>OX376070.1:8517500-13517500 GCA_947361185.1 Charanyca ferruginea
AAGTAGAAGCATCATCATCTGCCTAGCCTTTTTCCAAGTATATTGGGGTCGGCTTCCAGTCTAACCGTATGCAGCTAAATACCAGTGGTTTACATGGAGCGACTGCCTATCGGATCTCCACAACCCAGTTACTGGGTGACACGATACCCCTTGGTAAGACTGGTTGTCAGACTTTCTGACTTCAGACTATACCCATAACGACTGCCAAAGATCGCTTTACGTGCTTTCCGAGGCCGTGCACGGAGGGAACTCGTTATGATCACCCATCCACAGACTGACCGCGGTTAGCGTAGCTTAACCTTTGACCAATCGATCTGTAGGTACGGCTTTAACTCAGCCACGAGCTCCATGAGCTCCAATATAAGTAGAAGCAACAAGAATAATTTACTTAACCAGTATTTTGTGAAAACTTGTTTTAAACGTCCGTGGAGTTTCTTGCTCGTTCATCTCCAAAGAAACCTACCTATGTTTTGGAACGCTAGCTTCAACTTTCTGACTAACTAACAGACTCCTTGATAATTCTAAAGTGCCTTTAAATGGTTTATTTGAATTCAATGTTTTGAATTTTACTGGTTTGTTTCTAAAGCTACATTCTATAGCTAATATTAAAACGGCCTAGTGCGAGTAGAAATCGCATACAATTGGTTCACTATTTAAATATAGTTTAAAAAAAAGTAACACTTTTGTTGTATGACACTTTAATTTTTAACTTTATTTGATTTTTATTATTTGTTGTTCAGCCATATAAACAGTCTGTGAAAATTTCAAGTGTCTACTTGCTACAGTTCAAAAGATACAAAAAGTTAGTGACAGAATGATGGACAGGTAGACAGTGGAGTGTATAAACAAATTACTAAATCACTTTCACTTCTGAGATTTAATTGGAATCTAAACATACTCAAAAGGTACACCTTTCTATCCACCTGGTTAAAAGATAATTCAACAACAATCAACATCTCAAACCACAGTAATCACCAAAATTTTTTTTTTTTTTTTTTTATCATTTGATAGGCATACGTTTGACCACTATCTCACCTGATGGGAAGCGATGATGCGGTCTAAGATGGAGCACGCTTGCCTAGAAGTAACCTATTCACTCTTGACTTAAAGACTCCCGGGTTGTAGCTATCAGGAAACACAGACTCAGGCAGGGAATTCCACTCCTTAGCAGTACGCACAATGAATGTGTTCCCAAAACGTTTTGTGCGTGTGGGTGGGATGTCCACCATGTACCGGTGGCGCATCGCCGTACGTCTTGTGGTCCGATGATGGAACGGGCTCGGCGGAATTAAATTGGGAACATAAATGAACCATCATCACCTGTTTAGCCGTTTGTTGGGGTCAGGGTCGGCTTCCAGTCTAACCGGATGCAGTAGAATACCAGTCTTTGACTTGGGACGCCTGCCTATCCAACCTCCACATCCCAGTTGCTGGGTAACAGGATACCCCTTGGTAACTGGTTGCCAGTTTTTCTTGCTTATGACCGACAATGTTCTACGCTCAGATTATGAAACCAAAGGCAGATAGACCGTGCGGTACACTGAGAGTGAAGCCAAAAAAGCAATTACGAATTCAAAAGCGAATACCTACAATCTCGTGATTGTATTAGCTTTTGAATTTGTATTTTTATTTTATTTTTTTACGATGCGGCGTTTCGTGCTATACTATACTGACTCGTGTCAGTACAGCACGAAGCGCGTTGTAGTTATTCGCTTTTGAACTTGTATTTGCTTTTTTGGCTTCACTCTCAGTGTTCTGCGCGGTCTATCTACCTTTTGTTTGATAAACTGAGGTTCTACAAATGACAGCCGGCACCAACGGCTTAACTTGCTTTCCAAGGCACGGAGGGGTCTCGGTATGTATGATATGGATGGTCACCTATCCACCGAACGACTGCGACAAGCGTAGCTTAGGCATCATTACCGGTCAATCCGTATGGCTGTTACTTAGCCTCAAGCTCCTCCACCAAAAGGAACTGTAAAGTGTTAAAATCTGAAAAGTTTTAACTCGGATCCCAATGCTTTGTTCTTCTTCTTTTCGAATCGATGGTTTGTTAAAATAATACCGTGAACAGATACCCAATATTGCCAATAGTTATCAAGAGATTATTACATTCGCTGGCAAGTAGATATATTATTAGTATTCCTAACACGGTTGCCATTGTTCTGCTTTTAAACTAGAATTCCCTTTAGGTATTATGCGGGCAAGCGACGGGACTGCAAATATTGAAATCATATGACCAGTACACTCTAAACAAATATTACAAAGGGGTAAAGTTTTTAACTTTGGATGTAAGAGGTAATCTTAGAAACTGCGCATCCGATTTAAAAACATCTTTCACCAATAGGAAGCTACCTTCCTACTATTAGGCTATATATTTTATTATTTTTGATAAAAATTAGGGATGCATAAATAAATATACGCGGACAAAGTCGCGGGCTAGTGTGCATTAATTTCAATAGAGCATTATCATCATTAGCCGGAAGACGTCCACTGTTTAACAAAGGCCTCCCCCATAGAACGCTACAACAAGCGGCAACCTGCCGTTTGCATCCACCAGTTAACCGCGACCTTGGCAATGTCATGGATCCATCTGGTGGGAGGCCTACCAACGCTGCACTTTCAAATAATTAATCATAATTATGTAACCAACATCCATTCATCCATCTATCCATCGAAGCAACCTCACAAACTTTCGCATTTATAATATTAAGTGAAATATTTCTTAATGCGTGTTTAAAAAAGTATTATTTGTCGTGTTAAATCTGCATTTAAATCAAACAAACTAACTAGTTAAATATCATAATGAGTCAGCTCTCTTATCAATTACCCACAAGTTGCTCCTATCACCTTGAAGTAAGTCGAAATATCAATGTATGTTTCGAGTTCTGACTTTTTGAGTCATACACTCACACCGAGACGAGGCGCGCTAAATAGCGATACAATATAGAACTTTATTTACCACACAAAAAAGTACACTTTTTAGTGATAGAATTTGAGTACGCCACGTGGCGACGCAGTAATGCTTCGCCAGTAGTTACACGGTGTGCAAGGGCCCGTAAAGCCCGCGTTGCGCCTCGCGGAGCCGCATACCCCAGCAAGTCAAGAAAAGTTCAAGAGGCTTTACGATGCACCTCACGATGTCGTGATGCGTTTTGTGCTAAGCAACTGGCCTCTTGAAGCAATTTTGCGTGTCGTGTGACCTAATCGTAATAATAATACTCAAACGACTAATATTATTTTCTTTAACATTCAATTGTTTGATCATTGGCTTCAATCTGAACAACGAAAATCAATTGAATACGTTTCATACAGTTTTAAACTTCTTTATCGTTCGGTTTGTTAGCAGTTCATCGAAAGTAAATATTGAAAAAAAAAACATAACTAGACTTAATTTTAACCATGGAAATAGCCGATTATATACGTGTTTGTTTTTAATTAAGAAGTTATTAAAACAATGAACAAAAATCTCAATTATGACTGGAAGGAAACCGAGCCAAAATAACTTAATAAAAACTACCTAAATCAACGAACGATGACAAATAGTAAAAAAAAAAACAGTTGGTCTACCGACCTAAGTCAATAGTACTGTCAGTGAGGATAAAAATAATAATGGAAGAGACGGTAATGACCCCACGGACGACTGATAACTTATCTTGACTACGGTCGGTGCAATCGGAAGTGTGTGTTCAGCTTAGTACCTACTCTAGCATTGAGTTCGTATTCTACAGAAGATACGCGATTGTACATTATGTTTGTATACTGTGACATAATGCTAGTAAAAGATAACATTGAAGAAGTACTTTACCTTATAATTTATCGTGTTACGGGTCATTACTGTTGGGTTAAATGGTATTAATGTATCGTGTGATTAGAGTCACAGAACAGAGAACATAAGTCACCGACATTGCGCGTAGAACCAGCACACTGAAGTGGAAGTGGGCTAGCCATGTTTGTAGACGGACAAACGGTAGATGTAGCAGACACGTTTTAAGTGTGGAGACTACGTTTGGGCAAGCGCAGTGTGGAACGCCCTGGGGCACGATGAAGCAGACAGGTTTGTTAAACCAACTGTACTGTATAGCTCGGCACTATCGTATTGGGAAGTCGCCTGTAAAGATAGTTTGGAAAAAAATATAGATAAGGTTTTTCTGCGGAGACTGCGTTTTGGCAAGCGCAGTGTGGAACGATGGAGCGATGATTTGAAAAAGGTAACCGGCAGCGGATGGATCCGGGCTGCCCAAGACCGGGTTGGTTGCCGGTCTATCCGGGAGGCCTACTTTCAATTGCCGTCCAATGCTGAACGTAGGCCTACGTTCTATAGTGGACGGCAAGAGGCTGATAAATGGTAAGAGTAAGAATCGTATGACACTTGAAGGTTTTTTGTAGCGACACACAGCACACGAAGAAAAACTGACGTTATACCTCTTTACTCTTTAGACTCTTTTCTTTTCGCAAGAAAGCGCAGAGTTTATCGCGCAATGTGCATACTACATATTATGTACAGCCCACCAGACACAACTAACGTCTGGGCAGATAGTCCCTTTTCAATGGAGATTGAAGAAACTTCTCCATGTTCCTCAGTCAAGCCTCTACAAATAGTAAGGGTGTTACTAGACCAATCGATCGATCGTCGATCGACGGCATCAATCGATGGTAGAATGGATTAGCCGACGTCGATCGATAGTTTCTACCACACTAATCGATCGATCGTCGATCGACGGCATCTATCGATGGTAGAATTTATTAGTCGACGTCGACCGAGCTGCTTGATTATTATTACTGATGGATTATAGCTAGGGTTAATCGATCGACGTCGACCGATGCAATCGATCGACGTCGACTGATGCCATCGACCGGCAATCGATCGATTAGTTAGTGGAGCGGTATCCGTCGATCAGCCAAAGCTACCACACCAATCGATCTTCGTCGATCGATGTCGATTGATGGCATCGATCGACGATCGATCGATTGGTGTAGAACCACCCTAAAAAAGGGAAGATTAAAACAATAGAAGTATCGCCAAATGGCCATGCTTTGTGTAACTATAGGTATGTTAACTTTAATTAAAATATACATTGTACTCGTACAGTCAGTAATTCCATACTGCATACCGGTTCGGGGAGGTGCCACCAAAATCAAATTTCTTGTCTTGGAAAGAGCTTAGAGGTCACTCATAAAGGTCATGTATTTTAAATCCTACAGATACTCTACAAAAGTTCTGTACAAGATCAGTAGCCTGCTGACGGTCATGAAATTATAATGTTATCGACGTAATCCTATGCCTCCATAAAACATTACCTTTTACACCAACCAAGCTAATCAAAAGATGCAACGATAGTGTGGCTCGCTCCCCAAGAGTTCGTATTGTTTTTGCCAGACGTCAGTTAAATATACCACCCAAGCCAGCTACATCTACAACAAACTTAACTTTCAAATCAATATTTACCCCAAACTACTCCAAGACTGTAAAAAAACCTTGACGGAATGATTGAAACCTCTATCGTATGAAGAAATAGAATCCATCTTAGCTAGAGTCAGCTAGGTATAAGGAAAGTAACACCGCAAACTCACCTACTGGCAATACACTCACAACACCCACTTTTCACATTACACTCCCACCCTACACACAGACTCACTCACACATAATACATTTCAAGCACACTAACTTGAAGCTGTCCATTTGAATGTTCATTTTCAAAATTGTGTTTTCTTTTCTTTTAATTTACTCTTAAGTCCTAGATATTTAATTGGTCTCAAACTCTCAACATTGTAACAGAAGAAAGTAGCGAGGCAGCTCCAACACAAGTATATTTTATAACTTACTGGGACTGCCTCAATTAATTAAGGTGTCTAAAATGTATGAGATAAAATAAAATCCATTTTTATTTTATTTATTTATTTAATTTATAAATTAACTGATGGGATTGCAAAATCTGACAATGCATAAAGGATTATTATTTAATTATTCTTGTAATAAAAATAATTATTTTAGTTTCTAGTCATACTCATAAGTTACTTTTTGCTTCGCGTCATATATAATAATAATAAACAAATAAATAAAATTCTTTATTATGCATTATGTGACTTTGACTTTGTGAACAATATTGTAATTTAGACAATATAATTTAACGCCTAGCTTCACTCACAACTACGTCTGTCTGGATGTAAAGTATACCAGTAGTACTATAAAACAGCAATTACAGTGAGCTTTCTACCAGTAAAATAATTACTGTAATCGGATCAGGACTTCCTCCAGAGAGTTTACCTCTTACAAACAAAAAACATTGCCCCCTTGGCTCCTAAACAACTGAAACGTTATACATAAGAACTAAACAAATTAGTATCCCAAAGTTAATGTAAAAAAGCTTTTTCGAAAAAAAGAAAACCGCCTTCAAAAACTAAAAAGTGATAAATAACTTTAGCACAGAATACACATTACTTTACTTTCGGAAGTCGGTGGCGGTGGCTTTGTGTTTGTTGTTTTGTATTGCCACCGACTTCCGAAAGTAAAGTAATGTGTATTCTGTGCTAAACTTATTTATCACTTTTTAGTTTTTGAAGGCGGTTTTCTTTTTTCGAAAAAGCTTTTTATTTTTCGCTTTTTAGTGTTGCCATAACATCCGAATCCATTAAGAAACGGCAACACACTTAAAAGAGATTGTAAGTCCTCCAAAGATTGAAGAAACTAAAACGTCGTCTAAGTAATATTTTGGGAATTTGTTGATTTTCTCAAAAGGGCTGGATCAATTTTGATAAAATTTATATGGGACTATTTCGGAATAAACGCCATTCGAACAAAAAGAATTTTGCAAATCCGTCCATATATGACAAAGTTATGCCCGAACACACATAAAAAAACAAAAATATATAAACATTCGAATTGATAACCCTGCTCCTTTTTGAAGTCGGTTAAAAAACCACATCGAAATAGGTTTACTAGCGTGGCAAACAATTTATTTATAGAAGGGTCTCGATGCAATTAGACGAGTGTGTAGCAGTTTGCGTGTTACCTACATTGCCCCCATGCTTGGAAGTTTCAATTAGTGCAAGAACCTAACGTCTTTATTCCTGAAAACTTACTTTATTCCATGGATTAAATTGTTTAGCGTAAGGGTTTTTACACTCCGGCTAACGCAGACACGCATGGATTTCACAAGCACGCTAGAAATTCGCAAGCATTTGCTTTTTTTAACCGATTTCAAAAAGGAGGAGGTTATCAATTCGAATGTTTGTATTTTTTTTTTTATGTTTGTTCGGGCATAACTCTGTCATATATACACGGATTTGCAAAATTCTTTTTATGTTCGAAAGGAGTTTATTTCGAAATGGTCCCATATAAATTTTACCAAAATTGATTCAGCCCTTTTTGAGAAAATCAACAAATTCCCAATAAAATTACTTAGACGACGTTTTAGTTTCTTCAGTCTTTGGAGGATTTACAATCTCTTTTAAGTGTGTCGCCGTTTCTTAATGGATTTGGATGTTAAGGCAAAACTAAAAAGCGAAAAATAAAAAGTTTTTTCAAAAAAAAGAAAACCGCCTTCAAAAACTAAAAAGTGATGAATAACTTTAGCACAGAACACACATTACTTTACTTTCGGAAGTCGGTGGCAATACAAAACAACAAACTCAAAGCCTCCGCCATCGACTTCCGAAAGTAAAGATTGTGTGTTCTGTGCTAAAGTTATTTATCACTTTTTAGTTTTTGAAGGCGGTTTTCTTTTTTTTGAAAAAACTTTTTTTATGTAGCGTATTCTGTGTGCTGTTCCCGCGTATTTTGCGCATGTGCCCTTTTAATCAAGTTGATGATTATTTTGTAAGGTAGCGTTGTTACCGTGAAGGGAATGAATGAAAAAAAAGTAAGTATGAAATTGAAAATTATGAAT
Organism: Charanyca ferruginea; assembly: GCA_947361185.1. NCBI lineage: Eukaryota > Metazoa > Arthropoda > Insecta > Lepidoptera > Noctuidae > Charanyca > Charanyca ferruginea. The sequence continues at coordinate 8,525,390 of OX376070.1, forward strand.
AACTAGCACTTTGCCCGCGACTTCATCCACGTGAATTTTCTTAAGGAACCCTAATGTTTTCAATTGGTATATAGCCTATGTTACTCAGGAATAATGTAGCATTCTAATGGTGAAAGAATTTTGAAATCGGGCCAGTAGTTTGAGTTTATTTGTTACAAATTCAGATTATCAAACATAAGGCAAATAGAGCGTGCGGAACACTTGCTAGTGAAGCCACAAAAGCAAATACAAATTCAATAACCAATACCTACCTATCCCGTGATTGTATTCGCTTTTGAATTTTTATTTGTATTAGTATTAGTTTTTTTAACAATGTTTCGGTTCGTGCTGTACTGAATCGTGTCAGTACAGCGTGAAGCGAATTGTAAGTATTTGTTTTTGAATTTGTATTTGCTTTTCTGGCTTCTCTCTCAGTGTTCCGCACGGTCTATCTGCCTTTTGTTTCATAATCTGAGGTTACAAACATACAAAAACATTAATCTTTCCTCTTTATAATATTAGAGTAGATAGTAAGTTGGTGTACAAAATACAGTTGGTAGTTGATCAGAAACATCGTTTGTTTGCTACATATGTATGTGTGAATTTAATCAGGCACTTCATGGCAGACACGTGTAAAAAGAAATTGACCTTTTACATAGTATAAAGTTTCAGTTTAGTATTGATCATTGTTTTGTATTATTTATTTATTTCGTTAAGTACACCAACAGCAAATACATTAAACTTTGATACAGTAGTACTTTAATTAATGTATGTATTTTTAATATATATACCAACAATTGTAGGCATACATAACATTCACAAATAGATATATAAGACAGACTGGAGCTGCCAAAAAAGTAAAATAAAATAATAGATTGTTTTGCTTCCTTGGTTGCTTTCTTTATAACAGAATCAATAGGACACTCCCAATTTATAAGCTCACCAAAGCAAAATGCAAAATTGAAGTAAGCAGTTGGCTGCGAGACCTAAATTATGATGAAACGGAAAAACTACTTGCTGTCCCATCATAATGACTTTGACAAATTATATCCCCCCCTCCACACACACGCACACGCACACACACACACACACACACGCACACACACACACACACACACACGCACACACACACAGATCACCCACACATACACCCCTACCCACCTACAGATACACATTCACCCAAATACCTACTAACCATACTAACACCATGCACCAATAATTGAAAATAGGTTTTTTTGTAAATTCCTGCACTTTTCATTATACAAGTACATAATTATAAAATGTAAGTTTACCCAAGGGGTAGAGACCTGGTGTCCTGAAATACAGACCTCTCGTCTAGTTTAGGCACCAGTCTCCCACAGTATAATAATAGCCTTTATGTATCTTGTATTGATACCTCTCTAATGTACCTATATTGTGGTGAGAAATAAATTATTATTATTATTAAGATAAAGCCTATTATAGTCCCACTGCAGGCCACATCACACCACCACCATCGCCACGATTGCTCAAGGCGGATGGCAATTTCAGACATCTTCTTCACGATGTTTTTCTTCACCGATATCAGTGATGTTCAAGATTTTAAGGGGCTATTAACGACTCTTACAGATTTTAAACTGACAATCACGCCAAAATGTGTAGTGTTAATGATTTGAAAAAAATATATGTTAAATTAGAACATTCTCTTAATCATTTAGTATGTGAATATTTTTGATTATATTCATATTAAGTAGTTTAATTAACACATGAAGTTGTGTTTGACGCGGACAAAACATTGACAATCACACAAAATCTACCAGGTATAATTAAACGAAACTTTTACTATCTTACCGACAATTTTTTTATCTATCTTTTAGTATACGCCTTTTTTTAAGTTAAAGAATACTATCTTTTATTTAATTTTATCGATTTAACTTTGAGAGTTTTTGACGCAGCGTATACGATTCTCTGGTTGCTCAAGGTCGCCGGCGTATATCGTCGCCTTAAGTCTAAATATGAAATTGAAAATGTCACACTGGTACCTACTTACTTGCTCGTACCCGGTTGCGAACCCACAACATCAAACATGAGAGGCGGGTGTCTTAACCACGGTTTAGTCCACTCTTGACCCCTCGACCCCCAATAAATAATGTGTCCACTGGACCCCTAAATATAGTTCATTCTCGACCCTTGGGGGTCGAGAGTGGATTTTATTTTCCAGCCAAGTTTTAGTTTCTTCTCGACCCCCAAAGTACAGTTACGGTGAAAAGTGATGGAAAATGAACTGAACGCAAAACCTCTTTGGTTAATATCTAGGTAAAAGGTCTAAAAACGAGAATATAAAAGTAAAGCTAATATCAAAACAAAAGAAGATAAAACTATTTTAATATTCAGTAAAGTGTAATCGCATTCAGTAAGTAAGTAGTAGGTAGTAGAAAGTAGTAACTGAATTCAGTAGCGACTGGATTTAGTCGACTTAATTTAGCCAAGTGTAATAAGGGCTTTAGAAAATGCGACGTTGTCGTATTTCATGTAACTTGGGTGTTTTACAGTAATAATCGTGACTTTGTTGAATTATTACGTATGAAAAAAATTTGTGAAATAATTCGTATGCCAGTTTATTCTTTGAAATGGTCTCATTCATACCCTAGAGGGCCTAGAGTTATGGCATATCAAATAAAATACCTTGTATAACAGTCGTAGGGTTACTAAGAAATACTCGAGGCGTGAGGTATCCAAGACATTTTAGTTCATTTCTGGAAAATACCTTGTAGATTCTGAGACACAATAATATGATTAATGATATTATTTTAAGAAAGAAAACGCGAAACTCATTCAGTTAATAAATTGATAGTGAAATTGAATTCAAATAAATAAAACAGACCACAAAATGCTGACACCTACTAACTTTTCTTTGTAATATCGTAAAAAGGATTTCATTTTCTCTTTATGATATTTTTACTCTTTCTTTTTCTAAACAAATATTAGTCTAGTCAATTTCCTAAAGGTTCTTTTTCTTAGTGATGACTCCTGGGATCAGAAATGTAAATTATTTTTATGTGACTTTTATACAAACTTGTTTGTAGTTCATCATTAAAATAGCATCTGTCAATAAATTATGTTGTGCAAGACATTTTGTAAGGAAAAACGTAGGAAATGTCTAGCATAACGAATGACGTACCTCCTAAAGTCATATTTTATTGCGTCATTTTGCCTCTAGACTGAGGGCGCATATTATGACATGTCGTATGCATTAATGTCGTTTCTTATGACGCCACAACAAAATTGCGTAATTTTGTTGATCGAAATGGGAAATCAAATAATACCGTTTACATTTAAAATACAAATTTTATTTTAATCGATTACCAGTTGCATTGGAATGGATCATAAGTTCCTCCATGACTGCTGATTTTTGAGTGCAATGGTGATATACCTACATAACGTGATATCAGGCATTTGACCCAGTTTACAATGTTGCTGACAAATAATCTTATTACTACGTCTGTCATCATTATCTTGAAAGATTAAATAAAAAAATAAAGTAAAAAAATAATATAATATATATAATAAATGCAATTAAATTATTTCGAAAAGTAAGAGAGAGAATTTTACTATCATAAATATTTTTGGTAGATAATTGTTTTAATTGTAATTATATTAATTAGAACTATTTTCGTTCCACCCAATCAAAATAATTACATTTGCAAACATAAATACTCATTGTATAATATGCAATTTATCAAATAAATATGTAATTCCAATACCTATAGCACACCTATAAAGATAGAATATGGTTTTATGTCCTATTTTTATACTTATATGTACCATAATAAATAAATGGTTTTATTTGATTTAAAATTACCATTTCTGATCAAGTGATCAAATTGTCATAGTCAACTTAAATGCCTGTCCACAGAGTCCATTACTATGATCAAACAAGTGAAAGCTGGTCATTAAATCATCAAATAATCTTCTCTGTATAACAATCCTATTCATAGCCTTTTAATAGCTTACACGTCGGCCTGTCATCCAAGCGCTTGGCGTTTGATGCAGGTCCATATTGTTCACGAAATAGTAAGCCGTTGTAACTTTTATCTAAACGCTAAGGCCGCGCGCCGCGTTTCTTTGAATTAACAAACGGTATGTTCTGTAAAAAATCTCCTTCGGTAAAGTTAGGTAAGGCGAGCTGAATCCCTATCATTCCACCTGATTCAGTTCACCTCGAACTCACTTTCATCTTAATTTATTAAGGGAGATGTTTGCAGAATAACACTGCAGATGCCTTTTATAATGATGGAAATGAAATACGTTTACATTTTTTGTTTTGGGTGTCTTGAACGTTCTATGTTTCAATGATATTTGATATGACAAATAGCACTGTTTTACTCTTAGGAGAATTAAATTTCTAACAACAAACATGCAAACAAACAAACATTGCATAATACAATAGTACTGATGGTGCAAATTCTCTTATTAATTTCGCTCTCACTATAATAGTGCAATATCAGTATATTAAAGATGAATTAATTCATTAATTGCAATTCATTTTCCACCAACAGGTTATAGTAATTGATTGTGAACATTGTTTTCCTGTTCATTGTTATACATTAGCTGACAATTTCTGATAAATTCAACGAATTACTATTAATTTAGTAGCGTTCTTTTTCAGCTGACATAGCTGAAAAAGAATGTAATAGATACCGATGTTGGATACAAATAAAACGCAACAACCAGATGTTACAAGCCAGTCCCCGATAAGGGAAGTGTTCACTTGATAACGGGCCCAATGCACACGCGAGCCCAATGGCGTTGAATAAAATAACCACAGAAGGTTCACTTTTTAATATGTTGATGATTGATGTCATAATTATGTACGAAAATCATAACTAGATGTATGGTGCATTGGGATAATAACGACAACAATATACTAACAGCTATTTATATTAATCCATACTAATCCATACTTCCATACTAATTACCACGCTAATTACTAATATTACTTTACTAATTTACTAATACTAATTACTAAAATTACTTAAATTACTAAGTTTACAAAGATTACTAAGAATACTAAAATTAAGAATTACTAATTACTAATTTACTAATATTTACTAATCCATATTCATACTAATATTATAAATGCAAAAGTAAGTCTGTTACGCTTTCACGATGAAGCGGCAGAACCGGTTTTGATGGAATTTGGCATAAAGATAGTTTGAACCCTGGAGAAGGATATGTCCTAGGGTATACTTTTTAATCCGCAACTTCGTCAGCATCCGCCATAACCGACATTCACGCGGACGAACTTACGGGCAAAAGCTAGTTTTTAATAAACGCAGGGTCTTATTATTTTAAATATCGACCAGCCTGTGTTAATATATTATGATATTACGTGGTACATGTTGCGCTGCTTGCCATGGTTAGCCCGTCCATTTCACACCGAGACCCTCCGTGTCTCGTAAAGCACGTAATGCCGCTGGTCTCGGTTGCCATTCGTAGATCTGTGACAGTTGTAATGTGGGTATTCAGAAGCTAGAAAGTCTGACAATTAGACTTACCAAGTGGTGTCGTGTTACCTAGTAACTGAGTTGTGGAAGTCAGATAGGCAGTTGCTCCATGTAGGTAAACCCCTAGTATTTAGTTTCATCCAGTTAGGCTGAAAGCATAACCCAAAATGGTTAGGAAAAGGCTGTGTTAACAAATAATATACACGGCACATGGTAGAAATAATAATAAAAATCGATATAATATACCCGGGTGTCGTAAATCTCGCAACGCACTATACGAGAAAAGTACCTAATAGAAAATATACAGTTGATTTCGTTTAACATAATCTTAATAATAGCAAGAAAGAGGTTTCGACGATAGCGCATTTTTAAGACATAATTTAGCGGGCTGTAACGTACTCAGGATATAATTTTAAATGGGTCAAGATTTCACAACATCCTGAGTACGTTACAGCCCGCTAAATTATGTCTTAAAAATGCGTTATCGTCGAAACCTCTTTCTTGCTATTATTAAGATTATGTTAAACTTGTTTTAAAAGTCTCTACAATGACATAACTATTAATTGAATTACTTGTTTGTTAACATTAGAAATACAAAGCATTCAAAAGTAATTTTTTTGGAAGATGTTCATTGAATTCACGTCCACACAGATATTCACAGACGTCATAATTCTACGGGCACACAAATTGCCAGTCATTTGAGATCACTGTATATGTTCTGAGTTTTCCTGTAGCGTAGCGACCAGGCGAAATTTTGTTTTTATTTATTTTAAAACAGTCAATTTTATTATTATTATAAATATTATTATTATTAAATTTTTTAATCATTTTAAAACTGTGAGTAGTGGTATTTCTGTATCTTCCTTTTAACGTTCCAGTAATTGCACGCTTGCCTCCGGTACGTGTCCAATGAGATTTTTATTTAGAAGCAGCCTAATGAATCCACGCACTTAAACATTTTAATGATACCTTCCTCGTTTGCTGCCTAAGCTCGAAATATTCACTAAGTTCGAAAGCCACAATGTTAAGTGATATCGAATAATCTTTGCGATTTTCTTAAGTACTTGCTAATGGACAAGTAAATAAGTAATCATGACATTATTAGCAAGAAATTGATAATTAGTGTTATAAGTGATAATTTTGTGCGATTATCATGTCATACTGCATTTGAGGTCAATATAATAATTACTTTGATGTTTGTATAGATATAACAACCTGCGTTGAAATGAAAAGCAATGGGCATAATGAGAGACACTTGGCATTGCCAAATGTTAGGGACTGCAACACATTTATTTTATCAAGCCGTAAGTTCTATTGTGTCTATTTATCCTATGGTTTTAAAATCAACCGAAGCGTAAAACAAGTTCCAATCGCCAAAATTGCTCCAATTGTAATTTCAATTATATGTATACCTACAGACATAAGATAACGCACTTTATCTAAGTACCACATTTGTCCTCACAAGATATAACCTAGTTTTCAAAATAATAATTTAATCCATGCATATCTGTCGATATCGTTCATGCTTCACGTGGAGATAAGTTAGTGTGGTAACAACATTTAGCGAACGCGGAGTTGTCGTCAAGTTTTCCATTGTGGTGAATTTTATCTAACGTGTTGGACGGAAGCCGGCCGATGCGCACATCTCGTTGCCGCATCCCGTTTCACTCGGCCCTCCGCCAATCGCCTCCGACCTCCGACCAAACGGACCTCTACACCTCAATTCTCCCTCAGTCTTACTGTGGGCGGCGCGACGCGCGGACGTACGCCTCGGTCGCTCGGCATCCGCTCGCGAGCTTTCAAATATTACCTGTGGATTGTCAGTGACATGTGTCTGTAAAAAAAATACACTCCTGATAAACATTGTGGTTTTTTTTCTGGATTAACACTGCCCTGTTTCGAGTTCCGGGAAAAACACAACAAATCATATTCAAGGTCGGTGGTTATGTATGCTTTGCGAATAGTAATGCGATTGGATGCATTCGGAATGTCACCCGTCCAGTCTTTATAAGTTGGCATTATAGGATTCTCGAGGTGAAGGAAATCTTTATAAAGTTCGTGTATCGGAGTTCGTTGACGTCTCGGAGTAGACTTGTTTTTTTTTCTTTAATTATTTTTTGTTGTTTGACCGGTGCGTGAGACTAGGTTCGCTCACTCGATCAGTCTTCCATCAATACACTATAAATATAGAACAGTCTGATATTGGAGATTTCAATAACAGCGTTTCCGGTTTTATACGATCTGAGTAACGTGCAAGTTTCCTGTTTATCTTCGAAACAATAGAGTATTTTAGTCTCGATGCCAATCTGAACACCATCAGCTTCCTCGGTGTGAGGTTATTTTTATCTTCAGTATCAAGTATAGTAAGTAAGTATTCAGTTGAAAATTCTTATAAATTAACTCGCAAGTTATTTACTTTAAGAACGCCGATGGAACGTAAAACAGAAGTTTGGCACAAAATATTCCGGTAATAAATGGATCAGAGGCAGTTGAACCATAGTGAGTTCGATTTAAATAATGTCAAGATGATCTCACCACTGCATTTGAATACTTTCTATTAGAAGAAGTTCTTAGTTTTAACATAAGCTTTTATTTCTAGCAAATACTTATCTGTCTGTGTCCATCTTATTATATATGAATGGCTGATTCATATTTGTAAATAAAGCAAATTGATAACCTGATTTTGCAAAGGGCATTGGTCACTTGGTATGGGAAATTTGATTTGAGTGACCAGTTACGGATTTCGATCAGTACCCAGTAAGAATGCCATTGTCGTAGTAAGCGTCATCGGTGACCATTATAATAGCGAAAAACGAGGTAAAAAAACGAAAACAATAACTTTATATTAAGAAAATATTCACAATAATCATAGTTAACACTACGATTACGGCTGTAACTGTAAAGCAAGTTGGTCATTATTATCGCATTATTTAATTATTATTAGGACATTATTTTATCAAAATTACAAGTTACGAATGAATGTACCTACTGTTGAGCCTAATTGTTGCCATAAAAATTGACACAATTTAATATTCATACTCGAAGTCGATGCAATCATTTTGTCGTCAATGATGGTACACGCACTACAATTTTACCATCATGAATAATGAAAATCCAGAACACAATATGATGTTTAATAGAATTCTTGCAATGACAAGCAATCAAACTACTCATCGTAAGAGTTCGCGCCTCCATTCTCTCTCAATCGAACCCTACTGAATGCAATTGAAACCATAGTGATTACGGATAATGATATAGCAATAACATCCATGAATGAATCAGTACCCTTCACGTGGGAAGTACCTAACTTGATTGCTGCCATGGTGATTACACTTGACAATAAGCTGGTGGTTCCTACTGTGTCAAGGATAGTTGATAATGTTGGCGGTAACCACACAATTATCAAATAATTACGTAACTATCTAAATTCCTTGAATTATGAAGCTACTAAAGAAAAAGGAAACGGTAATAGGTGTGCAGCTTGTCATCCTGAATGAGACGAATTCAATGCCAGTTTTGAAATTGCTGGTTTTACGGAACAAAAGGTTTTTTTCCTTCCTAGTTTTTGCTTTTGAAGGCTACATACCAACATTTTATTAATTAAGCCAAGATTGCAGGAAAAATATGTAAGCTAAAAGCATTAAATTTATTTTTAATAATTAATAATGTAAAAGAATTTGGTTTACATACTTTAGACTGATAATGATAACTTATCTATTTTTGTTGCGATATTTTTCGTTACGATATAATGTATAAATCAGATTTTGCATTACGATATTATGTCGCCATCCAGTTCCTGCTTCTCTATTAGATGAGGACAATAAAATGTCGAGGCTCTTCTTATGATACATGCCGTGGGTAAAAATAAGTTGCCTTCTTAGCTCAAATCATAACGAGTAAGTTAAAGACTTATTATACTATTTTGGTACTAATAGAGTCACAAATTTCCACATCTTGTACTCTACATTCATCAACTAGATTAGGATTTCTGCTAACATTTCTATTAACATAAGCTACGCCTGCTAATTAGTCCTATAATAACTGTTTATATTTCATTCTGTAATAATAAATAGCGTTAAATTTAACTCACGGAAAGGCACAGTCAAATTTAACTTAAGTAAAAAATTTACGGGTGTTAGCCGTCGAAAAATTGTTGGGTTTTTTGGTTTCTTTAGAAGTGATTAAGTACCTAATTTTAAAGTATGTAATGTTTTTAAAGTTGTTCTAAACCGAACCGACGTTGACTTGTTATTTAATCTTTTTTTATTCGGTTAACATGCACGACAAGTACCCAAATGAGTATTTAAAGTATATTTAAAATGTTAATGTTATAATAGCTTCTCATTTGTATTTAAAAGACTACGTTCTACGTAATTACTTAAATGTAACTCAACCACAGAGCATTCCAAATGTAATTAAAATTGACCCTTTTAAAGTAACAGGACGCAAATAACCCAAGCCAGCTGAAATGCCAAGTACAGAAACTCTAAAATGTATTACATTATGTGCCAGTCATCAGTTAAAGTCAGCAGAAATTTTCGAACTGTCTGCGGAAGATTGAAAGTGGAATAGTTTCGGGGACTTGGTGAGACCCCCGACGTTTTGCACCGAAAGCTAATTAGTGAGGTGGGTTCGTCCATCGACAAACTGATTTGTGTCGATCGCTTCCCGACTAACAACGGAAGTTGTAACATTGGGAAGTACAAGACTTGCTAAGCGATACTAAGAAACAAAATGACTTTAAATAGAATGAATGATGAGCTGTGTTAAAATTACTGGTTAAACTGGTTACGCAAACATGTGGTTAACTGAAACATTGTGTATTAAAATACTGTTTTCTGTAGTAATGTTGTGTAAGAACCACTCAAGGGTTTACCTGTTTATAGTATAGTTTGATCAGGCATAAATCTAATATGGAAGTTGTACTCGGGACCGAATAAAAGCTGACCTTTCCAAGGTTTTACAAAATCAAGATTACCAGTGGGTGTAATTTATACATAGCATTTATTTTTTGGGCACATACGGAAATAAATAAGCCTACGTACGGGATTACAAAAAACCTCCGGAAAATATACTGACCCAAAGCCTAAATAAATTTTCAAATAAACGGCTATCGAAAGTTTGAAAGCAAATATGGCCCTATGAATATTCAGTACTAGACCTATGATAATAAAGTTGATATTTCTATCACGAGTTTTCATAGGCACTGCGGCCGGCTGTTCTTTTAAAACTTTTCCTTCAATAAAATAGACGCGGTTATTGCTTAGATTTTACCTAAGCTTTCATAACATCATAGTAAAACTGTGTTAAGCCTCAAGTAGTAAGCACGAAGCAATACTTGAGAACAACGTGCGGCTTAATTTCAAAGCGCTCTGTTTAAGAGCCAATCAAAATTATGCACGGCGGCTTCCATATTTCTGGAACGTCAACTCAGTAGGTACCCGGTAACGAGTTTTGTTCCCCCATACCGTTTAGGACCAACTGCTGAGGCAATTTTAGCTGTTTCAGGACTCAACTGTGAGATTCTGCTTAAAACAATAGTCGTAAATTCAGCTGTGCCCGTCAACTGTTTAATTTATACAAATCTTTGAACAGCTATACAGTATGGACAGAAGATCGTTTCTCGGTCTTGAAGCGGCCCATTGAAATTATAATCGTATGAAATGTGTTACTTAGCGTATTAAAGTGCCTTAAATTAACACGCGTCGAACCTATTAAACTGTCTACAGCGACAGACGAGTTTGAAATAACTAAACACGAGAGAGCTCGTTCTTCTTTATGACTAATTTAAAACGGAACTTCATTTGTCTTACAATCAATTAAGAAAACTTTAGTTCTCAACATGAGATTTAAAAAAATATATCTCCTTTATCATCAACACAATAGAATTAATCAAAAATCTGTTTTACTTTAACTAAAGAAGTTTCATCTTCAACACAACCCATCTTCTGTTCGTTCAGTATATTTCTGTATTTCCTTTCGCCGCATCCTTCCGTTCCTTTGAAGACATTACCGACGTAGTCTTTGTTTCAGTTATTGTTACACTTACGTTCTTATACGGCCTTTGTATTAAAGTTAAACAAAACATGTTCTAATTGTCAACATGATGCAATACAGAGTTTTCTCGCGGGCGACAATGCCGTGCTATGAGTGATTATACGGAGACCACTTCCGTACCAATGCACTGTGCAGAATGGGTGTCAGTCGTGGGAACATCACTTAATTGACTGACGGATTTACTTTTGCTTTTGATTTTGCATTTGTAATGACGTGTAAAATGAGTAAGAGGACTATCATATCGTGGATATTTTTATTAGAAATATCTTTATTAATATCAACGACAAGAAAGGAAGGAATGTCATGTTAAGGAGATAGTTTTTGAATTTGTGGCAGATTGAATACTAGTATAATAACGATAATTTATCAATTTTGAGAAATCGTTTTGAAAATATCTGAAACTTTCTAGACTATTATTTATCAATGTAAGACTGCTGTAAGTATATAAATAGCTTAATTTTTTTCTGCCATGGACTTAGTTATCCGTGTCAAATGTATTAATATCGGTTTTTATACTTAGTAGAACCTTAGTCTCAATTTCGTCATTATTGTACTTATTGTATGTATGACTATCCCAATTTTATTTTACGGTACTAATTAGACGTTACTGTTTTTGCCTATTTAGATGAATTAAACTTCTGCTGTTGTTAAATACCTAACTGTAATAAACCTTCCAATAGGTGTTCGATATCAATTTAAAAACAAACCACGCAACTAACTGTACCGCGACACCATACCATCAATACAACTGCTAATAGAATGAACAAAATTCAATATATCCTTTTTACTGCTTTGAACTTTTCTCTTATGATTCTTAAAATAAATAATAAAACCTAGGTAATACCTGAAGCGAAACGTAACTCAGGTTCTTCAAACGTGTATTGCGTTTTGCGGTTATAACAGATAAGTTCTCTAAAAACTTGGACTCCAATAGGCTGCGGTTTTACGAAACGGCTGTCTACGTCTGCCATATTTGCTGTCATTGTGACGTCATCAAGAACCCCATTTTGAATGAAAATCGCGCGAAGTCAATGAACGATATTCATAATTTATTTATAGGTTAAACGGGTAATTGTAATTAGAAGCCAGCAAATATTATTCACATGGAACGACTGTGAAGCGTGTTTATTCAGGTTTCGTTTGTGTGTCTAATTCGACGAAATTGTTACGAGTTGAAAAACTGATACCTACTAGTTTTTATTATACTTATCAGATGTGAAACAGTGGACCATCTAACATTTTTATTTAAAAATTGGCTTGTGATATTTTAGATCTATTGACCTATCTAAAAAGCGGCTAGGGTATTGCATTATAATCTTCATACTTATTTCAAAATGTTAAGCCAATAACGGATATCTACATTTCAAATTCATAACTTTAAAAAACGCCAGTGAAAAGTGAACATTTTTCCATTTCTCTTCAAAGTATATTCTATGAAATCGGAATTTCGTACGTGCCTTTATTGTATACAGAAAGTCGTCTCGAAGGAGGAGCAGATGATGATGAAATATGTCACGAACTCCAATATAAATTACATTTCACCCCGACCGGTGTGGCACATCCCTTGAGATTTCAAGTTTATCAACACATTACTCAGGCTACATAACTTCACGAAATTAATAGTTGTTGCATGGAAACGGCTAATAGGCTCATAGGGTTCGAAATTCAAATTTTGCTGATCCTCCACATCTACCAAACTTTTGGTTCATCATAAACATAATTGTGAAGGGCCTACTTTGGCCGCCTTTATGTATTAATCAGTTGTTGTATAGTTAAGGCTGTCATATATCTTGATATTCTTCCTTTTTATCTTTACCTACTACATTTTCTTCGTTATACTGAAACATACCTATTTAGCCTGACTTCATGCAAATTTGGTTTGTATCGCTACCTTTATTAGGTATAGGTTAGTATAGAATAACCTGAACTTATCAGTTAAAATTCAAGGAAAATTTTGCTATTTTTCCTTTGCAGTATAGCGCCTTTGATTGGGTTTTTGTTGTTTATAATGACATGCCAATAAAACAATTTATTCACAATGATAATTAATCAATTTGATTTGGATAACACATATGAACAGGGAAGTACTTATTGCTTCAAAAGATCAAAACAATATTGGTCTGTTTGATAATGAACGTAGTGCAAATCGTTGTTGAATTAAAAATTAAAGCGATTCACAATGCGCAATTAGGCTTCAGCTACAGATATCTGCGTTTTTGACGATCAAATTACTGTCAACTACCGTCACACGTGACTTTTCCGGAGGCTTTTTAAAAAATACTGTCATATGAAAGGTTCAAGACAGTTTTTTGTACAATCCTGACCATCATAATCTGCCTAGCCTTTTCCCAAGTATGTTGGGGTCGGCTTCCAATCTAACCCGATGCATCTGAATACCAGTGTTTGAAATGGATCAAATGCCTATCGGACCTCCACAACCCAATTACTGGGTAACACGATACCCGTTGGTAAGACAAACTTTCTGGCTTCTGACTACCCAAATCCTGACCATCCGGACACAAATTATTGGAGCCGTTCCGTAATAATGATCTTTTACACATTAGGCAATTAATGTATTTATTGCCTAATGTGCTAATTGAAAAGATAAACATAATTAATTAGATACATTAATAGACAATCAAACTCATTTGCCAATTGTATTGCAACCTAGTTAGCGTGGTTGACATTGCTAGTATCTGATAACAAATCTAACTATTAACTACTACACCTATACATCTATAATTGCATGATTACACACACTTATCGCGGCGATGTTATTGTCTCAATTCACTGTACTAGGGCTCCTTGCACTAAATGCGATATCAAAAGGCTATCAGTTCTTGTTACAATCTAGGTGACTGTTAATGACGAGACCAAACACATGACGTGTCACATTTTGTAACTTGTTTGATACGTAAAGACAAGTACTAGTCTTAGTAAGTGCAAACAGATATTCATTATCAACTTTGTTTGTTAAGGGAAAATATTTGATTTGGTACCAACTGTACCTACAAAATATGTTTTGGAATAATGTATCTGAATGTTATAATATAGGTCTTTTGGGTCAAAGAATTAGCATTGCCATTCAACGTAATAATGCTGCTAGCCTTTTGGGCACTTGTCCCATTGAGAGCGATTTGTATGAGTTTTTTGATGCCCTGTCAGCCCTCCATTGTACAGAGGCCAGCACATCAAGCTGCAACGATCTGTCAAATTTCTTTGATAGATTTTCAACTTTATTACAAAAAGATAAAGTTCATATTCAATTGGGAAAATTTGACAGTTTGGTATGGCTTGATTATATTTATTATTTATTTTTAAGTTTTGTATATTATATTTGGTCCGTGTGGTGTCGGATGTAAAGAATAGCACCATCCCATATCTTCCCGTGGGTGTCGTAAGAGGCGACTAAGGGACTTAACAGAGAATGGGCAGCAGCGTTCTCTGTGCCTTTGTAACAACCATACTGCGATCGCCAATCCACCTGCCAAGCGTGGCGATTATGGCGAAACCCCCCCTTGGGCAGGCCTATATCCAGCTGCAGTGGACGTCTTTAGGCTGAAATGATGATGATATTATATTGAATTCGGTTAAATTGTTTGAAAACAAAAGTATGTTTTTTTATAGGTATATAGGTCTTGCTTTTTTATCCTGAATTAGAAATTAAAAAAAACTATTTATAACGTTTTTTTGCACCTCGGAAATACCCAGTGATGTTTTCCGGTATATTTAAATATTCATGAAATACGTTCCTATACTAACCCAGCGTATTCGTAATAATTATTCAAGACTTGATGATTAGATATCTACGTAATTTATACTAGGCAATTGGCTTTTATATGGGTTGTACGCATGCAGGTGTAATATTCATTAGTATTTGATAATTAATCCACAGACAAGTGAGAAGAATTTAAAAGAAGGTTAGGTACTGTTTTTCACACTGTCTGATTTTTAAAATACATTTAATCCATACTCCATACTAATTACTAATTTACTATTTTTACTATTATTTTACTAATTTACTAATGACTAATTTACTAATCCATAATTACTATAAAATATAAAGAATCATGGCAGGATTTGTACAAAAAAAATAAGATGTTTAGAGAAGTTGAAATTCTAATTTCTATATTCTTGGGTACCTAAAGAGTATCTTCAGGCATTTACAAAATTTTTAAAAACTTAATATTTTAACGAAAACCTTATGATTTCAGAACGAAACGGTGACTGACAGTACCAGTGACACTGATAGTCGCCGTTTTGCAGTTCTTACATTGAAATTGCATCGTTTTATGGGAAATAATATCACAAATAATTGTTATTTTTTTCCACACACTTGTCACATCACATGTCTGCCAATTTTATAGATCCGTTAACATCGCTTGTCACTTTCTTTTTTTTTATAAACACAAAATGGGTGTCGAGATGAAACAAAAACGTGTTTTATTTTCATTTCGTAATATTTTAATTATGCGGCGGTTTAAAAATATGCTAAGTATATCAATCTAGTCCTGGTCATGTATTCTTCACATTGGAAAATATTTTAAACCCTTTAAATTATTATTTTTTTTCAAATGAATGTATGAATCTCGCCATGATTCTTTTATATTTTTATATTCATACTTAATATTATAAATGCGAAAGTAATTCTGTCTGTTACGCTTTCAAAATGAAACGGCTGGACTTATTTTGATGAAATTTGGTATGAAGATTGCTTGAACCCTGGGGAAGGACATAGGCTACTTTTTAACCGACATTCACGCGAACGAAGTCGCGGGCAAAAGCTAGTAGGATTTTTTATTTGTCAATAAAAAGGTAACCTAAACGTAATATAAAGGTAGGTAACCTCATCCAATTAAAAACCTGATAGCAATTATTATATTCTGGAAGTAAGACCCGATTGAAAAAAAAAAATCACTGATAGATTTTCGCGAGTGCCATAAGTAATAAAATATTTTTTATGGCATAGTTGGCTACCATGGGCGCGAAGTCGCGACTAAGAGCTAGTACATTGTAAATAGATATTTTGACTAACAACTCTTTTTATATAAACTGCCTATTCTTTTCCCAACTATATTGGGGATGGTTTCCAGTTTAACCGGATGCAGCTGAATACCAGTGTTTTACATGGAGCGACTGCCTATCTGAACTCCACTGTCAAAGATATGCGAATGACAGCCGCGACTAACGGTTTAACGTGATCCTGAGACACGGGTGCGTCTCGGTATGAAATGGAAAATTGAATATTCAAAGAAAACACACCTTTATTGGGACGAAGTTCCTTATCACGACTTGCGGTAGGTGTGATTCGGGACAGTTGGGAGTTGCGGAATATCGTCAGTTCCCGCGACCCCCGATGTAGGTGTGAGATGGAACACCTGCACGCGTAGCATGACCACGCTATATCTAAGGAAGAATAGACATACTGACAGCAAGAAGAATAGACAAGTCAGTACAGTTTGTCTATTCTTCCTGTCAGTATGTCTATTCTTCCGTAGATATAGCGTGGTCATGCTACGCGTGCAGGGTGGACTTTAGTCAGTAAGAGTCAGACAGACCCCTTCATCCGCCTCAGGGTGCAAGATATCCATGAGGATTTTCTACTCATATAATTTGATTGTTACGTACTAAGACTATATGTTATCGAATAGTTTCCGCAGTTTTTATGCGGTCGCCTGCCCTGATAGATAGTTCAGCATAAGCATATACTTTTTATTCAAATGTCCTAGCGATAAAACGTTTCCTGCTTCTAACGATATGCATAACTAAATTTTAGTTTTAATTGCGATAGTAAGTACCTACCTACTCACCCGCTGAATTTATTGTTGTACATACATTTTATAGTGTGACGTTAAATTACACTATACAATTCTAACTGTGAAGTGAAAAGTCACTAAGTCACTGTGTTGCTTTTTTAGATACTTGCGATAGTTCCAAGTTTTTAAATTAAAATATCTTATAATTATTGCTACCATAAAATAAAAGTGATGTACTTAATGAAAAAAAAAACTGGATTGCGATTTAAATATTTTCTTTTTATTATTCTACTACGAGTACTAGAGGATACGTTGTAAATTTTAACACAGCATTGCTTGCTTAAAGCAGCATCGATAGCGTAAATATAAAATATTATTTTTATGATTTTGAACGTGAATATACTCGTATAAATGCGTGACATTTTTGTTCTATTGGACCGATCTCCATCAACTATTAATAAAAAAGATCCATCAATATAAAAGATTATACAAATGTAAATGACGAAAAAAAAAATGATGAATCAAATGTGAATGATTATGTAAATGTATCATTTATGACAATTCATATTACAGTAATTAATCATTCATGACTACTCGTGTCGAAGTAAAAACAACAATTAGAACCGTGTAATAATTACACAGCGCGTATATAAACGCGGAAAATTGATTTAATTCATACGTAACGAGATAAAAGGAAAATATCGTAAAAATAAATTTATTTTCTGTAGCGTACCTACTAGTATACTTATGTACTTACTTGTTACTAAGAATTTACATATGAATCAAGTTGGGTTTTGATTTTATTACTTGTTATTATGTGTGTGTGTGTGTGTGTGTAAGGGGCACGCGGCTAAGTGAGCGATTGGTCATGGATTGGTGACCATCCATTTTATATCAAGACCCCTCAGTGTCTCGGAAAGCACGTAAATCAGTTGGTCCCGGCTGTCAATCGCAGATCTTAGACCGCCATTTCTAATTTTTGAAAATAAATATAGCCTATAGCATTCAGTATTACATAATTTTGCATAGTACATACATGTGAGCACTATGTACTTTAAAGCTACCATTTACGAGATATGTCTTTCGTTGACTTGAATATGCCCTGGCGGTTGAGAGTTTGTCATGCTCACTTGAATGTGTCGCTGATGGTGGCGCATGTGTTGGATCATTTGGTTCCCTTCAAAATGGTTGGGCTAAATGATGCCGATCCGTGCGTCATGTCCGTGAACGGGCGCCGTCAGTTGAGACTGGTCTTCGCAAGATTGCAATGTTGCGGGCCGTCAGGTTGTTCGCCCACACAGGCGCCCCGTAGAGCGCCATTGACCGCACGATACCCATGTACAGTTTTGTATTACATAATTTTGCATAGCACATACATGTGAGCACTATGTACTTTAAAGCTACCATTTACGAGATATGTCTTTCGTTGACTTGAATATGCCCTGGCGGTTGAGAGTTTGTCATGCTCACTTGAATGTGTCGCTGATGGTGGCGCATGTGTTGGATCATTTGGTTCCCTTCAAAATGGTTGGGCTAAATGGTGCCGATCCGTGCGTCATGTCCGTGAACGGGCGCCGTCAGTTGAGACTGGTCTTCGCAAGATTGCAATGTTGCGGGCCGTCAGGTTGTTTGCCCACACAGGCGCCCCGTAGAGCGCCATTGACCGCACGATACCCATGTACAGTTTTCGGCAGGACGTGTCGGGCCCCCTCAAATTGGGCAGCAACCGTGACAAAACACCCGCGGCGCCCATTAATTTTGGGGCCAACTGCCGAAAGTGAGGGGCGAAGTTCCATCGACTGTCGAGGACGAGCCTCAGGTACTTCATCGTCGACCCGACAGCGATGGTAACGCCTCCCACGACTAAATTGGATCCCGGAGGTGGCGCGCGGCGGGCCCTATGGAAACAAAGGGCCTCGGATTTGTTCAAGGCGACCTCGAGACCCAACCGCCGGATCCACTCAACAACCCGCGCCACTCCTGCTGTCGCCAGTTGTGCTGCGTCTTGGTACGTACTCCCCCGCGCCGTCACCAGCGTGTCGTCGGCGTAGCAGATGATGTTAACGCCATGGGGGAGCGTACCGCGCAACACCCAGTCGTATCCGATGTTCCACAGGGGCGGCCCCAGTACTGACCCCTGCGGAACACCACACGACACCTCTCGCCGACCCTATCCTTCTCGACCCGGGTAGACGACGCACCTGTCCGCCAAGTATGCCCCGACAGTACGGCGAAGATAGTTCGGCACCTTGTGATACCGAAGTGCCTCCCTAATGGTACTCCAGGGCAAGGTGTTGAAAGCATTCGCGATGTCTAGAGACACCGCCACCACTACCTCACCCTGGGACACAGCTTCTTCTGCCAAGGCCCTTACGCCCATGATCGCGTCCACCGTGGAGCGCCCATGTCGGAAACCGAATTGGTTATCCGACAGGTCATTGGACATTGGCCATCGATCGATGCCGTCGATCGACGCGATTGGTCTGGTAACACCGTAACTCATTACAGTTTTATAATATTGGTATAGATTGTGACGAAAAATAGCTAGATTAGCTCTTATTTCGAGACTGTCTACTGCTGCCTATAAGCTCTCCTTATCTGCGTCACTCTGATCAGTATTTTTAACCGACTTCAAAAAGGAGGAGGTTATCAATTCGAATGTTTATATATATATTTTTTTTTATGTATGTTCGGGCATACCTCTGTCATATATAGACAGACGGATTTGCAAAATTCTTCTTTTGTTCGAAAGGGGTTTATTCCGAAATGATCGCATATAACTTTTATTAAAATTGATACAGCCCTTTTGAGAAAATCAACAGATTCCCAAAAAAATTACTAAGACGACGTTTTAGTTTCTTTCAATCTTTGGAGGACTTACAATCTCTTGTAAGTGTGTCACGGATTTGGATGTTAAGGCAACACTAAAAAGCGAAAAATAAAAAGTTTTTTCTAAAAGAAGAAAACCGCCCTCAAAAACTAAAAAGTGATAAATAACTTTAGCACAGAACACACATTACTTTACTTTCGGAAGTTGGTGGCAATAAAAAACAACAAACACAAAGCCACCGCCACCGACTTCCGAAAGTAAAGTAATGTGTTTTCTGTGCTAAAGTTATTTATCACTTTTTAGTTTTGAGAAGGCGGGTTTTCCTTTTTTTGAAAAAACTTTTGTGTTTCCATCTTAAGTCCAGGCACAAAATTATTATTATTATTATTATTATTTGAAATAACACCTACCTACATGAAAAGTACTTAGGTAATTCATCATCTGCCTAGCCATTTCCCAACTATATTGGGGTCGGCTTCCAGTTTAACCGGATGCAGCTTAATACCAGTGTTTTAAATGGAGCGACTGACTATCGGACCTCCTCAACCGAGTTACTGGGTAACACCATACCCCTTGGTAAGACTGGTGGTCAGACTTTTTGGATTCTGACTACCCATTACGACTGCCAAAGATCTACAAATGACAGCTGGAACCAACGGCTTTACGTGCTTTCCGAAGCACGGAGGGAACTCGTTATGAAAGGGATGGTCACCCATCCACAGACCGACCGCGGCTAGCGTAGCTTAACCTTTGACCGATCGATCTGTATGGCTTTAACTTAGGTAATTAATGCCACCTAATGTTCATAGTTGTTTCCTAAAATCGTTAATTTATACATTACTAACTTTTGCCCGTGACTTCGGCCGCCTGATTGTCGGCGATTGCGACAAAGTCTCTGATTAAAAAGTAGCCTATGTCCTTTCCTAGGGTTGAAGCTGTCTTTATGCCAAATTTCATCAAAATCGGTTTAGTCGTTTCTTCGTGAAAGTGTAACAGACAGAGTAACTTTCGCATTTATACTATTAGTATCATAGATGGAAGTATGGATAATTAGTTACCAGTTTCATATATTTTGATCTCATATCAAGCAATAATTAACGCGTATTAGCAAATAAATGTTCTGTCATCAATTTAGGTATCTGATTTATTACTCAACTTAGTCTAATTGTTTGGCAATTAGACCAAATTATATATTGGCAATTAGAACAAAATTTATATAGTAATTTGTTTGGCATATGCGTCTCTCAAGTTTTCCGGTTTATTGTTTGAAATAATATAACTCTGTATAGTAAAGTCCTAACATTTTAAGTTAATTTCATGGAACAGCGCAGCGTTGACTATGGAGCGAGGCAAATGCCACTTTTACAGTCTCATTGTTTGTTTCACGTAATCGCAATGCACACATCCGATTTATATTATAATAACTGCTGCGTTAGGAAATTGCCCCCATACGTTCGCTCGCTATGGTTTCACTTATTTTCAGTCTAAAATAACATTTAACAGTGAAAGTTACTATGTTGACTGCAACATTACAAACGATCAATTTAAAACCCACATTTGAATAAAACATGAACACTTTTCTAGTTATGCAAAAAAGTACTTTATGGCTAGACATTTTATGGTATATAATGCTACTGGTTTGAATCGTAAACCATTTTATTTATCTATGTAATAAGTTTTAATTTAGTTAGATAAGCACCTATTATTTTCTCTTTATTTTTTTATTAGGTATTACTATAATTATTTTTATATCCCGCATAAAATAATTAATTACTGCATCCGATTCTATTTATTGTGTGTTGCGTTTTTTTTTTATTCTGATTACGTAATTGCCTCTGGTGCAACACAACACGTCATAATAATTATATTTATGATAATAATGTAGGTAATCGAAAATTATAAAAATGTAGATATTAAATAAATGATATCGGTTAATGTAAAAAAAAATATACGAATCTTAGATATATAGGTAAGTATAGATAAAATATTAGATAAAGCAAGTAAGTACCGAAATTAATCAATTTTGTTCACAATCGATTCAGATGTATTGGTATTGGTTTTTAAGTATAATTATGTATAGTTTCTTATAAAATAATAAGAACTGATTTTCTAACTTTCGATTTTCTTATTGCCATCGTCACTAAACCTTTTGTGAAATTGTTCATAGCAACCAGTTGTAATCCTATAATTATTTTTACTGGCCCTTAATTTTTTTTACTTATCTGTACGTTTAAAACGAAAAAAAAAAATTAAACTTCAATGCTTTTGACTACCAAAAGAAAATCTCAATACAAAACATAACAATTCCTTTCAAAGCAACTTTGAACATTCAACTTGTCAGAAAACTAGAAAGATGAGTTTATGAAAGAATTCTTTAGAAGTATTCTTCTTAGTAACTTTACGGAGTTGAAAAGTTGCATACAGTGTTGTTGGGTGCATAAATAACAACAGTACTTAAAACAACGACATTATTTCTTATCGTGTCTTGATATGATTTTGGTCTTGTATTTTGCATTATTTTCTTTTGTTTCTGTTGTTACCAAGTTTTAGGGCCGAAACATAAATGTGGCGTGGTGCCGTATTGCCGAAATCAACGAAGTCACCCGCTGCAATTAAAAAATGTTCGACATGCAACACGCACATTTCAGTCACCATAACATCCGAACATATTCACGATCGTAGGAGTAATGGCGGAAACGCTCAGTGTCGCGTTGGGGTGCTCTTTTATGTGTGTCGAACCATAAAAAGTTCCTTGTATATCATTGACTATCTGAAAGTAAGTCTAAAGTCTGTAAGTAATCCAAACAAATAACTATCGTTTGATGGTCTCTAGAGACATTAAATCTCCGCAATTTGTTCTAGAAGGTTAATTGTTGTCAACTGCTTGATGTAGTTAAGGTAGACTATTAATTATCTGCTTGTTGGTCATGAAACTTTCATCTACCAGAGGAATAAAATACGACTTAATATATAAAGTATATAAGAAGCAGCTTCTATAAACATTAAATTGCTGTAGCAAAAGGTTTCTAAAGAAATTCCTGTAAAAGCGACTGAGGCCAAAAAAGTTTATAGGGAGCGTAAATACTGCTTTGAAGTGTATTGAACAATTTTACGATAGCAAGACATATTTTTTATGCTGATACAACACAAAAACCTTAGAGGGCTTACTCTGAATGGCTAATACAAGATAAGCAAGGGTCCCTATTAGTAAAGAATGCTAGTTAGCGTTACGAGCGAGGGGGTCGAATGTTGCTGTAAAAGGCCTCGTAAAAATGTGAAGGAAACTTGTAATCATCGGCAGTCATTTTGTATGTGGTTCGAGTAACAAGACGTTGGTGTATTAAGGCGGTGTATAACTTATTGTAAGATAATGTTGGTTGATAATGTAATTGAGGTGTCAAAATATTTTTTGGGAGTCATTAAAATTTTACATCAATTGCATTTTACGTCTTCGAATTTTCGCTGACTGCAATTAGTTATATTGATGTTAAATCTTAAGATATACTTTATTAGGTAAATGTCACTTAAAAAACAAGAAAACAAGTTACAGGCTATTTCTACCAAATGTAACTTAATGTTGTTGAAGGTATTTCCGATTCTAAAAATGTAAACACAAGGCCGATAAAAAATCTAATGAAACAGTTATTATTCATTATTTATTTAAAACTGTCGACTGTCTTTTGTTAGTTCTTGATATGTTTTTAGAGTGTTGTACTTGCGGCTATTACCACAGTAAAGTACACGTTAGATGGGTGTGCTCTAAGAACTAGTTTCCTTTCTTCGATAATCACAGGAAAAAATACAAATTAATTAATCATGAAGCATGTACATGCACAAAGAAAAAGCGTGAGAAAGAATGTAAGTGTGCGAATAGACTGTGCAGAGTTGTAGGTAGGTACTTATGTCTTGTTTAATTGAAGGCTTTATCAATCAACTAGACATTATTATAGCCAGGCTATTAATAACCCATTATAATAGCTACACGATGAAAGTATTTCGATATCATCATTTGAAATCTAAACTGCACAACAATTTGAATATTGCTGCACAAAGTGTTGTGTCACGTCATAATGTCTGCCCAGCAATTCCGATAAACACAGCTCTTCAAACACCATCGTATGTCCAAGCGTTGTTATTACTAGACCAAGATTATAATCGAAACATTAGTCCGTCTGAAGAAATGAGTACCTACTTTGCCAAGAGCTGAGCGTCGAACAGGTTTCATCGACCCTTTACTAAGCTTTACCGGCTCGTCCTCAATGCACTCGCAATTGGTGTTTTCACCTCGGATCGATCGTTTGCGTTACATCGATTGCCGTCGCGTGGTACCGGCCGCGTGTAGTAATGACGCGGACTGCGGTGTCACCGGAGGCCATTCGTCGGTCAAGTGTGTGTACCTGTTTAGCGGCGTAAGTTTGTTTGCAATGTTAACGATTTTGCTTCTAGCACACTGATGAAGATTTGTATTAACATTTCCTAGGTTGTTTGTGACTTTGATAAAGTTGCCTACGTTTACTGTTAACTCTTCTTCCAGCCCTTGTCCCATGTTAGTTTGGGGTCAGTGCAACATGTCTTCATGATATCACTGACTCTCTTCTCCCTATATATCATTATTCACATAAACCATACATCTTTTGTTTGGCCTTCCTCTTTATCTCCATCCATCCACATTTATATTCATAACTCTTTTGGTGATACTTATGCGTTTCATCAGTTTACAGCTGTAATTACAATTTTAATATTTAATGCCGAGAATGAATATCCTAGTATCTCGGCCTACAGCGGGCCTGAGCGGTCATTGAATTGAATGACGTCATTATTGCAAAGCAGCAGACAATTGACACAATCATAACACGCGTTCTTTATTAATGTTAAAAGATAAGATGAATGTGTATTACATTGGAGCAATTTTTCGCTTGGTAAGTTAGCGCGATGTTTTTATTACATTGTCTATTTGCGTTCGTTTGAGGTTGCGCAATTGTTTGTATGTATTGTAGATATATGTGTGTGGCGATATTACGTTATTCGATTATCTCAATAATGTCCAAGCGTGTATTGTTGGTATAAACAATAGGATGAAGTTTGTTTATTAACAAAGAAGAATGTACTTTTATGATATAGTTCTGATGTGATTGAAATTAACTCTTAATAGTTATTCTTGTACTGTAAAGCATCAACCTTTTTTTGATGATTATGAATCTAGCAACCTCGATATATTTTATGTAATTCTTCCTGTTAAGTTGATAGGTGTATCTTTCGTTTTCTAATTGTGATAACTTCACTCACTTCAAAGTTTCTTGTATATGGATCATCCACATCCAGATCCATACCACACCGGATCTCTTTGATCAATATTATTTTAAGGAACACTAATCTCTTTCTCGAAATACTTAATAAGCTTCAACTTGATTTCAGTGACGTTTGAAAGCTACGGATTGCCAACAACATTTACTGACAATACAAAATGTCGTTCTTAAATAAAACAAAATAGCTACCTACAACTTACAACATTGTTATAAAACGCAAAATGCAATTTTCCAAAGAAAACTAGGTATTTGCAATAGGTAATTTTTCACGTATAACATTTCAAAACATGTTGTAAAATCATCCGGGCAGTTATTGTGCAGCCAATACGTTTTGAACAACAATAATGTTCTTATCAAATGTTTTGCTAGGTAAATTTTCTATTACACCAACGCGGTTCAGTGTAGGCCGTATGTAACAATCAGTAATTGCTTTTTTGTTGCTGCACTACCATGTTTTTTGATCGTGATGATAATGGATACAATTTCCTTCTTGCGAACATATGGTTGTTTAAATGCATCCTCTTATCTTTATCTCCAATCTTTTACTTTTACTGTCGTTGCCATTTCTTCAGCGACGTCGGTGTCCAATTAAAATGTTTAAAACTCGTAATACAATTTGTCAGAAAATTTGTAAGTAGTATAGTATTTTTGTGATGATAGTTTTTTACAATTAACAACCTGCTTTTCTGTTACTTTTGGTTTTGTAATATTTTAATTTATGTTACTTAGTTTTTGCTTCATAAATTAGGAACGTCTGCTTCGTATAAAAGTGCCTACACTGTCTTTACGAGTTCATAAATATTGCAACTGTATAATAAACACAAAGTTAGTTATAATACCTTTATTAAAATCAACTTTGTGCTTTGCTATATTTCTTGTGGCATCAATGTCGTATACTAGAAATATAGAGTCGACATTTGGGAGCTATCTTATTGCTGTTTCTGCATTAATTGTTATCAACCCTATAACAGCTTATCCAGTTAGCTGAAGAACTAAAAGGAGAGATGGGGGGAATTCTACCAACTTTTAGAAACGTTTGCGTTCTAATCTCAGTCTTAATTTGTCTAAATGCATACAATGATTGTAGCTGAGATGAGTTCTTCTTGTGAATCAGTTCGAAAATGGTTACATAATCTAATGTCCTCATCGCATGCACGTCTGCTACACTAAACATTTGATTATTTTAATAACAAAGATTCAAAACGTTTTTACCTCATGCACCATTAGGTATAAACAAAGAGCTTCGTACCTATCTGTGTGTCTTAGCGGTAATTATTACATCTCTAATGTTCCAAAATTTTATAGTTGGTAGAACAATGGACGCAGATTAGGAATGTTTGTGGGAAGCGAATATATTGTCACGTCATATGCGGTGTGGTGTTTTGCAAACATTCGGCAGACTATAAACATTTTAGCACTCAGACGAGAAGAGGAATGGATACTTTTATTTATTAGCCGTAGGGTATGATATTGATTTAGGCTTATTTTTTAAATCCCTCCTTAAAGTATTTCTATAATGTATATAAGTTAATTTATTAAACAGAGTGAAATTGAATTCATGAGCAAATTTTTAAGGAGTGACTCAGACCACGAACCTGAACAACTTTCATTATGGGGCCAACTCAAACAGCGCGAAAAATAAAATCAGCTGTTCCATGGAGAAGCGCAATAGGTACTCGTCCAAAATGTATGGAACAGCAGTTATTTCGCGCTTATTTCAAAATAAATTCTAAGCAAAACAAACTATGGAGTAGCACATTCAAAAAATATCACTAAAATGCAGTTTATTCAACTATATAACCAAATAACTATAATATTGTTATTTGACCGCTTTTTGTGTAATGCTACTTGTTGCAATTATGAAAATCCTCAAGTCAGGCATAATGTTATTGAGTTTTTACGTCAGAAAGCAACTCGGAGACTGAATTTGTGGTCTGCTCGATTAAAGGCAATGATAATTTAAACATAGCTATCGAAATATGGGTGAACTATACATATGCGCCAGATCGGGGAATACAGCATGATGTGATGTTATTTCATGTTAGAAGATAGTTAGATATAGTGTGTTAAATTACAGTAACGCATCCCATGAGTATCGTAGAGGGTTTAGGTTTATATCCGATGAATTAGCAATAGCACCAAATTGGGTACTAACAGCCACTTATGTACTTGTTAAGCCAATCAGGATCATAGCTACTATAATTATTATTAAAATAATATCCTTATATTCTTTAGAGTCACTTATATCTTTAATAGAACTATCAGTGGATAGTTATGGCTGTTGTAACTTAGACATTGTTCAAAATTAATAAGGTTTACTTTACTGTCCTATAATTACTATGACAGCAAGTATCACCTTTCCTAACCAATATTTGAGCTTCTAATTTACTTCTGACTCTGTAAAGCAAAATCTGTATCCCCAGCCAAATAACTTGTCAAGATTTCAGCAAGTAATATGTACGGTGATTGTTACTAGAAAACAAAGCGATATCTGAGGTAAAGGCAAGCGGATCTATACGTTCTCAGGTCCTTTGTGTGACCATATTGTAAAGGTGACAACATACCTATGGACTAGGCCGGCGTGAAACGAGCCACGTGAATTACAAGAGGACGATATTCAACGTCTATCTGCGGCCGAATCCTATAGGATTACAGATTCGGTTCACAGTTGTATTGTAAGCCTAGATGTCATTCAAGGAACAGGTCATCACTCTGAACAAAGGTTTACCGTTTGTGAACACCCCTTGGTAACCTATATAGAAAACACAATTTAAGGCTTGTGTTACAGTCAGTTCCCTTTTTTTTTAAATATCCATCTATAAATAGCCACCGATGTTCATTAAAGTAAAATGTAGGAAGGGCGAATTAATGAAGGTTTGAATGTTCTATTATTACCATTAAAAACGTGAAATTAATGATCTTTTTTTAATTGCAGGTACTAGTCATTAATTGTCGCCATTACCTACTAGATGGTCCTTCGTAAGTAAAATTAGAAGTAAGTATGTATTAAGATACTATTTGTGTATTTCATGATAAAAACAGGATTCTAATGTATTGAAGGTACTATTCTACTTTTAATTAATGTCTGTGATTATTTTAATCGTTTCCAAATGACGTTTAGTTCTGAAAATATTTAATTGCACTCGTTATTTTCTTTAATGTTGTGCACGTGAACCAAACTTAATAATAAATGTTAGTTTAGTTTGTTCTCTCTCTTCTCTCATCTTTAAACCAGATTCAAGACGACATAAGGGACGAATCATCCTCTGATAAAACGTGACAAAGGCGGGAATCTTTACATAATTGCATACCTAATTTGGTCTTTTCTAATCTATGGAAGTGTATGTTCCTTCAGGTATGAAACATTTTGGGCACGACCATAAACATAAATAGCATTTGCCTAACTTTCCACAAAATTAGTCAAATTACAGGTCGTTGGTTCAGCAGTTTCCAGACTAAAAACCTAATTCCCTGAGTTTAGACTTAGTTTAACTACAATTTGCTCACTAGAACAACACCTATTAAAATGGGGGCCCTTTTGTGGTCCCTTTCGTAGTTAATGTCACTTTATTAGTTATTCTAACAACCAAAAACGTTCTATATGTGAGTATGTGTGTTCATTTATTCTGAAATTTTAAATAGTATCACAGCCCTTTTTTTTTAGATGAGTCAACGTAATAAAATTGGTTGTGGGTTGTATCATAAGTCTATTTTCTCGCATGAATAGAAGAGTTGATACAACGGAAAGGGTTACCATTTTGTTTACACTTTTTAGACAAAGGGATTGTATTCTCATCACGAAGTGCTTAAGGTATAGGGGAGAATGTCCCAACTCAATATTTTTGGTCTTTTGTTTTTCCTTCACCCTTTTCAGTTTATTTTCCTCTGTAACGTAGCAGGTGTGAAAATAGATACAACTACTGTTTATGTTTAATGATTAGCTTTGTCAATAAGCCCCATCGTTACTAATACCTGAAACACTAAACTATGTGGAGTGCTTAAATTTAACAGCCGAACTGTAACAAACGTTTCAGTTTCAAATGTTTCCCTGGAGTTTGGCCCGCCGAGACTTGGGACCAATTATTGAGGACGTTACTACCAAGCCACCGACCGGGGCCCTGAAATATTGACCTTAAAAGCCCATTAGTGTCCAGTTTGGACCCTCGATAAGCCGAATTTGACCGATTAAGGATATAGAGTTGTGATTTGGGAGCAAATTTTGGAGGACCATGATTTCGTACGGTCGGATCGGGTAGCTAATTATATAGTTGAGTTTAAGTTATTGTACAATAAATTGGGTCGGGAAGATACATAACTTATTCATACAGTTTACTCAAAGATCTTACTGATGTAATAAACGTAAGTCGTCTTGTTGTTAGACCTAAATGAAGTTAAGATTATAAGGAGGAAATTACTTTATGATCTGTTTAAAATTTTAATGATAAAGGGATAGTTTGTCTTACACCTATTTAAAATTGAGATATTAAACAAGATAACAAACAGTGAGAAGGGAAATATAGACAGAAGCAATCTTTTTATTATCTTATTAAACACGTTTTTTCAGTCGCAATCTCATTCTACCGACAATTAATGTCAGTCTTGTCAAAAATATCTCTATACACATTTTCGTAAAAGTTAATAAAATTGTCTTGAAAATGAAAATGATTGAAGGGGGTTGTTTGTAAAATAAAAAAAAGCGGCCAAGTGCGAGTCGGACTCGCCCATGAAAGGTTCCGTAGCAGCAAGTAACATAATATAAAAGTTCTTGTAGTTCGTTGTAACTTTGATCGATGTTTTAATAGTAAATAGCGGTTTACGATTTATGACGTATAAAAAAAGTACTAACTAGATCTCGTTCAAACCAATTTTCTTATTTGAGAAGTTACAGCGGGGGGGGGGGGGGACACATTTTACCATTTTTTAGGTGTCTCTCACGCAAACTATTCAGTTCAGAAAAAAATATATAAGAAACCTCAATATCATTTTTGAAGAACTATCCACAGACAACCCACACGGGTGGCTTTGTTGAAAAAAAAATTTTTGTGTCAGTTCTAAGTATGGGGAACCCCGGCTTTGTCGAAAAAAATTTTTTGTGTTTCAGTTCTAAGTATGGGGAACCCCCAAAATGTATTGTTTTGATTTCTATTTTTGTGTGGAAATCTTAATGCGGTTCACAGAATACATCTACTTACAAAGTTTCAACAGTATAGTTTTTATAGTTTCGGAAAAAAGTGGTTATGACATACGGACGGACAGACAGACAGACATAAGGAATCTATAAGGGTTCCGTTTTTTGCCATTTGGCTACGGAACCCTAATCAGAAGGTACCTACTTAAATTCTAACACAAGAAGCATTTGCAATACACGGTTACTATACGTATAATTAATATGAGGGGCATACCAAATTATTAACATTTAAACATCTAATTTATAAAAGAAAATCATCATCATAATGTCAACCTTTCGTTGCCCACACTGGGCATAGGCAAGGCATGCATAGCAGATGATGTGTGCAGTGGCGGGACCTTTATACAAGCCGAAAAGCCGGGCTTACACTAATCAGCATGACATGAGGTAGTCAATAATGGAGCAACTTGCAAATTATTTCTTAATCGTAAAATGTTTATCGAGCGTGCCCTAACCTGGAACCCTAGGCACGCCACTGGATGTGTGATGTGTATAATATGCTTAGCTGATACTTGAAGAAAATATGAATCACCTAAGAAATTAATGTTAATTTATTTAAACCCTTTTTATTTTGTATCTTATGCTTCCTTACATTTTCCTTAATTAATATTTTCCTCGAAATCAAAAAATTACATTACTGATTTTGATAACATTATTTGTAATCTATATCAGTAGTCTGATAAGAACCGACTTCAGTATAGTTTTGATGTAAGTAATACATATTTCAAATACAAATATTTGTATTATCAGTGAAACATATCAGTGTTACTGATAAATTAGTAGCGCTAATGTATTTTGCTAATAATTTTCGATGAAACCTCTTTACCTCTATCAAGGACCTGTCTTTGAATAAAGTGGTGATTTTATCAAGAATATGTTTTGATTATGACGTGTGTATTAAATACGATTTGTACCGTATTCGCCTCATGAAATTTTGTCGCCACTTTTTGCGCTTTTGCTCCCGTATTGTTAAATAAGATGTATTATATATCTGCTGTAATTATTGTTTCAATTTAGTTTTCAAATTTTACGGAATAAAATAACCCTAAAATAATATCTTAACAATCAAATATTTCTCTGTTGATTAAAAAAACAATTCTCCAAAGTTAATTGGATCCACCTCTATCAATGAAGAGTACAAAATGTTTTCTTTGTGTAATTCTAACAGTTTGACGAAATAACTCTTTTTTCTTAGAAGGTCGTATCTACCCAATTTCGAAGAAGCACCACAATATGGCACAAAGATTCAAAGAGAAATTGACCTTGATTGTTGATTTTCTTTTCGGGCTCAAATGATATGACCATCAAAAAATTTGTATTATAGCAATCAACTAACTTTCGTTAGTCATCGAACCGCTTTCAAATGTTTCGTCTACAACTGCTTCAAGACTTAGTTCAAGGGTCACAGACATAACGTCTTGCAATCATCTTCGCTTCTAGATGGGTTATACTATTATTATTCATTGTTTTGAGTTGTCTCGACGCGCCATCTCCATTGTTCCCACACATGTTGTCAAAGATGATGTTTGGAAATAATGAGTCACTTCTATTCAATCCATTAAATCATTCATTGTAGATAGACAACTTTTTTTTTTTATTTCGCTTTGTTATTAATGAACGTTACAATTATTTTCAGCAGTTTCGTGTTGTGAATTAAAAACTTTATACAGTAAACGTTTTACATGGTATAGTTGTAAATTGATTTTTGTTTACCCGGCTGTGAGATTGGTTTTAAATTACAATGTCTCGATACCCGTGTTTATAGAGTTGTATTTGAAATTAATTAGTTCATCTGCTCTGAATATAAAGTGTCATCCTTTGACATTATTTCGTTGTCGAGTACCATCTATAGCTGCGTCATTGTTGCCTTCATTCGTATTCCTTTATGATGTCAACTGTACAACAGTAAGACCCCGAGTCTTGACTCATTCTTCAAGACACAATGTCCGTAAGCACATCTTATTGTACCCGTCTGATGTCTACAATTGATAAATGGACACTCTCGCTTCCTCCTTCGTTGAGATTGTGAGCCGATGAGATTTACTCTCATTGTTAGCATCGAGTGTCGATTCAAAGATAATGGTGTTTACTACCCTCACTTTACTTTTTTCTGAGAAAATGAATCCTCATTTATCATGGAAATGAACGCTTTTGTTGTAGGCGTTTGAATAATAAATTATTCATTATTATTTTCCTGTTTCCTTTGTCATTTCATGAGCCATATTTTGGATTAAATTAACTCAAGTAGTTTCGTTCTTTATCATTGAATTTTCATAATTGGACAAATATTCGATTCATATTTTAAATCTAGAACACGTATTGCAAGCTCTTTTGACAGTTTGTGAATTAAACCATTAATTTGTTGCCGTGTCGATGAAACGAATCAAGCAATTTACAACGCCGAAAGTCCATCGAATGTCACCCCGTACATGATTGTTTAATTTTATTATCTTTCACAACCAACATGGCGAGTTGATATACAAATGTTATGACACGCATCACGTTTTAAACGACCAATAAAATGTTTATCATGATAAAAATAAAACTTTATCAAACAAACGAGATAACTTCAATCAGTGTTGCTATCATAATCCTTATTTCCGTAAAATTAAAGGTATAATCAAACATATGCATGATATCAATGTAACGAGTGTTTGCTTGAAATGGGACCGTGAAATAAAGCAATTTACTATAGGAGCGTGTGTAGAAATAACAAAAAGAAACGATGGAACCGTTACCTCGACTGAATATGTAGAATCTTTGACCGCGGTTTCGTTGTTCGTACCGTTAGTGCGCTTGCGCCTGACCATTCGTATTGTATTGTTCTTGTGACGTATGACCCAGTGGTATAAGGTAAGCGACCGATGATTTTTGATTTACAACTGGTACAGTTTAGAATGCTATTAGGACTCTATTTTAAACAGTTTCACGTTTTCGTGCCTCCGCTGTACATGATTGTCAAAATATTCATATATTTTACTCTTTATTAACATAATTGGTTACGTTTTTCTTGGCTACATATCAAATAAAACATTCCATGTATAAATATTTATTATTATTATTTTTTCATAATATGTACACTATTTTTACAGGCAACTTCTCAATACGATAGTGCCGAGCTAAACAGTACAGTTGGTTTAACAAAAAACAATAATAATAATAATAATATGAACGAGAAACTATTTAAAAAAAATCTATTTAAACATTTTCTAATAAAACACTGTTTTGCAATTTGCAATAAAGAATAGGTTTTGCAAATACGGGGTCATACATAGACAGGTTATACATTCAGTGAATCTGCAGTATTACAGTATGTTAAGGTGCGTGTTTACAATGCCGAACACGAAGCGAGCATTGAATGCGGTAATTTACATACCGCGAACGTGTTTGCGAGCACGACAAAAACATGAAAATACTACAGTGTTCCGTTACAGACTGATACATCTATACTAATATTATAAAGCTCAAGATTTTGTTTGTTTGGTTGAACACGCTAATCTCAGGATCTACTAGATCGAATTGAAAAAATCTTCTTGTGTTGGATAGTCCGTTTAACGAGGAAGGCTATAGGCCCATGCGAAGCCGAGCCGGGTAGCTAGTAATGTAATAAGACATAAAACATGATTTATAATCGATCGTTTCTCGAAAAGTTTTTATGACAAAAATTAAAAACATAAATGTAGTCTTTGACTGGGGATATTTATTTTCTTTTAGGGTACAGAAGTCTTTAAAAAAGGTCTATAGTTTGTAGACTCTGTATACATTACAAGTATTGACCAGAAAGTATTGAAAGTAGGCCACTTGCAAATTCCATACAAAATTGGGTAGTGATTTTTTGTATAATATAACGTTGGGATCTTTAGTCGGTTCAGAAAAGGTCTTTGGGTAAATATTCTACATATCTACCAAAACTCTTGAGCTAAATTTTTGTAAACAAGACCTTTTTTGGTAAACTGTAGATATCATGAAGTATTATGATAATCATTATACAGAACTAAAATATTGTGTCCCAATTTTTCTTCTAGGGTACCAACAGGCGTCGTAAATGATCCGGGAATAGATTTAATGGGCTTAAACTTCATTCCTACTAAGTCGTTGAATATTTTGTTTTCTTTTGGTTCGCGCAGTGAAAATACGTCTTAATGCGAGCAAACGCTTCCGTGTCTGCTGAAATATGTTTACCTTATTTATAGTTTTATTAGGTCAAGAGTCATAGGAGTGGATAAACTGTACCATTTTTAAAATAATGTGAGATATTTTATTTTTAGTTGAACTGACATGCACATTATTAACCTATTGACCGCGTGTTGGGCACATTTTGGTTTGTCATCTATAAATGACTGTGGCGCTCAAAAGGTTAATGGATTTCCAAAACATTGCGGAATTTATCACGTTTGAAAAATAAATTGGCTAGGCTTAGCTTTGGACAGATTTTAGTACTTTCTAAAGCTAATAATATGTCATTAATAAATTATTACTATTCAGTTTATCATTGATCAATTTTAAAATAGAAATATATTTAATTAAGTATTACTATGTATTTGATCGCAACTTTATTCGCGTCGGTATAGGCTATCACGAACGTAGGCAAAGAAGCGGATTAAGAAGTACCTATGCCTATGTGCTTTCTTGGGATTCAAGCGTACTCTGTATCTTCAAAATTGGTTCAATGGTTGTTAGTTTCCCATGCATAATATAATTACTATGGAAGTATATCGAGACACCCCAGGGTGTCATAGAATGCTACTAAGGGAAAATCCGGAAGACAGGCAGCAGCGGCTTCCGTGTACTTAACAATTTCACTGCGATTCCCAAGACGCCTGCCGAGCGAGGGGATTAAGACAACCCCTCAACCCCCCGCCCTTGGACCAGGCCTTTATGCAACAGTAGAGATGAGAACTGATAAAGAGGACATGAGTAGGAGGAAGAAAAATATATTATTAATGCTGTTCCAACCCCAAATAAATTGTGACAATGTTAAGAAAATTATGATTTTCTTAATTTTTGTTATTTTTTCTTTTTATTGCTAACAAATGCAGCAAATGTTGTTGTTGTTAGCAAATGTAATACAAAAAGAAAAAACAATAACACAGATCTCGCTCGCGTTCAAAAAAGAGATACCTATTAAAAGCTCAAGAACTGATTAGTGCTAAAGCTAAAGAAGATACAATACTTGTAACAAGTATTTTAATCAATTTATGAGTGCAATAACTATTTATAACAGTAGGCTGCGTTCACCGGCACAAACTTGCAACTTTCGAACACCGTAATGAGCCATTTCCTTTGAGCAAACTTAGAAACTATAGCAACGCTATTTGGCGTCGTTTTCTTAAATGATCATGCTATTGTAGTTACAGCTTCTTTTAAAAGTAGACCAGCTAGTTTCAAGTTAACAAAAGACTAGCAATTATACATCCTACTACTTCCTATTATCCTACTTCCTTCATACTGTTCTACTCCTTTTGCTATTATAAACGCGAAAGTTTTTGAGGATGGATGGATGGATGTTTGTTACTGTTTCACGCTTAAACGACTGAACGGAATTAGCTGAAATCTGGCACAAATACAGATATTGATCTAGCATACACATACCTAAAAAACCTAAAATGATTCTATATGTTAGATATTGATCTAACACATAGGATCATTTTTATCCCGTTTTTATGTTTCCGTGGGGCAATGTCGGACTTGGTTTAATGCTGAAATCTAAGCAGACGTAGTTAGGGCTCCGGCTAGATTTCTACAATGTTAGCAAACTAGGATGCCTTAATATCGCATTAATTGAGTACGCAAGTCGCTAACGCTAACATCTGGACCCCAGAACTGAAATAGACATAATTAATTACGTAGACATAGAATCTGACTATCGGAGTCTGGTTTCTGTTAGCATAGTAAACAATATTGCTATTATATACACAAATAAGCCTGAGACATCCAAGGCCAGGTTTGCCTTAAATAAATCCTCAACTCTGCCCTAGAATATTTTACAAGTGTAGGTAGTTTTGATACGAAATTTTAATACAGTACCAGTTGAGTAAACACAGAAAGTTACATAAATTAATTTGTGCCCTGTTTTCAATGCTCTGTTAGTCGTTATGGTTAATTAAAACATTGTAATCATAGTTAACAAAATGCGGACTACCATTAAAGGCAATTTAACAAATGTTTGTAACGACATTGATGGATATACAATATTAGTTTTCAAGTCTAAGGGTGTTACCGGACCAATCAATCGACTGTCGATCGATGGTAGAATGAATGAGTCGACGTCGATCGATAGTTTCTACCAGACCAATCGATCGATTGTCGATCGATGTTGGATCGATGGTAGAATGGTGGATTACTCGACGTTGATCGACGTTGATCGAGACGCTGCTTGATTATTATTAGTGATGGATTATAGCCGGAGTTAATCGATCAACGTCGATCGATGCCGTCGACCGGCAATCGATCGATTTTTTAGTCGAAGGGTATTCGTCGATCAGCCAGAGCTACCACACCAATCGGTCAACGTCGATCGATGGCATCGATCGATTGGTGTAGTAACACCCTAATTTTTTTTTTATGTACTACCTGAAATATTATCCCATGTTTGAGTAAATTATTTATGATTACATTGAGTTTATGAACTAGACTTAATTGGTATGTTATTACTAAATAAAAATTAACGGTAGCTAATTGGTGTTACAGTTATATTTCAACTTAATTAATCAGTGTTTTAAAATTCAGTACACATTTCTTAACTGTTGATCTGCTACACCTCTGTAAATTAAAATCCAAAAGATGGAGTCTAAAAAGAAGAATCACAATTTTTTATTTGGTACAGTTAGAATCAGCAAAAACATTAGCTAGGCTGGTAAAAATCCGTATCAATACAACGAGTTTTAAGAGATTTCGCACAAATATTCAGGCGTGAAAATGATCAGATCTATGTTTGTTATATATACTTTTGTGATGAACTAATACTTGTAATCCCTTCTTCAGATAGAACATATTCGAAACCTACTCCTAATCATTGGCATGACATTACAATATCACTTCTAGTAATTTGTGTTCATAGGTAGTGTTACCTATCTCATCTGTATGCGGTAATTACCTTCACAGCATAACTACAGCACCACATACATAGTAAGATCATGTGACATATAATTCTAAGCCAACAATTGATTGCTGATAGAGACAGCACGATTACTCCATCGAATAGGCTTAACAACGAAGTGCGGTAGTGAATAACACAATTACAAAGCTCATAAACAAAGCATACAATACGTTAGGTGTACAATTTCTTGCATTACGCAAGACGTATAAGTGTATTCAGATAGCTGTCATAATTACTGGTGGTTACAAATAGTGTGTGGTGGACTAGTAGTGGGCAATAGCAATATAGATAAAGATAATACGTTCAGTTTTATTATATTTGTTCGCACTGCAATTAATGTTTTAAGAACTTAAACTAAAGTTAAAAAGTAATATTAATAATATCACCCAATTATTGTTTCAGTGCAGCTCTTCTCTTCTCGTACAGAAAATGCGCAAGCTTTGATCATCACTCTTGTTCAAAGCATATCCTATCCTACTTATCCTACTAATATTATAAATGTGATAGTTTGTAAAGATGTTTGGATGTTTGTTACTCAATCACGCGCAGACCGTTGAACAGATTTGCATGAAAATTGGCACAAAGGTAGACCATTTCCTGGATTAACACATAGGATACTTTTTATCCCGGTAATGTGTTTCCTTGGGATAATCGTTGTTTTTACGCGGGCGAAGCCGCGGGCAGAAGCAAGTTAATTATAAATCCAGGTTTCCTCACGATTTTTTCTATCTATAACGACTAGAATCAATCTGAAGCAACTGAACTCCACTAACGTAAAGCGTGTACAAAATTATCTAACAGTGTAACTGTATATGTAATACCGAATCATGTGCCTGCAGCGTTTGCCAAGGCCGCTGCCATTGACCGTCGCTGTAGTCTTGTTACTCTCATTAATAAACATTATACATTCATTGTAATATTGTATGAACCGGTTTACAAAAGTGTGCCCGATGATCTCCAAAAGTATACCTTCGGACTTTTGTATCTACAAAACCATATTCAAAAAGTACGTTTTTCTAAATGTAGGACAGTTAATTAATGCCGACTTTTAGAGATTTATACTATTTGTATAAATATGGTAATTGTTGACGATTTCATGTGGGCTGCTTTGGAATGTTGCTTAAAGCTTTTCGTTATAAACGGTGCCATATTGACCTTCGTAGTGCGTTTAAGTAGAACGGAAGATGAGGAAAAATATACAGAAGGGATAAAAAGAAATCAGAATGATGCAATATGGAGCATTAGCAACGTAGACGTTTACACAAAGCAACATCAATTACAATAGAAAGCAATAATAAAAGATAATCACATTCTTAACACATGACAGGTAATATTTTTAACGTTATTATCAGGCCTATAAACACGTCATAAATCTCAGCGGTTCTGATCCTTATCGGAACCTTTTAAGGTTTATTGTCAGTTGAACAATCTCAGATCGGGTCGTCGCTGGAGGCTCCGGAACCGTCCCAGACGGCATTCTCGACTTTATAAATGTCACATTAGTGTTGTATTTTTTCTCCTTCTGTACATATTTTGTAAACATAATTGAATTTAGATCGGTTAAAACAGTGTTCGTAGTCCACTAAAACAGAATTGTAACAATTAATAAAGTAAGTGAATGTAATTATTTGTTTAGACATACACAAATTAGAAACAATAAAAATGAATAGACCAAAATCAATAATATTGTAATGAAAAGAGTGATTAATTGAATTGTCTCAGTGGATGAAAGAGTTGTGGAATAAATAATTATCAAAGCATATGTAACAGACATAACAAATAAAAGATAAATCATGAATTGAAAGCGAATTATTTCAAGCATCTTATCATCTGAATTAAACGTACTACAATTTGATGACGCACAAATTCTTTAGATATAGAAAACCTACAAGTCCAGTGAAAAACCCGACTATCTCGACACTGTAGCAACTAATGAATTAATAAGTTTCTTTTCAAGCTCGCTTCGCAACCGTATTGGGAAACCTGTTAAATATACGTTACCGTTACGTGTATCGTCAACGGAGGCATCTCGTATAATGTACGCTTTATTGGATTAGGCTGTTCGGCCATTGACATAGGCTGTGTCAGGATCAGTTCCGTTACATCTAATAATGTCTATCAACCTTCGGTTCTTCAGTCTCATGTACAGTAATTATTTTACTGCTTTGTTTAACCTCGTTGCTTTTATTTTCTCAATCAATTTTGATGTGTGTTTCACGTGGAAAATTGCCGTCTGCTATTATCATTAGATATATACATATTCATAGCGGTTGTTAACTTCAATTATTCTATTTCTTTTACCAATGATTGTGTTCCATAACTTTGTGTTAAAAACACGTGTTATTTGTAAACAATTTGTTTTCGCTTTGTTGGAACTTAGAGTGCCGGTTTATATTTTTATCGCATATAAAATATTATATTTACATCTCATTACTTTTGAAATCTATATTCTTTGTAGCCTAATCAGTTTCTATTATGCATACAAGCATTCAATTTTAATATTTACGACATCAACGGTGTCTTTATAAAGTTGTCTTTCAAGTTTGCATGCATCACATCACCTGACCTTCTGTCCACTGTGCTGCCTCCATATTTCCATTACATTCCATACTAAGTGACATGACTTCATCACTTTATCTCTTTTTAATATATGATTACACTTGCAGATTTACTTGAGCAATCAAATCCAATTGTGAATTCGCAACAACAGCTCTGGATATTTTCATTGAATTTGAAATATGATGAATGCATTCATTGTGTTGAGTGTGCTCTTATTACGTTGAACCTTTTGTTTGGGGGAAATTATCGCATTGCGTAATATCCATTGTGGTGTTTGTGGGTGCTGATTATAACTGTTTCCGATTCTTTGTACCTATTTGGAGGTGGAATGAGATTGCTACTGACACGCTAATCTTATTAATATTTTTTTTTATTTTAGCGTATGTTTTGTTTTCCTTATTTATTTTGATCATTTATACATCATTTATTTATATTACTTTTGTTTGTTTTATTTCCTCATAAGCTTGCATTAGTCTATCCCCACCTCAAGCTCACTGAACTCACCTCAGCTCAGTGAGCTTGAAGTGAGCTGTCCAGTTCAGTTCCGTTTCAAGCATCACGGTGTGATTACAGCTCATCTTAAGAGTGGCTAACCCGTCATAATTCCTATACAAACACTCATACGTGATTATGGCAATATAACAAAGGATCTCCCGATTTTTGAAAAACACAGTCATGGTCTCTTGTGGTTTATATTTAAGTTTCTGTGTAAAAAAAATTAACTTTTTTGAGGAACGAATTCAGTAAAGACGTCTGAAAATCAGTTTTTTTTTTTGCATACATTTTATCACATTGAAAAAGTAAAGAAAACATTGTTATATAAACCTTGCACATGTAATGGAGATTCTAATTACAAACATTTTTATCATTTTTTGTAAGGTTTTAGAAAACCTTACAAGTTGTTGATTAAAATGTAAATGTTGTTGTGTGTGCAACTATTTCCTGGAATAAGTTTTGTGAAATCTCCGCGTGCCAATTTTATTGCAATGTTATCGCGTTCCCACTCACTCGTTTGTTTTTGAACACTGCGTCGGATGAAACAATTTTTTTGAAAATCATGCTTATTTTTGTTGATAGAACTTAAGCTTACTTCACCAGCTAAAGTCAACGATTATTTTTTTACAGAACAACAATTACGGTTTAGACAGTTATCTAATTTAATTTTCGAACAAAATGTGTCCACATAATAAATTTACTATTACTCTTGAAAGTAAACAACACATAAATACATAAAATAAAGCTTTCATCGTCTGTCATATTGATAAGCATGAAATCAGGTAAGAGCCTAAACTAACGTCTCTTACACATTAGTCACACAGGCCTACATAAATCAACATCTAATGACATTTTCATGTAACTGTCACTTGCAAGAACATTTTGTTACATCGCCGTATAAATTATTATGTATATTTCTTTCATTATTAGGTTATTTAATACTACGAAAACCTTATATATTTTGAGATGCGATAAAGTGTAATACTAAGTCAAATATTATGAGGAATTATTCAAATGGATTCTGTAATGGTGGAGTTGAAGTCTAAATCTATTTTAAAGGTTTTAAAAAATCCTTTGAAAAAATTGGTCAATGATTCTTAAAACTAAGTTTTCTCATTTTATACAAATTTTATTACATGCTGTATAAAAGTAATACACATTGTATATGAAAACACGGTTCATGCTCTCATAATTTTCGGGTTTATAAGGCACATTAATTTCTGGGGCCATATAAAACACTTGGACCCATTTAATGCTTTACGTGACTAAATGAGAAACTA
Source organism: Charanyca ferruginea (assembly GCA_947361185.1). Taxonomy (NCBI): domain Eukaryota; kingdom Metazoa; phylum Arthropoda; class Insecta; order Lepidoptera; family Noctuidae; genus Charanyca; species Charanyca ferruginea. The sequence continues at coordinate 8,567,425 of OX376070.1, forward strand.
CAATAAGGTATTTCATGCGAAGTAATGGAGAAACTTGACTAAGTAATGTTTTAGAGAACCTAATAACTACTGTACGAAGTCGGTCTTACGGAAATGACGGGTTCTCGTGAATCTATTTTTAGTTCTATCAAGTCGTTGAGGCGAGTTTGTCGATTGACAATGATTTACTAAACGGTTGGATGATTAAAGGGATTCCTACTATTGAATTCTGATCCAAATTGAATAGATTTTTAGCATACGTACCTAGCTTTTATAACGCTCGTATACTCTGAAGACAGACACACATGTCTGAATTTTGAAGTCTGTGTCTGACCTTTTGAATATCTCCGTAATTATTATTATAGATGTAAGCAGGGCTGTAGTAATGATTCAATTGGTTTACAGTTATTTTACAAAGCAACAAGTTTTAGAGTAATCCGTGAAAGAAAAAGCAAAATTTTTGACTGACTTCAACCTACAATGCCACACAATGCAATACTTGCCAATACGGCAAGTAATAAGGTAGTTTTAAAGTAGTGTTGTCAATTGATATCTAAATAAACGATGAAAACAATGAATATTTAATATCGTCCGGTTTGCTTGCACAACACGCTTCGCCTGAGGACAGAAAAGCATGTTTATATGCATATATACATGCCTAAATTAATTATTTAACATAATTTTGAATATTTAAATGTTAATTTTATAAACCGGTTCCATTTTATTTTAGTAACTCCAATTTCATTAGCGTACTTATTAATCTACGTACGTAAAAGACCTTTTATTTTTGCTCAAAGCTTTTAATAAAGTTTGAGATTTAATAAAAGTCTAGGCTGTTTAAAAAAGCACAGGTAGATAAATGTAAATTGCTTTTCTAATTTGCGTTTAGTAAGTATATTTTAACAATAGTATTCTTCATTTTAGTTTTGGTGTTTAGACTATTTAAGCAGAACCTGTAATGCGTAGACCAATTCCCATCATGACGTACGCCTGTGCTGTATTCGCACACGCGAAACCATACCGTCTCCATAGGATGCAGACCCTCCAAAACCGTTTCTTGCGAAGAATCACAGGAGCCCCCTTTTACCTTCGCAACAAGAACCTCCATCTCGATCTAAAAATACCTACCATCCAGCAGTTCATGAAACGCTCCACCAAGCGCTTCTTCGACACTGCTGAGAAGCACTCTAACCCGTTAATCGTATCGGCCGCCCGGTACACTCCCTCCCGTATTAGTAAGACTCGACGACCGAGACATACTCTGACCGACCCTGATGATGCTATTACTCTCCTCCAGGAGAGCAATAAGGCCACCAGTACAGTTAAGAAACACAGACACAGACCGCCGTCATTCCTTCCTCGCCGCCGAGGCCCGCCGCGACGACCCCGTACGTCCCCTCCCCGACCCTTGCTCGTGCCAGCCCGCGCCGCTGAGCCTGTAGTTTTAAATTCGTCCCTAAATAATGGAAATCCGATCCAGCCTGTCTGTCCCTTTGCTGTCCTCTCCCAGCGACGCCCTAAGCCGAGGCTCGTACCCCACAGGGGGTGCCCTTAGCGTGTAGTCGCTTAGTTTGTAAGCTTTTTTGCCTTAGCTGGAGGCCCTAAAAATAATAATTTTTAAGGCACCACAGGAAAGTCCGGTTAAGCAGCCGACAACCTCCTAGGTTGACCTGCGAGATGCCAATCCGAAAAAAAAAAAAAAAAAAAAAAGCGTAGGCCAATTAGTGTCTTTGACATTTTAACGCCAGGAACCTCCATTCGAGACACAAGAATAGTAACATCTATTTGCTGGGTTTTTCAACAGTTTATGTCGTAATGTTTTAATAGTTTATCAGCATAAGAGAATATATGTTTCTCAACTAGGTATTTATTTATTTAAATGAAAGGACCTATGGCTCTTTTTTGTAGGCAGGTAATTCTTTACAACAAGTTCCCCCATAACCGCTTAAATATGTATGAAACGGCTCCAATTTGGGTCTTCTGAATTTTCTTCTGTTTTCATTCCGTTTTTTCCTTTTTCGACGATGTCATAAAAATCTTCGTACGGTCATGTAGAAACATGGGATAAATTAATAAACCTTTCTTTTAGCTGGGTCGCAATTGGATGAAATTAACCTCTGTCGGTTAAGACAATTGCGCCTGAAATAGCTCGGGAGCCTCCGGCTTGGGCTAAATTATTTTGTTCCTGTAATTCAGCTGTGCAGTATTTTCTTTCCTAGAAAGAGTAATGAGCTCTAATAAAAATGTATAAACTGTAGGAAACGAGGTGTTTATTTTCATGTTGAATGTGCATTTTAGTCTCGTAATTAACGTTATTTAGCTAATTTAGTTCGTTGTTCTACTTTATTACTTTGTACACATAACTTGGTTGTAGGTAGGAATTGTTTTAGATTTTTTCTCTCGTTGGATTCGTAACTTTTACCACGCATTTTTGCTTACGTTTATCTTATCTGAGAATAGTAATGGCATATTAATGTATAGAAAGTTCCAAAAGTGACCGAGTACACATAAATCTCATTCTAATCGAATGGACCTTTCCCCGCCCGTTCGGAAAGTGAATCCCCCCATATCGGTTGCTATCTGTTAACCTTCGGCTCTTTTCGTGTCCGCTCGTTTATGTTGTCGTGCGATCATCCGCGCTGATTTACTCGTGCCGTCTCTGTGTCACTGTCTGTATATTGCCCTGTGAGTACAGGTGCAAACATAAATGATTCATCCTGTTAAATTAATGCATAATACGATTTTGTACGACGATAGATAGAGCCATTATTGCGACGTATATTTTTTTACATAAAAGTCTGGTATAATCTGGTTAGTAACCCACTAAAATATTTTAATATTCAGTAAATCCTTGAGGAATATTTGACAGCACAAAGTAAAATTATTTAATAAGTCTAATCCGAATGGGTTTTATGCGTAATTAAAACAAGTATTAAATGTTAATAATGTCGGGAAAGTTTTAGCTTTCCCTAGTTTATTACCTTCGTTCCCTGCGGAGGATTCAAGTTTCAACGACACAGGTACAGCTATGAAGAATACAAATTATACCCATCATTTTAATAGGAAATAGGTACCTATTGAATTAAAAACACGTACCAACTGTTTAAATATGAAGGTCAAAGAGCAAAGGCTTTTTTTGGCAGTGCGGCATATTGTAGGTCAGGGTTAGCTAAAGATAAAAGTTTGTTCATTTTTACCACATTCATTATGGTTATTCTGTGGTAATTTTAAGCCTTTTTGGCTTTTTCAACACTACCTGACCATTGGCTTCCTTTAACTTATCCGTTAACTTTTTAGGTCATACGTCAAAAATATTTTGACCGCGTTTTTATTATGCGCCTTTTTTGTAGCTATTTTAGCTATTACTATATTAATGAATTAATATTTAGACTGAAAGAAAACAACTGGTGTCTGGTGCTTATAGCACAGGAATCCTCCTAGTTTAAGCCCAGTTGCACTTGTTCTGTATCTTGCCACTAACGCATACTTAACGTCTAACTTAAGGTACATTGCAAATAGGCTTAAGTCTTAAACGTATAAATATTATTATAACTAACTCAAATAAAATAATCATCCTATTTCAAATTGCTACAATAATTTCTACCATTCCAGAATATCATCTAACACTTTCGTCATCGCTCGTACTTTCCATGACATTAAGCCGGGGACACAATCACGCGGCAGACCGCCTAGCGAAAGCATCGCACACTTTCACCGCTACCTGCGACCTTTGACAGCTAAAGGGGTTCGTCTGGTTCCGACGATCGATCGGCCTCGGAGGCCAACGTGTGAACTGTGTGATCTATGCATTACCACCACGTTAATCGAAGAAACTGTCATTTCACAAAGTGGTGGACACAGCACGCGTCAGCGAAAGTCTTTCAAGAGCCAAGTTATGTAGGCAATATATGACGTAGGTTCATAGGTTAGATATTATTAACAGATATCGTGGTGACGGACGCTAGAAGAAAGTGAAATTATTGTTAAGTGGACCAAGTTTATTTATAGCGTTGAGAATTTTTAGGTCGTCGCGGAAGATAAATTTTCTATATTAGACGAAAGAAATGGCGTGTCTTACGAAAATTGTATACTTCCCCATAGTAACAAAGTAAACAATACAGTAGCCATAACACAACAGAATCAACAACTGGAGTAGGAATTAAAAAAACAATTTGACGTCAATTCAATTAAGCAGTAATCACACAGAAGGTCTCCAATTATGTTATCGTGTAAAAGCTGTATATTACGATATTTGGTAGCGGATAATATCTTGACTAAAAGATTGAATCAGCCTATATTCAATATGTGACCCAGTTCAAAACGAGGTTAAATTGCTCGCTGTCGGGTACATGTCGATGAAATTACAATATTATTTCTTAAAAAAGATAATATTGATAAAATAACACAATAGGTACCCACTAAAATACTTTCTGATGCTTCAAAAGTGGAGATTTTTCATAATGTTCCTACGAAAAACACACAATACAATATCGAAGGTCACGTCCGATTGTAGACTTGTAAAAGTGGAAAAGGAATCAGTCGATATTCTTTTATGAACCAGCAATTAATAATACTTGACTAGTATTGACCTGATTCTACACCCTTCGAGTTATAAGAGCATGGCCCTATTTCATAAAAAAAGTTTTTATCGAAAATCGATTTTGACAAAAACTTTTTTATCTGTTGCCCTAATCTCGATTATGTTAATGGTGCCGTGATATTGAAATGGCGAGTTAGGGTCAGCACAAACAGATCACCGATATCCTCGAACATTATGAACTAAAATTCAACAGAAATACTGTTGAAAATGCATAATTGCCTGCAAGATAATAATTCTGCTCTTTTTCCTTACTCCACAAAATATTTGTTCACAAGAACTTATGAAATGTCAACACATCTTCCATTAGTTCCACGAAAGCTTTTAAGTAATATTTCGAAATATTATTGATGATACTTTGTACTATTTCATATATCGTGATTATGTAAAAGAACTTTTTGTCGTTGCGTGCTGGCTTGTAAAGATTGGAGTCACTTTAGTTGAAATAAAACTATTATTGACACGCATCAATTTGTTACGGGTGAATTTTTTAATACATGGTTTTTTTATGAATGAAAAAACTAGTTGTAATAACGTTGAAGAAAGTGAAATTTCAAATTGAAATGCGATGAAATACATGCAGACATGTATATAAAACATATGAAATTGGATACGTCCATATTAAATTCCTAACTGCCCTGTTAGTCTTGTGGTCGCAAGTGTGACTGCTCAGCTTGGGGTCCTGGGTTCGATTCCCAGGTTAGGCAATGTGTTATTGGTGAATTTCTTTTCGTAACAACCCGGAGTTTGGAAGTTGGTGCTGTGACACCAAAGAAAGCACGTTATGCCTTTAGTACTGCGCCCAATCTCTCCCGGGGCACGTCGACTTGCCGTCCCACCGGACTATGAGATTGAGGGAAGAGGGAGTGCATCTGTGTTTGCGCACACACTTTTGCACTATAATATCTTCTGCGTAGTTACTTGGCTAGTCCTCATTGAGTAAAGATTGATATCCTGTCGGGAGAAAATTATTAAAATAAATTAAAGTAAAACTAGTGTGTACTTCGTAGTGGTGAAATTATTCATTGTATCCACTAAAAAATTTAGTGGATACAATGAATAATTTCACCACTACGAATATTTATCGTGCGTGATCTAAAACGCTCTAAAGATCTAATCGTGAGTCGCCGGAAACGAACATTGCTAGTACAACAGTACTGACTGTAGGTTTCAATTTATTTACCGTGTATTTCGAAGAATGTCGTGCAAGAAATTGTTTTTGCGAGAATAGCAACACCTTGGGTTCATTAATTTTCTATTCGGTGTTGCCATAAAACAATAACTTCAACACCACTTTAATTGGAGCCATTATTCTATTTCGAATTAACACGGTTGTGTGTTTTGTTGTGGCGTGTCTTGAAGTCTACACGAGAATCGATTATCACATTATGTTTAAAATTGAAATAGAAAATGGACATGCTGAGAAAAACAAAATCAAAGCCTAGATAGGTTATATTAATTATTTATCCTTTATTTCAAGCAACTAAGACCCATAAAACACATTACATAATATATAAATATAAAAACAATAACGATAAACTAATACATATTGTATGCAATAGACTTAAAAACTACAAACACGTATTGACGTTGTCGTGTCGTAGGAGTTGCGTAGCCTACCGCGAAAGCGCCGTTACAGCACACCTTTCGGCCAAAACTCTTCCTTGAGGAAGGTCACCAAATTTTGAGTCGTCGTCGGTACTGCAAGACGTAGCAGCAGTTATATCCAGCGGGCGCCGTTCCACACTTGTTGCGATAAGTAGGCTTCTTCTTCTTTCTCTCCACCTTGACGAAGCCGTCCTCAACGCATGTATTCTTCGGTGGTACCTGCTGTTTGTGGTCTACCACAGCGTCTTTAGTTGCGCTCGAAGCTAAGCGACTATCCTTTTCCCCTTTTGGTTTTTCGGCTTGTCATTTCATTTGCGACACAGCAGGTAATACAATGAAAGCAATGAAGGCAATGCTATTCTTAGCAATAAACACAAATCTACAAGAAATAAAAAGACTTATAACAGTAACAACTTCATTAGGAAGGAAGGAAGAGTCGAACAAGTAGAATAAATTGCTAGGATTGAGTTTCAAGATGTAATCTGAGCTGTAATGTTCCAGTGTTGCACAAAGGTCTCCCTTTGTACACACTTCCCGGTTCAGCGCTTCTTACGGTCATTCCTTAGGTGTCAAGTTTTAGTACGACGACCAGTTTTGTCTGTATTGCAGGTTTGTAATATCTATCATACACCACCACCATTTAACCGTCTGTATTGTATGGAACTACTAACAGTTGAAATAATTATGTCAACGTGACAGCTGACCGCTACCGCCAACGCGTCTGTCTGAACAACTCTTTAAAAGGAAACACAAGGGCCGTTTTTCCATACAAACTTAGTCCCCTGTTTCCTCCCTGTATAATGCCAGTAGATCAATTATTATTTTTTTAAATATCCATGGCTACTATTGGCATGTCCCTATGTTTTCCTTTTTCTCATAAATTTATTATTAAAAGAGATATGAATATTCAAAAACCTAAAAAATTGGCATGATTTTCCGCTGTGTTCAAACATTCAGAAAACAAATTTGACTTGATTATATAAAAAATAGAAATCATAGGAACACGGCAAAAGCCTTTCTTTATTTTTTTATGAAAAAAACCAGTTAAATCGGTAAAGTTTTGGAGAAGAAATCAGGGGACTACGAATCATTGATTTTGTGTACTTTTAATAGGTATTTTCGGTCAAAGCTGCAGTTGTCTCTATCGCGCTCTGCGGTTCGTGTTCGGGCATCGTGCGATAGCAATAGATTTTACAAATACCTAATTTTCAATTCTCTAGCCCCTGGTATTTCCTCTTAAGAGCTGGATATACGCCATTGACCTTGCTCGATCGGGCGCTACCGACAAAAATTCCCCAAACACGCAATTTTCGAGTATCGATGACGTAAAAAATCGTTTAAAAATGATTTGGAAATTTATTTGTAAACATAAGTCGAAGGTTCCCTTGGCGTTGATGCTGATGACATTTAAAAAAATTGTGATTGATAGGATACTAGAAATACCTTTTTTCTCCTATTCTACAACTACAAAAATAGAGGTTACTTTGCATATTAAATTTATTCCTGAAATTTAAAATATTTTGAACCGAAGAGAAAATGCTTTATATGATGTATACCCTGTTCACAATAAGATTAGACATAAACACAAACCTTTTTTACAGTCCCTTCAACCGATTTTGACTTCTATTCCGTAAGCTTAAGGATGACATTAGAGGCAAAAAAGTGGTTACACTAACAACTGTTTACTGCAGTTGCCATTTGTCATGCTACCACGCAATATGAGTCAAAATCGGTTGAACGGACTGTAAAAAAGGTTTTTGTAAATGTCTAATCTTACAGGGTATAGATTAAAATATATTTTTTTCTATAATCATTTCGGAGATAAAATGTTTTAATCAACCCCTAGTGAAGCCTAATCAACGTATGAATATTCACGCCTTAATGGTCATCGCTCACGTTTACAGTACTAGTCCGATACGGCAACAGCCCAGTCGGAACCGCCTTGAAATATCCAACCACAACTACAGAGTGCCGCCCGCCAGCCATCAGCTTTTATACCTTGTCATTATAAATCATCCTTTAACTGCACGCTATCTAGAGCCCTCATTTCAATAACACAATATTTGCTACTAACAATTTGCCCGCGACTATGCCCGCATGAATTTTCTCAAAATCCCAAATTTTTTTAATAGTGCAATATAGCCTGTAGCACTCAGCGATAACGTAGCTATCGGTGAAAGAATTTTTGAAATCAGACTGAAACCAGAGAGATTTTTGAATCAGAGAGTAGTTTTTGTGTTAAATCGTAACAAACAAACATATCTTTCCACTTTTTAATATTAGTGTAAATATCGGAGCCGTGCTGTTGTAATGGGGAATGACCTTTACTCTCCCTTATCTGTACGTGTATTCACGATGTGTCTTTGTTTCAGGTGAGCACTCGGCGTAATTACGCGCACACGTTACGCGTCCGTCGAGACATCTCGCAGAGGTAACGTGACACTTTCACTTCGAACTTCCTCTAACTTTATTATACATGCTAAAAGGCAGGGTTACGCTTTTGAGACCATCTCTCTATGTATGTATGTGTGTGGATGTGATTATACTGAAATCATTTTGGCAATTGAAGTGTGACAGAAGGGGTCTATAACGTACCTACGTGGAATGACGGTGTCACTTTGTATATTATAGGGTATATTTGTTTGACTAGCACGTTCTAAAATGTTCTCAGAACTTTTATAGATCCAAATTTTGTTACTTGGGTAGAAGTAATAGTTATGTAATCTATACTTTCATACTAATGTTATAAATGCAAAAGTCAGTCATAAGTCAGTGTGACACGCTTTCAATATGATGCGGCTGAACCGATTTTAATGAAACTCGGCATGAAGATAGCTTAAATTCTGGGTAAGAGGACATAATTATGTAGGTTAGATTTGGTCTGCATCCGCGATAACTGACATTCACGTTGACGAAGTCGCGGGCAAATGCTAATAATAACGGAGAAAAAGGACCAGATTGGATAATATTTTAAACCCCTAAATGTTTTTCTTTTTCATACAAATGAATGTATGGATCTCGCCATGATTCTTGAAGTACTCATCAGATTGCAAAAAATCGAATCGAACTGCCAAGTGTCATGCCATATTTTATGGCTTGACTTCCGTGATGAAGACGAGAATAGAAGCTAACATGAAATAAAGGGTGCAGTAATGGTAAGGGTAAGGGGTAACAGCTTTATTTAACAAACTGCGTTATCGCCAAAAAACAATCATGTAAATCATCAGATTTAATGGCAGCTATACGGCATTAAAATCACTGATACAACTGAACAAATAAGCGTTATTACAGTTTCGAAATTCACACTAGCGTTTAATAATACCTTTAATTATTACTCGAAAACACACAAATGATTACGTGACATCACTACTAGGTATAGTACATTTTATTTGTAGCGATAAATTATACGCGTCTGTTGTTGCCAAACAAATTAATAAATTAATATCGAATTTAATACTATGAACGGTAGACGCTGAACGTTATAAATTCTACGAAAAGCCGGTAGACCTTGCCATAGAACACAACAGGGACTTTCAAAATGAAATATTATTTCAATTTCGATGATATCTTACTAAAATTTTCCGCTTACAATAATTTTCTGTAGCGTAAGTAATTTTGAACGTGTTGAAATGAGTTCGGAGATGATTGAAACTGGAGGTAATGCTTTTGTATGAAGAGTTTTAGATATTGTAGACAATGGTGTTCTTTGTCATTATTTATATTGGGCTTTTGCCTGCGATTTCGCCCGCGTGATTTTTTATATATATATATACTAGCGGGCCTGGCAGACTGTGTCCTGCCCTTAAAATAAAAAAGTCCTACAAATCGACTGCAGCGCCATGTACCGGGCCCAATTGTAAATGTAAACCATTCTCCAATCTACTGGAACACACACAAAAAATTTCATCAAAATCGTTCGGGCCATTCAGGGGGAGTTCACTTTCATACACACGCACAGAAGATTTTTATGTATAAGATATATTTTTTAAATGTATTTTTTTTAATATAGCTTATAGCACTCAATGATAAAGTAGCTTCCTATTAGCGAAAGAATTGACTGAATCGGAACAGTTGTTCCGGAGATTTTCCCAAATGAACACAAACTCGACTTAAATTAAAGTATGTAGTGATAGTGATAGTAATTTACTCCGAGTTTAAACTATTTTTTATCCGACAGCAGCGCCACCTAATGGGCCCAATTGTGTTTTGAAACCATCGATGGACCCATTGAAATATGCACACAAAATGTCATCCAAATCGCCTTAGCCGTTTAGGAGTTAGGTGACAAACACACGTACAGAACAATTATGTAGAATAGGGGGACTTTTCCGATAGCGCGTTTCATACAATATTATTCATCATACTTTGATCAATAATGTTATTCGTAATTTAAAATCTCATACAAGATATAAAAATCATTACCATTTTGATAGTATCTTATTTGACGGAAAACTGACTCATATGATGAGCCTAGGTATATTTGTATTTACCCTTATCTTATTTAAAAATATCACCGAGTTTTGTTACTTGTTACCCAAAAAAAAATGATTTGACTAATTTTGTTAACAGTTCGCTGTCGGGAAAGTCTTCTCGAAAGATAAGGTTGCTCATGGTTTAATTTAATTAGTTCGAAATTTTTGGAGCATTAAATAATTATGTACAGTAAACTAAACTACGCATCTGATTAGATCCGAATCAAAACCGACGCAGCTGAAACACTAACGATATTTTTTTATATTTTTTACATTTCTATCATAAATTGGGTTTGTGATCGTTTGTGCTAATCTACGGAAATACTGGTCATCATCATCATCATCATCATATCAACCTTTAGACGCCTACTACTAACTGGTCATAGGTCTACCCCAAAGGGGAGTTTAGCCGTAATCACCAGGCTTGACCGATGCATGTTAGCGATCGCAGTAGGTGTTATGGTATTAAGAAGCATCCTCATCCTCTGGTCAATATACCTCTGTCGCCTTCTACGACATCCGCGTAGAAATGGGGTTGTGATTTTCGCGACCGGCACCACACGTCTTCTAAAACTACCGGTCCGTTTCTGTTAATTCTTTTACTATAAAGAAGCTACTTTATCCCTGAGTGCTAAGCTATATTATGTCACACCTGCGCCACTCCATATAAACGAAATGATTGAATTACCTACACTACAGCTAAAATAACAGATTGTACAAAATCGTGTGTGCGCTTTAACTAAAAGCAGTATCGAGAGCACGTTCGACGTGGGAAAAGGTGAGGTACAGTGTTTCGGAAGGAGGCGGGGCGTGTCGCTACTTTACGGTAGTACTTATTATTTATACTGTGACTATGATATAAAAAAAAATTGTATCAGTAAAAAAAACACGCGGGCGAAATGGCGGGCAATAGCTAAAAGGTAATACAATTTGCCTGTACCATTCACGTTTTACGAGATAATACATTACTAATTATCGAATTATCCACCGATTCCGCCATAATGTCACAAACTTTACCATGGAAATCGTGGCAATATTAAACGTTATTAATAATTTCATGTATTGCAACCGTGTGATGGCGATATCAACATGTGCAAAATCAATTTTTAATTTGTAATCACTGATGTATAACACTTGTGACCTGCGGCTGTAGGAGTATTTTGTACTTTATTTTTCCATGATTTGGTAGAATATTTTATGATAGTACGAATTTAATTTTAACTAGCTTTTGCCCGGCACGTCAATATTACCTAGTTATCGTGGATGCAGCCAAAGGCGCTGATTAAAAAGTAGCCTTAGATGCCCTTTCTTATTAGCCTAGTGTAATAAGGGCTTACCTTATTATACAAGGCTACATTAAGTCGACTAAATTCAGTCGCTACTGAATTCAGTAAAGTGAGGGTACTGTGCTCAGTATACTGAATGCAATTACACTTTACAATTACACAGCAAATTCAGGGCTTTAGTGTGTACCAGAATTTCAAATTCAAATTGTTTATTGCATTCCATATGTATTATGTACTAGCACTTTGTCCGTGACTTCGTCCGCGTTAATTATCTCAAGGACCAGTAGTTTAGTAGTAGTTTTTGGGGTAATTCGTTACAAACATACAAATATTTCCTCTTTATAATATTAAGTATAAGTATAATAGGTCATCAAGAAAGTCGGACACAGCAAAATTATGTCATCATCGGTTTAGTAGTTTAGCCGTGAAAGCAAAACATACAAACAAACTCACTGTCGCATTATTTTGTAATATTAGTATGGATGATGTCAATGAATTTGTCTTTTTTTTTCTGTCATTGCTTGTATGATTACAATTTAAGGGCGCGTATTCGATTTAGCGCAACTCAAAATCTAAATGATGCTAGAACGGCGTAGCAGCATTGACACACACTAGTACAACACAATGGTCTGTATGTGTGCATCAGAAAAAAAATACGCACGAAATAAGCACGAATCATTGAAATTGATCGGCGAACGACAGCGCGCGATGTTTTACAGTGTTTCTTAAAATAATTGTCTAAAATAAATGAGTTCGTATACTGAAAAATATTCTGTATATTAAGCATAACCATTATTTTCATAAAATAAATATATCAGTTATGTTTTTATTTAAATACTGGTGAAAAAAAATTGACAAAGTGAACCGATTTTGTACTTATTCAACATTGTTTTTTAATTACAAATAGTAATACTTTCGTAATTTTTTCTCTGTAGTAGTCTTTAGGACTGTATATCCTATTGGAAAAACGCATAAAGCATAATATTTTGGCATACTGTAATGGTTGTATTCATCCTGAATGTTAACTCTGACGTCTATTTTCGTAAAACGCTATGAAAGGATTGTCTTCGCTTTAAAAAATCATAATTAAAAATTATACTTTTACTCTGTAACTGTCTAAATCAAGACTTAATCTTTCTAAAACTGTATATTGTCTTTAAATAATCTGCTCACATAATTACGTAATTGCTCTGGGCAAAACGCAAAAACATGAAGTTTTCGTCACGAATCGAATACGCGCTCTTAAGGTAAAACAATAAATTTGTTTTTTTTTTCTCCTCGAATGAATGTTTTCTATTGTAATAATTTCATCTAAACTAGTTATTGTCTATTGTCGTGACTGTCAAAATGATGTACACCTTGACTTATTTACATAATTTGTCTCACAAAAATGTTATTGGTTTATCCGTCCTTACGTAATAATGTATGTATGTCTGCCTTCCAAATACCACTATTTTCACCGCTATGATCTTTAATCTAGCATCCACCGCTTAATTGGCTTCAGTGTTGGTGCTATTAAGTTCTGCTTAAATGCTATGCCCGGGTCACACTCGGGTTTAGTTGCCTGTCACTACGAAAGCCGTTAATTAAATCCAACGGCATATGTTCGGCTAATTGTGGAGCGGCCATAGGCCTCCGGGCATGCCGTGGCGATGTGCCTGTCAGGGAAATCCGTGCCGAATTTTTAGCAAATGTCGCTAAAATAATTCGATGAATTGTTCTCTGACTAAAATTGTTTTCCACGATTTTAGTGTAGGTTATGGTTGAAAACTAAGCTGCAAGCTTGAAGTTTAATATAGTTTTTGTTGTTTTTTTGGTTATTTTTTGTATTTGATTTAGAATTCTAGCCTGTGATATCCACTTCTACATTTACCTGCAACTTTATCTGAATTGACATTGGTTATAACATCTATTATTGGCTATAGTCGTATCACCCTTATCGTGGGGTGACTGAAGTATGTTAGCCATCATTACTTGACACTCCCACACACTCGATGGGTTTCCATAAGTACATTTCACAGATAGTTAACGTTCAGTGCGAGGTGCGGTCACCTATAAGCGTTTTAAGGGGTTATGTGATTTATAAGGTGTGTCTGAAGAACTTCCACTCCACCTAAAACTTGTAATTACAAACATCTATTTACCAAGCATTAAACTAAAGTAGTAAAATAAAAGTTCCGAATACTTAAATCCTTGACTAAAGTTTCTAACGAATCTCCAAAATTAATGACATAGTTTTCACCAACATCTAAGTAGGTAGGTAGTTAGTGTAGTTAAGTTCCCAGCAAAACTTTCGGGGTAGTAATTTCACGCGTGTGAGTTTCATATAACACGATCGTTTTTCCTTATGAGTTGCAAACTTGTGATATCAACACCAAGTTTGTCGACTTGACGCGAAACGAAGCTGCAGTAATTTTGTGTTGAATTTCATAATACTTTAGCCTGGAGAGTTTACCGAAAGTGTTTCAGATATGACCTCAATTTCTCAGACACTAAGCTCATTAGTGGCTACTTTTGATGCACGTAACAGTTTAAAATAAAAAGAAACAGTTTCAAAATAATAAAGGCATCTTAACAAACAATATCCTTTGTTTGATGAAATGAAACATGAAATGATGAAACATTTTGTTTAAAAGGACACTAAAGAAGGAATGAAACGAGATGTTGTAATACAAGATATGGTTGGGTTTAGAGTTTAAATTTTCTTGCCATTATGACTTTTATTTCTAGTTAATTTTCTCAATATTAACACGATCTTAAATATTTTGTCTAAATTGAATAAACTTACAAGCAAACTGAAAATAAAGAAAAACCGATGAAGCCCATAAAAGAAAGAAAGTTTTCTTTGTAACATTGTTGAGTCCCTAAAGAGTAGAAGTAAACTTGACACATCAAACAATAAAGATAGGCCGATATTCAATAACGCAGGCCAAATCACTTAACCCTTTTTATTGATGGGAAAACCTTACACAATGCAGTTTCAAAAGCTCACAAAAGAAGGCTGATTCTCTTAAGCCAGTACCTAAAGCAGCTATAAAATGAAACGCTGAAAGATATACTCATGAAAGAAATAGGCTTTATTAGATATAAACTGCGACTCACCCAGTAACAAAATCTTGTCATTCTTTATGATCCTTGAGACGGCAAAAGTCGTGAACTAAAGCTTTTTTATTAAAGATTAACATGACCTAAAAGAGTTATGTTTTATAGTTAGCTAATATTTTTTATTTTATGGATATGTAATAAAGTTTCTATGGAAATTCTTAACCTTCATAAAAAAGAGGCAAGTTATGCGGGGTCCTGCTATTTGTATAATTTTGTTGGGTAAGGTCGTACCAAGACTTGGCTGATAGTTCATTCATATTTTTAGGCATATTTAGATGTAAGTTGGTTTACTCAAAGCTACAGGGTGTATATTTTATCCCAAGTAGGCTCGACTATGGTGATTGCATATTTTAATTTGAATACAAAATGTTTTAAAAAGTCCCTTATATGTACTATATTTTATATGCACACAACGCACAGCTCTTTCGACACAGTGTAATATTTAATCTTCCTTACTTTCATTTAAAGTAATACCTATCTTCCACAGAAATCGAATTTTAGACGTTTGAAATATGTATTTATAAATCATAAACATATCATATTGACTCAGTTATTATAACAGGATCCAGAAATTTAGTCCAACAGTAACAGTTCCTTACGTAATTTTCCTATAAATAAACTGATTAATGTTCGAAGCCTACTTCACGATATCTCATTCTCTTCTATGACTCAATAACAGGCAAAACTAATCACGTGCCAACAGAAAATGCTAAGTCAGTAATGTAATCACAATATCTAATACATTAATATCTCATTCAAGTATCAAGATCGTGTGCGATGGTCACGGTAGCCGGTTGAACGCCACTTGATACTTCCCTTGTTCGTTATATAGCGCTTATTGTGTTCTGGCTACCTTTAGGACTGCTGTAAGTGGGGGTTCTCACTGTGTGAACTGAGAAATATGTTAGTCTCTTAACATACATACATCTTGTTGCTTTAAATAAAAAGTGCATGATAAAAACCTAGTAAAAGCAAAATTAACAAAACAGACTGATACTGTAAAATATAGATGACACAGAAGTAAACTAATCTTACAAAATGAGAACGATCTTTGATTGATAAATTGTTTACAATATGTTCTATGCTTAATAAAAACTATGAATATGAAAGCAATAAGTAGCACAAAATGCACTCATGGTTTTAATTTTGTGCTTACTGCGCGTGAAGCATCATAATTATGCATAACATGATAATGTTTATGTTAATTACTTTACTGTACTGTGTGTGAATGTAAATTGGCTGCTCATTACATTATCCATAAGTCGTGGTCTATACGAGTTTATTTTCGCTGCTTGTTGCTATGTAAACAATACAGGTCGACCCTGTTTTTGTTTACATTCCTTACAACAACAACTTCTTGACATTGCATTAGTTCCTTTTCTCTCTTTGTAAACATAATTATTTTTGTTTTAAAAAGCGAAATACCTAAAGATCGATCGAAATAATTATTAAATATTCAATTATCAAAATCGCTCCAAATTGACAGTTAGGTTACTATAGAAATGTTAATTTAAAATCAATTTTGTTTTATCATCGATTTCATAAAAATAACCACCGTTTAGTAAGACTATTCCTTTACTAACGACAGTGGCTCCACAATGTTATCGCTTGTCATCTTCGATTAATGACACTTGCGTGCTAGTTGTTGATTTTTCGTTATTTTATATACCATTAGCTTTTAGATTTGTTAAAAGTTTGATTGATTGGACTCGCATTCAAGTAATTTGTATGTAGACGTAAATGCCAGCCGTATTGGAATATAACTCATTTTCAAATTAGTTTCACGCTTGCGTGTTAGTTTCTACATGGTTTCAAGTTGTCTATTCATTTTTGTGTAATGTTATAAAAAGACTAGCTTCTGCCCGCGAATTCGTCCGCGTGAATTTTCTAACTGGTCCCTAATTTTTTGATAGTAAAATGACACATAACACTTGCTAGCAAGAACATGGTAACTCACTTTTTAAGACTTTTCAGGAGAGCGCGTCAAAGATTGCAATAGTCCGACTACGTGTATGGGTATAAAGTCCTAGTGTGAAATAAACTTTATATTGGTAATTAGTAGGGTGATATCTAATACATTAAGCGTTTATTTGATGCAAAAGAGTGGACCTTCTTTGGTTTTTGTAAGTTACCATGAAATATTTTAACATACCACTGTATTATGTAAAAAATAAACTGGCTTTTGAAAAATAAACATTGTATATGTCTGAGATACAATATCCGAAATGTGTTATGAATAGGCTAAATTGTGTTCGTAACTAAAAATACAATTAAAATACACTTGGTGGACCATTACTTACAATTTTTTTACACTCTGTAAATCATAAACGAAAAGACGTACAGACTCGTAAATTAGGTCAAAATAAAGAGAATTTAATTTAAATTGAGTTACAATGGAATGTTAATTTGGCTAAAAAGTGAGTTACCATGTTCTTGCTTGCAGGTGTATAATATGTGATACAGCTAATAGCACTCAGGGTTAACTTCTTCTATTAGCGAAAGAATTTACAGAATCGAAACTGTAGTTCCGGAGATTATCTCGAACAAGCACAAACTTTGCGCGACTTGGAACTTTAATTTATAGGTAATATGGCTGTAGTGACTTAAGGTAAAAAATCTAAAATAAATGATAGAGATAAAATCGCATCAAATCTTAAAGCACTAGCTAAGGCGATTCCAGTTTCAGTAGTTAATATCGATGAGATTCATAGCCATAAGTTGATAAAGAATAATTTGTTAAACGACCTGAAAGTAAGATAAGCTTCAAGTCATAATTTATACACAAATAATTCTAAGGCTCAATTCACACCGCCGTAAAATGAACCGGGACAGACGTCTCGTCGAGCGAATTTGTAGGAATGCACTGCACTTCTTCCGTAGATTTTTCCGGAATCCGCGAGAATTCGTCAGAAGACGAAAGGTAAGTTTTTTTTTGCGTTTGTGCACAAAACAAAGTTCATAAAGTTCATTATGCAATGTGCACAAAATTCTTTTCTAATTAATTGGAAGAGATAAAATTACATCAAATCTTAAGCACTAATTAGAACCATTAAAATTCCAATGGCCATTAGGGTATAAGTGATGAGTTACCTATCCGCGGGTTTATATCTAAGAATAAAATTTATAAAACGATTTGCACATAAGCTAAGGTAAGTAATCTTCTTCTATTAATCCCATTGCAACATCAAGTATTTTATTGGTTATGTTGTTTTTACAATCAACTTGCATTGCAAATATTTAATTTCTCAATTTAATGGCTTGTTATCAAGCATTTATTTCTAGCTTTTTCATCATCGGTAATCGGTAACTTAGTATAATTGTTATTTTTTTATACCAATGGCTTGCGTTTGGCCACAACTCACCTGATCTTTAGTGATGATGCGGTCTCAGGTGATTGCCTAGGATGAACCGGTTCACTTGTGCCTTTATGATACCCAGATTAGAATTATAGGAACAGAGAGGTAAATAGTGAAACCAGTTCGGCAGCTCGTACAATGAATGTAGAAGCAAAGCGCTTGAATAATGAAATGATACTATCTAAATCTCCAACAGACAAGAACATTCTATCAATAATGCATACGAACTAAACCTAACAATATTAATCCAGACATACACACACGCAGTACCTGCTCAGCTAATTAACGACACCTTACAAACGATCCGTTTCGGACATACACACACGCAGTACCTGCTCAGCTAATTAACGACACCTTACAAACGATCCGTTTCGCTGCGCATGAGTCAATATGACGTCATACATAGAGCTTTGCAAAAATCAAATGCCAGTAGTAACAAGTCACGCACTATGATCAGCCTGATTGATCTGCAAGGTCGGGATGTGTTGTTTTCAATGCCTCCTGCTGGCCAATCACTTTCACTTGTAGTCACGATTTTAGTAAATGTTTGTTGGTTTGACTGTTTCAAGTATTTGGAAAATTTTGCAACGTAATGTGTGTAAGAGAATGGCTTTTTGTTCAATTCTTGATATAATAATCTGTAAACTTAAATAATTCCTTTTATAGACTTGTATTAATAAAATCATGAAAAAGTAAGAAAACGTGTTATACTTACCGACCTCATCTAATAAGACAAGGGTAGGATTCCTACTCTTCCTACCGTAGGAAGATAACGATGAATTAATCGAATCGTATTTAATTAGTAGAACAAACGAAGAATTACATTTTGAGACGTTAATTTCTGGTAATCGAATTAACCAAGCAGTTTAATTTTTGAAGATATCGATAAACAAATCGGCTATAATACAAAGCATACCTACGTAGGTGTCCTTGATCAACATAATTTCTTATAGAAAAAATGGAGAAAGTAAATAAGCTAAATTTAATTAGATTCCCTGTAGTAAAATACTTTTTAAATTCCCGAAATGCCGTTCGGTTTCACGAAATTGTTGGCAGGTTATAAAATTGCGTACAGAAAATAGAAACAACCAAATTTGATATTGTTTCTCCTTGTTCGTTCATATTAATTTTGCCTCAAATTGCTTCGCCCAGTGGGAGGAATTGGGAATCTAATTAACTTTCAATCTGAGGCATTAAACTCGAGTTTATTTTGAAGTGCCGTCTGTCTCTGTGTGT
This sequence comes from Charanyca ferruginea, assembly GCA_947361185.1. Lineage (NCBI taxonomy): Eukaryota > Metazoa > Arthropoda > Insecta > Lepidoptera > Noctuidae > Charanyca > Charanyca ferruginea. Next base: position 8,587,064 of record OX376070.1, read on the forward strand.
GTGTAACTGTGTATTTTAATTGGGAACATTTTGTGCCGATTCTGACTTGGGTTTGAATGCGATGGAGTAGATAATTAGAAAACAACAAGCCAAGGGGAAAGCGTAGCAGAAGATGATTTGTCGAGGGGTTCTGACACGAATTCGTTTGCAGTGATCGGTGGGATTTGAAATTCTGCAGGAAGCCGTTGAGACAAATATGATGGTATGATTGTAGTACCTTCCAAATGTGTGTTATCTGTATCTATTACTTAGTTATTCTTTCGAATATGAATATTTATTTATTCTATTGATCTACTACATCACTTAGGTATACTTACTAGAAAAGTTTAGATCGTAGAATAAAGGTAAACAATCTTGATATAATATTTCTTTTTATTGATATCTGCATGTTAAAATTCTCAAACATGTAGTATTGGTGCCGATTCCCTTGTTCACAAACTAAATTGAAATTAGGCATTTAACATCTCTTACTACCAGGCAGCTGAAGAAAAGGACGGCGACAGACAAGGACTAAGTTAGAGATGTCAAATCAGTTTTTCCCTTGAACTTCGCAGTGTTTTTAATCGTTCAGAAATGACAACTAAAATTGTATGATCATTTTAGATCAACTTAAATTGACAGCTCTTATGTATACATGTCTCTTTCTTGTTTTATTGGAGAGAAAGAGATATACATAGCTTAAACTTAATTTAGTTCGTGCACAACAGAATTGACACCATTGCCTGCATATTTACAAATGCAAAACAAATTTAGTACCTATGTGTTCCAGAAATATCAGAATTTTAACAAGTAAATTATAATAAAAGACATCTCAAGTTTGTTTACCTTTATTTCACTTTTTAATAATCGATGGAGTATAGTCTTTTTTATAAGTTACCACGAAAATGAAATCATTTTTTTTCAGTACATAAATTCACAGTTGCACTCGATAACTTTGATCGTCATAAACAAAAGCTATAAAACCATTGAAATTAGATTTATGGCTTCCAACATACAACACGCGTATTCAGTACATTGGTATATCGTATACACCTACATGATTCAATTACTGTGGTACAGCCAAAATAACCTATTCCAACCGTGGACATCTCTGTTTGATTGAGCTAACACACGTGTGTTTGCTATACTAGTTTAGAATTCACTTTGTTTAGACAAACGATACCGTTGGATAGTGACTAACTAGGAAGCGAGTCGATATTATGGTGAAGTTCTACGGCCAAGTTTTGTGGAGGCTAGAATGTGACTCTTATAGTAAAAGTTTCTGAATTAAACTTGTAAAAAATCTCTCTGAATCTTCTTCTTGATTCTAGACTGTGTTTTATCGCGCAACGCTGTCGGAATTACGGTACTATGTTTTCATGATTGCGTTTTAAATGAACTTATTAATCTAGTAATGTGTATTTCAATCCTCATTTTGATTTTCACTTTGCGTTACTATTCCAAAAATGTCCCATTCATCAAAAATACGCTAAGTAAAAATGATTTCAACCAGATTTTTCCTTTTTTTCCATAGGGCTCAGAAAAACAAGTAAGACGAGTGGACTTTCCTATGGTTCGTCAGTATTAAATCTGTATAATTTGAAATTATGTTTCGTCACAGTGATATCAAGTTCTATTTAAAACGTACTCAAATGTGAAAGACTAATTAATGGTGCCCTATGAAACAAAGCAAATCGCTTTGCTAATAAAAGGTCGTTTCAAACCTATTAATTTACTGTAAAAACGTTTTTCCTATCTTAATAAAGTCAAAGTTTCCAAATCTGTGTAGTTACTTAATTGTCTTTTGTCCCAAAATTATTCCAATTCAAAGTTTCTTCGAATAAAATGATAATTGTATTGTAGGTAGTTCGTCTAATCGCGATTAATTTGGATTTATCTTTGTCAGCTTAGTTTCAGATTATAGAAGAAAGTCGCTCGTAAACTTCTGGTAGATGTATCCAGTTAGACTGAAAGCTGACCCTTTTGACCAATTTCCGAATTTTGACCAATCAAAAGCATCTCTGTGGCTTTAAACTTGGCAATCTATTATACAAAGCTTATTTATTTATTGGAAACTACTCACTGAACCTCAATGTATTACTCGTGGATAAGTAAAACCCTTACGGATTGATCGGTCATCATTATCCTATGCTTGCCGCAGTCAGTCCATGGATGGGTGACCATTCATTTCATGCTCAGACCTCTCATGCCTCGAAAAGCAAGTAAAGCTAGTCTCGACTGTCATTCCTAGATCTATAACAGTTGTTATAGTATTATGTATAGTATTAGAAGTAGTTATTGTATTTATTATGGGTAGTCAGGAGCCAAAAAGTCTGACAACCGCTTACCAAGAGGTACCGTGTTACCTAACTGGGTTGTAGAGGTCAGTCAGGCAATCTCTCTTTGTAAACACTGGTATTCAGCTGCATCTGGTTAGACTGGTCCCAACACAGTTGGGGAAATGCTAGCCAGATGATGATGATACATAAATAAGTACAAATATTATACACTACAATATTTTTACTTGCGTAGATGAAACGTAGTGTTTTACAAATTGTAGAATTTATATGCACTGCATGGTAATAATATTGTGATAAGGTTTTATTATCAGTACATAGTTTTTCTATTGTGAAATTATTATTTTCTTTGCATTGTTGAGATTTTATGTTCTTATTTTAAAATCTAAAATAAAAAAAGAGAAAACCACATACACAACAAGCTTGTTGGTTACAAATATTAGATACTAGCTTTTACCCTCGAATTCATCTGCGTGATTTTGATAATAAAATATAAGCTTTAGCACTCAGGAATTAGCTTTCTATTGGTAAAATATTTTTTAATCGGATAAGTAATTTCGGATATTACCTCTTACATCTAAACTTTACCTCTTTATACATAGTATTAGTGTAGAAGAAAACCAATTCTTTACATTGGTAGATGAAAATTAAAACGAATCATATTGTTACTTACTAGCAATCCACCAGAACAAAATCAAAAACTGAAACTACAATAATACAGTACAAAAACCCATAATCGATAAAATTTTATTTTCGATGCGTTTTCTAGGTTTGTAAGCAGTGAAAGGATTTATGCAATACTTGTGTAACAGCTACCAGGGGCATATGAACTGTGCAGAGATGAACGTTTACATACTTTTTGCACTTGCGATGTAACTTTCTAAGCAAGCACGCTAGTGATGACTCGTTATAACATAGTGTTTGAGAATGATGGATTAGTTACGAAGTAGGTTCTTCTTTTTTGTGTTCAAACTTCGGCTTAGTTCTTTTGAAAGCACTTACCTAATGATTGAATCTTGCCAGTTATAGGCGTGTTCTTATACGCTCCGTAACGTGAAATATCGACATAATTAATTATCTATTTATGTATTGTCAAAGTCTATAGATAATTGTTAATTTTGTAAATAAAGCACTGAGTTCCAGAATTATAAAAAGCTAGACTTAATTGATTTTATATTATCCTCTTTTTAGTTTCGAAGAAGTCTGTTAACTTGGTGCTCGTTGCACTAAACTTTCTTTTCCTTCCAATCTGCTCTATTTGTTACAGTTATCGTGTTGCAAGACATTTTAGCTTTTATTTTCTCACCCAGTTGGATTTCATACGATGTACTTCGCAAAAGTTGTTTAGTCTCAGCAAAACTATTGGGAGTACAATTTCATAGTAGCGATTTTAAAGTTTTCCGAATGGTTTGTACTACCGCGCACTGTTGATATTAGAAATTTTTAATCTTATAAGGCTCTCTTGGGGCTGCTTTAAGCTTTTCTTTAAGAAAAAAAGCATATTAATGAAGGTTGAAGAAGGAAAATAAAACATTATTTTGTAAATTATTTTGAGTAGGTATTCTTTTTTCTAATGTCCATATCTATTCGAGCATTTAGGCCAACTTATTGAATTACAATATTTTTTGATAGCTTCATAGCCTAACTACAGTTAAAAGTCTAAATGAGACGATATTTTTTTTTGGTCCTGTACCACAAAATAAAAAATAATTGTACAGATCACTTTTGGTCCTCGGTTGGTCACAAAGGGGTTTTATTGTTTTTATTTTAGCTCTTTTTCTGGAGTTTCACTATTTTGCCTTCATGAGATTAGGCGAGGACAGAAAGTACCTAAATTATAATTAAAATAATTGATGATGCCTGCTTGTTATTGTCCCACGCATCTCGTCTCATATGGAGACGGATGCCCATTGATCACCATGCTTAATTGGTGATTTCAGACTTATCTATATTTATTTTAAGTTCAGGTTTCTTCACGATGTTTTCTTTCCAGATGATACCTTACAAAAATCTAAACTACTTCCGGGATTGTTTTTCATAATATTATATTATTTAAGTATTGTTGAAGAGACTAAAGAACTTTCTCACTAACTAGGCATAGAGTTTTTAATTAGTAATACTGGTAGTACCTATATTCTGCTCACATCGATTCTATATGCATAAACAATAAAGCAAAAACTAAATGATCCAGATTTTATCGCCATTTTAGTTGAGTCATTACGAAATGAGCGCTTGAATGACGTTTCTTGGGTGAATCCGAATCGTGGGTAAACTTATTAAGATAGAATCGAGTTCTCACGCTCTGCATATAGCGACATCCTGTTCAAGATAGCTGACTTAGTAAAAACTAATGAACAAAAGTGAATGCGAAGTGAAAAATTCCGAATACTTGAACAATCTTCGTACAAATCAAATAATTATAATGCTTTCACTCGAACAGACATGTTTGAGCTTAAACTCAAGAGACACTTGTTCGAATTATTACCGATGTATGAATACAGTTAAGAGAGGCATGTGGTCAAGTAAAAGCCATAGGTACGTATCGATTGGTTAAGCTACGCTTGCCGATGTCAGTCCGTCACATGAATTGGTGACCATCTATTTCATACCAAGATCCTTCTATACCTTGGAAAGCACGTGATCGTTCGTGATAACGAACGATTTGATGGTTCAGCCGGCAATTGTTGAGGTCTGAAAGGGTTGTTCCATGTACAGACGCCAGCACATCAAGTTATCGCAAACTGTCAAATTTTCCCAATTGAATATGAATCTTATTCTTTTGCGATAAAGTCGAAAATCTATCAAAGAAATTTGACAGATTGTTGTAGCTTGATGCTGACCTGTGTACAATGCTGTTAGATTTTGGTGTAATGCGGATAGCATGATTTTTTCTTTACGTAAAGACGTTAGTATCGACTGTCATTCGTAGATCATTGACAGTCGTTATAGATTGTCAGAAGCTAGAAAGTCTGACAACCAGTCTTACCAAGGGGTATTTTGTTACCCAGTTCAGATAGGTAGTCGCTCCATGTAAATCACAGGTATTCAGCTGCATCTGGTTAGACTGGAAGCAGACCTCAACATAGTTGGGAAAAGCTAGGCAGATGATGATATAAATACAGTTCGTAATGATTTTTTCCATTACTAAAGTCACCAATTTGATTCCACCAGTACTCTTACTTTATTCCTGTATATACTTTACAACCAAACTGATCACTCCATTTGTTACAGAACTAGCCTCCTTGAAAATATAGAATATCTATTTTTAGAATATCTTCGTGCATTGTGTTTTAGCACGTTTCAGTCACCATTCCCGGCATCTATGCGGCTTAGCGGATACAGAAATAGGCCCGACACGTCTTTGTTTATCTTGCTTTTGTTGTTCTCCGATAGTTCCTCTATTAGATTTATATGTTTGACGTCTGTTTCTGCTTAGGATTCATCAGTTGCATTTTTGTGAGTGACTAATTTAAGAACGTGTACGTTTTCTTTATATTCCTTAAATAAGTTTGATTGTTTTATCATTCGTTTCCTGCTAGAGTCTGTGTTCATTTTATGTACCTAAGCAAGATACAGTGTTAAGAGGGAATGCGGTGTTAGTAAACAATTTTAAAGCTGCTACTTTTGCTGTAAGCTACTTAGTAACACTAATTGCTGTTTTTAAGCGCTGTTTTCGCTGTGCATGAAAAATATATACTTATGTCTTGCAACATAAGTGTCCCAAATATTGCGTAAGATTCACATAGTGCACACTTATACATTGCAAAAATAGTTTTGAATAGTAAATGTAGATGACTTGTTATGATTTTGATGTACATCGCCTTGCTTTCTCAAATCGTAGTAGTAATGATGCCATAGTCAAAGAAATAATCAATCAATCACAGTCGTCTACATACCAATATCAATACGTCTCACAGATCATTAAAATTCATAGACACTTGTATGACAAATGACTTTTTTTTACATCATCTCAAAGGTCGTAACTTTCAGATGTCATCTTTATGTCGTTTGCTTTGTGTGCTAAAGGTGAATTTATTTTGAAAGCTGTGCTAAGATGCTTGATATTTTCTCTTATGTCACGACTAAGATGCAATTACTGGTTACTATGGTAAAGTTATGTTTCTGTAACTCTTTCGCACTTTCTAGGTTTCTCTCGTTCTTCTATTCTATCGAATATAAAAAAGTCCTTTACCCCCCATCTGGTCAGACGCCAAATAATGGTCGTTTTAATCAGATATTGTTAAAAGATCGTGTTACTTCTGGCATGTCATATTTGCACGACGTTCAGCCTATGCATTTTGAATCGGCATAGTTCTATTTTCGTATGATGCCCATGTAGTTGCTACGTGCGGAATTTCCGATAAACTGGGTGCGATTGGCTTACATTGATGACATTCTAAACTGATATTACTGTAGCCGTGGTCACCGAGAGCAAACACTTGTACCCCTGGCATGAAATAATTTATACAAAAAATATACACGTCAGTAACCTCCTCCTTTTTGTTGGTTAATAATAATAATCTTTATTGAAAAAAAGTACTTATTAAGGTTAACAGATAGATGCTATGATAAAACAGTATTTTGCACACAAAAGTTTTAGCAACTGAAGCCGAACTAGGGAGGACCCTCTATTTCTACTTACAGCGCGAAAGGTACTACTGGTGTTGGTGTAAGAAGTAGTTAAAAAACATTCTGCTGTCTTCATTGCCTAAATTGATTGTAAGAAGTATAAGCAGGCTGGTAATTAGGATATCGATAGATTGTCGTTAATTTTATAGTACTCTAGCCTCTGCCTGCGACTTTTTCTGCGTGGATTTTAGAATTAAGTTTACATTATCTCACGGAATTCAAAAAACGGGATAAGTGATATGTCTCTGTGTTTAACCAGCTCAGTCAACATTAGCTGAAAGAGAGGAGGTGCCATAATCGCCAACGCCAGACTAGAACCAGATCAGTATTCGTGTCAAATTTCAGCCGATTCCGTTCAGCAGCCGAGTGACAAAACATCCATACATCTGCACAAACTTTCGCAATTATAATATTAGTAGGATTAGTAACTATATTTAATCGTTTCGTTTATTTAATTCGCATAGCAGTGTACAGAGTGATGAGCTTATATCATGACTGTATACATCTACGATAGACTCACAAGTGTCAAATGAGGCGTATTTTTAATCAATATCCTGCAGGTTTTTAGAGAATCAGTAATTTAAGGACTTATTAAAACCGCATTAAGTACTAATATCAAAAATACATTACCTACTCCTATTAAAACATTATACCATCGATAATGATATCTTTATGTTTTTTTGCTACGATAGCTGGCAATTAAATTGCAACAAAACATTCCACCCAAAATTTCTCTTTTATTCTAATTTTGCAAATAAGAACCTATATTTTTTTATTTTTCATGAAATTTACTATCGGTAGGTAATCAGCTCAGTTGGTTTTATGAATCATATCGATAGATTAATTTAACATGTAATTTGATTGGAACTTATTGGAAGATGGTGAAACAAAAAGTCTAAACATTCTTTTGACAAACCTAAAATACACACTATTCCATACATTCTAGTGCATTCTAACCATACATATTATTATTATCTAGATATATGGGGAAATCTGAATTATGTCACTATCAAAATGAACTTGACTAGCAATTTACTGGATTTGTTCCGCTGCAGTATCGTGCACGTCTTTCTCGAAATGCATGTAATGAAATATGACCGTCGCATCCGGCCACAGTACCTACACCCCACAGTTAATAGGGATTATAGCTGTGCCTCGCATTACCTTCCCATGAAACTACTACTTTGCTAAACCAGTACTCAGATTGAAATGCCCACAATTTCATTTGAAGGAAAAATACTCTGCTTAATACTAGTTTCATTTTGCATAGGTCCTGCATATAATTTGCATCCAACTTGTAGACTTGTTCTCGCTTGGTTTATTTTAAGAACAGAGTCGTTATTTTTTCTGCTAACCACAGTTTTATTTTGCTTACCATCTGTGCAGTAAACTGGTCTTTGTTGAAATTGTAAAAGTATGTGGACTTTGTTAACTGGAGATTAAACAAACATATATTTATGTTTATTTAATTGTGAATGAGAATCAAACTATTCTGAAAGCTAAACTGTTGGTCATAATAAAATTATGAATCAGTCTCGACCTAAATGATTCTAAAATTGACAGTGACCCACATGAAACAGTGATGATGACAATCAAAAGATTTAACAAAATCTGGGTCGCATTTAACATGAATATGATATTAAATGATTACGTAAATGTCAAACATTAATCAAGGCTCTTAAAGACTCATCACGATGTTACTTAATTAGTTTTTAATGTCAGATCTGAAACTGCCAAGGCTGTTTAGCATGTCAATGTTAATGAAAGATCAATATCTAATTAAGTTTTTGAAGACGATGACACATCACGTTATTTGGATCACGATATTTTTATTGAATTAAAATGCATAAAGGCTTTTAATGTAAATGGTAGTGCTCGCATATCCGTGATGTGACTTGGTAAAGGGGACTGCGGTGGGGAATAGAAGGGAGGTGGAAGCGGGGAGGTAGTAAAGGTCAGTTGCTTGCTTCATCGGTATGGGCCGATGCTACCCGATCATCGTGTACCATAAATGCGACGACCTCTATCGTATTATTAAATTGTTCTGCGTTGCGACAGGCCGTGTTAGTAGCCCCGATACCGGTAGTTGTGGCTATCGGTGATCTTTTTTGTTCAGCTCTGTAATTTACTACGTGTAAATAATGACTGGTTGAACTGGTATTATTTTGTTGGGAACGATGAAAATATGTGACCATTTCGAGACGAGTTTAAATGTACTAAAGTAGTTCTTTTTCATTCAATCATGACTCTTGAGCTCTCATTAGTATGCTGACGACCAGTTTCTTCGTTGCCATGTAAACGCTCTTTGATAAACGGGATATTATTTTATCTATTCAAGGAATTACATCGCGTTAACTGGAGGCCTGTAGGACCATTTTGCTTTAAAAATTATTAACAGGTGCACGATTTCTCGTTGATCGGCTAGCTTATGGAGTATTTGTCAAGTTCTCAATCCTGCGTCTTCAATTACGAATAAGAAGGTTACAATAAAATAGTGAAAACACAACCAGACACCTTTAAAAGAAGATTTCTAACAATGTATGAATATACAACCTTTGACCTGCCTCGATCGACACTAACCACTTCACTCTCCGTCAGGTACCGTAAGGTTTCCCATATTTGAATTCCACGTTCCTGTACCGATCGTTGGGATTCCAACCGTTGCGTAAAGAATCAAGGTGCATTTTTGAGGAGCAAACGTTAATGGTGAGCGGGTTATCACAAATTGTTTATAAACCGATTAAGTGTATTCCAATGTGCCTATAACTGTTCCAAAGTTGGTTGCTTATTGTGTTAAATAAATTGCTTTCTCATGGGTATTTCAAGGTTCGAGCAATTTTGCTTAAAATTTTGTAGATGCACCGTAATTTAAATGATGGAACCAATTTAAAATTCCAAGAAGATTCATCGTGCCTTTTTTATAACTTTGTCATTTCATAAAACAAATAAAAAAGTAAACTTCGTATTGAAATATGTTTAAGATTAGGTAAAAGAAACTAATTACGTTATTTATTATGTTAGTCCTTAATGATTTCATACATTTTTAGGCTTCAAGGCTTCAAGGTCCAAAATAACACAAACAAACGATGACGGCTCGTGAAATTTCATAATCATATTCATGTGTCACTCGTAACGATGTCATATTGTTGCCTACCCAAGCGATATCATACCATAATGAGAGAGAAAAAAAGTATCACAGTAAAAAACATACTCATATTTTTGTTTTGTTCAGAAACAATACGGAGGCTACCTCATTAATTATTTACAACCGGCAAAGGAATGAAAGACCAAAATTTTCATAATTATGCCTACAAGTTTTACATAATAAAGAAACAGACTAAACGTGGGTGTTCATTTATTATGAGCATAATAACTTACCCACCTTTATAAGACTTGGATGACCCACCTTATCTTGCGGGTTTTTGGACTTATTAGGAATGAATAGGCTTTGACGTATAAGCTTGTATCCTTGGTCTTTGTTTGTGTATGATGGTACAATAGAAGCTCATTGCGTATTCTGATTGCATGCTCAACGTCTCGTTAATAGCCACGCTTAGTGTGTAAGCTGCGAGCCAATGGGTGGCTTAGAAATCGGTTGGTCATGCTGGAGAGAAAGAGAACGATTTGATATTGGAATATACGATAGACTTGTATTTAATGGCCGCCTCCTAATATTTTATTGTTACGATTTTTGTAAAAAAAATATCGTTAAAAGAATTAATAACAACGTATAAATTGCAGTAAGTAATGATAATGTTCTATCATTACAAATATTTTAATGACTCGTGTTTTAAAAAAACGAAAGACAACATGTTACTGAACTTTATTGACATGACGTATTCATTACGAAATCATGTTGTTATGAAAGAAAATTTCACAATTTCATAAAGATGAACTCACATAATGACAGTCATTATAATTTAAGCACAACAATAATTCTTACTTTCTTCAAGTTTTGGTCTAAGAGAATTAATATCCAAACTGCGTTTAATGAGATACCGGCCGGTAACGCCACATTAATTTCTTGCAAGTGCAACGTTCACGGCGCGTTAAGTAACAGTCTATGCAGAAACTGCGTTAAATTTGTGTATTATCTTAATGGAGAGAGAAATTGATGTAATCTGCATAAGAGATGAGGAAGCTGTTATTTCACTCAGGTATACAATAAATCTCTGCGAAATGTCGTTTTCTCGCATAATCTTAGTCGCACATTCAAAACTTGTGGTTTTATTTATTTCATATTTTATTCAAATTAATGACCTCATGTTTTGTAGGTGAAATAACTACAAAAATCTCTCATGCACAATCATTCACATGCAGAACGGTTCATGTGCTGGTAATGGTTCGATTCCATGTGAGGATCAAAACCGCTACCCTTTGTGGCGGAAGGTTAACTTTCAGTCATTCCTTTACTAATGGCGGCTGACTTATTAATATTTATTAATTAATAGATATTAACGTACGAGTACATAGTTCCTAAGTAAATTATGGACGTAATAATGTATTCTGATTCTTCCAGGAAATATAACAGTAGTGTTATTCTGTTATAATCACCACCGGTGAATTTAGGTGAAGTGAGCTTGATGCAGGACACCAGATGCAAGAGATTCTCAGTTCACCACTGAAAATCTCTTGCATCTGTTGTAATATTTTTTACAGAATAGACCAGGATGTAATATATGGAAAAATACTGGTGCAGACCCACCGTACCACTGGTATACCCCTAGTGGTATGATGGGTCTAAAACTACACCACTGAGAAAATCGTTAGGGTTAGGTGAGGTTAGACACTGTGACCATTAAAGCGCGAAGGCGAGTGACCCAAGCGAGCGGTGCCGCGGCAGCGGCCGCCGAGCGCCAGATCCCCTCTATTATAATAATAACAATATGTGGGGACATTTCACACACACGGCCATCTGACTCCAAACTAGGGATACTATGATAGCTGATATCTATACAAAAATACACAATAAAATATATTATATAGATAAACAACACCCAGACACAAGGCAAACACAAGTGCTCATCACACAAATGTTTACCCTGGGCGGGACTCGAACCCGCAACACGCTGCGCAGCAGTCTATCGCTCAGCCACTTCGCCAACCGTGTCGTCAAATTATAATATACTAACGACCCGACCCAGCTTCGCATAGGCCTATAGCCTTCCTCGATAAATGGACTATCCAACACAAAAATAATTTTACAATTCGAACCAGTAGATCCTGAGATTAGCGCGTTCAACCAAACAAACAAACTCTTCAGCTTTATAATATTAGTATAGATTTATATATTATATTATATTATATTATATTATATTATATTATATTATATTATATTATATTATATTATATTATATTATATTATATTATATTATATTATATTATATTATATATTAGAAATTATTATAATTATATTGTTGGTAAATCATTTGGTTTAGGTTAGGTGGGTAGTATAGTTTTAGACTCACTATACCACCAGGGGTATGGCCTGAGGTAGAATGGGTCTGCAATGAAAAATACTCTCTACTTGTATCTCAGAATATGTTAATTGTGCGACGCCTTATAGTTATTTTAAAATTAATGTTTGATAAGTAGTTAAATACAGTTATGAAAAAAGCCAATGGAAAACGGAATAAATGAGATTTTTCTAAAGATGTACATGTACATTAAACATCTTACTTCGGTATTGGAAAATGAGAAAAACTACCTTCAAGTAGTTTGTTTTTTAACAGACTTTCATTTCAGTTTTTATGAATGGAAGCTATATCGAGATTAAGATTTCTGTAGCAAATTTATTTCTTATCTTTGTAACAGTTTTTTACTTTCCAGTAATTATGTTAAAAGCATTTATCATCATTAACAGCTACAGCCAAATTTTACCCCACTGCTGAGTCTGAGTCGTATCCAATTTTAGAACATCGATGCCCATCGAGGTTTTAAAAAAAATTGGATACGACTCAGTCCCATAAACAAATGACGATAGTATCAAACGACTTCCAAAGTCTTGATGACAGTAAAACCTAGATGCAATAAAGTGAATAACTTACGATTTAATTTACGCGTCTTTTATACCTCTAAGTACCATTGCGACATTCAATGTGTCCCATAAAGTACCTACCAATAAAGATCTTTTTTGCTTGCGTATCACACGATAATTTAGTAGAATTGCTCTTTTATGTCATTATCAAATCCGTGTTTCGGCTGATTCAGCTTCATTCCCCTTCGAAGGCGAAACAGCTTTTGTAATTCACTTCTTTTGAATAAAGGGGATTTTCTTGAGAGATTCACATGTTTGGATGAGTTCGTGCATACATTATATTGTATGCTGATTGTCAGGGAAATAAATACTTAATTGAGTATGTATCTAGGTAGGAACGTGTAGGTACTGATGAAGAACATCAAGTTACAAAACTTTTTACAATTTTTGGTTATAGTTTTAACAAATAATGTCGGTTTAGCTCACATGAATAACTCGTAAGTAGAAACTTTCAAATTTACTGTTTCCAGTCAAATTTAATTTCTCAGTATAGTACAAACATTTTATAGTCAAATTCAACTTTACAAATAAAATTACAATGGAAAAACATTTGTTAAAGCTACTGCTCCAAAGCAAACCTACCACAAACTTAAAAGATATTTAAGATTGTGGTAGGCTCTTACAACATATAAAATGATAGTAAAAAAAAAAGTTTTTCTCTTAAATTATATCAAGGGCCCTTTTAGTTGCAGCGCAGTCGGAGATTGCTAGAAAATCCTTTAGGTTGTAGCCCAGTTTGATTGTGTCTCAAGAAATAAAAGACGCCAAAGTCGAGCAGTTCCAAAGTTCAACCGGGGAACGTTATGAAACTTGCCCGAAGTGCACCGACAGAATTCGAATTAATTTAATAAACGGGAACAGTTCACGTTTTAAGAAAATCGGAAATCAATTTCTGATGAGTTCGTCTTTGGAGTACAATTTTTTGATGGTACAGAAGTTCAAGCTAGGCTACATTCAGTATGGAGTATCCTATCGGTCCATGTAAAATAACTTTATATATACGTTCGAATTTTAATTTCTCTTTCAATCTCAATCAGTCGAAAATACCTCTAACTTGACAATATTTATGACAAGATCGCCGTGTAGTGCCGGTCGCAAATATCACCACCCCATTTGTACCCGTGGCTGTTATGGAAGGTGACAGAGGGATATTAACCAGAGGAAGGGCAGCAACGTTCTTCTGAGTACCATAATACCTACTGCGATCGCCAACATGCATCGGCTAAGCATGGCGATTACGGCTGGCCCCCTCTTGAGGGATACCTATGCCCAGCAGTGGGCGTCTAAAGGTGACATGATTGTCGCTGAGATGAGATTGCGACTAGATTTTGAACGTTTTTTAAATCACGGCAATTGACTTTCAGGGCCTCAAGTCTGCTATTACAATAGTGTCAGAATGGTCTATCATTGATTTCATAATTGTTGATTTTGACAAGTTTGGTAATCTACTAATATAATGGCGTCATTATGACTTTCCAATGGTCAACCACTGACACGCCATTGAAAGAAATGATATAGAATGGTACTCTCGTACAAAATGACAACTGAATGACTGACTTATGCGGTAATCTGCAAAAATTTTGACAGTTCCTTTGATCAGTGACCTACCATTAGAACGTTAATGTGCAGTCATTGCTTTTAATTCGACCGACCAATGATCGACCATTATGAATTTAGCCGATTACGAACTTTTAGCAAAATGACAATGGGATCGTGTTGGAATGACGAAATTATAAAAAATAGCAGCTTGGCCCCCAACGCAATGTCGACGTTGTAGATTTCCGTAATAACAATGTAATAATTATGCAAACCTCATTTATGAAGTGCCAAATCTCTCTCTCTTTCTGTCTAGTACGCTCTTTTTTCGCCATAATTAGGAGCAATGCATTAATAAAATCCGTCTTTCAATATATTCATTTGTAACGCATCGACGATTTTTTTAAGAATTTTCATAGATTCAAATGTTACAAATAATTTCCAGTTATCGAATTCTTATTTTCACAGCTCAAAGATAAGGACTTGAGTGATTCCGCGTCTCTCGGGATTTTCAATTTAGAATTGATCGTAGGAAGAATGAGGAAAAGAAGATGGATATTTGGGATTTTTCCCTAGCCCATTCGTATCGGAGGCCGCACAAGTGAGTGATCGCTCGACTCTGTCCCGAGCTAATGATACCCGGGGCTTATCGGCTCGGCTGTCGCGCGTCATTTTTACGGATTCAGCCGGATTTATGTAAATATGTTTTGTCAGCGACCCACCTTGTTACAGCCGTTGCAAATAGCATCGATACCGACAATATTGATACTTTTGTCAGCTTCAGCGCTTCAATCGCTTTTTTGTTTAAATACCTTTTTCATTTACATATTCTTTCACTATTTTTGTCACACCGATTCCATTTCGTTAGCTCATAATTGGTGTTGTCAAAGGCTCATGTATGCGTCCATAACATTTTACCATTAGACACCGGTTCAGTACGAAACCCTTATTAATATTCATCGGAGTCGCTGTGTTACTGGATCGAGTTGCCTCGTACTTGTCAATGTAATTA
Source organism: Charanyca ferruginea (assembly GCA_947361185.1). Lineage (NCBI taxonomy): Eukaryota > Metazoa > Arthropoda > Insecta > Lepidoptera > Noctuidae > Charanyca > Charanyca ferruginea. Next base: position 8,602,554 of record OX376070.1, read on the forward strand.
AGGCGTTTCACACACTACGCACAATACGTTGGCAGGCTGTTCACGTTATAATTATGAAGATTTGCACTATTCAAATCTGGAACGCATCTATCTCTGACAATGATGGCTCCATATTCAATATACAGCCTCTGATTGGATCTAACAGGCTTGTAGGAGAATAGAGTATTATTAGTCGCCACGCATCGCTCGCGATCACACCTGACGTACCTCTATTGCCTACACATCATTCCGATATAATATTCGGTGTGGCGAGTTCTACGACCTTCTCAAATAGCGGTAGATTAATTTTAACATTTTATAATCTTTATGTATTCAATAGTATGCATTGGAATTCGTTAATTAAAGGTAGTTTTGAATATTTTAAGTGCGTGCATGCGGAGGAACAACAAATATTTTTCATTAACATTTTTAAATACCTAATGACTTATTAATTTTACTATGTTTTTTTCTGCATCGACCTTACTAATAACAAACAATTATTAATAGTACGTCATGCAAAAGAAAAAGTGCTATTATAGTATCAACGAAAAACTTGATTCTTTCAATACCAACACTTCTCGCTGTATACAAAGTTTTTATACCTACATTATATATAACCTTTATGCATACCTAGTATATTCAGTTCCCTTTTGAAGTCACTAATCTATATTTCCATACATTATCCTCAATCCATTTCCCAGAGGTACTAAGACATCAGATAAGGAGTAAAGCATTGATTCTAACGTGATTGATGTGTGCCAAGCTCAGATGGACTCGGTAATCTGATCCGATTGGGTGTGTGTTAACCGAACTGTCGCGATTGCACGTGGCCAATCCAATTGATTGCATTATAATTCATATACACGGTACCAGGATAACATGAGGATTCATGTAGTGCTTGCCGCGTTATGGTAATTTATTCGTTATTCCAAATCACGATAGATGATTTGGCAATTTGTATATGAAAAGTTGCAAATAGTTTATGGCGGATGCACATTTTTGTTATTAATCACGCCACACACGATTAACCTTTGGCTTCCTTTCACTGCCATTAAATACATCTTTTACTGTAATATTAAATTAATTATTATGTCGTTAGTTTCTGACCACTATATTCGTGTGATAAATAGAGTTAGCCAAAAACCACGCTTAAATATCGTGCCAAAATAGTAATAAAGTGCATAATTTCCATAATATGACCAGTTGAAAACATGATAACAAAACTGGAACTAGAACATCCAAGTACTAGAGCATCATATTTAACAGTCGGTTTTTTTTCTTCATTACAAAACTAGCGTTAAGTTCGCCTGATTGTAATTCGACCGGGGCGCATTATCGCGACTAGTGGGCGTGATACATAGATAAACGCGTCCCGCTACGGTTTGTTAAACAAATCTATGTTTTTTTTTGTTGTTTGAGCTCTTGCTTTGCCGCCATGGTTTTCTACTCCGGACACCTTTTGTTTCCTTTAAAAGAAAGCGAGTTTAAAACTGTCTTAAGTCGGTCTAGAAGTCTTGTTTGAATAAGTGCTGCACTGGTAACCTGTTTTAAAAGCAGAGGGGCTTTTATTATTTGCATTCATTGGTCTCTTATATCTCTAGAAAAAGTAGAACTAAGTATACAAATTTTGAAAAATAGGTAAGTACTTCAAATAAACTGGGAACGAAATGTAATTGTCGCTGTGATAGTAATACGTTAGATGTTTGAAAAAATGGAATTAATTTTAATACATGAAATAAAATAAAATTGCAAATATAAACGCGAATTCTTTCTTTGCCACTGAACTAATAAAGTTTTATTTTGTTTACAGGTAAACATCCATTCCGTATTAAGAAAAGGAGACGGGAAAGTAAAGTGCTTTTGGGAAGGTAATGCTAGGTAGACATTATAGGATTTGCATACGAACTTTGACATAAGAGTCTAGAAAATTAGGTACAAAGCTTGGAAAGTTTCCAGAATGTACTCTCCGGATTTATCGGTACTTTGTACCGTACTTCTCGATTCCCAATTTGACGAATGATTCGAAGCAAATCGATTATTAAATTGTTGCCGTTTGTGGGAACACCGCAGAGCTTTCTCGTGCACCTGACTATTTTAAATGATGGACACTCAAATATTTTACTAATCGATTCACAATATTGTTTGTCAAATTTAACATCGATTTTTGTAAATAATATTTGCAATCAATTATACCACTTCCAATTAATTCTTGTGAAAATAATTGGTTATCACAAGTCTACAGAGTATTCAGATTCAATTTTATAGTTTCACCCTTTGCTAACCTAAATAATTGAAAATGCTAATTCTAACAAATATTCAAAACAATCCTCTACCTCTAATTTGTGGGTCAAAATCGAATTCTCAACCCTGAAACAGTGAAATGCTATTCGGGCACCCAATTAATGGGGACACCCAGAATTATCGGAGTAATTGGCAGTATTGTTCTGATTAGCACTGACAATTTGCAGCATTTGAGCTCTATTCGATTTGTTAAGAGCCTTAAATCTCCATCCATATTAAACGTCTTATAGTTTAACCCTAAACAAGTATAGAATGTGAGAAATTAAGTGATTTTCAACTGGTTGCTTTATGTATAGGCACGATCGATGGATCAAGTTAAGTGATGCATAAGATACAGCAAGCAATGACTTCTCGGTGCTTGCACATTGTAAACATTCCATAGTAAACACAAACAATAATAACTTGTAAACTAGAACATTAAAGTCTAAATTAGCTTGAACTACAACACATCCAAAAATCTTAAAATTGAGTAGATGACACCACCAAGAAGCTTATAGGTAAAAGTGGAGGCAACACTCTAAATACCTAAGTGAAACCAACTGTGGGCTGAATCAGAATGCATACATACGGAACGAGACAGTGATATGTGTTTTCTTTATGTATGCATTCAGAAAGAGAACGTCTGCTGGTGGTTTCACTTAGATGTTCAAAGCGTTGCCTCCACTTTTATCTAAGTATAAGCTTCTTGGACACCATCAATCAAATTGACATACCTACTAATAAAGTAGGTATGTCAATGAGCTGTCAAAACACGATTTTGTTATAGATTTTGTATGGCAATTTATATTTGTGACGTCACTAGTAGGTAGTCAATTGACAAACTATTTATTGATTTCAAAGCAACTTAAAATCTAATTTTATGGTAAATTGAGAATTAATCTGGTTTTCAGGGCTAAAATGAAGTGCTTTTTTTTTTTTTTTTTTTATATTGTTATAGGCTTGCGTTTGACCGCAACTCACCTGATCTTAAGTGATGATGCGGCCTAAGGTGGAGCACGCTTGCCTAGAATAAACCGGTTCACTCGTGCTTTTTTAGAGAAGTTCTGTCTTGGAATGGTGACATCTACCTAATTGTAAGATTTTTGGACGTGTTTTATGTTCACGCTAATTTAGACTTTATTGTTCTAGTTTACAAAGTATTATTGTTTGTGTTTGTACTTCGTTTACTATGGAATGTTAACAATATCAGCACCGAGAGGTCATTGCTTGCTGTATCTTATGCATCACTTAAATTGATCCGTCGATCGTGCCTATACATAAAGCAACCAGTTGAAAACGTATACCAGTACCTATTTATACCAGTTGTATACTTATACAATGTGAGAAATTAAGTGCTTAAGCGTTCAGGGTTAAACTATAAGACGATACATATGGATGGAGATTTAGGCGTCTTAAAAAATCGATTAGAACTCAATTATGAGTTAATAGGAGTTTAATATTGATTTGTAATATAGCTCAATCTAGTGCTAATATGGAATTGGTTGTGATGATTTATCGAAGAACAGTTAATGGGTCGTTTGACATGATTCCGATATCCGTCGACCGCACGTTAAAAGATTTACGAGGGAGCAAGTTTTGGAAGTCGTTAATTTTACTGACACGTCGATTATCTTCACAAGTTGTCTTGTTTGAGATAATTTCTTGTCGGAGGGTAGTAAAAAAGCCTCTTTGCTTTTGAGATTCATTTTTTAAGACGTTTTTATTGCATGGATTTGATTTTAATTGTACAGACGCCAGCACATCAAGCCATACCAAACTATTAAATTTTCCCAATTGAATATGAACCATATTCTTTTATTAATAAAGTTAAAAATCTATTATACAAATTCGATAGATTTTTGTAACTTGATGTACTGACCTCTGTAAATATGCAAGCAACGTGATTGAACTAAACGTATTATTATTAAGCACACATTTTTAGTTTATTGTTAAAAGTTAATGATGATGTTTTGTATTTATTTACATAATAGGATCCCCCCTTTAACAAGAGACTTCAGCAGAATCCTCCTAACCCTTCATAGGCATCATATAGTATTATTAAAAAAAACTGATAGTTTTCTTTTCATTGGATTTGTCATTGGATAACAAACAAATCGATAGCTTACCTAAGGTTAAGTGGTTACCGCCACCTATAGAAATCTGTAACTTAAATAGTAGAGGCCTTGTAGATGCATTACCGTTCCCATGCATTCCTTCAAGCAACCCTGGTCTCATAAATTATTCGTTTCAAAGCACTATAAAGTATGTGGGTACAGGGTACAATCAAAACAATTTTCTTTAAACCAGATGCCTGAACAACGGGATTTGGATAGCAAATGCCATTTTACCTTTCCCAGGGCCCGGTCGGATGGAACTGGCGCAGGGCACTCGGTCACACTCACCCACTGCCCTCTATGGTCGCCAATAACATCCAATATCTTATGGGACTATTCCTAACTTGTTCAAATCCTAGTCACGAAGGTTTTACACTTATTTCTAGAAAGCTTTGCGTGCGACATGGCTTTAAGTTAGGCTTTAAATAATGACAAAAATAGGTGCCAGGCACTAGACAGAATTTATTGAAATATTTTTCGCATGTTTATTAAACATAGTCCGATGTTTTTACTGCGAATTGACGTCGGATTTAAGGACAAGATTGTTTTGGCAACGGTTTTTGCCAATCGTTTTGTTTTCATAACAGCTGACTCAATTAGAACTAAGACTAAGTTCCGAGAACGGAATAACAAGAGAATTGTTTTTATTAGTTTTCTCTTTTTATTGTTTGTGTTTTCGGAGTCAGTTTCTGCTTTGGCTTAATAATAATGTACTTACCTAATTTGTTACATAAGGGAAACAAATTCCGATCGAAATTAGACGAAAATAACTTGGATAACTTTGTGGAGAGGCGTAGGGAGATATCTCCAAGATCTATACACCATTTACGTTATCTATAAGATATTATAATGAGAAGTACTTAGGTACTCACCCATAGACAGCAACTATATAGATGCGTGCCGCAAACGAAATTAACGTCTGGAGTCTCGATCCACTAAATTTAAATAAGGTCGGTCAATTTATCGGCCACCTGTTGAATTGTATTTATAGGCTTTCAGTTATCTCATGATCTAAGATTATTGCGTTATCCTATCGTAACTTGTACTCCTTAAAGATTAAGTTGGAGAGGTCTGCGGCTCTCAGGGATAATCTGCTACAACTGTCCATTAAGAAACGATCCTTACTAAAATATTTAATGTACCTACATCAAAATATCTTCCGTTAGAATGTTTTTGTTTGTGTAAAAAATGAGAAAATATTACGCTTTTACGTCCTGAGAGGTTGTGTCAAACAGGATAAGTTTGGGAGAATATAAGGAGGATTTATGGCCCCATAAGACAATAGGGACAGGCGGAACAGAGACATTTATCACATTGATTATATCGGAAATCGTCGTCGCCATAATATAGCGATACATTAGGGATCCAATAAATTGGCCTAGATGCTGTGATCCTGGAGTTCCCCTAGGCGTTTGGCGTCCGACCAATACATAGCCAAACTGCTGCATATGGCATAATAATACCATTTTGGTAAGGAAAACGCCATTTGGCATTATCGATATGTGCCAATTGACCAGCCAAGTGGTACACATTATAACTTTGTGCCGTAATGCATACAATATGGGCTATAAGTAATTACCTGTCGTGAACAAACACATTACACTTGGATTCAGCGGTTTAGAAAATAATTGTTTGTGTTCGAATCCTTTTGTGTGTTAGATGTGATGCCAAATATAATATGCGTATCCTGGAAAATGAGAGATACGGGTTGAAAATGTTACGTTCATATTGAATTGATATTATTAATAATATTGCCGTTTAAACAGCATTTATCGAGATGAATTCAGGATAAATGTTTCATAAGCAATCGGTTGCGGGATTAAAATCGGGGTTTTTTCTATGTGACTGTACAAGGCGGTATTTTATATATACTGTCGTGACTAGTAGAACCACGTTACTGGATTCAAACTACATAGGTATAACAAACACCTTAAAACTTTTTATTGCATTTAGCGAATTGCTTTCCGTCTCATCATCATCTTCCAGCCCTTGTCCCATGTTACTTGGGGTCGGTACAACATGTTTCTTCTCCCATTCCGTCCTGTCAACTGTCATGCTTTCACTGACTCCCTATTCATTCATATCATTCCTCACACAATCCATTCATCTTTTCTTTTGCTTTCCTCTCCCTCTCCATCTATCCACATTAATATCTAAATATATAAAAGCGAAAGGTCACTCACTCACTCATCACGAAATATCGAAAACCGCTTGACATATTAAGGTGAAATTTGACAGGGAGGTAATTTATAGTTAGTAGATGTCCGCTAAGGACGGATTTTGCGACAGGGCCGGATTAAGGAGGTCTAATGGCTCTCGTGAGTAAACACGAGTAACGAAGTCGCGGGCAGCAGCTAGTACATAATAAAGTCTCTTTTAGTCACATTATGCGTTTCAACTAATTTCCATCCATTCCTATAAAAAATCGCCCCTGTTAAATTCCAATTGTTATTCTTTAGAACTAGTGTCTTTTAAGATGGTTACCAGTCAGAACCTCTAAAGGACGTACTTACCTAAAGCAGATGCAATAGACTAAGTACAAAAGACGTTCACGGCTAGTCGTGGCCTCTCTCGAGAATACCATTATTACCGAGAATGAACGCTTCGTGAAGTAACGTAGAATTTATGGACCGATGCCAACACGCAGTGTCCAAGCGTGATCAATGCCCTTTCAATCTGTCTATATAGTATATACAACAAAAGGCATGTTATGTCCTGGATTGAAATACTTACAGGCTGTTGTTTATTTCTATTTCAGACTAGCACGTCATCGCGGACGAAATCATAGGCTAATGCCTGCGATTTCGTCCGCGATGATGTCGTTCATCTACGGAATGTTCATTTTTTGTGCGGAAATCTAAAACATTACTACCATATAATATGTTAATTCTTATAACATAACCTATTTGCCCGTAAAAGTCCCGTCAATCTCGGACCAGCCGTTTTGGAGATAAGCTGGAACAAACAGACAAAACAAATTATTTTTATTTGTTGTACCATGTAGTTATACCTACGTATAAATATTTATATTAAACTTAAACTAAAATGTATAGTAAACACTTCATTTTTTATTTGCATAGGTGTAAAGCAATACTTATTTGTTACACAACATCAACATATAAATAATTTGTTTATTTGTTTATTATTAGAAACGCTCATTATTTTCACCTGTTATTCAACTTAACCACACATTTCATACACATAATATCGCGAAAACAATAGAATTGTTATTTGAGTCGCAAATGTAGTTAATTTGCATCTAAACGTCTTGCTATTTGTCATTACATATAGAGAAATGTACACAATTACGTATGAAATTAGTGGTTTTAACATTTGCTTGAACTCAACTAGCAAGTTCGTTGGAATATTAATACGTAGTATGTGCTATTACTTACATAAAAACTGGTTAATGTATGATTTCTAGACATTCCTTCGAAACTGGTTTTCTAATTTAAAAAGACAGTAAATATAATATGAGGCTTTAAATGGAAACCTATTCCTAATATAATACTCTGGTATATCACTGAATTAAACAGTGTGTAAACAAAAGTGCGTACGTAACATGTTTTATATCGTGAAGCAGTAGTTAAGGACGGCCTTGAAGGCTTGTATAAACTTGTAAGGTTTTTTCAAAAACACGTATTTTCCTGGAACAAGTTTTGTAAAATCTTCGCGCGCCAATTTTTGTGCGATGGTATCGCGTTCTCATTTTGTTTTCGAACACTGCGTTGGATGAAACAAACATTTTTCATTCATGCTCGCATTTGCGATAGACAGACCGGGAAATAGTACTAAAGTCTTCTTCAGTACTAAAGTTACAATAGAAAACACTTAATAATAATTAATAGCTTCTGCTCGCAACTTCATTCCTGAGGAAATCAATTCAAAGGCACTCGGTAGTACCTAATAGTGAAACCTTTAATCAGTGAAAAAGTTTTTCGAAAAATTACCTCCTACATCCAAACTTACAAAATTTTATCTTTTTATAATATTAGTATAGACTAGTGACTTGCCCCGGTTTCACACGGGTAGCAGAGTGTAGCCGTCTCTATAGCTACCTGACGCCATATTTCTTTCCACCAACTTCAACAATCATCGTCATGTTTCAGGCAATTTAAACAAAACCTAAACAAATTTGCTCCTTCCTCATGAATAACTCTGTCCTTTGGTGATAATCACATGAAAATCTGTTTAGTAGTTTTTGAATTTATCGCGAACAGACAGAGAGACGAGGCTTTATTACAAGCTTTTTTTTAATAAAGTCACTTTCTGAATTAAAGAAGATGTAAGGCAACTTTGTTGTAAAAACGATATGTAAAAAATTACATAGTAGGTAAATTATCCATACTATGTAGTACTAGTTTCCATATTATACACTGTCCATTGAGTTATTACTGTTTTGACAGCGGCCTTAGAATGCGTTATACAATAAATATATAAACTGCCTTATCTTATCGGAATATCCTATTTATGATCTCTTACAGACATTATAATACAGTATGCGTATTACAAAATTTAACAAAAAACAAACATTGCTCCAGCTGTCAAAAAACAGAGTGTGGGGTTATATTTATACTAAACCTCAAAATAAAATAAATTATAGCAAAGTAAATTAAAATAGTTGAAAAACAAGCCGCAGATGGATGCTGTTTTACGCTTGTTCAAAAGAAGATTAATACTAATAGCCAATTACAATCGTCCGCAGCGAATGCCATTCCATTTACGTCTCTATAATTACATACTTTATTTATTCCTTATTAAAAACCCTTCCATGTTTTATTATGGAAAAAATATGAAGTGGCTTGTAGAACTTGATGAGTCGAAGGCCACAGAATAGTACAGAAGGTTAGCTCCATAAAATAGCCGAAGACATACATAGGCGCACGGTTACAAAGACACGTACCTGTATTTTTCGTAGGAATATCATTATGGAAACCCTCCGCCTGGCCGACGTACGGTAAGATTTAGGTATACACATGCCAGAAAATAACTCTGGCAAGAACAGAACATGTGCGAAAAACGATCATCATGTTAACCGTTAGACGCCCACTGCTGGGCATCCGTCTCTCCCAAGGGGAGGTTCAGCCGAAATCGCCATGGTTGTCCGATGCATGTTGGCAATCGCAGTAGTTTGCATCATGTTTTTCTAGATGTTTTCCAGATTTTTCTAAATGTATGTTAACTACTCAAATGTCCAGGTTGCGGCAACCGCCTGCGTGAGGTAGTTCGAAATTTCGAAATGTCCGACGCGGGACGCCATGACGCAACATTTGACGCACGCTCGGATATTTGAGTGGTTATATGAAGCCAACCTTCTGTATCTACTTATGTTGTGCGAAGGCAGTCAGACTTCTCGTTTATGACAAGGCATTAAAAGCTTTCGATATTTTATGACTTAGCATCATCGTGCCATAAGGGGATAAGCCGACTTAACTTTATAGTCTGTTACGAAGATCCGGTATTGCTTCGATGACATGATTAAATTATTATTTGATGGTCTCACAAGAATTATGACTGTTTAGTTTTTTTATTCGATTTTGGGGGATTGAAAAGCGAGTTGTTCGATTGATTAGATTCATTTATCAGTTTTGATTGAGGAAATGTTATTGATAATATTTGTGCATTAAAAGTATCACATTTATTGATAAGCTAATTAATTTATGATAAAAATGTCATTAAAATTGATGTTCACTAATCAAAACACGTGAATTCATGAGTATTTTTTATAGTCACGATTAATGATTCTAATAAGACAATAGACACAAAATACATTAATTTATTTTCAAAATAGTCAAATCAAATCAAAATCAAGTCGTATATTTAATCGCATGGGCCTGTGGCCTTCCTCGATAAATGGACTATCCAACACAAAAATATTTTTTCAATTCGAACCAGTAGATCCTGAGATTGGCGCGTTCAACCAACAAAACAAACAAACAAACTCTTCAGCTTTATAATATTAGTATAGATACTTTGGTTACATACACAGGTGTTTATAAAATAATTATATACTTAATAATGTTCATTCGATGATCAGCCACTTGGGTATACAAATTATTAAAGAATTTATTACTTTTTAGAAATTATTCGTTATGTTCCCAAGGTAATTTTGATCAGTTTACAAAAACGTACATATCATATGCCTAACCTCTTCCCCAACCATGTTGTTATGTTATATTGTTATCAATGGCTTCCACTCTAACCGGATGCAGCAAAATATCAGTGTTTTACATGGAGCGACTTCCTGTTTGACCTCCACAACCAGTTGCTGGGTGACACGATACCCCTTGGTAAGACTAGCTGTCGAACTTTCTGACTTCTGACTAACCATAACGACAGAAAAGATCTACGAATGACAGTTGGGACCAACGGTTTTACATGCTTTCCGAGACACGTAAAGCCGTTCGAACTAGACAATGGAGACATAAAAATACAATTATTTACACACTTTTCTGTTATTCAATATTATAGGGGACTAGCTGACCCGGCAGACGTTGTCCTGTCCCTGTCTACCTACTTACCTGCCTATCTACCTATCCTACATACCCTACCTATATACGTCATCTACATATAATTTTTAGTGAAGAAATTAATACGTCATCTCTGTATTTATTTTTGGTTTTTATTGATTTTTAATGTTCCGCGCAACTTTCTTAGTCTTTTCTTTCATATTCTTCTTCTACTTATAATAACAAACACAACTAAAAAATAAATAATAGTTTAAAAAAACACACGCTTTTTATAGAAAACCAAACTAAAAAATAGAAAATCAATTTTAATAAATTTAAATTAAGAAAAGTGTTAAAAATTTCAATAAATATAAATTAATAACAATAATAAAAAAAAAATATTTTAAAAAAAGCGTGGGGTGCATGGTGTCAATAGTTATAAATATTTTATTGACAGATATGAGTAGAGTGATTATCATTTTGATAATATCTTAAAAAGCACCCCCAGTTTTTAGTTTTTTTAAACTATTACTTACTCACTTTTTAGTTTGAAAAATGGAATAATTTTATCAAATTAGTGTATTGTCATCGGTCCTCGATAAATCTACAAAGTTTGAACGAAATCTGGCCGTTTAAAGTGGGTCAAAATCGCGCCCAAAGAAGTCGGTTACAAACAAACATACAGGTGAAGCTAATAAAAATCGTGTAAAAAGAATTAGTGAAATTGGTCCAGCCGTTCACGCGTGATGCCGTGACCAAGGGAAATAGGGAACATTTTATTTAAATAGATTAATTGATGATGTACCTACCAAACTAGGTTCGATTAGTGCACAAAAACATACATAATTACACCTAATTGCAAACTGTCGGCAACAAGAAATCACCAATAAATTGCCACCACAATAAATCATAGGAACACATACTGGCGATCATATTATTAATAACATAGGCTTTCGGAAGCGCGTTACGGAGGCAAGATTCGAAAGTAATTACGCCACAATGACAGATGGTACAACCAGCTACAATTAAGAGTGATTCACGCAAGTACTATCCCACGCTTCGATATTATAATGATAGTTAAGTAACGTACACCGTGCTCGTTTGTGGTAAATGTGTGTGATCTGATGATGGCTTTATATTTGATCGCGTAGCTAAGCTACTAGCAAGTTATGAGTGCCTGGTAACAGTAATTGTGTTGTAAATGTGGTGGGTGTGATAAACAATTCGTCGGTGTAGTGAGTATGGTAATGAATGATAAGGAGGCTTTTGGACAGCAGTAGACGACTCATTGTTTTTTTTATACAAATTGTATAATTATTATTATTACTTAGCTTATTCCCGCGAAGCTTATTCGCGTGAAATTCGGTTATCTGTTCGGTTTTAATTTTTTGCGTGGAACCCTAATTCTTCACCTATAATAAATGTAGCCTATGTTACTCTTCATAACATCTGAATCGTATCTGCCGCTTCGGAGATTAGCTGGAATAAACAGACAGACAGTGAGACAAAAAAAAAATGTTGGGTTTGGTACGGTGTAAGCATTCATAATATCCTTTTAGTAAAAAACTGTTATTTTTTCATTATAAACAGGCACTGCATTTTTATTTTTTTGGATAGATTTGTATAGATTATCTATTTATTAATTATCTAGATCTGTATTTGGATTTGGTACATTATGATGTAATGGACCAAGATCCAAGAGCCCTATGCCATTTTAGCATTACTGAATCAGGTACAAATCTTGGATAATTTAAGATCATGGCTTTCTGAAGTGAATGCAGGCAAAATCGCAAGTACAAGCTAACATTGTAATATTTTATCCATGTTTTATTTGCCATGCGATGACATTACATAGAAGACCAACATAACAACATTAAATTTTCCTGGAAATGGTCAAACGATTTAAAAAACTACTTCATAACACGTGACACAATTATACAATAATGAAAATTAAAATTTACGATAATCTTGTACCATGTGCAACCCGCTTTAACAATGCACATTCAAATCGATGGCGCGTGGTTGCACTCGCGCATCGCGCATTCCACAGATTTTTAAGGTGCAGAAGACCCAACGGTAACAACGCCTGACAAGAACTTGTCGTTGTACGAGTATTACAAACAAGCTGAGCAAAAAGCAGTACCTAAGCAGAGTCATCTCGTAAACACTCTTCTTTTTTCTTTTATATATTTTTTTCAGCCTGTATTTTCCCACTACAGGGCAAAGGCCTCTTTACTCTCCTCCCACTTCTCTCCGTCAAGGGCTATTTCAGATCGGTCTTTGTCAAAAGAGTCTAGATCATCCCGCCACCTCCGCCTGGGCCTGCCGCGATGTCGCTTGTCATGTAAAGGGACCCATTGGGTCACGCGTTTGGCCCAATGATCGTCTAACATGCGGTAGACGTGTCCTTATGTCTTTCATGTGTCTTTTTATGTGTGTCTTTTTATGTCTTTTATAAATATGTATAAATATACTAGCTGATCCGGCAAATAATATCCGGAACTCCGGTCCGATTCTGTAAATTATTTCTCTAATAAGTAGCTACATTATCCCTGAGTGCTATTATTTTGTTATCAAAATAAATTAGGGATCCGTACAAAATTCACGGGCAAAAGCTAGTAAGTAATAAAGCTATTTCATATATTTTATTTTATCATTCGGACCTATTTCCATTTATCAAGTTTGTTTAAATTGAATTTCTGCGTATTCATATTTCTAGTAAATTCTTGCAAGTGTTGCGGCTGCGTGTCGCGACCTCATATGACTTGCGCAAGCGGCGCGCCGATGCAACCGATTGTAATGCACAGTAACGTCATTAATTATACATTTTTTGTTTTATTACCTGATTGGCTTATGCGGATTCTCTTAGTTGGAAGATTTTTATTGATCGTGTCAAGGTTTTTGGTAGCCTATAAAGTTAAGAGGAAGTTTGAACTGACGTTTTTACATCATATTTGTTCTTGCAAGTGCAATGCCAAAAAAAAATCAAGTAAGTAGGTATAAATCTCATTTGCATATTTGTATTAAACTCACTAGTACTCGAACACACTTAAATCAGAACAAACAGCTTCCAAATTCAAAGCAAAGGAGTAGAAATGATGACGTACCAACTTAATATTTACAAAGACAACAAAGGCACTGAATAATATTCTCAACGACAGACTAATAACGCAGCTCACAATAGGCACAAACACCTAAGTTTAGAAGCATATATTATGTTCAGGGCAGGTACACATCCGCGGTATTGTCGTCTTAATGGATATGCCGTGCGCAGTGTTTGGTGTTATTGTCCAAGAATTTTGTGGGTCAAGGAGCTTGGACTGTCGTCGACCCGTGATGTGCGCGGTGAATATTATGCGTACGCAGTGTAAAATATGCAGAGGTACGATGACGTTTTAAATATTGTGAGATCTGGAAAAGTGGAATTGGAATGGAAATAGGTGACAAATGGAATGGGAGGGATTGAAACTGACGTCAGTCAGGTGCACTTAATTATTTGGCGCGAACCAATCTTGTGACTAGTAGTGCTTAAAACTAATCGTTTTGTGGAATCTGCGCACTCTTTTAAGCCAATTAAAAAATCGATTTTTAAGCTAGGTTGAGAATCAGCACTTTTTCGTCAAAAGTAGCAGGCCTTACAAAACCCATTTTTTTTACCACTACATCCTAATGAATGTGCTGAGAAAAAGAGTGACATAGCTAACTCCCCGACAATATGGCTCTAGTTTAAGACAGTTATTTAGATACGTATGTACGTACAGTCACGAGCATAAATATGTATACAGATTGCAATATTCATAATTCAAATTTCGTGAAATAATTATTTCAACATATACATTAAACCTATTATAGAGTAGTTTGGGATCAAAAATACCGGATCCTTAACCCCATAACATTTCAATCAATAGTTTAAGAGATTATCAGTTAAATAAGATAAACTGTTCACATGTCTTTGCTCGTGACTTTACATCCTAATTTTAAAGATGGCAGCTTTTTTATTCCAATTTCAAACAGTACGGTGTAGTTACAGCTTTATCTTACCGCCGGTGGGTTGGCAAGAACACGAACTGGCAATATGAAACAAGTTTGTACATCTTGAAATACGGTTAAAGCAGTAATGTACAGAGTTCACAGATTTCTTCATAATGTTATGGTGTCTTTAAACGGTAGTACCCGCCTTTCTTTCTTGCACTATACTTACCCATTTCCCACAGTCGAAAGCCTAAATTATGTGTTCATATTTGGTTAGCCTGTAACCTGTAAATGTTGCGCTACGGCATATTATTTTCTTCGTAAGTGTTGGTATATTTAGACCTTAGAACGGTTTTTAAACATCAAAATACAAAAATAGACTTTTAACAAATTTTAATCTATTAGTACTAAACAGCTTAGCTTGCCGTGTGGTGACGGTCGCGAATAGCACCACCCCATTTCTACCCATGGGTGTCGTAGAAGGCGACAGAGGGATATTGACCAGAGGATGGGCAGCAGCGTCCTTCTGAATACCATAAGACCTACTGCGATCGCCAACATGCATCGGCCAAGCATGGCGATTACGGCTGAACCCCCTCTTGGGGGAGACCTATGCCCAGCAGTGGGCTTCTAAAGGTTGACATGATAATTATGATGATGACAGCTTAGCTAAAGCAATTTACCTTATGCAAAAGACATAATTAATATTGATATTTACCAGAACCAACCTAATTAGTCCGTGTGGTGTCGGACGTAAAGAATAACACCATCCCATATCTTCCCGTGGGTGTCGTAAGAGGCGACTAAGGGACTCACCAAAGAATGGGCAGCAGCGTTCTCTGTGCCTTTGTAACAACCATACTGCGATCGCCAACCCGCCTGCCAAGCGTGGCGATTATGGCAAAACCCCCCCCTGGGGAGGCCTATGTCCAGCAGTGGACGTCTTTTGGCTGAAATGATGATGATGAACCTAATTACGAAACTATTTCAATTATTATTAGAGAATGATCACCAGATGTATGTACTAAATCAAAATGATTGCACCCAGTAACATAGGTGAACCACAGAACTTAAAATTAAACCACCTCTCTCCTCAGGCATAACTTTACAAAGTAAAACCACAGAGTAACAGGAAACGGTATAAGGTAAAGCTAATCCAATTTCAATGTACCGGGTAAGTACTAATTCGTGACGCATCAGAATAACTATCTGTGTACCGTCATCTCATATTTGGTTGCGCTGTTACATGACTAAATTGTTAGTCTATGACTTCATGTAGCTACAGCCTACACGAAGTAGACCAGCTTCAAAAGCAGTGGAATTGGGAAGTCAACTTTTGAGGATTTTTTTTTTCTATGTCAAGACCTACAATGCACTTGCGGCCACAGTATATTGGCTGTAACAGACGATCGAACCGTCCGCCGAACAGAGAGAGACAGCGCTATATGTCAGAAAGAGAATTCTGTACTCCTAAGTGCTTCTAGCCTATGATGCTGTCTCCCTCTGTTCGGCGGATGGTTCAATCGTCTGTTAATAATAATAATAATAATTAATATGTGGGGACATTTCACACACGGCCATCTGACCCCAAACTAGGGAGATCCTGTACTATGGGTGTCAGACAGCTGATATACATACACAAATACATTTTTAAATACATACATATATAGATAAACAACACCCAGACACAAGGCAAACACAAGTGCTCATCACACAAATATTTACCCTGGGCGGGAATCGAACCCGCGACACGCTGCTCAGCAGTCGATCGCTCAGCCACTGCGCCAACCGTGTCGTCAAATCAATAAAACTATATAGGTATACGGTCTGCCGCAACGGCACACCGTATTCTGGCTAACCGTATCGTCTCGATTCTATTCCGCCGAATGTCGTCGTCAATTACAAGTATTTCTTTTCCTTTGTACTGATGGCTATATGAGACAGCAATTAGTCAGTCAGTCAGTTTAAATATCTAGGGCATATTGTTACGGAGGATTTAAAAGACAATCTAGATGTGGACCGGGAGCGAAGAGCATTGGCGGTGAGGTGTAATATGTTGATCCGGAGGTTCTTACGCTGCACGGGTTCAGTTAAAATAATACTTTTTAAAGCATACTGTCAAGTATTTTACACGTGTAGCCTTTGGACTAGCTTCACTCAAAAAGCCGTTAATGCTCTTCGAGTCCAGTACAATAATGCATTCAGGATGCTGTTGGGGCTGCCACGCTTCTGTAGTGCCTCTGGGATGTTCGTGGACGCCCGGACTGACAGCTTCGCTGCAATCAGGCGTAAGCGAGCAGCATCCTTGTTACACAGGGTGCGTGCCAGTACCAACAGTCTCCTGAGTGTCATTGCCAACAAACTGGATTGTCCTTTAATCTGGAGCCTATGTCAGCTACATGCTCCTGTATATAATGGTAATGTGGTACTAACATAGTTTTTAAGTTTTATGTTACTAACATCTTTATAGTGTATTGTATTTGTATACTAACATAGTTTTTAAGTGGTCATGTGCTAACAAATCTGTACTTTTATGGAATTTTATTCCGAAATAAAGATATTATTATTATTATTTTTTATTATTATTACAAATTTATAACAATAGAGGCAGAGGTGGTCCGAGGCAACCGTAGCGGTTGACGGCTGGCCGCAAGTCAGGGGGCCAAGTCTGCTATTTTTATAATTTCGTCATTCCAACACGATCCCATTGTCATTTTGCTAAAAGTTCGTAATCTGATGAATTCATAATGGTCGTTAATCGGTCGCTCGAATTAAAAGCAATGACTGCACAATGACGTCCCAAAATATAAAGGGTACGCAGCCTTACGTATTTTGTGATGACGTTCTAATCACAAAGTACGTAAGGTTGCGTCGCTTCTAATGGTAGGTCAAAGGAACTGTCAAAATTTTAGATTACCGCCTAAGTCAGTCATTCATTTGTAATTTTGTACGAGATTACCATTCATATCATTTCTTTTAATGGCGTGTCAGTGGTTGACCAATGGAAAGTCATAATGACGCCATTATATTAGTAGATTACCAAACTTGTCAAAATCAACAATCATGAAAACTCAAACTCAAACTCAGACTCAAAATCATTTATTTCAAATAAACCATTTACAGGTACTTTTGAATTGTCAGAGTCAGTCAGTCAGAAAGTTGAAGCTAGTTGCTCGTTCCAAACAGTAGGTTTCTATGGAGAAGAACGAGCAAGAAACTCCATGAACAACACTCTTTTAAAATCAATAATATGTTACAAATTTCGGTTACAACATTCATATTGAATCTAGGGTACAATGTGAGAACAATGTAACAAGTCGTGTACGTTAAAAGAGGTTTAGATAAAAATATACATAATAAACAATTCAAAATAAATTTAGAATAGAAATCAATGATAGACCATTCTGACACTATTGTTATAGCAGACTTGAGGCCCAGGCCGTTGATATCATGCAGTTTCATATAAAGTGCGTTGTAGGTCTAAATGTAAGTATTTGCTGACTGTAATATTTGTACAGACAGCGTCATCAACTGCTTACCCCTTAGCCGATGAAATTTTAATGCGTGGGGGGTCAGTAAATGATGACGCTGTCTGTACGAAACGAATCTAACACCTTTTGTTACTATAGATATTCAAAATTAAAATTTACACTGATGATATCGCAGATTGCTTTCACGCTTTGTGTAACATTTCTCCATCTAGGCCACTAAAAAAATCATGTAACTGTCCCTTATTTAACTATTAAATCGTTTTAACATTGAAATCACCCTCAGCGTGCGTCAAAATTCTTAACAAAGATTTACTCTGGCTCTCACACCGCTAAATGTAATCTGTCTATAGTATTTAAACAAAGTTTCGACACGTCGACTTTACAAACAAAGCGAGTATGCAAAGACGTCGCTTAGTGGCAAAGTTTACTCTTGAAGTAATATTTAGATTTATGTAATAGTTTAGGAGAGTGCAACCTCAACTATTTACTTATGTTAAACTCTCGTTCTTGTGTGGTGTAATTCGGCTTTTGTGTCATCTAGGATAGGATTAAATATTATGTCATTTTTAATCCGATTTTTTAATGAATTCGAATTTAATTAGAATAAGTTTTTAATTAGATTCTATCAGTAAAACTCATAAAGTTTGCCTTAATTTTGACGTGCCCCAAATTAGTTTACGGTTAGGTATGGATAATTCGTTTAACTACGTGAAAAGGTAAAATTATTTAATCAATATTTTCCTTGTGTTATTTTATCAACCTAAATGTAAATAGGTACAGAGGGCCACATCAAGTTACAACAATCTCTCAAATTTCTTTAATAGTTTTTTAACTTTATAACAAAAGGTTCATATTTAATTGGGAAAATTTGACAGTTTGATATGGCTTGATGTAGCGGCGTCTGTACGTCAAATAAATAATCGAACTAACTTGGAATCATGAATGATGAACCTAATCATTTGCTGTCTCATTAGTCATCATGATATCCATAATATGAGGAATTATTGATTATAGTCAGCCAGTTGGGAGGTATATTGAATTTCATTCTGTTGATTAATCCACTGATAATATGCATTTATCTGAACCTGTTTTATTTATGTTAGGTTTTTACTGAAATTCCGAGGTGAAAGTTGTGCTTTCATTGGATGGACCAAAATACGAATACAATTAACTATGTAGTTTCTGACCGCGACTTTGTCCGCGTGGAAGTCACGCCTAAAATAAATCCTACAACTCTCGCCAATACAGCTTACTATTAGTGAAATAACTGTTATTGAACTATCACTTTCAGAGATTACCTACCTCTTCCAAACAAAAAGAACAAACTGTCTTTGTATTTTTATAACAAGAATATTAGTAAGTATTGATAGCGACTCGCTATCTATATGCTTCTAATGGATAGAGTAATTAATTATAGCGTAGGTCATTCCTTTTTCTTTTGGTTGAATTAGCACTTTCAGAGATTACCTACCTCTTCAAAACAAAAAGAACAAACTATCTTTTTTTATAATAATAATATTAGCAAGTATAGATAGCGACTCGCTATCTATATGCTACTAATGGATAGACTAATAAATTATAGCTTAGGTCATTCCTTTTTCTTTTGGTGTAAAACGTATGAAAATCCGTACCGTAGTTTTCGAGATTAACTCACACGGCACACAAACTAAGCACAAAGGGAGTCGTTTATTTAAATATAGTAAACATAGTGATTAACAACGGTCACAAAACAGGATCTACAATGCGTTCGTAAACATTGCGCGTTTTAAATTAATGTAAAGAGGTCCTTGCTTAGTTTTTGCCGTATGGTGCCGGCCGCGAATAGTACCACCTCATTTCTATCCATAGGTATCGTAGTAGGCGAAAGAGGGATACTGACCGGAGGATGAGCAGCAGCGTTCTTCTGAGTACCATAACACCTTCTGCGATCGCCAACATGCATCGGCCAAGCATAGCGATTGTGGCTGATCCCCCCCTTGGGGGAGACCTATGCCCAGCAGTGGGCGTCTAAAGGTTGACATGATCATGATGAAGAGGTTCCTTAACACTTGAGCAATACATATACAAGCTATACGTAAGAACAATTAAAATTCATTACAAATTGTCGTGACATCGATTACGTAATGACATGTGTGTAATGCACAAGTAAGCACGCAACGACCGAAAAATCTTTTAGACCTTGGCCGACACACTTCGTGACTTTCTCGGTCAAGGCTGGGAAATAAGAAGCGTGATTAGATTAGGATATCCTTATCGCATTGTTTTGATGCAAACTCTGTGCTTTATTTTAAGATAAATCTTGAATAATCATGATTATCTTGATATAAACCTGTGCTTATCAGTCTGAAGGCATAAGTAGATATGGACCGTTAAACTCATCTCTTGCCAAATTCTATTTTCAATTATAGTTTTGCGGACATTCGGTTTCTTAAACAAAAGAAAAACAACTGGATGTGGCAAAGACAACAAGCGCGCTTAGTTTGCTGTCATTGGTTGTTAATAATTCAGTTGACCTATCAGAGCATCGTGCGCTTGACTCACATTAATTTTTCGTTCAGAAAACGCCTATACTCTGACCGTAACGTCTAACCTCTTCACGCACGACGCCGACGTGAACATTTGAACTTAAATTTAAATTTAAAGTAAAGCTATAATTTCCTTTAGTGCTTACCTATCATCACACAAGGCATTATTAGTGCACGCGGCTGATTTAAATGGCACGTATACAGCGTAAAACAAGAATAAAAATGAAAAAAAAAATCAAAAAATGTGCTTTTGGAATTCCGGGATTTAGGTACTTGTGACAAGGCTGACAAGTTTAAAAACGACTAGCAAAGGCTCTAAAAATGTTTATCTTAAAAACCAATCATGGCTGGCCAAAGTGCATCTCAAGACAATTCTAACAGGCTCATATACGACTAGGATACGTCATTGCGTTATGGAGTTCCAGTGTCTGCTTTCCGGGTCTATCATCAGATCAGTTAGATGATACTTATTATTGTACAGTATTAGTGTATTGTCATGGGTATTACAAACATTTGCCAAGTTTCTAATCAATTCGACATTTAGAAGTTGATCAAATTAGACTTACAAGATTTTTTACATAGTTAGGTAAAGCTAATAAAGATGAGGTAAAAATAGAATGAAACATCTTTATTTTGCATAAAATATGGCACATAAATGGTCTTAAATTTAAATGGTTTCACATATTTTATTACCAATCGAAAGCATGTGAATCTTTTTGCCAGAAATACCGATACATTATAAAGTTTTGCAACTTTTAAGTGTCAGAGATAACACGGTATGCCTTAATACCCGCTGATGTAGGCTAACCGTTGCGGTATTATAAGTCGTTAAATTGCATTATTATTACGTACTCATTTGACATTGGTTGGTAGCCGGTGCAGTGTTGTTATGTAATTATTTATTTTGTTTGGTTTACTTGTATATTGGGACTTCAGGAGAAATAGTTGTCCATTTATCGAGGAAGGCTATAGGCCTATGCGAAGCTGGGTCGGGTCGCTAGTATATTATAATTTGACGACACGGTTGGCGAAGTGGCTGAGCGATAGACTGCTGCGCAGCGTGTTGCGGGTTCCTAGGGTAAACATTTGTGTGATGAGCACTTGTGTTTGCCTTGTGTCTGGGTGTTGTTTATCTATATATGTATGTATTTACAAAAAAAAAATATGTATTTGTGTATGTATATCAGCTGTCTGATACCCATAGTACAGGGTCTCCCTAGTTTGGGGTCAGATGGCCGTGTGTGAAAATGTCCCTACATATTATTATTATATTATTTATTATTATAATTTTCTAAACAAATATCATAAAGCTGTATATAAACAAGTATTGTATCTGCCTAGCCTTTTCCTAACTATGTTGGGTTCGGCCTCCAGTAATCTTGTCTAGCTAGATGTTTTACATGGAGCAACCGTCTTTTTTATATTAGGACAAGCCCGCCACATTCCCAAACCACTGTAACTTCTGTAAGCCAGAATCAACAGTGGCGACCACCAGAAAAGCGCCAATTCAATGAAGCTCGACGAGTCTCAGAGGAACGATTCAACTGTCTTGGAAATTAATCAGAAAAGAACAGCGGAGGAGTAAGAAAAATATATCTTCCACTTCCCTCCAAATCAAACAGGAGATAGAACAGAACTAGGCCAATAGGCACAAAGGGACGAGCAACCGTCTGCCTGGCCTCCACAGTTACTGTTACTGGGTAACCACGATTCTCCATGGTAAGACTGGTTGCCAGATTTTCGGGCTTCTATAAGTATCGGTAACGACTGTCATCTACAAATGGCAGTCAGGACCAACAGCTCTACGTTCTTTCCGAGGCTCGGAGGGGTCTAGGTATGAAATGAATGATATAGAAATGGTCACCCATCCACGGACCACGCGCGGCAGGCGTAGCTTAACTATGACCAATGTGTTATTAAAATAGTTTAATCGTTAAAACAACCATATTCTGCTAAATATTTTATTATAACCGTGAGTGTATAACCAGTTTTGTTGATCAATATTAACTGTACTTTAATTGTAGCGTTATTTGTTTAATAAATCAACATTATTATAAGGTTATGACGTCTTTCTTTATTTATTACTCGCTTAAACTAAAAACAAGTCTAAAACCAGTTTTTGTCAATCAAGTTATAAATAGTTTATTTTAAATTTGCTCAAACATTTAATCACATAAATGTTGCAGAATTTGTAATTAATGGCAAAATAACCTGTCTTGATGTTTTAAATAAGAAGCATATTTATGTCGTTTGTATAAATTATTAAAATAAAGCAAAGAAACAACAACTTCTTATTTAAATAAAAAGTATTTTCATCGATACTGTTTTCCAACTCCCGCTTAATTAGATTTGTTCGTAAAAAAACCCAATTAACACACCTATTCTAACACCGCACTGTATCCCCCGAACCACTAAACAAAAAAACAATCACCAATTGTCTAAAAAGCGCAGAATCTTCCACATAGGTAAGTCGATTAAGAAACAAAACCGAATATTCAACATGGAAACGGAATCGAGTTAACAAAAATAGGATTAGCAGGTACGGTCGCGACGTAATATCGGTCGACCGAGGCCGGTGCACTTCCCTAACTAAATTGTGCCGGCCGGCCGGAAATGTGCTGTCACAATTTTGGGACACTTGCCCCTAGGCGTGGTAGTACTCGCTCGTGTAGACACGCAAGCTTTGTATGATGCTAATGATGACAGTATTGTAGGTGTAAGTAATGTTTCTGATGAGTTGCAAGCATCTACAATACCTGACGTAAATTGTAAACATGGTATTGAAAATAAACACATATTTCACATATTTTTGGTTGAAATCTGATGTCGGTTATATATACAAAGCTCTCTTCGAATTTGCGTAGATATCAGGTGAATTCTTGAAATCAAAGAGGTTACTTTGTCAATAAATCATCGTATATCAATAGCATCGTTCAAAACAGTTCCAGGATTAAATTCCTGTGATATCTGGTAGCCCTTGATACAAACACGTTGTTATTTTTCTCCATCTTCAGCTAGTTATTTCTTAGAACGACATTATCGTATCACATTTCTATTTTAGAATACTAATGGTAGGTACTTGTGTAGTGCTCTTCAAACTGCAATAATAACATTACATACTAACAAACAAGTCCTTAAAGTTCCCTGGCTCAAAGATTTTCTGCATGCTCTTTTCATGTTAAATTGCTGACGTAAAGTTCTCCGTCCCGGTTTAACAACATGAATTGTAAGAAATGCTTTCATAGAAACTTTTCTTAAAGAACTGAACCCATAATAAGAGATGAAAAGTAGCATTTTTATTGGAGATACCTATAAGACTCATTGTGTTAATAATAAAACTGTTAAATGTAATCAAAGTAAAAAATTCGTTGATGACTCAATTGATTGTTCGGCCAAACTTCTTGATGTTGACGTTAATGTTACAATATGAATCACGAATGAACAATCCAACATAATGATGACAGTAGAAAACCATGACAAGTCCCAAACGGACAATAAAATCACTACTTTCTACACTTTGACCAAACCAGATACAGTGTGCATAACAATTTTATCGCGACATCAAACACAGCTTGCTGTACTAGACACTAAAACAAAAACATAAACACTAGATGTTGCGTCTGTGTCAGGAATCCAGTTGTATTGCGAATGGGCGGTCGTAAAACGAGTGTCATCTCATCATGAACGTGTGGACCTCAAAACAGCTTCGATACCTCCGTTATTCCGTTTAGCATAATAGTGTTGGCATTGCTGACTCTATGTGGATACACATGAAGCTGTTTTGGACGAAATTGGAAAATATTGGAATGTATCCATATATTTCCATTCGTTGCGTGAAAATACGTGATAAAATGAAAGTGTTGTCTCATGTTTTTCACAATTTCTATGATTGCTGTAGATGTGATTCAAGATATATAAGATATGAAATTACGGAGAAAATATAATAAAAGAGCGAAAGGTCAGCGACGGTATGATTCTAATAGCGATAAATTTTGTGCCAGATTAAAGTGATTCAATCCATACTTGGAAATGACGAGTTTATTAAAAAATTGAATTGAAATGTCAAGTTTTAGTTTTCAATGACGCACGTAATTTTTTATTGTCTCGCAACAATGAGCATTCAATAACTTCTTTCTCTACTTATGATAGATTCCCTTTCTATTGTGAAACCAACTATCAACGTGACTTTAGTTAGGAATCAAGTCAGCACGGTAGAAATTCCAAAATATGCGCCGCGATACCGCCTGAATAAACGAACATAGCCAAAAATCTAACATGTGTATTTTTTTTCGTTCCAGGTAAATTTCAAACGCAAATGTACAGCGTTTAAGTATTAAAACGGAATCTGGAAGAGCTGTCCAATTTCATCGATACGATCGCATCACTGGTACGTTGTGTTTTTTCATATATGCTGATCAGGTACCGCCCAATTCTTTTTTGTAACAACTTGCACCTTCATGTTTAGATATTGCCGATTCTGTATACCCACACAAAACGATCGACTGAACGGTTTCTCCTAAATATTTATATTCATATCGAGATCCAAAAAGTTTTAAACTTAACTATCTTATTCTCCAGTGTTCCTTTACGAGAATTATACTTAAGTTAATAACCTGCCCTGAGATTAATTTGCTCTTTGGAAATAACTTGTACACCTGCACGTACAAGGTGTACACAAAAAGCAAATTGAGTTTTAATGATTAAGTGATTTTTAAATCTGAAAAATATCATCGTTTTAATTATTCCAATATTATTAATCTGCACAGCAGTTTTAATATAATATTTTTTTCTCCTCTTGACATTATTAATTACGTTCATTTCAATAACATCACCATCGCAGTTAACGTCAACAGCACGTTTATTATCCCTTATTACAGGTTGTACACCAGCCGTAATATTCATTGCATACAATTTATTTTCATTCATAATAATTATAGGTGCAGTAATTTTCAGTTGACCGAGGAAGGAAGTAAAAACGCCGACTGTTTATCATCACACGGAAGTTGTAACTGTTGGGCTAGTTAATGTGCTCGTTTGCAATATGCTAGTTATTTACACCTTCATTTAGAAGGGCTTTAAGTTTAAAAGGTTACGGAATTATTACTTCTAAAAGTTTTAACTGGTTAATTATAAATTGACTACCAGACCTAATGCTAATTTTAAAGTAGTTAACATAACGTTCGCTTTTTAACCAAACGTAACGATGGTTTCAATAATTTTCTTCGTGATAAAATCTATTCTGCGATAGGCTATCGTAAAAATGGAAAGGGCAAGCGATGAATAACTAACAGTGTTCATGACATAGAAAACTTTCTAAGGGAAATATATTGTGTCAATATCATGCGGCTCCGTGACGTTGCATTCGTTTACTCTTTCATTCTATTTACACTTTCATTTCACTAACATTTTGTTGACATTGTGTACTACAAATGTTCTACTTACATACATTTCTAGTATGTATAGTGCGGTTTAAGTTGAAGGTTGAACGGAAACTCTATTATTTATAATGAGTATACAGTTCACTATTTTTGCTTTTTTTCGTATAATGGCAGTAGCATGTTCCGAATGATTTCAATCTAGTTGATTAATTATTATTACCGATCTCTTATCCAGTGGTGGTGCAGTTCTTGTTTTTTCTTCTAAATATTCATTACGTATTTCTGTAGGTTTAAAAATGTAAACCTTAATTTTCCATCAACATCACTTATTTGAACATACCTAATAGTATTCTAAGTAAACCACTACAACTTAAGAGCGCCCATCCCCATCGAACGAAGTTCAACGCGAGCATAATTGATTTTTTTTTTTTTTCAACCAACGCAAAGGTCGAAATCAAACGAGTGAGTGAGAACGCGACAACATCACAGGAAAATTGGCGCGCGGAAATTTCACAAAACTTGTTCCACGTGTACTTGTTTTTGAAAAAGCCTTACTAGTTTTTGGTAATAATTAAAATTTAAAATTGTAATTTAGAATCTCCATTACATGTGCAAGGTTTCTAGGACGCTGTTTTTTTTAGTTTTTCAATGTATGAGTGCATTATAAACGGCCAAAGTTCAGATAAAATTGTGCAAAGAAGCTGATTTTCAGACGTGTTTACTGAATTAGTTTATCAAAAAAGTTTATGTTTGGCTTCATACACACCTAGATTAAAGCCACAAGATACCTGTGTGTTAAAAATATTAAGAAAATAATTTGTTATAACGCCGTAATCGCGTACGAGCGTTTGTATGGGAAATATGGCGGGTTGGGCGCTCTTAATGTCTTTGATCGGTCCTGACAGGTTCTAAATAGCTAAAAGGGGTTTTAGCCACATTTATCAAAGTAGTTCTTCTACGTCGTGGTTAATACAAAGTGTGGCATTTTAAGTTTTTATAATGCCAATTTCATCTCTACTTACGTCACGGTATTCGACTCCAAAATTCAACGTCAAAATTTGAGGTAAAATTGGGAAAGTTAAACCGACCTACAGCCTTAGCCTACGCAAAGGCCACATCTGAAAGTATTTGTGAAGACTAATTTCATAGAAGTAAGTGAGCTTAAGCTAGAACAAGTTTGTGGGACTAAATATGACAATTAGTTTCAAGCTTCATAAACGGAGTAATTTGTAGGAATTTATGAAGTTTAGGCACAGGTTGTAAGAGGAGTTGTAATGCAACCGCAGGTGTGTTAGGTAATCGCGCGCAGGAAGTTTGTTCTCGATTGAGGATGCGCTTTCATGTTCTTCTTCCTGGATAAAGATGAAAAGAAGCTTAACCGTTATTACCAGTGAAGTAAAGTTTTATTAAAAATATTAGATTAAAATCTTATCTAATATTATAAAGAGGAAATATTTGTTGCTTTGTTTGTTACGATTTAACTCAGGTCCGATTTCAAAAATTCTTTCACCAATCGAAAGTTGAGTGGAAAAATCCCTGTGTAACATAGGCCTTTATTGCCTTTTTTTCAAAATATAATTTGACATGTTCTGTGGATTCTATATTCATCATCATCATTTCAGCCGAAAGACGTCCACTGCTGGACATAGGCCTCCCCCAAGAAATGGGGGGTTTTGCCATAATTGCCACGCTTGGCAGGCGGGTTGGCGATCGCAGTATGGTTGTTACAAAGGCACAGAGAACGCTGCTGCCCATTCTCTGGTGAGTCCCTTAGTCGCCTCTTACGACACCCACGGGAAGATATGGGATGGTGCTATTCTTTACGTCCGACACCATACGGACAACCCACCACCATACGGATTCTATATTAACCCAAGAGAATTCACAAAATTCACAACACGGGTACTTAGTTAGAAATAGTTTCAAAAAATTCTAGCCCGAGTTGTATTTCAGTTTGAATATCGGAGGGACAAATTTAAGAAATTCAGCGGTACGTACGCAATATGGCGTTTGCTGCTAAATTTCTGTGTAGAAATTCCCTGCCCTATTTTCGTTTGGCCACAAGTAAGTGCAAAATGTACCTCGCTGGCCGGAATATCGTGCCAAGAACCGGTGTTTATGATGGCATTCGTGTTTCCTTTTTTTTTATTTTTGCACTCGTATTTTCGAATCTTTTATTAATTTCACAATTCATAAAATTAAGAGTTTGTGAAAATTTTAAGATTGCAGCACATTTGCAAATTGCGAGTCACTTAGAAGGGTAACATATCAAATTTGAGTTTTAAGTGACTTCTCTTCTTTAAGTTTTATTAAAAACGTTGCCTTTGGAATTTCTTTTGTATCGTGGGTGCGTTTTACAACATAGTAACTTACAAACACTAACAGCCAGACCCGGAACAACTACCTGTAGGCCATACAAACATTTATCCCATGTGGGATTCGAAACCGTGGCTTTTCACACAGCGGCAGTCAAACGCTCAGCTTTGCGCTAACCTGCTCTTGTATATAGACTTTAACTTGTATGCAATATTATTATTTAGCAGTGAACGGCTATAGGCTGATATGATGATGATGCAATATTTTGCACCATTTGTTTTACTGCCATGTAAGTGTTGTAAGAGGTCAATCGTCGAATCCGACTCGGCTGAGCAGCGTTCGGGAAGTTGCGTGGTATCTTCTCGTCCAACTTAACGCAGTGTCTCAAGACGTGTGTGTTGCCAGTGATTACATTCGGAACCAAAACGTGGTCGCTCAAAATGGGCCTCATCAGAAGGCTTAAAGTCACCCAAAGGGCAATGAAGAGGGCTATGCTCGGAGTTTCCTTGCGTGATAAAATCAGAAATGAGGACATTCGCAAGAGAAACAAGGTTACCGTCGTAGACCGAAGAATTGCCAAACTTAAGTGGCTGTGGGCAGGGCACATTGCTCGCAGAACGGATGGCCGATGGGGCCGAAAAGTTCTGGAGTGGCGACCGCGAACCAGAAGACGTTGCGTTGGAAGGCCTCCTACTAGGACCGATGACCTGGTAAAGGTTGCGGGGATCCGCTGGATGCGAGTCGCAAGGTCAATATGGCGACACTTGGGGGAGGCTTATGTCCAGCAGTGAGCGTCTTTCGGCTGAAATGATGATGATGATCAAATATTGTATGACACGGTTGGGTTGGGAGGTAACTGCATGTCACGGGTTCGATTCCCGCACGAAACAAATATTTGTATGACCTACAGATAGTTTTTCCGGGTCTGGCTGTTTGTGTATGTTAGTTTATAATATGTTTGTAAACGTATCCACGACACAGGAGAAATTCCTAGTGTGGAGACTACGTTAAAAAAAAAAAGAAAAGAGAGAAGAAATCATAATTATAGTAAATTTATGTTGAAATTGTCAACATTTTCTTTAACGATGATTGCACTCAAGATAGTATTATAATATTAGAACACTATTAGGTTAACATAAAGATAAAAGTTTCAGCATTACTGAATGGAGTTTTTTCAGTAACTAATTATGTCTAACAGCAACATTTGATAACGATCGCGTCTAATGTGCCTCAATGTCTCTTATACTCATTGAAATTTAAGCAATACAACTTTAAAAGTCTGCAAAGTTTTAATTACAATAAATAAAGCAATATAAAATGGTAGAATTTTTCAACTCATTTCGTGTTCAACTTTTATTGTTGGCTCGAATGAATTATTGATGTTGTACGATCCGTTTTATCGTTGGCGTTATTTATTGCAATTACGATATTCTCAATAAAGATTTCAACTTCTGGTTTACTGAAATATGGACACAAAGATGTTCTGCTGACAAAAACGTCTCGTTACTTACGCTGCCTAACAAAACCCCCCTCTTCCCTGGAGCTCATTGAACGCTTGTGTCCAGAGGTATACGTAGATACCTATATTTTGTTAAACCCCTTTTATCGTGAATAGTTTGAATTGTTGCCACTGGTCCTGTACCGACCTGAGAGGATCAAAGTGGGCCCTTTTATACGTTGGTACAAAGAAAACACGCGCCACGTCAGGATAACAGTTTCATTTTGGATGAACTTCGACAATGTGGGATAAATTTCGTTTAGGTTGGCTTCATTGTACATGTCTGTATTCAGTTAAAGTTCAAGGCAATCCTTTTACACAAATAGGCTTAAAAAGGTTACATACATTTTAATAGGTAAACTTAATACCTATTATCTGTTATTCACATCAGAAAAGTTTGGTAGGTAGTAAGTAGGTATTTCTTACTAACTATAGCTACATCGTATTTACATAATATTTGTAGATATTTTGGTATTGTTAAAGTTAAAAGCAATCCTTACAAGATAATATACGTTAGAGTTGATAAACTTAATATCACATCTGGACACAAAGTTGTTCTCCTAACAAAAACGTCTCGGAAAACTAGGCAGGCTTCACTAGCTTTTGCAACAAAACTATTGACACTCACCATCATCATTTTGTTTGTGTCAAACAAAGAATTCTTTCGTATAACCATCCATATCTTTTTCGTCATGTAGACTGTTCAGGTAATCTGAGCGTCAAAGGTGTATCTAGATTAAAATTCTAAGAAAAGTTACGATAAGGTAACTGTACATTATAGTCCAGAACAAGTGTTGGGCAAAATTTAGTTTGATTGATGATTGATGATTAAGATTAAATTATTTATTCATGACTAATGAATAATGACTAAAAAAAAATCAATCATGTGTCGTGATTGAAGATTAATTAGTGTTAGTGTTAGTTATTAAATCATGACTAAAATTTTAATGACTAACTAAAAATAATAAACGAATGCGAATGCTACGAATGCTTGGTAACTGAACAAAACAAAATGGCTGCCAGTTGCACGAACTGACGAACAGACGCTAGTGGCGTGAGCGGCGCATGATTGGTGAGTGCGTGGCCTATCACGCCACCTGTTCCACGTATCCGTAATGAGACGCACAGTTCAAAAATCGTCCGTTCCTTATTTACTTTAAATTTTTTACAATAGTAGTAAGTATTAATCTAAAAAAAAGGTGAAGAAAAACAGATTTTATAAATAATGGACTTATTCTCTATCAGTCAACTTAAGGTGGTGATCAGTTATAGTTTTATAGATGTGTTCAATTAAACTAAAATAGAGTCACCTAACTTAGTTTTTTTAGTTTAATCATCAAACAAAAATGATGATTGAATGACTGATGACTAATTTATTTAATCGTGATTATGATTATTATTTTTATTCATGATTAAATCAATCATGACTAAATAAGTCATCATTAAATTAGTCATGAATAATCAATTGATTGAAAAAATTAGTTGATTGACCCAACACTGAAAGTTGCAATTTCAGATTTTTAAAATTTAGGACATATTTGTATTTAGACTTATTTGTAACCTGTTCACACAATGTGTTTGCTATTTTATGCCTGTTTGGATAATGCGATTTTTATTACTAACTAGGTTCTTGCTATTTTACACTAACAAATGAATAGTTTAAATGAATTTCTACCTTATGTTGTTGACGTCAAAGTGTATTCGATTTTTGATAG
Source organism: Charanyca ferruginea (assembly GCA_947361185.1). Taxonomy (NCBI): domain Eukaryota; kingdom Metazoa; phylum Arthropoda; class Insecta; order Lepidoptera; family Noctuidae; genus Charanyca; species Charanyca ferruginea. The sequence goes on from OX376070.1 coordinate 8,634,271, forward strand.
ACGGCAAAACGTATTACGGTTTTATTTAGTGCAACAGTCGTAATCGTAAAACCGGCCAACGTATCCGAGTGTACGTTGAAACGTTTGGTAATCTCATTTTGTGGCTTTTCGATATACTCGGGGAAAACTGGAATCGTGTTTTACGTGAATTGTTTTTAGATTTACTCAATGAATTATTTCGAGCTTCCTTTCAAGAATGAGATATGATTCTGACGGTTATCTTCTCATCCGAATTGAAAGAAAAGGACGATTTCGTTTGATTGATCAAACGTCTGTAGGTTTCGTTTTAGTTTATCTTGATTATGGAACAAATTTAAATTTCAATAAACGAATATCTTTACAAGCAATTTTATTGATGTTCTCATTACAAACTTTAAACATAAATTGTATAAAATCTCATTATCCCTGTTTCTGATTTATGTTTCGCGGCTTAAAGACATCGTTATTCGTTACACGAAGGTAAATATTTCTTTTTACCTATCAAACTTTTGTAAAACTCCGAACATATTCGGGAACATAAAAAATATTAAGCTATTAACTTATCAGAAAGTTTTGGAAAAGGAACGTATCTGGGAAAATAGGTAAGTTAGCATAAAACTTATTCGTCGTATATTCTCAAAGGCATATAATTTGCGTTCACTTGACTTAAATGAAGTTTTGTGAAGATTACCTCGAGCGGGCTCGCTCAGTAATTCTGATGAAACGTCCCAAATTATGGCTACATTGCTTCAAGCGCTTGCCTTTCCGTTAGCGTTCTCTCAGTTACTGTTCCTGGCAGCTTACAATGCCTATTTTGTTCTAACTTCAGCTGAATCTTATTTCCTTGGACGTAACAACTAAAATGCTTTGTATACGGCTAAATTGTATCAGACTTCGTATCTTCTATTGCGTTTAAAATTTTGAAGAACAAGACTAGAGATCTTTTTAATTAGATCCGACATGTCTCATTTGGATTAACATGCTCTACAATCCTCTATTTGTGCCTACTCAAATTATGTAGTTGTAATGCCGATAATATTTTGTTCGTGAAAATGTTTTTTGTTTCATTAGCCTTTTTTTGTTGTTTCTGCTGGGCAAAGGCCTCCCCTTTCTCCTTCCAAACTTCCCGATCTTGTGCGATCTCTGCCCACGTTAGCCCCGTGAAAATGTAAATTATTTTAAAAACTTGTTTTTATTTAGTTAGGGTAAGCTTAGGTACTTTTAATAGATCGCCCTAGCTTTTATTATTTTTAAAACTACTTTTGTAATAAATTCTTATTGCCGTCAAACTGGCGATGTCTTGTTATAATACAACAAAGGATTTGAACAAAGCTGTTTCTTATATTTTAACGGTAGGAGACTGTTATTGTCTGGTTTTTCATACTAAAGCTCTTAGAGATTAGGTTTATAATAATGTTGCTTGTACTAAGAAAAGATAGTATCGCCCAGGCACTTCTCTCAAGAACAAAATCTCGTTGTTCTAAGCCAACGTTCCCGAGCTCCAAGTACAATCGTGTCTTCCTGTAACGACCCACTAGAAAGGTATACAAAAACTAATTTTAAACAAAGTTTGCGAATTTTCGCTGTAAAGTCTGGTCGTGTATTGTCGACGGGAGGTCCTGACTCTTGGTAGATATTCAGACCGCTCGCGAAACTTTGATACATGGCTTGGCTATAAAACGCAGCGCACCCAACCCGCATGTATTGTACACTCGCGGCCGTACTCACGGGTACACTGTTAAATGAAGCGATTAAATACAGCCCTACTGTTTACACGCAAATAAAACTAGCAGTTGTGTGCTAAATTGAATTGCGGTAGTTTGCTTACATTTTATACCACAACTTAATTTTTAGCGCAGATTTGTGTGTACTGACTGCAACAAATTTCCTTTTCATATGCCATTATTTAGATTTATGCTACATGTTATCTCTCACCACAGGTGCACGTTTCGGTGCAAAATAACATAAGTTTAGCTCTAATGACAAAATTTAAATTACCTTCATGATTTACGGGCGACACGGACGTTCGAAACTACGTTACGGCGAACAATGTGGGACGAGTTTACGCAATAACGTCGAATATTCGGAGCGTGTGTATTGTAATTTGTCCGTAAGTGTATGGGGTACCGTATGGTATTGCGCATTGATGTCGGATCGGGATGGTGGGTTTTATTTTGTGTGCGAACGGAAGCTACCATCGTGTTTCCCGTGCGTGCGATGTCGACTAGTCTATTGCCATTTTTTTACCCCGACGAGTGTCGGTAACGCTCTCGAGCACGGTCGAATTGTTTGCCAATGAACTTCGGGTGGGTTGATATTTTTTCCACTACGTACAATATGAATCATATTGGAAATGAACTGTGTATGAATGAATGTCGACGGTAAATTGAAATTTATTAGTTTCACGTGGATGTTCGGAATATTGTTTGTGTACAAACAAATGGATTAGTACTAGCGATGTGTTGTTTTTTAGTATTATTAAAAATATTTTTGGTTTTTATTTAATTCCGTGTCATTTGTTTTTTTTTAAGCCTAGAACTTTTTGTTAATATTTTACTGAAAACTTTATTAGGTACTCTAAACTAGATCAAAATGTTATCTTAATGTTCTTTCATCGAATCCAAATATAGATTACCGCAAAGTAAATAGGTAAAGATATTTCAAAGACCATTATTAAAGGGTATCAGAGGTAAGGTTACATTACGAGATATTAACATGTAATAGCCGTAGGTACAAGTAATCCTATTGGAAGAGATATCAATTTTAGTAAGGACTCCCTTTGTCAACCGTTATCTCTCGTTCAAAGTCTTTGTGAATCAGGAGCGACTTAGTGGTGTACGATCGGTAATCACCATTTCTTCTTATGGAATACACACACAATATAGATACGGGTTTAGAGACTAGAGATGGCCATTAAGGATACCTAATGTATTCAATTATTAAAATTTATGCTAATTCGATTGCTTGAATGGAAAATATCCAGTGTTTTTTTCTTTCATTACGTGTTGGTTTTAGATTTTTTTATTTCAATTCAAACGTCTAGTTCGCTACCTGATTTTGAGAATTTGGTAACCATTAATTTCTGTTTTGTTATTTGCTGTTAAGGTAAAATTTTATTTATGTGCATATTTTAACCATAATGGAAAGAATCTCATATAACATAAACACTATCGTGAGAAAATCTGGTGCTTTAATTATTAATATAAGTCTAAATTAGCCAATACGCCCTAAGAAAGTGTAATGTGTCGTAATCAATGCTCATGTCATCTCTGTATGAAAAGAGGCCATTATTTTGAAGCAGGAAAATACTAGACTAGTATTTTTTTTTTTTTTTTATTTAAGTAAGAATACCGAATAGTGACCATTTAATAAAACAAAAATTGAATCCAATTATAAAATCCTAAGTTAAAAATGTTGATATCAAAACATCGACTATCAACTGTCGCCTGCCACTTCCTTATCGCCGCTAATTCCACGTTTAATCGTTTCCCTCCAATCCGACCTCCGGAGTTAATCGGCTTGGTGCTCTTTCTTCTCTTCGCCCATTGATTAAAGGTCCCTTCGTCTTTCGGATATTATGTCAATCAATTGATTTATCTATTTTATCTCTTGTGACGGCCCTGCGGTGCTTCTACGCTGATGAAATGCCAATTTAGATAGAGGTTTTGACTCGTTGAACGGTCGATTTGAGTAAAATTGAGAAGCCCCTCGTCAAGTCGACCGATTTGCAATTAAGTTTTGGGACTTTGACTGTCAGTGAGGCGGAGTTTTTGTGGGTCAATACATTTGGTACGATGTAAGGAATCCTTTTGATAATATTATTATTAATTACAAAGTTTTCTACGTACTGTTTCCTTTTTCCTAAAAATCAAAATACGGGAATGGCCGTCATTAAAAATTTAAAATATTTTGTCCCTTTAGAACATGAATTCTTTGTGATGGTTTTTCAGTATATTTTGAAAACTTGCATCATTATCCGTGTCTAAAATTCCGTCATCCATTTTACCTGGCAAATAATGAGTGTTTCTGATACGCACTCGAGTTTCCAAACTCAGCGGAATTCTTGACAAAGTCGTGAAGAATCTTGGCAGTTAGCAAGTTGTTGCGTATTTTGAAACAGATACTAATTGGCTGTCACCGCATAAATTGCACAGAATAACTTAAACTTATCCCCCATGTTTTACTGTGACGCTTGTTTTGTTTAGAAGTTCATTGCTCGGATGAGGTTTTATTTATGACTAGCTGACTCGACAGTCGTTATCCTGTCAATTTTTTTTTCCGTATAGACCTTCCCTGCACTCGTAGCACAGCAAGAATAGACAAGTCAGTACAGTTTGTCTATTCTTCCTGTCAGTATGTCTATTCTTCCGTAAACATAGCGTGGTTACGCTACGCGTGCTGGACTTCCACAAATATTTCAAGACCAAAATTAGCAAAATCAGTCCTGCGTTCTCGAGATTTAGCGAGAGGAACGAACAACGATTCATTTTTATTATATAGAATAGACTAGCTGACCCGACAGACGTTGTTCTGTCAATTGATTTTTCAATTTTCTCATCTTATAAACCTTCCCTTGACTTGTAGAAATATTTGAAGACCAAAATCAGCCAAATCGGTCCAGCTGTTCACGAGTTTTAGCGAGAGTAACGAACAACGATTCATTTTTATTATATAGATAATCGTCCAAACTAACATGGCTTTGGTATAGAGGCTCCGAGCAGTCTGAAGTAGATATGAAACCTACTTCATATTAGCTTGGCTAAATTTTGGAATAAATAGGAGAACATGTAGTTGTGTGCGTGTGTTGTGTTGTTGCGTGCGTGTTGTGTGTATGTGTATGCATGCGTTCTTAATAAATTCAATGTAACTTCCTTTTTAAGGCATCAGGTACAATACACGAATACTTACTTACATTAACGTTGGATAGCTTGTTTTAACATAATTATTATGCTTTGATTTTGATTGAATTGTTGGCTAAAGATAGCCTAGATCTCTAATGTCTTTAAAAAACATTTCAAATCGTTTCTAGAAATATACACATAATTCTGTTCATAAAGTTTAACAATCGTTTAATCGAATCCTAAGCTACAGGTTGAACGAATAAGCGAAACAACGACGCTAGACGTCACGAACTGTCAGCCAAAGCTTACTTTTTCAATTTGCTCAAGTTTTTTCCGACGCGTTTTCGTTTACGCAATCCCAGTACAAAGTGCCCGTCAGAAATGTCATCTACATCGGACTGCCTCGATTTGTTCCCAGTCATGGTTTATTTTGTTGCAAATTCGGGATAACCGTAAAATTCCTAGCATGTCGTCAGCATTTTCATTGGTGAAGTTTTAGGGCTGCTGCATGATTTTCAGATTTCATGTTGTAGTTTCTGCTTCCGATATTTATTTCGTAATAGCTTTTGCTCGCGACTACGTGAGTATACAATATAGACATTTGACAATAATGTAGTTTTCTAATCATTATCATCATCATTAATCGAAAGACGTCCACTGTAGAACATAGGCCTCCCCCATAGAATGCCACAACAGCGGCAACCTGCCGCTTGCATTCACAGGGTACCCGCGACCTTGACGATGTCCATCTGGTGGGAGGTCTACCAACGTTGTGTCTTCCGGTTCATGATTTTTCCTCATCGGTTATCGGTTCTTCTAACGATGTGGCCTGCCCATTGCCACTTCAACTTGCATATTCTGAGAGCTATGTCGATAACCTTAATTCTTCGGCGAATTTTCTCGTTCGGGATTCTATCGCGCAAAGAAACTCCGAGCATAGCTCTCTCCACGGCTCGCTACGTGACTCTGAGCTTCTCTAAGAGGCCAGCAGTTAAGGACCACGTATTTTTTAATAGTGAAAGAATTTTTGTAATCGGATCCAGAGATACCTCTAACTAAGAAATGAAAAAAAACAAACAATCTTACGTCTTGATAATATTACTTCACATGTTGTGCGTTGGTCATATCTGTCCCTATAGAATCTATTAATTGTGGTAGAATTGTTTAAATCACCGTGCTAGGCTATTAGTGAATAGTGACAGTAATGACAGTGAGTGTATGTGAGTGGTGTCGGTAATATTTTACATATGACTGTGAATACGAACAATCTGCACATCTAATCTTATGCGAATGTATTCTTTGGCAGAATGAAAGCAATATTATGTTAAATGGAGTGCAGGTAACATCCGGAGCTTTTTACTATGCGGACCATGTGTAGAAACTAAAACTAATGTCCGTGCGATCAAGCGTTTTTGCCGTACCTATTATTGGAATCAAATGTAACAACTCACATTTTAGGATCCATTATATTAAAATGTTATTTGTAATCCGTGTTATCATATCCCTTAACGTCTCAGAACCGGTTAATTTCTGCAAAATAACCTAGTGTGGTATCAAATGGTGGTCTGTAATTCGCCAGGCCCTTCCCCAGAGATAGTACTAATACTTATACTGTGCCCAGAGTCTCGAAAGAAAAATTAAAGTGACAAATAGTTTAGCGCACGCAAACCGAGGGGGGGGGGGGAGTAAAAATCGACCATTTTGAAGGCCAGAATAATGTTACCTACCTATGTGTGAAATATTATAATGATAATATTAATGATTTATTTTCTCACTACATATATGGGTACAGTCACCAAAAGAGATAACATCCAGGTCGTTGGGGAAATAGTTGAAGTTTACTTAGAAACCGATGGATGTTTATGAATACAATACAATAAAATAATAGGGAATAAACAATTCAATAATAAAATTAATTTCATTAGAAACCATTCATCAGTTTCTAAGTAAACTTTAACTCTTTCCGACGTCCTGGTTACATTTCTCTTTTGTTTTATTTATTTATTTATACTTCATGCACAAAATTACAAAGGCGGACTTAATGCCTTAGGCATTCTCTACCAGTCAACCAAGGGTGGTGAAGAGATAATATGGCAGGTGCATTACAAAAAGTAATATTCAAAAAAGTTAAACAAAAAAAAAATATATAAACTACACATACATAATTATATCTTGGAATACACCGAAGTAAATATATACATACCTATATTTTACCTAAACAGATAAGTACACATTTAAAAGATATCAATACATAATAAAAATAATTTTACAGTGGAAGACTGATGCCAATTTTGGCGCCTAAACTAGACGTGAAAGCCTTTATTTCAAGACACATGTTCACCCTTTGGGTGAAAGTAGTCAGCAGTAGATATAGCAGGAAGTAAGATTTCTTATAATCCTCCATTCACATAAACGTCTTCACCAAAGAAGGCGCAGTGCAGTCATAATATTTCGTACTCGCCAACCCTGTAGGCGATAGCGGGGACATCGTGGAGGCAGACGGTAACCGTCACATTTGCATGTCTATGCTCTGAAACTGATAAGTATTTATTACACGAACAAGTTGTGGTCGACGTATGGTCAGTGGGCATTTGTTGAGGAAATTGTCAATGATTTGTTTTGATTGGTTCAATTAGCCACACGCGTAGAGATGCTCTTTTGGTTTTTTTTTTAAGAACAGTTAATATTTTAGCGTGAGATACCTAGTGGTCTTTTATGTAAAAATTAAAAGCAAGTGACATGACATCTTCTATACAAATAAATTAAATTGAAGTGTTTGTTTGTACTTAATGTCAAATTAACAGCTTTTTACTCAGTGCACAAGGTACCTACTTGAAGCAAAAATGAAATTTTTGTGTAATGTAATGTCTGCCTATTTATTTCGACGTTTAATCTCCGAAACGGCTAGTTCGATTTCGACGGGATTTCACTGGCAGATAACTGATGTTATAAGAATTTTAGAAAAAGTATTTAGGGTTCCACGTAGAAAAAATCCCTGCAGGTAACCGAAATTCTCGCTGAATTTCGGTTATCTGCAGGGATTTCTACGAAGTCGCAGGAATAAACTATTAAAGGTACAAATAAAAAAACACATTTTGTGACGATGGAATATCTACAACAAGCTAAAGTTGTGTATCGAATAATTTATACCTAATTATTTTATTTTTTTCAATTAGGTATATAATTTCTTATTTAGTAACAGTGTCCACCAACTTTCGTTGCTGACAGTACAATATTAATTATGATGGAAAGTCTAATCGTAATGAAAGTCTTTGAGACCTTTATTTCAACTCAAAATAAAAGGTTTTGTAAGCTCATTATATATATATACTTATTTCTTATAACACAGAAGCTTATAGCTCGGTGAAAGAATTTTACAAAGTACTTAAGTGCCTGTAAATGTTACCTACTTCAGGCAGTCAGGCAATCATTGTTAGTAACCTAAGTTGTAGCTTGAGCTATTTATTGGCTAATTTTAGCTCATAGATGGTATACCTTGACCTGGCCCTAACGATGAGAATATTAGTGCTTATTCGCGTGGTATTAAACAAAGTTACAAAGTTCAAAAATCGCGGTCTGTAATAAATCAATAGGTCATTATTATAACTGAGTGTATTATAATCTAAATCGTGAACATTGTCGCGAAGGGATTCTATATACCTCTTCTATTTCTATATTGTTGACCTCATCATTGATCCTAATATAATTAATTCTAGGTGTGAAAGTTTATAAAAACGTTTGTTCTTAATAAATTAAATTCGGTAAAAATGAGTTACACACACATAAGTATCGACAGTGAAAATTTCCTATTTATATCACTTCACTATTATTTATTATAAAATAAAATTCCTTACGCCGCTGAGCTGTGTTCTTTGGGGCTAATCTCAAAAAAGGCTGTATATATATATCTATATTCACATAGTTCTCACTTGTGGAAAGAGGAATTTTCTAGAATGTTATTAATATTAGTGCTACACGTGCGAAGCTGGGGCTTGCTTAGTATATTATTATAAGATCATCGGTGGAAATTTCGAATTCTATCTTTTACGACATTTGAAATATCCACTGTCGATGGCATACTTTTTAGAATGCGACCGGCGACTGTTAGTGCTCCTATACATACTTGCTACGTGACTCTAACTCTTTATCTATTCTCATACGATACTACATAGTTCTCTCCACACAAAAGCTCACATTTTAACCGTTAATAACCTACAACAGGCAACGATAAATTCAAGGAGATCAAGACTTAAACCTATCACGATGAAACGGAGCGACCTCAGAAAGCTGACTCATGTATATTGTATTTACATCGCAGAGAGCATAACATATGTTTGTAGACTTAGGTTCAGCGCAAACAGAACGGCAATGTCCTCGAGCAGTTTTCTTTTATTAGTTGACAATAAACTAATACGGTCATGGTCGAGCTACGCTTACCGGGGTCTGTCCGTGGATGGGTGACCGTCCGTTTCATACCGAGTCCCCTCTGTGCCCCGCTAAGCATGTAAAGCCACTGGTCTCGGTTGTTATTCGTAGATCTTTGACAACCGTTATAGGTAGCCAAAAAAAAATGATACGACGTGTTACCCAGTACAAGCAAATCGCTTCATGTAATACACTAGAATTCAGTTGAATCCGGTAAGACTGCGAACCCTAAGGGTTTTACCAGACCAATCGATCGATCGATGGCAGAATGGATTAGTCGACGTCGATCGATAGTTTCTACCAGACCAATCGATCGATCGTCGATCGACGGCATCGATCGATGGCAGAATGGATTAGTCGACGTCGATCGAGCTGCTTGATTAGCCGCACCGTGCGCCGTCCGCTCCCCATTATCACTTGATGCCCGCCTGCGCCCTGCGCACTAATTAACTACCTGGCCTGCTTGTGTTTATGTGTCTTCTGCGTTTGCGTCTCCGTAATAATAGTACGAGCAATATCGAACTGGCCACTTGTGAATACATTTCGAAAGAAACTGATGGAATATAGCCGGGGTTAATGATCGACGTCGACCGGCAATCGATCGATGTTAGTCGACCGGTATCCGTCAATCAATTAAAGCTACCACACCAATCGATCGACGTCGACCGATGGCATCGATCGATGATCGATCGATTGGTGTAGTAACACCCTAACATATTTGGAATAGGCTAGGTAGAGTTGATACTGAACTACATAACAAAAACAGTTGATAATAATTGTGTGCAAAATATAATTTCGCGCAGAATTTGGTACCTTGAACGAAATTTAAAAATGGTTAATTCTAGAAATATCAGTTGTTTTTAGCTCATTATCAAATAATGAATGATGATTTTATTTGCAAGAGTATAGGTTGTAAATCTGGTGTCATACAATTGGTTTGGTAAACTTAATTCAACCTTTCAGTTTTTTTTTTCTATTTCTCAAAGGCCTTGGTCCTTGTCAAAGGTGTCTAGATCATCCCGCCATCATCGTCTGGGCTTGCCACGATGTCACTTGCTATGTAAAGGGACCTGTTGGGTCATGTATTTGGCCCAATGATCGTCTAACATGCGGCAGACGTGTCCAGCCCAATTCCACTTCAGCACTTTCAGTTTTGTAAATGTTAAATCATTTATCATTGAAAACTGCTCAGGCATACACTAGATTTTCTGTCTGTGCAGACCGTAAGTCTGTAGCCCGTAAATTAATTTAATTTGTCACCCGACATAGCGTGCGGTCAACGGAGCTTGCTTCTTGCTACGCGATAATATAACATCATGGTAGCAACATTGTATCTTCTTGCTTCCGTCGCCTGTTGTTTTGTTTTCAAATTGTTCGTACCGACTTCATTATATTAACGGTATGTCTTGAAAGCTTCGGGTTTGTAGTCGGCTTGTTTTCATGCTGTTTGAGGTTTATTTTCATGTTATTATTATTATTAGGTTTGCTTTTAACAGTTGTTCTGTTTTGGGGTAGGTAGTTAATTAGTAGGGTGTTTTCATTCGATAAGTTTGTATCATTGTGGTTGAATCTGAATTAATTGCTACACGATACGCAGACATTCGTTGCCCTTACTTAGATCTTTTTCTTCCATAGGACAAATAGACGAAAATAACTTGCCATGTTTTATATAAAAATTGTAAAAGTAACCACTCAGTATTTATTTACGCGGTCTGAATTTGAGCACATAATAAATTATGATCGTTTCTGACAAATCTCCGGAGAAAATATGTCTTCAATATTTTTTGCACTACAACAAGAAAAGTAGAGCAGCTTTCGCTTGATTGAAATTCTGTCAGGAACGTCCAAGTTATTTTCCTTTACTACCAGGATATTGTACTCGTAGCATATAACAAGACGGAAATAAATTATATATTTTTTTACTTTGTTAATAAAGAAAGTCTGGAGTTAAGACGCAAACTCAAGGGACAGCGTTGGAACGTGAGTATCTTTCGTAATCGCAATTCACACCGAAGACTCTCGCACACCATTAACCCTGAAAAGAGCGATCGGACGGAAGAGATTAACATCCACCGCAGCGTTTAGACGGTGCTTCTTGAAAACGTAGTGGAGAGAACTGGCAATGGAATTTGCGCTCTTTTGTTTAAGTGAAAAATTGCAGCAAATTTTCGCTTGCATGGTACGTGTATTGAATGGCACGACTGCATTAAAAAGATTAACTGGTATGGGTGCTGCTTGCATCGTTTTTGTTGAGAGCTGTACTCATAAAGTAAGTTGTTTTATTTTAGCGAAATACACTTTTTTAGAGCTTTAACATGAAAACGCTTTAACAAAGGCAACAGACGACATTTTTACTGTAATAATTACGCATGCCGGTGGCGATAATGATAAAAGTTTGATGGAAATTACTGCTTTTTATAGAACTTAATAAAAGTAGGGGTTATTTTTGATGATGAACATTTTAATGGAACAATTTATAATTTTACTACATAACATAATGAAGTCTAACGTAACGTGATGTTTAGGTGGGAAAACAAACTTTGTTGTTTATCGTCATGACTATTAAAACGCGCCAAGTTTTTAGCTCCTTTCAAATGCTTACTCTCCCCGAGCGTTAATATAAGTACAGATGGAAGTATAATTCTTCTCACACCCACGTTCTACCTTTTTTATACACAGTCCTATATCAAACGAAAAAAATAGACATTCAATAGATTTTCGGCAAGGTACACACATAGTACATCGTTAAGTACCACAGAGGTGACTGTGTGGAAAAGATTAACTCCTACGGCCTCAGAAGTGCGAGCCTTCGGAATTTATCACAGAAATAAAATATTATTACTGTACATTTTGCTTTGTGTACCAACCGAGGATACCGTTTGATAAGATATAAATAGGAAAATCATTTGAAGTGGATGACTAATATCTTCGTTAGGGACCCGGATTATAAGCACCTAACAAAAAGGTATTTTTTCATTTATTTCCATGTATTGTGAGTAGGATCTGGCACTATTACGTCATCTTTCATCGTATGAATCATCAAACGGTTGGTAAAATTTGACCTTTTCCTTAATAACTTTGTACATATTATGTCTTCATTTTCATCAACCTGTTTCCACGAGTCACCTACAGCTTGGTCGGTAAGATATTGTAACGAGATGCCATCTTTACAGCTGCCAAAAATGTACAATTCTTTCCTTTGTGTGTTATCTTTGTTAATTAATGTCCAGCCTTTCATTTTTCCTTCATTTATTCATTCCTTCATTAACAGAATAACTGTTAAAAAAAGGTAAAATCAAAGTAAGTGGAGCTGTTAGTGGGATGACAGGTCACCTCAAGCTCATCATCATCATTATCAACATCACTTCATCTAACTTAAGGTCCACTGTTGGACATAAGCCTTCTCCATGGCGTGCTCCTCAAGATCAGTTGCTCTGTATTCACTAAGGGATATTTTGATAGAATAGTAGGTACTGCCGCTCATTTTTACTTTAAGGCGACGATATACGCCGGCGACCTTGAGCGACCAGAGAATCGTATGCGCTGCGTCAAAAACTCTCAAAGTTTAGTCGAAAAAATTCAATAAAAGATAGTACTCTTTAGCTTAAAAAAAGGCATATAATAAAAGATATATAATAAAATTGTCTGTAAGATAGTACAACTTTCGTTTAAATATTCCTGGTAGATTTTGTGTGATTATCAATGTTTTGTCCACGTCAGACACAACTTCATGATTTAATTAAACTATTTAATATGAACTTAATCAAAAATATTCACATACTAAATGATTAAGAGAATGTTCTAGTTTAACATATATTTTTTTCAAATCATTAACACTACCCATTTTGACGAGATTGTCAGTTTAAAATCTGCAAAAGTCGCTTGTTAGCGCCATAAAACGCCATTGGCCATTGGCCAATTACATTAGTTTATAAAGACTTATATAATTATATACCTACTTAACGACATTCACCCGCTCATCTCACAATACTCCAAACATACTGACAAGATCACCTTGGTTGTGATGATGTTTCACTTTATTTCTTTCTCTCCTTGTCTAATTTTCCAAAAATGTCTTTATAGTTTGTAACGATACGTTTGGTTAGCTCAGTATTTTCAACGTTATTATAATTTATTTCAAGTGTTAACGCCGTTTGATGTCTTAATAAAGATTGAACCTAATTAATTGTTAAACAGGTGGAGAATACTTAATTAAAGCGGAGCAGGACAATTTGACCAAGGGAGGTTTGGTATTGTTTTATTAATAAGCTAATTTAATTACTGTAAGTATGTAGCTGTCTAAAATTACAACTAGAATGTATGTACCAACATTTTAGAAAAACTCTATTTATCACAGTCCAATTTTGCGCTGCTATACTCGGTTCTCCACCAAATCTACTTCAAAATAATTAAAAACTGTATTTATTTCGTCATAAAACAGATTTTAGTTTTCAGCGTTTAACAAATCACCAAAAATCGTCTTTTGCAGTATTTCCGGGTTAACCAACATCACTTGCAGCAGTTTTCTTCTTAAAAGCTCTATCACTCGTACTTTTTGCTGTTTTTGCGAATTCCCCTGAAAATGTTTTAGTAAGTTTAGCTGTTTCCCCTTTATTTATGAGTTCTTCAACAAGCAGGTGTGTCTTGGCTAAAAACCCGTTTCTTCGTGTCTCGTGTAATGTAAGATGCAGTATATTCTTATTTGTTCTTTGTTTTGTTACTTAACAATTTTTAAAATCACGCTGCTTTTCTTTACCTCGACTTCTTTGTTACTTACGAATGTTATTTTTTGTATTTTCATTTATTTACATTTAGAGCTAAAGTTACTGTGTTCTTCTTTCAGTTCATTGTCTAGCAAGTATTGCATTCAAATATTTTAATAAATTCTATTCTAGTCAGTAAAACCATTTTTGTAAAATATCTGATATAATTATTATTCAAAAAACGATGTGGTTTTTACATTAAATACAAATAAGTAAGGATATTGAAATTCTTCAATGGTTAAAACAACGTCTATCTACTATTGACTTTATGGTAATATGTTACAGTAAAATGTTTTAGCTCTGAAAGAGACAAATTACCGATATTTAAATTTAGAAACTATTTCAGCAGCAGCAAGGAACAAACGTGTAATAGCGTTCTATTACACGTTTGTTCCTTGAAAGCAACTTACTATATTTTCTGTGACGTTGATTTTACGTCATTGCAAAAGATTTACACCAATGCCTTTTGACAAGTCGTTTCTTTGAAGGCTTTGCGCTGTGGCCATTTTGATACAGGGAGTCGTGCGAGAGGATTCTAGAATCAAAGGGAACGTCGTCAAAGGATGACGTTGGATACTATTTCGCCGAATAGTTTGAGACAGATGTTTGTTTTTTGAGGAAAGGAAATGTAAGGCATCTTTTTTGAAAGGAAAAAATTAGATTTGATGAAAACCAACGTGCCCAAAATAACTCTTATTTAAGCACCTTCTTGCCTATTCAAATAAAATCAACACAATTTGTACAGAGTACATCTTCATTGCACTATCAACTCACCATCAGAAACAGCAACTAATATAAACTAATAACACAATATACACGAGGGAAATGAAGAAATAAAACTGCTCACTCCCATTACAGCTGAAGAATTGGCTCACGATTCGAAGCGATAGCTTTCATAAATTGATCAGTTAGCTAATAGAGATAGTATTACCCAAGACAGAAAGAAATAAGAGCAAATGTAGACAAGATTGATCTTGATCGTTTCTGCTCCAAAAAAAAAAGTATTGACCGAATAAGGAATCAAATGACTTATCGAATTAGAAATTATTAGGAGATATTACGAAAAAGTTGGTCCTTACGAACGTTAGTTTGATCAATAAGTTTGAAAGTTCCACCTACTTGCAAATTGTTCCGAATATCCCAGAGGCTGCTTCTTCGATTTGTGTTTCGTTTATGAAACAATAAAGTTGTTTTAGCATCTTGGGGATTACTTTGCCTAATTTGGTTTTCTTGTTTCATAATATTGTTCTTTAATTTCCCTCGAGGATATATCAATATTTAAGCAAAAATGCTGATAATTTGAATGCAAAAGATACATAAACCAAAGTTTATCATAATATTTGTATAATGTTTTACGCAGGCTTCTTCTTCTTCTTTATTGTTTTTCAAATAGACATAGACATTGCAGTTACTGATTGATGTATTGATGAAATTATTAGTTTACTGAAACACCACGACTTACTTTTTACAAGAATGTATAATTATAAATCAGTTTTTCATTTACCAACATTGTTATTGAAACTAATGTTCTAGTGTATTACACTGTTACATCACAAGCAGAGCCTATAAACCTAGTAATAAAAGAAAATGCCACAAGAAGCTCTTCACTATAAAGTGTAGGTTATAGCAAAATGTGCACAGAACATTACTGTAACATAAGACGGTGCGGCCATTTCTTGTTCACTTTCATTAGTGAGTGTTATTGGCTGAAAGCCGTTTCAGGCCGAGTGTAGGTTATAGTGCCACGGAATTGACAAAGTTCAGTTAGTTAAGCCATTCAAAGTATACGGGTTAATTTTCTGGGGTCACTCGAAATTATGTTGAAGATACTTAGAACTACAAAATTGAGGTTTCTTTTTTTTGTTTCAGCTTCTTCGATTCGGACTGTGGTATTGAGATTATAGGTAAGATAATTTTACTTAATAAGCATAGCTGTATACCTGCCACACCCATGACTAGAAATGTTTTAAGTCCCTTGTAATTAAGGACAAGTTCATTACCTTACCTAATACCTTGCACATAATCCAATGTCGCAAAAGCACTTCCGATCACTAGAACAACAAGATAGCGAAATTCGCATTACCTACTATTATTTCCTGTGGTCGCGTCTAAAATAATATTTCTCCCCAAATTTATCTCTCAGAGACATTGGCACAAAGTCATTGTTACATTCGGAACGAACTTCCAGAAGTTCTTTGACGGAATTTTCACTAAATGCTGCAACGTTAAAATGCAGTGCTGTAGAAATTTCATGCAATATTTGCCATTTTAATGAAATTCACTTGGCTGGCAGCAGACATAAAATACTGCAGAGCACAGTATTACTTCAGAGAGCTAATGTCGGGCTTAGGTTGATTTTCTACTAGTCGATTTTATATCAACTTTTATATTTGAAAATTTATATTATGTTAGCATCGATGAATCCAATAAAAGTTAAGCTTTTTCTTTATTCATTTTTGTATTTGAAAACTTAACTCATAAAACTTGGCGTAGTAAGGAAGTTTATTTTTTTCCTGATATGCTCAAATGTGACAAAGCATATTAAATAAAAATAATTCTGTTTTTTTGTAGTGATATTTACTTTCAAAGACTAACAAAATAATTTTCTATTATTTACTTTCTCAACTTAATGGTTAGTGGTTATAAACAACTCTTATTTCAGAATTTCTTAAATAATCTTTAAAAACTTTTCCTTTGAGCTGAGGCTTTTTTGCATACATAGCACACGGATATGTGGACTTTAATTTCCCTCTTTCCAAGTATATAGGGAGGAAGCTCCTTCCTTCTCTTCGTGGATTAACATTTTGTGCGATTTAAGAGCTTGCGTCCCGCCCTTCCGCAGCTTTCAGATTCTAAATTTTGTGTTATTGGACTTGAGACACTATCAAGTACCTTCTTGTATGTACTAACTTTTGCAATAAAATAAAATATAACTGTACTTAGCTAGATTTCCCCCGTACAGTTATCCCAGTGTATCGCATTTCGGTGACTAAAAGTCGTTCCGTGTTTCATTCCCCCTTTTTATGTGAGTTTCGTAATCGCTAAGGCAACAATGAAATATATAAGAAACTGTGTTTGTCGTCGAGTGTAACATGTTCGCAAATGATTTATGAGCAAAAGCGGTATTTATTCCCCTTTATATTGTCGTCGTATTCCCATGTTCCCAGCTTCCCAAGGAAAGTATTCCTTACGCATATTGATATTTTACGACTACTCCCAACTTATTGCAAGATTTTATCTATTAGATATTGTGGTTTTATTTGAATGTCAACGAGCTTTTTTATTGCAAGAATACTGTTAGGGACAGATTGACTTTGCATGTGTAGTCACTATTACTTTAGTAGCAAATAAAAAAGTTGATTGCTTGACATTCTTTCTAGTCGTAGGTATTCAATCAGAATAGATACACAGTTAGGTAATAAACTGTTTAGAAATAGATCAGGTAAGTACCTACCTTTTTATTGTAATATCTTGAATCTTTAAATGAACAGATGTATCCTCTTTATATTTACATTAGAACACTATGTAACTTTCTGTTAGTTAAAGATTTTTTGTAATCGGATCTTTGCCTGTTAGTAGACCAAATACCTTTTCTGTTAGCGTTTACGCCAGGGGAAAAATCAAATTGTATGCAGTTGACATATTTGCATCACGTGACATCTGGTAAGCAAACGTCAACTCCATACAATAATATTTTTTCCGTTGGCGTTAACGCTAACAGAAAGGGATCTTGTCTACAGACCCAGGACTTCTAGCGCTTACTCATACAATGAATCATAAAACCAACATAGGTACTTTACGTACTTGTATTTATGAGTACCTGTACATTATACATAATTGCGCCAGTCGAAGATGCGAGTATACGTTACTTTAATTACACAAAGGTGTACGAAGTTATTATAAAAAAATATAATAATTTAGTTCATGGTTGTTAATTTCCATTCAAACGTGTTAAAAAAACGTCTCGAATATTCTTTATAGATAAATAACGATGCGGCTAACTATTATATTATTATTATTTTGACTAAATATTTACCATTACCAAGACGTGACTTCTCTGAAATTTATTATTGTCTATACAGCTACGGTCAGTGCTTTTCAGAGATAGCAATCTGCGAAGTGTTACCCTCACAATCGATGATTACCTTATATTGTGTCTCTCTTTTATATAATAAAACAGACAGAGATAGAATTAGTCTATCTTGTGAACTAGCCCGGCCGATGGCTCTCACGACCAAACCACGAGGTCGTGAACAGGCTTTGTTTTATGCTTTATTATTTACTAACATCATTGCCCGAGATGCATAGAAAATTATTTTCGCAAAATTAGATTTGATGTGGGCACTTTGCAGGTATACATGACCTTTGTATTTTAGTTAATGTTTCATACATGTTAGTATGATGCCATTAGCGGACGTCGAGTAATGTGTGGTTTGCGGTTAAACAGGGTACTTCATGCACTTAAAATTGCACAAGTATTTAGGTAGGTAAATGTTGTAAATGCTAGAAACGCTTCTGATTATAACTTGGCTAGGAAGTGAAATATACCTTATAATATATCAAATTTCCTATGATACTTGACAATGGTGTAGCTTTTTATTAGTGAAAGAATTTTTGTAATTGAACCCGTAGTTCCAGAGATTATCTCCTCCAAACAAACAATTTTACCTCTTTATAATGGTGCCAATTCTTTTGTGCACGAACTGAACTTATGTTAAGCTATTTATGTCTCTTACTCTCCAATAAAAGAAGAAAGAGACAGATATAATTATAGCTCTCATGTATTGATTAACAAGGCGAAATTCAAGGAAAAAGCTAATTTACATCTAAAACTTAGTTCTTATCTGTCGCCGTCGTCTTCTTCAGTTGCCTGGCAGTAAGAGATGCCAATTGTCCAATTTTAGTTTAGTTTGTGAACAGGGGAATCGGCGCCGTTATCAGTATAGATTTCAGTCAATTTTTATAACGCTTCTTGAAAAAGACAAATATCAAAATGTCGGTAAAGGTGGATTTTGAAAGGGACATAATCCTTATCTATGTCCGACCAAATAAAATCAACTTTTCCACTTCGATATAATTTACGAGAAAGTAGGAAGAAAAGTTTTATGCGGAAGAAGTTGTGATCACTCGTCATAAAATAAGTAATTTTTCATCGTCGATTGTAGGTACCTATCCTACATTCATTTGACACGTGTTTGCTCAGAGTATTCATTAATTTTTCTTTATTACCTACCTACCTGTCGGCATTAAAATTATGATAAATGATCATTGTATTTTGATAAGTGCTATGATTTATACCAAAAGTTGTTTTTTGTCAAATTCGGAAAAGACGGGAATAAATAGTACTTTATAGGATGGAGAGACGGTAGATGAAGCAGACAAGTCTTTGAGTAGAGGCCGTGTTTGGTCAAGCGTAGTGTGGGACGATGGATCGACGATTTGAAGAAGGTGGCCAAGACCCGGTTAGTTGGCAATCTGTGGGGGAGGCCTACGTTCAGCAGTGGACGGCAATATGATGATGGCTGATATGACGATGTTTGATAAGGTATTACTTTAGAGAATTGCGTGTTTTTTATTAATCATTGGCTCTCCTAGAGTTATAACATGAAAATTCCAAAGTTTATCTTCGTAGTAACGCCACTGATTGAACATTAAAAGGCAAACCAAATCGTTAATTAAGTTTCCTAATTACAACGTATATATTTAGGTATCTAACCCTACATTAAACTCACTACGCAAAACAACACAGTGAAGATATTACTTTCATTACCTTAATAAAATTATCCACTCCGCATTTATACACCCTCGCTAATAATCAGAACTAATGGGCCATATATGGCACTGCGATGGCTTTTTAATTGAAACTTGGCACATTAAGCAGCCGAAACGGCTAAATGACGATTTACTATACGTTGTCAGGGGACGGTCGTTTCAAGTTACGATATTAGTCCATTTGCTGGGTGAATGGGACTGACTTTGAAGATTCACATATATAGGGATCTAAAGACGTATACAAGTCGCGAAAATGCATTTAACGTTGCTGTACGGTATAGAGGGTAGTATTGTTTAGTTGACAGCATAAATAGATTTGTATTACGACCAGTGGCGACCCTGCGGCATTTAGCTTTTGAAATAGATATGTGCAATATTGAGATGGAAAAACGTGTAGGTATATTTCTAGTGTTTCCTTGCAGGGCAATGAAATGATTGCATTCGTGGGGATTTTCGCCGTCTATATATTGTACGCGATAGCGACCCACCCGGCTTCGCACAGGTGCGTTGTAGATCAATCTATACGTATAAACCTTTCTCTTGAATCTATCTATTGATAAAAACCGTTTACAAATCTGTTGCATCGTTTAAAAGATCTAAGAGTAAAAAGGGACAGATGGCGGGAAATAACTTTGTGTGAAGTGATAAAGCTATTAGGATGATCAGGGTTCCTGTTATGTAGGTACAAGGTTAATAAAAAAAGTTAGGACAATACACTTGCACCACAAATCACTGAACACATTTAGCGCTAAACTTAAATCGTTCTGGTCAACTTCTACAATTGAGGTGTAGGACTGGACTATATTTAATTAGTGATCTGAGGTGCGTTTTAATATGGTTTCTTATTAGAAGCTTGATTCAAATATTTAAGAGCAAGTCTAAGAATACTTCAATCAGCTACAAACTACGAATTTATCACCGAACAAATTCCCCGATTGTAACAAAAACTTTCCTTTCGAAAACGATAAATTATTATTTGTAACAGATGTCATACTTCGAAGTATTCACAACGAAGGGAATCGTTTTGCCAAGTTTTCGAGATAAGAAGCCAGAACACGTTGGTCGTTTGACGTCACAATCCCCGCGACCAAGTTTGACAAAGTTCAAGGGTGAATTAGAAATGGTCCGGTGTTGGTTGACGATATATAGCGATATATCAAAGAAAGAGTGTGAGGCAAATGTGTGCTATGGCGGTGAAACTAGGCCAAGTGTGGTGCAGCTACACTTAGAAACAAGTTTTACCAGTATCGTACGATTATTGGAATCGGATATCGATGATAGAACGTTCAATGCCGCAGATTCAATGTTGTGCCTGGATTAATTAAATAACAACAGGTTTACCAAGCTTTTTCTTTAATCTGTTGTTTTCCTTTTGTTTTTGGATTCATGAAGGTTACCTAAGTTGCTATTTTTTTTTTCGGTTTATAATAATATTAGCCAAATATTGTCCCACTGCAGGAAAAAGGCCTTTTCTCATACAGAAAAAGAAAAAAATGAACATTGATCACCACCTTTACGACTTTGCGATTTCAACTACAAGTCAACAGATTAATTTTATCTGTTGACTTGTAGTGTAGTACTCTTACCTAAGTGCACACACACACAACCACACACTAATATACACACACACACACACACACACACTTACACTAATATTATAAAGAGGTATAATTTGATAATCTCCAGAACTACTCATCCGATTTCAAATACTCTTTCACTTATTGTTATCTCAGGGTAGGCTTATTTATTATAAAGAATTTAGAGATCCGTAAGGTAATTCACGTGGACAAATTCACGGGCATAGTGCTAATTTAATATAGGTAGAAGACCAGAAGTGTAAATCTACAAACTTTTAGAAAAGGTCGCACTTCATTTTCGGTCTCGATCTCTAAAAAAATTCCTCTATTTACCTATGCCTATAATAAAAACTCATATAGATTGTAGCCGAGATGAGATGGGGGCCAGATTTTGAACGATTAATTAATAGAATAAGCCTTCAGGTTTCTATACAATGTTTCCCTTATAGTTTATGCTATACTTACACTTGTCATTCATAATAGGTATTTATCATCCTTTTTTATTGTTTTCTTTGTATAAACTCAACCTCTAACCTCTCTTTGTATAACGTCTTCCTGCCTGCCTGACCACACCTTCCTGCCTGCCTGAACTCACCTTCCTGCCCGTCCTGTCTGCACCTGCTGATTGTCTTCATGAGCATCCTCCTTCTCGACCCATCTTCATTTATCTTACCTCCCTTAGAGTGCGTTTTCTTATAATTATCTGTATTTTTTTATCTCATCTTCATTTTTATTAATAAAATGTTAAATGTGCAAGTCTCTTATATCCTTTATTTTACTAGGATCTAGTAGATTTGTTACATCCACGACACGGTTGGCGCAGTGGCTGTGTGATCGACTGCTGCGCAGCGTGTTGCGGGTTCGATTCCCGCCCAGGGTAAACATTTGTGTGATGAGCACTTGTGTTTGCCTTGTGTCTGGGTGTTGTTTATAATATATATATGTATGTATTTACAAAAAAAAAATGTATTTGTGTATGTATATCAGCTGTCTGACACCCATAGTACAGGGTCTTCCTAGTTTGGGGTCAAATGGCCGTGTGTGAAAATGTCCCCACATATTATTATTATTATTATTTATTGTTATTATCCTTCTCCGATTTTCGAGATAAACTTAGAAAGTACATTCATTATAAATGTTCACGTAAAATGTTGTTTTATACGGTAGTACGTAAGTCCTTAACCTTTACTACTTTGCAGTTTGTAGTTGGATTTAAGTGATAAAACGAACTTTTAATTAACTAGGTAACTCTTGAGAGTTAAGTAATGAACTAGCAGAATAAATTTTCTCTCTGACCAAGACAAATGGACAAAACTAAAAAGTTAGTTACAGTGCTCGCCAAAATCGCATTCTGTCCTATTTCTCTCTGTATTTTAATTTAAAAACCAATACACTGTGTGACAATTTTATGATTGGAACAATCTGTTTCCAAAAAACAGATATTTTAAAATGTATTGCGTCGAATGTGCGCAGGACATTATTCATTTGCAAAATGCAATTTCACAGGATGTCACGTTTGTTAGAAAAATGCCTCGCTAACATATTCAATACGTTTCCCGCACCGATTCTGAATTACACATACACCAGTGTCGGCGATAACGTAAATTGCAGTTTGCGATAGAAATTAGGGTTAGCGGATTGGGAAAAATGGGCTTTAAATGCTTGAGAGAGGGTTCTGTTTTTGGTTAAGTGGTTTATGACGACATTGATGAACATATTGAGCGATAGTGAAGTAGACATTTCCTTATTTTAATTTTCATAGGAGTAACTATTGGATTTTGAACTCACCTCCGCGACAAATTCCATAGTTTGTTTCTTCACACAATATTATTTATTTATTTATTTATACTTCATGCACAAAGGTACAAAGGCGGACTTAATGCCTTAGGCATTCTCTACCAGTCAACCAAGGGTGGTGAAGAGATAACATGGCAGGTAGCAGTAATATTAATGTCAATCGAACTTATCTTTAATACAAAATATTGACAACCCTAATAAAAAGCGAATTTTTAATAGAACACTATCGGTTTGTCCAATAAATCTCGTTTGGAATTCACATCGACCGATATCGTGTTACCATTTCGACTGTAGCGACATCTGGCTCGCAGTCGAAATGCCCCAGAAGTAACAATCGACACAAGACACGAGATACCTTACCCATAAATTATGTTAAAACGTGGTTGGACGCGAATTTCAGAAAAGGGTGCACAGAAATAATGTTTTTCAAAAATGATTGACTGAATGCATTCTTTGTTTGAGCTTTTAAATGTCAGTGACGATCAATCTTAATGATTTAACATTGAACTTTAGAAGCTATGTTCAATTTTTTTAGATTATCATTTTCTAATTCATTTCGGTGTTATCTTGTTTACGCAATAGTCTATACTAATATTATAAATCTGAAGAGATTGTTTTTTTTTTAGTTTGAACGCTCTAATCTCCGGAACTACTGTTTCGATTTCGATAATAGGAAGCTAAATACTTACATTATTTCTGAGTAGGTACTGCATGCTTTTACTAAAAGAAAATCCGGATTCTTAAGAAAAATGGCCCGCAGCAATTCACAGACAAAGGCTAATTTAACCAATTTTTCAATGGTATTATAAGCTATCATTTAACGGTGTCAACTGAACATTGTCTATAAAACTGATACTACTAAGTTTTCCTAGGCTTGCATGTTCTTTGTCAATATTGTTTTTCGTTTATGGCTTTTTGCACGACGCGACGACGCGATGTCTGGGCAAAATAGAATTACAAAGTGTTGATGTTTTTATATTGATTAAGTACGTCGTATTTTTTATTTAGGAACATACCAAAATTTTAACGCTTTTATATCAGAAGGGGGATTTTAGTAATTATAAAAGTTTAAAATAATAGTCGCAAGGTCAAGTTAAAAAATATACTTAGGTAATAATTAGAGGCGTTTTTGTCAGATTGATAATACTGAGAACTGACACACTGTTCAAAGTTTCTTGCACTTCGTCATTCTTCTTCTTAGTCGTTCATTTTTGTCAGAGTGGTCGTGGTTATGGGGCGTCACCCACAATTGTGCTCGCAGCCTTTGCGATCTTTTTCCACCGGTTTCTATTGGCTGCATGTCGAGCACATTCTGCCTCAGGAATCTTGGTGGCAGATTTGATGGAGTCTGTCCATCGGGTTGGCGATCGACCACGTGGTCTCGTGCTCTCAACAATTCCCTGATTCACCAGGCGCTCTAAAAAATTATTGTTGCTAGCAACGTGTGCAAAGAATCTGAGGATTCGTAATAGCATAAGCGACGAGTCTTCATACAGGGTGGGGACGACAATACGACAAAAAATTAAAATACTGGTAATACTCTAGTTTATAAGAATATTTTGAAACTATCAAATGAATCCTAAAAACGAAATAAAAAAAAAATTGATATACTAAAGAGTATATTTATAAATGTAACCAAAATAAATAACCATACGAAATATTGGTTTTCTAACTTGTGAGAAGAGCGGCAACTTGTGGCGTAATATTATTAATGCTCAATAAAAACAATTACACCAAATTATCAAACCCTACCATGATCCTTTTTTGTGCTGTTGCCATCCCCAGCCCTGTATAAAACTACTCATTATTAAGACGCAATATTTATGTCTGAAACAATCAAAGCCAGATGTTAAAGTAACACGTGTCTGACCTCCGAATTAATTAGACGCAACGACGCGGCTATATCAGCTTCTTTGATATTTTTGTATCACATAATATCTTCTTGTGCTGAACAAAAAGGTCAACCGTCTCAGATTTTTTTTTATGACTAGCGGTGTTTTTATTCAGAATTTGGTGTTTCTAAATATATAGATGTTTCAAGGTGATATTTGTTATTGACATTCGTGTTTAAATTGTGCAACAGTTAGATTAGTGTTGTAACATATGTTTTGCTAACGAACGCAGGAAAACGTGGTAATTTATGAATAGTTCAAAAACTAGGAGGCATTTTTTTTCATCTTTTTAATCTTTAAAGAAAATTTGCATTCTAATCTCTGCAGTATCAATCCGTAAAAATCGTCTCTAATTTAGTATTAATTATGACTATGATTGATGACAATTAGATTTTTAACATTTTTAATTACCTATAAGAAAGCTTCAGTTTTGAGTAGTCATTTAAATATATAATCTACTAACCCCGATGCCCGCGGCTTCGCCCGCTTTTCAAATTATATACTAAAACCTTCCTCTGGAATCACTATCTATTAAAAAAACCCGCAACAAAATCCGTTGCGTAGTTTTAAACATCTAAGCATACATAGCATTAAGTCCGCCTTTGTACCTTTGTGTATGAAGTGTAAATAAATAAATAAATAGGGACAGACAGACGCGGCGGCGGGGGACTTTGTTTTATAATATGTAGTGATATAGGCAAAAAATTGTTGTACCCTCACTAAACCGAAAATGAAACGCTTGCCTAATTTCAGAAAGGTACGTTATTTCCAAAAACAATTTTTTTGTGTATTATTTAGATTTCAATTTACGATGTCAGCTCATGTTTACCATAATTATTTATTTATTTATTTATTCATTATCGTATGTTAATTTTAATGGAATTATATAAAAGTGACTTAACGTTCCTTACCTATGTGTTTGTGTTTGTTTACCCAGTTAATCTACGATCACTTATAAATTCAACAAAAGTTTAATGTTTAAATCATCATCTGCCTAGCCTTTTCCCAACTATATTGGGGTCGGCCTCCAGTCTAATCGGATGCAGCTGAATAAAAGATTAAAGTTTAAATATCTTACTTTAATTGCAGTAAAAACCTTAAATATTCCGAAGATATATACATCTCCCAATTGAGAGTTATCTAACAGAACCGACTTTCTAACAAAACGACAGAGCGAAAAATCGACATTACTTTCAAGCTATAGGTATCAATTATGCCTAAAAATAACTATAAACAACCAGAATAATTACTTAAAAACCAATCAATCATCAAAGCAATATCGAGTGAAATATCTACAGCATAAAGATAAGAGCGAAATATAAAACGCGCAATCTCAGAAAGTCGCTTTCAAAAGACGGAAGTGCTTACTCGACGTCGTAGCATTTTGATTTATTCGACCCAGGCGCTATTGAATATGAAGTTTCAGCCGCTGAGGTGGCCGCTCAAATCACTGATGAAATTTCTAAGAAAAATCTCTGCTAAATATTCTCTCTCTTTATCATAGTGATCGAGGTATGAAAGGGGATTATTATAGTGTTTGTGATATCTTGACAGTTACTGAAAAAATTAACTTGATTTCAATTATTCTTTTCGGTAACTAAAAAAACTTTATTTCAATTTGTCAGTAACTGTTGGGTACCTACATTTGTATTGTAGGTATCTACTCATAAAGTGACGGTGTCGTTATCACGCAATAAAAAGTTAAAAAAAAAGTTAAGTATAATATTTATAAATGCATAGATAATAATAATAAATTTCATTCAGACAGTCACAACAAGTCATTACAGTTTCCAAATGAAAATGTTTTTAGTCCTAAACTGATAAATTGTCTTTTTTCAATTTTATAGGAATTGTTTTTATTTTTATCTAAATCGTAAATAATTAAACAATCATACACGGATAAGGTAAAAATATTATGTAGAGGGAAAATGTGTAGATTTATCGTTTTAACAATCCTGTTGCTATGCTATTAATGTTAGCAAGAGTTGTCACTGTAGCAAAAAATATCGATAATTATGTCAAATGATCTCTTCGGAAAAAGGATTTTAATTGGATGGATTGAGATGCCAAAATATTGGTGTTAAGAATATTTTATTAGTACAAGACATTAATTTATCTATCTATAGTAATATTATAAACAGGTAATGTTTGAATTTGGCAGGTAATCTCCGTAACTTCTCGTCCAATTTCAATAATTATTTTGCTTTTAGGTGACTTCGCTACCCTTAAGTGTTATAGTGATAATAATTATATATTTTATTATAAAAAATTGGATCTGTCACAAAATACACACGGACAAAGTAGAGGGCAAAAGCTAGGTAGAAAATTAATAGGTATTACGATTTTCTTTGGATCGTTAAGTTGACAATCATATTCCAAAAAAGCTTATAAATCATTGAATCTTCGTTTAGGGTCCTTTCCTGTCTTGCGTATTTTGTCCCGCACGCGGATCTGGTCCGCATACTGGCCGCCCGAATCCTATCATTTCACACATGTTTTTCCTATCATGCGGGCAGTACGCACGCGGGACGCGGATTGTCTACGGGCGCACAGCCCGCGTGCGTGCTAACTGGATGCGGGCGGCGTTCTTCTGCCTTCGGTGTTGTTTTTACTGAGACGCGGGTCGCACGCATGGTCATAGTACGTACCAGTTTAGTCACTGGCGACACGCACGACACTGCAGCGGCAAACGAAATCTTTGTCCTGCGTATATGGCCCGCATGTGGACCTATCCGCGCGCGGGCGAAAATCCACATGATAGGAAAAGGGCCCTTAGTTATATTCTTTTCCTTCAAAACATATTCTGTATAATATTTACTTTTCATCTATTTCATTATCCTTTCCTTTCCACTTCTAAGAAAAATTAGTTCAAAGACCACTCATTTCTCGACTCTTCTGCCGTCACCCTATCTAATATCTCTCAAAGCGATAAATGAGTGTTGCCATTGAAGAAATTTCTCATTATGGTAATGATACTGGCTGAGATTTTTCCAGCATAAATCATATTATATTAGAGTGCGAGTCAAGTGGTTTATATTTCTTCTATTCTCGTTTTTTCAAATGGATACGTTTGTGTTGAACTCATTTTATTTAAATATTTTATGAAAACTAATATTTTATAGGCACGTGTATCATTATTTACGTACTCGAACTTTAAACCACAAAAGTCACTTAATATCTAATGTTCCTAGATTTCAACTATTTTGTCTCAAAACAACAACTTTGATTAAACTCATTTGTAATTCAAAACATTCATAAATTTGAATTAAACTGTAGTAGTAAAACAATGAATATTAATACTCAATATAGCAAAATAAGGTTGTGGGGATAACCCTTTCACGAAGTTGCCCAAATGCGCAATCCAAAATTGCCAAATCAAATGGGATTCCGTGAATTCGTCAAAGTGATCTATATAATTGGGAAAAATGTCAATCACGAGTATCACGACGAAACCAATAGGAAAAGGGTTTTCTATAATTATTACGGTTTAATGTAATCATTCTAATTTTGAAAAACGTTAAAGAATGTTAGAACTATTACGTCAGGTCCAGACAAGAAAGGCAAAATAAAATCCTACACTTACATTGTGTAATTTGATAATACTTACCAAGACTTTCTAGATTTCTACGTGAGTCTAAAAGAGAAAGACGTAGGTAGATGGATTAACTATTTACCTTCACTCTTTAGACGTAATAATTTTAAGTGAACAAAGTCATTACAGCACATTGTTCATCATTTTCATTAAAGGTTTAGATGGCCCTTACCAAAGTTTTAAAATGAGCATCATTTGCAACGTTATATAAAATGTGAGTTTTTTTTTCTATTTAACGCCTTCTCCTAAAACCGTACTTACCTAATGAAAAATCGGCTACGAAAATATCGCTAAAAGAAAGAATAATTAAATTTCTCTCATTAAAACCAGTCAGACATATTCTTGCCCACTAGCTTATAGTTTTGGTGAATTGGAGCGAAAATGAATCTCTCTTTTATTTCAATTTAAAAATGCACGTCGGTACGGACGTGTGTATCGTACCGACCTAAATATTACGGGATGTTACGTCTAACTGGAAGTAGGGGGAAGGGGGGATAGCACTGAGGGAAATCGACTTCAATTAATAGAGCTGTCGTGGAGCCACGTATCAGTTCATCGAACAAGTAATATTCCTGTATCGGGTTCTATTAAGTAGGTACTCGAAAGGGATTCCAACGAAGGTTAGGTCATGTATTACAAGTTTGCGCACTGTTCTGGCAACTCTCACCGTAGTTATAAGACTGTTAGTCCCATATCAAATAGAGAGGTCTCAATGTCAATAACGATAAAAACGGAAGGTTGAACGTTGTTACATAGAAATTCAAAAGGAAAGCTTATTTGACCCACAAGGAAAACGTCGTCGAATCTTATTAGGGTTATAAATGTATTCTTAAGAATTTCGTGGGTTCAGACTTTGAATTTTTATTTGTTCTGTCCTCGATTGCGTCTGTGTAGATTTAAGAAATCCTAAATTGTCCCACGGGAAATCTATAACTCCTACTAAATATTTTATGTATTAAACTAAATTAAAATGTACAGACAGCGTCATCAACAGCTTACCCCCTTTCCGAAGAAATTCTACCGCGTGGGGGGTAAGCAGTTACTGTTGGTGACGCGGTCTGTACGAGTACATAATATTATGTGTGCCTAATTCCGTTTAATCATGAAAGAGTCACAAACATCGATCCATCCTCGAAAAATATCACATTTATATTTTTTGTAGAAGTTGTTTGTATCGGTAAACTTACTAAAACTGTTTAGTTTCCTAGCGACTGCTAGGAAACTATTCAAACTTGGTTGATACACTACCGTATGTATAGAATTAGTTGGTATCTAATGAAGTTCCGTAGTTTGTAGTGGTTATCTATATGTTTAAGATTAAGATAACAACATGTAAAAATAGCCCTAAATCGTACTCAATAGGGTACTTTTTAAAGTAAAGTTTAGAAGGCAAAGATTGCTATATTAACGTTGCCTTATTTAAAATTCTGACGGTGCACGCCATAAGCAATACTCATTAATACGCCAAGTGTGAGTTCGAAGAGCTTTTAAAAGGCGTTAATGACGATTTTACTTATCGCTCGGAATTTTTAACGCGTTGATGAACAGTTATATTTTTTGTTGGTAGGAAGGTACTAACATATTATAGTAGTTTATGAATTCTTATCAATTTCAGGGTAGATTTTCGTGGATTATAAAAAAAAATCAAACTAGTTACTGTCGAAAGTATCTTTTTTTCAAATTTATTTTGTTAGAATCGCAGCAATTTCAACATTAATAAGTATATAATAGGTTCTATAAAGTAAAAACATTACTGGTAAACAAGGAAATTACCTTTTTTATTAGTAGACTAGCTGACCCGACAGACGTTGTCCTGTCCTTATCTACCTACTTACCTGCCTATTTACCTACCGTACACCTACCCTACACCTACCCTACACCTACCCTACACCTACCCTACACCTACCCTACACCTACCCTACACCTACCCTACACCTACCCTACACCTACCCTACACCTACCCTACACCTACCCTACACCTACCCTACACCTACCCTACACCTACCCTACACCTACCCTACACCTACCCTACACCTACCCTACACCTACCCTACACCTACCCTACACCTACCCTACACCTACCCTACACCTACCCTACACCTACCCTACACCTACCCTACACCTACCCTACACCTACCCTACACCTACCCTACACCTACCCTACACCTACCCTACACCTACCCTACACCTACCCTACACCTACCCTACACCTACCCTACACCTACCCTACACCTACCCTACACCTACCCTACACCTACCCTACACCTACCCTACACCTACCCTACACCTACCCTACACCTACCCTACACCTACCCTACACCTACCCTACACCTACCCTACACCTACCCTACACCTACCCTACACCTACCCTACACCTACCCTACACCTACCCTACACCTACCCTACACCTACCCTACACCTACCCTACACCTACCCTACACCTACCCTACTTACTTTTATTTATTTTTTTTTTCTCTCCGTAAGAACCATCTTCGTACTTCAAGGAATATTATAAAAAAAGAATTATCCAATTTGGTCAAGCGGTTCGCAAGTTATGCGCTTACCAACACATTTAGCGATTCATTTTTATATATAAGATATTAGTAAAAGCAAATGAATTATGACAACACCAACACCATAGCGTTGTTTCTATTTTTAAACAAAAAAGAAAAACTAGAACCTGTTTTATTTTTTGTTAATAAAGTCTCTTATAACGTGAAGATTTTTACAAGCTTTTGCTGCAAATATCAGTGTAAGTAACTTAATCTGCCGCTAATGATCATGCTCATCTTGACCTATTGCTATTCACTGAACATCACACTCATATTATTAGACATGTTTAGTGTGTGAATCACGATTTTCCTTCACCTTTCCGAACTGGTTACCAACCTACAATTAATTATAACTGTATTTCTAATTCATGAAACGAGTCAGTTGAATTATGAAACTAAAAACCTATTTATTGAGTTGTTACGTTCGTGATAAATAAAATAAATTAGGCGGTAATATTGAAATAATTAGGAGATTCCTTTGTGCGTATTTAAATTCGCTGCGGATTGATATTATATGTCTATGATGAATGGTTATATTCAAAACAGTCTATGCTTGTGAATTAGAATAATATCATCTACTAGCGGGTCTGGCAGACGTTGTCCTGCAACCCGCCTATAGCGCCACCTGCTGGATCCAATTGTAAATCTAAACCATTCTCAAATCCATTGGAACAACTCACAAACAAATTCAACAAAATCGATCCAGCCGTTTAGGAGGAGTTCACTTTCATACACACGCACAGAAGATTTTTATATATAAGATCCGCCTAGCCTTTTTCCAACTCTGTTGGGGTCGGCTTCCAGTCTAACCGGATACAGTTAAATACCAGTATTTTACGTGAAGCAACTGCCTATCTTGCGTCCACAATCCAATTAACGCGATAGAAATAAAAATATAAACTCACAATTAAATAGTAAGGATAAGTAAGCTGTAAAAAAAACTGAATTTGAATCAGTGGTAGCACCGGGTGTAGACACCGTATCTACGGCCGGAGTACTTTAAAAAAATACTAGTTAGCATAATTATTCACAAAGAAAATTTCTCTTAACTCGCAAATTGTCACTTTAGTAAATTCAAATAAAAAAACAACCCAATAATTTTATTGAGACCTTCCATTACAAAGATACCTCATATATTACGTAAAATCTCTGAAGGAGCCAATTTAATGCTGTAAGTTGAACGCCATTAGCTAAGACAACACAAAGATGTTTCAACGTTTAATGCATTGCTATTCAGTGTGTGTTCCGCAGTGAAGGAACAACTGCGGTGCCGAAAACGCTTTAAGGCAGCCATTTTGTTCTGTAACTGACTAAAACATTATGTTTTTCTTCGGTTTTTGTTAAAAAACAATTGTCTTTGTTAATTGACTAGCACTTTGTCCGTGACTTCGCCCGCGTGAATTTTTTTAAAGTTCCCAAATTTTTAATAATGCAATATAGCCTGTATGTTACTCAGGGATAATGTAGCTATCAAATGGTGAAATAATTTTTGAATTCGGACCAGTCGTTTTTGAGTTTATGCGTTACTAACATACAAATCTTTCCTCTTTATAATATTATAGATTGAAAATAAACCTCCATCGGCCTTACTTACCATTTTCTAATGTGAAGATCTTCTTCTTCCTTGTATCCTCATGACTGAGGGTTGTGACCACATGAGCTCTTGTATTGTCCACCATCAGTCTCCATGCTGGACGGTATTCGGTCATGCGGACAGATGTTTGGAAATTCCCTGTAGGAATCTAAGAATTGAAGTTGAATAAATATAATAAATTATGTATAATAATATGTAATAACAGGCTATTATTGGTCCAATGCTGAGCATTGATCACCACACTTGCTCAAGGCGAATTGGCGATTTCAGAAAAGGAATACATAATGTTCGTAATAAAGATTGCAAATTACTTATAGATCTTTGTTTAAGTTTACTTGATTTCTTTAACTTCAGTACTGAAACAACAAAGTGTTTTTCAGCTTTAATAATATTGAACTCAACAGAAAATACAAAATACTTTTCATTTAAAGAACAAAAGCACCGTAGAATGTACATTGTACCTATGTAACGAGCTGATTGCTTTTGAGCTAGCGGTTTTACTGATTTCTCGAGGGAACTCTAAGTTTTCCTAAGTTCTTAACTTTTCTCAAAGCTTTTGAATTGAAGGAGGAATCAGTGCTTTGTGATTTTGCATGGCAATTTTCTTTTTACATTTCAATACTAAATATTATTATGAATCGTTTTGGTACTTAATGAAATAAAATGTTACTAAATACTGAAATTTAATTACTTTTTTAATACTTATTCGAATTGTATAATGTACCTAATCCTAATCATACAACTTTGTTGGTAGAACATTCGATACTGAATCTTAATTAGGCTAAGCTGGATTTAATGGCTAAGCTTTGTTTATTAAAAGTTCTGGAAATAGAACTAAGTACATATTCCATGAAGAGGGATGAGCAGTTATTTGCTAAGGCTTTATTGAAGTTCGTAAATAGAGGTTTAAGTGATCAAATTCTGCCATTTGGTGCAGTTTCACTCGACAACTAAAATAACTATCTACAATGCTATGTCCTTTTTAAGCCCGTAACAGACGTAATAATATTTATTAATATAATTCCTAGCAAGGCATATTACGATATATTTTCTATAGTAATCTTCGAGTGACCACAGACTCAGCTATAATATACCTATATATTTTATTACGTCAACAAAATATGTGGACAGTTATAGCAAGACATATTAATATATATTTCAAAAACGTGAAAAAACCATGACCTCGGATTTAATAAGTGCAAAAATATATTATTATATTATAGCTACTGGCTAGCTATAATATATATTATATCCACGTATGTGACGGGCTTTAGGGTTGTGTTTAATCTTTGTGCCTAATTTCATCAAAATCGATTCAATAGTTCAGACATAAAGTATTAGAGAGAAGTAAAGAAATGTGTATTGTTGCGTAACGGTGTTCAATAAAGTCATTTCACATTGTACAGGAAATGTAGATTGTCCAATGTTCTTATTAGCATGACCATCATAAACTTACTAACAAGACATGTGCTGACAAGTGACATGGCGCAAAGAGAGAAAGTGCCTGTAAGACCCACACATTACGCCACACAAAGTATTCACTATTGTCGATGGGTAGAAGTTAAAGAAAATAAATTATGTCTTCTATCTGCGACATTTAGTTTTCGTTCAATAAAAGTACAAAGGCCAGCACATCAAGCAACAATAATCTGTCAAAGTTTTTTGATAGATTTTCAACTTTATTACAAACGAATAAGGTTCATATTCAATTGGGAAAATTTTACAGTTTGCTTTAGACTTGATGTGCTATACAATAAAATAAGTAAAATATGTGTAAAGCTGGAAAACCTGAAATTTTAATCCTGGGTGTCCCATACATCATAATCACTCTTCGGGATCAATAAGACAAAACAATACAAATATTTCATCACAAAAAATTTAAATAACAAAATATAATGAATTGTGGAGCAAGAAATGGAAGAATCATAATTAAATTCTCTAAGAAATATGTTTTGTTTTACATCAAGATTCATTGCTCGGCAGTCACAGATATAACGTGGGAGCTGTCCAAATTTCTACCATAGCAGTGTCAAATAAATACTGAGGAACACATAAAGATACGTAAAAGAAAAATTTATTACGCACTTTGTCAATTTTTTCATTTCCCCCTAAGCTATTTCACAAACAACGAACATTTTCTGTCGACTTACATAAAAAAGGATATCCTAGCCTTTTCGCTAAAATTACAAAGTAAAGGCAATTGTATTCAGTAGCAATCAACCTTCAGACGAGTTAGTACCAAAAGCGGTTAATAAGGATGTCGATCAAGGAATACAGAATTCAGGTAGAAATAAAGTTAAAGATCTGTGCCAAAGTAAATTCCAAGTTATTTCGTTCAAAACGTGAAACTTTTAATTGATGTATCCTTGAGAAGATGAAGTTAAGTAAACCAAGTATTCAGTGACTCATAAATTGTTGAGTATTCCTAAGTACCGTGAAATGGAAACTACAGTAGAATCGAACCACTTTACTTAAAGATTTTAAGTGCTTAGGACCGCGTGCGGCTAACATGGGCCATTAGGTAAGTTAACCTCGTGTTACCAAGTAACCTTGAGTTAAGGTTTTGGTGAACTTTATTGTTTAGATGCAGTTCAAATAATGAATTATATGGAAGTAGGTATTCCATGCCGATAATTTTAATTTAAATGTGTATAACAATAAATCATAGATTATAGATTGGTTAATAATAATTTTCTAGTTTTATTGGTTTGAGAATATTAATGTTACCGCTGAACATAAATGGCTTTGAAACATAATTAATATAAACTGCGGAAGTGTTTACAGTGGCAATAATGCAACGATTATTATAATCTGAAAAAATTGCTCTACACGACAGCCAGCCATTACACGGTTTTCATGCGTAGATGTTAACAATGTAGCTACCAGTATTTAGAAAATGGACTGAGATACCATTATCGTACGACCTATGGCTTTTTAGTATGCTTAATATTTTGAGGATAGACAGAGGAATGTCCTTAAGAAGGTATGTGTACTTGATTGCTAGATATAAAACGTAGCTTGCTCTCTGGTATGGCTATGCCCGGCAGCATTGAAGCTAGCTACCGAAAGAAAACCAATTCAACACTACAGTACCTCCTAAAGTATTTAGGACAGGAATGCAATAACAAAGAAGTAACATATAAACCCTTCCAAAAGCCTAATAATACTTCTCGTATATCAGAGCTCAATAAGGAAAAAAAAGAGAGATACGAAGACAAAATCGTCACCCTACACCTACCTACACATAGATATGAACCGCTTTAACGACTGCTCCTAACTCCAGGTGAATCTCGAAAGCCTTTTATTACAGTTTTGCCGGCGTGTCCTCGTCTTCGCAAACTTACTCCACTATTCAATGACTGGCGATCAATTAAAAACTAAAGTGTTCAACACCCAGAGTTTGCTCAAAAGTTTTCTCCAAAGGTTTATTTAATGAGCGGTTCTCGTGAAGACTCTCAATCTTATTCTCTACTACTTCAATTCGCTTGAAGTGTAAATTCGGAATGGCTTACCCGACTTGCATATTTTTACGTGAAATGAAAGAGTTTTAGCTAAGATTTAACTAAGTTTCAGAACGCCATTAAAAATGTTCTATATTTTACGTTACAAAAAAGTTGCAGTTAACTAAGGCTGTTCAAAAACACATTACTTGTGAAAACAATTTAATTTTAAACAAAATCCCTGCCAATCTAAAAACGAACCAGCATAATATTCATCGGTAAACATATTTCAGTCTTAAACCGTTATTAATCCAATGTTAAGTCAATTAGGCGCCGACTCCCTTATTAAGGGGCGGATATGTGCGGATATAAGTGCTTCGGGGCGCGTTGGGTCGGAAACTAAAATCGTGGCGTGGTTTGCGCCCCCTGGTCTAATGGGGGCCTGCCGTAACGAGGGACGGCGAGGACTCTCGAGACCCCGAACGATCTCGGAGCGAACGGCTAGGTACAGCTCTAAAACGAGTTGTGTATGTCAAGGGTCTTATGAGATCGTTCTTTGAGTGCTCTATGATTTTCGGCCGTGCCGTGCCAGAATGTCCAGCCAATGTTGTTTTTGTAATTTAAATCATATGCAATATTGTGGCATTTTCATAACTATCCTTGTTAATGTAGTTTCAGTAGTGTTTTTCAAACTTGTATTAATTTTTTATTTCTTTTGTTGACAGATTTGGATCCTTCCAGTGGCGGCTCAGTAAAGGTAAGCTGATAACTTCAAATTTTATTAGGTTGAATGAAAATCGTAAAAAAACGAATTATACATTCAATTCGACAGTTGCTACCATTTCTTTTTTCATTAATTCTCCTATTGTGAATAAAACCAGATCGGCTCGGATTTAATCAATTGACCGAACGTTCAAGTCAATTTTGAGAGGGACAGGGTCCGAATTTGCAAGCCCTATAATCATTACTAGGTACATTATTGCCGGTAATAGTGACCCTTCGATTGAGATTGCTGATAAATTTAATGGAACTATCCAATAGTGTACCCAAGATTTTCGATAACTAACCATATCTGTCATTGGTAATGAATAATGGATACAATTTGCTGTTCATAATTAAAGTTCAAAGGGTAATCGTTTCTTGAATCTTCTCCAAATCAACCCTTCGTTATAATAAATTATTCCTTCATTTAATTCCTAAGTACACACTAAATATAGCCCGTCTTATAAGGCATTTCTCATGAATCACAGTAGAAATGTCCATACACAGTTAAGGCTTTGTAAATATTTATGTTACATTACATAGTACCTTTTAATAATTTTCTTAACAATATTTTTAACTTTTCAATGTTGTCAATCTTTATGTCATCGGTATTATTAATTAAATGAAATAATTGTCTTGACATTTCAGCTTTACCGCACTTAACTACAGCAATTGAATTGTGTTTAAAAGGTTATTACCTAATTACTGTGTTATTCATGTTTATCGTTTATTTTGAAAATTCTTTGACTACTGACATTTACCAGCTGTGACTCTGACTTCTTGTAAATAGCAGTTTGTCTGTGTTATTTTCCTTTGCAGGTATAGCCTTTTGTCTTTTCCTTTTAGCTTGAGTTTCTCCAATGTTTTTTTCACTACAAACTAGTGTTAGTAGTGCCAAAGTGATTAAAGCGCTTTAATTGCTATAGTAAACGTTCAATATTGGCATCATTGACGTAAACATTTACATTGTTTTGGGGAGGGAGAGGGATTCAGTAAGTTTAAAAATGTATACACGTGCTTCATGTATCACAAATCAGACGCTTTCTACTATCATCATCGTTTCATGAAAGTGCCACTATTGATGACACAGCTGATGCTTCTGACGTCAATAGCACTCCAAGTATTTCGAATCCACATTGGCACATATCGTGAAGATAAGTACTACATCACGTGTCTGATACTTGACAAGGTTATCGGCCCCTGCAGGATGCCAGTGCTTATTCCATTACTACCGCACTGACTGTTTTATTACATTGGAATTTTGTTTCGTGATTCTGACTTTGATAAGCTAATGTATGCATGTACACGCGTCATTTATCATCATTTCTAATACAATGATAATATTCGCATTATTGCTGTTGTGGTCAATTTCACTTAGAAAAAAACAGCATAGATTTATTTGCTTCATTTGAAAAGTAATTTTGGCTACTGTTGCTGGCTGATGCTCGATTATTCTGGGGACATGTAATTGTAAATCACTGTAACCAAGCGGTTCCGAGTATTGAACAGATAAGGTTTCGTACAAATAGTGAATTACTAAGAACTCTTATTTGGAGAGAAAAATCTGCCAACCTTGTGAATAATATTACGATATAACATGAAATCAAAATCCGATTCCCTGTCATCAAACGGTATAATACCGGAGCAATCTATAAGATTACCTCAAGGCCGTCCAACGATTCTGATGATTCTTAATGTGTTACGTGACCAGATATTAAAGAGCTTTTAAACCTTGACGCTGAACCGAAATGGAAGATCATGATAGAATAGTGCCATAAAAGTTGTACATGTTGAAAGCACCGCTACTGCAGACGCGTTTAACTGCTAATCGCGTTGTGAACGATAGCAACCGAGTAGTTACTGCAACGGTTTGCACTGGGACCGTTTGTGGCTAGCTTGCTCTACTGAACTGATTGCTTTGTACATTGCCGTGTGACTTAACCACGTACGGCTTTTGGTCCAATGTGCATATACTGGTGAATATTATGTTTGAAAAAAATTGTGTGTGTAGTTGGTAAGAGAGCAATGAACGTACTTATTTAAAAATGTATAACAGTGCAATCATCCTTGATGATTTCCGTACAGGAAGTGATAAAAATATTACGATAAATAATTATGGTTTTAATTTTAAAAACCTTATCCAGAACATAATAGATAGCAAATATAGATATGTTTATTGAGCGAGTTTACAAATAAAGACACTTTTTTACTGTTTATATATTTTATACATAATATAGTTATTACATTATTTTTTATTTGAAACAAGCACCCTCAAACAATTAAATTACAAAATAGCCAAAAACTTTAGC
This sequence comes from Charanyca ferruginea, assembly GCA_947361185.1. Taxonomy (NCBI): domain Eukaryota; kingdom Metazoa; phylum Arthropoda; class Insecta; order Lepidoptera; family Noctuidae; genus Charanyca; species Charanyca ferruginea. Next base: position 8,673,566 of record OX376070.1, read on the forward strand.
TAAACATCAGAAGAATCACTCCTATCTTAATCTGTCTTAAATCTGAACAATACAAACGAAGCTACGTAAACTTTGCTGATGCTCAAAATGTGATCCGTATACTAATTTGTGATTTAAATTTATGAAAGCCAAATTTGACAACGGAACGTTTAATCACATCCGCAATGAATATAAAACCGTCAATGGATACGGACGAGCAATATTTATTGCTTGTTTTTATAAAAATCCACACTGGAAATTGACATTTCGGTCCGAATATAGCTCTCCGGGGTACTATTCTCACTAGTAGCTACGAAACTATGAACATTTAACTTGATCAGACATCATTGTATCGTGTTATACATTGTATCATTGTTATTATGTGCTGAGATACAAAGTTTTAGGTATGCCCCTAAGGATTATGTGCCGTCGTAAATCAAAATGGAGTTATTTGTTGTGGCTTGATGGGCATCGTTTGTTTCCTCATCTGCGTTCTTTTTTGCTCTGTCAGATGTTGCTACTCGTATGTGTTATTATAGTTTTTGGGAACGTGTCTGCAGTCTTGGTATATCAAAATTGTTAAAATCGAATTATTTTTATTGTTTTGATCAATCGTTAAGATCATTTACGCCTCATGGTTTCTCACACAAACTTTGAGGTCCATAATCTTGGAATTTAATTAACCGATTTTAATTTTGAACCTAACAGGTTGAACGCATGAAAAATAAGTCTTAAGATTCAGTAGAGAGCAATTTTAGAAAAGAGTAGCTAATGTTGAGAAAACTTAAAATCGCTTTACACTTATCAATTAGTGAGTTAATTATTGAGGTTTATCAATTTCCAAAGAACTTCAAAGTAAAATGCATTATTGGTAGAAATTACTGTTCTCTTGCAAATGTAAAGAAAACTATGGTATTTGAATTTCAGCTGACATTTTTGTTTCAAAGGGTTTAGTTTTAAAAATTGTCTGATACATTCTTGAGAATCTTAGTTTTATGAATACAACAGGGACAGCTATCGTGTAGGAGCTGCATTGCATGAAAATATTTTTATTTTCAAAAATACTTTGTGCAAGTTTTAAACTGTGATATAATCTGTCTTCTGGGTACAGTTATTTAAAGCTCACTCTAAGAATTCCTTTTGTTGCATCTCCGCTCGGAGATGCTTTAGAACACGGAAGTGCTATTTAGGGTGCTTCAGTTATTATTTGTTAGTTTATGAAACAAGTAGTTAGTACGAGGATGTAGCACATACAGGTGAGCATAATATTATTCTCATGTAAAGCCGAATTTACATTACAAAATAAATGGCTTTAAACTAGTTAACGACTTTAATTACATGTGTAAACATCAAGTTTTACAATTCTCACTACACTGTAACAGTGTCGTGACACGCGCCATCTTATTTTTTATGATGAATCTGAGAGTCGCAATGAATTGGGTCAGTAACTTGTTTAGGCATCCCCAATACTACTGATGATAATATTGTTAACCTAATGTCATGAAACTAGTTTCAAGATGTAACTTAGAACTAGCGCTGCGTCGTAAAGTATAATAAAGTTTCTGGCAAAATGACCTTTCATTGTTGGTGGAATTCACTTATTGGAATACTAATAACGTGTGTAGCATTTTGAAAATGTCAATTATCTTATGCTGTCTTAACTGTTTAAGTTGTAAATAAATCATCATATGCCTAGCTTTTTCTCAACTTGAGGCCGCCTTCCAGCCTTAATGGATGTAGCTGAATACCAGTGTTTTACATGACGCGAGTGTCTGTCTGTCCACAACCCAGCTACTAGGTCACTACTGGGCTACTGGGACATGATACCCCATGGCAAGACTGGTTGTCATACTTTCTAGCTTCTGACTACTCATAACGACTGACAAAAACCTACGAATAAAATCCGGGGCCAACGGTTTTTTGTGCTTTCCGAGGCACGAAGGGGTAGGTATTTGTATAAAATGGATGATGACCCATCCCTAGACAGACCGCGGCAAACGTAACTTAACCATGACCGGCCGATCCCTATGGTTTTACTTTGCCACGAACCAAACGAAGTTGTAAGCGAATCATAAAACTAATTATATTAAAATCTTCACATACTCGTAACATTCCAGACAGATTCAATTTGGTAATGGGTGCGAAAAGTTTTTGGTACTCAATAAATATTCACACAAATCACATTGTAATCTCGTAATTACACATGACTCATCTAACTAAATTTTAAGTAATTTAGTTAACATAACCTTCACGCTTGTGATTACAGACTAGAAAAAGATTATAATCATTATGAGGAAATTGGTTCCATTAAGCGATTTAGGATTTTATCCCAAGTGGGTTTAGGGCCGAGAATCAGTTATGATTTTGGTTTATTTACAGATCCAACTTAATTGCGCACATAAAAAAAAGAGTTGGCAAAGATGGTCAGACGACTGATCTTTTCTGTCAATTGAATTATGCTTGTATTTAGGCTCGTTTTTATAAACAGATAAAAAATACATTTATTGGTAAACCAATTACAAGTCACCATTTTGAGAGCCAATGATAATAATAACAATAAAAATATTGATTTCATAAGACAATAAATACATTGCACTGCATACATTGTTGGTTATAAATTTTATCACACTGTAAGCACAATTATGGCTAGACCTAGTTTAAGGGATAGAGTCTATCTATCCCTTAAACTAGGTCTAGCCTGTCTTAAGAGATAGGGTTCAGCCAAATGGGGGGTACCTACAATAAATAATAAAATTGACATTCTGTAACTACTGAAACTGTGTCGATGTTACATAATTTAAAGTTATCCTATGAAATAAGTGTGGGTCGGTTACTTAGTGTGTAGTGTATGTGAGTGAGAGTTCATATATGTGCGTGTTGGTGTCAGTGTGTGCATGTGTGTGTGGGTGTGTGTATGTGCGAGGATTTTACTATTTGTATGTTTACGAGATGTATGCTAAACGGTTTTCCGTTGAGAGGTAGTCCTGTTGTAGTAGCCATTGAGTGATTGTGTGTTTTAGCGTGTGTCTGTTTAAATCAAGAATGTCTTGAATGAGGTTTCCTTCTGAGACGTATAATGACATGTTGAGATGGTTGAACCCTGGGTTTATCTGCCATCAAGCGATTATATTAAAAGGATGCTTCAATGACTAATGAGGACATAATTACAGATCTGAGATCACTATTGTAAGCTTGGTTGATTAAAGTACGATGCGATTCCTAAATTATGAAGATTTTGCTAGATCTACAGATCTGTTCTGTAAAAATTACCTGCTTGAGGTGAATTGCCAGGGTCGCTGTAGGTATACTTAAAGCACAACGGCATTCGGTTCGGCATTTTCAATGCAACATTTTGATAACAGAAACGTTTTAATAGCGTCTCTGGCAGTTAAAACCAGGGCCAATATCAGCAGCATTCTTAAAACAGTGGCCGGGAGTCTGTTTTTCTCTTTTCTGTGGTATTTTGTGGAGAAGATGACAGAGTAAAAAGTTGATCATCTTCTGTGCAAAATGCAGTGCAAAAATATTAATATTAATTGAAAACGCTGCACCGATCCGCTTACATGTATAGCGTAACCTTCATCCCTTCCTCTTCCATAGATTGACAGTTCACCTCGATCTCACGTCACATAAATTCATCGAGAGAGATTTTTACTACCTACTGCAGATCATCTTTCATACTGAGAGGTAAAGGATCTTCTGGGTTTCGTTACAAGGATTTAACAACACATCCTTTAAACCACTTATGATATCATAATGACATCACGCTCTGCAAAAGGTCTAGATGATCAAGTGAGATAAAATAATCATAATAATATGTTAGGTTTTTATATTTGGTTTAACACATGTGCGTTTTAATGGCACAGTCTACTGATATTAACTCCCTAACAGGCTATGAGTGCGACAGTTTTTACAGAGCAATCGTACGGATTTGAAGTGGTTTATATCCCAGACTGCGATATCGCAGTTTGGACACATCAATAATATCTCAAGTTCTCGACAAGGAAAGTAAAAGCTAAAATCCACTATTAATCTTGTTCTTGGTTCGGGTTCCAAGACAGTCAGAACATCCCTCTGCAACTTGTCGAGCTTTGATTGCGACATTTTAACTTAAATCAGTTGCAGTTCCTGCTAATAATGTGGAGCACATGATCCAATAAGAATCTCTCAAGTCTTGTGAAATGTGTGATTGAACCATTGACAAATCGATACTTACTTTATTATAAAGCTGAATAGTTTGTTTGAAGACGCTAATCTGCGGAACTAGTAGTTCGATCCTAAAAAATCTTTCGCCAATTTGAAACTACGTTATCCTTATGGGCTATATACGTTATATTTTATTATTAAAAAATAGGAAACCGTAAAAAACATTAAGCGGACAAAATCGCAGGTAAATGCTAGTAGTAGATACACTACGGTAGTGTAAGAGTGAAGCCACACGCTGCGTTGCGTTGCGACGTCGTCGCAGCGCAAGATTTGGACGCATTGCATGCCACACTACTCCGTTGCGTTTTTTAGGCTGATCACGTGTTTTTCCTCTGCCAGTACAAAATTAACTACGTTGCCGCTCCGCATCACCTCCCCCCGCTTTGTCTTGGCGAAGACACAATACGTTCGACAACGCAACGCAACGGAGCAGTCTGGCATGTTTTAAAATTTATATGCAAAATGACAGAGCGTCAACGCTCCGACGACGCAATGCATCGCAACGGAGCAGTGTGGCTTCGCTCTAAAAGAATAGCCTCGTGTGCTGACAAGCCGTGACCTTGGCTGTCGAGCGCCGGGTGCGTGCGTCACGACCGTACCGCATCACGAACTGTCTGATGGGTGCATGATTCGAACGGCCGTCTCAATGGTAGCAGGAAGTGTTTAATAGAATATTGATCATCTGCTGCTGTTTGTTAATATTACCAATATTATTTACAGTATAAATATAAGTTTTGTTCGGAGAGTGTGCTTTGGAATTACACAATTTCAACATCCCCGTTCTATCATCGGACGAGCAGATATACGGCGAAGCGTCACGGTTTAGAACCAAGCGCTTTGATTCCACATTTATTGTGCGAACTGCCAGACCGTGGAATTCACTGCCCGCCTCTCTTTTCCCTGATAAGTATAATCTGGGTATAAATAATAATAAAAAATATATTTGGATATTTCCGGGATTATTTTTCTAATCGTATAAAAAGTAATGCTGTGACGCATTAACGGGTGCAGGATTTTCTTCAAGCAGTCTTTTATTAATTGTTTTAATTTTTTTTTCTAATAATTAGTTATATCTGGTCCAAAGTATTAAAATGTCAAATGTCTAAAAGTGTCAAATGTCTTAAAAAGTGTCATTTGTCTTAAATGTCAAATGTCTTAAATGTCAAATGTCTTAAATGTCAAATGTCTTAAATGTCAAATGTCTTAAATGTCAAATGTGTTAAATGTCAAATGTCTTAAGATAGTAATGTAGGTAAATGTAAATAATGTAACAGAACTGTTCAATGGTATTTTTTTGTCTTAATGTTAGCTATGTTTTCATATTTTCCAGAATTTGGGTTTTTTTTAGCTTCGAAATTAATTTTATTATTAGCTGTTTAATTTGTTAGCTTAGTTATGTTGTTGTTTAGTTGTGTTTGTTTGTTATTTTTGCATGCAGTGGTCTTCTGTAATTGAAGGAGTACACCATAAAACACTTTGGGTATTGACAATATGACATGTAATGTTTAGTGTATATCTTTTGTTGGAGATCCTAATATAGATGAAACGCCAAAAAAAGAAATATCAATTTTAATAATGTGAACGATATCAAAGAAAAATTAGTCAGTAATAGCACAATATAATATTAGTACTACCGTACAGTAGCGACACGCTCCGCCTCCCTGTGAAACCGTTCCTCACCTCACCCCGCGTCGAACGACTGCTCTGGGAACTGCGTTTTTGTTCGAGCGGTGCACACACACGCACGTATCTGTACAGTCTGTTATTTTAGTAGTAGTGTAGGCAATTATATCGTTTCTTTTCTATGGAGTGTCGCGGGTGTGATAATAGCATGACGGTTGACAGGACAGAATGCAAGAAGAAAACTTTGGCACCGAACTCGAATAACATGAGACAAGGGCAGAAAGAAATATAGTGAGTGACCTATACTTTAATAATTAAAAAAAAAATGTAATGCATTGGATTCAAAAGATACATATTACGTAAAATGTACGCATTATTGTCTTTTTACTTAAGAAGGATATAAATAACCGGTTCTTAAATACCTACGTTATGAAAAGACAACAGAATTGGGAAGAAAAAGTCGTTATTCGCAAGTATATGGAATAACTTGCTGATCCAGTTTATTACAGACATTAAATTCTATCAAAGCTTTCGAGTATAAAATGAATAGCAATGTTATGAAGACGCGTAAATATTTAACAGTAATAATATTAAACATGATACAATACCAATTCAAATATTCAACAAATTCATTATTTTTTCCCATCACAATCTCCTTATCTTATTAAATCTCATCAAACGAAGCAATCTACGCAAATCGGTTTAACCAAAAACGCTTACAAAATATGTTTTGGCTGTTTTGTAATCGAGTTAAAATATCATCTTCTCCCACCTATAGCTGTTTATCTCGAACCTTGAAGGTATCTCTTCACTGCAGTGTAAAATATTAAACGCAGGATATAAATTTATGTGGCCGCCACTGTAAATTTTGTTCTTGTGGCTTATTTTGCCACATTCTATTTTATCCAAGTGACATGTGACCGTTTTCATGAATGGAATATATTACTTCTGACTTTTTAATAACCATTTTGGTGTTAGTACAAGATTTTCATAACGTTGATCGTAAATAAAGAGGTTTATTCGATATTTTAAGGAAGAATTGTGATAAAGCGCTTACGGTCATATTCTTTACTTAGTCTGGTAAATGTAGTCATGAGATTTAGATGTGAGATTTGTGTAGAATAGCGGTGTTCATAAAAACTTGAATACGAGTTACATCTGCAATTATTATTTAGGTGTGAAATTCGGACATTTCTTGTCAGCTTATTAAAAACAATTTACAACATAAATTACATAATGTTTGACTAGTATGTGCTAATGGATAATTTACAAGCAGAAAAATAAAACTAAAATATTTACTAACAAGCAAAACTAAATACCTACTCAGTTTAACATTTTATTACGTCGTTGCGTTGAAACTGTAATGGCTCCTAGAAAAAAAATGCCCTCTAAGCACGTTCAATTTCCCAGAACACTGAATTTTATTTTAAAGTTCTGTACTAGAACGCTTTTAGCAACGAAAAACCCGGTACAAAGTGTCCCTGTTAAACGTTTAACTGCGCTATTTAGAGGCAGCCCTGTATCGCTAGTGCAATACAGCTCAATTAAGCTTCTGCCAGCCCTACTCTGGTGGCAATTCATTGCGGTTAAGTTGTGGTCACATTAAACCGTCGAACCGCACAGCGTCATTTGCGACAAAGAATTTTGTACATTGTTGACTGATGTCCATACAGATAGGGCGGAGTGTGCAATCAACTTTATTTACATAGAGTGCTAAGTTGAATTTTAATGAAGTGATTATTTCGTGTTGTTTGCTAGAGACAAAACAAGGCACCTTATACTAGACATTTGTATTAAAAATAAAACGGAGAAAGAAAAACGTCACGTAATGTAGGTATAATCTGCTTACAATGCCGTGTTAGGTGTCAACACTAATTGAGGCAAATAGGTTACAATGGCGTGCATAGTCGATGAGCCACACAACCTGATAGTTTTATAATGGCGTATTAATTTGTAACACTATTATAATGATGAATGAAGTTGATATCAAGAAAAATAGTGATTCTTAGACTATTGTTGTTCTAGGAGATGTAGGACACAATTATCATTACAGCGCTGTCCTAGGCGAGCGACCGAACGCGACACAACGCGACGCGACGCGCACCTATCAATGCACCTATCAATATCCAATTTTCAAAAACCTATTATTGACTATTATATATTATTGATTAATTATTGACTTTACTAAAAAACGCTGGTACTTATAGTAGTAAATATTTAATTATTAATAAACTATAGTGTCGCGTCTTGTCGCGCAATAAACATATCCGCACCGGCCGCGTTGGGTCGCATATTGATTATGGCGATTACGTAGGCCACAAGTACAGACAACGACTATTTGACATTTACGCGTCGCATTATTGCGTTTGTCGTCCACGTAGGACAATGGGTAAGATAGTTCTGCAAATGGATTCTAGATTTTATTATAATGTAGGCTTAAACTTCAGTTTTATAACAAGCGTATTCTGCATCCCCGACTGTTTTAAAGTCGACTGAAGCCATTACTCACACGTTACGATGTCTCATTTAATCAGTGAGGTTCGAAGGTTGAAACTTGTAGGATATACCCGAACATCCAAAGTAAACCTACCACACAAATCCATGAAAACGGTATAAAGTTTTTCAATATATTTAAAACAAAAATTGTCTTAGGTAGATGATAGCTTAGGCAGTAGTAACTCAGGGTATCACGTTTTTCCTGCAGAGTAGGTAGGTTCTGGAACTGTAAGACCGTGCTGGGCCTGTAGACAAAATCCCTTTTCTGTTAGCGTTAACGCCAACGGAAAAATCAAATTGTATTTTACGTTGGCGTTAACGCTAACAGAAAAGGGAGTTTGTCTACAGGCCCTGAGCCTTACAGACCGGATCGTATTTATGTTCTGGTATGTAATTGTGTACTGGGAGTCGTTGGATAAATCAAAGAGGGAATCCGAATGAAATTACTATATTGATCCGTCAATGTTAGCACTCTGAGAGTGACTCGCCAAACAATGCCTTGGTATAAGCGTAAGGCTTCTAAATTCAAAAATCTTTCTAGAACAAAACCAGAGGGTTTGCCAATATGCATGCAACCTTTACACTACCTAGGTACCTAAGTACCTATTTTATTTGATATATATATCTTTTTAATTTTTACAACAAAACGTACAAAAGCGGACTGAATGCCGTCTAGTCACTACTGCTCAACCAAAGGTGGTGAAGACATAACATTATCAGGTCCAAATTAGTGCGAGCGTAAAACATGCACAAAAAATTGTAGGTATTTAGGTAAGTAATCAAGTACTTTCTTTTGATTTTAGGAGGTCTATTAATTCCAGTTTATTGCGTCTGGCTACGCAATATTATATTAAGTAGTCTTAGTACTATAAGCAGCAGTATAAATAAAGCTGTTATTCGCAGCTGTAACTTTATAATGGAACTGTTCGTATTAGTAATGTTATTTTCGGGACAATTTGCAGCACGCGGTATGGAATTATTTATCCCCACTGTTATACCAGCGAATTGCTAGCAAAACTCACGCTTTGAAAATATTGTGGATTTTTCGTAATTAATTAATTATGGCCTTAATTTCTTTAATTAAAATGACGACTTGGGCGCATTTCACCAAACTATTACTCATAGTATAAATTTTAATCTGAAATTACAATGAATTTTTATCATTCAAAAACTGTCAGTCGTCAATTTTACCCGTCGGATAAAAAACATATAATAATAACAATAATAATAATAATAATTCGGCCCGTAAATGTAGCTGAACCCAGCTAATGTGCTGAGAAAAACACGTATACGAAAATAATAATAATATGTCGGGATATCAGGGATGAAAGTTTGGTGAAATTAACCCTATGTTGTTTTTCACGAATTCCTGTGAAATATTCGTAGCTAAAAGTAAATAAATAATATGGAAAAGTATCTATTTTATTTGCTGATTCCGTACACGAATTCTCCTGAAAAGGCTTATACATTTACAATAAACCTAAACAAACATCAACAGCAGCATAACAACCGATAAAATAAAGTAAATGTTTTGTAACTCGAGCATAGACCAGACTATCCCATTTCAAAATACCGACAAGTCCTTGCGACGTACATGTGAAACTAGTACGCGGTCCATATATTGTACTTGCACGTATAATACTGCCAAGGGCGGGGCATTCATTATGGCACCGACCCGACGCGATATTAGTCGAGGATACCGTTTCAATTAATGAATACAACGGTTACTAGGGACACACGACCCGTTGTCGTGAAACAACGACTCATTACTCGTGTAAAATAAAAAGAAAATATATATTCACAATCAACCTAATGACGTCGTGAAAAATTATTGTTGTTGTGTTTCGTTTAATTGAAACTGCCTAGCTCCCGGTCTAAGTGTTGAGTTGGGAACTGTTATGGCTTCACATGAGAACCATTTTTCTGTATTACCGTAATAGGGAACGTATTTTAGAGGTACGTAGACTTGTATTGTATAACTGTGCTTATGTTAAATGTAACTTTGAAAACGATTTAGATTAGGGAGGATCTGTTAAGGAAGCTGCAAAAGTAAAGATTTCAAAAAAAAATTGCAAATAAAAAAAAAACCTGAATAAAACTCAATTACTTATGTACTTCTTTGAAAATTTTGGAGGATCTCGTAGCTAAGTAAAAGTCATACGAATCGATCGGTGAAAGTTAAGCTACGCTTGTCGCGGTCGTTCCGTAGATGGGTGATCATCCGTTTCATACCGAGACCTCTCCATGCCTCCGAAAGCACGTAAGAGCGTTGGTCTCAGCTGTAATTTGTAGATATTTATGTCAAACGCAAGAAAGTCTGACAACCAGTCTTACCAAACGCTATCGTGTTACCCAGTAACTGGATTGTGGAGGATAGACAGGCAGGCGCTCCATGTAGACCACTGGTATTCAGCTGAATCTGCCTCTGACTGGATGCTGCCCCAAAGGCTGGGCTAGGACTTCTCTCGAAATTATAATCCATACTAATATTATAAATGCGAAAGTAACTCTGTCTGTTACGCTTTCACGATGAAACGGCTGAACCGATTTGGATGAAATTTGGTATGAAGATAGCTTGAACCCCAGGAAAGGACATAGGCAACTTTTTAATCAGTGACTTCGTCTGCTTTCACTATAACCGACATTTACGCGGACAAAGTCGCTGGCAAAAGCTAGTAACGATATAAATCTTTAAGAAAACTTTTTACTAAAAAAGAGAACCGCCTTCAAAAGCTAATAAGTGATAAATAACTTTAGCACAGAACATAGATGACTTTAGTTTCGGAAGTCGGTGGCTTTGTTCTGTTTGTTGTCTTGTATTGCTACCGACTTCCGAAACTAAAGTAATGTATGTTCTGTGCTAAAGTTATTTATCACTTTTTAGTTTTTGAAGGCGGTTATCTTTTTAGTTTAAAAAAAATATTTTCCATTTTTTAGTACCTCCTTATGACCTAAATTCATTAAGAAACGGCAACATAGTTAAAACAGAGATTGAAAGTCCTCCAAAGATGGAAGAAACGAAAGCGTCTGTATATTTTTTTGGTTTTGTTGACTTTTTCAAAAAGTGCTGAATTTTCGTAAGTCGTAATTAACCGCGGACAAACATACATACATACAAACATACCGGTCGAACTGAGAACCTCCTTTGTTTTTTAAATCGGTTAAAAAATTACAAAAGAAATATATATTCTGGTCATGTAGGTTTAAAACCCTGTTAAAATTATTTAAACATAATTCTTTGTTACGAGGAAAAAGCTTCACTTATCCGTAATCTTATACTGGTTCGAAGCCAAAATCCTATATGCAACAAAGTCTATTCTACTTTGCTTAATCTTGTACGTCCTCGATAGTTACATCGTTGGCTTTACCCCGAGATTTTACTCTAGTAATAAAAAATGTTTTATACGCCCTCTTACAAAAATACTTACCAGTACGTCAAATATGGTGTCATGCATTGTTTTAACTCTCATAAGATTTTGCAAAATACAGCCAAATAAATCATCATACCAGTAAAAAGTATAAGTTTTAATTAAAACGGTTCAAAGAAACCAGACTTTAGTACGCAAAAGGCTTTCAAGACGAGCACTAAAAACTTCAAACATTACCGTGCGAAACGTAATAACAAAAATATTCTCGTAAATCATTGGACTCAAAGAAAACTAGTACCAAACTGGAACAAAAAATATAACAAAAGTACAGTTCTATTAGTTTTTGCTTCGTACATTTCCCCGTCTAAATCCTCCCGGTGAACAAATAAAATCGCAGGAGAGAAAAACTAATTTAAAGTACTGTTGTCAGGGGCAGGAAAGGAGTCACCTTTATAGAGAGTGCATTAAACACGTGCGGTTGGGAAGTGCGTGACTTTAGAACGTGCTTTAAATACGTATGTTCTAGTAGTACGTATTGTTTTCGTATAAATACGAAAATATTCTAGTCATTTTAGTTCATAGCGGTTCAGTTGTGCTAGGAAATATTTTTCAAATATATGGTGTGCATCGATGGGAAATTTAGTTACCTCTAAATTCAAGTTCATACGGGAAGGAAAACTAATATGCCTAGGTGTTTTATACGATAAAGAAAATAATAGAAGTACAACCTATTATGTTAGTCTTTAGTGAAACTGAAGTTAGTAAACGTTAATTATACCACGAAAATGTTTACTCCAAATGAAATGTTAATAATATAACGTACTTACTTATACACAAAAACCAACTATTAGTAAAAACTTGTCATTTACAAAAGCTTTCTACATTGTAACCTGGTTTTGTCATTTTAAAATGAACAAAATAAGAGTACAATAGAGCTAAACGCCATTTCAGCTGTACGACATTTATAAAACGTTTATGAATAACAGAGAAACGACAACAATACAAATTAATAATCCTTCATTAAAGTAAGAGGTAAATAACCTCTGAAAGGAATACTTCATTCATTAATATTCCCTCCCAAAAATGAAGTAGTCAGTTACCGTTTGAACTTTTACAAATTCGCACGCTTTTCGGCAAACAATAAGAACTTTTTTCGCGGTGTAAATTTACCGCACCCGGGTGGGTAAAGTTGGTAATGATGACCGCCCATACACACCGTATGTGTGTTTATCTCGCGGATTATGGTGCTGTAAAATATACATGTGCCTGAAATTATCATGAGATTTCGTAATTTTTGGCCACTTTTTTTACAATTCTGGAAAAGTAACCGAATTGTACAAACGGTCAATGCGCGAATGATAGAATCGGAGCTATGTTGCAAAAGACTTGCTCTGAGATTTTCAGCATGACATTCTCTATCTAAATAGACTTAGCACGAAGGTCTAAGTAAAAAAATCGAAGATCCATCTGACTAAATACTCCGAAGGTCCATCTGGTGGAAAGTGGCAACCTCTGCCTCCAGAAACCTGCGTCACCTAAGGGTTGCTAACATAGACAATGCACAAAATGTCTCAAGAATATTAAATTAAACTTCTCTACGCCATCAAAACTTTTCAATCGAAAACACAGCTTTGCCGCTGTTAATAGTTGTAACTTTTTTTTATTATTATATTATTATACAGGATGTATTTAGCCTGTACTACCCACTGGGCAAAGGTCTCCTTCCATTCTTTCCATTCCTTCCATTGGTCTCGACTTTTCACAATGTCGGCATACGGCAGACATGTCCAGCCTGGTTCCATTCAAGCTGGGCACACTTTTGAGCCATGTCAACGATCTGTTCTGGAGCGCAATATGGTGTTTTGAACTGTTCTAAATAATATTTTATTCAATATTGAAAGACAACAAAAGTTAGAAAAAGGAAACAAGTGACAACATTCTCACGTAGACATAAAGCAATATGAATATTTTAAGGCTAAACGTACGCATATTACGTGTGGGGAATATTCAACAGCAACAAGACGTCAATAGTTTATTGGAAGTATTTATAGGCTCGTGATCATTCTGCATCTTATGTAGCAATGCTGTAGAGACCCTGGTCCGTATGGTGTCGGACGTAAAGAATAGCACCATCCTTTAACTTCCTGTGGGTGTCGTAAGAGGCGACTAAGGGACTCACCAGAGAATGGACAGCAGCGTTCCCTGTGCCTTTGTAACAACCATACTGCGATCGCCAACCCGCCTGCCAAGCGTGGCGATTATGGCAAAACCCCCCCTTTGGGGGAGGCCTATGTCCAGCAGTGGACCTCTTTCGGCTGAAATGATGATGATGATGAGAGACCCTGGTTGGTTCAGCCATATCTAACCTTAAGTTATTAGTTCAAACGGTAGATGAACTCTGTTCTAAATTTAAATAGGACTTGACAGTTCGACCACAGTATAAAGATTATGGTTCGACATAGGGCTGAAAAGACAGTTTTGAATAACATAATTATAATAATCAGACCAATGTACTAAGAAATATGGAGAACAATGTTTCAATCACATTGTATTTCTACAATATTTAATATTAACGTTACAACTGAGGTTACAACGTAAAAAATAACACTTTTATACATATATTTTTAGCTTACCTAACACTTTGTTGCGGTTCTGGTGCTGATGGCGATGGTGTGTCTATGCGAGTTTACATGTTTGTAAACGCACCTACAATAAAGGAGAAATTCTAATCGTTGGCAATCTTTTCCCACAACACAAAATAAACTTATTTCTTGACCAATAAGTACAGTAGGCATAAATAAAACGCATACTTTTTAATTTATTATTAAAAAAAACAACCGGTAGTCCGTCTCATTTTAGTGCAACATAATAAAAATACGAACCATCTTGTAAATTAAATTTGTACAGCTCCAAAACTTTGTAAGAACTAAGATAAACCCTATAAAATAACATTAGCCCAACCAGACACTATCGAGTGTTCATAACGTCAAGAAAAGTCTACATTTTAGTGTAAGACCTAGGACTTAGTGAGCATTGTGAACTATTTGTTCTGATAAAAGCACCAACATTTTTTATTTTATTCCTTTGACTAGCGTACTACCCATATTCGATTGATTCGGTTGTGACGACATCGATATGTCCAAACATCGAGATATTTGTGTTATATCCAAGTTAATTATTAACGTATTAGGGTTGATTTTCCAGCTGTCGCGGCGTAAATGACGGTGTGTCAACGTTTGTAATACCTATGTCATAATAAAATAAATTGAAAAATCAGCCTTAACTTCAGGAAAAAATCATGATAAAAATACTACATGGAAATCTATTATTTATTCTGGTAGAACTAAGCTGAAACACAGACAGACACCACAAGCTCTCTGTTACTGTTTATTTATAGAAGTGCCACTTTGTTAAGGACGCGTGAAGTGTAAAACTTCTAGGTTAATGTTTTGTGTAGCCGGGCTGATAAAGTAGGTACTCTTTTGTTTCTTAATCTCGTTGGCTTAAAATGTTTTGTTGGTTGGTTAGGGCTGAAATATATTTAATGGGACTGGCAGTATTTCGCCCATTTGTACTTTTGAGATTCAACACTGTTTATTTGTAGGTTTATGATAATTTTTAGGCTCGCTGCAACTTTGTTCCGAGTAAAGTAATCAACTGCAGATAGTACGTAGTCTGCTTTGATGTAGTTTTGTCTTATTTTATAGACTTTTGACGTTGACTGAATAGTAAATGTAGTTATTTAATTAAGTATTAGCTGCCGCCTGTGACTTCGTTCCCGGTGTTTCGTAATTTCTCATTTCTTTGGGCCAGGAATCTTCGTGGGCTTACGCAGAACAACTCACTAAAGTTTTATCATAATAAGAAACAATGGTTGAGGTACGCATAGAGGACCAACATACAAACATATTTATTTATACATTAGTTTGATAACTATACAAGCTTAGTTTTTGTTTACCGGGAATCTGAAAATGAGCAATTGTATTGTACAATTTTTTATTTTAAGACTAACACTGAAATTGCGAAAAAAATCAGAATGATCTATATATTTAGTCGCGATATAGCTGTTTCGATGGTATATTGATATAGATAATAATAACTAACTGACGACAATTAGTATTTTTTGAACTACTTTGTTTTTACATTAAATTTTCTAAGTACCTAAGCAGTTCACGGAAATCTTAAAGGTAGTGTACGATAACTCCTACAATTTACAGAAATTCACTGAACAGTACACGACGTATACAGTAATAGAAAGAAAAAGGCACTTATCGCGAACCGGGGCGTGATGGTATGTTTAGCTTTAAAACCTCGCAAATGTCATTAGCAGGACTCTTAGGGGTACGGGGCGCGAGAGGATTAGTGCGGGGGGAGGTCGGTGACCCCTGACCGGTGTTCGTCCACATTGTGTGGCGCGCATGCAATCTTACTACGTGCTTACTTTGATGACTTTCCTATATGTACTACTCCGAAAGGTCGGTATTATTTTCTTTTAAGAGTGCCGTCTCTGTTCGATGACAACTTCTCTGAAATCTTTGTCAGTTCGAGGTCGGAATTTCTTCTTTGTATGAAACTTCTCAGTGTTTTTTTTGTTTCTCTGTGTGTCTTTAAGGTTTCTTCTTTATGATATAAGTTGCATTTCTTATTTAACTTTCATAATAAAATGTATTCTTAGTTTATGCATTCTCTGCGTCATAACTCTGGCAATGGCGTTTGCAAATGAAAAGTTTTTTCCACTTACCATGATTCTGGCTTAATTTTAGCAATTTTAAGAGCTTTAAAACATTTTAACCTTAGGGCACTTTTAATCCCTTTATTCGATCAACTGAAATGTCCATGTTTTATTTAGGAATCTTCTTCAGAATTATTATTACGGAGGAAAAAGCTGACAAAAATATTTTTACAAAGTTGTTACTAAAATATGTGTCACAGTCACTTCTATCAACGTTGTTATAGGCGTTGTAAAGACACCTTATTTATATCTGTTCCGTTTATTACAAAAAGTTTTTTCGTTAAGTTTTATCGGTCATAATTTTATTTTCTTTCTCCGTAAGGAGGGCCTAGACGACACCAAAGTTTTAATGCCTCGTAAAGATGGAACAAATGTTGTGTGTGTTACGGAAACTGCACCAAAGTCTATCTCGTCGCTTTTTAGCACCAAAATACAATATTTTCTCTCTAATGTCTGCTTCTGTACTTAAGATAACAGTACATAATTATTTTCCCCATTCACGGAACCGCGTTATTAATAAGCGAATTTTGGAATTTTGAAAATGGCTTTAACTAGGAAAGCGTTAGTCACTCAGTGGGTTCCATCGACTTCGAGTAAAAAGAAAATGAATTCTCGAGAGGGATTGGCAAATTAGGTCGTTTTATCTTCGTTTTAGTCGAGATCTCTGCCGATTTCGCCTCTGACGTGGGTACATTTTTAATACCTTTCACTTTAGGGATGAACTAATTGGATTATTATCCAGACTGATCTTTATTACGGGATGTATCTATTAATTGTGTTGCGACTGATAACACACTTTATGTTAAACAATATTTAATTAAACAAAGATTATAATGTGTTTGGTTTTTGTGAGATTTTCAACCGACTTTAAAAAGAAGGAGGTTCTCAATTCGACTGTATGTTCTTTTTTTTTTTCTCCGGCTTATGTAAATCGATTTTGAAAATGCACTTTTTAGATTTTGAAGGCGGTTGTCTTTTTTGTAAAAAAGCATTTTATAACCTACGTAATTGTATATAATAATAATACCAGCCTATAATTGTGCCACTGTAGGGCAAAGGCCTTTTCTCATATAGAGAAGGCACGTAATTGTATAATATTTTTATTATGGAAATTATATTGGTTGAATCTGGTATTCGCATTACGAAAGCAACTATTATTGCAGATATCCAACGGTAACCGCTAGTTACCGTTTACTATCAGGGTGGTCACCTTGTTGTAAGTCTAAATATCTTTTATTTTTTGGCACAACAACATTGTCAAGCTCATTCTCCAGCCCTTTTTCCAGTTTATCTGGGATCGACACCTCGGTACATCATCTTTCTATGGGTCTCAGGGTCTCATCTCTCCATTTTGCATTTTCAATACCTACAACCTTTAATAATGTTGTATTAAAAATGACAAACCTAATGTGCCGACCCGCTTAGGTATGTGTATAGAGACCCTATGTCATATCAATAGAAAACACCTTTATCACTACAAAATAACATACCGATACGGTATCTGTCGAATTCAATTTCCTCAACACGGTCACAGCAGTTAATGACAACATTCACAATAAAATGATGAATGAAGCAATGACGTAAATTAGTAGTTGCACATCGGCTCGTGACCGGTAGGAGGAGCCACCGGTGTTGACTTAGGTCATGGCTGCGCTCACGCAACACCGCGCGCCGTTTGAGGCCAGTAAAATGTGCATTCATAGCATAGTTTTTAAAGATAACTTTAAAACCTTTTATTTACACTACTACCACACTCTCTACTCTCGTCTCTTCTACTTTTATCTTTTTATATCTTTCTTTTAACTACTTTTGTCTTTTATTTATCTTTTTTTTTGTTTTTATTTCTTTTACTTTGTTTACTTTTATCTTTTATTGAATTATAAATAGGTACTGTCTACAAAAAAATTACATACACCTACTTATATATTTTTTAATAATTCCTTTCTTAAGTTTTTAAAGTTAATAAACTTTAAAACCTTTTATTGACACTACTATCACTCTCGTCTCTTCTACTTTTATCTTTTTTATATCTTTCTTTTATCTACTTTTGTCTTTTATTCAATTATGAATAGATACTGTTAAAAAATAACATACACCTACTTACATTTTTTTTTAATAATTCTTTTCTTAAAATAGGGTAAGCAAATCATTTTTTTTTGTTTTAAAGCGCTTACCTGCTGGACTACTAGTCCGATTTTGAAATTCTTTCGGTAATAGGAATCTACGTTATCTTTGAATGATAAAGACTATATTGTATCTATTATTTAAAAAAAATAAGGACTACGTCCGCGTGAATTTTCGTGAATGTTTTTTTTAATCGGATGAGTAATTCCGGAGATTACCCTACATACACAAAAAAAAATTCAGTGTGTACTTATGTACGCGCGTGAGAAGTTATACTTCTTCGAGTCACAAAATAGCAACGAAGGCAGTAAGTAGTTCAGCATGTACGTCAGAGATGGCGTTGTTTACAATTACTCCCGTGAGAATTTTGTGTGACGCTGTGCGCGCGCATGCGCGAATCGTAAAATTTCACTCTCATCATTTTTTCATAACGCGCCTAAAGAAGTATAACTTCAAAAACTATTTATAATATTAAGTACCTATAGATAAAGGACGTACGGACAGCGTCATCAACTGGTTAACCCCCTTTTCAAAGGAATTTTAATGCGTGAGGGGTAACCAGTTAATTATGCTGTCTGTACCCTAAGTGGATAAAATACAGGTATTCTAAATTAAATGTAAAAACCTACATACTACACAGTTTAAAAAGTTTTCTTAGCCCACGTTGTATTTCATCGAAATTATTCAGAAATAGAACTTTTGCACACCGAGCGCCTGTGTAAGTTTGCCTTCGCCCATGCTGTGGTTCTAAACCATTTCATTGCCTGGCTTGCAAGCTCCAGCAAAATAATCTAAATGCTTACTAGAAACATTGCACTATTATATTGTGACATCGCCTTAAACTATTTAATTAAAATTGTTGAATGCAATCCCGACAACTGAGGGAAACGTGGACAACGTGCTTTACTGATCCATGTCTGCGTATGCGGAATGAAAACTTCAATTAATTCGTACTTTGTTTCAATTGAATGTTTGAACCGAAGTTTTGTTTTAAATGTATTTAATTTATTGTCAACCGACTTATAAAAAGTAGTAGGTAGGGTATGCCTCAAAGGTAGTAGTCCCATATAAATTTAAAATGTTTCAGGGCTTTTTGAAAAATAAATCTAACACCAAAAAAATATACACAGTTGACGTTTGTGTTTCTTCAATCTTTGGAGGACTTTAGGTGTCTGTTTTAACTGTGTTGCCGCGTTTTAATGGATTTGGATGGTAGGGAAGTACATAAAAAGCCTAAAATAAAAACCCTTTTACAAAAAAAAAACTTAAATAACTTTAGCATAGAACACATAAATATGACTTTAGGTTTCGGATGTCGGTGGCAATACAAAATACAAACAGAACAAAGCCATGTAAACGCAAGCCTAAATCGCGTAATATTATTTAATATTAACTGAATATAAAAAAAATAAGTGAACATCAAAAACAAAGATCATTGCGCTCATGTTTTAATACGCGGCGTACTAAAATGTAAGTACCAAAAACTGGTACCAAAACATAATGCGTATTTTTACACTCAAGGATCTGCATTGCGTATGAATACGCCGTATGTAATACGTGGCGAACCAAACGATATGCTTGTAACTGCAATAAGCCAACCGCTTGCTCCCACTCAAAATGTACCTAATTCAGAATCACTCGTTAACTATAAGGAAATATTAAAAAAGCCAGTTGTTTATGCTGCAGTTTTTCAATTGTTCTCGGTTCTAAGTAGGTACTTAAATAAAGGTTGTTGAGTATTTTTAGAAAAGGTAAAAGTAGATATTTTTTTCGTAGACAAGCCTTCTGCAATACCTCTAGTTTTGCAAACAAGGTAGCGACACTGATGTGTTGACACCTTGGAGGGAGCCTACCTGATGGTAGGCTGTCAGATTGTTGACTATCCAACGTCATAAATAAATAATAAATAAGCGTTCGTTAATTTTATTTCAGAGATGTACGAATCAATCTCCTGCACATACGTATAAATACGTTTCCAATACGGATGAAATAATAATCTCGGTGAATATTTTGAATTTATACCAATTTGGTTAAATTGCTATAAGCCCTCGGGAAGAGTTCCCTGGAATTTATTACACAGACGTCTCAGATGTTCGGATATTTCGCCATTTAGTGCTATTTACGTTAAATTTCAGACCGTAAAGATTTTATCTAATTTATTGCTACGTATTTCGACATTCCCTTTAAATATATCGACACTGACTGACGCGTATTATCTTTATCTTGAAGCTTAAATGTTTTTTTTTCTAATTGTTACAGATACGACAACGGTCCAAATTAGCCAAGAAAATCGCAGTTACAAGGTATACTAGCATTTTAATATTATGATGCAAAACTCGTTAGGTTAATTTGAAAAAGTTGAAGATAAAAGTTGAATAAAATTTGGGTTAAGTGAGTGCAGCAACGAAAATTGAGGTCAGATTACCTAAGGAACCATACTTTACACTCATTTCCATTTCTTGACTCCACTCCACTGACGTAAGACCAATTGAATTTTTTATTGGAATTCTTTTTCTGTTAAGGCGAAAGTGCTAGGCGCTTCTAATTTTTTTTTATTATCTTTCAACCCGATACTGAGCTGCAAATTGCAAAAAGTGTATGAAAATTTTATTTCCGCTGGCTACCCTAGCGTTCCCTCTTAATAAGATAAGAGAGAAACTAGTCTCCTCTGACTACGCATCCAAAACATTTCGGTTAGACAAAACTCATTTGCCTGTAAATTATTAGTCTTGAGATCTTCTAGGTTCTCCGAAGGCTAGCGTTGGATGTAAGTACTTAACTACCAAGATAAAGTTCTTAGAAAATGTATCTATAGAAGTTTGTTTTTGGTTCATTTACTTTCGACTTTTATCATAAATATTTGATGTAAACAGGTAAAATTTAGAATAGACAGCAGCTGTCATAATAACGAGTAGTCTAAAATGTTTAAAATGACGGTGTCCAACAGACTGCTAAAATGAAAATTCATTCCTGAACTTATTTTATTAAATATTTTAAAATGTAATGGATCCTGAAGTAGAATTATTTCAAAGCAATTTTTAACCCAAAAGCGACACCGGGTGTTGCCGTTCTAGCCTACAAAATAGCGGTGTGACCACTTGAAAAATGGCACTGGCAGCTAGCACCGATAATGTACGAAGCAGAACAATCCATCAGTCGTGTGGCGGAAACTACCACCCCTCCTCATTCCATTGGAAAAGGGCTCCATTGTACATCTTTAGTTCTTTGTAGGGCTGGGAAACTTTCGCTATTTGAGGTTTATTAATGTTGCTGTTTCAAAGAATTATTGAGCCTACTATAATTCTTTGGATACTATTAAAAGTAGATTTGAGTTTATCAGAGTTCAAACATACTAGCTTTTTAATCACGTAGCGGTTTAATGAAACACAACACAATATCAACGGAGTAAGTATCCCTTTAGAAAGTAATTTACAATGTTACTAACTCGTGGCGTCAATACAAGTTAATATTTAATTCCATACAATTGAAGTTGCGAGTAGTTTACCTGGCACGCTATCCAATATGTTGTGACCGAGGTCGATTTTATATCTGTCTATAATTTTTCATTCTCTTTTCATAAAATATTTTGATAGCATTTGAAATAAAACTATTCTGCCACGTGAGAGACCCTTTCGCCTACGACGAGATGTCAATCTATACCGATTTTTTCTAATCATAGTTTCTTAGGAGTGGAAAACCCCTAAAAGGGGCCCTCCAACACAATTACCCTTTCAGTAGCCACCGGCGGGGATTTGGCGAGAAAAAATCGCCTGCCATAAATACGGCTATACTTAAAGAAGAACATCAATCAAAATTATGTGGATTTTATTTACGTAGCTTGATAGAGTGTGCGTGTTCTGTTATTGATAAGCAACTATTTTGTTCTCAGGACTCGTGCTGAAGAATATGGACGATAAATCATGCTCAATGAGCACTTGGAAATGAAACAAAAAACGAGAAAGAAACTGTTCAAACATAAACAAACTGAGGCGAAATTATAGCCAATACATTCTCCAAAGTCATGTGAAGCTAATCTACATCAGTGCAACTGTCATATCGAAGAAGCATATCTTGTGGCAATCGTAAAACAAGAAGACATATCTCATTATTTATGCTAGTCACCCTTTTGTGATTATAGATAGTGTAAACATTATTGCTCAAATTCTATAAAGATTTTTTTGATTTTAAACATCCTAGATTTTAATGGAGATAAGACTAAAATATTCTAGTTTCGAAAAATGTATTGAGTGAATTAAATAAAAATAGAACATTTTCCTGTCTGTATCTTGGAATAAGTTGTGAAGACAATGAAATACTTCACCATGTTTTTCCTACGGAGGCGGACGTTAATATTAAAGGCTGTGCTCATACTGACAGCGATATGGTTTATGGTTGCGTTGTTGACTACTAATGGTGGTTCAAGAAACGCAATCGTTGCGCCAGCGATTGAATACGACGATGCGGAGGCAAACCCCTTGAAAATGGCAAAGCCTACATCTACAAAAAGGAAGAGTGAAACCTACAGCAATAATCTATCTGATGGTGAGTGTTATTTATGCATTAAAATTGCATGAGCTTGCTTGGTGTCGGTGTTAAATCAAATACCAGATATTTACACGATATTGCACTGTGTCACCCACAAAACTAACATATTTCTAACGGTGATAACAAATCTAAATCTGATGAATACAAAATAGATACGCAGGATACATTTTATTAGGTACGTTTCGATAAGGAAATCTATCTACCAAAATCAAATTGTAGATCACATCCCTTGAGATCGAAATAGAAAGAGTAAACCTCGGAATTCTTCGTACCCCTTATTTATTCCGCTTCGAAAACAGTATCTCCGCTTAAATTATAATGGCATCAGTGCTACTGTTTGCATTTACAAATATTGCCTTCAGTGTTGTCTTAACATTCTCCAAGAAACGAGTATCCCGTTGCGATTGTGTTTCGGCTAATACATGCAATACAAATGGTAATGAGGATAGACGTAACGGAATACTAGAATGAATTTCTAATAGGATTTTCCCCAAGAGTGGGATAACAATGAATCGCCATTACTTTGTTCTATTTAGCTTTATCCTGTCTCTTTCTGCAAACAGTTCTATAGTGGGGCGGTACCATAGTGTGAACTGATCATGATGTAAGACATAATTAGGACTACTCAATTTGAGTGATAAATATGGATTGGAAGCATATTTATTTAAACTTTTGGTGTCGATTTAGTACGCAAATCAATTATTTTTAGAAGTCGTCACCAATTTTTCCTAGCGAAGAATGAACTTTGGGTAATTATGCATTCGAATATCCGATCACTACTCATAAACTTTTTTGTGTCGAAGATTGTCATGCACAATGTTTAAATAGGTATTAATTACTACTTATGACACTTACGGCATCGGATAAAAACTGACACCATCCGAGGTTTAATTTGTTTTAAAAGCACACCATAGCATCATAATGTCAATCCTACCCATCGACTGGTACGGTAGCGTTAAAGCATAAGGTTACAAAATGATTCATTAAAAGTTAAAAGTAATGAAAATCATTTTACTTTTAATAATTCGTGATATCGTCAAAAAAGTGTCCCTGGAACAACGTAATATGTTAGTACATAATACTGAATCACTTTATTTTTTTATACACGTACGTATTATGTGTACTGTATATGTTTGGAAAAACATTATGTACTTCAATAATTTATGATTTTTCAAGGACATTTTTTGATGATACTTAAGCCCACTTGCACCAAAAACTTGAGGTTAAATTATAAAATTTGCCATTGTTATCAAATAGCTGTGAATTAAACATAACCCTAACAGGCGCAAGCGGGCTTAATAGATTTTAAAACCTTTTAGTATCTTTTTGCATGATAAGTTTTGGTTTTTTGACACAGCATTCGTCTTTAAAAGGTATAAAGGCGGTCAGCTTAAGGCAAATAGATGCAATTTTAAAACCAGCTTTAGTTAATGAACAAATAACTATCTTTACAAAGTCTCTTATTTGTAAGTTCATACGATACACCCCGTAATTAAAATTTAAATAGTTAGTGACTTATTGATCTTAGAGTTTGTTAGTATTTTTTATTTCGTCACTTTGCATGATATTGTTCGTTTGTCCGTCACAGCACAAACTCGGGTTGATTGGCTCGCTCGGATTGCGGGAAAAGAAGGTAATTTTTAATGGCCTTTGTTGATTAGTCTATATCACAGAGTAGTGAGCAAATTGAGTGCTATTAGGTACGGATTTGAACTTCGAATCTCCACATTTGTCGCTGGAAGAGCTTGCTGCCTTCAATGGCATAGGTTCTTTCTCTCCTGTAAGTATTCGGTATAATGCTTATGCACCGATGACACTGCCTACATGCTATTGTGTTGTGATTGTACATAATTCCTCCATTTGCTTAGTACTCTGTGTGCTATTTAACCTTAAATGTAGATATATACGTACGTGTGGTGTCTTCTGTGGTTTGGGCTGTAGTGTGTAATTAATTGTGCCTATAAAACCGATTGTATGCCATAATTGTATTGGTGGCGGATAGTTATAGTTAACAGCTGTACTCTAATTTACACTGCCATTACACATATTAACCACAGATGTTTCATAATTAATTGTCATTCTTGTAATATTTAATTTATCTTACTAAACAAATCATTACTTAAATCATTATGATAGATTTCACAATTACTCATTAGAAAACTGAATACTTATTTTCGATTTCAATTCTTCGTTGCATTATTACTTCAGTTCCATTTACTCAACTTTCAAATTTACCGATCATGGTTTTAATATAACTTATGAGAGATTTTGTTTGCAATATAATTGCAGTTTTATAAGGTCTTTAGTTATAATAATTCACATCCCGTAGGCCTCGGCGTGATAGCTGCCCCAGGATCGAACAATGCACCCGGTGAACTGGGGAAACCGGTTGTTTTACCGAAGAATATAAGCGACGATACCAAGAAAGCTGTCTCGGAGGGGTGGAAAAAAAATGCGTTCAACCAATACGCTAGCGACCTGATATCTATTAGGAGAAAGCTACCAGACCCAAGGGATGAGTGGTAAGAAAATGATGCCAAATCCGTGTTACATGTTGTATGAAGAACGACCTGACAACATCCCGAGGGATTCAGGGATTTCAGTGTAGCCTTCCTCTCTCTCTTATCGCATTTTTCTGACTCAACGCATTGCTTTGTATTGGATGAAGAAAAAAAATATAAAAATATACTCGTTTCTTCCAAGAATATTTCTGCAAAACTCTGTGAAAAATACTACATTTTGTAACCTAGCCTTATCAGTGCCCAGCTCTATTTGTAATAAAATTTCTAACGCTGAGAGGAAATAATAACTTAGTATAAAGATAAGGAGTTTATTTAACGTTCTAATAACGTTATAGATACTTCTTATCTTATCGTTTAGTAGATTATATCTTAACTTATTTCGATTTTCATGGATTTTCAACTGAAACTTTTAAACAGAGTTAAGGAGGTTTTACGGTTTCCTATTGAATGAAAAGGTATTTTGTTATTATTATAGTCTTGATTTATAGGAACGGAACGGAACAAAACCTTGTTTGTAGTCATGCCCAGTTAACCATTATTTAGATATTAAAAACTGTACCATATGGCGAGTTCGAATTGTGAGTACTTTGTAAATAAAATGTTTAATTTACCAGGTGCAAAGTGCCAGGCAGGTATCTAGAGGACCTGCCACAGACATCCGTTGTGATATGTTTCCACAACGAAGCATGGTCGGTGTTACTTAGGACCGTCCATTCAGTACTGGATCGATCGCCAGCGCACTTAATCAAGGAGATTGTACTCGTCGACGACTTCTCCGACATGCGTAAGTTTGTTTAGCAAGATGCGAATGCTGAAATAAAACGAGTGTTGGAAGTAGATGGCGTATTGGTCTTAACTAGAGCTAAATTTTCAGCCATAATAAAATGACGTAGATCTGACGACTCTGGAATCTTGGTTCATACAGCTATCTGCTTCCATTAATTGGCAGGTCGTGATGAGTGCCTTTATTTATAGGAAAATACAAGCTAGAAAGTGAAAAGAAAGGTGTAACAAGGCATAATCAATAATAATTATTATAATTGATTTCAATTTTAATCTGTGTTGTTATTTGTAGCTCACTTAATGCAGCAGCTTGATGACTACATGTCATCGTTACCAAAAGTTAGGATAGTCAGAGCCAGTCGACGTGAAGGCCTCATCAGGGCGCGACTCCTTGGGGCCCGATACGTCACGGCCCCCGTGCTTACCTATCTTGACAGTCATTGCGAGTGCACTGAAGGTAAAATCGTACAATTAGCGTAACACAATTTCCCTTTAACGACCAAGTCGTTAACCTCAGCTATTTCATTTCAGGATGGCTCGAACCATTACTGGATAGAATTGCCCGTAGTAAGACAACGGTAGTGTGCCCCGTAATTGACGTCATCGACGATAATACCCTCGAGTATCATTATAGAGACTCAACTTCAGTCAATGTTGGCGGTTTCGACTGGAATCTCCAGTTCAATTGGCACCCTGTTCCGGCGAAGGAGCGAGCGAGACACGAACATACTGCGGAGCCTGTCTGGTCTCCGACTATGGCCGGTGGTCTATTTGCTA
Organism: Charanyca ferruginea; assembly: GCA_947361185.1. NCBI lineage: Eukaryota > Metazoa > Arthropoda > Insecta > Lepidoptera > Noctuidae > Charanyca > Charanyca ferruginea. The sequence continues at coordinate 8,700,721 of OX376070.1, forward strand.
TAGACAAAGACTTCTTCGAAAAATTAGGAACTTACGACAGCGGTTTCGACATTTGGGGCGGTGAAAATCTGGAGCTCTCGTTCAAAACTTGGATGTGCGGTGGAACTCTAGAGATAATTCCGTGTTCGCACGTCGGTCATATATTCAGAAAACGTTCGCCGTACAAGTGGCGAACCGGTGTCAATGTACTCAAGAAAAACTCTGTCCGATTAGCTGAGGTAAGAATTTTGGTCACCATGTAAGTTTATCTTTTCTACTTTTAGATTCAGACAAATAATAACTCTTTATGGTTTCAGGTATGGTTGGACGATTATGCAAAGTACTACTACCAGCGGGTTGGTAACGATAAGGGTGATTACGGTGACATCACTAGTCGCAAAGAATTGAGGGAAAAGTTAGGTTGCAAGTCTTTCGAGTGGTATTTGAAGAACATTTATCCCGAACTCTTCATTCCTGGAGAATCAGTTGCTCACGGCGAGGTACGTTCATATTATTCACTGGAGTTTCAATTTGTCAATAAAATAAAATTCAAATTCATTTATATTTTGAGCATTGTAATCAATGGGATATTTTTTTTCCGTTATATTGTTCTGCATAACAATGAGTGCATAGTCATTGGTCAACACCATTTTGATTCCTTAATTTGTTTATTGTTATTAGATACATCTATACCTCTGATTAAATTAAAACACTTAAAGACTGAACATAGTTTTACGGTTTTGACAAAAAAATTATACTTATATTATAATTATCGAAAACAACAACAAAATATTTTTTAGTGTTCGTCAAAACAAAAAAAATCTGAACAAAATTAGTGAATGAACTTAATTTGCTGTAACTTAAAAACTAAAGCTGTTACAGGAAAATTGTGGCCATGCTTAAAAAATTGGCGCCAAAGTAAGATAGAAACAAAAAAGAAATTCAGGGATCAAACAATTTTTTTACTTTTGTTGACCAGTATTATTAATTAGTGTCTTCGAAATAATTACCCGTACAGATCCGCAATGTCGGCTTCCAAAAGATTTGTTTGGACTCTCCAACACGCAAGTCAGATCATCATAAGCCAGTCGGACTTTACCCGTGTCACCGGCAGGGAGGAAATCAGGTCTTCTGTCAAATTCAATTTGACCGATTGCGGCAGTACCACTTTGCAGGAGTTTTTGTTCAAAATTTTAAATGTTTGTTTCGGTTTCGTTCAATATATTGCACTCTTTTATGCACGTTGGACAGCACGGTTGTTTGTATTATTTTGCACCCATATTCACACTTTTGCATTTGTTCTTATGTCCATCATCGATAGTTACGAAATAAATTAAGCAACGACTGCCTTGATGGTGTGGCGGACATTGACAAGGTTTATCCAGCCAAAATTCGCAGATGTCACGGCACTGGTGGCAATCAGGTACTCCTCAGAAGACAAAGGAGTGTGAATTAGATTGGACTTTGTTTTATTTTGGGGATATTAGAGGCTTTCTTAATACCTACTTATTTTGTTTTTCGAACGTCTTAAGGAATGATTGTGTAACTGTTGAAATTCTACAACAGATTTTTTATGTTTTTTCATCTCCATTATCATAAAATTCCAACGTCATCATTGGTATTTTTGTTGTATATTAAATAATGTTAGTTGTTTTAAAATGATGACGTTGGATCAGCACGCTTGCTTTTGGCACGCCTTTTATAACTTATGGATGGCATCAGATCGAGAATCCTGAGTCGGAAATGTGCATCGACTCGGCTGCGGGTCCCGAAGATATGAAGAAACCCGTCAACGTTTGGCCATGCCACGGGGAATACGGAAATCAGGTTTGTCGCAGGCCGCCAAATTATTCAAACCTTCCGCTTTCGCTATATCTCGTAGTTGGGTGTTGGTGATCATCGTCATTTTCGTAAATGGTTGTCGTAGCAGCTTTGAAAGCTCACCAAAGTAACATAGTATTGCATCGTATGAATACTAATCGGCAAAACGTTAGCGCGTTACCGTATTTATATATCTCATAATGATTCGCATGTGTTTTGCATATATTTTCATTCATAATCTCCTTATTAGCTCTAATAATGCGTTAACAACATTTATTGTGTTAATCATTGTTGAGTTTGTTAGTACCACAGTAGATGTCATTAGATTTCTTACTTATTAATATTAACTGAAGTGATCCAGCTGTGTTTAAACTTGAGCCAACATTTACCCTTTATGACCTTTTAAGGGTGAATTGGAGTGGTAGATTAGAAATCGAAATTTATAGTATGTTTACTCTTCCAATTTTGGTACTGCCGCGAGGTTATTTATAACTTTTAAAGTTATTTAACACAATTATGATCATCGTTTACAAAATTACTGGTACAGATGTTTTATGAACTTACGTTTTCATTACACGCTTGCTCTAAGACATGATCATAAGCGTTAAGTGGCTCATTAGTTCATAAGTTTTTATATTCTTTTCGCCTTTGATTTATAATCCATTGATTAACTGACCCTGTTTATTTTTAACTGATTGTAAACTCTTTTTTTGTTTCCTTTTTAAGTTTTATGGTTTTGGCTTATTGGGTTATTTGGTGCCATATCCAGTAATTTTCAATACTCCACACTATAAATAATAAGCATAATAACGTTACTTTTTTTAAAACATAATATTCTGTTTATTCCCTTGGTAATTTACTATGTTTTTATTGTATATGCTTTAGCATTTATAACTATTTATAAATTATCAATTAAAAATAAGTATTATAATAATATTTTACAACACACTAAATATGATTTAAACATATTTATTTAATAACAAAAACATTGTAAGTTACGGAAAGCGTTAAGAAATACTTGAGCGTAAAAGTGACATATTTGTTTAATATATTTTTCAGTTTTGGATGTACTCGAAGAACGGCGAGATTCGACGTGATGAAACGTGTTTGGACTACTCTGGACATGAGGTTGTGTTATACCCGTGTCACGGGGCCAAGGGAAACCAGATGTGGTTGTACAGTGTACGTGTAAGTTTCATACTTTCGTCCATAAAAATTATTTAAAAATTTCTATAATTATAGTCAAAAGTAATTGAAACTATATAACAGCTACAGGCATTTTTTATAATTTCAAATTAATGTTTCCTAACAATTTTAATTGAATAAGATTAGTCTGAGACAAGTTGTCGTGGGAAATAATTAACTTTGCAAGGTTTGGGCGAAATTAATTTGCAGAGTTAGGTAACGAGCAATCCTTTAGTACCTGCTGCTAAATATAGAAGTATTAAGTCAGCGAAATTATAGGAGTGTTTCCGTATAAATTATGTTCCCTGTTCTTATGAAATACGGTAACCGTCCAATGAGACTTGGACTACTTTAGAGCTTTTCAAAGCCATCCATAGCAGTTTGAATTAGGGTTGCGTTCAATAACAAGTTGGTCACTATCTGTCCCATTTATCAATTACATACCGCAGTTTAAGCTTAAAAAGCAGAGACACTTAATTAAATTAACAATGATTGCTTTACAGAAGAAGTTACTGAAGCACGGTTCAAGCGAAAAATGCATGGCGATATCGAAAAACAAAGATAAAATAATCATGGAGAACTGCAACGACTCAGAGCCGAGGCAAATGTGGAACATGGAGAATTTCAACGCGGACCGATTATCTCCAGAGCTAACACAAGATGAGTAGCCGGAGGCTTACCTAGAAGTGCTGTTCATATAAACGGCAATGACAATGATGTTAACGTGATTGTGACTTGTGACTTAGTGTTAATTCAAATGGTTCACTTGTTGTCTGATGCAAAGAATGCTTGTAGTTAAACGTGTACTTTATTGTATAGTGAGATACGCTACGAGCTGTTTATCGGTAGGCGATATGGCTTCACGATGTAAACAGGCTGTTGTACATTTCTCAATTACTGATATGAACCCCGTTGAACTCGGCCTATCGATGACTGATGTATTCGGTTTTAGTTTCGCTTGAATGCCATTTGTTTAGTTCCTACAGATTCTGTGTGAAATGTTGAAACGATGAGAATTTGTGGACGGTGAAAATTTTTGCGTTAGTGTTCAGAAGTAACTGTAATATCGGTGGTGCTTGCCTATGTTTGTCGTATTGTGAAACACTTTTATTTATGACTTGTAAAATTGTTATAATCTTGCTGTTGTTGAGAATCAGCATTTTGAGTTTATTCTAGTTTTCTTTTTCTATGCGCGTTAGTTATCTAATAGTATTTAATGAGAAACTTATCTAAATTATACATATCTTTACATAAAAACATTTTATCGATATTTTCAACTAGAATGAATGTTTATTGCCGTCTTTTTATCAATTTTAAAGTGTTTTTTGTAAAAAATAATGTTGTAATAGTATTCTTTATCGAGTATTAACTTCGGGTTAGATTTTAGTATACACTTAAACTGTACATATCTTTGATATCTGAATGCTTAAATATATTTATTACGATTACCTAAATTACAAAATGGATGACCTAAGAAATAAGTCAGTGACTGAAATATAAAATGAATGTCGTAACAAACCTTTTTATTATTAGTGCTTTTACGCCATATTTAACTTTGCAATACATTTCATCTAACAATCTATGGTTATTTCTTGCTATTTCTATACTCTTTGTCAAATAAATCAACAGAATTAGAATTAAAAAGAAATAGGTACGTAACTAAAGGTATTCATAATATGTTTAATTACATAATGGCGTAAAAGTATTATAATAAATTCGAGGAAGGTCACTAATGGTATAAAAAGGGTTTTACAAAAAGATTATGACTTTAAGTTTGTATGTAAATTACATAATTGTGATTTATTTAAAGATGTTCTTCAATATAGTTAGCCGTATTGACATACGTCGTAGATTGTGCATAAATTTTAGTGAAATTGTAAAATAATGAATTATAGATTTTAAAAGTATGTAGGTATGTTATTAATAAATAAGTAAATATTTTTGTACTCATAAGTTACTGAGCGAATTTATTTTGTAGTCACATGTATTTGAGCTATTTTGAAGGTGACTGATGTTCATGTCGATATTATTGATGATAATTTAATAAAATAATTGAAAATATCATTCACAATCAAGTCACTTTTTACGACAATTATAATTATTAGTGAAAGTACATTGACGTCAAATTATTATATTTTTATAAGTTCCAAACTTCAAAATCATTTTCAATTGAAAATTATATACATTCCTAAACCAATCTAATATATTTATTTAAAAAACTGAAAATTTAAATTTCCTTGACACTGTGTTTTTATAAAAAAATAAAACATTCCTCTTTGTGATGAACACAAAATGCTATTATTAAATTTGAAATTTCCTTTACAGTTTTTATAAATGTGTGTAGGATAATATCATTAATTTCAATATTGACAACATAATTATTTACGCTTTGAAACTTATTTAGACACACGAGGACAGTTTGTTCGTTTCGCTAATGAATGTTCGCTCTCTTGTGTAAATTAGCTTTTAGACTATGAGCCAGTATTTTAATACTTTTTTTCAACACACTTACCCGTAATGTATATGCACCACTTTTAGGTTCATAATGCAGCGTATCGTGAGCGCGAGCTTTTTTCTTTAAATTATCGCGCTAGTGCTGTATAAGATCCCTTTTTAAAATTTGCAAAAAAGGGACGATTATATAATTATATTGTGAATAAATAAACTTTCATTCTAAAATAAAAATGGTTAATAAACATAAATTCGTTATTATTAATTGTTGTCAACTATAGAAATTTGTGTTTAAATATTAAACATATTCAGCTGTTTGACGGTTCTGTCAATGCTACTTCCTTCAGTGGTAGCAAATTCATCCACTGAAGGGGAAAACCGGGTAGAGTTCGAATAATAAAAACCGCGTTTTAATTTTACAAATATATTTTCATAAATACTGGAGTATACCTATGAAATTTTATTATTACGTATGTTCCTCGTGCTAAGTGTGTTAAAAAAGACTTTTGAAACGCATGAGCATTTATCATTACACTCGGCTTCATTACGCCCTTTCCTTTGGATCAGGCTTCAATCTAGGCCCAAAGTGTAATGACAAACTGGACTCACTAATAATATAATGTATGGTTTATTTTTCTCTGACACGATACTGCCTATTAGTCTTCCTAGGTATTTGTGCTTAATTTAGTCACTTTCCTCTTTTTATTTCTTCACATTCTATCAGCTTAGAACTACGTAAATATTTGACTGAATATATAATTTGTGAATATCTTTCATTGTGTAGAAATAAAGTTACTTCCAATAAAATATCGGAAGTAATTTTATTTATAACTAACTTTTACGATTTAAATAGGAATTTAAAAAAATAAAATTAGATCATATTGACAAATATTTGTTGTTTCAAGTTCGATGCTATCTATTTAGTGAATTAATTGAATAAAGGTACATTTGTTTAATTCTAAAAAAATATTTTATTTATTATCACAAGATATCACATTCTAATGTATATTATAATTTTAACATTGTATAAAAATACCGTTAGCATTGAAAAAGTCCTAATTATTTAAGACTATCTTAGAAAATAATTTCACATTAGATGTTAATATTATTTTTTGAGAAAGAGATTATTTTAGTTGAAATTTTATTCCATGATTTCAATGTAAATAGCTTCTGAATACCTAAATATGGTATTATTCTGACAGTGAGAGGTGTGAAGTTAATTTTGTTATACGTTATGTGTGAAAAAATAACGTTTTGTTTATATAGATAGGTAGTAAATTATTTTATTTCGGTTAAAATTCGTTATGTAAAAAAGCCTACCAGGATACAACAAATCAGGCAGTTAGTTATTTAATCGAGCTCAAGGCAATAAATAAATAAAAAATCGCACCTTATAACAGTTTGCCTATTTTATGAAAAATTATAACATAATTAGCTTCACATCATGTACGTACCTACCTAAAATAAAATCCGTGCATTCACAATTGTATAGTTAGTAAATTATTAGATTTATAATATAATTAGTTAATGTAATAAGATGTTTTAATGTGCCTTATAACTTTACATAATTATTATTGAATGTTGAAATTTCTGTATATACTGCGGTGTCTCCAAATGTAATTATACTAGGTATGTACTATAGCGTAACATTTAGATGGCGATTACATAGTATTTGTAAAATAAAGCATTATGTTGGATTTGTATTCTGTCGTTTTATTTGTAAATAAAAGCATTTACACTGGTACCCCGAAATAAAACTATTTGCCACTATTTTTACAAAGGAAGCAAGAAAATAAAATAATACTAATAATTAAAAAAAAAAACAAAAAACCATTTACAATTTGTCCATCTCAAAGAAATATAAAAAATGCCAATAGACGAAGTACAACACTATGCATTTTTGAGACAGAGTGAACGTCTGTGTCCATGCTAGTATAAACTATGTTACAGACACAGGCGCCTGCCTTTTACAGTTCATTCACAATTTGATATACTTAGTAGGAATTTTGGTTAGCATAAAAACAAAGTTTAACAAGTACTTAACACTTATTAGAATTTATGTAAGCAAGGAATGGGTGTGTAGTGTAGGTGTATATATGGGTGTATGTGGTATGTGTGAAGTGTAGGTGTGTGTGTGTGTGTGTGTTTAGTTGTGTTTTTCGTATATATCAACGGCCTGGCCGGAACAGTCAATCGTTGGCTGCCAAATGCTAGCACACCGTCTGCAAGCCGCCAACTTTTTCACCTTCTCATTATAATAATAATAATAAATAAAATAAAACTACACTACGTTATTTATAAAATGAACTTTAAAGCACAACAATTATTTGCTGTCGTAGCGGTGCTAATCGCGGCGTTGCGGTAGTAGTGGTTTAGACTAGTCGAGGAATTCTGATTCTATAAAAGTGGTGGAAAATGCAAATGACAACGGGCTACTAAAATATTTTGTCCTTACAATTGGATCTTGAAAGCAAAACTACTACAACAGTTTACAAGAACGCTTTGTGTGTCTAGTTAGGATCAAGATTTAAATCTATGAAAGCTAGATACTGCAAAAATCGTCATCGGTCAAGCAATATCTGGTGACTGTCTAAAACTAGTTGAATTATAAAACAGGACTAACAAACATTTTTGGTCATTCATTTCATTTCCTTGTTCAATAAATTACACCAACAGCATAATAATACATTATAACACAGACTTATGACACAAACCGTCAAAAAAAAAAATGGAATGCTAGGATTACCAAAAGCTCTTAGCGTAATCTACTTTATGAACGCTGGTTCAAGATTAAATAAGATTAAGTGAAATTGTTTAAACTAAACTAACATTGACGTACCTTGTATTTAATCTTTGTTTACATACATAGGTATTGTTTATGATAACGTTCTCTTTATAACTTGAACCCGTTTTTTCTGAACATTCGTCTTCGTATAAGAATTTTAAAGTTAAGTAAGTACCTAAAACAACCTTCTACAAAACTATTGCATGAAACACACCTAAGCACAGGAAAATATCACCAAAAATTAGAGGTAGATATGTCCTGTAGAGAGGCTTTATGTAGGCCAATAACTCTTTAACTCTTTGATCTATGGATAAAGACTATGCATCCATCTAGAATGTAACCGTCATTGATTTATATTCGTTGATGTAAATATAGTTTTTATATACTATGAGATGTAGTTAATCTACGCTTGATTTATCGTAGATAGTGATCCCACGATATACGCCATACCGCAAAACCTCTATAGTACGTACCTCTTTTAGGAACTTTATTTACAACGGGGGGTCGCCGGCCAATGGACGAAGATGGAGAAGGATGGGCTTGCTTATTAAAAAAAAAATGACCAATCTGGTGCTATTTTTGAAATGTTAATAATCAAAATAATAATTTAGTAATTGAAGTTTATTTTTCTTTTTACAAGCTTTTATTTAGCTTGCACTGTTCGTATGTATGTAAATAAGTTGTCCTTTCAAAATTTGCAAACCATTTTTCGACCATTTGTTGTTATCCGATTGAGCAGAAATTTTGCATGCACCTTTAGTTCTGGTGACAATACAATGTCCAATACTCAATATTGTTATAATTCCAATATGGCCGCCGCTCCAAGATGGCGGATTACATAATTTTTGTCAATCCCCTCTTTAAGGGTATCAAATGAAAGGGCTTAAAGAGTAAAACATGATAAAGTTAATAATATCACACTAAATTCAATATGGCCGCTGCTCCAAGATGGCGGATTACATAATTAATTCAACCTCTTAATTATGGGTATCAAATGAAATGGCTTGAAGAGTAGAAAACGATAAAATTAATAACATAACACCAAATTCAAAATGGCCGGCGCTCCAAGATGGCGATTTACATATTTTTTATCAATCCCCTCGATATGGGTATCAAATGAAAGGGCTTAAAGAGTAGAACATGATAAAGTTAATAATATCACACTAAATTCAATATGGCCGCCGCTCCAAGATGGCGGATTACATAATTTTTATATATTCAGAACACGTTGAAATATTACTGAACACGTGAACAATCAAAACGAATAATTTAATTTGAATATAAAATAAAACGAACAGGTAGTAATATAAATAGGAACTAAAAATATCAGTGGTAATAATGTTTTTAGTGTAAATAATGTTAATAGGGTAAATAATGTCAATGTTGTAAATAAACAGATAAAAAACGGTTAAAAAAATCGTTAGGTAACAATAAAATAAATCTTTAAGACTAAAAAGTAAAAATAAAATAATTATAAAAAAAATCTTTATAAAAACAAGCTTTTATTTAAAAATAAAAACGTAACCAAAAAAAAAAAGAAAAAATCGAGAACTAAAAATAAATGTAAGTGACTCATACAAATATAGATTGTATATAATTGATGTATATAAATATTAATCTTTTCAAAATGTTAAAAATGTATAAATTTTAAAAGTTTGAGGCACTGATGTACGCTGTCCGTTATACAGGTGTACTGTACAATATCAGTGCCTCAAGCGTTTAAAATTTATATATTTTTAACATTTTGAAAAGACTTTTTTTCTAAAGAGTTTTTTTCTTTTTTTTGGTTACGTTTTTATCTTTAAATAAAAGCTTGTTTTTAAAAAGATTGTTTTTATAATTTTTTTATTTAGTTTTAATGTCCACCATCGAAGAGAACGTTCACATAGGTATGAAGTGGTGAATGAAACTAATAATTTTAGAGCTTCCCTTGCCAGTTCTGGATGTTCTTATTTTCTTTTCATCCAAAACACGTCAACACTTTGCGAATGAAATTCCATTTTAAGCATGCCGTCAGCACATCTATGAGATTTACTTTAATATTTATGGTTTGATTTGCCAGTTGTATTTTCCAAGAAAGTGTATAAAATCCATCTACGCCCATTGCACCCCAAGTAGTACAGCTTCGGAGTACAAGTCTGTAAGGTTTGTTAATAGTTTATTTTGCAAAATATGGTAGCTCTGTATCATGCAAGGAATGTGAGCCCTGTGGTGGCTTAAAAGATCAGCCAGAAAAGTGCTAATAGTATTTAGATTTAGCAATAAGAGCAGACTTGTAAGAATATTAACCCACCCAATATACTTACGTACCTACGTAAGTATGTAATGAATTATAATGATTGGTAAAAAAACATATTTTAACAACCAACAAAAATATTTTCGGTATAAGTACTTAGTATATTTTAGTAACTTTTTGGAATCATTTAAGTAAATCATTTTTATCATTTTATAATTACTAAGTATTTACCATATTGATCACAATTCATATATCCTGTTGTATTTATTTCGTCAGCGACCATTCACTGCACGATGCACACATACACAATTCACCTGAACTAACGACCTGTCACTCTAAAACGTCACTAGCGTGGATTGTAAAACTTTATACCACAATGTTCCAAGCCATTCCAGCTTGGGGCTATGTCCGATGGCTTACTGTGTAGTCCGGACTTTTCCAATTTTTACGTCAGTCTGTACTCGAGAGATTAGTGTTAGTCCATCGTTTTGACACCCAACTTGGGTCAGGTTTTTTTGCAATTAGTAAGGTTTTGTGAATTGGTCTGTTTAGTGTTCACGTCATATTCTTAGGATTCGTTATGATTGCTGATGACGTCAACAAATTCTGTTGCGCTTTGAGTGAATTCACACGAATAATTAGTAGATAGATTCCACGTAGTGCAGATTAGAATGTTGAGATGGATGTGTGGAGTGACCAGAATGGATTAAGGAGGGAAGGATAGAGAAGGAGGAATGAGTACATTAGAGAAAGTTTAAAAGTGGCACCGGTAACAGAAAACTTAATGGGGAATCGTTTGTGATAGTATTGGCATGAGATGGGGTGAAAGGCATGGGAGAGGAAGGCTAAAGAAAAAATTGATAGTTTATGTGAAGAAATAGACGACACGGTTGGCGCAGTGGTTGAGCGATTGACTGCTGCGCTGCGTGTCGCGGGTTCGATTCCCACTCGGAACAAATTTTTGTATGGCCTACAGATAGTTGTTCCGGGTGTTTGTGTATGTGAGTTTAAATGTTTGTAAACGCACCCAAAACACAAGAAAAATTCTAGTCGGGAACGTTTATAAGATTACATCAAATAAAAGGGAGTCAGTGATAGCATGACGGGGACGAAATGGAAAAGAGGACCAACCCCATGTAACATGGCACAAAGGCAGAAGAACGGGAAAATGACGATGATGAGTTACCATTACAATTTGATATGTTCAAAACAGTAAAACTATTTAAATTTAGCCAGTAAAGATATAAGTAAGCAAATAAATAATGACTGTTGAATTTTATTTCTAAGTTTTTAAAAGCCCACGTATTTAACATGAAACTGAATTAACTTTTCAGTAAAACTGTTAAATAATAAATAAACGTGATTAAACTAATTTAAAATGTTTGCTTCGATATTTGGAAACAAAAATGCTCACATTCTCGTGCAAAATAGAACACAACCAAAATGATCATTGATTAAGTTGGTACCTAATACTGAAATGGCTATTGATAAAAAAGGGGCAAGAAAGGAAAGACAAAAAAGGACAAGGGGGAAGGGAAAGTAATTTTTATCCAAATTTACTGCAACAACGGCCAAAATTTCACTTTACTAACCTTTATAAGCAAAAGAATCTAACGTAATACTTAGTCATTTTCCGGATAAATAGAGTTAGGGTTGAACACTTCCGAATACAGAGAAAATAAGTATCGTACAAGAGGTTTTTAAGAATGGTGGTGTTCTTATCTAAAATCTTAGACTCTAATGAACCGATTTTAAAGAAACTTGATACATTTATACGCAAGATATATATAACGCGGTCAGTCAGTCTGTTGAGAATTTAAAAAGACTTTTAAAGCTAATGTTGATCGATTTCAACTAATATTTTATTGTGCTGTTAGTATTCATAATATTATTAATAGTGCATTAAATTATGTATGTATAGTTTATATATTCGTAAGTTTATATCTTTTTAACTTTTTTAATATATTTTTTTTTTCATATGCACCTGCCATGTTATCTCTTCACCACCCTTGGTTGACTGGTAGAGAATGCCTAAGGCATTAAGTCCGCCTTTGTACCTTTGTGCATGAAGTATAAATAAATAAATAAATAAATAATAGTGCTGTGTCCGTTCATAATTTTTTGATCTCATATTTTTTTATGATTATAACCTTGTCTAATGATACCAATTTAAAATTGTATATGTGCAATAGTAAAAATATTGCTATAGGCAATCATTAGTAATGTAAAAATATAGGCGGGCCAATGACCGCTTTTGCCATAATAAAACGCCGTAGCTATAGTCTGTCAAGCCAGTCTTTTGTCTCGTGACGATATCCCGGATCGTACTGTAAAATACAGTCTTGTTTAAAAAATAAGTTTCATTCCACAAAAAATAATATTGAGTAGTAACTATATAATAATATAGGTATATTCAAGACTGTTTTTGCACAGTATTGTCTGGGACACCATACCACGATTTTTTAAATTTGCGCCTATTTCATGGGATACCATACGACCGGCTTAACAGACTCTAGTAGTAAAGTCCAAAATTACACACCAAAAATAACTACGTGCGTAATGTGTGAATACCCATTGTAACACCCTTGTCACTTCTACAAGTTCTTATTGTAATTTATTAGGTGGTTAGTAAAATTCTGATAATGTAGGTACGTATGTAGCTGTACACGCAAATATTACATAACAGGCACTTGATTGCTCAATCCAATTCAAAAACTTCTAATAATAAATATTGCGTCGTGTGCCCAAACAAAAAGTCATAATGTTGATACGTGTTTCCCATTTGTTTGTCAAAGTTATAATGTGTCAACTGGACCATCTGGATGGCTATGACGGTAAATTACCATTATAAATATTGTTTGGCTATGTTTGTTTAAGCATGTTCTCAAAAACTACGAAACATAATAATATTATGTTTCGTAGTTTTTGAGAACATGCTTATTATGTATCTATGTAATGTATCTGTGGAAATAGATATAATTATGCATTATCTCATGTACACACAAAGTGGTTGTATGCTAGCTGTCACATCTGTCAACTGTCATGGAGTAGAAAAAAAGGAAGTTGCCGTGAAGCTAGCCGGGACTCAAACTAGAGTAGTGAGTGAGCCAGTGCTATTAAATACTAATCAGTGAACAAATAGATAATCAACAACCGGCAGGGAGGATTATACCTTTAATTCGCAACGACAAGCCGGCTCAACGTTCACTTTAAAAAAAAATAATCAAATCTTAATGACTTTTTATTAGGTTTTATTTAATGTCTTTAAAAAATAACTAAACGTAATTGTAAAAAAAATAAGATTGACATTTTCAAATGCATTTTATATCAGTGTCAGTGCAAAATGGTGTAACGGTCGCAGCGACGCTGTGGGTTGCAGGTAATTTTATTGTATAAAAAATATTTTACTAAGACTACCCACTGACCAGATTTTCTGATAGTGGACACTTTATTTTATTTTATATATTATTACATTTTATTTTTAGAAAACCATTTTAGTATTATGATTACAAAGAACTTCATTGTATTGACAAAATTACGAGCACAGAGTTCATAAAGTGATACGTTGAACATTCTCAACGTTGCGACGCGGACGTAATCAGTAAAGTACTTCGTAGTATCTATGTTGAGTATGTTCAACATTGCGCCTTTACTAACGATTAATTTAGCTTGTATGTATATAAATATTTTATTTTAAATATTGATGTTTTGTCATGCTATGGGTGTGGTTTTGCATGTTTTTCTTTGCTTGCTTCAGGATAAGCGAATATGGCAAAGAACGCGCAAAATTAGAGCACTATCCCCACCAGAGAACGCTCCATCGGATATTAGCAGTACTAGTACTGATGATGAAGTTATAATTGAAGACAAGACGAGACGAAAGAACGTGAAAACTCTGATTGGAGCTCCGAATCCTTCTTCACTGAACGACTTGGACCTTGATATTTCTGGAAATTAGTCACCCACGACTTTCTTATACTGTTCCATTGACACCCGTCATGACGATCGCTATTTTAAAGTTCGATCACTTGTAGAAATGGTGAGACGTAATTGTCTATAACTTAAGGAAGAAGGTAGATACGGTATTGACAAAATGTTGCAACAGTATACTTTGGCAACTTTTTTACCTCTTTAGAGTTAATTCACCATTTACGGAGAGAGTACGGTATTTTCAGCCTTGAAACGATATAGAAGCCAATCGCTTGCGAGGATGTCAAAATATAATGCTGACTGACAAGAAACTGTCCAAGAAAGGTAGAGCTGCAAGTAAACGGGTCGTCTGCAATAACAATAAAATAGCTGTTGTAAGATGGTTCGGTAACAAGGTGGTCACACTTGCAAGTTAGTTTGTTGACTCTAATCCTATGGAGAAAATTTAAAGATACTACAAAGAAAGTAAAGCTAACACAGACGTGAAAGCTCAGATGCAAAAAAATGTCTTAGCTAGAAGAAATTGAGTTCAAATTGTAAATGAACTGAAATGAAATGTGGACAACGCCAAGCAGCACATAGAAACTCCTAGTGATCCAAGACCTCCTGATGCAGTCAGGTATGACAACACGGGACATTGGCCTCCTATGGGCGCTGCAAATTCTGTAAAATGGGTAATACAAATGTGAATTGTACAAAATATAACTCACGGCTATGTTTTGTATCTAAAAGGAACTGTTTTTAAAAGTATCAAGTTTTATAGCAGCCTTATTTTACGTAATTTATCGGTCATTTTTATAATATTTATGACTGATTGTCCTTTTTATGTCTTTTTCAATTGTTTTGTTATAATGAATACATGATTAATTGTGAATAAGTGTTTATTTTATAAAAGTCTCAAAAACCTACATATACCGCGATGTTAAAAATACTCAACGTTCATTTTACTACCTAATTTTCTCAAAACATCGCAATGTTGAGTATTCTTAACGTGTTTTTCCAAAAATTACACAAACTAGATTTATTTATTTGTACATGTATACACTATTTACATACATTATTTATTTATTTATTTATTTAAGCCTTTTATTTCCCAAAGAAACAGTGCATTATATTAACTTATTTGTTTAAAAGCATGCAATTTAATTACAAATTATGAAGTTATAAGTAGATTAGGTACATTATTAAAGATTATGTAAAAGTTCAATAGTTCATAAAATCATAGCATATCTCATATTATATCTCAAAAATTAAAATAAATAGATTTACTCTGGACAAAACAAAATTTGATTAAATAATTCATTCATTAATAATGTAGACATGCAATTAAAATAATAATTATGATTAATAGATAAGGTCTCACAATATCAATTCTATTATTAAGTATTTAAGTAATATTGTAGCATAGAATAGGTATTTTTTTTTTTTTTTTTTATGCAGTTATTTATTGGGTACCCATTTAAGGGCGAAGGCCTCCTCCAACTTTTTCCATTTCAGTCTATCTTGTGCTAGTCTAGTCCAAGTGGGGCTGGCTACGGCCACAATGTCATCGCACCACCGGCGCATCGGTCTGCCTCGGGGACGTGGTACATCGCGAGGATACCAGTGAAGAACTCTCTCACTCCAGCGTCCATCTGTGGCTCTGGCTACATGTCCTGCCCATCGCAATTTCAACTTGCATGCTAGTTCTACAGCATCTATTATTTTTGTATGAAGTCTTATCTCTTTGTTTCTCTTTCGGTCTCGTAGTTTAATTCCTAACATACTTCTCTCCATTGCTCGTTGAAAAACTTGAAGTTTATTTGTAACTGTTTTCGTAAGCGTCCAACTTTGACAGCCGTATAGTAGAGTAGGAAGTATAATAGTGTCCATGGCTTTCTTTTTCAGGCGGATAGGAATACATGACTTAAATACCTCCTTCAGTGACCAATATCTTCACCATGCGCTCTTTATTCTACGATCGACTTCATTTTCTGTTGGTTTGGAGAAACAGATGCTTTGTCCAAGATAAACACAGTTGTCTACGTACTCTATTGGTATGTCTTGTATCGTCGTTGGTATTCTTTTGCTGTTAGTTAGTAGACATGTTTTTCAGCGTTCATGTAAAGACCACATTTTCTGCTCTCCCTATCTAGAGATTTCAGCATCTGTTCCAGATCTGCATGTGTTTCGCTTAAAAGGACTATGTCATCTGCGAAGCGGAGATGATTCAATAACTCACCATTTATGTTAATTCCAATATTGTCCCACTTAAGCTGTCGGAAGATATGCTCCAAAACTGCGTTAAATAAATTTGGTGAGATGGGATCTCCCTGACGGACTCCTTTTTGGATTTTAAATTGTTCACCCTTTTTCTCCAATTTAATCACTGCTCTGCTGTTCTTGTAAACTTCTTTTAGGATGTTAATATATTTTGCGTGGACTCCTTGTTCTTGAAGAGAATACCATAGAGATTCATGTGAGATAGAGTCAAACGCCTTGGAGTAGTCTACAAAGGCTATGTAGAGATCTTTATTGTGTTCATTAAATTTTTCTATTACCTGTGTGATTGTGAATATGTGGTCGTTTGTAGAGAAACCAGATCTGAATCCTGCTTGTTCTCTAGGTTGATTCTCGTCCAAGGTCTTTGAAATCCTTTTTAGTATTAAACTGGTAAATAATTTATATAGCGTCTGTAGTATACTCAGTGGTCTGTAATTGTCCATTATACCTGGATCACCTTTTTTATAGAGTAAGGTTATAATTGCAGTATTCCAGTCAGATGGTATCGATTCCTGTTTCAAGATTTCATTGAAAATAGTGGTTAGAATAGGTGTGATTGGCTCTCTGATCGCTTTCAATATGTCATTCGTTATGCGATCTTCTCCTGGGCATTTCTTCGTTTTTAGTTGTTGGATAGAGTAGCTTATTTCGGATTCAATAAATTCCGGGACACAGTTTGAGTCAAGTGGTTCGACATCGTGGTTCGAGTATTTGCGTTGGGTAGGATAATCATATAGTTTAGTATAAAATTCGGTGGCTATTTTTAATATTTGGTTTCGGTCCGTTACTTGATGTTTGTTTTTTGTAAGTTGTGTAATCCATTTTTTGCTTGAATCTAGTCTTTTATAGGCTCTTTTGACTGATGCAGTTTTCTCCAGTTCCTGTTCAATAATTTTATATCTTTTTTCTTTTAATCTTCGCTGTATTTGTTTTCTAATTAGTTTATATAACAGTATACAATTAAATAATTTACATACATATAAACTAAAAAAAAAGTCAAAAATTAAAATTTTGTTTCCTCGTGCATTAATGGGTTAAACACATATTTAATTGCTAAAGTAGATTTGATGTTTCGTCTATCTTAATACCTATCATACATGTCTAGACTTTCATTGTTTAATCCGGAAAACAAGTAATTTAAGATTTACCCATACTTGTAACCGTTGTTTAAAGTTGAGACACACTTATACGTTAAAAACATATAACTTAGCCTATGTTCACGAACATCCAATCAACCGGTTATGTATTTAAACAGTTGTGTTTGATCATTTTCCTTTGGAAATTCTAAATATAGAACTGTTTAAATATGTAATCGTTTGTTTATTGTTGGTAAACATAGGCCTAAGTAGAGGGTAATCATTACGTGACTATAAACAACACTTTTTGATAAATATTCGTAAGTATTTTATAAAAAGAAATTGAGTATGTCTTCTCATCACATTAGGTAGAAGAAATGTTTCTAAATTTAGCTAAAAGCACGCCAAAGTAATGATGGACTGATGTAGTGTGCCTAGCCCAAGATAATTCGCTTTCCTAGCTGACTCATTTACGTTACACGTTCATAAGCCTTTGAGCACTGCATTTTACGTTCCATTTTCAAAAACAGAAGAAAACAAAAGAATGTAAAGAAACCATCAAAGACGCCTCTCAAATTTTTTTTTACATATTTTCATCTTGGTATTTTCATACGAGAAAAAAAACTTTAAGATTGCTTACAGTCTCATGAATAAGTGATAGCTTCGTCGAGTATCACAAAGTCAAAAGCCAGTAATCCAGAAAGAAAAGAGTTTCTTATTTTTCCTCATATACAGTCATGTGCATGATTGTACGGAACATTTCTTCATAAATGTATGGTAGGAGAACGATTCTATGAATTTTAAAGCTTCAATTTTCTGAACCAGTTGCGCAAGTACTTTGGGATGCTGTATTTGGTTCAACTTGAGTAACGATTAATGAAAGAAAAAATTTGATGATTTATTGTGTTAAAATTAATATTCATTATGGTAATGTCAAATACTACAAAAAACTTGAGAGGTCGGGGGGACCCCCGTTAGGAACGAAATTCCTTACGTACGTATCTGTGCAAAAACAAATAATAATAATAATAATATATACACGAGCTCGATACACGCACACATACACACACGTATTTCGTTACGTGACGATTTCTACTAATTCGCACTACCCGTAAGCCGCGTTACGGAACTTCGTTCCAAAAATTGACGACATTGTAATAGACAGAAGAATAAAAGCTTGAGGATAAATTAAAATATCAGACACTGACGGTGAGTTGCACGAACACAACATTAGTTTAATGGAGACATTAAATTGATGCTGACACTTTCTTTTTGATACAAAGTGTAAGGGATGGCATGAATTTAAAGTCTTGTGCAACTCAACGTAACATTTTCAAAGATCTTGGTGTTCAATTATAAACAGTAAGTTATATACCCGAGAGAAACTTGAGTCCATCACAGCATAACTGATAACAAACAAATTCAGCAGAAAGTGGTCCAGACCTTGAAAAATAGCGTATAAAATTATATTAAAACAAACAACAATCGCACTAGTTAAAATTTTATTTACTTCCAATTAAATCCAACAAAACGTGAGTTGTTTTCCAAAGCAACGGTAATTATAGGTATGCTCTAACCAAATTAATATACGGCCACTGTTATGACGTTTAAAAACAATCTACACACGCTTTTAAGCTAATGAAAACATTACCCATGGGGTGTTTATTAGAACAGAGGCCTGGCTGGGGGATGGCATTAATCAAAATTAGGTTTTATGTACTGTCATGATGGTCCAAGATACCCGAGTAACCAGACCAGTGACATTTTAGCATGACTGTATGATTTTTTCTTCGAATTGGCTTTTTATTGGGTAACTTGGCATCTTGATGGGGTACGGGTCACAACTTAAGGCGTTGTTGGATAAGGGGCAGCAAAGGGACAGTGGAAAACTGACTGTGGAAAAAGTACCCTATGACTAATACAGACCCCAACCTTCTTTGTAATTTTTTATCATGACCGGTTCTGTGGTTTTGTCATGATGAGGTAACAAATAGATTGACAGACAGCATTTATAATAATAGTGTGGATGTAGTTTACTTAATTGCACGTTATACGATGTAAAGCCACAGCTGCTACCTAAGGGTAATTATTATTTTAGTCCAAAACCATGATAATAAAAGGTTTGGGTCAAGGGTCAGGTTTACGGTTCTCACCACTTATGTTTAGGCTTATGTCCTTGCTAAAATTTCCAATAGACATACTGCCTCGTTGGTATCGTGGGTCCTGGGTTCTATTCAAGTACAATATTGGCCAAAGTATTTGTTTGCGCCTGAGCTATAAATGTGCCTTTACAGCATCCGTCAAATTGCTGCTAACAATTTTTGATAAGGCGCACATATGTCGGTAGTTCATTCAGAAATGATTATCAACTAAGGAAAAAATTCTACCTGCTATTTTTGACATTTTGGATACACACTATTTTTTTTTACAAAGGAACAAAGGAAGAATCGGTCCGCACTTATTAATTCGTGTTTTATACTAAATCCTATTGAAATTCTGTTAAAACTAAATACAAAGTCTATTAGTAAAACTCCTATGTTTTATTGAGCACCAAGCTCCAGTGTCTCGCAGTAGACATAATTGGCGACCGTGACAGGACCCGAACCTGCAATCTTCGGATTACCAAGGTCTAGCTGGAGTTGGCCAGCACCGCACTGCAACTATCAGTCAGTCAGCACAGCGCCGCATCCAGCCCTTGGGAGAAACAAGTAAATTGGAAGAATACGAGCAGTACTTAGCACCGCCGACTTTGATGCTACTGTATGTAGCACACCGCAGCGCAGCAGCATTTCTGCAGCTAAGTGCCCTTCCTTAATTCCTAAACTTCCGTTTAAACCACGTAACCAACGTCCCTATCCAACTTTTGTATGGTTTTTCTACTTGTGCGATTTCATATTTTAATAAGGTCACCTTTGTCAAGGTTACAGTGTTGCGTCATACTTTCTTATATGACATTTCTTTCTTATATTTCCATAATTCCGCTACTATTTAATGTTATTAACAATTCGCAAAGATACAACGTTCTTCATTTCTAGTTTTTTACCGATTTGGTAGATTTTATGTGAATTTTTCAAGCACATTTCATATGTCAAAGTACCTGCATACCTAAAGTAATTAGTACAGATTTGTTTGTTTCGATTCTTGTTGTATTTATTTCAGGAAATTAATTCCACAGGCTGCCGTGCCTATCTAGTACCGTTAAAGATCGTTCCGCCGAACATTTCAGATTTGCCTAAGTTTCCCGTACGTCGCTGAGCGTCGTTGCCGCAGTGTGCAGTGCCCGCGCAGAGTCCGTGCAGCCTGAGGCTGCCCGCAGACCGGTGCCTGCGACTTCGGCCTCCCGTGCGGCAGAGACCACCAACCAGGGGCGTGAGCGTATTCTTTTATTTTATTTATTTTAACATTAGTTATTCTTGAGTTTGTTTAAATCTTACATAACTTTAGTTTCCTTTTCGTTTGAATTTTGATCGAAATAAACATTCGTAATGGGTGTAGGCGATGATGCCAAAAACTTGGCGGAATTAAATGTTAGACGAAGCTCCGTCAAGGGCCAAGTAACAAAATTTAGAAATTATTTAGAAAAAATCTCACGGTTAGACACTTTTACTACAACAAATAGGGCGGAACTTACACTTAAACTTGGTAAATTTGAAACCTTATTTTCAAAGTTTGATGACTTACAAGGCCAAATCGAAATATTTAATTCTGCTGGGTTGAAAGATGAACTTGAAGAACGAGAAAATATTGAGAAGGAATTCATTAGCAATATTGTAATGGCTCAAGAATTATTACAAATACACGGTAGGGATGAAAGCGTCCAAGACTCAAGCAGTCCTCACAATATAACTCATTGCGCTGTCGATCAGAGTGAAATGGGTTTCAAGCTACCCTTGATACAGATATCTAAATTCGACGGATCATACTTTAGATGGATGGAATTTCGTGATACTTTCCGATCTTTAATACATGAAAACAGTCGAATTACGTCGGTAAACAAGTTTCATTATTTAATTTCTTATTTAGACGGCGAAGCAGCACAAACCATTTCAAATCTAGAAATATCTGCTGATAATTATCGGGAAGCTTGGAACCTATTGCTTGAACGTTATAACAATAAACGTTTGTTGATAAGTCATCATCTCAATGCATTATTTAACATTAATTCCATAAATAAGGAGTCTGAAAAATCGTTACGGTTCTTGGTTGACCACGTGACTAAAAATTTACGTGCCCTCTCCAATTTGGGACAAGCCACTGAGCATTGGGATGTCCTTATCATTCACTTAGTCGCCTCCAAGTTGGACAATAACACCTTCGTGAAATGGGAGGAACACCGTAACGCGTTGTCAACAGACACTCCTACACTCAGGGAACTTTATAAATTTTTAAACGATCGTGCAACCGTGCTTGAGTCCTTGCATCGCAGCAAGTCAGATAACACATTTAAACATAATCATGACAAACAGCGTTCAGAAGGCCATTCTAAAAAACCGGAACACATACGTCATTCTAAAACATCTGCATACATTAGTAGTAGTAACCAACCACAAACACAATCATCCTCGACGTACCCCTGTCCATGCTGTAATGCTGATCATAAAATATTTGATTGTCCATCGTTCAAGGCAAAGGGTATAAGTGAGCGCATAGCCGAGGCAACTAAATTGAAATTGTGTCTTAATTGTTTAAGGTCAGGTCACCCTACGTTTAAATGTCGTTTCGGCCGTTGTCGTGAATGCAACAAAAGACACAACTCTTTATTGCACCTTCCTACTGGAACAGCTGACACCACTGACAGTCCTTCTGAGACGTCAGTTAACTGTAACAATCAAGGTAATAAATATGCCCTACTTTGTACTGCTTTGATTGAAATAATCAATCCCAAGACAAATAATCGCGAAACAGTGCGCGCCTTACTTGATTGCGGCAGCCAATCCTCTTTCATAAGTCTAGGCCTGAAACAAAGGTTATCACTAGAGGACTGCCCTATTAACGCTGCAAAGGTAATCGGTTTTGGCAACAATGAAGCAGGTACTATAACTGAATATTGCATTGCCCAATTAAAATCGTTACATACACCATTCAACGTTATTTCTAACTTTTATGTTATGAAGGAACTAACAGCCTTACTTCCCAATGCGGTAATTGATATCAGATCGTTTAATATTCCCAAGGATATTATCTTGGCAGACCCTAAATTCTATCAGCCTTCTTTCATAGATATTCTTATAGGTTCAGATTTATTTTGGGACATTATAGGTTGTGAGCAGCGGTCATTAGGCCCCAATTATCCCAAGTTACACGGCTCAAAGTTGGGCTGGTTGATTGGAGGTCCCCTGCAACATAAACAACCCAAGGATATTAAATGCAATCATGTACTTACCCATTTTTCTTATGATGAAAACATAGAACTAAAATTAAATAGATTTTGGGAGCTTGAAGAAATCCCATCCAAATCTTATCTAAGTGAAAGCGAGCAGGCATGTGAAACGCATTTTTTGCAGCACACCTGCCGCTTAGAAAATGGCAGATTTTCTGTCAAGTTACCTCTCATTGACGCACCAGATTGTCTCGGTGACTCCTACAATATGGCAAAGAAAAGGTTTCATAATTTGGAACAGCGATTTAGAAGACAGCCCGAAGTCAAGTCGCAATATATTGAATTCATCAGAGAGTATTCAGAATTAGGTCATCTTTCTGAAATTGCAATAAACAAGTTAAATTCTAATTTATGCTATTTTTTACCTCATCATCCTGTGTTTAAAGAAAACAGCGAATCGACAAAAATTCGCGTCGTTTTCGATGCATCGGCTCGCACTTCCTCAGGTCTCTCTGTCAACGATATACAAATGGTTGGGCCTCAGATTCAAGACTCCCTTTTCTCCATATTAATTCGAGCTCGTTTCTATAAATATCTTATAGCAGCAGACGTAGAAAAATTATTTCGTCAAATATTAGTAGACGAGTCAGATCGAAATCTTCAGCTCATTCTATGGATAGAAGACGAGCGTCAGCCTCTTAAAGTGTTGCGTTTAAATACTGTGACTTATGGTTTCACAAGCGCAAGTTATTTGAGCACAAGGTGTCTTTGGCAGTCGGGCGAGGAGTGCGAGGATCCACTCATCAGGACGATCATACAACATGATCTATACGTAGACGACTTGATTACGGGCTGTAATTCTGAAGAGGAACTTATACATATTCAAAATTCTGTATCAGAAGCCCTTAAGGCAGCGTGTTTTAATCTACGAAAATATAAATCTAATTCGTCTAGCGTTCTTAAAGTCTGCTCCGAAAATTCTACAGACACGCTTATCATTAGTGAGTCTTCAAATGCTCTTGGTTTAGGGTGGAATCCTAAAACTGATAGTCTACATTATTCTTTCGAAATTCCCCCTATCACTGATAAAATCACCAAGCGCTATATTTTATCCACATCGTTTAAAATCTTTGACCCACTCGGTTTTGTCAGCCCCTGTATTGTTATTCCTAAATTAATAATGCAGCAGCTTTGGCTTGACAAGGTGGGCTGGGACGAACCTGTTTCAGACGAAATAGAAAAGGCTTGGCGTAAGTTTTCCAATAATCTATCTTGTCTAGCTACATTTACAATGCCGAGACAAGTTTTATGTGACTCACCTGCTGTTACAGAGCTACATATGTTCAGCGATGCTTCCCAAAGGGCTTACGGCGCTTGCGTCTACATAAGGTCTACTGACGAAGCAGGTATCGTGCACGTAAACCTTCTGTGTTCTAAGTCAAAGGTGGCACCAATCAAGGCCTGTACTATACCTCGTTTGGAGCTATGTGCCGCATTGCTAGCTGTCAGACTCTGCAAGGCCGTCGTTGATTCTTTGAGGTTTCCAGTAACACGTAAACTATATTGGTGTGACTCCAGCGTCGTTCTTGCTTGGCTGCATACTAGTTCTAGAAGGTTAAAGACCTTCGTGGCTAATAGGATAGCGGAAATATTGGAACTCTCGGATGTGGCTTGCTGGCGTTATGTGCCTACCACTCAGAATCCTGCCGATCTCGTCTCGCGTGGCGTGTACCCCGAAGAGCTTAAAGACCGTAATCTGTGGTGGTCAGGGCCCGATTTTTTACTTCAAGGCGAGTTTTCCTGGCCTAACTTACCGAATAAACTCCAACCCGACTCTGAAATTCCTGAAATTAAATCGAATATAGTTGCTAAGCTAGATAATTCTTCGATCATTCCATTTCATAAGTATAGTAAATTACATAAGATAAGGCAAGATTATGCTTATGCACTAAGATACTTTTATAATTTACGCAAGCCTAATTGTAAGCGTCTTGATGCCCTTACTTTAGAAGAATTACAAAATTCATTTCATCTTTTATGCCGCAAGGCTCAACAGGAATCTTTTCCTGTTGAGTACGAATTGTTCTCTAACAAAAAGTCAATCAGCTCTAAATCACCCATCATAGCGTTTACACCTTTCATGGACGCAAACGGGTTGATACGAGTAGGAGGCCGGCTGGATGCTTCAGATATTTCATTTAGTAGTAAACACCCTATCCTACTACATTCTTCTCATCATTTTACAAAATTAATCTTTGAGCGGGAACACCTACACAAATTACACGCTGGCCCACAACTTCTCCTCGCTAGTGTCAGGCAATATGTGTGGCCTATCAATGGGCGACATCTCGCTAGGAGAACAGTGCACAACTGCGTCACATGCAGAAAGGTACAGGGCAAGACTTTAACACTATTAATGGGTAACTTGCCCTCACAGCGCGTTACGGTGGATTTTCCGTTTCGTAGTGTTGGTATAGATTTTGCCGGACCCTTTTTTGTCTCAAATAGGAAGGGTCGCGGATCAAGAGTTACAAAATGCTATTTATGCATTTTTGTGTGCCTTAGGTACAAGTGTGTGCACTTGGAAGCGGTAAGCGATCTTTCTAAGGACGCCTTCATCCTTACCTTGCGTAGGTTCATATCCCGTCGGGGTAAGCCTACTGAAATTTTTAGTGACAACGGCCGCAATTTTGTGGCCGCTGCAAAAGAAATTGGCAACTTTTTGAAAAACCACCGCCAGGCAATTACTGATTTTTCTAATGAGGAGGAAATTAAATTTATGTTTTTACCTGCTTACGCTCCTCACTTTGGTGGTATCTGGGAGGCCGGGGTAAAATCCGCCAAGTATCACATAAGACGTGTAATGGGCAACACGCATTTAAATTTTGAAGAGATATCCACGCTGTTCGCACAAGTGGAAGCCATATTAAATAGTCGCCCTCTTTATCCCATGTCCTCGTCTCCGAATGATCTCCTTTTCCTCACCCCAGGGCACTTCCTGCTTGGACGGCCGCTTACTGCGCTGCCTTCACCGAGCCTAGAAAACTGCAACTCCACTCAACTGAAGCGCTACCAGCGACTTGAACAAATCCGGCAGCACTTTTGGAGGAGATGGCAGAGGGAGTACCTGGCGGAGCTGCAGCAGAGATCAAAATGGCGCACCAATGATACTCCACTGAACGTTGGAGACCTAGTGCTACTTCAGGAGGACAACTTACCACCATTGTGCTGGCGAATGGGCCGAATCAGTAAACTCTTTCCTGGTCCTGATGGAGTATGTCGCGTAGCAGATGTCCAAACAACTCAGGGAAGTTACCGAAGACCCTTCAAGCGACTCTGCCCTCTACCAGCGACTGAACACCTGATCGAGAGTTAAAAGCCGCAGACTTTTAACGGCGGGGAAGATGTTTGCGCCTGAGCTATAAATGTGCCTTTACAGCATCCGTCAAATTGCTGCTAACAATTTTTGATAAGGCGCACATATGTCGGTAGTTCATTCAGAAATGATTATCAACTAAGGAAAAAATTCTACCTGCTATTTTTGACATTTTGGACACACACTATTTTTTTTTACAAAGGAACAAAGGAAGAATCGGTCCGCACTTATTAATTCGTGTTTTTATACTAAATCCTATTGAAATTCTGTTAAAACTAAATACAAAGTCTATTAGTAAAACTCCTATGTTTTATTGAGCACCAAGCTCCAGTGTCTCGCAGTAGACAGTATTGTTGGGTTTTGCCAAATTTTTCTTTTAAACATTGCCCCCACACTTTTCTCCTGTGTTGTAGGTGCACTTACAAACATGTGAACTCACATACGCAAACAGCCAGACCCGTAACAGCCCGGAATTTGAAAGGTAGCAGTTTAACACCCCCGTGCTGCGGAAAGCACGTAAAGCCGTTGGTTATGCGTCCTATCTCTCCGGTCGCGTCGGATTGCTGTCCTGTACTCCGATAGGAGTATGCAAGTGAGGGAAGAGGGAGTGCTCCTGTGTTTGCACACACACGTCTTGTGCACTATAATACTTCCTGCGGTCTTCAATGAAATTGGCCACAGTGACCGAAATTCGATCGGGACATACGGGCAAAAATATTCATCTTTCTAATACAATATCAATTTTCGATGTTATTATACGGGCTATAACTTTTTAAGTTTACGCATACTAAGGGGTGTTACTACACCAATCGATCGACATCGATCGACGGTGATCGATTGGTGTGGCAGCTTTGGCTGATCGACAGATACCGTTCGACTAACTAATCAATCGATTGCCGGTCGATGGCATCGGTCGACGATTATCGATTAACCCAGGTTATAATCCATCAATTTCTTTCGAAATGTATTCACAAGAGAACGCGTTGGCCAGTTCGATGTTGCTCGGACTATTATTACGGAGACGCATACGCAGAAGACACATAAACACAAAGGACAGGTAGTTAGCACGCGGGGCGCGGGCGGGCAGCAGGTGATAATGGGGAGCGGACGGCGCGCGGCGCGACAAATCAAGCAGCTCGATCGACTTCGACTAATCCATTCTACCATCGATCGATGCCGTCGATCGACGATCGATCGATTGATCTGGTAACACCCTAAGAAATTCATGCCTCCTTAATCCCTTGGCCCATGTTACTTGGGGTCGACGCAATGTGTCTTCTTCTACCATTCCATCCTGTCAACCGGCACGATATCGCTGACTCTCTGCCCTTTCAGCCAGAGTTATGTAGGTATACTAAATTTACTGCTCAGCATACTCAAAACATTGTTTAACTATAGTAGTTTAATTTGATTAAACAGCATTGTTTTGTGTTAGCATTGTTTAACTAATAAATGGTTTATTCATCAGACCCTACAAGAAAAATTGTTGACTGAAAATTTATTTACTTGCTTTGTTGCAATTGTCGAAATTAACAACATAGAGAATATTTCAACAAATCCACAATAATCTAAACCATATACCCTTATAACGAGAAATGGCGAAATAAATCCCTAAAAAGTGGGGTTCGCAAATGAAAAACAGATTTGTCAAACCGAACGAAATTAAATGTTGAATCGTGAGATACTTTATTCCAGTCACGGTCCAGTGAATAAAGTGGAATCAAGGCGGTACCATTGAAAACTTTTTCAGAGTTGGACTGCTCCGATTATTGCCAGTCCGAATGAAATCGGAAATTGCAAGGGCCAAAGGATTCTTACAACCTTGCAAATGCTGGTTGCGTATGGTTTTCCGGGTTTATACATGTTGGTTAGTAAGTTACTGGGCAAATCATTTTATTTTTTATTTTTTTTGTAACCAACTTTGCTACCTACTATGGAGCGCAGCATACTTGGTGTTAAATTAACTGATTGCGTTTGAAACACGCTCCAAAACACAGACTGTAAACGTGGCTCAAAAGGATGCCCAGCTTAAATGGGACTAGACTGGATATGTTTGCCGTATGTCGAATGTACTATGGTATAAGAATATACTACCGTATAAAATGTCCCCACATATTACTATGGGCCCGTAAAAACCAAAATTGGTGCCCAGAATTGGCGCAAATTTGACACTGATGGAAAGAATGGAGGCACGCTTTTGCCCTGCATATGGGCTATTTTTTTTAATTTCACGTTAACCTAAATTGATAAAGCACTTTTTTTACTTCAGAAATGTATTTAGCTGCCAGAGGGTGGAGACCTGGTGACCTGATCCACAGGCCCTTAAAGCCTAGCTTAGGCACCAGTCTCCCACAGTAAACTAAACTATTACGTATGAATGTATAAACTGAAATTGTAACAATGTCTGTAATGTTTATTGTGATGAGAAATAAAAATACGTATTATTAATAAATATTTATTATGTTAAAATTAATGTTGACATCTGATCCATGTTTTTAGAGTTCTGTACCCAAAGGGTACCAATCATGAACCTATTACTAAGACGTCTCTGTCGGTCCGTCTATCTGTATCTTTTGAACCATAATAAGTATTCCGTAAATTATCACAGAGTAGGTAAGTATTACTGTAGACGCTATAATTACGAATAATTAACCATTCAGTCGTGTATAGATGACAAATCAGCACGCCACGGTCACGACTACATGACAGACTTCTATACGTACTTCCATGGAGTATGTAACTTAAGCTTGGCGCCGAGAACGTTTTTGCTTTTTTTTCGTGGTGGTCGAAAGGTTAAATTAAATTATAATTAAAGAGAGTCTCCATAGAAGAAATATATTTTGTTATCAAACCTTTTATAACATAATTATGTAGAGTACGGAACCTTTCGTGTGAGAGTCCGACTCGCGTTTGTCCAGTTCTTTTTCCGTTGACGCCTCTAATAAACCTTAAACAATAGGTCCTTTACCCTGCAGTGGAACGGTACAGGCTAAACCTAATCCTAATAATAATATTTCATGCCTTAATTACTTTATAGAATCACTTTGGTTTTGACATTTAATACTTATAATTTATGCAATGTTGAATGAATAAATTATATCTTTATTTGCTAGAATTTAGGATTATTTTATAGGATGTGCGTGAATAAATTAATAAATAATAATGATATCCGGAAACAACACAAAAAAATTAATGATAATGATATTTACATTTGCTACTGTTATTTAATCTTCATACAGTGACAGACGCCTGCTGAATATTTAACTAACCCTCCTCAAACTCGTAATTTCGGTTCGATTCAAAAACTTTCGGGTTTACCCGGTTCACCAGTATTTTGGTGGTGTTCGAATAGTCATTGAATACAAAAACTTTTTCATTTACGCTCACGGACGCTGACTGAATAATATATCAACGGTTTGTAGGAGCTTACTGAAATCCTTTTGGATTTTTGCCTTTTTTTTCAGCTTTTCAACTGAATTAATGACAAGTTTGCCCACTGTCTTTTTTGCCAAGTCATCGTGGACATTTTTTTTAGATCTTACTGCCAGGTATTCAAATGATTTTTTTCTTCTTTTATTCCTACTTAAAAGGCAGATTATTTTCATGCGGATCAGTGAACAGCCTATTCTTTTAAGGACATTCTTAATGATAATCCTTAGTAACTTATATTCTTACATAATAACAGATGCATTTCCATACTGAGATCCTCCGTACCGCGAAAGCACGTAAAGCTGTTCGTCCTGGCTCTTATACGTAGATCTTTGACAGTAAGGTGTAGTCTTAAGCTATAAACTCTGACTACCAGTTTTACTAAGGTTCGTAAGTTACTAGGTAACTGGGTTGCGTAGGTCAGTTTTTTTTTTTTTTTTTAACTGGAAGCTGACCCCAACATAGTTATGTCTGTAAAATTTCTTTGATAGATTTCAATTGGGAAAATTTGACCGTTCTATGTTCTATGTTAGGGGGGTTTGGTTTCCGCACTTAGTCCTTAAAATGGACTATTGTACGTGAGCCATAGCGGCCGATTACTCCAACCAGCCCACCTCCCTCCAGAAGCAGATCAATCTTCCCAGTCTTCTCAGTGCGTCCGCAAGGGAGTTTGGCGTTCCAAGGGTCTCCCTGCAGATCTGGGTGACGCCAGTGCACTCAAGGAGTACATGCGCCACCGTTTCCTCCGCCTCCATGCAGGCCCTGCACAGAGGACTATCAGTGATACCTAGTGTGTGAAAGTGCTTATTCAATGAGCAGTGTCCGGTGATGGTCCCCGCCACCAGTCGCAGGCTTTCTCTGTCCAGGTGCAGAAGGCGCTTGGTCAGCTTCATATCCAGGGATGGCATAGCCTCCTTGGACTGCCTGCACCCTGGTGTCGAGGTCCACCATTTCTCCGCTTGTGTTTGTGTGTAATCTCTTAACCAACTTCTTAACTGATTGAACGGGATGGGCACAATGGGCACAATGGGTAAGCCTGAGCTTGCCTAGTTCCGCATTCCACCAAGAGTTTCCCTTACCCTTGGCGTTCGGATCTTTTAGTTTGCAGCAGGTGTGATAGGCTTCAATAATATATTCTGAGAGCTTTGTTACGGTGTCCTCAAGTTGTTTGGGATTTTTTATGCCTAAAGGTGTTTGGTCCCTGGCTAGTAAGGAGGCCAGGAGTCGTTTGTAGCCAGGTACATTGGTTCGGCGCGGGTTGCGCCTTGGTTCGGGTTTTTTGTGTTAGCTAATAGTGAGAAACGAATCCTTCTGTGATCAGAACAGGAGGGTTCGTTGGATACATGCCAGTTTGAGATAAGATTTGCCGCACTTTCTGAGGCAAGGGTTAAGTCAATAATTGTTTGTCCGCGGGCTGTGACCCAAGTGGGTTCTGAGCCATGGTTTATAGTGTTAAGGTTAGTTGAGAAAAGATACGTGCATAATACCTCGCCCCTGGAGTTGGCTTTGTTGCAGCCCCAAAGTGGGTGATGAGCGTTTGAGTCCGTGCAAATGACCAGGCTCAGGTTGGCATCTTCGCAGTGCTTCACCAGGTCGGTCATCTCTTTAGGTGGGCAGCCTTCGTGTTCGCCTGGCATGTATACCGACGCTAAGACTATGTCGGGTGCTTCGTTATTAGTGTTGAGCCTGACGGCTGTTAGATCTCTGGAACAGAATTGCGTGAGTGTTGTGGTAGGTACATCTCTGGGTATATAGGCACAGGTTCGTGGTTTGTCTGTGCTCTGTGTGTCAAGAATTAGCTTACCTCCGATGTTACTGAGGCCGCATATTCTGTTGTTTCTGATCCACGGCTCTTGGATCAGTGCGATGGTTCGGGGCTGTACCTCCAGCGCCCTGCGCAAGCAAGCCGTGGCAGTCTGGCTATGCTGGAGGTTGTTTGTATGACGTGGATGGAACTGGACGTGGTCGACAACGGCAATGGGGTGAAGTTAGGAGGAGTCCGATCCATCGGAGAGTTCCCCCCCGTCCTCCAACCCATGCCGGCCGTCGCCGGGCGACGAGGCGAGCAGTTGCTCCGTCCACCCAGGTGATGTGGGTGGCGCACTCACTGCCTTCGTGTCGCCCATCGCCGCTCTGGCCATCCCGTCCTCCAGTTCCTCCATTGTCACCTCGTGCTTCGTCGGTGTCTCTTCTGTCGGTGCCGTGCTTGGGGTCGCAGTCTGGGTTGAGGGTTGGGTATTGGGGTAGAAGCGGACGTATATTGAACCAAGTAGGTACGATACACGTCGCTCCCGCCCCAAGACCTTTTCGACTTCGTCCGGTGGGATACCCAGGGTCAGGTAGGTCCCATGGTTATCACCACCGACCGATGTCGCCCTGTAGAGCGTCCATCTCCCGATGTTGTACCACGTGTTCTGACGGCTCAGAACACTCTGGAGCCGCGCTATGTCTCCGTTGTACCTGGGTACGAAGAGCGCAGCGCGGACACGGGTCGGCACCTCGGACTGCTTCATGACTGTCAGAGTGGCGTCCGTGTTGGGCAGTCTTATCTTGGGCACGTTCTGGGTTAGCCAGGTCAGGGCATTTTCGTCGTCGCACCACATCTGGACGGTGCCATCCGCAATCCGTGGATAACCTCGGAAGGCCGGCAGTGGTTTTGAGGGGTCAGCGTCCATGACGAGGTCTTCGAGGCTGAGCTTTATATGCTCAACCTCGTCCGTGTTCATGTCTCGGGTTGGAGGCGAGAGACAAATCGCTACGGCGAGCCGCGCAGGAATGTCCTGAGTGGCCCGTGCGTAGGTTCTTTGTCCCCCTTGAGCGGTCTGGACCTTTACACGCTTGGCAAAAATTTGACTGTTTGGTATGCCTTGATATGCTGGCGTCTGCATCTGTACATTAGAGAAAGACACAACATTGACAGAAGTTCCTATTTACATAAATGGGAACGTCGTGATAGGAACTAACACAAATGTATGTACAAGTAATTATTACTCCGGGAATTGACAAGTTACTTATATATTCGTATATATACAGGTCGTTCATAAAACCACATTAAGTAAAATAATATTTTTATATTATATTATATTTGTATTCAAATAAAAAAGTAGATTTTTTTAAATTTAATATTATTCAATTCATTATTATTACCCTGCCTGCCTATTGCCTGCCTTCCGCAGAAGTGGCTTTTTGACTTCCACATAGACAAAGTCACAGGCAAAAGCTAAGTAGTCATTAAAAAAAAAGGGTTTTCATTTTCAGTTGTCAAAGTACCTATATTTTTGGCGGCATAGCAATAGATCGCCCTGTATATCTATGAAACCATAACAGCTTATGTACCCAAGTAGATGTTTTCAGTCGCTTCAGATGATGAATAACACATGAGACGACTTCCTTTATTTGACGACTTGAAATACGCGTGAATTTCAAAATAGGGGTAAAGGCAATCATTGCTCAGCCATTCGGAACTTTTCGAATTATTGTTACACAACCGTTTGGGCAATAAAACGATATAGTTTTAACGAGATAGCCTATTTTGTTGCTTATTGATTTCTATTTTTGTGAAAGTTTGATTGGTTAGTAGTCAAGAACGTTTGAATTTATGGTTCGTTTTACGATTTTCCAATATTTTAAACATATATTCCATAGATTTCAATTAAACCGATGCGTTGACCCTTGTCTACATACATTTTCTCATCATAACACACTAGCTTACACAAAGAGAAGTACAAGCTTATAGCATAAAGAGGTTCGATGTAAAAAAAAAACACATCCCCAAGGAGATTACGGTGCACCGTTGCCAGTATTAAAGAGCGCGAGGATGGTTTGAATATCGAATTTCGAATGATTTCTTTCTTTTTTCATTTCGTATGAAGTAGTTTTGTATTTTGCTTTCAAAGTGTAGGATTTTTTGCCGGATTTTCTTTTACGGACGCGCGAAATATCCGATAAAAACAAAAAGACACATGTCATTACATTACACATTACATTTGAAAAATTTGAATTATTTTTTTAATGAATTTTTTTTGACTTCGAATTATTTTATTAGAAAAACCACATTTTCCAAAGCTTTCTTAGATCGATTCATTATTTATTGGTCTTAAACTTTACTTCAATGCTAAACTCAAAGCCTAAAACTAAACGTTTGCAGCGTCTTATATGAGTATAGCACTATTAAAAATGTAAGACTCTGTTAACATTTAGACCTGTCTTGATAAAAATAAATAGATTCCACTATAACCTAATTTTAAGCACGACTAATTAGTAATTTTACAGATAAGATACTAAATTTAGTTCCATTTTTAAAGTTATCTGACAGTTTGATGGAAACTACTTATTTGAAAACTGGAAAGCGAGTTGTTAAATACAAATCTCATGTAAAAAATTAAAACAGCCTACGACCTATTCTCTGACCTACCAAATATACACAAAAAAAAAACATAAAAATCAGTCAAGAAAAACGGTAGAGTAGTTTGATAACAAACACTATGACACGTGATTTTTATATATTAGAAAGATATTAGAAGAAGATTATACTTGATAAAAAGAGAAGAGGTTCTTAATTGGTCAGCACTTTTTTTAGGCCGCCTCAGGGTTGGTCCTATTTAAATTTCAGGAAAATATTATAAAAAAAATCTGATTTTTCGGTCTGTATTATACCATACACAGTTTCCTACCTTCAACTCAAAACATAATTCCTTACCTTTAAACTGACATATCCTTATACTCGCGAGAGACATTAGCTAATAATTTATGAAGGTTCAAACACCAGAATCTGGATAATCAATTTTATCTCAAGGTTTACTGCTTGCTCAAGATTTATGACAGAAGAGAACAAGTTGGTGGAGGCTTGTGACGTTTATGACGGCGAAGGTAAAAGTGAATTGTTTTAAGGAAATTAGATTGAAATGTGGGTAATCTTGATTTTACTGCCTACCTACTTTGAATTATTAATTTGATTCTTTGGAATAGAATGGAAAATATATAATTTTATATAATTGCATGTGGTTATTATATGTTGATTTCCCTATTTCTACCCGTGGGTGTCGTAGAAGGCGACAGAAGGGTATTGAACAGAGGATGGGTAGCAGAGTCCTTCTGAGTACCAAAACACCTACTGCGAACGCCAACATGCATCGCGGCGGCCAAGCATGGAGATTACGGCTGAATCCCGCCTTGGGAGAGGCCTATGCCCATATGTGGGCGTCTCAAGGTTGACGATAATGATGATAATTATGTTGCCTAATTAAAAAGAACCCAGATGTTATCCAGTATCTACATGTTGTGTTTTTT
Source organism: Charanyca ferruginea (assembly GCA_947361185.1). Classification (NCBI taxonomy): domain Eukaryota; kingdom Metazoa; phylum Arthropoda; class Insecta; order Lepidoptera; family Noctuidae; genus Charanyca; species Charanyca ferruginea. The sequence continues at coordinate 8,735,860 of OX376070.1, forward strand.
TTATAAAGTACCTATGCCGATTTTTATAAGTTATCATATTGTTTTAATGTTTACTCGACTGCGCCAGAAGGAGGGTTATATGTTATATTTACGAGTCTATGTTTGTGGCAGGTGGAGGCATCAAAATAGAGTTGAAACACTTTCAACGAACGAAAATAACTTTGTGGACATGATGATTAAAAACCAAAACAATACCTTATTTTTCAACTTCTTATCTTTTTATTTAATTTATTGAATATCTTTGAAAATTTTAAGTTAACATTTTTTTACGCAGTCGGGATTTTTGCTTTTGGGTATTCGTTTTGTATTAAGTATGTTAATATTGGTTATACATACTAATACTATTAATGTGAAAATGAATTTGTTTGTTTATTATGCTTTCACGGCTATCACAGGACCGATGTTGATAAAATTTGGTTTAAGCTTGAAACACAAGAAATGCTACTAAAGGCTCAGATTATGAAACACAAGGCAGATAGGACGTGCGGGACACGGAGAGTGAAGCAAATACAAATTCAAAATACAAATTCAAAAGCCAAAGTATACCCACAATCTCGTGATTGTATTCGCTTGTAAATTTGTGTTTGTATTTTTATTTGCTTTTTGTAACGATGCGGCGTTTCGTGCTATTCTGACTCGTGTCAGTAGGTACAGCACGAAGCGCGTTGTAGGTATTCGCTTTTGAATTTGTATTTGCTTTTTTGGCTTCACTGTCAATGTCAGGTCTATCTACCTTTTATTCATAATCTGAGACGAAAGGGTACTTTTTAATCTGCAACTTCGTCTGCATCTACGATAACTAACAATCATGCCGGCGATGTCGCAGGCAAAAGCTAGTTTAGTAGATATTTTTAAACAAATTGTTTTTACTATTAAATTAGATTTTTAGTTGTTGTGAAATCAAATTATTTTTCTAATATACAGATTCTTTCTTTTTGGTTTAACATGTGGTTAAACAGCAGATGGGGTCATCAACTGGTTACGCCCCTTTCAAATGATATAGTCATGGCTGTACCTGAGGGCATCGTAGGTCGTGGCTGACTATAAGCCATACAGATCGATCGGTCGAGGTTATGCTACGCTTTGCACGATCGGTCTGTGGATGAGTGACCGTCCATGTCATTCCGAAACCTCCCCGTGCTTCGAAAATCACGTAAAGCTGTTGGTCCCTTCTGCCATTTGTAGATCTATGACAGTCATCATGGGTAGTCAGAAACCTGAAAGTCTGACAACCTGAAAGTCTGAACATCGCCGCACCGTTGCTAGCCTATCGGTCTTTTATCGGGTACATTTCGGAGAGTGTGCTTTGGAATTGCACAATTTAATTCCCCCGTCCCCATTCCATCATCGGACGAGCAGAGATACGGCAAAGCGTCACCGCTATATGGTTGAAGTTCCACGGTCTCGAACCAAGCGCTTTGACTCCACATTTAACTGCCAGACTGTGGAATTTTATTGCGCGAACTGCCAGACTGTGGAATTTGCTGCCCGCCTCTCTGTTCCTTGATAAGTATATAGTCTGGGTATCTTCAAGGCACGAGTGAACCGGTTCATCCTCGGCAAGCGTGTTCTAACTTAGGCCGCATTATCACTTAAGATCTGGTGAATTGCGGTCAAATGCAAGCCTATTTGATAATAAAAAAAAAAACAGTCTTACCAAGGGTACTAATCGTGTAACCCAGTAACTGCGGGCTGCGGAGTTCAGATAGGCAGTCGCTCTATGTAAAACACTGGTATTCAGCTGCATCAGGTTAGACTGGAATCTAACCCCAACATACTTGAGAAAATGCTAGGCAGATGATGATGATGAAGACGTCTGTACCTACTTATGTAATTATTATTATCCAACCAGTAACGTATTAAAATTTCATTATGGAACGATATTAAATATACCGAAACATAATTTCATATAAATATCCTAAGAGGTCTTGAAATTCTGATATCAAACATCGTATATTAGATAGGTGTGTACCAAAGTACCTATTTTTGAGAAATATTGGTTCCCGCCAACGTGACGTAATGTGTGTTTGAACGCTTGAAGAATACATTTTCATTACTTATTTTCAAGAACGTAAGTAGGTAGGTACATAATTACTAGTAGCACAGTATAAAATATATTAGTACTGCCGTACAGTAGCGACACGCTCCGCCTCCCTCCGAAACTGTTCCTCACCTCTTCCCGCGTCGAACGACTGGTACTGGGAACTGCTTTTAGTTGAAGCGGCTCGTAGACACGCACACACACGCACGTATATGTACGGTCTGTTATTTTGGTAGTAGTGTAGGCAATTATATCGTTTAGTTTCTATGGAGTGTCGTGGGTGTATGGTGTGTGTAGTAGCAGAATTCTTTGTAAAGGATTTTGACCGTACCATCGCCATATTTATGTACCTATTTCTAATGCCAGCAATATTACTATATTCTAGACTAGCTTTTGCCCGCGACTTCGTCCGCGTGGATGTCGGTTATAGTAGATGCAGACAAAGTCCCGGATTAAAAAGTAGCCTATGCCCTTCACCAGGGTTTAAGCAATCTTCATGCCAAATTTCATCAAAATCGGTTCAGCCGTTTTATCGTGAAAGCGTAACAGACAGAGTTACTTTCACATTTATAATATTATAGTATGAATTAAAAATTAAAAATTAAAATATTAAAATTAAAATAAAAAATTAAAATAAGTACCTAAGTATAGATTACCGGCCAAATCTTCTTTATTTTTTTTTATTGGAACAAGTCCGCCACTCTATCCTCAAACTACTGCAACTTCTGTAAACCAGAATAAACAGTGGCGACCAGCAGAAAAGACGACAGAATAGAAACTAGAAACACCTCTTTTCATTTAGAGAAGGCACAACATATTGATCACCACGATTAAAATAAACAAATGTAAGTAAATAAATTTAAATGAACTAAATTGAATTTAATTGAACAATTTATTTGTAGTGTTTGTAATTTCTGACATTTAAAACTATTAACATACATTCACCACACATCACACACTCACCGCACACACATCACACATATACTCTCCCATAAATATAATACTCATTACACAACACATATAAGTACACTGTCTCAATATTCACACACTCTTACACTCTTCCACTTTCTTTCCATACTGAATCTAACGATTGTAACTTTGTCACGTAACTAGTTTATTATTTTGTTTTTTGTATCTTCATAATTAATAATTATTAGCTACTTGGTGTGGGCACCTGGTGTCCAGAAATACAGGCTTCGGCTTACTTTAGGCACCAGTCTCCAACGAATAAAATATTCTCACCTTTGTAACACCTTGCTCAATTTCTCAATGTTGTCCTTTGTGAGTTGATCGAGTTCCTTTTATTATTAGTTGGAATTGTTGTTTTGTAATTTTTATTTGTGGAAGAGAAAATAAAGAATTTATTATATGTATTATTATTATTGCTCAACGCAGATTGGCGATTTCAGACATACACTTATTGTTCCAGATTTCCTTACGATGACATCCTTCGGATATGCAGTCGCTCCGCCATGTAAAACACTTGTATTCAGATACGGTTAGACTGGAAGCCGAACCCAACAAAAAAGGCTAGCCAGATGATGACAATAAAAAAATTACAAAAAAAAAAAGGTTTTAGTAAACTACAAGCACTTTCGTTGCATTCCTCCTAAGTATACAAAAAAAAAATTTAAGGCGGTTCTATTTTTTGTAAATAAAAAATATTTTCCACTTTTTAATGCCTCCTTATCACCAAAATCCATTAAGAAACGGCAACACAGTTAAAACAGAGATTGAAAGTCCTCCAAAGATGGAAGAAACAAAAGCGTCATTTGATTTTGGTTTTTGATTTTTTCGAAAAGCGCTGTATAAATTTTTATTTGTTGTATAGTAAAAACCTTCTCCAGAATGTAACAAACACTTTTCTGAAGACCGTATCAAAATCGGTTCAGCCAAACGGGAGATAATCGCGGACAAACATACATACATACATACACACAAACATACGGGTCGAACTGAGCCTCCTTTTTTTTGAAGTCGTTTAAAAACCAATCCTCGTATTACTATACCAATTCAACAAAACAAAGAACTCTTTACTCCTCTTTCCAACTTTTTCAAAACTACTCCACCGTTAATAATCTTCGCTGGAACCTCGTTAAGGTATTACACCGCCCTTCCAATACAATACGGCTTTACAAAGTCCCAGCCAAGACTTTGGCAAGCCGTAATACCGGCTTACTTACTTTCGACCTGGCTTTCAGTCTAGTTCCGCTTTCTCAGCGCCTTTCAGTTTCAGAGCTTTGCTTACCTTGTCCAACATTTTTATTCACAAAGAAGTGAGGTTTCGACGGGTTGACTCCTAGTTTTAAAAATCTTTGAAAGGAATTCTTAATGCTGCTGCTTTAGTTGAGATTTTGTTGAATGTATTTTTAGAAAGACATTACTTAGTGAGGTTATAATCTTTTGAAAACATTGAGTGAAATTATAAATATAATATATTATTTTTGGACCGAGGGGCTTACGAGAGCCAACAAGCGCCACCCATCATTTTATTTCTATAATTCCTAAATCAGATCAAAATTAAAAAATCTAAAACACTACTTAACTTGTAAATTACCTGAAGTATTTTTCGAGTGACTTTCCATTGTTTTGTAGGTATTCCATAAAAAGAATCGTTGCTTGACGCCAAAAGTGACCACTTTTAGCGTTAAGCAACGATTCTTTTAATTTATGAAATACAAAACAATGGAAAGTCACTACTAGTTAAATAGTGTTCCAGATTTTTTAATTTTGATCTGTTTTAGGAGTTATAGAAATAAAATGATGGGTGGCGCTAGTTGGCTCTTGAAAGCCCCTTACGGGTAGTGCGAATTAGTAAAAATCGTCACGTAACGAATTGCGTGTGTATATGTGTGAGTGTATCGAATCTACACACACAAATACACACACCCATACTCATCTGCTCGTGTATATTTATCATCATCATCATCATCATTTCAGCCTAAAGACGTCCACTGCTGGACATAGGCCTCCCCCAAGGGGGGGTTTTGCCATAATCGCCACGTTTGGCGGGCGGGTTGGCGATCGCAGTATGGTTGTTACAAATGCACAGAGAACGCTGCCCATTCTCTGATGTATATTTATATATTATTATTATTACTGTTGGAACGAAGTTCCCTAACGTGGCTTACCAGTGATGCGAAATAGTAGAAATCGTCACGTAACGAAATACGTGTGTGCCTGCGCCTGCTCGTGTTATAATTATTATTATTTTTATTTATTTATTTTTCTGTACAGACACGTACGTAAGGAACTTCGTTCCTTACGGAGGACCCCCGATCGCACAAGGTTTTATTTTTTTTACAGACACGTACGTAAGGAACTTCGTTCCATACGGGGGTACCCTGACCGCCCATTTTTTTTACTGCAGCTGTGGTCCGGTATTAGTATTATTTAGTTAGATAAAAAATAAAACTCAAAATGGGCGGGGTTCCGCAACTTTTTCTTCACTGGGGGGGGGGGGGTTCTACACCTCCCCCCTTTCCTCCTCACACACCACAGTCACTCCCCCGGTGTATGTGTTGCTTTTTGGATTTAATTTTTTGATGACCGACAAAATAGTTATGCGCCTGCCATGTTATCTCTTCACCACCTTTGGCTGACTGGTAGAGTACCTAAGACATTAAGTCCGCCTTTGTACCGTTGTGCATGAAGTATAAATAATAAATAAATATTTCAACTGAAGCATTTCAACTCTAGGATCATGAAGTGAAACCATGGTAAATTACTGGTTGGTTTATTTTGATTTCGTGTAAGAAAAGATAAAAAATTACAAAGTGAAGATCTTTAAATTGAGAAGCTTAAATAACATTGTTTTAATTTTATTTTTATTAAACCTAAAAATATTAAAACCAACTCAATAGTAATGGAACACGTAATACAATGGCTCACAAAGTTCACCCAAACCGTGACTTACTTTGAATTCAGTCGTTACCTACCAAAGTTACGTTCGCCGCAACACTACTTGTCTCTCTGTTTACATTTTTAACTAGACTAACATCACTTTGCTATTTTTATTACTATCTTTCTTGTAAGAGCAAGGCCTTGAATTTTTGTGACTTGAGCATATACGAGCGATATTTTTACCAGGGCGACATAATTATGTCTATTCGTAGAACTGTTTGTGTTTATATTTCGCCTGCTATATATCGCCCCTGTGACAGTATTGCTTATTAATACGCCTTTATTTTTTTATACACACTTGTTGGACTAAATTTTAGTCCAACACAACTATTACTAGACTAAGTCCCGGAGTGGCGACCGCGAACCGCAAGACGTTGCGTTGGAAGGCCTCTCACTAGGTAGACCGATGACCTGGTAAAGGTTGCGGGGATACGCTGGATGCGAGTCGCACGGGACCGGTCAATGTGGCGACACTTGGGAGAGGCCTATATCCAGCAGTGGACGTCTTTTGGCTGAAATGATGATGATGATGAAGATAACTCTTACTTACATTATCAATGTTACACTTAGCAATGTTTTGTTTTTGAGATGTTAGAAGATTTAAGGAAAAAAAAGTTAATTCAAGAATTAATTACTTATAACAATTTTTTTATGTTTACTGGCTACTGCAGTCAGATTAGCGCTAAACAATAATAATTCTAATATTATAGACTGGCAATAAAATTTTCAACGCTTTGTTGTGTTGCTAGGGATATTATAACACGGCAAGAAGAGCTAATCTTGCTAACTAAGCTCGTGAGAAAAAAAAAAACAATAGAAAGTTACAAGAACCCGAAACCTAAAAACAAAAATTCTGGATTACTAAGTTCCAGTTCTCGAATGTCGATTGCATCGCATAGGTACATAAGTAGCGGGAGTTTGACCTTCACATTTTTCGCCTGACAATCGTTGAGTTATATAAACTCCCAATGGCTAACAAAGTTAATTGTCGAATCAAATTGCCCCTTAACTGAGCGTTTCAGAGAGCAGAAAAAAAATTCATCCGCTTATTTCTATGCACACCCTTGAGACTAAGTGTTAGCAAAAAACAATAACTTATAAATTGTGATCCCAGGGGTCGCCATTTTAGCATAGGTATGTGTATAGTTAAGATGGAAGTACTCGGAAGTTTCATTGCTGAGCCATTTTTCTGGTATCAGGTACAAAAGGTACCTGAAGGTTAGTTACCAACGTTCAATCATGAAGACTGGTTTTAAAGTAGACATTTTATATCATAAAGATATTCAGGACAATGTTGATCTAATGGCCCTATTTTGGCCACATACTAAATGCAAAAGGAAGATAGCAGATTCTTCATAATGTACTTAACATCATTGCCATTCATTTTATACTTAAAAGTTGGCGTAAACAGACCAAAAAAGAGGTATTTTTCTCGACTCTTGAGGATATCGAGGGATACTTGATACTCTCAATAGCACTATTGAATAAATAAACTCCGGTTAAATATACGCAAAAACTAGGCACAAAGGGACCAAAAGTAACTCGTAGGTACTACTGTTGTCTATAAACGTCAGTTTGAGACAGTGACGTACGCGGATCGCGTGTCCGACCGCGATATATCACTAGAGGGGGGAAGGAGGGAGTGGAAAAACGTCCCTTTACTTAAGACATTAGACATAGTAGTAGAAACACGTAGGTACCGAAGTTAGCAAAGTGTGCTAGTAAAACTTTTACCTAAATGCTATTAGATACTTTGTGTCAGCAAATTGTTGTTACTAATAGTATATACCTGTAGGTCAGCGGTTCTTAAACTTTTAAGGCAACAGAACACTCAACAAGGTCCTTTTCTATATGGAAAGGGTTCCATATAAAAATGTCACATTCACATTCTCACTCAAATGTCTCGCTAATAGTGGCGCGTGTGTTGGATCATCATTCAGCACCCTTCAAAATGGTTGAGTTGAATGATGCTGATCCACGCGTCTGGTTCGTGAACGGCTGTCAGTTGAGATTAGTAAATTTTTAACTGCCATGGCTTTTTTCTTGATTTTTTTTATGTCATGTATTGCTCTTTACCTCCATTGTTTTCAAACAGAAGCAACAAGAATAATGTAACCAGTATTTTGTAAAAACTTGATTTAAAAGAGTATCCGTAGAGTTCCTTGCTAATTCTTCTCCATAGAGACCTACCTACGTTTTGGAACGAGCAATTAGCTTCAACTTTCTGACTAACTAACTGACTCATTGACAATTTAAAAGTTTTATTGAAATAAATGCTTTAACTTTGACCATAATTCATTGCATTTTAAATAAGAACAAGAACCGTTCCTGGTACAGTTCTATTCTTTCCATACTAACTATAACATTATAAATGGGAAAGTGAGTTTCATTGTTTATTACGCTTTCATGCCTACATTACTGAAACGATTTCGATGACAATTGGTACCTACCTACTACGATTAAATTATTTTTCCATTCGCGATTTTATCTTTATCCGCGATAATCGGAATTCACGCAGACGAATTCGCGGACAAAAGCTAGGTTTATATATTCAGTTTTAATGTGGAAAATAATAATAATATGTGGGGACATTTCACATACGGCCATCTGACTAAGGTAACCCTGTACTATGGATGTCAGACATCGGATACTGAATGGAACTGTTTCATTAGAAAGAGTTTGATAATAGGGGAATCTTGGTGACTTTTTCACGGAACCCAATTTAAGAATCGCTGCTCTAGATAGTGCAAAAAATACCTACCTATCATTATTTAAACGATTTCGAGAAAAGGAGACAGAACGGTTTTTGACGTGCGCCAAAAGACGAAGTACACGCCGAGGGTGCAGTTACTGGAGTCGCGCAACGTTAACTTCAAGGCGTTTGTGGTGCGAGTACCGAATTGTTTCCTGCCCCTCGTCATGGAAGAAGACTTTTGGCCGCAGGACGTGGTGTTCCGTCGCTTACGCGGACAAGTGCCACAGGACAGCACAAAAACAATTTAGTGCAAAGTGAAGTGCTACTAACAATAGTCTTAAGTCTTTTCTACTAACAAAAGTTACAAATTATAAAATATGTATGTTTAGGTTAAGGTATTTATCTATGGGCCTATGCAGCCTGAAAATAAATGGATTATTATTATTATTATTATTATAGCCTAACCTACCTTAGATAAAATATGTAAACTAGCCTATAGAGCCCCTTAACACCTTTTTTTTCTATTTTATGACGTCCTGATTTTTAAGACAAGTTAAATCGTTCAAAGCGATGAAATCTCCTATCAAACCTTGAAGATATGAGAACTTATGTAATTTATATACCCATTCCATTTTCAAACTAGATTATTGTCCGAGGGTCAGAAAACTATTAATTTAGTTAGTAGTAGTAGGTAGTTAGAGTTTTTTGTGAAGGAACTCAGCCGTGGAAATATACTACCATAGGTATTACTGTTGCCATGTATGCCGTGTGGTGCCGGTCATCAATAGCACCGCCCGGGGTATTCCTCGAAGCGCACCTATTTTAAAGCGCGCCCAACGAAGAGCACCTAAAGTATTCCTCGTAACGCACCCGTCTGGTGCGCTTAGGAAATTGAATTAAAAATATTATATTATTATTCCTCGAAACGCACCCACGATTAAACACAGTGAAGTGCATGAAGGATTCGTAATGAATGATATCGATTGAAGACGTTTTAAAAGTCAACTGTTTATTAAAACTACCAGTAGAGCAGCAATGAATTGGAAGTAAGTGCTTACGCGACTCAGGAATACCCACACCACCCCATTTCTACCCGTGGGTGTCGTAGAAGGTGACAGAGGGATATTGACCCTCGATTACGGCCCGCCCTTGTTATGCTACTGCCATGTCATCTCATCACCATCCTTGGTTGACTGGTAGAGAATGCCTAAGACATTAAGTCCGCTTTTGTACCTTTGTGCATGAAGTATAAATCAATAAATAAACTTTTCTACAACCCCTTTTTGACACAAAATGCCACAGTTAACTTAAAAACAAAACTGGTAAACAAATAATAAAGACATCATAATACAGTATAACACCAATTTAAAAAAGTACTCTTCAAGAACAGGTACCTACATGTTCCTTTTACAGCCATCTTTAAAATCAAATAAACATGAGCGCGCCGTTGTAAAATAGACGCGTCTATTCTACATGCTACCTACGGCTAGAAAGGGGTCATAAAAGTTACCTTGTTTACCCCTGAGTGGTGAATCGTAAAGTTGCATGCTTTTGTTACACTTGTGTACGGGATCGGTTACGGGATCACAAATAATACGTAATTGAATTGCTTTTGCTATATACGTATTCGTTGTGTTGAATTTTTCAGTTGTTGGTTTGAACTTTCGTTTTTACATGAATAATATACTTTCTTGTTTGGATTTGAAACTGTGATCGGCCATTTTGGATGTGCGGGTTGTAGTAGTTAACTCCGCACACCGATCTGTCGTGAAGGTTTGTAAGTTAAGTTGGTAAGAAAAATACTTTCCACTAAGATGCACTAGTTAAGGTTTAATTAAGTAATAAGTAAGTTACAGTACAGTAGTTATGGGAATTATTTCTCTCAGTTGTTTATAGCTACTACACAGTTATGATTTCACTATATTTAAATTCGTTAAGTTATATTATTTTATAATGCTAAATTATGACGCGTATTGTTAGTCGCGCGTTGTTAAAAGTAGGTTGCAGAGTAAACAGAAAAATGTACGACGATGAGACCGTACAGGACCATTTACCAAGCCTTTTCCCAACTACATTGGGGTCGGCTTCCAGCCTAGCTGGCTGCAGCTGAATATCACTGTATTGCATGGAGCGTTTGCCTACCAAACCGTCACAACCGTTGCTGGATAACACGATACCCTGCAAGACTGGTTGTCAGATTTTCCAGCTTCTGACTACCTACAACGACCGTCAAAGGTCTACGAATGACGGCCGGAACCAACGTTCAATTTTAGTGCTTTTCGAGCCACGGAGAAGTCTCGGTATGAAGTGGATGGTCAGCCATCTACGGACCGACCGCGGCAAGCGTATAAGTTTAACTATCATGACCGGTCGATCCATACGGATTTTACTTAGCCACGCTTAATTAGCTGCTTATGTGAATGTATGGATGTAGGTATGAAAACTCAACTCTGTCCACCATGTGTGATGATATTATATTAAGGTCGTATACCCAACGGTATACGACCTTAATATAATATCACACATGGTGGACAGAGTTGAGTTTTCTTTGTAGATAGTTTATCGATTACTAGCTTTAGATCGGGAATTTGTCCAGGTCAATATTTATTATTATTATCATAGGGGGACACAAAAACGGGATAAAAAATATACAATTAACACGTTGTATAATTGCCAAAATTGTGTGTCCAGCTAACTTCCGAACAGCCATTAAAGCGTGATTCCATAACAAACATTTAATAAACATACAAACTTTTACATTTATTATATTAATAAGATAAACCTACTTACAAAAGCGAAGACAAGTCACATAATAGTTATTTGTTATACAAGAGTGCAAAGTTGCTTTTTAACCGCGTGTTCAATTTTGATGACCGAGCAAGCGAAGGATTCTAAAATTGAATCACGAGCGCAGCGAGTGATTCAAAATTAGAATCCTGAGCGTTAGCGAGGGAATCAAAAGAGCACGAGGTGAAAAATCTTTGCACTCGAGTGCAACACGTAACTTTTCATTCCACCTCAGCGAGGAAATGACTAAATGCAAAAAAAAAACGTTTACAAAGTCTGAGTTTTTAACAAATTAAAAAAAAGTTGTATGATATATTCGGCACCATAGAGGTAGCAGTAAATAGGTTTAATGTTTTTTTTTAATTCACAAACTTAGTGCACACGATGTTCTAAATTCAATTTACTTTATCCTCTAGAGAATAAAAACGGCTTTTCCACTCAGATATTGAAGATAAATTTACTTTATCCTCTAGAGAATAAAAACGGCTTTTCCACTCAGATATTGAAGATTAAAAATACTCTTTCCGAGATGGTGGGATGAAAAATAATTGTTTCATTAAAAAAGCTTTATTGACTTATTGTAATATCTACTTTTATACAGAAATAAGATTTAATTGCAAGAATTAAACATGTACAAAGCTTAAAATAAATTAAAAAATATATATATATATTATGTACAATGGACGGCTCACAGGGCATCAAAAAACTTGTCCGCATCGCTCACAATGGGACAAGTGCCCAGAAGGCTAGCAGCATTACCACGTTGAATGGCAATGCTAATTCTTTGGCCCAAGAAAAGGCCAGCCCTCTGGTCACGTGAAGAGTCGACCAGAGGACAAGAGATTGCAAGAGAACAACAAAAAAATAAATCATCGCAATTTAACCCGCCTCACATCGAGAGTTGCGCGGTCATCTTGTTGGAATCAGGGTGGATGCACATCTGACGGAAGATGCAACTGACGTATTGTATCGTTGGTCGGGCATAGAAAATTCAAAGAGAGGAAGGGGACCTAAGTACGCTGGACCCACAAACTCATAATCGGTTATTTGTGTAAGGCTGAAAGTTTTATTATACTATTTCACTGTTCTGGCGAAACGGGACAATGCGCAGCGTAATTCGGTCAGATATGTGTGATATTTGTGGCGTATGTAGTGTGACTGTGCATGTGTGTGCGTATGTGTGTTTCACGGTCTCGAACCAAGTGGTTTGATGCCACATTTACTGTGCGAACTGCCGGACTGTGCAATTTCCCGCGTCTCTGTTCTCCGGTAATTATAATCTGGGTATCTTCAAGGCTCAGACCACGGACCAGTTCATTCTAGACAAGCGTGCTCTACCTTAGGCCGCATCATCCAAACGCAAGTTTACCTACTGAATTAAAAAAAAAAGTTATGCGTCTACCCTAAGTGTACAAGCGTAATTTCGAAAGTTATGAGTCGCGTAATTTGCGATTTATTCATTTTATACATATAGTCCTGTTTAGGCCACACGGCGACGCCAAATGAGTTTTAGTCGAAAGCAAATTACGCGACTCAAGAACCGCAACTAACTACTCAACTACTTACGGTCTTTACAAACCGCAATGCGTCTAAAAGTTGCCAATAACAACTACCTACTGCTCTGTATTCAATTCCTAACGCTCATTCCTGCATCTTAAATAATTTAGGACCCTCTGTGCTCCCAAACTTCTTGAGCCATAAAACTGGTACACAAAAGCACCGTGCCTGAATGATGTATCCATCCATCTTATCAGGCTGGAAGCTTTACTCGACGGAGACATGGCCGCGTAAACGGGAGAGCAACGATATCTTGACACGAAGATCAACGAAGCAAGGAGTGTGGTTTAATTAACGTTTTTTTGTATGTGATACTGTTTTGGTCCGAGAATTAAATGGGGAAGTTTCCTAGATGGATAGTTAGCAGAAGAATGAAACTTAATTGATTTTTTAATTCGTCATCCTAATCATTCAGAAAATAAAATTGGAGTGTCTGTCTGTAAAGTTAAAACAACAGTTTTTTAACATTTGAATGTTTACACGGTACTAATAACAAAAAGTAAGTTTTAACATTTTTGTCTGTCTCTCTGTCTGTGTGTTTGTTACGGTTAATCTCCGTAACGACTGCTCCGATTTTGACGAGACTTTCACTGGCAGATAGCTGATGTTATCAGGAGTAACATAGGCATACTTTTATTTTAGCAGCAGAATTTTAGAGTTTCGTGCAAAAAAAAAATTGCAGAAATTCACGCGGGCCTAGTCGCGGGCATCAGCAAGTTTATTATAACATTAGACACTTGCTACCAAATAACAATAGTTATAAGGTTTTATTGTTGAAATATTATTCCGTTTTATATTTTATATTTGTTGTAAAATGACGATATTAGTCTATTAAGAAATAATTAAGAAAATTGCACTGTAATGATTAGACATTAAGCTACAACCTTGATTAGAATTCGCCTGCTTTTGTATTAATGTGATAGAATGGATTTTCTAGACTGTCAAATGCTTGCAGAAGACGGACGACAGGCGCTGAACCTTATCCTAAAAAATAATCGCTTCACTGACACCCATGGAAACCATTTTGCAGACACATTCAGTGTGTCTAATTTTAAATAATTGATAGAAAATATAAAAGAACGCAAATAAAAAGTTTGTGATAAACAGATAAAAAGCAACACAATTTCATTTACATACAAAAGACACAACACTCTGTATCGGCATAGTGTTCTTTCACTTATTAAACCTACAAGTCTTCAATTTCCTTGCCTACCCGTCCTTTCCATATCCAAGCCTTCTACGATCCTTACTCCCCGTATTGTTTCGCAAGTAGCGTGTACCGTGACACGATAAGGCGAACCGAGCCCGCTGGGACTTCGATAAGATTCGTCAATGCGTCGAAGAATCGTCGCACCGCAAAAACAGGGGTAAGCTAACGGCTTACATTTTTTGCCGAAAGGACCAACAAGGGAAATCATTGACACATTTTATGCCGGTTTAGAATATTTTTTTTGTTATCATTTTGGAATAGAACAGACTAAAAGAGCGAAACGATTTGTTTGCGGATTTTCTTTTTCCGTAAGACGTAGGTAATAGATATTTGTAGGCCACACTAATAGTTTTATCCCATTCGCTGCCTAAAACTGGATTAGAAATATATCCGATAATATTTAATTATTACTAGCTGACCCGACAGACGTTGTCCTGTCAATTGATTTATCAATTTTCTTACCGTTTAAACCTTCCCTGGATTACCACAAATATTTCAAGACCAAAATTAGCCAAATCAGTCTAGCCGTTTTCGAGTTTTAGCGAGACTAAAGAACAACGATTCATTTTTAAATAGAAGATTTACTCCGCAAATGTATGTGGGACTGGCAGCTAACTAGCTAGGAAAATAGAACCCAGTTTTATATATTTAATGACTTCACAGAATAAAATTCATGACCTGCTTTAAAATTGCACTTTTCTAAAAATCAACATAACTTTGTGTCTTTACTTTCAATGATTTGTTATAAATTAAACTTGATTACTAATTGCATCAATTACGGGACTTTCAGTGTGAAACACGCCAACAAAATAAGTTTAACGAAAGGCGAATGCCTCAAAGACCCATTCACGAATCCTTACAATCGAATGAACGGCAAAGAACACAGATCAATACGAGACCAGCGCAGTCAACCCGATTAAACAGTGTAAAAAGCCAAAGCTTTACGAAAAGGCGAGACTAGCTAGACAATACGTCGCGTAAGCCGCCAGCCTCAGGCACTAAACTTTTTCTCCACAACCATTCTGATTTTTTTTACTCTTTTTTTCAATCCGAAGTTACACAGGAACGTCGGACAAGCCAACTCGCTTGGGGTGTTGGAAACAGTCACCAGTGCTACTTGCTATAGGTGAATTTTTAACCGACTTCAAAACAAAAAGGAGGTTCTCAGTTCGACCCGTATGTTTGTATGTATGTATGTTTATACGCGATTATCTCCCGTTTGGCTTAACCGATTTTGATGCGGTTTTCAGAAAAGTGTTTGATACACTTTGGAGAAGGTTTTAGTATACAACAAACAAATTTTATTCAGCGCTTTTTGAAAAAAAACAACAAAAACCGAGAACACGTTTTCGTTTCTTCCATCTTTCCATCTGTGAAGGACTTTCAATATCTGTTTTAACTGTGTTGGCGTTCCTTAATAGATTTGGGTGTGAAGGAGGCACTAAAAAGTGTAAAATAAAAACTTTTTTGAAAAAAGAGAACCGCCTTCAAAAAACAGAACACACATGACTTTAGTTTCGAAAGTGGGAGGCTTTGTTCTGTTTGTTGTTTTTTATTGCCACCGACTTCTGAAACTAAAGTCATGTGTGTTCTGTGCTAAAGTTATTTTTCACTTTTTAGTTTTTTATTGAAGGCGGTTCTCTTTTTTCAAAAAAGTTTTTTTACAATAAAAATTCACGGGTTTATTCAGCTTCCCGGTGATCAGACGTAAGCGCGTCGCGTCGCTGCTGCAGAGAGTCCGCGGCAGTTCGAACAGTCTCCTGAATGTCATTGCGGGAAAATTTGATTGGCCGTTCATGCATTTTATGTCGAAACTGCTTGTTCTACTAACTTGGTTTTTAAGTTCATGTTTTACTAACAATAGGGATGTGAATGATGTCTGAAATAAAGTGTTTATTATTAATATTATAGCACGAGTATTGGCGCTGAGTCCCTTACAAACTACTAAAATTAGACGATTACCATCTCTTACTGCCAGGCAGCTAAAGAAAAGGACGGCGACAGATAAGAACTAAGTGAGAGATGTCAAATTACTTTTTCTTGAACTCCGCAGTGTTTTTAATCAATACGTTCTGAAATGACAACTATTTGATAGCTATTGTTAATATCTCTGTCTCTTTCTTATTTTATTGGAGAGAAAGAGATATAAATAGCTTAAAATATATTATTTAGCTAGCGCACAGCAGAATTCGCACCATTGCCTCTAGGTACTGAGCAAATGTGTAAGTACAACGACACTTGAATGCATTCAAAATAAAAGTATCAAGTCTGTTTTTATTTTTCAGCGCTAATCTGGTAACCCAGCTCTGGCTGTAATAACATTTTCTACTAATAATGCTAACAAAGTATACAATAAACACGGAACAATACTCCCTCGTGTTCGCTCGTTTTATTTTTTGTCTAGAAAAAACACAAAAGAGACCTAATCTCATCAATTCAGCCAGAGACAGTGTTCTTGCTACAAAAATGTCGATGCGAATGTTTTAGAAATTCCTTTATTTTTTGTGAAACCTACATTGAAGTAATGAAGCTGTCGTACCTAGAAAATGATCGCAATTGATGGGTCGTATCGTACATAGGTACACACCTCAAAAAAAGTTTGCGATCACTTCGAAAAATCGAAATCTTTTTTGTTACGGTAGATTATATTATGATATCTTCTTCTTTTTAGAGTCTTTATTTAAAAATATAGATTTAGAATATAAAACAATCAAACAGTTCAATTGTTTTTCCATATAAAAAGGCTTTCAGTCCTAGCCTACGCTCATTCAGAAATCTGATTTAGTCAATTTTAACGGATTTAAAATACTTTTTCACGGAAAGTTGTGATTGAAAAAATGCCAAAAGTATTATCAAAAGTTTTACGAGCAAGAGACTTTGAGGGAAGAAGGATACACCACGAGAGAAATAGCACGCAAAGTTGCTATATCCCAATCCTGTGTCGTGACCACGTTGCAGAGGTACCACCAGTGAACGGAAATAAAACACGTGTTTTCGTGTTTCACGTGTACCACGGAATGGTTAATTTAGACCGACCCCGCAGTGGTCGCCCAACTGTTTTGATTGCTGCCCAAAAACGCTATATTAAATTGCTGGTAGCCCGTGACGCCGCTATTCAAGAATGGGACAGGTTAGCCCTAGAAATGCTGATAACTTGATTCTCAGCATGCCCAGGAGGATCTTCGCATGTATTCGGGCCAGGGGAGGAGTTATATTATATCGAATATAAACCATTTATTAATAAACTAGCTTCTGCCCGCTACTTCGTACGCGGATCCTGTTGCTTATGCCAGCGACAACGAGTTCGGCAAAATCGAAGATCTGAAACGTCTGATGTCGAATTTTAAGAGCCCGGGGACGGGAAAACAACGGGATGCGCGAGATGATTCGAGACGTGATTCTGTATCGGTGAACGTTTCCGATTCGCGAGACAATGCTTGTCGCTCACGATCAGCGGACAGTCGCGCATCACGTTCCGCAGCAGATGCGTAGATACGCTGAGAACTCAAGCGCAATTCTCTATCCGTGAACGTCTCCGACTCGCGAGACAATGTATGACGTTCACGATCAGCGGTCAGTCGCGCATCATACTCTTCATTGGTCTCTAGAGACCTGGATGTAGATGCGTAAATACGCTGAGAACGCAGGCGTGCTTCGCGATCAGAAGAGGTTTCCATGGAGCGAGTTGCAGCCTGATGTTCTCGAACAGCATCAAGTCTCTCCTGACGCTCGTCGGTAGATTCTTGGGATCTTATGATCCTCAATCTTTTAGCTCCTTTGAAACATTGGGAAAGATTTGACCTCTTTCTAGGCATGGTTATAGTTTTAATGTAAAGAAGATAGTTGATCAATTAAAATCTAAGTGACTGCTCCCCTGCGTTACCGGGTAGGCTACCGTGTCACGAAGATAAATGAAAAAGAAAATTAAACACCCAAATAACATAAGCCCGAAGGCATATATTTATTCGATAAAATAAAAAAAAAATGGGAATTTTGGCCAGTAGAGTCAAATTTTCAATGATATACCATCGTCATCAAAAATCAGTCCTAAACTGTTACTGCCTTCACCGCGTGGAGGTACTCCCAGCTTATGTTATTTTATAAGATACAGTGAAATTAGTGATAGCTTTTATTTTAGTTATTAGCTTTGATTTTCACATCAGATGTTTCTGATCTTCGATTTTTATAAGTCAACAGGAAATGCCTATCAGACTGAACAACTTTTGCTAAGACGTCATTCCTATATGTGTCATGGTGTAGCTGGGCTCTTGGAGTTCCACATCAGGTGTTCCAGATCTTCAAATTTATTCTCTCAGCAGAGAATGCTCGTCACGTGTAACAATTTTTGCTATGGTACCATTTTGTATCTCTTGTAGTTTAGCTGGTCTGTTGCGGGGGAACACCCAAATATTCCGAAATATTTTATTCCGAATTTCGATATTCCGATTTTCAAAAGTCCGAATTTCATAATACCTAAAAATTATAATCTCTATTACTTAAAATCACGAAAGTTATTTTACCGAATGTCGTAAATCCGATTTGTTTGTTTTCCGATTTTCATATGTTCGAAGAATCAAATGCTCGATGAGTTCTCGGTCCGAAAAACGAAATTCCGAATTTCAATATTCCGAATAAACTATTAAAATTAGGATTCTGATTCAATTCAGCTACGCATATATATTCAAAATGGTGTCCCCTTGTTTCGCAGACAGAAATTTCATAGAATTTCGTTTCCCAGAAAATGTTTCATATAATATTTGGTTCTTGTATTTTTATTTCGACTATTATTGTTTCAAAGACTATTTACTTGAATGAAACATATTTCACAGAAACACAATTCAAAGAATTTTTAATCAAATTTTTTTGTATATCAAACTTATCAAACAGTAGAATTACTTTTTAACAAATATTGTTTATTCGGTGTATTTTTCTATGGAATTTATTTCAACTAAAATATATAGGTATAAAAAGAAAGACAATAACAAAAATAATCTTAAAAAGTCAATATGTTGTGCTACAAAAGTTAATGACAGAAATGAATTGCTGTGAAACCGACTCCACGTAGTCTTGTCTGCCCTACACCTAGAGTGTAATTTAAATTCGCGTAGGCGTGGAGGGGCGAGGCGGCCAGCGAGCTGAGGAGCAGGTGGTTTTAACGCCCGCCGCCGCGGCTGAGGCTGGCCGGCGAAGCCGGCCAGTAAGCCGAAGCTGCGGTGGTGAGCGTGAATACCATCTGCGACGATAAGCTCGCGTGGTACCGCCGGAGCCCCGCAACGCCGTAGCCGTGACAGAAACCATGCCTGCTGCATGTTGCATGTTCGCTTGCATGCTCGCTTGCATGATGCATGCTTGCTTGCTTGCATGCTGCATGCTTGCTTGCACGCTGCATGCTTGCTTGCATGCTGCATGCTTGCTTGCACGATAAACGATTGCACGATAACGATAAAGATAATCGGAATTTTAATAATCGGAATTCGTATTTTTGATGTTCAGAATTTTCATTATGTCGGACTTTTTGTTATTCGATCTTTTGAAACTCGGTATTTTGAGAATAGTAATTATAAACGTTCGGAATTTTGAAATTTTAGTATTATAAAAATAGGATGAATGATAAATCGGAGTTGCCATATTAGGAATTTTGAACTATTCGGAATTATGAAAATCGGTATTTTGAAATTCGTATTTCTGACTTTCGGAATAAAGTTTTTCGTATTTATGTAGTGTACCCCTGTTGCGGTTCTGCATGAGGTGTTCAAGTTTCCAAGATAAATTATAGCCTATATGTTGCCCAGACTTAATACGTATACAACAAAAGAAAAATCATTCAAATCCACCCAGCAGTTCCGAAGATTAGAGTGTACAAACAAACAGACAAACAGACAGAATTTTTTTTTTGGATTCGTGCTTTATTACTGTTCCTAAACCCCCCTCAATTATTATTTTTTTAATATATTCAATGTACAGACACAGTTTTGTTACTGTTTTATTATATGTATATAGATTGTGGTTTAAGTTTGGTTGAACAGTCATTTTCTTTCTATCAAAGAATCATGGCAGGATTTGTACAAAAAATGAAGATGTTTAGAAAAGTTGAAATTCTAATTCTTATATTCTTGGGTACCTAAAAAATATCTTCAGGTATTTACAAAATTTTTAAAACCCCGCAAAAAAAAGTTAATAAGTTTAACGAAAAGCTTATTATTTCAGAACGAAACGGTGACTGACAGTAACAGTGACACTGACTTTCGCCGTTTCGTAGTCTTACATTGAAATTGCCTCGTTTTATGGGAAATAATATCACAAATATTGATTATTTCTTTCCACACACTTGTCACATCACTTGCCTGTCAATTTTATAGATCCTTTAACATTGCTTGTCACTTTATTTTTTTTATAAACACGAAATGGGCATCGAGATGAAACGAAAAAGTGTTATTTTCATTTCGTAATATTTTATCATGCGGGGGTTTAAAAATGTGCTAAGTATATCAATCTGCTCCTGGTAATGTATTGACATTGGAAAATATTGTAAACCCTCTAAAATACTTTCTTTTTTCATACAAATGTATGTATGAATCTCGCCATGATTATTTCTGTTACAATTACATTATGATTAATTACTCAATTTTTTTTATAAAAAATGAAAAGTAGTTTTATTTTTTAATTAATTACAAACTTTTCGTTAAATGAATTTTATTATTTTCATTATTTTTTTAAGAGGTAAAATTGAGTATTTTTTTCAATGAACTTGTCTTGGAATTATTGGTTTGTCATGCCCAATTTGATTGGTATTGGTGCCAATTCTGTTGTGCCCGCACTAAACTTATTTAAGCTATTTATATCTCTTTCTCTCCAATAAAAGAAGAAGAGACAGATATTAATAAGAGCTGGCAATTTAAGTTGACCTAAAATGTTCATACAATTATTGTCGTCATTTCAGAACGCATTGATTAAAAACACGGCGAAGTTTAATGAAAAACTAATTTTTTCATTAAACATTTTTTCGCCGTCCTTTTCTTCAGCTGCCTGGTAGTAAGAGATGTCAATTGTCTAATTTTTGTTTATTTTGTGAATAAGAGAATCAGCACCATTGTCTACTTGCCCACGAAAAAATGCAATCGCAAAAATAAAACCTCTTTATCTTTTAAAATTCTGTTCTGAGCATAATATACGGCTATTGTAGGGAAGAAAATTCTAAGAACGAATTTTGTAGGTAAACTGTATTCAAAGAGACTTGCTCTTCTGTAAGCGCTAACACACGGGGGAAATGAAAACGTCAGTGCAACTTGCATAGAGGGCGCTAGACGTCACGGAATAGGACAGCGAGCTAAGGAGTATAATGTTTGTGTTTGAGCTAGCTACGTTTAGTACTGCCAAAACGAACTAATTCAAGTCAAAATGTGCAAAATGGTACCAATTCTATTTTAAGCTATTTATATCTCTTTCTCTCAAATAAACAAGAGAGAGACAGATATTAATAAGTGTTGTCAATTTAAATTGATCTAAGATGTTAATACAATTATTATTATATAGTTATCATTTCAGAACGTATTGATTAAAAACACGGCGAAGTTCGAAGAAAAAACTAATTTGACATCTCTGACTTAGTTTTTATCAGTCGCCGTCCTTTTCTTCAGCTGCCTGGTAGTAAGAGATGCCAATTGTCTAATTTTAGTTTAGTTTGTGAACAAGGGAATCGGCACCAGTGTGTGTCTCATCATCATCTGCCTGGACTTTTCTCAACACTCTCTCTCTCTCTCTCTTTTCTCTTTTCTCAATACTAGTGTTTAACACGGAGCGATTGCCTGTTAAGCGGGGTTGCCTGATACGGAGGGTATCATGTTATCCAGTAACGTGGTACCCTCAATGTTATCCAGTCATGACTGGTTGTCAGACTTTCTGACATCTTACTACCCTTAACGAATGACAGCCGGAAACAACGGACTTACGTGCTAAAAAGATGGTCACCCATCCACGGACGGACAGCGACAAGCGCAGCTTAATCATAACTGTTCCATCCGTACAGCTTTCAATTAGCCACGAGACTATCAAAATGTGAAAATGTCTATCATTTTTCAAAGTCATTGTACACACGGCTACACATCAAGCTATACATTTCCAGTATAAGCTGACCTCGCATTGTACGCAAAGCCTATACAATGCAAGATCTTCATTAAGGCGCTAACAAGCGACTTTTGCAGATTTTAAACTGAAAATCACGTCAAAATGTGTAGTGTAAATAATATGAAAAAAATATAATATGTTCAACTAGAACATTCTCTTAATCATTGAGTATGTGAATATTTTTGCTGCACATATTATTTCCCTTTTATAAATAAGTATATTTGAGGCTGAAGTTGAATGTATAATGTATGTAATCCTAATCCTAACTTCCTAATCCTAACTAATATTATAAATGCGAAAGTAACTCTGTCTGTCTGTCTGTCTGTCTTTTCTTCACGCCTAAACTACTGAACCGATTTGTGTGAAATTTGGTACAGGGTAAGTGTGAACCCCAACAAAGGACATAGGCTACTTTTTATTCGACTTCGACTTCGTCTGCGTCCGCAATAACCGACATATACGCGGACGAAGTCGCGGGCAAAAGCTAGTGTAATATAACGTAGAATGGAAAACAGGTAGATCTACCAAAAATTTGGTAGATGTGACTGTGACTTGTTGTTCTCCTCATCGCTGTCGCTGTGGGGAAGCTGTCAACTGCCTCGGACACCACGGCCTGTCGTGTAGCCGGAGTGCAGGTCGCATAGCGACATCAATGAAAAATCAAACGAATCAATTAATGACATCATTCGTCGTGCTCTCGTCGCCGTCGGCGTTCCAGCAGTTTTGGAACCCAACGGCTTGGCACGCGACGATGGCAAGAGGCCGGACGGCATGTCATTATTTCCGTGGAAGTTGGGTAGGCCTTTAGTGTGGGACGCTACGTGCGTCGATACTCTTGCGCCATCCCATCTTCCTAGCTCAGCGTGCTGTGCTGGTGCTGCTGCTGCGGCTGCAGAAAACCTCAAACGGCGAAAGTATAGTATCCTTGGTGATAACTTTATTTTCGAGCCGTTTGGGGTTGAAACCCTCGGATCGTGGGGTCCGAGTGCTCATCTTCTTCTTAAGGAAATTTCCAAAAGTTATGTTGACACTTCCCGTGATCCAAGAGCTGGTTTTTACTTTGGGCAGAGGTTAAGTATTGCCATCCAACGTGGCAATGCAGCCAGTCTCTTGGGCACATTCGCAGGTGAGATGAAGGCGATGTGGAGGAATTTTTTGATGCCTTAGTATATTAGTTATAGTAGTAGTAGTAGGTATTAATAGTTATAGGTTTTTCTATTTTATTGCACGTGTAAATATTGTATATGAAATGAACTTTGAAATACATTGTAAAAAAAAAAAAAAAATTGATAATCACATAAAATCTACCAGGAATATTTAAACGAAACTTTTACTATCTTACTGACAATTTTTTTTAGTATACGCCTTTTTTTTAAGATAAAGAATACAACCTTTTATTATGTTTTTTCGACTAAACTTTGAGAGTTTTGGACGCAGCGCATGCGATTCTCTCAAGATCGCCGGCGTATATTTTCGGCTTAAGAGCGTGTATTCGATTCGTGACGAAAACTTATTGTTTTCGCGTTTTGCCCAGAGCAATATCGTAATGATGTGAGCAGATTATTTAAAGACAATTTTATTACAGTTTTCGAAAAGATTAAGTCTTGATTTAGGCAGCTACAGAGTAGAAGTATAATTTTTAGTTATGGTTTTTTAAAGCGAAGACAATTCTTTCATATCGTTTTACGAAAATAGACGTCAGAGTTAACTTTCAGGACGAATACAACCATTACAATATGCCAAAATATTTTGCTATATGCATTTTTCCAACAGAATATATAGTCATAAAGACAGTAACAGAGCCAAAATTACGAAAATATGACTATTATGTATTAAAAAACAATGTTGAAAAAGTAGAAAATCGGTTCACTTTGTAAATTTTTTTTCACCAGAATTTGAATAAAAACATAACTGATATATTTATTTTATGAAAGTAAATGTTATGCTTAATATAAAGAATATTTTTCAGTCCGTTATACGAGCTCATTGATTTTAGACAATTATTTTAAAAAGCACTGTAAAACATCGCGCGCTGTCGTTTGCCGATCAATTTCAATGATTCGTGCTTAATTCGTGCATTTTTTTTTTTGATGCACACAAACAGGCCATTTTATTGTACTAGTGTGTGTCAATGCTGGTACGCCGTTCTAGCAATCATTTAGATTTTGCGTTGCGCTAAATCGAATACGCGTCCTTAACTGGAATTGTATAGCTTGATGTGTAGCCGTGTGTACCTAATGTTTTTTATTTATATTCAACGCTAATTCTTTTGAATCTATTCTAAGTTTTGGATGTTACTTATAATTAATCAATTATTACATATTTGTCACATTTAATTAGTTTGATAAATTAGTTTACTAAAAGTTCGTGGGTTGGCTCTTTATAGTAGAACTACACTCAATTATGTTCAAGATTTTAATGTTTCTTTTGGATTGCGAAAATTTTGAAAACTTTTGATGCCATTAACTTGTTCTTTGAATTTAAATGAATGCAACTCGACATCATCAGCCTGAAGACGTCCACTGTTGAACAAAGGCCTCCCCCATAAGAGGGGGGTGGGTTGCCATAATCCCCACACCTGGCAGGCGTTTTGGGGATCGCAGTGAAGTTGTTAAGTACACGGAAGCCGCTGCTGTCCGACTTCCGGATTTTCCCTTAGTCGTCTTCGACGACACCCTCGGGATGAAATGCAACTCGAAAATAAATAATATTTTTTTTTAGCTCATACTTGCCCTTTTATCTACTACAAAGTTTGAGGTAATTTGAAGAAATATTTTTCATCCATCTAAACCCAACTGACCCGGGTTGAGAGAAAAATAGTACACGTACGTAGGTAGTAAGTTAAATACCTACTTAGTTATGGTTAAATAGTTTTTACAAAATTCTAGTACAAAAATAACATCTACGAATAAAACTGGAGTTGGTTGTCATACAATTTCCTCCGGTTAGAATTGAATCAGTCGAGAGATATAAAAAGAAATATCATTGGGATGATAGCATTTGTGTACAAATTGTTACAAGTTGTAAAAGCAACTGTTTCTAGGATTTTCTTTAAAGGTATAACAAAGAGGATGTTTATTTTTATGTAATATCCAAATAAGACTCCAAGTAGATATGTAATTATGACATTTTTTGTGTTGAATTTAAAATATACTGTGATGGGTGAACCATAAGGTACAGGGCTACAAAGTTATCCCACATTAAGAGATAACGGGGTACGTAAGTACTAGGTACCCCACATTAGAAGGTACCTAATTTTCTTTTGGCCAACATTTAAAGCCTTTTTTTAGTACATTTTATATATCTTTGCCTGCTTTTCATTACTGAAAGATTTTTTTTGCAATCTGGCCAATTCTTCTAGAGGTTACTTCTTACAAACTGAAAACAAACAAACTTTACCTCCTCTAGACACAAGAAGAAGAAGAAGAAAAACTTATGATTTGCTGAAACCAGATTCACAGAAAATCATTTAACATTTTGCAAATCTGCACCTTATTTATAAAATATACATAGGCCTAAACCTGGGTATTCTCAAGGCACGAGTGAACCGGTTCATCCTAGGCAAGCGTGGTCCTCCTTAGGCCGTAACAACACTTAAGATCAGATGAGTTGGGCCAAACTCAAGTCTATCATATTATGGGAATAAATTTAATGACCACCAAAAAATACTGTAGAATACCAAATGTAGTAAATGATCACCAAATCTTAGTGTGCAAAATAACCAAAATCTTTTTGACCCTTAAGCCCCTCCTGGGGCGGATCCGACATGGTTAGGTTAGGTTAAAACTGTGACCCACTACGCACGAGGCGAGCGAGCGTGCCGCGGCAGCGGCCGTCGAATGCCAGAACCAAATCGCTTTTTACAGTCAAACTCATCAAATTTTGGTGATCATTTACTAGATCTGGAAGTTCGTTAAACATAAGCCTTATAATAATAATAAAAAAAACATAATTTTACACCGAAACAGGCAGATTTAGGTTACAGAAATATAACAGAGAACAGCAACGAACAAGTGACCAGTAAAAAAATAAATCGCAAATGTAGGTATATATTGTTGTGAACAAGCACAATGCCTACAAGAAAATGGCAGGACCCTTGTCGAGATGTAGGTTGCTTACGCTTCGCAAGGTTTTTATTATCGATGTGTCAAGTTGAGTTATGTACGCCAGTGTACTACAGGCAAATCAGAGGTAAATGGATGTTTGACGGCTGGACATGAATAGAGAGAAGGTTCGGGAAATTATTGCGTTGTTACGGGAAAATGATTTCCTTGGAAAAAGAAAACGTTTGTGTGAGTGTGTTTTGCAGGTCTAGAATGATGGGCTAACAATTAAGGTATCTTCTTCTAGTCGTTCCTCTCAAATTAAAGAAGGTTAGACATCAGCCCTAAGCATTTCCACTTGTCCTTGGCGAGGTGGAGCAACTCCATAGCACTCTTGGCTCCAGTTCCCAAATATTTCGTTGCCAGAACCTTTTTAACGGTCAACAACACGTTTGCTTGCAATTTTTCCCATCATTATCAATTCAAAGTCAAAGTTAAAGTCAAATTATTTATTTCAATTAGACCTTTAAAGGCACTTTTGAACGTCATAATATTGTAAAATTTGAATCTAGTTGAATCATATTGCCCATTCCAAATGGTAGTCTCGAATGGAGAAGAATGGGCAAAAACTCCATACAAACTCTTTTAGAAAAAAATAATGTTTACAATTTGCATTTACAAGAATTAAAATATGATACGTGGATACGATGTACCTACCTTGTATAAAAATCATATATTATGGTACGTACAAAGTATTAAAAATTAAGAACGGATAGCTAAATTATGCAAAGACACATAGTGTTAACATATTTACAATTAATAATACAGTAGACGACCACTCCTTTCATTCCAACCAACAATGAATAGTGTGTGAGCCAGAGTAATTGCAATGTATCTCTCGTGTCTAAAGATATGACCGAGGGAGGCAACTTTTCTTTTGTTTTTATGGTGTGCACTAACTTGCAGCTTTGACAGATCCGTCTCAAAACATCAGCATTAGTATTTTTTTAAGTCCAGCTAATAGAAAGCATGTGTCGATATGTCCATATTTTGAAAGACTCGATACGTTTTAAGAGGTATTTTTTGACAACCCAAGTTTCACCCATTCGGTTCATCCGTATAGGACTATGGTCTAAATTAGACCATAATATAGCTATGGCGACATTTATCAACGCTACATGCGAACTAATCTGACTTATTCTACGTCGCAATATCAAAGTACCTACTTCGCGACATTAGCGTATATACCGTGGCATTTGAAACGTCTTACAACGACAGCTTCATGTAACCAATGTCTACTAATCATTCATTACAAAAAATAATATTTCTGAATATATGAATCCCACCAAAAACATTTTCATGTAAAATGTTGCCAAGATATGACCTTGGGGCTCGCACTGTCAAAAAGTTATCAGATTTCGTGTAAGCTTCTAATTCTACACGCCCTAACTCTACAAGCCCTAAGTTCACATGCTCTATATTTTAGTCAAAAATTATGCGGCCGTTTCGTTACTACAAGAACTATTAAAAAGTAATGAACAGTGAATAAATCACCTTATGCCCATGTGATGGTACCGAAACGGCCAAGCCATTTGAAGTTAATGCTTGATAGTATAGAAGTCAAACCTAAGTGAAGTGAGAGTTCTGACTAAGACTACTGAACATAAACTAAAAGATAATTTCAATTAATCTAGTTCCATTCTAATTGATAATAATTATTCAGTGAACATAAAATCTTCCTCTCAAACGTCTGGTCTGGTTTGTGATAACACTAGTATAGACCAAAGGATGTAGGCGCGTCGAATAGATTATACCAACGGCTCTGATGTTGTCCGATGTATTTGTCGGGAACAAAAATAGTCCACAGAAACGGTCGTGGAGTTCGGGATTATTGATATGGATTCCTAAGAATTTTACAGGCTATCGCGAGTTGATCAAAGCCTCTTCTCAAACATATCCTATTACAATCGGACTCTTAATATCAGAAAAATATTTTTTTAACCACACCAACAGTTCCAGAGATTACCACTAACAAACAAGCAGTTAAGTAAGCTCTTGATAATATTAGCCTTGTGTAACATTACATTCTGGATTGATAAACAAAAGTGATTTAATCCAAGGGCGGCAAGGCTGCTATTTTTATAATTTCGTCATTCCAATACGATCCCATTGTCATTTTGCAAAAAGTTCGTAATCTGCTAAATTTATAATGGTCGATCATTGGTCGGTCGAATTAAAAGCAATGACTGCACAATGACGTTCTAATGGTAAGTCACTGATCAAAGGAACTGTCAAAATTTTAGCCGATTACCGCCTAAGGCAGTCATTCAGTTGTCATTTTGAACGTGATTACCATTCTATAATCATTTCTTTCAATGGCGTGTCAGTGGTTGACCATTGGAAAGTCATAATGACGCCATTATATTAGTAGATTACCAAACTTGTCAAAATCAACAATTATGAATTCAATGATAGAGCATTCTGACACTATTGTAATAGCAGACTTGAGGCCTAGCAGGATTGTCGCCAGACCCGAGTCTCCAGTGTGACTCTTAAAGTCTTTAACGCCCTACTAACTGCCAAGCTTGAATGTGATATGTTTGCTGATAAAAGGAGCAAAATTATGTGTGTATGTCGGGCATTCTATATGCGGTAGCGGTGTCCACTGTTCCTTAAGGTTAGTTCTTAATTTAGTCATGCGATTTTTTAATGTTATGTGTTTCTATTTCTATATTAATTAATGACAATGTTAAATGTTAATTATGTGTATGACATCGTATTGGAATTTTCTGTAAGATGTTGTACGTATTGTCATAAATAAATAAATAATTAAATAAATAAATAATTGGTATTGCACCAAATTAATTACTGTGAATAAATAAATGAATGTTTCATGGTATTCCTTACCGCAATACCGCAGTATCGTATCGTATAACTTTTCACCTCCAATTGTATTCATTTTTTTTATTATGCCAATGTATAGGTTAATTAATTGTACCTAGGTTTCAATTTCCTTTGAAATAACACTACAGTTCACATTATCCACGAATAATTCAGGAACCAATGAGTTTCATTTCTCATTTATTGCGAAAATATTTGCGAATCCTTTACATCTCTGTCGTTAATTATGGGTGAATATGCCGGTTATAAGCGAATTTAATTACAGTAAAATATTAATGAAGGATACTCCACCGTAATTACAATTTTAAATGTACTGTTATTATGCAAATTAATCGTACGAGTGGTTATTAAAATATCAGTTAAAAAGCTTTTGATGACGTTTTTTAATTATGGGTTCATCAGAGCATTCATTGTTAAACATGAGGCGCCTACCGTACCAAATGCCTAAGGAGTAGCTAGATACTAATTTTTAAATAAATATTTTAACTTAATTATCGTGGGGTAAAATATGACAAAACTAGCTATTGCCCGCTACTTCGTCCACAGTTCACGTGAATGTCAGTCATGACGGATGTAAACACAGATGCAGATTAAAAATAGCATATATTATATCCGTTCATTTAAATCGGTTCAGTGTTTAGTCGTCAAAGCGGAACGACAAATAAACAGACTTGCTTTCGCATTTATAATATTACTAGCGACCTGCCCCGGCTTCACAGGTGCAATGTAAACTATCAATCTGGACGTATAAACCTTCCTCTTAAATAATATTCTATCTATTGACGAACCGCATTAAAATCCGTTGCATAGTTCAAAGATATAAGCATACAGAGGGATAGAGGTTTCTCTTGGACATCACCGAAATCGGTAAAGAAAAATGTGAGGAAATATGGACTCATACCATCCCTTTTTATTATATCTCCGCATACGCATACATACTCACACATGCACATACAACACCCACACAAAACACCTACAAACACACCTTCATACAAATACCTACTAACCTCACCAACACTCCCGCAATCAATCGAACTGACTTTTTGTAATAACTACATATAGCTAATGCCATTTGTTGTTGTACGAGTACATAATTTTAATTAAATGTAAACTATCCAAAGGGTGGAGACCTGGTGTCCTGAAATACAAACTTCACGTCTAGTTTAGGCACCAGTCTCACACAGTATTGCTAAGCGGCTGGTCGACTCTTCACGTGACCAAAGGGCTGGCCTTTTCTTGGGCCAAAGAATTAGCATTGTCATTCAACGTGGTAATGCTGCTAGACTTTTGGGCACTTGTCCCATTGAGAGCGATGCGGACGAGTTTTTTGATGCCCTGTGAGCATTGTACATATTATATGTTTATATTTATTATTAATAAAGTATACTTATATAATTATGTATTGATGTATGATTGTAAATGTACCTAAATATTGTGGTGAGAAAATAAATCATTATTATTATTATTATAATCGCCAATCCACATTGACCAAGCTTAGTGATCATGCTCGTACCTTCTCTGTATAAGAAGAGGCATTTACACTGCAGTGGGACAATTTAATAGGCTGGCAGTATTTTCATTATTAAACTGTTTATACAGGGAAATTGAAAAAATACCCGAAACCTCAAGTTAGACTTCGTTTCATCATCCTGAATAACATTTGTTCTACGACTTTCACCTCAACTAAATAACGTAGCCAAAAACAATTTGTTTTCGTTTATTTGAAGTCTGTAAAATTTACGTATACTACGCGCGCGCGCACCCATATGATAGCGAATATGGTGTAGGTAGTAGGTAGGCTAATGTACAGGCACAGCTGATTGCAGGCCTTTCGTCGGCCGTGTCAGAAAATAGTACATTATGGTACAAGTGTGTAATGTTGGTGATTACCGCTGAGGCGCCATTGAACCCGAGCCTAACGGTGAGGGTCTTAAGAGAGCCGAGGACGGTAATTATCAATACACACGTGTATCATACGACGTTTTTCAACACACTTGTGAAGAAAATAATACAAAAAAAATATTTTCAACAGTGAAAACGAGTTGTGAAAAATATTTCGCAATGGCGGGAAAAATTTATCAGTTTCCCTATGCGCGCGTATCAAATAATGGCGATCGGCCATAGACTAAAAGAATGAGGTTTTTTTTTTGGCTTTTCGCGGATAGCTTATAAAATGGGGAATTCAAAGTTTTCTTTATTACAGAGAAAACAAAAGTTATATTTGAGTGAAAGTTTTATTTATTAAAAACGTACAAGTTAAAATTATCTATTTAAATACGAAGTTGCATGAAATGAGCAAGCTATAGGTACATTAATTTATTTGTAGTATTAAACACGATCTTTTTTGTATCGAAACTTTTTTAAGAACAGAGCAACTCAACCAATAAAATAAAAAAAAACCCCTATAACTCACTTGTGAATAATAGCAATGAAAAAGTCACAGTTTGATTACAGGTGTTATTATGTGCCTAATTGCAGTGAAAGTAGAGCCATTTTATGAGCAAGTGTGTTGAAATAGTACATTATGGTACAAGTGTGTAATGTTGGTGATTACCGCTGAGGCGCCATTGAGACCCGAGCCGTTAGGTGAGGGTCTTAAGAGAGCCGAGGACGGTTATCATCAATACACACGTGAATCATACGACGTTTTTCAACACACTTGTGAAGAAAATAATACTAAAAAAATATTTTCAACAGTGAAAACGAGTTGTGAAAAGTTTTTCGCAATGGCGGGAAAAATTAATCAGTTTTCCTATGCGCGCGCATCAAATAATGGCGATCGGCCATAGACTAAAAGAATGAGGTTTCTTTTTTTTGTCTTTTCGCGGATAGCGTTCTAGCCACGTACAAAATGGGGAATTCAAAGTTTTCTTTATTACAGAGAAAACAAGAGTTATATTTGAGTGAAAGTTTTATTGAATAAAAACGGATAAGTTGAAATTATCTATTTAAATACGAAGTTGCATGAAATGACCAAGCAATAGTACATTCATTTATTTTGTATTATTGAACACGATCTTTTTTGTATCGATACTTTTTTTAAGAACAAAAGCAACTCAACCAATAAAATAAAAAAAAAACCCTATAACTCACTTGTGAATAATAGCAATGAAAAAGTCACAGTTTGATTACAGGTATCATTATGTGCCTAATTGCGGTGAAATTAGAGCCATTTTATGAGCAAGTGTGTTGAAAAATATATTATGCAAAATTTAAAGCGTGTTTATATGTTTTTGTATGGAAAAAGAAGTCGTTGAACAAATGTTGTTCAGGGTGAGGATTAAGTGGTTTTAGGTATATTTTCAATTACCCTGTATAGTACTTAGCTGGCGATCAACTACAGTAAAAAATCTAATCTCCAACCGAAAGTATGTCGTTTACGTTCTACCTTTTGTATAAAAAAGCTTGGAAACTGCAGTGTATTGAAAATTAAATATTCAGCGTTTAATCGCCCCGGAGCTGCATTGAAAAATAATAAAAAAATATTGTCGCACTCGTCTGAAAATTATTTCATTGGAAGGTTTTATTGACGTTGGGAGGAAAATAAAGTTTAATCGGGGTACCTAATCGGGTTCAGATTTGAAAGGAGAATAATTTCACATATAGCGTCCAAATGTATAGGTAGATGAAATGAAATGACTGTGTTAGCATTCATAATTCATTGATTTTAAGCTATAAAAAAAGCTTTTTACGAAAAAGACAACCGCCTTCAAAAACTAAACAGTGAAAAATAACTTTAGCACAGAACACACATTGACTTTAGTTTCGAAATTCAGTGGCTTTGATCTGTTTGTTGTTTTGTATTGCCATAGTTTTTGAAGGCGGTTGTCTTTTTTGTAAAAAGCTTTTTATTTTCCGCTTTTTAGTATGTACCTCCTTCTCATCCAATGCTATTAAGAAGAGATTGAAAGTTAACTACTACAAAGATTGATGAAACTTAAACGTCGTCTATGTAAAATTTTTGGGTATTTGTTGATTTTTCAAGAAGTGCTGAATCCATTTCGATAAAATTTATATGGGACCACCCCTGAAGCATACCCTATCCATAAAAATTTAATTTCCATACGAATTTTCAAAATCGGTTTATGTTTGCCGGAGAAATCGCGTAACAAATCGCGCACATACTTAATGCAAATTTAAGACTTATACGGTTTTCTCATGGATGCCATTGTCAGAACTGGACCAAATTAAAATGGGACCACACGGGATGCACTAGCTTTCAAATAAAAAAAGAATCATCAAAATCGGTTCACCCAGTCCAAAGAAATCAGGTAACAAACATTAAAAAAAAAAAAAAAAAATACAGACGAGTTGATAACCTCCTCCTTTTTTGAAGTCGGTTGAAAAATCAATAAATTGTATAGATACAAGGTGTATGGATACAAGACATCGAAACATATCAGCTCATGGCTGAGTGAGTGTTCGTTTTTCATTCAGTAGGCGCTCTCTAGTGGAAGTAAGTCGATGTATGGAACTTCTGTGACACGGCCCGCTTTTGTTCCAGTTTTGTTTTCATAATGTTCGGAACGTGCTTGTATACGGTTGTATTTTGTATCTTGTTTTGACATATTTTTAGGGTTCCGTATTGAAAAGGTGCCAAACGGCACCCTATTACTAAGAGTCCACTGTTTGTCTGTCCATCCGTCTGTAGCAGGGTTGTATCTTTTGAATCGTATTAAAGTAGACTGATATTTACACACAAAGTCAGTGAGTGTGTGTGTGTGTCTATTGCCGTTGTAACATCAAATAATAAAAATACATTAAAGTTAAAAATTAAAGGGGGTATTTATACATGAAACGTGTTTTTTTATGAATTATGTTTAAACGCCTACCAGAAATGCTCTTATACTACTGCAAATAAATTCTAAATAGGGACCTGCCAGAAAATCATGTTTCATGAAGTATTGTAGAAATGAAGCTATTTTCCTTTTTATTCTATGCCTTAAAAATATAAAATTTAAACACCTTTAAAGCTACTTTCAAACGATGAGGCCCGGTCGACGGAGCCCCGTTTCGCACGACTCATATCCTTCTCCTACCCTCCTTTTTATGTAATGTTAAATATTGTACGGTGGCTTCCCTTCGTGTGCGAATCCGACTCGTACTTGGCTGTTTTTTTTTACAAACGCCGTTCAAAAAAAAATGGGTGGTGGAGGATTTGTCAGTTAGACATAGTTTTACGATAATTATGACATAATTATGTTCGATCAATTCAATTATGTCAAATTGACAAGTTATTGCCACAGTCACCGCTTTTGAACGGAGCTTGATACATGTATCTATTTTTATGTTACTGACAAATAAGCAGACATATTTTAAACCAAGTAAGTTTAAAATATGTCTGCTTATTTGTCAGTAACATAAAAAACACATTATTTGACAACACGGCCATTAAACTTGTTCTGTTGTATATGTTACAGTCAAAACTCTTAACCAGTCAAAACTACTTTTAACTGGCTTCAGTCAAAACTCTTATTAAGATAAAACACGTTTTCGTTACAAAAACGAAATACGAAACGCCCTAGTAACAAGAATCACTACAAAACTAATGTTTTTAAAAGGTTCACAAAAAAAAAAACCTATCAACTTAATGGGTTTTTAAGTATTAAGGATAAATTTAAACCGTGCAAAAGTAGTTTTGACTGATTTTTGTAGTTTTTAATAAATTATTTGTACAATAACTGTAGCTTTTAACTTTTTAATAATATTGTGTGTCTATCGGCTTCCAGCCTAACGGGATGCAGCAGAATACCAGTGTTTTACATGGAGTAACTAGACTACATATCTGACCTCCACAACCCAGTTGCTGTGTAACACGATACCCTGTGGTATGTGGTTGTCAGATTTTCTAGCTTCTGACTACCTAGATACCGACTGTCAAAAATCTACGAATGACAGCCTGCCCCAACGGCTTTACGTACTTTCCGAGGCACGGAGGGGTCTGATATGGAATGGATGGTCACCCATCCAACGACCAACCACGGCAAGCGTAGGTTAACCGTCATGACCGGTGGATCTGTACGGTTTTTACAAAGCACCTCAAGCTCTTTATTTTTAATAATATTATATCGCTCGATAAATGTTACCAAGGTTCCATGAAATTGGTATGAGTAAAGCGACGTTCGCAATGCGCGGCGCAATTATTGTAATACGAACATATAGCTCTGACAGTCGTTACTACCTGAAAGTCTGACAACTAGTCTTACCAGATATCAGTAAATTTATTTCCCAGTAATTGGGTCGTGGAAGTCGTAGCAGTCGCTCCAAATTAATCTCATGTGCGATTCGCTCAGGTATCGTACTCAACATTATTATTGACTAGTTTTATTTAGCCCGCGACATCGTTTGCGTGGGTTTTTTTATAGATGCCCCATTTTTTGGAATGAAGGTTATTAAGGTAGCGCCAGGGTAGCTCACGAAATTCAATTATTCTTATTTTTTTTTCAATTTCCTGGTGCATCTCTCATAGCACGGCTCGCAGTTGGTGTGATTCGGGAAAACTTTTAACGTCAAGTAAGATTTTTGCGTTGTATTCCCTACGCCTTTCTCTTTCTCTCAGTGTATATTTTTTCGAGTAGGTATAAACGCACACCAGGCGCTCTCTTTTTCTAGTGTGTTTGTGTGTGTGCGTGCGAGTATAAAGAATGTGTGAGGAACTTCGGTACACTTTTTTTATAGTGGGTCTGGCAGACGTCCTACAACGCAACTGCAGCGGCACCTACCAGGTCCAATTGTGAATCTAAACCATTCTCGAATTCACTGGAACACACAAAAAAATTTTCATCAAAATCTGTACAGCCGTTTAGTTCACTTTCATACACACGCACAGAAGATTTTTATTACAAGATATAGCCTATACTCACGGATATCACAGCTTCATATCTATACTTCTATACTAATATTATAAAGCTGAAGAGTTTGTTTGTTTGTTTGGTTGAACGCGCTAATCTCAAAAACTACTGGTTCGAATTGAAAAATTCTTTTTGTGTCGGATTGTCCATTTATCGAGGAAGGCTATAGGCTATATAACATCACGCTACGACCAATAGGAGCCGAGCAACAATGAAACATGTTACAAAAACGGGATAAAATATTTCTTTTTGAGAGCTTACGTTGCGTGCGCTGCATAAACGGTTCTAGTTACACAAAAATCATGACAGAATTAATCCTCTTTAAAAGTTCTAAAAAAAAATCCGCGACAGCTTATGTCTATCTTTTAAGGTTGACTCACTATAAGCTTTTTTATGGTAATCAATTGTGTTCTAAAATAATACATTATTGGCGAAGGTGTTTTATAAACATGATATTAATCTTTATCCAAATAAACACGTTATTCATCACAAGTATTCAATTTTAAATAAACAAAATTGCCTTTGTCATGATTTGATTTCAATGAATATCTTAGGTGATATCATAGTTTTAAGGTGTACCTAGGTGTACCTATTTAATTTTATTTTGTAGTCATTTTCTATTACCCAATAGAAAATGACTACAAAATAAAATTAAATAGGTACACCTATTTGTTTCTCTAATTCTTTTGTTTGTTTTTAATCTTTGCCATTTTTGAAATTACCTAACATATATTTTAATAAAATAAATATTTACCTATCATCATATATATTAATAAAATGCCTAGAAAAAGAAGTAAGAACTCGGCTTTCTATGGAGTCTGCTACAGCAAAACGTCTGTGACTATTACGCAGCAATGAAACAACGGATTAAAATATGCATAGGTTGGCCGTTGCCAACCTATGCATATTTTAGTTAGTTACCTACTCGTTAGTAGGTAACTAATCAATTAACAAAACCGTGCTAGGGAATCAAGCGCTAAACGGTCCCACTGTTTGGCCTCACGGAATTTTCGAAATTTGGTGAACCGTGAACGGGAATCAAGCACTTCTTACCGTATGGCTTCACAAAATCCCCGAATTTTGACAAACCATGAACGGGAATCAAGCGTTGAATGTTCTCAACGTTTAACCTCACAAAATCCCCGAATTTTGACAAACCATGAACAGGAATCAAGCGTTGAATGTTCTCAACGTTTAACCTCACAGAATTCCCGAACTTTGGCGAATCGTGAACGGGAATCAAGCGTTGAATGTTCTCAACGTTTGATGTCACAGAATTTCCGAACTTTGGCTAATCGTGAACGGGGAATCAAGCGCTAAACGGTCCCACTGTTTGGCCTCACGGAATTTTCGAAATTTGGTAAAGCACTTCTTACCGTATGGCCTCACAAAATCCCCGAATTTTGACAAACCATGAACGGGAATCAAGCGTTGAATGTTCTCAACGTTTAACCTCACAGAATTCCCGAACTTTGGCGAACCGTGAACGGGAATCAAGCGTTGAATGTTCTCAACGTTTGATGTCACAGAATTTCCGAACTTTGGCTAATCGTCAACGGGGAATCAAGCGCTAAACGGTCCCACTGTTTGGCCTCACGGAATTTCCGAACTTTGGTGAACCGTGAACGGGAATCAAGCACTTCTTACCGTATGGCCTCACAAAATCCCCGAATTTTAACAAACCATGAACGGGAGTCAAGCATTGAATGTTCTCAACGTTTGACCTCACAAAATTCCCAAAATTTGGCTATTTGTAAACGGGAATCAAGCGTTGAATGTTCTCAACGTTTGACCTCACAGAATTCCCGAACTTTGGCGAACCACACTTATTGATTATTGCGTAGTGTACAGACGACAGCACATTAAGTCATACCAAACTGTAATTTTTTTCCAATTGAATATCAACCTTATTTTCTTATTACAAGGTTGAAAATCTATCATAGAAATTTGACACATCGGGGTAACTTGATGTGCTGGCGCCTGTACCTAAAATAGTTTCCTCAAGAGACTACTCCAATGTGGAGATCTGCTACAGTCTTCAGAATTCCATTGCAGCTGGCACGCATTCTGCAGATCAGGGATACCGTT
Source organism: Charanyca ferruginea (assembly GCA_947361185.1). NCBI lineage: Eukaryota > Metazoa > Arthropoda > Insecta > Lepidoptera > Noctuidae > Charanyca > Charanyca ferruginea. The sequence goes on from OX376070.1 coordinate 8,774,060, forward strand.
TTCTTGGGGATGACGGCATGAAAGTCATCGGTGCGATACAGCGCAAACATCTTCGATGCACTACAGAAGCGAGGCAGCTCCAACATCATCATGAAGTAGTTGTATGAATTATAGAGAGAATTCAATCGTTCAATCAGAAAACCAACTCTTTAGCTTTATATTAATCTACCTACCTACCTTATAGATATATATTTTATAGCAAGTGGTTTTGTCATTCATGTAGATAGAAATTGTCGGAACAATACTGTATATTACAAGTCGTAGCCACAGGCAAATATGATGAAAATACTAGGAGATATTTTTTTCAGTTCACTGTTGAATTATTCGGAATACTGTCTGGTTGGTTGAGCAATACTGCAGAGCAGGCAGATGCGGACGAATGGAAGAATGGATTGGAAGGAACTACGTGCTTTTTCCAATCTATTCTTCCTTAAGATTTTTTTTTAAACGTACATTCATCAAAAAAAGTTTGTGATCACTAGCAATACTGCAGAGCAGGCAGATGCGGACGATTGGAAGAATGGATTGGAAGGAACTAGGTGCTTTTTCCAATCTATTCTTCCTTAAGATTATTTTTTAAACGTACATTCATCAAAAAAAGTTTGTGATGCTGATATCATTTTTTAAATTGAACTTTATCAAGAAAACAATTTTGTTGTGTGTGTTTTTTTAAATAGAAATACCCTGTTTGAAATTAAAAAATAAAACATTTTTTTTATAAAAAAAATAAGTAATTAATCGGAATGTAATTGTAACAGAAATTTGATAGAAAGAAAAAGGCTGTTTAACCAAACTTAAACAACAATTTATTAATAAAAGGTCCAATATAAATAACACCTCTCCTGGCTCGAACATATGCAAAAATCCTCCTGGGCATGCTGAGAATCAAGTTAACCAGCATTTCTTGGGGTAACCTGTCTCATTCTTGAATAGCAGCTTCCCTGAGCTCTGGCACTATCTGGAGACGTGGCTGACGATACCAAACAGCTTGCTTAAGAGTATCTCACGCGTGCTCTATGGGGTTTAGGCTAGTCTAACCTTGTGATGTCGTATTCTCAGATAGCAGCATTGACTCGTTGAGCTCGATGGGCGGGCGCATTATCATCGACCAGTACAAATTGGTGCCCATGGTTTACTCGGAATGGTCTGACAATTCCATCAATAGCAACTACTTTATACATGTCTGCTGTCATGAAGCCTCGATACGGGTTCAAAGGCGTTCTAGCTCCAATCATAATACCATCCCAAAAGAACGCCAATTTCCCACCTTTCTGAACTGTTCCAGTGGCAGTTCATTGCCTTTTTCGGTCTCCTGGTCTTCTGCAGACTCGGACACGTCGGTTATCTGGATGAGGACTGATTCGCGATTTGTCAACGAAGGGACAGTTTTGCGAAATGTTTTCTTCTTCATTTTGCCGAAGCCTAGCCCACTGCAATCTCCGTCGTTGACGTTGCCGGGAATTCAGAGGAGCTCGCCAAGACCTCCGTGCTCGTAATCCAGCCTGGTGCAAGCAATTCCAAATGGTCTGAGTGCTAACTTCAAGCCCAGAGGCGGCCCGAACTTCTGCTTTTATTTTTGTAGCGTTGATTGTTGGGTCACGGGCTGCCAGCAATCTAATAAGCGCTTTTGAGCTAATGAGCGTAACGTAAGCTAGGACTGAAAGCCTTTTTATATGGAAAAACAATTGAACTGTATTATTGTTTTATATTCTAAATCTACATTTTTAAGTAAATAAAGAATCCAAAAAGCAGAAGAATATTGTAACAAGAAAGATTTCGATTTTTCAAAGTCATCGCAAACTTTTTTGATGTGTGTTGTACCCCACGCTAAGAAATGCTCCTGTGTCGGTGCGTCTACAAACATATAAACTCACATACACAAACAGCCAGAGCCGGAACCACTATCTGTAGGCAATACTAACATTTGTTCCGTGCGGATATCGAACCCGCTACACACAGCGCAGCAGTCAATCGCTCTACCACTGCGCGAACCGTGTTGTAAATTTTTTTTTTTTGGTAATTTTGTAGTTCGTATTTGCTTTTATGACTGAAATAATGAATAAGAGTTTGACTTTGAGGTATCTGGACAATTCTCTATAGATGATCGCGTGTACCTACTCATAATGATATAAATATCATTATGAGTACACGCGATCATCTATAAATTTTCTATTTATTGAACACAAGTTCACAAAGTAATAATTTATTTTACCACTTTACGTGCCAGACGCGTAAAGTTCAAGTTAACGTGAAACCTAGCTTAGTTCGGAACAAGTTGGAAAGTCGAACTTAGTTCACAGTCAGTCACAGATTGTTTCGTAAGTACGAAACTATATCGACTTGTAAAATGTACACGTAATTTTGAATGTGGTTCAGAACGTTCCGTTTTATGTGCTCGTTTAAGAGAATTATGGTTACTAAGTATTTTAATAATATTTAATATAAACAATCTTTGAAATATTTAAACTTCTCACAAATGTGAGAAGTTTAAATATTTCAACATTGACAGTTTCCTGTACTTTGTAGGAATTTTGGTTAGCATAAAACAAAGTTTAACATAAGATATTAGAATGTATGTAAGCAAGGAATGGGTGTGTGAGGTGTGTGTGTGTATTTAGTTGTGTTTATCGCATATATCACAGTATAAAATAGAAAATTAAGGAGCTATTTAACTTTATTTAACACTATTTAACTTTTAAATGCGTTAGTAAGAATTTTTTGCAAAAAGTTGTTCAGTCTCATCGTACGTTAATTTTTAGAGAAAACTACTAACTACAGTTTTACATGTAAATTTAGTTAAAGAATACATACGCTGCAGGTTTTGTTTAAAGTGTTATATAGGTGGCTGTTAAGATATGGGTAGCTTCGCCTCGCCAGGGCAGTTTTGGTGGTGACAGGTGGGCATACAAGACCTTTACGTCGTTTATTTTGCTCTAGTAATCTTGGGTCATAGATTAATGATGAGTGTACACGTATAGTGAAGTTTATTGCACAGAGCTATCGGACAGTGAGTACAGATATGTCTTTATAAAGCAGGGTGGTTGGGTACCGATAAGGTTTGTGAAGCATGACTTTCATGACAGCTCTTTGTGCCCTCTCAAGACGAAGTAAATAAGTTTTAAGTGTACCACCCCAGACAGATACACAATAGGTACGAAGTGACTGAGCTAAGGCAAAATAGATATTTTTTAACAGTCGGTCGGCAACTACTCTTCTTAGTTTTTTTAAAGGAAACATTAACTTACGAACACGCGCAACTGTCACACTGATATGTTTTTTCCAACCCAACGTGTTATCGATGTGCACCCCCAAGTATTGAACATTAAAGCTTCTATGCATAGTAGGGCAACTGCAAGGGGTAATTTTAGGGTAAAAACTATGGGCTTTAACGTCTGGCATACGAGACTGTGTAGCAGTGTGTTGCTGAGAAAGGCACATAGTGGGTTTTAGAGACCTTTAGCGTAAGTAAATTCAATAAAAGTCAATCCATACTATGCCAAGAGCATTTTCAGCTGAGTGGTGGGCAGACTTCTATGTTTCTCCATATGATAAGCGCAGTGTCGTCTGCATAAAACCGTATTTTGCTGTTTGAGATTGACAGCTGACACAATCTGTTTACAAATAGGGGAAAAGGGGTTGGACCCAGCACGCTGCCCTGTGGTACGCCAAAGGTTATATCCAGATCATCACTGATGAAGTTGTCTACCTTAACTTGTTGGTTACGGTTTGTGAGATAGTTACGGAAGAGGTTTAGAGTGATATCTCTTATTCCTAAGCTTTCTAAGCAACGTAGAAGGATGGGAGTAGAGACCGTGTCAAAAGCTTTGGTCAAATCAAAAAATATATCTATAGTTTTAGTTCTGGATTCAACATTCTTAGCAATTTTCCTTGTCAGTTCAAGCAAAGCACTGATGCCGGAGTGGTGCGAGAGTCGTACTGTCACGTCGAGAGCGCTGTGCGACATTCGTACCGTGCATCACCTCTGGGCGAGAAATTTTACATGTGACACAAAGTAGTGCCAGTACTGCTCTGGTGGCGCCCCGCGCCTCAGCAGTCCGGCAGCAAACGCGTTTACTCGTAATAAAGTAAACACTTCGGGTTGGCACAATACGTTTTCTGCTTCCATTTCACTCTTTTATATCATCCCCTTCTAAAACTCTCTTCTTTTTCATATCATTCGTCACACAGTCCTTCCATTTTTTCTTAGGAATAATTCGTCTTCCACTCATCCACATTTATGTTCTTAGCTATTTGTGGTTTTTTTAGTTTGTATGTGGCAATCTAAGGAAGTAATGATAAGATTACAAAAATATTTTACTGATAGTTAACTACCAGGTATATCGAAGCTGCTATAAATAAAAAGTCCTCTGTCCGGCTAAGTTTTGGTTCGTTCCGGCTAATCTCAAAAACTACCGATCCGTTTCTGAGAATTCTTTCACTAATAGGAAGTTACGTTATCTCTAAGTACTATAGGCTATATTTTATTATCAAAAAAATTGGAATGCGTAAAAAAAAACACGCAGGCAAAGTGCTAGTCTAACAATAAAATCGGAATTTAGTTAAAAACATAAGAGAATTTACACAAATAAAAGAAGGTACAACAAAGTACCTAGGTATTCATCTCTTTTTTACATTTCATTCAAAATATTTTTATTTCATCTAACGAACCACTTCAATAAAGAACGTCATGAAAATGGAAATTCTAATTGAATTGTTACCCAACAGATTGCTAGAGCAATACAAACGAGGAAACCTATCAATCAATACAATATTAATTGATACCAGACGTTCGAAAGTCGATCCAAATGAATGCGAAGGAAAATAAACCTCTTGGTTATCCGTGGTAGCCCGTTTGTTTTTTGTTTTTGTATTAATTGGTACTAGTGAGAAGTTTCGAACGAAGTGGCTTTGTCGATTTGCTTCTTTGCAAGCCAGCAGGCTTTTACTTTGTAGGCTTTTATTGTTTCCAGTATTTGCTAATCAATTTTGTGATAAAGGAATCGGTGAGGGTCTGCCCGGTTGTTTTTTTTTATGTTAGGCAGAACGCTTCTGTCTGCCGAAATAGGTAACTATTGAAAATCAATCGTTGAAGTACATGCATTGGTTGTCTTGATGGTTTTTACGGGATGACTGTGTGAAATCAGTTGATCATCATCTGCCTAACCTTTTCCCAACTATATTGGGGTTGTCTTCCAGCATTTTTTTTTTTTTTACCAATGATAGGCATTCGTTTGACCACTATCTCATGGGAAGCGATGATGCGGTCTAAGATGTTGCACGCTTGCCTAGAAGTAACCTATTCACTCTTGACTTAAAGACTCCCAGGTTGTAGCTATCAGGAAACACAGACTCGGGCAGGGAATTCCACTCTTTAGCAGTACGCACAATGAATGTGATCCCAAAACGTTTTGTGCGTATGGGTGGGATGTCCACCATATACCGGAGGAGCATCGGAATTATAGTTACGTTAATTAATTACAGTCTAACCGAATGCAGCTGAATACCACTGTTTTACATGGAGCGACTGCCTATCGGACCTCCACAACCCAGTTAATGGGTAACACGATACCCCTTGGTAAGACTGGTTGTCAGACTTTCTGGCTTCTGACCCATAACGACTGCTAAAGATCTACAAATGACAGCCGGGACCAACGGCTTTACGTGCTTTCCGAGGCACGGAGGGAACTCGGTATGAAAGCGATGGTTACCCATCCACAGACCGACCGCGACTAGCGCAGCTTAACCTGACCGATCGATCTGTACGACAAAAGAAAAAATAATGTTTTCAATTCTTTTTCACCATTTTCCTATGTAGCTTATAGACATTCTTATTACTGATATTTACGCGAATAAAATACGAATTGGTGAATGGATGTTTGTATTTTTTTACAATATTAAGGGTGAGGCCAAACGAGCGTAATTTTGTGAGTCGTGAGTCGCAGAATTTCGGTCGCAGAAATTCTGTTGGGATGCCAGACGAGCGCATTTTATTCAGTTTCAGTTCCACACTTTATATGAACGTTTATGTGCGAATCCTGATATATTTGAAAAGTACTATCATTTGCCATTACATGTTTTTCAAGAATTATTACAACACTTAAAACCTTTTATTACTAAATCGAACAAAAACATGAGACTAGCCATCAGTCCGGTCTCTCAACTCAATTCGGTCCGAATAATGCGCGTGAGTCGACAGACAACTAATTTTACGTCGCCGTGTGAATGAAACAGTACTTTTGTATGAAACCGAATGCAGCAGAAATTACGCGACCGAAATTCTTCGATTCACGACTCACAAAATTTCGCTCGTTTGGCCTCACCCTAAGGGGGATGCGCCAGAGTAGCCTGCGAAATCCAACTATATTTATATTATCCGTAAACGTCTTATTTTAATGAAATAAGCACGTTTACGTATGCTAACTTAGCGATAGTTCTGTAAATGCATTTTGTAACACCCGCGTTTAAGAGGTTTATTACACCACGTCCAGATAAAAAAAAAAAAAAACCAGCCTATAATTGTCCCACTGCAGGGCACAGGCCTCTTCTCATACAGAGAAGGCACGAGCATTAAACACCACGTGCGCTCAAGGCGAATCGGCAATTTCAGACTTACAATATCAATTATAAGTTCAGGTTTCCTCACGATGTCTTCATTCACCGATGTCAATGATGTCCAAGATAAATTTGGAAAGTACTATCGTGGTCACACTGGCCTGACCACCACTAAGTTCATTTTTGCTTGCACTCAAAAGATGGAAGCGCTCTCTACCCCGCCCCATTGACTTTGCAGGCGCCAAGGAAATTTTATTTAATTAAGCAGGCGGGAAAGTCCGCGATAGTACATATGAATTGAAAAAGTCACAATGGTACTTGCCTGGTTTCGAACCCACCACCTCATGCATTAGAGACGGGCGCCTTAACCATTAGGCCATCACGACATGACACACATCCAGATACTAAGCTGAAAATTTCAAAAAACGTAAGATTATTTGGATTTCTCTGGCTACCCCGGTGCTTTTATCTAAAACGGCTAGAGTCCATCCATTTAATCGTGAAAGATATCTGAGTGTCTAGACGCTAGACGTAACAAATTATAGATATTGATCCAGCTAATACAGACAATCTGGAAATTGACGTAAAGGATCATTTTGTCCCGTGTTTGAGTTCCCGTGGCATAATTTAGAATAGGTTGTAATTCTGAATTTAACGCGGACGATGTCGCAGATAAAGGCTATTAAAATTATAAACAACGGTAAAAACGCAACATTACCGTTTCTATAGTAAACAGGAATACGGCCAATAATTTGCACTATACTTGAACAATTTCTATTGGTTAGTAGAAATTGTTCAAGTAAGTTCCTATACAAACATTTTGAAATACTAACAGTTCGACAGCTATTTATAATGGGCATTGTATTAAAACAACACAGAGATATACCCCACAGCACTCCAAATACTAGTAAAAGACGTAATGATATAGTCCGTTCACAAAAACCAACAAAACATGCGTTTATATCCAAAATTAACCTGTTCCTCGGTCCTCTCCTTTATAATAGACTAAACGCGAAAGCAAACACCTATTCCGTGAACTACACAAATTGTAAGCTAATTCTCAAGGATGCTCTCCAAAGTATGTCCTATGAAGATACAGAGAATTTACTAATTGTGATGAAGTAAATATTACTAACATTTAGTTTATTTATTTATTAAATATAGAAATACTAGTTTCTACATTAGTTAAGCTTCTCAGCTATTTGTCTATTGTACATTTTTCTTTTTGTTTGATTTTGTGATTATTTATTAATTTTATAAAATTATATTAGCTCTTCTCGCCTGAAACACAGGATTACCTAGTTTTGGCACGGAAATCTTAGTATTATAATTTACATTTTAAGCAAATTGTACTTGTTATGCCTTGTAATTTTTGAATAAATATTATTATTATTTATTATTACTTATTAGTTACTCGTACAATGCCATATAAATGTATTTCCTTTATTAAAATACGTGCCAAAAGTAGATATTCAAAACCTGTTTTGTTTCGAAAATCTACTTTTAATATAATAAACAATTCTCATACGTTACGTTTGAAAAAGGAAAAATATTTACCATAATATATCTGGTAAAAATATAGTCATCTTTCTATCTGAGCGGGGATAAAAAATTGAAAACCCTAACTGCGTAGTCGCTTTTCACAAATAAAATCGTCCCCTATCCTTTGGCAGGAAATTAAAACTTGGAGTTCGATAAACTTTCGTCTACGTGTATTCGTGAATGTTTCAATTGAAGAGAGTGGAGTTCATTTTGTTGCATTTTGAAGTACACGGAGAATAATATTTATTGGGGGGGGGGAGGGGTGTGCCAACGTTAGTATTGTTTAGCCTAACTACTTTTTTTTTCGTTTTTTTAATGGTAGGTCTAATAGTAAAATTTGTTTGTTTAGGTCCTTTTATCCCGTGAAGCACAGTGGAAGCGCCACTCTATATCGGTCAAGTTTTCTTTTCATACCTATTGCTCTTTACAAAAACACAACAAAATACATCCTAACGAATCTTCTTAGTATGAATATTGTAAGCCATGCAAGTAACAGGGGATTATATATCTCCTTTATAAGATTAGACGGTCTTTGAGGATATTCATAAAACTCATCTTGTTACGTTTTTACCGCGTTTTCAGCCGGATAAGCAACGTTTCAATTAACGTGCTCAAAACTTTGAAGAAACGGAAAGTTGGCCCTTATTGTGTGGACGGCCAAAATTGCTCAGGTAATATTGATGGAAGTTTTCTTGTGTAATCGTGTATGGGTTTTCTTGTGGGTAAACGTATTTTTTGCGGAGATTTATTTTAAGTAATTTGTTCATGGTTTCCTTATAAAGTAAATTTGTTTACTTACAAAGTAATAGGTGATCTGTATAAAAGATTGTTTTTGTTTTAAAGCTTAACTTACAATTTCCGAAACTTAATCCAAACTATTCCATACTTACTTACTTACTTTACTATTTTATACTGTACTAGCGGGCCTGGCAGACGTTGTCCTGCAACCCGACTATAGCGCCACCTGCCGGGTCCAATTGTGAATCTAAACCATTCTCAAATCCACTGGAAAACCCACAAAAAATTTCATCAGCATCGGTACAGTCGTTTAGGAGGAGTTCACTTTCATACACACGCACAGAAGATTTTTATATATAAAACTAGCTGACCCGACAGACGTTGTCCTGTCCCGATCTATGGGGGATGAAAAGGGGGTGTAAAATGGGGATGAAAAATAGATGTTGGCCGATTCTCAGACCTACCCAATATGCACAAAAAATTTCATCAGAATCGGTCAAGCCGTTTCGGAGGAGTACGGGAACGAAAACTGTGACACGAGAATTTTATATATTAGATATACTCATACTATTTACTATTATACTATAATATTATGAATGCGAAAGTAACTCTGTCTGTTACAATTTCACGATGAAACTAGTCTACGTTTTAATCCGCGTCTGCATCCGCGATTACCGACTTTCACGGGGACGAAGTCGCTGGCAAAAGCTAGTAATATAAATCATTCATTCCGTCCAGCCGTTTAAGTGTTAATGTAACAAACATTCACTCATCCATTCAAAGATGTTATGATAGGTCAAACATCAAGAAAACATCCATGAGCATCCATCCATCCCTCCTAACAATCATTTGCGTATATTACTTAGTAGTAGGATAGAAATTATAAAAGCAAAACAAAACTAACTATTCGAAACCTAGTATAATTTCTGCATTTGAACGCGATTCCAAAACAATGATACACATTCCATTTTTGCGTTTTCCTTTTCACCGAGTAAGAACAGGCAAGTCTAAGTATGATGCAAGTCGAAACCACTCAGCTCACATGAGTATTACTGAACAATAAGTACACAATACTAGGACCTACTCATGTTACCTATGCAATAAAAGTCGCATAGTGCATTCTTTGTGAGCAAAAGCTAAAAGTTTCGAACTCAACAATAGACCGTGAAACAATATCGAGCGAAATCTTAGCGATGATTGTCGTTTCTATGCAACATGTTGCGTTTATATGTTGCGATTTTTCTGTCGAAGTAGATTGTTTTTTTTTGTGTGATTCTTTTATCTAAGCTTACGTTTCACTGTTGGGAAAGGTTTTTTCTTCTTCCTACTCTGTTGTGTTTGTTTGTGTGTTTAGCTCCAAAGTTTCTACGTTACAATACATTACATAAGAAATATCCATAGAAATAGTCCATATATGTCGATGGAAATATCCATGTCTCGATGACACATTTAATAGATCTTATGCACCTCGCCTTTGTGTCAATGTTCTACATCTGACTGTGAATACGAACAATCTGTACATCTTATCCAATGGGAGTGTATTCTTTGGCAGAATGAACGCAATATTATGTTAGATAGTGTACAGGCTACATCTGGAGCGGTTTACTAAGCGGACCTTGTAGAAACTGGAGCAATTTTCCATGCTTTCAAGCGCTTTTGCCTTACCTATTATTGGAATCAAATTTAACAGCTCACATTTTAGGACCCATTAAATAATGTTAATTGTACTCCGTGGTGCTGCAACTGGGTCTCCCCCAGTTGTAAACGTCCCTTTGGTCCATTGGGCTAGTTCTGTTCTGTCTCCTACTTGATTTGGAGGGAAGTAGAAAATATGTTTTTCTTACTGCTCCGTTGTTCTTTTCTGGTTAATTTCGTTGCGGGATCCAAGACATTTATAATGTTTCTCCGCGACTCGTCGAGCTTCAGTATATTGACGGTTTTGTAGTGGTCGCCACTGTTGATTCTGACTTTCAGGAGTTACAGTGGTTTGGGATAATGTGGCGGGCATGTCCCATTTAAAATAAAATCTTATGCACACACTATGTTATAAAAAATTACATTTAAATAGACAACTTATTTAAATGGAGTGGTTAGCGCAAGTGCGCGAAGAAAACATAGCCTAAACTCTATCAACTTTTAAATTGGAAATGCTTGTTTCAAACATAACGTTCTATTAATTCGAATACTTTATTCATATCAATCGATGATAAAATTAAACCATAATTGTATTTCCAATTCCGAATTCGAATACTTTAGCGCACTTGTACTATGGTGCTCTTCATACACTTTGACATCTGTCTACCTACGACTTCATACCCTTCGGTGTCCTCTTTCTGGACGAGCTACAGTTAATACGTTGCAAAACGCACCACGAATACCTTGAAGTTGACGTAGTCATGCGATTCCAACAGCTGCCCTCTAATGCATTTTCTTTGTTCATAATACAAACAATTCAACAAACTCCAAAATAAAAGCAAAAAAAAGCTTAAATGCAACCTCAAAAGCTAAAAATCTCACATAGACATGCGCGATTCTCCCGCATGGTCGCATCTTATCCTACAAAAGCGATGTTTGCCGAACTAAAGAGCCTCTGCATTTTTTAGTCTGTACGTCAGATGCACCGCCACTCATAATACGAACTAACTTTACTGACTTATACTCGTATGTGTCAAGTTTGTAATAAAATGTTGCCGTTTTGTTTTGTTTTGTCGCTCAGTGAAATAATGTTGCCATTTTCTAATTGTTGAAATAAAATTCTAGGGCTCTTTTACTGCTATGCGTGTTTTCGCCCGCACGCGGATCTGGTCCGCATGCAGGCTGCCCGCACCCTATCATTTCCTGAATATGATTTTTTTATCATGCGGACTGGCTGCGGGCGCGCAGCCCGCGTGCGTGCTAACTGGATGCGGGCGGCCTTCTTCTGCCTTCAGTGTTGTTTTTAGTGTGACGCGGGTCGCACACATGGTCATCGAACGCACGAGTTGTGACAGTGGCGACACGCACGACACTACAGAGGCAAACGAAATCTTTATCCTGCGTGCGGCTAGGAGCGTGTTATCACCCGCATGCGGATCAAATTTCCGTGCGGGCGAAAATACGCATGACAGGAAAACGGCCCTTAGACTGAGATCCCAGAGTCGCCAGAAGTACTTTTTTTATTTAACTTAGCAAAATTTTTGAGAATATATACTTGGTGGAATCCTATGAAGTGCAAATAAGTATAAATGAATATGTCTGAGCGATTGGCTGCTGCGTCGCATGTTTCGGGGTCAATTCCCGCACCGAGCAAATATCTGCATGGCCTACAAGTAGTTGTTCCGGTCTTGCTGTTTGTGTACGTGAGTTTATATGTTTGTAAACGCACCCAGGATTCAGGAGACATTCCTAGTGTTGCGCAACATTTTTTATTATTTTTTTGTACAAAAACAAGAAAGACGTATACTCGCTGGCTTTATCAGTGTATGTACCTACAACAGGTACCTTACTCCTGTAAATGTTTTACTTCGATAAATATTTTAACTTTGTTTTTTTTTTTCTAGCAGACCGCCGCGCCGATCTGACAACGCCCGTATCATATCTATTCATCACGGTAATTATTGATTCACACATACATAATCAACCCCCCGACAGTCTACTCATACATTACACAAATATCCGTACATCACATTGTATCGTTTAATTGATAATTGGTGCAGTTCGGTTAATTGGATTATGTTGTATTCAATTATGTTGCTCTAATGCTGCGAGTACATTAATGCTGATTCTATTAATTGAATTTCAATGGATGGTAGATAGGTATAAATGTCAGTATATTAAAAAGATGATAAGTGGTGGTATTTATCATTTTGTATTTATAAATAATAAATTGTTTCAAAAATTAACCTACTTATTTATTTTGTTAATTGCTGGCCCACTTGCGCATTAAACTTAAATTAAGATTAATTGCTAACACGTGGATGATAATATTATAAAATGTTATACATAATGTGGCTATTTTAGTAACTAACTAGGTGTTAAAAATGACCCAGGGCTAGCGCCACTTTGTCCAAACGGGCCTAAATATGGCTACCATGCGTCTAGAACAATATGTCAAAAAAATTCTCTTCCAGAAATGAGTCCACACAGGCGACATAGGGGTATTGACCAGAGAATTGGCAGCAACCTCATTCCAGTGTACCATAACACCTACTGCGATTGCCAACATGCATCGGCCAAGCATAACGATTACGACAGAACCCCCAGGGGAAGACCTTTTTTTTTTTTTTGGTACGGGGTGGAAAATCCTCATGGATGTCCTCCGCCCTGGGGCGGGCGGAGGGGTCTGTCAGACTCTTACTGAATAAAAACCACCCCGGTGTTCCATCTCACACCTACGTCGGGGGTCGCGGGAACTGGAGATACTTCCGCCACCCCCGGCTGGTGCCGGCCCGCTGCAGCGGGCCACTTCTCGGGTCAGGGGGGGAAGGGAGGTGTTAGACTCCCCCCCGGACGTCTTAGAGGGGCGCGCGTGGAACACTACGCGCCGCCACCTCGGGTCCTGGTGTATGTGGGGGGCGACAGACGTCCCCGAGTCTGCCGCCCCTGGACCCATTTAGGGGGGCCGGAAGAGGGCGTTGTCCGCTCTCCGCCGACGCCCGGTGCGCCTGCTGCGGGCCGGGTGGGAGGTAGAGATCTCCCTCTCCCTATCCGCAGCCTCCTTCTGCGACATGACACTTTCGCAGAAGGAAACCACCGCGTCCCAGGACTCTGCACTGTCGACCATCGACTCGACCACGGCCGACAGCGACAGGTCACTGCCTACTTCTGAGACGAGGGTACGGCGCGGCCCCTCCCAAGCGGCACATTCCGCCAGCGTATGCCGCGCCGTGTCCTCCCGGCAGTCGACGCAGTGGTGACACCGGGCGTCCGGCTCCCTGTTTATGCGACACAGGTACTTCCCAAAGCAACCATGCCCCGAGAGCACCTGCGTCACCCGAAACGACAGGGAGCCGTGCCTCCTCCCGAGCCAGCGCTCGAGCACTGGCCGGACCGCCTCGATGATGGCGAGGCCGCCCTTGGGGAAGACCTATGCCAAGCAGTTTGCGTCTAAAGGTTGAAATGGTGATGATGACGAGAAAATACAAAATGACACACGTAATTTGTAATTTAACCTTAGGTTATCAAATACCTCTGAATGAAGTCCAGCGCAAGTGGGCCTTAGATATATTTTCTGAAGAATCTATAGTGTATCGTTTTTGTCTTATTAATTGATCAATCTGAGTAGCGAGTAATACGAATTTATACATTTAATATTTAGACTTTTAATTTTTTGGTACAAATTCATGTACTCTAAATCCTATGCCAATTAACCGCGGTCATGTTGGGGTGCATGTAATTAAAGATTAATTCGCTTGATAAGCTAAGCTGAGATTTAAGCGATGGAGCTCAAATATCATTTGTTTGATAAGCTAAGCGAAGATGTACGCGATTAGGCACACAATTTGTAATTCAGCTCACGTCACGCTTGGACATTAGTTTGCGTACTTTAGGGTGACTTCGTAAGTTTGGGACTTCAGCTAAAATAATTATTGAATAGGTAGGTACCTACCGGCCGACCTAATGACCGATACCGGCTGTATCTACGGTGATTGATACACAATTTACTTGGATTATTAAGTTCTATCCCTTTTTTATAATCATAGGTCGACCTGACAGTCAACAAAATGGCTAAAAAAGATGTGGTATGTAGGTACATTTGCCACTATTAGGTACTTGATTACCTACTGTATGGTACTGACAAAAAGAATATGCAAAGAAGTATGCAAAAGGAACTCAACATTCATGTCTTGTATCTACGTGATAGTAACACCAAATTTCATATATATGTTACGGCTAAAACCCGAAGTGTGGCTACAACTAGTTTTATCCGGCTAGAACTAGGTGCAGCCGGCCGCATGCAGTTAAACTTAGATATATCTTACTTATCTTCGGTTGGAACTAGGTTTAGCTTTCATCATAGGGGCTAGAACTAAGTGCAGACCAACGTCAGGGACACCCCGAGGTTCGGTTTAGTTAGGTTCTTTTAAACCCTGCAGATAGAAATAGGAGCCACGAGCAGCGGGGCTCCGTCGACTGGTCGTCGACGGTTTTTGTGTATTTTTTTATATACAATATAACATGTAGCGATAACGTAACTTCTTACTCCGAACGAACACAAACTCAATATTATATAGTGAAATTAAACCGTTTTGACAGTCCTCGTGGCGAACTGTCAAGTCTATATTCTAATTTCGATCAGCTTTTATCTCACAGTAAGTAAACTAATAAAATAAGGTTTGTTATAGCAAAGTCAGCCTGAGGCTCATAATGGGCAAACTTGTCAGACAAATCTCTTTAACGCAATAACTAAGATGGCTGAACAGCAGTACCTTACCAAAATCACCTTCTATTCTCAACCATAAATGTAAAACACAAAACTCAAAGTATTTTGCTCGAAAATTCTCAAGTCAACAGCTTACCAACTCTTTTAGTACAAAAGTGCATCGTAACGATGTGAGCTAACGAGCGATCGTTACACCACGTGCGCTTGCGATATTACTCATACGTACAATATCACATAACATCTGGGTTGTGTGGGTAATGTCCGAACTCACCTAATGTAATTGGCTGAAGCTTTTGAAGTTATCTTGACTATTAAGGTATTCTCAATTATAAAGCTGCTGAGCTTGTTTGGATGGTGGTCTGATTCTAAAAATGTTGACAAATGGAAAGCTATGTTCCAGACAGAAAGCCAGAAAGTTTGACAGGGAAAGACAGGTTTGCCTTACCAAGGAGTTCCTTGTTACCCAATAACTGAGTTGTAGAGGTCATAAGCAGTCGCTCTGTGTTAAATATTGTTAATCAGCTGCACTGTCCTAATAGTAGGGAAATGACGAGAAAGCTTCGTTATTCCTGAGTTCTATATACAATATTTTACTATCAAAAAGTTTAGGGATAATAAAAAATAATAATTAATTTCGCTCTCAAAGTACAACAAAAACTTAATCTATGAATTGCAATTTATAAAAGTGGTTGATATAACATACGTAATAGATGATCTACTAACTCCTACACTAATTCAAACTTGTATTTCTTGTAGGTCCTTCTTAAGACGCAGGGCTTACATAGACACAACCTTGCAGCCTATAGAGCCTATAGATCCATGGATAGAGCAGCCGCTCTATCCTCACTCAAAGGCCTATTATTTACGATGGGCACTTGTTTAAATCTTGATAGTTCTTCTATCACCGTAACACAACTTACTGAACCCAAACAAAATATTTTATTCCTTCACACAAACAGGCACGGTAGTGTGGTAAACGTGAAAATTGCAATATATCCTTGGACAGGAAACCCCTGTCGTAGCAAGAAACGTTTCTAGTGTAACTAAAGTTCCAGCTGTAACTAGGGTTGCCATCGTCAACACATTCGGGCTCAAAATGTTTTGAATATAAGTAGAAGTCTGAAGAAGTCTTAAGAATAGTTTAAACTACTGGGATATAATTGTGAAGACAAAGGGATATATTTTTATTGTTTTGTTTTGATAAATGAAAAAAAAATGTTTTGATTTATATTTTATTTTTGTTTACTTCGAGTAGATAATCGGTAAAGTGTAAGTTTCTAAATAGCAAATTTACAGCCCAATCGGATGCAGCTGAATACCAGTGTTTTACATGGAGCGACTGCCTATCTGACCTCTATTACCCCTTTCAGGGTAACACGATATCTCTTGGTAGACTGCTGATCAGACTTTCTGGCTTCTGACTGCATAACTAAATTGATTTATGTCTTTGGACAATATTTCAATTAAAACAGCCCTATTTTACATTTCCAAGAAAAATAAAAAGTCAATTCGCCACATGATTTTTTTTATGTCATTTCCACTGCATCCCCTCCTTTCTCCCTATACGACATCCTTACCGCTATACCACTGAGCTGTATACCAAATGAGCTCGTGTTTTATTCCAAACAAACCGACGCTAGTTTTGTTCAAGCATACTCTGGACGATTGTCGACTTGAACGTGTATGCTCGCTAATTTTTACTACAGTTTTTATTTGTGTCACGTCTGTGGTATAATCGTTTCCCTACGGACACTTGACTATTTCGTTATGCTTGTTGTTAGGATAAATTAAATGAGGTCTATTTACAGTAGGTAATATTGGTGCCGGCCGCACCACCCTATTTCTACCCGTGGGTGTCGTAGAAGGCGATAGAGGGATATTGACCGGAGGATGGTGTAGTGTATTAGCTTGGACATCCAAACTAACAAAATAAACATGGCAGGATTTGTATTAAAAAAATACAGATGTTTAGAGAAGTTGAAATTCTAATTCTTATACTCTTGGATACCTAAAGAGTATCTTTAGGCACAAAATATTTTTAAAACCCTGGAATTAAAATGGATGTTAAAAGGGAATAGTTTAATGAAAAGCTCATTAATTCAGAACGAAAGGCTGCTGATAGTAACAATGACACTGACATCCGTTTTATGGGAAATAAGGTCAAAAATGTAATGATTAATCAATGTAATTTTCGAACTCTGCCATTATAAACAACGATTCACATCACTTGTCTGCCAATTTGATAGATCAGTATGTCTATTCTGTTACATATCCCTCGGTGAACACCCAGGTGAAGTGAGCTGTCATCCGTCCCGATGCTAGGGATTGACAAAGCACTACAATCTTAATCGATATCTATTTTACTTTTTCTGCTATTTTCAACGACTAACGAATTATTAGGTAGGTATGTTTAATTTATTTCAAAGCTATTAATTAAGTATATAAACATGCTACCTCTTTTAATAATAATAACAATAAAACATAATCTGACATGATTATGTTCCCAGAGTAGGTATGTACATTAAACTGATTATGTTTTCTTGTTAAAAGGCTGAATATCGACCGACCATATAAATAGTCACAAGTCAATGGTGGATACCTACAATTTTATGCAGAGATATATAGGTAGTATATAGTTACAGTATGGATCAGATACACGTCAGTGGCGCATTTTTTTTTTTTGTTATTGTGAACCCATTTTCTTTTCAAACAAATTTCTAATTTTTCTCTAAATCTAAACACAAACAATCAATGAATAGGTACCTAGCGCGATGATGATGATGGTGGTCGGTGAATGAAAGGATAAAAATTGAACTCCACACAAATTTTATCAAACATAACCTATTATGTAGTTAGGTATTTCGAGCTATGTCATCAATTTATAATTTATATAAAAAGACGTTCATATTTTGGTACCTTGTATTTTAATATAGGTAGGTTACCTACTCACAAAATGGTAGAGAATGATACAATAATACCTACTAACCTACATCATCAATCTAACAATTATGTTCATAGGTACGAGGTAGACAACCAACGCTAATGTTCGTCATACGCAGGACATGAGTACATGACAGACAGTTGACAGATCTCACTTCACTTGGCTTAAAATAGGTATTATGCGTCAGAATCACGTGAAATGAGGATGCAGTGGGCTGTCGTCATGACAACAACGCTTAGAAAGCAGTGCTGCCAACCGTAAAAAAAAAACCTTGAACCAAAATCTAAACAGCAAATAGAAACGATCTTGACAAGATTTATCATATACGGGTGTTTTATTTTATTTGCTATCTTGAAATAGCGTCTTTACCAATATTGAAAATAATTAATTCATCCAATTCGGAGAGTTAAAAACTTAGAAATCTGTAGCGTTGGTAACACAGACCCTGCGACATCTAGTGATTTTTTCACATGACAATACCTAACACCTTTCACATGAGAATCACGTGATATCACCATGGTTACGGTGACTAATAATTGTTTACTTTTGAGCGCTGAATTTGAATACCAAGTTGCCAACATACGAATGCTAACAGTATTTTTTTCATAACAATTAATATTTTGTCAGTGTCTAGGAATAAGTGTTTTTATTCTGAAGTTCAAAATGCAATAAATTACGCACTTAATTGTCGCGTTTTGTTATTTGATTGATTGATTGATTATCTTTGATTATCTGTGGAAGTTTGTTGCTGAGTTTTCTTTCTCTATAGTCCATGGTTTTCTCTCATCTGACTCTTTTTATTTTTAATTTTTTATGTTTAATAATTTTATAGAAGTTATCATGACAAGAGTAACAATATTCTTAGACTGACTGAAATATCAAGGACGATAAATACAGATTATTGTGGCAAATAAACAAATGAATGCTTGAATTCATTATGTGACAATCTGTGTTTAGTCAAACAAAACTATTGGATTTTGGAACACATCGTCACATCACAACATTATTAGTTTCATGTGCGTATGTCATTATAATTAAATGTCGTTATGGATTTAATAGAAGTTGCTATGGGGCTACTGTTGCGTTAAGTGTAGTATTGAGTTTTATCATTATTATATGTACAAAGTGCACTAACTAAGCTATTGAGCAATGATTTCTGTTTTCCTGTGGGTTGGTATGCAATGCATGAACTTCGTGCCATAAAACTCACTTCATATTTCATTCTGCCACTACTGCTGCACCTCTAAGCTTGTAAACCGCTGCAATGTGTGTACTTTCTGCCTATCACACCACATCTTCGGTCAATGGGGAGCTGTGAGGTTAGCACATTGTATGCGGTAGCTGATCTGCACTGCAACTGACATGAGCACCCTTACTTGCGCTTTCAGAGTTCTTCATCCACGCTGAGGGCAACTCATTTGCATAACTGGAATAATTCATCTACACGCTGCCCATGCCGAACCAGACCTGTGGCCATACACTTTGCACTGGGCATCTTGCCCAGGGCAAGTACCAGGGACATTGTAAACTATTTATTTTAGATAAAAATAAATGAATGTTTGGAAACAATACATGACAATCTAATATGTCTACTTACTTGTGTTATTGTTCCTATGTTATGTAAAGGTTTGTAAAGAGATAAATTTCTTAAGTTTGGATGTAATGGTGGGGAACTCAGGTAACATAAGAAACAACTCACTCTAAGTCAAAAATTCTTTAATGCTATATTTTATTATCATAAACTTTGGGATCCAAAAGACTTCATGCAGAGAAAGTTATGGGCAAAAGCAGACCCTGTAAAAACCACTACAGAAAAACATATTATGCATACTCACTGCACACTTTTGTTGTTAAGTAATAATAAAACCCTGCCACTTAATCATTGAAAGTACTGCATTTGCTGTTAGTCTCACACTGATAATAATGTAGTTTATAGTCTACAGTTAGTGTGATCCAATTAATAAAAGATAAGATATTTGGATGAGTGTAGGAGTAAATCATATCAAACAGTAAAAATAGTATTGAACATTAACTTACCTTTTCAGCTAACATCACACTGAAGTTGGCCACTCAGCATCACCAAAAAGCAGAACTTTGTTGCCGGATAAATAAAATTTCAATTTCTTTATCAAACTTGTATAAATAAAATAACTGATATAAAAGTATAGAACTGTATATTTTTATTATACTGTGCCTATGGTAATACTGTGCCGCCTTGCTGAGTTTGAAGTACCTAGGTAACTCACCCTGTAATAATTTGAGAAGCTCCATAGTAATTTAAATCACACATTTATATAAACATTTTATTTATTTTTGATTACTGGATGTTTTTATTGTTTGACAAATTAAGGTACCTAAATATACAGCTTAACACCAGAATAAAATATAAACGAAACTTATAAATAATAATAGAATGTTCAATTTCAATCATATTATTATTGTCACCATTGGCATTTATTATTGTCCAGTTCATTGTTCTATTTAGGTAAACTGTCAATTTAGAAATTCACTTGTTTAATTCACTCAATTTCAACCGTTCCCGGCCAAAGTGAAGTGAGAATCTTAGCTTTTGAACTTCTAAATAAAAACAGTTATTCCTAGACAGTTAGACACTGACATAATAAAATTTGTTATGAAAAAAATATTGTCAGCATTCGTAATTCGTATGTTGGCAAGTTGGTACCTATTCAAATACAGCACTCAAAAGTAAACAACTAGTCACCGTAACCATGGTGATATCACGTGATTCTCATGTGAAAGGTGTTAGGTATTGTCATGTGAAAAAATCACTAGATGTCGCAGGGTCTGTGTTACCAACGCTACAGATTTTTAAGATTTTCAACTCTCCGAATTGGATGAATTAATTATTTTCAATATTGGTAAAGGCGCTATTTCAAGATAGCAAATAAAATAAAACACCTTTATATGATAAATCTTGTCAAGATCGTTTCTATTTGCTTTAGTTTAGATTTTGGTTCAAGGTTTTTTTTTTACGGTTGGCAGCACTGCTTTCTAAGCGTTGTTGTCATGACGACAGCCCACTGCATCCTCATTTCACGTGATTCTGACGCATAATACCTATTTTAAGCCAAGTGAAGTGAGATCTGTCAACTGTCTGTCATGTACTCATGTCCTGCGTATGACGAACATTAGCGTTGGTTGTCTACCTCGTACCTATGAACATAATTGTTAGATTGATGATATTGATCATAATTATGGTAGGTTAGTATTATTGTATCATGCTCTACTATTTTGTCAGTAGGTAACCAAATACAAGGTACCGGTAACGTCTTTTTATATAAATTATCAATTGATGACATTGTTCGATCGAAGTATTAAACTATGGTTAGGTGTGATAACATTTGTGTGGGGTTCAATTTTTATCCTTTCATCCACCGACCACCATCATCATCATCGCGCTAGGTGTTTAGATTTAGAGAAAATTCAGATGGGTTCACAATAACAAAAGAATATATATGTGCCACTGACGTGTATCTGATCCATACTGTTTATCTCTGCATAAAATTGTAGGTATCCACCATTGACTTAAGACTATTGATAATGGTCGGTCGTTATTCAGCCTTATCTTTATTGTTATTATACAAGCGCTGAACGGCGTGAAGAGAAGCGCCGGCGTGTGACCGGCGTGAAACGCCTTCAGCCTCACAGGTTACAATGATATTTTATTTAAATAAAACCTAAATAACAAACTTGAAAATAAAAATGCTCGTGCTTTTTAAAAGAGGTAGTCATGTTTATACACTTAATTAATAGCTTTGAAATAAATTAAACATAATAATTCGTTAGTCGTTGAAAATAGCAGAAAAAGTAAAATAGATATCGATTAAGATAGAAGAAGAAGGTAGTGCATTGTCAATCCCTAGCATCGGGACGGATGACAGCTCACTTCACCTGGGTGTTCACCGAGGGATATGTAACAGAATAGCACTGCAGCAGTGCTATTCTTTTACAATCTCCCTCGGCGAACACCTAGGTGAAGTGAGCTGTCATCCGTCCCGATGCTAGGGATTGACAAAGCAGACGGACGGATGACAGCCCACTTCACCTAGGTGTTCACCGAGGGAGATTGTAACAGAATAGACATACCGTTAATGTCACTTATCACTTTCTTTTTTCATAAACATAAAATGGGCGACGAAATGAAACGAAAAACTATTATTTTCATTTTAAAATATTTTAATTATGCGGGGGTTTAAAAATATGGTAAGTATGTCAATCGACTCCTGGTAATGTATTTATCACATTGGAAAATATTTTAAAACTTCTAAATGAATCTTTCTTTTTTCATACAAATGAATGTATGGATCTCGCCATGATTCTTTACCTCCTACATAACCATCGAAAATTCCCACACGATTAAAAAAAAATATTTTGCATTAGGAAATACGAAACGTAACTTCCTAAGTCTACTACATTATCCCTGAGTGCTGTAGACCCCCTGTGTGCTTTTATCATGCAAAAATTACGCGGATAAGTCTTCTACTCGTGACTACTCAAACAACAAAAAATTTACCACCGGTTTCTCGAAAATATCTGCTGTGATTGGTTGTTTGATAATTCAGTAAACCAATTACAGCAGTTTACGAGTGTTTGACAATTTGTACTGTCGGGGGCAATCATGAAAATAGCATGTATAACACGCGTCTCTAACACAAAACGCGCTTCGGTGCGCGGTCGCAGTACTAGCCAGCTACCTACCGGCCGCCCGGCCGGGCGCCGCGCATGCGCCCCAAACTCTCGCGCCGCCGCCGGTGGCGTCCCGCGCGCTCCCGCCGAGCCAGTCGCGCGCGCCCGCTTCAACGCGAACACATATTTAGTCCATTCCGCGGATCTCGTTCGCTCCCGCCAATTTTGTAAAGTGATAAATTTAAGTCCTATTCTACAATAAGTTAAAATCGTACAAGTTGTTATTGTGTGTCGATATTAAACTGTTTTCGGGTCATAGTACTTTGTCGTTTTACTGAATAGGTAGAAGCCCACGCCATCATCATCTCATCTATTATAGTGGCGCCCAACGTGGGGCCATGTTTGTGTAAAACAGCGGCAAATCGAACCCCGTGAAGTGCAGTAACATACCTACCTATTCAGTGAATAAAAAGACATTATCATGCCACGAACGACGCGTGCAACCCGAGCACCGATCGACCGCAAAGCGGAAGAACAAGGAAGCGACGCGGACGGTTACTCCGACGCGGACTCAGTGGTGGAGCCGCGCGCCGGTGCTGACGCCGCTACCACCCACGCACGCGACTCAACCGACGCGGCCGAGGAGATGCGCGCCCAGGGGGGCGCCGCCTTCGACCACACGCTCGGCGGGGCCCACACCGGCGCGCCCGCCGCAGCGCTCAACACCGAGCGACTGCTGTCCACCATGATGGAGTCGTTCGCCAGGATGCAGGCGGAGACCAATCGCACGCTAATGGAAACCCTACGATCTTTACATCATGGCGACCAGAGGAATCCAGTCGCGTCGACATCGGCGGCATCGCCCACGGCGAACGCGCCCGCGATCTCCGGCGGTAACTTTTCAATGTGTACCGCGAGGTTCGACGGGCAGTCACGCGACCCCGAGGTACTGGAGGCCTTTATCGATGCAGTTGAAGTTTACAAGGAGTGCACCGACGTGACCGACGAGCACGCGCTACGCGGTCTCTCCATGTTGCTGAGCGGCGACGCGGCGGTGTGGTGGCGCGGCGCCCGGGCCTGCGCCGGCTCGTGGTCGGACGCGCTCGCGCGCCTGCGCGCCGCCTACGGCGTGCAAAAGCCCGCGTACAGGATACTGCGCGAGGTATTCTTGTGCGAACAAAGTGAGTGTGAACGCGCCGAAGTTTTTATATCAAAGGTACGCTCTTTATTAGTTCAATTACCCTATGTTGTGCCAAGCGTGATGATAGTGGATATTGTGTACGGATTATTACATCGTCGAATACGTAAACGGTTGTCACGAGACACTATTAGCGATATTGATCATTTGTTAGAGAGAGCGAGACTCGTAGAAGATTCAATAACGGAATTAAAAAACTCGATCGTTTCCACGAATAACCCGAATATACCTACGGCTCCCGACCGCGGTACTACGAGTTCGAGCGCAACCATAGGTTCCAAACTCTCCTCTAACTCGAACGAAACCTCGAAACATAATCGCATTAGATGTTCGTTTTGCAAAGCGTTCGGTCACATCGCTAATGAATGTCGTAAGGCCAATAAAGTCGATAATCCCAACACATCTAATAAAGTAGGTACCAGCGATAGTAAAGGTGTTAATCCGATACGTTGTTATGGATGCGGCCAGCCAGGGGTGGTCAAGTCGAAGTGTGAAACTTGCTCGATTAAACCCGCGCCCGCTAAGCCTACCGATTTTAACGTCGTGAAAGGTGATTTCTTTGCGACATCCACGTCACACCCTTTGATAACAATAGGTGTTGTAGGTAAAGAAGGTGTTGCGATAGTCGATACCGGGGCTACTCACAGTGTTGCTAGCCCGTTATTATATACGTTGTTAGTGAATAACGGCGTTCAATTTCAAGAGACGGAACGTTATGTCGGGCTCGCTGATGGCTCGTGCCATAGAAAAATGGTGAAGACTGCTACTGTACCTATCACCCTAAATAGTCGAAGAGTCGACACCGAGTTCATGGTATTTCCTGGCGATGACACCAGGACACTTTTAGGTCGTGATTTTATTGCTAACGCGGCTATTGTTTTAGACATAGCCCAGGAGTCATGGCATTTTGCAGACAGTCCAGGAGACCGGTTCCCGTTCTTGCAATCGTATGTATTGAACAGCGCGGCCGTGATGCAAGCAGAGGTCTGCAATATATCACTGCGCCAAGATGAAGGTATGAGCTTGTCACCGAAGTACAGGGCCGCACTCAACAAGCAAGGCAGAGTCGCTCAGTTTGCTTCGGCTGGACCTCCACCAGACTTGGCTGTTCATAAGGTAAGTGAGACACAGAAACCTTTGGCGTCTCCCCCCTACAGATTGCCGACGCCGCGGAACGTGAAGCATCTGAAATGTTTCCTGCAGACCTGCAGCTGGTTCAGGCGCTTTGTCCCTAACTACGCAGAGGTTGCCAAGCCGTTGACAGCGCTGCTGAAAAAGGTAAGTACATGGAAATGGGGCCCGGAGCAGCAGGCAGCTTTCGAGAAGATCAAGCAACTGCTGGTATCGGCGCCAATCCTACGTCAGGCTGATGCGACGTTACCCTTCGTCCTCAGAACTGATAGCAGTCAGTATGCTCTCGGGGCGGTTCTCCTCCAGGGGGAGGGGACCGACGAGCAGCCAATAGAATATGCCAGTCGCCTCTTGTCTGCGGCTGAAAAAAAATACAGCACGACGGAGAGGGAGGTTCTGGCCGTCGTCTGGGCAGTTTCTAACTTCAGAGGTTATATAGATGGCTCTGAAGTCTTGATCAAGTCAGACCATCAGCCGCTTAGGTGGCTGATGAGAATGAAGTCTCCGAGCGGTCGCCTAGCAAAGTGGGCCCAGATCCTTCAGGAGTATAACCTAAAAACAGAATATACACCAGGTAAGCCCAATGTTGTAGCCGACACTCTGTCGCGTCCGTCATGCGCCGAAAATGCCGATTGTGACCTGTGCTGCGCTGCAATCGGCATGCCCTCTCGCAATCTGAAGGACCTGCGTGAGAACCAAATAAAGGATCCGGAGGTCAGTAAGATCGTTGATGCTCTAGAATCAGACGGTCCCTCTAGGGGGAGGGTATGGGCAAACAAAGGGCAGACGTGTAATTTTATGCCTCGCCGTGACGGGCCATATAAGGTCCAGGCTGTGGTCAGTCCCACCACGTACATACTCGAGCGCCTCAGTGATGGCACGGTACTAGGCAAGTATCATGCCTCCGTACTTACTCCCTTCGTTGGTCGCATCCAAGCTCCTGTACAGGAGGAACGTAAGAGGGGGAGGCCTCGTAGAAGCTAACCCAAACGCGAGGACGTTCGTTAGGGTTAGAGGGGGAGACTATAACACGCGTCTCTAACACAAAACGCGCTTCGGTGCGCGGTCGCAGTACTAGCCAGCTACCTACCGGCCGCCCGGCCGGGCGCCGCGCATGCGCCCCAAACTCTCGCGCCGCCGCCGGTGGCGTCCCGCGCGCTCCCGCCGAGCCAGTCGCGCGCGCCCGCTTCAACGCGAACACATATTTAGTCCATTCCGCGGATCTCGTTCGCTCCCGCCAATTTTGTAAAGTGATAAATTTAAGTCCTATTCTACAATAAGTTAAAATCGTACAAGTTGTTATTGTGTGTCGATATTAAACTGTTTTCGGGTCATAGTACTTTGTCGTTTTACTGAATAGGTAGAAGCCCACGCCATCATCATCTCATCTATTATACATGTTAAAATTGTATTTAAGTGTTTGCAATTTTCATCATCGTCTTCATCAGCTGGAAGATGTTCTGTTGAACAAAGGTCTACCCCATAGAACGCCACAATGAGCGGCAACCTGCCGCTTGCATCCACCGGTTACCCGCGATCTTGACAATGTCGTCGTTCCATCTGGGCCTCCAGTCTGCTATTACAATAGTGTCAGAATGGTCTATCAATGATTTCATAATTGTTGATTTTGACAAGTTTGGTAATCACTGACACGCCATTGAAAGAAATAATATAGAATGGTAATCTCATACAAAATGACAACTGTGATCTGCTAAAATTTTGACAGTTCTTTTGATCAGTGACCTACCATTAGAACGTCATTGTGCAGTCATTGCTTTTAATTCGACCGACCAATGATCGATCATTATGAATTTAACAGATTACGAACCTTTAGCAAAATGACAATGGGATCGTGTTGGAATGACGAAATTATAAAAATACCAGTCTTGGCCCCCTGGTAGGCGGCCTACTAACGCTGCGTCTTCCGGTTCGTGGTCGCCACTTGAGCAAATTTGCAACTTTAAGTACATGAAAACAAAATCTGGCACTATGATTTTTTTACTTCAACGTTGTCAGTTATGTCCAAAATAAACTTCGAAAGTAGATTATATCCATACTTCCATACTTTAATATTATAAATGCGAAAGTAACTCTGTCTGTTACGCTTTCACGATGAAACGGTTGAACCGATTTTGATGAAATTTAGTATGACAATAGCTTGAACCCCGGGGAAGGACATAGGCTATTTTATAATCCGCAACTTCGCATGCATCCGCGATAACCGACATCCACGCGGACGAAGTCGCAATCAAAGCTAGTAGAATATAAAAAGTGCAATAATCTTTTAACCAATGGACCATCACGACGCTATTTATAAAAATTATATTAGTACACCAAAAAATGTTCAGTATTTTACCCATTTACCCAATGCATATTATTTAAATGCAAAAATCCCTCGCATTGCAAGCCTTTCATTAGCCAGCTGTCAGTTTGTGTTTATTTTGTAGCAACTTTTAATCCCGAAACGTTACATATATGAATGTAATGATAGTTTACCACATAATAATATATTTTTTTCTTTTGTATTGTTGCTCCATATATGGAATGTCTACTGTATCGTACCCACGATACAGTAGACATTCCATATATGGAGCAACAATACAAAAGAGTATGCGAGTTTATATGTTTGTACACGCACCCGCGTGTACAAACATATAAACTCACATACACTAACTGCCACACCCGGAACCACTATCCGTAAGCCATACAAATATTTGTTCCGTGCGGGAATCGAACCCGCGTCACGGAGCCCAGCAGCCAATCGTTCAACCACTGCGCCAACCGTGTCGGTCGTAATTCGTGGCGTCATTAGGCGTTACAGTTTACATATGTCTTGTTGCAGGTAATTATAATTTATTATTACTGACTATTAAAATGGCGGAATACACAATGGGTGAGACGTAGACGTGCAAAAACAATAGATTCATCAATGGTAGCTAGACATCATCGTGTCAACTTTTAATATGACCACAGCTGGGCATAGTCTACCCCGAGGGGAGGTTCAGCCGAAATCGCCATGTTCAGCCGATGAATGTTGGCGATCGTAGTAGGTGTTGATACTTAGAAGGACGCTGCTGCCTATCAGTACATTTTGACCAAGCAAGTATTGCTCTTTTATGTGGAACTATAGCTTTCTCAAAATTAGTAAAAGTCTATCATAGAAGGAAATTGGTTCCCGGAAATTTAAAATTGCAAATTTAAATCCAAACTAAAATTATAAAATCGAAAGTGATTTTGTTTGTTTGTTCCGCTTTAACGCTGAACGGAATTATCTGTAACACACATTATGAATATTGAATATTGTCCCGTGGGATGTCTGGGCCAGAGTAGCACCGTACCCATTGCATCCCGAGAATGTCGTAGAAGGCGACTAAGGGAAAATCCGGAAGTCTGGTAGCAGCGGCTTCCGTGTACTTATAAACCTTACTGCGATACCCAAGACGCCAAGATGCCAAGTGTGGGTATTAGGGCAACCCCTTCCTCTCCTTTTGAGGGACGCCTTTGTTCAACAGTGGACGTCTTCTGGCTGATGATGATAAATATTGACTAAATTTAACAACGTATTTAGGATGCTGTTGGGTCTACCACGCATTTGTAGCGCTTCCGGGATGTTCACCGAAGCCGGGGTGGATGGTTTTCATGCCATCATACGGAAACGGTGCGCTTCTGTTCTCAGTATATTTATTTATTTATTTATCTATGCATGGAAGACTTACAGCTACAAAAACTTAACAACAAAAAAGGAAACAATAGTCGACAGAAAGCCAATTACAAGTCTTCGCGTTTAGAACCGTTATAGAATTTGGAATGTGAGCAAACCAGCAAAACTATTTTGTTTGAAATTAATGACCGAAAACCAAAATAAAAAACATTAGAAAGAAGAACATAAAGCAATATATAGTTATCTACTTAAAAAATGTAAGGCTTAAGCACCTTCTGGCTGCAGGCACACTAGTCGTAAATAGATCCAAATCATGTTGCTTACATATTTTATTGCAATTCTTGCTTGCACGCACAATATAGCTGCTCTGTCTATAATTCGTAGATGTATATGAGATACACGTAAGGGTGGATTAAATCGAAATGTCTTGCTTGGAACGTTAAAATAAAATTTTGATAATAGCTCGGGACTGTCAATATAATAATTCGTTATATTGCGTAATTAGTAATATTGCGTGCTAGCTCCCACAACATCCTGAGTACATTGTGTGATAGGTGGGACAGCCGCATGCTGGCGCACACGTAGGATACGGCTGCACACGTAGGAGTCAGTGGTTTCCATTTTGTATAAAGTGTCGTTTTACTAACATTAGGTTTAGACTTTTACTAACCATTATAAATGGATTTTATAATCTGAATTAAATAAATTATTGTTATTATTATTAACACATAGCGTTTTTTTATCACATTCTTGTGTTTTTCCCCCTTGGGGGAGACCTATACCCAGCAGTGTGGGCGTCTAAAGGTTGTCATGATGATGATGGATGACGAATTTAGGACTGGCTAAAATAGCAAGTTTCCCCAGACGTAGTCGCGGGCAAAATCTAGTACTAGAATAAAGCAATCAAAAATATTAATAACATCGTCCAAACTAAAATAAAATAACCGACTCATAATTTACCGATACCGATACCACAATAAGGTACCCTCCCACGGTTCAACCCCCAATGAGATATTAATCTACAGTTCTTAACCCGTGACACGGGTCACGGGTTAAGAACTGTATACGGTAACGGTATTAACGGCTATCCGACACCTGGACGAATCGGGTAGTATTTTCAGTCCTCCCATTGGCATGCGGGGCTCTGCTGATGGGCATTTTTATTTCCCTAGCTACTCGTGGGTATAATAATGGAAGTTAATAAGTCAAAAAAAAATGTATCTAGATCGTCGTCTCCAGTTGGAGAACAGTTCTCTCCCCTTTTAGGGGAGACGATAAGCCTAATGGAGGAGGTTTTACTAGCCTCCCCGGATAGGACAACACTGGTGGCGGGTGAGGGGATTAGTCCGGCCAGGGCAGGAGGCTCCTGTGACTCTGCCCAAAGAACGGAAAAGTCCACTCATCGCCATGAGAGATTAGGTGGTGCAGCGCGGAAAAGGCTCCGAAGGCTGTTAGCAGCCAATGTTCAGGCCGAAGAGGCCCGTGCGTTGGCTAAAAAGCCTTGGAGCGAGATCCCACTCACCAACCTTCCTCCGGACCCGAAGGCTAAGAAGCGTATAAGGTCGGAGGATGAATCCCCAAAGGAGCAACCCAGGAAGGCTCCTAGGGTGGAAAAGCCCGTAGTGCAGGCCAGCTTCAAACAGGTCGTGGAGCAAACGCGCGTGGGGATTAGAAATGTGATCCCCATGAGCGAGGACCAAATGAAGCTGCTGCACCGCTCCCTTACTCTGGCGATGCTCAGCCTCACCAATATGGGTAAGGGGCCGAGATTCACGGGCTTCACGCACAGACCTGGGTTCGTAATTATTACCTGCGGGGACCAGGCCAGCCTAAAATGGCTGTCCGAAAGGGTCCCCTCTATCAAACCCTGGAGCGGGGCATCGCTTTCCGTTATTCCGGAAAGCGATTTGCCGAAACCCGCCGTAGGGACCATCTTCATCCCCAGTAATGAGGCAGAGTCGATTGACGAAGCTGTACATTTGCTGGGGTTACAGAATGAAGGGCTCAACACGGGGCTCTGGAGAGTCGCGCACAGCAGGGCGGAGGGAAATGGGCATGTGGTGTCCTTTTTCCTTGACGATCCTTCTGTCGCGGCCCTTAGGGCTAGGAACTTTGAGGTCGTTCTTGGTTTTAAAGTGCTCTATTTTAAAATCAAGAGCGACCCAAAGGTTGGCCCTTCAATGACAGCTGCGGGACCGGTGAGGGAACCGCAAAACTCTACGTCGGGGGGCTCGGAGAGGCGGCGTGGAGAGGAACCTGTTCCGCGACCTGTCGTGGCCGAGGTGACACCCACGCCAGTGCCTCGGATCGACCCTGGACACGCGGAACCTCAGCCTTCCACCTCCAGAGGGCTCCCTGCATTGCGGGGGCGTGGCTCTGGGAGAGCCTGGCCGCACTTCGCTGCGGGCGGAAGGGCTCGGGGCGCGGTGCCTCGCGAGCAGGTGGCAGGAGGGGCGGGGTCCGCGGGGCAGAAGAGGGACGCCTGGCGTACAGGTCGGGGGCGAGCACGTCCCAAGCCTGCACGCTCGGGAAACTAGGGGGGGCTACCCAGGTGGGAATGGTGAGGGTCCTGCAGGCAAACCTCCATCATGCTGCGGCAGCGGCTGCGGTAATGGAGCGCTGTATTGCGAAGGGCATAGCCAACCTCGCCCTGATCCAAGAGCCTTGGGTAGCCAACATCCAGGTTCTGGGACTGAACGGTGCCGGTAAGATCCTTAGTAACGGTACTGGTACAAGACCCAGAGCATGTATTTTATTTAACAACTGTGTTGATTTCTTGCCAATTACAGAAGTTTGCAATGACGACTTGGTAGCGGCCTTTGTCAACCTAAAAGGGTGGTGCGGGGCCAGGGTGATCGTGTGCTCCGCATATCTTCCTGGAGAGAGGGACAACCCGACGGAAGACTTGGTGAGGGTGGTGGAATACGCCGCCCGACATAACGCTGAGCTTCTAATAGGATGTGACGCCAACGCCCATCACTCCTCATGGGGAAGTACCGACACCAACAGAAGGGGTGAGTTACTCTTTGACTTTTTACTGACTAATAACCTAATTACGCTAAATGTAGGCTGTGAGCCAACCTTTGTGACTCGAGCAAGGCAGGAGGTATTAGATATTACGATCGCCACTACTAACCTGGCCAGACACATAAATGACTGGCATGTCAGCAGTGAGAATTCAATGTCGGACCACAGACATATTGCTTTTGAGGTTAGGGCCGCTCTGGACGCCCAAACCATAACTTATAGGGACACAAGATGCACTGACTGGGGGGGTTTTAGGAACCAACTTAGACAAAATCTTGACACCTTTCCAAAAACAATCAGAACAGTTGAGAGCCTAGAAATAGCTGTGGAAATTCTAACCATAGGACTGAATCAAGCCTTTGAGGAGAATTGCCCGGAGAAAACAAAGACCTCAACTAGAGAAGTACCCTGGTGGAGCCCTGGACTTGAAAAGTGTAGGGTAAAAACCAGGAAATTATTCAATAAGGCTAAAAAGACTCGCGAATGGGAGGTCTACTTAAAAGAATTAACTGAATATAGTAAACTGATTAGGAAGGCGAAGAGAGCATCGTGGAGGAAGCTTTGCGGGGAGGTAAAAAGCCTTCCTCAAACAGCCAGACTTCACAAGTTGCTCTCCAAAACCAAGACTAATCAGATTGGACTCCTCAAAAAGGATGATGGCTCCTTTACGAACAATGAAAAGGAGACCTTAATGTTGCTGGCCGCGACTCACTTTCCCGGGTCTCTGAGCATAGACTTGCCCCAACAACAGCCAGCGTCCAATAGACCTCGGAACGAGGACTGGCGTAGGGCTGCCAAAATCATAAGACCCAATCAGGTTAAGTGGGCCGTTGACTCTTTCAAACCTAACAAAGCCTGCGGGGAGGATAGGATAACACCAGCCTTGTTACAACAAGGGGTAAATATCCTTCTTCCCCATCTGGTCAAAATCTTCAGAGCTAGTTTTGCCTGGGGACATGTACCAGAACGATGGACTATAGCCAAAGTCCTTTTTATACCTAAAGCTGGCAAGAAGGATTACAGCCAGCCAAAGTCCTTCAGACCAATAAGCCTCTCTTCATTCCTCCTCAAGACGATGGAGAAGGTGCTTGATAGGTATATTAGAGATGTAGCTCTGGTGAGTAAACCAATCCACGACAGTCAACATGCGTACCGTAGGGGCAAATCTACGGAGACTGCCCTCACGAGCCTGATAGACAAAGTGGAAAAAGCTACAGAAGACAAGGAAATAGCGCTATGTGCATTCCTAGACATTGAAGGGGCTTTTGATAACTCACCGACTCCTTTGCTAGTCAATGGGCTGATAGGCAAGAGTGTCGACCCGACTACGGTAAGGTGGGTAGAATCCATGCTCACCAGCAGAGGAGTAAAAATGTCCCTTCATCAGACTTCAATCCAGGTACCCACAGCAAAGGGTTGTCCACAGGGCGGTGTCCTGTCGCCACTTCTGTGGACCCTTGCAGTGGACGAACTTTTGCACAAATTGGCAGAATCTCGCATTGATGCGCAAGGCTATGCGGATGACTTGGTAATCATTGTGAGAGGCTTTTGCCAATCTACTATCTCTAGTAGAATGCAAAAAGGCCTTAGCATTGTCAGTGATTGGTGTAACAGAAGTGGCCTCTCTGTTAATCCTGACAAAACATCTATTGTACCTTTCACGAAAAAACGGCGTTTGGACAAACTGGCAATGCCAAAGCTGAATGGGAAGGAGATAGCTTTCTCCACGGAGGTTAAATATTTGGGCGTAACTATCGACCAAAAGCTGACGTGGAACCCTCACATAGACAATGTGCTAAAAAAAGCCAAGATGGCAATTGGTATTAGTGGACGAATGATGGGTAGCAATTGGGGTATTAACCCCAAAAACACTCTGTGGACGTACACAGCTATTGTGCGGCCGATCATAACGTACGCATCAGTAGTGTGGCACGATAAAGCACATCAGACCACCACTATAAAGAAACTAGACAGTCTTCAGAGAACTGTCAGTAAAATGGCTGCAGGAGCTATGTCAACAAGTCCGGGAATGGCACTGAACGCCCTGCTTGGACTACCGCCTCTACATTTATATATACACAAGGAGGCGAAAGCAAGCATGTACAGGGCCAAGATCCGGGGCAGTGGTTGCTGGCTCTCGCAGAAAATGAGGACCTTACAGGACTCAATATTGGAAATGCCAGTTCTCGGCATGACAACTGATGTCATGCTAGTGCGGCATGTATTTGAAAAGCGATATTCCGTGGAAATCCCTTCAAGGGACTACTGGACCAAAAGCCAGCCTCCTCAGGTGGCAGGTTGCATGATCTGGTACACGGACGGTTCCAAAATAGGATCCAAAGTAGGTTGTGGGATAAATGGAGTGCGGCCGAGGTTCAGCAAAAGTGTAAACCTGGGACAGTACGCCTCCATTTTCCAAGCAGAGGTATACGCCATCCTAGAATGTGCGGAAATAAATCTGCAAAGGCAATACGTCAACCTAACCATACACATTAATTCAGATAGCCAAGCTGCTCTACTAGCGCTGGACTCGAATTTAGTCTCATCGAAACTGGTAGAGGAATGCATGGCTAAACTCAACTCTCTAGGCAATAAGAATAGAGTAGTATTAAGATGGGTGCCTGGGCATGCAGGCATCATTGGCAATGAACGTGCCGATGAGCTTGCAAGGGCGGGGGCGCATATCACGCAACAGGGTCCGGAGCCCTTCTGTGGTATACCGAAAAGCCTAGCTCAGAGCACCCTGACTAAAACATGCCTCGAAGCTTCTAGAAAGTTATGGAAGGAGTCTCCGGGCATGTTACACTCGAAAGCACTTATCAAAGCCTATGACAGAAGGCTTAGTAACCAAGTCCTAGCACTCAGTAGGAACAACTTGCGCATTGTAGCTAGAGCCACTACAGGACATTGCTGCTTAAACAAGCACATGTTCCACCTGGGGTTAAGTGCTACGCAAACCTGCAGACGCTGTAATGAGGCTGATGAAACGCCACTTCACCTTCTGGGGGAATGCGGAGCACTAATGCACAAGCGCAACAATCATCTGGGCAAATACCTGTTAAGCCCGGATGAACTAATGGAGATCGCCCCAAAGCAGATCCTGCAGTTCATAACAGCTGCAGGGTTCGGCGGCGATATCTAACCAACACAAGCGGCGATCACAATAGATCAAACTGGTCGCAGTGATATCACAGCCGCAAAAAGCAAATAAAAAAAAAAAAAAAAAAAAAAAAACGGTATTAACCGTATATAAACGAGCTTGCAAACTGGTTCTCATTTATCATTAAACTAGATGCTAGTTTTAGTCAATTATATTGTACAAGAAAATGTTTACGGTAACGTGTGAGTGCAGGGGCTCTAAACTATACTAATTGAAACGTAGATTGACTTTTATAATATTATACCAGTTTATTATGTCCGAGTACGTCTGCGTGTTTTTTAGGATGCCGTACATAAAAATCGGAACCCTTATAGGATCACTCGTGCGTCTGTCTGTGCGTCCGTCTGTCACAGCCAATTTGCTCCGAATGTACTTAACCAAATCAGGTGAAATTTGATAGAATGGTGTAATCCTATGACCCAAACACAGATGTGCAAAGTTTATAAATATTTTTTTTTAATAATGGTCATTTTCGGGGGCAAATTAGGAAATAAAATAAAAAAAAATTTACAAACCTTACTGTGCCATATATTAAATGAAACAGCTCGTTATGGGGATCACATATGGGGTTGACTGTACATTTTATCTGTCAAAAATTTACGTAGTCTAATCTCAAACTGCGCTGTAGGTACTTAAATCTTTCCAACTACTTGGTAATTTATTGCAAATAATTGGGGCCATGCAATAAACACTGTTGCGCATCAAAGCGGTCTATTATTATAATAAAATTCTATTATTGTCTCACTTTTGTTAAGCAGGTATATCTTTTTTATTTTAATAAATTAACGAAGCTTATTCCTGAAACGCGCGTCGACGGCGCGTTTAATAAACGTGGTGTGCTTAGGCCCTAACTTGTACAGATAAATACCATGAAAGCACAATCGTCGAGCCAATATTATTGATAATATTGTCATCATCATATTCTACGCATAAAGGAACATTATAGCATCACGCCTAGAAATCGAGTTATTGATCTCGAACCCTACCTTTTGGCCATAGGACAAACTTATCATATCCATTATACATACGAACAATGGATGACCCCATTAAATCAACGGGTTCCGGATACAGCTACATTGGAAAACCCTTTGTTTTATTGGAAAAGTTATTTCGAGTTTACAGTGAAGTTGATGTGGTTATAGGATCGGTAAGTAAACTATTCTAGAATGTATGAACTTTTGGTCTATCGTGGTCTATGTAGAGATGAGTCTATCTTGTTTAGGTATGTACACTCACGAAGACTAATATTTGTATTATGTACACTCAGTAAATCTAAAATACCAGTGTGACTGTTGCTATACGTTTAAGTAGGTACATATTTTTTCTTGTAACCATACTTTTAACATAGACATGGATGGTGGTTCATGGACACTGGTTGGTTTATTATCATTCAAACAAATATAGCGGAAAAATAAAAAAAGATTAAAGCAATTATATTATATAATTTATTTCAGTCAGACAAAGAAAAAAAGCATAAATAAGACTTGCCTTCTTTGTTTCTCAGGTATTGTAAAACATTAATATTGGAGCTTGTATGGAGATTTTTGCCCATTCTGTACCAATGTTTTACAATACCTAATTATATATCTTTATAATTTGCATAAAAGGAGAACCTGACTACAAAATCATTTTGAAACCGTAGACGACCTCTCCTAATATTTCAACAAACAACGAAACAGTGAGAAATAGAGTAATTATAATTTAGAAGTACCGTTAAAAAAAATAGTAATAGTGCAAATTATATATTGCAATCTTCGGCCCGTTTCACAATGATGAAGAGGATATAACTCCGAAGAAGGCTAAACCACTATTAGCCTGGTGTGAACGATATCTAAGGATACAGCGTATCCTTTTCATGTTAGGATCATCTTCTTAGTTTAGGCTCGGTATATTTACTTACTAGGCTTTTGTGGCTTCACGGGTCATCCATTTTGTTGTGTAAGGATTCATTGATACACGACCTATTTTGATATAAATAAGTCCATTTTATTTTCCTAGAATATAGGGTGACTGGTAATTAGTGTGCGATACTTAAACACGTGATTGTGTTCATGATAACAAACAACTTTCCCGAAGAAAAAATGTTTTTAGTACTGGTTCACTTTAGGTCACAGGCGTGCGCGCGTGAATTTCATACGGCTGTTGTGTTATTGTGATAAAAGTGAACTAGTACAAAAAACATTTTTTCTTCGGGAAAGTTGTTTGTTATCATGAACACAATCACGTGTTTAAGTATCGTACACTAATTACCAGTCACCCTATATAAGATGGTTCGTACCAATATTATACATTTTTCAACGATTAATAAACCATACTTAAAAATAAAAATAAAATTTACTATGTGATGAGAAACGGCAAGAAAGGATGTGGTTTAATTTCGGTACAAACTTTATGAATAAAAAGTTGCACA
Organism: Charanyca ferruginea; assembly: GCA_947361185.1. Lineage (NCBI taxonomy): Eukaryota > Metazoa > Arthropoda > Insecta > Lepidoptera > Noctuidae > Charanyca > Charanyca ferruginea. Next base: position 8,811,428 of record OX376070.1, read on the forward strand.
GAGACTTTAGAGCTTTCTATGCTTGGTATAAAGTTGAAAGACAGTTCAAGACATTAAGACCCAAAGGCGTACAAAGGTCTTTGATACTGGAAAACAAGTAACGTAACTAGATGAAAGACGCAAGACAGATGAAAGGTGGAGTATGGCAATGACAAAGACCTGGCGTCCAAGGATAGGAAGAAGAAGTCCTGTAGTGCTATTATCCATCTATTATGTGTTCAATAACACAACCTAAATAAAGGTTCTTTACTTTGCTTACGTAGCGCTAGCGCCACGTGAATTAACGCTTTTGATGGCACCACTCATGGATGAATAATTTGACACTTTTGATAGTTCATGTATGACGTTCAAAAGTGCCCTGGCCCTCCCTGCCTCCCTCCCTTTTCAGAAGTGTCCTTTTCATGGTCTGATTGAAATAAATGATATGACTTTGAAAAACTAAATTTGCTAAGATTTTAGTTCGCAATTGTGCTAGGTAATTTCACGGCTGACGTGATGTCGAATTTTCCGTCGAGCACAGCCACGAATGGTAACGTTAGAGAATAGCATAGCTGGCCTTCCGGGGGCTAGATGGCTGAGGACATCTCGACAAGGAAATAACTGCACATTTATTGATTTTACAGTATAAACATTTTAAGTTTTTTTTTACTTTCAATATTGTATTATTCTGCTTTTACTGCATATAATTGCTGAGCTTTTATCACGCCAAAATTCACTAATATGACATAGACAGTGCTACCCTCTGGCAACAATGAACTGAAGTTAGATGAAGATCAGATGAGTTGCGGTAAAACGCAAGCCTATAACAATATAAAAAGTTAATACCTATCTTTGTGCCTCCAGATAAAATGTGCACTTGTCCTACCGATTGTGCGATATGTCGACATTTGTCCATTGTTGCCTTCTCGGGTAGAACCTAAATGAGGTTGGTCCTACATAACAAGAGCATGGGCATTGGCAATTACAAGGAGAGACCATAAGGTCTCTCTATCATCATCATTCCATACAAGATATACAAATAAACTGCCCGAATTCGCCTACTGCTGGGTATAAACTCAGCAGTAGGCGAATTCGGGCTGTGGATAATGATGATAATTAACACTAAGGCTCATGTTATTTATCTGGCATTAATTTCTTTTATTTGCATGTACAAACACACTGCAACTACAAAATCCATTTCATACACAATAATCATCATAATAAACTAACTTAAACATTTTAAAATCCATTTCGTTATACTAAAGAGGAAGTTACAAAACATTATCGTGTTTATGCAAAGTTTTAACTTAGTTACGTCCGGCGTGTCTCTGGCTTCATAACCAGATTTGTATGACATTGTTTGTATAAATTGGTTTTTGTTACTGCTGTGCACGCGAGCGACTCTATAGTTACAATTTTGTAGTTTTGTATAAGTAGACCACTACTTTAAAAAATATAAAAACTATACCTAAGGGTGCTACCAGACCAATCGATCGATCGTCGATCGACGGCATCGATCGATGATAGAATGGATTAGTCGACATCGATAGATAGTTTCTACTAGACCAACCGATCAATTTTCGATCGACGATAGATCGATGGCAGAGTTTATTAGTTGACGTCGATCGAGCTGCTTGATTATTAACTGATGGATATATATCTAGGGTTAATCGATCAACGTCGACCGATGCCATCGATCGATTAGTTAGTGAAACCGTATACGTCGATCAGCCAAAGCTACCACACCAATCGATCAACGTCGATCGATGTCGATTGATGGCATCGATCAACGATCGATCGATTGGTGTAGTAACAGGTAACACCCTAACATTTTGGTGGTAGTCAGGGTTCGTGGCTTCATAAAAGCTGTCTTGCTTGCCGTGATCAGTCCATGTATGGGACCATTCATTTCATACCGAGACCACTCCGTGCCTTGGAAAGCACGCAAAACTGTTGGTCCCGACTGCCTTCCGTAGATCTTTGACAGTCGTTATGGGTGAAAAAAATGTGTTTTTCTTACTCCTCCACTATTCTTTTCTGATTAATTTCGCGGGATCCAAGACAGTTGAATCGTTTCTCTGGGACTCGTCGAGCTTCATTGCTCTGGCGCTTTTCTGGTGGTCGCCACTGTTGATTCTGGCTTACAGGAGTTAAAGTGGTTAGGGAATAGTGTGGCGGGCTTGTCCCAAAAAAAAAAAGTCGTTATGGGTAGTCAGAAGTCAGAAAACCGTCATATCAAGTCTGGGTTATGGAGTTCAAAAGCAAACGTTCCATGAAAAATACTGGTATTCAGCAGCATCCTGTTACACTGGAAGCCATCCCAACATAGTTGAGAAAAGGCTAGGTAGGTGGTGGTGAATTTCTGTAGAATAGACCGCCCTTCTACTAGATTTTCTTAGTAAGTTTACTTATTGCTTTTTATGTCTTCAAAATAAATAATTTAATTAGTATAAAAATGTGTCCACATTTTCTTTTCCACCAGCGGCATCAACAATATTAGAAATTGTTTTATTTTCTGTATCTTTTCTCCTTTCAATCTTTTTATGTAAAGTCAATAAAAAAGATACCTATTGAAGTAACCAGGGCAGTCACACATATAGTTAATATTTTTTTTAAAGAGGTGTAGTTTATAATGAAATCGTTTTTTTTAGTAAAAAATAAGCAGAGCAACAATTAAATGATTAAAAACCATTCAACCATTTTAAAGAAAACTTTAACCATATCTAACCTTGTCACTCAGCAACTCAAAGAATGTCAATGTTGGAAAAAGGAACCAAAAATAAACGTATTATTTCCAATTTTAAAAAACCTCTTCCACAATTTCATCGGTCACTTTAACACCCTTCACAGAAGTGACTCAGCATACCAATAGGTCTAAAATGCATGAAAGAGCCTGAAGTGCCCGCCAGAGCTTCGCTTCCGCGCTTAGCTGGCTCTGGTGTATATTAAATGAGCTTTTTCCCACACTGACACGTATCTTTTTAAAACGTCACATGAAGTATTTCCCTTGCATTTACGGCGAATAATTCTGAAGTATTTTTGTGAAGTTTAACATTTGATGTTCAGTTTTTCGTTGTATTTTGATATTTATGATATTTTTAAAGGAAGTCTCACAAAGTTACACGCAGATTTATACAAATACCTACTATCCAAATAAACAGTATTTTATTTTTAGAAGGATTATTTTACATAAAAATACGCAGCATAAATACCAGTAGACCATTATGGAATATAATAATGAGTTAAATATTAATTAAGTTAAATATTAATTTATTGTTATATAAATATATTTTGTTTTAGAAACAATATACTTAAATACTCCAGAATACAACTCACAAGATGAATACTTGACATATCAAACAGCGTGGAGATCTAATAAAGGGTCGCTCTTCAAAGGGTCTGAGGTCTAAGTTCAAGTTCTCCTTTGATGCTCTTAACCTTAAACTTAAGAAAGGTTTAATAATTATATGTATAAATTATATAATTATAAAGGTAAGGTAGAAGTGACCTTCACACGAAGGTATTAAGAGATCATTGCAAAAGTTTTGTAGTCCAACATGCAAATAAGAAACATCCTCAGAAACATGCCTAAAGCATGCCATAACTCTTACAGTATGCACGTTGAAATGGCAATTGGCAGTCCTCATCGCTCATAACTAATGAGAATGAAAGTTCTTGAGTGGAGACTACGAACTACTCAAGTCATTTATTTTATTTTATTTTTTTATTTATTAAGTCATCATAACTATCATTACAGGAATGTCCCAATTCAATAGTATGGCCTAGCAGGAATTACAGTTTTGTTATTTATTGTAACATATTCTGTACATCGTGATTTTTGTGAACTCACTCAGAGAACAAGTAAAAAGATCTATACTGTCTGCTACTTCATCATAGTCAGGTCATGGGCAACGGGTAGATGCAAGCGGCAGGTTGCCGCTCGTTGTGGTATTTTATGGGGGAAGCCTTTGTTATCATCATCTAAAGCCGAAGACGTCCACTGATGAGGACGTCTTCCGACTTTTGATGATGTTGACTGCTTAAAAAAAAACCAATGTCTCTTGTTCTTTCTAAAATTTATTTACATTTGTAAGAAAATTTGTAAGGAACATTATTACATTAGTAAGAAAAAAGTCGTGAGGAAACCTGGAGGTATAAAGTCAAAGTCAAATCATTTATTTCAATTAGACCACTAAAAGGCACTTTTGAAAGTCAAAAAAAAAAAAGTTGATTCTAGTTGCCCCTTCCAAAAGGCAGTTTCGTATGGAGAAGAATGGGCAAGAAACTCCATATTTACAATTAAAAAAAAAAAATAGTACAATATTTATATTATTACTAGCTGACCCGACAGACGTTGTCCTGTCCTTATCTACCTACTTACCTGTCTATTTACCTACACCTACCCTACACCTAGCCTACACCTAGCCTACACCTAGCCTACACCTACCCTACACCTACCCTACACCTTCCCTACACCTACCCTACACCTACCCTACACCTACCCTACACCTACCCTACACCTACCCTACACCTACCCTACACCTACCCTACACCTACCCTACACCTACCCTACACCTACCCTACACCTACCCTACACCTACCCTACACCTACCCTACACCTACCCTACACCTACCCTACACCTACCCTACACCTACCCTACACCTACCCTACACCTACTCTACACCTACCCTATCTTTCGAGTTGGATCAAACTGCACACGGTGTACAAATTTCATTAAAATCGGTTCAGTAGTTTAGGAGTCCATCGCGGACAAACATCGTGACAGGAGATTTATATATATTAGACTAGCTGACCCGACAGACGTTGTCCTGTCCTTATCTACCTACTTACCTGCCTATTTACCTACACCTACCCTACACCTACCCTACACCTACCCTACACCTACCCTACACCTACCCTACACCTACCCTACACCTACCCTACACCTACCCTACACCTACCCTACACCTACCCTACACCTACCCTACACCTACCCTACACCTACCCTACACCTACCCTACACCTACCCTACACCTACCCTACACCTACCCTACACCTACCCTACACCTACCCTATCTTTCAAGTTGGATCAAACTGCACACGGTGTACAAATTTCATTAAAATCGCTTCAGTAGTTCAGGAGTCCATCGCGGACAAACATCGTGACAGGAGATTTATATATATTAGATATATATATATTTTTTTTTTTTTTTTTTACTATATTGAAGTATGTACAAAGTATTACAAGATAAAGAATGACAGCTAAGTTGTATACTTAGATACATAGTGTTCACATATTATTATTTACAATTATTGAAAAAGAAGACAACCACTCCTTACATTTCAACAAACTATGAATCAGTTGTGAACCAGAGCAAGAATTAAATATAATGTAAATATTAAGTATAAATTATACCCTGTTCACAATATGATTAGACATTTACAAAATCCTTTTTTACAGTCCGTACTACCGATTTTGACTTATATTGCGTTGGTTGCATGACAAATGGCAACTGCAGTAAACAGTTGTTATTGTAACCACTTTTTTGCCTCTAATGTCATCTTTAAGCCTACGGAATAGAAGTCAAAATCAGTTAAAGGGACTGTAAAATAGGTTTGTGTTTATGTCTAATCTTATTGTGAACAGGGTATAAGTAGTTTTAATTAGCAATCAGTTTGATTTTGTCTAGAATGTAAATTGTCCTATGGAACCCGAACCAGCATGATATCTAATATATAAAATTCTCGTGTCACAGTTTTCGTTCCCGTACTCCTCCGAAACGGCTTGACCGATTCTGATGAAATTTTTTGTGCATATTGGGTAGGTCTGAGAATCGGCCAACATCTATTTTTCATCCCCCTTTTTCCCCCCCTTTTCATCCCCCATCCAAATGTTCGGTAGATCGGGACAGGACAACGTCTGTCGGGTCAGCTAGTCTAATATATAAAATTCTCGTGTCACAGTTTTCGTTCCCGTACTCCTCCGAAACGGCTTGACCGATTCTGATGAAATTTTGTGTACATGTTGGATAGGTCTGAGAATCGGCCAACATCTATTTTTCATCCCCTTTTTTCACCCCTTTTTCATCCCCCGTAGATCGGGACAGGACAACGTCTGTCGGGTCAGCTAGTAATTAATAAAAGTCAGAAAACGCCAATCCGCCTTAAGCAAGTTTGGTGATCAATGCTTGTGCCTACTCTAGGTATGAAAAGAGGGCTTAGAATTTTTTTATCCCATTTTTTGATTTCGTAGGACAATTTAAGACTTTGACTTAATTCTGAAAACTATGCACACAAAGTCGCGAGGAGAAGCTAGTCACAAACTAATTCTAAAGTAAAAAAAAAAACAAAAAAGACAACCGACTTCAAAAAGTAAAAAATAACTTTCAATTCGCAAGTCGGCAGCTTTGGTTTTGCTTGTTGTTTTTATATTACTTGCGAATTAAAAGTTATTTTTTAATTTTTGAAGGTGGTGGTCTTTTTTGTTAAAAACTATTTTTTTAGCTTTTTAGTGCCTACTTCCTAGCATACAAATTAATTACGAAACGGTGACACCAAATAAAATTCAGTCATCCCTTAATATTCTACCCTTAGGGATAGATTATTTTATCCTTAGGAATAGAATATTTTCATAAAATTTATATGGGACCAAACTATTAATTAAATAAAGAATCATCACTGAAAAAACATATGCGTGGTCAAACTCAAACAAAAAATTATAAAAAAAAATGTGGGACTAAATGGCAACTATTCCGCATTAAACTAAAGAAGAATCACGTTAATCGGATCATAAATCTCAGCGTAATTGAAAGTGTACATACTTAAAAAAAAACCAATTGAATTGAGAACCTCCTCCTTTTAGAAGTCGGTTAAAAATAAAAATATGCTAAAATTATTCCAAGCCAAAACCAATCTTTCATAACATTACACAAATTCAGTCAATAAAACTGGCTGAAGAGCTGAAAACTTGGCTGAAATCCTCACAGATTCCCTCGCAGACAAGGTATGATTAATGACTGTATCAATAGAGATCGCCACTGGACTATCCGGTTCCCGTCCCCGAGTGATGTATTGCTCCCACGCCAGTTAGCTTTTATCGCGATTTGAGATTTTAAATATAGAGATTTTCATCCTGAAGACGGCTTTGTGAGTAAAGATTGTTATGGGGGCCAGGTCTTTGTTACATTTGAGAAATAACAGGATTAATATTAATAATAATAATTTATTTCATAAAAGTGGTACAGCCTGTTACAAAGTAGAATGACAATTTAGGAATAGTTTACATCTGAGATGAATAAGTAACATTACAATTTTTCGATCTGATGTCCTACCTAGGTTACTTAGTAACCTGTAGTAAGGACAATCAGCCCTCATTTCCCGAAAATAGGACAAAAGTATTGCTTAGACTGTTAATTGGCAGCGAGCCAAGCCTCGACGAGCCTATCATTGGCAATGATAGGCTCGTCGAGTCAAAGCTCCAAAGTCTTGAGCATCGACGCCGAGTTGCTGGCCTGTCGGCTTTCTATCGGTTGCATTTTGGGGAGTGTGCGACGGAATTGCATAATTTAATTCCGCCGAGCCCGTTCCATCATCGGACCACGAGACGTACGGCGATGCGCCACCGGTACATGGTGGACATCCCACCCATACGCACGAAACGTTTTGGGAATACATTCGTTGTGCGTACTGCTAAGGAGTGGAATTCCCTGCCTGAGTCTGTGTTTCCTGATAGCTACAACCTGGGAGTCTTTAAGTCAAGAGTGAATAGGTTACTTCTAGGCAAGCGTGCTCCATCTTAGACTGCATCATCGCTTCCCATCAGGTGAGATAGTGGTCAAACGTATGCCAATCAACAGTAAAAAAAAAAAAGAAAAGAAAATTAACAAAATTTAGAACAAAGTAAAATAAAATAATAAAAGTTCAATACAACAAAGGGTGAGTGCGCGCGCATGAGTGTGTTTGTGTGGATTTATTAGGGCCTAAGTAGATGACCGGTTTTGTGCGATCGAGACGTACGCACGAAGTCTGTGAGGGAACAATCTACGGTGAAGTCTAAATTTTTTTTATATATTTTTTTTTTTTTTTTGGATTTGGAGTCAAGAAACTTCGTGACTAAAGGACTGTCATGACTTTACTTAGAAAGGTTGAGTTATACGTTTGTGGAAATTAGTGTATAGAAAATTATGCAAAAATGCCGTTATCTCGAGTTGGATCTCCATAACTTCTAAACAAACATGATTTCTTTTTCTGATAAAATATAGATCAGGTAATCCTTTTGGTATCTATCAATGTGAATTTGATGTATTGTATGATATTCAGGTTACTTAAGAATTCTAGTTTTAAATTTCTCTTGGGACTGCTGCCAGCGCTAGGCACCATTTTAAGAGGGTTTCACGCCTTTGACTGGAAGTTGGATAGAAAACAAAACGTTTGAAATATTTTTACTCCTCCGTTTTTGTTTATCATATCAATTTTTAAATCTTGAATAGAAATCCATATAAAAATACTATTCTTTCACAAATTACAAATATAAAATTTATTCTTGATTAAGCATTATCTGTGGCACTTGTAAATTCTATAAATGCTATTTATATCTCTTTCTCTCCAATAAAACAAGAAAGAGACAGATATTATTAAGAGCTGACAATTTAAGTGGAACTAAAATGTTCATACAAAGTCATTTCAGAACGTATTGATTCAAAACACGTCGAAGTTCAAGGAAAAAACGAATTTGACATCTCTAACTTAGTGCTTGTCTGTCGTCGTTCTTTTCTTCAGCTACCTGATAGTAAGAGATGCCAAATGTCTTATTTTAGTTTAGTTTGTGAAAATCTAGTTTGTAATCTTTCGCTTATCCTGAAAACTTCATTATCATAAAAACGCGGTCGAAGGCGCGTGCAAAGCTAGTATTCAATAAAAAATCTTAGGGCGCCTTCAAATTAGTCGCGCGACAGCAGAGCTGCTTTGTAAATTAATATAAATAAAGTCACGCGACTGCAGCGCTAACACCCTCCCCGACCCTTTCTCGTGCCAGCCCGCGCCGCTGAGCCTGTAGCTAAATAATAATAATAATAATAAATACGTCCCAAAATAATGGAAATCCGATCCAGCCTGTCCCTTTGCTGTCCTCCCCCAGCGACGCCCTAAGTCGAGGTTCGTACCCCACAGGGGGTGCCCTTGGCGTGTAGTCGCTTAGTTTGTAAGTTATTTTGCCCTGGCTGGAGGCCCTAAAAATAATAATTTTTATTTCACCACAGGATAGTCCGGTTAAGCAGCCGACAACCTCCTAGGTTAACCTGCGAGATGTCTTTCCGAAAAAAAAAGCAGCGCTATCAGTCGCGCTGCGGCCGCGCGGCTTTACGTACGCTGATCAGGTGAACATGATTCATTTATTTATTATTTAAATTACTGTCTATACATACCTACAGTTATATATACCATCGTTCCTACATAAATAAGCTATTGCATTGTTTACTTCACTTTCATCAATTTCCAAAACATTACTACTTTTTTCTTGACTACGTCTATACGATAAATCAACGAAACGTATACACGTCGGCAGAGCGTAGACTAAAAGGACGGCAGCTGTCGTTAGTACAGGATATGACAAATTGCAATGTCGCTGAACGAACTAGGTACTCTTCGCAATTTCAGTTTGTGTTTATAAAAAGAAAAGTCTAGCACTTTAACCGCGACTTCGTTCGCGTGTATTTTCTCAAGCATCTCTATTTTTTTCAATTGATGATTTGTTTAGGGATAATGAAGCGTTCGATTGGTGAAAGAATTTTTAAAATCGGATTTTTAGTTTTTGTAACAAACAAACAAACAAATCATTCCTATTTATAATAATATTGTAGATGATTTCCAGGTTTAAGACACTTTATTTTTTTTTTTTTTTTCAGACTGAGTTTTCCCACTGCAGGGCAAAGGACTACTCTCCATCCACTTCTCTATCAAGGGCCGATATTTGGGACCAGTATTTGTCAAAGAAGTCTAGGAAAATAGGAAAAAAACGCGTACTAAAATTGACGCAAATGAAGTTGCGGGCAATAGTTAGTATGAGAATGATATTCGCGTATGAGCCCACCCTTTCCCCCTCATGGAAGTCCTCCGCCCTGGGGCGGGCGGGGGTCTCGGGATTTGATGTCAATAGTGAACTTATTAAACATATAAAGTTTCAATTGAATAACTCTCATACTTTGGATTTTAGTCTGACAGACTCTTACTGACCACCACGGTGTTCCATCTCACACTTACGTCGGGGGTCGCGGGAACTGGAGATACTTCCTAACCCCCGACCGGTACCGGCCCGCTCGTGCAGGCCACTTCTCGCACACATGTTATAAGTGATAATACGATGCCGATACCTATATTATATAAGACATATAAGCATGAATTAGGTTATATTAAATATTACTTACGTACGCTCTAAGTCATAACTTTTTTACTAACCATTCCGAAGCGTTTTACGGTGCGTATGCGTTTAATGGGGCAAAATATAAAACAGTATGGATCTCCCAAAGCCACGGTAAATGTTCCAATAAGCCCGTATAGTGTCCGCTCTAAACTATTGAGCGCTTCTGTACGTACAGTCAACAGCAAAAGTAGATGATCAACAACAGAAATTCAATACTAATTTACTAACACTAATTTATATAATTTATAACTAGTTTATTTATTAAAAGTATGTGCTGTCACACACATACTTTTGAATCATTTCGACGCCACACAGTTCTGACGCGAACTCCGTTCATTAGTATTGAATCTCTGATTTTGATCATCTACTTTTGCTGTTGACTGTACATAACATATAAAGGGTTATACGTATGTAGGTACGTTAAAGTGTTTACGGTCATCTGTACAGTCGAACGCAGAATTTAGAACGAAACTTTCAGGCTTGGTAAGATTTTTTTATTGAGAAAAATAAAAGGAATCTAAAAAATAGAAATGTAATTTGTTTTATTTCTTAGAAAATAATAAGATTTCTATTATCTATGTCATTGAATATCACGGTGTACCAATAAAGCGCCGTGATATATACACAGGAATTTATTAAAATAATAATGTCGAAGTAAATAAATAAGTTGGTAGGTTTTTTTAATTGTTTCCAAAAATTTGGCCGGTTTATGTCGAGTAATTTAAGAAAAATAGGTAAATTATTAAGTTCATCTAAATTTTATCACAATTTTTTTTTGTCTGATAAATAATACTATCAAGAATTTGGTTTTGCATGGAATTATTACCCATATCTTACTATCCTTTACCCAAATAACAAACTCTATTCGACAATATTCATACAAAAAAGTCAAACATTTCCACAAAATATCCTCACAATATTTTTCATCACATGTCGTTCTATCCGCGACTGTACATACGTACACAGCGCTTTCAAGTGCCCGCCGACTACACTCCCCTATCGATGGCGCTAAGAGCCACTGAACTTTTGATGGCGATGATACTATTTACACTTTTTTTCTAGTCTAGCTGTAACGCGATTTTTATGTAGTGCCGGTTTTTGTTAGACGGAGGGGAGTGGGCAACTGGTGGACAGTATTGGACTGAAATATCAGTATCGTAAGGCTGTATATTGCTCATCTATACTTCTATACTTATAATATTATAAAGAGGTAAAATTTGTTTGTAAGTTTGTATGTTGGTGAGTTTGTATGTTTGTAAGTTTATATGTTTGTATGTAGGGTGTAATCTCCGAAACTACTCATTCGATTTCAAAAATTCTTTCACCAATAGGAATCTACGTTATCTCTGAATGCTATATATAAGGCTTTATTAAAATATCAAAAAAATAGAGATATTTTGTAGAAAATTCACGCGGATATAGTCGCGGACGATCTGGTCTCCTGGTACATAGGTGGCCCTATGTACCAGAAGACCAGAAAATAAGAGGCAAAATTTGTTTGTAAGTTTAAAGTGCTAGTATAAAATAAAGGAATTGTTGTAACGTGTGAGAGATTATATAACTAACCCTCTTACTTAAAACCTTACATATAATGTCAGCCAATTATTGTCCCACTGCTGGGCAAAGGCCTCTTCTCATGCAGAGAAGGCACTAGCATTGGTCACCACGTGCGCTGAAGGCGTATTGGTGATTTCAGACTTATATTCATTGCGTCACCGATGTGAATAAGATAAATTTAAAAAGTCTCATTAGAAATTTTGCTCGTGTCCGGTTGCAAACCCACAACATAGAGTATAAGTCACGTCTAACCTTATTTAAAATTAAGTACCTAAAGAATCATCATCATCATCATTTCAGCCCAAAGACGTCCACTGCTGGACATAGGCCTCCCCAAGGGGGCGTTTTGCCATAATCGCTACGCTTGGCAGGCGGATTGGCGATCGCAGTATGGTTGTTACAAAAGCACAGAGAACGCTGCTGCCCATTCTCTGATAAGTCCCTTAGTCGCCTCTTACGACACCCACCTGAAGATATGGGATGGTGCTATTCTTTATGTCCGACACCACATGGACTACCTACCACAGAGTAATATAATATACCTATACAGGAGCTACCTACGGACCTAAAGAATAATGTCTGTATAATCACACATTTTTATTTATTTCTTTATTTATTTATACAAGGTGACTTCACAGCTTACATATAAGTGTAACATAATTATACAATTAAACGTTACGCCAATGACGAAGTACACAAATAATTTGAAAAAAAAGAATAAGAAGAAGAAGATTTTTATGACATTTCAACGTATCTTAACTTTAAGCAACGTTCTTAAGTAAGGGGGACTACGTGATATTGTCAAAATTGTTGTCCTTTTTAAAAGCCACTAATGAAGAATCGAAGTTTAACGTTTGTCTCATTGAGGTTAAAACTAGTATTTTCATAATGCACTTCAGTTTGGTGCTGCTCAGCGCTTAAACAGAGCTTCTATTATTGACATGTTTAAAAAGAAAAACAATGACATGTGTCTGATTCATCCTAAACTTTATTATTATTTATATTTAGCCTATGTTGTCCCACTACAGGGATAAGAGCTCTACTTCTCCTGTACGATCCACTCTGTGTGTCTGTGTGTGTATTAGTGTGGTCCTATCCCTCATAAGTCTGCCACACTGTCGCTGAACGTCGTCAACTATTTGTCATTAAAAATAATTAACAAATTGTTTGTGATAATTATTTTTAACCGACTTCAACAATGAGGAGGTTATCAATTCGGATGTTTATATTTTTTTTATGTATGTTCGGATTTGCAAATTTCTTTGTTTATTCCGAAATGGTCCCATACAAATTTTACCAAAATTGATCCAGCCCTTTTTGAGAAAATCAACAATATCCCAAAAAAATACTTAGATGACGTTTTAATTTTTCAATCTTTGGAGGACTTACAATCTCTTTTAAGTGTGTCGCCGCTTCTTAATGGTTATGGATGTTAGGGCAATATTAAAAAAGGGAAAAAAAGGCGGTTTTCTTTAAAAAAAAAAGAAAGAAAACCGCCTGCAGGACCGACTTCCGAAAGTAAAGTAAGTATTGAGGAAATTAAATGAATACACCGAAAATAGAATAAATTAATAAACGTATATTGACAAGAGTAAAACAAGTTCAAGTGACGGACCAAAAGAAAAGAATGCCACGGTAGTCGAAAAGAGGAAACATATCTACTTTTTTAAAGTTTAGGCTTAGGTCGTGTTTATCATTATTCCAACATCCTCCCTTAAACACAACCCCATCTTCGACGAACAGTAAGCCAACTTAGAGTGTGAAGTGGCTTTAGTAAGTGCATCGGCGACCATCACATCCGTCTGTATGTAGCGAACATCAATGGCCCCTCCAAGTACTTTGTCACGAACAAAATGGTGCCTCACGTCTATATGTTTGGTCCTGGAGTGGTAATTGTCACAACCTGAAAGTTTTATAGAACTTTGATTATCACTGTAAATAATCATGGCCTCATCCTTGAGTTGTGGCCAAAAACTTTCTTGAAATTGCTTTAACCACAAAGCCTCTTGTACACACGACGACAACGACATGTATTCAGCCTCTGTTGTAGATAAAGCAACAGTAGGCTGACGCCTTGAATTCCAGCTGATTGTTCCTCCCTGAAACATAAATGTGTAACCAGTACAGGAACGCCGGTCATCTTCCGAGCTAGCCCAATCAGCATCACAGTATCCATGAGTCATGGACTCTTCCAGATTTCGTTTATAGCTTAGTCTGTAATCTTGAGTGCTTTTCAAATAACGCATGACTCTCTTAAGCGCAATCCAATGTTTCATTTCAGGCTTGTTATTGTATTTGCTCAACATATTAATAACAAAACTTATGTCAGGCCTAGTAACTTGGGAAATATATAATAGGCATCCGATTATCTCTTGATATGGAATATCGTGTAAAATCCTTGTTTCTTCTGATTTTTGTAACTTTGTATTCAAATCCATTGGTGTTTTCACCGTTTTACAATCTGACATTCCATATTTTTCTAATACTTGTTGTATATATTTTCTTTGATCTAAATAAATTATGCCTTTCTCCCTTTCACGTTCCACATGTATTCCTAAACAGTAACGTAACTCTCCAAGATCCTTCATTTTGAATTTTTTATGCAATTCTTCTTGAATGTAACGTTTTGACAGTTCATTATTAGTACATAAAATTAAATCATCGACATATATGGCCAAAAAAATCAAGTTGTCCTTGTCTTTAATTTTATAATAAATACAAAGATCCTGCTTAGACTGTACTAATCCCATTTCTTCAAAATAAATCATTTCTAAAATCAAGCTTTTTATTCCATTGCCTGCTAGCCTGTTTTAAACCATATAGTGATTTCTTTAATCGGCATACTTGTTCACCATTACTATACATAGGCGGCTGTGTCATATAAATCTCCTCTTCTATGTCACCTTGAAGAAAAGCAGAAACAGCATCCATTTGCCATATGTCCAAATCATATTTAACCGATAACGCAAATAAATACCTTAAGGATGCAAGTCTTACTACAGGTGAAAAAACTTCAGTGTAGTCGATTCCAAATTTTTGTGAACATCCTTTTATCACAAGTCGTGCTTTGTATTTTACTATCTGACCGTTTTCATCTGTTTTGGTCTTAAAAACCCATTTGCATGGTATTCGATGTTTATTTGCTGGTAAAGTAGTCAACTCCCACGTATCATTTTCTACCTCTTCTTTAAACTTTATAAACACAGATTTTATATCCATCTTATTCTTTAGAATATACACATATACTTTTCTAGAATAATCATCTACCATGGTTATGAAGTACTTCCCACCTCCAGCGGAAGGTGTCTCCATCGGACCACAAAGATCGGTGAGTATTATCTCTAGCAATGAATTTGCTCTAGAATTCGACTGTGGAAACGGAAATCTAGTTTGTTTTGCTTCGCAGCACGGTAAACATACTTACAGAATCAACTTCTATATTAGTTATTTTTCCTTAGCTTTGTGAAGAAAGCTGAGGATTCCGCTACTTTAACCTCTTGTAATAATTTTGTCTTGACAAAATCTGAGGAAATTTTTATACTTGAACTTTCCAACCCCATTATCATTGGCTTATAATTATCCGGTAAGCCAGCTAGCATGAGTGTTCCCAGCCACTCATCTTCGACTTCGAAACCAATATTACGTAACTTAAAAGCTGTGGTCATGATTTTGTTCACGTATTCCTCGACACTGGTGCAGTTATCTAACGTTGTATTGATTAGGTCCTTAAGCAAGCCAACTTTTCTAGACAGCCCGGAGTCCTCGAAAGCCTTTTGAAGGTTTTGCCATACTTCTCGAGATGAAGACGCATCTTCGATATGAACGAAGTTTATTGGTTCTACCAACAAAACTATCTTGGTCTTGGCTCTTATGTCTTTTTTGGCATCTTGACCTCCTGGATCAACACAATTCCATAAGTCTTCGTGCTCTAGATAAGATTTGACTGCAAACTTCCAGGTCGTATAGTTTTCTCTGCCGGCTAGTTTCGTTATTTGGAGGTTCGACATAGTCATGGTGAAATTTTTATTTACGGTTCACCTTTTTTTTACCTTGACTGCAATATATATCAATTACGGTTCTATTTCGGGTATAAGGGACGGCCCATAACCTGAGGAAATTAAATGAATACACCGAAAATAGAATAAATTAATAAACGTATATTGACAAGAGTAAAACAAGTTCAAGTGACGGACCAAAAGAAAAGAATGCCACGGTAGTCGAAAAGAGGAAACATATCTACTTTTTTAAAGTTTAGGCTTAGGTCGTGTTTATCATTATTCCAACAAGTATGTTCTGTGCTAAAGTTATTTATCACTTTTTAGTTTATGAAGGCGGTTTTCCTTTTTTTTGAAAAAACTTTTTGTAAAGAATATTTTATTATATCATTGAATGGCAAAAAAGGCCACCTGATGTTTTGGTGGTCATTGCAGCTTATACACATTTGCTATTCAACTCACCATCAAATGATCTACTTCCCAGCCGTACGTAAAAAATGCTCGAATCGTGGCCAGCCCGTTGTACCATACCAATACCATGATGCCCCGTAGATGTGTTACCATACAAAGCTGTAAAGTATGTAAAATTTTCTTTCCTTTGATTATTTCTTCTTCTTTGGCAGGGAAGTATAATGTAAAGTGCTACGTTTTCATCATGATTTTTTACGTTATAATGATACACCCATAAAATAAAAGCTTTTGCCTGCAAATTCGTCAGTGTGTTTATTTTACAGATACCTAATTGTTTTGATAATAAAATATAGCCTGTAGCACTCAGTGGTTAACGCAGCTTCTTACTAACGAAACAATTTACAGAATCGGATCAGCAGTTCCGGAGATACGAGCCGGAGCAGAACGAACACAAACATGAATAAAGAAAAAATAATCGTAACCAATTAATACTAAAACTCACATTTAAAATCATGTATCTAATAGATATAACACATAAACATAATTAAACCAAACTGCTCACATCTCCTAAGACATTCAACCCGCAATACAACACGCAAACTTTTCGAATCAATTAACTCTAAAGTTAATTCAAAAACATACGAACTCCGTCTTTGTGATATAATCGCGGATAAGTCAGTTTCCCTAACATTTTGTGGACAAGCGATAATGAATCTTAAGTTAATTTTCTTACAGAGTTCCTTAAACTCTAAATCTCGGGAAACTTTGGTTCTACTTAAATGACGCTCGTTAAGCTCTGTTTATGATGTACTTCATTATTTTTATGGAAAGCTATTAAGACGAGTAAGTTGCTATTATATTACTTTAATTTTATATTTCAAACCCCTGTTTCTCTTACGAAGAAGAAATGTGACAAATTATCAAACGCGCTAAAACTACAATAACTGGTTGTTTAATGTGCCGTATTGTCAAGTGCATAAGATGCTGTGATTGGTTGTTTAATCAGAGATATTGTCAAGTGCATAAGATGCTGTGATTGGTTGTTTAAAGTGACAAATTGTCAGGTGCATATCATACTGTGTTTGGTTGTTTAATGTGTCAAATTGTCAAGCGC
Organism: Charanyca ferruginea; assembly: GCA_947361185.1. Classification (NCBI taxonomy): domain Eukaryota; kingdom Metazoa; phylum Arthropoda; class Insecta; order Lepidoptera; family Noctuidae; genus Charanyca; species Charanyca ferruginea. The sequence goes on from OX376070.1 coordinate 8,828,902, forward strand.
AGAAGATGTTGTGATTTTTCGTTTCATGTGACAAATTGTCAAGTGCATAAGACGCTGTGATTGGTTGTTTAAAGTACATAAAAAGCTGTAATTGGTTGTTTAATGTGGCAAATTCTCAAGTGCATAATTAAGATGCTGTGATTGGTTGTTTAATGTAGTAAATTGTCAAGCTACCGTGATTGGTTGGCTCTATCATCTGAGCCGATTTGATATACAAACAGCGAATTAATAGAAAAGTTGCAACAATCAAGCGCCATAGTGTACAATTGTTTGTTTTCCTAATAAAATAAAATATTGTTAGTTCAAAACACGAAAAAATTTAAAGATTTGGTTGTGTTTGAAAAATGACTGATGATGAGATGGTAGTGCAAAGACTAAGCAGGCTATTCAATTTAGATAGTGGCACAGACAATGGCGGAAGATGTTATTCGAAAATTTTCATCAACTCTGAAATGTTTTGTTCGTTGCTTTAAGCAAAATTTGTAAGAAAAGGCGAAAATCTTGTTATCCCGTTGCATAATGCCGTGCAGACTAAAATTTATGAAATGCAATTATTTTTTTATGAGTCTCTAAGTAAGTGAGTTGTGGAAATTATATTTTCGTGTAATTTTCTACTTTAAGAATTTTAGTGCTAAATTATAACCGAGTGAATTAAACAGACTTTTTGCCGGTTATCTCTTTGTGACATTGTCAGGGTTTTATACCATAAAAGGAAAAAAACGAAATCCTTACAAGGGTCGCTATTTTTATTTATTTATTTAATTTAAACAGAACGGCCAAAACCAAACCCCGCCCCCCCTACCCTATTTACACATAATAGTAATGTCACTATGTACTTACTTACACATAAAATCCAAAAATTGGTTAATATGCAATAACATAGCTTCATAAGGCATACCATTATTAACTTTACAGGGCATAAAAAGAAACAATAACAAGTGCATAAGAATTAAAGAATTAAAAAGAATTAAATAAGGAATTCCACTCCTATATATGTTTACATTGAAATAAGTAAATACACCACTACCGAGTACCGCAAGATACAATAATTACGTTCGGCTGCCGTCGAGGGTGTAAAAAAAAACCGATACAATGTACTTAAAAGTATTTAATTAATGCAATAATTACAATTAGGTTGCTGAAAACTAATACGCGTGACAAATGTTCGATGTGAGAAACAAGAGTGATTCTGACACTAAATTAATGTTATTGTTGTTACATAATTTTCGGTCCCACGATGCTGAATTGCTGATGCAGCGAGTCTCAAGGTGCAGAGCGCACCGCGCTTTTAGTCATTGTCTCAGGAATTTAGGGTTCCAGAAGTAGCGACATAACACATTGATCAACAAAACATTATTTTCACTCAAGCATCACCAGTCAAAAATTCAAAAACAGAAAATACTTCATTGAAAAATATTTATTAGGTAAATACTTCAGACAATTACAGCACTTGAACCTTATTGACTTGGTACAAATAAACATTTAATGTTCAAAGATAAATTTGGTTTTGACCTGATGTTTTCATAACATGGAAGAGTTTTCGAAGCGGGCTGCACAAGAATTCAATTTGTTTCAAAAGTGTTGTTAGATTTAATATAAAATGTATAGTATAACCCGGTATGACAAGCCACGGGATTTTAAAATATTTTTTCATTGTGTTCAGCAATCTATACTATACTTATATATCTAGTCTTAGAATATCATAAAGCTGAAGAGTTTGTTTGTTTGTTTGGTTGAACACGCTAATCTCAGGATCTACTGGTTCGAATTGAAAAAATCTTTTTGTGTTGGATAGTTCATTTATTGCGGAAGGCTATTATATTATCCCATACGAAGCCGGGTCGGGTCGCTATTTATTCATAAATAGACGGTAATTAATTAAATTAAATAATGGATGGTAATTAAGTAGCTTTTTTTATTGATATTAATAATAGTCTTAAACATTTTTGCGTTGCTCAACAACACAGCTGTGGCAACAAGATTGAAAAATACCAGTGCATACCGTCAAAAATTGGAATTCCACCGCAGCGGAAAGCCTCAAAAACGGATGACAGTACCAAAAAATCCTTCGAAAATCCCAGCATCGACCATCACTATTCCCGGGGAACAGGGTCACAGAAATTTCACTTCATAAATTTCGTCTGCTACGTCGTAATTATAGAACGAATGCCTCCGGATGGATTCTGTATTAAATTCTTCGCGGATCAAAATTAATTTGGCTAATTTCAGCGTACCGGTTCTGTTCCTGATTAGATCTTTGACTTGTTTTGTTAAGGGGTATAATTATATCTATGTTGGAGGTTTGGTTTTGATGTTTTGATAAAAATGATCTCTTTTAAAATAATTTAATTATGTTTGACCCTTCTTCACATTTTAATTACGATACTGGCAGAAACAATAATTAAAATAAACAATTGAATTTTAATTTTGCACGAAAATGATATGTCCAATTAATTTGTTTTATTTATTTTGTGTAGGTCTTTATTATTTTCCAGCAGGTAAGATACCTAGTAGTCAAATTATAAAAAAAGTAAAAATATTATCTTTCTAAAACGATTTCACAATACATACATTAGGTTCACAAAAAGAAACGAAAGTCAAGCAAAGAAGTAAGAAGAGAATTAAGAAAACAATGTTGTTCCCTCTAGTTCCATGTGCCAAATTCGAAATAAACAAATTTTAACCAAATTAAATCATAAACTCTAAATCTTCCTAAGCTAAGTAAAATTTTAATTACCACAAAATATTTAACTGAAACAACACCCGACGCACATAAACTTTAGATTAAAACCAGTATACCAAAACCCGAACTTCAAAACTCAAGGCGACAGATTAAGACAGTTCCTATTAAACGTTGGAAAGTTAACGAACAAACAAACTGTCCCACGTAGCCGTCTGTTATACCGTTATAGCGTACACTTTGAATTTCTCGACGCGGTCCGAAAACCAATTATTGTTGGGAACAGTGGTGCCAACCTTTTGTGCAAAGTCTCCTTCCTACTTGCTGAGTTTAATAATTTCTGAACTGGTAGAATAATTGCAGGTTGGACGTTGAAATACGTGTGGTGAGTTCGCCGAATGTTGGCGGTTTGGACGAAAACTTGTGCTTAGTAGAGTACGTTGTATGCTGCAAGTATATGGTGTGTTGTGTTTTAGTGATTTCGTCTTGTAAATAAATTATGCACTAATATGTATTTCTTACTTCTCCGCTGTTTTTTTCTGATTAATTTCGTTGCGGGATCCATGACAGTGGTAGCGTTTCTCCGGAACTCGTCGAGCTTCATTGCTATGGCGCTTTTCTGGTGGTCGCCACTGTTAATTCTGGTTTTCAGAAATTGCAGTGGTTTGTGAATAGTGGGACGGGCTACCCAAATATAAAATAAACCGGACAAGTGCGAGTCGGACTCGCCCACTGAGGGTTCCGTACATATTTGTAGGTACATATCCATACTTCTATACTAATCCATACCTACTATCCATACTTTAATCTACTTAATAATATAAATGCGTTTTTTGCGACATAAACAGCCGTAACTTTTTTTCTCGTAAACATAGTGAGTTGATATTTTTACAGCATCAAGGGACCGTAGACTTGAGTATATGGATGATGGATAATTTCAACTCGATACCTCCACGCGTTCCCGAGATAAAGGGTCTTGACAGACAAACAGAAAGACGGACATCAAAGTGAACCTATAAGGGTTCCGTTTTTTCCTTTTGAAGTACGGAACCCTAGAAAGTGCACTATGCCTGCCATGTCAATTGCTAAATATTTTATGAAGTCACCAAAACTATATGCTAATAAGATGTTGGAATGGTTCCAGTGGTTAATCGTCTCATCCATGAGGTTGTTGATTAGATACCAACCAGGCAAGCACCAAGGTAACATTCTCAATTCATATGTAGGTATGTACTACATCTTTCGAAGTTTACTTTGACTATCACTGACATCGATGAAAGGAAACATCGTGAGAAAAAAAACTTTAGACAACCGCCTTCAAAAAGTTAAAAATAACTTTCAATTCGCAAGTGGCTTTGGTTTTGCTTGGTGTTTTGTATGGCGGTTTTCTTTTACATTAAAAAGTTTTTTTTTCGCTTTTTAGTGCCTACTTCTTATCATACAAATTAATTACGAAACGGTGACACCAAAAAGAATCAGTCATCCTTTAGTTTTCTGCCCTTAGGGGTGGAGTATTTTCTTGAAATTTATATGGGACCAAATTTGAGGCATACACTATCAATTTAAAAAATAATCATCGAAATCGAACTACACTGAAAAAAGTTATGCGTGATCAAGCATATAAAAAAATGTTCAAAAAATGAAACCCCGGTAGATTTCATTTTATGAACATTTTTTGTTTATATGCCAAACTATGTTAAATTTTTATGGGACCAAATGGCAACTATTCCACATGAAACTAAAGAAGAATCACGTAAATCGGATCATAAATCTTAGCGTATGTTTAGCGTTTTATGTATGCACATACATAACAAAAAATACCAATCCAATTAAGAACCTCCTCCTTTTTGAAGTAGAACAAAAATAGGCTGGTTATATTATGTTGAAGCACTGAAAAAATAATTACTCTGACTTCAATGAAATGAAAGTACCGAAAAACATTCCAGTTACAATATTTTGTCCTACCACTATCCAAAGTAAAAACACATAACTGTAAATAAAATAAAGGTTCATAAAAAAAGTTACACAATGCTCCGGTTTTCTAACAATATCAGCAGCTTAAACTACCCCTAGGGGCCTAGTGTAGGTCCAAATAAGCCGGTCGATAACCTATTAAACGCCTACCAAACCTTTTTGTAACACGCTCTACAACAAATGGGATACTTCAGCAAAATGTTTCCCAATTCTGACAACCGAAAATCCATTTCGCGATATCTGACAGAGGGATAATTTGATATGACGGAGAAGTAACGTCGAATAAACAAAAGCAAATAACCTATGTTATTTTGCCAAAAGAAATGTAAATATCGGTTTTCTCACGTAATTAGGCCGATTGGCAATGTTTGGTTTTCCATTGGGCATTCGTTTATGGTACGTTTCATTTTCCTGATTTGTTTTTTCTGTGATCGGAAGATAAACACCCTGTGTTTGTACTTTGTTTGTTTAAGCATAACATTTCTGTCCGATACAAATTATTCTTTAAATGGAAACGATTCAGCAATCCTACTTTTTACCTGCGTTTCCAATTTCTATGTTAATGTGCTGCTTGGTTCCCAGATCGTGTAAAATGAAGCACCTGTAGGTACTAGCTTGCTAAAAGTCTCTACTTGAAACGTTTTTATGACCTATCACTTTATCTTTCATTCTTTAATTAACTTCAAACTTATATATTATGTGCAAACGAAAGACCGAACATGTTTACAATGAATTCAATTTTTGATTCATGAGTACCTAAAATATTTTTAAATTAAAATAATCATTTATTTGCTAGAATGGTTAGAGGCTAGAGGTTTACAATGGTATGATCTTAAATCTATAATGGCCCCTTTAGGGCCCTTTTCCTGTCATGCGTGTTTTCGTCTGCACGCGGATCTCGCCCGCATGCAGGCTGCCCGCATCCTATCATTTCATACATGTTTTTCCTATCATAAGGGCAGCACGCGTGTGGCCAGGAGCGTGCTAACCCGTATGCGAACCAGATCCGCGCGCTGGTGATAATCCGTATGACAGGAAAAGGGCCCTTATATTGAAAGCGAAACTATCGGAACCGAGTAGGTATTGTACCAATGTAATTATAATTCTTCCGACCGAATTTCGGTCACGGCGGCCAATCTCAATGGAGATCAGCCAAGTACGCAGAAGACATTATAGTGCACAAGCACACCCGCGGCACTCCATAGAAACGAAACGATATAATTGCCTACACTACTACTAAAATAACAGACTGTACAGATACGTCCGTGTGTGTGCGTGTCTACGCGCCGCCTGAACAAAAACGCAGTTCCCAGAGCAGTCGTTCGACGCGGGGAGAGGTGAGGAAGCGGTTTCAGAGGGAGACGGAGCGTGTCGCTACTGTACGGTAGTACTAATATTTATACTGTGGCACAAGTGTGTGCGCAAACACAGGTGTACTCCCTCTTCCCTCAATCTCATAGTCCGGTGGGACGGCAATCCGACACGACCGGAGAGAGATCAGGCGCAGGACCAACGGTCCTGCGCCTGATCACCAACCAAGTTGGTAGCACCAACTTCCTAACTCCTGGCTGCTACTGGAGATTTTTCTTAATAGAAAAACCCAATAATACTTTTGCACGACCTGGGAATCGAACCCAGGACCCCACGCTCAGCAGTCACGCTTGCGACCACGAGACCAACGAGGCAGTCAAAGAAGTAGTTGTAGCACTTTTGTATGAAATAGCTGTTTTTTTTATTTAATAACTTGCACAACATTTTGGTTCGATGTTATTTCTACCTTGTATGGGTATGTATCTATTTAATATATATTACCGTATATTGAGAATACTGTTACTTGTTAGCCACCAATTAAATATTTCTCAACAATACCTAAACGCTTACATAACGAACCTAAATCCCAACTTAAACGGTGATGTTCATTAGGCGTATTAAGTTAATCATCCGTTGGTATTCAAGGCACGCCGTGATGGCTCATATTACCCATACCCATACCATACTATTACATTTGCGGCACTTTGGCATACGTTTGATGAGTAAACGTCCAGTCTTTGGCACAGATTCAAAAGTGGATTTGTAAAGTTTTGTGTCCTTCACAAATTTCAATAAACTAAAGGTACCTATATTATACATACGATTACATAATAACACTACTATCATACAGGTCTATCACTACAAAAAAATTGGTAGTCTGTAAAGTCGGTTTTGCGGACGATAGTTTTACGTGATAACGTCATAAAGAAACATAATGGCTACATATATAACATAAGCAACCTTCCGTGTAGGTGGGTGGAGCTTATTGCTTGGGCCGATCGTGCCTCTCTATCGCTTGTTCCGCGCTCTCGCTTGCACGCTCAGGTTCAGGCGGAACGTGACACTTATTCGTGCGTGCAGCCGGTGTTCATTAATTTATAAGACGTTATCACGTCAAAAAATAAAGTTAAGTTTATATTCGTTCATTCGTTCGGATTCATCTTCGGAACTACGGGGTCTAATTCTGTAAATTCTTTCCCTAATATGAAGCTATCACTAAGAGCTATAGGATGTACTTAATTTTCAAAAAATTAGGGCCTCGTTATAATTTTAACACGGACGAAATCGGGGGTAAGGGCCGAGTCACACCGGAATGGCCAGCGGCTGCCAGCGACCTCCGCACCTCACGCGCCTAGTCCCCTCTTGACTAGTTTAGTTTCTACATTCGGTAAGGCAACTCTTTGTGTTTGGAGTGAACATGATGGAATTGGTTTCGCACTTATCTTATAACGTATCCCGTCGCTATACTACAGAGAAATGGTGCGCTCAGTGTCGCGACGGGCGTGAGGAGTGCGCGGCCGCCAGCGGCTGCAAACGCGACCTTTTTAAGCTTTTAGTATTTACTCGTAGATAAAGTTTAAAATTAATTCACGCTGAAAGTGCTCGCTGCTACCGGCCGCTGCCATTCCGATGTGACTCGGCCCTTAAAGATAGTACATAATAATTATATAAAGACCTTCTTAGTTATATTTGATAAGAATTTAAAGTAAATTCTGTTTACGGATAAAATAAAGCTAATACAAATCTAATAAGTACATATTATGTTATATTTTCGAACTAAATCTCGTGAAACTCACGTGAGCGCGAAACCGTAGGCACAGCTAAAACCCGTCCACTTATCTGAGACCGTTCCTAAAGTAGCTGTGCGGTGCGGGAGGGGTGTAGTGACGTGACGCAAGAGCTTACTGATACGTCAACTTGTGACAGCTGTCACCCCTCCCGCACCCCGCAGTTACCTCAGGAACGGTCACAGTTAAGCAGTCGGGCTTTCGTTTTTAGCAAAGCGTTGGTTCAAACTTTTGTCACTACGATACGATATATGAAAAACTTATATAAAAAGAGTTTTTTTTTGTTATTCAGTGATGTCTAAACTATCCACAGTAAGCACGCCATATTTTTTGACAAAAGCAAAATGCAAAGCTAAGTAATACAGCACAAAGCAAATTAGTTAGCTCATGACGTTATATCAACCTCCCAAATGTATATTTAGTCTAGCTCTAACATTTATCAGTACTAAATCTAGTCTCTCATGACTCGAACGTTAGTCGACCTAGGATCGTACTGGATTTAGACGTCGGATATCTAGTTATACTGAGTTTAATATCTCAGATTTGTCGGCGCTCCTATTCTGTAGCGGCACAAATATATTTCGTGGATTTTGCTTGAGCAAAAAGATTAGAAGATCTTTTAAAATAACAGAATATAGACGTAAAATTATCACGATTTTTATGACATTAGTTACACCTACAGTCCAAAGAATAAATTGTAACAGTTTTTTATTAGGTACTTTATCAAAATTAAGCTTTTCTAAACAATGTCCTTGGTATTGTGGAATAAATATAGTTTTTCCTTTGCTCCATAGCTTAAAGTCTATCTTGTAAAGCATAAATATCTTGTTGGATGTCCTACCTACCATTGTTTTTAAAGAAAAACCGGACAAGTGCGAGTCTGACTCGCCCACCGAGGGTTCCGTACATATTTGTAGGTACATATCCTTACTTCTACCATCATCCAAACCTACTATCCATCTACTTAATATTATAAATGCGTTTTTTGCGACATAAACGGCCGTATCTTTTTTTCACGTTAACATAAAGGGTTGATTTTTTTACAACATTAAGGGACTGTAGACTTGAGTATAATTATGGTTTTAATTTTAACTCGATATCTTTACGCGTTCCCGAGATAAAGGGTCTTGACAGACAGACAGACAGACAGACAGACAGACGGACAACAAAGTGATCCTATAAGGGTTCCGTTTTTTCCTTTTGAGTACGGAACCCTAAAAATGAGAACAATCGTGAAAATAAAGCGCTGTAAGTATTCCAGCGATGCAGCACCAAACTCTCAAGCGCTTCGTTCTTCAAGCAATTCCTTCCACCATATATTAAGTGCAAAGCACCGAATAGTGGTGCGGCTGCCGTCTCGGGCATGCATTACGTTCTAATCCCTGGATGAGTTCAAGTGTGACACTGAATATTAAACGGGCTTTTGGTAGGTCACCCCGGATTAGATGATCCCCGAAACTTTGCCAAGAACGGACCAACTTTAATTATGGTTTAATCACGATAGTTCAGATTTGCGTCAGTGTTTTTGAGATATTGCGTGATTTTAAGCGTGATTAAGGTTATTGACGTGATATTAAAATGGTATCATTAAATTATTGTGAACTTGTTAGGATATTATTTAGCGACATTGCGTGATGGAACAATCTATTACGATATATTTTCTTGATAATTATGAGATAGCGTTAGTTTAATGTTCCTATACATATCTGGTTTTGTTAACACAAACTATACCTATGTCGGGCAGGCATTCCCTCAAACATTCGAACCAGACTTAGCTGTATGGATCCATGTCGTCTCGCCACCTCTTTTTGGACCGGCCTCGGCACCGCTGTCAATCGTCAGGCACCCGTGATGTGGATATGATGTGTATTTTGCCCAGCAGTCATGGTGTCAGCAGCTGATGTGACCTACCAAATCCCATTTAAGCCTAATTTTTCCCAAATACTGTAATAGGTTAATCTTGGTTATTATCAATTCTCCATTTATATAAATTACACTGCATAGAACTTTATGAAATGAGTATGAGATTTTTTGAAACGGTACCAAATTCAGTTTCGTTTCCAATAAACGGAAACATTGGTTATAAATCAATTATTATTATTTGCGGTTTTAGCTGCATTTACGGGCCAGGGTCAAATAAATACAGCGTGTGGTGCGCATTAATTTGAATGTGTTGTATTGGGGCCTATTTCATGTTTGTCTATCTGTTATGGCTAAAACCCGAAGTGCGAACCCGAGGTGTAGCCTGTGAGCTCAGGACTTGGGGACCAAACCATTGAGCAGAAGAAAACGGTCGACGTCAGGTCTATGGAACCCTGCTGCGCGGGGCTCCTGTTTTTGTCTGCAGGGTTTAAAGGAACCAAACCGAACCTCGATGTGCCCATAACGTCGGTGCGCGGCTGCACTTAGCTCTAGCCGCTATGATGAAGGTTAAATCTAGTTCTAACCGAAGATAAGTAGGATACATCTAAGTTTAACCAACTGCTACCGGCTTCACCTAATTCTAGCCGGTTAAAACCCTAGTTTTAACCGAACTCCAAGCATTGCTCGCTTCATTGCCCGCTGAGCAACTCTGAATTTGTGAACTAGCCCTTCTGTAAGTGTCCACGTCTCGGCAGCATAACTCATAACAGGCAGGACGCACTGGTCAAAGACATTCGTCTTTAGACTCTGCGGTATAGGCGACGAGAAGACCCGACGAAACTTACCAAATGCTGCTCATCCCAAATGCACCCTCTTATTGGCTTCCTTCTCGAAGTTGTTCCGGTACCCTTTAAATAACACTGTACAGGAAAGCTGCAATACTCAATACATGCTAAATCGTGAGAGAGTTACCCGAAGTGCGGCTACTAGGTGTAGCCACACTTACAGAGGGGCTAGTTCACAAATTCGGAGTTGCTCAGCGGGCAATGGAGCGAGCAATGCTTGGAGTTTCTCTAAAGGATAGAATTCCCTAGGAGAAAATCTGGAGGAGAACTAAAGTCACCGACATTGCTCAAAAAATCAGCAAGCTTAAGTGGCAGTGGGCTGGTCACGTCTGTCGCGGAACAGCCGACCGATGGAGTAGATTTGACCTTCAGTGGAGACAGCGAATCGGCAGACACAGCATAGGCCGCCCTCTAGCCCGATGGACTGATGATCTGACGATCGTAGCCGGTGGTGTCTGGATGCGGAAGGAAGAGGGCCGGGAAAAATGGCCCTCCATGGAGGAGGCTTATGTCCAACTGTGGACGAATAGTAAGCTGACGTGATGATGAATGATGTTTATTATTTGGTTATAAACCACAAGTTTTTTGTAAGGCGATGTCCAGTTTAAGGTCACTCTTCTTCAATCGATCCCTTATTACTGAGGATCGTGGTCACTGAACCGCTTAAAGCGGAAAGTCTGCGTTCATCGACTCCAGTCCAAAAAGCCATCACCACCAACTGAAATTTGCTTTAGGGCGTTAGTAGTTTATTTTGCTTGGTCAGACCATAGTTTTGGTGACCGGCCTTGTATTCTCTTTCGTTATGTATTGCCAACAATGACCAGTGATTTCGAGGCGGCTATCTTTCCTTCACATTATGTGGCTAAAGTAGGTCAAAATACGCTGCAGGCAATAGACCATCGAGTCTCAATATCGTGTTTGGACGGACACATTAATTAGGATGTCCTGATGGTATTCGGAGCATCTGACATCCGGGTCAAATACTTCTGTGACCAAGTACTAATTTTATTGTTTGAAACAATAAAATTCATATTTGCCATCATTCTGTAGGAAAGCGGAACTTCTTGTAGATATTTATTAACTACCATAAACAATGGTTACACCGGTAGATCTAGTGTAATTTTCAATCAGACAACCAGAACACATTTTTACACTATGGTCAAGAAGATTTTGAAGATATTTTTTGGAATCGTTGCCTTGTGGTTATGGTTATTATTAACGATACAGAGGAATGTTACACAACCTAATAGTTTTGGTAAACATATCCGCATGTCCATAATGAAACAATTGTCTGATTTTGAAGTTGAGAACAGATATAGAAGGAGTTTTCATAATGACATTTCCGATTCGGATAGTGGTTCAAAGTTTCAAGGTAAGGTTGAATATTTTATAAATACCTCTAATAAACGATGAAAAGTTTTGACAGCTCAGTGGTTAAGACTCGCTTTTCATTCACGGGGTGGCGGGCTCGATACCGTTCAGGTACCAATGTTTTGCAGTGAGAATGTACTTTCTAAGGTTACCTTGGACATCACTGACATCGGTGAAGGAATCTTCCTTGAGCATAAGTGTTGCTTGTGCCTTCTCTGAATGAGAAGAGACCTTTGCTTTGCAGTTCAACATAATTAATGAATAATTTATTACTTCGCAAATACTATTTAAATCTTTGCATATAACTTATTGTCATCATCATCATGTCAACCTTTAGACGCCCACTACTGGGTATAGGTCGCCCTCAACGGGGGGGGGGTTCATCCGTAATCGCCTTGCTTGGCCGATGCATGTTAGCGATGGCAGTAGGTGTTATGGTACTTAGCAGAACGCTGCTGCCCATCCTCTGGTCAATATCCCTCTGTCGCCTTCTACGACACCCACGGATAGAAATTCGGTGGTGCTATTCGCGACTGGCACCACACGGCTTACCGGCACAACACGGCTGTAACTGTAACTTATTGTAATGACAGTCAATACCGACAGTATGAAAGATCACACAACATACCTAGGCTGATTTATGTTTGTTGTGTTTGTAATTGTGAGGACAAGGTTTGAATGAAATAATTTTTGTTTGGAAATCCAGCGGAACGTCACATGATTACGATATTAGTAGGAAGCGCTCCAGTGCGAAACCGTGACGAGTGTCTAATTTATTGTTGAGGTAGAAAGTGATAGCCTTAATCTTTTCGAGTAGTGGTTTGATTCCTTCTTCTGATACATCACAGCCGAGGAACTTAACAGTCTGCTTGCAAAAGACTCACTCGACAAGTTCAGGCTTGGTACTGTTGGCTTGCTGGAATATGACATTGGTGCCTTTACGAATAAGCTCGTGACTTTATCGATGAGCCGTTGCGTCATTACACTAGTAATATCGACTAATAGGAGTTGGTGCCTCAGAAAACCAGCACCGATGATTGACGTATGTGAGCGGGATCTGGATGGAGTATCAGTATCATTCCGTGCCACGGCACGAAGTCCCATGAGCACTGTAGGTAGTTCATTCAGCCACTTGTTGTTATCCGCGAGTCTTGTCGCTGGAAATTGAGTGCAGCTGGAACTCCAAGATAAACTATGACTGTTAAAATGCCCGTACGCTTCGCTTGAGACCTGTAGCTGTAATACATCTACAAGACTAGCAACGATGACGTCATCGATGAGCCGTTCGCTACGATATAGACGAGATAGCCGACGTGATAACAAAGCTACAATGACATCATGGCTCATGGCTAATAATAATGTGAGTATAGCTGTCATTGTGCCGATAGTCATGACGGCTAATGGAATTATTTCCAAGAACCTCAACCAATATTTGAGGAGGCTCTCGTTGGGCAGCTAGATTAAGGGCTTGATTCAGAAAGCGAGACTCATGGACGCGACGTGTATTGTTGAAAGATTCCTGTTTTAGGAGCGCTGACCACCGGTAGCTAGGCCCCAGGTCCCGATACCGGCGGGCTACTATTTTTTAAATAATTTTTAATGTTTTTATTTCAAAATGTAATATATCCTGAAAAACTATAATCAACCGACCTGACCTTTATGTCAATCTTTAGACGCCCACTGCTGGGCATAGGTCTCTCACAAGGGAGGGTTCAGCCATAATCGCCATGCTTGGCCGATGCATGTTGGCGACCGCAGTAGGCGTTATGGTACTCAGACAGAAGGACGCTGCTGCCCATCTTCCGGTCAATATCCCTCTGTCGCTTTCTACGACACCCACGGGTAGAAATAGGGTGGTACTATTCACGGCGGGCACCACACGGCTTGCTACATACTTAATGATGGTTGGTATTTTTATTGAAAGCACATTCATTAAAAATACCAAAGTAAGAACTAGTAATTCAATTTCAATCATTTTTTAGCGTGGTATGTATTTCCACATGCGCAAACAGGATTGACGGACGACGAAAAACAGTACTTCGTGAAAGGTGCTGGATATCCACCTGGTAAGCGGACTCTCTTTTTAAGATTTGAGGATATCCGAAAGTCGGTGAGGTCGGTATGGGCGTTCCGTCTAAGAGACATTGGCACACGACTAGTGAGACCGACGAAATCGCAAGACAAGTACTCTGTTTTGGTTGTGCTCAATTTCAAGCCAACACTCTCCACCACACCTCCAATCTGCTCTGGATCTCTATTCTCTAGGCCACTTTTGGCAACCAGTACAATGTCATCAGCAAACAGCATACACCAGGGTGCCTCTTCCTGGATGTCCAACGTTAGACCGTCGATTATTACCAGGAAGAGGTAAGGGCTGAGGGCCGACCCTTTTCTACACTTACTACTATGTACTTACTTGTCTACTTGTCTGCCATACACAAGTCGTCATTGACGATAAGTCTTAAATTTTAGTAGCTACAAGTTTAAGAAGCATTTATAAAAATAATACAGGAAAACCATTTTTGCAGGAGCTGATGGCAAACCCGTCCGTTTAAAGGAAAACATGAGGTTTTATCTGAAACACGACGTGAAAAAAGGCTGGACAGACCACGGTTTCAACAGATTTGTGAGCGATTTAATACCAGTAAACAGAGCTTTAATGGATCCAAGAGAATCAGAGTAAGAATATTAAGGGCGGATTCGACCAAATGCCATATTATACCAGAGTAAATAGCCATTGAATAATTTTACTCTTTGATCTTACTCACAGATAACGTCGTTTGCGTTTTTCCATTACAAATGTAGATTATCCAATACTAGGTATTGTAACTCTTGAGTTGATGTTTGAATAATGAATCACTTGTTTAAGCCAACTAAAATAGAACTCAAGATTTTCTCTCTTCTTTTTCTTTGCCGCTTCCCATCATTTGCGGTCGGCTCTCCTCGTTACTCAAGATTTCATAGAACTCAAGAGCTCAAGATTTTATATCTACATTATTTTGCCGATTTATAATGCAACTATAAATGATATTCGCACGAATGATTATTATCATTATCAGATGGTCATGTAGCGGCCGCCATTATATTAATAATTAGGCATAACGATAACTAAGAAATTCAAAGATTAAAATTTGGTAAAACGAAACGAAACGAGTAATGACTGGTTTTATTTCCAAGAAAAGAATTTTACAGGTTTGGTCAAATCTGCCCTAAATCAGTTAGCCAAAGTGGTCATATCAACTAGGTAGATGAAACATTGATCCATGGGATATCTAGTATTCTTTTTTTTAAATTACCAATTAAGGGCCAATTTACAAAATTATATTTTAGATCGTTTGCATACTAAAAATCTCAATTTGTCTCTATTGAAAATACCTCTAAGTAATTCACATTTTTCATTGTCTGCCTTTGAGACAAGATTGCTTCTAGATATTAATCATTCATAGTAATGCAAATTGGTTTCATCACATCACATCATCGCTTTAGCTTACTTACAATTGAGGCGGTGAGCGCCAGAGTGGCCTACCTTTTCGAGACACAAAGCATTTTAATTGTGTCTGGAAAAGATAGGTCACTCTGGTGCTCATCGCTTCAATTGTTAGACATAAGACTCCTCTATGACGCTCCATTTTGCCCCTTACCATTTTGCCTTTCGCATCCAGCTTTCTTCAAGTCAACGGTCCATCGGACCGGAGCCTTACTTTAGAATTGGCTTGCTGGTATGTTATTGTAATTGTGATTTTTAGGTGTTTGACCATTCCAACACACAAAGCAATGATAACGGTAATGTGCCTCTATAACACAATTAAGATTCAAATTGGTACAACACATGTAAATTGTTGTTTCCCTAAATAAAATTCGTAATAAAGAACTCTTCGCCGCAGAGTATCTCATACTACACTTTCAAGTTTATAAGTTTGGAAACGACGAAGCTATTTTCGTTTACAAAAAATACATTAGTATAAAGTGAGAGTTTTAAAACAAATAAAAGTTTTTCATAGAAAACTTCAAATTGCACGACATTAGCTCACAAAACCATATTTTATAAATATTCTAAATCCTTTAGACTTATGTATGGATTTCATAAAAAAAAATTAGATTTGTAAAACGTTTGTATCAGATACAGTGCGGGGTGAATGATCTCTTAAGAAAGGTACTCATTTCGATCATAATATTGTTTAATTCCAGATGTAAAAATCAGACCTTCTCTAAAGATCTACCAAAAGTTACAGTTATTATATGCTTTTTCAACGAAGCTTGGTCTACGCTCATCAGAACAGTAACGTCAGTTCTGAACAGAAGTCCGCCGCATCTTCTGGAACAAATAATATTGGTTGATGACTTTTCAGATATGGGTATGCCTTGCTTTTATTTGATTTTAGCTTTTTTCTGCGACTTTGTATGCGTGAATATAAATATAATTAATTCCTATAGCATTTAAGAATTACGTAGCTTCTTATTAGCAATTTTTCTATTATTATTATTTATATTTTATTTTATGTGTTTCTTTTATTTATGATTTTCAGAACTAGTTGCTTCGGAGATAGGGCGTACAAATTAAAATACAAATACAAAGTCTTCAACTTCATAATATTAGTACCTATAGATTTATACCTAATCACATATACATACACACATACAACACACACACACACATTCATTTCATTGTTACATTCGTATACATTAGTGTACGATAAAGATTAGTAAAGATGGGTTCCTAATTTCCTATTAATATTGGCAATCATTTTCATAGCACGGCACGCCAGCATTAATGACATCATTCGTCGTACCCTTGCACCCGCCGGCGTGCCAGCTGTGTTAGAACCTAATGGCTTGGCACGTGACGATGGTAGACCAGATGGAATGACCATAATACCGTGGAAGTTGGGTAGACCTTTGATGTGGGATGCAACTTGTGTCGACACCCTTGCGCCATCCCATCTTCCTAGCACGTCGTGTTGTGCTGGGGCGGCTGCTGCAGGTGCCAAAAACGGCGTAAATATAACTACCTTCTTGGAAGTTATATGTTTGAGCCGTTTGGGATTGAAACACTAGGGCCATGAGGTCCGAGTGCTCACCTTGTTTTTAGAGACATTTCTAAGCGGCTGGTCGACGCTTCACGTGACCAGAGGGCTGGCCTTTTCTTGGGCCGAAGAATTAGCATTGCCATTCAACGTGGTAAAGTAGAATATAGACTACGCACTTCTGGGCACTTGTCCCATTGTGAGCGATGCGGACGAGTTTTTTGATGCCCTGTGAGCCCTCCATTGTACATAATATATATATATTTATTATTATTATATTATTAAAAAGTAACATACTTACCAAGACAATTAATTAGATACGAGTATTTGGAATTCCGTACTTAAATTTTTTATTCGATTCTTTTTAAGGTGACTTTTTGTGCGCACGGTTATTGGGGACCTTTCCATATTCAACATTTCATTTAATTAGTTTAAGCTTTTAATAATCTGTCTGCATTGCTATTAAAATGTAACAATCAAGTACCTTTACAATACAATCAAATCAAGTCCAAATAAATGGCAAATAGGATCTTAGTTTGATCTTCCAAAGGAAACTAAATGAATCTTATAATTTTCAGGACATCTTAAAAAACAATTAGACGATTATGTATATGCAACACCAAAAGTGAAATTGATTCGTACGGATCGTCGTGAAGGACTTATTAGAGCAAGATTATTGCCTATAAACAATGTGAGAACACCAGTTCTTATTTATCTTGACAGTCATTGTGAGTGTGCAGAAGGTGAGTTTAAGAAATTATGAACGTAATAATATTATGTCCTCTCTGAATTGGATACTATACAAAGAAAGAACGTCAGTTTATGAATATAGTGTAGACCCCCCAGCGTGGCATTTTTATTCTACGCTTTTTTTCGTTTGAAATTTAAAGGTAAAAATAAATGATACAGCATAAATACAGCAGATTCTTATAGAAGAAGATTCAAAATATTCTAACGCTAGGGTATCTAGAATTATTAATATTTATTTATCAACACAGTAGGAAAACAACAAGTTGTCATAATACCACAAGACTCTGGAGTTGAGTGCATGGTAACAAGCAGTGCATCGATGTCCCTTCCACTTCGTAATTGGATTGGTATTCCGATGAAGCCTCAATGTGATCAAACAAAATAACGAGGGGTCTCCATATCACGTCATATGAGAGCCAAGCCTAATCATCACAACCATGACCTGCAAGGAATATTATTATCATTTAGTCTTTTAATTCAAAAATCGAAATTGTCTATATTCTACTTTACTTACTTCGGTTCTGAGTGTAAATTAGGTTACCATTTATCAAACTAAGGAGGGAATGATAATTATTATTGAAATACGCTATAGATTATTATTGATTCCAGGATGGCTAGAACCGTTATTACAGGCCATCAAAGAAGACCCTACTCGAGTAGTCAGCCCGGTAATCGATCAAATTCACGATACAACTTTCCAGTACATGGCCCAAGACATTAACGAACTCCAGATCGGTGGGTTCAACTGGGACCTTGAATTCATTTGGATTGGCATTCCAAAAGATGAATCTGTAAAACGAACCAATCAGATTGCTCCTTTAAAGACTCCAACAATTTCTGGAGGACTGTTCGCTATACACAAAGATTTCTTCAAAAAAATCGGTTACTATGATGATGGCTTTGAAATTTGGGGCGCAGAGAATTTAGAACTGTCTTTCAAAACATGGATGTGCGGTGGGAAGTTATTAATCATTCCTTGTTCACATATAGGCCATCTTTTTAGAAGACGGATACCGTATGATGATCCAAAGGATTTGTTCAATACGAACCAGATGAGGCTGGCAACGGTAATGATTTTTTTAACAAACATTTTAGTTTGATGATTTAAGGCTCGCAAGCACAAACTGTGGAGCGATTGCAGGTTCGAAAATATTGTGAGGAAACCTGGGCTTTTTAAACTGAAATCGCCAATCGCCTTGAGCATGACCAAGCGTTGTTCACTGCAGCGCTGAGAATAGGCCTAAATTTGTAGTAGGAAAATGTATAATAGTCTGATATTTGTAAATAATAATTATGTACTTAATTTGCAACGGTTTTTAGGTCTGGCTTGATGATTACGCTAAATACTTTTTTGAAAGAATAGGAAATCATCTAATCGACTTCGGCAATGTGTCTTCAAGAATAGAACTGCGCAAGAAATTAAATTGTAAATCGTTTAAGTGGTATTTAGAGAATATATACCCACAATTAAAATTGCCTGATCAGAATGCCCTTAGTGGTCAAGTAAGTATTATTCTACATATTAAAACAAACTATTAAACAAAAATCTCTATACCTACTAAACACAGATTATTGTCATTTCCTATGTGTGAACTGTCTTTAATATGTCTACTGGTTTAACAGTTTTTTTGACAGCTGGTGGTTTTGACAACTAGTGATTGCAGCCACATATCGTTTTGATTAATTAGGTACACTTTAATTGGTATAATATATAGTATCGATTATTGAGTTTTTTAAGCGTGCAAAAAACAATCGTGATAAATTTAGGCGAAGACTCGTCATCAGACGTAATAAATGTTCCATGTCGGAAGACGACGAATTATTTATTGATTTATTTATAATAACAACGTAAAATTTACTTTCAAATATTAATTTGGTTGTTTAATTTTCGATGTTTAAACCCGCAATATAAATCTATTGGATAATTTTCAAAATATATTTAGGTTTTTAGGATTACATAATATACAAAATTATTATTTTCGATTTATTCATTTGAAGCGAATACATTCGATCCCATCACTTAGTCCGATAGAATGTAACTATATTTCATGCGCATAATAATCTTTATGATTTTTGTAAAAAAATATACGAATACTGTAATATAATGTCTGTAAGAAGTCATGAATAATTCTTCGATAATTCATTAACGTAAAGCAGTTTATATACCTATTTATTTTATAACGCATTTTAAAGTTAACTTGTGTACTCTGGAATAGTTACGTTCTAAGGCAGCTGTCAAAGAACTAATAACCCAGTGGACAAGGTGTATGGCCATTAACAATTCTCTTTCTAAAGTCTGCTCTAAAAAACACAAATGCTCCATTGAAACAGCCAGTATTTAAAGCTGTTGTGCCGCTATACAATATTTTCTTAGCAGCTGCAGTTGAGACGGCGACAGTAAAGGTATAAAGTAAGCTTGGGGAGACCTATCATTCACAAAGGGATTGACAGCTAACCTCAAGTGCATTTCACCTAACCATGATGATGACGATGATGGCAAGCAAAAAATAACAATTCTCTATCTGAAGTCTGCCCTTATGGGCGCGTATTCGATTTAGCGCAACTCAAAATCTAAACGATTGCTAGAACGGCGTAGCAGCATTGACACACACTAGTACAATACAATGGTCCGTTTGTGTGCATCAGAAAAAAAAATATGCACGAAATAAGCAAGAATCATTGAAATTGATCGGCAAACGACAGCGCGCGATGTTTTACAGTGCTTTTTAAAATAATTGTCTAAAATAAATGAGCTCGTATAACGGACTGAAAAATATTCTGTATATTAAGCATAACATTTACTTTCATAAAATAAATATATCAGTTATGTTTTTATTCAAATACTGGTGAAAAAAAATTGACAAACTGAACCGATTTTCTACTTTTTCAACATTGTTTTTTAATACTTAATAGTAACATTTTCTTAATTTTGGCTCTGTTACTGTCTTTATGACTGTATATACTGTTGGAAAAACGCACAAGACAAAATATTTTGGCATAATGTAATGGTTGTATTCGTCCTGAAAGTTAACTCTGACGTCTATTTTCGTAAAACGATATGAAAGAATTGTCTTCGCTTTAAAAAACTATAATTAAAAATTATACTTTTACTCTGTAGCTGTCTAAATCAAGACTTAATCTTTCTAAAACTGTAAATTGTCTTTAAATAATCTGCTCACATAATTACGATATTGCTCTGGGCAAAACGCAAAAACATGAAGTTTTCGTCACGAATCGAATACGCGCTCTTAAAGAGCATATTTATGCTCCATTGAACCTCAAGTTCATTTCACCTAACCAACCACAGCCGTTCGCGGGCGGTTGACAACTTGTCACTTTAATTTCAAATTCTCTAAGTTTTTATTCTTTCCAAAGAAAGGAAAAACTACTATATTGCATAAAAATCTCTTTCGGTGGATTTAGGTGAAATGATCTTGAGGTTAGCTGTCAATCCCTTTGTGAATGATAGGTCTCCCCAAGCTTACTTTAACTTTACTGTCGCCATTTCAAGTGCAGCTGCTGTGAAAATATTGTATAGCAGCACAACAGCTTTAAATACTGGCCGTTTCAATGGAGCATAAATATGCTCTTTTAGGGCAGACTTCAGATAGAGAATTGTTATTTTTTGCTTGCCGTCATCGTGTTTTTATGAGTTGGCCCTAAAGTGCCCTGGTCCTGAAACTAACACATTTTTATCTACTAAATTGGGTTATTTACCAAAGTTTTAAGATGGTATGCGTAAAAAAACGAACTTAAAAAAATGACCTTCAAAAATAGTAAATGATCACCAACATTTAACCCCATGTTAATGTTTAATGAGCCTCCAGTATAGTAAATGACCTCCAAAAATTGTAAATGATCACCAATATTTAACCAAAGTATTGTAGAAATTTATGAGTTTGACTGCAAAAAGCGATTTGGATCTGGCACAGTAGAGGGTCACAGTTCTAACCTAACCTAATCATGTCGGATCCGCCCCAGGGGGGACTTAAGGGTCCTAAGATTTGGTGATCGTTTACTATTTTTGGTGCTCATTTGGTAACTAACATTTGGTGATCATTTACTGTTTTGGTGGTCATTATATTTATTCCCCTAATAAACAGAGTCTAATTTAATCATTTCTAGAATGACATTATCTGATCTAAAAATACGGCAGAGTATATCAGCAGACCACACATAAACTCCTGATCCTTAGAAGAAGCTTAGTATTACAGGTTAAACATTAATATATTTTGTTTTAGAAATAGTATAAATTTTCCAGAATACAACTTAAGAGTTGAATACTTGACATATCAAACAGCATGGAGATCTAATAAAGGGTCGCTCTTCAAAGGGTCTGAGGTCTAAGTTCAAGTTCTCCTTTGATGCTCTTAACCTTAAACATAAGAAAGGTTTAATAATTATATGTATAATTATATAATTGTAAAGGTAAGGTAGACGTAACCTTCACATGTTATTTTTATGTGTTGAAAATTTATTTCAATAATTTTATAGTTCAACATGCATTTTATAGGACATCTAAAGCTTTATTAAAAAATATTTATGTGATCTGTTTTTTTGTATGTTTTTCTATCAACACAGGCATTGCTTGCTTAAAGGGAGTCCAATCACTAATCTGTTCTTGTAAATATTGTTGGAGAAATAAATGTTTTTTTTTTTTTGCTATTTTCAATTTTATTTTTGATATCACTGACATCGCTGAAGGAAATCTGGACAATCTAAACTGTACCGTTTATATCAAATAAAAGGATTTTAAACTTTCTTTTATAATTTTGAATTGAATACTTAGGTTTTAAGCGGTCGCGTATTGATTCCCGCACGGAACAAATTTTGTATAGCCTACAGAAATAGTTGTTCCAGGTCTGGTTATTAGTGGCAGTGTATGTGAGTTTCTATATTCTAAACAAACCCACAATACAGAAATACCTAGAGAGGGGCAATGTTTCTTTTTAAATTGTTTAAGAAAATATATGAGAATAAACCTTCCCCCACTTATCTCCGAAAGTACAGAACCTAAAATTAAAAAACAGAAATTGTTTTTTACTTATAGATTGCATGAGAAACTACAAGAAGATTTAAATATTACGTGTTAAATCCTTAATATTTTTATTATTAACTTAACCTATGTTTTCGTAGGAATCATTAAAAACAAAAAATAAATATTGTACTAGGGATAAAAAAAATCCGTTATATGAATAAAGATAATGGCGCAGAAACATTCCCTCACACCTCTTCAAAGAAAAAAACGATAACCACACAAATCAAAACATAGCCCCCCACAATGCCTCACATTTACCTTAAACTCATGGTCTAAGATCCCAGTGTCACTCAAAATACGTCATTTAAGCATGGCTGAAATCGTGTGTATGATTGTGTGTCGTTCTAACTGCTCCGTTGGTTAGGTCGCAAGTGCGGCTGCTAAACGGGGTTCTGGGTTCGATTCCCAATTAAACGACTTTTTTTTCGCTGAATCCTAATTATGTTTTCTAAACAAAAAGTAGCTTAAGTTACTCCTTATAACACAACCTCTCTGCCAGTGAAAGTCTCGTTAAGCCCGCCACAGACGTAGCTATAATATTTATTCATAATAATTCATAGCAAGGCATGTTACGATATATTTTCTATAGTAATCTTTGAGTGACCACAGACGCAGCTATAATATATCTTTATTGCGTCATCAAAATATGTGGACAGATATAACAGGGCATATAACAGGGGATATACAGGGCAGGGGATCGTTCGTAAAGGACAAGGAAAGGAGAATCGTGCACTCAGTGATATTAAAAGTGTTTTCAAATCCCTTCCTGACCTGCTGCCGGTGTTCGTGGCTCGAAATTTGGAGAGGCTTCCGCCTATTACTTTTGATCACGTAGACGTGTCAGACGTACTCAAAAAGCTGGTTATACTTCAGGAGGAAGTAAAGAATATTAAAGACTCTTATGCTTCACTCGACCAGTTGGAAATTATAAGGAGCGAAATACAGAATATGAATAATAATGTGAGTTCAGTGATTAACCCGGAGGATGCGAATTTTCGTGTGAACACGAGAAGAGGTGCATATAATAGTGTGAATGTGTCGCTTTTGGAGGTGAACGACCAGCTTGATGCTTCCAGTATAAGCTGTACGACAACACCCAAGTGCATACCAAATAAGCATAGTCATGTTCACAATATGATTAGGGAGGGTACACCAAATCCGCTGCAACCTACATTAGCGGCCGGCGCCGGCGACAGATCGCTAGCATCGCAAGCGAGTGAGAGTGAGACGGCGATCAAGCAGTCGATTGTACCCGAGAGAGCGTTGACGACGAATGAACAGGTGACCGATGCGACCGCGCCACAAGAATGTAAACAAACTGATAAGCCCATTCATTCTAACTTATCGGTTGAGCGGCCTCAGGTTGAACAATGGACTACGGTCACTTATCGGAAATCAAGTAATAAACAACGTTTAATAGGTAAATTCGGGTTATCAAATGATGCCATCGGCAATTTCAAAGCGGCGGAGAGAAAAGTGCCGATTTTTATATCCAACATAAGCGTTGATACTAGCGAGAAGGATATAACCGACTATATCTTGGCAAAAACAAAGATTTCCGTCAAGCTGGAAAGAATACAGTCGAAAAAGCTGAATTTGAACCACAAGTCATTTAAGTTCTTTGTGCCAGAGTCTAAGGATGATATATTTTTGGATGGTAACTTGTGGCCAAAAGCTATAATATTTAGGCGTTTCGTGCACTATAAGAAGAGTGATGCGGCCGATAATTTAATTATTGGCGACGGCCCTATACCAATTAAAAATGGATAAACACATATATAAATTAGTGAGTTTTAATTGTAAAAGTGTGAAGCGATCCATTGATTATATACGGGAACTATGTTCCGATTATGACATAATAGCACTTCAAGAAACGTGGCTTATACCAGAGGAACTTGCGTACCTACATAGTATCAGTGATGATTTCGGCTGTACGGGAATATCGGCGGTGGATACAACGGCGGGTATTCTACGAGGTCGTCCTTTCGGAGGCGTGGCGATATTGTGGAGGAAAAGTGTGTTTAATACGGTGGCAGTGGTTCCGTGTAATAACTCGCGAGTGTGCGCTGTCGAAATAGTGATTAACGAGAGGTCAGTGTTAGTGTTCAACACGTATATGCCCACGGATGAGGCATGTAACTTAGTGGAATACACGGATTGCCTGAGTTCGGTGAGTGCTATTATAGAGAACTCTAATATAGAAAACTGTTATATTTTGGGAGACTTTAATGCACACCCAACAGGTCGATTTTTCACGGAATTAATTGATTTCTGTCAGGAATTTGATTGGAATTGCGTTGATACTGAATTATTAGGAATAAACTCGGACACATATACTTTTATCAGCGATGCACATGGTACACGCAGGTGGCTAGACCGTTGTGTGGTCACTAAAGCAGCTCGTGACTCTGTAGTTAATGCGAGGGTCATTTATGACGTATTGTGGTCGGATCATTATCCACTCGTTATCGAATGTGTATTTGATAATATATATCATAAGCAGTGTAATTTTAATTATATAGAGAATAATGCTGTATGGGGGAAAAGAAGTTCTGAACAAATACAATCTTATACCATGGCATGTCATGAGAGACTTAGGTGTATTGACTTCCCCGAAGAGTTCAGAAACTGTTGCGATAAAATTTGTAAACGGCATTGTCATCACAATACTATAGACAATATGTATAATAGTATTGTGCGAGCTTTATCGGAATCAGCTGTGGTGGGTCGGGGGAGCAGCAGATATAGGAAAAAGAAGGTTGTGGCAGGCTGGAACAAGCATGTTAGTGATGCGTACAGGGACGCTAGGCTAAAGTTCAGTGTGTGGCTGGAATGTGGTAAACCGTCTGCAGGTCCTGTGTTTTCTGATATGTGTGACGCCAGAAGGATATTTAAATCTCGTCTGAAGTGGTGTCAAACACACCAGGAGCAGATAAAACTGGATATTTTGGCCTCACATCATTCAAACAAAGATTATCGCTCGTTTTGGCGGCACACGAACAGGATGAGTAGTAGGCCGGGTCTCCCTGTATCGGTTGGCGGAGTAAACGATCCTGTAGACATTGCTAATCTCTTTAAGGAACAGTTTAAGATAAAATCACCACTGGGCCCCAACTTGTCGGTGCCTGATGCTCCAGAGCATAATGATCTCCAAACTAGATTTACAGCCAAGGAGATCAAGGGTGTCATCACTACTATGTCTGGAGGAAAGTCTCCAGGTCATGATGGTCTGAGTATCGAGCACCTCAAGTATGCGGGCCCTCATCTACCTAGAGTGTTAGCAATGTTCTTTAATTTGTGTGTGTGTCATGAATATTTACCCAGTCAGATGACTAGAACGATTGTAGTGCCTATAGTTAAAAATAAAACAGGCGATATTGCGGATATAAAAAACTATAGGCCTATTTCCCTGGCTACGGTGATAGCGAAAGTGCTTGATAGCCTACTTAATAGACAACTTAATAGTCATGTTAAACTGCACGACAACCAGTTCGGATTCCGAGCTGGGCTGTCCACTGAGAGTGCCATCCTGTGTCTAAAGTGGGCTGTCAGGTACTACACGGACCGGAAAACTCCTATATACGCGTGCTTCCTCGATTTATCCAGAGCATTTGATCTGGTCTCTTACAGTATTCTTTGGAGTAAGCTTGAGAAAGCTGGAGTTCCTTCAGAACTAATAAGCACTTTGAAGTGCTGGTATAGAGGTCAGATCAATCAGGTTCGATGGGCCGGGACTCTGTCGGAGCCGTATGGATTGGAGTGCGGTGTAAGGCAGGGCGGGCTGACCTCACCCACGCTCTTCAATCTATACATCAATGAGCTGATTGAGACACTCAGCAGAGAGCGAGCCGGCTGTTACATTGATGGGGTGTGTGTAAATAATATTAGTTACGCCGACGATATGGCTCTGCTGAGTGCCTCGGTTTGTGGCCTTAGGAGGTTGGTGGCCATATGTGAAGGCTATGTTAAGCTTCATGGTTTGGCCTACAATGCTTGTAAGAGTGAGGTCATGGTCTTTGGTGCCGGCGGCGGACGGTGTCCAGAAACTATACCACCAGTCCATTTGAATGGAACGCCGCTCACACGTGTATTCAAGTTTAAATACCTTGGACATGTCTTGTCCGCCGGCATGAAAGACGATGACGATATTGAACGAGAGCGAAGGGCGCTGTCGGTTAGAGCAAATATGATAGCTCGTAGATTTGCACGTTGCTCACCGGATGTGAAAACAACTTTATTTCGTGCATACTGCACTTCATTTTACACATGCAGTCTGTGGGCTGATTATACGCAGAAATCGTACGGCGTCCTTCGAGTTCAATTTAATAATGCGTTTAGGATGTTGATGGGGTTGCCCCGCTTCTGTAGTGCGTCAGGGATGTTTGCTGAAGCTCGAGTCGATTGTTTTTATGCAACGATGAGAAAACGATGCGCTTCCCTGGTGCGACGGGTGCGGGCCAGCCCCAACATTATTCTGCGCTGTGTAGCGAGTAGGCTAGATTGTTTGTATGTGAGTCGCTGCTGCAAGCTTTCAACCTCGGTGTTACGCGTGTGGCAGTGATTCGCATAATATTCATGGTAGGTTAGAATAAGATTAGAATAAGAATACTAACATAGGGGGTAAGGAGGATTGTTACTAACACAGTTGAGTCTTTGTTACTTTTTAAATAAAGATATTATTATATTAATATATATTTCAGAAATGAGAAACAAACGACGACCGCAGACGTAATAGGGGCGAAAATATATTATTATAATTATAGCTACCGTGTGTAGCTATAATATTTATTATAGCTACGTATGTGACGGGCTTTAAAGTCAGACTAACTATGTTGGAGACTGGTCGGATCAAACAGACAGGCAGACAAACAATAATAATATTATTATTTATAAATACCAAGTGAACATTCATAATAATATGATTTAAGTAAAAAGCTGTTATTTTGATTTTGCAAACAGATTATTTATTTATCCATTTGTATAGATGACGTAGGTTTAGTGACTCTCATATCTCAGTCAAACACGTGTGTATTGTTGTAAATAATTCGCCAAAGGAAAATCCTTTTCCTACAACTTATATCAGTCCTATTGTTCGCCACAATAGCACCGGTGATTCCGTCACGCGTTCACTTGATGTAATGACGTCACTAAACACTGGGAAAGTGGGAAACTTTTCTCTCTAGTTCGGGAATTGCGCCGTTATGCGCATAAAAATATGGTGGAAAAAGGACATACTTAGGTTTGTGATATATGAAGAGCGCTGTGTGTGACGTAAAGGGTTTTAAGTTGGAATGAGAAAAGTAAATTGGCTGTTTTAATGTGTAGTGTGGATGTAGACTTAATTGAGTAGATAAGACTATTCCAAGACACAACTTCTGTTAAAAAGAACCTTACATTTTAGTACATTTTAGCCCTGAAAACCTAATCACCATGATTTTTTCATCATTATCATCTTTTTAGACCATGTTTTTAAGCAAAAAATTATAAATATTCCATTCTTTTCTAATTATTTTATGGGCTACGCTCATTGTATGGCGATATCAACCGTGACTTATTTGTCAACTCAATTGAAAATTTACTAAAAATCAAATTATACAGTTAAAATTAAACACCTATTAACACATAGAAATGATTTCTATGGTGTTTAATTTTACTATCATGACGCAATATTTAAATTGTAAAATCTGCTCCTATCGCATTAGTTAGTCATGAAAAAGTCTATTTTATTTGAACAAGATACTTAAGCTCTCTAATTTTAGTATTGCCTAGTACGTACGGTGAGGGCAAAACTCAAGATTTGTTTGTTTGGTTGAACGCGCTAATCTCAGGATCTACCGGTTTGAATTGAAAAAATATTTTTGTGTTGGATAGTTCATTTATCGAGGAAGGCTATAGGCTCATGCGAAGTCAGGTCGGGTAGCTAGTTACCTATATTTTTTGCTAGTTGTTGTCATTTTGGTGTACCAAACAAGACGACCAAGACGTGTTCTTGTACCTTGATAGAGACTCCCTATCATAGATGTTAACTGCTCGATTATGTACTGACGCAATGTATTCCTATACTATTGTATTGGTCACTGCTTCTCACTTCATCCAATATTTAATGATAAGATAGCAAAATAGCACACTAGCTCTAGACAGAGATGGTTGGAAGGAGAAAGGGAGGCCTTTGCCCTGTAGTAGGATAATACAGGCATAAATAAATAAACAATGGTATAAATAAATAAATAATAGTTCTAAATTACAGCATCATCACTACATAAAATGACTCAAAAATTTATTAATAATTGGTCTGCAAAGCACTTTGATTATCATAGAAGGAAAAACCTCTGAACTTCATTAATTTAAGGGGACCGTAAAAAAGTTCAAATTAAGTATTTATAAATTTTATTAATTAATTAATTTATTAATTAATTTACACAACGAGTAACTATGTAACGTTTTCTCTCGTATTTAGAATTTAGAATTTCCAAGACACTTACATTTCTTACAGGTTTGAACAAGAAATGGATTTCCAAACATAAGTATTCCACATTTTCTTTAAACATTGCTCACCTAAAATAAGTAGGTCAAACATATTGTGAGGTTTCCGTATTTACATACGAATGATATACCAACCTTTGACAGCAACTATAGTCCCGGTATCATGTAATAAAACGGGAGTATCTAAAGTAAAAGTTAAAAATATAAACGGGTAGGCTGTTATATTAAAAAAGACTTACCTATATTATTGAAGAGCCTGCATGACAATTTAAACATACGTCGGGCATAAATAAAATAATAAAAAATGCACAATCAAAACACAAAGTAGTACTTACTAAATAATTCCATGCATTATGACCAGTGTATGGGAGAAGTCCGACTACGCTCGTTTCTATCCTGTCTAAGGGCACTCATGAGAAGGTTAAAATATTTTTTCTTACTAAAATAAAACTGGCAGCTACTATTTCAACACAAGACTAACCTTCCAAGTCTTCTATTTCATATAGAGTTTCCTCCGTGCTTTCCAAGGCACGCAAAAAATGATAATTTCGAAAATGACAGCCGCGACCAATATTCCGGCTGCCAGTTTCAGTAGTTTCAGTTTCAGTTCAGTAGTTTTTATTAAATGAAAATATTTTTTACTTTTAAACAAAAACTGATGTGTGTTGCTGTATTTTCATATAATATATGAGCTGATATAATCACAGGTACATCAGATATTTCAACTTAGTTTCTGAGATGGCAACGCGTCTGCAAGGTCTCTGGTATTACCGAAGTCTTTAGGCAGCGGTCACCACTTAATACCAGGGCCTCAAGTCTGCTATTACAATAGTGTCAGAATGGTCTATCATTGATTTTCATAATGACGCCATTATATTAGTAGATTACCAAACTTGTCAAAATCAACAATTATGAAATCAATTATAGACCATTCTGACACTATTATAATAGCAGACTTGAGGCCCAGGAGGGCCGTTGGATTGTTTGTCATGCAATGACATAAAATAAACTACATATAAATAACTTAATGCGTCCCTACGCATGTGTGTTTGGATTAACACAACTATCTATATTGCTTTATTTAAAAACATAACTAAAATAATAATCCATATACTTATAAAATACTTATTACTTACACAGCTTATATACTATAATCCATACTTTAATATTATAAATGCGAAAGTAACTCTGTCTGTTACGCTTTCACGATGAAACGGCTGAACCGATTTTGATGAAATTTGGTATGTATATAGCTTAAACCCCAGGGAAGGACATAGGCTACTTTTTCGCTTTACTGACACTTTAAAAATAACTGATACTAAAACAACTGAAAATTCAAAAGCGAATACAGTCACGTGATAGTAGGTATTCGTTAATGAATTTGTATTTGCTTTTGTGGCTTCACTCGCAGTGTTCCGCACGGTCTATCTGCCTTTTGTTTGATAATCTGAGTTAATGAAAAAATTAATATTTCTAGAAAATTTACAGTATTTCCAATTGACACGGGCCACTGTCTGACATAAGCTCCCCTCCAAAGTTCTAGAACAACGTACTTTTGTATAATTTACACCTTGGAAGAATCTACATAAAGTGGTAGTTATAAGTTATAATTAATTTTAGGTTCTTTCCGCGACTATCACAAACTATTAACATAGTTGTTCAGAGTAAGTTTGAAGTGAAACTTAACGAAGAAGATTATTAACAATGTTAGTTTGGAATTAAATTAGTCAAAGGTGTGATATTCATTCAGAGCGACTTTATATTGTAGCATTAACTATTTGTAATTAATATATGTCGGAGACGGTTTTTAGCACAGATATAGATAGACCTAGATAACGCAAGTATCACGATCTGTATGAAATTCAAGCGTGCCATTTCTTGACTACCTATTATGACGTCACAAGCACTATTTAGTGATGGGAAAATCAAATCGATTCAAAGACGCCGCCGCGGTCGGCGGCCTCCTCGCCCCACCCCCCGCCTTAAACCAGGTGTTTTGATCGAATTCTTTTAGTTCTAGTGTTTACAAAAAAAGCTTTTTACAAAAAAGACAACCGCCTTCAAAAAGTGAAAAATAACTTTAGCACAGAACACACATTGACTTTAGTTTACAACAGAACAAAGCCACTGAATTTCGAAACTAAAGTCAATGTGTGTTCTGTGCTAAAGTTATTTTTCACTTTTTGAAGGCGGTTGTCTTTTTTGTAAAAAGCTTTTTATTTTCCACTTTTTAGTACCTCCTTCTCATCCAAATCTATTAAGAAGAGATTGAAAGTTAACTACTACAAAGATTGATGAAACTAAAACGTCGTCTATGTAAAATTTTAGGGTATTTGTTGATTTTTCAAAAAGTGCTGAATCAATTTCGATAAAATTTATATGGGACCACCCCTGAAGCATACCCTATCCATAAAAAAAAGAATTTTCAAAATCGGATTACGTTTGCCGGAGAAATCGCGTAACAAATCGCGAACATACTTATTGTAAATTTAAGACTTATACGGTTTTCTCATGGATGCCATTGTCAGAACTGGACCAAATTAAAATGGGACCACACGGGAAGCACTAGCTTTCAAATAAAAAAAGAATCATCAAAATTGGTTCACCCAGTCCCAAGAAATCAAGTAACAAACATAAAAAAAAAAAAAAAAAAAAAAAAAAAAATACAGACGAATTGATAACCTCCTCCTTTTTTGAAGTCGGTTGAAAAGCAACGGGAATCTACCCTTTTTCATTTCTTTCTATCACTCAAAGATTTGCTGGGTGAAAACTCAATTTTGAATAAAGTTCGCCTTTGTAATACCATTTCTCAAATACTATACGAATACTACTTATTGAGTAATTGTTTACAGTAAAGCATTATTAAGAATCGTTCTAATCGATTTATGAATCGGTTTTATGACAGAGTAATGAGATATACTGATGAATGAGATAAACAGAGGGAAATAAAATTCCTGATCTGCTTCTAACAATTTTGAAATATATATTTTTTACAAAATTGTTAGTATTTCCCTGATTATTTCTTGTAATATGCTCCTATTGTCAATATATATTTTATTTCCTGATAGCTACAACCTGGGGGTCTTTAAGTCAAGAGTGAATAGGTTACTTCTAGGCAAGCGTGCTCCATCTTAGACCGCATCATCGCTTCCCATCAGGTGAGATAATAGGTCATACGTATGCCTATCAATTGAAAATAAAAAAAATATTCGTTGCTCTTTCCCTTCAACAAAGCTTGCTTCCTCAAAATGTATTGAACAAATAGTGCTATGCTTTGTTGGGAAGATTGATATATATGTACTACGCACTAGATAGAGCGCTTGAAATCATCACTTTGTTTCACTGAACTTAGGTTTGGCATCCTCACGGCATTCAGTACGACATTGTCGTTCTAAAAGAGCGGTGCATCGTGACATTTGGCATTTGTGAATTAAAAATATATAATTACGTTAGCAAATAGTAATAATATGTTTTATTAATAAGTAACATCAAGTTTTTATATTAATTAAATATTATTTTATAACAATAACATGTAATTACAATAATTAAAATAATACTTGGTGTAAATCGTCGTAGACTATCTATCCCTCCCTATCGCGCCCTATGGAGCGATATAGACAATGACGTTTCATAGAGTACGGTATCAGATTTTACAACTCCAAATAGGTAAAATTTACGAACACTTTAAACCAACTGCACCTTTTACTATAAAATTACTAGTTATGTTTACTAGTTACTACTACTAGTAACTATTAGTTAGTACAGATAAACAAAATTGCGGGATATAAAGTTTCAATTGCATAGCTCTAATACTGTAGATTTTATTGATATCTAAAAAACCCTAATTTCGTCATCGTCACTGACTCACTGATGATCATCAAAATTCTGGGGTACTTCCTGAAGTCCTACAAAGCTGAAATTTGGTATGTAAGTTAGTATTAGTACACAGACAACAAAAAAATCTTAAACTAGAAAAATGAACATAATAAAAAATATTGTATTACCTAGGAGGCATCTTACAAAAAGAAATGAAATCCCACCACTACACATTTCATTTCATTTCATTCACATTTTCATGTAAAATGTTGCCAAGATGAGAGCAAATGGCGAGCTATTTGCTCTCGTCTTGTCAACTTCACAAACTCTACCCTTAATCAAAATATGTATGTGGCTTGGCTGTTTCGTTACTACAAGAACTATTGTTTTTAACGGAAAAGTAGTGAACAGTGAATACATTTTTCGCCTTACGCCCATGTAACGATAGCGATCGCATTACAAAGTAATCAAATAGATTACTATGTAATGAGGTCTTATTAAATTTAGCACATTTTAGTGTTAACTTGCATCAAGTAAAGGCGTGACGCACTTCCGTGCGCCATTGGACAGACTTCTTATGAAGAGGTTGCAATGTGGGGGTATCGTCTTATAAAAGAGAGTGCACACCGTTTTACAGGTAGTCTGCAGGGAAGCTGCGTCTCGCCTGTGTTATACTCAGTGTACACCGACGACATTCCCGCCACGCACACTTCAACACTCGCGCTGTACGCGGATGACGCCGCGTACATCACTACGTCTCTATCAGCCGACCACGCGGCCATCAAGATGCAGCGCGTGCTCGACGATCTCCCCGACTGGCTAAGCAAGTGGAGACTGTCGGTGAACGTAGAAAAGACACAGGCGATGATTGCGACGGCCCGCGGCCGCCTTTACCCACCGAACCTTACGCTCATGGGGACCGACATCACGTGGAAGAGGTCGGCCAAGTACCTTGGCGTCACGCTCGATAGTCGGCTCTCCATGAGTAAGCACGTCAGCGAAACTGTCGCGCGGGTCAAGACCACCCGCCACCTACTACGACCGGTGCTCTCGTTGCGCCTCCCGCTACGAGTCAAGCTGGGGGTGTACAAGGCGTACATTCGTCCACAGCTCACCTACGCCGTCCCGGCCTGGCTCGCCCTCACGGCTAAGACACAGGAAAAAGCTCCAGACGCAGCAAAACATAGTGGAATAACGTCACCAGTAGGGACTTACGTGTCGAGAACATCGACGAGTTCACCACAAACAATCATGGGCAAGAGGATGTTCGCGCGTGCCGACGCCTCCGAGTGGCCACACATTAAAGACATAGCGCCATGGCACGCGCGGCCGCCCGACTACAAGCGGTTCCCGCGCGACCTAGTCGCTGACTACTAGCTTTCGCCCGCAACTTCGTTCGTAATTTTCTCATCCTTTCGATTGTCAAATAGGGAAATTCGAGCCTATTTCGTATTTTTTCGTTTTCCGTTGACGGATCAATGGATCAGCCTTTTTGCGTTCCAGCGAAATATGTAGTCCTAATATATTCATTGCTTTCTATCACATGGTGTTTTAATCGTTTGTCTCTTTTTTACTCGAATCTTAATACATTTCTTTAAGTTCTTTCTTCTTTACATTCTTAAAACACGACAATAGTCTTACAATGGTTCATTCGGATTAAAAAAATTATGTCAAAAGTCAGTTGTTGATTCTCTTTGGTCGTAGTGCGATACGCATAAAAATATTTTTATTATTTTCGGTTGTGTGTGAGTGTTTTTGAATGAATTACTGATTTAATGGTTAATTAGAATATAGTTTATGTGTGTGCAACCGAGTTTCAACCTGAGGGTAAGTATATTTCGAGATCTGTGGAGTTTTCAGTGCAGTTTCAACTATAGTCGATGTTTACCGCTAAGTATAACAAATTCGAAACTAAATGTCAACAATGGGTCTCTTTTTTATACTGCACCACTCTTGACATCGTCTTTTGATGCATCAATGTAACTTAAGTGAGAATGTTGGTATTCAACACCACACCACGTCTCAGCGCGTATTTTGCGTACAGGCTGGTATCAACAAACACAAGTAATTTGTTTCTTTGGATACAGAGTTCATACAAAGACTGCTGATAACACTAATGGTTATATAATATAATATGCTATTACTGTGGTGTCTGCGTCGATCTGTCTCAAGGGAGGTTTCACGACAATCGGAGCAAATTTTTGGCGCTTTAGCATTTGTAAAAATGTAGGTATGTCCCGGATTAATAGATCTAAAGCGACGGTTCTTCGGTGTTTTTTGAACAAACGTCGCTTTAGCAACCCCTTTTCTAGGACAAAGGCCCTTTAGAACGTTTTTTCTTTCAACATTCTCTTCGCGACAGCATCATTAGCATTATATCTTTTTTTGTAATTCGGATGACATTGATACATTAGCAAATTTATTTTTTTTAATTTTTTTGTTCAACTGACTGTTAGCGATTATTCATTACTGTTGTTTTGAACTGTTTGGCGCTTTAGCAAAACTGTTTACATAAGATTTTAAGTATAGTTGGCGCTTAAGCTTTTTTTTTTAAAGTATTTCTTTTTAATTTTAGTTCGTTAGAGAAAAAAAAAATTGTTTGTATTAGACAAAAGAAAGTATTTTTTTAAATGTATAAATCGTTTTAGCTATATATGTTGGTTAGGCTCATCTAACAAAAAGCCGGAAAGACAAAAAACAGATTAGTAAAACCTTTAGTATATATTTCTAATATAAATTTATACAACAGAATTGTAGCATTCTATTACGGGCCTTTAAGAAACCTTACCCCTACACGGTAATCAACAAGCTTACAGCTCAGGTAAGTCAACAAAATCCACCCTCCACATTATAGCCAGTAGGATCGGGGAGGACATACACCAAAATAATAATAATAATAACAGCTAATGGCTTAATTGCCAAGAGCCTCGACCAACATCTAAGGAGCGGCGTTCTCTCGCCTCTCTCGGTAGGCGGCTGGATCAAGGGCTTGATTCAGAAGGCAGTACTTCTGGACACGCCCCTCATTGTCAGGAGGTTCTTCTCTCTGGAGCCCTGACCGGTAGCTTGGACCCTGTTCCCGATACCGGTGGGCTACTATTTTTATATTTTTTAATGTTTTTTTATATTAATATTTAAAAATGTAAATCGTGTGTATTTTAGATGAATAAATGAGAATAATAATAATATTACGATCGTGCCATACTCACAGATGGGACCATCCACTATAACAGACCAGACATAACCCTGCAGGATAAAACAAAAAAAAAATCACCTACCGATCGTAGACATTGCCGTTCCAAACACACATAACTTACAAAAAACAATAGCTGAAAAAATTAGTAAGTATACATACCTCAAAGATGAAATAACAAGAATATGGCGACAAGAAAAAGTTTATGTAATTCCTATAGTCCTCTCCACAACAGGTGTTATCCCGAATCATCTTCTCCATAGCCTTAAACTACTTAATTTAGAAGAAACTCTTTATATCACTCTACAGAAAGCTGCCATATTAAATACATGCCGAATCGTGAGAAAGTTCATGCAGATTGATGAACACGAAGTAGGCCCCAACGTGATACACCCTCAACATAATACACACCACACGCTACATTTACCCGGCCCGTAAATGCAGTAGAAAAAAGCCAAAGAGCTGAGAACAAAGAAGACAACCACAAATAATAATAATAATCTTTATTCAAGAACATGAGACAACAATACAGAGTAACTTAATAATAAATCCAGAAT
This sequence comes from Charanyca ferruginea, assembly GCA_947361185.1. NCBI lineage: Eukaryota > Metazoa > Arthropoda > Insecta > Lepidoptera > Noctuidae > Charanyca > Charanyca ferruginea. The sequence goes on from OX376070.1 coordinate 8,865,594, forward strand.
AAACAAACAAAAAATAGTAATAATCGTATAAAGTTACTTTTACAATAAAATTTAGGCAGGTAACAGCTGGAGAATGTAAAATGGTGGACTGTGGAATGGGTTGGTTGTCTTTGGACAGATTCGCCCTATCCCCTCGTACTAGTATAAAACTGTATCACGAGCGGATAGTCTTCCTCAACCTCAGAACAACAAATTCGCACAAGTTTCCAGTTACAAGTCACAAAGCTAAACAGATTGATTACATAGGTACATATAGGTCATAAATTATAGCAAGTTATATTAATTAAGTTACACTATTAGAAATGGCTGTGTTGTTTTGGTTGTTTTGTGTTTGGGTGTATGTGTGGTATATGTATATGTGTATATGTTTTATGTATGTTTCTGAATGTGTACAGTCATGTGTACTTTACTATTTATGTGCCTTGTTTATACTATTATTTTTAGAAGATTTTCAGTGCTGTTGTAGTCTAGTGTTTTCAAATATTTACGAGTATCTATAGCTTTTTTGCATGTTTGGCTATCAAATTTTTTTAATGTCAGAACTTTACTTACTTTGTTGTAATGGCTAGGACCGAGATAATTATAAAATTTGTGTGCAAAAGATGTACTATATTGGGGTATGTTATAAACTAAAAATAAAAAGTAATTAATAGCTATCTAGGATAAATGACGAAGAATAAATGACATGACAATAAAAATGCCTACAGAACACAACCATCAATGACGTCTGCCCGCCGCCGGCCGCCGTTAGGCGCTCCGTTCAAGTCAATCTTATCGTGATAACTTTTAAACTATTCGGCCAAAATACTTAGTGTGCAAGACAAAGTTTATCTACATTAAATACTTAAGGGGGTACCGAAGGAACGATACGTAATTGCTAAATAATTGCGTTCGTTTGATTCCTTGTTACATCGTTATTACTTATCCTTTTGTCATGCAATTCATATATAAGATATTAGAGGATTCACTCTATACTTCATAGGCGTTAGAAACACGATCACTTGAAGTTTTCTCGATAGAAAAAAAATCCAAAGTAATCTCTTAATAACAAAATAAACCCTTACTACGTCGTAAATACTTCACGAAAGGTCATCTGTTTTTAAATAATAACAAAACTACATGTTCTCTATCGCATATATATTTTACTTTTTCAAAATGTGTATTTGTTTTAATAATACGAAGGAAATACCTAAATTAACTCGTGTTCTACCCAATCTAACTAGAGCCGCCACGCTTCCCTCCTGTCCGCTTTAGTCTTGCTTCGGCCATCAGACGGGGAGCTTGTGTCGCTTACGCTTACGCACGGTTTTAAAAATATAACGAAGAATTTTATGTTAATTCAATTTATTTTAAATGGAGAACAAAGTAAACAAAGAAAAGAATTGCTTGGCGAAAACAGAATTCTATTCGCTTACAATGAAAAAATAAAGTAAGTAAAACTCGTATCTGATTGCGTTACAGGGTGGTACGTTTTTTTTTAATGGGATGCATTAAAAACAATTTAAAAATAATAATATAATATAATAATATGTGGGGTCATTTTACACATGGTGTTTAGGCATGAATCCCACCGTTAGTTCTAATTAACTCGGTGCAATTAATAGACGATAAAACTAATTTTGCTATAAGTATTTCATCAGGCGTTTTGTTTAATTACTGTCCTTGGGTTCATTCTCAATGTCAGGACTTTTGCCAAATTAAAGTTGTTCACTGCGTGCTACATCCTGACTTTTTTAATTCCCTAAATTCCTAACCAGTTCCTGCAATTTTATACATGGTCCATACGAACCGGATAATATATTATCTACATACTAGCAAAGTGGAATAAGCTGGAATTTGATATTTTGGAAGATATTAAATGAATACCGAAGTGACGAGGTGACGAACACGTTTTTAGAAGAAAAGTGGCTCGGACATTGAGTGAAATAAAACAGGAAGCGTTTAAACATTATGATTTAATTTAATTCACCCAGCACTCATTAATAATAAATCAGGTAAAATAAAATATAGGAAATAAGTTTTGATTTTAAGAACATAAATAAGGTTAGTAACACATTTATATGTTAACATTTTCGTAGTTATTTACTTATTTTCATTCTTTTGTATTTACATATTTACAAGGAATTATTTACAGAGCAATTAGGTTAAATTACATTTGTAAAATATAGGTAACGTGTGCTTAAAATACAGTACAGTAGTGTTATTGTTAACCTACATTAGTTAGCTATTTAGTTTTTAATTTACAAATATTATTTTCAAATTTAAACCTTTACAATTATTTGTTGTTTTGTAAACCTTCGAAAAGGTAAATAATTAATCAATTTGTTTGTTACGTTATTATTTTGTAATAGTAAACCTTACATACTTTCCTACTGTAGTACCTACATTATTATTTGCAGTGATACAACTCAAAAGTCAAACTTTCATAATTAATTAATAACTTAGGCCTCATTGTTAACAGTCTCATTAGTAATTTAAAATAGATATTTGTTTACAGTTTCGTTATTTAACATTTTAATTGTATAATTTCAGGTCTACGATACGACACTCACCTTTCGAAATGACTGAGATTAAAGAACTTAAAAGGAAGCGAAGCAGTTATAAGGGAAGATTAACTGTATTTGGAACTTATTTAAATAGTTTAAAAGATGCTGAGATAACCCCCTGTCAGGTAATGGAGTTACAGTTGCGAGTCACCAAATTAGATGATCTTTTCAACGAATTTAACGAGGTTCAGTTGAAATTAGAATGCATGTGTGATAATATTGATACTGAAACACTCGAGAGAACTACAATCGAATCTCAATATTATGGGTTGGTAGCTCAAGCTAAAATCATGTTAAGTAACTTTTCAAAATCTGAGCAAAACGAATTAAAATCGAACTGCAGTAGTAGTAAGCGTCAGTTCGTCAAGTTACCTACAATTCAATTACCCAAATTCACAGGATCATATGATAACTGGCTTGAATTTCGCGATACCTTCGCTAGTCTCATTCACGGCAATGACGATATAGACGAGATTAATAAGTTTCATTACCTAAGGTCATCATTAACAGGTTCTGCTGCTATCGTGATCCAGTCAATTGAGTTTTCTGCTCAAAACTATAATGTGGCATGGGAACTTCTTTGTGAGCGATTCGATAATGAAAGATTATTGATTGAGAATCACGTTACAGCGTTGTTCAACATCGAATCGATCACTAAAGAGTCCTCAAATGCATTGAAAAGTATTGTAGACAATGTAAATAAAAATATCAGAGCGTTAAAAACATTAGGCGAACCTGTTCATAGTTGGGACACATTACTTATACATATTATACGACAAAAACTTGATACTACAACATTCCGAGAATGGGAAGAATACAAAGGGCGTATTGATAAATCAAAACGAATTACATTTGATCAGTTCATTGAATTTATGCGTAATCGCGCTGATTTAATAGAAACACTGGAAAAGTCACGTCACAACTTACAAACTAATACAAAACATAACACTAAAATAAAAGCCTTGGTAACAACAGAAAACACTAGTACTAGTTCTTCATCACATAGTTGTCCAAAATGTAAAAGTGATCATAACCTAAATTCATGTCCACAGTTTCTATCATTAAGCGTCAACGATAGAATGTCTTTACTACCTAGTTATAAGGTATGTTATAATTGTTTACGTCACGGTCACTATCCCAATAATTGCAAGAAATCAGGGTGTAAAATATGCAAACGCAAACACCACACACTTATTCACAACACAGATTTTAAACAAAAACCTGTTTCAAGCAAATCAGCTGATGGTCCGACCGATAAGGCTAAGGTTGAGTCATCCTCCACTGCCGATACAAACAATAGTCACGTAGCGCTCTCAGCTAACATCTCTGCGCATTCGCATACGACCCACACAGGCGATATCCTGTTGTCAACTGCATTAGTTAGGTGTTACGATGTTAATAATAAAGAACACATCGCTCGAGCGCTTCTTGATTCTGGAAGTTCATCGTGTTTAATGACTGAGAATTTATTTGATAAGTTAAATCTGCCCTATTTACACACAGATAAATCCATTCAAGGAATAAATAATTCTCTATCGTATGTGGAGAAAATGTGCCGCGTGCACATTAAATCGTTGCATGAATACTACGCTAATGATTTAATATGTTTTGTCTTGCCCACGATTACTGATAACGTTCCCGCTAGACAGGTAAATGTGAATATACCGTCAAATATTCATTTAGCTGATCCGTATTTCCACACACCCGCTTCTATTGATATGATTATAGGAGCGGATGTATTCTGGAGCTTATTAGGATCTGATAAGATTTTATTAGGTGATGGTAAACCAACACTTTATCAAACTAGACTTGGTTGGCTAGTTTGCGGCCCAATTAACGGCGGCTATAATCAACTTTCATCTCAATTTTCATCAATAAAATGCAATTTTACTAATGTTAATGATTATTACGAAAGTTCTTCCAGTTCCATTGAGTTAGATGACATCCGAAACCAATTGACGCGTTTCTGGCAGCTCGAGGAAGTTTGTCATGAGTCATCAACTTATTCAGCTGAGGAAAAGATGTGCGAAGAACATTTTATAAAAAACACAACGCGCTTAGCAGATGGCCGCTTTAGCGTTAAAATACCTTTGAAGGAATCTTCGAATAGTTTAGGCGGTTCATATCATCGTGCAAAGCGATGTTTTCTGTCATTAGAGCGGAGAAATCTCAGCCAATCCTCACTCGATAAAATGTATAAAGATTTTATGACTGAGTACATTTCTTTAGGCCATATGTCAGAGTGTATAAATATTCATGAAGATCCTCGGTCATATTTCATTCCTCATCACGGAGTACTGCGCGAAAGTAGCAGTACTCCAAAATTACGGGTTGTTTGTAATGCTAGTGCACTCACTACCTCTGGGCTTTCTTCTTCTTTAAATAAAATACAGATGGTAGGGCCTACCGTCCAAGACGATCTGACTACAATCCTTCACAACTTACGTATTTCACGTCGTGTGGTCTGTGACGCATACAAACAGGTTGAATTTCACATTTTTACTGACGCTTCGGAGCGAGCTTACGGCGCTTGTTTGTAAGTTCGCAGTATCAATGAGCAAGGCGACGTCGACGTGCGATTATTAACAGCTAAAAGTCGCGTAACTCCAATTAAACCATTAACTATACCGCGACTTGAGCTCTGTGCTGCTGTACTTGGTGCACGTTTATATCAAAAGGTTGCTAGTTCCCTACGTATTCAACCATTTAGTGTAGTTTTTTGGACTGACTCCATGATAGTCCTGGGTTGGTTAAAAATGTTACCTATCAAATTAAATACTTTTGTTCGCAACCGTGTAGCCGAAGTATTGGAATTCACCGGTGCAAGCACCTGGAGACATGTGTCGACACACGACAATCCAGCTGATTTAATAACCCGCGGAGCGGAACCTACCGCTATGCAATCACTGGATTTGTGGTGGTTCGGTCCATGTTTCTTAAAGCATGACAGTAGTACATGGCCACCCACTGCTGTAAATCCGGTAACTTACCCGACATTAAATCTAATGTTTTAATTAATTTAGCTCAAGATCATCATTTTAACGAAGAATTTAAATCGTTTAATTGTTTTTCCAATTTTATTCGATTACAGCGTATTTGTTACGTTTTCCGTTTTATTAATGCGTGTAATAAGCGTTCAGCAAATACGTCATATTTAAATGCACAAGAATTACAAAATTCATTAAACTTTATTATTATTCAGTCGCAAAAGGAGTCTTTTCCTGAATACCACTTAATATTAAACAATAAAAAATTACCACATAATAATCAATTATTAAGCTTAAATGTGTTTCTAGATGAAAATAAAATTATACGAATAGGTGGTAGATTACACAATTCTGAATATTCGTTTGAAAAGAAACACCCAATCTTATTACAGTCCACTCATCACTTTGTGAAACTTTTATTTAGATTTGAGCATATCAGATTAATGCACGCAGGTCCCCAATTATTATTAAGTACAATTAGAGAGACATACTGGCCACTCGGTGGTCGTAATTTAGCCCGAGCCTGCTATCGTCAGTGCGTCCGATGTCAGCGTCTAAAGCCACGGACAGTTGTTCCTCAGATGGGTAATCTCCCAATGAGCAGACTCTCACCAGCCGATTTTCCTTTTCAAAGCGTAGGAGTTGACTACGCAGGCCCTATAACCTCGTCTAGTCGTCAAGGTCGTGGATGTAGATTAGTTAAGGTATACATCGTTATTTTCGTATGCTTCACCACAAAGGCCATTCATTTAGAGTTAGTGGGTGACTTGACGAGCAGTAATTATTTACAGGCTTTACGGCGGTTCATGTCTCGAAGAGGAAAACCTCTCAACATTTACTCCGATAACGGAACTTCGTTTGTAGGAGCTTACAATGAGATATCTGAATTCTTGAAACGCAATTGTGACTCCATAACTGATAGTGCGGCTCAAGATAACATTAAATTTCATTTTATACCTGCTTACGCTCCACATTTTGGTGGTCTTTGGGAGGCGGGTGTCAAATCGACCAAATTTCATTTGTTCAGAGTGTTGGGCAATTGTCACTTAACATACGAGGAGCTTAACTCCGTTTTAATTCAAATTGAAGGAATATTAAATTCTCGGCCGCTCACACCATTATCGTCGAATCCAGAAGACCTGTTGCCTCTCACTCCAGGTCACTTTTTAATTGGACGTCCTCTCACCTCTCTTCCTGTTAAGGATATCCGGGACTACTCCACTCATCACCTGACGCGCCATCAACGCATTGAGCAGCTGCGGCAGCATTTTTGGTCGAGATGGAGTAAGGAGTATGTCTCCGAGCTTCAGCATCGAGTGAAGTGGCGTACCGGTAATGACAGCCTGAATGTGGACACCCTTGTAGTAATCAAGGAGGATAACCAGCCACCAATGAAGTGGAAGCTGGGCCGCGTTGTTGCCCTTCATCCTGGCACAGACGGCATAAGCAGGGTTGCCGACATCAGAACCTCGACTGGGACTGTCAGAAGGGCATTCTCCAGGATGTGCCCGTTATTGGAGGACAGCCGTTGAAAGGCGAGCTTTCAACGGCCGGGGGCATGTTTAGGCATGAATCCCACCGTTAGTTCTAATTAACTCGGTGCAATTAATAGACGATAAAACTAATTTTGCTATAAGTATTTCATCAGGCGTTTTGTTTAATTACTGTCCTTGGGTTCATTCTCAATGTCAGGACTTTTGCCAAATTAAAGTTGTTCACTGCGTGCTACATCCTGACTTTTTTAATTCCCTAAATTCCTAACCAGTTCCTGCAATTTTATACACATGGCCATCTGACCCCAAACCTGAGAGAGACCCTGTAGTATGGGTGTCAGACAGCTGATATACATACACAAATATTTTTTTAAAAGCATACATATATAGATAAACAACACCCAAACACAAGGAAAACACAAGTGACCATCACACAAATATTTTCCCTGGGCGGGAATCGAACCCGCAACACGCTGCGCAGCAGTCAATCGCTCAGCCAAAATCATCGATCACTAGCCAAAATGTATCTTTCTAGAGCAAGACGTCTACAGGCTGAGAATTTTGAACTCAAAGAGAATGCTCCTGCTGTTTCGTACCTAAGTACTCGGTTAGGTACTGAGGTCAGCACTGAGCACATCAAGCCACAACAATCTGTCAAATTTCTTTAATAGATTTTGAACTTTATTACAAAAGAATAAGGTTCATATTCATATCATAATATATTAGGAAAATTTGACAATTAGGTACGGCTTGATGGGCTGGTGTCTGTACCTACGTACTAACAATATAACTAAGTACTATTTACGATATTTCAACAATACACCACAGGTGGGCAAATTCGCTAAATTGAATCGTTCTCTGTATCTTTTTTCTAATTATAGGGTAAATGTACCAGTTGTTGGCATTTCACTGCCGGCTAGTATAGAAAGAGAAACAGACCATTTTGAAGACAATAATAATACAAAGTCAAAGTCAAAGCATTTATCAAAGTCAATGTCAAAGTCAAAGTCAAGATTATGTAAAATTTTGTAAAAGCTAATTCCCAAAACCATAAATTTGTTAAATTTATGGTTAAAAAGTTATAAGGGTTTGAACGTGGCCGAGCCATTGAAACGCGGAGAACCGCGCGGCCACGGAGATCTTTAAAACTAAGCGTAGCAGAGACCTGACATTCAGGTAAATAAAAGATAGAATTTGTATAAAAAAAAATTAAAAAAATCCTAGGTTTAGGAGCTGCAAGACAAAAACCCCATGTTGGTGTTGTTTACAGAAAAAGATCTCGCTAACACTTACTTTTTTCGATAGATAATCAAAACTTAGTTCCATTTTCGACAAATTCAAATCTAGGTTTTACAAAAAACTTCAGACCTCTGCGAGGCTTTTTCAGCGAGATATGGGCGATAACGTGTTTTCCACCGTTTCAATGGCGCGGCCATGGGGTTTTAGTCTTACAGGTCCGAAAATATAAACCTAGGACATTTTGATGTATTTTTTCAAATTTCGACAAATTCAAATCTAGATTTTACAATGAATTTCAGACGTCTGCGATGCATTTTCACCGTGATATCGGCGATAACGTGTTATGCACCGTTTCAATGGCGCGGTCATGGGGATTTTGTCATGCAGCTCCTAAAGTATAAACCTAGGATTTTTTCTGTATTTTTAATTTTTTTTTACAAATTCTATCTGTTATTTACCTGAATTTCAGGTCTCTGCTACGCTTAGTTTTAAAGATCTCCGTGGCCGCGCGGTTCTCTGCGTTTCAATGGCGCGGCCACGTTCAAACCCTTATAACTTTGTAACCATAACTTTGACAAATTTATGGTTTTGGGAATCAGCTTTTACAAAATTGTACATAATCTTGGAATAGTTCTTTTTTCGAAATATCGCCGTGGCCGCGCGGTCGAAACGCACACCGTAAGTGTACCTAATGATATATTTTTCGACGACACGGTTGGCGCAGTGGTTGAGCGATCGACTGCTGCGCTGCGTGTCGTGGATACGATTCCCGCACTGAACAAATATTTGTATGGCCTACAGATAGTTGTTCCGGGTCTGGCTGTTTGTGTATGTGAGTTTATATGTTTGTAAACGACACAGGAGTAATTCCTAAAGTGGAGCAATGTTTTTTTTTAAATAAAATAAATATTTAAACTTACTTTTGCGATTTTGTTTAAACTATGCAGAAAATCCGTTACCTACTTGTGAAAAGTAATCCCTTTATACTTATTTAGAAAACGTGTTTTTTTTTGCAGCGGTTTATGACTGACAAGCGACGGCATAATTTCGCAATTTTCATTTTACCAAAACTACGTCATGCGCTCTCAATCACTCGCGGCGCGGCAGACTACCGAGCCACAGAAAAGATTACTGTGACCGAGCGGCCGTCTTCATAATAATATCACCGAATCGTCTTCATATTACTTGCCACACTTTTATGAGCGCTATGTTCCGTCTATACTTTTAATTGGTCTGAGCCTACATACCCTACCTACACTAATTGCGCCAATCCTTCAAAAATTAAGAAACTAATACGTCATCTGTGTATAATTTTTGGTGAAGAAATTAATACCTACGGCATCTATGTATTTTTTTTTAGGTTCTGGTTTGACATTCAAAAAGTATTGAATTTACATTGAAGAATAAATATTTTTGAATTTGAAAATAAAGGGTCGACTACTGAGATGTTCACCCTATATACTTAGCTGTTCTATTATTTTACATTATTGAGTTCACTTTTTAGAGTTTCTATTGTACTTAGAATATACCTATACTATCATAAAATGTAATTAGGTAAGTATTATTCGATTACTATATGGGTACTTACCTAGAAAGTACCTAGGATAGGTGCCTACTTACTTACCCACAGTAAATTATTAAATTAATAAGTAGTAAGATAAATAGTAATTATTAAACTAGTATTTAAATGTTTGAATATTTTTTTAATAAAAGTAGATATTTGAAATCGTTATTGGTGTTATGCCGGCACTTTACATGACGTATTTGTGCAAATATTCGCCTTATTTGAATAATACAAAATGTACCCTATAATCATTGAAATATAGTCGATTTTGTATTATTCAAATAAGGCGAATATTTGCCCAAATACGCCATGTGAAGTGCCAGCATTATAATTCGTAAATACTGTAGCACCCTCGCTAGTCGATCGACGCACGGAGTGTCGCGTGCGGCGGCGCGCGGCGCGTGAATGTGTGCCTTGCGCACACATACACGGAGCGCATAGAATACCTAAAATCGATTAGCGCCAGAAGCTCGGTGCCCCCTTAATACGAGAAATGTATTCATTTTGATAAGAGTTTGATAATTATATACTAATATGTGCATTGTAAAATAGTACCAAATTAAATTAAATTTATGGTTCACAATTTTGGTCGTACTGGCTTGCACATAAAATGTAGATATATGCTGTTGCGGACTTTTATTTAGACCTACTTAAGGCAAACAATCCTGCGGTACATCATCTTTATGTAACTCCATTGGTTAAGGCAGCGCACGCCAAGATAGATCTCAGATGGAAGATTTTTTTCCGACTTAATTGACACGTATCGTTATATTATGACCAAAATTACATAAAAACATTATAAATTGTAGCCTATGTGTTATTCTGATGAATAACCTATATTACTGTAAAGTTTCATTCAAATCGGTCCAGTAGTTTTTTCGTGAAAGGGTAACAAACATACACACACACATACATCCATCCTCACAAACTTTCGCATTTATAATATTAGTAGGATATATAATCGTCGCCTTTTTGAAAAATGTGGTTTTACTTTATGTTGTGTCATGCATGATCTCTAGTTTGATGAATAATTTTCGTACTGTGAGGACTCCCAGTTCAGAGTATAGAAGGTGTGTCGGATATGTGAACTTTTTGCGAGAAATAACAAACAACATGGTGGTGGATGGTGGTTTTGGTGGTGGTAGACTGACATAGTGCTAAATAAATTGTTATTAGCAACTTAATGTCACATGCATTTCTAATAATTTTAAAAATATAAATTAACTTTCTAGCGCGATTAGTTATTTTCATAACGTGTTCTTTCCAGTTTAGGTTTTGGTCTACTATCACACCGAGATATCTTATATAATTAGTTCTGGCGATTGGGTTACAATGACAGGAACTTAGATTGTTGCAATTGTGAGTTTGTATAATTATAGTCAGTAGAAGGTTGAGTTCTGCCGTTAATTGTGAACGTGATAAATTTAGTTTTCTCAAGATTAAGTGTTAACAAATGACCGTCCAACCATGAGGTTACTAAAGAAAAACCTTTGTTTGCCGCTTCGGTTCTTGCCTGGCTATTTTTATAGAGATCGAAGGTGTCTTCGAGAAAACTAACTTCCATTTCATCCAAACACGGAGTAGAACAAGTACTAACAGACTGGTTAACAAAAGTGCTAAGTAATCGTGTAGTCCGGCGTGGTGTGCAAGGCTAGGCTTGGATGACCAGTCTTTGATAGCACCCTAAATCTATCAGACCCACGGAATAATAAAAACAAGGGGAAGTGCCACGCAGCCATCGAACGTGTGGCACAATTGTGTGGAAATGATCAACATTGGTCCAGTCGAGATCAACTACATGCAGCGACGTGACATATCGCACAATGTCGCACGTAAGGAAAAAAAATACTACCCTGCCTTATTGTGCAATTTTTACATGCAAAAATGATAACAGGGCAAAGAATGTTTCTTGCAGAGGAATATCGTATCACCGAAAAGTACAAAACTTTCATATATTTCAATATAATCGATTTATATTGACAATACCATATTTTAACTTTGATGCGAACTAAAAACTTCCTTATGTCCATTCATTAAAGTCTAAATTAGCTTGCTCGCTGTCTTGACTGTAATCGTTTTACGTGGCATAAATTCTAGAAACTTCGACGCTACTCGTTTAGGGATGCGACACATTAATGCAAATAGTTCGTGTCGATAAAACAATAACATGTAGGTATGTTTAGTACCAAACTTTTTTTTTGTAAATAAAAGTACGAGTTTGAAAGAATGAGTTTTAAAAACCTTATACCTTTATTCTGACAAATAGTCATTCATTCGCGGTTAGACGTAGGCCTATAAATATTCTATTATGTACTTACATGTATATAGTTTATCTTCACAAAAATTCAGATGTCAATTATGTTTTTAAAAGACTGTCACGTATTTAAAAAAAGATATTGTCATGTCTAAAATAATGCGTCATTTCATTGGGACGTCAATCAATTTTCTACATACAATCATATTACGGACTCATATTATCACAGAAAAATGTGTCAATATACGCATACATAGTTAATTAATCGTCATTTTTGATCCATTACGTACATTAAAAAGATCAATTTAAACACTGTAGGTAATTACATTTCTTACATTGTACAAATTATCGACAACTTGACCACATCTCTCATTGAATAGAAAAATAAATAACAGTTACATGCGAAATTGACATCTATTTATAGTAACAATAGATGTCATGTTAAGTAATTTGGTAACAGCGCTCTCTAGCATCGAATAGCTGAACTCGTTGGACATTGCTCGAATTGGATTGTTATATGGAAAAAATCTCTTTAGTGATTTTGACATGTAAAATAATAGCAACGTTCGTCAGTTGTGATACGGTTTAATTTCAAACAATAATAAATAAGCTTTTCGCCAAAGTTGCATTTCTAATTTGTAGCCAATTATATCATCGTTTTCTGTGTATTGCAAGTACATTTTAATTTGCAAATGTGTGAGTTTGGCGACACTGGATCCAGTATTAAGTAAGACTAAGGGCACTTCCTCTTGTTTTTATTATTCCGTGATCAGACCAGTAAACCGTAAACCCCTCAAAATGTCAGGCTCAATTGGAAGCTCGCGTATGATGGGCTAGAGTGGCGGTTTGCTCTCTTCTTTCGATTATTTTCAACGGTACCGTCATTCCCATTAGCCCTAGCGTAAAAGATCTCGGTTAGAATCTTGACTCGACATTTGCAAAGCAAAGTCAGGTTTCTAGTGTCAGCCAACGGTACTTTGCGATCGACTATGGTCACCTGCCTAAGTTCAGCAGGGCTCAAGTTCGTTAGGGCTCAAGTTCGGTAGGGCTCAAGTTCGGCAGGGCTTAAGTTCGGCTGGGCTCAAGTTCGGCAGGGCTCAAGTTCGGCAGGACTCAAGTTCGGCAGGGCTCAAGTTCGGCAGGGGTCAAGTTCGGCAGGGCTCAAGTTTGGCAGGACACAAGTTCGGCAGGGCTCAAGTTCGGCAGGGCTCAAGTACGAGTACAACAAAGGTGACCTTTGTTGTATTTTTTTCTCTCTGCTCACGCACCAACTGGACTTACTACTTTTCTGTTGTTATTTTTTTATCGAATCGAAATCAATAAAGTAATCCTAACCGGCTCCTAAGTTCTTCATCTCTTTGAATTGTTGACGCTGAAGAATATTGTGGAGCACGTTTATTTTCATGGAATTAAAAACATCTTTATACATGCGATAATTGAGCCGCATTCGAAGGTGGAAGTAATTTCTGTAATATACACAAAACTAAATAAATAATAAAGTGTCTGGTGACATTAGAGAAGCAATGTTTGAAAGAAGGTTACTGTGTTGGTTTTAATTGATTTCTCCAATGCCTTTAATGCTTTAGTCATGATTCTCATATCCATCCTCTCACATGTGATGGTTTCCTGTGAGACGCTGGAATGGTTCTCTTCTTATCTTCGGGGACGTCAGCAGTCGGTCCGCGTTGACGAGAGCTCATCGAGTTGGCATGGTCTGGATGCTGGGGGTCATTGCTATTCTCTATCTTAATTAATTTTATTACTCAGTCTTCGGTGATCTCCAATTGTATTTAGCTACGCGGGTGGAAGGTTTATCGGACGCTATAGAAGATGTAAACCGAGACTTGGATGCTATCCAAGGCTAGGCTTGGATGACCAGTCTTTGATAGCACCCCAAATCTATCTGACTCCCAAATCTATCAGACTTGTCCGTAAACCCCTCAAAATGTCAGGCTCAATTGGAAGCTCGCGTATGATGGGCAAGAGTAGCGGTTTGCTCTCTTCCTCTGATTATTTTCAATAACAATAACAATAATAATCATTTAATTCAGGTAACAAGACCCATACAATATATACCTTATAGACTAACCTACATAACTAAATTACATTACTTGTTAGTAGGTATAGTATCTTATGCCTATGTTAGTTACTTCACTTCACTGAGCGATCGTGTGGCACTTGTCCGCGGAAGCGACGGAACACCACACCCATCGGCCAAAAGTCCTCCACCATGACGCAAATAACACGTTGGTAACCACACCACAAACGCCCTGAAGTTGACGTTGCGATGCGAGTCCAACAGCTGCACTCTCGGCGTGTAGTTGGTCTTTCGGAGCACGTACTCGACGATGTCCTCCGCCGTAGTGGTGTAGTGGAGGCGGGAGATGTACACGGCGTGTTCGGCATCGGCATCGCGGCACGTATGGTATTGGGCTCCACGGTAGCCGTGCCGCAGCGGTTCTTGGAGGTTCTCTGACGGCACATCCTTCTTTGCACCGTTACAAACCATCACCATCAGCCTGTTTCGATGCCACTTCAGGTATGGACTTCACAGACGGATCATCCAGAGTACTTACGGTTTCAATGGTACCGATGACGGTACCCAGCCAGCCAGCCATATTCCATCCCATCCATCATCCATCTGCCATATTTCCGGGGACACTTGCATGATGATGTGGCACGTATGTGGGTTCTTTGTCCTGCGACGGTACTTGACTCCTAGCCGAAGGTCTTTTTCGGCCAGGTTCCCCAGGAGGTGGGTGTTCTGGAGAGTTGCCTTATTTAGGCAAGCTCTCGCCTCCGCTGTGCGATTTTGGCCTCAGGTTTTGGTGAGGGTTTTGCTGTTATAGTATATGTTTACTTAAGCTATATTTACTTTTTATAAGCATGCAATCATTTTTCTCAATTGCTGTTTACATTTTATAATACTTGTTTTTATAGGATTCTTGGAATCTTTTATTACTTAAAATATAAACTAAAAGTACTTACATTATTTTCCATCGAGCATAAAGACTGTGTGAAATATATTATAGTTTCTTTTGTAAATCTGAAAAAAAAAAAAATGTTTTGTTGTGACACGTTTTCTAATGACAGTTGTCAACCTTGACAATTGTCAGTAATTCTTTTTAATTAGTTTTTGGCTTGTGTAACTTAAAACCTTCAAACTGATATTTTGTAGCCGCATATATGTGTGTATTGCTGTATTTTATACTAAACAGCTGGACACCCGCTAATGTATCTGGTGTTTTCAAAAATCCTTTACGCACTAACCAAATAAAAATAACTGGCAGACTACAATAATTGAGTCTGGCCGATACTATAATACCCCGCTATATGACGATACGGGCGTTCCAGAAATGAAACTCATACTTGGAAAATAATATGTATTTCGGAAGAGCCGACTGGAAAGAAACCTGTCAAATGGATCAGTCTAGCTCTCGCTGTCCATTAAGTAACACGCTGATTTACTTAAAAGTCTACCGGTCCACAACCAAAAATCGGTAACAGTCCTGAGTCGTGCCATCGAGCTGTCGTGTGCCTGCTGCTCCCAGGGCGGGTCCTACTGTTAGGATCCCCGGGGACCTCCGTCCCAAAGCTAGAAGCCGACCGCGGCAGTCTTATCTTCGGCCGATCCTGTTTCCCGGCCAGGCTGTGGACCCTGGAAATATCTGCCGCTCAAGTCTACTTAGTTTTTTATTTCATGAAAGTAGTATACTTGTTACACTGTGTCCTCATATTTTTTTTTTGTATTTTCACAGCAGCGATCCGCACGTGCGAGGTGTCAAAAGAGGCGTCTCGGCGCAAGCTGTCGAACGGTGAAATAAACTATAATAGACGCTGAGCAAAAATTTTGAATTATCGGCTATAAACTGTATTTTTTCAACTGAAAATTGGGCAAAGTGCAAATTTCACTACACTGCGGCAATAATTTAAATAATACAAGGTTTGTCCATACAAAAACTGTCACTGTCACTGTGCCGTTCCACGCGTTTAGGTCAGTCTAAACGTTAGACAGAGCCTAGTCTAGCTTAAAAAAGCTGAAAACCGCTTCAAAATTCGTCACCGGGATGCCTGCCGAACTTAGCCAGCCGAACTTAGCCCTGCCAAACTTAGCCAGCCGAACTTAGCCCTGCCGAACTTAGCTTGCCGAACTTAGCCTGCCGAACTTAGCCTGCCGAACTTAGCCTGCCGAACTTAGCCTGCCGAAATTAGCCCTGCCGAACTTAGCCTGCCGAACTTAGCCCTGCCGAACTTAGCTTGCCGAACTTAGCTTGCCGAACTTAGCCCTGCCGAACTTAGCCTGCCGAACTTAGCCAGCCGAACTTAGCCCTGCCGAACTTAGCCATGCCGAACTTAATCATGCCGAACTAAGCCCTGCCGAAGAAGACCGTCATGACCCCAATCCAATCCGGAGGTCAAAGGTCGTAAAAGAGTACCTAGAACAAAAAGAAGCCAGAAGCGGCGGTCAGAAGCGATTAAAGCTCAGACTGAGAGTTGGCAGGAGTTCTGTGGGAAACAAGATAGGGAGGGGGGGGGTCTGGGGGGGTATATATAGGGTGATAGGTAGGACACAGGACTGGAAAGAAACGGTGACGTGCTGGATGCGAAAGGTTCCGTGCAATTCCTTGCGGAAACGTTTTATCCGGAAGATCTCTTTGAACGTGATAACGCTCATCACCGATCCATACGAATCTCTAAGTCTCTAGGCGCTAAGTCTCTAGGAGCTAAGTCTCTAAGCGCTAAGTCTCTGGGAGGTAAGTCACTGGGCACTAAGTCTCTAGGAGCTAAGTCACTGGGCGCTAAGTCTCTGGGTGCTAAGTCTCTGGGCGCTAAGTCACTAGAAGCTAAATATCTAGGCGCTAAGTCTCTAGGCTCTAAGTCTCTATAAGCGATAAGTCTCTAGAAAGAAAGAAAGAAAGAAAAAACGTTTATTGACACAGACCATGTGCACACAAAAACAATTAAAAAAAAAAAAAGGTAAAAGTACAGACATAAATAAAAAACATTATTGTGTACCCCACGGCTGCGCCAAACAGGCCCAGTTCAGCATAAAATGCCAGACCACTTGTGCCTGACGCTGGTTTTCAACTGGACCTTTGGGTGTGACGTATAACGGATGTAAACCAGTTTTATGGAACTAAGTCGATAAATAAATAAAAGGAAACGTGTAGCAAAGAGTGTGTGAGTAAATTAAAATTAAAAAAATAAATAAATAAGTTAACTACATGTAAAGATTTTAATACCATACTATAAACTACTACTATATCAGTCACGCTCCTAACGCCATTACGGTGGCGAACCGTAATGTCGTCAGCGTCTATATAATCTGTGCAGTTGAATGAGAGCCCAGATATGTCTATGGAGCCCAGCCAGTCTATATTACTATTACTATACTCTATAGTCTATCTATAGATCTATAATACTCTATGTCTCAAACCCCCCATCTTGCCTCATCTCATGACATTCGTGAAAACTCAGATAATTTGTTATTTTATTTGTTATATATTGTAATAAATGCATTAAATGTCGTGTCTTATATTACAGGTAAATTTTTATAGTTTGTTGGATTTTATATTTTGTAATTAGTGCTAAGTAATCACGTAAATAACATAAATCTCCTATTACAGAGAAACTCAATTGTGTTTGAATAACAATGTCACATTTATAACTACTGAATATTTTCAAACAACGACATTTCCTGTACATAATTAAGAAGCAAACGGAGAAGTTGATGTTCGTTTAATAAATCAAACACTGCCAAAGACGGTAAATCAACTTTATCACCATAACCTCTGCTATCATACTGGATGATAAAGTTTCCCCTGAGGAGAAAAATTTGATGAGAAGAATGTTAATGCGTAACTATCAAAGGATTGAAGTTTTTGAAAAGGAATGTACAAGATTTTACATAGTCGAAGATGAAGAGAAATGCATAATGTATATTGAAGTTATCCTTATATAATTGAGATATTCAAATTGACCATATCCAATTCCCGTTGCGCATTCATCAGGTACTGCCGTAAACGACTTATAAAAGGGCCGATCGTGGTGACTGCTCTTATAGGTGGTGGCAGGTTATTCCACACTTTGGATGCCGCATACCGGAAGCTACCTCTAAAAGCTGCTGTATTATGGGGCTGTGTTGACAGTTGTTGCAAACATTGCCTTCTCTCGCATTCTCGTCTACTAGTAATCCAGCTGAGCTTGTGGTAAAGGTATTCAGGTTTTTGGTATTTGATTACACCAAATAGAAGGCAAGCCAGGTGTAGCTTGCGTCTTGATTTCATTTTTAGCGATAAGTGTTTATTCAGAAATGGTGTCACATGGCTTCTGGGAGGTATTTTGTAACAAAAACGAGCACAGGCGTTTTGAACTCTTTGGATGAGCCGATCAGTACGAGCTAGTATCCGCGGGCCGTAAACTGTGTCTGCATAGTTTAATTTCGATAACACAAACGATTCAACAAGCTGCTCCCGTAGTGTTTCAGATAAGAAGGGCCTCATGCTGTACAAAACTTTTAGGCGGTAAAAACAGTTTCGTACTGAGTCGGCTACATGTTTCTCAAAACGAAGGTTACTGTCCATAATGAGACCAAGGTTTCGCGCTTCGTACACTCTGTCGGTTTGTTTGCCCATTAATTCGAGATTAAAAGTTGCCGGAAGTTTACTCAGCTGCTGCCTAGTGCCACATACCATATATTTGGACTTAGTTGGGTTAAGTGCTAGGCAGTTCTCTTCAGACCAGGTCGCGATTCTATTAAGGTCATCGTTGAGATCTTTAATAGTTTCTTCATATTCATCTGGTCTAAAGGATACATAAACTTGGACATCATCGGCGTATATATGGTATTTGCACCTCTGTAGGCACTTGATAATGTCTGCACAATACAAAATGAAGGGGATTGGGCCTAATATAGAACCCTGCGGAACTCCTCTCTTAATGGGAGTAAGAACCGATGTGAGGACAGTACCGTCACTTAAACGTAATTCCCCAAGTTGCCCCCTATTAGTAAGGTAACTGTGGAACCATTGCGTAGCGCTGGGGTCGAACCCGTAATAAATTAACTTTGACATTAATAACGGGATATTTATTGCGTGAAATGCCCGGGAAAAGTCAAGTAAAACCAGTACTGAACACATTCCCTTATCTTGGGCTGATAATATGTTATCTGTGACATCCATTAAAGCTGTGGAGGTACTGCGCTGTTTTCTGAAACCCGATTGTAGGTCAGGTAACACACTGTGTTTTTCCAAAAATGTTGTCAGTTGGCGGCTTACAACCTTTTCCAAGACTTTGGATAAACATGGCAAGATGCTTATAGGCCGTAGGTCTTTAACTTCCATGGGATTTGAATTTTTTGGCAAGGGCCTAACGGAAGCAATCTTCCATTGATCGGGGAATGTTGACGACATTATGGAACAGTTTATTATATATGTAATAATGTTTAGCGTATAGGGCAGTGTCATAGTTAGCATGTCCAAAGTAATATTATCGTAGCCCTCAGCATTAGTTTTGATATTGGAGATAATGCGAGAGACCTCGTTCTAATCCACGGGCGTTATTGTAAAAGTTGCATTACCATATCTATGATTCTCGAAATAGGTCATAAGTTGTTTGTTCGCTATAGTGTTACCTGGGACATTCATAAAGGTGCTATTGATTAGGTTTGGGTCGGTAAAGTGCGACGGAAGGTCTTGTCTGGGTTTAGCGGACGATAGGGTAGTTTTAAGGTTTTTCCATAACAGTTTTGGGTTTTTTATTTTATTGTTTATATTATGCTCGAAATACGCGACTTTTTCATTGAATAAAGATCTTATCACCAGTGATTTTAACTCTTTGTAGTAAATATTCTTTGTATCTGATTTCGTTTTCCTATAATTACTGAGTGCATCGTCCCGTAGACGCATCATGACTTTAATGACATCTGTAATCCAGGGATACGACCTTTCCTTTATTGTACATGTTTTGATTGGTGCATGAACATCGAACAGGGAAATGATGTAGGAGTTAAAAATATGCACCATATCATTAACGTTGTTGAGCGTAGAGATATGTTCCAGGTTTAAAAGCAATAAATCCATATTAAAGCTATCTACACAAATATTTTTAAGGGGCCTAAATTTTACGACATACGGTTTAAACTTTTCACGTTTAATGTGAAATTCGATAATTATAATAGAATGACCAGTAATCGAACCAAGAGGTTCCACTACTGTATATTTCGCTCCTAGATCAGTACATAGTATGTCAATGAAAGTTTCACTTGACACTGTGAAATGGGTAGGGGTTGTAACCAACTGTGTAAGACTGAGGCAATTCAAGAACTCATTTAATCTTTTTGTGTTGACCCCGACAGTGTCCAACAAATTAACATTAAAATCGCCAAGTAGTATGTAGTGATCACAATTTCCTAAAGTGGTAATAGTATCCGTTATGGCATCTAAGAAAACGACAAGGTCAAGCCATGGCGGCCGGTAAGCTGTGCCGACTGCAACTTTTTTGGCGTTCAAAGAAAGCGTTAGCCACATTTGTTCGACTGATTCGTACCGGGGATCAACAGCGCCAGTCCAGGTACGTGCATTCAATCCCCGACGTAGATAAAAACCAACGCCTCCACCACGTCCCAACCGCACACTAGCTGGCCGCGGCGTGTGACGCAGACGATAGCCCGGTACCACCGGGGCGCGCCCCTCCTCTCCGGGTCGTAACCACGTTTCGTTGATGGCCATAATATCAAAGCAGTGCCTTTCGAGTGCACCAATATAGTGCAGTGAGTAAATGTATAACTTTATTTATAGACGTGTGCATAGATTTAAAAATGAAATTTGTAAATAATTGCATAGTAATTCTGCGTAAGTGAAGAAGTTTTAGATGTGTTATGGTATAAATCTGGTTTACGTACGGTTCACAGGTATGCGCCGCGAGGCACACGCTTCCCAATAAGAAACTGAGTACATAGAACTGAAAAACAACAACAGACAAAAACAGGTTTTTTGAAAAATTTGTAAACGTCAGAATGACCTTAACTAAAATTATTATTGCTGTTAGAATTAACATAAAAAGGCTAGGGTTAAAATTATTAGATGTTATTGATGCTGTTACCCGGCGCCGTCGCCACCGACGTACCGAAGACGCGCTGAATGTCACCCTCACAGCGGATAGGGCAAGCGGAGTCCCCGGGTTTGTATCGGGCGAGAATGCGTCCTCGTTTTGCCCATATAAAATGCCAACCGAGGCGACTGCCGGCCTCACGAGTGCACCGAAACAACTCACGATTGAGTTTCGTAAGGCGCTCGTTGACGTAAAACCTCGTCGCCGAATATCGAGATCAGCAGTTGTCATGCCGCGGCGTACTCGGGCGCCCTCCAGCAACTCATCGCGCAGGTCGCGGCGCGCGAGGCGCACTACAAGGAAGCGCGGGCGAGTCTCCACCGGCGCTGTCGCTTGCGTTACGTTAATGCGCCTGCCTCCGACACGCTCGGCGCTCACTATATCGCGTGCTTTAATTTTAACTCCAATCTTAGACGCAACCAACATTGCTGTGTGAATAGGATTTTCACCACTGGACTCAGGTATGTTTGAGATCTGTATGTCGTTAGCCAGCAGCTCTTGATCTCGGTCATTTATGTCGCTCCGTAGTTGTGCAATTATTGCATCCATATCTGTCGAGACTTGGGGCCGCGTTAGGTTCTTATTCTCCATAACGGACACCCTCTCCTCCAAATTGCTCAACCGGTCGTTTGTAGCTTTTACAGAGGACCTAAGCTCGGACAGGTCATCCCGGAGAAGTTGGAATTCATTCCGTACGGTGTTTAAAAAGTCCTCTTTAAACATCTTTAGCTCGGCCCTGAGAATATCTAGGTTGAGCTCCTGAGTAGCATCTAGGGCTGTGTTGTTGATAGGGCTGGTTTCCATGAGGTTAATGAGGCTATCATCTATTGCAACAGGTATACCGCCTCTTACCGGAGTCTCCGCCCGGTTATCCCTCAGCAAGTTCTTTTTACACTCAGGGCAGTGCCAGGGAGTCGCAATCGAGCCGGTATTTGGCACCCCCACGCACGGTCGATGGTACCACGACCTACATTGATCGCAATTAGCGGCATCTGTCGCCGAAAGAAACTTGCCACAACCACCGCACTTGACCATGACGAATGCCTGCTTGCTCAGTTTTCGTAAATTGATCCGTCTACTAAGTACGTAGAGAAAACTACAGATGGCGCTATTTTTAGAAATGCGTTGATGGCGAGTTTTCGGGGTATTATGGTGTGAGCAAACACCATAAGTGGGCATACACTGAACCTGAAACTGAACTGCTTATTTTCTGTTTATTATTTAAGTCACTTTATTTTAGTTTGGTAAAGGGTACTTTACTACAGTTGTATGGAAACAATAAACGTTTTTGCAGTATTTTATGTTAACACAGCACAGAAACACAAATATTTTAACAATAAAATTCGACAAGATATACTGTTTTACTTTTATTTATACGCGAAAATATTACCGAGGGCTTATGGCTGATTGACATCCGTGACGTCACTGAGGAGTGACTCTAGACTCTAAGTCTCTGGGCGCTAAGTCTCTGGGCGCTCAGTCTCTGGGAGCTAAGTCATTACCCGCTAAGTCTTGAGCGCTAAGTCTCTGGGCGCTAAGTCTCTAGGCCCCTGTCGAACTTACCCTTCCGAACTTACCCCTGCCGAACTTACCCCTTACGAACTAACCCCTGCCGAACTAACCCCTGCCGAACTTACCCCTGCCGAACATACCCCCTGCCGAACATACCCCCTGCCGAACATACCCCCTGCCGAGCTTACCCCCTGCCGAACTTACCCCCTGCCGAACTTACCCCCTGCCGAACTTAGCCCCTGCCGAACTTACCCCTTGCCGACCATACCCTCTGCCGAACTTACCCCCTGGCGAACATACCCCCTGCCGAACATACCCCCTGCCGAGCTTACCCCAGCCGAACTTACCCCCTGGCGAACTTACCCCCTGCCGAACTTACCCCCTGCCGAACTTACCCACTGCCGAACTTACCCCCTGCCGAACTTACCCCCTGCCGAACTTACCCCCTGCCGATCTTACCCCCTGCCGATCTTACCCCCTGCCGAACTTACCCCCTGCCGAACATACCACCTGCCGAGCTTACCCCTGCCGAACTTACCCCCAGCCGAACTTACCCCCTGCCGAACTTACCCCCTGCCGATCTTATCCCCTGCCGAACTTACCCCCTGCCGATCTTACCCCCTGCCGATCTTACCCCCTGCCGAACTTACCCCCTGCCGAACTTACCCCCTGCCGAACTTACCCCCTGCCGAACTTAACCCCTGCCGAACTTGCCACCGGCCGCGTGGCGCGTTCTTGAAGTTCGTAAACAAGTGTCTCGAATGCCATCACTTTCCCACAGCCAGGAAGGAGAATTGGAAATAGGGCACAAATAGGGTACACTACATAAATACGAAAAACTTTATTCCGAAAGTCAGAAATACGAATTTCAAAACACCGATTTTCATAATTCCGAATGGTTCAAAATTCCTAATATGGCAACTCCGATTTATCATTCATCCTATTTTTATAATAAATTCCGAACGTTTATAATTACTATTCTCAAAATACCGAGTTTCAAAAGATCGTATTCGATCGTCCGACATAATGAAAATTCGAAACATCAAAAATACGAACTCCGATTATTAAAATTCCGATTATCTTTATCTTTATCGTGCAATCGTTTATCGTGCAAGCAAGCATGCAGCATGCAAGCAAGCATGCAGCCTGCAAGCAAACATGCAGCATGCAAGCAAGCAAGCATCATGCAAGCAAGCATGCATCATGCAAGCGAGCATGCAACATGCAAGCGAACATGCAACATGCAGCAGGCATGGTTTCTGTCACGGCTACGGCGTTGCGGGGCTCCGGCGGTACCACGCGAGCATAGCCTCAGCTCGCTGGCCGCCTCGCCCCTTCGCGCCTACGCGAATTTAAATTACACTCTAGGGGTAGGGCAGACAAGACTACGTGGAGTCGGTTTCGCAGCAATTCGTTTCTGTCATTAACTTTTGTAGCACAACATATTGACTTTTTAAGATTATTTTTGTTATTGTCTTTCTTTTTATACCTATATATTTTTGTTGAAATATATTCAATGGAAAAATACACCGAATAAACAATATTTGTTAAAAAGTAGTTCTACTGTTTGATAAGTTTGTTTGTTGTTTGTGAAACATGTTTCATTCAAGTAAATAGTCTTTATAACAACAATAGTCGAAAAAAAAATATTAGGTCTTTACATATGAAATTGCCGCTCGGTATCAAAAACTAAAAATAACTTTTTTTTAAAGAAATTATATATTTAGTCCATCGAAGTATGCACCATTGTTATCGAAACACTTCCGCCATTTTATCGGGAGCTCATTGATCCCTTTGGTAAAAAAATCCTGGGAGCGAGAATCGATGAACTGCTTGAAGGCTGTTTAAACTGCCTCATCAGAATTGTTTTTTTTTCCTTGTAAAAAGTTGTCTAAATTTCGGAATAAATGGTAATCGTTTGGGGCAAGATCTGGAGAGTATGGTGGGTGACGCAGAGTTTCCAGTCGCAGCTCCTCTAACTTGGCGACCGTCTGATGTGCAGTATGTGGTCGAGCGTTATCCTGAAAGAGCAATGGGCTAGAGCAATTGACCAGTCTCGGTTGTTTAATGGTGATCTTTTCCATCATTGTTTGCAACTGTTGACAATACATGTCTGCAGTAATCGTCTGGCCAGATCTCATGATGCTGTAGTGGATGATACCAGCACAGGACCACCAAACACTAACTAGAATCTTTTTTTTGGTCAGTTTTCGCTTGGGGCAAGGTTTTGCCGGTTCTCCAGGGTTAAGCCATTGTGATGATCGCTTGCGATTATCGTACACGATCCACTTCTCATCACAAGTGACAATACGACTTAAAATTCCCTCATTATTGTGACGATTGAGCAAGGAAGCGCAGCAACCGACGCGTGTTTGTTGGTGTGCTTCAGTCAATTCGTACGGTACCCACTTTTCGAGCTTTTTTACTTTTCCAATTTGACGCAAATGGATAATGATTGTTTTGTCACTTACTCCAAAGGCTGCTGCTAATTCAGAAGTGGTTTGAGATGGATCCGCTTCAACTATCGCCTTTAATACTTCATTATTCACTTGAGTATCCGGTCGTACACGAGGCTAATTTTGTAAATCAAAATTTCCAGAACGGAAACGTTGAAACCAAAAACGCACCGTTCGTTCGTTAGCGGTGCTTGGCCCGTACACGTAGTTAATCCTTCGAGCCGTTTCTGCTGCACTGGTGCCACGGTAGAACTCATATTCGTAAATATCGCGAATTTTTAATTTCTCCATTGTTGTTGCTATAGCAATTTTCAAGCCCAAACAAATGACGTGAAAACAAATGAAACACGAATTTTAAAACAATATTCTTTAGTCTTTATTTTGAAATAATTTTGAATTTGGAATTCCTAATCAAACACAAAATATTTGATTTCAAAGTTGCCAGTATTAAGTATCGGCAATTTCATATGTAAGGACCTAATACAAGAACCAAATATTATATGAAACATTTTCTGGGAAACGAAATTCTATGAAACTTCTGTCTGCGAAACAAGGGGACACCATTTTGAATATATTATATATTCAAAATTTGTTTATTTTATTTATTTTTGGGAATATATATATATTCAAAATGGTGTCCCCTTGTTTCGCGTAGCTGAATTTAATCAGAATCCTAATTTTAACAGTTTATTCGAAATATTGAAATTCGGAATTTCGTTTTTCGGACCGAGAACCCATCGAGCATTTGATTCTTCGAACATATGAAAATCGGAAAACAAACAAATCGGATCTACGACATTCGGTAAAATAACTTACGTGATTTTAAATAATAGTGATTATAATTGTTAGGTATTATGAAATTCGGACTTTTGAAAATCGGAATATCGAAATTCGGAATAAAATATTTCGGAATATTTGGGTGTTCCCGATAAAATAATATACATTGGAAACCTTAGTTTTGTATAATTTAGCAGCATTATTTAAATTGAAATAAATGCTTTGACTTTGACTTTGACATTGACTTTAAGAAAGCCCGGAAAAGACAATTATTCCTCCCCTAAATCGTATAGGCCGATTGGACTGTTGCCCATACTCAGAAAAATATATGAGAAGATGCTGGTGGCCCGCCATAAGTTCCACCTCTTACCAAGGATGAGTACCCGTCAGTACGGATTCATGCCGCAAAGGAGCACCGAAGACTCCCTCTATGCTCTCATGCAGCAGATTAACAAGAAACTGGAGCAGAAAAAGATAGTGACGCTTATGTCCTTAGACATAGAGGGAGCATTTGATAGCGCCTGGTGGCCAGCGATAAGAGTCCGCCTGGCGGAGGAAAAGTGTCCAATAAACCTTAGGCGGGTCATAGTCACCGCGCGGGTCACCTCAGTGACCGAAAAGTTGCAATCAGGTTCGGTGGGGAAGTATATAGCAAAAACACAAACAAAGGCTGAGTCCAGGGCTCAATTGGGGGTCCAATTTTATGGAACTTAGTGCTAGACCCACCCCTAAAGCGGAAGATAGGGGAAACTATATTCAAGCTTTCGCCGACGATATTGTCCTAGTTTTCGACGGAGAGACCGCACAAGAGGTGGAGCTGTGTGCCAATGCCGCTCTCAGCCATGCTCTGGCGTGGGGTGTCGAGAATAAGTTAAAGTTCGCGCCGCACAAAACAACCGCCATGGTGATAACCAGAAAACTTAAATATGACACACCACGCTTGAGCATGGGGGGGGGGGGGTCGACAATTAGCATGTCGAAAGAAATAATGCTTCTGGGCGTTACCATAGATGAGAAACTTACCTTCAACACCCACGTCTCACTCGTATGCAAGAAGGCAATTGCGATCTACAAACTGTTGTGTAGAGCCGCAAAAGTCAGTTGGGGACTTCACCCGGAGGTACTGCGAGTGATGTATGTGGCGACCATAGAGCCCATTATACTCTACGCCGCCAGCGTCTGGGCATCACAGGCCAAAAAGTTAGGCATAATTAAAAAACTAGTAACAGTCCAGCGTGGTATCGGCCAGAAAATCTGCAAGGCGTATCGCACGGTCTCCCTGAACTCGGCACTGATGTTGTCTGGGTTGCTCCTCTTGACCTCCGAGTTCGTGAGGCGGCATCACTTTACGAGGCCAAGAGGGGAGTGCCCCAGGCGACACTGCGGGACAGGGAGGTCGAGCGAATGGCTATCGAGGGTCGAGGGGCACGTGACATCTTGCGATTCGACAGCCTGGTAAACCAAGAGCAATTAGACAACTGCAACTGTGACGTCCGTATCTTTACGGACGGGAGCAAGATTGGAGGAGGGGTTGGCGCCTCACTGTCCATATGGAACGGTGAGGCTGAAACCAGAGCCCTCAAACTTGCTCTACCAAACTACTGCACAGTTTACCAGGCTGAACTCCTAGCAATAGCAAGGGCGACGAGAGAAATTTGCAAGCTCAAGGCATGTTGTTTTGAAATTTTCAGCGACTCTATGGCGGTTCTTCAAGCAGTAACGAATCCCGGTTCGCTCCACCCTCTTGCTGTAGAAGCTAGAGATAACATAAGATCTGCATCCCTCCAGAACAAGGTGGTAAACTTAAAGCTCACGTGGGGCTACTGGGGAACGAAAGAGCTGACCAGTTAGCAAAAGAGGCCGCTGAGAACTCCAAAAGAAAGCCCGACTATGATCGATGTCCGATCTCATTCATCAAGCGCTGCATACGTATGGCGACGCTTGATGAGTGGAATCGTAGATATCAAATCAGTAACACGGCGTCCGTCACAAAGCTATTTTTCCCGAATGTACATGAAGCTTATGGAGTGATTCGCAGGATGGGAACGAATAGTTCAAACACGCAAATAATGACAGGTCACGGTGGATTCTCCGAGTACCTGACTCGCTTCAGGTGCAAGGA
The DNA here is from genome assembly GCA_947361185.1 of Charanyca ferruginea. NCBI lineage: Eukaryota > Metazoa > Arthropoda > Insecta > Lepidoptera > Noctuidae > Charanyca > Charanyca ferruginea. Next base: position 8,893,655 of record OX376070.1, read on the forward strand.
GAGTCTATCGTGCATCTGTGACCCAGATGCAATCGAAACGGTCCCGCATATTTTATTTGAATTCTCACAGTTTGAGAACCACCGCTTCAACGTCGAGAATAAATTAGGCACTAAAATAACAACAAACAACATAAACGATATTATAAAAGGTAAAAATGCAGAAATATTCCTAGAGTACTGTAAGTATGTACCTAGCAAAAATTGTAATTGAACAAAATAAAACCGCATAAGCAAATATGCTATCATAATATGTTGTATTATATTAGAAGCTAGCATAGCAATAATAAGTAGTACAGTAAATAAAGTAAAATAGGAAATAGGTACAATATACGAGTATAAGAAATAGTAATAAAGCTAGAATAAGTATCAATAAGAGTAGCAATAAGAACAGCTCCCCCGCCTGCTCTGTAACACTAGAATAAGGATAAAACTAAGAACTGTAGATTATATAACTGATATGAAATAGTATAAACCTGTAATTTAAGAAAAAGATTAGATTTATTATAAGGAACATGCATGCATGTTTTTTACATGATTGTAGTAAAAAACTGTCACCCTACTTTCCGTTACACCCAGTAGCAGCCCAGAAAACAAGAAGAAGTAAAACACATGTAGACAGAAATACGCTCCGGGAGCTTATGTCGGAGATACAAGTATATGTCGCAGCAAGCGATAATTTAACGATAAAGAGGATTCAAATTGATTATTGTAGTACCTACAGAAGAAATGGTAAACGCCGTGACGTCAGCTATCGGTTAAAATGGCGCCAAGTGGACAGAGTCGTGTTGGAGAGTGGGGACCGTGCCAAGCTCACTTTTGCTCGAGACACCAAGCAAGACACTCATCTAGTACGAAACTGTCGGTTTACCTATTTGAATTGTATTGTACGATCACATTTTAATAAAGTAAGGTAGTTAGTACTGCATTGAATATTGTTATTCTGCAATGAACCCGATACCACCGAACCCAAACGATGTCGGCGCTACCGCTCAACCATCGCTGACGCCGACATTATATATAAAAAAAAAAAACAGCCTTGCCAAACTTAGCCTGCCGAACTTAGCCCTGCCGAACTTAGCCTGCCGAACTTAGCCTGCCGAACTTAGCCTGCCGAACTTAGCCTGCCGAACTTAGGCACGTGACCATACTCGATTGCAAAGTTCCGCTGGCTGACACTGCCACCACCTGACTTTGCTTAGCAAAAGTGTCCAGTAAAATAATCGGAGGAAGAGAGCAAACCGCCACTCTGCCAGACATTTTGAGGGGTTTACGGTTTACTGCTCTGATAGATTTAGGGTGCTACCAAAGACTGGTCATCCAAGCCTAGCCTTGCACACCAGGCCGGACGACGAAAGACGATGTCAAGAGGGGTGCAGTATAAAAAAGGAACCCATAAAAAAATTACGAACAAAGTTGCGGGCGAAAGCTAGTAGATTATGAACAAAAAATCTTAAAGTTCAAAATCACTTATTTAGACTCGCTAACCTGATTTGCATGTGGATTGAGTGATCCTCTCTTCAAACTTAACAAAAATCGAGGAAGGTTTAGTTAAAAATAGTTAAAACATTATGGCGAAGTTAAAAAATTGTTAAACCTGAGATAAAATGATATGGTCAATAAAGTGGATCACTCAAACCGCACGCTTTGAGAAAACGTCATAATGTATATCTCAGAATATATAGCCCTTGCTCTTCTTATTTCAATATTGAATAATTGTTAAAAATAGTTAAAAGCTAATAACAATTTGGGAATCACTTGCGCGACCCGTTCCAAATTTATTACGATTAATTTGAATCACTCATTCCGCACACGGGCAGTATGAGTGCTCCTTGAATTCATCACTATAAACTGAATAAACTCGTATTATTTTTGCTGTGTAATATGACTTAACATGAGAGTGAATTAGTTAAAGAATGAGTATGACAAAACGTGTAAGCTGTAGGAAGAAATGAATCTTTATTTTTTCCTACAATATGCCGTCTGACTCCATACTTCGACCTCTATCTACTTAAATATACTTCGTAGGCAGACTGAGATTGTATCCAAAATTGCTAATTGTTTTTAACTATAACTTGACATATCTTCTGCTTTGATAAGGGTCATACTTTAAGAAATATCATGATTCGCTCATTTCTAAAGGAAAATACTGAGTAGGGTATATGTGATTTTTTTATTTTGTGAGATTTTGGTTTTGGTTGGATTCATCAGACGCGGCAGTGCAGTATTACATTATTTAGCTGTTTTGTGGTGCAATAATTTATTTTACAGTGTTGTGTGGTTGATTTCCGTTAACTGGTAACGTATACAACCGTGAGTTATCTGTCTGTCCACGGCTTGATTCTTAATACTTGAAAGCTAATTTGACTTAGGTATACATTTTGATAGCGCCGACTGCAAAAGTAAAAAATAATAATTGTGTTATTATGGGGATGTTCTTATTTTATTTTTGGCCCCATCCTGTTAGATATCGTGAAATAGGTCTTATGCTGTGTGTAATACCCCCTAAAATACCCTATAAATTATATGTACTCGTCGAATAGCAAACATAACGAATTTTAAAGGAAAAAATTGCAGGCAGAGCGAGATAAAGCGAGGGTTAAAAAATACTATTACCTACGGGAGAAAACCGTTGTTTCTTGACATAAACAACCAATACCTAATCAAAGTTATTCGGGCTGCCATGTCAGTAGAAAGCAACAAAAGAGGTCGGGAGATTTTTCTGTTATAACATCATTTCACCGCTCACGTCAAAATTTTGATTTACTTATAAACAACAAAGTGACTACTGACAAACATTGTTTATTCTAAGGCAGATAAGCCTGTGATTAACCGCACGCATTTAATCATAGATTTGAAACCGCAAAAAAATGTAAGGCTAAGAAGCTTGCGCGACGGCTGCGTAATCGCACAGAACTCTGTTCTCGTGAGATTGGGCTGTGCCTCCAACACAGCTGGTGCTGGCAACAACCACTTTGTGAGTTCCTGATAAGTAGCTTTCTGTATAAGCACACGCATTAGCGTCATTTTCTATAACTGATTTAAAAAACGCAACTTGCTAGATTTGGGTCGTGTTTTGTAAACTGTATTATAGTAGGTAAAAGTGTGGTAATGCACGTACGGCGGTTAACCGCATTCAGTTTCTTATTCGGTGTCGATTGGGCGAACGCAGTTTTTGATTAGAAAACCAAAGTTATATAATACGCTGCTCGCCAGAAATCCATGTTGATACTGAAATTAGTAAAGCAAACGCACGCGGTTGTAACCGGTTTTGCGTTTTCGGCTATTCCTAAAACGCACGCTTCTAACAGTGCGTGCTGAGCCTTAAATTTTAATAAATAAAATTGAAGTATCTACGAAATAAATACGTTTACACCAAAGTAAGTACCTATAATTATAATAAACACGAAAATATTTGTTAAACGTAGGTACCGCAGTGTACCTCGATATTCTGTACTTCGCGTGGTATTTTATTTTACAGAAAACGCGCTATATGCTTGTGACACTTGAGAAACTGTATTTTCTCAAGGTTCTTTTTCTAATAATTGCGAAGTACATAATAACTATGTACTTCGCAATTATTAGTCAACTCAGTACACTCAAAAAATTATGAAATTGAGTTATTAAAAGAAGAATTATTAAGAAGAAGAAGAATTATGTTCTTAATAAATTATGTAAAAATAAAGCATTTTATTGTGTTTTTTAAATATGGTCACCCTACACGATGTAATAATGTAAGGTTGCGTTGTCGCGTCTGATGAATCCAACCAATAAATTAAAAATAAGAATTTATGAGGATACACGATCAAAACAGTCTCACAAAATAAAAAAATCACATGTACCCTACTCAGTATTTTCCTTTAGGAATGAGCGAACCATGATATTTCTTAAAGTATGACCCTTAACAAAGCAGAAGATATGTCAAGTTATAGTTAAAAACAATTAGCAATTTTGGATACAATCTCAGTCTGCCTACGAAGTAAATTTAAGTAGATAGAGGTCGAAGTATGGAGCACTCAGACGGCATATTGGAGGAAAATTAAAGATTAATTTCTTCCTACAGCTTATACGTTTTGTCATACTCATTCTTTAACTAATTCACTCTTATGTTTAGTCATATTACACAACAAAAATAATACGAGTTTATTCAGTTTATAGTGATGAATTCAAGGAGCACTCATACTGCCCGTGTGCGGAATGAGTGATCCAAATTAATCGTAATAAATTTGGAACGGGTCGCGCAAGTGAATTCCCAAATTGTTATTAGCTTTTAACTATTTTTAACAATTATTCAATATTGAAATAAGAAGAGCAAGGGCTATATATTCTGAGATATACATTATGACCTTTTTTCAAAGCGTGCGGTTTGAGTGATCCACTTTATTGACCTTATCATTTTTATCTCAGGTTTAGCAAATTTTTAACTTCGCCATAATGTTTTAACTATTTTTAACTAAACCTTCCTCGATTTTTGTTAAGTTTGAAGAGAGGATCACTCAATCCACATGCACATGCTAACCTGGTACGATGGATGTTCCTTTAGACACGAACACACAATTTTGCCTCACTCTATATCAATCATGTTTCACATTACACTACATTTGCTCACATTCTACTTAAGGCTTCCTCTCTTGTTTATTGCACCACTCTTGACATTGTCTTTTGATGCAACCAATCGTCGCTTTACTTTCTCAACCTCGTATCTCAAAAATCACGTTCTTTTTATTAATTCATAAAGGAGAAGGGTATTTTTAGGCCCAGCAGTTAACTAAATGAAATGTATATTAAAAAATCCGTTATATTCTTCTAAAGAAAATCACAAAATACTGTACCATGTTTCTACCTAGGAAGCGAGAAAAGTTAAATTAAGTAATGAAACTAAATAATCGATTAAATACGAATTATTAGTAATCGATACTGAATAAATCGATAAAATCTCAGAATATGTATGAAAAACTAGTGACAAGTGCTTATCAATCGATTCGTGGAATCGATTCTTAGCGAATCGAGTTCCTTTATTTTTTTTTCAGTCGGCAACACTGGTCGCTGATTGACATTGACAGATGACAGGCAGAAAAAAATTGGCACTCGTTCGTTTTCTTTCGTTCTGAGTGCGCACGTATTTTCCTGTTTTCCATGTTTTATTGTTTATCCCCACGACCTCGGATTTGCATTACAAAGGACTATTCGACGGATCTTGCTACTTTGAACTACCTGGCTCTCTATTTTGGACAACTGATTACGCTTATCGCATAACATCGCTTAACGCATCTAAGTGTATTTAATATATCATTGGCTGTAACAATGTACAGCAACCTATGTTACAGCAGTGTATTTTTGCAATTTTGCCTTTATGAGAGAAAATATTATTGGTAATAATTGATTAATTTATTATATATTTATTATTGTTACACAACCGTAGGTAGCGATTCTAAAATGTTTTTTCGCAAATAACCTCAAAAAACTGCAATGTCATAATGTAACCTAACTTTTACTATACTTCATATGACTTCATTACTGGATAGCCAAATTTCACCAAATTTTTAGTAAGGACTTGTTATTATATCCTCTTACAAATAAGGCTACTTTGATTGAGTTAACACCTGGGCCCAGATCACTATGGAGCCGTTCCCTTCTCCTTTGATCTGCAAGCGTTGCTTTATAACTGCAACAAACTCTTATTTCAATATGACAATGAAGATAGCCGCAATTGGGTAGTACAATATCCTCGTATCTTATCGACATCGCTAATGTAACCTGCACAAACTCGCAACTTGAGTTACAAGTTTTAAACCTGAAACTTACTAAGCATAAGTTTCATTTCATGATTCTGTTTTGTGAAATACGAGGTTGCTGCACATAACTTGACTAACAAATTGTAAGAATTGATGTTATTGCGATTGCTTAGAAAAGCAATAAAGTTTTAGTAATTCAAACATGATGAGGAAGTTTCTTTAAAAAAACACTATTTTTTTAAAGAAACTTCAACACTGAGAAATTTTAACAATTTTTGATCTGTTCGATCATTCAAATCTAAAAAAAAACTTTCTTATCCAAATTATAAATTAATTTAATGGAATAATAAATAGCAAAGAGGGACCAAGGTAATAGTAAAAAATAAACTAGAAATAAAATCAAAAGAAAGAGACAGGAAGGAAAAGAGTACCCTTCTGTTAAAAGAAAGGTGAGAGTAGAGCGGGATGTGGAGTAATGGGTAACGAGATACGAAAACAAAGAAAGTTAAAGCCTAGGTGTGATTCAAAGAAATGTAGAAAAGCACAACAAAATTTTCCAATGACATATTTACTTGAATTTGTGAGAGTTGAAATATTTAATTCATTTTGGGACAACCTCACATAGGGCCAAACAAAGTCGTATGTAATCAATGGTCGTTCGAAAAAAAACGTTTCTACACAATAAAAAAAAGAGGAAATAGGTACTTTTGATTGTTTTTTAAAGGTTGACGGTGAAATTGTGCCGGTATTTAAAACAATACTGAATACATAAGGTTTAGGAGAATGGATGGTTTTAAATTGGGTCAAAAAGGCAATCTCGGAATCATTCATTTTTATGATTAAATGTCGTATCTTTAAACAGCATTTTAATTCAATAACCTCGTAAATAAAAGCTTTTTTTTTTAATGCGCAATGCAGTAACCTCTTGTCTGAAAAAATCATCAAAATAGGATTATTATAATTAATAACTAAGCGATATTTATTGTCAATATTTGTATTAATAGTACACACATAATGTATATTTCAAAACACAGGGAAAAAGCTGACTTAAAAAGAAAAATAGTTTTTTGTCATTTACCAAAACTTAGATTTATGCAGATACGAGGTTGAGAAAGTAAAGCGACGCAATGTGCTGGTATTCATATGCTATGGTATGGTACTGTCCGCAACTCCACGTCTCAGCGCGTATTTTGCGTACAGGCTGGTATCCACAAACACAAGTTAATTTTTTCTTTGGATACAGAGTTCATACAAAGACTGCTGATAACACTAATGGTAATACGCTATTATTGTGGTGTTGTTTGTAAGTGTTTGATTGTTCAACCATTTTTTGTTCATTCAATAAATCTGAATCTTAAACCATAAGACTTAAGCGGAATTATAATGATTACGCTATCATTAAAATTCCGCGAGTAACCACCATAAGTAGAAAATCGTATTCAGGCATTACATTAAATTAACTACAACTTCCAAAGAAACATTTAAATTCAAAACACATCCAAGAAACAAAACAAAATCCTTCTGTGACGTCATAATTTAGTACGCATCTGGGTCTGCCAGTAGCTTATATCGTACAATAACTTAGCAAGCAAGTCAAGTGCGAGACAGCCACTGTTTTGTATGATTAATGATGCGGTCGTTAGCTGAGACTGCAAATGGCAACGGAGTGTCGTCTTTATTTTCTCCTAAATGCGTCCGTCTTTCTTCTACGGTTGTGTCAAATCTGGGTGACGTCACGGGATAATGATGGCGCGGTGTGAATGGGCGATGCTTTTGTGCGTTTAGCTTATGGTTTAGCTCAGGGTTGTTGGTTGTTGGATATTTAATTTTAACAGAAAGGTAATAGAATTAAATGTTGTTCTGTCGTTAATATGGTAAATCTTTGTGACTAGCAGAGGCCTATATGAAAAGCGCTCAATAGACTGCGCACCCTAGTAGACCGCAGACCTGCAAACATAAGCTAGCAAAATGAGGAATTATAGTTCCCACCGATACCCAGTGCGAGAGCGGTGCTCCTGACCAGACGACGGTCCATTTATTTCACGTGACCAACATGTCCCTGTACCTACACTTTGGTGGACATGAAAAATGCCGCTGATCCTACGATTAATGTGATTACCTACTAGGCCAAAGTACTCTTAAAAGATTAACTATCATCGATTTGAATTTGAAAGAAGAGAAGAATTAAGGTTTTCTTGTATCCCAGTTGCCTGAAAAGCTTGGTTTGATATAAACTTAATTTGGTATCCTTATACGTTCTCAACTTGAACTTCCCACAGAACTCGCTATAACAAACGGCTTTGTATGATTTCATCAGCATACAAGCCAATGAAGCCGCTGCGCCAGTCATAATTATTGTACGAAAATATTCTTAAAAAGAGAATCAGAATATCATAATAAAACAAAAAATATGGCCACGTCTAGAATAACAATTAAAAAACTATACAGAATAAAATTTTGTCTAATAAGTTTACGAGACAGCCCTAATTAGAGCACTCCAACCCACTAACATAAGACCAGACCATTACCTCCAACGGTAGCAACTGACAGCCCTACTTCCTGCAATTTCAAATGAATAAAAAAGATAATGCCAAGAAGTCGCCGTCTTAGTTAACTCGGCTCCACTGCATAGAACTTCCTGAAAATTTTTACTTTCAATTAAAGAGTGCTAATGGAAAAAAACTAGGAGACATTCACAATGGCGATCATTAGTATGAGAAAGTTTTTTGAAACGGTACCAAATTCACTCTTGATTCTATTAAACGGAAACTTCGGTTGTAAATCACAAGTTTTTTGTAAGGCGATGTCCAGTTTAATGTAGACTTGATGAATTGCAACATTCGACCCTTTTTGTTTTTGTGAAGTAATTTGTTTGGAAACTGCTGATGCGGGTATTAAAAGTAGAGAGTGGGAACATTTTGATAGTTATCGAAAAGGTGTAAACGTAACTACTTATATATAAAATAGAGTTATCAATGCTGATAGAATCGTTATTTTATCAATGTTATGGCAAACAAAAAGCGAGAAATTAATTAACGTATGAACAAGGTAACTGCAATAAATCTAAAGAAAACACGATTTCAGTTGTCTCTTTGGTTTTTATCGGGAGTTACTAAGTTCTCTCTTTTGACTCATAGGATTTTTGCTAAAGAACTGTAGTGCTATTCTTCATATGAATATTATTATATAATTATCTATCTCATACCTGTGACTGACAAGGCTGACTATTTTATTTTTTGTTTATTTTTTTTTTACTTTACAATATTTGCATACCTATGTGATGGTTAAACATGGAGAACTTAAATTTATAACTAAAAAACATCAATGTATATTTACACCCATGTTTGCAAATAAATAAATGATTTATGATTTATGAAAATAAAAATCCCTTTGTTGGAATGCAGCCGAACTCCTTGATGTGTCTGAGTTTGACAGAAGATTGCGTACCGGCAGACGCATAGTCGGCAGGCCGACTACAAATAGGTCGTCGGTCCACGACCTAGTCCAAGCCGTGGGAAGCCGCCGCCGCCGCAACGCGAGACCGATATAGGTGGAGGTCTTTGGGGGAGACCTATGCCCAGCAGTGGGCGTCTAAAGGTTGATATAATGATGATGATGATGATGAGTATAAAAATGTAAAACGATACCTGTGGTTTTGGATCGTATGTGTTAAAAATAATAAATCGTAACTAATCGCAATTTATGGTAGTCCATAAGATTGGTGCCCAACGTGGGGTTCCAACCGACGACCCTGAGATTAAAAGTCTCATGCTGTACCGACTGAGCTAGCCGGGAAGGTGCAACCACCAGCCGGTAAAAGTGAAAAGGAAGAGAGGTCGCCTGCGTAAATCTAACATTCTTAGAACTAGACTTCTAGTCTTTATTTTGGTTTCGTGCTACTCCAAACGCGAGGACGTAGTGTTTGGACTATAGGGGCAGGCTGTAACGCGAAGGCTGTAACGCGAACACATTCCTTATAACGCAGCCAAACGCCTTGACGTGTCGGAGTTCGACAGAAGATTGTTAATAAGAATTTAAGATGGCTGATGTGATTTTAAATCATTTGTATTAAATAATGAATAATTTTTTTAATAACTAACCTAACCTTTTTACTGATGGTATTAATTTACCACCACCACCAAGGAATAAAATACACCAAGTAAGATTTATACATAATAAATCGGCTGTTCGTAGGTGGTCGACTCGCACTGCACATATGAGCAACCACAAATGAACAATAACTTAATATAAGAATATTCACATTTGCCTAAAACCACTGTAAACAAATAAGTGAACCAGTAAAAACAAATGCCCCGAACTTAAAAACAATTAAACTAAGAAAGGAAGATTGATTCAAAAAAAGAATCATTACGTCTAATTTCTTTCAGCAATTCTTTCTGTTTTTTTTTGGTTGTGGGGTTCCTCGTTAACTTCAGTATTTGCCCACCTTTACCTCAATTTACTTTAACGATGCCCTTGTAAATCTAAGGAGACCAGTCTTTTTGTCGGTGACTCTTGTACTGTTGGACAAATTTAAATTTGCATTTGGTAAACCTATATCGTTTAAATAAAAACTCTTGCCAACATTATCTTAAGAATCAAAATCGTTTGTCGTGGTTGCTTTACGACGTCATCGTGTATTATCGTAGTAATGAGTCTAATGAAGGTTTTTCAAAAGGGTAAGGTTTACCAAGCGGCATTTAATTAAGACAGGACAAGCTCTGTTGGTAAATTTTCTTTGAATACACTCAAATGTTTGATTTGAAGTGGACCTTCTTCGTTAATAGAATGGTAATTTTGGTAAAAAAACGAATTAATTGCAGTATCGTTAGAGTTTATTGGAGCCACTCAAAAAGCCTGAAGTCAGTGGTGGCGTGCCTAGGGGTCAAAGTTAGGGTAATCTCAATAGATTTTTTACGATTAAGAAAAAATCTGCAAGTTTCTTAGTTACTGATTCCAGTATTTTTATTCCAGGAGTATAAAATTCTAACTCTCCCAAGCCTATATGTTTATGAGGTCTCAGTATGTGTTAAGGTCAATCCACACTTATTTAAGTTAGCCTCAGAAGTCAGTAATAGGCAACAACGTGACGCATTACGCCTCTATGTGCGCCGAACGTGTAGGTACCACTTTAATGCACAAAAGTGTGTTTCACATGGCTCCTGTAATTTTCAATAAATTACCAAAAAAAATAAGGGCAATGAATACTGCTTTATTTAAGAAAAGTTTAAAGAGCCTTTTAGTTAATAAATGTTACTACAACTTGAACGACTACTTAAACGATAATTTCTCCAAACTAAAGATCTCACAGTAACATCAAGTACCTAATAGCACAATGAATGTATCCTAAAATATAATAAATAATCTGTTTATGTATTGTAATTATTCTAAGAATGACAATGAAATAATTTTATTATTATTATAAATAAATAATCTGTATTATTAGACTTTAAGGGCGCGTATTCGATTTAGCGCAACTCAAAATCTAAACCATTGCTAGAACGGCGTAGCAGCATTGACACACACTAGTACAATACAATGGTCTGTTTGTGTGCATCAGAAAAAAAATATGCACGGAATAAGCACGAATCATTGAAATTGATCGGCAAACGACAGCGCGCGATGTTTTACAGTGCTTTTTTAAATAATTGTCTAAAATAAATGAGCTCGTATAACGGACTGAAAAATATTCTGTATATTAAGCATAACATTTAATTTCATAAAATAAATATACCAGTAATGTTTTTATTCAAATACTGGTGAAAAAAAATTGTCAAAGTGAACCGATTTTCTACTTTTTCAACATTGTTTTTAAATACATAATAGTGATATTTTCGTAATTTTGTCTTTGTTACTGTCTTTATGACTGTATATACTGTTGGAAAAACGCATAAAACCAAATATTTTGGCATATTGTAATGGTTGTATTCGTCCTGAAATTTAACTCTGACGTCAATTTTCGTAAAACGATATGAAAGAATTGTCTTCGCTTTAAAAAACCATAATTAAAAATTATAGTTTTACTCTGTAGCTGTCTAAATCAAGACTTAATCTTTCTAAAACTGTAAATTGTCTTTAAATAATCTGCTCACACAATTACGATATTGCTATGGGCAAAACACAAAAACATGAAGTTTTCGTCACGAATCGAATACGCGCTCTTAATAAAATATTTTAACATCATTTTATATTATATTCCAATTCCAATCTTAATCTTGATTTATTAAACCGTGATTATATCCATTCTGTATGCCTTACGGTAGAATCACTTGAAACATGCACTTTTAATAACACCTTTGTAACAGTGTTTTCCGCAAAAATAAATAATTTGAATTTGAATAGAATTTAAATTTGATTAGCTCATGTTATGCTTATTAGTGCAAGCCTGGCTTTTCGGCTTTTACGAAGGTCCCGCCACTGCACCACTGAGAAGTCGTACGGATCGATAGGTTATGGTTAAGCTACGTTTGCCGCAGTCGGTCCACGGATGGGTGACCATCTATTTTATACTGAGACCCCTCCACGTCTCGAAAAGCACGTGAAATCGTAGATCTATGATAGTCGTTAAGGGTAGTCAGAATCCAGGAAGTCTGGCACCAAGGGGTGCCGCGTTACCAAGTAACTAGGTCGGACAGGCTGCCGCTCCAGGTAAAACACTAGTATACTAAACTGTAAGTATTCAGTTAGGCTGGCAGCACACCCCAGCATTGTTGCGAAAAGGCTGGGCAGATAATGAGACATTGGAGTAAGTGCTCATGCCTCGCCGATCTCTGTCGACCACGTGTCACTCTAAGTATGCGAACTCGAATAAAACATGGACTAAAATAGGTTTGTACCTATCACCCATTTATGGGAAAACTGCTTGGTCAAAGTTTTACTCAAAGCCTTAAGCCCGTCACAGACGTAATTAAAATATATATTAATATATTCATTACAAGGCATATTACGATATTTTTCCTATAGTAATCTTTTAGTGACTACATAAGCAGCTATAATATAATATATCTTTATTACGTCACCAAAATAAATGTGGACAGATATAGCAAGGCATATTAATTTAATATATTTTCAAAAATGTGAAACAATCAACGATCGCGGACGTAATAAGAGCGAAAATATATTATTATATTACAGCTACCGTGTGTGGTGTGGTGGCTAGCTATAATGTATATTATAGCTACGTATGTGACACGCTTTATGATGCAAGTTTTGAATTGTAACGTACAAGATAGTTGTTGTGGTGGCACAGTGTCTATGGCAATTCATGCATGAGGTTGTTGTTGGGTTCGATAGCGGGCAATTATAAATGTAACTTTATCAATTCATGTGTACTTTCTAAGTTTATCCTGACGATGTTTTCCTTCATCGCTGTCAGTCTGACAGCGATGAAGGAAAACATCGTCAGGAAACTGAACTGAACTTACACGTCTTAAATCGCCAATCCGCCTTCAGCAAGCGTGGTGATCAATACTCGTCCTTTCTCTGTATAAGAAGAGTCTTTTGCCCAGCAGTGGGACAATAATAGACTGGTATTATTATTAGGTGGCTATAATATTGGGTCCTAAACACCACCAATACTTACACCAACCAGAAAGAAATTATTCTTCGAATAACCAGACACAATGTTTGCCAATTCCAAAAACTAATAAAAATCTTTATTCACGACTTCTGTGACAACTTATTTCATTGTTCGAAAGAGTCAATATTTTCCTTCATACTGTGGGAAAGAGGAACTTCTTGTCTACATCAATGTTGAGTACCATAAACAACAGCTGTACCGGTAAACTCAATTCTGACATTTATAATCTGATAACCGAAGCAACACGTTCTTGCATTATGTTCAAGAAGGTTTTGAAGATATTTTCAGTAATCGTTACAATGTGGATGGTTTCATTATTAACGATACAGAGGGATGTTACACAACGCAATATTTTTACTAAACGTTACAACTTGTTGAATATGAAAAATTTGTCAGAATATGAAGTTTGGGAAAGTTTTAGAAGGAGTTTTAGCAATGACAGTTCAGATTTGTTGAGTGGATCAAAGTTTAAAGGTAAGGTTGAATATTTTAAAAAGACTAAGTAATTAATTATGAAAATTGGTGAGTGATCAGTGGTCAAAGGGCCCGCCTCACATCTGGTGGATGATTAGATAGCGGTCAGGTACCAATGTGAATTTTGCAACTGAGCAACTGATATTATGTACTTTCTATGTTCACTTTTTACGTCTCTAACTCTAATATATACAGGGCGTCCCACGGATATGCCACATGGAGGGAAAGTACCTTGAATATTGTAGATGGAACATTTTACTGAAACAAAACTTTATTTGAATTTAAAAAACAATTTAAACTGCCTTCATAGATATTTAAATAATTACATGGTGGAACCGGGAATCGATCCCGTTACACGAGAAAAATAATCATCCTGTAGCTTTATCATACCGATAGAAAGGCTTCATCGTAAGGATTATTTTTTGCTTGCAGTGAAATTGACTAGTTTGCCGTCACAGCAAACGGCATGACGCTCTCTCTTGCCGTCATATCCCCTCTACGTTATTGCTTTCGACCGTGTGTGTGTGCGAACGCATATAACACACTCCGTTGTTTCTTTGTATTAGCTGCTTACTATATCTATCCAACTATAGTACCTATACTTGTCATGTTTACCACTCGCACGCACTCCTTGTATTTTTTTTTATAGTTTTTGTTTTTTTTTTATTAGAGTAATGTATATTCACTAAGATGATTCATATCTGCCGGGCGTCCCAGGACGCCCGACGACCAACTTTTTTGAGGAAGGTCCTCGGAACGAATAAACGGAATGCTACTATCGATATTTCTATTGAACGAACAAATAAAACAAGTAAGAACTCGAAAATAATTTTTAATAATTTTTCAGCGTGGTATATGTTACCACACGTAGAAGCGGGGTTGACGGAAAACGAAAAACAATACATCATTAAAGGAGATGAGTACCCACCAGGTAAGAGTTGCCAGACTTCAGGATCACAAATAATATTTTCTGTTTTCGCTCTACAATTGAATAATTTTTATGTAGAATTTGGTGCAAAAGCTAATTTACACCTCGAAACTCATTGTTTACTCATTAATACGATATTAAACTAAAGATCACATCGAAATGAGTAGGAAATTATTTGGGAAAAAAAAGTTAAAACTAGAAAATTTTCTTAATCATTATAGCCTATGTAACCTATGTAAATATTTCAGATTGTGTTCATAATAAATATTTTAATTAAATCCAGACGTTGCCTTACGCGAACAAAAGATTGATAATGACATAAACTCTATCAGGCGTATTTTTGTGACACTCGTCATCTTACAGACAGCTATAGTATATCTACATCTTTAAGTCATATCATGAACTTCTTTTCTTTTAATTAAG
Organism: Charanyca ferruginea; assembly: GCA_947361185.1. Lineage (NCBI taxonomy): Eukaryota > Metazoa > Arthropoda > Insecta > Lepidoptera > Noctuidae > Charanyca > Charanyca ferruginea. Next base: position 8,908,791 of record OX376070.1, read on the forward strand.
GATAGTATCTACCCTATATTTTTCAACAAAACTTTGAATTGTTTAGGTACAGCACATAATTTTGAAGACACTAATTGAAAATGGCTATGCTTATCAGGTTCTATGACTCGATCGTTATAGATACCGTACGTTTAAACGAATATGACGCGTCTTTGCTTGGATGGTATTTTTAATTCGTACCCCTTAGAATTAAAGAGTAACACTTTTATGATGTCAGCTAAAAACAGCAAAAATTTAATTTAAAAAAAAATTAAATTCGTCCATTTAGAAATAAAGTTTAACATTCAACATAGCCCATGACACTCTGAATTAGTAACTATAGCTTTTTATCGGTGAAATAAATCCTGTAATCGAAAAGTTACGCAACTTTCCGATTACGCAACTTTCAGAGGGCACGTAATAAGACACGAAAGATACGCCATGTTACAACTTATCATGATAGGCAAAGTACCTGGAAAGCGAGATGTCGGTTACAGGAGGAATCTCGAGCGCCACGGGAATATTTCACCTCGCGGAGGAAAAGGAAGAGTATGCAGAGCTGACTGCTAATCTTCGTTGTTCGGAGAAGCACTAGAAGAAGAATCGGACCAGTACTTCCAGAGATTTCCTGTTCATTATCATCATCATCAGCCGAAACACGTCTACTGTTAAACATAGGCCTTTCCCTTAGCATGCCACAACGAGCGGCAACCTGCCGCTTGCATCCACCCGTTACCCGCGACCTTGAAGATGTCGGCGGTCCATCTGTTGGGAGGCCTACCAACTTCCGGTTCGTGGTCTCCACTCGAGAACCTTTCTTCCCCATCGGTTATCGGTTGCCCATTGCCACTTCAACTTGCATATTCTGAGAGTTCTGTCGGTAGCCTTAATTCTTCGGCGAATTTCCTTACAGAATACATAATCTAAAAGGCATTGTTCTACCATGGTCATGCCCATTACGTCCGGTACTTGGGTGTCCTCTCTACTGACAATGGGTAATAAAACATCCTCATCTTGAAAAGTTATTGAAGACCGGCCTTGATTCTTCCTGCCCGAGATTTCCAGTACAAACATACTATAAACAAACTTTACATCTTTATAATATTTGTTTAGATTGACAGTGCTTCGCTCCTACAAGCATAAAACGCATTAACTACAATTTTAAACAAAATTAATATTATTATTATTACAGGAGTCGATGGTACACCAGTCGTTTTACAAGACAACTTGAGATATTATCTGAGACAGGATATGCAAAGAGGCTGGAAAGACCACGCTTTTAACAGATTTGTCAGCGATTTAATACCAGTGAACAGAACTCTAATGGATCCAAGAGAACCAGAGTAAGAATATTGATTTAGCTAACCAAAGTTTTCATAATCATCTAGGAAGATGAAACATTAATCCAAAGGTAATCCAGTTTAATTTATTAAAAGTATTCTTCTTGATACATATCAGATAGAAAATGATTATGAATATGATTCATTTATACATTACAAGTGGCAATTAAGGTGCATTTAGGCTACAGTAAGTAAGAACACATAATAGAACATACAAATTGAAACACGGCTATGTAGCGGCAGCAATAAGTAATATGGTGTAAGTGTTTCCCTGAACGAAGAACTCTATTACACGGTATTTTATACAATATCCAAAATCTTGAAAATGGATGAAGCAATTTTAATTAAACTTGATACGTTTACGTAAGATACCTACGAGTCTAAAGAGTAATTTGAAACAATTTAAAGTTTTATAACGAATACTTCAAACAGAGTCCTTAGTTGAAAGATTCATCTTTAGAATATGAATTTTAATTAAAATCGTAAAAAGTTTGTATGAGCTAGATACCATGTCACATAAATGCTCAAACGAAGGTTTTAAAACTATTTTTTGTCATTGCTTTGTTTAATTCCAGATGTAACGATCAGGCTTTCTCAAAAGATTTACCAAAAGTTACAGTTATTATATGCTTTTTTAACGAAGCTTGGTCTACGCTCATCAGAACGGTAACGTCTGTTCTGAACAGAAGTCCGCCACATCTTCTAGACCAAATAATATTGGTTGATGATTTTTCAGATAATAATATGGGTGGGTATGTCTGAAGCGATTTTATTTTTTACTGGCTTCTGCCCACTACTTCTTACAGCGTGAATTTTTAAACAGATCTATGTAGTTATTACTATGTAAAAACAATTACTTTCTTATATTGAGATTAGTTTTTAAACTGAGTAAGATTTCTTACTCTTAGCTTTTATTAAAGAAAAAAAAACTAAACATGCACATTTCCTTTGAAACACAAAAACATGAGAAAGAACATGACAGTTCTAAGCAGCATAAAGGAGTTTCTTTTTTTAGTACGAACCTTTTTAGGTATATTATAAAATTTATCATTTTAACATCTTACTTATGTAAATATAAAATTATTTAAATTGACAGTTTAAATCAGTGGTTGATATTTCAAAGGAACCCAAAGAAATTTTAAAATTTCCAGGTCATCTTAAAAAAAAATTAGAAGATTATGTACGAGCAACACCAAAAGTGAAATTGATTCGAACGGATCGTCGTGAAGGACTTATTAGAGCAAGATTATTGCCCTTAATGAATGTGACAACACCAGTTATTTTGTATCTTGACAGTCATTGTGAGTGTGCAGAAGGTAAGTTTAAGAAATTATCATCATAAAAATATGTCCTGTCTTCATTGAATACCTACTAAAACTGGTCTAAACCGACATTCAAAGCACAAATAATATAAAAATTATGAAACAAAGGCAAATGACAAGCTCTATAATTAACTTAATAGTATAATTAAATCAAACCAGGTAGATACATAGATAGCATCTTATTTGAATTTAGTCCATTCGCGTATTTTATGCTTATCCTGGTTCAGCAGGAAAACTAAGTCGTACAATACTGTATACGCTATTCTGTAATATATTGTTTATACTCGTGTGGTAAATAAACTAAATAAATACGAGGTCTATTCAAAATATAACCAAACTTTTGAAATTTCGTGGCAACGAAGTTTGGTACGAGGTAACGAGGTTTCCAGTGGGGTGTCCGGGCTAGAATAGCACCCCCCCATTTCATCTCGAGGGTGTCGTAGAAGGCGACTAAGGGAAAATCCGGAATTCCGGCAGCTGCGGCTTCCGTGTACTCAACAACTTCACTGCAGTTCCCGAGGCGCCTGCCAAGCGTGGGGATTATGGCCGCCTTATGGGGGAGGCCTTTGTACAACAGTGGACGTCTTATGGCTAATGATGATGATGATGATGATGAAGTTTGGTAGCGTCATACGGTTGATAAGACTGTATTAATTTCCGGCGTAATGTGCGATTTTCAAGAGCAACGATGCCACGCTAAGTTTTGTGTTAAGCTGCGAGAATCTTTTACCGAAACATTTTAACTTCTGAAAGAAGCAAGATTATGCTCTAATACACAGTGTTACGAATGGTCTTGCCGATGCCAAAATGGTCTTTAATCAGTTGAAGATGACTCTCCATCAGAAAGCCCTTCGACGTCAACTGAACATCTCACATTCAGAACTGACTGGTACTTTAAAGAGGGCAAGGGCCAATAATTTGTGTAAATTGAAAACTAAATTTAATGAAGAAGTTCGGTTATTTTTTAGCAGGCCTCGTAAATTCTGCTCTACCTATTTCGTTCATAAGTGAGTGTAACTTAGAGTATCATTAATCAATTTAGGGAGGAAAATGTATATTTACTGAAATACATTATAGATCATTATTGATTCCAGGATGGCTAGAACCGTTATTGCAGGCTATCAAAGAAGACCCTACTCGAGTAGTCAGCCCGGTAATTGATAATATTCACGATACAACTTTCCAGTACATAGCTCAAGATATTAACGACCTCCGGATCGGTGGGTTTAGCTGGGACCTGCAATTCAACTGGATTGGCATTCCACAAGATGATTCCGTGAATCAAACCAATCAAATTGCTCCTTTAAAAACTCCAACAATTTCTGGAGGATTGTTCGCTATACACAAAGATTTCTTCAAAAAAATCGGTTTCTATGATGAGGGCTTTGAATTATGGGGGGCAGAGAATTTAGAACTGTCCTTCAAAACGTGGATGTGCGGTGGCACCTTATTAATTATTCCATGTTCACATGTAGGTCATCTTTTTAGAAAACGCATACCTTATGATGATTCAAAAGGTTCGTTGAAGAAGAATCTATTGCGGTTGGCAACGGTAATTATATTTTTTAACAAAGTTATTAATTTTTTCGTGTTAGTATCGCAAGCGGAACTGTTGAGCAATTGCGGGTTCGATCCCCACATTGGGCAGAATTTTATTGGGTATTTCTGTCAGGAATTTTTCAGTAGCTGCGGCATTAGGTTCATCTAGATTATGTCGTTGTGTGCTCCTATTAGTTTTATTTAAGAACGCACTAATTTCATATTTATAATTTGAGTATTGTGATGACCGATAACCGATGGGGAAGAAAGGTGCTCGAGTAGCGACCATGATCCGGAAAACGTAGCGTTGATAGGCCTCCCGCCAAATAGACCGATGATACCGTCAAGGTCGCGGGTAATTGGTGGATGCAAATGACAGGTTGCCGGTCGTTGTAGTGTTCTGTGGGTCTTGAGTATATCTTGTCTTATGATGATGTTGTGATGGCCTAGTTGTTAAGGCACCCGCTGCTCTACGTATGAGACGCAGGCGCCTTCACCAGTTGTTGCTGTTTTTACCGAGCGAATATCAAAGTGACCTTTTCATACTTTTTAAGTTTATCTCTAGGACATCACTGACATCGGTGAAGTAAAACATTGTGAAGACACCTAGACTAATTGATATACTAAATTGTTCATACAAAATTAAGACTTATTTTCACTGACGAAGGTTGTTATTATTTTATATATTCTTCCGCATAATTGTGACACGCGCCGTTTTGCTACGTGGGTACTTAAACTTGTTTTTTTCTATTCCGTGGTGGTGATTAATGTTTGTGCCATCTCTGTCTAATTAGATATTTTGCCTTGGAGTAGGATAATAATAAACAGGTATTTTTAATTTCTCATTTGCAACTGTGTTTTAGGTCTGGCTTGACGATTACGCTAAATACTATTTTGAAAGGATAGGAAATCATAAAGTAGACTTCGGCAATGTGTCTTCAAGAATAGAACTACGCAAGAGATTAAATTGTAAATCGTTCAAGTGGTATTTAGAGAATATATACCCACAATTGGAATCGCCCGATCAGTATGCTGCTAGTGGTCAAGTAAGCATTTTACTCTACATTAGCTGATGCCCATGACTTCGTTCGCGTGACAGTCAGCTATCTGCAGGGTTTTAATTAAAGTCCCGTCTATATAGGTCCAGCCGTTTCAGAGATTATCCGGAACAAACAGACAGAAAGATAGACAAAAAAAAGTTTTTTTGATATAAGACCGTATAATATACACTAATTTCTCAATTGAAGATAAGTTTGTGTTCGGTCAGCTTAAGGTTGCTCTCTCGAAAAAAGCTTGAAAAAAGCATGCAGATGAAGCAACTTTTCGTCAGCATTTACAGAGAAATTACATCTGAAAAAAATTTTTAGTAATCTACATAATATGATACGTAATTTGGTTTAGTCACAATTCTATCGGTTTCACATAATAAGAAAAAAAAAAGTCAAGTCACCTCCAAATCATTGAGATGAAACCATTTTACTCCTTAATTTCTTATCAAAAGAGTATAAAAATATCGACTGCTTTGCAATACAAAGGAAAATGATTTGGTTTTGTTACTTGTTAAAAATATGTATTATTTTTGTTACAATAAATTTAAAATGCGTCCGATTAAGGACTGCGTCTACATCACCACCGCACTCGTCCACAAATTTGGTACGGGCTAAATGCTCAAGGTTATTGGCATGTATACAAGCCTTAATCTCCGGAACTACTAGTCTGATTCTGTAAATTACTTCTCTAATAAATAGCTACGTTATCCCTGAGTGCTTTAATAGGCTATACAGGGCAAAATTGAATTTATAAGCAATTTTTTAAGGAGTGACTCAGACCACGAACCTGAACAATTTTCATTACGGAGCCAACTCAAACAGCGCGAAAACAAAACAGCTGTTCCATACATTTTGGCCGATGTACCTGATGCACTTCTGTATGTTACAGCTGACTTTTTTTTCGCGCTGTTTGTGTTGGCCCCATAATGAAAGTTGTTCAGGTTCGTGGTCTGAGTCACTGAGTTCAACCTGTATATAATCATAAGAAAAATTATCATCATCTCAACTTCCTGGCCTTATCCCATATTACTTCGAGTATCTGCAACACGTTTTCTTTTTCCATTCCATCCTGTCAACAGTCATGATATCACTGACTCCCTTCTCTTTTATATCATTCTTCACACAATCTATCCATCTTTGATTCGGCCTTCGTCTTCATCTCCACCCATCCACATTTATATTCAACTCTTTTGGTTTCTTTCCTCTTCTTCATATGCTCATACCAAAACAAACGATTCCCATTCAACCTTTCTGTCACTGGCGCAACCTTCAAACTTCCTCTAATATATTCAGACCTTATCCATTCTAGTTACTCCACATTTCTATCTCAATATTCTCAGAATTATCCACGCACATGCAATCTTTTTTCATCTGTATTCTTCACGGAAAATCAAAAAGATTGGGCGCCGTAAAAAAATTCACCCGGACTAAATCTCGGGCAAAAGCTAGCATATATTCTATGGTATATTAAAATTGGTCTCTCACACGGAGGAGCTTGTGGCTAAGTTAAAGCCGGACCGATCGATCGATCAAGGTACGGAAAGCTACGCTAGCCGCGGTCGGTCTGTGGGTGATGAGTGACCATCCCTTTCATACCAGGATCCCTCCGTGCCTCGGAAAGCACGTAAAGCCGTTGGTCCCTGCTGTCATTTGTTCATCTATGCCAGTCGTTTTGGATAGTCAGAAGCCAACAGTCTGACAACCAGTCTTCCCAAGGGGTATCGTGTTACCCAGTAAATGGGTTGTGGAGGTCCGATAGGCAGTCGTTCCAAGTAAAACACTGGTATTCAGCTGCATCCGGTTAGACTGGAAGCCGACCCCAATGTAGTTGGGAAAAGGCTAGGCAATGATGATGATGTCTTTCATGCGGTTGAAGTTGCGGCAGAAGCTAGTGTCCTATAAAATTCTTTTTTTAACAATAACCATTACTAATTTTTACGTCCTTTTATAGATCTATAGTGCAAGTAATCCTGATATATGCTTTGATGGACATCCGGTAGATAACTTTCATGAAAATGTAAAGTTGGCGCCTTGCCATTTTCAGGGTGGTAATCAGGTAAGCATAAATTCACATATTTTAATGTTATCACTTTACTTGGCGCATTTGTTCTAATACTTATTGGAATATGGTTAAATTGAAATTGTATTGGCAAAATAACGCGAATATTTGCACGAATACACTAAGTGATGCGTGGTTGCACCTACCATTCTATTAGATTCATTATTTTGGATATAGGTTGATGTTCAAATGTGTGTATGTGTGATGATAGGTTACCTATCATAAGGTCGAAAAATATTTGACCGAATTTCATTTCACCTAAAACTTTTCAACTATTATCGTTTCGTTTTTTTTTACTTCATCGAAGTCACGTCTGCCACTGTATCAGTTGACCTATTATCAATTCGATTTTTTTCGTTATTCCGACGTTTCATTTGGTCGTTAAACTTTTTACCGAAGTTAGACTTAGCCGAACAACATTTGTTCGAAGTATTATGATTCCAAACATTCATTATGCCACTGTTTTAATTACCATATTTTCATTTCATCAAACGCCTAGAAAGTTTGTGCACACTATTTCATATCTGCTATGCAAGCAGGCATGCAACATGCACAAGCATTGTTTCTGTCACGGCTCCGGCGCTGCGGGGTCTGAGCGGCCCCACGCGAGCTTATCGTCGCAGATGGTTTTAATGCTCACCACCGCAGCTTTGGCTTGCCTCAGCCTCAGCCGCGGCGGCGAGCCTTCAAACCGCCTGCTCCTCAGCTCGCGGGCCGCCCCACTTTTACACTCATTACTTACACTCACGCAGACAAGACTGCGTGAAGTCGGTTTTGCAGCGATTCGTTTCTGTCACTAAAATTGTGTAGTCTATTGATTTTTTATGACACTATTTTATTTTATATTGATAATGCTACCAGGTAATCTTATATATAAAAATCTTCTGTGCGTGTGTATGAAAGTGAACTCCTCCTAAACGGCTGGACCGATTTTGATGAAATGTTTTGTGTGTGTTCCAGTGGATTTGTGAATGGTGTAGATTCACAATTGGACCCGATAGGTGGCGTTGTAGTTCTAGGACTTGTTTTTATTTTCAGGCAGGACAACGTCTGCCGGGCCCGCTAGTATTCTGTAAAATGTTGTTTCGGTGTGGTGAAAATATGGCAAATAAATCATTTGGCAAATGAAAAAAGTTCAAAAGAGGCTTCGGCCAATAGCAAAGAGTTAATTTGTAAATCGACGTAAAATAGTTCGGTAAAATAATACTTATGACACATGTTAATTCGATGATATAAAAATATGTCAAATAATGCATATAGCAAAAAAGACATCGGTCAATAGTTTTCGGTAAAATGAAATTCGGTAAAATGAAATTCGGAAAAAAACATTTCGGAAAAGTAATCGGTTCCCGTGATGATAGGTTAATGTTATTTATTTTAATAAATTACTGTGTAAACCTATTACGGTTAATACATTTTAAATATCTGGAAAATTGTAAAAAATAAGATTGTATATACACTACAGCTTTATTTATATATTATAATAGCTGTCGACAGTACGCCAACAGATAATAAAGTAAAAAAATCCTGTTAGATGAACTACTTTTTTTTTAATAGGTATAAAAAAATCATTTGATTCAACTAAATTACATCCATAAAGAAACATAATTGTAGCACATTATACTCGTAGAGTAACATAGCATTCAATTAAAATACCCTCTCGTACCTATGCCGAAATTACAGACACAATTTAAAAGTTATTGTGTCTCGCGTAGATCTGCTGTCCGCATACGAGGGAATACATTATCAGTAAATTAAAACTACAATATTATTATTAAATCAATTCCAAAATGATTTTTTTATATGTTTTCAGTTTTGGACATACAGCAGTATTGGAGAAATACGACGTGACTCTCTTTGTCTTGACTATATACTGAATTCTATCACATTATTCTTCTGTCGGAATTCAGCTTCACAAGTTTGGCTGTATAATGACAATGTAATTAAAATTATTTAATTTATAATTTAAAAATTATTCTAGAATTTGCCCCCTCCTCGGGTGCAAAACGATCTATGAGAGGTGGCCTGAGGGCGGCGGACTAGGGGCGTCTTTCGTCCGACCAGATAGGCCCGAGTTGGCGGCGCAATGTTTCACGCGCGCCACACGAGAGTGGGTGCGGCTGTTATGGGAATGGCCGCACGGCTAGGTGGGACCCGTTGAAGAACAGCAGTATTTCTATTCTGTTACAATCTTCCTCGGTGAACACCTAAGTGAAGTGAGCTGTCATCCGTCCCGATGCTAGTAAGTGAAGTGAGCTGTCATCCGTCCCGATGCTAGTGCTAGCATCGGGACGGATGACAGCTCACTTCACTTAGGTGTTCACCGAGGGAGATTGTAACAGCATAGCTCTAGAGGTCAAGGCTTGTCGGGGGAGCGGTGAATTCTTATGCTAATCCTGAAACCCTGGCCATTAGTCAGAGGTGGAACACCGCGGTTTTTTGAGCCGGTAAGAGTTCGGCATGCCCTTCTGTCACCCCCACGATGGTGGAAGTCCGTGAGGATTTCCACCGCGCAAAAATATTTCTCCCAGCATTATGGGGCCAGGGTAAAACGAGTGGACTTGACGCCTTTAACATAACGTCTTGTACAAGCGCAGCAAGCTCAGCAAGCTTAAATTCAAAACATCGCGAAAACTTCTAAGTTTTTTTTGAAGACGACGCTACATAAAATAACATTATGTTTTTGTTTTTCAGTCACACGTTATAAGGCACATGATGACAGAACAGTGCCTGAACATTGCCCAATTCCCAGAAGGTATAACACTGGTATTAACTCCATGCACGCCATCATCGTCACAGAAATGGATCTTTGAAAACTTTAAGTTTAGTAACCTTGCCCCACAAATGCAGATAGGTCTTCAAGACTGGGAAAAACTAACGAAGCTATAAAGAACCATTTTATTATTTAAAGTAAAATTTATTTTTCTATTTTATTTTATAAGCCTTGGACGACATGAATGGCAATTCCTTCATCTTACTAAACGTTATTATGGGCTAAAACTAATACTAATCATAATACTTTATTAGCCAATTTTTATAGTTAAGTCTAGAAAACTTTGTTTATTTATTTCTTCGCTAGCTTTTGCCCGCGACTTCGTCCGCGTGAATGTCGGTTATCGCGGATGCAGATGAAATCTCGGATTAAAAAGTAGCTTAAGTACTTCCATTAAAATCGTTAAAATCGGTTCAGCCGTTTCATCGTGAAATCGTAACAGACAGAGTAATTACTATCGCATTAATAATATTAAGCAAGGAGTATGGATTTATATTTTGTTTATTTCAACAACACAAACATTAACAAATAACAGAGAACAAAGACATGGACTAGTATCTATGTCAATCAAAGACGTGTACAGCATTCAAAATAAAAGTTTATCAGAGTAAAGGGCAAAAAATACGATTCGATAATTAAAGTATACGTTAAGTTAAATATAGGAACCGGCTAGCGACCAACACAATAAAAATGTTTACTAGCCACTTTTCCCGGCAAAAGAAACCACTCGCCCTTTGAAACACCCACGGTAAGAACAAAGGTGGTATGAACCTAACCACAGAGCTCGTTATGTACCTGAAAGAATTTTATTACAGTCCTTTTTACTACGACTAACCTCAAATGAGGACCCCTGTTTGAGTACAGTAGCATTATTGTGGTTTGAAGGAAAAAGCACCGTTCTGTATCACAAAGGGGAATTTGCTTTGTTCCGAATGTAAATGCTAGCTGTATTTTAAGAGTAAAATAAAAAAATATGCAATGTAACAACAAGTTTTTTTTTGCATGCATTTGCTTTTAGCCACATATTTTTTTTTATTAATTTGTATTTTTTTGTATAAATCATGGAGAACTTTTAAAATATACTAAGCCTGTTTTTAGTAGAATAAATCAATCAACGCTACTAAACTTGCATACAAAAAGGTGTAAAATGAAAATGTATTTAGAAACATTAATTCTAAAGAATAGCCAAAGAATAAAACGTACTTCGAAGAATTTATTAAGATTTAAAACTGACTAAGGTACACTAAGCGAACGCATTAATTAAAACTTATTATCTTTTAACAAACACTAATTAATTTTACTCAGTGTCGTACCGGCTGTTTGTTTTAATGATAAATACGGCAATTATCTGTCTACCTGTCGCTTTAAGGAGTTATACACAATTATACTCTACTTCCGTAAACAATGATATAATTTATACAGTCTAAGAAATGCATTGTTTGTTGAAATTAAAGATTTAAGGAATCTGTATGTCTATTCTGTTACAATCTCCCTCGGTGAATACCAAGGTGAAGTGAACTGTCATCTGTCCCGGTGCTAGGGATTTACAAAGCACTACTCACTCACTTCACCTAGGTGTTCACCGAGGGAGATTGTTACAGAATAGGACTGCTGGGGCCAATCATTTATAATGATTTATTTGTTATACACACGCATAAGTTTTTACAGTGTAATCCGATTTAGATAGTTCTTTTATTATTCGATACGTTTAATTTATATGGTGAAATATTCTATATCTAAGGGTTGAAAATTAAGGTATGACTGAATATGTTTGGTGTTACAGTTTCTTAATTATTTTGAATTATTAATAATTAGGCATGCAAAAAAAATATTTTTACTAAAAAGACTAAAAAGTTAAATTAACTTTAATTTTGGAAGTCGGTGGCAATATAAAACAAAAAACAGAAAAACATATACTCAGTTCATATGTCGAATTGAGCACCACCACATTTTTTTGAAGTCGGTTAAAAATAGATTTATTCAGTTAATATTTGTTGTGTTTTTTAAGCAGACTAAAGGTCACATACTTAATCAACTAGACCCGGGACAACTACTGTTAAACACATTCACTGCCAGGCCAAAAATGTTGAAGGTCAAACCTCCACTAGTTCCAGCCACATGTGTGTCAGACCTAACAGCTAACACAGAGAGCAGAGAAAAAGTGCTAAGTCCATAAAAAAAATGAAGCCTTGTTTACACGTGTGCTAGTTCAACTCTCTTAATCTACCCAAAACCTAGACCGAAAAACATGTGAAAATGAAAACACGAACTTTGTAATTTACAATGTACCTTTTTGTAAAAGTAGGAGCGTTATCTACGGATTAACTTAATTGTGGCTATAAAATAAAATATTTCGCCGAAACAAAATATTTCGCCGAAACAAAATTTTCAGGGAAGGTTTTTTGTTTTAACCTTAGTGAAGATTATGTCGGATTTTAGTTGCTGTTTTTGACTGGCCAAAATAAATTACAAGGCCCACAGTTTGGGCCGTTTTTAAGAGAAAGCGGTGTGGTCTGCTTGCTAGCAATGGCAAGGGTTTGTAGTTCAGTTGTTTTTTTTTGTTTACTTTTTATGTGTATTTTGTTGGAGTGTAATTTGATACGTTGTTGTTATGAAGTTAGTCTCTATTTGTCGTAAGCAAACAAAACTTTTATTTTAAATATTTTTTTTTGTTTTATTTTTTTTATTTACGTATATTATGTGGACTATATTTTTGATGAGAGCCTGTATTAGAATAAAATGAATGATAAACTTTAACAAAACATGTAACGAAATGAAAATTGGTAACTTTATACAAAATCTTACTCCATCAAAACCAATTTCAGTCAAATTTCTGCAAAAATAGTCACCATTACTTAGTTTCTAAATCTCGACAAATAATGGCCACTAAATTAAATTAGGGGCAGAAGTTATACCAACTCATGTGGTCAGAGAGGAAGGATTAATTCTCTAAGCAGGGCTCGTAGGATGGATATACTACTTTGAAATAATTAAAAGGCAGTAGAAAGGATTTGGGAACTTTGAGAATAGACTGATGAAGACATTAAAATATTAGCCTGAATATTTTGGTGCAAAAGGTTTGTGAAAAAAGATTCTGTTTAAGGATTTGACCACGCATCACTTTTTACAACGTTCCGATGATTTTTAATTTCTCTATTGGTAATGTGAGCGCAACAGTCATATACAGATGACAAACCAAAATATGCCCAGCACGCCTTGGTCATGACTTCATGACAGACTTTTATACGTAAATAAAGCTTGTTAAACTTATAAAATAACATTGTTTTTTATATTTCCTTTGCTAAATGTGTTCCTTGACTCATCCTAATTTATCCAGTCTTACGTCCTGGCAAATAAACAATCCAAAAAAACGGCATGGCGTCGTGCGTCCATGGATAATACGTACGTCCACGGCGACAAGTCCAATTAAACTCCATCTAGTTTCAAACTTACAGAACTTCTTTCTTTATATTCCATCTATGTTAAGATACGAAGTCAAAAACTAATACCAATTATAGGAAGGATTCGTAAGATTAAAAAATTTAAACGCACTGGACTAAATTAAACATCCTAGTTCGATTACGCCTATGAATATAATTATTTTTAACTACTCAGAGTTATTTTGCTTTTATAATCTGTTTTTAATAAGTCGTTATGGAGCCCCTTGTCACATGTGATGCCGGCCGCGATTAGCACTACCCCATTTCTACTTGTGGGTGTCGTAAAAGGCAACATAACATATTAACATATTAACCAGGGCAGCAGCGTGCTCCTGAATACCATAACACCTACTGCAATCGCCAACATGCATCGGCCAAGCATGGCAATTACTGCTTCACCTATGCCTAGCAGTGTCAAAGTCAAAGTCAAATCATTTATTTCAATTAGACTAATAAGGCAATTTTGAACATCAAATGGTAAAAAAATGTATTGGCCATTCCAAAAAGTAGTGTTGTATGGAGAAGTTTGGGCAAGAAACTCCATACTTACTTTTTTTTAAACAGATGTGTACAATGTGTGCAGTGGGTGTCTAAAGTTTGACATGGTGAAGTTGTTATACGATCCAAACTAAAGCATAATTACTTAATTTACTTTTATCCTCAAAGACACTTGACTTTCATAAAAACCAGTGCCAGCAAAAATATATCTCAGAAAAGAAATACTAACGAAAGAACTGATCTATTTCCTATCAATACCATTACTTGGATTTACCTCACTATTTTTAATTTAACAAATGGCTGTTTTTCAAAGCGCCAGCACAGATACTGAGCTGTTTGATGCTTTCCATTTAACCTGAACGATGGGTCCAGCGTTCGCCGATAACCGCAAAGTGAATGAGTTTACGGCACAGTGCTTGTACACGGCGGAGTTTGTTTTGCGGTTGGTATACTGTGATGGGCAATTATAACAGGTGCTAGTGCAAATATTTTTCTTTTTAAAGTACTTCAGAATAAAATTTACTGGCCCCTATTGTTACATAGGTAAGTTTAGTTTTAACATACCCCACAATTATCCGCGTCACCCTATCAAACTTTTACGTTCCCCATTTCGCAAAACTGTATCTGGATCTAACTATCCCATCCCCAGAATTTGCAGGCTTCTTAATAATTGCGATGAATCTGTAGAATTTTTTTCCACAACGCACCTACACCGATACCCGCACGGAAGAAATATTTGTTATCTATATAAATAAAAAGAAAAGTCCTGACTGACTGACTGACTGACTCATCAATGCCCAACCCAAACCCTTGGATCTGGAAAGCTGAAATTTTGCACAGAGTTTCCCTTTATAATATAAATAAGTATATAAGGTTTAATAAGTTAGGTTTAAAGTGTCATTTCTAGGGTAGTAATTAATTAAAATTAGGTACATATTAGTTTATAACTACACTGTCGCATTAGGTTAACGCCTGTAAAGATAGATGTAAGAGGATAAATAAATAAATAAATAAATAAATAAATAATGTAGACAAAGAATAACGAAGAATTTTTCGAAATTCAACCCCTAAGGGAGTTAAATAGGGGATGAAAGTTTGAACGAAAAATCGTCATTTTTGTAGTTTAAACCATGAAAATTGGTGTTTATCGTTCTGGTTAAAAATAAAGAACCACGTGTTTCAGTGTTTTGGAAAATCAGTCCCTGAGGGCGTAAAATAGGGGATGAAGGTATAAATGGGAAACCCGTTAGTTTTGTAGTTCTCTTATATGAAAATTTGTATTTAGCCTTTTGGTTGGTAATTAATAATTTCATGTATCAGCATTTTTGAAAAATCACCCCAAAAGAGGGTAAAACAGGGGATGAAAAATTTACTGCCGGGTCAAAAATGTTGAAGGTAAAACCTCCACTAGCGTCGGTAACTGGTGACCGACATGGCGCTCAACGTGTTAATAAAATTTAGGATAAGGATAACTTGAACTCTGGGGAAGGACATAGGCTACTCTTTAATCTACGACTTCATCTGCATCCGCTATAACCGACATTCACGCGGACGAAGTCGCGGGCAAAAGCTAGTACCTACATATTGCTGTTCCGGGTCTGGCTGTTTAAATATGTGAGGTTACCTATGTGACCCGCAATAAATGAGAAAAAATATATAAAAATAGCGTGGGGTAAAGTTTAAAAAGAAAAACTAGTTAATAGCTTAAATCTGTGCAGTGGCAGTTATCAACAGAAAAGTAATTCTGTTCACTGGGAATACTTTTGGAATAGCGCCATTGCTAGGCAGTCTTCTTCTGCATAGCGTTTCGATGACAAAATGTTACTAAGTCTTAATTGTTGCTTCCCAGAATTTATTGGCCATTTTGACTATACTATTATCGTCACGTTTCTGTACATAACAAACGTAGGTATACTTAGAATAGATTTAAAGATTAACGCTAAATATCTAAAGTCGATACAATTACTTCTAAAAACGGAAGAAGTTTTAATGTGGGCATGGCAAAACTCCTCATCCTTTAACATAAATAAAACGTGTTAAGTTGTAGTAAATATACTTCATGAAGTAAAATATTCAAATTGTTACCGAAATGCATGTGCATGTGATACCATCAACTCGGCTGCATCAATGTGCAGCCAAGTTGTAATCTAAGAGATAACCTAAATGGTGAGGGCTTGAAGTTTTGGGCACTTAATTACTCTATTTATCTGTTCCGTGACTTAATTGCTGTAACATATTCTTGCAACGTTGAAGCATTTCCTACTAGTAAGTTTACTCAAGAGTGAAATGCATTACTCGAGCAAACTATCGATGAACGATTAAATATCAACAGTCCAAGATGCCAGATTAACCCGGTCTACGTAATTTTGCATAGCTGAAATTTCAAGGATAGAGGAATATATTTTTAAGAAAGTATATGTACTTACAAATTTTGATGCTAAGAGCCCTGAAAAAGGCCCTTTTTCAGGGCTCTGGTATAAAAGTTATCTAACCCCCTTTTGTTGAAATGAGAAGACTGGTCTCTACGCGAATATCTAAAATTTCGTTGAAGCCGTAAAATAGTTAAATCCCTAGCGATATAGCTATATAATGTAATCGCTTTCAAAATACTATATTACGGTAATATACAACCATTGTATTGCGACATATCTATAAAAACCAGCCACCTGACCTTTATTTTAAAATACCTTTCTTTTAAACTATTACTTTTATTCGCTTCCAAGAAATAAACTGCACCTAGTCGTCCACGAAAGTAATTCAATTAAACGGAAAACTTTTACAGCTCACATTGAATCCAAAATATATGTCCAGCCACATATATTTGCCTTGCGCTGATTTGCATAATGGGCACATAGGAAGATATACGGCGTTTGCCAGGAGTTTCCCAACATATTGAAGGGAGGGATGAAGAAAAATTGCTTTAGCATCGCGCCCTGAAAACTGGAACCTTTAATTTACATGTCACGTAACGCTCTTATTTCAAAGCAATAAGGTTGGGAGTTGATTGGCGTGTTTTCGCTTAAATGAAGAGCAGAATGAGGGTTAACAAATATGTTACGGGCGCTCAGAATTTATGAACGGACGATTTTCGCGTCTATTGCTATGCTAGGCACCTGGCTTTGTGATATATTATACTTGTTATTTTATTTTTGTAAATCTACATAATTATGCGCGATGATTCGTCGCGTTAACCCCTGGAAAAAATTTAGCCCCTTATTTTTTGTGTGTAACGTAAAACTGGAATTATGTAAAGCTGATGTAATGAAGACGCAAATTTTTGCACTGTTCTGTAATCACCACTCTTTTTATAGCGTTGTGATTACGACAATATCTCCTTCAATTAAAACAGGCAAATTATGAATGCATAATTTGCCTGTTATCTTAGTTATTATTAAAAACAAAGATTATGTGTGGATGTTTTGGAAACGCTAATTTTAAAACATCGTACATTAGTAATCTTTATTTTAAGCGTTGTGATTAAGGCAATGTTATTATCTCCTTTAATCAACTCAAGCAAATAAATTATGCTATTTGGATTGTGAAATATGCTAATATCGGCTTGGAATCGAAAAAGTAGAAAGTAAATTTATATCTTCTCGTTCCGTTTATTTCTATGACTTAATATGAGTAGGATATAGTGTGAAAACAGAACATTATAGCTATATAAGTACTTGTATATAACTATTTATTCACTCAGTACCTATTCCTCACAGTGGTATACTTACCCAAAAACTTCGCACAAAAATATAAACTTCCAAAAATGTATGAATATTCAGCAACGACATATATTATTTTGTTGCACTTAGTGCAACTAGGATATTCACATAAGCTCATAAATTCCTGTCCCGCAAACTTATTATTTGTATGTGGTCTAGGTCTTGCAAGTTTTATTTCTAGACTTCCATGTTCATGAACCAAGAAAAAGACAGAAGTGTGTTCATGTTTTCTTGTATTTTGAGACTAAAATAAAATATTAAATATTTTTATATCTGCTAAATTTATTTGATAGTTTTTCAACTTTATTACAAAAGAATAAGGTTCATGGTCAATTGTGAAAATTTTACAGTTCGGGATAGCTTGGTGTGCTGGCGTCTACTTACTACCATAACTATAACACCTTCTGCGACATATTATGATGCAAGTTTATCCTAGTACGACAGACATATAACATTGTAATACAATAAATTATTTCTAAGAGTTATATTAATCCTTCGAATTAACACAGGGTAATTTTTATCCCATTTTTGTGTTTCCGGGAGTTAATTTAAGGCTTTTAATTAATTCAGAAGTCTTCGCAAACGCAGTCGCGATTAGATGCTAGTATTAATACAAATACACACACACACACACATACTGCGATCGCCAACCCGCCTACCAAGCGTGGCGATTATGGCAAAACCCCCCCTTGGAAGGAGGCCTGTGTCCAGCAGTGGACGTCTTTCGGCTGAAATGATGATGATGATTTTGACAAATATATGTTTTACTTTTACTATTCTGGAAGCACTGTAGGTATCGACCTACAGTGCTTCCTGGCCCCTTATTCACAACCATTCGATACGTTTCCGTGTCGGTAAGGAACCGTATTCGACAATGTCATTTCCGTCTTCAGTCTTCGTATGTTCGTTGAACTGTCAAAATTATTCGGTTTCGGATTTGTGAATTGCGTTTGAAGGACATCTTCGATATGTTTTGACTTTCGATTCGGTACGGAATCGAATCGAATGATTGTGAATAAGGGGCCAGAATAGTAAAAGTAGTTGTTGTTTGAATTTTACAGAATCGTCTGTAAAATTCAAACAACAACTCGCATCTCACATCGCTATTCACTCTCACTTCGCATAAGGTTCAAAATGACCTTGATGTATTTGACACTTTGAACCGGATTCTAGTGCGAAGTGAGGTAGAAATTATCTTACAGAATGCCACTTCTTACGTCATCTCATACTTTATCTGTCAAAATGTCCCTGTCAATTTAGTTCAACTCGCTGACATGCTCGCAAGGGTGGCGCTAGTGTAAATTCGAATTATCAACCGTGTTTTTAGAATGCTAATCAAGAAACCCACAGCGGATTCAAATTCGAAGTTTAGAATGAGGTCTTACAGAATCACACCCCTGATCCGATTACATACATTAGTTTATTTAAATACCAAATTACAGAGTAACATAGGATTATGATTTATAATAAACTTCCACGCGGACGAAGTCGCGGACAGTAACTAGTATATTTTATTTCTTATTCTCCAGGTATCGGTTCGAGCTTATTAGCTCTTATCATTTAAACTGTTCAGCAAATTGGTATCTTACTGACTTCATTGGTAGTCATTTGTTTCTATAGAAATTGAAAAAATGGATTTTTCAGGTTGGGTTTTTCCTTTTCTGCTAATGTCGAAACTCTGCAATTGTGGTGGTAAAAAAAACTAGTTTTTGATTAGAATTTTTTCATCGTTATGTCTAAGTGAACATGAACATTATTGGATAAAAAGCTGTCCATTTTATATCCTTACAAAAACATCGCTTACTCCCAACTTAAATGCCATTGCTGATGCATAATAAAATGAGCATTACGTGTTTTTAATCCACATAAAAGTCATGAAACTAGAGTCACATTAACTGTTGGACCATAAAGAGAGCACATAAAAACGATATAGCCTGTCGACCCCCGAGGGGAAGTGTCAGCGCAATAATATGAGAAGATACCTTCATATAATAGACCTTGGCGTTACGTGTTCATAAAAATAATTTTTCGTGAATATTTTATTCGTATTTTTTGGATAAATGTGGTAGATAGGAAAAGTCCTATTGGAGGAAGCGATATATTCTTGAGGGAAGGCGGCCGGGGTAATAAAATGCAAAAAGTACGGTATTTTGTCCTAAAATATGTATTTTTGATGTATTTTAATAATTCTGTAAGTAGTATGTACTAGAATTGTCACGACTGTTCGTCAATATTTTGTTATTCGATTATGGCTTCAGCATTTCGTTTTTAAAACCGAGTTCAAGTCACAACAGGCTTCAGTTAGGTTTTAAAATTTGAAAAAAGTAACCGACAGAAACCAGTGCAAGAATCGCAAATAATAGTCATCATCATCATCATCAGCCTGAAGACGTCCACTGTTGCACAAAGGCCTCCCCCATAAAGGGGGGGTTGCCATAATCCCCACGCTTGGCAGGCGTCTTGGGGATCGCAGTGAGGTTGTTAAGTACACGGAAGCCGCTGCTGCCCGATTTCCGGATTTTCCCTTAGTCGCCTTCGACGACACCCTCGGGATGAAATGGGGAAATGCTATTCTAGCCAATAATAAAAAATAGTAATAAAGGGCATTAAGTTTCACCTCCTCGCTCCAAGCAGAGCACTACATTTACATGCAAAAAAAAATGGTTAATTTTTTTAAAATATTTTTAAATATAATTTTAACATAAAGACAAAAAATGTGGTATGTACCTTCATAGTGAATTAAACATTTTAGTGAGTAGATAAATACTAAACTAAATAAATTAGATAACAAAAAAACTTTTTAATAAAAAGAGAACCGCCTTCGAAACTAAAAAGTGATAACTAACTTTCTCTTTAGTTATTTTCCACTCTTTAGTGCGCCCTATCACCTAAATTCATTAAGAAACGGCAACACAGTTAAAACAGAGATTGAAAGTCCTCCAAAGATGGAAGAAACGAAAGCGTCTTCTATGTTGATTTTTTCAATAAGCGCTGAATAAATTTCTAGTTATATACTAAAACCTTTTCCAGAATGTAACAAACACTTTTCTGAAATTCACATCAAAATTGGTTCAGCCAAACGGGAGAAAATCGCGGACTACAAACATACATACATACATACAAACATACATACTTACATACAAACATACGGGTCGAACTGAGAACCTCCTTTTTATTTGAAGTCGGTTAAAAAGGCCAATAAGTGGTGGACGGAAACGACATTACCTTTTACCAGAACAACTAAGTACCCCATTTTTTTAGCAACTAGAAACCATTGCTGAAAAAACCTTTTATGCCATGACATTCACTTGTAAAGTTTTAGAATCATCACTATCAATCAGAAAGAAGAAGAACCATCAATCAAGAAACCAAGAACCCAAAAACCATGACCAAGAATCATCTTTTGACTACTCTGTAGGTTCTTTACATACTTATATATCTAGAAAATTGTCTAGACCATTCCTAATTTACTAAATTATTAATTAGATTAGATTATTGTCTAGACCATTCCTAATTTACTAATTAGATTTTATTTTGAAGAGACTCTACGCTTAAAAATCTTATTTCTTGTATAAACATTGGTTTTGATGCTCTAGCACAAGGTTTTTCATTATATATTATTTTTATGTAAATTATAGGTACACAAAAATAAAATAAAAGTAGCAATTTCAGTAATTTTCATTTAAAACCAGATAACCATCGGCACGTTATGAAGCAGTCCTCAAATAGAATTATGAAATTGCGTTCACATAATTCCTGCAGTGTTCAAGGAATACATAATTTCTTCTTTTTTCTGAATAATCTTTTTTTTGGATGGATGAATTTACAGTTTTATTATAATAAATGTGGACCTATAGTTTGATGAAAAAATCCTGAAAAAAAAATGAAATTATTTCGTGGGAAGGACTGGTATGACGGATGGTGAATTAAGGTTACGTAACGGCTTTACGCCTCTGGTAGAACGCCGTGTGGTTCCGGCCGCAAATAGCACCACCCCGTTTCTACCCATGGGTGTCGTAGAAGGCAACAGAGGGATATTGACCAGAGGATGGGTAGCAGCGTCTTTTTGAGTACCATAACACCTACAGCGATCGCCAACATGCATCGGCCAAGTATGGCGATTACGGTTGAACGATACGGCCTCCCTTTGGGGTAGACCTGTGCCCAGCAGAGAGCGTCTGAAAGTTAATTTATTTCTTTATTTATTTGGAACAACTAACAATTACATAATAATGTTATACAAACAGTGAAACTTAAAACTAACAATCATGTAATCTACTGCGTTATTCACAGGATACCTACTAGTTATACAATTTTATGCTATAAAATATAGGAAATTAAAAATAAAATATATATAACTAAATAGGTACAATATAAAATTAAAGTGCTTTAATAAAATAAGTTTTACACATGAGATGAATGAGAAGAATATTAAAATGTTTACAAAAAAAGCCATTATTTTACAATTAGGTACAAATAAATGCTAAAAAAAAAAAAAAAAAAAAATATAAAAAAAATTATTATATGGCTAACAGAACAAGTCTATATCAGTAAAGTATGTATTATAATTATTAGTAAGACAAAGTTGACATGATGAACTGCTTTAAAGGTCAAAATACACATGAGCGGGTTGGCAAATTCGGTTCGGCATTTACAATACAACGTTATCATAGGTTAGGAGAACCGAATAACCGCCTTAGTGTATCTTTTTAGGATAAGCCCGTCACACTATTCCCAAATCACTGCAAGTTCTGTAAGACAGAAGCAGCAGTGGCGACCACCAGAAAACCGCCAAGGCAATTAAGCTCAACGAGTCCCGGAGAAACGATTCAACTATCTTGAATCACGTAATGAAATTAATCAGAAAAGAACAGCGAAGCAGCAAGAAAAGAAAATAAAAATCGACTTCCCTCATTGTCAAGCAGGAGACAGAACAGAACTAGGCCTGTAGGCACAAAGGGACGTTTCCAACTGGGAGAAGCCCAGTTGCCAAGTACCTCGGATTACGATTAACATAATTAATGAGTACTAAAAAGTATGAAGTGTGGGGACACCAACCTATTTTTAGGGTTCCCTAGCCAAATGGCAAAAAACGGAACCCTTATAGATTCGTCATGTCTGTCTGTCTGTCCGTCCGTATGTCACAGCCACTTTTTTCCGAAACTATAAGAACTATACTGCTGAAACTTGGTAAGTAGATGTATTCTGTGAAGCGCATTAAGATTTTCACATAAAAAAGTGTTTAATCAATAAAAAAACAATAAATTTTGGGGGTTCCCCATACTTAGAACTGAAACTCAAGTTTTTTTTTCATCAAACCCATACGTGTGGGGTATCTATGGACAGGTCTTCAAAAATGATATTGAGGTTTCTAATATTATTATTTTCTAAACTGAATAGTTTGCGCAAGAGACACCTCCAAAGTGGTAAAATGTGTCCCACCCCCCCTGTAACTTCTAAAATAAGAGAATGATGAAACTAAAAAAAATATATGATGTACATACCACTTAAACTTCCACCGAAAATTGGTTTGAACGAGATTTCTAGTAAGTAGTTTTTTTTTAATACGTCATAAATGGTAAACCGCAATTTAAAAAAATACACTATTATTAAAACATCGATCAAAGTTACAACGAACTACAAGAATTTTTATATTACCTATGTTACTTGCTGCTACGGAACCCTTCATGGGCGAGTCCGACTTGCACTTGTCCGCTTTTTTTTCTTTTTATTGGAACGAAGTTCCTTAGCGCGCGTTGTGAAAGGGGGCTAGACGGAAAAAATTCTTACGAAAAGTTGTCACGACACTTTTGTTTATTTGATTTAAGAGCCATCTATTAACGTTATTGGCGCAACTGTGCTCTTCGAGATCGAATTACGAACGGCCAATAGATGGCGCAGAAATAATTTATTGGTCTTTCTATCTAAATAACTACGCATTGTACTAACATGTTAGAAAATGTTAATCTTTAAAATTACTTACTTACAATGTAAGCAGCCATAATAACTTTTCATTCCTCGCTTTTTTTTTGCCCTGGCTTAAAGCCACTTAAATTCACTTTAACGCATCACATTAATTAGTGAAGGAATTGTAATAAAAATTTATTACAATTCCTTCACTAATTAATCGAAAGGAACTTCGTTCCATCCGGGTGTCCCTTGACACCTCTCAAGTTTTTTAGTCATTGATGTCACAATGCTGGACCTCCCTCGTGTTTCCAGGTACCTATTCACTTCTGGTGCCGCCTGGAACCGGCACTCGCAGTACACGTTTAGGTCATCTGAAGAAAAATAAAACAAACGCAGTATCATTATCTACCCAAAAATTTGATCCCGATCCGCGAAAAACAATATTGGAACAACATCAAAATAGAGTTATTATTTTCAACGTTTACTGATGCATGTATTTTCGGTAATCCAACGTAACCAAATTATCTTGAAACTCGATGACTGTCAATTTTACAATATCGTCCATTACTGGAGTTGTTACAATTTATTATTTATTTACTTTTTTTTTAAACTTAACATAAATTAATGTAAAGAAATTTGATTGAATGTATCATTTTCAAATCTAAGTTTTGGCTTCCCGATACAAGTAGTTTTTAAAAAGTGATAACTAACTTTCTCTTTTTAGTAAAAAGTTTTTATTTTCCACTCTTTAGTGCGCCCTATCACCTAAATTCATTACGAAACGGCAACACAGTTAAAACAGAGATTGAAAGCCCTCCAAAGATGGAAGAAACGAAAGCGTCTTCTATGTTGATTTTTTCAATAAGCGCTGAATAAATTTCTAGTTATATACTAAAACCTTTTCCAGAATGTAACAAACACTTTTCTGAAATTCGCATCAAAATCGGTTCAGCCAAACGGGAGAAAATCGCGGACTACAAACATACATACATACATACAAACATACATACATACATACAAACATACATACTTACATACAAACATACGGGTCGAACTGAGAACCTCCTTTTTATTTGAAGTCGGTTAAAAAGGCCAATAAGTGGTGGACGGAAACGACATTACCTTTTACCAGAACAACTAAGTACCCCATTTTTTTAGCAACTAGAAACCATTGCTGAAAAAACCTTTTATGCCATGACATTCACTTGTACAGTTTTAGAATCATCACTATCAATCAGAAAGAAGAAGAACCATCAATCAAGAAACCAAGAACCCAAAAACCATGACCAAGAATCATCTTTTGACTACTCTGTAGGTTCTTTACATACTTATATATCTAGAAAATTGTCGAGACCATTCCTAATTTACTAAATTATTAATTAGATTAGATTATTGTCTAGACCATTCCTAATTTACTAATTAGATTTTATTTTGAAGAGACTCTACGCTTAAAAAACTTATTTCTTGTATAAACATTGGTTTTGATGCTCTAGCACAAGGTTTTTCATTATATATTATTTTTATGTAAATTATAGGTACTGTAACGTTTATGCTACACTTGCACCTTTACGAACTATTGTAGGACTACGCTACGTTAAATGAAAGGTACGAATAACTTGTAGAAGATTATATTAATAAGATTAACGAGAGGTAAGATTTACACGACCTTCGCTCTTAGTCGAGCCGTCGGTCTCTCTGACATAACATGTCAAAGTATGAAAGCTATATTCTACATAATTCAAATATATTTCCAGCAGGTTCTAACCATAAACTAAATAGTTATGGCTTCATTACATAAAGCCTTTCTGCTGGGCAAGTCTCTACATCAGCTACGCCCCCTTCATGAATAAAAGGGACTAGTAGCTTTTATTCATGTACTGAACATTCTGGACACCAACACTAGTCTACTACTCAACAAAATAATTGACTAACTAACCTAACAACTACCTAAACCTATAGTAAGTCCCTACTCTAAAGAGGGAAATTGCAATGAGGACGTCTCTGTAGAGATGGTTTAATCCATGACGCATGGGGTAATCAACTAAAAGAATTAACGAACAACAAATACGCTCATGCCATCATGTCCAAACCCCACTCTACCAAAACCCTCTCGAAAAGGTTAGAGTGCATCCCGCTAAACAAAATGATATGGTCAAATCCATATCTTCCATTCTTGGTGACCTATATTTCTTCCTATACGAGGTTTACAATTAAATGAGAAAAGACTAAACTCGAAACAAACTTTGTTCACTTAATAAACCATGCGTGTCATCGACAGCTCACGCAGAGATTATACTCTGTTAGCGTAATTGGCTACGTCAGTGAACGAGGCCTGTAGGAGTCCTACGCTAACTACATCAAACAATCTACTAAGTAAAAAAAAGAATAAGATACACGTTTTTGTACTTCAAGAAATGTGGGCACCATTCACCCATCAGTCTTCAGCTCGTAGTAAATATGAAAATACAAAAAAACACGCATTATTATCATGTCGAAATATTTCTAATCACATACATAACAATACACCTAGCATCAACTGTCCATCATGACAGACCTAAATAACCATGGCAACTATGCTGTATAACAACCAATAATTAATAAAATGACAAATAATACACTACCTAGAAATATTATTGACAAAAAGTTTATATTTAAACAAGAAATAAACAAGAAGTTTCAATTCAATCGAATCCGTAAAAACTATTATGATACAAAACTGTTTAGAGCTAGGCATAAAAATTAAAATAAAATCATCTTTCAAAAATTGACAATAATAAAATTTACCTAAAGGAGAGTTCATACTATCGAATATTTTCTTCAACAAAGCTAGTCGTAATAAAATATTTTTAACCGACTTCGACGGAAAGAGGTTCTCAGTTCGACCTATAAATTTATTAATATATTTTATTTTTATTTCACTATTCTTTGAACCTAATAAGGATTTCAATTTACTCCGTGTTATATATTTATTTATTACAGCGGGTTGCGGAACCATATTATATAACTTCACATCACGCGTGACCTTACTATTCGCTTTATCAAAACTTTGGCTGTCCGAACCACCATTATACACAATATCTCGCGAGGACTCGACAACAATATTCTCTGGTAACACAATTTGGTTAACCGGAGCACCATCATAATCCATTCGCGACAACTCGACGAAAACATTTTCTTCCACCTCAACGAATGCCTCAACATTCGTCTTGCATTCTACCATCACCAAGTTCTCTTCCTGAACGTCAGTGACAACACTATCTTGTACCTGCTGGTACAAAACATTAACTAATTCTTCTTCTTTCGGCACCTCGACATCAGGTTGCTCTGAAAGATTTCTACTTAATAAAATAATCGGACCGGACTGACCCGATTCATCCTTCTCTTCCTCGTGTTCTAGAGGGGACGAGACCGACTCCTGTGCCTCATTTTCATCTAGGCTGCTCTCTGGACAGCTAGACACAGCAACCACATCTTTTTCAACACTGCCTGCTTGGCAGCCATCTTTTTCATTTCTCTGGGAAAATGAACCATTAATATCCACAGACTTAACTTCTTTCGCCGATTCCACTACTGGAATTACAGCTTGCTGCTGTAAGAGTTGCCGCTTCCTTCTAGCGGGCCAATCATTAGCGAATTCTTCCCTTAACTTATCGCAAGTCTCCTCGAAAGACATGCCATCCTTGAAGAAAAGTCGGTAGTATGCGTTTGCAGTACTCTTCACAAAACAACCCAGAAGTACTGGATAACCGGCTTCCTCCCATTCCTTGCGCTGTGCAACCGCTTTGAACTGTTCGAGGAAATCATCGAACTCCAAACCCTGAATACCATAATAATAGGGCATATCTTCCCCAGGGAAATAATCACGATCATGACGATACATCGTGGTTTATAATAACATATGAAAAATACTTCTCTGTATTTCCTTTTATGCGATGCCGAAAAATCGCTCGTCTGCACTGCACTTTATAATATAGAACGATTATACGTACAAATCTTCGCTGCTATATCAGCGCAATCATCAATCTGGCCCTCTTAATAGGCCTTCCAGCTACTCCAGCTGGAATATTAAACGCTCTGGGGGCGAGCACTCGCTTTTCGCATCTGAAAAAAATCTTTCTACCCGGCGCCTGTCGCCAATTTGTAACGTTTATGCTACACTTGCACCTTTACGAACTATTGTAGGACTACGCTACGTTAAATGAAAGGTACGAATAACTTGTAGAAGATTATATTAATAAGATTAACGAGAGGTAAGATTTACACGACCTTCGCTCTTAGTCGAGCCGTCGGTCTCTCTGACATAACATGTCAAAGTATGAAAGCTATATTCTACATAATTCAAATATATTTCCAGCAGGTTCTAACCATAAACTAAATAGTTATGGCTTCATTACATAAAGCCTTTCTGCTGGGCAAGTCTCTACAGTACACAAAAATAAAATAAAAGTAGCAATTTCAGTAATTTTCATTTAAAACCAGATAACCATCGGCACGTTATGAAGCAGTCCTCAAATAGAATTATGAAATTGCGTTCACATAATTCCTGCAGTGTTCAAGGAATACATAATTTCTTCTTTTTTCTGAATAATCTTTTTTTTGGATGGATGAATTTACAGTTTTATTATAATAAATGTGGACCTATAGTTTGATGAAAAAATCCTGAAAAAAAAATGAAATTATTTCGTGGGAAGGACTGGTATGACGGATGGTGAATTAAGGTTACGTAACGGCTTTACGCCTCTGGTAGAACGCCGTGTGGTTCCGGCCGCAAATAGCACCACCCCGTTTCTACCCATGGGTGTCGTAGAAGGCAACAGAGGGATATTGACCAGAGGATGGGTAGCAGCGTCTTTTTGAGTACCATAACACCTACAGCGATCGCCAACATGCATCGGCCAAGTATGGCGATTACGGTTGAACGATACGGCCTCCCTTTGGGGTAGACCTGTGCCCAGCAGAGAGCGTCTAAAAGTTAATTTATTTATTTATTTATTTGGAACAACTAACAAACAGTGAAACTTAAAACTAACAATCATGTAATCTACTGCGTTATTCACAGGATACCTACTAGTTATACAATTTTACGCTATAAAATATAGGAAATTAAAAATAAAATATATATAACTAAATAGGTACAATATAAAATTAAAGTGTTTTAAAAAAATAAGTTTTACACATGAGATGAATGAGAAGAATATTAAAATGTTTACAAAAAAAGCCATTATTTTAAAATTAGGTATAAATGCAAAAAAAAAAAAAAAAAAATATAAAAAAAATTATTATATGGCTAACAGAACAAGTCTATATCAGTAAAGTATGTATTATAATTATTAGTAAGACAAAGTTGACATGATGAACTGCTTTAAAGGTCAAAATACACATGAGCGGGTTGGCAAATTCGGTTCGGCATTTACAATACAACGTTATCATAGGTTAGGAGAACCGAATAACCGCCTTAGTGTATCTGTTTAGGATAAGCCCGTCACACTATTCCCAAATCACTGCAAGTTCTGTAAGACAGAAGCAGCAGTGGCGACCACCAGAAAACCGCCAAGGCAATTAAGCTCAATGAGTCCCGGAGAAACGATTCAACTATCTTGAATCACGTAATGAAATTAATCAGAAAAGAACAGCGAAGCAGCAAGAAAAGAAAATAAAAATCGACTTCCCTCATTGTCAAGCAGGAGACAGAACAGAACTAGGCCTGTAGGCACAAAGGGACGTTTCCAACTGGGAGAAGCCCAGTTGCCAAGTACCTCGGATTACGATTAACATAATTAATGAGTACTAAAAAGTATGAAGTGTGGGGACACCAACTTATTTTTAGGGTTCCGTAGCCAAATGGCAAAAAACGGAACCCTTATAGATTCGTCATGTCTGTCTGTCTGTCCGTCCGTATGTCACAGCCACTTTTTTCCGAAACTATAAGAACTATACTGCTGAAACTTGGTAAGTAGATGTATTCTGTGAAGCGCATTAAGATTTTCACATAAAAAAGTGTTTAATCAATAAAAAAACAATAAATTTTGGGGGTTCCCCATACTTAGAACTGAAACTCAAGTTTTTTGTTCATCAAACCCATACGTGTGGGGTATCTATGGACAGGTCTTCAAAAATGATATTAAGGTTTCTAATATTATTATTTTCTAAACTGAATAGTTTGTGCGAGAGACACCTCCAAAGTGGTAAAATGTGTCCCACCCCCCCTGTAACTTCTAAAATAAGAGAATGATGAAACTAAAAAAAATATATGATGTACATACCACTTAAACTTCCACCGAAAATTGGTTTGAACGAGATTTCTAGTAAGTAGTTTTTTTTTAATACGTCAAATGGTAAACCGCAATTTAAAAAAAAACACTGTTATTAACAGGTTCACTGTCCACAGACCACCTACGGTCTGTAGAGAGACTTCCATATCAGTCCACAGACCGTATGTGGTATGTTCGCCCGTACAATTTCTAAGCCATCTGATACTGTGGACGTGAGGAGAAAGTCTCATATTTAATGCGAACTTTAAATAAAAACATAACAGGACTTATGGACCATTCCCACACTGGAGCCTGGACAGTGAACCTGTTAAAACATCGATCAAAGTTACAACGAACTACAAGAATTTTCATATTACCTATGTTACTTGCTGCTACGGAACCCTTCATGGGCGAGTCCGACTTGCACTTGTCCGCTTTTTTTTTCTTTTTATTTAGTCATTGATGTCACAATGCTGGACCTCCCCCGTGTTTCCAGGTATTCACTTCTGGTGCCGCCTGGAACCGGCACTCGCAGTACACGTTTAGGTCATCTGAAGAAAAATGAAACAAACGCAGTATCATTATCTACCCAAAAATTTGATCCCGATCCGCGAAAAACAATATTGGAACAACATCAAAATAGAGTTATTATTTTCAACGTTTACTGATGCATGTATTTTCGGTAATCCAACGTAACCAAATTATCTTGAAACTCGATGACTCTCAATTTTACAATATCGCCCATTACTGGAGTTGTTACAATTTATTATTTATTTACTTTTTTTTAAACTTAAGATAAATGAATGTAAATAAATCGGATTGAAATGTATCATTTTCAAATCTAAGTTATGGCTCCCCAATACTTAGTTTCGAAAATAATACATTTTATTACGTGGATTAATCATGTGTCAATGTCAACAAGTGATTTAATAATTATTATTTTAGATAAGGTCATAATAATAAATACAATTTATTTACATAAAAAATTTAAGGCTGACAAAACATGTCATGTCGGTAATTGATCTATTAAAATAGAAATATGAAATCTTGCAACAAAAAACACGAAAACTATGTAGGTAATATAAAACCAAAATACATTTGCCAAAGGAAATTGAACAGAAGGTACTAGAAGATAGTACTGTATTATCTTGAAACCGAAGTGAAATTGAGTTAGAAATAAAGTTAGACTTCATCAAAGTTGGATCAACCGATACATTGCAAGGTGAGAACCGAGGAGAGACTCTCTGATAGCGTTGGATCGAAAGCTCTAAAGATATAATTTAAAAGGGATTCAAGCTCTTTTGCTATTTACGTAAATGGAGGTTTAGCTGCGATATGAAACAATTGGTATCTAATTCATTACACTGGAAAAACAAAATGATTTAAAAAAAATATTTTAATTTTAGTTGAATTGTGATAGAATACAGCTATTAAGAGTAACCTCATAGTCATCACACCAATCACTGCTTTTCTTTACCCCAGTGAGTTTAAAGAGCAATATATATTTTTTTTAGCAAACTAGTGTCATGTAAGTAGGTACATCATTGAGAACGTGTCCTGCATGAGGGTGTAGGTCCAAAGTAGTGTTTTACAAAAGTGTTTATGGAGTGTCTTATCCGTTCTACTCCATAGATAGGAACCTACTGTTTTAACCGACCAACTCTACTTCAACTTTCTGACTGACTTGACAATTCAAAAGTGCCTGTAAATGGTTTATCTATATTCTTTAAAATAAAAATGAATCGTTGTTCGTTAGTCTCGCTAAAACTCGTGAATGGCTGGACCGATTTGGCAAATTTTGATCTTGAAATATTTGTGGAAGTCCAGGAAAGGTTTAAACGGTAAGAAAATTGAAAAAATTGATTGTCAGGACAACGTCTGTCGGGTCAGCTAGTTTGAAATAAAATATTTGATTTTGATTAATACGTTACGTTGCTAGTAAGTAAGACATAGTCATTTTTTCCCTAAAACCAAACATATAAAACAAAAAAAAAAAAAAATTCGACAAATTGAATCTGTGCTGTATTTACATAAAATGTCACAGGAATAAAGGAAACGCACGTCAATCTAATCCTATGCAATTGGTGTGACGAAAGCGAAAAAGTTTGCTTACCCTCCTGAAATATTCAATCAAACTTTGGTCCTACAGCTGGTAAAAGTTCGCACTCCTGGATACATGCGGACATTCAGCTTCCTGAAGAAGTAAGCTCATGGATAAGACAACAAAGACATTTTGTTATTAATAAGGCCCAGGCAGAGATGACGTGATGACCTAGAATCCTTGGACAAGGACTGGTCCCAAAGGAGTTGTTTCAAAATGTATGGAGCCTAGGCCCAGTCCTTGTACACCATACTTATTAATAGGGAAACACATTTTAAATAGTTCTCAACTGTCCAACTACTTTAAAGTGGCTTTGTGAGCAGGTAAAACATAAGAAATTGCACTTGCAGTTGCAACACACAACAAACAAACAGTCATGGCGGTAAGCTGTCATTTTGATTGATTAATGACGTTTGACCTTTATAATTCTGATTTTATGCGTCAATTTGTGGATACCCAGGTAAACAGATAGGAAAAAAGCGGTGTAAAATTAAAAAAAACGAAAGCGAGATTGTTAAAAGCTCTCTAGAAACTAGAAACAAAACGAGACGAAAGTGACAAAAGTGACACTGTTGTGACACTGACAGCTGACAATTCTCTTTCTTTGATCAATGGTCGATCTATGGTTTATAGAGTAGCTAAATCTGCGTGACGCCATGTTATAAACCCATACAAATAATTAATTAAATATCTATTTACTACCACAACAATATACATTTAAATGAATTAATTATCTGTATTTTTCCCGGATTTTACGGAATTTTCTCTTTTTTTTGAAGTGGTGTACGTAGACTGGGCCCATTATGAAACATGTCCTTTCCTTTGATAGAGAGAAATGGAAGGAGAGTAGAAAGTGACTTGCTGTGGGAAAATACTGGCTGGAAAAATGGAAAAAAATGGGTACGCGGGTTGGAAGCGACTTCGACACGAAACTTGTTACCATGTATTTATTATGATTCTACACTTCTAGCTGTTGAATTGGCTATTCCATACATTTTGAGCTTAAAGGTTTGGCATTAACTTTTGTAAGGAACAGTTCCTTGTAAACACAAGGGAAGAAAAGTTCTAGCTCTGGCGGAGTCAAGAATTAATGACCTTATCCTAGGTAAAAGTAAAAATGTGCGGTAAATCTAGATCCAAATAATAAGAAAACATACAAAGACCGAAAACAACACATTATTTTGATTCATGGCTCCATGTTGAAGTTTTGACATGATACGCACGCAAGTTACGACCACTCGAGAAAGATTGGTGTTTGATAAAAGAAAATTTGACGACTTATTTCGATGATAACAGGATTACTCTAGCTTATGGAAAAGTTTAAGGATTTTTACAAGATCAAGAAGACTTTGTACAAATAGAAACAGAAAACTTCTTTTATTTTAGGGTTCCGTACCTCAAAAGGAAAAAACGGAACCCTTATAGGATCACTTTGTTGTCAGTCTGTCTGTCTGTCAAGACCCTTTATCTCGGAAACGCGTGGAGGTATCGAGTTAAAATAAAACTATGTAGGTACTCAAGTCTACGGTCCCTTGATGCTGTAAAAAAATCAACCCTCTATGTTAACGTGAAAAAAGATACGGCCGTTTATGTCGCAAAAAACGTATTTATAATTATTCAGTAGATTAAAGTATGGATATGTACCTACAAATATGTACGGAACCCTCGGTGGGCGAGTCCGACTCGCACTTGTCCGATTTTTTTTAATTTAATTAATGTTTTGTGTATCATCATAACAGTATATTATTATTCTCTCAACCGAATCTCGGTAACGGTAGCTAACGTCAATTGTAGACTAGCCAAGATATCATCATCATCTGCTGGGGTCGGCTTCCAGTCAAACCGAATACAGCTGAATACCATTGTTTTACATGGAGCGACTGCATATCAACCTTTCACAACCCTTTTTTTTTTTAACGTGGGGAAATCCTCATGGACTGTCCCCCGTCTGGGGAAGACGGGAGGGTGTGCCGGACTCCTACCGGCTAAAACCACCACGGTGTTCCTCGACTGACCTATGGGCGGAGGTACGGGATTCGCTCGCGCATGCACCGCGCCCCCGTCAGGCTATGATCCGCTTACATGGCGGATCCCGTCGACCTCGGCGGTCTGAACGCCGCCGAATCCTCTAGTGTGGCGCGCGCGGAACACGGCACGCCGCCTGCACGGGCCTGCATCTGGTCGGGTGGTGGACTGCCCCTAAGTCGACCACCCGCAGGCGGGCAACTCATGGAGGCCGGAGGTCATTAAGCGCCCACCGGCGCCCGGTGCGTCTTCTCCGGGAGGGAAGCGAGGCAGTTGCTTCCCTCACCCTCTCTGCCGCCTCTTTTGCGTGCATGACATGCTCGCAAAAAGAGGCGCTAAAACGCGCGATTCCGATACCGCGCCCGTACGCAGACAGTCGCCAAAGCGCGATGCCGATGCTAAAAGTAGCGTGTGTGCTTTTCTCTAATAGTGCACAAGTACACTTCCTCTCCCCTTAGTCTACAGTTTGATGGGACAGAAATCCGACACGACCAAGGGAGAGATCAGCCGCAGGACCAAGGGATTTTGAGCTTTCCGAGGCACGGGAGTGTCACACCTTCAACTTCGAGCCGCTATTGTGGTATTCCTAATGGAAAAACTTAATAACACTTTGCCTGACACGTGAATAAAACCCAGGATCCCATGCGCGGCAATCGCCCTTGCGGCGGCGAAACCAAAAGAGCCGTAAAACAATTGCCTCTTTATGAGCCACCAGAGGCAAAAATTAATTGTTCCACAAAAAACCTTCCAATGTAAATTCTTTTTCCGTAAAATAAACTACGAAATATCCCTGGCACTTGATAAAATCAGTATTAACCCAAAATGAGTGCGGAAACGAGCAAAAATTTTCGTTCCGCCAAACGACCAATGTTTATTTTGGCACACTCAATTGTTTAATTTTCTGTTTCTTCAACATTTTTGGTAAAAAAGTTATTCTTTAATTCACAACGCGACCCCGCTTGTCCGTAATTACGTCGGTCTCGCTAGCCATTCCGGTAAAAAAGAAGTCCACAAAATAAATTAAGTAGAAAGATTTTTCTTTTAAATAGACATTGCTAATTACCGTCCTTTTGGGAGGTAAATATCCTGTCATTTACATTTAACGTAGGTACTTATTTTGGTCATCGATGTTGTAATTAAAGTTTATGAAAATTGTGTGAGACGAGGCTATTAAAAAAAGAATTGCGAAAATGTTTTTTTATACGTTTTCGTTCTGCACCATTATTGATTGACTGTAAGCTTTTGTACGCGACTTCGTCCGCGTGAATTTCGTACTTGCGGATTAAAAAGAAGCCTATTATTCGTTCTTTCGGAGTTCAAGATTAGTTTGTACCAAATTTCACTAAAATCGGTTGAGTAGTCTAATTGTGAAACCGTAATAAAGAAACAAATAAACTTACTTTCGAACTTACAATATTAGTACGGATCTTGATAGCTGTGGTAGGGCTTATTCTCGAGACTAGATTTTTTGAGTATTACGTTACAATACTACGTCACTGACTGACAAGCATTCGGCTGTAATGTAACAATCCAAGATTCGATTCTGAACTCTAATGTGAACCTGTTACTGGCGAATACTCCCCGTTACGGAGCACCTCAATGTTACAAATTGTATCATTACGAGTTGCACACAGCGATACTCGGTTTTCCTCGCTCACTGATGTAATGCTCGAGTCTGATCTGTAAGAATGCTACCGGCAAAAGGCTTCAAATTTCTCATAAACAGACTTCGATCACATCGGTTCGGTTTGTTATGTACAGTTGACAATAATGACTCGTGATTGGCACTTAGTATGTTAACCAACCAGTCATGATGGCTAAGCTATGCTTGCCGCGGTCAGTTATACCGAGACCCCATCGTGCCTTGGAAACCACGTAAAGTCCCGGCTGTCATTCATCGATCTTTGACAGTCATTATAGATAGTCAAAAGCTAAAATTAGAACAACCAGTCTTACCAAGGGGTATCGTGTTACCCAGCAAACTGGAAGCCGACCCCAACATAGTTGGGAAAAAGCTAGACAGATGACGATGTTTGGCATTTACCAATACCTACTGTCAGCTAACGGAGAGTTGCAGGAAACCAACATTAGTTTAACGGAGACTTTAAATTAATGCTGTCGCTTTATTTTTGATACAAAATGGTGCCGATTCCCTTGTTCACAAACTAAACTAAAATTAGAGAATTGGCATCTCTTACGCTATCCAATAAAACAAGAAAGAGACAGATATTAATAAGAGTTGTCAATTTAGTTGATCTAAAATGTTCATACAATTATAGTTGTCATTTCAGTATGTCTATTCTGTTACCATCTCCCTCGGTGAACACCTAGGTGAAGTGAGCTGTCATCCGTCCGTCTACTTTGTCCGTAGACTATTCTATGTCTATGACTTTGTCAATCCCTAGCATGGGGACGGATGACAGCTCACTTCACCTAGGTGTTCACCAAGGGAGATTGTAACAGAATAGCTCTACTGAACGTATTAATTAAGAACACGGCGAAGTTCAAGGAAAAACCTAATTTGACATATCTAACTTAGTTTTTGTCTGTCGCCATCCTTTTCATCACCTGCTTTACCAAGCTTTACCAAGCAGGTGATGAAAAATTGGCAAATTAGAATTTTCATCATTCATCAATTTTCATTTAATTTTCATTTCACTCAATTTTCATCACCTGCTTGGTAAAGCTTGGTAAAGCAGGTGATGAAAAGGATGGCGACAGACAAAAACTAAGTTAGATAATTATGTCAAATTAGGTTTTTCCTTGAACTTCGCCGTGTTCTTAATCAATACGTTCTGAAATGACAACTATAATTGTATGAACATTTTAGATCAACTAAATTGACAGCTCTTGTTAATATCTGTCTCTTTCTTGTTTTATTGGATAGAAAGAGATATAAATAGCTTAAAATAAGTGAAGCTCGTGTACAACAGAATTGGCACCAATATAAAGTATGTCATGAATTTAAAGTTTCCGTTAAACTAATGTTGTTTTGTACAACTCAACGTATATATCCTGATTTGTACTTGTCCTGTCGTTGCGAGTGTCTTAAGGTAACGCAGTAGGACTATCTTTCAGATTTCTTCAACAAATTAGTAGATAGATATCAAAAGGAATGCCGTTATCTACAACTAATTTCAATGTTATCGAAGTCAAACAAAATTAAGAGGCAACTGGTTTCTATTTTTCCTTTTCGTGTTCCTGTGGGATAATTTAGGAGCTTGAAGTTTACGCAGATGAAACCTGGGGCAAAAGCGAGTAATCCATACAAGTCCATACTTACTTTATTATTAATATTATAAATGCGAAAGTAACTCTGTCTGTTACGCTTTTACGATGAAACGGCTGAACCGATTTTAATGAAATTTGGCATGAAGATTGCTTGAACCCCGGGGAAGGACATAGGCTACTTTTTAATCAGCGACTTCGTCTGCATTCGCGATAACCGACATTCATGCGGACGAAGTCGTGGGCAAAAGCTAGAAATAAATATATCGTAAAATTTGCAACAGTAAAATTGAAGTGCTACTAGTATTGCGTTTACGCCACATCTGCGATCTAACTAACGACTGGGCTTTTGAACCTTCTTCATTCAAACTAGCTGCCATAAGGTACATAATCCCATCACTTTGTCTAAACTCTGAAGGTCTGTGATCGTAATAACCCTTTCGATCTTACTTAGATTACTTAGTTTAGCTTATTGAGTGACGTCTTTTGTTTTCTACTGGATTCTAAGAAGGTTTCTATTGAATAAAAGTTTGCCATTAGGATTCATCATTGAATCTATTAGATTTTTTATGAAACAGAAGATAATTCACTCTTCAAAATCATCATCTCACTTACATTCTTTTATCAGTAGTGCTATTCTGTTACAATCTCCTTCGGTGAACACCTAGGTCAAGTGAGCTGTCATTCGATTGTAGTGCGTCGTAAATCTTTAGCTTCGGGACAGATGACAGCTTACTTCACCTAGGTGTTCACCGAGGGAGATTGTAACAGAATAGCACTGCAGAAGAATATTTGTAAGTTAAAAGTCATTGGAAAATGTCAACTTAATCATTACTATTCAATGGATATTTATGCGGTTTCACGTAGTTATCCAAAATCATATAAGAGAAACGAGAGTTTATTCCAGAAGGTATTATGTGCCTGTGGCTAGCTTAAAAATATGCAAAATATTGCATTATTCCTAAAGAGAAAAAAGATCGATTGGCCCTATAACATTAAATTGGAACATAAAATATTTTAAAATAAATTGGATTTTTAAAATAAATTGGAATATAAAATATTTTTAGTATTTTAGTACCTTTTTTACTGACTGTAATTTTTTTTCCAAAATCAGTAATGCAATTCCAAATATCGCAAAAAGGTATGGATGATCTCTTAAGTACGTTTTCCTGTAATTATAACGGTTAAGGTTCTTGCCTTTAAGGGGCTATTAAACGACTTTTACAGATTTTAAACTGACAATCACGTCAAAATGTGCAGTGTAAATGATTTGAAAAAAATATATGTTAAACTAGAACATTCTCTTAATCGTATATAAAGTGAATATTTTTGATTAAGTTCATATTATATAGTTTAATTAACTCGTGAAGTTGTGTCTGACGCGGACAAAACATTGACAATCACACAAAATCTACCAGGTATAATTCGGTATAATCCGAAACTTACACTATCTTACAGACAATTTTATTATCTATCTTTTAGTATACGCCTTTTTTTTAATTTTGAAAGAATACTACTTTTATTTTATTTTTTCGACTAAATTTTGAAAGTTTTGGACGCAGACTGCGTCCGTTCTGCATCAGTTTTGCGTCCAAAACTCTCAAAGTTTAGTCGAAAAAATTAAATAAAAGTAGTATTCTTTAAAAATTAAAAAAAAAGGCGTATACTAAAAGATAGATAGTAAAATTGTCTGTAAGATGGTGTACGTTTCGTTTAATTATACCTGGTAGAATTTGTGTGATTGTCAATGTTTTGTCCGCGTCAGACACAACTTCACGAGTTAATTAAACTATATAATATGAACTTAATCAAAAATATTTACTTTATATACGATTAAGAGAATGTTCCAGTTTAACATATATTTTTTTCAAATCATTTACACTGCACATTTTGACGTGATTGTCAGTTTAAAATCTGTAAAAGTCGTTTAATAGCCCCTTAATGTCCCGTATCAAAAATACACTCTTTATAAGAGAAAAACTGTTCTTCTTACACATTTTCAGAGACCTTATTAATTATCGAGACATCAGGATAAAGAATAAAACCCGTACAAATTTAGTGTACACCGTAATGAAGAAACGTAAAAGAGGCAATCTCCCGAACCTACCTAATAACATAACAAAACTTGTACATAACTTCCCAATCCAATTTCAAGCAAAAACGCAGCGAAACGCCGCCACGTTCTTTGTACAACTCGCTTCGTTACCAACTTGCTTCCAAATAAAAACATTGAGGCTCCTCGTCGGTTTCTATTTCAATACAATGTTAGCTTTCGTCGGGACTGTACGGAGCTTCATTTCCGAAGGTAATATCTAGACTACTAGGAGTTGCTTCGACTTTTTAGTAAGCGTTGCGAGGAAAAGTTGGTGTGTTTATTTGGATTGCATCCTGAAACGTATTGCTTTTTCTTCTTTCTTTTTTTTCTGTAGGGATTATGGCTGTGTTAGTGTTGGATGAGTTCGTGATTTCAGTCTATATAGATTGTTTTTACTCCGATCTGTTTTTGAAACTTGTTCATCTGTATATTTGGCAGTAACTTGGTTAGCTTTGATGAGTTCGTATATTGGAGACCCGCAGTTCTATTCTATTAAAATCTTCTTTGGTAAATTTAGATAAAGTGAGTTTGGGGTGAGCTGGTCTGGCTGGCTGGCTTAGCATCAGGAGGGACGACAAGCCACCTTAAGCTCATCATCATTTGCCTAGCCTTATAATAATAGTAATATATATGAATAGCCGTGTCGCCGCGGTTCTTGGAGGTTCTCAGACAGTGCTTCCTCATTTGTGCCATCACAAAACCATCATCATCAGCCCTGTCCTTTTCCCAACTATATTGGGCGTCTTCAATCTTGCCGGATGTAGCCATAAATATCAGTGTTTTACATGAAGCGACTGCGTGCCTGACCTCCTCAACCCAGGTAGCACGAAACACTTATGTAAGACTGGTTGTCAAACTTTCTGGCTTCTGACTACCCATAACGACTGTCAAAGATCTACGAATGACAGCCGGGACCAACGGATTTACGTACTTTCCCACCGTCTACCCATTCAAGGAACGACCGGCAAGCGTAGCTTAAATCATGACCGATCGATTTATACGGATTTTATTTAGCCACGAGCTCCTTCCCTTACCCCAAGCTCAGTTCACCTAAAATTACAGAATTTATAGACCGGCTCTTTTTGAATAGTGCAGTCGTAACAGTTCTTCTTAGAATTAAAAATAAAAAAATATTTTATTTCTCACCAGCTAGCAACCAGGATTACAAATTAAATATTTCAACTTCATTTGAGGTGGTAAAGGGAGGTTTACGTAAGGTTTTGACTATCTTCTGAACTAGGCGAGGCCTGTATCTCAGAAGATAGCAAGAATTAAAACTAACATAAAAATTCTATGTCACTTTTTCCATTTTTACTCGAAAATACTAATAAGGTTTACGTTTGAGACAGTTAAATCCTTCAAGTGTTCTACATTTACAACAGATCCAATAAAAGAACCAGCACGTGCGTTAAAGATATTCATGGCTGTTAGACTTTGACAAAAAAAATCCAGCTCGCTCGTTGCCCAAAAATATTCTATCTACCAAAATTTAAAAAATGGAAAACATCGACATGACTTTCCCCGGCCATATGTCAACGTGAACGCGCCGTTTTTCAATAGTATCGCAGCAAGAGCCGATCGGTTCATTGACAAGATTAATTTATCGTGTAACAACTGGCGCACACAGTGTTGTTTTAAAATGACCAGGGATTTTTTTAATGGAGGAGAATTTTACTCAAGTTTTCGAGAAAGGTGGCGAGATTGGATAGTATAAAGTTTTTGTCTGATACCTCTTACGGTGGCCAATCTCAATAGACACTAGCCAATGCGCAAGAGATATTATAGTGCACAAGTGTGTGCGCAAACACAGATGCACTCCCCTTTCCTCAGTCTCATAAGTGACGTGACGTGACGTCACGTGATGGCAATCCGACACGACCCGAGAGTGACCAGAGGGCCCAATTTTTATTCGAAGTCGATCGCGTATGATATTCCTTTGTGGGTTAGCTGGTTGTAAACCCACAACCGAATATTATAATTACTTAGTCTGGCCATAAATACTGTTACAATTAAAAATAAGAAAGGTATTGCATTTGAATTTGGAATCTGTCATTTTTATACGATTGTTCATTGAGTTTTCTAATTTTGACGCCAATACATTGTACAATATTTTGCGATATTAAAATGGAGTGGGGTGAGAAAGAGAACCGAATCACTGTGATTGCATTACACAAAGTTGGTATGGAGCCAAATGCAATTTTTAAAACTCTCCATACGCTTGGTATTAGTCAAATGTTTGTGTACCGGGCTATTAGTAGGTACAATGAGACCGCCTCTGTTTGAAACAGAAAAAGATCTGGCCGTCCACGTAGTGTTCGTACGAAAAAGGTGGTCAAAGCAGTAAGGGAAAGAATTCGAAGACATCCTGTCCGAAAGCAAAAGATTTTATCTCGGGAGATGAAGATAGCACCCAGAACCATGTCGCGTATTTTAAAAGATGACATAAGACTTGCAGCCTATAAGAGACGCACTGGTCATTTTTTAACTGATAATTTAAAAAAGAATAGGTGGTAAAATTATTTTTCTTCATAACTATATTTATGGCAAGACTAGGAATATCAGAATATCATATATCGGTTGTGGGTTCGCAACCAGGCACGACCAAGAACCAATGTGACTTTTTCAATTTCATATTGTACTTTCCAAGTTAAGTTACTGACATCGGTGAAGGAAACCTGAACTTGGAATCAGTATAAGTCTGAAATCACCAATGCGCCTTGAGCAAGCGTGATGTTCAATGCTCGTGCCTTCTCTGTATGAGAAGAGGCCTTTGACCAGCAGTGGGATAATTATTCTATTATTATTATTATGATATTTGGTGGTTATACCTACTGACATAGTTTTCTGCTAGAATAATAATCCCTAGCTTTGATTGTCCCAATGAACTCTTGGCCGCAAGCCGGACTGCTGTTCGATTCGATTTTTTCGAGGGAGTTTCGAAATTGACGGAATGACACCCCCCCGTGCCTCGGAAAGGAGGTGAAACCGTAAATAGTGCGCCCGATTTCTCCTCGGTCGTGTCAGATTGCCGTCTCAATGGAATAGACCAAGGGAAGAGAGAGTGCCTGTGTTTGAGCACGTACACTTCTTGTGCACTATAATTTCTCCTGCGTACGTAACTTCATTGAGATTTTCTGCTGCGATCGAAATTCGGTTTGGAGTATTTTTATTTTCGCTAGTTAAATATTAAGGTTCCCTAACGATAGTGAGAGACAATAGTAATTATAACACGAGTCGTTTTCACCACTCGGTTGAAAATGACGGTCGCTCGGTCTGTTGGTTCTCTTCAGTATTTCGTCACGGTTCTTCTATCTTTCTGTCGTTTCTCTAAATATTTGAAATAATATGAAGTACGAGTTTTAAAATGAAGGCAAAAAGACAAAAGAAGGTTACATTCTGTTTTTGGAGGAATATATTATATTATGTGCAAAATAAATCCCTAAATTGAGTGGAACACCGTGCCTAGAACTTCTACGACATAACGATGATAAATAATCCTATAACGAGCCTCTATTATATCCTATAAAA
Source organism: Charanyca ferruginea (assembly GCA_947361185.1). Lineage (NCBI taxonomy): Eukaryota > Metazoa > Arthropoda > Insecta > Lepidoptera > Noctuidae > Charanyca > Charanyca ferruginea. The sequence goes on from OX376070.1 coordinate 8,951,644, forward strand.
CTTCAACTTCAAAAAGATGGTATAAACGAGCAAAATCAGGGATGAAAAAGAAAAAAATACGTATATTTCGCAAAATGGATGGGTTCGTTACCGTGATTTACAATATCTGTTTTGCTTGAGATATATTTTGGCATAGTACGTAAGGTATCGGCTGAAATGTCTTTGATGTTATTGATGTCTCTAAGTTATGAACACCGTTTTAAGTTTTCCATTTTAATAGCTTTTTTACTAGCTTTTGCCCGCGACATCGTACGCGTGAATGTTATTAATGATCCCTATTTTTTTGATAGTAATATCACACCCGCGACTCTCCATAGATACGAAACGATATAATTGCCTACACTACTACTAAAATATTGGACGGACATAGACTATTTTTAAATCCGTGACTTCGTCTCCATCTGCGATAACCGACATTCACGCGGACGAAGTCGCGGGCAAAAGCTATTTATTATAGATTTGAAGAACTATACAGTACGATTTTTTGCTATACATTTCGTGGGTTGGCGTGGGATTTGCAATTTATTAGGAAATGTACTTATCCTATTCGTGACAGGATTTCGTCGTCGAGTCGCCGCCATGTCAAGTCGCCGCCACGTCGATTATTACAGTCTTAAATAAATAAAAATATTATATAGTCTGTATTATGATTTGAATAATTTAGTGCGTTGACTGTACCTTTCGTCACATTCGACGTGGCGGCACCAGGCAGTTTTTTTTTTAATAAAAATCCTAAGGAAATATCAAAAGAACAAGTAGACATGACGGCGACTCGACATGGCGGCGAGTCGACGTAGTGGCGATTCGACGTAGCGGCGATTCGACGTGGCGGCGACACGACGTGGTACGACTCAACGTCAAGGGAGTAAATCGTGACAGTTGTGTTTTTTTAAAGGTTCTTAGTTAATGGTGTTTTTATACAAATAAACAACTTTAATAAATGTATAGACTAGGTACAAGTTACATACGGTGTATTTTTTAATAACAGAACATAATTGTCTACTCTGCTCCACAAATTGCCCTCACACACTTTTGTGTGCCCTAAACACCTTACATATTGTTATGGAAAGGTAGGTTACTAACGGTATCTTTCCACAATAAGATCGTCATACTGTAGGTATAAGGAAATACTCTTCACCTTTCGTTACCATGACGACATCAAATGAAAGAAATGAATAAGGTCAGTAGAGCGTACCTACCTTTACCTTTTGAGATTACCTTTTAGAGAATTCTTTATGTATAACCTTCAGGTATAATGTTTGCAAAAAGTCGTAAGTCTCATCTTCAATTTAAACTAATATCTAAAGAATCATGGCAAAATTTGTACAACAAAAATAAAGATGTTTAGAGAAGTTGAATTCTAATTCTTATACTCTTGGGTACCTAAAGATTATCTTTAGGCATTTACAATATTTTTAAAACCCCGCAATAAAAAATGAATGTTAAAAATGAATAGTTTAAAGAAAAGCTAATTATTTCAGAACGAAACGGTATCTGATAGTAACAGTGAATCTGCTGAAGTCTGCCTATTTGATAGCTCCCTTAATGTCACTGTCTTGTCATTTTATTTTTTTTATAAACACAAAATGAGCAACGAGAAAAAACGAAAAACTGTTATTTTCACTTCAAAATATTTTAATTATGGGTTTAAAAATATTGCAAGTATATCAATAGACTTCTGGTAATATATTCTCCACATAGGAAAATATTTTAAACCCTCTAAACGATTTTTTTTCATACAAATGAATGAAGAGTATGGATATCGCCATGATTCTTTCAGTTTCAAAATTACTATACTACTACTGACTACAAAGTGTCGGTGGATAAAAAATGCTGTTAAATGCAAACTATGACTATTTTAAACTGAATATCTTGAAAGTACCAAGTTATAACGAAAAAATGTTGGTTGAACATGGTTGATATTCACAAAGTAAGAGAAGTAAAGAAAAATAATCCTAGCTGCATGAATGCAAAAATATTCAACAAAACATCATAAGAACCCAAATATCAGTTTGTAACTGACATCTTGGTTCCCTGATTTAAAGTTCAATTTGCTTAGAAAAGATTAAGCTAAAAATAAGGCTTGTTACATGTTAGCTGGGTCGTCACGTGCGTTCAGAGCTTCGTGCTTGACGTCAGCCTCACTGGGCGATAAATCATGGACCTTCGCCGGGCCCACGTGGACACAAATTGAATTTTTGACCGTCACTACAGTCTGGGCACCTACTGGGTGATTTTTTAATAAAGTTTTGTTTAGACGTTATTCTTGGTGTACTGGGTGGAATGAAAAATAGGTTGCTAGGTTAATATTTCAACTGACATGAATTTTCGTTGATATTTTTGTTTGAAAATTGACAAAAGCTTGGAATGAACCAATGCCAGTAAAAACATATACTTTTGTGTAGTTTAGAGACACTTGTACCTTTTAATATATAACAATCTTGTTTCATAATGTTTGTTAACGAACTCCTCTGATTCGGCTTGACCGATTTTTATGATTTTTTAAACGTATATTTAGTAGGTCTAAGAATAGGTCGCGGTCTATTTTTTTTTTAAATATTTGTCGGGTTGATTAGTAATAAATACATTTTAAAAAACGACATCAATAAATAAACAATGAATACTATTCCAGCTCAATGCTCTTTAGGTATTTTATGTAACATAATAAAACACTCCATCTTAACATAGCTCATTTAAATTTGTACTTCATCTTCTTCTTGTACATGTCCTATGTTTCTTTGAGTCAGCGCAACACGTTTCTTCTTCCGTGCCATCCAGTCAATCGGCATGATATCACTAATTCCCTTTTGTTTCATATCATTCTTCACACAATCCATCCATCTTTTCTTTGGTCTTCCTCTTCCTCTCCATCCATCTACATTTATATTCATATTCGTTAAATTCCGCCTCGATAAACGATTAATTCCCTTTCAACTTTTCTATCACTGACGCCACTTTTTAACTTCCTCTAATTATTATTATCTATACTATCTATACTAATATTATAAAGCTGAAGAGTTTGTTTGTTTGGTTGAACGCGCTAATCTCAGGATCTACTAGTTCGAATTGATAAATTATTTTTGTGTGGGATAATCCATTTATTGAGGAAGGAGGCCCATGCGAAGCTATTCATATTTTCAGCCTGGATTTTCCCACAGCAGAGCATAGGCCTCTCCATTCTCCTTCCAACTCTATCTCTATTAAATATCTAATACCTTTAAATGAGCAATTCTTGTATATAATAACAATAATAATATGTGGGGACATTTTCACACACGGCCATCTGACCCCAAACTAGGGAGACCCTGTATTTTGGGTGTCAGACAGCTGATATACATACACAAATACATTTTTTTTATACATACATATATAGAGAAACAACACCCAGACTCAAGGCAAACACAAGTGCTCATCACACAAATGTTTTCCCTGGGCGGGAATCGAACCCGCAACACGTTATATAAAATATAAAAACTATATATAATCTGAATCTCGGAAACGGCTCCAACGATTTTCACGAAATTTTATATGCAGGGGGTTCAGGGGCGATAAATCGATCTAGCTAGGTTTAATTAAAAATTATCACGAAAAAAAAGCAGATATTACTAATTTATTTGCAGAGTGTAGAACCTGTATAAAAAAATCAATAGAAATAGCGCATATGGAACATAAAAATAAAATTCAGTGTCAATTTGTTAAGGATCCGAAATCGTTTTGGGATTACATTAGGTCAAAACAAAAAAACACCAATAAGTACAGTATTATAAAAGACGGTCAACATTTAACGGATGAAGAGTGTGCTGGGCAGTTCGCAGACTTTTTTGAGTCTGTGTACAGCAAAGAGCCACCCCTACTGGACGCGGGCGCGGCGGCGGCGGGGGTCGGCGCGACTAGTGCGCGTGTGCATATTGAGGCGCTGAGTCTTTCGGAAGTTCAGCAGGCGCTTAGAAGTCTCAAGCCAAAACGTTCGTCTGGCCCAGACGGTATACCAGCGTTTCTGTTCCGAGACTGTGGGAGGGTACTGGCGGAACCATTACTTCACATTTTTAATGCATGTTTAGAACAAGCGACGTTCCCTCCTAGGTGGAAGATCACGCGCGTTATTCCGGTTCCTAAAGGAAAATCTGGTCCGGATATCTGTAATTATAGACCGGTAGCTGTACTATCGACGCCTGCTAAAGTACTGGAGTCAGCCATTCAGCGTTCCATGCAGGGACAAGTGCGCGCGCGTCTATCAGATGCGCAACACGGGTTCCGGCCGGGATACAGCACTGCCACTAACCTACTCAACTTTATGGTGCAGGTGGTACCGTCTGTAGACTCTGGAGTACAGGTAGATGCTGCGTACTTCGATTTTAAAAAGGCGTTCGATACGGTCGATGATGACGTCTTATTAAGAAAGCTTGCAAAAATTGGATGTACACTGCCTCTGCTGCAGTTCTTCGCAAGCTATATGAAGGATCGTAAACAATATGTAGATTACAATGGCTGCGAATCTCGACCGTATTATACTAGGTCTGGCGTGAGCCAGGGTAGCAATGTAGGGCCTCTCGAGTTTATTATAATGATAAATGACTTACCGGAAGTCGTCAGACATGGGACGTGTTTATTGTTTGCAGATGACCTGAAATTGCTGCTCCAGGTTAGGGATCAGACGGATTGTGAACGCCTGCAGGACGACATCAACCGAGTGGTCGAGTGGAGCATCGACAACAAACTTTATTTTAATGTAGCCAAATGCTCGGTGATGTCTTTCACTCGCGCCCGGACTCCTTTGTATTATCAATACAAAGTAGAGGATGCGCCGATGCAACGAGTGTCTCAGGTACGAGACTTAGGGGTAATCTTCACTCCGGAGCTAACCTTCCGTGAGCATATAAATAAAATTTGTAAGAAGGCATACCGTAACCTAGGTTTCGTACTCAGGCAGGCTCAGGGGTTTACCAACATCACGACACTCAGGGTGTTGTATGACGCACTAGTCAGGAGTCACCTTGAACATAGTGCAGTCATATGGGCTCCATATGAGGCGAAATATAGTGTCATGTTGGAACGTGTCCAAAATAAGTTCACAAGACACCTGTACTTCAAGTTGCATGGGGTATATCCATGGTACCCATTGATGTACCCTACACTATTTGTACTAGGTATGGTAGGGTACAACACGTTAAAGGTGCGACGGGACTTTGCACTCGCAGCGTATGTAGTAAAGCTACTGCGTGGTGAGGCGCATAACCCGGGAGTGCTGCGGCACCTGGAACTCTGCGTGCCAGACAGGTACGTGTGGAGGCGGCGACGCCCGCCCCTGCTTGCTGTGCCTGCAGCCAGAACCAACCTAATGGCGAGGACTCCTCTCACCAGAGCCATGCGTGTGGTGAACGAGGTTCACGAGAGGGTTGATTTGTTGTGGTGCAACTTGAGTGAACTCGCAAAAGCTACATTGTATATAATATGTTATTTCAATTTAGGTTAAGATTTAGAATATATTGTGTAATTTTTATTGGATGTAGATTAAGGATTTAGCATGTAAGGCCACTCTATCGCATTGGATCCCAAATCTGTAATGATAGATGTAGGTAAGATTAAAATAAATAAATAAATAATAAATAAATAAATAAATAAATAAATTTGTGGTTATACTAAAATAAAAACCTGTCTGCTGTTAATTCTCTGCTTCTCTACTGCTAAGTAAGCCCGGTCATCATCCATTCCTAATCTATTGTAAACAATTGAAAGCTGGATTAATATTTCCATTAAGTTATGCAAATTAAATTAATCTTCTTGTCAATTGGGACTACAGAAGTCAACATCAATTTGGTCGCATTGGCTAAGGTTTAATACAGACATTAAATAGTTATGATAAGAGTCTACAGAAAGCCGTGGTATAAAATATAAATATGTACCTATTGCCGATGAGTGTCCGAATCATGAGTCAAAAGAATATCGTTTCGGACACTGTGTCCGAATATATAGGACGACACGTTTGGCGCAGTGGCTGAGCGATCGACTGCTGCGCAGCGTGTTGCGGGTTCGATTCCCGCCCAGGGTAAATATTTGTGTGATGAGCACTTGTGTTTGCCTTGTGCTTACCACCCAAGCACAAGGCAAACACAAGTGCTCATCACACAAATATTTACCCTGGGCTTATCTATTTATGTATGTATTTAACGTATATTTGTGAATGTATATCAGCTGTCTGACACCCATAGTATACAGGATCTCCCTAGTTTGGGGTCAGATGGCCGTGTGTGAAATGTCCCCACATTTTATTATTATTATATTCGTATATTCGAGTATCCGAATCTTCAGTAAGTCGGAGATTTACCTACGTTACTTTACAATATAACTACCTACGTAATTGAGTTTAGTTTCCATTTTTCGAAGTATGTAGGTACATAACATGTACTATCGTGGTCACACCCGCCTGACCACCACTAAGTTCATTTTGTCTTGCACTCAAAAGATGGAAGCGCTCTCTACCCCGCCCCGTTGACTTCGCAGGCGCCAAGGGAATTTTTTTTTAACTGAGCAGGCGGGAAAGTCCACGATAGTACATACAAATATCATCATCATCTGCCTAGCCTTTTCCCAACTACATATATTGGGGTCGGCTTTCAGTCTAACCGGATGCAGCTGAATACCAATGTTTTATATAGAGCGACTGCCTATCGGACCTCCACAACCCAGTTACTGGGTAACACGATACCCCTCGGTAAGACTGGTTGTCAGACTTTCTGGCTTCTGACTACCCATAAGGACTGCCAAAGATCTTCAAATGACAGCCGGGACCAACGGCTTTACGTGCTTTCCGAGGCACGAAGGGAACTTGGTATGAAAGGGATGGTCACCAATCCACAGACCGACCGCGGCTAGCGTAGCTGAACCTTTGACCGATCGATCTATATGGCTTTAACTTAGCCACGAGCTCCTCCACACAACAACACACTCACACACTGTACATACAAATATAATGATTGATTTTGAATATTTTACCCTGATCAATGTTTTTTAGGGTTCCGTAGCCAAATGGCAAAAAACGGAACCCTTATGGATTCGTCATGTCTGTCAGTCTGTCTGTCTGTCCGTCCGTATGTCACAGACACTTTTTTCCGAAACTATAAGAACTATATTAGTACTGTTGAAACTTGGTAAGTAGATGTACTCTGTGAACCGCATTAAGATTGTTACACAAAATTAGAAAAAAAAAACAATAAATTGAAACTCAACAAAATTCTTTCATCCAACCCGTACGTGTGGGGTATATAGATACGGGGGATATGGGGTATGAGGATAGGTCTTCAAAAATTATATTGAAGTTTCTAATATCATTTTTTTCTAAACAGAATAGTTTGCGCCAGAGACATTTCCAAAGTGGTAAAATGTGTGTCCCCCTTCTTCTAACTTCTAAAATAAGAGAATGATAAAATTAAAAAAATATATGATGATTACCATGTAAACTTCCACCGAAAATTGGTTTGAACGAGATCTAGTAAGTAGTTTTTTTTTAATACGTCATAAATCGTAAACCGCAATTTATCTTTTATTCAATCAATGGTAGGTATTTATAATGATAGTCTTAAAACCAACCAACTCAAAAACAAAGTTTCAACAGAAATCCTGCTCTGAATCTATTCTCATACGTAATAACACCCGATAAAAATGTAGGGTGAAATTAAACAAAAACTTTTCGATCCGATATCCCACGTCGAAAGTTAAACTTGGACGATTGATCCTATCCATACAAATGTCCGAAGAATGCCCCTAGTTGGTCCGCATCCCTTAGTTACATTGATTCTTGTTCTCTGCCTGTGAGTTGGCTGTGTACGTTTTAGAATTACATAAAAAACTCATAAATGAAATTGCTAATTTGACATTCAATATCTCTAAAACCAGTGGATTTCCATGCGTGTCCTAGTAGAAAAAAATAGTCCTAATAATGAGAACAATATGTGGCTAATTAGGTAATATGGCTAATTAGGTGTGCGGACCCACACAACCACTTAAAACTATACCACTAAGAAAATCGTTAGGTTAGGTTAGAACTGTGACGTCGGTCCCTCACATACGTCAGAACCCGAGGTGGCGGCGCGTAGTGTTCCACGTGCGCCCCTCTCTGAGACGTCCGGGGGGGAGTCTAACACCTCACTCCCCCCCCTGCCCCGAGAAGTGGCCTGCACAGGCGGGCCGGCACCAGTCGGGCCGGCACCAGTCGGGGGTTGCGGAAGTATCTCCATTTCCCGCGACCCCCGACGTAGGTGTGAGATGGAACACCGGGTTGGTTTTTAGTCAGTAAGAGTCTGACAGACCCCTCCGCCCGCCCGAGGGCGGAGGACATCCTTGAGGATTTTCCGCCCGGTAACAAAAAAGAAAATAAAGTTAGAACTGTGACCATAAACGCGCGAAGGCGATCAAGCGTAGCGACAGGTGCCGCTGCAGCGGTCGCAGCGCTAATTCCGTGAATCATTTGGGTTAGGTCAGGTGAGTGGTATGCCCCGATTTGGGCGGCAGACCTGACGGCCGGAAGCATCGCCGTGCTGCGAAAGCCGCAGCGAGCGATGGCCGTCAGAGTCATCAGGGGGTATCGCACGATCTCCTACGGGGCGGCTTGTGCACTGGCCGGATCCCCGTCTTGGGACCTGGAGTCACTGTTCCGGTGGCGCGAGGAAGCGCGGGCGCGGGGCGAGCAACCGATGCAGCGACACATGGAGCTGCGTCGGTCTCAGCTTTGCGAGGTCCTGGTGGCGGAATGGCGGGACAGGCTTTCACGCCCTACCGCCGGCCTCGCCATCATTGAGGCGGTCCGGCCAGTGCTCGAGCGCTGGCTCGGGAGAAGGCACGGCTCCCTGTCGTTTCGGGTGACGCAGGTGCTCTCGGGGCATGGTTGCTTCGGGAAGTACCTGTGTCGCATAAACAGGGAGCCGGACGCCCGGTGTCACCACTGCGTCGACTGCCGGGAGGACACGGCGCGGCATACGCTGGCAGAGTGTGCCGCTTGGGAGGAGCCGCGCCGTGCCCTCGTCTCAAAAGTAGGCAGTGACCTGTCGCTGTCGGCCGTGGTCGAGTCGATGGTCGACAGCGCAGAGTTCTGGGACGCGGTGGTTTCCTTCTGCGAAAGTGTCATGTCGCAGAAGGAGGCTGCGGAAAGGGAGAGGGAGATCACAACCTCCCACCCTGCCCGCAGCAGGCGCACCGGGCGTCGGCGGAGGGCAGACAACGCCCTCTTCCGGCCCCCCTAAATGGGTCCAGGGGCGGCAGACTCGGGGACGTCTGTCGCTCCCCACATACATCAGGACCCGAGGTGGCGGCGCGTAGTGTTCCACGCGCGCCCCTCTAAGACGTCCGGGGGGAGTCTAACACCTTACTCCCCCCCCTGACCGGAGAAGAGGCCCGCTGTAGCGGGCCGGCACTAGCCGGGGGTTGCGGAAGTATCTTCATTTCCCGCGACCCCCGACGTAGGTGTGAGATGGAACACCGGGGTGGTTTTTAGTCAGTAAGAGTCTGACAGACCCCTCCGCCCGCCCCAGGGCGGAGGACATCCATGAGGATTTTCCACCCCGTACCAAAAAAAAAAAAAAAAAAAAGGTGAGTGGTATGCCCCGATTTGGGCGGCAGACCTGACGGCCGGAAGCATCGCCGTGCTGCGAAAGCCGCAGCGAGCGATGGCCGTCAGAGTCATCAGGGGGTATCGCACGATCTCTTACGGGGCGGCTTGTGCACTGGCCGGATCCCCGTCTTGGGACCTGGAGGCGAAGGTACTCGCGTCACTGTTCCGGTGGCGCGAGGAAGCGCGGGCGCGGGGCGAGCAACCGATGCAGCGACACATGGAGCTGCGTCGGTCTCAGCTTTGCGAGGTCCTGGTGGCGGAATGGCGGGACAGGCTTTCACGCCCTACCACCGGCCTCGCCATTATCGAGGCGGTCCGGCCAGTGCTCGAGCGCTGGCTCGGGAGAAGGCACGGCTCCCTGTCGTTTCGGGTGACGCAGGTGCTCTCGGGGCATGGTTGCTCGGGAAGTACCTGTGTCGCATAAACAGGGAGCCGGACGCCCGGTGTCACCACTGCGTCGACTGCCGGGAGGACACGGCGCGGCATACGCTGGCAGAGTATGCCGCTTGGGAGGAGCCGCGCCGTGCCCTCTTCTCAGAAGTAGGCAGTGACCTGTCGCTGTCGGCCGTGGTCGAGTCGATGGTCGACAGCGCAGAGTCCTGGGACGCGGTGGTTTCCTTCTGCGAAAGTGTCATGTCGCAGAAGGAGGCTGCGGAAAGGGAGAGGGAGATCACAACCTCCCACCCTGCCCGCAGCAGGCGCACCGGGCGTCGGCGGAGGGCGGACAACGCCCTCTTCCGGCCCCCCTAAATGGGTCCAGGGGCGGCAGACTCGGGGACGTCTGTCGCTCCCGACATACATCAGGACCCGAGGTGGCGGCGCGTAGTGTTCCACGCGCGCCCCTCTTAGACGTCCGGGGGGGAGTCTAATACCTCACTCCCCCCCCTGACCCGTGATGTGGCCCGCCGTAGCGGGCCGGCACCAGCCGGGAGTTGCGGAAGTATCTCCAATTCCCGCGACCCCCGACGTAGGTGCGAGATGGAACACCGGGGTGGTTTTTAGTCAGTAAGAGTCTGACAGACCCCTCCGCCAACCCCAGGGCGGAGGACATCCATGAGGATTTTCCACACGGTACCAAAAAAAAAAAAAAAAGGTGAGTGGTATAGTGTTAGACCCACCGTACCACCAGTGGTATGGCCAGTGCAAGTGGTATGATGGATCCGCAAATCTTATTAGCATCGGCAACTAATTACCCCTCTCCCTTTAAAGCAATTTACATTATCTTTACTATATAAATACTATTTTTACTATATTAATATTATAAATGCGAACGTACCTCGGTCTGTTACGCTTTCACGACGAAACGGCTGAACCGATTTTGATAAAATTTGGTATGAAGATAGCTTGAACCGTGGGGAAGGACATACGCTACTTTTTATTCCGCAACTTCGCCTGCTTCTGCGATAACCGACATTCACACGGACGAAGTCGCGGGCAAAAGCAAGTATTACATACATACGTGTCGAATTGATAACCTCCTTTTATTTTAAGTTTTTTTTATAGTTTTTATGAAAGTATTCAAGTGACGACTAAATAAACTCGTAGCTACCATCTGCAAACTTCTACACGCTTACAAAGCAAAAACAACAAACACATATTTGTACATTCGTAACTCCATCACTTTAGATGATAAACGATGAGATCCAACTGATCCCAGTACAAGCAACCAGTATCATTTGTTATAATAAATTGTTACACCGTTCTCGACTGCTGAATCTGTATTGTTATTAATGTTATTTTGAGTAACCGTTGTGGTCGGATAAGATGCTAACAGACATTGTAAGGTTACGGGTTAAATAATGGGGTGAAATGTTTTGAGAATAGTTCCGGGGGCTTTTGGATTGGTGGAGAGTTACTGGAGTACTTTGCTAATTGTGTAGAAGTAAACAAAACAGGGACTATGGTATTGCCATTTATCACGAGGAAAAAAACCATTGAAGATATATTTTCGACTAGCTTTTGTAGTCCGTTCGCATTTTTATGAGGATCTCTTTATTTCAAGCCTAAAATTTTCCTACAAAATTACTTTTTCTATTGATGATAACCATAATCTATATAATAAAAATGAATCGTTGTTCGTTAGTCTCGCTAAAACTCGAAAACGGCTGAACCGATTTGTCTAATTTTGGTCTTGAAATATTTGTGGAAGTCCAAGGAAGGTTTATACGGTAAGAAAATTTAAAAATCGGTTGAAAGGATAACGTCTGTCGGGGTAGCTAAATCCGTACAGATTTTTTAAAGATTAGACCAAACGAATACAATCATCGAGGCGGGGTACTTTTTTGTATTACATGCTGATAATGATTGTGATTATTTTATCTATCCAAAAACAGCAAAGCTTCAGAAAAAATTGTAACATAAATAGGTACAAGCTTATAATTTGTTTAACATGAAAATAAAACAGCTGATACATTTTTGATTATTACGCTTTATGCGCACATAAATGGAAGGATTTTTTTTTCGCTTTACCCATAGTAAAAGTTGTTCTTAATGATGACACTTTTACATATTTCCGGAAAACAGAAAAAAGCGGCCAAGTGCGAGTCGGACTCGCTCATGAAGGGTTCCGTAGCAGCAAGTAACATAATATAAAAGTTTTTTTATCTTTATATTTGAGTTGATTGAATGAAAGGTAAAATGCGGTTTACGATTTATGACGTTTTAAAAAAAAACTACTTACTAGATCTTGTTCAAACCAATTTTCGTTTGAAGTTTACACGGTAATGTACATCATATATTTTTTTAGTTTTATCATTCTCTTATTTTAGAAGTTACAGGGGGGGGGGGGGACACATTTTACCACTTTGGAAATGTCTCTCACTCAAACTATTCAGTTTAGAAAAAAAATATATTAGAAACCTCAATATCATTTTTGAAGACCTATCCATAGATACCCCACACGTATGGGGCTGATGAAAAAAAAAAATTAGTTTCAGTTCTTAGTATGGGGAACCCCCAAAATATTATTTTATTTTATTTTTTTTCTATTTTTGTGTGAAAATCTTAATTTGGTTCACAGAATACATCTACTTACCAAGTTTCAACAGTATAGTTCTTATAGTTTCGGAAAAAGTGGCTGTGACATACGGACCGACAGACAAACAGACATGACGAGTGAGACAGACGACGAAAAAAAAGTTCAAAGAATGCCTTTGAAGCTAAGTTAAACATATTTAATAGATACTTGTGGCAGCCACCAACCGATCGTATGACAGGACCGAATTAGAGATTAACTACACTCAGCTATATTCAGCTTATGTCTAAACATCAGTTTAGTATGGATATGAAAATTGGTATTTTCTTTACGCAAAAACTTAATTGAGTTGAATAAGTGTAGTTAGTCCCTTAACGTCTTTGACTGCAAATGGTATTGTATTATATTATAACGATAAATTGAAGTACCTACTCTGAAGTACTCAACAGTTCGATAAATGATACATATATCAAACGGGCATCATATAAATAATAATAACAATATAATATTACATGTTACGCAATATATTATATTACTTCGACGTAATAAAACCTACCTAGAGTAATATTTTTTCTCCAGGACCCTCATGTCTTAGATTGGATTCTGTAACTTCATCTAGAAAATGTATGACCACAATATTACCGAAGAAACTTTATTATCACAAAGTTTTTTCAGATGAACATATTAATTTTTGAAAGTGGATGAAGTTTCTTAGAATTTTGTAATAGAAATGAACCGTCTAGATTCTTGAATTTTTGTAAAAGGACTTTGAATTTGATCTGGGTCTAAGTCTTGAGGGGAGGAGAGGGGTATTCTACTAACTTCTAGGAACGTTCGCTTTCTAATATTAGATTCAATCTGCTAAAATGTCTCTATCTTCACACGGCTACACATCAAGCATGCACTCATCATCATCATCATTTCAGCCGAAAGATGTCCACTGCTGGACAAAGACCTCCCCCAAGTGTCGCCACAGTGACCGGTCCCGTGCGACTCGCATCCAGCGGATCTCCGCAACCTTCACCAGGACATCGGTCCACCTAATGGGAGGCCTTCCAACGCAACGTCTTCCGGTTCGCGGTCGCCACTCCAGAACTTTTCGGCCCCATCGGGCCCAATGTGCCCTGCCCACTGCCACTTAAATTTGGCAATTCTTCGGGCTTACCAACGTAGCCCGAAGAATTGCCTTGGTTCTCTTGCGGATGTCCTCATTTCTGATTTTATCACGCAAGGAAACTCCGAGCATAGCCCTCTCCATTGCCCATTTAAGCCTCCTGATGAGGCCCATTGTGAGCGACTACGTTTCGGTCCCGTATGTAATCACTGGCAACACACTGGTCATAGACTTTCGTCTTGAGACACTGCGGTAAGTTAAGTTGGACGGGAAGATACCACGAAACTTCCCGAACGCTGCCCAGCCGAGTCGGATTCGACGATTGACCTCTTTCTCGAAGTTAGACCTACCTAACTGGACCGTTTGTCCCAGGTAGACATAATTGTAATTGTGTATTGTGTTGTTGTGCACTCAGATCAGCTTAATAAACTGGAAATGTATAGCTTGATCTCTAGCCGTATAATATGTATACTACATTCTTACTATACTTTTTGACTACATTTTTGACAAGATTTTGACATTGATTGCCATAGAAAAAACGATATGAAAATTAGCGTTCAGATTTAACTTTAAAAAATGATTGCGTACTTATAGGAACTCAAAAATAAAAATCTTGTCGAGAACGTAATACTTTTCTTATTCCTTATAATAGTACCTATGTAATGGTTTTAGTAGAAGTGACTCCGCTTGATAAGGGAAAATATCGTACGTGGGTAACAAAACAAAAGAACAATTACAGAAGAATTTTTAAATTGTATTAAAATTTCAATATTTTTACTTTGCAACCTTTTTGGACCTCTGAGACTAAAAAGTCCAAATTACTTAGCCAAATCGGCGTCCTTTATGTAGTTAATCTAAGTTTGTTACGTTTTGTTAACTTTTATCATCCCCTCCCGGAATTTTAGATAAGTATCATTTCTGCATTGCGAAAAATGTATTGTTGTCTGTTTGTAGCAGATCATTTAATTTGGTAAATACTCAAAATTAATTAAGTATAACTTCCTATCCGGGAATTTTTTTTTGTAATCTGACTAGTACTTCTAACAAACAAACAATTCTATCTCTTTATTATATTAGTTCAGATTAAAATCGAACCTAAAAATCTTTAGCGCCCCAATATCATTTTCATTAAAATTATTCATAGTATACCGAAAAATATTCAACATGAAAACATAGTTCTTTCAGCTTCAAAATATTTGGAAATTTTCCATGATGCCCTTCATTCCCATACGGATCCATAAAAGCCCCGAAAATGCGGCCACTAAGGTGCTTGTCAGTCAAAAATTGCTCCCGGGTGAAGTCAGGTGGGGTCAGTATAAGTAGATATAATCAGGATGTCACGAGCCAAGTTAAATGGAAAAGTTTTTGTAGGCCTGCTTTATGCATGCCCTTTGGGCTAGCTTGACCTTAATAAGCGTTGCCTTTAGAAGTTGTCCGCTCGTAAAAAAGTTGCGAACGTGAGCGGTGGAGGGTTTAATAGAGGTGAACTTTATTTAAAATATCAACACTTGGCTGCGGTGGAACAAGAACTGGATTTTTCCGGTTCTGCTGTTGTACTTTTTACTTTTTGTAACTTAATTTTCTTTCCATTTCGCTGTTTAATGTTGAGGTTTTTTCAAGGAATATTATTTTTTTAGTTTTTTTATTCTTAGCTGTAAATGTCATCTGTAGATTAACAGCAATGAAAGTTCAATTGTTTTCATGTAATGTTCACGAAGTCAATTTGTGAGCCTGATAAGGAAAAAATAATTAAATAAGAGATTTTGATAAAATAACAAGTACTTTGGAGACGCGTAGATTTCGTACTTCCCCTACAAATTCATCACCCCCTAAGACAAGGGGTTTTATCATTTAAACTTTCATCCCCTATTTTACCACCTTAGGGATGAAATTTCTAAAAAAGTTGTAATATGTATTTTTATTTTATTTTTGTCCATATATCTACGATACGACAATATTTTTTAAAACTAGTTGGAGATGGTAGAGAGAGAGAGAGAGGTCATAATTTATTTAATTTGCGACCAGGCCCGCGTCTCTTGAGTTTTCACATAGGTGCAACGTGTTAATAGTATAGTAACTAATTGAAAAACACTTGAACAAGTCACGTGGTTTTCAATTACCTAGTTACTATACTCCATTTATAATAAACGAATAACGTTCCGGGTATTGTACATCCCTGCTTCTGTTAGGTTTATAGCATCGACACTGTTATTTTAAATTGGAATTAAATATACAAGTAAATGAAAGTCACATAATTTTAGAAGACAAATTATTAAAATGGTTAGAAATACGCGCGACAGCTACTACTAGTAAAAATAGATTATAATAAATTCGGCGTCTATCGTAACTTTAACATGTTTATTGTACTTTTGTTACAAAGTGTGCATTAAAAAGAACCTTTTTCAACTTCTGTCTAATGCTATTGTAAATGGGGAGATTATAATATAACAAGATCTTGTATGCATTGTAAAAAAATTGTTTAACTATTAAGTTAATTTCCAAGATCTATCTGTATAAAATACCACCGGGCTTATGTTTCTACTTCTAATCCATTCCAGCCCATTTCTTATTACCAAATTGGTATCCCGAGAAAGAAAATTGCTCCTAGACAGTAACTCTATTAGGTACTTTTACATTAACTTTAGTAGGTACACAACATTGATGAATGAAAGTAATGTGTTAAAGTGAACTAGAGTCTCTTTGTTATTGCTTAAAACAGTTGTTTCATTGGTAAGACCATTTGTTTTCATGGAGCGTAGGTTTTTAAAAGTGCTTGCATCATAAATCACTAAATACATTTCATTAGCTTTAAATTAAATTAAAACTTAGTTCTATTTCTGTCTATTGTTTGAAGGTGGCAGAGATTAAAATACGCGATTTAAATACGTTTAGTGCTAAATGTGTTTAGCGATTTGTGGTGCAAGCAGGCCTGAGTTTTTAAAACCTACAGTCCATAAATCAAATGTTTTTAGTATTTATTAATTTATTATTCAGAAAATATATAAACTAAATCTACTGTAAACAATGTACAATAGGCGCTATCATTTGCCATTTTAAAGTTATTTTGTACAGTCGACTACAAAGACATGTATACCCTCTAAAGTTACAAATACATGTAACCATTTAAATAAATGTACATACTTTGTTACAAATTATTGTACACATGAAACATGACGCATATATGTATTCACTCAATGTGCCTAATTAATGTATACAGCAAGATGGACACTGTAATGTGTACGCTCTGAAACAAATTAATGTATTCACACTCAGTTACAAAAAATATGTATACAAGATACGTTTTAATTTTAAATTTCAGAAATTCTGTCAAAACCATTGAAAACTCTTTGGATGGTATAATAGGTATGTGTAACAATTTTTTTCTGTTATAATGACACTTATAAATCAATATTCATATTATAACGAGATAAAAGTTGTTTGTATGTAGGGGGTAATCTCTGGAACTAATTTCTCTTTGGACAGAAAAACTTAGGTTAATTTAGATCGACGTCAAACCCTGCAGACAGAAATAGGAGCCCCGCGCAAGGTTTATAATTTCTTGCCAAAATGTGAAGTAGATCTACTATTGTTATAAGTAAAAGAATATTATAGATAATTTATATTATTAAAAGCAAGACATCGATTTAAGTTTCAATAAACTTGTTTTATGATTAAATAGTTTAAATTTTATCTATGTCCAAATAATGTTACTTAAGTTTAGTTTTTGTATGGAAAAAAAAAACAGGTTGAATAGAAAACGCCTTATTTTTATGAGTCGAATGAGAAAAATAATGTAAATAAGTGGCGAAAATAATTTGTAACTTTGTAAGTAAACTTCGATAAACAAATGACACGCCAATGACGTCATGCACGAAATGAAAGAGAAAACAAGTATTCCCGCACTATTCTAAATTTTAAAAATAGAATATTAGACCTGTATACATAATATTGTAACCAAATATGAACACATTAATTCGTTTCAGAGCGTACACATTACAGTGTAATTTTAGCTGTGTACATAAAATTGCCACATTTGATAGGAACATAAATCTGGCATACATCATATCTACTAGTATTTGTAACAAACAATGACGACATCATGAATGGATACATATTTTTTTAACTTTCAAATGTGTACATCTTTTTGTAGTTTTCATTTTAATTAAAACTCAATTTAAAACAAATATTTTCTTTTCATTAGAATAAAATCAAATAAAAAAAAAACATAACAAATCCTTCTTAAAATGAAAAAAAAAACAAATCCTTGAACAATATGAGATAAAATAGTGATAAAATATTACGCTTTATTTAAAACAACTGTTTTAAGTATTATCGATGGTAGATATTGCGATGATTTCTTCTTCGAAATTGGGTGATTGCGCATGATAAACATAATGAAATGAAGCTTATTTTGTGACGCCCTGCTGTGGAGAGAATGAATAGTACCAAAACGAGAGTGTATACCATTTTCATGACTCTTATTCGAAATTAAATAATTTCTGTGAACGAATTCGTTGATCTCATTCGATTGGATGTTGGAATATAATCGAGAATATGCAACGCAGCACTGCATTTAACGCATAAAGATTCAGCAAACAAACAAAAGTATATATATGAGTTAAGAGATTTCACAAAAAAAATTCATCATTATCTTAATAGCAATAATAACTAGTTTAGGAGATCGTGACTATGTGAAATACGGATCAAGCAGCCATGTATTGGTGACCATCCATCACAAACCGAGACCCCTCCGTGTCTCGGAAAGCAGCTAAAGTAAAGCCTTTGGTCACGGATGTCATTCGTAGATCTTTGGCAGTCGTAATCGTCAGAAGCTAGAAAATCTTACCCAGGGGTTATCGTGTTACCCAGCAACTGGGTTGTGAAGGTCAATCTATAGGCAGTCGCTCCATATATTGGTATTCAGCTGCATCCAGTTAGACTGAAAGCTAACCCCAATATAGTTACAAAAATGAATAGGCAGATGATGATCTAAACAACCTGCTATCAGCAATCAATACTCCAAAATTGTCGTCAATCTAACACGAACTTACTCGAAAAATCGTCTAAACCAACGAAGATGGACAACACTATTTTCCCAATCCCAAAATGGAAGTAGTTCCACACGCTAGAATGCTAGTACATCGTAATTTTGCTCACGTTTCGTTCCAAGACTGACCGAAATGGTTCGGTGACAGTGAAAAATCTTGTAGTCTAACCTTTAGAATATTTAACAAATCATTCACTCACCCGTTTCTTTTTGGGCCAGTAATGGGATCAATCAACGCCTCCGCCTTGAACGTTATTGACGTACAAAGTGTAGGAGGGGTCATGATCCAATGGCATATATTTAACCTTTCTTTAGTAAGTGATAAAAACGCCCACTCTGGACAAGAGGGTGGTTACAATGAGCATTTTTACTTTTGTAAACTTATCAAGGTGTAGACAAGAGCAACTCATCATTTTATTTCTTTTACTCCTAAATCAGATCAAATTTTAAAAATCGAGAGGGAGAATCAACGTTTCACTAAAATTATGAAATGCAATATTATGAAAAGTTACTCCAAAAATACTACAGGTAACAAGTTAAGTACAGTTTTAGATTTTTTAATTTTTATCTGATAGAGTAAAATAAATAAATAATGGGTGGGGCTAGTTGGCTCTTGTCTGCCCCTTAAGAAATAAGGTACAATGGTAGGTACCGATTATTTCCCTTTGCAATTTTTTTCCACGTCATAGTTGATTAACTATCCCAAAAGAACACAATAACTGAATAACAGCATCCTATATTTTAAGATAGATCAAAAGTACAGCCGTTTAAACATGAATGAGTAACAAACATCCATCCATCCCCAAAAACGTTCACATTTATAATATTAGTCATCATCATCATCATCATTTCAGCCAAAAGACGTCCACTGCTGGGCATAGGCTCCCCCAAGTAATGGGGGATTTTGCCATAATCGCCACGCTTGGCAGGCGGGTTGGCGATCGCAGTATGGTTGTTACAAAGGCACAGAGAACGCTGCTGCCCATTTTCTGGTGAGTCCCTTAGTCGCTTCTTACGACACCCTCGGGAAGATATGGGATGGTGCTATTCTTTACCTCCATCACCACACGGACAATAAGAGACCATACGGAGTATAATATTAGTAGTTTAGGATATTTATAGGAATACACTAATTATTATAATTAATTTGAATATGCTTAAATTGTGGGTAATACCTACTGTAAATTAAAAAAATTAAATTAAAAATTTAAAAAAACCCCCAATGCAAAACATAAAAGCGATTATGTAACAAGTCAAAAATAATACCTTTTGTTGAGCCATCAAATGTTTGTTCGTTGAAATGGCGCTATAATGTCGCGGCGGGGTACCGCTTAAGTAAGTCAGTCCCTTAATTTAATTCACTGTCTATTAATTTACCAGCATTTCCGACCAATTTTCTTCGATATTATCAAATTTTTGTTGCTAACCTAGTTGTTAATCTTGTTGCAAATCTAGTTACCATCAGTTCGCTATTTTAGCTATTTAGTTATTGCTTTAAACTTAGCGGTACCCCGCCGCGACATTATAGCGCCATTTCAACGAACAAACATTTGATGGCTCAACAAAAGGTATTATTTTTGACTTTTTACATAATCGCTTTTATGTTTTGCGTTGGGGGTTTTTTTTAATTTTTAATTTAATTTTTATTTTAAATTTTTTAAACTTAATTTAGTTTGGTTTTGTATAAGAGTTTACAAAAATAATTTACAAATTTTTAGTTTTCATTTCGTTACTCATTCCTCATTCCCTTGCAATATAGTATACATTATTCTACTAGTCAAGGCCTTTCATTTGATACCCATATATTGAGTTGTGAAAATAGAATGTAATTCCCTAAGATCCCTACCGCAGCTAACAAAAGAGCTGATAACTTTAAAATTGCTGAACCGATTTTGATGAAACATGTCTAAGAACCATCGCTAGAGAATCTGCTTTCAAATAAAAAAAACCTCATTCAAATCGGTTCACCCGTTAAAGAGCTACAGTGCCACAGACAGACACACAGACACGTCAAACTTATAACACCCCTCTTTTTCGTCGGGGGTTAAAAAGCACAGTGAGGATTGCAGCGTATTCTGCGTAGCTGCGAATTCGTAACCGCTCAAAACTATTTCTGAGTACATAAATAAGTCAATAGTATCTTTGACCGGTTTAAATTTACCCTTTCAATTTAAAAACCCATTAGGTTGGTAACTTATTTTGTGACCCTTTTAAAAACTTTTGTTTTGTAGTGATTCTACCTAGGGAGTTTCGCAAAATATATTTTTTAAAGCGAAAACGCGTTTTATCTTAATAAAACTTTCGACCGAAAACTTTCGACAGAAGCTAGTCAAATGTTATTTTGACCGGCTAAGAGTTGTGACTCTAACATATCAAGTAATAACAAAACTAAGATGAGGTTGTTATGTAATCTATATTCTTCTATATAATAAAAATGAATTTTATTGTTGTTCGTTAGTCTCGCTTAAACTGGAGAACGGCTGGACCGATTTGGCTAATTTTAGTCTGAAAATATTTGTGGAAGTCCAGGAAAGGTTTAAACGGTAACAAAATTTAATAATGAATTGACAGGACACCGTCTGTCGGGTCACTTACTTACATTACGACGACACGGTTGGCGCAGTGGCTCGAGCGATCGACTGCTGCGCAGCGTGTTGCGGGTTCGATTCCCGCCCAGGGTAAACATTTGTGTGATGAGCACTTGTGTTTGCCTTATGTCTGGGTGTTGTTTACCTATATATGTATGTATTTAAAAAAAAAAAGAAAAGTATTTGTGTATGTATATTAGCTGTCTGACACCCATAGTACAGGGTCTCCCTAGTTTGGGGTCAGATGGCCGTGTGTGAAAATGTCCCCACATATTATTATTATTATTATTATTATTATTAAAGACATTTAAACACAAAACATTTGTCATCTGTAATCCATCTATAGGTATAATAAAAATGAATCGTTGTTCGTTTGTCTTGCTTAAACTGGAGAACGGCTGTACTGATTTGGCTAATTTTAGTCTTGAAATATTTGTGGAAGTCCAGGGAAGGTTTAATGGTAATAAAATGTAGTAATCAATTAACACGTTGTCCTGTGTATATACACACAAAACATTTTTCATCTGTAAATATTCATATTATTGAAACGTATTAAACAGGCATTTGGTATTAAATTCCCCAAAACAAGGACGGTACAATCAGCGATGTAACCAAGCTGATTAAACAGAAAAGCTGGCTCTGTCGACCGCATCGCACCAATTTGCGTTTTACCAACGCTCGGCACAAATGCATCAAATCATCCTTTACGTCAATCGTTTAAAGCCCATTTAGCGCGCAATGGGCGCGAACGAATGACGATTATACAGTTTTATGGATTAAGTGGTGACTAGCTATTGCATAAAGCCGTCCCGAATTTTGTTTGCATTTCGCCTAATGCGTTCTCGGAATTTATTTTGATTTTGTTAAGTATGTTTGTTAAAATGTATGTATGTATTTCTATATGTATCTGTAAACGCATACCTTAACGTTTCAGTGTGGCATTTTGAACAAACCACCTATAATCTTGTTTTGGAAAATAATTTTTCCCATAATTTCGAGATGATTTCCAATAAAAAATGTCACCGTATACAGCCTGAATTTTAATTCACTACTGATTTCTCAGGGGGTGAAAGGAAGCATGAATATGATCGACTTGTGAAATGAGACCAACTCCGAAACATATAAAAAAACTACTGCTCCCTGAAAAAGTGCATTACAACACGATCAAATGTATGAGACGGCTTATTTTAAAAAGCTTTTTACAAAAAAGACAACCGCCTTCAAAAAGTGAAAAATAACTTCAGCACAGAACACACATTGACTTTAGTTTCGAAATTCAGTGGCTTTGTTCTGTTTGTTGTTTTGTATTGCCACCGACTTCCGAAACTAAAGTCAATGTATGTTCTGTGCTAAAGTTAATTTTCACTTTTTGAAGGCGGTTGTCTTTTTTGTAAAAAGCTTTTTATTTTCCGCTTTTAAGTACCTCCTTCTCATCCAAATCTATTAAGAAGAGATTGAAAGTTAACTACTACAAAGATTGATGAAACTAAAACGTCGTCTATGTAAAATTTAAGGGTATTTGTTGATTTTTCAAAAAGTGCTTAATCAATTACGATAAAATTTATATCGGACCACCCCTGAAGCATACCCTATCCATAAAAAAAAGAATTTTCAAAATCGGTTTACGTTTGCCGGAGAAATCGCGTAACAAATCGAGCACACACTTAAGACTTATACGGTTTTCTCATGGATGCCATTGTTAGAACTGGACGAAATTAAAATGGGACTACACGGGAAGACCTAGCTTTCAAATAAAAAAATAATCATCAAAATCGGTTCACCCAGTCCCAAGAAATCACGTAACAAAAAAAAAAAAAATACAGACGAATTTATAGCCTCCTCCTTTTTTGAAGTCGGTTGAAAAAACATTAGTTGAATTACATAGTGCAGATGTTTTTTTCCCTTGACACTACATAATTTAGTTGTAATTATGCTTTAGGAACTTGCATAGGTTTATTTCACAAATCGTTTTACGTCAGTAACTTTAGTTTGTCGGTAAATGATAGTTAGAAAGATAGTGAGCACTATAATAATACCTCCTGCGCATATAAGTCTCCATTAAGATTGGTGAAATTTGGAAGGGTAATTATTATTATTAGACGGATTACATAACCAAAGAAAGACAGAAAAAGCCCCCCAGGACAAAACACACAAAAATAACATAATTAAAAAAAAAGAAACAAAAATTGATCCTGTATGTGGCCAAAAGGCTCCTATCTCAGCATGGTGCTGTAACATTTAAAAAAAACGTCACAGCGCTGATATTCTGATAGGGCCCAAAGTGATCCCACGGTCAGATACGGATTATAAACAAAACTAAAGTGTAAACGATAAAACAAATAAAAATATATATAAAGTTTAATAAATTCGAAAAGAAAGATAAATAAAATAATAATAATAATAAATTACATCTACACCCCACGTAACCAAACTGTTCGTAAACAAACTGTTGTAAAGAGACTATGGCACAGATCTGAAACCCCTTCCCCACGCATAAAATGAGAAATATTGATCAAAAAGCTTGTTCATTGCTTGGTAACAAATTTAGACCACAACAATTTCAGGGTTATCACAACATTTTTATTCTTCTAAAAATAAAAAGTCTGAGAAAAACGTAAGCTCTTAATTGAATCACTTTTAAAGCCATTCTTATACGCCCACGAGCTACAGAAACTCCTACTCATGTGACAAGAGTATCGTCAAGTAAACAAGTGCACGATCACAATTCACGTCACGACTCGACTGTACTACCGGGAAAACAATTTTGTATACGTCTGTACTGACGGCAAGATAAGTGAGTGACACTCACACCGTTCCGTAACTTTGTGCGAACATGCAGCTACAGTCCCACAGCGTTCAAATTATAGTTATTGTGGCTATTGTATTGTGTGCTTTATGATGTCAGTAGAACGTAAGAGAGTTATGTATAGGTAAGGTAGGTTCAGATAATTAATAAAATATTATACTATATAGATGGATGACAATTAACACTGCATTTTTTAAAGTTCCTAAGTTAAACAAGTGCATAAATTACTTCAAATAAATAGGTAGGGGAGACCGTGATTACAACTGACTAAGGCAATGTTTAAAGTGTCGCGGTTTATCTAAACTACTGCCCATCTACTTAACTTGCTTAGACAACTAGGCTGATTATAATTTGATTTATAAATTTGTGTTTTTAAATGTAAATTTTACTCACTGTTAAAACTTACCTTAGCCCTAGGCTTAGCCTTAGCCTTAGGCTTAATACAGCCCTGGACACGGGGTTCAAGTGAATAATGCACTTTTTTTTATATAAAAGTAATGATCTTACTAGATTTTTATGAATAAGAAGAAAGCCTAATAGTTTTCATGTTATTTATGTCGTAAAAGATAGGTTAAAATATTTAATAATTTCGAAGTTACAACCAAGGAACAAATTTTTGTTAAAAATAAAAATAAGTTTAGTTAAAAATAAGTCAACATAATCGCCATTTGAAAATCAAGTCGAAATTGATGTCTTAAAATCATTTGATACACTTCGGTTTAATATTATGACAAATAGGTAAAAAAAACCTTGAACATAAACACATTAATATTGGGCAAAAAACTTTGCAAGGTCAACAAAAGAACCTAAAAGAAAATTGTTTTCCTTTCGCAATCTTTCGCCAAAACGAGCGATACATCTCTATTTATTTATAGGCATCTAAAATAAAAAAACAAAATAAAAATAAATAAAGAAAGTTTTTGCTCACACATATCACGTAGACAATACTTTCGGTGAATAACAGCTATGTATCTATCTGAAGTTACAGAATCGTGGTTTGGTGAAATATGGAACACAATTTTGAAGAAAAAAAAAATATTTGAGAAAATACTTTTGCTAAGAATTTCATTTTTACATTTCTTGTTTTAGAGCCAAAGTTCAGAAGATATTGAGATGGTAACCCACTAATTGTATTAGTACTAAAACAATCTTCAAATGTCAAACAAAAACGTATTTCATATTATCATCATATGGAAAAAGGCTAGGCAGATGATGATAAATATCAATGTTTTACATGGAGCGTGGGTTGTGGAGCCTATCTGACCTCCACAACCCAGCTAAAGGGCAACACGAAACCCCTTGGTAAGACTGGTTGTCAGATTTTCTAGCTTTCTGACTACCTATAACGACTGTCAAAGATCTACGAATGACAGCTGGGCCAGCGGCTTTACTCGGTATGAATTGGATGGTAACCGATCGATCCATCGGGCTAATACTTACGCTACGCTTTGCTGCTTACGAGCTACTCATTTCCTTATTTTCTATTATCAAAAAAAAAAAACAATATACCAAAAAAAAAAAATTGTTAGCATATTTATATCTCCAAACACCTCTATAATTGAATAGCCAACAGTAACGTAGAGAAGTCTCTCCGAAAATTCACAAACTTCGGCGAATCTCGTCAAAACTTCGGGAGAACGAATCAAAGTTCCGCCGATTCGTTTAACCTAAAACCGGTGGGAACCGGTAAAAACCAGATTTGTTTGGCAGATTTCTTTGTTAAACAATATTTTTAAAGACGTAATCAGGTTTGTTATGGGCGAACAAATCCGGCTTGGACGCGAGAACAAATTGTTTTTTTACAAAAAGCCTGTTCAAAAATTCAGTAGGGAAAAGTTTTGGGCGTCAGTCCTTCCTTCTGGTTTAAAATACTTATGAATGTTTTATAGGTTTAGCAGGTATACTTGTATTTAATAATTCGAATAAGTTATTTCTTGCTTTTCTTGTTTTCTGTACAATCTTTCAAAGTTAAAAACCTTTATTTCAATTACACAAAAAGCAGTTTTTAACGTCATATACATGAAAAATAGAATTGAATCTAGTTGCCTCTTAGTTGTTTTGCATGGAGAAGAATGGGCAAGGAACTCCATTAGTACTCTTACTCTGTAAATCTACTGTTAAAACGAATGCTAGTTACAAAACATGATTGATTGATCAAAATAATGAAATTATGACTTTGACCATAATTCTATTACAAAACGCACGATTTGTTGTGTTTTTATTTTTTATTATTTAACCAAAAGATCAAACAACAAACAAACGTCGTCAGCATTATGATGAATGTCGATGATCGCGGATACAGACGAAGTCGTGAATTAATAAGTAGCCGTCCTTTCTTGGGGTCCAAACTAAGTCTGTGCCAAGTTTCATAAAAATCGGTTCAGTACTTTAGCTGCTGCCGTGAAAGCGCAATAAACAAACAAACTTTCGCATTTACAATATTAGTGTGGATTGGATAAATAATAATACAATTATATTTTTTACACTAGCGACCCGACCCAGCTTCGCATGGCCTATAGCATCCTCGGTAAATGGACTATCCAACACAAAAATATTTTTTCAATTCGAACCAGTTGATCCTCAGATTAGCGCGTTCGACCAAACAAACAAACAAACTCTTCAGCTTTATAATATTATACAGGGTGTCCGGTAATTAATGGATAACCTTGAAATGGCTTATATTAGGTCTTTACATATGAAATTGCCGCTCGGTATCAAAAAATTAAAAATAACATTTTTAAAAGAAATTATATATTTAGTCAATCGAAGTATGCACCATTGTTATCGATACACTTTCGCCATTTTATCGGGAGCTCATTGATCTCTTTGGTAAAAAAATCCTGGGAGCGAGAATCGATGAACTGCTTGAAGGCTGTTTAAACTGCCTCATCAGAATTGATTTTTTTTCCTTGTAAAAAGTTGTCCAAATTTCGGAATAAATGGTAATCGTTTGGGGCAAGATCTGGAGAGTATGGTGGGTGACGCAGAGTTTCCAGTCGCAGCTCCTCTAACTTGGCGACCGTCTGATGTGCAGTATGTGGTCGAGCGTTATCCTGAAGGAGCAATGGGCTAGAGCAATTGACCAATCTCGGTTGTTTAATGGTGAGCTTTTCCATCATTGTTTGCAACTGTTGACAATACATGTCTGCAGTAATCGTTTGGCCTGATCTCATGCAGCTGTAGTGGATGACACCAGCACAGGACCACCAAACACTAATTAGAATCTTCTTTTTGGTCAGATTTCGCTTGGGGCAAGGTTTTGCCGGTTTTCCAGAGTTAAGCCATTGTGATGATCGCTTGCGATTATCGTACACGATCCACTTCTCATCACAAGTGACAATACGATTTAAAATTCCCTGATTATTGTGACGATTGAGCAAGGAAGCGCAGCAACCGACGCGTGTTTGTTGGTGTGCTTCAGTCAATTCGTACGGTACCCACTTTTCGAGCTTTTTTACTTTTCCAATTTGACGCAAATGGATAATGATTGTTTTGTCACTTACTCCAAAGGCTGCTGCTAATTCAGAAGTGGTTTGAGATGGATCCGCTTCAACTATCGCCTTTAATTCTTCATTATTCACTTGAGTATCCGGTCGTCCACGAGGCTCATTTTGTAAATCAAAATTTCCAGAACGGAAACGTTGAAACCAAAAACGCACCGTTCGTTCGTTAGCGGTGCTTGGCCCGTACACGTCGTTAATCCTTCGAGCCGTTTCTGCTGCACTGGTGCCACGGTGGAACTCATATTCGTAAATATCGCGAATTTTTAATTTCTCCATTGTTGTTGCAATAGCAATTTTCAAGCCCAAACAAATGACGATAAAACAAATGAAACACGAATTTTAAAACAATATTCTTTAGTCTTTATTTTGAAATAATTTTAAATTTGGAATTCCTAATCAAACACAAAATATTTGATTTCAAAGTTGCCAGTATTAAGTATCGGCAATTTCATATGTAAGGACCTAATAGTAGAACTTATGGTAATTCAGAAAAAAACAAAAACAAATACGGAAAAAAATTGTATTCTAGTCGTAGGTAGTGTTCAACAAAGTAAATTAAGGATTTTTTTTAATAGGTACTTATCTTAGGTACTACTTATGATAGATTTATTTTCGTATTTTTCTTTGAATGGCCGTAAGTTCTACTATAAGCCATTTCAAGGTTATCCATTAATTACCGGACACCCTGTGTAAGTAGGTATATAGAATATAGATTTGCACGATTCTACAAAACGATAGCTATGAATATAACAGTACAGATTTATTTTACGTGGCTGTAAATTTTTGGATGACCCGTAACATATTTTATTACATATACGATTTTCTAGCAACATGTAGGCCTTATTCAACCATTCGTCTTACGAGTGGGCGTTCTCAAAGACGTACGCTTGTAGAATAAGAAGGAATCTACTGTAATCGGGGTTGCCATGATACAAAAGGTTTCGTTTAAATTGAATATTGAAAGTTATATCAACTAATAATTTATAAAGAGAAAATATGAAACCGATTTTAAGAAAATTAGGAAAGCCTTGAGCGAGTAAAGAAATTAGAAATCCGTAAATTAATTCACGTAGTCAAGTCACAAATCCATACTAATATTATAAATGAGAAAGTAACTCTGTCTGTTACGCTTTCACGATGAAACGGCTGAACCGATTTTGATGTTTGTTATAAAAATTGCTTGAACCCTAGGTAAGGACATTGGCTACTTTGTAATCCGCGACACCAACGCGGACGAACTCTCGCGCAAAAGCTAGTTATTTATAAAATGGATGTTTTTCTTAATGTCAAAAAATAATGATAATAATAAAGAGAGAGAGTGACTCTTGCTGATGGATATATCAATAACTTTCTTCAGAAATTCAAACTCGTGAAATCGGAAGTACCGTACTACAGATATAATAATATAATAATAATAAATTCATTTATTTCGGAACCAGTCCATATCCCGGGCAATGTGCCCGATACAGTTCTTGAAAATAGCAATGTCACATTGTACTGGGATGTATCCATCATCACTGACAGGATTATTGTAGCCAATAAGCCTGATGTAGTGGTGGTGGATCGATTGGAGAGGCGCGCAAGGATTATTGGCATAGCAGTCCGCATAACGTGAACCTCGTGAAGGCTGAGAAAGATACGCAGATCAAGTATCTTCACTTAGCCCACGAGGTTGTCGACATGTGGGATGTGGACTCAGCGATCATTGTGCCGATAGTTGTAACAGCCAATGGCTTAATTGCCAAGAGCTTCGACCAACATCTAAGGAGGATCTCGTTAGGTAGCTGGATCAAGGGCTTGATTTAGAAGGCAGTTCTTCTGGACACGGCCCGCATTGTCCGGAGGTTTCTCTCTTTGGAGCCCTGACCGCCGGTAGCTCGGACCCTGTTCCCGATACCGGTGGGCTACTGTTTTTTTTTAATATTTTTAAATGTTTTTATTTATATTTAAATATTTAAATATGTAATTTACATGTATAGATAGATAATAAATGGAATAATAATAATATGTCAAATTATAAATCGGCAAAGTCTGTATCTAATACTAATAATATTATATTTTATTATCCTAAGCGTATAATAAGAAGAGAATAAAAAGAGAGGCCAAAGAAAAGACGGATGGATTGTGTGAAAAAAAAAATGTGGGGACATTTCACACACGGCCATCAGAACTCAAACTGGGGAGACCCTGTAATATGAGTGGCAGACAGCTGACATACATACACAAATACATTTAAATACATAGTATATAGATAAACAACAATCAGACACAAGGCAAACACAAGTGCTCATCACAAAAATGTTGATGAATGATAATATGAATGAAAAAGGAATCAGTGAAAACATGACGTTGGACAGGATGGAATGGAAGAAGAAAACATGTTGCGCCGACCCCAATTAACATGGGATAAGGACAGGAAGATTATGGGTTTAAAGAATTATGATAAGAGTATCTATTTGTTTTTTCAGCGTTTTTAAACATCTAAAAATAATGTATATGGCCTGCTTCCTATTCAAAATGACAGCTATAAAAAAAACTTCAAATGGAACAAATTAATTTAATCTTCACAACCATTCTCAACGTTTTAATACCATCATACATTAAACTCCAAAAACTAATTTCCACCTCACCAAAAATCCTATTTTCCAAACCGAGACATGGCAACACTGTACACATTTGTCACGTCTATGTTATCTTTTGTCTGTCTGTCACGTGGTTGATAGGGTAATGGCAAGACCGGCGCGGAATTTTAACAAAAAACCTTCGCCATATAAAAATGTAGGCCGCTATAAGAATTTCAATTTTCATGAAGACACGTACGTACGTAAATGTTTATTATAATATAATGAATTATTTATTAGCCTTTGTTTCATTTCATTTCAGATGTTTGTTTGGGAAGATGTATTGTTATGTTGGTAAGGTAAAAGTTTTTTTTTTTTTTTTAATGTAGGTACTGTAAATGCGTTATGTTTTTTAAAAAGCTAAGAGAGATCCGTTTGCCTAAGTTAAGTAGGCAAACAGATAATTTTATGAATACTCTAAGCTGTTCATTAACTTACCCATAATAATACTTCCGTATTATAAATGCAAAGTAACTCTGTCTATTACGCTTTCACGATGAAACGGGTGTACCGATTTTATTGAAATTTGGCATGAAAATAGCTCGAATCCTGGGGAAGGACATAGGCTTATTTTTATTAACCTTAGGCTTTGAAAAAAAAAATATTTGCTGCGGCTTTGCCTGCATCCGCGATAACCGTCATTCACGCAGACGAAGTCGCGGGCACAAGCTTGTATAAAATCTCTATTTATCTGTTCCGTGTATAAAATAAAATGAGAAAATAAACAATCTTAATTTTTCTATATTGTTATGTCCTGTCCCATTGCAGAGCAAAGGTTTCATCTTGTGCAGAAATGACACGAGCATTGATCGCCACACCTATTCAAGGTGTAGATTTCTGACTCATATTTTTTGTAAGTTCAAGTTTCCTTACGATGTTTTTTTCACCGTCATGTCCAAGATAAACTAAGAAAGTACATAATTTGAGAGAGGAAAACTTACATTAGTACTTTAATGGACCCGGTTACAAACCCTGTCTCAAAGATGAAAACAAAAGAATAATCATTTTGTGCACCGTTGGTTTTGTGTAGACGATATAAATTCAACAACATCATATCAAACTATAGGTAGCAAAGACTAGAAAGTGTTGGCCTGAAATTGAGCAGAACCAAAACTGAGTACTTGTTTTGCGATTTCGGCGGTCTCTCTAGTCCTGTGCCCATGGCTTTAGACGGAACGCCATGCCGACCTGCTCCGACTTTCGGTACCTCGGGTCGCTTCTTCAAGGGGATGGCGAAGTAGACCGAGACATAACGCAACGGATCAACGCAGGATGAATGAAATGGCGGCAGGTCACTGGAACAACTTGTGACCCACGGATGCCCCTCAAGTTAAAGGGGAAAATATACAAGTCTGTGATAGGACCTGTCGTACCACGGGGATATCTATGTGTCGTACTGATCGGAATGTTGGGCCGTGAAGAAGATGGATTAAAGAATTGTACCTATGTAGCGGAGATGAATGTGTAGAGTGACCAGAATGGATAAGGTAAGAAATTTTAGAAATAAGGTAAAAAATTAGAGGATGTTTGAAAGTGGCGCCAGTGACAGAAAAGTTGAAAGGGAATAATTTGTCTTGGTATGGGCATGTGAAGAGAAGGGATGAAACGCATGTGACCAAAAGAGCTATGAATATTAATTTGGATGGATA
Source organism: Charanyca ferruginea (assembly GCA_947361185.1). Lineage (NCBI taxonomy): Eukaryota > Metazoa > Arthropoda > Insecta > Lepidoptera > Noctuidae > Charanyca > Charanyca ferruginea. The sequence continues at coordinate 8,983,550 of OX376070.1, forward strand.
GAGAGATATAGTAAGGCCAAAGAAAAGATGGATGGATTATGTGAAGTATGATATGAATGAAAAGAGAGTCAGTGAAAGCATGACGTTGGATAGGACGGAATGGAAGAAGAAAACATATTGCGCCGACCCCAAGTAACATGGGATAACGGCAGGAACACAGATATGGATAGACCTAAATAACGCAAGAGCAACTACTTCGCGTGCCTATTTTCGTGCCTAACTTACGATTAAAAATCGTAAGTAAAATAATAAAGTAAACGTTTCCTTCCATCGGTAAGTCATTTTGTGATTAATATTATGCGTAATTAATTTAAAAAACAATTGTTTTTAATCTAATACCCTCAGTAATGCCTGGGAATACCAAATTTAGGAAAAACAAAACATTCGTATTTCATTGTGACGTCCAAAAAATGGCACGCTTGGTTTTCATACAGATCGTGATACTTGCGTTATCTAGGTCTATCTATATCTGTGGGCAGGAAGAAGAAGATCATCATATCAGACTATTGCCGTCTACTGCTGAAAGTAGGCTTCCCCCAGAGATCGCAAACCAACCCGGTCTTACACAGCCCGCAACCATCCGCTGCCAGCCACCTCCTTCAAATCGTGAGTCCATCATGCCGCAGGGCCTCCCACACTACGCTTGCCCAAACACGGTCTCCACTCTAGAGCGTGTCTGCTCCATCTACTCTGTCCGTCTGCAGACGTGGCCGGCTCACTTCCACTTCAGCGTGCTAATTCGACGCGCAAAGATATAAGATACAAAGTAAGTGCCAATGCTGCATGTGCTCGTTGAATTATTTTATGTCAAACCAATATTTATTCTCAGAATGTAGGTATGTCACGTTTACTATAATAGCACTCATGCATAACTAAATATGTAGGGTTGAAATTTGTATGCAAAATATAAATTTCCGCTCCGCATTTAATATCTTTAACATATTTACGTAATTTTCAACTCAATGTCTCTCTGAATAAAAACTACCCATATTGCAACTTTGTTTACGCCCTTACAGAATACTATTCCCGCAAAATAATTGCACACCAGACAACTGCAGCACTTAAGAGCGCCCAACCCGTCATATTTCCCATACAAACGCTCGTACGCGATTACGGCGTTATAACAAATTATTCTCCAAATATTTTTAACACACAGGTATCTTGTGGTTTAAATCTAGGTTTGTATAAAGCCAAAAATATACTTTTTTGGGAAACAAATTCAGTAAACACGTCCGAAAATCAGCTTTTTTGCACAATTTTATCTGAAGTTTGGCCGGTCATAATGCACTCATACTTTGAAAAAGTAAAAAAACAGCTTCATAGAAACCTTGCACATGTAATGGAGATTCTAAATTACAAACATATTTACCAAAAACTTGTAAGGCTTTTTCAAAAACACGTATGTCCTGGAACACGTTTAGTGAAATTTCCGCGCGCCAATTTTCCTGTGATGCTATCGCGTTCTCACTCAGTCGTTTGTTTTTGAGCTTTGCGTTGGTTGAAACAAACAATTTTTCAATCACGCTCGCGTTGAAGTTCGTTCGATGGGGATGGGCGCTCTTAAAATATTATTTTTATTCCAACCATTTGAAATAGTCAAGTGTCACAGTAAAACGGGATTGGTTAAATATATTATATTAAATAAGTAAGCTTTAACTGCAGACCGCAGCGTCCACTGTAGTAGTTGTTAATTTTAACTTTAATTAAAAATAATTTCTCTTTGCCATTGGCCGGCGGCGATGTATGAAGCAAAAGGTACGGGGAATTGTAGTTTTATCTCATGCGTTTTACTGAATTCAATAATGTTAGAAGTTTTGTTTTTTTTTGTCTTTTATGAATCCCCGATGAAAACAGAGAGGTGTTATATAACATGTGTATCTTGTTCATGGTTAAGTGACGCTAGCCGCGGTCGGTCTGAGGATAGGTGACCATCAATTTAATACTTACCGAGAACCCTCCGTGTCTTGGAAAGCACGTAAAGCCATTCAAAGTCAAAGTCAAAGTCAAAGCATTTATTTCAATGAAACCATTTACAGGCACTTTTGAATTGTCAAGGAGTCGGTCAGTTAGTCAGAAAGTTGAAGCTAGTTGCTCGTTCCAAAACGTAGGTAGGTCTCTATGGAGAAGAACGAGCAAGAAACTCCACGGACACTCTTTTAAAATCAGGTTTTTACAAAATACTGCTTACATTATTCTTGTTGCTTCTGTATGTGAAAACAATGAAGGTAATCTAGAAATACAAAATATAAAAAATAATCAAGATAAAAACCATGGCAGTTAAGAGTTGACCAATCTCTACTCGCCCGTTCACGAACAAGACGCGTGAATCAGCACCATTCAGCTCAACCATTTTGGAGGGAGCTGAATGATCCAACACACGCGCCACCATCAGCGATGGTCCCTGTTGTCATTCGTAGACATTTGACAGTTGTTACAGTTAGTCAGAAGTTCAAATGTCTGACAACCAGTCTTACCAAGAGGTATCGTTTTGTCCAGTAACTGGGTTTTGGAGGTCACACAGGCAGTCGCTCTATGTAAAACACTGGTATTAAGCTGCATCTGTTTAGAAGCCGTCTCTAATATATTTGGAAAAGACTAGGCAGTTTGTTTATCTGTGTGTTTTTTGTCGCATTGTAAGCCTCACCACAATCTTTTGACACTTCGCCAGTTCCACTGAGTAGTGGTTCGTCACCATCTGAAACGAATTGATGAGTTCATTGTATTAATTTGCACTTCAAATGGCGTATTTGTACAAATATTCGCCTTATTTGAATAATACAAAATACTTATAGTCTATCTTAGCACCCAAACGACTGAACAGATTTTCATTTAGTTTTCTTTTTATTTGCTGTATATCAGTTTTTCTCTAGTTGGTTAATAGATGGGAGCATCATCTACAGTTTTGATCGAGTTTAGTTTGTGTCCGAGTTTTTTTTTTTTAATTTGAGGTGCCTGGTTCGATGTGTCGCTGGACAAAATTTCTGCCTTTGCCCAGCGCAGGGACAGCATTGGCTAAAAAAAAATTATCTTATCCACCGTGTACTTTGACTGTAACCACTTGTGATGTGTTTGCTGCACCGGTAGGCTTAATCTATTTGATAGATACAACATTTGCGTTATTAATTCCCTAGTTATTATAATAACATTATATTCTAAACCACCTGGACAGTCCACGTGCCGCAGTGAGCAGCCTGTCAAGTCGTTATTTCAAAATTAGAACAGAGTTTATCAAATAGGTTATAACTAATAAAATAAGGTTGAATATGGCTAAACCCCCCAGAGTTTCTACAATTCTGTGAAACACCTAAGTATATCTGTCTTCGGTGAAGTCCAAAATAGGTCCGTGATAGGTAATAATTTAATTTGGTTGGACCTCTTATTTGAAAACTAGTTTTTTTTTTTAAATTACATAGCCTTAAAAAAGGCACTTCTACCACATTTTACACGCCTAAAAAAAATACCTATTAAGTAGACTTCTAAAACAAAAAGTACCCAGGTACGGCAGCACTTACATAAAGACATGGTACCAAAAACGATTATCATAAAAAGAATCAAAAGAAGAAAGATCTAATTTAGAACTTCTTGATGGAGGTGACTTTTCAAATCAAGTCTTAATTTTAGTAAAGTTAGGTTGATTTCGAAAAAACACGTAGTAAACAAATATATTTTTGACATACTCAACTATACGCGTTCTTTCTTTGGTTGTATATTGTGAGAAACAAAAATATGAAAAGTTTATCAAAGGTCATTTAGCACACAGTGCTATTCTGGTACGATCTCCCTCAGTGAACACCTAGGTGAAGTGACCTGTCATCTGATCCGTGTTTGTAACTGTGCTGTGTACTTCACCTCGATATTTACCGAGGGAGATTGTAACAGAATAGCACTGCTGATGGTAGCTCTCAGTTTCAACCACGGAATAGAAAAAGTAAGCGTGAGTCACAATTACGTGGAAAACATGTAGGTAAAATAATAACAACCTTTGTCAGCTGTAATAAGTCTTAATTTTGTATTTACGTTAACGTTGAATTTGTTGTGCATACAAAATGAAGACTTATTACATCTTATGTAGGTTGTTATTATTTTACATATTCTTCCGCGTAATTGTGACACGCTCGGTTTAGTTACGTGGGCACTTTCATCATTTTAATTATGCTTACAGTAATTTTTAACCCCTAACGAAAAAGGTATGTATCTATGTCTCTCTGTGGCATCCTAGCTGCGGATGAACCGATTTTCATTTAGATTTTGTTTTTGTTCGAAAGGTGACTTGATAGAGAGTGTCATTGGTCATCCTCTGACGCGACGCGACGCTTATTACCTACTATACTTTATTCAACTTTAATAGGCAAATACATATTTCTTTTTCATTTAAGACGTTTAAGAGATGTGTGGGTTTTATTTTTACTTAAAATGTTATCTTTCTTACTATCTTAAAAAAAAAATACGATATCTCACACTCGGAATTTCTCCTATCCCGTGGATGCGTTTAGAAACATATAAACTCACATACACACGAACAACCAGACCTGGAACAACTGTAGACCATATAAATATATTATTTGTTCCATGCGGGAATCGAACCCGTGACTCGAAGCGCAGCTGCCAATAACTCAATCACTGCGCAATTTTATTTTTATAACACCAAGGTGCATAATTTATTTATTTCCTTATTCATCGCCTACACGTACCTTACCTAATATTGTTAAGGAACAATATATTTTTCACATAGGCTCATTCATTCTTATCCATTTACTTTAGTGTTCCCAGTTCGTTCTAATTAATGTTTCGTGGTAACAAAGTATCCATTTAAACGTAACTGGTGGTTTTAATTTCCCTTGAAATGTTTTAGTATCTTGCGTTTTTGGGACGAGTGCTTTAAAGACTGATTAGCGTGTTCCGGTATTTATCGCTTTCAAGTAAATAAAAGTGAGAATACAAATCGGCCAAATTAAGCTTTTTAGGGAATAAACCCTAACAAGTAGGGGGTGATTAATAATAATCAAATAAAAATAAAAAGTGGTATTTAATCATTATTTAATCCATTATTTCAATAGTAGACCTAGCTTTATTTTTTTTTGACACTTATAAAATTCCAAAATATTATTAAAATAATGACTGAATCGAATTTTAAAAATTCCTAAATATTTAGTTACCTCGTAGGCCGCGGCGTAGTCCCGTAGCAAACGTAGCAGCGTAGCGGCGTAGAGGCGCAACGTAGCAAAGATAATAATTATAATATTATTATAAAGTGGCCGTTGAAAGGTTTTCAGAAAACAATAATTAATTTATTCCAGAAAACTTAATTAATTTGTACGCAATTTAAAATAAAATCTTGAAAAGTGTAAATATCGCAACTCGCAAAATTAATAAAACTACATACATAATTAAAATTTGAGTTAAATTACGAAAATAAAAAAACAGGGATAGTAAAATGAGCCATGAAATGTCGGGGGGTGTAAAAGTTTAATAAATCACAGAATAATGGCTCTGTCAGTATGTATTGTAAATCAGAAATGCTCATTGACATGATTTACATCATAAACGATGAATGTTTTTCAGTTGAAGTTTCATTAAACTTATGCTATACAGTACTATATTTAACTACATTATATTATGTATGTTAACACTTAATTTTTCTTCATCGTTAATTTTATAATAATCCATTCTTCAATTCTTCACTACATCTTATATATAAAAATCTTCTGTGCGTGTGTATGAAAGTAAACTCCTCCTAAATGGCTGGATCAATTTTGATAAAATTTTGTGTGTGTGTTCCAGTGGATTTGAGAATGATTTAGAATCACAATTGGACCCGGTAGGTGGCGCTGCAGTCGAGTTGTAGGACTTTTTTATTTTAAGGGCTGAACAACGTCTGCCATGCCCGCCAGTTTATTTTAAAACAAAGTCCCCTACCGCGTCTGTCTGTCCCTATGTATGCTTATATCTTTAAAACTACGAAATGGATTTTGTTGCGGGTTTTTTAATATATAGGTTACTTCTAGGCAAGCGTGCTCCATCTTAGACCGCATCATCGCTTCCCATCAGGTGAGATAGTGGTCAAACGTATGCCTATCAAATGTTAAAAAAATATATAGAGTGATTCAAGAGGAACATTTTAATATATAATTTGTCAAGCGGGCAAAGCCGCGGGCATCAGCTAGTAATGTTATAAATGCGAAAGTAACTCTGCCTGTTACGGTTTCACGATGAATAAACTGAACCAATTTTTATGAAATTTGGTGTGAAGTTAGCTTGAACCTTGGGAAAGGACGTAGGCTACTTTTTAATCCGCCACTTTGTCTGTGATAACCGGCGGTCTGTGATGCTGGTTATCACGGATAACCGGCATTCACGCGGACGAAGTCGCAGGCAAAAGTTAGTATTATAATAATAATATATACCTACTTCTACAATATTATAATTAATATTAATATTATATTTTATATTTAATGTTTTTATATTATATCATAAAGCTGAAGAGTTTGTTTGTTTATTTGTTTGGTTGAACGCGCTAATCTCAAGATCTACTGGTTCGAATTGAAAAATTATTTTTGTGTTGGATAGTCCATTTATCGAGGAAGGCCCCTGTGAAGTCGGGTTGGGTCGCTAGTATTATATAAATACTAGCACTTTGCCCGTGACTTCGCCTGAGTGAGATTACGGTTCTCTAATTTCTTAATAGTAAAATATAACGTCAGGAACATTCAGCTTTATATTGGTATTTTTTTTTATCGTTTCAGTATTTTTGAGTTCAAAAATTACTATTACAATTAAACATCCAACAACTCAAATCTTTTCTCATGTTAATTAATTTTTTTCTAGTTTCTATCTACTTCTTATTTTTCGTGTCGATAATACATCTGCTATAATTTATATCTTTTGGGCCCAGTAGCCACGTTTATTGCTGCATCAGAGGCGTCTGTCATCCTTTTTATGTTTACTAGTCAAGTAGTATATTATCAAGTAGTTAATTATGTATCCACTTGTTGTAGTTTTAGGTCTTGTTCACAGAGTAATATAATATACCTATACAGCATAAACTATTTTGTAATGTGCGTCACTATCTCGTGAATAAATGGTTTTTCTTTCCTTGCTTTCTTTCATAACAGCATAACTACAAAAAAGTCAAAGTTAAATTATTTATTTCACTTAGTCCATTACAAGGCACAAGCGTAGTGTGCGATGCCCTGCGGCACGAAAGACCGACGATTTCAAGAAGGTGGCTGGCAGCGGATGACACTGGTTGGTTGGCGATCTCTTGGGGAGGCCAGCGTTCAGTAGTGGACAGCAATAGGCTGATATATGATGATGAATGCACTTTTGAACGTCATATAAGAATACTAGCGACCCGACCCGGCTTCGCATGGGCCTATAGCCTTCCTCGATAAATGGACTATCCAACACAAAAATAACTTTTCAAGTCCAACCAGTAGATCCTGAGATTAGCGCGTTTAACCAAACAAACAAACTCTTCAGCTTTATAATATTAAATGTATCTAGTTGTCCCTTCCAAAAGGCAAGGTCGTATAGAGAAGAATGGGCAAGGAACAACATACTTTCTTACTACTTAACATAACCCCCCCCCCACGCTCTCCCGCTACCAACCACTTACTTACATATTCAGTTTAGACTACAAATGATTACATTTTTACCCATATCTCATATGTATCTCTCGATGTACGACGATTTATTAAATAATTCATTCATACTGTTAATTCAAAATAAGCATACAATTTTTATGAGATAAACTCAATTCGTTTGTTTAATTTTCTAGAATTCTAATAGACATAAAAGAAATAACACAATGCTGTCTTACTTATCGCTATTTAACGTCAGTAATAAAATTCTTCTTTACAAAACAAATGACGTCGTAACGGAACCTTTAATTGAACTGAAGAGGAACAGATAATTAGTGCAAAAATACTAAAATGTCTGGCTGTAGGTAATTAAGAACGAGAAAATCGCAACTTTGTGGCAATTGACGCTTCTAATGAGTTTATTTCTTTTTATATTCTGTGTAGCAATTACTGTGTATAATACAAAATATGCGGTAATGTTATTAAGGTTCTTTTTAATTTAAGCTAATTCAAATCAAGTTTATTCATTGACAATTATTTACCTTGCGTTCGAAATTATGCTCAAAACAAAAACAAATAGAGCTAGGTGCTATAACCATGTTCAGCATTTATATTTCAAATTTAAAAAAACCCCCGACACAAAAAGAAAGTTCAATAATTTAGCTGGAATTACGACTTTTGTGTCAGAAATCCCTTTCATCAATTATGGCAAAAAACTGATATCTTTGGATGCTCTTATTCAATCTTAATCGCATCTAGCTAAAAACCTACTCTCCAAAATCAGCTTTCTATTAAAAACCGAGTCTAAACCGGACAACATGCCACAGACAGACACCCAGACATACACACGATAAACCCCTTCATTTTGGTCGGGGGTTAAAAATAAGTAATGATATTTAAACATAGGTAGTTCGAAAATTGAACTATTATATAGAGACTCGACATTATAATTACGAGGAGTATTTTACTTCAGTGATTTTCAATAATTATCCTTGTATTTATTTCAGAGTTTAAATTATAATACCTATTAATTGTCTTGTCACCACATAAAACGTTTGCGCATTGACAGTTACCACCGATAAAAGTTAAATAAGGTTCAATAGGCACTTACTACTGTTTAGTTCAATAAACGAGCTAATTTAACTAAAAATGATTTTGGTATTCTCCAACTATCTGATATAAAACCAAACTTTTTCTTAAACCTTCCCATGCCTGTTTACCTCAATTTTATTAAGAATTTTAGAAGTCTATTGTCAGTTTCTTAATAAAAATGGCGGCCATTATTTTGATCATAGATGAAAGAAAGGTATATCAACTGAACTGTATCATTTCCTTTTGATAGTAACATAAAAGAAATACCAAGTCTTCAATTACTAGCTTCAAAATTACTTCGAAATTGAAATTAATATTAAATATTACGGAATAAAGTCTCCAAATTCCTACTTTATGAAGTCGGAGAGAGTCAAGAACTAAGTTTATTGTTTCATAGAAAATAACTCCAGAACTACGTGGAAAATGAAATTCTAACAGCTGAAAGTTACACTTTACAAACGGCAAGAACTTTTGGATTAAAACAAAAACCAAGTTGGTGAAGATTTTTTAGGACTCAAAGTTTGTTTGGGAAATAATTTTATAGAAATGAGAAACACATTTGTTAGAAGTTTTACTTGACGCCTTTAGCTGGGAAAAATATTATTAATACTTAAATATGTATCTACGAACTAAGTGGTAGGTACCTAACACAACTATAGTTACAAAAGTATAATAATAATTACCTACTTGTATTTTATAACGAACTCGCGACCCGCCAAAGCTTTGCGCGGTGCAATTTACTAAACAACACAATTTTTTAAAGGAAATTTTCTTAAAAATATAGGTACCATCCAAATTTTCGAATATTCGATGGGTTTCTAAAAAAATCTTTCATGCAAACCTTGTCCTGACATTACGTACATAATGATAGATAGATAAATGTAGATGATGCTGCCTGTGACAATTCGTTTACAATTAGGGACGTAGGGTTCAATATTTATATTTAAACTTAATTTACGTTTAATTTTAAATACAATATTTGCACGAATAATGGTAAAGAAAAACCTATTAAACTAAAAAACTAATATAATGAGGCATCAAACATTTCCTCCACATCACCGTCATCTGGGAATGTGCCCAATAGACTGACGGCAGTGCCACGTTGGATGGCACTGCCTTGAATGCTTAATCTCTGCCCGAGGTAAAAACCAGCTCTTGGATCATGGAAAGTGTCAACCAACCGTAGGGTTCATAACTCCGAGATTTAAATGTACAGTTCACTAGTTGGTTAACTAACTTTATTTTGTAATACCTCATAAAATATGAAAACAGCAAAGTTTTATTTTGAAGACAGTTATAATAGTTTCAACGGCCCCCAAGGCTATCTAAAGGTTTAAATAAACTGACATTACTGTAGAACGGCGAAGCTGAATGGGTTCGCCGGTGCATTGTGGAAGACACCGCGGTAGATAATGCTCATAACTACAGGAAGCGTTTCAATGCGCTCTTGTGGTTTCAAATGGAGTTATAATAAAGAATATTAATAGGTAAAATTATTTTTAGGTCATTCTTATTCACGCGATGTTGAAATAGATATTTAGAAGTAACGTTGTGAAATGCTTGAATGCTGTATAGTTTTGTTACTGTCAGAACCGAAGTGGAAATAAGAATATTGTGGAGAATGAATTGTAAATGACAAGAAGCGTATTTAGACAACTAGGCCGTGTAATACATAAAAAAATTGGAATTTTATTTATTATTTTTACTTTAATTTTTTTTGATTTGGTCTGAATTGAGAAAAAGATCAGTTAGTTTGAATATATAACAAAGTAAGCTTAATCATCATGATTACTTTTAAAATTAATTACCTCTGTACAAATTAGGTTATAAGTATTACCTATAAAATCTCAAAAGCCTTTTGAATCAGAGATCATTTTAGAAGCTTTTGATGAAAAAAGAAAAATAAATAGAAAAAAAGGTGTACCTACTTATTTTGATTATAGGTAAATATTACTAGCGATCCCACCCCGGCTTTGCACGGGGCCAATGTAGATCAAACTATACTTATAAACCTTCCTCTTGAATCACTCTATCTATTGATGAAAATCTTATTAAAATACTAGCTGACCCGACAGACGTTGTCCTGTCCCGATCTACGGGGGATGAAAAGGGGGTGAAAAATGGGGATGAAAAATAGATGTTGGCCGATTCTCAGACCTACCCAATATGCACACAAAATTTCATCAGAATCGGTCAAGCCGTTTCGGAGGAGTACGGGAACGAAAACTGTGACACGAGAATTTTATATATTAGATTAAAATATATTGTGTAGTTTAAAAAATCTATGTGTACGTACGTAACGACCGCGGGAGCGACGTTGTTTTATACTATTTAAACAATATAAAGATAGTTTTACGAGAAATCAAGATTTTTCTTGTAACTTAATAATGAATAAAAAAAAAAAACATTTATTTTCAGGTCACAAAGGACCCATAGATAAATACCGTAGCCTAAGTATACATATAATAAAACAATAAATTTGTTAGTAAATAAAACTTAAACAAACAGATAAACAGTAAACAAACAGTAGGTATAAATTTAAAATTACCTGCCAATGGAATCCATTACAGACAAAAAACACGGTTTCACAATATCACAACATTCACATCTCAATTTTCTCCTACACTACAAATTCCGACAGCATCCAACACCTTCCATGACAGTATTCAGTTCCACTTTTGTGCATAAAATTCGAGCGCTCATAAATTCAAAGGCGTCAACTCCTATGTACGCTCCCGAGCGTATTTCCTTAGTAAACCGCTCTATCTTGACTCGGCTTACGAACATCACGTTGTGCATGCATATGTGCTGGTATTATATGTGATGGTATTTATAATAGATGCGGGTATGTTGCGGTTCAAGTAGGGGAATGATCGTGCTGTTTAAAAAATAATTAAGTTCAACGTGCTATTTAAATAGACGAGCCATGTGGTGCCAGCCGCAAATAGCACCAACCCTTTCCTACCCGTGAGTGTCGTAGATGGCCCTAAGGGATATTAACTAGAGAATGGGCAGCAGCGTCCTTTCAAGCATGGCGATTACGGCTGAACACTGCCTTAAGGGAGACCTATGCCCGTCTGAAGGTTGACATGGGTGGTGGTGGTGGTTATTTAAATAACAATACAAAACTGAGTCAATTGTGTATAGATTTGCTAAAACGAGCCAACCATTAATTATTTAATTATGTCAAACTAATTCAAAATGCCAAATGTGTTACATTATTATCCAGCAATAATAGTTTAATGAATGTTCTTCCTTGACTATGCTTAGAAAAGATTTAATATTAATCAGTGTTAAATATCCAAAATCATTACAGGAGACTTTTTCACGTGTGTCGTTCTGATAGAATTGTACCTTATTTAAAATGATAAAAAAATATTTTTAATCTATATTAGGCTATACAAAAGACAATCATAATCTGGGCTAACGGGGTAGACTTAAGCCTACTCTCTCTCACAAAGAAGTACCAACAGTGGCTACATTCGTCATCATTATCATATCAACCTATTGCTGTAGGTCTCCCCCAGAGATCTCCAACTAACCCGGAAACATTATTAACTGACACAGCTTCAAAACCGGAATAAGCTAGAAAATATTGACAAAAAATTACTAAAAACAAAGCGATAGCAACAATTTGCATCACAAATAGTGAGGCAATTTCTAACGAATAGAAACGCAAACGTAATGTGACAAATTGTCTGCCAAAAACGCTGCTGTCATTGGTTGACTGAATTATCATCAACTAATCACAGCAGCTTACGTGTGCTTGACAATCTGTCATATTCATTTTTCGTATGATAATAAACTAGGGGTAAGTACGTTACCTAAAATAATTATCCTTTACACACAATTTCCATTTCCCGGCTTCCTACATGGTGCATGGAACACGTTGTGCAGCGGGACAATAGATGTCCCCGTAGGTCTGAATGTTCGCCATTATCTGGGATATAATTTCTGTCCCCTCCCGACCCCACTCGCGGTTTGCAGGCTCACAGTAATTAAACGCGGTATTCACCATGTATGCCTGATTTTATTTTGTTATATTGTTTAAATATACACAGTTGTTTTAGGTTTAAAAACGTTTGTCTTTTATAAATTTAGAAAGTTCTTTTTTTAGGTTTGACGACGAAGAAATAATACCCAAAAAAATTAGAAGGAAAGTTCGTAAGATTCGCGTTTCAAGTTAATTCAATGTTTTATATACTTTTATGAAAGTGATTAATCTGGGTATACGTATTTTGAAATAAATCCTTAATTTGATTTTTATAATTATATGACCAAATAAATTTGCATAAAACTACCATTGTTTCAAATGTGAAAAATATAGTGTACACCTGAGAGAGAACTTTGTGCAGACTGGATTAAAAGGTGACCATTAGCAAAACTCTAATCCGCTTTCAACAGAGATAAAAAATCAAACAAATACTGCTAGTAAAGTATAAGCTGATGGGTCCTTTGTTCAACAGTACAGAGATGAATAAAAACTCAGTATTAAATCTAACGAAAACTTTTGTCTAGATTTCTAGAACATTAAAACCAACAAAAACCCCAACCTTAAACAAAAACCTAATCTAGACTTTCTCATGAATAATGTCTGCACCTAATTGAAGCTATAGACAGCGATGTCTGTATAGAGACCAACGTAATTAATCTCAGTTTGGCCGGTAATCCATCTTTTAGTGGGATTCGATGGAAGGGAGGCGGAACTATTCATCTAATACGACCCCAAATTTATCTCGACGTCAGGTGACTCGGATTACATCTTCGCATTATAACGTAATCTGGGTGGCGCAAATTATCTTTAATTTGGGGAGCGTAATGAGCACGTGATGCAAGGTACCGTATACGTGACGTCAGAGATAAGGGGAGGTGGTTTAGTGGCGGGAACTACAGATAACCGAGTAATGGTTGTAAATGGGTGGAAAATTACGGCTAATATTATCCATGATGGTGCTGAGGATCGGCGTAACGTATTTTGATGTTTAGTTAATGATCACACTTTTGCTGTGCTTAATCCTTTTAGGTAATATAGTCATAAGTGCTGGAAATATTTTGAAACGACTATACATTACTCAAAAATATAAATAATGAAACTTAAAACTTATTCATAAAGGTACCTGCTTAATTATATATCATGGAGATAATCTGGAGTCCATTTCCTCAAGACAATGAACTAAAACGAAACGGCGTCTTGTCCAAAGTCATGAATTAATATGGAGACGCGTAATATCTCTAGGCCATTCATTACAGGCGCTTCCGACTGCGTGCCGCTGTATGGGTAGCTTATCAAGTGATTGATTGCGTAGATACTGAGAACCAGGATCTTAGTTACAATTTTAGTGCTAAGCACCTATGAATTTCAAGGCTTTTTTTATTAAATATAAAACTACTAATCCAAATTACAGTGCTTAATAATAAATGTATATAAAAGTTCTAGAATACTACAATTAAATGGACTAGAGACATTTATGCAAAGGAAATGCGCCAAGATTTTCTTCAAAGAAAGATGTATAAAACAAATCAAATATACTTTAAGGTCTAATGGCAACTTGTTAATACACAAGATAAAACAAATGACGAGCCAACGACGAGTGCTAAAATTAATAAGGAAAAGAAACATAAAGACAACAAAAAAATCTAGTAAGTAAATAAAGATCAAGAAGAAACACAAATATACGCAAATCAAACAAATTTGAAAGGAAAATGTTCTGTAAGTTTTTTTTGGGATCGGTTTCATCAAAAAAATAAAATACTGGAACAGTTGGACAGAAGGACGAAACTTAAGTGATGTCCACAAGAATGATGTTTCGCACAAATAACAAAAAATATGTTCCAAATCTAGGGTAAGTTGGAATAGATCTCTGAGAGAAACAATCTAGATGTCTTCTCATAAGTGAGAGGCATCGTAAAAAAGAGAAAATATAAGACGAAGATTTTGCGTGACAAAACTTAGATGATACAGTATATTTTTTAGGCTTTTTGTAAAACAAGTTTGCTTGGAAAGGGCAAGATGTTGGTTTTAAAAGAATTTTAATCGTTATTTATTCAGGCGTTTTAATAGGTGATAACTTAGTAATTAGTTCAGTGGTTAAGCGATTGACTGCTGCGCAGCGTGTTGCATAACAAATATTACAATTTGTGGGGACATTTCACACACGGCCATCTGACCCCAAACTAGGGAGATCCTGTAGGTACTATGGGTGTCAAACAGCTGATATACATATACAACTACATTCGTGTGTGAAATGTCCCCACAAATTGTTATTTTTGTATGATTTTATTATAGTGATTAACTCTTGCAGAAGATCTTGTTTATTTTGTTCACAGATACACATTTGAGGAACATGTTAATTTTTAATATTTCCATTCAATTATATATGACGACTGATCAAGTCAAAAATTTTAACAAAGACTACCGTAACCTAACACATGCATACAAATATCACCAAACAAAACTGTCTAGAAAGCTCTCTATCTCACTGAACACGATATAAAAGGAAGGAATATATTTAATAAATACGGGTCTCGTTTACAACGCAAACAACTCATCAGCCAGTCCAAACAAGGCACGCTTCCCGTTGGGTGTTTTTATGCAGTATTGTGGAACTCTGAATTTTGAGATGCTGGATGGAAACACGTCGTGACGTCATTTGTGATGTACTAGGAAGTTTCGGTTGAGATAGTATATATCTGAAAAACCTTTTAGAATGTTTCTACCTAAGATATGAAAACAGGGTAGTTATCATAGACTTCTGGGAGTATAACTGAGGATATAAATATTTATGAAATATAAACGTAACTCATGCAAAGATTCTAGGATTACTTTATGATTATAAAGCACCATTATACAAAATGCCTAAAATTATTCTCGTTACCAAAATTTTAAACTAATCAGGTTATTTATAGCAACATTGCATAATTATAGTATACAATCGAAATTATTTGGTAGGTCTGGAATATTATTATAATCATGAATATAAAGTTAATGTCAACAACAAGTACAACACACGTAAGGTTAGAGAGAATAAACTGGTTCAACCGCAGATAACAAACTATTATGGTAAGAGAACAACTAAGTATTTGGTGCCTGAAGTGTTTAACAAAATAGATTTATTAAGAGAAAATGTAAAAAATTATAAAGGATCACATAAGACGAAATTAAAAAACATTATACAGGATTGCAAACAGAACTGAATACATTGTATGTAAACCATAACAATCTAAGTAAGTAACATAAGGTGGTTCATTGTTACTGTAAAAGAGCGCCTCTCGCCATGAAACAGTAGAGTTTGGCGAGTTTAGAATTAAGTAACACCTCTGTATTGATATTTTATTAACTAAATAAAAAATACACTATTACTTGATCTAAGAATGTGTAATTAAATACTGAAGCAAGAACCAAAATCAATAACGTAACAAAACCATGTCCTTATCGATTTACATTTAAAAACAAAAAGGCTTTTGAGCAATTAAGCGTGAAATGGGGTCACGTCACATCAACATGAGACATTGAAGCACCGTATCGAATCAAATTGAGATAATTCAGAAGGCTCAGTTCAAACAACATTCAACAAGGAACATAATCCATAAGTAAATATACATATTTAAAGAAGTAGTAAAAGTCTTTAAAGAGAGAAGTTGTCAATGGGATAAGTGCCCATAACACTGGCAGCATTGCCACGTTGTATTGCTGATTACACAGATTCGTTGACTGTGATTACATCGACAAGTACCTTTTTATCATGAATGGTCATAAATTAAGTGATACTCACCAGTGTATCGGTGGTCTTTTGTCTAACATCAATTTGTATACAGCAAACAGTTTAGCTAGACTTAGAAGACAAAGTAATGTAATGAAAAAAAACTAAATAATAAAGAAAATACTTAAAATCATGAACTCTCAGCAATTGTACCTTCTGCTTAAATCTATCCTGTGTGGTCGGGAACTTCCCGAGAGAAGGGATTTCTGCAGCCAAGTTCTCTTATGATAATAGACTTTTGGAGTGCACTCAGTTGGAAATGGTTTTAGAAAATGTGGGTATTGTCTTCAGAATAACTGTTCAAAACTTTGAGATTGGGATTAAGTACCTATTATTTCTGATCTTAAAACGCAATTGCTGTTTCTTAACTTTAAATACTTTCTAACAAATATCAAAGAACAATATACAAACTATTGTATATTTTGGAAATTAGGATTTTTAGGTTTCGAAAACTACAAAAACAGTTTTAATTTTTGATTAATTATTTGTCAACCTCTTACAAGTTATACCCATGACTTATTGCTATTATGAATAGTTCTATCGATTTATAAACAAATTGTGTAAAAAACGTAAATGAATCCGTATTAATAAATAATAATAGAGACGACCAAAATAAGACGCTTTGACTTCTTCTAACCAAATCACATTAAACTCACGATGAAAATATCAAGAATACACATCATTTGCCAAACAATGTACGTACCTACATACGTACGTCTTCTAAACGTACATACATCAACGTCTCCCACGTCTCCTCGCTCCATTACACTACTAATCGTATGAGATTCCACGCTGATGCCTCTAATTAATGGCTTACATACAACCGTCCCTTCAAGATGTCTTAAATGGTACTGAGAATTAAATTCAGCTGCTGCCTCTTAGGTAAACGTTAATTGAACTGCTGAATTAGGTTTTATAGTATGAATTTTAGGATAGTTTTGTTCAGACTCATTTGGATTTAGTTATTCAATATGATTTATTTTATGTTGTGGATTAGTTTCAAGATTTGAACTCTACATTCTGTGTCTCCTCCTCCTCTGAAACTACATTATTATGTAGATGCTAGTATAAAATATGACTATTGCAGAATTATTATTATATCATGTCTATTTACTTAAATTACTATTTTGAAACTCATAGTTGGTATAGCGCCATCTATGGGATTTACTGTGAACATTTTCAGGCTTCCATGCTGTAGAAATGTCGCCCGCCCTTTATCGGGAGTCTCTTGGGCGGGCGGGCTAAACTTTAACCTACATAACTGCCTTGTAATGCTGCTTAGTCATAAGTTTCTTTAGATGGTGATAGATGTCTCTCATTTGCTGTAAGTGATAAGAACTTGAGTAGTACTTCAAGGTTAATATACCTACGAAATGTCCAAATAATAAAATTATGCCTTTGTAGTTGATTTTCTAAGTCTTCAAGTTACGAAACTTATTAAAATCTATCTAAAATATTACACTATTTTTGGCCTACTCTGCTTTTAATAACTTTATCAGAAATTTCTTAGTAATTTCTAAATGCTCGTTTTTCCTTATTAATAGGTAAACTAGCTTTTGCTTCTGCTTACGACTTCGTTCGTGTGAATGTCGGTAATTGCAAATGCAGAAGAAGTCGTGGATTAACAAGTAGCTATAAATATTTTTTGGGATTCAAGCTTAGCCTGTTCCAAATTTCATCAAATTCGGCTCAGTAGTTTAGTCGTGAAATCACAACAAACAAACAAACTCACTTTCACATTTAGAATATTAGTATTAATTACAGAATTTACAAAAACTACTCTTCAATATGACATTTTCTTTACGTTGGTTTCAGATATCTTGCAAAAAATGCATGTTAACATTCTAAAAATTGTAAACCAGGGCTACTTCTCTCTTTATTAGCAACTTTCCCGTGCTTCTGGTTGTCAGCTCTTGAAGGTCTGCAGCTTATATTTATAATTTGACTTAGAAATGACTTTAGACATGCATTGAACAAGTCTAAGTTTGTGGTAAGACCCAGAGGTACTTGAATTATAGCCAAGTCGTCTGCCTAGAGGACCTAGAATATAGTTAGGATTGAGACTGACTTATAATCAGAATGAAGATGAACGAGAGTTGATGGACACTCTCCAAAATCTATACTCAAAGTGACAACATAGACTTAAGTCGTCTCTCTGATTATATTTACAAAATAGTAAGTAAAGTTTCTCTCAAATGTAAGTCCTTTATTACAAGCAATTAATAATAAAATGTAATAACGTTTACGGTATTTTCCAAGATAACAGACACCAGTATGTAGAAAATTTTAATATTATATTTACTTCCACAGCATTTGAAATTTTGCGATCTAATAATTTTTAGTCATTCAATTAAGACACGATGCTTAATTTCGCAATTGAAATAAAGCTTTCACTAGCTTCGTTTCATTCATGAAATTCACCTTCACCCATTGAACAACGACCTTCCGTCGCGACAGCGTCATATTGATATCATCCCGGAGCATGCGCACTAGACCCCGCGCATGCGTATAACCAGTTCTAAATGTTGTGTATACTGTGTACTTTCATGTACCAAAACCTGTCAAGCTGCAATAATAAGTCTGCATTATACTGAAATGGCATTCTAAACGTGTTTAAATACCTTCTGTAGTTACTTTTTGTTCAGTAGATTCTTCTTTATACAGTTTTATCTATTTGGATGACATAGTGGTGTGTGTATTCGCTCGGACTAACGAATGCAGTGTAATTGATAAAACATTTTCCATTCAGTGTAGATTGGCCACACGTTAATAATTCAAAGAACTGTTTCATTGAAGTGTATAAGGTGATACATCAACAGGTAGGTTTTGTTTGCTTATAGTTATCTGATGACAAACGTATAGATGTACGGTGGTAGTGGGCGTTACTCCAGACGAACTGCGTGGGTGGAACATCTGGCTCGTCGTAGACTGAACGACGGTAAATAAATTCAACTCACGAACGATTCAAATACGATGGTTGTGGCAGATAAATGTAAATGACTTAAATTGTCGTAGAGAATCCTGTTCGGTATTGTGTAACACGACAAGTGACGTCAGTGTTTTCTTCTGCATACAAATGTAACTTTTATACATTTCTAACCGTATCGACCTTTAAGGTAGACACAATCGCATGTGAAGCTTCTTATTATGAAATATTTTAGTTGATAAATATGTGTAAATAATAATAAATATGTGTATACCTTTCTTAATATTGACATGGTATGATATAACGGGCTGGTGTCCGCAACTTCACGTCTCAGCGCGGGTTTTGCGTACAGAAAGCAAGAAGAAAAAGAAGCTTTCTTAATATTATAGCGCTATAAAATATAGACAGAATTGGCTATTAAACCACAGAATTGGCTTTTACGATCATCATAATGTAAGATTTTCACTTGAAGCTTTCCCGCCGACATGTCGATAGGCCTATAAGGCCGAATTATTATATTAATTAATAGACCTATAAAATTAATTAGTAGATTATTTTATACCATTTTGCTAAAATTACCCAATGGTCTTACCTTTAGACAGATTCACCTAACATCCAAAAACTGTTCCAATATAGGTACACACCCTCTCAAAACGCACCCACACTACGTTGAGTGGTGTAAATTCACACAAAATCAATATTGAATATTGGGTAGGTACGCTGCAAACGCTTATGGGTCGTTGCTCGTGTGTCCTATATATTGGAACACGTTAGCGATCCTCTACAGTTATTAACTACCTACATCCGTTGCACCCCGTTTACTTCATAAAGTAGGTAAATTTATTAATTATTCACTTACCTTCATAAAGTATTTTCGGGTTTTCATAAAAATACAGTTGTAAATCAAAATTGACGATGCTGTCAATTACCATTGATCTGAATAGAATAAAAAAGGATGTTTAAAACAGGAATTGCATTTCCGCATAAGAGTTTGCTTCTAAGGCTGAGTGGCAACCTCCAGTGGTTCCAAGTGGCTACCTGAGAGAACTACGAAAATTATAGATTTTATAGAGTAAGTGGGGTAACACACGTTAAAAACTTCACAAACAACTTGAAACGTATACAGTGTTATTAAGGAAGTGGCAAATTCATTCTAAAGCTCCGTTTAGATAAAGACGGTGGTGACGGTGGAAACTTATCAGTCACTTACTGCCACCGCTACCGCTTCTGTCTGAACAACGCTCAATGATGGATGACATACCTACTGAAACAATGCCATGTATGTAAATAAAAGAAATCTTGTCAGCTCTGAAACAGATTAGACAAAAACCATAAGTGACTAATAGGAACACATCCATCAATTTACATTGTAAAATACAGTAATTGATGACTTTGACAAAAACGTAAACAAGTATTTGAAGGCATAACAAAGTATTGCCATTTATTTTAGGTTATTAAGAATAGGTACTGCTTAGTAGGAGAGAGTTATGCTCGAAGTTTCTTTCTGCAATAGAATCCGGAACGAGGAAATTCGCCGAAGAACTAAGCGCTAATGCAAGTTGAAGTGGCAATGAATATGCCACATCGCACGAAGCACCGTTAACTGATGGGGAAGAAAGGTTCTCAAGTGGCGACCACGAACCGGAAGACGCTGCGTTGGGCCTCACCAAATGAACCGACGACATCGTCAAGGTCGCGGGTAACCGGTGTAAATGCAAGCGGCAGGTTGCCGCTCGGCGCTCGTTGTGGCGCTCTATGGGGGAAGCCTATGTTGAACAGTTGATGTCTTTTGGCTGATGATGATGAATCATGATGGCTGCTTAGTCAAGTCGATGAGTTAGGCATGAACGTAAACATTACATTTGTAGGGTATCTCAGAAATAACCACAGCAAGTCTTCAAAACTTATTTAATATTTTCCAAACTTATTAATAACAAAACTTATTCCTTAGAATTATCTCCAAGACGCAACAATACCACGGCCGCTCGCTATCGTTACCCTCCAAACAGTCCCCGGATCTCTCCCGAGTCACCGCAACTGTCTACCGGTGTAGCCAGTGGCGTCCATTCAATCTCCCGATTTTGCTGTCAGTATGGCCAGTGTAAAATATTTAAACCGTAGATTGATTTGATTATTGAATTTTGAACCAAAGTTTCAATTATATTAATGGAACCTTACACTCGACCATCCTGACGACGTGTATGTCCTCATACACGTATCTGGTGAAACCTTACACTCGGCAAAAATCGAGCACATTTCGAAAGTATTACAATTATAATTAATATAAAAAAAAAACAAAATATTAAAATAACCTTGATTGAAATATCTGATTTTGAATATAAATCTGTCCCAAAGATTTATTTCTAATCAACCAATTTATCCCTAGAACTAATTATCTTTAAGATTTACAATCCTTATTCAATTATCCCTATAACCAAGTATTTTTGTAACCAATTCATTATCCTTGTAACCAATATTATCCTCGTAACCAATTATCCTTGTAACCAATTATCCTTGTAACCAATTATCCTTGTAACCAATTATCCTTGTAACCAATTATCCTTATAACTAATTATCCTTGTAACCAATTATCCTTGTAACCATTTATCATTGTAACCAATTTTAGCCATAAATCTGTAAACCAATCCGTTTTATAGAATATTACGGTTTAACAGATCAACCATGAGTTTTGCTTCCTTCAGGTCAAGACGCAAAATCTTTCCGCGATTTCTTGTGCCTGACCTGAAAAAAGAAAACAGCAGCATGTAAATAAACACTATATTTATCAATACACATATAGGTACGTCTAACAGTTTTAGCTAGCGTTACCATCTAATTAGATATTTCGTCATTTAATACATAATCAAATTATCATTCTGGCATATTATCCTCATCAATTTCATCATTTTCGGCATCGTTATCAGTGTCATTATCGATTTCTAAAGAATCAACATGGATCCACGGTCGCATCCGGTCAGCGGCAATAGTAGTCTTTCGCTTTTTCTTCATTCCCTCAAACCCCGCGATTGGTGCCACTTTATAGCGATCATTACCTAGTATTTTTTCGATTCTAAAAGGACCTTCATATGAGGGCATGAGTTTTGTACTCTTGCCATCATTTTGAAAGGCAACTTTGGTAATTTTAACCAAGTCACCATTTTTGTATATACGCGCAGGTCGTCTTCCTTGGTCGTAATATCGTTTCTGTGCTACCTGTGTTTTGTCAATTCTATTTTTAACTTCATCGCGAATAGATTGCAAGGAGGTGACTTCGCGCGTTGCTTCGGTTATCTCGTTCAATGCTGCGTTAAACTCACTATTCATTGCCGTCCCAAACATAACTTCAGCGGGCGTCCTACCTGTCGTCTTTTGTACCGTATTATTTAAGCCCCATTGAACTCGCCCTAATTTGCTATCCCAGTCTTTTTCATCTGCGCTAAGGTTCTGTGCCGTCAACGAGTCGAGCACGGTCCTATTGTAACGTTCAACTTGACCATTGGTCCTTGGACATGCAACTGCATTTAGTACATGCTTTATTCCGCGGTCAAGACAGAACCTTTTAAATGCGTGGGAAGTGAAACAGGAACCTCGATCACTAACAACCCGGTCAGGGGCTCTGAATGTGTCAAAAATGTCCTGTAAGACTTTTATCACATTTTGCGTATTTGTATTCCTGACCGGTTTGATGAATAAGAACTTGGTGAACGAATCTACGATGGTCAATATGTGAGTATGGCCCCTCTTGGACTTAACAAAGGGACCAAGGTGGTCAATGTGCAATGTGTGAAAGGGTCTTTTAACCTTTTCAATGGGATGCAATAAACCTTCACGTGTGTTGGTAGTTTTTGCGTATGCACAGTCGATACAGGACCCCACATACTTTTTTACGAAACGTTTCATTTTTGGAAACCAATAATGCCTTTTTATTCGGTCTAAGGTTTTTTCGAAACCAACATGACCTATATCGTCGTGGTTTCTCTTGCATAACTGCCACCTCGCACCCTTTGGGACCACCCACCTCACACATTCCTTGTTACCTCCGACACACCTAAAGAGCTTGTTATCTCTCAAAACGTAGTTATCCTTAATGTACTCTACCCCCTGAGGGTCCAGATTACTAGCAACAATGTCGCGAATTCTACACAATTCCGGATCCCCTAATTGCAACGTAAGTAGCCAGTCCTCGTCATTTATAGCCATAACCGAGGGATATTGATCGGGATTTTGAGATTCTGTATCAACAATTGGATTCCTGGATAACGCATCTACATGACTCATCTTTGTACCCGCCCTATATTCCACAGAGCAATCGAACTCCTGTAGAGCCAGCCACCATCGAGCAATTCTCGGAATTAGATCACGCTTTATGAAAGTGGAACGTAATGCACTACAATCGGTCACAATTTTGAATGACTTTCCTAAAAGATATACCCTAAACTTTTTAAGAGCGCAGATAACGGCTAATGTCTCCAACTCATAGGAGTGAAAATTCTTCTCCTCTGGCGTCGTCTGGCGACTATAGTACGCCACTGGATGAAAAGAACCCCCACTCCCCTGAGCACGCTGTAAGAGAATACCGCCAACACCTATCCTACTAGCGTCTGTATGAAGCTCGGTCTCGGCCAAGGGGTCGTAAATAGCAAGTGCGGGTCTATCCACAAGTTTGGCCTTTAAAACTTGAAACGCTTGTTGTTGATCGTTTGACCATTCCCACACTGCATTCTTTTTAAGCAGTTTAGTGATAGGGTGAGCTAGCTGTGCAAACCCTTGTATAAACTTTCTAAAATAACTAACAAGCCCTAGAAATTGTCGTACCCCGTGCACATTGTCCGGACGTTGGAACTCGACTACGCTCTGGATTTTTGCATTTCCTGGCCGCATACCTACTGAACTAATTTCAAAACCTAAGTAATTTATTGTGTTTTGTAGAAAACTACACTTGGATAAATTTAACTTGAGATTTGCCTTACGTAGTAAAACAAACACTTCCTCTAACCGATCTAGACATTCAGTCGGATTCCTACCAAAAATTAAGACATCATCGATGTATACAGTGGCCTTGTCAAACCGAGCCGAACCAAGGACATGGTTCATCATACGCTGAAACACAGCAGGCGCATTTGCCAGGCCAAACGGCATACGATTATACTCGTATTGGCCGTCTGGTGTGACAAACGCCGTCAAATGCTTACTGTCTTCAGATATGGGTACCTGATAATAACCAGACATCAGATCAAGTGTAATGAACCATGCCTGTCCAGATAACCTTGCTATTTCGTCCTCTATGACAGGTATAGGATATCTCTCTTTTACAGTGATTGAATTAAGTAATCGGTAGTCTACGCATAAACGAACACCGCCCTCCTTTTTACGCACGAGAATGATTGGGCTGGCATAGTTGGAAACTGATTCCCGAATGATCCCTGCCCGTAGCATGTCATCTACCATTCCTCGAACCTTTTCACGTTCATAGTGAGACAGACGGTAGGGTCTATAAACTACCGGACGTTGACTATTTAACTCGATTCTCATTTCTGAAACATTAGTGCAGCCTAAGTCATCTAAATCGTAAGCAAAACATTCCTCGTGTCGCCGAAGAAGTTCTATGAGCTTGGCCCTATCACTATCTGACACAGCAGCGCCCACGCGTATTTGAGTCTCATCAAACCGTTTGGTCGAAGGCACTTTAGCTTGCTGGTCCGAAACAGGGAGCTCAGTGTTCTCAAGACTGTTCACTACTTGCACCTTTTCGGCTCGAGCAAACACAAAATTGTCCTGAAGACAACACGGTACCGAACACGGCGTCACTGTAACAAAGAGTGAACCATGCTTTACCTCGTAAACCCCCCCACAAATTAAGAATTGTTTGTTTGGTTTCCCTACAATTCTAGTATCTACCACTACGCTACCAGTAAACAGCGTCTCTATTTTAGCCCTTATAGTCGCAGTACCATAAATTCGACTAAAACCTATTACCCTTACCCTTTCTAAGTGTTCTCCATGCTCACATAGATCAGGTAACTCGATCCCGATGTGCAAAAACTGTAGTTTGTTCGCGTCTTTATAAACAACAATGTGTGGCTGCTCTGAGTAGCTCTGACCAATAAGCATCGGCTTCTCCAGCAAATGATCGCCTACAATCCTACACGAAACAGTAGCAGCCACGCCATCAATGATAACTTTCAACTTTGCAGAACCCACGGATTGCACGAGGCTGTTGCCAAAACCCTTCATTGTCGACGGATTGCTATCATGACTAAGTCCAAGATTTGAAAAATCTGATTGCCTTATAAGCGTGACCTCACTGCCAAGGTCAACGAATGCTTCCAGAAGAAAACCATTCACATTTACCGTTTTCACAAATTTTTCACTTGGGGTAGAACTGGATATGCGCATGGTTCTTGCCACCGGCTCAGCCTTCGTTGGCCCTGTATCTTGTTTGTGTCTACAGGCTTCGGGTTTATGGCCCACCTTGTTGCAATGACTACACTTAATTAGGGGCTTCGGGCACCTAGAATACGGATGTCCTTTCTCCTTACAATTGTAACAATACAAATTCGGATTTATCTTCGAACTCGTCTTATTATTTTGCTTGTCATCTACTGCATTAATGTTCCTATCTCTAACCGGTGCTTGTTGAGTGGAAAGTTCTTTATTATTGCTTAATAAGAATTTCAAAAGCTGGTCCGGTTGTTCACAACGTAACGCCAGGGCACTCGACCTCATAGTCCTATCACCGATACCGTGAATGATGCAATCAACTGCCCGCTTATCCGTTATTTCGCACTGATTTAGTAGCGCCAGCTTTTCATAGTAATATATTTCAATCGATTCGTTGGGCCTACTCTTTCGCTTTAACATGTCTTCTAGAATTTGACCATAATTTTGTTCAGAGGGGAAAGCGTTCGTTAATTTTATCTGCCACTCTGCCCAAGTAAACAATATTGAGTTGAGACTTTCATACCAAGTCTTACCTAAACCAGTCAGCTTTTGCATAGCGAAATGAACAACAGTCTTCTCGTCCCAGTCATAAACCTTTGCACATTCGTTGACTTTTTTTGAGCCATATATCTATACGTTGATTTTTTTCTGAAGGGTTAAACTCAGGAATCATATTTTTATGATCCAAATTTCTATTATTAGGTGCAGTGCTCTGGTTTTGAGACTGCGACGGTAAGACATCTTTAATGGATTGTATTATTTGTATTAAATCTCTCGAAGAAAAGGTGGGACTACATGACCTTTTGGTGTGATGATCCACGCTCGTTGTACCTCGATCTTTTCTGTTGCGACTACCCGGCAGCCCTCTGCGACTGCGCTCACGGCTCGTCCCAGCTTCTGGTGTGCCCCGTCGTTCGCTCCGTCGCCGTTGCTCGATGTCGCGTTCCTGTTGTAGGTCGATCTCCATCCGGCGAACCTGCTTCTGCTCCCGCGACAAGTCTCGTGTCAGCAGGCGTCGACTACGGCTGCGGCTACGAGTGCGACTTCTCTGGCGTGCGCTCAGCTGGGTGCGCCTGGAGCGCGAGCGATCACGCTGGGGAGTGTCTAAGCTCCGACGAGTTCCACTTCCTCCGTCCATTTCCTGAAACTCGCCACCAAATAAGAAAACGTCAATGCCTAAATTTTTAACTAATTATTTCGAAGACGGTGCGTCCTAGAAAGCAAAATTATACCCTTTTTGTAACCCCACGCTCATATCATCGTGTGATATGACGGATAAACCATTAACTTCCATTGAGTTTTATAGTCCCGAAAACCTTTTATTCATCAAAGTATTATAATTGTCTACATACACAACAGCTAAAAGTTAAATAACAAGAGTTCGGTTACCTATAGTCTTTGTTTAAACTGAAATTATATACAACGTTCTTAATATAAAGTCCTTATCTCTACGGTCGTATGTCGCCGAGAATTAACCATAACATCCCGACGTTACCGTGAATGCTGCATCAGCG
Organism: Charanyca ferruginea; assembly: GCA_947361185.1. NCBI lineage: Eukaryota > Metazoa > Arthropoda > Insecta > Lepidoptera > Noctuidae > Charanyca > Charanyca ferruginea. The sequence goes on from OX376070.1 coordinate 9,010,863, forward strand.
TACGCGTAGGCCGCCCAAGGCACGTACCAGCTAACACAATGCTATGGTGGGAATTTAAAATTATAATCATGATGGACGACTAGGATTTTAATATATATAGAGACTTAAAATCCTGCTTTTAATAACTAGTACAAAATATATTACATAATAGTTTTAAACAAAATATGTATATCATCATCTACCTAGCCTTTTCCCAACTATGTTGGGTTCGGCTTCCAGTCCAATCAGATGCAGCAGAATACCAGTATCATACATGGAGCGACTGCCCATCCGACCTCCACACCCCAGTTACTGGGTAATACGACACCCTTTGGCAAGCAAGACTGGTTGCCAGCCTTTCGGCAAACATAATTATGTATATAAATAAACAATTAACGAAACTAACCATTTAAAATGTGTTTTAGATAGATAGATAAAACATTTATTCGTTGCACACAAAAGACACATCACGACACTAAAGTACAATCTATCAGCTATAGACTAGGACAAAGGAAGGTGTGTGTCTCAAGTTGCACCAAATGGGAGGTTAAAATGTAAGTGTGAAGGCACAAATTATAATAACTATTAAGTTGGACGGTATAAAAGAAATATAAAGAACATAGGTGTGTACTTACGGATCTTGATCCCACTTCTGAGATGTAGGGTATCTCAGAAATAACCACAGCAAGTCTTCAAAACTTATTTAATATTTTCCAAACTTATTAATAACAAAACTTATTCCTTAGAATTATCTCCAAGACGCAACAATACCACGGCCGCTCGCTATCGTTACCCTCCAAACAGTCCCCGGATCTCTCCCGAGTCACCGCAACTGTCTACCGGTGTAGCCAGTGGCGTCCATTCAATCTCCCGATTTTGCTGTCAGTATGGCCAGTGTAAAATATTTAAACCGTAGATTGATTTGATTATTGAATTTTGAACCAAAGTTTCAATTATATTAATGGAACCTTACACATTCTACAATTATATAATTACTTCTAATACCAAATTCCTAAGGAAACAGAAGATTGTGACATCTACTAACTTACCCTTACGACCACTTCGTCATCCATACTTTAAATTTCCCTACAGCTGGGTATTGTCCCCTCGTTGTATGTGCCAATCTTCATGCTCTTGTGCCTCATTCAGTTGCTACTTATAATGGCAATAATGTTATATAGCCTTATCGCCGTCGAGCAGTCGGTACTTCTTCCAATCGTTGGAAGCTACTTTATCACAGCCTTGCTTCACCTGTCATAACCACAACTTGCTAGGTGTCCACCATACGCTACCACGCTGGTTAAATGCGGGGTGGTGTCTTTTTTAAGCCCGCTTTCTGATATGCTGCTTATGCCTTCTATTGACATGGAAAAGTTATGATGTCTGTCAATGTAATTAAATACATAACTCAGTCCATATACACATCGTCCTTGTTTAGCACTTGCGTTTATAAAAACTAGGTTGATTTTTTATATTTTAGAGTTGATTGCATAGTGAAAATTATTTATTTTCATGAGAGAGTACTCATGAAAATCAATATAATAATCTCACACTCTACAAAGTTTATCTTATATTTTCAGCCATTCTGTTTGTAAAAAATATAGGTGTGTACTAAGTCAAATGAATATCTATTTTATAGTTAAAGTAGATAATAGCTTCTGCGAACTACAATTAGAACGTTAAAGAATCAAAACGTTAACGTTTAACAAATATCAATATTCCATTACTGAAACCACAACTAAAACACATACTACACCCTCATGTGTAAACAGTGCCATCATACAAGTCTATCGAAATACACAAACTATGTGAAAACATTAATCCCAACTTGATATCCAAATCTTTTTGATTACCACTATGCAAACATTCATTTACATTCAAATACTATTTCGCATAGGTACTGCGAAACTAAATTAAATTGATGTTTGTTCAGAGCAAACATTTCAAGGAAATAAATCCGGTTTCCTCCAAGCACTAACAAGGAGAGCATTTGATCTTGTTTAAGAAGAATTCCATTTCATTTGCCTTTTTCTTCAGTTGACAGAGAGATTTCAAAGAAAAATGGTGGTGGCTCTTTTGAGATATTATTTTCATGCGTAGATTTTTTTTAAGAATGTTATACCCACAGGTTATGAAACAAAAGGCAGATAGACCGTGCGGAACACTGACAGTGAAGCCAAAAAAGTAAGTACAAATTCAAAATCGAATACCCACAACGCACGAAACGCCACATCGTTAAACAAAATAAATAAAAAAACAAATACAAATTCAGAAGCAAATACAATCACGAGATAGTAGGTATTAGGTAGGTAGGTAGGTAGGTAGGTAGGTCTATCTGCCTTTTGTTTTATAATCTGAGGTTATACCTACAAAGTATAAGGAAATGAACTGACCATAAGAGTATTATTCTGCATATACATACATTTTTGCAAATAAATAAACTTCGAAAGGTGCATACTTTCCAGTAAATCACCATTAACTATAATATTTTTAATTATCTGCCAGCTCTCAAAGTTGTCATCACATTTTGCAAATCGAAAATAGATTTTCAAACATTCGTTCTGATTTCCAAGTTTTGATAGATAAAGTAAATATAGCAGTTTAATTACTTTACCAAACCTATTGGCTAACATTATTTTAGACTGTATGTAGTCTTATCGGAATAGACCAAACCACGCTATTAACCTTATAAATGAACATGTGGAGCAACGTCAGTTCCAACATAATTGAATTTTAGTCATGCATCACGTTCGGTCGAATGCACCCAAAACTATGCGGCCATATGTAGAATAGTTAGTTCAATTTTCAATTTATCTACAGGTATAAGTACTATATTATAAGGGTACAAAAGAATCATGGCAGGATTTGTACAAAAAAATAAGATTCGCAGTTTTTACACTGAAATTGCATCGTTTTATCGGAAATAATATCACAAATAATGTTTTTTTTTTCCACACTCTTTTCACGTCACTTGTTTGCCAATTTTAATGATCCGTTATCATCGCTTGTCACTTTCTTTTTTTTATAAACACAAAATGGGCATCATCAAAATGACACGAAAAAATGGTATTTTCATTATGCAATATTTTAATTATGCGGGGTTTTAAATATATGCTAAGTATATCAATCTACTCCTGGTAATGTATTCTTTACATTGGAAAATATTTTAAACCCTCTAAATTATTTTATTTTTTGCATACTAATGAATGTATGGATCTCGCCATGATTCTTTTAAATTCAATGTACAAAATTAGAAATGAAACAAAAATTTCCAATCTTGTGACCGGCGAAGTTACGAAGATTGAATCGTGACGTGCATAGTAAAGAATAAAACTCGTGGAATTCATAAAACCTCGACCTTAAGCAAGAAAGTTAAAAATCAGCCAACGTTTGAAATCGAAACGTTTTTCGAATTCCAAATTCGATTTTCGAATCCCAAATCAAAATTACCGAGAATACATTTTTTCAATCAATACCAATATCTAAGCAAGCTTTTACAAAGCTGAAAGCTGAAATTAATTTTTTTTTTTTGCAATCAAGCAAGGAAGAGATTGAGTCAAAGAAATAAACTTGAAAGTAACGACTAACGAGTACGACATTCCATCTTCTTTGAGGAAATTTCCGTTCCTACTTCCGTTGCTTCAGGAACAGTAGGTTCTTATGTATTTTTTATTTACTTTAGTAGAAGTTGTTCACTTCTATAAACAGGTAGATGATGCAAAAAGTATTCCTTTGAGTTCACGTAGGTTCACTGCAGTAGTTGCCCCGAATGATAAGACTACTTCTACATATAAGTAACAGATTATTTTTACCCGACTACGGCAAAGCCAAAGGAGGGTTATGAGTTTGACAGGCTATGTATGTATGTATGTATGTATGTATGTATGTATGTTCATCTGTACGCTCATAGCTCCTAAACTACTTATCAGAACTGAACAAATGAGGTATCGTTAGAAGCGTCTTGATCGTCCGCTGGTTATAGGCTATATGACGTATCACCGAATCCAATGTGGCGCCCTCTGGCGGACAAAAAAATTAAAAAAAAAAATGAAGACAAGCATACCGTGTTTGGTATCATTGGAAAGGGGTTCACTAGTACATTTCAAATTTATATAATATTTAGTGGTAATTTGTCACAAATTATTGTAAAAAAAGGAAAGATTACCAAATAAAGTAAGATACGCATACGGTGTTTAGTATCATTGGAAAGGGGTTCACTAGTACCTATTAAATATATAATACTTAGCTGTGACTCCAAAATGGTTTAAATAAAAATATAAAGTTTAAAAACTAAAACCCGACCACAACAAAAAGTGATCTAAAAAGTACAAAACAAGAAAATATTTCACACAGAAATCAAGACATAGGTACAAAATGGTCAAGGTAAGCCGTGGTTGCATGCCATTATATTCATGTTCATCTCACTCATATGGGATACAGGCATGCAACCACGGCTTACCTTGACCATTTTGTACCTATGTCTTGATTTCTGTGTGAAATATTTCCTTGTTTTGTACTTTTTAGATCACTTTTTGTTGTGGTCGGGTTTTAGTTTTTAAACTTTATATTTTTTGTTACAAAACCTGAGGTTATACCTACAAAGTATAAGGAAATGAGCTGAGCTTAAGAGTATTATTCTGCATATTCATACATTTTTGCAAATAAATAAACTTCAAAAGGTGCATAGTTTCCAGTCAATCACCATTAACTATAATATTTTTAATTATCTGCCAGTTCTCAAAGTTGTCATCACATTTTGCAAATCGAAAATTGATTTTCAAACATTCATTCTGATTTCCAAGTTTTGATAGATAAAGTAAATATAGTAGTTTAATTACTTTACCAAACCTATTGGCTATCATTATTTTAGACTGTATGTAGTCTTATCGGAATAGACCAAACTACGCTATTAACCTTATAATAAATGAACGTGTGGAGCAACGTCAGTTCCAACATAATTGAATTTTAGCCATGCATCACGTTCGGTTGAATACACCCAAAACTATGCGGCCATACATATAGTAGTTGTTCAATTTTCAATTTATCGGTAGGTATAAATACTACATTATAAGGGTACAAAATAATAATTTCAGGATTTGTACAAAAAAAAATGATGTTTAGAGAAGTTGAAATTCTAACTGCTATATTCTTGGGTACCTAAAGAGTATAATATTCAGGCATTTACAATATTTTTAAACCCCCCGTTTTTAATAGTTTAACGAAAAGCTCATTATTTCAGCATGATACGGTGACAGACAGTAACAGTGACACTGACAGTCGACCTTTCGCAGTTTTTGCACTGAAATTGCATCGTTTTATCGGAAATAATATCACAAATAATGATTTTTTTTTTCCACACTCTTTTCACGTCACTTGTCTGCCAATTTTAAAGATCCGTTAACGTCGCTTGTCACTTTCTTTTTTTTTATAAACACAAAATGGGCATCATCAAAATGACACGAAAAAGTGTTATTTTCATTTCGAAATATTTTAATTATGCGGATGTTTAAAAATATGCTTAGTATATCAATCTACTCCTGGTAATGTATTCTTCACATTGGAAAATATTTTAAACTCTCTAAATTATTTTATTTTTTTCACACAATTGTATGTATGGATCTCGCCATGATTCTTTTAAATTCAATGTACAAAATTAGAAATGAAACAAAAAATTTCCAATCTTGTGACCGGCGAAGTTAAGAAGATTGAATCGTGACGTGCATAGTAAAGAATAAAACTCGTGGAATTCATAAAACCTCGACCTTAAGCAAGAAAGTTAAAAATCAGCCAACGTTTGAAATCGAAACGTTTTTCGAATTCGAAATTCGATTTTCGTATCCCAAATCAAAATTACCGAAAATACATTTTTTTTGTCAATACCAATATCTAAGCAAGCTTTTACAAAGCTGAAAGCTGAAATTGAAATTTTTTTTTGCAATCAAGCTAGGAAGAGATTGAGTCAAAGAAATAAACTTGAAAGTAACGACTTACGAGTACGACATTCCATCTTATTTGAGGAAATTTCCGTTCCTACTTCCATTGCTTCAGGAACTGTATGTTCTTATGTATTTTTTATTTACTTTAGTAGAAGTTGTTCACTTCTATAAACAGGTAGATGATGCAAAAAGTATTCCTTTGAGTTCACGTAGGTTCACTGCAGTAGTTGCCCCGAATGATAAGACTACTTCTACATATAAGTAACAGATTATTTTTGTATAACTTTTTCTTTTTTCTTCAAAGAGAGCGTACATTTAAGACTCAAGTAAAGCGGTCTGGTTAATGTATTTGCGGAAAATAGAAACTGCAAAACTTAATTTATCTTCAATACCGATCTGAACGATGCTCTGCTAGTTCAAAAATGATTCTTAACAGTATTCCATGTTTCACATGGAATCATCGTCATCTGTCTAACCTTTTCCCAACTATGTTGGGGTTGACTTCCAGACTAACCAGATGCAGCTGAATACCAGTGTTTTACATGGAGCGACTACCTATCTGACCTCCACAATCCAGTTACTGGGTAGCACGATACTCCTTGGTGGGACTGGTTTTTTTTTTTTATCTATTGATAGGCATACGTTTGACCACTATCTCACCTGATGGGAAGCGATGATGCGGTCTAAGATGGAGCACGCTTGCCTAGAAGTAACCTATTCACTCTTGACTTAAAGACTCCCAGGTTGTAGCTATCAGTGGTTGTCAGACTTTCTGGCTTCTGACTATCTTTAATGAAAATCCATGAATGGAACCATGTATGTGTGTGCATGTGTATGTGTGTATTTCCATGTATTACATGGAAAACTGTTTAGAATTATTTTTGTAACTTACAGAGCATCCTTCAGATGTCTAATGTCCAATGAGTAAACCACATGTTCAGTAGATGTTATGGTAATTAAAATTATCATCAAAAAAACAAACGCGTTATGAAAATGTAATTTATTATTAAGTCCTTTTAAGACTTGGACCACAAACGTTTCATTCTGCGTGAAGGCACTCGTCCCATCCATTTCCTATTGCCCGTCAGTCGTGGTACAGACGCCGCGCGCACCGGTCGTTGCTACTGCGTCCGTCAGAATTATTTAATTATTTTTTATCCTCGTTAAATTTTACATCGTTGTCAAAATGGATATCACTATCACCAGACATTTTAGTTTAGATGAAGTAAGTATTTTTGAATACAATTCTATGCTTTTTTTTAATTAGACATTTTTAATTACCTGCTACTTATAACTTTCATTAGTATTTGAAGTATGTATTTATTTGCATTTAGATTGTTTTTTTTGTTTGTTTTCAGTAGCATGTAATTCATTATTAGACAAGTTATTTTTCGTTTCAAATTTTACAGAATTTGACTTTGAATTTATCATTAAAATTTCACTTCAAAGACTTTTAGGGACCATTTCACGTACAATTATTCATATACCTATGACAGATGAAACATTCGAGTTTCTCTCACAAAACGAAGGACAAGGATCCGTTCAAGCATTGTTCAATACTTGTTTCAAATCCAATGAATTGAGTTTCAAGATCATTCAAGGATCTTACAATTTCATCGAAAACTTTGATATTTTTAGGTAGATAAAGTCTCAATTTAATATAATCATCTTTAGAAAAGCATTCATTGTAAGGTTCTCTACCATTATAATTATCTTTAACTAGGCAATAATGGCTTCATTATTGCTATAGTTTTAAACATCTCTAGAGAAGAAAATAAATATCTCAAACCAAAATTCGAAATTAACAGTCTCTTTAACAGTAATTTTTTACAAATTAAATGTACCTTATTATATATCCAAAATTCATTTATTCACATTTAAATAGAGTAAGAACCTACAATCAGTGGTTGCAATATTACATTATTTGGTCTTATATTCTTTTAGTCTTAGTATGGCATGTGAAGTTTTATCAAAAAATATATTACAAAAAAAGACGGGTATTTTTTAGTCAAACTCAATACATATTGTATCTGGCTAAATACAGTGTCCAGTACTAGAACAAAATCAGTTTTTTACGTTAAATAATGTAATACTTTAACATATATTTAAAAAGAAAAAATCCTGTAACCATTCATTTATTGAGTAAATATTTTTTATATGAAGTAACTCTATAAGCTGTTTTTATATAATTATTAAATTCAAGAAAATTCCTCACTGTCGTTATTCAGCTAATATTCTTATTAAGTATTTTTATTTGTTTTTTTAGTTAGTTTCATCAGTAATAAAAAAACTATTAGATAAAAGAAAATTTTATGTTATCAATATAATTTTCTAAACACTTCAATTTATTTCTCACTGATAATAATTCTCGAAACTTATTGATAATGAGAATTTAAGATTATTACCAATTCAGTAACTAGTTCATAAAAATAAAATTCAATTTCCATATATATCTGATGAACCGGTCTCCACTAAGCAAGAGGAAAATGGAATCGCCATCTTGCGAATCATAGGGGTAGGTAATGATCGTACCTAACCCTCTCGTGTTTCGCAATTTATCTTAACTTGAGCATTATTTATGCCACCTTCTGAACGAGGAACGTGCCTTATATGAGGTCTGGACGTCTATTTTTACACCACTTTTGAAATATATTGTCAATTCAGCAATATATATTCCAATAGCTCTCTATTTTTACATTGAAGGCGGTAAATAAGCCTTATATTTGTAGAAAAGCAATAAATATATATTGAGTAAATAAGGAAAACAATATAAAGGTATGAAAAAAAAAACTACCGTTAGCCTACATTGTCTGTACATTGTAGATAAACGGTAATATTTTTTTGTTAACGTTAATTTTAAGGGGTGATTTTTAAATGGTCGTAAATAACTTTCGCCTGGAGAATCCTATACTAATAGCGGTTTGACATTATTTTTTATTCAAAAGGAACTGGCATATTTTTTCATGAAATAATAGTTTAATATTTACAAACCTGACTAAATATCAGTATATTAATTCGCTACCCTCATCATGAAAATATAAAAGTAAAAACTTAAAACTTTGAGCCAACAAATAAAAGTTATAATAAGAATTTGAAACATCTAAAGAATCCTTAATTTTTTTAAACTTATCGGTTTACAAGTTCTCGATATATATTTGGGAAATTCTAATTTATCTGTGGGTAAAGTTAATCTTCTTTCACCTCATAGTTCTGCCTTGTCTAACAGCTCGGTTTGATCTACCGTTAATGGGCTCGCCCGGAAATATTCACTAATTACTAAACATCGTAACTCCTTATTAAACTCTTCGAAGGTTTGAAGTATTCACGCGATTAAGATTAAATTATTTTCATTTACAATCTTCAAAGACTTCTAAAATGAAGGGAAATGTTTATTTTACGGAACACAGTTAAATTATGGTTTTTTAAGAAAAGAAACTCCTCTAAATTAACAATTTAATAAGAAAGTACTCCAGATTAAATCAGATCAAATAAGATTCCTTCAAAAATTAAATACACGGAATAGTTTATTAAATATTTCATGTTACCGTCGGCGAAATCCATCAGACTTAACTTGAATAAATAACTGAAAATATTTATCGCAGAAGTTGTTCTATTACGTGAAGCGAAACATATTGAAAAGGAATCAATGTTCAATCAGCTATTTCGATTCAATGTTTTTATTTTCAAAGGGAAAACATGTTACCTACAAACTACTCTCAGCGTAATTAAATTCAGTAAAAAAATTGAACATAAAATAACAGTTCAAAGATTTATTTTAACTAGCACCCTATGCTGTTAATTAAAAGTAACTTGGCTGAATAAATTCTGTTTATTTTCAGAATGTGAACTACCTACATATTTTAATTAGTGATTTTAATTACAATTGCTTTTGTGACGTAGGTACCTGTATATATAGACACAGACGTCATAAAAGCTATGGTCTTTCTTTCTTGTTAGTTAGTTAGTCAAAATATGACAACTTTGTGAATATACTTTGTATTATCAAGAAGACCTTTCAAATCCGATCGACTCTTAATGAGAAAACTGATCTTCGGTGGTACACATAATACTTACCTATCTCTGAGGGCTAGCTACTTGACCGTCACTGTTATTACCGTGATAATCATGTGGGTTCTGGGAGAACATGAAGCTCTCACTTAGAAAGTAAATCTTCCTGGGATATTTTTAGATACTAATAGCTGCTTCCCGCGACTTCGTTCCCGGTATTTTTTGCTTTCACGGGATTACGCAAGAAAACTGCGCTAAGTTACGCTAAAGTTAAACACCCAGAAAAGCATAGTGGACAAACATTCAAACATAAATTTTTATTCATACTATAATGTTATGCGCTCCTAGTACTTGGATCTAAAAGAGCTTGGAAATTGAAGATATTTGGAAACTGGTCACTTCAACTGAGCCATGATTCCCTGGAACTATAGTCGTGTATGGTTGTATCATACTGAATTCACCACTTTTTCTTCTCTCTTTCCTTGTAACAAACATTCATCCATCAATCCTCACAAACTTTCGCATTTATAATAATAAAGTAGGAAGTAGGATTGTATTAAATTCATGTCCATATTAGGATAAGTTATTGAAGCTACTGCCAATTTCCTATCCATTCATTTTGAAAAAGTTATAAGGTATCTCTTTATTTAATTTGATAGAGTGGTTGAACATAATGAAACAAGCCCAAAGCTTGATAGTACAGAAGAAAGCATAGAAGAAAACTGTTTAGAATGAAGGATTTCTTTTATAATGTTATTTTTCTTTCTTTAGTCGTCAATGCGAAGCGGGGCGCTAGCGGCAATGGAGGCGGAGCCTGACCTCAGCACTTTTGAGAACAAGTCAGGACTGGCTGAGGACATGAAGTTCCTCGCCTCCATGCCCGAACTTTGTGACGTCACATTCTTAGTGGGCGATACCAGGGAGCCAGTGTGCGCTGTCAAGGCCGTGCTGGCTGCCAGGAGCAGGTTTGTTTCTCCGTTGCTATCATTTCAATATTTTCTTTTTCTTCATTAATGATAAATTCAGTTCATGTCAATAGTTCATGGCAATTAGTCATCGATGTATTGGAGATCTGTCTTCTCAAAGACAAAGCTGAAAGGCTTCGTGTGCCGATAATTACACGAGTACTTACACCCTTGAAAGTGGAACCCAGCAACGATGCTATGCGGCTGAAATAGGCTTTATTGTAGTCCTTTGCCGAATAAGATACTTCATGAAGAATCCAATTACGACATTCATTTCAAGGGTTCTGCCTGTAAGAAAACTTACTTCAAAAACCTTTTTATTAAAAAGCATTGCTATTTTGTTGTTCGATTCCAAGTACTCTACATTTCAATCATTTGCTGAAGAATATTAACTTCAGCGTAAATATTGAAACCGATCAAAGTATAATTTTAATGAATGGGATATAAAAAAATACGGCTCCTTTACTAAAGAAATTCGAATAAGTGGTAGAAGCCAATAAGTTGATTTTAATAAAAGTTTCCTTTAAGGTACTCCTGACAAAAATAATTATAATGAGTATGTTGTGGATAGAAACTTTTGATACTTTTTCGTTGACATGATTATATTTTCTATCAAAACCTCATGAAGTAGGTATTCCTGTCTCCCATTTCATTCAAGAAAGATTTTTCCTTAATAGAAAATATTTTAAAGGAATTACTTAGCCTTGGACATAAGGCAGGTTTGCTAATAAAAAAACTGCAACGTGCGTGTCTTTATTAAAATATATGGGACCAAAAATGTTAGGAATGTCGTTCATAAATGTTTTCAACAAGAAGTTCCTCACATAGCTGACATTATTATTAAGTTTTCCTTTGTGACCCATGTTACCCTCTGGACACTTTGCATATCTAGTAAAACATTGATGAAGTTTTTGTACTCGTAAATAATGCGACAACTCAATGAATAACTAAAGAATGAATAATAACTAAATTGGACAATGTTTTAAACTTCTAAAAGTTCAACGTGCAAGTAGAATCATTTTTGGGAAATGGCCAGAGAAGGCAACTCACAAAGAAGAATGAAATGTTAATACTAAATAAAGTTTTAAGAATTTTTTAAATTCTCAAAACACAACAGATTGTCTAAATTAAACCATCTTCATACCTTTGTTTTTTCTGAAAGTAGAGTCTATTAGTCAAGTGACAGCTCATTTATTAAACCAGGATATAAAAAATCAATAGCTTACGTCACGACTACAGACCAATAGGTAAGATCAGGAGTACCACAAGGATACATATTGGGCCCACCAATCTTTATATAATATAATTTTAAAAATCTTCTAATGATTTCGTAGGTAACAGGTTTTTTTTTAATTGTTAACAGAGTATTTCAAAAGATGCTTTATCAAGCTCCAAGTCCTCAACGGAAGAAGGAACCGGCACCCAGGGAGAACAAACTACGATTATTCCTAAAAAGATCCTCTGAGCCACTGCTTAACTTGCAGAATGCTGCACAACAGGTAAAGTAGACTTGTCACGTTGTTCAAACCCGTGTTGAACTGCAAGAGAATGTTAAATGTTAAACCTCCCTTATTGGCGACCTTGAAATCATCATTGTCAATGGCCTTCAGTTCAAAAAGTCCTGATTAATCGTTGTTAAGTTCAATGAGTTGCATATTTTTTATCTTATTTAGTAGTTGATTAAGGCAAATACATTGAAGTAAATAAAAGCAACTTGTTGTACACATTTAGTACTACTCTCATTGTATGATATGTATCGTCAAACATTCCCAGAACCTTTGAGATCCTTTCTCATTAAAAATTACATCCCATTGCAAAGAAAACAAACCGTATGCACAAAGAAACCCTGGAACTGTATTAGTTCATCCATTGTCCCACATCTCTATACCTACCTATAATATCAACAACAAAATATCATTTGCTCTATTTAAAAGGACTCTTTCATTACTCAAACTCGACTAACTTAATAGGTTATACAAATGCACGAATGCGAAAACTTTTGTCACGAGATAAATCCCTTGCAATATCATGTTTTGCATTTGGGTAGAAATTATTCTATGCGACAGAAAAGTACCTACTTTAAAGGGGAGAATGTTTCTACAAATTGCAGAGTAGCATGGATATTTTTTTATGTTAACGTTGAATTTTTACTGTGTTCGCTTCAGAGATCGACTTTCGCGCAGCAATTGGCACCAATACAAGAGGTAAAAACAAAATTAACGGTGTTTTAGGGAACTCACTTTTATCGATTTGAGTATTTGGTGTTCATATTGTACAAATTTTCACTTTTCAATACACAATGTAGATAGGAATTCGTCTGATTAAATTGAAATCTCTTTGAATTAAAATTTTATAAGGTTGTTGCGTCACAATTTGTTGTGTTGCATGATATTATTAATTTTTTGTTTAATTAAATAAGGTGAGTATTTTGATGTTGTTCCATTTCCACTTTTGATTCCACCATTATTTGTTTTGTATCCAAATGTAGTGTATAAAGCATGTTTAACGTTTTAATTGTTATATCCACAAATTAATGTTTCATATTCTTTGGTGTCGTTTTTGTATTGTCTTTATAATAATTTTTACTTCAGGTTACAGTTTCCATTCTTAAGTTTTCCACTTGAACCACAAGACTGACAAGAACATTATTGAACGCTCAACGCGTATTCGATTATGCAAAACTCAATCTCTTGTGCCTTTTAAATTACTTTCAGTTCAGTTCATGAATGATTTCATAAGGCACTTAACTTTAATTTCTGATTAAAAAAACACTGTAAAAAACAAGTGTAAATAAAATATGTACCTAATGGAATTTGATATAAAATTCAAAGTGGCGTGCACAAAGTTTCTGTACAAAATACCTACATAATATTTTTACTCATTATTTAGCTAACAAATATATTCGTTTGTGAAATTTTAATTAAAAAGCATTTACAGACGAATCATTTTGTTCAAATTTGAATTTGGTACAAAAACTGGCAATTTTTGTTTTTAATGTTTCTTCAAAAACTAATTTGTTTTAATTTTGTGACAGCCATCGTCCCAGCAGCATCAGACATTGATCATTGAAGAGTTTGAACCAGATGTCTTTCGCCAACTGATTGAATACATTCACACTGGATGCGTGACCCTTCAACCTAGAACATTACTTGGTAAGTTTATTTTAAAAGCCACCATACGAGGTGCGACAAGACATGTCACAGACAGACAGCCTAACGTTGAGTTGCACGAAACCTACATTTAAGTCGAAGACTTTAAATATTCATGCTATCCCTTACATTCTGTATCAAAAAGAAAGTGACAGCATCAATTTAAAGTCTCCGAACTAATTTTGGTTTCGTGCAATTCACTATTTAGGTTGTAACTCATTATAACAGCACAGCTCCGACACAGCAAACAATTTGGCATTCAAAATAGGAAATTAAATCGTGTATGTTAAAATATGTTTTACAATGACAAAATAAAAAGTTGACGGCTCGCAGGCGGCGTACTGGCAGCTAACTATTGAATTTCTTAAGTCAATTCTGACCGGGCGGTTTTTGTGTTTGAGCTGTGCTGTAAGAGTGACCGATGACCATAAGTAACATTGAGAATCACAATCAGAATCTGAGTTTTTATTTGTCATAGGTGTTTACATAAAGCTGATAGGTTGACATATTATATGGCCGCTATGCTTTGTCATAAAGACGTGCAAATATTAAATAAATTTTATTAAATAAACTAAAATACTTATAAACTGATTAAAAAATCACAATAACAAAACCAAAAAAAAAAACTAAAAAAATATTAAAAATGATCATATAAAAGCATAAACAGTATAACAACATTTTTCAATTAGTAGCGAGGTTTGTGAGAAACTTTGATAAAATTAATTTGAGCAAAAATTATTGCTGAGAAACGACTTTTTTTTTTGGTGTACATAATCACTTTGTATAGTAGCACAAGGTTTAAAAATGTTAAGTTATAACCTAACCAAATACCTTTTTAAAAAATTGAAATTTTGACTGTCAATATTTACGTTACCTGAAAATTTCTAGGTATGGTCCAGTACAATGATGGGAAAAACGTGTAACTTGAAAGTCAAAGTCAGAACGTTTATTGCGAACTTTCGGCATTGTTTAGTGTCTTTTTGCACTCGTTATACCTACTTAGCCCAATTAAATAAGATAACATAACACTAGTTGGACAAAAGTCTACCACATTACGCCAGTTTTGTTCAAGTCTTATGTACTTAATAGGGGGGGCATGCTTATTGCGATATACTGGGTTGCATAAATTTAGAGACCATGACTGTTACTGAGAAATTCAATATGTAACATTACACCTTACCAGACTTGAGATACGAAGCCACGCTGCACTTGAAATCAGGCAAACTCTTTGCGAAATAATTCCTAGTATATTCGCACTGAAATTGTCAGGAATAGTCCAGATAAATAAAAGTAAAAAATAATAAGAAATATGTATATCTACGTGTAGATATACATTTTTGTCTTATTTTCCTGGACTACCGTATTGATACAACACTTGATCGAAATTCAAATCTGATTGAATCCGTTCTTAGGAAAAGGAAAATTGTGATAAAATATTTGAACAGTTCTCAAAGGGTTTAAGGAAAATAAATTGTTTATCTATTCAACGACGAGCGATCGATTTGTCTGATATTCAAGTTTGAAGTTATTTGTTTATCAAAGTATTTATTGGAAGAAAATTCATAAATCATCAAGGAGCGAGTAACAAGAATATATAGTGATTAATTAAATAGAATTTTAGCGATTCCAGTTACTTGGCGGTTTTGTACATTATGTAAATCGATATTCCTATGAAATATTTTGAAGTTTGTCTGTAGATGTAATTCCAAACAGGTTACAGAGAGTTCGGTAAAATTTAAGAAAAAACTGATTACATGGTAGATGCCTGTCTTAAAAATCATAAAATCAATTTAGGTCAGTAAGCATCTACTCGAACACGTATAATTAAAAGCCTGGTTCGTAAAAGTATTTAATACGACCATTCAACAAGAAATAAAAAAAAGAACTCGATTCAATTTCCGATTACCGACAATAAGTGAAGTGGAGCGTGGTCGAGTGGAATTTATTACGAATCGGCAAAATCGATACCTACATTAAAGCTTCAGCTGAAAGAAAATCAAGTTTAACGATGGCGTAGATTGATTTTTTATTAGTTTCCAACGCAGAATACCAATTGTGTTCGATTATATTGTTTTCCACAAAACTACGTCCCTGATGATGCTCTACGCATATATTTAGATAGCTTTTGTTAGAAGGGATGTTTCTTTGAAGACGACCCAAGTGTTACAAAGGGTCAAATTTCCCCATCACCCACAAATATTTGCTTCAAGTTTGGGTGTTGTATTTTCTAGGGACTATAGAGGCACGCTTTGGCTCTTCTTATTCAGGAAATCTTTTGATCGATTGGGTAAAGTTCTGCTAAAATGAACTTATCCACTTCAAAATTTCTCCAGTTTTTCGAAATAATGGAAAAAGATATTATATTAAACCATGACTATCTTTGAATTTGTTCTAAACATAAGTTTTGGATGTGTACATTGTTTGCTTGATAATATTGTAACCATTCGGCAAATTGATTTAGCTTGATATCATCATCTGCTTATCCTTTACGCAACTAAGTTAAGGTCGGCTTACAGTCTAACCAGATACAGCTGAATACCAGTGTTTCACATGGAGCGACTACCTATCTGACCTCCACTACCCAGTTGCTGCGTAACACGGTACCCTTTGGTAAGACTGGTTGTCAGATTTTTCTAGCAGCTGACTATCTATAACGACTGTAAAATATCTAAGAATAACAATCGGGTATTCGGTATGAAATGGATGGTCACCCATCCACAGACCGACCGCGGCAAGCGTTGCTTAACCATCATGACTGGTCGATCCGTACGGCTTCTACCTAGCCACGAGCTTTTTAGCTCCTTATTTAGCTTAATAGCTTGTTTTATCAGCAGGTACTCTTACCCCTATATATTACACTCCTGACAACGTAAGAAGTCCCATTTGACATTTCTTCTTTCGTACTAGTACGTAAGAAATTGAAAATAAAATTTATAATCCTAATTAATTACTATGTTACCCATACACTCTAACAACGAGTATCATTCGTAAGTATCAAGTTTAACTTTAAAAAAATGTACTCAAAAACACAAATTAATCGTTGATTCATATTCAAATATGATAATTGTCAAATGAGACTTCTTAGATTGTCAGGAATATAGGTCCGTTTATAATCAGTTTTTTTTTTTTTTTATTTATATTAGGGACTTTTGTATAACGATACATGGCACTCCTATCTTACCTTTTCACGACACTACAACAGGATTAATAAAACTAAGTAACTAACTAAAATAATAAACTAAGTAGACATAAAACGTAAACTAACAAATTTAAACAATCTTTTAGCAGCGTCTGACGTTGGCTTAGACAAAAGAATCAGTTTTGTATAAATAAATCTGCAATTTCACAAAGTTACACAGAACTTAATTGAACTATCTTGCTTCGTCTACTCGTTCACGAGGTTTCAAAGTTCATGTTTTGCAACTTATTAAGTTTCATTTTCCATTTCAAAAGTTTATCAAAGTAGATGTTTTGAAATGCATTTATTCAACAAGATGTGGCAGAACTACTTGCCGCAGTAACCGAGGCAAACAACAAGTTTTAATGCAGGTACTAATTAAATACAGTGGTTAATTACTTTTGTTATTCAAAAATCCAACTTTAACTGTGGTTTGCGATACGTTTATCCATCCCTTCAGCCACATCATCATCATCCCTTCAGCTTGCTAGAGGCCACTGTTGGACATAAGTCTCCTCGATGACGCACCATTTTTCCCCGTCTCCTGCCTTCCGCATCCAGCCACCATCAGTTACTCTAGAGCGTCACATGCTAAGTGCAACTAAGGACAGCTAAGGGTAAATTTCATTAAACTGTGTCACCAAAAATTAATATTTCATAATATGTGGAATAAAATTGGCGCATTGTATGGAAAAACTATGAAATGTCAAATTAAGATGAACTGAAAATGTGAGATTAAAAGTAAATACGAATTATAAAAGTTTAGTGAAATTTCCTAAAGAAATCGTGTATATTGCGAATTGCGTATTTGCAAGAAGACTCAAGAATTAATCATCAATACCTCACTCACTTTCACAAACCAATTATTTACGCCAATGGGCATCCAATTTAACTGTGTAATTGCTTCATCCATTATAACATTCAAGGTCTTGACATATTCTCATTCAAACTTTGCATCCCCTGTCAATCGCATTGCGATTTCAACCCTTTTCTGAACACTGAACATTTAATCATTCATCATCTGCCCAGCCTTTTCTCATCTATATTGACATCGGCTTCCAGTCTTACAGGATGCAGCTGTGTTTTACATGGAGCGATTGCCTGTCTGACTTCCACAACCCAGCTACTGGGTAACATGGTACCTTGGTAAGACTGGTTGTCAGAGTCTCTGGGTTCAGAGTTACTCGCTAATCAAACTAAATAGTCTTTGGTCAGACTTATGGTATGATGTTGTATTACAGACACAACAATAAAAATAACGAAAAGCAGGTCGCTGGACCACCTTTTTTTTTGGAGTAACGTTTCGTTTTACCCGTAATTTTATTTAATTTGAATATTTTATACTATTGTTTGGGTCAGGTGGATGAAATCGAATATTAAAAAATCCGTAGATTTGCGACTAAAATTCGTGTGTCCGTAGACAAGACCTAAAGTCCGTAGATCTACGGACAATTTCGTAAGTCTGGCAACGCTGATTCTGACTACATATAGGTAACGACTGTCAAGGATCTACAAATGACAGCCGAGACCAACGACTTTACGCGCTTTCCGAGGCACGAACCGACCTCAGCAGGCATTGCTTTTACATGACTTTTACTTAGCCTTCGAGTTTTACGAGCCCGCTCATCATTTTATGTACAGTCAGCAAAGGAGATAGGTATGCAGGGTCGTCAGATATAGTTAAAGTTTACTTAGAAACCGATAGATGTTTTTGAATAAAGTAAAAAAATAATAATAGAGAATAAACATTTCGATGATTTAATAAAATTTCATTCGAAAACATCCATCGTTTTTGAGTAAACTTCAACCATTTTCGGTGACCTGCATACCTATCCCTTTTAATTATTATGATTCAGAAATATACTTCTAATACCTGTAGGTTTTGAATGAATCTACACTATTATTATAAAGAGGAAAGATTTTTATTTTTGCATGTTTGTAACGAATAAACCCAAAAACGACAGGCCCGATTTCAACAATTCTTTCACCATTAGGATGCTACATTATGCCTGAGTAACATAGGCAAAATTATATTTATCAATTGAAAAAAATTGGGATCCTTGAGAAAATTCACTGCTAGTACTTACCTACCTACTTAATAGACAAGCAGCATAATTATTACAAAGGGTGTCAAATATTGACAGTTCCTAAATTAAGTCTCGATTTGTTTGAGAAACTTTAGATAATTCTATATTTTGGTAGGGTATTCAAATAAGACCAAGACAGACATACAAAAGGCTTGTTTATTTTACCTTCAAACAAAAACGTGCTGATCAA
Source organism: Charanyca ferruginea (assembly GCA_947361185.1). Taxonomy (NCBI): domain Eukaryota; kingdom Metazoa; phylum Arthropoda; class Insecta; order Lepidoptera; family Noctuidae; genus Charanyca; species Charanyca ferruginea. Next base: position 9,030,355 of record OX376070.1, read on the forward strand.
TGCTCGTGATCTGTAGAGGCCTTTGCCCTGCAGTGGGATAATTATAGGCTGGTATTATTATTATTAATTTAATTATTATTAATAGATTAATCAATAATTAATTTATTTTTTGTTCTTTTTTATTATTGACTCATGTAATTGGGAGAAGACACTGGCTCCTGTAAAACAATAGGTGCGTACTTACTGTATTCCTAGCACAGAAATCAGAGCCCCACTACATAAAAAAAATGGTTTAGCCTATTACTGTCCCACTGTAGGTCAAAGATCTTTTCTCACACAGAGAGGGCAAGAACATTAATCACCATGCTTGCTCAAAGCGGATTGGCGATTTCAGGCTTATTTTATTTCAGTTTCCTTCACAATATTTTTCCTTCACCGATATCACAGCGATGTACAAGATAAACTTAGAGAGCATAAATTCAATTGAAATAGTCACATTGACACTTGCTGGTGCCCGAAAATAATTTATACATTTTAATCATTATTACGAGTAATATCGTATAAAGTCGAGTTTGTTACAAATAAAATTCATAAGTTTAAAAAACATTACTTACAAGGTAATTCTTGCTTGCGGCGTTTACGATAATGTCGTTGTCTACCTCTCCTTTAGGCTAATTATGTTAACTTTGTGCTATTTTCCAACCGGTGTGCTTCTGACAGCATCCTAAACGCTCATCTATACGAGGTGAATTTCTCGCCCACTAAGCGGCGAAAATCCATGCGAGTATCACAGGCAAGATACGATATTTTTCTTATGCCTCCGCTCCGAGCCCCCTGGTATATAAGAAATGACGACCATCACCGTGACCTTAAAATGAAATCTATCACCACAATTATCCAAAAATTTGCTGAAGCCCACGAATACAGACTTCACCGACACGTGAATGTTAAGGCAATCCAGCTACTAGATAACACAGACTTAGTGCGTAGGTTAAAAAGAACTAAACCATTTGAATTAGTGTAGTGTACAAAGGCAATGAATAATAGTAACAATTTTGTGCTATACATATAACACATGAACATAGTGTTTCTATAAATTATATAAGACTCTAAGAAAGTGCTGCTGACTTGTGTAAAAGTCCAAATGGACACTATTTTTAGTTTTAACATAATCTGTCACGTAACATATTAAGTAAGATTGCTTATTAGTCGTCTAGGCTAGATCGTAATTAATTATTAAGAACTTTGTTCTTACTAATATAGTATAAAAAAACGCCTCCGCTGTCCTTTTCCGATTCATTTCGTTGCGGGATCCAAGACCGTTAAATCGCTTCTCTGGGACTCGTGCTTCATTGCTCTGGCGCTTTTCGGGTGGTCGCAACTGTTGATTCTGGTTTACAGGAGTTACAGTGGTTAGGGACTAGTGAGGCGGGCTTGTCTCAAAAAAAGGCAATTTTTTTTTGATAGACTCAAATGAAAATGAGAATTCGCCTCTAATTATACGAGTCATAAGAGCCTCGTTGGGTGATTTTCTTGAATTGTTACGTTATTATGTACAGAGCTTATCTCAAACTGTCAAATTGTCACAATTGAACATGAACCTTATTCATTAAAGATTGAGAAAAACGGATTAACTCACTGAGTTTTCGTTCGTTCCGTTCCCCGCCTTTATCTGTTTTTCTCAATCTACGATGTGTAACAATACCTACTCACGTTTCGTTTAATGAAAATGAACCTTATTCTGTAGTAATAAAGTTGAAACAATATCAAAATTTGACAGATTGGGGTTGCTTGATGCACATCAAGCAACCCCAATCTGTACGTACAGAAACCAGCACTGGTTTCTGTACGTTTTACTGATAACACGGAGGATTCTAGTTTAAAAAGGATAAGTTGTGTACCACGTACGAATAAAGAATCATGGCGAGATCCATACATTCATTTGTATGAAAAAAAAAAATAATTTAGAGGGTTTAAGATATTTTTCATTGTGAAGAATACATTACCAGAATACATTACCGCATTATTTAAATATTACGAAATGAAAATAACACTTTTTCGTTTCATCTCGATGCTCATTTTGTGTTTATAAAAAAAGAAAGTGACAAGCGACGTTAACGGATACTGGCAGACATCATCAAATTGGCAGACAAGTGATGTGACAAGTGGGTGAAAAAAAACTACTGTAAAACGATGCAATTTCAGTGTAAGAACTGCGAAACGGCGACTGTCAGTGTCACTGTTACTGTCACTCACCGTTTCGTTCTGAAATAATGAGCTTTTCGATAAAATATTCACTTTTTTTTGCTGGGTTTTAAAAATATTGTAAATGCCGGAATGGAAGGAATGTCTTTAGGTACCCAAGACTATAAGAATTAGAATTTCAACTTCTCTAAACATCTTTATTTTTTTTGTGCAAATCCTGCCATGATTCTTTGTTGCGTTGCCTGATTGGTTCGCACGTGCGTACCACTAACGAACATCTAACACACAGTTCGTCAAACATGTTTTCTATACACATGAACCAAATGTTCAAGTTTAATGTTTGTGTTCGTACGCGGCTTTCGGCTATTTTTTACTTTAGGCATTTGATAATTTATTGCAACCTCTGTTTAAACGCGTATTCATTTTTTCGACAATCGCCTATTCGAGGCAACAAACTGTCTTCGTGTAAATAAAAATGCGACCCATTAATATGAGTTCATTTTCTACCACCGCAACCCGGACGCAAATTGTATTATAAATACACTCTCCCTAAATTCAATTCATTATAAGAAACAGAATACGTACCAAACTCAATTTGATTGATTTATGTATAAACTATATTAGGAATTCTATTAGAAATGCATTTGCGTAAATATGGTTTGTAAATGGATTGCTGTTGAGTGACTGGGGCATTTTGTAAAAGATTTAGATGTTTTAGTAAAAAACTGGTTATGGTACCTACTTAGTATTATAAGAAATTACGTAAATCCATACTATTATTTTAACCGATTGTAAATTGTCTTAGTTTACATTTGGTACAGATTATAACTTGAACCCCAAGAACGGATATAGGATAGGATATACCTTTTAATTCACGATTTCTTCTGCATTCGCGATAACTAATAACGCGAATGAGGTCGCGGGCTATAAATTAAATTTGAAAGTGGCGCCAAATGCTGAAATATAGGTTATAATCTAGTTCTGCAATGGATGCTGTCTTCAAATAATTGCCTCAAAATTTAGCCATATCTATATATCTTTCGGATCGTCAGGATTTATTCCGTTAGATTCGGTCATCGTGTGGGCAGAAGTTGGGTTTCGTGTGCAATGCAAACACACTGGATATAGGGTATAAAACACGGCATTTATTAAAACCACAATTTAGTACAAACTCGATTTAAAAGAAACTCAGACTCAAATTAAAATAGGCGTAGTAACATTTAAACATCGAGTACAGTTTCGGGACGTCTTAGCTTCGATGCGATCACACACTGGATTCTGAATGTCCTGCTCGCTGTGGGCAGAAAATATCACGACTCTACAAGCTTAAACTAAAGCTTAGCTTAGCTCAGTTTTAACTTAAGTTTTGGCGCGCTTATACAAGCGCACCAAAAATAGTGTTAGATCACGTGTTCTCGATAATGGCGGGCTTGCGATTCGTTTCATGCCTGTACTGTTGACCAGATACGACATATCTATATCTTATGTAATAGGTTGTGGGTTCGCAACCCGGGCACAGCAAGTACTTATGTGACATTTTCAATACCATATGCACATTCTATGTTTATCTTGGACATCAATGAAGGAAAACATCGTAAAGAAACATGGACTCTGTTTAAAAAAAAAATCTCATACAAACAAACCGTCACTGACATGAAAAAATATTATCATCATCATGTCAACCTTTAGGCGCCCACTGCTGGGCATAGGTCTTCCCTAGGGGGGTTTAGCCGTAATCGCCATGCTTGACCGATGCGTGTTGGCGATCGCAGTAGGTGTTATGGTACTCAGAAAGACGCTGCTCCCATCTTCTGGCAACATCCCTCTGTCACCTTCTACGATACCCACGGGTAGCAATAGGGTAGAGCTATTCGCAGCCGGCCAGCCACCACACGGCTATGAGAAAATAGTTTACAAAAAAGTGCTTAATGGGATTGTGGTTCATTTTAATTATAATTATACTTCTAAAGAAGTAGTATTGGCAAATGCTTAGTGCATTCGCCCATTTTTTTTTTGTGCATTCAGAAGTAATTGACTGCTATTGTTAATATTTTTCGACTATATGGCGAGCAAGTTTTACTTTGAATGCATTAAAGGAGCTTACATTTTTAACTATCGACGGTAATTTATTATAAAGTTCCGCGCCTGCATAAGTAAACATTGTTTTGCCGAGTTTCGTTCTTGTCTTGGATAGAACTAAAAAACTGGCTCGACGTGAACTTCGCTGTGTTATTTGTTTCAACCGTACAAAAGATACGTTAGTATGGAGTGAGTTGTTTAATATTTATCTGACAAGAATGGAAGTATGATAAATGTATATTGTTTGATGTTCATTAGTTTTGTTTTATGGTATATTTTAGATGTAGGTGTTAATAAGGGATGGTGGAAAAGTATTTTTATAATTTTATTTTGCATGATTTGAAGTTCTGCTAGACTAGTTTTGGCAGCGTTGCCCCAAATCTCAATCAAATATAGCAGGTGTGGTTTCACCAGGGAGTTACAGATGAAATAACGAATTTGACGCGGGATACAGCGGACAATGCGTCCGAGTCACGAAGTATGAGTGATCCAATTAGTGATGAAAGCTTTTTCGTTTCGGAACAATAATTAATATAAGTCTGAAATCGCCAATCCGCCTTGAGCGCACGTGGTGATCAATGTCAAAGTCAAAGTCTAAGCATTTATTTCAATTAAACCATTGCCCACCACCACCACCATTGCTCGTGCCTTCTCTGTATGAGAAGAGGCCTTTGCCCTGCAGTGCGACAATAATAGGCTGGTATTATACATCTTTAAAGCTAATACCTACATAAAGAGACCGAATCCTGTTTTTTTGGTGGAAACCAATAATATATAGGGTAGGGACGACGATACGACAAAAAATTAAAATACTGTTAATACTAGTTCATAAGAATATTTTGGAACTATCAAATAAATCCTAAAAACGAAATTCAAAAAAAGTTCAGATATACTAAAGAGGATATAAATGTAACCAAAATAAAACACCATATGAAATATTGGTTTTCTAACTTGTGAGAAGAGCGGCGATATGTGGCGTCATAATTTAATATAACTAGCAGCCCGCCCCGGCTTCGCACGGGTATTAAAGACATTTCAAAAGTTATAATTTTTTAGACACACACACACACTCTTCCATACATACTTTCTCTCTCGTTTCCCTCTCTTTCGTTTTTGCGTGGGGTCATTTAAAAAGAGTAAAATGAAGAATATGAATACTTAATGTTAAATTTACAGACCACATACGAAACACCACACTGTGCTCCAGAACGCAAATTGTAGGTCAAAAAGCCGCTAAACTGAAATAGGTCTGGGCGGGGCATGTCTGCCGGTTGCCGGCTAAGCTGTAGGCCCGCATATCGCAAGACTGGAGCCCTGACACAGTCATGCGGGGTCGCGGTAGACCAAGGAGAAGATGGCAGGACGCCTTGGATGGCTACCTCGCGAATTGGCGGGATGAGGCACAACATCGAGAGAAATGGAGGGAATGGGGGGAGGCCTTTGCCCAGGAGTGGGACAGCAACGGATAGCAAACAAACAAAATGAAGAAAATTCGAATATGAAATTATATTTTTTCGCGGCACTTTATTTCTTGACATTGACTCCCCTCCCGTACCCCAGTGACGCCTACATCGCTTATTATTATTATGGTGCCGTCTTACCGAGCGGCGTGAGCGGCGACCATGCGACATTTTTCAAATAACTTACATTTTTAAACTTGTGATATCTTTCGAATGGAATGTCCAAATTGAATAATTCAAAAAGGCATATAATGGTATTAAAGCAGAATTAATTATGAAGTCATTTATTTTGATAAGGATTAATTCCAAAGTATAAATAAAAGAGCTTTTATAGCGGTGGCATTTATATATATTTTTAAAAATAAAAAAACACTTATTGTGACATAACTATAATAGTCAGACATATGCTGTCGGGACATTTTTTGTAGATAATTATATGTTCTGCAAAGACGTAGTACATTATTTTGTTCTATAATCAATAGTTTTCGCAGCGCACGCGATGTAAGAAAGTTTTTTGGTAATTTTTTCACACCTTGGGTTACATTATTGGAGTTTTAGTATGGATCCCAATTTTTTTTTTGAAAATTTCATATAGCCTATGTTCACCGGAGATAGTGTAGCTTTCCAACAGTGAAAGAATTATTCAAATCGGTCAAGTAGTTTCGGAGCCTATTCAATGCAAACAAACAAAAAAACAATCAAATCTTTCCTCTTTATAGTATTACTGTAGATGAATGCTCAATAAAAACAATTACACCCAGATTACCAAATCCTACCATTATCATTTTTTGTGCTATTGCCATCCCCACCCTGTATACACTTAGATGCGTTATCCGCGCTCAATATTGGCAATATTAAAGCAAGGCGATAGCCCGAGTTTCACCTCCCCGACCCTTGCTCGTGCCAGCCCGCGCCGCTGAGCCTGTAGTTTTAAATTCATCCCTAAATAATGGAAATCCGATCCAGCCTGTCCCTTTGCTGTCCTCTCCCAGCGACGCCCTAAGCCGAGGCTCGTACCCCACAGGGGGTGCCCTTAGCGTGTAGTCGCTTAGTTTGTAAGCTTTTTGCCCTGGCTGGAGGCCCTAAAAATAATATTTTTTAAGGCACCACAGGAAAGTCCGGTTAAGCAGCCGACAACCTCCTAGGTTGACCTGCGAGATGCCAATCAGAAAAAAAAACGAGTTTCATTTATTCACGTACCACCCAGTGTCGCAGCTATACGTCAATATCGCTCGTAATTTTGTGACAATTTCAAGAAAAAATGCCTTCATGGTGTGTTTAAACGATGCACAAATTACACAAAGACAGACTGACATTTTCTTCGTACTGTATAATTGTATGTGCCTACTGGTATGTAGATATAAAAGTTTACGCCGTTTTAAAGTGCACTACTGTTCGTGTATGACGCGTCTATTTATAATACGTCATTGGTGGTCATATTTATAATGCCGATGAAAGTTGGCATAACTCTTAGCATTATGGAATACTTGAGAACTAATGAAAAACGTGACAAAATGTTTATTACTGCTACAACTGATTATGAATGATCCATCAAAATATTTGGGATGAATATTTTAGTGATCATAGAATACTAATATTCTGTATACCGATACAGAACCCAACATTAGAATATTATTAGAGTGGGTAGAGAAATTCTGTACTATTGGGATGGTATTTTTACAAACAACATAATAAAAACAAACAAATCTTTACCTCTTTAAATATTATAATATATTCGAAAAAGTAAAAGTATAAACTAGAATTATACCCGTGTCGTCGTCTTCTTTTTCTAAACTAAAAGTAACCTGAGTTACTGTTTATAACATTAGCTACCTGCCAGTGAAAGTCCCGTCAAAATCGGACCAGCCGTTTTAGAGAATAGCCGAAAAACAGATCAACAGACAAAAATGTTTAAAAAATATTTTTTTGTTATTGGCACCCTGTAAACATTCATAATTATGCATTTAGTAAATAGCTGTTATTTTTACTAATTACAAACAGACAATTTTAATTGAATGCTTAGATAACATATATTATATTTTATAATGTTCTTTTCCTGTGTTGTCTACTGTGTGTACATAAATAGTAAAAAAAATAAATAAATAATAAACTTGTATCCTTGTTCCAAGTAACATGATACCTAAGACCAAGGCCGTAACCATGGTTACATTGTAAATAACAGGTATTCATATAAAATCACGGAAACTTATCATGAACATAATATTCCACCTTTATCAGCTAATACCGATATTATCTATTCATTAACTCTGAAAGGTCAGTAGGTACTTGATGCTGAGATTAACTGTATGAATTATTATGTACAATTGATTAGATAATTATTAATTGGAGATTTGGCTTGCAAAGCTTGCCTTCCGTATGATGATCAAGATTAATTCCATCATCAAAAACATAAAGAATCATGGCAGGATTTGTTAAAAAAAATATTTGTTTACAGAAGTTGAAATTCGAATTCGTATACTTTTGGGTGCCTAAAGAGTATCTTCAGGTATTTACAATATTATGAAAACTCCGCAATAAAAATGGACGTTAAAAGTGATCAGTTTAGCAAAAAGTTCATTATTTCAGAACAAAACGGCGGCTGACAGTAGGTAACAGAGCTAAAAACTTTTGTTTTATTTCGAAATATTTTAATTATGCGGGGGTTTAAAAATATGGTAAGTATATTAATCTGGTAATGGAAATTATTGTAAACCCTCTAAATGTTTTTATTTTTCATACAAATGAATGTATCTCTCTCTCAGACCTCGCCATGATTGTTTGAAATTGGGAGCACAGTTAAATTTTAAGAATATGAGTGGTTGCAGACTTTGCTGGCAAAAGGATTGACATCTAAATGGGTACCAAGTTCTGTAGATAATCCTGAATTTTATATATAATATTTAATATATATAAGAACATACATCATCTTTTCATTAGCCGTGTGGTACCGGCCGCGAATAGCTCTATCCCATTTCTACCCGTGGGCATAGTATATATATTAGTACAGTACAGCAGCGACTGTACGGTAGTACTAACTCTGAAACCATTCTTCACTTCTCCCCGCGTCAAACGACACGCACACACACGCACGTATCTGTTCAGTCTGTTATTTTAGTAGTAGTGTAGGCAATTATATTGTTTCGTTTCTATGGACTGTCACGGGTGTCGTTGTCGTTGAAGTTGAGGGATATTGACCAGAGAAAGCAGCAGCAACCCGGGAAGGGTTGCTGGTGCTCGGGGGAAACCTATGCCCAGCAGTGGGCGTTTAAAGGTTGACATAATGATGATGATGTTAATGACAACATCTTCCTGCCCTTATCCGTCGTTACTTGGGGTTGGTGCAACACGTTTTCTTCTTCGATTTCGCCCTGTCAACCATCATGATATGACTAAATCTTTTATATCACATTTCTTTCATACACGATCTATTTATTTTTACTTCGTCTTTCCTGTTCCGTTTATAACACAATTTTATATTTTACTGCTACAACAATGAAAATTTTAACAATCGATTTATTTCCAAAAAACTGATAGCATAGAACAAATTGAAGCTCAAAATTATACTTGACTTCTTCAAACTTGACGCAAAGTCAAAGCATTTATTTCAATTAAACCATTTACAGGCACTTTTGAAATGTCAAAGAATGAGTTAGTTAATCAGAAAATTGAAGCTAGTTGCTCGTTCCAAAGCGTAGCAAACAAGAAACTCCACAGACACTCTTTTAAATTGGTTCTTGGTTGGACCTGGTTTCGACTATCAAAAATTAAGTATATTTACTTGCATAAATGCTACTACGCATTTTTTTGACTTTGGCTATTTGCCTTCAACACACACAGTCAAGAAAATGTCATAAATTTTGAGTGGGACCCTATGTCAAATATAATTTTCAAATAGTCTTTTACCATAATATCATCAGCGGCCCAGCCTTTTCTCAACGAAGTTGGGGTCGGCAACCTTTTATCACATAATGTTCCATACTCCGCCAACAGAGGATGTTAGAGAAGTGAATTTCCGCTTTCAGAGATGCTAGTAATGTTTGCGCTCACGCTTTTATTTGTTGTCTATAGAAAGGTTTGAAGTTTGTTCTGTTTACCATTTTACTAGACAATGCTTTTATACACTTTTAGCGACCGGCATCGGTTTCACATGAATAGCACGAATGAATTATAACCTGAAACCTTCCTAGATAATTCCTCTTTCGTGTAGAAGTTTTTGAGAATAGCCCGAACATTATTGTGTTCATTTTGTAACTTAACCTTTACAGTGTGTCATCTACTTTGGTTCATAAACTTGAGGATAGTATTTGATAATTTTGTGTAAAAAATATATGTGTGTATAATGTGTTTATGCCACAGATATAGATAGACCTAGATAACGCAAGTATCACGATCTGTATGAAAACCAAGCGTGCCATTTTTTGGACGTCACAGTGTAATACGAATGATTTGTTTTTCCTAAATTTGGTATTCCCAGGTATTACTGAGGGTAACATTAAAAATAATTGAGTTTTTAATTAATTACGCATTATATTAATCACAAAATGACTTACCGATGGAAGGAAACGTTTACTTTATTTTTTTACTTACGAGTTTTTATCGTAAGATAGGCACGAAAATAGGCACGCGAAGTAGTTGCTCTTGCGTTATCTAGGTCTATCTATGTCTGTGGTTTATGCAGTGTGTTTTTTTCCCACACGGGGCAAACGCCGTTACTTATACAGTTAGTCGATTGGTTCTATATAAATTTCCTAGTATTTTACAGTATTGTACTGCAGAAAAACTACAAGAATAGTCACAAGCTTCCTTTTTATCTACTTGTATGTATGTATGATATACCACTAAGTTGTGAAAAAAAAAATAATGCCATTTAATGTCCCACTACTTACAGGGCAAAGGCCTCTTCTCATAGCGAGAAGGCACAAGCATTGATCACCAAGCTTGCTCAAGGTAGATTGACGTTTTCAAATTTATACATATTAATTTTAAGTTCAGATTTCCTCACGATGCTTTCCTTCGCCGATGTCAGTTGTCATTTTTATAAATAGAATAGAATAAACAATGACAAAATCACATTGGTAGATTCTTGCCCTGATTCAAATCGACAATCTCTAGGCTTTCCTTTCACGACTTTTAAGAAGAAGTTGTTCAACTAACTACTACTAAACGCAAACTCGCAATTCAGTTGAATTATCTATCCCTTTCAATATTTTCAATCACCATTCCATTTTTAAAAACATCAATCAATTACTGTTGAATTTTCGAACAAAATAATAATATTACGAAATAATTAAACCTTTATTAATAAGATTCAAATTACTTGAACCATTAATGAACACGCTTACTGAAGAAAATCTTTCAAGAGGTATTGTTATGATTTTCACGCAAATTCTCTTCATAACTCGTGAACAAGGATCCTTTGTTTAATTATCGAAGTTTCCAACTTTCAGTACTTAGAGAGAGCTGCTTAGTAAAGATTGAAATACTTTACAAATAATCAGATTTAATAATACATAACGTGCTTGTATTCCTCCAAGGGATTGGTAGAGCTGTATCATACGCAGGTAGTATAAACGAGCAATTCTTGTTATATATAATCTGAATTTCGGAAACGGCTCTAACGATTTACATGAAATTTAGTATGCAGGGGGTTTCGGGGGCGATAAATCGACCTAGCTTGGTTTAATTTTTATAAAGCACGAAAAGAAATACCGAACGAAGCTCGGTTGCCCAGATATTATCATTTATGTAGGTACTATCTATACGGTATATATAACCTCGATAACTGATATTCACGTGGACGCAGGAAAAAGTTAAAAAGTACATAAATGTTAACCTACTTCACCATTCACATGGTTTTGATATTAGAATCTAATAATAACTTTCCAATATCGCAAAACATATTTCTATTACGTTTCCACTCATGTAATTGTACTTCACGCCTACCGCATTCATGACACAAATTGTTGATTCTCAAAATAACTTCACAAACTGTCTACCTACACAAATAGGACCAATTTTGTTGGTATTTTTGGAGAATTTATTTATAACGTTTATTTATAAAAAAGCAATCATTGTGCGTAGGTATAGTAATGGGACAATATCACGATGACAGTTAATTTAAAACGAAGTTTTGCGGGGCTTTCACACTATCTTTTTTTGTTTGTTTTCTTTATTTGTTATTTTGTTTTATGGCCAGAGGGCGCGGACGTACCTAAAAGTATTCACTTTGATTCGATTTTCAAATAAGACTTCTATCAACATTTCAGTTTCATTTTAGGTATATGGCAAACACAATTATTAGTACCTGTCTATCATTCATTGATATGAATAATTCATATCTTCAAGTCTTCAAATGAAATAAATGTTTTATGCGAAACGGCTATTTTCAATTTCAAAATCGATCGAATTTACAATACTGGCTGGTGATGGCCTGTCTGCTGCATGCACAGAACGCGTTCTCGTGGTTCGGACGAAACGTCATTGTTTTGATTGGTTACCATTTACTTACACAAGGTAGGCTCACCCTACCGTTAATAGTCGCCTTCGTTACTGATTGGTCAGTTTGGTTCAAGACAGTATCTGATAGAAATTAAAACCGCCAAAAATTTTAATAATAAAGTGGGCTATAGATGTCCGAGCAAGTACACGTACTTAATGACTCAACGATGGTTTTCGACTATCTATTCGCGTACTAAAGGTGACCTAAGTACGCGACTTTTAGGGTGAAACATGAGTGAAAACGTGTTGTCGAATTATAAGTACCGACCTACTTGCGCGTAAGTCTATCACCCACTTTAGGTATACCGCGTCAAATTATTGTCTCATTCTGTCTAGTTTATTTCATTTGTTGTTTCATCAGTTCAAAACTTCAGTTTTATTTGAAAAAGATGCATGAACTCACTTGCTACAGTCGCTACAGTCCAACTAAGTTATCTGAGTAATAAGTGGTGGCGCACTGTATGTCAACAAACTTATAAGTTCAAAACAAAAGACGACCTTATGTCTTTTACAACGTATTCGTTCTAGAAAATGCCATTCCTAGATAAATTGGTATAGCTACTACAGACTCAGTTCGTAGTATTGTCACGTTTGGGGGACATCTACGATTTAAATACTTACATCAAGCTGACTGAATCTAATTTATAAAGCGAATGAAAATAACATAAGAATTTAAATCAATTGCTGGTAGTAATTGCTGGTATTTTGATCAACTAATCAAACGTTTTTTTACTTTTTCATTAAAACCTCCTTCAAGGCAATTTATAGTCTTCTCCCTTGCATCCACGGAAGTGTTCAATAACTTTAAAGGTTCTATTAAATTACTAAAAAAGAACTTCCATTAAGCCCTCACGCCAAGTTAAAAGAGAAGGGTTCTTTATTTATGGCTCACCCTTACCCGGTTTTAAAATAAAACTTGAAAATTTACTCTGACGTGTATAAGGATGCGAACGAGGACTTGTATCCTAGTACGAGCGCTCGGCGCAAATGTAACGTACATTCGATCGATTTTAAAATTGGAAATACCCGATTCGTACATAGTATTAATTATTTAGTCTGAAGGTTATATTTTTATCAATGGCCGATATTCATAGCGCTAGTCGTAAAAAAATAAACGAAAATATAGTCGTATTTCCAATTTTAAAATTTCACTTGAATGGGATACTTTTACGTCAGCGCCAGCCAGTGCAAATGCAAAGCAAAACAATATTATAGGAATGCGCCTGTATTTAAAAATGAATCCAGGTGCATTCTTATAATATTGTACATAGTTCTTGCACAAAGGTACAAAGGCGGACTTAATGCCGTAGGCATTCTTTACCAGTCAATCAAGGGTGGTGAAGATATAACATTGCAGTGCAATTAAAACAAATATAAAGATTTACTAAAATGGGTAATCCACACATAAATAACTATATATCTAACTTATTCGTATATAAATATATTTACTTATACACTTATATATTTACTTTATTTGTGATCGATGTTATACATGTATTTTTCTAAAATAAAGCACATAGTATTTACCTACTTACTATTAATTCTTCAGTCGATATTTTCGAGAATGTAACAATTTCTACTCTTCTCCTTCTTAGCGATTCGATGACTAACTATTGCTATATTGTTGCGGCCAACAACGGGGCCATTTTGACTGCGTTTTTGATGGCAGGCATTAATCCTTTCTCGTGCCGCTGTAAGAGCACGCAGGGTACGATGAAAGAGAGCCGTTGTATAAGTTAAGTCGGGAGTCTTTAAATCAAGAGTGAATAGCTTACTTCTAGGCAAGCGTGCTCCATCTTAGACCGCATCATCGCTTCCCATCAGGTGAGATAGTGGTCAAACGTATGCCTATCAAATGATTAAAAAAAAAAAAATGTTGTACCTACCGCTTAAACAGCTCAAATTGGTACCTACAGTAAATCCCCACCTAAACATATTATCTTTGCTCTAACCGACCTGACTTAATAACAAATTCTACTACAATTTCAGGAGTAATGAATGCTGCCGACTACTATGGTCTAGACGAGCTTCGCCGCGCATGCGCTGGGTTCGTGCAATGCTGCATCACTGTCGACACGGTGTGTGCCCTCCTTGCGTCTGCTGAGAGATACATACAGTACAAGTGCACCAAGTCGCTTGTGCAGAAGGTGGGTTACAAATCTTATTTAATATTAATTTGTGACGTACTCCTGAAGGTCAAATCAACTATTAAAAAAAAACAAAAATACAGCTAATTTTTAAGTGGTTTTTTACTTCGTAGTTTTTGAAGGCGGTTGTCTTTTTACAACCGACTTCAAAAAAGGAGGAGGTTATCAATTCGTCTGTATTTTTTTTATGTTTGTTACCTGATTTCTTCGGACTGGGTGCACCGATTTTGATGATTCTTTTTTTATTTGAAAGCTAGAGCTTCCCGTGTGGGCCCATTTTTGGTCCAGTTCTGACAATGGCATCCATGAGAAAACCGTATAAGTCTTAAGTTTGCATTAAGTATGTGCACGTAGACGACGTTTTAGTTTCATCAATCTTTGTAATAGTTAACTTTCAATCTCTTAATAGATTTGGATGAGAAGGAGGTACTAAAAAGCGGAAAATAAAAAGCTTTTTACAAAAAAGACAACCGCCTTCAAAAACTAAAAGGTGAAAAATAACTTTAGCACAGAACACACATTGACTTTAGTTTCGGCGAAGTCGGTGGCAATACAAAACAACAAACAGAACAAAGCCACTGAATTTCGAAACTAAAGTCAATGTGTGTTCTGTGCTAAAGTTATTTTTCACTTTTTAGTTTTTGAAGGCGGTTGTCTTTTTTTTAAAAGATTTTTGTAAAAAGAAAACGATTATTAGTGCCTATTTTATAGCATCCAAATTAATTACGAAACGGTAACGCTGAACAAATTCAGTCATTTCTTAATTTTCCACCCTAAGCAGTAAAATACATGATGGTTAAATTAATATGGTTGCAACTTTGAGGTGTACCTATACGGTATCCATTAAAAAAAGAATCCTCAAAATTGGACTTTATTGTAAAAACGAGTGATCAAACATTAAAAATTACGTGTGGAATTAAGAACCTCCTCCTTTTTTAAAGTCGGTTAAAAATTCTCAAAATCTTGTTGTAATTGCATCTTAACTACTCTAGCTATTCTTAATTTCTGCTTAATTTTTATATTTTTAGAATAGAATTGAATTACTGTTTTGGTGTTACTGTGTTACATATAAAAAGGCTTGAGTAACGGCGGGAGTATAAAACACCTCTATTTTACAATTTTTGACAATATTTGACATTGATTTTGTTAACCCTTTTAATGTCCCGAAGCCATATATTGGTCGTTTGTCATTGTTTAACTATTGTGTCTCCTAATTGACAGTTGAGGTCATATACACACCAAAAAGTAAGAAAACAATATTTGGCTTCTGGTCATTAAAAGGGTTAACAAAATCAATGCCAAATATTGTCAAAAATGGTAAAATAGAGGTATTTTTGACAGATTGAGACAGACATAGATTGCAAACGTTCCTAGAATTGCCCCCGTAATGTTCAAAGTCGCAACATGATAGAATTATCTTAATTTCTATGGCATAAGCTACGCGATATTAATTCGAAATGGTTATGCTAAAAAGGCTTGCGTAACGGCGGGCGTATAAAACACCTCTATTTTAAAATTTTTGACATTGATTTTGTTAACCCTTTTAATGACCCGAAGCCATATATTGGTCGTTTGTCATTGTTTAACTATTGTGTCTCCTAATTGACAGTTGAGGTCATATACACACCAAAAAGTAAGAAAACAATATTTGGCTTCTGGTCATTAAAAGGGTTAACAAAATCAATGTCAAATATTGACAAAAATGGTAAAATAGAGGTATTTTTGACAGATTGAGACAGACATAGATTGCAAACGTTCCTAGAATTGCCCCCGTAATGTTCAAAGTCACAACATGATAGAATTATCTTAGTTTCTATGGCATAAGCTTCGCGATATTAATTCGAAATGGTTATGCTAAAAAGATAAAAAAGAGAAAATTACTCGTGGCAGCACGCCACTCTATCTTTCTTCTAAAAATAATTTTAGAAGAAAGGTAGAGGATCAAAGAACTACAAGATATTCCGGTTCAGTAGAACAGTATTCTTAATATGAACAGTGTTTACTATAGTCCAATAACCTCCTAATAACTTTGTATGCACTGAATCAAATAATTTCACACTATTTGTTTCATTCGTAAACGTATACTGGTCATATATAAAACCGAGTTTTATCCAACATATACCATTGTGTTATTTCATTTCGTTTACAGGTATTGGAGTTTGTAGATGAACACGGTAATGAAGTGCTGAACCTCGGATCTTTCACGCTGCTGCCCCAGCATGTTGTCAGGCTAATACTAGCGCGGGATGAGCTACGAGCTGACGAGTTCACTAAGTTTCAGGTACGAATACATAATAATAAGAATACCAGCCTATTACTATCTCGAAGAGCTCGTGGGTAAGTAAAAGCTGGATAGATCGATCGATCCAAGGTTAAGCTACGCTAGCTACTTAATCATTTATAGTTTTAATTCACCTGTATTGACCTTGAAATTGACAAAGGATCATGGCAGGATTTGTATAAAGAAAATAAAGATGTTTAGAGAAGTTGAAATTCTAATTCTTATACTCTTGGGTACCTAAAGAGTATCTTCAGGCATTTACAATATTTTTAAAACCACGCAAAAAAAGTGAATAGTTTAACGAAAAGCTAATAATTTCAGAACAAAACAGCGACTGACAGTAATAGCAACACTGACAGCCACCGTTTCGCATTTCTTACACTGAAATTGCATTGTTTTATGGAGAGGAATGTCACAAATAATAATTTTGTTTTTCCACACACTTGTCATATCACTTGTCTGCCAATTTGTAGATCCGTTAACGTCGCTTGTCACTTTTAACATAAAATGGGCGTCGAAATGAAACGTAAACGTTCGTAATATTTTAATTATACGGGGGTTTAAAAATATGGTAAGTATATCAATCTACTCCTGATAATGTATTCTTCTCATTGGAAAATGTTTTAAACCCTCTAAGTTATTATTTTTTTCATACAAATGAATGTATGGATCTCGCCATGATTCTTTATAATCACATTTTATTAAATTTGACATTATGTAATTGTTTTGCCTATTTTAAATTATTTGCTGAATTTCATCTTGACATGGTAAACTCATATTGATTTTTTTGAATGTGTTAAAAATATATATTGGGTTGTGGACGTCCGATAGGCAGTCGCTCCATGTAAAACACTGGTATTCAGCTGCATCCGGTTAGACTGGAAGCTGACCGTAACATACTTAGTTGGGAAAAGGCGAGGCATGGCAGATGATCATGATCAGCTTATTATTGCACTGGTAGGTCTCTTCTCATACAAAGATGGAACGAGCACTGCATGCTCAAAATGGATTGACCGTTTTGAACTTATATAAATGATAAGTCCAGGTTTTCTCACGATATTTTCCTTCACCGATATCAGTGATGTTCATGATAAACTTAAATATGGAATAAAAACTGCAATGGTACTTGATAACGGGGGTATCGAACAAAGCATCTCTAGGCGATTTACAGCTTAGACAATTTGCTGTGTAGACATTAATTTTAGGCATTTTGCTTCGTAGACGAATTGAAAGTTAGACACTCTGTTCATATAGGAAAGTTTTCATGTATGATGCCTTAACTAAGGGGCCGTCACATTTCAAAACATGATGTCGTTATTCTTCATTCGAACAGAAGATAATAAAAATTGCTCTTGAACCGGCTATTATGGCCAAAGATTTCAATCCAGCCAGATTTTTCAATCCCCTCCTTCTAAAAAGGGATAAACCTTTATTCCCGCAGTGGAAATGTTGATTTGCGTTATGTTGAAAAGGTTCAGTACAGTTTCGTCTTAAATTTGTTATCGTTATTTATTTATTTATACTTCATGCACAAAGGTACAAAGGCGGACTTAATGCCTTAGCTGCCTTGCTTGCCTTAACTGAAAATCTCCGCCATAGTATGAAGAGTACCGACGTGGCAATTTTTTTAAGATTTAGTACTTGGATTTAGATATTTTATGTACTATTGTGTCATAAACTGTTTACAATTTGTTTTATGATGGCTGCTCAAATTATGAAACAAAGGGCAGAAAAACTACGCGGAACACTGAGCGCATCGTTAAAAAAACAAATAAAAATACAAATACTATTCAAAAGCGAATACAATCATGAGATTGTAGGTATTCACTTTTGAATATGTATTTGCTCTTTTGGCTTCAGTCTCAGTTTTCCGCGCGGTCTATCTGCCTTTTGTTTAATAATCTAGCTGTATCCTTCGTCCGCATGTAAGTCAATTATCTCAGACGCAGACATAGCCGTAGATAAAAAAACCTATGTTTTGACCCAGATCCCGAGTTAGGGATTAGGTCAATGGTTTTGTCTTTTGCCTGGTTTCGCCGACAGGGTTTTTTTGAACACTATTGTGTAGATACAAAATGATAAAATTTGTTTATTTGTCAGAGGAAAACTCTGGAAGTACTGGTCTGTTTCCAAAATTATTCCTGTAATAAAATGCTACACTATTACCAAGTGTCATAGCTTATGTTTTTTGGATTATTTGACTTCCACGCGGACAAAATTGTAGCCAGAAGTTAGTCTAAAATAGACTTTATCTAACAACTCAATCATAAATATTTCCAGGCTGCCCTGATGTGGAGCAAGAAGTATTGTGATACCAACCAGAACATGAACTTGAAAGAAGTCATCGGCAATTTTCTGGAGTACATCCAGTTCCACAAGATCCCTGCCAACGTGCTGATGAGGGAAGTCCACCCACTAGGCTTGGTACCTTACTCCATCATAATGAACGCGCTGGCGTACCAGGTGCTGTTGCGTAACATTTTAAATTATTTAATCAAAATTGGACTCATGTGTCTGCCTTGGCAAGACAGAGTATAAACTACTTCATCACATATTATGTGTCTTACAAAAAGATTTACTGGAAGACATCATCAACAAGACAAGCAAAGACATAATAGACTACTGTTGACTGCAATTCTGACCTTCTTCTTTGCTAAACGTAGGTACTTGCGAAGTTAATAACACGAAATCCTGCTGCTTATCAAATCAAACTTCTTCGTTACATATTTTTACACAAATAGATTATTCAGCGATGACATTTCGTAACGGGCAGTCAAAACCCACTTTTCTTTGTTTGAACCTTTACAGGGATTTTAAGTACCTACCATCGCTGAATAATTATAAAGTAACCTCTTGTCTTCTTTATCTAAAACGCTATTGCCTTTAGTAGTAGTGCATTGAATAGAGCGCTGAAACCGCTGTTGTTGCAGGCAGACCCGGCCAGCGTAGATCCAGGCAAACTCTCCCCAGCGCGAGTCCGACGCGCTGGCCGCTCCATGTCGGTGCAGTCTTCGCTTGACCCCTACGGATCCAACACCACCCTCTCCTCCACAGGCTCGAGCGATGTTCCGTCGTCAGACTCTCGGCACAACTAACGCGAGGGGAACCTCCCCCGTCCTCCTCCCGAACCCACCCCTGGCCCTTCCTCAGCTCCTGTTGTACCTATTCCCGCACCCCCAACGGACAAGCCTCCGGAGAAACTCGGACTTTTCTCCTCCATCAAGCGTGCTGCTAGTAAAAAGTTCGGCGATCGACGTTCCCCGACACCGAAAACTAGGGAGCCCCGATCGAAGTCGGATTCTGTCAAGCACGCAGCTCTAACAAGACAGGTCTCTGAAACGGTGGGAGCGTCAGGAGACCCAACTTTTGAGCGATGTAGACCGAGGAAGCGGGACAGTGAAACAGAGTTTCCAGTTCGCAAGTCCACTTCAGAGATATCTGAAAGTTTCCCTTTTGTGAGGCGCGCGCTAGCTGAGATAGAAAATGGACTAAACTATTTCAGGAGGTCTATCGCTTCAGATACTACTGAACCGAAGCCTTTGTTAATGAGAACTGAGCCAGTAGTCGTGGTTGCGGCGGCTGAGGATGATGAGGCGCCTATGTCGCCGCCACCGCAGATGGGATTGAAGGAACGCCGAGGTTCTCGTGGATCGCCGTGTGCCAATCTTCCACCGTTGATGTTGCCACCACTAGCTCCGGAGCCATCGCCCGGTCGTTTGACTCCAAATAGACTTTCTCCACAAAGACCACAGGAGCCAGCATCGGCTCCAGTGATGCGGAGTCTTCCAGCTCCTCGTCGCACGAGGACTCGATCTGAAATGCCACCTGAACCTCCTCCGCGATCTCCTCAAACTCCTCGCCCAGCGTCTGTGTCTCCAAAACATACTTTTGCATTTAAAATAGTACTGAAAAAAGTAGAGAGCACTCCGAATACATCATTTGATAGACCAGACCAATGAGAGTACCTCCTCTAAGCGCGGCCGTTGTTATACGGTGGGGTACTCGAGGTTAATGACGCGCTTTTCTCCGTTTTCTAGAAACAGCTAGCATAGATTAGTTAGCGGCGATGACGAAGACTCGCCAATGAATATTGTATTACAATCAATGACGCTTCGGAAACTTCTTCGTATTCTTATGAATTCAGGGGCTGGTCCTCTGGTTGGTATCGACATTGTGTGTCGGACTTTTGACTATATTAGTAAGATGAAAGAATTGAAATTTATATGGTTCATATACTTGTTGTTAATAAATAATACACGATGAATGTTTATTCATAAGTTCGTTAGAGTGGTGTATATGATGAAAAAGTGTGTAAAACTTCGCGGGAAGAAAATATTTTGTGTGAAGATATTATTATACGTATCGATAGGACTTTTTCTATGTTTTTCGATAAATTCCAACCACGATGATGTTCACGAGTCTCCTTTTTTATCATGAATGTGTGTCATATATCATAATCTTCTTTCACTTTTTTCTGTCGAATAGGGAGTTCTAATAATAATATAATACTTATGCTGTGTACTTTTATACGGACATTGACATAATAAATGGGCAGTCTAAATGTATTTTCGATGTTATACAAATTGTCTGACGTGAAAGTATTTTTATAATATTGTATATAAATGGAGATGTTTGTTGTTACTTCGATAGCAGTTTTAATATTCTAATATTTTATATGCTTTATTTAATCATCACTTAAAATATACATATCTGAAATATTTTATACATTAGGTTCAGATAATTTTGTTTTGATTCAGTTAAATTCAGTAATTGCTAAGGAAATTTCCTTTTAATTAAAAAAAAACTCATATGTTTTAATTTATTTTCATGGCATCAAGTATCTGCATATAGTATTACGTATTTAAACACATAATAAAGGCACAATGGTTGTTGTGATTTGTGTGGATTCATCATTGTCTGTATCTACCCTTTCCAACATAGACATAAAGCAACGCGAAATACCGTATCCGTCAGAATGGCGGGTGTATGACTTCCAAATAAATCAAAAATAAACTATAACTAACGTTCATCATCATCATTTCAGCCGAAAGACGTCCACTGCTGGACATAGACCTCCCCAAGGGGGGGTTTTGCCATAATCGCCACGCTTGGCAGGCGGATTGGCGATCGCAGTATGGTTGTAACAAAGGCACAGAGAACGCTGCTGCCCATTCTCTGGTAAGTCCCTTAGTCGCCTCTTATTCTTTACGTCCGACACCACACGGACGAAATATACGGTAATGTACTAAAATAAGTATAAATGTACGTGTCTGTATGCGTAGCAAACATCATATTAAAGTGAGCCGCCATTCTGATGTAAGGTCGGCGGGTGCATTTTAATTCAATTAACTTTTTTCAAATTGGACATTAGGAATGAAATGTACGTCAAATGTACATAAAGGAACACTGTTCAAAAACTTCTTAAATGTTATACAAGCTCTGATATTGTATAACGCACGTGAGCCGCCACTCTGACTTCAGAATGGCGGGTTAATTCTAAACCAATCAAACTATTTTGATCAACCAAATAACAAATAAATGTACGTCTTATGTTCTTGTCAGATAGTAAAACAAAACTCGATTAAATAATTCATAGCATGATTTGATCAATTTTATAACATTTGACCATAAATAATACAATGGGCAATCACCATTCTGGACTTCTATTATTTTAATCTAGGCTTCAAATCATCACAGCACATCCATATACCATCACCCCTATATGGATGCGCTTTATAGTGCCCAATTGCATCATTATTAGAAATTAAGCTTGGAGGTACATTTCATTCCTAATGTCAAATTTGAAAAAAGTTAATTGCATTAAAATGTACCCGCCGACGTTATATCAGAATGGCGGCTCACTTTAAAATGTTGTTTGCTTCGCATACAGACACGTACATTTATACTTATTTTAGTACATTAACGTACATTTTACGTACATTTGTAGAGTTTATTTTTGATTTATTTGGAAGTCATATACCCGCCATTTTGACGAATACGAAATACCGGTCGCACGCCTCCGGGCGCGTGCGGTCGGTGTTCCGCGTTGCTCTATGAACGTAGATGATAATTTTGTAATTCTGGCTATTTACGTAAATGTTTCAACAGATTTATAATTGTCACACACACACACACACACACTGACAAAAAATATTGACATAGGTACCAAATTATATTTTTTCAGTATGAGCTGCCCCTGCATTGACCCCATAGACTGAGCTGAAATCTTGAAGATAGAATAGGTATATGTGGTTAAGAAGAACGTATGCGTACTTGCTTGTTTCAATGCTGGACCATCGGTTATCAAGTACAAGAGGCACCTAACATTTCACAGACCCCAACATACATCATTGCCTAATACTTTCTGTGGGTCATAACCTCAACCAAGAGTTTAAAGGTCGGAACTTTAAAGCTTTTAGTATTAAACTACACATTTTTCTATCAGAATGTCAACCTTTTAACGCCCATCTGCTAGGCATAGCTCTCTTCAAAAGGACTTTCACCTGAGTCGGTCCCGCACCGCATTCATCCGGCGGCTTTCCGCGGCTCGGATCAGGTCGCCGGTCCACCTTGTGGGGATACTTCCGACACTGTGCCTTTCAGTGCGCGGCTTCCGCTTCCGCTCCAGGACCGATGACCGAAAGAGCACAAAGCCTGAATCTACGGGCAATGTGCTCAGCCCACTGTCACTTGAGCTTGGTCATTTTTTTTTTGCCATATCAGTGACTCTAGTTTTCCTGCAGATCGTCTCATTCCTGATTTGATCCCGCAGAGAAACACTATCATAGCTCTTTCCATCGCCCACTGAGCGACCTCTAGGCATGTCACGATGCTTGAAGTAAGTGACTGTTTCTGAGCCATAAGTCATCACTGGCAACACACACTGGTCAAAGATTTTCATCTTGAGACACTGCGGTACATTGAATGAAAAGGTGTTTAGCAGCTTCCCGAATGCTGTCCATCAGAGTTGGACCCATATTCAGCCATGCTAAATTCATGTAGCTCCATCAATTTAGCATTGCTGCCGACTTTGGGATCTTAGATTAATAGGAATAATTCTGTACACAGAGCGGTCCCTTTATATTTACTGAAATAATTGTAAAGCCTGATTTGTGTTGTCGTGCGTACTAAGTTTCTATAAATCTGTTTTAGAGTGCATATATGTATTTTTGTTGTTGTTGTACTAAATGTTTCGTTTTTCAAACACTTACCAATTCATTTTTATGAAAACAATTCATATTAATAAAAAGCCGTAGCCAGAATTATAATAATTATTAAAATGTGTTGTCGTTTAACCGTGTGTTATTTTGCCTTTGTATCAATATAAATGTATAGATAGGTAATTCACAACTTTTTAAACAATTTTTAATCAGTGTTCTGTATTATGTAAGTGAAATAATCTGTTGCTAGTGGTGTCTGTTCAAAAGTGGTCGTTTTTCAAATACCTAGTCTTTTTTTGACAGAAAATAATTATATCGTTTATAATAAATTATGTTTTTTTTTGTTTTTGTTATTATAGACCCAAATGATCCTACAATCTACACTTTGCTAGTGTAGATGCCCAAATCCAGATATAATATGTCGAACTCAAATTTATTATCATTCTGCTTAGCCTTTTCTCAAATATGTCCTATGGATATATTTTTTCGATTAGTGTGGAACCACTAGTATTCATCTGTTGAATTTCTTGGATAAACCTATCCATAACTTATTTATGTGGTTTTTACAACCTTCGGTGTATGGTGTGACCGGGTCTTTAAACGAAGTTTGTATTTTCTAGCTATCTAAGGGTCCGACAGGAATGAAATTTCGTCAGGGTCGCTATCACCGGATACGGTGATGAGGACTATATATTACGGCTATCGTGCAAGGCAGCAAATTAACTAAACAGTGACTTAACGCTTAAAAAAATAGTGGAAGTACTCAAAACTTTTTGGTCAGACACTGTAGCAATTTATATTAAACCATATCGATGTCGACTGGAATTGTACGAAACTACATACTATTTGTTGTACTAAACATTGTGTTTTTTCTAAACAATAAAATAATGTAAAAAATATGGTCAAGATGAAGAGAAATCGGTGTTCTTGCTATAAAACGTGTTTTATTTTTACCTTTTATTTCTTCCTAAAATTTCAAACATAGGGGAAACCAGGTATAAACGTAACACGGGATGAACGTAACAAATGCGTTTCTGAACAAAGTATATTAGCTGCACTGATGACTGCTTCCACGATATGTGCCATTTTGAACTCCCCATCACCTCACGTAACACTCACGGCGCTGTGCTGTCAGGTTGTGGACGTAAAAAACAAAGAAAATAAAGACCGTTTTCTTCAACTGTTTTTGTGTTTATTATGGTAAGTTTAAACTCATGTGTCAAGTGTCAGTCATGTTATATAACCATTCGTCTTTCTATTTCGGCATTCAAAACGGTATCTTTCTAACGGTTTTTTAAAGTTAGTGTCAAGTATTTGTCATATTCGGGAAAATTTAAAGATAGGGATGAAAGTAACAACTTGTTACTTTTATCCCGATTTTGATCTTCATTCTATATCTAAAAGTTATTATATTTTTTATATCAAAGGCAAGACCCAGGAAAGACAATGACAAGGAAAGGTAGAAAACCAGCAATAATGACTGATACCCCAAACCACAAGAAGAAAGAAAGCCTAGAGTCACAGAAGTTAAGAAACCCATTTTGCAAACTGCTAAAAAGACAAAATAGACAAGGATTTCAATTGTTAAGAAAACTAGAAGATTGTTATGTTTTGTAGATATGTAATTTTTTTTTCATAATTATGATACTAATGTAAAACCTGATTTTAATATGAATACCTATGTTGATTATAACAGTAACTTTGTTTTCATTTACAATGTTACAACCATCCTCTTACGCTGTTACAACCAACCTTAGTGGTGGGGATAGTTGTAACAAATTTCACTTTGTTTATTTTGTATTTTTTCTCAAAATCTGTAATACCTGTTGCAATTAAACTGGAGTTATAAGATAGCTGAACTACTACTATCGTGTGTACTGGTTAGAATTTAGATTTAAAAAGCTCTGTGAGATATTACGAGAAAACTGATAATTGTTACGTTCATCCCTGGTCTCCAATAAGAAGCTACGTTATCCCTGAGTCAGTGCTATAGGCTATATACATGCGGAAAATTCATGCGGCCGAAGTAGCGGTCTAAGTGCTAGTCTCAGATTATGAAACATAAGGTAGATAGACAGTGTAGAACACTGTGAGTGAAGCCACCAAAGCAAATACAAATTATAAAACGAATACCTACAATTCGCTTCGCGCTGTACTGACACGAGTCGCTTTTGAAAAATTCTAAAGCGAATACCATCACGAGATTGTAGGTATTCGTTATTGGATTTGTATTTGCTTTTGTGGCTTCACTCGCAGTGTTCCGCACGGTCTATCTGCCTTTTATTTGATAATCTGAGGTGCATTAAAATTAGTTTGTTGAGACATGGCACAAGATTTGTTATACAACTCTCCTTTTTCATCCTCTTAGGGATTGAATTTCCAAATATCCTTTTTTAGTGCTCAATAAAAGGAACCCGTGTGCAAAGTTTCACGTCCCTAGATCCAGTAGTTTCGGCTGTGCACTGATACGTCAGTCAGGTTCTCCTTTTGATATGAAAAAAAAACAGCTATTTCGTACAAAAAAAAAACCGTACAACCACAGTATTAATATGGCAAACTTCCTTTTTAGGGTTCCGTTCCTCAAAAGGAAAAAACGGAACCCTTATAGGATCACTTTGTTGTCCGTCTGTCTGTCTGTCTGTCGGTCTGTCTGTCTGTCTGTCTGTCAAGACCCTTTATCTCGAGAACGCGTGGACGTATCGAGTTGAAATTAGAAGCATACATTTAAGTCTACGGTCTCTTGATGCTGTAAAAAAATCAACCCTCTATGTCAACGTAAAAGAAAGATATGGCCGTTTATGTCGCAAAAAACGCATTTATAATATTAAGTAGATTAAAGTATGGATAGTAGGTATGGATTAGTATAGAAGTATGGATATGTACCTACAAATATATACGGAAACCTCGGTGGGCGAGTCCGACTCGCACTTGTCCGGTTTTTTTTTATATAAAAAAAATCCCAATGTTCTTCAAAAATACTGGCTGAGCAGCAAAATAGCAACATAAAAGCAGCATATTAAAATATTATTATTTTAGCAACAATTTTAGTTCGTGATCGCTGTTAATTGAAAAGCGAAGCTTTTTTATGAATGAACATCAAAAAATATCTAGCGCACATTAAACTTTGTAATTCATTTTTAATAAAATAATTCTCTATTTTTTAAACTTGTATAGCAATATATTTAAAAGAAACACCATTTTATCTTCTCGTAATAATCTAATTATTCACTAACTGAAAGGAAAAAAAATCAAAATCACACAACAACAATGAGAACAATTAAAACATTACAAACAATGAGACCAACAATCAAATATAAAAAAGGATACAAATAGTTGGCAACTTCTATTTTATTGTAATTTTTATTGATTTTTTAACAAAAGTCGTTAAAAGTGGTCCCAGTAAGAAGCGTGCAAACAAGGAGGCTTGCTTCAAGCATGCAGCAGGCATGTAACATACAAGCAGGCATGTAACATGCAGCAATCATTATTTCTGTCACGGCTCCGGCGCTGCGGGTTTAGGGCGGCCCCACACGAGCTTATCGTCGCAGATGGTGTTAACGCCCACCACCGTAGCTTCGGCTTGCTGACCGACTTTGCCGGCCAGCCTCAGCCGCAGCGGCGGGCCTTCAGACCACCTGCTCCTCAGCTCGCGGGCCGCCCCACCCCTCCGTGCCTACGCGGCCTTAAATTACACTCTAGGCGTAGGGGCAGACAAGACTGCGTGAAGTCGGTTTTGCAGCGATTCGTTTCTGTCACTAAATTTTGTAGCACCACATACTTCATATTATTGTGTCAAGAAAGTACATGGCTTTAACATTACTTGGCTTTAGTGATCATTAAATTTGCTGAACGTGACGCTTTTGAGATGCTTAATAGAAAACTTGTTGCAAAAATGGTTATTGTGTTATAAGTATGAGTATTACGCTTGTACACCCTGGTTAATTCGGTTTAAAGACATTTATTTCTCAAAAAAGAACATTACGGTTCACTTACATTTAAAGTAAATAATATAAGTAGTTAGGTACAGTCTCTGTGACCACATACGGTTACACTAAAAACAGAATTAAAAGATATAGGATTAGGTGACAATTCGGTGTTAGTACTTCTTTGTAACGTATTCATCTAGTGTTTTTTTTTATATTTAAACCAACTGTTACTACCAAACACATCTTCTGGTATTTCATTGTAAAGTTTAGCTCCCTCATATAGTATATTTTTCCTGCCGTAGTTGGTTCTAGGTCTTCTTAATTCTATTTTGTCTCGTCGTCTTGCGTTATATGTGTAAGTTTTCTTTTTAAAGTTAAGTTGCGAGTGTGTGCCTTGTGTCATGATTTTATGTATTAAGATGCATGTTTTAAGTGTATAGAGTTGAATAATTTAAAGTATTTTGGTATCATTGTAGATTTTAGTAGTTGATGTAAGGTAGTGGTAGTTGTAGAGTGTTTTTATTGCATTAATTTGTAGTATTTGTATATCCTGGATTACTGATTTTGCTGCAGTTCCTCATATCTCAATGAGATATCCTATGTGGGGTCTAACAAGAGAATTGTACACTTCTGGACACATCTATTGGCCCACCTTGTATTTTCAGTTTCGTTTGGTCCTAGCTAAAATTTTATATTAGGTCGAGCAAAAAGTTTTTATGCAGTTTTGAACCTGGCACATTCACAATTTCATTCAATAGTCTTTTTTTGAATTTCGAACACAGAATTTAAAGAAACAAAAGACAATTTGGAGACTGTTTGTTGATATCAAACAATCGAATACTAAGAAAACTTGGTTTTATTGGTTTACTTGGATTTCATTCTTGAAAAAGTGATTGATATCTTTGGTTTTGCAACAAACATTACTTATTCTTAACATTAAGACGAGGTTCTATCAATAATCTATGGATACTTCACCTGAAGTCGCCGCCCAAGCTGTGGCACTTATTCAGGCCGGACACAGCCAAAGAAACGTGAGTGCTCAACTTAATTTAAGTCGATCTGCGGTCCGAAATGTTTATCGGAGGTACCTAGAGACTGGCGGCTTTGTTCGTCGCCAAGGAAGGCCACGATCTCGGGTCACAACTGAAAGGCAGGATCGATTCATCGTGACGACCAGCTTGAGAAATCATCACCTTACCTCCATTGAGATACAAAACCAACTTCGCGACTTCCACGGAGTATCTGTGAGCGCTCGAACTGTTCGGAGAAGGTTAAAAGAACGCGATATGGTACCACACAAGCCAGCTAATGGGCCCAAACTAACGCGAGCCCACCGAACAGCGCGCCTTCATTTCGCACGCAGTCATTTAAATTGGACACAGCAAGATTGGAGCCGTGTACTCTTTTCTGATGAGTCTAAAATTGTGTTACATGGCAATGATGGAAGGAAGAAGGTCTACCGACGTAAGGGAGAGCGTTTCGCACAATGCTGCTTTGAAGAGAGGGCTTATGGAGCTTATGGCGGTGGCTCATGGACTGTCTGGGGCGGTATATCCGCGAGCGGCAAAACTCAACTTGAGGTTGTTACAGGACCACGGCTGCCAACATTAAATGCTGAAAGGTACATTCGTGAGTGCTTAGCACCTCACGTGATACCATACGCGGACTATGTGAGCCCAAATTTCCTTTTTATGCATGATAATGCAAGAGCCCATGCGGCCGGCATCGTCAGGGAATATCTTCGGGATGTGAACATCACAGTTATGGACTGGCCAGCCAGAAGCCCAGACATGAACCCCATTAAGCACATGTGGGACGAGCTAAAAAGACGTGTTAGGGCTCGTCAGCCAGTTGCCCAGACGATGCAGGAGTTGAAAACTGCCATAGAAGAGGAATGAGAGATGATCCCTCAAAATTTCATAGAGCGGTTGATAAACTCTATGCCTAATCGTATGAGAGCTGTGGTAGATGCCCATGGAGGCAACACGCGTTATTAAATTAAACCTTTATTTGATAAAACATGTTTTTTATTCAAAAATCAATTGCCTTTAACAAGGCGCATATCCGACTTGTTAGGCGTAGCTCCATGTCGTATGGTATTCTGAATTCAAATTTAAAACAATACGATCGAAAAAGATGGTAAAATGTATCAGGTTTAAAACTGCATCAACAGTTTTTGTTTAATCTAGCAATCATATTTCGGTAGGGGCCATCGAAACCTAAACTCTAAGGTGGGCCAATAGATGTGTCCAGAAGTGTATATCATTGCGCGAGCTTTTTTGGGAATGCAAGCAGACATTCGACGCAATGCTCCTACCAGAGAAGATAGTTTAGACTTAATGCTATCAATATGGGGTTTCCAAGTTAACTTAGTATCTAAAATGAGGCCCAAATATCTTTCACTGCTTGATTTAGCAATATTTTCATTGTTTATTGTATTTGGTTAAGAATCTTCTTATTTTTTGCAGCAAATATCATGTATGAGGTTTTCTTTGTGTTTATAGTTAGCAAACTAGACAGAAACCATGTATTTAGGATATTTAAGTCTTCTTGTGCTTCTTTCAATATATCAGTAAGATTGTGACCAAAGTAGAACAAGCAAGTGTCATCTGCGTAAAGTATGATACTGCCCGACGTTTTAACACTATTACTAATGTGATTGATGTAAATCAAAAATAATAACGGTC
The DNA here is from genome assembly GCA_947361185.1 of Charanyca ferruginea. Taxonomy (NCBI): domain Eukaryota; kingdom Metazoa; phylum Arthropoda; class Insecta; order Lepidoptera; family Noctuidae; genus Charanyca; species Charanyca ferruginea. The sequence continues at coordinate 9,060,738 of OX376070.1, forward strand.
CGAAAAGTGATCCTTGTGGGATTCCGTAGATTAATTTACAAGGTAGACTTTCATAATTATCAATTTTTACAATTTGTGTCCGATTTTCTAGATACGGCTTAAGTATTCTGTGTGCGGATCCCGATATTCCTGCGTCAGTTAACTTCATTAAAAGCAAATCATGACTAATTGTGTCAAATGCCTTTTTTAGGTCAATAAATATACCTAGGGCATATTGTCTGTTGTCTATAGCATTTTTTATTTTAGTAGTAAGATCTATAGTTGCTGATAAGGTATTTGATTTTGGTCTAAATCCATATTGTTGTCCAAAAAAGAAGTCTATGTCTGTTAGGTAGGTGTTAAGACGAAGATCAATATCCGGGCAATATCGTCCGATATCAGTATTACCAATAATCTCTAAAATTTTTGAAAGAATAATTTTAGAGATTATTGGTAATACTGATATCGGACGATATTGCCCGGATCAGTCTTGCTTCCAGATTTAAAAATTGGAGTTACCTTAGCAACCTTCAGGCTTTCTGGGACATTCCCAGAAAGCCCTTGTTCAAGGCATTTATTTAAACAGTCAGTTAATTGATCCAATATTAGGTTTTTAATGCATTTTATTTCTTTAACAGTAATTCCATCAATTCCACTACTTGTATTAGAATCTAGGCTATAGATTATTGCATTAATTTATTTCTTTGTGGTTGGTTCAAATGTTTGCAGCGTATGTGTTTGTGATGGTGTTCTATTTACTGTCAATTTTGTTTGTGTTTGGGTTATTTTATTGGCTAAAATAGAACCAACTGTAGAAAAGAAGGCTAACAATTTGGTATTAAATGGAAATAAAACTAAGTGCATCAGATTTGCTTTGCCAAATGTCAAAAATAGTGATTGTGACATAGTATTGAATAAAGAGAAACTGGAATTCGCCGATAAAACCATTTTCCTGGGAATGACGCTCGACTCAAGGCTACAATAGGGTCCTCATTTAACATCTCTCGCAGGACGGCTAAGTTCGGCAGCATATGCTGTCAGGAAGATCCGGCAATTTACTGATGTGGATACCGCGAGACTAGTCTATTTTAGTTATTTTCTTAGTATAATGTCTTACGGTAACTTGTCAATACATCTATGAAAACATCATGTATGCTAGAATTTTTTTGCATCTTTTTGATAAAAGAGGTGACAGACATAATTATAATACTAGAAATAGGGACCAACTAGTTCAACCAGGTTTCAGGCTGGCTAAAGTAGATTCGTCTTTTATGGAGTACTGTTTAAAGTGTTACAATAAAATACCTCCCCACATTGTTCAACTAAATGAGATAAAATTTAAGTCTTGCATTAAACGCACACTATGCAGCCGAGCATACTATAAATTGAGTGATTACATCACTGATAAAAATTCTTGATTGGATGCTGGTCTAGCTCCACAGCCATAAGGGTTCATAGATTAATTGATTACCATTTTTAACTATTTTTGCAGCGTATGTGTTTGTGATGGTGTTCTATTTACTGTAGATTTTGTTTGTGTTTGAGTTATTTTATTGGCTAAAATAGAACCAACTGTAGAAAAGAAATCATTAAAATGTTGGCAGATTTGTTGCTCATTTGTTATAACGTCAGTTTCAGTTTTTATCTTTGAAGGAGCACAACTGCTTTTGTGTTTATTATTTCCTAGCGTATTAATTAAATCCCACATTTTTTTGGATGCTTCTGACACTTTTTAAAATTGTCCAGGTAATACTTCCTTTTTGTGGTTCTTATTGTCTTATAGGCTTCATCTCTTATGTGTTTATATTTTAATTCAATTTCACCGCTATTCATGTCTTTTTTATGGGCACTCCATGCTTCGTTTCGCTTATTTATAACTTCTAGTACGTGTTTATTGATCCGATCTTCTCGAGGCTTGTTTAGAATTTTAACTTTCTTTACTTTGTTAATTTCTATTTGATTTGTAATAAATGTTGCTAATTTTAGATAATCATTGTCTTCATTAATAAATTTGGCTTCTTCAACTGATTTATATAGCATGCTGTAATCTGTGGCTAATTCATGTTCTAACTTTTTTGCGACTTTTGGTTTATTCAGTTCCAAATATATCTGTTTATGATCGGATAAAGGAGTGTCAAGTAAGGTCATATGAAAGATATTGTCTTGGATATTTGTTGAAATATGGTCAATAATGGTTTTCGTAGTTTTTGTTTCGCGAGTACAGTAGTTGACATTTCTGTTATTTAATATTTGGTATCCAGATTCATTTAGCATACTTGCTTGTCGGTCGTCATTTAGTTTGCTGCTCAATCGGTATATTTGATATGCAAAGAGTATTTTCGTCCATTGGGCAAGTTTTTTTGCGGCGCATTAGAGGAAAAAATACAATAAAGTATTGATGCATATTTTCGGATTATTTTTAGTACTAGTTTTGTTGAACATTTGGTTTGTTTGCATTGCAAAAATTATTTTGATGTAAAAAATATTTAATTTATGTACCTAAACAAATTGATGGGAAATAAGATTTTTGATGTGCACTTGTCACAGATTAATTAATAGTTCCTTTGTACAGTGGCGACACGCCCCGTCTCCCTCCGAAACACTGTTCCTCATCTGTTCCCGCGTCGAATGTACCTACTCTCGAAACTTCTTTTAGTCCAAGCAACGCGTAGACACGCACACACCCGCACGTAGGTAATTAAATCGTTTTGTTTGTATGGAGTCTCGTAGGTGTGCTACAACACTGTCAAAATTCACAGCTGATTAAATTTTATATTTCAGGGTAAGTTCCATAAGAAAAGCTGTGCATATTCATGATGTACTTTCGCCCCCTAAATGATGCGTCGTAAATGAAGTCAGCCTGTAAAGTGTTCATTATACGTTTGTTGTGCAAGGCCTGTCATCCAGTTTTTATGATGACGTAAAACAGGACCACTGTCACATTTGCATTAGTCTTCATTTATATTTTTTACTTTAATTACAACGGATAAGACCAGCAACATAATTATAATTAAAGACACCGAACTAGGTATATATCAGTTTTGGGAAAATTTAACAATAGTCTTAAGTCTTTTCTACTAATAAAAGTTACAAATTTTAAAATATGTATGTTTAGGTAAAGGAAATACCTTTACCTAAACATACATATTGTATCTATGGGCCTTTGCAGCCTGAAATAAATGAATTATTATTATTTTTATTTTATTATTAGGGTTAAGTACCTAAACTTAAATTTTCTCTCTTACTTACATTTCGCTCACAAGACTAGTGCTATATACAGCTCATCATTGAATAGAGTATCCTGTCGTCTTTCGAAACACTGCACGCCTGGTATAAAGAAAACAAAAACCATCCATTTCACCCCGAGGGTGTAGTAGAAGGCGACTAAGGGGAATTCCGGAATTCGGGCAACAGCGACTTCCGTGTACTAAACAACTTTACTGCGATCCCTTAGACGCCTGCCAAGCGTGGGGATTTTGGCAAACCCCACCCTATCTCCTAATGAGGGATTCCTTTGTTCAACAGTCGACATTTCCGGCTGATGATGATGATGACCTAGAGATGACCTGTCATACCACCGATGCTCACTTCAAGCTCTAACAGAATACCTAATACATTTGATTTGGGTCATGAAAAAGGTAATTACACTCCACTCATTGCATCGGAGGTTAAAAAAGGAGAGAAAATAATTTTCTCATTAATTAAAGAATTGAATTAAATTGTTCCTGTTGTTCCCACTAACAAGATTAGTGGGGGACAACAGGAAAGAAAATAAACGATTTTCCGTTGTCCCTACCAGGGGGCGAAGTCTGCTATTTTTATAATTTTGTCATTCCAACACAATCCCATTGTCATTTTGCTAAAAGTTCGTAATCTACTAAATTCGTAATGGTTGATCATTGGTCGGTCGAATTAAAAGCAATGACTGCACAATGGCGTTCTAATGCGAAACTGACAAAATTTTAGCAGATTACCGCCTAAGTGAGTCATTCAGTTGTTATTTTGTACGAGATTACCATTCTATATTATTTCTTACAATGGCGTGTCAGTGGTTGACCATTGGAAAGTCATAATGACACCATTATATTAGTAGATTACCAAACTTGTCAAAATCAACAATTATGAAATCAATGTTAGACCATTCTGACACTATTGTAATAGCAGACTTGAAGCCCAGTCCCCACAACGACGGTGGGAGCAACAAGAATACACAATAATATTTGTTTTCATAAAATTTGATTGATGGAATATTAAAGATACCTTTTACGAAACTTCAATCAATGATGAGTGAACAAAAGTTGTTTCTTCAAGCTCAACCAAAGCGTGTTAGTAGGGTTGAGACGTCAGACGTGAACTTTTCCTTTTAGGATCAATCAGTGGAAGATAAGTAAGTGAATGGTTTCTTTGAAGTTATTTCATCGTAATTGTACTGATGGATAAAGGAGGTAGATGATTGAGAAACAGCTTCATTTATAGAAGGTATACCCAGCCATTTTCCGATTACCAATAAAGTAAGTAAAGTAGGACTATATTACATTTTATACTTTATTTAATTTCATGTTGGTACAACTGGATTTTATCTTGTAGATTTATGTGAAGGATAATAAACGAAATCAATGTAATATTATTTCGGGTGAATTGTTGCCTTAACAGCGAAATTATTGGCTTCGACTAAAATATAGCACGTTTTTAATTAATTTTTATGTCAATAGTTGGGACTGGTTGGGACTTACTAATTCAATAAATAAATCGATGTATCTCTCACTGAAATCCAATTATGTAATTATGTTTTTTGTACTTAAAAAAAATTTAAAAAAACCCCCAACGCAAAACATAAAAGCGATTATGTAAAAAGTAAAAAATAATACTTTTGTTGAGCCATCAAATGTTTGTTCGTTGAAATGGCGCTATAATGTCGCGGCGGGGTACCGCTTAAGTAAGTCAGTCCCTCAATTTACCAGCATTTCCTACCAATTTGCTTCGATATTATCAAATTTTTGTTGCTAATCTAGTTGTTAATCTTGTTGCAAATCTAGTTACCATCAGTTCTCTATTTTAGATATTTAGTTATTGCTTTAAACTTAGCGGTACCCCGCCGCGACATTATAGCGCCATTTCAACGAACAAACATTTGATGGCTCAACAAAAGTATTATTTTTTACTTTTTACATAATCGCTTTTATGTTTTGCGTTGGGGGTTTTTTTAAATTTTTAATTTAATTTTTATTTTAAATTTTTTAAATGTAATTTAGTTTGGTTTTGTGTGGTCAGTGTGGTCACCTATAATAATATGTTTGAAAGCAAAGTAAACATCCGGTATGCGTCTAAGATCCCTACCGCAGCAAACAAAAGAGCTGATAACTTTAAAACTGCTGAACCGATTTAGATGAAACATGTCTAAGAACCATCGCTAGAGAATCTACTTTCAAATAAAAAAAACCGCATTCAAATCGGTTCACCCGTTAAAGAGCTACAGTGCCACAGACAGACACACAGACACACAGACACACAGATACACAGACACACAGACACACAGACACGTCAAACTTATAACACCCCTCTTTTTCGTCGGGGGTTAATAAAAGCAATCGTTGAAACAATATGTTGTTTCCAATGGACAAATTGGTAGCCAAGCTTGGACATAAAGCGCTGTATTTTATTTTCCATTGTTATTTTCAACCTGCAGACAGTATTTCAGCAAAAAAGAATCGTTGTTGCATTTCGATTGGTGCGGCGTCCATTTTCAAAGCGTTTTTATTTACAACATTGTTTTTGTCATGTTTTTTTAAACCTATACCTAATAAACCTATTGTACTATTGTATCGTAGGTACTTATAGTATCGTAATTTATAATTTAAGCTTTTTATTGTTATGATATTGGGGTGCTGTTTGAATTGAGTCATTTTTTTTACGTAAGTACTCAAGTACGTCAAAACAATCACTGAAACCCAACCTGAAAATTTTAGGAGATGTTTTGGTACAATGACTGTATAATTAACATTAAAAAAGTGGTAACTATGTTATGTACAATAGCTACATAGGTTCTTAATAAATACGGTCACCTATAGCAAATAAACTAAAAAAAACGGGAAAAAAACGCAAATGTGCCCAAGAGATTGGCGGCATTGCGATGTAGGATGACAATGCTTAACCTCTGGCCAAGGTAAAAGGTAGCCCAGGTAACACAAAAAGTGTGAACAGTTTTTATATTTCCTCAAAACTTAGGAGATTAACACTTGAACCCAACGACACGAGACTGTATAAAAATCAGTGCCAAAGTACTTACGAGAATTTATATGTACATACATTATGTCTTTTAGCAGCAATCAAATGCACACACGCACAACAAATCTTATGGTGACGTCATCTTAGGCTTACACGTCTGACGTTCAGTCTTAGCTATTGTGTATCGAGCGCTAAGGCTTGTTTCACACGTACCACAACCACACCACATCGCAGCGTCACAGATTAACTAATAGTTCCTGCAGCGTCAAAAGGTGGTCAAGCAGTGGTTGATTGCGGTATGGTTGTTGTACATCTGAATATACCCTAAGATGCATATTGCTAAGATGCATAAAATAGCATATTGCTTTTCTGTTAGCGCTGATATTTGCGAACGCATCCTATGAGAGTTATAATATTATATTCTTGAGTATCCCAAACTCAGATTATCAAACAAAAGGCAGATAGACCGTGCGGAACACTGCGAGTGAAGCCACTAAAGCAAATAGGAATTCAATAACGAATACCTACAATCTCGTGATTGTATTCGCTTTTGAATTTTTATTTGTATTAGTATTAGTTTTATTTAACACTGCTTCGCTTAGTGATGTACTGACTCGTATTAGTACAGGACGAAGCGAATTGTAGGTATTCGTTTTTGAATTTGTATTTGCTTTTGTGGCTTCACTCTCAATGTTCCCACGGTCTATCTGCCTTTTGTTTCAAAACCTGAGACCCCAAAGTCACGGCAAAATTTTACGCTTACCCTTCTTAAATTATTTGCTCTTATAGCTTATTTAATCGTAAAGTAAAAGTCACACATAATACTAAACTGGTTTAGTCATCTTTGTGCAAAATCTTCATTTTTATACCATATTTAAAAGTTATTGTATGATAGCCGTACAGAAAAATAGAACACCGCATTTATTAGAAGCGGAGTGAACGTTTTTTTAACTTAATTGACGATTAAGCTAATTTAGGACCTATTTAGTTCTAAAAAGAACATTTTCTGTGTACGTTAATATCTTTTTAGCATTACAATGTAGTTAAATTATTATTATCGTGATGAGGCTCAAAATGGTAATGTTGTTTAATTTTTTTTTTCTTTTTCGACAGTTGGTAATGATCGTTTTCCTGTACTTTCCTACCTAACTAAACACGAGCAAACGTTTATTTTCGTTCATTTTACGATATTTTTTTCTAAAATATCTTCATATTTGTTCGTGTACTACGCAAAATATGAACACAGATTGACTTTAATAAATATAATTATCTACCATTTTAAGTATAAGACCTCCAATGTCTTCGTTTTCAAGTAGGTACCTACAGAACTGAAGAGCGAAGAAAAAAAAGGGAAATCCTAATAAAAAGGAATCACTAAGTTTATTCTATTAGTATAAAACAGATCATGGATCTCAATCGCATTCCTTCGATTTTTACATTACACCTTGTAACGGTGATCAATTTCAAATTCCAGTTCCTTTTTTTTTACTTGTCGGCCAACTACCCAATCTTCTTAACCTTTCAGCAGTGTTTATAACGTGATATAAATTGCCTCTTAAACCCTAATTCGTAGTGGTAAATGAGGTATTTTCCCCATCCCATTATACGGGGCTTGACCGTCTTCATATAAAATGGGCTCTCTTTTTCATGCTATATTTTATTCTAGAGCGTAATTCTGTTGATTGTGAAAAAGGCGTTTGAATGAAGATTCAGTTTGATGGTGGAAGTTTATTTATTTATTAAAGGAACATAAAACAGAATAAAGATAGGCCACTACATACTGAGTTATTACGTTTAGATCACAAAATGTTGTCTACGCCATTGTCAGACTGATGCTGCTAAAAGATTGTTTGGATTTGATAGTCCACATTTGGCAATGCAGCAAGTCTCTTGGACACATTTCCTGATGACGGCGATGTAGAGGAATTTTTTGATGCCTTATTATTTTAGTTGATTAGTTTAATAGTTATCGGCTTTTTATTTTATTAGACGTGCAAATTAAAATAAAAAAAAATTATAATGTCGTATCCGGTCAATAGTATGAACGTGAAACCAATCGCAAGCTCGCCATTATCGAGAACACGTGATCTACCACTACTTTTGGCGCGCTTCTACAGTGTCGTGATGTTTTCAGCCCACAGCGAGGAAGACATTCAGAATCCGCGTGTCTGATCGCATCGGAGCTAGGACGTCCCGAAACTGTTCTTTCGATTCGTTGTGTTAAAGTGTTACTATAATATGTCTATTTTAATTTGAGTCTGAGTATTTTTTAAATATTTTTTTCTAAAATTTTTGAGAGTCCTGTTTACACTGAATTGGGTCTGTAGTTATTCACACAGTTTTTGTCTCCAGACTTGAATACAGGTGTGACCACAGCTTTTTTAAGCAATTTAGGGAATATTCCGTTATGTAAACATAGCTGGAAAATGTGTGTTAGCGGAGGCGATAATAGGTATTTAAATCTTTTAAGTATATTATTAGGTATATCATTCCACCCTGTAGCACAAACATTCTCTAACCCGTTTATTATACTTACTACTTCGTAAACGTCAGTATCTAATAAAACAAAAGAATTTAGTGTAGAGGATGTCGTTGCCGGATGTTGACGGGAAAAATTGCTAGAATTGAAAGATTTTTCAGCCAAATTTTTACCAATGTTGGCAAAATAATTATTTATTTTATTCATTGCTTCGGAAGGGTTTGTCACTGTTAATAGTAAATCTAACGGAGGTTCGGAATTTTTCGATCTAAATGTATTCGTTTTTATAAATTTCCACACAAGTTTATAGTAAACTTGTGTGGAAATGACAATGCCAGATTCTGCCCCACCCGTGTACAGAAAAAGTAACCCATTTACAGAAAAAGTAAATTAATGAAAATAATTGTAATGAATAAAGAACCTTTTTATAGTAAATTGTTTTTCTTTAGAACTTGCGTATTACGAAATACCTACCTGCCCACAAAATACAAACTAATGTTTCCTGAAATATAATTTAAGGATTATAATAGGTAATAACAATAATGCGTAACGTATAATATAATGCGTATATAATATATATAATAATATGATTGAATTGATTTAGAGTACTATGCAAAAAATTATAAAAATCAAATAAGTTGCATTATCATAATTTCGGTTCATGAATTATGAGTAACGATATTATGTAATTGACGCGTGTATGTCAATGTCATTCATCCGCTCTCTGTATTTCTGCAGTTTGCGCTCGCGCCTTTCTTTTTTTTTACTGTGCTTTTTATTGTTTTCCCTACCGATGACTTTTACTTCTGACTACGGATCTCGATTCTCGCTTATGCGCTGACTTTAATAATAATAAAAAAATAAAAAAAAAAACCGCAAGTTCTACAGTCACTGGAACTAATGTATAGTTATCAGCAATAAACAAATGGTAAGATGCTACATATTGCATGCCTGTACATGACTTTTATTGAGTGGGGCAAAGTTCTATAGAGTTTCTGGCAAACTAATACACATACAATACTTTACTACTTTACATACAATACTTTTCCCTGCCTTTTGTAATTCATGTTTATCATACTGATTTTATTTTAAATTGAGTTTGTGCTAAATTGTGGTTTTAAAAACGCCGTGTATTGTACCTTAAACCCAGTGCATTGCACGAAACACATATTCTGCCCACATGATGATTGAATCTAATGGACTAAATCCTGACGATCCGATATAACAATATTTAATTGAACAAAAATTTATTCCACAGTTGATGTCTCCTTTGTTAACTATGAAAGTTTGTTTTCCTGGGCAGTCTTGTAAAAAGGTAGGATGGGATTGTATTATTACATAAGAGTTCCTAATTTAAATAAAGAGAGAAAATGTTTAGGTCCAAACTGTTTTCCTAAATCATCATCTGCCTAGCATTTTCCCAACTATGTTGGGGTCGGCTTCCAGTCTAACCAGATGCAGCTGAATCCCAGTGCTTTAAATGTACTTAGCGACTGTTGACCTCCGCGACCCAGTTACTAGATAACACGATACCCTTTGGTAAGACTAATTATCAGACGTATTATCCGTATTATCCCGGTATTAAACAAAAAAATAAATAAATTTACGCGTAGCTTGGCCATGATTGAACTTTCCGTGCGGCTTTTACTTAGCCACGAGACCTCCACCCCTTGACCTTTCTACCATATAGGGTAAAAAAAGAATAGTTGCTACACATTTTGAAATTGTTAATTCAAAAAAATCTTATGTGTAAAACGGGTGGCTATTTCGGTTTAATCATCTCATCATCAGCCGGGGAAGACGTCCTGTTGAACAAAAGTCTCCCTTGGTGGGGTTGCACGGGAGCCGCTGCTGCCCGACAGTCCCTTTCGACGACACCCTCGGGATGATATGGGGAGGTGTTATTCTAGCCCGGACACCCCACGGGCTATTTTGGTTTATTACCTTCAAATTTGTGAAAATTAAAAACATTATCTTTGATATTTCCGATTATTGCGGACCTCTAATTTTTGGAACATAAAAAATACTTTTAGAATAGATGCCCTACCGAGAAAAGGGACATTTATCCCGAAAAAATTTTAATTACATGTTTCCTTCCCATGCAATGACATAGAGACATGCAACACGGTCAGCTAACTGGTAGTGGTAGTCTCTCGACAGAAAAATAAAATAACATGTGATTCATCCACAAAACTATAGTAACTACAATTAAGGCAACTATCCTGGGGGCCAAGTCTGCTATTTTTATAATTTCGTCATTCCAACACGATCCCATTGTCAATTTGCTAAAAATTCGTAACCTACTAAAATTATAATGGTCGATCATTGGTCGGTCGAATTAAAAGCAATGACTGCACAATGACGTTCTAATGGTAGATCACTGATCAAAGAAACTGTAAAAATTTTAGCAGTTTACCGCCAACTCAGTCATTAAGTTGTCATTTTGTACGAGATTACCATTCTAGGTATATCATTTCTTTCAATGGCGTGTCAATGGTTGACTATTGGAAAGTCATAATGACGCCATTATATTAAAAAGATTACCAAACTTGTCTAAATCAACAATTATGAAATCAATGATAGACCACTCTGACACTATTGTACATATTATTTTTTTACCTAAGTACTCTATTTTCTTCAATTATTGATCGCAAAAGAGCCATTTAGGTCGATCTCAATAATCCTGTTTACAGCAAACATGGATCCATAATAGTTCAGAAAGTACGGAAAAGCTTTTACTTGTTCCGTAAATATACTATTATTTTTATTTTCCTCCAATGTTGTAGTGTGAAAGGACTTAACCGGCGGAGAGAAATAGCTTCTATTTGTTGAAGACATTGTGTTTATTTATTTTTAACACTTCTATTGGTATAGGATTTTATTTGACAACGGTACGAAAAGGGCATAAAACACTGGGAGCTTTGAACAAAACTCAAATATTTACTTTTTCCGTACGACTTCCTCAGTGTTTTCGCACGAGTTTTAATTTTCTCGTTTTAATTAATTGTGTGCTAAACTATATAACGCTTACTTTGTTTCATTACTGAAAATTACAATTACTCGAATGGATGAAATGTTCAATTTTCATCCATTCGAGTAATGTAATTGAAAACCTGTCGATAATTAATATTATTTTTTGCGACATGTGAAGTGCTTCCACCATACCTGAGCCTTTTATGTAGCGTCGAATGTCTAGGATAGCCGATCAGATAAGTAAAAAGCTTAGCTGTGCTTAGCTTACTATACATATACATATAAATATATGCTATGCTATGCAATAGCTTTACTGCGGCAGTCCCCGAGTGCCACACTTTTTTTTTATTAATCTAAAAATATAACATTATAAAAAAAATGTTGTGCCTACATGTAAAAAGTATTTATGGTATTTCGCGAAATAGTAGTCGCTTTAGCAAAAGTATTTTCAGTAATAGGAAAACGTTAGTCAGGAAAAAATATGCTAATCTACCTCAAATGTATGAATCGAATTCTTCGAAAATTACTTATAGGAGGTAAAATCGCTTGTCGAGACGCGAGACTAAGCGGACGTGTTTTTTGTAGTTATTCCGTATAATAATAATAATAATAATAATAAAACGTTTAATTCGACCACAAAGGATCATAGCCACACACATTTATAACAATAGCAGAAACACAAAACAATTAAATAAAACAAACATATAATTAAAATACACACATTTCTACTGATTTCGATTGCTCAGTAAGTGAACCATACAGCAATGGTTCAGGTACTGGCAATCGAACCTCAGCGCGAATGCCCTCAGGATACTATTGGAGCTAGCCCGAACCCTGCGCACCAGGGATGTGCAGCGCTTTCGCATAGTTGAATAGAAACAGTCTACTTGCGACTCGGCGAACATCCCTGACGCGCTGCAGAATCGGGGCAGCCCCATCAGCACCCTGAACGCATTATTATACTGCACGCGCAGGGCGTTGTACTGCCCGCGCGTGTACGAGACCCACAGGCTGCTCGTGTAGAAAGATGTACAAAATGCTTTGAACAGTGTTGTTTTTACTTCGGTTGTACAACGAGCAAACCTGCGGGCAATCATATTCGCCCTTACAGACAACGCCCTGCGTTCTCGCTCTATGTCTGCATCGTCTTTCAGATCCGAGGTCATCATATGTCCAAGGTATTTAAAATGTTCCACCCTCTTAAGAGGTGTTCCACACAGTTTAATGACAGGTATTGTTGTCGGACATTTTCCTCTAGCCTGAAAGACCATGCATTCGCTTTTCTTTACATTATACAACAAGCCATGGTTGTAAGCGTACTTTTCACAGATGCCCAATAGTTTAGAAAGGCCACATACAGAAGCACTCAACAGCACCATGTCGTCTGCGTAACTGATATTATTGAGACATACATCATCAATATGGCAGCCGACACGGGTGCTGCTAAGCTCCTCTATCAGTGCATTGACGTAGAGATTGAAAAGCTTGGGTGAAGATAGTCCCCCCTGCCTCACCCCACATTCCAACCTGTACGGCTCTGAAAATGCATTCGACCATCGCACGACATTGACCTGGTTACGATACCAAAATTTAAAGATTCTGCTGAGTTCTGCTGGCAGAGATATATCTTCAAATTTTTGCCACAGGATATCATAATTAACCAGGTCAAATGCCCTCGATAAATCGAGAAAACATGCATAAACGGGTGTTTGTCTCTCTGTGTAGTACTTGATAGTTTGCTTCACACACAGGATGGCTGTCTCCGTGGAGAGTCTCGGCCTGAAACCGAACTGGTTGTCACTAATGTTCAGGTATTTATCCAGTTGATTGTTAAGCAAACTATCAAGCACTTTCGCTACCGTAGTGGCAAGAGAAATCGGCCTGTAGTTGGATTTATCAGCAATATCCCCAGTCTTATTTTTCACAATTGGCACCACCACAGTTTTCATAAGTGCATGAGGTAAGTACGAATGTCCTATACATAGGGTATAGAACATCGCGAGCACTCTTGGCAGGTGAGGGCCTGCGTGTTTGAAATGTTCGATGCTGATGCCGTCATGGCCAGGAGACTTCCCACGTGACATCGCTTTAATAGCTTGTTCTACATCTTTAGCTGTAATTATAGCTCCAATCTCCTGTCTATGCGGCTCAACATCGTTCGCCAACTGTGATGATCCCAATGGTGATTTGATAGTGAAGTGATCCTTAAACATATCAGCTATACAACTGTGATCACTGATACCACTAACGCTCACTGGGAGGCTAGGCTTGCCATTGCAATTCTTAGTGGACTTCCAAAAGTGTTTAAAATTATGCTTTGAATGGTGCGATGCCAAAATGTCCATTTTTATTTGTTCACTATGATTTTGACACCACTTTAAACGAGACTTAAAAACCTTTCGACTAGCTTGCATTTCTTCAAAAACACGGCCCGACTTTGGTTTTCCACACCAAACCCACAGCTGAAATTTACTTCTAGCCTCCCTATGAGAATCACTAACATGTCTGTTCCATCCAACTACAGGCTTCTTAAAATTACGCCGTGTTGCGACAGCAAAACTATCAATGGCAGCCTTGCTTAAGATAAAAATTAAGTCATCATAAATTTCATCAATGTGTTTTTTGTGATCCACATTATTACAAACCCAGTCACTACAGTCGCGAAACACACTAGGAAAATCAACAAGTCTCAATCGCTCATGACAGATCTCAGTATATAATAAAATCTGGTCTGGTTTTCTATCACCCCATAGTACCTTATTAATTAACGAACCCGTGCCACAAGACATTTTTGGCCTTATCACATCAAAATCACATTCTACAATTAGAGGGTAATGATCCGACCACACGACATCATACTTTATGTAAACATTTACTATGGATTGTAAGGCGGCGTCAGTTGTCACACAGTGGTCTAGCCACCGTCTAGATCCATGCGCCTCACTAACAAAGGTAAACGAGCTCGACTCTGGTCCCAATATCTTAACGTCCGCACATGTCCATTCTAACTCACTACAAAAACAAGTAAGCTCGTTGTAAAATAATTCATTTGGATGAGCGTTAAAATCCCCCATTATGTACACTGACTCAGTACCCTCATTAGTAACAATAGCACTCACCAAACTGAGACAATCCGTAAAATCTGTTAAGTTCATCAATTTATCTGTAGGCATGTAAACACTGAACACTAATACCGACTTTAGACCCACAGTTATTTTAATCGCACACACTCGCGGATTATTACATTGCAAGACCGACACATTTTGAAAAACGCCTTTGTTCCAAAGAAGGGCAACCCCTCCATAGGGCCGGCCGCGAAGCATGCCGGCGGTGGTATCCACCGCAGAAGTACCGGTGCACCCGAAATTGTCATCGATCCCACTCAGAAACTGTAAGTCACTGGGCAACAACCACGTTTCTTGTAATGCGATTATGTCCGAGGACTGGCATAGTTCTTGAATACCCTGTACTGCTCGTTTCACATTTTTACAGTTGAAGCTGACTAATTTGCATCTATTATGACTATTTACTATCATAATGTTCCGTAGCAGGGCCGCTTACAGTGATGCCACCACCGTTCGCATTCTTTGGCTTAAAATTTGTGAAACGTCTGAATATAACGCCCTGGGGCCAAAGTTTGTCATCCAAGAAAGTGGATAACTTATGTTCTGAGACAAAAAACTTGTACGCATTATGATACTTATCTCTTAGAAAAGATATTTTTTCTAATTTAATAATTTCGTTTGTTTTTCGATAAACGTAGTCTGTTATATCACTTTCCGTAGTATCTTTATGCACTTTGGTAATGAACATTGGAACTTGCCTGTCTGCGGCTTTGAACTTACAGTCCACATCCTTTGACATTCCCATCTTGCCAAGATATCGATAGTTCGCCTTATGTTTTTGATGCTGTACCAATTTCCAGCCACTCTCCACACCGGTTTTCACCGCCTCAGCAAAAGATATTTTCTCAGTTTGATTATCGGTAATGACATTGTCACACGTCATGATCTGCGACCCGTTATCTCGTGTTGCGGGCCCCGGCTGCAGCGCCCCTGCCTCTTGCGTCGTAGTTTGTTCGCAGCCACCGCTCACTTTTATAACTTGCGGGTACTTTCGTGCTGAACGCGCGCCTTTCGGCGCTGAGGTTTCTTTAGGTGAATACAATATCGAATCAATATTCCTGTTATTATGATCCGTAACTGTCGTGTCTAGATGCGAAGGCCCCATTGGGCTACTATCCAAAAACGCACCGCGCTTAGTATTTATCCTCATTTCCCGATATTGACATTTATTCGGGGTTGACTGGTCATAATGAAATGAACAATTACGTTAAATAAATATAATTATTTGCGCCGTCAGTATAGGTAAAGTGTGTCAGTATAAGTAAAGTGTGTCGTGTGCGACTTGTAATTTATTCAAGTTTATTTTTAAGTAAGTTGCAAAATGAACTAAATATTTCTTAGAACAATAAATCAAGTGTTTCGGGTAATATGTCGAACCCAGGATCGAGCCCGTTTAGTCGTAGCCAGTTACTACGGCGAAGTCCCCCACCGACGCCTACTGAACCTCTACCCCCGAGCAACCTAATTCCACCAGCACCCGAAGACAATGAATTGCCGTCTGAAGTCATCAGTACGCCGGAGATCCAGAAATGGCTAGGATCTATAGACGCCATTCTGAATGAAGTGTGCCTTATTGTCGGTGAAGGGAAGATGAACTCGGACCAGAAGCTTCGTGTAACTAATCTTTGCCGGAAGGTCTCAACTGGAACTGCTCAGATGGCCGTCTTATACCAGTCATTAAAGCAGAAAACGATCCAAGCCCACTCCACAATCCAGCACCTGCAGGATCACCAGAACGTAGTGAACTCTCTCCAGCAGTTCAAAGAAGTAGTCGAAACAAAGCTAAATTCATCAGGCCATAGTTCTTACGCTAGTATGGTGAAGAAAGGTGCCAATAACTTTGTTCGTCCTGCAAATCTGAGTTCAGTGGCCATCTATCCCAGTGATAAAACCCAAACAAGTGACGACACAAAGTCACTTGTTCAAAAGTTAATCTCCCCCGAACAATTAAAGCTACAAACCCGTGGCCTGAGAAAAGTGAAAAATGGAGGCGTTCTTATTATCACTGAAAATAAAGGCGACATTGAAAAACTCAAAAAATCGGAAAAATTAGTTTCATCAGGCCTTAAAATAGAAGAACCTTCCAAACGTCGCCCTAGGGTTGCTGTCATTGGTGTTCCTGTTGCCCTTACCGAGAAGGAGGTATTTGACTGTATCTACGAGCAGAACCTCTCAGACAAGTTGCCGAATATTACTCGTGAGTCTTTCCTTGAGAACATCAAACTGAGCCATAAATCGGGTAAGAAAGACCTTCCTACTTGCAATTATATCTTGGAACTACCCGCTAGCATAAGGAAAATAATTGTAAACCAAGGCCGAATTTTTATAAATTGGACATCATGCCCTGTGAGGGACTTCACGATAGTCACCAGGTGCTTCAATTGCCAACAGTTCGGACATGCTGCCAAGTTTTGCCGGGAAACTAGTCCTACCTGCAACCACTGTGGTGAGACTGGACACTCCTTCAAGGAATGTACTAGCAAATCTTCTTCCTCTCAATGTGCGACGTGTAAACGTTTCAAGAGAAAATGTGACCATCCTACTGGTGATGAAAGTTGCCCGGCGCGCAAATATGCAGAGTTAAACTATATAAACTCAATAGACTATGAAGGCGCCTAATAGCGCCACCGAATACTTTGTTTAGTTAGCACATAAAAGGTAGTTTATTTTATATTTATACTTAGTTTGTAACTAGCATGACAAATCAGCTAATTTGTGATCTAGATAGTTTTTCTGTGTCTGAATCTTTAGTCTGTAATGTTGAGGACTGTAAGCAACTTCTTCCTTCTGGTAACAAAACTTTGACCCTGCTTACACAGAATATTCGCAGCATAAATCGAAACATGAACGGCTTTGAAGTATTACTACAGAATCTAGACATAAGCTGTGATATTATTGTCCTAACAGAATGTTGGCTGTCAAAACAGACAGTCAACTTACCATCCCTTGACGGCTATTATTCTTATAAATCCGATAGAAACATAAACCAAAACGATGGATTAGTAGTATATGTTAAAAATAATTTACGTACGATCAAAGAAGAACTTGAATTCCAAGATAGTAATTGCTTATTAATCAAAATTATTCCCGATACGGTAGTCATGGCTATATATAGGCCTCCTTCTCAAAATATGGACAGATTTTTAGAATCACTTGACACAAACTTAAAAAACCTATCGTCTTTTAAAAACATAATACTTTTGGGTGATATTAACATCAACATTGCTTCCGGGAAACCAGATACCTATGTACATAATTATCTGAATATTTGCTCATTTCATGGATTACTACCAGCTCATCATTACCCCACGCATCAGAGCGGTTCGTGCTTAGACCACATCATCCTAAAAGCAAATAAACCATCCAAAACATTGGTTACTAATTCTTCGCTTACCGATCATCAAGCTGTTTTACTAACATTAGAAATAAGTTCACCTAGAAAAAACTGCATGCGTAGCTGCACTAAAGTTAATATGACTAACCTTGAAAATGACGTACGCGGTATTAATTTTGACCCTGTTTATAATTCAAACGATGCAAATATTTCTTTAGAG
Source organism: Charanyca ferruginea (assembly GCA_947361185.1). NCBI lineage: Eukaryota > Metazoa > Arthropoda > Insecta > Lepidoptera > Noctuidae > Charanyca > Charanyca ferruginea. The sequence goes on from OX376070.1 coordinate 9,079,073, forward strand.
TATTTTATAATTTCACTACAACATGCTATTAAGAAAAACACATTCACTAAGATTATGCCTAGAAAGTATAGTTGTATTAAACCATGGATCACACCCGGTCTCGTACGCTGTATAAGACATAGAGACAAACTTCACCTAAAATCGAAACTCGCACCTGATAACGAACTACTTACAGTTACCTATAAAAGGTATCGAAACTTCTGCAATAAGCTTTTGAAAAAATTAAAAAATCAGTATGATAAAAATGAATTACAAAAGGCGGGGAAAAATAGTAAACTTGTGTGGAAATCCATAAAAACTCATACATTTAGATCGAAAAATACCGAACCACCGTTTGATTTACTAATGACAGAAACAAACCCATCCGAAGCAATGAACAAAATAAACAATTATTTTGCCAACGTCGGTAAAAATTTAGCTGAAAAATCTTTAAATTCTAGTAATTTTTCCCGTCCACATTCGGCAACGACATCCTCTACACTAAATTCTTTTGTTTTATTAGATACTGACGTTTACGAAGTAGTAAGTATAATAAACGGGTTAAAGGATGTTTGTGCTACAGGGTGGGATGATATACCTAATAATATACTTAAAAGATTTAAATACCTATTAGCGCCTCCGCTAACACACATTTTTCAGCTATGTTTATCGAACGGAAAATTCCCTAAATTGCTTAAAAAAGCTGTGGTCACACCTGTATTCAAGTCTGGAGACAAAAACTGTGTGAATAACTACAGACCCATTTCAGTGTTAACAGGACTCTCAAAAATTTTAGAAAAAATCATTAATAGTAGATTGATAAAATATCTGGAACATAACAGACTACTTTCAGATAATCAATTTGGTTTTAGGCCCAAAAGATCAACTAGCCAAGCAGTACACAAATTGACTAATTATATTTCTACAAATTTAGATAATGGTATGCACACAATTGGGATCTTTCTAGACCTTGCCAGGGCCTTCGACACAATTTGTTGTACCTCACTTCTGCACAAGCTTGAAACACTTGGGATAAGAGGAACACAACTTCAATTATTTTCGGATTATCTCAGCGATCGTCATCAATGTGTCAAAATTGATCAGTATACAAGTTCTGAATTGAAAAATAGTTCTTTTGGCATTCCACAAGGCAGTATTTTAGGCCCTACGTTATTTTTAATCTATATTAATGAACTGTGTAGCTTGTTACTCCAAAATGGTGTCATTATATCTTACGCGGATGACACTGTCCTATTGTTCTCAGCTAAATCAAGAGTTGAGGTCTATAAACATGCTCAGACTGGTTTTAACATTGTGTCTAATTGGCTTCATAAAAATCTTCTAACATTAAATGCAGATAAAACTAAATACATTTTATTTACAATGAGGCATACTAATATACCGCTTACTAATCTGAACATTTACGCACATAATTGTAGCACGTACGCTGACAATGCATGCTCTTGTATCACTTTAACGAACGCTGACTATCTGAAATATCTAGGTGTCACTATTGACCCCAATTTAAATTTCCGTAAACATATAGATTTGCTATGTACTAGAGTGCGCAAATTAATATATGTTTTTAAGAATTTACGGAACATAGCCGATTATAAATTAATTAAACAGGTATATTTAGCTTTGTGTCAATCCATTCTTACCTATTGCATAACTTCGTGGGGTGGTGCTGCAAAAACCATTTTACTTCCATTAGAGCGTGCTCAAAGAGCAATTCTAAAGGTTGCCACCTTTCGCCCTTTTAGATTTCCTACGCACCAGCTTTACATAGCATGTAAAGTACTTACAGTACGGCAATTATTTATCTTAAGCATAGTACTACACCAGCACACTGCACTTCCTTTTAACCCAGTACCTTCCGACAAGAGAAGGAAGGACCTGGTCTGCACAAAGCCTCAAACTAGACATGCATTTGCTAAGCGATTTTATGTTTTTTTAGGACCTTTCCTTTATAATAGGCTTAACATGTCAGTAGGCTACTATGTTTTATGTTATAAAGAATGTAGTAAAATATTATCTGAATATTTAGCGATTCTCAATTACACAGACACAGAAATACTTTTAGAAGTTTTGGCATAATGATAAAGTACTTATTCTTGTATATTTATATAGGTTTACTATTAGATAATAATGTACTATGCTTTTTCTCATAATTGTTAATGGATTATTATATATTAGTTATACTTTAAACTTCACTGCCCAATTAAATTATGTACAAAGTGATGGCCTGAAACACAGGTTTGAAGTAACCTAGATCGGGCGGGTCGCTACCTAATATTGTTTTCCGAACCATCATTACTTGCACCAGTTATATAAATATCTTAGTTTTATTTTATTTTAAGGCAATATACTTGTATGGGAGTTATTCTTTTTGTTGACTAAATGTACACATTTGTAAACGTTATTTTAATAAATAAATTATTATTATATTATTATTATTATTATAAAAACAAATTCGTTTGGACACAAAAAATATTAAAGTAACCCAGATCGTGTAAATTATGTCAAAAAAAATTGCTAACGATTCCTTACGATGGTTTCATGCCGTGAAGAAGAAGTACTAAAGAACCAATACACTACACAGGTTATGTAAACCAAATTGTTTAAGCGCACTGGCATATTATTTGAATAAATGCAAGCAATAGTTAATAAAGTTAAATTGTTAATCATTAATAAATGCAAGCAATAGTTAATAAAGTTAAATTGTTAACCATTACTGTATTCGATCGTACTAGTTATCTGTGGATGGGTTTTAGGTATTATTTCAAAAATAATGTTTGTCATAACCCAGATAAACCTGAAACTCTTTTTTTCTTAGAAAGCTGTGATTTTTATATATAAGTCTTAATATAGCCCCAGCATCTCAGGAAAATTATTAATTAAATCTTCAGCTTCCGGAAAAGCTGAAAAATCATGTCCCACATATGGGTCGGTCGGCGCGACCTTGCCTTTATTAATATACTTTTAATAAGAAATGAAATCATAAATAAAACAATTTTGAATAAAATGCTTTTAATTTCTAATACATAAAATACACACAACAACCGACAACATGCAGTGTTGGTCTACATGTATATTTTTTTCTGACGTTGAGAGAAACGCGTTGCTTATTTGCTTTCTGTAATGGCTGAACAGATTCCGCGTCAGAGGCACCAGTAACAACACTGTTGTCACTTCTTCTCCTTCCTCTTCCTTCCTTCTTCCTCCTACTCCTTCCATTTGGAATGTGTCTATTCCTCCATTTATAGGTTGTATTTTGCACAGATGTAGGGCGAATTACAGTATCTTCCAGTAATACCGAGGTGGTCCTGGCTGTTGGTGCTGGCAAAGGAGTATCAGCCTAGCTTCACTCTTTGAGCTGAGTCAAAACTCCAAGTGCCAGCTCTCCAGCTGCACGTAAGAAAGAACCTGGTAAATTCTGTATCAGAAACAACAACAATACAATCATCAATAACAGTAGCTTCGTCTGTAACAACAGCATTTGCGTTATTTGGTGGTTCAAATGTGATGCATTCTGGAACCAGATCAACACCATTCTTTAATTCATCCAAAATATCATGTATCGGTAATGGTTTCAATCTGAAATGAAAAAAAAGGATATTGTTTTACAGAAATTCAGAGTGTTTGAAGTCTAGTCGTGGTTGTGCCGACGGAACCATGTACGGGTTCTTGAAATATTCGGCAAAATAAAATATAAATAAACGAGATTTAATAAAATTTTCTTTGAAATTTAAACATTGTGATGATTCATTCTTTATATTTTTGATATTATATTTATAGAAAGATAACAATAAATCCAATAGATAACAAGATATTCGTTGCAAGATGGTGTTTACAGAATATTGATAAAAATCAGCAGAGTCCAGAATAGATATTATTGCATGACACTTTTTGTGGGCAATACTTCAGCGGTAGAAAGTTTACACGGGATAGTAATTTATAACAAAGTCAAAGTCAAAGCATTTATTTCAATTAAACCATTTACAGGCACTTTTGAATTGTCAAGGAGTCGGTCAGTTAGTCAGAGAGTTGAAGCTAGTTGCTCGTTCCAAAACGTAGGTCTCTATGGAGAAGAACGAGCAAGAAACTCCACGGTCACTCTTTTAAATCAAGTTTTTACAAAGTCTGGTTACATGATTCTTGTTGCTTCTATATGTGAAAACTATGAAGGTAATCTAACAATTCAAAACACAAAAAAGAAGCAAGATAAAGTCCATGGCAGGTAAGAGCTGACCAATCTCTACTGACAGCGCCCGTTCACGAACATGACGCGTGAATCAGCACCATTCAGCTCAACCATTTTGAAGGGAGCCGAATGATCCAACACACGCGCCACCATCAGCGAGACATTTGAGCAAGCATGACAATGCTCCCAACCGCCATGTTATCAAACATAAAGGTAATTAATATACTTAGTAAATGGCTCCATGGTATTCACATTTACAAAATTTAAATAATGCTGCTAAATTATACAAAACTAAGGTTTCCAATGTATATTATTTTATCAAATGAAGTGTGATAAGTTAATAATTTAAAAATATCGATATATAATAATAACGATACTCGTTACTCATGTCAATAGAAAAAGGGGTAGGAAACATCCTTTTCTTTCAATTTGGAAATTCCCTAAACTGGCTGTGGAGCAGGACCAGCATTCAGCCAAGCATTTTTATAATTGATGTAATCTTCTAACTTATAATATGCTTGTCTACATAGTGTGCGTTTAATACATGTTTTAAATTGTTTTTCATTCAATTGTAGAATATCAAGTGGTATTTTATTATAGCATTTTACACAGTACCCCATAAAAGAAGTTTGTACTTTTGACAATCTGAAGCTTGGCTGATCTAATTTGTTCCTATTTCTAGTATAAACATTATGTCTGTCACCTATTTTATTAAAAAGATGAAGATTTTTTCGATCATGCATAATGTTTTCATATATATATTGACAAGGTACTGTCATGATGTTAATCTGTTTAAACAAATCTCTTACAGATTCGCGTTTGCGGAGATTATAGACTGCTCAGTAACAACAATATTCAGTAACATATAATAACAATCACACGTCAAATAAGTGAGGAGGTTCCTTTGGTATACCGTACCTGAAAAATGACCAAGCATCAAAAATTGCAAATACCTACCTAAGCAGCTTCTTAACTAAATTTTAGCCATGATAAACTAACGTAAGTGTGGTGACTTTGGGATCTCAGTCCACTATGCTAATTATTGTTTGCGGTTCCAAACCGCACACGTGGGGTGAGCGTTTTTCCTGCTAATAAGTGTCAATTTGTACTGTAGTATTTACATTGCTTTGCTATCGAATATTTGAAATTTTATTAATATTATTTAGCTGTAATACCTTTGTCACAGAGGAAGTAATGTGTATGTGCGTCAATTCTATGTAATATTTCTTTATATATTTTTGGGGTCGGCTTCCAGTTTAATCAGATGCATGTGAATACCAGTGTTTTAAACGGAGCAACTGCCTACCTGACCTACTGCCTCTTACATTCACGACCCAGTAACTGGGTAACGCGATACCCCTTGGAAAGACTGGTTATCAGATTTTCTGACTTCTGACATCATATAGGTATATACACGCTTGCTTTTATACCGTTTTGGAACCGAATAAAAATATGATGTTCGTCGAGTGTATCATCTGCTTATCTTACCGGACAGGGTTAAAATGTCGGACCAAAGAAAAGGGTTCGAAAGGTCAAGCACATGATGTGTTGGTAGACGTTGAAAGGGTCAAGCACAATGATGTTTGGGTAGACAGACGAAATGAAAATTTCCAAATTCACCGAAGGATATTAAAAATTTGAGTATTTGTTTAGCAAGTATTCTCGTACTCATAAATAAAGTGCCATCTTATTAACATATGAAAAAGGAGTAAACAAGCACGTCCATTTGAATTGATAATGTTGATTTTATGACGCTAGAACTAGACGCTATACATCATTATTAATTTAAAAGTAAATTAACTGTCGTTGATAAACGTATTGTTTACCTCTACAGGTAAACAGATTAATTTAATTTATTGACAACCGCTTTTATACCCTATTCAACTCCTTGCAAAACACAAATTAAAATTGAGCCCTTTTAAAACCAAATCACACAAAAAATATGCATAAAAATTTTTAGGTCACTTTGTTCGCGAGGCTGGGTTCCGTCAAGGACCCTTGAGAGTACTAACGAGGTTTCACACAAATGAAAAACCACTTAAACACAGCGTCAGAAGATCTCTGTTTCTATTTTAAAACTGATTCGCAACACAAAGAGAACTTGACTTCTGAACTTGTTTTTTAAATGGAGTGACGTTTCTGGTCAGTCTTGTGGAGTTTTGTTGAAGAGTTTGTGTAATAGGGGGATTTAAATGTGATGTTTTGGGTACAAAGATGTTGGAAGATTTTGTAACTTTTATCTAAAGAATAAAATAATTAGGTATGATGGAGAGGAAGAGGAAGTCCTAAGAAAAGATGTATGGATTGTGTTAAGAATGATATGAAAGAATAGTAAGTCAATGATAGCATGACGGCTGACAGAACGGAAAGTAAGATGAAAACATGTTGCGCCGACCCTAAGTATCATTGGGCAAAGCGTAGGATGATGATGATCTGAAGAATAAATATGGCTATTTGACATACTTTCTACCTGACGATTGACAGCCCTAAAAAAACCACGCTTTGCATATTGTTTTCAGGAATATTTAAATATTGTTGCTTGTTATATTATAGATTGAGAAAAACGGATTAACTCACTATGTTACCGGGTTTGTCCGATTAATGAGTTAATCCATTTTTCTCAATCTATAATGGTGTAACAATACTCACGTTTCCACGTTTGGGGGGTTCCATGCTTGGCCGATGCATGTTGGCGATCGCAGTAGGTGTTATGGTACTCAGAAGGACGCTGCTGCCCATCCACTGGTCAATATCCCTCTGTCGCCTTTTATGACACCCTCGGGTAGAAATGGGGTGGTGATATACGCGGATGCAGCTTAGCAAATAGGATATTTTTATTTTATACTCTTTTTGTGCTCCCGTGGAATAATTTAGGACTTCTGTTTAATTTTGAAGTCTAGGCGACCGAAGTCACGGGCAGAAGCTAGTATAACAATATAACAGAGTAGCCAATATTAAATAGATTCCGTATCCGAGCCAGGTTTAATTTGATTTTACTGAAGGTACAGAATCAGGTTAGCCAGATGTTTCTATTTCTGTGAAATAGGGTAACAGTAAACGAGATTCGCATAATGAAGGCTCATTATTTTTCAATAAACGAAATGGTATTAGTGATGGAGATTTAGCTTATTTACAAAATGTTGGCTGTGTTTGGAATATTTAGGACTGATGGCGTATATAAGCGAGTGTTGTTTTGGATACAAAACAATTTAAATCGGACGCTGGAAAGTTTGATAATATGAAGATCACGACATAAACTGAAAGACATAAGTGCCAGAAAAATAGTTGAATTAGTTATAACTAGCGCCAGAGACATAGACATCTACATAGCTCCCAGTCACCATGATTTTTTCCGACATCTTCAACAATCATCGTCATATTTCAGCCAATTTACACCTCAACTTTCCTCATGAATCACTGTCTGTTGGTGAATATTGCATGAAAATCCGTTTAGTAGTTTTCGAGTTTATCCCGAACAGACTGACATACCTACAGATGCGGCGGGGGACTTTGTTTTAAAATATGTAATGACTAAAAGTGATATATTTTAGGAGTAAGTAAGTTATATACGTATAAGTCGCAGTATATGCATTCATGGAACTCGTTATGCAATTTTATTCAGAAATATTTATGCAGCCAGTTCATCCTGTAAAATTCTACATCTGTGAAATGACCGAGGTGATGCATCAATCCATGACATCGGTTGGACGACAAATCTGCAAAAACTCATTTCATAATATATAAAATTCACCGAGAAAGATTTTCATAGAATAGCACTGCTGATCAAACGCTAATTAGTGCAATATCACACCACTACCATGCTTAAACCAATTAAGAACCCCGCTATGCATAGAAACTAAACCAATTCAATTATTTATTCTAAAGACGCGGCTATATTATTACCAATAAAACGGCTCTAAACGGCTACCAATTTCATTCACAATCCGCACGTTTATAGTGGCTTTATTGGGTCCATATGTGGTACTAAAAGTTATGACTCGCGTCATTTAATTAGGCCATAATAGATTTTTATGGTGCAATGCCTAGAAACCTCCTGGGAAAATCTCAGCCAACATCGTAAAGCGAGATGAACGTTTAGTTCTTATTTATTATTACGATTCTTAGCTTGATTAAAGGGTTAGTATTGTGTAATAAAAAAATTGTTGAGTTGCTTAATAGGTAGAAAAATATTAATTGCTCTGCTATAACGGTAGACAAAAGTCGCAGATCGCAAATAAGTACAAAATAATTAGACATTCTATTCTAAATATCTCTCTCTCCCGAGCTGTCACCCCACAGCTCACCTCAAGCTCACTTCACCTTTATAATGAACCCGGTCTTTGGGGATAAAACCGGGGAGTGTGGTATTCCTAGCACTCTAAACCACCGTAAATAATAATCTGGGTATCATCAAGGCACGAGTGAATCGATTCATCCTTGGCGAGCGTGCTGCACCTTAGACCGCATTATCACTTAAGATACTGAACTGAACTTTTCGTCTGTTTCAAAGCACGATTGCATTTTTTTTTGTGGTATAATACAGACGAAAAGAATGAAATTTTTTATTTATAATTTCAGTTTCAGAAATACTGGAATCCAAGAACTGTTACCCCATTTCTGTCTGAAGGGAAATATTTTTGTCGGTGCATTATTATAATAATATTATGCAAAATTCGTAATAAAACGATGTTTTGAGGTCAAATATTAACATAATCTTACTTACCTGATGTTAGAATTTGATTTTCGGCTGTATTATGCTACTACCTACTACTAAAAACTTGACTGAAGGTTCATAAATGTTGTCTAGTTTTGTATGTATAGCGGAAGCAGATACCTATCTAGATATAGTGGGTTTAAAGTACCCAAACGCAATAAAAACGAACCTGTAAGTTAGTCATAGTGATGTTGCCTTGACAAATAACATGAAACCCCTTAATCATAAAAACTTTTTATGCCAATTTTATTACGGTCAGTGAAACGACACTACTTTACTACTTCACACTTCAAAAGAAAACTACAAAAATAATAAAGTCTTTACGAAATTGAAATTTTTAGAAAATAACATGTGAAACAGCAACTGATGGCAACACAGCATCGTGTTGCAAACGCCGAGAAAAACATCAACAGAGAGAAATTACTTCTTTGTGGAAGTAAATTAAATCCTTCGGGATGGTATAAGGATATCCCTAGCCGTAAATCTGCGGGCGAGACCGTGGCAAGGACGTAGTGGCGAGAGGTCGCGAGATACACTTCAAATTGATTACATTAAATATGGACTGTTTATTTCAAGTTGTCTTAAAATTGCCTCCACGTATTTCCATTTTAAATGTTACATCACACTAGCAATTTCTTCTGCATCGTGGATGCTTAACCGTTAACAAACATACAAACTCACATACACATACAGCCAGCCACGAAACAACTACCTATAGGCCACACAAACATTGGCTTCGTGCGAGAAGCAAGCAGTCTCTAAATCACTGCGCCAAGTTTATTAACAGCCAAAAATGACGGATATGCCAAAAAACTGATTTATTCGTCAAAAACAATAAATACGAGGGCTGATGAAAAGATGGATGGATTTTTTGAAGAATGATAAAAGAGAAGGGAGAGAAACCGAAATGGTAGAAGAAAATAAGTTGTAACCCCAAGTAATATGGGACAAGGGCAGGATGGTGATGATTGGTCGAAAATGATAATATCGTGACTCATTATACCCAATCAACCTATGATTGGACCTTTAACCACTTAGTGTTCTTACTCCTTAGTGTTCTTACGCCTTAGTGTTCTTACTCCTCCGCTGTTCTTTTCTGATTAATTTCTTTGCGGGATCCAAGACATTTTTAATGATTCTCTGGGACTCGTTGAGCTTCAGTGTCTCGACGCTTCTCTAGTGGTCGCCACTGTTGATTCTGACTTTCAGGTGTTGCAGGGAATAGAGTGGCGGGCATGTCCCAAAAAAAATAGCCTTAATGTGAACTCAGATTATGAAACAAAAGGCAGATATACCGCGCGGAACACCACCATAGTAAAACATTATCGTCATGAAAGCTACAATGTTATTTGTAGCACAAATTGTAAAGACAATTAAAACACCTTTTGATGGGCTCAGAATATACCATTTTCTTTAAGTGTAACTGACGAGTAATATCAGTCTTATTTCAATGCAAGAGTGTTCCCTCCCATTCAGAGATTACTCGTCAGTAGCACTTAAAGAAAATAGCATATTCTGAGCCTGATTGCCCATCAAAAGGTATTTTATTTGTTTTTACAATTTGTGCTAGAAATTATATTGCAGCTTTCATGATGATAATGTTTTGCTGTGGTTTTGCAAATCACCTCTTAATATATGATAAGATGGCGAGACATAATAATAATTATCGGGTCGAAACAAGTGGTTGAGCTAAATTAACTTTACTCACATCAACATTTACCCCATTTTTCGAAGTAGGTAATTAATAGTGATTAATTTACTTTTCAACACACTTGCTCATAAAATGGCTCTAATTTCACCGCAATTAGGCACATAATGACACCTGTAATCAAACTGTGACTTTTTCATTGCTATTATTCACAAGTGAGTTATAAGGTTTTTTTTTTATTTTATTTGTTGAGTTGCTTTGTTCTTAAAAAAGTTTCGATACAAAAAAGATCGAATAGTACAAATAAATTAATGTACCTATTGCTTGCTCATTTCATGCAACTTCGTATTTAAATAGATAATTTCAACTTGTACGTTTTTAATAAATAAAACTTTCACTCAAATATAACTTTTGTTTTCTCTGTAATAAAGAAAACTTTGAATTCCCCATTTTGTACGTGGCTAGAACGCTATCCGCGAAAAGAAAAAAAAACGAAATTTCATTCTTTTAGTCTATGGCCGATCGCCATTATTCGATGCGCGCGCATAGGAAAACTGATTAATTTTTCCCGCCATTGCGAAAAATTTTTCACAACTCGTTTTCACAGTTGAAAATATTTTTTTAGTATTATTTTCTTCACAAGTGTGTTGAAAAACGTCGTATGGTACACGTGTGTATTGATGATTACCGTCCTCGGCTCTCTTAAGACCCTCACCTAACGGCTCGGGTCTCAATGGCGCCTCAGCGGTAATCACCAACATTACACACTTGTACCATAATGTACTATTATTCAATGTGTAAGTTTTGGATGTATAATTATCATGTCTTGATGGGTAGTGTAAAACATTTGGCATATTGAATTAGTTTAAATTAATTAATTTAATTATTATTATTAGATTTTTGATGCCCTTTGGGGAGCATCAAAAATCTCCCTTTTTCTTGGAATTGTACATAATATTATTATTTTTAATTTTGAGATTGTATATATTTGTTCAGTGCGAAATTAATTCTAATAATTATTATGCAAATTATTAAACATAATTTTTATTATTGAAACATTATGAATTGGCTCAAATAAGCAAACCCAAAATTCACATAGATTCGATGAGCATCATTCTGCTGACGTCTTTTAGTTTTCCTTGCGAGCATAAACCCTGGAAATACAGCTTTTACGTCAATCAAAAATCAATCTTATTTTTCCCCTTCAAAAGTTCGCATTATGACTTACAAAGTGTAAGAAAGATCTTATATTTTAATTTATACATTCCTTTTTGGGCAAAATTGAGTTTTCGCAGTCGCTGTATCCCACGACGGCTCTTCGCAAAGGTCTTATTATGTATAATTTAACAGATTAACAGCCAACCTTTTACAGAGATAACAACGAAAAACTGACTAATTAACAAAAGAAAAATGACTGAATACGAAGTGAGAAAGGTTACAGACAAACCTGTTTTTGTATAACTAAATTATACTCCCTTCACATTCCCCTTTGTGATGAAAACAAATTCAATTTATTTCTTGATGAAAAGCACACAACCAGCTTGTGAATTTTATTATTATAATACGTCGGAGTAATGGACGCTTGTGAGAATTAGCTTTTTGATGAGCTTTCTAATTTCGTTCTAAATTTTTGAACTTTAGAGTTCATTTTGAAATAGCATACTATTTTGACTCTGTTAAGTAATAATATGTCTATCAAACGTGTGTGAAAACAAGCAGGAAGTGCTCATAATGAACATTGAAGGTAAGCAAAAATAGGTAAAATATTGTTAATTAGGTGTCTGAGCCAATTAATGTGTCCTTTCCAATTTATCTTGGACATTACTCACTGACATCGGTGAAGGAAAACCTCGCGAGGAAACTTCAACTTATAATTAATATAAGTCGCCAATTTGCCTTGAGCAAGTGTGGTGATCAATACTCCTGACTTCTCTGTATGAAAAGGCCTTTGCCCTGCGTTGGGACAATAATATAATTTAGTGCTGGTATATTAGTGTTTGAGTAAAGCAAAGAGGTAGCGTGAAAAAGTTTACCTAATTGTGTGACAATAAAAAAATAAATATTTTCACTTCACGCGATGTTTCATACAAAAGTCCAAAATATTAGAATTTAATGAACTGATAAAAACGGGATCTCTTCTTATTTTTTTTGTATTTTGTCTACTTTCCCATATATTTTTTGTCATATCATTTATGTTGGCATATTTATCTTAAAGGCTAATTTGTTTTGGCATAAATTTAATTCGCATGACGCGCAAATCTACTGCGCCACGTCAAAGAATTGTCATAAAATTCAAAATCTTGTGCTACAAAATTTAGTGACAGAAACGAATCGCTGCAAAAACCGACTCCACGCAGTCTTCTCTGCCCTACTCCTAGAGTGTAATCTAAACCCGCGTAGGCGCGGAAGGGCGAGGCGGCCCGCGAGCTGAGGAGCGGTGGTTTTAACGCTCGCCACCGTGGCAGCAAGCCGAAGCTGCGGTGGTGAGCGTAAAACACATCTGCGACGATAAGCTCGCATGGGACCGCCGGAGCCCCGCAGCGCCGGAGCCGTAACAGAAACCATGCCACATGCTACATGCTGCCTGCTTGCTGCATACTTGCTTGCATGATGCATGCGTGATGTATGCGTGTTAATATCTTTGCATGCTTGCTGATAGGGAACCAAATGAAGTAACATTCATAATCTTAAAAAGCCAGTTGAAAACATTTTTGTTTTCATTAATTTCCATAATTTTTTACTTGAAATTAATCACTTTTATGTTTTGCTCAGAAAGTATAAAATCTTCTAATACTAAGGTAAAATTTCACGTGTTTGCAATTAAAAACATAATAAACTCGCACTTAATAAGTAGATTTTTTATGTAACCACTTTTTACACAAAAACATTTGTATTAAAAAATCATCAAAAAGCAAAAACAACAGCATTTAAAAACTTACAACATTGACATCCAACTACATTGTAAAGCTGTGTCGCTTCAAAACACTAAACCCTGTGACCTTCGCAGAATGAAATCCAGTAAATGTTAACAATATAAAGTGACTCTTTCAAGCCTACATTTCTCTTGGCGCTCTGCCAAGTAGGGAACTGTGAAGGGCCACATTCATGCTTGCTATACATTCTGAAGTCACTCGTTATAAGGGTGTCATTTTATTGTAGATACGTTAAAAAAGGTTCTTTTATGAAGGTAGAATGTAATGACTACGTAAATATGGTTTGTTGGATTTAAGTATGGCTACAATTTGGATTTTTACAGGGGTCATAATTTTTATCGCGAAAGTAGTCAGGTTGGATACCCCTGACCTTTAACCAAAGATACACTTACTCCTGTATCCTGTGTATCTTTTGATAAAATGACTTGCCTTTTTACATCCTTTTATAAGGCTTGTTGTTTACAACCTATCTTAAATTCTGTATCCATTATAACTTTAATAACTTAAAACTATTATGGTTTACATTTAAAAGTTATGCAGAAAATGCTTGACTGGAATTGTGTGTGCGTGAGGATGTATGTGTGGTGTGTATGTGAATGTGTGTGGGATGTGCACGGGTGAAAGAATGACGTGAGTGAAAGGGATAGAGCTTAAGACTAATTTATGATGGTGTGTATTTATTGCAATAAAGCCTCTGTTTCTTCATAACTAAGTGGTTTAATCCATTCAGTTAGGATTTTTTTGCAATCATGCTGTTTTTTTTTTGTGTATAGTAAGTTTCTCTATTACATCTATTATAAAGCTGAGCAGAGCGCTTTTTGAAAAAAAACCGTTAGGTTTATTATCGACTGACCCCAGAATACAGCTGACAAAGACGAGCGGTCCCTGAGCATTTGTTTCTGTGTCAAGGGGGTAAGGCACAACCTTCACTACATGTTATAAACGAATAACAGCTAATTAAATTGTAATAATCTTCTTCTTGAAGGTTGTTTATAACTATCTATTCGTTCCCACAGATACTACAAATATATACAGAAGGCTCGCTCTATGTATCGAGCGAATACATGTGGACGCACGGAAATTGGCTGGCTTCAATACTGGGCATATTCAGATATCAGGTTTGAGAGATATTATTATTATTATTATTCTCATTTATTCATTTATATACATATTTCATTACATTTTTAAATATTAGTAAAAAAAATAAATAAAAACATTTAAAAATATAAAAAATAGTAGCCCACCGGTATCGGGAACAGGGTCCAAGCTACCGGTGGTCAGGGCTCCTGAGAGAGGAATCTCCTGACTATACGCGCCGTGTCCAGGAGTACCGCTTTCTGTATCAACCCCTTGATCCAGCTGCCTAACGAGAGCCTCCTTAGGTGTTGGTCGAGGCTCTTGGAAATGAGTCCATTGGCCGTAACGACTATCGGCACAATGACTGCTGTATTCACATCCCACATGTCGACAACCTCGCGAGCCAAGTCAAGATACTTAATTTGTTTATCTTTCTCGGTTTTCACGAGGTTCTCGTCATGCGGAACCGCTATATCAACAATCATTGCGCGACGCTCTAATCGATCTATCACCACTATATCAGGCTTATTGGCAACAATAGTCCTGTCAGTGATGATAGATCGATCCCAATACAACGTGATATGACCATTTTCGAGAACTGGGTCGGGCACATACCTGTAGTACGGTACTTCCGACTCCACAAGCCTGTACTTTAGAGCAAGTTGCTGGTGGATAATCCTAGCTACAAGGTTGTGTCTATGCAAGTAGTCTCCGTTAGCTAGACGAGAGCACCCAGAGATAATGTGTCGGATTGATTCACCCGGCCGGTGGCATGCCCGACAAATGTCAACCGTGCCGTCCTTCACAATATACCTCCGGTAGTTGTTCGTCATCATAACTTCATCCATAATTGCACAGACAAAACCTTCGGTTTCCCCAAACAGGTCACCAAAACGCAGCCAGGATACGGACGCCAAGAAATCTACATCAGGCCCATGTAGGGCCCGGTAAAAACGCCCGTGAAGCTCCTTGCTCTGCCATACCTCCTTGCGGTCATTAGTATCAAGTACTACAGGTTTGCGCCAGTTCTCGTTCGCTAAGGAGAGCGGGGTGAGGCCCTTGTCCACTGAGACCACATCTCGGTGCATACCCACGTCGGTTTTATGGAAGTACTCCCTGAGACTGCATACCTCACGGTTGTGCAGGGACTTAGCATTAAGAAAGCCTCGGCCTCCGCACTTCCGTGGGATATACAGTCTCATTACCGATGACCGTGGGTGATGCATCCGATTTGCGGTCAGCAATGAACGGACCCTCCTATCCAGGGCGTCAAGTTCCGCCTGAGTCCACTTGAGTATGCCGAAAGAGTACATCAAAACCGGCATGACCCATCCGTTAAAGGCGCGCACCTTGTTTCCGCCTGATAAAAGACTATTTACCACTTTATTCAGGCGGCCAAAGAAGCGCTCCCTCAACGATTGTTTCATGTCGGCAGCATTGATACCTAACGCTTCCGACATACCCAAGTACTTGTAGGTTTCGGTTGACGAGAGGGATCTAAGGCGTATGGAATCCGAGAGTTGGGTTCCCACGGATTCCATAATCTCCCCTCGCTTCACTTGCATGACTGCACATTTGTCCACACCAAATTCCATCCTGATGGCACTACTGAAAGTTTCTGTTACTTTCAGTAGCTCCATCAGTCGCAAATTGTTGGGGGCAAAGAGTTTCAGATCATCCATGTAAAGGAGGTGAGATATAACCTGACCTCCTCTTCTCAACCGATAGCCCAGACCTGAACCCTCCAGCAACGTGCTTAGAGGGTTCAAGGCCAAACAAAACCACAGTGGACTCAGACTATCGCCCTGAAATATACCTCGCTCGATCCTTATCGGTTCGCTATTCTCCCGGATTTGCCGACATCCTGGATAGCGAAGGACCGTCCTCCATCGCCCCATACATGACATCAGGAAGGTGCGTAGAGTTGTGTCAACTTTATACAACTCTAACACCCTCATGAGCCATGTATGTGGCACAGAATCATAGGCCTTCTTATAGTCTATCCAACATGTCGACAGATCCCTTCGGGAACGACGAACCTGCTGGTTAATGGCCATATCAATGAGGAGTAGCTCCTTAGTACCACGAGACCCGTTCCTACATCCATTTTGAGAGGCAGACATAATAAAATTTTTGTCAATGTGATCATTAATTTTAGCTCTCAAAATGGATGTAAGAACTTTATAGACCGTTGGTAGGCAAGTGATCGGTCTATAATTTTTGGGTTCCGCAGTACTACCTGATTTATGGAGCAGGTGGGTTATTCCAGTTGTTAGGAATTGAGGCAACGATCCTGACTCTAGGGCTGACTGGAACTGGGACGCCAAGCGAACGTGCGATCTCTGGAACCATTTTACCCAGAAGTTGTGCAGCCCGTCCGGCCCTGGAGATTTCCAGTTAGGTAACGGACGGACTGCACGAGCTATATCTTGGGGGCTGATGGTAATTGCCCCCATTTCTTGTATTGGATCGCACGCTCGCTCAACCTCCCGAGTCCAATCGCCCTCAGTGTGACTGACAGGCACCGACCAGATGCTGCGCCAAAACGAACACATGGCATCATCATCCGGCAGGCGCGTATCAGTCACGCCTTGGTCCGGTCGCTCCCAAGACCTATACACCCACCTCTCATCACTTTGGAATATGCGGTTCTGAGTGTACCGCTCCACTCGCCGCCTGTACCGCCTTATACGGTTTGCCCATGCACAGATCTTCTGCTTCAGGAAGTCGATACGCTCTGTGACACTGGACAAATAATCTCGAGGACTGATATCAGTCCCCGAGAATGCCCGTCTCACAAAGCGCATCACTCTAGGGCGCATATTGCCCTCCCTGAAGCAGATAAGCTTGCCGATGAGTGCTCTAGCCTCACCAATACGACGCTCAATCCTGCACTGCCATGCTGGTACAGCTGGTTTTGGTCGTGCAGCTCCGTCACTGTTAGGGAATTTGACATGAGCTACACGACATGCTGCTACAGCCGCGCAGTACAAGATCGAGTGGGTATCGGCGAGGTCTTCGCTGCTGTCAAAACAGTTTGACAACTGCGAATCTAAAGCACACACCAGCGCCCTGTTTTTCTTGTGCATGGGCAAACGAGGTAATCGCGGTCTTAGTTCAGGCGGTGTAGAGCGATACTCCCGGAAAGCATCCTCCAAAGCACTCCTCAATTGAATATTGCACTGGGTACTCACGGATATAGCCTCGCCATTATCCTGTTCACCATCGTCGTCAGGTCGCGGTGAAGCACTGGGTAAGTCTTGCGATTGTACCGCGACCGCAACTAGTGGCAAAGCAGACGTGACGTGACTACTCCGTGATTCATGGCGTAGTCGATCAAGCACAACGTCATCCAGCATATGATTACGCTGGATGGCCCGCACCTGATCCGACAGTCGCTGTGCCGACACGTTGATAGCTGGCTCAAGCACCTGAAACAGAGAGAGCATCCGACCACGGTAAGCAGTCAGGTTACTTCCCCCCTCTGTAGCCCCAAAGTATGAGCGCATGACACTTTCATTGAGAGACTGTGTCCATCTCATGCGCTGCACACTTCCACCGGGAGCGGGGACCCTATCAGAGACCGGAGGGTCTCGAGGCCCCAAGCTGTCCGGCGGCCGGCGTCGTCCCCGCCGACGTACAGGTGGTGGCGTCGTCGGTGGAGAGAAATATTCGTCGCTCGAGCTCGACGCAACTGCCGAGGCCGGTGTCACAGCACTCACTATAGGGCTGGGTTCCGGCGGCGGCGAGGCGGAGCTGAGCGACGTGTCCGGAGATGGTGGGCGTGCTCGTCGTATCGCTGCTCGCGTCAACATTGTTCTTCACATTGATATATTTCTATGGTTCTTCAGTATTCAATTTAATTTTGTATGTTTCCATCAATAATATATATATGTAGGTACTGTAAGATATACTTCTATATTTATTTCGTTGATTTTTTGCATTTTTCATTTCCATTTGACAACTGTCATAAAATATTTTTCAACCACTTTTGTACATCCAGTTCCATTATGATATTGATATTTAATTTTATAGTTCCAATGCGTTGCCAAATATTATTTGATGGTTTCTAATCTGTTTTATGTGGTGTTTAGATGATTTTATTAATTTAAAACATATGTATAGTGAAGAGTCAATGCGTGACGTTTAGTGTTGCCAGCTTATTATTATTATTATTATTATTACCGTCAGACATTTCCCGTGGATCAGTGTTTATGCGCCGTCAAATATTCAAATTCTAGTGTTTATTATAATAGTAATGATAAATTCCACATAATTTTATTCTATATATGGGTTTATACAGTGTGACAATTCTACTACTTTATGAAATAAAAAGCTATGTAGAATTGTACGTTAAAATTTTAATAGCTCTCACAAGAATGCGATGAGTATCAAAAACAGAGATACAAAAAACACTAACCTAGACGCACTAAGTTAGGCAGAGATTTCCAGGCTCCACAGCCTGGCCGGCAAACAGGATCGACCGAAGATAAGACTGCCGCGGTCGGCTCCTAGCTTTGAGACGGAAGTCCCCGGGGACTTAACAGTAAGACCCGCCCTGGGAGCAGCAGGCACGCGACAGCACGACGACGGTAGACTTTAAGTAAATCAGCGTGTTACTTAAGCGACAGCGAGATCTAGACTGACCCATTTGACAGGTTTCTTTCCTGTCGGCTCTTCCGAAATTCATATTATTTTCCAAGTATGAATTTTATTTGTGGAACGCCCGTATGGTCATACAGCGGGGTATTATAGTACCGGCTAGACTCAATTATTGTAGACTGCCAGTTATTTTTATTCGATTAGTGCGTATAGGATTTTTAAGAACACCAGATACATTAGCGGGTGTCCAGCTGTTTAGTATAAAATACAGCAATACACACATATATTCGATTTAATTCGTTATAATAATTTAATATATTCTTTATTTCAGACACAGAGATCCATAGTTAAAAAGTTAAAAAGTAAATTACAGTAATTAATAAAAAATAAATAATAATAATAATACAATTTCGGTCAGTACATAGTAACTGTTTCATGGTGTAATCTGTACCCAACGACTATATGTTAATGACGTTATAAGCCTATCTGCCAGGCCGCTAACAATGGTATTTGTACACTTGTAAATTCTGGACATATTTAATTCCCCCATCCCCGTTCCATCATCGGACGAGCAGAGATACGGCGAAGCGTCACCGCTATATGGTTGAAGTTCCACGGTCTCGAACCAAGCGCTTTGACTCCACATTTATTGTGCGAACTGCCAGACTGTGGAATTCCCTGCCCGCCTCTCTGTTCCCTGATAAGTATAATCTGGGTATCTTTAAGGCACGAGTGAACCGGTTCATCTTAGGCAAGCGTGTACCAACTTAGGCCGCATTATCACTTACGATCAGGTGAATTGCGGTCAAACGCAAGCCTATTTAATAGTAAAAAACAAAAAAAAAAACATGAATGACGCTATCCTCTTCCTCTGGATGGCATTAAATGAGTCGATTCACGCTTCCGTAAACATTTCTGAAGCGCTTCAAACCCATCAGTTGCCTAAAGATGTTATTATAAGCTACTCGTATGCCATCGTGCGCCCTCTTGGTATAATCAGTCCAAAGTTGACAAGTGTAGAAACTCTGGCAAAAGGACCTAAAAAGAGTAACTTTCACGTCAGGAGCCGACTTGGAGAACTTTCTTATTAGCATATTGCCCATCACAGAGCTCTTCTCTGTCGTTCGACATCCGCGTCATCCTTCAAATTTGAGTTTACGATATGACCAAGGTATTTGAAGTTATCAACCATCTTAACATGTTGCCCTTTAATAATTATTATTGGTATGTTTTCCGGTCCCTTACCCGATCTGAAAACCACGAACTCAGTCTTTTTAACATTATAGACCAAATTATGATATGTAGCATACCTTAAACAGGTTGCAATAAGTCGTCTCAAACCTTTAATCGAAGGGCTGAGCAGCACCATGTCATCTGCGTAACTCAGGTTGTTAACGTACCTCTCATCCAAACGGAGCCCCACAGGAGTGCTGCTCAGCTCCACGATCAAGTCATTCATATAAATGTTAAACAGATCGGGAGAGGTGAGCCCGCATTGTCGAACACCACACGGGAGACGGAACCTGTCAGATAACCCGGCACCCCATCTGACGTTGTTAGTCTGATTTTGGTACCAGTACTCAAGAAGACCAACAACCTCACAGGGGACACACGTGCTACGTAGCTTTGCCCACAGTAAGTCATGATTAAGTGTGTCAAAAGCACGACTTAAATCTAAGAAACAGGCATATACAGTGGTCTTATTCTGTTTGTAATAGGCAGTAACTTGTTTTAGAGCAAATATTGCCATGTCTGTCGAAACATAAGGGCGAAAACCAAACTGACCACCATCATAATTGTTAATATTGTTAAAATAAAAATAGTAAACAGATAATAATAATAATATAATCTGTGCTTAACTTTGTTAATTTTTACACTATGTTTTTTTACCTCTCTCTACACTGTGGTCATCACTAGAAAGTTGTATTGTATTTTCTTAAAAAATAAAGTTTATCTATAAATGATTAGAAAGTGATATTTTCATTTAACAATAATAAGTTATGGGCCCAGAAAGTCCGATAAATAAAATCAGTGCAAAAAGTAATAAAATAAAGTGTGAAAAACATTTTCGTAACATACCTAACCTATATAGGCAACGTGCTCAGTATAAAGAACAAAATTTTTACTTTGATTCGAAATCAACATGTCCACAAGTAATCAACTGGCATTAATTGAGAAATTAACCGGCCGTGATAATTATTCCACATGGCGTTTTGCTGTTAGAACGTATTTACAGCATGAAGAGTTATGGGATTGCGTGGAATGTGAAAATTCGAGTACAATTGACAAAAAGCGGGACACTAAAGCCAGATCGAAAATAATACTTCTTGTCGATCCTATAAATTATATTCATATTCAAGAATCAAGCACTGCGAAGGAAGTTTGGGAAAATTTATCTCGTGCTTTCGATGACTCCGGGCTAACACGCCGAGTTGGTCTGCTGCGGGACTTATGCAATACTACACTAGCTGGATGTCTAAATGTAGATTTTATGTCAGTAAAATAATGACAACAGCCCACAAGTTGAGGAACATTGGCTTTAATGTAGATGACGAGTGGTTAGGCACACTTTTGCTATCCGGCCTGCCAGAATGTTACAAGCCAATGATAATGGCCCTTGAGAGTTCAGGTACGAAGATTTCCTCTGACTCAGTGAAATCTAAAATATTACAA
Source organism: Charanyca ferruginea (assembly GCA_947361185.1). Taxonomy (NCBI): domain Eukaryota; kingdom Metazoa; phylum Arthropoda; class Insecta; order Lepidoptera; family Noctuidae; genus Charanyca; species Charanyca ferruginea. Next base: position 9,100,903 of record OX376070.1, read on the forward strand.
GATGTCAAACAAACTGAAAGTGATTCATCGGCTCTGGCTACAAGTCAGAAGTTTCACAACAAAAATAAAAGGTTTTCTAAAGGCCCCCGCTGCTATACATGCAACAAATACGGTCATAAAAGTCCTGAGTGCAAATCATCTAAAACAAAAAAGGATCAGAAGAATACAAATAATCAAAACAGTTCATCTTATGCTGCTGTATTTATAGCTTCTTCCGAATACTCTGATGCCTGGTATGTTGATTCTGGTGCTTCTGTACACATGACCAAACACAATAATATGTTCATTGAAGAAACAACTCCACACATTAGAACCATTAAAGTTGCAAATAATAAAACACTGCCTGTTCAAAGCTCTGGAAAAATAAGCTTGAGTGTTTATGATGAAAGAGGCCAACTAAATAAAATATTGTTTACAAATGCGTTACATGTACCTGAACTGGCTACAAACCTGCTGTCAGTAAGTCAAATTATTAATAATGGTGGCCAAGTAAAGTTTAATAAAAGTGGCTGTGTTATTCTTAATAGAAAGAATGTCACAGTAGCAACAGCTAGCTTAATAAATAATATGTACCGATTGAACATGCCTGGTGGCTATGCATGCATATCAGATATTATTGAGCAAGACACTTACCTGTGGCACCAGAGGATGGGGCATCTGAACTTTCAGACCATGAAGAAACTGGCTGAGAATATCGCAGATTTAAACTTAAGTCAAGTTAAAGATAATGTTAAGTGTATAACGTGTCAGGAAGGAAAACAAACACGTCTGCCTTTTAAAAGTCAAGGGTCTCAGAGCAAAGATCTACTTGAATTGATACACTCGGATGTCTGCGGACCGATGGAAACTCAGCCTTTAGGTAAAGCCAGATATTTTGTCACATTCCTAGATGACTACTCAAAGAAAATATTTGTGTATACCATGCACAACAAGTCGGAAGTATTCGATAAGTTTAAAGAATTCAAAAAGCAAGTTGAGAATCAGTTAAATCGCAGTATTAAAATTCTCAGATCAGACAACGGACTTGAATATGTTAATGAAAAGTTTTCAAATTTTCTCAAAGATGCTGGTATAATACATCAAACAACTACACCTTACACGCCAGAACAAAATGGTAAAGCCGAACGCATGAACAGAACTCTAACAGAAAGAGCGAGATGTATGTTATTAGATGCCTGGTCAGAAACCTAAAGTCAGCCATATGCGTACATTTGGTTGTGAGGCAATGGTTCATTTACCAAGAGAAAAGAGAAAGAAGTTGGATTCTAAATCTCAAAAATCTATTTTTATCGGTTACTGTGAGAACTCTAAAGGATATCGATTCATATTACCTAATTCAAGAACTGCAATAAAAGTAGAGATGCAATATTTTTAGAGTCAACAGTTAAAAGAGATTATGAACCAATTGAATTAACTTCAAATGAAAACAGTAATAAAATTAAAGATAACATAGAAGAAATTTGAAGTGATGACTCATTTGACACTGTGACTGAAGGAAAATCACAGTTAGACAGCGAGTACATCCTCGATGAAAGTATAGAATCTTCACCTGAAAGGAATATAACAATTAGAACAAGAAGACAATGTTTAAATGCTCAGAAACAAAAAGAAAGTTCTTACCTGTGCTGTGAAGATCAATTATCAGAAAATGAAGTTCCTGATAGCTATGAAAAGGCATTAACATCTATTGATGCTACAAAATGGATAAAATCAATAAAAGAAGAGCTTGATTTTCATCACCAAAACAATACTTGGACATTAGTTGATAAAACTCCCAATATGCGATTAATTGGATGTAAATGGGTGTTTCGAATCAAAGAAGAACCTTCAGGTCCACGTTATAAGTCCAGGTTATGTGCAAAAGGATACTCATAAACCAAAGGTATTGATTACCAAGAAACATTTTCTCCAACTGTCAGGTATGATTCCATACGTCTATTACTCTCAGAAGCTGCCCAACACAATCTTCAGATAATTCAGTTAGATATTAAAACAGCTTTTTTATATGGTGAGCTTGAAGAAGACAATATACATGACAATACCCAAGGCTTTAACCTGTGATACTAACAAGGTATGTAAACTCAATAAATCACTATATGGTTTAAAACAAGCTCCTAGATGCTGGAACTCAAAATTTGATGCTGTTTTAAAGAAGTTTGGGCTAGTCAATAGTAAAGCTGATCAATGTGTGTATATTGGTAATATTAATGGAGCAAAATGTTATCTGTGTTTGTATGTTGATGATGGACTATTATTTGCTAAAGATGTATCTACTTTAAAGGGATTAATTAATGACTTACAATCCATATTTAAAGTAAAAACCTGTTCACTTAGGAATTTTGTTGGTGTTGAGATACAGAAATATGACAAGTACATTTTTATACATCAGTCAAACTATGTTGAGAAGCTGTTAAATAAATTTAATATGTATAATTGTAAACCTAACAGCATTCCAGTTGACCCACATATGAAGTTGGAAAAAGGAGAAGGAGAAACCGAAAAGAATATTCGATATAGAGAGGCCGTTGGATCATTGATCCTATTTATCAAGTATCAACATGGAAGAACTACTATACAAGCAGCAAGTTGCCATCAATGGCATGCGACAACTTTGGTCTAATTTCAAGAAAGATGGTCAAGATCGCAAAACTACAGAATATATCAAGAAAAGGATTGAAACTCTGAATAGTTATTGGAACGAGTTTCAGAAAAATCATGAAAAACTGTGTATGTACGAAGATAAAAACCAGGAATATTTTACCGGAAATCATTATGAAGAGAATAAGGCGTTTTACATAGAGGTTAGAGATTCGATTCAGAGGGCAGGTTTGATAAAGCCGACTCTGTTTGGTCGGGAGCAGCCAGGTGCCTCGCCCGCAGAGGGCAGAACAACCCCGGTGAGTCCAATGCCAACTCAGAAGTTTACTACTCGGGGAACGGATAGCAAGTTCGATGAAAAGTTGCGTAAACAGGGCAGCAAATTTAAAGCCTTTGCCCGCTTCGTGTCCAGTGTAAACTTATCAGCCGTAGAAGAAAAATGGGAGTTTGAAGACATTTTGAAAACTCTGGAAACCCGTTGGAAAGCTGTTGATGGTCTCCATTGGAAAATAGACAGCGAATTCGATGAGGTAGACGAAACTTACGAAATTTCATACACTCACCATGAGCAAATGTATTATAACATCAAGAAAGAAATAAACCGTAAGTTATTCTCTGTATCACATCGAGAAAAATCTACGCCTCAACTTGATATTCCTATATTCAACGGAAATTATCAAACTTGGGTATCATTCAAGGACTTGTTTACGGAGGCAATACACGGTAACCCATATTTATCTGCAGCCCAGAAAATGCAATTCCTGAAGAGCAAGATTAAAGGCGAACCAGAACGCTTAATACAGCATCTTGCAATCAGCTCAGATAATTACATTGCCAGCTGGGACATATTGAACCACCGTTACAATAACAAGAAATTCATTTTCTCCACTCTTATGAACACCTTCGTGAATATTCCAGTCATGCAACAAGCGACATCAAACCACATCAAACGTATTCATGACGTAGCAACCGAGTGCCTAAATGGAATCAAGAATTTAGGCGTCAACATTGATACCTGGGACCCAATGATAGTACATCTACTAACTCTGAAAATGGATTCCGAAACTCTCAATGAATATTTCACCTCACTCAAACAGCCAAGAGAACTGCCGTCGTTGAAGGAATTCTTAGAGTTTCTAGAAAACAAGTTCACTACAATGGAGTCGGCACGTCGTAAACAAGATGCGATACAAAAGGATGCAAGCCTTCCTTCAAATTCGGGGAACTCAAGATCCAGTCAGGGAAAAAGATATTACGTCAGCAACAAGGCTACATCCCAGAAGACTCGATCACTGTCTTGTCCAATCTGCAAGGATCATCATGGCATATATTATTGCAAGGAATTCAAAGAAATGGACCCCGCTCTGAAGAGAAAAACAATTAATCAACTTAACTTCTGTACAAATTGTTTGTATAGTCATAATGGAAAAAAGTGCACGTCAAGCAATCGTTGCCGAAAATGCAAGGGGCAACATAATACAGTGTTACACGATGCCTTTACAAACGAAAACACGACGTCACACAACGTTTCCGGCCTCGTGCCCCCTGAGCAAGAGTCAAGCCACGCGACTCATGTTGCACAACAAAAACTTGCATCGACAGTTTTATTAGCGACTGCAATTATCAAGGTGACAGGAGCTGATGGAATAAAAAGGACTATGCGAGCCTTGATCGACCAAGGATCACAAATTTCGTTGATCACCGAAAACGCAGCTCAACAGCTAGGACTACCACGGCAAAACTGTAAGGGAGTTATCACTGGCATCGGCATGAATAACAATACATGCAAAGGAATGTTGAGCATCAACTGTACATCATTCGACGACAACTACGAATTCAGTACTAATGTTCTCATAATGAACAAACTAACAAGAACTCTACCAAACGCAACATTTTCAAAACCATCATGGGCATTTTTAGATCAAATTCAATTAGCTGACCCACAGTTTTACATCAGAAACCCAATTGACATATTATTGGGCGCGGATGTATACGCCAAGATTATCATGAACGAGGTTCACCGAGAAGATGCAAGCAACTACATTGCCCAGAAAACACGCATTGGGTGGATTTTGTTCGGCGAGATCCAAAGTCTTCAGTGTAACCTAATCCTAAACAACATACAAGACATTCAACAATTTTGGGAGATCGAAGATATTCCAGAAGATGATAAAAACTCATATGAAGAAGATGACTGCATCAAATTTTACAAGTCGACCACAACAAGGCTGGAAGACGGGAGATATCAAGTCAGATTGCCACTGAAGTCCAATTTCAACACGGATATTGGGGAATCGAAACATAAGGCAATCGCTCAGCTGTATCAGATAGAACGGAAATTCTCGAAAAACGACTCTATTGCCAAACAGTATAAGGCCTTTATTGATGAATACTTATCGCTTGGTCACATGAAACCTGCGCATAGTAACAAGAAACCTGAATATTTTCTACCGCATCACTGCGTACTACGTAACGAGTCAACAACTACGTCACTCCGAGTAGTATTCAATGCGTCATCAAAAACTTCTACTGGGGCTAGTCTAAACGACTGTATGTATCCAGGACCCAACCTCCAAAAGGATCTTATGACGCTTATTTTGAAGTGGAGACAACATCGTATAGCTTTCATCGCAGACATTGAGAAAATGTTTCGGCAAATATGGGCCCATGAAGACGACCAAAATTTACAAAGAATCGTTTGGCGAAATAATACTAAGCAATACGTACAAGAGTATCAACTTACTACAGTCACCTATGGCACCAAGGCCGCTCCGTTTCTAGCAATGATGACTCTAAGGCAGTTGGCTAACGACGAGAGAGCAAGACACCCACATGCAGCACAAGTGATCGAGGAATGCTTCTACATGGATGATTTGTTACACGGTTCCGACTCTGTAGCATCAGCAAAACAACTACAGCAAGATTTGCAAGCGACCCTCAAGGCGGGTGGTTTCAATTTACGAAAATGGAGATCCAATTATCAAGAATTGCATGACAGCACCAGCAAGGACTGCGATCAAGAGCGTTACGACTTCAAACAAGCTGAGTCAACAAAAACATTGGGACTCCACTGGAATCCTCAACAAGACATCTTCACATTTCAATCAAGAATTGAGACCACCCCCAATACAATGCATCTGACAAAGCGGAAGTTACTGTCTGAGATATCCAAGTTATTTGATCCCCTCGGATGGCTCACTCCACTTTCCACACAAATGAAAATTTTGTTCCAAGACATCTGGAAAGAAAAGGACCTAAAATGGGATGACAAGATTCCTGAGAAAATCAACCGAGAATGGAATAAAATCAAACAAGACATTGAAAACATAAATCGATGCCAAATACCTCGATGGATAGGCACATACATGACCGGAAACAATATTGAATTACACGGTTTTTGCGATGCATCGCAGAAGGCATTCGCGTGCGTCATTTACTGCAAAATTACAAATCTAGGTCAAACAAACATAACGTTAATGGTTGCGAAATCAAGACTCGTACCTCACAACAAAAGTATTTCTTTGCCCAAATTGGAACTAAGCGGTGCCCATCTGCTTTCTAAACTAATGGTCAAAGTGATAACAAGCTTGAACGGCCACGACATCAAGGTTTACGGGTGGACCGATTCAACGGCGGTACTGGGTTGGATACAAGGCGACCCCAATCGCTGGAAAGTGTTTGTTGCCAACAGGGTGCGACAAATAACAAAAGAGATGCCTTCTGAATGCTGGCGATATGTGAAGTCAGCGGAGAATCCAGCAGATTGCGCTAGCAGAGGTTTAACAAGTCTGAAGTTAAAGGAACACAATCTGTGGTGGAACGGACCTACTTGGCTACCTCTCTTCAAACCGGAAATCGAAGCAAGTCGCGAAACTTTCTTTATTGAAGAAGAAGCACTTAACAAGCAAGTTCATATTGCGATACAAGACGCGTCTCAGGACAACAGCTTCATCAAGAAACTGCTTAGCAAATTGAGCTCGTTTACAATGGCTGTACACGTACTAGCACGTTTACGACGCTTGGTAACCCGAGAACCAGAAAACGCCACCAAGCCCTACGTTACCTTAACCGAGCAACGTAAGGCAAAAGCTGTAATAATTCAAGGAGTTCAGGGTGTGGAGTTTGAACAAGAAATCCAAGACCTGAAGAAAAACAACACAGTATCCAGGACTAGCAAGATCTTGAATTTGAGCCCGTTTTTAGACGAAGAGGGAATACTACGCGTAGGTGGAAGACTGCATCACGCTGTGATCAATTCAGAACTCAAACATGACACGGCGGCACGACACGGTTGGCGCAGTGGCTGAGCGATCGACTGCTGCGCAGCGTGATGCGGGTTCGATTCACGCCCAGGGTAAACATTGGTGTGATGAGCACTTGTGTTTGCTTTGTGTCTGGGTGTTGTTTATCTATATATACATACGTATTTAGAACAAAAAAAAAATGTATTTGTGTATGTATATCAGCTGTCTGACACCCATAGTACAGGGTCTCCCTAGTTTGGGGTCAGATGGCCGTGTGTGAAAATGTCCCCACATATTATTATTATTTATTTTTATCCCATAATTTTGCCTCATCAACATCGTTTGACGGAACTAATAATAGATCACGCACACAAACTCACGTTTCACGGCGGAGCTCGAGTTACATTAGCATGTATCAGGCAAAAATATTGGATAATCGGGGGAAACAATGCAACGAAAAAACAAATACGTCAATGTGTTACCTGTAGAAAACAAAACCCTATCAAACAACAACCCCTGATGGGAGATTTACCTGCAGCAAGGGTTAATCCATCCCGTCCCTTTACACACACCGGCGTTGATTTTACTGGCCATGTCTATATCAAAACCAACAAGGGTCGTGGTGTCAAGACCACAAAAGGATACGTGTCAGTATTTGTTTGCATGGTGACGAAGGCCGTGCATTTGGAACTGGTCTCCGACCTCACAACATCATCTTTTATCGCTGCCTTACGCAGAATGGCAGCAAGAAGAGGCACACCTTCTCACTTGTACAGCGACAACGGCCGTAACTTCGTAGGGGCAAGCAAGGTTTTACGAAACGAATATGAAGAAATTCAGGGTATAATCGATGACAACCTATTGGCGGAGATAGCGGATATGGAGATCACATGGCATTTCAACGCTCCTGCATAAGAAAAGAAAATAATAATAGTCGAGTTCCAGAGAGGGTCATAAAGTGACACTCGAAAAGATAAGTGAGGGTAAATAAGATTCAAGAAGCTGAGAGAGTGACAACCCTCTGCGAGGGTAAATGAGTGACTAAGCCTCTTCGAGAGAGGGTCAAGCATGACCAGCCTCTACGAGAGAGGGCCAAGCGAGGGTAAATAAGATTCAAGAGGGTGAGAGAGTGACAACTCTCTGGGAGGGTAAATGAGTGACTAAGCCTCTTTGAGAGAGGGTCAAGCAAGTAATACACCTCACCGAGAGGTTCAAAGAGTAATACGCGCGTAAGAGTAATACGAGTAATACAAAGTGACCAATCTCCGGGAGGGTCAAACGTAATATGCCTCACCGAGAGGGTTTAAGCCGAGAGAAAAAAATATTTTAAAATAGAGCCCACGACTTTGAGCTTATTCAATAAAAGAAAACACAAAGTACAGTAAAATGAAAGAGCAGTATTCATTATTTTATTTATTGTTGTTAGAATCTGTATAGTTTATATATATAAGTAGGTTTGTTTAAACAACTACAGGATATGGTCCTGTAGCTATCGTGAAGTGTCTCAGTCCCCAACTCAGTAGTGACCACTATGTGGTTTTAAAAACACACCTAAGCGAAGACTGAATACAGTTACCAGAGGGTAAACGCAGTGGTGTGCACGTGTGTGGGGTGCAGAGTAATGTGGTTAAGTTTAGAGTAAAAGTGTAGGTGAGAACGACTATAGGATATTGTCCTATAGCACGTCGTACAGTAAAACAAACCCCAACTTGTAAGTAACCAACGAGTGATTTAAAACTCACAAGCGAAGAATGGGTGCCAATTACCAGAGGTAAGAGGATTGTGTGTGGGGATGTAGTGTAAGTTTTTGTAAAGTATGTAAATATGTTCAGTACGACGAAGAGGGCTGAGGAGAAAATATTAGTATTTTATGCACACACAAGAATCTAAGCCAAATTAAAATATCGAAATAAATAGTACTAATGAACTAGTAAGATTAGAATTTTGAAGAAAATGATAGAGCTAGCTTTGATTTCACGATTAGGCGCCAAATGTGACAATTTTACTACTTTATGAAATAAAAAGCTATGTAGAATTGTACGTTAAAATTTTAATAGCTCTCACAAGAATGCGATGTGTATCAAAAACAGAGATATAAAAAACACTAACCTAGACGCACTAAGTTAGGCAGAGATTTCCAGGCTCCACAGCCTGGCCGGCAAACAGGATCGACCGAAGATAAGACTGCCGCGGTCGGCTCCTAGCTTTGGGATGGAAGTCCCCGGGGATCTTAACAGTAAGACCCGCCCTGGGAGGAGCAGGCACGCGACAGCACGACGGCACGACTCAGGACCGTTACTGATTTTTGGTTGTGGACCGGTAGACTTTAAGTAAATCAGCGTGTTACTTAAGCGACAGCGAGATCTAGACTGACCCATTTGACAGGTTTCTTTCCTGTCGGCTCTTCCGAAATTCATATCATTTTCCAAGTATGAATTTTATTTCTGGAACGCCCGTATGGTCATACAGCGGGGTATTATAGTACCGGCCAGACTCAATTATTGTAGACTGCCAGTTATTTTTATTCGATTAGTGCGTATAGGATTTTTAAGAACACCAGATACATTAGCGGGTGTCCAGCTGTTTAGTATAAAATACAGCAATACACACATATATTCGACATCAGTATGAAGGTTTTAAGCTATATAAGCAGTAAACTAATTAAAAGAATTACTGACAATTGTCAAGATTGACAACTGTCATTGACAAACATGTCATAACAAAACATTATTAATTTTCCAGATTTATAAAAATGGAACTATAATATACAGACACACAGTCTTTATGCTCGATGGAATATAATGTAGGTACCTTTAAAGGCCCATTTAAATTATGAAAGATTCCATGAATCTATAAAAACAAGTATTATACATGTAAACAGCAATTATGAAAAATGATTGCATGCTTATAAAAAGTAAATATAGTATGTGTTACAACATATACTATTACAGAAACCAGCTTTTGATAATTTTTGATAATAAAGTAGCCTATAGAATAGATAACTTTCAAAATTGAACCAGTAGTTCCCGATAACAGCGCGTTCAAACAAACTTCAACTTTATATATTGTAATTATACATTTGTGTGAGTGTTTTCGCTCATTGTACAGAGTCGTCCTTCTGTACCTACCTACTTATCAATTTTGTGCCATTGGTATCTACTGACAAGATCCGATACAAGGTGTGTCTGGTAAGCTTTGTAGATGAATTGTGTTTATTTGACACAATCAGATTGTCCGATGCATCTGTGTAATGAGAATGACGTAGCTACCTGAAGATACGGGCTTACAAGGCTAATAGTAGTAATTCTCCGTAGATACTGAAATTAATCTATATGTAAGATATCGAAATGTTAATCGGTGGCAATACAGAACAAAGCTAGATACCGACTTCCGAAACTAAAGTTATGTGTGTTCTGTACGTCGATTCTGTAAAATACAAACAACAACTCGCATCTCACATCGCTATTCACTCTCGCATAAGGTTCAAAATTGCCTTGATATATTTGACACTTTGAGTCGAGTTCGAGTGCGAAGTGGGCGTCGAAGTGACGGGAAAAATACCTTACAGAATGCCACTTCTTACGTCATCTCATACTTTATCTGTCAAAATGTCCCTGTCAATTTAGTTCAACTCGCTGACACGCTCGCAAGGGTGGTGCTAATGTAAATTCAAATTATCAACCGAGTTTTTAGAATGCCAATCAAGAAACTCACAGCGGATTCAGATTCGAAGTTTAGAATGAAGTCTTAGAGAATGACACCCCTGTACTAAAATTATTTATCACTTTTTAGTTTTTGAAGGTGGTTCTCTTTTTTATCAAAAAAGTTTTTATCAATAGAGCTGACCGGTTGATTTTCAATTATTATTATTTATTTATTTTACGTTGCCCCAAACTGATAATTTCTGTTATTATCGTACGTGCGGTCTTGTACCCGCTAAAAGACCGGTAGTAAATTTAAAATCCATGTGTATAACGTACAGTTATAATAAAATCTTTATTAAAATATTTAAATGACTTTGTTATTTATAAAATGGGTCTTGATTCGGTGTGCTGTTTGGTAAAGGACCCCTCCAATTGCTTCCATTACAGTTTATCACCAACCCTTGTGCATAAAACCAAAGTAGATAATGTTTTATACCGACAATTTAAAAGACAAACAAAATATTAACTCGTGATATCTTTAAAGTATTAATCTCCAGTATGTTTTTTCTTACTATAATAATGTCTTTACCTACATTAGTATTCAATCCATACTGTATTTCTCTCGCAATTTTATTCCTACTCCGAGCTGAGTCAATCCAGAATAGCAATGCTAGACAAGTGATGTATTAATAGATTCTTATCGACCTTTCAATATTCTAGATATCTGTATTTATCTAACAATAGACACTAGAGTGAACACAGACTAAACTAACGAATGAATAAATAATCAGAACTGACGTTAGTGGGAAACCGTACACGACGACGTAGATTTTACTGGGAAAAGTGTACTACCGGTTTTCTGGGAATCAGAAACAACTCAATAGGACATTGATTTAATTATGGAGCAATCAATCAAGGCGTGCTTAAGGCGGTTCCTCGTGACATAATTTCTTAAGTTTTCTGTAAATTGCAGCACTGTTTTATGTTTTATGTTGATCAAAACTCATAACGCGGGTTAATAAAGTTATACATTCAAAAGAGAATAGTCTACGATTATTTAATTTTTTAAACAGTTACTCCATGAATGTCTTAGTTTTTAACCGACTTCAAAAAGGAGGAGGTTATAGATTCGAATGTTTACATATTTTTTTTTTATGTATGTTCGGGCGTAACTCTGTCATATTTTCATATTGTCATATTTTTTTTTTTTGCAAAATTCTTTTTTTGTTCAAAAGGGGTTTATTCCGAAATGGTCCCATATAAATTTTATCAAAATTCAAACAGCCCTTTTTGAAAAAATCAACAGATTCCTAAAAAATGCTTAGACGACGTTTTAGTTTCTTCAATCTTTGGAGGACTTACAATCTCATTTAAGTGTGTCGCCGTTTCTTAATGGATTTGGATGTTAGGGCAACACTAAAAAGCGAAAAATAAAAAGTTGTTTCAAAAAAAAGAGAACCGCCTTCAAAAACTGAAAAGTGATAAATAACTTTAGCACAGAACACACATTACTTTACTTTCGGAAGTCGGTGGCAATTCAAAACAACAAACACAAAGCCACAGCCACCGACTTCCGAAAGTAAAGTAATGTGTGTTCTGTGCTAAAGTTATTTATCACTTTTCAGGTTTTGAAGGCGGTTCTCTTTTTTTTTGAAAAAACTTTTTATTTTTCAACACCGTATTTCAGAGATCGTTAGTAAAAAGTAGTATTATTTTTCAAAAAATTATTTAATTTCCACTTTTAGTGTCTTCTTATCACCCAAATCCATTAAGGAACGGCAACACAGTTTAAACAGAGATTGAAAGTCCTCCAAAGATGGAAAGATGGAAGAAACGAAAACTTCTTCTCGGTTTTTGTTGTTTTTTCAAAAAGCGCTAAATAAATTGTTGTTTGTTGTATACTAAAACTTTTTCTAACAAACAGAATGTAACAAACACTTTTCTGAAAACCGCATCAAAATCGGTTCAGCCAAACGGGAGATCGGGTAATCGCGGACAAACATACATACATACATATGGGTCTAACTGAGAACCTCCTTTTTTTTGAAGTCGGTTAAAAAGAATGTTGTATTCCATCAAAGTTTGCCACTATTCCTATTTGGGGTACTTACCCTCCAGTGCCGATTAAAAATGTTCATATTTTAAATTACCTATATTAAAAGCAAATCATCCGATTTAGACAAAAAGACAGAAGAGAAGACATTGAAGCAATAATACACAAATGCTACCCTTATTAATAAAAAACTAAATCCGAAAGTTGAACCTAACAAAATCTCACAGAAAACCGGTGTTAGCAAAATATAATAAAACAAATACTGTTTAACGAACCGAAATAAAAAGGTTGTATGTAACCGATATTTGCGTACATTACCTACTGAAAGTAGGAGATGACGGTACGCTTTCTACGAATGAAAAAAAGAAAATAGAAGGCATAAGTATTATCACAAAGTACGTAAGGCTGCGGCGCGCCCGAGGCTGCGGCGCGCCCGAGCAGAGAGACCACTTAGAACAAACCGTCATTTTTAGCACGCACACATTGACATTACATTTATAGGCATTCTCAAGCAGTTTCAAGCAGACTTCAGTCTCGACTGTCACGTGTTGTTTAAATTAATAAATGAGATACATTGACATTTCATGACGAACAGGAAAATTTTGTTATAAAAAAATGCAGAGTCCCAACCAATGTTAATAAAATTTCATATTGTCACAAATAAAACCTACAGAGTCAATACAGTACCTAGTGCATTGACTCTGTAGGCGTTTGTGAGTTTGGCAAGGTTAGGTAATTATTTTTGAAAATGGCGGGAGCGGATTTTCTGTAACCTATATATGTATTTTGTTCCTGTCTCCTGAAATACAGGTACTCTAACCTAGCTCTGGAGACAGGGTCTCAAATATTTGTAACTTTTGATGGCAATAAAAATTATTATTATTATTATTTTGTGGTATTATTTACAGTTGCGAGAGTATAAAGAATATCGAATGCTGCTGAAAAAAAACAAAAAACAATTCGTTGTTTTGCTGTCATGTATAAGTTCTAAGAAATCGGTTTTTACGTAAATGTGATGGAATAATTATGTCGTTTTGTTGACTCAATAGTTTTTGTTGTGATGTGAAGAATTGTGTTAGTTGTAAGTTATTTTTGGTTAGAACCATCGAAATAATTATATTACTAAGGCCTCCCCTTCTCCTTTCTAACACTCTCTGTTTAGAGTTAGTGTGACCTATCCCTCCGTCAAGCTCATCCCGCCATCTTCGCATGGGCGTTTTCCGGGACCAACATTGTGTTTGTTTTAGTCCATGAACCCTTCGACCAGCCCCACTTAACTGCTATTTGAGTGATATCGGAGATTTGTGTCTTTGAGCGTAGCGTTAATCTGACTCCCAGGAAGCTGCACTCTATAATTGTAATTATTTTGAAAAGCTAAGCTAGCAGGAAAATTATTTTTTTAGACAAATTTTCCACAAAATTACGAAGTTTAAAATTATTAAGCTGATTAAAAATTTTACGCACGTTATAATTAAACCGTCATTTTAAAAGAGGCTTACAAACTTTTCGAAAATTGATTTATTTTAAAGAACACTAAAGTTTTTGAAACAAAAAACGGAAAATTTGTATTATTTTTTTGGTTTTAAACTTAAGACATGGGTCGAGAGTAGAGGAATCTTAGGTCAGGAGTGGCACAAACAGACTAATAAAAAATTAAAACTGACACACCTCTACATACAATAGCTTTCATCCTTTTCTTTATAGTGATCATCCCTTTTAGGGTACCATCTACTATCAGTCCTGTCCCATTTCTACTGAACATTATCTGATCCTGTTGACGAAACCCAACCTACGTCATTGCCAATTGTGGTATGATAACAATGTTGTATGTAATACTTTTGTCTAGTTTTACTACTATGTATGTTGTAGTTTTCTATGAAAAGTAATGTGAAGGAAATATTATGTTTTATCATGACAGTTGCCTTCTAAAACTTAATGAGTCACCCAGGTTCTATTGTACCCACATCGTTCATATGGATTAACCATAGGATTCACAAACAAATCCATACTTCCATACTTTAATATTAAAAATGCGAAAGTAACTCGGCCGTTTACGCTTTTACGATATAACGGCTGAACCAATTTTGATGAAATTTGGTCTAAACGATTTTGATTAAATTTTTTGTGTGTATTCCAGTGGATTCGAGAATGATTTCGATTCACAATTGAACCCAGCAGGTGGCGCTGCAGTCGAGTTGAAGGACTTTTCTTTAACCAAATACCACTGAACCGCGGATGGTAATGCAATTTAACATAAAGATAATTGAGGTTCTGGATAATAACATAGGAAACTTTTTTATTTATGATTGTGGAATCACGTGGACAAAGTCACGTGCAATAGCCAGAATTCAAAAAAGTTTTGGTAGATCGAACAATGTTTATCGATCGAAGTCTCTAATTTGGTAGCATTGACAGCAGCTGGGTATTATTGTAATAAATAATTAAGTAATGACGCTAGTAATTGAATTCACTGTTTAATACGATACACGATATTGGAAGTAAACCTTTCATTCTTTCATTTGTTATTCCTTTTATTGGTTTACGTGATGAGTTTCTGACGTCATTAAGTAAACGATAATGAGTTGTATTTTGTTTTGTTTCAATTTGATGAATGGAACCGAAGAATGGAACCCTTCCTTCATTATGGGAAGTGAGGGCCGCTGAGAGAGTCGCATATATCGTACCACTTTTTAGTTTCTGAAAGAAATCTCGTTTGTTCATTGATTAAATCAAACTATTTACAAAGTCGACTTGAGAACAACGTTTTTCATGCTAAACGAATTACAAAATCGAGTTCGTCACTGCATAGGTAATTCATGATTAATTCACACATTCACGCATTTGGTTTTTAAGTTATTGATGGAAAAATAAAACGTCTGTTTTTAATAATACACAATTTTTTATTACGTTAATGTTATACATATTTATTGAAGAAGTGCCAATAAAAATTAAATCATTATTTAGTCATTAATGTAACATTCATAATTAAAGAAGTAATTAGACAATAGTATCATTTATTAAACAAAATTAAACAGTTTTCAAACTTAAACACTTGAAATATTAAATTATTTTTTTCATAAAACGAAATTAATCATTTGCACTGAGAAAAACGGATTAACTCACTGTGAAGGTGGCCGTATGCCATCGAAACTAGTTGGACGACCCCGGCTACATACACAGTGAGTTAATCTGTTCTTCTCAGTTTATAATGTGTAACAGTACTCACGTCTTGTTTAATGACCAAATGAATCAGGTATTGTCATTTTCTGTTGAATCGTTGGCAATCTTATTTCATTTTCCAGCGCGTCGTAGGTTTAGGTACAAGTTATGTTGCAGATATCTATGTTTATGTATATATATATGTTTTTAAAGCCGACAATGCACTTTGTAAGTCTTCCTTGTTCAACAAGTTTTTCGTTAATTGAACCCCATTTATCTGAAAAAAAAACACCTATCCAGGCGGGTATGTCGTACTGATACAATTAAAACAACTACTGGTGGTTCGATTTACAAAATTAAATATTACCTAATCAAGTTACTGGGTAGCAAGATTAGTTCCACAATCTCCGCATTGTGTGCGTCGCTAATATTTAGAGAAAAGCGAAAAGCTTCGAGCCCAAAGCTGACAGACTGCCCGCTGGCAACACTATATCTGTAACTCTTGATAAGACTGGTTGCCAGACGTTCTGGCTTCTGACTACCCATAACGACTGACAAAGATCTACGATTGACAGCCGGGACCAACGGATTTACGTGCTTTTCGAGGTACAGAGAAGTCTCGGTATGAAATGAATGGTCACCCATCCACGGACAGACCGTGGCAAGCGTAGCTTAACCATGAGCGATTGAATCGTATAGCTTTTACTTAGCCATGAGCATGAGCTTAGGCACTGAAGCACGATATTAATGAAATGAATATTTAATTGCTTGGAGGGCATCAAAAATCTCGTCTACTGCTGCCAGGCTGTTGGGCACGAATCTTATTGACAGCGATGTAGGCGAGTTTTTTGACGCCGTTTGAACCCGTCCTTTTTTCTTGGAATTGTACATCATTTCAGTCGAAAGACGTCCACTGCTAGACATAAACCTCCCCCAAGTGTCGCCACATTGACCGCTACCATAGTTGAAGCTAGACGGGCTGCCGGGTACTTGGGGCCATTTTTGTGTTGCGCTATTCAGCTTGGGGGGTTTTGCCATAATCGCCACGCTTGTCAGGCGGGTTGGCGATCGCAGTACGTTTGTAACAAAGGCACAGAGATCGCTGCTGCCCATTCTCTGGTAAGTCCCATAGTCACCTCTTACGACACCCACGGGAACATATGGGAATAATATGGGGAGATATGGAATTGTAAATAATATTACTATTTTAATTTTTAAGATTTGTATATTTTATTTAACCTATTTAGGTTAAGTAAAATGTAATAAATAAAATAAGGATTAAATGTGGGTAGTTTTCCAGTATTGCTTGTGAAAATCATTAGATTTGTGATTTGTTTCCCTAATCAATAAATTAACAGACAGATCAGAGGTTTATAGGTTTGATAACCCAGCTAAGCGCTTTCAAGGTCGAGTCAAACCGGTTTATAATGTAAAGACAAGTTTAGCATATAGGTACAATCAAACGAAAAGAGAACTATACAGACTGGTTACTTAAAACCATTCCAAATATGCTGAGCAGTCAAATCTTCTACAGCATGCTTTTGCATCATGAAAGAAATGTCAGATGGTTGCCATGTGACATTACAAATTCTACCTAAAACGTCGTACAGTTATGTTACAATTGGCAATTTGCCCGCGACTTCGTCCGCTTAAATTTTCATAAGGATTCCAAATTTTTGAAAATAATAAATATAGCTTATTTTACTCATGGGTAATGTTGCTTTCGAAAGGTGAATTAATTTTTGAAATTGAACCAGTAGTTTTTATGTAAACAAATAAATTTTTCCTCTTTAAAATATTAGTTTAGATTAATTTACAAATTTCAGTGACGATTTTTACGTGAAAATACCATAGCAATTTGGTGCAAAGACTTATTTTATAATAGTATGGTTTCCAAAATAGTTTACTCGTAACACTATCAAAATTTTAAGCGAAAATCACTTTGAATGTTGAGTAACTGTACCGTTCTGCTAATGACGGTTATTTCAACGCTGTATGAACAAATCCTGTACATTTCATGGAAATTCCTTACATTCGGTGAGAGAGTGATCAGTTTTGGACGAGCCCTACAGCATCGTGTGGGGCACGGTCCCTTCCACTTCGGGAAAAGTATACCCAAAAAAATCTGGAAAAATTAATATTTTATCAGTATTTAGAAACTATACCTACCTAAATTTTCGCTTGACAGTACAGGTACAGGTTAATCTTATAAGGAAAACTTGTAAGAAACTGAGTAACTTAGAAGGTGACTGTACCTTGTAAATTATTGCAAAGCATTGTATTTGTGCGACTTTTTGAAAAACAAAAAACAAGTTTTATTGCTTATACTTAGTTGAATCTCAAATGTATCGTAGAACGCTCGTGTTGATCTTGATTGAACATTATGTTACATCATTTATTAATTGTGTTGTTCTTAAGTTGTTCTGGCATCTCAAGTGAGCTGTTGAATTTACGTGAAGGTGTGTTATTGTAGTATTAATATCATGGTTACCAATGAAGAAATTTAAGTTATACAGTTCGAGAAGTTACTATCGGTAAACGTAAAAAAGCCATGTTGCAAATATGACTCAACAGTCGGTACATATTCTGTAAAAATCTTCCTACGGTACTAAAGTGAGCTATAGGTTCAAATCTTGTCATCCCACATAATACAAAAGATTGGCAATGACACCACAATTAAATATTTATCTGACTAAATGGTAGACTAAAAATGGTTTACGTAAAATATTTATTTTTGATTTTGATTTTCAAGTTTCAATTCTTTGACATCACGTAAATTAATCGAGCAAGATTTTTACAAAATGGTATTGCAGGTCGGCACCGGAACGATCGTGGCAAGAGAAGGAAAAATATACCAGTATGTCTATTCTGTTCCAATCTCCCTCGGTGAACACCTACGTGAAGTTAGCTGTCATTCGTCCGTCTGCTTATTCAATCCCTAGCATCGGGACGGATGACAGCTCACTTCACCTAGGTGTTCACTGAGGGAGATTGTAACAGAATAGCTCTACAGGTCCAGTACGATAAAACGGGGTGAAAAAGGATGCAGAGGTGAATTGGGACGAAACTTTAAAGCGGTTTTTAACATTGAAATAATATAGCTTGTTGCCAACAAGGACACTAGGAAAAAATATTTATTATTGAGTCATTCATTAGTCATTTTTGTCAACAAAGTATTTTTTATTTCAACGTTAAAATTCCCTTTAAAGTTTCGATTCACCCCTGCATCCCTATTATATAAACGGGGTTGCCGTTTGACGGTACCGGCCAATGAAAATATCTCTCATTCAGATCGTTGGAGGAATATTTAGTTTATTTTACAGAAGGCTTACAGGCTAACAAACCATTGAAATAAAGAATGTAATATTAACAAATTGCTAATTACAAGCCTTCACACATAGATAAAGAAAAATTATTTTTTGGTAGAAACTATCATTGTTATATCATGTCACTAGCTTTTGAGGAGCTCGTGGCTAAGTTAAAGCCGTACAGATCGATCGGTCAAAGGTTAAGCTACGCTAGCCCCAGTCGGTCTGTGGATGGGTGACCATTCCTTTCATACCGAGTTTCACCCGTGCCTCGGAAAGCACTTAAAGGCTTTGGTCCCGGCTGTTATTTGTAGATCTTTGGCAGTCGTTGTGGGCAGTCAGAAGCCAGAAAGAAAGTCTGATAACCAGTCTTACCCAGTAACTGGGTTGTGGAGGTCTGATAGGCAATCGCTCCATTTAAAACACTGGTATTCAGCTGCATCCGGTTAGACTGGAAGCCGACCCCAATATAGTTCGGAAAAGGCTAGGCAGATGATCATATCACTACCTTTTGCCCTCGACTTTGTCTGCGTGAATGGCTAGCGCTTATACAGAATTAATTGCGGATTAAAAGTAGCCTATGTCATTTTTTGGGGTTCATGTTTCTTATTGGACGTGGTCATAAATCGTCTGATAGGTTGGTTGCTGCTTTTGCATGACATGAGTAACGAGTATCGTTATTATTATTGATATTTTTTTTTCCTACTAACACACGTTCGTCTGACGAACAGAAACCTTACTTTTGTATAATTTAGCAGCATTATTTAAATTTTGTGAATATGAATACCATGGAGCATTATTAATTATGATGGTATGGTGTCGGACGTAAAGAATAGCACCATCCCATATCTTCCCGTGGGTGTCGTAAGAGGCGACTAAGGGACGTACCAGAGAATGGGCAGCAGCGTTCTCTGTGCATTTGTTACAACCATACTGCGATCGCCAACCCGCCTGCCAAGCGTAGCGATTATGGCAAAACTCCCCCTTGGGGGAGGCCTATGTCCAGCAGTGGATGTATTTCAGCTGAAATGATGATGATGATGATTTATTAATTGGTAAATTATATCTGTTTGACATGAATAAACATGGCGGTTGAGAGCATTGTCATGCTCACTCAAATATCTCGCTGATGGTGGCGCGTGTGTTGGAACATTCGGCTTCCTTCAAAATGGTTGGGTTGAATGGTGCTGATCCACGCGTTTGTGAACGGGCGCTGTCAGGTTTACTCTTAACTGCCATGGTTTTTTTTTTATTTGTATGATCCTTTACCTGCATTGTTTTTACATATAGAAGCAACAAGGATAATGTAATCAATATTTTGAAAAAACTTGATTTAAAAGAGTGTCCGTGGAGTTTCTTGCTCGTTCTTCTCCATAGAGACCTACCTACGGTGTGGAACGAGCAACTAGCTTCAACTTTCTGACTAACTGACCGACTCTTTGACAATTCAAAAGTGCCTGTAAATGGATTAATTGAAATATAAATACTTTGACTTTGACTTTGAAGACCTCTTCATCTCTCTCTGTACACTCAGTAAGAGAACACTTCATAGTCGATTTTATGAGGTCTGTCCATCCTGCGGGATCGGCCGCGAAAACGTTGATATTTTACTTTTCTCTGTACCGCTAATCATGTTCATGGTTCATAAATTTTGTCTATACAAAATTGCATCAAAATCGTTTTTGTAATTTAGCCGAGAAAACAAAACAAACAAACAAACGCAGTTTCGTAGTTTCGTAGTTTTAGGGTTACCCTTATAGGATCACTTTGTTGTCCGTCTGTCTGTCGGTCTGTCTGTCTGTCAAGACCCTCTATCGCGGGAACGCGTAGAAGTATCGAGTTGAAAATTAAACCATATACTAAGCCCCAAGCTGAAGGTCCCTTGAAGCTGTAAAAAAATCAAATTTCTAAGTTAACGTGAAAATTATATACTGCCGTTTATGTCGCAAAAACATACATTTCGATACTCTCAAGGGAATCAAAATATTGGGTACTTTCCGTTGACCTAGAACTACGAAATTTGGCAAGTATTATCGTCTTATACTATAAATACAGGAAAAAGTCTGAAAACTATACATTTGTAAATAAATCATTAAAAAATTATTCTATATTTATAATGAGCTTTTGTTCGCGATTTGGATTAAAAAGTACCCTATGTGCTTTCCCAGGGTTCAAGCTATTTTCATACTTTCTAATTATCAAGCTAATTTCATCAAAATCGGTTCAGTCGTTTCATAGTGGAAGCGTAACAGACAGAGTTACTTTCTCATTTATAATAATAGTAAGGAATAATAATAAAAATAATAATTTATTTCCTTAAATTGCATACCAGAAAACACAACTACAAAATCAAATTAAGCTTAGCCTAGTACCTACAAATCAACAAGCCATCTGTGCCCGAACTAGATAAATTAATACTTTGTACGGAACCCTCGGTGAGCGAGTCCTACTCGCACTTGTCCGGTTTTTAACATTAGTTTTGGTTTTTCAGGTTCTGCATGTCTAAGGAATAAAGTGGCTGGAAAGTGTGTCAGTATATATGATTGTTTAAGCAGTTATCTTGATTTAAAGGACAAGGATTATGCTCCGGTGAGTACAATACCTAATCACTTAGATGGGTGATGGTGTGCCTTAGAAACCCACTTTGCCAGTACTTGTATATACGTTTATTTAAATATACAGACTTCTTTTTAAAACACTAATATCCTTAGACAAACAAAATAAGTTAAATGAAAAAGTTTAAATAAAAGTTTAAAATAAAAAACGAATTTTTAGTATAGTTAGTATAAGGTAAATGTTCATGTTCTTAGCTTGCTTACTAATCTCTATTTTACTTGCAGATATGTTGTTATAGAGGTACAGAGCCAATTATATGCTGTACAGATTGTACCTTCAATGATACAAGGTATGAGCTCAGAATTCTAACCATACAGGGTTACAATATAGTCTAGACAAAACTACATAGGATATAAGAAAATTATAAGTCTAATATGAATAAAAATCAAAACGTATATAACGTAAGATTTTTTGAATACGTTCATTCAATAATTGCTAAATGTTTTTTTACAGAAACTTGGTTATTGATAAAAATCTGGGTATTATTCACAAGACTGGACAGAAAGCTCAAGACAGTAAGTACCTATAGCTAATAATCAGTATTTTTTAAGCAACTTTCGACTGCGTTCGTTCTTGATTATACAAAAAGTAACTACACCAATCGATCGATCGTCGATCGATGCCATCGATCGACGTTGATCGATTGGTGTGGTAGCTTTAATTGATCGACAGATACCGGTCGAATAACAAATCGATCGATTGCCGGTCGACGTCGATCGGTTAACCCCGGCTATATTTCATTAGTTTCTTTCGAAATGTATTCACAAGAGGACGCGTTGTTGTTGGCCAGTACCTACGATGTTGCTCGTACTATTATTACGGAGACGCAAACGCGCGCGGGGCGCGGGCGGGCAGCAGGTGATAATGGGGAGCGGACGGCGCGCGGCACGGCTAATCAAGCAGCTCGATCGACGTCAACTAATCCATTCTACCATCGATCGATGCGATCGATCGACGATCAATCGACGATCAATCGATTGGTCTGGTAGAAACTATCGATCGACGTTGACTAATCCATTCTACCATCGATCGATGCCGTCGATCGACGATCGATCGATTGGTCTGGTAACAGCCTACTTGCAGTGTGTACCAAAAGGCAGTGAGATTTTAATAATCTTACAAAAGCAGCCCATTTCATTATACTCATGACTACTAAACATTAATTAAAAAATAAAATTATATTTTTGAACATTTGAATTATTAAAAATATTAGGTATTCCAAAAGAATGACGCGAACACAGTTTGAAACACCCTGTTCCAAGGCTGGCGTGGAATGGAACGGCGATATCTTTATCAGGGTTCATTCACCCTGGAGCAAAAATGTATTTCTTACTTTGCAATCATATTATTCTCAGTATCTAGCAGTTTATAAGTATTGAGAAGCCACTTTATTCCAATTCTTCCTTCATACTTTTATGGGCTAAGGACAGTCAGAAACATTTTTCTAGTTAATTAATGTTAACAATGTTTTAATCACGTCTACGAGTTATTATATGTCTTGTACATTGAGTGGACTACCTTTGTAAGACGGCTAAAATGCTACGGTGTACATTCGCCGGTACATCAAGCCATACCAAACAGTAAAATTTTTTGAATTGAATATGAACCTTAGTGTTTCGTAATCAAGTTGAAAATCTATTAAAGAAATTTGACATATTGTTGTAGCTTGATGTTCTCGTCTCTGTACAAGTACACGTTTCTTTAATTTCTGATTTACCGCTCATAAGTAATTCATTAAATCACTTCGGCTGCGTCGTGCTTCAGCATCTAACATCACTAATAATGTAATCTATTCTTCTATACTAAAATTATAAAGCTGAAGAGTTTGTTTGGTTGAACGTGGTATTCTCAGGATCTACTGGTTCGAATTGAAAAATTATTTTTAAGTTGGATATTCCATTTACCGAGGAAGGCTATAGGCCCATGCGAAGCCGGGTCGGGTCGCTAGTCATTTTAATAATCCTGCTTCAAGACGCCGTGATTGTGATCAACTTTGTAGGAGTTGATCACAATCACTAATAAGTTGTTCCCTACCTGTATGCGCAATCATAATATATTGCAGTCTCTCTTCCGTCACTTTTATATTTCAGTAGGGCAGCAAATCTTGAAAGATTACGCGCAGGACCAACAGCTTTACAAGCTTTCAGAAGCATGGAATTGTCTATAGTTTACTGGTAACTTTAACATAGAGATGTTTAGTATTTTTAACCCCCGACGAAAAAACGACGGGGTGTTATAAGTTTGACGTGTCTGCGTGTGTGTGTGTCTGTGTATGTGTGTGTGTGTGTCTGGCTGTGGCAACAGAGCTCCCGAACGGATGAACCGATTTTGATTTTGTTTTTTTTGTTTGAAAGGTGTTTTAGTCGGGAGTGTTCTTAGCTATGTTTGATGAAAATCGGTCCTAGGTGGCCGCCGCTACAAAATGGCTAATCACATAATTTTTCACAACTTTTTTAATATGGGTATCAAATGAAAGGGCTTCAATATTAAAATACTTTACACTATGACAAATTTCAAATTCAAGATGACGGGCACCACAAAATGGCGAATTACGTTATTTTTTCAAAAATTAAAAATTGAAATGGCGCTATAATGTCGCGGCGGGGTACCGCTAAGTCAGCAATAACTAAATAGTTATAATAGCGAACTCATGGTAACTAGATTTGAAACGAGATTTGCAACAAAAATTTTATCGTATCGTAGCAAGTTGGTCGGAAATGCTGGTAAATTAAGAGATAGTCAATGAAACGAAGGGTCTGACTTACGCGGTAGCCCGCCGCGACATTATAGCGCCATTTCAACGAACAAACATTTGATGGCTCAACAAAAGATATTATTTTTTACTTTTTAAATAATCGCCTATATGTTTTGCGTTAGGGGTTTTTAAAATTTTTAATTTTGTCCATTTTCGATGTTACAGAATGTATCGAATACATACATAGACTAGAATACCCATGTAAAGGTAATCACTTCGCAAAAATGGTACGAGTTCACAAACCCGACACAAACTGCAATGAGGTCACTATGGGAATTACCAGCTACGGAGGTGGGTTTGGCGGCGTCAATGCTTATAGAGAAGAGTTTCCACATATGGTAAGAAGACATTATCAGATCTTTTACGTATTTAACTGCCTCGTTGGTCTCATGATTGAATTAAATAGATTAAAATAATTCTATTGGGGGGTGTGCGACGGAATTGCATAATTTAATTCCGCCGAGCCCGTTCCATCATCGGACCACAAGACGTACGGCGATGCGCTACCGGTACATGGTAGACATCCCACACGTGAAGTGTGGGATGTCTACCTACGTGAAGTTAGCTGTCATTCGTCCGTCTGCTTATTCAATCCCTAGCATCGGGACGGATGACAGCTCACTTCACCTAGGTGTTCACTGAGGGAGATTGTAACAGAATAGCTCTACAGGTCCAGTACGATAAAACGGGGTGAAAAAGGATGCAGAGGTGAATTGGGACGAAACTTTAAAGCGGTTTTTAACATTGAAATAATATAGCTTGTTGCCAACAAGGACACTAGGAAAAAATATTTATTATTGAGTCATTCATTAGTCATTTTTGTCAACAAAGTATTTTTTATTTCAACGTTAAAATTCCCTTTAAAGTTTCGATTCACCCCTGCATCCCTATTATATAAACGGGGTTGCCGTTTGACGGTACCGGCCAATGAAAATATCTCTCATTCAGATCGTTGGAGGAATATTTAGTTTATTTTACAGAAGGCTTACAGGCTAACAAACCATTGAAATAAAGAATGTAATATTAACAAATTGCTAATTACAAGCCTTCACACATAGATAAAGAAAAATTATTTTTTGGTAGAAACTATCATTGTTATATCATGTCACTAGCTTTTGAGGAGCTCGTGGCTAAGTTAAAGCCGTACAGATCGATCGGTCAAAGGTTAAGCTACGCTAGCCCCAGTCGGTCTGTGGATGGGTGACCATTCCTTTCATACCGAGTTTCACCCGTGCCTCGGAAAGCACTTAAAGGCTTTGGTCCCGGCTGTTATTTGTAGATCTTTGGCAGTCGTTGTGGGCAGTCAGAAGCCAGAAAGAAAGTCTGATAACCAGTCTTACCCAGTAACTGGGTTGTGGAGGTCTGATAGGCAATCGCTCCATTTAAAACACTGGTATTCAGCTGCATCCGGTTAGACTGGAAGCCGACCCCAATATAGTTCGGAAAAGGCTAGGCAGATGATCATATCACTACCTTTTGCCCTCGACTTTGTCTGCGTGAATGGCTAGCGCTTATACAGAATTAATTGCGGATTAAAAGTAGCCTATGTCATTTTTTGGGGTTCATGTTTCTTATTGGACGTGGTCATAAATCGTCTGATAGGTTGGTTGCTGCTTTTGCATGACATGAGTAACGAGTATCGTTATTATTATTGATATTTTTTTTTCCTACTAACACACGTTCGTCTGACGAACAGAAACCTTACTTTTGTATAATTTAGCAGCATTATTTAAATTTTGTGAATATGAATACCATGGAGCATTATTAATTATGATGGTATGGTGTCGGACGTAAAGAATAGCACCATCCCATATCTTCCCGTGGGTGTCGTAAGAGGCGACTAAGGGACGTACCAGAGAATGGGCAGCAGCGTTCTCTGTGCATTTGTTACAACCATACTGCGATCGCCAACCCGCCTGCCAAGCGTAGCGATTATGGCAAAACTCCCCCTTGGGGGAGGCCTATGTCCAGCAGTGGATGTATTTCAGCTGAAATGATGATGATGATGATTTATTAATTGGTAAATTATATCTGTTTGACATGAATAAACATGGCGGTTGAGAGCATTGTCATGCTCACTCAAATATCTCGCTGATGGTGGCGCGTGTGTTGGAACATTCGGCTTCCTTCAAAATGGTTGGGTTGAATGGTGCTGATCCACGCGTTTGTGAACGGGCGCTGTCAGGTTTACTCTTAACTGCCATGGTTTTTTTTTTATTTGTATGATCCTTTACCTGCATTGTTTTTACATATAGAAGCAACAAGGATAATGTAATCAATATTTTGAAAAAACTTGATTTAAAAGAGTGTCCGTGGAGTTTCTTGCTCGTTCTTCTCCATAGAGACCTACCTACGGTGTGGAACGAGCAACTAGCTTCAACTTTCTGACTAACTGACCGACTCTTTGACAATTCAAAAGTGCCTGTAAATGGATTAATTGAAATATAAATACTTTGACTTTGACTTTGAAGACCTCTTCATCTCTCTCTGTACACTCAGTAAGAGAACACTTCATAGTCGATTTTATGAGGTCTGTCCATCCTGCGGGATCGGCCGCGAAAACGTTGATATTTTACTTTTCTCTGTACCGCTAATCATGTTCATGGTTCATAAATTTTGTCTATACAAAATTGCATCAAAATCGTTTTTGTAATTTAGCCGAGAAAACAAAACAAACAAACAAACGCAGTTTCGTAGTTTCGTAGTTTTAGGGTTACCCTTATAGGATCACTTTGTTGTCCGTCTGTCTGTCGGTCTGTCTGTCTGTCAAGACCCTCTATCGCGGGAACGCGTAGAAGTATCGAGTTGAAAATTAAACCATATACTAAGCCCCAAGCTGAAGGTCCCTTGAAGCTGTAAAAAAATCAAATTTCTAAGTTAACGTGAAAATTATATACTGCCGTTTATGTCGCAAAAACATACATTTCGATACTCTCAAGGGAATCAAAATATTGGGTACTTTCCGTTGACCTAGAACTACGAAATTTGGCAAGTATTATCGTCTTATACTATAAATACAGGAAAAAGTCTGAAAACTATACATTTGTAAATAAATCATTAAAAAATTATTCTATATTTATAATGAGCTTTTGTTCGCGATTTGGATTAAAAAGTACCCTATGTGCTTTCCCAGGGTTCAAGCTATTTTCATACTTTCTAATTATCAAGCTAATTTCATCAAAATCGGTTCAGTCGTTTCATAGTGGAAGCGTAACAGACAGAGTTACTTTCTCATTTATAATAATAGTAAGGAATAATAATAAAAATAATAATTTATTTCCTTAAATTGCATACCAGAAAACACAACTACAAAATCAAATTAAGCTTAGCCTAGTACCTACAAATCAACAAGCCATCTGTGCCCGAACTAGATAAATTAATACTTTGTACGGAACCCTCGGTGAGCGAGTCCTACTCGCACTTGTCCGGTTTTTAACATTAGTTTTGGTTTTTCAGGTTCTGCATGTCTAAGGAATAAAGTGGCTGGAAAGTGTGTCAGTATATATGATTGTTTAAGCAGTTATCTTGATTTAAAGGACAAGGATTATGCTCCGGTGAGTACAATACCTAATCACTTAGATGGGTGATGGTGTGCCTTAGAAACCCACTTTGCCAGTACTTGTATATACGTTTATTTAAATATACAGACTTCTTTTTAAAACACTAATATCCTTAGACAAACAAAATAAGTTAAATGAAAAAGTTTAAATAAAAGTTTAAAATAAAAAACGAATTTTTAGTATAGTTAGTATAAGGTAAATGTTCATGTTCTTAGCTTGCTTACTAATCTCTATTTTACTTGCAGATATGTTGTTATAGAGGTACAGAGCCAATTATATGCTGTACAGATTGTACCTTCAATGATACAAGGTATGAGCTCAGAATTCTAACCATACAGGGTTACAATATAGTCTAGACAAAACTACATAGGATATAAGAAAATTATAAGTCTAATATGAATAAAAATCAAAACGTATATAACGTAAGATTTTTTGAATACGTTCATTCAATAATTGCTAAATGTTTTTTTACAGAAACTTGGTTATTGATAAAAATCTGGGTATTATTCACAAGACTGGACAGAAAGCTCAAGACAGTAAGTACCTATAGCTAATAATCAGTATTTTTTAAGCAACTTTCGACTGCGTTCGTTCTTGATTATACAAAAAGTAACTACACCAATCGATCGATCGTCGATCGATGCCATCGATCGACGTTGATCGATTGGTGTGGTAGCTTTAATTGATCGACAGATACCGGTCGAATAACAAATCGATCGATTGCCGGTCGACGTCGATCGGTTAACCCCGGCTATATTTCATTAGTTTCTTTCGAAATGTATTCACAAGAGGACGCGTTGTTGTTGGCCAGTACCTACGATGTTGCTCGTACTATTATTACGGAGACGCAAACGCGCGCGGGGCGCGGGCGGGCAGCAGGTGATAATGGGGAGCGGACGGCGCGCGGCACGGCTAATCAAGCAGCTCGATCGACGTCAACTAATCCATTCTACCATCGATCGATGCGATCGATCGACGATCAATCGACGATCAATCGATTGGTCTGGTAGAAACTATCGATCGACGTTGACTAATCCATTCTACCATCGATCGATGCCGTCGATCGACGATCGATCGATTGGTCTGGTAACAGCCTACTTGCAGTGTGTACCAAAAGGCAGTGAGATTTTAATAATCTTACAAAAGCAGCCCATTTCATTATACTCATGACTACTAAACATTAATTAAAAAATAAAATTATATTTTTGAACATTTGAATTATTAAAAATATTAGGTATTCCAAAAGAATGACGCGAACACAGTTTGAAACACCCTGTTCCAAGGCTGGCGTGGAATGGAACGGCGATATCTTTATCAGGGTTCATTCACCCTGGAGCAAAAATGTATTTCTTACTTTGCAATCATATTATTCTCAGTATCTAGCAGTTTATAAGTATTGAGAAGCCACTTTATTCCAATTCTTCCTTCATACTTTTATGGGCTAAGGACAGTCAGAAACATTTTTCTAGTTAATTAATGTTAACAATGTTTTAATCACGTCTACGAGTTATTATATGTCTTGTACATTGAGTGGACTACCTTTGTAAGACGGCTAAAATGCTACGGTGTACATTCGCCGGTACATCAAGCCATACCAAACAGTAAAATTTTTTGAATTGAATATGAACCTTAGTGTTTCGTAATCAAGTTGAAAATCTATTAAAGAAATTTGACATATTGTTGTAGCTTGATGTTCTCGTCTCTGTACAAGTACACGTTTCTTTAATTTCTGATTTACCGCTCATAAGTAATTCATTAAATCACTTCGGCTGCGTCGTGCTTCAGCATCTAACATCACTAATAATGTAATCTATTCTTCTATACTAAAATTATAAAGCTGAAGAGTTTGTTTGGTTGAACGTGGTATTCTCAGGATCTACTGGTTCGAATTGAAAAATTATTTTTAAGTTGGATATTCCATTTACCGAGGAAGGCTATAGGCCCATGCGAAGCCGGGTCGGGTCGCTAGTCATTTTAATAATCCTGCTTCAAGACGCCGTGATTGTGATCAACTTTGTAGGAGTTGATCACAATCACTAATAAGTTGTTCCCTACCTGTATGCGCAATCATAATATATTGCAGTCTCTCTTCCGTCACTTTTATATTTCAGTAGGGCAGCAAATCTTGAAAGATTACGCGCAGGACCAACAGCTTTACAAGCTTTCAGAAGCATGGAATTGTCTATAGTTTACTGGTAACTTTAACATAGAGATGTTTAGTATTTTTAACCCCCGACGAAAAAACGACGGGGTGTTATAAGTTTGACGTGTCTGCGTGTGTGTGTGTCTGTGTATGTGTGTGTGTGTGTCTGGCTGTGGCAACAGAGCTCCCGAACGGATGAACCGATTTTGATTTTGTTTTTTTTGTTTGAAAGGTGTTTTAGTCGGGAGTGTTCTTAGCTATGTTTGATGAAAATCGGTCCTAGGTGGCCGCCGCTACAAAATGGCTAATCACATAATTTTTCACAACTTTTTTAATATGGGTATCAAATGAAAGGGCTTCAATATTAAAATACTTTACACTATGACAAATTTCAAATTCAAGATGACGGGCACCACAAAATGGCGAATTACGTTATTTTTTCAAAAATTAAAAATTGAAATGGCGCTATAATGTCGCGGCGGGGTACCGCTAAGTCAGCAATAACTAAATAGTTATAATAGCGAACTCATGGTAACTAGATTTGAAACGAGATTTGCAACAAAAATTTTATCGTATCGTAGCAAGTTGGTCGGAAATGCTGGTAAATTAAGAGATAGTCAATGAAACGAAGGGTCTGACTTACGCGGTAGCCCGCCGCGACATTATAGCGCCATTTCAACGAACAAACATTTGATGGCTCAACAAAAGATATTATTTTTTACTTTTTAAATAATCGCCTATATGTTTTGCGTTAGGGGTTTTTAAAATTTTTAATTTTGTCCATTTTCGATGTTACAGAATGTATCGAATACATACATAGACTAGAATACCCATGTAAAGGTAATCACTTCGCAAAAATGGTACGAGTTCACAAACCCGACACAAACTGCAATGAGGTCACTATGGGAATTACCAGCTACGGAGGTGGGTTTGGCGGCGTCAATGCTTATAGAGAAGAGTTTCCACATATGGTAAGAAGACATTATCAGATCTTTTACGTATTTAACTGCCTCGTTGGTCTCATGATTGAATTAAATAGATTAAAATAATTCTATTGGGGGGTGTGCGACGGAATTGCATAATTTAATTCCGCCGAGCCCGTTCCATCATCGGACCACAAGACGTACGGCGATGCGCTACCGGTACATGGTAGACATCCCACCCACACGCAGAAAACGTTTTGGGAACACATTCATTGTGCGTACTGATAAGGAGTAAAAAACCTGGGAGTCTTTAAGTAAAGAGTGAATAGGTTACTTCTAGGCAAGTGTGCTCCATCTTAGACCGCATCATCGCTTCCCATCAGGTGAGATAGTGTTCAAACGTATGCCTATCAGTTGATAAAAAAAAATCTCAGACTGTTTGTACATAAAAATCAGTTGTTGCAACACATACAGAATCCTTGTAAAATGTGCCTTGAAACGGCATGCAAATGTGACCTGCACAGAATAATAACATTTATTTAACAGGAATTCAGTTAAATATTTTTAAATTTTTCCAACGCAAACGGAACTGCTGAGCGTGGGATCATGGATTCTATACCCAGGTCAGCTAAAGTGTTAATGGGTTTTTCCTTAAGAATTCCTCAGTAGCAGTCTAGAGTTGGGGTGTCAACGGTGTAGCACCCCCGTGACTCGGAGTATGAGAGCGAGGGAAGAGGGAGAGCACCTGTGTTTTCGCTCACACTTGTGCACTATAATAGCTCCTACGAACTTGGCTATTCTTCGTTTAGAGCCACATTGTGTTGTATTTTAAGACTTTTGAAAACATGATACCAAAGGCTCGGCCACACCGAACCGAACTACATGCGGGCGCTCGCGGTCATGGGCACATAAAAATACTGTAGCCACTGTCCATCATGAGGACCCGCAAATACGAATACTACTTTTTTTTTGGTGTGTTGTGGATACCTCATAGACTTCCTCCATCGTGGGGATGACAGAGGGGCAGGCCGGACTCTTACCGGCTAAAACCACCATCCACCTCTGCCTATGGCCGGGGGTTCGGGATTAGCATAAGCATTCACAGCTCCCCACCCTCAGCTCCAGACCCGTTGTTACGCAGCGGGTCCCAACACTTCGTGAGGCTATTCACATAATGGTCGCACCCACCATCGACTGGCGAGCGTGGAATACTGCGCCGCCAACTCGGCCCTATCTGATCGGATGACGGACGCCCCCAGTCTGCCGTCCGCAGGCCACCTCTCATGGAGGTCGTAGATTGTTATGCGCTCCTCTCGGGCGCCCGGTGCGTCTCCTGCGGGAGAGAAGGAGAAGAGAGAATACAACTTTCTATGGCGTTCGGCTGAAACCCTCGCAGACATGATATCCTCTTAAAAGGAGGCAATCCCGTCCCATGCGCTCCCACTCTGGACCATCGATTGAACGACGGCCCGGAGCAAGAGATCGCTCCCGCCTACTGTCGCGATGACGATGACGAATACTACTACAGTATCTCACCTCGACCGCGCGGCCTGTTGTCCGCTCCGGTGGCCAAAGTCATATTCAAATGATGTAGGTATATCTATTCCAATTTATTAGACCATTAATGTTTAATAAAATTTTCTCAAAGCATTTTAAAAATATAATCTACGTTCTAAGGTAGTAAGGTAGGTAGGTCTAAAGTCTAGGTCTTTCGTATAAAGAAAAATGTTTTTTCTTTATATGAAACTACCTTAGACCTAAAAGAAGAAAGTCGGTCGGTCGGTCGGGTCGGAAAAAGGAAGTCGGTGGCGGTGGCTTTGTGTTTGTTGTTTTGTATTGCCACCGAGTTCCAAAAATAATGTAATGTGTGTTATCTGATAAAGTTATTTATCACTTTTTAGTTTTTGAAAGCGGTTTTTTTTTTACTTTTTATTTTTCGCTTTTTAGTATTGCCTTAACATCTAAATCCATTAAGAAACTGCGACACACTTAAAACAGATTGTAAGTCCGACAAAGGTTAAAGAAATTAAAACGTCATCTAAGTATTTTTTTGGGATTTTGTTGATTTTCTCAAAAAGGGCTGGATCAATTTTGGTAGGTAAAATTTATATGGGACCATTTCGGATTAAACCCCTTTCGAACTTTACAAATCCGTCTATATATGACAGAGTTATGCCCGAACATACATAATATATATATATATAAATATATAAACATTCGAATTGATAACCGCACCTCCTTTTTGAAGTCGGTTAAAAATGTTTTTTACCATCAGGGTTTGCTGGGGTATGGTGATAATGTCAAAGCTGCGCTCTGGCTCTGCGGAGGTACTGTCATCAGCGAAAGATTTATTCTCACTGCCGGTCACTGCTTGTCAAGTTCCTCCTTGTAAGT
Source organism: Charanyca ferruginea (assembly GCA_947361185.1). Taxonomy (NCBI): domain Eukaryota; kingdom Metazoa; phylum Arthropoda; class Insecta; order Lepidoptera; family Noctuidae; genus Charanyca; species Charanyca ferruginea. Next base: position 9,134,300 of record OX376070.1, read on the forward strand.
ACTTTGTTTTGTGTAATTACACGCACATGAAAAATTTCAACTTGATCTCTGAGATGGTGTGCCAATACATCTGCAAGGCCTACTCTGGTAGCTAGATGTGTATAGGCAGCAGTAACTACATGATATATAATCAGATGGGCAGACGGCCCGTATTTTCTTAGGTTTTTTGAAAATTGTAGCTATGTTGCGTGTGAGTCCCGGGTATGTGGTTGCTCAGATGGCTATCCAGGTAAGTCACCTGATTTATTTTTACAGCATGACAGGGTCCATTCTCACGATTGCCTTCATCATCATCTGCCTAGCGTTTTCCCAAGTATTTGGTCGGCTTCTAGTCTAACCAGATGCAGATGTATACCAGTTTTTTACATGGAGCGACTGCCTTTTTGACCTTCGCAACCCACTTACTAGGTAACAATATGATACCCCCAGTAAAACTGGATTGGTTGATCGGTTGCCTACTTACCCTGCGTCTTCCATTGCGCAGCTGCCATAACTTTTGCCAATTCTTTGTCTGTAACGTTGTGTACACTGTGCGATAAATAATTTAATACTCTTAAATTTTTCAGAGGTCCAGTGAAGTACGTAGCTCTAGGTATATTGAAACGCACGGACCCTCCCGAGTTGTGGCAGATATACAATGTGAAGAGGGTCATCCCTCACCCGGAGTACAAGTCTCCCTCCAAGTACCACGACATCGCCCTGCTTGAGACTGACACTGAGTATGTTACGAATAATATTTATAACGATAAATATAGATTACGATGAGTGTATTATTGAGGCTTGCTATGGAACGGCTTGAGATGACCTAGTAATAAACTGTTGGGACTTCGGAAATGATAGGTGTTGTTGTAGAACCAATACTGATTTATTCATAAAAATCACCTGCCTTACCTTAATTCTACGGGGTTACAATTTATTATTATACCACCGATCGTGATAGTCCGACGTAAAGAACTTTCAGAAGCTCATCAGTGGCCTGGAACTAGGCGATCAGCTGTTACGCAAAATGCGAGAACTTGGGAGCGGCATGATCACGGACGATGCACGATGGGTTAAAGATTGAGTGGCTCAATCACCTACCCACACAGATGCGCGTCGTACAGTACGACCGACAGTTAATAACTGTCGGTCAACACGAAAACAGACGTGCTCGAAGTTCTTTTGGCCCAACATGAACAAAGATGTCAACAACTGGACAAGAGCGTGCCTCAACTGCCAACAAGCTAAGGTACATCGCCACGTCGTAACAACACTGAGTGAATTCCCGCCTTTTGAACGATTTGCACATATTCATTTGGACATAATTGGGCCGCTTCGACTATCAAATGATTGCCGTTACTGTGTAACTATTATCGACTATAACCAATTAGCGAGCGAACAAGCAAACTTAAAAATCAACCAAAGACAATCTGAGCCTGAACTAGACTTGGCCGCAGTCTCTGTCCAGTCAAGACTGCTGCCGTTTTGGCGGGAGATTCCACGAGCCTGGTTTATTCAATTTGAAGCCGTTGTGGATCCGTTGAAGACTTCGGATGATCAGAAATACCGATACGTATTACAACAGTTGCAATGTACTGATCCACAGTCAAATGGCCAGATCGAGAGATGGCATCGAACTTTAAAGTCAGCATTAATGGCTCGTGGAACTACCAATCAGTATTGATTCTACAACAACGCCTATCATTTCCGAAGTCCCAACAAAACCAACATCATCTCAGCATTTTCTTGCCCTTGTAGTAATATGAGATATGAGCTCAACTGTTTAATTATCAGACATACCTATTAGTTAAAGAACACAGTATGACTCAATAGTCATTACGTTCTGTCAACCGCAATGATATTACTGACCCCCTTATTTTTCATATAATTCTTCATACAATCCATCCATTTTTTCTTTGACCTCCGTTTTCCTTTCTATTCACATTTATATTCATAGCTCGTTTCTTCCATCCTCTTCACTTTTCTGTCACTAGCGCAATTATCAAACTTCCTCTAATATTCTAATTTACTAAACCAACTTTGAAAAAATCGTAATTGGTAGATACTGTACTGAAATGTTCACAGAGTCTGTACTAGGCCAAAAGGCGTCATACAAAAAACATGTGTTTTTGTAAGGATGCTTTCGTGTTCGAGTCCCACTCACACTTGATCAGATTTTGTTATACGCAATAAAGGGTCAGCGCTAACAAAACAATACGCAATTACAAAATGTACTTCTGTTCATAATCAATTAATTAATGAAAACTGATCTAGCATAATCCTATTCTGACTGCACTAAATATAAATATTTTTTTTCAGAATCGTCTTCAGTAAACAAGTGCTGCCAGCTTGTCTTCACGCGACTGGGGAGGCAAATAAACAATTGTATGCCACTGGCTGGGGCGCCTTGGGGCATAGAGAAGAGCTAGCTGATACTTTACAAAAAGTGAGAAAAGAAAACTCAGATTAAAATAATAAACTATGTTCAGCTTGCGACTTTGCCGGTGCGGGGGTCAAGTAGACCATAAAATATATCCCATGGCACTCGAAAATTGTGTAGCCAAAAGTTACATTATTCGGCTAGATTTCATTTCAGTCAAAAATCAGTAAAATATTTGTTGAAATCAGACTAATACTTTGAAAGATTACCTGCCACAAACAAACAAACATAAAAAGCAGCAGCAGTTGAGCTTGTACGGTGTTTTCTGTGAAATCATTTTTATGTGAAAACACGTCTTCAACTGTCGACAACCTAAATAGAGAAATATCAATGTACACGTACATGGCACTGCTTTTCAGTTTCATTGACATTGTTGAATTATCAACATTATGGTATTTCATTCCAATATTGACATTACTGCATGCTATTTAATTATTTACATTATAAAACTGATACAGACAGTACCGAAAATTAAAAACCACGCCATATGCAAGAAGCTTGGAAACTGTAAAATTTTTATTTATTTACTGTTTTTTTTTATTGGTTGCGTAACAGGCACCTTGAAAGATTACATCGTTTTTACAAATAAAGCCTATTTCTTAATTGGCTGAGTACCTCTGTGTGCTGACCGTTTTATTAAACGCTAATGGCGATATGCAGCCAAACTGTCAGCGTACACACATGAGTAATTATCCTAATTTTCATCTCTATAATTGTTATATTTGAGTTCATTTTCAGTCTATCACTGCACATTATGTTATTGTTTAAAATATTGAATGGTACATATTGCCCACAGGTTTACATTACCAGATTCGAAGAAGCAGAATGTTCGAAGTACTATCCTCCTCACAGACATCTGAAGAATGGTTATAACCACACTACGCAAATGTGCTATGGTGATAAAGACGGAAGAGATACGTGTGAGGTAGGTATTGTCAGCATCAAAGACAGCAACTAACGTTTCGATTAAAAGTAATTAATGAACTGTAGATGATGAATTAATGTAAATGATGAAATGTAACTTTTTTACGAATGGCTACAATTAAAAAGCATTTTCGTGTATTGTTACATTCCTGCGAATGCTTAAGGCGACTGAGCGTTTACCCATAACATTACTTTTTATCAGGCATTTACTCTTCGTTCACATTTTACACAAATTTACTCGATTGATGAAATGTTACAAAAAATCGCTCGTTGGTTTGTAAAATCATGTTGTAACAAAGCATCGAAGGTCATGCTCAATGTTCGGTTTCTGAGAGTGTAACACATTAAAGCGGCTCGATGCCCTGTTACAAGTAAATGCTCTAGTGTATACTCAGATTTATAGTTTAGAAGATTTTGTCAGCGACTTCGTTCGCATAAACGGTTATTGCGAATCCAATCATCTGCCTAGATTTTTCCCAGCTATGTCGTGTCGACTTCCAGTTCAACAGGATGCAGCTGAATTCGAGTGTTTTATATAGAGCGACTGCCTATCTGACCTCTATAACCCAGTTACTGGGTAACACGCACGATACCCCTTGGTAAGACTGGTTGTTAGACTTTCTGGCTTCTGACTTCTGACTGCTAAGATCTACGAAGAGATCTATATTTCGGAGAGTGTGCTTGGAAGAGCACAACTTAATTCCTCCATTTCCATTCCATCGACGAGCAGAGATACGGCGAAGCTTCACCGCTATACGGTTGAAGTTCCACTGTCTCGAACCTATGTCCTACCATTCCCTATGTTGGCACCTAGGTATGTCGTTTTCTTTCAGTTCAAGCTTAATCTGTATCAAAATCGGTTCAGTAGTTTAGCCTTGAAAGTGTAGCACAAACAAATAAAAACACTCATTTTTGTATTCATAATATTAGAATGGATTTTGTAAAGGAAAATGCAGATGCTAAATGGAGTTTGTTACGCTTCAAACAAAATGCAATGACGAATATGAGTTTGAATAATAATGTAATTACTTCAATACCTGCCAAATACCTGCAAATACCAATACGAGCTTGTTATTTTAATATTTTATTCCACAGGGTGACAGCGGAGGACCACTTCAATCCAACAGTAACAATTACTCTGAGAAGACATTATTCTGCGTGTACACAGTCATCGGTGTGACATCATATGGTAGGCAGTGTGGCATCGCTGAAGGCTCCGGTATTTACACCAGGGTCATCTACTACGTACCTTGGATAGAGAGCGTCGTATGGCCGTGAATTAAAAATGTTAAAGAGAAAAGGAAAATTTTGAGGTTGACTCTGAGATGTGCTCTAAATAGTCCAAATTAAAAAAGATACAGGTACAAAGATTATTTTTTTAATAAATTACTTAAACTCTATTTATTGTTTTTCTTCCCCTAACGAGAAATATAAAAGTCCAGGTACTCTCTGTCCACTGGTTTAAAAAACCGTTTTTTGACAGGTGGTGGTTTTGACAAGTAATGATTGCAGCTACGTAACGTTTCAATTATTTACACTTTAATTTGTATTTAGTATCGATTACCGATTTTTTGAAGCAAGCTAGAAACAATCGTGATAAATTTAGGTCAAGACTCGTCATCAGACGTAGGTCGGCCTAAGTTCCATGTCAGAAGACGACGTATAATTTATTGATTTATTTAAAATTAACCAACATTAATTTGGTTGTTTAATTTTCAATGTTTAAACCTTTGATGAGATAGATGGAGCGTCAAGTGCACGCAAACGTGTCAAAAAGTGTCAGCCAACTATTGGCTGACAAGTGCTTATATAATCAAAGCCCAAATGCGTAATAATAATAATAAATGATTAATTTATGTATAATAATATTAATTTATGTATAATGTATAATTATATACATAATTGCTTATATAATCATTATATACGCACACAGAGACGTAGATGCACAGTGTAAAACGACGCCTGCACGCACACATACTTGAAATTGTTGACTCGTTTTCTTTGTTATGATTGTAGGGCGACGCTCCATCTAGACATTATAAAGGTTTCAACCTGCAATATAAATTCATTGAATTATTTTCATAATATATAGGCTTTTAGGATTACATAAATATAAAATTATTATTTTCGATTTATTCATTTGAAGCGAATTCATTCGATTCCATCACTGAGTAGGTACGATAGACTGTAACCATATTTCATGCGCATAACAATCTTTATGTTTTTTGTAAAAACTGATACCTACGTATACTGTATTATAATGTCTGTAAGGAGTCATAAATAAGATAATCCATTAATGCAAGGCAGTTTATATATTTATTTTATAACGTATTTTAAAGTTAACTTTTAGGTAGTCGGGAACAGTTACGTTCTAAGGCAGCTGTCAAAAAACGAATAACCCAATCATAATGGACAGAATATAGTCATCGTTTTGTTCTCGAGATATTCGATTCAACTTTACTGAACACGGCCAAACTATCATACACTCATTTCTTGCCATAAACAATTGACTTCACTTTTATTATCAAGTACTAGTCGAAGGCAGGAAATAGGTACCTACTTTATCTAGAATTCAACTTCCAATATCAACTATATAATAATTATATTCTTACAAAATAGATTATACCTAAGTAATTAAATTCGATGAAATACAAGCTCATACAGATAATATTTTGATTAGAACATGTGAGTCGAAAATAATCGTTTTGCACTTAATGTGATTTATTTAAATTGAATATTTTGTTCATAATAATTATTACTATTTATGTATGACATCATCATGTGTTGTTATATTTCACTTTGTATTTTTTTTTAATTCGTCGGTCTACTTTTAGCCTAATGCTAAAATATGTGAGAAAGGAAACAATTTTTTTTGGCCCACTAGTAAGGGCCTGGGCAGACTAGCTACTTTTAATATCGGAATCGCGCATTTTAGCGATTGCACCGATGCTGCATCGCGTTTTGGCGACTCTTTGCGTTCGGACGCTGGTCGCCTTTAGTGTTGCTGACCGTTAGTCGACTATCGATAGCTTGCTGATTTGCTGTATTGATTACAAAAATGATAAATTTCAATATTAATTTAATTAATCAATCAATCAAATCAAAAATAAAAAACAAAAAAATTAACAATCAATCAATTCAATCAATTTTTTTTATATTTATTCTTTTTTAACTGTAGGACGGTAAAAATATTAAAAAAAAATATAGTAGTCTAATTGAATGGCCTTCCTTTAATACATCGCTGTTTATACATAAGGTAAACTGTCATTATTAAACGTAACGTAAGTCGTCATTAAACGTCGTCTCTTTCGTCATTAGTGAAACTGTAAGGAATACATAGGTATTCCCTACTAAACATTGGTACTGGGTGGAAGGGGAGAGATAGGAGTAGCGTGCCCATCTAAACCTGTATCAGAGCAGAGCGTTATCGTTAGCAGAGACCTACATTACTTCTAAACAGTTATAAGTATTTTTATTTGATTACTTATAATAATTGTTGTTTTATTTGTACAGATAGAGTAATGAGTGTCTTTTTTCGTTATAAATTATACATTAGAAGTTTAATAGCAGTGATTACTTTGAACATAGAGTATTATGTATTGTCACAACGATTGCTTTTTGTGCGGCGGGTACGATTGTGACATATTTTCAGGGTACGCTAGTGGCATAAATAACATTACACCTTTCTTCTAGCTAACTGGCATAATCGCGCTCGGCCGCTGTGCTGCGTGTCGTGCTGGATTGACCTCGGCATTGCATCTAACAAAATTACAGGCGATCAAATGAAAATTGTCACAATCGTACCCAGTCTACCCTACCCTACCAATTTGCAATAAGGATTGCAAATTGGCAACCTATTGATAATCTACATTTTATTATTAATATAATAATAGTATTACACTCATTCAATAGTATTGCCAAGGAACTATTAGTTAATCGGGTATTGCTCCGTTCTGAGCTATCGATAAATATCGATACTACTACTATCGATAGGTCGATTGATACTGTATATCTATAGTATAGCAACGCTAGTCGGCTGGCGGAGAGGTGAAGGGGGGTGTCCGTCGCGCTTGCGCTGGGTGCAGTGTTGTCACATATACCAATTTTTTTGTAGATCTACCTGTTTTAACTCCATTCTACGTTACATTACATTACATAGGTATATTATACATTCAACTTCAGCTCTAAATATACTTATTTATAAAAGGGAAATAATATGTGCAGCAATAAAAGTTTTCTTTGGCACCTGCTGCTTGCATTCACCGGTTGCCTGCGACCTCGCACGATACGCGATGAAACAAATAATATATAATATTTTATGCTATCGATGTTGCCATGACCAATGGAACGCTTTAAGTGAGTGACAAGTGACAATTACATTGACAGTGGCAGGTAGCCAACTGACATATTTTGTAAATCAATTATGTACTCTGTGTAAAAAACTGATAAAACAAAAAGCGCGTATTTAGGAATTATTTTTGGTATTCAGGCGTTTTGACGTTTACTAAAACATGTTAAAATGTTATTACAGTGCGCGATGAGAATAATATAGGCTTTAATTGAGTATAAAGTGATGAAAGAAACTGTAATCTATAGATTTAATGCTGATTTTAAAAGTTATTACAAATATCGCGTAACGTAGTATAAAAATAACCGTGGAATAAAACATAGTAAATAATCTCATTGTTTACATAGAGGTAGAATTTTTGTCTATGATTGTTTATCAATTTGACACTGACAGATAACAAATTATTCTTTCCGTTTTTTTCATCGATATATATGTACTGTTTTTTTCTAGTTGCATGAAATTATTTCTTCGGTATTTGTCGTATAATTCGAAAGATTTTTTGAGTATGGCATCTGTAGATATAGCACATTCCTTCCGAACCATCAGTCGAGCAAAGAGCTCAAGTTTATCTCAAAATCATAAAATTATGATAATTGCATATGAAAAAAATGTGTTGAACAATTGGTGGATAGGCAATGTGGATCCCGAGCTACTCGGGAGGCTCTGTTTGCTTTCCAGATTTTAGTGCAGAAATGTAAAAATATGCAAATAGACGTCTATCTCTGTTTCATTGATGACGAGCAGGCGTTTGATCGAAAGTACGTCAGTGTAAAATATGTTTTTCTTGCTTCTCCGCTGTTCTTTTCTGATTACTTTCGTTGCGAGATCCAAGACTGTTGAATCGTTTCTCTGAGACTCGTCGAGCTTCATTGCTTTGGCGCTTTTCTGCTGGTCGCCACTGTTGATTCTGGCTTACGCCCATTAGAACATTTAAACAAACGTTAATGAAACAAGCAAAAGTAGCGATGTCTGACAAAAATACTCGTTCTCCCCGCGCGCGGCGCGCGGACCATTATCAACTGAGTCGCGTTGGTCCTAAACTGTCATTTTTAGGGCCAACGCGCAGGTGCCATTTGGTCGTGCGGTTGGCAGTAATATACTCGTATATGTCAATGGTCGCAGTGGTTTGGGAATAGTGTGGCAAGTTCGTTCCATATAAAAGGCGTTTGATCGAGACCTTCGTAATCACTTCACTTGTACCCTTAATTATATTATTGACTACACGATAAAGACATCAGATTTATTCAAAATCTGTAATAGAACTAATGTGCAGCTTTACGTATTGAAGGCAAAAAATCTGACGACATAATTATTACTACAAGAGTTGATGGACAAGACTGCATTTATTTCTTACGCTTTTCGATTTTTACACTGAAGGTATAAGATTTGAAACTCTGAAAAATCTTGACTGTGGCATTAAAGTCAACGGGCATGTTTTCAACAACATCTGGTACGTCGATGATACTGTTCTTGTGGCACCTACATACACAGTCTTTATATGTGTCCGGTGAAAAGTTGGGTGTAGTGCGTAAATATTCATATTTAGGCACTTAGATAACTGAATACTAAATACGAAAGTGATAGCGAGAGAAGAATGTCTTTAATAATATGCGATCAATACTTTCCAGTCGTGACATCAGAATTCCTTTGCGTTTTCGCTTTTTTTATTAGAAGTGGTAAAAAAGTGTAAAATAATAATAATTAATTAATAAACTAGTTCAATTTCCTACCATTGGTGGCGCTACTAATCATAACAATAACAATGGTGTCAACTAATGCAAGACAGCATCATTTGCCTAGCCTTTTCAACCGACTTCAAAAAGAAGAAGGTTCTCAATTCGTCTGTATGTTTTTTATTTTCAACCGACTTCAAAAAGAAGGAGGTTCTCAATTCGTCTGTATGTTTTTTTTTTTGTATATTTCTTACGCGATTTCTCCGCCAAATGTTTTTGAAGATTTTGATGGATAGGGTATGCCTCAAGGGTGGCCTCATATAAATTTTATTGAAATTGATTCAGCACTTTTTGAAATAATCGACAAAAAGCAATCAAATATATATGGACGATATTGTATTGTTCTCCAACCTTGTACTTTCAATCCCTGTTTTAACTGTGTTGTCGTTTCTTAATAGATTTGGATGATAAGGAAGTACTAAAAAGCGAAAAATAAAAAGCTTTTTTACAAAAAATACAACCTCCTTCAAAATCTAAAAAGTGATAAATAACTTTAGCAAACACACATGACTTTAGTTTCGGAAGTCGGTGGCAATACAAAACATCAAACAGAACAAAGCTACCGACTTCCGAAACTAAAGTAATGTGTGTTATGTGCTAAAGTTATTTATCACTTTTTAGATTTTGAAGGCGTTAGTCGACTATCGATAGCTTGCTGATTTGCTGTATTTATTACAAAAATGATAAATTTCAATATTAATTTAATTAATCAATCAATCAAATCAAAAATAAAAAACAAAAAATTCAACAATCAATCAATTCAATCAATTTATTCTTTTTTAACTGTAGCAGTAACTTAAGACGGTAAAAATATAAAAAAAAACTGTAGTAGTCTAATTGAATGGCCTTCCTTTAATACATCGCTGTTTATACATAAGGTAAACTGTCATTATTAAACGTAACGTAAGTCGTCATTAAACGTCGTCTCTTTCGTCATTAGTGAAATTGTAAGGAATACATAGGTATTCCCTACTAAACATTGGTACTGGGTGGAAGGGGAGAGATAGGAGCAGCGTGCCCATCTAAACGTGTATCAGAGCAGAGTGTTATCGTTAGCAGAGACCTACATTACTTCTAAACAGTTATAAGTATTTTTATTTGATTACTTATAATAATTGTTGTTTTATTTGTACAGATAGAGTAATGAGTGTCTTTCTTCGTTATAAATTAAACATTAGAAGTTTAATAGCAGTGATTACTTTGAACATAGAGTATTATGTATTGTCACAACGATTGCTTTTTGTGCGGCGGGTACGATTGTGACATATTTTCAGGGTACGATAGTGACATAAATAATATTACACCTTTCTTCTAGATAACTGGCATAATCGCGCTCGGCCGCTGTGCTGCGTTTCGTGGATTGACCTCGGCATTGCATCTAACAAAATTACCCAGTCTACCCTACCCTACCAATTTGCAATAAGGATTGCAAATTGGCAACCTATTGATAATCTACATTTTATTATTAATATAATAATAGTATTACACTCATTCAATAGTATTGCCAAGGAACTATTAGTTAATCGGGTATTGCTCCGTTCTGAGCTATCGATAAATATCGATACTACTACTATCGATAGGTCGATTGATACTGTATATCTATAGTATAGCAACGCTAGTCGGCTGGCGGAGAGGTGAAGGGGGGTGTCCGTCGCGCTTGCGCTGGGTGCAGTGTTGTCACATATACCAATTTTTTTGTAGATCTACCTGTTTTAACTCCATTCTACGTTACATTACATTACATAGGTATATTATACATTCAACTTCAGCTCTAAATATACTTATTTATAAAAGGGAAATAATATGTGCAGCAATAAAAGTTTTCTTTGGCACCTGCTGCTTGCATTCACCGGTTGCCTGCGACCTCGCACGATACGCGATGAAACAAATAATATATAATATTTTATGCTATCGATGTTGCCATGACCAATGGAACGCTTTAAGTGAGTGACAAGTGACAATTACATTGACAGTGGCAGGTAGCCAACTGACATATTTTGTAAATCAATTATGTACTCTGTGTAAAAAACTGATAAAACAAAAAGCGCGTATTTAGGAATTATTTTTGGTATTCAGGCGTTTTGACGTTTACTAAAACATGTTAAAATGTTATTACAGTGCGCGATGAGAATAATATAGGCTTTAATTGAGTATAAAGTGATGAAAGAAACTGTAATCTATAGATTTAATGCTGATTTTAAAAGTTATTACAAATATCGCGTAACGTAGTATAAAAATAACCGTGGAATAAAACATAGTAAATAATCTCATTGTTTACATAGAGGTAGAATTTTTGTCTATGATTGTTTATCAATTTGACACTGACAGATAACAAATTATTCTTTCCGTTTTTTTCATCGATATATATGTACTGTTTTTTTCTAGTTGCATGAAATTATTTCTTCGGTATTTGTCGTATAATTCGAAAGATTTTTTGAGTATGGCATCTGTAGATATAGCACATTCCTTCCGAACCATCAGTCGAGCAAAGAGCTCAAGTTTATCTCAAAATCATAAAATTATGATAATTGCATATGAAAAAAATGTGTTGAACAATTGGTGGATAGGCAATGTGGATCCCGAGCTACTCGGGAGGCTCTGTTTGCTTTCCAGATTTTAGTGCAGAAATGTAAAAATATGCAAATAGACGTCTATCTCTGTTTCATTGATGACGAGCAGGCGTTTGATCGAAAGTACGTCAGTGTAAAATATGTTTTTCTTGCTTCTCCGCTGTTCTTTTCTGATTACTTTCGTTGCGAGATCCAAGACTGTTGAATCGTTTCTCTGAGACTCGTCGAGCTTCATTGCTTTGGCGCTTTTCTGCTGGTCGCCACTGTTGATTCTGGCTTACGCCCATTAGAACATTTAAACAAACGTTAATGAAACAAGCAAAAGTAGCGATGTCTGACAAAAATACTCGTTCTCCCCCGCGCGCGGCGCGCGGACCTAATGGTCCGCGCGCCGCGCGCGGGGAGAACGAGTATTTACGACCAACGCGACTCAGTTGATAATTCAACTGAGTCGCGTTGGTCCTAAACTGTCATTTTTAGGGCCAACGCGCAGGTGCCATTTGGTCGTGCGGTTGGCAGTAATATACTCGTATATGTCAATGGTCGCAGTGGTTTGGGAATAGTGTGGCAAGTTCGTTCCATATAAAAGGCGTTTGATCGAGACCTTCGTAATCACTTCACTTGTACCCTTAATTATATTATTGACTACACGATAAAGACATCAGATTTATTCAAAATCTGTAATAGAACTAATGTGCAGCTTTACGTATTGAAGGCAAAAAATCTGACGACATAATTATTACTACAAGAGTTGATGGACAAGACTGCATTTATTTCTTACGCTTTTCGATTTTTACACTGAAGGTATAAGATTTGAAACTTTGAAAGATCTTGACTGTGGCATTAAAGTCAACGGGCATGTTTTCAACAACATCTGGTACGTCGATGATACTGTTCTTGTGGCACCTACATACACAGTCTTTATATGTGTCCGGTGAAAAGTTGGGTGTAGTGCGTAAATATTCATATTTAGGCACTTAGATAACTAAATACTAAATACGAAAGTGATAGCGAGAGAAGAATGTCTTTAATAATATGCGATCAATACTTTCCAGTCGTGACATCAGAATTCCTTTGCGTTTTCGCTTTTTTTATTAGAAGTGGTAAAAAAGTGTAAAATAATAATAATTAATTAATAAACTAGTTCAATTTCCTACCATTGGTGGCGCTACTAATCATAACAATAACAATGGTGTCAACTAATGCAAGACAGCATCATTTGCCTAGCCTTTTCAACCGACTTCAAAAAGAAGAAGGTTCTCAATTCGTCTGTATGTTTTTTATTTTCAACCGACTTCAAAAAGAAGGAGGTTCTCAATTCGTCTGTATGTTTTTTTTTTTGTATATTTCTTACGCGATTTCTCCGCCAAATGTTTTTGAAGATTTTGATGGATAGGGTATGCCTCAAGGGTGGCCTCATATAAATTTTATTGAAATTGATTCAGCACTTTTTGAAATAATCGACAAAAAGCAATCAAATATATATGGACGATATTGTATTGTTCTCCAACCTTGTACTTTCAATCCCTGTTTTAACTGTGTTGTCGTTTCTTAATAGATTTGGATGATAAGGAAGTACTAAAAAGCGAAAAATAAAAAGCTTTTTTACAAAAAATACAACCTCCTTCAAAATCTAAAAAGTGATAAATAACTTTAGCAAACACACATGACTTTAGTTTCGGAAGTCGGTGGCAATACAAAACATCAAACAGAACAAAGCTACCGACTTCCGAAACTAAAGTAATGTGTGTTATGTGCTAAAGTTATTTATCACTTTTTAGATTTTGAAGGCGGTTGTATTTTTTGTAAGAAAGCTTTTCCCAACTTTGTAACAGACGAATCCTGTCTAATCGAATACAGCTGATTACAAGTGTTTCACATAGAATGACTGCCTATCTGATCTTCACAACCTAGCAATCGGGTTACACGATACCCTTTGGTAAGACTGGTGGTCAGTCTTTCTGACTTCTAACTACCCATAACAACTGCTACTGCAATTGCAAATAAAATACGAATGTCAGCCGGGACCAATGGCTTTACCTGCTTGCCGATGCACGTAGGGTGAGGACCCTACGTGAATAAAATGGATGGCGGATGGCCATCCATTTCACCTATGGCCCGACTGGGGTAAGTGTAGCTTAACCGTGAGCGATCGACCTGTACGGTTTTTAACTTTATTGTATCTAAAAGGGAAGTCCTTTGTAGATCTTTGGCAGTCGTTATGAGTAGTCAGAAGCCAGAAAGTCTGACAACTAATCTCACCAAGAGGTATCGTGTTACCCAGTAACTGGGTTGTGGAGGTCCGAAAGGCAGTCGCTCCATGTAAAACACTGGTATTCAGCTGCATCCGGTTAGACTGGAAGCCGACCCCAATATTGTTGGGAAAAGGCTAGGCAGATGATGATCTAAATGGGAAAATAAAACAAGAAAATGGTCGGTATGTCGTTTATTTAAATAAAATCGTTGCAATAATACCCATCATTGCACATTATTTCAATTTGTAACATGTGCATCGCTTTTGCCGTCAGCAATGCGTTCACCTTAATATATAATTAGGAATCCTCGTGGTGGCAACGGTTAAAACGATGTGTTTGCCAGTTGGACGTCCCTTTTTGCTTCGACTCCAGAGACGCACGGACGTTGTGATATCGCGTATCGAATTTCTTACTGTCTTTCTATTCTTGTTAAAAATTGGTTTTCTTAATATTTGTAATTATTTTCTTAAAATTATAAAAGTTCTGATTTAATATAATTTGTAACGTCTTTCGTTGTTTTTTTTTTAAATACTCTTTGAGATTTATTATTTCAGAAGTGGGATTCTTACCCAGTTCTTAGAGAGTTTCCATTACTTTAAAATTATGTCTGTCAAAAGTATACGTAAAAGTAGATAACCGAGATAACCGTTTAAATGTTTTAGAAGATAATTCCAGGGTTGGTGCTAGTGACTGTGGAGGTACACCGCGCACTTCTTTGGCAGAACCAGCAGTACCAACGGTATTTCCTGCTTTAACCAACGAGTTGCCCGGTGTGTTAGCTGTACCGTCAAGTGCTGAGTCACGCAGTGCGAGAGCAGACTTGACGTCGAAACCCTGCTCTAGCGTGGCGCATCCCTACGCCGAAGTGGTTATGAGCGAGGTAACCGAGAAACTTGTAAGCGCAATCAATGCGATTCCGGTAAGATCCAACCATGTTTTTATACCCAACTTTGATCCATTCTTGCATAATTTTGATGTGTGGTGTAGTGAGATTGACCATGTACGTACAACAAATAAATGGGACAATCGTGAGTGTTTAGCACGAATCGGTAATTGTTTGAAAGGAGATGCAAAGTTATGGTTAAACGAGTGGGTTAGCAACGATCGTAGCTGGTCTAATTTCAAGCGGGAATTTAGAACATTGTGCCCACTTCAATTAGATATTGCAAAAATTTTGTTCGACGTTATGAACACTAATTCTGATAACTACCCTACATATGCGGAATATGCTAGGCGTTATTTGTTACGATTACGTATTGTCGAGTGATTAAGTGATGAGTTGATCGCGGCTATTTTTATACGTGGTATTGCTGATCCCCAAGTTCATGAAGCCGCTACTAATGCTAAATTGATGCCTGACACTTTGGTTAACTTTTTGTCGATATACGTGAAACCTAATCAGATTACATCGGTTAAAATCGGAAAACCAACCGGTGATAGTGCAAGTACTTCTAGCATAAGTAGCAGTTTAAGCAAACAAGCATCAACACTAGAACCTTGTTCTTTCTTTAAAAAAATAGGTCATAAAGTCGAAGATTGTTTTGCCAAATAGCGATCAGAGTCACGGGGCAAGTCAAATGTTAATTTTTGTCACGAAAATGTTGATACGTTTAAACAAAATGACATTACTACTGCAGTTATTTTAGGGGTGCCCGTTGACATATTTATAGATAGTGATTCAACTATTTCTTTGATTTCCGAGTCTGTCACGAAGCATTTGCAATGTACTTAACAACCATCATTTTGAACTTTACGCGGTATAGGTAGTCAGGAAGTAGAAACGTGCTACCGCACTACTTTGACCGTTAAGTTTTCAGAAAATACTCTGGAAATGGACTTCCATGTTGTTTCGGGTAAATTTATGAACACGCCAGTCATTGTAGGTACCGATATTCTGAATAGAGATGGAGTTACGTTTACTCGTATGCGTGGTATGCAACGGCTTTCTAGAGTACACAACGTCCTCGATAGTAAGTCTGATTTGTGTTCACTGATTGATTCCCCGTTAATAGGTGAGGATAGGAAACGGATAATGAACATAGTTAACAAATTTGAAGCGACTTTAGTAATAGGTACAGCTACCACTACTGTGCAAACGGGTTCTATGCATATTCGTCTGAATAATGAAACCCCAATCGTTTATCGTCCGTATAAAATGTCTCATGACGAAAAACTACGCGTTAGAGAAATTATTAAAGATCTGTTACATAAACAAATCATTAGGGAGTCCGAGTCAGAGTTTTCAAGCCCAATCTTACTAGTTAAGAAAAAAGATGGTAGTGATAGGCTTTGCGTAGATTTCCGAGCCTTAAATGCAAATACCGTATAGGATCACTTTCCACTACCTTTAATAGACGACCATATCGATCGCTTAGGCAAGGCTAAATATTTTACAAGTCTTGATATGGCTACAGGCTTCCACCAGATCAAATTAAATGAAGAGCCAATACATCGAACAGGGTTCGTTACCCCAGAAGGTCATTATGAGTACCTCAAAATGCCGGTCTTGCCAATGCACCTGTCGTTTACCAACGCATAATATCAAAAACATTGCGTCCTTATATTGATACAGGTAGAGCATGCGTGTATATTGATGACGTTTTGTTACCTAGCAACACGGTTGATGAAGGGTTACAGACGCTGCATGCAGTTCTTGAGACCCTGATAACGGCAGGTTTCTCCATTAATTTTAAAAAATGTTAGTTTCTTAGTACACGGGTTGAGTATTTAGGACGAATTATTATTAATGGTCAGGTGAAGCCGAGCGAGCACAAGATAGAGGCTCTTGATAACGAACGAGTACCGACCAATGTGAAAGAGGAAATACAATTTTTGGAACTCGCAGGGTACTTTAGACGGTACATCCCCGGCTAATCTCTAAAGACAGCGTGCATTGCAAATCTAACTCGCAAAGGTGTACCCTTCAAGTGGATCAAGGAACAGGAAAGTGTCCGTAAGGACATTATCGAACGACTCATCAGTGAGCCAATATTGGCTATTTTCGACCCTTCTCTCCCCACTGTGGTGCACACCGATGCATCAGCCCAGGGGTATGGTGCTGTCCTGCTTCAGACCCACGACGGTGGTCATAAGAAACCTATTGCCTACTTTAGCAAGGTAACCCAAGGCGCTGAACCGCGTTATCATTCGTATGAACTGGAAACGTTAACGGTAGTCAAGGCGTTACAACATTTTAGACATTACAAAAACAAATTAAACCAAAGGTTTAAAATTTAAAGTTATAACTGATTGTAACGCCTTGAAACTGACTCAGCGTAAGAAGGATCTACGAGCTACCGAGAATTGCTCGGTGGTGGATGTATCTTCAGGATTATGACTTTGAGCTTGAATATAGGAAGGTGTCAGCGCTATCCCATGCTGATTATTTTAGCCGAAACCCTTATACCGCTTACCAAATATGTGTGAGGTTCGAAAGCCATTAAATTGGGCTCAGATAGCGCAGGCCGCTGACGAGGAAGCTATATTGCAGAAGGTCAAAGTCGGAGAACTAGATGCGTCTTGGTATGTTAAGCGCAATGACATCTTGTATTACAAGATGGATGTACTCGGTGAAGAACCGCGTTTATTATGTTATGTGCCAAAGGGACAAGCAAATGACAACCAACTCCACACACACACAATACACACACACAACTATCTTAGCCTATTGCGTGTCTTTCACGATGAACACCAACACGTTGGCATAGACAAGAAAACTGACTTAGTTTTAAACATTTCTGGTTCCCGAAATTGAGACAGTTTGTGCGGAAGTACATACAACATTGTGTTGTATTTCTATCTCATAAAAAGATACCGCGTCAGCCCTTACAATCTATAGAGTCGTGGGACAAGCCAGGTCTACCGTTTGATGTTATACATAGCGATGTTTTGGGACCACTTCCAGTCTCTAACGGTTTTAAGAATGTTGTTTTGATTGTGGATGCGTTTACTAAATATTGCCATCTTTACCCAATATGTAAACAAGATGCCAGAGAGTTGATAAAGACTTTCCAAAACGCGATTTCCCTTTTTGGCTCCCCTAGATTAATAGTGAGTTTCAGACGATGAAGACGAGGAAGGTGGAGATTCTACTCGGAACCGCAGGAGATCTGCAGCAACATTCACTTCTCCACACTCATGACTCCGCGGGCGTAGACGCACCGCCATCAGGCGGCCGAATTAGGATAAAAATCCTTTCTGATGGGCGGAGCCTGCCGACGTCACTGCCGAGTGGTGGAGGAGCAAGCATGGTGGGGTTAAAACGACGTGTATGCCAGTTGGTCGTCCCTTTTTGCTTCGACTCCAGAGACAGACGGACGTTGTGATATCGCGTGTCGAATTTCTTACTGTCTTTTTATTCTTGTTAAAAGTTGGTTTTCTTAATAGTAATAATTATATCGTTAAAATTATGAAAGTTGTGATATAATATAATTTGTAACGTCTTTTGTTGTTTTTTTTAATAAATACTTTTTAAGATTTGTTATTATATATTACTTCGTTTTCCGTTTTCTTCTTAACATTTACAATTTACGGCCATACGACGCTTTCTATCCAAGGTACGTAGTAGATGACCCTGGTGTAAATACCGGAGCCTTCAGCGATGCCACACTGCCTACCATATGACGTCACACCGATGACTGTGTACACGCAGAATAATGTCTTCCCAGAGTAATTGTTACCGTTGGATTGAAGTGGTCCTCCGCTGTCACCCTGTGGAATAAAGTATTGAAGTAATAACATTATCGACTATTGATAAGATAAGACATTGTTAGCCTATCGGTTGAACATTGCATTGAACTATCCTGTGTCGAGCTGGATAAGCATATTATAGTGTGCGTGTACAGACCCCCAATTTTCCTAAACTATTCTTTATTTGAGTCGGTAATGGAAGATGTCCTAGCGAAACTTGCAACTTGTAGCAAATCTGCAATTATTTGTGGTGATTTTAATATTAATATCTTAGAAGATAATTTGAATAGTTGTCGATTTTTAAACCTATTTAATTTGTCGAACGTTTTTATGGAACCTACTAGAGTAACTCCAACGACTGCTACCTGTATCGATAATATTTTTTGTGATTGTGATTATTTAGATAAAGCCATTGTTAATTATCTGCCATCGGATCATAGCGGTCAAACGATAACTTATATGTTTAAAATGCTTTTAACAAAAGTTCAAATAAAATTTAGACCAATAACAACTAGTAAATTAAATAGATTCAATGTTACCCTAAATGATAAGTTAAGTACTCTAGACCATAATAATAACAATGCAAATAAATTGTATGATAATTTCTTTTTTGTAGTGCAGTCTGAATTCGATAATACTTTTGAAAAAAAGACAAAACATATTAGCCCTAAGTTTGTATTTAGTGACTGGGCAACTAGAGGTATTAGAAAAAGTAGGGAAAGACTGTTTGAGCTTTATGGCCTTAAGCCTTATATTAACACGGATACTTTCAACAAGTATGTTGCTACTTATTCTAAAACTTTTAGAAATATTTGCAGGGTAGCGAAGGCCCTATACATTAGCAACAAAATCAAATCGGCAAACGATAAAATAAAGACAGTTTGGAAAGTTATTAATAATGAGACTGGCAGGAAAAAAGTTCGTAACACTGAGTATACATTAGAGACACCACGTGGTCCCCTAAGCTCTAACATAGACTTAGCGCATGAATTTGTGAATTTCTTTACCAACATACCAATTAAAACCACGGAAGCTTTAAATTCCTCACCTGGCATTTCAATTGCCTTTTTAAAAGCGAACGTACCAGGCTGCCCGGTAGAATTTCAATTTAAACATATTAACCCCGTGACAGTTTTAAAAGCTTTTCGGCAAATCAAGATAAAATTTACTGAGGATCTGTGGGGTATGTCTATTAAAGTTTGTACGTCTATAATTGAGACAATAGCGCCATATTTGGCTTTAATCTATACATATAATAAAACAGTAACAAAACTGTGTCTGTACGTTGAATATATTAAAAAATAAATAAGGGGGGGTTGTATAAGGGGGGGTGAGGGGGGTTTAGGAACAGTAATAGAGCACGAATCCAAAAAAAAAATTCTGTCTGTTTGTCTGTTTGTTTGTACACGCTAATTTTCGGAACTACTGGGCGGATTTGAATGATTTTTCTTTTGTTGTATAGGTATTAAGTCTGGGCAACATATAGGCTGGTGTTCAAGTTTCTAATTTATCTTAGAAACTTGAACACCAGATGCAGAACCGTAACAGACCAGCTAAACTATAAGAGATACAAAAAAAAACTTGAGAGGTGTCAAGGGACACCCATATGGAACGAAGTTCCTTTCGATTAATTAGTGAAGGAATTGTAATAAAATTTTATTTTTTTAAGTTATAATAATATTTTTTTTTATTATTAACAAATATAATGTTATATAAACTTAATCAGTAGGCTCAATTTTCGTTTATCTGGAGATGCTGCAAAATACCATACCGGAGTTGTTAGAGGATGTGCCTCTGGCATACTTACGCGGCATGTTCTATCAGCATGATGGTTGTCCCGCTCATTATGCTACTTCAGTGCGTGCGCATTTAAATAGTGAGTTTGGTGAGCGGTGGATAGGTCGTGGTGGCCCAGTGCCTTGGCCCGCAAGGAGCCCTGACTTGACACCGCTGGATTTTTATTTGTGGTCCGAGATTAAAAGGCTCGTTTATACCCAGGAGTATACTACTCGAGATGACTTAAGATGTGCGATAGTGAACGCTTTTAATATTGTGAAAAGTGACAGAGACACATTAATAAAATTAAAAGACAATTTAATTAAACGTGCCCGTTTATGTATCGAGCGAAATGGACTCCATATTGAGCAGTTGCTTCGATACAGGGAAGTGTACATTTTATACCTAATAGGTAAGTTTTTTAATTAAGCCAAAGTTGATTAAAACTGTGTTTGTGAATAGCTCTAATTTATTTAAATAGGTTACCTATAGCACCTATAGGTACCTACGCCTGCCTGCCTTTCTTTTTCTAGCAAAAGAGTACCTACTCACTTACCTACTTACAACTACAAATAATTCGCCAATGATAAAAGTAAGTACCACTACCTACCTAGGTACCCACCTAAGCTCCCACTGGCTTAATTTAAACCAAAACATTTTAATCGAATCAAAAAAAAATATTATTGTCGCTAGTAAAACCTAGAGAAAAGTACTCTGTGACCTAGAGCGATAAGGTGCAGTGGTTACCTACTGACGACCGCGACCGATAGAAAGCTCATGATTACCAAACCCAAACTTTCAATAGGTACCTACTAAACAAAACATAGAAGTAGGTACAGTAACTACCTACCTACCTAACCTACGTATTCTATGGCTTAATTATCGACTTAAAATTTACACTCGTTTTCACAATCCACACAGTCTCACAGTTAAAGGTGGACTTATCTCGTAGGTCGTTATCATCGGAATTATCACGCAATGATAATTCCGATGTCATTGATGTAGGTACCGCCACTATTTGAGCGAATAAACTTAGGAACTAAACATATCGCCGTAGGTACCTAGTTCAAAGAGTTCGCCGCGCCGCCTTTAAATACATAAACATATTCTACGAAAAGGGAATTCGGACTTTATTTTGTAAACGTAAACGGTTAAAAATTGAAATTTTACCAAAAAAGGTATGATAAAATTATTCTGAGAAACGTATAGGCTGGTGCCCGACCGGACAATAGGAGCTATGTGCAACCGAATTTCACGGTTAATGTGTAAAAATAAGGTTTTAATTCGCTCCAATATTTTCATAGAAAAGCCGCCATTCAACTAATAATGAACTCTATTTGACAGTTCCAACGATTCAATTTAGCTTATTATAGCATGTCGTGACAACTTTTCGTAAGATTTTTTTCCGTCTAGCCCCCTTTCACAACGCGCGATAAGGAACTTCGTTCCAAAATGTTACCTTAGCAAAAATTGTTCCACGTGATGAGCATTTTCTGCTGAGAGAATAAATTTGAAGATCTGGAACACCTGATGTGGAACTCCAAGAGCCCAGCTACACCATGACACATATAGGAATGACGTCTTAGCAAAAGGTGTTCGGTCTGATGGGCATTTCCTATTGACTTCTAAAAATCGAAGATCAGAAACATCTGATGTCAAAATCAAAGCTATCACTAATTTCACTGTATCTTATAAAATAACATAAGCTGGGAGTACCTCCACGCGGTGAGGGCGGTAACAGTTTCAGATCTTCGATTTTGCCGACCCCGTTGTCGCTGGCAAAAGCAACAGGATCCGCGTACGAAGTTGCGGGCAGAAGCTAGTATTTAATATGTGCGTAGACCAAGGAGTTTTCCCGGATCTAATAAAGTTTAGTAAGGTTATACCTCTTTTCAAATCCGGTGACAGTAAAGACACTAATAATTATAGACCCGTGTCCGTGCTGCCGGCTTTCAGCAAGGTTTTTGAAAGGATTATGCTTAATCAGATGCTTAATCATTTTAACACTAATGGCATTTTACACGATCAACAGTATGGTTTCACCAAAGGACGTTGTACGACTGACGCTGGTGTCACTTTATTAAAACACATATTTACTACGTGGGAAGAGGCGCAAGATGCCATAGGAATTTTTTGTGACCTCTTCAAGGCATTTGATTGCGTAAATCATGACACACTACTTTTGAAACTTGAGCATTACGGACTAGGTAGACTTGCGCTTAGTTTAGTAAAATCTTATTTGATTAATAGACAGCAGCAAGTCCAAATAAATGGGGTGAATTCACATGGTTTAAAGGTAGAAATGGGGGTTCCTTAAGGCTCAATTTTGGGTCCTTTCCTCTTTTTAGTGTATATTAATGATCTTCTTCATCTGTTGAAAAACCAACCACAAATGGTGTTATTTGCTGATGACACTTCTTTAATATTTAAGATAGACAGACGAGCCCAGAACCTAGACCACGTAAATAGCGCCTTACTGCAAGTCCAAAATTGGTTCACGGCGAATAATTTAGTATTGAATGAAAAAAAAACTAAGTGCATCAGATTTACCTTACCAAATGTCAAAAGAAATGACTGTGACATAGTATTAAATAATGAGAAGCTGGAATTCGTTGATAAAACTGTTTTCCTGGGGATCACGCTCGACTCAAGGCTACAATGGGGTCCTCATTTAACATCTCTCTCTGGACGGCTAAGCTCGGCAGCATATGCTGTCAGAAAAATCCGGCAATTTACTGATGTGGATACCGCGAGACTGGTCTACTTTAGTTATTTTCATAGTATAATGTCTTACGGTATTTTACTGTGGGGACGAGCTGCAGACATCGAGTCTATTTTTATTCTGCAGAAAAGAGCCATCAGAGCCATTTACAATCTCCGTATGCGCGATTCTCTAAGGGAATTGTTTAAGGAAATTAACATAATGACGGTACCTTGTCAATACATCTATGAAAACATAATGTACGCTAGAAAAAATCTGCATCTTTTTACCCGACTGCGCCAGAAGAAGGTTGTTTTTCGGGTGTATGTATGTATGTATGTATGTAAATTTCTTTGGCACGCTCTGTAGCTCAAACGGCTTAATGGATTTTTACTTGAGAGGTGTCGTTTCATTCGTCTTAATTGTGTGAGTGACACTGGGTACATCAAAATTAGAAAAATTACACTGGCCGATTTTTAGCGACATATTAGTGTTTTCAAAAAAAAAAATTTTCCTCAAAACCTATCGAGTGGGATATCAAAATAAAGAGTTTTGTAAATAGCTTACAAATATATAAACAACTTATATGTTTAAATGTAATTTGGAATGAGAAATGCTAAAAACAACAAATAAATTAAGGTTCGTTCCCTTTAAGTTGAGTTCCTTTACGCTGAGTCTGAGAGTTTTTAGCATGAAAGGTGTCGTTTCAATCGTCTTAATTGTGTGAGTGAGACTGGGTACATCAAAATTTTAAAAATTAAATTTTCCGATTTTTGGCGACATATTAGTGTTTTCAAAAAAAATATTTTTCCTCAAAACCTATCGAGTGGGATATCAAAATAAAGGGTTTTATAAATAGCTTACAAAAATATAAACAACTTATATGTTTAAATTTAATTTGGAACGAGAAATGCTAAAAACAACAAATAAAATTAAGGTTCGTTCCCTTTAAGTTGAGTTCCTTTACGCTGAGTCTGAGAGTTTTTAGCATGAAAGGTGTCGTTTCAATCGTCTTAATTGTGTGAGTGAGACTGGGTACATCAAAATTATAAAAATTAAACTGGCCGATTTTTGGCGACATATTAGTGTTTTCAAAAAAAATATTTTTCCTCAAGACCTATCGAGTGGGATATCAAAATAAAGGGTTTTATAAATAGCTTACAAATATATAAACCACTTATATGTTTAAATGTAATTTGGAACGAGCAATGCTACAAACAACAAATAAATTAAGGTTCGTTCCCTTTAAGTTGAGTTCCTTTACGCTGAGTCTGAGAGTTTTTAGCATGAAAGGTGTCGTTTCAATCGTCTTAATTGTGTGAGTGAGACTAGGTACATCAAAATTATAAAAATTAAACTGGCCGACTTTTGGCGACATATTAGTGTTTTCAAAAAAAATATTTTTCATCAAAACCTATCGAGTGGGTTATTAAAACAAAGGGTTTTATAAATAACTTACAAATATATATACAACTATTTGTTTAAATGTAATTTGGAATGAGAAATGCTAAAAAACAACAAATAAATTAAGGTTGGTTCCCTTTAAGTTGAGTTCCTTTACGTCGAGTCTGAGTCTATTGCTCTTGCAAAATATTGCTATTTTACGCTACCTAATTCCGTTACGTCGTGTTTATATAATAAGTTCAGTCAGGATATAAATTAAAAGCCAGTATCATTAAAA
The DNA here is from genome assembly GCA_947361185.1 of Charanyca ferruginea. Classification (NCBI taxonomy): domain Eukaryota; kingdom Metazoa; phylum Arthropoda; class Insecta; order Lepidoptera; family Noctuidae; genus Charanyca; species Charanyca ferruginea. Next base: position 9,159,396 of record OX376070.1, read on the forward strand.
TATTGGTTTATTATTTGTTTCGCAACGTTTCTCTACACTATAATTTACTTACTATGATGATATCAGTAGGAAAAAAAGATTAAATGTTTTCGAGAATTCTTGCAGCTTTGAATAGATTCCGAAAGGCTCAGCAGTATTATCTTCACTATGATCCTTTTTTAACTCCCGATCCTTGCGGTTCTTCGCCATGTAAACTCCTGACGCCATTTAGGACATAAGGGCGGAAAATGAGGTCATGGTGGGATAAGCCATATGCAGAATACTGATCATGAGTGGGCTCGGGAGTGGGACAGGGTGTTGGGACTAAGTCGTGTTGTTTTAAAACAAGTAGGTTGCTTAGGAAGAACATAAGCGACTAAAAGACTCAATGATATGTAAGAGTTTACGGGAACAAGAGGTTGGTTTTTCATATTCTTTGATATGATGATATTATCTTTGGATGATATTATCCATATCAAAGGTGTTAAAACCCTACCTGGTGTTGTCTATTAATGTCCGCCCGCCATTGCCTACTTTCGCAACTTTGAGAATCAGTAGGGTCAGTGTATGCACATTGCGTCATCATGGGCGATTTCAACACAGACCATGCACAGCCAACCTGTGGATCCCGTCAACTCTTACATAAAATATCATCGAGTCTGTTAGTCTCTTATGTTCTTCCTCTGCAACCTACTCGTTTTAATATCTCAGGGTATGACACGTGGCTCGACTTAGTCCTAACGACCTGACCCTCTCTTGTGTTGGAAATAGGTACCTACTCAGGGGCGACACCGTAAAGTGAAGAAGAAGAAGCAATGTTTTTTAAAGGAAAATCTCTACGACGATAATTAAATAGCAATCTCCTTCTTTCCAATTCTAGCGTCACGGATAAAAACGAAACCGGAAAGTGGGGTAGATGGTAGAAAGAAGATTGAGGTTTGAACCAACTCTTACAAATCAGAACGGCGTGAACGTTGGCATTAGAAAAGGTGTCTTACAGATCACTGTAGTATCTTGGCACACATTGGGCATTGTTATGGCAAATGGTACTTCTATTGACTGAAGCTCCGACGCACAAAGTCACCAAGGGTGTCAGTTATTGAACTAAAACTTGCATCAGCGGAAAAATTAAAGGAAGCATTGGAAGCAAAAATGCGACTAAGTTATAATTAAACCTTTTGATGCTACACCAATATCTGTGCACCACCCACCAACGACACTAGTAGGACAACGACTCATTAACAACGACTCCCTGGTTAGGGCTAAGCTCCAGAGCCTTGAACATCGCCGCACCGTTGCTAGCCTTTCGGTCTTTTATCGGGTACTTCGGAGAGTGTGCTTTGGAATTGCACAATTTAATTCCCCTATCTCCGTTCCTTCATCGGACGAGCAGAGATACGGCGAAACGTCACCGCTATGTGTTTGAAGTTCCACGGTCTCGAACCAAGCGCTTTGACTCCACATTTATTGTGCGAATTGCCAGACTGTGGAATTCCTTGCCCGCCTCTCTGTTCCAACGTGTTCAAGCGTGTTCCAACTTAGGCTTCATTATCACTTACGATCAGGTGAAAAAAGTTCAATCAGTTTAAGGTTTAGGTTAGTTCAAGGTTTGGGGCCGAGGGGCCCGCTAAGCTTGGGGACCAGTATGTCTATTCTGTTACAATCTCCCTCGGTGAACACCTAGGTCAAGTGAGCTGTCATCCGTCCGTCTACTTTATCAATCCCTAGTATCGGGACGGATGACAGCTCACTTCACCTAGGTTTTCACCGAGGGAGATTGTAACAGAATGGCACTACTGGTGCACTGCACCGCCTAGCCCTCCGATAGCTACGCCACGGAAAAGCGGGGTACAGAAACTCGACTTTAAGGGAGTAAAAACGGGACAGAAATCGTAGACTCGACGTAGGGATAATAGAAGTGAGCTAAGGTTTTCGGCTCAACGTAAAGAGACTCGACGTAAAGTTTTCTAAATTCTAAATTGATTCACTGCGAAAACTAAAAAGATTAAAATAAAAAAAATATTTAAAAAAAACAAAAAACCCGACTGCGTGAAAAATTGTTAAACTCAAAAGACAGAAATAAGTGAAAATTTAAATATTTTTTTGGTTTTGAATCATCGTGGTTGACAGTGTTCACAAAGGCAGTCGGAGGCATCAAAAATGTACAATATGTTTCAAATCCGTTGAAAGTGTCTTAACTTTAACTTAATGCCTCCGACTGCCTTTGTGAACACTGTCAACCACGATGATTCAAAACCAAAAAAATATTTAAATTTTCACTTATTTCTATCTTTTGCTTTTAACAATTTTTCACGCAGTCGGGTTTTTTGTTTTTTTTAAATAATTTTTTTTTAGTAAAAGGGGTGAAAGACATAATTATAACACTAGAAATAGGGACCAACTAGTTCAACCAAGTCTCAGACTGGCTAAAGTAGATACTTCTTTCATGGGGTACTGTTAAATTTAAGTCTTATATAAAACGCACACTATGCAGCCGAGCATATTATTCATTGGGTGAGTACATCACTGATAAAAATGCTTGGCTGGATGCTGGTCTAGCTCCACAGCCATAAGAGTTCATAGATTAATTGATTAGCATTTTTAATTATTTTTGGAGCTGCTGAAGATATAGATCTACATTATCTTTGCATTGTATAAACTCATGTGTTAGTATTATATAATTTTTCAAAGCACATACATGTGAACACTGTTATTTAAGCTAGCTTAAACAACACACAGACATACCTCGTAAATGGTAGCTACCATTTACGAGGTATGTCTTTCATTGACTTGAATGTGCCCTGGCGGTTGGGAGTATGTCATGCTCACTGGAATGTCCCGCTGACGGTGGCGCGCGTGTTGGATCATTCGGTTCCCTTCAAAATGGTTGAGTCAAAGTCAAATGTTGCCGATCCGTGCGTCATGTTCGTAAACGGGCGCCGTTAGTTGGGACTGGTCATCTCTTAGCTGCCTCGGTTATTCTAATTTTATTTTGAATTGTTTATTATGATTATATTTTTATCTAAACCTCTTTTAACGTACACGACTTGTTACATTGTTCTCACATTGTACCCTAGATTCAATATGAATGATGTAACCGAAATTTGTAACATATTATTGATTTTAAAACAGTGTTGTTCATGGAGTTTCTTGCTCGTTCTTCTCCATAGAAACCTACTGTTTGGAACGAGCAACTAGCTTCAACTTTCTGACTGACTGACTGACAATTAAAAAGTACCTGTAAATGGTTTATTTGAAATAAATGATTTTGAGTTTGAGTTTGAGTTTATTCAAGGTTCTTGGGGTAGAAACTCTAAGGTCGGAGTATCCGAGTGTCTATCTCCTCTTTACGATATGTCAAAATGGTAAGATAACACTTTCCGGGGCTTCCAAGGGCAGACTTTTACTTTAGCCTTAGGCTTATCATTGCCACAAAATGTTGCAAACCGCCAGTCTCTTGGATACATTTCCAGATGACAGTGATGCGGAGGATTTTCTTAATGTTAATTTGTTTAAGGTTATCTTATTTATTAAGTGTGTAAATAAAGATAACATTATTAAATAATAAGATAACTCTTCCTCGGCATCTCAACCTCAGCAAAGTGTAACAAGCTCTGTACAGCATTGTATTTGCAGTATTCTTTATAAAATAAACTAAAGGTGAGTTTACCCTAGAGTATTTTACTTGTGTCAGTCCATCGAGCCGAACATTGAGCATATATCATTTCTATGCTTGATTACGACTTCAGTTAACAAACCAAAAAGCGAATTTGTGTAACATATTTCATCGAGTAAAGATGCGGACGCGAGCACGCAGCACACGTGACCTGCAGATTCGATATTTCAACGAAGGGTCAATGCAAAATACAAGGTAGGTAATGCAACAGATAAATAACGCATTATGTCAAGCATTCGCAAAAACTTTACATTGCATGGAAATACTTTTTTAATTTTAGCTTTTGTTTGTATTTTACCGTTCGTAAACAAGTAACATTTCATCGAAATGCTTAAGAAAATGTTAGTTGCTGTCTTTGATCCTGACAATACCTACCTCACACGTATCTCTTCCGTCTTTATCACCGTAGCACATTTGCGTAGTGTGGTTATATCCGTTCTTCAAGTGTCTGTGAGGAGGATAGTACTTTGAACATTCTTGTTCTTCTAATCTGGAAATTCCAACCTGTGGGTAATATACATCTTTCATTATTCAAACGCAACTAGTGCTATTATTGCTGCCACAAATATACTTCTTCTAACACCATACCTACTTTAAAAAAAGTTTGTCAAGTACTTGTATTGAGTAGCGTGGTGAGCAATCCTCGTGCCATTATCTGTATGATAAGAGGCCATTACCCAACAGTAGGACATTAATAGGTCGGTATTATTATTATTTTTGTTTTGAATAAATAATTACTAAGTAATTGTCATCCATCATTCCTTTCATTCACCCGCCACCACCAAAGATGTATATTTCTGTTTTTATTTTCTTACTTTTTGTAAAGTATCAACTAGCTCTTTTCTATGTCCCAAGGCACCCCAGCCAGTGGCATACAAATGTGCATCTGCCTCCCCAGTCGCGTGAAGACAAGCTGGTAGCACTTGTCCACTAAAGATTATTCTGAAAAAAATGATATTCACATATATTCAGTGCAGTCAGAACAACAATATTCTTTGGAAGTTTTCATTGACTAATTGATAATGAACTCAAAGCCAACAGATATAGAGCTGAAAAATGCGTAATTATGTATGAGATAATAAATAGTAAAAGTACTCAGAATTATATCTTGTGCGCAATTTTTGACTTTATTGTTTTTGTTAACTATCAATTGGTCAAACAACAGTACAAAAAGAGGTTTGCCTATATAGTTTACTAATTTTATAAAAATAAGTGTAAAAAATATTCTTTTTAACATACTCAGTGTCAGTCTCAAGCAGGGCGATGTCGTGGTACTTGGAGGGTGACTTGTACTCCGGGTGAGGGATGGTCCTCTTCACATTGTATATCTGCCACAACTCGGGAGGGTCCGTGCGTTTCAATATACCTAGAGCTACATACTTCACTGGACCTCTAAAAATATTTAAATTTAATTTATTTAATGTAATAAATACACAAGGTACATAGCGTAACTGGCTAATAATATTTCTTCTGACCGAATTTTGGTCACAGTAGCCAAGCAGCAGAGAGGAGCCGGAGTAAAGTACGTAGGAGATATTCTAGCACACAAGTGTATGTGCAATACACACAATACATTCCTTCTTCCCTCAATCACAAAGTCCGATTGGACGGCAATCTGGGGAGAGATTAGGCGCAGTACCAACGCCATTGCATGTTTTCGGAGGCACAGGTGTGTCACACCATCATCTACAGGTTGCTTTTCAGAAATTCTTAATGGAAATAACAGCCGTTTTATTCCGAGGGTGTCGTAGAAGGCGACTAAGGGAAAATTCGGAAGTTTGGCAGCAGCGGCTTCTGTTTAGTTAACAACCTCCAAAAATCCTGCCAAGTGTGGGGATTATGGCAATATCTCTCAAGGGGGGGCCTTTGTCTTACAGTGGACGTTACGTTACGTTTTGTTACGGATGATGATGACAAGTATTAACCCTGTCAAGCTGCAAGGCTAGGAAGGACTTACACGGAGGGACTTGACAAGCAGTGACCAGCAGTGAGAATGAATCTTTCGCTGATGACAGTACCACCGCAGAGCCAGTTCGCTGCTCTTATATCATCACCATACCCCAACAAACCCTGATGGAAAAAATATAAGCGCGTAAAATATTTCCTTTGCAACGACATAAATAGCTTAGGTCTAAAGTACTCTTACAAAAAAAAAAATACTTATAAACCATCGATTCAAAAAGAAAAAGAATAATTATAAAGTTTGACTAAAATTACTCTATTTTACCAGGTAGGTATTTTACATGTAATGCGATGTGATGTGTTTCAAAATCAGCTATACTCCGTTCACAATAAGATTAGACATATACACAAACCTTTTTTTACAGTCCGTTCAACCGATTTTGACTTAAATTGCGTTGGAGGCATGACAAATGGCGGCTGCAAAAATCAGTTGTTATTGTAACCAGTTTTTTGCCTCTAATGTCATCCTTAAGCCTACGGAATAGAAGTCAAAATCGGTTGAAGGGACTGCAAAAAAGGTTAGTGTAAATGTCTAATCTTATTGTGAACGGAGTATAGTACTAGCTAAGAAAATCTACAGTTAACGAAAAGTAAAATACTTTTAAAACTGTTCAAAAAAGAAAACGAAATTTATTGGAACGAAGTTGCTTAATCACAGCTTGCGGTAGTCAGTAAGAGTCCGACAGACCCCTCCGCCCTCCCCAGGGCGGAGGACATCCATGAGTATTTTCCACCCCGCATCAAAAAAAAAAAAAAAAAAAGGTGTGATTCGGGACAGTCGGGGCTTCCAGAAGCATCGTCAGTTCCCGCGACTCCCGACGTAGGTGTGAGATGGAACGCCGGGGTAGTTTTAAGTCAGTAAGAGTCTGACAGACCCCTTCACTCGCCCCAGGGTGGAGGATATCCATGAGGATTTTCCAGCAAAATAAAAAGTTGTGATCCGGGAGAAATTGTAAGGTCACGTAAGATTTTTGCGTTAAACCCCACTCCGTACGCTTTTCTGTTTCTCTCGATGTATCTTTTATCTATAAGCAGGCACATACGCAAATGGCGCGCTCTATCTTTCTTTCTCTGTCTAGAGCGTCTGTGTGTGGTACGTGTGAGACTAAAAAATGCGAAAAAAATCTTCGGTCCTGACTTTAAGTGTAAGTTAAGTGTCTTAAGACACATAACTGACTCCGATTTTAAAAAATATTTCCGGGTAAAGGTTTTCCGGCAATACCGGAGTGTACATACAACATAGGGCGCGGTGAAATTAAAATACTGCTGTCGTATTCATATGGACAGGTCTACACAGGCGGTCAGTAGATTGCGGCTACAGTAATAATTAATGTCTTACCATATGTGGAAATTCTTCTCTAAAGGCATCGACACCTTCATACACTGCGAAGACATCACTAAACTGAATAATGATTTCATTGCAGTTTTTGTCGGGTTTGTATACACGTTTCATTCTTGCGTTCTGATGACCTTTACATGGGTAATCTAGTTTATGTATGTATTCGATACATTCTGCAACATAGAAAGTTTAATAACTGATAAACAAAATACTTAACTGTTTAATACTAAAGTAACTAAAATAATGGACCATTTCGTGGATGAAATAGGAAGTCAATAATACGAGAATGAAGCCAATGGAGCCGAGATATTAGAACGGATCAGTCTGTAGTTTTTGTAAAATCAAGAACAAAGACGAACAAGCAGCAATTTGTGCTCAAAAAAATAGTAACTAATACTTACTGTCTTGAGCTTTCTGTCCAGACTTGTGAATAATACCCAGATTATTATTAAAAACCAAGTTTCTGTAATGAAAAAAAACTTTTAGCGCAATTTGATGTTCCCATATCTTGGGTAATCTAGATATGAATGAACAAATATCATGATGCATTTTTATTGGGTCAAGCCTGTCACACTATTAATTCCCAACCACTGCAACTACTGAGACTATCAAGCTATTTCAAGACTATCTTATCTTAATTTAAGATGAACTCATCCTGGGATGGGTTCATCTAAAATATCTTAAATATTAGGTCCTTACATATGAAATTGCCGATACTTAGTACTGGCAACTTTGAAATCAAATATTTTGTGTTTGATTAGGAATTCCAAATTCAAAATTATTTCAAAATAAAGACTAAAGAATATTGTTTTGAAATTCGTGTTTCATTTGTTCTCACGTCATTTGTTTGGGCTTAAGAATTGCTATAGCAACAACAATGGAGAAATTAAAAATTCGCGGTATTTACGAATATGAGTTCCACCGTGGCGCCAGTGTAGCAGAAACGGCTCGAAGGATTAACGACGTGTATGGGCCAGGCACCGCTAACGAACGAACGGTGCGTTTTTGGTTTCAACGTTTCCGTTCTGGAACCCCAAGCGAAAACTCACCAAAAAGAAGATTCTAGTTAGTGTTTGGTGGACCTGTGCTGGTGTCATCCACTACAGCTTCTTGAGATCAGGCCAGACGATTACTGTAGACATGTATTGTCAACAGTTGCAAACAATGATGGAAAAGCTCAACAACCGTGACTGGTCAATTGCTCTAGCCCATTGCTCCTTCAGGACAATGCTCGACCACATACTGCACATCAGACGGTCGCCAAGTTAGAGGAGCTGCGACTGGAAACTCTGCGTCACCCACCATACTCTCCAGATCTTGCCCCAACCGATTACCACTTATTCCGAAATTTGGATAACTTTTTACAAGGAAATAAATTCAATTCTGATGAGGCAGTTAAAACAGCCTTCAAGCAGTTCATTGATTCTCGCTCCCAGGATTTTTTTACCAAAGGGATCAATGAGCTCCCGATAAAATGGCAGAAGTGTATCGATAGAAATGGCGCATACTTCGATTGACTAAATATATAATTTCTTTTAAAAAAAGTTATTTTTAATTTTTTGATACCGAGCGGCAATTTCATTTGTGTAAAGACCTAATATATACCTAAATTCACCGAGAAAGATTTTACAGAATAGTGTCAGTGGGGTATCTCTTTTTACACGCGTTCTTCATTACTGAAGGTCCTGTCTCTGAAAGGCTTTTGTGGCTTTAAAAATGATGTTACTCCACTTCGTTCGGTTCTCTGCTTCTTTCAGGACGGTCGTAACAGGAGTCCAATGAGGGTGGTTACGATCCCAGGTGTGAGTTGGGTTTGCCATGATCACATATAAATCTTCCAACTGCGTCTACTAGCAGGCTTCAATCGTCCTATTAAAATACAGTCCACAGTTGGTCATGGTATTCATATTATACGTGTTTAATCAGGTGTTATGTGTATATAAAAAACTTTGACTTTTCTCGAAATTCATGTCGTTTCGTTTTAGCTATATTTTAAATCTGTATAGTTAGAACTCTGTGATCCTACCTTGTATCATTGAAGGTACAGTCTGTACAGCATACAATTGGCTCCTTGTTTCGGAAAGAACATATCTGAAAGTAAAATAGAGATAATGTATAAGAAGCTACGCGACTAGTTAACTTTCAGTGCGTTGCGAATGTTGGAAAGGTATCTAAAGGGGTCAAAAGTATGTGTTCTAGTAACAAAAACTATACAATAAAGTATACATGGCTGACATTATGGTTCCCTTCAGCAAGTTTTAATAAGGACTTTCAATCTCTGTTTTAACTTTGTTGCCGATTCGTAATAAAGGACAACGCCAGATACTCTATAGAACTTTGCCCCACTCAATAAAAGTCATGTACAAGCTTGCAATATGTAGCATCTTACTGCCTATTAATTGCTGATAACTAAACACTAGTCTAAATGACTGCGGAACTTGCCGTTTCTGTTTATATCAAAAAACTGTATTTCTATTCCTTTTAACATTGATTTGTAATCCGCAAGTAATAATAATAATGTTGTTAATTTGCCAACAAAAAAGTTCTTTACATTTCCTTATAATCTACAATAGTCTATATTATCAATTAGGTTCTAAAAAAAAAGCAAATATAAGACACAAAGGAAGCATTTTGCTAATGAACTCCACTCTAGAGCCTATCTAGTGGAGACAAACCAAGAACGCAAGTTCGCAAGATCGCAAGTTCTAAAGCAAAACAATTTATTGTAATAAGATTCTATGTTTATTACAATTATTTTATTAAATTACATTTTCTGTAAATGGGTGGCGCACGATCTGGCATTGTCATTTGAAGACAAGAAGCACAAAGTATAGGCTGCGGCGCGCCCGAGCAGAGGGACCACTCAGAACAAACCGCCATTTTTCGCACACACACATTGACATTACGTTTATAGGCATTCTCAACCAGTTTCAAGCAAGCAACTTCAGTCTCGACTGTCACGTGTTGTCAAAACGAATAAATAATGTAATTGACATTTCATGACGAACAGGAAAATCTTGTTATAAAAAAATTACAAGGAGTCCAACCAAACCAGGGGGTTCCAGTGTCAACAAAATTTCATATTATCACAAATAAAACCTACAGAGTCAATACAGTAGCAGCCCTAGTGAGTCTGGCAAGTTTAGGTAATTATTTTTGAAGATGGCCGGAGCGGTCCTTCTGTAACCTTTATTATATTGTGCAAGATGGTACTAAAAACCGGAAAATAAAAACGAAACTAGCGTCATAATTATGTACAACACACTTTAGTGTCGGAAGTCGTTGCTAAAGTTATTTATCACCTTTTAGTTATTGAAGGAAGTTGTATTTTTCTTAAAATGGTTATTTTGTAAACTTATTATTTTTTAAGTAAGGTTATTAATGTTATAAAAATAACCCTGCATATTTAAATAGATGCGACTAAATGAGGAAACGTCTAATAAACCTGCAAAACAGGTTGGTGTGCTCTGCAGACGATTGCCCATCAATTTGTTATTGTACTCACCGGAGCAAAATCCTTGTTCATGAAATCAAGGTAACTGCTTAAACAATCATAAATACTGACACATTTTCCGGCAACTTCATTCCTTAGGCATGCAGACCCTGAAAAACAAAACTAATAACTAAACTGAGTTTCTCGTTACGTCTTCACGGCGTTTCTTTTTGTCGTTGTTTTACAGTTTTATCATTACCCTTGTTACATTCATAAGTGCAACAGAAGCGGTTTGGGATATTGAACGGTGGTTTAACAGCTATTTAACGAAGATATTTTCAATCACCGGCTGTTGTGTGAGGTTTGTATTGTTACTGTTTTTCGCTTACTGCGAGTAACTTCCTCGATCTGTCATCAGTAGGTAGAACCTACAGATAACTGAGATATCATTGGTAACCAAGATATTTCTATATAAACACACCTTCACGTAAATTCAAAATCTCACTTGAGATGCCAGGACCACTTAAGAACAACACAGCTAATAAATGACGTAACATAATGTTCAATCCAGATCCACACGAGCGATCTGCGTTACATTTGAGATTCAACTAAGTATCGGCAATCAGAACTTGTTTTTTTACTATTATAATTACAAAAATATCCTTTTTCGGCTAAGTTGTTACGCCGTTGAACTGTACATGTATACAGTCACAAGCATAAATGTATTATGGTTACGCAAAACTCGAAAGGGGATTCCTCTTTTGAGTTTTGCGGGTTCGTGCTTATGTAAAGGCCTTGATCAAAGTCAAGCTACACTTAAAACCATTTCATACCGAGATAAAAGCCATTAGTCTCGGCTGTCAAACATTGATCTTTGACAGTCGTTAGTCAGAAGACAGAAAGTCTGACCACCTAGTCTTACCAGGGAGTTTTATGATACCCAGTTTGTGTTTTTAAAACCATTTCATACCCGAGATTAAAGCCATTAGTCTCGGCTGTCAAACATTGAACTTTGACAGTCGTTAGTCAGTAAACAGAATGTCTGTCCAGTAACTGGGTTGTGTCAGTATGTTAGAAGTGGAAGAAGTGGTCGCACCATGTAAAACATTGGTACCTATTCAATTGCATCCCGGTAGACTGGAAGCCGACCTCGGGAAACGGCTAGGCATCATGCTGCCCAGTAACTGGGTGGTAGAGGTCCAAAGGCAGTTGCTCCATGTAAAATACTGGTCTTCTGTTGTTGGTAGGTAAGACTGGTTGCCAGACTCTTTCTAGCTTCTGACTATCCATAACGGTACCAACGGCTTTACATGCTATCTGAGGCACGGAGGACGATATGATGTAAAAAGACTTGGCTACTCAGCATAATTACTCGGAATAGTTACAAGTAACAAGTGTCATATACTTATCTCTTTGTCTGACTGTGCCTATGTATATGCTAACCTTTACAAGTTAAACCGGTTTGACTTGGCCTTGACAGCACCTAGTTAAGTTATAATTCCAAAACCTCTGTTTGTCCGTTTGTTCGTTTTTAAGGGAAACAAAATTCTAGCCATCAAACAATTCACTATTTACTAAAGAACTTGGAAGTGTGTTACAGTAAATGAATTTGCATTCACTGACACATCTGCATTTAATGATCGGTATATTAAATGTAAATCGATAATTTTCGACTCAAAAACTTTGTCCGTCACCGTCAAGTATATCAAATCAAAACTGAACGCACAAACAAGTCTAACCAATTAACATCTTATGCTAATCTACATATGTTATGTTACTGTAGAAGTCTGAACTACGGTTAATTCTTAGATTTTCTAGTTAAGCCTAAGATTTACCAACTCCTACTGGTACAATTTTTAAATATTCTATGATTATCATCCATTAAGTTTCACTTCTTAAGTTCTAAGTTTTGCTTCTGAGTCGCGGTAAATGTCTTCACCTGACTCATTAGTACAAAAGCGAGCGTTGCAAGGTCAGAATCTTGGGGCATCCTGACATGTACAGAACCTGTCCGTGACAGGGTTCCTTAAAATTCCGAAGAGGATGCACTAGAGTGAGCAATCAAAGCAAGCAAGTGTAGCCCAAGGTTCCTTTAAACGTGGCAGACCCCTCGAGCAGCGGAGCTTCGTCGACCATACCTATCGCTGACGGTATTTATTAAGGGCGACGATATACGCCGGCGACCTTGAGCGACCAGAGAATCGTATGCGCTGCGTCCAAAACTCTCAAAGTTTAGTCGAAAAAATTAAACAAAAGATAGTATTCTTCAACTTAAAAAAAGGCGTATACTAAAAGATAGATAATAAAATTGTCTGTAATATAGTAAAAGTTTCGTTTAAATATTTCTGGTAGATATTGTGTGATTATCAATGTTTTGTCCGCGTCAGACACAACTTCACGATTTAATTAAACTATTTAATATTAACTTATTCAAAAATATTCACACACTAAATTATTAAGAGAATGTTCTAGTTTAACATACTTTTTTTTTAAATCATGTACACAACACATTTTGACGTGATTGTCAGTTTAAAATTTGCAAAAGTCGCTTAATAGCGCCTTTACTGACTTATTCGTCCAAGAACGTAGCATTGAACAATATTTGCAACATTTTACAACCGTCATTAGTAAAACTTAACATAAACCAAAGTCTAACGGTAAAAGTCCAAAATATTGTCCTTTTATTTATATAAAATTCTTACATTAAACTTAAAGAGTCACTAATTTTAAACTACGATTTCCATCGGGAAACCGTAGTTTAAAATTAGTGACTATAATATGTTTTTGTCAAAGTCTGTATATCGATACAGACTTTGACAAAAACATATTATAATGTTTTAAGATAATCCAGTAATGAATATATAAAACTACTGAATAATGTTACTATGTAATTAAACTACATTCGAAAACGAGTTTTTTATAATTAACTATAATACATAGTTGAAAATAATTATGTTCTAACTGACAATAAACAGTTGAATCGCAAATGTTGTGTGAAACGCTTGTGTGACCTTGTTTTAATAATAAATTATAATGTTATATGATACAATTATTGTGTTAATCTTAAGTAGTTCCTACGTTACAAGTGAGCTGTTAAATTCTAAAAGTGAAGGTATGTACATAATAATATGTCAATATCGGTGAAGGAACACATCCTGACAAAATCTGGACTTGCAAGTTAAATAATATAAGTTTTCTACATGTATAGGTATCGCTAATAGGCCTTCAGGGCGCGTATTCGATTTAGCGCAACTCAAAATCAAAACGATTGCTAGAACGGCGTAGCAGCATTGACACACACTAGTACCTACAACACAATTGTCTGTTAGAGTGCGTCAGAAAAAAAATACGCACGAAATAAGGACGAATCATTTTTTTTTTATTATGATAAAGGCTTGCGTTTGGCCGCAACTCACCTGATCTTAAGTGACAATGCAGCCTAAGGCCAGGCCCTCGTCATTCGAAAAAGAAAAAAAAATCCAGAAAAAAAAACCAGTCGGGTTGCCACGCGCTCGCTCAAGTGTACATATACCCCAGAGAACTTTTTTCCGATACAGTTTAACAACGTCAAAGTCAAAGTCAAATCATTTATTTCAATTAGACCATTAAAGGCACTTTTGAACGTCAAAAAAAAAATAGTTGATTCTAGATGTTGATGTTGTGTGTTGGTTGATTAAGTTGATCTGTGCTAAGGCCATGAACGGATTGTCTTCGCTTTAAAAAACCATAATTAAAAATTATTCTTCTATAACTTTTTCTCTGTAGGTAGTTCCATAAATCAACACTTAATCTTTCTAAAACTGTGATTGTCTTTAAATAATCAAGCGTCGTGATTAACGGTCGTGTCTTTTCTGTATGCGAAGACGCATTTACCCTGCAAGTCCGCGAGAAACTTTGCGAAACCGGCAAGTAAGTTATTGTTACGGAATGGCAACCACTTGATAGTCCGGGGCAGATAAAAAGTAAAATCTGTATTAATATTATTTGTATGTTTGTATGCGTGTTTCGAATAAACACAAAAACTAATAGTCCGATTCAAAAAAATTTTTCACCATCGTCTTCTTCTTTTCAAATCGATGGTTTATTTTATTATTCCTGAGTAACATAGGCTATATAAATTTATCAATTGAAAAAATTAGGAATTCTTCTTCTTCTTGAATTTTACAGAATCGACCTAATGTTATCACGTCTCCAGCGACGATAAGGGGTTCTTTTAGACAAACCCGTCACTCTATTCCCAACCACTGCAACTCCTATAATGTCGATTCCGTTCTGTCTGTGTGTGTGTTCTGTTCTCCTGTAATGTTGTGAACTGTGTGTGTTTTGTGAATAGACACATGCCTCAATCTTTGCTGAACTGTCGTCGCCTATTTCACTGCTGAAAAATCGTCCATTCAGATCGAATGACCATTGTCTAAAAGGAAGGAAGAACTCAACCATCCTTGTACTATTGCCAAAAATCAGACACAAGTGGTATCATCTAGATCACATGTTAAAAAACACAAAGGAAACAAAATATTACAATTGAGGTCGAGCCTGTATTGTGGAGAATATAGGTAGTGTTTCCATTAAGAAATGCGCATTGAAAAATAATGTTTTAAATATCTATTGTTGGCGATCTCTGGAGGCCTACGTTCAGCAGTGGACGGCAATATATAGGCTGATATGATGATGATTATCTACCTATTGTTCTAAACAGGAATGATTGGGATTTATTGCATACTACCGACCTGCCCCGACTTCGCACGGGTGCTATGTAGATCAAACTATACGTGTAAATCTTCCTCTTAAATCACTCTATCTATTGTTAAAAACTGCTAATTCTGCCTACCACTAGTCTTTATTGTTTGCGGACACATTGATAATAACAATGTCATTTACAGGATCTTCATGTGAAAGGAATGGAGTCACTGGAAAGTGTGTCAACATATATAATTGTTTAAGCAGTTATATTGATTTGAAGAACAAGGACCCGGCACCCGTAAGTTTATTATTTCATTACCTATTATTTTATTATTATTTACTAGATGACCCGATAGACGTAGTTCTGTCAATTGGATTTTTAATTTTTTTTACAGTTTAACTCTTACCTGGACTTCCACAAATATTTCACGACCAAAATAAGCCAAATTGGTCCAGCCGTTCTCGAGTTTTAGTGAGACTAACGAACAACGATTAATTTTTAATTATATAAAAGATAATTTGCCATGCCGTTTTTATTTCATTGTTCACAATTTTTTGGCAGTTTATAATCTCGTGAGATTTATTATGAATTTATAGTGTTTGAATGATAAAAGGTTGTGAGAGAGAGAGAGATAATGTGTGTTTCAAATTATACAGTGACGTGTCCTCCAATTAAAATCGTTCGTAACAAATATTGTCTGAGGTGCTTATGGAAAAAAAACGGAATTGAAAAGTAGGTATGCCTGTGGAGTTTCGATTTCTTTCTTTTTCATCCTACCTACCTAATTTTAGAACGGGCAAACAGCTTAAATTTTCTGACTAACTGAATTCTAAAGTACCCACTAGTCTGTCAGTTAGTGACTGGCAGTATTGTCCCGCTTGTGTTATTCCTACCATTTGTGCTTCTTACAGATATGTGCTTTTCAAGACAAAGAGCCAATTATATGCTGTACAGATTGTAACTTCTATGATACCAGGTATGATCAGAAATTACTAACTTGTAATAGTTCATCATATCTATGAAATTATCATCATCTGCCTTGCCTCTTCCCAACTATGTTGGGGTCGGTTTCCAGTCTAACTGGTTGCAGCTGAATACCAGTGATAATTTACATAAAGTGACTGCCTACGTATGACCTCCGCAACCCAGTTACTAGATAATACAACACCCCTCAACATGATGAAATGATCATTATAATTACCATGATGAAAAACAAAACAATAAAATCTTTTTAATAACTAATATTTTCATTTCGTTATCGCAATCTCCATTAATTTTGAATACAGGGAAAAGTCAATTTCATTCGATGGTTTCCTACTAGAAATATTTCATTGTTTATTTCTGTTTCCCGTACCTAGTAGACACAACAGTAAACCTCAGGTTTTAATGAGTTAATTTTACATGTTTGTACTTATTTTTTTAATGTTGCAATATTTTTCAGGCTGGCCATATAAACTGCTATTTCTTGCCATTTTGCTTTGACACAATTGAATGTTTTCTATAAGCTATTTTTACATACCAACACGAAATAAGGTACCGTACTTAATACGTCCGTCCGTTTCGTTTTATTAAACTGTATTTAATCTTTCTTTGTTCACAGAAAGTTAGTTATAGATTCAAATTTGGGTATTATGAACAAAACTGGTAAAAAAGCCGAAGACAGTAAGTAGATAATTCTGGTTTTCCAATACGAAAAAAAAAACTTTAATTACTTAATGGATTTGTTTTTAAGTTTCTTTCTTCTGCTGTTTTTCACTTTGAACAAAATTATGAAATTCAACCAACTTGTCGTGATTTACGTCAGTAACATTCATAGCGAACATGAATTGTTTACTGGAATCGGTTCAATTCACAAAATAATGTCAATCACAAATGAGGCGGTGAGCGCCAAAGTGGCTTCTAATTTTCAGACACAAAGCAGTTTAAATGATGTATTCCGAAACAGTTCGAGGACGCTTTACATCATTAACTAAGTATTTACGGCTTGTGATTGTTCCAGTTGTAAAATAAGCACAGTACAAACTATTATACCATAGTTCTTTTTTTATAAGCGTATTCTGTCCCCTAAGGTTTCCCTCCATTCCTTCCATTTTTTCGCGATTCTGTGCTTCATCATACTAATTTTGGAACTCGTTCCATCGTGGCCTGCCGCGACCCTGTCATACTGAATGAATATCTTTTTATTCTCATTTATGTTAAACAGACTTCTCTCATCTTTCAAAGTTAATAAAATAATGTTGTTTATTTTTATTTCAGAATGTATCGAATACGTACATAGACTGGATTACCCATGTAAATATGAACATTACTTTAATATAACACGACGGTACGACCTTGACAAACGATGCCATAAACTAGTAGTTAATGGTTACACTGACGGATCTAGAGGAGGTATTGGAGGCACCGATGCTAAAAGAGATGAGTTTCCACATATGGTTAGAGATTTCATATCATATCAATCCCAAAACGTTAAATAGTTATTGTTTTACTAGGGACCCGCCTGCTCCGCACTAATTCGAAGAAGAATTTTCGCATGTTGCCTCAGCAGCATGATCCTGCTGATGTAGCTACATGATAAAATATGAAAGATTCTTGTAATGCACAAAAACTTCTTGGAACCAAACGTCTAAATGATAGTGAATATCGCATCAAAATTGCACACACACGCGAGAAACGATTTTCAAGTAACTGTAGCTGATAACGGGTTGTAGTAGTCGGTAATAAATCCATCATCATCATCATCAATCAGCAGCAGTAAGAGATCAACTGCCGGACATAGGCCTCCCCTATGAATTACAAAATTACTGGGTGGAGGCTGCGGTTTGCATCAAGCTTGTTCTTGCGGTCTTAATTAAGTCGTCAGTCTTACGCTGCGCTTGCAATATACCAGCCTATTATAGGCACCATGCAGGAGAAAGGTCTCTGTTCCTGTCATGTGTCATTTGATATCCCGTATATTAGGAAGGGTATTACCCTAGAGGTTGTTGTTCTATGATTGACATGCTTCAATGATAGTTGGATTTATTTACTGTATACTGTTACAGCGTTTAAAATAGAGCATGAAATACTGCTAATATATTTTGTCATTTGACATCCCGTATATTAGTAAGGGTATTACCCTAGGTGTTGTTGTTTTGTGATTGACATGCTTCAATGATAGTTGGATTTATTTACTGTATACTGTTACAGCGTTTAAAATAGAGCATGAAATACAGCAAATATATTTGGTCATTTGACATCCCGTGTATGAGGAAGGGTATTACCCTAGGTGTTGTTGTTTTGCGATTGACATGCTTCAATGATAGTTGGATTTATTTACTGTATACTGTTACAGCGTTTAAAATAGAGCATGAAATACAGCTAATATATTTTGTCATTTCACATCCCGTATATTAGGAAGGGTATTACCCTAGGTGTTGTTGTTTTGTAATTGACATGCTTCAATGATAGTTGGATTTATTTACTGTATACTGTTACAGCGTTTAAAATAGAGCATGAAATACAGCTAATATATTTTGTCATTTGACATCCCGTATATTAGGAAGAGTATTACCCTAGGTGTTGTTGTTTTGTAATTGACATGCTTCAATGATAGTTGGATTTATTTACTGTATACTGTTACAGCATTTAAAATAGAGCATGAAATACAGTTAAAATTATTTGTACATCAGGCTTTGCTGGGATATGGTGAAGATGTCTTAACAGCGGAATGGCTTTGTGGAGGTTCTGTCATCAGTGATAGATTCATTCTGACTGCCGGTCACTGCTTGTCTAGTCCTATCTCGTAAGTACGTAGGCGTTATCAAAATCTATAATATACAGTTTTTCAGAATATACAAATTTTACAATTAATGTTATTAATCAATTTTAATTAATTTTCGTCAAATTACTACTACTACTTTTTAATATCTATACTCGATATAATATCGCCTAACATTGTTATTCTAAAATAATTTATCAAAACGAATTTTTGTAAAATTACGATATACAAGACTTTGACGCGTCGTCGATGACAAAATATTCATTTCTCGACTGCTATGCATCATGTGGTAAACATTTTTATTTTCAGAGGTCAAGTGAAGTACATAACTCTAGGTATACTGAAACGCTCGGACCCTCGCGAAATATGGCAGATATACAACGTGAAGAGAGCTATTCCGCACCCGGAATACAAGTCACCCTCTAAGTACCACGACATCGCTTTACTTGAGACTGATACTGAGTGAGTTGAAAGTTATTGTGGTGAAGCTCAGATTATGAAACAAAAGCCAGATAGACCGCGCGAAACACTGAGAGTGAAGCCAACAAAGCAAATACAAATTCAAAAGCGAATACCTACAATTTGCTTCTCGCTGTACTGACACGAAGCGAATCATCGGTACAAAAGAAACGAATATGAATTCCTAAACAAATCAAAAGCGAATACAATCACGAGATTGTAGGTATTCGCTTTTGAATTTGTATTTGCTTTGGTGGCTTCACTCTCAGTGTTCCGCGCGGCCTATCTGCTTTTTGTTTCAAAATCTGAGTGGTGAAGGCTTTAAAAGGGAAACCGTTTAGTTAGACCAAGAAAATTCTTCCAAATTTGTACCTAATATGCAATAAAATAAAGTTCTATATTACATCATTATCCTAAAAAAGTGGGTTCCAAGTCACGCCAAGCACCGAAACATCAATTTCTAAGTCAATTTTAGTTCCTAATCTAAGGTGATCATCATCATCTGCCTAGGTTTTTACCAAGTATGATGGGGTTGGTGTCCAGTCTAACCTGATGCTGAATTTGAGTGTTTTACATAGAACGTCTGTCTACCTGACCTCCACAACTCAGTTACTGGGTAACACGATACCCTTAGAAAGACTAGTCAGACTTTCTGGTTTCTGACTACCGATAACGACTGTTAAAGATCTACAAATGACAGCCGGGACCTGCGACTTCACGTGCTTTCCGAAATACGAAGGAGTATCGATATGAAATGGATGGTCAGTGGTCACCCATCCACGGGCCGACTGCGGCAAGCTTAGCTTAACGTGGATCGCTTGATTCATACGGCTTTTAATTAAGCACAAGCTCCTCAGCTCGTCCTCATTAATTGGCTTAGGTATTACAAGTCTAATCATAATTTTGGTAAAAAACAAGTTTGTAACTTTAATTTCAGAATCACCTTCAGCCGACAAGTACTACCTGCTTGTCTTCACGCAACTGGAGAAGCCGAAGAACATATGGCTGCCCTAGGCTGGGGAGCATTAGGATATAAAAAAGAACCAGCAGACACTTTGCAGACTGTGAGAATTGGGATAAGTCAAATAAACTCAAACAAGACCAAATTTAGAAGACCAAAGACTTAAGACACAAAAAACTATCATCTATGCTATTCTCCAACGTCACCATTCTTGGATATGCTCGACGGCGAGCTCGACATCATGTCAGCTATGAAATTAACAGTGTCTGTTTTTGCTTAGCGAATATCGTTTTTAGGGTTCCGTACCCAAAGGGTAAAAACAGGACCCTATTACTAAAACTCGACTGTCCGTCTGTATGTCTGTCACCAGGCTGTATCTCATGAACCGTGATATCTAGACAGTTGAAATTTTCACAGATGATGTATTTCTGTTGCCGCTATAATAACAAATACTAAAAATAGAACAACATTTTTTTGCTCGATATCTTTAAATATGTTGTATAGAGTACGGAACCCTTTGTGCGCGAGTCCGACACGCACTTGATCATATATAAACTGTCAAAAGTGTCAAATTATTCAATCTTAAGTAGTTCCACCAAAAGCCGTTAGTTCACGTGGCGCTAGCGCTGCGTAAGCAATGGTTAATGAATACGAAAATATTACTCGCCGCTGCCGCAGAGTCAAGCTTTACATTGTCTTACAAGAGAATAGCACCACAGACCTGTGGAAGATCCATTAATTTACTAGAAAAAAGGTTTAACTAAGCTAAGAACAATTAGGTCAAGTCATATTCCAAACAAAAAACGAAATCGTTTCAGCCCTTCGGAAGCTACGCTACCACAGATAGGCATATAGATTCACAGATGCGCACGTTAAAATCTGTTTACTTGGGGGGCAGAAATCACTTTTACTACTTTCTGATGTAATAATGAAATGAAATGAAAAATTAAATGAAATTTATTTATTACCAGATTATCATCCAATTATATATATAAAACACATAAACAAAAATAAATAAATAATAATTACAATTACAATTATGGCGACTTAAGTAATCGGCGTATGGTAGGACTGCCTGACCTGACCTTTGATGAAGAGGGCTAATAATAACCCATTTATTCTCAGGTTTCAAAAGACTCATAGACAAATACCTTAACCTAAGTATACATATAACAATTTTATTGTGCTAGTAAATAAAACTATAATTACAGAAAGAGAGCAGAAAGAGAGAGAGAGTAGTACGCTTTAAATATCAAACGGCGCCGCGCTTCGCGCAGAATAATTTCGATCGCGCGCGCGGTCCTATTTACGCTGTAGCGTCTGTAAACTCTACCCATTTGAGCGGGTAGAGAGAGAGAGAGAGAGTAGAAAGAGTAGAGAGTTGAGAGTATCACTCACTAAAATACAATACACTCACAACAATACAATACACTCACAACAATAACGTCACACTTGCAATATTATTATGACAGTTGAATAACACAAAACAGATAAGCCAATAATCTGCTGATGTAAATATATACGTTTCATTTAAGTGGATGTTACAGTTGAAAAATGAAAGATATATAGTCAACTTTTTGCAGGTCCCGCTTAAAAGATACGAAAAAGAAGAATGTTCAAGTTACTACACCAGTCACAGACATCTGAAGAATGGATATAATCACACCACGCAAATGTGCTATGGTGATAAAGATGAACCAAAAGACACATGTGAGGTACGGATCTACTAGAAAAAATATACGCTTCGGCAGTCATCGTTAAACTTTGGTTAATACAAATACACGGTATTGGAATCCATATAGAATACCAAGTACAACCATAGAAGTAATAATCCATACTAATAAACCAATCCATACTTCCATAGGTACTTAATATACTTTATACACTTTATACTTTATAATCATAATTATAATAATAATATTATAAATATTATAATTTATAATATTTATAATCTTATATATAAAAATCTTCTGTGCGTGTGTATGAAAGTGAACTCCTCCTAAACGGCTGTACCGATTTTGATAAAAAAAATTGTGCATGTTCCAGTGGATTCGAGAATAGTTTAGATTTACAATTGGACCCGATAGGTGGCGCTGTAGTCGAGCTTTTTATTTTCAGGGCAGGACAACGTCTGCCGGGCCCGCTAGTAATATTGTAATGCGAAAGTAACTCTGTCTGTTACACTTTCACGATAAAACGGCTGAACCGATTATGATGAAATTTGGTATGAAGATAGCTTGAGACCTGGAAAAGGACATAAGCTACTTTTTAATTTGCAACATCTTCTGCATCCGCGATAACCAACAATCACGCAGATGAAGTCACCCGCAAAAACTAGTTTCTTATTAAATTTCACTCTGTTTACAAGTTACGTTCTTACTTATTCGAAAATACTAAGCTTTCTGAAGCGCATACTTATTCTGATAATTATCAATCTCTCTAATTCCTCTAAAAAATGAAGCTGCTAAATTTTCGGTTTCATCTTTAACCTAACTCTAGGTCATATAAAATCCCCCAGGTAAAATTTGCATGTTTTACCTGGGAATACCGGTGTTACAGCAATATCCAAATAATCTCATGTGTACTGAGTAATAAAACTGTTTCTGGGATCCCGAGATTCAGAAAATAAATCAATTATATTTTAATGGTTGTAACCACTCTTTGTTGTCATCTGGCCAACTTTAAGGCGGGTCCACATTTGATCATTCGCCCGATCCAATCATCGTATCCATAACGCCGACACGTAACATGATTGTCTGAACGAGTGATGATACGCAATCATGATACCCGGTCTTGATACGCCGCTCTGAGGGCTGATTCACGTAATTTTATGACGCGCCGATGAAGTTGTAGTGCAGTTGCAGTTAAGTTCAAGTTTGAGTTAAACGGTAGTCTTGTAAACTTTTAACTGCGCGTAAGCTGCGCGTGAACTGCACGTCAACTGTACGACAACCAATACCTACCTACCTACCTTATATATGATGTAGCCACATGAGAGAAAAAATATTACTCACTACATAATTGAATAGAACCTGACTATGACGTTATTATAATATTAAAATAATACCCTAGTACAGATTTTAGTACATTTTAACTGTCATTTTGAGACGTCAAACGAATAGTAGAATTCCGATCATGTTGCGTTCCGAAGCACGCACCAAAGACGCGCAACAGTAGAATGCCGCTATTGCGCTCGCGTGACGCGAACTTGACGCGAGCGTGTCCGACAGCGGTAGAGAATACGAAAAGCGCGGTTTTGATCGAAACTTAACTGCACTGCAAAAGCACTTCTTTAGCTACGTGAATTAGCCCACTGATACAAAGCGCGAAACGGCCCGTTCCATTTCAATTGACTGATCATCAAAAGACATGCGGATACGGCACAGTTTCGAGACTTGTAAATGATCGAGAGCTGATACAAAACTGTTGGCAATCCGAAATAAAATAAAGTTGACCATAACTAGATACGGAGCTTGATACAATAGGTACAAACAATGATACGCTGATATAGATACAGCGATTGGATTAGGCAAACGATGCATTGTGGACCCGCCTTTAAAAAAATTGACCCTACCTATACAGATCACTAGTAATAACGAATATTTTTATCTTCTGATGATACCCAGGGTGACAGCGGTGGACCACTTCAGAGCACCGGGAACGATTATACTAAGGACATAGTCTGCGTCTTCAATGTCGTTGGCGTGACATCCTACGGCAAGCCATGCGATATTATCGGCGCCCCTGGGGTTTATACCAGGGTCATCCACTACATATCCTGGATAGAGAGCATCGTTTGGCCCTAAAAGGAAAATGTTAAGAAGTTAAAGGAAATAAATATTAAAAAAAACGAATGTGTAATATTTAAGGGTGTTATTTATGATTAGCATAGTATTCGTATTTTTGTGAGCAGAAAAATATAATCTGTGAGCAGGAATAGCTAATTAATCAACAACTCATGGCCAGCAAACATTCCAAAATCAATCAGCAATTTATATCATTCTGGATGGCTGTAATTATTTTTGTACAGCATATTAATAAAATTATATAAGCTGCAATGAGCTGCTCCTGTTTAATAAAATTTTGGTAAGCACTCAGATGGTAAGCAAAAAAATTAATTTTGAGCTGCATATAAAAGTAGCAAAAAGACATCTGACGTTGTGTGGTCACAGTTCTAACCTTTTTTTTTTTCTTTTTTAGTACGGCGTGGAAAATAACCTAACCTACACGTTTCGATTTTTACTAACTTTTTATTGTCTAAAGATTGATTACTGTACTAAATCATTTGGCATGAAATGCGTTGCCGCTCGACTCAACAAAAACGCAATCCAATTAGTTATTTTGCTCACCATGTTTTAAATATGCATACCAATCAAATACACTGCTTATAGACATGTGTTCTCTGCTGATCAATCATGAAATCTGTGAATGCTGATCAAGTAGTTATTTTGCGGACTGAATTAAAGTTATTTTGCGGACTGAAATAATGAAAACTCATGGTATTGTAAGCTGCCTATTTATGATCAAATTTTTGATTTTTTGATGACATTATCAAAATTATTTGCCGAACAAGGATTGCTGCCTGTTTTTTTTAATCGCAAACAAAATCTTTGTATGCCGACCAAATTATTTAAATGCTGTTTTTTGTGGCTCACCAAATTTCAAAATTGCTAAACATATAATTTACTTCTATATTTAAATGCCGGTGGAGATTTTGGTCTAAACTGAACATGGTGTGATTTGACTGAAAACAAACCTTTAAAAAAAATGGCCAAATTTGCTCTCGATTGTTTAGTATTACCACATGGTATTGCATGGTAGAGCATTCAGTAAAGCACAGTAAAGTAAATTTTACAAAATGAAAACACAATTACATTATTATTAATTTCATAAAATACACAATTATCGTGTATATCCGACAATTTCTGTTGCACAGGGTGATTTTAAGCAATAACCTTTCGAACGTAATAATATATGATAACTTTTTATGATAATAATAATATTAATGCGATACATCGCGATAATATCTGTGTGTCTTAAGATTTTCAACTAACTTTGTGTTTAATGTTTGTTGGGATTTTTTTTGCTGCTTGTTGATTATTTTTTACCTTTAAGTTGTAAGTAATGTTGCAATGTAACTATTTTTTCTTATACATAATGTTGTACCTATATTAAAAAGTAAGAGCACATTGGACAAAGGATCATGGCAGGATTTGTACAAAAAAAAAATAAAGATGTTTAGAGAAGTTGAAATTCTAATTCTTATATTCTTGGGATTTTCCATATTTTTAAACCCGCGTAATAAAAATGGATGTTAAAGGAGAATAGTTTAACAAAAAGCTCATTATTTCAGAACGAAATGGCAAATGACAGTAACAGTGACACTGACATCGCCGTTTCGCAGTTTTTACTCTGAAATTGCTTCGTTTTATGGGAAATAAAGTCACAAATAATGATAATATTTTTCCACACACTTGTCACAACACTTGTCTGCCAATTTAATAAATCCGTTAGTTTAAAAAATTATAAACTCAAAATGGGCAACGAAATGAAATGAAATTGTGTTATTTTCATTTCGAAATATTTTAATTATGCGGGGCTTTAAAAATATGGTAAGTATATCAATCTACTCCTGGTAATGTTTTCTCCACATCGGAAAATATTTTGAACTCTCTCAAAAGATTTTTATTTTTCATACAAATTAATGTATGCATCTCGCCAATTCGCCATGATTCTTTGTTATATTTAAATTTTATACCTCTTATTCTCACTTTCACCTTAATGATTCCTTGTTTGTTAGCCCACAACTTTTTGGCAGGGAAGTTATAATATATAATATAATAATTATGTGGGCCCATTTTCACACACGGCCATCTGACCCCAAACTAGGAGACCCTGTACTATGGGTGTCAGACAGCTGATATACATACACAAATACATACTTAGATACATACTTACATATTTTAGATAAACAACACCCAGACACAAGGGCTCTCTGTACTCCAAATGGTAATCTAAAAAATAAATGTGTCGAACTTTTAATTTCTATGTGGTATTTAATTATTCCCCTTTTCCTTTATTTAATAAGCAATTATTTCCTATCATCATCATCATCTGCTTGAAGACGTCCACTGTTGAACAGAGGCCTCCCCCACAAGGGGGGGGGGGAGGTGGCCATAATCCCCATGCTTGGCAGACATCTTGGGGATCGCAGATCGCTTGTTAAGTACACGGAAGCCGCTGTTGCCCGACTTCCGGATTTTCCGTTAGTCGCCTTCGATGACACCCTCGGGATGAAATGGCCCCCCCATCTATTCGGGGCTATTCTAGCCCGGACACCCCACGGGCAATGATTTCCTATAAAATCATGTAAAATAATTTTAAATAATACCAGCCTATCTACTACCTACAGGGCAGAGACCTCTTCTCACAAAGAGAAGGCACGAGCCTTGATCACTACGATTGCTCACGGCAAATTGGCTTACCCGTATACGTATTTACAAGCTTTAAACGGAAATAAATACGTACGTATTCAAAAAATAGTATTTACCAAGTTTACCGACATCAGGGACCTGGTTTTTAATACAGACTATCTTTCAGAAAATATTTCTTTTAAGAATGGAGGCGCTAGTTATCATCCCATATTTAGCATCCCCCATAGCACCATTAGCATCATCTTAAACCTTTATGCTACTTAGTGTAAATTAAGGCCTAAGACACAGGAAGCAAGCTTTACCGTATTATTCATAAAAAAAAAAATAAAGCTCAGTTATTTAATGTTTTGTATTGGTCTTTCAAACTCAAATCATAATTCGAAAGAAATTGCCAAAAACATTATTCACTAAAATAGGTTTATCAATAATATTTGAGCTTTTTATGAATATAACGGTGAACTGTACACCATCCTGTATGTTACATCTGCCACATAGAACAAACAAGCACGCTAAAATGAAACAGTCACTTTGTCTTATCTCGAATGTGGTAATGTCCTAAGTCCACATTCGTAATAATATTTGTGCATGTTTGTCCTATCTCCACACAAAAACTGTAAAATAAGGTAAAAGTAATGACCATCTGTAGATTAAAATTATAACAACCAATTCATAGTTAACTCATGTGTTCAGAAAGACATTCAATTCTAGAAACGATAGGTTTTTGAAAAAAAAATTAATTAGAAAAATAAAAAACCCGACTGCGTAAAGAGTGAACTTTAAATAAGAAAAAACTGAAAAGAAATAAACAAGTCCGGTAGTCTAGAATTATGTTTAGTAATGTTGAATAACTATACCATTGAAATAATAAAAAACGCGCCATAGCGATTTGATCAGTCGGGACCCATTAAAATCTAGACCGGCTCAAATCTTCCTTAGGATGGCATAACTAAATTACATTACTTGTTAGTAGGTATAGTATCTTATGTTAGTTACTTCACTTCACTGTGCGATCGTGTGGCACTTGTCCGCGGAAGCGACGGAACACCACACCCTTCGGCCAAAAGTCCTCCACCATAACGAGTTGCAGATAACACGTTGGTAACCGCACCACAAACGCCCTGAAGTTGACATAGCGATGCGAGTTCAACAGCTGCACTCTCGGCGTGTAGTTGGTCTTTCGGCGCACGTACTCGACGATGTCCTCCGCCGTAGTGGTGCAGTGGAGGCGGGAGATGTACACCGGCGTGTTTTGCATCGCGGCACGTTTGGTATTGAGCTCCACGGGAGCCGTGCCGCAGCGGTTCTTGGAGGTTCTCAGACGGCGCTTCCTTCTTTGCACCGTTATAAAACCATCACCATCAGCCTGTTTCGATGCCACTTCAGGCACGGAGACGGACGTCTGTGAAGACGGATCATCCAGAGTACTTACGGTGACCCTGGCGGGATGACATTTAGCTGACGCTACAGACACAGACCGCAGTTCAGTAGGCCGAGCAGTGCGAGCGGCGTTTCGAGGAGGAGCCGCGGGGGCGGGGGCAGGGCTGCGGGGATAAAAAGTCATAGACGAATAATTCGTATGTTTTTTTTTTAATCAATCATGATTACGGTCTCCTACCTTATACCTACTCTAAATCTGGACAATCACTGATTTAAATCACGCTTGTATATTTTTATTTTCCACTTAAATATCTCTGTGTTCACAAACAACTTGAGTATCAAATTCAAAGGTCCATTATTATCTTGCAAATGACCCAAATGTGGGTAGAACTGACGAACAAATAAAAGGTAAATACAACAGATATGCTGGTCAGGAAACCGGATGACGGTTTGAAACCCAGTAAACAGACCCTTTTGCGAACAATGTTTGCGGGTATTATGATTCAAATACGATATCTGAGTTTGGGTAGACTTTATGTACCGTATGGCGTAGGTACCTTACGTACATATTTGTTTAGAAGCATTTTATTTTTTATTGCGAATTTTCAGAGTTTTCAGGGTTCGGCTTAAAAGACTAAGGGCCTGTTTCACTACCTCTAAATAGACTTCAACATGCATATTCAAAAATAGAAAAAGTTTCTATGAAATAATATGCCAACTTATTCGAAGGTCATGGTGAAATAGGATAAAATAACCTATTTTACCACATTCCAATAAGTTCTCATAAAATTCCTTGGCAGATCAGTTCATGCGAATTCTGTTCCAATTTTGAATATATCTAAATGCCAATTTATGTATTTAAAAGCGTTCAATACCTCGTCGCAATCTCGTTTCGGCGATTTGACTTTTCGCAGTGCAGAGGTACCAGAGTGACATACATCTAAGAAGGAATACCTATAGCTAATTAATAAATTATTCCCGTCCATCCCATCAACAAAATTAGTGGGACCATCAGGAAAAGTATTTGATGGGACCAATAGGACTAAAAATAATTAATAAATTATTCCCGTTCGTCCCATCAACAAAATTAGTGGGACGATGGGGAAAAAAAAAACTAATTCCCGTTCGTCCCACTAGTGGGACGAAGTCGATGGGATGAAAATACACGCAATCAATTATGTCAAAAACTTATCAAAAATGTATGTCAAGAGGCATCGATGACAGATTGAGAGTAACATTAGAATACAAACATTCTTAAAAAATACTGGTTATAATTGCCTCTTGCCGGTCGCGTATAGTACTATCCCATACCCGTGGGTGTCGTAGAAGACGTCAGAGAGATATTGATCAGAGAATGAACAGCAGCGTCTTACTTGCGATCACCATGCATCGGCCAAGCATGGTCATGGCCAAGCATGGGGACATATGCCCAGCAGTGGGCGTCTAAAGGTTGACATGATGATGATGACGAATTGCCTCTTATACAGCGATGTAAAGTCCCATTCACTTGTATTTAGATATAAACAATATACCAAATATATATAGATAATATATAACAACATGCCAAAATGTTTCTCATTTATTACCTGGTAAAAACGGAGACATACGTAGTAAACGAGGGATTTACTGCTTAAAAAGAAATTTGTCTCAATTTATTTGTTAAACGTCCATTGGTTTCCACATCACGTTTCATTTCGCTGTACAAATGTCCCGAAAACACTGTCTAGGCCTAGACAAACATCATAATATATATATTTTTTTTTTGTAAAGACTACAAAATTATTTGTACTGTCAATATTTTTCTAATTAACTTCATTACTAAATTATGCTTAATACCTAATATAAAAAATAAAACTTAATTTATTTTAGAAACGACGAAACATTTTTATTTAAATAAAATAGCTAAATATTAGAAAGCTGAATTTCAACCTCCCTAGTTCCTATGAATAACAGATTTCAGCAGTATTTTAGGTATTAAAATATTCGTATTCATCCCTTTGATTATGTATAAGCTAATATTTTAAACTGACACACATTCGGATTCAACGAACCTTTTGATTCCAGTTGCTCATGCTTACAAATAGACTTTATAAACAGGAGCTGACTATTATAACAATATAGCAACAGAAAGAAAAGAGAATGTCAATGGGTTCAAGTACCAAATGCAGCTCACACACGTATCGATGTATTTTGTGCAAGTTGAGACTTGCACAAGGCACCGTTGCAATAAAATTCATCCAAATGAATGCATACCTACTTATGGAAGTTCAAACTTGCGCAAGTATATCGCTACGTGCGTGAATTGCTTATCGATGAAGCAAGAATTAAGGGAGCAAGGGTTAAAATAGTGAAGACTATACATTTTCCAATTTCAGAGTACTGACGCGTGTCAAAATATAGTATAGAGATACTTTGGTCAATCGGCAATTAAACTGGTTGAAATTTTTGATTTTGATTAGTCAATTTTCAACCCAATAACTCCATTTAAATGATCGAAAACTCGTTTTTTTGCTTATCGATTAAAATAAATGACTAGACCACATTTGTATAGCTTCACTGAATTCCTAATTTTTCTTAATTTCTCTCTTTCACTCTCTTAACTTAATTCTTTTGGTACATATACCAACTAATTTTGACAAATGCATTCTTATAGTTTTTAAGTAAAAGTAATGAAAATTAAAATGAACAATTAAATTACTTTTAAAATGTTAGATGTGGCTTTAAAACCTGAAGCTTCCAAGATCATGTTAAATAAATACGTGGATTTCTGCCTAGTATTTAAAAATTAAAGGTAAGTTACAAAAATAACATAGTTTACATTACGGTGGCTGGTTTGAATTGATTCTTGTACTGTGTGTTAAAAAAGAAGGATTTTTGCTATGTCAAAATTACAATCGCCAAAAAGATCAGTTGATACATATTATATTAAATTTATGTTAGCATAACTCATGAAAATATATGGCTCATTTGATTTTTTCCGCGATTTCAGGATAAATCATCCTCATAATTATGTTGTCAAAATTGGAATCGCCATCTTTCCAATTACTCTTCTGTCTCTTTTAAACTCATTTACCTTTCGCTCGCACTTTTACGTTCTATTAATTCTTCCCTCATTTATTTCACTGATCTCCTAATCATATAAATCATGATATAGGCCATCTCTTATTCTCCTTACCAATGCAATGAGCATTTATTATTGTTGTCACACATAACGAACTCGAATTTTATCATTTACTTATTTTAGTTTTCCTGTAAAATATTCTCATAAAAAGCTGTAAAATAATTAACTCAACCGCAATGCAGTATAATTTGTTCAGATTCCAACACTGATAGCATCGCTTGCAAGAGCTTCGTGACAAAACTAATAAATCGGACCTCTCTTATAGTTCAGACTAATACATATTACTTAAACTCATAGTTACGAGACCGTTAAAAGTAGTTTATAGACCAAACGCTTCCTACTGCTGTTAAAATAAATGTTACATTATATACATTTTTGATTAGATAATTTGTTATTTTTACGTGATTGTTATGTGGGATGTAATTAATGACCGAGAGGCTTATTTATGGTTGGTTGTTACTAAGCTGTAAGTTGTCAAATTTTATGGGTCTTACATAAAGTCTGACAACTTACAACTTAGTAAGAAGGCGGGTGTTATAATTTACTTACTTATGTGGAAAATTATGTTTTTCTTTCTCCTCTGTTGTTATTTTCTGATTTAATTCGTGGCGAAATCGCAGCAGGCATACAGTTGACATTTTTCTTCCGGACTCGTCGACCGTCAATATCGGCGCTTTTTTGTTGATCAACGCCGTTGATTCTGGCTTTCAAGAGTGGCAGTGGTTGGGATTAATGTGGTGAGATTGCCCCACAAAAACCTCCTACTTCTTTGAAGTGAGTGACTCACGCGCAAGTGTACTTATGGCTCGGCGATTTTTCAAGCACGTAAGCACAATTATTAGTACTACCGTACAGTAGAGACACTCCCGCCTCCCTCCGAAAATCTGATTCTCACCTCTTTCCGCGTCAAACGTGCTGTTGAATTTGAAACTGCTTTTAGTTCAAGCGGCCAGTAGACACACACTCACACGCACGTATTTGTACAATCTGTTGTTTTAGTAGTAGTGTAGGTAATTAAATCGTTTCGTTTGTATGGAGTGTCGTAGGTATCACCCTAAAAGTTCGTTACCATAGTGACATGTTAAAACTTGAATTTCGCTTTTACCTTAATACGGCTTAAACTTAATATTAAAGCTGACTGTTGCTCTGTATAGGTATTTTACGAATAATTCAGTTTAATAGGTACGTTTTCGATATTTGAAGTACCTAATCATATTTTTTGTTCGCTTTTCCAACTCATAATAAAAATACAAAAACTAAGCTTGTGTTGCTTGCTGATTAATGATAGGCTTAAAAAAAATTATCCAATTACTAAGAATTTTTCAAGTATCGTTTTTTATATGAAGACCTTTCGCTTTTATAATGTAGTACGTACGATGATTAACAATGCCGTTCTATGCTATTTAGATCTAATATTTCAATAATAAATGCGTTTGTAGGGGTTAATGGGGTGTATGTATTTAAGTACAGTCAACAGCAAAAGTAGATGATCAAAATCAGAAATTAAATGCTAATGAACGGAGTTCGCGTCAGAACTGTGTGGAGTCGAAGTGATTCAAAAGTATGTGATTATCACACACATTCTTTTGAATCACTTGGGTGCTACACAGTTCTGACTCGAACTCCGTTCATTAGTATTGAATTTCTGATTTTGATCATCTACTTTTGCTGTTGACTGTACTTGGTAAGCCTATATATAAATAAACAAACCATATTCCGAAACCGACATATTTTCATGAAACTAACAAGTTTCTCTAAGCTCGAACTAAAACGTTTTCCGTGTCACCACCCGCTTTCCAGTTTGATAAATAAACAAAAGATAAACCTACATTGTAGGTGCTTAACAGTTGTCATTCCGTTCAAGTTGTAGACTGGTGTAAATAGGTCATTGTGTCACTACTTACGCACGCCAGTAGACACTGCGTTTACATTGTGACTGAAATACAATACGGCTCGTATATTCTCTCGTATGAATATTTATCGGAACTGATATGCGAACAAACTCAATGTGTTAGTATTATATAATTTTTCGTAGCACATACATGTGAGCACTATGTTCCTTAAAGCTACCATTTACGAGGTATACCTCTCATTGACTTGAATATGCCCTGGCGGCTGGGAGAGTCATGCTCACTTGAATGTCTCGCTGCCGGTGGCGCATGTCCAACACATCATTCGGTTCCCTTCAAAATGGTTGAGCTAAATGGTGCCGATCCATGCGTCATGTTCGTGAACGGACGCCGTCGGTTGGGACTGGTCATCTCTTAGCTGCCTCGGATATTTTAAATTTTGGTTTGAATTGTTATTATAACTATATTTTTCTCTAGACCTCTTTTAACATGCAAGACGTGTTACATTGTTCTCACATTGTACCCTTAGATTCAACATGAATGATGTAACCTAAATTTGTAAAATTTAAAAGAGTGTTCATGGAGTTTCTTGCTCGTTCTTCTCCATAGAAACCTACTGTTTGGAACGAGCAACTAGCTTCAACTTTCTGACTGACTGACTCTGACAATTTCAAAAGTACCTGTAAATGGTTTAATTGAAATAAATGATTTTGAGTTTGAGTTTGAAAGGCTGTATCTGAATACAATGTTTATGTCACAGTCAAAATTCTTATCCAGTCAAAACTACTTTTGACTGCAGAAATCAGTTAATAGTACTTTTGACCGGTTTAATTTATCCTTAATACTTAGAAACCTATTAGGTAGGTAGGTATTTTTGGCCCTTTTCAAATTTTGTTTTGTAGTGATTCTTATGATTAGTACGTTCCGTATTTTTGTTTTTGTAACGAAAACGCGTTTTATCTTATTAAGGGTTTTGACTGAAGCCAGTCGAAAGTAGTTTTGACTGGTTAAGAGTTTCGACTGTAACATTTACATAGACAATCATTTTGATTTCCGACCGTTTTCTATATTGTCCGCAACCAAGTGGACAAGATAACAATTTTAGCATACACCAATGGCTAATATTACAACCTCGATAGGATTGAGGAGCTCGTGGCTAGCTAAAGTCGGTTTAAAATAGATGGATGACCATCTATTTTAAACCGAAACCTCTCCGTGCCTCAAAGAGCACGTAAAGCCATTGATCGGCTATCAGAAGCCAGAAAATTTGACCACCAGCGTATCGTGATACCCAGTTACTGGATTGTGGAGTTCAGATATGCAGTCGCTCCGTGTAAAACACTGGTATTCTGGTATATGGGAAAAGGCTAGGCAGATAATGAGCAGCGGCGTGCCTAGGGGTCAACGTTAGGGCAAGCCCGACAGATAAGATAATGATTCAATGCCTACTTAGAGATAGTTTATTTTTGTGCCTTCTATGTTATTTTTTTAATGTCTCGCATTATTGATTGCAAGCCTGGCTTTTGGGGTTTAATGGAAGGCACGCCACTGATGATGAGTATGAATAGGATTGGTCAATGATATAGATTAAGCAGTAGTCAAGCACTGTGTGATAGAATTGTTAAAAACTGGCTTTTTAAGCAGTCTTATACTGCAACAGAGACTCTACTGGAGGTTTTGGCGTAGTTGTTAAACACACACAGACACACCCCGCTATATATACACACACACATAATATCAAAAACACATACAACCCCTCACATAACATCACAAACATACATCCCACACCTTCACTAACTAACTCTAGCACACACTACACACACACATCGCACTTTAAACTTTTTTCTTTTTTTAATTAATGTTTACTTTTTTGTTTGTTTTACCACATTGTAAGTGGATATTGGTATTCTTACAATATTATTGTCAAACCGTTTTCGAGAGGTGGAAATCTGGTGACGTGTAATACAGGTTTTAATTACCTACCACAGGCACCAGCGATTCACAAATTTATTTGTAACTTGTGTACGCCAATAAATATTATTATTATATACCTTGCCCGGGGAAGTACTGCCACTATACCTATTTCATAGCAGCGTGTTCCGATTCGAGAGATATGAGTACCGGATTTATTATAGGCACATAAGACATTTTAACCTCATTTCTGGGGTGGCAACGCATCTGCGAGGCCTGTGGTTAGATGTCTATAGGTAGCGATAACAGCTTAACTTCAGGATCCAAGGACATAAAAGATATCCGAGGCATTTAAACAATTATACTTAAAATCTAGCCAAATCATGTATTGATCTACCTATGAACAGATATTATGGTACACATATAATGGCCTATGGTTCTCGAAGATCTTATTAACGTTGAAAAAAGTTTTTTTTTTCTTCCAGTCAAAATAAAATTGTTGTGGACTTTTCTAAAAACGATTTTAGAACTATGCTAAAAGAACGAGTAACGGTTTATCTTCAAATTTAATAACTTATTTTATTTTCTATAATGTTTTTGGCAAGAGAGATTACATTTTGAATCCCTCAGGGTTATTTCATGTTTTTAATATCAAGATACCTTTAATCTTAGAGCTCGAAATGTAATCAAATAGAAGTATAAAATAATTCTATATTCAATTCCAAGCCAGACTTCACAGGATCGATACTAATGAAGTATTAACGTGCTAATAAAACCTTCACAGAATCGAATTCGTCGAAAATTGCTCAAACAAAAAATAGGAAACACTGAATGTTTGATTCCGATACGTACAGACAGTGATAAAAGTCATTTCTGTACCTACTTGTACCTACAGGGTGATAATGTTAACGATGGTTCATGAAAAACATGATTCAGTTTCATCAACAAAATGCATGCTAGTAATACATCCTGTGTTCACAGAACCTAATGTTGTTTAGGTAAATATGAAGTAT
Organism: Charanyca ferruginea; assembly: GCA_947361185.1. NCBI lineage: Eukaryota > Metazoa > Arthropoda > Insecta > Lepidoptera > Noctuidae > Charanyca > Charanyca ferruginea. The sequence continues at coordinate 9,195,355 of OX376070.1, forward strand.
TTGACTTTACCATAATCTTACAAAAATAAGAAATACGTAGGTATCAGCAATTTTCCATTTAATACTGTTCTAAATCATGATTATACTGCTAACACACTTTTGTAGCCAAATGTGCGCTTTAATGGAACTATTTCGGGAACTTCTATCAATATTTTGTCTCATAAAGTATGGAAGACATCGCTATCGACAACCCTTCATCAAACAATGTGTTACAATGTTATGCAAATAGGACAAGTCAATATGAATTTTACAAACAACGCTGTGTAGAACAATGTTGTTCACTGGCTTGAAAATCTTGGAAATTGGAATTGGAATTGTATTATTGGAATCAAATATACAACTCACACATTTTTAGGACCTGTAATCTAAATTGTAATCGTTGGTGCTAGGCAACTGAGCTTCCCCAATTGTAAATGTCCCTTTGTGCGAATTGACCTAGTTCGGTTCTGTCTCCTGTTTAATATTGAGGGAAATGGAAAATATTTATTGCTTATTCCTACGCTTTTTTTCCGATTAATTTCGTTGCATTCTGCATATCGCAAGACTAACACAGGAGGAGATGGCGGGACGGCTTGGATGGATTCCTCACGAATTGACTAGGAGATGTGTCTCATCTCGCCAATTCGGTAGAAAAAGAGGAAATGGGGGGAGGCCTTTGCTCAGGAGTGGGACAATAACGGCTAGATAAAAAAAAAGTTCATTGTGGGATCCAAGACAGTTGTAACGTTTCTCCGGGACTCGTCGAGCTTCAGTGCCTCTGTGCTTTACTGATGGTTGCCACACTTGATTCTGGCTTTCAGTGATTAGGTCAGTCTGTTATTAAGCATGCGGTTGGATCCGCTCGAGTGGCTTTAAGGGTAAAAAAAATCGGATCAGATCGGACCGCCCTAGAAGGATTACGTACAAAGGATAGTATATTTTAAATATTTAACAATAAAAATAAGGAATTCTTAGTCACCACCAAAATTCGCCAATTTATCAATATTCAATTTAACAAAACGACTACACGACATTCAGCCATCTGATTAAACGTTGCGCTCAATGACTTGGCTAGTTGTCCTTCAGCTGTTTAATCGGATCGTGCATTTAATGAATGGCCTAGGCATTTAACTAGCTGACTAATCTAACCAGATGGCTGCGTTATACACATACCTATACCCTGTTCACAATAAGATTAGACATTTACTCAAACCTTTTTTACAGTCCGTTCAACCGATTTTGACTTATATTGCGTTGGTAGCATGACAAATGGCAACTGCAGTAAATAGATGTTATTGTAACCACTTTTTTGCCTCTAATGTCATCCTTAAGCCTACGGAATAGAAGTCAAAATCGGTTGAAGGGACTGTAAAAAAGATTTGTGTTTATGTCTAATCTTATTGTGAACAGGGTATAGTTAAATAACATCAGTGTGATTCTTCACACCTATTTAAAATTCAGCATTGAATACATTTGTGGCCAGATGAGAGTCAGTTTCTCGTGAAAATGTTGCTGCAGTTGTCGGATTAAAAATGTATTTCAAAATGCAGGCATGCATCTTTTTATTAAAGTTACTTTTAAAAGGTAAATTGAAATGGTTGAATATGCTTCTATTTAACTTATGAATACTATGAATAGTTGCTTAGTAGAGACTAGTATCTAATATAATACTTATAATATTATGTACTAAGTAATGTTTTTTCGTGGTTTTTTTTTGGCAGAAGTTGAATGAATTTAAGTTGTCAAAATTTTGAGATGGAGTATCTTCAACAGCTTTGTTTTTCTTGTAAGCAGCTGCAGGTAGAATTTATCGATGAAAGGTAACGAGACAAAAATATACAAGACTTATAGACGCTCGTTCTGCCGCAGTCCTCTTATGATAATATACTTTCTTTTAGACAAGATCGAGTTTAAGGGCGAACCCATGTACTTAATTATAATTATAGTTAATAAAACAAATAATAAGATTTTTAAAATTTTATTTCATCGTGATAGTAAATAGACGTAAGAATGTAAATAGTAATTGTACAATATACTTAATAGACTTTTCATAATGTACATTAAAATTATGAGCATTTATAATTATAACAATCGTGATCATTCAGAGATATGTACAACTTCAGTTAGTAAAACTCTAAGTACAGTATGCATTCTAATATCATGTAAAAGCTACACTAGTATTTTAAATTACAAATAATTTATGTGGTGTAACATCTAAACCTTTAATTTTATATCTTATAATTTTAGAATATCGTCGAATCGAATAAAATAAAGGAACACTGTTTATTTCGGGTCCGATTACAAAATTTATAGAAATTTATACAATATTTTTCGTTATTAAATTCTTTTCACATTTTTCAAATTCTCTTTTTTTAAGAACGCTTTCTAATCTCAGTCGCAATCTGTCAATATTACCTCTTATTTGCAGACATTTTGACATTTATTGGTTACGAGAATTTACCTTCAGATCGCAAATGTATAATTGATAACGTGTATAAACGGGCTCAAAACTAATTCATAAAAGTTAATTTTAGCAAATATGAAAATTATAGCGGAAAGAATTAAAAGAATAAAGGAATAGTTAAACGTTCGCTAAAATATTGGCACAAGACATCTTCGATCATACACATTTAATTTTGATTGCAAACATCAGAAGATACGTCCAGTTTTACAGAAACGAGTCAGAATTATGAAAACAAGGTTTTTACAGATCTTAATATATTTTATAGTAAAATCTAAACACGAGAATTGTTTTGCAAAGACACTCATGAAAATTTATGGTATCGATTCAAAAATTACATCTTATATAATATTTTAATGGTGTTACTTTCTATGTAATAGCTGGTTTATGAACTAAGAAAATCTTACTACGCCTAAATTTTCTTCATACTTCTATTATTATGTTTTTTTTGCGAATATATAATGCTAATTATATTCTTAATTATCGGCTATATATTAGACTCATATGGAAACTATTATAAAATTAAGCTCTGTACATACACTATAATTATTCTACGTTATCTATCAATCAGAAACTTTTATATTTTAGTATAATTCCTACGATTTCGGATTGAATTGACAACACTATGTAATATTCTAATATTGTATATACGATTATGAATATAGATTTTCAGAAAGTTGTTACGACTTACTTTTGATTTATTTTGTTGCTTATCTTTTTGACTTATTTCTACAAAAGTAAAATAGATGTAATAGGAAGATTGCTGCAATTTGAGTATAAAGGATTTATTTTCAAGTGACGCTTTTATATTCTATAATCTATTGCAGTTGTAACGCAGTTTAGCAAAATGCTAACTTGCACTATATCTGAAGAATTTTCAAACAAATACAACTCAAAATATCTAAGGTTTGTGCAACACTCTACTATTCAAAATTGATGAAGGATAAAATCTATAAATAGTGGAGGGAATAATATAGTCTTAGCTTTGAAATAGGTATTATTATTTCAAAAAATTTAATTATAGGATTTGGAAAAACTCCGTGATTTGGATTTAAGGCCTACTGTGACATGTTTGTCCTTCTGGTCCCCAATCACCAGTACAGATTCATACATTTAGGAAATAAACAGTTATTTAAATACAATACAGACTAATTTTATCGATTCATTAATTAGTGCCTTCAATATTCCTAATTATTTACAAAAATATGTATTAATGTTAACAAAATAGGTGTCGACATTTAATTGACATTTATGAAATATGTTTTGGGATTTTTTACGGGTCCAAAAAATAAAAATAGATGTGCTCGAAAAATAACAATTCTAATATGGACTCTAACTAAGATTTGTATCTTAATGGATAAAAGGAACGTGGGCGGAGTCGAAGGATTAATCAATTCAAAAGACTAAAAATACTTGATATTTATACTTAACACACGTTTATACTAAGTGGGTACCAGGAAAAGTAAGTGCTTCGGTAATCTTCATGTTCTCGAATAATCGCGCCACTGAATGACCTCACAGAGGCAGAAGTCCCAAGAAACTACTCCTTCAATGCTATTTCCATCACTGTAACAGCTCTATACTAGATATCATCATCACTCCTTAGTATTCCCGAAGATTAACGATGGCAGCCGAAGCACATACGTTTTCTGGTAGATCTGTACAGAGCTATTAATAGTAATTTCCCATCACACAGAATCCCCTAACCAATACAATTCTTACACTCTAACACACCATGTGCAGGTATTACATTTCATTGGACCAAAGTTCAACCTTCAAAATCATTTCATAGATTCTACCGCTACATAATTATTATAATAGATACATGCAAAATCTTTTCATACCTACATGCAATACAAAATTCTATGCATTATTATTACACTCACAGTGAACTAGCAACTAAATTAAACGATAGGGTCTAAGACACTGCAGATTATTATTTTATACATCATAATTTAGACAATACTTACAACAAGATTGCTTATAATAATCTTATAGACACTTCCAATAAAGATAAAAGTGGCACTGTTAATATATTATTAATAAAGTTATTGTGCAGTTCTTATCCTATCAAAGTGAATTAAAAGTCTAATCGCGATATCTTAACACTCAATAGACACGGGAGATTAGATACAAAAATATCAATGTTAGGATCAATAAAAACACATCACGCTAAGCTATGGTCCCTCAACAAGACACACAATGAGAACTTCAGCGGAAAGTCTTTGAAATTCGTTGTGACGCCGAAGAGTCTGAACCATTCATTCAAACAACACACACTATCACAAAAGGAAAAGTTTATATAGTCCAGTGCAGTGCGATGCTAGTCTAGTCATCAGCTTAGGGACTTTGTGCGGGGCTGGGCCATGGTGGCCTTACCTTTTCCAGCACGTATTTCAGCTGGAAGCTGGTGTGAAAATGCTACAGATACTCATCTATCTGATCGTAGTCTTCGTCTGGGGGTGACGGGCCAGACACGGAAAGGATCGGTAGACCGAAATGTTTGACAGTTTCGACACTACCACTGAAACTGTCGTCGGATTTAGCTTCTTCATTGATGGTGTCCTCTCTTGGATGTTTGCCTTTGCATAGCCGTTCTGATGAGTCGCTTAATGCTGTTAACGGTATGTTGTCGGCTGATCTGTAAGTGGATAGTAAGATGAATATTTGAAAACATGCAACAAAAAAACATATTCCTGACATCACATCGTAATTCATCAACCTTGCCGAGGTAATTCAAATTAAAATAATAATAATTCAATCTATAAAGCCCCAATAATTGTTGCCATAACTGCAACTGAATGGTCTGGGAATACTTATTCAATAGAACTTCCTTTATTTTAAGTAACTTTCTTAAGGAATCCTGGTGAAAACTGCCTACTTACCTGGCTTTGCGACAAAGTTTAGACTGAGAGCCGTGTCGCCTCAGAAACTCGCCAGCATCAAAGCCTGGAAAGCCCCCAGCCGGCTCGGCAGATACGAAAATAGCCGAATTCACCCGAGGACGGCTACAACGAGCCAATAAACGCTCCTCACACTCCAAGCTCTGTGTATGCGTATGCGACCACCGCATATGCTGCAACAGAACAAAAGAATTTGTAAATACAGTCATAGTAAATATATTTTCTTGTGAAGTGATTGGTCCAACTCCGTGATCTAAAACCTCTATAGCTAAGAAGAAAACAAGAAACAACAAGAAAAAGTGAAAAGAAATTAATTTCAATAAATACAAGAAAGAAAAGAAAGTGCTTAAAGCATTCCAATAATACCTATTATATACATAGAAAATCCACTGTGAGTGAAAGTTGAAAGTGTTGGAACTAGATATTTGTGTAATTGACTGTTAAGTATTCAATTGGAAGGGTATTCAGAATTGCTGACAATATTTAAAGTCTGAATAAAACATTAAACCAACTTTTCGTCTTTCAAATTGAAATAAAAGTGTACCAAAGATTCAAAGTTAGCAAAACTCCGAGATATGAACAAAAAAATGTATTTATCCAGACCTACTCGGAGAGGGTGAATAAATAAAAGAAAATTAAATATATTTTCACGTTACTTTAAATAATATTTTGCTAATGGTTTGTAGTTTGTGAAAGTGTAGAAGTAATGTAGAAGATTTTAATGAATCAAAGTGAAGGATAAAGTAGAAAATACATAGAAGCGAAACATTGAAAAAGGATTGTACATAGTGGAAAACAAATGTCATTTTAGATTCTGATAACAAGTTCCGAACAGGTTCTTTTACCGGTGCGATATAACTTCAAGGGGAAAGTTTCAAGTCGCCCGCATAATACTTACCAAGATAAATTCAATACCTCTGTACAGGAGCGCTATTCTCTTAACATCACTCTAAAACTCGAATGGTGGCGAGATGTATGCATTTGTAGTTCAACTTATTGGAATGAAAGTAGATATTTGAAACAAGAGTGAGATACTTGAATGAGTTTTAAAGTGACATTTGCAGAAAATTACTATAATACAGGGTTAATGATGGGGAACCTAAATAGTTAAGTATGATGCTGTATATAGAAATTGCAGCAATTATATAAAATTGTTGTTGCACGTTCAGCGTTGGCAATAGGCTGAATAATTTGTACCTAAATGATCCTTGATCAAATTGAAAATCGTATAGAACTTGTTTAGTTCACCTAACTCTATTTTAAAGTTTTCATTACTTTTCAAATCGAATTAAATCGTCTTGTAGTCTAGACTACATAAATGTCTGAATACGACTGGTTTTATCTTCATATAAGAGTAACGCTTGCACACGGTTCAACTTTCTGAACCGGATCATTACAACAATATAATGCATTAACTTAGCTTAATTTTATCCGACTTTAAAAAGAAGAAGGTTCTATGTTCGCCGCCTGCATGCTTATTGATATTTTTGTCATTTGTTTGATTTTAATAATTTTTTCATAGAATTATTTACTGTAACGACTATACCGTAATGTAAAATCAAATGAGTATTCAGTTTAAAAAGAACAACAGACTTACAAACTCTAGGTTTGTATAATTGAGTGCTTTCTTTGCATGTCACCAGAACGTCATCATGTCACGAAAAACATTGAATTTGGGACATCAACAACTGAACAAAGTGAAAATACACTCCGCATTCAAATAACTCAAAACACAAATTTAATTATCCTTAACTTAAAGACTTATGGTTCAGTTTTGCATAGCAATATTCTAAAATTTTCGAGGCTACTTGTCATTGATTCACACGCGATTCAGGAATTTTGGAAGGTAAAGTTCTATTTGGTTAAAATGTCTGTGTTTTTTGTGAGCAAATGTATGGATTTACCTTTAATATGTACATAATTTGCAACATCTACTTCGGTGCAAATAGCTGTGCCAGAAATAAAAGTAATGCAAAGTAAAAACAATTTTTTTACAGAAGCTAGAACTAGGCGTGTGTTAGGCCCAAAATCTGTTAGCTAATAGCGTGATTTTACACAAATTATTTTTCTAAGAGTGAGGTCATAACACTGATAAACATGGTGATTTCAAATAATGGCCTTTTAATGACGGCTTCTGAGCCATAGTATATAGGAAAGATTTATTCTGAACTAGTTTTGCCTGAGACAATTCTTAACGTTAATATTATTACGGACATCATTTTTTTTATAATAAAATATACCTATAAAACTCAGGAATAATGAATAGGAGCCAAAATTATCTGATGATTTAAAAAATACGTCCCTATCAAAGTTTAAGAAAGCTCTCACCCCACTATTAATTGAGAAATGTTATTATACTGTTCCAGATTTTATAAATAATAATTATTTTTCAATATTTTATTAGTTTATATTTGGTCTTGTTAAATTGTTGGAATTATTTAATTATAAAATAATTTAGTTTTTTTTTAATTAGGCTCATTTTATTTAAAGCTTTTTAATTAGGTACATTTTATTTAAAGCTTTTGCCCGCGACTTCGTCCGCGTGAATGTCGGTTCTCGCGAATGCAGACGAAGTCGCGGATTCAAAAGTAGCCTATGTCCTTCCCCAGGGTTTAAGTTATTTTCATACCAAATTTCATAAAAATTGGTTTAACCGTTTGTAAAGTAACTCTGTCTCTGTCATCGTGAAAGCGTACTTTCAAGATGACAGAGACAGAGTTACTTTCGCATTTATAATATTAAATATGGATTTGTATGGCAAAACATAGCGCCCATATTTATGGTAACCAAACACCTAGGTATAGGTAAATACGTGTTTTACAAATAAATAGGTACTCTGATTCTGAAAGATATTTTAGAATTGAACCAGAAGTTTTGGAGATAAACACGAAAAACTCTTCAGCTTTGTGTGTGATATGTAACTTTCACTTTAAAAAAGTTTGCATTACCTTACACGCCCTTAAGGCGCTAACTAGCGACTTTTGCAGATATTAAACTGACAATCATGTCAAAATGTGTAGTGTAAATGATTTGAAAAAAATACTTGTTAAATTAAAACATTTTCTTAATCATTTAGTATGTGAATATTTTTGATTAAGTTCATATTAAATAGTTTAATTAAATCGTGAAGTTGTGTCTGACGCGGACAAAACATTGATAATCACACAAAATCTACCAGGAATATTTAAACGAAACTTTTACTATCTTGCAGACAATTTTATTATCTATCTTTTAGTATACGCCTTTTTTTAAGTTAAAGAATTGTTAAGTTCATATTAAATAGTTTAATTAAATTGTGAAGTTGTGACTGACGCGGTCAAAACATTGATAATCACACAAAATCTACCAGGAATATTTAAACGAAACTTTTACTATCTTGCAGACAATTTTATTATCTATCTTTTAGTATACGCCTTTTTTTTAAGTTAAAGAATACTATCTTTTTGAGAGTTTGGGACGCAGCGCATACGATTCTCTGGTCGCTCAAGGTCGCCGGCGTATATCGTCGCCTTAATGCTACAGGGTGTTTTAACTTTAAATTATTTGCCTATTAGGTACCGTCGCGTGCAGCCGGCTATAATGAAAAAGTAGGACATGGTTTTGTTTAAATTTTTTATTAATACCTTTTCACCTGGCTTTATTTACATATTTACATCGAAGGATGACTGACCTGGGTTTACAGTTTGTTATTTTTGTCCTGAAAATACTTAACCTTTACGCTTTTTAAATAGACGCGTGAACTTTTTATTCGATTCTATAAATGTTTTCTTTACATTTATAGCGTGTGTTTACGTCTTGTGAATAAGAATTTATGTGTGAATAATAAAAGGCAGGTGTATTTTTAGTGCAAAATGTGTGAATGAATGTCTATATTTTTAGTAGGCATGGTTAGTAGATATGGTAACAAAAAGAAAATTTCATTTTTAGTTTTAGTAAAGCTATATTTTTGCTTTAAACTTGAAAGATTTTTTTAATCTCTTTCAACTTTAAAGACAGAATTTTAATAAGCTCAAAATCCTACCTATTGAAATAATAATTCAAAATTATTATTTTTTTGATAGTAGACTTACATTACATTAGAATTAGATTTGAACATCAAATTGACGTTTGATAGACACAAAATTCGTTCAAAATATAATATTTATGTGTATGTTACAAATAAGTAACGAAATATACAAATAAAATCCGTTTTGAAAATTATCTAGAAAATTAATCAAATGTTTGCTACAAATGTGGTATGAAACAATGTAGGCGATTACTAAAAATAGGTACTGGAATTAATCTGATAAAACTCCACAACTATTGTAATCATACATTGGAATGTCACATATTATGTTTAATTGACGACTATTTTCTAACATAGTTTATCACAATTATGTGGCCTTTATTTGCTTACATTGTTGTTAAGCAAACAGTGACCCAATACCTACCATACTACAGTAGTTTATGGCTTTTAGGGTTCCGTCCATACCAAAACGGTGTAAATGGGACCCTATTTCTAAGACTCTACTGTCTGTCCGTCGGTCACAGGGCGGTATCTTTAGAACCGTAATAGGAAGACACTTGAATTTTACAACGTGCATTACTACGTTACTTTATAACAACAAATAAAAATAAAATAAAGTTAAAAATTAAAGGGAGTCCTCATACAAGAAACGGTTTATTCCGTTCTAATACCGACAACTAATATCACTGGTATTTGTTTCAATTCATATTAGTTTTCTATTCCGAACGGATATCATTGTTTAAACTAATACCAAAACAAGGTCAACGATATAAGGTACAGTCAGTAAAAATGCGTTGTGTGTAATTATAAAATAAAGTTAAAAATTAAAGGGAGTCCTCATACAAGAAACGGTTTATTCCGTTCTAATACCGACAACTTTTTAACTTTTATCTAACAAATATAGAATATTTTAGACAAGTAGCACTTTACTCTGGACTGTTCTTTTCGACAAAATTGATTGTTTCGAATTTTGCAACAATACCAACACTTTGCTCATTTATATCTTGCTGATAAAAAAAATTGCAACATGAAGTACCTTTGTAAAAATATTGGAATGAAGTGAATTTGGATAGCATTATATTACGATCACTTAGAAATATTAGAAAACAAAGAACAATTGGTGATTTTGTATGGACCCCGTACCCACCTTGTAGCAAGTTGAAATTGGCACCATTCGAAAGGTCTTTAAAAATATATATTTGTTGTACGGGGGCAACTTTGTAGCTTGCAGGGGAAAAAAGATATTCGATGTTGAAAATGCTGAAAATCCTTAGTAAAATCGACCCACGCACATTCGACGTTTTGGTGATTTTATCCATTAGGTGGGTACTTCCAACTATTTTGCGCTGGCGTCGGTGTGTCGTAATTAGTTATTACCTGGTTGGAACTTTTTTTGAGCATGCGCGCAAGTCTTATTTTATTTTATTAGAACTTTTATCCACAACCTAAGCTTTCACAACTGACTTCAGTAATTTTGATTAGCGATTGGATTAAACATTACTCATCTGCTTCGAAGAAATGGAATGTGAACGCCGTGAATTGTGTATTACGTGTTGAACCAGACCGAAACCAGCATATTATACTAACGCGAGCCTATTTGGAAGACAATCCAGGCTTCACAGAGTATGTGATAGAACGGATTAACATACATGAGGTTAGTATAAACATAACTTTTGATCATCGTGTTCACGGTGTCTTTGTGTTCATTCACACATCTGTCGTGTGTTTTTATTTTATTACGGTTGGTTTTTAGGTGGTTTCGGTCACGAAGTACTGGTCTTCTACACGTAATACACAATACACGGCGTTCACCTTCCATTGCTTCGAAGCAGGTGAGTAATATTTAATCCAATCGTTAAGCAATATACTGAAGTCCGTTGTGAAAGCTGAGGTTGTAGATAAAAGTACGAATAAAATAAACTAAGATATGCGCGCACGCTCACAAATAGTTCCAAACAGATACTAACTAATTATGACAAACTGACGCTTGCGCAAAATAGTTCGAAGTACCCACCTAATGGATACAATCACCAAAACGTCGAATGTGTGTGGATCGAATTTACTAAGGATTTTCGGCATTTTCAACATTGAATATCTTTTTTCCCCTGCAAGCTACAAAGTTGCCCCCGTACAACAAATATATTTATTATGAAAGACCTTTCGAATGGTACCAATTTCAACTTGCTACAAGGTGGGTACGTTTTGTTCCATGTTCTTTAATTTGATTAAGTTTCACTGAGCTGACTGTACCAAATTCAAATTGTTGGTATTCGTTCGCACATTGAATTGAATTTATTTAAAAAGTGGAATCCGTTCGGAATAGAAAAAAAAACCGGACAAGTGCGAGTCGGACTCGCCCACCGAGGGTTCCGTACATATTTGTAGGTGCATATCCATACTTCTATACTGATCCATAATTACTATCCGTACTTTATTCTACTTAATATTATAAATGCGTTTTTTGCGACATAAACGGCCGTATCTTTTTTTCACGTTATCATAGAGGGTTTTTTTACAGCATCAAGGGGCCGTAGACTTGAGTATATGATTTTAATTTCAACTCGATACCTCCACGCGTTCCCGAGATAAAGGGTCTTGACAGACAGACAGACAGACAGACAGACAGACCGACAGACAGACAGACAGACGGACAACAAAGTGATCCTATAAGGGTTCCGTTTTTTCCTTTTGAGGTACGGAACCCTAAAAAATGAGTTGAAACAAATACCAGTGGTATTAGAACGGAATAAATCCAAGAAACGTGTTTTATTTTTGGAATGTCATCTCGCAGGTCAATCTAGGAGGCGAAGTGAATGTAAGGCCGCAGCCAGAGCAAAACACTTATAAACCAACAAGCGACTACACGCTAAGGGCACCCCCTGTGGGGTACGGGCCTTAGCTTAGAGCGTCACTAGGGAAGGGCAGCAAAGTGACAAGCTGGACATGATCTCTATTATTAAGTGACGAATTTAAAGCTACAGTCTCAGCGGCGCGGTCTGGTTCGAGCATGGGTCGGGGAGGACGGAATGACGGCTTTCCAAATGATAAGGAACCTACTGGTAAATATTGTGAGGTGGTACAGAGCCCTTCGTGTGCAAATCCGACTCGCACTTGACGGTTTTTATTTTCATCGCCATTCAGTTTAGGTATTGTAATAACGCATAATATTTGAAGTCCAATTTATTACAGTCAACAAATCGTGCATTAATTTGAGACAAAAGCTTTTGGAATCACGATTTGAATTCATAAGTAACTAATAATAAAATTTTACAGACGTTATAAAGGACGTTTTTAATGAATCATTAAATTAATACTTCCGCCAATAAATTATCCGACAAATTATACCTACAACGCCAAAAATTTAAGGAGAATTATGTATTTTTGTAAGTGTATTAAATTATGTTATAATTATTATGATCTTTATTATCGCCGTTAAGATTTCTCGGTAAATGATTTTACAGCGGCCATATTTTAGCTCCAAACTTTTAGCAGTAATTAATATAATTAACGTGTTTAACGACATTGTCGTCGTAATAATATTTGGTTACAAAATCAAATTGTTTTAAGAAAACTTCAATCTATGTTTTGTTTTCTAAGAAAAGATAGTTGCATTATAGGTATTCTAGTGTAAGTTGATAAAAGTCAATTGAGAAGAATGGATTGCCGTGTCGATGAAAGTGACCGTCTCTATTTATTAACTTCCAACGTATCCCTTTTTATTTTCATTTGTAGTAACTAATAGATTTAATATCAGCTATCAAATAACTGGGTTTTGGAGGTCAGATAGGCAGTCGCTCCATGTAGAACACTGGTATTCAGGCGCATCTGATTAGACTGGAAGCCGATCAGAAGTTAGTTGGTAAAAGGCTAAGCAGCCATACGCACAAAGACTGTCAAAGATCTATGAATGACAACCGGGACCAACGGCTTTACGTGCTTTCCGAGGCACGCAGGGATCTCGGTAAGCAATTAATGGTCACCCATCCATGGACTGATTGTGGCAAGCGTAGCTTAACCATTACTGATCGATTGGTACGGTTTTTATCAGACACAAGCTCTTCTAGCTCATAAATAAATAGGTACTTCAACTATAATAATCCTTCGTTAATCTAAAGTACTTCTCATCCTTCGTTAATCTAAAGTACTTCTCATCCTTCGTTAATCTAAAGTACTTCTCAGAAATAAAACGATGGATCATCATCATCAGCCGGAAGACGTCTAGTGTTGAACAAAAGCCTTTCTCATAGAACGCCACGACGAGCGGCAACCACCCGCTTGCATCTACCGGTTACCCGCGACCTTGACAATGTCGTCGGTCCATCTGGTGGGAGGCCTACCAACGCTGCGTCTTCCGGTTCGTGGTCGCCACTCGAGAACCTTTCTTCCTCATCGGTTATCGGTTCTTCGAGCGATGTAGCCTACCCATTGCCACTTTAACTTGCAAATTTTGAGAGCTATGTACCGGATTTTATCGCGCAATGAAACTCCGAGCATAGCTCTCTTCATTGCTCGCTGCGTGACTTTGAGCTTCTGTAGGAGGCCAGCAGTTAAGGACCACGTCTCTGTACCATAAGTCATCACTGGCAACACTGTCCAAGACCTGAAAACGATGCAACGAGCAAACGATGGATAGCGATGGCTAAAGATGCTATGACATGCCTCCAGAATATCTAGAAAAATCGTGGTATACTGCCCGATCAGAGTCACAGTTTCCCGATTTTCTATTATGGAGTCCAGACGTGAACAATCTGAGCAAGAGAAAGGCAGAGGATAGACGCATTCGCATTACGCATTTCAATGTGGTGCTGAAGACGGATGGTTCGAATATCATGAACAGCCAAACGCACTAATGTGTCCGTCCTTTCCCAACTCGATATCAAGACGGGATTGTCTGCAGTTTGCCTACAGCGTGTTTTAAACAATTTCAGCTACAGAATTGGAAAGGGGTCTGGTGATTGTTAGTAATACCGAAATCAACAGAGCACAAATACAAAACTAACACGATGTTCTGACCAAATAAAAGAAGCTACGTCCTCAATCAAATTTCAGCAGGTGGTGATGGCAACTTTGAACCGGAGTCGATGGAGGCAGATGTCCGCTTAAAGGGATCCAGTGACCACGATCTTCAGATTTGAGGGACCGATTGAAGACTGAACCTGAAGTATCATCCTCATTTTATTTAAACAAGGTTTACCATAAACAAAACTCTGCCTACTGATATAACTCAATTTTGCAATACTTTAATTACTTAATAAACCTCATCATGAACCATCTTATTAATTCTAAAATGGATTCTGAACACTTATTAGTACATTGTTTCGAGTTTACAGGAAATTCAATTACTAACTTTAGTGGGTTCGGTAGCAAGCTTTTGTATTATAGTACAAATATTAAACAGTAGTTTAACTGATTTTTGTGGTACCTACGCTGCATGATGATCAACCATAATGAAAATATTTCAAACGGTTGAAGAACTACGAGTATAGGCACATGTACAATGCAGCGGACATAGCACGACGCAGCTCTCGGAATAAACATAACGGAAGTTATTTCAAACACTAAATTGGAACTACCGGTTTCTCACATAATATTAATTCAGTTCGAAAGCTTTACTCCTATCAATGGGTAATACTAATTATTCTTGTACATACAAAATGTAAGCAAAATGCTAAAATACCATAATGTTAGCGCGATGGTACTAGACCTAGTAATTGCAAACTTTATCTGGCCCAGTGTCCGTGTGGTGTCGGACGTAAAGAATAGCACCATCCCACATCTTCCCGTGGGTGTCGTAAGAGGCGACTAAAGGACACACCAGGGAATGGGCAGCAGCGTTTTCTGTGCCTTTGTAACAACCATACTGCGATTGCCAACCCGCCTGCCAAGCGTGGCGATTATGGCAAAACCCCCCATTTTGGGGGAGGCCTATGTCCAGCAGTGGACGTCTTTCGGCTGAAATGATGATCTGGCCCAGTGGCTTTAATTTGAAGTGTTCAGAATCTTCGTCTATTTATATTTTGATCACCGATAGAGCTGCTGTTACTCTACAAATATTGTAGCAGGTGTCGTGTGACGTTCTGTTGTTTCTATCACCACCGTTAAAAAACGTGAGCTGATTAGGGCGATTATTCGTAGTTGTTCTACTGATTATTATTTTACTGTGCCTGTGTTGTGCAATGGGCACGGACAAGAAGGGCTGCACCTGACGTGCATATTATTGCAAACAACACAGAGTGGTATTACATAATTTGACAGGTGAATATTATCCCCCTATGGAGTGGTTTGCAGATGTTGAAGTTCGGGTTTGTTTTGTTTGGGAATGAAGGTTATTTCTTTTATGCAATTGAAGGGAGAAATTGATAATCATTTTCATTATCATACGGATTGAAACTAAGGGTAAAAAATGCAATATTAGGTTTTGTTTGAAACATTGAGAAGAATTGTAGACAAACACTAAAATGTGAAGTGAAAGAGTTAAAAAATGCTCTCCTAATTTGGGAAACGTAATTATCTAAACCAGAAAATCAGCAAACCAAAAAATGGACTTGGTAATGTACACAGTCTTTTAAACAAAGCAGAAGCTGGCCAAACGCCAGCAAAACTTGGTTGAAAACAAAGGAAGATTACAGAAACTTAACAAAACGTTTCCTTTTATCCATCACTCATTGCTGTCAACACAGAACGGTTCGCAATTTCACTCCCCTCCTCCCCATAATGGTCACTTACTCAGTTTCAAATTAGATTTACGAACAAGTTATCACGGCCATAAGCATCAAATACGGACTCTTGAAAATTTACCACAGGAAATGAGGTAGGCTTGTTACGTTGTTAATATTTCCTTTGTCCGGCAAATAGCGACAGTTTAAGCAAGGTTTAGAGCGGTTGAATGCAATTTAGGATGGTAGACCGTATCGTAATCGTTATTGTAGTTCTGTTGTGCGATAGTTTAGCGTCTGTTGCTTTTGAGTCTTTTGTTTGGTTTCCATTTTCTATTTTGTTTGTACTTGGGTTTGAATTATTCAGGAAAGTGGCTCGCCGTATTCCGGCTTACCGTATCTTCTCGGTTCTATTGCGGTCCGCCGCATGCCGTTATCAATCACAAGCATTTCTTTTCCATTATATTGATGGCTATAAATGCGACAGCAATTACAAATTCATAACATTTGATGTGCGGTCCTCCACCCACAACTCCAAGGCAACCGAAGCAGTTGATGGCTGACCGCAAGTCAGTGCATTGATATCATGCGGTTTCATACAAAAATTGAAATGCGCAAGGCCAGCCGCAAGTACTATATAGGTCTTATTCTAGTAACTTTTAGAAACATTCGAATTCTAATCTGTAACTATTTATCTTACTTTTCTGAAAAAGATTAAGATGAAGATTTTGAAAATTTGTGATTACGAGAATTAATCTTCTGATGTTTGCGTGTAAATGCTGATTTTAAATTGGCATTTTGTTATATTACTTTTACGTCGAATTTCGTTTGAATAACCTGTGCTCAGGCCTGGTCGCTCACTGAGTCACAAAAATCTCGTTGCAAAAAGGCAACGAAGCGCAGCATTCATGGTGCAAAAAGAACAAGGCAGAATAAGAAACCCCACGCTGTGCTCCAAAACGGGGATTATAGACGTGAGCAGAAAGGCTGCCAGGCTGAAATAGGATTGGGCGGATCACGTCAGCCTCATGCATAGTGACCGCCAGGGTAATGGTCTCCATGTAATGGGTGCCTAAAGATGGTCGGCGTTGCTGAGGCTGGCTCAGGAAGAGGTGGCAAGATGCATACTGCGAGGGCTGGTTTGAGCAGGCGCAAGAAAAGAATACCTGGAAAGTTTCGTGGGAGACCTTTGCCCAACAGCGGAACATCAAAGGATAACCAAAAACAAACCTTGAGTTTAGTGTGGTTTAGACGATCATCGTACTACTACATACTACTTTTGAATGTTTCACTTACACAATATTCACGTTTTCATTCCTTTCCTTGTCTATTTGATCCGTGTTGCTTAACGTCGGCTTGAAACGCAACAACTTGACACAAACCTGAGCGATAAGCCTCTCGCTAAAAGAGGTTAGACGTGACCCTAGAATAATCTCATTAAAAGCTCAAGTGGTGGGAGCTTTAACAAAAGCAAGTGGATTTAAAAACTTGCTTTACAAAACAGGAAAATGTGCCAAATATTGTTTGCAAAAATATAAATCACATTTGGCAATATTTAAAGCCATGTGAATTCTAGCGTGCTAAAACGGGGCTTTGGTGAACACACGTGTTTGAAAACAAAAAACACTGCAAGTGCGATTGTGAAATATTTGTATAATAACATTATTTGTTCAATCATGAACCATAGTTTGTTCAGAGCCAAAAGGTAATAAAAGGTCAAGGCACTGGACAGGTCGATCAAAGTGACTAACACGCTTAACACATATTATTATTATACACTTCTATCTTCAAACGAACAATAACTCCAATGTGACCTCGTGTCAACCCTTACAAGTGACGTGTCACCTAAAATGTGCTGAAAAATATTTGGATTTGGGTCCAAGGGTCCTCAAACCTTTGTTGAATAAGTCTCAGTAGCAAATAGGGCCACCACATTTGTTTCGCTGGATGCCTCAGTAGGTCTCTGAATAATTATATCAGACGGAGTAGCAGCATCTTCCTGTGAAATAACATCATACTGTGATTGAAAACCCTGGTGGTGATCATGGAACTACACCCGGAGGTGACGTCGAACAGACGTTTGAAATGAATGAAAAGACGTGAACCGGTGCAAGTGTCGACGTCGTGAGTAGCGTGCTTAGCAGAAATATGTGTGAACTCAACGCGACTTTGTAACACACTAGTAAGCGTGCTACTGCTTACTTGGTGGTCGCAACCGGCACACCGGCATTGGCAGTGGGGGCATGCCCGCGATTTAGCGCGGGCAGGGCTCCGCTAGCTACCCTGGTTTTGGTCGTCTGGCACGGCATGCAGCAATGCAAATTGACAGCCGCAGTCGCGGGCGCTCCGCCGCGGGTATTGGAAGCAACGGTCCAGGAGACAGCATACGTCCTGCGCACGACACGATTTAAGCAACACGCACATATAGCAACTATACTATGCCCGCTACCAACGTTATAACATACAGGGGACGTCATACATTTAGTAGTGGAGTGGGAATTTTTGACGTGAATTATGTAAGTGTAAGAAAACGGCACGAAATTCAATCAGATAAGAAGAATAATGGAAAGATGACTCGTATTCTTACACTTTCATAATTCTTACTAAATGATTCTAAGCTAACAATACAATAGCAATCTACGATGTACTGTTTGTTCAGTATCTGATTTGTTTTCACTGTATTGTTTAGTAAGTAATGGATTGGGTCGATTGATTAGTTGCTCGGAATAGATTAGAATAATTTAAATAACATCAACAGTTAAATACTAGGAAATGTTAGCACGGCAATGTATTATTCATACGTTTAAATTGAGTAATCGGTATCTAAAACAGGATTGAGTCACATAATGAACGTATTTTATTAAAACAATAAAAGTAACTAAAAAGTAAAGAAATAAATAAATGAGCTATGTTAACATAACTAACGTAATATAGTTGATAGTAAAGTTATTATTTCAGATTAAGAAACAGTACGGATTGGTTAAGGGTTTAGGCTATATTTTGGCAGAGAAAAAATGTCCTAAATCAAAAAATGGCGATAAAAAGGGTAAAGTCGCCATCTACGGGCGAAAGTCGCCTGATAATAAAAAAGATTAGTATTATTACAAACCAACCAAAATTAACACAGAAGTATTTGATTCCATTTTTGAATTGGAAATAGGTATTGGGATAGGTAATTTAGTGTTACACGTATTAAGAATAAAGCCTTCATACAAATTAAATATGATGAATGAAACGCCTTCAAAAACTAAAAAGTTAAAAATAACTTTGATTTCGCAAGTTTTCCGGTTTGGTTCTTTGTTTTGTATAGCTATCGATATCTGAAATTAAAGTTATTTTTTGGTTTTAGCTCTTGAATTCAGTTTATAAAACGGTAACACTGAAAAAATAAGTCATCCCTTTATTTTTCACCTTTAGAGTTGGAATATTTTCATGAAATCTATATGGGACCAACTTGAGGTATATACCCGTCTTGAATAAATTGAGGACCTACTCCATTTTTTAAGTTGGTTAAAAATCGATCGAATTTTCGTTACGATTACACCGAGCGCTAGTGCTGGAACCTCAGCAGTGCTATTCTGTTACAATCTCCCTCTGTGAACACCTAGATGAAGTGAGTTGTCATCTGATTGTAGTGCTTCGTAAATCCCTAGCATCGGGTCAGATGACAGCTCACTTCACCTAGGTATTCACCGAGGGATATTGTAACAGAATAGACATACTGGTATCCTCAAATAACAATAACCGTCATATACCTAGCAATTAACCAAATGATAGTATCAGTATCGGAATCTGTATCCTAATTTCAACTACATTCTCGCCGTATTAATATAAGTAGACCTTCAAACCGAGCAAGTGTACTTCAAAAGGTAATACACTAGAATCCTATTGTTGTCAACGCCTTTGTCATATGTCGCCGTAATCTCAGAGATTTTCTTCAGAATTTCTATGAAGATCAGACCCGCCCTTGTGTGTGAAGGCTCTTTGAATTTGTTTAAGCTTATAAGATTGAAATGCTACTTGAACAATGTTTGGAAAGTAGAACTGTGGTAGAACTAAAAACACAATCGGGAATAGGGATTTATTATGTATGAAGATTTTTTTCTTTGTTTTTTATATTCGTTTCTTTTAGATCCGAGTTTGAAATGTATTGAGTGTTACTTTTTAGGGTTCCGTACCCAAAGGGTAAAAACGGGATCCTATTACTAAGACTTCGCTGTCTGTCCGTCCGTCTGTCTGTCACCAGGCTGTATCTCAAGAACTGCGTTAGCTAGAAAGTTGAAATTTTCACAAATTATGTATTTCTGATGCCGCTATAACAATAAATACTTGGCCAGTTTTTTTTTTTGTTGAAATTTAAGTGCACCTAGTCAAACGGCTGGTAGTCTTTTCACGTGACCAGAGAGCTGGAGCTGGATTTCTCAAGACAGATTGGAGATTTGAGACTTATACTAGTTATAAGTCCTGGGGGCCAAGTCTGCTATTTTTATAATTTCGTCATTCCAACACGATCCCGTTGTCATTTTGCTAAAAGTTCGTAATCTGCTAAATTCATAATGGTCAATCATTGCAGGTCGGTCGAATTAAAAACAATGACTGCATAATGACGTTCTAATGGTAGGTCACTGATCAAAATTGACAAAATTGTAGCAGCAGTCATTCAGTGGTAATTTTGTACGAGATCCATTCTATATCATTTCTTTCAATGGCGTGTCAGTGGTTGACCATTGGAAAGTCATAATGACGCCATTATATTAGTAGATTAGCAAACTTGTCAAAATCAACAATTATGAAATCAATGATCGACCATTCTGACACTATTGTAATAGCAGACTTGAGGTTCAGGTTTTCCGCCACCGATGACAGTAATGTCCAAGTTATACATAGAAACTACATATGAATTGAAAATGGCACATTGGTACTTGCCCGGTGTCAAACCGGCAACCTGATGTATGAGAGGTCGGTTCCTTAACCACTGGGCAATCACGACGAAAGTGGCAATGTTGCTAGCCTTTTGTGCACATGGCTATGAACGCCCCCCATTTTTTTTTAAATTGAAGATACGAAAGATTAATTTTTATTAATGAATGTTGTACCTAGTTTTAATCGGCTAGAACTAGGTGTAGCCGGCAGCAGTTGGTTAAACTTAAGTGAAGCCTGCGAGTTCGGGAATTGGGGCACCAAACCATTGAGCAGAAGAAAATGGTCGACGTCAAGTCGAAGAGCCCCGCTGCACAGGGCTCCTATTTCTGTCTACAGGGTTTAAAGGAAACTAATCAAACCAAACCTCAGGGAGCCCCGACGCCGTTGTGCAGCTGCACCTAGTCCTAGCCGCTATGATGAAGGCCAAATCTAGTTCTCACCGAAGATAAGTAGGATACATCTAAATTTACCTAACCGCATGTGGCCGGCTCACCTAGTTGTAGCCAGCTAAAACTAGGTGTTACCGCACTTCGGCTGCTATCATCATCAATGTCAACCTTTAGACGCCCACTGCTGGGCATAGGTCTCCCCCAAGGGGGGTTTCAGCCGTAATCGTCATGCCTGGCCGATGCATGTTGGCGATCGCAGTAGGTGTAATGGTGCTCAGAAGGACCCTACTGCCCATCCTCTGGTCAATATCCCCCTGTCGCCTTCTATTCGACACCCACGGGTAGAAATGGGGTGGTGCTTCTTGCGGCACCACAGCTAGCTAGCTCGCTAGCTCTGTTTTGAGTGCCTTGCATGAATAAACTCAAATAATTCATATCGGCGAGTCGGGTTCGCTGACTAATTATGCTATTTTCTTTTTTTTATAATTCTTATAGGCTTGTGTTTGGCCTCAATTCACCTGATCTTAAGTGATGATGTGGCCTAAAGTGGAGCACGCTTGTCTAGGATGAACAGATTCAATCGTGCCTGGACGATAGATACCCAGATTATACTTATCCGGGAACAGACAGGCGGGCAGTGAATTCACACAGTAAATGTAGAAGCAAAGCGCTTGCTTCGAGACCTTGGAACTTCGACAATGCTGTAGGCGGTACTAAAAATATTATAACTCTTTTTATATAATAGGGTATTACACCCATTTTTGAAAAGTGTCTCAGTAAAATTCTGTAGTGCTAATATGCCTCCAAACAAAACACAAAATTTTTATTCCATCGATAAATCCCATAAAAATGCATTTAAACTTTAAATTTTCAAATATCCCGCGTAGATTGACGAAAACGCCTCTTACTGGACGCCATATTACTCAGCGGAAATGACGTCAGTTCGTTTTGTATCAAATGCGTTCATATTAAATATGATAATTGTATATAATTTAAAAATAATTAAAAGCGTATTTTGTAACAGATGTAATAATTAAAAAATTACGTTGGTTATGAAAATAATAAAAGTACAAAGCCCATATACGCCAATCGGTTGACTGACAGTTGACAATATCTTGTTTAATAACATAGCTGCTACCATTTCATGGTGTTATAAAACAGATAAAAAAAACTGAAAACTTTGAATTGAATTTAAAAAAAATATTTTGTTAATTTACGAGCAAAAGCTTACATTTTCCGACTGCTTTATGCCTAAACTGTCTCAATAACGTATTTATAGATTTTTTCTCACATAGTGTAAAATACCCTATTTGACACTAAAGATTCATTTTCAGAGTAAATTGCAGCTGGGTACGTAATTATGTTTACAAAGATACAGTCCTATATAACGGTCAGAAATCATAATGTAACTTTTGGAACCTGTGATACGGAACCGTTAAAAGTATACTTATTTAAAATGCAATGTTTCAAATTATCGTTTAGTGTGAGTTCGAAATTGTCTCTATGAAGACAGATAACAGATTGAAGTATGAATAATGGAATATAATCATAGATGTAAAAATTGATAAGCTTGTGATAATGAACGGTTGGCGTGTGCTGAATGCACATTGTCTAATTATTTATTAAAATTAAACGTGTTGGCTGTGCACTGTTAATTACTTTTGAAGTCAAAATGTAATTTAAAATTATAGCTAACTATTAAAAAGGACAAAAACATTCAAATTTCAAATGCATTTTTTTTGTTCTTGTGTTTTTGTTGTATACATATTTAACTGGTATTATAAAAGGTCCATGTATTGTAACAAAAGAATTAATAAGGATTAATATAAATGCTATCCACTCGAGAAGAAGAAAAAATATATGAAATAAAAACACAATCTTCCGAAAAAGTTATTATTGTGCACACACATTATGTGTGTATAGGCAGAATAAAAATAGAGATTAATAAAAGTGACTAGACTTTAGATCATGTTACTTTTGTTTCGTGGTGCTATTGTAATTTATATTTAAAAAAATAGTAAATTGGTTTAGTGTAATATTTTTTTACAAAATTATTGAAATAATAGAACGCCAAAGCTTAAAAACCTTAAGCCATAAACGAGACAAGAATCAATCGTGAAAAAAGAAAGTGGTAAATTATTTTATCTTATTTCACTGCGTCATTTTATTAATGTCTATGAAATTCTCAATATTCCATAATTTAAACGAAATGATGACTAAAACAAATGAATCTTTCAATCTTTCGAGCTTCAGCTTTAATTTTTTTAAGTGTTTGATGAAAAGTTGATTCATGAAAGGTGAAAGAGCGCCGCCCCTAGCTTAGTTATAATGAAAAATTACCCGTTCTACACTAATGTGTCACCGTCATAAAAAGGCTTAATCAAGCGCTAGACAAATTAAGTTAATTAACGTACTTAAATGATTGTGAACGTAATTGATATAAGTGAAATTTATGCTTTAAGAAAGTTGGCTTATTGTAGACCGCTTATTTTTTATATTAAAGACATAAAATAGTAATCGTAAAGTATATTTTTGAAGTTGATTCTGTGATTTGAGTAGTTTATGCACGTGTATTAAAAACGCAGATTTCCAAACAACGGTAAATAAAAAATATATAAGTAACTTGCTTTTGCCCGCGACGTCGTCCGCGTGAGTGTCGGTTATCGCAGATACAGACGAAATCGCTGATTGAAAAGTAGCCTATGTCCTTCCCCTGGGTTTAAGCAATTTTTTTCATACCAAATTTCATTAAAATCGGTTCAGCTGTTTTATCTTAGAAGCGTAACAGACAGATTACTTTCGCATTTGTAATATTAGTATGGATGGATATAGTAATAAATAATAAAAATAATCATAAAAAGTGTTTATTTCAGAAAAAATATCATACATTTTAAATCCACTAAACTTAACTATAATCTTACATAGAATATAGAGAATGTAGAGTATATAGTATGGAAGTATGGAAGTATATCAGCTGTCTGACACCCATAGTATAGGGTCTCCCTAGTTTGGGTTCAGATGGCCATGTGTAAAATGTCCCCATATATTAATATTATTCAAATTAAAATGTTACCATAATAATAGGTCGTTTCCTGTCCTTTCATATGAAATTGCCGATACTTAGTTCTGAAATCAAATATCTTGTGTTTGATTAGGAATTCCAAATTCAAATTTATTTCAAAATAAATATTTTATTAAAGAATAATGTTTCAAAATTCGTGTTTCATTTGTTATCACGATATTTGTAGACAGAAACGGTTTGAAGGATTAACGACGTGTACGGGCCAGGCAGCGCTAACGAACGAACGGTGCGTTTTTAGTTTCAACGTTTTCGTTGTGGAAATTTTGATTTACAAAATGAGCCTCGTGGATGACCGTATACTCAAGTGACTAACAAAGAATTGAAGGAGTCATCCATCGCGGATCGATCTCAAACCACTTTTGAATTAGAAGTAGCCTTCGGCGTAAGTAAAGAGTAAAGAAAATTTTGTCAAAACTATAAATAAAATTTTGGCTAAAATGTAAATTGTTATGCATTAAATGTTCCGCAGGTAGGTTTGTACTTAGGTTTAGATAAGATGGGTATCATAAGTAACTTCTTCATTTTTTGTTATTTTATTAACTTAAATTCTTATTTACTTATTTTGTTAAATCATAGTCATGCTGTGTAGGTACACATATTTAGGAGTACAGTCTCGACCTGAACTTTAAAACATACTGTTACTTAAGCATTTTATTGCCTGTATTCTGTTTTGTGTTCCTAAATAAATAAATAAATAAAATAAAATAAGTAAGTGACGAAACAATCATTATACATTTGCGTCAAATTGGAAAAGTAAAAAAGCTCGGGAAGTGGATACCGCACGAATTGACTCAAGCACACAAACACGCGTTGGTAGCTGCGCTTCTGATTGATTGAAACCATACAGAAAAAACCTTTTATTTATAGAGGTTTGAACAGGGTGTTATTACCTCATTCTCTATTGAAAAGGGAGGATCCTCGAACCAGACGTTTGATGTGTCTGGTGGGTTACTGCCCGATTTTGTCGGGATTTTGTATATACATTATGCTAATGCCTCGAAGTACCATGATAATATCACAATTTAAGCATACGTCGTAGTTAACTTAACGGATGCGGCTGAATACCAGTTTTTTACATGGAGCGACTGCCTATCGGACCTCCACAATCCAGTCACTGTTTAAGACGATACCCCTTGGTAAAACTGGTTGTCAGACTTCCTGGCTTCTGACTACCCATAACGACCGCCAAAGATATACGAATCACAGCCTGGATCAACGGCTTTACGTGCTTTCCGAGGCACGGAGTGAACGCGTTATGAAACGGATGGTCACCCATCCACAAAGCGACTGCGGCAAGCGTAGCTTTACCTTTGACCGATCAATCTGAAACCACGAGTTCCTCCCCGCGCGACAGATGTCGCCACATATTCACAAATGGTAATAAAATAAGCCATTTCCTGAAAACATGAACGACATACTAACTAGAACAACGGCGGTGTCTATCTCATACATTTGAAAAGCTATAACTCTCGACGAATGCATCCATAGATCTATTTGCGTCCACTCGTAATCGTAATGTTTAACTGTTTGAAATAAAAGGAGACACTTACGATTAACTGCGTGGGTATTACAGTTAAATCTGGTTCGGTTTGTATTTATACCAACGTTGCCAACGTTTGAATAAATGTTGAGTAGATAACATTTATGTTTTATAAAATATATTTGCTGGTTAATATTAAATTCTGCAACAGAACGAGTGTCCTGTATTACCCTGTAATAATATTTAGAAATATGAATACAAAAATTTAAAAATTAGTAGCCCATCGGTAATTGAAATAGCGTCGAGGTTACCGGCGGTCAGGACCTTTAAAAGATAAACCTCGTAACAATGTGGGCCGTGTCCAGACATTTGTACCAACTGCAGCATAACCGGCCCAATCCCACCTTAATTTAGGAGTAACATCCGTGATCACAATACCGCACAATAAAGAGAAATTATTTATTTTTTTGTGTTTGTTATTAATAGATAAACTAAAAAAATACTTAACCGATCTTATAAAATCTTTGAAAAATAATCTTATTTTTACCAACTAATTAAGGATCCGTAACTAAAACCACGCGGACGAAATCGCGGGTCATCAGCTAGTTTTTAAGAAACAAATACGACATGAAAATCATTACCGTCATTCTGGAACAGTCGGATAAAAATACAAAAGATGTTTTGCATAAGGCTGATGAGAAGTTAATTAGCTAACAAAAACATTCAACAATCTCTTTTATAAACAAGAAACCAATTATCAAAGAACTGAATCTTAACAAAGCAACACAACCATTGCATTTGAGTTGAAAGACCGCAAATAAAGGATGACGACTCAATCTCATTAAGATGTCAGACAATAAATTTAAAAATTGAGCTTAAATTCAGCGCTGTAAAGCTTTGTACAAAAGTGACATTGTTTAAAGCAGAAAATTACTTATCTCAGCTTGTGAGGGACGAAATAGGGATGATAAAAGAACTTGTTGTCAAAGGGAAACCACAAGAGCCGTATTCTTATTAAGCAGAAGGTTATTGAACTGGTTTTTAGGTGCTAGTGTTAAATAAATGTTTATCGATCGATCGGTCACAGGTTACAGTACGCTTGCCGCGGTCGGTCTGTCGATGGGTGACCATTCATTTCATACTGAGTTCCCCCCGTGCTTTAGAAAGCACGTAAACCCGTTGGTCCCGGCTACCATTTGTAGATCTTTGGCAGTCGTTAAGGGTATCAGTAGCCAGAAAGTCTGACAATCACTCTTACTAAGGGGTATCGTTAACCACTACTACAAACGCAATCAAATCAACAGTTTAGCGAAAAATCGGATCGAAAGATACATAATTGTGGCAGTTAGAAGTACGAGCATATACATGTACTTAAACGATGATAGCACATAGGTTCATAACAGAGAAGGTTGACCTTCAACATTTTCGCCCAACAGTCGTTGGATTAAAATTAAACGACTATTTTACTTAAAATCAAAATCATTTATTGGTGTAAATCATTTATTGTATTGGGGTGATATTAGGTACAATTTATCTTAAAAGTTCGCATAGATTCTTGGGCGAATAAGATCACCGAGCTCAAACGTCTATCTCTTCAGACCATTTGAAAGACAAACTTCATTTTCAGTTATCAAACTTTTAAAACCTTTCTATCCTGCAAGCTTTTGACATGAATATTATTACATTATGCAGGAACATTCATACGACCGGACTAGCAAATCAAATTCAACATCACAGCATCTCCTTTCTCGAATCTCAAAGATTGCAAAACTTGACATATAAATCTCGGGACTTCGAAGCTAGGACTTTAGTTACTAAATAATGCCTGCATCGTGTCGTTAGTATGGACAAAGCTCGATGCAATTTGAACTATATTCAACTTTAAAGACAAATATGATCAACGTGATAAGGATACATCGAAACAAGGAGAATATTTGTACAAATACGCCATGTGAAGTGCCAGTATGAAAAGGTCTTGCGAGTTTATGGAAATATTATGTTTTACGACGAGGTTTTAAATCCTGTATATTAAGGATCTTAATAATATCTAAATCATATGAGCATAAACTGTACATTTTTAGAGCACTTTGTTCTTTGGAACAGTATAGTAGTTGTTGCTAGAAATGTCAGCACATAGATTTACGAGTATGTGGTTCGCAGTAGCTCAAGGTACGTCTTTAAGATGGTGATGGACAAATCCTACTGACTATTCTATTGTTCGATATTATTCTATAATGATAAATTATCCTTTGTATTTGACTAGATAGGTATCTATAAATGTGTGCCAAACCACTATATTCCGGTGAACCGTTTAAGCGTGAAAGAGTAACAAACAAACATCCGTCCATCCATCCATCCTCACAAACTTTCGAGTTTATAATAGTAGAAGAATTTTATCCGTGGGATAATTTAGGACTTTTGCGTAATTCCGCAGTCTAAGCAGACGTAGTCGCGAGCATGAAGAAATAGGTATAAATGGAGCCAACACTTAGAACAAAAGCTTGAAACCAACTGTGGGCTGATGCTCTCTTTTTGAATGCATACATAAGAACGAGACAGTGATATGTGTTTTCTTTATCTTATGTATGCATTCAGAAAGAGAGCGTCTGCCCACAGTTGGCTTCACTTAGGTATTTAGAGTGTTGCCTCCACTATTATCTATAAGCTTCTTGGTCGCGAGCCGAAGCTAGTCATCTTATTTTTTTTAATGTAACACGTCAATACATAAACTCTCACTATACAACCAAAAAGACTAAAGGGAACTGAGGAAAAAAGCCGCCATCATTTCAACAAACGGATAAATAAATCAGTTCCACCGGTAAACGTGTCAGAATATTTATCAAAAGTCTTTAAGTAAACACCTTGTATGTACCCACCCGCCTATAGTTGTGACGTCATCCATTCTTTTTTTATGCTTTATACTGCGCCCCGAGCGGTTTTTATTTTTAGGTCAATTGCTCTTTACGTGTGATTAACTTTGAAAATAATACGTCTAGAACTCGGGCTGAACCGTAACGTGTTTAGTTATTTAAACGAGTGGAATCTAATGCCGGCACTTCACATGGCGTAAATATTCGCCTTATTTGGATAATACAAAATGTACCCTAATGTTATTGAAATAAAGTCTATTTTTTATTATCCAAATAAGGCGCATATTTGTACAAATATACGCCATGTGAGGTGCCAGCACAAGGCTGTGAGCGGAACTGTCAAAACTGTCTAAATTCTAGATAGAGCAGTCTGGGTTTTACGAAAAACAAGGATGTCATGGGTGTCATGCACAATCAATAAATGAAACGACATTTCTTGGTATCACGATTGATAAACACTGCAACTAGAAGGCCCACGAAATAAAGTATGCAATAAAATAAATAAATTCGTTTACGTTCTATACGAACTATCAAAAACTTCAGCGTCAAAAACAGTACTCGCCGCATACTATGGGTACCCACGTTGATTCTGTATTAAGATAAATACGGTCTCATTTCATGGGGCTACTCAACAGAAAGTGAGAGAGTATTCATCACACAGAAAAAATGCATCCGCGCCATAGCCGGAATACGACCACGGGAATCTTGAAAACCCTTTTTCAAAAAATTCAAGATACTAACCCTTCCAAGTTTGTACATTTTTGAATGCGCTAAAGAATCATGGCGAGATCCATACATTCATTTGTATGGAAAAAATAATAATTTAGAGGGTTTAAAATATTTTCCAATGTGAAGAATACATTACCAGGAGTAGATTGAATACTTAGCAAACCCCCGCATAATTAAAATATTACGAATTGAAATTACCTCTTTTTCGTTTCATCTCGATGCCCATTTTGTATTTATAAAAAAAACAAAGTACCAAGCGACGTTAACGGATCTATAAAATTGGCAGAAAAGTGATGTGACAAGTGTGTGGAAAAAAATAACCATTATTTGTGGTATTATTTCCCATAAAACGATGCAATTTTAGTGTAAGAACTGCGAAACAGCGGCTGTCAGTGTCAATGTTACTGTCAGTCGCCGTTTCGTCCTGAAATAATAAGCTTTTCGTTAAACTATTAACTTTTTTTTGCGGGGTTTTAGTAATATTCTAAATGCCTAAAGATATTCTTTAGGTACCCAAGAACATAAGAATTAGAATTTCAACTTCTCTAAACATCTTATTTTTTTTTGTACAAATCCTGCCATGATTCTTTGTTAAAATGCACCCGGAGCTATTTAAAAAAGCTCATGAAATGTTCTCAAAAAGCATTACGCACAGAAATAGAATAGTTTTGCCCATAATTCCTAGGACAGCATTATATAGTAAGAATTGCTATGCAATGTGTGGTCGCATATTTAATGCTATGTCTGACAGCATTAAAATCTTGCCCGCGAATAAATTTGCAAGGTGTCTTAAAGTATGGCTAAGGGAAAAGAATTTCTACTCAGTACCTAAACGACATATTTGATAAGAGATTAAAAATTAAATAATTTACCCCTGGACATTAATAGTATTTAAAAATAAATTATGTATCTAATAATATTGCAAAATGCCACTGAATTTTAATTGTTGAATTATAATTAATAATAAGTATGAACCCAAATGATTGCATGTCACATTCATATGACTAAGTGTTTTGGATCTGTATAATTATTTATTTTAAGACCGAAATTGTACCAACACTTATGGCGGATAAATTAATTTGAATTTGAATTGTTTTAAAGCAATTAGTTATTTATGTTAAAAATGTATATGGACACAACATCAGAAAACTAAATTGTCTACGAAAAATAAAATTGTCCTGACTCTGAAGTACGCATTATCTAAAAGCCTGAAATTGATGAGGACGTCAAAACTACCCAAGTTGTTTGTATGAAATAAGAGCATGATATATTTTTAATACGATTAAACTGAGACCAAACTCGGAACCGCTACAGAGAAATTGTCTTTTCCTGACACCCGCCAGACCGTCTCCCACGAGACTCAGCAGGGCAGTCAATATAATGGATTGACTATATTGTAGGCACGTATATCATGAAAATACTGTAGCTACTATAATGGTGTGGTTTACCAACTAACCACTACGTGTTGCGACAAGCTTTGATATTAATTACCTGACTAATGCAGCTTTCGAGTTGATATTATTAATGCATAGTAGGGCACTATGCATTAATAATATCAACTCGATAATAAATTTTCGCTGGAATCACGAGTAGATAACACAAGTTTGGGACAGCATGATTCGAGGTTTTCATTTCGTGCAAGTTTTCCATAACAACTTTAGGTTCTTGATGTGAAACCTCTCATCATCAGCCTGAAGACGTCCACTGCTGAAATAAGGAGGGGGAGGCGGGGGTTGGGCGTCTTGGGGATCGCAGTGAAGTTGTTAAGCACACGGAAGCCGCTGCTGCCCGACTTCCGGATTTTTCCTTAGTTGCCTTCAACGACACCCTCGGGATAAAATGGAGGGTGCTATTCTAGCCCGGACACCCTACGGGTGAAACATCTATTAGCGCACTTTGACTGGAAAATTTACCAGTTTACCATCACGGCAAACAGCATGATGCTCTCTCATGCCGTCACACCCCTTCTACTATCGCCCTCGACTTCAGTGTGTGCGCGCTGTTGCTTCTCTGTATGATCTGTTTACTATAATTATCCGTCTATAATATACTTGACATGTTTACCGATCACAAGCACGCCTTGTACTTTTTTATTGGTTTTTGGTTTGTATAATTAGAAATTTATATATTCACTGAGATGCATCTGCATCTGCTGGGCGTCTGTGACGGCCATCTTTTTCTTTGTTCTTCATCTGATGTTAGTTAAGGTCACCGCTGCCTAGAGACATATTGTCGTTGAGCGTACAAAGTTCCCTTTCCCTGATTTAACATAAAGTCTAAATTTGCGGTATTTAAAAATGTTAGTTTCGTTTTATCAATCCAGAAACACTAGCCTTTAAATGTCTCATGTGCCTATAGTTACATACCCATACCCTTTAAACTGGAACAAAGCAACGCTGCTTTGCGGCAGAAATAAGTTTTACACAAGTAATTGTCACAACGCGACACAATCCGGAACGACGAAATTCGCCGAAGAACTAAGATCACGACATAGCTCTCAGAATATGCAAGTTGAAATGGCAATGGGCAGGCCACATAGAAAGAAAGAAAGAAAAACCATCTATTCACGAGAAAGTGACGCACATTACAAAACATTTTGTACAACAAAACCTAGAACTAAAACAAGTGGATATTATGTTGTAGAAAACAAAAATTAATGATAATAATGTCCGAGAGGGAAATATGTGTTACTGCCGCGCGAAATGGCTGACGGTGACTGACATAGCTCAAAGAACTAATAACCGATGGGGAAGAAAGGTTCTCGGGTGGTGACCACGAACCCGAAGACGCAGCGTTAGTATGCCTCTCACCAGATGGACCGACGACATCATTAAGGTCGCGGGTAACCGGTGGATGCAAGCAGCAGGTTGCCGCTCGTTGTGGCGTACTATGAGGGAGGCCTATGTTCAACAAACAAAGACGTCCTCTTTCGGCTGATGATGAAATTAATATCACAACGGCTTACAAGCTACTTGCATACTCGTGTGCAAGATACATGCACGTGTATTTACGGCTTAATAACATGTTCTAAGTTCAAAAGACTATTCTAAAACTGACGTCCCTGTTCCAGCGAGTCTCATAATATTGTCTGTGAAAAGAAGTAGATACACCGTCTATCTAGTCTTAGCAAAATGAAAATTCTAAGCCAATCACTTTCTTTGTGCGCTATCGCTGGCTTAGAATCAAGGTTCAGTTGCGAGGACGCTGGGATTATCTATCTACGTACGTTACATGGCGGTCTTATTAGAAAATGTTCAATTTTATGTTCTTACTGCACTAAGAATATCGTGATATGAGATATACTCGCTAGCGCTACAACTCTTATATTTTATGATAATAATATTGAGATTCAAACGTGACATGCTACAAAATGTTTAAAAGCTAAGTCAGATTTAAAAATAGAAAAGAACTTTTGAAACAAAGTTGACACAAAAAAACGAAAAAGCATTTACAAATCTATACTAATACTAGCTGACGCAGCAAACGTTGTTCTGCCATATAAATTAAAAAAAATCCTTACGACGTATTACAAATTAGAGACTACTCAGTACAAAATCACCATTTTTCGCACGCACACATTGATATTACTTTTATAGGCATTCTCAGGCAGTTACCAGCAGACTTCAGTCTCGACTAGCTACACGTGTTGTCAAAATAACTGATCAAAATGATGTTATTGACATTTCATGATAAACAGGAAAATTCAGAAATAAAACCTACAGTCATCAATACAGTAGCAACCCTAGAGAGTCTGGCAAGTTTAGATAATTATTTTCGAGGATAGCGGCAGCGGTCCTTCTGTAACCTTTTTATTTTGTGGACCTATACTCAGGCCTACCAAACATACACAAAAAAAAAAACATAAAATCGGTCAAGCAGTTTTGGAGGAGTTCGAAAACAAACACTATGACGCGAGATTTTTATATATTAGAGAAAGATTATAAAGCTAAGGAGTTTGTTTGGACACCCTAATTTCCTGAACTACTGCTATAGTAAGCTACGAACTACTAAATGCTATAGGCTATATTTTATTACCAAAAATTGGGAATTCATAAGAATAAGGCCGGGAAAAGGTGGTGAAGAGATAATAGAGAAACGATGAGAAATCAATGACGTAATAACTAAATCTAAATAATAAAGGTTCATTTTAACAAAATAAATATTTGAAATACAAACAAAGTGTTACATTTAAACACGCAACACTTCATGAAGAAAACAGTGAAGTAAATATATGCACCGCGTCAAAGAACTTGCAATTTATGGAAACGTACACAAAGGGCTGTGAATCTCCTTGATCTAAATAAAAAGAAAACGCAGAATAAATTGACTTGAAGAGGTTCAGCCAACAAAAAATTATTATATAGCCTCCTTTTTCCTACACTCGATTTAATTTGAGAACAAAGTGCAGGTAAGTACCTACTTCCTTCATCGGGAAAATCAAACACTTTGATCGATCGTCTGCAGAAGTTTGAAACAGTAGATATAGAAAATGATTGAGTGTTGTCAGGATAATGCAATTAATACATAAGACACCGACATAATAAAGAAGATTAAATTAAAAAAAAGGTTTCTCGACCTACGATACGACCATTTTTAAAACAATTATTATATCGTGTAAATCACAATTTTTAACAATGTTAAAGTGACTACACGTGAAAGTGACAGAATACATAGGCTTGTATTTGATAGGCCTTATGTTAATTGATATAAAGTTTAAATAACAACGACAGACGCTTGCTGGTGACAGGAAAAAAAATAGAAGGTAATATTTTTAATTTAATTTTTTAATTAACTTCAGTCTTTGTCCATATTTTACGTAAATGTGACACAACTTGTTGCAGTGATTAAAGTTCTACAAAATGATTTAAGTTTGCAAATTGCTTCAGCTTCCTAATTAAGATTGCTACGCTTTGACTTTATTAATTAAGTGAAATATTATCATGCTTTGAATAAAACTGTTCGCAACGCTAATGTTACATAGTTTGTCAGCATCAAGTGGTCTTGACAACTCGACAAATTTTAAGTCATTATCTAGTCACAATCTTCTCTCAGCGACAATAAACGTAAAAAAAATGTAGGTAGATATATTTTAGAGGCATTTTTCGGTGAGTTGCATGCAACCAATATTAGTATAGCGAAGACTTTAAATTATTCAAAGTCAAAGTCAAAGCATTTATTTCAATTAAACCATTTACAGGCACTTTAGAATTGTCAAGGAGTCGGTCAGTTAGTCAGAAAGTTGATCAAAAAGTTGAAGCTAATTGCTCGTTCCAAAACGTAGGTAGGTCTCTATGGAGAAGAACGAGCAAGAAACTCCATGAACTCTCTTTTAAAATCAATAGGTAATATTTTACAAATTTAGGTTACATCATTCATGTTGAATCTAGGGGTACAATGTGAAAACAATGTAACAAGTCCTGCATGTTAAATGAGGGCTAGAGAAAAATACAGTTTAAATAATAGCAATCCAAACCAAAATTTAAAATGATGTTGATGCTGTCACTTTCTTTTTGATAGAAAAGGTAAAGGATGGCATGAATTTAAAGACTCTGTTAAACTAATGTTGGTTTCGTGCAACTCAACGTAAGTCTGATTGAAACTGAGATTCGAAAGCGAACGTTTCTAAAAGCTAATTCAATTGCTTCCAGCTCTGGTTCACGAAGTAAATAAAGTTGTAGTAAATCCAGACTAAATCCAGACTATATCTATACTTCCATAGTTTAATATTATAAATGTGAAAGTAACTCTGTCTGTTACGCTTTCACGATGAAACGACTGAACCAATTTTTATGAAATTTGGTAAGAAAATAGCTTGAACCCTGGGGAAGGATATAGGCTACTTTTTAATTCTGCCACTTCGTCTGTATCCGCGATAACCGACATTCACGCGAACGAAGTCGCGGGCAAAAGCTAGTAGTAAATAAAGTACAATACAGCATTTATTTATTTCGATTTATTTCGAATTTAGAACCACAACAACTCATAAATATCCCACACGTCAAAATAACTTCTGACGTCACCGATACGAGAAACGATGTCACCAAAATAGTATAACCTCTGAACTGAGGTCAAAGGGTCAAGCGGGCAGGTCCACGCTAAATTAATTGGGGCATGAATCACGTGATCTAAGCAAATAAAAGTTAACCAAGTTAATAGCTGTCTTGAGAGCATCCCTCGGACTACATCCGACGAACAGAATGAGGTCAATAAAAATGTAGCACGCTGCAGGGATACTTGAGAGTGTGTGGATGAAGTTGTTAAACTGAAAGAGGATTATTCTCCGAGTATTTGTTAGAGAATATGTACTGGTTATGGGTCTAGATCAGGGGGCGGCAACCTTTTGAAACGGAAGAGCCAAAGTTACAATCTATACTAATAGGTATTATAAAGCTGAAGAGTTTGTTTGTTTGTTTGGCTGAACGCGCTAATCTCAGGATCTACTGGTTCGAATTGAAAAATTATTTTTGTGTTGGACAGTCCATTTATCGAGGAAGGCTATAGGCCCATGCAAAGCCGGGTCGGGTCGCTAGTTTACAATATTTCTCGGTTTTTAAAGAGCCACTTAAAAGTTTTATTTATTCAATATTATAATATTTGATTATATATATCACCGTATGATTGTGTTAACCGTTAGTTCATAATCTATTTTGCGATATTGTAATCTAACTTTTGCTATGCTGTGTTTTGCCGATTTTTGCTAATGGAACTGAAAAGCCGCAAAATCACATCATACATGCGGCACGCGAGCCGCAGGTAGATCATTTTAATATTTTAATTCTGTTGGAGACTTATTATGAAAGTAAATACCACAGAGACTCTGTTTGGTTTAGACATATCCAAACCATTTAAATAGTTTGAGATAAATTCTGTTTGTAATTAGACAGGCTTGACAGCCCGCCATGTGAGCTGACAGAACAAGAGAATAAAATATTATGAAATAAGAACGTAAAATGTGTTATGAATCTAGTAAATTTAACTCATGGTTATTATAGAGAGAGAAAATAAAAGTTTTACACATACAAATATTCAAAAATAATCTTTACGGGTCTATGATTTAAGATTGTCCTAAAAGTTTTGGGACAAAAGAGTCTTTCGTCCAATGATATAATACACTTAGATGCGTTACCCGCGCTCAATAATGGCAATATTAAAGCAAGGCAATTGCCGGGGTTTCACTTAGTCATGTACCACCCAGTGTCGCGGCTATACGTCAGTATCGCTCGTAATTCACACATTACTGACGTAACAAAATTTGTATGTTTATCTTTTTCTAACAGGTGTACGCTGTATGCTTATGTCCTTTTCTTTGCACTATATAATTGTATGTGCCTACTGGTATGTAGATATAAAATTTTGCGCCGTTTTAAAGCGCACTAATGTTCGTGTATAACGCGTCTATTTATAATACGTCATTGCTTTCGTCAGGTTTTCTTTACATTACTTACCAGGGCACACTATATAGGTAAAACAGGTAATATTTTAAGGTACTCGCTTTTTACTACAGTACTTAAAAAAACTGCGCCAATATACTGACTACTATTTTATTAATACTAATTTAATAATGCGAAAGTAACTCTATCTGTTACGCTTTCACAATGAAACGGTGTTACAATTCTAGTATTTTATGAAATAAAAACCTATGCAGAATTGTACGTTAGAATTTAATAGCTCTCACAAGAAAGATTTTAATGCGATGAGTATCAAAAACAGAGAATTAGAAAGCATTAACCTAGACGCACTAAGTTAGGCAGAGATTTCCAGGCTCCTGGTTCCACAGCCTGGCCGGCAAACAGGATCGGTCGAAGATAAGACTGCCGCGATCGGCTCCTAGCTTTGGAACGGCGGGGATCTTAACAGTAAGACCCGCCCTGGGAGCAGCAGCACGCGACAACACGACGGCACGACTCAGGACCGATACCGACTTTTGGTTGTGGACCGGTAGACTTTAAGTAAGTGAAGTATAAGTAAATCAGCGTGTTACTTAAGCGACAGCGAGATTTAGACTGACCCATTTGACAGGTTTCTTTCTTGTCCGCTCTTCCGAAATTCATAATACTTTCCAAGTATGAATTCTATTTCTAGAACGCCCGTATGGTCTTATATAGCGGGGTATTATAGTACCGGCCAGACTCAATTATTGTAGACTGCCAGTTATTTTTATTCGATTAGTGCGAATAGGATTTTACAGAACACCAGATACATTAGCGGGTGTCCATCTGTTTAGTATAAAATACAGCAATACACACATATATTCGACATCAATTTAAAGGTTTATATTATCTATGCCGTAAACTAATTAAAAGTATTACTGACAATTGTCAAGATTGACAACTGTCATTGACAAACATGTCGTAACAAAAACATTATTTATTTTCCAGATTTATAAAAAGGGAATGAAAATACATAAAACC
The DNA here is from genome assembly GCA_947361185.1 of Charanyca ferruginea. Classification (NCBI taxonomy): domain Eukaryota; kingdom Metazoa; phylum Arthropoda; class Insecta; order Lepidoptera; family Noctuidae; genus Charanyca; species Charanyca ferruginea. The sequence goes on from OX376070.1 coordinate 9,233,244, forward strand.
AGCTTTATGCTCGATGGAATATAATGTAAGTAAAACTAAAGGGAACAATGATCTGAGACACACATTATAAAGAAAGAGACGTGAGACGAGACGAGCATAAATACTGTAAGTACATTTAAAGTATAAAAACAAGTATTATTATAATTTTTAGACAGCAAATATGAAGAATGATTGCATGTTTATAAAAAGTAAATATAGCATGTGTAAACATAATGCTATAACGGCTGAACCGATTTTGATGAAATTTTATTTGAAGATAGTTTGAATCCTGAGGCGACATAGGCTACATATTTATCCGCAACTTCGTCTGCATTTGCGATTACCGACATTCACGCGGACGATGTCGCGGGCTAAAGCTAGTTAAAAATAATTCTGCCTGTTATATAAGTTATTCTGCATTATTTGTGAGGTGACCTATTTAAGCTTTGTATTGGATTCGGGGTACAATTTAGATAAATTATACTTCCCTAATTTTATTTGTTCCAGTCACGCAAAATTAACATAACCAACCTAGTTTGGACTATTATAATATGGAAAAAAATATTTAGCAGGAACTATTATTATTTTGCAAACTATTTTGTAAGAACCATTTATAAAATAAAGTTCCTTTACAATTCTTTAAGGATCTAGGTTTTTTCCGCGACTTTGCCCGCAAGGATTTTCTTATGGACCCCTCTTTTTTTTATAATAAAATATAAGTCACGAAAAACGTAGCTTCTGGTTAGGAATATAATTTTCAGAATCGGACGAGTCGTTCCGGAGATAAGCACCTTTAAACAAAAAAGCAAACAAACAAGCTAACAAACTCTTCAGCTTTATTTTATTTTTATTTATTTTATTTATTTTATTTATTTTATTTATTTTATTTATTTTATTTATTTTATTTATTTTATTTATTTTATTTATTTTATTTATTTTATTTATTTTATTTATTTTATTTATTTTATTTATTTTATTTATTTTATTTATTTTATTTATTTTATTTATTTTATTTATTTTATTTATTTTATTTATTTTATTTATTTTATTTATTTTATTTATTTCATTTGTTTTATTTATTTTATTTATATAATTTATGTTATTTATTTTATTTATCTTATTTATTTCATTTATTTTATTTATTTTATTTATTTTATTTATTTTATTTATTTTATTTATTTTATTTATTTTATTTATTTTATTTATTTTATTTATTTTATTTATTTTATTTATTTTATTTATTTTATTTACTTTATTTATTTTATTTATATTATATCATTGTAATATGTACTTAAACTCAATGTTATCAATAAATTATCAACTCCAGTTTTAAGTCGAACTGCCTAGTGTGAATTTTTATTCGTGCTCGATTGCGTTAAGGCGCTTCCCTGACCACATAACCTTGACCATACATTTCCTCTTTGCCGCAGAATCGAAATTCGCACAATTTTTGTTTTGTTTTTGTTATAAAAAAGAGAAACGATCTTTTGAAATAAAATAAATCGTAAATTGTAAAGATTTTTAAGTTACCTATATATTAGTGTAATCCTCAAATTAATAGCACGTCAACTTTCGCAAAAGACACATGTTTTCAATTATTTTAGTCATGTTTTTACAGGGAGATTTAGGTGTCTATAGGGTACATAAAAAAAATAAGAACGTGAAATGTGATGATAGGATATTGAACATTAATAATATGCTTTTAGATGTAGTTTGTTTCTCTTAATTAATAAGTTAATAGACCCTGAATAACGGAGAAAATGGCACTTTTGGTCGGGGTAGCGCCTTAACGTAAACTCTAATTTGTATTGAAACTGGAACAGCACCGTCATATCAAATCAAATCAAATCAAAAATATTTATTTGCTAGAATATGGTACAGACGCCAGCACATCAAGCCATACCTAACTGTCAAATTGTCCCAATTAAATATGAACCTTATGCTTATGCAATAAAGTTGAAAATCTATCAAAGAAATTTGACAGATTATAGTAGCTTGATGTGCTGGCCTCTGTACATAAGGTGTCACATTTATTTTATTTCAGCATATCCTGCCATAAAATGGCGTGCAAATATTTTTGCAATTAGCAATGTCAATTAATCGTCTTTAGTGGCATCAATAAGAAACACAATTTTATTATTCCATACAAACTGACATAAACGAACTTTTATTTACATTAACGTGATTCAACAGGTTAAAAAACTCATACTATGCCCTCATCTTGATCTCAATTTTTGATTGTAAATTCCAGTCACACACTAAACTAAGTACCTCCCTATCTCCAATATATTGCCAAGTATCAAAAAATCAAAGTATCGATATCGATAGTCAATCCTTCTATTATGATACTCGTACTGATACATATCAAAATGTGAGTGGCTATCGAATACTTTTATTGCGTAAGTAGGTACTTCACTACGCTATTTGAAGCCTGTAGGTCTTGCATGAGCACGTTAACGTAAAAGTATTTGATTTGAGTCGATTATTGAATCGAAAGATATGAGTATCTTTTTTAGTATTTTGGTTGAAGTTGAAGCACAATATAACCTTTTTTTTTGTGTGGGTACTGGCTGGTTTCGATGTATACAACCTTATTTCTTACAGTTTTTACTATGAGTTAAACTCTATTCGAATTGAGATTGGCTTGACAGTCCAACGGGTGGACAAAATGAAATTATTCAAAAATATAAGTACCTACCTATTAGTAAAATTTACATTAAGTATACATACGAAATAATATAAAGTAATTTGTGTATCAATCAGCAGATATGTACAACCTGTCCCGGTCGTTACAGCACTCACCAGATGGATTTTCTTTCAAGAACTAACTAGGTAGTAGGTACCTAGTAAGTATTACTTATTTATTTGAAAAAACCCTCAGTAAAATTTAATAGTACCTATGTGCGAAAAACGGGCATTTCCATTTTGAAATTCGATCAAACGTACGTCACTTTTAAGCCGCACGCTCGTGCCAGGCCTCGAAATGAAATTGGTTCTTTTTTTCGATAGTGCGAAAACCTTCGGCCTCCGTGAAGTATTACTTCATTTTTAAGGGTCACCAGTTTTATAGGTAGCTATACTTTTCCATTTTTGAAACTGGAATTTAGGTTCGTGAGAAATGTGGATGGATTTTTTTTCGTTGATTGGAATCTGTGATCTAAATTGCGCGTAGGCGATTGCTTGATGGACTTGCAGATTGAAGGTTTGTTGAGAAATGAATTTCAACAATCTGAGTTAAAGAAGCAAATATCTATCGAGCATTTTCGTTCAATTTTCGATTTTAATAACGCGTTTGTTTTATTTATATTACATACTACGAGATGATAAACGCAATAGTTTGTAAGGATGTATATTTGTTACTTTTTCACTCAAATCTACTGAATTTAATTAAATGGAAGACTCACATACAGGATGAAAATACTGGCAATACTAGTTCATAACAATATTTTGAAACTATATCAAATAAATCCTAAAAAACGAAATTCAAAAAAAAATGTTCAGATATACTAGAGCATATAAATGTAACCAAAATAAAACACCATAAGAAATATTGGTTTTCTAACTTGTGAAAAGAGCGGCAACTTGTGGCGTCATAATTTAATATTATTAATGCTCGATAAAAACAATTACACCAAATTACCAAATCCTACCATGATCATTGTTTGTGCTATTGCCATCTCCACCCTGTATATAGATACTAATATAGCTGAACACATAGTATAATGTTTATACCCGTTTTGTGACCTCGTTGGATAATTTAGGACATTTCAAATTCATTTTCATCTATTTTTCGGCTTTCATTCTTAACTCAACGCAGACAAAGTCACAGGTACAAACTAGTACTTTCATAGAAACCTAATAAGATAGAGAATTTTTGACTTAACTATATAATTTAATACTTTCTTGCTAATATACTTATTCACCGAGAAAGAAAATAATAGATATCACACGAAAATTTAGCAAGCTATACCTTATTTTTGCGAGTAAGTATATAAGAATTCATGTGGCTTCCATATCCAAAAATAGAAGCACCCAAGAAGCAGTACGACGCATGACACGGAAAAAATATCTTAACATCAAGGCTTTTTACCATTTCTATATTTTTGATAATGCCACGTATTTTGGGATGTGGACGAGAGTAAGTAAAAGAAATAATACCAGTATAAAGTCCTATTCATTTATTCATGTTAGTATTATTAGTTTTTTGTAGGTTGCTATTCCATTTACCTAAATATTTTTAGGAATTATTAGCTTTACAAAGTAGTTTTTTAGTCACAAACGATTAGAATATGTACAACTAAAAACTGGCCAAGTGCGAGTCGGACTCACGCACGGAGGGTTCCGTACCATTATCTATACAACATTAGACATCGAGCAAAAAAGGGCAAAAAATCGCGTTTGTTGTATGGGTCCCCTTAAATATTTATTTTATATTGTTTTTAGTAGTTGTTGTTATAGCGGCAACAGAAATACATAATTTGTGAAAATTTCAACTTGTCTAGGTAACGCGGTTCTTGAGATACAACCTGGTGACAGACAGACGGACGGACTGACAGCGAAGTCTTAATAATAGGGTCCCGTTTTTACCCTTGGAGTACGGAACCCTAAAAAGAGATAAAAACATCACCAATACAAACATTATTTCACCTGAATGTCATAGCCAATGCCGATTGACAATGTGTGTTGCTTTCTATCTCATTTTATAATGAAGTATACCAAAAAACATTAACTACGACTCTTACGATAATGTTATAAAATACTCGATTTTCACGCGGACGAAGTCGTGGCCAAAAGCTAGTAAAATACGAGAGCTGCTATTTATGTATCCGGAATAACAAAAAAATAAAAAAAAAACGTTAAATCCATAGATGTTTGCGGAGGCCAACGTTAACTGCTTTAGGGCAATAGTGCGCAAGAGAGTGGCCTCCCTGATGCGTCGTGTACGGGGCAGCACCAGCGACCTACTAAATACCATTATGGATAGAGTTGAGTGTCCTATTGTGAGGCACTGGAATAAGGTACAAAGCTCTGGTGACGTCCTTTTTAATGTAGGATTATTGGGACAAGTAGTTATAAGGTACTTACATAGTTTAAAGCTTTACTAACAGTTTTATATAGAATTATGTTCTGATTTAAATTATAAATAAAAATCTTTGATTATTAATCAAAGATAAAAAATAAATAAAATTAAAAGACACGCAATTTTCAAAATGACGCCACAAAAGATAAACAAAGGACAGCTACATGAAACAAACTGTATTCTTCAGTCAAAGAATTCCATTTTTAAATGTTATAATTCCTATTTTAATAATGTACTTATTCCGGATACATAAATAGCAGCTCTTGTATAAATTGTCTACGCAACAAATCGCCAAAATGCCCACAATATAAACAGAATGACCCCAAACAATTGCCCAGTTAAGCAAATAGAGACAGACAGTGGGCTATAATACTTGACAGATACGAATACCGACCCCCTTGACCGACGATCTCGAGGGAAAACCTCTAGAGTATTTAGTGAAGCTATCGGACCAAGATGTATTTACGTGACGTGGGGTAAATAAAATTAATTTATTATTCTCTTAGGATAGTTGAATTAATTTATTTGTGGTTAGGTCTAATTAATATTGTGTCTAAAAACAATTATTGTTGTTTTGAATCAACATGTAAATTTCGTTTCTGATTGATTGTTGACATATAACTTTTTTTTTGTTTAATGGGAACTTTATGTTCGATATACACGAATAATATAAAAGGAAAACTTATGACTAAACCTAAAGTAAAAAAATCCTCCACATCACCGCCCTAAAACAATTCATTTTGACGAAATTTTGATAGCATGAAAGGTAGACCAATATTTAAAGATGAAAAAACAAAGAGAGCTTTATCTCTTTGTCATAAGCTCTTTAACGTACTCAAACCTTTAAATATAAGATCAATAAAATCAGCAAAAACGTTAATTAAAGTCAAGTTTATTTTTTTTAATCAAATGTGAAATCCGATATCTTGAGACTGAAAGACTGTAAGGGTCAAAATCCAGTAATCGATAAAACCTCTTAAGACCTTTCAGTTATACATCATCAAATTAATCTCCACTTAGAAGCTCGTTAAAATAAATTATACCATTTCCAGAATGCTCCACAGTTTCAAGAACAAACTGAAAGATTCCTCAAAGTCGATTACATTGCAAAATTCTGTGGAACTAATGTTTATTTGATATTTAGGTTCCAGAGACATTGAATTATTCAATCAAGCGAACTAAACCCATTACGACCAATCAATTTAGATTGACACAGTAATTAGGACGTTAGCGCCAGACAATGACGGTGCGGAATACTAATGATATCTCATCAGTTCAAATATTGGCTGTTTGTATTTTTATAGAATATGAACTAACATACAACACACATACAGACACAAAGTACGTATTTGTGGTAGGTATAGAAGAGATAAATAATTTGCAACAAAAATGTAATCTATGGCGTCAATTCCCTTGCACAATTAGACAATTGGCATCTCTTACTGCCAGGCAGCTGAAGAAATGAACGGCGACAGATAAGAACTAAGTTAGAGATGTCAAATTAGTTTTTTCTTGAATTTTGCCGTGTTTTTAATCAATACGTTCTGTCATGAAAACTATAATTGTATGAACATTCTAAATCAAATTAACAGTTCTTCAATCTGTCTCTCTCTTGTTTTAATGGAGGAAAGATATATAAATCGCTTAAAATAAGTTTACAACTCGTACACAACAGAGTTGACATCAATACCAGCCATAGAGCCACGCGGAGCTCTAGCCGCACGCGCCCCGTGCGGCTAGAGTTCCGCGTTGCTTTATGGTACTGGCCTACTAAATTGTCCTACTGCGGGGAAAATCCTTGTCTGATATAGAGAAGGTACGTGCATTGATTACTACACTTTCTCAAGGCGGATTGGTGATTACAGTGTACCCATAAGTTCTGGTTTCCTCACAAAGTACATAATGAAAAGCAGACTCAGAAAGTACATAATATTAGTACAAAATAGCTTTGAAGAGTTTGTTGGCTCCCGTACCTGACTTCTCCAAGAAGGGCATTGAAAAATTACCACTGCGCTTGCAGAGATGCGATAGTACAGGTGCATATTTTGATTGATAGAATTAAAAAATTGTTATATAAAAATGACTTTAATTTTCTGTATAATATACGGCAATTTCATAGATTAAAACCTATTAAATAAATGAGACATATTTGAAATACCAATAAAAACGTAACGAATTATAAATAAGTTGTTTAATTTTGTTGTGTATTTGTTTTTTTTGTTGCTCTATTTTGTTGTGTTTTGTATGCCTTAAATAATAATAATATTTCTTTTATTTTAGACGAAAGTCTATTTGTTTAGTACAACACATAACTTAGAAACTAGTGTTAGCACTTACATCTACTAGAAAAATGAAACAAAGCTATTATTAAGTATACGCCTCGGTGGCATGTAGGCGTATCCAATGTATTTCGCTTAATTTTTTCCTTAGACCAATGGGAAAAAATAAGCGAAATACACGACGATTTATGATTACGTATTTTATTTATTATCTATTTTCTGTTTCTGTCTAAAAACTAAATATAATGCTTTACGAAGATACCGAGGTTTCGCTAAGAAGCACATTCTTAGTGAAACCTCGGTTCCACAAAACAATTCAGCAGACTAATGACCTCAAATTAAATAGCGCCATTTTCAAGGAACGAGATTCTCGACAGCGAGCTGCAAGTAGATATTTGGGAGAAAATGTATAAGAACTAATTATGTGCTTTATACTTTATAGTTTTACACGTATACGTGGGTATCCTAAAATCTCCGATACCACAACGATTAAAAAAAACTTCGTAGAAGATAATATTTATAAATAGATCAGTGTTAGTGTCATCGTCACCCAACTTTTCTATTGTTGATTTCATTGTTCTAGACTAACGAAAACGTTAATGCTGCAGTTTAGAATCATGCACTGCATTCATGAGAAAAAAATCTAGATATATATATCCAACGTGTATATTAAATTTTTTGTTAAAAAAATAGCCTTTATTCAAATGTGTACCAAAATAAAGCCTATTTTTAAACCGAAGCTTTACAAAAACCCTCGTGAAATTTTAGCCCACAAGTAAAATGGGATGCTACATTTTAGGGCCCACACCACTAAATGCCATTTGATCCACTCACAATACCCACCTTTCTACCCGAAACCCTAACAAACGAAGTGGACTAGGTACCTACTTCAATTAATAATTATATCATGAACCCGAACAACGGTAACAACTGAAGTTCAGGAAAGTTCTAATTGATGGTATCTTTACTAGTAAGGGCAACTTTGAAGCATATTTATTTAACTTTTTACTTAATTATGGATAGCGTTACACACAACGTGAGTCTTAAAATTGATCTTTAGATTGCATACAAAGGTTTTTTTTTCCTTCGCGGGACGTCTGGCAAATGTGAACTATTTTTGTAAATAAACAAAATATGAATAAAAAGATGATTTTTGTAGTATTCAGGTTTCTTTATCGATATAACTTAAAAAACATTGAAAATTTAATACTGAAATAAAGAATTGGTACCTAATTGACTTTTACAAAATTTTGTAATTGTAAGTGAAATAGGGGAACCAACTAGACTTGTTAAACTTGTGTTGACGTTGGTTGCAGAATGTTTCTTACCTAATAACTGCTAGGAGCAAAATTCTTTCTATGCTTTCCATCTGAAAGCGCTTCAATAGAGATTAGAGAAATAATTTCGAAACTATAGCAGCTGAAGAAAAAGACGGCGACAGGCAAGGACTAAGTTAGAGATGTCAAATTAGTTTTTCCTTTGAACTACGCATTGATTTTAATCAATACGTTCTGAAATGACAACTATAATTGTATGAACATTTTAGATCAACTTAAATTGATAGCTCTTATTAATATATGTCTCTTTCTTGTTTTATTGGAGAGAAAGAGATGTAAACAGTTTAATATTAGTTTAGTTCGTACACAACAGAATTGGTACCATTGTCAAAGAAACAAGACTTATTTTTAACTAACAACGGTACCGATGAAACAAAGGAACCAAGCATAACGTGCCGATAAAATGAAGACAAAGCTTTTGAAAATGTTTTCAAACCACACCAGACAAACACTACTCTAGCATCAATAAATCTCTCTCTAAAACTTGCTACCCAAATAGTATCAGCTCTAACAATCTAATGAAACGTCGTATCAACACCGATTTTATTGTCCTCTAATAAAATAGAAACTGCAAATCACATCAGACTGGAGTAATGAAAAAAGACACATCTGCCAAGCTTGTTTTATTTGAAACGAGAAGCTTGGTGCAATATAATGCCATATAAAACACGTTTTATAACTGAGTTTATCGTAGTCCTAAGGGCTTACGCAGATAGAGGCGATTCGGTATTTTGGATGCCGCAAGATGTTTTGATTTGACGAACTATTCCTACGCAAATAGCTCGTGAGTACGTGCCGAAAAAAGATATAAAGAAATCGTTACATTGTTTTTTTTTTTGTGTTGGTTATATTAGGTACTTTTATTTATTAATCATCAGATACATATGCTAGAAATATAGTTTACTAGCCTTTTCTTGCGACTTCGTTCGTCTGCGTGAATTTTGCTACGGTTCCCAAATTTTCTTTTTTATTATAGTACACCTTCCTAGATAATTATTCTTTCGATTTTTGAAAATCTATACAGAAGTTTCTAAGTCAGAGCGGCGTGTGACTTTAACTTCTATTAATATGTAGTGATATAAAAAAACAATTTATAAATAAAATCCAGACTGTAGATAGTGTATGTTAAAACAAATGCATTCCCTTAAACCAATAATGAATACTACACCGTCCATAGACAGTAAAAAAATGTCCCAATCAAAATTATTTAATTTTTGATTTTTAATTATCATACTAAATCGGATACGTAAAAGAAACACTCTGTACATGTTTGGATTTTTGTTAATACTTATTTTGTTAATATATTGATGTAGATTAACGAGTTTAAGGAACCGACCTCTGTTATTTAACTTACTGAAATAAATTTTTATCTTTGTAAAACCTTGATATTTTCAAGATCCACAAAAGGAGCAACACTACCAATTCAAAGATTTAAAATACACAGTATTTTATAGTAAAACATTTTATAGTAAAACATTTTGCGGGATTGTAAGAAACAAAATCTCACAATCTCGAGTCGCGACAAAGGAAATCGCTCGAAAAGGCCCCAAGCTGAACGCATCCTAAAGTGGTAAAGATGGTACACGGAGCGTGATTGCGAAGACCTATCATGTTTTGCTTACGATCACTAAAAGTACTAAGGCTCACTTCCGTCCGCTAAAAGGAATTGCAATAATAATAATGTTTTATTCGCCATTTTACGTACCGGATAGAAATGACACATTTTAGTGGCCATTATTGATTCAACGACTTCGTTCGTAACCATTTATTTCTGTTGGTTGAATAGCTGTTGGGATTTTGTGGTACATGTCAACCATAGAATAGAAAAAACTAGTGGAAGTGTCCATGCGTGTCATAATTATGCGGAAAAATATGTAAAATAATAATAACCTTCGTCAGCTGTAATAAGTCTTAATTTTATATGAACAATACATAAAATTTTGTCGAAAAGCTAATTTGTTGTTCAAACAAAATTAAGGCTGACAAAGGACCTTGCGTCAAATTGGGCTCATTATCCAACAGAGTTATGGCATATGCCATTGTAAAGGATTTTGTTCGTACTTAAATTGTTACTATCGGCACTACCTTCAATTCCATTGCAGAAAAAAGATATGCACCTAAATAGGTTTTGTAGTTAAAGACAATTGGTAGTTATAAAACTGTTATTTTACCAATAAATGGTATCATATTATTTATCTAAACGTATTCTATTTTCGCCGTGTGCCGGTCACGAATAGCACCACCCCATTTCTACCCGTGGGTGTCGTAGAAAGCGACGGAGAGATATTGACTAGAGGATGGGCAGCAGCGTCCTTCTGAGTACCATAATATATACTGCGATCGCCAACCTGCACTGGCCAAGCATGGCGATTACGGCTGAACCTTCCTTGAGGGATACCATCCCAGCAGTGGGCATGCGTGGTCACCGGCCAAGCATGGCGTCTTATGGTTGATGAAGAAGAAGAAGAAGTATTTTCACTACATATTACAAATTAAAGTTAAGTCTGTGTTCGTTCGGGCTAATATTCGGAACTACTGGTTCGATTCTGTAAATTCTTTCGCTAATTAAAAACTATTTTATCCCTGAGTGCTAACGGCTATATTTTTTTAAATTTGACATCAGGAAAAAATTCCAAGTCAAAGCATTTATTTCAATTAAACCATTTACAGGTACTTTTGAATTGTCAAGGAGTCGGTCAGTTAGTCAGAGAGTTGAAGCTAGTGGCTCGTTCCAAAACATAGGTAGGTCTCTATGGAGAAGAACGAGCAAGAAACTCCACGGACACTCTTTTAAATCAAGTTTTTTACAAAGTACTGGTTACATGATTCTTGTTGCTTCTATATGTGGAAACTATGAAGGTAATCTAGCAATACAAAACATAAAAAAGAAGCAAGATAAAATCCATGGCAGGTAAGAGCTGACCAATCTCTACTGACAGCGCCCGTTCACGAACATGACGCGTGAATCAGCACCATTCAGCTCAACCATTTTGAAGGGAGCCGAATGATCCAACACACGCGCCACCATCAGCGAGACATTTGAGCAAGCATGACAATGCTCCCAACCACCATGTTCATTTTTGTCAAACATAATATGGCTCCATGGTATTCACGCGGACGAAGTCGCGGACAAAAACTAGTCTTACACAATTTTTGTAGGTACTCAATACCTACGTGCGCCAATTATGGGATGCTTCGAAATAATTAGTTATATCTAAAAACAGCATTATGCTAATAAAAACTTCTTTTTTTCTTTTTTTCTCTTCAAATATGAAGTTGGTTCTTGTTTTTTTATGTTTTCATTATTTTTTTTTCTTACTTTCTTTCTTTTTGTTTCATGAAACAAAAATATTTGTATGACCTACACATAGTTATTCCGGGTCTGGGCTGTTTGTGTATGAGTTTATATGTTTATAAATGCACCCATAACATAGAAGAAATTCCTAATGTGGGGCAACGTTTTTTTTTAAGAAGAAGAAGAATCTTGTAAAATCTAATAGAAGACTTTTGTCTATATATCGTTTAAAATTCTTAAACTTATTTGAAAACCAATGTCAGGGGTGTGATTCTGTAAGACCTCATTCTAAACTTCGAATCTGAATCCGCTGTGAGTTTCTTGATTGGTATTCTAAAAACTCGGTTGATAATTTGAATTTACACTAGCGCTACCCTTGCGAGCGTGTCAGCGAGTAACTAAATTGACAGGGAGATATTGACAAATAAAGTATGAGATGACGTAAGAAGTGGCACTCTGCAAGGTAATTTCCCTGTCAGTTCGACGCTCACTTCGCACTCGATCCCGATTCAAAGTGTCAAATATATCAAGGTCATTTTGAACCTTATGCGAAGTGAGAGTGAAATCGACCTACAGATTACTATCTATAAATAAACATCAATTGTTACTTGTGTTCATAATTGTCAGGACAAGGTTGTGTATGATTAAATTATTTGAAATATGAATCTACTAAATTGCGATAACATATTTTTGTACGAAAAAGTGCACATCTTGTTTTCGTCATGAGTAATGTGCACCCTGCAAAGTCGAAGTAACAGAAAGTTTAGCCAGTTAGTTCATAATTTCGGTGTAGGTACAGTCAGCAAAAGAAATAGATATGCAAGGTCGTCAGATATAGTTAAAGTTTACTTAGAAACCGATGAACGTTTTTGAATAAAATAAAATAAAATTAATAGAGAATAAAAATTTCAATGATTTAATTAAATTTCATTTGAAATTCTCCATTGGTTTCTAAGTAAACTTCAACCATTTCCGATCACCTGCATACCTATCTCTTTTGCTGACTGTTCATCAAAAATCTCCAACGCGTCTTTGTGTCAACTCGGAAAATTGACTTACCGACTTCTCTCACGTTCGAAGTTTAAAAAGATATTGACGTTCCAGTTCGTAACAACCTTTAAGGAGGTGGAAGCTATAAAATTGGTTCAACTCCTTTTCCGTTGATGTTGCCGTCACTCAATAAAATGAATAAGACCACTTTGAAGAGTTTTTATTACTAAAAGTGAAGTGTCTTGATGTACTGTATCGCGACATTGTCAGTATTTTGTGTATTTTTTTTTTAAATGCTATAATTACACAGGTAATATAAATAACCGTCACCGAGTTTGTACTCTACGGTATTAGTTTTAACATGAATGGTATTCAAGTGGGGAAAAATATAAGACACTCCTTTAAAACCAATTTTAATGGTCATTTAGTATTTGTTTAACCAAAAATAGAAATAGTAACTATGTATAATTCAAGATATAGAACGTTAATAACTTAAGAGGATAATTATGTTATTTTTAAGTTTCTCATATTTAATTGAAATGTTTGTTTTTTTTGAGAAATATATTCTTTAAACCGAAATCATCCATCGTTAAGAGCATGTATTCGATTCGAAACGAAAACTTCGAATCGAAAAACCAAAACTCGTTTTCGCGTTCATTCCAGAGCAATATTGTAATGATGTGAGCAGATTATTAAAAGAAAATTACCGCTTTAGAATGATTAAGTCTTGATTAAGAGAACTACAGAGTAAAAGTTAAATTGTTAATGATGGTTTTTTAAACCAAAGACTTCCCTTAATCCCTTCATATCGTTTTACGAAAATAGACGTCAGAGTTAATTTTCAGGACGAATACAAACATTACAGTATTTTTTTATGCGTTTTTTCAACAGGATACATAGTCTCAAAGTACAATATAGAGCCAACATTACGAAAATATTACTATTAGGTATTAAAAAAAAATATTGCAAAAGTACAAAATCGGTTCACTTTAAACATTTTTTCACCAGTATTTGAATAAAAAGATAACTGATATATTTATTCTATGAAAATAAAAGTTATGCTAAATAAGCTGAATATTTTTCAGTCCGATACACGAACTCATTTATTTTAGACAATTATTAAAAAAAAAAACAGTATAAAACCTCGCATGCAATCTTTTGCCGATCAATTTCAATAATTCGTGCTCATAGTTCCGCACTCACGCACACAAACAGACCATTGTATTGTACTAGTGTACGTCAATGCTGCTACGATGTTCTAGCAATCATTATACTCGTAGCAGTCGTGATTTAGAGTTGCGTTAAATCGAATACGCGCCTTTACGGTTACGAAACTTTTCCATGCCAAGAAAATAAAGTTAAGAAAAAACGTAGATCAAAGAAACGAAAAATGGAATAAAATTATGAAAGAGAAAAATGTATGGAAGGAAAAGGCGCAGGTATTTCGCCGAACCCCCGTACCGCTACGAGCTACGAGTGCTACGCCGTTCGACGTGCTCTACAGTGCGGTGTGACATCCCACGCTAATTTGAAAGCCTACGATGCTACGAACTGCAAAAGGACAACAGTATGGTAATCCCATACAAAAATAAATTTGAAGTAAAGAATAGATGTAATGGCTCTATAAGTTTAATATATTATATGTAGTAGGTAATATTTTGATTCCAACGATAACTGAGAGACTGTTTTCATCGGAGGTCTCCTAAACCAAACAATATCTCACACTTACATACATACTCCTAACAACTTCCCAACTTCCTTTCGACTGTTTCGCACTTGAACAACAAACGCGGATACGGGCTTTTACAACTTCGTTTCACAATAAAAGAAGGCAAGCACTCAAACACATCGGAGCACAGTGTAAAGGGCTTCCCTGGAAACACGTTTGATCGTTCAGCTTTTGAACTGCCGTCCCATGCGTATCCGATATTTTATTTTGAAACGTGATTTGTTGAGTGTTGCATTATGGGGCAGACAAGAGCCAACTAGCGTCACCCATCATTTTATTTCTATAACTCCTAAATCAGATCAAAATTAAAAAATCTAAAACGGTACTTAACTAATAAATTACCTGAAGTATTTCTCGAGTGACTTTCCATTGTTTTGCATTTAAAAAAATTAAAAGAATCGTTGCTTACCTCTAAAAGTGACCACTTTTAGCGTCAAGCAGTCTTTAATTTTAAACCAGAAATGCGAAAAACAATTAACAACAAAATCCATCAAACCTAATCGTTATCTTCATAATCTTAGGGCACGCAACGCTGAAAACAATAAGCTCTATACAGTTCCATATAAATAACTTCTAGCTGCAGGATTTGCCCTGACCTTCAGTTAAGTAATGCTGCATTGCGGTTAGGAATCACGCTACTTCGTTTTACTGCAAGCCAAGTAATTTACTAACCTTGACAGCCAATGATAAAGTTAAGATTGTACTAGCCTTATCTGATTCAAACATTTTTTTTTTTGTTTCTTTAGCCTTCAATTGTTTTAATTGTACAGTGAGGCCAATGTAACGAGGTAAAGATTGTAAACACGCTGATCAGAAAGGCTATTGAGTAATAACTTAATTGGCCTATTTTATATGAGCTGTCTTCTATAGATTTTGTATGGTAAATTAAATTAAATTAAATCAGCTTAATCTAGGAGGTCGTCGGCTGCTTAACCGGACTTTCCTGTGGTGCCTTAAAGTGAATTTAAGGCCTCTAGCCAAGGCAAAAATCTTAAAGACTAAGCGACTACATGCTAAGGGCACCTCCTGTGGGGTACGAGCCTCGGCTTAAGGCATCTGCATCAGCCTGTCTCTACAAGCTGGATCGGATTTTCATAATTTAGGGGCGACTTTAAAGCTACAGGCTCAGCAACGCGGGCTGGTACGAGCATAGTAGTCGTTTGCCAACACAATTGACAATTAGTCAATTGTGTTGGCAAACGACTTTTTTATAGATTGAGAACAACGGATTAACTCATTGTGTTGTCGGGTTCGTCCGACTAGTTAACAATACTCACGTTTCGTTTAATTATTTATTGACTTTAAAGCAATTAAAATTTTATTTTTATGGTAAATTGAAAATTAATCGGGTTTTGAGGGACATCAAGTGCTTTTTTAGTGAAAGTTCTGTCTTGAATTTATTGATCATTTCATCTACTCAATTTTGTAATAATTTAACTCGGTTTAATTAGGTGAAGTGAGCTTGGGACAAGCTATCAATCCCTAGCATAATGTCATGTGAAATTCACCAAAGGATTTTTTTTTTCACATATTTAGGCTGCGTTTCCACCAGAGATTCTGTGTGATAATGACCAATGGTATTCGCTTCATAGTTCGAATCCCGCTCAAAGTAAACATTTGTGTGACGAACACTTGTGTTTGCCTTGTGTCTGGTTGTTGTTTATCTATATACGTATGTATTTAAATGTATGAGTATATCATCTGTCTGACACCCATAGTACCTACAGGGTCTGCCTAGTTTGGGGTCAGATAGCCGTGTGTGAAATGTCTCTATATATTAGTATTATTATTGTTATAACTTGTACTAAGCTAGTGCTGTAGTAATTGGTTAGTTTCACACACATCCCTCGTTACAATATATCCGTGCACATCTTTGGTGGAAACGAAGCTTTAGCCAGCTGTTCTTGAAGTACCAACCTACCTTGACGTTGTATCAGATTAATAAACATTTTATCATAATGTGATGTAAGAATTCATGTTCATGTATAGTAACTTGAACTTAAACCATAAAAGAATAATGCTTTTTATCTGATACACGATAAAAGTAAGCGAGAGAAACCATTAAAACAGTTACCTACTTAGTAGAATTGCTATTTTTTTTAATACGAACTTGGTGATTTTAGATGCGTATAATTATAATTTAACTAAAAATGTATTGCAAAATAGAATTCCATTACCATAACTAAAATAAATTAGATATATTTTAATTTAAAAGAGTTTAAGTAAGGTTAGTATAGTAAGTTCTGTACAATTTGAATGTGGTGTACAAAAAGTAATGGGAAAACTTTATGAGAGAAGTATTTTGAAAATAATTCAATTGGCTTTAAAATATTGATAATTAATTTTGAAACTACAAATTCTACTAGAAATTTTGCAATTAATTTTGATGAAACAACAAATAGAATTGATAAAGTTGATGTTGATTATTAATTGATCTCAGATTTTGGTATAAAAAGGAGTGTGATGCACTTCTTTTTGAGCAGTCGTCTAAAAATCTGCAGAAGTCAAAATTAATTGCAAAATCAATAAAATATCTACAAATATACAGGAAAATGAAATTACATTTACCGAACACGCCGATGGCGCGGAATGAGCTCCACAAGTACCTCCCGCCGCTGCAGCCGCTAATGCACTGCTTCCTGGCACCTGTTAAGCGAAAATATATTTTAACCACCTGGTTCGAAAATCTATTTCAGAGTAACAAGAACGTTTTATGAATGTCTTTAGTAGACAAAACATGTAGTAAAAACATTCCAAAAGTCAGTTTTGGAATTATTTACGATTTGTTTGTTCTTTCATAGCCCTAAATGTTCTGTTAAGTCTGGCATAGTTTTCAAATTACAAAAAAGTCTAAAAAGTCTTTATTGAAACTAATAAATTATGTTGGAAACTGGCAACATCACTGTTTGAAAAGCAAACATAAAAAAAATCATTCCTATGAACACGAAAGAGCATAGTTTGACAACTGCAAGCTAAGCTGAACGGAAGCGGATTTAGGCAAGAAGTACCTATCTACGATAATAAATATCAATATCCAACTTTCTCAACAAGGGTATAAAACTAATTAATTACGTATCAGATCTTGTACATAAATGGAAGAAAAGGCAAAAGAAAATATATAAAAATAGATACAATATCATGACAGATAAAGTTGGTTACTTAATAATTGAACAATTCATGGCGATTATTACTAAATACTTTGATTTGCTACGGTAGAGGAATCTAAGTTTACTGGGAGAATTAATAAAGTAGGTAGCAATTTCTTGGGCTATGAACAAACCATATTGTTTCCTATAGCGACGTTGGTACATGAGAAGTACACTGTTCCACCTGTTGAAATTATATTTGCTTTTACGATCAATAAATAGAATAAAATCAAAGTGCTCTAGAAAACAAAAAGTAATGAATTATAATAATATAAATGATCATCTAAGTCTATCCAATTAGAATTCCTAATTTGAATATTGAAATAATTAAGATAAGAAAGAATAAAATTAATCTAAACTAAGCTTGCAAGTAATTTAATTGGTAACTTAGAATTTCAAATACCGAATTGAATACAGACAGTATTCATTAAAAACTTTGACCTAACTGAAGAATAATCTTCTGAACTCTATTTTAACAAATCACAAATCTTTACTGAGTCTTTATTTATTTTATAATTGGGGCAAGTTCTGCCAACCGAAGCCATCCACGACATTATTTCTACCATTTGTTGATGTAATTGCAATGATTTTGGATATTTAATAATGATTAATTTTTTATTCCTTTTTAGCATAAGTGTGTGACTCACTGGATGGTATTGTAATACATTTAACATAAATAATTGGTTTCACGTCATTAATTTATCATTTGTCATTAATTGTTGGTTGGCAATTTACATCTGCTAGACTATCTCCTACCACTTTGTCATCAATATTAACATTATTATGAACAACTTTTCATTTCCCTTCCGAAATATCTTTATCAGTATCATTATTATTACCTTCAGCTGCTCCTGCTTATAGTCAGGTTGGTACGGCAGCAACATCCTGATCTTCCCCCATCTGTTGAAGAACAGTGCTATCGCCCCGATCCATACGATTAGCACCAAAACTACTATGCCAATCTCCACGCCACGTATCTGTATTAAACATTATGAATTGGTTTAAGACATTTTTGTACAACAAATTGAGCATCAAAACAGCGGTCTAAAGTTATAGGTACATACATGCTTAGATTATTAATAGGTCTCCGCGCGCTACGACTAAATACCGCCAACGTGCTTGTCAAATGAGGCAACCAATACGTCAAATACCTAGCAAAAATTCGCTAGGTATTCGAGCCTATCTCCTAACAACCAATGTGTCAGATGGAGGTACGGAGTATTTTTCATGCACAATTTTTCACGCACACTAACCTCCTTGCAATTTGTTTTACACACACTACAATATTGATTTGCTTCATTCACGGAGCTATTGTTTTTAGGTAGTGCGGTATCTAGCCCGAGCGACCTATCAATAATCTAAGGGGTTTGTTAGTCTTAACAATGTGTTACTACTGAATAGGGAATACTTAGTGCGTTGCGGTGCTCCTGACCAGACGATAGCCCATTTACTACAGTGCCCATAGTGTATTATGCCTAAGTAACACGCCGCAGTACATGAAAAATGCCACCAATCCCACGGTAAACTTGGCTACCTACTGTTTAAGGTAATACCTAAAAAAAGTATTAACTGCTATCGTTTCGAAAAGAAGAAGAAGATGTACTGAATTTAAAAAAAAACTATTCTAGAACATAATTATTCATCATCGTCTTCCTGCCCTTGTCCTATGTTATTTGTGGTCGGCGCAACACGTTTTTTCTTCCATTCCGTTCTGTCAACCGTCACAATATCACCGATTCCCTTCTCTTTCATATATTATCATTCTACAAACGGTAAAAATCAAAGTAGGTATTCTAAAAAAAAAGAATACCTTGATTTTTGTAAATATACAATTGAATTTGTTTTTTTATATATTATTTTATATTGTGTTAGTTAATATCTTCTAGGGGTAAAGTTTGTTATTTTCACATGTTTTTGTGTTTAATTTCCGGAATTACTGGTGTGATTACAGAGATTTTCAATGATAAAAAGTTACTTTATTGCTGACTATCATAGACTATGTTTATGATACACTGGTCTACCACACGGTCGAAGTCGCAGACAGAACCTAGTTCATAATAATGTTATTTTGCTTTGTCTCCTGGATAAAGAAGATCATGTACTTAATAAGACTATATAATTATATCCACACTCAAATGGATACAGTTAGAAGAAATGATTAAAAATCGTAGGCTATTCAGTGGAAAATTGCGAATTATTCAGAGTACGCACATCAATGGAGGGGCTTTTGCCACTACCGACCGGAGATTGAATTTGTCAGTAAATATTAAAGTTCTATCCGGTTTCAGATAATTTGGACGACCTTTCAAAGAAATGTGATCGATGACTTGCCATCATGCCACATGAATCTTTTTTAATTACCTAATGACAATAAGGTTTTAAAAGGTTCTAGAAGAGTATTTTCAATTTAAAAATTAATTACCTAATAAAAGTTACAGTTACCTACACAAATGATTTATTTATACATCTATATCTATAGATGTATAAATAAATCATTTGTGTTATCCTTTATGGACATAAATCATTATCTACATTTATTAAAATTAAAACAAATATTGTATCTTTCAGAAACCAACGATTTTAATACAAAAGAATTATACCAAATATAATTGATTAACACATCTGCCTCAAACCCGCAAAATAACAAATTAAAATTTTAAATGGCGAATAGAAAAATCTTAATTTTAAGATAAACAAGATTTGATTGCCTCGAACAGCTCGCTGTGAATCTGTTCAATTTTGACAAAGCGAATCATCCGTCCAAATATTATATCTGAATTGCTAATTTACGCCATGAATACAGTCGGATTTGGCACCATTGTTTTAAGTTAACTAAGTTGTAGAAGGTTTGCTGACCGCCCTAAGCTTAGACATAAACAACAAGCAGTGGCAGTTAGGATTATTTTGATTTCCGACAGTTCAAATATTCAATCTACTCGATAGTCATCATCGTCATCATATCAACTGGTACTCGTATAGATGCCCACTGTTAGGCATATAATAGGTCTCCATCAAGATTCTTTGTTCAATCCTCTTCACCATTTCAACCTTTAGACGCTTACTGCTCGGCATAAGTCTCCCCCAGAGACCTCCACCTGTATTGGTCCCGCGCCACGTTCGTTTATAGCGGGTTCCGGCGGCTTGGACCAGGTCGTTGGTCCACCTTGGCCTGCCGACTCGTCTGCCGGTGCATGGCTGCTACTCTAGGATCGACTCTACGGGCAATGTGCCCAGCCCACTGCCACTTCAGCTTGGTAATTCTTTTTGTTATGTCAGTGACTCTGGATGTTCTCATTCCTGATTCGATTCCATAAAGAAACTCCGAGCATAGCTGTTTTCATTGCCCTCTGAACTAGTTTTAGGCGTGTTACGAGGCCTAAAGTAAGCGTCTTCTTATCAATAACTGTGTAATACGACTGTTATCGACGCAGAATGATTGCAATCATTTTATTTGTTCTAAACCATAACATATCTGTTATTTATGCTTACGTAGATATTGCAGATCAAATTGACACTTTTTACGTTTTTATAACTAAAACATTTTTTTAATGTTTTAACTAAAGTTTAAAAACCACAGTACAAATTACCAGCAGTAAATGTTACTCAATGTTACTAAGCTTAATGAGCAGAATGCTTAGTTAACGACTATTACTGTCTTTTTACACCCCCGTATATCGATTTTAGCAATAGTTTTTTTCTGTGTTTCTAACGATAATGACTAAAATTCAGTCGGTTCTTGTCATTTGGCCGCTGATTAAACCTATGCTTTGACCTTTAGACTATACTTTGCATTCGATCCAATTGATTGGAAAAGAGACAGGATAAAAAACATTTCCTATCCTTGATTACAAAACGTAATTTAATATAAACTGAGAGAGTTCAAAATCGAATAACCTATCAAATAAGGCTTAGCTATGTCATTATAGTTTAATAACCTGTAAAAGTCATAATTAAAATTACATTACTCTAAACAATGGAATCTATCCATACTTAATATTATAAATGCGAAAGTAACTCTATCTGTTACGCTTTCACGGTGTAACGGCTTAACCGATTTTGATGAAATTTGGTATGAATATAGCTATATCCCCGGGAAAGGTCATAGGCTACTTTTTAATCCGGGACTTCGTCTGCATCCGCGATAACCGACATTCACGCGGACGAAGTCGCGGGCAAAAGCTAGTTTCTTATAAACAAAGGTTTCCCAAACTATGCAATTATTTTATATGCATAGTTTTGGGAAGACTTACAGAATTGCAAGAATAATTTTGATAATAATTGAAACCTAATCTCCTTGAAGCAATTATCACAATTTTATTAAACCTATCTCAATGGACCACGTAGATAATGTTCTAAACTGTATACATGACACAGGATATTAAACAATTTAAATGTATAAATAAATTGACGATTTGACCATGGTTTTGGTGCAAACGTGGGCAGACATCGTACACGATCGTGAAGTTTGGAAAGATAAAGGGGAGGCCTTTGCCCAGTAATGCGACACAAAAATAGGCCAATAAAAAAAGATACACAAAATAATGTAGAGCGCTTAATTATAAGTTTGCGTCTACTGCACCAACTACCAACAATGGTGGAGTTGACAACATTGTACCTACATAAAATATATTAATCAATATACAAATATAAAAATCATGACTCGAGTTAGTGCAAACAAAGAAGGAATATTCACAAGCGCTTTTGATTTATTACTTAATTGATTTTCATCACAAATATATTTCAAAATGACGTGCAAGATATATTCCACGCGGTATGAATTTGTCTTACACACAATTATTTAATATTCAACTCTATACTTGTATTTTAATTCATTATCATTATTAATTATGTATGCAAACTACTCAAGCAAAGCTGATGGACATAACACAAATTCTAAACATTCACGCCAGCATATCAAGCCATACCGAACTGAGACATACCGAATTCCCGATTGAATGTGAACCTTAATCTTTTGTAATAAAGTTGAAAATCTGATTGACAGATTATTGTAGCATGATGTGCTGGCGTCTGTACATAACATTACCGTTGGAAACGTAGGCGAAGGGTCGGGTGGGGAGATGGACGACCGGGGCGTAGCTCCAACTAGCCCGCCGTCCTGTTGGGGCGAAGTCCTCGGGGGCTCTGCATAAACATGATACTGACATTAGTTTGATAATACTATTGTTTTAGGGCTTAGACTAACGACTGCGTTTGTGAACTGAAAATAGAGATAGCTATACACAAATGAAGGGAATATTTCGCTTGGATAAATTCAGAAATGGAATGGATATGAAATTAAGTTAGGTTTCGCTTTTGCTTTGGATTGTTTATGCTTGAACAAACATTGGCGCCAATTTTGTTGTGCATAAGCAAAACTTATTTTAAGCTATTTATATATCTTTATCTCCAATAAAACAAGAAAGAGGCAAATATTAAAAAGAGCTGTTTTAATTTTATTTGTTATATATTATGATACTAGCTGATGCACGCTGCTTCGCCCGCTTGACAAATTATATAATTGAACCTTCCTCTTGAATCACACTATCTATTAAAAAAACCCGCATCAAAATCCGTTGCGTAGTTTTAAAGTATACATAGGTACAGACAGACGCGGCGGGGGACTTTGTTTTATAATATGTGGTGACAATAACAACTAAAATACATAATGTTATATCAGAACATATTGACTTAAAAAATACGGCAAAGTTCAAGAAAAACCTAATTTTATCACTTAGTTATTATCTGTCTCCGACCGTTTTTTCAACTGCCTGGCAATAAGAGATGCCATTATCTAATTTGAGTTCAGTTTGTGAACAAGAGAATCGACGCCATTATCTAAATTCATCCGCTTTATGCATTGGTTTATTCCGAGACCAAAAAAATTAACTGTTGCACTACTGTTTTTTAGAGAAGCCTTTGCATATACTACGTAAATAAAAAGTTTCGAATGTCTTTTGTTTCTCTGGCTAGTGTTGTAATTCTCTATTGGTGAAAACCATAATAATATGATAATCCCTACAGCAGTGTCTGAAATAAGACTGACATGCGATTGTCTTAAATTACGAAATACAAAAAAAATTGAAAGTTACAAAAATGCTTCAGGTAATTAACTAGATAAGTATAGTACGTGCCACGAAAGATGAGACTTGACACAGACTTGATTTGATTTGCGCAGTACTCGTACTATACAGTTTTAGATTTTGTTTTAATTTGATCTGTTTTTGGAGTAAAAGAAATAAAATGATGGATGGTGCTAGTTGGCTCTTGTCTGCCCCTAATAATATGTGATCAAAAATTTGTGAACCAATCTAGCTCAAAAATTAAATAAATGGAATGTTTCAGGAAAACAGTAGGTACCTATGAGATATAATTAGAATCCAACTGCAAAATTAAAATATTTTTAGTTAATATTACTTGATTTTATTCAAATTGAAGTGTCTGTTTGCAATGTCAAAACAACTTTTTACTAAATAGAAATACATACATAAGAAATAAATACATAATGGTACATCTATCAAAACATTTTTTTTTTAAATTATTGTATGTTTCTTCCGGCTAATATCTAAAACGGATGGACCGATTTTGACGGGATTTTAACAATTCACAGATAGCTGAAGTTATAAGGAGTAACTAAGGAAGACAACTTTTATTATAAAAAAAAAAATGGGTTTCTCTAAAGAAAATATTAAACCACACTAATAGCCAAAAATCACGCGAACGAATTCGCAGGCATTAGCTAGTGGATAATATAAATACGAGATGTTAAAAATCATTACTTAGTACGTTATACAAAATGAAAAATATTACAATGGAAGCCTTACAGATAATATCAAGATATGTAGAGTATACTCAAGCGAACCTTTTCAATGCGCAACGTTTGATTGTATGGAAATCAAAGTAATTCACAAAGTAGTCATATTCTACGTTTTTATTAAAGGTATTGTGAAAAGGTTTTGGGGTTCTTTCTAAAAATACTTTTACTCAGTTTTATTTCAGTACTAAAAACTGTCTTAAAACAACGTTACCAACAATATTACCATTATTATTAATGGTATATTTTGTAATCTAATCTACCTAATATAAAAATCTTGTGTCATAGTGTTTATTAATGAATTTCTACGAAACGGCTTGACCGATTTTCATGATTTTTTTTACACTATATTTGGTAGATGTGAGAATAGGTCGTAGGCATTTTTTGTTTTATTATTATATGTCGCCGGGGTCTGCAACGCTTTCACGATGAAACGCCAGAACCGATTTTGATGAAATTTGAAACAAAAATACAAACTTCTAAATTAGGAAGGACATAGTCTACTTTTTAATAAGCGGCTTCGCATAATCTTTCCTCTTTATAATATTAGTTTAACAAAAGAACAGTATTTTTGTACCTATCAAAGTTTGGCTAAATTCGCTATAAAATGACAGAAAAATCAAAAGTTAAGTTTTTTATGAAAAAGGCGAATAGTTTCATGAACCAACCGAATATTTCGCTGTAAAGATTTTTGGATTAATTTATTAATCTCCAAAACTAGTGTAACATCTTCAATAAAACGCCAGAGGAACTAATCTCCGTATTCCCATTGAAACGCAACAGTACTCCAGTAAGACCTAGTAAACTAAATGTCGAATCCAATTTTAGAATTCGGTCAGAGCACTGTGTACTGTGTACTTTGTACTCGACGGGAGTATTCTGTTTGCTCGATATTCGTAAGGAACGAAGAAATTAACTTTGACAAGCTGTGAAAGCAATCAAATGATACAAGAAGCGTGTTTGATTTTTGGGAACATACATTTTGCGTATGTTTTATAAAATGTTTAAAAGATTTACATGGAAAATATTATTCCTTGCAAACTCAAAGTCAAAGCATTTATTTCAATGAAACCATTTGCAGGCACTTTTGAATTGTCAAAGAGACAGTTAGTTAGTTAGAAAGTTAAAGCTAGTTGCTCGTTCTCTCTCGTTCGCGCTCTTTATGCGCGCCGTGCCGATCAGCGTCTTTTCGTGTGCCTCGGAACTATGAGTGTAGGGGTTTGTTCACGCCTACACTTGGATGATAAATGATAGATGACTGCTTCTCGTTGATGTAGACAGTAAGATCGCGTATTCAATGATAAACAACACAACCTTCTGTGACGAGTGTTTAATTGATACCTTATTGATACAAGTGATAAAATGCAGTGATACATAATGCTAAAGTTACAGTTTAAATACCGTATAAAAGTGCTGACGCGCGCCGCGACAATGATTATGTATATAAAATAAAAATAAACCTGTACAGTTGTCTGTACATGCTGCCGAGGGCGCAAAGAAAGAAAAATACATCAAATTAATAACAAAATTAAACAAATGCCAACTTAAAAATCTCAACTTAAATACTAATTACAAAAATCTATCCCTCTAACTTTCACTTAGAGGAATATCAAACTTGATTGAGTGCAAGTTAGGGGTTGATGTGCTCTCGGTGATCCTTCGCGAGGTAGGCTGCGGCTTGGGGATAGTCTGTACTTCTGCTAATTCCAAACTTGACTCCAATGCCGGCTGCTGTCTCCGCCTTCGTCGGATCCATATGATAATTAAGATAAAGCCCGTCAGGATCGCTCCGGCCACCAGCGAGTATAGCACGCTGTACTGGTGCACGTCGTGGACACTCAGTGTCTGTGTCGACTGCTGCTTAAGATCGTCTATTTCAGATCTCAACTGGCTCCACATAGTGTGATGATCCTCTGGTATAAAAGTGTCAACCGAGGGGATGCTGGTGTTGACTATGTCGTTTACAACAGACATCTGTGGAAGTTCCATCTCCTCTGCATAGTGGTCCACGTGATTGATGAAATTCTTGTGAGAGTAAATCGTGAAAGAATCTCCTTTGAGCGTACATCCTGGACATAACGTGATTATGCCATTTCCTGATAAAGTCTTCACTTCCGTAGTCCGTATGCCAAAAATGCGGACAGTGCATTGCTGACAACATTGATACAGCCAGTCGTTCGGTCGCCGTAACTTGATCCACTTATTTTCGCACTTTGACTGTTTGTGAATACAGGGTGATGTGATTATATCATTAATCGTAATATCACAAATGGATTGTTTTTCTCGAATTTCATAGATAGGTTTATCAATGGAACATAATATTTTCTCTGGATTTGCATGAAGACAATGTTGTAGGTCGTTTTCTGTGAAGAATAAAACCAAGTCCTTTCTCAAATTAAATGCCAAATATGGATAAGTTGATGTAACTTGATAGTTTTTTCCTGATTCTGCCCTTTGTAGCGGTATGATTTTATCCAGCTCATATTTTTCTGTAGTGACCAGAGGAATCTTGATTTCCATAATAAGGTAGTCATTATATACTCGAGCAAACACTCGCAGTAATTTATAAAGACTTCTGATACTTGATTTGTCTAATGGCACATTAAGATCATCCTGTGCCTCGCGTGTTATTATGTTTATTTGACCCTCTAATTCTTCAGGCGGGAACAGGTGAGTATCAATGCGCCCATGATAGATATCGGTGATCACATCGATGAGACCTTGTTGTACACGTCGTAAGTTCGATAGAACACCATATGCTGATAGTGCTGACGACGTTAAATAAAGGCCTTGCGTTGTGTCCGATTGCACGTTGTTTACTTCTTGCAATAAGGCTTTCGTCTGTTTATTCATGGACGTAAATTGTTGATTCATTATAGCCTCATTTCTTCGAATAACGCTGTACTCCGATTCAATAATAAGAGTTTGATTTTTGATAAGGCTCTGTAAATGATTTTCATTACGTGATATTTGCTCAATATCTTGTTTATATTGCTCTGCAAACTTGTCGTCCAACACCCCAAACAAGTAACTAGCCAGGTTGCCAACTCCGTTAACTAGTCCTCTCTTGTATCTTTTGTTAGGGTTCCGCAGTAAAGAATTATAATGTTGAAGTTCACTCAACTCGTGTTGCAGTTGTAATATGATAGCTCCGTACGGCATTCTTGATTGCGGTAGGCACGTTCGCTGACATAATTGATTTAAATGTCGAACATATGTTTCTAAGTTAGTGAATCCAGACCAATATGTAGACATGTTGTAGTAGACTATTAACTTCCATTCGTCCTTGATGTGTTGTAGTTCTGATACCTTGTCGAAAAGCATATTCCTTTGACCGTCTAGTAGCGTGATATTGTATGATATTGATGATTGCTGCATGCTAGGCGATATTATCGTCATTAACATAAGAAGTGCTAATGTGAATAATGTTTTCATGTTAAATTTCGACCGATCGCGACGCCTGTGGGATGTTCCTTGATGGGAGCTATTCGAAGTAGATTCCCCCATGATATTATTTTCTTGAACGGGCAATGGAATAAGTTTGTTGACCGGACGCTTGATAATATTATTGGCAGTTTTCAATGTTACAACTCTTACACAGCCATCTTGACCGGGATGCAGAGTTTGAACTCGCGCCATCGCCCACTTGCCAGGCGGCATATTGTCTTCTTTGATAAGAACCACATCATCTAATTTTAGGTTTTCTTTAATAGTACGCCACTTTGTTCTTGACTGAAGCTGTTGAAGATACTCCGTGGACCACTTTTTCCAGAACTGTTTGTTAATTGCCTGAATCAATTGCCAACGTATAGTCAGGCACATATGTTCAGGGTCTGTCTGTGGTCGTGATAACAAGGATCCGCCAACAAGAAAATGCCCAGGAGTGAGGTAGGTATCGTCTGGATTTTCAGTGAGTGCGCAGAGAGGCCTCGAATTGAGGCAGGCTTCTATTTGACACAGCAACGTGGTGAACTCCTCATAGGTTAATTTTTGATTACCTAGCACGCGCTTTAAATGATATTTCAAGCTCTTCACCGCTGCTTCCCATAACCCTCCTGCGTTTGGCCAGACAGGAGCATTGAAGTGCCAATGTATT
This sequence comes from Charanyca ferruginea, assembly GCA_947361185.1. Classification (NCBI taxonomy): domain Eukaryota; kingdom Metazoa; phylum Arthropoda; class Insecta; order Lepidoptera; family Noctuidae; genus Charanyca; species Charanyca ferruginea. The sequence goes on from OX376070.1 coordinate 9,261,986, forward strand.
TCCATGTTGTGAACGTCATTGATAGCACATGGGTTGATTGAAGCCATGATCTCTCTGTACTCTTGATTCAAAAGTCGTGAAGCGCCCACAAAATTCGTACCGTTATCACTATAGATATTCTTGGGTACTCCACGCCTGGAACACATCCTTCTTAAAGCTGCTAGAAAGGATGCTGTGCTGAGATCGGATACCAATTCCATATGCACGGCCTTGGTTGCTAGGCAGACGAATACTGCAATGTATCCTTTGGTAGTCTTGATGCCTCGTCCCTTGTTGGATTTTATTTCCACATGTCCTGTGAAATCTATTCCGACATTAGTGAAGGGTCGAGATGGTGTAATTCTAGGCTTCGGGAGGTCAGCCATGAGTTGTTGATATGATTCTTGGTTATATCTGCGACACTTTACGCACAATCTGAGTTGTTTTTTGACGCTGCTGATGCCACTGATCAACCAATATTTCTCCCGGATGAATGATAAGGTAAGTCGCGGCCCGCCGTGAAGCGTAGTGATATGAGCCTGCTGAATGATTAACTCTGCCAAGCGACTTCCAGGTGATATAATGATGGGATGTTTCGCCGCGTATGTGATATTTGCTTGCTCCAGGCGTCCACCGACTCTTAGTATCCCGTGATCGTCTAAGAATGGTCGTAAACAGGACAGTTTGCTGTTGCTGCGGACGAAACCCTTTTTCTTTAGATGATAAATATCTTCTTTAAAATCTATGCTTTGTGCATGTTTGATAATAAGATATAGTGCGCTTTGTATTTCGACACCGGTCAGTGCACTTGTCGCTGCACGTGATTTTTTATTGCGCAGACTAGCGATGTAACGCGACACCCATGCCACTATTCGCACAATCTTTGTTAATGAGTTGAATTTATTTAATAATTCAATTAGCAAAGTCCAACTCGTTTGGCATAAGGCTGTGTGTACAATGGGTTTTTTCATTTCTTCTGTTGGAGTTTGATATTCGGTTGTGGTGATATGATATGAGTTAAAATTGAGAAGCCATTCTGGCCCTTGCCACCACAAGCGATCTCCTGATAAATTTTCATTGCTCAACCCTCGCGTAGCACAGTCTGCTGCATTGTCAGAAGACCTGACGTGACGCCAATTTGATGCTGGAATGATCTCCGTAATTGCTTGTACACGGTTGGCCACAAATTGCTTCCATTTTGATATGTCCCCGTTTAGCCAGCCAAGTACTACCATCGAGTCAGTCCAGGCGAAGATTTCTACTTGCTCCGAAGATAGTGTCTGGAGAAATTTCTTCATCAGTTGTGCTAGTAATAATGCACCTAGTAGCTCTAGCCTAGGTAGTGTGACCGATTTATTAATTGGTGCCACTTTTGTTTTGGCAGTCACTAGCTTCGATGTGCGCTCGCCCTTATGATTGTTTGTTACTATGTAAATTGCGCATGCATAAGCCTTTTCCGAGGCGTCACAGAATGCATGTACTTGAATGTTATTTTCTGTTTGACCTAGATATCTAGGTATTTGATAAATGTTGATATTTCTTAGGTCGTTTCGCAACCTTTTCCATTCTAATGATATGTTGGCCGGTAATTCTTCATCCCATGCTAGATGCGCAGTCCAAGTGCTCTGGAATAATATTTTTGCCTTGATTGTGAGCGGTGATAACCAGCCAAGGGGGTCAAATATTTTTGAAATATCTGACAATAGCTGCCGTTTTGTGTATGGTTTATCGCTGTCTTGAGGTTCGATTCTTGTGTCGAAGGTAAACATGTCACTGGAGGGAATCCATCGCAGGCCTAATGTTTTTCGAGATTCAGTGTCCTTGAACTCGAATGGAGCATTTATTTGTTCTGGCTGTAGATTTTCAATAAGCTGATGTTCATTGCTAGACCATTTCCTCAGGTTCATTCCAGCTTCTTTTAACACAGATATCAATTCATGCTGTAGTTGTCTGGCGTGCTCAATGGTATTACTTCCCCCCATGTAATCATCTATGTAGAAAGATGACTCCAAGGCAGACGCTGCTAATTGATATTGTTCAGCATGATCGATGCCAATTTGCTTCAGCGTTCTCATCGCCAGGAACGGAGCCGCTCTTGTGCCATATGTAACAGTGGTAAGATTATATTCTTGGAGTAATTCACGAGGATGACTTCTCCAAAATATAGATTGAAGATGCTGATCTTGAGGTCTGATTAAGATGGCTCGAAAAATTTTTTCCACATCCGCAGTGACTACGTATTTATATTGTCGCCACCTCAGGATGAGATTTTGAAGGTCTTGTTGAAGGTTCGGTCCATTATACATCAAGTCGTTCAAACTCCGTCCAGATGACATCTTAGACGAAGCATTGAATACAACACGGAGAGCTGTAGTTGTAGAGTCTAATTTCAGCACGCCGTGATGCGGTAAATAGCATGCTGTGTGATCTTGATGCTCGACCTTACGCATGTGACCTAGCTCTTCATACTCTCGCATGAATTTGCGATAACCTTCTGATAGTGCTGGATCCTTGCTCATCTTCTTTTCTTGTTGAATGAACTGAGCGACAGCCTTTGATTTTGATGCACCCATCTCTTGTTCGAAGTTAGGTTTCATAGGTAATGCTACTTCGTACTGGCCAGACTCCAATCTCTTAGTGGTTGATTGATAAAACTCCTCGCAATATTGATCTGCAGATGATAATGATGCTGTGTGCTCGTGTATATCTTCGACCTCCCAGAACTTGGAGATGCTGTCTATCTTGTTGACGACAACATGACATGCAAACGTCTTCACGTTGCCTGATAATATCCACCCAAGTTTTGTTTGTTGGGCGACAGGAGCTTGGACTGGCCCTTTGATAAGACCACTCATGATAATGTCTGAGTAGACACTGGCATCCAAAAGCAAGTCAATTGGTTTTGAAATGTTATATTCAGGGTCTGCCAGTCTGGTGTGTGATAAATGGGGCCAAGTTTGTTTTCTAAACGATGCATTAGGCAAGTTATTTATAACTCGTGATACGACTAGAGCCTCCGTTGTAAAATGATAGTCGTTGTAAATTGATATACATTCAAGTGACACTAAGCCTTTGCTTTGTTTTTGAGCCGAACCAATTCCTGATATGGCTGCTTGATAATATTGCCTCTTTAACCCTAATAATTGGGCGGCGTTTTCTGATATAAGGGATATTTGTGACCCTTGATCTAGAAGAGCTCTGAATTTCACAATGCTACCATCTGAAGCTCTGATATTCAATGCTACAGTAGTCAAAAGGACTTCTTCATTTTCACTGGCAACGTAATTAACATTGTGACTATTACGAGATGTTGAAGCTGAGTCCGATGACGTTTGAGAATGCTGAGTTTGAGTTTGTTCCATCGTTGAAAATGCGTCATGCATTATTGAATTATGATCACCGTTGCATTCTTTGCACCTTCTTGTAGAAATGCATTTTTTGTCATAATGTTTGTATAGACAATTACGACAAATATTATGTTGAGAAATTGTCCTCAATTTCGCATCCGATGATTGCGCAAGGAAACGTTTGCATAGAAACAAATCATGAGGCGCCTTACATACTGGACAAAACTTTTTATTATTTGTTGCGTTTGATTGATATTTCTTGTAAAACGATGTGTTCTTAGAGAAGTTGTTATGATTTTGAGACCTGGGATGACTTGAGTTCGGCTTGGACGAATCTGAAGTTGCAGGCTTCTCCTTCTTGCCTACAGGCTCTCGAGCCATAAATTTATTTTCAAGGAAATGCAGGAACTCTTTGTATGATGTTAGATCTCGAGGCGACTCACGCGACTCCATGAAGTCAGTACGCGTTTCTTCATCCAGCTTCTTTGATAATAGATGAACTAATATTGGGTCCCAGGTAGTGATGTCAATGCCTAGGTTCCGAATGCTGTTGATACACTGCGTCGTGGTATCGTGCAACTTCTTGTAAGCATGATATGATGATTGCTTAGTGATCAGCGGTTGATTAAGAAAGATGTCCATCTGCGTTGAAAACAGAATCTGTGGATTGTTGTAACGATGAGTGAGGATATCCCACGCCGTCTCGTAGTTTTCTGCTGATATATTGAGATGCTGTATTAAACCTTCTGCCTCGCCCTTGACCTTCCCTTTTAGATGTTGCATTTTCTGCGCCTTCGTAATACATTTGTTATTATGAATCGTTTCCATAAATAAATCGAAGAAGGTCGGCCACTGAGTATATTTTCCGAAAAATGTAGGTACTTCTAGTTTAGGTGTGGTGTGCTCAAGATGGGCAGTAGAGTTTAATTTTCTGTTCAGCTCCCTTTTGATGGCAAGATAGCGATCTTCAATTTGCAAGAACTTGGCTTCATATGCATCGTTGCATCCTTTCAATTGATTATCGAGACGGAGGTGAATGTTGTCAATAACTTTCCAGAGATGTTGCAGATTCTTAAGTTCATCCTGTAGTTCCCATTTTTCCTCTAAGTCTTGAACGCTGATTCTATTCAGTAGTCGTTCTAATGCTCTAAAGTTGGTGTCCTGCTGACTAAGTAGGTCATCCCCTTGATAGGAATATTCTTCAAAGGTGGGTAAGGAAAAGGTCGGAAGTTTAGTCTCCTTATATGATGATATCATTTCCTTGGTTTTGATATAATATTCCTTCATGTACCCATGAATCCCTTTGGAGAAGTATTCATATTGATCATCTTCAAACTCCAGCAGCTTGATATGATTGTCTTCAAACTCCTTCCAACATTTATCCAGTGAGGCTAAACGGCTGATAAGATATTCAGGTGTCTTCCTGCTTGAACTGTCCTTACGGAAATTGGTATTTATTCTCTCAATTTCCTTGGTCAGGAAGCTCTGACGTTCGAACATTGATTGTATGCTCTCCATGATAATTGATAAAAAGTAAATGATAAATACCTGAAGTTGATAAAAGAATATCCTGATGCTTTTGCTGATATAAGAAGATTCTCTGATGCTGATAAGTTGTTGTTTGATTTGCTTGATGCTTGTTTCTGTAATCTCCAGCACGATATGTGCGCCTTCTCAATCTAACTGGTGAGACCCGCTTGTGGGAGGCCAGCAGACCGATTCGCTATCGTACCAGAAATCTTCAGAACACAAATCTGATAATGATACACTGTTAATGATACACTGATAATTGCTCGAAGGACCAAAAAATGTAGGGGTTTGTTCACGCCTACACTTGGATGATAAATGATAGATGACTGCTTCTCGTTGATGTAGACAGTAAGATCGCGTATTCAATGATAAACAACACAACCTTCTGTGACGAGTGTTTAATTGATACCTTATTGATACAAGTGATAAAATGCAGTGATACATAATGCTAAAGTTACAGTTTAAATACCGTATAAAAGTGCTGACGCGCGCCGCGACAATGATTATGTATATAAAATAAAAATAAACCTGTACAGTTGTCTGTACAATGAGTAAATGATGTTTATTTATGGTTCCGAGACAACGGCATCCCGACCGACGCTGAAAACCAGCGCCGTGGATCGTGCCTTGTTGTGCGGGCCAGGCATTATGCTGAGCGTTGGCCGTTTCGCGTGGGGGTGACGCATGTCTTTTTTTTTACAATTTACATATTTAGTATAAGTTAATACTGTTATATATTAAGTGCGTCGCTTTTCGCGTGAATAAATGGCTTTTCTTTCTTTCTTTCTTTCTAAAACGTAGGGTAGGTCTCTATGGAGAAAAACGAGCAAGAACGGAACGGAAACGGAACGGAAACTCTTTTCAATCAAGCTTTTACAAAATCCTGGTTACATTATTCTTGTTGCTTCTATATGTGAAAACAATGTAAGTGAAGAGAAATCCAAAACATTCTAATTAAAAATAAATTAATATAAAAGCCACGACAGTTAAGAGATGACGAAAGTCAACTGACAGCGCCCGTTCGCTGACAAAGACTAAGCGAACAGTTAAGGCTATTTCTTTTTTAATGCCCTACGTGTGAAATATAACGTTGTTAGGGCTCCCTACTTTTGTAGTGCCTCCAGTATGTTTGCGGAGGTCCGAGTAGACGGCTTCATGCCATCATGAGCAAACGGCTCGCGTCGTTATTAAGCAACAGACTCCGGATAGCACTGACACCATCCAGGGCCTCAAGTCTGCTATTACGATAGTGTAAGAGTGGGCTATCATTGATTTCATAATTGTTGATTTTGACAAATTTGGTAATCCAAGTATAATGGCGTCATTATGACTTTCCAATGGTCAGCCACTGACACGCCATTGAAAGAAATGAGATAGAATGGTAATCTCGTACAAAATGACAACTGAATGACTGACTTAGGCGGTAATCTGCTAAAATTTGGACAGTTTCTTTGATCAGTGACTTACCATTAGAACGTCATTGTGCGGTCAATGATCGACCATTATGAATTTAGCAGATTACGAACTTTTAGCAAAATGACAATGGGATCGTGTTGGAATGACGAAATTATAAAAATAGCAGACTTGGCCCCCAGGTCATCTGTACATCCGGCATTGCTGTGGTAGGCATATGGCTACTAGTTAAACCTTGGTCTGTTTGCTACTTGGCATTGTAATTTTAATTTTAATTGATATCTGTATGAGTCATGATGATTGAAATAAACTTATTTTACTATTATTTATTATTATTATTATTGCGGATAAACAGGACACAAATATTCTGAAAACGTTGATTCGTGCTCAAATTTTTAAACCCCACTTGTAATCTATCTAATCTATCTATAAACATGATCTGAAAAAATGTTTTTTTATTACTAGGTACTATTTAATAAAATTGGACCTTTGTAAAAACAGCAACAAAGTTAGTAACAAAACGAAAACTAATATCTCATCAAAAACATAACAAAATGTAAAAACATGCAAGTCTCGCAACGCAGTCCTTCCATTATGGAAAATTGTGAGATCTTAAGTAAAACTAAGTCATCAATTATTTTAATTAATATCTGTGGATGCATCCCAATTCAACAATTTAGGCATAAACTGTTTCCTAATTGAATATCTAGGTGCATATTTATTTCCGTAAACAATATTATAATAATGACTTGGTAATAGCAAGGCAACATAAAAATGTATCTACGAGTAGGTACGTTCTGAGCGCTTTATTTGTGCATAATTACATACAGCACAAATTAGGTTTGCTATCGCTATGTTCATTAGGAGTATTTAAAATAGTAGATTAGTCTTAACAAACAAACAGGAAAAAAGTCAGTAACAAAAAGGAATCCAATATCTATCTAACCCTGAAATAAATTCAATCAGATTCAACAGTCCCACCGCAACTCAAGTGCTAAAATATTACCAAATCGGTGAGAAGCGTAAAAAGTTGAAACCGCAACGTAATCCGCAAATCGGAGTTTAATCGTGAGATTAAAACCGGTTGGCGGTTGGAGCATTTTAAAACGTTTTCGATGCAAACTATCCAATCCCTGAAGAATTTGGGGTATTGAAATTCAATAAGCTCCGATTTAAAATCTGGGAGGCGTAGCTCGTAAAACATGATTACTTCTTTGAATATTTTAGTAGAGAGTAATAAATTACAGGTACGTTACCAGTATTTACTCCGAAGGCTTAGCTGTGTAATCACAGTCGTATTTATTATACACAAGGTTTCATTTTAGAACGTTCTTCTAAGTACTGAAGGTTTTGAATTTATAAATCAGCATCTTCAAGTAATACATACGCATTATGCAATGGTTTCTTAATCATAACAACAATAATAATGTGGAATCGTACAGGGTGCTGCTACTCAAAAGGCTGATTCTAGTACCTAATTAAAACGATTTCTTGTCTCAATGTCATCTCAAAGGCAATCAATGGCCACAATCTTGATTGAATCGAGATTCAGTTTCAAGAATGTATTTCTCTGAAAGAATTTACAACAGGTATTCACTTCCAAGAAAAATAAAATATTTAATAAAGGTCGGGAAGAATGACATTTTATATAAGTAGTTATTCCCAATATCACTTACAATTATGCTGTTTACAAAACTGTTTAAGCTATTTTTTTTAATAACTCTAAAGACGTTAATATCGTATTATTGTTATGTAATTAAAATCTTTCAAATCTTATATTATATTTGCCATAATTGTTTTTGGAATCGAGACTGCAAACAAACGCATACAATTGCGTTTGTTTTGCAAACTTTTTTAAAAGTTATAAGAATTGCTTTTGGTTATGAACCAAAAATCATCAGAATAGTACCTCGAACTATATGCATATAACGATGCATCCGGAAGATGAACTGTTGGGTAAATGAACCGGCTGGAACCGTGCCAAAATGTACTGAGCATTAAACAAGTACAAAAGGCAACGATACAAACAAAGAACAGGCCGTATTTGGATACTCAATGTCTTGAATTAATTTGTATAAGGCAGATACAGCTACTGTCTTGCTTATTGTGTGGAGGACAAAATGATTTTGTGTTTGAATATGCAAAAATATTCAGTATTTACTTCACTTCACTATCATTACTGCGTATTATAAAGCTTTTGCCCGCGGTTTCGCTAGTGTTAATTTAGAATTTGATAATCAATTTGGGTTGTACTCTGCTTGTATATGACACAGTCAAAGCTCTTAACCAGTCAAAACTACTTTCAACTACAAAAATCAGTCAAAACTACTTTTGAACGGTTTAAATTTATCCATAATATTTAGAAACCCATTAGGTTGGTAGGTTTTTTTTTGTGACCCTTTTAAAAGTTTGGCTTTGTAGTGATTCTTATAACTAAGGCGTTCCGTATTTTTGATTTTGTAACGCAAACGCGTTTTATCTTAATAAGGGTTTTGACTGAGCCCAGTCAAAAGTAGTTTTGACTGGTTAAGAGTTTTAACTGTAACTTTCCTCGTGAACAGTACTTTTTTTCGGGATGAAAGGTACCATAATTCCGTCCCTGAATATCTGACAACGTACCTATTCTAAATGGAAACAGGATGACCGGTTTAGTAGTAAAAGAACAGGTAACAAATAAACTTACTTTCGCGTTCATAATATTAGTTAGGATTAGGATAGTTGAGTTTGTGTTTGTTGGGGCTAATCTCCGAAACTACTAGTCCGATTCTATAAATTCTTACGCTAATAAAATAAAGTTCTAAATATTGTAAAAAAAAATTGTGGTGAGAAATAAACAATTTATTATTATTATTATATTAATAAGAAGCTACGTTATTTCTGAGTGCTATATTACCAAAAAGTAAAAAAAAAAAATAGAAAACCGCCTTCAAAAACTAAAAAGTGATAAATAATTTTAGCACAGAACACACATTACTTTAGTTTGTGGTTTTGTATTGCCACCGACTTCCGATACTAAAGTAATGTGTGTTTTGTGCTATAGTTTTTTTTATCATTTTAAAGTTTTTGAAGGCGGTTATCTTTTTTTTTTGAAAAACTTTTTATTTTTCGCTTTTTATTATTGCCTAACATCCAAATCCATTAAGAAACGGCGACACAATTAGAACAGAGATTATAAGTCCTCCAAAGATTGAAGAAACTAAAACGTCATCTATACATTTTTTGGGATTTTGTTGATTTTCTCAAAGAGGGCTGAATCAATTTTGGTCGGTTAAAAATAATAAGCACCCGTAAAAACTCACGCAAAAGAAGTCGCGGACATAACCTAGTGGAATATATTTCAGAATTTCGTTGTTAAAGAGTATTTTAACATTTTAGAAAATGTTAAAATGGTTTCTATTATTAAAACCTTTACTTAACGATACTCAAACAGTTGATTTACACCCCACATAAAAGCTTAACAAAGTGTACTTCCTTTAATGTCTTATAAATTACTAGGTATATACTTACCGAAGGATCCCGTGGAAGAGTTTTCACGCCTTGTTTATTAAAACAATCATTTTGTAACGGTTTCTTTCTTTGTAGACGCGAAAATGAATGTTTGAGGGTCTTAAAATTAATTGAGATGATTTATATGAATCTTTATTAAAAGATAGAGATACCATCAGTGAAATATTCTACTTTCATAAATATCCATCCTAACTATACAACATTGTTTACGTTTAATGTTACATGTATTTACAATTCTAGTGATACAGACTTGTTTTAGACCACTTGTTCAAGAATAGTAGAAAAAATTATAGTGAAGTAGGTATATAAAAATGTAAAAAAGTTTTTTCAAAATACAGAAAACCGCCTTCAAAAACTAAAAAGTGATAAATAATTTTAGCACAGAACACACATTACTTTACTTTCGGAAGTCGGTGGCGGTGGCTTTGTGTTTGTAGTTTTGTATTGCCACCTACTTCCGAAAGTAAAGTAATATGTGTTCTGTGCTAAAGTTATTTATCACTTTTTAGTTTTTGAAGGCGGTTTTCTTTTTTTTTGAAAATACTTTTTACTTTTCGCTTTTTAGTATTGCCATAACATCCAAATCCATTAAGAAACAGCGACACACTTAAATAAGGTTGTAAGTCCTCCAATGATAGAGGAAACTTAAACGTCATTTAAGTATTTTTTTGGGATTTTGTAGATTTTCTCAAAAAGGGCTGGATCAATTTTGGTAAAATTTATATGGGACCATTTCGGAACAAAACCCTTTCGATCAAAATAAAAAATTGGCAAATCCGTCTATATACCTAAGACTGAGTTATGCCCGAACATACATAAAAAAAATATAAACATCCGAATTGATAACCTCCTCCTTTTTGAAGTCGGTTAAAAAATGTAAAACTGCGTAAAAAGTTAGAAGTGTGATTTGATGCTTCTTCGGAGTAACTAAACCATTCTTTAATTCGTTCGCTTTTTAATTTGTAATATATTTTTCCCGCATAATATTTATTTAGTTTAAACGCTTTATTTGTAGCAAAAGGAGACACTAATTGCTTGTCGTATAAAATTTAACCAAAAAGGCTATAAGTAGTATCTATAGTCTTATTTTTTTTTTAATTCTAAAATCGACTAAAATTTAAAGAGGGTAAGGATAAGTAAGTACGCCAAAATATTAAGTTTTATGCGTTTTTTCAACAGGATATACAATCTTAAAGTCAGACACAGAGCCAAAGTGACGAAAATATTACTATTATGTATTAAAAAAACATGTTGAAAAAGTACACAATTGGTTCACTTAGTAAATTTTTTTTCAACAGTATTTGAATAAAAACATAACTGATATATTTATTTTATGAAAATAAAGGTTATGCTTAATATACAAAATATTTTTTAGTCCGTTATACGAACTCATTTATTTTAAGAAGCCCTGTAAAACATCGCGCGCTGTCGTTTGCCGGTCAATTTCAATGATTCGTGCTTATTTCATGCGTATTTCTTTTTCTGAAGCACACAAACCGACCATTGTGTTGTACTAATGTGTGTCAATGCTGCTACGCCATTCTAGCAATCGTTTAGATTTTGAGTTGCGCTAAATCGAATACGCGCCCTTAATACCTACAACGCGCTTCGTGCTGTACTGACACGAGCCAGTATAGCGCGAAACGCTGCATCGTTAACAAAAACAAATAAAAATACAAATACTTACAAATTCAAAAGCGAATACAATCACGAGATTGCAGGTATTCAATTTTGAATTTGTATTTGCTTTTTTGGCTTCACTCTCAGCGTTCCGCGCGGTCTATTTGCCTGTTGTTTCATAATCTGAGAGTTACCCAAAGTTGTTAGAAACAACTTTTGGTATCAAACTATTCTAATAAGTTTTAGCTCTTTTATTTTAATTTACCCGATCGCTGATATAGCGCCACCCTTATTAAACACATTTTAACGAACACTTTTTCATACATGTACAGAGACGGTTCTCTATACCAATACCCTCCATACTAGAATTGAATATGTTTTCGTTAGCGCCCTCGTGGTAGGCCTGGGGTATGATTCTGTAAGAACTCATTCTAAACATCGAATCTGCATCTGCTGTAAGTTTCTTGGTTGGCATTCTAAAAACTCGGTTGATAATTCAAATTTACACTAGTGCCACCCTTGCGAGCGTGTCAGCGAGTTGAACTAAATTGACAGGGAGATTTTGACAGATAAAGTATGAGATGACGTAAAAAGTGGCATTCTGAAAGGTAATTTCTCCGTCGCTTCGACGCTCACTTCGCACTCGAACCCGATTCAAAGTATCAAATATATCAAGGTCATTTTGAACGTTTTGCGAAGTGATTTTTACAGAATCGACCTACTGAGTTCACAAAGTTACTGGTAATTTGGTAAAACAACATCTTTCTCACGTTGGATTCATATTTTACTGAACTATTCCATTACAAAGACAACAGTCAACAAAACATGACTAAATTCCTTAATAACACAAACTACCCTCCCTTTAAACTAATCCTAGGGGAGAGTACACACGCACATGGCACACGCAACAAGTCACTTTATTTACATCAACAACTTTCTACAATATTGTGTACACCCGCTGTTTTTGTTGGCCACACTGTTCGTTTAATCTGCGAGTTGTTGTGTTTTGTTTTTGTAGTTCGAGGAACGAAATACGTTTATTTGTGATGATATTTATGTATCCTTCAGGCTACCACGACACTTTCCTAAGTTTCAATATTTTTTGTCGTTTCGGTTGTTTTTTTTTTATAGAACTATACTCGATAATTTCAAAACAGAATTCCTCTAAAAATCTCTTGAAAATTAGATTGTTAATTGCTTAAAAATCAATAAATTATTAGTCAATTGAATGTTAAAATGACAACTTACAACAGCTCATAAAAAGAATGTCAATTGATTGGTGGTGTCATCTACCTTATTCTACTTAAAAGAAACAGAAAAAAAAAACGTGTTTTGTTTTAGCATCGGGTACTGAACTAAATTCAAGATTTCGAAATAAAACGAGTTACCCAATGAAAATAACAAGATTCTAATAAATCTCAACGCAACAGGTTCCCTTTTATTTACATCGACGTTTCCGCCAGTGCTGATCTCCGATTCCGTCTACCTCCGTTCATTGTTCCATTTGGCCCTGTCCCGAGTAATCTAGCTTTGTGTACGTTAGCATGAAGAACGTGCTCTCGTTTGCAGGTCGAGGATTTGGAGTAAATCTAGTATTTAATAAAATCCTAGGTGTGTTTGTGATGGCTTTAGTACGCGTGTTTGATGTTCCCGTTGTTAGCATATTATGCAACAAACGCTCGAATGAACTGGCATAGAAATCATCACCGTAGATGTTGGTAAAAACACTGTTAACTCCTCCTGGAGGTGGATTGTCATGGAAAATCTGGAAGCCATTAAAAAGGTCGGTCGGTCGGAGCAAAGTTAAATGAAATAAATATGTTTAGATAGTAGTTAATACGACGAACCCCCCACATCTTGCCCTGCGTGCTGTAACAGCTGCATGCAAGAAAGATTTAGTGGCTGCCACCAACAAAACTTCCGTTAAAAATGTTATGCATAATATGAACTTGTTTTATCTGCCCACCTATTCGGGAAGGCCGTTAACCCTCAATCGGTCAATTTTTACTTTTTAGTAGAAAGTGATAGAGTTCAAAATTCTCAATATTTCTGTCTAAGAACTATTTTAATAATATAAATTATTCCAGAGATATAAAAACTTCGTAGGCCGTTAAGTAACAGAATTTGTGATGATTCCAACACTTGAAAGCGACTAACCTACACTTCTTCACTTGTAGTACGTTTCTGGTTTTCGACAGACCAATGAGTATGTTATCTAATTATTCTAGACTATAGAGACGCAAAGGGACCATAAGTTCTTTATAGTTAAATATTTTAGCAGGCATATTCTCGGAAACAACTTTGTGGGCTTAACGACCTTTTAGTTAAAGGACGGCAGCGATGACGTAATTTCAAATGCAATACTTATTCCCACACAAAAAGTCTTTAACATTTTACTGAACTTTGACGTAACCACTTTTAAGTACCGGCATTTAAATACCACGGTTCAAGTAATTCCATCAAAAGCTGTTACACAAAAACATTTAGATATTACATCGCCCACAGTTTGAGGTAATTTAACATAATGGGGAGTCAGTGACCCATTATTTGTGTGTATTTGGGACAGACTCACGCGACTGTAGCACGCAACAGGTGCACGTACCTTGCTCTGGTCGTCGTTAACAGTAAAGAAGTGGTTGAAATTAGTATATATACAAAGTTAAGAGATTTTACTTAAAGAAATGGGACGAGGTACATACGTCGCAAGCCGTGTGATGAAGGACGCAAATTAGCACCACCCCATTTCTACCCGTGGGTGTCGTAGAAGGCGACAGGGGCATATTGACCAGAGAATGGGCAGCAGCGTCCTACTGAGTACCATTACGTCTACTGCGTCCAACATGCATCGGCCAAGCATGGTGATTACGTCTGAGCCTCCCTTGGGGGAGACCTATGTCCGGCTAGGTTTACGCGGAACATTTCGTTGATTAGTTCTAAATTCAATTATTCCAAAAAACAAGCGGACTAATACCCTGTGTACTCAGCCTTAAAAAAAAGTAGTAGGTACACAACGTTGAACAACCAGTAAACCAAATAGAAGATTCATTTCAAAATGAGACACAAGAATATTGTTTACTGAAACATAACCACCCTCCAGTCAAGTGGGTCCCTCTAAAGGTTGACATGATGAAGTCTCAATTTCAGCTGGAATGGCCGAAAGTTCTAGTAACTTTTGGGAACATTATCTTTCTAATCCGTCGAAAAATACTTATTTTATTTACCTACATTTTTGAGATTGATTATCGCTGAGACGAGATTGGGGGCGGGATTTTGAACATTTTTAATTACGGGAAATGGTCTTCAGAAACCAGAGCACTATTATAAATAAAAATGTTGTATTTCAGATTGTGTAAAAATGTGTAGTCAAGAAATGTGACAAATACTTTTAAAAACAGGTACTGTTTCTCATAAATTAATTTACTTACATTTGCCATTATAGTATGAATTAGACGAAAATAAAATAAACAAAAAGACCAAATATAACGTCACATTAATCTGTATTAAAACAGAAGCAGCCATTTCAAAAAGTTTTTTCTTAAAAAAGAAAACCGCCTTCAAAAACTAAAAAGTGATAAATAACTTTAGCACAGAACACACATTACTTTACTTTCAGAATTCGGTGGCGGTGGCTTTGTGTTTGTTATTTTGTATTGCCACCGACTTCCGAAAGTAAAGTAATTTGTGTTCTGTGCTAAAGTTGTTTATCACTTTTTAGATTTTGAAGGCAGTTTTCTTTTTTTTGAAAAAACTTTTTTTTTCCCTTTTTAGTGTTGCCTTAACATCCAAATCCATTAAGAAACGGCAACACACTTAAAAAAGATTGTAAGTCCTCCAGTGATTGAAGAAACTAAAACGTCGTCTAAGTAAGTTTTTTTGGGAATTTGTTGATTTTCTCAAAAAGGGCTGTACCAATTTTGATAAAATTTATATGGGACCTTTTCGAAATAACCCCCTTTCGAACAATAAAAGAATTTTGCAAATCCGTCTACATATGACATAGTTATGCCCGAACATACATAAAAAAAAATAAAAAAAAATAATATAAACATTCGAATTGATAACCTCCTCCTTTTTGAAGTCGGTTAAAAATATAAACTAGTAATTGACTAACGTAAAATAACTTTCTACATTTATACAATGCGGGTGTAGATTTAGACACTACTAATTAATTGACATACTTTTTGAGTGTTCCTTTAGATTTTGGGTGCTGTGACGTCACTTATTGGCCAAGTTAATTGAGTAACTACAAATTTATTTCATTCAAAGCAAATAAAAATCGAGTCGAAAATGAATCGAGTTTTAAAGGCTAAAATTATGTGTTTTTTTTAAGTAATTGAGTGTTTGAATCTCCGTTTGAATTATTGGTTAATAGTATTGTAGCGACATCGCCGACACACAACGAGACGACTATTTCCTTCTTGCTTAACTCTGTTTGTTAATCTTTCATCTTGTTTATGTTTTTTCATCCTTTTTATGTTCTAAATTTGAATGGAATTGACAGTCCGCCTCTATGACAAGCGGGTTCTACATAATTTTTTTATAAATCATATAATACTGACAGTCGCACTTCAAAAATCAGCTGTTAAGTATAGATTGTGATTTATCTATGGCAAAACCTCCCCTTGGGGGAGGCCTATGTCCAGCAGTGGATGTCTTTCGCCTGAAATGATGATGATGATGATGAAGTATAGATTGTTACGTAACCTCACTTGTACTAAATCTCTTTTAACTCAGCTCTCACATTTCCAAAATTCGCGAAACTTTCATTGATAGTTTGATAATATATGTAGTAGCTATCAATTAACACCAATTTCATCTGTTTACATCCAGGCCCAAGATTGTATGAAAGCGTATCCGTCTCCTTTAACTTCTTAATTTACTTTTACACTTTTATTTGATGAACATAAAACCTACAGTGTCTTACATCCATATTACGCAATAACATTTTCTTTCACAGCAAACCCTCAAAAACTCACACGCTAATAAAAAGTAGCAACCATAGATACCTAACTGGAATCCGACCTCATCCTACTAATGATAATGTTCTGCTTGCATGTTCCAGCCACCATATTAATAGTTGACACGCGAAATATCAGACAAGAGGGTGATTGCCGAAAGTTCATTCACACGTTACAATCACATATAGATAATAATGGTATTAAAAAAGGTTGTGTGAAAACGCTGTGGGTCTTAATGACATAAGGTTGATTTTAGGTAGATATAATAACAAAGAAAAATGTTTACGATGGGAAATCTAGGATCATGTTTTGAATTCATGGTAATAGTTTAATTCACGATGTCCATTGCATTGTGTATTATCCCTACGTCGTAATGACTAGACTCTCAGAAACTACTGTTCGGATTTATACATAATAGTTTTCAGGAATATAAGTTATCTGAAAAGGTATATAGGCTTTAATCATAGATATAAGAGCTTTAATTCATAAACACATTGATGGCGACGAAATCGCGAGCAAAAGCTAGTTATGTAAATAAAAATCGTTTCTGAGCAATATTTTACTTTAAGTAATGTTTGAGGTTTATGATAGGTAACTGTGCACTACTGTACATGCAGGTAACATCAGGTGGATTCTAACAGCTACGCTGACAAGCCGGCTGTTTTGATCATAAAATCTTCTCCGTAAAGCTTAAAACATAAGCTCTGGATAAATTAAATTACCAACATCTTAGAAGAGTCAGTAAGGTACAAAAGTTATAGCTAGGACTGGCAAAAATAAAAACATAAAAAGAGCAATATTTGTCGACACGTGCATTTTGTACCAATGCTACACGTGTAGCCTTCCAGTGAAGTTTGGGGAACTTGATATTTTTTGCTCGAACAAATATTGCGCGGAAAGTTTTAATTAACATAGTTGCCAGTAATCAAAACAAACTATATTGTCGTGACAGTAACCGAGTACTGACTAAACATTGAGGAAATAGGAAGCTGTTGATGAACAAAGTTTAGATAGGCATTTTAATAATAATATGTGTGAAATGTCACACACGGCCATCTGACCACAAACTAGGTAGACCCTGTACTATGGGTATCAGAAAGCTGATATATATACACAAATACATAATGGAATTCATCAATTCGTTATTTATTACTTACTCCATTACATGCATTAATTACTGCCCAGTGGTTAAGACCACTTCTTATACACGAGAATTCGCAACCGGTCACGGGCAGTTCCAACGTAACTTTGTATCTATCTTATGTATTTTCTAAGTTTATTTTGGATATCGGCGACATATGACATATCATGCTCCACCTTAGTTCGCATCATCACTTAAGATAAGGAGAGTTGCGGTCAAACGCAAGCAACAATATAAAAACATAGGTGACGAAATAACTAGAAAAACATATTTTCCTTATTCTTTATTTTTCAACCGACTTCAAAAACTTGTTTTTTTTTGTATATTTGTTACGTGATTTATCCGGCAAATGTAATCCGATTTTGCAAAATCTTTCTTTAATGGATAGGGTGTGCCTCCGGGGTAGTCCCATATAAATTTTATCGAAATTGATTCAGCACTTTTTGAAAAAATCGGCACAAAATAAAAAATTATACATAGATGATGTTTTAAGTTTCTCCAACCTTGTACTTTCAATCTCTGTTTTGACTGTGTTGCCGTTTCTAATGGATTTGGATGTTAAGGAGGTATTATAAAGCGAAAAATAAAAAGCTTTTATATAAAAATGATAACCGCCTTCAAAATCTTCGTTTAGTTTTAGAAGTCGGTGGCTTTGTTCTGTGTGTGGTATTGTATTGCCACCGACATCCGAAACTAAAAGTCATGTGTGTTCTGTGCTAAAGTTATTTATCACTTTTTAGATTTTGAAGGCGGTTATCTTTTTTGTAAAAAAGCTTTTCATAGTTATTGTATGCATGATATTTTCATTATGCTACTTAAAACAAGCGAATGTTCAATTGTTTTTTTACCAAACCCGATATAAGTACACGATGCAAAAACTCCCATTGATTGCAAGTTTTTAGGCAGGCAGCTAGTACTTCAAAATTCTTGTTAAAGTCCCACTTACCCAGCGTGCGGAAGACAATAGGCCTACTTCTGTACTTATGACCGCCCCAAAGCGCGGCGACAGTTACTTGGTACTGCGTGTCAGCTTCCAACCCGCTTAGGAT
Source organism: Charanyca ferruginea (assembly GCA_947361185.1). Taxonomy (NCBI): domain Eukaryota; kingdom Metazoa; phylum Arthropoda; class Insecta; order Lepidoptera; family Noctuidae; genus Charanyca; species Charanyca ferruginea. The sequence continues at coordinate 9,280,530 of OX376070.1, forward strand.
GACAGCATCCGAGTTACCAGCCACCTCCAGCACGACTCTGTAACTAATAGACGATGAGTCAATTTCGTTGCATTCTAGTGGTAAGCTGTACACGGTGAGGCCACATTTAGAAAATTCTAGATAAACGATTTTGATGAAAATTCACTGATATTATTAAGGGTTTTGAGAATGTTAAACATTGATATTCACACGGTAGGTATTTATGGAAATAAAACACTAAAAGCTTAGTGTGTATTACTGTACAATGACATTGTGCGAGGTAAATTTATGCCATTTTTTTTTTGATAATCTTATTGTTATTTGAACATTTTCATCAAGTTCTTTTTTATATTCTTTAAATTTTATAACTAAACACAAAATAGTTTTAACTTTCATCTGCCGCATCGCTATTTGTTCAAGGGAATCTTATAGCGTACCAAAAGCGATATTTCTCATTTTATTGTGTTTTCTTTACCTTTATTCGTTGTACAGTATAGAATATTCTATCTGTCTAAGACATGACGTATTCAGTCTCACCCCTCATCAACATTGACTGATTGAGGCCAAAGAGTGTTTCACGGCCTTCATGTTTGCTTTTTTATGCTACAGCGATGATTGACAAATGAATGTCAGTACGTTTTCTTTTTTATTGTGAATTTAAGTAAAGAATATTCTACCTATGTATTTCGTAAATGAAAATCAGAGCCAATGATCAGATTATATCAATAATTTTTAATATAAGAAAATACGTGGCCTCACCGTTAGGAAGAAAGAAGTAAGAAAATATGAAATTAATGGGAAAGAATCACCTGAAACTGATGCTAAAAAAATGCTAAGTAAATTAATAAAACAGAAGGACTTGCAGCAGTTTTACAAATGTACCTTCTTACACAAAATTACCATGAAAAAAATACCAATGTATTGATGTATTATTTGTATAACGTACAATATTCATTGCTTATTGTCAGAACTGCTTTGTTTATGAAGCTTTATAAGATATTATTATGTTACAAAAAAAGGAGAACACATTTTCGTATTAATATCGATAGCCCTGAGTGTCTCGTGAAATTGTTAACAGAGTGATAAATTGACAGACGTATTGGCCTACATTTTTGCTACCTTCAATCTTTGTTTTTGTCAATGCGACTTTATCATTTCTTTGCATTTTTCTAAAAAGGGCAAAAAATAAAATTAAAATATTTAAATCCGTTTCTTAAATTTTAATCGTATCTATTATTCTGACGAAGTTGCCATCATACCGTAAGTATTACGAGTAATTTCTATGATAACATACATTTGAACACATTATGTTACCGTGACAATGATTTTATGGTATACCAATCGTGATCGATAAACTCAGAATCAGCTGAGGTCCAAGTACGAGTGCGCTAACATAAAAGTATTTGAACAGAGTCGATTTTCGAATTGGAAATACTATAGCACTATGTTTCTACATGGAAATTACTCAACATCATTTGCCGTGATTTGACCAAATCCCTTAGGGATTTAATCAATTCCCTAATTATACCATTTCCCTGCGACGTATTAAAATTGTTTTTCAATCAGCCACTTGATTGTACACAGTTAATAGATTGTACGTATAATCTATTATTATAAATTGGTAAAGTTTGTAAGTTTTTAAGTTTGGAAAAACAAACGGAAAATCGGATGGGAGACTACTGTAAAGATTGCATGCATTTGGCGGCATACTGGTCGAAACCTTTAGCTATATGGCTTCGTTTAAACACTCTGTCTGCATCCTTCTAGCAACTAGATTTAGAACTTTAGTCATATTTTTACATGTCAGGCAGAGATGGTCTGGCCTGCCGCCGTCACAGGCACACATATACTTCTATTACACAGAGCGTTGATATAGAGAAGTCCTCTTTCATTGAAGTTTCCCTCATAAATCCCAGTAAGACTCATCAGTAGTGAGGTCTTACAGTAAGTACCCCTGCACAGGTAATCCCCGAAACTTCTTATGCAATTTCTAAAATATTTGTCTAATAGAAAACTACTCTATTGCCAAGTGTATTAGAATTTATGTTGTACATAGTATACAACGAACGAAATCTCGGGCAGAAGCTAGTCATAAGAACAAATTGGAATCTAGATCTCAACAATAATACTCTGTTATTACATTATGAAAACTCCATCTCCGTGATAACTATCCATTATCTCCTTATACAAGTCTATAATCAATAGTATTGTGAGAAATACCATTGAAACAAATTAGGGTTACGCGGACAACAAAAGCGTTCGCGTTTTCGCCAGGAAATTTATCGGTAATACAACTTCCGCCTGCCACCCCTACCTATTACGTTCACAATTTGTGGTAAATTCTTTGATTTTTTGTGTGCTCTATTGTGTTATTTTTATTATGACAGCGGAAAATGTCTTATGTTTTTATTTATTGAACGAATAGCATTTTTTATGTATTCGGGTTTGGCGTAACGTTTAACGTTTAGCGTCATCAGTACTGCATCATTTACATAGATTACTGATTTTCGTGCCAAACCTTCTAATAGTCAAAATAAATCTTGATATGTTGTTTTAAGATTTAATCATAATGTGTTTGGAATCTTATACCGATATAAGATGCCAATAGTGGATTGATGGAGAGAGAGAGGAAGGCAAAATAAGGAATTAATTGTTTTAAGAAAGATATGAAAGAAAAAGGAGTCAGTAATAGCATGACGGTTAACAGGATGGAATGGAAGAAGTAAACATGTTGCGTCGACCCCAAGTAACATGGGATAAGGGTAGGAAGATGATGACGAATATGAGAGTTTTAAGACTAACAAAAATGTACCTTTAAAGGACAATGCCAGAAACTCTATAGAACTTTGCCCCACTCAATAAAAATCATGTACAAGCTTGCAATATGTAGCATCTTACTGCCTATCAATTGTTGATTACTAAACATTAATTTTAATGACTGCAGAACTTGCCGTTTCTGTTCAAATCACACAATACAGTTAACTGTATTTGAACTTCTTTAAGCATTGATTTGTAATCCGCAAGTAATAATAATTATGCTGTTTATTTTCCAACAAAAATAGTTCTTTACATTTTCTTATACAGTCTACATTATCAATTAGAATCTCAAAAAAAAAACTAATATAAGACACAAAGGAAGCATTTTGCTAATGGACTCCACACAACTGCACACTCGAGCCTGTCTCGTGAACATAAGCCAAGAACGCAGGCAAGTTCTAAAGGAAAATAATTTATTATAATAAGGTTCTTTATTCCTTACAATTTTTTTATGGATTTACATTTTCTGTAAATAGGTGGAGCAGGATCTGGGATTTAATTTAGACCAATGTTTTGATGCTCGTTTCTTATGAACAACTAAGTACTTTGTTAACTAACGTTGCTTATTATGAGTGAATTAAGCGCAAGAAACAATGACATTGAAATAAGCAGTAGAAATCCATTTGTATCCTTCAAGAGCTTGTTAGTAACGTCAAGGCGCTGCGCTGTACGTAAAATACGCGCCGAGACGTGGAGTTGCGGACACCAGCGGCCTATTTAATAAACGCTACAATGACAGGTGACAATCCGACAATTTTTTAATTTTTTGTTTAATAAAGATTATCACTGACAAATTTGTCACAGTGAAAAATCTACAAATATGTCGGCATGTCGTGACAATTTGACATATTTCTGTTTAATAAACAGTTTCTCTTGACAGGCGACAGGTGACAATTTGTCCGGAAAAACTTGTCAAAGTTTTACTAAACACTAAATTGTCATGACAGGTGGACATATATGTTGAATTGTCAGAAATTTTCGACAGGTCAATCACAGGTACAATCTGACAATTGTCGCCTTTATTAAACGGGTTTTTAGTTTGTCAATTTTGACAGTATTTGCCTGCCGCATGTGGACATAATTGTCATCTTTATTAAACGGCACTTGTCGCGACCATGTGACTTATTTGTCAAAAACTGACAAAATTGTCGGATTGTCACGTTTATTAAATAGACCCCAGCCCGTTATACCATACCATACCAACGTCAAGGCGCTGCTGACCTTTCTTGAGCAGTTAGGATGAGTCGAATGATCTGCTCCCCGTACGCAAAATAAAGGGATAACGTAGTTCCTATTAACGAATGAATTTTCAGTATCGAATTAGTAGTTACGGAGATAAACGCGTTAAAATTAACTCTTTAGCTTTAAATGTTACTAGCTTTTGCCCGCGATTTCGTCCACGTGGATGGATGTCCATTATCGTGGATGCAGATGAAGTCGCAAATAAAAAGTAGCCTATGTCCTTTCCCAGGGTTCAAGCTATCTTCATACCTTTCATGAGTTCAGCCGTTTCGTCCTGAAAACGTAACAGACAGAGTTCCTTTCGTAATTATAATAATAAGAATGGATAAATATTATTAACATTAATATAGATACAATAAAGTAGACCTACAATTTGTAAAGAAAAAAGCTTTTTTCAAAAAAGACAACCGCCTTCAAAATCTAAAAAGTGATAAATAACTTTAGCACAGAACACACATTGACTTTAATTTCGAAATTCAGTATATTGCCACCGACTTCCGATACTAAAGTCAATGTGTGTTCTGTGCTAAAGTTATTTTTCACTTTTTAGTTTTTGAAGGCGGTTGTCTTTTTTGTAAAAAGCTTTTTATTTTCCGCTTTTTAGTACCTCCTTCTCATCCAAATCTATTAAGAAGAGATTGAAAGTTAACTACTACAAAGATTGATGAAACTAATACAAACATTTTTGGGTATTTGTTGATTTTTCAAAAAGTGCTGAATCAATTTCGATAAAATTATATGTGACCACCCCTGAAGCATACCCAATCCATAAAAAAAAAGAATTTTCAAAATCGGTTTACGTTTGCCGGAGAAATCGCGTAACAAATCGCGCACATACTTATTGCAAATTTAAGACTTATACGGTTTTCTCATGGATGCCATTGTCAGAACTAGACCAAATTACCACACGGGAAGCACTAGCTTTCAAATAAAAAAGAATCATCAAAATCGGTTCACCCAGTCCAAAGAAATCAGGTAACAAACATAAAAAAAAAAAAAATACAGACGAATTTATAACCTCCTCCTTTTTTGAAGTCGGTTGAAATGATCTAAATCCTATTCACTTGCTGGATATTTGTCTGCGTCGAGCGTTTTCCGCGGGGATTCACGAGATTTCAACAAACCCTCGCTTACCTGCATCTAAAATAAATTTACTTGGTTTGATACTAGACATCGGGCGCTCCCACTGGTGCTATAAAGTGCTAGTGTTTTCAAAGTAGCTTAAAAATAATGTATTAGTGTTACAACAAAATGACTTCTGTGCCATGATGTTGATTGCTAAGCGTGGGGTATTGGGTCTGATGGCCAGATCAGACCGCGTTTATCCCATTACGAATGTGTTAGAAGTGGCCTATGTTTGACCACGCATAACTTTTTCAGTGTAGTCCGACTTCGATGATTCTTTTTTTAATTGATAGCGTATACCTCAAATTTGGTCTTATATAATTTTCAAGAAAATATTCTAGCATTAAGGGTAGAAAATTAAGGGATAACTAAATTTTTTTGGTGTCACCGTTTCGTAATCGATTTGTATGATAAAAAGTAGGCACTAAAAAGCAAAAAAAAGGTTTATAATAAAAATGACAACCGCCTTCAAAAAGTAAAAAATAACTTTCAATTCGCAAGTCGGTGGCAATACAAAACAACAAGCAAAACCAAAGCAACAAGCAAAAAATATTTTTTACTTCTTGAAGGCGGTTGTCTTTTTGTTAAAAAGTTTTTTCTATATCAAAATTGAACAAATGAAAGTTAACTTTACGCGCCTTACATACTCCAACAAGATAAAACCCCTATCCAGACCTATACCCATCACAAAATCCATAAATTCCGAAAGCGAATAGTTCCAAACTCTGCACAAAACTTTTGACTGTACCTAAACCCACTGAGGCGTAATTACGTTGATGATACATTACTTGGTTTAATGAATTCATAATCGGCAATTAAAAGTTTGGAGACAATGTAATCTAGATCTTATTTGATGAAGCAATGCATAAAGTAGAAGGTACGAGTACGTGGATATGTCGACGACACTCTTGACCTATAGGGTGTGGTCCCATTGAGAGCTATGAACAAGTAGCCGGGAGCTATTTTGTAATTGAAGAGAGAGCTAAATTGCAATTGAATCTACAAGCTTAGATATAAATATCCCACTGGTGTTTTACGAGCGTTGGCGTTTCTACAGCGTCGATGTTACTCAGCCGCAATGTTGACGTTGCGAGTCTCTAGTGGCGTTTCATTGCGATTTCGCAACGCTAACGTTGCGTTTTTGGCAACAGGTACCTACAATCACTCCGTCCCGCTCTGTCCTCCGTCCGTGTTGTTAGCGATTGCCACTACAGACGCGCGAAGTCAACGTCGCGTCTGCGCAGCGTTGTAGCTGTACATACGTTGTAGAAACGTCAACGCTCGTAAAACGCTAGTGGGATAGCGGCCTAAAATACGTAGTTTTGGAGTCACATCATTAAACTGCCTCGTTGGAATCGTGGTTGCAAGCAAGACTGCTGAGCATGGGGTTCTAGGTTCGATTCCTAAGTCGAGCAAAGTGTTATTGGAGTGAATACTTCTATGTGTACGTGTAATGGATCCAAGCGTTAAATATTACTTTACTAGCTCACAAGTTTAACTTGACAATGTAACGATGTTAGCTCACTGTCTTATAGTTTGTTGCTCACTGAATGAGACGGACATTATATTAGGTTTAGATTTATATATTTTCTTATACAAAACAGCCACTTACATGACAATATAAGATAACTTAATGTAATATTTTTTCTAGGGAACGGTCACCGATACAATTATTTTTTAGAGCTTTATTTTCGACTAGTAGGCTAGTAACATTGTTAATAAATAGTTTTAATCTGTCCTTACTACCTAATAGTTAGTAGCTGTCAATAAAACCACACCCTTATGTTCCGTTTAGGAAGAAGTAAGTACCAACTGATATCACGAGTTTCGACGTTAAAACTTTAATAGTGACTGAAGATAGAGAGTTTACTGACGTAAAGGAGAGAGGAAAATTACTGATGTTTTGTCAAACATAAGTACATTAAATACGTTGATTTCAATAGGAAACCTAATACGTATCTTTGTAACTAATAAAATAAAAAGAAAAGAAAATAAATAACTTAACCCGATCACGGCTAAAATCGAATTGAAAATATACCTGTCTGATAGCCTAAAGTGTTGTGAAATGTTCTCATAGCTGCGGTGATATATATTTATTTATTAAACTTTATGTACATAAAAAATACTGTACAAAGGCGGACTTAATGTCTTAATAATTTTCTACCAGTCTACCTTAGGGTGATGCTGAGACGACACAAGGTAGGCGTAACGAAACTTATTTACAATAATAAAATAATAAATACTTATACACATACATACAAACAAAATATAAAGAGTAGAGAGCTAAAAATACATAGATAGAGAAATACAACAAATTAAGTGTGGGACGAGTCTGCCAACTCTTTATGAAAGAATTCGCGAGCTTATACTTTGAAAGTGACCCGACTGGTGGCCGTCCTGATATTCTGAGGAAGCGCATTCCAAAGGAAAACCGCCTGGACAGGAAAAGAAGATTTAAGAAAACCAGAGCGGTGAGAAAGACATCGTAGAAGACGATTATTGCAAGAACGAAGATTCTTGTTAGGAAATCCAGGTAATAGAAACCATGGTCATATGAGTCTAACCCGATGCAGCTGAATACTAGCGATTTACATGAAGTGGTTGCCTATCTGACCTCCACAACCCAGTTACTGGGCAACACTATACCCCTTGGTAAGACTGGTTGTCAGACTTTCGTTCTTTCTCTACGTTTTATATTATGCATCGCATTAATGGAGCTGATAGTAATAATAGATATTTATATATCTGTTAAAACCACGGTCAAAGTGAGAGGTGTACCTACTTACGTAATATTGAATAATTTAATACGTAATATAGGCAAATACAAACTTCAAAGTGTTTAGATCATACTCGTAAGTTAGAATGTTCATAGGTTGTAGTTCCTCCCACTGCACCCAAGGGATATTGTTATGTTAAGAATGCGCCTTTCTAGAACTAGAATACGTAGGTGTATGATACCCACAGAAATCTTAATAATAAGGCAATATTAAGATTTCTGTGATGATACCCTTGGCTTCATAATAGTGTTAGAAGATAATAATAATAATAATATGTGGGGACATTTCACACATGGCCATTTGATCCCAAACTAGGAAGACCCTGTACTATGGGTGTCAGACAGCTGATATACATACACAAATACATACATATATAGATAAACAACACCCAGACACAAGGCAAACATTAAGTGCTCATCACACAAATATTTATCCTGAGCGGAAATCGAACTCGCAACACGCTGCGCAGCAGTCGATCGCTCAGCCACTGCGCCATCCATGTCGTCAAAAGGTATTGTAGGTATATGATATCGTAAGACGATATTGTTATGTTTTTTTTTTATTAGTTGGCATCTACATGAAATATTTTTCGCTTTTATAATAGTTTAGAAGTTTGGCCACCGACGCACACGAAAAGAGAAGCTCCTTTTTTTCAACACTACCTTGTTTATAGAAAAAGTATTTTCAGAATTCTGCCCTACTAATTGTACTTGCAGTAATCGACATTTTTGAGAATTTCACTTTTTTGCAAAAATGACATCCTAAGGATATATTCTATACGTAAAAAATATATTTAAAAGTTTTCTCTTATAAAAAACGTGTTTTTTATCTAACATGAAACGCAGTACTTGCACCTAAATGTTACTTATACTAAAAAGATCTGCAGCATTAAGCATATGCTACAAGATTATGCAGTACTTGCTACGTTTACTGTATATGCTTTTAGCATTTAACTTTTTGCATCGAATACTAACTAAAGCCAAACGCAGTAGTCACCATTACTGCATTTGAATGTAGCAAAAATAACAAAAACCTACTCTTGCGATGCTAAGCCTAAACGCAGTATTCTACAGTACTGCGTTTAAGAGAAGGAAGAGTGAGAGCGAGCTATGCATGTACGTATGCCGCACGGTATAGTGCCGCGTTTCGCTCTAGCAAATCAGTGCGTCGACGTCGCTCGCTGACAGGACAGTGTGCTCCGCGTGGTTATATTTTGTCAAATGCCCCAGGATTTCGGTAAGTTTCTTTCATTGTTTTATGTATAATTAATACTCGTTTGTCGTGGGTTTGTTATAACATACTCGTTTAACGTATTTCAACGGCACGTGTTTGTAATGGCAAGATTTTGAATTAGTAATGCACCGTCGGCCACAAATGTGCTTACCCACATAATCAATGGATTCATTCGCAAAATAGGGTAGGCAATTCTTCAGGTCATAGTTCGGATTGTTGTATAAAGTCCGGCCTATTTGATTATGTGTATAATTCGTATTAAGTATAATTCGTGTTTGTTTATGATGACGAATGTATCAGCATTAGTGTTAATTTTCATTTAAGTCGAACATTCGTACCAACATAAGTGTGTCATGTGAATAATATAATGATGATGACTATAAAATATGAATGGATGTAGAAGGTATACCTACAGGATGAATATTGTGTGAAGCAATGTGTGGAAATAATCAAATATCGTCTCAGTAAATGATGGAATGAGAATGACATATTATTATTGCATCCGAAGTGTGTGTGTATGTGTGTATGCGTGCATGCATGTGTGCGTGTATGTGTGCGTGTATGTGTGTGCGTGTGGGTGTGCGTGTCTGCTGAAGTGCGTGCGTATGCGTGTGTTTATGTGTATATGCGTTTGTGTGTGTGTGTGTGTGTCATCATGCATATCCATGGATATGCATGATTGTGTGTGCAGTCGAGTTCTCCAATATCTATGCAAATTTTTTGTCATAAATATCTGTACTCAACCTTATTCTTTTAGCAATAAAGTCATATGTTTGAAACAAAAAATGCATAGATATTGGAGAACTCGACTGTACCTAGGTATGTGTTAGTGAATGTGCCTGTGAATAGGCCCATATATTTGATTCAACGGTGTTGAACCTGTTTTTTTTTATTTCAGATCATTTTAATCAAAATGTCTTCAAATACTTGAGGCAGAAACATGGTACAAATGGTGATTGACATGCCTAACCAATGTAAAGATACATCTGATTCTTTGATTCTTCAAGATACGTCAAAAACGGAAATTACTACTAAAAAAAAACATGATGAAAGGACCTACATAAAAAATATGGTCTGTGCCGAGGTGCATAGAAATTCTATGCCCATTTATGTTAAAATTACTCACGATAGAAGTACGAAAGAAATCGACTTCCTCAAAACAGAGCTAGTTAAACAAGGTTCAATACCTTGTGCTGTTCAAAATACTAAGCCACGAGGTATTGCTCAAGAAAGAATGTCGGATATATTGAAGAAGTTAAGTGATCTCATCCCAAAAATCAGATTACCATTCTGGGAAAACTTGCCCGTTAACAATGATTCGATTGATCTCGTACAACACAGAGAGTCTGAAGAGTAACATTTAGGTGTTAAAACTTTTATTTCTAAGAGTTTGTTATTAATACGTTAACTGCCAGGTCAAAAACGTTAAAGGTAAAACCTCCACTAGCGTCGGACACACGGTGTCCCCCATGGCGGTCAAAGTGTTAAGAAGGATTGCTATTGTGATTTATTAGAAGAAGTCTTTATTTTTAAATGAGAAATGATGTAGGTAGGCTATTGTGTTTAGAATTTTATATTCAGTTATTTTTGCTAAAAGTATTTAAAATAATGTTAAATAATGTTTAGTAGTCTGCTTTGCTCAACTTTATGAGATTGAAAACATAAATAATTTAAAAAATTGTCCATCTTGATTGTGATAATAACTCTAATATAGAATTTCGATTTTAATTTAGTATTATAGACCAAAATTATATAGGTTATGGAAGTTGGCTACATACTTTTAATTTAATTTATATTTCTATAAAAATATTGTGTAGATTTGATTTAGTGCCATAAGCCATAACAATAATTATTATTTATTTAAAAAAATGATAACTTAATGAGTGAGAAAAATGTTTTTGTAACAAGTTTTATAGACTGATTATTTAAGCTAAGTAAAAAAATTAAAAAAAAATTATAATGTCTACCTTTCTCTGTCTTATTTCGTTTCTTAGTCATTTATACATTTGACAGAAGCTAAATTTACCTACATTTTAAATAGTGCCAGGCATCAAAATATAAAATGATTGCTAATTACAAACGCAGTATTGAGCATGTGCTAGGTAATTTTGCAGTAATAAACACAATTACTGCATTTAGTCTTAGTAATACGGTAATGCTCGCAAACCCAGAAAGTTGATGAAAATGCAGTACTGAGCGTTTTATCTAAATAAGACAATAAAGTGAAGAAAAAAATAAATCAATAGAAAGCTAGATTTTTTTACTATTTTTAAGTCACACCTTAAAAGTTATATAACGGATATTTCTCCATTAGATATGAAAAAATAAGTTTACCGCGTTTATCTCCAAACCGCCATTTTGCAAGTACTGCGTTTGCAATAAGCAGGGCAGAATTAATATAATTTATAAAATTCGGTTAAAAATTAATCTGAGTCTTTTTCATTTTCATCATTCTTTAGAAGCTTTTATTGTTCTGGAAAAAATGTAAAACAGTATAAAATACCTTAAACGTTCACAATCACAAAGTTTTATTGTAGAAATAATAACAGAAAATCTGATAACTGCTAATACTTACTATCTAAATCCAAATGACAGCAATTTTCTAGTCGATTACTAAATCAACAATACTTAACGGTAGATTGTCTAGTCTAAATAATAAATTAGATTTGTACAGAAGACTGTCTTGAGTAAAGTGAGGTCGAAATCGATCTAGTGTCAATTACTTGTTAGGTATACTAAAACTTTACGCAAATTCATTATTCAGGTCACCACTTTCGAGTCTAGCCGTTTTAGAGATGACTGTTTAAATATTGATAGACCCACCGAGCTAACATTATGAACTAAAAGTTCAATTTTCTGTCTTGAAAGTTAGTGTTTATTATTGAAGATTGATGGTGACAGCACCTTTTTTCGAATTATTCATGTTATGAATTTAATTTAAGAAGAAGAACAGTGGTTAGGAATTTCAAGCTTAGCTATATAATAATTTTAGGTATTTAAGTATTGTCGGATAAAGGTATAGGCCTAGGGATATCGCAAGACTGGAGTCCTGTCGCAATCAAGGCGAGGTCGCGGCAGGCCAAGGAGTTGATGGCGGCACGCCTCCGAGGGTTTCCTCAGGAATTAGCAGATGAGACACAACATCGGGAGAAATGGAAGGAATTGCGAGGTCTTTGCCCAAAAGTGGGATCAAAATGGTTAGCAAATATAAGTATCGTTTGATAGGCAGAGCACTTATTATCATATTCATAAAATATCTACTAGCTTTTTAAAACAACACAAATTCTAGAGCAAAAACAAACATTACCGATGTCATTTGCCTGAAGCCTACTAGGAAATCTGATACTAATAAAAGTATGACAGTTATTATACATGATGTTTTCATAAATCTCTTTCTATACTCGTAAAACAAACGAACACATGCTCTCAATAAAACTGAAGTATTAAACTCCCTTAACAATCATGACGTGTGTGAGTACACATCACTTTGAAGAACCACTTACAAACAGAACGTAGTCATAAAAACCTTCATTACACACCAAAGATACGATTTATTCTCTAGACACACTTTTACAACTACTAAGAGCTCAGAACATTAACTACTACGCCTAAAACTAAGTGAGGGAAGAATATCGCCTATAAAAAATATTATCGTCGACAATATTTGCAAGAACATCTGCTAACAGAGTTAAGGAATATTAGTCATAAAAATCTTACTCTTCGGTGACGGATTGCGTCTTATTCGATAAAACTTTTATCGATGAACCAAATGTAGTAATAATATCTAGATATGATATTATTTGGGAAGATTTGTCGGGGTCGCTGATATTGAAAGCTTTCTGTCAATATTATTTATACAATAAAAATGGCACTAAACGATTTAAACAGAAACAAGGATATCAAGATTGTCGTGGACTAAGATGAAAGTGACAGTGACAGAATGAGTTTTTAATGGCGACTCTGTGACAGATTAAGATTTTAATAGCGACTCAATGACATCATGAGACTTTTATGGCGACGACTGGTAACACCTTTTACTTTTTGGCGTTGTCTGTAGAACAGAAGGGCAATTTTTGTATTCTATAAGAACTTTCGCATTCCAATCTCAAACTCAGTCTCAAATCCTACTAATATTATAAATGCGAAAGTTTGTAAAGATGTTTGGATGTTTGTTACTCAATCACGCGCAAACCGTTGAACAGATTTGCATGAAAATTGGCACATAGATAGACCATTTCCTGGATTAACATATAGGATACTTTTTATCCCGGTAATATGTTCCCTTGGGATAATCGTTCTATTTACGCGGGCGAAGCCGCGAGCAGAAGCTAGTTGTCAATAATACCTTTAATTTTTCCATATTTTTTCCTATATTTTTGTCGAGTTTTGACATGAAGCATTGACACTCGAGAGTTTAAGACAGACAGTCACATCATGAAAACAAAGGCCTGCTTAAAACTTTATTAACATAAGATGAAACCTAATATGTAAATACTGTTTCGTTTTGTGTCAAAACCTGTTTTGTCTGCTTAAAATACACAGACAAAACCGGGTTAGACTTTGTTGTGGGTGTATGAGAACAATCGGAAATATGATTTCGTTCGGGAATTATTCAACCGAAATTTTACAAATACCTTTATTTTAAGACCACCGGCTTACATTTCAGCCTTTACTTCCAACGTTGCCTTAGCGTGTTCTTATTTCAAGTTCAAAAACAATGTCGTGTACAATACTATTGTATATAATCACGATCGTAATCACAGTACGCTTCGTCGACGTTAATTCCATTACGGCATGTTTAATCAATACACGCGACCCGCCTTACCTATATATCAGTGAACGCATTCTCCATTGCTACCTCTATAGAACCTATTGTACCTATATCTGGCTCTATTGGAGATTGCATGTCATGATACTTATTGAAATTATCGTGGAGGGCGATATTAAGTGTCATTTTAGTGTCATTATGTAACTCATAATGTATCACTATCAACCATGCGTATGTTCATTATTTTATATTGTTATTTGGTATTGTTTGCTCAAGAATATTTTCAGTTATAGAAGCATTTAAGAATGTTTAATTGTTATTTTAGTAATGAACATTATTTTTGAGAGCATGGTTTTCATAATTAATTCGAAGGCCATTTATTTTAGCAAAATGCTAAAAATTAATAACAAAGTCATATTTTATTCAATAACGACTACAAAGGGAATTTTAAATTGCTATCATACAGAAATTCAATTTGTTTGCGAAAGGAAATATACAGGTTGCTCGCTTTGTAAAGCAAATATAAAATGTGCTCAGGGATAAAAATCAATTTTCCATGTAATATTATTATGTTTCTCTTTTTATTAAAAAAAATAAAGCGAAGGCTTATTTAGGTACCGATGGAAGCAGGTTCACAGTTAAAACAATAAGGAACTCGCCGATTAAAGTAAGATAAGAAATAAAGGTTGTATATACTTTATTGTTATAAAGACGAAAAGTTTGTAAGTTTGGATGTAGAAGCAAAATCTACGAAACTACAGTTTCAGTTTGAAAAATGATTTCACAAATAGGATGCTACGGTATCCCTGATTTAAAATAGGCAATTATTTTTAAGGAAAAAAAATACGTGAGTAAATTCACGTGGATGAAGTCTCGGGTAGTAGCTAGTCTTCAGTTATTAAATCAAATCGCACTACAACAGCGGAAAGCTTCCTTTATTATACTACAACGTGGCAACGGAATTATTTTCAGCCTTAAATGACAACCAATTTGAGCAGATGCTGTCACGATCGCGGTCGCGGTCCGGTCGTGACAGCGGTCAAATACTGCAGTAGTCTGACGGCGCCTGTGACCATGACCGCACTTGCCCCGCACTGTGCTCTCCAGTGTGGCGGGGCCTTAAATATTAACATGAAAATACGGCCAATAAGAAATCGCATAGCGTTTAAATCCGTGACAAAATCAAATATTCAGAACCTCCGGACGAACTCAACTTGAGTAACTAAATATTATACTTCACGAAGTTTATGTTTACTGCAAAGTTCCCCTGTTCCGAAAGTTTTCAGCAATGCACTGAAAGGTTACACCTTGAGGCTTACACTGAGTGAAATAATATTATTGTTCGTACAATTTCTTTTTGAAACACATGGAGGAAGTTTGTAGAGCGCTTTGTTATTTTAAGTTACCTATTTCTCGTTCAAAGGAAAAGTTTTATTTCATCCAAATGGAAAACCATTCATTATTTTATAAAATTTGTTACTTCATTAGCTTTTCACTTTGCATGTTTATTTGAATAACCAAAGTAGGTATTTAATTTAAAAATATACGCGAACAAAAAAAAAAGAGAAAAAAGATAATTTGTCCACGCTGTTAAATAGAATACTTGTGTCCTTCATTTACAATCAAGTCATCCCTTTTTTTAAGGACATAAATCCTATAACAGCCTGTATATAATTGAATAAGTTGCGCAGTAGTAGCTCTTACCAATAATTTAGTTAGAGACTTCTAAAAGCAATAAATGGCTATATTTATTGATTGTAATGGATATAATAAAGGACTTTGGGACTTAGATATTGGGGTTTGCGACAGTTTTAGATGAGTGGGCAAGGGTTTCAGATACGTAATATCTGAGAACTAATTGCGTTTGGTTGCTTATTGGATTTGAGTGGTCTATGAATTGATCGGCCTGGAAACGGGTTTGGCCAACCCTAAGAAATATCCAATTTCGGTGACCACAGTAAGGAGTTGGAGTACAAAGGTATCACATTGTTCTACCAAATTGATTTAAAAGCAACAACAGAATTTTACTGAAGTAGTTGTTGAAGAAGGCAGATAGTCAGTTTATTAGAAGGTGGACTGACTGAAACTCAGTGTAATAGGGTTATACTGGGTAAGTCATGTAAAATTTTGAAATCAGCCATTGACAAATCTTGAAATCTTTGTAAAGAATTATTGATAACTAGCCCGCGACTTCGTCCGCATGAATGTCGGTTATCGCGGACAAAAAGTAGCCTTTGTCCATCCCCAGAGTTCAAGGTATTTTCATACCAAATTTCATCAAAATCAGTTCAGCCGTTTCATCGTGAAAGCGTAACAGATAAAGTTACTTTCGCATTTATAATATTAGTATGGAAGTATGGATTATACTTTGCAAAAGTTACACGAACTCTCAGTTTCAACAAAATCTAATATTGTGGCATTATTGTCAAGAAATTTGCTGAGCTATCAACACCTAATCACAGCAGTTTTGCGTCAGCTACATCAGTTTTACGTTGGCCATAAGTAGATACTCTAAATGAATAATCCGCGCTTCTATGACACTATTATGTTGAGTTTTCTTTGTTTTAAATCCCTCTACCATAAAAAGAAAGTCAATAAAGAACAAAATAGGTAATTTTTACTAAGCGTTTAACTCCACAACGGTGTCAAGATCTGATACAGCAGAGTCAGGAAACCGATCTAGTTACCATTAATTACCATATTCCTGTTTTAGCGGCATGAGCTTTCAACTTTTGGTGCTGCACTATCGACTAGCATCCACTGAATATTTAACAGTTTGCGGTGTTTCCATTTTAAATATTGAATATTTAAAACAGATGCTGATTCTGTAAATATAACATTTAATATCAGGGATATATCGCAATCGGATTTTCCGGTAAGTACAGTTTACAGACTGATTTTAAATTCAATAAAAAAATATCAGCTAGGTATTGCCTTCTTCTCACATAGAGAAATTGGAGTGTGACAAACGAGGTCAAAAGTGGATTGGCGATTTAAGACTTATTTGTTATGTATCCACCAATGTCAGTGATATCCAAGATGAACAATTAATTTATTTTTCATAATTTATAACAATGTAGGTAGGTACATACAACATTACCACGTAATAAAAAATAAAACTTATAACTATTAAACTAAAAAAAAACGGATACATTAAGGCATCAAAAAAGTCATCCACATCGCTGTCATCTGAGAATGTGCCCAAGAGACTGGCGGCATTGCTACGTTGGATGGCCATGCTTAACCTAAAAACCAGCTTTTGGATCACGATAGTGTCAACCATACCTTTGGTAAATTTTCTTAAAAAAAAATACTTTATATTATTCACTTTTATTTATTTATTGTATTTAATAACTTTATATAATTAATAGTTATGTCGGGTTTACATATTTTTTACATAATGTTAGCTTGCATATTTTTGTTACATATTTATTATTACAACTTTTTATTCATTTACCTTTAGTCACTCATGACTGTGGCCGCCCGTGGCATCTCTGCAAGGCCCTGTCAGAATACCAGCGCTGCGATATTTCATGTCGTAGCATTGTGCTGAGACAGGAGCCTTTTTGGTCTTGTACAGGTTTCATAAGGCTTTTTTTATGTTTTATTGTTTTATATAACCCTTTTTTATGTTTGTGTTTACCTGTACGAGGTTACAAATAAACAATTTTACTTTCTTAAAAAGGTTTCAACCCTGAAACGGCTTGAAAATAAAGTTATCACTTGGGATACTTGCACTGTTTTAGGGTTTTCTACAGCCGCAAAAAAGAAATTTATTTCATGTTTTTTGAAAGTACTGTAAGTATATGAATTGAAAAAGTTTCATTGTTACCTGGTATTGAACCCGCAACTTTAATGCATGACAGGTGGCCATTTTTAAAAGGCAATAACTTTTTGTAACTGACAAATATTTTCTAACACCGAATAACTGAATTGTTACGATATCTATCTATTTTTTATCTATTTCGTACTGAGTAAATAATATTATTATTTTTATTCAGAACACTGCAACATGATTTTAAAGATCAAAGACCTCTCCGTTTCATTTTCTATGAAGATAACTAAATTTATATCTGAAAGCTAACCTTTAGCTTAATGACGACCTCCAAATTAAATATTCATTCGTTTTAAACAAATGTGTGCCTTATGTTTAGATAGGCCTAGCAAAGCGGTTCCCAACTTGTAATAAGTTACTATAAAAACAATATTTAGTTACATCATTATCTGCTGTTCCAACACAATGTTTGGTTTAGTGATTATTCAAATTTTGGTATAAAGCTTTTGTGAGAATAGGACTTATTATTGCAAAACGTTTTAATATCTAGCGTTTCTCCTCTTCTTTCTACAGGAGATAGAACCGATTGTTCACAAACTAAATTCAATTTGGATCCATGTGAAAATGTCCCCACATATTATTATTATTATTATTATGACAATTGAATCGTTTCTACGGGACTCTTTGAGCTTCATTGCCTCGGAGGTGTGTGCCTTCTGGTTGTCGGAACTGTTGATTTTTGCTTTCAGGAGCTATAGTGGTTGGAAATAGTGTGGCGGGCTTGACCCGTTATAAATTAGTAGAATTGATATCTTTTCTGACGGTAATAGATAAAATCTCAAAGATATCAAACTTATTTTAGCTGATTTTCGCCGTGTTTTAATTAATAGAAGTGATAATTTTATATCATTATTATTTACATACATCCGTTCCTTTTTCATTTTATCAGAGAGAAAAAGAAAGAAGTAGTCTGAAACAAGTTTAACTCGTGCACAACAGAACTTATTTCTACCAGCTATATTGAGTTGTATCAAACTGGTATAATATTGTGGTAGGCACGGCTGGCTGAACCGTAAGCCAACGTAACGTGTGTAACATTTGTAGCAAGTTCTTGGAAATCAGCATACTGTAATATCAGTGTCTAATTGACAACACCGTTATTGGTTAACGATATTGTCTGTGAGGCATTATATATTGAGCTTCATAGAATTTGTGTGTTGGATAATTACGTTACAACTCAGTTTTAGATGGTATGATATCTCTAGTGGAATGTGTAGTCGCAGAACAGGCCGCACATATAGCGAAGGGGCTTGTTGATGGCAGTCCAATGCCAGTAGAGGGCGCGAATTAAGCGGCATGACCGGCTCATGGTAGTAGAAGGAACCGTGTGATTTTAGTCGGTAAAATTCTGACACTGCCCTCCATACGCCTAAGTTGAAGGGTATCCAGGAGAATATTCCCACAAAAATAATGGTGGAATCATATAAGTGTGTAAACATAAACACTGCATGCTACCACAATCTATCAAATGTCTTTAATAGTTTTTCAACTTTACTACAAAAGAATAAGGTTCATGTTCAGTTGCGAATATGTAACAGTTTGGGATAGCTTGAGTGAGTCTATAGGACATCCAAAACTTTTACCTAGAGTAGGTTTAAATGAATCACCGTTAAATATCTATAATCATTAAGCACAGTTAGATACTTCGAGAAATAGGAGACATTTATACGTAAGTTGATTTGTTTTTGGCCGAACTCTACCCAATTAGGCCTTCCTAGTTATTCTTAAACGCCGAGTTAGTTGCTTACACGTGCCGATTCTGTATGATATTTAGGGAGGATTCGATAAACTTGTATAATTCTTATCCGGGGATTAAATACACAAAGTAACACAGTTAAAAAACTTTTCGTTTTACCAAATTTTAATGTCGGTATAACTAGACTGTCTATCCGAATGTAAAGTGTTATACCGTCAAAATGCATCGAGTAAACAAGTTATCCCCAAGACGCCTGCCAAGTGTGGGGATTATGGCAAACCCCTTGGTGAAGGCCATTGTTTAACAGCGGACGTCTTCCGGCTGATGACGATGAGGATGAAACAAGTTATCCGTGATTAATATAATCCCTTCAAAATGGTTGAGCAGAATGGTGCTGATCCACGCGTCATCTTCGTGAACGGGCGCTGTCAGTAGAGATTGGTCAACTCTTAACTGCCGTGGCTTTTATCTTCTTTTTTTTTAATGCATTGTATTGGTCTTTATCTGCATTGTTTTCACATATAGAAGCAACGTGAATAATGTAATCAGCATTTTGTAAAAAAAAACCCGATTTAAAAGAGAGTGTCCGTGGAGTCTCTTGCTCGTTCTTCTCCATAGAGACCTACGCTACGTTTTGGAACGAGCAACTAGCTTCATTTTTCTGACTAACTAACTGACTCTTTAACAATTCAAACGTGCCTGTAAACGGTTTAATTGAAATACATGCTTTGACTTTGAATGACGGTCGCTACATTACTAGCTACCGATGACATCTCGTGTGAACATCATTGACATTTGAAAATTATAAGTCGACAAAATTATGTAGACACAAAATCTTACATTCCGCTTTTTATACAATTGAATTTCTATTTTAGTTGACTCGCACATGTCATTCATCATTCATTCATCAACTCAAGAGTAACAATACCTAGTATTGGCCACAAACGAAAAACGCAAACGAAATTATCTGAGAGTAAAACCACTCAGTAAAATTATTCAAGGATTAGTTACTTTGGTATAACGTGGTATTTAGTCGAATCCGCTCTTAGTAATTTAACCTCATGTTTGCAACTACGAGTTTATTATTTGGTGCAAGTGTGCGCTAATCTATTATTAAATCATAACTTAACATAGTATTACGATTGGTTATAGTAATGTATCAAACAATCACATTAGCATTTGATTTGACAGTAGAATAGAAACCTCGCGGTGTGTGTCGCAGATGAATTGATTTGCGGTGTAACTTGATACGCGTAACATCACGCCACGGATTGCTCAAAGGTTTATGAAGAGGTTCATTCAACCACATTTAACCGGTTACCTTTAATTCCCAAAAGTGTTAGAACCTGTTTCAATCAACTAGGTTAAAATCTGCCTGCCAGGAGACCGTGGAGAAACCCGACAATACTGCTCTATCTGAGAGTCAAACCCATGAGTTCTAACCAAACCCTACGCTCAGCAGTGGCACATGTAAGCACGAGAGCAATGGGCCAGTTAATATATTATTACAAGCTTCTCAAAGTATTGGTTTTTATTCAACCTGTATAGTCCCATTACTGGGAGCCGTAAGACTATGGGGGACCTTTCCAATTATTATAAGGAAGAGTGGAAACTCTACCTTATATTAATATAATAATTCATTTATTTCCGGAAACAAAGACCCATAACATATACCTTGCAGACTATCATACATTTTTATAAAAACCACAAAACATATTAATAAACTATTGTACACGAAGTGACGGCGTCGTATTGCGTTGCGTGGTGTCTCGTAGCCATCCGCGGAATTGCCGATACACGATACCCTTCGGCAAAAACTGTTCCTTGAAGAAGGTCGTAATGTAATATGTAATGAGTCGTACTCGCACCACCAACGACTTCAAATTCGTGTTGTGGTGCTATTCCAACTTCTCGACCCACGTCCAAGGGCTTATGTGTTGCCTTCTCTGTCCAATCTCTCAAAAACGTCTCCTCCTATTCCTTTCTCGGCGATAACGACCGTCTTCGGGCACCTACTTTGTGAGGACTCTGGATCATCGGTTTACATGTCTCAGGGAAATAGTACAATTAGGTATTTGATCAAATTCCTAAGGGATTTTGTCAAATCACGGCAGATGCTACCATAACAACTCATTTTGCTATTTTCCTGAAGAAAGTAAAGTAAGTAATTGGATCAAATCTTAAAACTGGTTATTTCACCACTTCACAAATTCAGTTTAGGGATTTGATCAAATCCCTAACAATGCCAGTTTCCTGCGACATGCACATAAGGTCCACCCAATCCCACTACAGCCTCGCAGACTTATTGACACACATGGCGATTTCTGTTATAGAGCGTATCGTGGTATTGTGTATTCGGTTGCTGAGCTGAAACTCAACGCATACAATGTATTAAATATATAATTCTAAAACAATAGTATCCCAGGTGCGTGTAAATATTAAGTTTAATTTACAACTACGCCTCGAGCGCAAATCCAACGTATGTTGAACATTTCGTCAGTAATCAAAACTAAAATATTACAGTGAATTTACAATTTAAATCTCTGTAAATGTTGGTTATGTTGTTAAGTGCAGCCATTAATTTGATTAAGAGGTAGATCTTGTGTGCTCAAAATATGTGGGAGAAATGTTTTGTTCTTCATTCTGTGGTGTCAACATGAGGAGTGGAAGATAGGTAGGTAAATACATACATGAAGAGATTACCTACTTGGGTTACAGAAATATCAAGAATGTATGTAGGTCTAGGGCTGTGCTAAATTCAAGTGCTTACAGCTAAGTACGAACACATTATTTATGAATATTTTGCTTTTATGTAAAAACTTTTTGAGGCAATTAATTTTTTTATCGTATCATCCTCAATTTGTTTAAAACGCCTCTATTTACCTACATTTTTGAGAAAAGAGCAAAAAAATCACATTAAGCAACAAACCCAAGAATACTAGAAAGGAAATCTTTTTAGGAGTAAGTAAGGTTGAGTATTTATTAAATGACATTTTATTTGTACAGAAACAAAGATCACCTACAATATCAGGTGACATTGTTAGATTAGACAACCTCCTAATGCTGACGTTGAATTAACGCAGAAGTGACTTCTTCTATTTGTCTAATTATCGTTCAAAGGTTGGGATTATCATGGAATGTTATGACCATACCACCAAATAAGGGCCATTACTATCTATGGAGACAAGGTGGAAAGTCTAATGTGTCTGTTATTTTATTCGTCAGTATAATCCAGGTATAATTAGACTATAATTAGGTTGAAGTTTGATTGAACAGATCATTTATTCATGGTCTGTCGAATGCACCAGGTTAGACGGACTAAAACCGTTACGTTGTAGGTAATAAATAAAAAATAAAACTTTTATTGCGTAACGGGCACTGTAATTTTACTAATCCTTACTAATATACTATTGTAACGTGATGATTTTCAACAAACCACAAATTTGAATTTTCGCGCCTTAACGCATAATGCAACTCAGTCAAATGTCAGATCTGGGGGTCTGCCCCTTTTACGCTATTGGTTAATTTTTTATATTCACTGCAGACGAACAAAGTGTCAAAAACTGAGAAATATTTTACACCAGGGTGTTGAAACCATCCCGAATTAAAATCCACAAAACACTTTCAAAGAGTCCCAGATTCAGCAAACGTTAAATTACTAGAACGCGCCAAGACCATCCGCCAATGACAAGCTTGTCCAATGGCAAGCCATCGGAGCGAGCTGCTGTGTTGCCAGACGAATGTCAAATCCTCTAGCGTTGCAACTTCTCCAAAGTTGGGGAAACACTTGTTGTGAATTGAACCGTCATTTGTTTGGTATCTCTCCAGTTTTCTCACTAGCAGTTATCTTGTTATATTGTTTCAGCCGAGTAAGCTTCATTTGCTGTGGTATTTGTTACCCTTTCAAATTTAAGAACGGGAAGGAATCTTTCATACTGGAAGCTAGGAGGGAATTTGTAAGCGAGGCGGGTAACCCCAAGCTCTTGACAGGATTTGTGACTTTGCAGATTTCGTAGGAGATTCGAGATTTTTCCTTTGATCGACAGCAGTCGTTGCAATAATTTTTACCACTCGGTTTTGTAACCTTACAACAAAGGGATTGACCCAAGGAATTCAAGTGGACCCTAGGCCTGAATTATACATGTACTAGGAAGTAACAGGGTGGCGGGGCATTCATCCAGAAGGAATTTCGACTTTTGGACGAACTGCACGGGAAGAATTTGATTCTCAAAAGAAATTGATCTCAGAAGGAATTGATCTCTGAAGGAATTAACTCTCTGAAGAGTTAGTTTGATCTCTGAGGAGAATATTCGAATAGCAGAAGGAGGAAGTCCCACTGCACTGGTTTGCATCGGCAGCGGCGCTGTTTTGATTGCTGGCTCGTGGCCTGGAGTGGAGCACTCGGACAGGTCCACGTTTGTGAGCATCCTAAAGTTGAAATACACGAGGTCAGTGCAGCTTCAATATTAGTACTAACAGTGGTATTATTCTGTAGGGACTTGTGAATCATTGTAACTACTTAATAAGGGACCCAACACACACCAAAGAACCCATTACTGTTAAGCGAACCCTGTCGCTGAGCTAGTTTTTAAATGATTGATTTGTAACAGCGTGGAACTTTCGGTGAATACACCTGTAAACCTTTCTAAATTCTTTTCTTTTCTTTTTCTTTGCCACGTGGCCCTTATGGGCATTTATTTGGGAGGTCTACGTGACACTATATACTAATATACTAATTATACTAATCCATACTTCCATACTATAATATTATAAATGCGAAAGTAACTCTGTCTGTTACGCTTTCACGATGAAACGGCTGAACCGGTTTTGATGAAATTTGATATGAAAATAGCTTGAACCCTGCGGAAGGACATAGGCTACTTTTTATAACCGACATTCACGCGAACGAAGTCGCGGGCAAAAGCTACTTAGCCCATAATAAAGAGAAACAGTACCGTATCCCTCTGGGTGCCTAAAGACGAACGCTCTCATCGAGGTAGTCTTAGGAATAGCGTGATAACAAGGATTTATTCATGACAGATTGGCATGAGAAAGAATCAAAACGAGAGATGTGAAAGTTCAAGGGGAAAAATTTGCTCAACAGTGGCACAATACAAGTTTTATTACAAAAATTAACAACAATTGAAAGAAATTCTACCTATTAAAATTAAATATCAAAATCTTATCAAAATGTAGGTAAATAGAGGCGTTTTTGACAGACATGAGACCTATAGTTTGAAAAGCAAATTATTATTAATAAAGTTACTTATTATAACTTTTCAAATATACTTGTGAAAGCAATTATTGGCAAATCTAGCAATTCATTAACCGACTGATTGAACGTAATCTTTCAATTTCTATCAAATTATAACCATTTATCGAAATTCTAAAATGTTTAAATCATTCATCATGCCTGAGGTTATAGAGAAATATAATAATTAATTTGTTTGTTAGTGTTTATTTTAATTAACTTTCTAGTTATACTTGTTTTAATTGACCATGTTTATTTGTTAACAACAAAAATGTTAGTAATTCCGTTGAAAATTTGATTCAAACATGTTTTGTTTATTAATTAATGCTTTATTTAACTTACATTCGTAATTAAATATACGAACTGTTTGGTTGGCTAATAATGAATTGAGCAAAACGCACAACTATGTACTTATTCCTTTGTACCTATTGTTTATCTCGTTTAGAAAAAGGGTAAATAATTTGCCTTGTTAAGAAGATAAGGCATTTTTATTTAAACCACCAGTTTTTAAAGAAGTCATCTCTCTACACATAAAGGCTGGATCAAGAATAGAAGAAACCCAGCGGTTCACACAATGGCAAAACAAATGAACCAATAAAGACGACTACTCTAACACTACGGCTTGCTAATGTCTTAAGTGAAGAAGTTACTGTATTCGTAAGGCTCGCTTAGGTAACGCTGAATATAATTATATTTAAATAATAGTAATATTCTCCCAACCTATTTTCGGCCACGCCGCGGTGGCCAATCTTAATGGAAACTTTTTTTCGGAATGGCATCGCGTTGGTCAACTTACAACCTACTATATAAGACGCCATTAAATTGCCTGTAAGGTCATTTACAGTAGAAATTATATAAACATTGCAATAGTCATCATCATCATCTTCCTGCCCTTATCTTATGTGTAGGTACTTGTGGTCGGCGCAATACGTTTTCTCCTTCCATTCCGTCCTGTCTACAGTCGAGATATCACTGATTTCGATCCCTTCTCTTTCATATCATTCTTCACATAATACATCCATCTTTTCTTCGACCTTACTCTTCCTCTCCATTACTTACAACAACAGTTATTCCAACAACATCACCAGATTTGCTACTTAACCGGACTTTCCTGTGTTATAAAAAGTGAATTTAAGGCCTCCAGCCAGGGCAAAAACTTATAAACTAACCGACTACACGCTAAGGCCACCCCTTGTGGAGTACGAACCTAGGCTTCGGACGTCGATGGGGGAGGGCAGCAAAGGGACAGGCTGGATCGCATTTCAAAGAATAACGAAGCACACAGGAGATATTAGTGCACAATCATGGTGTACGTTAGCACAGGTGCACTCCCTCCCTCGCTCTCATAGTCTAATAGGACGGCAAAGACCTAATGGAAAAACCCAATAACACTTTGCCCGACCTGGGAATCGAAAGCAAGACCCCACGCTCGGCAGTCGCGTTTGCGACCACGAGACCAACGGGAGTCAAACAAGACGTATACTTAAATAAAACATTGTTATCGCTATTTCGCTTTCGAACTTCACGGTTTCAGTTAGGTTATGATGTTCCACCTAAGATGTCAAACTCAGAGTAATAACTACAAGTCATTATGATATTCCCAAGATGGGCTGAATAAACGTGGGGATAATGGCAATCTTCTCCCTTATGGAGGAAAGAAAAAAGAAAGAAAGAAAAAATGTTTATTTGACACAGACCATGTGCACACAAAAATAATAATAATAAAGTTGATGATAATGATTAATGATATTAGATGCCTATGAATTAGTAATTAGTCTTTGGTGTAATTGGATTTAATTCTGCTGAAACTAACCAAAAAAGTTACAACCACTCCTTAGTGGTTGTAACTTTTTTGGTTAGTTTCAGCAGAATTAAATCATAATCAATAACCAATCGATCGATCGATTGGTCTGGTAACACCCTTGTGTTACCAGACCAATCGATCGATCGATTGTAGAATGGATTAGTCGACGTTGATCGATAGTTTCTACCAGACCAATCGATCGACTGACGATCGACGATCGAACGATGGTAGAATGGATTAGTTGACGTCGATCGAGCTGCTTGATTATAATTAGTGATGGATTATAGCCGGAGTTAATCGATCAACGTCGACCGGTGCCATCGACCGGAAATCGGTCGATTAGTTAGTGTAACGGTATCTGTCAATGAGCC
The DNA here is from genome assembly GCA_947361185.1 of Charanyca ferruginea. Taxonomy (NCBI): domain Eukaryota; kingdom Metazoa; phylum Arthropoda; class Insecta; order Lepidoptera; family Noctuidae; genus Charanyca; species Charanyca ferruginea. The sequence goes on from OX376070.1 coordinate 9,307,428, forward strand.
AAAGCTACCACACCAATCGATCAACGTCGATCGACGTCGACCGATGGCATCAATCGATGATGGAACGGTTGGTGTAGTAATACCCTAACCTAATTATGATTTCTAAGGTCGTAGTTAGGCAAGTGACTGACTAAAGCAAAAGTAATCTACGTAACTCAAAATCGACGAGATGGGATAGTTCCTATCTCGTCTTCAAGAATTTCCAAGTAATAGAAGTTTTTCAGGTAAATAATAAAGATAGTATCAACTCCCACTAATTGTAAGTGGCGTTTTGATTCTAGCTTTTATTTCAAAAGTCAGACAAGAATAGCTGATTCTAATGAATATTGACAGTTGACACAACGAATATGTTTTCGCCTTATTTATTGTGCAGAAATAAATTTTTTATATAACTTTATATTCATGTATTCGACAATTCTGTTGCCGTTGCGCGGCTGTTATCACTACTATTTTAGAATAGTATTGAATTCCATACTGTATTTACTAAAATAACATTTATTTTTGCAGCGATAAAAGCGAAGTTAACGTAGCTATACTCTGTTTTTCTGTGACGTGTTCGCTGGTTATTGTTTAATTAGGATAATAACGGGGTCCAAATACACTGAACTGAAACTTGCATGTTCTTCTTATCACTGCGAATATTATAATCAATTTTTCAACCTTATCTGAGAACCTTCTGGTACGGAGATTTTGAAGGTTGGCAAAATTCCAAATAACAACTAACCTTAAAATAACCCCTACTATGGGTTATTGTTGAACAATATGGAATATTGTTGTATGCAACCGCACACCGTTATGCTTACGTTACATTGCGCGCTGCCGTACACAAAGATTTTTCCCACCTAAACTAAAAGTCGTCTCCCAAAAATAATTTTTGTTCCGTTTCACGAAAGTTCCAAAAAAGCTTTTGACATGACCGTTCCAGAATAAATAATGTCTCTAGGGTTCATTACATATACACCATTAATGTTAAACGATAATGGGGGAAACAAAATACGTAAGTTTGCCGATCATGATGAATTCTAAATTAGTCCAATCCAATTATTAATACCAGTATTCCGACCTCCACAACCCAGTTACTGGGTAACACAATACCCCTTTTTATGAATGGTTGTCAATCTTTCGGGCTACACGTAGCGACTGTCAAAAATATACGAATGACACGTAGGGCTCTCGCTATGACATGGATGGTCACTCAACCACAGACCGTCCGCAAGTGTAGCTTATCATAACCGATCCATCTGCACGGGTTTTACGTATTTACGTGACCCTCAAAGACATCACGAAAAAAGCTTTTTTACAAAAAAGACAACCGCCATGTGCGCCAAAGCCATGTGTGTTCTGTGCTAAAGTGATTTATCACTTTTAAATTTTGAAAGCAGTGGTCTTTTTTGTAAAAAAGCTTTTTATTTTTTGCTTCTTAGTAGGTACAGACGCCAGCAGGTCAACCGACCCGAAACTGTCACATTTTCACAATCAATCTTGAACCTTATTCTTTAACCGTAAAGTTAAAAATCGATTAAAGAAATGTGACAGATTGTAGTAGCTGGATGTGCTGGCGTCTGTACTAGGAAGCAAAAAATAAAAAGCTAATGAATTTGGATGATACGGAGGTCCGTATCATCCAAATTCATTAAGAAACGGCAACACAGTCAAAATAGAGATTAAAAGTACCTACAAGGTTGGAGAAACTTAAAACATCATCCATGTATTTTTTTTTGCTTTCTGCCGAATTTTTCAAAAAGTGCTGAATCAATTTCGATAAAATTTATGTGGGACCACCCCTATCCATAAAAAAAGTATCTTCAAAATTGCTTTATATTTGCCAGAGAAATCGCGTAACAAATATACAAAAAAAAAGCAACATACAGACGAATTGAAAACCTCCTTCTTTTTGACGTCGGTTGAAAACAACAGAACACTGGAAACATATCCTTACAAAATACGTCACGAAAGATAAACTGTCAGCTCTCGAGCACACTTCATAACGTTTCCATCTGCAATTCCAGTAGAGATGGTGTCTAAAATAAACTTAGCATACAGAGCCATGAGTTATGAGAACTCTCATCTACTAAATTTAGGACATAAATAATATAAGCTGCTCCACAATCCAGATTTATCTTCCGTCACGGAGCGTATATTTCAAATGAATGCCAATTTTTCAAATGTACACGATGTTTATTTTCGTGTAGATTTGTTTTGTTTAAAATGATGTTCAAATGTCAATTTTAAATGTGTTTTGTATGATCGATGGAGAAAATGAAGACTGGAGACATAATTGTTGTCTGACTCATTATTTTAAAAGCTTTTGTTGTGTGGGTACTGGGGAATAGTTAAGCCCGTGACAGACGTAGCTATAATATATATTAATATACGTCAGACGTAGCTATAATCAAGGCATATTACGATCAGCTATAATTATATATTTTTACTAGGTAGGTACATCACCAAAATATGTGGACAGATATAGCAAGGCATATTAATATAAATTCCAAAAATGTGAAACAAACAACGATCGCAGACGTAATAAAGGCGAAAATATATTATTATATTATAGCTACCGTGTGTGGTGTGGTGGCTATCTATAATATATATTATACCTACATATGTGACGGGCTTTATTCGAATGTGTACTGTAATTTTGATAAGCCGGTATTATATTTATTGCAATAGGTAAGTTGTATGACAAAAGTATTACTAGTCTAGGTTCTTATACTTTATTAACAACTTAACCAGAATGCAATCTATACGAAAATTAATATTATGTGCAATTCCAAAAATAAGGGATGCGCTCATAATGTTTTAAAAAAGCACCACATCGCTGTCAACGGGATACGTGCCCGACAGGCTGACAGCTTTGCCACGTTGTATGACAATGCTGATTCTTTGACCCAAGAATAGATCAGCCTTCGAGACACAGAGTCAACCAGCCGTTTAGCGATGTGGTAAAATATAGGTTGATAAGATCTGCTACTAACCACTCTTTTTCGTCCTGTAAAAATATATGTAGGTAGCACTGTGATTTAACTCGGAAAAAAATATTTCTATAACTTGAACCAAAATAAATTAATGTTACTTTATAAATGCGCTCTCAGAAATTATGATTTATAACCGTTTTTATTTTAAATGTGCATCATCGCTTCCCATCTGTTGAGATAGTGGTCAAACGTATGCCTATCAACAATAAAAAAAAAAATTTTCTTCAAGTATTTTTTAATCGTGTAAAAATATTTGCCAACTCGGATTTAGTATAAATAATCCATTTTTATGAAGAGTCCAGCAATTACAGCCTAGAAGCAATATTTCATTAACAGTAAAATTCAGTTCTCTGTATTTTAAAATAAATACCTCTGTATTTTAAAATAAATACAGTTTATTGCTGTTGCAAGTTTTTATTTATGTATGACTACCTCGTTTGTACTGCTGAGCTGACAGTACATTCGATTCCCAGCCGGTCGGGCCAAACTTATTAGGTTTTTCCATCAGGAATTTCTCAGAAGGATCCTGGACTCTGGATTGTGCATGGATGATGGTAGTAGGGTTGCCCTCTAATGATCTCTGACTGCATTAAAATATAATATGGACGCTACATAATCGCGCATACAAAATCCAAGATCTACAAAGTCAAAATAAGATCAGCAGATAATATATATTTAGTAACCTTTGTTTTTTTTTACTCCTTTCTCGTACAAGTATAAATTTACTGCTAACCATTTTTTTATCTTTAAAAGAATCCGCTTCACAAACCCAAGAATGTTTGAAAAAACAAAACTTCTGCAGTATTATCAGTGACACGTAGTTTCCGTTTACCGAATTTATTTTTCTTTGGTTTTTCTTTTATAAGAGGAAAGTCAAGTGCTGTGAAAATATAATGACATTTTTATCTTTAGAATTTAAACAAACAATATTATTGCTATTGGCTTAAAAGTCAACCACCGTGATCTACCTATCCGTGATCATCATCATCTCATCATGTCAACCTTTAGACGCCCACTGCTGGGCATAGGTCTCCTCAAGGGAGGGGGGGAGGGTTCAGCCGTAATCGCCATGCTTGGCCGATGCATGTTGGCGATCGCAGTACGTGTTAGTTATGGTACTCAGAAGGACGCTGCTGCCCATCCTCTGGGCAGGCTACCCACGAGTAGAAATGGGGTGGTGCTATTCGCGGCCAGCACACCACGGCCGATTATCATCATATTATCCTGTCCCATTGCCGTCCACTGCTGAACGTAGGTCTCCCCAAGAGATCGCCAACCAACACGGTCTTGGGTAGCTCGCATCCATTCGCTGCTAGCCACCATCTTCAAATCATCGGTATATCGTGCCGCAGGGCATCTCTCACTACGCTTGGCCAAACGCGGTCTCTCATCTACAGCTATCCGCGATAAGCAATATAATACCGTTGTATAATTACAACGGTAAAATAAATGAAAAAATATACTCAAAATGTAAATCCTAAATTTTATGCATAATTTGTGTGCATATCAATGCACACTTACTAATACATTAGTTGGCTCGCCAACGCACCAGCGCTCAGGCGCCGCGGCAGCCCGACAATGACTGACCGGGGCAGTCAGTCGTTTTTTTTTTTTTTTTTCGGATTGGCATCTCGCAAGTCAACCTAGGAGGTTGTCGGCTGCTTACCCGGACTTTCCTGTGGTGCCTTAAAAATTATTATTTTTAGGGCCTCCAGCCAGGGCGAAATAACTTACAAATTAAGCGACTATACGCTAAGGGCACCCCCTGTGGGGTACGAGCCTCGGCTTAGGGCGTCGCTGGGGGAGGGATTTAGGGACGAATTTAAAGCTAAAGCACACCTCGGACACTTCATACAAAACTTGCAAAATAATTACCTATTACTACTACAAAACCAAATGACGTCTGTACACGTGAAAATGTGTGCGTGAATTTTAGTAGGGTTGAATCAGTTGGATGTCGTGGCGTACAAAATGGCGCGAAAAGTGCAGCGCTTGGCGTCGGGTGAACCGAACGACGACGGAACTACCCGAACGTTTCGAGCATTATTATGAAGTGATCTTGTCCGAGCGTTCAATTATTTATTTCTTAAAGAAATAAAATAAATGATATTTGATTTTGAATACTCGGAATTGTAATGACATAAAAGTAATATTATAATATTTATTATGTAAAGAGGTTTATTTATTCATCAATAATGGTAAATTAAGGTACCTACCTACCTAATTACAAAATATGGAATTCACGATCGCCCCGTACCATTACGCGGCAACGCAATTATTTTTTTTTCATTTATTTCGGAACCAGTCCATGTCCATACATGTTAAGTTCAAAAGTATTAAAAATAAAAATTAAGAATTAATTAAAATATTACAATAATAATAATTACAATGGGGCGACGCGACAAGGTTAGTGCGTAGGGTACTACTTTTCAATTCCAAGAATGAATAGAACGTGAAAGAAAGAGACATAAGTACATAACTAAGACAACAAAGAGAGAGAGCAATAATAATAATAATAATAATAATATTTATTTGCATAAAACATGGTGTACAAAGTTGTTTTAAAAGACATTAAAGAGCATACATGTTTTGCTTAATATCATAGCATGCAAATTTTAAGTAGGTATAGGTTACATTAAAAAATGTTACCTGTCAAAAAAATCTTTTATACAATAAAAATTATTAGTGTTTATCCATTGGAATAGTTTTTTTTTAAACAATCTTAGATCTAAAGTTTTTAAAACACTTGGAATTTTATTATATATCCGGACACACATGGCTAAACAGCTTTTATTATATTTAGCAAGTCTTGGTAACTCGTTTAGTATAAGCCTGTGAGGATCTCGCCGGTTCCGAGGATATACATCCTCTGCCTTTTTGAATAAATCTGTATGCTTCTTAACAAACATGCATACTTCATAGATATAAAGAGAGGGTAGCGGTAATAAACCAAGTTCTTTGAATATTGTCCTGCAAGATTCATCTGGTTGAAGCCCATATATTGCACGAATACATTTTTTTTGTGCAACAAATACCCTATTTTTGTCGGTACTATTACCCCACATTATGAACCCATAGCGTATTAATGATTCAACATAAGCATGATAGGTAGTGATAGCAGTTCTAATGTTTGTTAAATTTTTAACAGCAATATTAATAGCTGGTAATGTTGGTATGTTATTATTACGGAAGTTTTAATTGTATTATTATAAAACGACGAAGACTTGGAAAATAAATGAATCATCGAGATTAAAACTAATAAATTAAACTTAAAACAAAATAAATCGCAAAATTGTGTGTTTGTGTCAGCAGTACCGACAGCGCTGCAGTTCTTACGATTTTGAGCGCCCTGGCTAAAGAGTCAGCGGTTAGCCCCTCTCCAGCGGGGTGAGGGTGCGGTATCTGATATAGCGCGGGGAAGGGAGTGTCCCTTCTGTACGTAGCACTATTAAGTATTCTGTGGCTAAAGGCTCAGCGGCGCGGGGTGGCACGGGCAAGGGTCGGGGAGGGGACGTACGGGGTCGTCGCGGCGGGCCTCGGCGGCGAGGACGGAATGACGGCGGTCTGTGTCTGTGTTTGTTAACTGTATTGGTGGCCTCATTGCTCTCCTGGAGGAGAGTAATAGCATCGTCAGGGTCGGTCCGAGTATGTCTCGGTCATCGAGTTTTACTAATACGGGAGGGGGCTGACTGACCGCCCCACCTATCGCACCGGTATTTATAACCGAGCGACGTATGCGCCCGAGACAACATCATAATACTGTTATCGGTTTGTAGCGTGATATATTGATATCTACATACACTACATCCCTTCCTTATTTTAACGTAGTTGAATGTTACCACTTAACCAGTACCTGCACATGTCCAATCGCCTAACTACGCATTCTTGCTGCCGGCCCTCGTGACACCGACTCAGTGACACTAGCAAGACACGGGCAGCGTATGCACCTACATACACTACAGCCGTCCAATTTATTATTTTAGGAAGGAGCACCTATTAATCGTGTTGTGTGATTTATACTATGGCATTTAATTCAACTAATTTTCTAAACAGGTAAAATTGTTAGCTTGTTTGTAATAGGTAAATCTCTGGTAATACTGGTCTGATTACAAAAACTCTTTTGCTGTTAGAAAATTACAAAATTTCTGAGTGCCATAGAGTATGATTAATGGTATACTTGAACTAGCGACCCGGCCCGGCTTCGCATGGGCCTATAGCCTTCCTCGATAAATCGACTATCCAACACAAAAATATTTTAACAATTCGAACCGGTAGATTCTGAGATTAGCGCGTTCAACCAACCAAACAAACAAACTCTTCAGCTTTATAATATTAGTATAGATTCTACGAGGACAAAGTCGTGGGCAGAAGTTAGTTTTTGAATTTAATTAATCTTCTTTTTTCTGTTTAGGTCTACCTACTAATCTAAATAGTGTCTATACCTACCCAGGTATAGTCACTATTTAGATTTATTATTTATTTAATTCGCTTGCTTTCAAATTTATCCGTGTTATACTGTTACAGGGACAATGTTCAACTATAAGTACAATTTTTTTTCTGAAATTGAAAATTTCAAAGCAATGACAGAAAAATTGAAAGGGTTGTTTTGGTATGGCCATGTGAAAAGAAGGGATGAAACGCATGTGACCGAATGAGTTAAAAATATCAATGCGTATTGATGAAGAGGAAGACGAAAGCCAAAAAAAATGGGTGGATTATGTGAAGAATAATATAATAAATAATAGTTTAAAAAAACTAAAAACACGCTTTTTATAGAAAACCAAACTAAAAAATAGAAAATAAATTTTAATAAATTATTTTATTTTAAAAAACGCGTGGGGTGCCTGGTTTCAATAGTTATAAATATTTTATTGACAGATATGAGTAGAGTGATTATCATTTTGATAATATCTTAAAAAGCACCCCACGCTTTTTTTTTAAATAAAATAATTTATTAATATTTATTTTCTATTTTTTAGTTTGGTTTTCTATAAAAAGCGTGTTTTTAGTTTTTTTAAACTATTATTTATTTTTTACTTTTTAGTTTGGTTATATCTATATCTATAAATATTATGTACATTTATTCTACCAGGGGCGCTTGTGCAGTACCTTCCTAGTATATAATAGCTGTTTTTTGGGCGTGTAATTTTGAACGACTTATGTTTTTTTTTCTTTGTTTTTTTTAATAATTTTATCAAATTAGTGTATTGTCATCGGTCTTCGATAAATCTACAAAGTTTGAACGAAATCTGGCCGTTTAAAGTGGGTCAAAATCGCTCCCAAAGAAGTCGGTTACAAAGGTTACAAACAAACATACAGGTGAAGCTAATAAAAAGCTGGTAAAAAAGGGAGAGTAGAGAGTGATATGCATGACATGAAACAAGGGCAGGATATTGATGATCTAAGTATACTAATATTATAAAGCTGAAGATTTTGTTGTTTTTTTTGCCTGTAACTGTTCTCAAAATTTAAACCCTGCTAAAATGACGTAGTTCTGAAGCCTCTGGGATTTTCGACGCTTAAAGTTTATTTTTAAATATTTCAACGACACATTTCTGCCTACACATTTACACATATTATCACAGTCTATTGTGTGAATATATTTTTAAGTTTCACCTAGCTTTTATTTATTCAACATTTATTCTATCACGCTAACGGTTATAATAATTTGTGTGTAAGGTGTGTCAATTATAAATAATGTGGTAAATAGGTAGGTAGGTACGTGGTGTAGACACACTCATCGATTTTATTTAGCCACCCTTATGCCCTTTGTTAGTGGTGTTGATAACCTTGTAACCATTAGAATAACCCACTGTTTGATGTATTGAGAAACCTGCTTTAACTGTCTACGAGAATTTGTTTTATGTACCTATAGAACTGTGTGTGTTTTTGTAAATATGTAACTAAACGACGATTGATTAATCGGCCCGGCTTCTTCAGCCGGGGTGATTTTTCAATCGTCAGATATCTCTTGACAGGTGAATAAATATTACAGTTTGATAGCTTTTATGCATAAAATAATTTTTATGTCAAACTGTGTCCTTTATATAAAAGTTGTCTGATGATTGAATATGCAATAATACAAAAAAATTAAATGAGACTTCGACAGAGAGGTTGCCCGAAGAATCCAACTCGGATGAGCAGCGTTCGGGAAACTACGTGATATCTTTTCGTCCAAAATTCCACAGTGCCTAAAGACGAAGTTTTATGACAAGTGTGTGTTGTCAGTGTTGACTTATGACAACGACTTACGATGATTATTACAACGAAATAGTTATTTATCACTATAAATATGATGAAGAAATTAACATTACCCATCGGAGAACATTGTTACAAGTAAGATATTAATGTATAATACCACAATCTTAATTATTTTTTATTAAACACGCATATTTGGTGCTCTTATTATAATTATGACTGTACTCGTATTCAATTAACATTCCATATAAATAATTTAAATTTTCATGTCTAGATGTATTCAACTCTTAGGTATTATTTATATCACATTTCTTTTTTGTTAAATTTTCTTTAAAACCTTTGTTGAATCCTTATGTTGTAATTGGATTGCATTTCGTAGCATCCTCGGAGTTAGGTTATATGAGCATAAAAAAGTTAATTGAGAGATCAAATAAGACTAGTTTGCTACACAAGTATGTAACTGTTAATATTAAAAAAAACAAATGTATTAATGGAACTGTGTGTCATATATGAAGATGAAACTAACAAAGTTAGTATTTTATAATATTATTATCTGGGTCACACAAGCTGTACACTTTCATTACTATGTATAAAGTATATAATTATAAAACATTTTCAGATAAATTATTCATAATAGGTAATATCGTGTGTAGGTACCAGAAGTTAAATTCCCACATCAATAAAAATGTCTGACGTAACTAGACTAGTATACAATATATTTTTTTAGTCACGGTGATAGTAACCGCGCAATGGAATAACTTTCTTTCAAGAAACATGGGTCTAAATAATTATGAAAAAAATAATCGGACCTTCCATGCAAAATGAATAGTCAGCTGATCGATTTTGTATGGGAGGTCCGTCTTTTTTTTGCTGTTAATGTCGGTGATCGAAGACGCAGATAAAGTCGTGAATTAAAAGCTAGCCTGTTTTCTTATACGGAATCCAAGGTTACAAACAGACAGACAGAGGTACTTTTTAACCGACTTCAAAAAGGAGGAGGTTATCAATTCGAATGTTAATATATATTTTTTTTATGTATGTTCGGGTAGGTATAACTCTGTCATATATAGACGGATTTGCAAAATTATTTTTTTGGTCGAAAGGGGTTTATTCCAAAATGGCCTCATATAATTTTGACCAAAATTGATACAGCCCTTTTTAAGAAAATCAACAATTTCCCAAAAAATATACTTAGACGATGTTTTAGTTTCTTCAATCTTTGGAGGACTTACAATCTTTTTTAAGTATGTCACCGTTTCTTAATGGATTTGGATGTTAAAGCAACACTAAAAAACGAAAAATAAAAAGTTTTTAAAAAAAAAAAGGAAACCGCCTTCAAAAACTAAAAAGTGATAAATAACTTTAGCACAGAACACACATTACTTTACTTTCGGAAGTCGGTGGCAATACAAAACAACAAACTCAAAGCCAAAACCACCGACTTCCGAAAGTAAAGTAATGTGTGATCTGTGCTAAAGTTATTTATCACTTTTTTATCGTATATTCAGATACGTACATGACTGTGATGTTTGCACGGTAAGCGTTAACAAGGAGCTGTACTATTTACATAGGTACACATTGTTTGTACATCATTATGTATTAATTACAGAAGCAGAATTCTAAAATTGATTTTGCGATAAACCTTTGGTTAGTGCACAAAGTACGTTAGGTTGCGGCGCGAACCTTTATAATTTGTGGTTGGTGTTTCAAATATATGTTTATTTTCCTTTTAATTTTATAAGTTCTACTTTCAATTTAATCGTAGGTATGCCTGGGCCGCACACATTGCTATAATATTCTGCGAATAAAACTTCGCCATAACGCTTTGATGTGCGAGAGTTTACCGACAGCGGAGCGATGTGTCTACAACTTCCACAGAAGCACAGAATTATTCGCGAATATTTGGCTACACACATCTTGAGAACCCGAATATTCGCAATATCGTGGTCAGCAAGCGTTATGCCTAAAGATCAAGATACGTAGAAATTAACTTACAATAATAAATAATAATGATTAATTTATAATTTCTATAAGTAGGTACCTTTGTTAAATAGCTATAAATATGTATATAGTAGATATGCAATTTTGTATTAAATTTTGACATTGTAATTTTGATTATTCGTTCTATTTCGATTTTATTTCATTGTTAGTCTAATGCAACTAATTTTGTACGCCATAAATTGCAAAACATGTAGCCACCTCATATTATTTATAAGACCTTTCATAATGTACTCATGTTTTACAAAATAAATATTATCTTATCTTATCTATATAGATAGATCCCCTGAATCTGATAGATGTCCTGAATTAGAGACCATCTGCCAGATGCCAGATGGTCTCTAATTCAGGACCTACTCTAGATATTTTTTGTCTATTTAAGATTGTGCATTTTATTAACCATGAATTTTGATTTTGAGATAAATGATGGTTATGATTATTCTGAGTCTTACCCAGTCCCTAGTAATGTACACACTTAAAAGTTAATTCTAAACACAAACTATAAACAATAAGAACAGATGAACAGATAGACAGACAGACAAGAAAGAATACAACAGACAATACAACAAATATATTGAGGAGTTTCGCAGACAAATAACACACTTTTTAAAGATTCAAGGCATTATCAATTAATCTATTTAATGTTATTCCATTATAAAACTTAGTATATACCTACAGCCAAAAGGATCAGAGTTATACAATAGGCACACTTATTGCGCAATTGCTTAAGGCACAGAGCATCGAATTCAAAGTCAAATCATTAATTTCAATTAGACCATTGAATAAGTTGGTACAAAGCCAGGACTACCAAGCTACACACATGATTTTCTAAGGTATGTACATCACAGTTACATGCAAACATGAAAACAGAAAAGTCGTGTTGGTACAATCAGTTCACTGGGTAAATAGGCTCCTAAAATAAACTGATTTAAAATACTAGAAAGGTTTAGGTGGTTGAATAAAGGTAAACAATCTTAATGTCTTTTTATATTGATATCTGCATGTTGAAATTTTCAAACATGTAGAATGTATGGTTTGTATATTACAAATGCAAAACAAATTTTGTGCTTATATTTGCAAGAAATATCAGAATTTTAACAAGCATAATATTATAATAAAAAACTTTTTACAAAAAAGACAACCGCCTTCAAAAACTAAAAAGTAAAAAATAACTTTAAATTCGCAAGTCGTCTTTGGTTTTGTTTGTTGTTGTGTAGTGCCATCGGCTTGCGAATTTAAAGTTATTTTTTACATTTTAGTTTTTGACAGCGGTTGTTTTTTTTTTTGTAAAATAGCTTATTTTTGGGCTTTTTTACGTACGAAACAGTGACTCCAAAAATTTCAGTCATTCCTTAATTTTCTACCCTTAGGGGTGGAATATTTTCATGAAATTTATACGGGGTCAACTATGAGGGCTTTGGGATCACTATTAATTAAAAAAAGAATCATCGAAATCGGATTATACTGAAAAAATTATGCGTGGTAAAACATTTAAAAAAAATCGTGTCGAATCGAGAACGTCCTTCTTTTTTTAAGTCGGTTGAAAAGACACTCAAGATTGTTTACCTTTACTTAACTACTATTAATCAATCGAGTATAGATTTAAAGGCTACTTTTTCCTACAATGTTGCTTAGGGTTAACACCCCAGTCTGCGAAACCCTCATTCATCTTTTGCAATGACAGGTCTTACCTCGCGTCGGAAGGCTTGTACGTGACGTCATACTTTTCCACTAGGTCCGCCGTGGTGGACCAGGAGACCCGCACCGTGGTGGGGTTGAGGAACGTCACGGTAATGTTTTCGGGTACTCCGGGGCCCATTGAGCCTGGAAATTAAGAAGTGGTTACTCTTTGTCTGATTTGTATTTTTTTTTAATCAAAGGTAGACGTATAGTCGTTATTTAAATGTTGTTGAAAAGTTTTCAGGAGTCTAAGGGTGACGTAGTTGTAAGTCACTATTTACACACACTATGTACACATTATTCACGCTACATTCCTTTTCACCCAAAAGTCTTGTTTGTCCACGTCGACGCAAAATGAGTTGTCAATTCCACCAAAAAACTTTTTACAAAAAACAACTACCGCCTTTACTAAGTGCAAAGTAGAAATAACTTTCATGTCGGAAGTCGGCGGCTTTGGTTCTGTTAAAAAACGACAACACGAAAACGACATTGAAAAGCCAGAGGAAAGCAAATATACACATATTCGTTTACTTGGATGACAAAGACATTTTTGTTCCAGTTATGTTGATGTATAAACCAAAACAAAAGAACTGATTTTGATAAAATTTTAATGGGGCCAATCTGAAATATTATACCTATCCTTTCAAATAACGAAAATATTTTTCCAAATCGGTTTATAAATGACGCAGTTCAGAGGTAATAAACATAAAAAAAACGAATTGAGAACCTCCTCATTTTTTTAAGTCGGTTAAAAGTAAATTACGCTACTCTAAAAATACAACAAGTCATAAAATTACATTTGTTTTGCCTCACCCTAATTCAGGCTGAAAAAAAAGGCTTGCATACGATTTCAGGCTGGTGCAGTCGTACCTAGGCTACTAATAATACCATCCGATTATTGTCTCGGTGGTGGCTGGATGCGGAAGGCAGAGGACTGGGTAAAATGGTGCGCCAAGGAGTAGTCTTATCTCTATATCTTCCCTGTCCAATCAATGACCCTGTCCAATCAATGACCATTATATGTCACTGCGATTGTTTAAAGGGCTATTTAACGACTTTTACAGATTTTAAACTGACAATCACGTCAAAATGTGTAGTGTAAATGATTTGAAAAAAATATATGTTAAACTAGAACCTTCTCTTAATCATTTAGTATGTGAATATTTTTGATTATATTCATATTAAATAGTTTAATTAACTCGTGAACTTGTGTCTGACGCGGACAAAACATTGACAATCACACAAAATCTACCACGTTTATTAAAACGAAACTTACACTATCTTACAGACAATTCTATTATCTATCTTTTAGTGTACGCCTTTTTTTTAAGTTAAAGAATACTATATTTTGTTTAATATTTTCGACTAAATTTTGAGAGTTTTGGACGCAGTGCATACTATTCTCTGGTCGCTCAAGATCGCCGGCGTATATCGTTGCCTTAACTATTAATTGTGTCTGCGTGGGGGGTAGTAAATGTGTTAAAATAGATGCCAGCTGCACCGAACCAAAAAGTAACACAAACAGGAAAACACAGCAGGGCAGATTCTCATGAGGTCTATTAATAATTAATAGGTCGATTCAAGTTCACTATATCTGTTACTAGGTCAGTTACAGGTCGTGGGAACAACCTACCTGACGATGCCACTTTAAAGAGGTTTTAATTGAGTGGAGAGTACCTACTCACCCTAGTTTTGATTGAGTATGAATTAGAGCAGTTATTTAATAAACGGATGTTACCGAGTGGTGCCGGCCACGAATAGCACCATCCCATTACTACAAGAGGGTGTTGTAGAAGGCGACAGAGGGATATTGACCAGAGGATAAGCAGCAGCGTCCTCCTAAGTACCATTACAGCTACTGCGATCGCCAACATGCATCGGCCAAGCATGGCGATTACGGCTTTACCCACCCTTGGAGGAGACCGCTGACCAGCAGTGGGCGTTGGAAGGTTGGCATGATGATAACGAAAGTAAAAAGATATGTAAGGAAGCCGAAAGTGACATGTGTTTTCATCATTGTGATTTCTTTGTTCTGGAAGAGGGTTAACGTAAAAATGTAAAAGAATCCCTTCATTAAATTCATAACACTCAGTGGTTTTTTTTGGAAAACTTACGGCCTGGTACAAAAATAAGATTAAATTGGTATCAACGATAAGGCCTATTAAAAGTTTTCATCATCATCATTCGGAAGATGTCCACTGTTGAACATAGGCCCCCATAAGGGTTCCCTCACGCTACAGGCAGGCGTCTTGGGGGTCGCAGTGATGTGGTTGAATACACGGAAGCCGCTGCTGCCCAACTTCCGGGTTTTCCCTTAGTCGCCTTCTACGACACCCTCGGGACGAAATGGGGGGGTGCTATCCTAGCCCGGACACCCCACGGGAAATATGCGGTTAAAAGTTTTCACAGATAGAAAATACATAAGAAGAAGTGAAGTGAGAGAGAGAAGTTATGAAGTTAAAACAATTTTATGCGTTTTAAATGTTATAACTGCTAAAAGTAAAGCTGAAAATGTGTCACTGTTTAGTGTAAGTGCAAGCCTCTGGTCTAGTCTGGTAAACTGACGCAGATTTTCCAGCTCAACATTATTCTGAGCCCCAGCATAAAATTGCCAGAATCAATAGCTACCTACTTTAAATAGAACAGTGGGGTCTCCTCACAGGCTTTATTTGCTTAAAGAGAGGCTCCAATCATAGTTTGAAAGTAATAACTTGTTGAAATGATAGTCAAAGTCAAAGTCAAAGTCAAATCATTTATTTCAATTAGACCATTAAAAAGGCACTTTTGAACGTCATAATAAAAAAATATAAAGTTGATTCTAGTTGCCCATTCCAAAAGGTAGTTTCGTATGGAGAAGAATGGGCAAGAAACTCCATACTTACTCTTTTAAAAATAAATGTGTACAATATTTTGCATTTACAGTTTACAGTTATATAACTATACGTGAATACGATGGATCTTGCATAAAAACACTATATTGAAGTATGTACAAAGTATTACAAGATAAAGAATGACAGCTAAGTTGTATACATAGATACATAGTGTTCACATATTATTATTTACAATTATTGTAAAAGTAGACAACCACTCCATACATTTCAACAAACTATGAACCTATGAACCATTGTGTGACCCAAAGCAAGAATTAAATATAATGTATAATATACTTAGTATAAATTAAGTAGTTTTAATTAGCAATCAGTTTGATTTTGTCTGGACTGTAGATTGTCCTATAGAGCCCGGACCAGCATGTTTCCAAGCATTCTTATCATGGATATAAATAATCCTCTAAACTGTAATATGCTTGTTTACAGAGTGTACTTTTAATATATGTTTTAAATTTTCTTTCATTTAGTTGCAATATATCACTAGGTAGGTGTAGGAATTTTGTTATAACACTTAACACAGAATCCCATAAAAGATTTATGAACTTTAGACAATCTAAAATATGGTTGAGCTATTTTGTCTTTGTTTCTAGTATTAATATTATGTCTATCACTAACCCTATTAAATAAATGTAGGTTTTTTCTTACGTACATAATATTTTCATAGATAAATTGGCAAGCCACTGTCATTATATTAATATTTTTAAATAGTTCCCTAAGAGAATCGCGGCGACGTAGATTATAAATGGCTCTAACAGCTCTTTTTTGTAAGATAAAAATGGATTCAATGTCGGCAGCCCGACCCCACAGTAAAATACCATACGACATAATGCTGTGAAAGTAGCTAAAGTAGACCATACGCGCAGTTTCTACATCTGTCAACTGTCTTATCTTTCTAACAGCATAAGCCGCGGAGCTTAGTCGCCCCGCAATAGATGTTATGTGAGGTCCCCATTGTAATTTCTCGTCTAGCGTGATTCCTAGGAAAACCGTTTGACTATTAAATTCCAGTTTCTCTCCATTTAGAATGATGTCACAATTGCTATTCCTAACATTTGGTACAATGAATCGAATACATTTGGTTTTTTTTTCATTAAGTACCAAATTGTTTACCGTAAACCAATTTTGAACCTGAAGAATAGCGTCATTTACGTCGTCAAGATAATAATGTTAAACATACTATACTATTACTATACTATACTATTGTTTATATGATAATAATGTTAAACATACTATTGTTGAAATGATAATAATGTTAAACATACTAATATGTTTTTGATTGGAGCCTCCCTTTGATGTCATTCAGATGAAGTTTATTCACCAAACCATGTTTAATGACGGTTAGGTGCTAAGTATCTTCTTAATATGATAAGATAACTGTCTATCCAAGACCAAAATATATGTTGTGTATGTACGAGTAGGTAGGAATTTTCTTTTTAATTTCTTATTTTGAATTCTCATTAGCTCATGTTATGCTAAGTCCGGCTTTTCGGCTTGTATGAAAGTCCCGGTCTGTACTTTTTGGTAAATAAAATTTTAATAAATAATTAAGGCTTAGTACTCACCGGCGTTCACTAAGCGCAAAAGCAACGAGAGCGCGAGTGCGACGGCGGCGGGTTGCGCGGGCGGCGCGCGCCGCATGTCGCGCCCACCCCACCGCTCATGCCATGCCGCTTCTGTAACAAAAAAGAAATATAACCTTTACTTTCAGGCCTCTATGGCACAAAGATTACACATAAACCTTATAAACTATCAAATATAACCGTGTATTAATAACGCACCACATGTAAGTTAGTATGTTTTGGTGAGTTCAGAGGTTTACCGTCTGCGAAGCAGCTATACGTTGGAACAGCTTTCATTGAATAATGTAAAATGAACTATACCACTATAGAAATAAAGTTGAAAATTCCGTAACTGCCTACAAGATACTAAATGCCGTGCAGATTTTATACCTTGCATACAATTTTCAACTTTATTTAAGATGAATTTTAGTTTGTTCTAAATTAATAAATGCAAACTCGTCGAGTCCATTGCAGGCTGCTGCTCTGTTTACCTATAGTGAAGGAAAAACTAAACCAAATTGACTAGACATCATACATATTAAATTCATAGTAACAAAATAATCCTGATAATCCACCACAACTAATTAATTATGCTAAAACCAATTGTTACTGCGTAAAATCAGTACAAAACAAAACTGACATGGTTTCTTGTTCAAACGGAATTAGCTAATTAATTTAACGTTCAAATCAGTTCTCTAATCCTTACAATTTAACTTGTTGCTGATTGGTTGAGTGATAATTTCTCGGCTTAAAGCGACTTTTGCTAATTTGTTCGGTTGCGCTGTCTATTCGCGTGTGTGAACCTGGCTTTAGATCTATTGTTTGATTGTAAGAATTTGAATTAATTTGTACTTTCCACGTTAATTTTAGTATTGTGGAGTTGCAATTGAAAATCACCTAATCCTACTGCTAATAAAAACGCGAAAGTTTGTGAAGATAGATGGATGGATGGCGATAGTAGTTTATATGTAAATTACAATGTATTCACGTATAAATTTTATAAAAATGATTCGTGAACCCAAGAATTGTAAACGAAAACCCCATACTTCTTTATACGAAACTACCTTTTAGAAGGTGCAACTAGATTCCATTATACATGTAATTGACGTGCAATAGTTCCTTTTAATGGTTTAATTGAGATAAATAATTTGACTTTGACTTTGGATTGTTCTTACTCTTCCACGCTTAAATGGTTGAATAAATTTAGCTTAACTGTTCCTGATGCGCCTACCACCAGCGCAGCAGTACGCTATTGAAACCTCATTTGCGAGACCTCATTTTTTATTACTTTTTATTATCATATTAATTCAGTTGTTTTTTCACATTAAAATTGTCAAACGAACCTTTGCAAGGAATTTAATTTTAATAAATAGATTACCATTATTTAATTCATAATAACTACCTGATCCTCTCTAAACATAGGCTAAGTTTTCGTTTTTTTATTCGTTGTTATGTTTCCGTAGTATTTAGGACATAGATTTAATTCTGAAGTCAACGGGCAGAATCTAGGTCTATATAAATGTGGGCACCTAACTATATACTTGAAAATTGATACAAAATCTGTTTTATATTTAACTAGCTTTTGACGGCGACTTCGTTCGCGTGAATGTCGGAATTTGCGGATGCAGACGAAGTCAAGGATTAAAAAGTAGCCTATGTCCTTCCCCAGGGATCGAGCTATCTTCATACCAAATTTCATCAAAACGTAACAGACAGAATAATTACTATCGCATTTATAATTAAATGGAAGTATGGATTGATTTATAGACAAGGTAGGTAACCTATTTGTCTAATGTGTCTAGTAGGCACTATGACAGTCCGAGAACGGCTTGTGTCGTTTTTCATCCTCACTAAATCTACATTAAGTGATCGAATTTGGGAGTTATCATCATCATCATCATTTCAGTCTAAAGACGTCCACTGTTGGACGTCCACTGCTGCACCCCAAGGCGGGTTTTGCCATTTCGCTTGGCAGACAGATTGGCGATCGCAGTATGGTTGTTACAAAGGCACAGAGAACGCTGCTGCTCATTCTCTGGTAAGTACCTTAGTCGCCTCTTACGACACCCACGGGAAGATATGGGATGGTGCTATTCTTTACGTCCGACACCACACGGACTACCTACAATCCGGAATCGGAATCGGGATTCCGGGTCCGGAATTTGGGACTAACATTATATTCAGCTCCATTCGCGTTTCGCTGAACGATTTTGGTCACTCTTATACAGTATTGATTCTATCAGCGTGGAGTGTTTCCGACTCCTCATCGAAAAGTTGAGACTGAATACAGCTCTGTACGTGGTGGAACAGCGCTGAACGCAGCGGAACACCGTTGTACACGGGCGGTTCTGATGAACCTCTATTTATGTACAGCATTCGCATGATAAAAACACATTAAGTCTTCATTTTATACCTGTTTGCAGCCAAAACTGAACAGACGCTGAAAGCTGAACGGTCCGTACGCATCTCCATACAAAATCGTTGTTTTCCATGAACAAAAGCTGAAGAGACCTGAATAAGTGTGGTTAGTCGCTTAACGGATATTATGTCAAGGAATAATGTCAGTTTATTTTAGAACGGTCATGTCACTATTGTTTACAAAAGCCGGGACGTTGCTTCGTGTCTACTAGGTTATGTTCAAAAATAGATGCAAAATTACTTTCTACCTCAACTGGTGAAAACACTTTCATTAAGTTTATTAGGTTTCTAGTGCCTGAATCAGTCTAGTTTTGCAAGGAAAATACCTAATCACTTTTGTTTGACACGCAACGCACACCTACCGAATTTTATCTAATAGGTGACTGGAAAAACCATAACTGTGACTTTAAAACTACATAACAAAGTCATAGCATTTATTTCAAATAAACCATTTACAGTCACTTTTGAATGACATTCGCGCTATCAGCGAAATATTTGAGTGAGCATGACATGTTAAATGCTAATACTATACTGAATATAATTTTTATTATGGAAGTTTCAGCAAATGAAAAACAACGATCACGTTCATTTTAAATTATAATACGCTAAGGAATAACATAATATACCTCACTAATATTCTATGACAATTAGATAAAGTAAGGACATTAATTAAGCAAGTACGGTTTAAAAAATAACTGTACAATTATTCGTCTAGGGGCCTAGAGGTCATTGCCAAATAAGTACCAAACTGTTAGTGGAATTACATCAGCCACACGATTACTAAACGCCAAATTAAGGTCGAGTTTTATTATTCCTGTTTTACGCCTTTTAGACGCAATAAAAGGTATTTATTAACTGGATATTATCGATAGCACATTGCTCCAGACTCCATTCAAATGTAGCTAAGTCGTCGTCAATGAATAAATTATTTTCTTTTGTTTTTAGTTTCAGAATGCAGCAGTATCCCACTGCATGACAAAGGCCTCCCTTCCTCCTTTCAACTCTCTCTGTCCAGAACTAGTATAGACCACTCCCTCCTGTAAGCATCAAGCTCATTCCGCCGTCTTTGCCTGGCTTTACCACGATGACACTACCTTTCCCGGGACCCACATTGTGGTTGTTTTAGCCCATGATCCGTTCGACAAGCGGCAGGTGAGGCCGGCGCAGTCCCACTTAAGCTTGGCAGCTTTTTGAGTGACGTCTGCGATTTGTGGCGATTTGGAGCGCAGCACCGCGTTCCTAACGTTGTGTTGATGATAATTTAACTCCAATAAATTTTGTAGATAAGGACAATGGCATTAATACCTAGGCTTATAACCATATACTTAGTTACTAGTCCCTTTTTACTATGTCCTTAATTATCTTTGTTTTGTAGTGTTGTGATGGCCCAATGGTTAAGCCGCCCGCTTCTTATGTACAGTCAGCAAAGGAGATAGGTATGCAAGGTCGTCAGATATAGTTAAATTTTACTTAGGAACCGATGGAAGGTTTTGAATAAAATAAAATAAAATTAGTAGAGAATCAAAAAATGTTTATTCTCTATTTATTTAATTCAACTTACCTCGTAGGTACAGTCAGCAAAAGAGATAGGTATGCAGGTCATCGGAAATGGTTGAAGTTTACTCAAAATCTGATGGATATTTTCGAATGAAATTTAATTAGATCATCGGATTTTGAGTAAACTTCAACCATTTCCGATGACCTGCATACCTATCTCTTTTGCTGACTGTACCTACGAGGTTGTGAGTTGCAAACCCAGCAGAGCAAGTACCTATGTGACTTTTTTTTTTTCAATATCATAATATTATGTACTTTCTAAGTTTAACTTGGACATCACTGACAGCGGTGAAGGAAAAGATCGTGAGGAAATTTGGACTTTGGAAAGTTTAATGAATGTAAGTCATAAATCGCCAATCCACATTGAGCAAACGTGGTGATCAATGCTCGTGCCTTCTCCCGGCCTTTGCCCTGCAGTGTGACAATAATACGCTGGTATTATTATAATTATCTTTGTTTTTCCTTATTCTTAAGGGGCTATTTAACGACTTTTACAGATTTTAAACTGACATTCACGTCAAAATGTGCAGTGTAAATGATTTGAAAAATATATATGTTAAACTAGAACATTCTCTTAATCATTTAGTGTGTGAATATTTTTTTATTATACGTATTCATATTAAATAGTGTAATTAAATCGTGAAGTTGTGTCTGACGCGGACAAAACATGACAATCACACAGAGTTTTTTACGCAGCGCATACGATTCTCTGCGTCCCAAACTCTCAAAGTTTAGTCGAAAAAATTAAATAACAGTAGTATTATTTTACTTAAAAAAAAGGCGTATACTAAAAGATAGATAATAAAATTGTCTGTAAGATGGTGTTAGTTTCATTTAATTATACCTGGTAGATTTTGTGTGATTGTCATGTTTTGTCCGCGTCAGACACAACTTCACGATTATATTATATAGTTTAATTAAACTATTTAATATGAATATAATAAAAAATATTCACACACTTTTAAAATCTGTAAAAGTCGTTTAATAGCCCCTTAAAGCCTGTTCCTTAATTGAACTGATGACGTTGATGTAGAGAGGGAACGCAGGGCATTGTCAGTCAGAGCTAATATGTTAGCAAGTTTGCACGCTGTACTGCACAGGTAAAAATAACCTTATTTTAAGCGTGCTGTCAGTCCTTTTATACATGCAGCCTATGGGTGAAACATACGCAGAAGACTTATAATGCGTACAACACAATATATAACGCGTTCAGTAGGTCGATTCAGTAAAATTCAAACAACAACTCGCATCTCACATCGCTATTCACTCTCACTTCGCATAAGGTTCAAAATGACCTTGATATATTTGACACTTTAAATCGGGTTCGAGTGCGAAGTGAGCGTCAAAGTGACGGGGAAATTACCTTACAGAATGCACTTCTTATCATCCACCACACCTCATACTTTATCTGTCAAAATCTCCCTGTAAATTTAGTTCAACTCGCTGACACACTCGCAAGGGTGGCGCTAGTGTAAATTCGAATTATCAACCGAGTTTTTAGAATGCCAATCAAGAAACTCACAGCGGATTCAGATTCGAAGTTTGGAATGAGGTCTTACAGAATCACACCCCAGGATTTTGGTGGGGTTGCCGTGCTTTTGTAGCGCATCAGGTATGTTTGCAGACGCCCGAGTAGATGGTCTTTTTGCTATACGTCGTAAGCGAATAGCGTCCCTGATGTGGCGCTTGCGGGGCAGCCCCAACAGCTTCTTGAAGTCATTGCGGAGAGACTGGACACTGACAGTCCCTTCATGGAGTACTGGACGAAACAACATGTCAGACGTTCCTAATTTTGTGTGTAGGTACGTGTAGTGTGTGTGTATGTATTATCATTATTATTATTGTATGTTTTATGACTGTTATTTCTTAATTAATGAATTCACCCAATTATGGATAATTTATACATGTCTTGTATGGAGCGCGGTGTCGGTACAGTTCTGTAAAGTTCAAATAGGTATGTTTAAGGTACTAA
The DNA here is from genome assembly GCA_947361185.1 of Charanyca ferruginea. Classification (NCBI taxonomy): domain Eukaryota; kingdom Metazoa; phylum Arthropoda; class Insecta; order Lepidoptera; family Noctuidae; genus Charanyca; species Charanyca ferruginea. The sequence continues at coordinate 9,330,676 of OX376070.1, forward strand.
ATGCTATAAATGGAACTAAAGTCTTTACCTGTGTAAAAGGTCGAATGGAATTGGCAATCGAATGTGTTTCTAGTACAAAGGACTTTGAGGTTGCGACAAATGGTTTTCCAACCGCATAAACATCAAGGTTTGCCGTAGACTACATTAATAATTATTGCCGTTGTGATGAACGTTTTAAGGGTCTCGTGACTAAGGGAAAGCCGCACGGATAGGTCGGTAAAATGGTTCGGTTTGTGGATGGGTGACTATCGTTTCCATCCTACCGAGACCGCTCCGTTCTTTGGAAACCACGTAAAACCGTTGGTTCCAGCTGTCATTCGTAACCAGGGATATAGGGTTACTTTGTAACTGGGTTGTGGAGGTCCCATCAGAGAGCGCAGAGCGTTAAGGGCTTTGACAACCTTGTTTTCTCTTCTAGACAAACCCAGTTCTCCTTTCTACTTGACTTCTCACTTTCAGTATTTATGCTCTGCGCACACCAAGAACCTTCGTTCCTCCAATAATCGTCTTCTACGATGTCCTTCTCACCGCTCTGGTTTTCTTAAATCTTCTTTTCCTGTCCAGGCGGTTTTCCTTTGGAATGCACTTCCTCAGAATATCAGGATGGCCACCAGTCGGTTTACTTTCAAAGTGAAAGCTCGCGAACACTTTCTTAAGAAATTGGCAGACTCGTCACACATTTAATTTGTTGTATTACTGTATCTATGTTTTTTTTAGCTCTCTACTTTGTATATTTTGTTTGTATGTATGTATATATGTATTTATTATTTCATTATAGTAAATAAGTATCTTTGCACCTACCATGTTTTGTCTCTGCATCACCCTAAGGTAGACTGGTAGAAAATGCCCAAGGCATTAAGTCCGCCTTTGTACAATGTTTTTTTACATTATGTGCATAAAGTTTAATAAATAAATAAAATAATAATAATATGTGGGGACATTTTCACACATGGCCATCTGACCCCAAACTAGGGAGACCCTGTACTATGGGTGTCAGACAGCTGATATACATACACAAATACTTTTTATTTATTTTTTTTGTAAATACATAGGTACATATATAGATAAACAACACCCAGACACAAAGCAAACACAAGTGCTCATCACACAAAATGTTTACCCTGGGCGGGAATCGAACCCGCAACACGCTGCGCAGCAGTCGATCGCTCAGCCACTGCGCCAACCGTGTCGTCAAACGTGTGTCGTCGTAGATGATGATAATGGACGTTTCACAATACTTCAACAGAGAGCAGCAAAACCCACACCACACAAACGAATTAATTACCTACACTACTACCAAAATAACAGACTGTACAAATACGTGCGTGTGTGTGCGTGTCTACTCGTCGCGAGAACTAAAAGCAGTTTAGAAAGCATGTTCCACGCGGGAAGAGGTGAGGTACAGTATTTCAGAGGGAGGCGAGGCGTGTCGTATGCTGTGTCAAAATAATGAGGAGAAACAGTTAGGTAAGTGATGAACCCTAGTTAAAACTTATGTCTTGGAAAAAGTGACTAAATAGTGTAGTAATAAAATTTTTTTTCAAAAAAAAGGAAAGCGCCTTTAAGAACTAAAAAGTGATAAATAACTTTAGCACAGAACACACATTACTTTACTTTCGGAAGTCGGTGCCGGTGGCTTTGTGTTTGTTGTTTTGTATTGCCACCGACTTCCGAAAGTAAAGTAATGTGTGTTCTGTGCTAAAGTTATTTACCACATTTTAGTTTTTGAAGGCGGTTTCTTTTTTTTGAAAAAACTTTTTATTTTTAGTTTTTTAGTATTGCCGTAACATCCAAATCCATTAAGAAACGGTGACACACTTAAAAGAGGTTGTAAGTCCTCCAAAGATTGAAGAAACTAAAACGTCATCTAAGTATTTTTTTGGGATTTTATTGATTTTCTCAAAAAGGACTGGATCAATCTTGGTAAATTTTATATGGGACCATTTCGGAATAAACCCCTATCGAATAAAAAAAGAATTTTGCGAATCCGTCTATATATGACAGAGCTATGCCCGAACATACATAAAAAAAAATAGAAACATCCGAATTGATAACCTCCTCCTTTTTGAAGTCGGTTAAAAAGATAAATGTAGGTAATGTTACAAAAACTGACTAATGAACTCTTAAAAATTAATGAGTTTCTTAAATCGTCTTACAAAAGGTCTTAATTATCTTAAATACGCTTTAAGCTTCGCTTAAATAATTTTAACTCAGACATATCATATCATGTAGGTATAGTATCACCTTCTATATATATATCTCTCGGTGTATTTGAGTGAAATGAGTTAGAAGTCAACAACGTCACTGCGATCCCTGAGACGTGCCATGCCAAGTGGGGATTATGGCTACCCCATGGGGGAGGCGTTTATCTAATAGTGCTGATGCTGATGATGGCTTGTAGAAGAGCTATCATTCCATCTGAAGCTCAAAAATCCCACCGCAAACTCAGTTCACCCAAATAAACCGAGGGAAATGCTTACAGAGTAACAAACCAGTATGTCTATTCTGTTATAACTCCCTCGGTGAACACCTAGGTGAAGTGAGCTGTCATCCGTCCGTCTGCTTCGTCAATCCCTAGCCTCGGGACTGAAGACAGCTCACTTCACCTAGGTGTTCACCGAGGGAGATTGTAACAGAATAGCACTGCTGTGTACTGGTTACTGCTCATAACCACAGCACTTAATATCCAATCGACCAGTACAATCGTACTTCATGACGTCACCAAGGAAGTTTACACATCAGTTTACATAATATCCTAGCAACATTGAACCACTTCAATTACATAGAGTGCGTGCAAATGACGTCAGATCACGAAATGTTATGGAATACTAAGCTTTACATACTTGCGAACTATTGTCGTATTAGCATAACGTTATGCCTGTACTCTTGGAAGGTGTAGGCAGAGGTGGACGTTGCCTCTGTAACGCTAGTAGAGGTAAATTACCATTACAATCAATAATAATCGGTATATATACTATACTAGTAATTACAATTTACCTATACTGAAATTTACTATATTTCGGTTCAGTGTCTGTACACTGGACCGAAATATAGCAAATTCGTTAAACGACTTTTTTGCCTAATCATGGTGACATACATAAAAATAATAATCAATTTTATTGAGGTAGGCCGAAACTCCTTTTCGACGTCATCTAAGATCCCAATACTTAAAACATTGTCAGATCTAAGAATTCAACCCAATAGGGAAGCACAGCTATCACGCTTGCAGCACTACAAGGCAATCATTACATATTCTGTAGGTAAGTAATTTCAAAAAGTTAAGTAAGAAACTTCGAGCGATGTCATTTGACTAAATAGCTTGAGGCGTTCTCCATTAAAATTCCATCACCTTACACAGGTCGCAGTGAAAATGGTCGCTGTGTCGGTTGGTCGTTAGGAAAAGATACAGGAGGGAAACACAAAGTCGGTAACTGTCGGTTTATTCAGTAAATATCTCGCACGGTTATTTTAGGTAAAGCGAAGTTGACGTGATAAATGTGGATGGCCGAAGGAAAGATGACTGTATAGTGTGAAGAGTGATATGATAGAAAAGAGACTCAGTGATATCATGATGGTTGAAAGACGGAATGGAAGAAAAAAACGTGTTGCGCTGACCCAAAGTAACATGAGATAAGGGCAGGAAGTAGATGATGAGGTTAAGGTGAGGTGTTCCCGAGAACCCCGACGTAAGTGTGAGATGGAACACTGGGGTGGTTTTTAGTCAGTAAGAGTCTGACAGACCCGTTCACCGCCCCAGGGCGGAGGACCTCCACGAGGATTTCCCACCCCGGAACAAAAAAATAAAAGGGCTCAATGCCTGTTGAGATGACAGCACCACAAACTCACTTCACTTAAAAAAATAGAATATAATAGTACAGTATAGCTATTCTATTACAATCTCCCTCGGTGAACACCTAGTTGAAGTGAGCTGTCATCCGTCCCGATGCTAGGGATTGACAAAGCAGACGGACGGGTGACAGCTCACTTCACCTAGGTTTTCACCGAGGGAGATTGTAACAGAATAGACATACAGATTTCACAGAGTCAGTGACATATAAGATTAAGAAGAGTTCTTAATCTTATATGTCACTGACTCTCTCTATATGTCACTGACTCTTTTAAAAAAGAACTTTCCGACTTAACAAAGTAAGACTGTCGAAGCAATATTTTTCTTGGTACAATTAGTGTCATCTGTGATTAGTGCAGTGGCTGACGGAGACGCCCACTGCAGGGCATAGGTCTCCTCCAAAGGGGGTTTCAGCCGTAATCGTCATGCTTGACCGATGCATGTTGGCGATCGCAGTAAGTGTTATGGTACTCAGAATCTGCTGTCTATCCTCAATATCCCTCTGTCGTCTTCTACGATACCCACGGCTAGAAATTTGTAAAAAAAAAAGTTTGAGCTATTCGCGGCTGGCACCACTGGTTTTCTTTTTCGCAAAATGTTTTTATTTTCCACTTTTTTGTGCCTCCTTAATACCTAAATCCATTAAGAAACGGCAACACAGTTACAACAGAGATTGAAATTCCTCCATTCCAAAGATGGAAGAAACGAAAGCGCAATATTTTATTGGTTTTTGCTGATGAACAAGCGCTGAATAAATTTCTAGTTATTATTTATGCTAAAACCTTCTCCAGAATGTAACAAACACTTTTATGAAAAGCGCATCGAAATCAGTTCAGCCAAACGGGAGATAATCGCGGACAAACATACATTCAAACATACATGCATACAAACATACAAACATAAGGGTCGAACCGAGAATCTCCTTTTTTTTAAGTCGGTTAAAAATACCCACAAAATACGAGAAATTCCTAGCTTGGGGCGATATTTATTCAAAAAATAATACACAAAGTATCCCCTTTATATCCCAATTCTAATTTATTTCAAATGTATTTGAAATCGGTGTTATTGAGCAAAGTCCAACTCATTTGCCATCTTAATTCTATATGATAAACAAAATTTCTTTATAAAAACTCATATAAAAAAACTAGATTAAGTTAATTCGATTGAGGAATATTTGTTTATATTTAATATAAACAAATATTCCTGAATCGAATTGACTTAATCTAGTTATACTTAACAAAACAAAAATAAAGAACTAAATTAGAATTTATGAAATTATGAAATTAAAGATTCTATTTCAGTGTGACATTTTCCTGTTAGCCATCTACTTAAATACTTTTATTTTAAGTATTTTTTATTAGTTTATTTTTGTGTCCCACTGCCAAGCAAAGGCCTTCCCTTTCTCCTTCTAAGCTTCATTTATTTTAAAAATATATATAGTAATTATAACGTTATTAAACCCACTCCAACCAAGCTTAACCCTAGCTAAGTCTTCAAAGTGTCCTAGTAAACTTTGGAGGCCTTTTGGGGACATTGACTCTCGTTATTAATTTATGCGTTTCATCAGACAACTAAAGCCTTAATTACCGGCTTTGGTTAAACACAGCCATTAAAGAGTACAGTGGCTTCAGTACTTATGATGTTTAGTCTAAAAGAAAAAATAAAGGGAAATTTCTACTTTGTACTATATTGTAATAATAAACTATTCTTTATTTACCCATAAAACATGACTCGTCATTAATCTCTAATGTCCAAAATATTATGTCCTATTATTTTTTAACATAAGACGAAATTGCTACATCCAGTTTTTACGACTACTAGGCAACACCAGAATAAAATGTTACTCTTTGTATTGACTAATTTCCAGTTTAAAGTCCAACTGTGCAATAATGTTTCTTCTTCTTCAACTTATATTGTGTTCTGTCAAGTATAAAAAAACCCTCTTTATATCATAATACAATACAGATACAAATAGTGTATTATCACAATAGTTTATTACATATTTAGATATGTTTGGAGCCTCCCTTTAAGCAAACAAGGTCAGTATTGCGAGACTCCGCTCTTCCATATCATTGCAGTAATACTTAAACTAACTGTGGGTTACATACTGTAATAATAATGTATACTTAAGATGCTATTACATAGTACAAGTTTTCTAATTAAATAGTTGTATTTACTATCACTACATACTACAATTACTTGTTGTATGTGGCGTAATGCGTTGTGTGGTGGGATGTATGAACAGTAGAGCTATTCTGTTACAATCTCCCTCGGTGAACACCTAAGTGACGTGAGCTGTCATCCTTCCCGATGCTAGGGATTGACAATGCAAACGGGCGGATGACAGCTCACTTCACTTAGGTGTTCACCGAAGGAGATTGGATCAGAATAGACAAACTGGTGTGTGGTGTGGTGTGCTATAGTATTGTGTGTGTGTTGGGTTTGATGTTTTAGGCCAATATGCCAGACTTCAACATACATTATTAATTACATCCTTCGCTCAAACTTTCCTTTACAAAATCTAATTCGTAATCTAAACACCCAAATACCTAGTCTTGCCATAAATATTGTCACGAAGGAAAAAAATTTTTTTTTATTGCAAATAATATTTATTACTTTTACAGTGTGTTAGTTTAATACATTGCGATTGCGGGAGCCAATTAGTTTGACATATCAATTACTATGATGCAGTAGGTAGGTGTGTAAGTAAGTACATTGAAACCGCTTTGGATTTAATGCAATGGAGCGAGGTACAAATAGTTTAATCCGGTTTATTGGTAGGATTTAGGTTATTGTGTATTGTTTAAGATTCTTGGGATTGTGGTTTGTTTGCAGTCTTATTTTCACACGTCCACAATAATAATCTTCGAATTCAAGTTAAACAAAACAAGATATAAGTTATTAAGAAAACTGATTATTTATTTATTCAACAACTTTTATAACTCTATCTCTCTCTCTCTTCTCTTATTAATTTTGATGATTATCATTAATCTTTTAACTTTCGATTTTTGCATTATTTTTTATGAGTTCTATAACAATTTTCATTTTGATTTTACAACTTGTGATTTTAGTATGACGCGTTAGGTTTTAAGGACTTTTATCTAAAATAAATGATTCGATTTGATTATAAACATTAAACTTTTTAAGTATAAAACATAATCAGTTTTTGAAAGCATGCAGCATGTCTAGAAGTTAAATATATTACATAAAAAAATAAGAAAAATTAAAATAATACAATAATTATGAATTTAAAATATAAGTATTTGTTCAAGTCTCTTCATTCTCTTTCAAACGTAATTATCGATATCGTATTGTGATAAATCACAAACAATAAAACGTAAAATACAATAAACATGAATGAATGGTAATAACTCAGCGCGTAGCTGATGATTTATCGGATAAATGTCTACGACGACGTAGCTGGCGTAGCGGTTACGTCAGCTACGCCGTAGCAATACTGTCGTCACAATAAAGACTGCTAGAGGTCTTTGTGAACTTTCACACCTTTTCTTATAATATTTGTCAGCAATTGCAAAAAAAAAATCTTCTATCTCTATTCAACAGGCAGGCATTTCAGTGTTAATAAGTAGAAGTTTTTTCAGCAGCAGCGGTTTTCTTATAAAATATGTATGTTTAGGTTAAGGTATTTATCTATGGGCCTATGCAGCCTGAAATAAAAGAATTAATATTATTATTAATATTATTTATTATAATTAACATCTTCACTGCGTTCCCTAAGACCTGCCAAGCGTGAGGATTATGACACCCCCCCCCCCATCTCCCCTAGCTTGGTAAACGTCTTCCGGCTTATGATGATGATGTCAGGCTATATTCTATTATAAAAAAAAAGCTTTTTTACAAAAAAGACAACCGCCTTCAAAATCCAAAAAATGAAAAATAACTTTAAAACAGAACACACATGACTTTAGTTACGGAAGTCGGTGGCTTTGCTGTTCTATTTGTTGTTTTGTATTGCCACCGACTTCCGAAACTAAAGTCATGTGTGTTCTGTTTTAAAGTTATTTTTCATTTTTTGGATTTTGAAGGCGGTTGTCTTTTTTGTAAAAAAGCTTTTTTATTTTTCGCTTTTTTGTATTTCCTGATCATCCATATCCATTAAGAAATGGCATCACTGTCAAAACAGAGATCGAAAGTACAAGGTGAGAACATTACAACATCATCCATGTATATTTTTTTGCTTTCTGACGATTTTTTCAAAAAATGCTGAATCAATTTCGATAAAATTTATTTGGAACCATCCTTGAGGCATACCCAATCCATCAAAAAAATAATTTTCAAAATCGCTTTACATTTGCCGGAGAAATCGCGTAACAAATATACAAAAAAAAAAAAAAAAAAACATACAGACGAATTGAGAACCTCCTTCTTTTTGAAGTCGGTTAAAAAGTAGCCTATGTCCTTTTCCAGGATTTAAGCTATCGTCATGTCAAATTTCATAAAATCGGTTCAGCCGTTCTGTCGTGAAAACGTAACACACGAGACGTTTCGCATTTATAATATTAGTATGGATTTGTTCAGACTACAAAATAAATGAGGCCCACTGTGTGTGTGCGTAATTGGGATCAATAAAAAAAATGACGCGAACGAAGTCACGAAGAAAGTGCTAGTTTATAATATGTAGTGATAATATAAACCCGTCATCAACTTTCAATTACACTGTATGTGACACCGTGTCACAAGCTGGAAAACAACTAATGACTGAACTTTGATTAGCAAACTTGTTGATAAGACACGCCGAAACGGTTGTGGGTAGCGGTGATTAATTATGGGAGTTCTACGACGAACCGACGTAATGTACGACGATGCGATGCCGATATTCAATATCGTTGATCAATTTCATTTATAAGGCGGAAACTATTTCGATTTAACACGAGTGAGAGAACAGTGGAGTCATTGTTTTGAAATGTTTACGATAGACACCTACATTGTTCTACGCATATGTCACAGCCAAAATTCGTAATCGGTCAAAACTGTTTTTGAGTACAAAATAAATTTATCCTGACTTCTAGGAAAGTGAATCGAAGTTGAAGTGGCAATGGGCAGGCCACATCGCTCGAAAAACCGATAACCGATAACCGATGGGGAAGAAAGGCCCGTTGGTTGGCCTTTCATCAGATGACCTGTTGATGATCAGATGACCTGACCTGCAAGCGGCAGGTTTCCGCTCGTTGTGGCGTTCTATGGGAGGTGGCCTTTGTTCAACAGTGGACGTCTTCCAGCTGATGATGATGATTAAGATGATTATGATGATGATTGCTATGTTATTTTTACACTTTAAAAATAAATATTTTGTTGTGATTATTATAACTAGGACGTTCCGTATTTAAATGTTTTTATAGCGAAGAAGCGTATGAAATTAATTTTCTGGAGCTAGTCAAAAGCAGTTTTGACCGGTATAGAGTTTTGACTGTAAGATAAAATAACACAAGCTTCTTTCCGCGAATTTGTTAGCGTGGTAGCGAAGCAAACGATAAAACCTGTCCTATGACACTTCGGTAATAGTGTAGCTTTTTTTCGCCCACCGAGGTTTCCGTACATATTTGTAGGTACCTACATATCCATACTTCATGACTAATCCATACTTTAATCTACTTAATATTATAAATCCGTTTTTTGCGACATAAACGGCCGTATCTTTTTTTCACGTTAACATAGAGGGCTGATTATTTTACAGCATCAATGGATCGTAGACTTAAGTACATGGTTTTAATTTCAACTCGATACCTCCTCGCGTTCCAAAGGGTCTTGATAGACAGACAGACAGACGGACAACAAAGTGATCCAAAAGGGTTCCGTTTTTTCTTTTTGAGGTACGGAACCCTAAAAACAACAAACAAGCTTTACCTTTTTAAAATATTAGTATAGATCGTCTTGTATCCATCTACTTAAAAAAAATTATAAAGTTGCAGTGATGTTTTAAGTATATTGAGTGATTAGAGATGAGCCTAAGTTATATATTACCAGGAAATTTTAAACAATATTGAGCTTCACGAAATGATAGTAATTATGTGTCTCTGTTCTAAAAGATCATGTTACCTTACAAATTAATTCTTCCTTAGATACTTTAGAAATGGCATGTCCATATTAATATCAACGTTTGCGGCGGTCATTGAACCAAAATAACTCTACCTACTCCAATCACTGTTCATGACAAAGTTATGGGTTCTATGCTTGAGTCTCCAGACCTATGCCATATTAGTATGACTGAAATGTTGTCCTTTCTAAATATTTCTAACTCTGCATGCCAACTCGGGCATCTCCGGCCATTATACGCTTAACTTCACGCAGCCTGTCACAACTTAGCGAAAACATAAAACTTCAACATTGTTTGATACTCGATCCTCAAGGGAAATTAGTCAGATAGCACTTAATATTTTTTCCGCCCACAACACTCCGAGCTTTGTTTACCCATTAGAGATACAAGCGTGATAGACGACCTCGATTGCGTCGCGATATTCAGTTTACTACAGCCATAGAGTAAGAAAAATATAGAAGGCTCATTTTAGGGCACGAAGTCGTTGACAAATGGCATGTTCACTTCCAACTTCCAGCAAAGATTTTGACAGAAAAGGCTATCAAAATAATAAGACGTGTTATTAAAATGCGAGACAGGTTTTTAGAATATTAATTGTCGCTAAACTTGATACTTTTTTTAACATAAGTAATTCACTGTCTAGTATGTATTTGAAATCCATACTTCCATATTATATACTACTAGCTTTTTCCCGCACTTCGTCCGCGTGAATATCGGTTATCGCGGATGCAGAGGAAAAAGTAGCCTACGTCCTACCCTTACCCTGGGGAAGGCCCCAGGGTTCAAACTACCTTTATACCAAATTTCATCAAAATCGGTTCAGCCGTTTCATCGTGCAAGCGTAACAGACAGAGTTACTTTCGCATTTATAATATTAGTATGGAAGTATGGATTACACTTTATACTATATTTACTATATCCATACTATTATTATACATGCGAAAGTAACTCTGTTAGGTTTTCACGTCGAAAAGAGAGGAACGACGAAATGAAATTTGGTATAAAGATAGCTAAAACCCTAGAGAAAGACATAAGCTACTTCTTCATCCGCGTAACCAACATTCTTGCGGACAAAGTCGCGGGCAAAAGCTAGTTAAGATTATAATAATATTAGCCTATTATAATCCCACTGCCGGGCAAAGGTCTCTTAAACAGAGAAGAAAAGAGTATTGATCACCACGCAAGGCGGAATGGTGATTTCAGACTTATGTACAGACGCCAGCATATCAAGATACTACAATCTGTCACATTTCTCTAATCGATTTTCAACTTTAGGGTTAAAAAATAAGGTTCAAGATTGATTGGGAAAATGTGACAGTTTCGGGTAGGTTGACCTGCTGACGTCTGTACATAAAGAAAAATATTTATTGGCACAGGAATACGTTCATATAAAAGCCTATAAAATAAACGTTCTATTTTACGCACTTAACCATTTTTCTCCGAAATTTATATTCATCATCGATCTTCTGAAGGTTTTAACTTTCTTCTAAACCATTTAGTCTTACACGTCACTCCATCTCTGCTCGCCAATTCATTGGTCACTCGTTCCCATAGGACACGGTCCGTTGGGTTCGGGCTTAAAACACTTGACACACACTTCACGTAGGTATAAACTGCTCGGGACATTGATTTTCTTTATTTAGCTCTGTCGACTCTGGTTGCGAGCCTTTAATTAAAAACGGACTGGCAGGTACTGAAATTTATAAACGTCGTCGACGGCTATTGGTGACTTTATGTCAATCTCAGGTAAGGTAAGGTATGGTTGCGATGTGACTTCATTCCGTACTTAGCACAAGTTTACCTAGTTTTATAAAAGTAAAGTGATGTTAGTGTGTAGGTTCTATGAATGTTCTGGCTGGCTTTGCCATATTCTATGCTAAAGGAAAACATTTTTAAGGTATCTTTTTAAAAGAACCTACAACTTCTACCCTTACATGTACCCCACCAACTATATCCTAGTGACTTTGGGTCTCATCTTGTTGGAGGTAAGAAGAGACCTTGATCAGCTCACGGTAGCCTGTAGGATCCTTCACGGTCGTATTGACTGCCCTGAGCTCCATGTCCTTTTCTGTCGAGTATTTGTACCCGACATATACATCGGTCACCGCCAAAGTCGCCGACACAATCTGTTCGCACAACTGCCATGCAGAACGGTCGCCAGAGCTCAATCGCCTGTGTGTTGTACCTTAAAGATGCTCAATGCCCTCCTGACGGCCAACCCTGAATGTGATGTGTTTGCGGACGAATGGAGTAAAGTTAAACGCGTATGCTTGATGTTCTGTGAGATACAGTATGCCAGGGTGTCCATGTTGATTAGTAGCGAATAATTGTTTAAGACGCAATTTATCTGCATTGTATAGTTTTTTTAAATGGTGTGTTTCTATGTTAATTAATGTAAGTGGTACTGTACCGTGTTAATTAACTATAAAATAATTATTCAACCTTTTTAAAGAGATTATTATTAATGAGATGAACTCCGCTCTTAATTTGAAAAAGAACTTGACAGTTCGCCGTTGCCCTATAAAATAGGTAAGATCTATCAATGATTTCTATTTGTCAATGGATACTATAGTATCCATTCTTACTTTTCCTTATTTCTTTTACGTATTAGCTTCATAAACTATTACGTAACTGAAATAAGAAAAAGTGTGTAGTAATCAAGTAGATTAAACTCCAGTACCGTAATCACATCACAGTGGTTACACAACTTACTTATTTAAAAAAATAGATACCTACTACAAGATACTAAAGGAAAACATTGAAATCACATCTGATTTGCATTAAACACAGATAGATTATGATTTATAGTCTGTTTCAGCACCTCTGAATCTATTCAACAAATATATAAAAAAAGAAACACTGCCATAGACAACAGACCACAAAATTTATATGAAATTATCTGCCAAATATAAACCTCTTGGTCAGTGGTGTGTTGCCATCCAACGTGGCAATGCCGCCAGTCCCTTGGGCACACTCTCAGTTGACGGCGATGTAGAGGAATATTTTGATGCCTTATTGTATTAGTTTTTCAGTTATAGGTAGGTTTTCTTTTTAATTATTCCTGTATGTACATTATAAATAAGTACACGGTGCTCACTGCCATGGAATTTAAATAAAACTAATTTGAAGATGGTGAAAAGGGCCTGTACCCTTAGTTTTCCTCTATCTGAAACATTAATAGCGCGGGTTAATAGTTTGTTATAATTATAGAATCAAATCATGTTACCTACTAATTACCTACGCTAATTAATTTAACAATTAACATACACCCGTGTTCAGTTAGCCCTACGGCATAATGTTTATCCCACAAAGTTATATTCGCTAAAATTATTTATCCAATATACATTCATTTAAATATTGAATATTATATTCATCTGTTTAGCATAAGGGATAGCTGATATTCGCTATAGAAGGTATGCGTACCTGTTTACATTTATAGATATAATGATATGCTGGAATATTTTCTGAACCAATATTAAAAAGAACAACTACTTTGTTGGCCTGATGGGTTTGACTTCTAGTTCGGGAGAATTGTTGGTTTTACTAGAAAATTAGCTTCTGGCTGCGATATCGCCCGCAATCAAGTCAGGTATATCATAAAGCATATCCCGTGTGTAGATTTCTATCAGTGAAAGATTTTAAGTTATCGAATGTAAATTAACTCCACTATCATCGGACGAGTGGAAATTCGGCAAAGCGTCACCGCTATACGGTTGAAGTTCCACGGTCGCGAATCAAGTGCTTTGCTTCCACATTTATTGTGCGAACTGCCAGACTGTGGAATTCACTGCCCGCCTCTCTATTCCCCGATACATATAATCTGGGTATCTTCAAGGCCCGAGTGGATCGGTTTATCCTAGACAAGCGAGCTCCACCTTAGGGCCTCAAGTCTGCTATTACAATAGTGCCAGAATAGTCTATCATTGATTTCATAATTGTCGATTTTGACAAGTTTGGTAATCTACAAATATAATGGCGTCATAATGACTTTCCAATTGGTTAACAACTGACACGCCATTGAAAGAAATGATATGGAATGGTAATCTCGTACAAAATGACAACTGAATGACTGACTTAGGCGGTAATCTGCTAAAATTTTGACAGTTCCTTTGATCAGTGATCTACCATTAGAACGTCGTTGTGCAGTCATTGCTTTTAATTCGTCCGACCAATGATCGACCATTATGAATTTAGCAGATTACGAACTTTTAGCAAAATGATAATGGGATCGTGTAGGAATGACTAAATTATAAAAATAGCTGACTTGGCCCCCAGGTGAGTTGCGACCAAACGCAAACCTAAAAAACTATTTAAAAAATATCGGACTAGCACTTCCAGAGATTACCTAACTGTTATAAACAAATAAACAACTCACTAGTTTTAGCTTCTTATATAGATTTCCTTAAGTTTTGTGCCCGGTTAAAGGCAATAGTCTCGTTCCTTTTACGTAAATAAGACTAACTAGCTAATAGTAGGGTATTTTACCAAAAACATCTAATTAGTCCGTCAGTTAGATTATCGAAAAATATTGGATTTATTGTTTTATCAAATCAATAAAAACTGACGAAGATAAAATGCATCAAAGATCATGAGTGGGGGTTTGTGACGTCACTTCGCCAGTAAAAGTGTAAAGACATAGTGATATCACACGAGTTTTCGACGCACTGTATAGTCTTCATTTTTTGTTTGCGTGAAAAAAAAAACACGTGTCCAATATTTTTTGGAAATCTATCTGACGGACTAATTAGATTTTTTTTTGTAAAATACCCTATTATAGCCTAAAGAAATACTTGTGTCTCTACATCTCTCCCTACCTCTTCGCAAAATCTTAGCGTGATAGGAAACTATTTATTATATTAAATAACTCCGGTCAAAAGATTTCTCTTTGACGATAATTTATTCGATTTGATTTCACTGTTGACTGATTACAGACATCGAAGTGAAGTTTCAGCTGAAATTTGAGAATTCGAATAAATTACTTGGACATTTCATAAACATTGTTTCAACACAGATTTGGTTCCAAAATTTATGTAGGTAGGTTTAAAACATCTGTATTTGCTGAAGGGTGAGAAGATGTAATTGTCTGTAAATACACTACGAAAACCGTGCGGTTGCCGGTCGGTTCGTATGTACATAAGCATCTTCATAGTATTCATCCCGACTTAACCGCGCGGTATCCGCGCGGCTTCCGCCTCGTCAGGGGCCCTAGCCATATTGCCCAAATTGACAATCTACAATCGATAACGCTAATAGAAATCGAATCAAATGTATGGAATAACGTCATCTCAACGATAAGTCACGTGATCGAAAATCAAAAATGGATTACGACGAGGCGTTAATTATAGTAGAAAGAGAAACGATACGATGGTTTTTTTAGGTTTCTTTTGTGACCCTTTTAAAACTTTGGTTTTGTAGTGATTCTTATAACTAAGGCGTTCCGTATTTTTGTTTTGTAACGCAAACGCGTTTTATCTTAATAAGTGTTTTGACTGAACCCAGTCAAAAGTAGTTTTGACTGGTTAAGAGTTTTGACTGTAACATATATAACTCTAATCTACCATGCAAGTACCACTGTGACTTTTTCAATTTCATATGTAGGTACTTTCTAAGTTTATTTTAGACATCACTGACATAGGCGAAGGAACACATCGTGAGGAAACCTGATCTTTTAATTAATAGAAATCTGAAACCGCCTATTGGCTTGCTCAATGCGTATTCGCCTTGGGCAGGGAAGATAAGAGTTATATAAAAAGAAATAAACCAGGCTATAACCGTCCCATTTCAAACTCAACCTCAAAATCATTTTTCTCAAATAAACCATTTACAGTTACTTTTGAATTGTCAGAGTCAGTCAGTCAGAAAGTTGAAGCTAGTTGCTCGTTTCAAACAGTAGGTTTCTATGGAGAAGCACGAGCAAGAAACTCCATGAACACTCTTTTAAAATCAATAATATGTTACAAATTTCGGTTACATCATTCATATTGAATCTAGGGGTACAATGTGAGAACAAGTTATGTACGTTAAAAGAGAGTTGTAGGGCACAATAGGACGGTTATAGCCTGGTTTCTTTTTCTTTATATAACGCTTATGGTTATTTATATAATCGTGTCACTTTATGTCTATGGATCGACACATACCGCCTTAGACTGTTTAATTAAGCTTCGCGTAAACGCCTAACAACATTACTCCAAGTCAACTCTAGTGAATTATATATATCTCTTATGCTTTAAGTACTATGTATTTCAACCTAATCCGGTTTGAATGTAGAAAACTGGCCCTAGGTTACGAACTACGTAATAACGATGTAGTCATTTTTTACGAAATAATCCCAAGTGATGAATAAAACTCAAGTGATAAACTACTCTGTCCCTAAAAAATATATTTTTCTTTTGCTCGTTTAGGCGTAATATTTTTTCCTTGGAAATGAAAGTGAAAGTACTTTATATGGCTTTACGGGATTTAGAGTTCCTAGTCTGGTGTTAATTTTTAATTTTTATTCGCCTGCTGAGTTTGTAAAATGGACCTAAAAAAACATGCTTTTGGCCAAGTTTGTATTAAAATGAATATTTGATATTATGGCAATATTATAATGATGTACTTGGGTGAGGAGGTCGCCAGGCGACAAAGCCCTTTAATCAAATAAAAAAAATGTACCTATAATTTACCGTCCACATTTTTGCGTAGCTTAGTGAAGAAGGTAAATATTAAATGTTATGATAGTAAAATAATACTAGTCTTTTTAAAAATCGCAGAAACTTAAGTTAAATAATAAATACATAATAATCATGCCTATTTTTTATTTATTTTTTATAAAGTAAAACATTCGAAAGTGACTGGTTATGGGTTCCGGATACGAGGCCAGTTTACGAGTCAGTTCAGTAGATCGACCTATCACTAGTTTCGTCGCATAAGAGTCAGCACAAGTTTCTAAACTTACTCACTGAACTGACTTGCGAACTAGCCTCTCATCCGGAGCCCATTAATCTTTTCAATCAAGTTGCTCACAACTTGTACGTAAGTTTCTTAACAAAATTATATGTACCTACCTACCATATCACTCAAAGGTGTTTACCAAAACTTTTCCATTACAGACAAAAGCTCCTAGCGGTTACATTATATCGTGTATATACCCTTTGTAACCGCACAAAGCAATTCCGCGTCAGTCCTACGAATACCACAACAATGCATAAGTAACATCTGCTGGTTGGTTTACGAGGTGACCTGCTTATACTGCTATTATGTTAAGGGTCCTGAGGATATTTACTTCAAAATAATATAATTATTTCGGATTGTCATTTATCATTTGCGTAGTTTTTTTCCTAAACGCAAAGGACATGGAACAAAACGTACCCACCTTGAAGAAAGTCTTTGAAAAAAAAATATATTTGTAGTACGGGGGCAACTTTGTAGCTTGCAGGGGAAAAAAGATATTCGATGTTGAAAATGCCGAAAATGCTTAGTTAAATCGACCCATACACATTCGACGCAAGGTTTATGTAGATATATCACCATAACGGTGATATATCTACATAAACCTTGCCCTATCAAATTATCTAGCACCCTATACTCCATTTATAATAGCATTAGAAAAAAGAGGCTCCTATAAGCAGAAATGAAAAACATTTTATTTCAAAGGTATAGTTAAAACAATTAAAAAATTATTTATTTTTTACCTAAATTTGATGAATAGATCTAAGATAGTACTAAATATGGACGTATGATAATATTATAAACAAAATAAAAGTATTGAAAACATTATGTAACATTTTAGCTTGGTAGAATTTATAGTGAATCAAATAAGGTTTCAGGTATTATTCACCCCTGCTTCTTTTAGGGTTTTAGCCTTGACACTTTAATTTTAAATTGGAATTAAATACATAAGTAACAAATATACAATATTTTCACGTATAATAAAAAAAGAAAAAGCTATAACTATTAAACAAAAAATAAACTAATATAATAAGGCATCAAAAAATTCCTCCACATCGCCGTCATCTGGGAATGTGCCCAAGAGACTGACTGCATTGCCACGCTGGATGGCAATGCTTAACCTCTGCCCAAAGTAAAAACCAAATTACACAACTAAATGAAAGCCAATTAATTTGAAAGATAAATTATTTAAAAAGTTACGATTAAGTGCGACAGCTGTTGTAAAAATAGATTATAATAAATTCGGCGTCTATCGTAGGTGCACAAACATGTTTAGTGTAGTTTTGTTACAAAGTGTGCATTGAAAATAACCTTTTTTTAACTTCTGTCTAATGCTATTGTAAATGGAGTATAGTTATCCTAACACCCTAACCTACCATACAAAACATATCAAACTAAAGTTACGTTGGTTTTACGCACGGAGCAGATAAATAGAGTTTATCTGTGGTTTTACGTGAGGGAAGTCTGTTACAAGGAGACTTACGGTACGGTAGACGGAACTTGAGTAGGAATAGGGGTTTGTGTACGTCGTGTACACAGAAAATGGTTTTTTCACTGCCAATTCCACACCTTCATAGGATCGATGATGGTTAAAGGTGTCTTGGCCACAGTGAGAGGATAAATAGGAAATTAATCGAACTCGAACTAAAGCTTAATGACTCATCGCGCGATCTGTGAGCAAAAGAATCTTCCCTCAAAGAGCTTGCAGTTTCCAGACACTTAAACCTTTTTTTTTGAAGATTACATACTTGATAAATGTTGTGTACGTGATTTTGCCAAAACCAGCATACACGTTTATGTACCAGTCTCACCCACATAATATGGGTTTTTCCCAGTGGCGTGCCTAGGGGTCCAGATTAGGGCAAGCCCGATAGACATTTTACGATTAAGAGAAAATGGGCAAATCAGGTAGTGATTAACTCATGTTATGCTGATTAAGCTGATATGACGATGATGGTGATGATTAGGGCAAGCCCGGCTTTTCGGCTTGTATGAAGGTCCCGCCACTGGTTTTTCCCATACATCCCCGAATGGTCTGCCCTTGCGGTATTGGATAGGAAATGCCCCCGAATTTATATAAGTTTAAAAATGGTGGCAAAAATATGAAACACTACGCTGCGCTCCAAAACAGGGATTATAGACGTGAGCAAAAAGGCTGCCCGGCTTAAATGGGTTTGAGCGGGCTACGTCAGCCGCATGCACAGTGACCGCTGGACAAAGGCCTCCACCCAATGGGTGCCTGAAGATGGTCAGCGTCGCCGAGAACGGCCCAGTGGCGGCAGTAGCAAGATCAGACGCGTACGGCGAGGGCTGGTTCGAGGCGGCGAAAGAAAAGATTACCTGGAAAGACTCGGGGGAGACCTTTGTCCAACAGCGGGACACAACGGGCTAAGGAAAACAGAAAAAAAATGGTGGCAGTTTGGAAATCTAAAATTTTTAATAAAAAGAAATCCTATCCTCCACCGCGGGGCAGATCATTTTGGAGGTGTGTGGGAATAACCCCATAATATGGTACGTTCACACATGTTTACACTTTAATTTTCGTAACTAACTCAATAGTGTTCAGGTCACCAGTAATTTCAGTGTTTGTTCCATTGAAAAATATTAAGATATTTTTTTTTTTTTTTTTTTTTTTATGTTGATATAGGCTTGCGTTTGACCGTAACTCACCTGATCTTAAGTGATGATGCGGCCTAAGGTGGAGCACGCTTGCCTAGAATAAACCGGTTCACTCGTTTATTTTTATTTTTTATTTTACAGACAACTAAAAGTAATTTTGAGACGATGAAGCGAGTCGAGGACAATCGAAGACGGCCTTTATTGTAAATACCTAGAAATGCTCGCTCGTGTAACTTTAGACAAGAAATTACATAATTTCACCACTCCACCGTAAACTCTGCTGAATAATAAACGGAAAAGAAAGTTCATTTTCATGGAGGCGGAGACATTAGCACATCTATGTAGTTTCTACAACTACCCTATTCAAAAGGACCAACGGTGACCAACTTTTGTATAGACGCCAGCACATCAAGCTGTCAAATTTCAATTGAATATGAACCTTACATTTTTTGCAATAAAGTTGAAAATCTATCAAAGAATTTGACAGATTGTTGTAGCTTGATGTGCTGGCGTCTGTACGTATGTTGAACACTAGCCACACTTATGAGATCTGCCCGCGACAAGACTGCCTCCGAAGTCTTAAACTTATCCCGCTGGAAACAAAAACGGGATACAATTTCCTATAATTATATCAAGACATATCAACATTTTAATTCCGTTCAGCCATTTAAGCTTAAAAGTGTAACAAACATTCATCCATCCTCAGGAAATCCCTAGTGACGCCCTAAGCCGAGGCTCGTACCCCACAGGAGGTGCCCTCAGCATGTAGTCGCTTAATTTATAAGTTATTTTGCCCTGGCTGGAGGTCCTAAAAATAATATTTTCAAGGCACCACAGGAAAGTCCGGTTAAGTAACCGACAACCTCCTAGGTTGACTTGCGAATTGTTACTCCGAAAAAAAAAACATTCATCCTTCCATTAACATCATCATCAGCCACAAGACGTCCACTGTTGAACAAAGACCTCCCCCACAATGGGAGGGTTTGCCATAATCCCCACGCTTGGCAGGCGTCCTGGAGACCACAGTGAAGTTGTTGAGTACATGGAAGCCACTGCTGCCCGACTTTCGGATTTTCCCTTAGTCGCCTTATACACGATACCCTCGGGATGAAATGGGTGGGTGCTATTCTAGCCCGGATACCCCTCGGGAATCCATCCTCTTACAAAACCTAAATTGTACTCCTTTGAGGGTATCTCATTGTTTACCCTCACAAAGTACCTAACCAAAACATCTATAGTCACATAATGTTGACTTTGTTGATTAATTTCCTCGATTAAGTCCACACTTGCTAAATCTGGTTCATAATATATTAATATTAATAATTATTATAATCTTTTGAAATCAGAGTACGAGAGGATTTAATTTTAAGATTTTCCTGATAGAGAGAAAAACGGATTAACTCACTGTGTTGCCCGGGTTCGTCCGACTAGTTTCGATGGTATACGGCCACCTTTTTTCAAGGAGTTCCACAGGGTGACACGCCGCCCGTCGCGTTCCTGAGGACACTGCGCCACAGATTAACTAATAGTTCCTTTGGATTGCGCGGCCAATTGCGGGGTAGTGCGGGTGAGGGTAGATGCGGCGGAAGAGTGTCTTGCATGAACCCGATGAACCGATCTTGATGAGAACCCGTACACACTGAGCTGACCACATCATCACTTTTGGGTTCCTCCTCTGTTTTCCTTATCCGATGATTTTATTTATTTATTCATAACATTACAATATTTTCCATCATGTAAGGAGTTGCCGGCAAAATCAACTAGGGATTCATGGAATAGTAATATTATCATCTTTAGACGCTTTAGAAGAGATTTAGTTTGCAACTTCATAGAGGATAACTTCGAATGAAAGCAAAGTTGGCTGGCATGGTATGGCTGGAAAGTTTATTTTATAATTACCTACCTGTGTAGAATTAATTATTATGAAGTCTCTTTATTGATAATGAGATCCTAGTATATGCTCGAGTTTGTATTAACATTAATGTATACCTAATACTCATAATATACAACATTTTATAAAACTAAAAAGTGCTGTAGAATGATTTGATGAAAGCTTGAATCAAATTATGATTCTTCTGCTACAAGTTTTCATAAAACTTAGAACGCAAATACAGAACTAAAAGAGATAGCTTATTTATTCATAGTAAACAAAACTGAGTTAAATTATTTTATTTTACTCTCAAACTTTATTGAATACAAGAGTTCGTCTTAAAATTTAGTTATTTCTACGTACTTTAAGAAAGCCAGTGAGTAATTAAAATAATCTAACTAAATTCGTAAACCGTTTAATAATTATACATATTGAGTTTTCGTTTTAATGAACTCCGTCTCATTTAATTGATAAAACAAATCCTCCGGTAAAATAATACACTAAGGGATAACAGAGAAGCACTACAAGTTCGGTATTTAAATATTTACGTCACAATAAAGTATTAGGAGAACAAAGCCGTGCACGTTCCTCTTCAAATTTAAATTCAGTTTTAGAAGCCCATAGTCGTGTAGCCTACACACAACATTGCCAAGATCTCACAATAGATCGCTTCAGGCAGGCAGAGAGCTTCCTGAAACATCGTATTTCACTAGCCATTTTAAAGAGAACAAATCTTTCACTTTTCAATAGAACATTGAAATAAGCCTTGAAAGGAAAATACCAAAAGTTTGAACAAACCGATGTTTAAAGTTGCATAATTATTTTGTTTGGAATAGACTATTCAGGCTTATGTTTAATTTCATAATAAATAAATTTCTGATAATCTAAGATTAAATCTCTGCAGAAAATTTGAAATTATTGAAGCATTTGTAGATTAAATTGATTCGGCTTACATTTTGACAGGGGATGATTGATATGGGTACCTATGTAGAAAGAAAGGTAATCTGAAAGTCTATTTTAGATTACTTTTGTGTAGACGCCGAATCTAAGGACTACACTGTGATTGACAATAGAATCACTGGGTTTTTATAGACTTTCAATAGATCAATCACCTACGTCTTCATGTCTAGAGCTTAAAAAAAGGGTTTGTCTAAACTTTAATAGAGTTTGTTTTGTGTGTATTTCAACATTGCCCCTGGTTTCCGAAAACCTTTTCAATAAATCTTTTGTTTACCTATATCATTTAATTGTAAACAGCTCACTTGACATCAAGTACACCTAGATACATTTACAATACCAGAGGTGAAGCAGACACGTTGTGATCTTAGAGATGAAACTGAAATGTATCTTGTCATCTGTTCCCCTCACTTCAAGTAATTAGAATGTCTGTTGCAATGTCAATTAACTAGACACTTTGACAGTAGATTTACGAAACTCTATTACGCTTTCAGGAACTGGGATATAGACTAACCCGGTCACTCAAACAGTGTAAACAAGCGGAAGAATTTAGTTCGAGTTAGTAGTGATGGAATTTATACAATTCTTTATTACGAATACTGTAATGGTTGTTACAAATATTGATGAATAGTGTAAAAAAAACGGGATAAGTGCAAATCGAACTCGCCCACCGAGGGTTCCGTACATATTTGTAGGTACATATCCATACTTCTATACTAATCCATACCTACTATCCATACTTTAATCACCTTAATATTATAAACTAGCTTCTGCCTGCGACATCGTACGCGGATACTGTTGCTTATGCCAGCGACAACGGGGTCGGCAAAATCGAAGATCTGAAACGTCTGATGTCGAATTCTAAGAGCCCGGGGACGGGAAACCAACGGGATGCGCGAGATGATTCGAGACGTTCAAAAAGTACAATTTTGAATCATTTAAACCTCCGATGGCGGAATATATGGCGTAGTCAATCTTAGGAGTATACGTAAATGCACTCCGTTCCTTATCAACACAAGGAAGGTCGCCATGCCCTACGGCTAATCTGAGACACATCCGATTCTTTAGATGATATCGACATTCTGTTCAGAGAATGTCGAAGTCGATCAGAATTCAAACGTTCGTTGCGCTCTTCTTCTGTCTCTTCCTGCCGTACTCCAGCAATTCTTTCTCTCTCACTTTCTAACTGATTATGAATATTTTGTTGTGTGCGTGTTCGGGACAATGTATGATAATCTCGATCAGCAGTTAGTCGTGCATCACGTTCATCACTCGTTTCAAAAGACCTGTTAGTAGATGTGCGAATACGCTGAGAACTCAAGCGTGATTCTGTATCGGTAAACGTTTCCGATTCGCGAGACAATGCATGTCGCTCACGATCAGCGGACAGTCGCGCATCACGTTCCGCACTTGTCTCTAGAAACCTAGAAGCAGATGCGTAAATACGCTGAGAACTCTAGCGCAATTCTCTATTCGTGAACGTCTCCGACTCGCGAGATAATGCGTGACGTTCACGATCAGCGGTCAGTCGCGCATCACGTTCCCCACTTGTCTCTAGAGACCTAGAAGTCGATGCGTAAATACGCTGAGAACACAGACGTGCTTCGCGATCTGAAGAGGTTTCCACGGAGCGATTTGCAGCCTGATGTTCTCGAACAGCATCAAGTCTCTCCTGACGCTCTTCAGTAGATTCTTGGGATCTTATGATCTTCAATCTTTTAGCTCCTTTGGAACATTGGGAAAGATTTGACCTCTTTCTAGGCATGGTTATAGTTTTATTGTGAAGAGATACCTGATCAATTAAAATCTAAGTGACTGCTCCCCTGCGTTACCGGGTATGCTACCGTGTAAAGGAAATTAAACACCAAAATAACATTAGCCCGAAGGCATATTTATTCGATAAAATAAAAAAATAAATGGGAATTTTAGCCAGTAGAGTCAAATTTTCAATGATATACCATCGTCATCAAAAATCAGCCCTAAACTGTTACCGCCTTCACTGCGTGGAGGTACTCCCAGCTTATGTTATTTTATAAGATATAGTGATAGCTTTGATTTTCACATCAGATGTTTCTGATCTTCGATTTTTATAAGTCAACAGGAAATGCCCATCAGACCGAACAGCTTTTGCTAAGACGTCATTCCTATATGTGTCATGGTGTAGCTGGGCTCTTGGAGTTCCACATCAGGTGTTCCAGATCTTCAAATTTATTCTCTCAGCAGATAATGCTCATCACGTGGAGCAATTTTTGCTATGGTACCATTTTTGTATCTCTTATAGTTTAGCTGGTCTGTTGCGGTTCTGCATCAGGTGTTCAAGTTTCCAAGATAAATTATAGCCTATATGTTGGCCAGACTTAATACCTATACAACAAAAGAAAAATCATTCAAATCCGTCCAGCAGTTCCGATGATTAGCGTGTACAAACAAACAGACAATCGGACAAACAGACAAACAGACAGAATTTTTTTTTTGGATTCGTGCTCTATTACTGTTTCTAAACCCCCCTCAATAATTATTTTTTTAATATATTCAATGTACAGACACAGTTTTTTTACTGTTTTATTATATGTATATAGATGCGTTTTTTCCGACATAAACGGCCGTATCTTTTTTTTACGTTAACAGAGAGAGTTGACTTTTTTACAGCATCAAGGGACCCTAGACTTGAGTATATGGTATTAATTTCAACTCGATACCTCCACGCGTTCCCGAGATAAGGGTCTTGACAGACAGACAGACAGACGGACAACAAAGTGATCCCATAAGGGTTCCGTTTTTTCCTTTTGAGGTACGGAACCCTAAAAATGAATGATATGGAAGAGAAGAGAGTCAGTGATATCATAATTGTACGGTGCAACTGCACAATCTGCAACTCAGTTTACGCCACATTCATTTCAACTTATTACATTTAGTTCAGTTCGCGTTAGGCTATCAATACAGCCGGGCGTTCTCGTTACAGTCAACAAGGGCCGCGTCACTCACTTCCTTTCCACACCATCAGTTCATTAAGCTCATTTTACTTTAAGTACCTTTGGGACAATACAGTAGTGTTTCAGTACTTACCTTCTTTAATTTCAATCAACCTTCATCTAAAAGTAATGTAATAATATGGTCTAACAAGGGATCATACAATAATATGTAGTTGACTGGACGAGATGTCAGAAGAAACTTTGTTGCGCCGACCTCAAGTAACATGGAATAAGAGCAGAAAAATGATGACTGTGTTGATCGCATTTTTTGCTTAAGTACTGACGATTCGAACACAATATATGACACAGTGTCCGAATTGATATATTTTACTGGTGATTCGGTCACCAATAAAAAAGCTGTTCTGTATAGTCAGATAAAAACTTCCAACGACAAAATCCAGTAAATTTTTTTTTGCAAATTTGCAACTATGGGCTCGGCGGAAGACGGATTTCAGCGGAAGATTTTATCTGACTGTACAAAACAGCTTCTTTTTTGGTTTTCGAATCATCGGTGAAAACAAAATAATAATAAAAAAGTTAATTAAAAATTAATAAAAAAAAATGTTAATGAATAAATAAATTAATGAATGAATGATAATAAAATATGTTGTGTCCGAATCGTCAGCAAGCCCATTTTTTACCATAATGTCAAACAGACGTCCTTTAAATACTATACATCTATAATGATAAGCTAATATGTAGTGTTAAGCATATACCTGTTAAAATCACCAATGTAAAGGTAGCTAAGCCTAGAATCATTTTGGAACTGGTCTACAATTGTGCCTAAACATTCGGTAAAAAGATAGAAGAGGAAACAAAATTCGATTTTTTCCACAAGCGAAAAATTCATTTTGAGTTGGCGTGTAGATACTTAATTAAATTCGTCGTAAATGAATGAAAAGACCATTCGTATAGGATGATTCCTTTTAATCGGTTTTATTCTCAAATGCCAGGAAAAATGGTAATAGGATTGTTGTTTTCTATTTTTTAGTTTTGTTCTAGAGTAAGAGCTGTATCTATTTTTATCTAGAGTCCGTGCGAGACAGGTACTGAATGACTATAAGTAAGTCTTATATTAGCAAAGAGAATATAGTCTATGTATATTAGGTTACAAACAAAAAAATGTTTAGGTAATGCCTTTTTTCTAACAAAATAAAATATTGGTTTCAATTTAAAAAAATGTATCAAACATATACTTCCATACATAGGTACACACATACACATATATTATCTCATGTCTCTTTAACCGACTTCAAAAAGGAGGAGGTTCTTTTTTTTTATTATGTATGTTCGGGCATAACTCTGTCATATATAGACGGATTTGCAAAGTTCGAAAGGGGTTTATTCGGAAAAGGTCCCATATAAATTTTATCAAAATTGGTACAGCCCTTTTTGAGAAAATCAACAAATTCCCAAAAAAATTACTTAGACGAACGACGTTTTAGTTTCTTCAATCACTGGAGAACTTACAATCTCTTTTAAGTGTGTTGCCGTTTCTTAATGGATTTGGATGTTTAGGCAACACTAAAAAGCGAAAAATAAAAAGTTTTTTCAAAAAAAAGAAAACCGCCTTCAAAAACTAAAAAGTGATAAATAACTTTAGCACAGAACACACATTACTTTACTTTCGGAAGTCGGTGGCAATACAAAACAACAAACACAAAACCCCACCGACTTCCGAAAAGTAATGTGTGTTCTGTGCTAAAGTTATTTATCACTTTTTAGTCTTTAAAGGCGGTTTTCTTTTTTTTGAAAATCTTTTTATGTATGTACACCGATTACGCTGAGATTTATGATCCGATTTACGTGATTCTTCTTTTGTTTGATGTGGAATAGTTGCCATTTGGTCTTAAGGGATGACTGTTTTTTTTGGTGACACCGTTTCGTTAAAAAGTAGGCACTAAAAAGGAAAAAAAAAAACTTTTTAACAAAAAATAACCCCCTTCAAAACGTAACGAATCACTTTAAATTCGCAAGTCGGTTGCAATACAAAACAACAATCAAAACCAAAGCCGCTGACTTGCGAATGAAAGTTATTTTTTACTTTTTGAATGCGGTTGTCTTTTTTGTTAAAAATATTTTTTTTTAATCAGTCATATAGTCATATTTATTTATCTCACTAAGTTTCGATTCATACTAGCTGAATATTGGCTTACGACCACGACGATTTCAGACTTATATTAATTTATAGACCCAGGTTCCCTCGTGATGTTTTCCTCCACATTGATAAACTCGCAAAGGCCATGAGATTTTAGGATTAAATTGAAAAAGTCACATTGGAACTTGCCCGATATGCATGAGAGGCGTCTTAACCAATAAGCCATCATGGCACATGAAAACGAAAACTTACCTTCACATTCTAAACTGGACTAGTTTAAAATATTGAGCTATTTTTAGGGTTCCCAACAAAAAAAACGGAACCCTTATAGGAGCACTCGTGCGTGTGTCTGTCCATCCATCTGTCACAGTCAATTTGCTCCGAATCTACTGGACTAAATCAGGTGAAATTTGGTAGGATGGTGTAATCCTATAACCCAAACACAGATTTGCAAAGTAAATAAATATTTTTGAAAAGTAAGGGTCATTTTCGAGGAATAAATTAGGAAATTTAAAAAAAAGTTTTGCAGACCTTACTGTGTCATACAATATCAAATGAAAGGGCACAGTTTTGATTTTATTAATGAAAGAAGACGAAAATTGACCATCCATACCCCCCTGATCTCAGAAACTACTGAGCCTAAAATTTAAAAAAAAAATACAAAATATATTAGTACAGGAAAACCTATAAGAATTCTATTAATACTGGCATTGTACGGAACCCTTTCCACGCGAGTTCAACTCGCACTTGGCCGGTTTTATTCGTCATCGGACTACTAGAGATAAGGCGAAGCGTCTCCGCTATATGGTTGAAGTGCGTTGAAGCAAGCGCTACCCACGTTTTATTGTGTTAACTGGCAGTCTGTGGAATTGACTGCCCGCCTCTCTGTTCTCCGATAAAAAAAATAATCTCGGTATTTTCAAGGCACTAGTGAACCGGTTTATCCTAGGCGAGTGTGCTGCACCTTAGGCCGCATCATCACTTAAGATCAGGTGAGTTGCGGTCAACCAAAAGCCTATCTATATATACGAGTATAATGAATCGCCGAATGTATGTGAGCGCATAACTTCCGAACGGCTGGACTAAATTGGATAATTCTTTTTTTTGTGTTCCTTATTCCCAGGAGAAGGTTTGTATAAAAAAAATTTAGGTAGGTAGGATAGGTAGGAAGGTAGGGTATGGTGAGGTAGGGTAGGTAGGTAGGTAGGTAGGTAGGTAGGGTAGGTGAGTAAATAGGTAGGTTAGTTGGGTAGGGTAGGTAGGTAGGTAGGGTAGGTGAGTAAGTAGGTACCTACCTACCTACCTACCTACCCTACCCAACTAACCTTAGTTGGGTAGGGTAGGTAGGTAGGGTAGGGTAGAGTAGAGTAGGGTAGGTAGGTAGGGTAGGGTAGGTGGGTAGGGTAGGATAGGTAGGGTAGATAGATAGGGACAGGAAAACGTCTGTCGGGTCAGCTAGTCTTTTTATAAAAACAAGTTACTCAATTACATCAATTTAAAGCCTCTTATTCCACAGTTCAATAAGCGTAGTAAGCACGGTACCTATACAACAAATATAATACAGTCAATAGTGTTTAACACCATCTTACCATTAACATTGGAATCAAAGCATAAAAACTCAAGTTTAATAATAGTTCAGACATTGATTTTTCTAACACTTTGTACACTCGTGGAAAGTAAAGGTTAAGCGATTTCCAAACACGTAGTTTTGCCAGACAGCAAAATATAATTACGTGATGGTGCTTAAGCATTTAATTTTTCGACTGTACATAAGTATACGTGTAGGGTTTCTTAATTCCCTGAAGCGCGCTTATACCATAATCCGCTGTTAATCTTCATATTTGGTGATGTTACTTAGTTAAGTGGTAAAACCATACAAGTCACGTAGAATTTAAAATCAAAGTTCGTGTTAATCGTGTTAGAAGTACTTGCTACCAGTGTGTTTTTATTTATGTTATTTATTTATATTTGTTATTTATTTTTATTAATGTTATTTATTTTTATTAATGTTATTTATTTTTATTTATGTCATTAGTTTTTTTTTTGGTAGCCGTTACTGTCCCTTTCTGGGCAAAAACCTCCCCGCATTCCCTCAATTTACAAAAAATACGAACTGGGATGACTATTTCAAATATCTGAAAGAACTAATAACAGAATAAGAAGTAGGTAGAGAAATATCAAATATGGCCGCCCAGACTCTTTTTCACCATTTATTGTGTCAGGCGAAGATAAGTACTGGTACTGTAAAGGTTGCATGCATATGGCATGCTGGTCGAAACAATTTGACTAAATGTTTCGTCTAAACACTCTGAATTCTTTATAGAACCTTTCAAAATGTTGAAACATTAGTCTTATTTTTATATCAAGGCATTGTTTAGCCCAGCAAAGTCAGTGGCTGACATGCTATTTGACACTACAATAAAGAGCAGTTTCCATCTTTGATTTAGTAGTGCCTCCGACCTCCTCTACTACAGTAAATATATACTTCGATCCGGTACCGTAAGCGCTCAATACGGTCTGAATTTGACGCTTACAGTACCTACTATACATCTTGTCTTCTTGTACAAAAATGTCACCCGCCGTCATAAAACTGGCGATTCTTTTTTTAAATCTTTTACGGATGAGTTATACGATCGCATCCGTGGCCCTTTCCTGATTAGATCCCGAAAAAATCGCGGAAAGTTACGGGTTATAATCTCCGCTATTATTTGAGGGTTTTTCCTTTCGCTGTAGGATCTCTCTCGTTTTTATCTATTCCCCATGGAAAATATAAGGAAATATATATATATATATATATATATGTTAATAAGTAACTAACATATTATGTTAATAACTCCATTAATAATAATATGTGGGGACATAATTTGCCGACACGGTAAGTTTAGTTTTGACGACCGGGTTGGCGCAGTGGCTGAGCGATCGACTGCTGCGCAGCGTGTTGCGGGTTCGATTCCCGCCCAGGGTAAACGTTTGTGTGATGAGCACTTGTGTTTGTCTTGTGTCTGGGTGTTGTTTATCTATATATGTACGTATTTAAAAAAAAAATGTATTTGTGTATGTATATCAGCTGTCTGATGCCCATAGTACAGGGTCTCCCTAGTTTGGGGTCAGATGGCCGTGTGTGAAAATGTCCCCAAATATTATTATTATTATTATTCTCGTTTATTCATTTTCTTAACATATTAAATTACATTTATAAATATTAGTAAAAAAATAAATAAAAACATTTAAAAATATAAAAAATAGTAGCCCACCGGTATCAGGAACAGGGTCCAAGCTACCGGTGGTCAGGGCTCCTGAGAGAGGAATCTCCTGACTATACGCGCCATGTCCAGGAGCACCGCTTTCTTTATTATTATTATTATTATGTTATATATAATATAATATATGTTAATAAGTAACTAACATATTATGTTAATAAGTCCATTTGAATATCTATCGTAATTACGACATAATTATTTAACAGGACAACTACCTCATAACGACATAACTAACGGCAAGGTACAAAGGTGCTAGAGTGGTGCCCGCGCGCATGTAAACGCAGCAGTTGTAGGCTAAGTTGACTGATATTCAATTTTTATAATTTCGTCATTCCAACACGATCCCATTTTCATTTTGCTAAAAGTTTGTAATCTACTAAATTCATAATGGTCGATCATTGGTCGGTCGAATTAAAAGCAATGACTGCACAATGACGTTCTAATGGTAGGTCACTGATCAAAGGAACCGTCAAAATTGTAGCAGATTACCGCCTAAGTCAGTCATTCAGTTTTCATTTTGTACGAGATTACCATTCTATATCATTTCTTTCAATGGCGTTGTCAGTGGTTGACTATTGGAAAGTCATAATGACGCCATTATATTAGTAAATTAGGTACCAAGCTTGTCAAAATCAACAATTATGAAATCAATGATAGCCCATTCTGAAACTATTGTAATAGCAGACTTGAGGCCCTGGTGAGCTAGTTCTGGAAAGTTACTGAACGCGAACAGCACAAAACCGGTTCGTTTCAAAAGCCTTGGGGCAGACCTAAACCCTAAACCCAGCAATGGGCGTCTTCTAGTTGGTATGACGATGATGAGGGTGATGCCCTATGTCCTCAAGGTCCAAGTTCCACAAAAGGATTTTTCATACATTCATACCCAACGTCCCCAAAATGTAAAATTAATTTATTTGTAAAGTTCACACTTGACCATTTCTTGTAACGATGTCTCCGAAAGTGTTAGAATAAAATAAAATCAGTACCTAGTTAAAATTAATCTCATTTTGGAAGTGAAACAAGTTTTGATACAATCTCAATCGCACAAGTGCAAAAACAATATTTGATATTTCCCGCTTATTCGCACTTAATACCATCACTAATCAATGAGCTCATATTCCTTATTGCAGTACGGAACAACTTCGTTTCTTAACTATTACTTATCAGTATTGCATAATGTTAATAATGTTTAATGAACTAAGCGTAATTGCAATGAAAATACATACTACGTTTTTACCCCATTGATTCTCTAAATCACCAATACCTACGTAAGCATTGATTCGGCGACTGTACCAATCTAGATTTCGGTCAAGACAAAGTCGTACAAATTTATTAATCGTGGCATCTATTTGTGGCATCGACACAATGAGAATCGTGTCTTAGAAAAAATTGCCAAGTGCATAAAGTCAATTCAATTCAATGTAATATGTGTGTGTGTTTAATTCAATTAAATGGCGCTTTTAATATAATTATGAGAACATCATACAGGACAAACAAGTGGTAGTTTCGTATGCATAAGAAACTCCATTATAACTCTTTTAAAATTATTGTTTACAATAATGTATGTTGTTTAATTTCAGGAATTATATAATTATACGTGAATACGATGTAAAATTTGAGTTTTAGAGTTAATTATGTCATTTTTACAAATATTGAATCTGTTGGCGACCAACCTTATATTTCAACAAACAATAAAATACTTAGTGTGTGAGCCTGAATATTCTATTGGTAAAAAAAATATAATACATAACATTGTAAACATAGTATTTCTTGAATATACTGCCAATCGTAAACTAACATCATTTTGTCTCAGAAGCAATTTATTTCTCCTAACAAATATTATTTGTAGACGTAACATCTTTCATCTTTTTTATAACGAAAAAGTATTACAAATTACAACCACTTTGGACTCCATCAAGTCTTATCAAATAAGAAAAACCTTTGGCACAAAACGTACTTCAATTAAAATAAAAAACAATTGAATGAGCGAAGCGAAGCAAAGCCTAGTTCAGAATGAAACAGCGCAAATCCAGACACGTAATCAGCCAAATCTCTGAGCTTATCCGGGTGCGTTTACGTTTAGTAAAGTGAATACCAAGTACTTACCTAAAGTAAGTTCGTACGTAGGTACTTTGTAATAGGATTTTCAGTAATAATAATATTAATGGGTCCATATTGGCTCACCTAAAGTTCTTTACCCGAAATTGTACTTCCTAAGGATTTGTAATCCGAATGATCACTCTTCCTAAAATTTTTCATCCTAAAGTTTTTATTCATACTATTTGTAGTGCTACCGGCGATGTTCATAACACTCATGTCCCCGAAAATTGTTATTAATAATATCATTAATGTAAATATATTTAAACTCCTACTGTTTTTGATCATAACGCTTCTGTCCCTAAACATAATTACCATAATATTTTCACTCATACTCGGAAAGAAACATTTACCAAGTGTAATAAAAAATATATGTGGGTGGAAGATGATATTTATAGTTTTAATTTGAGGGTATGATTATTATTTGGGGGTATGCTTTACATAACGTACTGAGTTGTGTCTATTGCTAAGTTCAAACCTACTGCGCGTGCGTGCAAGCAAGCATGCAGCATACAAGCAAGCATGCAGCATACAAGCAAGCATGCAGCGTGCAAGCAAGCATGCAGCATGCAAGCAAGCAAGCATGCAACATGCAGCAGGCATGATTTCTGTCACGGCTCCGGCGTTGCGGGGCTCCGGCGGTCCCACGCGAGCTTATCGTCGCAGATGGTATTCACGCTCACCGCCGCGGCTGAGGCTGGTCGGCGAAGCCGGCTAGTAAGCCGAAACCACCTGCTCCTCAGTCCGCGGGCCGCCTCGCCCCTCCGCGCCTACGCGGATTTAAATTACACTCTAGGAGTAGGGCAGACAAGACTACGTGGAGTCGATTTCGCAGCGATTCGTTTCTCTCATTTATTATAAGTATTCACTTTTTAAGACAATATTTTAGTTATTGTCTATTTATATATATTTTCGCTGAAATAAATTCCATGGAAAAATACACTGAACAAACAATATTCGTTAAAAAATAATTCCACTGTTTGAAAAGTTTGTTAAACAAAAAAATGTGAATAAAAATTCATTGAATTGTGTTTCTGTGAAATATGTTTCATTGAAGTAAATAGTCTTTGAAACAGTAATAGTCGAAATAAAATTACAAGAACCAAATATGATATGAAACATTTTCTGAAAAACGAAATTCTATGAAATTTCTGTCTGCGAAACAAGGGGACACCGTTATACATGTTATGTGAAAATAAAGTTACGCAAAATTAATGTACTTATATAGTACTGATTATTATGAATAAAAAGAAATCTAAACAAAAAAGATATGACTTTGAATAATAGTGTAAAAGATGGTTATGTTGAGAAAATATAGGAAAACAAATAAAAGTATAATAGATGTTTATTGCTACTGACATTATGAAGTTGAATGCTTCGGATTATGAACATTAGAGACAGAGTAGTTAGAAATTGTGATTGTTAGGATGAATAATGTTAGGAAGAACATTTCCGGATTTCCAATTATCGGAGTTGAAAATTTAGGTGAACTTTGGCGCACCCAATATTAATAATAATTTATTTCCATAAATTGCATAGGTACCAGAAAACACAATTACATAATCAAATTAAGCTTAGCCTAGTACAAATCAACAAGCCATCTGTGCCCGAACTGGATAAATTAATATCTGTAACTCAGGCAGCAGCGCTCTTCCCTAAGAATATACACATTTTAAAGCTAGCCAGTTCTTTACATCATACAAAAAAGGCAAGAAAGTAGGTTAAATTAGATTAAATTTAAATTAAAAATATAAGTTGAAATAGGGAAATGGCCTCCTTGTGTGTAGAATGTACGTGAATGTGTGTGTGGGGGAGGGTGAGTTAGTGCACTTATTTAGGTACAGACAAAAGGTTTTTGGTATCCTCGTAGCTTAATTCATGAATGTACTCAAAAAGTTTATTCTTACATTTTTTGGAAGTTAGAGCATGTATGTCAAGAGTTTTATTAATTTTGTTATACAAATATGGACCAAGGAAGCAAAAGTATTTATGTGTAAACGTATGTTTAAACGCGGGTTTTCCGGCGTGTGCTATATATTTTTGTCGCCTAGGTTTGTGACAAACTATTTTTGAATGTTGCTTTAAGCCAATAGTATAAACAATTTTTGAACCGAGAGAACACCACATGATTGGTAAAGTTGGTAAGTTGGATACAAGTACGGATGGAAGGTGCTAACTCTTTAAGGATAGCTCTTTGTGCTATTTCAAGGGGTTTTATAATAGTTTTAGGCGCGCCTCCCCATACAGAAATGCAGTAACACAGAACAGATTGAGCAAGTGCCAAATATACCCGCCTAATCAATTTGGGCTCAGCAGCATGTCTCAAATTCTTAAATACGTAAATTAACTTTCTCATGCGTGCTGTAAGTAGATCAATATGCGGCTTAAACGATAAGTTTCTATCTATTACAATTCCCAAATATTTCACCTTTCCGGTTTTGACTAAAGCTGGACACTGGCAGACCTCACCGTTACAACAATTGTGAGCTATCAAGGAGAGCGATGTAGAAGGTGGGGTAAAGTTACGCATGGAGAACATTATATACTGCGTCTTATCCGCATTTAGGTTCAGGATATTGCTTTTCAGCCAATGACACACTTTGTCCAAACCACGCTGAGCGTCATTAAACACTTTTTCCCACGTATCAGCCGAGAACAGTAGCACAGTGTAATCGGCATATGAAATTATATTTCCACCCACAGAGGTTACTGCACATAGATCGTTCAAATATACAAGGAAGAGGCTCGGGCCCAATATACTACCCTGCGGTACGCCGTACGTAACAAGTAAGTCGTTGCTTATAAGATCACCAATTTTGACACATTGACAGCGACCTGAGAGGTAATCTTCGAATAATTTTAATTGATTTCCTCTTATGCCTATCCACTCCAGCTTCCTAAGAAGGAGTGGTACAGAGACCGTATCAAAGGCCTTAGCCAGATCCAAAAATATACCCACGGTTTTCTTATCGGAGTCAATGTTCTTCACCACGTAGTCTAAAAGCTCGTGGACAGCATCACATGTTGACCTGCCTGCTCTAAAGCCAAATTGGTTCGATGAAAGAAGGATGTTCTTTTCCAAATATCCAACCAATCTATTGTTGATGATACTTTCCAAGAGCTTAGAGACTGCCGGGAGGATAGATATGGGCCTATAATTAGTGACACGGTCTCTGTCACCAGATTTATGGATGGGGTGTATCACCGACTTCTTCAAAGCAGTCGGGAATGTACCCTGGTCCAAACACAGGTTAAAAATATGTGTCAGTGCAGGCACGAGCAAGTGTCGATTATCTTTAAGCAGGTGATTAGGTATTGAGTCCCATCCAGTGCTACAGACATTTTTTAGATCCAGAATAAGGCATTCAACTTCAGCCTCATCCGTGTCCAACATTACAAAAGAGTTTAATGTCTTTTTATACTGCTCACAAAAAGCTCCATTGTCAAAATAAGTATTTTGATGACCAATGATTTTGTTGTTGGCAAGTGTTTCGCCTACCGTGCCAAAGAACTCATTGACATCTTCAATCGA
Organism: Charanyca ferruginea; assembly: GCA_947361185.1. Taxonomy (NCBI): domain Eukaryota; kingdom Metazoa; phylum Arthropoda; class Insecta; order Lepidoptera; family Noctuidae; genus Charanyca; species Charanyca ferruginea. The sequence continues at coordinate 9,366,913 of OX376070.1, forward strand.
CTGTGCTGTGCAAGAAGTATTTATTAATTCTAAAGCGACATTTTTCACTTTTTTTGTGTTAGTGATATTTTTTATTGCGGTCCATATTTTTTATTGTTTTGACCCGCCTCCTGCAACAATTTTTTATTAAGTTGGTACAGAAATTTCTATAACTTGTATAGGTTAATTTAAGGGATTCACTTTGTGGAGACTGTTTAACTTTTTTGTGGAGCTTGTCTCTATGCCTGCCATCGTAACAGTCCAGGTGTTATCCACGGTTTAATGATTTTATTTCGTTTCGATACTTTTACCATGAGAGAGTTATCAAGTATAGCACGCTGGATGAATTTATTAAAATATTCCATGGCAATATTAGCATCTTTCGATAAATAAATTGGTTCCCAGTCAATATTGGCTAAGTCTTTATTTAGTCCTTCCTCGTCAATCCTATGAACAGTGATATGGGCAAAGGTTCTTTTTAGCTTACAGTTTAGAGATAGTAAAACCGCTTCATGGTCAGTTATTGTAGATTGCAGGACCAGTGTAAGAGCTGAAAATTTAGATTTTAAGATCACGTGATCAAGACATGTTTTGCCATGCCTCGTGGGCAGTGTAAGCGCTGGTAAAAGACCATGAAATGAACATAGATTTAAGTACTCCATTTGTGATCTAGAATTTTGATCAGGACAGATGTTTATATTAATATCTCCAACAATTATTATATTATTGTAGGTGCAAAGCCCAGCCAAAATGTTGTTGAGTGATTGGAGAAAGTTATCAATGACCTTGTTTGAGGGAGACCTATATACAGCTAGGATCGGTGTCTCTGTACCTATTTTTATGATGAGACAGTTAAAGTCTTGACACGGCGGTTCATCAGTTATCACACTGAGGTTGGTTTTTATGTAGACTGATAAACCGTCATTTTGATTTACCCATTTTGACGACACATATTATGAGTTGTAACCGTCTAATTTAGGTATATGAGAACAACACGATAACCAGCACTCCGTTAAAATAATAATATCACACTCAAAGCGAAGCCTATGTAACATTACAACGAAGTCATCAAAATTACGTGTTTTGTGTTATGATTGTGAGACATTCCGCTGGCCGTGCTATGAAACTACTACAATCCACAACATCACAAGTTAATGAGTACTTCAACACTGGTGGTTTTAAAGTACAGATTTCCTGTAATGATAATGTAAGTCAATGATTACATGTTTTATATCCTGTATTTGCTCTTAGATGTTTTTTTTTATTATCTTTATTAATTTAGGACCTTTTCATCCTTTGAATTAGTTAGTTCATCGAACCTTAACTAATGATACATCTTATAATCTACTCATATATATCTAGAAACTAAATTATAACTAAGTTTAGCTGCGTTGGACCCAGAAGCTGCTAATATACTATGTTATAAACCTGCATCTAATTTGTTTAGCTTGAATTGCCTAAAAATGGCCTCTCTCTCTTATCATTATTCTGGACACACTCCATCATCAAATAATGGACATCTTCAATCTGGGGGTTGTATGATGCTTAAAAGCCCAGAAGCCCTTAAGGCGTTAAATCCACCCAGAACATTACTATTTTAGACACCCACACATAAACTAAGAATAGGACAATAAAGTAGATAACTAGTACCCAAACTCCGAGCCAGTGCAAACAGAGGCGAGTTAGACAATAACCACCAACGTCGAACTAGATTTTAGGTTAAGCCAGGTTAGTATCTAATATTTCGGCGTAGATGTGGGATGGAACAACGTTGCGGTTTTAGCCGGTAAGAGTCGGGCACACCCCCCCCCCCCCCCATCTTCCCCAGACGGGGGATAGTCCATTAGGATTTCCCCACAATATAAAAAGGTTATATTTTGGCGTACGTGTGGGATTGAACACCGTGGTGGTTTAAGCCGGTAAAAGTTCGGCACCCCTCCGTCTTGCTCAGACGTGGGACAATGAATGATTTCCCCGCGAAAAAAACGGTTAGCAATATTTTCAGTATTCAAGTTTCCACCACTACTCGACTGGTGTAAACACAGCATAGTTCAGTAACAGTTTATTATGATACTTTTATAGGTAAGCGTGTTTGTTACAACATATTTTGTATAATAAACATACGTCTAGACTCATAAACTAGGGCTGAGCTAATAAAATGAGTATAAAACAAAAACCTCGTGGTTTATATTGCTTTTGCGACAGGTGAGAATAAAGTTGTGACTACCAATATAAATAGGCTTTTAACTTTTTTATTTCCCGACTAGATTCGCCCTGTGACTTCATTTCAACAAGTCATGTAGGAACAGAGGGCTAATATTCACATAATTTTATGACGCGCCGATGAAGTTGTAGTGCAGTTGCAGTTAAATTCAAGTTTGAGTGATAAACGGTATTCTTGTAATCTTTGAACTGCGCGTAAGCTGCGCGTGAACTGCACGTCAGCTGTAGGTACGACAACCAAACTCTACCAAACTTACAATTATGGTGTAGCCACATGAGAAAAAAAAATATTACTCATTAAATAATTGATTACAATCTTAATATGACGTTATTATAATATCAAAATAATACCCCAGTACAGATTTTAGTGCTTTTTAACTGTCATTTTGAGACGTCAAACGAATAGTAGAAGACCGATCATGTTGCGTTCCGAAGCACGCACCGAAGACGCGCAACAGTAGAATGCCGATATTGCGCTCGCGTGACGCAAACTTGACGCGAGCGTGTCTGACAGCGGTAGAAAATACGAAAAGCGTTGCTTTGATCGAAATTTAACTGCAACTGCACTGCAACAGCACTATTTAGTTACGTGAGTTAGCCCACAGAGGCCAACACATCTAGTTACAACAATCTGTCTGCCTTTTGCCGGTGAACAGTTAGTACCTATGGATATGAACTTTATGTCTAGTTCAGTAGAGACTGATTTATGACTATGATTTTATAGCTTTATTTTATCCAGTAAAAATCACAGACGTGATTTTTTTAATACCCCACATACTTCTTTCTCATAAAACTGATAGTGAAGATATATGCGGCAGTTGGTGCATTGCGGCTATAAATATGTCTCTATAAAAAGTGTTACTCTCATGACTATGACCCTACCCTACGGCAAAAGGGAAGGGTCAAATTAATGGCTGCCAAGAAATATCGCCACTCCTATAAAAACGCCAAAAACAATGGTTTTGTGGCTTTTTTTGTGTTCATCGAATTCTAATAAAATCCAAGCTTGGATGTAGGTACAGACTTGTTGAACGGAACGTTTTGTGTACATAATTACATACATTAATTTTATCACACACTCATGTACAGTCAGCTACATGAATCGTTGACCACAATTAAACACACACTTTACCAAAATATTAAAGGTCAAACGAATTGATACGTCAAGTAGAGACTGGGTTTAGTTGGTTAGGTTTAGTCATATCTAACCTTATTTTATTCATAATAGTCGACACGTTTAGACGACATGGGTGGCGCAGTGGTTGAGCGATTGAGTGCTGCGAAGCGTGTTGCGGGTTCGAATCCCGCCCAGGGTAAATATTTGTGTGAGCACTTGGTGTTTACCTTGTGTCTGGTTGTTGTTTATCTTTATAAGTATGTATTCAAATGTGTTTGTGTATGTATACCAGTTATCTGACTCCCACAGTACAGGATCTTCCTAGTTTGGGGTCAGATGGCCGTGTATGAAATGTCCCAACATATTATTATTTTTATCACAAAGTACGTAAGCCCAAGCAGAGAGACCACTCAGAACAAACCGCCGTTTTCGCACGCACACATTGACATTACGTTGACAGGCAGTCTTAATCTGTTTCAAGCAGACTTTAGTCTCGACTGGCGACACGTGTTGTCAAAATGAATGATCAAAATGGTGTAATTGACATTTCATGACAAACGGGAAAATGTTGTTATAAACAACTTGCAAAGAGTTTCAACCAGTGTCAATAAAATTCCATATTGTCACAAATAAAACCTACAGAGTCAATACAGTAGTAGCAGCCCTAGTGAGTCTGGCAAGTTTAGATAATTATTTTTCAAGATGGCGGGGGCGGTCCTTCTGTAACCTTTATATTTTGTGGTTAAATGCTGTTCTAAATTCGAATAAGGACTTCACAGTCTGCCACGAAAATTAACAAGCGAGTTTAATAATATAATGTAGGATTGGAAGTTTGCATGGTGCATTACTACTAGCTGTTTTTGATGTGAACGAGAGAGATGACATGTGTTGAAGACGTTAGCTTGGGATAACAAAAAAGGGCTTATTTTTGAAGAAAGATTTGACATACGACAGACGGAAAAAATAAAACTGAGAAGTGAAGATGCAAAATTAGAAATAATATCTTTAGATACACAACAATATCTTATCTGAACGAGCTCGTGGCTTAGTAAGAGCCGTATAGATCGACCGGCCAAAGATTAAGCTACGCTTGCCGCCGTGCGTCTGTGGATGGGTGACCATCCATTTCATATCGAGTTCCCTCCGTGCCTCGGAAAGCCCGTAAAGCCGTTGCTCCCGGCTGTTATTCGTCGACATTTGGCAGTCGTTATTGGTAGTCAGAAACCAGAAAGTCTGACAACCAGTATCCAAGGGGTATCGTGTTACCCAGCTACTGGGTTGTGGAGATCAGACAGGCAGCCACGCTATGTAAAACACTGGTATTCAGCTGCATCCAGTAAGAAATTGTGAAATACATTTTTTTTTAATAACCAATGAAAGCCATTGTTCCTAATTACTATGTTACTTACTTATACTATTAATCTTAATAGGCTCAGGCTGTCAGTGCTAGGTCGGCGGTATTAACAAAATATAATAAATAATATTCTGATGCAGGGTCACTCAAAGCTCTGTATGATCCCTACGTCCATCCGTGCAATACCATACGTGTTTGAACAAAGTAGATTAAATCGGTACCGTAATCATAATGGTTACAGAATTATAGTTATCTTAACCCAAGATCAGTGCCATAAGCTTAAGAAAAGCTTATGAGTACTAATAAAACTATCAAACGAGAATATTGGCACAATGCCAATAGAACCAGAAGGAGAAGTTTTTCCCCTTCAGCAATTTATTATCATGATCATACGTTATGAGAACATTTAGGTAGTTCTTTATCTCATTTGTGTCATTCTGTCTTCGTAAGTATAATTTACTGATGTTGGTAGACCTGTTGCTTGGTTCATAGTGCCAAAAGTATTTTGTAGTAGGTACATGAGGAAAAGGGTAAAGGTTTCTTTCATAGATTACTTAGGCTCACACACTTGTTCATTGCTTGTTGAAATGTTAGGAATGCTTGTAACAGTTTCAATATGTATTATAATATGTGAACACTATCAGTCACTATGTATCTTTGGACATAATAATTTAGCTGTCATTTTTCTTAATTTGTATAATACTTTGTACATCTAAACTAATATTATAAAGAGGAAAGATTTGTTTGTTTGTAAAGTAGCATTCTAGAAAGAATTTTCGAAATCGGATCAATCGTTTTTGTATTAAATCGTAACATCGATTTAACGATTTAATACAAAAACAATTGATCCGATTTCAAAAATTCTTTCACCATTAGAATGCTACTTTATCCCCGAGTAATATAGGCTATATTTATCAATTGAAAAAATTAGGGATCCTTGAGAAAACTCACGTGAACAAAGTCGCAGGCAAAGTGCTAGTATTCTAATATAATAGTTTTGTATACAAGTTCCTCGTATTCACGTAATTAATTAATTCCTATTCCTTAATTCTTATACGCAAAATATTGAACAACATGTACTTTAAAAGAGGAAGCTGGTATGGAGTTTCTTGCCCATTTTTCTCCATCTGAAACCATTACCTACGGAACCACTACCACTATATAACCATTACCACTGGATTCAATTGTTCTTTCTTGAAATGCCTTTCAAAAGTGCCTTTTACTGGTGTAATTGAAATAAATAATATGACTTTTTGAATAATATGAATTTCATAACTTTGGTGCCTGAGGAGGATGGTTACACGAAGTGGTCACGTAAAACCGTTCGTCACAAAGTTTTTGAAGACACAATTAGTATCTTCAGGGATGTAGTCATAAAGATTCCGATGTCACTCCGAGTCCGTTAAGTCCTTAGTACAAAAACTAACTTTACAACCGAATTTTAGTTGATTTTGTCAAAAATCTTGCCTTCGACAGAACAAGATTCGAAATACAATAACTGGCTTAACCCGCCAGCACTCGCGCCTCTAGAAATTACACGGGCACTCGCGTGTAGAGCATTTTGCTCACGTTTTTGAATGTCATTAAATGCAAGTTTTACCTAAAAATATATATATATTTTTAATTTAATAAATAAAATACACATTATTTATTCTAGAAAATATATATTCAAAAAGTTAACAATATTAGTCTTTTTTATTTTAATTAACAATCATAGGAACTAATTTGCCAGTCTTCTAAGGCAGTCTTATTGAAAAAATTAAACAAAAAAAAAACTTTGGATGACGATTGTTCAGTGTTAGTAGAATGATGGCTGTGTTCACTGCCTTGATCGCTTTCAATGTCATCGGCTCTAAAGGACGGGTCCTCAATGTCTTCCAAATCTTCCTCCACCAACCATGCCAGAACGCGTTCATCACTTCGATCACGATCCATCTATAATAGAAATACATAATAGATTACTATTTCAGTAAAATAAAATCATAATATTGCATAAAAATTGCAGTAAAACTGTCGCTAAGATGAAAAAAAAGAAGCCATGAGTAAAAAAAAGTACTTACTTCGATACACGCGCGATGAGCAAAACGCCGCTTGATGGTACACGGCGCAACAAACCACCTCGTCCGAGCGACTGGCGCACACTGGCGAGAAGTGAACTTCATGCAGGGGTGGGGGACGGAACAAAACTCAGCTACCGAATGAACGATGTACGTACGCATGATTTTAACAAAATGGCGAGTGTTTTAAATTTACTGTGAGCAAAATGCTCATAGCGCGAGTGCTCGCGGGTTAAAGGTTAGCTTGAACAGAAGTTAGACCTCGTTTTACCAAGACGGTAAAAAATTTAAATAACTCTTACCATTTACTTGGCGGAGGGTACCTATCAATTAGGATAACCGAAAGATAGTAAAAAAAGGACAAACAAATTGGTACAGGTTGGATTCATAACCCCTATTACAACATAATTAAGGTCAATATTACAAAAGCATTAAGTTGTTATTTAACAATATAAAATAAACACTAAGTAACAAAGTTACATTTCATGCCTCGGGCACGTCTTATTCCCGACAAAAGAAATAAGCCCCAGTACCCTAATACTGCGCACGGAAACAGGTCCCGAAAGCAAATTGAAAAAGGGTAGACAATAACACCTAACAAAAAAGTTACGGTAAATAAATAGAACGTTTAGTTTTGACTTTCCCACTGTTCAATGAATATATTAAAAGTTCTACTTCTTTATTAATCTTCTTGATTAATCCCATTTTATTTTAAAATGATGCCTATTTTCTATTAGTGGAAATCATAATTATGAAAATTCGTAGGTACCGTAGATTCTGAGATTACCCCAAACAAACAACAATAATCACTATTATATTATTTCAATAGATCAGTGATGATGAACTCAAGAAAATAAAATTGACGTCCGAAGCTTTTCTTTATTTTTAATTGAATGACATTACCGAAAGTATCCCAAAGTTGCAATCGCTAATTCACTACAATTTTTTTCTTGGTGTACCGACACCAAGAAAAAAATTATACTATACTGATAAATTATACCAGTTATAACTGATTATGTTTATGTCTGTGACTATGTCTGTGGCTATGTCTGTGGCTGTGCCTATGACTGTGCCTATGCCTGTGACTCTGCATGTGGCTGTGCCCATGGCTACGCCTGTGGCTGTACGTCTGGCTATGGCTGTACCTGTGTAAAAACTTTTGTGTATACCGATACACAAAAGTTTTTAATAAAATAGAGGTAGGTACCAAAAAAAAAATATTTTATATTTCTCATCGTCGTTAAGTACAAAGCTGTGTAAAAATCTTGGTCTTTATGAACAATGAACTTTCATGCTCCGTTCTTTAGTTGATTAAGGTGCCTGACCACTTGTGTAATTATTCCAGTAATTAATTCTGAATGGGATTTTGCATGCGAATCATTGTAACCTTCCTGTGAAATATTGTAGGATATACAACATTATTTAATTTTTAGGGAACCTTTTGCTCGTAATTATTTTCATATAATTATGCTGGGTGCTGCAGTATGGTCATGGAAAATTGGCAAGATGGTTGACTGTACATATTTTCTCTCTCTCTCTGATTCACAGAGAAAGAAAATATGTTTAGAATATCTCAAAAAGCTATGGATGGTCTCGGAACGTTTTCCTATAACCAGGTATAACAGTTAAGGTAACCTGCCGTTACTCTACATTCTCAAAAATACACCCTATAAAGTAGTATGTTATTCACCATTGATTTCGAAAATATAAAAAAAAAAAAAATATCTAATTTAACCCATACCAGCAACATAGTATAAAAAAATACAAAATGAATTTAACTGCAATAATAAAAAATATACAGTTTATAATAATAATGAGGTTTTTAGTTACTACACGAAAGTCCATAATTAAATATTTTCCTTTAATCAACGTAAGTAGGTAAAGGTTTTAGAGTATCTAAAATGGGTAGGTACTTTCTCCAAATCAATTTTCCTCTTTTACCGAAATCACTTAATTAAAGGGCCGTAAGTATCATTTGGACTTTGCTAAGTAAGTGCGCATCGAAATCCTAAAAGAAAGTAATTAATTTCGAATCTTTCGAAGCTTGAAAATGAAAACCAATGATTTTTTCAACCCCCAAATAACTTCTTATGTGATTACTTATTATTCTTAAATTGAATAAACCTTTGAACAAATCATTTACTCATTTACTTGAAAATTTGAAAAGAAAATGTTGTTATCATTTTTTTTTCTTTACGCCGTTAATTTTATTTTAGTAGTACAAGCGATCTACGGAAACACCATTCGTCGTATCATTTTCTTCGGGGGTACCCCGACCGCACAAGTTTATTTTTTATTTATTTATATGGCAGAACAACGTTTGTAGGGTCAGTTAGTAATACACACAATAATATATGGCACGACTTTGACTAAACTATACTATACCATAAAAATAAAAAAAAAGTCATACCCAAGAGTCATCACTATTCTCAGTGTTTGCTGACCGGTGGGACTCCGTGAAGTGGTTGCAGCTCCACGCTGTATTTTAATTGTGTTGTTTTCTGTGTATGTACCTACTTTCATTAAATGTTAAGTAATTTGTTACTAACACAATCAAATAGACCTTGTCTGAATTAAAAAGTTTATTATTATTATATCAACCGTCAAGTGGTAATGGATAAAGACATCTATCTTATCATAATCTATCACCTATCTTATAATATATGCCTACGGTACGACTTAGGCATACGGTATGTTGTACAAAGACTTACCGTTAACTACGCATACTGCCTATCAAACTAAGTAACATTGAGCAAATATGTTTGCTGGGATACGTCTATAATTTTAAAGCGTGCTGCGTAAAACATCGTGCTTACGCGGGCAAGCAATACTTGGTACAGGCACACCTGCGACACTAACAGACTGCACTGTACAAATACGTGCGTGTGTGTGCGTGTCTACTCGCCGCTCGAACAAAAACTTAGTTTCAAGAGCAGTCGTTCGACGCGGGGAGAGGTGAGGAACGGTTTCAGAGGGCGGCGGAGCGCATCGCTACAGTTTTTTTTTTTCGAAATGGCATCTCGCATTTCAAGCTAGAGGTTGTTGACTCCTTAACCGGACAATCCTGAGGTACCTTAAAAAGTGATTTTTAGGGCCTCCAGCCAGGGCAAAAACTTATAAACTAAGTGACTACGCTAAGGGCACCCCTTGTGGGGTACGAGCCTCGGCTTAGGGCGTCACTGAGAGAGGGCAGCAAAGGGACAGGCTGGATCGGGTCTCCATTAATTAGGGGCTAATTTTAAAGCTAAAGGCTTAGCGACGCGGGCTGGCACTAGCAAGGGTCAGGGGGGGGGGCGTTACGGGGACGTCGCGAAGGACCTCAGCGGCAGTCGGAATGACGGAAATCTGTACTTGTGTTTAACTAAAGTACTAGTGGCCCTATTACTCTCTTGAATGAGGGTTATAGCGTCATCTGGATCGGATGGGGTATGACGTGGACGACGGGTCCCGCTAATACGGGAAGGGGTATATCGGGCGGCCGCTACGACGAGCGAGTTGCGGTGTTTCTCCGCTTGATCGAAGAAGCGCTTGCAAGCGCGCTTGAACTAACGGATGGTCGGGAGTTTGAGATCGAGATGAAGGTTCTCGTTGCGAACATAGAACGGGGCGCTCGTAATTTTTCGCAAGAAACGGTTTTGAAGGATCTGCATCCTATGGAGACGGTATGCCTTTAAGTGTGCGAATATAGCACAGGCGTAGGTCATGATGGGACCAATGCACGCGGTGTAGGTACGCAATTTGCACTTGAGTGACAATTTGCTGCGTGCATTCAACAAAAAGTGAAGTCTACCTTGAGCGAAAGCGGCGCGCGAACGCGCCTGCTTTATGTGCTCACCGAAGTTTAGGTGACGGTCGAGGATCACTCTTAGGTATTTGGCTTGCTTCTCCCAAGGGATAGGCTCGCTGAACATGGTTATCGGCCTGGGAGGGGAGGCTTTGATGCGCGGTTTGGAAAACAGCACTGCCTGACTCTTGGCGGGGTTGACTGTGATTCTCCATCTCCGGGACCAATCGCCTAGAGCGTTTGTGGGAGTCTTGGAGGGCTATGCGGACTGGGTTGAAACCAGTGCAATAAATGGCTGTGTCATCGGCGAATAGAGCCAAATGAGCCTGTCTGTTCTTTGGGATGTCACTGGTGAATAGAGTGACGATGAGAGGGGAGACCACGGAGCCCTGGGGGACTCTAGCACGTATAGGACGTGGAGACGAGAGTGCCCCCTCGATGCGATAGCGAAAGGTGCGATTCAACAGAAAGTCTCGTAAGATCAGTACGAGACAATCCGGTACCCCCAGTAGGTAAAGCTTGAGTATAACAAGCCATTGTGCCAGACTTTGTCGAATGCCTTCGCTATATCAAAGTAGAGCGCACCGGTCTTCAAGCCGCGTTGGAACCCAACGCTTACATGCTCGACGATGCGGTGGACCAGTTGGACGCAGCTGTGTTCGGTACGAAAGCCGAATTGCTCGTCGGGAATGAGGCTCCTTAGCTTCGACATAATCTTTGAGACGCTTATAAATAAGCCTTTCGTAGATCTTGCCGAGAGTGTTGAGTAAACTAACGGGGCGATAACTGGAGGGGTCAGACTTGGGTTTTCCTGGTTTCGGAATGCCGATAACAATGGCTTCTTTCCATGCCTGATGAAAAATGTTGTTGCTTAGACCGCCATTGAAGATGGCAGTCATTAGCATTATCAGGGAGGCGGGTAGGAGTTTAAACACCTTATTGGTGATTCGATCAGAGCCAGGGGCTTTGCGGGGTTTGAGCCTCTCGATAATATCCTGCACTTCGTCTGGGGTGACGGGAGGCAGAGGATAATCAGGGTCTTCGACGGGGGGATGGGAGGCTCTACGTTCGACTTCAGCATCGACCTTGGAGAGGTGCGCTTGGTCTACTGGTAGGAAACTAGGGGAGCATTGAGCCTCTAGGCTGTCGGCCAGGCACTCGGCTTTTTTGTCGTTATCGAAAGCGACAGTTTTGTCGGGTCAAACTAGGTCGCTACTGTACGACAGTACTAATATTTATACTGTGGTACAGGGTTCGTGGGGGTGGGGGTAGCTTAGATGGTCTACTAAAACTTGCTTTCACAAAATAACCTAAAAAATAGATGGAACTTTGGCCTTCAATATCTGTATAACAAGAACCAGGTTCCCAGGTATTATCCAAAACAAAAAAAAAAAACGCAATTTTGGGAAGAAAATACAAACTTTCGGCTTCTTTAGATGTCTTTTTACATCTTTTATATTATAAACTATGATTAAGAAATACTATACATTCGTCAAAGTATTTTATGTAAGTCAACGCCAAAATTCATGTAAAAATATGAAAAATATCCGCGTCCGTTATGAAAATGGTAAATAATTTCATATGAAAGAGTGACAGGGTACGGACAGCAAATAAAAATAGATAACGTGACATTTTTTGTGTACCCTCATCATTTTAATCCACGAAATAAATCCAAATATTTTTACGGAAAAGTACCTACGAGTACCTACTATGCCAAAATATTTAAGGGTTGGCAGAAACTGTTAATGTTATTCTTAATCGCAGTTGTTGCGCGCTAATTAATTAACGATGTGTTTGGCTTGTCTTATCCCGAAATGGGTAGGATTGTATTCTTATATTTATATTCCTATGTGGTATTCTTGGCGCCTAAAACACCATTGTGTTTTCCCTTCTGTTGACTGTAGAGTGTGTGATTAGTTTGCGCATATTTTAGTTCATGGTTAATATTACTTTTATATTACTTATCTCATGCCGTATTATTTGGCGTGCACTTGATTTCGTATTTATTTATCCTAATATTCGCGTTACTCAGAAAATACAAAATGAAGCCCGCTTAACTTGACTTTCATGGCCATTACACATACATAATTATAGAGTAGTCCTTTTCAGTTTCTTTATCAAATATTTAATTTTATGATAGCCATCAATAGAATAGGGAAGTATTTTCTAGTACAAGCCACTGTATTCAACCCGAAGCATGAGTGCTATTTAAACACTTGTCTTCCCAATTGACAACCCTAATTTATTTTGTTTTGACTAATAAATAATGTAAGTAAAACTTGAAAACCTAAATACAAGCATCACAGATAAATAATGTAATATTTTTAAAATCAAATCACAAGAATTTACGATGTTTTACTAAGTCGTGCTAAGAATTGTAATAGAGATATTTCTTCGCCTTTTTGTTGTGGCTTATGTTATGTTATAAATATCTCAGTACTTTATCTTTAAGAGTATCCTTATAAGATTAATAGCTAAACCTGAGATATGAATCTAGAGTTTGACTCGGCTATTTTGTTATATTTTACCCCTAAGTAGGAATTTTGACCAATCATGAGATTTGTGGACATAGGTCAAAAGAGGAAAATTAGTCTTCTATTATTTTAGTGGGTTCGGAGGCAAAGGGCGAAAATAACTGAGATGAGAGACTGAGAAGACTCAATATACAATTTTATACCTTATTTATTAGATTACTAACGTTTACCCCCGGCTTCGCCCGCAGAATTTTTCTCAAGGACCTCATTTTTTAAAATAATATATTGCAGCCTACGCAAAAATAATGTCAAAATCGAACCAGTAGTTGCGGCGATTAGCGCGTTCAATGAAAACAGACTAACACTTTAGCTTTATTTATTAGTACCTACGGTCAGCAACATAATATGTCGATAAACATTTCGGATTTTTAATCATAATAATTGAGCAAAATATTACATGAAATACGGAAATGATGGAAATCAATGTAATATAAACTTTTGACTATGACCTGAAATACTGAAAAGTATCTCATCGTATTATTTCATGTTATTTAGATGATGTGTAAATGTAACAGTGTTAATCGTTGCTGACCGTACCTTTAGATTATAACTCATGCAATATAATACCTACATGTGTCACAGTCGGGGCTGTTGAAAAGTTGTCCTTGTCAAGCGATGGAGCGAGTGGCTTTTGTTTTTTGGATCCTCCGATAAATCTCATCTATGTTCGCGGCGAGCGTCGGTAGCAATCGCGAGATGTAGTATAGCATGTTATGTTGCATATAGGTGCGTACATCCTACTAATATATATAATATTATAAATGTGAAAGTTTGTGAAGATGTTTGAATGTTTGTTACTCAATCACGCGTAAACCGTTGAACAGATTTGTATGAAAATTGGCACATAGGTAGATGATTTACTGGATTAACACATAGCATACTTTGTATCCCGGTAATGTGTTCCTTTGGGATAATCGTTCTTTTCACGCGGGCGAAGCCGCGGGCAGAAGCTAGTATTATATAACATAACATGTTATAAAACGTTGTTATGTAACTTGTTTCAGTAATGTGGAGGCTGAATGTTACATATTGTTATTAATATTTATAACAATGTTATACAACTTATGCAATAGTGAACAGCACTGCAGAACGACAAACGACCAAGTTATATAATTATGTAACATTGTATTTCTAATGTGTACCTACAGTCACGAGCAAAAATATGTAAGTACACAGTTGGCTACAGTCTAAACAGATTTTTTTCCTGATGTGCGGATTGAAATGTTATGGTGTTACAGCATTTTTGATCCTTAACTACTACAAAATAGGTTTTATCTTTAAGTTGAAATCGTTATTTCACATGAAAATTACTTTTGAATTTTGCGATCTGTATACATGTTTATGCTCATGACTGTAAAGTATTGTTGTATGTTGGAGTGTTAAAGAACAGTGTTACCTAATGTGGAGTTATACAACATGTTACTTAATCTGTACCTACGCACCTATAGGCATTGTCCTAATAGAACGCGACTATGCGATCATCGTAAGTTCGCGCGGATTTTAGACGTACTAAACCCGCGATCAAACATACTGATATCGAATAGGTGTCACAATTATTATTGGCAATCGTGCGATGCGATCGCGCAAACTAAGTTCGTACGAACGTGAAATCAAACATATTGCAAGCAAGAGATAATTTCGCTCGATATTCATTATGTCCAAATATATATTATTTAAACACTCTAAAGTAGGTACCTATTTACATTATTTTGACTCATTACCAATTTTAATAGGTACACAATTTTTAAATTTGTGATTTCAGGTCTACCTAAAATTGTGATTTTTTTGTTAGGTACACTTATAAACATTAATTTTGTGTAAATGACATACATACTTTCAAATATTTTGAGCTGTGTATTATAATGTATTTCCGTAAAGTGACACAAAAACATAAAACATTCAATAAATTCTTTAATTTTATTCAAAAAACTAAAACCTTGGCATGCCAGCATGCTTCTGTTTGATTAATAAACCCCTAATTTTGCCAAAACGAACCAACCGTCGTAAAATTTTAAGGGTAATTGTCATCGTGATTTTAGATATTTAACGCTGCACAATTTTAAATGTAATAAGTTTTGTATGTATCTACAATTGCACTGTTATTGCTGGATAATATTATTTAACACATTTGGCATATTGAATAAGCTTGACTATTGAGAGATTTATTGTTTGAGAAATCCCACTCAAACAACTAATACAGTACTTTGGGTACCTACACCTTTAATATTCTAATCACATACATTTTCTACTTCATTCCACGTAGGAAGTTTAAAAACCAGTATGTCTATTCTGTTACAATCTCCCTCGGTGAACACCTAAGTGAAGTGAGCTGTCACCTGTCCCGGGGATTTACAAGGCACTATATTCGGATGACAGCTTACTTCACCTAGGTGTTTAAAGAGGGAGATTGTAACAGAATAGCACTGCTTTTTCTGTAAATTCAAGCTATGGAAATGAAAACTTCTTAAAATTCAACAACACTTAAAAGTCAATAAATAACAAGACTAAAAAGAAGAAAAAGACACGAATCACAAGATATTCAATTACTTTAATACTTTTCAATGGAATCGGAGAGTTACGAGGAATAATTAAATCTTTTCAGAAACATTCTTTTTACAGCGAATCTTGGCTTACTTTTCGTTCCCATTTTTGCCATCAGCCAATTTATTATTCATGAAACCGCTTCAACGTTTAGTCAAGCGTGAGCGAAGCACTTTGCGAGCAGTTCTTCACTTTATAACGACACTAGCAAAAGCTGGTGACTTCGCTCGTGTTGTAACTATGTTGACACTTCTTGCTGCATAATGCCGGAGTGAGCGTCGCGAAGTTGCATTTTCATTTGAAGGAAAAGTATGGTAATTTTTGTGCATGTAATGAGAAGACTCTTAAAGGCAATTATGAACTCATAATAAAATTCACTTCTGAAATATTAGAAAACTATTGAATTTCCAAATAGTCCCTGATAGTTTTTGATTTTTTCTCGTGAAGTCAAGTCAAAGTCAAAGCATTATTTCAATAAAACCATTTAGTGGCACTTTTGAATTGTCAAAGAGGAAGTAGAAGCTAGCTGCTCGTTCCAAAACGTAGGGTAGGTCTCTATGAAGAATAACGAGCAAGAAACTCTACGGGCACTGAAGAGTGCCCGTGGAGTTTCTTGCTCGTTCTCCCAGGATACTGATGACTAGCATCTGTTCGCGACTTCGTCTGCTTAGACTGCAAAATTAAGCCAAACACCTAAATTATCCCACGGAAACACAAAAATGGGATAAACAATTTTCTGTGTTAAGTTAGATCAATATCTACATGTGTACCAAATTTCATCTAATTCCGTATAGAATTCCTTAAACCCTCTCGAATGTCGATTGATACCGCATAGGTTCATAAGGAGGTTAGATCTTCAAGTTTGCTTTGAGTGAAAAGTAAACATCCGTCCATTCTTACACACTTTCACGTTTACAACAGTAGAATAAGATTGAAGGTTGAAGGGCATTCGACTGTAAACTCTATAGATACGCAGTTTATGGACTCTTGTTGATTGTAAAATTATTCGGCAATGAAAAGGTATCCGTGACAAGCCCGCCACACTATTCCCAAACCTCTACAACCCCGTAAGCCCGAATCAACAGTGGCGACCCCCAGAAAAGGCCGAAGCAAAGAGTCCCTGAGAAACGATTCAACTATCTCGGATCACGCAGCGAAGTTAATCAGAAAAGAACAGCGGAGGAGTAAGAAAAAGATATTCCCCCAATAACAAGCAGAAGCGCCTCTCAATATCCGAGAGTGAAGCCATAATACATTCATCATCATGTTAATCGGAAGACGCTCACTGTTGTGCATTTTGTGTTGTAGGTTGGTGTTGTGTTGTGTCATCTTTGTGTAATGTGTGTGTGTATTATTATTATATTTAGCCTGTACTGTCTCACTGCAGGGCGAAGGCCTCCCTCCATTCCTTCCATTGGTTTCGACTTCTGTCTTGCCAATTCTTAAGGAAGCTATCCAAGTCATCCCGCCATGTCTTACGTGGTCTACCGCGGCCCCGTCTCGCCATTTCAGGGCACCAATTTTGGGATTTACGGGCCTATAAGTCGTTCGGCATGTGGCAGACATGTCCAGCCCAGTCCCATTTAAGCTGTGCAGCCTTTTGAGCCACGTCAACGGTTTGTGTTTTGAAGCGCAGTATGGCATTTCGAACGCGGTCGGTTAATTTAACACCAAGTATGCTGCGCTCCATAGCACGTTGGCAAACCTTATTATTATTGAATGTTATTAATTAATTAATTAATTAACCCAAATCTGGATGATTTATAAGATTTTGTAATTTATATGAAATAAATAATTTTAATTTTTAATTTCCATCGGTCTCTCCAAGATTTTCCAGTTCTGCGCCTTTCAAATCCAGCGACTTCTGATTACTCTTCATAGGTCATCATTTGACCTTGTAATGGTCTACCTATGGGTAAAATCACTATCGAAAGTTAATAGAAAAACATAATTAATACCATCAATTCTCATACGTTGACCTTTCAAATAATTCGAAGAAAGTTCCATCAATATTTGTATCAGTACATTTCCACGTTTTCTGGTCACAACACGTTTTTATTGGCGACACGTGCCAGGTTGCACCTCTTCATAAATAAATAAAAGGAAATGTAGAGAGGTCACACTTATAGAATGACATCATCATCTTTTCTCAACTATGGCAGGTAGGCTCAAAAATGGTTTAAATGGATCGACTGCCTATATGACCTCCACAACCCTGGGTAACACGATGGTGTACTTGTTAGAATAATAATAATTATTATTTATTTACCAAATAAATAAGTGCTTACATTTCCTTCAAATACTTCATAACATCTAAATTTACTTTTAATCTTTGAAATAGGTAGTCGAATACTTAAAGGAAACAGAATATTACCATTGAACTCCACACTAGGTCTAGCCTGTCTCGTGGAGTCCGTGAGTGGATTTAACAAAAGTTTGACCATCTATGTTGCAAACAGTATCAGGGTAAATTATGTTTTACTATTACATATTATACATTAGTTAACTTACAATAACTTTTAAAGTAACAAAAACAAAAGAATAGAAGCGAAACAAAGAAAAGGTGTATATTGCGTGATGTATGTTAAGGATGGGTGTAGGTGTGTAGGTGTGTGTGAGTGTATGGGTGAGGGTGAGTGTGAGAAAGTGTAGTATGTGCGCCTGGTAAGAATGTCCTATGAAATTATTCTTATGAAGGACTCTGATTCACCGTATGATTGCGATAGCAGATATTTTCGAACAATCTTTTTAACTTGGCTCGTTCTGCAGGTTTTAATATCACATATTTCAACTATGTCAGGGTCAGCTTCCAATCTAAACGGGTGCAAAAATGGTTTAAATGGATCGACTGCCTATATGACCTCTACAACCCTGGGTAACACAATGGTGTGCTTGTTAGACTGTCGGGTTTCTTTTTTTTATATTTTTTCCGCATCTCACCTGATCTTAAGTGATAATGCAGTCTAAGGTGGAGCATGCCTGTCTAGGATAAACCGGTTCACTCGTGCCTTGAAGATACCCAGATTATACATATGTGTCGGGGAATAGAGAGGCGGGCAGTGAGTTCCACAGTCTGGCAGTACGCACAATAAATGTGGAAGCGTGACGGGACGCGTTCATGTGTGGTTTGGTTTTGCTTCTTGTTTTGTATTGCCACCGACTTGCGAATTGAAAGTTATTTTTTACTTTTTGAAGGCGGTTGTCTTTTTGTTAAAAATCCTTTTTTTGCTTTTTAGTGCCGACTTCATCATACAAATTAATTACTGTTGGTACGAAACGGAGACCGTTTCGTACCAACAAAAATTTAGTCATCCCCTAATTTTGTACCCTTAGGGATAAAATATTTTCTTGAAATTTATATGGGACCAAATTTGAGGATACACTATCAATTAAAAAAAGAACCATCAAAATCGAACCACACTGAAACAAGTTATGCGTGGTCAAACATAAAAAAAATGACAAAATGAAAACTACTGGGCCAAATTATGTTAAATTTTTATGGGACCAAATGGCAACTATTTCGCATCAATCTAAAGAAGAATCACGTATATCGGATCATAAATCTCAACGTAATCGGTGTACATAAAAAAATACCAATCGAATTGAGAACTTCCTCCTTTTTGAAGTCGGTTAAAAAGTATGGCATATGTTATTATTAGTCTTTAGTGGAAAAGCTTCATTAAATTGCATGTTTAATAGTGAAAAAAACTCGGCGTAGAACTCATTTGGGTCACCTATATTATCAAAGCACTGAACACTCAATTTACTTTCCAATGAATTATCAAATTTCTCTTAGTTTTTACATGTGATTGGCCTAAACCTTATTTGAATTTTTTGTAAAGGTATGTAGGCGCAAAACGTTATTGCCTGTCCACTATGATCAGATGGCAGTTTATTTATAATTTCTTTATGAAAGTAATCACAATTACAAAATATATTATCAATACAGGTGGCAGAAGAAGCTGTCACTCGAGTGGGTTCCATGAAAACATTGGACAAATTAAATGACCTAAAAAGACTCAATAATCTGATACTATTGGAGTTGTTTTCTAACAAATTAATATTAAAGTCACCACATATAATGATAGATTTACTAATAGTACTAATTTTTTTTAACACATCTTCCAATACCGAATCAAATATAGATAAATTTTGGTAATTTGGAGGTCTGTATAACTATAACATGCTTATCCAGCTCAACACAGGACAATTCAATAATGTGTTCAACTGATAATCTAACAATGTACATACAAAGTGTTAGTAAAGACTTAACCCCCCCCCCCTCCCTTTTGTTTAATAAACTTTAAAATATTAATAACTAGCTTTTGCCCGTGACTTCGTCCGCGTGAATGTCGGTTATCGCGGATGCAGACGAAATCGCAGATTAAAAAGCTTTTTACAACAAAAAAGACAACCGCCTTCAAAAAGTGAAAAATAACTTTAGCACAGAACACACATTGACTTTAGTTTCGAAATTCAGTGGCTTTGTTCTGTTTGTTGATTTGTATTGCCACCGACTTCCGAAACTAAAGTCAATGTATGTTCTGTGCTAAAGTTATTTTTCACTTTTTGAAGGCGGTTGTCTTTTTTGTTGTAAAAAGCTTTTTATTTTCCGCTTTTTAGTACCTCCTTCTCATTCAAATCTATTAAGAGATTGAAAGTTAACTACTACAAAGATTGATGAAACTAAAACGTCGTCTATGTAAAATTTTTGGGTATTTGTTGATTTTTCAAAAAGTGCTGTATCAATTTCTATAAAATTTATATGGGACCACCCCTGAAGCATACCCTATCTATAAAAAAAAGAATTTTCAAAATCGGTTTATGTTTGCCTGAGAAATCGCGTAACAAATCGCGCACATACTTAATGTTAATTTAAGACTTATACGGTTTTCTCATGGATGCCATGGTCAGAACTGGACCAAATTAAAATGGTACCACACGGGAAGCACTAGCTTCCAAATAAAAAAAGAATCATCAAAATCGGTTTCACCCAGTCCCGAGAAATCAGGTAACAAACATAAAAAAAAAAAAAAAAAAAACATACAGACGAATTGATAACCTCCTCCTTTTTTGGAGTCGGTTGAAAAGTAGCCTATGTCCTTCCCCCAGTGAAAGGACATAGGCATAGGATAGGTTCACCCAGGTAAACCCTGGGGGACTTGAAAGTTATCTTACCAAATTTCGAATCTCGTATCGTATCGTAAAAATATCAAAATCGGTTCAGCCTTTTCATGTGAAAGCGTAACAGACAGAGTTACTTTCACATTTATAATAGGTATTAGTATGTATAAGTACAATAACATTGGGTAACTAACTCTAGTTTTCCTCACTATGTTTTACTACAACGATGTCAGTGATATCCATACTTAGAAAGTACATGAATTGAAAAGTCACAATGGTTAACGCGCTCGTCTCTCAAGCAAGCAGGAGGCACTGATGCGTTGAGCCATGACACAATAAAGAATTTTATAAAGAACGTAGCACATGACACCGTAGTTTTCGCCAAATGACGAGTGATATTAATAAAAGGAAAATATAAAAGAAATCAGTTTCTTTTTGCCTTTAACAAACCCGGGAAAATAAATATGGAAACTACACGAGTAAACACGTGTAAAGAATTCTCATCTCTTTCCTTTTTTAAGAAAAATATGCATAGACAGTACTTTTCAGTATGTAGATTCTTACACGTCTTCGCATTTTTACGTCCATGTTTGAGTTCACTTTGTATACAGTAATCAGCTAGTTTGCTTTTGAATGAATGAAGTGCGCAATCTCGGTATAAAATATTCATAACACAAACACACTGTTGCAGATTGTCCTATTTATTCGAGTAAGTATTTAGTAAAACATAAGACAATCGTGTTTAAAAATTCATTTAAAAAAAAGCGGCCAAGTGTGATTTGGACTCGCCCATGAAGGGTTCCGTGGCAGCAAGTAAGGTAAATTGCGGTTTAGGATTTATGACGTATTAAAAAAAAACTACTTACTAGATTTCGTTCAAACTAATTTTCGGTGGAAGTTTACATGATAATGTACATCATATATTTTTTAGTTTTATCATTCTCTTATTTTAGAAGTTACAGGGGTACTTCCAAAGTGGTAAAATGAGTTCATTTTACCACTTTGGAAGTGTCTCTCGCGCAAACTATTCAGTTTAGAAAAAAATTATATTAGAAACCTCAATATCATTTTTGAAGACCTATCCATAGATACCCCACACGTATGGGTTTGATGAAAAAAAAATTAGAGTTTCAGTTCTAAGTATGGGGAACCCCCAAAAATTATTGGTTTTTTTTCTATTTTTGTGTGAAAATCTTAATGCGGTTCACAGAATACATCTACTTACCAAGTTTCTACAGTATAGTTCGAAAAAAAGTGGCTGTGACATACGAACGGACAGACAGACAGACATGACGAATCTATAAGGGTTCCGTTTTTTGCCATTTGGCTACAGAACCCTAAAAAGGCTAATTATGATTATGCTAGTTTTAGCTTTGGCGCGATTTCGTCCGCGTGAATGTTGACTTTCACAGATACAGATTTAAAAAGTAGCCTATGTCCTTCAAGCTATCTGCATACCAAATTTCATCAAAATCGGTTCAGCCGTTTTCCCGTGAAAGCGTAACATACAGAGTTACTTTCGCATTTAAAACATTAGTATGTATTTACTCACGGATAATACCAGTTTATTATATTTATATTAGTAAATATAAACAAAACATGACTCGTCATGATTATATGGAGTACATATTATCATGACGAGTCATGTTTTGGAAGATGTGATTCTTCCAGAAATTTTCACAATTTTGAAAAGAAAAAACCGGACAAGTTCGAGTTGGACTGGCTCACCAAGGGTTCCGTGCAAATTTGTAGGTAATGTCCATACTAATTACTAATATATACTAAAAATATTATAAATGCAAAAGTAACTCTGTTTGTTACGCTGTCACGATGAAACGGCTGAACCAATTTGGTACCCTGGGAAAGCACATAGAGTACTTTTTAATCCGGGACTTCGTCTGCATCCGCGATAACCGACATTCACACGGACCAAATCGCGGACAAAAGCTCGTTATAAATAAAGATTTTTATTTTTTTTTATTTTTTTACAAATGTATAGTTTTCAGACTTTTCCCTGTATTTATAGTATGAGACGATATTACTTGCCAAATTTCATAGTTCTAGGTCAACGGAAAGTACCCTATAAATTTTGATTCCCTTGAGAGTGTCGAAATGTACGTTTTTGCAATATAAACGGCCGCGGCCGTATCTTTTTTCACGTTAACTTATAAGTTTTTTTCACTTTTTCACAGCTTTAAGGGACCGTGGACCTAAGTATATGATTTTAATTTTAACTCGATATCTCTACGCGTTCGCGAGATAAAGGGTCTTGACACACAGACAGACAGTCAACGAAGTGATTCTATATGGGTTTCGTTTTTTCTTTTTGAGGCAGGGAACCCTAAAAAGACTGAAAATTACATATTAAGCTGCCGCCCGACCATTGCTTTAAAAAAACATGAAAACACATATAGAAAGGTACAAATATTTTCATCTACACCACCCTTCATTACCATCGAACAGAACCGACTCAAAGTTCACCCAGAAACTTGGGTCTTACTAACTAAAGGGTAATAAGGGCTTTTCAATATCCCCTGTTTGAGCCCGAGGGGTAAATTGAGTTGTTAGCCAGGCCGACGTGACAATTGGAATACTTATTGCTCAATCAGGACGACCTCCATCGTAATCAGCCGGAATAGCCTGAAGTTGAACGACTGCGAAAATTGTCGGGTTGGCATACGCTCTTCGATGCGAAAGTACTGTGTTAGGTTAAGGTCTGAGTTTGTAGTTGTGTGCGGAATTCAAATACTATCCTACGACTATTATATCTGATACTAATATTACAAAGAGGTAAAATTTGTTTGTAGGTACAGTCAAGAGCATAAATATGTATACAGATTGCAAAATTCAAAAGCAATTTTCTCGTGAAATAACTATTTTAAATTATAGATAAAACCTATTTTATAATAATTTGGGAACAGAAATACCCTATTCGTAACCCCATAACATTTCAATCAATAGTTTTGGAGAAAATCTGTTTAGTTTTTTTTTTTTTTTTTGTTAACTTTGTTTATAATAAATAAATAAAATGTACTGGACATTGAGACCAACATGTTTGGCTCGTGACTGTATATACAGGGTAAACTCTGGAAATTATTATTATTATCGTTTGTTGAGTAATAACCCATAAAAATATTACATTGTTAAATTACCTCCTACGATACCTCAATACATTAAACATTATTATATACTCATCCGATTTCAAAAATTCTTTCATTAATAGGCAAAATATCTCTGAGTACTTTATGCTCTATTTCATTATCAAAAGATTAGGGATTCTTAAGAAAACGCGAAGTCGCGGGCAAAAGCTTGTTATCCATACTTTCCATACTTAATATACTTAATTACGTAATATTACTCAATATATATTTATATATTATACATGATTATAATATATATAAGTATATTATATGTTATTAAGTTATAAGTTATTTAAGTTATAATATTATAAATGCGAAAGTAACTCTGTCTGTTACGCTTTCACGATGAAACAGCTAAACCGATTTTATTGAAATTTTGCATGAAGATAGCTTGAACCCTAGGGAAGGTTATAGGCTTATTCGTCTTTTGATACGCGACTTCGTCTGCATCCGCGAAAACCGACATTCACGCGGATGAAGTCATGGACAAAAGCTAGTACCTATTATATATTGAAACGATTTTTTTTTATTATTTCATGCTTAAGCAGCTGAACGGAATTAGCTGACATATAGATATTGATCTAACATCGTCGTTGTCGTGTCAACCTTTAGACGCCCACTGCTGGGCATAGGTCTCCCCAAGGGGGGGTTCAGCCGTGATCGCCATGCTTGGCTGATGCATGTTGGCGATCGCAGTAGGTAATATGGTACTCAGAAGGACGCTGCTGCCCATCCTCTGGTATATATCCCTCTGTCGTCTTCTACGGCACCCACGGGTAGAATTGAGTGGTGCTATTGATCTTACATAACACAGGATTATTTTTATACTGTTTTTTGTTTTCCCGTGAGATGACTAAGGGTTTGGCATTCTAAAATTTTCGCAAACGAAGTCGCGGGCAAAATCTAGTTTACTTATGTTTTTGTTAATTAACCCTGGGGTTGTTAAACTAATATGTGCAAGATATAATCACAATGCGAGAATCTAATTTGCGGAGTCTATCGCAATCGTCTGCTATTGAGATTTTGGGTAAAATTAATTACTTTAATTAAAGCTTTGTAGTTGTCTGAAAACACATCATATGCAGATGATAGTAAAGTTAAGAGTACCTACTCTGAAATACTTACCAACAATTTTTTTTTAAAGTTTTAGTTTAGTAGTTTTAAAGTGAACTTTTTAATAACAATTATAATTTACAAGCTTTTGCGTCCGGCTTCGTCCGCGTGAATGTCGGCTATCGCGGATGCAGACAAAACCGCGAATTAAAAAAGCTTTTTTAAAAAAAAGAAAACCGCCTTCAAAAACTTAAAAGTGATAAATAACTTTAGCACAAAACACACATTACTTTACTTTTGGAACTCAGTGGCAGTGGCTTTGTGTTTTATTTTTTTTAAAAATCTTTTTATTTTTCGCTTTTTAGTTTTGCCTTAACATCCAAATCCATTAAGAAACGGCGACACATTTAAAAGAGATTGTAAGTCCTCCAAAGATTGAAGAAACTAAAACGTCGTCTAAGTATTTTTTTTTTTGGGATTTTGTTGATTTTCTCAAAAAGGGCTGGATCAATTTTAGTAAAATTTATATGTCACCATTTCGGCATAAACCCCTTTCGAACAAAAGAAGAATTTTGCAAATCCGTCTATATATGACAGAGTTATGCCCGAACATACATAAAAAAAAATATATAAACATTCGAATTGATAACCTCCTCCTTTTTGAAGTCGGTTAAAAAGTAGCCTATGTCCTTTTCCAGGATTTAAGCTATCTTCATGTCAAATTTCATAAAATCGGTTCAGCCGTTCTGTCGTGAAAACGTAACACACGAGACGTTTCGCATTTATAATATTAGTATGGATTTGTTCTGACTACAAAATAAATGAGGCCCACTGTGTTAGTAAAACCCAAAGACCAGACCAAGATCACCTCCTACCCCAAACGTAACCCACCAACCCAGATCCAATCCCCTCAACCTAATGCCAGACTCTTTTAAAAGAAGACTTCCAACTGAAATCACTGAAACCTACCTAAAAACAATTCTTTTGAAAAATCTATAAAACTGTCTCTTGCAAACAATTCTGTGAACTTCTAGTTATAAAATTCAAAGTTTCTCGTGTAAGTTGGTCTTAAGCGTCGTTTCTGAGCGTTCATGCATATAGAAGAGGTCTTGTAAAGGAGGGAAAAATCCTTTCACTAGCAAAAGAGATGCGAGATGAAAAACATGAAGCTTCTAATATTATGTAAGAGAGAGAAAGGTGTAAATTGCCAGACTTTGTCAACAAGCACGTTCTCGGTGTTGATGGGAATTATTTTTAGAATGAAAAGCTTAGTCTTCTTCTTATTCTAAAAGGTGTGAAATGTTTGTACAGACAGCGTTATCAATTGCTTACCCCCTTTCCGAAGAAATTTTAATGCGTGGGGGGTAAGCAGTTGATGACATTGTCTGTAGGTACAAGTTTTGCATCTGAATTAACAAAATATACTGTTTTCTTATCAGCATTGTTTAAACTGAGGACTTGGATTTGTTTTTGATTGATTAGCTGGAAAAGGTAAAATGTAATAGACTAGAAAAATGGAGAAGTATGAGGAAACCTTTGCTTATACCACCACTTGTTTTTTAATTCCGTGAGCGGGACAGTAGGCATAGTAGGTTAATAAAAAAAAGTAACTGCAGTTGACTGATGGTAATATTGGTATAGTTGTGAATACAAACATTCAAAACACATTATTCATATTTTTTGTGGTTACTTTGTCTAAAATAGGGACAAATTAACCTGCAATGAACCATCCTTAGCTGAGACACACCCGCGACACTTCATACAAATGAAACGATATAATTGCCTACACTACTACAAACATAGCAAACTGTACAGATACGTGCGTGTGTGTGCGTTAATATCACTAGGGCTGTCACTGCCACCGCGAGCGCGCGAGAGCGAACGAGCGCGCGATACCGGCCTCAACACAAGTGTTTCTCTCTCATGTAGGTACTCGATTCTTTCAAGGTTTGAAATTCGAACTTCCAAATAGGTAAGTAGGTACATATCAAGAAGTTTGTAGGTTTAGTTAAAATTCGTCATCCACCTCACGGTCATTTCCTCATTGCATTAGGAGGGAATGACGATTGATGAGGGAATGATTTACACAGTAGTCTGCAATACTTTTAGATTTTTTATTTATTTCTTCCAACTTGTATTTTATGGTATTTGGTTTAAAACAGGTAAGTGCATGTATATGTCATAGTTTAATGTGATAAAAATTACGTAATTTCATATATGTATTATTATTTGTTTTTAAATATAAAATATTATATGTCGGAGACAGTTTATTAATCACATTATGGGTGTTAACTAAATTTGTTATGATTTGTGTTTCTTATTGTTAATTTATGTGATTTTACTATCAATTATTGTCTATTAATTCGAAACATGATTAATTGTGTGTGCACACTGATTTGTTGGTGGTTACTTTATTTCGATAATTGTTATCGATGGTTTTATTCAAAATAATTGTTGACACGTTACTTTGAATGTAAAACGAATTAATTTATGAAATCACTATTGTTTATTCATGACAATTATTATTGTGTTATTTGATTACAGATCTTATTAGATTCAGCACATTTTAGTGTTTTGTATCAAGTAAACGCGTGACGCACTTCCGTGCGCATGGGCAGACTTGTATGGAGAGGTTGCAAGGTGGGGGGCATCGCCTTATAAAAGAGCGTGCACTCCGTAAGTATGGCAGTCGATCCTCGGATTCGACTCAGTAAAGAGTTCCTGCTCCCGACAATACTGTCGGTTTACCTGGTACAGCGCTGCTGTATATTCACATAGCTGTATAGGCTTGCTGCTAGCGAGCGATACACTTTGTATTTGGGTGGCTTATGCTACTGTACGAACTATAGACCTTAAGGGTTTGTTCGTTTATCATTGGGTGGCTTAGGCTGCTGTACGAACTGTAAACCTTAAGGGTTTGTTCGTTTATCATTGGGTGGCTTGGCCACTGTACGAACTGTGGGACCTTAATGGTCTGTTCGATTAACTGTATTGTTGCTGTACCTTGAACTTACTTTATTCCTGTTACTGATTACCATTTGTATTGTGTTTTCTTTACTAATAGTGTGTAATTGTTTTTACAGGTCTTGTTTATCGATAATGGGATAATGGGAACGCTATAGTCCTGACGATGTACTATACCGCTCGGCACTCCTCCTCGATCGCACCTGACGATCCTACATATATATAAAATATTTAATTTATATACCCACATAAAATAAAATATTTCGATTTTCTTTTTCACAAATGAGTGAATGCACGTCCACGCCACGAGTCAGCACTTGAACTTGAAGACTTTGTCAGAGCCAATGCGGCGCGTCTAGACGTGAGGAACAGTGTTTCGGTGGGGGGCGGAGCGTGTCGCTACTGTACGATAGTACTAATACTTATACTGTGGCTGAGATGAAGAATAACGAGTACTTTGAACTTGTCAAAGGACCAACTCTATACATGACAATGTTTGCGGAAGAATCGTGAAGATGAGAAGCTCCAGATATCTGTATTCCTACATACTTGTAGGAATTGGTTTCAGAATTTATAATGAGCGCACGACTATTTCCATTGAGCAACGCGAAACCTGGTAATGAAGAAACGCTGGGATGAAAGAATGCAATATTACGACAAGAAAAGAAAGAAAAAATGTATTTGCAGGTTGGCAGTTCATTACTTGCGAGAAGTTGGATGTTGGCTTCTTCAAAGCTAAGTACGCTTTCTTTGAGTAAAGGTCGTAGCACATTACACCAACTCAACGTCGACTCCACTCAAACTCAACTCACAGTATGGCATTGAAATGTAAGCTTTATTTCGTGTTACATACGAGTAAATTTTTCAACACATAAGTTGATATTCTACGACGTGTGGTTAACGCGTGGTCCACGCGTTGTTCGTCTATTGATGTGTTGAAAAATATAGCTTACATTACAATGCCTTACTGTTAGTTGAGTTGGAGTTGAGTCGACGATGAGTTAGTGTAATGTACCTTACAACGTAGAACTATGCTTTTTCTTTCTATTGAAGCTTACGTACGACGTTTTTGAAATTAAGAATGCCAAAAAATGTAGGTGGGTCAATGACCACTATAATTACCACGTTAGAACATTTTTTCTACAGTTCATATAAGTCTGGCAATCTCACAATGTAGGTATAGCCAATACTTACGAGACCGTCTAGACCACGAGAGGTTTCTTAAACTCTTTGTAGTCACGAACCATAACTGTCACAATTTAAACAATTCCACGGTTCCCTGTCGAATAATACTTTAGGAAAAGATAATAAGCCTTATTTCGACTTCGTGACTATGAAATGCAGAGGTTTCTACATAATTTCCTAATAAATATTTTGTGAGTGAACAGACCTACTGCGAACCCCTGTCACACATGCTACGGACCTCTTCGGTTCGTGGACCCTATTTTAAGAGACTCTGGTCTAGGCTAAGGAGTCTTTCAAAATCTGTCATTGCTGATCAAGAAATTGTGGCTTGCATGCTTATCATCATACACAATAACAAGAAATGCATCTGTCTTTGTCTTCAATGCTCACTCTAGCTCTAGAAGATACTTCGTCATAGGCTGGCACTTCACTTAGCGTATTATTTTGTGCAAATTTTCATCGTTTTTGGATAATACAAAATCGACTTTATTTCTTTTACAAATAAGGTAAATTTTGTATCTCAATAAAGCGAATATTTGCACAAATATGCCATGTGGAGTGCGGCGTATTCGATTCACGTGAATGTGAACATTGCGATGCAAGATAGTTATTTGTATGCGGACTAATTATAGCGATGACCAAGGAAGCTTCATGCATTCGTGTGAGTTTTACAACATTGGGTTCAACGAACTCGTATGTAATGATGTTAATTAGGCGAGAATATTCATAAAGTTGTAGCTATTTTCTTGTCGTAATTATTCTTTTTTTTTTCTTTTTTTTTTGTCGTATTTGTGTATGTATATCATCTGTCTGACACCCATAGTACAGGGTCTCCCTAGTTTGGGGTCAGATGGCCATGTGTGAAAATGTCCCCACATATTATTTTTATTATTATATTATTCTTTGAAATAAGAGATAGGTTAGCCTATGTACCTTTTTATTCTCTATACAAATATTATAAAGCTGATGAGCTTATTTGTTTTTCGGTTTGATCGAGTTAATCTCAGAAAATACTGGTCCAAATCAGACAATGTGCTAATATATTTTATTATCAAAAAATGTAATTAATCTCTACCAATTAATAATAATACCAATCAAATTATTAATTAATTAAAATATTAATCTCAGGATCTACCGGTTCGAACTGAAAAAATCTTTTTGTGTTGGATAGTCCATTTATCGAGGAAGGCTTTAGGCCAATGCGAAGTTGGGCCGGGTCGCTAGTATAATATAAAATAAAGTATCTAACAAAATTCGTTTCCCAAAAAAGACCTAGGACCTTTCAAATATGTAAATACGAAATCTTAAATGTCCTAAGCCAATGCAGAGAAGGTAACATGTGTCTCAACAAAATTTGTTCCAAAAATAAATCCTTAATATCTTTTATGAACCCTTGAATCACAAGTACCTATGAGCCTTAATAATGTTTCTCTCCTCGTCCTTTAGTCACCGAGTCCCAGTTTCTTCCTCAATTCGCCAAGTTTTTAATTTAATTTCACAGAAGAATGCTTTTTGTACACTCGAGTGCTGACGGAGACCAAATTACAAAAAATCCCCTACAAATGCATGATGAAATGGCAGATCTAGAGAGCTGTATAGAACATTTATAATTTATTTTCATTGTGTAAATAACAAAAGTGATGGTGGATTAAGTACATGATTCTAGACCACCATGATAACATTTCACGTCGGTTATTAAAAAAAAATCTGTTCCATACAATTTTACCCAGTTGGTGTTGTTTTTGTATGGAGCAGCAGATTTTTAAACAATAAACAAATTCATTGGTTTATTATCTAAATCTATCTTCTATCTAAATATATAAAAGCGAAAGGTCACTCACTCACTCATCACGAAATATCGAAAACCGCTTGAGGTATAAAGATGAAATTTGGTAGGTAGATAGTTTATAGTTAGTAGACTTCCGCTAAGAACTGATTTTGCGACAGGGCCGGATTAAGGAGGGTTAATGGCTCTCGCAACTTTGTATGAAAGTTCTTGATTTATTTTGCGACATACTTGAAATTTGGCAGGGTGGTAGTTTATAATTAGTAGACATTCACTAAGAACAGATTTTGCGACAGGACTGAATTAAGGATGTGTAATGGCTCTCGCAAGTTTGTATGAAAGTCCTTCATTTTTTGTGCTACAATCTTGAAAATTGGCAGGGGGGCAGTTTATAGATAGTAGTGTTCGCTAAGAACTTATTTTGCGATGGGCCGGACTAAGGGGGTCTAATGGCTCTCGCATCTCTGTATGAAAGTCCTTCATTTTTTGTGCTACAAAGTTTAAAGAATCATGGCGAGATTCATACATTCATTTGTATGAAAAAAAAAGTTATTTAGAGGGTTTAAAATATTTTTCAATGTGAAAAATACATTACCAGGAGTAGATTGATATACTTAACATATTTTTAAACCCCCGCATAATTAAAATATTACGAAATTAAAATAACACATTTTCGTTGCATCTCGATGCCCATTTTGTGTTTATAAAAAAAGAAAGTGACAAGCGATGTTAACGGATCTGTAAAATTGGCAGACACATCACTTGTCTGCCAATTTTACAGATCAAGTGTGGAAAAAAAAAACTTTATTTGTGATATTATTTCCCATAAGACGATGCAATTTCAATGTAAGAACTGCAAAACGGCGACAGTCAGAGTCAGTATTACTTTCAGTGGCCGTTTCGTTTTGAAATAATGAGTTTTTCGTTAAACTAATAACTTTTTTTTGCGGGGTTTCAAAAATATTGTAAATGCCTGAAGATACTCTTTAGGTACCTAAGAATACAAGAATTAGAATTTCAACTTCTTTAAACATCTTAACTTTTTTTGTACAAATCATGCCATGATTCTTTGGCAAGGGGGTAGTTTATAGTTAGTAGACCCCCCTCCTCCTGATACTTGATCGCCACTTTCAGATCTTGAGTCATTCCTGGCGTTAGGTCTTGCATCATCACGTCTTTGGAGATGGTTCTAGTCCAGTTAGTTGGCGGGCGACCTCTGTCCCTCTTGTCCTCCTCTATGTCTATCACTCGTCTCGTCATGTGGTGTTCACACCTGGAAATTACATGACCATACCAGCGTAACCGGCCTTCCAGCATGTTTGGATTATTTATGTGTAACTTTCAAAGTGCTTCGGATATACTCGTTCCAAATTTTGTCTAACCGAGTAACATCTTCACGTACCTACAGATATCGTTAAGATTTGTTGATTTTTAATCGTTTTTAAGTTACCAATCAGAACTTAAGGCGGTACCCTGAGCAAATAACCTTGAGCGTTCGTTCCCTCTGCGCCGCGCAAGAGATACAGTAGCAAAATACGCTCAGATTTTAGAATTAAATCTTTATAAAATCAATTAATGCGATTTTGAAAAAAAAAATCTACCAAAATTATCATTAATAAATTGCCTATCCATTAGTGTAAATTGCCTATCCATTAGTGTAAATTGCCTATCCATTAGTGTTAGTAAAAAATCTAATTAATGGTTACTTGCCGAGGAGATGCATGTTTTCAGTAATTATTTCTCATTTCTGTGGTTTCGTTGTGAGGAGATTAGTTAAATACTATACTTCGTAAACAAAAATCAGATCTACCATTTTGGAGTCAAGATTATGTAGAAATTTAATCTATTTTTTATTTGTTGATATTTCTTTTGGATATAGAGTATTTAGGTCCGAAAAACTGAACAAAAAACGGCTAGCGCTGCGTTTTGCACAGGGACGCGCCTTAAAAAATAACGTACAACTGGTCACTACTATCTAAATAAACCAAGTAGGTATAACAACATTCAAGTTTCAACTATTGAAATTCCACAGCATTTTGAAAACAAAACACTACGTTTATTGTACCATAACATGCTATGTTAACAAGAAAATTGATTTTCTTTTAAAGCTCGTTGGAAATCACAAACTTAACGGTAGTAGCCACGTGAAGGTCGCTTGAGTGGCTTTAAAACAAAGCTGTGTGTCTCCTAAAGTTCAGTTTATATTATATTATCATGATCATTCAATAGTCTCGCTGGTGGTGGCGCGTGTATTGTATCATTCGGATCCCTTCAAAATTGTTGGGTTAATTGGTGGTCATCCTCGCGTCATGTTCGTAAATGGGCGCTGTCAGCTGATACACAGGTCATCTCTTAAATGCCATGATATGAGGATAGAAGCGACATGAACAATGTAGTCAGGATTTTTCAACCGACTTCAAAAAAGGAGGAGGTTATCAATTCGTCTGTATTTTTTTTTTTTTTATGTTTGATACCTGATTTCTTTGGACTGGGTGAACCGATTTTGATGATTCTTTTTTTATTTGAAAGCTAGTGATTCCCGTGTGGTCCCATTTTTGGTCTTTTGGTCCAGTTCTGACGATGGCATCCATGAGAAAACCGTATAAGTCTTAAATTTGCATTAAGTATGTGCGCGATTTCTCCGGTAAACGTAAACCGATTTTGAAAATTCTTCATGGGTATGCTTCACTTTTTGAAAGCAAATACCCAAAAATTTTTCATAGATGACGTTTTAGTTTCATCAATCTTTGTAGTAGTTAACTTTCAATCTCTTCTTAATAGATTTGGATGAGAAGGAGGTACTAAAAAGCGGAAAATAAAAAGCTTTTTACAAAAAAGACAACCGCCTTCAAAAAGACGGTAAACTACCTACCTACGTTTCGGAACGAGCAACTAGCTTCCACGTTATCTGATTAACTGACCGACTCCTTGGCAATCAAAAGTGCCTGTTAATTTTAGGTTTAGTGTGGTTAGGTTTAGTTTAAATTAATTCTTATTTGTAAGACATAGTCACTGGAACTTGTTCTGGTCCAAGGTCTGGTACAGACAGCGTCACCAACTGCTAACCCCCTTTTCGAAGAAATTTTTATGCGTGGGGGGTAAGTAGTTGATGACGCTGTCTGTACAAGGGTGAAGACGAGTTTGTACTAGTCTGATTACAAAAATTATTTTCCTGATAGACAGCTTTACTATTATCGAATGTCATTGGATAATAATGTTAAATCGTAAGTTGGACTTCCTAGCGAACGAAGCCGTAGGCTAATACTAGTTTACAATATTTCTAGGCAAGGTTGACCAGTATATCGATTTAACAATCAAATTAAGCTACTTGAGTTACTTCTAATGCGACATACACACGTCATTTCCATCACTACCAACTTCAGCTGATTTCAAGGCTCCAAAGCAGTCAACAGAAACGACGAGCATTTCCATTCAAAACGTGATGCTTTGTTCCACTTCGGTTTTTCAATTAATTTCCTCACCAATAAGTCAAAGTTTATTGCTGCATCGTTACCACAAAAGTTTAGCTCAGCTCATTGTGTATTTACCAATTGGCTGGCTTGTGGACTAATCGTTACGTACTGACAAGTACCTACAGATTTGTTAATAATAGAGGTATTTTTGGTTAAAATCTTCATTCTCGATGCCGTTTTCAATACCTCGGGTCGCTTGTCCAAGGGGATGGCGAGGTAAACCGAGACTTAACGCACCAGATAAACTGGGATTGGATGAAATGCCAACAGGTTACTGGATAAATTTGCGAACAACGGATGCCCCTCAAGTTAAAAGGGAAAATCCTGTCGTATGTGCCGTGAGCCGTGAAGAAGATGGATAAAAAAGGTTGCATAAAGCGTAAATGAGAATGTAGAAATAGGTGTGCGACGTAACCAAAATGGATAAAGTCAGAAATTAGTATATTAGAGGAAGTTTGAAAATTGCGCCAGTGACAGAAAGATTGAAAGAGAATCGTTTGACTTGGTATTGGCATGTGAAGAGGAGAGATATGTGACCAAAAGAGAATTTAAATGTAGATATGATATTTGGAAAGGAAGATGAAATAATTGTGTGGAAAATGAAAGACATGAAATATTTCTATTATTGTATTTCTGAAATAAATCTTGTTGTATTAGATGTTCATAGGACAATTACATTTTCAAGCCGTAGGTACTCATACACAAGCAATATATGTAGGTATATTATCTATCCGTGGAACAATTTCTATTTCAATAGAAAATGAAATATCGCCTGCAACATTATAGCCTCAGTAATAATAGTGCTCGTGTGACGCGGGGAGACGTCTTAAGGACGCTTTATCGGCTGCATTGAAAACTCTATAGAACTATGGCTTTTGATTGAAACTAAGAAATGCGAGTACTGATCGAAATTACCTTCTCATTCTCATCGTCTTCATTAATACACAAATTAGGTAGTATGTACTTACTAAATCAATCCTAATATTACCTTTACAACTCAAGCTTTTTTTTGGGTGATGCCCGATCGCCCCAAGTTCCAAGTTCCCCAAAATTTATATTATTAAATAAAATTGTACGACTCTGGCTTGACCGAAATCTAGAATGGTACAGTCGGCGAATCAATGCTTACGTACGTATTGTTTAATGTTATTTGTTATTTTATTAGTTACTTTAGAGTTATTAGTTACTTTAGAGAATCAAATGTAATATGTGTTTGCGTTGCAATTTACGCTTAATTAATAATAATAATAATAATACGCAGGGCAGCTTGTGGCGAGCTGTTGGGCAGTAGCGACCCCACGGACCTGATCTCCCGGGAGAAGTCTTGTTCCTCATCTCTGGCTTGCCTTTCAATAAGGGCAAGCCAGAGATGAGGAACGGAGCTCCCACCTCTATCTTGCCTTAATTGGCCGGTTACAGTGGAAACTCGCGAGAGCATTCGTGCTCGGGGTAAGGAAGTATTCCAGAAAGACGCTGGTAGGGATCTTGACCGTACTTCCGGGATTGTCCTGATAACCGTGGAATACCTCTCCACTCCTCTAGCACCTCAAGATATATTGCCCCCTTGTCGCTACGTCACTTCGTGCTAGCGGCTGTTTCAGGGGCCCATTTAGTGAGTGTGCAAGTCACCCCCTGCTATTTTATCCATATATACAAACACTGATTCGGCAAGGGCCATAGTCACTTCATAGTTTCAGGTAACCAAGTCACTTTAGCAACCTATACCCATAGTCCAGTACTGTAGTTTCCATGTCCTGTAATAGTCCTGCACCAACCGGGGGTTGTCCTTGGGTGCACTTGCATAGTGCATACAGGGATAATCGTCGGTTGGTGTCTTATTTTATATAAAGCTACCTAAGGGGCCTCTGCGAGTTGGCTTCGGCTCCTCGTACGCCTTACAAAGGCCCGGGACCTCGGGGTCCCGAGATGCATAAAGTATATAAAATATAATAATAATAATAATTCATTAAATATTATTAACATTATGCAATACTGCGAAGTTATAGACACAAACGACGTTGTTCTGTACATCAATAAAAAGTAAGTAAGCGCTCATCAATTGTGGAGGTAGTAAGTGCGAATGATACAGCAATATCAAATATTGTGATTTATACTCTACAATACATGATATGTTTACTTACAATTTTCCCGAGCTCAAGGATTGCTTGCTAGATGCCTCCAACACAATCTAAATTCTTCCTTTACACTACATTTTTCATTTTACAAAAATAAAAAATGTAGTGTAAAGGAAGAATTTAGATTGAAACCGAAATATATAAATAATCTAAACACATAGTACAAATTATAAATAGAGATCTTCTAAAATAAGCTTAAATGTAACTAGCTGATTTTATCCTAACACTTTTGGAGACGTCAGTATGAGGAATGGTCAAGTGTGAACTTTACAAATTGATTAATTTTACATTTTGGGGACGTTGGGAATGAATGTATGGAAAATCATTTTGGGGAACTTGGAACTTGGGGCGATCGGGCATCACCCTTTTTTTTGACCGCGCTATTTTCCAGAATTGCTGGTCTGATTCTCTAATAGGAATTGTGGATCTAATAGGAAGTTGCGTTATACCTGAGTACCCCATGATCAGCCTTGCCTTTCTCAACTATGTTGGGGTCAGCTTCCAGTCTAACCGCATGCAGCTGAATACCAGTGTTGGGGCGACTGTCTGACTTCCAAAACACAGTTACTGGGTAGCACGATACCCCTTGGTAAGACTGGTTTTCAGACTTTTTAGCTTTTGACTACCCATAACGACGTTGTTCATAAACGTCTATCATAATTAAATGACCCCTGAGTGTGGGCTATATCAAAATTAGGGATCCGTAACAAAACTCACGCGGACGGAGTCGCGGTTAAAATCTAGTTTTAAAATAAAACTTGACAATAGAATACCTATAATTTACATTTCCACAGGAAATCATTTAAAGTTATTCGATGAGTCACAGTTAGAAGAACTTTTAGTTTCAATGTTACAACCTATCGCTTTAAATAGGTAACCTACTTACTATTATTTGAGTTCTAGAAAGACCTTACGCATTATATTCCGTGTGACACGCAAATATTTATCAAAGTTACGAACTGATTAATTTTGTATGAACTAAACTAAGCATGAATGATTTAACATTCTGTTTTGTAGGGTTCCGTAGCCAAAGGGTCCAAACAAAGCCCTATTGCTCTCGTTCATCGGTCTGTCCGCCTGTCTGTCCCACTCTCATAGGACTATATCTTTTGAACCATAGTAGGGGGACAATTGACGTTTTCACAGAGTGTGTATAAGTTACGGCTAAAGATCGGTGTGAAAATAGCCTTGAGATTCGTCGGCTAAACAAGTACAGCCGGCAGCCCTTATAGGCTAAAAATGAAGAAACAAATGAAAAATAAAAGAAAAATAAAGACATATTTTTAACTTCTGTCTGTCATTCTTTTTTTACATTAATTTAGCTGGCTAATCTGACATTGATTTTCACATCGTATTCGAAATGTTTTGTTTTTGTTGGCGTTTTTTGCTCGATCTTAATATTAAACAGTGGTACGGAATCCTTCAAGCGTGAGGCCAACTCGAACTTAACCGGTTTTTAATCGTAAATATTATTTAAGGTTTGTTACTTTAATTAAAAAGTTATCATGCCAATCAAGAAGCAGTTTTAAATAATTAGTAATTTATTTTGATTTTGATAAGAAAACACACTTTTTAGGTAAGAAATTGTTCACTTGGCGTCGTAGGGTCAGGTTAGAATAAACAGAAAAGCAAAAGGATACAGCAGTCTACATAAATCAAATAATAATATTTGTTTATTATCTAGTGAGGGCTCTCAATTATTAAAGGCGTACAGGAAATGAAATCCTGCCTCCTAAACTAGGAATACCTGTGACTTAGGAGTCTACTGTGAGTTATACTGCTACTTAGAACACCATAAACCTTTATAAAATAAGCGCTGGTAGGGTTTATTAATAATAAATTAAAATGATAAATAACAAAATTAAATAGTAGATACTTATTCAAAATTGGTAGAATTCCGCGTGGCGTTTAATTGTCTCTTAGAAACTAAAGCTACTCAATGAAATTATTCAAATATCAATTCTATTGCTCAGGAACTTTAGTTCATTATTGATGCTCTGACCGATAAACCGTCAAGAAAATACCTACAATACCAAGTTGAAAGTTTGTCTAACCCGCAAATGATCACGCTGAACTTGACACAATTCGATAAACCAATAGAAGCCGAGGGCGTGGCGTAATCTTTGCCCATACTACAATGTACTTCTGAATCAATCACACTGGCACACGATATTAACAAATGTCAAACAGGCATGCAATTACTGGTTTTACAACAGAAAAAAGTAAAACACCAGACTTTGTGAAGAGTGCGAATTACCCTCAGGATTTTTTCCAATAGAATATTTAAACAACCCTCACTACAAAATAGCGGGCAAAGTGACCTAAGTAATTTATATACCCCGCTGTCATACGAGTATGTTCTAAAATGATCAAGTAATCTGAAAAGCTTGAGTTATCATATAAATTCTATTGATGATTTTCGTTTCTTATAAAAGAACAAGGAGAAGTTTCATAAGAGCTCAAGTTTCAAAAAATAACAGATACAAAATAGGGAATAAAAAGAAATTATTTATCTGGTCCCTTTGCTGTCCTCACCCAGTGACGCCCTAAGCCGAGGTTCGTACCCCGCAGGGGGTGCCCTTAGCGAGTGTCACTTAGTTTATAAGTTTTTGCCCTGGCTGGAGGCCCTAAAAATAATTTTTCAAGGCACCACAGGATTGTCCAGTTAAGCAGCCAACAACGTCATAGGTTGACATGCGAAATGCCATATCGAAAAAAAAAATGACAAATACAGATTATTGTGTGTTCTCGGTTTAGGAATGGTTAATGTTTATGATGTCATGTTTATTTAGCATGGAGGACAAAAATTATCGATTCAAAAGCTAGTCTTGTATTCCATAATCATCATCTACCTTTTCCCAACTAAGTATTTTGGGGTCGACTTTCAGTCTACCCGAATGCAGCTGAATACATGGAGCGGCTCCATATCTGACCTTCACAACCCAGCGACCGGGTAATACAATATCTTTTACTTAGTCTAGTCCTCGATGTAGTGTCTAAAATAGGTCAAATACTGCAGAAATTAGAGTTTATATCAGAACCTAAGTATGTGGTCTGTTTGCACGTACCTAGCTCGTTCAAGTGTTAAATGAAATGACAAGAAAATTCTGTTAAGGTTTTGTGTTCCTAATGTAAAGATAAATGAGATACTAAATAAATTGCGTTTTCATGTTTGAAAGCTTTTAGTAATAATTTTATTATGAACACAAAGCCTAAATTATCCAAATAAACGGTAAGTAGACAAATCGTCAGTATTTCTGAATTCATTCTAGATGGGTTGTTTTCAAAATGAAGATCTTATTCCCGTGTTGATTTATTAAAAACTTCGATGAAGAGTCAATAAAAGTCTTTGAAAGCTCTCTTTGAAGTTTCAAGTTGAGTGTAATGAAATAGATTTATCAAATTATATTCTGTAACTATGACGTCATTAGACAACACTATTTTGAAAGTACTATAAATAGTCCACTAATGAATTACCTACCCATTAAAAAAATTACCACAAATAAAAATAAAAAATACACACCTTGAAATAGATCCAATTACTCAAAAGGCCCGGTGACACATTTAATCATAAGTTAAAACCACGACAATTAGGTCACTATCCGTATGCGACTATTTTCGAACAAATCAATAAACTCGACCTATTGCACTAAATACGGTGTGGCTTTTATAAGGTGGCCTAAAAATAATAAAACATTTTGAGGCACAGTTGGAGTGGTCATGCATCAAAGATGCATAAGCATTGATCACGCGAGCCGCTAAACGAAGGATACACACGGACACAAAAAAGTACAAGCATTTTTCCTAGAAACATAACAGTCGATAACACGATGTAATCATCAAGGCATTATGTATGTATGTAATATGGATTGATTACTATTTCATTTGAAACATTTCTTTAGAAGTAGAGTTTCTATGGAATGTTGGTTAGTCATTAATTTTATTTGTAGTGTAGTAATAAAGGTCAGATTTATGAGTTGATTTAGAAGTTGTGGTGGTCGTAAAATGGCAATTATATACCTAACCTACAACATGATATTTCACTTATATGGCGTCTTATGGGCTATGTAGTGACAAATAAACTCAGACTTTTTGTCAAATTAATAGCTTTGGTATGAACTAAGGAATAGAAATGTGCTAAATAAATCGTACTTCTTTAATAATTTTAGGTACTTACCGTTGAATCGTAATTTCGCTTCAAGATTGACAATGTAGCAATCTTCTTGAAAAATAATGGCAACTTCTTAATTAACCGCTCGATAAGGAAGACAATTATATACCTGAAAAGAAATAAACAGAACGTTAGCAATTGCACACTTACGATAGCGTTCCTGATGCTTCGAGTGCGCGATAGTGCCAGCAGTATCTTAAACACCATTATAAAAAGGGTTGACTGTCCTCTTGTGCATTACTGGAACACACGGGTGCGTGTGCACACGGGTTTCAGGCCAACATTTTTTAGTTTTACATCATCGTCATCATAATGTCAACCTTCAGACGCCCACTGCTGGGCATCGGTCTCCCCCAAGGAGGGTTAAGCCGTAATCGTCATGCTTGACCGATGCATGTTGGCAATCGCAGTAAGTGTTATGGTACTCAGAAGGACGCTGCTGCCCATCCTCTGGTCAATATCTCTCTGTCGCCTTCTACGACACCCACGGGTAGTAAATGGGGTGGTGCTATTACACTTCAG
Organism: Charanyca ferruginea; assembly: GCA_947361185.1. NCBI lineage: Eukaryota > Metazoa > Arthropoda > Insecta > Lepidoptera > Noctuidae > Charanyca > Charanyca ferruginea. Next base: position 9,408,055 of record OX376070.1, read on the forward strand.
GACTTTAGTGTCTCATCGGTCATCTGCAGATAAGTTTTACTAACACAGTTTTAAGTCTTTACATTTATGAAATTTTAACTGAAATAAACGCTTAATAATTTGTAGGTACATGTGAAAAATGCTCTTACACGCTAAAAGAGTTTTGATTTGAAATAAGTAGGGTTTTATATTCTTATTGTCTGTGTGTAAGTATAAAAAAATAACAAAAAAGAAAGCTTGCCAGCTTAATAAAACATTGAGTCACCTTACTGCAAACCGAGGTCTTTGTCGCCATAATGTCATATGAAATAGGCCCAAGAGACCTGCTAACCGTTGATTACCATGGCCTCACGTGCCACCGGCTCTGATGGTTGCCCTATGCAAATACACGACGCATGTCTGATGTTCTGATAACAGGAACGTTATGATGTTTAATTACAACGAAATGGTCATGGTATTTGCTATAAATATGTGACATCACTTTTACGATGTCTAAAGGGTATAGTTATCGTTTGTAAAACCTTGGACGGTTGGAGTTTAATGCTTTTAAACAGTAAAAGTTTCGTATTTTTGGTAATGGAGTCCAAAAATGTCCTATCTTGACAGATTACGAAGTCAAGTTGGGCGAAGTATGAAAAGAGGTAGACATTAATAACATAAACATACTAGCTTATACTCACGACTTTGTCCACGTGTTTTTTTTTACAGATGCCTAGTATTTATGACAATAAAATATGGCCTATTATAGCACTCAGGGATAACGTTAAAAATTTAAGTTTCCCACCGAATTTCAGTCACGGCAGCCAATCTCAATGGAGATTTCTTTTTACTGTTTAGGCTTGCGTTTGGTCCCAACACACCTGATCATAAGTGATGATACGGTCTAAGGTGGAGCACGCTTGCCTAGGATAAACCGGTTCACTCGTGCCTTGAGGATACCCAGATTATATGTATCGGGGAGACTGTGAAATTCACTGCCCACCTCTCTGGCGGGCAGTGAATTTCACAGTCTGGCAGTTCGTACAATAATTGTGGAAGCAAAGCGTGGAACTTCAGCCAATTACGCATAATTATAGTGCAGAAGTATTTGCGCACACACTTATCTCTTCCCTCAATCTCATAATCCTGTGACACGACCGGGGAGAGATCAGGTGCAGGACCAACGGTTTTACGTGCCTTTCGAGGCACGGTTGTGTTTCACAGTCAACTTCCAAACTCCGAGCTGTTGCTGAGAAATTCTGAGAATCGGACCAGTATAGTTCCAGAGATTAGCTAAATAATGGTGGTAGTACTTACTTCCTTGGACAAGCTTCTTCACAAAGAAGTAGATTAGCATTGATGTTAAAAGACATAGAATTAAAATCGGCTTTTTGCAATCCAACACCATTATTTTACAAAGGGACTACTCTAGAAGCTGTCACAATGTAAACGATGTAATCCTAACCTAGATAAACCATTGAGACAAAACTTTTCAAAATTAGAGAAGAATGAAGATCGATCTTTTGACATGACAGCGGTTTATTTGTGGGCTTTTAATTCGGAGCTAAGAAAGATTTATTGATAACAAAAATAGGCTCAGTTTTTAAGGTTTCTTATATTATTTATCCACATACAAACGAAGCTAAAACTTCTTCTTTTCTTTTTTTGTCCTTGTGGTGTCGGACGTTAAGAATAGCACCATCCTATATCTTCCCGTGGGTATCGTAAGAGGCGACTAAGGCACTTACCAGACAATGGGCAGTAGCGTTCTCTGTGCCTTTGTAACAACCATACTGCGATCGCCAATCCGCCTGCCAAGCGTGGCGATTATGGCAAACCCCCCCTTGGGGAGGCCTCTGTCCAACAGTGGACGTCTTTCGGCTGAAATGATGATGATAAAAAGAAGCTAAGAGTTGATATTTCGTCTTTTTATTGACATAATAATAATAATTATAGGTATTTATTTTTACACGTACGCATTGTTCGGTTATGGTTAAGCTACGCTTGCCGCGGTATTTCTGTGGATGGGTGCCCATTCACTTCACACCGAGTCCCCTCCGCGTCTTCAGAAAACATGTAAAGCCGTTGGTCCCGGCTGTAATTCGTAGATCTTTGACAGTTTAGTTATAGGTAATCAGAAAACAGAAAGTTTGATAACCAGTCTCACCAAGAGATATCGTGTTACCCTCTGTGTTCTAGAGATCAGATAACAGATAGGCAGTCACTCGATGTCAAACATTGGTATTCAGCTGCATTCGGTTAAACTGGAACCGAGCCCAACATAGTTATAATAATAATAATAATAATATGTGGGGACATTTTCACACACGGCCATCTGACCCCAAACTAGGGAGACCCTGTACTATGGGTGTCAGACAGCTGATATACATACACAAATACATTTTTTTTTTGTAAATACATACATATATAGATAAACAACACCCAGACACAAAGCAAACACAAGTGCTCATCACACCAATGTTTACCCTGGGCGGGAATCGAACCCGCAACACGCTGCGCAGCAGTCGATCGCTCAGCCACTGCGCCAACCGCGTCGTCGTTATTAGATGTGGTTGTTCTTTTTTTTTCAGATATTCTGTTCAATTCGCTTGGAACCTACTCAAGGGTACCTAACACAATTATTACTTAAAAGTGCTGTTGCTAAGTGTTTTTTTTTCTTAGTCTTAATTTATTAAAGGGACTTTTACGCACAGCGTCCCATCGTACACTTATCAAAATACATTAGAGAATAACACAACAGCTTTCTTTAGTAATTATTCATCTAGCATTCTAGTGCAATATAATCATCTAGTACATTCTAATGAATATACTGTTAACTCTAAGCTATATCTAAGCTCCTAGTTAACACACCAACACAAAGACCTTCGCGTCAACGTCATGTACGTATACTTAAGTTATGTATATCAACTTAGAACTTGCATGACACTTTATATGCTAATAAAGTAACTTGAATTACACGTATGTCAGTTTATACAGTGTGTCACCTTTTTATTGTTGATACAAAGAAGGGGTAGGGGCTTTCAAGGGCTGAATTCAAAATAGACCTACCTACTATGAGTAAGTTAAATAAATCTTCTGTGCGTGTGTATGAAAGTGAACTCCTCCTAAACGGCTGAATCGATTTTGACGAATTTGTTTGTGTGTGTTCCAGTGGATTCGAGAATTGTTTAGATTCACAATTGGATCCGGCAGGTGGCGCTAATAAGCTTAATAAGCTTAATATTTAAAGGTATGCAGTTTATCACACATAGCAAACATAATAAAACGAAAATTTTGGAAAATATCTTCATAACGTTATATCTATATTCTATACTAGCTAATGTCCGCGACTTTGTCAGCGTGATTGTCGGTTATCAGTGGTGTTTGTTTTTTTCCAAATCCAATTTTTTTTTTTTCTAAAATATAAGTAGCCTAAGTTAGTTACTTCATGTAAGATCAGCGCTCTGCCAATGATTGTTTTAATTACGAAAAACGACATTCAGATCAAACCTACACAGAACAAATTTTGAGAAGATTTATTTATTATTTTATTTATTTTACACAAAAACACACACAAAGATTGAACAAGAAATCTATACCAAGATCAAAAATGAACAAAAACGAAGCTACTGTGCCAAATAAGACATCAATCCCTATTTTGGTACTTTCAGTCAAGATCTACTATCAAAGTCATAAAATACTCTTTCATGTTGAAACATAATCGAGTTCAAAGTGTTTGCACATTTTCGATATTACTCAATAATCTCTATATTTTATGCTGAGAACGTTTCAGAAGCTTACCAAGAAAAGATGGTCGCTACAGAAATCGAACGCTGAGAGGGTTTCGTTGGAATATTAATCTGCAAGGTGTATTTATTTCTTTACTTAAACAGGCTTTTAGGAAATGGAAAGTGTTGGTTACATTTCGCATGATGGTTTGTGGTTAGAATATTTTTATGTAAACACTATTTGCGAGGAAACTTGGATTTTCAGCGTTCGGGAAACTACGACATATCTTTTTGTTCAAAACCCCATAGTGCCCAAAGACGAAAGTTTATAACCAGCCAGGGTGTGTTGCCAGTGATGACATATGGCATAGAAACGTGGTGCTTAACTGCTGGCCTCCTAGCGAAGCTAAGAGTCACTATGTTGGGGTTGGTTTACAATCTAATAGGACGCAGCTAAATACCAGAGCTTTACTTGGAGCGACTGCCTATCTGACCTCCACAACCCAGTTACTGAGTAACACGATACCCCTTGGTAAGACTGGTTCTCATACTTTCGGACTTCTGACTCTTCTTCTTCTTCGTATCGCTGGCACGACAGTCTTTTATATTTGTTTGGCCCAAAATTTAGCCACTTCTACGGCAACGTCGGTGGCAGCGCATAATTCACCCCGAATGCATGCTTTGGGGCACAAAGAACACAACATGAGACCATGACACAGACACACACACACATGACATGAGACTTCTGACTAGACCCGTAACGACTGTCAAAGATCTACAAAAGACATCCAACGCTTTACGTGCTTTCTGAGTCAAGGAAGTATCACACCACCAAATTTTAAGCTACGGGCTGCTACTGAAATCATTCCTAATGGAAAAATCCCGCTTACACTTTGCCCGTCCGCGGAAGCGAATCAAGATCCCACGCTCAGCAGTCGTGCTTTAAACCACAAGATCAACGAGCCTTAAAGCGCGGTGCACATTGGTGGCACGGCATGGCAAGGTATTAGGCGACGAATAAAAGTATAACTTAAAAGTATGGAAATAGATTGAAATTTCAATACACGGCATGCCTAAGCATACGCGGTATCGTTTTTGGACTTACGACCGTTAACATTGAAATTTCAACTTAATTTCCATATCGTGACGCCAATGTGCGCCGGGCCTATGTGTCCAATTGCCTATTAATTAATGATAATTGTCTGAAGGAACAGCTATGCCGTTGTTTTCACTTCCTAATGACGTTATTTATCAAGCATTTTGTCCGTCATTAGAGAGTTTCACGAAAGATCTTTCATCTTACCCAAATAGATCCCATAAAACAAATTAACATTTTTTTCCGTTTGTTCTAAATAACATAGTGAAGTGTTAATGTAGATGATGACGGGATTACATTAATTTATTTATTTGTATTATTAAGTAGCTTATTTCCGCGACTTTGTTGGCCTGCTTTTTACAGATTCCTATTTTTAGGGTTCCGTACCTCAAAAGGAAAAAACGGAACCCATATAGGATCACTTTGTTGTCGGTCTGTCTGTCTGTCTGTCAAGACCCTTTATCTCAGAAACGCATGGAGGTATCGAGTTGAAATAAAAACCCTATACTAAACTCTACGGTCCCTTGATGCTGTAAAAAAAACAACCTTCTATGTTAACGTGAAAAAAAGATACGGCTGTTTATGTCGCAAAAAAACGCATTTATAATATTAAGTAGATTAAAGTACGGATAGTAGGTATGGATTAGTATAGAAGTATAGACATGTACCTACAAATATGTACGGAACCCTCGGTGGGCGAGTTCGACTCACATGTCATGTTCGTGAACGGGCGCTGTCAGTAGAGATTGGTCAACTCTTAACTGCCATGGTTTTTATCTTGATTATTTTTTATGTTTTGTATTTCTAGATTACCTTCATTGTTTTCACATATAGAAGCAACAAGATTAATGTAAGCAGTATTTTGTAAAAACCTGATTTTAAAAGAGTGTACGTGGAGTTTCTTGCTCGTTCTTCTCCATAGAGACCTACCTACGTTTTGGAACGAGCAACTAGCTTCAACTTTCTGACTAACTGGCCGACTCCTTGACAATTCAAAAGTGCCTGTAAATGGTTTAATTGAAATAAATGCTTTGACTTTGACTTTGATTTGTCCGATTTTTTACAACTAAAATTTATCTTAAAGCACTCAAGAATAACGTAGCTACAGTACGGTCAACGTAACTTGGCGCGTCTGAAGTTAGCCGATTAGCTGCGCAGTAGACAATTTAGTTCCTAAAAGTTCCATTGCGCAGCCAAACAGCTAACTTCAGACGCGCCAAGTTACGTTGACCGTATTGTAGGTACCTATTTGTAAAATAATTTACAGAATGGGAACAGAAGTTCCAAAGATACCCTCGAAGAGCTCAAATGAACACATAGTCATCTTAAATTTATAATACGTAATGATGATGATAGTGATTACTTCGAGGAATTCTATATTAACATCATTTCAATTAAACTTGGCAAACGCTCCATTTAAAAACAGATGAATGCTTCGTGTTTGTTTTTCTATAGACATAATAAACTACTCCAGCAGTGCTATTCTGTTACAATCTCCCTCGGTGAACACCTAGGTGAAGTGAGCTGTCACCTGTCCCGATGCTAGGGATTTACAAAGCACTACAATCGCATGACAGCTCACTTCACCTAGATGTTCACCGAGGGTGTCCCGCGGTGAACACCTAGATGAAGAGAGCTGTCATCCGTCCGACACCTAGGTGAAGTGAGCTGTCATCGGGACGGACGACAGCTCACTTCACCTAAGTTTTCACCGAGGGAGATTGTAACAGAATAGCTCTACTGCAGTGCTATTCTGCTACAATCTCCCGCGGTGAACACCTAGGTGAAGTGAGCTGTCATCTGTCCCGATACTAGGGATTGACAAAGCAGACGGACGGATCACAGTTCACTTCACGTAGGTGTTCACCGAGGGAGATAGTAACAGAATAGACACACTGGATTTAGTTTTATTGTACTTTCAGACTACAAGTTCTAACGCAATTTCTGACTTTTTGTTAGGTCTTATAGGTTTACCTACTAGCCCTAATTACAGTTCACCCAAAGTTACAATGAGTACAAACTTTTGTAATAGTATAGTACTTACCAGGTAACTTTTATAAGTAGTTCGATTTTCTTAACGATATAGCGTAGAAAACTTTCTTGAATTCTGACCGCATACGAACGAAGTTTTTTTTACGTCCTTATTCTTACACAACGTATAAAAGAGTATGTTTTTACCTATATTAAATAAATGACTTATGTATTTTCATCAAAAGAAAAACATTGGTATAATTTTTTGTTTTTTTTTTCCATCTTTATTTATGCTAAGAAAAGGAACTTTTGAACACACGTTCACGCCAGTTCCATCATACCTTAATCTATATAAAATAAATCTATTAATGCTACTTATTCACTAGCAACATGCTTAAGTACCTACTTATTCACCAGCAAATCATACACCATCATGGCCTCTCTTGAGGTGGGTTTAGATAATAAACTTAGAAAAATACCTACATCTAACTTATTAATTTTAAGTGTTTCAACTATAATTTTTCTCTGAGATTCGTTCCTGATGCACTCAACCAAAAGGTGCTGCACATCTTTTTTTTTTTCTGGCATGTGTCGCAATTAGGAGAATCTACTTTCCTCATTAAATATGCAAAACCCTTTAGTGGCATGTGTCCAGAACGAATTCTATGAGCTTATTCTTACACAACGTATAAAAGAGTATGTTTTTACCTATATTCAATAAATGACTTATGTATTTTCATTAAAAGAAAAACATTGGTATAATTATTATCAGGTACAAAAGGTCAATGATCCTTTAGGTCTCAAATTTAATTTTAAAACCGAGGTTTTCATTTCATTATTATTTTGTTGTACAGACCAAGTGTTACTGAAAGGAGAAGGCCTTCTTTTAGTAATTTTTTTATTTTATTTTACAAAAAAAAGAAAATGTTTCTAAAAGCGGGCCCAACTCTTTTAGAAGATTTTTTATTTTATACCAATACTTGCTCTATCTCTTCTTTTCATTATTTTTATTATTACAGTATAATGACTAAAGCCGTAAGTACATGATGCGAGTAGAAAAACACGTTCATTATCAATGTTTCGCAAAATTATCGGTCACGTTTAGTATAAGCGATCAATCACCTAAATAGAATAATTAATTAATTTCCTAGGAAATAACCGGTGGATTATAAAAAAACTACAGACCTTATCGCGTACATTATTAATCAAATAGTAACGCGTAAAAATGTTAGATGACGTGTGAGTTAATAAATCATAGCTTAACTGTCTCTAAATATAGTTCACGGCAACGTTTCATCGATTTCAAAACGTTAGAAAGTAAAAACATATACCTACGTAGTTTTGAATGACAGAGCATTTTACCGTAATTTATTATTTATAACTCGTTTTTCTTTAAGAAACTTTATAGGTCAAAATAAATAACTTATACTTAAATATTTAACTCTCGAGACTTCTTCTGCAGAATATTCGATTACCTAGCCTGTTGGGCACGTGTCCCGTTGACAGCGATGTGGACGAGTTTTTTTGATGCCCTTTGAGCCCCTTGCCTTTTTCTTGGAATTGTAAATAATTTTATTATTTTGATTTTTATGATTCCTAGGCTATCCTAGGAGGAATGCTGGAGCTGGAGGGGAGGAAGCTATGTTTTATGTCATACCTACATAGTTTAAAGACGATTTTTTGTAAAGTAGGTACTTCTGCTGTTTACCTCATCAGTACAAATAAAAAATGAAAGAAATTATTCTCCTCATTAGTATTTTATTTTAGTAGGACCAGTCCACCACCAGAAAAGCGCCAAAGCAATGAAGCTCGACGAGTCCCAGAGAAACGATTCAACTGTCTTGAATCCAGTGGCGTAGCGTGGGTTTTCGCCGCCCGAGACCAACCGAAAATTCACCGCACCGCCGCACCCCGCCGAAGAAACGGCGCCAGAAACCCACAGAAAGTTTATGCTTTAAAACGTAAGAATTTTTGCAAGGCGTAAGCCTTGTATAAAGTTATCTTTATAAACCAGCCAGCACAAAAAGCTATCCCAAACTGTCCAATTTTGCCAAATAAACATGGACCTTATTCCTTTGTAATAATGCTGAAAAACTATTTTTAAAAATTGACAGATTAGGGTATCTTGATGTGATGGCCCCTGTACATTTGGATTTTAAGTTATACATAGTGCTCATCACTTATCAACCATTACAAGTATTAAATTAAAAGAAATAACAAGTCACCTATATAAAGCAATATATTTCTTGTACTCCTAAATAGAAAAATAAAAAAATGTTGCGGTTAAGTATCAACAATTCGAAGCTAGCTAGGTGGGTATTCACAGTAACAAAATTATTTACTATTTGTACTTTACACTACACTCGAAACTTTTAGTCTCACTACGAATTATCGTGTCGTAGTTCAATCTTACTACCAATTATGGTGTCGTAGTTCAATGACATTCTGAAATAAGTCGCGTAATGAGAATAAGAAATGTTAGGCGCGGCGCCCAATACCAGTGGGCATCGGTGCGGCTCGGTACAGGTCGAGCGCCTTACGGCGGCTTTGAGGCGGCTTCGGGCGCCTGGGAGCTGCTTCGGTCGGCTTTGGGCTGCCTCAGCAGTCGTAAGCTGTCTTCGGGTTGCTCGGGTGGCATTTTCGTGGCAGACATATCGTAGAACAGTGCCATAACGTTAACCTCCATTAGCTTGGCAGCACCCAAAGAGGAAAATAAAAAGCAACAGCCTCATTAATTACACGTATAGGTTCGTTTTATTTGACGATGACAGAAGAAAAGTTGATTATTCTTGTGCAAGCTTACGAATGTCTGTATGACATATAATCGCGATACTACAGTGATCAACAAATGAAACAGAATGCATTGAACCAAATAACTCTTCTTCTTCAGCAAGATGAGCAATGAGAACTAACTCCCAATCCACCATTATAAATACACGCGCACAACTGATTTTACGTAACGTTACGACTGCTCTGCGACGTATTTGCCACCCGAACTACCTATTCTTAGTTTTGCCGAAGCTACCCGAGACCAGCCTCGGCGTCCTTAGCTATGCTTACGACTGCCGAAGCAGCTCTCAGGCGCCCGAAGCCCCCCAAAGCCACCGAACCGCACCGATGCCCACCGATAGTGGGCACCGCGCCTTATTGTTTTGTTTCACTGAATAACAGAGTACTCGCTGTCGCTTGTTGTTTCGTTCGCGTACGGAAAATCTGGTAAATTTACTAAACCGCCGAACGACAAAATTAGAAGTTATAAGCTATAAACCCTGACTTTTAATTTCCTACCGAGACTGAGTTCCATGGGCAAAAGTACTGATGGGTATGAACCATTTTCAATATGGGTTTAACTCTAAAATATGAAAAAAATATGTTCATAATTATGGTGAGTGACATAGGAGTCAGTTTGAATAATATAACGATGGCCCTAAAAGAAGTAAAGAAAACCTGCCATAATCCTAGATTCAATAAAATATTCAAGGTTGAATTCTATTTAAAAATACCTTATAACCCAGCCTACCTGGAAAACAAACTAAATGAAAAAAAACAAAATGTAGTTCATCCAGCAGCATTTTCCAAAACCTTCTTTATTTAAAACTTTATTATATTAATGCTTACCAGTTCTAAGTTACTTTCATAAGACTTGAGAACACTCGCTGTTGAGTACCGGCCTAATTAACTTTGTTTAGGCGAATTAAGCCTACGTAGCGGTTCGTGTACTAGCAGCTTTATATTATATTATTTTTACGAAAAAGTTTTAAGAGTTTTTAAATATTTGTAGGTATTCGATTAAGCGAGTAATGGAGCAGAAATGTGCAATTAACTTTGATAATCGCTTTTTCTACGGTTAATGACTTTCTGTTTTTGTTGTGAAAAGATGAACTTAGGTTTTTAGATATATGGAAACGTATTTTCGTAGAATACGCGAGAGTTTTTCGAAAGACGCGCAACCTGATTTTTAACTCGTAACTATTTTTATTAATGACATAAAGTTCATTATGGTATGTACAGACGCCAGCTCATCAAGCCATACCAAATGGTCAAATTTTCCCAATTGAATATGAACCTTATCTTTTTGTAATCAAGTTGAAAATTTTTCAAAGAAATTTGACATATTGTTGTTGCTGGATGTACTGACCTTTGATTTATTTACGAAAATTCGCTTCTATTACATTACGTGTAATTTTAGTCAGTGGATAAAAAATAAATCATTGTTAGATACTTGGAGGAGGATGGGCAGCAGCGTCCTTCTGAGTACCTTAACAGCTACTGCGATCGCCAACATGCATCGGCCAAGCATTGACATGATGATGATGATGAGACACTTGTCCGTTGCGTTATATCCATAATACATCATTCTAAGCCTACCTAGATATGGACTTGTTTATCTAAATAAATGTTAAAATAAATAAACTAATATTTATCTAAATAAATTGATATTTTACTAAAGACTATCGTGTGTTACATGTATGAGACAACTGATTTTTAAAAAGATAGTAGCCGCATGTTTCCTGCATCTAAAATTAAAATGAAAACTAATTTATAATTATGAACCTGAGACTGTCTAAATTCCTTAATGTTTCATGCATTTGCGAAACGATAGAAATCTTGCACTGGATGTATCTACGTTCTTATAATACACGTGACCCAAAAGTTTTACGTATCTTTCTTCCTCGTTGATATTACTTGGAAACAAGCCAAGCCACAGAGAACAAAATATGTGTCAAAGAAAGAAAACACACGCCCTTTAAATTTGTGTTATTTTAAGAAAAATGCGGAAAACTGGACAAGTTTTTTACACTATGTAATTTCTTTCTGTTTTTAGGCAACGAGTTTTATAACTCTAACTTTTGCTCAGAGCACAGCACTGAAATTCGCGATGGTTGTCCGCGAGGACTTCAATACATGTATGAACAAAAAAAAAATTCGGAATGTTTGAACGTAGATCCAATTCCGGGGCAAAAAATATTTTTTCGTTTAATTCATTTCTACGCCGTGTAACACCGATAAAAACTTAGAGTATACCACAAAAATTACCTACCACAATATCAAAACGATTCTAAAACACAATAACTGTAAACAAGTGAAAATCGCGTCAAAAACACACTTTGTTTTGTCATTAATTTGCCCGAAAACAAATCGTTCTTTCCGATGAAGTGGCTAACATAAATACCATCAAGATAGCAATCATAACTCAAACAGGTTTGTACGAATATGAAAGCAGTCGGTATAACGATTTGTGTCCATGTTTACAATGCTGAAGAAATCACAATCGTACGTACGATTTAAAAGTAAAGGTCACCTTGCCATTATGACCGTCATTTGTAGTTAATAGTGATAATGGCGGTTCACTACGTTTTATGTTCTTCAAATAGAATTCCGTGTTCTTTTCAAACGAGAATGGGTTTTAAAATCCGAGTTTTAAAGCTTCAATGGTTAATGGAGCGGATTAAAAGAGCTTGTTAACGTTTAATGTGCGGTATCAGGTGAACTGTGGTATACGAATATAAAGCTAAATAGTGGTGGAAGACCAATGAAAAATGCTCATTACGCTCTTCACTACTTATGTTCAATAAGTATGCATATTTTTATCAATGTACTTACATATAGGTTTTTAAATAGTAGAGAGATTATTTGAATACCATAATTAGTATTACTTTAAGGAGCATACCAGTACAACTAGTTAAGAAGTCAAAAACAGTCGCAAGATGCTACTGGCATTTTTTGCGACCTCTCCAAAGCATTTGATTGTGTGAATCACGAAACACTCTTAAAGCTTGAGTATTACGGACTAGGTAAACAAGCGCTACCATCATCATCATCATCATTTCAGCCGAAAGACGTCCACTGCTGGACATAGGCCTCCCCCAAGTGGCGCTACATTGACTGGTCCCGTGCGACTCGCATCCAGCGGATCCCCGCAACCTTTACCAGGCCATCGGTCCACCTAGTGGGAGGTCTTCCAACGCAACGTCTTCAACAAGCGCAAAGTTTAGTAAAATCATATTTGAGTGATAAATTGCAGCAAGGTCAAATAAATGGTGTAAATTCATCGGACTTACAAGTAAAAAAAAATTAAAAAAACCCCCAACGCAAAACATAAAAGCGATTATGTAAAAAGTCAAAAATAATACCTTTTGTTGAGCCATCAAATGTTTGTTCGTTGAAATGGCGCTATAATGTCGCGGCGGGGTACCGCTTAAGTAAGTCAGTCCCTTAATTTCATTCACTGTCTATTAATTTACCAGCATTTCCGACCAATTTGCTTCGATATAATCAAATTTTTGTTGCTAACCTAGTTGTTAATCTTGTTGCAAATCTAGTTACCATCAGTTCGCTATTTTAGCTATTTAGTTATTGCTTTAAACTTAGCGGTACCCCGCCGCGACATTATAGCGCCATTTCAACGAACAAACATTTGATGGCTCAACAAAAGGTATTATTTTTGACTTTTTACATAATCGCTTTTATGTTTTGCGTTGGGGGTTTTTTTAAATTTTTATTTTAATTTTTTTAAACGTAATTTAGTTTAGTTTTGTATAAGAGTTTACAAAAATAATTTACAAATTTTTAGTTTTCATTTCGTTACTCATTCCTCATTCCCTTGCAATATAGTATACATTATTCTACTAGTCAAGGCCTTTCATTTGATACCCATATATTGAGGTAGTTGTGAAAATAGAATGTAATTCCCTAAGATCCCTACCGCAGCTAACAAAAGAGCTGATAACTTTAAAACTGCTGAACCGATATTGATAAAACATATCTAAGAACCATCGCTAGAGAATCTGCTTTCAAATAAAAAAAAACCGCATTCAAATCGGTTCACCCGTTAAAGAGCTACAGTGCCACAGACAGACACACAGACACACAGACACGTCAAACTTATTACACCCCTCTTTTTCGTCGGGGGTTAAAAATGGGGGTACCGCAGGGCTCAATATTGGGTCCGTTCCGCTTTTTAGTTTATAATAATAATAATAATAATAATAATAATAACGCTACATTTACTTGGCTCCGGCCCGTAAATGCAGTTAAAACCAGCCAAAGAGCTGAGAACAAAGAAAACAAACACAAATAATAATAATATGTGGGGACATTTTCACACACGGCCATCTGACCCCAAACTAGGGAGACCCTGTACTATGGGTGTCAGACCGCTGATATACATACACAAATACATTTTTTTTGGTAAATATTACATATATAGATAAACAACACCCAGACACAAGGCAAACACAAGTGCTCATCACACAAATGTTTACCCTGGGCGGGAATCGAACCCGCAACACGCTGCGCAGCAGTCGATCGCTCAGCCACTGCGCCAACCGTGTCGTCAAACGGTATAAACGATTTACCTCATTTACTGAAAAATCAACCACGAATGGTGTTATTATTGCTGATGATATTCATTGATTTTTAGAGTAAATAGACGGGCACAGCATCTTGACGCCGTAAATGACGCCATGCATAAAATTCATTATTGGTTTACTGTAAGTAAATAATTTAGTATTAAATGAGAAGAAAACTAAATGCATAAGATTCGCTTTACCGAATGTTAAGAGTAATGAATGTAACGTTGTATTGAATAAGGACATACTTGAATTTGTCGAAAGGACTGTTTTCTTAGGGATTACGCTTGATTCGAAGCTACAGTGGGGTCCTCACTTAACATCTCTTGCAGGGAGGTCAAGTTCAGCCGCTTACGCTGTCAGAAAAATCCGGCATTTGACAGACATGGATACCGCTAGACTAGTATATTTTAGCTATTTTCATAGCATCATGTCTTACGGTATCTTGATGGGGACGGGCTGCAGATATGGATTCTATCTTTATTCAGCAAAAGCGGGCTGTCAGAGTAATCTATAGTCTCCGCAGACGCGAATCTCTAAGAGAATTGTTTAAACAGATTAACATCATGACGATACCTTGTCTATATATATATGAAAAAATCTTCATCTTTTTAATAAAATAAGTGACGGACATAATGTGTACCTATACAAGAAATTAGAACAAATTAGATCAGCCAAGTTTGAGATTGCCAAAAATACATACTTCTTTTATGGGGTACTGTGTAAAATGCTATAATAAAATACCACTTGATATTCTACAATTGACTGAAAGACAATTAAAAACATGTATTAAACGCACACTATGTAGACAAGCATTATAAGTTAGAAGATAACATCAATTATAAAAATACTTGTCTAATTAGTGTTATATCATCTGTGGGAATTTCCAAATTGGAAGAAGATGATGTTTCCTACCCCTTTTTCTTTTGTCATGAGTAACGAGTACACATAAATATTTTATTTATTTACTTATCACACTTCATCTGACAAAATAAAATACATCGGAAACCTTAGTTTTGTGTAATTTAGCTACATTATTTCAATTTTGTAAATGTAAATACCATGGAGCCATTTATTAAGTAAATTAATATATGTTTGACAAAAATGAGCTTGGCGATTGGAAAGATTATCATGCTCGCTCAAATGTCTCGGTGATGGTGGCCCGTATGTTGGAGCATTTGGCCCCCTTCAGTCAGCTCATAACTGCCATGGACTTTATCTTACTTCTTTTTTATGTTTTGTATTGCTAGATTATCTTCATAGTTTTCACACATAGAATCAACAAGTATCATGTAACAAGTACTTTGTAAAAAACTTGATTTAAAAGGGAGTCCGTGGAATTTCTTTCTTGTTCTTCTCCATAGACCTACCTACGTTTTGGAACGAGCAACTAGCTCTAACTCTCTGACTAACTAACCGACTCCTTGACAATTCAAAAGTGCCAGTAAATGGTTTAATTGAAATAAATGCTTTGACTTAAACTC
Organism: Charanyca ferruginea; assembly: GCA_947361185.1. Classification (NCBI taxonomy): domain Eukaryota; kingdom Metazoa; phylum Arthropoda; class Insecta; order Lepidoptera; family Noctuidae; genus Charanyca; species Charanyca ferruginea. The sequence continues at coordinate 9,423,644 of OX376070.1, forward strand.
TCGTCTCGACTTGAACTCAAATATTGTGTATATCTATTATTGTATGGGTATCGTGTTATGTATATCTATTAATTTATACTTCATGCACATAGTTACAAAGGCGGGTTTACTGCCATCTCTACTAGTCAACCGTGACTAGTGTAGAGGTAGCATGGTTGGTGCATGGTTAATAAATATATAAAAATATTATTAAAAATAAAATGGGCAAAGTATACATAATATTATTTCACAAAAATAATGTATAGGATTTCTAGTAATACAGTAAATTAATATTCATATTAATTTATTTTGATCGCATGATGTTACTATGATTCATTTTCTTATTAATTAGTATTTAGACTTCTAAATACAATCATACTATTTCATTCACTAGACAAGAGTACGCACTTAAATATTAAAATAACTGCGTCAAAGTTTACAAGTATGTTGCCATGTCAGTTTTAAAAGAATTCGCTTTAAAACAAGTGAACGACGTAACAAAGTTAGAAAACAACAAGAATGTACATCAAAGAGGTGGCTTAGGAAAATATTAAATGAGATACTCATGTAACTTTAGACGACTAACCACAAAGTGAACTAAGTAAAGCCCGAACAGAAATAAGCTCAAAAGATTCACCAAGACAAGATAAAGTTTTAATATAAATTAATTAAAATAGCAGTACCTACAGCAAGACCTAACGTGTGACGCCTCCAGCTAGATGAACTGATGACCTTAGAAAGGTGGTAGGGACACAATGGACAAGCATTGAGTATGACACGGATGTCAAAGATAGAAGTAATATCGGCGTATTATAACATTGTCCTTTTCTCTCTTTTGAGCGTAAATCACCTTAGGCGGATCGGCGATTTCTAACTAATATTTATTTTACGTCCAGGTTTCCTCATGATATTTTCCATCACCGATGTCAGTCATATGCAAGAAAAACTAAGAAAGTACATAAAAACAACACATTATTACGATGTCTTTGCTACACATAAACACACATGACAACCGGCAGAGAATGTCAGTAGTAAAGCAATAACTATCCTTTGGTCCCGAGAAACTGTAAACAAACCTGTTGAGAATGGACCGGAAACCGAGTTATCAACTGCAGTAAACAAGCCATTAATAGAAACAGAATCTGTTCGCACACAATTCTCTGACGATCGTAAACATATGTGGCAACGTCGGCCTACGTAACAGAGCGGTAATTACAAAACAATGATCAAACCAACTTTGAGGATGTTAAAGATGTTACAAATATACGTGTAATTTTCGGTATTCATGATTCAAACTTAAATTTAAATGCTTCTCAAAACAATGTTAGTTCACAATTAAAAATTAAATTAAAAATTTAAAAAAACCCCCAACGCAAAACATTAAAGCGATTATGTAAAAAGTCAAAAATAATACCTTTTGTTGAGCCATCAAATGTTTGTTCGTTGAAATGGCGCTATAATGTCGCGGCGGGGTACCGCTAAGTTTAAAGCAATAAGGGACTGACCTACTTAAGCGGTACCCCGCCGCGACATTATAGCGCCATTTCAACGAACAAACATTTGATGGCTCAACAAAAGGTATTATTTTTGACTTTTTACATAATCGCTTTAATGTTTTGCGTTGGGGGTTTTTTTAAATTTTTAATTTATTTTTTATTTTAAATTTTTTAAACGTAATTTAGTTCAGTGTGGTCACCTATAATAATATATTTGAAAGCAAAGTAAACATCCGGTATGCGTCTAAGATCCCTACCGCAGCTAACAAAAGAGCTGATAACTTTAAAATTGCTGAACCGATTTTGATGAAACATGTCTAAGAACCATCGCTAGAAAATCTGCTTTCAAATAAAAAAAACCGCATTCAAATCGGTTCACCCGTTAAAGAGCTACAGTGCCACAGACAGACACACAGACACACAGACACACAGACACACAGACACGTCAAACTTATAACACCCCTCTTTTTCGTCGGGGGTTAAAAAAGATCATTCATGTGTACCTGTTAGGTGATGAAAAGTAATTGAAAGGCAATTACACGGTAAAAATTGGAGCAAAGCAAAGACTAATGGATATTTACAGATGTCTAGACAGACTACATAGTCTGTAATTACAAGTAAAAAAGCTTAAACATTTTTGTCTCAAAATAGACGCAAGATTTAATTTGACGCCATTTGAGCAGTAAATTGTTGAAAACCCAGAAAAAAAGCATTTGGCGGCTAAGAGTTATTAAAAATGGAGAGTTACATGATACAGCAATGTGTTTTCATTATTGAACAATATCTCAAAAATAGTTAATGAAAGTTTGGCAGCCGCAGTTCGCAAATACTAATATTGATGTGGCCAATATAATAATATGTAGTTTCAACAAGACGGTGCCACATGTCACACCCGTGAAACAATTCAATTAGAGAGACATTTTCTGGTCGTGTTTTCTCTCGTTTCTGTGTTTTATGGGGACAACCGCTCGTGCATTACAGAAGAAAATTTAATGCTGCATCAGCGAAATTCATAGTTTCGACAAAAGAATGCGTATGTGCCTGCAAAACCGTAGTGGCCATTAGTCCGATGTGTTTAACCTTTACAAGATAATAATTGTTTACAATGTCCTGAATTCAGAAAGATAACTATATTATTAAGGCTCTATCCGCATTGAAACTAAACTACCACGGTCGTTTAATTAATATCGCCAAGTCCTTTCAATTGAAATCAATGTAATGACCGGTTAATTTTCTGAAAAGCATTCATAGGAATTCGCAGTACAATGAAACATTATCGTATTCACATGCGGTATGAATATTGATGCATTTCAATGTAATCTATTATGGAACTATACGGTATGACTTGTACGACGGTACAAGTCATACCGTACCGTGTTGTATGACGGTATGATTATTAATAAGATTGAATATTATAACGAACAAAAATGTATGTATATCATCCATATCCATAAATATTAGTACAACCGTACAGTAGCGACACGTTCTGTCTCCCGCTGAAACCATTCACCTCTCCCCGCGTCGAACGACTGCTCTGGGAACTGCGTTTTTGTTCGAGCGGCGCACACACACGCACGTATCTGTACAGTCTGTTATTTTAGTAGTAGTGTAGGACATGATGATGATGATAAATGCGAAAGTAGGTAACTCTATATGTTACGCTTTCACGATGAAACGGCTGAACTGATTTTGATAAAATTTGGTATGAAGATAGCTTGAATCCTGGGAAGAACATAGCCTATTTTTTAAACCGTTGTTTCGTTTGTAACTACGATAACCGACAATTTACGCGGACGAAGTCACGTGCAAAAACTAGTATAAAATATAAGAAAAGATACCATTTGTATTGGTTGGGACATATTGGGACTCGCACAGGAAATTACAAACAAAGAAAACCGCAAAAAAAGCCTTCATGAAATTATTGTAATTCTAGCTTCTGTTCGCGACTACGCGACATCTTGCGTGGATACAAGAATACCACAAAACAAAAGTGTTTTTCTATCAGTGAAATATTTTTTATTGGATCAATAGGTACTTCCAGAGAATACCTTTTACAGACAAAAATATAGAAACTTTATCTCTTTGCAATATTAAATACTAGCGACCCGCCCGGTTTCGCATGAGTAGCAGAGTATAGTCGTCTACATAACTCCCAGTCACCACCTTTAACAATTATCGCCATATTATTTCACCCAATTTACACAAGATCATAACAAATTACACACCTAAACCTTCCTCATGAACCACTCTGTCTATTGGTGCAAACCGGATGAAAATCCGTTCAGTAGTTTTTTAGTTTATCGCGATCAGACAGACAGATGCGGTGACTTTGTTTTATAGTATGGATACAACATGATTGCTAAAGTATAGATACATCAGCACAGGCGACAGCACCGTAAAAATTACTCATCCAAAATTTGAATTGTAATATATCGTTTTCCCTTCAAACTTCAAACACGGCTTATAACAAATAAACACGTAAATATTATATATCCAGAATTTATTTTTACAAAATCAAGAACTCATTCTAACCCAATAATAAAAATACCCTCCTTCGATATATCAAACGTTGTACCAGTCAGTCTGTAAGTATATACATGTGTAGAGTTACAAAGCTACTTATATCGGTATCAATTACCGTGTACATTCGATTCGCTATTGAATTTGCAAACTAACGATATTAATATTGATACGGTTATGGAATATTCTGGATGAATACGCAATATAGGAGAAAACGGGCATTTCATGGCTGAGTATAATAATAATACATTCTCCTGTTGAAAGGATTCTGACAGACGAGTTTGAGAACGTAGTTTGTTGTTTGAATTAGGTTACATTTAAAAGGTAACTTTAGGAGTAGGTAGGCTATCTAATCTAAAAGAACGTTCGCAATACTAATATCAAAATAATTATAGACAGGAATGAATTGTTGGCCTCCAGTCTAACCAGATGCAGCTTGTAACATTGTATCGTTACTTTTCTGAAAATAATTAAAAATCACAACCAAATTAATCAACAATTAACCTCATAATAACAAATAAATGTTAAATCAAGCCACGACGTATTAATATTAGGGACGTCCTAGGTTACTAATAGCAATCGTACTAATGAAGCCCGCCCAATTGCGGTATCTGAACGAGTGAAACGAACAATATTGTCTATGCCAATTACTTTATAGCGCGAATACCACGACGCGACAACCTGCCTGACCTCCACTGGTTGTCTGAGTTTCTAGCTTCTGGCTACCTATAACGACTGTCAAAGTTCTACGAATAACATGGGCCAGGATGAAGGCTTTAACGGGCTTTTCGAGGCACGAAGGGGTCTCGGTATGATATGCATGGCCACCCATCCACGGACAGACCGTGGCAACCATGGTTTTGACTTAGCCACCAGATATCAAAATATCAATTGCAAAAGATCTTACCTCACTAGTAGCTCTAAGAAAAAATCTTGATACATTCAACCCATAGATACATTTAACCGAGCAACAAGTTAAAACTAAAGTAAAAAAAGGAATCTTTAACAGCCTTGTTTGAGCCGCTAATTATTATTGTAGTCCTTTTCAACGACCTACTAATTGTTCTATTATGTCTGCTAAGCTTTCATTTTGTTTTTCCATTTCTTTTCTTCGTTTACAGATTGTCGCATTCAAAGGGAAAAAGGAATGAGGTGACTTTGTAATTATCTCTGGAAGGTTTTGTTCTTTATCTTCGTCTGTTAAATCTTTAATGGTAACTGTATTGTCGTCGACTTCAGTGGTCTCGTGGTTCTTTAGATCTTGTTTAAATTTCAGTTCAAATGTTTTATTGTAGACCGCAATTAAAACTGGAAATTGCTTTGTTATTTCTTAGATTTGGGTTTACTTATTTGCAGTGTAATTTTGTAGATACTCTGCTAATATACCCACTTTATTGAAGCATTCTAAACTTATGCTTAATTTTCTTCGGTCGGTGATTGCTAAATAAGTCATTAAGATTAGTTCATCGATGATGATGTAATTATAACATATTTATAAACGTTTTAATTAGTAATTTCAATGTTTCAGTATTTGATGTAAAATAATTGAATGTTTCTTTTGTATACATGGCGAAACTTACGGCTAAATGTGACTGGACTTTAATGAATGAACTGACATAATATCTTGCATGCTCTTGTATGTGTACACATGTTTAAAAAAATAATAATTCTATTCTATTCTAATCTATTCTATTCTTAGATTCATAATAACTTATTGATTTAGCATTTAATATCTTACACGCCGATTAGAGAATCGTCATTCAAAGGACTTATATAGTAAACATTTCAGGATTAAAAAAATTGGTAAAAAAGAATGATGTCATCTATTTTACGTTCGTCAAACCCATTATTACAAACCTGGAAAAAGCCGTGTGATGTCGCGATGTCGCATTTCTATCCAGTACACCACAAGTCAAGGTTACAAACACTTTATTATTCTCTTTGTAATTTACTTTTATGTCATTTAGAATTGCAGCTGGGACAAGATTGAGGCCAGCTTTTGTTTCTTTAAAAAAGTTTGTATTTTACTTTTTCAGAAAGTACCTAGCTAAAAGTCTTTTCTATTCTGACAATAAGTTCCCTCTCGACCCTTTTCCTTTATTACGAACTTTAAGTAATGAGCAGAGCCTACAAAAACACAGTAGGCCTACAGTAAAAAAAGCTGTTATAAAATTGAAATGGACATCATAATTGTATTTTATGTCAAACATAAAACAGCAGCATTCGCTTCCGATATTGCTCTCCTCTGAATCATTCAAACTTTTTTCAAATTCTCGTTAAGCAAAAAGTTAGCAAATTGCTCAGACACATTGAAACGTTATAGTGCATCTGGGTCAAACCACGGTAATAGCTTCCATATGGCTTTAATTGAAAGCGGCCATATTGCTTTCACCGCGCCCTTAGGGTTAATCGGCCTGTCAAACAAAAGTCGTTAAAAATTACGACTGTTACAACCTATAGCCAGCAATATTCCCCATGTAAGTATTTAATTATCGTAATGGCCTAGTGGGTTGTGCAATGCGTTAGGTGCTTGGTTCCAGAGATAGAGAATATGAGGTGAATCCCAACAAGAGTCAGGTAGTACTCTTTTCCAAACCGCGTTTGCTCCCCTCCGCTTGCAGTCCAATACAAGCCAAGCAAACCTATCCCTTGGGAAAAGAGATCCAAATACCTAGGTGTGACCTTCGACCATCACCTTACTTTCGGAGAGCACATAAAGACGGTGCGTTCTACTCTCTCCACTTCATATTAAACGCATGCAGCAAATTGTCACTCAAGTGCAAATAGCGCATTTACACCGCGAAATAGCTCAACGAAAAAAATTATAATTGTAGGTTGCGCCCACCTCTCGTGCATGAGGGTGGAAAGTTTGATACCGGGCAAACATCATTGTGACTTTTTCAATTTATATTTACTTACTCTCTAACTTTATCTAGGACATTACTGACATCAGTGATTGAAAACATCATGAGGAAACCGGGACTTATATTATTATATGTCTGAAATTGCCAATCCGGCTGAGCAAGCGTAGTGATTAATGGCCTTCTCTGTATGAGAAGAGGCATTTGCCCTGCAATGGGACAATAATTAAATAGGCATATTATACATATATGTATATCCACAAACCATTAAAACGCCCACTGTTATAGGCCACCGGCATAGACCTCCCCCAAGGAGGGGGGGGGTTCAGCCGTAATCGCCATGCTTGGCCGATGCATGTTGGCGATCGCAGTAGGTGTTACGGTGCTCAGAAGGACGCTGCTGCCCATCCTCTGGTCAATATCCCTCTGTCGCTTTCTACGACACCCACGGGTAGAAATGAGGTGGTGCTACTCGAGGCCCGCACCACACGGCATATTTATAATAAGTGTAATTATTTGTTTGTATTTTATGAAACTTAATATGGTAATAAAATTCTATTCGATTCTATTCTATTCTATTCTTAGAAGTATTTGAGTAAACCGTTAATAAGAGAATTTATTCGCAATGGAAAGGTATCATCGATGACCAAAAATGAGCATCAAACCGTTTCTAACCCGAAAATACATAGTGTAATAAAATTGGAAAGTAATGGAAACATTTGTGTGTCTACTTATGTAAATTCATCTCGGTAATATACCCTTTTTAATATTAAAAAGGTTACTTCCCTCAGGCCTGTCTCTTATTTTATTGACAGGTCGATAGGAAGCGCTAAAATATAAACCCTAGCACATTAGGTACCTGTGACTTCGGACGCGTGATTTTTCTAACGGGTCCCAATTTTCATTAAAATATAGCCTATGTTACTCAGGAATACTGTAGCATTCTAATGATGAAAGAATTTTAAAATCGGGCCAGTAATTTTTGTGTTTATTTGTTACAAACGTACAAAAATACAAATCTGTCCTCTTTATAATATTAAGTGTAGATGTTGACTGGCCTTTGCCTGTGACTTCGTCTGCGTGCAAATCAAGTATACTATTAAACATATCCTTAGGCAAAAGTGTAGTTTTCTACCAGTGATTTTTTTTTTAAATGCGACCAGTATTTACAAAGGCTACCTTTTACAAACAAACAATCTTACGTTTAAACAAAGTTACGGGTTTGCAGAAAACTGTCGCTTAGATACAGAAAGTTCAACTCCCGTGATCAACTCATCTGTGTTGTTCGAACGACGGCTACCGCGTCACTAGCACACAAATAAATAAAAGCTGTATAATCACAAACACACATGGCACCGCGTGCACAGATGAGTTAAACTATCTATAGCTAATTAATCACGGAAGAGCTAACTTAGTAAGTTATACACGAAACATTTCCTACTTTACTAATATCATTAATAGGGTATTTTACTCTAAACGAGAAAAAATCTATAAATATGTTATTGAGACAGTTTAGGCATAAAGCAGTCGGAAAATGTAAGTTTTAGTTCATAAAATAACAAAACAAATTTTTAAATTCAATTTAAAGTTTTCAGTATTTTTAATCTGTTATAAAACACCGTGTGAAATAGTAGCGGCCATGTTATTACGCCATACGGCTATCTAAACAAAAAATTGACAACTGTCAGTCAACCGATTGGCGTAATATAGGCTTTGTACTTTTATTATTTTCGTAACCAACGTAATTTTTTCATTATTACACCTAATACAAAATATGCTTTTAATTATTTTTAAATGATATACAATTATCATATTTAATATGAGCTCATTTGATACAAAACGAACTGACGTCATTTACGCTGAGCAATATGGCGTCCAGTAAGAGGCGTTTTCGTCAAACTACGCGCGAAATTTGAAAATTTATAATTTAGATGCATTTTTATGGCACTTATCGATTGAATAAAAATTTTGTGTTTTTTTGGTGGCATATTAGCACTACAGAATTTGATTGAGACACTTTTCAAAAATGGGTGTAATACCCTATTGGCTTGAGCTCGCTTCTTCGTCTGCGTAGGCTTCTAAATTAAGCTAGCCGTGTTTGTATCCCACTGGAACAAAAACACGGGATCAATATCATCCTGTTTTAAGTTAGGTAAATATCTACAATATGGTTGCGCCATCATTCTGAACATTCTGTTCAGTCGTTTAAGCGAGAAAGAACACACATCCATCCATCCATTCCTACAAAAAAATAATAATAGGATAGTAGGATAAAGGATCAATTATTGATAATCAGTGTTATTAATTAAAATCTTCATGATAAGCCACATACATAGAAGACATAGAAGCCACATAATACCTATAAGAAACCATCTCTTCCCAGTGGAAGAGATGGTTCCAATCCATTCTAAGCTACTGCATTACTGTATGGGGTGGCTCCAATAGGACTAGCATATTAAAACTTGAAAGAGCCCAAAGAGCGGTCCTAAAAGTAAGTCTGTCATTACCATTCTTCTTTTCCACTAAGGATCTCTACTTGCTCTCTGATGTGTTGACAGTCCGCCAACTGTATATAGGTATTGTGCACAGCTTTAAAACAACATTCGCAAATAGGGTATGATCCCTCACTTAATAATAATAAACGAATCAAACACAGGGTTTGCCAAACGCTTACCAAGCGAAACACTACTTTCTCTCGCAAATTCTTTGAATTTTTAGGTGGATATCTATACAATAAAATAAACAAAAAGCTCGCAATCTACCCACTTACAAGAGTAAACTGTAAAAGGGCTATAACCACCTGGTTAAAGTCCCTCAGTTACTATGAAACAGAAAACTTGCTTAAAGTCCCATCCTAAACTACCCTCGTATGATTTGACAACTCCCACACACTCATCCGCACCCGCACACACATACACCAACACCCTCACCTACACACACCCACCCGCACACACCCACACACAAACACACCCACATACATACACACGCACATACATACTCATACACACACCCACGTCCACACTCTACATACATATATACACCATCTTCCCCACACTCACATATTAGACACCCGATCCTCACCCTCATATAATACTCACAACAGTCACACCTCACCTAGTCTAACCTACTTAATTGTTAATTAATTTGGAATGTTGCACTACCCGTGCTTGTCATCCATTTTCCGGAGTCTGGAGAGGCTGGTAATCTGTCATACAGGTCTCCTAGTACAGAAACCAGTCTCTCACATAGATTATAAAAATCACTTTGTTTACATTGATTTATGTATATTATCACATTCCTTGTAAGATTCTATGTGAGAGATAAAAATAAACTTTTTGTATTTTTTTGTATTTTTGTTTCTTATAGGTTCCATTGGAGGAGGGGGTCTCGGAGTGAGGTAGTGGCAGTCACTACCTCACTCCGAGAGCCCCTCCTTACGTCATTTCCTCAATCATGAGGATCGTGAATCATCAGGGAACCATTTTTCCACGGAAGATGTTGCACCATCTGCTCCAGCTTTCAGCAATGTGAACTGTTTTGGCATTAACTACATAAGTTGAGTGTGGTGCGGATTTGGTCAGTCCAGCTCATTAAACTCATTTCTCTAGGTCGCTTGCCTTCCAGTTCCACTCCAAGACATGTGCATGCAATTTCTTTTTTAACTTAATGTCTAGACTTGCGACAAAAGTTAAAAATACGCGCTACATTGTTTTAGTGCATCATCATGTGTTTTAGTCGATCATGTGGGTCGTGTTGCGGGAATAGACGACATGTGGCTCTAATTGAAACCTGCGTGGTTTGGCCCCAACGGGAATTTTGGGTTAACCGTACCACTGCGACGAGAATTGTTTAGACGCATGACATTTTTAAGCGATCATTTCAATTCTTTAGAGTTGGCGTGAAATTGTTGAAAAATCCTACTAATCAGTGTTAGTACTCACAAAATCTCAGCGAAATAAATGTCTAATTAGAAATATTGGTATAAAGAAAGTAGACAAGAGTTATAGTTTATTTTGACATACTTTTGGCATCTAACACTGTTCATGCTCTAAAGACGGATTTTTTTGATTCATTATAAATAAAGCACTATTTTTACATGTAATTTATATTGTATATCTTTAATGCTGTTTTCTATTTTTTGGCACACAACATTTAAAGTAATAATAGACATAGGTATGTAATAAAAATGCAAAATCTGAACACATTACAGAATATTTCGAATTAGTGTACACTTTTAGTCGCAGAAAACTGCAGCCATAATGTCAAATATTATACAACACTTGATTTTAACATTCATGACAATGCAAATTCCAAATATGAATACAAATGTTTGATAATCCGAAAAGCCAAAATGTTTTGTTCCAAATGGATTTGTAAGCTGTATATAACTTTGTTTGCTTCATTAGTGCTGAAAGCATGAATAATACTAGAGTATCTACTATAATCTCTGTTAACTATTTTGGACATATCTCCGTACCCACTCTTGACTTTGTATTCATTATTTCAAATCCTTGATGATGAATTGGTGGGTATAATATAATGCAAAGATATTCATTTGCTTTGTTGTCAAACAAAGAATCATGGCAGGATTTGTAAAAAATAAATAAAGATGTTTAGAGAAGTGGAAATTGTAATTCTTATATTCTTGAGTACCTAAAGAGTATCTTCAGGCATTTAAAATATTTTTAAAACCACGCAATAAAGATGGATGATAAAAGTGAATATTTTAACGAAAAGCTCATTATCCCAGAACTTAATGGCAGCTGATAGTAACATTGACACTGACAGCCGTTTTATGGGAAATAATGTCACAAATAATGATTAATCAATGTAGATACTTTTTCAAATGAATTGAATTGAATTATAAAACAACGATTTACATCACTTGTTTGTGAATATTATTATATTATTACTTTTTGGTTTATGAAGGCGGTTGTCTTTTTTGTAAAAAAGCTTTTTTATTTTTCACTTTTTAATACTTCCGTTAAGAAATGGCAACACAGTCAAAACAAAAATTTAAAGTACAAGGTGAGAACATTATAACATCATCCATGTATAATTTTTTGCTTTTTGTCGATTTTTTCAAAAACTGGTGAATCTATTTCGATAAAATTTATATGGGACCACCCTTGAGGAATACCCTATCCATCAAAAAGAAAAGAATTTTCAAAATCGCTTTACATTTGCGGGAGAAATCGCGTAACAAATATACAAAAAAAAACATACAGACGAATTGAGAACCTCTTTCTTTTTGAAGTCAGTTGAAAATGGAAGACGATATGTAACGAAAAACTGTTATTTTCATTTTAAAATATTTTAATTATGCAGGGGTTTAAAAATATGGTAAGTATATCAATCTACTCCTGGTAATGTATTCTCCACATTGGAAAATATTTTAAACCCTCTAAATTAATATTTATTTTCATACAAATGAACGTATGGATCTCGCCATGATTCCTTACAAATAATAGGTACAAGTCAACTATTCAGTATCAGTAATTTCAGTGCTGACTGAATCTTCAACTAAATAAACTACAGATATTGGAAATTTCAATCTTTGAGGTAAAATTGGTTTGTTACTTTCAAAGTTTGTATGTAAGGGGTAATCTCTGAAACTACTCATCCGATTTCAAAAATTCTTTCAGCTAAAGGAAGCTACGTTATCCCTGAGTGCTATAGGCTATATTGCATTATCAAAAAATTAGGGATCCTTGAGAAAATTGACGCGGACGAAGTCGAGAGCCAAATGCTAGTTTATGATAGATATACTCACGACCTTGACAATGTCATCGGTCCATCTGGTAGAAGGCCTACGATCACGTCTGTTACGGTTCGTGGTCGCCACTCGAGAAACTTTCCTCCCCATCGGTTATCGGTTCTCTCCTATGTCCACTACTAGACAGTTTAATGTGTGGATAATGTTGTAGTTATTACATTGATTTTGTTTCTTATATACCTTAGGGTGTTACTACACCAATCAATCGATCATCAATCGATGCCATCGGTCGACATCGATAGACGTTGATCGATTGTTGTGGTAGCTTTGGCTGATCAACGGATACCGTTTGACTAACTAATCGATTTATTGCCGGTCGATGGCATTGGTCGACGTTGATCGATTAACTCCGGCTATAATCCATCACTAATAATAATCAAGCAACTCGATCGACGTCGACTAATCCATTCTACCATCGATCGATCGTCGCTCGACAATCGATCGATTGGTCTGGTAGAAACTGTCGATCAACGTCGACTAATCCATTGTACCATCGATCGATGCCGTCGATCGACGATCGATGGATTGGTCTGGTAACACCCTTACTGATAAGTGTTATATGTATCTATTGTAATATAGTTTTCCTTTCTTGAAAAAAAATTAAAAAATAAAATGTTTCTGTTTGTAGGAAGTTACCACTGGAAGTAGGTACTGGTCCGATAACAAAAATTCTTTCACTGATGGAAAGCTACACTATTGGCAACTGTCATATGTTATGGATATGTTTTATCGTATATTTTACTTCCACACAGAAGAAATCGCGGGTAAAGGCTAGTATTTATGCATTATCTGGACATATTGTAACTGCATATTTTCGCCATCGAACATTACCTATATGATCAATACGTTGTCTAGATGTACACCGCGTCTCTAAACCTGTGCCTTGCACCCTAGAAAGATAACCTACGTCGTAGAGGCGCCCGCGCGGGAAACTTGACGCTGTAACTTTTCGTACAACGTGTATTACTTTGTCCTTCTTAGCCAACTCAGTCGTCGGTCTATCCTTTCGCAGGACAGCTGTTTTTATGCGGTAAGAGCTATAGTTTTCTTGTTGAGTAGAAACGAGAAAAACGACCCTGATGAACCTCTGGAAAGTGACAGCGAGTTGGATGATCACCTGAGCGAAGAAAATGTGCAAAATGACTTCGAAAACAAGTTTATTCACAACCAAAATGTAAAAGAGTTAGAAAATGCATGTCTAAAAAAAATAATTTTGAAAATTACCTGCATTAGGTTCAAAAAATTACGTTTGCCATTTCTGTATATTAAATCAATATTTTAAAGACTAATTCTTTTTTTTAGACTGATTTTATTGTAGTTAAATAGCTTCTAAGGAAAAACCTTATTTTTATAAGATAAATGAAATGATTTTGAACCTAAGGCCTAAGGTTGTTGATTTTTGTAATTTTTTTGTAGAGGTCTACGCATTTAGTTTTATTTTTATGAAAATAAACAAATTAAAATTAAATTGTTTATAATTTGTGTAGTTTTAAATATACCATTTAAGATAATAATATCAATTATTTTGTTTTCATTATAAAATCAATTATAAACACTCATTTAAAAAGCGTGTGCTTCTGAAGCGTATGGTTATCTTTAACGTTTGTCGTGGTATGGTTATCTATCTAGGGTTAAACAGACAGAAACTACGATGGATAATCCAATTTTTCCAAGTCAATATCACCTGCCAGCATAAATGGTTTAGATCAATTGACTTTCTTTGCTCATCCGAGAAAATTGTACACATGAGCAAGCCTGAGAACGGGTAAATACCCCGAGGCGAAATCTAAAATAATTATCATAAGTTATTAAAGGAGAATTATGAACTATCAAATGTCATCATCATCATCGGCCGGAAGGTGCCCATATTATGCCTCCCCCATAGAAAGCCACAACGAGCGGCAACCTGCCGCATGCATCCACCGGTTATCCGTGACCCTGACCATGTCGTCGGCTACAATCGCGTCTCTTCCGGTTCGTAGTCGCCACTCGAGAACCTTTCTTCCCCATCGGTTATCGGTTCTCACAAATGTTCACTAGGTACTAGACAAAGTTTCCTACAATAGAAGGTAAGTGATTGAAATCAAACATTAGTACGAAACTCGGAAAACAAACTCAAATCATTGCTCTATCTATGAACTAGCTTCTGTCTTTGACTTCAGCTGCTTAGACTCGTTAAGTCGAAGACCTAAATTAAACCACAGGAACACAAATATGGAATAAAAACCCGATATCCTATCTGTTAACTTAGATCAATATCTATATGTCAGATCAAATTTCAGCGACTTACAAACTTTCACATACTTGTTCGGCCATATTTCTTTTCAAGCGTCATATTGTTTGTTTAATGAAAACCACTCCATGCCGTGTGATTAGGGTCTTAAATACGATTAACTTTCGCAGTGGGGACGCTGAAGTAATTTGCTGTGGTGGTGACATGCTGCTGCGGTTTGGAGTGGCAAATAGAGAGAAAAGCGAACGCTGTGACTTGATTAAGCTGTTAGAAACTGGATGATACTATGTTTTGCTTCATTATTTTAGTGAATAAATCTTATGTTAATATATGTGAAAATATTGCTTGTTTTTTTTTTAATGTTAGGAATAGACTTGGGGTCTCTACCACAAAGTAAGTAGGGCTGCGTCGCACCCGAGCAGAGAGACCACTCAGAACAAACCGCCATTTTTCGCACGCACACATTGACATTACGTTTAAAGGCATTCTCAAGCAGTTTCAAGCAGACTTCAGTCTCGACTGTCATGTGTTGTCAAAATGAATAAATGATGTAATTAACATTTCATCATGACGAACAGGAAAATTTTGTCATTAAAAAATTGCAGAGTTCCAACCAGTGTCAATAAAATTTCATATCACAAATAAAATCTACAGAGTCAATACAGTAGCAGCCCTAGTCAATCTGGCAAGTTTAGGTAATTATTTTTGAAGATGGCGGGAGCGGTCCTTCTGTTCCCTTTATATTTTGTGTCGCTATACACTATTCGGTCGTATTTGTCAATAGGGGATATTACTGCAATGTTCTGGCACCAGAGTGCAGCACCAGCATAGTCCGTAAACAGTTTATCGACGAGTCGTTCAAAGCGTGAAATTCTGGCTTTAATTGAGTTCAAAATTGGGAAGTATGTTCTATTATACAATAATGTATCAGTGCTGTGTATTTCGATGAAGAAATGAAGGGAATTATTCATTTCCAAAAGAAGAAAATGTTCGAAAACTTTGGGAAGCAGCTCAAAATCACTCTAAAATATGTTCAGGTTAAGTATTCAGGTGAGATAGTCGCATTTACAAAATAACGTTCACATTTATCATGAATCCACTTTCAAATGGTCGTAGGGGGAACACCCAAATATTCCGAAATATTTTATTCCGAATTTTGATATTCCGATTTTCAAAAGTCCGAATTTTATAACACCTAAAAATTATAATCTCTATTATTTAAAATCACGAAAGTTATTTTACCGAATGTCGTAAATCCGATTTGTTTGTTTTCCGATTTTCATATGTTCGAAGAATCAAATGCTCGATGAGTTCTCGGTCCGAAAAACGAAATTCCGAATGTCAATATTCCGAATAAACTGTTAAAATTAGGATTTTGATTCAATTCAGCTACGCATATATATTCAAAATGGTGTCCCCTTGTTTCGCAGACAGACATTTCATAGAATTTCGTTTCCCAGAAAATGTTTCATATAATATTTGGTTCTTGTATTTTTATTTCGACTATTATTGTTTCAAAGACTATTTACTGGAATGAAACATATTTCACAGAAACACAATTCAAAGAATTTTTAATCAAATGTTTTTGATTAACAAACTTATCAAACAGTAGAATTACTTTTTAACAAATATTGTTTATTCGGTGTATTTTTCTATGGAATTTATTTCAACAAAAATGTATAGGTATAAAAAGAAAGACAATAACAAAAATAATCTTAAAAAGTCAATATGTTGTGCTACAAAAGTTAATGACAGAAATGAATTGCTGTGAAACCGACTCCACGTAGTCTTGTCTGCCCTACCCCTAGAGTGTAATTTAAATTCGCGTAGGCGCGGAGGGGCGAGGCGGCCAGCGATTCGCCGGCCAGCCTCAGCCGCGGCGGCGGGCGTGAATACCATCTGCGACGATAAGCTCGCGTGGTACCGCCGGAGCCCCGCAACGCCGTAGCCGTGACAGAAACCATGCCTGCTGCATGTTGCATGTTCGCTTGCATGCTCGCTTGCATGATGCATGCTTGCTTGCTTGCATGCTGCACGCTTGCTTGCACGCTGCATGCTTGCTTGCATGCTGCCTGCTTGCTTGCACGATAAACGATTGCACGATAACGATAAAGATAATCGGAATTTTAATAATCGGAATTCGTATTTTTGATGTTCGGAATTTTCATTATGTCGGACTTTTTGTTATTCGATCTTTTGAAACTCGGTATTTTGAGAATAGTAATTATAAACGTTCGGAATTTTGAAATTTTAGTAGGTATTATAAAAATAGGATGATTGATAAATCGGAGTTGCCATATTAGGAATTTTGAACTATTCGGAATTATGAAAATCGGTATTTTGAAATTCGTATTTCTGACTTTCGGAATAAAGTTTTTCGTATTTATGTAGTGTACCCGGTCGTAGGATGCCAAAATATGGTGAAAGTACAGTTAGGTAAGTAAGATTAATTAAAACTTTGATATATTTTCACAAAATACCAAGTTATTACAATTAATAACATAATATAACAAGAATACGAGGTTATGATTTACGGAATGTGCTAGTGGCGCCCTCTGTGCCGAGTTTCGCGTAATGTTCCCTATTCAAAATTTGATAGTGTGGTATTGAAAATGCCGTATCGAATACGCCAACCCGCTTATGTGAAGAAGGTCTAGCTCTCAACAAATTGAATAACTTTGAATACACACCTTGTATAGAAAAGATTGACTGCATTTTCTATTTTACTTTTGCTCAAGTGCACTAAATGTTGTTTTTTGTCTGTGGTTGTTTTAGAAAACCTCTATTTTGTTAAATGGAATCGCTTTTATTTATGAATAGAGCTCCATGTTAAGGCGTGTTCCTTCTGAGATGTTCCGTTCTTTATATTCTACCGTAAATATACAAATTTTGTCTGAATCGTTTTAGATACGTTTGCATTTTTAAGTTTACTTTTCTTTCTCAGATTTTTTAGCAGCTTTGCGGTCATAGTCTTTTATTGCCTGTAATTTTGGCATGCCATCAAGACTAGTAAAACTGTGGGTTTATTTGCAATAGGCATATTAAATTCGCGAATGAAAATACAACGTTCTAAAAAATGTGAGTTATAAATATAACAAAATAAGATATGCCTACTTGAAAATGTAGGAGGAAATTGAGTAGGTAAACAAAATATATTTATGATGATTAGATTTGTACAAGAAGTGGGTTTACGATTCAATTTGAAGACCAACATCTAAATAGCCGCTCTAACCATAAAAGGATAGTTATGACAGTTGGGTATATCGTAAAATTAAAACAAACATACCATCTTTGCACTAAAATCTATGATTTGCTTAATAATCTTCTATAATTAGTCTGCCCATAAATACTGTTACAATTTTTTTTTTTTTTTTTTTCCCTTTGAATCTTGCGATCAGTCTTTCTGACTATGAGCAGATGGGATGGTGCCGATGAATTCTACTGTTACAATTAAAAATAAAAAAGATATTACATTAAATTTGAATTTAGAATCTGTCATTTTTATACGATTGTTCATTGTGTTTTCTAATTTTGGCGCCAATACATTGCACAATATTTTGCGATATTAAAATGGAGTGGGGTGAGAAAGAGAACCGAATCGCTGTGATTGCATTACACAACGTTGGTATGGAGCCAAATGCAATTTTTAAAACTCTCTATACGCTTGATATAAGTCAAATGTTTGTGTACCGGGCTATTAATAGGTACAATGAGACCTCCTCTGTTTGTGACAGAAAAAGATCTGGCCGTCCACGTAGTGTTCGTACGAAAAAGGTGGTCAAAGCAGTAAGGGAAAGAATTCGAAGAAATCTTATCTGAAAGCAAAAGATTTTATCTCGGGAGATGAAGATAGCACCCAGAACCATGTCGCGTATTTTAAAAGATGACTTAGGACTTGCAGCCTATAAGTGACGCACTGGTCATTTTTTAACTGATTCTTTAAAAAAGAATAGGGTGGTAAAATCGAAACAACTACTGAAACGGTACGCAAAGGGAGGTCACAGAAAAATGTTGTTTACGGATGAGAAAATCTTTACAATTGAGCAACATTTTAACAAACAAAATGACCGTATTTATGCTCAAAGCTCTAAAGAAGCTGCCCAATTAGTCGACAGAGTGCAACGTGGGCATTATCCGACTTCAGTGATGGTTTGGTGGGGTGTTAGCTATGAAGGAGTGACTGAGCCATATTTTTGTGAAAAAGGTATCAAAACATCGGCACAAGTGTATCAAGATACCATTCTTGAGAAGGTAGTTAGGCCCTTAACAACACCATGTTCAATAACCAAGTATAGTCCTTTCAACAAGACTCGGCGCCGGGTCATAAAGCTCGGTCCACGCAGTCTTGGTTGGAAGTGAACGTTTCGGACTTCATCAGAGCTGAAGACTGGCCGTCGTCTAGTCCCGATCTTAATCCGCTGGATTATGATTTATGGTCAGTTTTAGCGAGTACGGCTTGCTCTAAACGCCATGATAATTTGGAGTCCCTAAAACAATCCATACGATTGGCAGTGAAGAATTTTCCCATGGAAAGAGTGCGTGCTTCTATTGATAACTGGCCTCAACGTTTAAAGGACTGTATTGCAGCCAAATGGAGACCACTTCGAATAAGCTTTTTATACACTGTAAAAGTAATAGGTAAATATTATTTGCAATAAAAAATAAAAAATTTCTTCGTGAGAATATTTATGGCAAGACTAGGTATATCTCATCGTCTATCGTCGTATATATCTTACTCTAGTATATTTTTATCACTAGTATAGATATATTACTCGCACCTGTACCTACCACTTATTTACTACCCTAATGGAAATCGAAATCGAAACCTAACTAAATATTTGTCAAACGTTTTAAAATGTTAAACTTTCCGTTTTATTCTCTTGACATTTACATGATTTGTTTAAGAACACAATATTTGAACTGAAACTAAAGTTCAATAACCCGTTTCAGTCAATGGCGTCAGAGACATTTCAGGGCTCGGCTTATTCGAACTAATGTATTCAAATTAGCTTTTATGATAATATGGTTTGTTGAGGTAAAACAGATGCCTAAACAAAGACAAATCTATGTCGATAAGACTAACTTAAGTTAGCTTGGTCATGTCTTCAAAGACGTTATTTGGAGTAAATATCTAAATCATCATACGTAAACCTACTAAGAGTTCGGGCGAGATTTTAAATTAGGTATTATGCGTTATTAATTTCACAAAATTGTGACGTATTTACTTTTAATATGTATACTAATACTAAGAATCGGTTAAGTAAGAAAGGGAACATGTCAACTTTTTTCACCTTTGGCAATATTTGTGGATTTCGATTCTCTATGGCAAGGCAAACATAACAATCAAGAAACGGAATATTAGGTCTTTACATATGAAATTGCCGCTCGGTATCAAAAAATTAAAAATAACTTTTTTTTAAAGAAATTATATATTTAGTCAATCGAAGTATGCACCTATGTTATCGATACACTTCCGCCATTTTATCGGGAGCTCATTGATCCCTTTGGTAAAAAAATCCTGGGAGCGAGAATCGATGAACTGCTTGAAGGCTGTTTAAACTGCCTAATCAGAATTGAATTTTTTTCCTTGTAAAAAGTTGTCCAAATTTTGGAATAAATGGTAATCGTTTGGGGCAAGATCTAGAGAGTATGGTGGGTGACGCAGAGTTTCCAGTCGCAGCTCCTCTAACATGGCGACCGTCTGATGTGCAGTATGTGGTAGAGCGTTATCCTGAAGGAGCAATGGGCTAGAGCAATTGACCAGTCTCGGTTGTTTAATGGTGAGCTTTTCCATCATTGTTTGCAACTGTTGACAATACATGTCTGCAGTAATCGTCTGGCCTGATCTCAAGAAGCTGTAGTGGATGACACCAGCACAGGACCACCAAACACTAACTAGAATCTTCTTTTTGGTCAGTTTTCGCTTGGGGCAAGGTTTTGCCGGTTCTCCAGGGTTAAGCCATTGTGATGATCGCTTGCGATTATCGTACACGATCCACTTCTCATCACAAGTGACAATACGATTTAAAATTCCCTCATTATTGTGACGATTGAGCAAGGAAGCGCAGCAACCGACGCGTGTTTGTTGGTGTGCTTCAGTCAATTCGTACGGTACCCACTTTTCGAGCTTTTTTACTTTTCCAATTTGACGCAAATGGATAATGATTGTTTTGTCACTTACTCCAAAGGCTGCTGCTAATTCAGAAGTGGATTGAGATGGATCCGCTTCAACTATCGCCTTTAATTCTTCATTATTCACTTGAGTATCCGGTCGTCCACGAGGCTCATTTTGTAAATCAAAATTTCCAGAACGGAAACGTTGAAACCAAAAACGCACCGTTCGTTCGTTAGCGGTGCTTGGCCCGTATACGTCGTTAATCCTTCGAGCCGTTTCTGCTGCACTGGTGCCACGGTGGAACTCATATTCGTAAATATCGCGAATTTTTAATTCCTCCATTGTTGTTGCTATAGCAATTTTCAAGCCCAAACAAATGACGATAAAACAAATGAAACACGAATTTTAAAACAATATTCTTTAGTCGTTATTTTGAAATAATTTTGAATTTGGAATTCCTAATCAAACACAAAATATTTGATTTCAAAGTTGCCAGTATTAAGTATCGGCAATTTCATATGTAAGGACCTAATATGTCAGTACAGAAGTTTAAATGGTATAGGGCATCAATTTTTAACATGACGGTAAGAAAAGGAACAAGTCCATGACTTGTTCCATTTCTTAATGAAACTTTACCTTTAAACTTTACCGTTTCGATGGTCAAAACCGAAGACATATTGGACTTTAAGGGTTGGTGGACGAAGTTTTATAAGAGAGATGCTTTTTCTGTTGAAACTCAATCGCGGCAGGTCCCACGAAATCAAAAGCAACACTTTTTAGTGTCGCCCTTGTTAGAATTCGAATATTCTTCGGATCGGAAAGGATGTGTGATAACTCGCCCATTCACCCAAAACCAAACTCGAGTTTGCACTTTTGATTTGAGAAGGAACCGATCAGCTATTCCAACTCTACCAGAACAAAAAGCATACAATGGTCCTGTGCCTATCAATATAAAGAAGATCGAAGATCTAAAACGCACTTTGCAGTACATTCCACACACACAGAAGGATTTTTTTATTAACATTATAGAAAATTGGCCTAACACAAGTGAAAATAATGTTAATGATGATGATTAAAGTATGTAAGTCATGTGCTAGTTTTTATTTTTCCTTCCTTTTTAGAGTTTGGGCACACCTCGGACACTTCATACAAAACTTGCAAAATAATTACCTATTACTACTACAAAACCAAATGACGTCTGTACACGTGCAAATGTGTGCGTGAATTTTAGTAGGGTTGAATCAGTTGGATGTCGTGGCGTACAAAATGGCGCGAAATGTGCAGCGCTTTGCGTCGGGTGAACCGAACGACGACGGAACTACCCGAACGTTTCGAGCATTATTATTCAGAAGTGACCTTGTCCGAGCGTTCAATTATTTATTTCTTAAAGAAATAAAATAAATGATATTTGATTTTGAATACTCGGATTTGTAATGACATAAACGTAATATTATAATATTTATTATGTAAAGAGGTTTATTTATTCATCAATAATGGTAAATTAAGGTACCTACCTACCTAATTACAAAATATGGAATTCACGATCGCCCCGTACCATTACGCGGCAACGCAATTTTTTTTTTTTCATTTATTTCGGAACCCGTCCATGTCCATACCTACATGTTAAGTTCAAAAGTATTAAAAATAAAAATTAAGAATTAATTAAAATATTACAATAATAATAATTACAATGGGGTGACGCGACGCGTAGGCTACTACTTTTCAATTCAAAGAATGAATAGAACGTGAAAGAAAGGGACATAAGTACATAACTAAGAAAATAAAGAGAGAGAGCAATATTAATAGCTGGTAATGTTGATACGTTATTATTACGGAAGTTTTAATTGTAATATTATAAAACGACGAAAACTTGGAAAATAAATGAATCATCGAGATTAAAACTAATAAATAAAACTTAAAACAAAATAAATCGCAAAATTGTGTGTTTGTGTCAGCAATACCTACAGCGCTGCAATTCTTACGATTTTGAGCGCCCTGGCTAAAGAGTCGGCGGTTAGCCCCTCCTAGTGCGGGGTGACGGTGCGGTATCTGATGTAGCGCGGGGAAGGGAGTGTCCCTTCTGTACGTAGTACTATTAAGTATTCTGTGGTTTGGGTAAGAAAGGAAACAAGTCAATGACTTTTGATTAATTATTACGTAAACGACACAATGCTATAGTATAAAAAAATCATTCTAAATTATGTATTAAAATGCAAATTATTTAAAATAACAAAAAATTAAGGCAATTTTCTAATTAACATTTTTAGGAATAAGTTTTTTGTGTCTCTTGAAAAATTAGCATGCTATGACATGTTTCCCTTCTTAATTAACCGATTCTTACTAATCTATATGTAGATACTTACTAATATTAAAAGCTGAACAGTTTGTTTTTTTTTGTTGAATATGCTAATTCTTTGGCTAATAGGAAGCAACGTTATTCCTAAGGCTTGTTACACACGTACGACGTACCACAACCATACCACATTGTAGCGGTCAAAAGGTGGTCATGCAGTGGTTACGGGTGAATAGTGCGTCTTTTTGTAGCTGCGTTGTTGTACAGACAAAGTGGTCAGTGTGAATTAAACTATTCAGTTTTATAAAAAATGGTGAACGACTACGTTTTTTTGTTGTGGTTGTGGTATGGTCGAGGTGTGATCGTGGTGTGGTTGTGGTGTGGTTGTGGTGTGGTTTTGGTGTGGTTGTGGTGTGGTTGTGGTGTGGATGTGGTGTGGTTGTGGTGTGGTTGTTGTGTGGTTGTGGTGTGGTTGTGATGTGGTTGTGGTGTGGTTGTGGTGTGATTATGATGTGGTTGTGATGTGCTTGTGGTGCGGTTTGGTTGTGGTGTGGTTGTGTTACGTCTGAATAGACTCTAAGTGTCACATATTATTGTAGGTATGTATGTTTTTTGGTAGGTAAACTTTTAATTCACACGGACAAATACGTAGCTTTTTTCCAATGACAATATATTATTTAAGTACATAACTGACAAAAAAGGAGACAAGTGTATTTTTTTTAAATTCTCATTACACAACTCTAATCTACATTTACATTATGAAATCCTACTCATTGGATTGTGTTACTCGTGTCCAAAGCGTAATGTATTTATTGCGTATAAAAATATCCGAGCTAAAGGTACGGGTATCAGCCAAGTGTAATTGTGTCGACCGAGTCTAATCTCGGCTTCAACCGAGCCAAACGATATATTCAAATGAATATATTTTCAATTATTGTTCAGGTACGCTGCCATGGTATTATGGGGAAGGATTTAGTTAAGAGCGCCCATCCCGTCATAGTTTATATACAAACGTTCGTACGCGATTACGGCGTTATAGCAGTTTTTCCTCAAAATAAATAAATAAATAAACGAAAAATCAACTTTTTTGAGAAACAAATTTAGTAAACACATTTGCATAATTTGTATCCTGAACTTTCGCCGTTCATAATGCACTCATTGCATTAAAAAGTAAAAAAAGCTTCATAGAAACCTTGCACATGTAATGGAAATTTTAAATTAACAATATTTTTACTAAAATCTAGTAAGGCTTTTTCAAAAACACGTATTTCTTGGAACAATTTTGTGAAATCTCCGCGCGCAAATTTTCATGCGATATTATCGCGTTCTCACTCACTCGTTTGTTTTCGAACATTGCGTTGGATGAAACAAAATAAAATTCAATCACGCTCGCGTTTAAGTGTGGCCGATGGGGAAGGGCACTCTTAAGGAGGATACCGGTTGAGTTGACATATTATGGTGACTTAAAAGGTTTGGATATTATTGCCCTAGATTTGTTCTTGGTCACTTATTCATTGTATTCATAATATGTATATATTTACGGGTGAAAGGCTAAGGTCAGGGTCAGGGCCAAAGTTGATGTTGGTAACAGTTTTAAGTAACAATAGTGGGGTTAACTAATTTGTCAAGTATTTACTTCTATTAGAAGTCGATTAGTACAGAGGCCAGTAGCACATTAAACTACAACAATCTGTCAAATTTCTTTGATAGTTTTTCAACTTTATTCCAAAAAATTAAGGTCCATATTCGATTGGGAAAATTTGACTGTTTGGTATGGTTGGATGTGGAGTCTGTACCTTATAAGTTAACGAATACCTATTATAAATTCAATAATGAGTTGTCGAAACTACTTTGTTGCCGTACTTCGCTATTGCTGCCGATTTAATGACGCTTGGGTACTTGGGTTAGGTTTCATTACAGTCTTATTTACTCAAAAGTATTGGGTATATTCTGTTGTGTACGAATCAGTTACATGAATCACATGAATGACTCAATGCATTAAGCTTCAAAACAAAAAAAAAAAGCGAAAATGTGTTATATGTACATTTTTAAATCGAAACAGAGGTAATTATTATTAGGTACTGTAAAACTGATTCTCTTGATTTCAAAGAAAAATTGCAAGATTCAATTTAAAACATTAATTATTCTTGTAAGATAAGTCGTCGTCGTTTCATTCATTGTGGGAAAGTAGGTACTTCGTAAATGAAATTCAGTTCTTCATCTGTTACATTAGATGTTATTCGATTATTTAAAAATATTTGGGCGACCGAGCTTTGCGCGGTATTCTTATTTTTTTTTAAATGAAACCTAGCTAAATCGATTTATCGCCCCCGAAACCCCCTGTATACTAAATTTCATGAATATCGTTGGAGCCGTTTCCGAGATTAAAATTATGTATTGTATAATATAAAAGAATAGCTCGTTTAAAGGTATTAGATTAAAATTAAAAATGCATTTCAAAATATAAGATTTTTATTTTCGATGAAATGTATTTTTATACAGCCTTGTTACTAGATCATGCGATGCGACACAAATGATGAGTATTTACTTTTTACTTTATTTTCATAATAAAACACTGATTTAGTATCTACAATATAAAAACCAGAATCTGAACTGTAATGCCAAAGTTCAACAAAAGGGCGGAAACGAACGGAAAGTAGTTAAATTTGTCCAAAGTGGGACAAATTGGGCTGAAACCCGTATTGATTGAAACCAAATAGCTACTGTTTCATCGTAAATATTCGTTTGAAACTTGTTGTTAAGGAAAAACGCTTCCTTGAGCGAGTAGACGAGAATCGATAATTTAGTCATTTGGCATGTGTTCAGAACAATCTTATTCAGTAAATAGGTAGGATACCTTTAATCATAAGTATTTTTATTTCTCACTACAATAAACATTGCAGATGTTGTTACAATTTCAGTGCATGTTATAGTTTAGTTTACTGTGGGAGATTGGTGCCTAAGCTAGGCTTTAAGGACCTGTGGTTTAGGTCACCACAAAAGGAACTACTTACTTGCAACATCGGAAGTTAATGACACATTTGTATGATGTGCAAGATAAAGTCAAAAATAAAGTCAACCCATTTATTTGATTAAACCATTAAAGACATTCAGGAACGTCATATATTAAAATTTAAAGCTAGTTGCCCCTTTCAAGCGTTAGTTTCATATGGAGAAAAATGGGAAAGAAACACCATACTTACTCTTAAAATATATATTTACAATATTTTGCTTTTACAGAAATTATTATACTTATACGTGAATACATTGCATAAAAACCACTGAATAGAGTATGTAACTACGAAGTATTACGGAGTAAAGAAATGTACTGCTGTTCTGTAACAATCTCCTTCGGTGAACACCTAGCTGAAGTGAGCTGTCATCCGATTTTAGTGCTTTGTAAATGCCTAACATTGGGACAGATGACAGCTCACTTCACCTAGGTGCTCACCGAGGGAGATTGTAACAGTATGTCAGTTACAGTTAATAAAAGATATTTCTTTACGATCTTTTCAATTAAGAATCGAAAGTACAACGATCGTGACAAATGAATGCCACAATAATGAATTTTGTTTGTTAGGTTATCTTTAGAAGAATTGTGGAATTCACTGCCCGTCTCTCTGTTCCTCGATAAGTACCATCTGGGTATCTTCAAGGCACGTGTAAACCGGTTCATCCTAGGCAAGCGTGTTCCACCTTAGGCTGCATCATCACTTAAGGCGCTAACAAGCGAGTTTTGCAGATTTTAAACTGTCAATCACGTCAAAATGTGTAGTGTAAATTATTTGAAAAAAATATATGCTATACTAGAACATTCTCTTAATCGCTAAGTATGTGAATATTTTTGATTAAGTTCATAGAAAATAGTTTAATTAAATCGTGAAGTTGTGTCTAACGCGGACAAAACATTGATAATCACACAAAATCTACCAGGAATATTTAAACGAAACTTTTACTATCTTACAGATAATTTTGCTGTCTATCTTTTTGTATACGCTTTTTTTAAGTTAAAGAATACTATCTTTTATTTATTTTTTTGACTAAACTTTAAGAGTTTTGGACGCAGCGCATACGATTCTCTGGTCGCTCAAGGTCGCCGGCGTATATCGTCGCCTTAACATCAGGTGAGTTGCGGTCAAAAGATTTCGAAAGATTTTTTAAGAGCGCGTATAGGATTTATTGCAACTCAAAATCAAAACGATTGCTAGAACAGCGTAGCAGCATTGACACACACTAGTACAATACAATAGTCTGTTTGTGTGCATCAGAAAAAAGAATACGCACGAAATAAGCACAAATCGTTAAAATTTATCGGCAAATGACAGCTCACGATGTTTTACAGTACTTTTAAAAAAAATTGTCTAAATTAAATGAGTTCGTATAACGGACTGAAAAATATTCTGTATATTAAACATAACCTTTTTTTTCATAAAATAAATATATCAGTTACTTATGTTTTTATTCAAATACTGGGGAAAAAAAATTTGTTAAAGTGAACCGATTTTGTACTTTTTCAACATTGTTTTTTTACATAATAGTAATATTTTCGTAATTTTGGCTCTGTAATACACTTTAAGACTGTATATCCTGTTGGAAAAACGCATAAAACGTTATATTTTGGCATACTGTAATTGTTGTATTGGTCCTGAAAGTTAACTCTGACGTCTATTTTCGTAAAAGGCTATGAAAGGATTGTCTTCGCTTTAAAAATCATAATTAAAAATTATAGTTTTACTCCGTAGCTCCCTAAATCAAGACTTAATGTTTCTAAAACTGTCATTGTCTTTAAATAATCTGCTCACATCATGACGATATTGCTCTGGGCAAAACGCGAAAACATGAAGTTTCCGTCACGAATCGAATACACGTTCTTAATTAGAATTTAAAAGAGACATCTGATCAGATACCAAAATTTTTTTCAATGCTGTATGTTTTTAGTATTTTCATTTTCCACATGGATGAAGTCCAGAAACAGAGCTAGCGTGTAGTATTGGTATATATATATATGTGTGTTAGTCTGACATTACTCATGCTTTAGTAAACTGTTCGTTACGTCAACTTACACTGCTGACGTCATTAACGCCGTAAAAGCTGACGAAATAAAAATAGGTATATAATTTTGGAGTCATTAAATAAACACGTCAAATGATTAAAGAACCGTTATATTCTACGTCAAAGGATTGAGTAGCAGAGTCGTTAAACATCTTGTGGGAATGTTCAGGTACAATTACCTAGGTAACTACATGATACGATTAACAGGCTTTTACATAATACGGCAATTAATTTGGGAAATGACAAGCTTTAGGAGTTGCTCTATCCTAACAGATTAGGAATAATCGAGGTAAGGGAGATTTTTATAATTTCAGTATAAAATTGGGGGTATTCCTCGAAGCGCACCTACTTTGAAAAGCACCTAAAGTATTCTTCGAAACGCACCTAATAGTCAAGGTGTGGATAGAGACCCATCTCTATCCACACCTTGAACCCGACTAAAACCAAAACCGACCCGAACCGACTGATACCCATATCAGTTAACGTAAAAAATCGATAACAAATAATGAACTTTTTTTTTAGAGTCCGTAAAAATTATTTACTCCATGAGTTTCAATGGGTTACGTACATCAATCATTAGTTCCAAAGGAACTATTAGTTAATCTGTGCCATTAGTGAGCTATGTAGTGTACTGGACGCACTTTTGATTAAAAAATGTCTTGTCTCTAATAGTCATTATGTCAATGTTATCCATTGGATACCTATTATTTTTCATGGTTATAACTGAAATGCCAATTTTATAGGTTATTCTTATTTTTTATTCAAATACTGGTGAAAAAAAATTGACAAAGTGAACCGATTTTGTACTTTTTCAACATTGTTTTTTGAATTGTAAGTTGCAGTGCTGGTGGTATGCTTATAAATAAATAAGGAACTACTTTCAGTTTATTTCGGTTTTCCTGATAGTTATAGGTAAAGGATATGACAGTTATATGTAGGACGACAGTTTTTTAGGCCTTCTGTCTTGGCCTGTATCTTAGGAGCCAGAATTGTGATACATGATGCCACTTGCCACGGGTGATAATATTGGCCCACGACACTCCATAGAAACAAAACGATATAATTGCCTACATTACTACCAAAAGAACACTGTACAAATACGTACGTGTGTGCGTCTCTACGTGCCGCTCGAACTAATAGCAGTTCCCAGTACCAGTCGTTCGACGCGGGAAGAGGTGAGGAACAGTTTCGGAG
The DNA here is from genome assembly GCA_947361185.1 of Charanyca ferruginea. Lineage (NCBI taxonomy): Eukaryota > Metazoa > Arthropoda > Insecta > Lepidoptera > Noctuidae > Charanyca > Charanyca ferruginea. The sequence goes on from OX376070.1 coordinate 9,453,163, forward strand.
GGAGGCGGAGCATGTCGCTACTGTACGGTAGTACCATAATACTTATACTGTGATATTGGTTTGGTAAGTAGGTACCTCCTAGGTACGAACGATTTACCTACAATACAATTATAAGTAGATAGTCGCTTCATAACAAATTCAGGTAATTCCGTAAATTCGATAAAATTTAAAGCCCACCGCAATATAATTGGCCACAGCATAAGCATATTTATTTATTTAATACATGAAAAATCAAAAGCTACACATAAAGTGAATGAAAGAAGTTGAGTAAGTTACATTTATTCATTTAATTCTTTAAATTTTCAGATGTTTTGATTTTAAGAGATCTAATAAGGATCACTTGGAGCACGCACAACAATCAGAAAATTTAAAGAATTAAATCACTAAGGGTGTTACCAGACCAATCGATCGATCGTCGATCGACGGCATCGATCGTTGGTAGAATAGATTAGTCGACGTTGATCGATAGTTTCTACCAGACCAATCGATCGATTGTCGATCGACGATCGATCGATGGTATAATGGATTAGTCGACGTGGATCGAGCTGCTTGATTATTACTAGTGATGGATTATAGCCGGAGTTAATCGATCAACGTCGACCGATGCCATCGACCGGCAATCGATCGATTAGTTAGTCGAACGGTATCCGTCGATCAGCCAAAGCTACCACATCAATCGATCAACGTCGATCGATGTCGACCAAAAGCATCGATCGATGGTCGATCGATTGGTGTATTAACACCCTAACACTAACGAACAACAGTACAACAATGTTAAGCTTTTAGTGTTAAACATGCCAACCAAGAATTCCCTACACAATAAGTTAAGGTCTTTACATTTTCTAAGACGAGTCACTATGACTGTTTATAAGCCCTGACAGTCAAGCGTCTTTCTTTATATTTCTCTAGCCTACGCTGCCCCGGTACAGAATGGACAAAACCTCCCCAAGTCAACTTCTTCTTCTCGAATCAACACTCACTCGTGGTACCAAGATAAGCTATCATCGGCGACACCGTCCATCTTCAGGCACCCATTGCCGAACATACGAACACACCTGCCGCCGATTGTTCAACACGAACTTCAAGTCATTCGTGGTGCGAGTTCCGACTCACTATATTGAGACTTTACTCAAGGAAGAGTTTTTTCCGTAGGGTGTCGTATTTCGGCGATTCCGCGGAAGGCGACACGCGACACCACGCAGCGCAACACGACACCGCCGTTACTTCATGTTTAGTAATAATATTGTTTATGGTTTTTATAAATATGTATGATAGTTTGTAAAGTATATAATAAAATGTTATGGGTCTATGATACCCAAAATAAATGATTTATTATTATTATTATCATTGCATGCAGACTCTTGCCCAGCGGTCACGACCGACAGCCCAATCCCATTTCAGCCTGAAAAACAAAATCTAAAACGATTTATTTTAAAATATTTTTCCCTAGTAATAGAGGTCTATCGGGGTGAATCTAGATGGATTAATTGATGACCTACTTTTTATTATAACTGCTATAAATAAAAACAATAGAACCAACCTATTCATTGACCTCGTAAAGGGGAATATTTTTTGCTCGTTGGAAAACCAAAAAAAGGCCCAGGTCCAATTATAAAACGTTATTGGATACTTGCTCAATTTGTTCAAAGCTTTGTACGTAAGAGTGTAAATAAAATTGAAAATGCGTAATAAGTAAAAAATGCGCAAAAATGCGTATGTGTAGGTATAAGTATTAAGTAAAAAGAGTACTAAGCAAAGAAAATTGATTTTAAATTATTGTACCAAGGTCTTTGTCGGAATAACACGTGTGCTAGATCCTATTCAAGCAAGAATGAATATTCTGATCAAAATGAAACGCCTCAAAAATATAAAATAAAAAAAGAAACTGCTAATAGGGACTAGGTCCCTATTTGCTTAAAACATAAAATGGAAATATGCATTAGCATAAAACGCATACCACTCAAGAGTGGTACCACAATAATCAAAATTAAATTTATTAATTAGTACTTACTGCTATGCTATTTTCTAACGATACCATCCGAGGCTGTGCTCGACGGCAAACTCGATATCGTGTCAGCCGTGAAATCGACGTTGAGCAGGAACTATTAGTTAATCTGTGGTAGAGCTCAGCGACTATTTTAGATTAGTGAATATCGTTTTTCATATTGTGGACTGTCAAAAGTGTCAAATTAATCAACCGTAAGTAGTTCCATCAAAAACCGTTAATCCGTGGCGCTAACGCTGCGTAGGTAAGCAAAGTTCGACGCTGCTGCAGCGTCGAGCTTTACCACTTCGTATCCGGTTGTGTATTAGATTGTGTTACTTAGAGAATAGTACCACTAGTCCAATTACAAAACCGGATCAGGATCCAGTTGTGCATTAGGTTGTGTTACTTAGAGAACAGTATCACTGGTCCAATTAAAAAATATATATTTCACTGAAAAGAAGCTATACCTACTACTGCCGAGTGATATATAGGATATATTTTCAGGTATACTTGGCTACCATTCGGACGAACTTGCGGGTGGTGTAAACAAACATTTTAGAAACCACAAGGCTAGAGATGAATAATATAGTTCGTATTTCTACATAGAAATTAATTTTCTGATTAGAAGCTTTGATGGGATTCTGAGAGTTACTTAAAGCTCGCTCGTTGCCTCTAATATTAGTTATAAGCAATGCTTTAGGTACCTACCTGTTAAAGGTTAATTACAATTTATTACTAAAACATCGCAGCAATCAGAATAATTATAGTATTTCGTTGACTATATATTATTTTGGAAGGGCATCGTAAGATAGACTTTGACTACGGATTTAGTTCAGAAATATTGAGCCTAGAGCCTAAGATAATATTATTATTCGGTTATTTATATAAAAAACACCAGCGCCATCTAAACGGTCAAAATATATGGGCCCGCTTATTTTTCTTTAAATCTGCGACGTCTAAGTATTTTCTTAAAGACGCAGTAACAGTGCCTATGATTTTGTCAAGCTAAAATACTTGACATTTTGTTTCTCCCCCTTCAAAAAAATAACAATGTTTCTTTGGACACTCTTGTCCTCTTGTTATACATAATTATTTTGTTTTTAGGGTTCAGTACCTCAAAAGAAAAAAACGGAACCCTTATAGGATTACTTTGTCGTCCGTCTGTCTGTCTGTCAAGACCCTTTATCTCGGGAACACGTGGAGGTATCGAGTTGAAATTAAAACCATATACTGAAGTCTACGATCCCTTGATGCTGTAAAAATCAACCCTCTATGTTAACGTGAAAAAAAGATACGGCCGGTTATGTCGCAAAAAACGCATTTATAATATTAAGTAGATTAAAGTATGGATTAGTACTTATAGAAGTATGGATATGTACCTACAAATATGTACGGAATCCCCGGTGGGCGAGTCCGACTCGCACTCGTCCGGTTTTTTTTTTTATAGGTACATTGCACAGACTTGAACTGTGAAATCTTTGTCATCTGTTTAGCCTTTTCCCAACTATATTAAGGTCGGGTTTCAGTGTCACCGGATCCTACTGAATAATAGTATTTTACATGGAGCGACCGTAAGCCGAGCCGTGTGGTGCCGGCCGCGAATAGCACCACCCCATTTCTACGCGTGGGTGTCGTAGAAGGCGACAGAGGGATATTAACCAGAGGATGGGCAGCAGAAGGACGCTCCTTCTGAGTACCATTAAACCTACTGCGATGCCAACATGCATCGGCCAAGCGTGGCGATTACGGCTGAACCCCCCCTTGGGGGAGACCTATGCCCAGCAGTGGGCGTCTAAAGGTTAAAATGATGATGATGATGATGATGATGACATGGAGCGACTACCTGTCTCCACAAGCCAGTTATTGGGTAACACGATACTTTAGTAGGACTGATTCTCAGACTTTTGGACTTCTGACTATACCTATAACGACTGTCAAAGATCTAAGAATGATAGCCGGGACCAACAGTTTTACGTGCTTTCGGAGAGGTATCTGTATGAAATGGGTGGTCACCCTAGCCGGGCCGACCGCGGCAAGCGTAACTTAACCATGAGCGATCAATCCGTGTCGCTTGAGTTGAGCCCCTGTAAAATCTTTCTTTTTTTAACCGACTTAAAAAAAAGAGGTTGTCAGTTCGACCCGTATGTTTGTATGTATGTTTGTCCGCGATGATCTCCCGTTTGGCTGAAACGATTTTGATGCGGTTTTCAGAAAAGTGTTTGTTACATTCTGGAGAAGGTTTTAATATACAACAAGCAAAAATTTATTCCGCGCTTTTTAAAAAAAAAACAACAAAAACCGACAAGACGTTTTCGTTTCTTCCATCTTTCCATCTTTGGAGGACTTTCAATCTCTGTTTTAACTGTGTTGCCGTTCCTGTGTGGGTGATAACGAGGCACTAAAAAGTGAAAAATAAAAACATTTTATAAAAAATTAAATTAAAAATTTAAAAAAACCCCCAACGCAAAACATAAAAGCGATTATGTAAAAAGTAAAAAATAATACTTTTGTTGAGCCATCAAATGTTTGTTCGTTGAAATGGCGCTATAATGTCGCGGCGGGGTACCGCTTAAGTAAGTCAGTCCCTCAGTTTCATTCACTGTCTATTAATTTACCAGCATTTCCGACCAATTTGCTTCGATATTATCAAATTTTTGTTGCTAATCTAGTTGTTAATCTTGTTGCAAATCTAGTTACCATCAGTTCGCTATTTTAGATATTTAGTTATTGCTTTAAACTTAGCGGTACCCCGCCGCGACATTATAGCGCCATTTCAACGAACAAACATTTGATGGCTCAACAAAAGTATTATTTTTTACTTTTTACATAATCGCTTTTATGTTTTGCGTTGGGGGTTTTTTTTAATTTTTAATTTAATTTTTATTTTAATTTTTTTAAATGTAATTTAGTTTGGTTTTGTGTGGTCAGTGTGGTCACCTATAATAATATGTTTGAAAGCAAAGTAAACATCCGGTATGCGTCTAAGATCCCTACCGCAGCAAACAAAAGAGCTGATAACTTTAAAACTGCTGAACCGATTTTGATGAAACATGTCTAAGAACCATCGCTAGAGAAACTACTTTCAAATAAAAAAAACCGCATTCAAATCGGTTCACCCGTTAAAGAGCTACAGTGCCACAGACAGACACACAGACACACAGACACGTCAAACTTATAACACCCCTCTTTTTCGTCGGGGGTTAAAAAGAGCACACTTGGTGGCAATATGAAACAACAAACAGAACAAAGCCACCGACTTCCGAAACTAAAGTCATGTGTGTTCTGTGCTAAAGTTATTTATCACTTTTTAGTTTTTTTTTGAAGGCGGTTCTCTTTATTCAAAATAGTTTTTAATCTTTAGAAGTTAAGGTAAGTACTGTGATCGCGGTACTTATGTGTTAGGGCTTCAACCTTCACTTAATTAAAAGAGGAAAATAATTTATCGATTCTTTTATATATTTGCTTTTATATGCGCTCACTCCGTGAGCTTTGCGAACTAAAAATGTCGAGTGTCACCAGAGTGTTTGGTACTTAAAATCTTACAAAACTTTTCGACCACTTTGCATTTTGTATAGGTACAACCTTTACAATAAGTACCATCTTAACTACTTCTTCATTACATTGCTTGATCTCCCGATGTTACCATAGTAACCAAGTATTGTGTCATGGACGGACGATCATGGTCGAATAATATTGGAAATAAATATAATGACCACTAAAAAATAATTTATAATACCATATGTAGTAAATGATAGCCAAATCTTAGTGTGCAAAATAACCAAAATCTTTTTGAGCCTTAAGTCCCCCCTGGGGCGGATCCGACATGGTTAGGTTAGGTTAGAACTGTGACATCAGAATCAAATCGCTTTTTACAGTCAAACTCATAAAATTTTGGTGATCATTTACTATTTTGATTTTATTTACTATTTTTGGTGATCATTTACTAGATCTGGAGGTTCGTTAAACATAAGCCCGATAATAATAATAATATTTACCGAAAAGAGTACTTCCCTGAATAAAAAATGCTGTAAAAATTTTCTACTTCCGAACAACTTCCAAATTACAGTCTGTTGTCTTTTGTTTTCCCAAATTATTTATTAAATCCCTCTTCTAACTAAGCGATACAATTTTAATGAGTCCCAGTTTCCATTCAGAGAGGGATGGCTTATAGCAGTTGATTTTGATTTAAGGAAACTCATTTAGGAGATCAAATTACCCAATTTATTATCTATTCAGTTTTGAATTTTGAGAAGATCTTTAATACCTATGTAAATGATTTTTGAAAGGTACATTTAAGTACTTACAACTAAATACTGATATTTATAGAATATCGATTATCGCAGATGCAGACGAAGTCGCGGATTAATTAGTATATGTCTTTTCTAGTGGTTCAAGTTTGGTCTGTACAAAATTTCATTAAAGTCGATTTCCGATCGATGATCGATTTAATCTGTGAAAACGTAACAAACCAATTTTCGCATTTATAATATTAATATGGATTTATTATTTCTTACCTAGCTTTATATATTTACGAATCTGCGTAAAGTTATAATTTTTTAAAGAATTATTCTTTTATGCGTCAATAAGAACTACCATCATAAAATATTATCCATCAAATCCATCCCAAAAACAATGCAATCAAATATCAAATCCTAAACAAAACACAAGCGCAATTTTTGTTGATCCACGTGCCACTACGCCACTACCCTTCGAAATTCAAACAAAATAAACACGTTCATTTAAATTCAAGGGATGGTTGTCGAGAAGGCATATTTACGAAGTACCCTCGTCGTTGGACTTCAATGTCAAGAGCCTGAGGGAAAATTTTAACAATAGCGGACGAGAAAATATAGCAGTGTACGCTGAAGCGTTTCTTAGGAAATCAGTGGACAGTTCAATGAACTGACATAAAAGGTTGTAGGATAATACACAGTCTAAGTAAAAAAAAAAATTCAATATACAAATAATCCGTCTGCGTGATACATTGTTAACCTTAAAATTTTCATACTTTCTTAATAAATTACTAAAAAGACATTGAAAATAAAAAAGGAATCGAAAGATTTTTTTCTTTTTTAGTTTTGAATGATCGTGGTTGCGCCAGTGTTCACAAATGCAGTCGGAAGCACCAAATATTCACAATTAATAAATACGTTCTATTATGAATTACTGGCTATTTTGTTCGTTAGCTTTATAGATTTATAGCTCTTCTTACCCTCTTTCTGGCGCAGTTGGGTTAAATAATAATCATAATTGAAATAGGACTTGTGTTTGGCTTAAAAACTTTAACAACGTTAACTTCACTCGGGCTTATCGATTTTCATTAAGTTTCTTAAACATTCCAATGGTTGGAATGTTTATACAATAATACAATGACTTAACAACAATAAAAAACCCTACAATTTAAAAAAAATAAAAATTTTCATTTGTAAATATTAACCTAAATTCCATTAATTATTACTTGGTAATATAGCGTAATGTTACCTTCTTCTAATTAAAAGCAATTTCCTGCAAAAGTTACTCCTGAAAATACACCTGACGTTATATGAAATTAACAGCGTCCAAATACAGTATGCGCTTATTAATTCAAAACTTAAATACGTTCCAAGCTTTGCAATTTAATTGCCAAACATTTTGTATTTATACGTCCCCCTACACAAAAGTTTTTAAAACATAATAAAACAAAACAAACGGGACATAAAACAATCATACGAGATGAAATTAAACAAATAGAAGGTTTTGTGAAAACAAATAATATCATTGACAATGTTTTGTTTGGGTCAAATGGTTGGAGGCGGGAGGAAAATATTGTTCGCAGTGTGTTGGTAATTTCAGTGCCTAAATACCATTAGCATTTGAATTAATGAGTGTTACCTCTAGTGTTATGGTAATAAGGATAATACTAACAGGCCAGCTGATAATACAGATCGAATTCAAATATAAATATTTAGTTTACTTCGATATTTTTAACCGACCTCAAAACAAGGAGGTTCTCAGTTCGACCCGTATGTTTGTATAGTAAGTATGTATGTTTGTATGTATGTATGTATGTTTGTCCGCGATTATCTCCTGTTTGGCTGAACCGAATTTGATGCGGTTTTCAGAAAAGTGATTGTTCCATTCTGGAGAAAGTTTAAATATATAACAACTAGAAATTTATTCAGCGCTTTTTGAAAAAATCAACAAAAACCAAAAAAGTATAAATATAAGATGCTTTGATTTCTTCCATTTTTCGAGGACTTTCAATCTCTGTTTTAACTGTGTTTCCGTTTCCTAATGGATTTAGGTGATAAGGAGGCACTAAAAAGTGGAAAATAAAAACTTTTTACTAAAAAGAGAACCGCTTTCAAAAACTAAAAAGTGATAAATAACTTTAGCACAGAACACACATGACTTTAGTTTCGGAAGTCGGTGGCTTTGTTCTGTTTGTTGTTTTGTATTGCCCCCGACTTCCAAAACTAAAGTCATGTGTGTTCTGTGCTAAAGTTATTTATCTCTTTTTAGTTTTTGAAGGCGGTTCTCTTTTTAGTAAAAAAGGTTTTTATACTAAAAGTTGATTTAGGTTTTCAGGAGGATTATATGAACATTTGAGATCAACATAAATTGACAGGTCTTATTAATATCTGTCTCTTTCTTGTTTTATTGGAGAGAAAGAGATATAAATAGCTTAAAATAAGCTCGTGCACCAGTATCCAATTTAAAACAAACTTCGTTATCACGAACTACGAACTAGCAGAACTATGGAACTAACCCATTCATAGATCGGGTTGACATTCACAACGTACCTACGTGAAGAGATGATTAACGATCTCGCTGGCGTTGCGGTCATTGCTTTGAATACAGTCGGGCGCCTTTTGTGCAAATTGTGTGCAAGGACTCTCGTGCACATAATAACTAGAAGTAAGGGTGCGAGGCGCCACGCCAGTCACTTGTTTGTTTGTTAAAGCGTAAATTACTGTCTATCAAAGACACGTAGTGGTTACTCTGTGGCGTCGTTTTCGAACGCTTAAAATTGGTTCTAGAGGCATGTTTGGAATCTGATTAAATTATGTCTATCTATGTGCTGACGTTATTCCTTGTTAAAAGACGTTGGTATTTTTTGTAATATTAACTTCTTGTGTAAGTATACTAAGTCCGACAAGTAAATTTTGCTGTCGCTTTTTTTTTACTTCTATGCGCAACAAAATTATCTAAGTCTGTTTGACATTTTCTAGCACGATGACCATTTTGTTATCTTTAAATAATAAAATAGTAGATTTTGAGTTAGTAAAATATATTTTTATTGTTATTTTTATAGAGTCAACGGAGGTATTGTTGGTTCCGTAGCAGACTTCATGAATTTGAGCAATTTTCTCATTCTGATGGTCATGGTAATGAAATAAAACAAAATGCTTTTGAATAAGACATCATAGCTTAGTACGACACACTTTTTAAAATTGCATGATATTATCCCTTATTGTACCTACAACACTTTAGATTCTCCACATCCTGAAGGCCTATCAGCCATCAGTGCGTGGAGTAAACATAACCTACGTTCGATCGAAAGTCAAATTAGTAATAAGTACCCGTTTTAGACCTAAAAGTTATTTAGTTTGAAGGTTTTTAATTATCAATGGTGATACATTTTGTGTTTGTCGTATAAAATTTAAAAAAAAACTCTAAACGATACCTACTCGTATTTCCAATTCGAAAATTGAATACACTAACGTAAAGTATTCGATTTGAATCGACTGATGTGTATTCCATGAGGGCGCTCGTGCTCCGTTCTCAAAAATATGGGTCACGAAAAATTCATGTCATCGTGACACGTACGATTACGAAAAAGTCGCCTCCACGCAGTTCAATGTCTTCATAATTTACTTACACGCATGGTACGTACTAAAATGTATCGATTTTACGTGAGTGACCCGTCCCTGAACGTTGGATAGTCCAATAGTATTGTATTTAGACGTATAAACAAGTCACCTCGGTCGATCAATAGTAATCAGTTAGGAGTCACACGATAGACTCCTAATCGAGTAGTGGGTTATCGAGAATCGAGATTCTTTATATTCTTGAGGGATAGTAAGTATTGCTTATACACAATTTCAAATTGCTTGAGAATTTAAAACATAAAATCACGTCAATTTTCCCAGGAAAGCTAGTTAAAAGTTCTCCGTAATACACCCATATTCCACCAGTTATGTTTAAGTCCAATGTAATGGTGGGCGAGTGCCATCAACTTGAAATGGCTGATGAGCTGATGAAACCTAAATGACCAAAGGCTTTACCGGCTTTCCGAAGCACTGGAATGTCATACTGTTGGAATCCCAACACTAAATTTTATTTTATTTTATTTTATTTTAAATGTAATGTTACTAAATAATGCGGACATTATAAGTATTAGCACAGTATAAGTATTAGTACTATCGTACAGTAGCGACACGCTCCGCCCCCCACCGAAACACTGTTCTACACGTCTACTCGCATGTAAATGAAATATTTTATATTTAAAAACAAATAATAATATATTAAATTATGTAATTTTTATCATATTAAACTATGACGTATACATGCACGTACCTGTTTTAAATTAAATACCATAAAATACAAGTTGAAAGAAATAAATAAAAAATCTAAAAGTATTGTAGAATACTGTATAAATCATTCCCTCATCAACCGTCATTCCCTCCTTAATGCAATGTGGAAATGACCGTGAGGGAATGACGAATTTTAACTAAAGCTACAAACTTCTTGGTATGTACCTACTTACCTATTTGGAAGTTCGAATTACCTTGAAAGAATCGAGTTGAAACATGAGAGAGAGAAATACTTATATTGAGATCGGTATTGCGCGCTTGCTCGTTCTCGCGCGCTCGCGGTGGCAGTGACAGCCCTAGGTAGCGATATTAACGCACACACACGCACGTATCGGTACAGTCTGCTATTTTTGTAGTTGTGTAGGCAATTATATCGTTTTGTTTGTATGAAGTGTCGCGGGTGTGTCACTAGCGTGCGCTCTCGCTAGCCATTTTTACTTTAATGTCTCGTTCACTTTTCTCACGGGTCAGGTCGCGATAGGTCAACAACGTGCTCCTGCCTATTGATTTGACTGATGGTGATTGGTGAGTAAGAATATGTAACCTCCTTATAAAAAGAACTGGCGGTTTCCTTTTACCACGAATACATATCCACTACACACATACATCGCTGCACATACTACCAACTTCGGCCTGCTACTTAGAATTTCCTAATGGAAAAACCTTTTAACACTCTGTCCGACATGAGAATCAAATCGTAGAACTTCAAAGAAATAGATCAACGAGGTAGCCATAAATTAAATAACAGTATCAGTAATTTCATGAACACTTTTTATTTTTATTTTGGTCAACCTGTATAAAGAAAGTTTAAGAGAGGCAATGACCGATGATGGGGCACAATGGTCGTGGAGTGACGGCCGCGTACCGGTAGATGCAGAGTTGACAGGCCCCAAGGTGGAGCAACGACTTGGTTCGAGGGAACCGACATAGGCGGAGGTCTTTGGGGTAGATCTATGCCCAATAGTGGGCGTATAAAGGTTGACATGATGATGATGATGGTGAACCTGTATTTTCCCACTGCTGCGCAAAGGTATCTCCCATAACCTATCACTCTTTTCTTTGTGTTACCTACATGAAAACTATTCATAAAAATTAACACAAATTTCCGCCTCTGTCAGTGACTTAATGAGTGCTCAAGTGCCTAGTGCCCAAGGGTAACTACGAAGAATCCCCACAACAGTTTTCGGTATAAAACCTTTTTCTTCGGAAGTTACTATTTATGTAAGTTCTAAATAGTGAGTGTATGAGAAATAGTTGTCTTACTCTGAGAAACGGTTGGTACCTACTTGACCTTAGACAGTAATTTACTCCGAGAACTAAGTTAATAACAATTCGTTTAGATGTTCCTACAATCGTTGGCCTCAAGAAAAAAGACTGAAGTAGTAAATAAAGTAAATGAAAATCTTTTTATCTTTTGCTTTTCCATTGTTTCCATGGACCCAATCAAATTTTGACCGATAACAAAGGTATCATTGCAAAGTAACATAATTTTTAAAGACAATAATTATTGATACTGATTGTATAAAAAAAGATAAATTTAAAAATAGTTTTTAGTTAGAAAAATAAAATAATGTAAATTTCATATAATGCAGCCAAAGTCGTGTAGCAGTGCGCTGGAATCATTGCCCGTAGGGATGACAGAGGATAGGTACAAAGGTATTTTTTTGTTGTGTTGTGGAAATCCTCCTTGGACTTCCTCCATCATGGGGGTGGCGGAGGGACATGCCGGTTTCTTACCGGCTAAAACCACCGCGGTGTTCCATCTCTAGATTCGAGTAAGCATTCACCGCTCCCCCGAAGGGTACAAAGGTCCTAGAGTGGTAGCCGTGACCCGAAAGATATAGGGTTGGTAGGACGATACATGGGTACTAGGTGGACCGATGACCTAGTAAGATTTGCCGAAGTCTCTGGATGCGAAAAGCGTACCTACGACCGGTTAGCTTGGAGGACTATGGCGACAGTTGGCGTCTTACGGTTGACATGATGATGATAAAATTACCTACATGTCTCTACTGAACAGGTTATTCTTCTTTACATATCTTTACGTAGTTTAAAACAAAGTCACTTCCGCTGTCTGTTTGCTTAGATCTTTTAAAGTGCGCAACGGATTTTAATGCGGTCATCCATAGATAGAGTGATTCAAGAGGAAGGTTTGTACCAGTGGCGTGCCTTCTATTAAAGCCCAAAAGCCAGGCTTGCAATCAATACAGGCGAACTTAGCACTTAGACAGTTATACTGGGAGTAAAGTTTGGTCGTGGTTCGAAAAGGTGAAGTATGAGGATCCTCCTACCCACTAGGTTGAATATCGTAGAACAATCTTCTATCTTATATCTATCATCGTCATCATCAGCCAAAAGACGTTCACGGTTAAACAAAGGTCTCCCCTATATAACGCTATAACAAGCGGCAACCTACTGCTTGGATCCAAGCGTAACCCACGACCTCCTGGAGTTTCTTGCTTTTTCTTTTCCATAGAGACCTACCTACGTTTTGGAACGAGCATCTAGCTTCAACTCTCTGACTAACTGAACGACTCCTTGACTATTCAAAAGTGCTTGTAAATGGTTTAATTGAAATAAATACTTTGACTTTGATTCTGACGTTGACGATGTCGTCACCGTCAGTCGATCTGACCTGTTAGACAAAATCCATTTTCTGTTAGAGTTAACGCCAACGGAAAAATCAAATTAAAATGCATTTGGCATATTTGCATCACGTGACATCTGGTAAGCAAACGTCAACTCCATACAATTTGAATTTTCCGTTGGCGTCAACCCTAACTGAAAGGGATTTTGTCTACAGGCCCTGGTGGGAGGCCTACCAACGCTGTCTTCCGCTTACATCTATACTAAAATTGTTGACATGCGAGACAGTAAAAAAAACATAGAAAGAACAAGAATAAAATATCTCTAAATAGGTATTGAATCATTATATCATCTGTCGGGCTTGCACTAAATTGCCGGGCCGGGTCGCTGGTTACCTTAAAAAGTGTCTCTCTAATTTGGACAAGTAATGAGAGCTCAAAGTTAGCCTAAGTTTAACTTCTGACTAATTCTACTCTGAAAATAATGCGTGTCATGTCATCACAAATGCAAACTAAACTTGCCACGAAGAACAAACTATTACCTCTTTTTTCTATGCCTAACCCTTGATAAACAAAAACATATGTATGTACACAATATACATACTTAATAAGTACGTAAGTACGCACAAACTACATTATGTATATACAGATACACATTATTCAAACAAACGGTAGATATAGATTATTATTGCTAAGGTAGATTCAATCGAAATCCGTAGTAATTATTTATTCAGCGAATCGATTTCGTTAAATTGTACTTCAGTCGACTTTGTTTTTTTTGGTAACGTACGGTTATCGATCTGTAAGAATTTTGACGGTCGAAAACGTACGCATGATATACGTGGTCACGTCGGAAAAAACGTAAATTTATATAATCTATTCATTCATTTATAATACAATACTTTGATATTTTAGGTATTGGAAAACTATCAGAGTTTTAAGCACTGGGGAGGATCAAATACTTTTAAAGTGATGTTTTAAAATGTTTGTAAAGCCATAATGAAGCAGGTGAAAACAGCGAAGAATACTCACTTTTGCACACTACTAAGAATGTGGTCCATAGAACTAAGCAGATGCCTAACTCCGCCTGACTCGTCATCTCTCAATAATCAAATAATTCAATATGCTAAATGTTTCGTCATCTGTTCAGCCATTGCCTACTACTATATTGGGGTCGGCTTCCAGTCTAACCAAATGCAGCCGTACACTGTGCACTAGTGTTTCACATGGAGCGTCTGCCTGTCTGACCTCCACAACCCAGTTACTGGGTAACACAATACCCCTTGGTAAGGCCCGTACTCCACCGCAGCGGAAAGGAGAGGAGATGTCTCAAACAACCAATCGGCTCGCGTTATTTTCACATCTCACCGCTTAGTTTCAACGCAATACAGTGTCCCATCGGTTATTTACGAGACATCTCCTCTCCCCTTCGGAGGAGTCCGGGCCTGAGACTAGTTGTCAGATTTTCTGGCTTCTGACTACCTATAACGACTGCCAAAGATCTACGAATGACAACTAAGACCAACGGCTTTACGGGCTTTCCGACACGGACAGGTCTCGATTTAAAATGGATGGTCACCCATCCATGGACTGACCGCGTCAAGCGTACCTTAACTATAGTGACCGATCGATCCATTCGACTTTTACTTAACCACGAGCTCCTCACCAATGTGGAACAATAGTATTTAGCACTACAAATTCAAAGTACGGCATTGACATTGAATTGACCTTGGCTACGTTTGGGCGAACTCAATCCAAACTATCTATTACACTTCAGCTCGAAAAATAACTCTAGAAAAATTCGAACTCTCATGATATACCAACATAAAGGGCAACGACCTTCCCTAGGTCTACATAGTACAATTCCTATTACTGAAAGTGTTTTGTACCTATCATGCGACATGTCGTACTCGACATTGCGGACAAAGTTATGTCGGCACTTCGGACAGCAATCGACGAAATTGCGTTACGGACATAAATTGTAGCACTCGAGACCACTCGGCCACATTTACATGACGTACCTTCAAGCATTCAATTCACTTACGACACGGAAGTATATTACACTCAATGGTAATTTATTTGCCTTTAAAACGCGGTGGTTACAAAGTATATTTTATGGGCAGAAGTTCCGTTTTTTTATCAGCATTAAAAACGAGGCGACGACGCTGCAACAGAAAATTCTGTGTATTCGACATGGAGCGGAGTGTATTGTGCAAATAATTATATGCATGTAAGGCTTTCATTACAAAAATTACATTTAAAAAGGATGAGCCAGTCTGAGCCATCCGGATATCGGAAATCGGACGACGTTTTCCATTTATTAAATAAATTAAATCATTCAGCGTCCATACATCGTTTTTGGGATAAAAAAAGCCAGCCAATTAATTATATTTCGCTTGTTTTCTTACTTTTGGACTAAATCTGTAGCAACATAAATAATGTGTCGGCGTTGGCCGTGGTGACGCGTGGACTAGGGACGTATTATTTTTTTTTTAATTTCATTGTTTAGTTTTAAGCTTTTTTTGTTATGCATTAAGTGCGTCATTTCCGTGTGAATGAATGGTTTTTGTTTCTTTCTTTCTTATAAGTTCGGAAAATAATAGATAAAAGCAAAGAGTTCTGTAAGTACGTCCTGTATACAATAATTATTTTAAATATTATAATAATATATATATTTTTTTATTATATTTTATTTATATTATAATATATATATATATATATTTTTTAAATTATTATTTTATGAGAAGAACCAAAACGGAGTTGTTTTGCAATTTCGGCGGTCTCTCTAGTCCTGTACCCATGTCTCTAGACGGAACGCCCATACCGACCTGCTCCGACTTTCGGTACCTCGGGTCGCTTGTCCAAGGGGATAGCGAGGTAGACCGAGACGTAACGCACCGGATCAACGCAGGATGGATGAAATGGCGACATGTCACTGGAACAACTTGTGACCCATGACGGATGCCCCTCAAGTTAAAGGGAAAAATCTACAAGTCCGTTATAAGATCTGTCGTACTTTAAGGATCGGAATGTTGGGCCGTGGAGAAGATGGATGAAAAAAAGATTGCACGTAGCGGAGATGAGAATGTTGAGATGGATGTGTGGAGTTACCAGAATGGATAAGGTGAGATAAATATATTAGAGGAAGTTTGAAGTGGCGCCAGTGACAGAAAAGTTGAAAGGGAATCGTTTGTCTTGGTATGGGCATGTGAAGAGAAGAGACGAAACGCATGTGACCAAAAGAGCTATGAATATTAATTTGGATGGATGGAGAGGGAGAAGAAGGCCAAGGAAAAGATGGATGGATTGTGTGAAGAATGATATGAATGAAAAGGGAGTCACTGAAAGCATGACGTTGGACAGAACGGAATGGAAGAAGAAAACAAGTTGCGCCGACCCCAAGTAACATGGGATAAGAGCAGGAAGAAGAAGATAAAATAATTATTTTATCTGAAAAACACTGAAAAAAGTACTTTTCTCTAACAGTGTAATTAATGACACCCCTACATGTTTGGTCTCATAATATATAGCCTTATATATATATATCCTTTGTCCTTGTTAATTTCCAAACCTAACAAAGTCTCGTTTTTCTCAGACTGCTCATCATAAAATCACAAGACAAACTAGAACCATAATTCATTCGAATGATTATTGATGTATCCTATAGGAAAAGGAAAAATATACATGATACTATACTTTGTCAAAAAAAAATCCAAACGAGTCACAATAAGCTGCAAAATTGTGATTGTGAGCACCAACCCTGCTTTGCATCACGTGAATGTGGTTACATATTGACAAATCCAACATACGGTGAGTATCAACTCGTATCACGGAACAAGAGCGGAGTGAAAACAATCGGATTTTTATTTTTCTTTTTACTGTTATAGCGCTGGCTTTATATAAATAAAAATAACAATAATGGTTTATTGAAAACAACATAAGTACTCTCTCTTCTTTTTCTATCTCCTGGCAAATTTTAACAATTTATTTCGGTTAGCCCCCCTATGCTTAGGGGTGCCATTCGTCCCGATATATCGGGACTGTCACCGTCATTGGGGCCTAGGTCCCGACGTCTCGACAAAGCACCATTACGTCCCGTTTTTTCGCGCGGTCACGGCAATTCAAACACGCGCGCCAAATTCTACTCTACCGAACTATTTTAACGCTGAAGAGATATTTAGAATAATTTCTGTTTTTTTTTAAAGCCCGATTAGTGAAATTGATTTCCTATTTCTGCAAAAAATAAATGATTTATCTTTCAAACTGACCATCATTTGCAACTAACTGCAATATTTTGGGTCTTGTCATAAAAAATCATTAAAAAAAATTAAACAAATCTGTTACAGGGTAATATTTTATTTAACCATTTAGAAAGTAAAATAAGAAAGCCTTGTATGTATATTATGTTATCCTATTCTAAATCATCATTACATTCAAGCTTTGCGCTCGATATGAGATGCATGTGCCGAACTGATTTTTTCAGGGTAACCATAACAATGAGCTCTTCAGCAAACCTGGTTTCTGTTTCGCTATTATGTAAATAGGTAGAGACAATGGTTGCATTATTATTGATCCAGCGGTTTTGTAGATTACTCGGAACAACCACACAGCCAAACAAATATTTAAAAAAATATCTTTTGTTATAATTAGTTTTTATTCTTATGCATTTAGTAAAAAACTGTTATTTTGAGAATAAAAACAAACACTTCAATTTTATTTATTTATGTCCTACGATATCGAAGCAGCTTTTGATATAATTGATTGTTTTTAACAAATATCAAGAAGTTCGTACCTTAAGTGGACAATATAATAATATGATGAGAAAACCAGTGATTTTCCATGTTTATTTACGAAATGAGACGCGTGAGGAAAAACACACTGTAGGCTTAGGTTCCATTCTATTTCTGTGCGCAAAATTTCCACTACCCACATTTGTAAGAATTCCCATTTTACCGTGAAAAAGTGAAGGTATTCGAGTCTATAATGAAATGTAACCCCAAGGGAGACGATGGCAGGCAATGATCCCGAATAACACTTTGGGGACCGGACACGAACAGACTTAAGTGAATGGACATTAGACTTGTTCCTGTCATATAAAATGTAATGGGAGTAGGTCAGTCCTTTTATCACGACTAGGTACTTCAAAAAAGGTTCTCTTGATGTCCATATTACGTATGGGATAAGTACTGTATTCGTCTAAAACTTCCGAAGTGTTTTGAATAAGTAATTTTGTTTGACGATTTTAGGAATCAGTGTGATGGAAATTGCGCAATGTTTAAGACTGGAACTCAGTCACACGTGATAACTGAAAGCAAACCCTTATAATAATAATTATGGTTTAACAATGAACAACACAAGCCACAACAATGGAAAGAAATGTCCATTTTTAGGTATAGATATTTTTCTACTAACCATTAATGTCCCTCTGATGTACAAAGAGCCTATCTATATACCCTCAGTAAAAGTTCACGTAAAAATGTCCCTTCCACCTTGTCTACATCATCATCATTTCAGCTTACTCAAGGTCCATTTCAGGACACAAAAACTTAAGGGCGCGTATTCGATTTAGCGCAACTCAAAATCTAAACGATTGCCTGAACGCGTAGCAGCATTGAAACACACTAGTACAATACAATGGTCTGTTTGTGTGCACTAGAAAAAAAAATACGCACGAATCATTGAAATTAATTGGCAAACGACAGCGCGCGATGTTTTGCAGTGCTTTTTAAAATAATTGTATAAAATAAATGAGTTCGTACAAGGAACTGAAAAAAATTGTGTACCTTTATTTTCATGAAGTAAATATATCAGTTATGTTTTTATTCAAATATTTAATTTTGGCTCTGTTATGTACTTTGAGACTATATCTTGATGGAAAAACGCATTAAACATAATATTTTGGCATACTGTAATGGTTGTATTCGTCCTGAGAGTTAACTGTGACGTTTTCGCTAAATCGGTATGAAGGGATTGTCCTCGCTTTAAAAAACCATAATTAAAAATTATACTTTTACTCTGTAGTTCCCTAAAACAAGACTTAATCTTTCTAAAACTGTTATTGTCTTTAAATAATCTGCTCACATCATTACGATATTACTCTGGGCAAAACGCGAAAACATGAAGTTTTTCGTCACGAATCGAATACACGCTCTTAAGCACACCATTTTTCCGGTACACATCATAAATTAGGAACTGAACGCCCCAAAATTTCTCCGTTCCTGAATGACAAAAGCCTTTCAGATGGCTTAACGATCGCCTAACAATGACGACCACTAACACCGGCGAGAGATGTCAAGTATTTCTGAATGTAGGTTGAGCTACAGCATGCAGTTATAAATCGGTCACACGTCCGACGAACTGAATTGTTTCCGGAATTGTATCTGGCTAAGAAGATTAGAAGGTTGTTATGTATTCGTAGCGTCGGTAAAAAATATAACCCGATTAGCAAATTGGAACTGACAAACGATTTACAATTACTACGGAATGCTACATAAAATATAGGCATACTATAATATCCCCTGACGTAACTAAGATAATCTTGATTTTAGTTTATTCCCAGTACTTCGAATTATCAGTTGAAAAAAAATCCATCTAGTTCTAACTACTTGGACTATATTAAATATTATTTCTATGAACCCAGTAGTCACATACGACACGAACGTATGACTTGTTCGTAAAAAAGGTGCAGATACTTTATTAGTGTGCTAAATAATGATACTAGAAAAACAATTGTGTGTAAATCTAGATAGAGTTTTTGTTTTCCAAGTACCTAGTCATACAGCAGAACTAATGTATAGAACTACTGGGATTGAGCCTTAATATTCAGCACGTTAGCTGACTAGAAGGACAGATTGTTTAACTGTCTAGTTTGAAGGAAATGTTGATTACTGAAGCATGTATTTTAGAGTATAGGTAAGTACTAGTGGTTCAGAATATAGGATATTGTTAATTTTTATGGAACTGTTATTCAAGGTGCAAAAACACATCATATAACCGTCTCCTACACACTTCGTTCATCAAATAATGTCCACACCTCAGACTTTACCTAGTAATAAAATTTATTATATAATTAACATTTGTTAATAACAATGTAAACTTGTAAGCTGGTGTTAGTAACTTATTGTAAATAAATAAGCTGAGAGAAGCACGCCGACCCTGGGGAATGCCTACTTGACTGCGTGCAGTCGTATCCACCACACCAAGATCGGAGAGTCCCACTTATCACCCAACATTCTAAGAATGGTGTTGGGGCTATCGCGAACACGGCGTAGCAGAGATGCGCATCTCTTTCGTGTGATGGCCGAAAATCTATCAACGTTCGTGTCGGCAAACATGCCGAACGCGCTACTAAAACGCGGCAACCCCATCAACACCCGGAACGTGTTGTTAAATTGTGCGTGCTAGCCACTATGCCCTTCTTCTTCTTGCTAAAGTTCACCCACAGGCTGCATGTTCATGCAGCAATAGTTCTACTAGACATACACGCACTGCATGTATACTTACACTGTGTGTATACTGCTGTTGATATAAGTAACTCGAGATATGACTGTATGTATGTAATTAAGCTTGCACATTGATTTTATAATAAAGTAGTATTGATTCCACCTTCAACGTGATCGCATGTCATTTCTTTAGTTGAGTGTTAAGTTTATGTTGTGATCAGTTACAGTGCTAAACAATCTAATACAAACTTTAAAAGGCGAACTGTTAGCCTCATAAAGTGTTTGTTTTTACTACGATTTGAATGTATCTTAGGGTAAGTGCATTTTCGTTAATTTTTATGATAAATAAAGATATTTGAAATTTAAATTGATGTGATTTCTTTACTCTCCCGATCCCCAAAACTCACATGGCGACACTGCCTAGCTCTTATGGCAGTGTCACCGTGCGCCGTATGTGGTCTGCGAATTCTTTACCTTTACGGACTTATTTAGAACTAGCTTTTGCCCGTGACTTCGTCCGTGTGAATGTCGGTTATCGTGGATGCGGACGAAGTCGCGGATTAAAAAGCAGCCCTTGTCCTTACCCAGGGTTCAAGCTATTTTCATAACAAATTTAATCAGAATCGGTTCTGTCGTTTTAACTTGAAAGCGTAACAGACAGAGTTACTTTCTCATTTATAAGTACCTATGGATAAAGTAATAAAGTATAGTTTGGATAAAGATGGCTGTCATTTATAAGTAAGACAGTTACGAATACAGACGTTGGTCGCTTGTGTATTTAGTCTTGGACGTCAGAAAATTGTTACAATTCCTCTGGATGGAAAGTTTTCCTTCTTCCTAACACAAGATAACTAAATTACGTAAAGTATATAGAAATACTTACTTGTTCCAAAAACACGAACAACACGGCCAAGCCTTAAAACCTAATTAGTTGTTTCAAACTTTGGTCGTTAGGATTCAATTCAGGTAGTTTTAATCCACATCTCAGAATTCATTTCATTTTTAATTAAAACTGAATCTTGGATATAATGTTAATCTTTCTGACATTTCAGGTGTTATATAAGCTTACAGGTACACACATTTCGGCAAACATTCAGAAGAAATCTTCATTAGAACGTTCTGGATTTATTCGCAATTAGGTAAATACGACTTGAATATGAATTTGCTCGAAGATCGTTTTCATTTCAATAACAGATCATACAGTATGCCTGGTGGGCAAAATCAAGTATTTTTGTTACAATGTGATGATGAGAATATCAAGAAACACACACGAACTTACATTTTAACCAAAGACTGTGGTTATATTCTCTTTGATTTTAACAAAAAAGAACTGGGCCATCACGACCACGGATATCGATGATCACGACCACCGTGCCTCAAAACCGATCGATAGGAAATCGATTTCTGAATAAAAATGTTTTTGTTAAACATTTAGGTAATTCAGGTAAAACCCCATTTACCCCACCACCCAAGCCCAATCCCATTTTTTGTGCCAAATAGTCACCTGTGACGAATCAGATCAGGAATTATTTCTGTTGAACCAGTCAGCCTATAGTCGTGCACAGTCGAATAAGTTTTAGTTGAAACACATTCATCCTGGCAACTGCCCTTATATTCCCAGAGGGAAGATACTATGTTTTCTTTCTATATAACTTAGGGTAGAGGCACACAAAAGCAAGTTGTTCGCTCAAAATGCATGTCGGCCTAGCTGTCGTCCTCGAGGGAGTAGTGAGAAAAATTGTATTATCGTGTAATCATGGTTGTGATTCTTTGAATGAGGTTTTTAGCTGTCTGAGTCAGCCAGCTATCTCACTAAATGTAGTCTGGGTATTTTGAGATAAGTAGATAGGTACCTAAAATAAATAGGTACATAAATGTATAATGGTATAGGGCGGTAAAGTAGCCAGTACGTACGTACCTACTTGTATTGAACTTAAATAATTATACAGGGTGGCGATGACAATAGCACAATAAAGGATCATGGCAGAAATTGCTAATTTGGTGTAATTCTTTTTATTGAGCAATAAAAATATTAAATTACGGCGCCAAAAATTACCGCTCTTCTCACAGATTAGTAAACCAATATTTATATGCTCTTTAGTATATTTGATTTTTTTTTTAATTCGGTGATAGGATTTATTTGATAGTTTCAAAAATATTCTTATGAACTAGTATTGCTTGTTTAGTATTGAGTAGTATTGTAGTTTTTTTTTCAAGGTCAAGGTCAAAGATCTTTATTGTGAGACAGTGGTTACACACACACACACACACACACACACACAGTGGTTAGTGATAACAGTGGTTGTGGTGGTTTTAAGTTTATATTTTAAGATATGCTTGGCTGAAATGATGAATGATGATTTTAAGATACCTATATGAGTTTATTTATATTTATGAATATTTTTTCTGTTTGTTCTTATTGCCTGAAGTAAATAAAAAAGCGCACTTTACTTAGAAACAAGAGCTACAGATATGTAGTTTGTAAACATGCAAGATATTTATCATGAATAAAAAGTTTGTAAAGCTCGGCTTGATGCTTCATAAATAAATGTTAACTTCCAATAAACGCAGGAGATTTTGCAAGATCCCTTGAAACAAGTTTCTCATACCATAAGCGAACCATAAATATCTTCATAGGACAGCATATTTTTGTGTCAAACTTTAAAACGAGAAGAAATTACGAGTGTCCAATCCAGAGCTAATAAATATTTGAAATGATTTAGAGTAGAAAGAAGAATGAGAAATATTTTTTCAGAAATAAGCGTGAAACGGTTTTCCGAAAAATTGGTGTATATAATTCAAATTCAAAATTATTTATTTTGCGACCACTAGATTCAACACACAACAAAAACAACACACATACAACAACTTAGTAAACAGTCAAATCTTGAAACCTGCTACTGATACCGGTGGAATACAATGTATTGTAGGTATTCTTTTTTAGGATTTATTCATCATCGTCATCATTTCAGCCGAAAGACGTCCACTGCTGGACATAGGCCTCCCCAAGGGGGTGTTGCCATAATCGCCACGCTTGGCAGGCGGATTGGCAATCGCAGTATGGTTGTTACAAGGACACAGAGAACGCTGCTGCCCATTCTCTGGTAAGTCCCTTAGTCGCCTCTTACGACACCCACGGGAAGATATGGGATGGTGCTATTCTTTACATCCGATACCACACGGACCAGGATTAATGAGACCAGGATTTATTAAACCAATTTAATATGGTATTTAAACACATTGTAATGAATAAAAGAAAAAAAAACAAGTCATGATCACGTCACACTTTGGTTGGAAAAATAAATGTGTATAAATGTCAAATGTGTTTGACATTTATACACTCATTGTGTCACCATCACGAAGATCACCGATTCTTCTTTAGGGAATAACTACTTTATACTAACGTTCAAAATGAAAGGAGCGGATCATTCGGTGTCACGCTTGACCATCGCCCAAAATTGTATTAAGGAATATCCCAAGCTGACGGTGGAATAAGTCTGTTAGAGCTGAACTTCCGAATATTATTTTGATTATTAGTACTAGGTGGGCATATTAGTATTATTTTTTATTGATACTGCTATAATTATAGTTCTATCTACATTGAATACTGAAAACAAGTATTTCTATTCATGTTTCAGGCCTTGACTAGCACGAGAGGTAAAGAACTTTTCTCGGTGTACCGGCCGGCATTGGGCAATTATTAATTTTATTAAACTCAAACTCAAATTATTTATTTCAAATAAACCATTTACAGGCACTTTTAAATTGTCAAGGAGTCAGTCAGTCAGAAAGTTGAGGCTAGTTGCTCGTTCCAAACAGTAGGTTTCTATGGAGAAGAAAGAGCAAGAAACTCCATGAACACTCTTTTAAAATGAATAAAGTGTTACAAAACATCACTCGTGTTAAATTTACGAGACACAAATGTGAGAAAAATTTAACAAGTTGTGCACGTTAAAAGAGGTCTAGAGACAATCATAAACTATTCAAAATTAATTTAAAATAACCGAGGCAGCTACGAGATGACCAGTCCCAACTGACGGTGCCCGTTCACGAACATGACGCATGGATTAAGTATACGAACCCTATTTACTCTTGATAACGTTATTGTACTACTCCCTTTACTACTTGTTATAGCTAAACTTAGTCTGAATGTGCATTATACTATTATTACCACTATGTTAAATTACCGGTGTACTGTAACCTAAACTTATGGTCAATAAACTTATTTTTATTACCTACTAGTTTCTACCGTATTTTATGGAAATTCGCAAAGACCGGTAGAAAGAAAGGTAAGTGCTAAAAGCCAAAACTTTGATCTTACGAATATTATAAGTACAATCATATTATATTATCTATAGATTTAAGTGATGCTGACCCAAATTACTTCCGTCTTCTTCCCAGGTCAAATACCAAAGTGTGTATTAGGGGCTGTCTCATGTAAATTGACGTTCAGAAAGTGCTGATTCTCAGCTTACTATAAAAATGAATAATAAGCGCTTTATTTTTATGGTATCTTAGACCTAGCTCCTGTTTGCGAAAAATTAACAAAAATAATTATCATCTTTAGATTTTATTCGACAAGACGCTTAGGTATCATATCTGCTTTGTCTCTATCTCTCTCATTGGGCAATAAATACTTATTAAGGGGTAAAACTTGTCCAATAAATACAGTCTCCAGGACATTTACCTACTAGGTTAAAAAAATATCAGAAGGAGACATTTACGTTGAACATTTCGACAATCTTTGGTCATCAATAAACTCTGAAATCGAAAACTCGTTAGTCGATGTACCTTTTCAATCATGCCTTATTTTAAGTTTCACTTGTTCGATGCTACAAACAAGGCTATCAATTTTCTAAACGCCAGTCAGGCTGTCAAATGCTCTTGAAATTATACTGTTAGTCCGTAGGTGCGGTCCGTACACATGACTAGTGTTCTTGAAATACGATTTGTACGTTTAAAATTATTTATTTTTGACAGAATTAAGTTTCAGTTGGACCGTTGTCGCTAGACTTTCAAATGTAAATAGAATGTCACATGGGTAGAAAATAATGTCCAAAGAACATATTATTGTGACTAAAAATACGACAGATCGATACATCTTGACTTACAAACCTACCTAGCCTGTCTCCTGACTGATAAGTCTGTATGTTTTTAAAACAGCAAACATCTGCCGCAACACTCCAGGGAAAACCAAAATGTCAACACCGTTACCTATCCAAACTTTCTTCAACTTTTTTCACAGAAAACCCTACCAGATTATTCATGTAAGCATGTAAAAAATTCCTAACGGATCGCACGATAAGCCGTCGCATTTTGTTGAGACAATAAAAGAACGCCTAAAAGAAAATATTCTGAATTTCTAAAACTACTGCGTTGTTATACCCGCCGCGGGGACACAAAGTGAATTATCATCTACCTACACATACAAGTAAGTATGTTGTTATAATATTGTGATGTGCGGCATAAGTGTGGTGATATTTATTTTCAATAGAAGGAAAGAAGTTAGGGTGTTTTATAGGAATATTGATAAGGTACTACCTTATGAGATCTAACCTCATTTTACTTGTATCACCTATTTTAAATACTTGCTGCTACCCCAATTAATTTTTGAAACTGTTAATTTAAGTGGACTATTTTTCGTTTTGTCTATTTTTGATAATTCGAGAACAAATACCTAGGTAGGCACCAAATATTTTCTAAACACCAAAGACCAGTATTAATAGTAAGCAAAAGCATCCATACATTTTACCGTGAATTTTGACAAATCGAAGGGTAGTTTGGTTTAGTTTGGTTTCTAAATCATAAACTAGCCTAGGATGTAAGAAAATTTTGAGTCATAAAATCCTTTAAATAACAGCGATAATGGATCGATACCAACATTTTTTCACACATTCTGGGCACGGACAACAAAATGAACGGAACATTTTATTTTATCCTCATTACAACAAAGCCACAATGTAAATTAGTACTGCGAACGTAACATGAAACGCGTGATGAAATATTTCACTCGTTTATATCGAGGCTTGAGGCATTATATTTGTATACGTATGTATAGGTAGATGTTCATAAAGCCGAGAATGTTTTCACACACCGATACCTCACGCGGTAGCGGCGGCGACACGCGAGTGTGATTGTGTGTACTTATTATGAAATAACCGACTGGCACGCTTTGCCTTTAACTTGGCAATGTGAGGATTCAGTTCAGGGAAAACCAAAGCGTTACGTACTTACTACGTGAAACCATGAAGTAAGAAGTAAATATACAGAGATGTTGCTATACTTACGAATACGAGGCGTGACTCTTTTCAGGGACATGTCTAGGTCATTTCAGAGGGCCCAGTGTGAGTTTTTTAACCTATTTGACCGCGTCAACTTAAGGCGCTTCCCTGACCAAATAACCTTGACCATACGTTTCCTCTTTGTCGCAGAATCGAAATTCGCACAATTTTTGTTTTTTTTTTTGTTATAAAAAAAGAGAATCGATCTTTTGAAATAAAATAAAACGTGAATTATAAAGATTTTTAAGTTACTTAATATTAGTGTAATCTTCAAATTGATAGCACGTCAACTTTAGCAATAGATACTTACATGTTTTCAATTATTTTAGTCATTTTTTTACAGGGAGATTTAGGTGTTTAAAGGGAACATAAAAAAAAAATAGGAACGTGGAATGTGATGATAGGTTATATTGAACATTAATAATATGCTTTTAGATGTAGTTTCTTTCTCTTAATAGCCCCTGAATAACGGAGAAAAACGCACTTTTGGTCGGGGTAGCGCCTTAAACGTTCGCATAATTATGTCAAATTGTAGGGAATAATTGTGTATCTTATTGTTGCCACTAGACGACGCTGTTCCAGTTTCAATACAAATTGAAGTTTACGTTGACTCAATCGTGCACGAATACAAACTCGCACTAGGCCCTCAGGGGGCCAAGTCTGCTATTTTTATAATTTCGTCATTCCAACACGATCCCATTGTCATTTTGCTAAAAGTTCGTAATCTGCTCAATTCATGATGGTCCATCATTGGTCGGTCAAATTAAAAGCAATGACTCCACAATGACGTTCTAATGGTAGGTCACTGATCAAAGGAACTGTCAAAATTTTTGCAAATTACCGCATAAGTCAGTCATTCAGTTGTCATTTTGTACGAGATTACCATTCTATATCATTTCTTTCAATGGCGTGTCAGTGGTTGACCATTGGAAAGTCATAATGACGCCATTATATTAGTAGATTACCAAACTTGTCAAAATCAACAATTATGAAATCAATTGTAGACCATTCTGACACTATTGTAATAGCAGACTTGAGGCCCTGGTCGAGTCCCGCCCATTTCACCTAGCGATGAATAGGAAAAGGTAAACATGAACATCAAGTGTCAAGATGAATTCACCACGCCCATCTTGTTGATGTCAATGCGCTTTCGGTGTCATAGTGCATAGTTGATAATACCATGCTGGCTTTCTCCCGAAGTTTTCGAAAAACCAGTTTTAAAGCGATGGTGATGAAATGAATGGTAAAAACTTAGTAAACGTGCTTTGCATGAACCCGCAACCTTAAAATTAGAGACCGTTATTTCTGGCCTACCAGCACACATGTATCATTAATGATATAAGCGTACGTCTCGTATAATCACGCGCGCGATGGCAGGACCCAATATGCTGCGTCCGGAAACACCTACGACGCAGCTCTGTGTTCCGGCTGCATCACACCACGAAGGTTCGGAGGAGATCGTGGAGTATGTTCGAGCCAAGACCAGCTGGACCTTAAGGGTCGAGAAGTTGGAGTCGCGCCACAATACGAATTTCAAGTCATTGGTGATGCGAGTCCCGACCGATGCATTATTGAGACCTTCCTCAAGGAAGAGTTTTGGCCGAAGGGGACACCCTTCGGCCAAAACAGCCTTCCGCGGAATCGCCGATACATGACAATGTATCGGCGATTCCGCGGAAGGCGACACCACGCACGCAGCGCGATACGACGCCGTCTCTTCGTGTACTTACAAAATAGTTTAGTAATATTTTTGTGGTTTTTAGAAATATGTAGGTATGATAGTCTATAAGGTATATACGTTATGGGTCTTTTGTTACCTGAAATAAATGATATTATTATTATTATATCTACTAAAAATCTTTATCACTATCACTACATAATATAAATTAAAGCTGAGTTAGTGTTCCTTCGGACCAGCAATTCCGGAGATTTGCCATCTCCGGAATGGCTGGTCCGACTGTGTAACTTCTTTCGCAAATTAGAAGCTACGTTATTCCTGAATGATAAAGGCTATATACCTAAAAATATTAAAATACGGAATCCGTAAATAAAAAAGCCTAAAACCCTTCTCAAATACGACCTACCTATGAAGCTGTAATTTGGCTTATTGGTCGTTTATAAGTTGACGTTTTAATAAGATGTCACCTAAAAAAAAGGTTTTGACTTCCGCGTGAACGAAGTCGCGGACAAAAGCTAGTGCATTATATCAGCAACATGAGTAGATATCATCGTAGGGAGTTACCTCAATCTTTGTTGAATTTCCCTTGTGCGTAAGATAGGCGGGCGTAAACGGAAATAATAAACACTTCGGTGATACCGTTGTCATATTTTTAAGGACTTTATATTTTTCATAACTGCAACAAGACCAATCGATATTATATTGTAGGAAGAACGTGTGTTTTTTTTTCTTAATTTTTCAGGTGACTGACACTCACACTTAGTCTGAAAATAAATAACACGCACTGTTCTTGTACAGCCATCGACAAATGCATATTGTCTAAACTGTTTTCAGTATCATTTCACATTTCCTATTAGAATATTTTAAAAAATATTGTATTCAATAATAAACATTTAAAAATCTGAAGTGTCAAGGGTCGTATTTTGTCGCTGACCGTTACCAAAATAAAGATTAAAACGCGCGTAACAAAAATGTATTGATCACTAAAACGTGACGTCATCTATTTCAACCTGTAACCTTCAACTGTCCACCCCCCCACCATTACCCGAAGATAATTTAAAACAATTATATTAGTGCGTAAGAGTTATTAGACATAATTAAATTAATATATTGCTCATGTACCTACGGTTCAGTATACATTATGTATAAGTTATTTTTAATAAACGGCAAGTAAATATAATGTTGGTCACGCAAGTATATATCACGCAAGAATATTACTTAAATATTTATTTTTATTATTTATTTTACTGCGTTATTTCGATTCTAATATAAGTTAAATGCTGTGTTCATATCCTCGGTGCAATAATGCTTGAAACATTGCGAAATTCAAGAACAAAATGCAAGGTTTTTTGAAGGAGGAGAATAATAAATGTATAAGACTGGACAGAAGAATACTAAACTTAAGTCATATCTATTATTGTCGAACGGGGTGACTTTGAAACAAAGGGTGACTTTGATAATTACTTGAAATTCTAATATGTACTTTACTAATTTTTACCCCTAAAATTAAATGCAGTCGATTATTTTATCTTATACTAGCGACTTGACCCGGCTTCGCATGGGCCTATAGCCTTCCTCGATGAATGGACTATCCAACACAAAAATATTTTTTCAATTTGAACCAGTAGATCCTGATTTTATAATATTAGTATAGATAAGGAATTCAAGTCGTTACGCCACCCTAAATATTAGTCGAAAATGCGTTCTACGTCAGGGTGACTTTAAACCAGGAATAAAAATGGGGTGTTATCAAAGCAGTCCCATTTTTACCCGACTACGGCAAAGCCAAAGGAGGGTTATGATTTTGACAGGCTATGTATGTATGTATGTATGTTCGTCTGTTCGCTCATAGCTAAACTACTTATCAGAACTGAACAAATGAGGTACCGTTAGAAGCGTCTTGATCGTCCGCTGGTTATAGGCTATATGACGTGTCACCGAATCCAATGTGGCGCCCTCTGGCAGACCATAGATAGACCTCTGTGCCTGTATCCCATATGGGTGCGATGAAAGAATTATAATGGCATGCAACCACAGCTTTACCTTGACCAGTTTGTACCTATGTCTTGATTTCTGTCCATAATATTTTCTTGTTTCGTACTTTTTAGATCACTTTTTGTTGTGGTCGGGTTTTAGTTTTTAATATCAATAAAACTGACAAATTATCTTTTTTTTCTCCTAAATTATTAATTATTTTTAAGTAGTTATTTGTGTTATCATTCAAAACGTCGTCTTTAATTTTGTTTTTTTTTTCAGATTTTATTCTAATATTGAAAAAGATATGTAGGTTTTTATTTCAAAACTATAGTTTTCAATCAATCTCACCCCGTTCGACCGGTACTCATAAATGCAAAGTTTCGTAGAAATTGTATTTGGTACCTATTTATTGGTCTGATATCTACGAAGGATATCGTCGTTAATAAACCTATACTCCATTTATAATAGCATTAGAAAAAAAAGCTTTTTATAAAAAAGACAACCGCCTTCAAAAAGTGAAAAATAACTTTAGCACAGAACACACATTGACTTTAGTTTCGAAATTCTAAGTTAATTATCACTTTTTGAAGGCGGTTGTCTTTTTTATAAAAAGCTTTTTTATTTTCCGCTTTTTAGTACCTCCTTCTCATTCAAATCTATTAAGAAGAGATTGAAAGTTAACTACTACAAAGATTGATGAAACTAAAACGTCGTCTATGTAACACTTTTGGGTATTTGTTGATTTTTCAAAAAGTGCTGAATCAATTTCGATAAAATTTATGTGGGTCCACCCCTGAAGCATACCCTATCTATAAAAAAAAGAATTTTCAAAATCGGTTTACGTTTGCCTGAGAAATCGCGTAACAAATCGCGCACATACTTAATGCAAATTTAAGACTTATACGGTTTTCTCATGGATGCCATGGTCAGAACTGGACCAAATTAAAATGGGACCACACGGGAAGCACTAGCTTAAAAATAAAAAAAGAATCATCAAAATCGGTTCACCCAGTCCCGAGAAATCAAGTACTTAACAAACATAAAAAAAAAAAAAAAAAAAAAAAAAAAATACAGACGAATTGATAACCTCCTCCTTTTTTGAAGTCGGTTGAAAAGAGGCTCATTGAAGCAGAAATGCAAAACATTTTATTTAAAAGATAAGTTAATACAATTTTAATTAAATTTATTTTAACATAATTTTGATAAATAGATCTAAGATAGTAGTAGTAGTAGTAGTAGTAGTAGTAGTAATTTTGATAAATAGTACTAAACATGGATCTTTATCTTTACAAGACTTTTATTCTGTTTATATTATTATAAACAATATAAACAGAATAAAAGTCTTGTAAAGATTAGATAACATTTTAAATTTTGTAGAATTACAGTGAAACGAATAACGTTCCGGGTATTGTTCATCCCTGCTTCTGTTAGGTTTTTAGCATTGACACTGTAATTTTAAATTGGGATTAAATATACAACTAAATGAAAGCCACATAATTTTAGAACACACACAGCTACTACAGCAGTAGCAGCAGCAGCAGCAGCTACTGTAAAAATAGATTATAATAAATTCGTTGTCTATCGTAACTTTAACATGTTTATTGTACTTTTGTTACAAATTGTGCATTGAAAAGAACATTTTTTAACTTGTATCTTATGTTATTGTAAATTGAGTATAGACTTATAATAAATACATATAAGTTTGTAATCGCCAACCTGATTTGAGCAAGCGTGGCTTAGCGTGGTGATCAATGTTCGTACTTTCTCTGTACGAGGAGAAGCCAATGCACTGCAGTAGGACAATAATAGACCGGTAGATTTTTTCAGCTATATCTCATTCGTTAATTTAGTTAAGTTCCTAATTAATTATTTCCAGTTTAAATATTTCGGAGCACACCAAACGTAACAGTTCAAAAAATTACTCCAGAAAACCAATAAAAAGATTTACTCCCACAATAAACAATTTCGTACAATCGACTTTTACGGCTTCGCGAAATACCCAGCAGCTACCCTACCCTTATACATTTTTATTAATTCCACCATCGTTACAAAACAATGGCATTCATCAAGGAAATGGTGCAAAACGAGCCCAAATGAAAATATACGCGAGCCTAAAGGATCAACGCGGGAAATATGAGCGTTACGTTTTCAACAGTTGATCGTCATTCGTGTGGGTAATTTGTACATTTTTTTTCCACGTAATTGGACGCTTAACAAATTGCCCCCTAAATAACAGAAATAGCCGCGAATGTGTAAGGGTTTGTGTTGGTTGGTAGACCGACCGGGCACACTTCGGTATATAGGTAATTATGACACTATTCGCAACTTCAAACAACGTCTTTTTTTATCTATACGAAAATTATTGTTGTTATTTGTTTGAACGCCCTGTTGTCCGAAACTACAGAACCTATTTTGAAATTATCTATCGTCTAGAAATGAACTCTGCACTTAGCAACATTGCTTACATGGATAAATTGTGTTTTCTGTAGAAATGATTGAGGTACATTCAAAAATTGCATGATTTGAAGAAAGTCTGGAGCGATAAAACGTTAAAAATTTCAAAAACTTGTCAAAAATGTAGGTAAATTTGAGGTATTTTAAGAATATTCTTAAAAATACGAGAATTGACAGGTGGAGTTGCAAATTCAAGATAATTATGGCATCACACAAATTTTGGAAATATTTAGTTTTAATACGTAACCGCGCTTATGTGTCCGCAGCCTAATAGCCATCATCGGAATTAAAACGTACGAATGCAAAAATATGTTGTTGGCGGGAATTATTGTGTTACGTTTGTGTTTGTCGTTACGAGTCAATTCAAATAGATGACATAACGCATAGGAGCTTTGTAATTATGTTTATGAGGGGACATTATTGTTATTTATTGTGTAGGTACTGGCTGGCTATTTATTATTTCTAAATCGATCGTGTTTTGTTTCGAATATTACCTATATTTTAAATTTTCTGTTTTGTTTTTAATATTTCTATTTAATAAAATACTTATTAACCAACTTTATGTTATCCGAAATATTCATAGCAAAACATCCCCAACCACTTTGTCATAATTATGTCACCAATTTCCTTACTCTGGCTAATAACTTTGCGAAAACTTTAACTCTTAATAGGAGTTAGATAGCCTCGAATAGCCTTGTTCAAAAGTAATAATTTATTACAAGATGTGAAGCATAGGCTATATAATTATAGGTAGGTACTCGGATATCTATGTTAGGTACTATACCTAAAAAGCAATCGTAACAATTCTTTCAGTATTTAAAACTATTCCTACTGAAAAGTTCTTAGCTTTTAATAACTAAATATCATTCTTTTGTTTACTTTGTTCCATATTCAAAATTCGTATTTTATTTCCAAAGAATAATTTTATAATGTAATATAGTTTAGTTTTAAATATTTTATTTGTAAATTAAGCTGTTATTTCTTATTTTCTATCTTGTCAATTACCGGTGTCAATTCCTGAACTTAATTTTTACTACTGAGTAATTATTAAGTCTTACTTAGGATCGTGAATATTACGAATTTCTGTGAAGATTTACCTCTTCGTTCACATGAAGTAAGTAAATAATAATAGTAATAGGTAATT
Organism: Charanyca ferruginea; assembly: GCA_947361185.1. Lineage (NCBI taxonomy): Eukaryota > Metazoa > Arthropoda > Insecta > Lepidoptera > Noctuidae > Charanyca > Charanyca ferruginea. The sequence continues at coordinate 9,487,287 of OX376070.1, forward strand.
TATTCTTCTAAAAAGTACAAAAAGTTACAGAAATAAACATAAGCATTTTTGGTGAGGTGAATGGTGAAATACATGAGGCATTTCAAAATGTATGACCACGATGCTCAAATTGAGACATGCTCATATCTTGGGAAGTCGGTGGTTGGCCGTTCTAAATGTCCTATTTTGTAGAAAAATATTACACATATCTAACAGTTTTTCATAAATTACAACTTCACTTAATAATAATAATAGAATTTTGACTACGTAATAGTCAAAATTCTATTGTTTGTGAAAAGCACGCTATTTTTAAGAATTCTACAGGGTGGCGATGAGAATAGCACAAAAAAGGATCATGACAGGATTTGGTATATTTCTTTTTATTGAGCATTAATAATATTAAATTATGGCGCCACAAGTTGCCGCTCTTCTCTATTTTGGTTACATGTATTTATGCTCCTTAGTATATTTTTATTTTTATTTAGTGGATATGATTTATTTGAATGTTTCAAAATATTCTTATGAACTAGTATTACCAGTATTTTCATTTTTTGGCGTATTGTTATCCCCACCTTGTATATTACGATGAATCGCAGTTTTTTTCTGAATTCAAGCGCCCGCGCCTTTCAGGCAATGTCGGAACTAACAAGTGACCGACACCGCCATCGCCTAAACAGAGTGTATGGTTTGGTGAGATAGATATCGCCAAAAATATGAAATGGCCTAAACTACAAATTATTTTACATAATATATCCCATTCGAAATTCAATTATTGTGACCTGTTTAGTATGAAACCTCATTTGTACAACACAATAATAAACAAGTTATTAACAAGTCAAACGGGACCCGATCGAACAATCAAACTTGAGCAACATGTTCCAAATAACAACTGCGGGACTCGCTTCCACCACTGGCTTCCAGTAACTTTCAATGCATTGTGGATATTTCATTAGTTGGCACAGCACTCCCCTGGTTCATTAGCACTAGATTGGACTGGAACAAAGTGACTGTTTGACTTTTTTATATAACGGTTGTCTAAGGACCTGAATTCTCGAAGTAGTTGAGGACAAAGATTGAATAAATACGAGGATTTTCTTAAATGGTATAACACGAAAATAGGGTAGTTTACTCTAAATAATAAAAAATCTAAGTATAAATATATTACTAAGATAGTCTAGGCAAAAAGCAGTCGGAAAATGTTAGTTTTAGATAATAAAAAACAAAATATTTTTTTTCATGACAATATGACAATCATGGTGTTATAAAACAGATTAAAAAAACTGAAAACTTTTAATTGAATTAAAAAAAAAAAGTAGCCGCCATGTTATTACGCCATACTGCGTACTGCTGATATAACCAATAAATTGTCACCTGTCAGTCAACCGATTGGCGTATTATAGCCTTTGTACTTTTATGGTTTACGTAACCAACGTGTTTTTTTAATTATTACACCTATCACAAAATACCATTTTAATTATTTTTAAATTATATTCAATTATCATATATTATTATGTATAATAGCCAGTGATAGGAATAGGTAGTGCTTATTAGCCTAAAGTTTGAAGAACAGAGACAAGAAACGGAGACTTCCTTACTACTATATTTTTTCCCGGACATCTGCCCGGACAACACTTAAATACATTAAAAAATTATGTTATTTGGAATAAGTTCGTGTTGTTTACCTAAAGTTTGCGACTAGACATAACATAACACAGTCGTTACAACTATCAAATTTTCCGAAAGTTTTCTTTTTGGAGAACATTTTGTAAATGACTTGTTGATCTTAAAACTATGAAACGCAGTCTTTGTTTAAAGAGCCGTACACGTTTCGAAGTAAATATCTGCTTTCTAGCTCGCTCTTGGCCACGTTTGTTGAGATTTCTAAAGTTCAAGTGTGTAATTGAAAAAAAAAACTGATAATTGTTTTTAAAATAATAAAACGGTAATTTTTATCATTTTAGCATTCTCTATACGTATTTTGGATGGAGATAGAGTATTTATCATTTCAAAAACAAAAGGTATTTGTCTTTTACCTTACTAAAATATATTTCAAAATGTGCATAATGTTGGGTCACATTGTTTAGTAACACACTTAAACTTTAAAATCTTTAAAAACACCATTTAATCTTTATTGCACCGAAAGTACAATGGGCGGACTTTTACGGTAGCGCATTTCGTTATCTATTGTTAAACTCGGCGTGGTCGCATACCCGTGCGGCGTGGGAACGCTCTACATACCTTCCCCCACCGCCGCGTGACGGCGCGCCGCTCAGGTTATTCTCACTCCTGTACTTCGGTCTGTTGAGTGCGCATCTCCTGTATCACGTATATTGTTTCTGTGAATATTGTTTTTGACCCTCGCATGTTTTTTGGTTTATTTATTGGATCTTCCTAATACGACTACCTTGGCTTGAATTTATGGATTGTGATTTTCTGCAATTAGATTGTTCCTGTCTGTCTACATCAAATAATACGGTAAGTCAACCTTTAATTAGTTTTGAATGTTTTGACTAAAGTTATTTATTTTATTTCTTGTAACAACAAATTCAATAACAATCACGTGGCTACGCGTGTTCATATTTTTTTTTTCAATCTCAGCAAACGTGGCCAAGAGCGAGCTAGAAAGCAGATATTTACTTCGAAACGTGTACGGCTCTTTAAACAAAGACTGCGTTTCATAGTTTTAAGATCAACAAGTCATTTACAAAATGTTCTCCAAAAAGAAAACTTTCGGAAAATTTGATAGTTGTAACGACTGTGTTATGTTATGTCTAGTCGCAAACTTTAGGTAAACAACACGAACTTATTCCAAATAACATAATTTTTTAATGTATTTAAGTGTTGTCCGGGCAGATGTCCGAGAAAAAATATAGTACTAAGGAAGTCTCCGTTTCTTGTCTCTGTTCTTCAAACTTTAGGCTAATAAGCACTACCTATTCCTATCACTGATAATAGCAGCGCATTTGTGACACAGCGAACTGACGTCATTTCCGCAGAGCAATATGGCGTCCACTACAAGGCGTTTTCGTCAAACAACGCGCGAGATTTGAAAATTTAGTGGACGCATTTTTATGGGACTTATTGACTGAATAAAAATTTTGTTTTTTTTGGTGGCATATTAGCACAACAAAATTTAATAAAGGCACTTTTCAAAAATATTATTGTCTTGTGTCATAGGTCATGTGTTGCGCCATGGAGGAGGCTTATGTACAACAGTGGACCTTTGGTAAGCTGAAGTAATGATGATGATAGGTCATGTAAGTATAATTGTAGTCGGCTAGAACAGTCATAGTAATCATTATTATACACTTACAGCAATGCTGACCAGAGGCATTCCAATTCACACGCTTTTTAGAAAACTGTTCCTACCGACAGTGTGTGTTCTATACAAAACGTAGTCAATAATTTTGCTCAAATTGTAACTAAACTGAACATGTAAAATTTTGAAGAAAGTTTCAAAATGATTCGTACCTAATTCTATTCTATTATAATGAAATTTCAAGTAATTTAGACGAAATCCCTAATTAAACTTTTGTGTTCCGAATTTTAACGTGGAAGAACAAGTTGCAACGATAAAGATCGTTCTGGAAAACCATTCACATCTGTTACCAACAAATGTTAAAAAGGTCAAGGAGTTAGTACTTAACGATACATCATAATTTCAGCCGAAATAGGTCCACTGCTGGACATAGGCCTCCCCCAAACAACCCCCCCCGGGTTGCCATAATCGAAACGCTGGGCAGGCAGACGGCGATCGCAGTATGGTTGTTACAAAGGCACATAGAACGCTGCTGCCCATTCTCTGGTAAGTCCCTTAGTTGCCTCTTACGACTTAGCCCCTTCGCACATGGCGTCGTATCGTAAGCGTATCGTAGAACGCGCGTAGTACGAGAGCAATACGAGCAGGAACATGTTCAGACAAGTCCGCACACGAGGGCAGCGTATCGTATGAGGTGTTCATTGTCATTACGATAGTCCTAGCGTACTGGCGTAAAAAGGAAGCGACAAAAAAAAATTTTAGAATGATAACTGCAAATGTTATTGAATTTGTGAGCCTAATCGAAACATTTCCTTGCCTATATAATCATTCATTAAGTGATTACTCTAGGAAAGATGTAACGGAGAAAGCTTGGGCAGAAATATCGTCAAAAATTAACTGGACAGGTATGTAAACAATATTTTTTATTTAGTAGAAATTAATTATACACAATGCCGCCACTGCCACGGAAGAGAATTATTGGGTTTCAAAAAATAAACGAAATCAAATAACAAGAAATCCTCTTCGTCTTCAGAGAAGGTAAGGTCATCAATAAATTCCCCAAACACATCTGGTACGCTTGACGCCATGATTTCAACTGAGATATTACAAAACGATACGTCTACGCGACGATTCGTTTGTAGAACACTCCGCGTCTCGTGCGCGTAGCGTAATTACGATACGCGCACGAGACAACTACGAATGCGAAAAGCCATAGGATGGTGCAATTCTGTACGTCCGACACCATACGGACAACACGCACATCTGTTACCAACAAATGTTAAAAAAGTCAAGGAGTTAGTACTTAACGTTAAACGTGTAACTATTCGTTTCATGGCTGAGAGTCTAAAGACTTCTTATAGGAGTGTTCAGTTATTAGTTTCTGACTACTTAAACTTAAGAAAGATCTCCGCGCGGTGGGTTCGAGGAATGTTCACGGAGGTGCAGATGGAAAAGCGAGTATAGATTTCCAAAAAAAATCTAGCCATTTTTCAAGCAAATACAGGCAAAATTCTGCAACGATTCATTACCGCAGACGAGACATGGGTACACCACATTGATCCCGAGACCACAAAACGTATGAAACGTATAAAGTATGGGTTGGAAAAGAGACAACCCTCTTCACCGGTTGTTAAAAAAATTACAGTTGTTTCTTCTCTCTTCTGTTTCTTCTATCAGTCTTCTGGGATGCTGAAGGAATCATTTACATTGATTATTTAGAAAAAGGAGCAACAATTACCAGTCCTTATTATGCAACATTGATGCAAAAATTACGTGAGGAAATTAAGATGAAACGACGAGGATAGTTACGTGCTGGTGGTCGGTTTCATCAAGATAACGCTCCCGCGCACACATCCAATGTGTCCCTCGCTACCATTAAGAACACCCACCATATTCACCAGAACTCGCTCCTTGCGATTTCTACTTATTCCTTAAATTAAAAGAACAGTTCCGAGGTACCAATTTCAAGAACAATGGCGACGTCATGACTGCGGTGGAGGTGTTTTTTGAGACTCAGGAACAAGAGTTTTTTCAGCCGGTATACGACAACTTGAAAACCGATATTTTAATAAAATATTGAAAAATAAAATATTTGGTGGTTTTTATAGCATTACCGGAAACTTTTTGATCGCCCTAATAGTTTACCTACACAATAATATTTACAAATAATGAAACTGTAGACGACCACTCCTTAATATTTTTAAACAAACAATGAAATCGTGTGCGAGCCACAGTAATAAGTACAAAAAGAAATAAAAAATATATTAAGTATTTAATTAAGTAGATTAATTAACAATCAGATGGATTTTGTCTAGACTGTAGAAATGAAATCTTAAGCCTTTTAAGACCCTCCAAGAATATTCTCACTCTGCTTTGCTAAGACAAACCACCCTACAATGACGCTGTCACGTCGCCCGAAGATGCCAGAAAACATAAACTTCAAAGTCACTTCATTTACTTATCTCAAAAAGAGAACGGAAACTGCTGCAGTAGGAAGTCATTGCAATTGCAAGAAAGTTGCATGAAAACTATTGACATTAAGTAGGTGCGAGAAACTCAATGTTTGGCTTCGGAAATGAAGGAAATTTCAATTTCAGTAATATTCTTGAGAAATGGAGTTGATACTATAATATTTATTTAGATAGGTACTTTACAATTTTTTATTTGTTAGATTTTTGTTCCCTGGAGGTTTTTAGGATTGGTTAGGATTGGCTCTTTAGGTTTACAGTAACTTTTTAAATAGTCGTATATTTTTGTAACAGTTGGTCACAAAAGATTACAGTTATTATGATAACATAAATGGAAAATTATCGTTTATTTCTAATACTAGCTTCTGCCCGCGACTTCGTACGCGGATCCTGTTGCTTACGCCAGCGACAACGGGGTCGGCAAAATCGAAGATCTGAAACGTCTGATGTCGAATTCTAAGAGCCCGGGGACGGGAAACCAACATACCGTTGGTTTCGCGTTCCCAACGGGATGTTGTTTCGCGCGAGACGATTCGAGACGTTCAAAAAGTACAATTTTGAATCATACCTCCGATGGCGGAATATGTGGCGTAGTCAATCTTAGGAGTACACGTAAATGCACTCCGTTCCTTATCAACCCGAAGAAGGTCGCCAACTCGCCATGCCCTGTGGCTATATCTGAGACACATCCGATTCTTCAGATGATATCGACATTCTGTTCAGAGAATGTCGAAGTCAATCAGAATTCAAACGTTCGTTGCGCTCTTCTTCTGTCTCTTCATGCCGTACTCCAGCAATTCTTTCTCTCTCACTTTCTAACTGATTATGAATATTGTGTTGTGTGCGTGTTCGGGACAATGTATGATAATCTCAATCAGCAGTTAGTCGTGCATCACGTTCATCACTCGTTTTAAAAGACCTGTTAGTAGATGTGCGAATACGCTGAGAACTCAAGTGTGATTCTGTATTGGTAAACGTTTCCGATTCGCGAGACAATGCATGTCGCTCACGATCAGCGGACAGTCGCGCATCACGTTCCGCACTTGTCTCTAGAAACCTAGAAACAGATGCGTAGATACGCTAAGAACTCAAGCGCAATTCTCTATCCGTGAACGTCTCCGACTCGCGAGACAATGCGTGACGTTCACGATCAGCGGTCAGTCGCGCATCACGTTCCCCACTTGTCTCTAGTGACCTGTCAAATTTTCAATGATATACCAGCGTCATCCAAAATCAGTCCTAAACTGTTACCGCCTTCACCGCGTGGAGGTATTCCCAGCTTATGTTGTTTTATAACATACAGTGAAATTTGTGATAGCTTTGATTTCCACATCAGATGTTTCTGATCTCCAATTTTTATATATCAACAGGAAATGCTCATCAGACCGAACCACTTTTGCTAAGACGTCATTCCTATATGTGTTATGGTGAAGCTGGGCTCTTGGAGTTCCACATCAGGTGTTCCAGATCTTCAAATTTATTCTCTCAGCAGAAAATGCTTATCACGTCGAACAATTTTTGCTATGGTACCATTTTTGTATATCTTGTAGTTTAGCTGATCAGTTGCGGTTCTACATCAGGTGTTCAAGTTTCCAAGATAAATTATAGCCTATATGTTGCCCAGACTTAATACCTATACAACAAAAAAAAAACATTAAAATCCGTCCAGCAGTTCCGAAGATTAGCGTGTACAAACAAACAGACAAACAGACAGATTTTTTTTTTTTGGATTTGTGCTCTATTACTAAACCCCCCTCAATTATTTTTTTTTTTAATATATTCAATGTACAGACACAGTTTTTTTACTGTTTTATTATATGTATAGATAAGTATATTGCGGTAATTTAGTCTCAAAATAACACATAGGTACAGGTACCTGTGTAGAATAAGACAGTTTTAATATATCTATTATGATTAAATCATCACACACATCATCGTCATCACTCGTTTACTTCGTAATATTCGTATGTAATTAATTGTTATCCGGATTAATAATTATCCGTGCTATCCTAATATAACCGGATAATTATTAATACTTATGGAAAATTAACTAGATCCTTAATAGGGTTTTTATTGAAAGTCCAAATCAATATAAACCATAATTATTCTTAAATAAATAATTTTAAAATTTTATCTCAATAAAATGTACGGACATTTTAACACTGCTAAGTTTTTTGAAAACTATTTATTTATGAATGAAATGTCAATTCCCCACCCAGCAAGATGCAACTTTCAAAAACTGGGGATGAGTTTCTCCCCTCCGTCACGGAACAAGTGAGAATCCTTAGGGACCACTCAAACCTTACATTGTGGGGTATACCACCATACATAATTTAAATCTAATCCTACCCCATATGCAAAGTTAATTCTTTCAAAATTAGATTTAGAACATCGCCGAAAGATCTCTCAGAAACGGATCCCGGATTAAGCGACACGAAACAGAATTAATTACTAGAAGGTAGAACGTATAAGCTAATTACGTATGAGGTAGTAAACAATGGCTCCTGTGCAAGATGGCGGTGATGTTGATAATTGCCTATTCTTTTGTTTTCCTAGAATAGATTCAATTTAAATTGACTTGTTTGGTGACTTGTCGTAAAATTAGGGAATAGATAAACCTTGACATGGGGGGCTCATGGCTAAGTAAAAGCCGGACGGATCAGTTGGTCAAGGATAAGCTACGCTTGCCGCGGTCGGTTTGTGGATGGGACCCCAGAGAAATAGATACCAGTTTTTTAAACAATTCTTTTAGACTTGTCTTATTTAACAGTACCCATTATACGCGAATACGGTTAATTATGTTAACCAGAAAAACAACCACAACATAGGTAACTTTACTAGTTACTATTTTTTTTAAATGAATTGAAAATTGTGGTTACATCACGATTAATCGCTAACAACGGAGGAAAGCGCTTTATTAGCATGCTCAAATAAAGCTGTTAGCGCTAAAACCGCTGAAGCGTATACTACGCTCAAACGTTTTTCATCTCACTGATATTTCGAAGAGGAAAATTATTTTGACCCAAATTGTCGGTTGGGATTCACATTATGAAAGCTAAACTGATTGAAATTTGCACGTGCTGTTTAGTTTGTCACGAGAAATTCAAAACGAATCGATATACCACCTATACATTTCCGGTACAAAAGCTAACCTCGCATTAGGCTTTATATATTTAGACGACAAGGTTGGTGGCTGAGAGTTCGGCTGCTGGTCTTCGTGTCGCGGTTTCGATTCCCGGAACAAATATTTGTATGACCTGCAGGTAGATGTTCCGTCCGAGTCTTTCTGTTTGTCAATGTGAGTTTACATTTTTTGTAAACGCACCCACGGTACAGGAAAAATGCCTAGTGGGGAGCAACGCTTAAAAAACAATATAAATCAATAAAAAAAAATAAAAAAAAGGTCAGCTTATAGTGAAAAAACCCGCCATTAACATTAAAAAAATGTTTATTTCTCACCAGCTAGCAACAAGAATTACAACATCCATACTTATTTAATATTATAAATGCGAAAGTAACTCTGTCTGTTACGCTTTCACGATGAAACGGCTGAATCGATTATGAAGAAATTTGGTTTAAAAATAGATTAAACCTTGAGGAAGGACATAGGCAACTTTTAAATCCGCGACTTCGGATGCCTCTGCGAAAACCGACATTCACGCGGACGAAGTCGCGGGCAGAAGCTAGTATCAAATAATTCAACATCATTTGTGGTGGTAAAGGAAGGTTTACGTAGGGTTTTGACTCTATCGTCTGAACTAGGCGAAACCTATAACTCACATACATACTTACATACATACTTGTATTTACACAAAAAATGTGCAAGTACAGTGGCGTACTTTAATGCAAGTTACAGGTATATTTGTGTATAACAAATATCAAAACCCTTGAGTGACAATACCTACATAATGAATATCACTAACAGAAGTTGGGGTTCCAATTTTAAAAATAAAGACAAATTCGATTCCGAAGCGACAATAAAAAGGTGAATAATATTCTGAATTCCGGTTACCTCTACCCTCGTGACCTGTCACCTGTCAGGTGCACTTACATGCTTCCATACTTTACGTAGGTACTTTTATATATGGACTAGTAAAGGAAAATATCAGTGATTTTACCTGATTTGTCCGAGTACGGTACTTAGTACTCATACCTTCCTATTAATAAAACCGGAATAAAGTTACACCAAGCGTATTCTTCGAAAAATGTATGGTTAAACCGACGAAAAACGGTGGTATAACTTTACTCCCCGTTTATTAATAAGAGGGCTAGTGTTTTGTTTTGGTGTTTAAACAAATCATTTTTTTTCTCTGGCAACTAACGTGACATGAATAAGACAGTAAATTATTATTATTTCTTATCTATGTTGGGGTCGGTTTAAAGTCTAACCAGAAGCAACTGAATACCAGTGTTTTATATAGAGCGAAGCATTACATATTTTACATAATATAATATTGTTAATTTACACATTAAGCAATTTGTTTAACTAAATTTATATAAACTAACATAATAAAGAGGTTATATTTGTCTGTTTTTTTGTTTGGTAATATCACGAAGTTCTGGGCCGATGACAAAAATTCACTGATTCAAACCATCATCATTGTCAATTGCTATCTTTTATGGAATAGTTGACTTCCATGCAGGTGAAGTCGCAGACAGAAGTTAGTTTTTAATAAATACCATGTCTTATTTCAAAGGATATCTATTAAAACCAACTATATTAAATTAGTTCTTATCTCAGTCGGTCTCTATCGTAAGTTTTTGAGAATATTCCAAACAAAAATGATGACGATCATTGAACCTTGTTTACGAATAGTGTTTATGAAAAGTTTCATAGATATACACAATTTCTCTAGAGCTGCACCAACGGCATGTGAAATTGAAACAGGGTGCTTTTCTGTTTGCATTTTTAAACATATTGCAAGTGGACAGAGCTGTGGGAGGCAAAGCTAGTATTTAATATGTCACGTCTTTCATATCAAGAGTTGAAACGACCTCCTTTTGTGGGATTACGTAGGAACTGACTTGCACGAATCCTTTTGAGAATATGGAACAACACACAATTGTGTCTCTCTGCTAGCTTACATAGAAAGAAAATATAAATATACTGTGTCAAGAAAGTACCGGGAAATAGTCAATAAAAAAACAAAATATGTATTAAATATCTAAATTTATTGTATCGCCTTCAGAGTAGGTCCCTTCCGTAAAGACACACTAACGTCAACGAAGAACCCAATAATGAAATCATTTTTAAACGCATTCTTTAGAATACACTTCAGTACTTGCCGCGAATTTTCTTTTACGTCATCTTTTTCAGTTAGAAGGCGCCATTCCGGATCTTGTTGACTAGTTTGCATGACAAACTCGTAAAGTCATGTCTCGTCACCAGTAACAATTCGTTTTATGAATGTGGGGTCGGAATTGACTCTTTCTAATACGTCTTCGGCAACTTTTACGCGATTGAGATTTTGCAGCTGATTTAAATCTTTCGGTACTAGTAGAGCGGCAAAGCATTTCATGCCTAAACAACCGTTTAAAACGGTACGAATTGATTCTTGAGACACAGAAATTTTAGCAGCTATCTCACCCAGACTAGAACGACGATTTTCAGTCACCATTTCCTTTATTATAGCGATGTTAGTTCAGTGAAAGACGTTAATGGCCGACTAGAACGAGGCAAATATTACACCACATCTCGACCACATCTAAATGCATTATACCACTCATACGCACGTGTTTTTGATAAAGTCGATTCACTGAAAGCCTTATGTAACATTTTCAGTGCTTCTGCACACGAAATTGTATTTGCAATGCAACATTTAAGACGAATTATTTGTTCGATATTTTGAACTATAGTGAAAATCGAAAAACACAGTTGATATTGAACTGACAAAATGGCGCTCTGTGAACAAACAGAGTGACCAGTGACGATCGAAGTCCGCGTGAGTAAAGAGGACAGTTGTGCCAACTTAACGTCAAAAAGAATCTAGACAATCCCTTTAAATGTGCTTTTATGATTCATTCCCCATTATGGTACTTTCTTGACATATACTATATCTTATATATAAAAATCTTCTGTGCGTGTGTATGTAAGTGAACTCCTCCTAAACGGATTAACCGATTTTCATGTTTTTTTTTGTGTATATTTGGTTGGTCTGAGAGTTGGTCGATAGAATAGGTTAGGTTGGGTGGGTTGGGTTTGGCGGAATGGCGGGACAGGCTTTCGCACCCTACTAGGCCTCGCCATCATTGAGGCGGTCCGGCCAGTGCTCGAACGCTGGCTCGGGAGGAGGCAGGCACAGCTCCCTGTCGTTTCGGGTGACGCAGGTGCTCTCGGGGCATGGTTGCTTCGGGAAATACCTGTGTCGCATAAACAGGGAGCCGGACGCCCAGTGTCACCACTGCGTCACGGCGCGGCATACGCTGGCATAGTGTGCCGCTTTGAGGGAGCCGCGCCGTGCCTTCGTCTTAGAAATAGGCAGTGATCTGTCGCTACTGGCCGTGGTCGAATCGATGGTTGGCGCACCGGGTGTCTGCGGAGGGCGGATAACGCCCTTTTCCAGCCCCCCTAAATGAGGCCAGGGGACTCACTCGGGGACGTCTGTCACCCCCCACATACATTAGGGTACCTGAGGTGGTGGCGCGTAGTGTTCCACGCATGCCCCTCTTAGACATCCGGCGGGGAGTCTAACACCTCACTGCTCCCCCCCCCCTCCCCCGAGGTGGCCCGCTGTAGCAGCCGGCACCAGTCGGGGGTTGCGGGAGTATCTCCAGTTCCCGCGACCCCCGACGTAGGTGTGAGATGGAACTCCGGGGAGGTTTTTAATCAGTAAGAGTCGACAGACCCCAGATTTAGATTATCTACGTTTAAAAATACTAAAGTTCATATTAATATTGATATTACAAAATTTACAAACTAGAAAGCCCATAAATTAAGATAAACCTGGGTCACCATCTGACTAGACTTTTACGAACTGTGTTCGGTGTCGGCTTCTAGTCTAATCGGATGCAGCTGAATACCAGTGTTTTACATAGAGACACTGCCTGTCTGACCTCTATAACCCAGTTACAGAATAACACGATACCACTGAGTAAGACTGATAGTCAGACTTTCTAAGTTCTGACTACCCAAAACGACTGTCAAAGATCTACGAATGACAGCCAGGACCAATGGCTTTACGTGCATTTCGAGACACGGAGGGATCTCGTGGATGGTCACGTCGCTCAACCATGACTAATCGATCGATACGGATTTTACTTAGGCTCTGATGAACCTGAACTAGCACTTTGCCTGCGACTTCGTCCGCGAGATTTTTTTTACGAATACCAATTATGAAAAAATGTATAGCATTCAGGGAGAACATAGCTTCCTATTGATGAAAGAAATTTTGAAATCGGATGAGTAGTTCCAGAGATTATCCGGTACATACAAACAAACAAATTTTACCTTTTTGTAATATTAGTATAGATAATACGAATAAATAACTAGATACACAAAACCTCTTACACCATATCACTCTTTAGTCATCACTTTGAAAACAAAAGCTGCATAACGTGAATATCATTTATTGAAACGAAAGGTAACGCCATAATAAAAACAAATTAAAACCATGAACTAATACGACGAATAAAATTCAATTAATTTAACTTCACGCCGAACCTATAATTTTCCAAGAACTATTAGGCTTCGCTAAAGTCCAATTTCCTAAAACACTGTGTTCTTTTATCGATAAACTTGTATCAAGAAACTCGTTGAGGAAATTTTTACGTTCCCTGAACAATCAATCATTGACAACCAGTGGTTATACTAATTTAGAATCATGTACCCGATTCTAAATAAGTATAACTACCTACTAGTAAATAAGTCTTTGCATTTTTACCTTTTATTTTGAAAATGTAAACAATAATAATAACATACGTTAGTTGTAATAAATCTTAATTATGCTGGAATAACAAATACTAATTTGACGAAAAGCTCATTACTTATCAGTCACACAAAATTAAGACTTATGACAATTGACGAGGGTTGTTATTATTTTACGTATTTTCCGCATAATTGTGACAAGCGCGGGATAACTACGTGGGCACTTTTACTTGTTTTATTTCTATTCCGTGGTTATATTATAAACTAAGTACTTAAATATGTTCTTCTTTTTATCGTTCTTCTCCAATTACTGAAGTTGAACATCAGCCTTGAAAATTTTCTTGTCCCTGGCGAGGTCGAACAACTCCAGGCGCTCTTGACCCCCAGTCCACTCCCTAATATTTCGTAGTTAGGACTTTTTCCGACGACCAACTCCACGTTTGCCCGCAATTTTACGCATTATTATTAATTGCAATATATCCTATCTCTTGAGTCCAAAAGATATTATGACCGAGGTAAGCTAAGTAACTACAGATATGACCGAGGTAGGCTAAGTAACTACAGATATGACCGAGGTAGGCTAAGTAACTACAGATATGACCGAGGTAGGCTAAGTAACTACAGGTATGACCGAGGTAGGCTAAGTAACTACAGGTGTGACCGAGGTAGGCTAAGTAACTACAGATATGACCGAGGTAGGCTAAGTAACTACAGGTATGACCGAGGTAGGCTAAGTAACTACAGGTATGACCGAGGTAGGCTAAGTAACTACAGATATGACCGAGGTAGGCTAAGTAACTACAGATATGACCGAGGTAGGCTAAGTAACTACAGGTATGACCGAGGTAGGCTAAGTAACTACAGATATGACCGAGGTAGGCTAAGTAACTACAGATATGACCGAGGTAGGCTAAGTAACTACAGGTATGACCGAGGTAGGCTAAGTAACTACAGATATGACCGGGGTAGGCTAAGTAACTACAGATATGACCGAGGTAGGCTAAGTAACTACAGATATGACCGAGGTAGGCTAAGTAACTACAGATATGACCGAGGTAGGCTAAGTAACTACAGATATGACCGAGGTAGGCTAAGTAACTACAGATATGACCGAGGTAGGCTAGGTAACTACAGATATGACCGAGGTAGGCTAGGAAGCTTTGGTGTGAAACAGTGATTTTTCACATCAGAAATAAGTTACATACACGTTATATACCCCATATTGTTCAATAGTGCATGCAATGTAGAAAACAGAGCAGATTTTACGTAAAAAAAATGTGTATCTTAATGTTTATCCATTTATCGAAACAATGTTGTAATTTAAACTAACAGAACGAAATGCGATGTGCTAAAATATGTATCTGAAACGGATATTATTGAAAACGTTTCAACAATGTATTAATTTATAATGCGTATAAATTGGGTTCGTTAGGTTATTCCGAAAGCAATGAGATTATTTATGCCAGCTTTACAAATTCCAAGAAACACTGTTTATGATAATGAAATGTATAGTGAAAAATGTATTGTTTATTATACCAGTATTTTTGTCTATTTACGACGTGGATGATATTGAAAACCGACTGTGACTGTTATGTAAAACAAGCTGCTGCCCGCGCCTTCGCTCGCATGAAAATATTGTAGGTACTTAGCAAGCTCTAAGATGGTAGGAATTTTTCCGACCTACTTGACACTTACGGTTTATTGTTGGTGGTTTTTGCGTAAAAGGGTAACAAAGATCTATTCATCCTCACAAACTTCTTGTTTATAATTAAATTGTTGTAGATTTCTGTAGTTAGCTAAAACAATTGAATTTGAAAGTGGTTAACAATGCTGAGTGCTAATTTTAGAGATGACAGAAACCTGACTCTTATTGTTCAACTATCATAAACATGGACGACTTCTCTGTAGGTATAGCAAGATTTAAAAAAAAATTGCCAGTACAACATCACTGCAGATAAAGCACTATTTTTGTCTCAATTTCAGAGCCTTTCGGATTTTAAAAACAAAGGGTTGAATTTGAATATTAATTTACAACGGTGTCACTTTTGTCACTTGAATGACAGGACAAATTATGGAAAAATACGAACACTGTACATATCAACTAAAAGGGTTCCATTTTTAAACCCAAAATGTGTATTTACAGACATTAAAAATTTAAAACAAAATGGAAAGAGCTGAACAATAAATGTATAGCGATAATGTGTGAGAAACTGACAGCTGTCACAAAATTTGTATTGTTCATTTGTCTCATTATTTCGTATAGTCCTACCCGTCCTATCAATTATCGGGTAATGGTTCAAAGTTAGTATGGCGAAGCATGGCGTGCTATAATGATTTATTTATTGATTTTGGACTTGGAGTTTCTAATTAAGGGTGAAAACTTAGCTAAACTTGTAATTAATATGAAGACTGAAGTCGCTTTTATAGATGCGCGATAATTCAAAACTGGTGGAAGGTGTTAAAAACAAACCATAATAGAAAAGACCACCATTTGATAAGACTAGTACTAATGATGTCGAGATAGCTTATTTTGCAGCCAAAAAATATACTCATCCTGCCAGTACCTCGAACTAAAATTAATTAAACTTTTTTATTGCATAAAAAACAAACTCCTAAACAAAGCTTCTAAAGGTAAAACCTTTTTTGGCGATATCTTCTTATTTACTAGTAAGCAAGTATACGTATGAATAGTATATATTTCAGTATTTTTTTATGCCGATTAATTAACAAAGGACGTTAGCACGGCAATTCATACTCACTTACCTACCTATATTAGAATCATGGACATTGGATAAAATTAACTTAAGTCCATGACAATTCGAACTCAAGTAAAAAAAGATAAACATAATTACTAGCAGGTAAAAAGGTTTTTTCCAAGTTTTCGTTTTTTTTAGATTTTTTTACGTATCAAGGCTTCATGAAGTGAACAACGATAAAACTATTTACAATATTTTTTTATTTTAATATTCCTAGTAGTAGTATACTTATAATAGTGTAGAGAATTTTTCGTAAATTGTGTTGTAGTGACGCGCACTTTTTGTTTTTCATTTCGGATAAAAACCTGCAGGTATGCTTACCGTACGTTTTATAATAACTTGCAATACCTGGATAAATACTAAAATACAAGGAAAACAAAAATTTAAAACTTACACTTACCTCTCGAAATAATTTTCAGGACGACCGCCCAAACGTCCCTACACGCGTTCACTTCAAAAAACTTTATTCAACACAACCAAAGAATCTTAAAAAAATGTTCACATTTGCGTATATCATCCATTTATTTTACCACATCACTACACGATTTTTTCGAATACAATTCGATTCGGAAGAAGTTTCGGGTTTTTTACGCCGTCGGTTTTAGTCGGGTATTTAAAAATTTACGCTGTGTTCGGGAGGCGCGGTATCACAAACGTCCGATTAGGTGGGAGTCGGCGACTGTACTGAAATACTACGACTGAAAATACTGAAATGCGGGAACGGGACGAACTAAGGGCGGTTTCAAACGTACGATGTACACTCCGTGGTTGACTTTTAAGAGCAAACATTTCTTTTATTGAATGGAATTGTGATGGATATTGTTTTGTGATGTGGTAAGGGTTCCGGTCTTTGTATTGTGGTTTTTGTAATACTTTATTTTTACTTTACGGTAAGAATTATTACTTATACTATCTATTTAATTCCAAATATTAAATTGATAGTGTAAGTAATAATACTAATACCAGCCTATAATCACCCCACTGAAGACCAAAGGTTTTTTCTCATAAAAAGAAAGACACGAGCATTAATCACCACACTTGCTTGGTTGATTGGCGGTAGATCGGCCCAGGTTACCTCACGATGTCTTCCTCCATCGATGTCAGTAATGTCCAAGATAAACTTAGAAAGTACAGTCGATCAAGCTAATTGGTTTACAAGCAAAAATATTCATAAAAAAAGAAAAAAAAAAGAGAAAAGGTGAAAAAAATGTGAGAAGGTGAGAGAAAGGTGGCCGTATGCCATCGAAACTAGTCGGATGAACCCGGCGACACAGTGAGTTAATCCGTTGTTCTCAATCTATCAAAATATAGTACTATACTCCAATACTACAATATTTTATTTTATTTTATTTTCTTAACTCGAGCACGTAGGTATCCCTGGTACTTCCGTACAGACAGCATCATCAACTGCTTACCCCCTTTCAGAAGAAATTTAAATGCATGGGGGGTAAGCAGTTACAAAAGAAAAAAATAAATAAATAAATTGTTAGTGTAGTAGAAAGATAAATATTTTTGCCTGTAAACCAATTAGCTTGATCGACTGTATATTTATTTATTTATTATAAGCACACCAACAGCACTGTCACTTACAATTCAAATAAAAATTGCATTTAAAAATCTGCATTTCAGTAACCATGCAAATAACAGGTATGCATGACATTGACAAAATGAAAAATTTGAGACAAGAAGAAAAACTAAAAAAGTGCGTCTAGTGAGTAGACTTAAAACTAAAAGCACTACAAAAAAAAACCAAACAATTTGAGCTATATAGACGTGCATTTTTCGCACTGTTTATGTAGGGAGCGCCTGTATGAAGCGAAACTCATAGAGAATACTTCGGAAGGGTAATCAGTATGTAATGAACTTGGAAAGATCACATTAGTACTTGCTTGCGCCCGGTTGCCAACCCACAACTTCGTACATCAGAGGCGTTGTTGTGGCGTTCTATGTCCAACAGTGGACGTCTTTCGGCTGATGATGTTAATGGTTGTTTATGGTAGCGCGCAACATTGCGAACTGACGGGTGCATGCAATAGTATAAGACCGCCGGCCAAGAGTGTATTGAAAGTGGTTTTCGAAAACTAAAAAACTTTTGGTACTTTGATCAAAGAGCTTTATTTTTAGCTCTCATTTCAATTAAACCTTGAAACAGGCACTTTTTTAGGACAGACACAAGACATATTGTCAGGTGTTAATTAGTCAGAAAGTTGAAGCTAGTTGCTCGTTCCAAAACGTACACGAGCAAGAAACTCTACGGACACTTTTTTTAAATCAAGTTTTTACAAAAACTTGGTTACATTCATCTTGTTGATTCATGTGAAAATGATGTACCTAAGCGAAAAGCAATAAAAAACAACCAAACCAAAAACAAACTAGAAAAAAAATATCTTCGTAACTACAACGTTCCCAGTTATGGGAAACCTCTCTTCAATCGTATTATCTAACTATGCATACTGCTACATGTCCCTAATAATTCGCCCTTCAGGCATTTATCGAACAAATTATACTAAGTTCTGTGTATATCACACAAACATCTAGAGTTGATTCACAAACATCCGCCTCTGTACTTGTTGTTCCGCTTATGCTAACGTTAGCTGCGTTGATTTAACGTCCTGTTTCATAATCACGGATTACCTAATCTAAAAAGACAAGTGCTGGTTAAGTAGCAGATAATTTAAACAAAGTCTGTTCTATTTGAAACCAGCTAACCGACAGACGTCCTGTCTACAAAAATTCGGTAGAAAAAATCACTTGAAATTATTTACCGAATTTTTCAATTTTCCGGGCAGATTTTGCAATTTAAATATTAACCGAGTCGTTCTAGCTGTTCTCAAGTAATGCGCTTACGAAATAACAATATTTAGATTATATTTATATTATTATGTAGATTTTTAATGTAAATACCTACCGCCTATCCTGAGATTGTGTTAAGGTCTTAATGATATTGTTACTCAAGCTGTAGGTATTCTAAACTGGAAGAGGTTGAATCTACTAGATTGATAACACAATTCATGTTATTACTTCGTATATTTTACGGGTTATTATTTAATATTCTATTTATATGGTTAATCGTCTTGTCTGTCCCTATAATTTGCAATTTTTTTACGAGATTCAATTATAGTTCTAATTATGTTTTTCACAGAGGTGGTATAAAATTAAATTATATGTAATTTATTATAAATGAGAATAATAATAACTAGCACTTTTCTCGCGACTTCGTCTGCAATTTAGTCTATGTTACTCAGCGATAACGTACTTTCGATTGGTGAAAGAATTTTTGAAATCGGACCAGTAGTTTTTGAGTTTATTCGTTACATACAAAAATACAAATCTTTCTGTTATATACTGAGAACTAAATAAACACTGGTATTAATTAAACTGGCATTTATTTTATTCAACCACACAGAAACACGGTTTTACAACATGGGTGATCAGTCAGGAGAGAGCGAGAGCAAAACCGTGAGCAGTCCAGACATACTGTTACGTTCCGATATCACACTTTCCTCTTTATAATATTAGTATAGATAAAGGCGCCTATTTTTGCAACTAAGTACTCAGGGGCATGTCCTAACAGATTATTTTTTTATTGATTCAACGATATTTAAACAAGTTAGGGATATATACAAAAAAAACCTTATGAAGTGTCAACCACCTGTCTATAATTTTTTTAAAAAGAAACCCACAAATCCTTTGTACATTTTCCGCAAACATCAATTTTTTTAGAAAAAAAGGGATGTTTGCGGTAAGTACTTGCCCTACTTTTGGGGTAAGTATTAACTACTTTGGGGTAAGTATTAACGGTACAACCTTGATAATACTTTTTTCTGTGGCATGCGACCGGTGACTAAGGTCGCAAGGTGTCTGTGGTAATTCTCTGATGGCAATAATCGTATAGGTAACTCGTTCACATGTAGTTTGGCAGCAATTGGCATGTACGTAAGTAAATGTTCTTCAATGACTGTCGTTCGTCGCTCGGCTATTTTACAAAAAACAACTTTGGCAAAACTTACAGCTGATCAAGTCTGCAATATACGTCAAGCCCTTGCCTAGCTTGTTGTCTAATCAAAGTCAGTATCTAATCAGCATCGGCCATATTCGGGCCGAGGCCGGCCGCAAAACGCCTCGCCGAAAACGCGGTCAGGCCCCGTGGTCAATTAATAATTCTGCAGCACCAATAATTGATTGTTTTATAGCCTAATTATAGCCGTAAATTGACACCACATTGGCGTTGTAGATTCAATGTAACAAAGCCTATAATTGGCTATGCACAGCCAAGTCTAGCTAAGTACGATACAAATTGCACGTACCTAGATTATTTTTGATTTGTTATAATTTTTGGGGATTACACCGGTACATTTATTTCAGTTTATCAAAACTTTAATGTGAAATGCAAGTGTTCTTTAAAACTATGTAGGTACTAACTTAAAATACGATTAGATACAAATATGGTTCTTTATATGTATTTACAAAATATTCTTAATTTCAAGATTTCTTTAATATTGTAAGGTTATAACATTTATAATGAGTCATGTCGTTGTCGTTTGATCAGGCCATAACAGATTTCCATCCCTAAATAGGTATGTGCATGTTTATATTTCAACTTAACGCATATAAGTAGGTATTAATCTAATTTATTGACGTCTTTTTAATTTAATTTATTTTATCGATATTTGTAAATATCAAACTTTAATTTAATAATTGTTGTATCAAATATACCTAACAATGCCTAATTCCGAATGTTCTTGTATAATATAATATAATTATAATGTTGCTCAATAGCCTAATGGAATGGTGAATTTGTCTTCTTACTGTATTACTTTATATTTTAGATTAGGTATTGTGTTTATCGGGATTCTCCTTAAAATGACCATCTTAATATATGTTTACCTACATTGTAGCAAATAAATGATTTCTAATTTAATTCGGTTTCCCTCTTTGATTTATAAGAACATCCCAGTACTCGTACACCATAACATGCACCAGAATATACATATTACGATTCGGTACCATAAGGCCTCTGCCTCGAATATTGCGGGCAGCGGGGCGGCGGCGGCGGCGGCGCGGCGGCGACAGGATCTAATGCGTAAAATCAAATGGACCGGCCCTCGAAAACAGCGGCGCGGCAGCAGCGCGAGGGCGGGCAACGAGCGGTGCACTCCAGTCAAGCGGTGACCACCCGCGCGTCTGCATTGCTGTGTTGTGCAATTTATTTTTAGCGTTAGGAAATAAATTTGAATCAAAAAGATGTTGTCGCCGTTGTTCAAACATATCGTTCGCGAATAAAAACAAGTATCTCGACGACACAACCACGAACACAACATTACGCCGCTATAGTGCCGCTCGATCTGCCCGCTCGTTTCGAGAACGGGTCTGCGTTGCCCGCCCCGCCACCGCGCCGCCGCCGCCGCCGCCGCCCCGCTGCCCGCAAAATTCGAGGCAGAAGCCTAAGGCTCAGCACGGCCTAAAGTATGCCTGAAGTCGTAGAGTACAGACGCCAGCACATCTAAGCTATCCCAAACTTAAATATTCCCATATTTTTTTTATTTATGTGGCACAACAACGTTTGCCGTGTTGGCTATTTTCCAAATAAAGTTGCATAAAAACAAAAACAAATAATTGCACTTATCTATATCTAAAATTTTATAAAAAGGAAATATTTGTATTTTTGTATGTAATAAACTCAAAAACTACTGGCCAAATTTTAAAAAATCTTTCATCAATCGAAGGCTACTTTATTGCTAAGTAACATAGGCTATATTGTATTATTAAAAAATTAGGGGTCCTTGAGAAAATTCACGCGGACGAAGTCGGGGGAAAGTGCTAGTTATTTAATATACTAATTTATAAAAGAACACTGGCACCGAAAGGTAAGATTTAACTTGTGTTTGGGTGCCAGGGTTCTCGCAGTTGAATTTACTTATTATCTAGGTGTTCAGTGTGGTTACGGGCCAGAAGGATTTTTAATAATCAGTACAGTACGCGTCATCAAGGGCGTCGCCAGGACTCGCCAGCTGATGGCCTAGGGGGGGGCAAATTGATATTTGGTGGATAGAAAAAGTATGAATTTTAAATACAGTCAAAGGCACATGAACCTTTTGGAATCTCTAGGGGGGGGGCAGCTGCCCCTACCGCCCCCCCTTGGCGACTGCGCGTCATGTAAAAAGAACGCTGGAAGAAAGTGGAGGGGGTGTGTTTGCGCATGGGTACACTTGCGCACGAAAGTACTGAGCCTACAGTTTTATTTTTTAACTAGAATTCGCTCGCGGCTTCGTATTTTGGCTATTGGTAGGATATTAAAAAATATATTTGATAGGATATTATCAAATAGCATTAAATCATGTTTGATTCAATGTGGAATGTTTATTCTGGTACAAAAATATTAATTGTTGCCTCTGCGGCCCGTTTCATGCATTGTTTTAAATTATCAACTGCATTATTATCAGTCTCTCTTTTCATAAAACAATATATACGTCATAAATAATTTTTCTCACTTTTCTATGTAAAACCATAACGTAATTAAAAGCTTTTCTGCGCTATAGTATTTAGACGAACCAATAGCGAATCAGCAAGCATGCGGCGCGTGACCCGCCCGCCCCGCACCTCATACCACCAAATAGACCGATGAATCGCCTATGCGCAACTTTACCGCCAGCGTTCTTTTTACATGACACGACCTGTATCAGTATTTCCAGAAATGACATCTGAGAAGCAAACCATTTTTAACTCTTTAAAATATTGATTTCATTAGATTAGACTACAAGTACCTAATCATCCATCTGTTTTCGTCAGAGGTTAAAAAAAGCGGCCAAATGCGAGTCGGACTCGATCATAAAGGGTTCCGTAGCAGCAAGTAATATAATATAATAGTTTTTTGAAGTGAAAACTTCTTTAGCGGCGTTGAGCACTTTTTCTGTAATGGGTATAAAATCTTAAACTCGCGTCAGGACACGTGACCTGATCGAAAAAGCGTAAGACGGATGGAGAGTTTTAATGTAAAATAATTGTAATAGTTTTAAAGTGTTAAATTTTTAATGTAATATAAATTGTCATGTTTGTGTACGATAGCGCAATAAATGAATATTGTATTCTACCACATAAATGATAGTACTTTTATACTGATAAAGCAATTGGTGCAAAATTATTCCCTAACCATTCCAAAATATCAAACATGCTCAACGTTAATAATCAAGTTTTCACTTCTGCCGGCACTCCCGGAGTGCAACCCGTCTTTTTTTTTTTTATTCTTTCGTCATCCAATGTTTAACTGTTTTGTAATTCTTTATTTTATGTCGAATAGGGTATTTTACTCTATACGAGAAAATTAGGCATAAAGCAGTCGGAAAATGTATTATATTTTCCGACTGCTTTATGCCTAAGCTGTCTCAATAACATATTTATAGATTTTTTTATAAAATAACAAAACAATTTTTAAATTCAATTCAAAGTCTTCAGTATTTTTAATCTGATATAAAACACCGTGAAATAGTAGCGGCCATGTTATTACGCCGTACGGGTGTGTAAACAAAAAATTGTCAACTGTCAGTCTACCGATTGGCGTAATATAGGCTTTGTACTTTTATTATTTTCGTAATCAACGTAATTTTTTCATTATTAAACCTATTACAAAATATGCTTTTAATTATTTTTAAATGATATACAATTATCATATTTAATATGAGCTCATTTGATACAAAACGAACTGACGTCATTTACGCTGAGCAATATGGCGTCCAGTAAGAAGAGTTTTCGTCAAACTACGCGCGAAATTTGAAAATTTAAAATTTAGATGCACTTTTATGGCACTTTTCGATTTAATAAAATTTTGTGTTTTTTTGGTGGCATATTAGCGCTACAGAATTTCATTGAGACACTTTTCAAAGCGTCGATCACACCTATTCCGTTGGTCTGAGTCTGAGTCAGACTTTAACGTTCTCACTAACCCTAGGCGACACCTAAATGTGTTGCCTACATAAAACAACGGGCGACTCTGTGCCCAGAGTTTAAAATCCAACGGTCCATATTTTCTAAAAAAATTAAAAACGCATGTATCTCTAGTTATTTATTAACACCATTTTTACTAACACGAAATGTAAATATTATTGCACTGCGCGTTGAAAATCTAAGTATGCAGTGCTATTTTATTTAGGCATTTATTACAGTAAAAAAAAAAAACCTAACATTAAAACAACAACAACAACATTAACATTGACATTAACATTAAAAGTACCTAACATTGAAATTGATATTTTTTTTATTTTTATATTCGAGTTGATTGAATGAAAGGTAAATTGCGGTTTACGATTTATGACGTATTAAAAAAAACTACTTACGAGATCTCGTTCAAACCAATTTTCGGTGGAAGTTTACATGGTAATGTACATCATATTAAATTTTTTTAGTTCTATCATTCTCTTATTTTAGAAGTTACACGGGGGGGGGGGGGGGGCACATTTTACCACTTTGGAGGTGTCTCTCGCACAAACTATTCAGTTTAGAAAAAAAAAATATTAGAAACCTCGATATCATTTTTGAAGACCTATCCATAAATACCCCATACGTTTGATGAAAAAAAAAATTGTTTCAGTTCTAAGTATGGGGAACCCTCAATTTTTTTTTTTTTTTCTATTTTTGTATGAAAATCTTAATGCGGTTCACAGAATACATCTACTTACCAAGTTTTAACAGTATAGTTCTTATAGTTTCGGAAGAAAGTAGCTGTGACATACGGACGGACAGACAGACAGACATGACGAATCCATAAGGGTTCCGTATTTTGCCATTTGGCTACTAAAAGTAGAGTAGGTACTTAGGTAGCTCTAGGTACTAAGGTTAACATGACAACGGTTGATTTAGAATGATTCTTGTCTTTTCAACCCGAAACGATAAAACAAAGCAACTAATGGCGGGTATTTTCACAATCACCCCAAAAGCTTTATGCTAATTACCCAATAGTCTGATATCTAAAGACTTTATTACCAACAAAATAGAGTTCAAAATCGTGTTAGCGAAATTAAGGTCAAAGCGGATGACATTCTGATTTTTGCATCGGATCATTGGTTTAACCCTTTTTCAACAGTGCGTGAAGATGTGTAGGCGTAGGGTATTATAATGATGCTTGATGCCCGGAGGTTTCGTGGTTTTAATGGTTTTAAATTACGTTTTATGGCCTCGGCCTTGTCTCTGTGTATTTGAAAACTTTGCAGTAGAACTCTTTGTAAAGGAGGTTAACCTAACTGCTCCCGTTTGTATAGTATATAGATTATATACGAATTCTAAAATGACAATGATTTTAGCTCTTGTAAAACAGCAGCAACAGTTGTATTGACCAGTTGAGTTTGAATTGTATTCAAAGACCTAAATGTAGTAAATTATCACCAAATCTTGTGAGCAAATAAGTACGTTATTACTATAGGTTAGGTTAGATTTTCTTCAATAAAAATTCAAATACTTCAACTTCATTGCATAAAATCATAAAAAAAACAAAATGTGTACTGGGACACGTACACAGTAGAAGTGAAACTTCTACGGAGAAGTGTAATATCGTCTACCCTCTCCACGCGGCCGTAATGCTTTTTCGTAACAGAAAAATCCTAATACCCCCTGACTATATTGAAATTTCACTTCAAAAATTAAAATGTCTATTAGATTTACAGCAGTGTCTCTACGGCTTTACAGCAGTATGTATTTCAATAAAATACATAGAAACTCTCACTGCATGTATTTTAAATATACCATGAAATAAACTGCCTATCTTACTATATCCTCTCTTACTACAAAACGTCGTCACTGGCGATTGATGAGCAACATTGACGATACCATTAATTCCCACCATTGTCATTAAAAAAAACACTCACTATACAAATAACAAAACTTTTTAATCACAGTTACAACAATAAAAAACCTATTCAATGCTTCAGAAGCGCTAAGACTATGAATCAATAAACCACTCCAAAGACGCAATAAATATCAATAAGCTGGACGGCAAACTGCAAAGTGTGCAGAAACCGCTCAAAGTAATGAAGAGAAATAAGTTTTCCAACTAACTACTCTGGCTCAGTTGAGGGGCAATCAAAATTAGTAGAGTTAGGTACATTTTCTTCTCGGACAAGGACTACAAAATATCTTATGTAACATTAAGTAGGTACAGATGTTTGATAATGAACAATAGAATTACTACTGAAGCGATTTTGATGAAATTTGAAACAAACTAAGACTGAGCCCCAGGAAAGGAATCCGCAACTTCATCATCAACCGACATTCACTCGGGCCAAGTCTTGGGTAAAATAAAGTTTAAAAAAAATATCTTAAAAAAGCATAGAAAGGAAAATTGTGAGACAACACTTACTTCTTTTTATTGCTTTCGAAAAGAAAAGCTTAAAATAGCCATCAAAAACAGCTACGAATAAAACATTGACACCTACAACAATAAGGCCTTATAATTAGATTGCCTTGAAGAATTGGAATCGATTGCCGGCAATTAATCCTTTCTAAGAAAAAGCCAATACTTTGTTAATTGTGTCAAGGTTTATCAATAGTAATGGCATTATTAAGATTTTGCTTAGTTTAAATACAGGAACACAAGGGGATAGATAATTGAACTGGCGAGTGGCGACGAATTACTAATAGGTAATATCATAGAGCAACGAACACCGACCGCCCGGAGCGCGTGCGGCCGGTGTTCCGCGTGAAGGTATACCAAAAGTAATGGCATTATCTTTAAAATTTTGCGTATTTCAAATGCAGGAACAAAAGGGGATAATAGAACTGTCGAAGTATAGGTAAATACGTTAGTCTTGGCTGTCATTTGCTGATCTTTGAGAGTCGTTACAGGTAGTCAGAAGTCAGAAAGACTGACCACCAGTCTTACTAAGGGGTAAATGGGGTATCGGGTTACCCAGTAACTGGGTTGTAGAGGTCAGACAGGCAGTAGCTTCATGTAAAACACTGGTATTCAGCTGCATCCGGTTAGACTGGAAGCCGACTTCAATAAAGTACCTAAGAGTTGCACATAATTATATAATCTACCTACATTCACCCCCTGGAAGATTGGTATTGCAATCAAAGGCAATCAACCTGGAGGTCTTGTCTCCTGCTGATATGGAGGGAAGTGGAAAATATGTAGGTATTTCTTATTCCTCCGCTGTTAATCTCTGATTATTTTCGTTGCGGGATCCAATACCGTTGCCCGTGGGGTTTCCAGGCTAGAATAGCACCCCCCCCCCCCCATTTCATGCCGAGGGTGTCGCCGTAGGCGACTAAGGGAAATTCCGGAAGTCGGGCAGCAGCGGCTCCCGTGTACGTAACAACTCCTGGCTTTCATAAGTTGCAGTGGTTTGACAGTAGTGTGGTGGGTTTGTCCCAATAAAAAAACAAAACAACCTGAAGGCGTATCACGACGGCGCGGAATAAACGTAACGTTTCAAAAGCTAGATAACTATGTTTAAAAACATAAATTCAAATAATATTCACCAAAGTACCTAAGTAGGGTACTTTAATTTCAAGGATAACAGATTACTTTCTTACGGGCCGCGGGTTGTGAACTTATACATTTTTAACAAGAAAACGGATTTACGAGAAAGGGTTTTAAATTCTCCCTTTCACACGATTATTCAAATCACCTTCAGCTTAACATAAGGGATAAATCTACTAAGGCGCTGATTGGAATACATCAATGTAGTTCTGAATAAAATAGTCCCAGTTTTGGATTCCTTTTTGAATCTGTTTTAACTTGAGCAGAAAATTGTTTAAGCAAGGTAGGTAAGTAATATTTACTAAAACATGATACCTAGAGGCAAAGCATAGTACACAAGTGATACAAGTCAAAGCATTTAATTAAATCATTTACAGGCACTTTTGAATTGACAAGGATTCGGTTAGCTAGTTAAAAAATTGAAGCTAGTTGCTAGTTCCAAAACGTAGGTAGGACTCTATGGTGAAGAATGAGCAAGAAACTCCACGGAGACTCTTGTCATATAATATGTGTCTACCAAAATACAGTTGAACGGGTAAATAGTATTTTTTACCTTTTTTATCCTAAATCTAACACAAATGCAGTTAAGTAAGTAGGAATATGTACCTACCTACCTATTTTCAACATTAATAAGCGACGAGAGACACAATGTGCTTACACTGCTAATATGACATCACCACAAATTAAATAATTATGTTCTTCTCAAACCATTACTTAGATAAGTACAACACCAAACAAGAATCAAGACTTACTGAAACTTCAAAATAATCACAATACAAACTGTATCTTAATTAAATCCACTAACAACTAAAATTCAACAATTCGTGTCGTGTCGTACACGCCTCAGACGTTTTACTAACGATCGTTCGTTTTACAACTTGTACACGTTTCAGCCGATCTCCCCAAAGTGTCCAAATGTCCCGGACGTTTGAACAAAACTTATTTTATGGCTAAAAGTTTGTAGCAACTTGCAACTGTACAAGTTTGTACTACCGATGTCATAAGTTTTTGTTGCGGGCGTGAAGTTTGTTTTTCTGTAGAGTGTTAGAAGCCTTGTGAACTGAGTTGGGCTAATTTGAAGAGAATATAAAGGAGTTTCACGATAAAACGGGTAAACCGATTTTAATGAAATTTGGCATGAAGACAGCTTGAACCCTGGGGAAGAACATAGGCTACTTTTTAATCCGCAATTTCGTCTGCATCCGCAATAACCGACATTCACGCGGACGAAGTCGCGGGCAAAAGCTAGTACTCTATATTGGAGATAAAATATGACTTTAAAGGAAATACATGACCGCTCGTCATGAAGGGTCTGACAGAATCTGTCATAGTTAAACGTAGTGATTATATCGATTATATACTCTTTGGTAAACTATATATAAATCATCGAATACATGCAATGACATCTACATTCTAGAACCATGCATAGTGTTTATATTTATTCTTAATGGCGCTAACACATATAAGCCTCTACAGTGCACACAATTTACATTGAGGACCGGACCGCGTGAGGTGTCCTGGCTAGAATAGCACCCACCCATTTCATCCCGAGGGCACAGATTAACTAATAGTTCCTTTGCTGAGAGTGTCGTAGAAGGCGTCTAAGGGAAAGTCCAGAATTCCGGCCGCTGCGGCTTCCGTGTACTCAACAACATCACTGCAATTTTCAAGGCACCTGCCAAGCGTGGGGATTATGGCCCCCCTATGGGGGAGGCCTTTGTTTAGCGGTGGACGTCTTCCGGCTGATGATGATGATGATGATAAGTGAGATACGGGTGTAAAAAGACAAACAAAGTCAGTTACATGTTCTTCCCGTCATAGCAATATTATTATTTTTTATTTTGAAGCTTAGGTACTTGAGTTACCTGGGGGTACATAAGTAGAAGCCTTACGAATCGATCGGTCATGGTTAAGGACTATCCATTTCATACCGGAACCCCTCTATTCCACGGAAAGCACGTAACAGCCGTTGGTTCCGGCTGTCACTTCATAAAGATCTCTGGGTAGTCAGAAGTCAAAAAGTTGGACAACCAGTCCTACCAAGGGATATCGTGTTACCCAGTAACTGGGTTGTGGAGGTCAGGTAAGCAGTCGCTCCATTTAAAACACTAGTACCTATTCAGCTGCATCCAGTTAGACTGGAAGCCGATCCCAACCAAGTTAGGGAAAGGCGAGGCAGATAATGATGATGTGCCTGGGACTAACTACTTGTAACTTAAAAGCTCACTGCATCAATGATACTAGTTGAACTTCGTATACCTAATAAATTTCGCGGTCATATTTTTAGCATCATAAAATATTTACATTGCCAACTCAATATTGTTTGAGAAAACTGTCAGTATGTTTGTGATAATAACCAATTTATGATCAACCAACACCTTGTTTATACCGGTAGGTAATGCAGACTTCGTAGGTGGCGATCGATTTCTGAAGGATTTATCAGCTAAACGAATTTGATCGTTGCCTTTCATTCGCCATTCTTGTGTGCCATAATGTTCTATAAATACAGAGTGAAAATGCGATTTGGATATTTTTGGATTCTTAGATCTATTTTGGCACCGTATGATGACTGAGTTGATGTGGTGAGTGATTCAAAACAGAACTGTTCGTCAATTGAACAATGACTTTTGTATGGCGTCTTGCTTTGAGAAGATCAGCTAGACGCCGCGTCAATAGCTGTGTATCTAAAGATAGAGAATAATCATTTAGCAAGTTTAGTAGCGAGGCTAACTGTTAGGCAAATCGCCAATAAACACCGTTTGCGCTGACCGAGAGACAGTTATACTTGTCAGCTAACTTTCACCACCTTCCAAAAAGTTCCGATTAAATGACTTGGCAGATCATTTGTTACAGATTCTGTTCCATTCTTAGGGTGACAGCGTTGTAGAGGAATTTATTGATTGTAAGATTTTATTTTAATTCATTATATATGAACAAATAAAAACTGCTTGAGCATATTCTGCTGATCCTAGGACTATTTTTACTTAATTGTAATTAAATGTTTTAATCTATGAATGCTCCGAAAATCCATCATCCATAAATTGGTAATAAATAACTCGTTATTAATTACGGTTCGGGTGTTTTTTATATCATACAATGCAGATTTTGGAAAGGTACACTTCATAGTAATTATACTACTTATAGGAATATTTAAATACAAACATATTCTTAATTTTTTTGTAGTTTTATTATTTCCTTAAAAACTATGGACTTATTCATAAAATAAAAAGATCACAGATTAAGTCAACGCAGATTTAATAAAAAATCTATCGTTCAGTGATAATAATGATGACTTCAGTAGGTAAGGTCTTTATATTCTCGACTGAAACAAAAAAGAAAATACTTGCAGTAGGTATAAAGTAAGAGTTCCTAATTTAAAATGGCAATCAAACAAAGGAGCTTATTATGCTATTTTGCTCACACGGCACAGTGAGAGAGTGAGAGGGTATGATAAGTGCCGAAGTTTTCAATTACTTTCTATAAGTACAACAAAGATGTGAAAATTACCGTGGTTATTACCAACAAAATGGCCAATCTTGGGCCAATCTCAGAATGTTGTAACTTACAATACGGTATGTATTAAAACAAAAAAATATTATCGAAACCTAAACAAAGACAAAAAAATCATCATATCAGTTATCATAACTTGAATGTTATTACGTCAGCTACCCATAGCACTATCCCGTTTTTACAACGAAACAATATTAACAATAAAAGATACAAGTTCACTAACCTCGGTTCCAGCATGAATGGCCAACACCATGTCGTAGTCATTGGCTCCTAGTTGGATGCTGGCGCGGCCGTCACTGCCAACAGTAATGCGCCTGCCGGTACAGTTATTGCCGTTCTTGGAGCCAGAAATGATGTCACAGTAATTACCAGCGGGGAGGCAGGTCTGGAAGTTGAAGATATGGAAACGTTAGTTCTTGAATCATGGTTTAAACGAGTAAGTACAGAGTTTCTTGCCCATTCGTCTTCATACAAAACTACCTTTTGGAAGGGGCAACTAGAATCAAATTTTCTCATATGACGTTCAAAAGTGCCTTTAATGGTCTAATTGAACTTAATGATTTGACTTTGAAAGAATATTGTATTCGAAATTGTCAGGTAACATGTTCATCCACCCTTTAAAATATAAGGTTACCTAAGTTTGATAAACGGTCAATCGTACAAGTGCTTTTAAGATGATTCATAAAACTGAATAACTTCTTCAAAGAAACATTTACCAACAGCAAAATATGAAAATGAATATCTCGTATAGTTACATAATATGGACCAATGTTTTATATAATTAGGATTAATAAAGTTGGAATTATGATTAAAATGATATTCATAAATACCTGAAGAGTCTGGTTCAGATCCCAATAGTCGTTGTTGAAAGCAACAAAGCCTTGGTTTCCTCTACAGAATGCGATCTGGTTGCCGCCATTGTCCCACCAGTTGGTGAGAGCGGTGTTACCGACTTGATTCCTGAAGCGGACCATGCCGAAGATTTGACGCCAGCGGTGCTCGCAGACCCAGCCATTGCCGCAGGTGCCGTCCTGGGTGAACATAGAGGAGGTAAGTAATTTGGCAGTAGTGATAAAGTTATATTGCTCACGGGCAGGGATTGATCTTCAGATCAAATTATACAAGGTGGCGATGACAATAGTACAAAAAAGAATCGTGGCAGCATTTGGTAATTCGGTGTAGTAGTTTTTATTGAACCTTAATTATGGCGCCAAAAGTTGCCGCTCTTCTCACAGGTTAGTAAACCAATATTTCAAATGGTGTTTTATTTTGGTTACGTTTATTATGCTCATTAGTGTGTATTTTTTTTATTTTTTTGATAGTTTCAAAATATTTTTATGAACTAGTATTACCAGTATTTTAAGTTTTTGGCGTATCGTCATCCCCACCTTGTTTATAGATCCCCACAGATATCAATAACGAAAAATCCATAATAATGTGAGTATTAAAAAACTGTTTCTTTTACAAATTCTTTGTGCTTCTCCTGTTTTATACTTACAGAGTTAATAGAAGCAGAGATGATGTTGCCACTGTTGTCCATTGGAGGACCAGCTTCAGTGTTCGTGAAGGCGAAACTGCTCATCAATTGTGGCCAGCCGTATGGATGGGCCAACATGAATGCGATCGCACCCTTATAAGGCCTAGCCTGCTTGTAAGTAAGAATGTTTCCACCAGCACCGTGACCTCTTTGGTTGTCATGGTTATCAATGAAGGTAAGAGAATCACCAGAAGGAAGAAGACCCCAGCCAGGGCCCCAATTGACGAGCCATCTGAGTTGATTGCCACCGCTGAATGCTCGGCTAAGTTCCATTCCGAATTTGAATTCGGTGACTGCAGCAAGGGGAGTGTACTCTTCACGACGGACGGCCTCGCCTCCGAGGTCAATGACTTCTTGGTAGATGTAAGGACGAGCGCCAGAGGGGAAACCATGAGCGGTGTTGAGGTTGTGTAGACGGTCATAGATGACGCGCAAGTCTGCGGGCCACATGTGTTTGGCAGCATCGATTCTGTAGACAAAAAGTAGTTGTTCATCTGGTGTTCCTGTGAGTTCGGATATAAAATATGGTAGAACAATACTCAAGACAAGCTAAAATCAAATAAACTATCAGAAAAATAAAAACGAAGAGTAACGAAGACGTCGATGTCATAGAATTTTTCGATAAAGTAATATCTCACCTGAAACCAGCGACACCCAAGCTAATGAGATGGTTCATGAAGTTGACGATCTGTTGACGCACGTATTCTGTGCCCTGGTTCAAGTCTTTAAGGCCGGAGAGCTCGCAGTTACGTACCTGAGATACAAAGGCATAGAATAAAATGTGTGCAAGTTTAACATAAGATCGATCGAAAGAGAAAAATGTCACGGTTCAAAATACAAGAAATTAAGAAAACTATAGATAGGTATATGAAATACGCAAATCAATATACCTACCATAGTAACGCGTAAAATTATTGTTGCCGTCATTAGAATAAATCTGATATCACGAATACAATTGAATGAAGAAAATCATGTAGAAATAGAAACTTACCCTATCAGGGCAGCAGCCGTAATCATTACCACCGATGACACAGTGAGGAAAGTTGAAATCATTCCTGCCGTAAGGAACGGATGGATAGTGCCAGTTGCCAAAGTTTGCGGTACTGCCTCCAGTGCCAGAGTTTTCACTCCATGTACCTGTCATGTGGTTGATGATCGCGTCTACGTAGATTCTGTGGAAGATTCAAGAATATGAACGACTTTTACTATGGGTATGGGATTTACTCTGAAATATTGGGACAACATTATCTGGTTCATATTTTTTGTTGAATAACAAACGTCATCAGATCCGTATAGAGTTCAAGCATAGCCGTTATTTTAAAGGTTAATTTAATTTACAGGTACAGTAAAGTCTCATCTGCACTAGAGACCTTGGTAAGACTTGCTGTCAGACTTCTGGGGTTCTAACTACCCGTAACGGCCGTCTTAGATCTACGAATGATAGCCAACTGCTTTACGTGCTTTCCGACAATGCACAGGACAATACGTATATCAAAGCTATCCATATTCTCAAATGTAGGGAGAAAAGACAACACGAAAATTTGTTGTAACTAACCTGACACCAGCAGTATTACATCTTCGGACCATATTGGCGAACTGTTGTTCATTACCGGAGCGAGTGACCAGGCGGTAAGATATGGGCTGGTAGCGTTCCCACCATGGTCGTTGATGGGACCAGAGTATCAGGTTCTCATTAGCAGGGGAGACCTATGAGGAATGTTGAAAGTGAAAGTGAAAAGATTTATTTGTAAACTTATGTAAGTGCCGTAGGATTTTTTTTAAATCTTTTATTTAAGCGTTCGCGTTTGAAAATGCTGCGGTTGGAAGTAAAAATGGATAATACTTTATGTTTATTTTAGATAGCCATGACATTGACCGACCTCAGGGACGATGTAGGCATTGAGAGCGAGCGTAAGGCTCTAGCGGTCCTGAGCACTATTCCGTAGATTTGCGCGGTGTACGGACCTAGTAAAAGTAACAGTTTTCAAGGCTTATTGTCAAAGGTTGTACACGGGCAATCTATGGGTCATTATACTAAGAGATCGCTAGATATCTTGCGCGTCCAGTATAACAATGCTTTCAGGATGTTGTTGAGACTGCCTCGTTACTGTGCGTCAGAGATGTTTGCGCAATACCCTACCAACGGTTTCTACGACGAGACGAGACGAGAAGAGTGAGGGACAGTTAAACAGCATTCTAAAAAATCTAGCTGAAAGCCTCGGTTCTCTGACTGTACAGCAGTTTCAGTAGAGGTTGATTGTTACTAACACTATATAGGTAATACGTTTTTTTATGTAATACTCGTTATACTCGATATTTGCGTCCGAAATTATTATTATTAATGAATTACTGTATTCATAATTACAGTAGGTAAGATCAAAATGTTACAATGATCAGAGTATCGCAATCAGTACTATATCACATGATATAGGTATGTAGGGGAACCTATAGATACAATTCTGTTGAGTAAATGTGTATCGTAATTTTGAGATATAGTGTAATATGCAATAAATTGTTGCATCCATTTATCCTGGAAACTTAGATTGCGAAATCATCCATCATTAAAGGATTTAATAATGTTTCAAAATGCATTCAATGTCATAAATATTACCTATATCGTTATCTAAATCGATTTAATTATTATGATTCAAAATCAAAATATCGTAGTGATAATCTTCAGATTTAAAAATATCTAAGTACTCATTAAAGATACGATATCACTAATTAATGGAAGACGCAATAAATTATAAAGTTTATCATTCATTTATTGTATTAACAGTTATGCTTCCACATGAATCACCCCCAAAAAATCCTGTTAAAGACGTAGACATTCTTGAACGTTATTTTAGATACTAAATCGGTGTAGAATCAAATTCTTACCTGGATACCACCGAATCCTCTTGGTCCAAGGAACCTTTCGCACTCAGCAGCGATGTCATCCCACTTCCATTCAAACAGGTGGACCATGGTCGTACGGCCTGATGCATAATGAGGGTTCTTGTAGGCCACGGCCAGAGTCAAGGCCGCAAGGCAAAGGATGAGACGAAACATCCTAGAACATAGATGCTTGATATAAAGTTCGTTCAAATTGAAGGCTCATCTATACATTTGGAATTAAGTGATTAGTTTGGGAGAGTGTTGTTATAAAATATGAACTTTGAAACCATGAAACTATAAAACGGGAATAAATATACCTAATGACCACCAAAAAATACTTTAGGATCTTAAGCTCCCATACCAAAAAAAATAAGTACTAAATACCAAATGTAGTAAATGATCAGCAAATCTTACTGTGCAAATAAATGCAACATATACTTCGTGGCCATTTAGAATAGCAAGATATAAAATTTTTGGCTATAATTTAGTCGGTCGCCCATGGTACCTAACCAAAATCTTTTTGACCCTAAGTATCCGACCCAGGGGGGGGGTCGGATCCGACATGGTTAGGTTAGGTTAGAACTGTGACCCCTAAGCCAGAACCAAATCGCTTTTTACAGTTAAACTCATACATTTCTACAATAGTTTAGGAAACACAATTTTGACCATTTAAAACTTATAATTTCGCATTAAAATGCGGTTTTAATTTTGGTGATCATTTACTATCTTTGACTATATTTTACTATATCTGGTGATCAAGGGCGTCGCCAGGACTCGCCAGCTGATGGCCTAGGGGGGGGGTAAGTTCATATATGGTCATACGGTGGATAGGAAAAGTATGAATTTTAAATACAGTCAAAGGCATATGAATCTTTTGGGATCTCTAGGGGGGGGGGGGGGGCAGCTGCCCCTAACTACCCCCCCCCCCCCTATCCTAGCTAACCAGGATTTCTACCAGCAGTGATGAACTTTTTTTTATATAGGAAAGACGAGCAATCATTTTCGATCTCATGCGGTAATTAGGTACTATTGGCAATCAGTGTGAACACTGATTGATAAGAATATACGACCGTTTGGTTTTAGCTAACCAAAGTCCAAAGGCCAGCTGCTGGTAAATTCTGTAAAAAAGTCCCTAAGTGAATTTAAGTGAAGTGATCTTCGGTGAATTGCCGTCACAGCATGTTAGAGATTGACAAATCACTAAATGACAGCTGAAAATGAAACAATTCAATTTTCTACCCTTGTGTATATTACCTAGTTATAAAACGTTACCTACTCGTGC
Source organism: Charanyca ferruginea (assembly GCA_947361185.1). Taxonomy (NCBI): domain Eukaryota; kingdom Metazoa; phylum Arthropoda; class Insecta; order Lepidoptera; family Noctuidae; genus Charanyca; species Charanyca ferruginea. The sequence goes on from OX376070.1 coordinate 9,524,289, forward strand.
TCCTGAAAATATTCTTGTTTTCTACAATCCACTTATTCAAGTCGACACCACGATTCGTTTGTTCGGTCACTACATATAAGTGTTTAGTTCACGATATTTCACAAGATATAATAGGTTGAAGCACTATTATCATCATGTTGACAGTGTAAACTGAGAGAATCACTATGATTATTTTCTCGGTCAGAAGGTATTAGGTACCTACTTGTAAATGATGTTATTATCTTTTATCTTTTCATATTGACGTGACATGATGCGACAAAATAAAAGTATCAAGAGTACCTACCTACCTAGGTAGTATCAAGAATAATTCTTACCTGATATCGAAGAACAGGTTAATATGATTATCTATTTGTTTGTTTGTCACTATGCGTGCTATGGCGGTTTTAATGTTTTTTTTTACATTTTAATGTAGCCGCATAAATACCTAAGTAGGTACCTACTTAATTAATTTCAACGCAACAATATATAAACGTCAATTTTATGTTTGGTAAATATTGTGAGAAACTATAGATTTTGATTGACAGGATAAAATCTCACTGGCAATTGTTTACAAAAAATACCTAAATAAAATTTGTTGACAGTCTCTAAACCACACGATATGTTAGCTCTAATATTTTAACTTATTACCTACTCAATGTTGATAAACAAAATGAAACTAAAATCTTACTTACTTTTTTGTAATAGAACAATACCTAATTACGGTTGTGTCACACTCACGCACAAATTAACACAATCTAGCTACTTCATCACTACACTACTAAAGCATTGCTCTTCTTACGCACTTCATTTATTTCCTATAACACATTATACCTACCTACGACCATTGCAACTGATAAGTACAAAGTGCAATGTATTAATAGAAACTCTATTTTATCATTTACGCACATTCGAAACATAAAAGGGAGTACCTACCTATAATAGGTACCTACCTATATTGCTGCATTTTGTTTTAACAAATTCTATTGCTACTATTTCTATCACTTATTATATATACTGTATTTCACAGTCGAAATTATTATTTGGTTATTTTTTGGGGAAATTTATAAAACATTACAAAACCATGCAGGTTGGAAGGCTTTTTTAGGCTTGCGTTTGGCCGCAACTCACCTGATGATGCGGCTTAAGGCTTCTAATTGAAGAGAGAGTGGAAGAAGAAGAGAGAGAAGTCGTATATATAATATATACGACTTCTAAGAGTTTAGATTGTAACGTATCCATACTAACATTATAAATGCGAAATGGTCTTTTTCCTCATCACAGTAGAACCACTGAACCGATCGTAATAGAATTTGACAATGAGATGAGCTTGGGATTTAAATAAGGAATTACTTTTCGTCTGCGTCCTGTGTTTCAAATGAAAATTCTCGTAAGTTTACTTACCTTGTATCTATACCCCTTGTTGCACTACCACTGAAGATCAATGTATTTGGGTTCGCCCTCCCACTGTCACAATACTTATATACGATCAGATAAAAAGCTCAGTTCGAGATTTGATATAGATTAATATCTATTAATTACTATAATCTCTGATTAAAAGGTCCGAAAACAATAATAATCTAAAGATTTTTGTACGTGTTTGTTAATGGGAAGATTACTTTTCTAGGTACTTATCATTCATTACCTACCGGACATTATATAATTTTGTAATAGGTAGGTAAAAAGCGCAAAACTTATTGGCCCGATCAGATTATGATTTCAGCAAAAAAATCTCAATAGTTTGGAAGGTAAGGAATTGCCCTAAATACTTTTCATTTGTAGCACTCAGATTATAAAACAATAATTGTTTTATAATCTGAGTTAGTTTTATAATCTGCGTTGTAGCAGTATCAAACACTAAGAGCCTGTTTCACTGCGTTCCAATAAGTTTCGGTTAATTTACATGGCGGATCAGTTTATAAATTTCCATTTTTTAATTAGCGGGTTAAGAAATAAGAGCGTTCTAAAGCGATTTTGCCCTGTCACAAAATGCTGTAAAATCTACCACATTTCAGATTCATATGTCAATTAGTTTTCAAGATTTCGGGTTATGTCAATGAGTGAATTAGTACCTTTCGCTTTTCGAATATTTATGACTTTTGGCCGCGACTTTATCCATGTTGAAGTCAAATACACCATAATATATCATATGACAGTCAGTAATAGTGTATAACTAGCTAATAATTCAAAGACCGAACTTCTCTAAAAACAGTTGATTTTAGCCCTGAAAACCTGATTAATTTTCAGTTTACTGTAAAATTGGATTTTTATTTGTTATAAAATCAATAAATTATTTGTCAATTGAGTTTGCAAATGACTGCCTACAACTGACGTCATAAGTACAAACCATACGAAATCTATAGTTGAATCGCGTTTTGACAGTTCAAAAAGTATGTCAATAGATGGAAGGATAGAATTTTTATAATCAACCAGTACTTATTTCCAAGGATTACCTTCTGCATCAAACTTTACCTCTTCTACATTCGTATTTTACGATTAAAAACTTTACGATTTTACAGAAGTTTAAATAATTTTAATGATGCCTTAGTTAATACTTATACTGTGGTAGGATTGCATTACTTACCTACCTAGTTTCTTCTAAAGGAAATCCTTAAAATCACTGATTTTTATCGTATTTATCGCTTTGTAAGCATCCACTGACGGCACAATAACGAACTACAACGTTTTTTTTTCACAAATGAGCAAATACAGTATCTACGCGCCGCGTGTCTCAGCCTTGAACTAAAAGGAGTTTCCATAGCAGGTTCGGCGCGGGTAGTGGTGAGGAACAGTGTTTCGGAGAGGGGCGAAGGGTACAGTAGTACTTATACTGTGCCTTTGCCTTGCTTGGTCTATAAAGTACCTATCTATAAAATATGTAGATAATTTTATAAAGTAAAAGTGCAATAGGTGATCAGAATATAAAAACCAATTTGTTTACCAGTAATATATTATTATTATAGAATATAAACTAGAAAATGTTGACATATGTACTTCTTCAGATTTAAAGATTAAGTTACCCAAGATTCTTATCGCGAAGACTGAAGAGCCGACTGAAAAGAGTATAAAAATTATAATCAACAAATACGACGCTAGTGGTAGAGATAGTGACTGCAAACAGATTCTATCAAGTATACATTAATTAAAATTTAAAAATCATTGTGATAATATTAATTATCAGTGACTTACAATCAAAGCAATTAATCAATGACATGGTAACTACGAAAGAAAGGCTAATAAAAGAGGATGAAAAAGGTAAATCGTAACGTGACGTAGTAAGATTATCAAAAAAGCGGATATGAATAAAATCTACATTTTGTTTTCAAACTGATCGCCATGATTCTGTTTCAGATTTCTTTACATCACATACCTCTGTTCCAACATGTATGGCAAGATACAATTCTTCTCCAGCTCCAGATAAAGTTATTTGTGCTAGTCCTGCATTTGATACAGTTACATTCTTCCCCGAACAAGCACTTCCTTGCTTTTGCCCAGATATTATGTCACAGTAGGTTCCAGCAGGAAGTCCAGTCTGTAATTTCGACTTTGTATCACTTAGTGTCTTTATCTCAAGCTATTTGGATTCATTTACTTTGACATGATTAATTTGATACTACGGGCTATATACTATATATGGTTTCTGATTTCATCTGTTTCTTCATTTCCCTTATATATAATTCCTAAATCACTTACTTGTATCTCTCTGTTGATCGCACTACCTTCTGTATTGAATACAATGAATCCTTTATTCCCTAAACTGAATGCTATTTGATTGTTGCCATTGTCCCACCAGTTTGTAACTTCGGTATTATGAACTTCATTTCTAAATGCGACCATTTGGTAAACGGAGCTCCAGCGATGTTCGCATACCCAACCTCCTGCAGTTGTACATTGTTCGTTCTAATAACATATAAACATAATGTGACAAAATAGTATCGGTCATGTTTACCGTGTACAGTCAACAGCAAAAGTAGATGAGCAAAATCAGAAATTCAATACTAATGAACGGAGTTCGCGTCAGAACTGTGTGGCGTCGAAGTGATTTAAAACTATGTGTGTGACAATCACATACTTTTAATAAATAAACTAGTAATAAATTATATAAATTAGTGTTAGTAAATTAGTATTGAATTTCTGTTTTTGATCATCTACTTTTGCTGTTGACTGTACACTTTCAATGAAAACAGTAAATCAAAGAAAAAATGAGTTACCTCATCTAAAACCGGAGACAGAATATTTTCATTACTATCAGCGGGTGGGCCTTCGTCAAAATTAGTAAAATAAAAACTGCTTGTTATCCGAGCTTGTCCGTATGGATGTGCCAGAAGAAATGCTATAGCAGCCTGTAAAAAAGAAAGTATATAAATATATACAATTACTTTTCTTTATTAAAAAAATGGGTTTGGTACGTTAAAATCGCACATTCTAGACAGATTATCAAACATGAACATACTTATTTAGAACAATTTTGTTTAACGAATATGAAAATCTTTAAAACGCTTCTATCTGTATTAGAAGAAACAAAATTTAATTTACCTTATAGAGTGTAGAATTTTTGTACGACAATATAAATCCACTACGCTGTGTATCATGATTGTCAACGAAAACCACAGCGTTCTCACTGGGCATCATATCCAGTCCTGTAGATCCATATGATCTTAAAGTTGTTAAAGGTTTACCACCAGTGAAAATTTGAGCTAATTCTGATCCCGCCTGAAGAGAAATACATACTAATAATTTGAATAAATCATTATCTTCCTGTCTTGTCCCATCTTACTTGGGCTCGGCGCAACATGTTTTCTTCTTCCATTCTGTCATGTCAGCCGTCAAGTTGTCTCTGGCTTCCTTTAATTCAAATCATTCTTCACACAATCCATCCATCTTTTCTTTGGGCTTCCTCGCCCTCTCCATCCATCTACATTCATAACTCTTTTGATCACATGCGTTTCATCCCTTCTCTTCACATGGCCTTACCAAGACAAAGGATTCCCTTTCAACATAATATGCTGTACAGAAAATAATAATTGGGATATCAATCCTAATATACAAGACTGGTTTCAATGCAACGGGATTGGGATGAAGTAAAAACTAAATGTAAATACTTATTTTTGTCAATCGTATGTTGTTCCTCAACAACATACGATTGGCAACATACAATTGGCGTTAATATTAAAGCACATAGAAAGTAGGAAAATGGAGTACAGCCTGCAGAGGCACAAAAGCCTTGCTTTATTGGTGAAGCCATGTAGCTTATGTAAAAGCTTTTTATACCTGGAGCTTGTGGGCCCGATACACGCAAAAAACGTACAATGCCGTGCAATACAAAGCTTTTAGGATACTGTTGTCACTGTCACGTTTTTGCAGCACGTCAAAAATAATATGCAGCAGTGGGTATTAACGACTTCTTTGCGATCATTCGTAAGAGAATTGCATCACTACTACGTCGCATGCGTGACAGCGGCAACATGCTCCTGAGTAATAACACTCAGGAGCACGTTTCCTCCTGAGTAATAACACTCAGGAGCACGTTGCCGCTCTCACGCTAGTAAGACTGAGGGCCACTTAAGGCGACGATATACGCCGGCGACCTTGAGCCACCAGAGAATCGTATGCGCTGTGTCCAAAACTCTCAAAGTTTAGTCGGAAAAATTAAATAAAAGATAGTATTGTTTAACGTAAAAAAAAAGGCGTATACTAAAAGATAGATAATAAAATTGTCTGTAAGATAGTAAAAGTTTCGTTTAAATATTCCTGGTAGATTGTGTGTGATTATCAATATTTTGTCCGCGTCAGACACAATTTCACGATTTAATTAAACTATTTAATATGAGTAATCAAAAATATTCACTTACTAAATGATTACGGAAATGTTCTAGTTTAACATATATTTTTTTCAAATCATTTACTCTACACATTTTGGCGTGGTTGTCAGTTTCAAATCTACAAAAGTCGCTTGTTAGCGTCTTAATGGGACAACTGTGCGCACGGCATGTGTTGTTGCCAAGTACTTCCAGAAGGTGATCGTCTTTAGTAATGTTATTACTACATTTTTGTTATATGTGTGTGTTATATAAGTATACTAAAGTATTTTAAGTCCATATTAACAAAATTATGGGTCATCTGCCTGAATTAAAGATGAATAAATACCTAAAAACAAAACAAATTTGTCCCAAATACTTACAGTAAATTCTGTGACATCTCCCATGCTTTTATAATCATTGTAGGTGACTACACCTCCTTTTGAAACTTCTTGATAAATGTAAGGTCTCGAGTTCTTCCGGAATCCATGATTTGTGTTCAAATTGTGAAGGTTCTTGTAAATTTCATTTAGGTCTTCCGGCCACATGTGCTTTGCAGCATCCACTCTGGATGGAAAATAATCTATAAAAAATCCCGTCACTGCACAATTACAATACAGCATCAAAATTGAATTTTACCTTATACCAGCTGCACCAAGATCAATAAGTTTATTTAGGTAATTTATAATCTTCTGACGGACGTACGGCATTGTTTGATTCAAGTCTTTGAGACCGGACAACTGACAGACTCGCACCTGAATAATGATGAAATAGGACATACAGAAGAACCGCTCGAAGAACCGATAACCAATGGGGAAGAAAAGTTCTCGAGTGGCGACCACGAACCGAAAGACGCAGCGTTGGTAGGCCTCCCACCAGATGGACCGACGACATCGTTAAGGTCGAGGGTAACCGGTGGATGCAAGCGGCAGGTTGCCGCTCGTTGTAGCGTTCTATGGGGGAGGATTCTATGATGAAGTGGTGATGAGGACATGCAGATGATTTTATTGCAAAAAATAAATGATTTTTTATTTCGATTTTTTTATTTTAATTGTATGTTCGACGTGATTATCTAATAGTGACAATAACAACTGAAGAGGTGCAGTACAAAGATAAACAAGACATAAATCTTATGAATAATGCAGTAACATTATCTGCTTTAAAGTGAAAACAACCAACCTCAGTAGCATTATTCACATCTGTGAAATCACACACAGGGTGATGGAAATGCTGGTCTGTATACAGAACACCAGGGAATGAATTATTTTGTGTCGTAGCGGTACTGCCAGCAGTCCCTACACTTGTGTCGTGTTCTCCCGTCATATGGTTGAATACGACGTCCACGTAAATTCTGCGAAATCAGTGGAAGTCTAAGAACTCGCGCATGATTAATATTTTTTATTGCTTATTTCGCATGTAACCATATTTGCACGCCTCTTGGCATAACATAGCGACCCTATGAACTTTAATTTAAGAACAGTATTTACTACCTATGTTACACAAATAAAAATGATTTGATTTGATTTGAACTCGCTAAGGGATTTCGCTAATGTTACTTTTCACGAGTGAACGTGCGAATACCTCATAATAGGGGTCATCAGAAATTAATTTAAAAGGTTTCAACAACAGGTGACAGGTGAAACTCTCATACATAAACTCATTCATGAGTTTATGTATGAGAGTTTATATTTTTGTATGACGCACCCACGATATCCTAGCAATAGCAGATAATAATAAAAAACTTACCTGACACCAACTTTGTTACATCTGGTAGTCATGTTTAAAAAAGCAGCTTCATCGCCTGATCGGGTGGTCAATTGGTACGACATGACTTGGTAGCGCTCATACCATGGTCTTATACCACCATCTAGATGTAACACCAAATTCTCTGATGCCGGAGAAGTCTGTGTAATGGAAAACCACTCTTTACGGAAACTGTGGGCTCACAACTATTTCATTATACACAGTACATACCTGAACCGCTCCATATTTTTTAGGACCAAGAAACCGCTCACATTCGTCTGCAATGTCTAACCATTTCCATTCAAACATTTGAACGATGACAGAACGGTCTGCCCACTGGTTAGTCTTTATGTAAGCCTGGCAGGAAAATGACACGCCAAAGAGGGAGCAGAAAGAAAGCCACACGAGGAGGGACATTGTCTGAAAGTACTTATATCAGATTATTGGTGAATAAATACGTCACTGTCTGACTTAGGGAATGAATAGAGTCTGATTTAAATAAATAATAATAATAATACCAGCCTATTATTGTCCCACTGCAGTGCAAACACCTCCTCTCATACAGAGAGAGCACGAGAATTGATCACCACGATTGTTCAAGGCGGAAATAAATTACGAGGTAATGTTTTGACTAATAAGTAATATATTTATCTAAAAAAAGATTTTTACTTACATAGCGTGTTTGTAAACACAACTGTTCAACAGGACAACTTGAACGCAATAATGATCTTTGAAATCAAAACACTTATTTATAACACTGTACATCACGTCATGTATACATTATACCACAAAAGTGACGGAGAGATTCAATGAGGAAATGGTATCAGATTTATGATTGTTATTATGGCATGCGTGGGTAGAAACCTACTTAGGTACTACATAATTTCCCTGAAAAATGCTGTCAGCACTTAAAATGCCGTTATCAGTAGATACTCCTTACTGAGTAGTGCTACTGTATTTCCTTATCCTGTAAGTATCGAACTTGTATAAATAAAGATGTTTGTTGACATGAGTATTCTGATAGGTACTCTAGGTACTCTAGAAGGCCATTGCAAAATCACGAGTTCCGATTTATGATAAATTATATTAAATGATTTGACGATGAGAGGAGGCATATTATTAGGAGATGAATTCACAGTAGCGATAGCATGTTCAGCATAATTATAATGGTACGTTTAGTAGAACTGTATTCTGAAAAGGCATCTGCCACTTGAGCTAACGTGTGCTTCCAAAAGTCTGTTATTTTTCACCAAGGTCCAAAAAACTTTTAGGGTTGCGTTTTGATAATTGCCTGAATACTGCTTCAGTACTTTTATTCACCAAGCGCCTTTGGTAAACAATGCATAGTGATGTTACTTCTTATTTATTCTGTTTATCTGTTAACTGTTTCTGTTCTGTTATGGTGTTAATTTTTGTGGTATGTTAGTATAATAGAAGTAAATTTAAATCATTTGGGGTATTTTTTATGTATATCCTAAAAGGCTTGCGCTTGACCGCAACTCATCGCAACTGACCTTAAGTGACGATGCGGCCTAAGGTGGCTTGCCTAGGATGAACCGGTTCTCTTGTGCCTTGAAGATACCTAGATTATACAGACTTATCGGGGAACAGAGAGGCGGTCAGTGAATTTCAGTCTGGCAGTTCGCACAATAAATGTGAAATCAAAGAGCTTGGTTCCAGACCGTGGAACTTCAACCACATAGCAATGATGCTTCGCCGTATCTCTGCTCGCCGATAATGCTGGGGAATAGCATGCTTTGGAATTGCCATTGCGTCTCCGAAATGTAGGGGAGACCAGGTATGAACGTAACAATTTTCAGTTTTCTCGTAATATCTCACAGAGCTTTTTAAATATCAAAATTCTAACCAGTACACACGATAGATTGGTCTTTCAGCTATCATTTAACACCAGTTTAATTACAACAGGTATTACAGATTTTGAGAAAAACGGCAAAATAAACAAAGTGAAATTTGTTACAGGGGTGGGGATAGTTGTGGTGTGTGGGTTGGTTGTAACAGCGTAAGGGGATGGTTGTAACATTGTAAATGAAAACAAAGTTCCTGTCATAATCAACATATTCATATCAAAATCAGGTTTTACATTAGTGCCACAATTATGAAAAAAATTGAACATATCTAGGACACTTAATAATCTTCCATACTTTTCTTAACAATTGAAGTCGTTGCCTGGTTTGTCTTTTTAGCAGTCTGCAAAATGTCTTTCTTAACTTCTTTGACTCTAAGCTTTCTTTGTTCTTGTGGTTTGGAGTATCAGTCATTATTGCTGGTTTACTGCCTGTCCTTCCCTTTTCATTGTCTTTCCTGGGTCTTGCCTTTAATAAGGGCTGAACTTCATAGACGAGACGTCCTGCACACTAGCTGAAAAGGCAGATGATGGGATGTGTAAATTATCAGACGATGTCGATGTCTTCAAGCATTTTTTTCTTTTGCATATACTAATCTTTCTATATAAAGTTAGGTACAGTACGCAAAAGAGATAGTATCCATGTCGTCGGGAATAGTTGAAGATTTCTTAGAAACCAATGGGGGCTTTCAAATGAAATTTTATGCAATCATTGAACTGTTTATTCTCTATAAATTGTATTTTATTTTATTCATAAAAACCTATCGGTTTCTAAGTAAACTTCAACTGTTTCCGGCGACATGGATACTTATCTTCTTTGGTGACCGTACATGACACAGCTGATAAGAATTGTCAGCGTCTCGAAATGGTACTTTTCTGAGAAGTACTTCTTCCAGGTAGCAAATCCATTATTTCTTCAGTAATTAAACATTTACTGGTCATTCTTATAAGTATATTAGGTATTCTGCAATAAGAAAATAAATCTGTAAAATATTAAAAAACACAATAATAACATAAGCTTAGATACATAAAAATCATAATCGGGATGAAAGTAACAAGTTGTTATTTTCATCCCTATCTTTAAATTTTCCCGAATTTGACAAATACTTAAATTGCCTATATCTTTAAAAAACCGTTACAAAGATACCGTTTTGAATGCCGAAATAGAAAGACGAAACGAATAGTTATAATTATTACTTGACTGACACTTGACACATGAGTTTAAACTTACCATAATAAAAAAAAAAATACACAGTTGAAGAAAACGGTACAGACTTACTTTGGAGGTATTTTCGCGGCACTGACTCGCTACGTCCACAACCTGACAGCACAGCACCGTGAGTGCTACGTGAGGTGATGGGGAGTTCAAAATGGCACATATCGTGGAAGCAGTCATCAGTGCAGCTAATATAATTTGTTCAGAATCGCATTTGTTACGTTCATCCCGTGTTACTTTTATACCTGGTCTCCCCTACCCTGTAAAAGACCGATAGACTAGCAACAGTGCGGCGATATTCAAGGTTCAGGAGTTTAGCCCCAACTAGGGAGTCGTTGTTCCGACGTTAACGATACTTTCGCACCTTTGCAAGGACTCACAACTTTTTGGCAGCTAATTGGGCCTTGGATTCATAGTGATCTGGATGGATACATGTCGGAAAGTACAGATTGAAAGGCCTTTAGTTAGCAGTGAAAAGACACGGTTTGGTCTTGGCTGCATTAGACCTGGCCAGATTGGCATCGCTCCAATCGTAATGATGCATTGAGGGACAAGTCTAAGCGCTCGACCATTGACTATCTGAAAGACTGAATTTTAGCGGCACTGACATGAGCACTGGATACGTATATATCTATCTATCTAAAACCGTGGTGTCATCTGTATACCCAAAGGTACTGGGTTTTAGCACTTCGTTGATATGCAGCAAAAAAAGGGTTTCAGAGAGTACCGAGCCCTGAGGGACCCCGGCATTTATGGTCATTCGATCAGACAAGCAGCCGTCAATGACTCGTATTGAACGATCTCTAAAGAAATCCGATATCCATACACAGAAATCAGTGGCCAAACCATATCAGGCCATCATGCCATACCATATCAAAGGCCTTTAAGAAGAGTCACAAATTCTGCCGTAAGGTTCTAGTCTTTCTTAAAAAGTCAGTTTGATAAACGATGCTCTTAATTGACTCATAAAAGGTGTCGCAGCAGCGTTAACATCTGACTGAACTGATCACAAATGATATGATCAGGTTAGGTACGTATGGGGTGTAAAACACACATAGTCTTTACCTACGTATACTGTCCATCAAATTAAGTAACGTTGAGAAAAAAATAAATGAAACGACTTTTATTTTTGGCTGCAATTTTAATAATAAAATAGATTGCTCGATTAAGTGCTACGACGATAAAGATATCAATAAGAATTAAAAGTTGGCAGAAAAAATTAAAAACATTTGTTACATTATAGTGATATAAGGTGTTATATATAATGTTTACATTTGAACTTATAGGTACAGATTTAAGGACAAAATCATCCAAGTTTCTTATCGCGAAGTTTGAAGAGCCGACTGAAAAGAGAAATATGATGAGTTGATTAGTAGGGTCATCTAAATAGAATAATGGCCAAAAACTCAAACGTTACTTAATTTTAAGATGCAGTTAAGTCTCGTTTTTGGCCTTAAGTGACTAACTTCTAAGCAATTAATCTAATACATGTGAACTACTACAGAAAGGTTAATTAAAAACGACAAAAAATATAAATTGTGACGTGACGTTGGTCAGAAACTGAAAGATTAAACTAAAAAACCAATTGATCGGGATGATACTATTTTACGATTTCTTTACATCACCTACCTCTGTCCCAATATGTATGGCAAGATACAATTCTTCTCCGGCTCCAGATAAAGTTATTTGTGCTAGTCCTGTACTTGATACAGTTACATTCTTCCCTGAGCAGACACTTCCTTGGTTCTGTCCTGATATTATATCACAGTAGGTCCCAGCAGGAAGTCCAGTCTGTAATTTCGACTTTGTATTAGTGTCTTTCTCGATCTATTTGAATTTATTTACTTGCCATAATTTATTTGATACTACGGGGTATATACGATATAGTTTATAATTTCATCTGCCTCTTCATTTCCCTTATATAGAATTCTTGAAGCACTTACTTGAATATCTCTGTTGATCGCACTACCTTCTGTATTAAATACAATGAATCCTTTATTCCCTAAACTGAATGCTATTTGATTGTTGCCATTGTCCCACCAGTTTGTAACTTCGGCATTATGAACTTCATTTCTAAATGCGACCATTTGGTAAACGGAGCTCCAGCGATGTTCGCACACCCAACCGCTTGCGGTTGTGCACTGTTCGTTCTAATAACAAATATAAATGTAATAATACAGTATCAGTCATGTTCATCATGTATGTACTACACCATCGAAACTAATATATATTTAAATTACCTCATCCATAACCGGAGACTGAATATTTTCATCATCATCAGCGGGTGGGCCATCGTCAAAACCAGTAAAATAAAAACTGCTTGTTATCCGAGTTTCTCCGTATGGGTGTGCTAGAAGAAATGCTACAGCTGCCTGTAGCAAAAATATTAGTTTTTTAATTAAGTTTTCTTCTTTACGTAGATAGCTAACCTTAGTAATTTTAGGGATATTCTAATCTAGATTGCCGGCCAGCAAGCCGAAGCTGCGGTGTTGAGCGTAAAACACATCTGACGATAAGCTCGCGTGGGACCGCCGGAGCCTCGCAGAGGCGGAGCGGTGACAGAAACCTATGGTAACAATGCTTAAATCTGATTTTATTTTTAGAACTTTAAAATATTATGTAGCGCAATAGTGAGGGGCGCGTAGCGAAGTAAAAGTAATTCAGATCGATCGATCATGGTTAGGCTACTGGTGATGGTGGATGGTTTACCATTCATTTTATATCGAGACCCCACCATGCAATCGAGGCATGAGGAGTCTCAAGCACGTCAACCAAGCACGTAAAGCCGCTGGTCCCAGCTGTCATCTTCGACAGTTGTTATGTGTAGTCAGAAGCCAGAAAGTCTGACAACCAGTCTTACCAAGGGGTATCGTGTTTCCCAGAAACTGGGTTGTAGAGGTACCAGCGCGGCAGCTAGTGGCTCCATGTAAAACACTGATATTCAGCTACATCTGATTAGACTAAGTAGATGAGATGTTGATAGTAATATATGAAGTAGTATATACTTTAAAACTAATAAGAAGATTTGGAATACTTGAATCCATCCTGTTATACTTGCGAATTCATCCATCCATTAATTCAAAATGAAAACACGCCATTTAATTTACCTTATAGAGTGTAGAATTTTTATACGACAATATAAATCCGTTACGCTGTGTATCATGATTGTCAACGAAAACTACAGCGTTCTCACTGGGCATCATATCCAATCCTGTAGATCCATATGATTTTAAAGTTGTCAAAGGTTTTCCACCTGTGAAAATTGGCGCTAATTCTGCACCTGCCTGGGAAATTAATTCCTTTTTTTTCAAACACTTCAGAAAATTTCGGTTCAAGCTGTGCCTTGCACTCGCCTCATTGCAATAGGTGCTGACACAAAAAAAAAACATTTTTAAGGAGATTCTATAACGGGCTCAGACAACTTTGTGGCTGAGAACAAACCAATAAACTAACCTTTAAATGTACTTTTTATACACTAATCGAATTTTGTGATTTCCAAGAATTCCGGAACTGATTGGAATATTGCCAATTCGGCAATACGAAATATAGATATCCATAGACATCACAGATACCATAAATATAGATAGGTAACTACACAACCTTTACTAGGGTACTTTGATAAATAAGGTAGTTTTATATTTAAATATTTATGAGGAGTCAAGAAACCAGAATTAAAACTCGCGAGACTCAAGCTCTGTACATACTCTTTGTAAGGAATAACATAACTGATAACGTTAACGGACTACAACAATAATAGCTTGTTTAAAGTTACGCGGTCATGCCTCTGTAGTTAATAAAAACTAATTTGTCCATGATTCAACAAAAATACAATTTTGTAGAGTCATGACAATCCTTTCTTGAACCGTGTTCTACTTTCAGGAGATTAAGACGTACAAAGCTTTTTATGGTGAAGTTAAAAAATGTTCAGAAATTATCCTGTAGGAGAAATATTTGCCGTTGTAACCGCTATAAGGTTAGGTACATCTGATTCAGCAAATATCTTAACAATAAGGGTCGCTATACACTTAAGCGAATTGACCTATTCGGTTCGGCATTCTCAATACAACCCTTTTTTTTATGGGACAAGCCCGCCACACCTAACCCCTAACCACTATAACTCCTGTAAGTCAGAACCAACAGTGGCGGCCACCAGAAAAGCGCTGAAGCAATAAAGGTTGACGAGTCCTGGAAAAACGATTCTACTGTCTTGGATCCCGCAAAGAAATTAATCAAAAAAGAACTGCGGAGGAATATATTTTCCACTTTCCTCAATATCAAGCAGCAGATAGGACCAATAGGCACAAAGGGACGTTTACAACTGGGAGACGCCCAGTTGCAATACAACCCTTGATAACGTTAACCATTACTTCAACGACACCGGGTGTCGCCAAATATTTGTATGCCCTACATACAATTATTCCAGGTTTGGCTGTTTATGTATATACGAATTTATATGTTTGTTAACTCACCCACGATAGAGGAGAAATAACCAGTGCAGGGCAAAGTTTAAAAAATAAAATTAAGTGCCGAACCGAATGTGCCGAGCCACTTATGTGTATAGCAGACCCTAATTTGGACATTGAAGGAATTAAGGCCCAATTGGCTTTGAATTAGTATTTTTGAGTTCGGGGAATTCCATTACTAAAATTCTAAAGAGTCAAGAATGTACAGTCTGTACCTAACCTTAATCAATCTTAAGAACGGAATCTTAAATAAAGCCCACAAAGTTTGTATAGTCCCCTTGCTTATGAAAGTCGATTATGACCAAATTACTTACAGTAAATTCCGTAACGTCTCCCATATATTTATAGTCATTGTAGGTGACTACACCCCCTTTTGAAACTTCTTGGTAAATGTAAGGCCTTGAGTTCTTCCGGAATCCATGATTTGTTTTCAAGTTATTAAGGTACTTGTAAATTTCACTTAGATCTTCTGGCCACATGTGCTTTGCAGCATCCACTCTGGATGAAAAATAATTTAATTAGGACTTCCCGTGCAACTTTCCGAATGGTGATGGCGTGAAGGTCCTTAGAGATAATGTGTAACGAGAAGGTGAGTATACACTTAAGCATTTACTTGTAACAGAATATAATGTTGGACCTTCCTTAATCGTTACAATTTTATTTTAGAAACCAACAGGCGAATTTGTATAATATTGCATCGAGGGCAAATTCCATATTCTTAAGAACGTTACATTACATCGAAATGCCCCAAAAATTGCTCAAGTGTAGGAACATTGACATTTAGACGAACAAAAATTAACAGTAACAACGAAATAGAATCATACCTGAAACCAGCTACACCGAGATCAATAAGTTTATTCAAGTATTCGATGATCCTTTGACGAACGTACAGTTTTGTTTGATTTAAGTCCTGAAGTCCGCCCAACTGACAAACTCGAAGCTGAATCATTAAAAAAAGCAATTGCAAAGATTATGAATAAGAAGTCATCGCTCACTATAACAGCAGAGCTCCGAAACAAATTATATTTTGCTTTCAAAATTACGACTTTAAATCGTGTGCGCTGAAACATTTTTTATAATGACAAGATAAAAAAGGTGACAGCTAAAGGTTGGATGTTTTCCAGACGATTCCGACCGGACCGTTGCCGTTGTCGAAGCTGTACTGTCAGATTATGACCATAAAAACGGCCAATTATGTCAGCAAATGGATATAGTGATAAAAGAGGCAATAACCAATTAATGATTGGAAAGAAAGTATTGGAGAAATGAATAAATTAAATACTATACAAACTCAAAAGTAAGCAACCTCAGTAGCATTTTCATAATTTTCAACTTGACACACTGGAAAATGGAAATGTTCTTCTGTATATGGAACCGCTGGATAAGAGTAGTTCTCGGGGACTGCAGTACTGCCGGCAGTTCCTACCAGGGTACTTGTTGTGTTCTGAGGTATAACCATATGGTTGAACACGACATCCACGTAAATTCTGCCAAAAATAAAGTTTTTTTTACAAAATTTGGTAACACTGTGGGAGTTTAGTATGTACAGTACGCAAAAGAGATAAGTATCCATGTCGTCGGGAATAGTTGAAGATTTCTTAGAAACCAATGGGGGCTTTCAAATGAAATTTTATTAAATCATTGAACTGTTTATTCTCTATTAATTGTATTTTATTTTATTCATAAAAACCTATCGGTTTCTAAGTAAACTTCAACTGTTTCCGGCGACATGGATACTTATCTCCTTTGGTGACCGTACGTACAACTTGCTAAATGTGTACTAGTAGGGATGGTTTGTATGCCAAGATTAGATCCATTGCGATCTCGCTGTCTTGAAGGGATTGCAACAATTGGTAACGCCATGCAGCTGAGATGAGCATGTCAAGAGTGGATTGTGAGAATATTTATAGGGTTTTAAATTTTCCATTTGAAGCAAAAACAAAAGTGCAACACCTTCACGGCAATAGAACAGCTGTTTGTTAACTATTATTTTTAACCTTTTTAACGCTTGTGTCGTATTTTTGCGACAAAAAAAATGATATTTTTTTTTATTCGGCAAAGCGATTGCACCTATTATTTGTAGGTATAATTTTATAGATTCATAGTCGGGCGCTAGGGACACGACAACTTATATTTAGCCAAGCGCATAAAGGGTTAAAAAAAATCGACAAAAAATTTTCTTCTGAAAAATTTATTTGTGTTTTATAAATAAACCTGTGTACAAACTACATGTTATTTAACAGAAACGAAACGAAACGAAAAAAAAAATCATCGAGATGTGTGAATCAGTCAATCAGCTGATTTTTCATTCGTGATTTCAGGTTGATCCCAAAGTTTGAGTTGATCATAAGTGAGAAGGTAGAGTGTGACAATGGCTATTGTAAGGTTTCTGGTAAACTAAAAATAAGGTTGCGTAAAAAAAGGAAAGAGCAGGGAGGGGTTTGGAGGGAGCGTGGGTGACAAAGGCGTTATTGTGATAGTTGATATTGATGTGCGGACCCACCATACCCTGGCTATACCCCTGGTGGTAGGGAGGGTCTAAAATTATTCCACTGAGAAAATCGTATGGGTTAGGTTAGAACTGTGACCATTAAAGCGCGAAGGCAACCGAGCGAAGCGAGCGGTGCCGCGGCAGCGGCCGCCGTGCGCCAGGTCCCCTCTATTGTTGGTGAATCATTTGGGTTAGGTTAGGTGAGTGGTATAGTTTTAGACCCACCATACCACCAGGGGTATGGCCAGTGGTATGGTGGAACCGCCATGATGATAAAGATATGAAATGAGATGAGACCTATGGTCGGTCGTAAACAAATAAATATAAATGTAGGAGGAAAATAATGATCCGCGGTAAAGACGAGACACTCATCAGAACAATAGAATAATAACAATTATAATAATTCTTCATACACAAGGTAAATAACGTTGTGATTGTGGTAGGTATAATGAAGTGTCCTATTTTCGTAGACCACTTGTAGGTAAGTAGGTGTACAATGGAAACTTTGAGACTATCATTTACCTGACACCAACTTTGTTGCACCTGGTAGTCATATTCAAGAATGCTGCTTCATCACCTGATCGTGTGGTCAATAGGTACGACATAACTTGGTACCGCTCATACCAAGGTCTTACGCCATCTACGCGTAAAACCAAATTCTCTGATGCCGGCGAAGTCTGTTAAATAAAAAACCATTTTATATGCAATCTATGGGCTCAAAAGTACTTAAATAAACACAGTACATACCTGAACTGCTCCATATTTTTTAGGGCCAAGAAACCGCTCACATTCGTCAGCAATATCTAACCATTTCCATTCAAACATTTGAACGATGACTGAACGGTCTGTCCACTGGTTAGTCTTTATGTAAGCCTGGCAGGAAAATGACACGCCAAAGAGTGAGCAGAAAGAAAGCCACACGAGGAGTGACATTGTCTGAAAATATATCAAATTATTAGTGAACGATTAAGTCACTGTATTGATTTAGTTTCATTTTTTGAATTAGTTTTTGTGACCATTTTGTAGTTACTTGAGTTACTTGTACTAGGAAGGCCAGTTTGACCTAATTTTTATGTGGGAAGTGGCCCCAAGTGTTGAAATAAGTTACATACAGGCTTTTAACCTAGTTCGGAATTAGATACTGTATTCAAAGAATTTCCTTAAAATATCTTGCCCATTTTTCTATGTAAACATTTTATGAAACAGTTTTTGGAAAATAAACTATTTATTCAACTGTCACCATTTTTAAGGCATGAGAATGAATAAAATCATCGTAAATTATGAATTAATTCTATACCCTCGAACTAACGTTTGGTGCTCTTTCTACAACTAGATTTCCGTTTTATCTCATAACATTGTTTACATCGCTAAAAGAGGAAGGTTAAGTCCGGTTTTCTACCACTTATTTGTACTGTAATGCGCAATGCACAGACAGCACATCAAGCCATAGCAAACTGTCAAATTTTCTCAATTGAATATCAACCTTAATCTTTTGAAATAAAGTTGAAAATCTATCTAAGAAATTTGACAGATTGTAGTAGCTTGATGTGGTGGCCTCTGTACAAACCTAACAGACTCGCATGTGGCTAAAGTTTACTTTAGGGGCTATTAAACGACTTTTACAAATTTTAAACTGACAATCACGTCAAAATGTGCAGTGTAAATGATTTGAAAAAAATATATGTTAAACTAGAATATTCTCTTAATCACTTAGTAAGTGAATATTTTTAATTATATTCTTAGTTAGTTTAATTAATACGTGAAGTTGTGTCTGACGCGGACAAAACATTGACAATCACACAAAATCTACCAGGTATAATTAAACGAAACTTACACCTTCTTACAGACAATTTTATTATCTATCTTTTAGTATACGCCTTTTTTTTTAATTTTGAAAGAATACTACTTTTATTTAATTTTTTCGACTAAACTTTGAGAGTTTTGGACGCAAAACTGATGCAGAACGGACGCAGTCTGCGTCCAAAACTTTCAAAATTTAGTCGAAAAAATTAAATAAAAGTACCTAGTATTCTTTCAAAATTAAAAAAAGGCGTATACTAAAAGATAGATAATAAAATTGTCTGTAAGATAGTGTAAGATTCGGATAATTATACCTGGTAGATTTTGTGTGATTGTCAATGTTTTGTCCGCGTCAGACACAACTTCACGTATTAATTAAACTATATACTAAGAATATAATTAATAATATTCACTTTCTATATGATTAAGAGAATGTTCTAGTTTAACATATATTTTTTTCTAATCATTTACACTGCACATTTTGACGTGATTGTCAGTTTAAAATCTGTAAAAGTTGTTTAATAGCCCCTTAAGGTGAAGATATACGCTGGCGATCTTGAGCGACTCAGGGAATCGTGTGCGCTGCGTCACCAACTCTCAAAGTTTTGTCGAAAAAGTAAAAAGAAGATAGTATTCTGTAACTTTGAAAAAAAATAGCTATATTAGTATACAGCTAATTTAGTTAGCTCTTTTAGTAAAGATAGATAATTAAATTGTATGTAAGATGGTTAAAGTTTCGTTAAAATTTTGTGTGATTATCAATGTTTTGACCGCGTCAGACACAATTTCACGTGGTAATTAAACTATTTAATATAAACTTAATCAAAAATATTCACATACTAAATGTTTAAGAGAATGTTCTAGTTTAACATAATATTTTTTTAAATCATTTACACAATTCATTTTGACGTGCTGATCAGCAGTGCTATTCTGGTGCAATCTCCCTCGGTGAGCACCTAGGTGAAGTGACCTGTCATCCGATTGTAGTGTTTTGTAAATCCCTAGCATCGGGACAGATGACAGCTCACTTCACCTAGGTGTTCACCGAGGGAGATTGTAACATAATAGACATACAGTTTAAAATCTGTAAAAGTCACCTATTAGCGCCTTAAGAAAAACATTACACTAATTTTAGATATAATTGAAATAAATGAACTCTGCGCTTAAATGAGACACCGCGGACCAGTGCAAAGACGATTGCCATTAATGTATTCATGCTCATAGCGTAGGTACTCACCTAAATAGACAAATTTAAATTAAATAGTCAAAATATATACTTACATAGCGTGTTTGTAAACAGCACTGTTCAACAGGAGGACTTGAGCACAATAATGATCTATCAAATCAAAACACTTTTAAATAACACTTAACAACACGTCATAAATACAAGTTGAAACTATGGAACAAAAAAATCTAAGGCAGTGCACAGATTTTGTCAAAACAATTTTCAAATAGTTATACGTACCGTTGACTAAAGAATTTTCTGACTACCATTCTAGTTTCCGACCACATGAGGCGTAGTGGTTCACAGAGAAATAGTTTAAGGTAGGTTTGACCATAGAAATATGTCTTATATCTAAAGTTTTACTAAGTCTGCACGCGGCCTAATTACCCTTACTCTAACAGTTCATAATGATTATTAATTCTACTCTTTAGGTACTGACAAGTGCCAGGTATTTCCTTATCCTTTAAGTATCCAACTACTCTATTAAAGATGTTTGTTGTCATATTTATTCACATACCTATTTTAGAATGCCATTGCAAAATCACGAGTTAGAAAGGCACTTTTGAAGGTCATTTACAAAAAGAATTGAATCTTGTTGTCCCGTTCTAAAAGAAATTTCGTATAGAAAAAAGCTGGTTAAGGAACTCCATACCTTAATTTCCCATTTTACTCTTTTTGTAACTTATGTAAGGGGAAAGTGATAAGAAAGTTATTATTAATCTTTTAGTCACAACACATATCAGCAAAATAATTGCTCTATTACTACAAGCTACGGCCATGGCTATGGCCTACAGATACTTGTTCCTGGTCTGGCTGTTTGTGTATGTGAGTTAAAATGTTTGTAAATGCACCCACAATACAGGAGAAATTCCTAGTAAGAGGCAGTTTTATAAAAAAAAAATTACACAATTCCACTTTTCCAGTATAAGCTGATCTTGCATGATAAAGAATGTCCTTACAATGAGAAGTCAGCTTATACTGGAAATGTATAGCTTCATATGTAGCCGTGTGTACCTACTTAACCTTTTGATCGCCACAGTCATGTAAAGATGACAAACCAAAATGTGCCCAGCACGCCACGGTCACGACTACATGACAGACGAATTACTACTCTATGGAACTACGTATAGAAACGTAATTCCATAGAGTAAGTATTTGTAGCTTGACGCCGAGGGCACATTTTTTGCTTCTTTGACGTGGCAGTCAGAAGTTTAACAGCCATCAGTCATTTTCAAAATTTCAAACAAAAAACATTACATAGGTTATTAAAAAGAAAACAAAATCAAACTGGTATTACATTTTAAAATATTTATTAAGAAAAAATAAACTAAGTAGGTATACTTAATTAAATCTAATACAATCTTAGCAGCTATGACTGAAATGTTGGACTTGTGACATTGCACTGACTCCCTTAAATACATTATAATTGGGTGAGAATATATATAGTGGCCCTCTAATACCGTTAATTTCTGTCGAAATGTATACACTATAAACAGGGAGTTCAGTCAAAAGACCGATGTACTTTAAGGTAGTGTAGTACCTACTCGTGCAAATGATCAACTTTTACTACAGGTTGGTACCTTAAAATCCTGCTCCCATATATTTATCTTCTCATAACAAAATGCGGAAACAAAGGAACAAGCAAATTATTTTTTTCAAGTTTCAATTTTGGTTCCGAAGTAACAGTTGTGTATTTTAGTGAGTAGAAAGTAGTACCTACTCAAAGTCTACACCTTAAAGTGACACAGTAACACCCTGTAATGTAGGTAGGTAGCTTATCTGAACCGGTTTCATGATATGAAACATGTTCGATTAATGTAATTTTAAATTATTCGCTGACGCGCCACTGTGGCCTGGATAGATAAGCTTGCTGAATTGTGCAGGCTGACTTTTAATTCACTACTAATCTTTCAGGGGGTTGGCCCCCTGAAAGAAGTTGTTTTAATTCATGAATACTTGGGTATTCATGAATTAAAACAACTTTTATTATAGGACTAATTCAAAATAATGAATACATACATTAATACATTCTTTTCCATACATTTTCTAAGGAACAGTGAATTATTTCTTACGATCTTGTATATTCCGGTAGGAATTAACGGTACTAGATGGGCCACCAACGAGCGTTCCGGACTACAGTCAAATAATAATTAGTTAAACATTTTTTACTAAATATTTGGAAATCATTAATCAAAACGAGTTAAATAAATGGCTCCCAAGTCCCATAGTCTTTGAAAATAATAATACTATAATATTATTAAAGTAAGACTCAGTTATCTTAACCATTACATTACTCTTACTGAGCTATAAAGTATGCCAAAATATCGAAATAACATGTAAACATTTCCAAAATATCAAGGAAATATTATGCTAAGCTCAGATTAACAAATAAAAGGCAGATAGACAGTGCGGAACATTGCGAGTGAAGCCACAAAAGCAAATACAAATTCAATAACGAATACCTACAATCTTGTGATTGTATTCGCTTTTGAATTTTTATTTGTATTAGTATTTGTTTTTTTTAACAATGCTTCGCTTCGTGCTGTGCTGACTAGCGAATTGTAGGTATTCGTTTTTGAATTTGTATTTGCTTTTGTGGCTTCACTCTCAGTGTTCCGCACGGTCTATCTGCCTTTTGTGTCACAATCTGAGATACTAAGACTACATTATGCACTCAGCACTACATACAATCTTTTATAGTTATATTATCTAAGATGTTTTAATAATTATAATGAATTCCAAAATTCGCAACAGCCGTAGTCATAGGACGTGCAAGTGAGACGGCGAATAGTAGTACACCATTTCTGAAGTCAATTGAAAATTGTGTCGTCTCTTTCTCACGTTTTATGACCGCGTCAGCCCAGTACTTTCGCGATTAGTCTAGTAATGCTACTGTTAAATAATTGAAGACATTATAAATTGACGAAAAATACATTGCCTTTGTGGCATTTACAGCAAAATATTTTACATAATATCACTTAACGTAGAAATTTATTTTTTGTTTTTTAGTCTATGCTACACTATTAGGCTAGGGCTATTTTATAAGGCATGTAGTGATCGACCGAAATAAGGCAGACCTGTTTTTTACACGCTAACCGAGTTACGGTCGCTCAACATCGACTGTTTTTGTCGATGGTAAAGAATTGGGTACTTGACATCACTAATCGATTGACATACTTTTTATGTCAAATCGCGATTCCCCCATAGATTTTGTATGGCAATATGTGACGTCACTTATTTGCGAACTTAATTGGCTATTGATTAATTTCAAAGCAACTAACAATCGAATTTTACAGTTCATTGAAAAATCGGGTTCTGTACCTTGGAATTTTTGGTTAATAGTGTCAATTACTAGCCAATTCACAAATAAATGACGATCGTCATTATCAATCGTTGCCCAATCGATATAGAATATCTAACATGTTTTCAGGTGATGAATGTCGACTGGTCGACGACGATCGACCACGGCCCGGTTGCATCTTGAACCGGTTTACTTAATATCTTCGTTCGAAAATCATTAAATCTAAGCATTTCCTTATCAAGTTAAGCAATTTTGTATAATATTAGATCAAGAATTACTTAAAAGAATTATTATATAAGTAACTTCTTACGTCATAACATATTTGTATGTAAAAATTAGTATTTGTATTTTTGCAAAATATAGCATGAACATAAATTAAATTAAACTTTTTAATATTGACAGTTCCTTATAGCTACGTAAGTCATAAACTAGAAAAAGCAAAAACAACAGATTTTTATCTCGTTGCGGTTCACCTAATTTTATGTGGGCACTACTGCTTAGTCTATAGACATCTGGAAAATTAAAGACCTTGCAGACGTTTTATTATTCCAAAAATGTCTATGTGTGTGTTTAATACTATTACGAACACATGACACATTTTTATTATTTTGAATTAAAAATAATACGAAATATAACTGATAATTACGTAGGTACATTATAATATTTTTAGTACCAAACCATTTAAGCTGTCAATGGTAAAAATGTCAAGCTACGCTAAAGCGAAAAAATAAAAATGTCAGCGCTTATCATGGTCTCTCACTCGCTCGTTATACTATACGAGTGAAATGGCATAAAAATCTCTTGTGTTTGGCCGTCATTTTAAATTATTTTTTTTTTATGGCGCGATTTATACAAAAGGCTGCCTGCAACCTGCATTTAATCTGGCGAAAAATCATCACAGAATAATTTGAAATGCTTAGTAGAGGATTTTTTTTAAATAATTTAGTCAGTCTTTTTATATAGTAGGAATATTGTTTAAAGCCAAATCATTTTACAGTTAAGTCAGTTCTTTTTTATAAAAAATTACGTATTTGGTTATTTTCAAATCGATATCACTTTTGAATCAGTACATATTTATAGATATTTTATATGAAACAATGTGTCAACCAGTGCTATTGTCTATATTCTTTTGTTTTGTTTTTTTTTAAACGAACACTCAGGTAAGATCCCGTCTTACTAGTAAAATAACACATATTAGTTTTTGTTTATTATGACTTCTGAAGTGTTATTTTGCGTTAAAGAAAACATACTTAAAAGAAAGTATTATTAAATGGATTTCAAAATGTATGTACCTACATAAAACAAAATAAAGATCACTGGATATTCGAATATAATAAAATTATATGTTGCATTATAATAATAATGTTCATTCTTTTTAATTATTATCTATTTTATGTAAAACGTATTTAGTAGAAAAATAGTTCTTTTTTGAAGCCATATTTTTACTCATCTATTTGCTTCGCAAATATTTTTCTCTTGTGACATAAAATCTTTAACGAATAAAGACAGCACAAATAAGCATTATTAAAAATACTGAATTAAGGAAATACTAAAATGTATTTTATCGAGTAATAGCTTAAGGATCAGTTACAATGATACATGGAACAAAAACACTATTTAATACGGCTCAGTTAACAAAATTTGGCAACAAAAAAGTTACACCAAATAAAAAAAAACATTTAGCTAGTTAAATTGACCCGCGGAAAGAGTAGGTACTTACCAACTCTTAATAGACACTATACACGAAATTTGTATAAAAATGGAACAGAAATTGTATGTAACTATTTAATCAGATAAATCGGAATGCCAAGGAGATTTAATCGGAACTTATCCGAAGGTGGTGAAACAGGACAGAGGTAAAGAAGATAGTCTCCGGATAAGCGCTACCCACGAGATAGAATTAAACTGCACTATAACATTAGCTGCCAGATAAGTTAACTGTGTAGCAGATCGTTAAGTGAACTCTTTACTCTAAACTCGGTGCCAAGAACAGTGGGTTCGGTGCGGTGTTCAAGTTGGCTGATTGGAAGGAACGTTTTATGCTTACATGAGGATACTGCTCGCGCCATTCTAATACCTGTAACAAATGTACAAAAGTCTGTTAAATGTTTACTACATCATTTGAATTTGGAAGGTATTATAACACAAAGAATGGGTAGATACCACTAATCAATTGACATACTTTTTATGAGCAAAATCTACGCAGATTTTGTACGGTAATAGTAAAGCGTGACGTCACTTAAACTCGTAAATAGATTTAAAAAAATATCAGCATAAAAAATAGGTAGGTATAAAAGAAATCCATACATGTACAGTACGGTCAACGTAACTTGGCGCGTCTGAAGTTAGCCGATTAGCTGCGCAGTAGACAATTTCGTTCCTAAAAGTTCCATTGCGCAGCCAAACAGCTAACTTCAGACGCGCCAAGTTACGTTGACCGTATTGTACAGTAGGTACCTAACGAGCATAAATATGTATACAGATTGCAAAATTCAAAAGCAATTTTCTCGTGAAATAACTATTCCAACTTCTAAATAAAACTTATTTTATAGTAGTTTGAGACCAAAAATACCCCTATTCGTAACCCCATAAAATGTCAATCAATAGTTTAGGAGAAAATCAGTTTAGAATGAGACCAACTGTTTACATGTATATTTTTTAGTAGTTATGGACGATGTAGTATTACCGGTTAAAAGGGGGAAATTAACATACTCTATATTGACTTCAAAGCAATCGCAAATCAAATGTTACAGAATTGGAAACGGGTTTACAAGGCTAAAGAAAAGTTTTCTTTTTAGAGAATTTGTACTTTAGATCTTAGTTAAGATGTCTACTACCCTATGTTGGTACATTTAGTTTCGAAAAAAGTTCGTCCAGGCAGAAATCCGACACGACCGGGCAGAGAACAGGCGTAGGACAAAAAGGCTTTTAGAGCTTTCCGAGGTACGGGAGTGTCACCCCACCAGTTTCCTAACTCTAGACTGTTATAGAACATAATAATAATGATGTAATTTAAACGAGATTTATTTAAATTACTTGGCTTTATTAAGAATAAAATAATAACGAAATAATACATACAGCAGATATTTTGTAAAAGAGCAAGCGTTGAAAAAGAAAAGAAAAATAAAAGGCTACTTTCATCGTCGTCTTACAACGTCAGAGAAAACAGAGGTATACATGTGGCTAGTCCACATCATGAACTTTAACTTCAACAAATAATAATACAAGCCTATAATTATCCCACTGCAGGGCAAAGGCCTCTTCTCATACAGAGAAGGCACGAGCATTGATCACCACGTGCGCTCAAGGCGGATTGGCAATGGCTGTTACTAAGACATTCCTAAAGAAAAAACTCAACAAAACTTGGCCCAACCTGACTACATACTAAAAGACTTACCTGAGATTCTTGAATTTGATCGCAGAAACTAACGTCTAGAAGTCTCAGATCCCTGCATTCAGCTAGTATCCTGTAGTATAAATAGTTCAAAAATCGTTAATGAAGAAAACTTTAGTATCGCATTTAAAAGTCAATTGTCAATTTAAAAGTCAAATGATTTTTTCAATGTTTTTTTAATAGTTCTAGATTCATCGAACAGGTTTACAGGACCAATGACCTAAATATCGTATCGGAAATGAATTACATCTTCAAAATATGAATTTGCAATGTTCACTGTTCACTGTTCAAAAATATTGTATTATTTTATTGTGAATTTTAATTTGATGCTATACCCGCTTTACCTAAATAATCATTAATGAAGAAAACTTTAGTATCGCATTTAAAAGTCAATTGTCGGATTTATGAAAATACCACTTGCGTATAACATTCAAATTTTATACGGCACTACATTTATTATAGTTTTAGAGAAAAATCTGCCAAATAACGATACTTATTAGGTTATTATGTTACAATAACTGCAATAGGGTATTTTACTCTTTTTATACGAGAAAAATCTATAAATATGTTATTGAGACAGTTTAGGCATAAAGCAGTCGGAAAATGTAAGTTTTAGTTCATGAAATAACAAAACAAATTTTAAAATTCAATTCAAAGTTTTCAGTATTTTTAATCTGTTAAAAAACACCGCGAAATAGTAGCGGCCATGTTATTACGCCGTACGGCTGTGTAAACAAAAAATTGTCTACTGTCAGTCCACCGATTGGCTTTGTACTTTTATTATTTTCGTAACCAACGTAATTTTTTAAATATTACACCTATTACAAAATATGCTTATAATTATTTTTAAATGATATATTATACAATTATCATATTTAATATGGGCTCATTTGATACAAAACGAACTGACGTCATTTACGCTGAGCAATATGGCGTCCAGTAAGAGGCGTGTTCGGCAAACAACGCGCGAAATTTGAAAATTTAAATTTTAGATGCATTTTTGTGGCACTTATCGATTGAATAAAAACTTTGTGTTTTTTTTTTGGTAGCATATTAGCACTACAGAATTTCATTGAGACACTTTTCAAAAATGGGTGTAATACCCTATTGACTGATATTTTAAAAATATAAATGGCAAATACTTCGGAATGGTCGATTACTTCATTAATCGTAGAATAACGGATGTTATTACATGACAGCAATGAAATACCGATATCGCTATAAAAATATTTGTCTAATCGTTACTAATATTTTAAAGGTAACATTTGTTTGTATGTAGGGACTTCTGAACTATTCATCCGATTTTAAAAATTCCTTCACCAACAGGAAATGAAATTTCTACGTTATCTCTGAGTGCTACAGGCTATACTTTCATCATAATCATCAACATCATGTCAACCTTTAGACGCCCACTGCTGGGCATAGGTCTCCCCCAAGGGAGGATTCAGCCGTTATCGTCATGCTTGGCCGATGCATGCTGGCGATCGCAGAAAGTGTTATGGTACTCATAAGGACGCTGCTGCCCATCCTCTGTTTAATATCTCTCCGTCGCTTTCTACGACACCCACGGGTAGAACGGTGGTGCTATTCGCTGACACTATACGGCTTACTATACTTTATTATAAAAAAAACGGATTACGTAAGAAAATTCACGCGGATGAAGTCGAGGAACAAAGTGCTTGTTTATATTAAAGAAGCTGATAAATCCTGTAAACAAAAAACTACTTACGTGTCACAAATATCCGGTGTGACAGCTCTGACTCCGAGAAGATCCAACTGCGCTAATTTCGGAGCCCTAGGCAGTAGGGCTCTTAGATCACGGTCACAAACTCCTCGAAGGGCCCCTAGGAATAGCTTGCGAAGCTCTCCGCCCGACAACCATGCCAGCCATTCGCCGGACCCGCCCGCTTGCAAGCTGTCGAATAAATACATGCTTGTTTTCCTTGTTAATGATTAGGTAATGGTGAAGTTTTGGTTATGAATACGACAAGGGCGAAGGGGCGAATTTCGTGAGAGGGTAGCCAAAGCAAAAATTGTATAATTAAATTAGGCATCTACTGAATGAGTAATTAATGATAAAAAAAAAACACCATTTGATGTGCTGATATTAATCTGTCAAATTCCTTTGATAGTTTTTCAACTTTATAACAAAAGAATAAGGTTCATATTAAACTTGGAATATTTAACAGTTAAGGATAGCTTGATGTCCTGGCGTCTGTACCTACAACTATTTAACAATCCAAAAGAAAACAAAATCATACACTGGTTTTATATTGTTTTTATTTGATGGTGTATATTTAAAAATAAACTAATTGTGACTATATTATTTGGCAGTAATAGTAGGCAGTTGATACTACTGTGCCCTTCTTAGCATAGTGTAGCTGTTGTTTCGAACTTTCAAATAATCATCTATATATAGGAAAAGGGTAGGTAGGGTAGGTAGGGTAGGTAGGGTAGGTAGGGTAGGTAGGGTAGGTAGGGTAGGTAGGGTAGGTAGGTTAGGTAGGGTAGGTAGGTTAGGTAGGGTAGGTAGGGTAGGTAGGTTAGGTAGGGTAGGTAGGGTAGGTAGGGTAGGTAGGTTAGGTAGGTTAGGTAGGGTAGGTAGGGTAGGTAGGGTAGGTAGGGTAGGTAGGGTAGGTAGGGTAGGTAGGGTAGGTAGGGTAGGTAGGGTAGGTAGGGTAGGTAGGGTACGTAGGGTACGTAGGGTAGGTAGGGTAGGTAGGGTAGGTAGGGTAGGTAGGGTAGAGATATAGAAAGTAGACTTACCACCATCCAACATCCAACTCTTGAAGCTTCTTACAGTTGCCGAGCGCTCTGATGCCGTTCGGAGTCAAGGAGTAAGACTTCCAAAAATCCACAGACACTAAGTTCGGACAGTTACCACCCAGAGCTATCGCTACTTCGTCCATTGAAGATATCATTTTGCATGAACCTGAGGATTATAAAGTATTTAATTAATCAATACGGTGATGGGTTCGTCCTTCTATGAAGTTGCTTACAATCCGTTAGCCATTCGTTTCCAAGAAACGGAAGGCATCTTGCAGGTTTTCTAATAAATAATAATAATAATATGTGGGGACATTTTCACACACGGCCATCTGACCCTAAACTAGGGAGACCCTGTACCACAGTATTGGGATTTGTAATACTGTGCCTGTACTATGGGTGTCAGCAGTGGCGTGCGGTTCATACAGACACATAGACATTGCCTACCCTACAACTCATATAAATATTTATTATCTTATTTTATTTTATTTTTACATTTAATATTTTATCCACGAGTAATTAATTACTATCAATAAACAAAAAAATCTTAAATCAGCTCCATCTGCCGCGTAACAGTGGTATCACGAAGTCTCATTGATACGTTCGCGCATTTCGATCGCTTCGCGCTGCACTAGCGCCGCTAGGAAACCCTACGGAAAGGCACAAATATTTGTGCCTATATTGTTTGGATGTGTGCCTCGTGACAAGCTTGTTGTCACACTAAATACAGTTGTTATTTTTCTATACATACATGACACACAATATCACAAATCACGCACACAACGCAAACTAAAGACATTGCCTTTTTACATTTTACTACACGACGAAATACGACAATTGTGTACAACAAAAATATACGTGAATTCTAAGTCGCCATTTTTTTTGTTTTGGTTTGTTTGATGGTTTTGTGATGGCATTTTTATATGATTTCAACGTTGTTACTAGTGTGTAAATGGAATATCTGCACTGTGAAAGTTGTTCAGGTGGTGGTGGTTGTGTACAGACAATACTTAAGGAATGATTCCTTTTCAAAACTTTCTTTCGGTGAATAAAAAGTGATCGAGGATGGCCGCTATAACTAGATTTGCAATAAATACAAACTAACCATGCGATTATGTCGTAAATGGTAGGTACAGTTTTGTTTTTTTCAATCAAAATAAAGTAGAAGATTCGTGCTTTACGATGATGTAGGTAATTTGTGACGAGATTTAGTTGTAGGGCCGGGCCGAACCCGAATAAAATACTTACTTAAATACGTTATTAAATTAAGTAGGTACCTACTTAATTTAATAACAATAATGTAGGACCTACCTATTTAATTATACGCCTGTTTTGAGTTCCTATCGTAAATTTAACGATTTCAAAATATAGAAAACATCTGTACGTATGGTGGTTTGATCTGTATTCTTGTGGTTTTCTTTTTCGTAGTTTTTTCTTTACTCTTACTAGGGGGCGGGAAACGATAGAGCTTAACAGTCAGCTTGACTGTTATTATAATGTAGGTACCGTCATTAATCTATAAGGTCCTACTCTGTGACGCGGGCCTGACGCTTGAGTGTACAGCAATCGGTTGTTCTGTTTACCTTGCCTACTATTTTCAAACAATAAAATCGCCTGAAACGAGGCATTACATCGATACAGGCCGAAGTACCTATTCATTTTCCCTATGGCAATTCAGCCAATCTAGGTTTGGTCATTTGAGGAGGCAAATCACATAGGTAGGTACCTACCATTAATTAATTGACAAGACAATGAACCAAATTTAAATTGCAGTAGGTATTTTAGAAAGTTAAGGACGCTGTAACATTTTTATACCAAAATCGTCGTTTTTCGGGTACCATTTGAATGCATCAAGAATCCCAACTGTTAGGATATCATTTAACTAATTAAAGACAATATATTCATCTCGAGATCTAGGGTATAAAATTGCATAGTCCCATACAAAATATTCACATAATTACGATTTTACCGTTGCAATAATCGCAGAAAATGACAAAAAATGGGGTCTAAATAGGTACATGTAAGCTAAATCTACTGCACATTTTTCACTTTCAAATAATAAGAAATTATACCATATATAGTCCTCTATACGCCTAAGTAATTATTTTGTACCTAAATAAATAACTTTATGATTTATGAGCAAAAATAAATGCGCGCGCTATTTTCTCCATACATTTCCTCTTCATAGTCTGCCATTACGCGCTCAGAGGCGCTAGTGAAAGCACGGATGTATCGCTATTTCACTAAAAAAAATACGATCAAAATAATAGTAATAAAGTGAGTTCCGTGCTGTATACTACTGTCGGAAAAACTTGATACTTTTTGGACCAAAATATATTTATTCCTTTTATCGGACTACGGACATCCAAGGTAAGATTTTATTCATTGTTTCTTATATTTTTGCTAGAAGTAAGTGGGGATTATAAATTCATATTTCTCGACATCAGAGCCATTTGGTCTGATATCCATTTTTGCAATTTTACAGGAGAGCAAAAATAAACATTTAAAATATTTTTTTGTTTTGTAATTTTGAAGATTTGGGAGTACAAGGCCGTTACTATTTATGCTTGGTTATTTGAGAATAGACGTTGCCGGTTTTTATGCCGGTTTTCCTAATAAATCCGGAAGGAACCTTATTTTTATATCCGAGGGTAGGTACATCAGACCCATTTTTTAAGGACGATCTACAGTGAAAAAGTTCCATATAAACTAAATACCATATGCCTCTAAGAATCTTATGTAAATGGATCTATTATGTTGAAATCAGACCGTATGGCTCGTAATATTCACTATTTAGGTTCATAAATATACTGGATGATGTTTATATCCGACCATTTGTTTAACAAAAAAAATGACGCGCATAAAAATAATACATTACTTATGTTAACATCAGACTTTATGGTTCGGGGCAGTAATCTTTTTAATTACGAATTTTGTTACGTATGTCTAAATCGGACTTTACATTCTCTAAAAAAAAAAATTATAAACAGGACTTATCTAATTATAATACTATTTGACTCGTATATACCTGAAAATACTTTTAGTATCGTCGAATATAAAGCCTTAATTCGCCCCAGATCAGACTCTTTGGCTCTAAGTTTATTTGATTGGTTTAAAGTCTATTGTTAAATAGGTCCTATTAGCCTCTTAAATCTAATAATTCCACTGGAGTAGGTAGGGGATATAAATGAAATTATTATTTTACTATATCAGTTTGATTGATGATCGGAATCAATCAATCAATCTCAATCAGTTTTTCTAATAAAAGAGAGCTCTCAAGCAACAAAAACTCAAATAGATAAAAACTAAATTGTACAACTAGTTAGCTGTAAAAAAAGAATAACTACATAATAAGTACCTGCTTTTCTAGTGTTGACACAACAGGTTTGAGATCACAACTACACAAAATAACAAAAACCAAAACATTTAAAAAATATTCTTAGAACGATTTAAAATAATAATAATATCGAAACAAATCTCACTCTTCATTATTCTCTGGAAAATCACATGCTTCTTCTTGGTGTGGTAGGTTTTTATAAATATAATAATAGTCATGGAACTGTTCAGGTATCCAAACAGTTAATGTTTGCAGATCATAGATAGCTGCTCGTCCGGACTGCTGGATATTAAAGCCGGGATTCTTCAGGGGTCGGTGCTCTCGGCAACATTGTTCCTGCTGCATATGAATGATCTGCTAAAACCTGGTACCTTTGGGTATGCCGACGACAGCACTGTCGCTAAGATAAACGTGTCCGACGCACGAGCTGGTGGGTCGCACTTGAACTTGGCCTTACAGGCTGTCTCTGAATGGGGCAATGCCAATCTGGTCAAGTTCAATGCTGCTAAGACCCAATCGTGTCTCTTTTCCGCTAAAAGGAGCCAATTCCACCCAGCTCCATCTTTCCGAGGTGTAACCGTACCGATAACCGACCGACTTGAGCTTCTTGATGTTACGTTAACATCTACCCTCAATTTTGGCCCTTTCATAGAGGCAAAGGCTCAAGTGGCGGCCAAAAAGTTGGGAATCCAAGCAAAGGTGAGACTTTATGCCGGAACAGCAGCTTAAACTTTATCAAGCGCAAGTTTGATCGTGTATGGAGTACTGCTCTCATCTTTGGGACGGAACTGCCAGATACCAGCTTGATGCCCTAGAGACAATTGAGAAACGAGCCAAGAGGATCATTGGCAATGATAGGCTCGTCGAGTCAAAGCTCCAAAGTCTTGAGCATCGACGCCGAGTTACTGGCCTGGTTTTCTATCGGTTGCATTTTGGGGAGTGTGCGACGGAATTGCATAATTTAATTCCACCGAGCCCGTTTCATCATCGGACCACAAGACGTACGGCGATGCGCCACCAGTACATGGTGGACATCTCACCCACACGCACAAATCGTTTTGGGAACAGATTCATTGTGCGTACTGCTAAGGAGTAGAATTCCCTGCTTGAGTCTGTGTTTCCTGATAGCTACAACCTGGGAGTTTTTGAGTCAAGAGTGAATAGGTTACTTCTAGGCAAGCGTGCTCCATCTTAGACCACATCATCGCTTCCCATCAGGTGAGATAGTGGTCAAACGTATGCCTATCAATTGATAAAAAAAAACAACATACAGTCGAATTGAGAACCTCCTTCTTTTTTGAAATCGGTTGAAAACCCGTTTCTCTTTATGCCTTTTTTGCTCATATCCAATATCAGAATCCGAAGAAGATAGACTGGGAATGTAATCATTATCTCCTACACTGTCTTCGCTATCAAAATCACCGAGTCTTGCTGGTGACAATGAGCCTAAAAAAAAGCGGATAACTACGTACCTAATTTTTTTATTGAATTATTAAAAGTAAGAACAAAATTTGTAGTTATAGTTACAATTTTATAAAGTATATTAAACTATTACTTATCGCGGTTGCTTACGAAGTCGAAGTCAGATAAAAAGTCTATGTCCTTTCATAGGGTTTAAGCTTCTTCCATACCTACTTTTAATAGTAATGATAGTATTTTCTTACCTTGGACAGCGTCATCTCTGTTTTTCAATTTATCTAATATTTTTCGGGTGCGATTATTCATTGTTCACACATAAATTATTTATCTAAAAACCTATCGAAACGAGAGATCCTACAAGTCGCCGCAGCATTTTACAAATGCGAAAACAATCCCGACGCAGACGAACAGCGCGCGGAAGGAGAGGTGACGTCGCATGTTTATGATTTATCTCTGTTCCACGCAGTCATAATTATAGTGCTATCTCTTTTTCAGTGAATCTTGTCACTTATGCTCCGAGCCATAAAGACTGTTGTTAGTTAATGACTTTATGAACTTGAATAGTATCCGAGCTACAAGGTATGTTGGTAATACGAGACCTACAAATTACATTTATTTTTTGACTTATCTTTACATGATACTGCAAAAATAATATTCTGGTAATTTTACTCACGACCATAGAATTTCAAATGAAAATCAGACTTATTGGTTCTAATGTATGGTGGATATCCGACTATTTCTACGTAAACGAAAATATTATTAAAGTGAGATACAAATATGTTGCATAGACAAAAAGAAAGAGAAAAAAAATTAATAAAGGTTCAGTTAAAATACGATTTTTGCAAAAATGGGACATCCGACCTTATGGTTCTGATGTCGAGATTTATTTTCAGACATGATGGAGTGACCTGAAGGTGCACTTGGAAGTCCGCTACTGGAACTAATAGCTGAGCAAAGATACGTATGCCGAGTTTGGGCTCGTTTTGTTAGTAATGTTGAGACCTTACCATAGGACTTGATGGAGTAACCTGTAGGTGCTCTTCGAAGTCTGCTACTGGAACTAAAAGACGACCAGAGCTACGTATGTCGAGTTTGGGCTCGTTTTGTTAGTTATGTTGAGACCTTACCATAGGACTTGATGGAGTAACCTGAAGGTGCACTTCGAAGTCTGCTACTGGAAGTAATAGACGACCAAAGCTACGTATGCAGAGTTTGGGCTCGTTTAGTTAGTTATGTTGAGACCTTACCATAGGACTTGATGGAGTAACCTGTAGGTGCTCTTCGAAGTCTGCTACTGGAACTAAAAGACGACCAGAGCTACGTATGTCGAGTTTGGGCTCGTTTTGTTAGTTATGTTGAGACCTTACCATAGGACTTGATGGAGTAACCTGAAGGTGCACTTCGAAGTCTGCTACTGGAAGTAATAGACGACCAAAGCTACGTATGCAGAGTTTGGGCTCGTTTAGTTAGTTATGTTGAAACCTTACCATAGGACTTGATGGAGTAACCTGAAGGTGCTCTTCGAAGTCTGCTACTGGAACTAATAGACGAGCAGAGCTATGTATGCCGAGTTTTGGTTCGTTTTGTTAGTTATGTTGAGACCTTACCATAGGACTTGATGGAGTGACCTGAAGGTGCATTTCGAAGTCTGGTACTGGAACTAATACGACGTTTAGAGCTGGTTGATAACAATGAGTATAAAAACCTCTTGTAACTGAATTGTTGTTATAGATGCCAAGGCCTAAGACGTTTGGGAAACGCTCTCGTAAGAAGCTTCATGCCTGTAGACGTAACGCAGAAAAAGGAATACGGTGCGTACTTATTTGATTATTAAAATATTATAGAAGCCACGAATTTATAAATTTGGATATAGGACAATAACATCTTTATACATAGCAAAGAAAAGAAATGAGATTATGTAAGTATTTTCATTAAGGATTCACTATTGACTTCAATATTTCTTGTAAATTATTATGTCTTTTTTAACAGGGAGAGCAGCTTACATTTTTCTGCAGGTGACGACGATGAGCAGTTTGATATTTCAGCTGTAAGTTTATCTATATATGCTAGTTATTTAATTTAATTTACGGTACGTAATAATGGTGTTTACGACACGGTTGGCGCAGTGGCTGAGCGATCGACCGCTGCGCAGCGTGTTGCGGGTTCGATTCCCGCCCAGGGTAAACATTGGTGTGATGAGCACTTGTGTTTGCCTTGTGTCTGGGTGTCGGTTACCTATATATGTACCTATGTATTAAAAAAAAAAAAAAAAAAAAAAAATGTATTTGTGTATGTATATCAGCTGTCTGACACCCATAGTACAGGGTCTCCCTAGTTTGGGGTCAGATGGCCGTGTGTGAAAATGTCCCCACATATTATTATTATTATTATTATTATTAATATGGTCTTTTTAACTTTAGGAGTAGGAACGTGCAGCGGAAGCTTACAAGCCCAAAGGTAGAAGAGTGATTGACATTGATTACTTTTTTGAGGGTTAATCCATATAGGTAGTCACAGTTCTCTTTTTGATTATGGTGTGAAGTATCTCAGCATGATTAAAGAAAAAAGAGCTGGCCTTCTTTCAGCGTCAATACCAATAGTAAATGGTACTACCAAGTTCAAGGACAGTTACGAATAACTGGTCAAAATATGTGTGTATTTGCCGTATGGACCGGCGATGGCAAAATAAAATATGAGTATGTAAAAAGAGACGACCAGTTCTGGAAGGAAAAAATGGAAGGACATTTACTTAAATTCTACAACAATTGTTTACTTCCAGAACTAGTCGACCCTTGATACGTTAAGTCTATGAATCTTAGAGACCATAGCTCACACACAAGCCAACGTATATTGGCAGAAAAAAATAATGTGTAAAAACTTACATTAATTGTTAACTGCATTCTCGATTTTTATTACATTCATTATTAAATTTGTTTTTTTTTTATTAAAAATACTAAACCTACGCCCCAGTCCCGTAGTATCTGATTATTTTAACTAGCACTTTGCCCGCGACTTCATCCGCGTGAATATTCCCAAGGATCCCTAATTTTTGCAATTGATAAATAGCCTACGTGGTGGATAGGGATATATAGCTTTCTAATGGTGAAAGATATTTTAAAATCGGTCATGTCATTTTTGAGTTAAATCGTAACAAACAAACAAATCTTGCCTCTTTATAATATTAGTTTAGACTATCACAACGAAAGTCTACAGGTTTCTCTTCATTTGTTTAAGTAATACATAATTATTACAAAAAGTTGGCCAAAATAATATAATAATAATAATTCATTAATAGTATTTGACAAAACAAAAGTTTAATCTATGGGTTAGCTGTTTAATCTAGAACCACAAACAGAGACAAACACATTACGAACGTCAAGGCTGCCCTTGTCGCTCATATATTTGAAAATAATTGTAAGTGCACAAAAAAAGGCCGTTATTTACCCTAAGAATCTGGTAATATTACATACTGTATGTAA
The DNA here is from genome assembly GCA_947361185.1 of Charanyca ferruginea. Lineage (NCBI taxonomy): Eukaryota > Metazoa > Arthropoda > Insecta > Lepidoptera > Noctuidae > Charanyca > Charanyca ferruginea. The sequence goes on from OX376070.1 coordinate 9,562,561, forward strand.
TCATTGACACTATTTATAAATACATACTAAATGTATAAAGATTCACTAACTTTACTCAATCAGTACTAGAAAAAATAAAATAATATATTCTAGTACCAAGATTAGTTACGAAGTATATCAAAACCCGAGAACAATGGTTTCAATGTGTGCGTGCGTATAACGTTGTAGTGTGAATCTGTGTGACGACTCAGATACCTAATATTGAGCGCGTCGAATATGTAACAGCGTCCTTAAGCATTAAATTTTTTCTGCCTACCCTGTCTAAAAACTCTATGCACGCCCCAGACAGACAGCTCAGACAGCTGATATACATACACAAATACATCTTCTTATCTTATATATAAAAATGAATCGCTAAATGTGTTGGTAAGCGCATAACTTGCGAACCGCTTGACCAAATTGGATAATTCTTTTTTTATAATATTCCTTGAAGTACGAACATGGTTCTTACGGAGAGAAAAAAAAAAATCTTTTGTAGGGTAGGTGTAGGGTAGGTGTAGGGTAGGTGTAGGGTAGGTGTAGGGTAGGTGTAGGGTAGGTGTAGGGTAGGTGTAGGGTAGGTGTAGGGTAGGTGTAGGGTAGGTGTAGGGTAGGGGTAGGGTAGGTGTAGGGTAGGTGTAGGGTAGGTTTAGGGTAGGTGTAGGGTAGGTGTAGGGTAGGTGTAGGGTAGGTGTAGGGTAGGTGTAGGGTAGGCGTAGGGTAGGTGTACGGTAGGTGTAGGGTAGGTGTAGGGTAGGTGTAGGGTAGGTAAATAGGCAGGTAAGTAGGTAGATAAGGACAGGACAACGTCTGTCGGGTCAGCTAGTAATATATAAAAATGAATCGCTAAATGTGTTGGTAAGCGCATAACTTGCGAACCGCTTGACCAAATTGGATAATTTTTTTGTTAATAATATTCCTTGAAGTACGAAGATGGTTCTTACGGAGAGAAAAAAAAAAAAAAACTTTTGTAGGCTAGGTGTAGGGTAGGCGTAGGGTAGGCGTAGGGTAGGCGTACGGTAGGCGTACGGTAGGCGTAGGGTAGGCGTAGGGTAGGCGTACGGTAGGGTAGGTAAATAGGCAGGTAAGTAGGTAGATAAGGACAGGACAACGTCTGTCGGGTCAGCTAGTTTTAAATAATATTATGATGGTGTCCACACATCGGCGTCTTGTACGGGCCCACTACTACTGGGCGGCACAGGAGAGGGGTGCAGGGTGTGGTTGTAGATTAAACGCCTAATTACTATCGAAGAAGACTATTCACCTCCGCACTCACCTCACAGATGGTTCAAAAAACAAAATAAATAACGTCACTTAACTTGAAACTACACTAGATGCGACTATGAATAATTATTTCCTGCGAAATTTGAAAAAAATCTACATTTGATTTGATATCATCGCCCCGCATTGTATGTGTAACTGCCGAAAACTTCGGGTACCTAAATAATTGCCTTAAAAGATTTCGTTGATCCGCGAGGCCCCTGCAAGAGCGAGGCTCTGGGTGATTACCCTGTTCGCCATCCCCTAAGGCCGCTACTGCTCTAGCTGTTCCATAATATAATGATTTTGACATAAATTAGTTATGTATTCCTGACAATCTAAGAAGTCCCATTTGACATAATATCATATTTGAATATGAACCAACGATTAATTCGTGTTTTTGAGTGCTTTTTTTTTCAATATAAAGTTAAACTTGATGCTTACGAATGATACTCGTTGTTAGAGTGTATGGGTAACATAGTAATTAATTAGGATTATGAATTTTATTTTCAATTTCTTACGAAATAGTTCAAAAGAAGAAACGTCAAATGGGACTACTTACGTTGTCAGGAGTTTAGTTATGTTACGTAGGTCGGTACGACCAAAACGTCATGCTAGTGCCACCTATTATCGAGTAGAACTACGCCACACGCTGGCGACATCTATTGTCAAGGAGCAGAACTACAGGTTCTGGAACATTCGAGACAATTCTACATTTTTCGAGATGGTTAAGTGTCGTGTTGCAACATTCTCGACTATACCCGTGTTTGCTAGAATGTTGTCGAATATGACCTAAGCCACATATAAATAACGGACTACAAGGCAGTTGGTTTTTGGAAGCGAAACTGAAAACTGCGACTGATTACTGAGTTTGTGACTTTTTAATGTTTGTGTAAATTGGTGTAAATCATTTATCCCGAACCTCAGCTCGTAACAGTTATATACAATGCGTGTTGCAGATCACCCCAGCTCTGAGTCCCACAATAGTTTCTTATTACGAAGCCCGGAAGGCTTCGCTCTGCTATGACATAAGTGAATAGACGAGACTTCACACTTACCAACATTAAGATGGCGGAGTGCAGGGTTGGACCTGATAATGGCGACGGCAGCACACGTGGTGATATCAGTTCTGTATAGGTCCAGACGTTTCAACTTCTTGAGCGCGGAGAGGCATATCCAGTCCGAACACCCGACCACAGATCTCAGGCATAGCTCTGGAAATTAAAAGTGATACGTTTGTAATTTTGGTTTAATTAGAATTAGAAACACCAACCTCATCTAGCTTAAAGCATATTTGACGTGTCAATAAAACCAACTTACAAATATCATTTATTAGTAATTTCGCAAGAAAATTAATAAGAAAGGTTAGGTCAGGATTAACCCAGTCCAGTCGGGAGTTGCGGAAGTATCTCTAGTTCCCGCGACCCCCGACGTAGGTGTGAGATGGAACACCGGGGTGGTTTTTAGTCAGTAAGAGTCTGACAGACCCCTCCGCCCGCCCCAGAGTAAGAATTGTGAGATGAAACACCATGGATTTAAACCGGTAAGGCTCTGGCACATCCCTCCGTCTTCCTCAGACGGGGGATAGCCCATTTTCAAATTTAATAAAAATAACACATCGATTTCTAACTACGTTACTTAGGGCTAACGTTTCATGACCAAATTCAATCACCATAGTAACAAACTAACCTTGTAAATAAGTGGAGGTGTCAACAATAGCTTTTAGCACAGAGTTGTCAACGAATTTGCAACAATTCATGCGCAGATGTGTTAATTCAGCACCGCTGTCTTTGAGAAAACTGTGGACAAAACCTTGAATTAGAATCTGAACCATTTATTTGTAATGAATGTAGGTTACAAATCATGATGTTGTTGGCGTAAAACAATTGGATCCAGTACATTTTACCTTATGGCATACAACATCATCATCTGCCCAGCTTTTTCTCAACTATTTAATGTGTAACTGTTTAAAGCAAGATTAAATCATTACATTTACGATAACATTTTACTAGAATGGCTTGATCACAGAATGTTACATAATAAGTTATTCCCACTGCAGGGCAAAGGCCTCTCTTTCTTTTTTCCAACCCTGTTCTTTATGAGTAATCATTATCATCATCATCAGCCTGAAGACGTCCACTGTTGGACAAAGGCCTCCCCCAAAGGGGGGGGCTTGCCATAATCCCCACGCTTGGCAGGCGTCTTGGGGACCGCAGTGAGGTTGTCAAGTACACGGAAGTCGCTGCCCGACTTCCGGATTTTCCCTTAGTCGCCTTGTACGCTACCCTCGGGACGAAATGGGTGGGTGCTACTCTAGCCCGGACACCCCACGGTATGAGTAACAAATTCGTTAAACCTTGGGGTCGGCTTCCAGTCTAACCGAATGCAGCTGAATACCAGTGTTTTACATGCGACTGCCTATCTGACCTCCACAATCCAGAAGCTGGGTAACACAAATACCCCTTGGTAAGACTGGTCTTCAGTTTTTCTACTTTTTACCTATAACGACTGTCAAAGATCTACGAATGACAGCCGGGACAAACGGCTTAAGGTCGTAGCACACATATGAACTCGGAAACGGATCATAACTGTATCAACTCGAGCCTCCCTACTGAAAAGCCCACTAATCGGAATCGTAACGTAAACGACTCGCCTCGGGACAAGCTCACGAAGCGCGGTGCCTCCACCGCGGCGCGTGGTCATACGCCTCTGTGTCGCTGCGCTTGCGTCTCTTTGTGACAGCCAGGTCAATCAGCGGTCGGCGAGCCGTAAGCGTGGCGTCACCTCTAGGTGACGCCACGCTTACGTTAAGAATCGGGCCATTTGATAATCGTTAAATTATAACGATTCCAGGGTTTTATGATCCGGGCTTAACGCTAAGTTAACTAGGTACGGCTTTTTGCTGAGACGGTGTCTACGTGCTGCATACATCTCTGCCACCTACCTAAATGCCAGTCGGCCTACGTACCTACCAACCTGTCTGCCGGACCTACTAGCTCTCGTCTGCCGTGCTGAAGCTACCACTGGGCGACCGACCGGTGCCTTGCACGTCAATACGCCGGCGTCTGTACAAGGACGGTATCGTGATATTGTTCGCCGTATCAGACGGATTTGACTCACGCGCTACAGAACCCTAAACCCTGAGATTTAATATTTTTAGCAACTACCTACTTTATTTATTTTACCTATTGTGAGACTTTCATTTTACGTCTATTTTGTAACACTATCCTTTAGTTTAATTTACATCAATTAGTGTTATGATATTATCAACGTAACAGTGACTCGTCTACGTAGCCGAGTCGACGTATCGTAGCTGCTGATCGTCTTTGGTTACGTGCTTACGTTAGGTTGACGCCTGTTTGACGGCGAGGCGAAAGGCGATACGGTGACGATCCCTTTCTGAGTTGATATGTGTGCTACGATCTTCAACGTGCTTCCCGAGACAGGGAGGGGTGTCGGTATGAAATGGATGGTCTCTCATCCATGGGCTGACCGCGGAGAGCGTAGCTAAAACATAATGACCGGTTGATTCGTAAGGCTTATACTTAACCACGAGCATTATGATAATCATAGCTCATACCTATTTCTTGTATACATCAATCATTATGAGGTATAGTAATCAGTTTGTCTATATCAATCAATAATTGTGAGGTATAGTAATCAGTTTTTCTAAATAAATCAATAATTATGAGGTACAGTAATCAGTTTTTCAATATAAATTAATAATGATGAGGTATAGAAATCAGTTTTTCTATATAAATCAATAATTATGAGGTACATTAATCAGTTTTTCTATATAAATGAATAATTGTGAGGGATAGTAATCAGTTTTTCTATATAAATCAATAATTACGAGGCATAGTAATCAGTTTGTCTAATTAATCAATAATTATGAGGTATAGTAACCAGTTTTTCTATATACATCAGCAATTATAAGGAATAGTAATCAGTTTTTACATGGTCGTGACATTTATTTTTTTTTGATCAGGTAACAACAGCTCCGCAAAACCGTGTTATCGGTTTGACTGTGGGAACATATATTTATAGTAGATTATTCTTTATTCTAATTTCTCTCGTAGTCGAAAACGCGACTGCTGAACGTGTCCTAGTTTCGATTCACAGGCCAGGCAAAGTTATTGAGATTATATTTTTTAGCATAAAACTCCACTTAAGAAATCAATAACTGGCTTCAAGTTCACGTAAGGTCTTTACGTGAACTTGAATTATAAGATACATTGTTGCAAGATTAGCTGTTTAACAATAGTAATTATAATCAATGGTACTCACTTAACTATGTAATTGGGCTGTATCATGCGATGGCTCCCGCACCATGATAAGTCCAGTTTTTGAAGGAACTTGCACCGCATTGAAAGGGTTATGAGTACCTGAAAACAAGATCGTAATATTATGTTACGATTTCTTAAGTTTGTGTAATTATGAAACAAATATTGTCTATTGAAAATACTTTGTTACAAAAAAGACAACCGCCTTCAAAAAGTAAAAAATAACTAACTTTAAATTCGCAATTGGTGGCAATGCAAAACAACAAACAAAACCAAAGCCGGCGACTTGCGAATTAAAAGTAATTATTAAATTTTTGAAGGCGGTTGTCTTTCTTGAAAAAAAATTTTTTGTGCCAACTTCATATGATACAAATTAATTACGAAACTGTGACACCAAAAAAATTCAGAGTTGAAAATAAATGACATAAAAGCTGATAACATTTTGAGTATACATGAAAACCACAACATGGTGTCATTTGAGGAAGGTATTGGAAGCAGCCGGAGCGCGGCAATATTTACCTATAAATCATAGGATGTCATAATTGTTAAAGATGTTTGCCAGTAATCATATCCTACTATTTGCGAACATCATATTAAAATTATAATTTATAAAAATGCGTGGGAAATGTAATACTTAAGATTTAAGTTTAATAATACAAACAACAATGACTAAATTAAAAAAAAAAAAAGTAATTAAAAGGTTAAAGATACTTGAACTCGAAACGTGATTGCTACACGTGACTACAAACAATACGCGCCGACTCCAGCATTGTTAAGGCTCGTTTTACTATAAAAGTCACAAAGAGCAAAAGATTTATATCCCCTTAACTGTTGACATCACTCTTGGAGTCGTACTATCATTGGTGCAAACTCCGTTGCGCATGAGTTAAACTTGTTTTAAGCTATTTATATCTCTTTCTCTCTAATAAAACAAGAAAGAGACAGATACTAGTAAGAGTTGTCAATTTACGGGCAATTTATTAAAATAATAGAGATATACCTACTTAATAACAATAACAACAGCATATTGTCCCACTTACTATTATTATTATGTAGGTATATCTTTATTATTTTAATAAATTATCGAAGCGCATTCCGGAAACGCGCTTCGACGACGCGTTTATAAAACGCGGTGTGCATAGGCCCTAAGATGATCTAAAATGCTCATACAATTATAGTTGTCATTTCAGAACGTATTATTAGATTAAAAACACGGCAAAGCACAAGACAAAACTAATTTGACATCTCCAATTTAGTTCCTATCTGCTGCCGTCCTTTTCTTCAGCTGCCTGGTATTAAGAGGTGTCAATTGTTTAATTTTAGTTTAGTTTGTGAACAAGGAAATCGGCACCATTGTTTAACTATCGTATCTGCTAATTGGACAATTGAAGTCATATTATTGTAGGTACTCTGTTTTTATTAACACATTTTTAATAACTTCACCTATAACTTTGTAAAAAATCTTAGAAGCTTAATTTTACCAACTTCTAATTGCCGTATCGATTTGTAACTTTGCAAATGTATGTAATACCCATGACAATACATTAATATGGTACCTTTGAACTGATCTGATGATGGCTCCAGAAGGTAGGCACTAGAACTCCATAACAGAATAACGTATCTTAGTCATGTTGGGGTTTGATAGAATTGTCTCGAGATGCACATTAGCTTTTCTTTTTAGTGCAGTAGTTATTTGTAGTTTTTAGTGTAGTATAAAAGTATGTTATTTTTTTATTTTTATTATCGTTCTATAATAGAACTAACGAATTTTAGAAAGTACAAAACTAATTATTTAGCATTAGGCATCAAGTCCGCCTTTGTACCTTTGTGCATGAAGAATAAATAAATAATTATTGAACTCGGCAAGTATCGATTTATTTCAAGTACGCACCTTTCTTATTTGTGAATAGAATTTATTAGGTACAGTATTATTCAATTAAGGCTTAATTATTGAATGAAAACGAGCTCCTTCAAGTATTTTCAGTCGCACTTATTAATTTTACCCCGGTGTACCACGAAGAATACGGCGAATGTATGCAATAAAACCCTCTTTGTATTAAATATACGGTTCAAAATCGTTTGGAACGTATCTTTAATATTTTTTACCCACTGAATCATAACGAAGACACAATCCAAAACCCGAGAGGTTAACTTTTTGACCGCCACGTCAAACAAGAAATAAGGTGCCCTCGGCGCCCTCGCTCTCGTAATTCCATAGAGTATGAAACATAGCTTAAGTTTCATACTCTATGGAATTACGTATAAAAGTATGTCATGTAGTTATGACGGTGGCGTGCTGGGCACATTTTGACTTGTCATCTATACATGTCTGTCAAAAGGTTAATGAATCTGAGAAGTAAATATTACCTGCGACTGCACACAATGCCAGTAGGGTCTTAGGTCTATGCTCCTATAAAGGATGGCGTCTGAAGCGAGCCTATTGAAATGCCTGTTGACTTGAGCACATCGACAGAGTGACTGGATGTCCAAGAACTTCATCACGCATAGTATGGTTTCATCCTGAAAGAAGCAAAGAGTAAACATCAAGCACACAATGTATCGTTCATTACGTTATTTTAGCTCAAACTCAAATCATAATCTGGGTGTCTTCAAGGCACGAGTAAACCGGTTTATCCTAGGCAAGCGTGTTCCACCTTAGGCCGCATTATCACTTAAGATCAGGTGAGTTGCGGCCAAACGCAAGCCTATATCAATATAAAAAAAAAACATTTATTTCAAATAAACCATTTACAGGCACTTTTGAATAGTCAAGGAGTCAGTCAGTCAGAAAGTTGAGGTTTGTTGCTCGTTTCAAAGCACTAGGTTTTGACGAGGAGACGTATTGTCTATACATGTGACGCATTGAAGTCTGTTGAAGGTACTGTCAAGGATTATCAAGCCTATATCAATATAAAAAAAAAAACATTTATTTCAAATAAACCATTTACAGGCACTTTTGAATAGTCAAGGAGTCAGTCAGTCAGAAAGTTGAGGTTTGTTGCTCGTTTCAAAGCACTAGGTTTTGACGAGGAGACGTATTGTCTATACATGTGACGCATTGAAGTCTGTTGTAGGTACTGTCAAGGATTATCAAGCCTATATCAATATAAAAAAAAAAACATTTATTTCAAATAAACCATTTACAGGCACTTTTGAATAGTCAAGGAGTCAGTCAGTCAGAAAGTTGAGGTTTGTTGCTCGTTTCAAAGCACTAGGTTTTGACGAGGAGACGTATTGTCTATACATGTGACGCATTGAAGTCTGTTGTAGGTACTGTCAAGGATTATCAGGGATTGTCTGGGATTACCATTCCAAGCGTGTTACGCAATTTGGGTGCTACTAAAAACAAGTACTGAAAGGCCCATTTGCGCCAGCCAGTCTTATCTTATGCTAACACAAGCTTCTACGTAAAAATAATAAAATAAAAAATGTTTAATAAAAAAATAATGCTAAAATTATTTCTTTTGTTCAGTATTCACTGACGTAAAGTTATGTTGGCAAAACGTTAGTGGGTGAAAAGTGCTTTGGGTGAAAAGTTAATGGTTTTAAGATAATATTGACCAACGGTTCATGGATTAATCGACTGTCGGTTTAGACTTGCCGTCATGGGACGCCTGGCAGATGTGAAACTATTTTATGTAGAAAATATGCATGAACACGATGGTTCATTAAAGATCTCTTAAGAATTTATTCTTGATTTAAAAAGTACATACAGAACACACGCCTCCCTTACTGCGTAGCTACCTCAGGAACGGTCTTAGTTAAGCAGTCGCCCCGGTCGAGCTATAATTTTATTAGTGTAAGTAATGTACGACGTAGCTCAATGTCTAGCGAGTAGGAACTTCAAATATGACGTAACTTAGTAATATATTATTACATAACAATGTTCTAGTTACCTACTTCATTGTTTAGTCCCTTGCAAAGGATGTCGATAACGCAAACTCAAACGAGTTTATCGTAGTTTTGATGAGTTACAAAATTGTTTTTATTTTTATTTGTGGTGTAGTCACTTCTGGTGTATTTTTTTGCCATGATTATTGGCGGGCTTACGCAGAATATTCGACCAAAGTTTAATCACATTCGGCTTAATAGTTTAGAAACGCATAGAGGACAAACATACAGACATCATTCATTTTTAGAAGATCAATACGCAGTAAGCGATGCGTGGCAACACAAAACATAAATTGTGCTATAAGCTTTATTTTATTAAAAAAAATTAGGATCTGAACGAAAAATCACGCAGACGAAGTCGTGGGCCAACTGCTATGAGACATATTATCATTATTCTTCCAGCATGACTCGTGTTTTTATTTCACGGTAGTCTTTACCAACCTATCTAATGACTTTGTACAATAAATAATAAGATAGTGTACATCACAATATTGGATCATTGTGACACTGTCATAGCTGACAGTCAGCCACAAACAGAAGGTAAGTAGTTGGCTGGCCGACTATGATTGTTGTCATTTTGTACTTAACGCTCCAAATCAGCCACCGACAATACATTTAATTTTGGTATGAACAACGTTTTACTTATAGACACCCGGAATTAAGAATCGAACCATCCTGCATTTGTTTCGTACTTTAAGGCGACGATATACGACTTTTACAGATTTTAAACTGACAATCACGTCAAAATGTGCAGTGTAAATGATTTGAAAAAAATATATGTTAAACTAGAACATTCTCTTAATCATATAGAAAGTAAATATTTTTGATTAAGTTCATATTAAATAGTTTAATTAACTCGTGAAGTTGTGTCTGACGCGGACAAAACATTGACAATCACACAAAATCTACCAGGTATAATTATCCGAAACTTACACTATCTTACAGACAATTTTATTATTTATCTTTTAGTATACGCCTTTTTTTTTTAATTTTGAAAGAATACTACTTTTATTTAATTTTTGCGACTAAATTTTGAAAGTTTTGGACGCAGACTGCGTCCGTTCTGCATCAGTTTTGCGTCCAAAACTCTCGCGCTATTATGGCCAATATGCAGACTTAATAACCGCATTAAAACTTTTCCGTTAACTCATTCAATTATTATTAAGATGCTAGTTTCTATCCGCAACTTCGCCTCCGTAGACTTCAAAATTAAGCCAGTCTTAATTTATCCCATGGGAACACAAACACGGGATGAAAACTATCCAATGTGTTTATTTATTGAAACATAGTGTTTGTTTAGCATTTATTACTTTTTATCCTTTTTGGGAAGCAAAAATCTCTGTCACAAAATGCCTGCCATGACACACATAAGTATATGGGACCACCAGTCCATGAGTGCTAAAAGCAGGTCGTTTGATTATCGTAATTATATTAGATGGTACAAAAAATCTGTTATCTGCGTAATGCTGGGGCTACATTAGCGGGCTACGGCAAATATTCGTGATAACGCGATGTATTAGTGCGCTAACGCGACACGAATCTTCGCCTGCTAATGTAGCATCAGCATAAGACCTAATACAAACCTAATACATAAAGCACATAATTTAAGAAACAGACTGTACAAAGGCGGACTTAATGCCTGTGTTTAAGCTAGATCTATATCTATGTGTACCAAATCTCAGCCAATCAGCAATTCAGCCGTTTAAACGTGAGAGTAACCAACATCCATCCATCTTCAAATCCATACTAATATTATAAATGTGAAAGTAACTCTGTCTGTTACGCTTTCACGATGAAACGGCTAAACCGATTTTGTTGAAATTTGGTATGAAAATAGCTTGAACCCAGGGGAAGGACATAGGCTACTTTTTAATCCGCGACTTCGTCTGCATCCACTATAACCGACATTCACGCGGACGAAGTCGTGGGCAAAAGCTAGTACGTTTATAATATTAGGCTGATTTTATGACTTTATAAGTCCTGAAGTGTACTACATATTATTTGTCTATTTACAGCACCTTTTGTTTCTTGTTGACGCACACTTCTAGGTCAGTTTAGTTATAACTACGATAAATTCAGCAGGTTGTTAAAAAATATTCCATGCTTACATAACTGAAAATTGAGAGGCAACATGTTGCAAGGAACTAGAATTAGATAAGAAGTAAAATTTTAATAAGGGGTCTACTATTCCTTTTAGTATGTTGAATCTTAAATCTTTAAATTCTTAAGTGTCGACGACACGGTTGGCGCAGTGGCTAAGCGATCGACTGCTGCGCAGCGTGTTGCGGGTTCGATTCCCGCCCAGGGTAAACATTTGTGTGATGAGCACTTGTGTTTGCCTTGTGTCTGGGTGTTGTTTATCTATATATGTATGTATTTACAAAAAAAAATGAATTTGTGAATGTCTATTAGCTGTCTGACACCCATAGTACAGGGTCTCCCTAGTTTGGGGTCAGATGGCCGTGTGTGAAAATGTCCCCACATATTATTATTAAGTAGATATCCGGAAATCTCACTAGATCAATAAAGCGGTACGCGGTAGTATTTAAAAGGTTATTGTTTTGCATAAACGAAGCAACAAAGGAAATGTAAATCTAAATAGACGTTTCTCACGCTAACTAATAAAATTTGATTTTATGGTTATTACTGACCACCTGACACGTAATCACGTAACACGCAATAAGTGGCTTGAACTCTTATTGGCTTGAACCAGCCATCGAAATGTAGGTTTAGTCCTGAGATGGGACTAAACCTACATTTACCTAATGGAGCAACATTCAGTACATACATTTCGGTTTACTGCCATCTCGACACCTTCCCATCTCACCCATGAATTAATTTATCATGCATTTAATTCATGATAAAAAATAAGATAGGACTAAACCGAAATGTAAGTACTAAATGTTGCTCCATTAGGTCTTACGCAGACAACAGATTCTTTTTGCCATCAAGTATACGACTACCAAACAACCTGCTTTTAACACTACGCCACGTGTGTCATGGAACACATTTCAGGACGTAGTTTCTTGATTCCCAAAAAGGATTCAAAGTAAAAAATAATAAACAAACGCTGAACAAATGCAGGCATCACCATAGATTGTTATACAAGGTGTAACGTTAAACACGCAAAACCTCAGACACCCCAAATGATTTTTAATTCAATTAACGTAATTCTGAGGGAAAAAAAATATTAAAAAAAATTTAAAGGTTTTATGTGCTGTTTTAGTTTTACCAAGTCTCGTATTTGCATTGAAATAAGAACTATTATTATCACGCGTATGAGAAAATTTAAATTGGACGACAACCATTTGTGTTTGTTTACCTATTTTGGCAGGTTTGCGCACGTGATGGCTTGACTTATTAATAAATAGACAGGGCAACATGTTTAATGAAGATTTCTAGAAAAAATGTGACCTATATTAAAAAGTGGATAAATTGATTCTGCTCGTTATTCTAATCAAACTTTTTTCAGGTTATACGTATTTGACGTTACACCTTGTATAAACATCGTACAACTTATCTGAAGTCTATTTAGGCCCTTAAATACTCATACAAATCCTAGACTGATGTGTTCATGTAGACGAGCGCTTATACTTAGCTGCTTATCCTAATATCATGATTATAAAATCCCTGCTTAATAATATAACTTTTCTTATGCCGTTTTTTTCCAACTTTAGTTACAATTTAAGTTTGTATGACAAGCGTTTTCCCGCGACTTTGTCCGTTTACAAGCGTTTTACTATTGTTAATTTACGCTCAAATTAACTGACCAATAATCCACTAGGTCACTGTCGTCTAAGGGATATTTTCAATTTCAGAGACCAATTAGCAATTTATAAATAAGTAAAACAGTCCCAACAATACCCATGCAAAAACCGCCGGTGTTTTGTAGCAGAAGTAAATATTAATGTACCCAAATCGGAGCACAGCAACGCTGGTATACTGTTCTAAACTTTCTACTAGGTGGTCCAAAAAATATTTTGTAATGAGGAATACGTGTTTGTAGACTGACCACTCCCTTTGGGAGAACAGTATTTTAGTATAAGTATAAAATGAAATAGTTATAACATTAAAAAACTCACAGGTAATCGCTCAAAGTCACCGAGTGGCGGTCCCGTATCAATTTGCTTCTGATTCCGAGGTGCTGCGATGTGCGGCACCATGGTTTCATGAAGTTTTGACGCGATTATCCTGTTTAGTAATTGACCTGAAAACGACGATAAACTAGTTATGAGAACATTTTTCTTTCGGCTGCGGCTAAGAAATACTAAAACTTTTCATTTCAATTAAATCAATAAATTATGTAGTGGTACTGTAAAGTTTAGACATATTCAAAAAGGAATTTAAAGAAAATGAAAAATTTTAACATCCAACATTATTTAAACAGTTTTATACCTAATAAAATAAACTGCCTAAGTTATAAATAAGCATATATCTAGCATCGCTGGATTAATATTGTGAGTGTAAATAAATAAATTATAATAAATAGATAGGTACGTCCGCCACGATGACTGTCAGACGGTTTTATGCTCAATTTACGAAGTAATACGGTGCATTGTGTTTCGATTGAGTAATGCGTACTTATTCCTGAATTGTCGGTCTGTCTGTTAGTCAGAATGTTGAATCTAACACGCTGTGCTAGATTCAAAGCGTAGATTAATATAGATAAAAACAGTCATTAACTCCACGATCACCGTTATGCTACAAACATTTTCCTCATCAAAAAATCTCCGACCTGGGTGTAAAACACGAGATCTTATACACAATTTGCGTATAAACTATTGAGATGTTTAAAAATTAAACGAAAATAACTAAACCACAACAGAAAGTTTTTTTTGCATTCATTGTATTTTATAATTACTAGAAACAATAATAATTACAAGTAAGTACCTACAAATCTTGGAACTTTCTTTATACTTACTTGTTTGGGGAAAAAGTAATTTAATTATATTTTTTTAATTTAATGATTCTACGGCGTGAGTACCAGACATCAATTTTATCATTATTTTAACAAGCTGCAATTATTGATTAATTTCACCATTGTTCATTTTATTCAATTTTTCCTTTCTTTTAAAATTATCAAATAGGCTTGCGTTTGACCTGATCTTAAGTGATGATGCGGCCTAAGTTGGAACACGCTTGCCCCTAGGACGAGTGAACCGGTTCATCCTAATGAACCGGTTCACTCGTGCTTTGAAGATACCCAGATTATACTTATCAGGGAACAGAGAGGCGGGCAGCGAATTCCACAGTCTGGCAGTTCCCACAATAAATGTGGAATCAAAACGCTTGGTTCGAGACCGTGGAACTACAATGTATACAGGGTATCAAAGAATATGGAACCAACTTTGAAATTAACATCCTATGTTCGCATGTGCCTAAGATTTACCTATAGATTTACAAGAAGATTAATTTTATTGAGTGCCTATACTATCGACATCATTACACTGTCATGAAACGTGACTATAATAAATCCTATTAAACCGAAACGTATAGAATAAATCCTTGTAGGTATCAACCATTCTCCTTGAACATTGATCAACCATTGATAGCGCATTTTGAAACGAATGTCCCTCAAAATAAAGATGAATTTCGATCAATCAGAGATACAGTCAGACGTGATCTGCCATTAATAAAGTACTAAGATGGAATTTGATGTTTAAAACATTCCAAATAAAGGTGAAAATCGATAAAACAGGATTTGAACTTGACCATAGACAACAATATCAGTATTAAGTCTGGCATTGACACTTAATCAATATTGCAATAGAAACATAAACGGCGCATAAAAACGATAGCCTTATATTTTTTATTTTAATTAAAACTTAAGGAAAGGGGAAAATGTTATCTGGATTATCACTTAATATCACGATTTTACTTATTGAAAATTCCACCCAGTATATTATTTAAGGTCGATTAATTTCGTTTCAATGTACATAAGTCTTTATAGAATCGTAAAATTTCTATACTAATTTACAAGTTTTCGTATTTTGTTTCAATGCGCTAATCTCAAGTTAAGTCAAGTCAAAGCATTTATTTCAATTAAACCATTTACAGGCACGTTTGAATTGTCAAAGAGTCAGTTAGTTAGTCAGAAAAATGAAGCTAGTTGCTTGTTTCAAAACATAGGGTAGGTCTCTATGTAGAAGAACGAGCAAGAAACTCCACGGACACTCTTTTTAATCAAGTTTTTACAAAATACTGATTACATTATTCACGTTGCTTTTGTATGTGAAAACAATGCAGGACCAATACAATGCATTAAAAAAAGAATCAAGATAAAAACCATGGCAGTTAAGAGTTGACCAATCAGTCTGACAGTGCCCGTTCACGAACATGACGACTCCGGAACAAATGGTTTGATTCTGAAAATTATTTTGCTAGTAGGAAGCTACATTATCCCAGAGTGCTATAGGCATTATTTTACTTTAAAAAAACCGGATTGCCACCCCCGCAACCTGTGTTCGCTCACACAGATATTGTGCACTTAAATATCTCCTGCTTAATTTGCTAAATTTTCCGCCGTAACAAAAAGCAAAAACAAGACATCTCAAAGCAAACGCAGCCTTCTACTTGCAGAATAAAAAATATAGATGTAGCTGTATCAATACCCTGAGTATTAAAAAAAATATAGTATTACTAAGATTTTTGATTTTTTATATTTTGTAAACTAAAATATTAAGGTTGCAAGAAATAGAGTGCTATTTATTATATTTTAAACGCAGCCTTATGTGTACCACGACACACACGTGTACTAGGCACCTGGCCAACATTAATCTAGGTAGTTAATCACAGGTGGAGTTAATCGATTCAGGTAAATATTAACTCGTCTTATCTGACATGACAGTTAGGTACTAATGACGTCAAAAGAATGATCTTGCATATAGAAAATCTAGCGGCTTACATCATTATGACACAATTTCCTGAAGGTCGATTCCCGTGATAAAAAAAACTTGCCAAAAAAGTAAACTAGAGGTATTTTTGACAAATTGATACAGATTATATTAGAATGCGAATGTTCATCAAATACGAGAATTGGTAATTAGTATCCGTCGCTTGGGTTTCAGGCCAAAAAGTAATCAAAATACGGATTAAAAAAGAACTGCCAATGTCTGTAGCCGATTTTAAGTAGGTAGACATAGTCATGTGGCAAAAGATGAAGACACTTACCTTTTTCAACAACCGGCGGCGTTTTCTTAAAGAACAGAGAAGAATATGAGAAGTTATTTCTCAAATTCTTCACTAAGTTCGGCGGCTGTTTGCCACGAAGCAAAACTGCATCCAACTCGGTGTAGTAAGGAAGAAGTTTGTGGTTGAACTCCAGTCTTAGAATTCTATTAAAAGAAATCTTGTTTTTAAGCACAATCGACTCTCGCCAAGCTTGATGGTCGCTCTGAACCTGGAGTATATCTCTCAAAATAACCAATCAGAAGCAAATGCCAGGCGTAGGCGCTTTATAGGCGTTGGTGGCACCAGGTAGCGGTACTCCGAGAACAAATATACTAGCACAAATATACTAACGTGTGTTTTCGATTCGAGTATTGGGCTTAAGTAGGCCTACTCGTTTGGCACATAATATTTATGAGGAAACGGATATAAACACTTATTTTGCATTTAGGAAAAACGAAAATTGTATCAGCCTAGGGCAATGTAAGGACAGTCACATAAATGTATGACTTCATTCATACTATTACTACTATTTGTGCTAGTTACAAAAATGATGTATTTTGCAATCCAAAAATCGAATAGAATACATTTACGTTATAGAAGAGAAAAGAAAAACACAAAGACAGATACAAAAACAATAAAAATAAACCTCATAATTAAGTTTAGGTTCCACATAGTTACGTGTTCATGCTAGGTCTATATGGCGGCTGACTTTAAAGAAGTAAGTAAGGTGCAATACAAAACTACAAAATTACCAATACCAACTTGTAACTGTGGTGCAAACAGTAAATATGAGTTGGTTATAAATAAATAAATTTATCGAACAAAAACGTGTCTAGGTACGCAAAGTACTGGAAAATTTTAATTTAAGTAAAGAAAACCATTATGTGGTCTAACTTACAAATTCTTTTGGTCTTTCTCCTCTTTGTACTTTTGTTTAGAACAAAACCACACAATGGAATCACGTGTTTCCAAGTTTTATTTAATAACATAAATGTGTTTTAATGCTCCAGCTTTTTGAGGAGCTTCAGTCGTTGTGAATATTTTAATAAGTTTGAATATCTTAAAATGATTAATTTGAAAGGCAAAGAGAGTTGTGAAATAAGATTTAAACGGTTATAAATGTCATTATATCTAGGACTGAATTAAGTACATACTTAATTTACATATTAAATAAAATATATCCAATGTAAGCACAACAGAGGTTCTGTAAGTGAGCACCACTATGCTGTTTGTGTGATTTTTGAATAATAGGAAAGTATTTAACCCAAAAACTTGCCCTTAGGGAGCAGTGCCAAAAATATTGATCTCGTAATTGCGTCGCGAACTGAATAAGTTCCTCGATCATTATTATTGGAAAGTTACGATGAACTAAATCTATGTACATTTATGCTAATAGGTATTATAAAAAAGAGGCCAAGTGCGAGTCGGACTCGCCCATGAAGGGTTCCGTAGCAGCAAGTAACATAATATGAAAGTTCTTGTAGTACGTTGTAACTTTGATCGATGTTTTAAATAGTAAGTGTATTTTTTTTTTAATTGAGGGTTACGATTTATGACGTATTAAAAAAACTACTTACTAAATCTAGTTCGACAGGAGCCTTTTTGCTCTCGTACAGGTTTTATAAGTCTTTTTTTTTGTGTTTACCTGTACGAGGTTTCAAATAAACAATTTTTCTTTCTTTCTTTCTTTAAACCAATTTTCGGTGGAAGTTTACATGGTAATGTACATCATATATATTTTTTTGTTGTATCATTCTCTTATTTTAGAAGTTACAGGTGTGTGTCCCCCGACACACATTTTACCACTTTGGAAGTGTCTCTCGCGCAAACTATTCAGTTTAGACAAAAATTATATTTAGAAACCTCGAATATCATTTTTGATGACCTATCCATAGATATCCCACAGGTACGGGTTTGATAAAAAAAAATGTTGAGTTTCAGTTCTAAGTATTCTATGGTGAACGCCCAAAAATTATTGTTTTTTTCTATTTTTGTGTGATAATCTTAATGCGGTTCAAAGAATACATCTATTTATTAAGTTTCAACAGTATAGGTACCTAGTTCTTATAGTTTCGGAAAAAAGTGGCTATGACATACGGCCGGACAGACAGACAGACAGACGTCATGACGAATCCATAAGGGTTCCTTTTTTGCCATTTGGCTACGGAACCCTAAAAAAGGAAAAGGTTTGTTTACTATTTTGTTTGTAAGAGGTAATAAAGTCTAGAAAGGTCTACTGATCCAATTACAAAAAAAAATATCACAGAAAGCTGCACTATAGCCGATTGCCTTAGATTATGTTTTATGGTATCTATGACGCGGATTTGATACGGAAAAACCTCAAAGCTGTTATGAATTAGACTCATAAACAAGAAATTAAACTCACCGTGTTGGCACATTCACCTGACGTATCGGTGGGCTGAAGATCCTGGGTGTGTCCCCAACGTACTCTGGCTCCCCTTCCCACAGCAACATCCAGGCAGTAGGGCCCAAACCCCAAATGCGGACCAGCGCTCCAGGGTTGTAAGTCTCGAAGATCGACACTTCAAGTGGGTAGACTGCTTTCTCGAAGGACACTTCTGCCAAAAGTCATATTGTTTGCAACGCGATCTAGGATATCATGTACTATGCTTAGATTATGAAACAAAGGGCAGATAGACCGCGCGGAACACTGCGAGTGAAGCCAAAAAAGCAAATACAAAAACAAAAGCGCATACCTACAACGCGCTTCGTGCTGTACTGGCACGAGTCAATATACTACGAAACGCCGCATCGTTAAAAATAAATAAATTCAAAAGCGAATACAATTACGAGATTGTAGGTATTCGCTTTTGAATTTGTATTTGCTTTTTTGGCTTCACTCTCAGTGTTCCGCGCGGTCTATCTGCCTTTCTTTTCATAATCAAAGGTAGGTACTAAAAATCTGCATACAGACTTCAGTCAAGACTCAAGACATCAGAAGACCTAATATTATAGTAACTAGATTCAAATTTTGTAATAGGACGTCCAAAAGTGCCTTTTAATGGTAATTGAAATAAATGGTTTGACTTTTGACTTTGAATGTCAAAAATTCGGCATATTTTCCTAAAAGTTAGTAGAATCAGGGGCAATTCTGATTGATATCTACTGAGCTCAATCCGACAATGACGAAGAAAAGATAGCTCTTATGGCTAGTATACATTTTATAATGAACACGTTTCTGAGCTTCGGACGGTCTTTTTTTTGCGGCGTTTGACCGCAATTCACCTGATCTTAAGTGATGATGCGGCCTAAGTTGGTACACGCTTGCCTAGGATGAACCGGTTCAATCGTGCCTTGAAGATACCCAGATGATACTTATCAGGGAACAGAGAAGCGGGCACCGAATTCCCCGGTCTGGCAGTTCGTACCTACAATAAATGTGGAATCAAAGCGCTTGGTTGGAGACCGTGGAACTTAGTCAAATCAGCGTTTTGATGCTCTAACGTATACCAATACTGAATTCAAACGGCCAGGATACAAACGCGACGCCAGCCCATAAAGCCATACCAAACTGTAATTTTTTCCCAATTGAATATGAACCTTATTAATTTGTGATAAAATTAAAAATCTATCAAAGAAATTTGTCAGATTGTTGTAGCTTGATGTGCTGGACTCTGTGCATAACAGTGCGGATAGAGCTTTATAATCACAATACTGGGATTTATAAAAAAGATATCGTAACACCAGTCGCGTGTTATCGATTACCTTCGAGTAAACTGCGTCATAGGCATGTTTTTTTTTTCTTTTTAATGGCAGATAGCCAGATAGGTTATTTTAATTAGGTAGATAGTCGAGAATTGCATTAATGGTCATCGGTAGGTATAATTAGCATAATGCCGGTAATTGTTGGAGGAGCTCAGAATGATGATGAGATGAATCCACTAGATCTCAACAGAGTTTCATAGAATATTTTTTTTACGATTATGTAGGTAATCTAGAAGCAAACACAATAGGGTATTTTACCAAAAAATTCGAATTAGTCCGTCAGTTAGATTATCGAAAAATATTGGTTACGTATTTTTTGTTTTATCAAATCAATAAAAACTGACGAAGATAAAACGCATCAAAGATCATGAGTGGGGGTTTATGACGTCACTTCGCCAGTAAAAGTGCACTGACATAGTGATGTCACACGAGTTTTCGGACGCACTGTTGTTGTTTCAATTTTTTGTTTACGTGAAAAAAGAAAAAACACGTGTCCAATATTTTTTTGAAATCAATCTGACAGACTAATTAGATTTTTAAAAACATAAAGTACCCTATTACGTGACTATAAGTAACAATTTATTTATTCTAATTAACGAGCAATGGAGAACAGCATCCTGGAAGTCCAATTAACGGACCGCGTTAGAAACACGGTGCTGCGCTCCAAGACACAAATCGCCGACGTCATCCAAAAGGCAGCCAAGCTTAAGTGGGATTGGGTCGGCCACGTCTGCCGCATGTCAAAAGGATCATGGGATCTAATGCTGGCACTTCACATGGCGTATTTGTGCAAATATTCGCCTTATTTGGATAATACGAAATCGACCATATTTCAATAAACATAGCGTAAATTTTGTATATATGTACGGCATAAAACAACCACAATGTGGGTCCCGGAAAATGTCCAACAACATCGTGGCTGAACCAGGCGAAGATTGACGCTTACATGAGGGATTGGTTCACACTATCTCAGGACAGAGAGGATTGACAAGTTGAAAGAGTGCCCTGCAGTGAGACAACACACAGGCTATAAATACATAATAATAAATAATGCTAAAAAATATAGGACATCACGGTCTTACTGCCACAATCACTCCAGCCGAAAGACATCCACTGCTGGACATAGGCCTCCCCCAAAGGGGGGATTTTGCCATAATCGCCACGCTTGGCAGGCGGGTTGGCGATCGCAGTATGGTTGTTACAAAGGCACAGAGAACGCTGTTGCCCATTCTCTGGTGAGTCCCTTAGTCGCCTCTTACGACACCCACGGGAAGATATGGGATGGTGCCATTTTTTACGTCCGACACCATATGGACGTATGGTGTAATTTGACAATTCATTTTTTTTCTTTTATCTCATAAAACATCGTTTGGAATTAAAGTGAACTAATCACTCTTTTGATTTCTTTTTATTGCCACATTTTTACTGCCACAATACTAAAATTAAATCCAAGAAAAGTTTGTTAGTAATTAAAATAATTTTTCAGTATGTAACACTTACCTACAAAATCCTGGCTTGCAATAGCACTGGCATTTTGTGGCATGTAGTCTTGTTGGGCTGATGGGGCCTCTTCCCACCAAGTCCCATAGGTTCTCTAAGAATAAACATTTTCTTTAAGGAGAGATAACGTTATAGTACTAACCCTCAGCCAACCAGCCAAAGGTAGGTCTAGTTTTTCTTTTACTAAATGGTAAAAAAAGGTTTTCACAAAATTCCAGATAAAAAAAGAACCTATGCAACCTTAACATAGTGCAACAATAATTTAAAAGTAGTTTTTTTTATTCCTTGAATGACAAGCCATTAAATTAAATAAAAAACATAAAACGGCCAGTGACATTTATAATTTCAAGGCTTCAAAAGTTATTAAAGCCTTGAATCATGTAGATATTATTTACTTTTAAAAACACACTTGTTTTCCCTTCACATGTGAAAGAAAATGGTTAGTTTCAAGTTGTTTATTAATAGAATGCCCTTGATTTTTATTTGCATAAGGAAGTTTGCTGTAGTGCCTTTGTCTGATACTTATAAAAAGACACATAGATACTTACATTGACTTTCTTAACTTTTTAATTATTTATATTATCTTAATTTGCAGTAAAGTTTAAGTTTGAATTTGGAGTTTGATTTTTATATTTTCAATATTGTAAGGAAAATTATATTTAAAATTACATCTCAGACGAAATTGTTACTTTACAAATGTTTGTCTAGTTTTGAGAACCAAAAGCAAATAAAAAGTTAACAGAAGAAGCGGTGCCTAGCACTTCCTGGTTTAGCCAAGTTTATATCACACAAGAAAATATGCAAATTTAAATGAATTTTTGTACACAAGATTACACCTCAGTCAGACTAATTAATTTACTGTAATATTAACCAGATTAAATAAACATTGATTCTAGTGCATGTAAAAGACCTAAAACAAAATATAGGTAGATATGGGTTCCTGAAGGGAAGAAAAGAAAAATGTGTAAATAAAAATAAATGTCAGTTGAAATTTGATTATTCAAGGAAAGCAATAGAATCATGTAAAAAGAGTTTTACACACCTAGTTTACACATTCGCTGTTTTTAGTCCTTAGATTGTTTTTTTAAATTATTTTTCTTATAAAAACTTCTACTAATTTGAATAAAATGGCATCTTACTAATGGCCAATTGTTAATGTTCATTTTAAGAGTGTTTAATTATTATTAGCGAAATTAAGCTAAATGCATAACAATAAAATTGTTCGTTTATTTTCAGAAGCCAGGGGGGGTACAAATTCCGCGGCAAAACAATACTTATTGTTACAATAACACTAAGTTAGAGGTAAGTAAATAAAATAAATTACTTTTACCATTACGAAGGCTTGTGGATAATCGCCGTAATCTGGAAAATTTGATGGTGGTCCACGAAGATTAAACGCAGTATATGAAACACTGATTTCGCTTCCATACTGAGAACTAAAATCTTCAACATTGTGAACAAACTGCTCTAATATTTGCTGTTCTTTTTCTTTTTCTTCTTCTACATCACTTTCGTTTTTAAACCAAAACAAAGAAGATATTACATCTGAACTCTGCATTCTGTTAATTTAGAATTCTTGGCTTATTAGTTCAAAAATCACGCAAACGGAGACAAAGATACGCACCCGAATGAATTTTATGATGAAATGAATTGTTTTTTTTATTGACAGCTGACAAACACAAACACAACAACGCCAAACCATAGTTAATCTGTGACCAAACTTGACAAGAATCCACCATTCTGCAAACTTTGCTATACCTTTATGGTTTTAAAACGCGGCCAGAATAATAGTTTCGACAGATTTTTTTTTTCAATTCATAAAAAACAAAAACCGAAATAAAATACTCGCACTCACAAATGCAAGAAGCTTATAGATAAAAGTGGAGGCAACACTCTAAATACCTAAGTGAAGCCAACTGTGGGCAGACGCTCTCTTTCTGAATGCATACATAAGATAAAGAAAACACATATCACTGTCTCGTTCTTATGTATGCTTTCAGAAAGAGAGCATCAGCCCACAGTTGGTTTCAATTTTTTGTTCGAAGTGTTGGCTCCATTTATACCTATTTCTTCATGCGCAAATGTACTCTTTTTTGTCATACAATAATAATAACATAATATGATGATTGAAATAATAAGAAGTTCCAAACATCAATAGTATCCTTAATCACTCAGATAGGTGAGAATATCACTGTTCATTAATTACGTTATTTTTAAGCTATGTGCTTTTTGTTCATTCATTTCATTGTTATTTATATTTTATATATCGCTCATTCAATTATCTGTCATGATTGATGCTTGTCAATAAAAATGGCAGCGGGACCAATTGCCGAAAGAAATCAAGGTATTTATTGATTAAACTACATGTCCGAACCATCCTTTGAACTCATTCTAGTAAAATCATTATTGCTACTGTAATGAAACATTGATTACACTTTCAGTTAATATTAAATTATATGGTCAAAGTTTTTGAGGTTAAGTATCGCTTTGAAATCTTTTTTATAAAGTACGCTCACAAGCGAATAATAGTATTTGTTGTCATTCACTTCTCTTTACCTACAAACTCTCGTATGTTTCGTAACCTCATAACATAAGCGCTATTTTGAATCGCTTACAGATGCTACCATTTACGTTGGTGGTTTGGACGACCGAGTCACAGAAAGCTTATTATGGGAACTGTTTGTACAAGCTGGACCCGTAGGTATGTACCTATTGTAAATAAACAAGATCTCTAGAAAACTGCAACAGTAGACTTAATTATTTACAAACCAGCCATAGTTTGTAACTAAATTTGTATCAGGAATAATTAAATTGATATTTTCACCAAGCTTATCTAGGTCAATATATTGCTAATTTCTGGTTAGTATAGTATTTTTACATTTACCTTTACACTTACTTTTGAGCACTGTGTTTTACATTCTTGTAAAATTCTTCAATAGTAATTCTTCAATACTTATGTGTTTCATTGCAGTAAATGTCCACATGCCAAAAGACAGAGTCACTCAAACTCATCAAGGATATGGATTTGTTGAGTTTATGGGAGAGGAGGAT
Source organism: Charanyca ferruginea (assembly GCA_947361185.1). Lineage (NCBI taxonomy): Eukaryota > Metazoa > Arthropoda > Insecta > Lepidoptera > Noctuidae > Charanyca > Charanyca ferruginea. The sequence continues at coordinate 9,587,421 of OX376070.1, forward strand.
GCTGATTATGCTATAAAGGTACTTATTAATAAATAATAAATAATCTCCTCTTTTTTGAAGTCGGTTAAAACTCCACATGGATTTATTAAAATCATAACTTACATCAACATCAACAACAACAACAACCAGGTTTAAATTTCCTCAACATCGGAAACCTGGGCTTATAAATTAGTCTAAAACCACCAATCTGCCTTGAGCAATCTCTTTATGATAAAAGGCACTTGCATAGTAATAGAACAATAATCCGCTATCTATTAAAAAAAAATTAAAGCTGAAGAGTTTGTTTGTTTGTTTCGTTGAACGCGCAAATCTCAGGATCTACGGGTTCGAATTGAAAAATTATTTTTGTGTTGGATAGTCCATTTATAGAGGAACGCTATAGGCCCATGCAAAGCCGGGCCGGGTTGCTAGTTATACCATATACATGTGTGAGATACGAGCATGGTGACAGGCTTGTGTTTGACTGCAACATGAGTGATGATGCGGCCTAAGATGGAGCATGCTTGCCTAGGATGAACCGGTTCACTCATGGATTAGGTTGTCTATCAGATTAATCTCATACAAATTCTTATATAATTCCAAATTCATTTGTTAGACAATGGACCCTAGTTTTATTATTCTATTGAGTATCAATCTTAATACCTACTGTCTGCTTTCAGGTGATGAATATGATAAAGCTATATGGTAAACCAGTAAGGGTAAACAAGGCATCAGCTCATCAGAAGAATCTAGATGTTGGAGCTAATGTGTTCATAGGAAATTTGGATCCTGAAGTAGATGAGAAACTATTGTATGACACTTTCTCCGCTTTCGGTGTTATATTGCAGACACCTAAGGTAAAATATTTAAGTAAAAATAATTATGTGTTCAATTCTAGCTATAGCTATGCTCTATCAAACCAACCTCTAATATCCTGTACAATAAAAAAAATATTAAATTTGCCAAATTATTAAATATTACTAGTTGACCCGATAGAAGTTGTCCTGTCAATCGATTTTTCAATTTTCTTACCGTATAAACCTTCCCTGGTCTTCCACAAATATTTTAAGACCAAAATTATCCAAATCGGTCCAGCCTTTCTCGAGTTTTAGTGAGACTAACAAACAACAATTCATTTTTATTATATAGTTCTTTGTCTGTCCAGAAACCAAATATTGGTCGCTTGTCATTGTTTAACTATTGTGTCTCCTAATTGACAGTTGAGCTCATAGATTTAGTCAAATTATTTGAATTTGCCACATCCAAAATGTATGCTTAGAATAGATTTTACCTTATGACTGCCACTGTCATGCATAGATGACAAACCAATACTCAATACTCAATTATTTATTGCATTCCACAATGTATTTTCTTAGGTGGTAAGTTGGTAACCATTTGTAGTAACAATTGTGGACCCTGTCGGGCACAGCAAAACATAGATTTGAAGGACTACTAATTTATACATGCAAAGTAATACTTAATCTAATTATAATTTATGGTAACATTTTATTAATTATTAATTACATCAATAATTTTATTCATTATTAATTTAAAGAAAATAAAAAATATTATTCATTAAAATTATTCTGTCAGTTCTATGGATTTGTCAATTAAATATTCATTTATGCTATAATAACATTTATTTATTAGTATTTTTTTTAATTTATTTGTAAAAATTGCAATCTTTTTCTCATTTCTGAGTATCTCGGGTAGTTTATTGTATATTTTTATTGACATGACCAGTGGACTAGATGAGTGCATTTTTAATCGGGATGTCGGTATGTTTAATCGTGTTTTGTGTCGGAGTGTGTATCTTGTCTGTATGTCTTCTCGTTTAGTGTAAAAATCTTGATGTGTGTGTGCGAATTTACAGATTTCTAGTATGTATATAGAAGGAAGAGTTAGAATATTTAATTTTATGAAATTGGGTCTGCAGCTATCCGTTTGTTTTAAATTAACTAAAATACGAAGTAACTTTTTTTGAATAGTGAACAGAGCCGGTGCGTCTGTGCTATGTGCCAACAATGTGCAACATGTGCCCAGCACACGATGGTCATGACTACATGACAGACTTCTATATGTAAATCGTATTGTAGGTCAAAAGGTTAATCAGTGTTAAATAACCAAAATCAATAGATTATTATTACGATACGGTTGGCACAGTGGCTGTGCGATTGGCTGCCGCGCTGCGTGTCGCGGTTTCGATTCTCGCACGGAACAAATACACGAACACATATATGGCCTACAGGTAGTGTTTCTGGGTCTGCCTGTTTGTGTATGTGAGTTAATATGTTTGTAAATACACCTACAATACAGGAGATATTCTTATAGTGAAGCAACAAATAAAATGACTTTGATAAATGGGTCAATTATTATAATAATGTACTTTGGCAAAATGAAACCCAATTTGTAATGAAATTCCGGTTTGTCTGGATGGCTATTGAAACAATTAGGAATAAATATTAAAGAAACTCAAATATGATTTCTATTTTCTCCAGTAAGGCTACAGATTTCTATTTTATTTTTATTATGGTCCCACTGGCACATCAGTATGAAATGTTATAAAACAGTCTCATTTATTTGATGTAAAACCCCTGTATTTTATATTATAATGAACTGGAAGAGATACAGAAAAAAGCTTTTTACAAAAAAGACAACCACCTTCAAACACTAAAAAGTGAAAAATAACTTTAGCACAGAACACACATTGACTTTAGTTTCGAAATTCAGTGGCTTTGTTCTGTTTGTTGTTTTGTATTGCCACCGACTTCCGAAACTAAAGTCAATGTGTGTTCTGTGCTAAAGTTATTTACCACTTTTTAGTTTTTGAAGGCGGTTGTCTTTTTTGTAAAAAGCTTTTTATTTTCCGCTTTTTAATACCTCCTCATCCAAATCTATTAAGAAGAGATTGAAAGTTAACTACTGCAAAGATTGATGAAACTAAAACGTCGTCTATGTAAAATTTTTGGGTATTTGTTGATTTTTCAAAAAGTGCTGAATCAATTTCGATAAAATTTATATGGGACCACCCCTGAAACATACCCTATCCATTAACAAAAGAATTTTCAAAAAAGCTTTTTACAAAAAAGACAACCGCCTTCAAAAAGTGAAAAATAACTTTAGCACAGAACACACATTGACTTTAGTTTCGAAATTCAGTGGCTTTGTTCTGTTTGTTGTTTTGTATTGCCACCGACTTCCGAAACTAAAGTCAATGTGTGTTCTGTGCTAAAGTTATTTTTCACTTTTTGAATGCGGTTGTCTTTTTTGTAAAAAGCTTTTTATTTTCCGCTTTTTAGTACCTCCTTCTCATCCAAATCTATTAAGAAGAGATTGAAAGTTAACTACTACAAAGATTGATGAAACTAAAACGTCGTCTATGTAAAACTTTTGGGTATATGTTGATTTTTCAAAAAGTGCTGAATCAATTTCGATAAAATTTATATGGGACCACCCCTGAAGCATACCCTATCCATACAAAAAAGAATTTTCAAAATCGGTTTACGTTTGCCGGAGAAACCGCGTAACAAATCGCGCACATAATGCAAATTTAAGACTTATACGGTTTTCTCATGGATGCCATTGTCAGAACTGGACTAAATTAAAATGGGACCACGCGGGAAGCACTAGCTTTCAAATAAAAAAAGAATCATCAAAATCGGCTCACCCAGTCCAAAGAAATCAGGTAACAAACATTAAAAAAAAAACAAACAGACGAATTGATAACCTCCTCCTTTTTTGAAGTCGGTTGAAAAACTATTGTTTGTCTAATATTCAGATTTCAGTATAATAATCCTATTCTAAACTTACAAAATATTACAACTATTACTTACCTTTCGGCCTATATTTTTTAACTATATTTTTTACTATGAAAACATGTAGGTGCAAATAATCTTTCTTTTAAATAATTTCTTGTAAAACTATCAAAATATTTTGGTTGTCTTGCAGGTAATGAGAGACCCCGAGACAGGCAACTCCAAAGCGTTTGCGTTTATAAACTTCGCATCATTCGAGGCTTCTGATGCGGCGATAGAAGCTATGAACAACCAGTACCTATGTAACAGACCTATTTCTGTATCGTATGCGTTCAAGAAGGATGTCAAGGGAGAGAGGCATGGATCCGCTGCTGAAAGGTCTGTAGATATAATTAATTATTATTATACTAGCTTCTGCCCGCGACTTTGGACTTCCACTTGGAAGTCAAGTATACCTTGTACCATATCTTATGACTCTATCCATGAAATATTTTTAAAAATTAAACCCGAATTTTTAGTGATAAAATCAACTAGCTTTTGTCTGTGTCTTCGTCTGCTTGAATTTACTTATGGGTGGGGGTGCCTAATTCCTTGATGATAGCCTTGAAATTCATCTTTTATGAAAAGCTTATTTGTTGTTCAAACAAAATTAAGACTTATTACAACTGACGAAGGTTGTTATTATTTATATATTTTTCCGCATAAATAAGACACACCTGGGATAACTACGGCTTGGCACTTCCAATTGTTTTTCTATTATTTTTTGATGATAGACTTGAAATTCAACTTTGACGCAACATTTATTTTGTTGTTCATACAAAATTAAGACCTATTACAACTGACATAGGTTGTTATTGTTTTACATATTTTCCCGCATAATTATGACACATGCGGTATAGCAACGGGGCACATCCACTTATTTTTCTATTCCATGGCCTTAGCTCATTGCTTCCTATTAGCGAAAGAATTTTTGAAATCGGATTAGTAATTTCGGAAATTAGCTGCTACAATCAAACTTATAACCTATCTCTTATCAGCCTGATCCAGCTTTACCCCAAGACATTTCCACACTATGTTTTTTTTTGGGTAATTCCTGACTGTTCTTTCTTTCACAGGTTACTCGCCGCCCAAAACCCTCTATCGCACGCGGACCGTCCTCATCAACTGTTCGCAGACGCTCCACCTACCATGATGGGTGCCGTGCTAATGGCGCCGCCACCACCACCAGCGCCATCCCCGATGCCTCCACAAGGACCACCAATGAACGCGAGACCACCTCCACCATTACCTATGTCTGCGCCTCCACCGCCTCCCTCATCCATGCCGCCACCTGGCCCACCACCTCCACCCGGACCCCCGCCACCACCCCCACCATTCCACCACTTCCCACCACCTCCATTCGGACCCCCAGGTTTTGGACCCCCACCCCCGCCAGGAGCAAGACCGCCGCCCCCATGGAGACCTCCGCCCCCGTCTTTCAGGCCGCAGTTCCCGCCCCGTGGACCACCCCCATTTGGGCATCCGCCGTTCCCGCCACACCCGCCTGAACCAAATTATAATTATTAAGTGTAATTAAATATAGTGTAATTTTCAATGACTGTTTTGTATTTGTTCCTTTTTGGAATGAAGAATAAAGTTTATTTTACAATTAATGTGACAAATAACTTAATCCATGAGTTTTTCCGTTTCCAATATGTTGTCTATTGAAGAAAATCTATACATTTTATTTTATTATCTTAATATTATCTTAATTAAGTGTATGAATTACTTCTTACTACTGCTAATGATGATGATGATGCCTCTATCGTAGACATGTATGCACCTTGGACAAATTCACATTGGATGGTCAAATCGTTCAAACCTCTTATCATAGAGGTCTACCTGATGAGACGTCAGCTCGTAGTGTGGATATGTCTCGAAAGCACGAAGAGATACTGATAAAGCGTATTTTCTATTCTGAACTCCAGGAAGGAAAGCGGAAACGTGGCGGTCAATTCAGATTAAGGATGTTCAGAAAAAAAACACAAAGGGTGTGACATAGTGTTCTAACTTGTCCACTTTATCTTCGAAGTTTCTAAGCCAAAGTTGGATATGCCAGTCGCATTAGGACACATGAAATGGTAGCACATCTATGCTTAGTATTATATCATCTGTGTCTATGCCAAATAAGCGACTGCATTTCGAATTTATCGTTACGATGACAAGTAATGCAAAATGCTGAGATTCCAAAGTGATTCCCCCCTAGAGATTCCAAAAGTAACATAAAATACTTTCCTATCCTCTATAATTATATTATATTAACTTGCTATATAAAGTCAGTAACTTGACAATTGGTTTTTAGCTTTTCAAAAATATATTTATGTTTCCGTGTTATTTGGAAATGTCCAAATAACAAAATCTACGCGGACGAAGTTGTGGGTGAAGTGATAGTCATGGATAAGCAACTGCATAGAAAAAAACGCAGTTTTATGTTTGTTTGCTAGGACCGCCACTGACCTATCCATCAATCGGGATCCCGTGTATAAAGACGCCTGCAAAACTTAAATAGCAAATAACGCGTACTGTCAACAAACGTTGTGAATATATAGCAGGCGCTCCTTACTAGACTGTTTATAAATAATAAAATATTATTTATTAACATTATATATTACCTATGTGTAATGCAACTATTAGCAAACAACAACACAAACGAACGAAAAAGCTTTCCAGTCATTTCTCTATACCTGCCTACACAGAACATCTTATTTTCGGACGTTTAAAAAAGAAACACATTGATATACCTATAAAACCAATCACATTCAATTCAAACAATTGAATAATGTTAACCCGTTCATGTATAAATAAATATTCACAAGTGAATAAAATACCATTTTAAAACATACAGACACTTTAAACACTAATCGAAAACTCACTGGGCCGTTAGCTAGAGAAATAAAACCGCCACGTTCACTGTGTAGGTACCTAAATGCATTATATTCTGCTGAACAACTTCATTTATTTGTCGTCGGAAACTCGGAAATATCGACGAGACGGCACGATAGGTCCGGTAATAGCAAAATATCTGCAAACGTGAGCCATGCATGTGATTCTGACGTAGCCGTAGGTATGTAAGGTATGCTTATTGTATGTCCGGTCCGTACGAATCGGACTCAGACGTTCGCTGAAAACTCGACCGTTTTAAAAATATTGCACTCGCTAAGCATTTTGTTTTGTCTAGGGTTCAGGAAAAAAGCAATTATTTGAAGTTACCTATTCCTGTTATTTTTATGAAGTGCATTTTGTATAAGTGCATTTGAATTTGTTCGTTTTCATTTGCTCGAGACGTATATAGTAACCCACCTAGACCTACCTACCTGTTTACCTAATGCTGTTAAAATTGAGTTTATGAATAGTGAGTTTAGGTCCTTTATCCTTTAAAAGCAATTGAGTAAAATATGGTTCTTGTGTTGACAATGAGTTAAATAACATTAGGTAGGTAGGTACTGTAGGTGTTTGACTGATGTAGGCATAGCAATAGATTCGCTCCTATAGTTATGTAATGAAACTTAATAATAAAATAAATAAATAATAAGTAGTTGTTTATTTATCCAAAAAGTAATTCCTACATAGACACAGATTAAACATAAAGGTAGAGTAACTACCTAATATGATTTTATCAGTTTGAGGTTTGTACACACATCAAAATTTTTTTGGTGACAAGAAAATCTACATATATAACCAAAATTATAAACCCTGTCTCTTAAACTAGGAGGACAGTGTTTGGCCAAACAATGAATTAAGTTGTCTTTATATGAGTGAAATTTTAAGTATCTACCAAAACGAAAGTTAAATCAACATAACACACAATAGGTACTGACAGACAATCGACACTTTCCAAAAACGCAATAGCCCCAGACATTAAAATTATAGATAAAAGCACTCTTCGTCTCCTTGGGACTCCCATCTTCGAGAATTCCTTTCCCAGTTTTATTGAGGAAAAAATACAAAATTTTAATGACATCTCGGAAAGATTACTCCAAATTAACATGCATTCGGCCATCACCATTATTCGGTTCTGTTGTTTCGGCCCTAAATTAAATTATTTCCTACGCGATTCCCATTTGTGGAAACACAATCACCTTTTAGGAAAAATGGACCAAATTATCCGTCATACTTTAACATCTGTTTTAAAGGACAATGCCAGAAACTCTATAGAACTTTGCCCCACTCAATAAAAGTTGTGTGCAATCATCTTACTGTTTATTTATTGCTGATAACTCAACATTAGTCTTAGTGACTGTAGAACTTGAGGTTTCCGTTTAAATCTAAAAACAATAATGACATTGATTATAGGTTAAATTGTATTTTAGGTAAAATGAGTCTGTATTCTATGGGTAGGTAGGTATTTCGTAATCCGCAAGTTCTAAAGAAAAACAATTTACTTTAGAAAGGTTCTGTATTCATTACAATTATTTTCATTAATTTAATTTTCTGTACATGGGTGGGGCAGGATCTGGCATTGTCATTTGGCAATGGACGACCGTGTTTGGGCCCAAGCTACTCTACCTATTCGTATGGGGGGCCTCGGCGTCCGTAAAATTTCAAGTATCAGTTTGCCTGCATTTATATCCTCGGTCCACGGCACTGAAAAATTAATCAGGAATGTTTTAGCTCCTACACTGGTTGATTTTGATGTGCCGTGCTTCGCCGAGGCCATGGACGCCTGGAAACTTGCTTGCCCGAGCACTGATTTACCCGACAATCCATCTTCTCAGAGGCGGTGGGATGAGCCGCTCTGCAGGTTAGTACAGAATAATTTACTTTCAACTTCTTCTAATTCTGCTGAGCGAGCGCGTCTGCTGGGTAAATGGGAGTCGGGTCTTTGGCTTCTGGCACTTCCGCCGTCAAACGTAGGTACTATGTTTGACGACACTACTTTTTGGCCTCGCTGCTTCCTTACGTTTAGGAGCATCTTGTTGTTCTCCTCATCGCTGTCGCTGTGGGGAAGCTGTCAACTGCCTCGGACACCACGGCCTATCGTGCAACCGGAGTGCAGGTCGCATAGCGCGGCACGCGAATATAAATGTCATCATTCGTCGTGCTCTCGTCGCCGTCGGCGTTCCAGCAGTTTTGGAGCCCAACGGCTTGGCACGCGACGATGGCAAGAGACCGGATGGCATGTCATTATTTCCTTGGAAGTTGGGTAGGCCTTTAGTGTGGGACGCTACGTGCGTCGATACTCTTGCGCCATCCCATCTTCCTAGCTCAGCGTGCTGTGCTGGTGCTGCTGCTGCGGCTGCAGAAAACCTCAAACGGCGAAAGTATAGTCACCTTGGTGATAACTTTATTTTCGAGCCGTTTGGGGTTGAAACCCTCGGGTCGTGGGGTCCGAGTGCTCATCTCCTTTTTAAGGAAATTTCCAAAAGGTTAGTTGACACTTCTCGTGATCCAAGAGCTGGTTTTTACTTTGGGCAGAGGTTAAGCATTGCCATCCAACGGGGCAATGCAGTCAGTCTCTTGGGCACATTCCCAGATGACGGCGATGTGGAGGAATTTTTTGATGCCTTATTATATTAGTTTATTTTTGGTTTAATAGATATAGGTTTTTCTTTTTTTTATTGTACGTATAAATATTGTATATTTTTTCAATTAAATTAATTTACTACATAACTAATACGATTGAGATTTAGATTAGCTGATGTTGCAGCTTAATGAGGTCTGTGATAGTGCAAGGTGGTGGTGGTCTGAGTAAATAGGTGTGTGCGTGTGCGTGTGCATGTGTGTGTGTTGTGTGATAGGGGAGTTGAGGTGAATGTATGTGTATGTAAGAGGATATAATAATAATAGTTATAGTTTAAGTGATGTATGCTAGTAATGATTCTGTTTTAATATAGTTCTGCTGCATGAGCCAATCCGTAGTTTTTGATTTGACTTTATATTTATTTAAGTCTATTATGTTCAGTTCCTTCTGCAATTTTTTGTAAACGTGAATGCTTACATAGTATTGATGTCTTGCGAACGAGGTATTGTGTTGTGTACAACACAGGTGTATCTGGAGGAACATAGGTCCGCTTCCTAGGGTCTGACGGTGGTAAGGAGCCATGTATCCTGAGAACAGAATGAAGAACAAAGAGCTGTCGAACTGTTAATACTTTGCAGTCAGTGTAAAGTTGTGTTGTTGGGTATCTATATGGTTTCCTGGTCATGACTTTAAGTACCGCTCTCTGTGCCCTTTCTGCTCTCAGCAAACAAGTCTTCGCTGCTCCACCCCATGCAGTTATGCAATATCCAATGATTGATTGGCATAACGCGAAGTACACCATTTTGAGGGTATCAAAACCAGCTGATTCTCGGAGAGATTTAAAGATATGAATAAGACGAAGTGTGCAAGTGTGTGACATGCCATGTCATGCCGGAATCAGTTGGTAATGTGCTCATGCCCTACCATTGTTAGAGCCGATAGTGTAAAATACCTGGGTGTGCATATAGAATAAAAACATTATTGGCAAAATGTTGGAATACAAAATAATAATCCTGGCGCAATGTTTTGATAATTATGATTGGTGTAGGTTGCTCAACTTCAGCGACTCTTATAACGTACTTACCTACCTACCTAGGTATATTATCTTTCAGTAGAGTACCTACCTTCATTTTAACATTCATACCTAGTTTTTAACTTTAGGTAAGTACTTACCTTGGTAGATACCTAATTCAAGTTAATTTATTAGCTCGCGATGACGCTAAAGGTAGGTTTCCCATAACAACCTAGGTAGGTACGTAGGCAGGTACCTACCTACTACTTAGATATGGCACCGACCTAGTGAGTACCTACATAGCTTTTATAACAACACTTACCTACTATGTACACACTTGGGTACCTACCTATTCTAATTACATCAACAAAAATCAGTCGTGAAATTGCGAGTTAACTCTGACGTTGTGCATCGATCCGCGTATTGCGATAATGGTTGTCTAACGAAGACACGGAGTAGATACCTGAATGGAATGCTGATTTAGATTGTGGAAGAAAGAAAATATGTCCTAACTAATAAGCGACACGTCGGTAAAGATCTTCTTGTAGCCCTGTAGATAGGTTACCTACGGTGTAGGTAGCTAGCTACCGACTGAGACGAAGGGGTTTGACAGAAGAATGACATTTAATTATTTTAAACTAGTTATATTACTTATAAGTAGGTACCTATATTATTTTTTTGAGGAAACATGAACGAACAGTTAGTACGCTTTCCGTAAAACTATTGTTAGTAAACAACAACAACAACATAAATAGTCTTACAGGTGAATTTAACTTTCCAGGCCAGAAATTAATTAATTAATTTAATAAAAAAAATTACACGTAAGACCCAAACTAACAAAAATAGGTAGTCATAAATTGATAATTTCTCAGTCCCAAGTAACGGGTCTGAGTAGAAGTTACACAGTAGACAACATACTAAGTGTCACCCTCTGGAATTCCACAAAAGAGCAAGAAAATATGTCCAAACGCAGAGAGACCCTATTAAATATTTGTACTGCGCAAATCACTGGTGCAAACTTTAAAAAGTATGTACCTACGGGTTGCTGGAACTTTAAAAAGCCCCTCCCTCGGTCCTAACGTAGCCTCCTGTTTGGAACAAGCAATCCCAACAACCCCAATATTTGTGGATTATTCAGCATACCACGAAAAACCATAATAAAGTCTATTTTACCAGAGCGAGGTTGCGCCTTACTTCCAACTTATAGTACCCAACCATACCTATAACGATGAAAGTTGGATAGGTAAATAAGAGGGTGAAAGGATAGACACCGAACTGCTTCATGTACAGGTAACAGGTAAATTTGTTCTGCATCTTTTCCAGTAAGTATCTGAGATTACTTCATTTCATAAGGAACACTAGTTTCCAAGTTGCTACGCCCCAACACATTATAAAGTGATTTCACTGCTGCCATATTAAGTCGCGGGTTTCACGCATGACAAAACCAAGATTCTTAAACGCCTTTTTTGCAGACCTGCACTAAGTATATGAGTACGAAACGAAAAATCACTAGAAAAAGTACCTAACCCTGAGATCTCGCACTGACTCCACCCGCGGTATGACTTGACCGTCCACGCAATAATCATGGTATCGATGTACCACGGCCCGCGTGAAGGACATTACGTTAGCATGAATGGAACATTTTGGCACATTCTGCTGGGTTAACCGATTCTACAATTGATTATCAGCCGAACGAAATACATAAACTGACAGAATTGCAGTCGTTTCACGTTTGAACGACATACTTCCTGTTCCTGTGCATTTCAAATGCAGACAGCTCGACACAAACTGTTCGCAGTAGGTACCCAGGACTTACCTAGGTACTAACCTTGGTCTTGATCTTGATCCTAATTACCCACGCTTAAATAAACCCGAACATTAGAACTCCATTATTTTCCACACTCCATGACCAATAAGGATTAAAAACATCGTTAAAGTCCGAAAATGAAACACAAATATTTGCATCATTCGTAACGTGTGTTACAAAAGGATTATACCTAGTTGAGTTTAATAAGCTTTGCTGTTGTTTTAAGTTGGACTGAAATTATCAAAATGTTTGGTAGGTAGGTACACCTAAAGGTAGGTACACCTACACATACACCTTATTATTTTCGTAGATTCGGAGGTCTGAGATTCGGAGTAGGTACCTATATCAGCGGAAAATTGATTGGCAAAAAATGCTGTAACTTGAAAGGAGGATGGCGAGGCTGGACCCACCTTATTTAAAAATTAACGGAGCACCGTGCTCGGACTAGTTTATACTAATTATAGTAACAAGTTTATAAGAGTTCTATATAAAAAATATTGAGTTACTAGAGAATGGGAATTAAAAGTTATTAATGATTTTAGTTAATTAAAAAATAAGCATCGTGCAGTTTCCGAACGCAATGTTTTTTACGAATTACATTGATACATTCCAATCTACACTATTGATTTACCCTCTTAAAATACTTAAGTACGTTTTCGCTTGGCAGATTTCCTTTTTATTTTACTTACATCTTGTTAAATAAACCAATAACGTATAAAACGAAACATAAATACTGTTATAAACAGTCCGTAAAAATAATATAAATTATTTTAACAGTAATGAAAACATGGAACGTAAAAATGGAACGTCAGTGTCGAATTGTCATGTCATTTGATGTCATTGTCAATTCATTCCATTGTTTGTTTTTAACAGCTAAGTGGGTGGGATTCTAATACTAATAATACTATTTTTGCGATTTTGTGGATTCTTATTTCTTGACAATTTGGCTTTACCTTTAGACTGACGACCGACTTGCAAGTGATTTGGAATTTCTCAACGGTTAAAATGCGTTGTGTTAATAATTGAGAATTGCTCGCTTACCGAGACATCGTTTGTCTGATGAACGTGATCAAATAGTTGAAAGAGTACAGAAATGGGTGTACCCGCGTGATGTAAGTATATTCGTGTACTAATTTGTTTAATTTCATGAACACAAATCATACAAATATAAAATAAATGGAGCAAGCAAAAGTAGAGATTTCGTATACCGCCCCTAAGACTACCCACTGACCCAAATATGTAGTTTCGTATATAATACTCATATCATAATTATGCTCTTCCTGCTCGTCTTGCAGTATTGGGCAACACAGGAGCACCTGTTAATCTTCTGAATATAATAACAACCTGAAGTATTTTATAATACTGCAGATTACGGTCAGTGGGTCGTCTTAGGTACTGCTTGTGGTGCACAAAATTAATAACATTTTAAAATAAAATACTGCACCGGTATCAGGACCCAAGCTACCAATGGTAAGGGCTCCAGAGAGCAGAATCTCGTAACAATGTTGTATGACTAGGTGTACCACTGATGAAGTACAACTTCGCAGGCCAAGTCAAGATACTTGATTAGAAGAATATTACTATTTTAGTATAACCACACTGCTAGCGTAATAACCTGATGAATAGAGTTTTTGGATAGTCTGTTCTTTAATCTACTCAGTATGGGTACATGTACCACACATGCTTTGGCAGCATTGAATGTGGTAGTCACTTTCTTAACCCAAAAGCAAAACATGATTATAACTTAGCTTGTAAACATTTTTTGTGTATCCTTAACCATAGTAATAATATTTTTAGGTAACTGGAGACAACTATATTTGTCACTCATGTTGGGAGTTGATAAACAGTAACCCAAATGATGGTCCTGAACATGAGACCCAACCACAACCTGGCCTTCGTGATGTATGTGCTGGTTGTGGCAGATAGATTTTGAGAATCAGGAGCAGGCTAGTTGTCCGACCAGAGATGTCTGAAAGGGAAACCCGAATAAGAGACATTGTATCGGAATGGATAAGGCCCCGCCAGGTTGGTATTGAAAACAATTTATATAGGGTTACTGGTAAGCCTAAGGTAAGGTTACTGTCAAGGTCTCATCACAAGTGGGCTTTTTGGATGCCAACCTTACCAGTAACCCTATAAACATTTAATATTACAAATAATGATATGAAATCCTAATATATTATTATTTTTGGCAACATTTTACTTTTATTGTTTCAGTTAACCTTAAATGAGGACATATGTGTGCCATGCTATTTACGGGCACAGAGAGTGGTGGACAGTTCTCATAGAAGTTCTGCTGTGGTTTCACCTTCTGCAATCAGTCAACCAACATCTTCTCAACAGACAGAGCAAACGGTGGAAGTTGAAGAGGTTGGTCCATCAACATTTGGAAATCCATTAGTGGAAACATCTACTGAACAAATATTGCCCACAAGAAGAATATCTGACACAGCAGAGGGTGAAGAGGCTAGTCCATCCACCTCAAGACGTCCATTACAGGAAACTTCTGCTGAACATATTATATTGCCCACGTTGAGAAGAGCGGCTGATACAGCACGGCGCTGCTTGTTTTTGGAGTGCAATGATGCTGAAAAGCGACATATACCTGATGGGCTCAGAAAACGAATTATAAAGGATTTTAATTTCTATATTCCTAGCAATGCTAGAATTTGCAATTTCCACCTAGGTAACTATTTATTTGGCAACCACCCATTTATTCTAAGTGCCCGAATTAAATCTAGGCATATAGGTAGCAAGTCCTATTATACATACATCGCACTAGATAGGAGGCTGGAGGGGCGAAATGCCATATTAGGATACTATTGTTATTGCCCCGTGGGAACATGGACAGTGGGCTGTTGCTCTCATGTTATGAGCATATTGTGGTAGATGGGCTATGCCAGACACCAGAGGTATGTCGCTGCACCAGCTGCCTTCTTAGATAATCTTTTAATTAGATAAATCAATACTTACATACTAAAAAAAAAATATCCAAGATTCACAACAATTGTATGTCTTCAATATTTTATAAGTCATTATAAAGTAAATAAAAGCGATTTCTTTAAAATATATTTTTATTTATTTAACAAACCTCTACTTTCAAGCAGAGCAAATATGCTTATTTATATTATATTCTAGGAGATCTAACAACTGGACTCCTTATCTAGTCATATTGTGTACCTTTACCACTTTAAAAAGTTATTACTATTTTATGAACCTTTTCGTAACGAGGGTTGATGTCTGTAAACCTAGCCAAACCCCTGAGCAGCATAGATTGTGTGAAAGATGATAGGTATGGTAGGTAGTAAGGGGGTGAATGCTAAGATGATGGCTTGTAGAGATGTAGATATGGAAGAGGACATACTGTGCCGATGGATTGCAAAGAGCAATAGGATGATGCTAAACTACATGTTAGCTAGGTTTAACCTGACCACAATCTAGTTTCTGGACAAGTAATGGGAGGACACCCTAGAAAAATCCACTGAAAATATTAGTGATGTCCTTAAAAAAGTCAGGCGCAACGCGCGGACGTATGTTCGTGGATGAAGTAAAAGAATTAGATACCTGCCTATTACGAATCGTAGCAGATGGCGTTCTGTAGTTTCTACCTACCCTCACGGGATATAGGTGTGAATTTAAGTAAATATGTATGAATAAGCCATTCTACTACTGAATAATAGGCCAATAAGTACATGCCCAAAGTACTTTAAGAATATTTTAGGTTATAATCTTCTACCGTTCATATCTTTTTTCTCCCATCTTCTATAACTTACTTCCCATTTGCTTTTTGGTTAGTCTTATGTCGTTCTTTAACAATTCATAAGTTTCTATAATGTATGCTACTCCTAACACTGGGTCCCACAATACATGTAGTCTCGCCATTCTCCTTTAAGTATTTTGGCTATGTTTGTAACCTAAATAGATTTGAAACGGCTCATATAGTTGTAGGATTAAAATATCATTGGTTGTATTCGGTCGAGTTCAATGTATGATTTGGTAAGTAAGTAGGTAGGTCCACCTAGCACAGCAGAAGAAGAGTACAAACCTACCTTAACCTAAATAGGTACCAGTCCTGAATTTCAATAGTATCAGAGTATTAGTATCAGTAGCATTAGTATAGTGAGTCAATTTCAAAAAAATTGTACCTTTTGAGGTGTCTGAGGTTTTGCATGTTTAACGTTACACCTTGTAGTTTGAGAACAACGGATTAACTCACCGTGTGGCCGGGTTCGTCCGTCTAGTTAGGATTTTAGTTTTGTGTAACAATACTCACATTTCGTTTAATGTAAAAATGAATTAGCCTACCTACACCAAAATATAGACCTTATAACTAGTGTAACAGAACCTAAGTTACATTAGCTAACGAATTCTATTTTCAATTTCCCTAAACATAAACTCATAAAGAATATAGGTACTTACCTATGTCTTCAATATTTTTGTCTATCTATTAGGTAGACAAGTTTGCTCCCAATATCTTCGTACTCTATAGAGACATAACAAAGATAGGTAGGTTAGTACTAGTACGTACAGAAACCATTTTTCCTTTGTGAACCTCAGAATGACGATAACAGATCAGAGAGACAGGATCTCGTACTCAAATGGAAGATTATTTTTATAAGTAATATTTTTGATTCGCATAAAATATTACTTTCAGTATCCAATGATGTGTGTCGGTAGTAAGTAGGTAGGTAGTCTATTTACTCACTCGCTTATATGTATGTATGTAGGTACTTACAATATTATTTAGGTAAAGGTCCTTCTTACATACCTAGTATAGGTGGACAAGTTAGTTCTAGAGGCACTAGAAAGTTGAATATAAAGGGATTGGTTTTTAATTCGCCATTTAAACTAATGTTAGATCTCAGATTATATTATAATCTGAGTGTTAGATGTTGATTAAGTACATCGTTGGTCTGTACGCAAAATACGCGCTGAGACCACCGAGTTATTATTTAGTTCAATGGCTGAGACGTGGAGTTGCGTACACCAGGGCCTCAAGTCTGCTAATACAATAGTGTCAGAATGGTCTATCATTGATTTCATAATTGTTAATTTTGACAAGTTTGGTAATCTACTAATAATAATGGCGTCATTATGACTTTCCAATGGTCGACCACTGACACGCCATTGAAAGAAATGATACCTATAGAATGGTAATCTCGTACAAAATGACAACTGAATGACTGACTTAGGCGGTAATCTGCAAAACTTTTGACAGTTCCTTTGATCATTAGAACGTCATTGTGCTTTTAATTTGACCGACCAATGCTCGACCATTATGAATTTAGCAGATTACGAAATTTTAGCAAAATGACAATGGGATCGTGTTGGAATGACGAAGTTCTAAAAATAGCAGACTTGACCCCCAGCCCGTAATACTACTAAGTACTACTAGATTGTTGGTACATCCTCAGTCTCGTGGTGGGTTCGATTGCCAAGTCGAGCAGAGAGTAGGTTGATGGTATTGGTATGACACAGTCGTGTCTCGATAAGCACGTAAAATCGTTGGTCAGAATCAGAATTAGAAACATTTATTTGTTAAACATAGATAATTATTTAAACACATAAACACAAACATTACATTAAACAGATCTTATAAATTATAGGTCCTGCGCATAGATATCCGAGTCCTGCGCCTAATATTTATCTGGTCACGGAAAATTAGGGCTATGGAAAATAATATTGTGCCGACTATTATTATTTAGGTAATTAAATAGATTTGGATGTTTCAAGTGGGACGTAATTTTGTTTGTGGGTACCTATGTAGGTACTTGGACGTCCCTACGGTATAGCGAATCACCCTTCGCCGATGGTAGGTACGGTTCGCCGAAATCACTCTTAGTCGACGGTTGGTTCCACGAATAAATCCTTCGCCGATAGAACTATTTGCCGAAAACATCGTTCGTCGATGATCGCTTCAGCTACAACAGCTTTCACCGATGGAACGGGTGAACGAAATACTTCAAACTTATTTGTGTTTGAAGTATTTCGTTCACCCGTTCCATCGGTCAATTGAATCGGTAATAGGGGGGGATCGGGCACTGGGCGGCTAACCCCAAATGATTTACCACCAATAGAGGGGATCTGGCGCTCGGCAGCCGCTACCGCGGCACCGCTCGCTACACGGTCACAGTTCTAACCTGACCTAACCCAAATGATTTACCACCAATAGAGGGCGCTCTGACGTTAATGCCCACTGTTTCAACCTTACCCATCCGAGTCGGATTGCTCTGAATCGGGGTGTTAACCATAATCAATATGTAAAAGGTGTTGTAGCTGAAGCGACCATCGACGAACGATGTCTTCGGCGAACAGTTCTATCGGCGATGGATTTATTCGTGGAACCAACCGTCGACTAAGAGTGATTTCGGCGAACCGTACCATCGGCGAAGGGTAATTCGCTATACCGTAGGGACGTCCTAATAGTGTACTTACTTATTCACAACTAGTTGACCCGACAGACGTTGTGCTGTCAATTGATTTCATTTTTTTTACCGTTTAAACCTTTCCTGGAATTCTACGAATATTTCAAGACCAAAATCAGCCAAATTGGTCCAGCCGTTCTCGAGTTTAAGCGAACAAACGAACAATGATACATTTTAATAATATACTTTAACAACATTTTCTCGAGTCAAGAGGCATTAGACAAGACTTTTGGAAATCAAACATCATTCGTGGAACAACACTACATTCTTCATCCACGCGATATTTTCTAAATTTAAATTCCAATTAAAATACCTATTCATCGCTCTCGACTTTTGTTTGATGAAAGTCTGGCTGAATAATTCACATCTTGACGACGTTAAATAAAATGAAGTTTATTAAAAGTTGAGTGTCTATGGTACGCACAAGAATTGTCGTTGAATCCAAATTGATTTACTAGATTGTGTCCGCGACTTTGTCTGCACAGATTTCAGAATTAAGGGGCCGTGCACAAAATTCACTCGCTCGAGTTTAGGCACATTTATTGCTATGCTATGTTTGTGTGCACCCTTCGCGCACACACGCGTAAAGATCGAGCGTAGTGACACTATAAACAGTTTTGATCCTGTAGGTAGATGATACTTTTTTTTGTAAGTACGGATATAAAACAAAAGTCTCGAATGTTTGTGTATATTCCACAGACTACTTAGAGATACTACGTATGTATATTCATTTAGTATACTATCACAATCAATATAAAAATGGTAAAAATTGGCGTTAGATCCATTTAGGTACATTTAGAATTTCAGTAACATTGACTTACGCGTTTTACATAAATACGAGTACTTAGTATGCATATTTAGGTAGGTAATTAAATGGTTTTTCTTCACCGATGTCAATGATGGCTAAGACATACTTAAAAGTCTAAATATTTTTTTTTTTTTTATTGGAACTGGACCCGTATTTGGAATCCTGTATTGTATAAAAAGAAAATCGGCCAAGTGCGAGTCGGACTCGCCCACCGAGGGTTCCGTATAAATTTGTAGGTAGGTACATAGGTATCCATACTTCCATACTAATTCATACTTTAATAGGTATTCAAAATGTGAAAATAACTCTGTCTGTTACGCTTTCACGATAAAACGGTTAAACCGATTTTGATGAAATTTGGTATAAAAAGCCTTTTTACAAAAAAGACAATCGCCTTCAAAATCTAAAAAGTGATAAATAAGTTTAGCACAGAACACATGACTTTAGTTTCGGAAGTCGGTGGCAATACAAAACATCTAACAGAACAAAGCCACCGGCTTCCGAAACTAAAGTTTTTTTTGTCTTTTTTGTAAAAAAAGCTTTTTATTTTTCGCTTTTTAGTACCTACTTATCATCCAAATCCATTAAAAAACGGCAGCACAGTCTAAACTAAGATTGAAAGTACAGACGCCAGCACATCAAGCCATACCTAACTGTCAAATTTTCCCAATTAAATATGAACCTTATGCTTTTGTAATAAAGTTGAAAATTCATCAAAGAAATTTGACAGATTGTAGTAGCTTGATGTGCTGGCCTCTGTACAATGTTGGAGAAAATTAAAACGTCATCCATGTATATTTTTTTGCTTGATGTCGATTTCTTCAAAAAGTGCTGAATCAATTTCGATAAAATGTATTTGGGACCACCCAGGCTGGGAGGCATATCCTATCCATCAAAAAAGAATTTTCAAATACATAATATGACACAGGAAGGTTTGCAAAACTTTTTTAAAATTTCCTAATTGGTCGCCCGAAAATGACCCTTATTTAAAAAAAAATATTTACTTTGCACATCTGTGTTTGAATCATAAGATTACACCATCCTACCAAATTTCACCTGATTTGGTCCAGTAAATTCGGACAAATTTGACTCCAAGCTTGAATCCAAGACGGCGGCTACAAAAATTTTCAAATTTTTAGTTATGGGTATCGTTTTCATAGTTTTAGTGGGTGCCAAAACCGATAGTGAGGTCAAAATCTGAATCCAAGATGGCGGCTGTGAAATTATTCATTTTTGTTGTCACTAGTGTCGTTTTCATAGTTTTCGAGGGTGCTAAAACCTAAAGCGAGGCTAAAATATAAATCAAAGATGGAGGCTGCGAATTTTTTTAAACTTTTCGTCATGGGTGTCGTTTTAATGGTTTTCGTGGGTGCTACAGCCGATAGTGGGGTCAAAATGTAAATCCAATCCAGCCTGACGGGATCGGTTTTGCGCAGTCGATAATATAGCTCACTTTGAGTTTTATTTACGAAATGAAGTTATTGTTTATTAATCAAATAAAATTCAGATTCTATTAAATGGGTAACTTAAGTTTAATAAGTAATTCTTAAAATTTCTTAAAAGTGTTCCTAAGTATTAGAAAAAAATACGTATTTGTCAAGAACTTTCCAAAAAATTACGTTACTTCAACATTTTTTTTCTACTATATTTTGTGCAGAAATTAAAAAAGTGGTGCAGTTATCTGCAAGTAGACCATTCAATGGTGTTGTTTATATTTTTTTGAGTTTACAATCATAAGCAGTTTCTGGTAACGAAATGAACAAACGTCGGTCTCGCGTCATATTTTGTAAAACTTGTCGCGAATATTAGTGATTTTCCATGAATACTTAATTTAATTGAAAATATACTTCTAGCTTCATGCAAAACAAGGAACTCGACTTTCCAAATCATAAATAATTTAGTTTAAATTCTTTTTCTATTTCTCACAAACGATGAACAAAATTGCTCAAAATCAACCGATTTCGTGCACGTATCCTTCGAGAATATAAAAACGGAATAAAAATTATCCTATGAGTTAAGCTAGCATAGATCAACACCTATCTCTAATTCCGTTCAGCCGTTTTAAGCGTGATAGAGTAACATACACCCATCCATCCATCCTCACAAATTTTTGCTTTTATAAAAAGTAGTAGAAATCTGAATACTTAACTACTGTTTAACCGTACTTTACTTTACTGGTAAAATATATTTTATCTTTATTTAAAGGTAGGGGTAGGTTGGAACTTACAATCTTACGATGAATTCCACGAAACCAACATTAGTTTAAGGGAGACTAAATAATGGAAGCTGTCACTTTCATTTTGATACAAAACGTAAAGGATGGCGTGAATTTAAAGTATCCCAACGAATGTTGGTTTCGTGCAACTCAAGGTTAGAGCAGCTGAATACTGGACTTTAATGCCTGAAAACTAAAACTGATACCACCTATCATTTTAAAAGTACACCCATAAAACCTACAACACAAAACTATAAATTTAATGTTATCGCCAAAGTCGAATGAAGACACCAATGAGAGACCATAACTCAATGGTTTGGTACCTAGGTACTTTATGATCGTTGTACAGTCACGTACAAAAAGATAGATGGAACGCAATATATAAAACGTCTTTGTCGGTACCTACTGCAATAAGGAATACATTTAGGAAAATTCAAAAGCGATTTGTTTGTTGTCTTTTTGTAGGTTCAAAGGATACAATTATACATAAGTTGATAAAAATATTATGGAAAATACCGAGTTGTATGTAGGTATTTAAGTGTTTAAAAAAACAAAAGAATTGTGTGAATGACAGACGAGTATTAAAATGTATGTCCGAAACATTCTATGCCGACTACAAACGGTAGAATGGGGACATCGACGCGCCAACTTTGCCATTTATTCAGTACCAGATTCTTTTAGACACTCCAGGGATTCAATTTTTCTTCACATGTGTGGAAGAGAAAATTATTTTTAAATAATTGACGTAAAGTATCAACTCTGTGGTCTAGAATATGCACGGAATCGATGGTAACGCATAAAGCGCGTCTTTGCCCTTTCCTGATCCTTTATAATTTGGGAAACTATTTTCAGAAAAAGTTTTGTTGAATATTACTAAACTCTACTTATAACAGCATTAGACAAAAAGTAGCCAAATAACGATAGTTATTAGGTTATATTGTTAAAATAACTGCTTATAGATATTGTTATAAATCTAAATGGCAAGTAGTTGTCGTAAATTATCGGGACAAAAAAATACTTTTTACATCATAAATAGTGTTTTTTTATTCAAAGTACATCGTATTCATTACTTAATTTACTTAATTTACTCAATTTACTTAATTTACTTAATTTACTCAATTTAGGTACTCAATTTACTTAATTTACTTAATTTACTTAATATACTCAATTTACTTAATTTACTTAATTTACTTAATTTACTTAATTTACTTAATGTACTTAATTTACTTAATTTACTTAATTTACTTAATTTACTTAATTTACTTAATTTACTTAATTTACTTAATTTACTTAATTTACTTAATTTACTTAATTTACTTAATTTACTCAATTTACTCAATTTACTCAATTTACTTAATTTACTTATTTACTTAATTTACTTAATTTACGTAATTTACTTAATTTACTTAATTTACTTAATTTACTTAATTTACTTAATTTACTAGTTCACATATATTATACTATGATATATATTTTATTTACATTTTTCATTAAAAGAATTAAATATGTACAAAGCTTAAAATAAATTAAAAAATATATATATATTATGTACAATGGACGGCTCACAGGGCATCAAAAAACTCGTCCGCATCGCTCACAATGGGACAAGTGCCCAGAAGGCTGGCAGCATTACCACGTTGAATGGCAATGCTAATTCTTTGGCCCAAGAAAAGGCCAGCCCTCTGGTGACGTGAAGAGTCGACCAGCCGCTTAGAAATGTCTTTAAAAACAAGGTGAGCACTCGGACCCCATGGCCCTAGTGTTTCAACCCCAAACGGCTCAAACATATAACTTCCAAGATGGTTGTTATATTAATGTTGTTGTTGTTTACTTAATTTACTTAATTACTTAATTTACTTAATTTTAATATTATAAATGCGAAAGTTATTGTGTTTGTTACACTTTCACGATGACGCGGCTGAACCGTTTTTAAATAAATATGGTATGAAGATAGCTTGAACCCTGGGGAAGGACATAGGCTACTTTTTAATCCGCGACATCGTCTGCATCCGCGATAATCGATATTCACGCGGACGAAGTCGCGGGCAAAAGCTAGTGTTTTATGATGAATGGAGTAAAAGTATAGACATATTTTCACACAACTGTACATACAACAGATATCGAGAATATCGCCGAATGCCACTTCAACTATATCATATTTGGACGTTAAAACTTTTTCATTGGCCACTGAGATGAGATATTGCTTCGCCAGTTTTAGTTCGGCGAGATTCAGAAATATTTCCAGTAGTTACGACGATATTTTATTGGTTTAGATGCTGAAGCCGCGATTCTGTATCTGGTGTTTTTAATTTTATAGAAAGAGATAAAGTCGCATTGATTTCAGTTTGTAGAATATAGACAAACATTATATGTGTGGAATATAGACACACATTATATGTGTGTGAATTCTTAAATAAATAGTAATATTCAAAAGTAAAATTTGACGTGGGACATCCAGGAAGAGGCACCCTGGTGTATGCTGTTTGCCAATGACATTGTGCTGGTAGTCGAAAGTGGCCTAGAGGTCCAGAGCAGATTGGAGATGTGGTGGCAAAGACTAGAGAGTGTTGGCCTGAAATTGAGCAGAACCAAAACGGAGTACTTGTTTTGCGATTTCGGCGGTCTCTCTAGTCCTGTGCCCATGTCTCTAGACGGAACGCCCATACCGACCTGCTCCGACTTTCGGTACCTCGGGTCGTTGGTCCAAGGGGATGGCGATGTAGACCGAGACGTAACGCACCGGATCAACGCAGGATGGATGAAATGGCGACAGGTCACTGGAACAACTTGTGACCAACGGATGCCCCTCGAGTTAAACGGGAAAATCTACAAGTCCGTGATAAGACCTGTCGTACTGTATGGATCGGAATGTTGGGCCGTGAAGAAGATGGATGAAAAAAGATTGCACGTAGCGGAGATGAGAATGTTGAGATGGATGTGTGGAGTAACCAGAATGGATAAGGTGAGAAATGAATATATTAGAGGAAGTTTGAAAGTGGCGCTAGTGACAGAAAAGTTGAAAGGGAATCGTTTGTCTTGGTATGGGCATGTGAAGAGAAGAGACGAAACGCATGAGACCAAAAGAAATATGAATATTAATTTGAATGGATGGAGAGGGAGAGGGAGGCCAAAGAAAAGATGGGTGGATTGTGTGAAGAATGATATGAATGAAAAGGGAGTCAGTGAAAGCATGCCGGTTGACAGAATGGAATGGAAGAAGAAAACGTGTTGCGCCGACCCCAAGTAACATGGGATAAGGGCAGGAAGAAGAAGAAGATTCAATAGTAAAATAATTATTATGAATACTAGCCTATTTATTGTAGGTACCACTGGAGGGCAAAGGACTCATTCATTCAGAGAAGACATGATCATTGATCATCACGATTGGTCAAGGCGAATTGGTGATTTCAGACTTTTAAAAAATTATGTTAAATCCTTGTGGCTAATTAAAAGTAGTACGTCAGTTAAGAGCGCCCATCCCGTCATATTTCCCATACAAACGCTCGTACATGATTGCGGTGTTATAACAAATTATTCTCCAAATATTTTTAATACACATATCTTGTGGTTTAAATCTAGGTTTGTATGAAGCCAAAAATAAACATTTTTGAGAAACAAATTCAGTAACCACGTCTAAAAATCAGCTTCTTTGCACAGTTTTTATCTGAACTTTGACCGTTCATAATGCACTCATTCGTTGAAAAAGTTAAAAAAAAAACAGCTTCATAGAAACCTTGTACATGTAATGGAGATTCTAAATTACAAACATTATAGCCAAAAACTAATAAGGTTTTTTCAAAAACACGTATTTCCTGGAACAAGTTTTATGAAATCTCCGCGTGGCAATTCTCCTGCGATGTTATCGCGTTCTCACTTACTCGTTTATTTTCGAGCTTTGCGTTGGTTGAAACAAAAAATTTTTCAATCACGCTCGCGTCGAAGTGTGAATGACGCGACGATCCATCTCATATCGAAACTCCTCCGTGCCTTATGCCGTAGATCTCGGATGTCATTCGTAGATCATTGACAGTCGTTATATTTAGTCAGAAGCTAAAAAGTCTGGCCAGAAAGTATGGTTTTCATGTTCGTCAGTAACTGGGTTATGGAAGTCTAAGAGACCCTACTGGTCCGATTCTGTTTTTATTTTTTGCTCATAGGAAGCTATATTATCCCTCGTTGAGTGCCATAGGCTATATTTTACAATAAAAAAAATGGAAATAGTTTTCCGGAGTAGTATTTGTACCTCTAAAGGCCGGGCCAGACTGTTATAAACAAGCTTCCCACAGCGGCTTGGTGGAAGGCTTGTGGAGCCCACGGTTTATGTTTGCGACCACACTGGTTTACAACAACGCTCCCACCTCAGTGTGTTGTCGACTCTTTGTTAACAACAGCGGTATCCACACGCTATTTACAACGCGCGTCAGTCCATACAGGTAGTTGAAGGTCAAACGAATTTTTGTTGCAAACAAGTGGTTACACTGTTGTAAACCGCAGGTGGAGACCGATGTGGAGGGCTTGTTTAACACAGTCTGGCCGGGGTTTAACTTATGGGGTGGTTGAGGCAATAATAAATTATGTAATTAACGCCGTGTTAGGCCTTGAGACCGTGTCGTGGTTTATAATTACCTAGGTGCGTCACTTGAACGCCTATGGTAAGAGGAAATAATTTGTGTTCATTCAAAACCAAATCATTAATTTCAATTATACCATTAAAAGACACTTTTGAACGTCATATAAGGAAAAAAATATTTAGTTAGACCCTTTCCAAAAGGTAGTTTCGTATGGAGATGAATAGATATGAAACTACGTATTTAGTCATTTAATATATTTACACTACGAAGTAAGTATAACTGCAGGTTTACACACATAAAGTCATATTTCTAAGACATAATTGGGCAGTATAATTTAAGAAGTAAGCTGGTATCACGAACAGATATACAAACAAATTTTAAGTTATAAATGTACGGTGGAAGAGACGTCGTGATAAACTTTTACCATGAATTTGGCAATGATTGTAGGCCACGGATATCGATTCTAAACCATCTGGAGATAACACATGTGAAAAAAAAAATCTGCTGCAATCATTTTGACCATTTATTATTATTACTATATTAAAAGCTTGCGTTACAATACCTTAAATGTCCTTTTTAATATCTGCCCACGCACAGTTATCCTAGTACCATATAGTTAATTTCGTAGGCTTTTCGCCTACGCTGCTACGAGATCATCGCTCTACGCCTGCTACGACGTAGCCGGTCACCTATTCGTCAATTAGTAGGTAATTTTCTCATTATTGTAGTTTCGGGTGCTAAATTAGATTTAATATTCTAGTAGGAACGTGTGGTGTACACAATGTATTATACATTAAAGGTCTAGGTATACGCAGGTGTATACTATTATACCAAGTTGACCTTCAATAACCACACTTATATTGTACTAGCGACCCGACCCTGCTTTGCATGGGCCTATAGCCTTCCTCCTTCCTCGATAAATGGACTATCTAACACAAAAAGATTTTTTCAATTCAATCCAGTAGATCCTGAGATTAGCGCGTTCAACCAAACAAACAAACAAACTCTTCAACTTTATAATATTAGTATAGATCTGTCCACATTCTTAGGCTGATATTATATAAAGTGGGCACTGAATACACATGCCCATAACTTTAACAAAATATGCAAGTTACGTGACTTACAATATTTTTATTTTAGTTTATTGAAATAAGGTTCATATTCCTAAAAAAATAATCAAGCTTTCCATACGAATATGATCATGAACATCATATAAATAAGGTTCATAATTATACAAAATGTCTATTGTACTTAGCTTGATTACATTCTAAGTACATTTTATAGACCTCAACCTCAGAATCCGAATCATTACAATCATTGTGACAATCTAATCACAACTCCTAATCACTAGAGTTCCCCTAATATCACTTGACAACATAATAGCGATATTACGAACATTATTAGTGTAACATTGACAACAATAGGGACCTCCATTTACGAGGCTTCATTTATTCCTGATTGGAAACCTTATTCCCTGGATATTTGGATATATAAATAGAGAGGGTTTGTCTGACCTTTTGATGAGAAGTCTGGGGGTTTTTGTGTTTTAACCTTCTCATTATTGTTGGATAAAATGTAACATTATTAACGAACTTCTAAAAAAGGAGGTTCTGTATACGACCGGTATGTGCCTAAGTAGGTTTGTCAGAGACTTTCTAAAAATCCAAAATCTTTGCTCGATTCAATTTGATATTTGACTAATTAACTAAAAGTTAGTTGCTAACACGAGGTTAAATTAATTATAAAATTATGTCATGTATGAAATTAAATTCGATGACACGGTTCACGCATTGGTTGAGCGATTGGCTGCTGCGCTGTGTGTCTCAGATTCGATTCCCGCATGAAACAAATATTTTAATAGCCTACAGATAGTTGAACCGGGTCTGGCTGTATGTGTATATAAGTTTATATGTTTGTTATCGTACCCACGATACAGGAGAAATTCGAATTGCGGTTCAACGATAAAAAAAAAGAATGAATAATCTTGTTGTAGCATACTAACTCTGAGTTAAGATTTTGGCACAAGTGAGCTTTACGCATAATAGTTATCACTTATACTGCAATCGACACAGACAAATATACTGTACACTTTGTTGAATTTTGACTCGACTAGATACCTACCTCATATTATTGACAACGAAGTATGTGTGTGTGTAAAATTCAAGTCAAAATATTTATTTAAATGACACCAATAAAAGGCATCTTTGAATGTCATTTACAAGAAAAAAGAATATCGTAAAGTAGAATAAATAGTGACTTTTTTCTTTCACTCATTAGACAAAACAAAACACTGTACAAAAAAATAAAAATAAAACTCGTTTATTCCCTACAAAATACCAAATGGATGAAAACATATTTTTTACCTTAGCGACTTCCCATTTGTTTGCAAGCTAAAACTATTACCAGACGCTCCATTAGCTCGTGTTAATTGCACCATTTTTCCTATAAAACGCGTGGATATTTTTCCATTTAGACGTTATTCTGGAAAGCGTTACTGAGAAGAGCTTTTCTGGTTTAAATTACGAAATATTTTGACTGAAGTAATGAGAGAAATACACTGCTCAACATTGTCTAGGGATATTTCCAGATTTTTAGGGATATTTTAAAATGGTACAGGTAGCAAGATGATGACAATTACAGTTGGGCTCCATCGGTTCTGAAGTTGGAAACCTTTTTTGGAACATACTCAACGTAAAACAATCATCTTTCTCGCTATTTGTACCATACCTACACAAAAATAAGCCAAATAACAGATGTAGGATTGTGTGAGGAATGATATGAATGAAAAGGGAGTCAGTGAAAGCATGATGTTGGACAGGACGGAATGGAAGAAGAAAACATGTTGCGCCGTCCCCAAGTAACATGGGACAAGAGCAAGAAGATGATAATGACCCATTTTAACACAAATCGTGCTGTACTCTAAGGTTTACAATTGTACTTAGCTAAGCCATGTATGTAAACACCTCAAAACGTTCTGGAATGCAATAAATGATATGACTATGAGAAAAAATCTAAATCTATTCAATTCGGCCCGTGGGGTGTCCGGGCTAGAATAGCACCCCCCCATTTCATCCTGAGGGTGTCGTCGAAGGCGACTAAGGGAAAATCCGGAAGTCGGACAGCAGCGACTTCCGTGTACTTAACAACTTCACTGCGATCCCCAAGACGCCTGCCAAGCGTGGGAATTATGGCAACCCCCCCCCCCTTTATTGGGGAGGCCTTCGTTCAAAAGTGGACGTCTTCAGGCTGATGATGATGACACAAAAATAACGTTTGAAACTCCATTTTCATTTTTTCGCGATAGCACAAATCAACGCATTTACAAAAGTCATCTAAGTGAACAGAAATAGTAAAAACAGTGCTTGCCAGCCATGAAACTTTCCATCATGTAAGTCTTGAATATTTTTTTATCATTTTTAAGTAAGTAAGTATTCATGTTTTCTATGAAAAATATTCAAATATCCCTAGACAATGTTAATGTGTGTACAAAGGTACCTACTAAATTTTCCTAAAAATGGCAAGGATTTGCAACTGTCGAATTGGAGATAGGTTTGATCGAATGGAATTAAAACCAAATAATTTATTTAAATAAAAACATTTACAGACAACAGCGTGTTCCAACTTAGGCCGCATTATCACTTACGATCAGGTGAATTGCGGTCAAACGCAAGCCTATTTAATAGTAAAAAAAAAAAAAGACACTTTTAAATTATCAGGAACCAAGGCAGGCAGAAAGTTTAACCTAATTGTATGTTTTGAACAGTAGGTTCCTAAGGAAAAGAACGAGCAAAACTCTTCTTTTAGAAACAAAAAATATTATAAAATTAGCTTTGCCTACATTCATCATTCTTGTCGAACCTACGGCTATAATGTGAGAACGAGTAATAAGTGGTCTTAGTTTAAAAAAAAAAACAATTCAAAACAAAATTCGCCGTGGTAGCTAAAAGATGACCAGTCTAAATGAGGGCCACCGTTTACGAACATGATTTACGGATCGGCACGGTTTAGCTCAACCAATTGTAACCTATTTTATCTCCATAAGGTCCAATCGACTTCTGGGTTTCAGTAACACCCTTATACTTTTACGGCGAAGATCATAAAAATCAGCACATCTGGAACATTTTAATACACTGCGATGGATCAAAAGCTCTATAGTCTCATTATTAAATTACCACAAATAAAACTACAACGTAAATACAAATTATATTTATTTTACTGCGAAAGCCATAAACATAAGTAAGGGGAATGCGTTTCTGTGGAAATGAGGGAACGGAGGAAAATGGTAGACCGACTAATAAATCTTGATCCTTTAAACGAAGCTACTAATGCAGTAAATGTTTGTAAAAGGTAAGACAGGCATGGGAATGGCACATGGACACTATTATACGAGCGCCTCGTCCTCGAGATTAGTAATTAACACATGTAGTTACGCATAGTTGTCACCACTCATGCACTAAGTTGAGAATTATATTCTATTTTTCTTAATGGCAATTCAACTTGCCATTACTGTTTCTTTTTTTTTTTTTTTTTGTGGGTAGGTACTTTGTCCAGTTCCGTTCTCATACGATTGTCGCCAGTCATTCGCAGTTTAGTGCTCAACCACTCAACACCTATTAAGCGTCTTCGCACTGTTAGTCCTTTTTAAATATAAAATACCAAAATGTAAAAATTCCGGGTCCGGTGAAGAGGACATTAAGCATTTTAAAAATAAAAAACGTAAAATTCGCGAACGGCAAATTATTGATTTAGAAAGTACCTACATCACACCTCTAATTTTAAACGAGGAGAATATTGGAGCAGGTATGTACCCATTTACTTATAAACCGTTACCTCACCTGTTTACGTATTTACGTACTGATTATAAGTATTTAAATGCAATCTGAACAGTCACTGGGATTGTTTCAACGCATTCAAATACGGTTGGCGTTCCTTCCGCTGGGGATTGTAACCTAACCTAATATGACTATATGACTATGCCTAATTTGTGAATACTTAACAACAGTTATAGTGGAGTGTATATTCCTATTCTTGTTTCAACATTTAAAAACGGCAGTTGGTCATGGACTTCTTTAAGTCCGCTTTTTAAATAGTATTTTGTAAGTTGTTTAACTTACGTTTTAAAATTATCATATTCATGATAATTTTCTGATACCCCCGCTCTGCGACCAGATGATTGGCTATTAGAATAGCATGAGGTTGAATCACCTCATAACATGAATGAAACCCGTGAACCCCAGCCAGGCTCTGGTACCGCCATAGATGCATCCCCCGAAGAGTTTAGTGTTCATGATGCCAGTATTCCTGACCTAGACACAGATATTCTAGAGATTTTAGGCGTAGACCCTACCAACACTGAAAAATACGGGCCTGAAATACGTAACGAACTTGCAAATCGTTTACTATACATCGCCATAAACGGTCCTAATAAGGAGACTCGAAAAAACTTAATGTCTAAATATTTATTACCGACAAATTGTGTTCAACTTGACGCCCCTAAAATGAATTTGGAAATTAAGGCGGCAATTGCTGATGCCGCAGTTAAACGCGATAAAGGCATAGAAAACAAACAAAAACAAATGTCTAGTGCAATAGCTTGCTTGGCCGACATTATGAATTCTCAATTAAATTTAAAAACCGTAAATAATGAAACGTTGTAAAAATTAATGGATGTAGGTAAGCCGAATTTTGTGCGATTTACAACATGCAAAATCTATCACACGTAGGAATTTCGTTTTATTAACCCTTAAGAATGACATGCAGGAGCATCTTAAAACCACTACGATAGACACGCTTCTATTCGGTGAAAATTTAGCTGAGACTTTAAGGACAGCAAAGGCGCTGAATAAATCAGGGGTCGAACTGTAAGCAATATACAGCAACAATACTGGTCATAAGTGGTCACACTTATCATAAAGGACCAGCACCAAGAGCTTTAAACCGCAAGGCTCCCCCGCAGGCGCGCACGCCGCCTGCGGGGTTAGCGCCGCCAGCGCCGAGGCGCCGCGCGCTCTGTATCTCCCGCCGCAGACGCACGTGCACTCATCGAAGACGTCATCGCGGGGCCATCAGGCGACATATCCACGTCGCCGCTACTGGACACAGTTAAGTACGCAGGCCGTTTATCAACATTCTATTAACAGTGGGCTGTATGAAAGATCTTAGATACATCTTGGATAAGAGTTTGTAAAATACCATTTACATCACCCGTTGTACAGCATACACTCCCTGCTATACCAGCTTACTCACCTAGTGAAAGAACGCATTATGTAGAAGCCATATAAGCTGCATAAAATGGGAGCCATTTCAGAATGTTTCCAGTTCTTTCCTGGTTCCAAAACCACATGGCAAGATGCGCTTTATTTTAAATCTAAAAAATCTTAATCAATTTATTAAAACGAATCGTTTTAAATTAGATGATTTAAGAATAGCGTTAAAATTGTGACATATAACTATTGTCAAATGGCGTCAATTAACCTGAAAGACGCATATTTTTAATTCGAATGCATAACAAAATCTCGAAAATATCTAAGACTTTAATTTAACGGTTTGTCATTTGGGCTAAGTAGGTACACGCACAGCTATGTAGGTACCTACAGCCCCATGCGTTTTCACAAAGATATGTAAACCTATAGCTAAATTATTACGCTCTGCTGGCTTTCTGTCCACTGTCTATTTAGACGACTGGTTATTGTTTGGATATTCCTGTCTGGAATGTATAACTAACATAGATCTAACTAAAAGATTATTAATTTCACTTGGTTTCAATACTAATGAAAAAACAAACATATTTTCCTTCGACCAAATGCAAATTCTTAGGTATGATTATATATTCACACGAGTTTCAAGTTAGTTTGCCAACAGATAAAAGCGCAACTCCCAAATATTTTGTAAATTAAAGCGTTGTAAAATTAGATCGTTTGCCTAACTATTAGGCTTAGTCTCTTCATGTCCAGCCATCGAATACAGATGGCTGCATACTAAAGAAATGGAAAGATGTAAATATCTCAACTTGAAAGGTCATGATGACTACAATAAGTCAATGAATTTACCTGATTCACTTCACACCAACTTTGATTGATGGCTAAATAAAATAGAACATTCGGTCCATCGAATTAAAATTGATGTTTATCAAATTGGAAATTTTCTGACGCCTCAACGACGGGGTGGGGGGCTGCCTGAGAAGGAATGTCTGCGAGGGGGCCTTGGTCAACTGTCGGAAGAGACCGACACATAAATTATTTAGAGCACCTTGCCGCATTCATTGCTTTAACACAAGTTTTTGAAAAATACCTTTTTAATTGTCAAATATTACTACGTGTTGACAATTGAACAGCAGTAGCATATTTATAAATAAAATGGGAGGTATACAATACCCTCATCCCACAAATAACTCGTGATATTTGGAACTAGTGTGAATGCAAAAAGATTTTCGTTTTTGTCTCGTACATTAAATCTAGTGATAATACAATTGCAGATTACGAATCACGAAGAACACATCCAGACATAGAATGAGACCTAGCCGATTTGGGCCTTTGACAATTTCACCTGCACATTATTTAATGTAAAAATCGATTTGTTTGCAAGTCGCATCAATAATAAATGTGCCACATACATATCCTGGCACCGGGACCCAGACGTTCTTGCGATAGACTCCTTTACAGTTTCATGGTCAAATTATGAATTTATGCCATCCCGCCATTTTCAGTTATACTTAAAACACTTCGAAAAATAATAAAAGACAAGGCACATGGTATCATAGTCGTACCTTTTATATTTTGGAAACCGTAACATTTCCACCTTATTCGTCTGTAACATTTCCTCATTAGTCAAGCCATATTGTCTCATTCCAGCTCCAGACGGATACACGATACGGATACCAGCCTAGTATTAAGTATATAAGTTAAGTTTATGGCATCCTAATGAAGAATTAACTTTCGATAAGCTTACGAATAAAATCGTTAAGTATCTTACTGGCTTTATCGACAGCACACAGTTCAAACCCTGTCGAAGATAAAAGTTAGCAATGTTCAAAACTTTTCTTAGCGTATCACAATTCCCCTATATAATAAAAACTTCTAGCCTGGATTCTAACAACCGGTTATTCATTTACCTTTTTTTGTAGAAAAGTCAGCCATGTGCCCAGCCACTACATTACTGTATACAATATACCTAGAGCGTACCTCACTAATAAGAACATCTGACGAATTATTTGTTAGAATTAGGAAGCCTCATAAACCAGTTGGAACGCAAACGCTTAGCCGCTGGATAAAGAAAGCACTCGGTGAGTGCGGGGTCGACACACGCGTGTTCAGTGCTCCACAGCACGACGCATGCAGCATCGTCGCGCGCGCTCTCACTGGGTGTTAGCCTAGATAGGTATTATCCGTAAGACAGCAGGATGGAGTAGGAATTCTACCACATTCGCAAAATTTTATCAAGGAATCATTGTTGATGATGATAATACTACCTTAGCAGAATCAATATTAAACTCAAGTCATGATTGATGATTATGCCCAAATTATAGCAAATTAATATATTTACATTAATGTTTTGTTATACTTTCGTGATTGTATTACAACTGGCTGTGGTAACCATTATAAGAATCATTATTCCTTAGTTATTATAGTTACATTAAGTCATGATTCATTTTACACCTTGAATAAATACTCAAATAACTATTTTCAGTTCTTGAAATACAGATTTGCTCGTTCTGTTTATTAATTGTACAAAAATAAATAATAATTAAAATATGTATCTTGATTTATTTACAAACAATACTTTTCATTGATGATATTTCTAATACTCTCAAAGTCTACATGTGTTAATTACTAATCTCGAGGACGAGGCGCTCGTATAATTAATGATTAAACGAACTTACCTGTACGTGAAGTTCTATCATAATTATACGAGCGCCGAGTCCGTAGAGATTAGTAATCCCGCCCTCCCAGTGCTGTACACACCCAAAATATTTAGTCTCCTAGAAATACATCAATGAATGACAGGGTCCACAGGATCGCTTATTTTAACTCTAAACTAAATGACTGGCGACAATCGTATGAGAACGGAACAGGACAAAGTACCTACCCACAAAAAAAAAAAAAAAAAGAAACAGTAATGGCAAGTTGAATTGCCATTAAGAAAAATAGAATATAATTCTCAACTTAGTGCATGAGTGGTGACAACTATGCGTAACTACATGTGTTAATTACTAATCTCTTCGGACTCGGCGCTCGTATAATTATGATAGAACTTCACGTACAGGTAAGTTCGTTTAATCATTAATTATAACGCACTAGTATCTACCCTCGACCACGTCCACGTGGTAGTAACAGATTACATACACCAACTCAACGTCGACTCAACTCACAGTATGGCATTGGAATGTAAGTTTTATTTCGTGTACCATAGGTACGAGTGAAGTTTTCAACAGATCAATAGGTGAACAACGCGTGGTGGTCCACTTATGTGTTGAAAAAATCGCGCGTATGTATGTAACACGAAATAAAGCTTACATTTGAATGCCATACTGTGAATAGGGTATTTTACTAAAAAAATCTAATTAGTCCGTCAGTTAGATTATCGAAAAATATTGGAAACGTATTTTTTGCTATAACAAATCAATGAAAACTGACGAAGATAAAATGCATCAAAAATCATGAGTGGGGGTTTGTGACGTCACTTCGCCAGTAAAAGTGTACTGACATAGTGATGTCACACGAGTTTTCGACGCACTGTATCGTCTTCATTTTTTGTTTACATGAAAAAAGAAAAAACACGTGTCCAATATTTTTTGGAAGTCTATCTGAGGGACTAATTAGATTTTTTGGTAAATTACCCTATTGAGTTGACGTTGAGTTGGTATAATGTGCTACGATCTAGTAGGTATAGGTACAGATGACAGCACATCAAGCCATACTAAACTGTCAAATTATCCCAATTGAATATGAACATTATTCTTTTGAAATAAAGTTGAAAATGTATAATAAAAATTGACAGAAGTTGTAGCTTGATGTACTGGCCTTTTTACCATAAAAAATATCCGAATGACACTTGGCAATTGTGTAACGTAAAGTAGCTGAAGAACTCGTCCGATTACAAAAAATCTTTAATTGATAAAGTATCAATGATTAAAAAATAATGAAAGATTTTTGTAATTGTATTAGGTACTACTTCCAGAAAACAAAAAAAAAACTAACAAACTTGACTTCTTTATAACATCGCACTTGTTATTCTTCGAAGAGATAGCAAAAGTGCAGGGTAGATACACTTACATTTCGCCAGGGATGACAAAATTCCCATGCGATACGTAGCGGGCATTCCTGCAACTCCAAAGTCAGGGCTGCTTCTAAGTATTTTCTAATCGAAAAATCTAGAATCTCATGCATCTACGTTCGGATCACTTGCCCATTGAGACTATTAATATTTTCGAAATTCATAAACACTACTACTACAGAGGAGCTCGTGGCTAAGTTAAAGCCGTACAGATCGATCGGTCAAAGGTTAAGCTACGCTAACTGCGGTCGGTCTGTGGATGGGTGACCATCCCTTTCATACCGAGTTTCCTCCGTGCCTCGGAAAGCACGTAAAGCCGTTGTTCCCGGCTGTCATTTGTAGATCTTTGGCAGTCGTTATGAGTAGTCAGAAGCCAGAAAGTCTGACAACCAGTTCCTGCCGAGTCTTTTCCCAACTACGTTGGTGTCAGTTTCCAGTCTAACTGGATGCAGCTGAATACCAATGTTTTACATAGAGAGACTGCCTGTCTAACCTCCACAACCCAGTTACCAGGTAACACGATACCCCTTGGTAAGACTGGTTATCAGACTTTCTGGGTTCTGACTACCCTCAACAACTGTCAAATTTCTGCGAATGACAGCCGGGACTAACTGCTTTAAGTGCTTTTTGAAGGTACCCCTCCGTGGCTCGGTATGAAATGGACGGTCCAGGAACCGATACCAGCAAGAGTAGCTTAATCATGACTGTTCAATCCGTACCTATAGCTTTTACTTAGTCTCTGGCCCCTCCTACTTACATACAGTAATGAATTACATGCTTAAAAGGTGTAAAAAGACACGTAGCTAACCCGAAAGCTACTTAGTCTTCTCATAAATTTAATCATTGGGATTTTTTTTCTGTTCGGAAACATACTGTACTGTTTTTTTTTGGGACAAGCCCGCCATTCTATTCCCGTACCGCTGCAAGTTATGTAAGTCAGAATCAACAGTGGCAACCACCAGAAAAGCGCCGAGACGAGTCCCGGAGAAATGATTCAACTGTCTTGGACCAACGAGATTAATCAGAAAAGGAACAGCAGAGTAGGAAAAAGAGATAGCCCAGTTGCCAAGTACCACGGAATATAATTGACATAATTTAATGGGTCCTAAAAAGTGAGCTGTTACATTTGATTCCAATAATAAGTATGACAAAATACTGTACTGTTGCATGCAGGGCGCTATTAGCCAGGGCCTCAAGTCTGCTATTACAATAGTGTCAGAATGCTCTATCATTGATTTCATAATTATTGATTTTACAAGTTTGGTAATCTACTAATATAATGGCGTCATTATGACTTTCCATTGGTCAACCACTGACACGCCATTGAAAGAAATGATAGAATGGTAATCTCGTACAAAATGAGAAATGAATGACTGACTTAATCTAATGGAATCGTGTTCGACTGGCGGTAATCTGCTAAAATTTTGACAGTTCCTTTGATCAGTGACCTCTACCATTAGAACGTCATTGTGCAGTCATTGCTTTTAATTCGACCGACCAATGATCGACCATTATGAATTAGCAGATTACGAACTTTTAGCAAAATGACAATGGAATCGTTTTCGAATGACGAAATTATAAAAATAACAGACTTGGCCCCCAGATGTTTTGCATGCGTTACATTCGAGCTATACAGTGAATGTTTACACTAAAAAAAAGACGTTTTCTAGCAATATTTTATGTCATTTTGATGAGCGGTAGTTAACAGCTTTGTAGTGTGTGTGTGCTTATTAGTCATCCTGAAGTTTGAGAATCATTATCACATCAACCGATAGAAGTCCATGGCTGTTTGAGATCTCTTATGAGCTCAACTGTCAATTAGGAGACACAATAGTTAAACAATGACAAGCAACCAATATTTGGCTTCTGGACACACGAAGGATAAACATCACCACATCACCACGTCACTATTACCTACATTTCCAAAATTTTCCACTATTGGAAAATCCGAATACTCAATTCAACTCGAACAAAATCCAATTACACAACTTCATAGCACCGTATACTTACAAATTTACTGTCATACTGTCAAATAATTCTTAAGTTACTACCACTTACGTTTCATTTTGTCTTCATGGTGTCATTGAGAATATGAAGGTGCATATATCTAAGGAAATGTTGGGTCATTCACGGGTCAATCTCCTTTAGGGCATCGCACTGAAAATAACAGTCTTGTTCTGATGTAAGGCGTGGGGTGTACTAAGTTTGTGAACAGTGACCATGAAGTTTCTTGCTCGTTCTTTTTTATAGGAACTTACAGATGAAGTTAGCTGCACGTTTCAAGTGCAACTAACTTCAACTTTCTAACTTTGGCTTTGAGTTTGTTTTGATTTTAAAGTTGATTTGAATGTATAAAAGATGATAAAGGTTGAGGTTTTTCTTGCTCAAGATATTATCATTTTTATTTTGATTACAGCGTCATTCATGATTTAAAAAACTTGTGCAGTTGGGGGACCCCGTAAGGAACAAAGTTCCTTACGAACGTGTCTGTACAATAAAAAATACAAATAATTATATCACGAGCAGGCGAGTGCGCGCAGCAGCGGCTTGACACACGCACACACACACACACATACACACATACACACACATTTCGTTACGTGACGATTTCTGCTATTTCGCACTATCTGTATGCCGCGTTAGGGAATTTCGTTCCAATAAAAAGATAATAAAATGATCATTATTATCTATCGAAAATATTAGAGAAACCGTTTTGTTTATCTAGTTCTAAAATGAAGGCTGCGTATATTATGTTAACAAAACAATGGCAATCATTTAGTCCAGCATTACATTGAAGAGCAGTGACAAACTAAGATCGAGCGTATTAACTCACTGAAATCAATTGAACTAGTAAGTGACGTCATAAATATGTACAAATTGCCATATAAAAGGAGATGTTTCATTTTTGTATGTGACACTTGACACTTAGGAAAGGTACGAAGATAACATCTAAATAAAGTAACATTTTTTTCATAATACCCACACATTTATATATATACTACTACTCAAAACAAAATAAGGCCACGAGGTATTTTTTCATTTTGGTGTAATTTTTTAAACATTTGCATATTGAAAGTAGTAAAATATTGAGTAAACAAACTCTTTGATACCTAAACTTTTTAATATTGTAGTATTCATCTAATGCTGGAAACAATTTTAAATAAAATTTGATTTAAAATCCTTTTTCTTTCCTTAGCTTCTTGGTTTATTAGAAATTATCAGAGTTCATTGATATCTCGAGTCAGAAACATCTTTTGCAATTGCCACAAGCACGCAGGCGTCATATGGACTCGCTGACAGCAACCAGAGCCGTTACGATGATTGAAGAAGGTCATTCGCAGCGATCTGTGGGTTTGCAATTGGGATTTTCTCGAAGAGCTATTCAAAATCTATGGAATCGTTTCCAAGAGACCGGCAGTGTTAGAAGTAAACCTGGTTCGGGCAGAGTTCGCATTACAACAGCTCAAGAGGATCGTTACATTCGATTAAGTGCGCGCCGAGATCGCACAACGACGGTCCGCAAGCTGCATAATCGTTTACGGCTGACAACGGGTACTCTTGTCAGTGACCAAACTATTCGTAATCGATTGCATGAAGACCAGCAGGCATCAAGAAGGCGAGTTGTCCGTGTTCCATTAACTAGAAATCATCGTGCAAATCGTTTAAGATTTTCCCGTCAACATTTGGACTGGGACATAAACCAATGGGGCATGGTGCTCTTCACAGACGAATGCAAAGTTAAATTTTTTAACGACAATCGGCGTATTAGAGTATGGAGAAGACGCGGCGAGAGATTTTCAGAAGCCTGCATCCATGAAGTCGATCGTTTTGGTGGTCCAAATGTAATGATTTGGGGCGGGATAAGCTTACACGGCAAAACTGATTTCGCTATTTTAAATGAGGGTACTGTTACTGCTCAGCGGTATATTGAGGAAGTTGTCAGACCACATGTGATCCCATTTGCACAGCGAGCGGGTCCTGGATTCATTTTGATGCAAGACAATGCTCGTGCACACACGGCTCAAGCGACTCGGTTTGTACTGGAAGACTCTCAAATTCAAGTCTTGCAGTGGCCGGCGAACAGTCCGGACTTAAATCCAATAGAGCACATGTGGGATCAGTTGAAACGAAGAGTTAGAGACGGTGATCAGGAAATCCACAACCAA
This sequence comes from Charanyca ferruginea, assembly GCA_947361185.1. NCBI lineage: Eukaryota > Metazoa > Arthropoda > Insecta > Lepidoptera > Noctuidae > Charanyca > Charanyca ferruginea. The sequence continues at coordinate 9,627,931 of OX376070.1, forward strand.
CAGCAAGTCATCATCGCTGTGAAAAGGACCTGGGAAGAGATTCCAATGGAAAATGTCAGGCATTTGATTGAGAGCATGCACTCCAGGCTTCAGGAGTGCGTAGCTAAACGAGGGGGGAATACCCGTTACTAATAAATGAGCATGGAGTATTTTCTTTTGTTTTCAGTAACTTTACGTTGTTTTTATTTTTAACCTAAAATGTGTTTTACCTTTCAAAAGCAAATAAACTTTTTAATCATTATTATTTGAATAAATTTATTGGTCTACATGGTAAAAACAACATTAGTTTTCGTTATGGAGACAAAAAATATATATTGGTTTTATTATTTTCATGGTACAGACAAAATACCTTGTGGCCCTTATTTAGTTTTGAGTGCCTAGTATATATCACATATTTTTTACCTACATATTAAAAAAATAAAATCGGTTGACGTTTATCATGAGAGTTTTGACAGCTATGGGGTGGCGTTTGTGTAATTTTTATTTGACTGACTTTTATGTCAAAATAAAATGTCATTTTGAATTTTTTGTTCTTTACTTACACTTTAGAAAACAATCGTTAATTTGCTTATAATTAGTCGAATAAATGTTCATGAGAATAATAATAATTGTTAATAGTACAAAAACACATACCTTTCAAATGTAACGTCTACGTGATATAGTTTTTTGATGTGACATGATTTCAAAACGAAAGCAGGCTATGCAAACTATGAGACGACATGTTGAATAAAATATGGCAATAATTGAAAATCGAACTATTAGCTTTTGTACACAACGAAAGAATATTTTTCCTCAATTCTTGGTATTTTTTTATCTTATTCAGTAAATGTACACTTGATGGCCAAAAATAAAACCTCTCCTTTATGGGGAAATCGCGTTTTGACATTATCATAAAAGGTACCTATAACATGGTCAATTAATTGAGTGTCATCTAGCCAATTCTGTTAATTCTTTATAGAATAAAAATAAACAGAAATGCTGATTGTGTGAAGCAGTAACGGATAGAGTTAAGTAAGTAAGTATTTACATTTTTACTCATATTTTTCAACAAAAATACAAACTCTCATAGCACTCCCAACCTTACCTATCTTCCATCGGATAGAAGCACGTCGCCGTAGTTCACGTCGCGTGATATTGGGCGGAGCGGAATTATGTGCATTCCGACGCAAAGGGCGGCTGCAATAGAACCTCTTTTTCGAATTTTCGACTGAAATCGTATTGTACAAAGGATGGGTGACAGTTTGGGGCAGTATGAAAGGAATATTTTTAGAAAATGGTTTGTGGAGGACTATGATTAAAATGGGGCTTAAAATATCTAGTAGGTATCGGTCATAATGGAACTTGAACGAACCTACCTATTATAAAGTAATACAAGGTTTTGTCGGCAGCGAAAGAATATTTAGCATCTGACGAGTAGTTTCCGAAAATAGTAAGTTCAAACGAATTCAATAAAGCTTCAGCTTAATATTAGCCTAGATTTAAGTATTTTAAGTTGAACGAAGTAGGTATTTTTATGTTCTACACAAGCTTTACCTACCTACACAAGAAAAGCTTAAAATGATATGTGTATATGTGTGTATTAAAGGTATGTTAGTTAGAAAAGTAAAACGTGCATACCTAAGTACCATATTCCAAGGATAATTTATTGTACCTTTCTTTACCTCATGTACCACAAATGAAACTTACAAATCACAAATGAATTCTGGTCCAAACTCGCTCAGTTCAAACTAATTAATTATTTTTAAACTTTTGAATTTTGTGCCAGAACACCGCATATGCTTTTTTTTTTTATGTGCATAGAATAAATAATTATTCGACTGTATTTCTAACTCAAGTTATCATAGAAACGACAAAGGCACAACAGATTTAGCAAAAAAACAACATAGGTACTTACTACAAACGTTACACAGGACATACCTACTGGATTGGCTTAACTCAACGACTCGACTGTCGGGCGAAAGTGTTGAAGGTCAAACCTCCGCTGCTTATGTCGGACTGTGTAACATAAGACATTCGAAAGGTTAATTATTAATACCATTATAGTTCCATAAATTGTAAATACATTCAGAAAAATTAAACAAACAAAATTTATTCAAAGATTCCAAAAATCTTTAGCAAACACTGCAACAGTTTTACCCCAGTAACATTCTAAACCATAAACATATAAATTAAAATGCAATGAGAAACACAGAAGGAAGTCATTGCAAACTGTCTGACGCAACAAAGCAAACCAGCTATTGTTCCCCGGGGCACTGTAACAATTATTCAATTTACTATGAACTCGAAAACAAGATACGTAATCCAAAACTACTCGCAACAAGAAACACACTTGTAACTTGGGGTATTATAGTGTATTATCTATTCTTGTAACATCCGATTATCTAACACTACTCCCACATTATCATCTTTTTTTTCCTGACAACGTTGGGGTCCGCTTCCAATCTAACCTAACCTTTTTTTTTTGGAAAATCCTCATAGATGTCCTCCGCCCTGGGGCGGGCGGAGAGGTCTGTCAGACTCTTACTGACTAAAAACCACCCCGGTATTCCATCTCACACCTATGTCGGGGGTCACGGGAACTGGAGATACTTCCGCAACCCCCGGCTGGTGCCGGCCCGCTACTCTATTCTCTGGCCAGGGGGGGGAGTGAGGTGTTAGGTTTCTAACCTAACCTAACAAGATGCAGCTGAATGCCAGTGTTTTACATGGAGCGACTTACTATCTGACCGTTTATGGTGTTTCTTGCTCGGTCTTCCCCATAGAAACCTAGGTACTGGTCGAACGAGCAACTAGCCTCAACTCTCTGACTGGCAATTCAAAAGTGCCTGTGAATGGTTTATTTGAAATAAATAATTTGAGTTTAAGTTTGAGTTTGACCTCCACAATTCAGTCACTGGGTAACACGATACCTTTTGGTAAAACTGGTTGTCAGTTTTTCTGGCTTCTGACTACCCATAACGATTGTCAAAGATCTACGAATGACAGCCGGGACCAACGGATTAATGTGCTTTCCGAGGCACGCAGGGGTCTTGGCATGAAATGGATTCAGTCACCCATCTACGTACCAACCCCCATGTGTAAGGCGAAGAGGCTCGTCTATCAAGGTTAACCACCTTGATAGACGAGCCTCTTCGCCTCACATCATTAGACAATTTATATTATGAGGAATTGCAAGATGAAAATATAGCCAATGGGCATGCTACATTTGCGTTGTGTGGTGTAGCGTGTTGCAAGTCGGTTTTCGGCTTTAGGGGCATCCGTTACCGGTAAGGAAGGAAATGGTTATTCGGGAGGTTTCAAAATATTCTTGTATCTGAAAATCGGTAATCTGATTCCCGTCGGTATATTTTAGTGTGTAAGGGTCGATCATTGTTATGTATTTTCTTTTTTTCGACGTATGGCAAAATTTACACCCATCGAAGGAAATGAAGGAGTTCTTTGCCCAGCTGTGGGACAGTATGGGATAGTTATGATAATAATAAATATTATGATTTAAAACGTGCTTTGAATTCGAATTAAATCAAACTTCATTTGTTTTTATACCTATGTCTTCAATCAAGTCATTATGCACAATTTCGTCTCCATAATTAAGACCAAGTCCAAAATTACCGCACAACGGGATAAAAAAGTAACAAACATCCATCCATCCTCACAAACTTTCGTGTTTATAATATTACTAGGATGACTGCTGTATACTTTTTCATTCTAAATATTCCTAAACTTACTCTTTAAAAAAATATATTTACTTTTACAGAAATAAATCCTACACCATCGATCGTCCAAATTCTCTGCCATTCATCATTTCTACTAGCCGAGCTAACACAGTCAACGCACCCATTTGGAACACATCCACACTTGTGAACCGAGAGCAGTTTCCTTGATAAAACTGGACAAATCGGTTTACCTCTACAAGTTCGAAAACTGATTTTTATTAAAGATAAGAATGGGTGTTGGATGTTCCACGTGGCGCCAGAAACATCGTCTGATGTCAAACTTTGCTCGTCAATATTTTTCAAAAATATCGAGTTGAGTTCTACGTAGTTAACTGTGCTTTTCCTTCAATAGCTCAAGATAAAATACGAAACGGTGGTTTTTGTTCTGTTTTTGTTTTATATTGCCGCCGACTTCCGAAACTAAAATCATAAATGTGTTCTGTGCTAAAGTTAATTATCACATTTTAGTTCATGATGGCGGTTGTCTTTTTTGGAAAAAAGGTTTTTAGTAGTTTCTATCTTATCATAGAATCCATTACGAAAGGGCACCACGGTTAAAACAGAGATTGAAAGCGTCATCTAAATAATAATAATACCAGCCTATTTACTGTCCCACTGCAGGGCAAAGGCTTTTTCTCATGTATATTTTTTGGTTGTTGTTGATTTTTTCAAAAAGCGCTGAGTCAATTTCAATTTATAATCTAAGGAACTACAGTAAGTCGATTATGTAAATAATAATATTAATATCGATTATATAAAAAATAATATTAAACTACGTTATTCCTGAGTCATCATCATCATTTCAGCCCAAAGACGTCCACTGCTGGACATAGGCTTCCCCATAGGGGGGTTTTGCCATAATCGCCACGCTTGGCAGGCGGATTGGCGATCGCAGTATGGTTGTTACAAAGGCACAGAGAACACTGCTGCCCATTCATTCCTGAGTGCTATATTATATATTTTACTATAAAACTATACTGTTTAAAAATCGCAGATAAAAAGTAGTCACACATAGTATAAAACAAGTCGCTTCCCGCTGTCTGTCCCTATGTATGCTTAGGTCTTTAAAACTACGCAACAGATTTTAATGAGATTTTTCAATAGATAGAGTAATTCAAGAGGAAGGTTTATAGGTATAAAACACGCATATTATAAGAGAGTAAAGCCGAGAAATTCAAAGGTTTGTAATGTGAGGTCGTAACAACCTATATTTTTATCATTAGTAGGTATAGAACTAATGAGTCGCTTAAGCCCTTAGTTCCAGTTCATGTCTGCTCTCCTGGTACGGTAGTTTTAATAAACAGTTAAATTTTAAAACATTTTCTATCGATATCATTCAATACGAACTCTTCATGCACTTCACACTATGTTTCATCGTGGGTGCGTTTCGAGGAATAAGTTTATAATATTTGTTACTTGATTTTATAAGCGCACCTGACGCTTGGTGCGTTTCGAGGAATACTTTAGGTGCGCTTCGTTGGGCGCTACATTAGTATCTACAATGCACCCGTGCGAAGCCGGGGTGGGTCGCTAGTAACATTATAAATCTGATTTTATTTTTAAATAGGTACAGAGGCTGGCTAGCTAAACCAATTTCCTGTATTTATATTTCTTATACCTAGAAAATAAAGTATTCTAAGAGATAAGTCAGCATTAGCAAGAGTACGTCAACAGCACATACTACTTACGTACAACTTTTAATTTAAAGTATTTGTAAAAGAAACTCGCTTTTACAAAATTGTATCTGTGATACTGTTTTAACGTCGTACTAGTATGTGACGTCTTTTATCTCAAAAGGAAACTCTTTTGCAGTTTTATTTTTACATCAGTGTAGTAAATAAAATCATCTCTTTGACTCGATTTTCTTCGTCGCTTCGTGAAAGGAGTATGAAAATATTATGATTAAACTTAGTGGATTTCAGTATTTCTTGTACCTATTTACCTATGTCGGGCAGTGGGTGAGCATTTGCAAGGATTATGTCAGCTGGTTTCAGAACGTCTTACTATGCTTTTAGTGGATGTAAGATATGCAGCGTTTAATTGCAATATAGCAAGTTTAGTTTCATTTATATTTGGTGAGTTTGCAGTAGAGCATGGTTTTGGGACCACATTTCACAATTTAATCAATTTGACGGACCCCTGTCGAAGAATATTTTGGAAAAAGAAAACGAGCCTTATTTCGCGGACCCCTGATACTACGGACCCCTAAGCTCCTAAGCCATTGTGACGTAGGGTTTACGTGGAGAACAATAAAAGGCCAACGTAACCGGTCAACAAAATATATATTCTTAATAGAAAAAGGAGTGGGTAAGTCTACGATCACTAAATTCCCTCTAACCTCCCTTGAGAGTAGAACAGTACTCTCCTTTTTTTTTTTTGGTTCGGTTTGGAAAATCCTCATGGATGTCCTCCGCCCTGGGGCGGGCGGAGGAGTCTGTCAGACCCTTACTGACTAAAAACCACCCCGGTGTTCCATCTCACACCTACGTCTGGGGTCGCGGGAACTGGAGACACTTCCGCAACCCCCGACTGGTGCCGGTCCGCTACGGCGGGCCACTTCTCTGGTCAGGGGGGGGAGTGAGGTGTTAGACTCCCCCCGGACGTCTTAGAGGGGCGCGCGTGGAACACTACGCGCCGCCACCTCGGGTCCTGGTGTATGTGGGGAGCGACAGACGTCCCCGAGTCTGCCGCCCCTGGACCCATTTAGGGGGGCCGGAAGAGGGCGTTGTCCGCCCTCCGCCGACGCCCGGTGCGCCTGCTGCGGGCAGGGTTGGAGGTTGTGATCTCCCTCTCCGTTTCCGCAGCCTCCTTCTGCGACATGACACTTTCGCAGAAGCAAACCACCGCGTCCCAGGACTCTGCGCTGTCGACCATCGACTCGATCACGGCCGTCAGCGACAGGTCACTGCCTACTTCTGAAACGAGGGCACGGCGCGGCTTCTCCCAAGCGGCACACTCTGCCAGCGTATGCCGCGCAGGCAGTAGACGCAGTGGTGACACCGGGCAGCACAGTACTCTCGTGGCTCAGCCTTGGGCACAAAGATCTCAGCGGTGTGCCACGCTGAAGACGCCAGGTGTGGTGCCGGTCGACAGGTGGTGTTGCCAGATCCGAAGTGAGCTCGACGCGGCCATGCAGGACAAATAGGGACCCGGGGCGGAGCTCGATCACCCTCGATTAAGAAACCCTGCAATAGAGAGGTAGAAAGGGAGGGGTACAGAGAGTATAGCTAAGTATTATACCTACAGTAAGCTCGGAGTTCGTGGCTAAGAAAAGTCTGTACGGATCGACCGGTCATGGTTAAGCTGCACTTGCCATGGTTATTCGTGGATGGGTGACCATCCTTTTCATACCGTGTCTCGAAAAGCGCGTAACCGTTGGTCCCGGCTGTCATTTGTATATCTTTGACATTCGTTAAGGGTAGTCAGAAGCCAGAAAGTCTGACAACCAGTCTTACCAAGGGGTATCGTGTTATTTAGACAGGCAGTCACTTCATGTAAAACACTGGTATTTAGCGGCATCCGGATCGACTGAAAGCCGACCCCAGAATAGCTGGGAAAAGGCTGGGCAGAATATGATGATGCAATGGAGTACAGCTATACTTTAATTATTCAGCATAAGTTACGAATTAAATGTATAAGATTCAATAAATGTGCGCTTGTATTAGCTCTTTAAACTTGGCTTTATGAATAGCTGGTCAAAGCACCGAATTCGCGTTATTCGGTTTGTGTCAATCAACGCAGAATGAGTTCTCTAGAACTGCTGATGTAGTATACGAGTGCGCTAAAGTAAAAGTATTCGATACGAGCCGATCGACTATCCTAAAGCATTTTGGTTTCGTTTTACTCCTCCTTCCCATCAAATAGTTGAGCTAAATGGAGCTTAGCTTATCCATGCGTCACGTTAAGAGATTTGTCAGCTATTAACTACCATTCGTTATATCTTTTTCTGTTTAAAGACATTTAATTCTCATTAAGAAATTTGCATTTCACTAACATGAGAACAAATTTAAATATACAGTTACTAATGTTGTCGTTCGACACTCGGACTCACAATTTATTGACCTGGCGTATTTGATTATATACCTATTAACAAATTATTTAGGTTCGTGGGTATTTCCAAAAATCGAACATTTTGTCACTACGCGTGACTACCCTGCCTTGAGATAAAGAGTGCGGTCCCGTTGCCACAATGCAGATACATCAGTCAGTAGTACAACTTTTGTTTACAGCTGCTATTTATTTTATTTTATGTTTTGTATTGCTTTCAATTACATTGTTTTTACATAAAGAAGCAACAAGAATAATGTAATCAGTATTTTGTATAATCTTGATTAAAAAGAGTGTCTGTGGAGTTTCTTGCTCGTTCTTCTCCATGCCTACGTTTTGGAACGACCAACTAGCTTTAACTTTTTGACTATCTGACCGACTCTTCGACAATTCAAAAGTACCTGTAAATAGTTAAGTTGGTATAAAAGCATTGACTTTGACTCATTTTTTTTTTATTTTTTTTATTTAGGGACATTTGTAATCGCAATGCGTATGTCAGTCCCATCGTACCCTAAATACACATTGGTCATATCTGGGCCATGAACCTAAACAGACTCTTCGCATCATCGCCATTTGGTTGGGACAGGATTTTATGGAATGTGCCTACTTCAAGTCTGTTCAACCTCAAGACCCTAAACAGATAATTTCTCCCAGACTCATATCGAACACAATCCATCAATAAGTGGTGTAAGTCTTCAACAACTCCACACTCCACAAAGTTAGGCTAGTTCGTTTTCTTCATCATGAACGCAAACTTATTGCTTGGAATGTGTCCAGATCTGAGTCTATGAGCCGCTACAACTAATTTTCTACTTAAATTACTATTTATGAACCAGGGTACACGAAAAGACTGACCCTGCATGGTTTTATACCAGATCCCTTTGTCTACTGAACGCTTGTCAAAATATTCCTTCCAATCATCAAAACACTTCTTCTTAAATTTAGGTAAAACTTCTGAATAATCCAAAATTATGTTAGTTCTTTTTCCATTTTTAGCTGCATATTTTGCCAGCATGTCAGCCTTTTCATTACCCTGTATTCCAATATGCGACGGAACCCATTGCAATTCCAATGTAACACCTTTATTCATTAACTCATCTATCTTAGATAGAATAGCATAAGCTAGCGATACAACTCTGTGGCAGAGGCGCATCGAGCCAAATGTTGTAAGGAACTTTTGCTGTCTGTGCAAATAACAATATTTTTATGCTGACTAGTGCTACAAAACGTAAGTGCTTCAGAGAGTGCAATAAGCTCCAACGTCATTATGGACGCATTATTATCTATTTTAAAGCAATTACTTTGACAATTTGTTGGTTCACTAGGCACATAAAAGGCTGCTCCACGACCTTCTATACTCTTCGACCCATCTGTAAATATACTAAGCCATTCATTGTATTTCAAATGCAATTTTCTAATAACTTCAAATTTTAATAAATTGCTATTATAGCTTTGTTTGGATAATTTCACTACATCTAAATCCCATAAAATCACTTCTTGAATATTAATGTTGGTCATCCATGTCCTTAGAGTGAACATCAGCAATGGATGTGATGATGCTATATGTTCCTCTTTGACTTCATAATACAAAGAAATCAGTAAAGGGATCTTTTTATTTCTCCAATAACTATTGTGTCTAAGAGTGTGAAGGTCCTCTAACAAATTATTAGTAACATTATTTTCTATCGATCTAGATTTCAAACAGAACTTATAACCTAAATGTTTTCTCCGTAAATACAGCGGGGCTACACAAAGCTCGCTTTCCATAACGTGGATAGGTGTAGTCTTGATAAAACCCCCTATTATTCTCAAAGCCTGGTTTTGAATCTTATTTAATTTGTCTAGGTGGCACTTTGCATTCACATCATATAAAACACTGCTGTAGTCTATGCGAGATCTGATCAAAGCTATGTAAATATGTCTCAGATGTTTAGGGTGCAGGCCCCATGAAGCGCCAGCCAAGACTTTGAGTAAACTTAGACTTCTTTGTACTTTTTCCGCTAACATATTAATGTGTTTACTCCACCGTAATGAACTATCTATCCACACGTCCAAATACTTGTAATTGTGTACTAACTGTAAACTGTGTCCATTTATCTTTAAATCTATTTCTAATTTTCTGAAGCCCTCGTGAAAATACATACTTAGTTGCCGATAATTCTAAACCCATATCATCCAACATATTACAAAATGTATTTAATGCGACCTGAAACTCATGCTTACTTTGATTAAGATTACTAGAAGAACAAAACAAAACAAAATCATCCGCGTATTGACACATACCCACATTTTTGATTTTATGGAAACAAGTCATTGTGACTATATTAAAAAGAAGGGGAGAAATTGGATCTCCTTGTGCTAAACCTCTATCAGTATACCTAATAAAATAATTATGTTGATCAATCTCATCTTTCATCATGTTTAAACCTACAACCGTAGCTATATACGTACGGTGGTAAAATGTTACCCTTGAAGCAAATTCTGATTGTTTCAGACTGACCCATTCTCCATTATCAGATTGTCTTCATAGTCTTCTTACTGATATGACGTCGCACTCACATGTAACGTTCTCTAGAATTTCTTTTTCTTCCATTTCTAAATCTACTTGTTTAAGGATTCCGTAACATAGGTTAGCCTCGTCAGTCATCTGTATTCTGTATCCTAGATGCGTTAACTTTTCACACCTCAGTAACTTCGATGCATCTTGCTTGTTATTGAAGTAAATTAAAACCTTAAACGCACTTTTATATACGATTCTCATTATATTTTCAGTATTTTGTGAACGTAAAAGTTTTGCCATCCTAAATTGTTTCGGTAGTATTTTCGTTCCTATGACTGATACGACTACTTGAGACTGTCCCACCCCATCATTACTTTCATTCCTTTTGTCACTATTTGAATTTTTTCGATTAGCTTTTTTATGCCCCCTTCTTACTGTCACAAATCCGTCTTCTTCTATTATCTCTCCATCATCCTGTCTACCTCTCTTCTCTGCAAGTCGTTGCTCATTGTCATAAGTTGTATCAAGTTGTTGTTCGCCCTTTTCATTCATGCTCCTCTCATTAGCTAAACTTCTGTTAAGTTGTTGTTCACATTCAATTACTGGTTCCTCCACCATTATATCACCGCCACTAGAGGCTCGCAAATTCAAATTATCATCTACTTCATCCATTTTTAATTATCACAATGAACATTGTCATGTAATCTATTATGAAAACAACGCGATAGCAAAGTGCGGTCCAAGCGTACGTGCATGCGCCTCGACTGCTCACGCGTCACTGACTTTGACTCATTTATGTGATTAAAGCCATCAAAGTAAATAAATTCTACCGAATTTGGGTAACATTTGCTCTGCTCGCTCGTGTAGGCCATCTCTATTAATCAAGACGTAGGTATGTACATACCTACTTACCTACAATAAATAATCGACTCAAATTACGCTCGCTTGACCCATAAGTATTTTTTTCTATGTTTACAAAAATAAGTTACATAAGTTGCAAGTTAAGTTTACATAAAACAAAGTCGCTTATTTATTTATTTATTTATTTGGTTCACCAACGATTATATACACTTAAACAAGCAAATGAAACATAAGGCAAATCAGAATAAAGTGTAACAATCACTTATAGGCAAACTCCGCATGCACACAAAATGTTGTTGTAACATATAAAAACAGAAGAAAAAGACTAATTTATAAATTTGCATTAATTTAAAGCAAGTTTCAAACAAACAACTTAAAATAAAATTAAAACAAAGCAAAACAAACTTGACTAAACAAAACTAATAAGTACAAAAGATTAATAACGTAATGTGTAGCCAATATAACTCACCCAGTGAGAAGAAAGGGCTAAGAAACTAAATTTTCGGGGAGATACATAAAAAAACTGGACTTCAATTTGCCTAAGCTGTCAAACTGGAGGTCGATCCGATCACTGCAAACGTTAACTACCTTACAAAACCTCGCGAAAGGAGAATTAGCACCGAGAACAGTTCTTCTCTGCGGAGGGCAGAGTGGCGTTATAGGATTGCGAGGAATTCTGGAGGGCGCACGGAAGTTAAAATTATTTAATATTTGCGGGCAGTCAATTTTATGGGCCATAACTTTGCACGCAAACATCGCGTCATTCAGTTGTCGACGTTTGTCAAGAGTAACCATATTAAAGTGTTTGAGTCTATCACTATATGAACATATTTTCTTGGACAAACCACTAGCATAGGCCAGGTGACCCAAAAATCGTTTTTGTACACGCTCCAGACGCAATGAATGAGTAGCATAGTGTGGGCGCCAGACCACGCTACAATACTCCAAAATGCTTCGACTCAAAGAATTGTACAGTATAATTTTAGTTTTGCAGTTTTTACATTGTTTTGTGTTTCTGCTTAACGTCGTATGTCCCTATGTACCCTTGAATCTTCACTACACAACGGATTTTAATGCAGATTTCATCGTAATTCAAGAGGAGGGTTAAAAGTAGCAAGTGTAGAATATAAAAAATCCATTTACCGAAATACTACCTCCCTAACATGAAAACATTCCTCAATTTAGCCTCCGTCCATCAGTTTTTTATATGGCCTATACATACCATATTTTCCGCGCACTAAAACCAAGGTTTATACTATCCATTGACTAGACGGTGGTCTATAGAGAAAGCAACGCGTAATGACTCGAGCTGTCATTAGCCTGCCTCTCGCGGCAGATTGAAAATTTAACGAGCGACATCCCTGATGCAGGGTTGAACGTTGCATCTTAATACGGTTTTATGTAATGTTTGTTTTTTAAATTTGCGTGTAAAAGATGATGTTGGGTTGGCATAGAGGTTTTAATTATGTTGGTTTATGAAGGGGTTTTCTTGGAGTTGGTTACCACTTACCATAATAATTATTTTGCCGTTTACTGGTGGTTAATATTGTGTTATTTGTTATCAACTATATCTTTAAAAAAAATGTAGATGTAGCAGACACGTTCTAGAGTGGAGACCGCGTTTGGGCAAGCGTAGTGTGGGACACCCTGCGGCACGATGGACCGACGATTTAAAAAAGGTGGCTGGCAGCGGATGGATGCGGGTTGCTCAAGACCGGGTTGGTTGGCGATCTCTGGGGGAGGCCTACGTTCAGCAGTGGACGGCAATAGGCTGATATGATGATGATACCTTTTTCAAGATAACGTGTAATTATTTCAGTTTTTCTTATTGATTTTTAATATGTATACTAGCTTTTGCCCGCGACTTCATCCGCGTGAATGTCGGTTATCGCGAATGCAGACAAAGTCGCGGATTAAAAAGTAGCCTAGGTATATCTTTTCCCAGGGTTTAAGCTATCTTCAAGCCAAATTTCATCAAAAACGGTTCAGCCGTTTCATCGTGAAGGCGTAACAGACAGAGTTACTTTCGCATTTATAATATTACAAGTATATGGGTGTAATTTCCCCGAAACAAATGGATTTATTGTTATTATTATTAGAGGCTGTCTGATAAACTAACTAATTAATAGGTAAAGAAGCAATAAATTGATGTTTAACCTTGGTAATCAGTAATGTTCTGTAAAGAGCCTGTAGTACCGTTCTTTATACATATAAAGAACAGTTTCTTTTACCAACTAGTTAAGTAGAAAATAACTTTTGTTTATCTCGATCTAAGTAATCTACGGTTTCCTTCGAAATCTTACCTACTCACGCCAAATGCCAATATACTCGATGCATCAAACATATTGGCGCTACCGATACACCAAGGGGCTTCTTAGTAAAGGGATATTTCGAATGAAGCCGTGCATAATTTTTACATTCAAGTGTACTTTGTGAAGTGGTCGGTCACAGTCGTACAGAATTCCATTAGGGAGTTTTGGACGAAGGCCAGGCTATTCGTGTAAATCGGAAGACTTTTGATTTTTTATAGAAGCGGAGGTAGGTAGAATAACATCTGGCTAGTCTCTTCCCAGTTATATTGGGGTCGGCTTCCAGTCTTGTGGCCAGTGTCTCACATGGAACGACTGCTTGTCTGAACTCCACAACCCAGTTACTGGGTAACACGATACCCTAGATGAGATTGGTTGTCAGACTTTCTGGCTTCTGACTACACACTCTTCGTTCAGACCTTTCTTAGACCTTTTCGTTCAGAACAGACAACAATTTCAGAAATGACAAACAATGTTCAATCATGAATTATTCCGAGATTCATAAAATTTTATCTACCGTGTGGTGCCGTGCCGGCCGCGAATAGCACCACCCCAATTTCTACCCGTGGGTGTCGTAGAAGGCGACAGAGGGATATTGACCAGAGGATTGGCAGCAGCGTCCTTCTGAGTACAATAACACCTACTCCGATCGCCAACATGCATCGGCGATTACGGCTGAAACCCCCCCTTCGGCCCTCCCAAGGGGGGGTTTCAGCCGTCCCACGCTGGCCTACGCCCACTGCTGGGCATAGGTTTCTACCTATGCCCAGCGGTGGGCGTCTAAAGGTTGACGTGATGATGATGATGAGTAGCTTGTTTTACCAAATAATACATGTTGACGATTACGGCTGAACTCCCTCTTGGGGGAGACCTATGCACAGCTCTGGGCGTCTGAAGGTTGACATGACGATGATGATGATGATGACATTCCTTTTTAAAATAGTTTTATACTCCAGTCTCTATCCCTCTACTCCATAGCTGTTGCTGATATATACAGATTTATTTATTTTAACACATGCATCTTTACCTGCACCCTGCGACCCTCAAGTGTAAATAAATCGCACAGATAATAATACTCAACAGAACATAACGTAGAAAGATAACTTTCACCGGCATAAATAAATCCAGTTCACTAAACTGCGTGGGAAGAGCACTGACCTATAAACACATACGCAGATCAATAAGTAGTTGCGTCGCCATTATTATTCAAACTTATTGGCCCCTCTGATTCTGCTGGCATTTCATATTCTTTGGCCGGCCCTTACTGGTTGTGGAGACCACGAATTAAAATGTACTGTCCACTTCATCCGACGCGAGTGGATCTCAAATAATTAGAAAACTCTACCCACCCTTTGCGTATAAAGAAAAAAAAACTCGTGACGTCATTGACGCAGTTCGTACTCAGTTTACTTCGAATGTGTTTTAACCTTTTTAGAGCCAACTTCACGCACGAAGTTTTCTGAAAAGCTAAATTTGAAAATGCATGAAATATTTCTGTTAGATGTTTTACGTTTGCATGGGTGTTTCGTAGCTGTTTAACTCGCCCGTCACTTTTGGGCCCGTCACGTTGGTTTCGGGCCCGTTATCCCGGCGGCCGGAAACTCAAGTATTTCGGCGTGACAGCTAAAATTCTCTCTCTCTATTCCCTACTCGATATTGTAGCAGGCCGATGCGATGTGCCGGCAATAAGAAACACGTTTGATCTTTTATTTTTATATTCTAATAGGCTTGCGTTTGGCCGCAGGACAACTGATCTTAAGTGATGATGCGGCCTAAGGTGGAGCACGCTTGCCTAGGATGAACCGGGTCACTCGTGCCTTTGTTCCCACATTTATCGTGCGATTTGGCAGACTGTGGAATTCACTGCCCGCCTCTCTATTCCCCGATACATAAGAATCTCTACAGACACGGTCTATTTTGCGTGCAGGCCAGTTAAAAACTCTTGCTTTATTTAAATGTCAGAAATGGTGATTCATGAGCTTTTTACGTTAAAGTACCTATCTGATTTCAAGTATGATATATGGGAGTATTTGAATTTATAGAAATGTCGTTGCTTATTGGATTGGAAGTATTAAGTGAATTAGATTTCGATGCTTTACTTGGTTTTGTGATTCTTTTCTCGACGACTTACTTCATAAAATTACTATCAAAATATTGAATAATGAAGACCCTTACTTTGATTGATACAAGGTTCGTCGAAAACTTCCAATTTAATGAATTGGGACATAAACCTTCAAGGTATTTTTTATGTATTTTGAACGAAAAAGAAAAGTTAATTTTTCTTGCACTTAACAATGATTGCAATTAAACATTGAGGGACATTTGTTCATAAGATAGAAGGAATAATCTATATACTTATACTTACATATCCCACTTAATATTATAAATGCGAAAGATTGTGAAGATGTTTGGATGTTTGTTACTCAATCACGCGCAAACCGTTGAACAGATTTGCATGAAAATTGGCACATAGATAGAGCATTTCCTGGATTTAACATATAGGATACCTTTTATCCCGGTAATATGTTCCCTTGGGATAATCGTTCTTTTCACGCGGGCGAAACCGCGGGCAGAAGCTAGTAATATAATAAAGCTACAGAGTTTGTTTATTTGAACGCGACAATCTCCGTAGCTACTCCGAAAATTATTTCGCCAATGAAAGCTACGTTATCACTGAATACTATAGGAATAATATATGTTACGGTAAGTTTCATAAATTGAAAATTATTAATAATTGTCTATTATTCATTATTAATAATTACCGAAAGTCTAGGTAAAAATGAGAAATTAATCATATTTATCGGTGATTATTAATAACCTTAGTACAGTCAACAGCAAAAGTAGATGATCAAATCAGAAATTCAATATTAATTTACTAACACTAATTTATATAATTTATTACTAGTTTATTTATTAAAAATATGTGATTGTCACACACATACTTTTGAATCACTTCGACGCTACACGGTTCCGACGCGAACTCCGTTCATTAGTATTCAATTTTTGATTTTGATCATCTACTTTTGCTGTTGACTGTACCGATAAATTTTAATGTAATACATTTTCAAAAATAACATGCGAAACGTCTTTCATGATATTAAAAAATGTTAGCCACGTGGTTAGAAACCAACAAAACAACACATTGATCATGCATCTCATCATCATGCATCATGCAAGCGAGCATGCAACATGCAGCAGGCATAGTTTCTGTCACGGCTTCAGCGTTGCGGGGCTCCGGCGGTCCCACGCGAGCATATCGTCGCAGATGGTATTCACGCCCACCACCGCAGCTTCGGCGTACTCAGCTGCGGCGGCGGGGGTTAAAATCACCTGCTCCTCAGCTCGCGGGCCGCCTCGCCCCTCTACGCCTACGCAGATTTAAATAACACTCTAGTTGTAGGGTAGACAAGACTACGTGGAGTCGGTTTCGCAGCGATTCGTTTCTGTCATTAACTTTGGTAGCACAACATATTACTTAAATCGACGAGTGTAGTAAATTATTAATAACAACTGCTAAAAATGATAAATTTTAATTTTTTATTCACATTTCCAAATCATGAAGTAATTATTAATAATGATGGATTATTATTAATAATTTCAATTAATCACACTTTCTGTAACATATATATTTCATTATCAAAAAATAAGTATCCGTAGGAAAAATCACGCGAACGAAGTCGCGGGGAAACTGCTAGTGAAACATAAAACGATAAAAAAACGTTGTAGTCGAAACCGCTTGCGAGTTCTCAATGAGAATATATCATACCATTCTTGATATATTGGATCTCCTAAGTTATTGCTAGGAAAACAGCTCCCACACATATCGGAAGGATGAGCTACCTATAAGATATTCATTCAGACGGAATCGTTTCACCGTAAAATATTCATTTATTCGCTCCAATCTTTCATAGAATGCAACAGCAATGCATTATGTTCAAACTTCATGCGCTCTCGATTCAAACTCGCGTGTGAATTATACATGAGATGATATTCTCAATCTGTCGCGCGTCGTTACCAAATAACCTGACCTTCCCCACCTCCCTATTGTGTTGATGATGTGGAAGGTACAGAGGCAGAGAAAGATGAAATGAAAGGTCAAGTTATAATGGTAATGTACGCTTATGTTTTCGTTGCTGGCGAAAGTTTGACAAATAGCTCGCAGTGCAGTTTCAGTTTGTACGATAAGCTGATAGGACCCTTCGGTGTGTGAGCGTTTTCCCAAGTATCAGTTTCAAGTTTCGAGTTTGTCCGTCGCCAGTGATTTATGTTATCGCTTTCTTTTTGTCGCAAATATTTTTGTTTGTGTAAGTAGTTTATATGTGAAACTGCGTGAAATATACGGAGTGGGATTGTATCTGAGAAAGTTAAGTTGGTCTGGGTCGGGAAAACGATTTGTGGGAATATTTTTACTTATAAGGGTTTTGTTTAGAGCTGCCTGTTTTGTTCGTACTGAATGCGTAAGTAAACCTATACTAATATTATAAAGCTGAAGCTATAAAACGTACTTAGAATGTAATCAAGCTAAGTACAATAGACATTTTGTATAGTTATGAACCCTATTTATATGACAATCATGATCATATTCGTATGGAAAGCTTGATTATTTTTTTAGGAATATGAACCATTTTTCAATTAACTAAAATAAAATATTGTAAGTCACGTAACTTGCATATTTTGTGCAAGTTATGGGCATGTGTATTCAGTGAACACTTTATATATATCAGCCTAAGAATGTGTTCAGATCTATACTAATATTATAAAGTTGTAGAGTTTGTTTGTTTGTTTGGTTGAACGCGCTAACCTCAGGATCTACTGGTTCGAATTGAAAAATTCTTTTTGTGTTGGATAGTCCATTTATCAAGGAAGGCTATAGGCCCATGCGAAGCCGGGTCGGGTGGCTAGTGATATAATAAAAATGATACTTTTAACTGTTCTCACGGCTCAGTATTTGAATCTTAAGTAATTCACTTTATTTAGGTGTACTATTTCCATAGAAAATTACAAGAAAAAATAATAAGAGCTAATCGCCTAAGCTAAGAAGCAAAGTAAGAGCTACTGAATTCGTCAAAATGTAACCTTTGTAGTGCATCAATTAATGTAATCATGTGAATATAAGTACAATTTATGACAGCCCCATTGGTCTCGTGGTCGCAAAAACAACTGGTGAGAGTGGGGTTCCCAGTTCAATTCCCAGGCTGGATAGTGTTATTAGTTTTACCAAAGGCCTCCCCCATAAAAAAGGGGGGGGGAGGGGCTGCCATAATCCCCAAGCTTACCAGGCGTCTTGGGGATCGCAGTTGAATACATGGAAGCCGCTCTGCCTGACTTCCGAATTTTCCCTTACTCATCTTTCACGACACCCTCGGGATAAAATGGGTGGGTGCTATTCTAGCCCGGACACCCCACGGGAGCAATAATGGGATTGTATTAACGACTCGACGACACGGTTGGCGCAGTGGTTGAAAGATCGACTACTGCGCAGCGTGCTGCGGGCTCGATTCCCGCCCAGGGTAAACATTTGTATGATGAGCACTTGTGTTTGCCTTGTGTCTGGGTATTGTTACTATATATGTATGTATTTAAAAAAATATATGTATTTGTGTATGTATATCAGCTGTCTGACACCCATAGTACAGGGTCTCCCTAGTTTGGGGTCAGATGGCCGTATGTGAAAATGTCCCCACATATTATTATTATTATTAATAATTTGCTCAATCATCAGTGAACAGTATTGTTTTACCTAATATGTATGTTGTTGGTCTAGTGTCCATCCGGGAACATAAATTAATTATTATAAAAAAGCTTAATCAACATCAACAGAAGCTGCTGAAAACACCTGAAAATGTTTACCCCAACTAGTTAGCTAGTATAAATGCTGAATTTAGGCCAACTCCGGTAGGCGTCCGGTAATGGGCAAACTTACAGGCACTGCGCTTTGTAGTCTACGTACAACTACAACTTAATTATCGCACGGGCACAGGGTAATTACGTCACCGAGCTATCGAAAAAGGGCAGTTTGGGTTGGTTCGCTGTTTAGAATAATGTTTGTGTAGTTCAATGTAAGTTATTATGCTATTACCCAATAAACGTGTACCGGTAAAATGCTGTAACATTGCCAACATGCTTAACATTGCCTACATTCTAAAAAGTTAAATTATTGCCGCTGAGTTTTTTTTTTGCCAAATAGATAGTCGACTTGCTTTTAATAACACCATAGACAGTAAAAACATTTCTCAGAGGTAAAAAATTAACTTTTTACAATGTAGACAATTTTGAGCATGTAGGCAATGTTAGGTACCTACAGCATTTTACGTACTTACCTTATTGATAAAACATTATAAAATGTTGAAAAATTCAGCTTTTAAGCTTTATTTAGGGAATATTTGTACACCAGAAATGATAGATTATAAATTATGAGACCATGACAATTGTATTTATACAAATAAACTAGTCTTTCTTTCATTTTTTCAATGATATCCGCTCCAATGTGAAGCCTCCTGGTGGCGTTGGCCATTGTTTAACTATTGTTTCTGCTAATTAAACCTGTTTAATAAAGAATTAACCGTGTTTGATAAAGACTTAGGTATTCTTTTTGCATAATAACTTTGGATTTAACACAATAATTTAGCGCTAAATGCATTTAAAAGATCATTCTGTATCTTTCGACTTCAAAATATTCGACAAAGATGCAGTGATATTCCAAATACGTAATCAAGGTGCAAATGCGTCTAATTAATTCATTATATTCTTCATTTCATTCAAACTCAAACTCAAACTCAAAATCATTTATTTCAATTAAACCATTTACAGGTACTTTTGAATTGTCAGAGTCAGTCAGTCAGAAAGTTGAAGCTAGTTGCTCGTTCCAAACAGTAGGTTTCTATGGAGAAGAACGAGCAAGAAACTCCATGAACACTCTTTTAAAATCAGTTAAATTTTACAAATTTAGGTTACATCATTCATGTTGAATCTAAGGGTACAATGTGAGAACAATGTAACACGTCTTGCATGTTAAAAGAGGTCTAGAGAAAAATATAGTTATAATAACAATTCAAACCAAAATTTAAAATAACCGAGGCAGCTAAGAGATGACCAGTCCCAACCGACGGCGTCCGTTCACGAACATGACGCATGGATCGGCACCATTTAGCTCAACCATTTTGAAGGGAACCGAATGATCCAACACATGCGCCACCGGCAGCGAGACATTCAAGTGAGCATGACTCTCCCAACCGCCAGGGCATATTCAAGTCAATGAGAGGTATACCTCGTAAATGGTAGCTTTAAAGAACATAGTGCTCACATGTATGTGCTACGAAAAATTATATAATACTAACACATTGAGTTTATACAATGCAAAGATAATATAGATCTACATCTTCAGCAGCTCCAAAAATTGTTACAAATGCTAATCAATTAATCTATGAACCCTTATGGCTGTGGAGCTAGACCAGCATCCAGCCAAGCATTTTTATCAGTGATGTAATCACTCAACTTATAATATGCTCGGTTGCATAGTGTGCGTTTAATACAAGACTTAAATTTTGTCTCATTTAGTTGAACAATGTGGGGAGGTATTTTATTGTAACACTTTAAACAGTACCCCATGAAAGACGAATCTACTTTAGCCAGTCTGAAACCTGGTTGAACTAGTTGGTCCCTATTTCTAGTATTATAATTATGTCTGTCACCTCTTTTATCAAAAAGATGCAGATTTTTTCTAGCGTACATGATGTTTTCATAGATGTATTGACAAGGCACCGTCATTATGTTAATTTCCTTAAACAGTTCCCTTAGAGAATCGCGCATACGCAGATTGTAAATGGCTCTGATGGCTCTTTTCTGCAGAATAAAAATAGAATCGATGTCTGCAGCTCTTCCCCACAATAAAATACCGTAAGACATAATACTATGAAAGTAACTAAAATAGACCAGTCTCGCGGTATCCACATCAGTAAATTGCCGAATCTTTCTGACAGCATATGCTGCCGAACTTAGCCGTCCTGCGAGAGATGTTAAATGAGGACCCCATTGTAGCCTTGAGTCGAGCGTCAATCCCAGAAAAACGGTTTTATCGACGAATTCCAGTTTCTCTTTATTCAATACTATTTACACATACATTATAGCCTTCCTCGATAAACGGACTATCCGTAGCGGACCGTGGCATCACTTTGGGCCCTATCAGAATATCAGCGCTGTGACGTTTTTAAATGTTACAGCACAATGCTGAGATAGGGGCCTTTTGGCATCGTACAGGACCGATTTCGTTTCTTATTTTCTTATTTTTTTTATTTTGTAATATTAGGTCCTTACATATGAAATTGCCGATACTTAATACTGGCAACTTTGAAATCAAATATTTTGTGTTTGATTAGGAATTCCAAATTCAAAATTATTTCAAAATAAAGACTAAAGAATATTGTTTTAAAATTCGTGTTTCATTTGTTTTCACGTCATTTGTTTCGGCTTGAAAATTGCTATTGCAACAACAATGGAGAAATTAAAAATTCGCGGTATTTACGAATATGAGATCCACCGTGGCTCCAGTGCAGCAGATACGGCTGTACGGGCCAGGCACCGCTAACGAACGAACGGTGCGTTTTTGGTTTCAACGTTTCCGTTCTGGAAATTTTGATTTACAAAATGATCCTCGTGGACGACCGGATACTTAAATGAATAATGAAGAATTAAAGGCGATAGTGGAAGCGGATCCATCTCAAACCACTTCTGAATTAGCAGCAGCCTTTGGAGTAAGTGACAAAACAATCACTATCCATTTGCGTCAAATTGGAAAAGTAATAAAGCTCGAAAAGTGGGTACCGTACGAATGGACTGAAGCACACCAACAAACACGCGTCGGTTGCTGCGCTTCTTTGCTCAATCGTCACAATAATGAGGGAATTTTAAATCGTATTGTCACTCGTGATGAGAAGTGGATCGTGTACGATAATCGCAAGCGATCATCACAATGTCTTAACCCTGGCGAACCGGCAAAACCTTGCCCCAAGCGAAAACTGACCAAAAAGAAGATTCTAGTTAGTGTTTGGTGGTCCTGTGCTGGTGTCATCCACAACAGCTTCTTGAGATCAGGCCAGACGATTACTGCAGACATGTATTGTCAACAGTTGCAAACAATGATGGAAAAGCTCACCATTTAACAACCGAGACTGGTCAATTTCTCTAGCCCATTGCTCCTTCAGGATAACGCTCGACCACATACTGCACATCAGACGGTCGCCAAGCTAGAGGAGCTGCGACTGGAAACTCTGCGTCACCCACCACACTCTCCAGATCTTACCCCAACCGATTACCACTTATTCCGAAATTTGGACAACTTTTTACAAGGAAAAAAATTCAATTCTGATGAGGCAGTTAAAACAGCTTTCAAGCAGTTCATCGATTCTCGCTCCCAGGATTTTTTTACCAAAGGGATCAATGAGCTCCCGATAAAATGGCGGAAGTATATCGATAACAATGGTGCATACTTCGATTGACTAAATATATAATTTCTTAAAAAAAAGTTATATTTAATTTTTTGATACCGAGCGGCAATTTCATATGTAAAGACCTAATAATACTTAAACCTTGTTGTTATTTGTGTGTTTCGTCCTGTGCGGGCCAATAAATGCTTTTTCTTCTTTCTTCTTGTTCAAAAATATTTTTACAATTTGAACCAGTAGATCCTGAGATTAGCGCGTTCAACCAAACAAACAAACTCTTCAGCTTTATAATATTAAGCATAGATAATTGTGTCTGCTTAACGGACAGTGAAATTGTTAATTTATTTAGCTTTAATAGGTTAAGATACCAAGTATAGGGTAAATAAATGAAGCTTATTTACCCTATAATACGATTGGCATTTAAACCTCCTGTCTGTGCTTGGCTTCTATTAAACAGGCTGCAACACTTTTAACTTTATTACCATACTGACACTATTCTACAAAGACCTTTCAAACCCACTGATACTCGTCCCGACACTCCATTTCAAGCTCTGTTTGATTTCAATCTGTGCTAGTGATGTGACCCAATTAGTGGTTCGTCGCAAGTGATACTCGACGTGTGAACACTTCACTGTCTATAAGTACTACTTCATGTTGAAACGCAAGAGAACTGGCAGGTGATAGACGGGGACGTCTAGCGAATTTGAAACAATAAGTTGGGTTTTGGTTTTGGAATAGGGTTAAAAAGGTCACGCAACGCGGTTCTGTGTCTATGTAAGTATTTGCCGTTAGCAAAAGACGAGAACATCCAGATAAGAGTATATGTCATTAGCATCGAAGAAGTACTTACTACAAAACTAGTTTCTGTGGGTAGAAACTAGTTTTCCATTTCATCTGAAGTCTTCAGAATTAAGTCAAGTCCTGAATTATCCCACGTCATAAAAATATCCTATGTGTTAAGCTGGATCAATATCTATAAATACATACATGAATAAACATTGTCTAGGGATATTTCAAGATTTTAATAAAAAACATGAATATGAAAAATAATAAATATTCGACACTTGTTTAAAATGAAATGATTAAAGGTTGGCAAGAAATGTCTACTCTTTCAGTGGGCTAATTCACGTAACTAAAGAAGTGCAGTTGCAGTTAAGTTTCGATCGAAACAACGCTTTTCGTATTCTTTATCGCTGTCAGACACGCTTGCGTCAAGTTCGCGTCACGCGAGCGCAATAACGGCATTCTACTGTTGCGCGTTTTTGGTGCGTGCTTCGGAACGCAACATGATCGGTATTCTACTATTCGTTTGGTGTCTCAAAATGACAGTTAAAAAGCATTAAAATGTGTACTGGGGCATTATTTTAATATAATAATAACGTCACATTCATTGCAATGTAATCGATCGATATTTTTTCTCTCATGTGGCTAGACCACAAGTAAGTTTGGTAGAGTTTGGTTGTCGTACAGTTGACGTGCAGTTCACGCGCAGCTTTCGCGCAGTTCAAAGATTACAAGAATACCGTTTATCACTCAAATTTGAACCTAACTGCAACGGCACTACCACTTCATCGGCGCGTGATAAAATTACGTGATAGCCCTCTGTTCACATTGGCGACTTTCGTAAATGTGTTAATTCGTGCAATCGTGATGCAAATTAAAATAGTGTTCAAACCTTATTTTTGAAAATGGTACAGTTAGCGAGAATGTTGATTGCTTTAGGTTGAGTATGTTCCAGAAAAGTTCCCAACTACAGATCCAATGAAGCACAACTGTATTTTTTTTCAAAAAGAAATCATAATTCTTGCTATCTGTTCCATTTTTAAATATCCCTAAAAATCTTCAAATATCCTTTGTCAATGTCGAGCAGTGTGTGTTTGCCAAATTACAGCTAATTGCGTTCAGCCGCTTAAGTAGGAAAGAGTTCCTTTCTTAAATTAATTTATCCATTCAACCATCTTCAGAAACTTTCGCGTTTAAATAGTAAGTAAGAAGTAGGTTGGGTGCAATATGGACACGACACAAATGCCCATTATCATTGTGTACTTTTCACAAATTGATGCCACAGCACATCAGTCTTAACATTGCCACGTTCGAATTATAATAGACATGCTGTACAGAGCCGTGAATACCAGGCATGGGAATGCGTGAATATATTTGTACACACAAATATCATCTCATTATTATTTTTTTTCAGATAAACTTTATATTTTCATTATTATTATATCTAGACTACATTAATTAAATAACGTAATAAGGTTATCATTATTTTAACTTTGTTATTTCACAATAAATGAGGCCGTTAGCGCAAGAGAGCCCAACTTTTCCAGACACAATTTAAAATGCTTTGTGTCTGGAAATGATAGGCTCACGGCCTCAAATACAAAGTAAAGAATTTACAATGTAACTTTCAATTTATAATTCTTTTTTTTAAATATTACTAACTAAAATATATTATAGTTGTTTCAACTACCAATAATAAACCGTTTTTTTTCTAACGCACACTTTAAACGAATGAAGTATATTATATACTTATTGAACACATACCATGTGCCGTCATATTTAACGAGGCAAAACATGGACAGTACAAAAGGGCAGCACGTCAACTTCGTCGAAGAAGAGCCGCGGGCGAAAGCTTGTTAGCGGGAATTGTGAATGTAACTCTGTACCTGCATATTTGAGGCGAAGCGGCGGGACGTGCATATGTAATGTGTATCATGTTTCTACATGTTTATTTGTTTAAATTACATAGTATGAGAAATCAGAACAGGTTAGGAAATAAAAAAACACAACACTGGTATTCAGCTGCATCCGGTTAGACTGGAAGCCGACCCCAAAATACTTGGGAAAAGGCTAGGCAGATGATAATTAGACATCAAGCAAAAAAAAACGCAAAAAATCACGTTTGTTGTGTGGGACCCCGCTTAAATATTTATTTTATTCCGTTTTTAGTATGTGCTATTATAGCGGCAACAGATATACATCATCTGTGGAAAGGGAATTGTCCAAACTTGGCCATTTTTGTACGCGATGCTATACAAAAAAATAATTTACCAATATTTTAAATTATATTTTAGTAAACATCTGGTGCATATATCTTTGTATCAATGTGCATTGTAAAAAAAACCTTTTTTTTTAGTATTTGATTTGATGCTACACATGAACTGGCTTCGGATTTGGTTTCAGTGTTGCCAAATAAAAACTCCATAAACCAACAAATTCAAATCGATTTAAAATACAATGCAATCTCTCCACTATGTTTAATATAGGTAGTTTTCATTAAATAACATAATTAAAAATTCTAATAAACGATATAATTAATAGGACTTCAAAAATGATAAAACAGGTTTTATGCATTATTTCTGGAGAAATCATCGCAGTATAATCGATTTCAAATGAATCGATATATAATTGTTTTTTTTTATATGGCAACACAATGTTTAAAAAATGTTGTTTTGAATTCAAAATGACAGTTGTCATTCGCTTTGTTTATTTGCATCGTGAGTGTTGTTTTTGTGAGTTTTAGAACGATTTTTTTGAAATGGATTCCGATTCTTCCCTTCATGACGACCCCGGCACTTCTATGGACCTCGAACCTTGTATTTACGTTGAACTTGGCATACCTACGGACACCGAACCTCGCCCTAACGATAACCCCGGCTTGAATGTGGACATGGATCCCGTGTTACCTCTCGGTGATCTGATGACGGATGAAGTGTCAACGCAGCGATGTGTGAATTGTGGAAGCGATTTATTTCAAAGCAGGAGACACAGTCTCATTCTAATGGATGTGCGGTTAATTGTACAACATTGGATTGCTCCTCGTTTGGTAAATATTTATTACCATTAAATCTTAATGATTTTGAATAAAAATCAAACACTAATAGTATCTATTTTTTGGTTTATTTAGATTGAAGATGATAGTTTAGTTTGTCATCCTTGCTGGACTATGGCTCTTCATCATTCGAGGACGCAAATAATAAATGAACCAACAACTAGCAGTGGTCATCGTCGAAGTATCTGTGTCAACTGTGGATGCTCTTTGTTACGGACAAGATCTCATAGGCTTCATTCCGAGACAGAAAGAGAATCTCGCATTAGAAATATGGTAATGGAACAGATTGCTCCTCGTCAAGTAAGTAGTTCAAATAATTATTGAGTGTATTTGTAAAATGCAATTAATGTAAATTATTTCTCACTACAGTTTTGTTAAAATTCATATTTACAATAAAGCAGGAAACTGGAACATAAACTAAATAAGCTTGTACAGCAGCATTTGAAAATAGTTTGGCCTATGTATTTGTGTGACTTGGTTCTGTGTTTATAAATATGAAATCTAAGCACATCTTTTTAATTAGTTTTTTTTTACTATTTCTGATATTTATTTATTTTGTTACAGTTACATGGATCGGATCAAATCTGTCATACCTGCTGGCAACGAGTAGACCGAGCTTCTGTCCGGTCTACTGAGGCTGAAAGACATTCGGATGAAACAACTATCAACTTGCCTTTGTATACCAGAGCAGCAGCCACTGAAAGTTCTGTTTTTATCCTGATTGTCATTCGACCCAAAGGCTAGCTGTCCCTAAATGGCTAAGGGTGAAGTTATTTGCAGATTATAAATTCTATGTGCCACAGAACTGTAGGATTTGCTCATTACATTTATACAGTAATAATTGGGAAGTTCTCGCTGATATCCAGTCACCCATTCATAGTTTTAATGCAGAACACATCCAAGATTTTGCATCATTTGTAAATGAGCGACAGTTAATCCTGGATTTTTCTAATATAGAAACTATGTCTGATGAACTGTTTCATTATTGGGTTGGGTTGAGCAAAGAGCAATTTAGACAACTCTATTTAGAATTGCCAGGAATACAAAACATTCCTCAAACTCAATTAGCGCTTGCTGCCTATCTAATTAAATTGCGAACAGGTGATAGTGATCAAAGGATCTCAACACTTTTAAATATACCTCGCACTACATTAATGAGGTTAATGGGTAAAGCTCGAGATATAATAGAGCAAGTATTTGTCCCAAATAACTTGGGGATTGATCATATAAGTAGAACACAAATCTCTGAACGGAATTTATTAATACCTAATGGTTTATTTGGAGGTGAAAATAGACAACCTATTATTATAAGTGATGGAACATATATATGTACAAAAATCATCTAATTATATGTACCAAAAAGATACATATTCATTGCACAAGTATAGGAACTTGATGAAGCCTTTGCTTATGGTTTGTTGTGATGGATACATTATAGATGTATTAGGCCCCTATCCAGCTACAACATCAGATGCCAATATAATAATAAATGAATTTAATGAAGAAACAGAACCACTAAGGAGATATTTCCAAGCAGGTGATGTATTTATTCTGGATAGGGGCTTTAGAGATTCTGTGCCATTGCTGAGAGATTGTAATTATTCAACTCATATGCCTGCATCCTTACAACAAGGTGAAACCCAATTGTCAACTCTTGCTGCTAATAAGTCGAGGGCTGTCACGGTTTGTAGGTGGGTGGTTGAAGCAGTAAATGGCATATTTAAACAATCATTTAAATTGCTTAGGCACGAATTTTTTAATCGTGCATCAAGACATGCAATGACAGACTTTCGCATAGCAGCAGCTCTGATAAATAGGTTTCACCAAAGAATCAGAGACAGAGAGGATGCAGGGCAAATACTAGAAATAATAAATCAAAACATGCATATAAACAATACTCTTGCAGAGTTTGTTAATCAAAATAATTTAAATAGACGGCGAACAGATTTTCTTTCTATTAATGTAAACATACATAATGTATCCTTTCCGAGGATGGAATATAGTGATTTAATTCTAATTGCATGTGGAACATACCAATTGAAACAAGCACGTTCTTATTATGGAGAACACATACGAGGCGATGGTTCCTATACTATTGAGATATGCAGAAATACTGCCAGCAACCTACTGGAAGGTTTCCCACTCCCTTCGGTTAACTGCAGTTTATTGCGTGGTAAAATACAGAGCAGACATATCAGTAGAAAAACATATTTCGTGTATATTGTAACAACGGATTAGACAGGGTTTATAACAAATGAAATGCAATACAATCTATGTAACTTATTTTAATTATGTAGACACTTTTGATATAACAGCAACTTATTCACACAAGAAGCAAATCAGCAATCGCTAATTAGTGTTCATAGATATTAAACTACAATCATTATTTTATTTAATTAAGTTATTAAACTGAGGAATTATATAAATCAAGATTGGGTATACTTATCGGGTTTAATGATCAGCAGAAACAGCAATCAAATATTAAATTGACAGAGGTTCGACCTAGTCAGCAGTCTCCAAAAGAAAGAGAGTGAGAATGAGACGTGCAAGCTCATTTATAGATTATTTCCCGTCATGGCGTCTTGGAGTGCGTGGAGGGGCTTGACAGTGGCGAGGACACGCCGACAATGTTGCCAGCGTCTTGGTTGAAGTGCGTGGAGGGGCTTGACAGTTGCGAGGGCACGCCGACAATGTTGCCAGCGTCTTGGCGGGTCGGCATAGTTGTAACAGCTCGGCCGTCCTGAAAAGAAGTGTCCACACGATACACATTAGTTAACTTTCTAATAAATCTATTAGATCTTCTGTATCTAATTGACTATCAGCGTCATCACTATCAGAACCAACAACAGCTACATACGGCCTCAAAGAATCTACAGCCACCACTGTATCAAATTTCTTGTACCCTCTAAACCCTTTTACGCTATGTATCATGTACCGGTCATGACCCAGCGACTTAGTTATTTTATACGGCCCAGCATACGTAGCATCAAGCTTCGTATTTACTCCAGACTGACCACAGCCTTTTGGATTACGCCATAAGACCAAGTCCCCTTTCTTGTAGGTACGAGCCTCTTTACGTTTCTTATCGAATTGACGTTTCATTAATTGTTGTTTACGTACAATATTAGCAGTAGCGTTTGCTCTTCTATTATCAATATCTAAATTACTTTCGCTTGTTTCCAAATTTGATACTTTACTCTTATGCTTGAACATTAAGTTAAAGGGGGCTTGACCTGTGGTTTCATGGCACGTATTGTTAACACCAAAAACTACATCAGGCAGGCAACAGTCCCAGTTACTTTCATCACTGCTAGTTCTCAAACCATTTAAAATTGTTCTGTTGACCCTCTCAACCTGACCATTAGCTCTTGGTGTTGCAACAGATGTCAGCACATGTTTTATAAGGTGTTTCACTGCAAAGTCTTTAAAATAACGGCTACAAAACGCAAGACCACGATCGGACACTATGGTGGAAGGAAAACCAAATAGCGAAAATATGTCGTGTAAGATAAGAATTGTTTCAGCGAAACTTAAGGTGCGTGTTGCTCTGGCAATAACAAACTTTGAAAAGGAACATGTAATTACTAAAATATATTGATTATGTTTACTAGACTTTTGGAAAGGCCCTAAGTGGTCAATATGTATAGTATCCATTGGCACCTCAGGTTTTGGAATAGGATTTAATTTTCCTTCCAGTTTTCCATAATGTCCTTTCCGAAAAGCACAGTCCAGACATGAAGTGACATATTTTCTAATGAATTTAGTCATTTTAGGAAACCAAAATTTTTCTTTTATAGCACTATCGCATTTTTTTACTCCATTATGTCCTGTATTATCGTGATATTTTTGCAAAAGCTTCCAACGAGCATTACAAGGCACTAATAAACGATCGCCATATAAAGTTTTCTTATACAAACGTTCATTACTTATTCTATAATTATTCAATATGTCTGGATTGGCATTAGGTCCACGCAATTGGTTGATAATGTTACATAGCTTAGGATCCTGCATTTGAACAGTAAGAAACCAATCATCAGCAGACAGAGCATAAACGTGGGTATCTACTGGATTTCGGCTCAGCGCATCTACGTGCCTCATTTTGTCTCCAGCCCTATATTCGATTTCTAAATCGAACTCTTGAATTTGCAGCCACCAGCGTGCAATTCTCGGAACTAAATCTTTTTTAACAAATGTGTGACGAATAGCAACACAGTCCGTTAGTATTTTAACCTTAATACCTAACAAATAAACTTTGAACCTTTTTAACGACTCAACCACGGCTAGTGTCTCCAGTTCGTAACTGTGATAATTCTGTTCTTCACGGGTAGTTGTGCGACTAAAGTACATTACAGGTTTTAAAGAGTTATCTACTTGGCGCTGCAGCAATATTCCTGCAACACCGAACTTACTTGCATCCGTGTGGAGTTCAGTGTGTAAATTTCTATCATAGATTGCTAAAACTGGTTGCGAGACTAAACTAGACTTAAGATCTTTAAAAGCTTTATCTTGGGCTTCTCCCCATAACCAGGTTATATTTTTCTTTGTAAGGTCTGTAAGGGGTTTAGCAATAAGGGAAAAATTACATATAAACTTTCTAAAGAATGAACAAAGACCAACGAATTGCCTGACTTGATGAACATTAGATGGTGTAGGAAAGTCACGGACGCATTTTATTTTATGATCACCTGGCTTAATGCCATCCTTAGAAACGTAATGGCCGAGGTAATTCAATTCAGTTTGTAGGAACGAACATTTTTTCATATTAAGTTTAAGATTGGCTTCACGTAATACTTTCAGGAGAAGTTCTAGTAACTCTAAACCTCGTGGAATATCGCAGCTAGGTAATAAAATGTCGTCCATAAATGCCAAAATATGATCACCATCACCCATCTTGTTAACCTTATTTATAATTTTATTCATTAAACGTTGAAAAACCGCTGGTGAATTGGCTAAACCGAACGGAACCCGAACGTATTCATATTGTCCGTCCGGTGTAATAAAGGCAGTTTTGTGAATCGAACTTTCGGAAACAGGTAATTGATGATAAGATTGTGACAAATCTAAGCTAGTGAAGAAGTTTTTACCGGCTAATTTAGAAATTTCGTCATCAATTATAGGTAAAGGAAATCTATCTTTTATAGTAACTGCATTCAAGGCCCGATAATCCACGCATAGCCTAACGTCTCCATTCTTTTTTTTGACTAATACAACTGGTGATGCAAAGTCTGAATTCGATTCCCTAATAATGCCGGCTTCCAAAAGATCTTTAACTTTTTCACGAACTGTTGAAAGTTCTGGCAATGAAAGTCTATACGGGCGATGATACACAGGCTTATCAGTGTTCAATTTGATTTCCATCTCTGCTAGGTCAGTGAGTCCTAATTCCAACGTTTTAGACGCAAAACAAGAACTATATTGAGACAAAATAGCAAATAACCGTAGCTTGTGACCGTCGCTTATATCACCCACGTTTATGTTTTCCAAATGAACACCACCAATACACATATCAGCACATAAACCATCATCAACTAAAAGTATACCTCTTTGGTCCAATTTTGTCACATCATCAGCAAAATTCGGTACGAAACCAACATTCGGTACGAAACCATCAACAGCTATATTATTTTGGTTTTGTAACCCAGCGTCAGAATTGGACCAACAACAAAGAAAGATTTGACTCACCAAGTCAGCTTCAGCTTCTTGCAATATTTTATCACAGCATTGCCCTCTTGCCACCACCTGGCCAGCTGTAAACTCCACAACTTTCGAACCCAGGTTGTAAACTCGCAGCAAACCCTCCGAGCCCTCCACCACAGATGCCGGGATAATGTACTCATGATCTGAGAGGTTGAAATAACGAGGATTAGTATGTACAACTCCCTTTAGTCCACCATTTATTAGCACTGGAACCATTGCCGCCTCGTTAGGCAAAATAGTCAAACTATTTTTGGAAACAAGATCAATTCTTTGTTCAGTATTTTCTACGACTATGCTTTGAATATCATTGTGATGTTGGGAAAGAATCACCGAATTACCATTTATGACCAGACATACATCGTCTCTATTAATGACAGGCTGCCCTAACAGCATATCAATTTTTCCCAGGTCGACATGAGTAACTAGAGCACTCGTTTTTACGGATAAACCATCCAAGGAAACATTAATATCTATTTCGCCCAGTGCGGGTATTGGAGTGCCAGTAAAACCTTTCAAAAGTTTATTACTTGGTTCGATAATACACTGTAATGATTTCGCAAAACTATAACTTATGACATTACTTTGTGCTCCAGTGTCTAAGTATGCAATAGCCTTTAACCCATTTACCGTTATATCTTTAAAGTATGAATCGTTAAAACCTTGTATGACATTAACTTCTTTTATTTTATTCGAGTCACTATGAACATTCTGCCTACAAAATCTTGCAATATGTCCTGTCTTCCCACAGATTTTACATAACCGAGTGTCAGGGTTAGTGCAATCCCTAACCAAATGGCCTTCAGTATTACAACGGTAGCATTTAATTGGACTGGAAGAAGAATGGTTTAATTTTTTTTCAGCCAGCTTCAAAGTATTGGTGGCATTAGAAGAATGTCTCACAGTACGTTGATCATTCTCACGAAATCTCGATGAATGTGACTGGTAATTTTCCATTGATACCAAAAACTGACAATACAATTCTTCTGGGTTTGTACTTTTCATAGCTTTGGCGCTAGCTTGTAATTCAGAAGGTAGGCCGCGAATAATACAAGATACCGCGGCACTATCATCGAACCTACATCTACGGCACATAGCTAATTTATCGTAAAAGTATTTACTCATAGTCTCTTTAGGTTCTTTCTTACGACCGACTAACTCTTCGATTAATTCCGCAAATTCAAACATCCTAGGAAACGTACGTTTCAAAAGATCCTGCCACTCACACCACGTAAGATCGTAATTATCTAGTCTATTATACCAACGTCTAGCCGAACCATCAAGTCTAGTCTGCATGTAATACGAGCGCTTTGCCTCATCCCAGCCATAAATATCACCCAGCTGGTTGATTTTCTTCAGCCAAACAAAGACGTTATTATCTTTGTCATCCGGATCAAATAAGGGAATTATTATGTCCCCTTTCACACTGTCACTTCTGTTCTCACGCGTTCTGCTAAAGATTTTGTTCATCATACCTTCAACTTTTTCGTTTACCAATTGTTCTAGCTTACTGCTCGAAGATTCTTCGTAGGTAGACGGCACTGCCCGCTTTGCTGCGGCTTGCACATCAGAATCATCAGATTCAGTGCTACTGCATCTAGCTCGGTTCCTCTTCATGATGAGCGGAGTTATCCCACTTCTGAAACTGTAACAACGGATTAGACAGGGTTTATAACAAATGAAATGCAATACAATCTATGTAACTTATTTTAATTATGTAGACACTTTTGATATAACAGCAACTTATTCACACAAGAAGCAAATCAGCAATCGCTAATTAGTGTTCATAGATATTAAACTACAATCATTATTTTATTTAATTAAGTTATTAAACTGAGGAATTATATAAATCAAGATTGGGTATACTTATCGGGTTTAATGATCAGCAGAAACAGCAATCAAATATTAAATTGACAGAGGTTCGACCTAGTCAGCAGTCTCCAAAAGAAAGAGAGTGAGAATGAGACGTGCAAGCTCATTTATAGATTATTTCCCGTCATGGCGTCTTGGAGTGCGTGGAGGGGCTTGACAGTGGCGAGGACACGCCGACAATGTTGCCAGCGTCTTGGTTGAAGTGCGTGGAGGGGCTTGACAGTTGCGAGGGCACGCCGACAATGTTGCCAGCGTCTTGGCGGGTCGGCATAGTTGTAACAATATATTATATGAAAATAACACTGAAGGGAGGTCAGCAATAAAACATTATTGCTGCAACTGTATGGTGGGCCGTAGAACAGTAGGTTGCTGTGCACATATTATGACAATTATGTGGTTTTTAAGTTGGGCAAGATATCAGGAACATATTAATCCACCTGCTCAGTTCCTTGACAATGTACTCATAACTTATGAATCTGACTAATAAATATATATAATTATAAAAAAAAGTTTTATTTCATACATAACCTCTTTCAATTAAATGTTAAAAAAATATCTAAATAAAAATCTTGATACAAAACTAGCTGTAGATCCTCATTCTTACTGATTTGAGCTAATAAATCAATCACATATTATTAGCTGAACTGTTTGTTTAAGAGTGGCCAAAGTCCCATAGAAATTGGACAATGTCCTTTCAACTGTCTAGCTATTACGGTTCATGAGATACAGACAGACAGACAGACAGACGGACAGTCTTAGTAATAGGGCCCCGTTTTTACCCTTTGGGTACGGAACCCTAATGAACAACATAACGTCATTACTCTTTATTCTATACCAAACTCCTTTAAAAATGTACCGACACGTGCTTTTAGGGCGTCTTCAAATTAGTCGCAACGAGTCGCGCGCGCGACAGCAGCGCGACGGCAGCGCTGCTTTGTAAATCCATACAAATCAATCGCGCGACGGCAGCGCGACTGATAGCGTTGCAGTCGCGCTGCAGTCGCGCGACTTTATTTATATGGATTTACAAAGCAGCGCTGCCCTCGCGCTGCCGTCGAGCTGCTGTCGCTTGCTGGCGCGCGACTAATTTGAAGGCGCCCTTTTACCCTTTTAAATCTAAAATTGCCGATAGGTGGCGTGCAGAGCTACTTCCCAAGGAAAAACTTTAACTAATATTTTGATCAAGTTTGCAACCGACTTCTGTTTACTAAAACAGTTTTTAGTAAACAGAAGTGTTGTGTTTGTCGCGCCGAAAGTCAGTTGCACCAACTATTCGATATTCAATAACGAAAAAAAATAATTTACAAAACATATTTGCACAAACCAACAGCAATACTTAAAGACATTAGAAATATAACGCTAACAATAGTAAAAGTTTCAATTATCTTTGTCTACCCTCCGCGAACTTCAGGTATGATTTTATGTTATTTATCATGAATGTGATTACAATGCACACAATTACAATGAAGTAGTCCAAGATCCAGAGTCCCCGGACTGACGTCATTTTATTATAATTATTTCTACCACTTTGTCCGCGACTTTGTTTGCGTGAATTATCTCACGGACCCCTAATTTTTTTATAGTAAAATACAGCTACACTCAAAAATATCGTAGCTTACTATGTGTGAAAGAATTCTTAAATCGGTTAAGTATTTTTTGAGTTTATCCTTTACAAACAAACTAGCAAAAAATACAATCTTTTATAAGTAACTAGCTTTTGCCCGCGGCTTGGCCCGCGGGAATTTTGAGAAATAATTATACTAAAACCTTCCTCTTGAATCACTCTATCTATTAAACCCGCATTAAAATCCGTTGCGTAGTTTTAAAGATATGTACTAGGTATGTAGTGACTAGTGACCCGCCCTGTTCGCACGGGTATTATCGTCATATTTTAACCAATTTATACAACCTTAACAAATTATACACCTAAATCTTCCTCATGAATTGCTCTGTCTATTAGTGAAAACCGCATGAAAATCCGTCAATAGTTTTTGAGTTTTTCGCTAACAGACAGATAGACCGACAGACCGACGCGTACAGGGACTTTGTTTTATATGTAGTGATATTAATTTAGATATATTTTATAAGTGTTGAGTTTATTTACGCGATAGAATCCGGAACGACGAAATTCGCCAAAGAACTAAGGTCAACGATATAGCTCTCACAATATGCAAGTTGAAGTGGCAATGAGCAGGCCACATCGCTCGAAGAATCGATAACCGATGGGGAAGAAAGGTTCTCGAGTGGCGACCACGAACCGGAAGACGCAGCGTTGGTATGTCTCCCGCCAGATAGACCGACGACATTGTCAAGGTCGCGGGTAACCGGTGGATGCAAGCGGCAGGTTGCCGCTCGTGGCGTTCTATGGGGGAGGCCTATGTTCAACAGTGGATGTCTTTCGACTGATGATGATAATGATGATGATGATATTTTATAATCAATTTTTAACTTATTGCAAGACGTTTGGCCATAATTTCAGCCAGACGGTAAAAGTTTGATCACGTGTAAATTCTCTAAATTTCATGCTAAAATGACGTAGGTCTGACGGTTCTAGGTTCTCGGTCCATAGGGTACCTACCTATTTATTTCCCTATTCTGTCCCACTCCTGGGCAAGGGCTTTGATCCATGCCTTCCAGCTTTCCCGAACCTGTGCTTCATCCTTCCATTTTTTTAGACCCGTCCAATTCGTCCTTCTATCTTTTTTGAGAACTGCCGCGACTCCGTCTTACTGTCAGGGCACCAGGGGTGTGATTCTGTAAGACTTCATTCTTACCTTCGAATCTGAATCCGCTGTTAGTTTCTTGCTTGGCATTTTAAAAACTCGGTTGATAATTCGAGTTTACACTAGCGCCACCCTTGCGAGTGTGTCAGCGAGTTGAACTAAATTGTCAGGGAGATTTTGACAGATAAAGTTTTAGATGACGTAAGAAGTGGCATTCTGTAAGGTAATTTCCCTGTCACTTCGACGCTCACTTCGCACTCGAACCCGATTCAAAGTGTCAAATATATCAAGGTCATTTTGAACCTTATGCGAAGTGAGAGTGAACAGCGGTGTGAGATGCGAGTTGTTGTTTGAATTTTGCAGAATCAACCTACAGTTCCAGTATCTACACCTTGTATTTTTAAGACATTTCAAAATAAGAGATCTGAACCACAACGTGAACCCTTTTGCAAACAGTTACAAGAAACAAAAGGCATAGCAACATCTAAATACATTATTCATTGCTTCATTATTCTTAGGTAGGTAGGTAAGCCAATTTCTAGAACCTTCAGCAGTTGATTTGCGGCGAAACATAAACTTGCCTACCTTACGGTAAACCAACATACTCAAGTAGGTACAGTCAGTCTCAAAATTAAATGGTTTTTGTTCAATGTCAATTTAATTCAATTTATTTGTACACTTAAATTTATTGTAACATAGGTTACTAAAGGTGTTACTGTCAAATACATTATGATCTCTAAGTCCTAAACGTGATGGTGAACTATTAATAATTTTAAAAATAATAACTTAAATTAATTATAATCAATTAGATTGTTTATTTAGATATCAGTCAATAATTATGTTAATGTATCACCTGCTTACACACTATGTGTATTTTTTTTACTTATTATAGCGTAGTGGATAAATTAAATTGTTTCAAAAGTAAGTACCTAAAAATTATCTTATTTTTCTATTCATAACTAAATTCCGAGTCTGGGAAGAAAGGGAAAATCCCTCATGGTATATTTCCTCTAGGTATGTTAATTTAGTTATGTAGCTGACTGTATACTATCTAAAATATGTATGTATTAGGTAAATGTTTCATACTTCACACCGCACGCAATATCAAAGCAAATCTTGGGCCATTTTCTCCACGAATAAGCTTTATATTGTCTTACAACTTTTCTTGTTGAAATCCTCCAACACTAAGATTTTTCTACGTTCACTAGGGCCGAAAATTCTATCTCTCTTCTAGATTTCTTTCATATCGTTTTTTCCAGGTCATTAATTTTTGTGCCTACGTTAGTGTCTAGCATTTATATTGTTGTATCTTACCTGTCTCTTTTTATATTTAGATAGGCATTTACTTAAAATGTCTAGACATATTTACGTGACCATCTTTTTTTGTGATTTTCTAGTAGAAAAGGTATTACTTTGGCGATAAAAAAGGTGTTATGTTTTAGATCTAATGGTGTGGAATGTGGTTTTTATGTTGAACAGAAGACGTGGGTATTTTTCTACAATTTATTATAGATTTGGACATTGCAATTAAGTACATGAAAGATTAATGTTATTTCGCTCTTGTGTTATATAAAACTCACTAAGCTGTGTAAAGTCTAGCGAGAAAAGCAATCAGTCAGACACAGATACTTATTGTACCGAAGATACACACACATAATTTCAATCAATCAAAAAAAAAAACTGAATCCTAATCTTCGCAAACGTTATATATCTATACTATAAGATAGTATAGATATATAACGCTTATAATTATATAAAAATGAATCGCTAAATGTGTTGGTAAGCGCATAACTTGCGAACCGCTTGACCAAATTGGATAATTCTTTTTTTATAATATTCCTTGAAGTACGAAGATGGTTCTTACGGAGAGAAAAAAAAAACTTTTGTAGTTTAGGTGTAGGGTAGGTGTAGGGTAGGCGTAGGGTAGGCGTAGGGTAGGTAGGCGTAGGGTAGGCGTAGGGTAGGCGTAGGGTAGGCGTAGGGTAGGCGTAGGGTAGGCGTAGGGTAGGCGTAGGGTAGGCGTAGGGTAGGCGTAGGGTAGGTGTAGGGTAGGTAAATAGGCAGGTAAGTAAGGTAAGGTAGATAAGGACAGGACAACGTCTGTCGGGTCAGCTAGTATAGTATAAAAATCTTCTGTGCGTGTGTATGAAAGTGAACTCTTCCTAAACGGCTGGATCGATTTTGATGATTTTTTTTGTGTGTATACCAGTGGATTCGAGAATGGTTTAGATTCACAATTGGACCCGGTAGGTGACTTTTTTATTTTCAGGCAAGACAACGTCTGCCGGGCCCGCTAGTATATTATATATTATAATTATATAATATTATAAAGCAGAAGAGTTTGTTTGTTTGTTTGGTTGAACGCGCTAATCTCAGGATCTACTGGGTCGAACTGAAAAAATATTTTTGTGCTGGATAGTCCATCTATCGAGGAAGGCTATAGGCCCATGCGAAGCCGGGTCGGGTCGCTAGTCTAGTAATAGATTTAATGTAAAAGTCTGTATGTTGTGATAAACGAGATTGTTATTCAATCAAGCCTTAACTGTTGAGCGGATATAGGTATGTATAGGTATAATATCCGTTTTTCATATAAGCCAGGCTGTCACACTTACATGTTTTATTTCATAGCTTGAAAACTACTGACGCGATTTTAATGAAACTTGCTCTGTTAACCTATGTTTAAGCTAACCTATGTGTAAGCCAATAAAATAGTCACAATGGACAAAAATACATACACCTAGAAAGTGTTATTTATTTATTTAGAAGACCTAAAAGACTCTTACAAGGCTCTTACTGCGATCGCCAACCCGCTTGCCAAGCGTGGCGATTATGGCAAAACCCCCCTCTTGGGGAGGCCTATGTCCAGCAGTGGACGTCTTTTGGCTGAAATGATGATGAAAAGATTATCATAATAATATGTGATGTTTGTATAATATTACATGCATAGATAAAGTGTCCTTCTTTTTGACGTCTGTTAAAAATAAGTAGACCATGACCTAAAAGAATTTAGGATTTTTATAACTAGACTCCCGATAATTTTTAATTTTCCGACTTAAACGCGGGCGAGGCTGCTGGCTAGAATAGATAGTCAATTATGATTATAATACACAAATGGAAGTATAATCCCTCGCCTTATAGCTTAGCTGGTACCGAGAGAGCTGCGTGACTCCTCACTCTCCCAAGGAATTAGTCCAACACTTTATAATAATTTTATTGTATGCGCACGCAGTGTTAACAAACTTATTGTCAACTAATATCATAATTGAACTAAGCGGTACCCGCGTCTTGGTTTGCGAATCCAAACACCGTGTCGGTATCTTATACAATAGTCCAAAATTACAGAGTAGCCAGAACTATGTCATTATGTTGTTAACAATATCCTGTAAAACAAAGCTTTTTAACAGAAAAGACAACCGCCTTCAAAAAATAAAAAGTGACAGAACACACATGATTTTAGTTTCGGAAGTTGGTAGCTTTGTTTTGTATTGAACCAACTTCCGAAACTAAAGTCATGTGTGTTCTGTGCTAAAGTTATTAATCACTTTTTAGTTTTTAAAGGCGGTTGTCTTTTCTGTAAAAAAAAGCTTTCTATTTTTCGCATTTTAGTACCATCATTCAAATCCATTAAGAAACGGCAACACAGTCAAAACAAAGATTGAAAGTATAAGATTGGAGTGATTTAAAACATCATCTTTGTATAATTTGTTGCTATCTGTCGGTTTTTTCCAAAAGTGCTGAATCAATTTCGATAAAATTTATATGGGAACATCTGTGAAGTGTACTTACCCTTTAAAACAAAAAAGAATTTTCCAAATCGGTCCAGGCGTTTTTAAGTAATCGGTGAACATACATAAAAAATACACACACAGAGACACACAGATACACAGATACCGACGAATTCAGAACCTCCTCCTTCTTTGACGTCGGTTAAAAACCAGCCGTCACAGTCGAACGTAAATGAGTAAGGTACATACTTTTTGTACCCGATACCTGAAAAAGGGTGCAGCATTGAAACTCGTAAGTACGCATCTTTCCTAAGACGGTTTCGATCAAACTTGTATAAGTCTTATCCTGGAAATAAAATCACTTATTACTCTAGAGTTAAATATTGTAAACACCCTTTTTTTAAAAGAGTATGTATGGAGTTTCTTGCCCATTCTTCTCCATACGAAACTACCATTTGGAATGGGCAACTAGATTCAAGTTTTATAATATGACGTTCAAAAGTGC
This sequence comes from Charanyca ferruginea, assembly GCA_947361185.1. Taxonomy (NCBI): domain Eukaryota; kingdom Metazoa; phylum Arthropoda; class Insecta; order Lepidoptera; family Noctuidae; genus Charanyca; species Charanyca ferruginea. Next base: position 9,669,155 of record OX376070.1, read on the forward strand.
CTATTCGACCGATTCGTTTCTTATTTTTTATTTTGTAATAATATTAAACCTTGTTGTTATTTGTGTGTTTCGTCCTGTGCGGGCTAATAAATGCTTTTTCTTTCTTTCTTTCTATTAAGGGGCTATTAAACGACTTTTACAGATTTTAAACTGACAATCACGTCTAAATGTGCAGTGTAAATGATTTAAAAAAAAATATATGTTAAACTAGAACATTCTCTTAATCATATAGAAAGTGAATATTTTTGATTAAGTTCATATTAAATAGTTTTATTAACTCGTGAAGTTGTGTCTGACGCGGACAAAACATTGACAATCACACAAAATCTACCAGGTATAATTAAACGAAACTTATACTATCTTACAGATAATTTTATTATCTATATTTTAGTATACGACAAAATTTTGAGAGTTTTGGACGCAGACTGCGTCCGTTCTGCATCAGTTCTGCGTCCAAAACTCTCAAAATGTTGTCGAAAAATTTAAATAAATGTAGTATTCTTTCAAAATGAAAAAAAAAGCGTATACTAAAAGATAGATAATAAAATTATCTGTAAGATAGTGTAAGTTTCGTTTAATTATACCTGGTAGATTTTGTGTGATTGTTAATGTTTTGTCCGCGTCAGACACAACTTCACGAGTTAATAAAACTATTTAATATGAACTTAATCAAAAATATTCACTTTCTATATGATTAAGAGAATGTTTTAGTTTAACATATATTTTTTTCAAATCATTAACACAGCACATTTAAACGTGATTGTCAGTTTAAAATCGGTAAAAGTCGTTTAATAGCCCCTTAACGGTCTAATTGAAATAAATGATTTGACTTATCCCGGAATAACTGTCTTTTCGCTGTACCGATACCGCCAAAATTCATCTAGTAAACAAGATATCCGAGATTAATATAATGGCGGCCACTACATTACCACCTGTGACAATGACAACTCGTGTGAATATCATTGACAGTTGACGCCACTATGAACTGGCAAAATTATGTATAAACATAAAATCTTGCGTTCTGCTTTTTAAACAATTGTAGTTCTATTTTAGATACCTTACACATGTGATTCATCATTCATTCATCACCTCAAGAGTAACAATTTACCGAGTATCGGCTACTTTAAGTGTGTGATGGAAAAATGCAAACAAAGTTGTTTAAGAGTAAGACCAATGAGAAAAAATATTCATTACTCTTAGATGGCATTTGGTCGAACCCACCCTTAATGAGATTTTACTCGGACTAATCTCAAAATTTCAGCTGTGCTTAAATGACGTCTATACTCCATTTACAACAAGATTAGACAAATACACAACTTTTTTTCCGTCCGTTCAACCGATTTTGACTTATATTGCGTTTGTGGCATGAGAAATGGCAGCTGCAGTAAACAGTTGTTATTGTAACCACTTTTTTGCTTCTAATGGCATCCTTAAGCCTACGGAATAGAAGTCAAAATCGGTTGAAGGGACTGTAAAAAAGGTTTGTTTTAAAGTCTAATCTTATTGTAAATGGAGTATAGGTCTCACGACGCTAGGATCTCAACAATTGTTAAAGATTAAAAAAATCTTTGTTCATCTGTGAAGTGTGCAGTAGTTATTATTTATCAAACTCCGCCAGATTCTTCTTTACATGACAAATCAGTGTTCAAGACCAACCGAACGGATTGAACATGGAGCAATATATTATAATGTTTTTACTAGCAATATTTTGGCAAATTATCATTCATTCATTCACTCATTACCTCATTCATTGACTCATTTAATCTATACTAATATTATAAAGCTGAAGAGTTTGTTTGTTTGGTTGAACGCGCTAATCTCGGGATCTACTGGTTCGAATTGAAAACATATTTTTGTGTTGGATAGTCCATTTACGGAGGAAGGCTATAGGCCCATGCGAAGCTGGGTCGGGTCGCTAGTCACTCATACATTTACTCATTCAATCACTCAGTCATTCACTCATTAATTCAAACGTTCATTGATTCGTTCTTTCACTCATTCGTTCAGTCATTCGTTCATTCATTCATTTATACAAAGAAATCCTCTATTTAAACCCTCAATTTCCATTCCATATTGTATTGTGTCATGGAAACCACATAACATCAAAAACATTCAACTCGTTTAGGCGGTTAAAACCCCAATACCCTATTACAGCAACAAACCGAGCACTCCAAACCAATAAAACTCTTCACAAACTCATAAACATCGATCGTATACAATTCCTTCATCATATTACCTATAAAATTGTTGGTTATTAAAAGTTTCACCCCTTAATTGCGTATCCAAAGCCGAAATCCTTATTACTGTTATGGTTGGGTAAGTCCCGCTAACTCCGTCTCTAAAGGTTTGTTCACAATACTTTTTGTACTTTCAAGACTTTTTTGACGCGAACTTTTTTCGACTAAACTTCTTCCTTTAAATGGCGGCTTTATTTATTTGTTATTTTCTTGGACTTTACTACGGGTTTATAATGTTTTCTGACCGATTTTCGTTTACGGCGGCCAATCAATACAGACTAGCCAAGTACGCAGGGAATAATTTGTAGTGCACAAAACTATGTGCTAGCTCAAGTGCATTCCCACTTTCATCACTCCGAAAGTTCAATAAGACAGCAAACGACCAGGGAGCGATTAACGTGTTTTTCAAGACACGTGGATGTTACATAGACAAACCTTGACCTTGACTCCGAGCTGATACTTAGAAATCGGGAATCTTCTTGGGAATCTAATCCAAATCGTGCTTGTGACTATGAAACGGACGGTTTTCTAAGTCCAATTAACTAATTTTACCTAAAAGGTAATCTCTTCTTAAAGTCCCTAGACAAGAGATTACCTTTTAGGTAAAATTAGCCAAATCGGTACCAGTTCCCGTTCTCGAGTTGTGTCTAGACTTACAAACAACGATTCATTTTTATTATATCTAATAGAAGATGTATGATGAATCCACAAATCAATATAATATAGTCAATCTATTCCAATTCAATTTTGGTAAATCCATAAAGTAAGTATGCAGGTCATCCTTTATGTAGGGGCACGGCAGTGCCCCCGCCAAGACGAGCCAAGAAGTTGATCAAGAACCTGTTCTCGAAGCGTTTCGTCAATTTTTATAACTTGAGTTTGGTTCATACCATATAAAAAAAATTCTCGGGATATGATGTCAATATTGGACTTATTAAACAAAAAGTTTCAATTACATAGCTCTTAAACTTCAGATTTTATTGATATCTAAAAAACCCAGATTTCGTCATCAAAATTCTTAGCGTAGGTATACTTCCGGATGTCCTAGAAAGCTGAAATTTGGTATGTAAGCTAGTCTTAGCACACAAACAAAAAAATCTACGACTTCAAACTTTTACAAAAACAATTTTTATAGGTAAGCAACTTACAAAAAGAAGTGAAATCCTATCAAAAACATTTTCAAGTAAAATGTTGCCAAGATGAACCTTGAGACTCGCACTCGCACTGTCAAAAAGTTATCAGATCTCATGTAGACCTAAGCTTCTAACTCTACACACCCTAACTCTACAAGCCCTAACTTCACAAACTCTCTCTGCACCTTAGTCAAAATTGGTGGCTTAGCCGTTTCGTTACTTCAAGAACTATTGTGTAACAGAAAAGTAATAAACAGTGAAAAAATTCACCTTACGACGATGTAACGGTAACGAAACCGCCTAAAAAATTTCGACATGAGATCATGCGTTATAATTTAAAAGTTTTTTCAAAAGAAAGAAAACCGCCTTCAAAAACTAAAAAATGATAAATAACTTTAGCACAGAACACACATTACTTTACTTTCTGAAGTCGGTGGCGGTGGCTTTGTGTTTGTTTTGTATTGCCACCGACTTCCGAAAGTAAAGCAATGTGTGTTCTGTGCTAAAGTTATTTATAATTTTTTAGTTTATGAAGTAGGTTTTTTTTTTTTTTTTTTTGAAAAAGCTTTTTATTTTTCGCTTTTTAGTGTTGCCCTAACATCTAAATCCATTAAGAAACGGCGACACACTTAAAAGAGATTGTAAGTCCTCCAAAGATTGAAGAAACTAAAACGTCGTCTAAGTAATTTATTTGGGAATTTGTTGATTTTCTCAAAAAGGGCTACATCAATTTTGATATTTATATGGAACCATTTCGGAATAAACCCCTTTCGAACAAAAAAAGAATTTTGCAAATCCGTCTATATATGACAGAGTTATGCCCGAACATACATAAAAAAAAATAAATACAAACGTTCGAATTGATAACCTCCTCCTTTTTGAAGTCGGTTAAAAATGATAATAATTCCCGATATCGGTGGGTTACTATTTTGTTATATTTTTAAATGTTTCTATTTTTATACACTTATTAAAATTTTAAAATTTAATTTGTTCTATATTTACATTAAATGAAATGAATACTTAGATAATGTAATTAATACTTCATCTCACACGGCTTCAGATGGAGGATGCAATACATTCTAACAATTATTTTTTATTAGCCTGTTGTGTCCCACTGCTGGGCCGAGGCCTCCCCCGAGTATTTCCAGGTATTCTTTTCTTGCGCCGCTTCGACCCAGCCCTACGCAGTATGCGTATAGGTCATCTCGCCACCACTTCCTGGCCCGGCCTCGGCGAGGCCGACCATCTTCCATTGCGTGGAGATCTTTGCCCAGCGGGCACTGTGCATGCGTCAGACGTGACCCGCCTAATACCATTTGAGCCGGGCAGCCTTTTTGTTCACGTCTAAGATCCCTGTTTGGGAGCGCAGCGTAGTGTTTCGTATTTTGTCTGTTCTTTTTACACCCAAAATGCTGCGCATTGCGACAAACAAAAATGTATGAAATAAAAAACATAACATTCCTTTTTTGGACGATCATGTAAACAAACATACTTTTTACCTCATATAAAAAGTCGCAGTAGTCTAAAGACCCATGGTAAAGTCACCCTTAAGGTCACTAAGTCCCATTTACGTCGGTCCCTATTATCCCTTCAGAACATATTGCCGTTATTGGGATGACCTTTAATGGGGAATCACCTTCATAGTTGTAGGTGGATAGACATAAGTTATTACTATTAATATGGGAAGGGTGAGGTTCGAGTCAGTCTTTTTTATTGCGCAATTTGATATATTTGTGATATCAGGTAAGGATTTGACCTATAATTTAGATATGTAATTTAGTGGGTACTTCAGGTTGTGCGGGTGTTTAATATGTTACAGTTTAGGCGCTAAGAAGCGACTTTTGCAAAGATTTTAAACTGACAATCACGTCAAAGTGTGTAGTGTAAATGATTTGAAAAAAAATATATGTTAAACTAGAACATTCTCTTATTGATTTAGTATGTGAATATTTTTGATTAAGTTCATATTAAATAATTTAATTAAATCGTGAAGTTGTGTCTGACGCGGACAAAACATTGATAATCACACAAAATAAACCAGGAATATTTATCTTACAGACAATTTTATTATCTATCTTTTAGTATACGCCTTTTTTTAACCCAAGAAAGATAGTCTGCTTAAAATTGACGCATGCCTTTTCTTAATATTGCTCTCTTTCTCTAAATAGTGCGAATCCGTTGCTATGCGTCTACAACGTCTAGGACATCTCACTCGTCGCTTGGACCTTTCGTGAGGCATCAGCGTCATGAAGGTAAGTGTTACCGATTTTGAGATATAACGACCCCATGAGTCAAAATTACGCATGATTATCTTTTACGTGAGTTTTAAGATTTAAAATTAAATGGTACCTAATTGTATTGTTTTTTCAACTGATTAAACTTGTTATTTTATTATGTTGTTTGAGTTTGTTTGTAATTAAATTATTTTTATTTTTTTGTAGATATCGTGACTAGAAATCTTTATAATGGGCTGTAGAAATTTAGATGAAGACCGTACCCTGAGTGCTCTTTTAGAAAATGATGACGAGCCTATTTGCGAAGATACTGAAGAGCCAGTAGTGAAAAAACATATTTACTGTACATATTGCCCCTACAAAATAAGGCGAAAGCATTATGCAATAAATGAAAAAAAGTTATTTGCCGAGAGCATAACATTGATATGTATCAAAACTGTATCTGACTGATTTGGTTTTAACTTTATGTTCCTACTATAACATATAATTCCTAATTATTTAGTGTGTATGTACAATGGGCCGATTTAAGTAAAAAAAAAATGTGATTTATAATAAAAGAAAAATATTCCTATGTTTTGTTAACTAGAAGAGGTTAAAAAATTGTGTTCTTTTTTTTTATATAAATGTATAAATTTTAAAACATAAAAAGTGTTTTTTTTTATTATTTCATAGATACTTAAATATATAACTATGTTTGGTTTATTCCAATAAAGACTAACACTTGACATTACAGCTAATTAAAACTCTGCGTAAATTTTACGCATGATTATCTTTTAGGATCATCAAAATATGATTATCTTTCTAGGGTGTTAAAGAATACTATCTTTTTTTTTTTTTTTGACTAAACTTTGAGAGTTTTGGACGCAGCGCATACGATTCTCTGGTCGCTCAAGGTCGCCGGCGTATATCGTCGCCTTAACAAAGTCAGTAAAGCAAAAAACAAAGTTTTACTTGTAGAAGTTATATTAAAGAATCCTATTACCTAGACAAGAATGCTGGACAGTGGGATGGGAAAGGTCCAGGACAAAGATGAATATTGGATGCAATGCGGCAGGATGTCTACACTGAGCATTCGGTTACAAAAATATATTTTATTTGAAAAACATGAGGATACACAAGTTTATAGGGTGAGGTGTTGGGCTAGGTAAGGCATAAAATTACCGACATGTTTACTCATAGATTATGGCGTCAGTGGCGGGACCTTCATACAAGCCGAAAAGCCGGGCTTGCACTAATCAGCTTAACATGAATTAATCAACAACTGAGCAACTTGCTGATTTTTCTAAAATCGTAAAACGTCTATTGTGTTTGCCCTAACCTGGACCCCAAGGTACGCCACTGATGGCGTACTAAGAAGTAGCTTTTACACCTCTGGGTAAACGAGTAGGTAAACCGTAACAAAAAGATGAACTTTCTTAACTCCCGAAAAGAAATAATATATGTACTTACATATAAAGTAGCGGCGTACTTATAGTAACCGGTATCGTCTGATATAGTTTAAATCAAATAATTTATTATTTGTTAAGACATGGGTAGGTACAAAATAAAAATATACAGTACTTGAGTTAAACAGTTCGGACTCCATGCTATGCCAGAAGGCGTACAAATATCGCATGCAAGAAAAGGGCACTGAGTAAAAACAAGAAAAAAAAACTTAAGTAGGTACTGCCTATAAAATAAATGAGAAAAAATAACATTACTATTTTTTTCATTTGTTATAAAAATTAATAGAAAATAGTAAAATAGTAATAATGATGTCAATAATATTCATTCAATAATTTACGTCAATAGTACACATATTTAGTAAAATTACAAAATTATAAAAATTTAAGTATAATAATAATAGGTAAAAATTCTACAGTAATTCATCATTCAAATATTCATAAATTGTTTAATAACATTTTTCAATTAGCAATCATTTTAACTTGTTTTTAAACTGAATAACATTTCAATATTTTATTATGTCTGGTACGGTACTTTATTGAAAATACGCGGTGCCATGCCCAAAACACTTTTTCTTAATAACGCAGTTTTACACCGATGATTACACAAAGAGTTACTATACTGGCTACGAATAGGAACATCTCGTACTGTTGATATTTTTTCAAATAGCTTCATATTTGTTTTGGTGAAAACACTTATTTCAAATATATATGACGCAGGCACTGTGAGTATTTTCAATGACTTAGTTAAAAGTTTTCTTTATTAGAAACTGATGATTGCCTTGAAAGAAGATTAGAAAAAAATAATTCCAAAACATCCATCGATTTCTAAGACAATTTCAACTATGTCTAACGACTCTCGATACATAACTCTTTCGTTGTCTGTATTAGCTGGTTTCATTTAATAATAGAATAGATACTCAGCCTGTAATTTCTGTGTGTGACGCCTTTGCCCTGCAGTGGAAAATTCAGGCTGAAAAAAAAAAGACTTTGGACTTGGAAAGACGTGGCTTTCATAAACTTTCATTAAATTATACTTTTTTATGTAAAACATCGATTGTCGATCCTTGACAGTGACATCAACCAGTTTGCCGTCACAGTAAACGGCATGACGCCCCCTCATACTGGTGGCAATTCTGTTGTGCACAATTTAATTAATTTTAAGCTATTAATATCTCTTTCTCTCCAATAAAGCAAGAAAGAGACATAAATAAGAGCTGTCAATTTAAGTTGGTTTAAAATGTTCATACAATTATAGTTGTCATTTCAGAACGTATTGATTAAAAACACTGCGAAGTTCAAGGGAAAAACCAATTTGACATCTCTAACTTAGTCCTTGTCTGTCGCCGTCCTTTTCTTAAGCTGCCTGGTAGTAAGAGATGCCAAATGCCTAATTTTAATTGAGTTTGTGAATAAGGAAATCGGCACCACTGTCATGCTCCCTCTGCGCCACAGCTCTCGACTCTCTTGTGTGTGTGCGCGAGGATTGATTCCCTGTATGAGGTGCGTAATAATTTTATATTTAGGTAATATTAGGTCCTTACATATGAAATTGCCGATACTTAATACTGGCAACTTTGAAATCAAATATTTTGTGTTTGATTAGGAATTCCAAATTCAAAATTATTTCAAAATAAAGACTAAAGAATATTGTTTTAAAATTCGTGTTTCATTTGTTTTATCGTCATTTGTTTGGGCTTGAAAATTGCTATTGCAACAACAATGGAGAAATTAAAAATTCGCGATATTTACGAATATGAGTTCTACCGTGGCACCAGTGCAGCAGAAACGGCTCGAAGGATTAACGACGTGTACGGGCCAAGCACCGCTAACGAACGAACGGTGCGTTTTTGGTTTCAACGTTTCCGTTCTGGACATTTTGATTTACAAAATGAGCCTCGTGGACGACCGGATACTCAAGTGAATAATGAAGAATTAAAGGCGTTAGTTGAAGCGGATCCATCTCAAACCACTTCTGAATTAGCAGCAGCCTTTGGAGTAAGTGACAAAACAATCACTATCCATTTGCGTCAAATTGGAAAAGTAAAAAAGCTCGAAAAGTGGGTACCGTACGAATTGACTGAAACACACCAACAAACACGCGTCGGTTGCTGCGCTTCCTTGCTCAATCGTCACAATAATCAGGGAATTTTAAATCGTATTGTCACTTGTGATGAGAAGTGGATCGTGTACGATAATCGCAAGCGATCATCACAATGGCTTAACCCTGGAAAACCGGCAAAACCTTGCCCCAAGCGAAAACTGACCAAAAAGAAGATTCTAGTTAGTGTTTGGTGGTCCTGTGCTGGTGTCATCCACTACAGCTTCATGAGATCAGGCCAAACGATTACTGCAGACATGTATTGTCAACAGTTGCAAACAATGATGGAAAAGCTCACCATTAAACAACCGAGATTGGTCAATTGCTCTAGCCCATTGCTCCTTCAGGATAACGCTCGACCACATACTGCACATCAGACGGTCGCCAAGTTAGAGGAGCTGCGACTGGAAACTCTGCGTCACCCACCATACTCTCCAGATCTTGCCCCAAACGATTACCATTTATTCCGAAATTTGGACAACTTTTTACAAGGAAAAAAAATCAATTCTGATGAGGCAGTTTAAACAGCCTTCAAGCAGTTCATCGATTCTCGCTCCCAGGATTTTTTTACCAAAGGGATCAATGAGCTCCCGATAAAATGGCGAAAGTGTATCGATAACAATGGTACATACTTCGATTGACTAAATATATGATTTCTTTTAAAAATGTTATTTTTAATTTTTTGATACCGAGCGGCAATTTCATATGTAAAGACCTAATACTATAGCATACTAGGTAGGTACTTGATAATGGTTTTTATTATTATACTCCACTTTATTTTTTATTTTATTTTTATTAATTGGAAAGAACAATACTCAGCATGGATATTATTATACTCAGCATTTTTTTAAACCCCCGCATAATTAAAATATTACGAAATGAAAATAACACTTTTTCGTTTCATCTCGATGCCCACTTTGTGTTTATAAATAAAAAGAAAGTGACAAGCGATGTTAACGGATCTATAAAATTGGCAGACAAGTGATGTGACATGTGTGTGGAAAAAAATAATCATTATTTTCTGATATTATTTCCTATAAAACGATGCAATTTCAATGTAAGAACTGCGAAACGACGCTCGTCAGTGTCACTGTTACTGTCAGTCGCCGTTTCGTACTGAAATAATGAGTTTTTCATTAAACTATTAACTTTTATTTGTGGGGTTTTAAAAATATTCCAAATGCCTGAAGATACTCTTTAGGTACAGTGGAACAACGTAATTAGTTTATACATTGCACGCACACGCGGTATGAAGAGTTACATACACAAACGTTAAATAAAACGAACGAGTTCTGATTTTAATAAGTGTGCGTATGTCGCGTCACTAAGCAGTAACTATAATATCAATGTATGTATCGTCATCAGTAATCTGTGCAATTGAATAAGTTATAATATTTCGCACCCAATCATTGTAACAGGTTTGGCGCAATGGCTAACGTATCTGGTTAGTTATTAGGAAGTCTTAAGATCAAATCTCGGTTGCAATACATTCTTTTTGTTTTGTAAACATAATTTTCGTAAAACTTTCATTACCTAGTTGAATTGCTAACAATTCAATTCCGTTCACAGATGAGTAAAATAACGTTTGAGAAGTGCGCACGGAACTCTCAGCCAATTTATTTTGACCGTTTAGGAAATAACTACCCACAATTTTTGTTAATTTTTTTTTACTTCCACCTTAGTTTATAAAAAATGAGCATTCTTAGTTGTCAGTCTACGAATATAAATTGCAATCCTAAGTATATAGATGAACACTCATATTTCTGTGCGTTCTTTGTTTCTGATCCAATTGTGCTTCAACTTCTTCTAACCATGCAACAAGACGCAATTCATTGTTTTGCATGAGCAAAACGTTTTCATTAGTGAAATTGCAAGGTGATTATTAATATCGGTGAGTAACAAAGCTACTCGTGACAATGTTTTCATTACGTTAGTAATATTCCAACTCAAATTCTTAACTTATCTCACCTTTGACCTATGACTAAATTAATGTAAAATAATATTTAAATATATCAGAATTTGATCCTGATAAAATTTACTTATGCCAGTCTGTTTTTGTCTAACATAAAACATTTAGTCGAAATAAAGAAAAACTTTTAAATTATGCAATTAAAATAGTCATGAAACACGTTTATTATTTATCTAATAAATAAATAACGGTATTAAGTTTTATTACAATGATGTAATATAAGACAGTCAGTTAATTTATCTATGATTAATTATCCACCAATTCACCATTGTTTATCTGCATTATTTTAAATATTATTTTGTTTTTATTCATTAAGGAGAACCGTGCAGTTATGTGTCCATCGAAGTGCGTATTCTGAAGAAATAGACCATCATCGACGTGGGCCAAAACCGAAGGCGAATTCTTCGGCTCGTTACCACGACATCGTGGCAAGGCTGTTTACGGGACTAATCCGTTTTTATCCACCCGCATAACTGCATCAACACATAATGACATGTGTGCTTATAAACAGTGCGATATCACCTGCTGACCGGCATGAAGCTGGTTTAAGTTGCAGTAAGCCACCACGGAAGATTTTTCTGTCCAACGCTCACCGGCAAAAACAAATTCTATTCGCTAGGTCATATTATTATATTCATTTTAATTGGGAGAACAATGTGTTTATTTTAGTGATGAGAAATGTTTAAAGTCGTTTATGGATGGCGTTAAAATACTGTAAACGAAGCCGAATTACTATTAATATACTTAGGTTTAAAAGCTACTTCATGTTGCCGTGATTCTCTTATAAACACCTAAGTTATTATGTATAGTCCGTAGTTGACAGTTATTTGCAGTATATATTTTAAAGTGTTAGTGATGTTATTGTTATTCAGTTAGAAGTTAAATTAATTTCTTACTATCTAACATGTTGATTCACTTCACTTTCAATTCCACTTTGTTTAAATTTGTATACATTGAAAAAACAATTACGTCCATTCATATTCAATAAAAAGAAAACTTTGTCTTGTCTTATAAACTCTTAATGAAGTTGCCAATAGTGTTCTAATCATAAAAAAGTTAGGTATCAATAGCGATATAATAATATTTTTACAATAGTTTGCGTTATATAAATAATTGTATTGGTTACACGTAGTTTTTTATTTGCTAATATTATAACCCATGCCAAATTGAACCCTAAGCCAACTCTTGTAAGAAACATAATAGTCGAAACGAGCTGGCTCATTCACTAATGACCCAATAGCGATAAGGAACAATAGGATTCCGCATTCCATCTTTTATTAGTGATCGATGATTCCAACGCCTAGGTTATTTAATAAAATATTTTGATTTATTTTATTGGTTTTATTTAATTACCTTTTTATTTTTTTGTTTAAGTAATTTTATTTGACACAAAATATTAATGTTTTATAGGACAAAGGAAAAATAAAAACCCAAAACCATAACACCTGCCGGGGTTTGATCTTACGATCCTAGGCTTATCTATGCCAAGTGCTTTCACCGACCGGCTACCTGGTCCTTATTTAAAAGGTTGAAATATTGGACTTCATTCAATTAAAATTGGTATACGTGGGTATATCATACGCACACAAACAGTTTAACTTCATAACCGACCAACCGACTAGTTCATTTACACACACAGTGACAATATCCCGTATGTGTGGCCTGTAAATCAATTACGTTGGCCGAGTGTAGGTACCCAAGAATACAAAAATTAGAATTTCAACTTCTCTAAACATCTTATGTTTTTTTTGTACAAATCTCGCCATGATTTGAATATAAGCCGTTTCACATCTACCGGGTGTTCATGGACGGCTAAAAATTATTTCTTTCATATAAAACATAACCGTATTATCTCTGTCTTATTATCAGATTGATACGATTGACTATTTGGGTGCACTTATTACTCCAAAGGAGACAGTCGATGACCTTTCCATTGGTTCGCAATCTGGTACTTAGATATACAAAAACGAATATAGCTACCAAATTTTACTCTAAAAACAATCCAATCACAAAGACTAACAGCAACATTGGTAAACAACTGTTGACAAACCTTTCAAAACCATTTGAATCCAACATCGAACAAAAACGCATCGCAATTTTGACATTATTCGCACTGTCAAACATTGACATTGCTTTTTACAGATAAGGGTAAATAGATACAAAAGTTAATTAAATTAATTCCTTTCTTTGATCACCCCCGGGGCTTGAATTTAACGAGAAATTAATTTGGCCAGAAATTAGATTCGATTTAGTCAGGTTGAAATCTGAAACACGGGCCACGGGGTTCGTAAATATTTTGAATAGACAAGAAAACAATTGGACTGTTTTGTATTGGATTTGTTGTCTGAGTAGTATTAATAGTTCGTTTGAGAAATTGAGTAAGATTATGTACATAATAAACCTAGGTCTGCAGAGATTTCAACTTTGTTCAACTTATAATCGAATTGATCTACTTCGAGAATGTAATTATAAGCTTAATATTTTTTATGTCATACTCATGTATGATTAATAATTTGGTTATGTATTGACTTGTTTAATATGGAAGGATCGGAATAAAAAATAATTGGTATGTTTGACAATGACATGACTTATTTAATAATATAACTAAGGATTGACATTACTGATATAAAAAAAATATCAAAATTGGGCCACGCGTTTAGTCTCTAGAGCGCCACAAAGGAACAAACATACATATATACATACATACATAGGCTGAAAAAATGAGCTTTAATGTTTTGCATTTAATATTGCAATTTGATTATTATCAAATAATTTTGACATTTGCATTTGCACAATATGGCATCTAAACGTGAAACACAATAATTTTTGACCGCCAGTGTTACCGTTTGATGTGCAAAAATAAATATGATTATGAGGAACCTATCGACCTTAGTATTTCATAGCAATACTTTACTTTCCATGTATCTAACCGTCTAACTGAATCACAATATTTTTTCTACCAACCAAATTACGTTGTAAACCAAAAATAAACTGAATTTCTCCCAAAAATATTGTTCTACATTTGAAATAAAATGCCACACAAAAAGGTAAGTTTATGTTCTCTTATATATAATATTATTATTGTATTCTAACGGGTCGACCTTGCCCTTATAACGACTCAACTGCGTCCCATATTTTTTCCTTTATAAAAGTTAACATTACGAATAATGTAGACTTCGTGTTTCTTTTACAGCATACAATGAATGAAGAATATAATTTATCATGTGCCATCTGTGTTTATAAAATGAGCTATGCTTATGTTAGAGCACCATTATATAAAGTTTACCGACGCTTTTCAAAAGATAACTTTATAGAACTACATAATGATGTAGGTTCCATATTTTAAGAGCTGAAATTCTTACATACACGGTGGCCCAGAAAACGACATCTAACAGAACGTTTTGAAAGTTTATCTACATGGTCTCCTCAAACCAAAACGTTCCTATGTATGTAGGTATGTCAGCAGTTCAACATTATTAGGTACTTACCTAAAACATTTAAAGAAAATATAATATACCTATCGATGATCTATTCTGCTTTGAAAACGGCTTGGTGACTGCAGCCAGTACCTCCATGAAGATGACATACTTAATTACCATAACAATACTTCTGACCAAACCCTATGTCAATGTGCTGGGGAAACCATTCTCTTTATCCGTATGTTCCTGCCTAAAAGGCTTTACCTAAACAAACTAACAATATAACTCTTCGGCAATAGCCAAGATAAGTTCGTTATCAATTAATTAAGAGTGGTAACTGATCTTTGGTCTGCTATATAATTTTTTACCCTGGCCAGACATTAGCGACAATCCCACTTAAGTTTAATGAACAACTTCATTAATTTTATTCCCCTGTTGCCATGTCACAACCTTTCGCACTGTAAAGCTTTTTAGTAGAAGTACAAGTCAGTCACACCCTTTAAAAAAATACGAAATGAATAGCATTTCTATTAATTATATCCAGGGCATTGAAATTTTTTGTCTACTGTACTATTTGCTACTTAATTTTAAAACGAGTGCTCACCTTATTTTTAGAGACATTGCTAAGCGGCTGGTCGACTCTTCACGTGACCAGAGGGCTGGCATTGCTTGGGCCAAAGAATTAGCATTGCCATACGACGTGGTAATGCTGCTAGCTCAAAATATTGTCACCATTACATACAATTTTTCAGTCGGATATATTTTATTTAAGTAATTTATTATTGGCATCAGCATAGTTTCCGCTACCTTAAAAACCTACATGTGCAATAATCCTGCTCCATTATATTTAAGAAAAATTAAAGCTTTAATTTTCTGATTTACCTTCGACGTGAAGAGTACAAAGGGAAGCCCCCAATACGAACTTCTGTTGGCGATTAGCGGAAGACTCCTGAACGAGATTAAATTTCTTTATTTTTCACTGCCCCATTGTTTCATTGTAGGCGACTCTAATTTATTTGACTTGCTATTATATTTGACATCTCTTTAAGGGTTTTTTTTTATAAAAGAACATTAGGTTTTTACTTCTTTTGTGTTAATAAAAAAATAATTTATTAAAGGTAAAATAATTGCGAGACTTTATTTGCCAGAAGACAGGAGTGTTTGTCTTCTTTTGTTTTGACTAAAACATTATATTATGTGCTAAAAAGTAATATAAATAAAGTTGGTGTTAGCTTACTGCGATGTTATTGTCAATCATTGACCATTAAAGAAGACGAGTTTATTATAAGTTACTACTTAGGGACTTGCTTTACGGGGTGAATAAATACTTTGTTGTTCAAACATTTTAATCGTCGTAAAGCCGTAATGGTAACACATCCAAAAATGCAAAATCTTCAATTGCATTTTTGGATGTGTTACGGCTAAAACCCGAAGTGCGGCTACACCTAGTTTTAACCCTGTAGAACTAGGTGTAGCCGGTAGCAGTTGGTCAAACTAGGTGTAGCCTGCGAGCTCGGGACTTAGGGCACCCCAACTTGGTTATTTTTTACCAAACCATTGAGATGGAGGACGACGGAGCCCCGCTGCGAGGGGTTTCTATTTCCATCTGCAGGACTTAATGGAACCTAACCAAACCGAACCTCGGGGTACCTCTGACGTTGACCGTCTTCTTCTAGTTTAAAAACACAAAAACAGACAATTTAACCACCGGTGTGAGGGTGCACCTAGTTCTAGCCGCTATGATGAAGGCTAAACCTAGTTCTAACCGAAGATAAGTAGGATACATCTAAGTTTAACCGCATGTGACCGGCTGCACCTAGTTCTACCTGGCTAAAACTAGGTGTAACCGCACTTCGACTATTAGCCGTAACAGATGTAATAGAAGATTTTTTTAATAGCCGACGGAATATTTCAAGTCTGAGCATCTAGAAACATAAACGGAATACATGGCAATGTTTCTGTCACCGCTATGTACTTTCCGACGCAGATTATGTAGACGTGGTGTTAGTAATTATGTGATTCTGTGTAAAAACATCCTTAAAAGAATTACTTATCTATCTACAACACATTATAAAGATGCCGTGCCCCGAATACACTTTTCAACGCTCTGAACAAAGCCTACACCCATTCACAGGCTGTTGTTTTATTTCGTACTATAAATATTCATAACCAATAAATTCACTTTAACTTTATAACCCACATTTTATACTCTGTGTAAACTATTATTTCGCAGCAAAATTCGAATAAGCAATGAAACGTAAACAGGGGCTATGCAAATGCATTTTTACTTTGAAAGCAATGGAAATGTACACTCTATTTTCTATGTAAGCACAAAGCTTAAGAGGGGAGTCACCGAAAAGCCGCAGGTTTAAACAGGGTGCGATTCAAAAGCGGAGATTATAATAAAATTTAAATATAGTAAGCTGTTTAAACGGACGTGGTCCGAATGATTTATAATTACAGCGCGGATTTCGTATTGTGCGGTGTTGCTGTGACTGAGCTAAAAGTGGGGTAAGTTATGAAAGTAGTTTTTGCTTTATTATGGAAACAAATATCTGTTACAATATTAATCGTCCTCAGAAGATTCCCAAGCCCGTTCCGGGGGGCAATCCCACTAAGTTTTAAGAACAAAATCTGTCTCAATTTGTCAAAAATGCCTCTAATTCACCTTTTTAAATTCTAATAGGCTTGTGTTTGGCCGCTACTCACCTGGGCCTCAAGTCTGCTATTACACTAAAGTCAGAATGGTCTATCATTGATTTCATAATTGTTGATTTTGACAAGTTTGGTAATCTACTAATATCATGGCGTCATTATGACTTTCCAATGGTTAACCACTGACACGCCATTGAAAGAAATGATATAGATTGGTAATCTCGTACAAAATGACAACTGAATGACTGACTTAGGCGGTAATCTGTAAAAATTTTGACAGTTACTTTGATCAGTGACCTACCATTACAACGTCATTGTGCAACCAATGATCGACCATTATGAATTTAGCAGATTACGAACTTTTAGCAAAATGACAATGGGATCGTGTTGGAATGACGAAATTATACAAATAGCAGACTTGGCCCCAAGATCTTAAGTGATGATGCGGCCTAACGTTGAGCACACTTGCCTAGGACAAACCGGTTCACTAGTGCCTTGAAGATACCCAGATTATATATAACGGAGAACAGAGAGGCGGGCAGTGAATGCCACGTCTGCCAGGTTGCACAATAAACGTAACGTACGGAATCAAAGCGCTTGGTTCGAGCCCGTGGAACTTTAACCCTTCAGCAGTGACGCTTCGTCGTATCTCTGCTACCTACATTTTTTGACATTGATTATCACTGGAATAATCTTACGACTAGATTTTTAACAGTTTTAATAAGGAAAATTGGTTATCAAAAATAACCTGACAGGAAAAGGTAAAGTAAGTATAGGGGATTAAGGTAATGTTTTTCTAAGTTAAAGGACGCAATGAATACGAAATATCTACCGCTACCAGCTTCAAATTACTAGGTCCTAACACAAAAAACATAAATTAATTGGATATTTTTCAACGCCAGTATGAAACTCGAAATTTTAAAAAATCTTCTTAACCATGTTTTAGTAAGCAACGGGCAGCGAGTCTGTAGACCATGGTTTATCTGTGAACCTTCCCTGGATTCTGTGCATTGCGTAATTATTTTTACGGTGCATATGCCCAGGGGATGAAGTGGAATCTCTGCGAGCTATTTGAACGTGTAGGGTTTTAATAATGTTGTGTTAATTACCGTGAGAGATTCCGGTTAATGTGAAGTGAATTACGGTGTAGAAAGAAAGGGGTATTAGGGTTTAATGAATGTTTAATAAGGTTAATATTTACAAACAAAACATTATTTTTATGTATGAATGACCATTGTGGACATAGGTTTGGACAGGGCCTTAAGTCTGCTATTACAATAGTGTCAGAATAGTCTATCATTGATTTCATAATTGTTGATTTTGACAAGTTTGGTAATCTACTAATATGATGGCGTCATTATGACTTTCCAATGGTCAACCACTGACACTCCATTGAAAGAAATGATATAGAATGGTAATCTCGTACAAAATGACAAATGAATGACTGACTAAAGTTTACGAACTTCTTAATGCTTCAGATTGCTTATAACACTTATAAATAATATTTAAAAATATATATAAATGAAATCAGGCGAATAAATGTTCAAATCATCATTTTAATCAAATTCAAATTTCAATTCTATTACGAGACAATTCTAATGATCGACCATAATTATGCAGCAGATTACGAACTTTTAGCAAAATGACAATGGGATCGTGTTGGCGAATGACGAAATTATAAAAACAGCAGACTTGGCCCCCTGTACGATTGTCCATTAGTAAGTTGAATATATCTGCCTACTTAGAGGCCCGTAGATGTGTGGTCATCCTAGAGCAAAAGCTGATATGCCTCTGTGCCTTCAACCCCGATCACAGCAACGCTGTTTTGTGGCAGACATATATATGGATATTTTAGTGTTTTAAGTCGTTTTCTGCGGAGTTGTTAGTTCCATTTTTACCCCGACTGCAAGGAAAGGGTTATGTTTTTTTTCACAGATATTAACAAATTATATCCTATGATAATAATAATATGTGGACATTTCACACATGGCCATCTGACCCCAAACTAGGGAGACCCTGTACTATGGGTGTCAGATAGCTGAAATACATACACAAATACATTTTTTTAATACTTACATACGTATATAAATAAACAACAAATAAGATACTAGGCAAACACACGTGATCATCACATAAATGTTTACCCTGGGCAGGATTCGAACCCGCAACACGCTACGAAGCAGTCAATCGCTTAACCACTGCGCCAACCGGGTCGTCGATGTCTATACTATGTGCTTGCCGACTGAATGCAGATATAACATCGGTGTCGATATACCACGTATAATTAACTCACCCTGTTGATCTATCGGTCAAACAGGAGCACAAAATAACGACTCATGTGACTTGGCAGATGATGAGTAGGAAATAGGTATATCTACCTACTTATTATTAATTTTGAAGTTCTGTTATAAAGCTGATAAAGAAATAAAATACACGAAAACAACTCTTTTACCACTTGTGTACCTTGGAAGACACCAGACAGGCAGTATACATATTATTGTTTCATTTCCGTCACCAACATTTTCCCTTCAAAAATATCGCATAGTTTAAAAATATTGGAAAAGCGGCAAGAAATTTCGACAGGGCTCCAAACTATCACGTTCGGATAATTTATAACACTAGATGGTGTTTGCATTCCAAACACCATCTAGTGTTATGTTCAGTACAGGTATAGGCAGTTGAGATTCAGGAGAATCAGAATCAGAATCTTTATTTATTAACATAATTGTTATAAATAAAATAAATAAAATATTGTTTATTTGCACCTTCAAGTTAACAACATAAAAACAAGTACAGTTTACAATAAAATTTGGCCGAAAGGTAGTAAAAAGTTTTAATGAAGTGTTACAGCTGACACCTAAGCTAAGATAAATTAATATCTTGTATATATAGGTATCAGCGCCCACCCTCATAAACAATAGCAATGATCAGAGTACCCATCATTATAGTTACATGTTACTCTATGCTTTGCCATTAAGCGTACAACAATTATTTTAACTCTTCGTCTGTCAGAAACTGTCAAGCGCGTGTAAGATTCTTTGATTGGTTGACTGAATGATATAATCAACCAGTAACAGCAGACCTTATGCGCTTAACAAATTGTCAGATTCATATTTTTCGTTGAATTTGGTTCGAAAACTGTGAGAAATATTAAAATAGATCTAATTCATTTTCCCAGTATTTTTTTTTCCTCGGTAGAAAACCAGAGTTACAATATTATCTGTTTAAAAAAATAAAAATACTAGTAGCTCTTAAAAAAATTACGTTTCAGCTTAAACTAATAAATAGTGGAACAGATGAGTTCAAAACTTTACGAATAGTCCTATTTTAATGTCATATCTACACAAATGCTAGAAACAATTACGTAGATGAGTTTAAATAATTAATTTAAAAATATAGATATATGTAGGTAAGTTTTTTTTTTAGTCTATTGATAGGCATACGTTTGACCACTATCTCACCTGATGGGAAGCGATGATGCAGTCGAAAATGGAGCACGCTTGCCTTGTTAAGCTTTTTACTCTGATAAATAGGGAACATTTCAGTTTAAAACTTTAATTATGATCCCAATTTAATGTTATATCTGCACAAATCCCAGAAACAATTACCTACATGAATTAGAATGCAAGCATAATTTGTTATTCCTATTTACCTGAAACCAAAGGGATTAGCATTTGATTACCAGCCATTTGAATTTGATAACCGGTATGGTATTGCTCTGTTGATTATAATATTAACTAAGCAGTCCCTCTGCTAATTATAATTATGAAATGTTGTCTGAAACTTTGAAATATTGAATGGAATAGTTTATCCTTTAATACTATTATTCTTGGTTATGGAATAACAGTATAACTATTAACTAACCAATCTAAACTTATGTAAAGAGGTTTTGGGATAATCTCAGGAAACACTGATACGATTATAAAAAATCGTTCCCATTTAAAAAAGCTACTTTATTTTAGAGTGAGATAGAATAATTTTTATTTGCAAAAGCTTTGCAACACAGTTTCACTCGCATGTTTCTGGCATACCTAAAAATTATTCTATCTCATTACACACATCATCACATTATTTTTGATCTAGAGAATAAGTGTATATATTATATATAAAAAATATTATATATATATAAAACTTTATATGTAAAAATAGTACCTATATATTATATACTATATTAAAAAAATCGTATATATTATATATATATACTATTTTTGACCTAGAAATATAGTGTGAGTTATTGAAACGGCTGGACCGAATTTTACAGGACTTTCTCTGGCAGGTCGCTGATGTTATAAGAATTAACTTAGGCCACTTTTATTTTCGAAAAAAAAATGGATTCCGTACTACCAAAAAATTAAAACTTCGCTGAATACCGGCAATCACGCGGATGAAGTCGCGGGCATCAGCTAGTATCATATAAACCCCAAAAAAAAAAGGAACCTTTTGTACTTGGTTCTTTAATAAAAAGCTTTTTACAAAAAAGACAACCGCCTTCAAAAAGTGAAAAATAACTTTAGCACAGAACACACATTGACTTTAGTTTCGAAATTCAGTGGCTTTGTTCTGTTTGTTGTTTTGTATTGCCACCGACTTCCGAAACTAAAGTCAATGTGTGTTCTGTGCTAAAGTTATTTTTCACTTTTTGAAGGCGGTTGTCTTTTTTGTAAAAAGCTTTCTATTTTCCGCTTTTTAGTCCTTCCTCATTCCTTCTCATTCAAATCTATTAAGAAGAGATTGAAAGTTAACTACTACAAAGATTGATGAAACTAAAACGTCGTCTATGTAAAATTTTTGGGTATTTGTTGATTTTTCAAAAAGGTCTGAATCAGTTTCGGTAAAATTTATATGGGACCACCCCTAAAGCGTACCATATCCATAAAAAAAAGAATTTTCAAAATCGTTTTACGTTTACCGGAGAAATCGCGTAACAAATCGCGCACATACTTAATGCAAATTTAAGACTCATACGGTTTTCTCATGGGTGCCATTGTCAGAACTGGACCAAATTAAAATGGGACCACACGAGAAGCACTACTACCTTTCAAATAAAAAAAGAATAATCAAAATCGGTTCACACAGTCCCAAGAAATCAGGTAACAAACATAAAAAATAAAAATAAAATAAAAAATACAGACGAATTGATAACCTCCTCCTTTTTTGAAGTCGGTTGAAAAAGAGAACCGCCTTCAAAAACTAAAAAGTGATAAGTAACTTTAGCACAGAACGCACATGAATTTAGTTTCGGAAGTCGGTGGCTTTGTTTTGTTTGTTGTTTTTTTATATTGCCACCGACTTTCGAAACTAAAGTCATGTGTGTTCTGTGCTAAAGTTATTTATTACTTTTTAGTTTTTGAAGGCGGTTCCCTTTTATGTAAAAAGTTTTTATTAAGTATCCACTTTTTAGTGCCTCCTTATCACCGAAATTCATTAAGAAACGGCAATACTAACTGTATTGCCGTTTCTTAATGAATTTGGGTTTGAAACAAAAACAGAGATTGAAATTCCTTCAAAGATGGAAGAAACGAAAACGTCTTCTGTGTATATTTTTTTGGTTTTTGTTGATTTTTTCAACAAGCGCTGAATAAATTTCAATTTGTTGTATACTAAAACCTTCTCCAGAATATAAAAAAAAACACTTTTCTGAAAATCGCATTAACATCGGTTCAGCCAAACGGGAGATAATCGCGGACAAACATACATACATACATTTATACATACATACTAACATACGGGTCGAACTGAGAAGCCCCTTTTTTTTAAGTCGGTTAAAAATGAACAAGTTACCTACTAATGGTTGATGACAACACCAAAAATCTTTCCACTAAAATAATATTTCTATTTTGAGGGTCCAACACAATTAACCGTTGGAAATTTCATTATCCGGTGCTTAATCAAATAACGCACGTAATGGCCGGCGAGCCTTTTCCCTCACCCATTGCATTTTCATACCCTGCACTACTAACGTTTTATTCTACAGACTCACGAATAGCTAGGTTGGTAGGGTAGCTACGTATGTAGTTTAATTATAGTGCGGTACCGTTTTTAACCCCCGACGTAAAAACGACGGGGTGTTATAAGTTTGACGTGTCTGTGTGTGTGTGTGTGTGTGTGTGTGTGTGTGTGTCTGTCTGTGGCATCGTAGCTCCCGAACGGATGAACCGATTTTGTTTTTGTTTTTTTTATTTGTAAGGTGAATTAGTCGGGAGTGTTCTTAGCTATGTTTGATGAAAATCGGTCCAAGATGGCCGCCGCTACAAAATAGCTAATCACATATTTTTTCACAACTCCATCAATATGGGTATCAAATGAAAGGGCTTCACTAGTAGAATACTTTATACTATGATAAATTTCAAAGCCAAGATGACCGGCACCACAAAATGGCGAATTACATTTTTTTTTTTCACGACTCCCTCAATATGGATATCAAATGAAAGGGCTTGACTAGTAGAATAATGCATACTGTATTGAAAGGGAATGAGGAATATTAATTAACTAACGAAATGAAAACTAAAAACTTGAAAATTAGTCATTTTTGCATTTAGGTATGATGCTTTTAGAGTTGCAAAGATTTCAACGTTCCATATTTTGCATTGATGATACAGCCTTATACAGACTTGTAACATTCGGGAGTCGATTGTGCTTCTTTTGCTCCGATATCGATACGAACTAAATGAGAATAGTTCATACCAAGCGCTGCTGGCCCTAGAGTCAAAGTTGTACCTAATATCTCGTGTGCCTGCAATTTCAGACTGAAAATGACAATGTTTCAATGGAACATAGGCAAAGTTAAAGGCACTGCTGTGCTAGGCAATATTAAAAGAGGCTGAATTACTGCTGAACTTAGCATTTGTTTTAGAAATTTAAAACTTTTGTATTTGTATTCAGAAACCCTACGACTTACTCTGTTTAAATGTTTTACGAGTTTTCGAATAAAGAACAGACCGATAAAGTTAAAAGATTTGTGCACAATTTCCGCTTCCTTACCTCTTACCTACATGATTCATAGATCTTTGACATGTTTCCAATTTCAATAAAGCCCGTCACAGACGTAGCTATAATATATATTAATATACGTCAGGCGTAAGGCATATTACGATCAGCTACAATATATATTTTTACTACGTCACCAAAATATGTGGACAGATATAGCAAGGCATATTAATATAAATTTCAAAAATGTGAAACAAACAACGATCGCAGACGTAATAAGGGCGAAAATATATTATTATATTATAGCTACCTGCTAGTGGTGGTTAGCTATAATATATATTATAGCTAGGTACGTATGTGACGGGCTTTATGTTTTTCTCGTGAAAATAGTGACTACCCATACCTATTAACAGAACTGTCCAAATATTTGAATTTCGAATATTAAACAAAAACAGTGATGACATTTATTATTTACTTTATGAGCGAAAATGTGGGTCATTTGCGAGCTTTTCCATAACTTACTTACATCCAATTACTTTACGCCCACATAGGTAGAAGTTGGATTAATATTCCATGGTAAATGTGAAATATTTCACCTTGATTTTCAATATAAAATTATATGCCGCTGTGAATTTATAAAGCCTATTGAATTGCTCATCGCTAGGGCTTAATAAGCGATATAAAAGCATTGAGCGGAGCTAATTAGTACCTAGATTAATCGGCTCTATTTGGATGAATACCTATTTTCTTTGAATTTTTAGCAAAGAGGTTGTATTGGATAATTATTATTAGATAATTACTACGGGTATTCTTTAAACAATGGTTAATAGGAACCTTTTGTTAGAAAAAAACACTAAAATTGCGCTTAAGTAGGTACGGCCGTGTTATATTGAAATAAGTATTTATTTCTCCTTTTTTTCCAACCTGTAAGTCTCAACTGTTTATCTAAACTTCACGAACTATAAAGTACTAAAATAAGGTTGATCATGGCTAAACCAGCCAGTCTCTACGGTATGTTTTTGTTACTGGTGCCGATTCCCTTGTCTACAAACTAAACTAAAATTAGGCATTTGGCATCTCTTACTACCAGGCAGCTGAAGAAAAGGACGGCGACAGACAAGGACTAAGTTAGAAATGTCAAATTAGTTTTTCCTTTGAATTTAGCAGTGTTTTTAATCAATACGTTCTGAAATGACAACTTAATTGTATGAACATTTTAGATCAACTTAAGTTGACAGCTCTTGTTAATATATGTCTCTTTCTTGTTTTATTGGAGAGAAAGAGATATAAATAGCTTAAAATTAATTTAGTCGTGCACAACAGAATTGGCACCATTGTTTGAGATAAACTCAGTTTAAATTAGAATAAAGACTTGACATTTCAGCAAGAAGGATGACAGGATGGTTTAGCAAAATAATAAAAAACGCTCAAAGTAATAAGGAAAATTGTGTTTCAATAAAGTATACTCGTATGCATTGAGAAGTTACAGTATCAACTTATATAGTATTTTAGTTAACGGCAAACCCGCCACACTATTCCCGAACCATCTGCATCTGCATCTGAAAGCCATAATCAACAGTGGCGACCACCAGAAAAGCGCTAACGCAATGAGGCTCGACGAGTCCCAGAGAAACGCTTACATATTTTCTACTTCCCTCCCTATCAAGCAGGTGACAGAACAGAACTAGGTCAAATTGACACAAAGGGATGAATACAAGTGGCGGAAGTCTGGCTACCAAGCTCCACGAATAGTAATTAACATTACTTAATAGGTCCAAAGGTTAATAGGTCGCCAATCCACATGCCAAGCGTGGCGATTATGGCAAACCCCCCCCCCCCCCCTCGGGGAGGCCTACGTCCAGCAGTGGACGTCTTTCGGCTGAAATGATGATGATGATGATGAATAGGTCCTAAAAATGTGAGCTGTTATATTTGATTCCAATAACAGTTATGGCAAAAACGCTTGAACGATAATTATTAGTTCTAGTTTTTACAAGGTCCGCATCTTTATTTAAGCTCCGCATAATAAACAACTCCGGATGTAACCTGCTCACTATCTAATGCCTCCTCTTCACAATCGGCCATGATGGGCGATTACACGCGAGCACGATCGTGTGGACGGGGTACTCGCCTGTAGTCGCCGATCATGGCCCTTAAGGGGCTATTAAACGACTTTTACAGATTTTAAACTGACAATCACGTCAAAATGTGCAGTGTAAATGATTTGAAAAAAATATATGTTAAACTAGAACATTCTCTTAATCATATAGAAAGTGAATATTTTTGATTAAGTTAATATTAAATAGTTTAATTAACTCATGAAGTTGTGTCTGATGCGTACAAAACATTGACAATCACACAAAATCTACCAGGTACCTATAATTAAACGAAACTTACACCATCTTACAGACTATTTTATTATCTATCTTTTAGTATTTGCCTTTTTTTAAGTTAAAGAATAATACTTTTATTTAATTTTTTCGACTAAACTTGGAGAGTTTTGGACGCAAAAATTTAACGCGAAAAAATTAAATAAAAGTAGTATCATTTACATTGCACATTTTGACGTGATTGTCAGTTTAAAATCTGTAAAAGTCATTTAATAGCCCTTTAATCGTCGTCGTGATTGCGGCGATCGGTGACTTGTCGGTTTTTTTATACACATCAAAGAGAATCGCTTGTAGTTGCAAGCGCGTGCCCACACGATCGCCAATAACGCCAATCATAGTCATTCATCGGAGGACAGCGAACTGTGCGGACGTCGGCGTCGTGTCGCGTTGTTCTTTTTGTAAACCGACTTAAAAAAAAGAAGGAGGTTCTCAATTCGAAACGTATATTTTTTTTAGTTAGACCACGCATTACTTTTTTCAGTGTACCTAGTTCGATTTCGATTTTTTTTTTGAATTGATAGTTTATACCTTATAGTTGGTTCCAAATAAATTTCAAGAAAATATCCAACCATAAGGGTAGAAAATTAAGGGATGACTGAAATTTCTTGGTGTCACAGTTTCGTAATTAATTTGTATGATAAGAAGTAGGCACTTAAACAACTTTTTTACAAAACAACTTAAACAACTTTTTTTAACCGCCTTCAAAAAGTAAAAAAATACTTTAAATTTGCAAGTCGGCGGCTTTGGTTTTGTTTTTGTTTTGTATTGCCACCAACTTGCGAATTTAAAGTTCATCAATAATTTTTTTTTCGCAATTTTTTGTGCAACTACATGCCTATCTTCTAGTCTATCTTGAACGCTTGCCGCTCAATAAATGATCACGGACGATTGTGAGGATGTACGCACGATGATCATGACAATTACGTTATCACAGACGATCAACGAGTGCCGATCATTGCCGATTGTGTAGAGGAGGCATAACATAATATTACGGCAGCGAAGTAGTCAAGCTATTGACTTTGTTCCAGAACATAGCCTGTAGTTTGACTTCTGTGTCCTAAATTAAATTAATAATATGCTCTCGACCGACTTTCGGTCACAGCGGCCAATCTTAATCTTCTTCTTCTTCGTGATACTCTAGTCATTATGAGCTATTTGTAGAGGCTGATGTTATGCACCTCACGATTTCTCGCCATTTGTCGCGACATGTGGTGTTTCTGGAGCACTCCTGCAATGAATCGCCCACTGCGGATTTCATTTGGTCGGTCCATCGCATGGGGGATCTTCCTCGTGATCTGGTGCCTTCCACTCTACCTTAAGACTAAATAATGAGTCCATTGAGTGACTCATTATTTCGTCTTGTGACATGTCTGAAGTGTTTTAGGATGCGTGTTTGGTCCAGAACAGATATACGCTGTTTGATAAAGAAATATTGGTGCGAAACTAGGTCCAAGACACCCTAAACATTCTTGGCCAGCACCACATCTCCAGGGTGTCTATTTTTTTTTTTCCACTTCACAATCTTAATAGAGACTGGCTAATTACGCAGAAGATATTATATAGTGTATAAGTGTGTGCGCAAACTCAGGTGGACTCCCTCATCCCTCTCTCACAGTCCAATGAGACGGCAATACGACACGATCCTGGAGATTGGCGCAGGACTAACGGCTTCCCGTGTTTTCCGAAACACGGGGGTGTCGCACTAATAGCTTTTAAAGCTGCTACTGAGAAATTCTTAATATGAAAATCCAATAGCACAACCTGACCTGGGTATTAAACCTATGACCCCACGTTCATCAGCCGCGTTTGCGACCATGAGACCAAAGAGGGAGTCCTAAATTAACACAGACAGGGAAATAATCAATAGGTAGTCACTAGTTTAAAAAAACTTTTTTTACCAAAAAAAAATACCTTAAAATTCGCAATTCAGTGGCAATAAAAACAACAAACAAAACCAAAGCCTTACGAAAATAAAGTAATCTTCTACTACTTAGTTTTCGAAGGCGAATGTTTGTCTCTTTTGTAAAATAAATATTCCAGCCTTAGGGTTGGACTATTTATCATGAAATTTATATGGGACCAACCTTGAGGTATACACTATCAATTAAAAAAAGAATCATTTTAATCGGACATTCTAAGTATGGGGAACCTCAAAATTTATTATTTTATTTTCTATTATTGTGTAAAAATCTTAATGCGATTCACAGAATACATCTACTTACCAAGTTTCAACAGTATAGTTCTTATAGTTTCGGAAAAAAGTGGCTGTGATATACGGATGGACAGACAGACATGACGAATCCATAAGGGTTTCGTTTTTTGCCATTTGGCTACGGAACCCTAAAAACCTCCTCCTTCTTTTTTTGAAGTCGTTAAAAAAGTGAGCGTTTTCGTTACCATTCTTTAACATCGTTCCGACTTCTACAAAACCAAAAAGAAAAACATAAGCTTTATCTAACAAGAATCTTACAATTTGTAGAAGTCAGCTAGGAAAATAGTTAGCTGCTTGTAAGCAATGACTGGCTACTTTTCACTAGTAATCTAGTGTTTTAATCTTGCTCACTGTGGTACTACAATTACGAGGTTTTGAGCTGTACAGAGAATTCCGAGGTTCGTTAGTCGGGCGTGGGCTTTGAATATTTGGATGGAGCCTCCGATCTCTCTCTCTTCTCTCCTTCTATTATATTGATGACTAGCTTCTGCCCGCGACTTCGTACGCGGATTCTGTTGCTTATGCCAGCGACAACGGGGTCGGCAAAATCGAAGATCTGAAACGTCTAAGTGACTGCTCCCCTGCGTTACCGGGTAGGCTACCATGTCACGAAGGTAAATGTAAAAGGAAATTAAACACTCAAATCTCTCTCTCTCTCTCTCTCTCTCTCTTGGGTAGACTGTTGAAACTAAAAATGTAATGTTTATTATATTAATAAGAACTTAATGTACACAGTTATGCAGTAAATATATCTTTATCTTTAAGCCCAAAGGCATATTTATTCAATAAAATAAAAAAATAAATGGGAGTTTTGGCCAGTAGAGTCAAATTTTCAATGATATACCATCGTCATCAAAAATCAGTCCTAAACTGTTACCGCCTTCACCGCGTGGAGGACTCCCACCTTATTATAATATACAGCGAAATTAGTGATAGCTTTACAGTTAAATTTAAAAAATTACAGCTTTGATTTCCACGTCAGATGTTTCTGATCTTCGATTTTTATAAGTCAACAGGAAATGCCCATCAGACTGAACAACTTTTATTAGACGTCATTAATGTATGTGTTATGGTGTAGCTGGGCTCTTGGAGTTCCACATCAGGTGTTCCATATCTTCAAATTTATTCTCTCAGCAGAAAATGCTCATCACGTGGAACAATTTTTGCTACGGTACCATTTTTGTATCTCTTATAGTTTAGCTGGTCTGTTGCGGTTCTGCATCAGGTGTTCAAGTTTCCAAGATAAATTATAGCCTATATGTTGCCCAGACTTAATACCTATACAACAACAAAAAAAATCATTCAAATCCGTCCAGCAGTTCCGAAGATTAGCGTGTACAAACAAACAGACAAACAGACAAACAGACATACAGACAAACAGACAGACTTTTTTTTTTGGATTCGTGCTCTATTACTGTTTCTAAACCCCCCTCAATTATTTTTTTTTTAATATATTCAATGTACAGACACAGGTTTTTTACTGTTTTATTATATGTATAGATTATAGCTTCTGATAAGGACGGTAATATAAGTCGAGTATACCATAATAATATAGCGGCATTGCCATGGTGGATGGCAATGCTTAGCCTCTGAACGAGCCAAACAAAACCAGCTCTTGGATCACGGGAAGTGTCAACCGATCGTTTCGATATTTCCTTAAAAAGAAGAAGACCACTCGAACCATACGGCCCGAGGGTTTCAACCCCAAACAGCTAGAAAATAAACCAAACCAAACCAAACCAAAGTTAATATATTTTCGCCGTTTCAGGTTATTTGCAGCCGTAGCAGCTTTAATAACCAATTTCAGACATCATAATTAGGTCAAAGTCCTTAAATCCACGGGTACACAAAAACGGGATAGTATTGATAATAATATCCACTATCGGATACGATATGTTAAGGGCGCGTATTCGATTTAGCGCAACTCAAAATCTAAACGATTGCTAGAACGGCGTAGCAGCATTGACACACACTAGTACAATCCAATGGTCTGTTTGTGTGCATCAGAAAAAAAAATGCACGAAATAAGCACGAATCATTGAAATTGATCGGCAAACGACAGCGCGCGATGTTTTACAGTGCTTTTTAAAATAATTGTCTAAAATAAATGAGTTCGTATAACGGACTGAAAAATATTCTGTATATTAAGCATAACATTTCCTTTCATATTATAAATATATCAGTTATGTTTTTATTCAAATACTGATTAAAAAAAATTGTAAAAGCCGAGTTTCTACTTTTTCAACATTGTTTTTTAATACGTAATAGTAATATTTTCGTAATTTTGGCTCTGTAGTACACTTTAAGACTGTATATCCTGTTGGAAAAACGCATAAAACATAATATTTTGGCATATTGTAATGGTTGTATTCGTCCTGAAAGTTAACGCTGACGTCTATTTTCATAAAACGATATGAAAGGATTGTCTTCGCTTCAAAAAACCATAATTAAAAATTATCCTTAACTCTGTAGCTCCCTAAATCAAGACTTAATCTTTTCGAAAACTGTAATTGTCTTTAAATAATCTGCTCACATCATTACGATATTGCTCTGGGCAAAACGCGAAAACATGAAGTTTTCGTCACGAATCGAATACACGCTCTTAAGCTAGATCAATATCTATAGGTATGTGTGTTCAATTTTAGACCATTCCATTGAAAGTTATTAACATACAAACAAAGTCAATGTCAAAGCATATATTTCAATTAAACCATTTACAGGCACTTTTAAATTGTCAAGGAGTCGGTCAGTTAGTCAGAAAGTTGAAGCTAGTTGCTCGTTCCAAAACGTTCTCTATGGAGAAGAACGAGCAAGAAACTCCACGGACACTCTATTAAATCAAGTTTTTACATAATATTGGTTACATTATCCTTAAACTTTTGCGTTTATAAATACTGGTAGGGTTCTACATAACATGCACAAACCTATACATACCTTTTCGCCTCAATCGTACAAGGAAAGTCCTATAAACAATTCGATGCATGCCTACAGGTCATAACACTAGTAAATAATAGGGTAGGGCCACACTGTGGGGCGTCACAGCGTAACTATTACGAAGCTTAGGTCGGAAAATTGAAAAGTTAACGAGCCTATTCCACGATGCTCGCGTTTCCACCGACCACCTTTGTTTTTAACGCCCGTCGGAACTCAGCCTTATTAATGGGAAATTGCTTGGAGTAACATGAAAGGTGTGTGTCGATGACCTAATTTATGCTTTAAATCTTCTGGGAGTAGGTAATGAGTTTGTTAATAGGGCTTGGGGGATAGCAATTTTTGTTCTTTATTTATGTTATTTTAAGGTTAATTTTTACTAATTGACTGTGTATCTTTCAGGTAGTGAAAGTACTCATGAATACAAAGGAAACCCTTTTATTTTGGGACTAATATTGAAAGAAAGCGGACAAGTGCGAGTCTTACTCACCCACCGAGGGTTCCGTTCAAATTCCGTGATTTTTTCACCGTGTTTTTATGACCGCGCATACCTTGATGATTGATTGCATACTTTAATAAAACTATATTTTTTATGATTTAATTACAAATGTATAGTTTTCAGATTTTTCCCTGTACTTGTAGTATATATATAATATACTTATAGTAGACGATATTAATTGCCAAATTTCATAATTCTAGGTCAACGGAAAGTACCCTATAAATTTTGATACCTTTGAGAGTGTCGAAAAATACGTTTTTTGCGGCATAAACAGCCGTATCTTTTTTTCACGTTAACTTAGAAGTTAGATTTTTTCACAGCTTCCGAAACTAAAGTCAATGTGTGTTCTGTGCTAAAGGTAGTTTTCACTTTTTAGTTTTTGAAGGCGGTTGTCTTTTTTGTAAAAAGCTTTTTATTTTCCGCTTTTTAGTACCTCCTTCTCATCCAAATCTATTAAGAAGAGATTGAAAGTTAACTACTCCAAAGATTGAAGAAACTAAAACGTCGTCTATATAATTTTTTTTTGGTATATGTTGATTTTTTCAAGTGCTGAATCAATTTCGATAGAATTTATGTGGGGCTACCCCTGAAGCATACCGTATCCATAAAAAAAAGAATTTTCAAAATCGGGTTATGTTTGCCGGAGAAATCGCGTAACAAATCGCGCACATACTTAATGCAAATTTAAAACTTATACAGTTATTTCATGGATGCCATTGTCAGAACTGGACCAAATCAAATGAGACCACACGGGAAGCACCAGCTTTCAAATAAAAAAAGAATCATCAAAATCTGTTCACTCAGCCCAAAGTTCTCAGGTAACAAACATTAAAAAAAAACAGACGAATTGATAACCTCCTCCTTTTTTGAAGTCGGTTGAAAATGCACTAGAACACAATCGAAAGTACAGAACCGCTGTTTTGTTTTCATAGTTCAGGATTGGTCCCATGATAAAAGTGGTTTTTATTCATGAGTTCTTCCACCTCCTGAAAAATAAGCAGCGATTTAAAAGTCAGCCTATATTTTGTTCCTCCAAAAGTCATAATATAAGGCAAAAGGTATTGGGTACGCAACCTTAAATGCTAAATTAAAAAGACTGGTCTTGAATAAATAGGGCGTTAATTTAATAGTTACGCTATTTTTGTAAAAGAAGCCTTTATATGGTGACAAAAAAGGGCAAAGAAAACTAAGAAAAGGAGCTGTTCCACAGAAAAATACTGGCTTGTAATAATTCAGTTAAAAATAAAACAAATACAGCATGAATTCCTTTTTCAAATCTTCCCACAGAGTAAAAAATAAACAGAGTGGAAACACTAAAAACAAGTGAGCGTTGACTAGCAGTAGCTCAACGGTACTTAACCCTTAACGAGGCTACGTGACATTCTCGGAATTAAAACAAACAACTTTGCACAAGTCGAAATTCCTACTTATTCAACAGGACATTAATTATATACTTTCGTCGTCTTTTGTGGAGCTCTAAATGTCTTTTCAGTTTTCTTATTTTTTGTAAAAGGAGACAATAGGAAATATGAATATTTATTTTTGAATGTACCTTAGCAAATGTTTTATTTTTACTTCGGCGTTTGTAGGTTGAGGAAATACCTACCTTAATTTTATTCAAAGCAAGACTGAGTATCAACGATTTTTTAGCCACTTCTCGGAGTCGTTGTTACAGGTTTATTAATGATAAATAATATTTATTTAGTAAGTAGTCTCTAAATAACATATAAATAGCTAGATCTAGGCTGTCAAGACTATTTCTTTGAAACAATTTTGTTCTAAAAAACAATCACGATAAAAATTGTATACGACTCTAGTAATTGGCACGTAGTCAGGATAAAAGACTGACTTCTTTAAGAAGTTTCGGGCCCAGAAAACTAATTTAGCACAAACATTATCATACAACACAACAAGTTTACAAGTGACATATTCAATAATGAACAAGATAAAAACAGAAGCAGTTGAAAGTAAAAACAATTTAAACTTACTAAAACCACAAAAAAGCCGGTCAAGTTTGACGACGACACGGTTGGTGCAGTGGTTGAGCGATCGACTGCTGCGCCGCGTGTCGCGGGTTCGAGTCCCGCACGGAACAAATATTTGTATGACCTACAGATAGTTGTTCCGGGTCTGGCTGTTTGTGTATGTGAGTTTTTATGTTTGTAAACGCACCCACGACACAGGAGAAATTCCTAGTGTGGGGCAACGTTTTTAATAAAAAAAAAAGTGTGAGTCGGACACGCACACCGCGGGTTCTGTACATAGTTATAGTTATCGATTAGTTTACCAGCTGCAAAATAAGCTTGTAATCGCAACTAAATTACTTATTGTCGAAAAAAAAGGTTTTAATTGTTTTGCGAGTGTCAACATTATGCAGCATAAATGGAACATAAACAGCCGTATCTTTTGACGTTGACTTAGAAGTTTGATTTTTTCCCTTCTCCAAAGGATTGAGTATACCTATTTGATATTAATTTCAACTTGATACCTCCTACAAGTATTTCATGAAGTCGTGCGTGACCGTGGCGTGCTGGGGCACATTTTGGTTTGTCATCTTTACATGACAAGGTTAAAGAAATTAAATAAAAACATCCTAACTCTCCTCTTCCGGCGGTTGCGTCACAGTATTACAAGGAAATATTGTATTTATTATTTATTTATACTACATGCAAGAGCGGACTTAATGCCTTTTGCATTCTCTACCAGTCAACCAAGGGTGATGAAGAGATAACATGGCAGGTGCATATGAAAATAAGATATTAAAAAAGTTAAAAAGAGATAAACTTACGAATATATAATAATAATAATAATAATAATAATAATATGTGGGGACATTTTCACACAAGGCCATCTGACCCCAAACTAGGGAGACCCTGTACTATGGGTGTCAGACAGCTGATATACATACACAAATACATTTTTTTTTGTAAATACATACATATATAGATAAACAACACCCAGACACAAAGCAAACACAAGTGCTCATCACACAAATAAACTACACATACATAATTTAATATTTGGTATATAACATACCTATATGAAATATATTTAAACATATAAAAATGCAAAACACTGTTGTAATACTGTGGTTGCGTATTAAAAACAGTCACTCGAAAAAGAAAATGTTTTAACAGTCACGTTATACCTACCTACTTATAACTAAAAAAGGCCTTGAAGCTAATGTTTGAGTCCATTATGTCTGCCGAATGGCCTCATCTGACGGTCTGATCACAGTTCGGTTAAACGGATATTAAAATTTCCACGACTTGAATTATACTTTCCAGTGATTTGATATCTTGAGAGGAAAATTGAAATGTTTTCGACGAAGGAATTGTTCGCAGATTTTGTGTGAGTAACAATTTTGCGACCACTTCAGATAAACGAGATGATATTACAGATTATTGAAAACATGATTGGGGTATATTTGTTATACGTTTCTTGGTTGGTACTTACATGGGTATCGAATCGTATTATTAAAGAAAAACTGTTTGTTTTGGCTATTATCAGATATGTCGCGATATTGGCATTGGTATTACTGGTACTAATGGATACTGTAAGAACTCTAACCTACTGAAATCTTACGGCACCTGGGCCTCAAGTCTGCTATTACAATAGTGTCAGAATGGTCTATCATTGATTTCATAATTATTGATTTTGACGAGTTTGGTAATCTACTAGTATAATGGCGTCATTATGACTTTCCAATGGTCAACCACGCACACGCCATTGAAAGAAATGTTAAAGAATGGTAATCTCGTATAAAATGCCAACTGAATGACTGACTTATCTGCTTAAATTTTGACAGTTACTTTGATCAGTGACCTACCATTAGAACGTCATTGTGCAGTCAATGATCGACCATTATGAATTTAGCAGATTACGAACTTATAGCAAAATGACAATGGGATCGTGTTGGAATGACGAAATTATAAAAATAGCAGACTTGGCCCCCTGATCGATGTACGTATTCTCGTGGTGTGTATTATTAGTGGTCGGAGGTTCTTGGAATTAAAGATGGCAAAGCAATTAGCCCTTTTATATTATCGAAAGAGCACGTCGGCCACTGACGTCGCTAGGCTACACAATGCCTTGATATAAAAACAAGAAAAACTATTCTAAATACGAAATCCTTTCTAGAACGAAACCAGAGAGTTTAGACAAAACATATTTAGTTAATGTTTTCAACTAGCATGCCATATACCTACATGCAACCTTACAATACTTATTGGGCGACTAATAAGTACGTGTGACCACGCATGTGACAAACAGTGGACTGTTTTATAGGCTGATGATGATGATAATATTATATTTTATATCTACTAGCTTCTGCCCACGTCGAAGTCAAATATATCTTAAAACTTATCCTATGAGATTCGGAAATAGTGTGGCTTTATCTATAAGTGAGTGAATTTTTGAAATCGAATGAGTAATTTCGGAAATTGCATCCAAACTTTCGAACTTTACCTATTTCCTGACTAAATTTCGGTCACTGAGGCCAATCTCAAACGTGGCTAGCCAAGTACACAGAAGATATATATATAGGTATAGTGCACAAGTTTGTACACAAACACGGGTGCACTCCCTCTTCTTTCATTCTCATATCTAGTCCGATGGGACGGTAATCTAATACGATCGGGTAGAGATCAGGGTTGGTGTGGGTGTCACACCACCAACTTCCTAACGGATTTTTTTTAACAAAAAAGACAACCGCCTTCTAAAAGTAAAAAAATAACTTTCAATTCGCAAGTCGGCGGTAATAAAAAAAAAGTAATTTTTTACTTTTTGAAGGCGGTTGTCTTTTTTGTTGATACATTTTTTATCGCTTTTTGTTGCCTAGTTCTTAACATACAAATTAATTACGAAACGGTGATACCAAAATAATTCAGTCATCCCTTAATTTTCTACCCTTAGGGGTGGAATATTTTTTATGGGAATTTATATGGGACCAAATTTGAGGCATAGGTACACTATCAATTAATAAAAGAATCATCGAAATCGGACTACACTGAAACCAGTTATGCGTGGTCAAACATAAAAAAAAAGTTATGTTCATATAATGAAAACTACTGGGACAAACTATGTTAAATATGGGACCAAATGAGGGCCAATTTTATGGGACCAAATGGCAACTATTCCGCATCAAACTAAAGAAGAATCACGTAAATCGGATCACAAATCTCAGCGTAATCTGTGTACATAAATAAAAAAAAAATATCAATCGAATTGAGAACCGCCTTCTTTTTGAAGTCGGTAAAAAACCCAAATCACTCTTTGCCCGATCTATTAATCAAACCCACGACCTGATGTTCAGCAGTTGTGCTTCCGATTGCGAGACCAACGGGGCAGTCGGGGACCTATTTGTAATAATTATAAGCAATAGCTAACAGAAGTGACAGGGATGACAATTCTAAAGTAGTCGAACACACAACACTATTACATGCTATTATTAACAAATATACAACTACTTACTCGTACCTTATTTTGAAGCCCCACTTTCCTTTGACTCCCACGTTCACTTCCTGAAAGAGAATAAGTTACAACTTTGAAGGCTGTATAACAGGTTTCATTTGAAAGTGGAACACAATAATATTTTAACTAATATTATATAATGGTAAAAATGTTTGTTTGTGTGTGTTAGTCAGTTTGTTAGAAGTAGTGATTCGATTTCAAATATTATTTTACTGATAGATAGGTAGGTTGTTTATTGAATTCGTATTTTTGGAATATATTATCAGATTTGGACATTATTAACAAAATTCTAAGCAGTTGCATTTCAGTTTTGTTAAAATGTTTACGTAAAGAATCGAAGACACATTTGAAAAATTTATAAAAATATGTTTAAAGGTACTGGAAGATCGATGAAAGTGGGACTGTAGGTACGGGCTAAATATAATAATAAAATATAATAATAATAATAACTTACCAAATTACCTATACTCCGTTTACAATAAGATTAGACATTTACCCAACCTTCACTACAGTCCCTTCAACAGATTTTGACTTCTATTCCGTAGGCTTAAGGATGACATTAGAGGCAAAAAAGTGGTTACAATAACAACTGTTTTTTGCAGCTGCCATTTGTCATGCCATAAACGCAATATAACTCAAAATCGGTTGAACGGACTGTAAAATAGGTTTGTGTATATGTCTAATCTTATTGTGAACGGAGTATAATTAAAAGTAAGTCACAAAGTATTTTTCAGAAACTTGTTGAAACAACGTACCTACCTAGTTAACCTATTCAATATCTACAATTTTCTTGCTGAAACCATAAAAAGGCTTTGAAAAGCCCACAAAAAAAACTTGTCGCAAAAAGGAAAGGGTTAAACAATGTTTATTTGAGTATCATTTTTAAGGTTTTCTTCTACAAACTCTTGGTTGGGTAACATTCACCTCCATTTCGTTTTCAATTAAAATTAAGTTTATAAGGCTTCGCAATTCGCATTCACAAATCATTTTTATTACTTGGTAGAGAAAAAAGTTGTGGGCGGGACGCCTATAAGTACCTATCTTTAGATGGAATATTTACTTTATTGTATTCCCAAAGTAAAAAATAATAATCTAAGTAATTAAAATATTATGTTGTTTTTATCATTGGACCAGCTGACGCCCGCGACTTCGCTCG
Source organism: Charanyca ferruginea (assembly GCA_947361185.1). Taxonomy (NCBI): domain Eukaryota; kingdom Metazoa; phylum Arthropoda; class Insecta; order Lepidoptera; family Noctuidae; genus Charanyca; species Charanyca ferruginea. The sequence goes on from OX376070.1 coordinate 9,707,932, forward strand.
TGTGATTGTCGGTTACCAACAAGGTTTACATTTTTCATCGCGATACCCTATTTTTTCTAAATCCTTAGTTACTCTTTATAATATAAGCTATTTGTAAGTGAAAGTCCCGTCAAAATCGGTCCAGCCGTTTCAGAGATTAACCAGAACAAACAGACAGATAGACAAATATTTTAAAATTGTTTGATTGGCATAATTACTAAATAATTAAAGCTTAATACTTTAATAGAAAGATGTTATTTTGTCATTACAAACAGATACTTCAATTGTATTTATTTGTATAGAATTCGGAAAAGTCACAAATATCATTGGCATCCTAAAACTTCATAAAATAAATAAGAGTCAAATACAGACATCCCAAAATGTCAATTATTAAAATACCGTGTCGTTTTACTCACGAATCTTCATTTAATGAAAATCCATCATCATTTTAAAACAAATACCTATCAATCCTATCATATTTTAGTACTGTCCATCGATTCGAGTATCTGGCAGCTGTGTAGGAAATTCTGCCTGAATTTCATCTACCAATTTTTGGTGCCAGCCTAATTGGATAAAGGGATAAATAAATCAATTAAATTGTTCCGCTGACTGAGCCCCCTAATGGCGTCGGATGTTGGTGCGTAAACACCAATCCAGGATGACCTACCCCACCCCCTTTTCCCATATTAATTATAGGATATGAGCAGCGAAAATATTTCGAGAGATAGGGGTCGAGCCATATTGGCACTTATGTTGACAATGATTAGGTACCTATATGGTTTTGATTTTGAAAGTTGTATTTTTATGCGTTTAGAGTTGTTTAAGGATTAATAAGGATTGCCACTTTTCGACCTACGATAATTCACTTGATCTGCCTCTTATGTACGAAGTTGTTAGTTCACAACCGGGTACAGGTGTAGGTATGATTCTGTAAGACCTCATTCTAAACTTCGAATCTGAATCCGCTGTGAGTTTTTTGATTGGCATTCTAAAAACTCGGTTGATAATTCTAATTTACACTAGCGCCACGCTTGCGAGCGTGTCAGCAAATTGAACTAAATTGACAGGGAGATTTTGACAGATAAAGTATGAGATGACGTAAGAACTTACGTCACGCACTTACACACGCACACAAGAACTTACGTCACGCACTTACACACGCACACAAGAACTTACGCATAAAGTTCAAAATTACCTCATTCTGTAAGGTACCAATTTCCCCGTCACTTCGACGCTCACTTTGCACTTGAACCCGATTCAAAGCGTCAAATATATCAAGATCATTTTGAACCTTATGCGAAGTGAGAGTGAATAGCGATGTGAGATGCGAGTTGTTGTTTGTATTTTACAAAATCGACCTACAGGTGACTCTTTCTATTTCATAAAATATGTAATTTTTAGATTTATGTTGGATATCATTGACATCAATGAAACATGAACAGGCCGGATTTCGCCGCGGCCTCTCTACTACCTACCACCTCCAAACTATCAACCAGATTATCGAAAAGCATGTAGAATTCCAACTCCCACTTTATATCGCATTTGTAAACTATCCAAGAGCTTTCGATAGTATCAGCCATTGTTAAATTTTTAACGCTCTAAAAAATTAAGAAATAGACCCCACTTATATTCAACTTTTGCAAAATATCTACAGAAATAGTACCGCAGCCATTAAAATCAATAACACGACAGGACCATCTTTTCTGATAAATAAAGGAGTCAAGCAAGGAGACCCGCTGTCTCCAAAATTATTCACGGCAGTTAAGTACTGGATTGGAAGTCTTCAGAAAGCTGACAGCAGGCTGGGTTGAGAAAGGCATTATGGTCGGACATAAGAGATTATTCAATCTCCGAATTGACGACGATATTGTTCTCTTCGCAACATCAGGCTCCGAGCTGACTCAGATGCTAGACGATCTTAGCACGGCGAGCCTAGAGGTTGGATTTCGGATGAATATGTCGAAGACCAAGTCCATGACGAACAGCACAAACACAGTGGCGGGTAAGGAGGTAGGATACGTCGATGAGTATCTCTATCTTGGTCAAATAGTCTCTTTTCAGGCAAGACAAATATTTACAGGTACTTTATTTTTTTAACATGCGACATTTTACAAAAAAAATCAGTAGGTAGGCAGGTAATTGTAAGTACCTACACTTATTATCATAAAGATACTTAAAATTGAAATAAGGTATAATGTTCATATAATAGAAATTTTGTTGTTTCACATTATTATTTTCGGGTAGAAAGCCTGTCATTATGTATTGTTACTTAATGTCACGCATGGATATCAATTTTGTGTAATTAGGTTTGTTATTTATTTTGTTTTTAATGGTAAAGGTATAGGTATGTAAGTATGTAATTACTTAAACGGAAATATCGGAACATGCCAACCTTAGATCTCGAAAAATATTTGATTAAACCGTAATTAATACTAATCATGGATATCGAATAATAAAGGGCCTTTACAAAGGGTTTGTGAGAAATTCAAAGTTAATTGAAATTACCTTATTTATTTATTTACATTAATAAAAATGGAAAACAATAACTGTTTAACTAAAAAACTAATTCAATAAGGCATCAAAAAATTCTTCCACTTCGCCGTCATCTGGGAAGAGACTTACAGCATTGCCACTTTGGACGACAATGTTTCACCAGCTTCTTGGATCACGGGAACTGTCACGTATATCGAGGAAGTGTCAACCAACCTTTTGGACATAAAAGGTATTTCTTTTTGCTATATCTTATAATTATATATTCGAGTAGTTAAAAAGGACAAGTGCGAGTCGGAGTCGCTCACCGAGGGTTCCGTACAAATTTGTAGATATTAATATTTGTAGGTACTAATATTATAAATGAGAAAGTAACTCTGTCTGTTACGCTTCCACGCCGAAACGGCTGAACCGATTTTGATGAAGTTTGGTATGAAAATAGCTTGAACCCTAGGAAAACACATAGGGTATTTTTTAATCCGGGACTTCGTCTACATCCGCGATAACCGACATTTACACGGATCAAATCGCGGACATAAGCTCGTTATAAATTATGATTTTTTTTATATGATTTTATTACAAATGTATAGTTTTGAGACTTTTTTCTGTATTTATAGTATAAGACGATATTACTTGCCAAATTTTATAGTTCTAGGTCAACGGAAAGTACCCTATAAATTTTGATTCCCTTGAGAGCGTCGAAATGTATGTTTTTTGCGACATAAACGGCCGTATCTATTTTTTTCACGTTAACTTAGAAGCTAGATTTTTTCACAACTTCAAGGGACCGTGGACCTAAATATACGGTTTTAATTTCAACTCCATAGCTTTATGCGTTCTCGAGATAAAGGGTCTTGACAGACTGACGGACAGATAGACAGACGGACAACAAAGTGATCCTATAAGGGTTCCTTTTTTTCCATTTGAGGTACGGAACCCAAAAAATACAATTTAAACCGAATTCTACTGAACTTACCGAGTGTGAAGAAAACAAAATTTTGTAATTAAATTCCTGATTCTAACATTACGAAATGAACGAATCAATTAATGATTGATCTATGTACTGAGTGTTATTATTGTTATTTTAAAGTCTTTTAGAGTATCAAGAAATAAAAATTGGCGGTCCCTCATCTCACTTGTAATACCATAATCATCCACAGCTCAACTTTACCCGGCCTCAAGTCTGCTATTACAATAGTGTCAGAGAATGGTCTATCATTGATTTTCATAATGACGCCATTATATTAGTAGATTACCAAACTTGTCAAAATCAACATTTATGAAATCAATTATAGACTATTCTGACACTATTGTAATAGCAGACTTGAGGCCCAGGAATATATATATTCCAGTGGAGTGCGTGTGTGCCAATTTTTCAACCGACTTTTTTTTTGTATATTTGTTACGCGATTTCTCCGGCAAATGTTAAGCGATTTTGAATGATTTTGCATACCCTATCCATAAAAAAAATAATAGGTATTCAAAATCTTGAATATTCTTTTTGAATATTATATTTTATAATATGATTTTGAATATTCTTTTTTTTATGGATAGGGTATGCCCTATCCATCAAATAAAGAATATTCAAAATCGCTCTTTTTTAAAAAAATTGTCAAAAGGCAAAAAAAATATACATGGATAATGTTGTAATGTTCTCCAACCTTATACTTTTAATCTCTGTTTTGACTGTGTTGCCGTTTCTTATTGGATTTGGATGATACGGAAGTACTAAAAAGCGAAAAATAAAAAGCTTTTCTACAAAAAAAGGTTGTCTTTTTTGTAAAAAAGCTTTTTTCACGTTCCTGTTCTGCTATCTTCATCCAGGTTCTACCCGCGATGGTAACAATGTCATGTTGCCAGACAGTCATCACTTCTTCTTCTTCTGTTATAAGTTTGACGTGTCTGTGTGTCTGTGTGTCTGTGTGTCTGTCTGTGGCACTGTAGCTCTTTAACGGGTGAACCGATTTGAATGCGGTTTTTTTTATTTGAAAGCAGATTCTCTAGCGATGGTTCTTAGATATGTTTCATCAAAATCGGTTCAGCAGTTTTAAAGTTATCAGCTCTTTTGTTAGCTGCGGTAGGGATCTTAGACGCATACCGGATGTTTACTTTGCTTTCAAACGTATTATTATAGGTGACCACACTGACCACCCATTGAAACACCCATGTTTGCTATAAAACTATGCAAGATTATAGAATTCTTGGTCTTATGCTGCAGCCAGATTATACAGCACACTAGTACCTAGTAGCAGATATATCGTAATTTGGATTCGTTTTAATCAGTATTTTATTAACCCCCGACGCAAAAACGACGGAGTGTTATAAGTTTGACGTATCTGTGTGTGTGTGTGTGTCTGTGGCATCGTAGCTCCCGAACGGATAAACCGATTTTGATTTTGTTTTTTTATTTGAAAGGTGAATTAGTCGGAATTAGCTTAGCTAAGTTTGATGAAAATTGGTTCAAGATGGCCGCCGCCAAAAAATGGCGGATCACAATCATATTTTTACAACTCCCTCAATATGGGTATCAAATGCTGCTTGACTAGTAGAATACTATACACTATGACAAATTTTAAATCCAAGATGGCCCCAACCACAAAATGGTGAATTACATTCTATTTTCACAACTCCCTCAATATATGGGTATCAAATGAAAGGCCTTGACTAGTAGAATAATGTATACTATCATGCAAGGGAATGAGGAATGAGTAACGAAATGAAAACTAAAAACTAGTAAATTATTTTTGTAAACTCATATACAAAACCAAACTAAATTACGTTAAAAAAATTTAAAATAAAAATTAAATTTAAATTAAAAAAAAACCCCCAACGCAAAACATAAAAGCGATTATGTAAAACGTCAAAAATAATACCTTTTGTTGAGCCATCAAATGTTTGTTCGTTGAAATGGCGCTATAATGTCGCGGCGGGGTACCGCTAAGATTAAAGCAATAACTAAATAGCTAAACTAAACTAAAAAATAGCGAACTGGTAACTAGATTTGCAACAAGATTATACTAAATTTGATAATATCGAAGCAAATTGGTCGGAAATGCTGGTTAATTAATAGACAGTGAATGAGATTAAGGGACTGACTTACTTTAAGCGGTACCACGCCGCGACATTATAGCGCCATTTCAACGAACAAACATTTGATGGCTCAACAAAAGGTATTATTTTTGACTTTTTACATAATCGCTTTTATGATTTGCGTTGGGGTTTTTTTAAATTTTAAATTTAATTTTTAAACGACAATCTGTCACAGCCTGCACCACCACCAGTGATCCTAGTTTCTTGTTTTCTGAGAACGATGTTGGCTGGCGACTAGAGCGCGTGTGATCATAGAAAATGACGTATCGAAAATTTTCGAAATTTTTGAAACAACTTGTGAACCACGGATGCTCCTCAAGTCAAGGGGGAAAATGAACTATCTGTCCGTGATAAGACCTGTTGTACTGTGTGTGTGTGGATCCAAATGTTGGGTCGTGAAGAAGATGGATGAAAAAAGATTGCATATAGCGCAGTTGCGAATGTTGAGATGGATGTGTGAAGTAAAGAGTTGACTATGATGGAGGAAGTTTAAAAGTGGCACCAGTGACAGAAATGTTGAAAGGGAATCGTTGGTCATACAAAGACCAACGATTCCCTTTCAACATTGCGCCTTCCTGCGTTTTATCCTTACCACATGCGGCATGTGATAGGGATGAAACGCATGTGACCAAAAGAATTATGGATATTAACGTGAATGGATGGAGGTGGAGAGGAAGGAGAAGATGGATGGATTGTGTGACGAATGATATGAAAGAAAAGGGAATCACTGATAACATGACAATTGACAGGACGGACCCGAAGTAACATGGGATAAGGGCAGGAAGATGATGATCGGCCAATAGACACATCATTAAATGTGCAGTGGTGAACATAGAACATCACATTGTCAATTTTGGAGACTGGGAATACCTACCACAAATAAGCGGACTACGAATGATTAATGGCTTTTTGACAAGAATTTACTCATAACCTATAAGTAAGGGTTACTCAAGACAAGTTATGTTATGACCCTCATCTACACTGTACTAAGATATTTCAACGTATTCAACATACATTAGGTTTAAACTTTGGGTGATCAATGGTTGAGAAAAAGAACAGTACCTAAGAGTTTTTTGAACATTTTTATGGCGAAACTAGGTACAGACAGCGTCATCAACAGCTTACCCCCTATCCCAAGAAATTTTAATACTTGAGGGGTAAGTACCTAATTGATGAAGCTGTCTATACTAGCGATGTATGAAGATTTTGAATCTAGTGATGGAACATTGACGATTTGATGAGTTGCTAGTTTCTGCACCTCTGTACGCAGAGGAGCTCGTGACTTAGTAAAAGTAGCACGGATCGATTGGTCAAGGTTAAGCTGCGCTTGCCGCTATCAATCTGTGGATGGGTAACCAAACCATCCATTTCATACCGAGTTTTCTCCGTGCCTCGGAAAGCACGTAAAACCATTGGCTCCAGCTGTCATTCGTAGATTTTTGGCACTCGTTATGGGTAGTCAGAAGCCAGAAAGTCTGCCAACCAGTATTGCCAAAGGGTATCGTGTTACCCAGCAACTGGGTTGTGGGGGTCAAATTGGCAGTCGCTTCATGTAAAACACTGGTATTCAGCTGTATAGGTACGGTTAGACGGTGAGTTTCTGCATGCAACATCGTTTATGTGGAAGTCAAGCATTCGTTAAAACATACCCTATGGTACAGTAGGGTTCAAACTCTATGGCCGCTCTGAACACGAGGCGAGTGGCTGCGCAGTAACAATTTCACGTGGCAGCGGGGGTGACGTGCGGGGTACCGTGCAGCCATTAGCGCACTTCACAGCCGCCATTCATTTCGAATCAATCTGTACACGGCAATTAATTAGTGTAGTTTTCTATTGGACCAGAACTTCCAGAGAGCTAATCTCGTTATCTATCTCTCTTGCAAACATTAATATTTGTATTAAAACTAGCTGACCCGACAGACGTTGTCCTGTCTCTATTTACCTACTTACGCACCTACCTAGGTACCTGTCTACCCTATTCTTTTCATGAAATTCGAAGTCGAGAAAATCATGAAAATCGGTTCAGCCGTTCTCGAGTTATAAATACTGTAACTAACACGATTTTGTTTTATAAATAGTACATGAAAGTCCATTACAAACACTATAAGGTGCTATAAAAATATCTGCCATGGCTTTAATGGGAGGTAGTATTGTGTTTAAAGATTACAATAGTGAAGAACTTTCGTACCCCAGAATAGTTAATTTAATTTGAGAAAATAAAGTAGTTTAATAAACATTGACTCTACTCTGCATAACGTGTTTCACAAATTACGCGCGATGTGTCGCTTCGTCAATGAAAACAACTGCTATCTCTTTCTATCTGTTCTGTGAATGAAAACTGAAATCAGCTGATTAGTTCGTCACTATCTAACCTACTAGGTACACAATAATACGCAGGGAAAAGTGTTTTAAAAGTGCAATTACTTACCAGCTACCGCATTCTTCCAAAAAACTGACGTAGGTAAATAAGATGATAAACTTCCCATCACACTTAAAACAGGCTTTGGACTGACAAGTTAGTGTAAGAATCGCAATTTTTTTCTTATTATTTTTAAACAGTAGGTGCTTAGATTAATACTTAAGTATCAAATAACGATAAATTACAGTAACTTGGCGTTGCCTTCGCCTTCGCGTTGCACACAAATGTAGGCACGCTTACGTACATGTCTCTTCACTTTATTTAATGTGTCCGTTTCACTTTTTGCTTGCCTAAATGCGCGTTTGATGCGCCTTTTTAGTTCTTCCACACTTCTAATGATATGTATGATGACTCACTCGCACACCAAACCTCTGCTGGTATAAGTTTACTGCATGCGCAGTTATGGAGTTACACTCGCGGTAGCACAACACCATTTCAAGATATTCTTGATTGGAATACCGTCGTCTGGGAGGCATTTTAAAAGGAAGCGCGAGCGATTATCCCGTCGCTAACCGCTAATTAAAACTAACTTCCGAGCGGGCGGGGGGCGACCGGGCGACTGGCGAGCGGGCCGTCGGCTGGCGCGTGCGACGAACGGGGTAGTGCGGGTCAGGGTGGGGGCGCTCGGGGCTGCTCTTTGACGACGCGACGTCCCGACGAGTGCCGATGCGCAGCGGCATCGTTTGATTAATGATAAGAATGGCAACAGTGTATGAACGGCGCCGGCGTTTTGCGAAACGATTGAATTGTACCTATTCGGTGCGGAGCGGCAACAGCAAGTCTACGTGATGGTTTTATGCGAATAAATCAATTCAAATTTATACGTACAATTTTTTGTATGAAAAAAAATATGACAAATGATCAATAATTTATCTTTACTATTGTAATCTTTAAACACAATACTACCTCCCATTAAAGCCGTGGCAGATATTTTTATAGCACCTTATATATAGATACTAATTTACTAAATCTAACTATTATCTACAATATGCGACTAAACTATCTGATTTGTATTCAAACACGAGGCGTCGAGTGCGAACTCCAGAATTGAATTGAACAATGACAGCCTGCCTCGGGTGTGACATATTTTGATTCAATTTGCTACTGGATCTATATATATATATAATATATATCTATCAGCCTATTTAACTGAACGTAGGCCTATCTCAGAGATCGCCAACCAACTCGGTCTTGGGCAACCCGCATCCATCCACTGCCAGCCACCTTTTTTACCCGACTACGGCAAAGCCAAAGGAGGGTTATGATTTTGACAGGCTATGTATGTATGTATGTATGTATGTATGTATGTATGTATGTACGTATGTTCATCTGTTCGCTCATAGCTCCTAAACTACTTATCAGAACTGAACAAGTGAGGTATCGTTAGAAGCGTCTTGATCGTCCGCTGGTTATAGGCTATATGACGTGTCACCGAATCCAATGTAGCGCCCTCTGGTGGACAAAAAAAACAAGATAAAAAAAAAATATGAAGACAAGGATATCGTGTTTGGTATCATTGGAAAGGGGTTCACTAGTACCTTTCAAATATATAATATTTTGTTGTGACTTATCACAAATTATTTAAAAAAAGGAAAGATTAAAAAAAAAAATTAAGATACGCATACCGTGTTTGGTATCATTGGAAAGGGGTTCACTAGTACCTTTTAAATATATAATACTTAGCTGTGATTTGTCACAAATGATTAAAAAAAAACTACTACTGATAATTAAACTCCAAAACGGTTTAAATAAAAAAATAAAGTTTAAAAACTAAAACCCGACCACAACAAAAAGTGATCTAAAAAGTACGAAACAAGAAAATATTTCACACAGAAATCAAGACATAGGTACAAAATGGTCAAGGTAAAGCCGTGGTTGCATGCCATTATAATTCATGTTCATCGCACCCATATGGGACACAGGCATGCAACCACGGCTTTACCTTGACCATTTTGTACCTATGTCTTGATTTCTGTGTGAAATATTTTCTTGTTTCGTACTTTTTAGATCACTTTTTGTTGTGGTCGGGTTTTAGTTTTTAAACTTTATTTTTTTTTAAATCGTCGGTCCATCGTGCCGCAGGGCGTCCCACACTACGCTTGCCCAAACGCGGTCTCCATTCTAGAACGTGTCTGCTCCATCTACCGTCTGTCCGTCTGCAGACATGGCCGGCCCACTTCCACTTCAGCGTGCTAATTCGATGCGCAATGTCGGTGACTTTTTACTGGATCTATGACGTCCTAAAACCAAAGACTATTTTTTTAGTATGGTGGAAAATGAGAGTGAAATGTTCCATGATGAAAACCTTAAAAAATGAAGTTTTTTTCATTTTATTTTAAAAAATTATTCTGTGAGAATTGCTCAAATAAATTGATTGTATGTATGTATGTATTAGTTAACTTTTAGACGTTCTATTAATTACCCACCCTCTTTTACGCTATTTACGTTATAACCCGTAACAAGGAAAGGATGTGGTTTATAAAGGCCTGGTTATATACATAAAAACGCTTAATTATGACAGAAACAGATATTGGTAATTGGTTTCTAGTACGAAAATCTCTAATCACAACTCATTCGCACATATCGCTCGCACAGCTATATCCTAACCCAATATTGATAATAAGTGGTATTGTTGGCTTCGAGGCTTAAAACCCTGAACATGTCATGAAGTAGAACTGGCTGGAGAGTCGTTTATCAGAGGCCAGTCGAGTAGCAGCGCGTAATTAAACGATACATACTGGTGACAAAAATGTTGAACTTTTTAGCTTTGAGCGGCAGATGTGTTAGCGTTTAAAAATTGGTGTTTTTGCCAAATTGAATTTATGTATTTTTTGGGTATTCGTGTGTTTCATAGGTATTTATAACTGTCAGTCATTTACAAATGTTCACATATAAAACACCAGTCGCTCCACTGGTATTCAGTTGCATTCGGTTATGCCTTTATTATACTTGACTAAATTAAGTGGACTAAAATTCAGACGCAACTGAACTACTACTACTACTACTTACTTACTCAATGCGATTACACTTTACTGGATTCAGTAGCGACTGAATTTAGCCAAGTCTTATAAGGGCTTTAGACTGGAAGCCGACCCTAACAAAGCTGGGAAAAGGCTAGGCAGATGATGACATATAAATAAAAATAAGAATAAAAGAAATCCGTCAACAACACAGTTAGTACTGCCGACAGAAACGATAAACGGCCAAAGTTAAAATATATTAATACTAGCTTTTACCCGCGACTTCGTGAAGGTCGGTTATCGCAGGTGCAGACAAATTAGCGGATTAAAATGTAGCCTATGTCCTTCCCCAGGAATCAAGCTATTTTCATCTTTCATCATCTCAAATTTCATCAAAATCGTGTAACGAGTAATTTTTACTCGCTACATAGTGTCGACCTCTCTCGTCACTTTTTCGAAGTTTTCGGTAATGCCGACGACACACTTTAGATATTTGATAGATTGGCTAGGATTTAGTAGAGTAATCGATAAAACCATAGACCATCAGTTTGACAGTTGGATTTTATTTCCCCGGCTGTCAGATTATTCTGACGTTTCCGGTTTGGGATAAGTAGCCTTCACTTTCTGATCCGTCTTTGCTAAGAGCAATGCTAAATTAATTTCTTCCATTTCAATCACGAGATTGAAATGTTTTAAAGGTCCACCCCTGGTTGGAACCATCTTGTAACAATGTTTGCAGCAGTGATCCCCTAGTATTTTGGAAACTCACCTATATCGCCATCGCATTTTGGATGTGCTCATAGCACGAGCGATTGGCATGCTTTGTTTTCGTTAAAGAACGCCCCAAAGGCGTTCTTACTTATACTTTGGATTTTCATCCTTGAAACTTAAATTCATCATGGATGAGCTGACGCGTTTCCCCTCGAGTCTCCAATCAACCCTTCAGGTTTATTATAAATAGATTTATCGAAGCTTGTGGTATGTCTCTTGGTTTTCTTTTCGTAGATTCAACTTAAAAAACGTGCAATACTGACCGCTTTAGCCTAAACTTTAGAGATAGAATTTAATAGTTATAAAACTACATTCCCTTCTAATGAAAGGAACTTCCTAGTGTTGTGTTCGCCATACTGCCTGCGATAGAAATAAATGAGCTATTGTTAAAGAATTTGCAGCTTAATTTCAGAAATCTCCGACCTAAGATTAAAAGACATATCTCTCCCATCCCGCTATCCCGCATTCCCTTGTTTGTGATTACCTAGTGAGCTCTGGCGCCCGAACCTTATTCCTTTTAGTTATTTTTGTTTAATTTCGAGCTCTCTAACTTCTCAACTTTAGAATCACACACATAGTTTGTTAGTTAGTTAAATAAATATAGACCCTTTAATTTTTTTATTACAATCGGTTCAGCCGTTTTTTCATCATGAAAATGTAACAGACAGAATTACTATGGATATGGATAAATAATAAATAAAATGATGTGGATTATTTACAGTCTAATATAAATAAGGGTATTGTCTTGTCTTCCATAAAATCATTTGTACTATTATTGTTTTCCATAATCGTCCCCTGTCATAATATTTACTTGCACTATTATCATTTATACTAATAACGATTGTCATATGAACTTATTAGTCATAACTTTCATTTGCCATAAAATAAGTTTCCATAATAACATATGTCATAATCATTAGTTTCTATAAGTAACACATTACATAATCGTTATTTGACATAAGCAAAATTTTATATAATTTAGAAACGTTTATTGTTTTGTACAAAAATTAATGTCATTAAGGCCACCCACTAACCAAATTATTTATTACAGTAATCAATCTTTAGACAATAAAAAGTTAGTAAGAATCGAAACGGGTAGGTTAGGTTAGAAACGTGACCATACAATGTGCAAAGGCGAGCGAGCGCAGCGAGCGTCCGCCGAGCGCCAGATGTCCTCATTTGCATAGCAAATAATCTTTAGACATTTGTTTGGGCATAAATTGAATTCGCATAATATTACTAGGCATAATGTGCAAATCTATTGTGCCACGGTAAAGTATTGTCTTAAAAGACAATAAATTGTGCTACAAAAGTTTGTGACAGAAACAAATGACTGCAAAACCGACTCCACGTAGTCTTGTCTGCCCTAGAATATAATCTAATCCCGCGGAGGAGCGAGGCGGCCCGCGAGCTGTGGCTGAGGCTGGCTGGCGCAGCCAGCCGTGACAGAAACCATGCCTGCTGCATGTTGCATACTGCATTCTTACTTGCATGCTGCATGCTTGCTGGCATCTGCATGCATGATAAAAATTTGTTTTAATATCATTATGCGTAAATAAATTTATGCTTTAGAATGTTATGCTTAATCATTATTATGATTAGAATAATCATGCGTAAGCTGTTATGCGTAAATGATCTTATGCGAAAATATTATTAGTAGAAACAAATGTACGCTAAGTTATATTAGGTCTTAAAATTTCATGCAAATGGATAGTGAAGGTTTATTTTTAGGATTTCCTTGTGAATAAAAAATCTCTATCTGTTAACATGGTCATAACATCAACATTGCAGGCGGTTGTACAGAACTAGCATTGTTGTACTAGTATGGGCAAATGAGTAATATGGTGAATAAATGTTATGGAAAACGAAATTTTTGAAAATAAAAAATATAGCATATCAATTTATGGATTAACAATCAAGTGTCATAATAATTATGACACTTGATCGATTATGACCAACGAAATTAGTGAAAATGATTATATGTAATTTAACGATTATAGCAACTGAAGCATTTTGTCTAATGAAATTATGGCAAATACAAATATGGCATATAAAATTATGGCATTTTAAATTATGGCAAACATTAGTAAACCATAAATAAGTAAACATTTATTTCACAATCATTTCCATATTTGTTAGTAACCATGTTAACTTACAAACAAGTGTTAGTAACATTTATTCTATTATGTGTGAGGTACGCTGATCCTGGGGAATGTCTATTTGACTGCATGCTGTCCCACTGCCCCAAGGTCGGAGAGTCCCGCCTATCGTTCTAAGAATAGAATATAAGTGTAGATATGCAACATTAGAAAACATATCTGGGGACACGGCGCGGCTGTGCCGGCCAAAGCGAGCCAAGCGAAGTCCCTCATAACTTGGGTTTGGATTATGCCAGATAAGCAAAATTCTCGGGATATGATGTAAGTAGTAGATTTATTAAATATATAAAGTTTCAATTGCATAGATCGTATACTTTAGAATTTATTGATATCTAAAAAAAACCCGATTTCATCACTGACTCACTGATGATCATCATAATTCTGGGTTACTTTCTGATGACCTAGAAAGTTGAAATTTGGTATGTAAGCTAGTATTAGTACACAAACAACAGAAAAATTCTTAAACTAGAAAAAATGAACAAAATAAAAAAAAATTGTCTTAGGCAACTTACAAAAAGAAGTGAAATCCTACCAAAAACAATTTCATGTAAAATGTTGCCAAGACACGAAATAAATGGCTCGCACTGTCAAAAAGTTATCAGATCTCTACCTATGATCTCTACTTTACTTGCCCTAACTTCATAAGCTCTACACCTTAGCCAAAATATATAATATGTGGCTTGGCTTTGACAACCTTGTTTTCTCTTCTAGACAAACCCAGTTCTCCATCTTACCTGACTTCTCACTTTCAATATTTATGCTCTGCGCACAGCAAGAATCTTCGTTCCTCCAATAATCGTCTCCTACGATGTCCTTCTCACCGCTCTGGTTTTCTCAAATCTTCTTTTCCTCTCCAGGCGGTTTTCCTTTGGAATGCGCTTCTTCAAAATGTCAGGACGGCCACCAGTCGGTTTACATTCAAGGTAAAGGCTCGCGAGCACTTGCATAAGAAGTTGGCAGACTCGTCCCACAATTGATTCGTTGTGTTTCTCCATCAGATATTTCCCTAAGGTAGACTGGTAGAAAATGCCCGAGGCATTTACAGTACGGATTGGTCCACACTAGCTCTGGACAGAGAGGGTTGGAAAGAAGAAAGGGAGGCCTTTGCCCTGCAGTGGGACAATATAGGCTGAAAATAATAATTATTATTATTATTTGTACAGACACGTACGTAAGGAACTTCGTTCCTTACTTCCCTGACTGTACAAATTTTTTTAAAACATATATAGATTATCTGGCGTTATTTTCTATCTTTTAACTTTCTACAGGTGAGAAAAACACCCAATGAATACGCCAGCTGTACCTACACCTCTATAAAATATTAAAAATAATTGCTCAAACTATAAGCCCGTATATCACAACCAACAAACAAACAGGCGGCCCAGACAACTGAAATGAAATGGATAGGAACGAAATCGCGTGAGATGTCGCTTCGAGGGCGCCTGTGCACCCATCCCGGCGCTATTACTCTCCATACTACCCATCCGTATGTCACAGACCCGTAACGAATGATTAGATATCAAGTTCAGTTTGTTTCTTCAATTTGTTGATTGAGTTAAAGAGTTTTCTTTTAATGTTCTTGTTAGATAAGTAAGATAGTAATATGCTTTTTTGATGTTACGACTGAGCTTTGGCCCTTTGTCTTGAGAATTTGTCCTTTGAGTTCAATGTTATTGAGACTATTTTTTTAGTTTATTTCTTATCTAAAGAATACAAAGAAATAGAAGTGCCTTTTATTATGTTGAAATGTACCTATATTATATTGAACGAGTATTTTTATTGTGAAAATCCACATTGATGAGAAATGGTCTAATCATTGGTTTTCTGTCCTAAAGAGGAAAATAAAAGAAGCCTAAGATACTTTTACAGTACGATTGAAAGTTAATGGCGGCTGTGAAGTGCGCTACTAACTGCGCAGTATCCCTCTCACCCCCGCTAACACATGAAACTGTTACTCCGCAGCCACTCACCTCGTGTTCAGAGAATCGTACTGTACCCGATTCGCACAAAATATTTATTTACTTTTATAGACTTTATTTATTTCTATTATTACAGATAACAGAATTTCCAATTCGAATATTGTCAATTTTCGCCGCTGTAAGTGCCCAAATGGCTAGTAGCATTACCACGTTGAATGGCAATGCTAATTCTTTGGCCCAAGAAAAGGCCAACCCTCTGGTCACGTGAAGAGACGACTAGCCGCTTAGCAATGTCCCTTCAAAACAAGGTGAGCACTCGGGCCTAATGGCCCTAGTGTTTCAACCCCAAACGGATCAATCATAATTATATCAAATAATTACCTAATAATGAAAACTGGTCGAGCTTCCTTGGTTTTCTTCTATTTCCTTTTAAATATTCAACACTTCAAATTACAAACAATCATGTTCAATTTTCACGTTCCTAAAACGATTACGCTTAATTAGACATTTCCAATAACAGGATTATTATATCAAATGTTTTGATTAACCAAACTTCCGTCGCCAAAGTTTACAATTTAATAAGCTTTATGAACAACATTTTCCAACATAAACTATGTATATATTAAATTAGTATATTTAGGTGGCATGGAGGCTTTATTCAATCCTCCGCGTGTGTTATTGTGTTTGATAGATAGTTAGTGTCTACAGTATTCATGCTAAGAGGACTTTTTTTAACCGTTTTCAAAAAGGAGGAGGTTCTCAACTCGATTGGATTTTAACATTGAAAATGTTTTTTCGATCGCTTCAGTATAGCCCCCAAATTTCAGTCAGAGTGAGACATCGCCCTGGTCTCGTGAGTTTTGGGGCTACCTAGATGTTCTAGGTCTCAAAAGATGTGTCTTAACAAGGGCTACAATATGGTGAAAAAAATTTTTGAAATACTCAATAACTTTTTTTTTTAAATCGCAAAAATGTAGAAAAATGACTCATTTTTTCGGTGTCTTTTCGCATTAAATCGACATTTATCGAAAACGAGAAGTGAAGGTATTAAGTTGGGCTACATTTAAAAAAAAAACTGGACCTCTCTATCTCTTACGGTCTAGGCTGTGGCTTATCCTTTATGTAGCGAAATGTCAGCATACCGCAGGAGGCGTGCGCGGCGCAGGATATATGTATAGGTAGTATGATTGAAGTTTGTTGATTATTGTACAGTTCAAAGCTTGTTATGTTATTAAAATAAATATTTATTTTGTAATTTTTTATTTATTTCCAAATTTTTTATTTCTTTAAAAAAATATTTATAGGTATATTTCTAGTGATTTCTTATTATTAAAAGTTTGGTTTCTTGTATTTTGTGTAAATTGTAAAATTGTAAATTGTTTTGTGTTATTTGTCTACAATTTTATTGTGCTCTTGGTTTATTGTTATAAGTTTAAGTAATATTGTCTATTGTTATTTTTTACCATCTAAGTGCATAGCGCTGTCAGTAAAATTGTTCTTAAATTACGCAACTCTAAATACAAAAACTAGTCTAGAACAAATTCAAACATCGATAATCGCATCTGCAATCAAATGCAACCTCACACAGCTACATAATGTTTCTGGTGGTGTTTATTTTAATATGTGCGCTGTTCGTGTTTGTGTCATACATGATACCGCGTCGTCGTTCACCTCCCGTGTATCCTGGTGGATTGCCCATTATAGGACATGCACATCTATTATTGGGAGACTCTATACGTAAGTAAAAACCGATTATTGCATAAGAATAGAAGTTTTTGCCCCATTTCATGTTCATCCCAAGGGTGTCGTCGAAGGTCAAAGGCGACTAGGGAAAATCCGGAAGTAGGGCAGCAGCGCCTTCAGTGTACTTCACTGCGATCCCCAAAACGCCGCCTGCCAAGCGTGAGGATTATGGCAACCCACCTTCCTCCCCCCCCCCCCCTGGGGAGGTCTTTGTTCAACAGTGGACGTTTTCTGGCTGATGATGATGATGATGAGAAGTTTATGCGATACTTACGTTAGCAGTTGTAGCATCGACAGTGATGTTAGAATCAAGTTTGGGAGAACATTTTCTCAACTACTAAGTAAAGTGGCCTGCGATCCTGAATCTAAAACTTATAGGGTGTGTCACGTGAGATTAAGTATTCTGTGACGTGAGCGTAGTCGCGCGCACAGGTTGTGAGACGGAACCGGAACACTCAGGGAGCGTATCCTAATCACATCTGTCTGGTTTTTAGGGCTCTGTACCACAAAAGGAAAACTCGAAATCCTTATAGGATCACTTCGTTGTCCGTCTGTCTGTCCGTCTCTCAATACCCTTTATCTCTCGAACGCGTCACGGTCAAACTCAAACTTAGAACCATTTATTTCAAACTAGCTTCTGCCCGCGACTTCGTACGCGGATCCTGTTGCTTATGCCAGCGACAACGGGGTCGGCAAAATCGAAGATCTGAAACGTCTGATGTCAAATTCGGTTCAATTTTGGCCAGTAGAGTCAAATTTTCAATGATATACCATCGTCATCAAAAATCAGTCCTAAACTGTTACCGCCTTCACCGCGTGGAGGTACTCCCAGCTTATGTTATTTTATAAGATACAA
The DNA here is from genome assembly GCA_947361185.1 of Charanyca ferruginea. Classification (NCBI taxonomy): domain Eukaryota; kingdom Metazoa; phylum Arthropoda; class Insecta; order Lepidoptera; family Noctuidae; genus Charanyca; species Charanyca ferruginea. The sequence goes on from OX376070.1 coordinate 9,726,318, forward strand.
TGAAATTAGTGACAGCTTTTATTTTAGTTATTAGCTTTGATTTTCACATCAGATGTTTCTGATCTTCGATTTTTATAAGTCAACAGGAAATGCCCATCAGACCGGACAACTTTTGCTAAGACGTCATTCCTATATGTGTCATGGTGTAGCTGGGCTCTTGGAGTTCCACATCAGGTGTTCCAGATCTTCAAATTTATTCTCTCAGCAGAGAATGCTCGTCACGTGGAACAATTTTTGCTATGGTACCATTTTTGTATCTCTTATAGTTTAGCTGGTCTGTTGCGGTTCTGCATCAGGTGTTCAAGTTTCCAAGATAAATTATAGCCTATATGTTGCCCAGACTTAATACCTATACAACAAAAGAAAAATCATTCAAATCCGCCCAGTACTTCCGAAGATTAGCGTGTACAAACAAACAGACAAACAGACAGACAAACAGACAAACAGATAAACAGTTTTTTTTTTTTGGATTCGTGCTATATTACTGTTCCTAAACCCCCCTCAATTATTATTTATTTAATATATTATTCAATGTACAGACACAGTTTTGTTACTGTTTTATTATATGTATAGATATAGATAAAACAGGTACCGGTACAGGTACTTTTGAATTGTCAAAGAGTCATTCAGTCAAAAAGCTGAAGCTGAGCTGCTGCTCGTACATAGTAGGTTTCTATAGAGAAGAACGAGCAAGAAACTCCATGAACACTTTTAATAAATAACATTAAATATATACACGCTTGAATGGTTGTTTTCCCGAAGTGAAATGATTTTGTCTTCGTAGTACATACAATAATAAAAATAATTAATAATTTATTGTGAAAAACATGACTCAAAAGCGACCTCGATCCTTCGGCGGGCGCCTTACGCGTGATTGCTTATTTTGCTCTGAACATTTACGAATCGCTTATCACTTTGAAGGCGCCGAGCTGCGGCACGTGTGGTTTCAGTACCCACACTACCTACCTACCTCATGTCTAGTGCCAAGCCAAAGCCGAAGCCCAAGCGCAAGCCAAAGCCGAAGCCGAAGCCGAAGCCGAAGCCGAAGCCGAAGCCGAAGCCGAAGCCGAAGCCAAAGCCAAAGCCAAAGCCAAAGCCAAAGCCGAAGCCGAAGCCGAAGCCGAAGCCAAAGCCGAAGCCGAAGCCGAAGCCGAAGCCGAAGCCGAAGCCGAAGCCGAAGCCGAAGCCAAAGCCGAAGCCAAAGCCAAAGCCGAAGCCGAAGCCGAAGCCGAAGCCGAAGCCGAAGCCGAAGCCGAAGCCGAAGCCGAAGCCGAAGCCAAATCCGAATCCGAATCCGAATCCGAATCCGAATCCGAATCCGAAGCGGCTGCGGAAGCGGGAGCGAAAGCGGAAGCGGATGCGGAAGCGGGAGCGGAAGCGTAAGCGGAAGCGGGAGCGGAAGTGTAAGCGGAAGCGGGAGCGGGAGCGGAAGCGGAAGCGTAAGCGGAAGCGTAAGCGTAAGCGGAAGCGGAAGCGGAAGCGTAAGCGGAAGCGGAAGCGTAAGTGGGAGCGGAAGCGAGAGCGGAAGCGGAAGCGGAAGCGAAAGCGGAAGCGGAAGCGTAAGCGGGAGCGGAAGCGAGAGCGGAAGCGGAAGCGGGAGCGGAAGCGAGAGCGGAAGCGGAAGCGGGAGCGGAAGCGGGAGCGGGAGCAGAAGCGGTTGCTGAAGCGGAGGCGGAGGCGGAAGTGCTAAAGCGGAAGCGTAAGCGGAAGCGTAAGCGAAAGCGTAAGCGGAAGCGTAAGCGGAAGCGTAAGCGGAAGCGTATTCGTATTTGTGATTCGTATTATATTGTGTTTCGTGCATATTATGTAATTGTAAATATTATTTTGATACATTAGTTATTGTTGTTTCGTATTTGTGATTCGTATTATATTGTGTTATGTACATAGTACATATTATGTATTTGTAAATACTATTTTGATACATTAGTTATTGTTGTTTCGTATTTGTGATTCATATTATATTGTGTTTCGTGCATATTATGTAATTGTAAATATTATTTTGATACATTAGTTATTGTTGTTTCGTATTTGTGATTCGTATTATATTGTGTTTTGTGCATATTATGTAATTGTAATTATGTAATTGTAAGAAAATACAACATGTTTGTTCATATTAAATATAATATTTTATTTATTTAAATGTCTTATTTATCTAATATAGTTTATAATAATAATAATAATAAATTTTTAATTCGGACAACAAAGATCCATAGAATGTTAGTAACGGCCTGCCTATACGGCTCAGAGAGTGTATCATCCCATTTCACATGGTTGGTTTGGTTGCCATGCCAATATTGGAATAGTCCACATATTTCTGACGGTACACCCCTGTCACCCATCTTTCTCCAGAGCACGTCATATGAGACAAGATCAAATGCCCTGGAAAGATCAAGGAAGCAGGCGTACACCGGCGTCCTGCGATCTATATAATATTGAACAGTATGCTTGAGACTTAAAATAGCACTTTCAGTCGATAGTCCGGGACGAAACCCGAACTGTGCGTCATGAAGATGTATGTAATTATCTAAGCAAGAATCAAGCACACCGTCCAACACCTTGGCTATTATTGTCGCTAGAGAAATGGGACGATAGTTACCTCTGTCTGAGATGTCACCCGTCCTGTTCTTCACAATGGGAACTACGATGGTCTTCATTAGATTAGCAGGTAGGTACGCGTGGCTAATACACATTGTGAAAAACATAGACAAGACTCTCGGCAGGTGGACACCCGCGTGCTTCAGGTGCTCAATGCTGAGCCCATCATGTCCTGGAGATTTACCACGGTTCATGCTGTTTATAATCTTGCGTACCTGTTTAGCAGAAAAATGTATCAAAGGTTTCGCACCAGGACGGTTGGGCCCACCATCATTCACCAAGGTTGAGGGACCGAGTGGGCACAAGCACAAGCTTTGAAATGCTCCTTGAACATGCTCGCAATTCCCCTCTTATCACTTATCCCTTCCACGCACGCAGAGCTTCGCATTCAACTTACCCGTGGACTTCCAAAATTTACCAAAGTTTTTATTAGCTCGTTGTTCGGCTAACCTATCCATAACAATTTGCTCAGCGTTGTTTTGGCAAAATTTCAGTCGAGTTTTAAAAATTTTTCGCTTCTCATGCATTTCATCATAAACCGGGCCTGACGCGGGACGACTGTTCAGTTTCCAGGTCTGAAAGCTACACCTAGCCTCGCGGTGGGCGTCTCTCACATATTCATATTATTATTCTAGCAAAAAAAGAACAACTTTGTACAATTACGTACAAAAAATATGTTATCCCACTAAACGTCTTATTTTACTTGTGTTCTAACTTCTTGCATCTTTTTTATTTTATCACAGGGCTAAATTCTTAGAAACTCCTTTGAACAAGTGCCTTCTTCTTCTTCTTCTTCCTTTGTTTATCAAACGGCCATAAATTAAGTTTGCCGACCGCTATTCGTCGAGCACGGCACTTGATTTTTTTTTTGGCACGTAGTCATTATGTTTCTGGGTAACGTAAACAACGGGGTGGATATCTATAAAATCTTACTATCTAGAATAATTTGTAAATAAAATGTGAAATACTGATTTGTTTTAATTCATTTTCAATGTACCCGAAGGTCGTGAGAGGCACGAGATCCGTGGATTTTTTTTTATGTATGTACACCGATTACGCTGCTAATTATGATTTACGTGATTCTTTTTTAGTTTGATGCGGAATAGTTGCCATTTGGTCCAATAAAAATTTAAAATAGTTTGGCCCCGTACATTTTCTTTTACTTTTTTATGTTTGACCACGCTTTTTTTTTCAGTGTTGTCTGATTTCGATTATTCTTTTTTTGATTGTTTGTATACCTCGGTCCCAAATAAATTTCATGAAAATATGGCACCTCTAACCCCCTTTTTTTTAACATGGGGAAATCCTCATGGACTATCCCCCGTCTGAGGAAGACGGGGAGTGTGCCGGACTCTTACCGGCTAAAACCACCACGGTGTTCCTCGACTGACCTCAAACTCAAACTCAACTCAAATCATTTATTTCAAATAAACCATTTACAGGCACTTTTGAATTGTCAAGGAGTCAGTCAGTCAAAAAGTTGCAGCTAGTTGCTCGTTCCAAACAGTAGGATTCTATGGAGAAGAACGAGCAAGAAACTCCATGAACACTCTTTTAAAATCAATAGAATATTACAAATTTAGGTTACATTGTTCATGTTGAATCTAGGGGTACAATGTGAGAACAATGTAACAAGTTGTGCACGTTAAAAGAGGTCTAGTGACAATGAAATTAGACAATTCAAAATAAATTTAAAATAACCGAGGTAGCTAAGAGACGACCAGTCTCAACTGACGGCGCCCGTTCACGAACATGACGCACGGATCGGCACCATTTAGCTCAACCATTTGGAAGGGAACCAAGTGATCCAACACATGCGCCACCATCAGCAAGACATTCAAGTGAGCATGACAAACTCTCAACCGCCAGGGCATATTCAAGTCAACGAAAGACATATCTCGTAAATGGTAGCTTTAAAGTACATAGTGCTCACATGTATGTGCTATGCAAAATTATATAATACTAATAGTTTGAGTTTATACAATGCAAAGATAATGTAGTTTTCTCTCTGTAGATCTTCAGCAGCTCCAAAAATAGTTACCAATGCTAATCAATAAATCTATGAACCCTTATGGCTGTGGAGCTAGACCAGCATCCAGCCAAGCATTTATATCAGTGATGTAATCATCCAATTTGTAATATGCTCGGCTGCATAGTGTGCGTTTAATATAAGACTTAAATTTTGTCTCATTAAGTTGAACTATGTGGGGAGGTATTTTATTGTAACACTTTAGACAGAACCCCATGAAAGACGAATCTACTTTAGCCAGCCTGAATCCTGGTTGAACTAGTTGGTCCTTAATTCTAGTACTATAGTTATGTCTGTCACTTCTTTTACCAAAAAGATGCAGATTTTTTCTTGCGTACATAATGTTTTCATATATGTATTGACAAGGTACCGTCATTATGTTAATTTCCTTAAACAGTTCCCTTAGAGAATCGCGCATACGTAGATAGTAAATGGCTCTGATTGCTCTTTTCTGCAGAATAAAAATAGACTCTGTTTGCAGCTCGCCCCCAAAGAAAAATACCGTAAGACATAATACTATGAAAATAACTAAAATAGACCAGTCTCGCGGTATCCACATCAGTAAAGTGCCGGATCTTTCTGACAGCATATGCCGCAGAACTTAGCCGTCCTGCGAGAGATGTTAAATGAGGACCCCATTCTCGGGGCGATCGGGGCCTATTCAACAGGGTGGGATATGTACCCACCGTGTGGGATAGACTTGGACCGCCGGGCACTTCTTCTCATGCAACCGAGCGGGATGGCGGGTTGCGGATAGCCTAGCACCGGATGTGGGACCGACCTCCGGATTGACGAGGTCGATCACACCTCCGGTGTGCCTAGTGTGGCCCCGGACAAGAGAGGTTCCCGAACGCCAAATCCCAGGCCTAGGGTAACCTAATCCCCCTTTCCTGTGATCCTATATCCAATTGAGGGGTTGAGTTGGTGGAGGTGTCGGCTGGTGAGTGGCTCTGGGTGGGTGGTGGTCGTTTGAGGGCAGCGGACGGTTGAGCGAATTTGCAGTCGGGGCTCACAGTCTCTTGGTATAATCATGCCCCGGGATTGTGAGCTTCGCCTGCTAGGTTCGCTTGACCCGTTTTGTTCGTTTGCTGCTTCTCGGACGCCAATCGCTCGCTCGGAGGTTATCTCGCTGGTTAGCGCCTTTGCCCACTCAACTTTTCAATTAACCCAACCCCCTCCTTCCCTTTCCCCATTTTTTCCCTTCGGTCCATGAGGAGGGGTAACCTCACTTCCAAAAAAGCCCACCACAAAACCCAATCATGTCGCAGAAAAAGGAAAATTTTCCCCAGGTGGGTCCCGGCAATGCCGGGGAATCCCACACCGATTCGTCGGTCTGCCCCTTTCGTAATCTGGGGGGGGGCCCAACTCTGCTATTAAATGCCGCGCCTTCCACGCGGCAGGATGCTTTAGCGCCCACTATACCGGCTGCGTCTCACGCGCCACCTGGCACAACTACGGCTGCGATTACCGCGCCTACCGACACACTAACGGCTGCGACTCCCGCGCCTACTACCCTGAAGCATACTGCACCTTCCACGACGGCCTGGCAACAGAGCATCGTCAGGAACAGTATCACCAACAACCCTGACAACGACACTGACAATGCACGAATCTCTAGCCTCGAAGGCGAACTCCGCGCGCTGGCATTACAGCGCGAGAAGATCGAAGCGAGGCTTAGGGACATTAACACAGAACACGGGACGGGAAAGGAAGCTGGATCTGGTGGCTCCGACTTCACCTCTGTGGATGAAGTACGCTTGCTCAAAGGTAAGCGCGGAAAAATCCGGAGCAGAGAGAAGAATCTCAGCAACCGTTTGCGCAAAATCCGCGAAGGCAATAGCCAGCGCGATGCAAAAACGGTTGACTGTAAGGGAGTACGCGACCAGCCGCAAGTACGCGAAGGGGACACCCAGCGCGAAAAGCGACCGGACGCGGAAACACATGGGCAGGGACCAGTACGCGAAGGGGAAACCCAGCGCGAAACGTCACTGTCCATGCCGGGGCCATGCGGGACCAGTAACCGGAACCGTACTGACACAGCACATCACCAACACCAACACACAAAAAAACGAGGCAAGCGATCTGGATTTTTGCACAAGGCGCCCGCGGCACAGCACATCCCGTCGTGCCCCTCAGAACCGCAACCCGGACCAAGTGGCCAGGGAGCGGCAAAGAGGGAACGACCGGATGACACGGCTTCACCGAGCACGCTCCAGGGAGATGCCAAGCGTGTAAAGGTCCAGACCGCTCAAGGGGGACAAAGAACTTACGCACGGGCCACTCAGGACATTCCTGCGCGGCTCGCCGTAGCGATTTGTCTCTCGCCTCCAACCCGAGACATGAACACGGACGAGGTTGAGCACATAAAGCTCAGCCTCGAAGACCTCGTCATGGACGCCGACCCCTCAAAACCACTCCCGGCCTTCCGAGGCTATCCACGGATAGCGGACGGCACCGTCCAGATGTGGTGCGAGGACGAAAACGCCCTGACCTGGCTAACCCAGAACAGACAAACCACGAACCTGTGCCTATATACCCAAAGATGTACCTACCACAACACTCACGCAATTCTGTTCCAGAGATCTAACAGCCGTCAGGCTCCACACTAATAACGAAGCACCCGACATAGTCTTAGCGTCGGTATATATGCCAGGCGAACACGAAGACTGCCCACCTAAAGAGATGACCGACTTGGTGAAGCACTGCGAAGATGCCAACCTGAGCCTGGTCATTTGCACGGACTCAAACGCTCATCACCCACTTTGGGGCTGCAATAAAGCCAACTCCAGGGGCGAGGTATTATGCACGTATCTTTTCTCAACTAACCTTAATATTATAAACCATGGCTCAGAACCCACTTGGGTCACAGCCCGCGGACAAACAATTATTGACTTAACCCTTGCCTCAGAAAGTGCGGCAAATCTTATCTCAAACTGGCATGTATCCAACGAACCCTCCTGTTCTGATCACAGAAGGATTCGTTTCTCACTATTAGCCAACACAAAAAAACCCGAACCAAGGCGCAACCCGCGCCGAACCAATGTACCTGGCTACAAACGACTCCTGGCCTCCTTACTAGCCAGGGACCAAACACCTTTAGGCATAAAGAATTCCAAACAACTTGAGGACACCGTAACAAAGCTCTCAGAATATATTATTGAAGCCTACCACACCTGCTGCAAACTAAAAGATCCGAACGCCAAGGGTAAGGGAAACTCTTGGTGGAATGCGGAACTAGGCAAGCTCAGGCTAGCGGTACGCAAACAATTTAACAAAGCCAAAAATTCCAGACTACCCGAGGACTGGGAGCTATACAAAGAAACCCAATACACATTCAAAAAACAAATCAGAGCTGCCAGCAGAGCAGCCTGGAGGAAATTCTGCGAGAATATTGAATCACACAGCGAGGCCGCGCGTGTGAGAAAGATCCTAGCCACTGACCATAATCGCACCCTCGGGTCGTTGAAAAACCCAGATAACACATACACGAAAACAGGACTTGAAACAAGTAAAGTTCTACTAGAAACTCACTTCCCGGACTGCAGCCTCTCCGAGGACAGGATATGGGCAAGTGAACCAACACATACGCCAAACAACCAGGACTGGTATAGAGCCAGTACCATAGTAACAGAAGACCGAATAAGGTGGGCAATTAAAACCTTCAAACCCTATAAATCGGCAGGCCTAGACGAGATCTTCCCAGCTCTACTGCAATGGGGAGTTGATCTCCTTACATCGCGGCTGGTCTTAATCTATCGTGCCTGCCTAGCACACAACTACGTACCACTTGCATGGCGAGAGGTGAAGGTTATCTTCATCCCTAAACCAGGAAAAAAGGACTACACACAACCCAAAGCGTACAGGCCAATAAGCCTGACATCATTCCTACTGAAAACCCTTGAGAGACTCTGTGACCGACACATCCGGGACGGACCTCTTCGGAGGCTGCCACTACACAAGCAACAACACGCCTACTCCACAGGGAAATCAACGGAATCAGCACTGCACAGTGTGATCTCCAAGATCGAATGTGCGGTAGACCACAAATGTTCCTCATTAGCGGCTTTTATTGACATAGAAGGCGCTTTTGACAAAACCATATTCCATAGCATCAACGCAGCTCTCGAGGAACACGGCGTGGACTCGACCCTGCGAGGATGGATCACCAACATGCTCAGACTGAGGGCCGTACAAGTCACGGTGAATGATACCACAAGAGCCATTGTGGCGAAGGGATGCCCGCAAGGAGGCGTGCTCTCACCACTCTTATGGAATCTCGTAGTAGATAGCCTCATAAGGCGCCTAAATGACAGGGGATATTTCACAGTGGGCTACGCTGATGATATAACCATTATAATAAACGGCACACATGAAAACACACTATGCAACCTTATGCGCCAAGCCTTGAAGATAGTAGAGGACTGGTGCAGGGAGTATAAATTAGCAGTGAACCCTACTAAAACTGAACTTGTCCTTTTCACAAAGAAAAGGAAGTTGGCAACCCTACAGTTACCACACTTCTTTGGAACCACGTTAAGCCTATCGACTGAATCCAAATACCTGGGCATATATTTGGACAAACAGCTGACCTGGGCAAAACACACTGACTACATCACCACGAAAGCCAGCATAGCCCTATGGCAGTGCAAAAGACTGCTCGGCAGGAATTGGGGCATAAGCCCCAAAATCACCTACTGGCTATACACCACAGTCATCCGACCAATTGTCACATACGGTTCTCTAGTTTGGTGGCCCAGGACCAATCTGAGCACAGCCCAGAAGGAGCTCGAGAAGCTACAAAGATTAGCCTGCGTAGCGATCACCGGCAGTATGAGAACGTCACCCACTGCCGCGCTACAGGCGATGCTGGGACTGCCACCCTTAAATCTCGTCGTGAGAGAGGAAGCGACCCTGGCGGCTTTCAGGCTCGACATATCCGGCACCCTAAACAAAGACTCCCGAATCAAACATACACGGATAAAAGAGGAAGCAATTAAACGACAGCCCATGATGGCATCACCCAACGACAGAACCCTGAAAATACACTGTTTCCAGAAACACTACAACATAGAGCTCACAGCGGAGCTGTGTGACTACTCAGGCCCAAATGAGCTAAGAATCTATACCGATGGATCAAAAACCAATCTCGGTACCGGAGTCGGGGTCTTCTCTGAAGACCTAAACATTAAAATATCTAGGCCCTTAGGAATGCTAAGCACTGTCTACCAGGCAGAATGCGTAGGCATCATCCAGGCAGCACACGCCATTGAGGCCAGGGAAGTCACGGATACGCATATCCGTATACTCTCCGATAGTGCCTCAGTCCTTCAATCCTTAGAGAAAAACCAGATCACGTCGAGACTAATACTAGAATGTCATAATGCACTGGAACGCATTACAGTACCAAACCGCAATACAGTGACACTACAATGGATTAAGGGACACAGTGGTTCACTAGGTAACGATGCGGCCGACGAACTCGCCAGAAGGGGTTCCAGCACAAAAGCCTTCGGACCCGAACCCATTGTGCCCATTCCGTTCAATCAGTTAAGAAGTTGGTTAAGAGATTACACACAAACACAAGCGGAGAAATGGTGGACCTCGACACCAGGGTGCAGGCAGTCCAAGGAGGCTATGCCATCCCTGGATACGAAGCTGACCAAGCGCCTTCTGCACCTGGACAGAGAAAGCCTGCGACTGGTGGCGGGGACCATCACCGGACACTGCTCATTGAATAAGCACTTTCACACACTAGGTATCACTGATAGTCCTCTGTGCAGGGCCTGCATGGAGGCGGAGGAAACGGTGGCACATGTACTCCTTGAGTGCACTGGCGTCACCCAGATCCGCAGGGAGACCCTTGGAACGCCAAACTCCCTTGCGGACGCACTGAGAAGACTGGGAAGACTGATCTGCTTCTGGAGGGAGGTGGGCTGGTTGGAGTAATCGGCCACAATGGCTCACGTACAATGGTCCATTTTAAGGACTAAGTGCGGAAACTAAACCCCCCTAACATAGAACATAGAACATAGAGGACCCCATTGTAGCCTTGAGTCGAGCGTGATTCCCAGAAAAACAGTTTCATCAACGAATTCCAGTTTCTCTTTATTCAATACTATATCGCAATTACTACTTTTGACATTTGGTAAAGCAAATCTGATGCATTTAGTTTTTTTTCCGTTTAATACTAAGTTATTAGCTGTGAACCAATTTTGGACCTGAAGTAAGGCGTTATTTACATCGTCGAGATTATTAGCCCGTCTATTGATCTTAAAAATTAAAGAAGTGTCATCGGCAAATAACACCATTTGTTGTTGGTTTTTAAATAAACCTTCCCCGTTTATTTAAAAACCAACCACAAATGGTGTTATTTGCCGATGACACTTCTCTCATTCATCATCATTAATATAAACTAAAAAGAGGAAAGGACCTAATATTGACCCTTGTGGGACTCCCATTTCTACTTTTAAACCACATGAATTCACTCCATTTATATGAACTTGCTGCTGTCTGTCATAAAGATAAGATTTTATTAAACTAAGCGCAAGTTTACCCAGTCCGTAATGCTCAAGTTTTAAAAGTAATGTGTCGTGATTTACGCAATCAAACGCCTTGGAGAGGTCACAAAAGATTCCTATGGCATCTTGTGCCTCTTCCCACGCGGTAAATCTATGTTTTAATAGAGTGACACCGGCGTCAGTCGTACAACGTCCTTTGGTGAAACCATACTGTTGCTCGTGTAAAATGTCATTTGTGTTAAAATGCACAAGCATCTGATTTAGCATTATCTTTTCAAATACCTTGCTGAAAACCGGCAACACGGACACGGGCCTATAATTATTGGTATCTTTTCTGTCCCCGGATTTGAAAAGTGGTATGACCTTACTAAATTTCATTAGATCTGGGAAAACTCCCTGGTCTACGCACATATTAAATATTAAAGCCAAATAAGGCGCTATTGTTTCAATTATAGATGTGCAAACTTTAATAGACATGCCCCACAAATCTTCAGTTAATTTTATTTTGATTTGCCGAAAAGCTTTTAAGACAGTCACGGGGTTAATATGTTTAAATTGAAATTCTACGGGACAGCTTGGAACGTTCGCTTTTAATAACGCAATTGAGACTTCAGGTGAGGAATTTAAAGCTTCCGTGGTTTTAGCTGGTATGCTAGTAAAGAAATTTACAAATTCATGAGCTACTTCTAGGTTAGAGCTTATGGGACCATGTGATGTCTCCAATGTATATTCAGTGTTACGAACTTTTTTCTTGTTAGTCTCGTTATTTATAACTTTCCAAACTGTTTTTATTTTATCATCTGCCGATTTGATCTTATTGCTAATGTATAGGGCTTTAGCTACCTTGCAAGTATTTCTAAAAGTTTTAGAATAAGTAGTAACATACTTGTTGAAAGTATCTGTGTTAATATAAGGCTTAAGGCCATACAGCTCAAACAATCTTTCCCTACTTTTTCTAATCCCCCTAGTTGCCCAGTCACTAAATATAAACTTAGGGCTAATATTTTTTACCTTTTTTTCGAAAGTATTATTGAATTCAGTCTGCACCACAGAAAAGAAATCATCATACAATTTATTTGCTTCGTTATTATTATGGTCCAGAGTACTTAACTTATCATTTAAGGAACTATTGAATCTATTTAATTTACCAGTTGTTAATGGTCTAAATTGTATTTGCACTTTTGTCATAGGCATTCTAAATATAAAAGTTACAGTTTGGCCGCTGTGATCCGATGGCAGATAATTAACAATAGCTTTATCCAAATAGTCACAATCGCAAAAAATATTATCGATGCAGGTCGCAGTAGTTGGAGTTACTCTAGTAGGTTCCATAAAAACATTCGACAAATTGAACGACTTAAAAAGGCTTAATAATTGACTACTATTCAAATTATTTTCTAAAATATTAATATTAAAATCACCACAAATAATTATGGATTTACTACACGGTGTGAGTTTCGCTAGGACATCTTCCATTACCGACTCAAATAAGGAATAGTTTTGGTAACTTGGGGGTCTGTACACGCACACTATAATATGCTTATCCAGCTCGACATAGGATAATTCAATGCAATGGTCAACCGATAGGTCAACAATGTCATTCCTTTGTTTGTATTTTAAACAATTTTTTATTAAGATTAATGAGCCTCCACGTGACTTAACTTTACGATTAAAACAACTGCCCACAGTATAGTTTTCATAGTTAATTAGCATTTGGTAATCCTTTAACCAATGTTCAGTAAAACAAACAATGTCAAACATGGTTTTTTCTAAAAACATTTCAATTTCTAGTAATTTGGAAGAAATACCTTGTATATTTTGATGAAATATAGATAAGGTATTCTGCTGTTTTTGCATCTTAACTTTTTGGGAGCAAGAAGGCACCTTGTTGTTTGTAGGTATAGCTATATTGTTACCTTCTATTGTCTTACAAACTAGTTTAAATGATTATCCGGAGTTTGACCACAGACTTCAATAGTATCAGGTAGTGTGTTCCTTTCCTACCATTTGATATACTAACATCAAGAGATGACTTGTCCATAATGACACAAGGATCCTCCATCGTACAATTTGTAAAATTATTTATAGCATGAGAGCTACAATCATTCAGGTTCACCACCATATTATTAGTATTATTACTAATTGATGTGGAGTTAATTACACAAGACTTCGACATACTACTTATGTCTGAGTTAATATGATAAGCTAATAGCCGCGCTATTTGATGTCTAAACCTAATGGGCAGATACACAGTATCCCTAGTCGATTTTAATTTCTCAACATAACTGTTGGTGTCAAAAAACAAAAGCTTGTCACTATGGTGACTTACTAGAAAATGCACGTGATTATTTAACATGTGTATATAATTGTTTTGTCTGTTACTTAAATGTTCAAAATGTGGGAAAGCACACAAAATTATTTTGTTGCAATTAATGTTTAAAATCTCTGTAATACTGTCAGAAATATCACTTTTTTTGACCTTTAAACTATTCCCTATAAATACAGAAATGTTGGTAGAAGGATTATATTCATACTTCGTTATGGATGACATTATGTGTTTGTAGGATGACCCAGGCATACAATGGTTTACAGTGTGATAATTGAGGTTATTACTAATTAATTTACCTATACCTCTTCCTATACTATCTGAGAACATTAGGTACTGAAAGACTAGGTTGACTACTATTAAAGGAACAAGTACTAGAGATTGAGTGTGGAACTTCCTGTACAATATCAATGTTATCTTGGTCGAGGGTACAGCCCTGAGTACTCACAGCTTGGGACGTGTCCTGCTTTGCCTCTGGCTGGAGGGTCAGCAGGTTGGACTCCCTCTGACAAGTACACTGAGAGTTGCTGTGAGTCAATGAGTCTACTCTGTCTGCGTTAAAGTTACACAAATCCACCAACTCACTTGCAGCTAGAATATGTTTCCTTATTTGATTTTCTGATAATTATATATTATTATTATATATTTGCTGTACAGAGACTTTAGTGAGTCATCCAGAGTCTGTATTTCTGATTGTAAGCGCTGAGTATCTATTTCATAAATGTTCTTACTATCTTCTAATTTTATTTGATAGTTATTCAATTTATTTATAAGAGCAACACGTTCTTTCCTAAGTTGAATATTTTTTGAATGGTGTTTTTGTTGATTTTTGAATTGTTTACATTTTTTTATAATTTTATTTAGTCTAGCATATTTTTTTAATTTGTTTTGACTAACTTTATAACAAGACTTATGATTTAAAAAGGAATCTTCTGTAAGGTCTATAGTTATTAACGAATGTGTGTGAATGTAACCGTTTGTTTTTACTAATTCATTATATAAATGGTCAGTTTCTTTGACCTGGGTAAGTTCCTTTTCCTTCTGAAATTTTAAAATTTGTATGTTTGCCTGAATCAATTCATCCTCTAAGTCCCTAACTTTGCACAAAGCTTCCTCATACAAATTACTACAGTTGTTGAAACCATCCGTCACCATCCTTAATTTATCCCGTTCATCAACAACATCCAGGTATTGCTGATGTAAGTCCACCAGCTCCCGCTTTAAGCTAGAGTTCCTGTCAACTATCTTCTTGACTTCCTCCGCACTTTCATCTCTCTCTTGCAACAGCTGTTTACATTGAAGATTGGATGCTTTAAGTTCTTGGAGGGCCGTTCTTAATTTAAGCTCCATATCCTGAGCAGTAGCCTTACGGGTCATCACAGGCATGGTTTCAGATATGGTTACTGAAAGTAGAATTAAAGAAACGGTGTGAGAAACAGAAGGATAGACAAAAATTTAGAGTAAAATGGGAAATGAAAAGAAACAAAAAAAAAAAAAAAAGAAATGGGAGAAGTTAGTGTAGTTTATGGAGAAATGAGGCAGATAGGCTACAAAATTTACTTTAGGCTTTCAATTAATCAAACAGTAAAATCTACTTCTATTGCCTACAGTATTTTTTTTTTCTTTTTGTGTGTAGGTAGGAAGCCTAATCACAGTTACTTAGGTACTGATTTATTAATATTACAATATTATAAAAAGCAAAATCACGATCACGAGCCTTATTTTTGCTGAATATTAGCATAAAACTTGGAAATAAACTTTATTATACCTACTGAGTGTAAAAGTTTACAAAGTTATTGAAAACTAATTGACTTGGAACTCACTGCAGAGTAGGTACATAGATAGGCAAAAGGAACGAAAACCTTCACAAGTACGTGTCTAGGATTTTATGAGACGATTGTGTGCTATTAATAAAATAAAAGTTAACAATACTCCCCGTATTAGTTCCGCTGTTAAACAACAGCTGTTCCTTGTAGGTTACCGGTATTGGTGTCACATCAGACACTAAGTTATCCTTAATATATTTACAGGAAAACAATAATCCTGGGTTTTTGTGCCGTTATATTACTAATGAACATATTATTACACACTAATTTTACTTATTTTAAAGAGATGTAGAAAGTTATTTTGGGGGTAATTTGCATCGAAGTTGATATCAACGCTCCTTAGTGCTTTTGATTTGAATTATATTATATTTTGACACATTAGGTATTCAAACAAAAAGTATTCAAATTAAAAGTCCTATTAGAATCATTTTCGAGTTCTACGAAGACGAAGTCGCGGGCAAAGCTAGTAATTAATATAAGTCTGAAATCACCAATCCGCCTTGAGCAAGCGTGGTGATTAATGCTCGTGTCTTCTCTGTATGAGAAGAAGCCTTTGCCCTGCAGTGGAAAATAATAGGCTGGTATATATGTATTATACTATTTCCCGTTAGCATTAACAAATTCAATTCAATTCAAGTCAAATTTAGATCACAGTGGCAATTTCAATGGAGACTATAATAATAATAATAATAATAATATGTGGGGACATTTTCACACACGGCCATCTGACCCCAAACTAGGGAGACCCTGTACTATGGGTGTCAGACAGCTGATATACATACACAAATACATTTTTTTTTGTAAATACATACATATATAGATAAACAACACCCAGACACAAGCCAAACACAAGTGCTCATCACACAAATGTTTACCCTGGGCGGGAATCGAACCCGCAACACTCTGCGCAGCAGTCGATCGCTATAGTCAACTACTCAGAAGATATAATTGTGCGTGCGCTAACATGGTGCGAAGTACCCCTTTTCTCACTCTTATAGTACGTCACAGGACCGGAGAGCGATCAGGCGCAGGACTACGGCATTACGTGATTTCACTGACCCACTGCTAGGCAATGGTCTCCCCCATGGAATATGAGGAGCTGTTGTCTGCTGTTTCAATATTTGTAAATATGCGAACATTATGTACATAATTGTCCATAACTTAGTAGGTACTTTGTAGGTACAGACGCCAGCACTTCAAGCCATACCAAACTGTCAAATTTTCTCAATTGAATTTGAAACTTATTCCTCTATACATACTTCAATATAGTGGTTTATAAGCAAGGTAAATTGTATTCACGTTTGATTATATAATTCCTGTAGGTAAATGCAAAAAAATGATAAAAAAAACTTAAAGAGTAAGTATGGTTATATCGCCGTCCACTGCTGAACGTAGGCCTCCCCCAGAGATCGCCAACCAACCCGGTCTTGGGGTACCTAAGTATGATGTTTCTTGCCTATTCTATTCGATACGAAACTACCATTTAGAAGGGGCAACCAGGTTCAATTTTTGTGAAAAGAGTGTCTTTTAATGGTCTAATTGAAATAAATGATTTGACTTTGACTTTGACATAGCCGCTCTTCCCTGTGTTTCGCCTTCTCTGATCAATCTCCCATAAAGATTTCTAAGTCATCAAGCTAGCGTTTTCTGGGTCTTCTTCGACCCGGTGGGTCCCGGAAAATGAGGCCCGTCTTCCAGCACCCACTGCATGACGACTCTGACTCATCTGTTATGTATACATGGCCCATGGTCTACCCAATTGTAGGATATCTCTGAAATATTTACATCTTCTCGGAAAAATATTTTTAAAGGCACTACAAAAAGAAACACATTGAAAGGGGAATGTCTACTCTGGTGTGGCTTACATACAAACCATGTATGACAATTGTCTATTTCCCTAAGTGCCATGTAGAGCGCTATTTAACGCCACATATATCCAGTTTAGCCTTAAAGTGATATTACTGTAGCGTCTAGACTTTAGTCGTCTGCAGAATGCCCAAAATATGTTTATCTCGAAATATTGTAAGTAATGTGTTTAATGTATTGAATTATTAGAAAAAATACTATTGAAGGTTCTGCGGGTTAGTACTTAGTATTATTACAAGTTTTGAGATTTGATGGATAAGTTTTTTTAGGATTCCGTACGCCGTAAGGAAAAACGGAACCCCTATAAGATAATTTATACAATATAATTAATTAGAATAATTATCATACTTAGTAATTAGAATTTTGGCATAATGTTACATCTTGTTGTAATAAATTTGTAATAGAGTAGCAAACAATGCTCAAGTACCTACCTATAGTGAAACGGTCATTTTCTGAACTTTAAAGGGAGAAAATCGTTGAGAGAGAGAGAGTTGATTTGTTTGGAGTCAAGTTGTCAGGGTCGAGTTGCAGGGTGTAAGTGTCGAGCTCGAGCTGTAGATAGTTATTTGGCTTCAACAAATAATATATATAATCTTGGTACTTTATAAGGTTTCTATTACTTAGTTATAATATTGTTCTGCCATGAACGTTTAGGTACTGTAAGACGTCAGACAGTGCTGAGCATATTATCTAGATATATATATAAATTTATATGGTGCTGAGCCTTTCGGTACCAGATCGTATATGTATTTCTGGTGAGTTGTGGAGTACTGGGAGTTGAAGGTTCTTTTAAATTAGAAAGAAAGAAAGAAAGCAAAACCATTTACTCACGAAAAAGTGACGCACATTACAAAACATTTCAAAGAGGGTAAAACCGAAAGCAAAATGTACTATATTGATAAGTAGCACGTCGGTATTCTGACATCGCCAAGCCAAAAAATGTTTTGATGTTCTTTAAACAGAACTAAACTTACGCTTCTAAATTCAAAATACTTTACAAATCCAGATTTAGACGAAACATTTAGTTAAATGCTTTCGACCAGAAATCGCGAGAATACTTAGGTATAATAACTATCGTCATTTGGCTACTTTTTGCGTTATTACGTTACAATAAATAAAGTATATTGGTAGTTCCAACTTCTCCGTTCACATCTCATTTTAAATTGTTAGCAAAAATACATAATTATTCGTTTTGATTGGTGCTTGATATTCGGAAAATGCTCAATTTCTCGCCGTACCTTCAAGGTTCATTAATTAAAACAGAAGCACTAATGAAATCAGTACGTTTCCTTTTAAGACAATGAGCGAATAAGGCAAGGCGTACGTATGTATTGTATGTAGGTCCCTTCATATTGTAATAGAATGACAACGTGATGGAAAAAAAATACGCTTCAATTAATTATTCTTTTAGAAAAGTTCACATTGTTACTAATTCATCCATTGTGTTACTTCTTTTCAAGTTGCTCATCTTTGTTCTCAATGATTCCTCTTTTTATCAATTCGCTGCAGGATTCCTGTATTTTTGCTGTTTTATTTCTGGCAGTTTTTTAATTAAATGAATTAGTGTTTATTAAGTTTTGTTAGTTTGCTGAGTATGTTTTTTATTATGTTTATAAATCAGTACGATTGTGGAAAACTTTATGATTTTTTCCTACGTTATTTGGATTCCAGTCACGCATTAAAAAAATGGCTGAGATTAGCGCGTTGAACCAAACGAACAAACTCTTCAGCTTTATAATATTAACACACTAAAGAAAAGGTAAAATTAAAAGACATCAAAAAATTCCTCCGCACCGCAGTCCGCTGGAAATACGCCCGACAGGAGACTTACAGCATTGCCACGTTGGATCTTACGTATCTGTACTTCTAATTCCTTTTTACGTTTCCTTCTGTCCAATCGACTATATTATTTTTACAACCAATATAAGTATATCTTTCGTCCGTGTGGTGTCGGACGTAAAGAATAGCACCATCCCATATCTTCCCGTGGGTATCGTAAGAGGCGACTAAGGGACTTACCAGAGAATGGGCAGCAGCGTTCTCTGTGCCTTTGTAACAGAACATAGCGGTCGCCAATCCACCTGCCAAACGTGGCGATTATGGCAAAACCCCCCCTTGGGGAGGCCTATGTCCAGCAGTGGACGTCTTTAAGCTGAAATGATGATGATGATGTACAAATATTTTAAACAGATAAAGCAAATGTAAGCAACAGCACTTTAATCATCAGATTATGATTCCAAATCTGCTTGACAAGCGGAAAATATATTAGAGCAATATACTTCCTGTGATTATTCGTTACTGTTGTCTAGTAGCATGTTGTTTCATCGTCAAGTTTTGACTGCCCCGTTGGTCTAGTTCTCGCAAGAGCGACTGCTGAGCGTAGAGTCAAGGTTTCGATTCCTAAGTCGCGCGTAGTGTTATTGGCTATTTCAATTAGCAATTTCTCAGTAGCAGTGAGGAAGTGCACCTGTTTTGACGTAAAAACTTGTGCACTAATATAATTATATGCTTGTGTGCATCAAAAAGCTGTTACAACTTGCAACATACTTACTAACTCTTCGGTGTGTTGAACTCTCTAAAATTCAACCTTAGGTTGGATTGTCAACCAAGTTTCAATTATAAACGCTTTCGTTATTTTATATTTTAGGAGATAAGCTTTGTTATTTCATGATAAATACAAAACAAAGTAACAAAGTGACATTCATGTACGTGTAGAATATTTTACGAATAATAAAAAGAAAAACCCTAAACTAAAAAACACAAATACTACCTATAAAAGGGCATCAAAAAATTTGTCCACATAGCCGTCATCTGGGGATGTGCCCAAGAGACTGGCATCATTGCCAAAGTGGATGGCAATGCTGAAACTTCTGGCCGAGGCAAAAACCAGCACTTGGATTACGAGAAGTGTCATCAACCTTTTGGAAATTTCCAAAAGGTTGGTTTCAATTTCTTTTGGAAAGTAGATAAGTAGGTACTTGAACCCACGATCCGAGGGTGTCAACCAAATGTAAAATAATAAAATAACATATTTCAACAATATGCTGCATTTTGTCTAATGCTCTGTATTTAATAATAGCTGGAGTATATAAAAAGCTACCTTGTCTACTGGATTCTAACGTTGGTTTTCATAAATAACTTCTTAATCAACCATATGTGTAAAATTACGATACAACATTAGCCATTAGCCAAGGCGTCACACATGAATCTGGCAAACAATCCCGCCGTCCTCGACAGTCTTTTGTTTCACCCAGAAAATATCCACTAATTTCGCCCAGTGGTTCCTCGGCACACTGCAGTGTATAGATAAGAATGTGATGCATTAGGGGGCGCGGTGCGGCACAAAGTAAACAGTTGCCCGCTATCACTGCTCCGCCCACCACTGCCCGACTGCAGGCGTGATGGCTATGGAGAGTTACGACGTTGGAATTTTTTGGGACGCACATTACAAAACATTTGTTTACTAAAGATGGTTTGTGCAATGAAAAAACATCGTGGTATGTACTTATTTAGAGATGTGGTAAGTTTTGGTCTGATATTGTCTAATCTATAATCATTTATTTATTTAGACTTCAAACACAAAGCGGACTTAATGCCTTAGGTAGAAGAGAATGAAAAGATGGGGTGACGACATAACAGGTAACTACATAAATTAAATATTATATAATAGTCAAAAAAATATAAACTTACAAAAGCACAAAAATAGGTAAGATACGCATACAAAACAAAAATTATTAAATTATTATCGGTATTGTGCATAATAATATAATTCTTTGTCACTAGTCAATCCTCAACGAATCTATTGAATAAGTAAGTGGGTACATTTAATTTAGTTTCAACCTCAAAAAGCTAATACATTTTATTTTACGAAACAATTTCTATTATAAGTAAAACAAACAGTAGACGTAAATCCTACTAACACAACGAACGAATGAATTCAAACAAAACCAAACTCGTCAACGATATCGTTTTACTCTCGAACCTCAGAATAACGCGTCCATATTTCGTCTACAATCCGTCTAGACTACGTTTCGTTTTGCCAATGATCGCGACGGAATGCGCGCTTTGTTTGAACATTGATTCATTCCATTTTGTTTCGTTCTTTGAACATATTTCGCTGTTTAATAAGTGGTTCATTGTTTTTGTTTGGTTTTGAATGAGGGCTTGAATATTTTGCGTGGAAGATTTAACATTTTTACACGATAATTTGTTTTGTTCACAGCGGTGAACTGAATGTAAATGGAATGGAATCGAATTTACTAACGTTTTTGAACACTGTAGACTGTAGAAAATAAATTTTATTGATTAAGTAGCGTCACCTAGCCTACATTATTTTATTAATTATTAAAATTCTATTGAAATACCTGCTCTCGATGTTAAAATATTTTAACTGAAATCATTATCATTGTATAAGATACATTTTAGCATTCATTATTTGTGATTTATGTGCTAATAAACAATTAATTTCCTTAAAAGGCAAAAAAAAATGTATTACATCTTTTTTTTCTGCCCTTTATAAAAATCTAACAACACACTTCCATACCACTTAGCCCCGCTTGCGTGTTCCTATGTTCGTGTAATACGACACTTTAGCCCCAGGCTAACTAGTTTAAGTGAAAAAAGGACCCGCACACCATCACAAACTAATCTTTGGCATCGATCATTCACAAAGCGAACGGTGTTGGTGACAGTTCATAGCTGCTCTTTATGTCACTTCCGTGCTCAAACTAAAGGACCATAGACGTGTCATGACGTCACTTCAGTTTAAAAGTGGAACGTTAAATATTTTTTTGTTTTTTTTTTTAACAATTGAAGCAGAACCTTTACTCCTGTTTTTATAATTCGTTGTTGTAATGTAATAGTTGCAAAATAAAATACGAATACGTGATTAATCAATAGTTACACATTTTTACTAGGTTTTTTTTTTATTATTACAGTGAAAAAATAGAACAAAGGCAAATAGAACAGTCCTTAATTATTATTTTTTTTATCATCTCAATTCCATTACAATTATAACAAGCCGTGTTTATTGTTTGTTATTATTCTACCGACGCCATTGTCTACATAGGTCAACAAACTCAAACAAATCCAATCCAGCATTTTATTAACAAAGACCAATTTAATCAACAAACAAAAAGTCTGTCTTTTTACTTTCCAGCTTTCAATTTAATCAAATAGTCACATCACAGACATTGTCTTTTTACTTCGAAATACTCTCGAATATAATTGACAGATATAAATCTCTCCTTTTATTTTTCACTCTAATTTGTTCGACTTGATACATTACTCCTACATTAGACTGAAAATAGAAAAACTCGTCAACAATTCAACATGTTCGTTGAACCGACATTCTCAGACGCCTTAATCTGTCCTGTTTGTAACGAGGGTAGGTTCACACGATACCTGCTTGTTGTGAATTAAGAGGTGCAAACTGAGGAACGAAATACTCAGGGCATAATTATTTGCACAAAACGTCGCCTAATTGCATGCTCTGTTTGCGACACTTCCGAGGGTACGTGACGGGCCCATAAGGGTCCGGATATGGTGGGTATAGCGGATGATATGAATAGAGCTTTTGGGCATGAATTTATTATGTGTCTGTAATGTGAGAAGGCTTAGAAACGAGACCATCATATCAGACAGCACGTCAGAAAGGTGATAAGTTTAACGTTTATTTTTTTATCTTTTAACCGACTTCAAAAAGGAGGAGGTTATCAATTCGAATGTTTGTATTTTTATTAATGTATGTTCGGGACGTTAGTATTATTATCATCTGTGGTTCGGGCGTAACTCCGTCATATATAGACGGATTTCCAAAATTACTTTTTTGTTCAAAAGGGGTTTTCAACAAGATCCCAAAAATTTCGTCGGTGGTAATACAAAACAACTAACAGAACAAAGCCACCGCCACCGACTTCCGAAACTAAAGTAATGTGTGTTCTGTACTAAAGTTATTAATCACTTTTTAGTATTTGAAGGCGGTTATTTTTTTTTTCGTCCCATATCTTCCCGTGGGTGTCGTAAAAGGCGACTAAGGGACTCACCAGAGAATGGGCAGCAGCGTTCTCTGTGCATTTGTAACAACCATACTGCGATCGCCAACCCGCCTGCCAAGCGTGGCGATTATGGCAAAACCCCCCATTTTGGGGGAGGCCTATGTCCAGCAGTGGATGTCTTCCGGCTGAAATGTTTTTTTTTTTTTAAGATTTTTATTAATAATAATTTGCCCGATCCGGTGGCTAATCTGAGGGAAGATTAACCAAGTAAGCAGGATATTTAATAGTGCATAAGTGTGTGCGCCAACACAGGTGCACTCAGGTCTTCCCTCACTCACATAGTCCCATGGAACGGCAATCCGACACGACCGGAGAGAGATTCAAGTCGCAGGACCAACGAGTTTACGTGCTTGTGCTTTCCGAGGCACGGGGGTGTTACACCGCCAACTTCCAAACTCCGCGGCTCCTGAGAAATTCATAATGGAAATACCCAATAACACTGTGCCCAACGCGGTAATCGAACCCAGGACACCCCACCTTCGTTTAGGCACAAAACGTCATTCAATTAGTGGGGTGGCAACGTTATGATGAATATAGGAGACCATCGGCAACGACTGGATATTTTGCGACCACTGGACATTTTGCGAATTGGAAATTGTGCGACCAGGTCATTTTGCGAATTGGACATTCTGCGAAGTGGACATTTCGTGAATTGAACATTGTGCGAAATGGACGTTTTGCGAACTGGCCATTGTGCGAGTTTGACATTCTGTGAACTGGACATTTTGCGTCCGCTGGACATTTTGAGAATTGGACGTTTTGCGCCTAAACGCCCACGTTCAGCAGTCGTGTTTGAGACTATCAATGTCGTATTTTATAACGCCTGTATCTCTTCCCGCTACCTCTCTCGCTTGCCGCATCCCTACACGGCGCTACCTAACTTTTACGTTCAAGTTTATGGGACGTTATGAAACACCGCTCCACCGGGACAATGTAGCAAAACAATTTGGCGCGATAGTTTTGACACTTTTATACTTTGTTAACAAGTATTACGTTACCTGTGTCGCGAATTACGTGAGAAGTTTCATGTTTTATACGGTGTAATTGCTGTAATATTAGTTAGGGTACTTTAATTTGAGGAGAGACTTGTTGTATGTCCTTTGGTATACATCCTGAGAGGTCTATTGACGCAGAAAATGCTGTAGAACAATAGCGTAGATAACACCACCAATTAATTGACATTCATTTTATGAGCTGTCAAAACACTCCCCCATATATTTTGTATAGCAATTTCACTTTTAGTTAATCATTTGTCAATTGAATTGACTACTTATAAAATTCAAAGTCATTAAAAATAGAATATTACACTAAATTGAAAATTAATCGGACTTGCAGAGATAAAATCAAGTGCTATTTTAGAGACAGAATGTCTTGGAATTAACATTACTTTCGAGACAAAACTTCTTCAAAAAAACCTAATACTAACCCTAAAAACCGACTAACTTTTGATTAACTGAAAATTATATTTTTTAGATGCTTAGAAATTAAAAAATAGTCAATTGTCTTGGTAAAAAGGGGGGTCACATTTTACCATTGCCATATTAAATATAACATGATATTATATTTAAATAATTGATATTGGTCGTGTGGTGCCGATCGCTAATAGCACCACCCCATTTCTACCCGCGGGTTTCGTAGAAGGCGACAGAGGGATATTGACCAGAGGATGGGCAGCAGCGTCCTTCTGAGTACCATACTGCGATCGCCAACTTGCATCGGCCAAGCATGGCGATTACGGCTGAACCCCCCCCCCCCCCCTTGGGGGAGAACTATGCCCAGTAGTGGGTGTCTAAAGGTTGACATGATGATAATGATATTAAATATATGGAGGGATCGCGTTTTGACAATTGATATCAATGTCAATTGATTAGAGGTATCAAGTACCCAAGTCTCTAGCAGTTACGAAGATATTAACAGATATGAAGTGAGTTTACTAAACAGCTGTTAAAATTATAGCTGTGATGTTAAAATAAAGAGTATACGTGTATGTAAACACGTATACTCTTTATTTATGTTAAAATAAAGAGTATACGTGTATGTAAACACGTATACTCTTTATTTATGTTAAAATAAAGAGTATACGTGTATGTAAACACGTATACTCTTTATTTTAACATCACAGCTATAATTTTAACAGCTGTTTAGTAAACCCACTTCATATCTGTATCTGTAGCACTTAAATAAAAAAATAAAACCGTCGACGGGATCACCAATATAGCAAAGTTTTTTTAAAAAAAACGTTGCACCCACACTACGAATTTCTTCTATGTCGTGGGTGCGTTTACAAAAATTTATACACACAGCCAGACCCATTACAACTATATGTAGGCAATGCAAATATTTGTTCCGTGCGGGAATTGAACCCGTGACACGCAGCGCAACAGTCAATCGCCCAACCACTGCGCCAACCGTGTCGCCAAAGCTTAAATTCTTTTATCAATTGGTAAAAGTAGGCACGAAGCATAAATATACTCATATTCACATTCTTTTAAGTATTCACTTTTATTTTTTGTCACCTACACAAGACATAATCGTACGCATGACGTGTCATCGTGCCCCAAGGCAGAAAATTGTACAATTTTTCACACATTTCTCTGAAATTCTCGGCACTATGAAAGATTTATAGCTAAAAGACTTGACGCTGTGTCATTGGCCAGAAGAGCAATAAATGTGAAAGCATCGGGGACACCACTTTGTGTAAAAGATTGAATATTGAACAGGTTTTATTTTACTTTTATATCTAGCTTCCGACCTAAGTGATAACCAAAGACAATTACTATTTAAATGACTGTCTGTCTTAAATGAATGTCTGAACAATAGAATTTTTTAAAATTGGAAAATGGAATTTAAGCTTTGGTTTTACTTTGAATAGGTAGGTCACACACACCAAGCGGTCTATACATCAAGCTATACATTTTTTCCAGTATAAGCTGACGTCTCATTGGATGGAAATTGTATTCAATGGTCAGTTCAGTTTATACTGGAAATGTAAAAATATGTAGCTTGATATGTAGCCGTGTGTACTCACCTATATAAAGCATTTAGGTATTTCAATTAAACCATTTACGGACACCTTGAAAAGTTGAAGCCAGTTGCTCGTTCGAAAACGTAGGTCTTTATGTAACTATGGAGAAGAATCACTTATATTTTCCCTGTTTTTTTTTTGTAGTATTAAACCACTTATTATTTTCTCTATCTTGAAAAATTATTTTATTTAATTAGAGACTTTCATAAACAACAACAAACCTATCTTCCTATGAAATATGTTATCTATCTAAAACAGAATGACGTCACCAACATATTATTGTTATTTTTGTCCATACATCAACAAAAGTCCAGACATCATCAATCTAGATGTGTATGAGAAAAAAACAAATAAACAATAATAAAAGTACAGGCTGTAGACATCATTATTTATTTTGTCCCAGATACTGGCATATAACATTATACAGGTTGAACAATTATGATTTAGTATATATTTGTATCCATATAGTTACTCCGGTGTGGTGCCGGCCGCGAATAGCACCATCCCATTTCTACCCGTGGGTGTCATAGAAGGCGATAGAGGGATATTGACCTGAGGGATGGGCAGCAGCGTCCTTCTGAGTACCATAACATCTACTGCGATCGCCAAAGTGCAACGGCAAAGTATGGTGATTACGGCTGAACCCGCCTTGGGGGAGCTGTGGGCGTCTAAAGTTTGACATGATGATGATGTATTTGTATTATGAACCCAAGCAAGAAATCTCTTGCTTGAAGTGCAAGGCGTCGGTGGTTTTGAATTAAATCGATAAAAGGCGTACATTAACATTCATTTGTAAGTCAATCAGTTCGTTATTCAAAGTTCTGAAAGATTTTGGGAATGTGCAGGATCATGGTAAGCACTCAACAATGCTTCAGGGGAAGGTAATTTAACTCTAACTCTGTTAAAGTTTCACCCCTGGATTCTAAATTTGAGGTCATCCCTTTTTCCCTGGTACCTATTAAATTTCATGTCAACGTGAGAGGTAGTGATTTTTGCTATGTGTATATATGTTAACTTTTTACTTTGATAATTGGTTAACTAACATCTAAGATATTTTATCAGTTATCGATTATAGAATTTCTAAAAACATTTTTCATTTGATTTTGGAACGAAGTTCCCTAACGCGGCTAACGGGTACAGCGAATTTGTAGAAATCGTCACGTAACGAAATGCGTGTGTGGATGTGGGCGTGTATCGAGCCACTGCGGCGCACTCGCCTGCTCGTGATATATTATTATTTTTATATATTTTGTTTTTGTACAGACACATACGTAAGGAACGAAGTCCCCCGACCGCACAATTTTTGTTTATATTAGGTTCACCCTGTATATACCTTAGTAGTTTATGGGTTTTATTAATATTCTACTGACACAAGACATGATTTAGTTTGGTCTTGGTTTAGCTTTATTATTAGGAAATAATATAAATTGTTTGTTTGTCACATAATGGAAAAAAATTATGAGTCTAGCAATAATATAAACATAATTGTTAAACGAAATGTAGGGATAGTGTAACTGAGTTCAGGAATTGATGTCGCTATAAAGATCAGTATTATTACTTAGCGAACCATTGAATAGACATTAGCTACTTGCACATACAAACATAGGCATAGTTCTATGACACCCACACTACTTTAAATAATATTGTCAAAATAATCAATGTCCAAAGTATAAAAACTTCGATAGTTCACTATTAACTGCAACAAAGCTATCATAACTTCAAATATTACTGAAAAGTTAATACTACTACAACCCTTGAGAGACTTTACTCCTAATATAAGAAAATTTATTTAAGTAACATA
This sequence comes from Charanyca ferruginea, assembly GCA_947361185.1. NCBI lineage: Eukaryota > Metazoa > Arthropoda > Insecta > Lepidoptera > Noctuidae > Charanyca > Charanyca ferruginea. The sequence continues at coordinate 9,754,360 of OX376070.1, forward strand.
AACAAAAAGAAACAAGCGTTTTTCTTTTGCTGAACGAAAAGCGGGTTGGGACAAATAAAATATAAATAAAATACAGGGACCTTTTATTCAGGTACAAAAGAAAGTCTTGGTCTAAGATACCGAAAAAGATTTTTTAAATCTCCTTAGGAAAATGCCTCAAGCAAATACAAAGACAATAAAAAGTTAACAAGTAAAATACGAAGTAAATAAAAAAGATCTCCACAAGAGAACGCTAGAAGAATACAAAATTTTCTTATGAAGCGTTTAATTTTATCAAAAGAAAAAAATAAAAGATAAAAGTTATCCAGTCTGCTTTCGTGGATTGAATCGCGATAAGTTAAGCCTGATTGCCGTGGACTAAGACTTAATTTAAAATAGAAACAAATTGTTTTGACACTTAATTTATTTTGGATCTGCTTGACTGATGCGAATGAAAAGTTTTATTTTACGAAAATAATAACTAAATTGCTAATATTTAGTACCTACAGGACAATTGAGTTAAAATGTTATTTATTAAATTTTATTTATTTATTAGCTTTCGCCCGCGACTTCGTTCGCGTGATTTTTTGTTAGGTCCCTAATATTTTTGATAATAAAATATAGCCTATGGCACTCGAGGATAACGTAGCTTTTTATTAGCTAAAGAATTTACAGAATCAGACCAGTAGTTTCGGAGATTGGCCCAAACAAACATAAACTCGACTTTAATCTATACTAATCCATACTAATATCACACCTCGGACACTTCATACAAAACTTGAAAAATAATTACCTATTACTACTACAAAACCAAATGACTTCTGTACACGTGCAAATGTGTGCGTGAATTTTAGTAGGGTTGAATCAGTTGGATGTAGTGGCGTACAAAATGGCGCGAAAAGTGCAATGTCCATACATGTTAATTTCAAAAGTATTAAAAATAAAAATTAAGAATTAATTAAAATATTACAATAATAATAATAAATGGGGCGACGCGACAAGGTTAGTGCGTAGGGTACTACTTTTCAATTCCAAGAATGAATAGAACGTGAAAGAAAGGGACATAAGTACATAACTAAGACAATAAAGAGAGAGAGCAATATTAATAGCTGGTAATGTTGGTATGTTATTATTACGGAAGCTTTAATTGTATTATTATAAAACGACGAAAACTTGGAAAATAAATGAATCATCGAGATTAAAACTAATAAATAAAACTTAAAACAAAATAAATCGCAAAATTGTGTGTTTGTGTCAGCAGTACCTACAGCGCTGCAGTTCTTACGATTTTGAGCGCCCTGGCTAAAGAGTCGGCGGTTAGCCCCTCCAAGTGCGGGGTGAGGGTGCGGTGTCTGATATAGCGCGGGGAAGGGAGTGTCCCTTCTGTATGTAGTACTATTAAGTATTCTGTGCTAATATTATAAATGCAAAAGTAACTCTGTCTGTTACGCTTCCACGATGAAACGGCTGAACCGATTTTGATGAAATTTGGCATGAAGATTGCTTAAAACCTTGGCAAGGACATAGGCTACTTTTTAATCCGTGACTTCGTTTGCATCCACTATAACCGACATTCACGCGGACGAAGTCGCGGGCAAAAGCTAGTAATATTATAAAGCTGAAGAGTTTGTTTGTTTTTTGGTTGAACGCTCAAATCTTAGGATGTACTGGTTCGAATTGAAAAAATCTTTTTGTGTTGGATAGGTAGTCCATTTACCGAGGAAGGCTATAGGCCCATGCAAAGCCGGGTTGGGTCGCTAGTTTATAATAAGTAACTAGTAACGATGATAGTGATAGTGAATAAGGTTTTCAAATAGTTTCTGACTGACGGACTCATACAAAATCAAAATCATAAAAAAATATATACAGGAAACAGATATACACAGAAATCTGAATACGTAACATAATACAATAAATAGACAGTAGCTCAGTCTAATTATATCCATATTAATGTATTTACCAAAAATTGCTGATGATATCTCCTGGATTGATGATGTAAATAACTAAGTAATCAAAGAAATTATCGTTTTTCTAGTTATTTAATAGCAATCTTAATGTTCATTGACCGGAAACCAAGAATACGATACAATTGGTTCTCAAGACCCTACAAGATTAAACATCATTACACTAAATGAGACTCTAACTCCATCTTCTACGTCATTACGACTGAATGTTACTTGAAGTACCAGTATAACTTGGTACGTGAGATTTGGCTGGGCATGTTTACGGGATGCCAAACTATGGGCTAAAATTACTACGCACATTCACTGTGAACATGGTAACAAAGCTGATGGAAGGATGAAAAAGAATTAAATTTTGACAGAGTAAGTATCATATATAAATGCAAACTTGAGCAGTTCAAAACCTTTGGTCAAGGTAAATACTAGCACTTAGAAATCCTCAAGTTCTACTTCGGTAACGAATAACCCTCCTACTTCTTGAACACATAATAAGTTGCCAACTTCACTTCATTTTCTCTATGTTGTGTATGTAACCATGTTATTGCCCATCAATGATATGGTATGATATTGCCCATATTTATTAGGTCTTTTTTTTCTGTACGTACTGTAGAAACTGGCTGGTTTAGCCCTCCTATCTAACCTTATTTGAATCTTTGAACTTCTTAGTCATATGAGATAAACTTTATTAGAAAGAGAGAAAGAAAAACCTATTATTGACGCGAAAGTGACGCTCATAATATAAATAAAAAAATATGAAAAAATATGTTATATTCGTAATTAGAATATGTTGACAGTCCGTCACGTGGCTGACAAGACTTCAGCGATATAATTCGATCGAAACACGATAATTATTCTAAGTGTGTTTAAATCGAGCAAATGGAATCCCCCAGTAAAATAATCACGGCCGATTACACGATACTTAAGCATCTTGAATTTAAGGTATTTTTGACCACATGTTTTGTTTTTATTAGTTCGTAAGCAGCCAAGTTGAACTGGGCGCCATATAATTAGATTGGTTGTTTGTTTGTCTGCGTCCCGACCACAGACGCACAACTTTTGTCCCGTTCCGCGTCCCGATCGCAACTTGTTCTTTCCGTAAACAACGTTACGTCGCGCTGTGTTCCGTTTCGTACTGCCCAACTTTTTTTTTGTTTTGATTATTCTTTGGGTTCTTTGCGGTTATTTAAATTGTATTCTGATTATGTAAGGTGTGAAATGGTTAGATTAGTAGATACTAGATTGTTATTTATATTAAATGTCGGTGTTATAAAATGTTATATAATTTGTTACAGTCAAAACTACTTTTGACTGGGTTCAGTCAAAACCCTTATTAAAACGTAAATCCCAACGCGTTTGCGTTACAAAATAAAAAAAACGGAACGCTTTAAGAATCACTACAAAATCAAAATTTTAAAAGGGTCACAAAAAATCACCTGCCAACCTAATGGGTTTCTAAATATTAAGGATAAAAAAGTGTTCAAAAGTAGTGTTGACTGGTTAAGTTTTGACTGTGACATATACATCTATCTGAAAACCAAACTACACAAGAACCTAGATTTTGGAAACCTGAACTGACTATATGAATATTTTTTTTTCATATTTCCACCCATGTTCCTTGGAGAAAGTTGTTGAAAATTTTGGAGCGTGACAAAAAAATCATCATGTATACGGAGTATTAACGTAAATTGTATTATTAATTACTTTAGATTTTACCCTCTCCTGGTTTTATTTCGTATTACACCACAATACAAGGCTACCAAACTAAAACGAACTCCGATACAAGTAGCTCCAATATGAGCGGTCCATCGCGTGGGTTCCCCGATCGTATATAACTGTTGGGACGTCGTAACTCTTTGTGATGGATTAGTGCTTTTCCGGCTTTTCAACGGACCCCCAAATGGACGGACCCTTGAGGGAGCAGCATCTGTTTATCCATTACTATGAACAGTTTTGGTTAGTGTAAAATGTTGTTTAATATACGTAATGTGTGGGTTGATGATTTGTGGATATTAAATTGAGTCAAGTTTGCGGATTAAATTCGAATGAGGAACTTTTTAAATGACTCTATAGATAATGAAGCTCTGGCTGGTTTAATTAAATTCAGCCTCATTTTTATAGTTTATTACGTAAAAGTAGTAATAAGATACATTATGTTCGAAAATAGAACGATGGGACTTGACAGACCATATGCCCCGTACGACTGTCAGTTTTTTTTTTTAAATATGGAATTAAGAAATTTTTTAAATATAATGCAATACCTAATATTCAGTCAATGAGGGTCAGCTAGGTTTCTATTGTGTATTTTTAACCCCAATCCGGTACCATGGCTATCAGAGTAGTCACAGCACAGTATCATGCTTTTAAAATAAGTACGAAACCTAACAAGACAACGAAGTAAATGAAAATGTAAACCTACAATATTTTCCATAATTATATTTTACGAATTAAATCTTAAGTCTAAACCACGCCTATGTAATTTAGACAAGTATTTGTTTATAAGTAGATAAGTAAATAGGTAGTACATACAATGTTTCGACCACAAAAGGATTAGTACTTTAGTGCAACTTTATCACATGAACGAAACCTTACTAAATCGATTTATTCCCTTTACGTCGAGTCGCGCCACGTCGAGTCGCCGCCACGTCGAGTCGCCGCCACGTCGAGTCGCCGCCACGTCGAGTCGCCGCCACGTCGAGTCGCCACCACGTCGAGTCGCCGCCATGTCGAGTCGCCGTCACGTCCACTTGTTCGGTTGATATTTATTTATTTTTTAATCTGCCTGGTGCCGCCACATCGTATGTGACGAAAGGTACAGTCAACGATACAAATTATTAAAATTGAAATATTTTTATTTATATAAGTCCTAAGCATATTTTGAAAATAAAAATATTATGATTTGAATAATTGGTTTCGTTGACTGTACGTGGCGGTGCTTCGACGTGGCGCGACTCGACGTCAGGGGAATAAATCACTAAATCTTCCATAGCGGTGATTTCTACAAACGTACATTCGCCTAAAACTGAAAAGCCAACTCTCAATCTTCTCTTCACTTTACAATTAAAACGTTCAAAATATATTATAGTAGCAATATCATCGCAGTGATTCGCAATGTCGAAAATGTTGGCAAAATAGAGGCGTTTTTGTCAGATTGAGACTAAGATAAAAACGCCCAAATTCCTCAAAGTTACTAGAATTATCCCCCCAGATACAAAGTGACAGAAACACACGCACACTCTCCAAACTCTTGCAATAAAACTTCCTTCAACGCCTATAAATTAAAGATATTGTTAAAAATTTAATCAGACTCTCGAAAGTTAAAGTTTTAAACGGCGTAAATGAAATTACGTACCGCCCTTATCTTATTGAAGTTTCTTTTGGATAGAATTTAATATAACCTTGGAAGTTGTTATCTGTTCCTTGATGGGGTTAGGTGTGAATTAATTTTATGCGGACATTCATATTACGTTCATATCTTGTGTTATGATTTTACTTTTAAGGAGTTTAAGAGGTTGCCTTTGTTAGCGTACTGCTACTGGGGTATTGGCATTGTAAACTGAGGTGCTGAGATGCAGTAGTGTAAGCGTTCAGAGGGCTAATTCACGTAATTTTATGACGTGCCGATGAATTTAGTTAGTGCAGTTGCAGTTAAGTTCAAGTGTGAGTGATACACGGTATTCTTGTAATCTTTGAACTGCGCGTAAGCTGCGCGTGAACTGCACGTCAACTGTACGACAAACAAACTCTACCAAACTTACTTATGGTGTAGCCACATGAGAGAAAAAATATTACTCACTAAATAATTGAATAGAATCGATTACACTACAATAAATATGACGTTATTATAATATTAAAATAATACCCCAGTACAGATTTTAGTGCTTTTTACTGTTATTTTGAGACGTCAAATGAATAGTAGAATACCGATCATGTTGCGTTCCGAAGCTCGCACCAGTGACGTGCAACAGTAGAATGCCGTTATTGCGCTCGCGTGACGCGAACTTGATGCGAGCGTGTCTGACATCGGTAGAGAATACGAAAAGCGTTGTTTTGATCGAAACTTAACTGCAACTGCACTGCAACAGCACTTCTTTAGTTACGTGAATTAGCCCACAGACCGTACTGACCGCTTACGGTACCGGATCGAAAATATATTTATTGTCAAAGTCAAAGTCAAAACGTTTATTGCGAACTAAGTGTACAATTTCGGTGTTATATTATGTTAGTAGGTACATACTTATGACCAAGTAGCCTTCTACAAGCATTCCAATTTTCATCCGCCTGCCCTTTACATACTTAATTAACATGCATTAAATATACGGTTCGGTACTATTTTAGTATAATTAAATTGAGCAAATATGTTTTGTCAAAATTCAATTCAGCAATATTAATTAATGTCATCCTTTTCAGGCAGTACAAATGTGTGGTAGAGGAGGTCGGTGGGATATTTGAATTAAAGAGCGACACAGTTTTAATAACTGTATTATATAATAGCACGTCTGCCACTGATGGCGCTAGGTTAAACTATGCTTTGATATAAAAGTAAGAATAACGTTGTAAATACGAAAAGCTTCTAGAACGAATCCAGAGTGTTTAAACGAAACATTCAGTCAATGGTTTCTAACACCATGCCATAATACATGCAACCTTAAGAGGAAATACCACGGGCTAGAGAATTGAAAATTAGGTATTTGTAAAATCTATTGCTGTCGCGCGATGCCCGAACACGAACCGCAGAGCGCGACAGGGACAACTGCAGCTTTGACTGAAAATACCTATTAAAAGTACACAAAATCAATGATTCGTAGTCCCCTGATTTCTTCTCCAAAACTTAATCGATTTAACTGCTTTTTTCATTAAAAATTAAGAAAGGCTTTTGCCGTGTTCCTATGTTTTCTATTTTTTAAATAATCAAGTCAAATTTGTTTTCTGAATGTTTGAACACAGCGGAAAATCATGCCAATTTTTTAGGTTTTTGAATATTCATATCTCTTTTAATAATAAATTTATGAGAAAAAGGAAAACATAGGGACATGCCAATAGTAGCCATGGACGTATAAAAAAATAATAATTGATCTACTGGCATTATCCAGGGAGGAAACAGGGGACTAAGTTTGTATGGAAAAACGGCCCTTGTGTTTCCTCTTAATAATAATAATAATAAAGCCATTTATTCCTTATTGCCAATTTACATTTCAAATGTTGTTTAGTAGTTTGTTACTATATTTTCCTTAGAACATGTTAGTACTTATGTTAATCTTCTTTGTTTGGAATATGGACCCCTTTTTTGGTAAAGACCAGGAGGTCTGTCAAGCTGGATCCTCCAGCTTCTTCCTCACGTCCCTGTCCTTACCTAGGTCTAACCAATTGTTCCCTGTCACCTGTATTATATCATCAGTCCACCTTCTCTTTGGTCTACCAACATTTCTTTTCTCTCCTGGGCCTTTCCATCGAGTGGTCTTTATGGTCCATATTTTATCTGCGTAGCGTGAAATGTGTCCTGCCCATTTCCATTTTAGTGTAAGTGCATACTTGAGAGCGTCTGTGATTTTCGTTTTCCTCCTGATGATTTCAATTTTTACTTTGTTTATTTTTCTTATCTTCAGCATACTCCTTTCCAAAGCTGTTTGGGTGTTTTTGATCTTCTGTTTTGCTTTATTTGTGAATACCCAAACAACCATGCAACCTTAATAGTACCGATATACCTTTTACAGCTGTTTCTGTGTATGTATGTGTTTGTAAGTAGATAACTGTCAAAGAAACCGTGTACTTTTTTTTCAACCGACTTCGAAAAAAAAAGGACGTTATCAGTTCGACCCGTATGTTTGTATGTATGTATGTTTGTCCGCGATTATCTCCCGTTTCGCTGAACCGATTTGATGCGGTGTTCAGAAAAGTGTTTGTTACATTCTGGAGAAGGTTTTAGTATATAACAAACAGAAATTCTGAAATCGCTTTTTGAAAAAAACAACAAAAAACCGAGAAGACGTTTTCGTTTCTTTCATATTTCCATCTTTGGAGGACTTTCAATTTCTGGTTTAACAGTGTTGCCGTTTCTTAATGGATTTGGGTGATAAGGAGACACTAAAAAGTGGAAAATAAAAACTATTTGAAAAAAGAGAACCGCCTTCAAAAACTAGAAGGTGATAAAATTCAAAAAAGTTTTTTGATAAATAAGTGCATAGAGAACTTAACTCAGAGTTGTCTAACACGAGGTTAAATTACATAATGGGCGCTATTTAGCTACTAATTCGGAGTTAAAAATAGCCTGTCTCGAGTAAGCGGACCTTACGGTATAATTATGTGTATATGAGTTTACATCTTTTTAACTTTTTAATTATTACTTTTTGTTATGCACCCGCCATATTATCTCTTCATCACCCTTGGTTGACTCGTAAAGAATGCCTAAGGCATTAAGTCCGCCTTTGTACCTTTGTGCATGAAGTATAAATAAATAAATACATAGTGTTTTTAAATTATGCCTTAACACACACCTGGTTCTAAAACTTTAAATTCACACTTAAAATTTTACCATAATAAGTATTAGGTATTTGGTAAATAAAACTTCCTTCAAACAAGGCATATACCAACAATATATAGAACCATCCCTAACATCCTTTGAAATGATGTGTCGGAAAATGCTCTGTTTCCGCCTGTCACACCGAACGGTCGACACGCGATGTTACACCATAACCGTTTCGTTCAATCTTGTGGAATTTACAGGTCTCTAACAATATAGAACTTTTTGAAATACAGATTCAAACATCGACGGATTTTCTATAGTAGGTAGGTATAACAATTGGTCTTGTATATCCCTAATGTTTTAATTGAAACAAATACCTTCGGAAACTAAACAATTATTAATTTAACAATTTATCCTCGTCCAAAAATAGACCACACGTCAAATTCAAAGGAAAGTTTAATTAATTTCTGTAAGTTGTATCAGTTCAATATTAATTTACCTAATTGTTAGCGGGTCAGGGTAACTTTTCCAAAAGACTAGGTTGGAATAAATAAGTAGAATTTTGTTACCAACATGGACAATAATTTACCAAATGTGGTGATTTACCAAATGAAGTAAAATCCATACTTAATATTATAAATGCAAAAGTAACTCGGTCTGTAACGCTTTCACGATAACGGCTGAACCTATTTTGATGAAATTTAGTATGACAATAGCTCGAACCCCGGGTAAGGACATAGGCTACTTTTTAGTCCGCAACTTCGCTTGCATCCGCGATAACCGACATCCACGCGGACGAAGTCGCGGGCAAAAGCTAGTATTTCAATATTTTACTTCGTACATTTATTTTGTTTCTGATTAAATAACAATTTATTGGTGAGTAAATAACTGTAATTGTTTATTTAGATTCTAGCAAGAACTTAGTATCATCATCATCATTTTAACCTTTAGACACTGCTGATAGGTCTCCTCCAAAGACCTTCACCTGTGTGTAAAAAAAACAAAAAACTCTAAAGACAGTGATGACAAATCAGATCATCTCAATCTGAAATTGCACTCAATTTTCCAACACATCACTTGCATCAGAATTAAAATAAACTGCAATATCAAAATCCACATTATTTGTAAAAACTTATTATAGAATCTTAATGAGTCAACACGAAGTGGAAAACAGCAATCATGGAGGGTAATGGACCGTCCTAATGATGTTGTTTTTGAATCATTGCGCAAATTAAGGGACCGCGAATTATTTTCGTGTAGTACAGTTACGAGCAAAAACATATAAACAGTTGGTCTCATTCTTAACTGATTTTCTCCTAAACTATTAATTGAAATGTTATGGGGTTACGAATAGGGTATTTTTGATGCCAAACTACTATAAAAAGGTTTTATCTATAAGTTGAAATAGTAATTTCACGAGAAAATTGCTTTTGAATTTTGCCATCTGTATACATATTTATGCTTGTGACTGTACCTACATAGTATGCTATGTTACATATAGGCAATTAATGATATAGATACTGTGGTTTTTAAAGCGTATATATAAACAGTCGATTTTGATATGGCTTATACTTGGAGTGAACTTAAGTATCACCAGATAAATATAGTCAAAAATAGTAAATGATCACTAAAATTAAAACCGCATTTTAATGCGAAATTATAACCAAAGTTTGAAAATGATCACCAAATTGTGTTTCCTAAAGTATTGTAGAAATGTATGAGTTTGACTGTAAAAAGCGATTTGGTTCTGGCTACAATAGGGGGTCACAGACCTAACCTAACCATGTCGGATCCGCCCCAGGGGGGACTTAAGGGTCAAAAATATTTTGGTTATCCATTTTGGTAAGGGACCACGGGCGCCGACTAAATTATAGCCAAATAGTTTACATCTTGCTATTTTAAATAGCCACGAAGTATACTATATTGAATTAATTTTGCACACTAAAATTTGGTGATAATTTACTACATTTGATACTTAGTAAGATATTTTTTTGATAAGGGAGCAAGATCCTAAAGTATTTTTGGTGGTCATTGTATTTATTCCCTTTTGATATTATGGTACAATTTTATACACCGACATAAATATAATGGGTAAAAAACCTTTTTATAAAAAAGACGACCGCCATCAAAAACTAATAAGTGATACATAACTTTAGCAGATACACAATGTGACTTTAGTTTTGAAAGTCAGTGGCTTTTGTTCTGTTTGCCGTTTTTAAGGCAATTTTGCTATTACCATCGACCTCCGAAAGTAAATTCACTTGAGTGCAAAAGTTAGTTGACTTTAAAAATAAAACTAAAAAAAGACTTACCGACTTTCGGTTAAAACTATTTTTTCAGCATACCGGAAAATATCCACCGTTGAAGAAAGCTTCCCCATAATTTTGCCATAATCCTGATGATCGTTTCTAAGCATTTTATTTTCTCAATGTTACTATGATCACGTTTAATTTAATAGGTCTTTTTACACCTCGTAGATAAAGTTAATAATATAATAATATGTGGGGCCAAGATAGGTATATGTATTCTTGCACAACCTCGAGAATAGCGCCATTTACGACTACGGGTCTCAGGAAGACATGACCGTTGTACATGATTTTGGTCTTATCTAGGTTCATCCCGAGGCCCACGCGTCTTGAAGAATCGCTTAGGCCGTTCAGCATCACTTCCAGCTCCTGCGCTCCGCCATGATGACAATGTCATCCGCAAATCGTAGGTGCGAGATGTACTGACCGTTGATATTTATGCCCTGTCCTTTCCAATTAAGCGTCTTGAAGACGTCCTCCAACGCGTTTGTAAACAGTTTCGGAGAGATGACGTCTCCCTGCCTTACCCCTCGACGCAGTTGGATTGGCTTTGTGCTACGTTCTTGTACTTGGATAGTCATTGTCGCGGCCTTATACAGACACCTCAGCACTTCGACGTATCGACAGTCGACGAGGCATCTCTGCATGGTGTCCAGCACAGCCCAGGTTTCGACGGTGTCGAAGGCTTATATATAATACTAGCGACCCGACCCAGCTTCGCATGGGCCTATAGCCTTTCTTGATAAATGGACTATCCAACACAAAAAGAATCCATTCCATCCATTTTTCAATTCGAACCAGTAGACCCTGAGATTAGCGCGTTCAACCAACTAACCAAACAAACAAACTCTTCAGCTTTATAATATTAGTATAGATGTGGGGACATTTCACACATGGTCATCTGACTCCAAACTAGGGAGACCCTGTGGGTGTCAGACATCTGATATACATACACAAATACATTTGAAAATTACAAAATAGCCGGTAGGCTGAAGAAAAGAACAACAGCAAATAATATACCTAACAAGAAGATCGAGAACAACCAATAATTACAAATACCATTACGCCTTCCGAAAACCAATATAAGGAGATAGCACAAAGAAACTACTGAAGCCCTAAGTAACAATGAAAGCGACGTTACTCCTCCAAGAGGTTTAATATATTCACCCCATAGCCTTGACAATTTATACCTTCACGGCAACAATAACAAACATGTGTGAACCCGAACTGTCAAAGAGTAACCATGTGAAGTTACCAAATACCAAAGCGATTAATAACGAATCCCCGATATCTTAGATGGTTGATTAAATTCCAGCGAGTAACAACCGTTCTAAAACGACGCAAACTTCACATCGATTAGAGTCAATAATTTCATTGGAAGTTTGGTACTTGGGACGTAAAGGGACGATTGAATGTCTCACCTCACATAGTTTTGGGCGAACTATATTGATCTTCAGGCTTTATTGGATTAATCAAGTTGGATGGAACAGGTACAGAATTGTGTGAATTATCTGTCAAAGTATTAAGACGAGAATTTATGGAGTTGAGCTACATTCGACAAGATGTATGGATCTAATAACACGTCGATTACTGAGAAGATTGCTTGCTATGATATATTTTGATCAATGGGTTGATTAAAAAGTTTAATCTAGATACAAAGTTACATGAAGATTAAAACCAATTAAACTAGAATTCATTCACATTCTTAACTACCATAGGCATTAATCACGTCTGCCTTTGATTTAGCCATAGAGAATTGCATGCGGTTTGAAAGTAGGTACAAATTCTAGTTACTAATTCAGCATCCAATCTATTTTATAAAATGTATTTTCGTCACGTATTTTAAAAGCAAATATGAACCCAATCTCTAATAATAACGCGGAATAGAAAATTCTAACTTCCATTTTATAAAAATGACCGATCATTTTTTATTTGAAACCAGTTCTGTCAAAAAACAGGGATTTGTGATACCTACGAAATTAAACAATCACGAAACGGGCTTTTTACAGTCCCCAAAAGAATTGTTGGACAATATTTTTTTTGTGATCGTACCATTTTTCCTGAACACGAGCCTAAAATTCTAAATGGACAAACGAGAAGGTCATTTGGAGTGAACGTGGACAATTAATAATAGCACTAAATTTCATAGTGATGTGACATTCTCAATAGGTACTGTAAGAGATCCTTACTTAGGACTCTTACTGGTACCGGTATATGCGTGATCGTAATATGATTATTCTATAAATAAAAGCACTGAAACTCGGTACTGGATTATATTCTCAGATACTTGAAGTCTGCCCGTGACAAGATCAGGCTAGGAAGTCCTAATGTCAAACGTAAAACAATACAAGTCTACTATTCAAACTTATTCTAGAAGCTTGCCGAGTGTTCCGTCATAGAGTATAATATCTAATGGCTATTATCTCAGAAACACATCAGATCTCCACATGAGCTACGCCCCCTTCATGAATAAAAGGAACTAGTAACTTTTATTCATGCTCTGGACACTCTGCAAACTTATACTACTGAACAAAAATAATTGACTAACTAACCTAACAACTACCTATACCTATAGTAAGTCCCTACTCTAAAGGCGGAAATGTCGATGGGGACGTCTCAGACGAGATGGTTCAATCCATGACGCAAGGGATAACCAATTAAATCCAATATTATTAAAAGAAAACCGAATATATGAATACTAAGAACGCTCATGCTATCATGTCCAAACCCCGCTTTATAAAAACCGCCTCAAAATCCAAAACGCATCCCCCTAAACAATCGATATGACAAAATTCATACCCTCCATTCTTGGTGACCTATACTTCTTCCTATACGAGGTTTACAATTAAATTAAAAAAGATTAAACTCGAAACAAACTTTGTTCACTTAATAAACCATGCGTGTCGATTCGACACTCTACGCGAAGATTATACTCCGTTAGCGTAGTTGTTAACGTCAGTGAACGAGGCCTGTTGGAGCTACGCTAACTACATCAAATAATCTACTAAGTAAAAAAAAGAATAAAATACACATTTTTTTTACAAAATTTTGACATCCTGTGGGCACCATTCACCCATCAGACTTCAGCTCGCAGTGAATATGAAAATACAAAAAAAAACATATTATTATCATGTCGAAATATTTCTAATCACATACACAAAAATAATCAGCAACTATCTATCACGACATGCCCAAATAACCATGGCGACATAATATGCCGTATGACAACAAATAATCAATAAAATGACAAATAATACCCAACCTAGAAATATTATTTACATTACCTATCCTACCAAACTCTTCGCAATTGACCTTTTCAAAATTAAACATTATTTAAAATTATCTAACTTAAAAATGACATCAAATTCAAATTGACATGACGCTATAAGCAAACTATATCGGTAATCGAGCGTGATATAGTTTTAATCTATTTACGTGCACAATATCTCTAAATCTTCTGTTATTTAACTTCCTAATTACATAATTTACATCTGTGATACGTCTCACTATCTGGAATGGACCTTTATATAACCTACATAACTTTAAACTTTTATTAGTTACACGTCTCGGCGTATACACCATCACTAACTGATTTGGTTCAAAATTCCTTACTTTTGCTTTCCTATCATATACAGCCTTTTGCTTTACTTGTGCCTTACCTATATTAATAATCGCACGCCTCGTCAAATCTGTCTGAATGTTGCGTCTGCCTACATAATCTATCACATGATTACGACTATCAACATTGACCATCATATCAGTCCTAAAACTGGGTTCCCTAGCATACATCAACATATGTGGTGAAAACCTAGTACTAGCCTGTTTACTAGTATTATACGCATAGCAAACCAACGGGATGTAACTACACCAATTTCGTTGATCAGCAGAAACATACATGGACAACATCTGTGTTAAAGTTCTATTAAATCTTTCTACTAAACCATTACACGCTGGATGAAATGCTGTGGTGAAACGTGATTTAGCTCCAAAATAGCTAACCGTATCTTTCACCAAGCGTGAAGTGAAAACAGACCCCCTATCCGATATCACTTCTTTCACTCCACCGAAACGACAGAACACCTCTTCAATCAGAAACTCACTTATTTTCTGCGCTGTCGCTCTAGGAACCGCTCTGCAGACCGCATACCTCGTAGCATACTCCACACAAACAATAACATACCTATTACCATTTAAAGACTTCCTAAACGGTCCCAAAACATCAATACCTATTTTCTCCATCAGCTGGTTCACTTGCACCGGCTGTAGCTGTGCTACCTGATTAGTCTTCTTTCGCTCCTGACATAAAACACAACTTTTCACATAATTATCTACCTCCTTCTCCGCATCTTTCACAAAATAACTATCTCTAAATTTGGCGAGGGTCTTCGCTAACCCGAAATGACCTCCGGACCATGGATCATCATGCAATTCCGCCAAGACCTCCTGTAGCATATGCTTGGGGACAACTACCAAATCTCGATCGCGATTCAGTCTCTTAACTTTCTTACACAAAATACCTCCTACAACGCTGAAACCTTTATAATTAACTACACCTTCGTTTGCTAACCTATCTAACCTATATTTGCAAAAATCATCCACGAGCTGCTCGTCCTTCATCTTCACAATCTCTATCTTATACACCTGCATCCCATCTTCTTGACTTACTTTCGGCTCGTGTACTTCTCCATCTAAACTTAGAGGATTTCTACTCAAAAAATCGGCTATAACGTTTTCTCTGCCTGCACAGTGAACAATATCAAATTCATACGCCTGAATACATAGCGACCATCTAGCTAACCTACCACTCATGTCTTTCCTATCCCTCAACCAACACAATGCTTTGTGGTCTGTAACAACTTGAAACTTCAAACCCCATAAAAAATGCTTAAAATAATTCAAGGCCCAGACAACTGCTAGACATTCTTTCTCAGTTGTCGAGTATTTTTTTTCGCTATCACTGAGTTTCCTAGATGCATACGCTACTGGATGCATCACATCCATACCCTGCATCAAACAGCAACCTACCGCTTCACCACTAGCATCTACATACAAGCGTGTTAAAACATGTTTATTATTTGAATAAAAATGCAAAATAGGCGGATTGCTCATATAATTTAATATTGTGTCGAACGCTTCCTGATGTCTCTGTGACCAAACGAACTTGGCTCCCTTTTTTAATAATTTTGTTAATGGTAAGACAATTACAGCAAAGTTATCAATAAATTTACGGTAATAAGAAAACAAACCCAGAACAGATTTAACTTGTTTCTGATTTGTTGGTGGTTTTAAAGATTTAAGATCCAATAATTTTTTATTATCTGGTTTTACACCATCGCCAGAAATCTCATGACCCAAGACCGAAACCTTATTATAACCAAAACTACATTTACTTGGTTTCAAAGTTAGGTTTGCTTTCTTTAGCCGTCTGAATACTTCCTCTACTGCATTAATAAATTCATCAAAATCCTTTCCCCAAATCAAAATATTATCTACATAACAAATGGCATTTTTATATTTGATTCCCGCCAAAACTTTGTCCATTGTTCTTTGGAAAACAGCTTGGCTTGTTTTAAGACCAAATGGCAAAACATTAAACTCATAAAAACCTGAAGGGGTAACAAATGCAGTTTTATGTTTATCTCGTTCACATAAACGATGCTGCCAATAGCCAGAATTTAAATCTAAATCTGCAAAATATTTGGCCCCCGATAAATATACCATTATGTCTTCAATGATAGGTAAAGGATAACTATCCGTGATAACTTTTTTGTTCAACTTACGGTAGTCTATACAAAATCTCCACGTTTGATCGGGTTTTTGTACTAATACGACTGGCGATGCGTACGCACTATTTGATTCGCGTATGACCCCATTCGCCAGCATTTCATCAACTTGCGAATTAATGATCTCAAGTTGCTTCGGTGAGACTCTATATGGTGGCCGATGAACTGGTATTTCATCCGTCGTATTGATTTCTATTTCCACCAAATTACAGTTTCCCAACTCGGAATTGGTAAATGCGAAAGTATTTATATTTGAAGAAAGAAGTTTTTTCAAAGAAATTTTATCCGATTGATTCAACTCCGGATTTATATTTATTTTATTTACATTGTCGTCTTTTGACGTGACATCAAACAAACTGTCATCATTTTGTTCAACGAGTTTGGAAAAATATAGACAATCAAATTTGGAGATTGACTTTAAACTTCCTTCTTCCATACCGCGGTCAACTATGGCATTATTATTTTCTAGTTCTACAATGTTGTTGGGATCATAGCATACCAAAGATTGTGACATTGACGTACCGTCTTGTTTATCTAATTTACAAAACTTTGCATAAAATCTGCCTTTCAATGTTATACAATTATTATTAAAATCCAATATTGCATTATATTTGTGGAAAAAAATCTTGCCCGAGTATTAAATTTTGATTAATGTCCTTAATTATGACAAAATTCAAAACAAACACACATGAGTCTATTATGAAACAAATATTAGCTTCACCCACGACTTTCAAATGTACGTTTGAAATAGACTTTACAAAACGCTTCGTAATTCCACTGGTATGCTCCAACTTCAACTCCGACATGAACTTCTCCGAAATACATGAGATTGATGCTCCAGTGTCTAATAGAGCCATACATGATTGATTAACTAATGAAATATTAATAAAAGGAATAAACTGACAGTGTTTATCTCCTGTTGGGAGTCGGGATGCTTCGGACACAGCGGACACTCCCGCTTCATCATTCAACGTCTGTGTCCTTGGGCGTTTGGGTGATTGGCTGCTTGTGTGTCCCTCGATCTGGGGACATTATTATGCGAGCGATAATCTCTGTTGGATGTATATAAAGTTCTGGGCCTAAAGTTATATCGGGGAGTATAATAGTGATCCCCAACGGCATGCTGTGGGTCACCCGCCGAAGACGATGGTGATGGCGCAGGACTTCTAGGTCTCGGTGAGGCGACAACACGCTGCTCTTCATCTGACGGCGGCCGCTGGAAACTGACCCTATGAAATGAACCATGAGGAGGTTCAAATGGCAAATTAGCTGATACAATACGCGTAGACTCCCCGAAAATGTCCAGAATCTGGCTGATGGTTTCTTGCAGCTCCTTCCGGGACGCATACAATCTTGACCCCAGCTTCAGCTTCCAATCTGGCATCAAACTCTTAAGAAAAACTCTAACAAATATTTTGTCGTCGGTGATGCCCGCTTTTTCAGCAACCTTCGTAAAATCAAAAAAATAAGTACGTAAATCTTCCATGGAATTTTGTTGTATATTATAAAAATTTTCCATGTAATCAACATTACGGTTAAATTCGGACCTTAAGAGGTCACATATTGTATTAAAGTCTAGGCTCTCGTTGTAAATGCATTTAAAATAAGCCAGAGCAGGACCTTCAAGAAAGGCTCCTAAAATGAATTTAAAACCACTCTCCGCCCATCTATTCATCATTGCTGTGCGTTTAAAGTCTGACAAGAACTCGTCAAAAGACATCGGGCTAATCCCGGAAAATTTCTTTACGTCGCCCATTTCAAATATTACAACCACTTAACTTTTAAATTATCTTCTCAGCACGGCGCCTTTGCACCTTATTCGCACCACTTCCTCTTAGTGCTTTATTCCGCTTCTACAGAATATGGGGGCGTGAACCGGTTGCCTCCACCACTTTGTAAGAGATCCTTACTTAGGACTCTTACTGGTACCGGTATATGCGTGATCGTAATATGATTATTCTATAAATAAAAGCACTGAAACTCGGTACTGGATTATATTCTCAGATACTTGAAGTCTGCCCGTGACAAGATCAGGCTAGGAAGTCCTAATGTCAAACGTAAAACAATACAAGTCTACTATTCAAACTTATTCTAGAAGCTTGCCGAGTGTTCCGTCATAGAGTGTAATATCTAATGGCTATTATCTCAGAAACACATCAGATCTCCACAGTACCTACTGTTCCACGTTTTTCAAATTATAAGTATTTTTGCTATTTTTATATCAGTGGTCAAAATCAAAGTCATAGTATTTATTTTAATTAAACCATTTACATGCACATTTAAATTATCAAGGAATCGCTTAGTTAGCCAGAAAGTTGAAGCTAGTTGTTCGTTCCAGAACGTAGGTAGGTCGTAAGCGTTAGGTCTTTAGGGAGAAGAATGAGCAAGACCCTCCACGGAAAGTTTTACAAAATATTCGTTACATCAATCTCATTGCTTCTTTAATAATATGAAAACAATGTATTTAAAAATAAATTTTGAAAACCATAGATCTCACCTGACAACGCTCATTCACGAACATGACCATTTTATCAGCACCATTCACCTCAACCATTTTGAAGGGAAATGAATGGTTCATGGAAGCAAACTTATACAGTACCTTAAATAATTACCTGACTTGTTTTTGTGTTGGTGTCAAAATAGTTTTGGAATAAATCAAAATTATTTTAACATAACAAGTATTATTATAATTCTAGCAAGATAAATGAGAAAATAGGCTCAATAATACCAAGTTTTATTTAACGCTAAAAATTATATCCGTTGCTAATTACAATTTCATTGTAACATTTCTGAACCAAAAGTTTTCTAAGAATAATTAATTAGTTACTGTAACTGAATTTCTAGGGTTCCATTGGCGCTTCGGCAAACATTTATTAATATAATTGACGAAAACGAATCAAATCATGAACCATTTAATCACTGGCTCTTGGAAAACTAATATTTGTTCTAACAGTAGAGAGTATTATTCGTTTCTTTGCCCTCCCTACCGGCAGCAGCCGTAACAATTTAGCCGAACAATATGGCGCTCGTCGCAACTCGTCGATACAAAATCATTTTTCAAATTCAACGCGATTTTTTTTAAATCATGGGTCCATGACTAACAAATGCAGTTATAGCGAAATTAATTGATTTTGCAGGTGTGCAAAAGTTTGTATGCTTCAAACTAATTTGTCGAATAGTTATATCAAATACTTACAGAACCGCTTGATGCCCATTTTGTTTTTGGTATTATTTTAATAGGGAAGAGTGGAGTGAGTACATACCTACCGTTGCAATATTTATTGTGAAATTGTTTTACGATACGATAGATAAACTAGGCTGCACTAAAAATGGGAATTTTTTTCAGAATTCAACCTTCGCGTAACTCAATGTCAATTATTAAAGTAGTAGTGATAAACTTTACTATCTTAGCTTTATTAACAACGCATATAATTTGTGATCTTATGTAGTACCTATGTATATAAATAGTACATTGCTTTATTAAAAACTAAACAATCGACACCAATTTACAGGATGTGCTTAATACTTCAAAAGAGCAAAAAATACAACAATATCGATAAAATGTTTCCCGAAATAACAGGAAGAACGCTGAAATGTTTTTTTTTTTTTCATTTTCTTTATCAGAACCATTTCAATGATTTTTCCGTTGACTTTCCTTAACCAAATTACTGCCTTATAGATAAGAATTCGGACAATAGACTGAGTTTCTTTGTTCCAAAAATACACAACGCAAGTAACGATACATGTAACAAATTGTTAGGGTCCGAAGTCCCTTGGCATCTACCATGAAACCCGCAACAAAATCTCCCAACTCCTATTTTTGGAATCCATTGCTGGGAAATAACAGTCGTGTTAGATGATGCTGCCATAGTAGAAGCGCGATGTTTAACGTTCATAGTAAAATTGTCGAGTTTTCTGTAGACATGGTACCCATAAAGTCCAGCTTACAACACAGACAATTTATTTCAAAAGAGGGACCCGTTTTTGCCGTAAACCTAATGTGTTAATAAATGTGTGCAATAATTAAACACACAACAGAATGACGTGAAACTAATTGCCTTAAAACCCCGCTCTCATGTTATTCATGTTTTAGTAACAAAACTCATTTTGATTTTACTTTTAATCGTTTTGTAAGGCCGTGATGAACCGCCATTGAGTTAACTGGTTTTTTAAATCGTTTGAACACAATAGGTTGTTTGTTATAACGTTTTCAGGATTGTGTCCGTTTTTTTATTTGTTAATTTTTACACACCCTGTAGGTATTAAGTACTTGTATGCATTGTTGAATTTTTGACGTTTCTAATTTGATTGTTTACATGATATTTTTACCCAATTCTTCAAAAATACTATGATGTTTTTGAATATTCAACTAGGATTTTCTAATTACCCCATCTTTCTTTACGAAAAATCCATGGCTCATCAAACAGTATTTATTAATCCCAACAAAAACGAATATTTCACAGTGACATTGTACATGTTAAACAAATGACAATCTCCTCTTGAAAGATGCTTCGGTACATTTGCCTAATTATTAGGGGGAGTTCGGAAATATGACAGTAATCTTTTCTCATCCCTCGCATATCTGTCTTTGCCCTAAAATAGCTTAGTTTCCATTATTTGTTGTCAAAATGATATAGGATGATGATCATAGAGTGCTTTAGATCATCGCTTATTTTGTCTTGGCTGGAAATAATAATTTAATTACTTATGTTTATTTTGCATTTGTATTTAAAAATACGTTACTTGTCAGTAGATGTATAGGCACATACTTTAGACACACCACATAGTGAATTCGGTCTGTCATATCGGCCAGTCATATTAGGGCGGCACACACAAGGAAATAGGTAGTCTTTTTTAAAGGGTTGCCGATATCGGAATCGATACGAAGGACTATATCTATATATTCCTATATATAGTGTATTCGATTTTCATATAGATCTGAGGTTGATCTGAATATTTACATACAATTTCTTATAAAAGGACCGATATTCGAAACGGTTTTTACTGAAGTTTCTATTTTACGCGTATCTAATCTATTTACTTCCCATTATTGACTCGAATACTTGCTAGAGTAAACACAACATTTGGCAACATTCTATCCTAAAATCAACGCACCGTTTCCAAACTAAATGATTGTTTTTATTTCCATAAACGAACATCCCAAATGTAGTGCGTTGTCAAATATTTACGCTCAATGCTCGCATTTGACAAGGGGCAAACAATTTAACGCTATCGCTCCGAACAGACGTTTTAATACATAAAACGTCTGTAACGGCAATAAATATTGAAAATATATGCTGTCATTCAGAAAAGATCATTTATAAATAAGGTGTTATTTATGGAGAAATCTTTATGGATGCTATGGGTACATACCTACTCCATTCGGTATAGCGCTGGACGCTAAATAACGATAGTTATTTAGTAGTATAATTTTAATAATATTAAGTTATATTGTTGAAGGAGCTCCTGGCTGAGTAGAAGCCGTATGGAATGACCAGTCATGATGATTAAGCTACGCTTGCCGCGGTCGGAACGTAGATGGGTGACCATCTATTATATTGAAATAACGAATGATGAAATGAATGAAGTGCAAGTAGGGATAAAAAATGTGTGATGTTAGAAACAAAAGAAGTTTTTAGTCCTGAAACAAGATACTGTCGTGACTAACGGAATTATGTTGCCGGATAGTTTAGGTACACACGGCTACACATCAATACATTTCCAGCTAATGCTGACCTCGCATTGTACAGGATTTCCGTACAATGCGAGGTCAGTTTATACTGGGAATGTATATATAGCTTGATGTGTAGCCGTGTGTGCTACATACAACAGAAACACAGTCTGAGTAGATTCCTATGGAACAAGCAAGAAATTCCATGAATACTCCTTTGTTTTAATTCATAAAAATATATGTGTTACAAAAGGTTACATACGTTTGAATCTAAGAGTACCTACTGAGAAGACAATGTCTTGTTACATTGTCTTCTCAGTAGGGCTAATTTACGTCATTTTATGACGCACCGATGAAGTTGTAGTGCAGTTGCAGTTAAGTTCAAGTTTGAGTGATAAACGGTATTCTTGTAATCATTGAACTGCGCGTAAGCTGTGCGTGAACTGCACGCCAACTGTAAGACAACCAAATTCTACCAATCTTACTTAAGGTGTAGCCATGACAGAAAAAATATTACTCACTAAATAATTGAATAGAATCGTTTACATTGCAATGAAGTCGTTATTATAATATTAATAACAGGTTGGCGCAGTGGCTGAGCGATCGACTGCTGCGCAGCGTGTTGCGGGTTCGATTCCCGCCCAGGGTAACCATTTGTGTGATGAGCACTTGTGTTTGCCTTGTGTCTGGGTGTTGTTTATCTATATATGTATGTATTTACAAAAAAAAAAACATGTATTTGTGTATGTACTTCAGCTGCCTGACACCCATAGTACAGGGTCTCCCTAGTTTGGGGTCAGATGGCCGTGTGTGAAAATGTCCCCACATATTATTATTATTATTATTAAAATAATACGCCAGTACAGATTTTTGTGCTTTTTAACTGTAATTTTGAGACGTCAAACGAATAGTAGAATACCGATCATGTTGCGTTTCGAAGCACGCACCAAAGACGCGCAACAGTAGATTGCCTTTAGTGCGCTCGCGTGACGCGAACTTGACGCGAGTGTGTCTGACAGCGGTAGAGAATACGAAAAGCGTTGTTTTGATCGAATCTGAACTGCAACTGCACTGCAACAGCACTTCTTTAGTTACGTGAATTAGCCCACTGAACGTTAAAAGAGGTCTAGAGCTGATATGACTGTAACCTTTTATCCAGTGTCTTCACGCAAAAAAAAAGCCTAAGCATTCCTTTATTTTTGTAAATAACCTCCTTGCTACATAGCCAGTACTAACACAGAACACGCAAAATAAAACACGCTGTAGGTACATTTACAGATATACTTAACACATTAACCCCTTCACAGCAACGTCCATTGTAACAAGAATAACCCTACGAGTGCTCGAGAAAAACCATCCAAGTTCTTATGTTACTCAAAACAGCAAAACATTCTCGCTTTGGAGGAGTGCTTGACATCCCTTCCCTTCCCTAAAAGAGGATCGTTACTACAAGGTAAGAGCGTAGAAGGGTACTCCACGCACCGTTCTATAGAAATATTGCGTGCCCTAGTTTTACTTCTATTCACACAATTGTAAAAACGGCTGGTTAAAGTAGTTTACTGGGTTCAAGCTTGTGCTAACGATGTCAGATCTTGAAATCTTTTTTATTCGATCACGTGGGGTGAAATAAAAATGTTGATGTTAAAATAGTTTTTTTTTTCTTCGTTTCTGGTTCTTTGGATCAACACAGCGATAGTTTCTTCCAGTTTCTTCAAAAATGGCTCTATGTAAAGAGCCATTTTTGAATTTTTCGGGCATAATATTAAAATTATAGATCTGCTGATTTTTACTCAATTATCTCGAAATTATGAAATCTACGAAGATCGATTAAAATAGTCAATTGCTCACAGTAGGGAGACCGTACGATCTCAAAAAAAGTAGTACATAGGTACTGTAAAGGTTGCATGCATATGCGTGCTGGTCGAAACCAGTTTGAAGTTAGAAGCGTTTAGCTTATTTTTATATGAAGGCATTGTTTAGCCTGGCGCTGTCAGAGGCCGACGTGGTATTTATTAATTATAGAAGTATTATTTTGGTTTCCCATCTTAAATTTAAAAGAACCTCTGACTTCCAGTACGTCATAACTCAACAGAACACAAGAACACAATGACATCACGATCCTGTACTGTAAGACTTCAGCACGGTCTGAACTATTGCGGTACCAATAATGTCTACATATACCTATATTGCAGTTCCAATTCGCACCTGGGACGTCACACGGCATAATATAAATCAAACATACAATACTGCTGGATGCAGGGTAAATGCCCCAATTGCACGAAGCATAAATTAACCGCTCAAGTAACGTTATCGCGCTGAGAACTTCAATGTGTGCATAAATGGGGCTCTCAATCGGTGCTCCTACCTGGAGTTACGTGTGGAAATTGCAAAGCTGCTCATTAAAGTAGGTTAAGCCGATGCAGTCCAGTTACTGGACGACTGCCCCCAACTTATTGTTAACTTACACTTCCCTGGTATGGCGCAAAACTAGAATAAACTTTTCACTTTGAGGTCTTTAGGATAGCTAAAAGCCGATTATAATATTTCGAGCAATGATGGCAAATATTCAACGTATTTTCCTAGTATGATGGATAAGATAAACATTTAAGTAGGCAACTATTGAGTGAAAATGTCGTGTGCTAGCTTTAAGCATATATCCCAAAAGATATATAAATGAATTGCTCAATAATATGGAAGTTCCAAAGCTGGGCATTTAGCTCTTGGAAAATGGGTGGAATTTGAGCGTAGTTTTAATAGGATAGTGATCGTAAAATTAAACTTTTAGCACCGATTGACCTGATCAGTGCCACCTGGTGCTTGCTGCCGTCTGTATTTAGCTTTAGCCTGTCAACTACCAAAACCGGATTAGTCAGAAATTATACTGTAACATTGATATCCCTGTGGGGTGTCCTAGCCAGAACAACACCCACCCAATTCATCCCGAGAGTGTCGTACAAGGTGACTAAGGGTAAATCTAGAAGTCGGGCAGCAGCGGCTTCCGTGAATTTAACAGCCTCACTGCTATCCCCAAGACGCCTTCCAGCCTTAGTTCAATTGTGAACGACTTTCGGCTGATGACGATGATAATTAATTTTATAAACGGGTCACAACTCTAGCAAAACTTGCACCAAACTCTAACCCGAATGTGAAATACGAGAATGAGACAGTCAGGAATTAGGTTAATTGCATTCGAGGATCGCATTATGTCACATTACATATCCGAAGGCGTCCAGGCAGCAATGCCATGCATTTTAAATAGTTTTGTGCATAATTCAGGTAGTCGGTTCAGATGTGCCACATCCAGAGCGATAGAAGTGTTGCCGAAGTTGTGATGGTAACGCTTTAGTTGCTTAGAGTTGCAATATTGAAGTAACAAAAAATCTTGACGCAATCTCAGCGACAACCAATGTCAAATCTTGAAAACAAATTAGTTAAATTCATGTTAATATTTTATAGGTAAAATAGGGGCATCTCTGACAGTATCAGACTGAGATTAAAATTCGAACGATCTTAAAAGTTATTAGAATTGGTGCGTTTGTGGCTATGACGTCATCAGTATTGACCTCTCGGTTTTTGGACGCGACTTCATATTATTTATTTATTATTTACTTTAACATAAAATGTCTGTATAATCGTGCATTAAACAAATATCACAAACAGATATTGTACCTGAAAATAATTATAGTTCTAAATTTGTAACTAGATGGCGTTGTACAGTGAGCTCGAAATCCTGAATCACGGTATGGTTTCGTTACCAATCATTGCATAAGGTCTCGCGAGAATTATTATTAAATGTCTTCGTCCAAGGAAACATTGGTTTTTATTCATGGTCAATCGAGTCGGATTGCTGTGACTAAGGCACATAGTCGGCAAGCAAGTTTTGGAAGTGCGACGGTGGCGACTCCTAACGGTGAAAATTGGCGAAGTCGTGCGTGAGTTAAGTGTGTATATGTGTGGTAAAGCATCGGACAAACTGTAAGTACTGAACATAATAAAAGTAGTGATTCAAGCTAAAAAAAAAAAAAAAAAGTGAGTGGAAAAATAACTTAGAAAAATTAGCTTGCATCACATAGACTTGTAAAATTTCTAACTGTGAACAGACGGGGAATCCATGCCCGATTTTACCTAAGTGTTTAAAAGTTCAAACACTTAGAATATTTTTTGGAAAAATTTGGACTTTCTTGAAAAGTTTCTTTAGAAATTTGGTGATACTTGGACTTGTAAAAATTTATAAGAAAATGGATTCGTTACTAAGATTGCAAGTCGATACCACTAAAAAGATGGAGAGAGGATTCATTAATTTCCGAAAATCTCCTATAGAAAGAATTACAGTTAGTTATTTGGAAACAAAGCTTGAAAGTTTGGAAAAACAGTGGTTGGTGTTTGATGAGACTCATACGAAACTTATAACAGAGTACAAAAGGGAAGAGTTTGAAAAATCGGATTATTATTTAAATGATATGTACAGCCAGTCGGAAGATTTATATACAGATTTTAAGATAGCCTTGAAAGAACGGTTGAATGTTAATATTTCAAATAAGAGAACCGTATCGGACGACTGTGCTAGAGATGGCAATCAGATGATCCAGAATGGAGTAAAACTACCTAGAATAGCAATACCGACGTTCTCTGGGCACTATTCTCAGTGGACAACGTTTCGTGATCTCTTTCTTTCACTGATACATAATAACCGGTCCCTAGATAACGTACAAAAACTACATTATTTAAAAAGTTACTTAACTGGCGAAGCTGAACAACTCTTGCGACATCTACCGATTACAAGTGATAACTATTCTACTAGTTGGGAACTTTTGGAGCACAGATATAACAATAAGAAATTCATAACCGATTGTATTTTTAATAGATTTTTTGGTCAAAAAGTTCTAAATATTGAATCATCTAACTGTTTAAAGGAAATGTTTGACACAACTAATGAATGTCTTAATGCTCTAAAAAATGAAGGTATTAACATAGAGAATTGGGACAGCATTGTCATTTTCATTTTGTGTTCTAAATTGGATTGCGAGTCCCGCAAACAGTGGGAAGCAAAAATATGTACCAACAGTAGCGAGTTACCCACTTTAAAATCATTTTTGGAATTTGTGGAGCACCGATTTAGATCTCTTGAATTTTTAACCTCGAAAGTTTTAAAGGGTACCACCACTAAATCACATCATGTCGTCACAAAGGAGAGTAAACCTTGTATTTTTTGTTCTAATAATAGTCATAAAATAGGAAAATGTAAGGAGTTTGCTAAGGAAGATTTGTCATCGCGTCGTATTTTTGTCCAAAACCACGGGTTGTGTTTCAATTGCTTAGGCGCAAATCATTCGGTAATATCGTGTCGTTTGCCCACTAGATGTAGAATATGCAAAAGGAAACACCATTCGTTGCTGCATAACGCAAATAAAAACCAAACAACTGATAATGAACAACAGAAGCAATCAGTTGATAGTACCGATGTTGTTGAAGCCACAACAACATCACCAGGCGAGACCGAGGTAAGCAACATAACGAGTTGTTTTTCTAACAAAGATTGTCAAGTTATTTTACCAACTGCTTTGGTAAAGGCAGAAACCAACACGGGGTATAACATAACGCTGAGGTCACTAGTGGACCAGGGATCACAGGCTTCTTTTATAACGGAGTCTGCAGTCCAATTACTTGGGCTTAGAAGAATTAATTGCAACAGTGTTATATTTGGAGTGGGGGGTGAGGACAATATCTCACCATGTAAACATGTAGTTTATACCAAACTGCAATCTCTCCAGGACCCTACCTTTACCGTGACGGTCAAGGCATACGTGCTAAGGAAGTTAACTTCATGTCTACCTGAAAGAAAAATTGTGGTCCAGCCGTGGCCTAACTTACCAGTTATGAAGTTAGCAGATCCGAAGTTTAACATACCAAATAAAATAGATTTATTGCTTGGTGCAGAAGTCTATGGTCAAATTATATCCGATGGGCTGATTCGAGGCCCACCAGGAACACCAATAGCACAGAACACCAAGCTGGGATGGATTTTATCTGGCAAGGTGGGTGGAGATAGTGTAACCAATACTGTGAACTTCCATAGTACTATCATCACTCTGCATACCAATATTTGCACAAAAGAAGATTTTAACATCAAACAATTCTGGGAGCTCGAATCTGATAAATCCACTTTGAATAAAGAGCAATTCACTCTAGGAGAAAAAGTTATCATTTATAGATGACGATCCGAGCTGTAAGTATGGAAATTTACGTAATATTGCCATAAAAATACCATTATCATTATCATTATCTTCACTCGGTCATATACAAAAACACCGAAATCAGAAATCGATAATCCAGAAGAAGTTCATTTACCTTATAGTAAAATAGTTAGACTAGACAGAACCACGACCAAGTTCCGGGTCGTATTTAACGCTTTTAGTCTTGACAATAACGGTGTTTCGCTTAACAGTAATCTTATGCTAGGTTCGACTTTACAAGCCGATCTTATATTATTTTAGGCATGTTACCATGAGGTGGCTTTACTCCATTTGCTTAGTAGCTGACATCGTCAAGATGTATCGACAGGTGGAAGCACGAAGTAAGAATAACTTCGTGGATGGAAGTGACTGACTCAGATGCAGACTATTAACGCTTGGTGTGGAGAGCTAACTGTAAAAAGATACTCAACATTCACGACTAGTAACAGTTTCATTCGGAACTACTTCAGCTTCATATCTGGCAGTAAGAGCACTTCACCAAATAGCTCAGGATGAAGGTAACCAATTTCCTTTAGCATTTAAAATAATATT
This sequence comes from Charanyca ferruginea, assembly GCA_947361185.1. Taxonomy (NCBI): domain Eukaryota; kingdom Metazoa; phylum Arthropoda; class Insecta; order Lepidoptera; family Noctuidae; genus Charanyca; species Charanyca ferruginea. The sequence goes on from OX376070.1 coordinate 9,783,305, forward strand.
AAAGGACTTCACCATGAATGATCTGCTCACAGGGTCTGAAACTGTATCAGAAGCTAAACAAATATTTACAGAAATTACTAAGATACTAAGCAATGGAGGCTTCGAGCTACAGAAATGGTCAAGTAATGATGAACGATCTAAGGAAATCAACAAAAGATGCAAAACCATACAAAGCCACCTAGCACTAAAAGAAAACGAATTAACAAAGATACTGGGACTTAGTTACCTGGAACCGACGAACTGATAACTTCTAGTACTTCGTTCAGCTACCACCAACCAGTGAACTTGTAACAATTGCCAAGTTGTTTGATCTAATGGGATGCATATCACTAGCAATCATAAAAGCTAAAATTATGCAAATTATTCAAAAGCTTAGACTTGCGGGAATTGATACGGATGATAAACTACCACCTAAGCTCTTAAATGAGTGGATTACTTACCATGCAATACCATGGATGGACTTACCCAATTTAGACTTCGACGATGGATTAACTCAAAGGAGACCAGTAAATTGGAACTGGAATTGATTCGGCGACGCATCCAGTGAAGCTTATACTGCTGCGATCTATATGCGCGTTATAGATGATACATGAAACGAGTACTGTATCCATCTGGTGTCTTAATAACACTTTCTTAGATAAAAGTGCTGCATCACTTCTGGCATAGGTGGTCTGGTGAGTATTTAACTCATTTTTTACATCATTGCAAGTGGGCAAACAAAACTCTGGAACTAGAAATTGATGATAGGATGATCTCAGATAAAATCACTAAGAAACACCCAGGTTTGAACAACATTACGACGACAGTTACTTCTTAAATTAGTTTTGGTTTTATCGTATTGTAGGAGATTTATCAGAAGGTTAAAAAATGCATATTATCTTAACTTATCTTTGTAGACTAGCACAGAATTAAATGAAGCTCTTTACATATGTGTGAAAGAATGTTAAAACAGAAAAATAAAACACTTTTTACATAAACTAAGTTGTGCATATTACCTGATGCTCAATGGAGTAACTTAGCTTATTTTTATGTTTTTGTTAGTATTGTGAAACTTTGAAAACTTGTTTTTGGATTTTTTATCATATTGTTTTTGTTACAGTTTAACAGATTTATTATAAGTGTGTACTGTTCTCAACCACCATGGTATCATCTAAACCTTTACATTTATATAACTATACAGTCCATTTTTTCGAATGAGTTTGGTTCATGGTGGGCGGGAACAATGGACGTTCTGTCCATGGTGGGCGGAATGTATAATCGTGCATTAAACAAATATCACAAACAGATATTGTACCTGAAAATAATTATAGTTCTAAATTTGTAACTAGATGGCGTTGTACAGTGAGCTCGAAATCCTGAATCACGGTATGGTTTCGTTACCAATCATTGCATAAGGTCTCGCGAGAATTATTATTAAATGTCTTCGTCCAAGGAAACATTGGTTTTTATTCAATGTCCATTGGTCAATTACATTAGTTAAAAACTTATATTGATATACTTAACGACATTCACCCGCTAATCTCACATTACTTCAAACATACTGACAAGATTGCCTTCCATTCGTCCGCGAACACATCACAGTCAGGCTTGGTGTCCAAGGGAGTATTAAGTGAAGACAGAATACGTAGGATGGGCGACTGTACGTCTTAGTACGGTGGTATTTATTTAACATGAGGAAAAAATTTAACAACGCCATGCAGTTTCCCGAACTGCATGGCGAACTTGTTCAATTTTTTCCACGCATCCATTTTTCCGCGCATAATTTTGCACAAACTATTTGTTCATATTTCCTTGTTCTTCTCCTCAAGTGAATTCCTTGTTCTCCTAAACTGTCTAAGAGAAAGTTCGTAGGGTACATAAACGGATAGTATCCATACATGCATTTATACATACATATACCATAGGTAAGCTTTATTAGTACAGAGGCCCGCATGTTAATTGATAAAGTTCATATTAAATTGGGAAGATTTGTCAGTTTCGTACGGCTTGATGCGATGGCGTCGTATATGTTTTCATACATTTTTGTGAACGACTACATTTCTGCCGCCCGCCGTGGGCTGTTCGTGCTTGTATCACGTCTGAACAGACTCTCAGTGTCACATTCACCGTGCAGATATTTTATTTCACGGAAATTAACTTTAATGAACTTTGCTATGTTTCAATTTTCACTCTCGCAACACACTTTTTGTTCAGCTTTTTCAATTATGAGCTTTATACAATGGAGTTAATGGGTAAACTGTCGGAGTTTGTTTGGCTGTTTTTGAACGCTATTTAGTAGTTCCAGTGATTTCATAAACTGTTATTTAATTAGGTACTTTAAGTAGTTATAAATTTAACTTCATTGTTTAGTGCAAGATTTTATCAAAAGCTCAGTTTTTTGTCTGAACTTTTCATAAACACAATTTTTTGTACATACCTTTAGAATTTTGCAAAACATGATTTATATGAAGCTGTTTGTTACACAGCATAGCGACCGGGTAAATAAAAAAAAAACGCTAAATGTTATTAGAATTTGTCACAAAAACTGTTTAGAATGTTTACAAAATTATTTTGGACTACATCAAGAGTTGAAATTTATTATACCTACTGAACCGTCACTAAAAATATATTTTGTTTTTTAACTCGGCATATTTCAGTCCGTCAACAACTGCTACATTCATGCCATACCCTGTGCCTACGCTAGCGCCATTTGGTCGGGTTTTGGAACTGTTATTTACTGCTTAGAGCTGGACACTTTTTCAACTATCTCCCCAGATTAGACGGTTCTCTTCCATAATACATCTAGTACGGATCATGTACGGATGGAAGTCAATGACCTCCTTCGGTCCTGTCGGAAAATGCTCCTTTAAGTTCTTATCTGCCTACAAGTATTGTTCGGTGGTTTTATAGATACTTATAGATACTAACCTAACCTAACCTGCCAAATTCTAGCTTCATAGAACAAATTAGTTTACAAGATTTTGAAACGTTATAATAACTTACGTTTTATTTTATTTCAAAAGATTATTTACACGTACAATTAAACAAAGAAAAACCTATAACTATTAAACCAAAAATAAACTAATATAATAACGCATCAAAAAATTCCTCCACATCGCCGTCATCTGGGAATGTGCCCAAGAGACTGACTGCATTGCCCCGTTGGATGGCAATGCTTAACCTCTGCCCAAAGTAAAAACCAGCTCTTGGATCACGAGAAGTGATAATAAATAAAAATTATAATAACTTTAGATACATAATAATGTTGAGCAAACATGTTGTTTTTCTTGTTGACTTTGTAGTTTAGTTAAAATTCTCTTGACAATTAAAAAACTAACTTCCAGAGTGTTTTACATAATTAAACATTTCAAAATAGATACTTTTTACAGAACACAACCAAGGAATCCTTGTATATTTTTGTATGATAAAGAACTGTTAGAGAGTTGATAAAATGTTGCAAAGTACTGAAACGGTGCTAAAAGTTGTCACTGAATCGTTTTCCACAACTTTGTCACTGTTATGGGCAATATTGTCTTTATCACATGCCTATGATTCTGTTTACTTTCAATGTTAGTAGCTGAATGTGTCGTCAGGTACCTACTTTATGACGGTATTTCTCTGTTATTTTGAATTTAATGTTATGGAACGTTAGAGAGCCATTACCCATAACATCACTTTCTTATGGTGTTGAACGTCGTGTCGTAAATACAAGAGGATGTTGGGGTAAACGAATACAATGAACAGCATATTTTTTGTTATAATCCTGGTTACACCAGGTTACAATTGGTTACAAACTAAAATCAATACCTAAATTGAGAAAGGCTATTTTATTCACTGCCATAAACTAAATTGAAAACTTGTTTGAAATAAACCTATTTAGGCCTTGTCAGCGCTTTAGATAGCGATGCTATATACTCGTATAATTATTTTTAAGTAATGATTGTTATATTCTAAATACATTTTATAAGGTCATCATAATCTGCCTAGTCTTTTCCAACTATGTATTTTTTCAACCGCTGCAGCTGACTACCAGAGATTTATATACAAGGTGTAACGTTAAACACGCAAAACCTCAGAGACCCCAAATGATTTTTAATTCAATTAACCTAATTCTGAAAGAAAAAAAATATAAAAAAAATTCAAGGTTTTATGTGCTGTTTTAGTTTTACCAAGACTCGTATTTGCATTGAAATAAGAACTGTTATTATCACGCGTATGAGAAAATTTAAATTGGACGACAACCATTTGTGTTTGTTTACCTATTTTGGCAGGTTTGCGCACGTAATGGCTTGACTTATTAATAAATAGACAGGGCAACATGTATAATGAAGATTTTTTTTAAAAATGTGACCTATATTAAAAAGTTGTTCAATTGATTCTGCTCGTTATTCTAATCAAACAATTTTCAGGTTTTGCGCATTTGACGTTACACCTTGTAGATCGAACTGCCGATCGGACCTCCACAACCCAATTACTAGGTAACACGATGGGGTATCGTGGTACTCAGTAATTGTTAGCAAGACTGTCACAGTTTTAGCTTCTAACTATTTATAAGACTGTCAAAAATCTACGAATTACTACTAATGGCTTTACGTGCTTTTGGAGGCACGGCGGGGTTTCGGTATGAACTGGATGGTCACCCATCTACCCACCGACCGCGGTAAGCGTAATTCAACCGTGACTGATCGATACCTACGGCTTTTACTTAGCCATATAGGTAGGACTTAAATGCTATATACCTATAATAAAGTTTGTTAATTTGTAAGTTTGGTAATGGATGGATAGTGTTGTTTTTTTATTAATCTCCGAAACCACTTATCCGATTTCAAAAATGATTTCACTGACAGAAAGCTTAATTATTGTTGAGTGACATAGGACTTGCATAATTTGTTTTATTTTCCTTGGGCCAAGCCCACCCCACTATTTCGAATACACTGCAACTCTTGTAAGCCAGAATCAATAGTAGCGACCACCAGGAAACATCACATAAGCAATGAAGCTCGACGAGTCCCGGAGAAACGATTCAACTGTCCTGGATCCCGCAACGAAATTGATCAGAAAAGAACAGATATTTTCCACTTCTCTCATTATCAAGCAAAAGACAGAACAGGACTAGGCCAATAGGTACAAACAGACGTTATTATATAGACATAGGACATGACGATTTGATTTTAGCGCAGGCAAAGTCGGGGGCAAAAGCAAGCAACATAAAACAAAAACTCAACATAGACAACCCAGTCCGTTTTCCAATGAATAATAATTGATAATAACTATTGGTTCCTATTGTACATTCATAAACAGTGGTGCAGTATAAATTATTTCCTGTCAAAATGACAACCTATTGTTGGCCACATAATAGTCCTAGAATAATGAACGGCCATTAATTATTTTATTATCGCAAAAATTTCGTGGGTATCGTGACAAAGGATTAATATAATAAGCCCATGGAAAAAACGCCACGTAATCACTTATAATAATGCAATAGTGGGGAATAATAATATGTACTTGTTATTATTATAATAGGTCTTGTTTAATTTTGGGGGATTTAATTTTCGAAGTATAATGGTTAGTAGTTATTATTTGAAGATTGCGTGAGGGTGATTTTGTATCATTTATTGGTTTTTATGGTTATTGACGTGTAATACGTTGAGTTTATGCACCTACTACCTTGTCTATCTCTGGATACCATAATTATTAATAATAATACCAGCCAATTACTGTCCCACTGCAAGGCAAAGGCCTCTTCTAGTGAAGGCACGAGCATTGATCACCATTTAAAGGTTGCTCAAGGCGGATTGGCGATTTAAGTTCATGAGAAGAGTTTTCATACGTTGTTTTTTTCACCGATTTCATTGATGTCCAAGATAAACTTAGAAAGTACATTTGAAATTGAAAAAGTCACATTTATACTTGTTTATGCTCGGTTGCGAACCCACAAACCTCGTGCATGAGAGCGAGTGCTTTAACCACTGGGCTATCATGACATTAAAAGCTCAAAATAAATACTTTTCAACCTCTTTCATTGCAGGATCTAAAATAAATCTCGTTTCTGTTTATTTTATTACCAGCAGCCAGTAGAAAAAACACTAAAAGCCCTTCTGTCATCCCCATTCTCGTATGAAAATTGGCCTTTAAAAACCAATTAAAAAAAACAAGAGAATACAAAATGTAATAAAAATCTCCATCAGTATCTACCTAAATTTACCAGCGGCCAGAACAATTCAGTGTTCGAATACAAGCGAAAAACTTATAAATAGGAAAGCCACACATGGATATGCCCACGAAATAATATATTATTTCGTGGATATGCCAGTAACAGAAAAAATACGCAATGTGGAAAGTTATTTCATTCTGAGGTTAAAACCAATTCAAATATTCAATAGACGTGACACAAAACCAATTTGGTGGCGAAACCGATCTCGGCTTGCTTCTATTGATCCAAGATCCTAGAGTCGCCATACCGACGTCATTTTAAAATGGCTGAAGTTTTGAGGATATATGAGAGGAGTGTGTAGTACCTAAGTATGTGTTAGGAATGTCTCACTCGCAGCCTGAAGTTTGGAAGTTGGTGGCGTGGCACCTCCGTGTATCGGAAACCACGAAAAACCATTGGTTGATCCCGGTTTTCACCGGGATCAACCAATGGTTTTTCGTGGTTTTTATTAAAGTTACAAACCGGTATATCGTACCAGAGTCACTGGAGTACCAAAAGTATTTGTAAAACCATATTTTATCCATGATAACACAACTGAGTTATTGCTTATGTGAGACCAACAACTGAGGAAAAATTGTATTCTGCCTGCATGTACCTTGGTTATTTCTGTTGTGACGCACGGGTCTTCGATGCGTACGAGCTCTTCGCTTGCGCTTGAGCCTGTGATGGATATGACTGACGTGACGTCACTGGGAGACCTCTGACCTCCCCGCCCCCCCCCCCCCCCCCTGTTCGACGGGTAACGACATATTTCCCTGAGTGGCAGGATGACTAACCGACGGTTGGGGAACAATATTTTTCTGATTTGCTATTGCTTTTTTTTTTTTTATCAGAGTTTCTTGTTTTTCAATGGCCTTACTGGCTTTTATTTTTTCGGACAGCGAGTTACCATATAGGGTATCATCGCGTTCTGAGTCTTGAATGACATGAATGAAGTTCTTTTCCAGGCTCGGGGTTATTAATTTTATTCTGCCTTTAGTCAAACCGTGATGCAAATCGGACAACAAACGACAACCATTACTTAACTGTTTAATGCCAGAAATTTATAATTGGTTTCGAGCAAAGTATCCATTGCTGTTTTTATTGCTGCGGTACCATTACCTAGCTGTTGTTGAAAACAGACCAATGTTTTGTTTCGTCCTCTGACTATGTCTGATACGGCGGCTGAAATCTCCGCGTTCAGTTTCGGGATTTGCAATAATTTGCAATTGGCGGGTATTAGATGCTCTTTCATGAGCCTATCTTTATCCTCTTTGGCTAACCCTTTCTTCAATAGGGGACTCCACAGGTTGGCTAAGCTCTCATGGACATCTTCCACAAAGTCTGGCGTAAAAGACGTGGAAGACCCCAACGCGGACAATAACACTGGATCCAAAGCTTCTGAGATTGTTTCAGCTGGCGGGGCAGCCAAATCTGGTATATCCTGCAGGGCAGGGGTTGCCACCGGTTGACCTCCTTCACATGGAAGGGTTGGCGGACCCTTTTGTAATTCACAAGGCTCGTAGTCGTTCGTATCTATTAATCATTACGATAATATAGCGAACGAATAGGGAGGTAGGTATGTAACGCGTTTTACGTTTGCGTCTGGTTCTCAGATAATTTGTAGTTAATGTGCATATCTAATCAAGATTACACATATTTTCTACTAAGTTGTCATAATAACATGACTCATAATTAGCTCGCAGCTAATTATGTTATCGCAATTGACTCGCAGTCAATCCCGATATTTACGTAAGTTAAATTGGTGTAAACACTGTAACACTTAGTATTAATATTCGACTAACCTGCAATGTTTTCTTCCTCGGATGAATCGAACGGTCGTTGTATACGACGTCGATCTTTCTTCTCTTCGTTTTCTTCTAATTTTCTAATCTTGTATCTCTCTAATTTCTCCTGTGCACTACGTTTCGGAATTGTTATTAGGCGCGTGCGCTCGTTGCCTCGCACGAAAAAGGAATGAACCATGTCAAACAGACGGAACGGAAGAAATGTATTGTGGGTACAAAAAAATAAAAAATAAAAAATTATCTCGGAAATCGTGCGATGTTGCCTGTAGGATAAAGGGACTACTTTGTAAATAATATATATCTGAAGAATGAAGCGACGAATATATAATTACTATTATTACTAATACATTTAAAAATTGAAATAGCATGTATTGAAATTAAAAAAAGGATTCTAAATAATGTATGAAAATATTGGTTAAAACTTATTACACAATAAATGAATAATGAGATTGTGTGTATGTGTAAACTAATATAGTCAATAATAAGTGTCATAATTTTATTATATAACTAGCTGACCCGACAGACGTTGTCCTGTCCTTATCTACCTACTTACCTGCCTATTTACCTACCCTACACCTACCCTACACCTACTCAACACCTACCCTACACCTACCCTACACCTACTCAACACCTACCCTACACCGACCCTACACCTACCCTACACCTACCCTACACCTACCCTACACCTACCCTACACCTACCCTACACCTACCCTACACCTACCCTACACCTACCCTACACCTACCCTACACCTACCCTACACCTACCCTACACCTACCCTACACCTACCCTACACCTACCCTACACCTACCCTACACCTACCCTACACCTACCCTACACCTACCCTACACCTACCCTACACCTACCCTACACCTACCCTACACCTTGTAACAATTCTGATAATTTACGAGAAATAAAAGGCTATGCAGAATTGTACGTATTGAATTTAATAGCTCTCACACGAAAGTTAAAATGTGATGAGTATCAAAAACAATTGTAAGTATAAAAGTTAACACTGACCTAAACGCACTAAGGTTAGGCAGTATCCAGGAGGATTATGATCCCCAGCCTGGCCGGCGTACAGGATCAGCCGAAGAGAAGTCTGACGCGATCAGCTCGGGGACGGAGGCCCCCCCAGGCGGTCAGTAGGACCAGCCCTGGGCAGCAAGAGGCACGTGACAGCTCGACTTAGCCTCTAAACCGACTCTCGGTTCCAGACTGGTAGACTTCAGTAAGTAGACTGGTAGTCTTCAGTAACGTATGCATATGGGTAATCAGAGTGTTACCCCAGCGACTCCGAGATCTAGACTGCAGCAACGTAAGCGTAGGAACAATCAGCGTGTCCAACAAACGGCTCCAAGAACTAGACTCAGCAACGTAAGCGTATCAGCAATCCGCGTGTTTACCAAACGGCTCCGAAATCCAGACTGACCCATTTGACAGGTTCCTCTTCTGACCGCTTTTCCAAAATTCATAAAAAATCCAATTATGAATCTTCTTTCTAGAACGGTCAAATCGTTTTTTATATAGCAACGGCCAGACTCAATAATTGTCGAATGCCATTTATTTTAATAATTTTTATTATAATATTAGTGCGATTCAGATCTAAAGGAACACACGATAATACAGCGGGTGTTCAGCCGTTTACTATCTAACACAGACAAACAAGCTTACAAGATATACAACATAGAGGTTTTACGTTAGTAGCCGAAAACTTATTTTAGAAGAAAATGTTGGCGGTCGTCAATTTGACGACTGTCACTGACAGACATGTCAAAGCAAAACATTATTTATTTTTCAGGTTTGTAAATATTAATTTGATCCAATTATACAGGAATAAATTACAAAGGATGACGACAGGAACAGCATAAAAAAGCGTAAGTAGATAAACACATTCTATTCATAAGATTCCAAGTTACAAATAACAAACAAATATTATAACATGTAGACATAACGTGCGATGAATGATTTTATGTTTATGAAAAGTAAATATAGTTTTGAGTTGAACCGAAACACTATATTATCCCCAACGACCCGAGAAAAATTTTTGGCCTAGAACAAAAATTTTGAGAAGGTTAGATATTTCAGCATTCACAAACTTTCATACCTCATACAAACACACCGACATCTTACGAAATTAAGGTCAAATGAGATTCACATTCAATGATCATCACGCAAACCTAAAGATTCATTAACAATAGGGCTTATTTTTGGAGTTGTAATCCGCTCGCGTTTAAAACCCATTATTAAGATAAAGATTTATATCAAGGGCTAGGCCTTGATCGATTATAATAAGGGCTTAATTGAAGACGAGTTATTAACCGCTCGTGAAGATACCTATGGCTTTCAGAGTGAAGCCATAGATATGGGGAAAAAGATCAAGGGGATAGCCCTTAAATAATATTAATACAGGCTTATTTAAGGCGAGTTATTAGCCGCTCGTAAAGATACACCTATGGCTTTAAGAGTACAGCCATAGATATAATAGAAGATCCATCAACCTCAATAGTTGACGGTGGCTAATTAGTCAGAAATCCATCAACATGCAGACGTTGATGGTGCTAATTAGTCAAAAACTAACAAAGAGTTAGTAAATAAGAAGGTTAGGTAACGTTGTACCTAACAGTACTTCTTAAGATCTTTAAAAAAAAGAGATTAAAATAATCTTATTGGTTTCAGAACCGATGTATGAAGAAAATAAATGTCTATAGAGATTTTATTAGGTCAAGATTAAAAACTCTATAGTAAGAAGAAGGAAGCGATAGACATGAGTAATGAATAAAACCATTTATAAGAAAAGGTAATATATGACAATATAAAAGTCAAAAGAAAAGAAAATAAAAATAGTCATAGAATTCCAGAGAGTGTCATGAAGTGACACTTGAAAAGTATAAGTGAGGAAAAATAATATTTAAGAAGCAAGAAGCAAAAGCTGAGAGAGTAACAAAGTTATAAATAGTGAAAAAAAAATTTAAGAAACAAGAAGCAAAAGCTGAGAGAGGGACAGAGTTATAAAGAGTGAAAAAAAACTCCGAGAGGCTCAGAGTAACTAGCCTCCAAAAGTTCAAAGGCGACTAGCCTCAAAAAGGTTAGAGTGACTAGCCTCTAAAAGGTCAGAGTGACTAGCCTTAAGAGGGTCAGAGTAACTAGCCTTAAGAGGGTCAGAGTAACTAGCCTTAAGAGGGTCAGAGTAACTAGCCTTAAGAGGGTCAGAGTAACTAGCCTTAAGAGGTCAGGCGAGGGTAAATAAGATTCAAGAAGAAGAGAGTAACAACCCTCTGAGAGGTAAATGAGGGTAAATAAGATTCAAGAGGGTAAGAGAGCAACAACCCTCTGAGAGGTTAATGAGGGCAAATAAGATTCAAGAGGATAAGAGAGCGACAACCCTCTGGTAGGGTACATGAATGACTAAGCCCTTTCGAGAGAGGGTCAAGCATGACTAGCCCCTACTAGAGAGGGCCAAGCATGACTAGCCTCTTCAAAAGAGGGCCAAACTTGACTAGCCTCTTCAAGAGAGGGTCAAGCGTGACTAGCCTCCTCAAGAGAGTCAAGCAAGTAATACACCTCACCTAGAGGTTCAAAGAGTGATACGCGCGTAAGAGTAAAACGAGTAATAAATAGTGACCGACCTCCGGTAGGATTAAACGTAATACACCTCACCGAGAGGGTTTAAGCCGGGAGTGAAATAAAATATTTTAAAATCGAGCCCACGACATTGAGCCTATTCAATAAAATAAAACATTTATAAAGTAAAGTAAATGAAAGACAGTATTTGTTATTTTATTTATTGTAGTTAGCATCTGTAAAGTTTATCATCGTGTAGGTATGTACAAACAACTACAGAATATTGTTCTGAGCTGTCGTAAAGTGTCTCAGTCCCCAACTCAGTAGTGACCACTAGGTGGTTTTAAAAACACACCCAAGCGAAGACTGAGTGCGGTTACCATAGGGTAAACGCTGTGGTGTGCACGTGTGTGGGGTGCAGCGTAACTTGGTAAAGTATAGAGTAAAAGTATAGGTGAGAACGACTATAGGGTATGCTCCTAATAGCCGTGTACAGTAAACCAGACCCCAACTTGTAAGTAACCAACGAGTGATTTAAAACTCACAAGCGCAGAATGGGTGCCAATTGCCAGAAGCAAGAGGATTGTGTGTGGGGATGTAGTGTAAGTTTTTGTACAGTATGTAAGTATGTTCAGTACGACGAAGCGGGCTGAGGAGAAAATATTAGTATTTTACACACACACACACACAAAAGAATCTAAGCCAAATTAAAATGTCGAAATAAAGAGTACTAAAGAATTAGTAAGATTAGAATTTTGAAGAGGATTTTACACACATAAGAATCTAAGCCAAATTAAAATGTCGAAATAAAGAGTACTAATTGACTAGTAAGATTAGAATTTTGAAGAGTATTTTACACACATAAGAATCTAAGCCAAATTAAGATGTCGAAATAGAGAGTACTAATAAACTAGTAAGATTAGAATTTTGAAGAGAATGAGAGAGCTAGCTTTGATTTCACGATTGGGCGCCAAATGTAACAATTCTGATATTTTACGAGAAATAAAAGGCTATGCCGAATTGTACGTATTGAATTTAATAGCTCTCACACGAAAGTTAAAATGTGATGAGTATCAAAAACAATTGTAAGTATAAAAGTTAACACTGACCTAAACGCACTAAGGTTAGGCAGTATCCAGGAGGATTATGATCCCCAGCCTGGCCGGCGTACAGGATCAGCCGAAGAGAAGTCTGACGCGATCAGCTCGGGGACGGAGGCCCCCCCAGGCGGTCAGTAGGACCAGCCCTGGGCAGCAAGAGGCACGTGACAGCTCGACTTAGCCTCTAAACCGACTCTCGGTTGCAGACTGGTAGACTTCAGTAAGTAGACTGGTAGTCTTCAGTAACGTACGCATATGGGTAATCAGAGTGTTACCCCAGCGACTCCGAGATCTAGACTGCAGCAACGTAAGCGTAGGAACAATCAGCGTGTCCAACAAACGGCTCCAAGAACTAGACTCAGCAACGTAAGCGTATCAGCAATCCGCGTGTTTACCAAACGGCTCCGAAATCCAGACTGACCCATTTGACAGGTTCCTTTTCTGACCGCTCTTCCAAAATTCATAAAAAATCCAATTATGAATCTTCTTTCGGTCAAATCGTTTTTTATATAGCAACGGCCAGACTCAATAATTGTCGAATGCCATTTATTTTAATAATTTTTATTATAATATTAGTGCGATTCAGATCTAAAGGAACACACGATAATACAGCGGGTGTTCAGCCGTTTACTATCTAACACAGACAAACAAGCTTACAAGATATACAACATAGAGGTTTTACGTTAGTAGCCGAAAACTTATTTTAGAAGAAAATGTTGGCGGTCGTCAATTTGACGACTGTCACTGACAGACATGTCAAAGCAAAACATTATTTATTTTTCAGGTTTGTAAATATTAATTTGATCCAATTATACAGGAATAAATTACAAAGGATGACGACAGGAACAGCATAAAAAAGCGTAAGTAGATAAACACATTCTATTCATAAGATTCCAAGTTACAAATAACAAACAAATATTATAACATGTAGACATAACGTGCGATGAATGATTTTATTTTTATGAAAAGTAAATATAGTTTTGAGTTGAACCGAAACACTATAACCTACCCTACACCTACCCTACACCTACCCTACACCTACCCTACACCTACCCTACACCTACCCTACACCTACCCTACACCTACCCTACACCTACCCTACACCTACCCTACACCTACCCTACACCTACCCTACACCTACCCTACACCTACCCTACACCTACCCTACACCTACCCTACACCTACCCTACACCTACCCTACACCTACCCTACACCTACCCTACACCTACCCTACACCTACCCTACACCTACCCTACACCTACCCTACACCTACCCTACACCTACCCTACACCTACCCTACACCTACCCTACACCTACCCTACACCTACCCTACCCTACACCTACCCTACACCTACCCTACACCTACCCTACACCTACCCTACACCTACCCTACACCTACCCTACACCTACCCTACACCTACCCTACACCTACCCTACACCTACCCTACACCTACCCTACACCTACCCTACACCTACCCTACACCTACCCTACACCTACCCTACACCTACCCTACACCTACCCTACACCTACCCTACACCTACCCTACACCTACCCTACACCTACCCTACACCTACCCTACACCTACCCTACACCTACCCTACACCTACCCTACACCTACCCTACACCTACCCTACACCTACCCTACACCTACCCTACACCTACCCTACACCTACCCTACACCTACCCTACACCAACCCTACACCTACCCTACACCTACCCTACACCTACCCTACACCTACCCTACACCTATCCTACACCTACCCTACACCTACCCTACACCTACCCTACACCTATCTAGTAGTTTTTTTTTTTTTTTTTTTTCTTTGCGTAAGAACCATCTTCGTACTTCAAGGAATATTATAAAAAAAGTATTATCCAATTTGGTCAAGCGGTTCGCAAGTTATGCGCTTACCAACACATTTAGCGATTCATTTTTATATATAAGAAGATATTATTTTATTAGTATGTTTTTGAATAAACCATATTATATATTAATAAGTATATAAATTGTGTTTATATAATAAAAATATATTCTCTGCATTGTTTTCATAATGTGTAATTTGTATTTCTTAATTTATAATTTGGGCGGTGTATTTAGTTCTAATATCATTTTCACTTTTGTTGTAGAAAAAAACCGTTCGATTGTGGATGTGTGTGTTCGACTGTGCATCGTGACTGTGACGCTGAGACAGGCGAAATAAACCATCGACGTCGCCTGTCTGGACCAACACCATTGGCTTACACAAATGCTTCGCCTTGGCACCGTGAGATTGTTGCCACCCATACATCAGATCAATTTGTAAAAACCAGCATAACATTACAGCAGCGCACAACGTCACTATGCATACTATACGGAACCATCTGCGGGCGATCGGTTTGACATGTTGCAGACCGGGCGCCCGGCGCGTAAAATTTTATTATCTACTGTGCACCGTCAACAACGCGTTCGCTTTGCGAAGGAATATCGGCACTTGAATTGGCAAAACAATGTCATTATATTTACTAAGAATAATGTTTCATATCAGATACGAAAAATACTATGGAGAAAAAAAGGATAACGATAAACTGAGTTCAATATTTTTAATACATCATTATTTTTTAATAAGTATATAAAATATCCCCTATTATTATTAATTACGGATTATCTTGAGAAAGTGTGATATCGAAAATCACCGCCGACTTATTAACATCTATAACTATCTTTAAACAGACATTCGTATTGTAATTTATTAATGTCCTAGAAGCTGTGTTGGTAATACTGTTCTCGATACCGGTGAATTACAATATTGTATAATTATTTATACGTGTTTTTATTTTTACATTTATATTTAATTCATATGTTAATAAATGCTCAATACTATCATTCTCAATACTTTCACAGCAAATTTAGCCATAATAAAATAAG
Organism: Charanyca ferruginea; assembly: GCA_947361185.1. Lineage (NCBI taxonomy): Eukaryota > Metazoa > Arthropoda > Insecta > Lepidoptera > Noctuidae > Charanyca > Charanyca ferruginea. The sequence continues at coordinate 9,798,855 of OX376070.1, forward strand.
TCGGCGGTACTGGAGTGTGAGTGATGTTATTGTTACTGGATCAGATTATATTTTTTATCTATGTGTTATGTTTATTCACTCCGCCCATTTTTTAATAAATAATTATATAATAAGATGTGATGGTAATACTGTTGCATTTACAATAAAACATGTTATCTTGTGATGTTCTTTTATTTTTAAATAAAGATATTTTATTAAAAATGGTTTTATTTGTTTAAGCTAAATATTTTTAATAAATAAAACCATTTCTTAACAAAAGGAATTGCTTTTGCGTAAAATTTTGAATCGCAAAAAGAATCATTATTTCAGAGATTCGAACTCACACATTAGTAACTAGCAGTATTATGACTTATTCGTCAGGCTACGAACGGTTTAGAATTTGATGCGAAATTATGTTATACTATCATTTAGAAGACGATAGCGCACTCACTTTACGAATGCGATTGTGTGCGTAGCTGTCATTGTGAGTAGTACGTACAGCAGCAATATAGTTTTGTAGTGTGCGTGACTGGTTACTTATTTCCTTTGCCGTGTGTACAAGGAACTCCATACTTACGGCTAAATACTCAAACGCTACTCAATTTTAAGATGCCGTTTAGTCTCGTACTATCACAGTCAAGTGACTGTGGCAGTACAAGACTTAACGAGATTATGTCAAAGTTGACAAAAAGTGGTAGAGAAAGCTTGAGACTTAACTTTGAGTAGCGTTAAAGTGTTTGGTCATTACTCTTTTAAAAAACACATCTTTACAATAAAAAAAGGTTTATTGCAGAAACATGACTTTTACAGTAAACTTTTACGGTAAACCTCTTCTGTGACAGTTGATAATAAGGGTAAAAGTGGTGCAAAAAAACAATAAAAACTTTACAGTACTGAAACTATTAAGTATGTAGGTATGCGTACCGCATACATAATTAAATATATATAAAATAATATAAAGTGTTTAACCCATGTTAAGTGACGTCGGTCTATGGACTCTGGGTTCTCAGTCTATATTGTCAATAGTTCGGTGACACATTCTGTACCACATATTTTTGGGAGTCGCGCACGAAGATTTTTGTCTGAGACTAAGAATTGATGTGTGCGTAAAAGTCGAACAAACTATCTATACTTATATACTTATTATAATATTATAAAGCTGAAGAGTTTGTTTGTTTGTGTGGTTGAACGCGCTAATCTCAGGATCTACTGGTTCCAATTGAAAAAATATTTTTGTGTTGGATAGTCCATTTATCGAGGAAGGCTATAGGCCCATGCGAAGCCGGGTCGGGTCGCTAGTTCATTGATATAACTACAGACAAAAAAAATCTACTACCCTGGCAATATTTTTGTTGCGTGGTTTTTTATTAAAAGAGTGTGATTTAATAGTAGATTGTATGACAAGGGAGCAAAATAATATTTTTACGGCGATGGATTCTAAAATAGAATTCTAAGCGTACCTAGCGGGGGATTCAAAGTACAGCTTGAGGGTAAATTTTTTTTGCTCTCGAGGCATAATATGACTCGTAATAGAGTATTATACTTTTCACCTGCTTCTATGAGAAAATAAATAAGGAACACTTTAAAGTAATTAATGAATAAGTTTAATTGAAAAAAAATTACATGAATGTAAAAAGGTCAATTACAAATTAATATTTATATTTGATACGCTTTTATTTATTTTTTGCTACCGCGCCACACCGCACCGTACTGCCAACACTTACAGCCAGTAATTTATATAATTTGCGTTCGATTTTAATGAACGAATCATGTTCCAAATTCAAATCTCATTACTGTCTGCTAAAAAGTCTAGTGGAGAAAAGAGCTACCTACTAACTTTGCTCCCGCTTATAGAGGAACAAAACGACATTTTTCGAATAGAAGGGATGAATTAGAATTAACTAGAAGTAACAAGTAAGTATACCCAGTGGGGTGTCCGGGCTAGAATAGCGCCCACCCATATCATCCCAAGGGTGTCGTAGAAGACGACTAAGGGAAAATCTGGAATTCAGGCAGCAGCGGCTTCCGTGTACTTAACAACTTCACTGCGATCCCCAATGTTAGTTGCATGTATACCAGAAAGTTTATTCGACTGTGCATATTTAATTTGTTATAACTGACTGCCTTGTTGTGTTTGTTTTTCGGGACATCGGCTAAGCTGAGGGCTGTAGGTCGATTCTGTAAAATTCAAACAACAACTCGCATCTCACATCGCTATTTACTCTCACTTCGCATAAGGTTCAAAATTACCTTGATATATTTGACACTTTGAATCGGGTTTGAGTGCGAAGTGACGGGGAAATTACCTTACAGAATGCCACTTCTTACGTCATGTCGTACTTTATCTGTCACGATCTCCCTGTCAATTTAGTTCAACTCGCTGACAAGCTCGCAAGGGTGGCGCTAGTGTAAATTCGAATTACCAACCGAGTTTTTAGAATGCCAATCAAGAAACTCACAGTGGATTCAGATTCGAAGTTTAGAATGAGGTCTTACAGAATCACACCCCTGGCCTACTCTTTAGACAAAGAATCAGCACCCGTTGCACTATGAGTTCCTCCTATTTTTTTTGTTGTACATTATATTATTATTTTTTATAAAGTTATTAAGGTTTTGTACAAATGTATTTCTGATTAAGTAGTAAACAACTTAATATTATTGGTGGTATGTTTGTAACGAATAAACTCAAAAACTACTGGACCGATTTCAAAAATTCTTTCTCTATTAGAATGCTACGTTATCCTGAGTAACATAGGCTATATTTTTTTTAATTGAAAAAATTAAGTAGGTACCTATCCTTGAGAATAAAATATAAATAATAAAGCAGAATTGTTATGACTAAATTTCTTAATAATCTCTTTCAGACGCGTTAAAAAGGTTTGATTCTTGAAGCATCTGGCTAAAAAAATGACCTACGAAAAGTGTCTGGGAATAATACATGTTGGTTTTAACAACGGCTGATTTTTCTAAATATGCCACAGGATACCTATTTCTGTATAACATTTAGAAAAACCAGCCTACACTTGAATGTTACTGAGTAAGATACCTCTGGTACCTGATAATAATAATAATAATAATATGTGGGGACATTTTCACACACGGCCATCTGACCCCAAACTAGGGAGACCCGCCTGTACTATGGATGTCAGACAGCTGATATACATACACAAATACATTTTTTTTTTGTAAATACATACATATATAGGGTGACTGGTAATTAGTGTACGATACTTAAACACGTGATTGTGTTCATGATAACAAACAACTTTCCCAAAGAAAAAATGTTTTTTTGTACTGGTTCACTTTAGGTCACAGGCGAGCGCGCGCGTGAATTTCATACCGCTGCGCGCTGTTGTGTTATTGTGATAAAAGTAAACCAGTACAAAAAACATTTTGTCTTCGGGAAAGTTGATTGTTATCATGAACACAATCACGTGTTTAAGTATCGTACACTAATTACCAGTCACCCAATATAGATAAACAAAAAATACCGCAAAAATACCGCATTATTTTTCAACTACATTACTTCATCATTCAACCATATGTCGTAGGTCCAGCGGCAATGGGATCCTAGCCTATAGGTATTGGCACCATCCTACAGTTGACCACAATAATAAAAACTTCTAATCCTACAAAATTCTCACATGCACTCTTGTCAATAGCGATCCCTAAACCACATCGACCGCTGTCAGCGCTAGACTATTTAGCTAGTTATTAAGCCCGACCCTGGCCTGCCGCCAAACATTCAAATTGAACTGGAAATTGCCGTGTTAGAACATGTATTTAGATGCTATCCGCGTGAATGCGGCCCATGAATAACTTGGAGTAATGTCTAAGAGAAAATGTTAAAACCCTAAATCTTAGAGAAGAATTTGGCAAAGGAGCCGCCCAATTTAGTCTTGGCAATGTATTCGATTAGTCTACACTTTTGTAAATCCTAAAGCGCTTAAAGCGCTGTAACATATTGTGGGACACATTATTGTGCACATTGTTGTGTAGCAGATTGTAAAATCTAAGCTAAGCAGGAGGGAATAAGCAGGAGTAGAGCCAATAACAACAAGCAAATGTATAGTTCTGTTTCTTTTCACAAATGTGTTTAAAATACTTTTATTCATAGAGTGTTTAAAAGAATGAAGCTCAAGAATAATCTAGGAATAAAGCCGATAAAGCTTAGTTTAGCTTTCCCATGGGGTGTCCAGGCCAGAATAATAATAATAATAATAATATATGTGGGGACATTTTCACACACGGCCATTTAACCCCAAACTAGGGAGACCCTGTACTATGGATGTCAGACAGCTGATATACATACACATATACATTTTTTTTTTGTAAATACATACATATATAGATAAACAACACCCAGACACAAGGCAAACACAAGTGCTCATCACACAAATGTTTACCCTGGGCGGGAATCGAACCCGCAACACGCTGCACAGCAGTCGATCGCTCAGCCACTGCGCCAACCGTGTCGTCGTCGTTCGTGAGAATAGCACCCATTTCATCCCGAGCGTGTCGTAGAAGGCGAATAAGGAAAAATTCGGAAGTCGGGCAACCTCATTGCGATCCCTACGACGCCTGCCAAGCGTGGGGATTAAGTCACCCTCCTCCCATGGGGGAGGCCCTTGTTCAACAGTGGACGTCTTCCAGCAGATGATGATGATGATGATGAAAGCTTAGGAATAGTGTATACCAGGCTTTCGATTCATGGTTGTAGGAGAAACTATGCTGTTGTGGCCGGTAAGAGACCGACAAAACCCTTCATACTTCCCAGACAGGTACCCATGAGGACATACCCACGAAAAAATAATCTTATCATCATGGCGTTTCATGCGGCGTATGTAGGCTGTTTATATACTACAATGCACAAGCGCACGGCATCAACGGTAGCACAAGTCATGGCCAGCCCCAACAGGGATCTGAATATATGATACCTAGCTGACGGAATGGACTATCATTATATAATTCACTACTGTCAGTTACATGTGCCGTAGTCGCGCAATGTTTAATTTACTAACACTTAGGTCTAAGTATATTGTTATTGGCCCTATGTAAGTCTTTGCAAGAAATAAAGATTATAATATATTTTTATTTCCATTTATTATTTCTATTTAAATATAAATTACATTTTAAAATATAAATAAAAAAGTATTAAAAAATAGTTTCGGGAACAGTGTCCAAGCGGTCATGGCTACAGAAAGAGAAACCTCATTATTATTACAAACTGGATCAAATAACGATGGAATAATGGCGCATCAAACTAACACCAAAATGGCAGAACCTAAGATGCTTTTATAAGTAGGCACAATAGCCATTTCTCAAATTCGCAACCGACTCGAAGGAAGCCGCAATTTTAATAGGCTAATAGATGAGGCTTCCTTTAACGTTCAGAACACAAAGCATTGCCAAAATATGATTAACGGTCTAACAATACTTGCTATCTTGAATAAGGTACAGATTTCTGGTTGCTTTTATCTTTACGTGGTATTAAAATTTATTTATTTGCTGATAAATTATTTAGAGCCACTTTTAAAGAAAATGACGATTCAAAATAAAAAAAATGTCCAATAAAATGATTTATAAAATAGTCGAGACACCTATGTTCTTAATTACCAACCAGAGTTGTAATTAATAAAGGAATATAGTTTTACATATCACGATCACCTTTTAGGCAACATAAACTAAAAACATTCAATAAATTTCAAAATTCTTACCACCGGTTTGTTGAACGAAAAATATATGTGGCAAATGGTCAAACACGCATAAACTCTTGTTATTGGTGGTTCATATTTTAGTCAACCAATGCCAGCTTCGCGCGCTTAACAATTAGTCACGAGAAACTATGACTTAATTAAATTAAGTCTTAGTTTCTCGTGTCTAGTATTGGCAAGGGTACTTAAAGTACCCTTACCAAAACAAACACATAAATGAATCCTAACCAGCAACAAAAATAAAATACATACCTAAAGATAATCTAGAATATTTTTTTCTAGCTACATTCCATTTTTATATTTCCCCTCGGCGTTAACGCATGAATTATTATGAAAGGCGAGAGCTGTGAAAGAAACGCACGCCCTGTGTTCGAATGAACCACTGACCGAACTTAGTTTAAAAGGACTGGCCATATTTTATTACACAATGATTTATGTTGACTCGAGACCTTTGAGGTCACGGTAATGAAAACTACGTACGCGTAGTCAGTGTAATAGATGATCATTAAGTGCTTTTGCAGATGCAAAGCACCCTGAACGCATTGTTGTATTGCACGTGGAGGGCATTGTATGCTCTTTGAGTATATCTAGCCCACAAGCTGCTCGTGTAAAACGTAGTGCAGTACGCTCTGAAAAGAGTAATTTTAACGCTTACTGTACAACGTGCGAACCTGCGAGCTAGCATGTTCGCTCTAGCCGATAAGGCCCTCCGCGCCCGCTCAATGTCGTCATCGTCCCTGAGGTCAGGGGTAAGTATGTGGCCAAGATATTTAAATTGGTATGCCCTCTGTAATGGCAAGCTATTAAGGTAAACTGGTGGTATTTCAGCAGGATACCTACCCCCTGCCCCAAAGACCATGATTTCACTTTTATTACAATTGTACATTAAACCACGTGAGTTAGCATACTCCTCACAAATCCCCACTAGCTTTCTGAGGCCGCAGACTGACGCACTCAGCAGCACCATGTCGTCTGCGTAGCTGATATTATTAGCGCAAACTCCATCTATATGACAGCCGACCTTGATGCTGCTAAGCCTGCCAATCAACCCGTCAACATATAGGTTAAAGAGCGTTGGTGAGCTCAACCCCCCCTGTCTCTCTGTTGATAGTCCAGGTCTGAACCCGAACTGGTTATCATGAGACGTTATATACCGAGGTCAATCCAACACGACACGCAGCACAGCAGCCGAGCGCGATTATGCCAGTTGAAAGGTGTAATATTATTTATGTCACTAGCGTACCCTGAAAATATGTCACAAAAATGCCTGAAAATGTGTACGCTACGTCAACCAACGTGAGATCACGTTGGTTGACGTAGCGTACATTGTAAGTAGATTAGTTAGTTTGACTGAGCAATTTTCGCACTTAGCCACTTGATTGGGCTATTGTACGTGAAAATTGTGGGTAGATATCGAAAATTCGAAACAAACGTCGCGCTAACGCGGCGTGTGCAATTAAAAATTGCTGTAATTATAAAGTCTAGTTCAATTAAGTTTTAATAAATGAGTTTTTGCAAACAGGAAGTCGGAACATTACAAAGTTATTATAAAGTAATAAAATGCGTATATTTTTTGTTAAATTAAATGGAACGAAAATAAATTGACCATGAGGCAATGACATCTTTTTTGAAACTATTGAAAAACTTGGTTTTGCTTGGTGTTTTTTTTTGTTCCTACTTATTAAACCGTTTCAGTGAAAGTTTTGAGACTGTACTTAATTTATAAAAAAAAAGAAAAGTGCCTTCTTTTAAATTGTAATATCTTTATAAATATGAAGTTAATGTTTTTTATTAACTATTTGAATAATAGCTATAAGTTGTAGGCGTATGTCTGTCTACAGAATTCTAATTTTAAGATGTAAGTATTGTAACCATAATCCCAGAATGGCAAGACATATATTTCGGCCATGCTAATATCGTTATTAGCATTTCCGAAATATATGCTTCAATATTTCAGCCATGCTCAGAAGTCGTCTTCTGAGCATGGCTGAAGTATTTAGGATAGATAAAGGAATAAATCGTTGAGAACTTCTTAACGTATGTCTAGCGAGTCCATGTACAAAAAGTTCTTATTATTATATACCTATGTCACAAGGAAATGGTGCAATTAGAGATTTGGTCAAATCACAGCAGATGATATAGTAACAACTCTGTTGGGTTATTTCCCTGAAGAAAATTAGTGATTTCATCGAATCCCTAAACTGTTTCAGTGAAATGCTGAAATATTTCGTATCGTATCTCTTTCTACAATAGTTATCGCCTCGTCGTAATCGATTTTAGAAAACGTAAGTTGTTAGCTAAGTTGGCACAGCAGAGTCGGACGCTCATTATACTAGACAACATCTTTAGAAAAAACCTTGTTCAAAAACTTCGACATCGTTTCGTTAGCGCTTGTCAAAACTGTAACTTGGCTACCATTTCAAAATTTTATATTTGTTCGTTCTGATCACGTGACTTATCGTTAAGATGACGTCATTCCCATACATTTGATTAGATTTCTATTAGTTTTATCGATTGTTGTTGTCAACTTGGTTAAGTCTCGCATAGGAATATTTAGGGATTTGGTCAAATCTCTAATTATACCATTTCTTTGCGACATATACACGCACAATGACGCATTTAATTTCCTAATATTATTATGCTTATCTGTATTTTAATGACTGCCCATCATAGATCGGTGGCACAGATCATATTAAAATCCTTTCAACTACTAGCAAAAGTGTTAGTAACAATGAAATTATTGACTTTGCTGTACGCTCTGGGACTCATTTCGGTAATGTAATAAAATAGTTATTGTGCCTAACGTGTTAATTAAGACCAAAAGTTTGTTAGTTAACAGAAAATCTTACATTTTATTCTGTATTTTTATTTACAATCGGAATACGACATCAAATAACATGACAATTTTTTAAAAAATAATTTTTCATAAGCTATCTTCAAGAGCGCTATGAAAACGAGTCGGCCATTTTTAGGCCTCTTTTACCACCTCTGAAAAAATTATATTCAATAATAGGTAATATTAATTCATTTATTTCAGACCATTCGCGTTTTTTTCTCGTTAGTATTTCTTAATTTTTATGTTAGCGGGCACATACAAAAGACAATAGACAAGTACCTATTACTTAATTGCTCCATTAGTCTGGTGGTCGCAAGTGCAACTGCTGAGTGTGGTATTGGTCCTGGGTACGGTATCGGCTTTTACCAATAGGAATTTCTTAAAAAGTTTTTAACAAAAAAGTCAACCGCCTTCAAAAAGTAAAAAATTAACTTTCAATTCGCAAGTCGGCGACGTTGATTTTGCTTGTTGTTTTGTATTGCCACCGACTTGCGAATTTAAAGTTATTTTTTACTTTTCGAAGGCGGTTGTCTTTTTTGTTAAAATCTTTTTTTTCGCTTTTTAGTGCCTATTTCTTATCATACAAATTAATTACGCAACGGTGACACCAAAATAAATAAAAAATAAAAGAAATAAAATGAAAACTACTGGGCCAATCAATGTTAATTTTTTATGGCACCAAATGGCAACTATTCCACATCAAACTAAAGAAGAATCATACGTAAATCGGGTCATAAATCTTATCGTAATCGGTGTACATACATTAAAAAAAAATACCAATCGATTTGAGAACCTTTTTGAAATCAGTCCGTTAGTTAAAAAGCAGCCCGGTGTTTAGAAGTTCATGCTGTGACACCCCTATGCCTCGGATTCGTGTATAAGTCGTCGGTCCTGCGGGTGATCTCTCCCCGGTCGTGTCGCATTGCCTTCCCGTTTGTGAGAGTAAGGGAAGAGGGAGTGCACCTGAGTTTACGTACACACTTGTAAACTATTTCCTGCGTACTGACCGTAACGAAATTTGATCGGAACATTGAGAGGGAGCGTAGGGCTCTAGCGGTCCGGAGCAATATGTTGTCCCATAGATTTGCGCGATGTACTTACAGACCTAGTTAAAGTAACACTTTTCAAGGCTTATTGCCAAAGTCTGTACACGATCAATCTATGGGTCAATTTTATTATACTAAGTGATCGCTGATCGATCGATGCGCAGGGCATCCCCCTGCGCATCCAATATAACAATGCTTTCAGGATGTTGTTGAGACTGCCTCGATACTGTAGCGCATCGGAAATGTTTGCGCAAACCCGTACCGACGGCTTCTATGCGATTATACACAAAAAATCCGCGTTGCTACTGAGGAGAGTAAGGGACAGTCAAAACAGCATCCTGAAAACTGTTGCTGAGAGCTTCGGCTCTCGGATTATACAGCAGTTTGTGCGGAGGTTGATTTTTACTAACACTAGGTGACAAGTTTTTCTGTCTTACTAACACTCTGTGGATCTTTGTTGTCCGAATTATAGGTTTATTATTATTTATTATTATTATAATCTTCTTTTTATTTTATGTAATAAATAAAAAATCTCTTTGTTATCGAACTCCTCTGAAACGGCTTGACAGTTTTCTATGATTTTTTTAGTGTATATTTTGTAGGTTTAAGAATAGGATGTAGGCTATTTATTTATTTTTTATTTAAATGAAAAACATCGTTTGCTGGATCAGCTAGTATTTTTTTATTATTATAATTAAAACAGACATTTAATCGAAATTTATTCAAAGGTGGTGAAATATGCCATAGAACGTGGCATTTCGATATGTGTTTATTTATGTAAAATATGTCGATTTCTAATAACATAAGATACTTGATACTAACATCATAAAATACTTGCCGAATTTGAGTGAAATTTTTTACACAATAGCACCGTTAGTGTACTTAAATTTACTGTCATCATCATCATCATTTCAGCCAAAAGACGTCCACTGCTGGACATAGGCCTCCCACAAGTGTCGCCACATTGACCGGTCCCGTGCGACTCGCATCCAGCGGATCCCCGCAACCTTTACCAGGTCATCGGTCCACCTAGTGGGAGGCCTTCTAACGCAACGTACTTCGCGGTCGCCATTCTAGAACTTTAATAACTAAATTTACTGTATTTTCATGGAAAACATGTTATTTTTCAGGCTATGCAAATAGTCCCCGAGAGACATGAGATAGAGTATATCAACCATAAATATCTCAATAACGTGTCGATAACATTTAGGAAGCTCAGTCGTAATAGCCCTCACTATGTTAGCATGGAAGTAGATTCAAGCATGGGAGTCGGCAATAATCTAACGGTATGTGTCTTAAGCTGGGAATACACATGGCAGTAACTTACACAAAAGTATACTAGAGCTTGCATGCCATTAAAACATTCACCAATATTGCACCATTCATAAATCCATGTTACAAAGTGGCCGGCATGTGTATTTCTGCCTTTACCTAATTTATATTTCAAAGAACCACATCATTACAAAGTATTACAACCTCTTTTACGCTTATTTTTGTAAACAATGAGGTCGTAATATTCAGAGGCCTCAAAATAAAAAAGGGAATCAAATCGAAAACCATGGTTTACAAAGTTTTTAAGGGCATGAATACTTCGTGCTTGCTGTTCAACGTGATTAAACTACGTCACATGAAGGCCTTACATGGAAAAACTTGAAACAGAAATCAAAGAAAACAAAACGTTATTTTTAGAAACAAAACCTTTATTCACAAATCTTATCTTATTGTTCCTAAAATAGCGTTAACTGTAATAAATGACGCAGGAATTTGATATGCAAAAGGGTTAGCGCTTTTGACGTCAGTAGCTGAAAATAAGGCCGTAGGTACTTAGCTACGTACCTTCGTGAATAAATTCTTATGGCTTCCCAAATTGCCAATAAATGGTTTGTAAAGCAATATTCGATATTGTAATATGTACCAAGAAGTGGTTTTATTTACTCATTGTGCGGGATTTGTCTGTTAAATTCCTATTGTTGAAACTGTCATATGTGGAGCTATATGATCCCACCCTTAGAAGGATAATAGAAGGTCGTTAAGTATTTTTAGTGGTTTCAAAGAAAAATATCAAACAGAAAATGAATTTACGTCCTTGTTTCAGTAGTAGGTACCTATGTATAATACTACCTAATTGAAATAGATTCGCCCCTTCCTTTCGCCCCTACAAAAAGTCCGTTCACGTCACTGTCCGCAGTTTTTTTTTACTTATAATATTTTTTAGAGAATCTAGATATGGATAACGACTACTTTTTAATCTGCGTCTTTGTTTGCGCAGGGCAAAAGCTAGTAATATATTTATAATACGACGACGATTATTTGTGATATTATACAATTTTTTTGGCGATTTTGCAATAGCTAATATTGGAATCAAACGTTAGCTAAAACGATAGCTCACTTTTTATGACCTATTAATTATGTCAATATTATAATTCGTGGTGCTTGGCAACTGGGTTTCTCACAGTTGTAAACGTCACTTTGAGCCTATTGGCATAGTTCTGTTCTGTCTCCTGCTTAATTTCTTTGCGGGATAAAATTCAGTTGAATTGTTTCTCCGGGACTTTTCGAGCTTCATTACTGCGGCGCTTCTCTAGTGGTCGCCACTGTTGATTCTGTCTAACAGCCTAGTAATTGCAGTGATTTGGGAATAGTGTGGCGGGCTTGTCCTAAGTTGATAATATTTATTATATCAAAAATGCTGTAAATTTATCAATTTCTAATTTTTTGATCGTTTGTGTAAATATTTCAGATAAAGATGGAGTTATTTGAATTCTTGGGCGGCCACTACATACCAACTGGCGTAGTAGGAGCGTACAAACTGTGTGATTTTCTATACAAAGAGCCATTTTTCGGAAAAATGTATGCCAGGCAGTTTCCTGCTAATTGGTCATGTCCATTTCCCCCTGTAAGTACCCTTGTATGATATCAGTTTATGTAATGTAGGTATGAATTCAAGTCCAATTAGAAGCCTTTATTTTAATTACTCCATAAATGCAGCTTATGCAACTTTAAATGACGTAGAAATGACACAACCCTAAAGTGATAATAAATACGTATGTTTTTATTGTAATTCTGTAATATATGTTATTTATTTTTATGATTTGTATATAGTGAATAAGCCATGTTTTTATTGAGTTATGATTCTAATTGGTAAAAAGTGTAAGGGGTTCCATCTAACAGCTTCTGGGGCCCAAGTCAACCTCACCCGCTCGTGGTGCACCCTGCTAAAAACAAACGAGGTAATGGCGACCCGCCAACCCGCACTGGACCAGGGTGGTGGGCTATGGTCCAAACCCCCCCAAATGGATAGAGGAATAATAGACAGGCCCCAAGTGCCAGGCGTCTTCAGTGGTTGCGCTGGCGTGGACGGGCGTAGGTATAACCCTGGTGTCAGGGGAGCTAAGAATCTCCGGGTGGGATCGACTTACCGCCAAACAACCTCAGCTAGTTTCATTAAGGACACCGATATACTGAACATACTTACCTACAAAGACGCTAATAAAAGATGAGCGCTTAATCAAAAATACATCAATTGGGACATCTTAGGCCTTTCAGAAGTTAGAAGAGTGGGCGAGCACACGGAAGAAAGAGACTATGCCATATTTTTCTACTTTGAAGAAACTAATGGACATCACGGATTGTGGAAAGACAATATTATCGTGTTTTTGGGCTATTATGAACGTATCGCTGTGCTCAAATTCCAACTAACTCCTACCAAAACTCTAACTCTAATACAAGTTTATGCACCCACATCTACACATAAGGATGAGGGTGTAGAAGATTTCTACGATCTAGATAATAGAGCATGCGATGAAAACAAGGGTACATAGAATATGGTCATTGGCGATTTTAACGCAAAGGTGGGACGAAGACAAGAACTGGACAGTCGAGATACCGTCGGTTACTTTGGAGTAGAGGATCGCAATGAGCGAGGAACTCGTCTCTCACAATTGGCCTTTGAACAGAGAATGCACATAACAAATAACTTCTTTTTCAAAAAACCACAACGACGGTGGATTTGGGTCTCACCTAATGGCTATACACACAATGAAATCGACTACATTTTATTATCTGACCATCATATAATTAAAAACATTGACGTTATCAATAGATTAAAATACAACTCTGATCACAGACAAAAATCCGTGCAAAAAATCAGCTAGACTTTAAAATCCATCGAGCCAAAATATTTACAACACGCGTAAGGCTCTAAGGAGACACTTGTCCACTTCGATCAGTTTAATCTCGAATTAACAAACTATTTTAAAGAACTTCAAATTGATGAAACAGACGCGAAAGGTATATTAAAAAAGTTACCAGAATAAGCAAAAACTGTAAATCCATAAAAAAACACCCAGAAATCGAAATAAACTGACAGTTAATAGTATTCAATTGATAGACAAACGAACAACAAAAGAGATTGGTATCACAGAATATAGGACTTTAGATAAAGAGGTTAAAAGAAGTACATATTAGGAAAGATTTTAGAAATCTTAATACCTACTCATTTAGTTAAAACAGCTCTGGAAAAACCTACATCTTTGAGGGTATTAAAACATGGAGTTACCAAGGGAAAATCATGGCTCAATAGTCTAGTAGATGAGGATGGAGTGAAACACTATAGCAGAGATAAAATCATGGAAATAGCAACCAAATTCTACAAAATACTCTACTCAGAGCAATCAACACCCACCAATAATATCGCAGAATAGCATGTCACCGACTCCGTTTCTCCAATAAGCGGCTATGAAGTGCATAGAGCGCTTACTACCATGAGCTACGATAGAAGACTTGGCGAGAGGTCCTATTATCACTACTGAAGTTATTAAAATTAGTTCTAACACCTTACTGCCTCATCTTACAAACCTATTTAACACCATACTACAGTCAGAAAAAGTTCCAAACACAATGTGCCCATCAAACATAATCCCTTTGCATAAAAAGGGCGATAAAAGCGAAATTTTTTATTATATCTGGCCTTCGTAGACTATACAAATGCCTTCGACAGCATTAAACATCCCGAAATATTCAGATCTTTGGAAAATCAGGAACTTGAAACACAATATGTCGATCTTTTAAAAAACATATATCACAATAGCTCCGCCAACATAAAACTCAACACAACAGGGTCTTCTTTTAAAATACAAAGAGATATTAAACAGGGTGACCCGCTCTCTCCAAAACTATTTACGAGCTCTCTCGAGGAAATATTTAAGACGCTGGCAGCCTCATGGAAGACCAAGGGCATTGAAGTCGGCAATAAGAGGCTGACAAACCTCCGATTTGCCGACGACATAGTCCTTTTAGCGCCCACAGCTTTGGAACTATAGACCATGCTCCAAGACCTGAACACGGCTAGCCTCAAGGTGGGACTCGCGATGAACCGGTCTAAGACAAAAATTATGACCAACAGTACTAACCGTAGGGTCGAGGTAGATGGGCAGGAAATAAACTATGTCGATGAGTATTATAACTTGGCTTGGCTCTTTCGAAAACCGGCAGGAAAAGGAAATCGATCGCCGAATCCAAAACGCCTGGAATAGCTACTGGTCCATGAAGACGCTGAAGTGAAAGCTCATCGATATGTGTATACTGCCCATCCTAACCTATGGTGCTCAGACCTGGTTGCTCACCGAGACCTAAAAATCCCGCCTTAGAGTGTGCCAAAGAGCAATGGAGCGCAGCATTTTGGGTGTAAAAAGAACAGACAAAATTACCATGACCATGACCATGCTACGCTTCAAAACAGGGATCTTAGACGTGAGCAAAAAGGCGGTCAGAATATTTAAAGACCAAATCGCTCCAGTCCAGTTCTCGAGTTTTAGCGATACCAACGAACAGCAATTCATTCTTGTATATAGATAGATAGATTATGTGAAAAAATAATCATTTGTTTCCTGCAAAAGCTACACCACGACCAAAATGTATCTACCTATTATAGAAAATCTGATTATTTTTTTTTTACAATTTAGGGGTGGTTCATAGTAAAAGTTAGTCGTAGTAATGCCTATTTTTGGGGGTGAAAGGTATAAGTAGGTCATTAAAACTCAGTCGGTATAATTGAGAATAATATAAAATCACAAATTGTGTGATTGATTTAAATTCAGTGTCAAAACTGTTATATTAATCTATACTATTCTATATATTTAATACTAAATAGAGGTAAAAATTGTTTGTATGTGGAAGTTAATCTCCAGAACTACTCATCCGATTTCAATAATTCTTTCTATTGGTAACCACATTATCCCTGAGGACTATATGCTATATTTGATTATAAAGAAAAATGGGAATCCGTTAGAACATTCAAACGGATGAAGTCGCGCGCAATGTGCTAGTTAGACCATAAAAAGACACTTTTGAACATTATAATACCTATATATATTATACAGATAAAAAAAATTGAATCTAGTTGCCCCTTTCGGTACAGCAGGTAGCAGTACACAACACCAACGCTTAAACACGCACATACACTCACACACACACGTGCACATACACACGCTCATTCACCTTCCAATACACCCCCACATAAACACTCACACATACACACACACACACACACACACACACACACACACACATACAAACATGATCCCCGTCCACCCCTTATGCGTTTATACAAAGATTTCATATCTTTCCGTAGGCGTTTCTTACATTTGTGGTGGAAAATAAAGGTATTTTATTTATTTATTCGGTAGTTTCGGATGAAGAAGAAGAAGCAGGAAACTCTATACTTATCTACTTTTTATAATTAAATATTTTATACAATTGTACTAATTGTACCTGTAATCTTACTCTTCAGGGCCAATATCACTTCATGAATATGACGATACATCTTGAGAACTTCCCCTACAACATACCGTTCACGTATTCTTCGATGATCGTGAGGACCCGAGCTGATGTCCAGGGTATCTTCACAGCTACCAATGAAGAAGTCATTAGGTGGAAAACCTTTATCAAAATCACACAGAAAATGAAGACCAAGCCGGTACAAAATATCAATAAAGCATTGGTCGTGAGACATTTTGGGAATTAAATACTTGTATTACTTTAAGTAACTATGTTTTATTTTGGCCCACAATATTTGTTAGTATGTTATAGTGGTTAAGATCTATGTTAGTATTGTGAGGACCGGAAGAGATCCGGGAGAGCGTTACTTATGAATGATACGCAGATATCTTTATGTAACTTTATGTATTAGATTATTATCAGTTATTTTATCAATTATATAGGTACTTTTCGCTCGATCTGTTAGTCCAAATTCAAATTCCCTTATTTTAGAAGAGTGTTCATCCTATGACAGTAACTAATTCAAATAAGGTTGTATTTAAACAAACCAGCCTGAGTCTCTACGGCACATACCTCAATTAAATTCCCGACCTACATTAAAAATATCAATAAATTAATTTGGTATATGGCTGGATGGAAACTATGAATATGAATGACAATCTTTGCCCGTCTCTCCTGTTGTAGTCAAAATACTTTTCAGTGCATTCACTTGTAATTTAGGACCAGCGTTATCAATAATTATTCATACTCAAGTTGATAACTTCATTAGTTCCTGAAATAAATAGCTATGATACACAGAAGGTACTTAGGACTTTTAGTAGTAGAAGTGGTAGAGCTGTTTGCGTAGAAGCTAGTCCAGGGTAGTAGTACAGACGCGAGCACATCAAGTTATGCCTGTTTTTTTGTAATAAAGTTAAAAAACTATCAAAGAAATTTGACAGATTGGTACCTCCTTACATAACCGCCGGCAAGCAGCATTTCTGTATTCCGATTTAGGTGTTGATGTATTGATAGGCACATGAAACTTTTCAACTATGTTGCGCGAGCGCGTAGGATGCGCAGTCGACTGGTTTCCTATCCAATGATATAAAATAGAGAAATCGACTTGTTCCTTTTTACCATTTTGGTAAAAAGCCCGAATACGGCGAAAACGCAAAAACGTCTTGTGTCGACCCCAAGCATAGAGGCATAGAGAAAATGATCATTATGTTGATACGGAACCATAAAAAATATACTGCTTTGATTTTATTTACATATTATTATATTTTTATGAATAGCGTTTACCATTTGTGTGATTATATTGCGTATCAATTTACGATCAACTATAATACCACTTTTTCATTACTAAGTTTTAGAATGATATGGACGGTCCTAAAATGATTAAAATACTATTTGTTTTAATACTTACTTCAACCTTTTCAACCTTTGTCTTTCAACTTCTTTCGCGGGTAAGTACAACTAGGTACATGTTTTATAGTAAAAAAAACCAGTCCATTATAATTTAAAAAATCATGTTTACATGCAAAATCCTTTATTTCGTGTTCATTTAAATGTTCATGTTACAATTACCATTATCAACTTCTGTCATTGCCTAAAAAATATTCTAAATATTTATCGAAATTTCAGCCGTCAGAAATATTTCCTGAGAGAGTGGAAACAGAATCTGGTGACAGCTGCCTGCATACAATTCACTTTACATTTAGAAAAAGAAGTCGAAACAGTCCATATTACATAGATTTTGATTTCAATGCAACTGCTGGATACGGAAATAACTTAACGGTAAAATGACATAGATTACAATATTCAGTCTGATAATAAACAAACGGGCAGCATAGCATATAACCAAAAACAAACCTGCTACTGTGGGCGTCCCTGTAGACACTAGGCGACTTTATAGTATTTCAAACCCTTTTTGATCAGAAAGCATATCTTGCAAAACGTCTTTACTGGAGATACGTCTACAATGCTTAGTGACTAAAATGCAGACAGTCTAACTTGCAAAACGTTTTTAAAGTCCAACAATGACAATCCGTTTGTTTCGGTAATAGGTCTAACTCAGGAACAAAGGATTGCGAGTACGAATCCCGCCGGAGCCACTATTTGTGTGATGAGTTATTAAATACCTAGACACAATAAAAAATATAAAAAATAAATAGAAAAGTTAAGAAGACGGTCGACGGAGCCCCGCTGTGTGGGGCTCCCATTTCTGTCTGTAGGGTTTAAAGGATCCTAACCAAACCGAACCTCGGGGTACCCCTGATGTCGACTTACCTATTTATAGCGTCATTCCCGGTTTATCTGTAACGAAATCTCCAGGCGATTCGCGTCAATTGTGTAAGTATTGTGTCTGTTAATTGGACAGTTGAGCTCCTGTAGACGTAATGCTGCTAAGGCAATTTTCATTTTAGACTTTTTACAACTAAAACATTGATTTTAGACATTTTGCTTAGACGTTTTGCAAGTTAAGCTTTCATCAAAATATTTTTAAGTGGGTATTAATAAATGTTTCTAATTTCAGATCAAATGGAAGCTTAATGAATTTATTAGCGGTCGCTATATACCGATACCGGTACAATTTGAGTATAGGCTGTGCGACTTTTTATACAAAGACCCATATCTTGGGAAAATGTACGCCAAGCAACTGCGTGGAAATTGGACTTGTCCTTTTCCTCCCGTGAGTACAGCTTCATAGGTTTTTATTGCCATTCTTTACTTTATACTGTACAGTCCCTCCTCTGCTACCTTGGTGGGTACTTACATTTCAGATACTGCCAGTACCTTATCATCCATCCCTTTATGCATATAATTACTACACACGGTCTAATTCACCAGTTCAATGTAGCCAAAATCCCTTTTCTGTTAGCGTTAACGCCAACGGTTAAAATCAAATTTTATGCAGTTGATATATTTGCATCACATCATATCTGGTAAGCAAACTTTAACTCCTTACAATTTTAACTTTCCGTTGGCGTTAACACTAACAGAAAAGGGATTTTGTCTACAGGCCCAGGTCTACTCAAATTTGAGTAGTTCTTTCCTCAAATGAATACCTCAGACATTACCCTACTTTATTCTTCACTAGCTTTTGCCCGCGACTTCGTACGCGGATCCTGTTGCTTATGCCAGCGACAACGGGGTCGTCAAAATCGAAGATCTGAAACGTCTGATGTCGAATTGTAAGAGCCCGGGGACGGGAAAACAACGGGATGCGCGAGACGATTCGAGACGTTCCAGATCTTTCATATTTGTAAGTCAACAGGAAATGCCCATCAGACAAAACAACTTTTGCTAAGACGTCTTTCCTATATAATGTTATAGTGTCGCTGGGCTTTGGAGTTCCACAACAGGTGTTCCAGATCTTCAAATTTATTCTCACAGCAGAACATGCTCTTCGCGTGGAATATTTTTTGCTATGGCACCATTTTTATATCTCTTATACTTTAAGTTTTGAACCATACCTCCGATGGCGGAATATGTGGCGTAGTCAATCATAGAAGTATACGTAAATGCACTCCGATTCTTATCCCAAGGATGGTTGCCATGCCCTACTGCTATAGGTATCTAAAGACACATCCGATTCTTCAGATATCGACATTCTGTTCAGAGAGAATTCAAACGTTCGTTGTGCTCTTCTTCTGTCTCTTCATGCCGTACTCCAGCAATTCTTTCTCTTTCACTTTCTAACTGATTATGAATATTTTCTAACTGATTATGAATATTTTCAACCGACTTCAAAAAAGGAGGAGGTTATCAATTCGTCTGTATTTTTTTATTTTTTTTTATTTTTTTATGTTTGTTACCTGATTTCTCGGGACTGGGTGAACCGATTTTGATGATTCTTTTTTTATTTGGAAGCTAGTGCTTCCCGTGTGGTCCCATTTTATTTTGGTCCAGTTCTGACAATGGCATCCATGAGAAAACCGTATAAGTCTTAAATTTGCATTAAGTATGTGCGCGATTTGTTACGCGATTTCTCCGGCAAACGTAAACCGATTTTGAAAATTCTTTTTTTTATGGATAGGGTTTTTTATGGGCATGGCTTTAAGGGTGGTCCCATATAAATTTTATCGAAATTGATTCAGCACTTTTTGAAAAATCAACAAATACCCAAAAATTTTACATAGACGACGTTTTAGTTTCATCAATCTTTGTAGTAACTTTCAATCTCTTCTTAATAGATTTGGATGAGAAGGAGGTACTAAAAAGCGGAAAATAAAAAGCTTTTTACAAAAAGACAACCGCCTTCAAAAAGTGATAAATAACTTTAGCACAGAACACACATTGACTTTAGTTTCGAAATTCAGTGGCTTTGTTCTGTTTGTTGTTTTGTATTGCCACCGACTTCCGAAACTAAAGTCAATGTGTGTTCTGTGCTAAAGTTATTTATCACTTTTTGAAGGCGGTTGTCTTTTTGTAAAAAGCTTTTTATGTTGTGTACGTGTTCGGGACAATGTATGATAATCTCGATCAGCAGTTAGTCGCGCATCACGTTCATCACTCGTTTTAAAAGACCTGTTAGTAGATGTGCGACTACGTTGAGAACTGAAGCGTGATTCTGTATCGGTAAACGTTTCCGATTCGCGAGACAATGCGTGAAATTCACGATCAGCGGTCAGTCGCGCATCACGTTCCCCACTTGTCTCTAAAGACCTAGAAGTCGATGCGTAGATACGCTTGGAACTCAAGCGCAATTCTCTATCCGTGAACGTCTCCGACTCGCAAAACAATGCATGACGTTCACGATCAGCGGTCAGTCGCGCATCAAATTCTTCACTGGTCTCTAGAGACCTGGATGCGTAAATACGCTGAGAACGCAGGCGTGCTTCGTGATCTGAAGAGGTTTCCACGGAGCGAGTTGCAACCTGATGTTCTCGAACAGCATCAAGTCTCTCCTGACGCTCTTCGGTAGATTCTTGGTATCTTATGATCCTCAATCTTTTAGCTTAAACATTGGGAAAGATTTGACCTCTTTCAATGCATGGTTATAGTTTTATTGTGAAGATACCTGATCAATTAAAATTTAAGTGACTGCTCCCCTGCGTTACCGGGTAGGCTATCGTGTTACGAAGATAAATGGAAAAGCAAATTAAACACTCAAATAACATAAGCCCGAAGGCATATTTATTTGATAAAATAAAAAATAAACGGGAATTAATTAGGCCAGTAGAGTCAAATTTTCAATGATATACCATCGTCATAAAAAATTAGTCCTAAACTGTTACCGCCTTCACCGCGTGGAGGTACTCCCAGGTTATGTTATTTTATAATATCGTCGACCGTAGGTTCAATTGAGGTAAGGGACAAAATACGATTTTTCAGGAGAGGCCGACAAAGTTGTTATTAACCGTTTTCGGGTCTGATTGCACACATAATCTAGTATTTTAGTGCTCTATCTACATCTGTAATAGTTATTTCAATAAGTTAGTTATTTAAGAAAATAGATGTCCCTTACAACAACGTACTTTGTTAGTAATGTCCCTTACTGACCAAGTATCGCCCCTCATCTCTACGGGTAATGTGCCTAGTGGCTAAGCACATTACCCGTACAGGTCAGGGGTATGATCGGAGTTTCTCTGCAAGGGTTTCTGTTGGGTCTTTCTTTCTCTAGGCCCTAGCCCAATGCCACAATGCCAGAGAAACTCCGATCATACCCCTGACCGTTCCGAAAATCATAACTCATCAACGTGTCTGTATAACATTCTTTGTCTGTCAGTCTGACTGGTCGTAAAATTATTTGGTTTCAGGGAAGAAGCATCTTCAGAAACTTATTAACAAACGTTGACGCCTTGCCTTTAATACCGTTTACGTATTCGTCACTGATAGTGAGAGTCAGAGTTGACCTTCTGTTTTTTATTGGACCACCTATTGTAGACGTTGCAGTTGTAAAGGTTTACATGACAATGAAGCAGAAACCGAAGTATCCTAAGATTTAAGAAATGTTTTATGAGCTTCGCAAGCGTTTCTAGATTACTTCTTCCTTATTTATAAGCCCGAAGTAAAGTTACACTAGCATCAACTTTGGTTTAACCATGATTTTTAGGGTTAGGGCCCCAATGGACCTATTACGTAGCTATATATACTATGCCACCGCTGTCTGTACGTCTATCTGTCATTAGGCTGTAGCTTTTGACATTTTCAAAGAATGTGTATTACTATAGCCGTAATAACAACAAATAATAAAAAAAAAAACATACGTGTCAAATTGAGAACCACCTTCTTTTTTTGAAGTCGATGAAAAAGATACGGGTGGTTCCGGTGGTTCCCATATTTTGTTGTATGTATGTGGTATTAAATTGTGCTGTAGTACGGAATCCTTCGTGTGCGTCCAATTTGTACTAAGGGGTTTTTTTAGTTTTAAGTTTTGCATAAATTTTCCCCGAAGTTATAGATTTTTTGTTCACAGCAACACCTTCATTGTGTACTAATCTGACATAATCAATAATAATCAATACTTATACGTTTACGTATTTATCCGTTTACTGGCACCTGGCCGCTTTTATTTTCGCTGATGCCATATACGTATATATCCGTACATAGACAAATGTATGGTGGCAACCGACTTTGGCCGTGTAGCCAATGTCTGCATTCAATGAGTTAATTACCTACTAATAAGTGTAGCTTATAATTAAACTAGCTATGGGCTAATTCACGTAATTTTATTACGCTCTGATGAAGTTGTAGCGCAGTTAAGTTCAAGTTTGAGTGATAAACGGCATCTTTGAACTGCGCGTAAGCTGCGCGTGAACTGCACGTCAACTGTACGACAGCCAAACTCTACCAAACTTACTTATGGTGTAGCCACATGAGAGAAAAAATATTACTCACTAAATAATTGAATAGAATCAATTACATTTCAATTATTTGACGTTAATATTAAAATATTAAAATAATATCCCAGTACAGATTTTAGTGCTTTTTCTTACGTCAAACGTATAGTAGAATACCGATCATGTTGCGTTCCGAAGCACGCACCAAAGACATGCAACAGTAGAATGCCGTTATTGCGCTCGCGTGACGTGAACTTGACGCGAGCGTGTCTGACAGCGGTAGAGAATACGAAAAGCGTTGTTTTGATCGAAACTTAACGGTTACTGCACTGCAACAGCACTTCTTTAGTTACGTGAATTGGCGTGGCCCGGCTTCGCTTGAGTGCAATTTAAATTAAACCTTCCTTTTGAATCTATTGATGAAAACCGTATTTAAATCTGTTGCGTAGTTTAAAAGATCTGAGTGTACAGACAGCGGGAGTGACTTTGAAAAGAGTTATACTATGTAAACATAAAGAAAATAAAGATAAATGATTTTTCGAAGCTTTGTTTTTCTTTTTGATATAATTGTACCTATCTGACATCTAATTATGTCAAACTGCCTCTATGAGAAGGCAAATTTTACTAATTAGAAACGGTAAAAAAAAATGACGCACACTCATCTCACATGAGACTGAGATTAGAATGCTATCGTTACACATAGTTAGTGAATTGAAGTTAAAACCTGGAAAAACTATAAAAGAGTAGAAAAAATGAAAAAAGAGAATCGCATCTCGGTTCTCTTTTTTGTAAAAAAAAAATATTTTCCATTTTTTAGTGCCCCCTTATCACCCAAATCCGTTAAGAAACGGCAACACAGTTTAAACAGAGATTGAAAGTCCTCCAAGATGGAAGAAATGAAAACGTCGTCTATATATTTTTTTTGGTATTTGTTGATTTTTTTCAAAAAGCGCTGAATAAATTTCTATTTGTTGTATACTTAAACTTTCTCCAGAATGTAACAAACACTTTTCTGAAAACCGCATCAAAATCGATTCAGCCAAACGGGAGATAATCGCGGACAAACATACATACACACATACGGGTCAAACTGAGAACCTCCTTTTTTTTGGAGTCGGTTAAAAGTGACGCACACTCATCTCACTCATCTCACATGAGACTGAGATTCGAATGCTATCGTTACTCATAGTTAGTGAATTGAACTTGAAACCTGAACAAAGTGTGAAGAGAGTAGAAAATAATAGTAATAATTGTGCGATCGAAGTCGCCTGCCAAGCGTGGGTATTATGGTAACCCCCTTCCCCCCTACCTTGTAGAAAAGACCTTTGTACAACAGTGGACGTCTTCCGGGTGTTAATGATGATGATGATAATGAAGTAGATAATTAGTAAGTTCTTTATTGAATATGTTCTAAGTTAGGAGGGTTTGGTTTCCGCACTTAGTCCTTAAAAATGGACCATTGTACGTGACTCATGACGGCCGATTACTCCAACCGTCCCACTTCCCTCTAGAAGCAGATCCGTCTTCCCAGTCTTCTCAGGGCGTGCGCAAGGGAATTTGGTGTTCTTTATTGCATTTATTATCTCGCTTACTATACAAGGTGTTACGTTAAACACGCAAAACCTGACACACCTCAAATGATTTTTAATTGAATTAACCTAATTCTGATAGAAAAAATATAATTCATAAAAAATTTAAGGTTTTATGTGCTGTTTTAGTTTTACCAAGACTCGTATTTGTATTGAAATAAGAACTATTATTATCACGCGTATGAGAAAATTTAAATTGGACGACAACCATTTGTGTTTGTTTACCTATTTTGGCAGGTTTGCGCACGTGATGGCTTGACTTATTAATAAATAGACAGGGCCACATGTATAATGAAGATTTTTTGAAAAATGTGACCTATATTAAAAATTGGTTTAATTGATTCTGCTCGTTGTTCTAATCAAACTATTTTCAGGTTTTGCGTATTTGACGTTACACCTTGTATAAGTACTACTCAACGTATGTAAATTGAACCAGCTTATTGTTAAATGACATTAATTTTATCCCTCGATTAAAACAGAGAGGTCCGCTAAGTATTGTTGGTGGGTATAGATCATAAACCTCTTGGGTCTCCCGAAGTGACGACGGCGACGCTTGGATCATAATATTACTAAGTACTTAAAAGATAGTAAAAGAACCAAAGAACAAAAACATTTTTTTTACTTTTTACCCGACTGCGCCAGGAGGGTTATATGTAGAGGTATTTTTGTGTCGGTTCTTAAACTATAAATTTATTTTTCTTCTTTTTTATGATAGCTGTACAAAGGAGAAGAAATCAGTCAGTATTCAGGTCCCGGGGTGCCCGAGTCACATGTGGTCGCAGTAATGCACCATCTTATACTAGTACTTGCATTGCTTGGCAAATAAATAAATCTGAATCTGAAAAATCATAAATTCAGAAAAGTTAAATCTATAGAGAGAGAGAAGGCTATATAATTGTAAACAGATTTAAGGCCTAAAGAGACTAATGATCGAGACAGATTGCTGTGTATATTGGGAATTATTAAATTAATAATTATATTATTCTATCTTATATTTTATTTTGTAATTCGTGGAAGGACCACCAAGTCTATCTTAATTTAAATATGTTTGATCTCATAATAAAAACTAAAACGAATAAGGTTGTGTCTGGCCCAACTAGCCAGTCTCTACAGTAAAGCCCGTCACAGACGTAGCTATAATATATATTAATATACGTCAGACGTAAGGCATATTACGATCAGCTGTAATATATATATTTTGACTACGTCACCAAAATATGTGGACAGTATAGCAATGCATATTAATATAAATTTCAAAAATGTGAAACAAACAACGATCGCAGACGTAATAAGGGCGAAAATATATTATTACATTATAGCTACCGTGTGTGGTGTGGTGGTTAGCTATAATATATATTATAGCTACGTATGTGACGGGCTTTACTGTAGGTAAACAGATAAACACATTTATTGGTAATAGAATAAAAAAATATTTTTTTGTGTAAGATAAAACGTATGTATTATGGTAGTGTTAATGTCTTTTTGAATTAGTTTTTTAGTTTATTTTGTATTATTTATTGTTCGCTTCAGATTACAATGATCCATCATGTTAGTAAGCCTCTAAACTATATGTCGGCGGCCGCGATGGCTGAGCGGTGGCGCCGACATTGTTTGGGTTCGGTGGTATCGGGTCATTGTAGAATAACAAAATTCAATGCAGTACTAAGTAATGTGACCGTTTATAAAATGTGACCGTACAATACAATTCAAATAGGTAAACCCACAGTTTCGTATTAGGCGAGTGTCCTGCTTGGTGTCTCGAGCAAAAGTGAGCTTGGCACGGTCCCCACTGTCCAACACGACTCTGTCCACGTTCCGCCGCCAAAGCCAGTGTTGCCGTTAGGACAATCTAGTTTGTGGCTACATGTAAGAAAAAAGTTGCCAGTTTTGTAAATAAATCTCTTTCAAAATTCCGCTAGAAGTGGCTAAAGTACTTTTGGCCTGCTACTGCTATTCTATTACTATTGATAGGTATTACAATTTAGGCAAGGGGGATAAATGGGTTAAATAAAACAATTTTAATAGCATTAAACATTATCAAAAGCTGATTAAAACAAAGTGTACAGCTAGTGAAACCTAATGACGGTAAATTTTTAGTTTAAAATTAAAAATCAATTTCAATTATTAATAATAAACATTCATTGGGGAATCCCCCGCCGTAATGCGGACTACTATTACTAATTGGTGGTGTTGCCTGCAATTAACCATTTTAGTTTGGTGGTAGATTGACACTGTATGGTGATATTAGTCGGCAGACTTCTAATAGTAATAACAGTAGGTTTAACAATCTAAAAATCAGCCAGAAATAGCTAGATTTATTTTGGTGGCTAAAATGGTTTTCTTTTTGGCTAAAACCGTTGGAAATCCGCTAGATCTAGCCACAAAGTGGCTAAAACGGCAACACTGGCCAAAGCAACTGATAGCTGACGTCACGGCGTTTACCACTTCCTCTGTACTACAATAATGAAATTGAATCTTCTTTATCGTTAAATTATCGCTTGCTGCGACATATATTAGTACAATTCATACCATTAAATAAAATAATAATAAAAAATGAAACTTAATTCACAATAAATTACAGACTAAAAACAAATCACAGATAAATATATCAGTACATGTACAGTCAGCAAAAGAGATAGGTATGCAGGTCATCGGAAATGATTGTTAGGTTAAAAGTTTACTCAGAAACCGATGGATGTTTTCGAATGAAATTTAATTAAATCATTCAAATGTTTATTCTCTATTAATTTTATTTCATTTTATTCAAAAACATCCATAGATTTCTTAGTAAACTTTAACTATATCTGACGACCCTGCATACCTATCTCTTTCGCTGACTGTACCTCTGTCCATTACCCGTGGCACCCGACCCACAGCTGTGCATACGGCTCCAGTACCCCAGGAATGGACAGTGTGGCTTGTCCGCAATAACTCAAAATACTGTTGGAGCTCCCCCGCATCCTGCACATCAGAGATGCCGTTCTCTTCCGCATTACTGCAAGAAAGCCATCCGTCTTTGCTTCAGCAAACATGCCTGATGCACTGCAGAAACGCGGAAGCTCCAACAGCATTCTGAAAGCATTATTATACTGGACACGGAAAGCGTTGTAAGCCCTCTGCCTATGCCTAACCCACAGGCAGCACGTGTAAAAGGACTGGCAATATGCCTTAAAAAGAGCGATTTTCTTTTCTCTAGTACAACGTGCTAGCCTGCGGGCCAGCATGTTACATCGGACTGACAACGCTCTCCGCTGCCTCTCAATATCACAGTCACCATCTAAGTTAATCTAAGTTAATAGTTATAGGTTTTTCTTTTTTATTGTTCGTGTAAATAATTGATTGATTGATAATTAGTCATTAACAATTTTACTGTCATACTGCATTTAAGTTTTCCTTTAAAGTCTGATCTTGTCGTAGTCGAAGTAACTGACAACGGCAGTTTGATTTATATTTTAGGGCCTATAATAATGTGCAAATTTTCTAGCTTTTGAGAATCGATGCGATACTCCCGCTGTCTTATTGGCTTGCTACTCAGCAGGCTCAAGTTGTACTCATGTCTATCTCCTAATCTACATACTGCTTGCTCTTGCTCCATTTTTAAAGCTATCAAGGTGAACAGGTAATTTTGATGAACGCACCATAAAGTTTGAAGTAATGATGATTGCAGAATAAACTGCACCACATTACTGCTGTGTACACGACTCATTAGTGTCACTAACAATTTCATTACCAAAAAAAAATAACAATAATTTTCGTAGAAATTTTCTAGTTCATATAGGAATTGTAGAGTTTTAAGTGGTCTTTACCGACAGCGCACTCAATACCTACGTAATATCTTGGTCAATAAGGCCGGGTTATTTCAAACAGTCGGTTAACGTTACATACGGACGGTTAAAAAGTTACTATGACGTGCGATGTTTAACGTACGTTAAATGTAACGGGTTGTTTCATGACATAAAAATCCGTTAGTAAAAGTTATTCAAAAAGAGATTCCATAATATTTTGATGTTTGAAGTAGCTGTTTGACAACTCAAAATTACGATGACTGGTCGGTTATGGTAATAGTAACTTTTTGACGTATGATTTTGTGAAACAACCCTTTTTTTTATTTGAAGATAGTTAGCGCCATTTTTGACTATTACCGGTCAGTAATGGTTAGTTGAAGCAACCCGCCCTAAGTAGGAGATTTAACTCGACAAAGTTTTATAGATAGGATCATTATTTGCCTAGACTTTTCCCAACATTTTATTTTGTAGGGGGGGTGTAGGGGGGGTAGTTGGGTAGGTGTACCTATGTATATATAATGAAATGTATATATATAAAATGCTATGCAATAGCTTTACCGCGGCAGTCCCCGAGTGCCACAGAGCTTATTTTTTTTTTTTTACTTTTTAATTCAGCTTCCTGTCTAACTGGATGCAGCAGCTGAATACCAGTGTTTTACATAGAGCGACTGTCGGTCTGACGTCTACAACTAAGTAACTGGGTAACACAATACCCCTTGGTATGACTGGTTGTTCGATTTTCTGACTTCTTCAGAAGTCATATATCTTCAGAAGTCATATAACGACTAACTGAATAACGACTGTTAATATTATAGATAGGATAATAAAAAAAATCCTTTGTAGAATCGAGACTATACGTTCACTTAAAATCAAATCGTCGTCAATGATTGCCGGCTTTTATTTCATGTTTTTGCGTCATTTATTACTAGCCATTAAATCTTAATTTGTTTTAGATTTCTCATTGATATGATGTAAAAAATGAATTCCTTTGTAAATATATAATTATAGTTCATTGCAGTGTCATCAGTATGATTACTTTATAAAGTATAGGTACCTATCCACTAAAATCGATTTTATATTGCTTTTGAAACTTTAAATCACGAGCAGTTTGGGTAGTGCATTGCTTTTCGGTGATTGGATCTAAAAAGATGAAGTTATTATTAGTATTATTTAGTACTATTCAATTAATATCGGTAAGTTTTTCTGATTAAGTACATTGTTTTACTTTTTTTTATCTAGCCTATGCTGTCCCACTGCTGGGCAAAGGCGTCCCAAGTCCTTCCAGGAACTGTTTTACTGCGCTACCTCGTGGTAGGTTCCCTATCCATTTGCATAAAATTTTAAGACCTAATATAACTTAGCATACTTTGGTTTCTCCTAATAATATTTTCGCATAACAGCTTACGCATATTTTTTTTAAGAGTTTAAGAGAGTAATATTTAAGCGTAATATTCTAAAGCATAAATTTATTTACATAATGATATCGCCTCTGCGCCTACGCGGGCTTAGATTATACTCTAGGTGTAGGGCAGAGAAGACTACGAGGAGTCGGTTTTGCAGCGATTCGTTTCTGCCAGCAACTTTTGTAGCACAATATATTTAATTATTAAGACAATACTTTTGCGTGGCTCAGTAGATTTGCACAGTAATATTATTCGAAATAAATTTATGCCAAAACAAATTAGCCTTCAATATAAATATGTCAACATAAACTGTATGCCAAAAAAAGAATACGGCAAAGTATTATAATGGCTAAACAAATTATACCAAATCAGTTATGCTAAAGTATATTAGGAAACAGAACATTATGCGAAAAGAAGCGATCCCCTCGTGGTACGCATCTAAGTCATCTCGCCACCTCTTTCTGGACCGTCCTCGGCGACATTTTCTAACGTCAGGCACCCATTGCGACACGGTTGGCGCAGTGACTGAGCGATCGACAGCTGCGCAGCCTGTTGCGGGTCCGATTTCCGCCCAGGGTAAATATTTGTGTGATGAGCACTTGTGTTTCCTTGTGTCTGGGTGTTGTTTATCTATATATGTATGTATTAAAAATTTATTTGTGTATGTATATTAGCTGTCTGACACCCATAGTACAGGGTCTCCCTAATGTCCCCACATATTATTATTATTATTGCGTGGAGACTCTTGCCCAGTGGTCAATGTGCATGCGGGTGACATGACCCACCAGAGCGCCCATCCCCATCGAACGAAATTCTACGCGAGCGTGATTGAATTTTTTTTTGTTTCAACCAATGCAAAGCTCGAACACAAACGAGTGAGTGAGAACGCGATAACACCACAGGAAAATTGGCGCGCGGAAATTTCCGAAAACTTGTTCCAGGACATACGTGTTTTTGAAAAAGCCTTACAAGTTTTCGATAAAAATGCTTGTAATTTAGAATCTCCATTATCTACATGTGCAAGGTTTCTATGAAACTGTATTTTTTACTTTTTCAATGCATGAGTGCATTATGAGCGGCCAAAGTTCAGATAAAATGGTGCAAAAAAGCTGATTTTCGGACGTGTTTACTGAATTTGTTTCTCACAAAAGTTTATTTTTCGCGTCATACAAACCTAGATACCTGTGTGTTAAAAATACTTGTAGAATAATTTGTAGTCACGCGTAATCGCGTACGAGCGTGTGTATGGGGAATATGACGGGATGGGCGCTTTTAAGCCTGTCAGCCTTTTTGTACACGTCAATTATGCCTGTTTTGGAAGGCAGTGCGGTCGTGTGGTGTTCCAGAATTTTTCGTTTAAAATCCGGAATCTGTGTTCTTTTACTTACTAATTATTATTTACTAGCTTTCACTTGCGACTTTTGGGAACGAACGAATCTATGAAAAATATATGTGTAGGATCAGGAGCGAGCGAAGAGGAGTGCCGAGCGGTATAGTACATCGTCAGGACTATAGGCGTTCCCATTATCCCATTAGGGATAAACAAGACCTGTACAAACAATTACACACTACATAAAGAAAACACAATACAAATGGTAATTAGTAACAAGAATAAAGTAAGTTAAAGGTACAGCAACAATACAGTTAATCTAACAGAACATTAAGACCCCATAGTTCGTACAGTGGCCAAGCCACCCAATGATTATGCGCGATAACCGAACAAACCCTTAAGGTTTATAGTTCGTACAGCAGCCTAAGCCACCCAATGATAAACGAACAAATCCTAAAGGTTTACAGTTCGTACAGCGGCCTAAGCCACCCAATGATAAACGAACAAACCCTTAAGGTTTATAGTTCGTACAGCAGCATAAGTCACCCAAATACAAAGTGTATCGTTCGCTAGCAGCAAGCCTATACACCTATGTGAATATACAGCAGCGCTGTACCAGGTAATCCTGCTGCAGCTGTACAGTATTGTCGGGAGCAGGAGCTCTTTACCAAGTCGAATCCGAGGATCGACTGACTGTAATATTTTTTTTTTTTTTTTTTTCGGATTGGCATCTCGCAGGTCAACCTAGGAGGTTGTCGGCTGCTTAACCGGACTTTCCTGTGGTGCCTTAAAAAATATTATTTTTAGGGCCTCCAGCCAGGGCAAAATAGCTTACAATCTAAGCGACTACACGCTAAGGGTACCCCCTGTGGGGTACGAGCCTCGGCTTAGGGCGTCGCTGGGAGAGGACAGCAAAGGGACAGGCTGGATCGGATTTCCATTATTTAGGGACGAATTTAAAACTACAGGCTCAGCGGCGCGGGCTGGCACGAGCAAGGGTCGGGGAGGGGACGTACGTGGTCGTCGCGGCGGGCCTCGGCGGCGAGGACGGAATGACGGCGGTCTGGGTCTGTGTTTCTTAACTGTACTGGTGGCCTTATTGCTCTCCTGGAGGAGAGTAATAGCATCGTCAGGGTCGGTCAGAGACTGACTGTAATATTTTTTTTTTTTTTTTTTTTTTTTTTTTTCGGATTGGCATCTCGCAGGTCAACCTAGGAGGTTGTCGGCTGCTTAACCGGACTTTCCTGTGGTGCCTTAAAAATTATTATTTTTAGGGCCTCCAGCCAGGGCATAAAAGCTTACAAACAAAGCGACTACACGCTAAGGGCACCCCCTGTGGGGTACGAGCCTCGGCTTAGGGCGTCGCTGGGAGAGGACAGCAAAGGGACAGGCTGGATCGGATTTCCATTATTTAAGGACGAATTTAAAACTACAGGCTCAGCGGCGCGGGCTGGCACGAGCAAGGGTCGGGGAGGGGACGTACGGGGTCGTCGCGGCGGGCCTCGGCGGCGAGGACGGAATGACAGCGGTCTGTGTCTGTGTTTCTTAACTGTACTGGTGGCCTTATTGCTCTCCTGGAGGAGAGTAATAGCATCGTCAGGGTCGGTCAGAGTATGTCTCGGTCGTCGAGTCTTACTAATACGGGAGGGAGTGTACCGGGCGGCCGATACGATTAACGGGTTAGAGTGCTTCTCAGCAGTGTCGAAGAAGCGCTTGGCGGAGCGTTTCATGAACTGCTGGATGGTAGGTATTTTTAGATCGAGATGGAGGTTCTCGTTGCGAAGGTAAAAAGGGGCTCCTGTGATTCTTCGCAAGAAACGGTTTTGGAGGGTCTGCATCCTATGGAGACGGTATGGTTTCGCGTGTGCGAATACAGCACAGGCGTACGTCATGATGGGACGAATGCACGCCGTGTAAATGCGCAATTTGCACTTGAGTGACAATTTGCTGCGTGCATTCAACATGAAGTAGAGCCTACCGAGAGCGAAAGCGGCGCGCGAACGCACCGTCTTTATGTGCTCTCCGAAAGTAAGATGGTGGTCCAGAATCACACCTAGGTATTTGGCTTGCTTCTCCCAAGGGATAGGCTTACCGAACATGGTTATCGGACTGGGCAGAGAGGGGGACGAACGCGGTTTGGAAAAGAGTACTGCCTGACTCTTGATGGGGTTTACCTCGATTCTCCATTTCCGGAAATAAGCGCCTAAGGCTTTTGCCGCGGATTGGAGGGTACGAGCTATGCAGTCTGGGTTACGACCCGAGTAATAGATGGCCGTGTCGTCAGCGAATAGAGCCAACTGAGCCTTTTTATCTTTGGGGATGTCGCTGGTGAACAGCGTGAAAATGAGGGGGGATACTACGGAGCCCTGAGGGACGCCAGCGCGTATCGGGTGGGGTGGACTGTAATACGGAGTGCCCGCTCTTTTATAAGACGATACCCCCACCTTGCAACCTCTCCATAACAAGTCTGTAAATTGGCGCACGGAGGTGCGTCACGCGTTTACTTGATACAAAACACTAAAATGTAATAATGCTAAATCTAATAAGATTTCATTATAAAGTAATCAAATAACACAATAATAATTGTCATGAATAAACAATAGTATTTCATAAAGTAATTCGTTTTACATTCAAAGTAACGTGTCAACAATTGACAATATTTCATATTTTTAACCTACTTGTATTATTACGTTATTTAAAAGTAAATACAAATCTAGGGCACCCGTAGTTTTCCGCTTTTCAAAATTATGTACTTTTCATTCAAAATTTTAACTTTGAAATTAGGTATATTCTAAAAAGACGTAAGCGCCAAATGACGTCATACTTACGATGGAATAGCGTTTTATCCTTTGGTTTACTGTGACTCGTAAAAAAAACCCTCATCATTATTATTAGTTTTCATTTATGTGACATTGACGTGTGTCTTTTCATATAAACCATTGAAATGCTTATGCAAAGGTAAACTACCTCATTCCACCGTATATGTAACGTCATCACATGCTTTTTGGTTACACTTATTTTTCTCAGAAATGAAGAAATAAAAAAAAATATAAATAATATATATTTGGACTCAGGATACGGAAATAAAGAAATGGTATTTTTGTTTTAAGCTCGTCTCAGTTTCGAAATGTTGTCAATTGTTTTGAATAAAACCATCGATAACAGTTATCGAAGTAAAGTAACCACAAATCAGTGTGCATACACTGAGTACTCAATAAATCATGTTTCGAATTAATAGACAATAATTGATAGTAAAATCACTTAAATTAATAATAAGAAACACAAATCATAACAAATTTAGTTAACACCCACAATCAATTGTGATTAATAAACCGTCTCCGACATAGGTAACAATTTTACTCTTACATTTGCTGAAGAAATAGAGAAAACTAAACATATTTGTAGTATTAAGTTGTTGGATAGAATCATCTACGTTGGACAGACGGATAGAAGTATGAGGTGGCAGCCCGTAGATAGTAACCATGTTAAAGGAATAATAACTCAAATGGATAAAAATCACCGGGTAGCGATCTTGTGCGAATGTCCGATTTAACCGACATTCACGCGGATGAAGTCGCGTACAAAAGACAATGATAAAATAAAATTGTTGAGTACAGCCTAATAATTATTGTAACACCTATATTTTAAAAAGTAAGTAGGTATGGAGTTTCTTGCCCATTCTTCTTTACAATTAGCTTTTGGAAGGGGCAACTGGTCTCAATCCCTTATTTCGACACGGTTGGCGCAGTGGCTGAGCGATCGACTGCTGCGCAGCGTGTTGCGGGTTCGATTCCCGCCCAGCGTAAACATTTGTGTCATGAGCACTTGTGTTTGCCTTGTGTCTGGGTGTTGTTTATCTATATATGTATGTATTTACAAAAAAAAAAAAAAATGTATTTGTGTATGTATATCAGCTGTCTGACACCCATAGTACAGGGTCTCCCTAGTTTGGGGTCAGATGGCCGTGTGTGAAAATGTCCCCACATATTATTATTATTATTATTATTTGTGTAAAGGCTCTCCCCCACAGATGCGTTATTATCGGCCGCCTATAGTATCGGTTGCGTTATAGCAATATTTGTTTTTAGTACATTTTGTACTAGAACGGTGTAACAAATCTACTTAATCCTAGCAGAATAAGAGACTAAGCAGACTTGCACATTTAAAATGTAATAAGTAAAAGAAAAATGAATGAGGTAAAAAAAATACAAATTCATATAAAGAAGACCAACCTAAAACATACACTAAGGAAGTTATGATATATGGTACGAAGGAAGGTATGCAGGAGGGCTTCAGTAAAGGAGAACGCTGCAGACAGGACGGGCAGAAAGGTATTCAGCTCCAAGATCGGGAACAGAGGTCACAGGTGGATCTTTTAGTGGGATCCCCCCTGGGAAGTGCAGGCACGCGTCAGTTACAGCCACAGGCAGCTACCAAGTTATACACCGCTGCGATAATAACGACGCAAGAGAAGTACGGGAATCGGGACGCATTATCACAAAAACGCATCCGGTATTATCCTACGATAATGACGCGCCTGTGTAGCTCGCCTTAAACGACGTTCATAACTGCCTGACTTCGACTTAATTTTTTGTTTTATTTTAGAACACAGAAATAATTCCTGAGAAACTGGAGACAATAATCAAGAACGACCAGTATTTACACAACATCACCTTTACGTTCAGAAGGCGTAGTCGCCACAGTCCTTATTATATAGACTTTGATTTCTTCGCAACCACTGGATATGGGAATAACTTGACGGTACCTTAAAATAATAATAATACATTTATTTAAGATTATAATACAATCCATAATATTAGTATAACAACTTAAAACTATATTAGTAAATAAAACATTAAACAACACACAATAAAGAAAACAAATACACACGTGGTCTAGCACCCAGTGACCAATGAAAGGGCTGACCACTTTGTCCATTAGCACTAGAGTACACGCGCCACTTTTTTTACTCCAATACACGCATAGCCTACTATAGTAGGCAATTTAGAAATGCCCATAAATGTTTATTTTGGCAATATTAAAATGAAACTAATAATCAAAATAAGAACTCATTAATTATTAAGTTTTTCAGTATATAGTTATTTGTAAATTTAACAAGTAGGAACTTTGAATTACTAACAATTTCATTTACTAATAGAAAAAAAAATACGAAAGTGGCACTTCTGAGATCAATTTGTATACATTATTTTCTTAAACTACAACTACTTACGAAAAAAAAAACAGTTTTCGTAACATTCAGTACATACAACCTGGTGATCAGGGCAAATTCATTTATTGCAAATCTTGCACCACTTTTTCGTTGATCAATATCGAGCTCTTTTACAATAGGCGCATCGACCAACTCGTCTCAACTTTGGTGTGACATCATGCTGTACTTCTTCAGATGTCACTAAGAGCATCTCTATTAACGAAAGCGGTAATTGCAATAATGTTCATCAAATCGAGAAAAATTGTATATGGCCATCGGCGGCAGTTTCTTAGGACATTATTATTTACACATTTTATCTCTATCAGTAAGTCACCACACTTGGTACGTACTTACGTACGTTGTAAAAAGTAATTATTTCAGAACTTAGGACACAAATGTCGCGTCCTTCTGGAAACTGAAAATTTAACTCTTGAATGCGAAGCTTTCAATCCAGTTTCGATTTCACTGGTTTCTGCCTTACGATACGATACATATTTGAAAATCCGGTTCTCTTCTTCACTCATCATGGTTATAGGTCTCCATGAGCCACCTCTCCACTTGTGCAGTAGGTACTCATGATTAGATAAGTAAATATCTGCACAAAAGTAGCCAAATCACGAACTTGAAATAATACATTTTATATTAAAGTACAAAATAAACATAAGTGTGCTATATAGTAAAAGTAAATATCAATAAATATAGGTACCTTATAAACGTGAAATGCAAAAAAAATGGTTTATCTAAATTTGGTACACCAATACACGCGCGGACTACTATGCTAGGCCCGTGGTTTTGGCACCAAATTGCAGAAATATGCGTTCGCGCAAAGGTCATACGCAGAACTGACCGTCGACAAATTTAATGGAGCAGACTTACCTAGACCCACACCGCTCTAACATGCAAAACTGCAAAGATATGAGCAAAAATGTCACCGTGGTCTAGTTACTATAGTAAGCCACGCGTGTACTCTAGTGAGCTGAGGATGCCGTTGGTGCCCTCACGCAACCTGCTCATTATAGAGGCTGTCCTCTTCCTCAAAACAGCATAAAAATCTTATAAACGTACCTATGGGTTTCCGCAAACATCTGCGAGGCCCTACACTACAAAAAAAAATCCTTTAACAAGCAATGACGTTTTATAAGAGACGTTTACGTTTTTTGTTACGTTTTAAAAAAAAAAGGAAAAGCAGAGAAAAAATTAAAAAATATTTTTCTCTTTTTGTAGCTCAAATGGCACTTAAATGAATACATAAGCGGACACTACGTGCGAGTAGCAGTACAGTTCGAGTATAAGTTATGTGACTATCTGTACAAAGATCCATATTTTGGTCTAATGTACGCAAAGCAGCTGAAAGGAAATTGGTCTTGTCCATTCCCACCCGTAAGTACTTTTTTAAACTTATAGCAAGCAATGTCTGTGTTGTTTTTTTTTTTTGTACACCCATTATGAGAAAGAAATCGTTCTTAGTGTAATCTAGAAAATACCCGTAAGAAAGTTGTGTTGTCAGTCACAAAAATGTTTGTAGACTTATTTTAATATACTCCCAAACTCATAAATCGATCAACCGGTAATGAGGCCCGAAACTAGCAAATACCGCAGTAGTTATTTTGAATAATTAAGGTTAGTTCTGCGAAAAATGAACCAATTGGCATCATAATTTCTCTCATTTTTCGAAGTAAGTGCAATAAAATATCATAACTGACGCTGATTAATTTGCTAGTGACGCGCGCTCAATTGGCGTATCTGAACGAGTAGGAGAGGAATGATATTGGCCGTGGTTGTACATCGAGACTTTCACTCATGATGACCGACAGTAACGAGCACATTCGAATTCCTGCACCAGAGTAAGAAGAACGTTCATCTGATCTCGCATCACTTGACCTTCCATACGTGGTCTTCGCCATTTTCAAAGCCTAAAGCAAGCAACAGTTTTTATTGGCTCATATTAGTCGACGTTATTAAATTTTGTGTACCCTCTCGTAACCCCCACATAGGGTAAGTATCAAATAGCTAATTACGTTTTGTGTTCCTACATACATAGGTTATCTTAGGGGAAGCGCCTACATATTTTTATCGTCTAATTTCTACTTTATTGCAGCACGATTATGCCTTAAGCATTATTTTCAATTCTAATGCCACCTATTTGCTCTTAGCTCAGTGCATTTTGGTACACGTAAGTAACTATTTACCACATAGTGTAAAATGTGCAAGAAACATTAAGACACCTTCATTAGATCAGCGCACTAGTATATCTAGCTTTGCTTACACTTTGGTGTCATAATCAGCGGAGATGACCTTCGACCATCTTGTGATACGCTGGACGTTATATTCCAGGGTTCAAAGTTCTGAACTAACTTCCGGATTTTTTTAATTTGCGGACATCGGAGGCATCCCAAAGTTAGGTTCCGCACTTCCGCACCACCATCTTTCCGCACTTCCACACCACCACCTTTCTGCATATCCGGGTATCATCGGGCTCCGCGCCGGGTCCTTATTTATATCCGCGTAGCCGCGTCAAGCTGGCTACGGGTCTGGCAACATCATCCGATGACCGGCACCACTCCGTGGCACACCACTCTGGTCTTCGTCCCCAAGACTGATTCATGAGAGTACTGTGTAGCCAAGGAAGTTTGAAAAGAACTTAGTAACCGTAAACCGATCTACATCCTTTCTTTATTAATTTAATACATTTTATGTTACCGGTTTACGTCTGGCTTTTTATTTTATATCACCACGTAAAACCCCTACGTCACATTCTTCGTCAATTTTGAAACCGATATACTAACCATCATTTTGGTGCCATCATCCTTCCAAATTTGAATTCACGACTACTGTAAACCCATAGACAAACAAAAACGCATTTAATACTTCTTTTTCTAATATATTTTTCATTTTCAGGGAAGAAGTCCCATCAGAAATTTAGTAACACACGTGGAGAACATGCCTAGGGTACCATTCACTTATGCGTCACTAATAGTGAGGACCCGTGCTGACCTCACCGTATTCATGGGACCGCCCTATGTAGAGATCGCTTTAATAAAGGTGTACATGACGGTGAGGCAATCTTTGAAGAAAATCGATATGAAGACTTGGAACGGAACGATATTAGCTAATCATACGCTTGTGTAATATGTGCTAACAGCTTTACTGTATAATGTCATTTTTGCAACTAGAAACCAAGTTTGTAATAAAGATACTTTTTTCTTCGGTGAATTGGATATGAAAATATAAAGATTTTGGGAAATTAAGCATTTTTAAATGAACACTTCAAAGAAGTCCAATATTTTGTTAAAATATTTACTTACGCAAATAAAAACAAATTTTCAAAGCAATAAAAGTAGTGCCTGTTTAGAAGCATATACGAACTATCGAGGACTTTCCCGCATGCTCAGTTAAAAAAAAATTCCCTTGGCGCCTGCGAAGTCAACGGAGCGGGGTAGAGAGCGCTTCCATCTTTTGTGTGCAAGCAAAAATGAACTTAGTGGTGGTCAGGCGTGTGTGACCACGAAAGTACATCTGTAAGCGCTAATTAATTGCTTCAAAAATAATCAGGAACTAAGTGAATCTTGTGAAGCATACCACTAATTGTATAACGAGATATTAAACTAGGGTACTGTAGTGTATTGACTAAAGTGTTGATTGTCTCATGCGCCAGCGTCACGTGTCAGTTGTGCTCCGGCTGTCGAGCGGAGTGATTGTTTAGTTCGCTTGCATGCGTGTTGGGGTGCTGGTGAGAAATCACACAACAACGACTTACAGCCTTATCATCATTTATTA
This sequence comes from Charanyca ferruginea, assembly GCA_947361185.1. NCBI lineage: Eukaryota > Metazoa > Arthropoda > Insecta > Lepidoptera > Noctuidae > Charanyca > Charanyca ferruginea. The sequence continues at coordinate 9,839,067 of OX376070.1, forward strand.
TAAATATAGATGGATTGCCTATTTTATAGTCCTTGTATCAGCTGCATGTACCGCCTAATACCAACATAGTTTTTTTTTAAGTTATAATGTTACTGACAAACTGTATTTACCCTATGGAATTGAATAATGAAATAAATGAATTTTTATTATTATTTGTTGGTATACATTATCTCTCGTCCCTTATGTACTGATTTTACAGGGTAAAACGAGTCGAAACCAAGTTATTATAAATCCATACTTATAATTTTATTACCTATTCTTACTAATCCAAAGTAACTTTGTCTGTTGCGCTTTCACGAAGAAACAGCTGAACCGACTCTGATGAAATCTCATAGACCCTTGGAAAGGATAGACTACTTTTTACACAGCGACATCGTCTGCATGCAATTAAAAAAAGAAATCACTAGTATGAAGCTACGTTATTCTTACCTCTTGAGTGTTATAGCACAGTATAAGTATTAGTACTACCGTACAGTAGCGACACGCCCCGACTCCCTCCGAAACACTCTTCCTTACCTCTTCCTGGGTCAAAGGTGCTCTCTAAGCTTTTTTTAGTTCTCGCGGCGCGTAGACACGCACACACACGCACGTATTTGTACAGTCTGTTATTTTGGTAGTAGTGTAGGTCATTAAATCGTTTCGTTTGTATGGAGTGTCGTAGGTGTGGGCTATATAGGCTACATTGCATTATCAAACAATAAGGGATCCTTCAGAAAAATCACGACGAAGTCGCGAACAAAGTGCTAGTAAAGCACTTTGTTCGCGACTTCGTCGTGATTTTATTATATAAATAAGTGATCTAAAACAGAGACTACACAATTACATAAAATAATAAATATGCGAACAATCCATCCATACTAATATCCATACTTTATTTACCTTATCCATACTTAATATACTTATACTTAATTACTTAATTTGCTTATTTAACTTAATTTTAGTTAAATTTATTTAATTACTTAATTTACTTAATCCTAATCCTAACTTAATATTATAAATGTGAAAGTAACTCTGTCTGTTACGGTTTCACGAAGAAACGGCTGAACCGATTTTGATGATATTTGGTACGAAGACAGCTTGAACCCTGGGAAAGGACATAGGCTACTATTTAATCCGCAATTTCGCCTGCATCCGCGATAACCGTCATTCACGCGGACGAAGTCGCGGGCATAAGCTAGTCCAAACTATCCATCCTTCCCTAATATTATAAATGCGAAAGTAACTTTGTCTGTTACGCTTTCACGATGAAACGGCTGAACCGATTTTGACGAAATTTAGCAAGAAGACAGCTTTGACCCCGGGGAAGGACATAGGCTACTTATAGATCCGCGATAACCGACATTCGCGGGCAAAGCTAGCAACTTATATGTTCACTGAAAATCTAATAGTCGTCATTAATATTTGATGGCTTTTAATGCCTAATTTTTGAAGCATTCGTTACTGCTCACTAAATATTAATTTGTTTTAGATTTTCTATTGACATGATGTAAAAAATGCATTGATAAAGATAAATATATAATGATAGAGAATAGCAACTTATATGTTCACTGAAAATCTAATAGTCGTCATTAATATTTGATGGCTTTTAATGCCTAATTTTTGAAGCATTCGTTACTGCTCACTAAATATTAATTTGTTTTAGATTTCCTATTGACAGGATGTAAAAAATGCATTGATAAAGATAAATATATAATGATAGTGAATTGCAGTGTCATCAGTATGATTACTTTATAAAGTCCCAATCTAATCATCTGTCATTAAAATTGATTTCAAATTACTTTTTAAATTATAAATCATCAGCAGTTTGGGTAGTACACTTTCGGTGACTGGACTAGTTCTAAAAAGATGAAGCTATTATTAGTATTGTTTGGTACTATTCAATTCATATCGGTAAGTTTTTCTGAAAACATTATTTTTTTTCCAATAATTGACCAGCTTCTGCTCGGGACTTTACTAACGTAGAAGCCGGACCATAAACAATAGCGTATGGCATTCGTCAGTTAAATGGTGTAGCTTCCTATCAGTGAGGACTAGTACTTCCAGAGATTATTTGTTACTATAGAGATGCCACGAATAGTTATTTGGCCGAATACCGAATACCGGATATTCGGCGAGGATCTTGGCCGAAGCGCATAATATTCAGCCGCCGAATATTCGGCAACACTTAGTACATTCTGTGGGAGTCAAGTCAAGTCACAACTCGTCCGTCACTTACGAGTTTAAACTTGCATCGCTAAAGTAGTGCGTAGGCGCAGGAATTTTAATGACAAGGAATATGAACCCATGTTTTGATTATAATTAAGGTTTATTGATACGTGAGTGTAAATAATTATAAAACCGAATCCATCACCATCTTTTTTATTATTATTACTGCGTTATTTCTTTGACAATATATTTGACATTAGTGACGGACACCTGTGTAGGGACCAAGAAGCTATTATAGCTAAAAATGGAGGCAACATTCTGAACACCTAAGTGAAACCAACTGTGAGCAGACGCTCTCTTTCTGAATGCATACATAAGATAAAGAAAACATATATCACTGTCTCGTTCTTTTATATGCATTCAGAAAGAGAGCGTCTGCCCACAGTTGGTTTCACTTAGGTCTTTAGAGTGTTGCCTCCACTTTTGTCTATAAGCTTCTTAGTAGAGACTAAAGGGCCAGCAATCTTTTTCATAAAATTGATAATTCTACAGTGAACGGAAATAAAACATAATTCTACCGATTCGAATCAAAGCTTTAAATACCGATATTTAAATAGATTTTTGAATTGATATTTTTATAAATGTGTTTTATTAACATTTTGTCTGAACTACATACTGAATACATCATGAACTGAACACAAAGAAATCTCAAAAATAAAATAATAATACTATGTATAATTCCAAGAAAAAGGGGAGAGGTGTGCTCAAAGGCCATCAATAAGCTCGTCTACATTACAGTCAATGGGGCACGTGTCCAACAGGCTGGCAGTATTGCTATACAATGTACGGGGTATGCTAATTCTTTGACCCAAGAATAGACCAGCCTTCGGGTCACATTAGAAGTCGACCAGCCGCTTCGCGATGTCCCGAAACACACTACTCTCGAGTGGGTCTCCACCCCAAACGGCTCAAGTATACAGCTTCCAAGAAGGCTATTATATCTGCGCCTTCTTGTTATTTTTTTTTAAACAAATAAATAAAAAAACAAGATGGGCACCCTGACCCCATGGCCATATAGCTGCCAAGAAGGCTATTTGCGCCGTTTGAGGTTTTCGGCACCTGCTGCGGCCGCCCCAGCACAGCAAGTCGTGCTAGGAAGATGAAATGGCGCAAGGGTGTCGACACGAAGTCCACTTCAAAGGCCTACCCAATTTCCAAGGCATTATGGCCATCCCATCACTGGTCTCTTCCCATCGTCGCGTGCTAAACCTAATCTTGGTTTTTGATGTTGATATTCTGATAAACCAAATCAATTACGAGTTACAGTCAGCTATTAGCTCAACGACTAGAATCTACTTGGCTTGGGAAAAGGATTTATATAATAATAGTGAAGGGATGAGGACTACACTGAATAAGTAATAAAAATATTATCTGAACAAATGAAATAATTTAATATTTATAATTTAAAAAAACATATGTAGGATACCTGCGGCCTTCACTAGGTTTATCGGTCCATCTTGTGGGACGCTTTCTAGAACCACTCCACGTTTGCCACCCCAGAACCATTCAGCCACATCAGATCAGCACCTCATCATAATATCCATTTAACCGAATCGCAGAGCAAAATAGATGAATCCTTAATGAATAGCAATGGTTGTTAGAAATAGAACACAATAATCGCACAGTAGGCAACGAACACGCAAACATAACCTGTGTCGGGAACTGCAATGAAATCAAAGAGTAATAATGAAAAAAATAAATTAAACCTGACATGACCCCAAAGTCAGACCTGTATATATATTGTACTCTTTGAGTCAGACGTACAAGTAGGGATGTGAATGGAGATCAAGCTCAATAAATCGATTATTGCACATCGAACAAATCAACCGTAATTTAATTTAATTACGTAGTTTAATTTTATTACTCAATATCTTACTTTAGTATAGAATGATATTAGCCAGTATAAAGCCAACCAGTTAGCCAGTTTAATAAATAAATAAATAAGTGCATGAAACCTTCACTTTTACTACAAAAATGCCAAAATGTCCACCGTTTAGTTTAAAATAAGTCATACACATAACTATAGTAGCAGTAGTAGCGTGACGGGCTGGTGACCGCAACTCCACGTCTCAGAGCGTATTTCGCGTACTAAAATAACTATAATATATTATTTTACATGTAGGTACTATTATTGATTAAACACATAAAAAAATGGTAAAATAAAATATCAATTCAAAAATATTTAAATCTCGGTTTTTCAAGCATTGACTCAAATCAGTTGAATTATCGATGTTTTGAAGAATATTGCTGCCCCTTCCCTACACTGGTGTCTATCACTAATGTCAAATGCAATGTCAAAGAAATAACACTCGTTTATACGCAATCCTCTTTCGTCCAAACTATTAACGAGGATAGACGTGTTACGTTTTGCTCCGCAAACATCTACTGTCTATACCACACCATATTAGTACATATTTCTGCGCGTGAGACGCGAGTGTTGCGTGCATTCAACTGCTTTTCGGAGGTGCGCCCCCGGCCGCCCGCACGACGAGAGGGAAAAAGACAGCCGACATAATTGTCGTCCTGCTCACATCGGGACCTTCAACGCGGAGCACGAAGACAAGATAAGGTGAACCTTTCTATATTGCTAGCCCAGTCTCGCTCCACTGTCCGCGGTCTTTAACGCAGAGTGCCTGTGTGAGGAGTGCAGGTGCGATAATTGCTATCTCGTTCGCGCCCCGCGTAGTAGTTCTTCGAGTGCTACGGCCGGTTTAAGCGCTGCGTCTGCCATAAGTCACTGAATACAAGCTACGTAGCTGCTGAGCTCTTGTCATTGACGCGCGATTGCCTGTCTAAATATTAAATATTACATACCATAATAATCATGGAATCGAGTATGAACAAATCCCTCTCGGAAACTGACATCAACCAGGGAGATCTGAATACACCCCCCAACTATGTATTCCAACGGATAAAGCGAAGTAGAGATGATATGGAGGACTCTATTGTCAAGGAGTTTGCAGAGTTCAAGGAGGAAGTGAGAAAAATGCTGAGTGGCTTCGCTGAAAAACAAGGGCAAGAGATTCAGCAGTTAATTAACTCCTCTTTGAAAGAAATCCAGCAATCTAATGTCAAGTTGGTGGGTTCAATTGAGTTTCTAACTGGCCAATATGAAGATCTTAAAAAGAAACATGATACTTTAGAGAATCAGGCTAGAGAGGACAAAACCTATATCAAAATTTTAGAAGATAAAATAGAATCCATACAAACCAGCAATCAGAAGACTAATTTTGTTATAAAGAATGTGCCTAGGAAGCCAAAGGAAGCAAAGGAGGACCTGATTGAAATGGTTACGTGTCTTTCTAAACACCTAGACTGTGCCATTACCAAGCATGACATAAAAGACATATATAGAGTACGTGGGAAAAACGGTGAGAAGCTTAATACGCCAATAATAGTGGAGACCGGCTCAAACTTAATTAAAACGGACATCATGAAAATGGGTAAGGCTTTGGCTAAAAAATCAAATTCCAAATTATGCTGTAAACACTTAGGCCTTAAATCAAATGAAGATATTCCCATATTTCTATCTGACCATCTAACTCCGAAGAGTTCCCGTCTTCACTTTTTAGCGCGCGACCTAACCAAATCAGGAGAGTTTAAATTCTGTTGGACTGCATATGGAAAAGTATTACTTAAAAAGGATGAGCAGTCCTCGACCATACTTGTCACAAGCGAGCAACAGATACATCAACTTAAATTAAACAAATGACTAGTACTAGTAACCTCTTGTCATAATATATTACGTATCATACGAAACGTTATGAAGACAGTCGTTGCTATTTCAATTTATCTTTTGCTCGCCTGCTTTTTGTTGTATCTGTTCGAGTTTTTGGAATTTTTTGTTGCCTTTTGTTATCCTACTGTAGTCAATTTAAAAATATCGTCTTTTATAATTACATTGTTCACTGAGTCCCTAATGCTTCACATAACCAATCAGTACACACGTAGACATAATACACTCACTTACTATTCACTACATTCACACAACAAGTACTCGCACACATTCAAGTATATATTCACCGATTCATTCATTCTTATATATTCCATAAATTCTCTATCATTACACACCTGTATCACAAACCTAGCGCTCATGAAACTAAAACTCAGTTCCAAAAAAAAAAAAAGTCTCTGCCAAATTTAATATCACGTCTTTTCTATTATTTCCAAACTATATTTAATGAATAATCAACTACAAACCCTTAAAGATATTGATGATCTGCAAATTGCGCGTAGTATTGAATGTGATTGTATGCATTTGACTAAACTGGCAAATATAAAAAAAACTGACTTTACTGTCATCTCTCAAAATATTAGAAGCATTTCGTGCAATTTTGATAACTTTGTAACTACTCTCTCGACTTTTAATTTTGAAACTGATGTCATTATTTTAACGGAATGCAGACTGAGTTCTGAAAAACCAATACCACATCTATTTAATTACTCCTCCTACGTTACCACACAGCACCTAAACCAGAATGACGGCGTTGTGGTATATATAAAAAATAATATAAAATCTAAAGTTTCGGAAATTAAACTATCGCATGCGTCTTGCCTGCAAGTTGAAATATTTAATAACATTGTTTTATGCATCTATAGATCTCCAGCTAACGCAAACCCGGAGACTTTTATAAATTCACTAAGTACCCATCTCGATACTATTAATCCCCAGAAAAATATAATTATAGCGGGTGATATCAATATAAATATTAAACAAAAGGACACTGAATCGCCTCATGACCAAAAAAACAGACTTAATTACCTCAATACACTATCCCAGTACGGTATACTGCCTGGTCATACTTTACCTACTAGAAATGAAAACTGTTTGGACCATTTTATGCTAAAGTTAAACAAAAACAAGATATCCGCTTTCATTGCTATTTTGCAAACAAGCATTACAGATCACTTTACCACCCTTCTATCCCTTTCAAAAGTAAAAGACTCTCCCATGGCGAACAAAACTAAATCCTCAATTGATTACGAGAAAGCATATAAGTATTTACTTGAAAATAAATTAGCTGATTTACTCTTCTGTAACGATCCAGAATCACTGACAAACCTGCTTATATATAAACTTACCGAATCTATTAATAAAAGTACCACCCTTGTGAAAATACCAAACAGTAAGCGCATAATCAAACCGTGGATTACCCCTGGTATTTTAAGATGCATCAGGAACCGCAACAAGTTGCAAAAAGATCATAAAAAGGAACCATACAATGAAATATTAAAAATAACTTTTTTAAGATATAGGAACTATTGCAATAACCTAATAAAAAAACTAAAAAGGAAGTACGAAAGACAATTAATAACTAAATCAACTACTAATAATAAATTACTATGGGAAAACATAAAAAATATTACTTATTCAAAAAAATGTAAAAGCCAAAACCCAGAATTATTAAATATTAAATCATCTCCATTAGAATCTGTAAATTATATAAATAATTATTTTGCCAACATTGGTAAAAACCTTTCATTAAAAATCCAGCCGCGCATAAGTCATAATCAACAGGATCAACATCTCTCTTCAATAGGTCAACCAAACTCATTTGTATTGCTTGACACCGATATAAGTGAAGTGAACCATGTACTCCTGAGTCTTAAAACCGGCAGTGCACCTGGATGGGACAACGTTTCAACTAGTTTTTTAAAATACATACGCAATGACAACATCATTGCGTATGTATTTTCCCATAATTACTCATCTCGCCAACCTTTGTTTTAGTCAAGGAACCTTTCCAGCACCTATAAAACAAGCTGTTATTACACCAATTTATAAGTCTGGAGACAGAGACGATGTCGGCAACTATAGGCCTATATCTGTCCTACCTACTATTTCTAAAATAATTGAAAAACTAATTAATATAAGGCTACTTAAATATCTAAAGGATTTTAATATATTATCGGACTCTCAATTTGGCTTCCGTCAAGGTATCTCTACTGAGAATGCCGTTTCGGCGCTCAGTACGCTAATTACCGATCAACTTGATAGCGGCAACAAATGTGTAACTGTATTCCTGGATTTAAAAAAGGCCTTCGACACCGTCTCTGTCCCACTCTTAGAAAATAAGCTGGAAGCTATAGGAGTTCGTGGGATGCCATTAAATCTTCTCAAAGATTATCTCAATGACCGAAAGCAGAGGGTTAAAGTGGGTCAGTACATTAGCGGCGACACGCCAGTGTCTTACGGAGTCCCCCAAGGAAGCGTGCTGGGGCCCACTTTGTTCCTTATTTATGTGAACGAACTCTGCAACATGCATATGACAAACGCAAAAATCTTTTCGTACGCTGACGACACTGCAGTAGTCTTCACTGGTAGCTCTTGGCGAGAAGTTCAGCTTAACGCAGAATCGGGATTATCTGTGATTGCTAGATGGCTGGGACAGAATTTGCTCACACTGAATATACCTAAGACTAACTACATATGTTTCAGTGTTTGCAATCGTACCCAACCGAGTACTGACTTTAATCTTAAAGTTCACCTATGCGACGCTAGAGATCACTCACTCTGTAGCTGCTCAACTATTAACAGAGTACCTCATATCAAATATTTGGGTATTATTATCGGCAAGAGATTATCCTGGCATCCCCACATCGACCAAGTTGCTAGCAGAATCAGAAAACTAAGCTGGATCTTCAGGACTCTGAGACATATAATACCTAAAATCACATGTACTCCTTCAGGCAAGAACAAAAACCTATTAAATACAATATATTTAGCACTTGCACAATCAGTATTGTTATACTGCATCTCTATATGGGGGGGTGCTTCTAAAACAAAATTCTTAGTATTAGAGCGAGCACAGAGGGCTCTTATCAAGTGCATGTATTTTAAAAAAAGAAGACATTGTACTGAAAACTTATACCAAATCAGTAACCTTTTGACGGTCCGGAAGCTTTACATTACTCAAGTTGTTCTCACTAAACATAAAACACTAACCTATGATTCCAGAATATTGGCAAGAAGAAGAAAAGATATTATATTAAAAATACCACAAACAAGAACACTATTTGCCAGTATTCAATTTCGAAAACGTTCGGCTCAACTTTATAACGCAATAATTAATAAACACATTTACATCTACCCTAAGAATTATTATGAATGCAAAAAAATACTAACAGAATGGATACAAAAACTCACCTACAGCGAGACTGAATCACTTCTGCAACAGACACGCTAACATACAGACACATACATACATACACACACACACACAAACAAAACATGCATACACATACATACACACACACACACACACACACTCACTAAAGTCACCTTGTTTTTCATTTGTATAGTTTAATAAGACACTTTTTGTTTATGAAAGAGCGGAGTCTCCTAATACAGGCATCTATTGCTTAAAAGGAGGCTTCAATCTCAAATATTATGTTGTACAACATGAGGTTATCAAATAAACTATTTTTATTTTATTATTTTTTATTTTTAATAATAATTTAAAAAAATATGGTGATAGATTCGGTGTTATAATTTACAATCACGTATCAATAAAACTTAATTATAATCAAAACATGGATTCATAATCCTTGTCATTCACTTGATTGAAAATAACTCGATCTTAGTTTATTATTCCCGTTCTATGTGTAGATATAATTATTAAAGTTGCCAGATGATTATGGATACAATGGAACGACTAAATCCGGAAAATGTATAAATGAAAAAAGCGGAAACTAATAACATAGGTACTGTTAATTTAGATATTTTAACCTAGGCTTTAATCAGATAACCGTGATAAATTGAAACTTTATTTTTAAATCTTATGTGTAAAAACTATAATCCTGCACATTTTCCCGAACTCGGGGGCAGGAACTGGTCATGTCCTTTCCCAATTGAACATGAACCTTATTTTTTTGTAATAAAGTTGAAAACTATGAGACATTTGACAGACTGGGGTAGTTTGACGTAATCAAATAGGTACAGAGACCAGCGTCTATTTGATTACAGTGATTTTCTCAAAATACATCGTCTTCATGTGTAATTACATAAAACTTGTGATTGTGAACGAAATATTTATTGTAAATCATTAAGTATGGAGTTCCTTGCCCATTCCTCTCCATACGAAAAAAGCTTATGATAGGAGTAAATAGATGAAATTCCTGTTTCTTGTAAATAACGTTCAAAAATGCATTTTGATGGTGTAATTTCAAAGGCTTTATTAACTTTGTTTTTCTTTTTAATTTTAGACCACAGAAATATATCCTGAGAAACTGGAGATAATATCCAAGAGCAACAAGCATATTCACAACATCACGTTTAAGTTCAGAAGGCATCGTCGCGACAGTCCTTATTATATAGACTTTGATTTCATGGCAACCTCTGGATATGGGAATAACTTGACGGTACCTAAATAAAAAATATTTATAAAGGGATGTAGTCCATTAACTACAGTACGGTCAACGTAACTTGGCGCGTCTGAAGTTAGCCGATTAGCTGCGCAGTAGACAATTTCGTTCTTAAAAGTTCCATTGCGCAGCCAAACAGCTAACTTCAGACGCGCCAAGTTACGTTGACCGTATTGTACTTTAATATTTAATTATATTATCATTATATCACTTAATATTTATGACTCATAAATTGTATAAGAACTTACGAGGAGATAACTTAAAAAAAAAGATTTAAAAAATCTCCTGACACAAATAATACCTACTCGATCAGACCTGTGGAAGATGCTCTCATTTTTTAAACAACTAGAAAAGAGCTTTCAATTTATTACGAGTATGGTGGCACTTCACTTGGCGTAGGTATTTGTACAACTAATTGCGTTACTTGGTAAAAACAAAATATTATGCTTATTGTACGCGACGATAGCTCGTGATGGAGCAAATTAAAGGACGCGGGACGGTGGACTGTATAACATGTAGGTATGTATTAAGACAAATTAAAGAAAGATGAAATTGCCATCGGTGTCGGTTTATGCAAACAAAGGAAGGATTCAATAAGATGCCGCTATGAGCGGGGCGGCGAGCGGTAAGATCAAGTGTATGAAGCACGCCACGAGAAAGGCGAAACGGAAACGATACGAAACGCGAAACGAAACGAAACGGTCGAAACGCGAGTCATACCTACACGGCTCGAGCTAGTATACACTTTAGTCTGCAAGCAGTCTCGAATGCGCCGCAGTGACGAACGGAAGGTGTGACGGTTTGGAAGTAGTAAGCGTGCGATTTGTGACAAATATTCATTAAAATAAGTACAAATACTTATCTCATATGGCAAAGAGTAATAATAAATTTTCCGAAAAGTATTCTTAATAAAACTTTTAATCCGATTGCACATTTTTTATATTAAATTTAACAATAAAGCGTCTCAGTCGAGGAGCAGATATTTTTTTTGGTCTCTAATTTAAAAGGGTGTTATTTTTTATTAAATCTACTACTCAAAAATCACAACATGTGTTTTTATTGAAAAGAAAATGAAATTCGATGTGAATGAAATAGGAAGTATTTAATTCACAACGAATTTCATTTTTTTAAATAAAATAATGTAATAGGTACTATCAAAAAATTAGGAAGAAACTCAAGTAGGTTGATGAAATTAAAATACTGGCGGACCGCGCTACTGTAGGTAATTATTTCAAGGACAGGGCCGAGTCACAATACTGTTAGATATCTTTACCGAGCCACGAGTCGCCACTCATTTTCGCCGAAAAAAAAAATAGCGACCCCATAGGGCAGTGGGACCCGTATGAAAATTCGCGCGAGCGAAGTCGCCCGCTATCTGTAGCGTTTTAAGCATACTCAAACACACCAGCTACAGTTTTCAATAACGCACAATCGATTTCTCTTTACTTAAATTTGGTCTCTCCCAACCAGTCGTCCACAGTCAAACTGCCTCATGCATAACATAAGTATTGTCCTTTATTCTTCAGCATTGTCATATTATCATGTCATCCAATATCCACACAAATGAGGACACCGTCGATCAAGTCACCTTTTTAAATAAAAATATAGGTGTAGACAACATTAATGAATAATTACAAAACCGAAGTTGTGTGTAAAAACTTTATTTGAGCTCTTATTCATTTTTATCGTTTCATTTTGATGACTTTTCGAATCGATTCAAACAAGGAACAGCAAATTAGCCCGTTTGGCATCACCTCACGTCAGTTTATTCTTTTTTTATTTTTTTAGCTCAAATGGCAGTTAAGTGAATACATAAGCGGACGCTTCGTGCCAGTACCAGTACTGTTTGAGTATAAGTTGTGTGACTTTCTGTACAAAGATCCATATTTTGGTAAGATGTACGCAAAGCAACTGGCAGGAAATTGGTCTTGTCCGTTCCCTCCCGTAAGTACTTTTATAAATCCCTAATCCCCTAATGGCCTCACTCGATGTGTGCTAATACCTAAGTTGTTTTATAACTTAGGTATTAGCACACATCGAGAAAGGCATCGTTCTTAGTGCTATTTACTACATGAAGAGAATTTCGTAAGAAAATGGTCTGTATTCGGTGCAATGTGTGGTATCAGTTACAAAAATTGTAGACTTATTTTATTGTACTGCCGAACTCCTAAATCGCCACACAATCAACGACACTGTGTACATCATTTTATGGATAGGTAGAGGCTCAAAATCAACCGCAAAAGTAATCCCAGTTATTTTAATTAATTGGCGTTAGTTCTAAACCAAGCTCAATTATGCGAAGGAATAAAAAACCATCATTCGGTTTGGTACCATCATTCTTCCAAATTTTAATTCACGACTATTCAAAATACACAGACAAATAAATACGCTTCTAAAACTTATTTTCATGGTATCGTACCCAAATTGTAAAAACGGGACCCGATTACTAAGACTCCACTGTCACTCTGGCTGTCTGTCACCAGGTTGTATCTCATGAACTGTGATAGCTAGACAGTTGAAATTTCATAGATGATGTATTTCAGTTGCCGCTATAACAGCATATACTATAAACAGAATAAAATAAATATTTAAGAGGGGCTCCCATACAACAAACGTGATTTTTTGCCCCTAAAAACGTTATAATATATTGTCTAATGTTGTATAGAACCTTGGTACGGAACCCTTCGTGCCCGAGTCCGAACATCACTTTCCAATAATTTTTTTTTTCAGGGAAGAAGTCCCTTTAGAGGTTTAGTAATGCACATAGAGAATATGCCAATGGTACCATTCACTTATTCGTCACTAATAGTGAGAACCCGTGCTGACCTCCTCATATTCATGGAACCGCCTCTTGAAGAGATTGCTTTAGTAAAGATATACTTGACAGTGAGGCAATCTTTGAAGAAGATCGATTTGACAGTTTATCACGAAACAAAATTAGCTAATCATACGCTTGTGTGAAATAATATGCTAACGGCTACGCTATATTCAGTATTGCAACTGGAAACTATGTTTGTAATAAAGCGTCTTTTTTTCGGCGAGTTGGTGATTTTAAATGAACAATTAAAAAAAAACTAAGTCTCGATAAATCCAACATTTTGTAAAAATATTTTAATTTTAATTAAATCGCCTAAAGTTCCTTTGTCTTCAAAATGTATTAAATGGAATTATATAAATATTTAGTAACACAATAAAAACTAAAAACTTGAAATAAAAGTGTATTTTTTTGTATGTTTAACGGTTTTATTGAAAAGCCTTTTATTTCGCATCTAGATGGTGTTTGGATGTCCGACATACTCAATCCCTCGCCTATCACATTTTCACACTAAAGGCGGATTCACATTATGATTATTTGCCCGATCCGATGGCTGTATCATAGACACTCACGCGGACGAAGTCGCGAGTGAAAGCTAGCTAGCATAAAAAGAAAACACGCTCTATCTACAAAATGTCACTGACCAGCGGTGCTATTCTACGAGTATAACAATCTTCCTCGATGAACACCTAGGCGAAGTGAGCTGTCATCCGTCCGTCTGCTTTATCATCAGTCAAGCATCGGGACGGATGACAGCTCACTTCATCTAAGTGTTCACCGAGGGAGAATGTAATAGAATAGACATACTATGCCTGTAAACAAAATCCCTTTTCTGTTACCGTTAACGCCAACGGAAAAACAAATTGTATGCATTTGACATATTTGCATCACGTGACATCCCGTAAGCAAACGTCAACTCCATACAATTTCATTTTCCGTTGGCATTAACGCTAACAGAAAAGGGATTTTGTCTACAGGCCCTGTTCCACGCTGAATACCTTAAGTACTTACCTACGCCGCTTACGCATAGGTAGGTACTTTAGTCGGAATCATACGTTTTGTAAAGGTTCTTGACCTTACAATGTTTACCTATTATTACGGACTCAGATATATCTGAGTTCGTAATACCAATACCACAAGATATTATTTTTCAACATTTTTTTTTACATCATGTTGAAAAATAATATCTTGTGGATAAAGTATTCTTTGAATTTGATTGATTTTTTGTATACAGGTAAAGAACATGATAGTCCTTACGTGGTTTAAAAGAAAGTCAACCGTCCTGACCTGACCTGTGCTGACGACATCCTCGAGATAAAATGGGCGGGTGATCTTCTATCCGGGACACCCCACGGACAACAGTCACTGTTGCGCTTGAATATGAATTGCTTGCTGGCGGGATGAATCTGGGAAGGGCCGGTAACCGTTCAGGCGAAATGAAAGCTTCTTCGGAGTGTTACTTCTTCTTTATTATAATACTGCTGGATTCGGAATATCGAACAACTTTTTTTTTTTTTTTTTTTTTTCGGTTTGGCATCTCGCAGGTCAACCTAGGAGGTTGTCGGCTGCTTAACCGGACTTTCCTGTGGTGCCTTAAAAATTATTATTTTTAGGGCCTCCAGCCAGGGCATAAAAGCTTACAAACTAAGCGACTACACGCTAAGGGCACCCCCTGTGGGGTACGAGCCTCGGCTTAGGGCGTCGCTGGGAGAGGACAGCAAAGGGACAGGCTGGATCGGATTTCCATTATTTAGGGACGAATTTAAAACTACAGGCTCAGCGGCGCGGGCTGGCACGAGCAAGGGTCGGGGAGGGGACGTACGGGGTCGTCGCGGCGGGCCTCGGCGGCGAGGACGGAATGACGGCGGTCTGTGTCTGTGTTTCTTAACTGTACTGGTGGCCTTATTGCTCTCCTGGAGGAGAGTAATAGCATCGTCAGGGTCGGTCAGAGTATGTCTCGGTCGTCGAGTCTTACTAATACGGGAGGGAGTGTACCGGGCGGCCGATACGATTAACGGGTTAGAGTGCTTCTCAGCAGTGTCGAAGAAGCGCTTGGCGGAGCGTTTCATGAACTGCTGGATGGTAGGTATTTTTAGATCGAGATGGAGGTTCTCGTTGCGAAGGTAAAAAGGGGCTCCTGTGATTCTTCGCAAGAAACGGTTTTGTATCGAACCACCGAAATTGACCTCCTTATATAGGCTGTTCTGACCAATCACAGCCCTGCAAATTTGCGCTCGACACTAATATTTTGCACACGGCACCATTGTCGCCGTTTGTATGGGGAAACTATTTCAGCCAATTTCTGGTGGTAAAATATACCTTATAATGTTACAAACATTTTCAGCGCATGGGTATTAACTTACTCTAGCTAATTACAAAAAACCCTATTACAATATCTAGATTTTAACCCTTAAAAATAGCAAAAAACCCTTGGCGGTCCTCGTTACGGTAAGGTTTCTCAGTACTTAAACTTATGTGCCACATGGTACATGTGGCGCCGCCAAGTGTGTGGAAATAAAATCACAGGAAATTCTCACTTTATTTGTAGGTACATATAAAAACTTAGTAAATCCTAGATTTTCCTAACTACCATTCTATTTTATTTTATTAAACCCTTAAACTTCTAGGTAAATAAATTACAAAACAAAACTAGCACTTTATTCGATATTTGCCTTAACTACTAACAAGTTTATTCACTTAATTTCTTACAGATCAGCCTCTGAAAACTTATTTTAATACATATTTACTTTATTGTTTCAGCACATATAGCTTAACAGAATTACA
This sequence comes from Charanyca ferruginea, assembly GCA_947361185.1. Classification (NCBI taxonomy): domain Eukaryota; kingdom Metazoa; phylum Arthropoda; class Insecta; order Lepidoptera; family Noctuidae; genus Charanyca; species Charanyca ferruginea. The sequence continues at coordinate 9,855,235 of OX376070.1, forward strand.
TCTAATTGCTAGCGCCCTACTTTAATATTCAAACAAAACGTATTCCACTCAGTTATCGCACGATTATTAATGTACACTACTTACATGCATTACGAAACATATTCACTTAGTAATTTCATGGTTAAAGCTAACACTATTTTACCTTAATAAAACATAGCCACTTAGAACTTTCACTGTTCATAACTAACACTACTTCCTCGTTATCGAAACACTAGCAGTTTCACTTAAAGTTCATAGTTCGTCGCTAACATTCTCCCCCGCGGTGCGCAGCACATCATCCCCTTGCAGCGACGATGACGCAGGAACCAGCACGATGACACGACGCGTGGGCCGGCGCAGCACTCCTCCCGTCGTCCGCACGTCCAGTACTCTGGTTCTGCCGTCTGGACCGGGGTACACCTTGACGACTTCTCCGCGGGGCCATGAGTTTCGTGGTAGTGTGGCGTCCACGATCAGTACGATGTCTCCCTCTCGTGGGTCACTGCTTTCCCGCCCCTTGGTGGGTCTTGGCATCAGGAGGGGCAGGTACTCTTTGACCCATCTTCCCCAGAAGTGGTCTGCTAGCCTTTGGGTAGTCCGCCAGCTAGCCTTCCCGATTAACTCTGTGTCGTTGAATTCTCCCGGCGCCATCGCTCCGCATGATCTCCCCAGAAGGAAATGGTTAGGCGTCAGGCTCTCGTCGTCTTCGGGGTCCATACTGAGAGGAGTGAGGGGTCTGGAATTTACTGTGTGTTCAACCTCGGTCATCAATGTATGGAGGACTTCTTCAGGAGGGCTTCTTTCATTGAGTACCGCTGCCAGAGCGGTCTTGACTGTTCGCACGAGTCTCTCCCAGGCGCCCCCCATGTTTGGGCTTCCCGGGGGAATAAACTTCCACTTGATGCCCCTTTCTTGCGCGGCTTCTTCTAGTTCCTTGCTTGCCCCAACGAAGTTAGTTCCATTGTCGCTGAACATAACTTTCGGGGTCCCTCTTCTGGCCGCCATCCGCCTCAATGCCATTATCATGGAGCTGGCGCTGAGTGAAGGTACCAGCTCGAGGTGAATTGCCCTGGTGGTGAGGCAAGTGAATAACGCCCCCCAGCGCTTCTCGACTCTCCGCCCTACGGTGACTTGCATGGGCCCGAAATAGTCTACGGCCGTGCAAGAAAACGGGAACTGGTGATGTTGCAACCTCTCGCTTGGTAGGTCGCCCATTGGAGGCACTTCCGGTAGCCTCTTCTTTGTCTTGCACCACTGACAGCTGTGTGCGACCGCCTTTAAGGTCGCTCTTAGGCCCAGAATCCAGTACTTCTGGCGAATCTCGTTCATAACCGTAGTTGTGCTCCCGTGAAGGAACTTTCTGTGGTAATGTTGTATGATGAGGCGCGCGATTCTTTGTTTCCCATCCAGGACGATAGGATTCATTTTTCTTCTTTCTTCGTCACGAAACTTCATCGTTCTGCTTCGTAACTTGATCAAACCGTCACTTCCTACGTAGACGTCTATCTTCTTGAGTCGACTAGCGCTTTCTAATGGTTTTTCTGCCTTCAAACTTTTGATGTCCGTCGCGAAGCTGTCTTCTTGACTCATCTTCATTAGTAACTGTTCTGCTTTCCTTATGTGCTCTTCCTCTAAGGGCAGGTACCGACGTTTTTCCCCCTCTTTGCTGGTCGGCCGCGTGGTGATCCGGGCCTTCTCCTTCCGGGTCCTTCTTTGAGGTTTCCATGGCCCGTCCTTCTGGCGAACGGCGGCGTTGGTTGCTTTACGGGTCTTCTTCAATAAGAGGCATGCGAAAGCAACCACTCTGGCCGTAGCGCGCAGTAGTCGCTCCCAGTTTGAGAACCTCTCTGGATCTAGTAAGACCTCTTCCTTCGCCCTTATCGCTGTCACCCTTTGTTTGCTCTTCTCCTCCAGCATGTCACCCTCTGGCTTGAAATCGTGGGTTGGCCACGCTTCTTCTGGCTGACGGAGAAACGCCGGCCCTTGGAACCATCTGGCGTCATGATCGAACTCGGCTGGGGTTCCCCTTGTGGCGTCATCCGCCGGGTTCTGCTTCGTAGGTACCCATCTCCAATCTTCGGGCTTAGTCCTTTCTTCAATCTCCGCCAGTCGGTTGGCCACAAAGGTTTTGAACTTCCGTGGCTCTGCCCTGATCCACTGCAGGACCGTGCTGGAGTCTGTCCAGTAGACCTTCTTAGATACTTCAAGCTCTGTTTCTTCCTCGATCGTGGTGGCCAGCCTGGCGCCAAGCAAGGCTGCTTGCAACTCTAGCCTCGGAATCGATACTGGTTTCGTTGGCGTAACCCTTGCTTTGCCGGCGATCATGGAGATATGGACTCTTCCTCCAGCTTCGACCGCCCTCCAGTAGACCACTGCCGCGTAAGCCTCTTCGCTCGCATCGGTGAACGCGTGCAGCTGCCCTTTTCTGCCGCGGGGAGAAACGCACCTTGGAATTTTCAACTTAGTTAACGCCGATACTTCTTCTAAATATCTTGACCAGGTTTCCTTCTGTTTGTCATTGATTTCCTCGTCCCAATTCGTTTTTGTCCGCCAGATGTCTTGAATCAACTTCTTCCCTTGAATCAGAACCGGCGCTGCGAAACCCAAAGGGTCGAACGTAGACATTACGGCGCTGGTCACTTCCCTCTTTGTTGGCGTCCGCCTGCCGTCTAGCAGGTCCTTTGATGTGTTGCGTAACCCAACGTTGAAAGCTAGCGTGTCTTCTTTCACCAGCCATCTTAGCCCCAGAGTTTTCTCTTCTTTTGTTAGTTGCAGCGAGTCTTCTTTACTAATTTCTTCCACTTCCGCCAGTACTTCTGAGTCGTTACTGGCCCAACCCCTTAGGTGGAAACCTGCTTCTGCGTGAATTTCCTTCACTTCTTTTGATATCTTTTTAGCTTCGGTTGCAGACGTGAAACTCTGAAGGTAGTCATCCATGTAATGATTTCTATTAATTGCCTTCACTGCTTCGGGATGAGTCTTCTCGAAATCTTCTGCATTCTTATTCATTACGTAAATCGCCGTAGCTGGCGATGATGCTGCCCCAAAAATGAGCGACGACATCCTGAATTCTTCAGGCTTGCCCTTCCTTTCTTTCCCGCGCCACAGGAACCTCAGACTGTCTCGGTCTTCTTCCCTTACTTTGACCCGAAGGAACATCTCCTGGATGTCGGCCATCACGGCCACCGGCCCTTCCCTGAAGCGGAGCAACACTCCAAATAGTGATTGCAATAGGTCTGGCCCTGGAAGCAGGGCATCGTTGAGGCTCTTCCCCTCGCATTTAGCCGCTGCGTCGAAGACTATTCTCGGCTTCTTCTTGACTGGATGTATAACGGCAAAGTGGGGCAAATAGAACACCCTTCCTTTAGCAGCCGTTTTCGGAGCAGATTCCGCGTACCCCTTCTCTATCAGGCTCTGAATTTGCTTCTCATAGGACTCTTTGACTTCTTCATCTCGATCCAGCTTCTTCTCAATATTGACTAGGCGTCGAAGTGCCTGCCTGTAATTGTTAGGCAGGGACTCGTTTTCCCTCTTCCATAGGAGCCCCGTCTCGAATTGCCCGCTTGCCAGTCTCTTCGTAGTCTTCTCAAGGGTTTCTAATGCTCTTCTGTCGCTGTCATTTGACGGCAGCTTATTCTGGATCCCGAGCGACTCCAGTTGGAAGTGCTCTCGAACAACCTCCTCTATGTCTTCTTCGGCGACTGTTCTTTTGCCATGGTGGATGAAGTTCACTATGGCGTTCGAACCTGCTTCACACCCATGCAGCACCCACCCCAAGCTAGTAAGGGAGGCTACTGGCTCCGCCAGCTTGCCCTTCTTCAGTCTTCTGGTTACTATGAGACCCCAATTGTCCTGGCCTATCAGCAGCTTGGGTCTTTCGGAGTTATAGAAGAGTTGGTCTTCAATTGCCTTCAGATGCTGGCAGTTCTTCAAAACTTCCTTGCTTATGCTTTGTTCTGACAGCTTCAGGTCGTCAATGGTTCTCGCCTCGATGGTCCTCTTGTCTCTACTGTGAACCCCTCTAATTTTCAACTTGATCTTTTGAGAGTTGTTCTTCCTCAATACCTTCCCACCGACTGTCTCGATTGCAAGAGTCTCTCTCTCCCCTTTGGCCCCAATCTTCTCGGCTATTGATGCATCTAGGAGTGTGACTGTTGACCCCTCGTCCAGTAGCGCTAACACGCTCGCTTGACCCTTGGGCCCGTAGAGGTTCACGGGGATGATCTTCAAATAAATCTTCTCTTCTCTCTTGGAGCTGTGGATTGAGGCGACCCTTTCTTCTGGTGCGCCCCCTTTATCATCTTCACTAGGCTTCTTCCCCGCGGACGTTGGCGGCTTCTCTGAGTGCAAGATAGTGTGATGCCATCTCTTGCACAGCTTGCAGACGGGAGCTTTGCAGTTGATTCTTGAATGCTTGAAACGTAAGCATTTGAAACAAATCTTCGCTTTCTTGATCAAGTCCCATTTTTCATCTATGCTGGCTTCTTTGAACTTTCCGCATTCTAATGCAAAATGTTCCTCTTCACAGATCGGACAACTCTTCTTAAATTTCTCTTTTGGCGCCTCTTGCACCGTGTTGACAGGTTTTCTCGTTCCCCTCCTTTGCTCCGCAAGCGCTTCAGGTGGAGCGAAGTCCCCGCACATGTCGGCTTCTATTTCCAAGAAGGCTTCAATGAGTAATAACTCTTGAATTTCTTCATCTCTTCTACTTCTATGGTAGGCGAACCACCGGAACTTCATGGACGGCGGCATCTTGTCCACTATGGCCTTCATGGTTTCAGGCGAGCTTAGGTAATGCGGCTTCCTTAATGCCTTGATTGTTTCAATGGCATTCTTCACCCTGCTTGCAAACACGCATATATCGCCTGGGTTCTCGCCCACTTTTGACAGGTTCTTCATCTTCTCTAGTTCAGCCAGTGCCAATGCTCCGGGCCTTCCAAATCTTGCTTGCAACCCCTTGATGACTTCTTGCGGGTCTTCGGCGGTGAACAGTAAACTCTGGACGGCTTCTTTGGCTTTCCCCTGGATTGCTCTTCTTAGGCGCGCTAAGTTTTGTGCGTTGCTGAAGGAGGCGGCCGTGTCTTCATATGATCTCTTATACGCCAACCATTCTTCGCAGGTCCCGCTGAAGTGGGGGAGCTCGAGGTACTTCGGTGTCGTGACGTCGCGTGATCTGTCTGATAGCTTGAGTATGACTTGGGCTAACTCCTGTATATCGCTCTTCTTTTCTTCTGGTTCGAACGGCCTCTGATCCCTGCTAGGCTTGACCCCGCTCTGGATGAACCACTTCTCCACTTCTTGAGATCGCTCGAATAATTCTTCTCCCGCTCCATCTTCTTCTTCTGACTCTGCAGTCACAAGTTCCAACTCGGCTTGAGCTACTCTTGATCGTGCCTCCGCTAGCTCCAGCTCCCTCAAGGCCACTGTCATTCTTGCTTGCGCTTCTGTTCTTCTTCTGTGCGATGAACGGACTGACTGGGTATCTAAGTCGCGGGTCGGCTTCCTTTGGCGAGGTTGATGCAGACTCTCATCTCTTGTTGTTGGCACGCTTCCTTCATAACGACGTGCTTTCACGGCGACGCTTCTATCCGGGTTATGCTGTGTGAGGTAGCTTTCCACCCGGTGTGCCGGATACGATGATTCGACTTGCTCTTCGATGGCCCGGGTCGGGGGCGCGGTGCGGGTTGACGCCCCTGGTCGCTCTTCGTTGGTGCGGGTCGACGGCGCGGCGCGGGTCGGCGCCCCTGCTTGCTCTTCGTTGGTGCGGGTCGACGGCGCGGCGCGGGTCGGCGCCCCTGCTTGTTCTTCGTTGGTGCGGGTCGACGGCGCGGCGCGGGTCGGCGCCCCTGCTTGCTCTTCGTTGGTGCGGGTCGACGGCGCGGCGCGGGTCGGCGCCCCTGCTTGCTCTTCATTGGTGCGGGTCGACGGCGCGGCGCGGGTCGGCGCCCCTGCTTGCTCTTCGTTGATGCGGGTCGGCGCCCCTGGTCGCTCTTCGACGGCGCGGGTCGGGGGCGCGGTGCGGGTCGGCACCCCTGCTTGCTCTTCAGTTGCGCGGGTCGAGGGCGCGGCGCAGGCTGCTTCCCCCCGTGATGATTCCTTTGCGGCAGCTCGACTGGATTGGTGTGCCCGCAGGCTAGGCGGCGGCGTCCTCCTTGTTAGCGTCGACCGGCTCGCGACTGACGCGCCCGCAGTAGACTCGCTCGCAGTTTCACTGGTTGCACCCGGGCTCCAATCTGCCGACGTAGTACTTTCCTCCGTAGTCTTCGAACGCGCTGATCTTGTAGAAGGCATTTTCCCAGTTTTCTTGAACCCGATCCGACGTTGAAGGACCAAATTGTTGCGCTTGAATATGAATTGCTTGCTGGCGGGATGAATCTGGGAAGGGCCGGTAACCGTTCAGGCGAAATGAAAGCTTCTTCGGAGTGTTACTTCTTCTTTATTATAATACTGCTGGATTCGGAATATCGAACCACCGAAATTGACCTCCTTATATAGGCTGTTCTGACCAATCACAGCCCTGCAAATTTGCGCTCGACACTAATATTTTGCACACGGCACCATTGTCGCCGTTTGTATGGGGAAACTATTTCAGCCAATTTCTGGTGGTAAAATATACCTTATAATGTTACAAACATTTTCAGCGCATGGGTATTAACTTACTCTAGCTAATTACAAAAAACCCTATTACAATATCTAGATTTTAACCCTTAAAAATAGCAAAAAACCCTTGGCGGTCCTCGTTACGGTAAGGTTTCTCAGTACTTAAACTTATGTGCCACATGGTACATGTGGCGCCGCCAAGTGTGTGGAAATAAAATCACAGGAAATTCTCACTTTATTTGTAGGTACATATAAAAACTTAGTAAATCCTAGATTTTCCTAACTACCATTCTATTTTATTTTATTAAACCCTTAAACTTCTAGGTAAATAAATTACAAAACAAAACTAGCACTTTATTCGATATTTGCCTTAACTACTAACAAGTTTATTCACTTAATTTCTTACAGATCAGCCTCTGAAAACTTATTTTAATACATATTTACTTTATTGTTTCAGCACATATAGCTTAACAGAATTACATCTAATTGCTAGCGCCCTACTTTAATATTCAAACAAAACGTATTCCACTCAGTTATCGCACGATTATTAATGTACACTACTTACATGCATTACGAAACATATTCACTTAGTAATTTCATGGTTAAAGCTAACACTATTTTACCTTAATAAAACATAGCCACTTAGAACTTTCACTGTTCATAACTAACACTACTTCCTCGTTATCGAAACACTAGCAGTTTCACTTAAAGTTCATAGTTCGTCGCTAACAGTCACAATAGTTAATATCAAATCCTTTTAGATTTCCTATTGATATAGTATGTGATAAAATGTATTGCTTTAAATAAATATATGTCGCAGAGTCATGGATAAGGTGCCAATAATTATCAATCAAAAATGCAAATTGTTAATTGATTACAACGCCATCTTGTGATATTTTTAGGAAACGTCAAGCAGTACGCTTGAGTAAGGCCGATACAGGCAGTGATTCGTCCTTTCTGTATCGAACTTGCCGCGTTCTCGTGTACCCCACGTGGTTGATCATCCTCCGTCATTTTAATAATGATGATGAACTGCAATGTCATCAGTATGATTATTTATAAAATATACCTATCATCTGCCATTAAAAATGGTTTCATATTACTTTTGAAACTTTAAATCACGAGCGGTTTGGGTAGCGCACAGCCATTTTGTGACTAAACTGGTTCTAAAAAGATGAAGTTATTATTAGTATTATTTGGCACTATTCAATTAATATCGGTAAGTTTATTTGAAAACATTGTTTTACTTACTAATAATTATTTGTTAGCTTACGCTTGCGTCTGTTTCCTCGTCGAAATCAGAACACAGAATATAGCTTACGGCACATGGCAATACTGTACCTCTATCAGTGAAAGAATCCGTAATCGAACCGGTACTTTCAGAATATCTCTTATGTACAAACAACCTCGTTATAAAATTAGTTTAGAAGCATTTGGTGACTTGTAATCTCTTACAGCAGCTGGGAAAATGAGATGAGAAAATGTGAGCCTATAAGAAATTATTTTGCAGATTTATTATCGCTACTCATACATTTTAGATTCCTAAAATCAGCTCACCCTGACTTGTTAATTATTATACTAAGGACAATTTGAGACCACTGTACTAGGTATCTACTTTGTACCTACCTATTCTGATATAGTGGTTTTGTTCAAAGTACATACTGAGATTATAAATTCGAAAGTGAGTTTGTGCATTCAAGGTTAAACTTCGGATCCGATTTTGATAAACTTTGATACAAAACTTAAAACCCAAAAAAGGTTATAGGTAAATTTTTAACCCGCACCTTCGTCTATTCACACAGACAAAACGGTAGACATAAGATGGTGATAAAAACTTTATTTTAAAAGAGTAAGTATGGAGTTCCTTTTCTATTCTTCTCTATAACTGGCTTTTGGAAGAGGTATCTAGACTCAATCCCTTTTTCATGTAAATGACGTTCAAAAGTGTATTTTAATAGTCTAATCTATAGACATTATAATACAATCGTAGAGACGTCAAAACTGTACATTGAATATTTAAAAAAAATAAAAAATTTACTTTCATACTTACATAATAATATGTCCTTTCCACCAGATGTTTAGGCCTAGGTATGGAGCTGACTAATTAACAACTAAACACAAATTCGGACTCCGGACGTCTAAAGAAAATACCCCTATTGACAAACGCACTATCACAACTTTCAGCTTGCAACCACTAGGCTACTTGGAGAATTATGATGACATAGAACTCAATACATATGGAAATATGTATTGAGTTCTATGTCATCATAATTCTCCTTAAGAGACTTAAGTCAGACTTGGCCCGCGTGAGCGAAGCCGCGGGTACAGCTAGTTAGAATAAATAAACTGATTTCGGCTTTATCTTTTCTTTTCATTTTAGACCACAGAACTAGTTCCTGAGAAATTGGAGACAATAATCAAGAACGACCAGTATATACACAACGTCACCTTATCGTTCAGGAGACGCAGTCGCCACAGTCCTTATTATATAGACTTAGATTTCGTCGCAACCGCTGGATACGGAAATAACTTGACGGTACCTTAAAAAAACCTTTGAAAATGGATATAATATAATGAATGACATAACTTAATTTACACACATTATATCATCATCATCATACCCGCCACACACACACATACACACACACATACAAAACACACACACACACACATACACGTTGTTTACAGAGAAAATAATCTTCACACGTCTCAACCTATTTCCTTGAATTTTTCAAACAAAAAATACAAAATAATGTAGACGATGATGTAGATATTAATAACACATTCAAATTCTGTAAAAAAATACCTACTTGTTTTTTCACTTTTAGCCACTTTGTTCATTCTTACCGTTTCCTCCTGAAGCCTGACTTTTCGACGCGAATTATTGATTCAATTAGGGAAAAACAGATTAGCCTGTTGACTTCTATTGTGCAATGTGCATTTACAATGATACGTACTTAAAAAAAAATGTATACCATTTTTCAGCTTAAATGGCACTTAAATGAATATATAAGCGGACACTACGTGCCAGTTCCAGTACAGTTTGAGTATAAGTTGTGTGACTTTCTGTACAAAGATCCATTTTTTGGTCAGACGTATGCAAAGCAGCTGACAGGAAATTGGTCTTGTCCATTCCCTCCCGTAAGTACTTTTGTAAACTCATAAAACTACTTATAAGCATATACTTTATATCTTTTTTTTTTTGTTAGATCACGACGAGAAAGAAATTACTCTTGGTGTAATCTAGACCATTAATAAAATTTCCGTAAAAAAATGATGTCTTTATTCAGTGCAATATGTTTCGTCAGTTACAAAAATGTTTGTAGATTCATTTTAATATACTCTTGAACTCCTAAATCGATCGACCGGCAAGTATTTCCAAGGGTAGGTAACGAGGTAGGTAACCAGCAAATTTTGCAGAAGTAACGCCAATTATTTTGAAAAACGAACAAACTGAGTTTTAATCTTCTTCTTCTTCCCAACCAACCTCATACCTTAATCAACCTTAAGAGCCCACTGCTGGGCATGGTCTCCCTCAAGGGAGACCACTGCCGGTTTCTACGACACCTACGGGAAGAATTGGGGTGGTGCTATTCGCGGCCGCCACCACACGGCCAGTTTTAATATATATTTTTCATTTTCAGGGTAGGAGTCCCTTTAGAAATTTAGTAGCACACGTGGAGAACATGCCTAGGGTACCGTTTACTTATTCGTCACTAATAGTGAGGACCCGTGCTGACTTCATCATATTTATGGGACCGCCCTATGTAGAGATCGCCATAATGAATGTATACATGACGGTGAAGCAATCTCTGAAGAAGATCGATGTGAAGACCTGGAACTGAACGATATTAGCTAATCATACGCGTGTATTAAATGTGCTAACAGTTGGCTGTATATAGTTTTACAACTAGAAAACAATTTTTTAATAAAAATACATTTTTTTCGGTGAATTGGATCTTACAATAAAATATTATGGGAAATTAAGCATTTTTAAATAAACACTTCAAATAGAACTAAGTGTCAATCTGTCCAATACTTTGTTAAAATATTTATTTACATAAAAAATTATGATATCTTCAGTCAACATACTCGTATGATCACTCCAAGCGCCATTTTTCAGCTTTTCTAAAGGCAGTCAATCATTTATGGAAATCTTAAATTACGCAATTGCTGGCAAAACAAAATAATAAAAAAAACCATAACAATCTTTTAAGATTACCGGGCCATACCTACATGAAAATGTTGGATCTACATAAAGCACTAAAAGTAGTGCCTGTTTAGAAGCATCTTAAGGTATGCGTGCATTTGTAAGTTGTAATTAATTGCTGATCATTTAAAAATGATCAGGAACTAAGTGAATCTTGTGAAGCATACCACTAATTGCATACTGAGATTTGAAGCTTGGGTCACAGTATAAGTATTAGTACTACCGTACAGTAGCGACACGCTCCGCCCCCTCTAAAACACTGTTAACTGGAAACTCCTTTTAGTTAATTCAAGGCTGAGACTCGCGGCGCGTATACACGTGCATTCACTCATTTGTGAAAAAAACGTTATGGTTCGTTATTGTGCCGTCAGTGGATGCTTACAAAGCGATATGTATGATAAAAATAAAAGATTTTTCGAATTTCTACTGAAGAGGTTGCCTTAGTGAAGATATTGTGAAGTGAAGATATTTGATAGTATACCTTCACTAAGGTTTCTAGTGTCAGTCAAAGAGCCAACGGAACTTTGCGATCCTTGTATCGTCTGAGGAACTTTTTGCCTGCAAAGACGAAAACTATGCTTGTGCAGACTTTAATTTTCCCTATAATCGACTATTATGGTGACGTGTGCTACTTTGACTTGAACGCGGTTTTGCTGGATAAGCTGGATGGGGTCCTCAATAACTGCATCAGGTTTATCTTTAACTTGAGGAAATATAACCACATGTCAAGCTGTAGGTCTGAGTTAAAATGGTTGCCCATTTGCCAAAGAAGAAGTATGCGTGCATTGACAACATTATTCTCCCTGCTCATCTCTCTCTCCTTGCCATCTTATCTAGTGTCACACTTTCAATATCTATGTTTCTCTCATGCTAAGAACCTGCGACCTTCTCTTACTTTGCCCTTCTCATACTTCTGATTTTATTCATTCATCCTTTCATATCCAGGTCATTCTTCTCTGGAATGCGCTTCTGATCGATATCAGGACGGCCACCAGTCTGTATGCATTTAAGCGGAAATTGCGAATTTATTTTCAGCACAAATGAGCAGAGTCGTCTCATAAACCTCTTTTCTTTTATTAATATAATATATATATAATATGGGTATGTATATATTTATTTCAGTGTATATGTATTCCAAGATATAATTACGTGTGTGTAGTTTGTATTACTTTTTTAACTTTTTAAATATTACTTTTTGTAATACACCTGCCATGTTATCTCTTCACCACCCTTGGTTGACTGGTAGAGAATGCCTAAGGCATTAAGTCCGCCTTTGTACCTTTGTGCATGAAGTATATATATGTCGGAGACGGTTTATTAATCACAATAGTGGGTGTTAACTAAATTTGTTATGATTTGTGTTTCTTATTGTTAATTTATGTGGTTTTACTATCAATTATTGTCTATTAATTCGAATCATGATTTATTATGTGCACACACTGATTTGTGGTTACTTTATTTCGATAATTGTTATCGATGGTTTTATTCAAAACAGTTGTTGACACGTTACTTTGAATGTAAAACGAATTTCTTTATTTAATCACTATTGTTTATTCATGACAATTATTAGTGTGTTATTTGATTGCTTTATAATTAAATCTTATTAGATTTAGTACATTGTAGTGTTTTGTATCAAGTAAACGCGTGACGCACTTCCGTGCGCCGGATAGACTTGTATGGAGAGGTTGCAAGGTGGGGGGCATCGCCTTATAAAAGAGCGTGCACTCCGTAAGTATGGCAGTCGATCCTCGGATTCGACTCAGTAAAGAGTTCCTGCTCCCGACAATACTGTCGGTTTACCTGGTACAGCGCTGCTGTATATTCACATAGCTGTATAGGCTTGCTGCTAGCGAGCGATACACTTTGAATTTGGGTGGCTTATGCTACTGTACGAACTATAAACCTTAAGGGTTTGTTCGTTTATCATTGGGTGGCTTAGGCTGCTGTACGAACTGTAAACCTTAAGGGTTTGTTCGTTTATCATTGGGTGGCTTGGCCACTGTACGAACTGTGGGACCTTAATGGTCTGTTTGATTAACTGTTTTGTTGCTGTACCTTTAACTTACTTTATTCCTGTTACTGATTACCATTTGTATTGTGTTTTCTTCACTAATAGTGTGTAATTGTTTTTACAGGTCTTGTTTATCCCTAATGGGATAATGGGAACGCCTATAGTCCTGACGATGTACTATACCGCTCGGCACTCCTCCTCGATCGCACCTGACGATCCGACATATAAATAAATAAATAAATAGATAGTGAGGCAATCTTTCAAGAAGATCGATATGAAAACTTGGAATGGACGATATAGGCCTGGGAGGAATCACAAGATGCCATTGGCATTTTTTTTGCGGAATCTCAAAGGCGTTCGATTGCGTTGACCACGAGACACTTGTTGAAACTGGAGCATAATCAATATTTACACTTATAACGTAACTATGTGGTAAATCTCCAGTCCAATCGGGACATTTTATGTTGTTATAAAAACAAAGTACAAATAAACTTGTATCTGGCCCAACCAGCCAGTCAGACTTACCTACATTTTATTTTGTACGAAACGGATGTATGCACCTACTCACCTTTTTACCCCGACTGCAAGGAAAGGGTTGTGTTTTTAAAGTTATCAAGGTGAAAGAGTGAATTGGTCATTGAGTATGATGAACGCACCATAAATTTGAAGTAATGATGATTGCAAAATAAACTGCAGTACATTGGGTGCTGTTTACTTGAGTAATTAATGTCACTATTTTATTACAGTTAAACATTTTTTTTTTAGTTTATATGTGAATTGCAGAGCTATAGAGGGTTTTTAAAAGTAGTCTAGAAATATTTAGGTCAATAAGTAGGTAATTGAACTCGGCGAGATTTTATCGATAGGATAAGAAAAAAAATCCATACTTAGTATTTATATCCATACTAATATTATAAATGCGAGAGTAACTCTGTCTGTTACTCTTACACGATAAAACGGTTTTGATGCAATTTGGTATGAAGATAGCTTTAACCCCAGGGAAGGCCATAGGCCACTTTTTAATGAGCAACTTCGTTTCCATAACCGACATTCACGCGGACGAAGTCGCGGGCAAAAGCTATTTATAAATAAGAAAGACAGATTGTTTGTTTGTTACGATTTCACGACTAAAGTACAAAAGCGATTTTGATGAACTTTGGTAGGTACAGTACGCAAAGGAGATAAGTATCCATGTCGCCGGAAACAGTTGAAGTTTACTTAGGAACCGATAGGTTTTTATGAATAAAATAAAATACAATTTATAGAGAATAAACAGTTCAATGATTTAATAAAATTTCATTTGAAAGCCCGCATTGGTTTCTAAGAAATCTTCAACTATTCCCGACGACATGGATACTTATCTCCTTTGCGTACTGTACATACCAAGCTTGAACCACAAGAAAGGATATAGGCTATTTTTTTATTAAAACCGATACCAATTTGTCAAACCCGGAACGAGGTTTTAAGTTACGTAATTATCATTATGAATTATTAGTCACCGGCTCACCAGGCTACACAATTGCACGAAATTAATAAATTATTTGTGGGCTCCGCCTTTCATAGGAGACCACATCGTTCAATTAAAAATAAATCGTCAATTATGTATTTGCCGGCTTTTATTTCAAGGTTTTTGCTCTAATTGTTCATCATCATCATCATCAACCTGAGATATGCGGATGACACTACACTCTTTGCATCTTCAGAAAGAGAGCTAGCTGATCTATTTGGTAAAGTAGAATAGGAGAGTGGACTGGTTGGACTAACTATTAACAAGGCGAAGACAAAAGTCATGCTCATCGACAGAACCGGACAATTTTCCAGAACGGGAGATCTCGCAGATCTTGAGTTTGTCAGCGAGTTTATATACCTCGGATCACTACTTACTGACCAGGGAGGAAGTGAAAAAGAGATCAGGAGAAGAACTCAGATGGCCAAAGTTGCGATGAGTAAGCTGAAACGTATCGGGCAGGACAGAAAGGTCTCCAAAGTCACCAAGATGAGACTAGTCCGGACACTGGTTTTTTTCAATATTCCTCTACGGCTCAGAATCGTGGACGATACCGGCAATAGAACAAAAAAAGATAGAACCTTTTGAGATGTGGTGTTGGCTAAGAATGCTCCGCATACCGTGGACTGCCAGGAGGACAAACAAATCTATCCTTGAGCAACTTCGCATAACAGATAGACTGTCCACGATGTGCTACCAAAGAATTCTCAGTTATTTTGGTCACATTGCCCGTCGGAAACCAAATAACCTTGAAAAGTTTATGGTTATGGGCAAGGTAGATGGGAAAAGACCTCGCGAACGGTCACAAAACCGCTGGTCTGACCAAGTAACCGCCCTCACTGGACTCTCTGTTACGACCGCCCTAAGAGAAGCAGAGAACCGAACGAAGTGGAAAAGCGTAATATTTAAAGCCATGAAAGCCTTTCAGGGACACGACCTTCATCGAATACGACGAAGAAGAAGATCATCATCATCAGCCGGAAGACGTCCACTATTGAACAAAAACCTCTCCCAAGCGTGGGGATTATGGACCCGCCCGTCCATAATCCCCACGCTTGGGAGGCGTCTTGGGGAATCGCATTGAAGCTGTTCATTACACGGAAGCCGCTGCTGCCCGACTTCCGGATTTTCCCTTTTTCGCCTTCTACGACACCCTCGAGATAAAATGGGTGGGTGCTATTCTAGCTCGAACACCCCACAGACGTCCTATTTGTTACTAGCCAATAATATGAATTTATTTGACGACACGGTTGGCGCAGTGGCTGAGCGATCGACTGCTGCGCAGCGTGTTGCGGGTTCGATTCCCGCCCAGGGTAAACATTTGTGTGATGAGCACTTGTGTTTGCCTTGTGTATGGGTGTTGTTTATCTATATATGTATGTATTTACAAAAAAAATGTATTTGTGTATGTATATCAGCTGTCTGACACCCATAGTACAGGGTCTCCCTAGTTTGGGGTCAGATGGCCGTGTGTGAAAATGTCCCCAAATATTATTATTCTCGTTTATTCATTTTCTTAACATATTAAATTACATTTTTAAATATTGGTAAAAAATAAATAAAAACATTTAAAAATATAAAAAATAGTAGCCCACCGGTATCGGGAACAGGGTCCAAGCTACCGGTGGTCAGGGCTCCTGAGAGAGGAATCTCCTGACTATACGCGCCGTGTCCAGGAGTACCGCTTTCTGTATCAAGCCCTTGATCCAGCTGCCCAACGAGAGCCTCCTTAGGTGTTGGTCGAGGCTCTTGGAAATGAGTCCATTGGCCGTAACGACTATCGGCACAATGACTGCTGTATATAATAATTATTATTATTATTATTCTCATTTATTTATTTTATTTACATATTGTATTATATTTTTAAATATTAGTAAAAAAAAAACATAAAAAGATTTCAAAATATAAAAAATAGTAGCCCACCGGTATCGGGAACAGGGTCCAAGCTACCGGTGGTCAGGGCTCCTGAGAGAGGAATCTCCTGACTATACGCGCCGTGTCCAGGAGAACCGCTTTCTGTATCAAGCCCTTTATTATTATTATTAATATTATTATTATTATTATTTTAGATTTCCTATTGATACGATATGAAAAAATGCATTGCTCTAGATATATATAAATAATGATGATGAATTGCAGTGTCATCAGTATGATTACTTTATAAAGTATAGGTACCTATCATCTGTCATTAAAATTGATTTCATATTACTTTTGGAATTTTAAATCACGAACAGTTTGGCTTGTGCAGAGCCTTCGGTAACAAAACTGGTTCTAAAAAGATGAAGTTATTATTAGTATTATTTGGTACTATTCAATTAATATCGGTAAGTTTCTTTGAAAACATTGTTTTACTTACTAATCATTATTTGTTAGCCTCCGCTCGCGTTTGTGTCCACGTCGAAATCAGAACATAGAATATAGCCTACGGCATTTCGTAATACTGTAGCTCTATCAGTGAAAGAATCCGTAACGAACCAGTACTTTCAGAGTAGGTACTTACCTCTTACAAACAAACAATCTCGTTATAGTAATATTAGTGTCGAAGGATTTGGTCACTTGTTCTCTTTTCCAGCAGCTGGAAAAATGAGATGACAAAATGTGAGCTTATAAGAATTTTCTTATAACGCACTTTCAAATATAACGCAACTCAGCATATTTGCAAAATAATTCTTATTTTAACTTGTTAATTGTTATACTATAGACAATTTAAGACCACTGTACTAGGCATCTACATAATTTGTACCTACCTACCTTCCTATACCTACCTATCAATGATATAATTAGTGTGTTACAAAAGACTGCGGCCACGACCTGTATGATGAAGAAAGGCAAACATGTGTGTTTGCCTTTCATTGATCATTGATAGGTAGGTATAGGAAGGTAGGTAGGTACAAATTATGTAGATGCCTAGTACAGTGGTCTTAAATTGTCTCAAGTTATTAGGTGGGTGGAACGGTACGCACTGGCATCCCAGTGCGTGCCGGTGGTGTTTCCAACCCTGAAGACATTGCTAATGTTTTTAAGGAACAATAATTTGTAGTAAAGTCATCTTTAGGACCAGCATGCGGACGGTTCGATACTGAGACTCAGGGTATGAATATTTCAATTTTCATACTTGCTAAGGATATTGGTCGTGCTATTAGGTGTATGAAGGGAGGAAAATCACCGGGGTATGATGCTCTCAGCGTGGAACACCTTAGACATGCTGGTGTCAACCTTCTTAAAGTACTTGCAATGTTTTTTAATTGCCCTGATGAAGACTCTGGGGGGTATCGATTATCAAACGTAAAACGGGAGATGTGTCTGATAAATCTGGAATGCGGAGTGAGGCAGGGGGGATTGAGCTCGCCCCTGCTTATTAACATATAATATAAATGCGCTAATCGAGGAACTCAGTCAATTGCCCGTAGGGTGCTACGTAGATGGTACAAAGTGCCCAACTGTTGTTCCACCAGTGGTTCTCAATGGTATTCCTCTTAAACGAGTATACCAATTCAAGTATCTTGGGCATGTGATCACTGAAAATCTTGGAGATGATGTAGACATGGAAAGGGAGCGCTGGGCATTGTCAGTCCGGGCGAACATGCTGGCCCGCAGGTTCGCTCAATGTGCAGACGCGGTGAAAGTAACTTTATTCAAAGAGTACTGCACATCTTTGTACTCAGCGAGCCTGTGGTTCGGATATATCCAAAGGGCTTACAATTCTCTGCGCATTCAATTTAACAGGCGCTGTTACTTCTGCCGCGCTTTTGCAGTGCGTCAGCAATGTTCGCTGTGTCGCACACAGACGGCTTTGATGCCACCTGGTGCAAAAAGGCAGCCTCACTGCTGAGCAGATTGCGTGGGAGCAGTAACAGCATCCTGAATGTAATAGGCAACAAGTTATCAACAGGACTAAGTCTATCTTAGTTATTAGGTACTAACATAGTTTTTAAGTTCATACTAACAATATAGAATGTAAATGTGTATGAAATGGATCCGTGGTTGTCCGAATAAAGTATGTTATTATTATTATTCTCATTTATTCATTTTATTTACATATTGTATAGTATTTTTAAATATTAGTAAAAAAATAAATTAGAACATTTAAAAATATAAAAAATAGTAGCCCACCGGTATCGGGAACAGGGTCCAAGCAACCGGTGGTCAGGGCTCGTGAGAGAGGAATCTCCTAACAATACGCGCCGTGTCCAGGAGTACCGCTTTCTGCATCAAGCCCTTGATCTAGCTGCCTAACGAGAGGCTCCTTAGGTGTTAGTCGAGGATCTTAGAAATGATTCCATTGGCCGTAACGACAATCGGCACAATAACTGCTGTATTCACATCCCACATGTCGACAACCTCGCGAGTCAAGTCAAGATATTATTATTATTATTCTGGTATAGTGGTTCTGTTTAAAGTACAGACTCCAAAAGAGATAAGTATCTAAGGGTGCGATTCTGTTAGACCTCATTCTAAACTTCGAATCTGAATCCGCTGTGAGTTTCTTGATTGGTATTCTAAAAACTCGGTTGATAATTAGAATTTACACTAGCACCACCCTTGCGAGCGTGTCAGCGAGTTGAACTAAATTGACAGGGAGATTTCGACAGATAAAGTATGAGATGACATAAGAAGTGGCATTCTGTAAGGTAATTTCCCTGTCACTTCGACGCTCACTTCGCACTCGAACCCGATTCAAAGTGTCAAATATATCAAGGTCATTTTAAACCTTATGCGAAGTGAGAGTGAATAGCGATGTGAGATGCGAGTTGTTGTTTGAATTTTACAGAATCGACCTACAGGTCGGCGGAAATAATTAAAGTGTACTAAGAAACGGATGGATATTTTCGAATCCAATTTAATTATATAGGGCGACTGGTAATAAAATGAGTGTACGATACTTAAACACGTGAATGTGTTCATGATAACAAACAACTTTCCCGAAGAAAAAATGTTTTTTGTACTGGTTCACTTTAGGTCCCAGGCCTGCGCGCGTGTGAATTTCATACGTCTGTTGTGTTATTGTGATAAAAGTGAACCACTACAAAAAACATTTTTTTTCTTTGGGAAAGTTGTTTGTTATCATGAACACAATCACGTGTTTAACCCATTTACAACGACCGATCGTTTTAAAGATCAAAAAACAGTCTGGCGAATACCCTCAATTTAAAAATAATAAAGAGCGATAATTCTTGCTTATTGTTTACCAATCGAAGCAGTGATCATTTGACAGTGTTTTGGTGCATAGATAATTATCTTATGATCATAATTTTGAAGTGTTTTTGTATTTTAATTCGTATTAGCGCAATTAACTTTCACCATGTCTTCAAAACGGTCAGTGTTTACAAATTAACTTGTGATTAAAATATATTTTATGTACGTTTTTTATAAATTCATATCCTGTCTAACAAAACTGTGAAATAAAATTTGATCTTGTCATATCTTTTACAAAAAACAAATGATATTATACTCGATGATCGTTTTAACGATCTGTAGTAATATGGGGATAATAGTAATATGTCATCCTTTCATATCCAGGAATACTAATAGACCATTGTCTCTCAATCAAATCATTGACGAATTGGACCAACAAGTTGATAATGGCCCATTTAAAAAAATATATCACCATTTTACCACTAGATAACGCGAATGCTGATATCACAGATGAAGATTCTGGTGATAAGAAGTTTGTAACTCTGAATAATCTTCCAGGTTTGATATATACAATTATATCTCATATAAATCAATGTTATTTTCTCATGTCAGTTGTTATATTATATTTTTCTATCTAGGTGCTCAGCTAAGAACCCCTGCTGAGGTAGAATAAAGTGACGAGGACAGTGACTTGTCTGCTTTAGCTAAAAGAATTCGAAGCACCGAAGAACCCCTAATTGTGGAAGGTCGTCCACCTGAGTAATCTACTGTAAAGAGCAAGGAAACACTTCATTTCACTCGTTGTCTTATTGCCCACTCTATTCTTTCAATCGCGAAAGTATTTGTATATTTGACCAATAATTCGATAACAGTGGTTGGTCGTGAGGATTATTGCGATTTCTCAGAGTATAATTCTGTTTCTTTGGTACAGTTGGATGATTTCCACAGTCAGCCGTTCCTTTTGCTGATCCAACTTGAATCAGCAAAAGAAACGGCAGACGTAGGAACTGCTAATAACTGGAGCTGAATTAGATATAGATGGTTTAGGTTGACGACCTTCCACAATTAGAAGTTCTTCGGTGGTTCGACTTCTTTTTGCTAAAGCAGACAAGGGTACACTGTCCTTGTCACTTTCGGAACACATGTATTCTATCTCAGCAGGAGCTCTTAGCTGAGCACTTAGATATAAAAATATAAATACCTAAAATAATTTAAATAAGATCTATAATTATCTAACCTCGAAGATTGTTCAGAGTTACAAACTCCTCGTGACCAGAATTTTCATCTGTGATATCAACATCATTCGCGTTATCTGGTCGTAAAATGGTTATATTTCTTGGAAATGGATCATCATCGTCTAATTGTAACAATTCGTCAATGATTTGATTGGGAAAAAATATTTAGGTTTATTGTGCATTCCTGGGTCTGTAAGTCAAAAATACATCCCCAAATTACTACCGATCGTTAAAACGATCCGCATTTTTTGAGTTTTCCTGAAAACTCCGATTTTTTTTTGTATTTTTCCATGTTTACTATATGCATCAAGGTAACAAATACTAAAAAAAATACTGTAGACGAGATAAAAAAAAGTTTCAGTAACAACTGGGTTAAGTATCGTACACCAATTACCAGTCGCCCTTTATAAATTCTCTATAAAATCTATTTTATTTTATTCAAAAACATCCACCGGGTTCTAAGTAAACTTCAACCGATTACTTATCTCCTTTGATGACCGTACATTAACTTCACATGCAATCCATACTCATATTATAGATTCAAAAGTGAGTTTGTTTGTTTGTTTGTGCTTTCACGGCTAAACTCCGGAACCGATTTTAATATTTGATACAAAGCTCAAAAAAGCTTACTTTATAACCCGCGCCTTCGTAAACACAACAAACACGGACAAAACCGCATGTATAAGATAGTGATAAAATAAAGTTTAAGTATTTTAAAAGAGTAAGCATGGAGTTTCTTTTCCATTCTTGTCTACAAAAGTGCCCTTTAGTAGTCTAATTTGAATAAATTAACAAATTTCGACTTTTGCAAGGGGCAACTGGACTCAATTCCATTTTTCAACCGACTTCAAAAAGAAGGAGGTTCTCAATTCGTCTGTATGTTTTTTTTAATTTTTTTTGTATATTTGTTACGCGATTTCTCCGGTAAATGTAAAGCGATTTTGAAAATTCTTTTTTTGATGGATAGGGTATGCCTCAAGGGTGGTCCCATATAAAATTTATCGAAATTGATTCAGCACTTTTTGAAAAAAATCGACAGAAAGCAAAAAAATATAGGTACATGGATGATGTTGTAATACAAAACAACAAATAGAACACCCAAACTAAAGTCATGTGTGTTCTGTTTTCAAGTTGTTTTTCACTTTTTGGTTTTTGAAGGCGGTTGTCTTTTTTGTAAAAAGCTTTTTGTGTAAATGACGTTAAAAAGTGTCTGACTTAACTTAACTCAGGGTTTCTTAAACTTTTTTCAGCCACGGACCACTTTCACAGTTCAAACAATTCCACAGACCCCTGTCTAAGAATATTTTAGGTAAAGAAAACAAGCCTTATTTATATCAAATCACCGCCGTCGTCGCAGCGAGTTCGTGGCTTGGCCGAGAAACGCTGAGTTTACTACCTACACAATTTCCTAATACGTATGTTAACAGTTCTGGCCTACTGCGGACCCCTGATACCCATGCTACGGACCCCTAAGAGGTCCGAGGACCCTACTTTAAGAAACCCTGACTTAACTTAACTTTGACTTAATTTTGACTTTACTGAACTTTGACTTAATTTTGACTTTACTGAACTTTGACTTAATTTTGACTTTACTGAACTTTGATTTACTTTTTTCTTTTCATTTTAGACCACAGAAGTATTTCCTGAGAAACTGGAGACAATAATCAAGAACGACCAGTATTTACACAACATCACCTTTACGTACAGAAGGCGTAGTCGCCACAGTCCCTATTATATAGACTTTGATTTTGTCGCAACCACTGGATATGGGAATAACTTGACGGTACCTTAAAAAAAACCTTTGAAAAGGGATATAGTGAATGACATCACCTAATTTACACATATTGTATCATCATCACCATCAACACATCAGCCACACACACACATACACACACACATACACACACACACACACATACACACACACATACACACACACATACACAACACACATACACAACACACACACATGCACATTGTTAACAGAGAAAATAATCTTCACACGTCTCAACATATTTTCTTGAATCACAGCTAAGGACACTCACGTCACGATCACGATCACGTCATCTTTCAAACAAAAAATTCAGATGCTATGTGTGTATGTGTCTGATTATTAACAAAGAATTTCGAGACCCAAATTCTCTAAAAATACCCTACTTGTTTTTACACTTTTAGGCATTTTGTTCATTTGTTTTTCATTTGTTCATTTTATTAAACGTTTCCTCTTGAAGACTGACTTTTCGACGTAAGTTGATTCAATTAGGAAAACGCAGATTTGCCTGTTGACTTGATATATTATACTTTTTATCTCATTTTTTAGCTCAAATGGTACTTAAATGAATATATAAGCGGACACTACGTGCCAATTCCAGTACAGTTTGAGTATAAATTATGTGATTATTTGTACAAAGATCCATTTTTTGGTCAGATGTATGCAAAGCAGCTGAAAGGAAATTGGGCTTGTCCATTCCCTCCCGTAAGTACTTTTGTGAACTCATAAAACTACTCATTAGCATGTACTTAATATCTACCTATGTTTTTTGTTTGTTAGTCCACAACGAGAAAGAAGTTGTTCTTAATGATATCTAGCCCATTAAGAACAATTCCGTAAGAAAATTATGACTTTATTGGGTACAACTAGTACTTCGCCCGCGACTTTGTCCGCATGAATTTTCTCAAGGATCCCAAATTTTTTGATAATGCAATATAGCCTATAGCATTCAGGGATAACGTAGCTTCCTATTGGTGTAAGAATTTTTGAAATCAGATGGGTAGTTTCGGAGATTACCTACATACAAACTTACAAACAAATTTTACCTCTTTATAATATTAGTATAGATATAGATATACGTTGTCAGTTACAAAAATGTTTGTACTTTTATTTTTGATCTACTCCCGAACTCTTAAATTGATAGACCAGCACCGTGTACTTCCAATGTAATGAGGCCTCAAACCAGCAAATTTTGGAAAAGGAAACCCAATTATTTTGAATAATTAAGGTTAGTTCTGCGAAAAACAAACCAACCGAGTTTTAATATTTTTTTTAAATATATTTTTCATTTTCAGGGAAGAAGTCCCTTCAGAAATTTAGTAGTGCACGTGGAGAACATGCCTAGGGTACCGTTTACTTATTCATCACTAATAGTGAGGACCCGTGCTGACCTCACCGTGTTCATGGGACCGCCCTATGTAGAGATCGCCTTAATAAAGGTGTACATGACGGTGAAACAATCTTTGAAGAAAATCGATATGAAGACTTGGAATGGAACGATATTAGCTAATCATACACTTATTTAAAATATGCTAACAGCTCAAGTTTGTATTTGTAATAAAGAGCCTTTTGTTTCGGTAAATTGGATCTTATAATAAAAGGTTTTGGGAAGCTAAGCATTTTAAAATGAACAGTTTAAAAATAACTAACTCTTAATCAATCCATTATTTTGTAAAAATATTAACTTATCCAAACTAAAACATAATTATTTGAATTAAATAAGTCAAAATTGCTTACTAATCTTGTAAATGTACAGCCGAAATAGTTCTTGGGTTTCTTGTCTAATTTGTAAGTTGATTATACAATATATGGCTGCTATACATTGTCAGCAATTATTTAAGTGACCATACTTAAATAATTGCTGGCAATGTATACCAAATCCATACATAAAATGTTGCTGAAATACTCGGCCATAATTATTTTCAGTGTCGCTCAGATCGGTCCAGCAAGAGCACTCCATGCGCCATATTTTTTAGGTCTCCTAAAGGCGATTTTATATGGGAATCTCAAATTGCGCATTAACCTTGAAATTTCTGTTAATTGCTTGGTGTAGCCGGGACTTCATACTATTTCCCGCCAATAAGTGGCGGAAAAAATAGCATAGCAAGGTTTTACCGGCCATACTTGAAAATGCTACAGATACAAAATGCAGTAAAAAAGTTGCCCGTAGAGCATCTTAAGGTATACGTGCATTTGTAAGCTGTAATTAAAACCTGATCATTTTCAAATAATGAATGAGTGAATCTTGTGAAGCATACCACTAATTGCTTACCGAGATCTGAAGCTTAGGTATACTGAATAGGACAAAGTTATATTCAATAGGACCTAAAACCAGACAAGATACGGCAAGTATCTTACGTTCACAAGCAGTTCATTAGTTTGAATGGTCAGTCAGAATCTGGCAACTTCCACGGGGCAGTTGCCAACATCGTAACGAAGATTCTAGAATAGAAACAAAGAGGCTCTTACATACAATGATAACGTTGTAGAAACCAACATTGCTTTGGTTAGATGTATTTCCACGGTAGAATTATAAACAATCTGTATTGCCTTGGTAATTTAGATGAATAATTTGATTTATTTTGCAAGAAAATAATTATCTAGTTCCTGTAGACAGCAATAAGCTGATATGATGATCTAGTTCTTGGGAAGAATTAGGGTAAGCCTTCACCTAGTTGTGGGACATTATAGGCCATGACAATAGTACTGACCATTTAGTTTTCAAGATGTCGCGAGGTTTTCAGTAAGGTCACTTCGATAGCATAATAAGTTAATATAATTATTAGCTTGCTCTTCGCAACGAGATCTACATCTCTTTAACAAATTAATCATGTTTCTATATCTTTTTTTTTTTTGTTGAATAGAATAGAATAGCTCTCCCTTTTTTAGTGGAACCATTACAACTAAAATATCTCATTAAGGACTAACCAACTTCCAACACATTAAATGAAAATGATAAGCATCTGTCCGAAAAGCCAGTAATGAAAAGATAGAACGATATATTTTTATGAAGCCGTTACGAGCACTATCAGCGTTCCAGTTCAACGACCCGAGACGATTTCAGTTTATCGTGCAACTGTGCTGCGGTTACTTTGTCACATATTTTATACGGCCCTTATACCATATCTTTGTGATGTCTATCACAAGCTTGAGTGAAGGTAGGAGAGACTTACTATAGACTTTAAAAATGGGTGTTTAAATTTTTTATTCTTGCAACATTGTGGAACATTTTATTTCAAATTATATGTTTCGTCTCAATTTAAGCTTTTCGTAGTAAAAAGTTTGTTGTACTTATCTTTTTTATTACGGCGCTTTTCACATGTTTTTGACATTGACGCCAGTGGTAAAAACGAAGTTGAAAACAGTTTGCGCAGTTTTATGATATATATCTGTCCTAATATTTACTTGATTACAAAAAAAAAATACGTTGTAATTCCACCCTCTCAAAAGGCAAACTTCAAATTCAAAATCTGATACAAGCCAAGTCGAAGACTGAAAAAAGTTGATATACTAGCAATAAATAATGCAGTGCTTAATATTATGGAATGTCCGGTCTCAGGGCAAGATTCCAACGAAAAATAACAACTTCATATCATTTGAATACGATGAAAAGCCAAACGGTATGCATTATTCATTTGAGGAGAGTCGGGTGCTCGCATATGATACAATTTATTATAAGTGCACGCAATATTAGGACGTAGACGTGAAGAGATGAATAGTCGCTTATAGGTTTTTCCTGTAAAATATTTTTCAGAAACATAACGCTTCTAAACGAAGCAATGTTCCTGGAATTCATCGAAAGCTTTTTTATTCCAATACAAAATATTTATTTAATGAAGGAAAGTAATACTCCTTATTTGACAGATGCTCTGGTGAGCCATATCGCACAGTAAAAATGTATAAAGATATGGTCTAAGGATTGTGTGGATAGCGCGTCTACAACAACTGAACCATCGATTATGTTCTATGAGCTGAACAGACGTACGAGTATGTGAGATTATACAATGTTTGTAAACGCACTCATAATACCGGCGACATTCCAGAATGGGACAACGGTTTTAAAAAACTAAACAAAACGAACAGGCTTTTAGTGTGACCAGTTAACAGCAACGCAAAAAAAGAAAATACTCATAAATCTAACACTTAATAAAACTCAGAACCACCAAAATTATCCCTCAGTAAATTAATATTAAAATGCTCCAAAAGTCATTACTCCATCATTAGCCCAACAGTTCATCATAACAGAGAGCCGCGACCAAAATAAATTAGCCAAGCCACGACACTGTGGCACTTCAAACAATTTGTCTCGTCTATCATTTGTCTGGCTATTTGCTTAAACCTCATCTGCTATGGACAGAAGGGGGAGCAAAAACATCGAGGGAGCTCATCCAGTTCACTCCCCACAAAATTCTTCCCAATCTACACTTACATCGCTATTCTGTTCTCAACTGCAAATTACGCACACATGGACACTAATGTGCGAATGAAACGCCTGTCCCGTTGGAGTTACGCACACAGTGATGACTCACTGTGTGCGTAACCAATCACATTATGTAGATTGATGTGTGCGTTGCAGCATTGCTGTGAAGTACTCAGTGAATCAAGTCTGTATTATCTGTGAACAGCCACTTGGATGTCGGCGGATGATTGATTGCTGTGGTGTCGCTGACTCCGCGACACTTGGTTAGTCTTAGCTACGGATCACGGACAGATGGGGTAAGATGGCGTTAAAAACCCATAATTTACTCAGGGTTATGACAAATACATTCGATGGGGATTCTTTTTTATACTTTTCGTAGAACACTTACAAGGGAGTGCCTTTTCTCTCTGAATGTTATGGACTCATCTTGAATACGTTATGCAAAGAGAAACATTATTTACACGCAGACACAAATTACGAGTAGATATCTAAAGTATCCAGAGATATGAAACCCTCTTCAGAACAAAAGACAGTTGATTCACTGAATCAGACTAACCTCCATTTATAAATTTTTGCAATTCCTCCTATATTTATGAAAATACTTCCTACACATACATTATCTACTAATGTAATTCAAGAAATTTTTTGTTTATTTTTACTAGTATAAATTTCCTGCAAAGTTTAGAATAAAAAAAAAACTGGTTACCTGCACAGTTCAAACGTTACCTGTAGAGTATAATTTCTTCTTAATTGAATTTACTCATAATGAAAAATAAAAACATTTATTTTAAATCAGAAAAACCATTGTCGCTGTAGCAGATTGGTAATAGTATAGATCTACCTATTAGAAGTAGATTATTAATTAGATCGGAAGCCTATTTTGATAGTAAAAAGAAAAAAAAAATGTTATTCTAAATACGTTCCTGAATAATTCTTCATAAATTCCGATATCTTTACAGTCATACATAATATAGGTATCTATATATTCAGTTTTAATATCGCAAATTTGCCCAAATATATTTTTCAAGCGCAGCACTGTTCCACAATTGCAGGAACGCGTTGCCCAATACAGACATACATTGTAAAACGAAATTAATTAAATTAAATAATTGAATATATATATTCATTACACAAATTAATTAAACCAAAGCCATGGAACTCGAATGGCGTCAAACACACGCTTTCAATTTGCTTGGTGATATCAACACAATATATTGAAATTCGATAAGTTTGATAGAATTATGTTCTCATTGAGTTTTTATAGTAGGAATTCATAGAGGTTCCATATGTATGTTGAAGATTTCGAAATGTTGATGGGTGGAGTAACCAGAATTCGGAGTATATAGAGGATGATTGAAAGTTGCACCAGTAACAGTAAAGTTAAAAGAGAATAACATGTGAAGAAGAGGGATAAAACGCATGACTAAAAGAGTTAGATTAAAAATGTGGGTGGATGAAGAGGAAGAGGAAGGCCGCAGAAAAAATTGATGGATTGTGTGAAGAATAATAATATGAGATAGAAGGGAGTCACTGATATAATGGCGGTTGTCAGGAAGGAATGGAAGAAGAAAACGTGTTGCAGCGACCCCAAGTAACAAGGATTAAACAAGGGTAGGAAGATGATGATATCGTCATACGGCCTAGCACTAGCGTGCTAAGTAAACTTAACGTGAATTTGTGAATTTTTAATTTCTTTATTTATTTACTTTAAAGGCTTCATTCTTATCTTTGGGTCATACTAATTGTGCTTGTCGTATTTCAAACCAAAATGCTCTACGATAATCGTATTTGAAATTCGAAGATCCACTCGAATCAAATACTTTTGTTTAAGCCATCGGTTAGTGTCAACCAAGAAGCTTATATAGACCAAAGTGGAGGCATCACTCTAAATACCTAAGTGAAACCAACTGTGTGCAGACGCTCTCTTTCTGAATGCATACATAAAAACGAGACAGTGATATGTGTTTTCTTTATCTTATGTATGCATTCAGAAAGAGAGCATCTGTCCACAGTTGGTTTCACTTAGGTGTTTAGAGTGTTGCCTCCACTTTTATTTATAAGCTTCTTCGTGTCCACTATTTAAAGTCAGACTATCTAACTAAGCTATCGTGAGGTCACGTAGATTAGATAAAATGAATAATTAATACCATTTCTGACTGTTCCAATGGTTCAAATTAAGAGGATGACCTAAAATGAAATTGAAGATCTATAGTTATACTAACCATTCGATATTATAAATCATAATACCGCGCCTATAAATCAAAGTTCGTACGGATTTTTTTATGGTTTTTACCAATTGAAAGAGGAATTATCTAGGCTATAAATTATTAGTGCTATCAATGCGAAGCTAGGGCGGATAGCTAGTAATATTATGAAACTGAAGACACTTTTGTTCCTTTTGTTTCGCGGTATTCTCTGTAATGACTGGTCTAATAATGAAAATTATTTCACTAATAATCTATTAGCTATCTAGCTATATTTTAATTTCAAAAATATTAGAGATCGCGTGGGCGAAGTCGTGGTCAAAAGCTAGTCTATACAAATCAATAAGATTGAAGTGTCTGTTTGTAGGTAATGACGAAATAACTGCTTTTTCGAAATGATGAAAATATTTACGGTACTCATATCAATAAATCAATTTTTTTAACTTTTGTCTGTCTATGTTTTTTTCGGCTAATCTCTGAAACAGCTAGACCAATTTTAACTGGATTTTCACTGGCGGATGTTATAACTTATACGGAATTAAAAAAAAGCGAAAGAAAATTCAACGGACGAAGTCGAAGTCGAATTTGGACGAAGTCGCGGGCTTCAGCTAGTTATAAATAAAGTTATAACGATCATAAATATTGGAAAGAAGATTTACGAAAGGAGTTTTGCAATAACTTTATTAATCTTCTTAGTAGGTAAAAGTTTTACGCTGAAAATACAAAAAAAAAAACTTGAAAACCATTAAATAAATTTAAAACACGTTACAAAACCTGAGACACGAAATTGTGGTAAAAAAAGTATTTAACCATTTGTCTTTTTTTAAAATTAAGTTCTTTCTGGAGTTAGGTAGAAGTTTTATAATGCCAGTATCATTTTATTTAGTTATGAACTTGAGTTGGGAAATGTTTTATCTACATTTAAGACTTGTTTGCCCGGAGGCCTTGTGGCCCGTTAAACCGTGTTCAAAAGGGTCGAAATTTATTTAAAAAGACTGGCTGCAATTCCAATTTATGAAACAAATTGAAGAGAAATATGAATAGACAATACGCGCTCTCGATTTTAATTTACACTGGTGGATTTTCGGGTCTACTCTTTATAGCAGATCTTTTTATGTCATAATATTATTTTGCATAACAGCGAATAGCATAAACTTCATTTCGCAGAAAATTGTTTGGCAGACACCCATTTATCATACATTCAAAACTCATAATTTTATAAGTCAGTAATATCATTTGGCATACATTTCATATGCATAATAATCGAAAAGTAGAACCATCGTATCGCAGAAAGTTCACAGTCAGAATCGTCTTTTAGCATACATTTCATAACCGTTATAATTGAAAAACTCATATTTCATATTGCAGAAAATTCATAGTTAGAATAATTTTGTATTTTTAGTATTACCATAATAATTAAATCATTAAAAATATTTGTATTAGTTCATTATAATATGCTGGTATTATCACTGAGTTGATTGTCAACATACGTGGTTTTTATTTCCCTGTAAGAAGCATTCAAACATGCAAACAAGCATGTAAGCATGCAGAATGCAAGCAAGCATGCAGAATGCAAGCAAGCATGCAGCATACAAGCAAGCATGCAGCAACACGCAGCATGCAAGCGAGCCTGAAACATGCAAATGAGCATGCGACATGCAGCAGGCATGGTTTCTGTCACGGCTCCGGCTCTGCGGGGCACCGGCGGACCCACGCGACCTTGCGTCGCAGAGGGTTTTAACGCTCGCAGCCGCGGCTGAGGCTGCGGTGGTGAGCGTTAAAACTACTTGCTTTTCAGACCGCGGGCCGCCTCGCCCCTCCACGCCTACGCGGGCTTAAATTACACTCTAGGCGTAGGGCAAACAAGACTACGTGAAGTCGGTTTTGCAGCGATTCGTTTCTGGTACTAACTTTTGTTGCACAACATAGACTTTTAAAACAATATTTTCGTTTTTATTTAAGGTTAAAAATGTTTTTTTTTTATAGAAATGGCAATATGCCTAATAAAATTATACCAAATGAAATTCTGCCATCTTCATAGTATGCCAAGTGAAATTATACCAAATAATTGTCTCTCTAAATAAACGTTATGCTAAACGAAATTATGCGAAATAAAATTCTGCCAACAAAACAGTACGCCATAGTAAATTCGGACATATAAACGTTCGGCCAAGCAATCATATATTAAATAATTTTTATGCCTTAAAAATATTCGTATAAAGAAGATTATGCTAAGTGTGTTATGCCAAATAAATTTCGGAGTATCAAGATTCTGCCAGATAGAGGGACCTGTTGATTTTCACACGTATGTTCTTAGTAGTAAAACATATAGTTATTTATTGTTTTTATTAGGTATATTATATAATGCTATTACAAATATTTAACCATGTTTGTAAAAGCAATAAATAATAAACAAACCATCACAAATACGGATCATACGGATCTTTAATTTTTTGATATAATAATATAACTGACGCTCAGGAATAAGGTATGCTTCCTTTTGGGGAAAGTTCCTTTTTTTAAATCGATCATTATAGAGCAGCTTTGAGCATTGTGTATTATGCTCTTTATATCTATATCTGTGTCAAAAACTCACCCTTCCATACAAACCTATTAAAACCTTAGTGCCGAGTTGATTTTATTGAATTGGCTCCCTTTTCTTTAGTGTCGATACGGAACGCTAAAAATAAATAGACTGAAACGAATTGTTCGAAGTTCTTGAATTGAAATTTTACCGATTTATTTTATTTAGGAAAAGTGTAGGAGGCATTGATACAAAATAAACATTATTAAATATTTCTGAAATGTATTGGCAGTTATTATGATGTTAAAATGGGTGTAGAACTGCCAAAGCAAACCAACTATCTAAACGTCGTTTTAGAAGTCGGTGATCACTGATCTAATAATTGTTGTTGTAAATTAGTTAATTAATTGTTGCTTTAAATTAGAGCCAATGGATTTGTGCGTGTGTATCGCACGACGACTGCATCAAACGTGATCAGCTCCGATGACATGACATTCACAACTCCATTCGGCGTTAAATTTCAATTACTATTTAGTAGAATACAAAACGATTAATCGTTAAAACATAACAATAGTTTCCACATGATTAAAAAAAATAACAAAAAATAAAACAATCAGATCAAAATAAGACCTCTCAAAATTTACTGATTTTCATTATTCAATAATGGCACGCGCCGTTAAATATAATTTTGTTTAAATTACAAAAAAAGTAATACAATAAAATTTATATTATAAAAAAGACGTCCGTATGAAAATACACGTCGCGAACAAAAGTTGGTATACAAATAAAACTTCAATAGACTATTGGTATTTCTCATACAATCTTGGCAAAATATCAACAGCTTCGGAATCACGCAGCTGCAATATAAAACTCCGCAAGTTTCCACTAATCTTTAGTAGTACTTCCACAGTGCCATATGGGCCCATTCTTAATGAAAACACAGCCTAATATACACCAGTGTTGTACCATTCGATGAGAATTGAAAAATAAAATTGGCAGTACCCCAATTTTGCGCTTCAATAAATGCAGTTCACTGCAATTGTGTGCAGTACACAGTGTAGTACTTTTGTTTTCCTGAAACTTGCTCTAAGGAAGTATGCCAATTGAAAATGGTTGTTTATTTTCTTTACAGTGTATTACAGTTTTTTGTTCGATTGAGTGCGGCCGATTGAGATTCTTTCTTGGGCTCAATTGTCTCGATTAGCTATTCGATTGGTATTCAAATTTGGTTACGTTGTTTATGTTAATTTGACAACATTGGCAAGTCTTCGTTAGAGTTGATACTTGGTCTTACTAGGTAGGTACATCCAGAATATTATACACAGTGAAAGGGACATAGTGACACAATTTTTTCCCATGGATTCAGCACATAGGTAACTGAAGAGGTCGTGACTAAGTAAAAGATGGTCCTAGCTGTCATTCGTAGATTTTTGACAGCTATTAGATTGATTTACTAGCTAATTCTGAATACCTATTCATCATTTCAGCCGAAAGACGTCCACTGCCTGACACAGACCTCCCCAAGCGGGGGTTTTGCCACAATCGCCACGCTTGGCACGCGGGTTCCCGATCGCAGTATGGTTGTTACAAAGGCACAGAGAACGCAGCTGCCTATTCTCTGGTATGTCTTAGTCGCCTCTTGCGACACCCACGGGAAGATATGGGATGGTGCTATTCTTTACGTCCGACACCACACGGACAATTCTAGCTTCTGAATACCTATTCAGAAGCTAGAAAATCTGACAACCAGTCTTACCAAGGGATACCGTGTTACCTAGCAACTGGGTTGTGGAAGTCAGATAGGCAGTCGCTTCATGTAAAACACTGGTATACAGCTGCATCCGATTAGACTGGACGCTGACCCTTCATAGTTGGGAAAAGGCTAGGCAGATTATGGATTCAGTACATCAATCTAGATCCTCCAGCATACAATCTTTAGTCGTCATTTTATTCCTTAAATCAGCTGATACATATTGTATTTTAACCGTGTATGAATTTCAGTCTTAACAGTTTAATAATAACACGTATCTTCACTTGACTCCGAGGTTGTCGACATGTGGGATGTGAGTAAATTACTTAGTAATTGTGCCGATTGTAGTGACGGCCAACATAATCATTGGCGAAAACCTGGACCTACATTTGAGGAGGCTCTCATTGGGCAGCCGAATCAAGGGCTTGATTCAGAAATTGTTTTAATTTATAAACAACCTTGTAGTACAGTCAACAGCAAAAGTAGATGATCAAAATCAGAAATTCAATACTAGTGAACGGAGTTCGCGTCATAATTGTGTGGCGTCGAAGTGATTCAAAAGTATGTGTATGACAATCACATACTTTTAATAAATAAACTAGTAATAAATTATATAAATTAGTGTTAGTAAATTAGTATTGAATTTTTGTTTTTGATCATCTACTTTTGCTGTTAACTGTACCTACAAGAAGTGCTTAGGAAGTATCGACATAATAAAAACAAAACTAAGACCATGTTGTACAGTCAACAGCAAAAGTAGATGATCAAAATCAGAAATTCAATACTAATGAACAGAGTTCGCGTCAAAACTGTGTGGCGTCGAAGTGATTCAAAAGTATGTGTGTGACAATCACATACTTTTAATAAATAAACTAGTAATAAATTATATAAATTAGTGTTAGTAAATAAGTATTGAATTTCTGATGTTGATCATCTACTTTTGCTGTTGACTGTACACACAAGTTAATGGATGAAGCCCTGTTCTTCTAGGTAGATCACAAAGTAATCTGTGTTAAGGAGAAACAGATTCCACTCCCTAATGGGGTAACAATAGTACTGATGCGTTCATGTTTCTAAGTCTACAATAAAGATGTATTATGGACAATAGTACTGTACAACCGGCCATGTATATTACATAGAAAAAAAAAACTGATCTAGCATGAACTGAATTCATGGAAAAAGTTTGCGTCACCGTTCAACCGTGTATTATTTGACAATAGGAAAGCCAGTTATTATTTGACAATGCCATGGGATATATAGGATGTTGTAGCTATGTAAATGACGTATGGATTGATCGGTAAAGGTTAAGCTACGCTTGTCATGGTCGGACTGAAGATGGTGACCATCCTTTTCACATGGAGTTCTCCCCGTGCCTCGCAAAGCACGTAAACCTCAGCCCCGGCTGTCATTTTGTAGATCTTTGACAGTCGTTATAGGAAGTCAGAACAATCAGTTTTACTAAGGGGTATCGTGTAACCCAGTAACTGGGTTGTGGAGGTCAGATAGGCAGTCGCTCCATGTAAAAAAACTGGTATTCATTTGTATCCGGTTAGACTGGAAGCCCAAACCAACATATTTGGGAAAAGGCTAGGCAGAATATGTTGATGCTATGAGATATTTTGCCCATCAATAGATTCACAATTGGACATCGACTCCTCCATACCCAGCTAACCACGATCATAAGGGAATTAAGTTCAAGCTAACTTAGTTTCAACTAAACACCCCAACGTAGACAGTTTCAAACCAGTGATATCTTGGAAGTTAGTTAGTCGAAGTAGTCAGTTAAGTTACGGACAGTTACTGCAAACACTAAGGTGACCTACATTAGTACCTAATGCATTCTAGAAGTTTAGCGAAACTTAGGTTTTGATACCTAGGTGCATTGATGGAACTGGGAAGTCGGAATTGTATTTTCTTGATATTATGATAATAACATTACATTTAGTTAGACTATGATGGAAGTGCAGATGTTTGAAGAGAATATCAGTCTTCTCTATAATATGTTTTCTCAACTCCATTTTCTCTCAACTATGACAGCGTGTGGACAGTACGTTTGTAATAGTCATTCTTTATTAGTTAAACAAAATGCTTAAGTTATTTTTTGTATTTGATACTAGCTGATTCCTGCGACTTCGCTAGCTGAGTCCGCGTGAACTGCGGTTATCTGTGTGGCTTTATTATTCTTGCACGGCTCCTCATTCATTTTCTAAAATAAAAGTAGCCTGTTACTCTTGATAGCATCTATAGCTATCTGCCAGTGAAAGCCCCGTAAAAATCAGACCATCTGTTTCAGAGATTATCCGTAACAAACAGACAGACAAACAAAAACGTTATTATTATTTTTTTGTTTTTGGTACTGTGTAAACTGTTACTGTTATTACAAACAGACACTTCAATTTGTATTAAATCGTCAAACGAACGTTTGAAGATTTAAAAAAAAAAAACAGTGCTTGGCAGGCTTGTCTGAATAGAAAAAAAAAACCTATCAGATGCTTCAAGAGGCTATAAAAATAAGCCGTTTTCCGCAATCCTATCAAACAATATTTTCCAATTTTTTGCAGAATTACAATTTCGTACTTGTTCTTTTTTTGCATAATTAGGTATATGCTACAAACGTGTAAAAGTCATTTTACATAAATATCATTTTAATCAGTTGGTCTATAAATAAGTACTCCCATTTTGTTCGAAGAAATTGTATGATGGCAACGCTCAAACTTTTAAACAATTTCGATCGAAAAATAATTTCAAAATTACTAAAGTTAAATTGACAACTCAAAACAGATATTTCATAAAAGCTTTATACCTATTACAATAATTGCTCTTAATAACGGGTTATTATTTATTGGGAGGGAATATAGGAAGTAGCGCACAATTAAGGGGTATTACTGATAATTGATCAATGAATTCTCGGTAATGGACATGGGTAAAGTGAAAAGTTACCGGACACGCATTACAATAATGGTTATTACGGGAATCAATCTGTCTATTCGATTATTGAATATCGATCAAAATAGAGCGAGTTCAAAACGACATGTCTGCAAGTAATATTTTTTGCCGTCAGTTTAATTTAATGTTCATAAATCTTTTATAGTGATAAATATAATATACCTAGGTTGTTACAAAAATTGCTAACCATTGAATAAATACAATCCACGAAGTAAGTATAACACATACTTCGTGATACTCTTTTTTTTTTCTTGAAACTATTTTGAATTGACGGCAAATTTTAATACAAATCTCCTTGGTGAAAATCATTGGCCATCTACTTATGTGTAGTTCTTTTTTTAAATATTGAAGTGAAAACTTCTTTAGCGGCGTTGAGCACTTTTTCTGTAATGGGTATAAAATCTTAAACTCGCGTCAGGACACGTGACCTGATCGAAAAAGCGTAAGACGGATGGAGAGTAGAGTAAAATAATTGTAATAGTTTTAAAGTGTTAAATTTTTAATGTAATATAAATTGTCATGTTTGTGTACGATAGCGCAATAAATGAATATTGTATTCTACCACATAAATGATAGTACTTTTATACTGATAAAGCAATTGGTGCAAAATTATTCCCTAACCATTCCAAAATATCAAACATGCTCAACGTTAATAATCAAGTTTTCACTTCTGCCGGCACTCCCGGAGTGCAACCCGTCTTTTTGGAACGAAGTTCCTTATCGCGCGTTGTGAAAGGGGGCTAGACGGAAAAAATTCTTACGAAAAGTTGTCACGACATTTGACATTTCGTCATTCATTTGATTTAAGAGCCATCTATTAACGTTATTGGCGCAACTGTGCTCTTCGAGATCGATTTACGAACGGCCAATAGATGGCGCAGAAATAATTTATTGGTCTTTCTATCTAAATAACTACGCATTGTACTAACATGTTAGAAAATGTTAATCTTTAAAATTACTTACTTACAATGTAAGCAGCCATAATAACTTTTCATTCCTCGCTTTTTTTTTGCCCTGGCTTAAAGCCACTTAAATTCACTTTAACGCATCACATTAATCAGTGAAGGAATTGTAATAAAATTGTAATAAAATTCCTTCACTAATTAATCGAAAGGAACTTCGTTCCATCCGGGTGTCCCTTGACACCTCTCAAGTTTTTTTTTTTTCACCAAGGAGTGGCGTTAGTGCTGTTCTTTTTCACCAAGATAATAAATACTTCACGATGGACTATTTAAATACTTTGGGGTACAGAATATGTTACCCGTCCGTTCTCCGGTCATATTTATTTCCCACGGTAAAAAAAGTGCTTCGTGTGCGAAAATTTAACACTGCTGACGATACCATCAAAGCATTTCAGCGGTTAATCTTCGACCTCCTGCACATAAATTATTGAAATATTTCGAAAACTGGTCCACCCGAATGCAAAAATATTTTAAAAAGGTATTAATAAACTTTTTTTTTCATATTCAAACAATTTTTAGAACAGCCCACGTATTAGTTCTCTGCCACACCGGAGAAGTCTTAGATAATATTGTCAGGAAGGTAAAGTCGTCAGAAATGTTCCAAAGATGCAACACGCACCGCTTATCAAAGCCTGTTAGTTTTTACAAACACAGTCACCCATATGCGAGAGAATAACTTCAAAACTTCATAAACCCGATAAAAAAGATATTGAAACAAGTTTGAAATGATTAGATAGAGGTACTCTATTTTATCAAACATATATTTGCTATCGTTCCACTATTCATAAAACCATTTGTGAATATTTATGAATAAACATAGTAAACAAAACGAATTCAATGGGAATTCGTTTTAAAATTTAGTTTAAAATAACCATTGAAAGTGTTGAATGCATACGCATACTGATTGTAGCTTTACAGACAAAATAGTTTTATTCTCATTCATATCTATGAACTGATAACAGTTGCACACTTTATGCTGGCAAACATACGCTCGTACAGGCAAAAAAAAGAACAAAAACAAGTGTTTCAAAATAAAACTGGATCTTTTCAAAAGACGATTTTTAAAATTGTAAAGATTTTCCTCGCTGGATCACTCCTACCTATATCCAGAGAAGATTCTCGATTTATAAATCTGAGCCTAGCCATTTATGCTCTTTTGTGCACAAAAAGAACATTTGCCTACAAGTGATGACTTGTGAATGTGCGAGATATTTGGTTGTCCCTATGCGGAGAATAAAAGTCAAGTGAATGTTCCATGAGATAATTGTATTTGATTAAGAGTGACTGGTCAACATTGTACCAAAAGTGACTAACTAGAAGAGAGCTTCTTTTTAAAGCATAGCGTAATATGAAGAAAGTAGTACAAAAGAAATTATGTCACTATTGTGCAATACTGATGATTCGTATACAAACACTTTGACTGCAGTGAAACACCAAAAGAAGAACGCAGTGAAAAACCCTAAACATAGGATCTAAATTACTAAATCAGCAAACATAGTTATTTGTAGTATAAAAGCTTCCTTATTTACCCAAAAAGAGGTCTTTGAACTAACTATAGAACAATTACCGGCTGGTACTAAGCGACGCTAAACCAAAGTCAATACTGTCGATACCTACGTAATAGGTTCGTACTGGATAAGTTTTAGATATCCCATTACGTGGCTCGACATGGAAGAGGCGTGGGGCTGGCAGACTTGCGAGGGTCATTACGACCAATATTCTTTGTATTTAATTTGCTGTCGCTTAGGTTGCGTTGAAAGGAATAGTTATTGGTTTTCGAAGGTGAGTGGTGAATTAGAATTATAATTTCTGTATGTTGTATTTTCTGTAGTACTTCCTTGGGTAGTGTTGCGTCTATGTAAAACTCATGAAGAACAAAAATCATGAAGTGAATGAAAAACATTGCAAATTGACAACTATCTATTTTTTAAATTGCATACGTTGCTAGATATTATGTGAAATTACATGTAACAATAAATAACGTATTCGTACATATTTATAAGCTGTAATTTCAGCTTCTTATAAATCTCAAACAAATAGTCACATCCATATAATAAATTCACAAACACTTACGAAGAAAACGCGAACAAGAAGTTTTTTTCGTTTGTTTGTACGTAATTTTTAGGCTGGCAACTCTAATGTCATAAGTAAGTGACAGACGGACAGACAGACGCTCTTTCTACTCCAACGAAGAGTGCTTTTACTTTCCCAATTCACTGAATTATTCACTCGTTCGAGTTTTTTCGTCTCTCGTCTAAATTCATATTCGCATTAGGGTGTACATGCATTGGTCGGGCAAACATCATTTAAATATTTGATCATTGGGCAAAAAGGGACATGCCCGTGATGCCGTATGGGGAAAATCATTTACTAAAATAAACAGCTTAATTTTTTTATGAAAAAGTAATCTAACGTGCTAGGTTTCATTAAAAATATATTCAATCAGATATAGAGAACTATGCGTGATTTTTAAAGTTGGTATTTTCGTAATTTTCGATGATAAACAGATAAACACATTTATTGGTAAGAAAAAATTACACGTTTCAATTTTTTGGTAAATGATCACGTCACGTCGGTAAAACTAAAAAAAAAGAAATAACAATTGATTAATCACTTGAAATAATTAAATTAAAAACTTAGTCATTCATTAACAATACTACATTGAATATACGAATTGCTTAGTAAAAAGAAATAATTAAATTAAAAACTTAGTCATTCAAATTTTATAAAACTTTATAAAATAATTGCATAAACAGACATCATTAAATTAAAAACATAATTAAACTAAAGGCTCAGTCACTCAATAACAATAATAAATTAAATAATAAGAACAATTGATTGATTATTATTTAACACAAATACACAATTTATTTTTAGACAGTTTCATAATTTAAATATTATTATTTTTCACCAGCCTAAAATGTCCCATGGCTGGGGAAAGGTCTCTTCAGAGTCTTTCCATGTATTTTTGTCTGGCGCCACCTTGAACCAACCCTCACAGTACACGGGTCATCTCATCACGTCTCTCCGGTCTCGGCGAGCGATGCCGACCGTCCTCAGGCATCCATTGAGTTGGATTCAAAGTAAAATAATAATAATAATACCAGCATACAATTGTACCACTGCAGGGCAAAGGCCTCTTCTCATACAGAGAAGCCACGAGCATTGATCACCACGTGCGCTCAAGGCGGATTGGCGATTTCAAACTTATAATAATTACTAGCTTTTGCCCGCGACTTCGTCCGCGTGAATGTCGGTTAAAGTGGATGAAGACGAAGTCGCTGATTAAAAAGTCTAGTCAAGCCTGTGACCTTCCCCGGGGTTCAAGCTATTTTCATTCCAAACATTAAAATCGGTTCAGCCGTTTCGTCGTGAAAGCGTAACAGACAGAGTTACTTTCGCATTTATAATATTAGTATGGAAGTATGAATAAAGTAATAAAGTATGTATTAAGTATAGTTAAGTCCAGGTTTTCTCACGTAGTTTTCCTTCAGCCATGTCAGTGATGACCAAGATATACGTCATCATTTTTTTCATTTTTCATAATTTTAGCCGAAAGACGTCCACTGCTGGACATGGGCCTCCCCAAAGGGGGGTTTTGTCATAATCGCCACGCTTGGCAGGCGGATTGGCGATCGCAGTATGGTTGTTACAAAGGCACAGAGAACGCTGCTTCCCAATTTCTGGTAAGTCCCTTAGTCGCCTCTTACGACACCCACGGGAAGATATGGGATGGTGCTATTCTTTACGTCCGACACCACACGGACGGAGATATACGTAGAAAGTACATATTATGAAATTGAAAAAGTCACATTGGTAGGTACTCGCTCATGCCCGGTTTAGAACCCCACAACGTCGTGGATGAGACGCGGCCGCCTTAAACACTGGGCCATACGACACATCATCATCTTTTATTAAAAGTATTAATATAATTAAATAATAATGTTGATTTAATCGAAGTTCTTTTGGTCACTGAATGACACGTTTTATACATTCCAAATACCTTACAAGTGACCATATGGCCATAAATCTAATATAATAATATGTATCATAGACTTATGCCATGAACTTAATACTTTATTTATACTTGTTACTTATGTGCGTCTTGCGCCATTATAACACGCCTTATCCAAAACAGATGCTTCCTTCAAATTAATGTCGACAACTTTTTAAACTTTTCAAAGCCCAAACCAAAATTTCTTGGAAAAAAACTTTTAAGAATACACGACGTATTCTTCAAGCAAAGTAGCCAAGTGAGAAAGGATGAATTGTTTACTATTATAATATTGTACTATGAATTCCTGCCTAATTTAAGAAGACTTTGTAAATTGTTTTACCCAATAAAAATATTATAAAGTTTGTTTGTTTGGTGGAAAGCGCTAATCTAAGGATCTACTGGTTTAAATTGAAAAAATCTTTTTGTGTTGGATAGTCCATTTATTGAAGAAGGCTATAGGCCCATGCGAAGCCGGGCCAGGTCGCTTTACCCAATGACTTGAATCAACATGTAGTAGTAAGCCGAATATAGAGGTTTCTTAACTTAATATTAAAAACATACTTACCTCACATAGTAATTTATTATTTCGTTTGATTATTAGAGGCACACTTCCTATATTTTTAACAACTCTGACATTTTTACCTTAATCTTAAAATGTACCTGCTTTTTTATATTTGGACAAGTTTTTGACATTGAAAATTTAATATGAGTTTGCGACTAAGTATATTATTTAAAACGTTTTTAATTAGGAGAAATGACTTTCAATTGATTTCGATTTTGAATCCAGTAGTTAGTGATGTTGTGTCCTAAAGCAAAAGTTTCGAAGTTCTTATTTCATTGAAAGCAAGATTTCTCATCAATTAAGATCTTCTTCATCAGCTTAGACACCGACCTAAAAGTTACTCAGTCCTATTTAGTCTTATTATTGTTGTTACCGAAAAACATTTGAATACGCAGTGTTCTCTTTTTAAACAGTCGGCATTTTCTGTTTACGTTCCCATCCCTCAGCAAACAATGAAATGTTTCGAAAACTTTTAATGGTGATCAAACAATCGTTCCGTTTCGTTTTTGCACGGCGAGGCGCTGGCGTGCCCATCGGACGGGTTGCAAAATTTTTATTTTATTTTTTTCTATAAAACACTCCATTTGCTTAATGCTGCCAGTTGTCGCGTTTATGAGTAACTTTAATGGATTTTTTTGTTGACGCCGATATTATTAAAAATGTAAACCTATTACAGAACGTATTTTTTTGATTTTGTTTTTAACATTGAGTTCCAGACTGTATTTTTTTAGATTCAAATTTAATTTTAAAAACTTAATGTACAGTGAAAGTTTTTACCTTTTGATAAGAAGTTCCTCCAGGAATACGATTCCATTTCATTCTACGCTAATAAACATCTATCCAATATAAATGCATTTTACCTTATAAATTGATTTCGTAGCTCTATTTAATAATAAGAACATAACGCAAACTCAAAAGATACGCTGTAATATTAATATCACTCAGTTTTATAGTCTCATATAAAAATATGTTACGGCCTTTTTACGGCATGTCCTCTCTTGATGTCGTCGCACCCTTATTAATTTTGCTTGATCTAATATTAATATCTTATTAGGTTTTACTATAGTTTATGACTCTTTGCAGACTTTATTCTAGCCTTAAAATGGTAATCAACTAACTATTACTTATATAGGTAAGGTAAGTATGTCTTTTTGAGGACTAAAAAATTTTTTATTGGTCCTCCTTTTGTAGATTTTTTTGTATCACGTTTAGTAGTTTTCTAATTGAGCTGTTGTTTTGTTGTAAGTAATTGAGAATGCTTATTAAAATAATGATTTGCAGACAGACACGAATTCCACTCACGTGCTGCGCTTAATATTTACTTAATATAATAAAGCTGAATAATTTGTTATTTTCAGTAGGTTCAATTCTAAAAAATATTCTGCTAATAGGAAGGAACGTCATCTCAGAAGGCTCTAGGCAATTTTTTATTGGAAAAAAAATCACGCAAACGATACGCGGCGTAAGGCTAGTCGTCAGAATACGGATAATGATTTGAAAGTTCACCTGAAAACAAATATTAAACAAGTCCCACAATATGAATGTCATACAAAACAATATTTAATACCTAGGAATTTTATAATAGAAATCCTAGCCGTCTGGCTTTTACACGGCCACAGCGGAGCATTTCAGAAAATCATAAAAATTTGACTCAGCACAGATTAAACTTAACAATAAGCATTGAAAGGTCTCATTCAACTGAAAATATGAACAAAAAATATCGTTGAAGAAAATCCAAATGTAAAGCAAATTACTTTTCTGAATGTACAAAAGATATTGTAAAAGGTACCTCCGTTCTTTTGGGGTGGACAATAAACTGCACGCGCGTTGTCAATACGGCAAGGGCTCTTGGCAAGGAGGAGTAAATTTTATTAAAACGCCGCAAAAATATACCCTGAGCTGATTCTGACAGTCTGTGGCAATATATTGATATAGATAAACGATGATAATGAAATTGCTGGGGTAAAAGACTTACCCCTGGTCGGTAAATGTCGCTGTACTTATTGGATTTCTGATCAGTGAGTGGAAAGTGACTTTTAAGTCTTATTTTACCTGTTGATTTGTGATCAAAGTAAAAAATATCCTCATTCATCATTCATCTCCTATTGATATGAATTAAATATATGAATATACATTACAGTACATTATATGAATATCCAATAAAAATCGATCCAATTTACGTTACGGTCAAATTATTTAAGTTCACTCTGCACGCTCGTGCTGAAACATGACATGAGATTTTGAGATCAATGCTTATTTGAACTATACTTATGCATTGATAGTTTTATTACATTTACCCAAATGATTGTAAAAATATGTCCAACGCATAATCTATGATGATAAGTGAGTAATAAAAGGGCAATTAAAAGATATACATAGTTAAATACAAGAAGATAGAATACAACATAATTGGTATAAATAATGTTTGCTGTACTACAAGCTCTTAACAGCTACACGTTCAACTCCGGGTTAATACACGAATGTCACCAAAAATTTTACAAGGTGGTTATTCTCAATGATACCTATAAGCATTCAATGGATCAAAGGACACAACGGTTCGCGTGCTAACGATCCTGCGCATTAGCTTGCTGAAAGGGGGTCGAGTACAAACGCGGTAGCCGGCCTGGAACCTATAGTGCTACTTCCCTTCGGTCAAATACGTTTGATTGAATAGGTAGAAATTCACGTTATTTTTTCAAAAAAGAAGTAATGCAGAAGCAGAAGCTATCTCTCTTTTATAATTTCATATTCTATGTTATTCTATTTAGAATAAGAGCATTGTGCGTTATCGTGAATTTCGTGACAGACTGAGAAACATTACTATAGCTTTAATAATATGCAGAGAGACAAAATAAGATCCCACTGGCACGTT
Organism: Charanyca ferruginea; assembly: GCA_947361185.1. Lineage (NCBI taxonomy): Eukaryota > Metazoa > Arthropoda > Insecta > Lepidoptera > Noctuidae > Charanyca > Charanyca ferruginea. Next base: position 9,899,921 of record OX376070.1, read on the forward strand.
TTAAGTTCATAATCCAAAAAATGATGTAACCCTAAATCACGCACCTGCGCGTCAGTGTATTTCAAGCTTTGTAATAATATTTACAACGTCACGTTTTTAGGATTAGATTTATGATGCTTTTTTCTAGTTTATATTGTAGTTTGAAAGCCTGAACGATGTTATAACTTTCTTTAGGTTGGTATTTTCGCGTAGATTTAGAGGCGGTTTTACCTTTATTTGGAACAGCGTTTGTAGTATTTTACGACCTGTTAGTTTGTCGAAGTGCCTTGGCTTAACAGTCTGCCACGTTTTAGGCTTAAGTTGCAAAAACTGTCTGAACCTCTCGGATCTAGTTTTAGAAAAGATTCTTAAAACCTCAGATTATGAAACAATAGGCAGATAGACCGCGCGGAACACTGAGAGTGAAAGCAAAAAGCAAATACAAACTCAAAATTGAATAGGTACCCGTAATCTCGTGATTGTATTTGCTTTTTAATTTGTATTTGTATTTTTATTTGTTTTTGTTCACGAGGCATCGTTTTGCGCTATACTGGCTCGTGTCAGTACAGCACGAAGCGCGTTGTAGGTGTGCAATTTGGAATTTGTATTTGCTTTTTTGGCTTCACTGTCAGTGTTCCGCGAGGTCTATCTGCCTTTTGTTTCATTTTATGTTATATAACATAGAAAAACTATAGATACATAGATAATAAAGGTCAGGTTTAATCTTTAGTCACCTTATGCCAGCTACACACGTAACGATCTATCGCAACGATTAAACTATGCAAACCGATCTGCGCAGTTTTAGATCGTATGTATGGTAAATCGTTGCAGATTACCGCAACGATTTACCATACACACGATCGATAAAACTGCGCAGATCGGTTTGCACAGTTTAGATTTATTCCCTTGATGTCGAGTCGCACCACGTCGAGTCGCCGCCACGTCGAGTCGCCGCTACGTTGAATCGCCACTACGTCGAGTCGCTGCCATGTCGAGTCGCCGTCACGTCTACTTGTTCTTTTGATATTTCCTTAGGCTTTTTATAAAAAAAATGTGCATGGTGCCGCCACGTCGAATGTGACATAAAGACGACGTGACGGCGATCCGAAGTAGTGGCGATTCGACGTAGCGGCGAGTTCGACGTAGCGGCGACTCGACGTGGCGGCGACTCGACGTGGTGCGACTCGACGTCAAGGGAATAAATCCAGTTTAATCGCAACCTTACGTGTGTAGCTGGCATTATAGGCGACGATGTACGCTAACGACCTTGAATCGTATGCGCTGTGTCCCTAACTCTTAAGTTTAGTCGAAAAAATAAAAAGAGAAGACAGTACTTGTTCTTTAACTCTGAAAGAGAAAAATGCATATACTAAAAGATAGATAAATTATCTGTAAGATGGTGAAAATACACCTGGTAGATTTTGTGTGATTATCAATTTTTGTCCACATTAGACACCACTTCACGAGTTAATTAAACTATTTTATATTATGAACATAATCAAAACTTTTCACATAGGTACTAAATGATTGAGAAAATGTTCTAATTTAACATCAATAAAATAAATATATTTTTGCAAAACTTTTTGACGTGATCTTCAGTTTAAAATCTGGAAATAAAGTCGCATATTAGCGCCTGTAATTTATAAAACCAACAATTCTTATTTTTCTAGTAGGTACAACAACAAAAAAAGTACCAAAGTTGAGCGTCGTTCCAACACCAAAACAAAAGAAAAACCACAATGGCAAAACATCACTAAACTAGCTAATTTAAATAAGAACTCAATGCACGGGACTGCAAAAATAAATTAAAGAACATTATTGACAGCTAGATAGACAACTGGCTCTTTAAACTTTTTACCCTGTATTTTGCCGCCCTGAATAATTCATTTAAAAAGAGGGTGCGTGAGCAAATTCACCGGAACTTTCTAATGTTACGAGTGAAATAAAAGTTCTCTTCTGCCTTTTAATTTCAATGTCATTACAAGCGTTCTCTTTAAATCTTTGTTCTTTTCAAAATAAGAATGCTAGTTGTTCTTTTGTCTTTATTTTTAAATAGTAAGGGTGCGTTTCGACGTTATTGAGCTTTCTAATGCTTGTTTATTTTTCTGAAGTGATATTGTTTTCAGGTTTTCGGATAAACTTATTATATATTTGCTGCTGCCGGAAATTTCTCATAGTTGCTATGTGCATGGCGTTTACGCGAGATGATTAACTTGGTACTCGTTTTTTGTGGCATATGACTATATTTTAGATTGTACTAAAGTTACCAACGTATTTATCATGAACTTAATATTAACAACTAGATTTTGCCAGCGATTTCGTCCGCGTGAATGTCAGTTATCGCGGATGCGAACGAAGTTGCAGATTAAAAAGTATCTAGTAGTCTATGCACTTCCCCAGAATTCAAGCTATCTTCATACCAAATTTCATCTCTCTGGTTCACACACTAGTTCATAGTTTGTTGAAATGTAAGGAGTGTTTGTCTACTTTTTCAATAATTGTAAATAATAATATGTGAACACTATGTTTCTATGTATACAACTTAGCTGTCATTCTTTACCTTGTAATACTTTGTACATACTTCAAAATAGTGTTTTTATGCAAGGTACATCGTAGTCCGTGTGGTGTCGGACGTAAAGAATAGCACCATCCCATATCTTCCCGTGGGTGTCGTAAAAGGCGACTAAGGGATTTACCAGAGGATGGGCAGCAGCGTTCTCAGTGCCTTTGTAACAACCATACTGCGATCGCCAATCCGCCTGCCAAGCGTGGCGATTATGGCAAAACCCCCCCTTGGGGAGGCCCATGTCTAGCAGTGGACGTCTTTGGGCTGAAATGATGATAATGATGATGACATCGTATTCACGTAAAAAAAAGTTAGTTAAAAACACATTTTTCTTTAAAGAGTAAGTTTTAAGTTTCTTTTCCATTCTTCTCCATACGAAACTACCTTTTGGAAGGGGCAACTAGAATCAACTTTTCTTTTATGACGTTTTAAAAGTGCCTTTTAATGGTCTAATTAAAATAAATGATTTCACTTTGACATCAAAATCGGTTGAGCCGTTTCATCGTGAAAGCGTAACAGACAGAACTACTTTCGCATTTATAATATTAGTAAATAAGTAAGTATGGATTAGTAAATTAGTAATACAATTAGTATAGCATGGATTTTTAATATTAGTTTCGATTCCAATTACCTACAATCATCCTATTAATTCCGAACTAGCCGACCACTCAATTAAAATCCAATTCACGAAACTTTGCTACTAACAAACAAAACTACAAAATCAAAACCATTTAATAACAACCGATGACCAATATAGGACCAATAAGGGACGAAGCCCGGAGGTGTTTGACTAGGTATTCCCGCTGCGTCACTGCACTTCCACTTTTAATAAGTCCACAACCCTCCTTTAATATAGAGAGCCCCAAGGGGTCCCAGGGTACGAACCCCACGTACAAGGGGGGTCGTAAATTTCTTCACAGCACTTGTGACTGTGATTTTTCCCGTCCGAGAATTTAATAATTGCATTTCTATTGTTTATTTGGCCGTTTTAGGATACTTAATTACGTTGTAATTGGGGGGTTAAAAATGTTGGGTGATTGTAATTAATTGCTTGAGGGCCATGTTGCAAATTAAGAAATGGTTAACTTTGTTGTATAAATAATACGAATTATTATGTACTAGCTTTCGTGACCTCGTCCGCATGAATGTCGATTATCGCGGATGCAGACTAAGTCGTAGATTAAAAAGCTTTTCTACAAAAAAGACAACCGCCTTCAAAAACCAAAAAGTGAAAAATAACTTTAAAACAGAACACATGACTTTAGTTTCGGAAGTTGGTGGCTTGGCTGTTCTATTTGTTGTTTTGTATTGCCACCGACTTCCGAAACTAAAGTCATGTGTGTTCTGTTTTAAAGTTATTTTTCACTTTTTGGTTTTTGAAGGCGGTTGTCTTTTTTGTAAAAAAGCTTTTTTATTTTTCGCTTTTTAGTACTTCCTTATCATCCAAATCCATTAAGAAATGGCAACACAGTCAAAACAGAGATTGAAAGTACAAGGTGAGAACATCACAACATCATCCATGTATATTTTTTTGCTTTCTGTCGATTTTTTCAAAAAGTGTTGATTCAATTTCGATAAAATTTATGTGGGACCACTCTTGAGGCATATCCTATCAATCAAAAAAAATAATTTTCAAAATCGCTTTACATTTGCCGGAGAAATCGCGTAACAAATATACAAAAAAAAAATACATACAGACGAACTGAGAACCTCCTTCTTTTTTTGAAGTCGGTTGAAAAGTAGCCAATGCCCTTCCACAGGATTCAAGCTCTTATAAGACTTTTACTTAGCCACGGGTGACCAAAGTTGTTTGTGGTAATTAAGGGCCCTTTTCCTGTCATGCGGATTTTTGGCTGTCCGCATCCTATCATTTCATACATGTTTTTCCTACCATGCGGGCAGCACGCGGGCGGAACGCAGATTGGCTGCGGGCAAGCAGCCTGCGTGCGTGCTAGCCGCATGCGGGCGGCGTTTGTTGTTTTTACTGTGATGCGGGTCGCACGCATGGTCATAATACGCACGAGTTTTGTCACTGGCGACACGCACGACACTGACGCGGCGAACAAAATCGTTGTCCTGCGTGTGGCCAGGAGCGAACTACAAACTAAAAATGAAGTTATTATATGTTTAATTAATTTTATTGTAAAAATGCGTGGGGTGCTACTTTATCATATTTTTGCAAGAATTCGAACTTTTAAGAAGCTACCAAAAATCTATCTGGAATATTTGATATGTAAGCACCCCACGCTTATTTCAATTGGCAATTTCAAGATTTCAATTCTAACAAGCCTTAACACGAGTAGAATATGTTGTTCTGCTTTGTATGGAGCACCAGTGCCTATCTTCCGGCTCCATCATCAGACCTTAAAAGCTAATCATGGTCAAACTGCATTTTAAGACAGTTCTAACAACCCCGAACACGAGTAGAATAATGTTGTATCGTTATGGAGTTCCGTCTAGTGTCTACCTCCCGGCTCCATCATCAAATCCGTTCAATGGTACCATATTATTTTGTTATTGCATTGTCATCGGCCCTTGATAAGAGTGCGAAGTTTCAAATCAATCCGACGTTTTGAAAGAGATGGAAATCGAGTTCAAAGATTCTGGTACACACATCCAAAGCTAATATAAGCGTGTTTATAAAATCAGAACATTATATTTACGAAAAAGTTTATCTACATTGAATACGGTCCTAGTTATAATACAATACCGTAATTTTCACGTAGCCAGCACCGGTATTACTTTAGGTTACTAGCTGTCACATTCAGAACATACCCTATTCATTAAACGTCACCTTTGAATCCTATTTCATTCCAAATCACAACCACCAGTCATAGTTACACGATTCCAGTCCGTTTCTAATCTAAAATAATAAATTTCGGATCTAGCTTCAGTAAAATATTAAATTCCGTTCCCAGTATCCGTCACAATCGAGGACCCTTTGTGGCTGGATATTATTGGATTTGGTAACCGCGCCTTATTTTATTATTTGCTCACTTTAAGCGCAAACACACAAAGGAAAATGAAATCGATATTTTTATTTGGAAGCGATTGTAGAGATGGGACGCTTCCAGAATAACTATGATCGTTGATGCTTTTATTGTTTGTCGCACGGATTTGTGCGTAGTTTTGATGGTAGATAATAAAATAAAGGTTGTCAGCAAATATTTTTAAGCTTTTGTGGAGTGGAAAGTTTATGGTCTTTCGTCTGCCAGAAGCAGGAGTGGGGCTATTTTATTTTCTCTATGGCTTCAGTTTTATGAATGATTCAAGTCACCTTGTTACCCCAATAACTTCGCTTTTTAACTTAAATGTCTTTAGTAGTAGTTAAACATGAAACCTATTATTAGCCATACAATTGTGTAATACACTGTTCCAATGTTTATTTTTTGTATCGCCGTTGATTACCTAAACAAATAAATATTTGTAAAGAATCAGAATTGTTTTTATTCTGTTTAAAATATGTCTTAATATGCTTGCTAATTAACAAATTAACATTTGTGACACGCGTCGTATAAGTGATTCAAACATAATAATATTTGTACCTTCTCTAATAAAATAATAATAATAATAAATCGTATGCCAACACTTAGCGCACAAATACACACTTACAGGAGAGATGATTCTATATTATAAATACAAACCTGAAACCATTCTAAAAAACAGAAATGTGAAAATCTACTGGGGCCGGACTATATTCACAGACAAAACTATTCATTAAAATAGACCTGACATCACTGTTCATGACAAAATTAATAAAACAGTTTACCTAATAGACATAGCGATACCTAACTCACAAAATATTCAAACAACAATTTCCGAAAAACTTAGTAAATACCAAGGACCTCGCCATAGATATAAAAACCCAGTGGAAAGCACAAACAGTCCATATCGTCCCCATAGTACTCTTATCCACCGGTATTGTACCGAAATCACTAACACAAAGCCTTAACAAAGTGTGTAAGTTGGCATGTGTAGAGTACACATTCATGCCAACTCACACACTTTACATGTTTCAAAAAACCACTATACTCAACACCTGTCGTATAACCCGAAAGTTCTTGACTTCCTCTACTCTTTCATCCACATTTTCAATTTAAATTTCCCCTTACACACTTGGCTCCGGCCCGTGTGTAAGGTCGTCGACTCTCTTTTACTCGTATGGGAAGAAAAACAAAGAATCGATAATAATAATAAAAACAACAAAAAAAATGTTTTTTTTTTAATATTTTTAAATGTTTTTATTTTTTATTAATATTTAAAAATGTAATTTATAGGTAAATATAATTAATAAATGGTGATAATAGTAATAACTTTATTTGCTTCAGAAAAGTACAACCAAATAATTAGGTATTTGTTACATTTGGTAGGTAGACATTACATAAGTAAACAGTAATTTAATCATAAGTGAATGTTTGAACAAGTAATATGAGTGTGTGTGGTGTGGTGTGTGTGTGAGCGTGATATTTTGAATATGAGTTTAGACTTTTGTTAGGTGTGTTGTATGTTCGTGTGTGTGTATGAGTGTGTTGAATTCAAGCTTTTCAATAGTTTTTTCCGTTTTATTGTAGTTAATAATTGTACCATAAGTCTTAAACACGTCCTTGCGGCATATAAAAATATAGTAAATAAACCAATTTATTAATGTTAAACTTCCGTATCGTACCTGGGAATTGCCAGCTGAACCGAACTATGATTTATTCAAAACAAAACTGCCTAAAATATCCTCAGATCTAATTATCTAACAAAACTTTGTCGTTGTATTTTTGATACTGAATTATTCAAACCTATACTTATAAATAAGTAGGTAAGTACTGTTGAGGTTCTGTTTAGTTTCACTGAGTTTAACCTCATTTCAATAGATTATTATTGAATTAATTCATTAATTTGACCTGGAAGCGTACCATGAGGATTGGTCCGAGGTGGCACGAGAAAAAGTTCCTGGGAAGACTTGGGAAAGGCCTTTACCCAGAAATGGGAAAATATAAAGTAGAGAAAAATCGAATTATCCATACTTTAAATACTTTATTAACTTTGTATTATTTTATATTAATATTATAAATGCGAAAGCAACTGTTACGTTTTCACAATGAAATGGCAGAACAAATTTTAATGAAATTTTGTATGAAGGTAGCTTGAATCCCAAGAAAGGACATTATTAGGCTACTTTTTTGACGACACGGTTGGCGCAGTGGCTCGAGCGATCGACTGCTGCGCAGCGTGTTGCGGGTTCGATTCCCGCCCAGGGTAAACATTTGTGTGATGAGCACTTGTGTTTGCCTTGTGTCTGGGTGTTGTTTATCTATTTATATGTATGTATTTAAAAAAAAAAAAGTATTTGTGTATGTATATCAGTTGTCTGACACCCATAGTACAGGGTCCCCCTAGTTTAGGGTCAGATGGCCGTGTGTGGAAATGTCCCTACATATTATTACTTTTTAATCTGCGACTCCATCTGCATCCGCGATAACCGATATTCACGCGAATAAAGTCACGGACATAAGCTAGTGTTTATATAATGCAAAAAAATTTAAACTTATGAATATATTTATATAATTCAGTTAGAATGATGCGTAAAGTAGTTTGAAACACCCTGTTATGAGCGCGGTCCGAGTCTTGAGTTCCATGAGCGGCACGGAATGAAGCGGTGAATCTTTATCTGAGTTCATTCACTCTAGAGCAAAAATGTGCTGGTTACTTTTGCAATGTTAATGTTCTCAGTGGTTGTACGTTGTTTCATAGCTAATGGTATAATAGAATTTCGTTTCAAATAATTTTTTTCTAATAATATCGTTTCATAGAATAATCAATAAGCAGAATACTTACTTTCAAGATTTTCAAATCATTGATTTTTGTTTCATCATTTCAGCCTAAAGACGTCCACTGCTGGACATAGGCCTCCCCAAGGGGGGTTTTGCCATAATCGCCACGCTTGGCACGCGGATTGGCGATCGCAGTATGGTTGTTACAAAGGCACAGAGAACGCTGCTGCCCATTCTCTGGTAAGTCCCTTAGTCGCCTCTTACGACACCTACGGGAAGATATGGGATGGTGCTACTCTTTACGTCCACCACTTACCTAATTCCAATTTTCCTTCATACTTTTACCACACCTACGACGTTTCATACAAACGAAACGATTGAATTACATACACTACTACAAAATTAACCGACTGTACAAATACGTGCGTGTGTGTGCGTGTCTACGCGCCGCGAGAACTAAAAGCAGTTTTGAGAGCACGTTCGACACGGGAAGAAGTGAGGAACAGTAGTGATATTCTGTTACAATCTCCCTCGGTGAACACCTAGGTGAAGTGAGCTCTCATCCCTCGCGAAGCTAGGAACTGACAAAGCAGACGGACTGACAACAGCTCACTTCACCTTGGTGTTCACCAAGGGAGATTGTAACAGAATAGACATACAGTGTATCGGAGGGAGGCGGGGCGTGTCGCTACTGTACGGTAGTACTAATATTTTTTATACTGTGCTTTTACGTGCTTATGATTGTCAAAAATATTTTTCTAATTAATATTGACATATTTTAATCGCGCCGAGATGTGTTTCATGACGAATACATTAAATGGACCACCTTTGTAAGCCGACTGAAAAGCCACTGTGTATATTTGGCCAAACACTTCCACCCCAACAATTAATACACGAACCACTTTCTTACTCCCACAAAAAATAAATAAAGGTATTAAACATCTGCCATATCACTGAAAAGTCTACACCCCCTCCCGTTCCCTCCCCTATCGAAGAAAGCCTCCAATTCAAAGTTTTAATGAGTAAATAACGAGTCGTGATTCCGAGGGACTGCTCACTTCACCGCACTACGTCCGCATCGTATTTTGAATATTTCTTATAATAAAGTTTTTGAAGTAATTATGGATGCCATCAATCTGAAGTAATCATGTTTTGATCTTGTAAGCCTGTTCATATTAAAGTTCGGAAGGTAAAAAGATTTGTGGATTTTGTTTGATTGGAATTTGGATACGTGTTAAGTAGGTATATCATAAAAAACACGCCTAAAAATCATCTTAAAATTAATGAAAAATATATTTATAAAAAAGAAATAAATTGAATTTTAAATAAAGGTTACATAATTATTATTATACTGGCGTACTATTTAAAGAACTAAAAAGAATAATTAAATAATAAATAATAAATAAATAAATATCTTGGGACAACTCACACACGGTCATCTGGTCCCAAGCTAAGCAGAGCTTGTGTTATGGTAACCAGACAACTGATATACATACTTATATAATTTATAAATACATACATATTATAGATAAACACCCAGACACAGAACAAGCAATCATGCTCATCACACAAAGTTTGTCCTGGGTGGGAATCGAACCCACGACCTCCGGCTTAGCAGTCAGGGTCAGTGACCACTAGACCAACAGGCCCGTCAAGCACCGAATCGAATTAGTTTTGCAATTTATAGTTTGGGTTTGGATTTTTTAAACATAAACCTAAATGAACATTTATCGATCATGTTGCCGTCAAGAAGGAAGAAATTACGTTGGAATAAATGAAAAATATATTTTTCTTCTTATATAGATAAACTGTGATTTGCAAAAATTATTATTAACCATAAATATCAGATTATTAACGATCACACAAAACGGGTATAAGGGTAATAATGTGTCCTCATCAAAGTAAAAACCGGCTGTCAGTCATACGAACTGACAGTCAAGTCTCTATCGTTCTATTTTAGAACAGTGATTATCTTATTATTGAAATACTAGCGAAATCGCGGCTGTCCGCGATTTCGCCAGCTTGGAAGTCAAGTATACCTACCATTAAATATATCCTGTTACACTCGGCAATAACGTAGATGTAGCTTGCTATCTGTGAAATATTTTCTTTAATCGTACCAGTACCTACTTCCAGAGAATACCTCTAACAAACAAAAGAACCGAAAAAGAAATACAAACTTTAATCTTCATATTTTTAGTATCATTTTCCAGCTGCATTATAAAACCTTATTCAAAGTTCTAAATAATACGTAACAAATTACTAGAGATTACATGAAGTATTTGAGCAAAGACCTCCTGCAGATAAGTTGGAACAAGCTCTGCATGCGGATTTTCAAACTAGCCAAGTTTCCGCCAAGCTGCGAAATATAGTACTTTCTTTTGTGTTTATTGTCCAGATTTCACACAAAACTTTAAGATTTTTACTTAAAACCATAACTGTTATGCATTTTTTGTTTTCCTTTTGTACATCTGCCGCCGCGTAGTTACAGCTGAAATATGAAAAGCCGTCTATTGTTTTGTAAATGAAGTATGATTTTTTGTAATAATAATACATTTAAGAAATAGTATAAAGGAGATGGCCAATTTACTTATAACACTCAGCCTAGCTTCAAAAAAATATTGTACATTAACGAATTTTGTTTTATTTAGAATTTAGTATGCTATAAAATTTACTGTAAAAGTTACATAATCCACTATAACTATAGCTATACCGATACCGCAGTTAATACACCTCATTGTAAACAGTTGACAGAGTACAAAACGTAAGCACAATCAAGTCCGCATTAATAAGCACTAGATAATCGTTCGGCAATGGAATCAGTCCGTGTAGAATAGCAAAGGTCGATATGGATGGAGAAAAGATAATCGCACAGTTTACAAACAAAAAACAAACGCACGCGCTAGTTGAAGACTTTGCGAGAACATATATTATGTCAAACGAAATAAAAATGGCGGGACGGCGGGGGTCAAATCTGTCAGGCATGTAGTATCGTTTCGTGTTACAAGAAAAAGTTAGTTATAACAACAATGTTTCATAGCATTCGAGTAATTTACAAAATAAATATTTTTTTATTATGATTACGATAATGAATAATCGATCAGTAATCATTTTACAGTCCAAATAATTTTTAATATAACTCTGATGGAACATTAATATTTTAGCTTTACAGGGAATGGAACGTTTATCCAAAATGGCGCGCTATCTCGATACGCCGGAAACGCAGAACTACTATTTATCTTTAAATATTTATTCTGAACTTGTACGAAAATATAAATAGTTTTATAATTTTTATTTCTATTTTATTTATTTATAATTAGACGTCTATTAATGTACAGTACGCAAAAGAGATAAGTATCCATGTCGTCGGGAATAGTTGAAGATTTCTTAGAAACCAATGGGGGCTTTCAAATGAAATTTTATTAAATCATTGAACTGTTTATTCTCTATAAATTGTATTTTATTTTATTCATAAAAACCTATCTGTTTCTAAGTAAACTTCAACTGTTTCCGGCGACATGGATACTTATCTCCTTTGGTGACCGTACATACCACTGAGTAACTAGGCAGAAACTGGCCATGTCATTTGGAGTTAATTCTTAAATTAAATATACTCGCCTACTGTGTAGGTCTTAGACCTAAAACGCACTTGCGGCTGGCCGCAATGCGGCGTGCCTTTGCGGTAGGCCGCAGTATATACGGTCCGCAGCATGTCGGAGTCAATTACAAGCATGAATTATTTTCCATTATATTGATGGGTATACGCGACAGTAATTCATAACAATAGATGTGCGAGAGTAGTTGCCGGCTGGTCGCAAGTCAGTGCGTTGATATCATGTGGTAAGTGCGGCCTGCCGCAACTTCAAGCCGCATTGCGCCCAGCCGCAAGTGCGTTTTAGATCCTAAACCCTGATTCCGATGAAACGTTCTTCTTTGTTTTTTATTTATTTATTTATTTATTTATTTATTTGGTTCACCAACGATTATATACACTTAAACAAGCAAATGAAACATAAGGCAAATCAGAATAAAGTGTAACAATCACTTATAGGCAAACTCCGCATGCACACAAAATGTTGTTGTAACATAAAATATAAAGACAAGAAAAAGACTAATTTATAAATTTGCATTAATTTAAAGCAAGTTTCAAACAAACCACTTAAAATAAAATAAAAATAAAATTAAAACAAAGCAAAACAAACTTGACTAAACAAAACTGTACAAAAGATTAATGAAGTAATGTGTAGCCAATATAACTCACCCATTGAGAAGAAAGGGCTAAAAAACTAAATTTTCGGGGAGATACATAAAAAAACTGGACTTCAATTTGCCTAAGCTGTCAAACTGGAGGTCGATCCGATCACTGCAAACGTTAACTACCTTACAAAACCTCGCGAAAGGGGAATTAGCACCGAGAACAGTTCTTCTCTGCGGAGGGCAGAGTGGCGTTATAGGATTGCGAGGAATTCTGGAGGGCGCACGGAAGTTAAAATTATTTAATACTTGCGGGCAGTCAATTTTATGGGCCATAACTTTGCACGCAAACATCGCGTCATTCAGTTGTCGACGTTTGTCAAGAGTAACCATATTAAAGTGTTTGAGTCTATCACTATATGAACGTATTTTCTTGGACAAACCACTAGCATAGGCCAGGTGACCCAAAAATCGTTTTTGTACACGCTCCAGACGCAATGAATGAGTAGCATAGTGTGGGCGCCAGACCACGCTACAATACTCCAAAATGCTTCGACTCAAAGAATTGTACAATATAATTTTAGTTTTGCAGTTTTTAAATTGTTTTGTGTTTCTGATAAGAAAACCCAGCATTTTGGAAGACTTTTTCACTATATTATCTATGTGCGGGTTAAAAGTTAGTTTCTGATCAAATATAATACCAAGGTCCTTTATTGTGTCTAATTCCTTTACTTTATTTCCATTAATATAATAATCGTGGTCAATGAGATGATGTTTCCTAGTAAATTTTACATGGTAGCATTTGCTAGGATTAAGAAGCATCTGATTTATTTGGCACCATTTCACCAACTCATCCAGATCGCATTGTAATTCAGAGGCGTCACGCTTAGATTTTACTATTTTGACGATTTTTAGGTCATCGGCAAACATAAAAATTTTACAGTGTCGAAAGCAGTTCGGAATATCGTTGATAAAAAATATAAACAAAGCCGGCCCCAAATGAGACCCCTGTGGCACGCCCGAGGAAATGTGTCTGACGGTTGAACGAAAGCCATTGACTACTACAAAGAAAGTTCTGTTCTCAAGATATGATTTCAACCATGAGAGTAAAGATCCAACGATACCATAAGTTCTTAATTTGTCAATGAGAATTTGATGCGAGACCCGATCGAATGCTTTGCTGAAATCAGTATATATGACATTAGCTTGATGGCCAGAATCTATAGCTGATGTCAATAACTCAGTAAAAAGTGCCAGATTGGTGTTTGTGGATCGCGACTCCACAAAGCCATGTTGTTCCTCACATAAAAAGATTTTAAGATGACTTTGAAAGAGGGGGCAAATCATAGACTCAAAGACTTTACTTAGGGTTGATAAAATTGAAATAGGTCTATAGTTCGATACTAAGTCCTCATTATCGGATTTATGGATGGGGACGACCTTTGCTTCCTTCCATTTTGATGGGAAGACTCCACTAGATAAAGATTTATTAAAAATAAGCAACAGAGGCGTGACCAGCTCATTCGCACACTCATATATGAGTTTTGGTGGTATGCCATCAGGACCAGCACCTTTGTTGCAGTCTAAACTAGTTAGTTTTTTGTATAAGGCTTCACTGTCAATAACTGGGTGGTTTAGAGATATGCTACTTTCTTGAATATTGTTAATATTAGTTGTTTTATTGGTGCTGCAATCATTTTCAGCAGGGCTGTATACAGACGAAAAGTAAGAAGCAAAAAACTCACATATCTCCGTGCCATCTGATGATACAGCTTTGCCATCCGTCATAGATATAGGGTACGAACTGGATCCGCCCCGCCTAGTTTTAACATAGGACCAGAATGACTTAGGGTTTTTGGTTAGAGTTTGTTCAAGATTTTTTAAATAATTATTATAGCAAGTTGTAGCAAGTGCATCACAGCGTTTATTGATTATTTTCAACTCAATTTTGTCCAGCGGGTTTTGGTAAGTATTGTAACGTTTCCTTATCTTATTTTTTGTGTTTAAAATCTTAATTAGAGTTTTGTTGAACCACGGGGGATATTTATTATTTTTTGGTATTTTAATAGGAATAAATCTTTGAATAGCACCATTTATGATGTCATAAAAAACCCGCACCATATCATTAACGTCATGCTGTCCCCCAAATAATTCCTCCCAGTCCTGTTCTTGTAGGTATTTTTTAATCGGTGTATAGCTTGTTTTATTAAAGTTGCGAAACTCATTCGAGATATTATATGGAAGTTTGGCTACATTTTTAAGACATATATTTATATCCAGAGGTGGATGGTACTGATCGATATTACATAAGGAGTCATACGTTTCAGCTACATTACACAGTGGATGATCCGTTAATACGAGATCCAGTATGCGAGAGGAGGCATTATATACTTTGTTACTTTGATTGAGCTTATTAACATATGTGAAATCTAACAGAGCTTCACAAGTATTAGGTAACTTGAAGCTTTTATTTAGATGACTGTCAAGATTCCAGTCTATGCACCCTAAATTGAAGTCCCCTATGATACATGTACATGATTCATGAAGTTGTTCAAAGACGACGTTACAATTATCTAAGAAATTTTCCAAGTAAGAGAGGCGTACTGGCGGTGGCAAGTACACAGCGCAGAAAGCTATTCGACGAAGACATTCATTCGGAGGTAGGTCCAAAGTAACCCAAAGATCTTCACATCCACTCTCAAAATGTTCAGCACGTTTAGGATTGAATTTTTTTTTGGCAGCTATTAAAACCCCCCCACCCTCTTTACCAGCTAGCTGACTGGTTTCTCTATCTCTCCGATGGACCGTATATCTGTCATCGAACAGCTCACTGCTCTGAATAGAATTGTTAAGCCAGGTCTCCGAAAAAATTATGACATCATAGTTATTAATACAAACATTTCGAAATATCATATGTGTTTTTGTTCGCAATCCTCTGCAGTTCTGATAGAATACATTTAAGTTATTGAATTATAAAAATTATAAATTTCACAGGAGCATGCATTTTGTTGACAAAGAAAAGGAACCTCTTTTTTAAAACTATACTAACTTATTTAAGGAATCTAAATTTTTTATCAAAATATGTTCGTCATCGGTAGTTTTGCGAACAAAAATTCTTCCGTTTCTCACCCAGACAAATTTATATCCCCTGTCCTTTGCCTTTTGTCTAGTGGCTGCATGAAGCGCTTTGTTTGTAGGTGATAGATGTTCAAGCACGAACACCGGCATTTTATCACCAGCAATACCTAGATCTGCAGTATTGAGTTTCTCTGAGTTATCCTTCTTATTTTTGTTATAATTTATAACCGACGCCAGGAGTGTATCACGAACTTTAGGGGAGGCGAGCTGAACAACGATGGATCGGGGACGGGTACTATTGGCTTGCAGTTTGGCAACACGGGTACTATGAAGAATGTCATTGTCACTCAAGTTGCATCCCACCACAGATCCCAGCTGTTTAACGACAGTGTAAAGGTTCTCTTGTTTGTTTTCTGGAAAGCACTGAATTTCGAGGTTGTTTGTACGGGTCTGCTGTTCCAAGTAGTTTATACGTAGACTTTGTTCCGTCATTAATATTTTCAGGTTAGAGTTTTGCTCAGTTAAGTCCTTCACCGTTTTTATTAGTAGTTTATGTTCTGATTGGTACTCTTCGAATTTATTAGTGTGAAAGGATAGTGATGTCGTCAACTCACTGATTTCTTTTTTAATAGGTGAGAGTTCCCTATTAACAACGCTGAGTATGGTACTGTTGAGTTGTTGTAGCATGGAAGTGAACTCAGTTTTAACAACCTCTTGGACTATGGTACGTACGTCATCAGCAGTAAAAGCAGCAGCCTGAGGTGGCGAGTTCAAAGCAGGCCTTTTGCTTCCTCTTGTAGTTGAGACATTCCGGTTCGGGGTAGCAGCCTTAGAAGTGTTTGCAATCACAGACGGGCAGCCTGAACAATTCCATTTGCCGTAATCTTCTGTCTCAGATGAGATTTCCGGAATAGATAGACAGACGAAATGAAATGATTTTTTGCATTTCATGCAATTTATATATGCCTTGCTGTCCTCTAAACAATGATGGTTGGCACAACAACCCCACGATTGCATTGGGGACGCCATGTCTTTTATTAATTTGTTATACAATGTCTTATACTTTCTCACAAAATCAGCACAGTAATAAAGGCCCTCCCACCAGTTAGGAACAAAATAATGTATTTAATTTGTTGGTTACAATTAAAGGTGCACACTAAAAAAGGCCCCGGCCCACAGAGTCAGCGTGTCGAGATCGCGAGAAGAACGTCGTAAGCGCCGTGTAAACTGGGGCGCTTACGCATTAAGTCAAACACACAGATATTAAAATACCGACGGTAGACCGGATTATTTTCTAAGTTAATTAGGTCTATATTTCTGGACCTATGCACTAAAAACACTATATATTGTCACAGGTTTGTGTCAGTTATCACCATCTAACAGGCTTACACTTTCAATAGCACTTTTGATAAGTTTATGCACTGATTTTTAAAAATTTTGTGGAGCGACAATAATTAGCGGTTACACGCAACAACGATTCCGATTATTGTGTGTGTGTTTTACTTCACAGGTGTTTCAAATGTTTTAGTTACGGTGAATTTAGGTGAAGTGAGTACGAAATTAGATGACCTTAGGGTCAGTGTACCCAAATGTACAGACGGAATTTTTACAGGATAGATCCTGATCTAGCCTGTAAAAATTCCGTCTGTTCTTTGTTTCGAAAAACACATATTTGTTCTGAACAAATATGTGTTTTTCGAAACAAAGTTCTTAGACAAACAAAAACACATTAATCAAAAACATTCCCGATTAATTCGATACAAACAAAACAAAATCCAATCTTCAAAACAACCAAACAGAATAGATAGTTTTGTACTAATTACATCTGAGGCCGTTCATCCAGTTTCTAACAATATATTTGGGCGTAGATGAGGAGGCAAGTTCGGGTTAATTAATTACTGTTGCGAGCAGAACGTCTCCAAGATGGATGGTGGCGACAACTCAAAACAAAATGTCTGTTCGACCGATGTGCGCTGAACATTAATCACATTAATGACATTTTTTTTTCGACAGTCTTTGGTGTGGGGTTGAACCTGTGGGTGACACTGACGTTTAAATTTCCACACTATGATATAATTTACAAAATCTTATTTTTTTTTAATCGTTGCTCTTCTTTTGGAATTTCTCTTATATCATGGATGTAAAAATATAAACTCGCATACACAAACAATCACACACGGGACAAGAAGCTGTCGGTCATCCAAATGTTTGTTCCGTGCAGGAATCGAACCCGCGACACGCAGTATAGTAGCCGATCGCTCAGTTACTGCGCCAACCGTATTTTATGTTTCTTTGTTACTTTCTGATTCGTTGTTTATGTTAGATACATCGTTTAATTTAGCTCGCATTGTTGTTTTGTTAAACATAGTAGAAAAGATATAACGATACTAATATTTCGATTAATTTTTTGGAAAATTGGATTTACATTATATTTTTTCGCTTTTCTTTTTGAGATTATTAACCTGTAAACAATAGTTATATTCCACTGAATAGTTGGTACCTTCTATCAATAGATAAGTATAGTGTATATAGTATTGTTACTGGCGTTTTCGTTTAAAGTGCAAATACTCTATTCATTTTTAGTACAAATATCACAGCACTTAGCTTAGCCGAATTTGGTTTGGCACGATAACAAATGTAGGAAACTGATGACAGCGAACTCATAAATGTAAATTTTGTATTTTATGGACGTTTTGGGATACTAGCTTATAAGCTTTAGATTAAACGTACATATTGTTATTATTAATAGTGCATATTTATCTGTACGCAAAATACGCGCTGAGACGTGGAGTTGCAGACACCAGCCCGGTTGGTATACTTGTACTACTACTACTAGTACATATTTATTTCGGCTTCGCCGGACTATCCTATGACAGAATCGATCCTAATCCTCATCATGATCATCACAATGTCAAGTCGAACTTGTATCATCATTATCTTCCTGCATTTGTCCCATGTTACTTGGGGTCAGCACAACAAGTTTTCTTCTTGCCCCTGTCAACTGTCATGGTTTTGTTATTATTATTAATCCTTTATTTCAGGCAACTAAGGCCCATAAAACACAATACATACATAAGCATTAAAACAATAATTATAAACTAATACATATTTTAAAACAATAAACTTAAAAACTACTGCACACGAAGAGACGGCGTCGTGTTACGCTGCGAGGTGTCACGTAGCCGATCGCGGAAACGTCGAAACAGCAAACCTTTCGACCAAAACTCTTCCTTGAGGAAGGTCACCAGATGTTGAGTGACTCCTTTATCATACATATAATTTTTCACACAATCCATTCATTTTTTCTTTGGCCTTTTTTTCCCTCTCCATTCATCTACACTTAGATCACATCTACTACATATATTCATAACTCTTTTGTTTACATGCGTTTCATCTCTTCTCTTTACATGGCCATACCGTGATAATTTCCCTTGGTAATAAAACTAAAATGTGTTTTGTCTTTTTACAGTATTCGAAATCTGCCGTGCTAATTAGAAACATAGTATGGAAGAAATTTTGAGAAATCTGGATTTCTGAAATTTTGCATTCCTCATTGATGACGATTCCGAATTTTACTAAAAATCTTTTACTGCTAATTAGCAAGTCAGAAATGACGCCGTAATATTTTGTTGATATTGAAGATAAAACCGGTACCCATACAAACATATTAACAGGCTTAAACACATTCATCCCTTTACCATTAAAGCATCATGCAAATGACCTCACCAATTGAGTTAAATCCAATCAACATCCTATAAATACGGCCCAGTAGAATCTTTAATGCGCATCAAATGATCCGTGCAGAGCTAAATATTTACAAGGACACGCTTGCTCGACTCGACTATGAATACTGCATTATGCGTGATAGGGCCAATACACACCCAATTGGAATCAATAGCAGCAGCGACACTTTGGCCGCATGCATTATTTAGATGCGTCTGTCTGGTTGTAGTGGTCTGTCTGTTTTTTGTAAAAATGTTCGGTTGTTGTGTTGACTAGTTCTGGTTATGAATTGCCTGGTTTTCTTCAAAAGAAATGGGAAATTGGAACCGTGTACCTATACCTATAGGTCGATTCTGTAAAATTCAAACAACAACTCGCATCTCACATCGCTATTCACTCTCACTTCGCATAAGGTTCAAAATGACCTTGATATATTTGACACTTTGAATCGGGTTCGAGTGCGAAGTGACGGGGAAATTACCTTACAGGATGCCACTTCTTACGTCATCTTATGTCCTCTCCCTGTCAATTTAGTTCAACTCGCTGACACGCTCGCACGGGTGGCGCTAGTGTAAATTCGAATTGTCAACCGAGTTTTTAGAATGCAAGAAACTCACGGCGGATTCAGATTCGAAGTTTAAAATGAGGTCTTACAGAATCACACCCCTGAATTCTAATGTTTTAGTGTGACATTCTGCACGAACTTTTCATGATCCAAGATCCCAGTAACAGACCTGTAATAATATGCTGTAAAATTATGCTATATAAAAACTAAGTGTCAAGTGTGAACGTAAGTGCGTGAGGGGCACAGATATAGATAGACCCTAGATAACGCAAGTATCACGATCTGTATGAAAACCAAGCGTGTAATTTTTTTACTACCTATTAGCCCGTCACAATGTTTTGTTTTTCTTAAAATTGGTATTACCAGGTATTACTGAGGGTATTAGATTAAAAATAATTGTTTTTTTAAATTAATTACGCATAATATTAATCACAAAATGACTTGCCGATGGAAGGAAACGTTTACTTTCTTTTTTACTTAAGCTAGCTTACGTACAAAAATAAAGAATGAAGAGCAACTAGCTCTTGCGTTTTCTAGGTCTATCTATATCTGTGGTGAGGGGTTTATTTAGATGGTTTTGAATTTTTCAGGTAGCAAGTGCAAAAGGTATTTTATACCTGGGAGATGCGACTCTTTGATAATGCATAGCATTATTAAGAGATGTATAACTAATAATAATCTTGTCGCAAAGTTATAATATTAAGCTTTACTAACATAGTCGTAAGATTTCTGTTTACTAACCCACTTTGGATGTTACTGGTCCGAAATAAAGGTTATTTTTTTTTTTTCTTTTTTTTTATATCTGAAAAACAGATAATCTAGCACTAACTAGATAGATTGTAGTTAAGAAGGTAGGTACAACTACAATCTATCTAGTTAGTGCTAGATTATCTGTTTTTCAGATATAGTACCTACCTTCTTAACTACAATCTATCTAGTTAGTGCTAGATTATCTGTGATCTACCTATAAACCGAAATTTGTTAAACGTCTACGTAGGTTTGGCGACTCTGTGATCATAGTCCATAAAATGTTGAATATTTGAAACGCGCGCGTAACCACGTAACTGAGCTAACTAGGTATGTTACCTTAGTTACATTTTTTTCAAATACCGTAGATGACTTGCTTGTGTACGCGATCCAGTGTACTGGGTTATGGAGGTCAGACAGGCAGTCACTCCATGTAAAATACTGGTATTCAGCTGCATCTGGTTAGACTGGAGACAGACCCCAACATAGTATAGAGTTGAGAGCGTTGTCATGCTCACTCAACTTCGACTTTCTAAGTATGTCTAGTATGTATTTCTGAGTATCCTTTCAATTTATGCGATTGGAACCGGACTGCTGCGACGACGGAACAGTCCGGGTGTCATACTGCATACGGACAGATGTCTTTTTCCATACAGCTGACACGTGACGTTTGTCGTCCTACCGTCGAGCGTGCGCGGTACCGGTGTCGCACGGCGCTTTCGACGTGTCAACTGTTTGAAAACGGACAACCGTCCGTGTGTAGTCCGGCACCAAACGCATAATTTGAAAGAGCCCTAACTGACCGACTCCTTGACCATTTAAAATTACATAATGAAAATGGTTTAATTGAAATAAATGCTTTGACTTTGATTTTAGTTGAGAAAAGGCTTGGTTGAAAATGACTGCGGATAATTTTCTCTCTCTTGATTTACAAAATTGTACAAACAAAGACAGTTGAAGACCCGAGTCAGAAATTAAACATACAAAACGAAATGATTGACTTTTAATGAATTGGTATAACTCTCATAAATTCTTACTTCAAACTAGACTCTCTAGACTAACTCGAAAAAGTTTAAAATAATTATAATATCAAACCTACCCCAGTTTCTGTTTCCTTAATAACTTTGTAGTTTTCACTCAAAAACATTAACTACAGAACTGCTAATTAATACTTTTTGAAAGCAAAAGAAATCAGCTAACAATGTTTTTCATTTCCAGTTCACTGTAGAACACCGCAGCAAGCAAAACAAAAGAGGTAAATAAAAAGTAGGTTAAAGCTATTTTTGCACTTTTTTCAGTCTGGTTAGATATCCGCACAGTTCCACCTCTAATTCTGCTAGTGTTGGGCCATCGATCAGTTAGAGGGACGGCCACCTTTCCGCGAAATACGGGCCGGACCGCGGTGTTTACGGGTTTTTGCTCCCGTAGTCTTTCAAGTAGAGTAAACACGACACTATTCGCTTGCTGATAGCTGTTTTACATTGAATCAGGGTCTGGGACATTATTTAGGGGTATTTTGTAAAAGGTTTGTTGTTTTAGTGTTATTTAATAGTTGTTTTGGATGTTATTAATTAATTGACGTGTGTATTTGTGAAAATTGTTACCAACATAGTAGTGTACATTGCATGTTAATAAAATGAATCGTGAAAAGTTTGATCGTAAAGTTTTAATTAATTTATCATCCGAATATTTCAGTTTCCAAGTTTAAGTCTGTATTTACACTTTTACCCTTTTTAAGGGCGTAAACCACATTTCTCGTCAAGTTGTGGTATTTTCGTGAAACAGCGAAATTCAAATATAATATTTGCCCGTCGATAGCTGACAAGTGAACCACAGAATGCACTTGCACAGCTTATTGAGTACCCTACATGCAGAAATGTACAGTTACACGGATAACTTATTCAAACCAATATTGCACGTTTGATACGGAATTCAAAAAGAAAAGCTATCCTATTTCCTACTCAAAGTCAAAGTCATATTATTTAATTCAATTGACCATTAAAAGGCACTTTTGAACGTTATTTACATGGATTTTTTTATCTAGTTGCCCCTTCCAATTGGTAAATTCATATGGAGAAGAATGGGCAAGAAATTCCATACTTACTTACTTGTTTTAAAATATTTTTTTACAATTATTTGTATAAGTACAAGAATCATGTAATTATACGTGAATACGATGTCCCTTTACTAAAAACCATTATATTTGAGATGTACAAAATTTGACAAGTTAAGAAAAGACAGCATAGAAATGAAATAGTATGTGAGCCAGTGCAATCTCTAAGTACAAAAAAATATATATTAATTTAAAATTAGCAACCAGTTGATTTTGTCAAAACTTTCAATTTAATATGGAGCAGGACCAGCATGTTTCCAAGCATTATGCTCTTGAATACTATTACCGTTAATGCTATTGGAGGAAGTCAATCTAAGACCTTCCTACCTACCTATTTATTGTCTAACTAGCTTTTGCCCGCGATTTCGTGCGCGTCAATCTCGGTTATCGCGGATGCAGACAAAGTCGCGAATTCAAAGTAGACTATGTCCTTTCCCAGGATTGAAGCTACTTTCATACCAAAATTCATCAAAATCGGTTCAGCCGTTTCATCGTGAAAGCGTAACAGAGTTACATTCGCATTTATAATATAAGTATATAAGTAATAAGTATAAGTATAATAAGTATGGATAATATTAAAATAATATTAATATTATTGTATTTGGATTAAGTTTGTCATGTAAGTAGGTATCAAGTTCACTACTTCTAAACTAACATTTTAAAGTTTGTATGCCTTGTTTATAAGACATTTTCTCTGAAAGTAGTACTTCCAGAGAATAATAATGTCTTACAAACCAGTAACTCCGATTACAAAAAATCTTCCGTTGATAGAAAGTTACTTCATCGTTGAGTACCGTAAATTGTTTGTTTTGATAAATTCAGGCGCCTTTGATTTATTATATATGGCATAGGTAATATATATAAGACTTTACGTACTCTATACACGTGGAAGCTCTTATCTGTATTGAATACTTACACTCGATATAAATAAAATAAACTTGTAAAGTTCGAATCAGACTAACACATTTATGGTTTCGTACCTTCATTTTCGACGTTAAATTTTTATATCTAATAAACAGAAAATCTGAAAAAAACTAATTGAATGACGTTGTTTTGAATGATAACACAAATAACTTTGTTTACTTAAAAATGATTAATAATTTAGGAGAAATAAAATGATAACCTGTCAGTTTTATTGATATTGAAATTGAAAATGGGGCTGCTTTGATAACACCCACGATTTTTATGAATGGTTTAAAGTCGCCCCGACGTAGAATTTATTTTATTTTCGACTAATATTCAGGGTTAACTTTGAACGTAATTTTTTCCACTTCCAACTATCTTCAATGTGCTACACGGTTTACAAAATTTGGCGTACCGACTTGAATTCCAAATATAAGATAACACAATCGGCTGCGTTTAATTTTACGGGTAAAAATGTGTGAAATATCAGAATTTCAGGTAGATAATTATCAAAGTCTCCTCTTGTTTTAAAGTAACCACGTTTGACCGGTACATATAGTTATACCTACTACATTGCACCCGTGCGAAGCCCGAGCGGGTTGCTAGGTTTAAATAAATCAATAATGTAATGTAAATAATTTAAATAAATCAGAAATAAGCAGCTGTGGCAGACAGACAGTAAGTTCGTTTTTACCATTTTTATACGGAACCCTAACATTGATAGAGAAAATATTTTGAGAGGGCTTTATTGTGTTATTTCTCAATATGATTGGAAAGGGTCGTTGTTATAACTCATAAAAGATACTCATGCTTTCATTGCTTTTAAAACAACAATCGATACTTCCATACTTTAATATTATAAATGCGAAAGTAACTCTGTCTGTTACGCTTTCACGATAAAACTCCTGAACTGATTTTGATAAAATTTGGTATGAAGATTTTTTAAACCCTGGGGAAAGACATATGCTACTTTTTAATCCGTGAATACGTCTGCAGTCACGGGCAAAAGCTACTTTATTATAAGTTATTACATAAGGAAAAGATGATGAAGAAAAACTACTGATTCAGTAGGTACTTAAATTTTTTGTTAAGCCTGTATTTTCCCACGGCAGGGCAAAGACCTCTCTTCTCTCCTTCTACTTCTCTCTATCAAGGGCTATTTGAAACTAGTCTTTGTAAAAAGGGTCCAGATCATTCCGCCATCTCTGCCTGGGCCTGCCGCGATACTGCTTGCCATGTAAAGGGGCCCATTGGTTCACGCGTTTGGCCCAATGATTGCCTGACATGCGGCATATGTCTCCAGCCCAATTCCACTACAGCGTGACAGCTTTCCGAGTGATGTATGCTATTTTTGTGATGGAACAGATGGTAGTATTCCTGACCCGGTCTTGAAGTTTTATACCCAGAATACTCCGTTCCATGGCTCTTTAGCAAACCGCGAGCGTGGACTTTGGCTGATTTATACATTTTTTACTCGTACTTTTACTTCATTTATTTATTACCTAAACAAAAAGCGACCAAATAACCTATTGAAATCGACAAAGTTAGTAGTTTATATATAAAGTATGTATTTGTGTAAATACAAAAAAAATGTATTTGTGTATGTATATCAGCTGTCTGACACCCATAGTACAGGGTCTCCCTAGTTTGGGGTCAGATGGCCGTGTGTGAAAATGTCCCCACATATTATAAAAAAAAAAAAAAAGTATGAACTATACGCGAACTATGTTTTTAACCTAATAATAAGAAGTACATATTATATTTAGTGTGCCGTGTGATATTGACCAGAGGATGTGCAGCAGTGGGTGCCTAAAGATTGACATGATGATGATGATATTATTTAGTTGTATATATTATGCTCTTTTTGTAAGAGTTTTATATCATCTTAATTAATATTATGTCCATAATAATATTGTGCGTAATGATAACCTTACTAAACCACTAAAACAAGTGATCGGAGTTCTAACATAGCACTTAAATGTTTATTATAGTCATAAAAAATCTATTCAGGCGACCGTTGCTCTACAATATTGAACAATATAGTTTTATTTGTGCGAGGAGACATTCGGACCCGGGTCTCATGCATATTTTAAATGAAATAGCCAACTGCCAAACGGACCGCGATCTTTTTGTGTAGGTACTGCTGGAAATCTATTCGATTCAGTGATGTCCGTTTGTATTCGAAGTTTTGTGTGTAGGTATTCGATTATTTATTCGAAATTCAAAGTATCTATCGGTGGATCTATTGAAGTATGACTAGCAAGATAATAAATATATGACATTTTTATAAGTACATCTACTTGGTTCTTTCCGCGGCTTCATTTGCGTAGAATTCAATATAAAGTCTTAAAATATCTCATGGGAACCCTAAAACAGGATAAACGATGACCTATGTGTTAATATCAATATCTACCAGATCAGATCACCACCTAAACCAGATCAAATATCATACATATATTTTCTTTTTCCTAAGAATGTGAGTGGCGTGTAAATCTTTTACTAATAAATGTGTTTATTTTGTATCTTTATGTGTGCCAATTTTCAGCAGATACAGTTCAGTTCTATTGGGTAACAAACATACCAACTTTCATATTTATAATAATACATATTGGTATAATACCGATAAATGTTTATATACGGAAAACAATAACATTGAATTCGATGAATACTGCCGGTAGAAACTTCGTCGTCAATATTCCCTCGGAAAGTAGACACCTACACGTCTATCCTTGATGAAGTATCCCCATTCATTGCTGTTCATACGATATTAGGAACACAGGATTTAGAGCGAATGTTAATTGGTATATGTAATTAAAAGATGCTACACTATGTATGTATTGTTATTTAAACTAAATAACTTTTGGTTTTTGTGAATGAGTTATCAGGTTAAAAAAAATGCTTTACAATTAATACAAGTATCTACATCTTGAATCATCGTAAATAAGCTTTATATTGAATACCAATGTAATATTAAACGTTGGCAATGTTAAAAAGTTATGATTATAATTATGCAAGAGAGCCAAACAGAATTCTAATTCGTCGATTGACAAAAATCGATTTTCGAATAGAAATTTAAGTAAGCGTCACTTCACTAACTTTGTAAGTATTGCGCATCCTCTGAATATACGAAGATTTTCAAAATAGTTTCTTGTATAAATGCTATGATCTCGATGTTCGATAAATCTGTTCCATATTATTAAAATTCTGAAATATTTATTAGGCATAACTGCGTATTCTTGTTAGTTCTTTTGGAAAAGCTTATTTAGTCTAGAATAAATTGTTTGATACCTACCTACTAATGCGCATTGGACATTTTTTAATTTTTTGTAAA
This sequence comes from Charanyca ferruginea, assembly GCA_947361185.1. NCBI lineage: Eukaryota > Metazoa > Arthropoda > Insecta > Lepidoptera > Noctuidae > Charanyca > Charanyca ferruginea. Next base: position 9,926,882 of record OX376070.1, read on the forward strand.
AATCATATTTTGATTACTGTGGGTTTCGAAAAAGTATGCGTCTCGTACCTACTAGGCAGTAGGTACTTGATAAAAATAAATATTTTCAGAAAATTGTGGGTAGGTTTTCCCACAATTTTATTACATCTCAACTCAACGTTTATTAATAGTTGGTTTCTAGTAAGTCTTCTTATTAGGTAAAAGGTGATGAATGTAAGAATTTCTAAATATTAATGTAATTAAAATCTGGCGACATTCTATCCACCAGACTCCTGAACATGAATAAAAGAAACGTTTGAGCATTCCTAATATTAAACTCGGTTCAGAGTAGCGACACAATCACACAACATAACAACGTAAATATAGGTGACACCCAAAGAGCTATACAATTTACAAACACATCTATATCACTTAAGACCCTTTGAAATTCCTGTCTAGACTTCTCGTAGACTTTAATAAGGCGTCTACAAACTCATCCCATTTGCTCTGGCAACATTGAACGCTACCTGAAGAACCAAAATAATGTGATATACCCTTTTGACGCCACTCTACTTCGGAGAGACTGAGAATTTATTACGTCGCAGATGTCAAAGGCATTTCTGCTTTCTGCGTTCGTGAAGAGGTTATGGAGTTCTTGTCTATAGGGCTTAAAGTCAGTCGCAAAAGACGGAGCAACATGCTCGGGTTGTTTTCAATTAACAACATACTAAATACCAGCCAATAATGGCAACAACACTAAACCTAGACACTCCCTTACCCATATACATAGTCACACTTTTCAATAGCGTCCATGTCTAGTTTGTTTAATTTGTTTTTACTTTTACTACTTTCCGATTCGTTATTTTTGTTGCTGTATGTACTTAATGTAATTAACACACGAACACCTGTGTTTTAAAATGTTTAAGGGCGCGTATTCGATTTAGCGCAACTCAAAATGTAAACGATTGCTAGAACGGCGTAGCAGCATTGACAAACACTAGTACAATACAATGGTCTGTGCATCAGAAAAAAAATACGCACGAAATAAGCACGAATCATTGAAATTGATCGGCAAACGACAGCGCGCGATGTTTTACAGTGCTTTTTAAAATAATTGTCTAAAATAAATGAGTTCGTATGACGGACTGAAAAATATTCTGTATATTAAACATAACATTTCCTTTCATAAAATAAATATATCACGTTTTTATTCAAATACCGGTAAAAAAACATTGTCAAAGTGAACCGATTTTCTACTTTTTCAACATTGTTTTTTAATACATAATAGTTATATTTTCGTAATTTCTGTAGTACACTTTAAGACTGTATGTCCTGTTGGAAAAACGCATAAAACATAATATTTTGGCATATTGTAATGGTTGTATTCGTTTTGAAAGTTAACTCTGACGTCTATTTTCGTAAAACGATATGAAAGGATTGTCTTCGCTTCAAAAAACCATAATTAAAAATTATACTTTTACTCTGTAGCTCCCTAAATCAAGACTTAATCTTTTCGAAAACTGTAATTGTCTTTAAATAATCTGCTCACATCATTACGATATTGCTCTGGGCAAAACGCGAAAACATGAAGTTTTTGTCACGAATCGAATACACGCTCTTAACAGTTGAACCCTCTGTATTGGTACCCAAGATACAGGCTTGCCTAGTTTGGGGTTGTTAAATCCTGTGTAATTTTCATGCAATAAAACATTATTATTATTTTTTATGACTATTAAAATATTGTCCCACTGCAGGGCAAAGACCTCTTCTCATACAGAAAAGACTCAAGCGACGCCAGCACTTCAAGCCATACCAGACTGTTAAATTTCCCCAATTGAATATGAACCTTATCTTTTGTAATAAAGTTGAAAATCCTTCAAAGAAATTTGACAAATGATTGTAGCTTGATGCGCTAGCCTCTGTACATAGAGTCGCATTTAAATGGCAATTTTGTGTAAAAAAAAATGTGACGCTTAGTAAAATGCACCCGTGCAAAGCTGAGGAGGGTCGCTAGTTGATAATAAACAAAAACATTTTAAAAATAGAGTTGAAAATTGCGTCCGGCTTGAATTGTATGTTGATTAAAAAAAAACCTAGATGTTTAAAATATAGAATACATTATTCCAATGCTAAACGCGGGATTTCCAAAACCATCTCTCCATTTTTATAATATTCTCTGACCTACAAAAAGAAAAAATGTCACAACACATTTTCGCAACTTTTATTCAAGATGGAAGCTTTTTGCTCTTCCCAAGGTCGAAAACCTGAATTTTTCATTTACTTTTGAACTTGCGGTTTCTGCCTCGCTTTTTTGCTTAAGATTATCTACCTGCTGAACTACACACCGGTTTTCATGATTATGAACTCGAATGCCAGTGTTGTATTAAGTAGACCTACCAAGGAACTTGAAATTTTCATCGCAGAACATGATGTACTTGTGCGGGGACTCCAAATTATAATTAATAATTGAAAGATAGTCTTTGCTCAATTTTGACTGTATTTAAAAAACAAAGTGCTCACTGCATGAGTCCAAGCAAACAATATATTACCTACTCAAATGCAAAAAAAACCCAATTGATTATTATTTTTGAATTTGAATTCCTTCTGGAATTGATCTTATTTATTTAGATAAAACTTTTCGGCCAAGGTTTCATTGGCATACAACCTTTACAGTACCGTATATAATTGCTCTTTGTCGGCCCATTAATACAGCGGTTTGACTCCCTTTGCCCGCTTTGTGCATCAGCATATAAATAATAATGAAAATAACCCGATCCACTTTTCAAAATTTGCCTTCAATGTTATCTAAATATGGTAGTTTAGAAAATAGTTGAGGGGGTTATTATTGAAAACGCATTTATTACACGAATGCTGAGGTTTCATCGTGATGCCATTGTTAGTTTTCAATAGGTCTCGTTAAGGTTCTGAAATGGCCCTCAACTGAGTAACTCGGCTATCCCTTTTGTTAGCAAACGAGCCCTTGATCGATCCAACAACAATGGACCAATTTCAATGCTAGTTCGGTGGGCTTATTTCCGAACTATGTTTGCGTGTTTGGTGCAAGTTAAATGCTCTTGTTGTTCTAGTGCTACAAAGCATTGTTCGCTGTGGCCGTGGGTGGAGCCTAGCTTCCACGGGCACAGCGAGAGATATTTAATAGTATTACATATTGCAGGAATTTGAAAGTGATAGTAGCCGAACTGTGCATGTATGATTTGCTTTGATGATTTCTTTGTCAGTATTTTACATACGATTTCCACGGCATCTTGTTTAAGTCATAATTTAGTTTTTTGTTCCTGGAATAGATTTCATCGTCATCATAATTAGCCTATCAGCATCTACTGCCGAACGTAGGTAACCGAATTGGTTGGCGATCTCTTGGTGAGGCAAGAGATCGCCAACCAACCCGGTTTGGTTTTGTTCCTGAAAGCCTTTAATTGCAATAAATCTCACAATATCGTCAGTAAAACATTACAAGTTAAACTCTAGCGGGGTATAAAACGGAAAGCTTTTATATAGGTGCGGAACTGCTTGTTTGCTTTAAATTCTTATATTTTAATACAAGGCTTGTAATCGCTCTCTCTTATGATTACCTTTATCCAGACTGTACCTAGACAGATAAGAAGATCCATGTGTTGCTGAGCTTAATGTATTACGCAGCTTAATCATCCGTATGTACATTTTCGAATCTGAACTTGAGTTACAGAGTGATGACGTCAAGACTGTAGGATTTCCTTGAGGCTATATTTTACATTTCGATGCTCGTAACCGTTTGTGGGTCTGACTTTTGTGACGGATCGTTGATTTAAATTAATGGTTGACTGAAATTTGTGTTTGTAAAAATGATTATAATATAATGTAAAGCTTTAATCCCTAATCAACTTGAACCAGTATTCATATAGGCACTAACACTACTAACTACCGACAGCATCTTTTATTGCTGTCCTATGTCTTTTTCATAATTATTTCACATAATAGTATTATGTACATCTAAACAGCTCAAACTAGCTACGCTGAACTTCAATCAAATCAATTACTCAAAAAAATAACCATAAATAACAAACCAAATAAAAACCACTTAAGAACCTAGTACAAAATACTTAAAACCCACTATAAAACAGCATCATATTATCACAATTACTGTTCACAGTTATTAAGTTAAAATTGGATAACAATTATCCGAATGAAACGCCAATCAAGCCACAGATGGGTTGTAATTAAGCGGTGGGCTAGTTAGCATGACAAACGAGTCGGCTCCTGCGCTATGTTATTATACGGTGTAGTGAGGAGACTGTGGCTTATTCGCGTTTGAATAACTATTCAAAGGGAAATGGACCGATTGAACGTTAAAATTAAATCCTTCTATATATGTATGTATATGTTTATCTTGGATTTAACTGACATCCGTGAAGAAATACATCATGAAGAAATCTGGACTTATAAATCGCGTATCCAGTTTGAGTAAGCGTGGGCTGTGAATGCTCGAGCCTTCTCTGTATGAAGACTCCTTAGCTCAGCAGTGGTTATTATTTTATATTATTACAATAATCAGTCGATATTCATTAGAATATCAGTTTATTAATATAATAATATGAAATGTAACAAAATATTTAACAATTTTTTTATTTGATTAGTATAAGTAGCAAGTAAAATAATAATAACAAATAAAAATACTTAATACTCAAACGTGCATAGTTTTTGACTTAATTGAAATTTATCATATAAATATGTTAAATATTTTTCTAAGTTAATAATTATACTATTAAGTGAACAGCCTGCATTTGATTTGAGGCCAAATATCGATCGATAATATTATATTGCTCAAGAAAAAGTATTCGTAAAGTAATTGCTTTCACTAAGATAACTTTAGATCTAGACCGCATTAGAAACTAATTGTGTTCTAATTTGCAGAAGGTCAGATGGCAAGTGCTAATTGCAATGTAACTGAGAGATTGCGTAATCATTTTTAATACATATATACTAGAAACATAATATTGTATATTTGTTGTTATTCAGTTGATATATTCTGTATTTACAAAATATTATAGTTTATTATAAAAAAAATATCAATGTTTAAAAACCATTTTACAAAAAAGACAACTGCCTTCAAAAACTAAAAAGTGAAAAATAACTTTAGCACAGAACACACATTGACTTAAGTTTCGAAATTCGGTGGCTTTGTTCTGTTTGTTGTTTTGTATTGCCACCGACTTCCGGAACTAAAGTCAATGTGTGTTCTGTGCTAAAGTGATTTTTCACTTTTTAGTTTTTGAAGGCGGTTGTCTTTTTTGTAAAAATCTTTTTATTTTCCGCTTCTTAGTACCTCCTTCTCATCCAAATCTATTAAGAAGAGATTGAAAGTTCCAAAGATTGAAGAAACTAAAACGTCGTCTATGTATTTTTTTTTTGTATTTGTTGATTTTTTCAAAAAGTGCTGAATCAATTTCGATAAAATATATGGGACCACCCCTGAAGCATACCCTATCCATAAAAAAAAGAATTTTCAAAATCGGGTTACGTTTGCCGGAGAAATCGCGTAACAAATCACGCACATACTTAATGCAAATTTAAGACTTATACGGTTTTCTCATGGATGCCATTGTCAGAACTGGACCTAATTAAAATGGGACCACACGGGAAGCACCAACTTTCAAATAAAAAAAGAATTATCAAAATTGGATCACCCAGTCAGAAGTTCTCAGATAACAAACATAAAAAAAAAATACAGACGAATTGATAACCTCCTCCTTTTTTTAAGTCGGTTGAAAATAAAACAAAGAGGCATGGAAAAAATCCTTCAAATTGCTGGTGGCATCGCCAAGTTGGATGGCCCAGCCACTTGGGTTACAGGTAGTGTCCACTAACCTTTTAGATTTTGGAAAAAAGGAACAAATATACTTCTACACTTATAATATAATAAAGAGGAAAGTATTATAAGAAATTATTTGTATTTTTGTATGCTTGTAACGAATAAACTCAAAAGATACGGCTCCGATTAAAAAAAAATTTTCATTATTAGAATGCTACATTATCCCTGAGTAACATAGGTTATTTTTATCAATAAAAAAATTAGGGATCCTTGAGAAAATTCACGAGGAACATGTCGCGGGCAAAGTGCTAGTTTAAAATAAGAAAATAATAAATACAGACTGTGACTATGTCGCTGGAATGAATAATGAATAAATATTCATTTCTAGTCTCACCGTGTCACATCACTATTCTCTCATGTGTCTACGTACGCCAGTTCCCTCCCGCGACCGGTTTTCCGGGATATACGGTCTTAAATACCATTATTTATTAATAGTTAACGCCTCGTTGGAAACATAGTATCAATGGCATGGCTGACATTTTTAAGGGACCACAAGTTGTATTGAATCATAGTCCAGTAGCTTGTACGATAAATTGCTTTCTTGATTGATGTGAGAATGGAAAAAGGTGTAGGTAGCAATCAGTGTACGTGTAGGTAGATTTTTATTTTGCATTAAGTATTCAATATTCAATATTTATACCTAGTCAAACAGGATACTCGATGATTTACGATGTGATTTTATTTTTCTTGATGAATGGGATGCAGTAGCACATTTTACCTTCCATTTAATTTATTCTGCGTGAGTAGTAATTACAATCGGTAGTGTAATAGTGTACCTACCTATACCACCATACTATCATTACAGTCATAAGTTGCGCACACTGATGGCACGGCAAGGGATTTTAATGTAACGGAGCAAAATACATCTTAAAGTCATGAAACTTTGGTTGAAATTTCAAAGATAATCGTGTCGTTATAGCTATAAAATCATGAATGTGTTTGAAATTTCAGCTATAATTTTGTCAAGTTATATATTACACTTTGTCTTATAAAAATACATTGCAGTGCCGTGCCGTTAGTCGTCGCGTACTCAAAGTGATCACAATTTATTGTTGGTATTTACAGCGAATTTCAGTGCAGCGCTGGCCAGGAATCACTAAAAGTCTTCTATAATACACACAAGCGGCCGCATTCTAGCACGAATCACATTGCTTGACAAACAGCTTGGCAATTTCTGTTGTTTGTTTTTTGTAACGCTCGAGAAGAAGACAGAAAAGTTCCTCTTGTCGTAATAAATAAACGCCGCTAAATAAATAAATCACCTCTGAACATCTGTGGTCAAAGCTAGGGTCGAAAAGAAAAACTCTTAGGTAATGTAATAGGTATACCTACAGAGAATGATTCGTAAATAATAAATGTAGTTCAGGCACAGAAATATCTAGAGAACGAGTAATAAAAGTCCTAACGTTTTCTGCCTTGCTATTCAGGTGCGAAAAACCTGAATAGTTGTAAAAAACCGATTGTAGCGTATAAGTATTTGATTCGATTCGATATTCAAATTGGAAATATATAAGAAAGAAAAATGTTTATTGACACAGACCATGTGCACACAAAAACAGTAATCCATCACGACCATCTTTTATCATCTATACGATCATCCTGGTTTAAGGTTTTACGACAAGTATCTACGATAAGTATCACGATATGATATGAATTAAGCCTCCAAACTTAAGATAATTATTATTATATTAGTTCCGCTCATTTGTGGTTGGCCCTCTAGTCAAAGAGCTTCAATACATTTATTTAAATCTCTATCTCACCCTAATCATATACTCCTAATACACCTTCCTACCTATAACATACCAAAGAAATAGCAATCAAACTCACAAGTCTTTGATCAACAAAAATATTGGAATTCCGGTCTTTCGTTAGACGCGTGTGGGTGTCTTTAATTCGACTACCGCTTGCAAATTAGCCGGCCCACAGGAGATTTATAGGTACGAGTATAACCGTGAGAAGTCACGGAGAAAGAACCGAAATTCCGGATTTATGTCTTCTGATTAAGGCATCAATGGATGCTGATTTCAAGGTCCTTGAATTAAAGAGCAGGTACTATACTCCAATCAGTATATAGCATTAGTTAGACAAATATCGTTTTAAGGCTAGTATTATTTTATATTAGCATTAGGTAGTAAGCGTCGTTATTTCACGATTAACATAAAGCAATGTTAACAGCTACTTAATAATAATAATTCATTTAATTTAGGCAAGACCCATAAATATAAAAACACAACACTGCCACAACAAATCGAAATACAATGTCAAAAGTCGTATCAATTACAGAGGTCACAGAATTAGAAAAAAATAAAATGTCAATAAAATTAAAAATAAAACAAATCACAAAATTATCCCTGAATTATTAATAATATTAAAATTTTCATACAAAAACAATACAATATACACAAGTCATTTTCATTATAAATACATGTCATTGTCAATGTCAATCAAAAATTAAGTAAATGTCTATAAATGTCTGTTACAGCAATGTCGCATATAGGGGCAGTCAAATCGCTCAGCGATCATCACCAGGACAGTATTGGAGCTGGCCCGCACCCTGCGAACTAAAGCACTTATAACATTATACAATTTGTAGGAAATCAATTTAGGTACATAAGTTGTTAGTCTCACTCTCACACTACACTAAATTGAATTCTAAACTGGACCAATTTAGAATTTAATTTAGTAAACCTCCCATTTTGCACTAAATCGGATTTAATCTGTTCTAACTGCGATTACACCTGCCGATTTCCTAAATTGATATCCTACAAATTGTATAGTGTAATAAGTACTTAAGGATGCGCACCGCTTGCGCATGGTGGCGTGAAAACAGTCGGTGCGCGCTTCCGCAAACATGCCCGAGGCGCTGCAGAAGCACAGGGCAGCCCCAAAACCGCCCAGAGGGCTAATTCACGTAATTTTATGACGCACCGATGAAGTTGTAGTGCAGTTGCAGTTAAGCTCAAGTTTGAGTGATAAACGGTATTCTTGTAATCATTGAACTGCGCGTAAGCTGCGCGTGAACTGCACGTCAACTGTACACCAACCAAACTTACCACATGAGAGAAAAAATATTACTCACTAATTAATTGAACAGACTCGATTACATTTCAATGAATTTGAAGTTATTATAATATTAAAATAATATCCCAGTACAGATTTTAGTTCTTTTTAACTGTAATTTTGAGACATCAAACGAATAGTAGAATATCGATCATGTTGCGTTCCAAAGCACGCACCAAAGACGCGCAATAGTAATGTTAACCCGCAAATTTTTAAATACCTAATTTAGTACACAATGCACTTGGCTTTGGCCCGTGCCAATTTCGACCCACACATAGATGTGAGATATTTTAAAAATACCGAGAAATAATAATAATAATAATAATAATATGTGGGGACATTTTCACACACGGCCATCTGACCCCAAACTAGGGAGACCCTGTACTATGGGTGTCAGACAGCTGATATACATACACAAATACATTTTTTTTTTTGTAAATACATACATATATAGATAAACAACACCCAGACACAAGGCAAACACAAGTGATCATCACACAAATGTTGAATAGTAGAATGCCGTTATTGCGCTCGCGTGACGCGAACTTGACGCGAGCCTGTCTGACAGCGGTAGAGAATACGAAAAGCGTTGTTTTGATCGAAACTTAACTACAACTGCACTGCAACAGCACTTCTTTAGTTACGTGAATTAGCCCATTGAACGCGTTATTATACTGGATGCGGGAGGCGCTGTAGCTCGCTTGTGTGTAGCGAACCCACAGGCTGCACGTGTACAGTAAGGTGCATGCCTTAAAAAGGGTAAGCTTTACTTGATTGGAGCAACGTGCAAGTGTACTTATATAGGTACCATTTTTATATTTAAAAAATATCACTCATCATCATCATTACGTCAACTTTTAGACGCCCATTGCTTGGCATAGGTCTAGGTCTTCTCCCCACGGAAGGTTCAGTAGTAATCGCTGTCATGCTTTTACTAGCTCTCTTCTCATTTCTATTATTCTTCACACAATCCATCTGTTCGGGATTTTAAGGGACTCTTCAAGGAAACTCCAAAAAGCTGCTTCTAGTCAAACTTGTGTATTGTCGATTCAACAATGGTAGGCAAGTGAATGAACATGACATGCTAATTAGTACATAGGACCTAATAAATAACTTAAGACTAATAACATGCACCGTTGATGTGCTCATTGTAATCGAGCAGGCGTTGAGCTCGAACATGCCCCCGGACGTTGGAAGCAGCTGCGGTGCTTTCAACCAGCCGAGGAATCAACGGGTAGTGGGCAGATCCTATTGAAGGCTCTTCTGATGACACCAGTGGATGTTTTGATGTCGGCCACACGAACAATTCCATCTGACCCCGGATGGACGGCAACGATTCTTCCTAGTCTCCATTTAAGAGGGGGAAGATGGTCCTCCTTTACAACGACCAAGGAACCCAACTTGAGTGTGGCTTTGCACGTAGTCCACTTGGTCCTTTGTTGCAGCTCAGACACAAACTCCTTGCTCCAACGAGCCCAAAAATGCTGTCGTAGCTGCTCAATCCGTTGGAAACGAGTCAATGAAGAAGTGGAGTAGTCCTGCAGATTTTGCTGAGGAGGTGACGTTAATGGCCGGCCAACAAGAAAATGACCCGGAGTCAGTGGGGTACAGTCCGCTGGATCAGATGATAGTGGTGTCAGTGGACGTGAATTTAAAATTGCTTCGATCTGGATTAACGTGGTGTTAAGCTCTTCGAAAGTTAGGTGACAATTTCCCAACACTCGTTTGAGATGATATTTAGTTGACCTAACACCCGCTTCCCAGAGTCCGCCAAAATGAGGAGTATATGCGGGGATAAAATGGCATTTAATTCCGTCATTAGCCAATTGTTCACTCAAGGAATTGCAATTAGATTTAAGGAACTTCGAAAGTTCGTTACAGGCACCAACGAAAGAGGTACCGTTGTCGGAGTAGATGTCATTGGGTTTTCCCCGTCGCGAGATGAATCTAAATAAAGCCAGTAAATACTTACTGCTAGTTAAGTCACTCACCAGCTCCAAGTGGATAGCCTTGGTGGTGAAACACACAAATATAGCAATATACACTTTTACTAGCCTACATCCGCGACCTTGCCTACTAGCAGCCATGATGGGACCAGCATAGTCCACACCAGTGCTTTCAAAAGGATAACCGCCTGGAAGGAGACGCTGCTGCGGCAAATTACCCATCAAAGGAGAAACAGTTCTACCCGACATGCGACAACAACGCACGCAACTACGATAACAACTCTTTGCTAGGCGTCGTCCGCCTATGGGCCAGTATGAATCCCTGATTGACGCCAGCAATAGCTGCGGACCTGCATGCATCAACTTAACATGTTCATATTCAAATAGTAACTTCGTAAATTTGTGAGTGGACTGTAAAAGAATAGGGTGCTTTTTATCAAAAGAAAAACTCGAATTTGCTAAACGTCCTCCAACGCGCATTATTTTATTATGATCTAAGAATACGTTGAATTTTATAAGGGCGCTTTTAAAAGGCAATTTCTGATTGTTTAACAGTAATTTATACTCAGGAAACGATTCAATTTGGCTTGTAATAATACTAACATTTAATGCATTCTGTAATTCGGTTTGTAATAAAAATTTACCAGGACAGATTTTTTTACACAGATTAATAAACCTTAAAACAGTTGCTACAGTACGAATAAGCCTTAAATAACTGGAAAATCGATTAAAATCTATTATTGCATCACATACACTATTATTATTAAATGCGGCGCTCATCACAAGAGGTCGGGTTTCTGGCAACTTGTCTGACTCGAGCGATTTATGACGAGAAGGCCAATGAGACTGAACTTGGCTCAAAAAACTGGGGCCACTCCACCACAAGTCCAAATATTGCAGAACACTAATATCCACGCCACGAGATAGTAGGTCTGCAGGGTTCTTGTCGGTTGGGATGTGTCGCCAAGTACAGTGCCCCGCCTTATCTAAAACTTCAGCAACGCGATTACGAACAAACGGCTGAAGCTTAGAAGGCAACATCTGCAACCACCCCAACACAACGGTGGAGTCAGTCCAGCAACAAATGTGACTGAACTTTAGTCGCAGTGAGCCCACAATCTTCTCGCATAAACGAGCTCCTACAACGGCGCCACACAATTCCAGTCTAGGAATGGTGGTCGGCTTAAGTGGCGCCACCCGACTTTTAGCGGCTAACAAACGAACCATGTATTCACCCGGGTCATCGGCACTACGTACATAAGCGCACGCGCCATACGCACGCTCAGATGCGTCTGTGAACACATGTAGTTCCAATGTAGTATATGCGTCACATAGAACAAGTCGTGGAACACGAAAATTATTTATAAGCGGCAATGCCCTAACAATAACATTCCAAGTAGCATTAAGTGCCGGCGATAGTGGGTCATCCCATGACAGTTTGTCTAACCACATACGTTGTAAAAACATTTTCATTGTGACTACACTAGGAGATAAAAGCCCGAGGGGGTCAAAAATGCGTGCAATAACAGAAAGGATATCACGCTTTGTCACGGCATCCTTATAAGGTAACGTGGAACTTGAAAACCCAAATTCATCTGAATCAGAATACAGTCAAGCCCTAACAACTTACTGGGTTCATTAGAACCCTTATCTAAATCTAATGACAAATGAGAATCTCCGGTGACTAATTCAGGGACGTTGGATCTCCACTTTCTAAGTGGCATGCAAGCAGATGCTAGTGTGCTAGTGACCTCTGTGCGAATAAACATAACCTCATTTAAATCATCAGCTCCAGTCAAAAGGTCATCCACGTAGAAGTCGTGCTTGATAACGTCAGCAATCCTGTCTCTGCTACCTGAGGATGACTCACCTACAGAATGCGAAGGTGTATGAGTGCCATTGTTCTGATAATCTATACCTAATTGCTGTAGGCAACGCGTGGCAAGAAAAGGTGCACTAGCTGTGCCATATGTGACGGTATTCAATTTATAAACCTTGACAGGATCGCACTCATTATCACGCCACAGAACCTGTTGTAGGTACCTATCGGATGGGTGGACGTATATACATCTATACATTTTCGCAACATCAGCTGACAAGACGAACTTGTGTTGTCGAAACCGAAGAAGTATAGATATAAGATCGTCTTGCACTGTAGGACCCACCATCTGCACATCATTAAGGGACACTCCTGAAGTCGTAGCACAACTTGCATTAAAAACTACACGAAGCTTGGTGGTAGTGCTACATTCACGCAGTACCCCGTGGTGTGGTATGAAATATCCATTTGCCCTGTCACTTTCTTTTGTTTCGGTCATATGTCCCAAAGTCTCGTATTCAGACATGAAGTCGTGGTATAACTTACCGAAATCAGGCTTGGACTTCAGTCTGCGTTCAAGAGAATATAGACACTTAGTAGCCCTTTGGAAAGATTCTCCTAAAATAGATGGATTTTGCTTTAAAGGAATACGAACACAAAAATGACCATCCTTTAATCGTGTCGTGTTCTTGAGAAAATGCTCCTCACATAATTTCTCCTCAGGTAAATAATGTGACGATTTTGAGGTAATCTCTTCAAGATTCCAAAACTTAACTAAATCGGTGTGAATTTTATTTAAATCACAGTTATTGGTGGAATCAGTTTGAGTAAAATTACATAAAATATCGTTCGATATTACTTTATTATTAAAGGTAACAGGACCAGAAACAATCCAGCCTAACAACGTTTCACATAACACGGGCTTACCCTCACCTAATCTTATCCTCTGAGAACCAACCAAGTCCCAGAAGAGATCAGCACCTATTAGGAAATCTACTTCTGAAGGCTTGTAAAACGTGGGGTCAGCTAAACAGATATTATCTGGAATGTTTAGATCTAAAATGTCGACTTCACGACAGGGCACAACAGTCGTTAACAATGGCAAAACGAAACAATTAAATTCGGCAGTATAATTATTATATAATGACGTCATTTTGACATGACATGTTTTGCCTACGCGAGAACTCACGTTATTAATGCCATAGACCGAACCATTTACCTGACTAGTATTTAAATTAAGCCGTGTACATAATCGTTCCGTCATAAAACACGATGTGCTACCGCTATCAAGCATGGCTCGCACTATATGCTCACGATCATCCTGATTACATAACTTGATAAGAGCGGTGGACAATAACACGCCGCGTTGTTTACGCTCACCACAAGACGAACTAAGATCCGCAGATAAAGTTAAATTATTTGCACACGCATTAGTGTTAGCCACGGCGTCAGTGGGTGATGACGTTGGTACGAATTGAGTCGAGCTGTCATTATTTACAGAATTTGCAATACCTTTGTTCTCCGATGAATGTATTAATATGTTATGACGGCGTTTACAAATCTTGCATCCCGGCTTTTTGCATCGGTTTGCAAAGTGACCTGCACGAAAACAGTTATAACACACTTTATAGTTGGGTATTAATTTGAGTCGAGCTTCTACACCCAACGAAAGAAATTGTGAACAACTACTCAAAACGTGATCAGCATTACAGTGCGGGCATAACCTATTTATTTGTGTGTCGGAATTATCAGAACCCCGTGATACAACCATAGATTTCACTTTATTAGAATTTGAATTAGGCCTGGCGGGAATGGAATTATTGCTATTTCGTGTCATTTCCAATGTTTCTAACAATTCAGCGCGGGTGCGAATGAATTGAATGAATGCATCAAATGTTATCGTGCTATCTTTATCTATATGACCTTTATGCTGTTCCCATTCACGATAAGTTACCTGATCTAGTTTCCTAGTCACAATGTAAATTAATAAAGTGTCCCAATACTTGATGGGTTCACCTAATGATTCCAGCGCACGGAGATTTTTATTAAGTTGGTCAATCAAACCTTTCAACGCAACACAGGACTCCTTTCCAATAGAATTTAAGTTAAACAAGGATGACACATGATTTTGTACTAATAACCGTTTATTATCAAAACGATCACAAACAAGCTTCCAAGCTATATCGTAATTGCTTGCAGAAAACTCGAATGCTTGAATTACAACAGCAGCAGATCCCTCCAGAGAGGCTCGCAAATAATGGAATTTGTTTATTTGATCAATTTCGTTGCTGTGAATGAGGCTAGTAAAAGTGTCACGAAACTCCAACCAATTGCTATAACTCCCATTAAACTTAGGTAGCTGTATCGTGGGCAACTTAACTGGCTTACGTAGACTGATACGAGTACATTTGTCGCTAGTCATCGACTCATTATCATTATTGTACTTACTTAACAACTCCTGTGACCTAGACAGTGCTTTGTAGTACTGTGACTCGAACTCAACACGCTCAGAAAATTGAGCTTTGACATCTTCTACCAGACATTCTAATCGCAATTGTACCTCATCGTATTGCTCGTACAAAGCCTCGATTTTTCCCATCCGTAACTGCAATTCCTTGACCTCACAACTAGTAAACTCCTTGTCACTCAATGCATCAAGGAAATTAATAAATGCAGTTAAACGTCCCTTGTAGCTTCCTCGCTTTTTAACTAGTTCTTTTTCTTCAGACATACTGGGAATCGAGTGTTATCAACCTGTAATTTGTATAATAACAATTTAGGTATAATTATAATAGATAACTTAACTTAGGTACGATAGCTACTATGGTTAACAATTTAACTAACAATGTAAATACTGTAAATCGTCACTACTTATCTACTGCTGTATAATGTAAATACAAAATATGATTAAAATGTAGAATTTTACTTAATCTAAATAAATTCCTCAAACCCTAGACACCTAATGACTTAACGTCGGAATAATATAAAGGCAATACACTAAAATAACTTACTAAATTGACTAGTACGGTTGAATTTAAGTAAATAAAGACAAAATAAGTCTTGTTATATTTAACACCAACAAACATAACAACACCTAGCTACCTATGCACTAATTACTATTAATAAGTATGAATATTTCGATGAAATGCAATTATACAATTATAAATGTAGCAAAATATCTACTGTACTATTAACTTTAATAATAAAAGTACGTATAATCGTATTTGCGAAATAATTATCATCAAAGAAATGATAAGGAACTATTCACAAGGCAAATAGGTAAAGGTACGTTAAATAGTATTTAAGTAAAACACAAACCTTTTTAGTTTTAAAATCCTTAAATACTACCTGAACGAGTGTTGGGTGATGATATTTAACGTTAAATATACTTAACACCGTAAATGAGCTTAAATTCCTTTGTCCGAAATCACGTTGCCGGTTTATAACCTCCACGGCAAACTCCACGATAATGATTTATTTAATCCACTTAATCCACTGATTTTTCGGTAATCCACTGATTTTTACTTAATCCGCCTCGATATGGACCAAAATGTTCGGGATTTTAAGGGACTCTTCAAGGTAACTCCAAAAAGCTGCTTCTAGTCAATCTTGTGTATTGTCGATTCAACAATGGTAGGCAAGTGAATGAACATGACATGCTAATTAGTACATAGGACCTAATAAATAACTTAAGACTAATAACATGCACCGTTGATGTGCTCATTGTAATCGAGCAGGCGTTGAGCTCGAACACCATCCATCTTTTGTTTGGTCTTCCTTTTCATCTCCATCCATGCACACTTATATTCATAACTTTTTTGGTCACATGCGTTTCATCTCTTCTTTTCACATGCCCATACCAAGAGAAACGATTACCTTTCAACTTTTCTGTCTTTGGCGCCACTTTCGAATTTCATCTAATATATTCATTTCTCACCTTATTCAATCTGGTCATATCTGCTGTTGTTGACTACTCAAATAGTTCATGAAAAGCAGAACCATAGTTTAACTAATAGTTCCTTTAGAGCTAGTCTCATTTGCACATATTTTAAATACATTTGCAATCACAACACGCACATAAAATAAAACAATTACGTCACAGCCTACAGATACATTCTAATTGCGTCTCAAATAATAGCACCACCAAACACGTTCACGATTAACAACATTAAAGTATGTATCTCGTAATTAGAACATTACACGAGGTAAGACGACGCTACTAATTTTATGTAGATTACTCGATCCATTTCGGGTGTACCTATTCGCGTTGTTATAAGTAGAACAACACGGTTTTGTTGAGCTTGCGTGTAGACTGTGGAAGGTACCTATTTGGGAATTGCTGGTCATTGCTAATTAATTCGTGGCCACGAGCTTCTGGGCATAAAAAATTGCAAATCCTATGAATAAATCAGAAGCTACGTCCACCGCAACTAGATTTTCAAAGATTTTTCTAGATGTTTAACCAGAATAGTGAAAAAAAAACTGGTCACAGTTATTTGCAAAATTATGTAAACTAATATTAAAAGATGTAAAATTCTTAGTTAGTAACAGTTTATCTCTCGAAAATCAGATCCATTTTAAAAATCTTTTACTGGTTAAAAGCTACATTACCTAAGTATTATGTTTTATAATAAAACCATTTATTTTCAGGTAACAAAGACTCATAGAAAAATACCTTAACTTAAGTATACATATAACAATATAACAATTGTGTTAGTAAATAAAACTTAAAACTATGTTAGTATCACTTAGTTGCACAAAGTCTTTGCACGTTCCGGTGGCACTTGTCCGCGAAAGCGTCGGAATACCACATCCTGTGGCCAAAAGCTTTCATCCAACACCTGATGCAGGTAGTAGGTATGCACACCACAAACGCTTAAAGTTGACGTTGCGATGCGACTCCAGCAACTGCACTCTCAGCGCGTACGGCCTTCAGCCTGTGGCGTACGTACTTCACGAGGTCTTCCGCGTCAGTGGCGTAGTGGAGACGGGAAATATACACCGGGGTATTCGGCTTCGCAGCACGAAGTTTTTCGTTGGGCTTCTCAGGATCCTTGCTGCAGCGGTTCTTACAGCTCTGCCGGCGCTTCCTCCTTTGCACCGTCACGAAGCCGTCATCATCAGCCCGGTTCGCTTCCTTCATAGTCACGGGCTTTACGAGGGGAGCAGTGGGGGTGCTCACAGTGACCAACGGGTCAGATGGTCGAGTCGGTCGGGCAGCGCTGCGGGGAGGAGCTGCGAGGACGGCACCGGGGGAACGAGGCACGCTTGTGGCGCAACACGCTGACTCAGCAATCGGCGCCGTCGACGACAAAACTGCTGACGCGAATGTGTCTAGGCGGCCGACACCTCGGCGCGTATTTGCATTGCTTACACGCACCGGTGACCCAGTTAACGCTACAGAGTTGCGCAACTCATCGAGTTCTGTGCGCAGGTCTGCAACGGTGCTCTGGGATGTCTCCAACTTCCTCTGCATCAGCTAGACTAGGTTTCAAAGACTTAATGTCCTTCAATAGGCTCGTAACGTCGACATGGTCGAACGGTGACTGGAGGTAACTTGTTCAGGTCCCTCGCCACAAACGTCGGCACGTTGTCAAGATCGGTCGCCTTCAGAAGCGTGATGATGTCTTGCACACTTCTCTTTGTCCCGTCGCGCCAACGAGACACCAACTGGTCGACTTTATTGAGCGACCGGAACAGCAGAAGCTTCGCTGCAGCAATGTCGTCCTCGCTGAAGTTCGACACACAGATCTGGATGGCGGACACCTCGTCCAGTTTCTGCTGAAGGAACGCCAGCAGTTCATTTGACACAAATAACAATGCCAGATCCTGCCCCACCCATGTACAGAAAAAGTAACACATGTACAGAAAAAGTAAATTAATGAAAATAATTGTAATGAATATAGAACCTTTCTATACTAAATTTGTTTTTCTTTAGAACTTGCGGATTACGAAATACCTACCCACAAAATACAAACTCATTTTACCTAAAATACAATTTAACCTATAATCAATGTCATTATTGTTTTTAGATTGAAACGGAAACCGCAAGTTCTACAGTTACTGAGACTAATCTGTAGTCATCAGCAATAAATAAACAGTAAGATGCTAGGCATATTGCACATGACTTTTATTGAGTGGGGCAAAGTTATATAGAGTTTCTGGCATTGTCCTTTATCACTCATGGCAACAAAATTACGGGCGACGGCTTGCGCCGCGCTTTACGATAATAAAAATATTGTGAACCGTGTCGCAATGTCCGCCTCAGAGCGCGGTGCACGCTTACAAGACTTATACTTGATTACAGCATAGAGAAATTCACGATAAAAAGTTAGTTTATATACAATAACGGCTCTGAAAAGACAGAAAACTTGTTACATAAGCACAATGTTAAGATTTTAATTACCCACTTCTTATTCATCGAAAACCAAACACAAAATCTTTCAATTAATGAATGTCCGATCACCTTTCAAAAGATCCTAAACTGATAAATCACCTCACACATACATAACTACGTATAAAATATTAATTATAAGCGAAAACAATGGCTCACGTTTGTGGGAATAATCGATTCTCTTTGTTGTCTAATAGCGTTGGTTTCAGTGCACCCAAGAAGCGGTAATTAAAAGGCTTTTCATATAGTGAGCGTCGACAACAGTAGGTATTATTTGAAATCGGATTCCTCCAGCTAAATGAACTTCCTTGTGAAAATATATTTCATGGAATCAAATGTTCTTTTTTTAATTACGTTCTTAGTAGAATGTAATGCAATTTAATTTATAGAGTAAGAAGGTTTTCTAAATTAAAAGTAACACATGAATAAGAATATAAATACACTAGCAACCCGACCCGGCTTCGCATGGGCCTATAGCCTTCCTCAATAAATGGACTATCCAACACAAAATGATTTTTTCAATTCGAACCAGTAGATCCTGAGATTAGCGCGTTCAACCAAACAAACAAACAAACTCTTCAGCTTTATAATATTAGTATAGATTTATAATTTACTATTACAAAATTATCTTGTAGGGCTAACACAATAGAGTATTTAATGCAGTCAGAAGCCAGAAAGTCTTACAACTAGTCTTACCAAGAGGTATCGTGTTACTCATTACCTAACTGAGCTGTTTTTTTTTTTTATCTATTGATAGGCATACGTTTGACCACTATCTCACCTGATGGAAAGCGATGATGCGGTCTAAGATGGAGCACGCTTGCCTAGAAGTAACCTATTCACTCTTGACTTAAAGACTCCCAGGTTGTAGCTATCAGGAAACACAGACTCAGGCAGGGAATTCCACTCCTTAGCAGTACGCACAATGAATGTATTCCCAAAACGTTTCGTGCGTGTGGGTGGGATGTCCACCATGTACCGGTGGCGCATCGCCGTACGTCTTGTGGTCCTATGATGGAACGGACTCGGCGGAATTAAATTATGCAATTCCGTCGCACACTCCCCAAAATGCAACCGATAGAAAACCGACAGGCCAGCAACAGTGTTTAGACAGGCAGTCACTCCATGTAAAACACTGGTATTCAGCTTCATCCGGTTAGACTGGAATCCATCCCCAACATAAGAAAAGGCTAGGCTGATGATGATATCTCGACAACGTTCGACTTAATCCTTTCCAGTGTTAATAGAAGTACTTATCTGTTTATGAAACTCAATTAACATTGAGTTCCAAATGTTCGTCTGTGATAAATATTTGAGTAAAGTCTATCTACATATACTTGTGTTCAGTTAAAAGTTGCGTCATCATCATCATCATCAACAGCCTGAAGACGTCCACTGTTGAACAAAGGCCTCCCCCGTAAAAGGGGGGAGGTTAGGGGGGGGGGTGCTATTCTAGCCCGGACACCCCACGGGCGTAAAGACAGCTAAATAAAATCTGAATATTGTTTTTTTCCTTAATAAAAAGATACGAAATTGTGTGTGAAAAAGTGGCATTGAATTTCTATCAACATAAATTCAAACAATTTAGAAATGAAATCAAAAATGAAATTTCCTTTTGGCACTCTCAACAATAAAGAAAGTTTGATAGCTACATTATTGCCATTTTAACGACTCTTATCAACAAAAAGGGCAACTTTGAAAAAACTCATTACAAAATTAATGAAAATTTTCCACTTAATTGGTATCGCGATACAAAATACGGAAGCGATAACGATATTCTGAATTCACTTCGATATCTTTGGGTATTAATCTACACTTTTAAGGCAAAAAGTGAATTTCAATTGGGCAGGGCAGAGGCCAAAACTTTAGCCGTATCGTAACCGTTGATTATGCAAATTGCTGGCATTAGCAAGAATTCAATTTCTGAAAATTATGACTTAATGCCATACAATGGTTTGGTTATTGACCCGTAATAATATAGTGTAACATTCTTTATGATTATTATGTGGAACACGTAAAGGTTACAAGCTTCTGTTTCAGTGTAGAATAGTTATTCAGAAAAGGACATGTAAGGGTTCTTTCAATTTATGCATTTGGTAGTGCTGCGGTGCTGGAGAAGTGGTGATGTCTTTTTAGGGTTTTGTAGTCAACAAGAAACCCTTATAGTTCCGCCCCGTCCTTCCGTTCGTCCGTATGTCCGTCTGTCCGCAGTTTGGTACTTGGGCGCAATTTGGTATGGATATACACACATCAAAAAAAGTTTGTGATCACTAGCATTTATTTAAGCCCTTTTCACCTATACATAATATAAAACTTATAAACTTATTTGTTAGTTATATTAGAATCTATCCTTATTAGTAAGTTAGTTGTATTAGTTTCCTTTTTATTGCATAGTCCCTTTTCGGGTATAGGCCTCCTCCAGCTCCTTCCACCTCTTCTTGTCTTTTGCAGTTTCTAGCCAATGTTTGCCTGCTATTTCCTTAATATCGTTATCCCACCTCATTTTTGGTCTTCCAACTTTTCTTTTTCCTCTGGGGCCTTTCCATTTTGTGGTTTCGCTTGTCCATCTTCTGTCCGTATATCTAGCTAGGTGCCCCGCCCATCTCCATTTCTTCTGGAGTGCGTGCTCGAGAGCGTCCGTCAGATTCGTTCTTTCTCTTATATCTACATTTCTGACCTTTTGGATCCTTCTTAGTTTTAAAATACTTCTTTCCATAGCATGTTGGCATGAGTTTATTTTATTTGCTATTCTCTTAGTAAATGTCCAGGTTTGGCATCCATATGTGAGACACGGCAGAATGCAAGTGTCTAACACTATCTTTTTTAGTTTAAGGCTGTAGTTTCCCTTTACAATTTCTTTCTGTGACCAGTATTTTTTCCATGCTATATTGACTCTTCTATCTACTTCTAGCTCGTTGCTGTTTTTGTTAAATGATACCTGCTTGCCCAGGTAAATGTAGCTCTCTGCATATTCGATAGCTTTACCCTCGACTTCAATTAGCTTGGTGCTACCGTTTGTCACAACTTTGGTTTTTATATGACAACTCAAAATAGAAGTAAAACAACAAAGACTCGTCTAACAAAACTTTTCAAGGAAACTAACAGAGCGATCAGACAAGACTACAAAAACCATAGACACAAAATTATAGAAAAACACCTCAACAGATACAGGAGCTCAAAGCGGGCATTTAAGGAACTAAACCGGCACAAAGAATGGATTCAAAAACTAAAGGAAGATAACAAGGAAACGAGAAGCAGAAAAGAAATAATTAACTGTGCAACCAATTTCTACAGAGACCTTTACAAAAAAGAGGCGGAAATACAATAGAAGCAGATGAAGAACAAACCATAACAGAAACAGAGGGACCAACTACAGCAATAAACCAAGAGGAAGTACCGCCGTTCACGGAACAAGAAGTAGTAAGACAGCTGAAAAAACTCAAAAAAGATAAGAGTCCGGGTCCGGACAACATAAGAGCTGAAGCCCTTATAGCAGGCGCATCTTCACTGCTCAAGTATATTACCTTACTCTTCAACTTGGTACTACATCAGGAAAAGATTCCCAAGCAGTGGAACAGCTCGGAGATCGTACTTCTTTACAAGAAAGGCGACCCTCTAGACATCGGGAACTATAGACCAATTAGCTTGCTTTCGACAATGTACAAACTGTTCACATCATTACTTCAAAACAGGCTGGCCCCCCAAATAGACAACAGCCAACCGAAGGAACAGGCAGGCTTTCGCAGAGGCTTCTCAACCACCGATCATATCCATACTATAGAGCAAATTATCGAAAAATATAAAGAATTCAACCAACAATTATACATCGCTTTTGTAGACTACAGCAAAGCTTTTGACAGTATTTCACACGACTCAATTTGGAGAGCACTACATTCGATCAACATAGAGACGAAGTATATAAGAATTATAAAAAATATATATGCAAACAGCGAGAGCAGAGTAAGACTCGAAAACACAGGAGAAGTAATAAAAATAGAAAGAGGAGTCAGACAGGGCGACCCTCTGTCAACAAAACTGTTTATCGCCGTCTTAGAAGATATATTCCAAAAACTTAATTGGTCAAGGACAGGAATATGGATAAACAACGCTCGCCTCAGTCACTTAAGATTTGCAGATGATATTGCGCTCCTTGCTGAAACAGCTGCAGAAATGAAACGAATGCTACAATCGCTAAATGATGAAAGTGAAAAGGTAGGGCTCCAGATGAATGATCACTAGCATAAGCTGATATAATTTTTTAAATTGATCTTTATCAAGAAAAAGTCTTTGTTGTGTGTTTTCTTTAAATAGAAATACCCTGTTTGAAATTAAAAAATTAAACTACTTTTTTTTTAAGTTGAGTAATTAATCATAGGTAATTTAATGTAATTGTAACCGTTGATAGAAAGAAAAAGATTGTTTAACCAAACTTAAACAACAATTTATTAATAAAAGGTTTATATTCAATATAATATAACTCCTCCCCTGGCTCGAACACATGCGAAGATCCTCCTGGGCATGCTGAGAATCAAGTTATCCAGCATTTATTGGGGTAATATGTCCCATTCTTGAATAGCGGCTTCCCTGAGCTCTGGCACTGTCTGGGAACGTTGCTGACGGTTCCAAACAGGTAGCTTCAGAACATCCCACACGTGCTCTATGGGCTCTATCGGGTTCGAGTGCGAAGTGAGCGTCGACGTGACGGGCAAATTACCTTACAGAATGCCACTTCTTACATCATCTCATACTTTATCTGTCAAAATCTCCCTGTCAATTTAGTTCAACTCGCTGACACGCTCGCAAGGGTGGCGCTAGTGTAAATTCAAAGTTTTTAGGACGCCAATCAAGAAACTCACAGCAGATTCAGATTCAAAGTTTAGAATGAGGTTTTACAGAATCACACCCCAGGATACAGCAACTATACGAGTTCGAATTTATTTGATTTTAGGATAATAATAATTTTAGGCGCGTATAACCAAGCTGTGTTTTTCTTAAATAATATTCCTATCCTCATGAATATAAAGGCTGGAGAAATTCAACAGTTGCCTCAATATTAAAACGAATATAGAGTAGAAGGAAGAAAGAATGGTTATGGGAACCATCTTGTGTGACACAATTTTTTTGGGAATAGGTAATGTGGAAAAAGCAAGCCTTTGAGTAACGGAAACTACCCGCTATAATCACCTTACAAAAATAATAATCACGTTGGACTTTTTCACATTAGTCGTCGTTACTTGTAAATTTATGAAATTTGACACATTTTTGATGTTGCCAATTGCATCGTAAAATGCGACAAGGTTCTAAGTGTGGTTAAGGTATTCGTAAGCTGACTATACATAAACTTATTAAGCTTAGATTTATCAAAACGAGGAAACCTATAATCTCTATAAAACTAAAAACTAAAAAACTCATTCAATATACCAAATATATTCAATGTACTATCGTGGACACACCCGCCTGACCACCACTAAGTTCATTTTTGCTTGCACTCAAAAGATGGAAGCGCTCTCTACCCCGCCCCGTTGACTTCGCAGGCGCCAAGGGAATTTTTTTTTAACTGAGCAGGTGGAAAAGTCCGCGATAGCACGTTCCAAACCTATGCACCTAAATTTATTTAAAAAAAATGAATTTATTTACCGTTAAATATCAAAGTCAAAGCATTTATTTCAATTAATCCATTAACAGGTAAGGCACTTTTGAATTGTCAAAGAGTCAGTTAGTTAGTCATAAAGTTAAAGCTATTTGCTCCATCCAAAACGTAGATATGTCTCTATATAGAAGAATAAGCAAGAAACTCCACGGACACTCTTCTAATTCTAATTCAAGTTTTTACATAATACTGGTTACATTATTCTTGTTGCTTCTATACATGTGAAAACAATGTAGGCAGTGAGCAATACTAATCATAAAAAAGATTCAAGATAAAACCCATGGCAGTTACGTTGCCCTTTAAGATTGTGACAGTCTTCGGGAAAGCAAGACTAATAATAGAGACCTACTAGTAGTCAGAATTTCTGGAAAAGACTCAAATAATACACTCACTTGAGTAAGAAGTTTAGTTTGCATAACACGAAAACAGAAAACGGACAGGACTTGAGTTTGTGTTAAGATTTTACACTTGAAATGTCCCGCGGCGCTTGCACAAAGCATCTTGAACTACCCGCCAACGATTGTTCTATAGATATCGCTTTTGTATAGAGAAAACTGTATTGTTTTGTTTATTTTATTGTATAACTCAGATTATCAAACAATACGCAGATAGACCTCGCGGAACACTGAGAGTGAAACCAAAAAAAACAAATATAAATTCAAAAGCGAATACAATCAGGAGATAGTAGGTATAAGACAAACAAAAAACAGACTAACAGTAGGTACCTCTTTAGTATAATAATTAATACCAGCTATGGCACGCGAGTTCGTCCGCAAGAATTTCCTTACGAATCCATTTTGTTAATACAATATTGTTAATATATATATGTCGGATCGTCAGGATTTAGTCCATTAGATTCAGTCATCATGTGGGCAGAATATGGGTTTCGTGCAATGCAAACACACTGGGTATAGAGTACAATACACTGCGTTTATTAAAACCACTATTTCTCAACTCAATTTAAATAAACACTGACTCCAATTTATAGTTAATTGACATAGCAACACTAAATAGACATAGCAACACTTAAACAACGAATCGAGTACAGTTCCGGGATGTCTTAGCTCCGATGCGTTCAGAGACTGTACTCTGAATGTCCTGCTCGCTGTGGGCTGTAAACATCACGACTCTGTAGAAGCGCGCCAAAATGGTGGTGGTAAATCACGTGTTGTCGCTAATGGCACACTTGCGATTCGTTTCAAGTCTGTACTATTGACCGGATGCGACATATACAAACACTCAGGGATAACGTTGCTTACTATTGGCGAAAGAATTTTTGAAATCGGGTGAGTAGTTTCGGACATTACCCCCTACATATAAACAAAGAAACAAACACATTACTTATGCCTTTTTACAATATTAGTACAAAATTAAATTGAATATTAGTAAAGACTAATGTTTTTGTTTCATGAGTGTTATTTTAATTACTATTTACATAACTCAACTCAAACAAAAGGTTTCATTAACGTGTACCTAATAATAAAATCAAAAAACATGTAATTAAAAACATAAATTCCACTAATGGTTTTCTATTTACCTACGGATACTATTGTAAATAAATTTTATGAAAAATTGAACCGTATTATTTAACATCTCATAATAACTAGCATTACCAGCTTTTTCAGTCTGAAAATTATAATGACTGGTATTACACGTAACGTTTCACCTTTCACTGTAAAGGCAAGCAATTTACGAAAGAACGGTATTACAGAGGCGCTCGAAAATTATACATTCGACTTATCTGTCCCACAAAGTTTAGGTTCCCCCACATTTCTAAGACTCAAAAGCTTAACCGTTCATTTCATTCAAATCCGTTCACCCTGAACAGACCGAACGTGTAATAGAGACATTCTATTCAGAAAATTTGCTCATAAACTACGTTTTGTCGGTTAAGAGGCACTCAGGAATTCTTTTTGTTTATATAGCTTGTAGTGAACAACTACGAAACTCAGTACTTTGGTGGAAAATTGATAAGAATAAGACGGTACTGCGGAAATCTTAACTACGGATCGTATTCATGAGCTTGTTGTTTTATAATATTGCAGTCTAAGGAATTTGCATTTTGGCTGCTTCTGTTGGCGTTCACTACTCAAGTATTTTCGCAGACGATTTTTTTACTTTTTTTTTTTGTTGATTTTAGTATCGTCTCCGTTTCGCCGTTAAGCTGTGATGTATTGTGAAAATATTTTTATTTTGGTCCTTTTTATGGCCACGGTACGCGGGGGATTATTTTTTTGGGTATCCGCCATCCGATTCTCATGTTACTACATTATTTGCCGAAAAAACACATGATGCATAATTTTAAAATAATATTAGATCAGAGAAGAACAGTCTATAACTGTCCCACAGCAAGGCGGATTGGCTATTTAAAATCTATATTTTATTTTAAGTTTAGGTTTTATCACGATTTTTTCCTTTCCAATGTCAGTGATGTCAAACATAAGCTAAGAAAGTAACATTATAAACTATAAAAGTCACTTTAGTACTTACTCGGTTTCGAAACCAGACTTCCTAAAACTTCTTCCACGACTTCATAAAAAATTCTCAATTTTGTAATAAAAAATGTAAATAGAGATACATAATTAAATGTAAATAGGCTCGCCCCTATCACATAAGCTTCAAAATAACTGACGAAATGTAGCTTAAACATAGCAATACATACAGTACAACATAATTCAATACCTTATTACCTCCAAAGCTTAAAATCTCCCCTTACTGTACCGCCCATAACAAAAAACGCGAGCTTCAATTTAAGAGCATCGGATAAGACGGAGGCAATCTCATTTCCCATCGAACTAAGGCGAGCATAAATCACTATATTCAATAGGTTTTAATATAAGTTCGCAAATGAACATGAAAAGTAATGTTCTCTTGTAGCAGGGGAGTTTGATTAGATAGTGGCTGTTTCGCATTCGAATAGTGTAGATTTGCATATTTGCATTGAAGAAATATGTTTGATGACAATGTTTGTTAAGAATACTGAAATTGGACCAAGAACAGAATATGAGGCAGTTATAGAAGAAGAAGAAAGTTTAATTAAAGTTATTAGCTAGAGTAATTTAAATAAGTAATAATATTCGACAAAGACTGGTCCTATAGATCCCTTAATAGAGAAGGTTGAAAGGAGAGTGAAGAGGCCTTTGAGCTGCAAAAATCTGCTGGAAAAATCCAGGCTGGAAATAATAAATAAAATATGTTATAATTATTAGTTGTAATAGAAAAAAACGTTCATGTAGCATTATAGTTTTGAAAGTAGTCGTAAATACTTCAGCTTAGTCCCAACTCAATTTGTATACCAAATCCGTACACAATAGAAATGTATTGTGTACACTAAAGAAATTCATATAATATTCGAAGGACACGATATAATGAGGATCCACGTGCCGAGAGGATCACCAAACTATCTCAAAATTCATTCATCTCGCTATACAATAACACAACTAAACAACAATAATAAAATATTTCAGATACTTCATAAAAGGGTCCTAGAGCACGCTCCAAATATTTTGAAGAATAATAACATCGGAACACCAAACACATGTCCATCCCAGGATAATAACGAAGCATTTACAAAAGCATATATTCAAACTACAGCTATCTCGCTCAAGCACATAGCTGGATATGAGAGACATTATCTAGATAGCCGTATGTCCCATATCGGTGCGGGACAAAATGTGACCGTATTAACAAACTGGATTGTTCCGAGCCAAGTTGGGAAACCCGTTGGGAGGAAATTCAATAGAACCCTAATTTTCCAGCCCCTACTAACGCACAATAGGCGTAGTACATACTTACTATGTAGAAACGCAAATCATCACATAACAGTAATTAATTGTTACTATAATAATGATTGAGAATGGAAAATCATAATCTGTATAATTAGGAAGCAGTTATTTCTAAACTTAACGTTAGTAATGTAGCTGCTGGTGATATAATTAGTAATAAAGGCCAAATTTATATCATCATTAAATATATTATAATGATGTGGTTACGGTATTCGTTCGTAAATATCTAATTAAATTTAATGTTCTGTAGTCTTAAATTGGAGTTATCTGCAATATTTTAAATTAATGAAAAGCTTACTATACAAAAGGCAAAAGAAATTGAAAACTAAAATTCTTCGAACTCTTTGTTTGGAAGTAATTCAGTATATCTTTTTTACTAAGTCGGATTAAATTAGTGAATGAACAAAACATCTTTTAAGCAGATGAAAGAAGCTTAGTTTAAAATACACTAAGAGCTTAAACCATAATTTCAAGCTGGCATCGAACAAGTATCGCACAATATCAACACCAAATAACTCCTAAACTACACTTTGAGCACAATTTTGCCAGTAAACGCCACAATAACTACATGTATAGAAGTCGAGACGTGTCTTGCAAAATTTCGAGCGTCATATGTTTGTGACTCGGTTTTTGCGAAGTTTCCCCCTAACACTGCGCTGTGCAAAAAACGTGAAAATATTTTTTCTTTTGGCACTTCGGTGTCACGTTCGTACGTCATATTACTTCCATGCTCCGATATTAGCTTGAAATATCACCGTTTTATATCAGTTCATAAACTATGGCGAAGTCTTGATCTAATTCTTTTGAAATTGCCAGTTATTTTTGAGTTAGGGGCAATTTGAAATTGGAAACTGGATGAATGGGGTTGTTTTATTCATAGTTTCATAAAAAAACCAATTTAAACAATTATGTCATAAGATAGGTTAACTATAGCCTGCAATCTGGTCCCTAGCAGAATCTATTGCTTTGTAGGTTGATTTCTTTCATTATAATCAGGGATCGTATAGTTGGATGTATATCCCATAAGTACTTTAGATATCTACTGGCTTCTGGCTTTAATAATTTTACAATCGAAAAACATCAAGATTCCGAAATTGATATAATTTATCATTTCTCATTTATTGATAATTCATTCATTATACTAAGTACCTGATTACGTAAATAGTGTTTTCAATCTAGTAGATTGAACCTCCCGGTTTACAGTAAATATGCATCCATTATCCGAACCCTAATTATAATACGTTGAACAATACTAACAAACCACGATTGTCAGTATTCATCCCAGCTTAAACTGCATCGCCAGTCGTACACGGTTTATCTATGATCGTAACTGTCTGTGACGATTTCGAACTCGTTGGCTTAACTAAGCTCAATCTAGCTTAAATATTTCAGAGCAGTAAACTGCTACTCTGTGGAGAATTTGATGGAAACTTTACCAAGTCAGTTCTTTAGCTATCGAAAAGTCTGATGTCATTTACAGATGCCAAGAAGATGAATGGAAGGCCCGAGTTTATTGTACTGCTGGCCAAAATTCTGGTATAGTTGCGCTTTAATTATGTCAAAATGAGCCCTAATAATAAAAACCAACCGCTCAGTCTCTGAATATCATTTTCTTAAAATATCATAATCGCAAATCATCATATTATTAGAACATCATGTTATCAACCCATCATAATCTCAAAACATTCGCAAAATACAACATTCTTAGGATACCACATTCAACGTACAGTCCTCAACAGCGTTGAGCTGTGCAGAGTTGGGCAAAATTTATTTGAATAAGAATTATTTTCCTATGTGGGTTTAAAAACGCGTGTATTAAGTTCATTATGTGCTTTTAATAAGGAACCAAAAATAGTTGTAATGTTTTCACGAGTATAATTTCATCAAGAGGTAAAAAAACTTAAAAAAGAACTTTTAATTACCTAGATTTTACTCATTTTTTGGGTTTTTATAAAACTAATTCAATATGACAAACTTATACGTTACTATTTAACAAAGTTTAATATACTCGTACATACATCCCAAACTTATGCTTAGAATAGTTTTAAAATTAATTAGCGATATAATATATCCAAAGTTATTACAATCACTTTGAAAATTAGGAGAAATTTTGACGTTCGTCGGCTCATTAGGACAGATCTAAACACAGTCTATGACATCAAAAATATATTCAAAGCTAGACAAAAATCGCGCAACAATTACACGTTTATGAGGGACGAAAAAAAATAAACTGCTGTATTCGGTTGTAAATTTACGAATTATTCCAACATGTCGGATACGGCCGATGTGTCAACACTACGTGATGGCAATTTCAATCACTCGGCCTCTTCTATTTTTATGTTTCGCTGCTCTCGACAAAATTCATTTTAATCCGCGCAGTGCACTCTGCCCAATTGGTGGGCCTTATCAAAATCGGGCCCGTGTCCACATATTAATCAACGGTTTTTGTGAAGATTTTTGACCGTATTGAACGCAGCGGGGTACTGTGGGATGTGTGGGGTGAAATATTGATGTCAAAGCGTTTATTTTTGTATCTCTTGCTGTAATTTTTGGAGCGGTCAGGGTATTTGGGTGCGGAAATACTCTTTCGATTGGTATTTCACGAGTTTGCGATATTGAATGGGTATGAAAGACAGATTCTTCTTTTTTCAAACCAAACTGCTGTTTTTGTAGTTTTATTGAATACTACAAAAACAAATAGTAACCCAAGAGGTCAAAGTCCTTGAAAAATTATTTTAACTAACTTGGTTCTCACTATTTTAAACAATGAAGGAGCACGTTAAGATCTAGAAGAAATTGGGAACATTTTTGACACTTATCTAATTAGAGTTTAATGTAATTCTGAGGTCAAATTCCATACATAAATATCATGTAATAATAATAGTAAATTAATATGTAGCCAATACAACTTAAATACGCTTTTATAAATATTTAACATCAAAATATTCCCGAAAACAAGCCGAATAACATGAAGAATGTTAAACTCCCTTCACACAATATTCCAGCCGAAAATTCTTCAAAAGAGGATACTGTAAAGGGAATATTTTATATAGATACTCCAGATGACTGGTCAGTATCGATTGACATACCGTAGCCCGTGATTGATGAACTAACAAATAATGACGAAACATGACCCTTGCACATTTCGATATTTTATAAAAGCTATTTTTTGTGTACTTACGATAATCTATCATATGCTGTAGATTTATTAAGCTGAAGATGAAAATGATGTTTGGATTTATGTTCACAAAATTCAGTAGACTGCGGTTTATTTTATGAAAATAAACCACGAAGTAAGTATAGCAATAATACTTATTTCGTGGAATAAACCCTTACGGATTTAAACTGTTTTTACTCAGCACGGCCTTGTGATCTGCATGAAAACAGGTACTGCCTCTCTGTACTTAAGGCAGTAGCTTGACTCGCATCGACCGGTCACTCCATGAGAGTAGCTGCCATGACACTGACAAGTAGCTACTAAAGAAACTAGACCTGTTGCATTGTGGCGTGGCAGATGAGAAGAGTGGCGAGTAAAAATTAAAAACGTTGTAGTAACTCGGATGACCGACTTGCACAATAGTAGGTCCCACTCCAACCGCCTCGTTGGTCTCGTGGTCGCAAGCAGGACTGCTGAGCGTGGGGTCCTGGGTTCGATTCCCAGGTCGGGCATAGTGTTCTTGGGTTTTTCGATTAAGAATTTCTCAGTAACAGCCCGGAATTTCTCAGTAACAGCCCGGAGTTTGGAAGTTGGCGGTGTAACACCCCCGTGCCTCGGAAAGCACGTAAAGTCGTTGGTCCTGCGCCTGATCTCTCTCCGGTCGTGTCGGATTGCCGTCCCACCGGACTATGAGAGTGAGGGAAGAGGGAGTGCCCTCGTGTTTGCGCACACACTTGTGCACTACGAGCATAATATATTCTGCGTACTTGGCTAACCTCCATTGAGATTGGCCGCCGTAACCAAAATTCGGTCGGAGATTACAGTAGGTCCCAACATTTATTATAGTCACATGGAGAGAATAGCTGCACTGAAGTAACTGCCTGGTCCAACTAGCACGTTAGCTCAGACTATGGTTATCAAGCCTTTAGTTACATACAATAATGTCAGAAAATTGTTTTAAATCTGAAATTCTAAAAAAAATATTGTAGAATTTAAGGTAAAGTCATACTAAAGTATTTAAATTTACATAAACAGTAAAGTAACCAACCAATAAGTAAGTAAGTAATAAGTAAGTTACCAATTTAAATTTTAAAAATATTTAAAAAAGTACCTAACGATAGGATACCAACTTAAGGGGCTATTAACCGACTTTTATAGATTTTAAACTGACAATCACGTCAAAATCTGCAGTGTAAATGATTTGAAAAAAATATATGTTAAACTAGAACATTCTCTTAATCACTTAGTAAGTGAATATTTTTATTATATTCATATTATATAGTTTAATTAATACGTGAAGTTGTGTCTGACGTGGACAAAACATTGACAATCACACAAAATCTACCAGGTATAATTAAACGAAACTTACACGATCTTACAGACAATTTTATTATCTATCTTTTAGTATACGCCTTTTTTTTAATTTTGAAAGAATACTACTTTTATTTAATTTTTTCGACTAAATTTTGAAAGTTTTGGACGCAGACTGCGTCCGTTCTGCATCAGTTTTGCGTCCAAAACTCTCAAAGTTTAGTCGAAAAAATTAAACAAAAGTAGTATTCTTTCAAAATTAAAAAAAAGGCGTATACTAAAAGATAGATAATAAAATTGT
This sequence comes from Charanyca ferruginea, assembly GCA_947361185.1. NCBI lineage: Eukaryota > Metazoa > Arthropoda > Insecta > Lepidoptera > Noctuidae > Charanyca > Charanyca ferruginea. The sequence goes on from OX376070.1 coordinate 9,960,132, forward strand.
CTGTAAGATGGTGTAAGTTTCGTTTAATTATACCTGGTAGATTTTGTGTGATTGTCAATGTTTTGTCCGCGTCAGACACAACTTCACGTATTAATTAAACTATATAATATGAATATAATTAAAAATATTCACTTACTAAGTGATTAAGAGAATGTTCTAGTTTAACATATATTTTTTTCAAATCATTTACACTGCACATTTTGACGTGATTGTCAGTTTAAAATGTGTAAAAGTCGGTTAATAGCCCCTTAAATAACGGCAACGGCGGCATGAAATAATAAAATATTACCTATTAACCATTCTACATAGATATCTATATCCAAAAAGGTCCAAACACAAAACCGAGCGGTCTTGACGCTCGCCACTTAAATTGGTTCCGGGGATACTAATTGACAGACGAACTGACATCACACCGATAGTCCGTTAGAATATTGTTTCTTTAATTTGACTCCAAAGTCCGACATATTGAGTGGTGGAGTGATAAGCTTGTCTTAATAGCATTTAGTATAGAGACAAACTTTTGTTCAAAAACAATTTTTATTGAATAGAATTTGAAAACGTCAAGAGGTTTCTAAATTGTGGACATATATCGGCTCATGCTAGACTCAGAAAAACACTTAGTAATGTTATTTATAGACAAGTCGATAGAACAAGAAAATTTGCCTACTTCAGTCATATCTTTAGACACAAGAGATACGATATATTGCAATAATAATAATGGGCAAAGTTGCGGGCAAACGTGAAGCTAGCCGTCGGAAAAAGTCCAGGCTAAAAAATATTCGGGAGTGGACCGGAGTACCGTGGAGTTGTTCCACCGCGCCAGGGACAAGGAGATTTTTTGAAGGCTGAAGGTTGATTTTTTGAAGAACGATAGGAAGAAGAAGGAAATTGCGCAAAGAAGAGAGTAGTAATAATATTATTTATTTTTAGTAAATGACCTGCAATACTAATAACAGACATCATACTGGACTTTTATAATGATATAAAGGCGTTAATATCAACCTAAGCTTGTAATTAGCTAGTTTTCCGTGGTTACACACAGTTACGGTTCTTTGTGTCAAAATAAAGATTTCGATGAAATGGAAGTGATTAAGTACTTTGACCTCCTCTTTACATTAGGCATTACCCAACTACGTGTTTCTTAACTTAGTGTATATAATGTATATTCACTAAAGGTACGAAATAATCCAATTTATAGCCACGAACTCTACAAATAATTTATCACTCGAAAACATAATTCAATTCTCGAAAACCAACCAAAGCTCAAAATATCTTTGACTTCTTAATGACATTCCTGATTGCCTTTGGCCAGAATAACAAGGCAATTCATCAAGATGATAACAATGATAGAAAAGTTTAAACATTAATCCGATATCCTGTAATTGATGTTTTTGAAGGATCAACTCGAAACAATAATGATCAAAAGCCAATGTTTTACGCAATTTCTTGAACAGATGACTTGTTTGTTTAAATAATATTCTTTATGTTTGTAACGATGGAAATCTTGAGATAAGCTTTGTATTAATATAAAGTTTTTGGAGTTTCTGTTGTGAAGACAATGTTAATAAAGGTGACTGTAATAAAAGCAAATAAAATAATAAAAAGAGTTTAAAATAGCTGTAAAGTAGCAGGTGAAGAATTAATACTGAATGACGGTTTTTAGTTGAGATGAGATAAAAACAAAATAATTAAACTTTTACGAAAGTAACATAGGTATTACTTATACTATAAATGAAGCTTATTTTAAAATCGATACGACATAACCTGAAGCTAATAAGTACACATGTTTTGCGCAATTTCTTGAACAGATGACTCGTTTGTTTAAATAATATTCTCTATGATGGTAACGATGCAAATCTTGAGATAGGCTTTGAATTAATAGAAAGTTTTTAGAGTTTCTGTTGTGAAGACTATGTCAATAAAGGTGAGTGTAATAAAAGCATTAAAAAATATAAAAAGAGTTTAAAATAGCTGAAAAGTATAGACTGACAGGTGAAGATTTAATACTGAATGACGGTTTTTAGTTGAATGAGATGAAAACAAAATAATTAAACTTTTACGAAAGTAACATAGATATTACGTATACTATAAATAAGGCTTATTTTAAAATCAATACGACATAACTTGAAGCTAATAGGTACACATGTTTTGCGCAATTTCTTGAACAGATGACTCGTTTGTTTAAATAATATTCTCTATGATGGTAACGATGCAAATCTTGAGATAGGCTTTGAATTAATAGAAAGTTTTTGGAGTTTCTGTTGTGAAGACAATGTCAATAAAGGTGAGTGTAATAAAAGCATTTAAAAATATAAAAAGAGTTTAAAATAGCTGAAAAGTATAGACTGACAGGTGAAGATTTAATACTGAATGACGGTTTTTAGTTGAATGAGATGAAAACAAAATAATTAAACTTTTACGAAAGTAACATAGATATTACGTATACTATAAATAAGGCTTATTTTAAAATCAATACGACATAACCTGAAGCTAATAGGTACACATGTTTTGCGCAATTTCTTGAACAGATGACTCGTTTGTTTAAATAATATTCTCTATGATGGTAACGATGGAAATCTTGAGAAAAGCTTTGAATTAATAGAAAGTTTTTGGAGTTTCTGTTGTGAAGACAATGTCAATAAAGGTGAGTGTAATAAAAGCAAAAAAATATATAAAAAGAGTTTAAAATAGCTGAAAAGTATAGACTGGCAGGTGAAGAATTAATACTGACTGACGGTTTTTAGTTGAATGAGATGAAAACCAAATAATTAAACTTTTACGAAAGTAACTAGATATTAGTTATACTATAAATGAGGCTTATTTTAAAATCAATACTACATAACCTGAAGCTAATACACATGTTTTCGCCAAAACTGAAAAACAAACAGAATTTACCACAGAGCCCGCTTGCATTCACAAATACCAAGGCAAACAATTCACCCTAATGACTTGCAGTACATTAAAGACACCCCAACAATGCGACTCTCAATTACCTTTTACTGCACAACAGCTACTACAGTTAGTACCATGGAATAGAAAAAAACTAGAGGAAGTGCCTACGCAGCTATCCCACGTGTGTCACAATTATGCGGAAAATATGTTTTTTTTAAACAACAATAATGAGCTTTTCGTCAAAATTGGATTTGTTGTTCATACAAAATTAAGACTTATTGCAACTAACAAAGGTTGTTATTATTTTACATATTCTTTCGCATAATTGTGACACGCGCGGTTTAGCTGCCTGGGCACTTCTACTTGTTTTTTATTTATTTCGTGATTAGTACCCGACTGAAATGGCAAAAGCAGAAACAGAAAAAGAGAAGATAATAGATTAGCTTTGAGTGTTGTTCATTCACACCACTTATTATAAATCAAGTATTATCTTTAGAGCAGGTCAGTCTTACCTAATTGCCTGACCACACTGGAGCGCACAAATTACGGGCACGGACACGTTCGCAGTCGCTTTTGCGGTCGCAGTCGCGGGCACAGTCAGATATTGCAGAAGAACGAAACGAAATCCACACTTCGATAACAAAACGAAATATGATGAAAAGTTGGTTAATAATTCACCTCTGTCAACCTCTTTAGCAAGCAATATATCTGTGATGTATACGAGATGTTCCCATATGAACCAACAAAAAGCTTTTTTACAAAAAAGACAACCGCCTTCAAAAACCAAAAAGTGAAAAATAACTTCCGAAACTAAAGTCATGTGAGTTCTGTTTTAAAGTTATTTTTCACTTTTTGGTTTTTGAAGGAGGTTGTCTTTTTTGTAAAAAATCTTTTTTATTTTTCTCTTTTTAGTACTTCCTGATCATCCATATCCATTAAGAAATGGCATCACAGTCAAAACAGAGATCGAAAGTCCAAGGTGAGAACATTACAACATCATCCATGTATATTTTTTTTTGCTTTCTGTCGAGTTTTACAAAAAGTGCTTAATCAATTTCGATAAAATTTATATGGGACCACCCTTGGGGCATACCCTATCCATCAAAAAAAGAATTTTCATAATCACTTTACATTTGCCGGAGAAATCGCGTAACAAATTTAGAAAAAAAAAAACATACAGACGAATTGAGAACCTCCTTCTTTTTGAAGTCGGTTGAAAATGAAATCACAGGACCCAAGACAATTGGATTAAGTGTACCCATTGTAGCAGAACAATAAATTTTTCTATTGTATGCGGCTAAGCTGCAGTATCGCTATGTTTTACACCGGCTACTCGACTGCGTTGTGGGGTTAACTCTTGCTCTCGTATTGTTTTGTAATCGCTTCTTTTTTTTTAACCCCGCCACGTCCACTGAAAAGGCTTTCGTTCACAATTTAATGCTGTTTAGTACGACTCTCGTAGACTCTAAAGCAAATAAATATTTTAGTTGTTTGTAGGTTATTGTTTATTTGCGAGTAATATTTTTATAGCTCTGTTACTGCAAGTTCTGACACTTCTAGTAATTTTCGACGATGTAAGGCTTTTTTAATCCAGGGGACTGTAGGAACAGTGCGGTTCATACAAAAGTAGTCTAGTTACAATTTAGCTAATAAACAATTACACTTGATTAAATTTAAAGTAGAACAACGGTACTAAAAAATCATGCCAGGATTTGTACAAAAAAAATAAAGATGTTTAGAGAAGTTGAAATTCTAATTCTTATTACTCTTGGGTACATAAAGAGTACCTTCAGGCATTTAGAATATTTTTAAAACCCCACAAAAAAAAGTGAATAGTTTAACGAAAAGCTTCAGAACGAAACGGTGAATGACAGTAACAGTGACACTGACAGTCGCCGTTTCGCAGTTCTTACACCGAAATTGCATCGTTTTATGGGTAATAATGCTGTACGCAAAATACGCGCTGAGTCGTGGAGTTGCGGACACCGGCCCGTCATACTACTACTACTACTATGGGTAATAATGTCATAAATAATGATAATTTTCTTCCAAACACTTGTCATATCATTTGTCTGCCCATTCGATAGATCGGTTACCGTCGCTTGTCACTTTCTTTTTTTTTATAAACACAAAATGGGTATCGAGATGAAAAGAAAATGTGTTATTTATATTTCGTTATATTTTAATTATGCGGGGGTTTAAAAATATGGTAGGTAAATCATCATATCAATCTACTCCTGGTTATGTATTCTTCACATTGGAAAATATTTTAAACCCTCTAAATTTTCATTTTTTTTTCTAAATGTATGGTTAGTCAAAATTTCGTTAAATAACGTAATTTAAATGATAATTATTTTTAAATCTCGAACGAGATTTTGAATTACGTTATTATTCTGAAATTAGGTTTTTTGAGGGGAAACTGACTAACCACAGTCATAGATATTATAACTCTTATCGTATTCATACATAGAGCTTAATTAATTATTGACAAAATATCTCTAACTTGATTTATTTCGAAAGCTGCGCGTTGTCGGTACAGGGCCCCGTTTCCAGGGAAATCCTCACTAACTTCCTCCATCGTGGGGGAGACAGAGGGGCATGCCGGACTCTTATCGGCTAAAACCACCGCGGTGTTCCACCTCTGCCAATAACCGGACGGGATTCGCATAAGCATTCAACGCGGGCCCTAGTGATAGCTAAATATAGTAAACTTTACTAACTTCCACTCACAAGCCATAACATAGGTTATATCTGCCCAAAACCAGCAAAATGGAACTGAATAAAATCAATTCCCTATCCCTCAGTGTTCCTTTTCAAACCACATCGATCTGAATATTGGATATATCAATGCAACCACAAACACCAACAAATTAAACATCCCTTTGAATTTCAAATAGCAAAATGATCCGAGCTAATGAATTAAAAACACTACATCAGAAATAAATTATAATACCTGTATGCCAAAGTCAATGCAGGCCAGTTGATTGAATAACGACTACTATAAGTTGCCCCCTACGATTTGAAAAGTTATAGAAGTTTGGAAATGTCACAGGGGTCTTCGTCCATTGGTTGGTGATACCGTGTTGTGAATAAACCATGAGTTGTTTTCAATTTAGCGTAAAAGCGTTTCGTCATAAAAGCTGGTCCGGTTTCATAATTAACATTTTATGCTTGTATGACAAATGTTTATGTGGATAAGTGCATTGATACTATCCGTTGTAGCTTTGTGGCGACAACACTCTCTAATGTATTCTATCTGAGGATGCGTTTAGCAGAAAACTAAGTTCTTTCCAAAATGTACTCCCACATTTCAGTCGTCTAAACTAATATTATGAAGTAGCGAAATTGCTTGTTTGTTCGTGTTGAAAAGCACAGTAAACTTTTAGAGTTTTTAGAAGAATATAAGATAAAATAAGATAAGTACTAGTAGCTGTTCATATATTTTAAGACTAGCGACCCGACCCGGCTTCGCCTATAGCCTTCCTCGATACATGGACTATCCAACACAAAAAGATTTTTTCAATTCGAAGCAGTAGATCCTGAGATTAGCGCGTTCAACCAAACAAACAAACAAACTCTTCAGCTTTATAATATTAGTATAGATAATTACCTTAGTAAGCTATTACATAGCACCACAATATTCTACAGTTTGTGAGAAGTAAACGCTGTAATGTAAGTCACTAATCCGATTACAATAAATAATTTACTAAAAAAAAACAATTCTGTCAACCGGATTGCAGTCATGGTAATAATAATAATAATAATGATTTATTTCTCACCACAATTATATAGGTACGTTAGACAAGTATTAATAAAAAATACATAAAGGTTATAATTATACTATTCCCATAGCATGACTGGTGCCTAAACTAGACGTAAGGTCTGTATTTCAGGAAATCAGGACACCAGGTCTCCGCCCCATGGGTAATGCTTACATTTCAAAGTTATGAACTTGTACAAAAGAAAGTGCAGGAATTTACAAAAGGTATATTTTCAATTATTGGTACATGATGGTTAATAGGTATTTAGGTGAATGTGTATCTGTGGGTGAAAGGGGTGTATGTGTGGGTGATTTGTGTGTTAGGGAAGGGGAATAGAGTTTGTCCAACTAGTTATGATGGGACAGCAAGTAATTTTTTAGTTTCTTCATAATTTAATGGTAATCAATCTCAATGGAGACTAGCCTAGTATGTAAGAGATATTATGGTGCACAAGTATGTGCGCAAACATAGGTATACTCCCTTTTCCCTCACTCTCCTACTCCGATGAGACGGCAATCACGATCAGAGAGGAACCATAGGCTATACGCGCTTTCCGAGGCACGGGGGTGTTAAACCGCCAAGTTCTAAACCGGGCTGCTGCTGAGAAATCGCTAATGGACGCTCAGTAGTCGCGATCACAAAACCAACGACGCAGATGAAATCATAAAAATCTACACTTTTGCCAAATGTCATAGGATCAGCAATAAATAGCCGTGTGTAGCACCACCCAATTTCTACCCGTGGGTATCGTAGAAGAACAGAGGGATATTGACCAGAGGATGGGCAGCAGCGTCCTTCTGAGTACCATAACACCTACTGCGATCGCCAACATGCATCGGCCACGCATGGCGGTTACGACGGAACCTTGGGGGAGACCTATGCCCAGCAGTGGGCGTCTAAAGATTGACATAGTGATGATAAAGCTTTAGTGCTTACCCTTACTAAACATATTATCAACTTTGTTGTGGACGAAGTCGCGGGCAGAATTTAGTATTGTATGAATTGAAATCAGGGTTTTCTTTAACAATTACGGTGAGTGTTGTAAGGGTCAACGAGGCAATATCTTCTAGATCGTTTAATACTGAGTGTCATTCAAACTGTTAAGGTTTTTGTTAAGTTAACCTTAGAAGTAAGTCTTTGCTATTGTGCTTTTTATTTCTGATTAATTCTATGGAAACCTTTCAAGCCCAATGGTGGATAAGAAATTACCTTTTTGAATAGCAATGTCATTGGAAATGATGGTGTTGTTATTTTTTTTTTCTTGCTTAAATGGACTGCTTACTGATATACAATGGATTAAAAAAAATAGTACTTATTATATATGATGCTAATTAGAGGCTATGACGGTTATAAATATAATAGTTTTAAAGGGATCTTAAGAGCGGCCAAGCCGTCGTTATTCCCATTAGCACAAATGCTCGTACGTGATTATGGCGTTATAACAAAACACACATATTGTATCTTGTGGCTTACATAATTTAGGTTTCTATGTACGAAAAAAAAACTTTTCTGAAACGAATTCAGTTATACTGATTTCGTTTAAAAAAAAAATGACTGAAAATGCGTTTTTTGCCCAATTGTCGTGCGATGTTATCTTGTTCTCACTCACTCGTTTGTTTTCGAACATAAATGAAACAAAAAATAATAATCAATCATGCTTGAGCCTACGCGATGTACCGGGAAGTGATCCTTAAGGGGGCGTCCCCTTAAGGATCACTTCCCGGTACATCGCGTAGGATCACTAGCAGCAATCACAACAATCAGTAAGCTTATAAGGTCTGCCTTATAAGCTTATATCTTCTCAAACAGATCATTACGAAATAGATTTAAATAGAGCATGAATACTGCTCACAAGGTTTTCCTAACTCAAGCAAAAGACGTGTTTCTATTCCCCGCACCATTAAGGTAGTAAAGGCGACCAACGGAGCGTTCCACGAAATTTTAAAGCTCGATTTATATGTCGCACGAAACGTATGGCGACGATTAAACGGTAGCAGTGGCGGGCGCGGACAAATGTTAAGTTATCACTTACCACCATTCCGCGACTAAATCTTCATTGGAGAAGAAAGGTTTTCTGTAATGTCTTGATTTTCTGGGGGAAGAGATTTTCTTAAATGAGTTTTTTTTGGTAGCTGGTCCTTGGGTACTTAAATACGTAGTCATTTTAAATTAGGGAGTTAGTGACTTTAATTTTAAATCACTTAATGTGGATTTAAAACTACGTGCCGCAGTATGTATAGACGACCTCACTCACACAATATCTAGATTTGAGGCGAATTGGTGAAGGATAAACGTAGTGAGGAAGCCTTCAATTTTATTATTATGAATACAAGTCAAATCGAAAATCCGCTAAGAGCAAGCATGGTGATCAATGCACATACCTTTTCTGAATGAGAAGAGGCCTTTGCCCTACCGTGGGGCTTGGGACAATACTAGGCTGGTATATTTATTTTTATTCGTTGAACTTGTCGCGTGCCTGGTATACCATTCGCATTAGTGCATGTTTCATGATGTCTGTATGTGGTTACGTAACATGAAAAATGCGAGTCTACCACAGTTGAGATAGTACGAAAATAACAGTTTCGTAACTTCTATTCCCCAAACGATGGTTCTTAAACTCTTTTATGAATAAAAGGAGAACAAACCACTGACAAAATATTACAACTAAACTAATTACCTACTTTTACGAACATAACCGATTACTTTGCTTTTAACCAACTTTTCATAATGTTTTAAACATTAAGAAAAGTTCTACGTAGAAGCTTATACAGGAAGTTTGCATTAAAAATGCAGGAGCAACGTTGCAAAAAGTGCAAGACTTAAAAACGGTAGTAATAAAATTGACTCCAAATATATTAACCGCCTTAACGATCACAACTTTTAATACTTCGCCTTTATTCGGAAACTGTCCATAGTTTGGGAAGCACTAATAGAAAATTTTAAAGTTCCAATGTTAAAATCGAAGTCGGTTGACAGCAGTGGTCGCACATCCGCCGTCTTCCAAAACTTTAGGGTCGAAAACTTGCAGCTAACAGGAAACGTTACTTTGAAATTGTGGATTTGGGTTTAGTCGGTAATTTTGGCTAAATATTTACGTATCTACCTATAAAAGAGTTTGTATAGTTTTGGTTTTGGAACAGGAATTTGTCTGTAAAATGTTGTAAAATAACAATTAGATCAAATTGGAATAAGTTAATTTTTGGGCACCTTTTTTCGTTAGGTCAACATTAGCAGATAATTTAGTTATTTCTTCATAACTTTGGTTTTTTAGTGTTTATTGAAAATGATACTAGCGTAACGGTCACAGTTTTTACCAGCTTTTTATTAGCTTCACCTGTATGTTTGTATGTTTGTAGGTTTGTATGTTTGTTTGTAACCGACTTCTTTGGGCGCGATTTTGACCCACTTTAAACGGCCAGATTTCGTTCAAACTTTGTAGATTTATCGAGGACCGATGACAATGCACTAATTTGATAAAATTATTAAAAAAAAACAAAAAAAAAAACATAAGTCGTTCAAAATTAATTGCCGAAAAAACAGCTATTATATACTAGGAAGGTACTGCACAAGCGCCCCTGGTAGAATAAATGTACATAATATTTATAGATATAGATATAACCAAACGAAAAAGTAAAAAATAAATAATAGTTTAAAAAAACTAAAAACACGCTTTTTATAGAAACCCAAACTAAAAAATAGAAAATAAATTTTAATAAATTATTTTCTTTTAAAAGAAGCGTGGGGTGCATGGTGTCAATAGTTAATATTTTATTGACAGATATGAGTAGAGTGATTATCATTTTGATAATATCTTAAGAAACAACACACGCTTTTTTTAAAATAAAATAATTTATTAAAATTTATTTTCTATTTTTTAGTTTGGGTTTCTTTAAAAAGCGTGTTTTTAGTTTTTTTAAACTGTTATTTTTTATCTATAAGGTAATGACATTTTATTAAAAGAGGAGTTGTTACGACTACCTGTCGTACTAATGGAGGTGAGCGGGCGCCTCTCTATAGATTAGTGAAAAATTATAATAAATATTCAGATAAGATTGATATTTTTGCCTTAACTCATAATGAATTTAAGAAAAGCGATGTAACAATGTTAAAATGTAACCCGTAGTTACTTCTTTATTTTTACCCGACTACGGCAAAGCCAAAGGAGGGTTATGATTTTGACAGGCTATGTATGTATGTATGTATGTACGTATGTTCATCTGTTCGCTCATAGCTCCTAAACCACTTATCAGAACTGAACAATTGAGGTATCGTTAGAAGCGTCTTGATTGTCCGCTGGTTATAGGCTATATGACGTATCACCGAATCCAATGTGGCGCCCTCCGGAGGACAAAAAAACCAGGATTAAAAAAAAAATGAAGACAAGCATATCGTGTTTGGTATCATTGGAAAGGGGTTCACTAGTACTATTCAAATATATAGTTAATATTTAGTTGTGACTTGTCACAAATTACTTAAAAAAAGGAAAGATTACCAAATAAATTATGATACGCATACCGTGTTTAGTATCATTAGAAAGGGGTTCACTAGTACCTTTTAAATATATAATACTTAGCTGTGACTCCAAAATGGTTTAAATAAAAAAAATAAGTTTAAAAACTAAAACCCGACTACAACAAAAAGTGATCTAAAAAAAGTACGAAACAAGAAATTATTTCACACAGAAATCAAGACATAAGTACAAAATGGTCAAGGTAAGCCGTGGTTGCATGCCATTATAATTCATGTCCATCGCACTCTTATGGGATACAGGCATGCAACCACGGCTTACCTTGACCATTTTGTACTTATGTCTTGATTTCTGTGTGAAATATTTTCTTGTTTCGTACTTTTTAGATCACTTTTTGTTGTAGTCGGGTTTTAGTTTTTAAACTTATTTTTGATTTATGCCAATTAGAATAGAGTTTTAAACAGCCTCAGCATGTAAATATCTCTTTCTTAATGTAATATGTGGAAATGTAGAGGATTGTACGTTAGCCCATTCGGTTTTGTTTACCTAGATGTAAGACATAATGTACAATTGTTTGTTTTCCCAATAAAATAAAATAAAAAGGACATAACCAAACAAAATAGCCACAAAAACCCTGTTCCGCCTCATTGAAATGACGTGTCAACCTAATCCCGACCCGAACAAATAAAATATTCCAGACTACGTTCATTACAGTGCAAAAACCACTGGGCAAGTTCAAAATAGAATGACCGATTTTAGTATCAAACCCAATCGAGATGGAACTTGGAGCTTAGCAAGTTTGTGCCGGTCTCCGACTTCCGTCGCTAAATGGCGGCCACGATTCGGTCAGAGGTGAGAGTTGCCCGCAATTTATAGCCGGGATACGTCGAGGACTCAAAAGTAGCGCGGCAACTACATTACCATCGGATATAAGTCCAAAATCGGCGCAGTTTGAAAACTCCAGGATTTCGGGTGAATACGCAAGTCACACATGATTGAAGGCGAAATAATGGTACGCTCATCCGTAAATCAAATTCTATTCGCTTGTGACAGTATCACCCCGTCGGTGGTGATAAAATTTGAGGCCTTAAAAATTCAGAATGAAGACAATAATAAAGGTTTTGAGATAAACGTATACTTTCAGTTAAAGCTTCGGTATTTACATAACATTGTTTGGAAACAATAATATACCACTCAGACGTGACCTTCGGTAACATAAGGAAAGCATCTGTAGGTCCCTGGAAACACAATCTGTTGGAAAAATACATATAGATCCTTCCGACACTCAGTGCTAATGTGGTACTCCTGACCAGATTACTTAAATCGTCATTTATATGAAAAAAAGAAAAAAAAAACATAATTTGAGATTTAAGTAATCAATTAATTATCTCTATAGCAACCCATTTTAGGATAAAACATAGTTTGTTTTATCCTTTTAAAATCCGGTTAACCTGGTAAGTAGGCAAATGTTTGCCGAATATAAAAGGTTTGCCACAATAAGGCATTAAACGTAGCGTTGAACAAAAATATTAGACCCTTTTCAACTGAGATTAAAAGTGTTTCCCAAACAGAAGTATGAAATTACATATTAATTTAATTAAAACTCCCACACAGATTTAAATTTATTTAGGTATCATCTAGGATAAAATGTTGGAATAATAATGTTCGATGATAGTTGCTACAGCTAATGGCTTAATAGGCAAGAATGTGCATCTAAGGAGGCTATAGGTACTTAGATTACTGATTCAAGACTTTCTTTCAGAAGGCAGTACTACTGGACACGGCCCGCCATGTCAGGAGGTTTCACTCTCTGGAGCGTGGTGGTAGCTTGGACCCTGTCCCGATACCCTTGATTGTTTTAGTTATGTAGTAATATTTAAAACTGTAATTAATATACATATTATGTATGCTGATGTAGGCTAATCATCAGCTGAAAGACGTCCACTGTTGAACAAAGGCCTCTCTCCATAGAACGCCACAACGAGCAGCAACCTGCCGCTTGCATCCACCGGTCTCCCGCGACCTTAATGATGTCGACGGTCCATCTGGTGGGAGGCCTACCAACGCTGCGTCTTGCGGCTCATGGTCGCCACTTGAGAACCTTTCTTCTCCATCGGTAATCGGTTCTTCGAGCGATGTGGCCTGCTCATTGCCACATGTCTATACAAACAAATAAAAGGAATGTGTTGTGATCTTATTTTATCTCTGATCTTATTAATAATTAGGAGCAAACGCTTTAGAACGGACATATAAAAACTTCGCAAAAGAAAACGAATCCTCCCTTTAAGGACATTAGGTACTGATCTTATAGGTCTTGTCCTTCAAAAAGGTCAAGAGTACGCAGTAGGTACACGCAACCGTGCGTGTATGGCCGAGCAATGTATGGAAGGTAGAATGTACGGATCGTAACACACTTCTACCTGCTGTAGTTTCTTTCTATAACTTATGAAAAAGTCGTAAGTTTACGAGTACTACGATTGTGAAAGTCAGACGATATAAAAATTGTACAAGTAATGATGACTATTTTTCATGACAACGTCGGAGAAGTAAACAAAGCTTAGAGGTTTACACAAAAGTGAATGGAAGTGACAGCCTAGTGGAAATTTTAAATGAAAATAATAAGTTCAGTATTTTTTTTTTTGCGTTAATAAGCTCTCAATTTGTAGAAAATTCTTATAATAAAAGCACTTGGCGTTTATCTGAGATAAGACAAAGCAGAACTTATTTCTGCAAACACAAGCCAACACAAACTCTCAAACATGAAATAAATTTCGTCATCATCAACAGCCGAAAGTAGTCCACTGTTGAACATAGGCCTCCCCCATAGAACTCCACAACGAGCGGCAACCTGTGTGGTATTATACATTATTATCTAACTTGTAACAATGTTTTTCAATAGGTAATGTTAATTTCTTCATCATATTTATAGTGATAAATAAGTATTTCACTGCCTTTAAATGCATCTTATTCCCAAATTCATGCTGTTCACTTTCACTCGTATTCATTAGTTTCTTTATCTTTGTTAGATTGTTGTAAAATATTTATAATTGGTTACATGCAATGTTGTTAACCACTTCTTTTATTTTATCTGCCGCTTCACGACACCTGCTGCTTGCAATAAAATACGTCAAATGCATTCAATACACTAAATTCGTTAAATTAAATTAAGTTAAATTATTAATTAGTTAATTAATTAAGTAAAATTTATAGGAGCGATTGCATCTCACTCTCAATTTGTCAAAAATATTCCAATTTACCTACATTTTTGATTGCCGTTAAGATGAGATTGCAACTAACTTCAGATCAGTATCAATTGGTGGTTGTTTGGTAGGTTAGATGGTCGTGGGTTGGTATGAGTTCAACAATGTCGCTTCGTGAACTTTCAAACATTTATTCTACCCTGCCAATACAGTCACAACTATTCAAGTGAAGAACACATAAACAGAGACGTATTTCACGTCCCGGACGTCCGTCTCACTCGGTGAATGGACTGCATTCAATGTAGAAACATTTTTAACGCTGCCAGTTGTAAAAAGTAAAATATAAATAAAATTGGAGTGAGATTCGAAGTTGCGCGTTTTATGTTGGACGTTCTGATTTTTGGCTGCTGTGTTTAAGCTAGTTTTCCAACACAACATTTTTGCTAAATTGTAAGTTGTGTACCTACCTACTATTTCATTTTACTTACTAGATCTCGTTCAAACTAATTTCGATGGAAGTTAACATGGTAATGTATACCTATCATATATTTTTTTTAGTTTTATCATTCTCTTATTTTAGAAGTTACAGGGTCTCTCTCAGGGTGTCTCTCGCGCAAACTATTCAGTTTAGAAAAAAAATATTTTATAAGAAACCTCAATATCATTTTTGAAGCATAGATAACCCACACGTATGGGTTTGATGTAATTTTTTTTTTGAGTTTCATTTCTAAGTATGGGGAACCCCCAAAATGTATTGTTTTTTTTTTCTATTTTTGTGTAAAAATCTAAATGCGGTTCACAGAATCCATCTACTTACCAAGTTTCAACAGTATATAGTTCTTATAGTTTCGGGAAAAAGTGGCTGTGACATACGGACGGACGGACAGACAGACAGACATGACGAATCCATAAGGGTTCCGTTTTTTGCCATTTGTCTACGGAACCCTAAAAGGGTCGTGGTAAATGAAAAACGTGACTTGTTCATGGAGACAATGAACTTGCTAATTTCTTCTTATTAAACTGACAGTACACGTGACAGATGACACTGACACTACATGCAGAGTTGCAAGGCGAAAAACATATTAATTAAATCTTTAATGTTGGGGTTGCCAACAATGGGTGACCATCCATTTCATACCGAGACCCCCTCCGTGCCTCGGAAAGCACGTAATGCCGTTGACCCCTGCTGTCATTCCTAGATCGTACAGTCGTCGTTTAACAGTCGTCATAGGTAGTCAGAAGCTAGAAAATCTAACAACCAGTCTTACGAAGGGATATCGTATTACCTACCCAGCATCTGGGTTGTGGCAGATGATGATGATCGAATATCGTACATAATTAATAAGTGTATTTTTTTTTTAAATCAGCTGTTACACTTGCACGTACAGAGTATGATACCTAAAAGCGAACCAGTTTTGAAGCTAGCAGATACTCATTCTATCTTATCAGCATATTCCTCTATCTTTCCTCAAAATCAGTCATGCTTAAATGACGTAAATAGATTGGCGACTCGGGGAATCCATCTACATATCTAAATTATAAAATAATATTCGGTATTGAAAATTCAAACAAAACACAGAACATTATCGTCTATTTAACGTTAAAAGCTTTAGCTAAAATTTCTAAAGAAAGGGTCACGTATATTCTTTACCGTCTACATAATATTAAATAGGCACTCACGATAAAAGGGACTCGTTACGAAAACTTGACGTCTTCATCGACTGTCGACAACTCCATACTCAATGAGCATTTATCGATTCTTATTATATATTCATAAGAACTTCGTGATCGGAATTTTCCGAATCCTCTTATAAATAAAGGAAGACTTCCGTTGAAGAAACGTTGCAATCAAGGCGCGGTTATGACATGCTAGAATTAATATTTGATTATCCTTTCGATGTAACGGCTTTTATAAAATGACAGCGGGTGGGAAATTCTATTGAGTAAAAGGCTGGTCGAGTTATATTCAAGTTATGCCCATTCATTCATTCATTTCTTATGCATAACCATCCGCGGTGAGTTAAGCGCACTGAATAAGTGAATAACGTAATATTTTTGATCTTTAACCTTATGATAAAGAGTTTAAGGTTGTTTTTGTGCGTCATATAAGTTAACTGAATCGTAGGCAGCGATATAAAAAAACTGATCGCGGAAGACCGGATCAGTTTTTTTTAATTATTATTGACTAGCTGACCTGAGAGACGTTGTCCTATCCCTTTCTATCTACTTACTTACCTACCTAGCTATCTACCCTACCAACCTATCTACCCTACAAACCCACCTATCATTTTTTTCGTATTTTTTTTTTAATTTTCTCATCATTTAATCTTTTCCTGAACTTTCAAAAATATTTCAAAACCAATATTAGACATATTGGTCTAGCCGTTCTCGAGTATTAGCGAGACTATCGAACAGCAATTGATTTTTATTTATATAAATAGGTACATAGATTCAGTCATGTTGAACTACTATGCCTAAAAACAGGAAACAATAAAAAACCGCGTTTTATTTCTTAGAAATGTTTTTGTTTTCAATTAATTTACAAGATATTTTTATTATTTCAGTTTTCTAAACTTATCCACAACAAACCTCATTTCCTAACAGCATTACTCCACCATCGTCCATATTCTCGCCATGTTTTAGGCAATAAGGTTGTGCCTACGGCTATCGTAAATATGACCCTCATGACCCAAGCCCGCCGGTTCTTTTTATGCACGAACAGCGATTTGGGATCTTTGGATAGCCTGGAATCATACGTTCAATTTAATCACGATAGCTTGGTGTCTGTTTCTTGTAGAAACTGTTTCTTTTTCCTATTTTAAGACAATATTTTTTTCGTGAATCGTGTTTATATTTGGTCTATTTTTAGATTGGAAATGGCTTTTGTAAATTTTTGGTTAGCTTGGTAATTTTTGTTTTTGAATATTTGTTTTTGAAGGATGTTTTTTATTTTTTATTGTATAGTTATGCGATTCATTTCTTTTATTATAAACTAGCTTTTGCCCCGCGACTTCGTCTACACAATGTCGGTTATCGCGGATGCAGATGAAGTCGCGTATTAAAAAGTAGCCTATGTCTATGCCTATATGCGTTCCCCAGGGTTCAAGCTATTTTCGTACCAAATTTCATCAAAATCGGTCAAACCGTTTTGTCGTTAAAACGTAACAGACCAAGTTACCTTCATATTTATAATATTAGTATGGATTTAATTACGACCTTACTTAAGATAAACCCGTATTAGGACATCAGAGGTTAACGAGGAATATTCTTAGAGAGATGTTATCAATAACAAACATATCTATCAATCAAATTTATAAAAATAAGTACCTTTTTTGTTTTTCTTCAATGATAGAATTATTTAAATGCACGTATTATTCATTCAAAATTGTATTCAAAAGAAATGTACGAGTATCTATTATTATTAAAAAGCTTTTTTACAAAAAAGACAACCGCCTTCAAAAACCAAAAAGTGAAAAATAACTATAAAACAGAACACACATGACTTTAGTTTCGGAAGTCGGTGGCTTGACTGTTCTATTTATTGTTTTGTATTGCCACCGACTTCCGAAACTAAAGTCATGTGTGTTCTGTTTTATAGTTATTTTTCACTGTTTGGTTTTTGAAGGCGGTTGTCTTTTATGTAAAAAAGCTTTTTTATTTTTCGCTTTTTAGTATTTCCTTATCATCCAAATCCATTAAGAAATGGCAACACAGTCAAAACAGAGATTGAAAGTACAAGGTGAGAACATTACAACATCATCCATGTATATTTTTTTGCTTTCTGTCGATTTTTTCAAAAAGTGCTAAATCAATTTCGATAAGATTTATATGAGACCACCCATGAGGCAACCCTATCCATCAAAAAAAGAATTTTCAAAATTGCTTTACATTTGCCGGAGAAATCGCGTAACAAATATACAAATAAAGTTTTTTTACAAAAAAGACAACCGCCTTCAAAAACTAAAAAGTGAGAAATAACTTTAGCACAGAACACACATTGAGTTTAGTTTCGAAATTCGGTGGCTTTGTTCTGTTTGTTGTTTCGTATTGCCACCGACTTCCGAAACTAAAGTCAATGTGTGTTCTGTGCTAAAGTTATTTTTCACTTTTTAGTTTTTGAAGGCGGTTGTTTTTTTTTGTAAAAATCTTTTTATTTTTCGCTTTTTAGTACCTCCTTCTCATCCAAATCTATTAAGAAGAGATTGAAAGTAAACTACTCCAAAGATTGAAGAAACTAAAACGTCGTCTATGTAAACATTTTGGGTATTTGTTGAGTTTTTCAAAAAATGCTGAATCAATTTCGATAAAATTTGTATGGGACCACTCCTGAAGCATACCCTATCCATAAAAAAAAGAATTTTCAAAATCGGGTTACGTTTGCCGGAGAAATCGCGTAACAAATCGCGCACGTACTTAATGCAAATTTAAGACTTATACGGTTTTCTCATGGATGGCATTGTCAGAACTAGACCAAATTAAAATGGGACTACACGGGAAGCACCAGCTTTCAAATAAAAAACATCAAAATCGGTTTACCCAGTCCAAAGTTCTCAGGTAAAAAAATCAAAAAATATATATATATATATATACAGACGAATTGATAATCTACTCCTTTTTTGAAGTCGATTGAAAAAAAAACATACAGACGAATTGAGAATCTCTTTCTTTTTGAAGTCGGTTGAAAATCAAATAAATGGCTAAAATTATAATACCAAAAATACGGTTTAGAAACTACGTGTGTATTAATGACATGGTTGAGTACCTTGATTTTAGCATGACGTATATATCTAATAACTATATTCCTACATAATGTGTTAATATCACAAGCAAACAGACACAAAAGCATTTCTCTTTTCAGTAATAATAACTAAGTCGCAAGACATTTTCGCAGCCATAATTACTGGTGTGGTAGGTACCATAGGCAGACATTACCCGGCCTGAATACATAGGCTAACTTGACACAATAATAAGTACCCTCCATTGTCACTATGGAATGGATAGCAAACGGAGAGCTCATTTGCACACGCGATCGACAACTGCACAAACACTGTGCACATTGGTGAACTAATAAACAATTTAACATCGAATCGAATTTCTAAAAGAACCCTTAAGAGCGTGTATTCGATTCGTGACGAAAACTTCATGTTTTCGCGTTTTGCTCAGAGCTATATCGCAATGATGTGAGCAGATTATTTAAAGACAATTACAGTTTTAGAAAGACTAAGTCTTGCTTTAGGGAACTACAGAGTGAAAGAATAATTCTTAATTATGGTTTTTTAAAGCGAAGACCATCCTTTCTAGCATTTTATGAAAATAGACGTCAGAGTCAACAGAGGTAACGAATACAACCATTACAGTATGCCAAAATATTATGTTTTATGCGTTTACCCAACATGATTTACAGTCTCAAAGTACATAACAGAGCCAAAACTACGTAACTATTACTATTAGATAAAAAACAGTAATAAAAAAGTACAAAATCGGTTCACTTCAACAATTTTTTTTCACCAGTACTTGAATAAAAACATAACTGATATATTTATTTTATGAAAATAAAGGTTATTTTCAATATACACAATTTTTTTCAGTAACTTGTGCGTGCAAGTCATTTATTTTAGACAATTATTTTATAAAGCACTGTAAAACGTCGCGCGCTGTCGTTTGCCGATCAATTTCAATGATTCGTGCTTATTTCGTGAGTATTCTTTTTTCTGATGCATACAAACAAACCATTGTATTGTACTACCTAGTGTGTGTCAATGCTGCTATGCCGTTCTAGCAATCGTTTAGATTTTGAGTTGCGCTGAATCGAATACGCGCCCTTAAGAGTATTTTACTATAATGCTAAGAGTAATTAACAAAATGTTCGTCTGAACTTCAACACAAAGCTAGATTATGAATTTGCTGATAGGTAAGTTTATTATTTTTACCACAACATGAGTGAAAAACTGCTATACAAACACCCATCAATCAAACGTGTTGACTCAATTTTACCGATTCTTCGGTTCTATGTACGGTCACCAAAGGAGATAAGTATCCATGGCGCCGGAAACAGTTGAAGTTTACTTAGAAACCGATAGCTTTTTATGAATAAAATAAAATACAATTTATAGAGAATAAACAGTTCAATGATTTAATAAAATTTCATTTGAAAGCCCCCATTGGTTACTAAGAAATCTTCAACTATTCCCGACGACATGGATACTTATCTCTTTTGCGTACTGTACTTTGGGTGGTAGATGTTAAAGTGGTGATCAAAATATCATAATTTTTTAGCAATCATAGGTATTCGTACATGGAGGAGCTCGTGGCCAAGTTAAAGCCGTACAGATCGATCGGTCAAAAGTTAAGCTACGCTAGCCGCGGTCGGTCTGTAGATGGGTGACCATCCCTTTCATACCGAGTTCCCTCCGTGCCCCGGTAAGCACGTAAAGCCGTTGGTCCCGGCTGTCATTTGTAGATCTTTGGCAGTCGTTATGGATAGTCAGAAGCCAGAAAGTCTGACAACCAGTCTTACAAAGGGGAATCGTGTTACCCAGTATCTGGGTTGTGGAGGTCCGATAGGCAGTCGCTCCATGTAAAATAGTGGTATTCAGCTGCATCCGGTTAGACTGGAAGCCGACCCCAACATACTTGGGAAAAGGCTAGGCAGATGATGAGGTATTCGTACATATATTTTGCCACAAGTGATAGTTATTGGTTTTGCCTTCACATGGCCATGCAAACCATAATCATTGACTATAAAACTAATAACAATTACATTTTTATTTTACAATTTTAATATTACATAAAAATTTCTTTTATGTAATTATTCCAACTACAAAATCAATAATTTCAAATTTGGTGTCAAATCACAATATAATTCGGACCGGGTAATACTAAGTTCAATGTCACTGGTTATTATAATAAGATGTCAACAATATAATATGTATGTATCAACAGTGATATAATAAATATTACCTACCTAATACTGATATCATTTCAATAAATACAATCTAATACAGTCTAGTTCTCCATTTGTTTATAACTCCTTGGTTCTCACTTGTCACCGACCTACTCAAGTATTCAGGACCTGTCGGTCGAAGTTTTCCTTCAACTCGTTTTAATATGATACTAAAGTTGGATATAATCCGCACTTTAAGAGTTTATTCCATGATATTGCCGATAAAAACTGAGAAAATGGAGGCATAAAATTTTTGTTGGTACTCAAGCAATTCTGGTTATTGTTATAGGAGTTTAAGAGGGCTTTGTGTTATTCATTGTTATTAATAGAGAGATTTTATATTTATTTTTAAGAGTACACGTTTTTTGTTGTATATTAAATCCTTATCGTTTTAAATCTTCTGAACTAAAGCCATCGTTTTTATGAGTATAAGTACGTATGTGTGAATTGTGATATAATATCACATTTATAACAACTACACGTTGTCCATTGGGTTAATGGTTTTTTGACAGCTGTCTTAGAACATAACTATTCACGATTATGTAAAAGTTAACTTTAAAATGCGTTATAAAATAAATATATAAACTGCCTTATTTTATTGGATTTTCTTATTTATGACTCCTTACAGACATTATAATGCCGCAGATGTATCAGTTTCTACAAAATAAATACAAATTGTTACGCGCATTAAATATAATTACATTCTATCGTACTAGTGATGGGATCGGTTGTATTCGCTTCAAATGAATAAATCGACAATAATCTACGAAATTGCCGTTTATTATACAGAAAGTTAAAGTAATTTTTACAAAAATATTTTTGACTCTATCAATTAAAATATGCACCCATGCTATCGATGCATCTCTGCCAGCGCAGTGGCAATTTTTCAATGCTCTTCTTGAAGAAGTTAGGTGTACAGGAGCCAAGAATGCCTCTCGGGTATTACCTTTTTCCATGCCAATATCCGGCGCAAGGTCTGGTAAATACGGTGGATGGCGCAAAACTTCCAACCCTCTTGTAACTTAAAGACCATCTCTTGTGCCGTATGAGGTCGAGCGTTGTCGTGTAGGAGCAATTGGGACTGCGATTAACCAAGGCTGACCGGAAATTTGCGATCTTCTCCACCATTGTGTACAGTTTCTCACAGTACACATCCGCAGTAAGTAATGCGGGGTGCGCGATAAGTTTTTCCAAAGAGCAACCACCCTTTGAAAAAAGATGATACCGACACTATACAACCTAACAGTGACCATGACTTTTTAGGGGTTGGTTTTCGTTTCGGGCAATGGTTCGTGGCTAGGCACTGAACCAGGGTCTAACCAACATAGTGACCGCTTACCAAAAAAAAACATTTTTCATCGCAAGTGACAATGCAATATAAAAAAATGACGGCAGTGGCATCGTGTCAGTTTTGCCAGGACACAGATTTGCCACCATAAACAACATGTAATTTTTAAAAACGAAGGTTTTAATGTAAATGTAATAAAAGATTAACATTTACATTTTAAAACTTTCATAAAATGTTATGCATGCAAAAAGGTGTTTTAATATTATTATGTAGGAATAGTAATTTATATTGTTAAGTATTTAATATTAATAAACACAGACATGACGTAACTGCACCATTTTTTTTATTGACAGAAAGAATCGATAATCGATTCTACATACAAATTAACGTGTAAATAATCAAAACGTTACGTAGCTGCATTCACTAGTTGTCAAAACTACCACCTGTCAAGAAACCAATAACCCAATGGACAGAGAATAGGTACTATAAGAGTTCAAAAAGAAAAAACCTCACTACATGGCAAGCTATTGTTTTTTTAGAGCCTACCCCCGTCAGTGGTTTCGTATACACTAAAGTGCCCAATATTTTCTAAAACTTAACCATTAGGTGCCTGCCATGTCAACCTAAATATTTACTTGGTAAAGGAAACTCTCCAGTAGGTGCCTAAGTATATTAAAACAATGCAACACTATCAAAAAGCTCAAAACAGAATCCAGGATGAACACAAAAATAAACGCAAAACTCAAACTTTGAAACACAACAAACAAACCAATTTCCACTGAAACTATATTCGTTACTAGTTTGCGCTTTTTAAAAAGCATCAAAAATTGTTCGTACCTACAGTTTTTCCGAGCTAAAATCGAACTCGGCACGGTTTTCTATTCGTACATTGTTCACGGTGCCCTGAACAATCAAAAGTTGCTTTTCATTTAACTTATCGGGTCTCAAACAATGCGGGTACCTATCGGAATACGCGGGAGCGGTGAAATTGGTTTATACCTTTGTCTTGTTGCTTTAAATCTCTGGAAGAATCGGATTTTATTTAGGAGCATGAATATGTATGTGTGTGTTTTGTGTGCGTGATTTATTTATGGAGCGAAGATTAAATCGTTTGGAAGAATTGGAGAAAGAATGTAATTGAACAATGAGTTTGCAGACTTTACTGTATCTGAAATAAAGACGAATACAGGCTTTTTGTAATCTTCTCTTGTAGAGGGTGAAGAAAGGATTCATGAATATGAATCATTTATATTATGAAATAAATCCTGAAAATTGAAATTATATTCATTAATTTTCCTCGTGATAGAGTGCATTTTGGTAAGACACAACAGATTTCTTTAAAACAGCACTTAAGTAGAAAAACACGACACGAAACTATCAACTGTATTATGAGACTGCCAAAATCTCAAGAGAAATAAAAAACTAATTTAACTTTTAATCTAAACCCCCAATAATCCGAAATTGAATCTTTTTAAATCCGTTTAAAAGCTTTTGTGTCACGTAACGCAAACAGCTAAAAAGACACCTAGATAAAAAATAAAAGAATTTTTGTTTGTTAAGCCTGATTCTCAATATTGACCAGTCAATCAATTAAGTCTGTATACATAATATACTAGTATTTGTATACCTATAATTTATGTAGAGAGATATACCTACCTATTTTAGGGTTGCAAACCAAGAGTAGTTATAATCTTTTCAAAATAGCTTATCGCGGACTCGTATTATCCTAATGAGAGGGGCTCGAACCTAAGTGAAAACCGTAAGGATTGATTGATCATAGTTAAGGCACGCTTGACGCGGTCGGTCCGTGGATGGGTGACCATCCCTTTCATACTGAAACCCCTCCGTGCCTCGGTAATCAAAAAGGCTGTTGGTCCCGGCTGTCATTTGTAGATCTTTGACAGTAATTATAGAAGCCTGAAAGTCGGACCACCTGTCTTGGAGGTTAGACAAGCAATCGGTCCATGTAAAACATGTTAATATTAAGCCCGTCACAGACGTAGCTATAATATACTTATATATCTTTATTACGTCACCAAAATATGTGGACCACAGATATATAGATAGATGTGGACAGATATAGCAAGGCATATTATTTTATATATTTCAAAAATGTGAAACAAACAATGATCGCAGACGTAATAAAGGCGAAAATTTATTATTATATTATAGCTACGTATATGACGGGCTGTTTAAGCATACCTAGATTTAGGTTGAGACAGATTGATTTATCAGTCTGTGTTGTGCAAAATTATCTCCTTAATAAACAATCTCAAAATGAAATAATTACAAAATTAATTACTAAACCCACGTAAAAGACCAAGCTACCAGAATCATTTAAATCAAAAATCATTTTAGTTCATAAAACTGTTGTAATTAATTTGAAGGAAGTAATTCTGGCCATCCGGCCGAGAACTCCGTAATTTCCTGGCGATTGTACCCAAGTCCTTGGATAGCAATGTCGTTATAAACTTAAATACTGATGGAAATTAGTCGAAAAGTAATAATCGTAATATTAATTAGAATTCATGAAGGGACTATCAAAGAGTGTAACGAAAAGTTCTTTGTTCATGGAAAATGGGATATCAGAAGGAGGAGAGACAAAAAGTATCAAGTACCTACCTACCTATTTATTTGACTTTGACTACAAATCTAGAATGCAAGCGTAGGTAACCTTACTATAGAATTGTATTATACTTTAGGGCAGCCTCCAAGTAAAAAATTTGTTGACACTTACAAAACAAAAATTGGTCTAAAATTAATTGATCGAATTTATTCCATGTCCGTTATGCTTAGAAGAACAACATTGTTTTCTAATTTAGTTTTGAAATCATGTCAAAATCACCAATTATAAGTGCTATTTTTAATCGTTTTAACCTTACCACAAAACGTACACCATTCATACATAATTTAGGCCTTAAAGCAACCCTAAACTGCCGATATGGTCCATCTGCCGCGCAGTCGACTGTCAAAGGGCCTAGCAGGTGAATTGAATCAGGGTCTCTTTGGTCCAAAGGGTACCGACCACTTACAACTTTACCCAGAATAATGGATACGAAACCGCACGTTACGAACTTCCACTTCGTATTGCAATATGGCGGATAGTTCCATTTACGAATTTCAAATTGTGAATAATTTTAGGCGATAGCTGATTGGAGAATGTGTTTAGACTTTTATTTTATTTGTGCATAAATTAACAGGGCTTATAGGCAGAAATATTAACTGCACTTATATTTTTTAATTACCCTGATACCTATAAACTAAACTATTTCAAAAGATTTAATAGATCTAATACATATTTAAATCACTCTAAATTTTTATTCTTTTTTACCCGAAATTTGAAAATTTTACGATTGCTGGGTTTCACAAAACCCAACATAGGGCACATTCTAAAACTCCTTATGGGTATTTTTTTTACACTGTATTTTATATCATTAGAAAGGTACATACTGAAGTAAACATTCAATTAAGTAGTGTATGTTTTTCTTTTCAATATTTATTTACGTCATGAAAAACATATTTAACATAAAAATGTCAAAGTGTGCAATTTTATTGTTCTCGAGTGTAGTTTTAAAGGGACTTTAAACATTATACGGAGCACAGAACCCATGACATTTAAAATGTTATTTAAACATTATAATCATTTTATAGTATATGATTTTCAAAATACATCACTTACTTCTCGGTCACTTTTCACTACATGAGCATCATGTAAGTAATGTAATAATGAAACAGTAAACACACAATAACCAATACATAAGGTAACGCTATCTCTACACGTGCGCTAGCCTACACCAGAATATTTCGCCAATCACCCAATATAAACCACTTGGATGGGTCCATTGTAAATGGAGCAATGGACGCAATTCTCTAGACGTTAGCCCAAATGGACCGTGTGTACGGAGCGTTATAATAGTGTTTGCAAGACATGAATATAAGGAAGGTTTTAGATTAAGGTATAGGTATAATTAGACAAGAATGAGTTTAAGAGCGTGTATTCGATTCGTGACGAAAACTTCATGTTTTCGCGTTTTGCCCATAGCAATATCGTAATGATGTGAGCAGATTATTTAAAGACAATTTCAGTTTTAGAAAGATTAAGTCTTGATTTAGGGAGCTACATAGTAAAAGTATAATTTATAATTATGGTTTTTTAAAGCGAAGCCAATCTTTTCATAGCGTTTTACGAAAATAGACGTCAGAGTTAACTTTCAGGACGAATACAACCATTACAGTATGCCAAAATATAACGTTTTATGCATTTTTGCAACAGGATATACAGTCTTAAAGTGTATTACAGAGCCAAAATTACGAAAATATTACTATTATGTATTAAAAAACAATGTTGAAAAAGTACAAAATCGGTTCACTTTAACATTTTTTTTTCACCAGTATTTGAATAAAAACATAACTAATATATTTATTTCATGAAAATAAAGGTTATGTTTAATATACAGAATATTTTTTAGTTCGTTATACGAACTCATTTAATTTAGACAATTATTTTAAAAAACATCATCAAACAAAACACTGTAAAACATCGCGCGCTGTCGTTTACCGATCAATTTCAATGATTCGTGCTTATTTCGTGCGTATTTTTTTTTCTGATGCACACAAACAGACCATTGTATTGTACTAGTGTGTGTCAATGCTGCTACGCTGTTCTAGCAATCGTTTTAATTTTGAGTTGCACTAAATCGAATACGCGCCCTTAAACAGTTATGTTAGGCCATTCGCTAAGTACCAGAAGAGTAAAAGAGGACCCATTCTTTTAGTTACCTATACTCTAGGCGTCTACTACGTCAAATAATAATACATTTTACTATTTTAAGAAGGAACACTCACTCCTGCAGCAGACTTCAGAATGAAATAAAGGTAAAAGTTATCTTAAGTGTTACACTAGATCAATCTATATGTGTGTTAAAGGTTAGCTAAATCCTGTCAGCATTTTGGGTACTTACACATGTGAAAGAGTAACAAACATCTATCCATCCATGCCCGCGACTTCGTTCGCGTGAAAGTCGGTTATCGCGGATGCAGATTAACTCACGAATTAAAAAGTAGCATGTCCTTCCCCAGGGCTCAAGGAAAGCTCTTTCTGTCGCATGGGAAAGAAGGAGATGGATAAAACCAGTGTACCAACATTACATGAAAATGTATCACGTGAGAAAAGTGTTTCGCCAACATGATAATGAGAATGTAATACGTTCGGAAGTTTTACAAAACTTGCGTAAGCACTATCTTTATACCAATATTCATCAAAATCAGGTCAGCCATTTCGTAGTGAAAACGTAACAGATAGAGTTACTTTAAAATTTATAATATTAAGTATTAAGTATGGATAGTAGGACGATAGACTACCTACTCAAAATTCGCGCTTCCACCACAAAACCTCGGCTATCCAATGCAACCTAACTTTTGTTTTGTATTTACCCTCACTACACCAACCGCAGAACACGAACTAATGATGCGCGCTCAATGGAGTGTAAACTGAAACAATAATTAAACTTTCAATTCGACCTAACAGATGAGTGCAAACATACGGTCTGCAACTCATACGGAACTATCCGATATCGCTTAACGTTCTCAAATGCTGGGTTGGGATTAAATACAAATCAGCGATACGTAACCGGACGGATTCCTCTTGGATCTAGAACTGGTATTGGAAAATAAATTGGAATGTGTATGTGTTTTGGGTACTGTTATGTTTAAAGTGACTTCGTAATTTTGGCACGAACCTAATTTTCAGTAGGTATAGTTAGGACCCTAGGTTACCTGGCCCCTCTTCTTCTTTCTAAAAAAGGCACAGAACACACATTTCACCGACTTCCGAAACTAAAGTCATGTGTATTCTGTGCTAAAGTTATTTATAACTTTTAAGTTTTTTAAGACGGTTCTCTTTTTTGCAAAAAAGTTATTATATTCCACTTTTTCGTGCCTCCTTATCACCCAAATCCGTAAATTAAGAAACAGCAACACAGTTAAAACCGAGATTGAAAGTCCTCCAATAGTGGAAAGATTTAAGAAACGAAAACGTTTTCTCGGTTTTTGTTATTTTTTTTTTTAAAGCGCTAAATAAATTTCTATTTGTTGTATCCTAAAAACTTCTCCAGAATGTAGCAAACACTTTTCTGAAAACCGCATCAAAATCGGTTCAGCACTTCAGCCAAACGGGAGATAATCGCGGACAAACATACATACATACAAACATACGGGTTGAACTGAGAACCTCCTTTTTTGTGAAGTCGGTTAAAAAGGGGTCAGATTACGATCCTGAGTATACGCACATTCGCCATCAGAAATATGTAAACGTGAACAATTGAAGTACCATTAAAATGTCTACAGTCATTGCTCTAGAATAATATTTATCTACACAAACGTGCTATTTATTGTAACTTGAAAATGATAATAATAATTTAATTATTGATATAACAGCGTTAATGAAGAGATGGTTATGAAGAGCTAAGGAAATAACGACATAATAAAAATAAAAACAAATAAAGACCTTGTTGTACAAACGAATTGTTGGGTGAAGCCCTGTTCTTCTAATTATATCACAAAGTAATATGTCCAAGTTTACATTTTGAAAACTATTCTATGAAAACATCTGTTTCAAAACAGTGTAAACCTAGTTGATTCATAACTTTGTATGCACCTTTACAATAACTAAACTAACTGCAAAGAATAGAATGTTTAGTGTTACTACAGATGAATACAATACTTTGCTGTTATCGATGTAGACATTTTAATAAATCTTGCTTACGTATAGGTACATCTTTCTGAGGGCGACCGCATATAATAGTATTGTCGTGACAGCTAGTCAAATGTATACCTTGCGACGCAACCGCTGCATTACCCCGCCACTGATCACCAGATGCCATCAAACATAAGAGCTTGGTCATTCACCGTGTCACGAATAACCTAGAGGTAAGCAGACAAGTTTTCTACAATCTACTGGGGTTACGTTGGTCTTTGGTAGGTAAGAAATTACATATTACTAGCTGCCCGGAACCATAACTTTTGGATAATGCAATAATAACCTATAGCACTCAGGAATAACGTACCTTCCTATTTATTATTTATATATTTATTTATTAGATCAATTACTCTCTGCACTCACAGTTAACACCGACACGTGCAGAGAGTCAACAATTACAATTATAAATTATCATTATGAATTTATGATATCAAAAACTGAACAATTAAAAAAATAATTAAATATCAATTCGAATTTCAAAAAATATAATTATAAAATTAAATATAGTCATAAGAATCACAGAATTATATTACAGAATGTATATTTTTTCTGTAATTAATAACAAATTAATGGCGAGATGAGCGCAATAGAGCCAGTATAAAAGTAATTATAGCTGAACTAATGGTGTCTTGTAAATTCAATTTAAATTGCAATAACAACAGCTATGAGGTATTCTTTAAAAATAAAATTTTATTAATAAAGGCTAAAAGTATCAAAACATATTTTATAAGAAATAAAGCACCTGTTTTGGAACCTACTGTATTTTTTAAAATCTTTTCGTTATCTACTTTATTTTTATGGGTAATAATTTTAGAACTATTATTTTTGACCGAGAAAGAGTTGGCAACCCCTACCTGTAAGCCAGAATCAACAGTGGCGACCACCAGAAAAGCGCCAAAGCAATGAAGCTCGACGAGTCCCAGAAAAACAATAATCAACTGTCTTGGACCCCGTAACGAAATTAATCAGAAAAGAACAGCGGAGGAGTAAGAAAAACATATTTTCTACTTCCCTCCAAATCAAGCAGGAGACAGAACAGAACTAGGCCAATAGGCACAAAGGAACATTTACAACTGGGGAAGCCCAGTGGTCAAGCACCGCATATAATTGACATAATTAATGGGTAAAAAGTAGTCCTTAGCTAGTGTCTACCGAATATACTTCGTAAACCAGTAGGGGTGGTAAAATTCGATCACAGTGCATCCGAAAGTTTAGAGCTACGAGCTTTGCGACGAACGGTAGCAATAGGAATAAATCAGGACACGTCATGTAACTGTTCCCCGAATATTCCTCGTATCCAGTAGAAGATCGAACTTCGTCAACATTTGACAAATTATGTTTCTCCCAATTCACAACGTTAGTATTTCCGTACAAGGTTGATCTAGGATACATGCATGATTTATCATAACTAGGATTCGAACATTGTGTCTACTTAGCTCTCCAGAATTTCCCCTACTTTTACCCATTTTCTCACACAGTTGAGTAAAAAAGTTTAAAGTAATTTTAATAATGATTTTGGAAATAGAGAGAGTTGGAAGGAAAGTGGACAGGACTTTGCCCTTGCAGTGGAAAAAATCTGGCAGAAAAAAAAGGTTTGTTAATTATCGTTGACTTATTTTAAATTTATTCTAAACTTAAGTTTAGGATATACATTAAACTATTATTACTGTATAGTAATGTAGCACAATTCAATTAATTATTATATTGAATTAATTTCGTACCTAATTGATATATGGAGTCGTTTTGGCAGAATTAAGCCTTCTTATTGTTTGATCTCTATTTTACATTGTGAAAATAATTTAATACGTGCAGAAATTTTCAGTCTTTTTTATATGAAAGTTTAGGCAGGTAGTTTTAAATCCGCTATTCAAATGATTTCCTTTATGCCAATCATGCTACTTTTAAGAACGCGAAAGTTTGGAAGATGAATGAATGGATGGATGTAAAAATGGCTGGAAGGATCTTACAGAACTAGATGGGAAGACTTTAGTTTAATTCTGAAGTGTAATGACGGCACTCCACTTGGCGTATTTGTGCAAAAATTGGCCTTATTTGGATAATACTGTAAAAGGTCCAATTTTAGGCTCTCTTACAGGCTGGGTTGTAGCGTATTGTATGAGGTTACTAATAGGTTTCTATAGAATAACATCAACTTCATTATAACTTTTATGTATTTCAGATAAACCAGCATTGCCCGTGAATGGGTCAGGCTAATAATTTACATATTATGTCATCTATAAAACAATACAAATCTACGATTTGATATAACGTATTTGAACTTATTCTAGAAATATGCATAGTGTTTAGCCATAGAGTTAATAGTTAATGGCCCGCACACTAAAAACATACAAGCCTCTACAATACCTACAAAATTGACTTCATTTCAATAAGCGTAGAGTATATTATTTTGTATATCAGTTCTACAACACAATGAAAGATCTAGACTGGAAACAAAAAAGGTATAAACATAAAAGGGAAAAACCTGAATAACCTTAGATTCGCTGATGATATAGTCCTCTTCTCAAGATCAGCTAATCAATTAGAAGAAATGGTAACAGACCTATGCAAACTAAGCAACAGCATAGGATTACAATTTAACACATCAAAACTAAATTAATGACATAACTCGATCCAAACGCCTATACTAGTTGACGATTCACACGACATGACAATTCACGCTTAGAGTATGTAGAAAAGCATTTCATTCAGCAATTCCAGAAACAAAGATGAAATTGACAGGAGAATGAACATGACGTGGAGCAAGTTCTGGAGCCTAAAAGAAATAGTGAAATCCAAACTACCTTTGAATCTGAAAAAGAAAGTTATGGATGAATGTCTACTCCCCTGCATGTCATATGGATCACAAACTTGGACATACAACAACTATATTTTTTTTTTATTTTTTTTTTTATTTATTGGGGACAAAAAACAGTTATATGCTTAAACTAGTACAATGATGAAATAATAAATAAGATATCATAAACATAGAACCCACACCATTGTCCACGAATTATTAAATAAGTTTTAATACGGCAAAACAAAGCAGACATGTAATAAATATAAAGAGTGGTTGCCGAGTTTTCAGTTAGGTACATTAATTAATTTTCGGTTAGGTAAATTAAGGTCAATCATTATTATTTAATAGCGTGTCTATAGCCATACGTTTAATTTTTTTATTGGATAAGGCAAATATGTCTAGGTCAATGAAGTGTGCGTTATAAGTTTCTAGAAGGCGACGAAGAGGTGCTCGCACACCGGCGTTAGTTCGGCACTTTTCCGTATGAAACAACCGGGGTACACGCACCGCTCGCCGATGTATTGTTCTGGGTACTATGTAACATAGTTTATTGGTGATATCCATGCAATCAAACTTATTATTACAAATACTGTGTAACATCATCGCAACTAGAAGCAAACGTCTTGACTCCAAGCTCAAAATATTATAGCGTTTTAGTAAATGCTCATAGGGTAACTTAGACTTCTTACATTTGAAATTAACGGTACGTAAAAATTTTTTTTGAATCGTCTCTAGTCTCTCGCTGTATTTAACATAAAATGGATTCCAGATAGCAACGGCGTATTCTAATTGTGACCTAATCAAAATTTTGTACAATAGTAGAAATGTAGAGGGTCGCACAAAGTCGCGGGTGGATCTAACCACCATACCATAAATACGAAAAGCTTTATTTATTATGTTATCGACGTGTATGTCGAAATGTAAACAAGAATCTAGAGTAACACCCAGATCACGGATAGAGGCCACTTTGTTTGGTCACTTTGCTTTGTGGGCCACGTTGTTTATTATATAATTAAAATTTATTTTATTTTTATTTTTTGTAAATGATATGGTTTGGCATTTAGGTAGACTGAGAAAGAGTTCGTTGTTTACGTAAATATGCAAGGGACAGAATACAGAAGACCCAGCGAGCTATGGAAAGGAGCATCCTGAATATTAGATTGAAGAATAAGCAAAAATCAGAAAATATACGCAAAAAGACCCAAGTAATAGATGCTTTTCAGCATATGAAACGACTAAAGTGGAAGTGGGCAGGTCACGTGGCAAGATCGACTGACGAAAGATAGACAGAACTGGTTACAAAATGGTTAGGTCCAAGAGGCAAGAGCGCCAGAGGACGCCCTAGAGAACGATGGCTAGACGAAATAAAGAAAATTGCTGGAGAAGGCTGGGTATAGAAAGCGAAGACAAGGAAAACCTGGAAACTGTTGGAGGAGCTCTATAAAGTCAAAGTCAAAGTCAAAGCATTTATTTCAATTAAACCATTTGCAGGCACTTTTGAATAGTCAAAATAAAATTGAAGCTAGTTGCTCGTTCCAAAACGTAGGGTAGGTCTCTATGGAGAAGAACGAGCAAGAAATTCCACGGACACTCTTTTCAATCAAGCTTTTACAAAATACAGGCTACATTATTCTTGTTGCTTCTATATGTGAAAACAATGTAAGTGAAGAGAAATCCAAAACATTCTAATTAAAAATAAATTAATATAAAAGCCATGGCAGTTAAGAGATGACCAATCTCAACTGACAGCGCCCGTTCACGAACATGACGCGCGGATCAGCACCACTTAGCTCAACCATTTTGAAGGGAACCGAATGATCCAACCCGCACGCCACCATCAGTGAGACATTTGAGCGAGCATGACAATGCTCTCAACTGCCATGCTCATTTATGTCAAACACATTGAATAAATAAATGGATCCATAGTTCTCACATTTACATATTAATTGAAATAATGCTATTAATTTATACAAAGCTAAAATTTCCAATGTATGTAAGTATGTCATTCGACAGATAAAATATAATAAGTAAATATAATAATAACGGTACACGTTATTCATGTCAATAATAAGGGGTGAGCAACATAATTTTCTTGCAATTAAGAAATTCCCTAAAGAGGCTGTGGAGCAGGACCAGCATTATGCCAAGCATTTTTATCATTGATATAATCTTCCAACTTATAATATGCTTGCCTACATAGTGTGCGTTTAATGCATGTTTTAAATTGCCTTTCATTTAATTGCAAAATATCGAGCGGTATTTTATTATAACATTTTACACAATACCCCATAAAAGAAGTATGTACTTTTGACAATCTGAAACTTGGTTGATATAATTTGTTCCTATTTCTAGTATTAAAGTTATGTCTGTCACTTATTTTACTAAACAGATGAAGATTTTTACGAACATGCATGATGTTTTCGTATATATATTGACAAGGTACCGTCATGATATTAATTTGTTTAAACAATTCTCTTAGAGACTCGCGTCTGCTGAGATTATAGATGGCTCTGACAGCCCTCTTTTGCAGAATAAAGATAGAATCTATATCTGCAGCCCGTCCCCAAAGCAAAATACCGTAGGACATGATACTATGAAAGTAACTAAAATAGACTAGTCTAGCGGTATCCACGTCTGTCAATTGCCTGATTTTTCTGACAGCGTAAGCGGCCGAACTTAGCCGCGCTGCAAGAGATGTTAAGTGAGGACCCCACTGCAGCTTTGAGTCAAGCGTAATCCCTAGGAAAACTGTCTTTTCGACGAATTCAAGTACGTCCTTATTTAATAAAACGTTACATTCACTACTTTTAACATTCGGTAAAGCGAATCTTATGCACTTGGTTTTCTTCTCATTTAACACTAAGTTATTTGCAGTAAACCAATTATGAACTTTAATCATGGCGTCATTTACGTCGTCATAGTGCTGTGCCCGTCTATTTACTTTAAAAATCAATGAAGTATCATCAGCAAATAACACCATTTGAGGTTGATTTCTTAGTAAATGCGGTAAATCATTAATATAAACTAGAAATAGGAACGGACCCAATATTGAGCCCTGTGGTACACCCATTTTTACTTTCAAGCCCGATGAATTTACACCGTTTATTTGAACTTGCTGCAGCCTATCATCTAAATACGATTTTACTAATCTGAGCGCTAGTTTACCGAGTCCGTAATGCTCAAGCTTCAAAAGCAGTGTTTCGTGATTTACGCAATCAAATGCTTTGGAGAGGTCACAGAAAATGCCAATGGCATCCTGTGACTCCTCCCATGCGTTAAAGATATGCTTAATCAAAGTAATACCGGCATCAGTAGTGCAACGCCCTCTGGTGAACCCGTACTGTTGATCATGTAGGATGTTATTGCAATTAAAATGACTGAGCATTTGATTAAGCATTACTTTTTCAAACACTTTGCTGAATACTGGCAAAACCGAAACGGGTCTATAATTATTCGTGTCCTTGCATTCGCCGGATTTGAAAAGTGGTATAACTTTACTGTACTTCATTAAATCTGGGAAAACTCCTTGGTCTATACACAAATTAAATATATAAGCTAAATAGGGTGCTACTGTCTCAATAATCGATTTACAAACATTAGTAGACATTCCCCACAAATCCTCAGTAACTTTGATCTTTAGTTGTTTAAAAGTTTTTATAACAACCTCAGGGTTTATATGTTTAAATTTGAATTCCGAAGGGCAGGATAAAACATTCGTTTTTAATAAATCAAAAGCAAGTGAGGGCGAGGAAGCTAAATTTTCAGTAGTTTTAATTGGAATATCGGTAAAGAATTTCGCAAATTCCTGAGCAACATCGATATTAGTACTTATCAGACCACAGGGTGTCTCCAGAGTGTAATCAGTTTTATTTCTTTTGTTTCTATTGGTTTCATCATTGATAATTTTCCAAACAGTCTTAATTTTATTTTCTGCTGATTTTACCTTGTTGCTTATGTATAAAGCTTTAGCTGTCTTGCAAGTATTTTTAAAAGTTTTAGAGTAAGTAGCAACATACTTATTAAAAGTTTCAGTGTTTATATAAGGCTTAAGGCCATACAGCTCAAAAAGTCTTTCCCTACTTTTCCTGATACCTTTAGTTTCCCAGTCACTGAATAAAAACTTAGGGCTAATAGTTCTAGGTATTTTCTTAAAAATATTATTAAACTCTGTTTGCACAACTAAAAAAAAATCTTCATACAAAACATTACCATCACTCATATTAAGGCCTTGAATGTTTAACTTACTCATTAAAGTGCTATTAAATTTAATTAAATTGCCAGATGTTACTGGTCTTGACAGTACCAGCACTTTTTGTATTGGAGCGTTGAATTCAAAAGTAACGGTTTGCCCGCTGTGATCAGACGGGAGATAATTCACTATAGCCTTTTCTAAATAGTCGCAGCAACAAAAAACATTATCAATACATGTAGCAGTAGTCGTAGTTACTCGTGTTGGTTCTAAAAACACATTTGACAAATTAAATGATTTAAAAAGACTTATTAATCTACTGCTATTTGAATTGTTTT
The DNA here is from genome assembly GCA_947361185.1 of Charanyca ferruginea. Taxonomy (NCBI): domain Eukaryota; kingdom Metazoa; phylum Arthropoda; class Insecta; order Lepidoptera; family Noctuidae; genus Charanyca; species Charanyca ferruginea. The sequence goes on from OX376070.1 coordinate 9,996,765, forward strand.
CTAAAATATTAACGTTAAAGTCACCGCAAATGATTACTGATTTATTGCCATTTGTAAGTTTAGTCAAAACATCTTCCATTATTGACTCAAAAATTGAGTAGTTTTGATAATTAGGGGGTCTGTAAACGCACACTATTACATGCCTATCTAGCTCAACACAGGACAGTTCAATAGTATGTTCAACCGATAGTTCCACTATGTCTTTACGAGACTTAAATTTGATATTATTTTTTATTAAGATTAGTGAACCACCACGCATCATAGTTATCCGGTTGAAACAACTGCCAATAGTATAATTATCATAATTAATTAACATTTCATAATCCTTCAGCCAGTGTTCGGTGAAACAAATAATGTCGAGCTTTGTCTTTTCTAAAAACAGCTCAATTTCTAATTGCTTAGAAGAAAAACCTTGAATATTTTGGTGAAATAATTTCATGGAATGTTGCTTTGACCCTTTTTTACAATTTACTAAGTGATTGCTAGAAGATACCTTGTTTTTGATAAATTTAACTATATTGGTACTGGTAACTTCTGTTGTCTTACTGACTAGTTTAAACTATTATTTGTGCTTACCACCTTATTAGTATTATTACTAACTACTGTGGAGTCAATTACAGATGACTTCGACATATTACTTATGTCTGAGTTAATATTAAAAGCTAATAGCCATGCTATCTGACGCCTAAATCTAATGGGCAGATACACTGTATCTCTAGTCGATTTTAATTTTTCAACAAAACTGTTGGTGTCTAAAAACATAAGCTTGTCACTATAGTGACTAACTAGGAAATGCATATGTTTATTAAGAATATGTATCTTAATATTTTCCCTATGTGACAGGTGCTCAAAGTATGGAAATGCGCATATTATTATTTTATGACAATTAACGTTTAAAAGTTCAGTGACACTGTTAGTTATATCATTAATACAAATATTTGAGCTATTACCTACACATACAGTAATAATTGTATTAGAGTTGTATTCTTTTTTAATTACAGAAGATATTATTTCTTTGTATGAATTCCCAGGGGTGCAATAGTTTAATACAGAATGACTCAGATTGTTATTTACTAATTTACCTAACCCTCTCCCTAAACTGTCCGAAAACATAATAGGATAGTAACAAACATTATTCGAAACATTATTGCAAGTGAGTAAACTACTGTCCGCCTGTGGAACAGTAGATGAAGCTTGTACAATATCAGTTGTTACTACGTATACCCGCCAGGGGCCTTAACTGAAACTATATTTTTAATTAAAATTATTTAGTGTTGTTATTAATTTGTATGTAAAGGAAATAAAACGGGCTTTATAATTATTATATTTTGTATTAACCAAGTAACCCAATTATTTGTAAAAATACGCCAAGTGAGGTGCCGCCATTAGACCACGACAGAAGCTACACTTTACCAATCTCCCCTTACAGGTGGCACCCATAATTGGCGTTTAATGACAAAATAGCTTGCAATCATGTTAACAATACATTGCAAACTGGTGTCACGGTCTCTAAGTGGTCATGGTCAAAGGCACATCGTAAGTGGCGCCATTTTGTGTGTAATTTTCCGCAATGACAGACAATTGTCAGTCAGCAAAGGAAATGCAGCGGTGTATGATAGAACATGTCGATTCACTCAATAATCTACAGTACCCAGGTACCTTTGTGGTGCAATTTTATTACAATGCAGTGTAAATATTCTACCATTTGGATAATTAGAGAAGTAATGGGAGGTTATTATATATGTATAATTATTGGAACGTAGTTCCTTATCGCGCGTTGCGAAAGGAGGCTAGACGGAAAAAATGTAACGACAGTTTTTAAAGTTGTAAGCCGTGCGGCGTGCGCGTGTTTCTCTGTCAGTGTGTCTCTGTGTGTTTCTGTGTATTGTAAATAATAATAAGTAAATAATAATAAATAATAAACAACAACAACAAAATATTGCTGTTGTTTGTTGTGTTGTTGTTGTGTATTGTTGTTGTTGTGTTGTTTGTTGTGTTATTGTTGTTGTTGTCGTGTTAGTTGTTGTTGTGTTAGTTGTTGTTGTTGTGGTTGTTGTTGTTGTGTTTGTTGTTATTATTGCTGTTATTGTATTGTTGTTGTGTTGTTATTGTCGTTGTGTGTTGTATTGTTGTTGTTTGTTGTTGTGTTGTTGTTGTAAATTGTGGTCGAAAGGAACTTCGTTCCATCCGGGTGTCCCTTGACACCTCTCAAGTTTTCTTTTTATAAATTTGCATTGGATTTGTAATTTGATAACAATTGTTGTTTAGATACGCAATTTCTGAGTACCAACTTAATAAAACTAATTGGTCTAGTCTAAAATTAGATACGGCTTTTAGATTTTGGAGTGCCTATTGCCAATTTTGACTTCATTTCAATAAATTGGCAGATCATTTCATACAAATTCGGTTACATTTTTTAATATTCGGGTGAATTTTCATTTTCTTTTAAAAGTAGGTACTTACGAGTACGATCACGGAACAGATAATGAGTAGTACGATCAATTTTTATTACGGTTTCAACTCTCCAATGAAAAAAAAAATTTTTGTCTGTAAAGTCGGTTTACGGACGATAGTTTTACGTGATAACGTCATAAAGAAACATAATGGCTAACATATATGCAAATAATGGCTTCCGTCGAGGTGGGCGGAGCTTAGGCCGATCGTGCCTTTCTATCGCTTGCTCCGCGCTCTCGCTTGCATGCTCAGGTTTAGGCGGAACGTGACAATTTTTCGTGCGTGCACGTCAAATAAAACAAAGCTGCTCGATACAAAGATGCACTAGAACATAATCATAGCCAGTAATTAAGTCATCCTGTAATAGATGAATAGTGCATATTCAGAGGTGGAGCAGCACCTGAATAAAAATGTCTGAAGTTTAAGGCGCTACCACACGCGACAAGTGTGTTTTTCTTCGTTATTCAGGGGCTATATTAACTCATTAATTAAGAGAAACAAACTACATCTAAAAGCATATTATTAATGTTCAATATCGTAACATCACATTCTGCGTTCTTATTTTTTTTGTGTACCCTATATACACCTAAATCTTCCTGGAAAAAAAAGGACTAAAATAATTGAAAACATGTACAGTACGGTCAACGTATCTTGGCGCGTCTGAAGTTAGCCGATTAGATGCGCAGTAGACAATTTCGTTCCTAAAAGTTCCATTGTGCAGCCAAACAGCTAACTTCAGACGCGCCAAGTTACGTTGACCGTATTGTATCTTTTGCTAAAGTTGACGTGCTATTCATTTGACGATTACACTAACAGACAGGTAACTTAAAAATCTTTATAATTCACGTTTTATTTTATTTCAAAAGATCGTTTCTCTTTTTTATAACAAAAAAAAAAACAAAATTGTGCGAATTTCGATTCTACGGCAAAGAGAAAATGTATGGTCAACGTTATTTGGTCAGGGAAGCGCCTTTTGAACTATCTAACTAGTTTACATCTATAGGTAACAAGTTACAGTTTAAAAGCTTCACTGCAGCGTATTTCGTGTCAGTCCATCATAAGATTATTTTTAAGTAATAGATTTTTTTTGTCATTGTATGACAAAGCCGATGGCCCACCTAATGTTAAGTAGGCACAGATACATCTGAAGTACCAGAGACCTTGCATTTACGTTTCCATTCCAGAAACAAAGTTGTAATATCTCATGTCTGACTGACTGACTGAGACTGAATAAACTATTACAACGTCTTCTATGTAGACTATTTTGGGATTTAAATTTAATTGATTTTTCAAAAAGTGCTAAATCTATTTTGATGTAATTTATACGGGACCACCCCTGAGGTATTATACCCTATCCATTAAAAAAAGAATGTTCAAATTGAGAACCTCCTTCTTTTTGAACTCGGGAAAAAAAAGTTTTTATTTCAGACATAATCGGTCCATAATATATTGTTAGTACAACGACTTAAGAGCTCTGCCTCACCAAGACGCCATGGCGACGTCGCCGGCTACGTATCCAAGCAGTTAATATTGAAATGTATGGTACCTAACACACTTGGCGACGGTTTGGCGACGTCGCCAAGTTGGAAGCGTGGCCACGAGCTACAGCTCCCTACGTGGCGTCTGAATATTCTGGCGGCCTGGCGACGTTGCCACTATAATGTGTTATGTATAGTAGTGAGAGAAAAAGAATTGCTGGAGTACGGCATGAAGAGACAGAAGAAGAGCGCAACGAACGTTTGAATTCTGATCGACTTCGACATTCTGTGTCGATATCATCTGAAGAATCGGATGTGTCTCAAGATATAGCCGTAGGTCATGGCGACCTTCCTTGGGTTGATAAGGAACGGAGTTCATTTACGTATACTCCTATGATTGACTACGCCACATATTCCGCCATCGGAGGTATGATTCAAAATTGTACTTTTTGAACGTCTCGAATCATCTCGCGCATCCCGTTGTTTTCCCGTCCCCGGGCTCTTAGAATTCGCCATCAGACGTTTCAGATCTTCGATTTTGCCGACCCCGTTGTCGCTGGCGTAAGCAACAGGATCAGCGTACGAAGTCGCGGGCAGAAGCTAGTGTATAGTATGTAATATTATATATTAATAATGATAAATAATAATAATAAAAAAAAACAGGATATTTTCGTAAATCTCCATATAGTTTAAAAGAATACCACTTTGGCTTAGTTCTATCTGATATAAAAGGATGAACCCATAGTTTCCTATTTTCTTTTTCCATTTTTCTGCGACGTAGGTAACAAAGAAGTGCGATTTCTTCTACATCCATTCCTGACGGTCGTAAACGAACAGATTGGCGACTTGTCGAGACGCCATGGCTACTCGACTTGGCGACGTTCGGATGTCAGAAGTAGCCAGGCCTGCGCCGCTGGCGACGTCGCCATGGCGTCCTAATGAGGCAGAGCTCTAAAACTAGGTTAGGTACATTTAAAAACCAATTCAAGGATTTTCCGCCAACTGGTGCCCCACGCACCCACTTGTGCTTGAACCCAGTGCACCAGGAGGAGGCTGTCCAGCTTGTGGCTGAGCATGCTCAGGATGGCGTTTGCGCTCCCACGCGTGCGAAACATTAGCAAAGCGATGCGGCGCCGCCAGGACAGTATCAAAGCCATCAAATAACATTAGCACCCATACCTGAGTCGATTATTAATAGGTCGCTCCGAATAGATACTTACCGCACTACCTAAAAACAATAGCTCCGTGAATTGAAGCAACTCAATATTGTAGTGTGTGTAAAACAAATTGCAAGGAGGCTAGTGTGCGTGAAAAATTGTGCATGAAATATACTCTGTACTTCCACCTGACACATTGGTTGCTATGAGACAGGCTCGAATACCTAGCGGATTTTCGCTAGGTTTTTGACGTATTTGTAGCTTCATTTGACATGTACGTTCGCACTAGTCGAAGCGCGCGGAGACCATTAACCTAAGACCCATACCTTTCAAACTGAAACACGACAATGCCGCCCTGCAGCAGAAATAGGTGTGGTGGTAGCTAAGATTAATTTATACTGTGTCTTCTTGTTTCATTTTCAAGTCAAATAGCAAAATAATCAAACGCTACTTAATTGGTTTTGACGTGATAACGTCTTATAAACCGATAAACACCGGCTGCACGCACACACCGGCTGCACGCACGAAAAAGTGTCACGTTTCACCTGAGCCTGAGCGTGCAAGCGAGAGCGCGGAACAAGCGATAGAGAGGCAAGTTCCGCTCACTTCGACGGAAGCCATTATTTGCTTATGTTGTATATGTTAGCCATTATGTTTCTTTATGACGTTATCACGTAAAACTATCGTCCGTAAACCGGATTTACAGACAACCACTTTTTTTTTTCAAGTGATAAAGTAAAAAATCGCAATCTCGATTACAATAATTAATTAGGTACACATTTAATTAGTTAGGTCAAGGACTTAATTTTTAGAACGCTATAAGCCAGTTTAAAATACTGGTCACGTAAAACTATAGTCCGTAAACCGACTTTACAGACAACTAATTTTTTTTATGATTATTAATGGCAAGCAATGCCGATGCTGACAATTCCTGTCAATGTCAAAGTGAGAAGGAAATCATGCGTTAAAATAAAATAAAAAAGCTTGTCTATAGGCATAGATAGAAAATAAATAAAAACAAGAAAGAAAGAAAGAAAAACCATTTATTAACGAGAAAGTGACGCACATTACACAACAAGACTTAAACTAAAACAAAGTGGATAGGTACATGTTGTGGAAAACAAATACAAATAAAATAAAAATAAACTATAAAAACGTACGAGACAGAAATATGCGTCACTGCCACGAAAAACGGCTGACGCTCAGCATAAATGCCGTGGCCCGCGCACGAAGGCGCGAAGTCACGGCGCTGGTTTTCAGCGTCAGCCGACGTGTCACTGTGTCGGAAAAATAAAAAGAACAAACAATTTTATTGTTCCGAGGCACAAAACATGATTTATTTGTTGAAATGATGTAGAGCTACTCTATTTTAAGATGCCGTTAAGTCTCGTAGGTGCTGTCAGTCACTTTGGCATAAAGTGATAGAGACAGCACAAGATTTAACGGCATCTAGTAGCGTTTTTCAGTATTTGAACAAAATAATATCGCTTTTTATCGATTCACTACCGAATCTGGCCGTATCTGCTGCGTGTATAATTTGTATAAACCAATCAAAAGTTACAGTGTTTGTTTCGAAATTGAACAGCTATTTGACAACGTACACGATACGGTGACAATGTTCAATATGATCAGTGACAACAATGTTCGTGGTCTACTACTAAGTAAGGCAGACCACTCCAAGCCAGTGAAAACTAAGCAATCAGTCTGTACTGTTAGTACGAGTTTTGTAACAGCTACATTTTAGCACCACAATACAAGTGACTATATAAAGTATACGTTGTATGTACTTGTCTGTATTATTAAGGGCGGGTTCGACAAAACTTGTGTAAGGCTTATCCTGGGAATAACATCATTCATAACTCTAGAATTAGAGAAGTTTTCGTTTTACCAAATTTTAATTCTGGAATAACTGTCTATCCTAGAGTATACTACTAAAATGAATCGAGTAAACAAGTTATATTAATCGAGATTAACATAATATATTAAAAGCTGACCACTCGTGTCAATATTATTGACAGTTGACATGACACCATTCTAAGCCGGCAAAATTATTTATACATAGAATCTTTCGTACCGCCTTATATACAATTGTATTTAGTTGGCTTACACATGTGATTCATCATTCATTTATCAACTCAAACGAAGTTATCTGAGATTAGGACCAATGAGTAAAATTATTAAAGGGTTAGTTTATCTGGTATAACACGGCATTTGGTCGAATTCGCCCTTAATCTGCATATAGATGTGTGTTGTAAATATAATAAACAAATAATTCTGGTAAGTACAATATTATTTGTTTACTATATTTACAACTAAAAATTATTGTTTAATTTTATAATTTAGTATGGACAATGCGTTCTGTGAACTTCATATCTATAGTTTAAGTATCGGTGAATGAAGTGAATTGTCAAACGTAAAATAAGTATAATCTTTGTTGGGGTATTTTTGGAGTGTTTTACAACACTATCCCTTGACAGAGAAAACTAACGCGCTGTTATTATACCTGCATGATGATATTGGATGTTAGCCTATTCTGTCCATCTCCTAGGCAAAATCCTCAATCCATTCCTTTCATCTATCACGATTTTGTGGTTCATTCTTCTAGTTGTGGACAAATCCATCAAGTTCGTCCCGCCATTTGCTTTGTGACCTGTCGAAACCCTATCTTATGAACCATTTGTATACATCAAAAAGAAAAAGTCTTTATAACACACCTCTATAACTTATTCTGTCTCCAACACCTTTTCAACAAACTCATCAATCATTTACACTAAATCTCATCAAAAGCAAATACGTTATATCTAAGTACATTCTCTCGAATGTACTTAGATATAACGCATTTGCTTTTGCTAAAGCCCCATTCACATGCTAAACCCGTCGCAATGTCATAAGCGCACTACACGATTTTATAATATTAATATTTTCCAGCAAGTGCGTCATGCATCTCTGGCCGGAGCACTCTGGGTAATGGAAAGTAGGTACCATTATAAATTTTCAACTCTAAGAGCCTGTCAGAGAGGACATTGATATTTTTCCTTAGAATTAGCTTTGAGTATCAGACAAAGCTGGTCTAATGCAGTGACGTCAGATGGCTCGACGTTTAGATTCAATGAGGTGAAAAGGTAGACGCTGTTTTGTTTTAAGATTAATGTTTTCAGTTGTTTTGGATTGCTGTGTGTGCCCCTCGCCACAAAAGATAAAGGTTACGGAAGGACCGCTTCCGCCATCTTCAAAAATAATTACCTAAACTTGCCAGACTCACTAGGGCTGCTACTGAATTGACTCTGTAGGTTTTATTTGTAACAATATGAAATTTTATTGACCCTGAAAGGAACACTTTGCAATTTTTTTATAACACAATTTTCCTGTTCTTCATGAAATGTCTCTCATTTATTCATCTTGACAACATGTGACAGTCGAGACTGAAGTCTGCTTGAAACTGCTTGAGAATGCACGTAAACGTAATGTCAATGTGTGCGTGCGAACAATGGCGATTTGTTCTCAGTGGCCTCTCTGTTCGGGCGCGCCGCAGCCTTACGGACTTTGTGCCCTTTACACCCTATTTTCCGATTTTTAACCGACTTCAAAAAGGAGGAGGTTATCAATTCGAATGTTCATAATATATATTTTTTTTATGTATGTTCGGGCATAACTCTGTCATATATAGATGCATTTGCAAAATTCTTTTTTTGTTCGAAAGGGGTTTGTTCCGAAAAGGTCCCTTATAAATTTTATCAAATTTGGTACAGCCCTTTTTGAGAAAATCAACAAATTCCCAAAAAAGATACTTAGATGACGTTTTAGTTTCTTCAATCACTGGAGGACTTACAATCTCTTTTAAGTGTGTTGCCGTTTTTTAATGGATTTGGATGTTAAGGCAACACTAAAAAGCGAAAAATAAAAAGCTTTTTCAAAAAAAAGAAAACCGCCTTCAAAAAGTAAAAAGTGATAAAAAACTTTAGTACAGAACACACATTACTTTACTTTCGGAAGTCGGCGGCAATACAAAACAACAAATAAAACAGCCAAGCCACCGACTTCCGAAAGTATAGTAATGTGTGTTCTGTGCTAAAGTTATTTATCACTTTTTAGTTTTTGACGGCGGTTTTCTTTTTTTTTTTAAAAGCTTTTTCTATCTTATTTACTTAAGTTAACGCTCACTAAGTTAAAGCAGTGCAGATCGATCGGTCACAGGTAAAGCTGCGCTAGCCGCGGTTGATCTGTAGATGGGTGACCATCCCTTTCATATCGAGTTCCCTCCGTGCCTCGGAAAAGCACGTAAAGCTGTTGGTCCCAGCTGTCATTTGTAGATCTTTGGCAGTCGTTATGGGTAGGCAGAAGCCAGAAAGTCTGACAACCAGTCGTACCAAGGGGTATCGTGTTACTGGGTTGTGGAGGTCAGATAGGCAGTCGCTCCATGTAAAACACTGGTATTCACTGCACCCGGTTAGACTGGAAGCCGACCCCAATATAGTTGGTAAAAGGCTAGGCAGATGATGATGATTTACTTAAGTTAACAATAACATGCACCTTAATTGCAAAGCACGCTTGGAGTGCAAAGCTCTTGATTTTGACATTTCAAACGAATATATTTACCTCTTATATTTTAAAAAGTCGTCGTTTTGATAACAAAATTAACGCAATCGATACTGGTGAAGTGTCAACATATTTATAGGTGACTAGCTTTTGCCTGCGATTTCGTCCGCGTGTGTCGGTTATCGTGGTTGCAGGCAAAGTCGCGGAAAAACAGGAGTCTATGTCCTTCCCCAGGGTTAAAGCTATATTCATACCAAATTTCATCAAAATCAGTTCAGCCGTTTCGTCGTGAAAGCGTAACAGACAGAGTTACTTTCACATTAATAATATTAAGTATGTATTGTCATTCCGAGTACCTACCTAGATAAATGTTACACAATTAATAAAGGGTTCATTTAAATTTGTAAAATGGTAACGGAAAGAATGAAAATAAAAATACTCGAATGTTTATTCCCCAATACCAAAAACTCTATCCAAACCGGGTCATAACTAGCAAAAAGTATGTAGGTAACAACAAATGTTCGACCAGGGAAAACGTTCCAAACATTGGCACTTATTTAAAAAAGTACACTTAAAAGATACACAATGAAATACATTGTATCATCCAACTGTAATACTCTCGCAGAACTTTAAAACGGATGGCAACTGATAACAACAAAAATGTTAGAATTATACAACTAAACTTTACCTAAAAGCAATGAAAAAGTGCTGCACAATAAAAAAACATTGTATGATCCTACAAAACACTGTCGCTAAAGCAAAAAACCAGCAAGTGGGAATTGAACTCACGCACAGGGTTCTGTAGTTTTTTTGTGCCATTATTCAGCTTGCTTTAGTAACGCGTAAACTGTGAAACATTCAACTAGCTTCCTATCATGTTTATAATTATACAGCTTTATGACAGAAAGGCGGACAAAATAGAGAAACCCACAGACAGACGGTGCGAAGGCGAAGTGCAGTGCATAGGGTTCCATTTTCTCCCTGTGGTTGAGGAACCCCAAAAATGGATAGTAGCTAGTAACACAACTTTTCAATGCGATAAAATAAATCACAAATTATTGAACACATCGACAGTCTGGTTCCTTACACTCGATATAACACCAAACCCAACTTTGGCCATTCCATATCGGCTAACTTAACGAAATACGTTGTTCTCACAGGAAAACATGTATTATTTAACTTTGAAGGTACGAGGAGATAGAAGGTACTGTGAAGAAGACTGGGTACTGGTTCACGATATCTGTCTCCTATTACATATGCGCTGGTATGTGAGAACTTCTTCTCTTACTATAATTAAAAGAAGCAAATCCAAAAAATAATACAAGGCCATAATTATTGTCCAACTGCAGGGCTAAGGCCTCTCCTCATACAGAGAAGGCACGAGCAATGATCACCACGTACGCTCAAGGGGGATTAGCGATTTCAGACTTATAATCATGTAAGTCCAGGTTTCCTCATGAGTGACGTCCAATATAAACTAAGAAAGTAGGTACAGTCAGCAAAAGAGATAGGTATGCAGGGTCGTCAGATATAGTTAAAGTTTACTTAGAAACCGATGGATGTTTTTCAATAAAATAAAATAAATTTAATAGAGAATAAACATTTCAATGTTTTAATTAAATTTCATTCGAAAACATCCATCGGTTTCTAAATAAACTTCAACCATTTCCGATGGCCTGCATACCTATCTCTTTTGCTGACTGTACATATGAAATTGAAAAAGTCACATTGTTAGTTGCTCACCCACAACCTCTTGCTTATAGAAGCGGGCGTATAAACCTAAAACCAAGAAATATAGTGGTATTATATTCTATTGTAATTCGTTCTGATACGGATACGATGGACTGTCAAGTTCTTCTAAATTCGAATAGAGTTTGTCTTATAGTAAAAACAAGGACAAATAAGGTTCTATTATTCGAAACCAGCCAGTCTCATAACTTCGGCGGTTTTATATCTATTGAAGTTATGATCATCATTTTACATGCTCTGCTTTTGTTATAAAATCGAGCTAAGAATGTTCATTAAAATGTGGAAGGGTTGTACGAAGGGTTTCGATTGGTTTTAACGTGTTTTTGATTTTTCTCAAAATTGCTCGACGGTGTTTGTTATCATAGAAAACTTTTCACTCTTGAGCAACGCACTGAATTTTCCTGTATTTTTTTTTAATTCCTGTACCCTTTATAAAAAGACGCCGATAGCTTTTATTATATTACTCATGAAATTTGTATGTCGAAACATTATATCTATTGCTTTTTCATACTAGCTGCCGTTCGTGGCTTCGTCGGTCTGAGATTAATACTTACGACGCTCTCAGATGGCAGAACCTTATGACCTAGGTATACACTACTACACACTGGGGGCATACAACGCCTAGCGTGTTCAATACAATAATGCGTTTAGGGTGCAGCTGGGTCTGCCACGATTCTGCAGTGCTTCAAATATGTTTGCAGAAATACACAGAGATGGTTTTCATGCCCTTATAAGGAAACAGTGTGCGTCACTGCTGAGTCGTGTCAGGTCCAGCCATAACAGCATCTTAAGCGTGTTCGTGGATAGGTGGGACGGCAGTGTAATTAGTGGACAGTGCCTCCTCTCCCCTAGAGTGTTGATCGATGTATTTTTATTTATTTATTGTATTTGTTGTGTTTATAGTACGTTTACCTATATGTTGTGTGTACCTATGAACAAACGTCTGAAATAAAAGTTTTTTATTATTATTATTACCTATTACGGCCAAAATACACAATCCATCCCAAACCATACTAATCTATACTAATATAATAAATGCGAAAGTTACTGTCTGTTACCTTTTCACGACGGCTGAACCAATTTTAATGAAATTTGGTATGAATATAGCTCGAACCCCGCGTAAGCAAATAGGCTACTTTTCAATAGGCGACTTCGACATCCGCTATAACCGATATTCACTCAGACGAAATCACGGACAAAAGCTAGTATCTTTATAAATTGTAACCTATGTGGTAATCTGATGTGTAAGCAATATTACCCGAAAGTTTTATCAACATCTGTTTGGTAGTTTATGCGTGAAAGAACAGCAAACATAGGTACATCTATCCTCAAGAACTTGCGATAATATTTGTAGTAGGATAAGATTAACTTTGTTTTGTAGTAGAAAAACTAGTACCTACCTATTTCTAACTGATCTAACATCTAACGAACCTGAATGTGTTTCATTATGAATAGTTTCAGTGCTCAACAAACTCTATTGAACAATTGAGTCTGTTTAAAACTTTTTTGTTCTTGGGTGCATAACTTCTCACACATTCCTTACCTATGTATAAACATAATTAGGTATAATCTTTATTCACTAAGTACTTACTCAGATTTTATTGTTTATACCATTTTCGAACAAAACAAACATTAATAAATGAAGAAAAATACCGATTGCAATGAATTCTATTCATCGGTAGGTACTTGTTTTTTGATAGAAACAATTACGACAATTTTCTTAATAAGAAGTATAGGTTAGTGACAATCAATATGCCAGAATAATGTCAGTATTTATACCATAATATATTAAGGCTTATGTTTAACGAACCTCCAGATCTACTAAATGATCACCAATAATAGTAAATAAAATAAAACCAAAAATAGTAAATGGTCACCAAAATGGTGTTTCCTAAAGTATTGTAGAAATGCATGAGTTTGACTGTAAAAAGCGATTTGATTCTGGCACTCGGCGGCCGCTGCCGCGGCACGCTAGCTACGCTCGCTCGCCTTGTGCGTAGGGGGTCACAGTTCTAACCTAACCTAACCATGTCGGATCCGCCCCAGGGGGGTCAAAAAGATTTTGGTTATTTTGCACACTAAGATTTGGTGACCATTTAGTACATTTGGTATAATTTAGTGTATTTTTTTGGTAAGGGAGCTTAAGATCCTAAAGTATTTTTTGGTGATCATTATATTTATAACCATATATTAATACCTAAGTTGGTTGGTGATATCGGTTAGAGGCCTACGATCATCAGTGGACGCAATAGGCTGATAAGATGATGGCCATGATTAATACCTAATTAATAACTGTCTAAGATTAGAAAAAGAAAGAAGAAAAAACCGGATAAATGCCAATGTGTCTTTTTCAATTTATGTACTTACTGAAACATCGATAAACGAAAACATCGTAAGGATACCTGAACTTTATTTTATGTTAGTCGAAATGCCAGTCCGCATTAAGCAAGCGTAGTAATTAATGCTCATGCCTTCTCTGTATGAGAAGTTGCGCTTGCTTTGCAGTGGTCTATTAATAGGTTGTTATTATTTATATTTATTTTGGACTTGCTGACCCGACAGACGTTGTCCTGTTCACATGTCTTTAATTCAAACAACAATCCTGGTCCAGCCTACTATCTAAGTACCTACTCTACCAACCTACCTACTTATCTAACTACCTACCTAATAGTTTTCCACTACCCGGTGAGTAAATACATAATATTCTACAAAAAAGGAAACAATTCCACGTTCACTTCTATTAATAACCGCGGTGAAAATTCTCAGGTGAATACATAGTTTTGACATTGACAGCTGACGTAGGCAGTTTTTGCGAATACAACAACCAATTCGATAGCGTACAAAATGTAAGAAAAAGGCACAAGTCAATTAATAGTTTCAATGGAGTTTTTACGGAATAACATAGCAGCCGGCCTATTCCGGTGAAGGAAGTTTGACGTGACCTGTCAATCTCTAGTATCAATTGTGTAACCGCTCATCTCAAGCTTAGTTGACGATATGGTTGGCACAGTGATTGAGCGATTGGCCGCTGAGCTGCGTGTCGCGGTTTCGATTCCCGCAGGGAACAAATACTTGTATGGCCTACAGATAATTGTTTCAGGTCTGGCGTTTGCGTACGTGAGTTAATGTTAAATTTTGTAAACGTACGCACGATACAGGAGAAATTTCTAGTGTAGGGCTAACGTATTTAAAAAAAAGAATATTCACCTAAATTCAGGGAAAATTCTACCGAATAGACACAGTCATAGTGATACAGTTGGCCCTAAACCCGTGGAGTTCGAATCCATGTCACTTCATTATGTCAACCTTTAGACGCCCAGAGTGCTAGGCATAGGTCTCCCAAAGGGGGTTTCCGCCGCTTCGCCGATGCATGTTGGCGATCGCAGTAGGTGTAATGGTACTCAGAAGGACGCTGGCTGCCCATCCTCTGATCAATATCCCTCTATCGCCTTCTACGACACCCACGGGTAGAAATGGGGCGGTGCCAACCGCGGCCGGCAGCACACGGCTTCGTCAGACTGCACTTATCTCTTTTTATTATGGTCAGTATAGAGTTTCTTACCCATTCTTCTCCATTTTTTCTTTGGACGGGTCACTAGATTCGTGCTTTTCGCGGCCACACGGCTTGCCATGTTGTTTATAGGCACAAAATATAATGTGACAAAACATCCCAGCAGTTCTATAATAATAAAAAAAACATGTATTAAAAATAAACCCCACCTGGCACATTGTCATAATTTGTCCTGTTCATTAAACTTTGTTTGCGTACACCGCATTGTTTTGAATCTTTCACATTGTTTATTTTCGTATTAATCCTTTTACCCCAACCCTTATTTGTATTAAAGGGTCCTCATGTACCTTTAATCCTTTGGCGGCTTTCCCCATTACCATTAGGGCAGATCTGTGATATCGAACAAAAGGTTTCAGCGTATTGCAGCAGTAATTAATATTTTATGCGGCACTTTCGGTGGCAGAATGTGTTAATTATAAATTGTCCGAATTTAATCTTTGGCAAGCGATTACGTTACTGACTGCTCGCTTAGCAGGGGGGGTGGATTAGACCGCAAAGGTAGGTAGAGTAGTAATGTAATGAGTGTAGGCGTCTTGTAGTTCATACAATTTTCGCGTTTTGTAAACTACTTAGGTCGTTCACCTCTAAGGAAAATAACAAGTGCGAGTTCATTTAGAGTGGGTGAGTGGACAAAAACATGCTCAATTTGTTCTACTAACGGTATAATAATATCGTAAAATTTTAGAAAGATGGTACGTTTTTATCCAAATTTTATTTTTGTCTCAGTATTTCGTAAGAAAAAAATAAAACATTTTAGTTATAGGGTTTCAAATATTTTCCAATGTGGAGAAGACATAACTAGGAGTAGATTGATATACTTATCATATTTTTAAACTCCCGCATAATTAAAATATTTCGAAGTTAAAGTAACAGTTTTTCGTTCCATCTCGTTGCTCATTTTGCATTTATAAAAAAAAGAAAGAGACAAGTGACATTAACGGATCTATCAAATTGGCAGACAAGTGATGTAAATCGTTGTTAACTCTGCTCCTGTCATTATGTGTGACATTATTTCCCATAAAACGATGCATCCAGCGATGCCTTTTAGTGTAAGAACTGTGAAACGGTACTCCCAGCAGCCGTTTCGTTCTGAAATAATAAGTTTTCGATAAACTATTCACTTTTAACATCCATTTTTTTTGCGGGGTTTTAAAAATATTTTAAATGCCTGAAGATACTCTTTAGCTACCCAAGAATATAAGTATTAGAATTTTAACTTCTCTAAACATCTTTACTTTTTATGTACAAATCCTGCCATGATTCTTTGTGAATTAGCTCTACCTATTCGTTTATTCCGGTACAAATAGAACAGAAGGTGAAAAGTCAAGACAAGAAAATTACTGTTCGAGGTTAAGAAAAAAATATTTCAAACATGAAAAAATTACGTCAGCTTGACACTGACTGACAGTGGTGCCAATTCTGTTGTGGACGATCTAAATTAATTTTAAGCTATTTATATCTCTTTCTCTCCAATGAAACAAGAAAGAGACATAATATATTAATAAGAGCTGTCAATTTTGTTGATCTAAAATGTTCATACAATTACCTATAGTTGTCATTTCAGAACGTATTGATTAAAAACACTGCGAAGTTCAAGAGAAAAGCTAATTTGACATCTCTAACTTAGTCCTTGTCTGTCGCCGTCCTTTCCTTCAGCTGCCTGGTAGTAAGAGATGCCAAATGCCTAATTTTAATGCAGTTTGTGAACAAGGGAGTCGACACCACTGACACTATATTTGAGTTCAACACGGACGAGGTTGCGGACAAAAGCTAGTTTATAAACATTTAATGATCTTTCTTGTTTGAGAGATATTGAAATTTCCTATAATTATTGAAAAGGACTGAAGGAAGATCCAGAAAAATAGTAATAAAATCTCACATTAGAATGAGTATCTTATCACCACTGAAACTAATTACTTTATTCATTTCATCGCGCACAAAAGCTGTAGAAGGAAAAGAAACTAATAAATTAGATATTTCCTTTCTACGATTTCCATTCGATAAGTAAGTAGGTTGGTAAGTACTTATTATATATATTACAACAAAAAGCAGAGATTACGCAAAATCTTTTCCATTAGCAATTAATCTTTATAAGATGATACTTTCTGGCTCGACGTTTTTATAACGCTTTTAATATTATTTTATCTCTTTAGGCGTTCATTTTATTTCTAATTTTAAGGATGCTTAAATTCGTTCTTGTTATTATTTAAAAAGCCGGTTTGTTAATTAGAACTGTATGCCTTATTTCGTATTCTTTTTCTTTTTTTTACCTTTTCCCATCATTTGGGATCGGCTCTCTTCGTTACTCGGCATCTAGATGCTCTATCCTGGGTTGTCTGATTATCAATATGAAGGGTCTTCAAGTCACAGTTGATAGTCATGTGGGAGGTGTGTGGGGTGGGGATTTTTTCGTTTTTCTTTTTTTTAAATTATATATTATAGTTATTTGTATCACTATTGCTACTTCAATGAATCGCTCGGACTGTAAGTTTAATAATTATGCTTTTAATCAGTTGCCGCGTTTTAACATGGCATGCCCACATTTTCTAACACTCTTCATTTAAAAACTGAAACATAGATCGTTAACTTCCTAAATCGATATTTAAATAATTATATTAATTTAGGCTCCAGTCCACTCCATTTATTTTAATAATGTCTGTACTGTTTCAATTAGTGTGGAAAATAAACAATTTTTTACTTTTACTTTTTTTTTGTAAGTATGTGTTGCGTCCTACTCGTGATGACTTACGGAGCTGAAACGTGGACCCTTACCGTGGGCCTGGTCTACAAATTGAAGATTGCTCAGCGAGCTATGGAGAGAGTGATGCTCGGGGTTTTTTTGGTGGATAGAATTCGTAATGAAGTCATTCGGCAGAGAACTAAAGTCACCGACATCATCAACAATCATCGATCAGCACGCTGAAGTGGAAGTGGGCCGGCCAGGTCTGCAGACGGACAGACGGAAGATGGAGCAGACACGTTTTAGAGTGGAGATCGCGTTTGGGTAAGCATAGAGCATTGGGTGAGATGCCCTGCGGTACGATTTAAAGGACCGACGATTTGAAGAAGGTGGCTGGCAGCGGATGGTTGCATGCTGCCCAAGACCGGGTTGGTTGGCGATCTCTGGGGAAGGCCTTCGTTCAGCAGTAAACGTCGAAACATCTGTTCCATACAGAAATGCAATAGGTAGGTACTTTACCAAAATGTATGGAACAGCTGTTCTTTTTTCGTGCTGTTTGAGTTAGCTCCATAATGAAAGTTGCTTAGGTTCGTGGTCTGAGTCACTTCTTAAAAATTGGCTAATGAATTCAATTTCATCCTGTTTATTTAAATAGTTATTTAGCGTGTGTTATTACCTGTTGTATTAATGTTATCAGCTTATCGAAGCCGTGTTAGCATAAATCCATACTTCCATACTAATATTATAAATGCAAAAAACTAACTCTGTCTATTACGCTTTCACGATGAAATATGTATCTGAACCGATTTAGATGATATCTCGGTCCCTGGGGAAGTACATATCTAGACGATAGGTGAATTGAAAAAATTGCCTGCTGTCACGATGACCGACATTCCCCATTCCCCAAAAGCTAGTAAATAATACATCGCATTGTTCAACATATACATTTTACAAATGAGAAAACGATAAATGTTTTTTTTTCTTCAGTGCCCAGCAAAGATAGAAAAAAGTAATCCGTGTGCAGTAAAAGAGCCTGTACTTAGACTAGAGAGACATGTATGGAATAACCTTATATCAATGTACTACTTTCTAGAGCCACTGATGGTACAGCGTATACCTCCTAAATGCTGAACCACTCTCCTTCATTACACCTCATACGAAACCTAACTCAAGTGAGGAGACGAAAGACGATTTATGTACATCTAGATTACAGCTATCCTCATTACGCTGCTCTGCCAGTTTAGCTCCATATCAGAATGCCTTTATCGACGTAAGCACTTATTTCCCAGCTCGGGAGGGGGACGAACGGCTGGCTGGAATGATAATAGCCTGATTAAGAAAGGTCACGTCTTCCAGCCTTGTTTTGTTTTTCTTTGAACAAAAAATAAAACAAACAAACGTTAGTGAATAATTTGAGCCGACTTATTGACCCGACTTTGAACTGAGAGCTGCCTGTAAAACTAAAGTTCAACTATAATAGAATTCCACATTAATTTGAAACTCGGTCTGTTCGTTTATTACCGCATCACTACAGAATCACTGAACAGATCGTAATGGAATTAAACAAAGATGTATAGTTTGGGATCTGAATCCTTATCCAGATCCTAAGCAAACTCTTTGTATAATCCTTTAACTGTCGTTATGGGTACTCAAAAGCCCGAAGGCTTATCTGACAACTAGTCTTACCAAGTCATTATAATAAGGGTAGCAATAAAACGAGTGACTGTAAATTACAATTTTAAGTGTCAAAATTAATTAATTTGGGTTATATAATTACTAAGTGAGCGACTGACTGTAAGTGACGAAAAATCAACAGAATAGTATCTTACAAACATTAATTTGAGTTACTTAAAATACAAAATGAGCAGCTTCATAATATTTGAGCGACTTAATATTTGTTTGAGTGTCAACGTTACGTCCTGCATTTTTTTCAATATTTGGCAAATGTATTTTTTATACTGAGCGGCATTTTATCTTAAATGAAGTGTTTCGAATACAAAAACCACTTTGAAAAATACACTAATGAGCAATTTAGCGATAAGACATTCACGAGAGTTGAATGTTCAATACAAACTTCAATACAATAGAGGGGATCTGGCGCTCGGCGGCCGCTGCCGCGGCACCGCTCGCTGCGCTCGCTCGCCTTCGCGCTTTGATGGTCACAGTTCTAACCTAACCTAACCCAAACGACCCACCATACCACCAGGGGTATGGCCTGTGGTACGGTGGGCCACAGGAAATCGATTCTATCTTAATATTGAAGTTGCCCTCTCTGTATTTCCAGTCGCTCACTTAGTAATGTAGTCGCTCGGATAAAATTTTAATATATGAAATAGATTTATCACAATCCACTTTTTGTAAGCTTGTTCTGGATTTTATTATTAATCAATATTCGTCGTTAGTTTACTTAATTTTTCGCTTACTCAAATTCATACCGCTCAAGTTATTAATACAGTATGTCATCATCAGTCGCAAAGCTTTTTTTTAATCGCTCGTTTTATAATTCCCCTTATAATAATACTAGCAGACCCAGCAAACGTTGTTTTGCCGTATAAATATTAAAAAAGAAATAGCGTTGGTACGACCTATTCTCAGATCAACCAAATGCTCACAAAAAAAAAAACATAATAAAGTTAAGACGAGTTCGATAACAAATACTATGACACTAGATTTTATTATATTAGATTATTTTTTTAGTTGTATAGTAATAGGTTTTTCTTTTTTATTATTCGTGTAAATATTGTATATAAAATTAAATCTAAATAACCAGTCACTCATTTTCGTGCGCTCAAGCTTCTTACCAAGGGATATCGCAAATATGTGGTTTTGTGAGATGAAATAGCCAGTCAAATGGTGAGTTGCACAAAACCAACATTAGTTTAACGGAGAATTTAAATTGATACTGTCACTTTCTTTTTGATACAAAATGTAAAGGATGGTATGAATTTTAAGTCTCCATTAAACTAATGTTAGTTTCGTGCAATTCTACGTAAGGCGCTACTTTTTAATTCGCGACTTACGGATCTTCGTAGTTACGGATCTTTCGGTCTTTCGACCGCAACAAAGTGAGAAATGGCGGGAAAAAGCTAGTGATAAGAAATGCGTTGATGCAGAAGTCTCAAGCAACTTCATTCTACTACCAAAACGAGGTCTATAAAGTCAGAATGGGATCCATCAATTTTAATACCAAGTGTCAAGAACTAAGCAAACAATCATTCTTATCAGAGGCTGAATAGTAAATTCTAATTTAAGTTGCTTTTCTTTCGTACCAAGTTTGAATATTCTTTTGAAAGTTGTGATTTTAACATACGGACAGGCAGTACACACCGCGAGCATTCGCTTCGTGATTTGTTTTTGCTAACATTCGTTTGTTACGCAACGAACACTAAGAAAAACATCAACACGTCTCTTTTTATTACATTTCTATTTCAATTAGAAGAATAAGAATAATTGTAGATACGTATCAGAAGTATAATATATAAGTATATCTTACTTAGCATTTAACATAATTGCAGCACCATTCCATTGACATAGGTACTTTTATAAGAGCTGTCAAAATGCAATTTATCCATAGATTCTAGTAAGTAGTACAACAATAGTAACATATGACATCACTTATATACAAACCCAATTGTCTAGTAAGTGATTTCATCTAAAAGTCTAATTTGACAGTTAATCGTAAATCAATCGAGTTTCCAGAGTTAAAATAAAGTGCTTTTACAGAAGTTGTTTCTTAGAATTAGCGGTATTTTAATTAATGGTGTCTACACCCTACACGGTTGTATTTAACTGACAGTGTCAGAAATTATAACAATTTCATCCAATTTACTAACATATCCCAAAACAATAATTAATTTATAAACAGGCAATGTAGGTACCTGTCTCTGTATTGAAAACGGATAAAGGTACGTAATATGACGTCACCCGGCAAATGTGGCGTGTTTCGGCGCAGCGTGTATTTGATTCGATATCAAATGCCAATCATAACCCTCCTTACCTGAAATTGTGTTAAGGAAAAGCGTTTACCCCGCAAAATTGTACAATATGTACCTGTTGTATATTTTAGGTGCCTTTAAGATGATATAGGGAAAGAAAGGCGACGATTTCTGGAATAAAACCGACCCTAAATAGTCAAAGTCATCAATCATTTATTTCAATTAGACACATTAGAACGTCGTTTAGGAGGAAGAATAGAGATAATGTCAATGGACATTTCCAAAAAATATTTTGAAGAAGAATGGGTAAGAAACTCCATACTAACCATACCATAATAAATAGGGATAATGACAGTGATGATAAAGCATGCATGTACTTTTTTTTTGGATTGGAATCTCGCAGTCAACCTATGAGGGTGTCGGCTGCTTAACCAAACTTCCCCATCGTGCCTTATGTAAGACCTCCAACCAGGGCAAAAAACTTATAAACCGCGCTACTAAACGCTAAGGGCACTCCCTGTAGGGTACGAACCTCAAAGGCAGGGAGGGCAGCAAAGGGACACGCTGGATTGGATTTCGATTATTCAGGACGTATCCATATAGGTACCAATTCTGTGGTAAATATGGAGTACTGTACAAACTGAGAAAATATCAGTTTGAACGGATACTCACTCCTTTCAGACGAAGGCAGGGTTGGGTAGGGTAGGTCAGCGGTACGCCCTTTTAGAAGTTAATTTGAAGTAGTTGTTCAGTTGTGGACATTGATAATTTTTTGAATAAAGATGAACGTCGTCCATACGTGAAAAGTCAAAGCATGTCCTATACGCCAAGCTACAATTTTTTTAAAGGCAAATTTTTGATATTCGTTTGAGGTGAGCAGGCAAATTAGGATTTGCCTGCGTCGATGATAGCCACTTCACCTTAAATTCACCGAATTAAACAGGATAAACCGAAAACTAGAAATAAGAGAACCAAAGCTTTCTGCTTTCTTCTTGTACGATAAGAGCCATTTTAGTCTGACTTCATGCTAATTATTTTAAGGGTATTAAAAGTAGTTGTGTAAATAAGTGTACTTAAGCCATTCACCTACATTTTCCACCGATTCTTATTTATCATCATCATCATCATCATGTCAACCTTTAGATGTATATAGGTCTCCCCCAAGGGGGAGTTCAGCCATAATCACCATGCTTGGCCAATGCATCTTTTCGATCGCAGTAGTATGGTACTCAGAAGGACGCTGGTGCCCATCCTCTGGTCAATGTCCCTCTGTCGCCTTCTACGACACCAACTGGTAGAAATGGGGTGGTGCTATTCGCGACCGGCACCACACGGCTGCAGGCGGCTGTTCTTATTTATAATGATCATCAAATTTGAACTTTATGAGTATTTATTTACATAATCACATTTATTAAGATTTTTTTGAATTACAACCCAACATTTCAGTCTTTGTCATACTCTAATAAAAACCCTAATAAGTAGTAACATTCAACTCCAATTAAAAACCAATTATTCACCAACAAAAAACATTTAAGGCTATTAATCCACCATCATATCACCCCTGGGAACCTCAAAACTTCAAAAAAAAGTACGTTAAAATTTATAGCGGAATTTAATTACTAAAAATCTTTTAGCTAATACAATGGCGCACCCTAGCGGTATTTAATTATGACGTGGCATATTCGCGTCACGTTATGGTGTTTCATTAGTAAGGTAAACAGTTTTAAACGGAGCAGTGTGGCCGCACCTTAAAGATAGCGTAGACAGAAATACTTGCTTATTTGTTTTGATGATTGCATTTTTAACCTTTTGATTATAAAAAAATGGGTGGATAGTTTGTTAAGCTGCGGTATAATTTATTACATAGAGTGTTAACGACTGTTGATTTGGTATATAAGTATCTGGTTTTTTATTGGTCTTTCGAGTCTAAACGGTATTTTGACTTGAAGGACCAATATAGGTAATACAAGAAGCTTAGGTGCGAAAACCAATATCTATGACAGTTAAGGGTTGAGGCTCGAAAATCTATGAACCACAGAATATCGGTATTTCAATAAACGGGCTGCAGAAAGCAGGTGGCAGTTCCTCTGTTCCAAATATTGATACGATATTCACCTTAAGGGGCTATTTAACGACTTTTACAGGACGCAGAGAATCGTATGCGCTGCGTCCAAAACTCTCAAAGTTTAGTCATAAAAATTAAATAAAAGTAGTGCTCTTTAACTTAAAAAAAAAAAGTTGTCAATGATTTGTCTGCGTCAGACACAACTTCACGAGTTAATTAAACTATTTAATATGAATATAATAAAAAATATTCACATACTAAATGATTGAGAGAATGTTCTAGTTTAACATATATTTTTTCAAATCATTTACACTGCACATTTTGACGTGATTGTCGGTTTAAAATCTGTAAAAGTCGTTAAATAGCCCCTTAACGTGGGAAAGGCTATGCATGACACAGTATCGGTTCGTTTGATTCCAAACAGAGTACCTAGAGATGTTTCAATTTAAAATTACACTCCCCTCTAACAAACGATTGAATTGTGTACAAAACTAGCAGTGGGTTTGGGACGATTGTTAAAGCCTGTTTATATTTTGAATGATTGAAACCTAAATAGAGATCTTCAGTTTATAATATCAATCACCCTTAACTATAATTTTGCGAAGATCACTTCGCTTCATTACCTACAACTAACTCTAAACTTAAAGCATTCGAAAAAAAATAACAATGTTATAAATAACGAGGCAATCAAAACAACATTGTCCTCAATACAACCTATATCACCTTGAAATTTAAGAGCAATCCTACATTACTTATTTATTGGCAAAACATCCTACGCGCGAATATTAATGAAGACGCCCGCGAGGCGGGGGGCGGGTCGTACATGAACCTATTGCAAATGATATCAAATAAATCAAAAGGTATCATATACAGTACGAATGATTCAACGAAGGACGTCTTGAAGGAGAATTTAGGTAGTTATCGTCTATCGGTCCAAATATGCCAGAAAAATTAGGACTTCAAATACATCATTATGGATGCTGGAACTCTTGAGAGCCAGAATCTACAGAAGAAACATGACTGATAGACAGCTGAAAAATAAGATGAACCAGTTTCCACTGTGCTACATATCAAGCAGAAGATAGAAAAGGGCTAGGAGCGAGACACTTTGAATGTCGAAATTTGTATTTACCTGGTATAAGTCCAGTTGAAAATATGACGCGATAGTGGATCACATCTCTTAGAGCCTATGCACACCACGTTTTTTAAACGTGCCGGTAACGCGCGTTTGTAGCGATACAGACGCGATACACACGCGAGTCAGACGCAGCCTATAGACCTTTGCACACCTGTATAAATTCAAATACGCGTTTGTATCGATACAGACGCGCGTGTGTAGCGATACAGACGCGATGCAAACGCGCGTGTGTATCGATACAGACGCGCTGGTGTTGCGCGTTTGAATCGATACAAACGCGATGCTAACGCGCGTGTGTATCGATACAAAGGACAACAAACTGATTTGTAGGATAAAACGCGCGTCACCGGCGCGTTTGTAGCGATATAGACGCGCGTGTGTAGGGATACAAACGCGATGCTAACGCGCGTGTGTATCGATACAAACGACAACAAACTGCTCTGTAGGATAAAAGCGCGCCGTCGACGCGCGTTTCAGAAACGCGCGTCGACGGCGCGTTTAAAAAACGTGGTGTGCGCAGGCCCTTAGTGTTTCGAAACTGTTACAAAACTAGTCCTTAATTTTTCTTCTTCTACTTTTTCGATGTTTTTCTAATTTTCTTAACAATCATATTGTAAGTACCTATAAATTATTATGTCCTTGATGATAATATGTGCGTCCGGATGTAAAATGATGTAAGTCCATCGTTCAACCAGTCACCCTATATAAGGTATGGTTATGTATAGACCTAATGAGCGGTCTCATAGTTTCATAGTTGTCTCAATATCGAGTATTTATTAATGTCGTTACATCGTCTCGGTTTGTGTTGAGTGGGCATGAATTGTTATGATGATGTTCGTGTTTGAACCATGTATAATTGTTATACCTATGCCTACCTTTTAGTTTTTGAAATAGCGCCTACAGTTATGGACGCCGCCGGTCAAGTGCGAATCGAAATCGAGGGTTCCGTATAAACTTGTTTAACAAATAAATAGTAGGTTGTTATACAAGGAGCCAATATGACCCATTATATACGAGGTAGTTTTACTCCTGAGCTTTAGCGAGGGAGTAAATAGAAACCGAGTTTTAATGGGTTTTAGCGCCGTGTGTTACACTATACTTTTCACTGCGATTGCGAGAAATTAATTACGGTCACTACCAATTCAATTTGCAATTAGAGAAAAATTATAAAGATTTCGCGCCAATGTCTTTTTCTTGTTTCTTCTGTAGCCGCAACACATTGCATGCATTCTACCAGAGATCGCCGATTTTAGTTCCATTTTCAAAATTAAAATGTGGTTCTTTTTTATGAAACAGTAGGTCGAGTCTTTATTCATGATTATTCTACTTACGACTAAAGACTTTTTCGATTTTGTAGGCTCATTGTCATATTTGAGACACAAAAATTAAAAAAAAAAACTTTTTCCCCTAGGGAATGAAATGCTATTTTATCCCCGCTCTGGTATGCTACAATGACGGCCTTTTTGAGCAAGAGAAGTGAAAAATAAGTTTGTAAAATACAATAAAAAAATATCGCAGAATACAAAATTGTGATGTAAGTACAAATGTATGGTTTTCGGATATTTTGAGGTACGGACCCCTAAAAACATCACAATGATAGAAATAACACGTAATTAACATTCGCGTTTTTTAAATCTATTTGTGTATTTATTCGTGTGATAATGAACCAAAATATTTTTTAAAGCACACTTTGCCCGATTTAAATGTTCAGTCAGTTTAACTTCGCAGTTACACTAGTCAGCATGATTGCTAACTTAGCGTCATTCCCTTCTTGCAAATGAACAATGGAAAACGGATAGTATCTACTTATTTATAATTGGTTACAACATAAATGCAGTAAATGTTAGTCGGACGAACTCTTACATTGTCTTATTCATGGAATGTTGGACTCTTACAATTCAAGCTTTATGCTCTAAATCTATATTTGTATTAAATGTTAATTAATTGTTGTTTAATATTAAAAGTAATGATCAAAAAACAATGTAATATTTAAAAATATATATGTAGGATCGTCAGTGGGCGATCGAGGAGGAGCGCCGAGTGGTATAGTACATCGTCAGGAGTATGGGCGTTCCCATTATCCCATTATCGATAAACAAGACCTGTAAAAACAATTACACACTATTAGTAAAGAAAACACAATGCAAATGGTAATCAGTAACAAGAATAAAGTAAGTTCAAGGTACAGCAACAATACAGTTAATCGAACAGACCATTAAGGTCCCACAGTTCGTACAGTGGCGAAGTCACCCAATGATAAACGAACAAACCCTTAAGGTTTATAGTTCGTACAGCAGCCTAAGCCACCCAATGATAAACGAACAAACCCTTAAGGTTCATAGTTCGTACAGTAGCATAAGCCACCCAAATCCAAAGTGTATCGCTCGCTAGCAGCAAGCCTATACAGCTATGTGAATATACAGCAGCGCTGTACCAGGTAAACCGACAGAATTGTCGGGAGCAGGAACTCTTTACTGAGTCGAATCCGAGGATCGACTGCCATACTTACGGAGTGCACGCTCTTTTATAAGGCGATGCCCCCACCTTGTAACCTCTCCATACAAGTCTGTCCATGCGCACGGAAGTGCGTCACGCGTTTACTTGATACAATAACACTAAAATGTGCTGAATCTAATAAGATCTGTAATCAAATAACACAATGATAATTGTCATGAATAAACAATAGTGATTTCATAAAGTAATTCGTTTTACATTCAAAGTAACGTGTCAACAATTGTTTTGAATAAAACCATCGATAATAATTATCGAAATAAAGTAACCACAAATCAGTGTGCACACACAATAAATCATGTTTCGAATTAATAGACAATAATTGATAGTAAAATCACATAAATTAACAATAAGAAACACAAATCATAACAAATTTAGTTAACACCCACAATTTGATTAATAAACTGTCTCCGACACGGCCAGACTGACATTCTACACGTCCTCGTGTAGTTATAAAGTTCTTGATAAATCGATCGGCCTTTCTGACAAGAAGCTTTAATTAGCAAAAGGTATGTTGTAAAGAAAAATCCTGAATTAGTCCTGAAGTAAAATCATTAGCAAAATTTGCATCATAACCAGTCAAAATAACCATACTGTTACAGACAATACATAGCTCAACAAATCAGCCGAAATCACACCATGGGATTCGACAAGTAACTTGAAGTCGAATAGACAACCCGCATAGGCGTCAACATAGACTACCCGCATAAGCGTCAAAATCAACATTCAAATACAAACAATAGTCAACATAGACATCTCATTTCAGCTATAGTATGTCAGCAGCAGATGAATCATCATCATCACCATCATTGTCAACATTGACATCATTAACAGTTACTGATGGACATTCAGGGATTTTTCGTACATTGTTACTCAAAGATTTTATCAAATTTCATTTTGGATCTACAACCAAAGTCTTCAACAATAAAGTAGCCAACAAAATAAAGTAGCCAACAAAATAAAGTAGCCAACAAAATAAAGTAGCCAACAAAATAAAGTAGCCAACAAAATAAAGTAGCCAACAAAATAAAGTAGCCAACAAAATAAAGTAGCCAACAAAATAAAGTAGGCAATAATAAACGATCCAACTTTAAACTTTCGGCACCCAGGGCTGTTTGCTTTCTTTCACGGGACAGAGTTTAATTTCTTACTTCACATCAACAGTGTTACGGCAGTCCTGCATCTTCACAAATTCTTGGGTGAATAGTTTATCTCATCATCTGTAAACAATCAGAAAAGAGCTCAAGTAAACAGCTTAACGTTCGGTCATTCTGATCAAATTAAATCAAACACTACAGACCTGATAACATAAAACAAGTTTAGTTCCTTACCACACACGTAATTACCTTACCACACACGTAATTACCTTACCACACACGTAATTACCTTACCACACACGTAATTACCTTACCACACACGTAATTACCTTACCACACACGTAATTACCTTACCACACACGTAATTACCTTACCACACACGTAATTACCTTACCACACACGTAATTACCTTACCACACACGTAATTACCTTACCACACACGTAATTACCTTACCACACACGTAATTACCTTACCACACACGTAATTACCTTACCACACACGTAATTACCTTACCACACACGTAATTACCTTACCACACACGTAATTACCTTACCACACACGTAATTACCTTACCACACACGTAATTACCTTACCACACACGTAATTACCTTACCACACACGTAATTACCTTACCACACACGTAATTACCTTACCACACACGTAATTACCTTACCACACACGTAATTACCTTACCACACACGTAATTACCTTACCACACACGTAATTACCTTACCACACACGTAATTACCTTACCACACACGTAATTACCTTACCACACACGTAATTACCTTACCACACACGTAATTACCTTACCACACACGTAATTACCTTACCACACACGTAATTACCTTACCACACACGTAATTACCTTACCACACACGTAATTACCTTACCACACACGTAATTACCTTACCACACACGTAATTACCTTACCACACACGTAATTACCTTACCACACACGTAATTACCTTACCACACACGTAATTACCTTACCACACACGTAATTACCTTACCACACACGTAATTACCTTACCACACACGTAATTACCTTACCACACACGTAATTACCTTACCACACACGTAATTACCCTACCACACACGTAATTACCTTACCACACAACACATGTCAACAATCAGGGGGTACACAGTTACTTTTCAGATAATTTAATCTCTCAAGGCATAATATGGTACTATGATTTGAATAAGCATTCAGTATTACATGAAACTTCACTTTATATTGATCATACAAGTAAGTTTGCCACACATGTATCAGTAATGAAAATAGGTAAATCCAAACCCAGAGTCATAACAAAATGAAAGCGTCTCACCAGATAGTTGTAGAACATCACATCAGTGGTGGGTACATCACACTTATCTTATCACGGACTTCAACTTATCACGGATGATAAGTTGCTCGAAAACTGACTCACAGTATCTTCACTCAAACCTCCCGGCTGTTATCCGGTAGTCACTAAAGTGACATACTATTGTACCTGGTTTGAACCTAAGAGGGTCGAGAAGAACCGTGTAGGTCAGAGGGAAATGAGACTTTCTCTTAAGATGGGACAAGACAGTTCTCAGTTCTTGTTAAAGTTTAAACCTCATGTACTTCGGTAGTGAATGCTAGTAGATGAGCACGGAAAATGAAATTTGGAAACATGGGCCAGTACAGTACAAACAGCAATTTCTTTGACACTTAGGTAGGTAAATAAGGGTAGCGGTAACTGTTGGAGTATGTAAAATCAAACAATGAAATTAATGTGGGTAGGTGATTTATGAATGCCATTAAAACAGCCTTAGCTCAGCGCTAGGTAATCCCAAGAGAGGAAGCTGTCATAACAAGAGTGGAAAAGACATACGATAATTAGGGAAGCCATGCGGAATCATTAAGAGGCTATCCCACTTCTGATGTAGGATCGTCAGTGGGCGATCGAGGAGGAGCGCCGAGTGGTATAGTACATCGTCAGGAGTATGGGCGTTCCCATTATCCCATTATCGATAAACAAGACCTGTAAAAACAATTACACACTATTAGTAAAGAAAACACAATGCAAATGGTAATCAGTAACAAGAATAAAGTAAGTTCAAGGTACAGCAACAATACAGTTAATCGAACAGACCATTAAGGTCCCACAGTTCGTACAGTGGCGAAGTCACCCAATGATAAACGAACAAACCCTTAAGGTTTATAGTTCGTACAGCAGCCTAAGCCACCCAATGATAAACGAACAAACCCTTAAGGTTCATAGTTCGTACAGTAGCATAAGCCACCCAAATACAAAGTGTATCGCTCGCTAGCAGCAAGCCTATACAGCTATGTGAATATACAGCAGCGCTGTACCAGGTAAACCGACAGAATTGTCGGGAGCAGGAACTCTTTACTGAGTCGAATCCGAGGATCGACTGCCATACTTACGGAGTGCACGCTCTTTTATAAGGCGATGCCCCCACCTTGTAACCTCTCCATACAAGTCTGTCCATGCGCACGGAAGTGCGTCACGCGTTTACTTGATACAATAACACTAAAATGTGCTGAATCTAATAAGATCTGTAATCAAATAACACAATGATAATTGTCATGAATAAACAATAGTGATTTCATAAAGTAATTCGTTTTACATTCAAAGTAACGTGTCAACAATTGTTTTGAATAAAACCATCGATAATAATTATCGAAATAAAGTAACCACAAATCAGTGTGCACACACAATAAATCATGTTTCGAATTAATAGACAATAATTGATAGTAAAATCACATAAATTAACAATAAGAAACACAAATCATAACAAATTTAGTTAACACCCACAATTTGATTAATAAACTGTCTCCGACATATAGAATATGTATTACCTATACAATAAATAAATAAGAATTATAATGAATTTAATATAATTGATTATTAATTATCTGATTTGAATTTTATAACCGTAACTAACTATAAAGCCAGCTAATTAATTTGAGATCTTTTAATGTTATTAATTTATTGTTATTGGTGTTATAGTGGCGCCCACTGATGCATTAATTATGTTTAATCTGCAGAATGATAATGTAGTGGGCTGCCAACATTACCCCTAAAATGTTTTATGTACGTGTATGTTAAGTATGTATGATATATTACATTGTAGCTGTTTATTATTCCTTAAAAATTTAAATAAAATATTTTACAAATTAGCGAATAATTCATCGTATTTAATTGGAATAAATATACTTACTCATCTACTTATCGTATGCGGTTTTGGCATAATTAACATTTTATGTTTGACCTCTCTAATTTACAAATAAACTGAAAAGCGGATTGCAGACAGGATTAAATATAAATAATTAACACTTAATATTGCGCGAAGCTAGCTTATTTATTGCAATCAAATTATGATTGAGTTAAAAATATTGATGGAAAATATAAAGGTCCAATTAAAATAATCGTTTACATGATTCTAGTTTTAGTAGGACACGTTCAGAACTAGGCAAACATAGTGATTTTTTTCTATACCTACACAAATTAATTTGAAAAATGTTGAAATTTATTAATTTTTGAAGGGGTGTTTCGTAATATACATCTTTATTATTTATATTTTCTTTATTTATGTGTCTCCGTGAAGTGTTTTACTCCTTCTTCTTCATAGAAACCTACCTACGTTTCGAAACAAGCAAAACTAACTTTAACTTTCTAACTAACTAACGGACAACTTGACAATTGAAGTATCTAAAAATGGTGTAATTAAAATAAATGCTTTGACTTTGAATTCAGTTTCCTCTCAATTCCCAATCAAATACTCAGACTAAACTATCGATGTAGCTGAGCTACCACACAGTTGACATGTCCCATCATTAGCTGTGAATTATGACGTGAGTCTGCACTGAACTGACAGCGTATTGTTCAAGGTAAGGGAGGATGACTTATTGGACGCCGAATGTCGGTCAATGTTGCTCCTGTAGGTATTGTGTTTCAATGAGATGGAGGTCAACTCATTTGGGTAGGTGGCTAATTATCGGCAATGCGTGTATAATTTTACAGAAGTAGACCTACTGACTAGTCGTGGTCGTGGCTACAATCTTTAATTTATCTTCTACGGCCTAGATTGCAACCGTGTAGCGTGACGACCTTGTGAACATAGCAATTCGTTTTGCCGTGTATGTTGGAAATGACACCGATATTTATGTATTTCATAATTATTTTATCTGTAAGAATCAGTCGCTGAACGATCTGGTCCTGCGATCGAAAACTTACAGCAATATTGACTTTTTTTCAGTATCTAGTAAATGTTATTGCTTTTTTAACAGTAATATTGTTATAAGTTTGTCGTATAGGGTTTTACTATTATCTAGCATCCGCGTAGACCATCTAGTTTAAAAAAAGGCTTAAGTAAAAACTGTTCTTATGACAAAACTATACAAACATTTGAAAATATTTTTCAGCCATGCACTAGATTATGAAATTCTCAATAATTTGACGTCAATATCTTATTACCAATTAAACACATTATCGTTTTATTGTCCGTCGGAAATCATCAATTTTGACTCCAGCATGGTTCTAACGGATGAACGCTCTTAAGATCATCAACAAAAGGTTAAACAAAAAACCAACATCGTTGCAGAATTTATCTTAACGAAAGTCTTTAACTTTTTCACCCCATAAGAGCTCTTAATTCGACCATCCTACACAATAAACCGACCATCTAACCAATAAGGGATCGCTTCACCAATCAATCCGACGTTTCTTATCATCGGTAATTACAACGAACCGTTACAAGAACGCCGACCGGTCGGTAACAGTCTGTATCACAACAAAAGTCCATTAGTGGGTCCCGCCAAACGAATTAATTAATTTAGACGTTTCGCCCCTATTTACTATAAACGACCCAAGATGTGCCCCTATTTTGGGATCAGCTATGGTCAATGATTCCTAATGTGATTTGATTAAACTTTGTTCTGAGGGTTTTGGTTAGCAAACTTGCGGAATTTGACAGCCAAGGCGAGTAAGTATAAAAGCATTTAGCAGTTGCATAAACTGTTGTTTAGTATTTAAGTTTATGGTAAAGGTATCCTGACTATTAGGCCTTAGCCAAAAACAAATCAATATGACTAAAAGTATGAAATTACCTACATGATAACAAAAAATAAGTTATTTTCTTGAAGACAAATGCGCCTTTAAATTCAAATATTATTTATACAAATGACAAAACATCTACTCACCTATACTTATGTAGTGTAAAAAAGTAATTGTTAGCTGTGTTACTTACAGATAACGAATTAAATTCAGAGAAGAGAATTTATTAAATACATTTTCAGAATGAACAAATTTATATAATTATGCATTGTGGGAATTGTAACTTTATTTTAGCGGTTATTACAAATACATATTTCGACACGCACACCCGAAACTTTACAAGAATTTTACAGTTTAAAGCTGAAAGTAATTAAATCATGAACATTTTGCATGGAAAGGTAAGTAATTAAATTTACTACCAGTGACTTTAATGTGTGATGAATATTGAGGAGAGCAGAGCACTGTCCGTCTGTGACCTTTTTTAAAGTAAATTAAACGATATTTTTATTACCGTCTGACATGAAATGTGTCTAGCTATACCTATCCTATGTCAACCCAATGCTGACCTCCGCAAAGACTGCAAGACTTTCCCTAAGTTTTACGGATATTCATTTCTTGCACCAACTTTAACCAGCCCTCGCAGTGCGCGTTTAAGTCGTCATCTGGCATAGTGTAAGTAATCATATTTTGGGCAATAAGTTATTGAAACTCGATAAAGTTTTGTAAATAGAACAAGGCCCGATAAGGGCTCTAATACTTAGGCTTGTGGTTACTTAGTTTCTTGTCAAAGAACTCAATTGACGACACTCTTGGCGTCTTCTCTTGTATATTTTGTGCGTTTATACTTTAAGATTTTATACTCCTATATTCAAAACAACATTCGAGCGTCCTCACGGATCGCAGGACCAAATCGCTCGGCGACTGATTTTTTATTTGTTTTTTTTTTTTATAAAATAAATAAATACCGGTGTCTGTTCCAACATCACTGCAAAACGAATTGCACAAGAACTTCGCATTACGCGGCCAAAATCTAGGCCGCAGAAGATAAATTAAAGATTGTAGCCACGACCACGACCAGTCACTAGGTCCACTTTTGTAAAATCATACACACACTGCCCATAATTAGGCACTTATCTACTTAAATGATTTTACCTCCATCTCACCGAAACTCAATACAGGAGCACCACTGACCGACATCCCACATCGTATAAGTCAACCTCCCTTACCTTGAACAATACGCTGTCAGTTCAGTGCAGTCGACGTCATAACTCACGGATAATGATGGTAAACGTCAACTGAGTGGTAGCTCAGCTACATCGATAGTTTAGTCTGAGTATTTAATCGGGAATTGAGAGGGAATTCAATTCAAATTTAAAGTATTTATTTCAATTAAACAATGAACAGGCACTTTTCAATTGTCCAGGAGTCGATTAGTCAGTCAGAGAGATAAAACTTGTTGGTCGTTCGTTAAAAACAAAAGAAAGAAAAGAATTTTAAAATTATTTTTAGGTCATATACCCTCGTAGAAGACTTAAAATTCATTTCAAATTCTAATGTCATATGTTTCAATTGTTCGTTCATTAAAAACAAAAGAAAGAAAATTATTTTAAAATTATTTTTAGGTCATGTAGGGTTTATAGGAGACTTAAAATTCATAGCAAATTCTAATTTCATGTTTCAATTGTTCGTTCGTTAAAAACAAACGAAGGAAAAGAATTTTTAAATTATTTTTAGGTCATGTACCTTCGTAGGAGACTTAAAACTCATTTCAAATTCTAATTTCATAAGTTTTCATTGTTCGTTTGTTAAAAACAAAAGAAAGAAAAGAATTTTAAAATTATTTTTAGGTCATGTACCTTCGTAGGAAACCTAAAATTAATTTGAAATTCTAACTTCATAATATGTAGAAAATTCAACATGTTAAAATAATGTAGATGAAGATATCGGACATAAACATAACTGGAGAAATGAGGATGTACTACCTACCTATAAAACTCTGTCTAACCCTTACGGGAATACATGTGTTAAGTTCTGTATATTATCTACTAGCTTTATTAGCGAATTTTAGCAATTTCGCACTCGTGTATTTTTTTATGGATTCCGATTATTTTGATAATACAACCTCTATAGGTTGTATTATCAAAATAATCGGATGCACAGTGACCCAATCAGAGGCTAAGTTCGGAAACAGCCCAGGTAAACTAATAGCTTATAGCAGTCAAGGATAAGATAGCTTCCTATTAGGGTAAGAATTATATCAATCAGACCTGGTAGTATCAAAGTAAGTTAGCTTTAATTTAGTCAAAATTAATGAGTAGTACAACCAAACAGATTTGCTTTGTTGGCATTTTTTGTTAAAATATCGATAGATAGTTCGGTTGCAGTGGCTACATCCATTTATTAGAAATGAATATTACCAAACTATTTTCTGTAAAGCTTTTTGAGAAATAAATTTATTTCTTTATTTATTAATGATTAGCGCATTTGAATAAAAAATAAACAAATTATTCAGCTATAAATATTAGTATTACACAAATCCAATTTAATACTTTTCTATACATTTTCCTCTACATTCCATCCCATAAAATGAGTAAGCTAAGTCCATTCAAAACGTCAATTAAAACTTTCTTACGGCTTCCTAACACTTTGGCTACCTGCGTTCTATTGTGTTCTAAGCGGGGCGGCCATTGTCCGGGACAATGAAGATCCGGCAGCACTAAACATCGGACATCAAATGGCATGCAAACAATACCGCTGCAAATTACCACGCTAGCACCAAAGTCTGTGAAAACTTTGTGGCTTACTTAGAAAATGATGTGCAAAGATTTAATGGGTGTTGAAGACATTTTTAGTTTTACGGAGTCTATTACCTGCCTAGCCTCTTCTCAACTATGTGTGTGAATCAACGCCTTTACATGCTTTCTGAGGCACGGAGGTGTCTTGGTCACCCATCTACGGAACGACCGCGACAAACGTAGGGGCTTAGGGCTTTTACTTAGCGACTAGCTAACCTTCACAACACACAGAAAGACTAATAGCCAGTATTCAAACGCTACTCAATTTTTGCTGTTTTTTTTACTTTATATTAAAGTGACTGAGATAGTACGAGACTTACGGCGCATCTTGAAATTTAATAGCGTTTGAGTATTTGGCCATAAGACATATACATCAGGCCAAACGATCGTAATTTTTGTAGTTTTTCAGGCACGTAATTTTCATTCCGCTGAAGTGAAGTGACAGCTCATTTTGCGTAGCTGTGTGGCACAAAGAGGACTTGTACATAAAAAAGAATGCAGCATAAATTACGCGACTCTCAATTCACAAAATTACGTGTAACACTTAATTATAGTCAGTTTGTGATTGGATTCAATCTTTGTCAAACAACAACGAATAAAATCGCTGTTTGAATGTCTGAACGGATTTGAAAGGGCACTTGGGTAGAACATATTATGGCCTGGACTAGGCCATAGGATCTTATCCCGGTAGTACGTTTCTGAGAGAAAGCATTTAATGAAATCTACCCGGGCGACGCTACGTGCAAAAGCTAGATTCATAAAATTAGACATCTCTGATTAATTAGTCTAGTAACTGGAAAGGCGTGAAAGTTTAGAGTCTTTTTATTTTAATCACCGATCCGAAAAGTGATCATTATCATAATCACCACTCTTCATACATATATTGGTGATTTCAGTTCGTGGTTACAAGCAAACATGAGAACAATACCCATCCTCTGATCTAAAGCATTTCTTTTCAAAGATTATCATCGTTATTAGCTCATAACACAACCACAAAGTATGTAAGGCTGAGTCGCGCCCGAGCAGAGAGACCGCTCAGAACAAACCGCCATTTTTACCACGCACACATTGACATTACGTTTATAGGCATTCTCAAGCAGTTTCAAGCAGACTTCAGACTCGACTGTCACGTGTTGTCTAAATGAATAAATAAGAGACATTGACATTTCACGACGATCGAAAAAATTTGGTTTTAAAAAATTGCAAAGAGTTCCAACCAGTGTCAATAAAATTTCATATTGTCATAAATAAAACCTACAGAGTCACTACAGTAGCAGCCCTAGTGAGTCTGGCAAGTATTGGTAATTATTTTTGAAGATGGCGGGAGCGGTCCTTCTGTACCCTCTATATTTAGTGACACAACACACACACTCACACTCACACACACTCGCACTCATTAAAGTCAAAATTAAATATAATCATAAAATCATAGGATACAACCCTTTATTAAGGTATCGATGTCCGTGGATGCTATTTTATTAATATACCAACTATTTTAATTAAAACATTATCATCCTAATAATGAAGTTACTGAGACCATTATTTAGCCATAAAGTGTATGTTTTACGGCTTTTTTACGACACAATATCATGCAAATCAAAGTACTAAAGATCGATAAGGTTCATCTTGCCTCGTAAAACTGCACCCTGGTACCAAAATAATGTGGAATTACACTAACAAGTCATTTTGGTATACGACTTTGCAAACTATTATTAGTTTTAGTTCAGTCTTCTTCTTCTTTTCGAATCAATAGTTTTCCTTTTTTTTTTGTTAGACTACTTGGGCCCAGTAGGTAGCCACATTTATCGCAGCATTAGTGGCGTTTTTAATGTCCTCTAAGGTGCAGGTGTAGGGGCACTTTGGGCACTGTAGTAAGTGGACCATTGTCTGGTCAGGATCACCGCACTCACACTGGGTATCAGTGGGATCTATTATCCCCCATTTTGCTAGGTTAGTTAGTTAGTTTGCTTAGTTCAGTAGGTATGTACTTTTGTAGTTACCAAACGATGCTATTAAGTAGATATGTTTTGTATTTTTCTTTGGACAGTAATTTATTGAACTTACATGCAATTATAAGTGAGGGAAGGGCTCGTGACTAAGTGAACCTTGCTGCGATCGGTCTATGGATGGGTGACCATCCATTTCATACTAAGACCCTTACGTATCTCGGAAAGCACGTAAAGCCGTTTTCCCGGTTGTCATTCGCATATCATTGACAGTCGTTATTAGTCAGAAGTCAGGAAGTCTGACAATCAGTCTTACCAAAGGGTATCGTGTTAATAATAACAATAATAATAATATTTATTAGACCAGAAATGAGAACAGGTTTACACAATTTGTTTAAATTCTACAGACATAATATATTACATGGTAGCCCTAAAACAATAATTGTGTCACATTATTAGCATCTGCTGCCGAACTAGGTGTATAGCCTGTACATCAGCAAGCAGCGCCTCAAGCCCTCGGATAAGGAATAACCATGTGAGATTCACGCAAAAGAAACAGTTAAGCCAAAAATATGCATATGACACTAAGCAAAAAAATTGTCATATGCATATTTTTGATTTAACTGTTTCTTTTGCGTCTTGCCCAGTAACTTAGATGTGGAGGTCGAACAGGCAGTCGCTCCAAGTTAAACACGGTCAGCTGCATTTGGTTAGACTAGAAGCAGGCCCTAAGTCGGGAAAAAGCTATGCAGATGATGACATGTAATTATGAGCACAGTTTATAATTGCATAGATATATTACATGCAGGCAATAGAACTAATGGATAACAATTTGACGTTTCGACAACACGGTTCACGACACAACACGAACTCTCACACACGAACAAACAATTTTGACGATACGGTTGGCGCAGTGGCTGAGCGATCAACTGCTGCGCAGCGTGTTGCAGGTTCGATTCCCGCCCAGGGTAAACATTTGTGTGATGAGCATTTGTATTTGCCTTGTGTCTGGGTGTTGTTTATCTATATATGTATGTATTTACAAAAAAAAAAATGTATTTGTGTATGTATATCAGCTGTCTGACTCCCATAGTACAGGGTCTCCCTAGTTTGGGATCAGATGGCCGTGTGTGAAAATGTCCCCACATATTATTATTATTATTATTAAAAAAAAAAAAAAACTTGTACCTAAGAACCACTGGAATCATAATAAACAGTTAATGCATTTTGTATGTCGATTTTCAACAGCTTGACTAACAATAAAATGCACAAACTTATCGTAATCTCGAGTCGGTCTCAGCCTTATTGGAACTCCTATGTGATATCGAATTTCCCTATTGCCGATTTTGGAAGGGGAGACCTGAAGTCGGACCTTTTTTGTAGCTCATTTATAACCAATTTGCAACAGCTATTTATAACAATTCGACGGAATAATACAGGGTGAGAGCAGTATTTATTTACGCGAAAGCGTTTATTTACTTTGAGTTCGTAGGTTTACGGGTTTTGTTATGTTGTCCTTACTAATGGAACCTTAAAAGCTGTTAGTGTGGTCAACGAAATACTAATGAATACGGTTCCCAAGATACTTAACACACTAAACCGAAATTATAATGAGATAATTTTTAAAGTGCCTCCATAATCATGACATCAAATATCTATGGCGTATGATAATCAAACAAGTCAATTGGACTCCGAAACAGCCGTCACAAACTTGTCTTATCTTCGGCGATGAACTCTTGAATGTTGATTACCCAGAGACTCCCCCAAATGAACTGAAACGAGTCGGTGTCGAGTGGATCGGGGGCATTCGGGGGCTATCGGAGTTCGTCCCATCTCCGGAGTGTCATTAGTTAATGTTGCGGGCAGTTCCTACAGAGATTTAATCTGGCCGCAGTCTGAGATCAGTCGATTCGCCCTCGCTTCCTCACCGACCGATCTTATCGCGCCGTCATTACCGTTCCGCCGGCGATAACACGCCCTCCACGCTGTATATCGCCACCGAGATTACAACAACTCTATTACTTCCAACTTTTATTGCGGCCAACTCGACGTAAGTCGCCGAAATTCTAAATTCGGTAGCCGCTCATTAATTTTGACCATTAAACCCGTTCCATTACATGGTCAAGCGAGAGCATATCAGTGTATCGCAACCGCAGCCGTGCGTATGAAACGAAACAATTAACACATTCCGTCCACAAATCTGGCGGCAAAAACCGAGCGTGCGTTCATTTGAAACAAGGGAGCATGTTTTAAATTACGATTGTGCTGCATTAAGGCAGAAGAGGAAAATATTTGGAAACAAGGAGGCGTGCCGCCTTGGGGTTGGATCCCCTCAGAATAGGAATAGTTTCCGGCCCTGTCGTGGAATTACGGCCGGAGCTCGGGTCAACGGAATGAATTTTGATTTTGCTTTTTCTATCGAACCGAAGCCGGATTATTGTGCTTCATGTCCGCACCCTTCGCAAGTTTACTTATGCAAACCTGCCTGCCCACCTGGCCAGTGCTTGTATAAATTTGAATATTTATAAGCACCCCGTCGACCTCTAGAATTTTTATGACATTGCGAATTTGATACTTCGTAAAAAAATATTCTGGTAATTCTTTCCTCATTCTTCAATTATTTTCCTTTGGAGTATTATCTGGAGCATTTTACCGAATTTGTTCTTCATAAGCAGGTAATGTAGGAGGAAATTAAATATGTATCTTTTGTTTGGACCTTTTTTTATGTTGCTAAAAACACGCGAGTTCTTATTACATACTTATACCTTAAGTATTATTTC
This sequence comes from Charanyca ferruginea, assembly GCA_947361185.1. Taxonomy (NCBI): domain Eukaryota; kingdom Metazoa; phylum Arthropoda; class Insecta; order Lepidoptera; family Noctuidae; genus Charanyca; species Charanyca ferruginea. Next base: position 10,037,706 of record OX376070.1, read on the forward strand.
GAGTGATATTCGCTGTTGCCGCGGGCTTTGAATTGAGAAGCTTTTGTCATATTTATAGTTACACAAACGTCACTTAAAATTACATCTTTTAAAAGACCCCAAGGAGGCTGTCAAGATTCCTTTACTCAATCAATTTTTAAAATCTCTTTTTAACTATTAATGAAAAATACCATGAGGCTTTAAAAGCAAGAAAGGCGCACGATCTAATAAAATCCCAGAAACACAGTCAAACATTTTGACTGTGATGTTTTCGCATACAAAATCACAATAATACGATTACAAACAACAGAAATAAAACAAATCCATCTAGCTCTTTATGACGCGGAAGTGTACAATAAAAACACAAACATCGTTGTCCGCGTTCGGTAAAGAGTTGGCTCGTAAACAGCCCATAAATGTCTAGTATTTCATTTTGGAAAGGGGACCGCTCTATCTCTAACAACAGTAAATTTGCTTGTAAAAATATCACAATGCTCCAAGGTTTATTGTTTTCCCTCCTAATTGTCGAATTTTATGTTCGCGTGAGCGGTCTTTGAGCTGTAAAAGTAACCTGAGTTTTCAGAGAATGGAGGTATACCTATATTTTACGACATAGATGTAAGTATGTACATTAACAAATGTCACTTTTAGGTTTGTGTAGTAATTTTCCACTGGGATCGCCGAAACTGTAAAACGAACGAGCTCCGAATATCTGCTTACATTTCGACGAATACATTGCGTAGTTTAAACAGGAAAGATGGCGAGAAGCGACTTTGTTTTATACCATGTAGTGATAATGCAGCATTTACGAGAAAAAATAATTCATAATCTTAGTTGTCTGACAGACTGATTGACCATGACACTTTTTGTGGTCAATGTAGCCTAGCTCACAGATGTAGTAACCCTTTTTCCTTACTCCACCTTGCACAAATTTTCATTTGAAAGTTCAACAAAATTTCCGCGGAAATAAATTGCAACAAAAAACGCAACTACGTAACGGAGTACGGAGCGCACAAAAGTACATGTTTTATGATCCAAACACTCCAATTTACTTTTGCAAATCAAAACGTACAAATCAGTAGCATATTATTATTCGTCGACATGCGGGATCACACAAGCCACAGAGGGGATGATCGTAAATTTTCTAACAATAAAACAATATTATGATGTCAACATAAAAATGTTTATATCTAAAGCCATAAGGGAGATGAGATGAATTTGTTTAACAAACAAAAAAGCGTTGTAACAATCGGACATGTATTCTCGAATCACTCGATTTGGTTTGCAAATTCGTACCATTCATTTGTTTGTCGGTCATCATTCTGTTTATTGACTGAGATCCCAGAGCCCTACATCTACGTCAGTTTAACACGGCTGAAATTTGAGAATAGATGAAGGAATAACTGGGTCCCTTTTCAGGTGTCGGGTATAAAAGTTATCTTACATAAAAATCAGCTCACAAACTTGAAAGTAAGTCTACTTTCAAGTTTGTGAGCTGATTTTTAAAGTAATTTGTTTTACAGGAAACCAATATTATTCCCAGACACTTTTCGTAAGCCATGATTTTAGCTAGATGCTTTAAAAGTCAGTACTTTGAAAGGTCTGGCTGCTAAAGTTACAATCTACGGAAAGAGTTTAGCAATGATACATGTTTTTTTACAATATCCTGTAAAACATAAAACTAGCCGTCATAAAAAAACATGGTTAGTAAGGGACACGGGTCTAGTTACTCTGGGGCTTTGGACCACAACGTCCTTTAAAGGGTTGTTTATTTGTTTAAACTAGATTTGTCAACAGACCGCTTTGGTAATTGTTTTATTACAATCTTACCTAAATCCACTATAACATTGATGTCAACAGGGTCACGAAAATTTTTGTCACAGTGATTTCAAGCGCTTGATACCATCCGGATTCATTATCACAATATTTCGCACTCAGCGCTTCCCTTTGAACTTCATAAATGGGCATAGCCAAAGAGTAGAACTCCATGCTAGTGTCCGTATTACTAACTAAGTTAAACTGTTTTCATGCAAATAATGACTAGGCATCTTCTGTTATACCACAACTGTTTTGATCAAAATACTTGAACGCAATGAGAATGTTGCTAACTCTTGCTGACTTTAACGACTTCTGCGGTATCATAAGCTAACATACTAAGTATAACACTAAGACAAACATTAGGCAACTAGGTTCGGTTGTCTGGCCTCAAAACTACCCTTAGTTTCAGGGTTAATACCCACAGCATAACTCGAACTAATTCCACTTTAGACTATAAACCTTACTCAAAATACACTATGCACATAATATGACTACATCATGAGTCCAGAGTGTGTTAGTTTGGAAATTCAAAATCCATTTACCGGGGAATACAAATTGGTTAGGCTCAACGTAAACACAAACAGGACTGTTAATGTACACAATATTACTGGTAACTGTTTACTGATCCAATGTTCTATGGAAATAATGTTCTAGTTACGACTAGGAAAATTACGTTTTTGGGCTTCGGTTTGAAAATAAAATTTCTAATAATCATCAGCCAAATAAATCCAGTTTACAATTTCAATTTAATTGAAGTAATCGGAAACCAAACCAATTAAGTGATGGGCAGGTACCAAAGAAACGAGATTCCTTAAACTTCAAACAATATACCCCGGAGCAAGTTAAACATTACGAAGTCGTAACAACTTCTGTGAAATAAACTCTAATTTGTAATTTAAGCTTAACTTTGTTTTAGTTCTATCAAGAACGAAACTAAAACTGTCTGTCAATGGAGCGGAGCGAGGAAGCGGAGATGAGCGAGGGAGCGATGTGGAACAGAGAAGAGGTGTCGCTATCCACTAGAGCATGAATGATATGAATTTAGTAGAATTCTGTTAGTTAAAGTTTTCCTAACTTTGCAATTCTCCGCTCCTCTTGGAGAGAAAGCGGAGATGTATACAGAGGCCAGCACATCAAGGTACAACAATCTGTCAAATTTCTTTTTCAACTTAATTACAACAGATTAAGGTTCATATTTAATTGGGGAATGTTGACAGTTTGGTATGGCTCGATGTGCTGGCGTCTGTACAAAGGAGCAGTGCAAAAGAAGCAGCGCAAGAGAAACCCTAGAAAAAAAAATAATCAATATTTGTGATATTATTTCCCATAAAACGATGCAATTTCAAAGTAAGAACAAAGAAAGGCTGTCAGTGTCACTGTTACTGCCATTCACCGTTTCGTTCTGAAATAATGAGTTTTCGTTAAACTTATTAACTTTTTTTGCGGGGTTTTAAAAATACATTTTTAGGTACCCAAGAATATAAGAATTAGAATGTTAACTTCTCTAAACATCTTATTTTTTTTTTGTACAAATCCTGCCATGATTCTTTTGTAACATTCTAGCTCTGCAATGTAATGCTCTGCTTCGCTCTATTTCCATGTATAGGCAGCCTAATAAATCTAGATGTCTAGGTCGGTTTTGTGGAACAAAGTGAACAAATGTTGCTGTAATGACAGAGAGGATGTTGTGGGATGTCAGCTGCTGCTTGATTCCGGATGTGATCATTATTGTTCCAATTTGTTTTATGCGCATGAGTAGGAGTTGAATTATGAATTTAATTCTAACTTCACATTGTGGAAAAATGATGTTTATAACATTTTTGTTTATGAACATTGTGGTTTAGTAGATGTAAATTTATTAATTAAGTTTACGTGCATTATTCTTCTATAAACAGTCATCAGCATTTCATCTGTCGCTAATTTAATATTCTTTTTCCTTATTCTTTTCTTCTTTTTTTCTGTACTTTTTTTCTTTAATTTTTTTTTTCAATTATTTTCATTTCTTTTTCCTTTTTTATTCTTTTTTTGCGGGACAAACTCCAAATAAAAACATAGCAGATTTAAACAATACCTAAGTCACCGTGACGATAAAACAATTAACAATGTATGTCTAGTAGATATTTCAACTTATGTATCAAGATAATGTCGACAAGAAGATATTTACGCGCTATCTCAGTTTGATAGAAAGAAAGGGATACTTAACCCTCCAACCACTGCACATTTATCTACGGGAGCAAAGTAAACATCCTGTTAACGCAACGCGCCCCTATGGCGAGTGATGTCAGAATAACTGCCTACACACAGGTAGGGATTTGGGGATTTTTTCTTTTTATTTTATGGCTTATCTAACGATAGACGGTTTAGATAAGCTATTAAGAGACACTTATCGAAGTCGTAAAGTACTGTTATTTCCATTATTATGATTTTTTGGTCTCTTTCGATGTGAAGTTGCGACTCTTCGGTTCCAGCAATAAGTAGTACAGTCAACAGTAAAAGTAGATGACCAAAATCAGAAATTCAATACTAATTTACTAACACTAATTTATATAATTTATTACTAGTTTATTTATTAAAACTGTGTGATTGTCACACACATACGCGAACTCCGTTCATTAGTATTGAATTTCTGATTTTGATCATCTATTTTTGCTGTTGACTGTACATTATGAACTAACAGTTTTTACAAACATGCGGTAATGTATATAGGCTAATAGGTATTATAATAATGAATAAATAAAACTTTTAGTGGCTGTTTAAAACTATTTTTTTTTTTTGTAAATTGTAACTATTGGCTCTTTCACTTTTTCTCTCCGTTTCAAAAGGTTGCTGACCCCAGGTCTAGACTATACCTAGAAACCTTCTGATTACGGGATTATTAAAGGTCAAACTTTCAACGAAAATAAGTTTTAAATGTTAAAAATAAACTTTAAAAACCCCCACCCCTATAATGTTGTATGCACCTGTTACCAATGTTTTACAAGTGTTACATTGCACACTACCTTTTAAGGAGATTTTTAACAACAAACATAAAAGTCGTGTTCCATATTTTTTACTCAATGTCACTTGGTTTAAGGGCAGTACGTAGTTAACAGCAATGTGATATATACCCCATAATAAGTACAAATTCGTAACTAAAACTGTAGGTATGGAGACGTTGGGTAATTTATGAAAATACCATTAATAACTTTTACTCTACAACTAGTTCTTAAATTTACTTTCCAGCGCAGACATTTTTGATCATTCGGTGTTATCATCATACACATATTATAATGTAACAATTGATTTTATTTTTAATTGATTTTATCAATTGATAAAATATGTGTGTGCGTGTGTGTAAAAATAATTATTTTTACAAAAACAAAACAACTACTTTATAGAATTTCCACCTTTTTTATTTGATAAATAATGTACCGCAAGTACATAAAGCAACCTTTCCATCGATAGATCATGATCATAGAAAGGCATACCAATTTTATAACCTCAAAATTCGCTTGCATCTTCCATCCAAAATGTCACATTAAAATGATAAATTCCTTAGAATACGTAAGCAAATTCTTTAAAAACAAATCTAATCTAGGGGACCCTTGCAACCCCAAATCCGTGCTTCCTCCATAGTTTTTATGTTTCCGCAGGCAGTAATATATCGTTCAAGTGTAGGGATTTCTCATATTTTTATTATTACGAACAACGTAAAAGTCAAGATCGAAAGTGGTAAGTCAGAGGGCGCCTGTATTTTAAGGTCCCATTGAGATGCTTATAAAGGGTGATCATTTTGTGAGATTTTTACTATGAAGTGATTGTATCATGTGAATAGAGCTTTAAAGATTTATGTAAGTGGTTTAAAGTTCATAGCCATGTTTGTTAACGAAGAAGTGATTTTTAGAATCCTTTTGTTAGATACTGGGTCGATTTACACATGTCGACCCGGTGCCAAAAACCAGCAAAGTATGCGAAATAAAATGTTATGTACATTTTACTACTAACATAATTTTTAAAGTTTTTTTTTTGTTACTAACGCTATGGTTCTTTGACCGCAATAAATACTAAATAAATAAATACCTGCGGGTCACGAGCAAACGGTGGAAATTCGATCGATTTTAAAGCTGTAAATAAATACTTTAGTTTAAAGTTTCCTATAACATTCAATAAAGAATCAATTCGAAAATCGACTCCAATCAAATATTTTTACGTTAACGCGTTCGTATGATACCCTCCGAGGGCATAATGTGAGTTTTTAACCTATTTATTTATTTATACTTCATGCACTAAGGTACAGAGGCCAGCACATCAAGCTACAACAATCTATCAAATTTCTTTGGTAGATTTTCAACTTTATTACAACAGTTTAAGGCTCATAATCAATAGGGAAAATTTGACAGTTTGATTTGGCTTGATATGCTGGCATCTGTACAAAAGTGGGCTTAATGCCTTAGGCATTATTATCGTAAACGTTCGCATATGTCAATTTGAATGGAATTATTGTGATTAATGTTACCACTAGACGGCATAATTCCAGTTTTTAAAGATTACGTTAACGCGGTTGAGTACGTGTAAAAACTGGCATTTAGCACTCTGTATATTCTATGTATATTGTATATAGAAATAATATGATGAACAAAGAGACTATATCTATTCCAGTAATTACTACTATTCTAACAATTCAATAATTTATCTTCAAAAATCCATTTAATAATACCAAACTCCAAAATAAATAGTTGCTACACGACTGAAATTCTCATCACAATGAAATGTTCTTGATCTACATATTACTACCATGGATCATTTTATGATCAAAGATTCCTCTATAATAAAATAATCTAACACCATAACGTTATCTCAAAGATAGCATCTTACCTATTATAATCTAATACGTAGATACGTACGATACACATGGATAGACATTACGTTAACTTCAGTACCTACAGTTTATCCATAACAGTACGGAATTTATACAGTCTTGAACTCTTGAGGTTATACATTTTGCATGTTAAATTATTATAAAATTAACTGCGTTGCCGTGGCTCTAATGTTTTAAAATTTTAGCTGGTTTCTGTTGGATATCTTTAGTGATTTAATGAGTTTTTTAATAAAACTAGTAAAAAACGTTAATATTTTTTTCTCGTAAATAAACTCTGCTCCTCGATAAGTATAGTAATCTGGGTATCTTTAAGAAAGAAAGAAATACCATTTATTCACGAGAGAGTGACGCACATAAGGTAAAGGCACGAGCAAGCGGCTCCACCTTAGGCCGCATCATCTTATCAGATCAGGTGAGATGCGCCCAAATGCGCCCAAGTTTATTATAATACAGTAGAACCTCGATTATCCGAACCCTCAATTATCCGAACGCTGACTTAGTTTATCCGAACGCTATACTATCCGAACGTTGACGCGAATTTTGTTTCATCGAACGTTTTTAATCCGCTTACGGAGATTTAGCGCGCATTTTTAATGTAGGTATGTATATATCTACCTATTTTTTACATCGCGCAGATAGAAATGTGTTTATATGTAAAAAGGTGTTGTTTTCGTTTTATCTTGCCCAAAAACACCCACATTTCGATTATCCGAACTGTTGATTATCCGAACTAGTCTCGGTTCCAATTAGTTCGAATAATCGAGGTTCTACTGTATTTAAAAAAACGATCACGAAATCGACCCATATTTCTTATGCAAACTTATTGAGCCGGTGTCCTAAACATTGTAAAATTATAGAGTCTGGTTTTAGAAAATTAATTATTTCAATCTCAGAATATATTTCATTTAAATTAAGTGCCTTATTTGTATTGCATTAGATTTTTTTTTTAGTTCATAGGTTTCCATTTTTATTGTTCGTGTAATAATATTATATAACTAGCGACCCGGCCCAGCTTCGCATGGGCCTACAAGTATAGCCTTCCTCAATAAATGAACTATCCAACACAAAAATAATTTTTCAATTCGAACCACTAGATCCTGAGATTAGCGCGTTCAACCAAACAAACAAACAAACTCTTCAGCTTTATAATATTAGCACAGTATAAAAACATACAGTAGGACGACGCCTTTGATCTTCTTGTAAATGCCGACAACGTGTAGACATTGTCGCAACAGCTAGGGTTGTCTCAAGTAAACAATATTTTTTAATTTATTTTAGATCTACATTATTATTAACACCAACCATTATCAAAAATATCGTTTTTAAACAGTTTTATTTAGCTTGCCCTGTTTGTTTATTTATTTGTTTGGATCAAATATTAATATTGAGTAATTGAAATTTGACCCCCTTCCTGTTGACGGATTTATTTGAAATTTGTTGTGCACCTTTAGTATTAGTATAATTTAACAAATTCGGTATCATTGTAAATCCAAGATGGCCGCCACTACTAAATGGCGGATTACATATTTTATGACTACTTCCTCAATATAAGTATCAAATGAAAGGGCTTGATTAGTAAAATAGAGTTCATTATGAAAAGCTAATATGGCCATCAACAAAATGGCCGGTTAATTTTTCTTTTCACAACCCTTTAATATGGGTATCTATGCTATAACAAAATATATACTTAACAAAATTAAAAACTTAAAATAAAAAATTAGCAAAAATGTTTAAGTTAAACGGTTTTATTGAAAATAAAGATTAAAATGACATAGACAATGTAGTACTTAAAGCTAAAAAATAATTTGGTAGATCCTAGCTACAAAAATAAAATCGTTGGGCGAATGAAAATTTAAACAAGCGTTTAACTTTAAAAAAAATATAGGTAAGAATGTACTCATTAAACGGTTTTATTTAGCTGGACTTGTTTATTTGGGTCAAATCTAGCAATTGAAATTTGACCCCCTTCCTGTTTACGGATTGATCTGAAATTTGGTACGCACCTTTAGTTCTCATGACAATATAATTTAATACATTCGGTTTCATTGTAAATCCAAGATTTAAATCCCATTTTTCTTTTCACAACCCCTTCAATATGGACATCAAATGAAAGGGCTTGAGCAACAAAATGCAGTAATATGCTTTGACAGATTTAAAAAGGAACAAAACTAAAAATTTGTAAATCAAAATTGAGTAAAAAATGGTTTTAAATCTTGGATCATCTTTGATTCTAATTTCGACCCCATAATCGTTTTAAGCGACCTTGAAAATCTTGAAAATGATACCCATGACGAAAAATTTGCAAATTTTCCTCGGCGCCATCTTGGATTCTAATTTCGACCCCGTAATCGTTTTAAGCGACCTCGAGAACCATGAAAATGACACCCATGACGAAAAATTTGCAAATTTTCCTCGGCGCCATCTTGGATTCTAATTTCCACCGAATAATCGTTTTTAGCGACCTCGAGAACCATAAAAATGACACCCATGACGAAAGTATTGCAAATTTTCGTCGACGCCATCTTGGATTTTAATTTCGACCCCATAGTCGTTTTTAGCGACCTCGAAAACCATGAAAATGACACCCATGACGTAAATTTTGCAAATTTTCGTCGACGCCATCTTGGATTCTAATTTCGACCCCATAATCGTTTTAAGCGACCTCGAGAACCATGGAAATGATACCCATGACGAAAAATTTGCAAATTTTCGTCGGCGCCATCTTGGCCGGCGCACAATAAATAAATGTCGGCTACACGTCGCGCCGCCAAGTTGGCGGCAAGGGCTCAGGATAATTTCAAGTAGGTATTTTCTTTTTATCAAATAAACAATTTTTTATTTATTTGTTTATCTTTCATCCGTGCACGGAAATTGATGAAATTGCAGTTCTTTATTAATGGAAGATGACGACTTGCAATCTTTCACAACACACGTCGTATGCACCATTTTAATAAAATTATTTTACATTAATTATAACAAAAAGAAACTGACACATGATAGCCCTGAAAGTTTTCTCCCGAACTACTAACACGGTAGCGTATGCAGTTCGGGAGCGCCCTTCCCCCGTCTCGCCCCTCACGCCCCGCACGATTGCCCTGTCTAGACGTCTTCGTCGGACGACTGTATGATTTATAGACTGTGATATTAGTATAGATTAATATTCCATTAACTCCCAGTTAAAAATTAAATAGGGTTCCCATGCAGATAACGTGTTTTGTCGGAGTTGGTTTAAAGTGTTTTTTTTTCTTCAAGCAACTGTCTATTTCTACCTCCTTTTCTTGTTTGTGACATTTTCTTGTCAAATATTTATAAAGTAGAAGAACTTTTTTATTCTATCAACTCCTTAGTCACTGACCGGAAGTCTGTACGTGACCGGAAATGAATTTCCCGGACGTACTTGATACTTTCAGTAAACGACAATGAAGATATTCAATATTCTTCGCGACACTATGGAGTACGTCCAAATGACTTTTTAATAGATTTTTTTATTGTCTATATTATAAAACCGGACAAGTGCGCGTCGGACTCGGTCACCGAGGGTTCCGTTCAAATTCCGTGATTTGGACACGTATACAATATGACCGCGCATACCTCGATGATTGATTACGTACTTTAAAAAAAAAGACTATATTTTTTATGATTTAATTCCAAATGTTCAGATTTTCAGACTTTTCCCTATACTTGTAGTAGTAGTAGTAGTAGTATAATACGATATTACTCGCCAAATTTCACAGTACTAGGTCAACGGGAAGTACGTTATAAATAAATTTTGATTCCCTCTCAGAATGGAAGGGACCACTAGATTATTTTTTCTTCTCGTTAATAACGTTCAAACAGAAGTGCCATTCATAGTCTTATTGAAATAAATAATTTAATTAAGTAAGAGTTTTTAGTACCCCTTTCTTTTGTTGCTAAACCGTATTTCCTTAGTTCCAGACACATAAAACTAATTCTCCTGACCCAATTTACGCCACGGTGGCAAATCTTAATGAAGACGACAGAAGATAATAATATTAGATATAGTGCATAAATGTGTGCTCAAACACAGGAGAAACAGCAATCCGAGGCGACCAGAGAGAGATCAAGGTCAGAGGTGTAATTCTGTAAGACCTCATTCAAAACTTCGAATCTGAATCCGCTGTGAGTTTCTTGATTGACATTCATAAAATTCGGTTGATAATTAGAATTTACACTAGCGCCACCCTTGCGAGCGTGTCAACGAGTCGAACTAAATTGACAGGAAGATTTTGACAAATAAAGTATGAGATGACGTAAGAAGTGGCATTCTGTAAGGTAATTTCCACGTCACTTCGACGCTCACTTCGCACTCGAACCCGATTCAAAGTGTCAAATATATCAAGGTCATTTTGAACCTTATGCGAAGTGAGAGTGAATAGCGATGTGAGATGCGAGTTGTTGTTCGAATTTTAAAGAATCGACGTACAGGGCCGACGGCTTTACGTGCTTTACCGAAGCAAGGAGGTGTTACACTGTCAGCTTTCAAACTCCGGATTGCTATGAGAAATCCCTATTGGAAAAACCCAATAATACTTTGTCGATCCGGCAATCAACATACATACAAGTATTATAAAATTATTGTGTAGCTCATTTTGACAAAACTAAGTTCAATTATGATTTTCAACACACGGTCCCTACATAATAATACTAGAAATAAGTGATGTTTCTACTCGCAATGTTTGACATAGAAGTGAGAAAGAAATGAGAAAAGCTGGTACGATGAGTAGGGAATGCAATGTGATGTATTTATCACAGCTCTATCTAGATGAAACCATCATCTTCCTATGAAGTATAACTGGGGTAATATTTTATTTTTATCTCTATTGCAGTATGTTTGTGTATGATGTTCATATGTTTTTTTCTAACGAAACAAATAGAACGGCAAGTTCGTCGCGTGAAAACGCGACGAACTTGCAATGACACGTAGAAAATGGAGAATCATAAATTAATAATGTAAAGCCAGAGTACGAATTGAATGGTCACCCATCCACAGAGTTGAGACTGTTGAGGTTAAGCAATGCTTAATGCGTTTGGCATTAAGCATTGCTTAACCTCAACAGTTCTATAGTCATTCAAGCACAGCCGTTGATCCTGCCAGCGCCTGATATCTCTCTGGTTGCGTCAGATTGCCGGTCCATCCGATTATGACAGTGAAAACAGAGGCAGTGCACCTATTGTGCACTAAATGTCTTGCGTACTTCACTAGTCTTCAACCTAAGTCAGTCTTTACTAATAAAAATGTTTGGCTGGATACTGGTCCTACTCCAAAACTGCAAGGTTTAATAGAATTAATTAATTATTAATTAATTACCATTTTTAGGGTTCCGTACCTAAAAAGGAAAAAACGGAACCCTTATAGGATCACTTTATAGTCCGTCTGTCTGTCTGTCCGTCTGTCTGTCAAGACCCTTTATCTTAGAAATGCGTAGAGGTATCAAGTTAAAATTAAAACCATATACTTACGTCCACGGTCCTTTGCAGTTGTGAAAAAATCAAACTTCTAAGGTAACGTGAAAAAAAGATACGGCCGTTTATGTAGCAAAGAACATACATTTCGTCCCTCTCAAGGGAATCAAAATTTATAGGGTACTTTCTGTTGAACTAGAACTATGAAATTTGGTAAGAAATATCGTCTTATACTATAAATACAGGAAAAGTCTGAAACTATACATTTGTAATTAAATCATAAAAAAAATATATTCTTTATTTATAACGAGCTTTTGTCCACGATTTGGCCCGTGTGATGTTGGTTATCATGGATGCAGACGAAGTCCTGGATTAAAAAGTAAATACTATGTACTTGAAAGCTACCATTTACGAGGTATGTCTATCATTGACATAAACGTGCAATTAGCTATCGCGCATTCGCCGCATCAAGGACGCTAATCGCGATAGGAAATAAGCGCGTAAAAATCAGGGACGCATGCTTCGGCGAACATGCCTGAAACACAGTAAAAGCGCGGTAGCCCAAACATTACCCTAAAGGCGTTATTATATTGAACCCGTAGATCACTGTACGATTTTTTGGTCTAACTTACACGTGTACAGAGACTGCTTCCAAAATTGGAACATCGCGATAGGAAATAAGCGCGTAAAAATCAGGGACGCATGCTTCGGCGAACATGCCTGAAACACAGTAAAAGCGCGGTAGCCCAAACATTACCCTAAAGGCGTTATTATATTGAACCCGCAGATCACTGTACGATTTTTTGGTCTAACTTACACGTGTACAGAGACTGCTTCCAAAATTGGAACAGTTTACAATATCTTCAAACCCCAGCTTCTATTTTATGACATTTTCTCAGGTTCATAAAGCTGATATTTCGCAACCATAACACACCCGTACCACGCTAATTACGTGGCTCAGTTGAGTGTGAGTACAGCACTAACTTTGATACCGGTACGGCATACAAATGAATCGGTGGGTTATCGTCGAAACCGCAGGTGTTATCGTTACTCGTATCGTTAAAAGCGGTTACTGTGGCAGCGTTCGATTCGAATAATCGTTATTTATTTTAGTGTGAAGTATCAGATTTTATGTTATGATATCGGTTAGAGTTTTAGTGTGGTCTTAAGGTAAATGGGTTTCCTGTTTTAAAATGAAAATGGTTTTAAATTTTTAGTTTTTTTAATTATTATTTAATAACACTAGTGATGCTAAGAGACCTATTAGAGAACGCGGGAATCTAAAATTGCTACCAATTTCTATTGTATTATGAAATTTCTGTAAATTGCTTCGTGTTGCCGAGAGATAGGTAACCTAAAAGAATTGCGCAATTGAGTTGCGTAATTTACGCTGCGTTTTTTATTATACAAAAGCTCTGATTGTACCACGTGGGAACGGAAAATGGTGATGATGATTTCAGTTTTGGTTGCATGTAAATTACGCGAAGAATTAACGCACAAAGTAACGTTTGTTTAGCCTCACACTAACCCGACTCCTTGCACTGTAAACTTGTCTATATTTGAAGTTTTGCTAGATAAAACGGTTTTGTCATTACTGTCAAAATAACAGATTCTTACTAAATGCAAATGTCTGTAAAACCATTTTTTTATCCGTCCGTTTGCCTCCGTTTCCGTTTGTCAGCTTGTCTGTCTGTTTCTTGAGGATAATCTCCGAAACGGTTGATCCGATCTTGGCGGGACGTTCTCAATGACAGATAACTGATGTTATACGATTAACATAGACTAGATTTAACATATAGTAACATAGGGTTTTATTTTAGAAAAAGAGTTCCGCACAAAAAATTTAATGCCCCCATCTAACCGTAATTCATGCGGAAGAAGTCACGGGTATAAGCTAGTATTACGTAAAAATATTCACCTCTCCACTTAATAATGAATGACAGGGTGACAACCAAGCACTGACAGGTTATCACATCGCGCTATCATTGTATCACAACAGGCGTCCGTTTCAATTGACAGAAACCGGTAGCATGCTCCATGTATTATGCATAGTTCTTTGTTGATTACATTTATTACTTCATTTGTTATGGATTATTTGTAGAACGTAAATTAAATACTTACGACTCTAAAGAACATTTTTAACCGTCTATAAAAATGAGTAGGTTCCATGTTCGTCTGTTTTTTTTGGGCTGCCACTATGCAATAAGCGCATTAATTTAAAATATTATTAAATATTTTAAATATTAATATTATATTTAAAAAAATATATTAATAACTAGCTTATGTCCGCGACTTCATCCGCGTGAATGTCGGTTATCACGGATGCAGACCAAGTCGCAGATTAAAAAGTAGCCTATGTCCTTCCCCAGGGTTGAAGTTATGTTCCGGCTGACGCAGATACTGACCGGACATGGCTGTTTCGGGAAGTATCTGTGTCGCATAGGCCGCGAACAATCGCCCGGGTGTCACCACTGCGGAGATTGCCTGGAGGACACGGCGCAGCACACGCTGGCAGAGTGCCCAGCTTGGGCAGGGCAGCGCCGTGAACTCTCCGCAGCAGTAGGTGACCTCTCGCTCCCGAACATCGTCCTTTCGATGGTCCAGAGCGAGAGTGCGTGGGAGGCTGTTGCCTCTTTTTGCGAGCATGTCATGCACGCAAAAGAGGCGGCAGAGAGGGTGAGGGAAGCAACTGCCTCGCTTCCCTCTAGGAGAAGACGCACCGGGCGCCGGAGGGCGCTTAATGACCTCCGGCCTCCATGAGTTGCCGGCCTGCGGGTGGTCGACTTAGGGGCAATCCACCACCCGACCAGAAGCAGGCCCGTGTAGGCGGCGCGCCGTGTTCCGCGCACGCCACACTAGAGGATTCGGCGGCAATTAGACCGCCGAGGTCGACGGGACCCGCCTACGTTATTGGCGGGTCATAGCCTGGTGGGGGCGCGGTGCATGCGCGAGCGAATCCCGTACCCCCGCCCATAGGTCAGTCGAGGAACACCGTGGTGGTTTTAGCCGGTACGAGTCCGGCACACCCCCCCCGTCTTCCCCGGACGGGGGATAGTCCATGAGGATTTCCCCAAGTTATATTCATACCAAATTTCATCAAAATTGGTTCTGCCGTTTCGTCGTGAAAGCGTAACAGATAGAGTTACTTTCACATTTATTGTCTATGATTATTAATAATTACCGAAAGTCTAGGTAAAAGTGAGAAATTAATCATATTTATCGGCGATTATTAATAATACTTATAACCTTAGTACCGATAAATGTAATACATTTTCAAAAATAACATGCGAAGCGTCTTTTAAGACATTCAAAAATGTTAGCCACGTGGTTAGAAACCAACAAAACAACACATTGATCATGCATCTCATCATCATGCATCATGCAAGCGAGCATGCAACATGCAGCAGGCATGTTTCTGTCACGGCTCCGGCGTTGCGGAGCTCCGGCGGTCCCACGCGAGCTTCCGCCTCGCGGGCCGCCTCGCCCCTCCACGCCTACGCAGATTTAAATTACACTCTAGGTGTAAGGCAGACAAGACTACGTGGAGTCGGTTTCGCAGCGATTCGTTTCTGTCATTAACTTTGGTAGCACAACATGTTACTTTTACCGACGAGTGTAGTGAATTATTAATAACAACTGCTAAAAAGTGATGAATTTCAATGTTATATTAACATTTACTAAATCATGAGGTAGTTATTAACCATGATGGAAAATTATTAATAATTTTCAATTAATCACACTAACCGTAACATTTATATATTTAATTTGACAACATTTGGTCCACTGGTTAGTAAAAAACTTATGAACTAAAGTTTATGTATTTAATAATGAAGTAGACTTTGTAATGTTTGTCTGTATGTATTTTGTTTTTGTATATTCATCAATATTTACATCCAATGTGCAGGACTGATTTTTAAATTTATTGTTAAAGAGTAAATTCCTGAGATGATGTTTGTACTGAAGATCAAAGATAAGCAATTGCTAGTTGAGTAGTTACCAATCCGTGGGCAACTAATCATGGACTTTGAAGATACCCCATGAAACTCTTGATCGAAAACAGTAGGTACGTATACATACAGTTACAGGGTATCTTGCAGAAGATGAAATACATTTATCGGTTAGGTAAGAAAAGTATACAGAAAACTCAAATCACCTTTTTTGAAAACACCCATGCTGTAGTTCCATGCTTAAACCTAGACAGGAAACTCATAAAAAGTATTTAATGAAAACCCTCCTGTCAGTCCTATGGACTGATTGTCAAGACTTCTATTTTCGAACCACGAAACGTGTCCATTATAAAATAATCCTTTTAAGGGGCTATTAACGACTTTTACAGATTTTAATCTGACAATCACGTCAAAATGTGTAGTGTAAATGATTTGAAAAAAATATAGGTTTAACTAGAACATTCTCTTAATCATTTAGTATGTGAATATTTTTGATTATATTCATATTAAATAGTTTAATTAACTCGTGAAGTTGTGTCTGACGCGGACAAAACATTGACAATCACACAAAATCTACCAAATATAATTAAACTAAACTTTCACCATCTTACAGACAATTTTACTCTCTATCTTTTAGTATATGCCTTTTTAAGTTAAAGAATTCTATCTTTTATTTAATTTTTTCGACTGAACTTTGAGAGTTTTGGAGGCAGCGCATACGATTCTCTGGTCGCTCAAGGTCGCCGGCGTATTACGAGAATGATCAATCTTAGGATCGATTCTATTAACTCCGATATCAATACGTATATTTAGAAAACTATAAGTACCTCCTGTTAGCCCTATAGATTGACTGTCAAGTTAATTCTTCTATTTTTGATCAGTGTTTATCTCATCATAATAGTTTATGAACTAATACGATTACAATAACCCCCAACTGTTCAATGATCCTAATACATTCCTTTGTGACTATTTAACTATTGTGTCTGCTTAACTGACAGTTAAGGTCATAAGGTTGAACCAACCAAAGGTTTGAGTGTCGGTATCCATTTCTACGTCAAGTTATCTTCTTAGCACGATGATAAAAACAAAGAAGTACTTATTTCCTACTAGATCAAACTCCATCTAAAAGATCCAATGAAAAAAACTAAACTGAAGTCACTGAAAATTCAAGACCGCATCCGTAGAACCGTCGTTAAACTCACGTGCTACCTTTAATAGACAATTTGTAAGTGAGCACAGTTCTTCGGAGTATAAGTAAGTTACCGGGTACATTCTCGCGTTCTCACTTTCACCGACAATCAACGAGTAACGGGCGGTAACCGAGTTTCGCTAACGAACTCGACTTAACTAGATAGTAACGATGCTACCAACTTCTTAATTAAAACAAACGATTGTGAACGAAATTTTTGCCAGTTTTGGTAACTATGCAGTTTTGTTTCAACTTAATTAATATCAAAATTAATCCCCTTAATTTCGTAACGTTACGTAGTTTTTTAGTTAGTTTGCGGTGTTGCTATTTGAGGAGCTCGTTGACTAAATAAAAGCCGTACGGATCAACGGTCTTGCCACGGTCATACGTGGATGGGTGACCATCCATTTCATGCCAAAACCCCTCCATGTCAGAAACTAGAAAGTCTGACCACCAGTCTTGCCATGAAGTATCTTGTTACCTAATACCTGTGTTGTGAAGGTCAGATAGGCAGTCGTTCCATGTAAAACACTGGTATTCAGCTGCATTCAGTTAGACTGGAAGTTGGGAAAAGGCTAGGCAGTGTATTTGGTAACTACGTAATTTTGATTTAGTTAAAGTGTTTTTGTTTGATTAATTTCAACATTAATGTCACTTGCTTCGGTCGCATTTAGTATTTTTTTTAGTTGATTTGCAGTGTCGTTGTTACTTTTACTAATTGTGCTGGAAACTGACTTAAATGTTAATCTGTAAAACAGTTTTTTGTGAAGCTTAATGCGAGTTTTATACATATTTAATTAATAGTTTTTTAGAACAAAACCATCGAAAAATGTGATTACAAACATAAACCATGATTGAACAACAAAAAATATAATAACCTCCTCCCTCCATGGCGCGCCATTTCTCCCGGTTCCTCATTCAGCCACCACCGACTATCTTCTTCAGGTCATAGGTATATCGGGCTGGAGGGCGTCCCACGCCACCCGATTCGCAGTCTCTACTCCAAGACAAATTTGCTCCATCGGCCATCGGTGCTGCGACAGCCATAACCAGTTTACTGCCACTTCAGCTTGCTGATTCTACGAGCTATGTTGGTGACTTTAGCTTTCTTATTACAAAACATAATTTTAAAGATTCGAAATTTAAGAGCGTTCGCTAAAAGAGCAGAGTCAGGTTCCAGTCCTGGTTGGGATAGGTTCATCAAACTTTGCGGAAGTATCTCCAGTTCCCGCGACCCCCGACGTAGGTGTGAGATAGAACACCGGGGTGGTTTTTAGTCAGTAAGAGTCTGACTGACCCCTCCGCCCGCCCCAGGGCGGAGGACATCCATTTTCCGGGATTTTCCACCCCGGAACCAAAGCCAAAAAAAATACAAAATAAAAAATAAAAAAAGGTTCATCAAACTGCGTAAGTAATACATAATAGTATTTTATGAATGAAAATAATTTGGATTATGAATTTTAATTTTAATTGAATGACAAATTAACTGAATATTGTTAAACTGAGCTGTTATTTTTGTGGCTGACATAGATTTATGTTTACCTACTACTACTAACATAATATGGACATAAAATTAGTCAGAAATAAATGATTTAAATTTAAATTTGAATTTACTCAACAAGGTATAATTTCACACACAACATCAACTGCAAACAATAACGCCAAAGAAAATTAAATCATCTAACTCATCTGCTAACCAAACAAATAACGATAACAACCGAATAAAGAAAAAGAAAATAAAACATGGAAAAACAAACGATTGTTACTTCTTTTTATAAAGGGGCCAATTACCGGGTTTTATTGTGAAACGGGTCCTATCTCGGTGTCTGCCTATCGTTTTGATTTGATGAATAATTTTCCAATCGAAGAGACATGAATGAAAGGAACGACGAAATAAAAATGGAGGACTTAGGCAGGGATGGCGAACCTATGCGAATTCAGGGTATTTTCAATGTTCATTTAGGTATTTTATGAAATAAGAACAGACCTACAGTTTACAGTGCATTTGGGTTAGAAATTAGCTTCAATAAAGGAATGGTATGTGAGTAATTTAAATTTTTAGGGTTCCGTACCTCAAAAGGAAAATGCGGAACTCTTAAAGGATCACTTTGTTGTCCGTCTGACTGTCTGCCTGTTTAGACCCTTTATCTCGGGAACGCGTAGAGTTATCGAGTTGAAAGTAAAACCATATACTTAGGTCTACAATCCGTTGAAGCTGTGAAAAAATCAAACTTCTAAGTTAACGTAAAAAAAATATACGGCCGTTTATGTCGCATAAAACGTACATTTCGACACTTTCAAGGGAATTAAAATTTATAGGGTACTTTCCGTTGATCTAGAACTGTGAAATTTAGCAAGTAATATCGTCTTATACTATAAATACAGAGAAAAGTCTGAAAACTGTACATTTGTAACTAAATCAAAAATAATATATTTTTTATTTATAACGAGCTATTGCCCGCGACTTCGTCCGCGTGAATATCGGTTATCGCGGATGCAGATGAAGTCGCGGATTAAAAAGCCTATGTCCTTCTTCAGTTCTCCAGGCTTCAAGTTATCTTCATACTAAATTTCATCAAAATCGGTTCAGCCGTTTCGTCATGAAAGCGTAACAGACAGAGTTACTTTCGCATTTATAATATTACAAAGTAATATAAAGTAATAAAGTAAATAAAGTAAATAAAGTAAATAAAGTAAATAAAGTAAATAAAGTAAATAAAGTAAATAAAGTAAATAAAGTAAATAAAGTAAATAAAGCAAATAAAGTAAATAAAGTTAATAAAATAAAAAAGACAAACCAAACGCCGCAGTCACGAGTATATGAAAGATTTCACGTTCCGATGTAGCTTCACGCCGAGGGCACGTGTTTGTTTTTTTTACGTGGCGGTGAGAAGGTTAAGAGCGCCCAACCCGTCATATTTCCCATAGAAACGCTCGTACGCCATTACGACGTTATAACAAATTATTTTCCAAATATTTTTAACACACACACATTTTTGTGGTTTAAATCTAGGTTTGTATGAAGCCAAAAATAAACTTTTTTAAGAAACAAATTCAGTAAACACGTCCGAAAATCATTTTTTTTGCACAATTTTATCTGAACTTTGGCCGTTCATAATGCACTCATACATTGAAAAAGCAAAAAAACTGCTTCATAGAAACCTTGTACATATAATGGAGATTCTAAATTACAACCATTTTTACCAAAAACTTGTAAGGTTTTTTTAAAAACACGTATGTCCTGGAACAAGTTTTGTGAAATTTCCGCGCGCCAATTTTC
Source organism: Charanyca ferruginea (assembly GCA_947361185.1). Classification (NCBI taxonomy): domain Eukaryota; kingdom Metazoa; phylum Arthropoda; class Insecta; order Lepidoptera; family Noctuidae; genus Charanyca; species Charanyca ferruginea. The sequence goes on from OX376070.1 coordinate 10,058,201, forward strand.
CTGTGATGTTATCCCGTTCTCACTCACCCGTTTCTTTTCGAGCTTTGCGTTGGTTGAAACAAAAAATTTTATAGTCACGCTCTCGTTCACACGCTCGTCTAAGGCGCTACCCTAACCAAAAGTGCGTTTTTCTTCGTTATTCAGGGGCTATTAACTCATTAATTAAGAGAAATAAACTAAATCTAAAAGCATAATGTTAATGTTCTTGTTTTTTTTATGTTCCGTATATACACCTAAATCTCCCTGTAAAAAAATTACTAAAATAATTGAAAACATGTATCTTTTGCTAAAGTTGACGTGCTATTAATTTGAGGATTACAGTAATAAATAGGTAACTTAAAAATCTTTATATTTTACGTTTTATTTTATTTCTAAAGATCGTTTCTCTTTTTTTTATAACACAAAAAACCCAAAAATTCTGCGAATTTCGATTTTGAGGCAAAGCGGGAATGTATGGTCAAGGTTATTTGGTCAGGGAAGCGCCAGTAACTTAAGAAACATTGAAATGTTGTGCCTTAAATTAAAATATTGTCTTCGTTAAATTGACAAGCAGACTAATGATTTATCTATGATTATATTTATTATTTGATTTATATTTATTATTTTTCTTTTGTTTTTTTTTTTTTTTTTTGACTAATGTTTTATCATGTATTTTGCAGGTACACAACGTTGTCATACTGAGGAAAGGTTCAGAATATTTCGCTGTTTTCCTTCAGGTACTTATTTACACGAGGACAAACTTGAGACGTTAAAGCCAGCGAAAATTTTGACGAAAATAACTTCGAAGTTACTTTTGGCTGTTATTTGGTTTTTCTGTCTGTGTCTTGTAGACTAATTAAGGATTTCTGAGCTTGTATAAAGAAAGGGATGAAGAAGATTTCAGAATATTATAATGTTTGTAAGATAAAAGTTGCTGCAAACTAAAGTAAGAAAACAATGAAACGGGTCCATAAAGTTTTCCCGCGAGACGCTCATTGTTTTCCCTTTTTATAAAACGTTGTTTGAAAAACATAATATTACCTGCGAAAACCTAAAATGGTAAGTACTTTTTTAACTGAATTTTTATGGTATGTTTATTTCGACATGTGGTTTTGTGTGTGTGTTGTTATTGTTGTTTAGTGTTTTTAGGAGCTCGTAGCTAAGTAAAATCCGTACAGGTCGACCGGTCAGCTTTGCTTCAGTCCGTAGATGAGTGACCATCCATTTCATTTAGAGACCCCACGGAAAAAATTTAAAGCCATTCTTTTATAAAAAAAAACGTCCCACACTATAAATTTCTCCTGTACCGTGGGTGCGTTTACAAACATTTAACTCACATTCACAAACAGCCAGATCCGGAACAGCTGTCTGTAGGCCATACAAATATTTGATCCGTGCGGGAAACGAACATGCGACGCGCTGCGCAGCAGACAATCGCTCGACCACTGCTCCAACAGTGTCGTCATTCGTAGACCTTTGACAGTTGATATAGTCAGAAGCTAGAAAATCTAACAACCAGTCTTAGTAAGGGATATCGTGTTACCCAGCAACTGGGTTGTGGAGGTCAGATAGGCAGTCTCTCCATGTAAACCACTCGTATTCAGTTTAGGCTGGAAGCCGACCCAATATAGTTGGAAAAAGGCTAGGCAGATGATGACGTTTATTTCGATATGTTTATTGACTTTCTTTTTTAACTTGCATTCGTTTCTTTTATCAATCATCGCGTATATTTTTATTTAAATTTATTTTTGGGAACGTAAGTACCTATTTGCCTTTTAAAACCTATGAATGCAACCGCAATTCGATCAGAAATAATCCACTCCTAAATAATCCAAAAGATAACCATTTTATTATTTTACACGATTATTTACTTAACCGCTACGTGCATCGCTGTAGTATAAAAATATTTACAACAACAGCGCTAAAACGTGCTTACCCTTTCATCTCTGAAGCGCTTTAAGCTTTAAACATGGTATTAGAGATTAAAAAAAAACAACTGACCCTGTGGTCGGCCCCCACCTATTCACTGGCAATTTTTTCAGCGACAAAAGCATTAAGGCATCTCGCGGAAAATTAATGGCATTCCCCATTAAGGTTAAGTGCCTATTTTAGCCTATGTGACTTGACAGAAAGTTGGGAACTTTGCAATATGCGTACATTTTTGGTGGACGGCCCGTCAGATAGGGTCTTGTCACGCAATTGTTTCGATTAGGCTAAGGGCGGTTTTATGATTTTATACACGCATAAAATAGTAATAAAACGTCTTGTTTGACGCTAGTTTTTTACAAGTTGGTCAGAATGTTACGAAAAATGTCAACATATTCTTAAGCCGCCACAAATCTACACTTACATATAAAAAAAAAAAAAAGCCCGACTGCCATGCGTAAAAACCGCGCCAATAGCGATTTGATCAGTCGGGACCCATTAAAAGCTAGACCGGCTCAAATCTTCCCTATAATACCTATGTATTACTATTATTATTATTTATTTTTCCGACCGATCCGATTTATTGTTTGGGGACCGAACATGAACTGCATGGGTAAGTATGGCAACGATCTATGGCAACGACGAAACCCTACATTGCGCGTAGCCCACCACGCACTCGGCCGGTTTTTTCGGTTTCTCGGTTTTTTTCGGTTTCGGTTCGTCTGGTTTTTGTATTATTATTAAATTACTAAGGCATTGAAATATCTTTTAGGAACCCTTAAAACGAGCTCTTTATTTTGATACCCACATTGCAGATATCGAAGAAAAATTAGTTTTATTACGTGATTTTTATTTTTTTATTATTACTGTGTTGATTTATTTTAAGGATTCTAAAGATGTATTCTTTAGAATTCTTAAAATAAGCCCTTGAATTTGATACCCATATTATAGCTTTAGAAAAAGATCTTTTTTTTTAAACTTCAAACAATGGCATTTCAACACTTGGACTAATGAGACGAATCTAACGATAACCTAACGAAATATGTCAGTTCAGTAGTTTGGAAGATATCAGGTAATAAAGAATATTTTATTTTATTTTACCGGCGTGAAAAACAAAACCCTTTCCTTGCGGCCGGGGTAGTCGGGGTAATAAAAATGAATCGTTGTTCGTTAGTCTCACTAAAACTCGAGAACGGCTAGACCGATTTTGCTAATTTCGGTCTTTAATTATTTGTGGAAGTCCAGGGAAGGTTTAAACGATAAGAAAATTAAAAAATTGATTGACAGAACAACGTCTGTCGGGTCAGCTAATTCTTAATAAAAATGATGATAAAATCAGGGATCGTCCCTACTAAGTGCTACTACGCGTACTTCTTCTTCAAATACGGATATGTATCATGTGTGTGTATGTATATGTATGTGAGCGTGAAGAATAAACACAACACACACATACACACTCGCACCAAGTGTTGTTCTGTTTCGAAGAGGAAAAGGTACTGTAAATCGTCCTATTATGGCTCTAACACACAGGTAATATGACCCCAAATTCTAACAGTAACAATATACCTCAACTTTGACCCTAACATATCAAATTCTTGATACACAAATTCCGTATATATACAGATACACCTCCAAATCTCAATACACAACGTTCATTGACGTTCAAAATCGATGAGTAAGCGAATTACCGCTATCTATACACATTAACGTAGATACGTATCATCACGTCTACCACGCTTACACGTGTATGTAAGATTGACTGCTCAACTAAGGTAATATAGGCATGTATCAGCATGAAATTATGTCTACAGAATATCATATCTTAATTATACATAGATGAAAGGGAGACGTTATGAAATGTACACAAGTTATGTTCTACTGAAAATACACTTATGTAGGTACTGTCCGAAGAGAAAGCAGATTTACAGACTGATTCTTAACTTAAAGTCAAAATAATTAATTATGGTATGTACCTAATGTTTTTAAATCATTCGACTAGGCCTTTAAACTTGATTTGGATGATGTAAAAACTAAATCAATGACGTTTGTCGTCAGCAGATTTCATTCATTGCAACATAAAAATAATCTTTAAGTGCGTTGGACTAGTCTTTTGTTTCTTTTATGTCCTGAGTTCCATAAAAAATATGACGAACTTTCTTTACTTCTAGTTCGAGTTATTTGATTCCATATTTATATGATAATTTTCGGGACACACTCTGATTCTCAACCATTCAAAAATCCCAAAACAAACAATACTACCTAGCTCATATTTTACAAACTGAAATCCATTCCCCATTTTAAAAAAACACCACAACTTTGACGAATTACATGCGTTGTTAAAACACGAAATCCGTCAAAAAGGGCGGCGCGTTAACTTCGAACACAAAACGCGTCAGGCAAACAGACCATGCGCGTCGCAAATTGGCTCCACAGTAACTACAAGTGTAAACCGCACGCTACTAACGAACCGCAACTTTTAATTACCAAACTTAAATCCGACCAGAGACACTCAGGAAACCCCAGAATATCGCCGTTAAAAATAACCCCAAGTTTTCCGCTTTTTATTAAGATAATAAAACTCAGTATTGCAGCTCTCACCGTCCTAAACTTTCTCGGTCTTGCGGCCAACATAATTTCAATTAGTTTTTTTTTCTTTTGGAATCTTGAGTTGAAATGCCGGCGGAAGTTTACGAGTTCTTCTAGGCCTTGCGTGGGATGCCCAATTTGAAACGTCTAACAAGTTTCATTAAATGTATAGGTCTACCTACTGTTGTGTAGATGTACAGAGAATGTTTTGAATCAACCTCGAATCAACACTGTAATTGGTACCTAGTTTTGGTGTGCTTAGTAGGAAATTAAGTGTAGACTTTTAAACAGTTACTGTAATGCAATCTAATGAGACTGTATATTTTACATAAATAAAAAAAAGTGAAAAATAACTTTAGCACAGAACACACATTGACTTTAGTTTCGAAATTCGGTGGCTTTGTTCTGTTTGTTGTTTTGTATCGCCACCGACTTCCGAAACTAAAGTCAATGTGTGTTCTGTGCTAAAGTTATTTTTCACTTTTTAGTTTATGAAGGCGGTTGTCTTTTTTGTAAAAAGCTTTTTATTTTTCGCTTTTTAGTACCTCCTTCTCATCCAAATATATTAAGAAAAGATTTAAAGTTAGCTACTCCAAAGATTGATGAAACTAAAACATCGTCTTTGTAAATTTTTTGGGTCTTTGTTGATTTTTTCAAAAAGTGCTAAATTAATTTCGATAAAATTTATATGGAACCACTCCTGAACCATACTCTATCCATAAAAAAAGATTTTTCAAAATCGAGTTACGTTTGCCGGAGAATTCGCTTAACAAATCGCGCACCAAATTTAAGACTTATACGGTTTTCTCATGGATGCCATTGTCAGAACTGGAAAAATTAAAATGGGACACACCGGAAGCACCACCTTTCAAATAAAAAAAGAATCATCAAAATCGGTTCACCCAGTCCAAAGTTCTCAGGTAACAAACATAAAAAAAAGATACAGACGAATTGATAACCTCCTCCTTTTTTGAAGTCGGTTGAAAATATTTTTTTTTTCATAGTTATTTCAATCCGTTCTCTGCCCCATCATCATCACTACATATTATAAAACAAAGTCCCCCGCCGCGTCTGTCCCTATGTATGCTTAGATCTTTAAAACTACGCAACGGATTTTGATGCGGGTTTGTTTAATAGATAGAGTGATTCAAGAGAAAGGTTTATAGGTATAATACATGCATATTATAGTAGAAGAAAATCGAGAAATTCTAAGAGTAATGTAAGGTCGTAATAAACATAGTTTTGTGCGCTTACATTGCAAACGCTGGCTAAACCTTACGAGATATATCAAATTAATGTACTACGGAATTGTGTATCTTAAAAAGATCTTATTATCTCTTAAGGATAACCCACAGTAACCATTTTTATCTTTTACATATTACAAATAAGATATGGGTTACTTACCAAGCTATTTTAAACAATACAGTTTTATTTCTTACCAAATTAAATGTCTTAGATACGTTGTGCATTTCATGTAGATCAAAATTGGCATTTACAGCATATCATTAAAATCAATATATTAGAAGATAACACAGTGTTAAAAAGCCGGGGTAGAGCGGCTGGCGCTTAGATTTGAGCGTTGAGTGTTTTCCACATGGCCAATTACTTATATGTCGCTCTTTCAAGAGTTACTTCTAAAGAAAACATGTTTGTGTTGTCTAATGACAAAAAAACTGTGAACGTTGCATATAAAGACATTCAGTACTATATTTAGTATCACCATTGCACCCGTACGAAGTTGGGGCGGGTCGCTAGTTGATAATAAATAATTATCCATACATCCATACTTAATATTATAAATGCGAAAGTAACTCTGTCTGTTACGCTTTTACAATGAAAGGGCTAAACCGATTTTAATGAAATTTGCCATATAGCTTGAACCCTGACTTCGTCTGCATCCGCGACAACCGACATTCACGCAGTCGAAATCGCGGGCGAAAGCTAGTAGATAATAACATTATGATTGAGTCCATTTTATAACTAGATAATGTATCATCTTGGCGGAAAGTGAGCGAAACTGTTAAGGGCGCGTATTCGATTTTGCGCAACTCAAAATCTAAACGATTGCTAGAACGGCGTAGCAGCATTGACACACACTAGTACAACACAATGGTCGGTTTGTGTGCATCAGAAAAGAAATACGCACGAAATAAGCACGAATCATTGAAATTGATCGGCAAACGACAGCGCGCGATGTTTTACAGTGCTTTTTAAAATAATTGTCTAAAATAAATGAGCTCGTATAACGGACTGAAAAATATTCTGTATATTAAGCATAACATTTACTTTCATAAAATAACTATATCCGTTATGTTTTTATTCAAATACTGGTGATAAAAAAAAATGTCAAAGTGAACCGATTTTCTACCTTTTCAACATTGTTGTTTAATACATAATAGTAATATTTTCGTAATTTTGGCTCTGTAGCTGTCTTTATGACTGTATATACTGTTAGAAAAACGCTTAAAACAAAATATTTTGGCATATTGTAATGGTTGTATTAGTCCTGAAAGTTAACTCTGACGTCTATTTTCGTAAAACGATATGAAAGAATTGTCTTCGCTTTAAAAAACCATAATTAAAAATTATACTTTTACTCTGTAGCTGTCTAAATCAAAACTTAATCTTTCTAAAACTGTAAATTGTCTTTAAATAATCTGCTCACATAATTACGATATTGCTCTGGGCAAAATGCAAAAACATGAAGTTTTCGTCACGAATCGAATACGCGCTCTTAAGTAAGACATTTTGCATGTTTAATAGGTACCTATCTGTCATATTAAAAGGTAACCTACCATTATATCCTAATATCATAAGGGTGTAGACGGTATTTATTAATCATTCCAAGATACCACTTTCCTAAACAACTAAATACTAACAACTAATTAACACTTTAGTCGTGAAAATCCGATTAATATTCAATTAACTGTGAAATTAGATTTTTCATTTGTTTTGAAATAGAATAATAGCGAGTCAATTGAGTTGGAAAATAAGAGACTTCATAGACTTCCCTTTCTCCTACATAATCTATGGAAGAATCACATTTAGATCAGCTCATCAAAAACTGTCAACTTTACACTCGTATTTTGTAGGTACAATAAGAAAACTCTACACCCCATAATCATTTGCTTAGCCTTTTCCCAACCACGTTGGGGTCGGCTTCCAGTCTGACCGGATGCAGCTGAATACCATCTGACCTTCACATCCCAGTTACTGGGTAACACAATACCTCTTGGTAAGACTGGTTGTCAGACTATCTGGCTTCTGACTACCCCTAACGACTGCCAAAGATCTAAGAATGACAGCCGGGACCAACGGCTTTACGTGCTTTCCGAGGCCCGGAGCTAGGGCGGCTGGGGCGGTAACGAATGGACGGTCACCCATCACCAGACAGACCCCGGCATGCGCAGCTTAACCTTGATTGATCGATCTGTACGACTTTTACTTAGCCACGTTCACCCCATAATCACGAAATAAAAATTCAAGCCAAAAACACGAACATCAAAAACGAAACACAAGCAGGTATTTAGAAAGCACGAATTTGTATCTAAAAGAGCAACATCATATTTTAAAACAATACCGTTGTTCACACCACGTTTTAGCGAAGTTCCGAAGCGAAGCAGTTAGCGGTATACTTCTTTATATCTTTATACCTGAAAGTTTCAGAAGCACGCATTAGACTGTAATACTTTTACCGTATTGGGCTAAGCTTTTGCTTTTCGTAATGGTATTTTCGAAGTTTTCTTGCTTAAATTTTTTAAACACCGTTTAACACGAAAAGTTTTTGTTTGGATTAACGATTTTTGTGAAATATTATATTTACAAAATCGGTAAAATTTTTCTCCATCTAAAAGCATCTTAATAGGAACTTCGGTAGTGAAACTTACGCTCCATGCCAAAGGACAATGCCAGAAACTTTATAGAACTTTGCCCCACTCAATAAAAGTCATGTGCAATATGTAGCATCTTACTGTTTATTTATTGCTGATAACTAAACATTAGTCTTAGTGACTGTAGAACTTGCGGTTTCCGTTTAAATCTTAAAACAATAATGACATTGATTATATGTTAAATTGTATTTTAGGTAAAATGAGTTTGTATTTTGTGGGTAGGTATTTCGTAATCCGCAAGTTCTAAAGAAAAACAATTTAGTATAGAAAGGTTCTGTATTCATCACAATTATTTTCATTAATTTACTTTTTCTGTACATGTGTTACTTTTTCTGTACATGGGTGGGGCAGGATTTGGCATTGTCATTTACGGTATTTCTTTAACTACCATAGATATGTGTAAAACATGGGGCTTCCCTACAAACAAATAAAAATATTTCAACTCACTGAAATTGACAGCAGCCCCACATACCGTCTCCTTGATAGAGTCTCACAATGGCTTTCACATATCCTCTTCAAAAAAAGGTTCAACCGTAAACCGTTACCACTTATACAAATACATTTCCTAGTGTCAACCGAATCATACGAATACTGAAAGAAGATATTCAAATGTTTTTAGTCAATCACGTAGAAAAACTGACTATTAATTTTTTTTAATAATCTTAGTTTCAGAAGTTTTTTTTCCTAATACTTTTTGATACTCTCTGTTCTGTTTATTTTTTAATATGTTATATTTCTAAACATAGAAGAGTTCGTGGTAAAAACCGTACGTATCGATAGGTCATGGTTAAGCTAGGGTTGCTGCGGTCGGTCTGTGGATGGGTGACCATTCATTTCATATCGAGACCGCTCTGTGCCTCGAATAGCACGTAAAACTGTTGGCCCTGGCTTTAATTCATAGATCTTTGAAAGTCGTTATTTGTAGTCAGAAAGCAAAAAGTCTGACAACCAGTCTTACCAAGGTGTATCGTGGAGGTTAGTTAGGCAGTCACTCCAAGTAAAAGACTGGTATTCCGGTTCTAACTGGATGCAGGTTTTTATCTGGGTAAGTAAAGAGTTCGATTGACACAAACCACGGACAAAAGCTGGTTGTAAATTGAGACGTTCCCATTCCATTTACAGACCCGAACCTATTCACACCGTAATACATCTTGTTTATAAATATTTCTGCAACCATCCATATGTGCTCGAAAAGTAATATTTCCGTTTGAACCAGCGTCCATAAAATGTTTGTCTTTGTCGGGAAGGGTACGGTGTGACAGATGACTAATGTTTGTTTGTTGAAACTGAAATGGTCCGGTTTTCACTATATTGTTTACTTTCAATAGACGACTTTGATTAATAGCAACTAAGGTTTGTTATTGTAGAGCTAAGTAGTTGTCTGTTGAAGTAAACAAGAGCTGTAGAGAAATTGAAACCTTTTATAAAAAATCTTTAAAGTACCTCGTAGGGACTTGAGATTTATTTGAAAGCGGTGGTGAAATGAATAATATCGTCTTTGTAACTTAGGAGGTACTTATTTCCTAACTAACAAGAACCTTGAATCAGTCAAGCGATATTACGACTTCCAATATTTTTAACCGACTTCAAAAAGGAGGAGGTTCTCAATTCGTTTTTTTTTATGTATGTACATTGATTACTCTGAGATTTGTGATCCGATTTACATGATCCTTCTTTAGTTTGATGCGGAATAGTTGCCATTTGGTCCCATAAAAAATTAACATTGTTTAGCCCAGTAGTTTTCATTTTATGAATATTTTTTGTTTTTTATTTATTTATTTTTGTGTTTGACCACGCATAACTTTTTTAGTGTAGTCCGATTTCGATGATTCTTATTTTAATTGATAGTGTATACCTCAAATTTGCTCCCATATAAATTTCAAGAAAATATTCCACCCCCAAGGGTTGAAAATTAAGGGATGACAGATTTTTTTGGTGTCGCCGTTTCGTAATTCATTTCTATGATGAGACTGAAGTAGGCAATAAAAAGCGAAAAAAAAAATGTTTAACAAAAAAGAGAGTTATTTTTTACTTTTTGAAGGCGGTTGCGCCTTCAAAAAGTAAAAAATAACTTTCAATTCGCAAGTCGGTGGCAATACAAAACAACAAGCAAAACCAAAGCCACCGACTTGCGAATTGAAAGTTATTTCTTACTTTTTGAAGGCGGTTGTCTATTTTGTTAAAAAAAAATTATGTAAATATTTCACAAATAAATATTTCGGTTATGTAGAGCAAGCCTAAGACGATACTGGTTTTAAGTCGAAGAAAATTCCTAACTATTGTTTTCAAATAGTATGTACGTAATCAAGTTTTTCTTTGTTCGCTAAAATCTATGACAAAGCATGTATGCAAAGTTGTACCTAACCCGTCACCTTACATTATAACTTACGTACTCATGTTTTAAAAATAAAATAAGTTATCTTTTAGCAAACAACAGCTCGTAATAAATAGAATCCATTACTTTCGTTAAATACTCAGTTATTTATTGGCAACATTAGGCCTCCGCATACTTCGTACGACCAAAAACTATACAAATTCTCGAACTCCCACTGTTTTTCTAATCACCCGAAATGTTCCCGGTCGCAGAAAATATAAATATTGTTATTGTTCCCTTAAAGAGGTGCGCGTTCCCCGAGGGCGTTCATCAATCATAATTTATTACCCTATTGTTACTGTGGCCCTGAATAATCGCTCATATCCGAAACACCTTCCTAGGGACGTGGTCACACTAGGGATCGCGGCTTTAATAAATTGATGATTACATGTTTGGTAACTCATTAAGGATTAATGTTGCGATGTTGATGTAATATCTTGCTCATAGCGTGAATTTTCTCACTGTTCGCAATGTTTTAATAATAAAATATAGCCTATAGTGTTAGAACTGGTATTCGAATAAAAGAGTTTGAAATCTACTTCTTAATCATTATAATTCTGAACCCAATAATTCGCATTCGCGACATCTGTGCGCGCACACACATATTCGAACGGAAGGGGCGTTCACAGAAAGTTTCTACATGACATAGACCATAGTGTTGTCCATAAACTAAATATCTTAACATAAGGATAACGTACATAGCGTCTTATTAGCGATAGAATTTTCAGAATCGTACTAGTGGTTCCTGAGAATAGTGCGATTAAATAAAAAACCAACAAAGTCTACAGCTTTATAATATTAGCATAGGTTTAAGTTCTTGTAAAGTACATAATGCGCACATAATTTGGTCCACGAATTGTAAAAAGAACAAAATAGTGTCCTATCAATGTGTAATATTTCTTAGGGCAATGCCAGCTGATACTTATTTTACAAGTCCTGAAAAATATGTAAAAATAGAATTCCTCAGACCTCAGACTAACAACGATTTATCTACATTCAGTCAAAAAAGTATCGGGAATGGACGATTTGTTCATGGATCCAAATTCTTTTTTTTTGTTTTTTTTTTATTGTTGTTAGATTGGCTCAACTGTGTTCCATTTTGGCGCTGACGTTATTGATCTTTTCCCGCTACTTTTTTGACAGAGTAGTACTTAGGTACTTACTAATAACATTTTTACAAAGAAACGAACTAACAATTATAACAACTAGGTTTCTGGAGCCAAACTAACTTACATTAGCCTTTTTAAGCCGTGACACACTTAAGTAAGAGCTCTTAGCTTAATTAACTTAGTTATTGACGAGCGTCTTTTGGATAATGCTCTTAGAGAACACTAGATAAGATTTAAAGTTCTTCAACAAAATCTGGATTTAATTAGACGCATTTTTTGACGAAGTAACGTTAATTGTATTTACATTTTACTTGAGTTGGGATAAAAGGTTTGTTAAATAGCGATTACGATGTTGAAATTTCTTTAGGAATAGCTAAAAAAGGTTAATTAGTGAATTATTCTAGTAGAACTAATGTTTATTCAAACACGGTTTGACCCTAAGTAGGTAGTAACAATGGATTTTCTTTTAATTTGTAAAGTTTTTAGTTAAAGCGTTTTCTGGTATGTACTTTCAATGTCAATAATAAGTTAAATAAAAGGTATTTAAATATTTATCTTTTACTAAATCGGAAAGATCATTCCACTAACTTAATTTAAATATAAAACCTATAAGAGAAACTTCATAATAACACTTCAATCAATGTTCGGTACTCTTGTGCATCAAGATGTATTTTTAAGTCTGTCAGAGGTCACATTCTCCTAACTAAAAATGCTTTAATCTCACAATTTGAATTACGCAATATTAGGTACACAATATTAACACACTCTCATATTATGGTATCAAAAATCTCATCCGCATAGTTCTCAATAGGACAAGTTACTATAATATAGGTAGTGTAAAGGCATTTTAGTCTGATTGAGATAAGCCACTCTGATCCGTGACGCAAATTCACCTCAAACTTTCCTAAAAAAAAAGGGCAAAAACACCTCGACATAAACCATGAATATAGTAATAACGCTCTGAAACCGTGCCCTACAACCCATATTACCTTCATCACTTCACCCAGATTTACATCCCGTAGCATAACAGTATAACATGATATCATCTGAATAGTCCCAGTGTGAACGGAGGGCGAACCTCCTCCGTCCCACCAGTATTGCAACCTAAGGAAATTGCTTTTTTCTTTATACTCGGGTAAGTTGATATTGCGTGAATTATGAAAATTGCCCGGCTAAATTGTTGATTTATTGCGTGCCATCTATTGGATTGGGTGCCAAGGAATTGTTTTACGGGTTTTTGAAGGTATTTAGGGTGATATGTAATGTGGGTTTCAGTAACAAGTTATAGGATTTTGTCGTGAATTACTTTGGTATGTTGATGACAGGTGGGAAGTTATAAGCTAGATTTTGTGAAGTCTGAGGTTAGGCAGTTTTATTTTTAGCTCTGACTACATGACTTTGATCAAAAATTTTTAAATTTTTTGTAGAAACTTAATTATATTATAGCGTACAGTACCACTGGTGTAGACAGAATTAACCATACTGAAATCCGATTAATTTTTAATTAACTGTAAAATTAAGATTATACAATCTATGTAGTTGGCAAATGACGGCACAGTATGCTAATGCCATGTAATGTTATGACTTAAAAAGAGGAGGTTCTCAGTTCGACCCGTATGTTTGTATGTATGTATGTATTTATGTATGTATGTATGTATGTTTGTCCGCGATTATTTCCCGTTTGGCTGAACCGATTTTAATGCGGTTTTCAGAAAAGTGTTTGTTACATTCTGGAGAAGGTTTTAGTATACATACAATAAACAGAAATTTATTTATAGTCTCTTATAGGCCTTGCGTTTGGACGCAACTCACCTGATCTTAAGTGATGATGCGGCCTAAGGTGGAGCACGCTTGCCTAGGATAAATGTATGGGGAAATCGCATTTTGACATTCCATTAAGAGTAAGTTATGTAGTTGATTTATGTTTCAAGTGAGTAAATACAACATGTTTAATCTGTTTGACCTTAAAAATACACAATGGCATTTTACCACATGGAGAAAAAAAATGCTCTGAAATATCATTACTTACTATTTTACATTAATAGTTAGGTACGCATCTCCCGAGATTTTGTTCCAGTAAGTATGTTACTACGTATGCAAATTCCCAAATGGCATTAGACATTAGAGTGAGCGACAGTTACATTAGAAACATTAGTGGGGCTGCATACGAAGACTGACGCCAAACATTCGTAAGTAATGTGACTTTCAGTCATCTTGTATTTGTATTTTATTTTTTAACTTTTATGTATATACCTTATTGGATTAGACCTAGTTTTTTTTTTAGTTTAATAGTTATAGGTTTCTTTTTTCGTGTATATAGTACATTGTATAAAAATAAATAAAATGTATATATTCTATCTCTAATAAAAAACTAATCTATAAACAATAACGTATTATAAATAGACGCGTCATACACGAACATTAGTGCACTTTAAAACGGCGCATTTTATATCTAAATACCAGTAGGCACAATCATAAATCAAATTTTATATCTACAATTATACAGTGCAAAGAAAAGGACATAAGCATACAGCGTACACCTGTTAGAAAAAGATAAACATACAAATTTTGTTACGTCAGTTGTATGTGAATTACGAGCGATACTGACGTAAAGCCGCGACACTGGGTGGTACGTGACTAAGTGAAACCCCGGCAATTGCCTTGCTTTAATATTGCCATTATTGAGCGCGGGTAACGCATCTAAGTGTACTATATCATTGTCTATAAATAGTTATTTTTGCAATCTTTTTATTATATCGGCCCTCAAATTATGAAACAAATGGCAGATAGACTGTGCGGAACACTGAGAGTGAAGCCAAAAACGGAAATACAAATTCAAAAGCGAGTACCTCGCTCGTGCCTTGAAGATGCCCAGGGCCTCAAGTCTGCTATTACGATAGTGTCAGAATGGTCTATCATTGATTTTGACAAGTTTGGTAATCTACTAATATAATAACGTCATTATGACTTTCCATTGGTCAACCACTGACACGCCATTGAAAGAAATGTTATAGAATGGTAATCTAGAACAAAAAGACAAATGAATGACTGACTTAGGCGATAATCTGCAAAAATTTTGACAGTTCCTTTGATCAGTGACCTACCATTAGAACGTCATTGTGCAGTCATTGCTTTTAATTCGACCGGCCAATGATCGACCATTATGAATTTGGCAGATTACGAACTCGTATCAAAATAATGTTTTTCAATACAAACGATAATTCAATATCTTACCAAATGTTCATCAAATCGATAGTCGAGTAGAGACATTCTTTACCTACGGGATTACCGTGTAATTTATTACCAGTAGATTAGTTCGATTCATAGCCACTCCTAATACACTGGTACTTAATATTCAATCACTGACGAAGTTATAATATAGTTTGCGGCCACTTTTATGGAATATACACAGTTTCAGTCATTCCGTCTCGACCGAGAGCTTGGGTAAAAACAGGCCAGGTTGCTGAAAACGTGAAAAGTAGTAGATCGTTTAGTAGATAGATTGATGATTGATAGTAGTTCTTTACTTACCTCTATCACAAAGTACGTAAGGCTGCGGCGCGCCCGAGCAGAGAGACCACTCAGAACAAACCGCCATTTTACTCACGCTCACATTGACATTACGTTTATAGGCAATCTCAAGCAGTTTCAAGCAGACATCAGTCTCGACTGTCACGTTTTGTCTAAATGAATACCTAAATAAGAGACAGTGACATTTCATGACGAACAGAAAAAAAATGTTAAAGAAAAATGCAAAGAGTTCCAACCAGTAAAATAAAATTTCATATTGTCACAAATAAAACCAACAGAGTCAAAACAGTAGCAGCCCTAGTGAGTCTGGCAAGTTTAGGTAATTAGTTTTGAAGATGGCGGGAGCGGTCCTTCTATACCCTTTATATTTTGTGCCTCTATATAATCTCTTATTTTAAAAAGAGAATAACTAGTTAGGTAGTAACTCTATTTTCACAGCGTGGCTGACGGCAGACGAATACGGTGGCGGTGAATGATCTGAAATATGTCAGATAGAACAGTTTACTTTTATCCAGTTTATCTGACTGCCGCTATTGAATTATCCGCTGTTCTTTCCTGATTTATTTCGTTGCGGGATCCAAGACCGTTTGTTTCTCCGGGACTCGTCGACCCACTAAAAAGCCTCGACGGCTTTCTTGTGGTCGCCACTATTGAATCTGGCTTTCAGAAAATACAGTGGTTTAGGTATAGTGTAGCGGGCTTCTCCCAATAAAAATAAATATCTGACTGCCGCCATTTATATCTGGGTCTGCACAAACAGAGCATCTTAACTTAGTTTGTAAGAGGTAATCTCTGGAAGAATCGATTACAAAAAATTTAATTAAAAATTTAAAAAACCCCCAACGCAAAACATAAAAGCAATTATTTAAAAAGTAAAAAATAATATCTTTTGTTGAGCCATCAAATGTTTGTTCGTTGAAATGGCGCTATAATGTCGCGGCGGGGTACCGCGTAAGTCAAATCTCATTGCAAATCCATGAGTTCGCTATTTTACCTATTTAGCTATTGCTGACTTAGCGGTACCCCGCCGCGACATTATAGCGCCATTTCAACGAACAAACATTTGATGGCTCAACAAAAGATATTATTTTTTACTTTTTAAATAATTGCTTTTATGTTTTGCGTTGGGGGTTTTTTAAATTTTTAATTTAATTTTTATTTGAAAGTTTTTAAATGTAATTTAGTCTGGTTTTGAGAAGTTGTAGATACGTCTAAAGTTGTATTTCGTCACATGGATCTTTTTTGATATTAAAGATATCACCCTGAGAATGCGTTTGGTATATATAATTCGCCATTTTGTGGTGCCGGTCATCTTGGCTTTGAAATTTATCATAGTGTAAAGTATTCTACTAGTGAAGCCCTTTCATTTGATACCCATATTGATAGAGTTGTGAAAAAATATGTGATTAGCTATTTTGTAGCGGCGGCCATCTTGGACCGATTTTCATCAAACATAGCTAAGAACACTCCCGACTAATTCACCTTTCAAATAAAAAAAACAAAAACAAAATCGGTTCATCCGTTCGGGAGCTACGATGCCACAGACAGACACACACACACACACACACACACACACACACACAGACATGTCAAACTTATAACACCCCGTCGTTTTTACGTCGGGGGTTAAAAATATAATCGATTACAAAAATTTCGCTGCTAGAAAGATTTTGACAGTTCTTTTTGATCAGTGACCTACCATTAGAACGTCATTGTGCAGTCAATAATCGACCATTATGAATTTAGCAGATTACGAACTTTTAGCAAAATGACAATGGGATCGTGTTGGAATGACGAAATTATAAAATTTGCAGACTTGGCCCCCTGGGCAGAAGACATCGGTTTTCATAGTAAATAAGTATATGAAAAATCATTATTTAGAATTACATATATCTTATGTGACGTCGCTAACACCCATCCACGCATTCACGTAGAATGGGATTTGGTACGGGTCAGATCGCTTGTATTGCATGTTAACACTTGATGCGACGCGGTGCGTCAGTCCGCTCATAGCTCGTGCAAATACTTCAACAAGCGACGCTTCACTGGCTACGCGGCGTGGCGAAATGCTAGTGTGTTTCTAACGTAACACCACATAACGTGGCGTGTCTTCGCGTCCGCTCAGTTTGTTTCTGTCGCTGATGAGGCTGATTAGCGGCGTGGCGTAGGGCTAGAATGTTTCTAACGTAACATCACATAACGTGGTGTGGCATCACATAAGCCCAGTTTGTTTGCACCATAACACTATTGCTGAGTGTCATAACATTTATGTTGTTTGGTATACTTGTCTTCCACACGAGCGAAGTCGCGGGCAATACTCTGTACTCAATAAAACAAAAGAAACTAACCTACAGCTTGTTACCAACCTATCGCTTTACGTTTAGTTACGACCTCCTTACGATGTGTTGCTTCGTTAGTGCCAAGCAACCTGAGGTGAAACAAATGGGATTCCATATTTTGTTCTTTATTAGATACTAACTGTATAAATAAAGTTTCACGTGGCTTTTCAGGACAATCTTCACTTTTTCATGAAATCAATTTCTGTGTACTGTTACTTCTCTCTGAAAAATTCCGACGACGTATTCGACGCGAATGGTGAGACTTCCAAAATTGTAAGGTGTGTTAAGTGACAACGTACTGCCCAGTAAACTAAGTAACACAAAGTAAAAGTTGTAATAGTAAGTTCTATATGTCGGATCGTTAGGATTTAGTCCGTTAGATTCAGTCATCATGTGGGCAGAAGTTGGGTTTCGTGCAATGCAAACACACTGGGTATAGGGTACAATACCTACACGGCGTTTATTAACACCACAATTTAATACACACTAAATTTAAATAAACTCAGACATAATTAACATAGACATACTTAGTTAACATCACTTCAACAACGAATCGAAAGTACAGTTTCGGGACGTGTTAGCTCCGATGCGATCTGACACTGGATTCTGAATGTCTTCCTCGCTGTCGGCTGAAAACATCACGACTCTGTAGAAGCGCGCCAAAATGGTGGTGGTTGATCACGTGTTCTCGATAATGGCACGCTTGCGATTCGTCGTTCCATGTTCGTACTATTGACGACATATAAATATCGCTGTTGGTTTTCTAAATAAAGAAAATAATATAATTAGTTTACCCACAAATATAATAAAGACACAAGAAGTGCTCAATGCTCGTTCGTTACCTGTGTATTGGGAAGAGAGAATAAAGCCGTGCTTGCGCACACATGTGTGTATTATTAATAATGTCACACTTTACATGTCAATGACTAGCACCACTGAGATTGAATTAGGGATTCTTAATCAGGTGCCAAGGACCATTTTCGAATACGCCGATGACAAAAAAAAAACCTATTTTTCTCATGATTTATTACGAAGCCCCATAAGGTCGACCAATTACAAGCTACCATAAATTCTGTTTTTCTTGTTTACAAAGTACAATAAAGATTACTCCGGATATCTATTACCAAGAAGGTGTCTTCTTCGTACCTTTAAAATAGTCCTTGAACCTTTGACCTGATTAAAGTCAACCGATTCGTAATCAAGAACTTTTAAATTAGTTTTCCGAGTCAAGGCTTTGGAGGCCACTAGGGAGCGTTAACCTCAAATAGTCCTTTTGGTACGCGTTTCATTGACAGCCTGTTTTATTTATTTGCTTTTGAGGTAATATTTCTTGTTTCTTTCTAAAAAAAAACTTTGCCCCATACTAAGAATTTCTACTGCATCGTGGATGCGTGTATCATGGTTATACTATGCCTGCTGCGGTCGATTTGTTGATGGGTGACCATCCATTTTATACCGAGACCCTTCCTTGCCTTGGAAAGCACGTAACGCCGTTGGTTGTTGAGAGGCGTTATGTATAAGTCAGAAGCCAGAAACTCTGACAACCAATCTCTTTTACGACACGGTTGGCGCAGTGGTCGAGCGATTGACCCCTGCGCTGCGTGTCGCGGGTTCGATTCCCGCACGGAACAAATACCTATTTGTATCTGGCCTACAGATAGTGGATCCGGGTCTGGCTGTTTGTGTATATGAGTTTATAAGTTTGTAAAGGCACCCACGACACAGAAGTAATTCCTAGTAATTCCAAATTTAAAAAAAAAAACTTATCAAGCGGTATCCTGTTTCCCAGTTACTGGATTGTGGAGGCCAGGTAGGCAGTCGCTCCATGTAAAAAAACTTATCAAGGGGTATCGTGTTTCCCAGTTACTGGATTGTGAAGGGCAAGGTAGGCAGTCACTCCATGTAAAAAAACTTATCAAGGGGTATCGTGTTTCCCAGTTACTGGATTGTGGAGGCCAGGTAGGCAGTCGCTCCATGTAAAAAAATTGTATTCATGGCCAATTACAACGTAATTGAGAAAAGTCTAGGCAGATGATGATTATGTAACTGATCTAAACCAGTCTAAGGGCGGGTTGTTTCAAACAGTCGGTTAACGGTACATACGGACGGTTAAAAATTTACTATGACTGATGATGTTTAACGTACGTTAAATGTGACGAGTAGTTTCATGACATAAAAATCCGTCAGTTAAACTTATTCAAAATGAGATTCCTTAATATTTTGATGTTTGAAGTAGCTGTTTGACAACTCAAAATTACGATGACTGGTCGGTTATGGTAATAGTAACTTTTTGACGTATGATTTTGTGAAACAGCCCATTTTTTTGATTTGACGATAGTTAGCGCCATTTTTGACTATTACCGGTCAGTAATGGTTAGTTGAAGCAACCCGCCCTCACAACAGTACTAACGTATGTATCTGCACCATGATTATACTACTACGCTCTCACAAGCACAAAAGCCAGAAATATCTCAACGTTAAATCTTTTGCACGTGTACCATCATAGCAGATTAATAACTAATATCAAACTATATCTACATAAAAGCCGAGAAACTATTTTAATTAATATTCCCTTTTCATTTATGTAGTTATTAGCATTTATATGAAAATTTGTTAGTTATTTAGAACAATATTAGAAGAAGTTTGACAATACTATTAGTTACATAAAATAATAAACTTAAATTGTTTGTTCATTCCACTTAAATTTCGAATACAACGGTTGTACGAATTATACAATTTGTATGTAAGATATACCTATTATGAACCAGCCATGTCTATGAACCAACCAACAAACTTCCCGTTTGCTATATGGCCGGTTCCATATAATGATCACACGGAACGCGGGGATATACGAGTAGGAAGGGTATGTTCATATTGATAAGTGACCACGCTACAAAATATTAAAAGTTATTAGGTAATTTTTGAATGTTCAATTATTAAATGCACTAGCGATAACATAAATCTAAAGTGCTATCCTTTAAAAGATTCCCTTCTTTTAAAAAAATCTGATAAAGTGAACAAAAATTCCGTAGCACCAGCCGAAATGACAGTTAACCTCACGTTAAATTCGGGTAAATTCATCGAGGGAGATTTCAAGGAGGTCGAATGGCCTTTTCGCAAATGACTACGCTAAGGGCACCTTCAAACTAGTCGCGCGACAGCAGCGCGACGGCAGCGCTGCTTTGTAAATCCATACAAATCAAGTCGCGCGACGGCAGCGCGACTGATAGCGTTGCAGTCGCGCTGCCGTCGCCTAACCGCCGTAACTATAACTACTGAGAGTAAGGCTCTCAGTAGTTATGCGCGCGTAAAGTAAAATCATCGATTTTTTAATTGGAAATATCCGTTCCGAACAAACATACGTACATAATGTTATTTATTTTATTTTGAAAGTATTTATATGACATTCTTATTTTCATCCACCCTTATTCAGAATTTGATTCGAATTGAATACGTTTACGTCAGCGCGCTCATACTAAGGTCTTAGATGAGTCAAGTTAGCTATGATTTCAATGGAATTAGTACATTCGAACGAATTACTATAGATTACGGACAACTATAGACAGAATAACTTTGAATGTGTCGTACCTTGTAGGACTTCTTTCTACAACTTCGACGACACGAAAATAGCCATAAACGTCCCGCTTGCCACCATGTCCGCACCCGAAAGTTGTACGTGAACAAGCACTAAGATTGTGCTACAATTAAGTGATTTCAGGAAATACGGAATTGTTGTATTTGGATCTAGTAAACGGAAATTGGACTGACATGTACTTATATATCCGATTTTGATTTTACTGGGACGGGACTTCGAATACAGAGAAAAGCTAAGCTAAAATAAGAAAGAATAAAAGTAAAACTGATTAGAAGTCACTGAATTTAGAAATATTATTTTTCTAGCAGATAATTTTATACATATTCTGATGTGACGTAAATAACCGTATGAATTGTGAGAACGCTATCAAATTCTATCCAATACTTTACCTGTGGAACAAGTCACTTAGGGCTTATTTTACCACCTTCGAATAAATTTCGAATACTACGTGGTTCATTTTATTGAAAAATTGTTCCATTTTTTAAATACCTGTATCTTTTTTATGCCATTTGACGGCAAACCTATCAACGAGCTGGTGAACAGACCATTCAGGCAAGAGAACAGGCAACTTATTTCAAAAAACAGGAATCTAATAGCAATTGAAAAAAAAACAATAGAGAAATGATTTTCACGACCTCACACAAATTCGAATTTCAAACTAGGAGTACCTACGAGTACGTAGGAACTCATTTGCAAATTACAGACATGATGTAACGTAGGTACCTATGTACTATTTAGTAACAGTAGTAGTAGCTGCAACCTCGCAATATTTGCCGCACTAGCTTGTAATCTACAAATCCAATATAATTATTGTAGTACGTGTTCGCAACAATCTACATCATGAGTCGGATTGCTTTATATAGTAGTAACTAAGCCTGTGGTTTGAAATGTGTATGTTTTCCAGATGTAAATATGTGCCTACTTACTTACGTATTGTAGGTAGAAGTATTTACTTACGTGAATGTGTAGGGAATGAGAATTTTTAGTACAGACGCCAGCACATTAAGACATACCAAACTGTATAATTTTCCCAATTGAATGTGAACTTTATTAATTTGCAATAAAGTTGAAAATCTATCAAAGAAATTTGACTCCCCCGCACCGCGCAGCTACCTCAGGAACGCTTTCATTTAAGAGGTCCCTTCCCCATTTAGACCTGTGCCGAAAATTTTTGAAAGCAAAAAAAATAATAGTAGAATGAAACCCATTGGAAAAGGAAGAGACCATAACAAAAATGAAAGGAAAAATAAATTACGGGCGATCTGAGGTCGGGAAGTGGATGGGGGTGCGTGTTTAAAGGTAAAAAACGGTTTATCTCGATTTCCGGCAAAACTACAAGTGTTATAGAAAAAAGTTAAAAAGCAAAGTTGTAGGTAATAAAAATATCTTCAACTTTTGTATTTACACTTTTTTCACATAACCTCAAAATCTATGTGAAAAATTCAAATAACCAAGTTCTTGGTTTTTTATTTTTATCTTTTTCAAAAATATTTTATTTTTCACCAAATTTGATGAAAACTTACCTTTTTATGTCCCAAATACACTGTATTTTTTTCAACCGACTTCAAAAAAGGAGGAGGTTATCAATTCGTCTGTATTTTTTTTTTTTTTTATGTTTGTTACTTGATTTCTCGGGACTGGGTGAACCGATTTTGATGATTCTTTTTTTATTTGGAAGCTAGTGCTTCCCGTGTGGTCCCATTTTAATTTGGTCCAGTTCTGACCATGGCGTCCATGAGAAAACCGTATAAGTCTTAAATTTGCATTAAGTATATGCGCGATTTGTTACGCGATTTCTCAGGCAAACGTAAACCGATTTTGAAAATTCTTTTTTTTATAGATAGGGTATGCTTCAGGGGTGGTCCGATATAAATTTTATCGAAATTGATTCAGCACTTGTTGAAAAATCAACAAATACCCAAAAAATTTACATAGACGACGTTTTAGTTTCATCAATCTTTGTAGTAGTTAACTTTCAATCTCGTTTTAATAGATTTGAATGAGAAGGAGGTACTAAAAAGCGGAAAATAAAAAGCTTTATACAAAAAAGACAACCGCCTTCAAAAAGTGAAAAATAACTTTAGCACAGAACACACATTTACTTTAGTTTCGGAAGTCGGTGGCAATACAAAACAACAAACAGAACAAAGCCACTGAATTTCGAAACTAAAGTCAATGTATGTTCTGTGCTAAAGTTATTTTTCACTTTTTAAAGGCGGTTGTCTTTTTTGTAAAAAGCTTTTTTATTTAAAATATTTTTTTTTTTCACCTTATTTTGACTTAATATCGAAAAAGTACACTAATTTTCAATCGAAAAATCTCACGTCAAAATATCTGCTTTTTTTGCGAGCGTGATTGAATTCTTTTTTGTTTCATCCAACGCAATGTTCGAAAACAAACGAGTTAGTGAGAACGCAATAACGGTCTTATCGCAGAAAGTCACTTTCGCAAAATGTCATCTGGAAAAATTTGGTCGCTTTCGCGTAATGTCACTTTCGCACAACGTCTTTTTCTCACAATGTCACTTTCGCAAAACGTCATTTTCGCAAAATGTCATTCAAGCCATTATTCTGTTAGTTATAACGCCGTAATCACGTACGAGCGCTTGCATGGGCATCCTTAAGCGGTCGGGCTATTTGCCCAAATTTTTTAAATTGGTACTAGCCCTCCTCACTGTTCCCAAACCACTGCAACTCTTGTAAGCCAGAATCAACAGTGGCGACCTCCAGAAAATCGCCAAAGCAATGAAGCTCGATGAGTCCTAGAGAAACGAGATTGGCCAACTTGTAGATCGAACTCAAAATCCTATTTAGCAGTCGCATTACCCACTAGAACACGCACAGTCAAAGTAATCCATTTACAAAATAGGCTTTTCTGACCTTCTTACCTATACCTATACCTCGCTAAGTAAAACCCAAGGATGTAGGTCATTAAATGAGCTCCTAGTTAGGAACCAAAGAATGCCTTGCAACTGAACTTTCACATGAAGCTCACATACAACTCACATGAAGCCTAACAAAGTTGTAACTTATGCGCTCATTACAGACCTATTCACAAAGCCAGTATACAAAATGTTGCCAGACTAAAATTTCAAATGTTTTTAGTAGGAAAATTCATCCCACGCGAATCAAATTATCTTGTGAGAAACTTTGATTGTATGTTTATTAGTTTGTGTGCATCTTCTTAAGTTTCGTGTGTAGTTGGTCTTGTTCTAAAGTTAAGACAGTTGGTTGTTTGTTTATTCGGAATTATATACCACGGTAAGTAGTAGTAGAGTTGTTTGTGATGGAGCTAGGTAATAATAATAGTAATTGTTTATTAATCCAAAAAGTAATACATAGACACAGATTAAACATACCTAAGTACCTGAGCGACCGAGCTGTACTCGGTTTTTTTTTGCGTGTTTAAAAAAAATTAGACCTAGCTAGATCGATTTATCGTCTCTGAAACCCCCTGCATACTAAATTTCATGAAAATCGTTGGAGCCGTTTCCATTTTCATTTCGTTGTTTTTATATGTATATAATATGTTGTTGATCTATATAATATGTATGTATTTAAAAATGTACTTGTGTATGTATATCAGCTGTCTGACACCCATAGTACAGGGTCTCCCTAGTTTGGGGTCAGATGGCCATGTGTGAAATGTCCCCACATATTTTTTTTTTTTTTTTTTTTTATTATATATGCCCCATTTCTACCCGTGGGTGTCGAAGAAGGCGACAGAGGGATATTGACCAGAGGATGCGCAGCAGCGTCCTTCTGAGTACTGTAACGTTTATGCTACACTTGCACCTTTACGAACTATTGTAGGACTACGCTACGTTAAATGAAAGGTGCGAATAACTTGTAGAAGATTATATTAATAAGATTAACGAGAGGTAAGATTTACACGACCTTCGCTCTTAGTCGAGCCGTCGGTCTCCCTGACATAACATGTCATAGTATGAAAGCTAAATTCTACATAATTCAAATAATATATTCTAAAGCATCCAGTAGGTTCTAACCATAGATTAAATAGTTATGGCTTCATTACATAAAGCCTCGTTGGCGGGCAAGTCTCTACATCAGCTACGCCCCCTTCATGAATAAAAGGGACTAGTAGCTTTTATTCATGTACTGAACATTCTGGACACCAACACTAGTCTACTACTCAACAAAATAATTGACTAACTAAACTAACAACTACCTAAACCTATAGTAAGTCCCTACTCTAAAGAGGGAAATTGCAATGAGGACGTCTCTGTAGAGATGGTTTAATCCATGACGCATGGGGTAATCAACTAAAAGAATTAACGAACAACAAATACGCTCATGCCATCATGTCCAAACCCCACTCTACCAAAACCCTCTCGAAAAGGTTAGAGTGCATCCCGCTAAACAAAATGATATGGTCAAATCCATATCTTCCATTCTTGGTGACCTATATTTCTTCCTATACGAGGTTTACAATTAAATGAGAAAAGACTAAACTCGAAACAAACTTTGATCACTTAATAAACCATGCGTGTCATCGACAGCTTACGCAGAGATTATACTCTGTTAGCGTAATTGGCTACGTCAGTGAACGAGGCCTGTAGGAGTCCTACGCTAACTACATCAAACAATCTACTAAGTAACAAAAAAAGAATTAGATACACGCTTTTGTACTTCAAGAAATGTGGGCACCATTCACCCATCAGTCTTCAGCTCGTAGTAAATATGAAAATACAAAAAAAACACGCATTATTATCATGTCGAAATATTTCTAATCACATACATAACAATACACCTAGCATCAACTGTCCATCATGACAGACCTAAATAACCATGGCAACTATGCTGTATAACATCCAATAATTAATAAAATGACAAATAATACACAACCTAGAATTATTATAAACAAAAAGTTTCAATTCAATCGAATCCGTAAAAACTATTATGATACAAAACTGTTTAGAGTTAGCCATAAAAATTAAAATAAAATCATCTTTCAAAAATTGACAATAATAAAATTTACCTAAAGGAGAGTTCATACTATCGAATATTTTCTTCATCAAAGCTAGTCGTAATAAATTATTTTTAACCGACTTCGATGGAATGAGGTTCCCAGTTCGACCTATATATTTATTAATATATTTTATTTTTATTTTCCTATTCTTTGAACCTAATAAGGATTTCAATTTACTCCGTTTTACATATTTATTTATTACAGCGGGTTGCGGAACCATATTATATAACTTCACATCACGCGTGACCTTACTATTCGCTTTATCAAAACTTTGGCTGTCCGAACCACCATTATACACAATATCTCGCGAGGACTCGACAACAATATTCTCTAGTAACACAATTTGGTTAACCGGAGCACCATCATAATCCATTCGCGACAACTCGACGAAAACATTTTCCTCCACCTCAACGAATGCCTCAACATTCGTCTTGCATTCTACTATCACCAAGTTCTCTTCTAGAACGTCAGTGACAACACTATCTTGTACCTGCTGGTACAAAACATTAACTACTTCTTCTTCTTTCGGCACCTCGACATCAGGTTGCTCTGAAAGATTTCTACTTAATAAAATAATCGGACCGGACTGACCCGATTCATCCTTCTCTTCCTCGTGTTCTAGAGGGGACGAGACCGACTCCTGTGCCTCATTTTCATCTAGGCTGCTCTCTGGGCAGCTAGACACAGCAACCACATCTTTTTCAACACTGCCTGCTTGGCAGCCATCTTTTTCATTTCTCTGGGAAAATGAACCATTAATATCCTCAGACTTGACTTCTTTCGCCGATTCCACTACTGGAATTACGGCTTGCTGCTGTAAGAGTTGCCGCTTCCTTCTAGCGGGCCAATCATTAGCGAATTCTTCCCTTAACTTATCGCAAGTCTCCTCGAAAGACATGCCATCCTTGAAGAACAGTCGGTAGTAGGCGTTTGCAGTACTCTTCACAAAACAACCCAGAAGTACTGGATAACCGGCTTCCTCCCATTCCTTGCGCTGTGCAACCACTTTAAACTGTTCGAGGAAATCATCGAACTCCAAACCCTGAATACCATAATAATAGGGCATATCTTCCCCAGGGAAATAATCACGATCATGACGATACATCGTGGTTTATAATAACATTTAATAAGTGATACAAATACTTCTCTTTATTTCCTTTTATGCGATGCCGAAAAATCGCTCGTCTGTACTGCACTTTATAATATAGAACGATTATACGTACAATTCTTCGCTGCTATACCAGCGTAGTCATCAATCTGGCCCTATTAATAGGCCTTCCAGCTACTCCTGCTGGAATATTAAATGCTCTGGGAGCGAGCACTCGCTTTGCGCATCTGAAAAAATACTTCTACCCGGCGCCTCCACCAATTTGTAACGTTTATGCTACACTTGCACCTTTACGAACTATTGTAGGACTACGCTACGTTAAATGAAAGGTGCGAATAACTTGTAGAAGATTATATTAATAAGATTAACGAGAGGTAAGATTTACACGACCTTCGCTCTTAGTCGAGCCGTCGGTCTCCCTGACATAACATGTCATAGTATGAAAGCTATATTCTACATAATTCAAATAATATATTCTAAAGCATCCAGTAGGTTCTAACCATAGATTCAATAGTTATGGCTTCATTACATAAAGCCTCGTTGGCGGGCAAGTCTCTACAGTACCTACCATAACACCTACTGCGATCGCCAACATGCATCGGCCAAGCATGGCGATTACGGCTGAACCCCGCCTTGGGGGAGACCTATGCTCAGCAGTGGGCATCTAAAGGTTGACATGATGATGATACATTATATATTATACAAGAATTGCTCGTTTAAAGGTATTCGATAGTGGCAAAGTAACTACATAATAATTATATGCTTTTACCAGTTACACACATTTTTTTAAATTAAACTGGATAAGTACGGCATATTTAACATATTTAATGATTGACGTAATTAATTGAATTGTTGAGATATTAGGGGTTGGCCAAACTAAGCTCAAGTTCAGTTTAATAATTATTTATCAATGGATCTACCAAGATCCTTTCTTCCGTTATCAGTCGTTTCAGCTTTATGAGATACTAACCTTTGCACGTGACTTCGTCTGCCTCAATCGCAGATCATCACAAATGCAGAATGAAGTCGAATTGGTAGTTTAGCTGAGAAAGTGGAACAAACAAACTTACTTTCGTATTTATAAAATATACATTCTGTCAAGAAAGTACCGGGAATTAATAATATAATAAGCTCATTTAAAAGGATTGTCTAAATTCTTTTTTGACGCTAAGTTGGTACAATTGTCCTCTTCACTCACGCGGAGTTCGATCGTCACTGTTCATTCTGTTTGTTCATAGCGCGCCATTTTGTCAGTTCATGTCAACGGTGTTTTGCGATTATTACTTACCTATAGTAAAAAATATCGAAAAAATAATTCGTCTTAAATGTTGCATTGCAAATAGAATTCCGTGTGCAGAAGCTCTGAAAATGTTTCATAACGCTTTCAGTGAATCGAATTTATCAAAAACACGTGCGTCTGAATGATATAATGCATTTAAATGTGATCGAGATGTGGTGTAATATTACGGAAGGGACCTACTTTGAAGGCGATACAATAAACCAAGATGTTAAATACTTGTTTGTAAATAAATGGTTGGAATAATTCCCGGTACTTTCTTGACACTGTAGTATTAGTATACATTGTAATTTTAGAAACATGATCATTAGTATGATTCTTTGATCTTAAATTCAAGTTTTGCTAATATTTTGATAAACAAAAATCTTAATAATTGCTCCACAGAATTGCAAAAGTTCGTGATGTACCAACAACTTTATAATGACGCCAACAATTAGAGGTCAAAGAAGTTCCAAAGTTAATTGCAAGAATAGACACTGGTACAAATCTTCTATAACCTCAATATCGGACGAGAAGTTCAGTTTCTCAAAGCAAACCTCCTACAGAAACTTATATTTTGATTACCTAACCAACCTACACTAGACACCTGACGCCCGCGACCAAATAAATAATCAACTCAATTATTTTCCCCGAAACCATAGAATAGTGAAATCGTATAGAAGCGCCGAAGTAATCATTTACCGTTCCGTACAAATCTGCAAACGACTTGCCCTAGCTCAAACTTAAACTGCTCGCGTAATTTGAGCAGCCTCATTTTGTGTCGTCATTGAAACACAAACCGATTTTTTTTGTGAGGTAAGATGATGAGTTACTTTTTGAGTTGTGCTTAAGTTGTGTTATATGAGTCGCTGCATTAATTTTCATACAAAAGTCCTTAGTACCTAGTTCCAAACACAGCGCATTTGTTGTGAGTTTCAGTTGAATCATGCGACTCACAAAATTAGATTATTTAAGCCTCACTCACACTTAAAATACATGAAATTAAATGCAGCATAAATTATGCGATTTAAAAAACGTGACTAACAACTTACAAAATAACGCTCGTTTGGGTTCATCCTTAGAACTAAGCAAGAGTTTCCTTCTATACCTTTTTTATTCTATGCCAAGACCCTGTTACGCACCGAATAAGGTCGTACACAGGGGAGGAAAGGAAACTTTAGACATAATTATTAACAAGACACTTAAAATTAGGGTAAAACTTAACGCAACCCATGTCACATTACTTGTTGGAGTTAGTTCGTGACGTTTCGGAAGGCTGAGTTTGCTCAGTTAGAACTATTGAGTATTCTGATGTTTTTGATACGCCCTTGTCTGTGTGTGCTAGAAGTTAGGCCGTAGGGCTTTGAGGCGTGTGTGATATTTGGCGAAACAACTTGATTAAGTCAAAAATTGGTCACGTATTTCTGAGAGAGTAACTAACTTACTGACTTTGCTACTTTATGTGGTCTTGGTAACGAATGCTGTATATCAATGTCACATTTTTTTTTGTTTGGTGTATATTATGTGTGAAGTCAAAATCTAACATCGTGCAAAAATTTAAATTTTAAAGTTGCATAAATCTTGAGGTAAACAACTTTGTAACAGACGAACAAAATGTGATTATATAAAGGTTCCGTCTTTTCTTTTTAAGGTACGGAACTCTAAAAATGGAAGTTAACATTGTTCATATTTTAAATAATTAACAAACATGAGAATCAACTGACATAAGATTTTTCTATTGTACAGTTTATATAACTGAAATATGTTTCCTGTGTTCACACTCACAACATAGAGTAACGATTTCAAACACAAAGATATAAAAAACGATGTGTAAATCCAGGACATAGTCTACTTGTGTGTCAAGTTTCATCCAAATCCGTTCAGTTGTTAAAGAGTAATTGAGTTACAAACATCTAAACTTACAGACATGCAAACTTACACATTAGTACAAGTAATGATCCAAGCCCACAGAGATGCTAGGCGTACAACATTTTAGCATAACTGAAATTTTGAGTTTAGATAGAGGAATATATATTCCTCTCGAATGTCAAATGTACCGCATAGGTGCATAAGTAGCGGAGGTTTGACCATCACATTTTTCGCCCGACAGTCGTTGAGGTAGAAGGTATCGGTACGTGTTGGTACAAAGCTGGGGCCTTTTCATAAAGTTTGTAGGTCCAGCTTTTCAACAGAGAGTGTCAACAGAGAGTGCTATTCTGAGTCTGAAGCGAACTGTCATGTACTACACAGCGAGGAGGACGCCGGTATACGCGTGTTTCCTCGACTTGTCAAAAGCTTTTGAACTGGTTGTATATGATATACTGTGGGACAAGTTGAGGGACACGGGTGTGTCGGCGGAGTATACCTCCCTCCTCAAATACTGGTACTCTAACCAAAAGAACCGATTGAGATGGGTGGGTACTCTGTCGGACGAGTACAGGCTGGAATGCGGAGTTAGACGGGGGGTTAAGTTCGCCACTGCTATTTAACCTTTATATCGACCGGCTTATCGAGCGACTGAGCAGTACACATGTCGGCTGCCACATTCACGGAACATGTGTGAATAACATAAGCTATGCGGACGATATGGTGCTGCTCAGTTGCTATCGACTTGCGAGGCCTATGCGGAGGAGCATGGCTTAATATACAACTCAAAAAAGAGTGAGCTTCTTGTATTTAAAGCACCTAAGCAGCAGCCACGCCGTGTTCCGCCCATAAGTCTCAATGGCGTGGCACTAAAGGTTGTCAGTAACTTTAGGTACCTCGGCCACATTGTCACGAACGACCTAAAGGACGACGAAGATATAGAGAGGGAACGCAGGGCGTTGTCTGTGAGGAGCAATATGCTTGCCCGCAGGTTCGCTCGTTGTACTACAGACGTCAAAATAACTCTTTTTAAGGCGTTCTGTCAATCGTTTTACACGAGCGGCCTGTGGGTGTCTTATACGCGCCGAGCCTACAATGCCCTGCGTGTACAATTTAATAATGCATTCAAGATGCTGTTGGGACTGCCATGGCGCTGTAGCGCGTCGGGAATGTTCGCGGAGGCTCGCACAGATGGTTTTCATGCCATCATTCGGAAGAAAGCGGCCTCCATACTGCGGTGCCTGCATAGTAGTGGCAACAGCATTCTGAAAATGATTGCTGCCAGACCGGACTGCCCTGTCCAGAGTCACTGGGTGGGGACAGTCTTAGGTCTCAAATAAAAATGAATTACGAAAACTAACAATACTAACATATTTATCTAAGTAATATTGTTACTAACACCAAAATACTAATACAACTATGGACTGTAGTCTGAAATAAAGGTTATTATTATTATTATTATTATATTTTGCCCGCAAAACATACATAGGCTATGTTTTGCGGGCAAAATATAATAATAATTAATTAATTATAAAAGCATTAGGGATAACGAAGCTTAATGTCACCGAAATTTTCAAAATTGGAGCTATAGTTTCGAATATTGGCCCGTTCAAACAAACAAACTCTTTTACTTTACAAAATTGGTGAATTGACGTAACAACAACAGTTAACGTATAAAACACATACCTCTGGTAAAGTATGTAAGCACTATTTTATTAAATAGATCCCTTCGCATACCAATATGTCCATACATCTAACTTAAGTTAGCTTCGCATCACCGCGCACCAAGTCATGCGAGCTCTAACTTGCAGACAACTTCGCTATGTAAACACTGCTGGAATTCATGTTATCACTCCAAAGCTAGGAGGTGTGAAATTTCACGCTACGTGGATTTAACTTTGAGGGAATAGTTTGAGTTTTAGAGTTAATTGTCATAGTGGTATTATGATGTTGGAAGTCCTTTGGAGTTCGCGATGGAATAGTGTTAGGCGGTTATCAATTAAATCGGCTACTAGCGGTCATTGCACTTTATTCGTACAAACCATAAAAAAATTCTCTAGATCGTTTTTCATTTGTGTATTTCCACAAATATGTTTCCGTTTTTGAAAAATCAATGTTAAAAATGTAGGTGGGT
This sequence comes from Charanyca ferruginea, assembly GCA_947361185.1. Classification (NCBI taxonomy): domain Eukaryota; kingdom Metazoa; phylum Arthropoda; class Insecta; order Lepidoptera; family Noctuidae; genus Charanyca; species Charanyca ferruginea. Next base: position 10,090,903 of record OX376070.1, read on the forward strand.
GTCAATGACTGCAATTGCTACGTTAAAAGGGTTTTTCTATAGAAATAGAGTCGACACATTCTCTATAGACATAGAGTCGACAGATTTCTTACAATTAATGGTTTTAATAAAAGAAGTCAATAAACTGGTACTTAGCCTATAACTTAAAATCAACTCGGAGTCCAAATTATAGCAAATCAGGTCTAGTTTATTACCTTTCAAGGAATACATCGTGTCAATGCATATTACCCTGTATAGACTAAATTGTGTGTTCATTTTAAAAGTTTAAAACCAACTAATAAGTAATACAGTTACGGAATAAGATAAAAAAAACAAAGATCAAGACTATTGCATAAAAGAAGTTTGATGAATATTAACCTACCTACTCACTTATTTACTATGCCCGACAGGATATATAATAATCTAATATAAAAGTTAACCTAAGCTCACATTATGGAATGTAATAGAGAATTGAGTATTGAGTCTTACACTGTAAAATGTCAATACTTATCGAGCACAAGTTCCCCCATAATTGTAATAGAGAATTGAGTATTGAATCTTACACTGTAAATACTTATCGAGCACAAGTTCCCCCATAATTGTTGTGCTCTAAACTTGTATTTGTTCATTATGACAAGAACCTAGTCTAAATAAAAAAACTAGCCTCTTCCCCATAATATTCTTTCCAGTCTGTTCAAAAGCAGTGTATCGATAAAATGTTAAATCTAAAATAAGACAAGTACTTTGAACTACGCGTAGCTGGCGTAGCTGCTACGCGGTAAAGCAGCCGCTACGCAAACGGAATTTATGGAAGGTTGATTTTCGTAGTACAGCTACAGGATTGTACTAATATTCTGGCTGATCGTGGGTCGCAAGTGTTTCCAGAGACCCGTTCTTTATACCCGTTTTACAATAATAATTATTATAAAACGAAGATCCATTGATTTTATTATTTATAATAATAAAACTTATATTTCACAATAATAATAATAATATGTGGGGACATTTCCACACACGGCCATCTGACCCCAAACTAGGGAGACCCTGTACTATGGGTGTCAGACAGCTGATATACATACACAAATACATTTTTTTTTTTGTAAATACATACATATATAGATAAACAACACCCAGACACAAAGCAAACACAAGTGCTCATCACACCAATGTTCACCCTGGGCGGGAATCGAACCCGCAACACGCTGCGCAGCAGTCGATCACTCAGCCACTGCGCCAACCGTGTCGTCAAAAATATACGTCTTATTTAGATATTTAGTAGGGGGATTTATTTAAATTCCTTCTATTGTTCGTAATAAAAGACGATGGAAGGGTCTCGGACTCGTCAAACGTGTAACAATGGATGAAATTAGGTAATTATCAGTAACGATTAAATTCGATGCATTATTACTCAAATACAATAACAATAAACAACGCATACGTATCACAAAACCTTACGTAATTTACAAAGTTGGTCTCTTGAAATCTCTCGATATTTCAGCTCTCGACTCAATCAGGCAGACGCTGAGAGTCTCTTAAGGAGATTGTTCAGACTCCCATCGCTTCTTGTGAGCTCCAATCCGTCGCTTATTTTTATTATTAAGGTCAAATTAAATTGCATGGATTTTTATTTGAGAATTCTCGTTATTTGTGCAGCATTCCTTGCTGTATTTGTAATAAGTCGAAGTAATGAAAATAAATAAATAAACTGTATGACTGCTGAATTAATGACTGGAAATGGTAGGTAGCAAAGAAAAATGTTATCTTCGTCAATATAAAGTTAGGTATCTACTAACTTAGGAACGTTCGCATACCTCAACCTTATTTTGTCAAAAATAACTCTAATTTACATATTTTGACATTGATTGCTTCTGAAATGAGAATGCGGCTATAGAATTTGAACGCTTTTTATTATTAAAATTGGCCTTCAGGTGTTGTTCTATGCAGTTATCTATTAATTCATATGGACCAATCATAAATATTAAATAAAAGCTGTGTTGTAGTGCAGTTTAGTAGAGACAGCAGATATATTTTTCAAATTACAGAAATTTATCTGTCATGAAACTTTCATGATGGATAAAATTCAATAAGATTTTTCACTGTCTGAAAGATAGTCAGCCTGTATGTATGTATTGTCATGGCGCATGTGCATAACATAGCCCACCAAGCTAGGCTAATCTGTCACGCTGAAATGGATTTGGGCTGGACAATATGCACATGTCAGACGGTCATTGGGCCAAACGCACCACCTATTGGGTCCCTCTACCTAATGCGTCATCGCTTGCCATGTAGAGGGCAGGTCCAGGCGGAGATCTGGACTCCTTCGACAAAGACTAGTCCTAAATAGTCCTTAATAGTTGGAAGGAGAGTGCAGAAGCCTTTGCCTTGCAGTGGGAAAATTCAGGCTGAAAATAAAAAGAGAAAGAACGGCAATAAGGCTATCACTCCAGAGCACGTCTTGTTAGCGATTTTTCGTAATCAAGGTATTGTATCATGATAATTCAAAAACAGGCAACTACTTTGGACTGTAATACAAAATCCCATCGAAAACCTCCTACATTTTAAAATGCCAAGCCAGCCAGCAGCCAAGTTCAGGTCGAATTTGCTAACAAAAAAATTAAGATCTAAACGGGGGCCAAGTTCTGTAGATAACCCTGAAATTGATTTATACGTATAAGATGATAGGTTCAAAAACAGGCAACTACTCCGAGATGTAATACAAAATGTGAAAGAAAAACGGAGCAATACATGCCCCATAACACCGTCCCTTTTTGCATCAGAAGTTCAGAACCATAATGGCATTAACACGTCATTTTACACCCTGTGTACTACCAGGCGAGCATAAAAAGAACCCGATATATAAAATCATAATCTTTGTAGGTTGTTGGCTATAAATTCGTATGTTTTTTCATCGTGATATTTTTTCCAATATCATTTTATGGGCGAACGATAAGCCCTAAAGAAAAGTGATACATTGTCAAGCTTATTTCCCTAGCGGTATAAGAGATTAATTGGGTTCCGCGAAAAGAATGGAGCGCATTAATTTAATGTCAATAGTAGATTATCCTTCCTCATACATATTCAGGATTTTATTTTCTGCCGTACTATTTTTTTTTAATGTTTAAATTCCAGTGACTATTTCGCCGAAAAAAGCAACAGATAAAGAAAAACGGAACAGTATGAGAGAGTCCTTTGCACAGCAGTGAGACAGCACCATATCATACCATGGCTTAGTTGTTTCGATATTAAGATTTGGCGTAATAATAATAATATCATTTATTTCGGGTAACAAAAGACCCATAACATATATACCTTACAGACTATCATATATATTTATAAAAACCACAAAAACATTCCTAAACTCCATCTCCACCCTCCACTCCTCCATTTCTAAACTTCCTTCTTTTTTTTTCTATATTTTGGGGCAATTGTTGTGATAGAGAAAATATTTTTAAAGCCTAAAAACGCTGTCTTAGAGCATTGTTTAACTTAAAAGTTACAGACAGCTACAAACCCTTTTTCAAAACTCACGTTTTATTAACCTTTCCATGTCTTTACGCAATGGAACTTGCCGTTTTTGTAAAAGCTAATAGTACTTAAGTTATTTCCTAGTTTAAGAGACACAAGAATACGTACGACCACAATGAGGTCCCAATACCAAAATGTATTATGTACCGGTAGTTTTAAAATCACGTTATTAAAAGAAAGTGTAATGTGCATGGCACCAGTATTGTACCTATAATAAGATTCCAGATGATATTAAGGTACAACCTTTAAGACTGCTTAAGAAAGAACTAACATAATTCCTAATAAATAAATGTTATTATTCCTTATCAGATTTCTTAGCAGATAAATTGTAATATTTTAGAATCACTAGTCTAAAAATTTATCTTATTATGTAAGACAATTTTTGCATGCTTAACGGCAGAATGCACCAGACGCTTATTTTGTACTTAAGAACCCATTGTATTTACCTACATTCAGTGCAAATAAATAAAGCTATTTCTATATCATCTGCTTAGCGGTTTTCTCAACTATTGGGATCAAGTTCCAGGCTAACCGTGTGCAGCAGAATACCAGTATTTTAGATGAAGCAACTAACTATCTGACCTCTACAACCCAGGTACCGGGTAACACGATACCGCTTGGTAGGACTGGTTGTCAGATTTTCTGGTTTCTGACTACACTGTCAAAGATCTTCGAATGACAACCGGGACCTACGTTTATCGTGCTTTCCGCGATCGGAAGCAATCAGTGAGACAATAGAGGAAAAAAAACAATAAATGCCCAAAAACTTAACATTGGCAATTTAAAAATAAAACAATAACCTTCTAGTTTCTAAGCATTCCAATCCAATTACCTACATGATTCTTATCGTTATTTTTCATCATCGGAATCGTTATAATTATTACAGACTATCTTTTGGCCGTGACTTTATCCTCATGATTTTTTTAACGAATTCCTAATTTTATATAGCTCTCAAGGATAACGTAGCTCATTATTAGCGAAAGAATTTACAGAATCGAACAAGTAATTCCGGAGATTAGTTCAAGAGAACACAAATTCAACTTTAATTTATAAATTATACTAGCTGACGAAAAGTACCCAACAGAGGTTGTCCTGTCCCTATCTACGTGCGCTGTTCTAAAAATAGTTAGTGAAATTAAAAATAGTTAGTGAAATTAAAAATAGTTAGGATTAAAAAAAAGTTCATTTACAGATTTTCAAAATATTCACCTGCAATCCCAATGCACTTATACATACGGGTGAACCAGCTTTCAAAAAATCGAAAAGCAGTCGAAAAATAACCGTCGAAATTCTTCGATGCCCTCGTCTGCAGTGCTAAATTTTCGCCCACGAAGCATTTTTTTTACCGTGGGAAATAAAAAAAAATCGCATTGAGCTAAATCTGGGCTGTACGGAGGATGGGATAACATTTGTACCCCCGAATTTGTCAAATAGTCCATGGTTCTAGCAACTGTGTGAGCGGGCGCGTTATCTTGGTGAAAAAGAATGCCACGGACGCCGCTCCTTGGGCGCTCGCTATCCAACTCCCCGAAAGCTTAAGGTAGACAAACTTTGCTATACCATTCACTAGTAACTGTTCTACGGTCTTCTAGCGGAATTACTGCTACTGGTCCTGGTCCACTGTGTGGAAAAAACCGATATCATTTTTTTATTAACGGTCCGACCGCGAACAACTTTTGTGGGTAAATCGTCCTCTTTAAACACCCATTGCATGGATTATTGCTTCGTGAGAGGATCGTAGCTATATATCCATGATTCGCTAGTTGTAAGAATGTAGGATAAGTTTTGCGAAGTTCCTCCTTTAAACTTTTCTAACATAAAACCTTTTAAGACCTGAGGTCTAGCAGGGCATTTATATTGTACTGAATTTCATTATAACCCGCTAGTTATTAATGTGATTTAAATTTGGAACATAAAGAAGAAATCGCATACGAACGTTTGCACCAATCAACACGACGGCATTTTTGCTCATCGGTGAGAGAATGAGGTATCCATCGCGAAACCAGCTTCCTAACTTTAAGGTGTTCATGCAGGATGGTGGAAACTGCCTGTGATCCAATGTTTTATAATGTCTATTCTCTCGCAATAGCCACTCTACCCTGATGAAGTTTTCATGAGTTACTGCCGTTGGTGGTCGGCCGGGTCTGGGGTCATCGTTTAAGTTCTCTCGACCACGTTTAAATTCACGAAACCAATAAGTAATTGTTGCTAACGCAGGAGCAGACTCCCCAAAAGCAGCTTGTAAATTTTCTTGAGATTCCTTGAAAGTTAACCCTCGTTTATAATCATAGAAAATCATAGCACGAAAAGCTTCCCGCGAGACGTCCATTGTTGCAAACAAAAAAAAGAGTGACAGATAATCAGATAATCTTAAAACATTTATTTAAAAAAACAAACTACACATTGGTGGCCAGTGATTTTCACAATGGAGGTTTGTGTTGAAATTAGCCGTCAGTTCAATATAGTTTCATGAAAGAAGAGGTTGTATTTATTCGGTGGCTATCAATTTTCGGAACAACTTAGGATGTATACCAAACTACCTACCTTTCCTGCCTACCTACCTACCCTGCATATCTGCCTACCCTATCTACCTACTCTACTCTACCTACCCTATCTACCTACTCTACTCTACCTACCCTACTCTACCTACCCTACTCTACCTACTTACCTACCTGCACCTACCTACCTACACCTACCTACCTACACCTACCTACCTACACCTACCTACCTACACCTACCTACCTACACCTACCTATCTACACCTACCTGCCTACACCTACCTGCCTACACCTACCTACCTGCCTACACCTACCTGCCTACACCTACCTGCCTACACCTACCTGCCTACACCTACCTGCCTACACCTACCTGCCTACACCTACCTGCCTACACCTACCTGCCTACACCTACCTGCCTACACCTACCTGCCTACACCTACCTGCCTACACCTACCTGCCTACACCTACCTGCCTACACCTACCTGCCTACACCTACCTGCCTACATCTACCTGCCTACACCTACCTGCCTACACCTACCTACCTACACCTACCTACCTACACCTACCTACCTACACCTACCTACCTACACCTACCTACCTACACCTACCTACCTACACCTACCTACCTACACCTACCTACCTACACCTACCTACCTACACCTACCTACCTACACCTACCTACCTACACCTACCTACCTACACCTACCTACCTACACCTACCTACCTACACCTACCTACCTACACCTACCTACCTACCTAAATATTTCAAGATCAAAATTTGCCTAATCGGTCCGGCCGTTCTCAAGTTTTAGCAAGACTAACGAACAGTAATTCACTTTTATTTACATAGATGTAGTGATGTAATGAAGCGATTATAATACCTACTCAATTTACCAGGTGGCGCCACTAACAACACGTTAAAAACATCGACATACCGCTACATTATTTTAATTAACAAAGAGGTTGTTATCAAAGCTTTCCGCGATACATTTTAATATGGCCAGGTTATTATAAAGTCAGGCACGGAACAGATACCTCATTAACTGATAAAGCAAAGGATTTATTTAAACGAAGCGTGTAGGTAATTGCGAGTGAAGTAAGTTAATCTATGCTAATATTATAAAGCGCTAATGAGCGGTAATCTTAGGAACTGCTAGTCTGATTTGAAAAAATCTTTATGCTTTATACATGAAGCCTGTTTAGCGAGGTAGATTATAAGCTATATGCCATCACGCTACAACCTACGGCAGCGAAGCTGTACCTACCCAAAGACTTAACGCAAGTGAAACCGCGGGTTGTAGTCGGTACCTACTGGAATAAAGAACGAAATAAATTGTTAGTAGAAAACACTTCACTATTAGAATTCTTCCTTGAAAAGTAACGTTATTAATGTACAGTCGAATAAAGAGGTTGGTATACGGGGAAAATATTAAATTTTTTCATTACACTGCCAATATTCAATTGTGTGCGTGATCATTTAGGTATAGGAGTGATTTCAAACAATTGACTACACAACTCAATCAAAAACATTGTTTAAAAATCGTTGCAAGTTAGTAGCCCTTATAAGAATCTCTTTTCTCAACTGTACCTACTAATGGTATGTAAAATTAAGGTAAGTGCCCGTCATGTCATCATCATCATCATTATTATTATAGACAACCTTGTCGTACCTACTTACTCCAAGCTTACTTTGCGTTTGCCGTTATTTCCTGGTGTTTTTCTCATTCAGGTCAAGTACCCACAGTGTTTTGTAGGTCAGCCACCTATTTGACTGACAAGCCCGCCACACTATTCCCTAAACACTGTAACTCCTGTAAGCCAGAATCAACAGTGGCGACCACCAGAAAAGCGCCAGAGCAATGAAGCTCGACGAGTCCCAGAGAAACGATTCAACTGTCTTGGATCCCGCAACGAAATTAATCAGAAAAGAACAGCGGATGAGTAAGAAAAACATATTTTCCACTTCCCTCCAAATCAAGCAGGAGACAGAACAGAACTAGGCCAATAGGCACAAAGGGACGTTTACAACTGGGAGAAACCCAGTTGCTAAGCACCTATTTGACTGTTGGTGATCCACACTTCTTCTCCGATATTCCTCCCTCATAACCCAAAGTAGCCCGTAGGGTATCCGTACTAGAATAGAACCCACCCATGGATATCATGCCGAGGGTTTCGTAAAAGGCGACTAAGGGAAAATCCGGAAGTCGGGCAGCAGCGGCTTCCGTGTACTCAACAATTTCACTGCAATCCCCAAGACGTCTGCCAAGTGGTCTTCTTCTGCCTGGTGATGATGATGAACCCAAGATAATTGTAAAATACAGATTCATGAGTTGTTTTGCAATGACTACAAGTATCCCGCGGTCTAAAACCTTTTACAACAATTCATATTTCCACGCTAATGTTTTAAATTATAATATTCCAATATTATAACAATAATGATTACACACTAATATTATTTGACGCTGACAGGAGGGATTGGTCCACACTTGCTCTGAACAGAGAGGATTAGAAAGGAGAAAGAGCGGGTTTTGCCCTGCAGTGGGGCAACATAGACTAAAAAATATGTGAAAGTTTGCCATAAAAAGTAGCTTGAGATTTGACTATGGACCGACTACCTCTGCATCTGCGATAACCAATGTCGCTGGTAAAAACTCTTTTATTTATTTATTTAATTAAACATGGAATCATTACAGACACAAAACAATAACCTATCAACGAAAAACAAAATAATGTAAGCATTAAATAACAACAATAATATATGGGGACATTTCACACATGGCCATCTGACCCCAAACTAGGAAGACCCTGTACTATAGCTGTCAGACAGCTGATATAAATACACAAATACATTTTAATACATACACTTATTTCAATTAAACCATTTGCAGGCACTTTTGAATTGTCAGAGTCAGTTAGTTAGTCAGAAAGTTGAAGCTAGTTGCTTGTTCCAAAACGTAGGGTAGGTCTCTATGGAGAAGAACGAGCAACAAACTCCACGGACACTCTTTTCAGCAAAGCTTTTATAAAATCCTGGTTACATTATTCTTGTTGCTTCTATATGTGAAAACAATCTAAGTGAAGAGAAATGCAAAACATTTACTAATTAATTAATATAAAAGCCATGGCAGTTAAGAGATGACCAATCTGAACTGTTTTAGGTACAGTCAACAGCAAAAGTAGATGATCAAAATCAGAAATTCAATACTAATTTACTAACACTAATTTATATAATTTATTACTAGTTTATTTATTAAAAGTATGTGATTGTCACACACATACTTTTGAATCACTTCGACGCCACACAGTTCTGACGCGAACTCCGTTCATTAGTATTGAATTTCTGATTTTGATCATCTACTTTTGCTGTTGACTGTACACAAATAATAATAACATCAGCCTATAATTGCTCCCACTGCAGGGCAAAGGCATCTTCTCATACAGAGAAGACACGAGCATTTTTCGCGAAATTTATCGATTATAAAGTCCGTTACTTCACGATGTTTTCCTTCACCAATGTCAGTCCATCATAATGTCCAAGATAAACTTAGAAAGTACATATGAAATTTAAAAAGCTACATTTGTACTTTACTTCTCTTCTATACTTAATATATGTGTAATCACAAAAACCATACAAAACGAGTTAATTAGATAGTCACATTACATTAATTTAATTTTTACACACCGTCGGTCAACCACCGAAAGATTAAATAACGGTAATAATAAAATATATCAATGTCAGTAATACATTAATACATTACTCTGTACCAAATGTGAATTTAATTCACTTTTAATAGCAAGCCCTGTGAATGATTACTTTTTTGATTAGGAATTCTAATGATATTTATAATAACCAGTGATATATTGATACTCAATAATACTTAGTCATGATCATCATCATGTCAACCTTTAGACGCCCACTGCTGGGCATAGGTCTCCCCCAAAGGGGGGTTCAGCCGTAATTGTCATGCTTGACCGATGCATGTTGCCGACCGCAGTAGGTGTTATGGTACTCAGAAGGACGCTGCTGCCCATCTTCTGGTCAATATCCCACTGTCGCCTTCTACGTCACCTACCAGGCTGCACTAAAAGTATCGGGAATGGAATATTTCCACTTTTCCTGTCATATTAAAATCTTTTTAATTGAAAACTCCTTGGTTTTAAAAATCGAATACCATTTATTTATTTAAAAAAAGATTCTCGGTCTTGTCACAAGGTTTTGTCAAACTTGTTTAGTCGTTGAGAAAATGAAGTAGACTGGAGAAAATTCAAGAGCGATGATTTATTATGACTTTCGAAGTGGTTTATCACAAAAACAGTGTGTTGACCGGATGATTTCTGCATTTGGTGATGAAGCCCCATCCAAAACCACAATTTATTGCTGGTTTGCTGAATTTCAACGTGGACGTGTCAAGCTCAGTGATGATCCCCGACAAGGTCGTCCAAAAACTGCAGTCACCCAAGAAAACGTTGATGCTGTGCGTAAGCTGATTGAGGAAGATCGACATGTGACATACCGCGAAATTCAGGCAACTTTAGACATTAGCATGAGTCAAATACAAATAATCTTGCATGAACAATTAGGTGTAAAATAGTTGTTTTCCCGATGGATACCGCATTCGCTCTGTGAAAAGCAAAAAGCGGCTCGCGTTACTTGGTGCGTCAGAACTCTCGAAAGATCCACGCAGGATCCTCAAATGCTGTATACAATATCGTATCAGGTGACGAATCCTGGATATACGCGTACGAACTCGAAACAAAAAACCAGTCACGAGTTTGGGTGTTCGAAAATGAGTTAAAACCAACAAAAACTGTTCGTTCACGGAGTGTTGCAAAAAAAATGGTGGCCACGTCTCCAAAACCGGCCATGTTGCGACTATTCCTCTTGAGAGACAAAGAACGGTTAATGCAGAATGGTATATATATATTTGCCACAGGTCGTTTCTGAACTCCGTAAAGAGAACTGCAACCGCCGCATCATCCTCCATCACGACAATGCGAGTTCTCACACTGCGCACAGAACAAAAGAGTTTCGCCGTACAGCCCCGACCTAAGCCCTAATGATTTCTATACTTTCCCTAAAATAAAGAATAAATTGCGTGGTCAGAGATTTTCATCACCTGAAGAAGCTGTGGACGCCTACAAAACGGCCATTTTGGAAACCCCAACTTCCGAATGGAATGGTTGCTTCAATGATTGGTTCCATCGTATGGAAAAATGTGTCAGGACAGTGCCAGAAACTCTATAGAACTTTGCCCCACTCAATAAAAGTCTTGTACAAGCTTGTAATATGTAGCATCTTACTGCTTATTCATTGCTGATAACTAAACATTAGTCTTAATGACGGCAGAACTTGCCATTTGTTTAAATCAAAAAACTGTATTTACATTCCTTTTAGCATTGATTAGTAATCCGCAAGTAATAATAATAATGTTGTTCATTTGCCAACAAAAAAGTTCTTTACATTTCCTTATAATCTACATTATCAATTAGGTTCTCAAAAAAAAAACAAATATAAGACACAAAGGAAGCATTTTGCTAATGAACTCCACACAACTCCACACTCGAGCCTGTCTCATGGAAACAAACCAAGAACGCAAGTTCACAAGTTCGCAAGTTCTAAAGCAAAATAATTTATTATAATAAGATCATTCCAATAAGAAGAATAAGATCATTACAATTATTTTATTAAATTACTTTTTCTGTAAATGGGTGGGGCAGGATCTGGCATTGTCATTTCGAGGAGAATACTTCGAAAAGCAATAAATACATTTTTAAATAGTAATGTTGTGTCACTTCCTTTGATTCCCGAAATTTTCAGTGCCGCCCTCGTAAGGGTAGAAATGGTAGTGCTATTCGCGACCGGTACGACACGGCTTCACCATGGTTATCTATAGGTACTAAATTCTATCTCGCACTTAACCCTTTCCCAATGACTTACCTAGGTTCGATTCCCAAGTCAGGCAGTGTGTGTATTTCCATTAAGAATTTCTCAGTACAAACTCGGAGTTTGGAAATTCGCACCTCGATACCTCGGAAACCACGTAAAACCTTTGTTTCTGCAACTGATCAGGGCCTTATTAGGCAAAATGCCTTTCTGTAGCGTTAACGCCAACGGAAACATCAAATTGAATGGAGTTGACGTTTGCTTACCAGATGTCACGTGATGCAAATGTGTCAACTGCATACAGGCCCCTGATTGCCATACCAACTGACTTTGGGAATGAAGGAAGAGATTGCATCTGTGGTTACACTCACACTTGTGCACGTATGTATAATATCTCGTTTGTACCTGGCTAGCCTTCATTGAAATTGACCTCCGTGACCGAATACTTTAGGCCTGATTTGTGTCTGATGAAGGTTAGAATATATACTACTTACCTTCGGCTTACTGAAGATTCGAACACTATATATTTGTCGGATCGTCAGGTGCGGTCGAGGAGGAGTGCCGAGCGGTATAGTACATCGTCAGGACTATAGGCGTTCCCATAATCCCATTAGGGATGAACAAGATCTGTAAAAACAATTACACACTATTAGTAAAGAAAACACAATACAAATGGTAATCAGTAACAAGAATAAAGTAAGTTAAAGGTACAGCAACAATACAGTTAATCGAACAGACCATTAAGGTCCCACAGTTCGTACAGTGGCCAAGCCACCCAATGATAAACGAACAAACCCTTAAGGTTTATAGTTCGTACAGTAGCATAAGCCACCCAAATACAAAGTGTATCGCTCGCTAGCAGCAAGCCTATACAGCTATGTGAATATAAAGCAGCGCTGTACCAGGTGAACCGACAGTATTGTCGGGAGCAAGAACTCTTTACTGAGTCGAATCCGAGGATCGACTGCCATACTTCGGAGTGCACGCTCTTTTATAAGGCGATGCCCCCACCTTGCAACCTCTCCTTAACAAGTCTGTCCATGCGCACGGAAGTGCGTCACGCGTTTACTTGATACAAAACACTAAAATGTGCTGAATCTAATAAGATTTAATTATAAAGTACTCAAATAACACAATAATAATTGTCATGAATAAACAATAGTGATTTCATAAAGTAATTCGTTAAAAGTAACGTGTCAACAATTGTTTTTAATAAAACCATCGATAACAATTATCGAAATAAAGTAACCACAAATCAGTGTGCATACACTGAGTACACAAAAATGTTTCATGTTTCGAATTAATAGACAATAATTGATAGTAAAATCACATAAATTAACAATAAGAAAAACAAATCAACAAATTCTGTTGACTACCCACAATAGTGATTAATGAACCGTCTCCGACATATTCATACACAATGTCCGAAACGATATTTTTTGACTGATGATTCGGACACCATCTAAAAGCCGTTTTGTACAGTCGGATAAAAAACTTCCAACGAGCGAAATCCGTCTTCTGCCCAACCTATAGTTGTAAAAAAACAGTTGTTAACCGGATTTTATCGTTTTAATCACTATTGTTCTTACAATCTTGCTTACTTTACAGTCACGATCTGAAGTTTAATACTCAGTGTTACCTACCAATGTATTCTCTGTTTTCTGTTCTGTAAATATATAAATCGTACTTCATAATCCTACCACCTCGCAATGGTAAAAAAATATTCTGTTATATAAAAAAAAATCCGACATCTTTTCGTTCATCCTCGCAAATATAGAGAACATTACACGCTTCGTCAATTATGCCTGCTTGGTTCGCTTGGGTCGGCAGATGCTTAGCCCGGTCAATCAATGTCAATCATAGTTTGGGATGCTTGACACCCGATATATCGATTCCTCTATTCTTGGTCACGTACTGGGAATACGTGTACAGGAGTATAGATAGCGACACAACAATACGAATGATAGAAACCGGAGAATTGTTTAATTGGATTCGTACAAAGAAGATATATTGTGTTAACTGAAATTTAAAGGAAATTCTTTGATACATGTAGGCACGATATAGAAATATTACTGCTTACAATTGGAAATTACTCAATAGTAGTTTCTGTCCGTCCACGACTTCCTCCGTGTGGAATTAAAACATGCCATAAAACATGCCAATGACAATAGCATAGATATCCGAGACAATATAGTTTTCTTTATGCCAGAGATTATACCTCACAAACAAAAAAAAGCAAGACAAACTTTAGGTTCCTCTTTATAACTTTACTAGCGTTGTTGTCACATAAATAAAAAAATAGCCTACGACTATTCTGAGACCAAATATACACAAACAATTACATAAAAATCGGACAAACCGTTTCGGAGGAATTCAATAACAGAGATTTTTATAAATTAGAAGATATACCTGGTATAGATAAATAAATATATATAATCATTCAGAATCTAAATTAAGATACACATAACAATAAAGCTACCTAATTGCTACGTGAATATAATAGAGGTAAAATACATGAAAATTAACGCAAGGAATAGATAATGATGATACGATTAGCAAAAGATAAAGAGAGTTAAAGGGAATGACCCATTTCACATTGATAAGACAATGGCATCAGAAGCCTTACCCTTGAATTTAATCTAAGATAAGTTCAAGACATAAAAAATGATAAGACTAAGCAAGCTGAGCAAAAATTCTATCTAAAAGATATCAACTCAGACTAACAATTAATCTGGTAAGAGATTACACCAACCAAACCAGTACATGTCAGATCTTTACGCTTGTCAACTGTCTCGAAATATTTGGAGCGGCAAACACGCGTACAGTTAGTGAAGAAAGTGGTCTATCAATTTTAATATTTCCTATAAAAAGGTTTTTTGTTGTGGTTTAACTAGGAAAATATATTGGACAGTCGGTATATACGCTACAATATATCGTGAAGTACTCGTTAGTTTTGCAAACGGTTGTATGAAGTGAAAACTAATTTGAATTTAAACTCGGCACTCAACACTATAGCTTCAAACATTGTAATGAATGGTGAAGACTTGGATGGCAAAATGTAAAATATAAGCTCAAACTTTGACATGCTCAAAAAATATCCATGCCAATCATTTGCGAAACCTATTTGAAACATTGCAATGTTTAGCACTGGGGTTAGTCTGGTACACTACTTTTATGCCTAACTGTACAAGGAAGACTTATGACAACCCTCGTCAAATAGTGGGGCAGTGCAGGGCTGCTACACGAAAAACGTTTTACTTCAACCAGCATTTTATTGGTTTCAATTTCACCGTTGCGTTGTCGCGGATAATACGCTCTACAGTAATACCTACGCGGTGTACAGTAACGTTTTTGGCTCGAATACG
The DNA here is from genome assembly GCA_947361185.1 of Charanyca ferruginea. Taxonomy (NCBI): domain Eukaryota; kingdom Metazoa; phylum Arthropoda; class Insecta; order Lepidoptera; family Noctuidae; genus Charanyca; species Charanyca ferruginea. The sequence goes on from OX376070.1 coordinate 10,106,154, forward strand.
CGTTTTGGTCGGCCATTAGTGCAGTACGCTACCGGATTTTCGTATGATGAGTCATGAGTTTATAATACGAGAATTGGAAGGGATTGTTTCGTAGTTTTAATTTGTTTTTGTTCGTAGGTAAATGTTTTATATGGAATTGTGTTGGTCTAGCTTGTTCGTTTTTTGTTTTTCAGCCAGTATATGGCTACATCGACATCTTATCAAATGAGAAGAAATTTATGTAAATGCAACTTATTATTAAAACCATTTGAGTACAGTGAGTAATGTCTGTCATTCTTACTCATTTCAAAACTAAAACATCAAAAACCGCTATAAGTAAATACCTTTTCAATAACCAAGTAATTTTCGAAATGAATAACATAATAACAAGTCCTAACTTCGCTTATAAGTTTGTACGGGAGCGACAAATTAACATCATGTTTCCAGAACGAACCGTTACATTTCGACCTTTATTACTTACAAAGTAGGGGTTAAAATTCCGTGTAAATTCAGTATGAATAACACTATCACCAGTACATTACTGGGGCATAGTTGTGACAGCATGTTTACACAGTGACGGGAGTTAATTTAGTTGAACGCGTTGTGCGCTCTTCGAAATATTATTAATTTTATCACAATTCCATTGTCACGTACATTCGTTATAATTTAATTAACTCTAATGAAATATAAATTATAATTTGGCTGAAGTATGTATTGAAAACAAACGCTTATTTGTAAAGGTATTAATTTTAACACCGGATGGAATGAAGAATGATATTGTTTAATTAAATATTGTTGGTTAGTATTACATGAGATGGTGTGTGGGTGGGATAAGTTTTTCATTTTGTACATTAAGACAATTTTTTTTAAATACGTAGGTAATTGTTTTCTTAAACTATTTTTTTTACTCAATTACGTATAAGTTTAAATCTTTTAACTTTTTAATTATCATTTTTGTTGTCCACCTGCTATGTTAACTCTTTACCACCCTTGGTAGACTGATAGAGAATGCCTACTATATTAAGTCCGCTTTTGTACCTTTGTGCATGAAGTATAAATAAATAAATAATAATAAGTCTTTACCAAATATCACAAGGTATAATTTCGTTGCTAAACGAGTAATACGAGGTGAAGTCGTTACAGTCACTGGATTTAGCAACGAAATTGTTTTGAAGTTTAACCTCGAAAGCTTAGAAACGAACATGAAGAGATTTACTTAATTGTACCAACATCATAGAACAAATATTTGTATGGCCTTCAGGTAGCTGTACCGGGTCTCATTGGTGTATATAATGTGAGTTTATATTATTATGTTTGTTCAAGCACCCACGATACAGGAGAAAATAAAAACGAGGGGTAAAGTTTTAAAAAAAAAATTGGTTGTCTGTAAAGTCGATTTACGGACGATACTTTTACGTGATAACGTCATAAAGAAACATAATGGCTAACATATATAACATAAGGAAATAATGGCTTCCATCGAGGTAGGCGGAGCTTATTACTTGGGCCGATCGTGCCTCTCTATCGCTTGTTCCGCGCTCTCGCTTGCACGCTCAGGCTCAGGCGGAACGTGACACTTGTTCGTGCGTGCAGCCGGTGTTCATCGATTTATAAGACGTTATCACGTCAAAAAGAAACATATTTATGTATCTACCTATTTATGAATACCAGTAAATTAAAATTGCATATCCACCAACCCTATCTTTACTTAAATTTAAGTCAATTAACTAGTCTGTAAAGTTTTTATGAATAAATAAAATTATTATTATTCCATTTATTCTTTCTATATACATATAAATAACACGTTTAAATATTAATATAAAAATAAAAATCCACCGGTATCAGGAACAGGGCCCAAGATACCGGCGCGCGGTCAGGGTTCGTGTCCAGAAGTACTTCCTAAATTATTATTACTATTACAGTAGAAGCCGATATTTTATCATTAACTAATAACCAAGAACTAGCCACCTTTAGCTAAATTTAACTTTCAATTAGATAAAAGGCAGTACAACAGAAATAAAACACTCTAAATCTAAATAAAAATATCTATTACTTACTAAATAATGTACCATTACAATATTGAATAACATCTCAAACAAATATTTTTAAAAGGCTCTTCAGTAAGAGTTGTAGGTACAAGGCAGCTAATTAAAATGTCTCCAGTATCAGTGTTGTCGCTAAGATAATAATCCAGGCCAATCCACGCTGTAGCTAACTTGAGCTATCACGGGCTCAGGCTAACAAGAATCCATCCTGTACGAGACAGATCTTTTGCATAGGATGAAAATTAACAGTAGGTCAATACTGTAGGCATAAGAAGAAAAGAAAAATAGTAATGAAAAGTATTTTCATAAAACTTTTTCCAAATAAATAATTAAATATTACTGCTTCAGTCTAACATTAGTAAATGTGCTTGAACCTTAAGTGTGCGTTCACCTTTAGCCGCCTTTACGGCTATTAATCGACAACGATCAAAATTTAAGTTGAATTGCCAGTAAACTTGACAAAAAAGTGGCCGTAACCACCAGCCTTGATCAAATTTTTTAAATAATATTTAGAATTTGTAACAACAAGGAAAACTGGCATAAGACCAATCTGAACTCTAGTCAAGACCAAATCAAACCGAAAAATATCATGCAACAGAAAAAAAATTGGTACCACCTCACTCGTACTGTTTCTCTTACCCTATGTGCTCAAGTAAGTGAAACTATACTCACGCGAGAAGGCTGCCAGAACATGTCACTAAGTTAGCCGTCCTTGTACAACTTCCGACTCGCCTTGTCGTTAACTTATGAAATCCATTTCAATTGTCAAGTTTTAATTGTTATTGATCAGTTTGTGATGTTATCCGTTGTTTAACGGTTGTGGAACAATAACAATTCGCACCCCCCAGTGCAATAAAGACGTAAGAGGAATACACTAACTTTACAAGGGAGCAAAAAAACTGTTTAAGTATTGATTTCAAATCAACTAATAAATCAATGCTTAGAGTAAATTGAAAAATAAATTGGTTTTCAGTGCTAAAATATAGCATTATTTTTAGAGAATTTGTGTTTTGGAATTAACTATTTAATAGTGTCTTCCACCCCATTGGTTCCTTTTTTGTTCGAGTAGCTGGTGGTTAGAGTGCCATTATCAACAACTGCATCTTGTCACCTCTTAACCAGGAATATCCGTTTTGTTCTTCATCCTATGATTTTCTGTTATATATATCATAAAATAGTAAAAAAATCAAGCTTTATTTTTGTATATGTTTAAAATAGCTCAAACAATCTCGTTAAAAGATATTTAATATTTAAAGTTATACAGACGTTTTCCATATTTAATTTAGACCAATTCTTAAATGTAACAAATTTTACTTCAATCTTCTTTTTATTATAAATAATTATTATGTTGTAACTTCTCATGGATACGTCTTTTCCGAAGTTTTATATTATGATAAATACAGAGGCTAAGTACTCTTTACGTCCATTTTTACTTAATTTTCTTTTACATATCACTCTGTACGACCATATTACAACTTTGTTTGATAGATAATAAAATTAATTGCAAACTATAAGAAATATTAAGCCTCTAGGTAAAATATATTTCAGTGGTGTATTAAAAAAGGTTTTAAAAAAATGGCACGTTATTATAATATTAAACATAACTATAAAAATGTATCACCTTAAAGATTACAAAATAGGGAATCAATTAGTCGTAACCTTAGAAAAGCCAATTACACATTAATTAACGCTAAGCTGAAAGCCATTAACTGGATGGAGGAATTTCCTGATCTGCCTAGTGTCGACGCAATGGTGGAGGTACTCTACGAGCACCTGAATAATATTGTTGATGAGTGCGTAGGTACCCAAATACAAGGTAAGAAATAGCAAGTACCCAGCGTGATTCACTGGGCCTCTCAAAAAGTTACTTAATAAAAAGGAAAAACTTAGGAGTCGCTTTGAAAAATACAAAATCCTAGAGATAACTTCGTGTATACATTCTTTGATGAGAGACCAAAAATCATGATCAAAAGCTGTTACGAGAACTATGTAAATAACATCGAAAAAGTTATCATAAAGCACCCTAAGTTGTTCTGGTCCTTTGTAAATGCCAAAAAACCCAAGCCTAGTGAATTTCCATCAGAGATAACCTTGGAGAACAAGACAGCAGCTACTGGAGAGGGGATTTGTGAACTTTTTGCTACGCACTTCTCTTCAACATTCATACAATCATTGAGTGATCATGAACGTATGAGGTCCTGTGCGTACCATCAAGTCTCACTGTGTAAAATAAAATTTACCGAGAAAGAGGTCTTGAAAGTTTTGGAAAAATTAAACGTTTGCAAAGGTCCGGGCTGATGTGATGGTTTTCCACCTGTGTTTATAATAAGATGTGCAACTAACTTAGCACTACCTCTATGTGAAATATTCAACACATCAATTAAATCATCGCAGTTTCCTGCGAAATGGAAAACAGCAAATATCGTCCCAATATTTATAAAAGGAAAAGTAGATGATGTTAAAAATTACCGTCCCATATCGGTGCTACCAATATTCTCAAAAATATTTGAGACGCTGGTATGCCCTATTTTGACATCACATGTTAAAAAACAGCTGGCCCCTCAACAGCACGGATTTTGCAATAACAAATCTACCTGTACTAACCTGGTCCACTATATCAATGAAATTTGTAAGTCCCTCGATTCCCATAAGCAAGTTGATGCTATTTACACCGACTTCAGCAGCGCATTAGATAAAGTCGACCACAAGATCCTTGTAAACAAGTTGGAAAACTACGGTGTGCATGGACATCTGCTACAATGGTTCGTGTCGTACTTATCTGAGAGAAAGCAAAAAGTAGTGGTAAAGGGATATGAATCCCAACTCTATATGGCCACATCTGGGGTACCACAAGGGTCTCACTTGGGTTCAATTCTCTTTCTGATTTTTGTTAACGACATTGTAAATTCCATAAAGTATAGCAACTGTTTAAATTTTTGCGGACGATTTAAAAATTTACAAGGAAATTAAGTCTCAAGAAGATGTGGCTCAACTTCAGAAAGATTTGAACTCTATTTCCCAATGGTGCCATAAAAACAGAATGTTACTTGACGCCACCAAGTGCTACCACATGACATTTACAAGGAAAAAAAATGTATAGCCATCTTCGTACATGCTAAACGGTATGGCACTTAAAAAGGTCGATGCAATTCGCGACCTGGGCGTACAGCTAGACAGTAAGCTATCTTTTACGGGTCATATAGATACTATAGCCTCCAAAGCTTCTAATATGTCTGGTTTCATAAGAAGAACATGTAAGGATTTCCAATCTACCTCAACCCTAAATCTGCTTTACAAAACTCTCGTGCGAAGTATTTTGGACTATGCGTCCCCCGCCTGGAACCCCAAATACCGTGTACATGTTAACCGAATAGAATCCATCCAAAGAAAATTTACTAGATATCTACAGTTTAGGTCTAGTACCTATCCGAAGGAAGCCCATTACCACCAACGGTTACCTATCGTAAGGTCGAAAAATATTTGACCGGATTTCATTTCACCTAAAACTTTTCAACTATTATCGTTTCGTTTTTTTTACTTCATCGAAGTCACGTCTGCCTCTGTATCAGTTGACCTATTATCAATTCGATTTTTTTCGTTATTCCGACGTTTCATTTGGTCGATAAACTTTTTACCGAAGTTAGACTTAGCCGAATAACATTTGTTCGAAGTATTATGATTCCAAACATTCATTATGCCACTGTTTTAATTACCATATTTTCATTTCATCAAACGCCTAGAAAGTTTGTGCACACTATTTCATATCTGCTTCATTCTGCTATCTGCTTGCTTGCATGCAGCATGCAAGCAAGCATGCAGCGTGCAAACAAGCATGAAACATGCAAGCAGACATGCAAGCAGGTATGCAACATACACAAGCATTGTTTCTGTCACGGCTCCGGCGCTGCGGGGTCTGAGCGGCCCCACGCGAGCTTATCGTCGCAGATGGTTTTAATGCTCACCACGCGAGGCGAGCCTTCAAACCGCCTGCTCCTCAGCTCGCGGGCCGCCCCACCCCTCCGCGCCTACGCGGGCTTAAATTACACTCTAGGTGTAGGGCAGACAAGACTGCGTGAAGTCGGTTTTGCAGCGATTCGTTTCTGTCACTAAAATTTTGTAGCCTATTGATTTTTTATGACACTATTTTATTTTATATTGATAATGCTACCAGGTAATCTTATATATAAAAATCTTCTGTGCGTGTGTATGAAAGTGAACTCCTCCTAAACGGCTGGACCGATTTTGATGAAATGTTTTGTGTGTGTTCCAGTGGATTTGTGAATGGTTTAGATTTACAATTGGACCCGATAGGTGGCGTTGTAGTTCTAGGACTTGTTTTTATTTTCAGGCAGGACAACGTCTGCCGGGCCCGCTAGTATTCTGTAAAATGTTGTTTCGGTGTGGTGAAAATATGGCAAATAAATCATTTGGCAAATGAGAAAAGTTCAAAAGAGGCTTCGGCCAATAGCAAAAAGTTAATTTGTAAATCGACGAAAAATAGTTCGGTAAAATAATACTTATGACACATGATACTTCGATGATATAAAAATATGACAAATAATGCATATAGCAAAAAAGACATCGGTCAATAGTTTTCGGTAAAATGAAATTCGGAAAAAAACATTTCGGAAAAGTGATCGGTTCCCACCACCAACGGCTCAACCATTTTAGAATGCAGTCACTCGAACAACGCAGAGACCTGTCAGATCAGATATTTTTCTTTAAAATTTTCCATAACTCAGTTAATGTTCCAGAGTTCCTAGCTGGAATTAATATATCTGTTCCGCTTCGAACAATCCATAGAAGTACTCAGTAATAATGATACGTTTAAAACGACTACGTCAAGAACTAACTTGGACTCGGCAGCTCCCTTAAATAGGATGATGAGAGGATACAACGAAATTAATACACGTTGTAAAGACATCGACATTTTCACCAACACGTTGCCTCAATTTCGCAATTATGTTTTGTGTTCTGTTTCCGAGATACAAAAGGATCTCTAAAGGGGTATACTCATTATTGCACAATTTCGGGGCAGCGTCTCTCGGGTAATTGCATTCTATTGCGTTCTCTGACCAGTTCCACTATAAACAGAGCTACTCCTTCTTCTGTTAAAAATTTTTGTAGTAAATTTGCAGTTATTTTTGGTTCTCTAGTGTTTCAACCGCTTTTTTTTAATTTAATTTGTCTTTATTAATGTTTTAATTTTTAAATTCGGAAGTGCTGTGCACTCCTATAAGTGACAAGTTCACTGTAATCTAATAAGTTTATCCAGATTGTTGTAATTGTACTAGTGAATAAGTCGTTGGAGAGCCTTAATAAATAAATAAATAAATAAATAACAAGATTCTGCTCTAATACAAAAATATGACAATGAATCATAATCTTAATAATAATTTCATCTCACAATGGTAAATACTCGTGGAAACCTAACAATCTATCGTACAATAAAATTATTGACTATACTAAAGCTAATTAAGTTTATTACATATTGGAATAAAAATATCAATTTCAATTTAAATTCATCATAATTAAAGGTTTGTACTTTTGTTTTTTTTTTGTTAGCTTGTTCTGTCCCACTCCTGGGCAAAGGCCTCCCTCCACGCATTACATCTTTACTTGTTTCATGAACTAATAACTCTTCCAGGCGTTTTCCGTTCGTCTTGCGACTTCTTTGTTTTGGCTCGCCTGAATAAAGATTACTTGGCCCAAGTAAAGGGCCTGGACAATATCCGTGGACCTGGACATGTTGTATTGTCTCCCCATCTACTTTTATGGTTTTTGTATTGTTACGTTGGACATAACTTTAGTCTTCGACATATTTATCTTCAATTCAACCTAAAGAGTTGCTACGCTTAAATCTTGCAGGATGCGTTCGAGCTCGCTTAACCCTGGATCACTAACCATTCGTCAAAACGACGACGCATCACTTGTGAATATAGTGTTTCGGTAAGATCCCGACCCCCGCCACCCCGCCCGTTTCTAATACCTTCCTAATTCGCATCGCTAGTGACCCATAAACACTCATTGCGGATGCACGCTCATTAGATCTAGATATATCGTGCGATCGTCGTAAAATTTACGAAAGGTTAGTATCTACGTAAGTAATATTCAAATTTGTGCATTTATTTATTTGTCAATTATTTTCAATAATTACTATCAAAACATATTATTTTTATGTTATAATAAGACGTAATAATTACTATACTTTAAAAGTGACTAAAAGTTTTCAATGTCATTTGCAACTTTTTGACATTTTGTTGTTTTTATTTTGTTATTTTTTTTTATGTCATTCACGTCTGTAATGCGATCCGAAATGGAAAAAAACCCATGAAAAGAAGGCCTTTTGTATTACAAATGGCAGACGAGCTGATGAAGCCTTGGCTGCAAGAGAGATATCAGACGGTGACTTTGCAACGAAATTTGAAGCAGATGATCGCCGAGATATTGAAAATTGATGACCCTCAGGAAGGTTCTAGTCAAGATGTTCCTAAAACTCGCAAAACTTGCAGCTACTGTCCTGCAAAAAAACGTCGTATGACCACAAACTTCTGCAAGGGCTGCAAAAAAGCGATTTGCAGAGAGCATATTGTTTCTATGTGTAATCATTGCTCAATGTAAAATATTTCTAAAACAGCTTATCTTATTTGATTAAGAGGAAACTAAGACTGCCATCTAAGTTCGTTTTGTGTCATAAATAAAGTTAATTAAGTAAATATTGGTGTATTAATCAGTCGTAAAATTTACGAATGGTTAGTGATAACGTTACTAGAAATTAAGGTTAGTGAGCTAGGGTTAAGTTATTAAAATATAACTTTTAGATTAGATTCTTTTTTTTTAATTATTTTAAAATAGTAAATCTATAAATAGTAATTCTCGATCGATTTCAAGAATAGTGTATATTGAAAAGTAATTCAACTAATAATAATTAACTTGTTGTTAAAACTTTGGTACTAACCAATAATAGTTATTGATAACTATTGTGCTGTTCCGTAAGTTTAAGAACAATAAAGTTATAATCATCATTCTAGAGCAATCGGGTAAAAAGCTTCATAACCGATCATCTCCATGCCACCCACCACACAATAGAAAAATATAATATCAAAAAGTTTTATAGGGCTTTTGTGGACTACTCCAATTTATTCGACAGTAAAATATCACATAGGTACGCGCATATTGATCTCGTTGACACCATTAATCGAAGTACAAACCTCAAGCTGCATATTTCTGGACTAAACCAAGCAAGGCGATCCTCTCTCACCTAAGCTGCAGTACACAAGCTCACTGCAGGAAGTTTTTATCAAGTTGCCAAATTCGTGGCAGTCACGAGGCAATATTGTTACCGGCCGCCGGCTAATAAAACTCCGTTTTGCTGACGATATTATGTTTTTTTTCGCATCATCTTCAGGACTAGAAGCAATGCTCCATGATCTAAGCACAGATCAATGAACAGATTATAGTATATGTTTATCATATGCTATATTGTCATTTTTTTATGCATGAAATAATTTTTCTTAATTGCTGTTTCTATTTTGTAATACTTGTTTTCATACATTCATGGAATCTTTTATTACTTTATTTATAATCTAAAAGTACTTACACTATATTCCATCGAGCATAAAGACTGTGTGTCTGCTAATTAAATATATTATAGTTTCGTTTTATAAATCTGGAAAATAAATAATGTTTTGTTGTGACATGTTTGTCAATGACAGTTGTCAACCTTGACAATTGTCAGTAATTCTTTTTTAATTAGTTTTTGGCATGGTAACTTAAAACCTTCAAACTGTAATTTAATAGTCGAATATATGTGTGTATTGCTGTATTTTATACTAAACAGCTGGACACCCGCTAATGTATCTGGTGTTCTTAAAAATCCTTTACGCACTAATCGAATAAAAATAACTGGCAGACTACAATAATTGAGTCTGGCCGGTACTATAATACCCCGCTTTATGACGATACGGGCGTTCCAGAAATAAAATTCATACTTGGAAAATAATATGAATTTCGGAAGAGCCGACAGGAAAGAAACCTGTCAAATGAGTCAGTCTAGATCTCGCTGTCCACTAAGTAACACGCTGAATTACTTAGAAGTCTACCGGTCCACAACCAAAAGTTGGTAACAGTCCTGAGTCGTGCCATCGAGCTGTCGCGTGTGTGCTGCTCCCAGGGCGGGTCCTACTGTTAGGATTCCCCGGGGACTTCCGTCCCAAAGCTAGGAGCCGACCGCGGAAGTCTTATCTTCGGCCGATCCTGTTTCCCGGCCAGGCTGTGGAGCCTGGAAATCTCTGCCACAACTTAGTGCGTCTAGGTTAGTGTTTTTTATATCTCTGTTTTTATACTCATCGCATTCTTGTGAGAGCTATAAAATTTTAACGTACAAGTCTACTTAGCCTTTTATTTCATAAAAGCAGTAGAATTGTTACCAGATCAAAGACCCAGGTCATGACTTACAGCACGAAACGTAGGGCCGAGATCGATACCCGTGGTCTAGATAGATGGGCATGTGTTGCAATATGTCGATGAGTATACAATACTTGGGTCAGATTGTGTGTTTTAAAAACCTAAATAAGGACCTAAATAACACTTCAAAGGAAGTCTTTCAATGACGGTGAAGCGAAAACTAATCGAAACATGCATACTTCCCGTTCTAACATACAGTACACAAAGTTTGTTGCTTACGGAGCAACAGAAGTCCCAACTCAAGATTTTGCTAACGAGCAATGGAGCGTAGCAAGCATGGTGTCAAGCGAATAGATCGCGCTAATAACCAACCTGCGCTCTATAACTCAAGTTGCAAATGTTGGAGAAAAAACAGCCAGATGGGAGTGGGCTGGCCACGTCGCGCGTGGAAAGATGGGCAAAGATGGTCACTCGCTCCAGCGAGTGACCATCGCCGCTAGGGCCGACTGTGGGGAAGGTGGTGAGACGATCTGACTATGTTTGCGGGGTATACGGGGTGGGCCGAAATCGCAAAAGATCGAGAAGTTTGGAAGGAGAAAGGGGAGGTCTTTTCCATGCAGCATTCCAGCAGTGGACCACATAAATAGGCAAATAAAAAGAAGCAAAACGGATAATTGATATGCTTTAAGTTTTGTGTTTAAAAAAACACATAATCCTGCTCCTGTGCTGCTGAGCCCCTTGTTTTCAGCGTCCAGGCTCCTGATAACATAGAGTAGTTTTGTACACAGAGTAGTTTTGTATGCAATAGTCACTCATATGATCACTTTTACACGACTTTTTGAATAAAATTAGTGGAGCTACTAGTATCACGTATGACTTGCAAAATTGCTCACTGACAACTCCCAAATAAATAAAAATATAATAATAATAATGATGATAATGACATTGGAAAATATAAACGCTAGGTGCTATGAATACTGGAGCGTGTTCACGTTACCAATCTCTACTTTTCTTGTATATGGGTATGTAGTCGATGAGTGCTGCAGCTGGTGTGTGAGGAGACGAAGCTGAGGATGGACTTCAGTTAAAAGTGACAAAATATTGGTAAACTTCTATTGAGAGTCGAACGTGCTCATCATCGATGAACTGGCAGATCTTCCAAAATATAAAAAGAAGCATATCGATTATATTTGATTAACTTTTAGAATTCCTCTGTCTGTTTGGTAGAAACCTTAAAGTATGTTCGCCCTAGTTGCATACTACCTTTACAGTACCTGTTTTAAATAACTAAAAGACAAATTCTCATGAATTTGTCTTCTTGATAAGTAATTACTTTGACTTATGTTAAACTATACTAAGCAACATCATATTTTTCTATGCAAACAAAATAACAATTGTGTTTGTGTAACTCAAAAAGATATTCTACATAATTATATTACAAGCCCGACTTCATTCCTCCGTAAAATTGTCGAGACGCTAATTTAATTCAAAAACGTCCGCTCCGAGGTCAGTTTCACAAATAAACAGAAACATCCAGAATGTTGAGTGAAACAATTTCAAGTCGCATTTCACCACCATCTTTACGCCTGTAAGTACCTACCTACATCTAGTGCACACGCTTCTACCTATGTGTGCCAAATAGCCAACATTGGTACCAACACGACGATGTCAGATGAATTTACGTATAAAAAAACTTGTACTTAAATAGAAATCACAATAAAATGGTCAATAAAATTAGTATTTAACTTGCGTACTGATGATCTTCCAAGGTTTAATTATTGCATTGAACTTTATTCTATAAAATATTGAAGAAACTAAAACGTCTTCTGAGTAATTTTTTTTGGGAATTTGATGATTTTCTCAAAAAGGGCTGTATCAATTTTGGTAAAATTTATATCCCTCCGTCTCCGTCTCCGTCCAGCCATTTTTTTCAAAATGGCGGATCTGTCATAATACTACGGGTCGGTGACGCCCCGATTACGCCCCGGTTTTTAAAATCGACGATATCTCTTAAGTTATACATGGGAACTGCTAGCACACGTTAAAGTAGATTAGGCCAGTTTCGCTTTGAAATAAATTCTTAATATTGTTTGAAATCAGAGTGAGGAAATTTTTCCCGGCTTTTGGTACTTAGGTCGCTATAAATAAAAAAAATTGCCAATATACATGAACATTCTACAATTTGAATAGATTTACTAATCGAAAACATAATAAAAGGCATGCTGCCTAAACTTGTGTATAGAACACAAATTACAGTAACTTTTTTGATAAAATTATAAAAGAACAATTACCGCACCAGTGCGTTATTGTAAAAAGCACACCTGTGCCTAAATGTATCTAAAGAAACGTGTTCTATTGTTGAAAGTTTAACGAGCTAAACGCGAGCTTCTGAGCTAAATATTATTTACATTCTTAGTACTAGATATAGGTAATGACAATAAAAATATATAATCTCTACAGACATTCACAGATCATCAAAAAACATCAGTGTCTAAACCGAAAACTTGTTCCACAAAAATAAGCTACCACAAACACTACGACGGTAGCCCAACATTGGTTACACAGAGTTACTCTGAACAACCTTCCTTGTTCCTCGAATGGAAATGAGGGGCACAAAACAATGGTGTAGTTTGGCCAAATGAGCGCAAAAGGAAAATTTAGTTCAAGGCACGCACGACGCCTGAAATATAGTTGGTTCAAAGTTTACGTGAAAAGCCGGGCGGTGCATGAATGAATGGCTTATGGAACATTCATACTGGTCCGTTAGTGTGCGAAACATGTTAGTGTATAGTTGTGGAGTTCGGATTATAACGTGTTTATCTGTTTTTGAGATGCATGGTGAGGGCAAAGTTAGTGAATGCATTATGGAAAACAGAACACATTTCATTCTATTTTGGTGTGTTAATTTGTGATGTGAAATTAGGTTGGATTTTTGTTAGAAATTTGATGCATTATTTTTTATTGTAAAATATCTGAGTATCTATAATCTAAACTAGTAGTGTTTTTATGCATACTGACAGCTATTTGTTTCATAAATGTAATCTAAACTTCAAATAAACTTCGAAATAAAAAAGTGTATATTTTTTATCAAACTCACAATCAAAATTCTCAGACTGAAAGCTCTGAGTCCATTCAATTTCAACTAAGTATTCTTAGTAAATAAATCCCGAAACAGTTTACAGAAAGCTCAGAGAAAACACTTCTTAGGTCTTTTATTTAGAACAAAGTAAGAAACGTTTACAGCTAAGTACTAATGTTCTTTGATAGTGGATGTAGATAAATTTTTCAAGCTGTAAATAAAAGCTTTTAATGGACTGGTCGATGGCAAAATGAAGAACATTTGGGATAAAAGATGGTTTGGTGAAATAGTTGTGATAAATAAATAATGGAGAGGACGTCTAATTGAGAATAACACGCCCCTCTACTTTTCTTTACAAACAATCGTTTGTAATTCGTTGTCTCGGTAAAACTTGAGAACGGCTGGACCGATTTGGCTAATTTTGGCCTTCAAGTATTTATGAGAGTGAACAAAATTGAAAAATCAATTGGCAGGACAACGTCTGTCGGGTCAGCTAGTACGTAATAAAAAGTGGTACTATTTAAAATTAGAACATCTTTCAAAGTCAAAGCATTTGTTTCCATTAAATCATTAACAGGCAATTTAATTCTTATTTTTGAAGCTAGTTGTCCGTCAAAACGTACCTAGAATTTAAAGCTTACAACAACTTAGGACCAAAACAAATGAGCTAAGTACCTTGAGTTACAGCGATCGGCAATTTTGGCGTTTTGAAGCAGCATTTGCAATTTCGAATAGCAAAAATATAAATATCGCTATTTGCTTCTCTTGTGCGCGAGCACGAGGTACACGAGAATACCCCTGCCAATATTAGGACTATAAGCAAGTTTATAAGCAAAGCTGATAATGTTTTTTGTTACATGTGCTTGATTTTTTGTAATATCAACCAATTTGTAATCAGAGCAAGCTTAAACAGAAAATCTTGAACGATAAAAATCAAAACGAAGTGATCTTTAGTTCACAGTCAAAATTCGTAACCGGTCAAAACTATTTTTGACTACAAACATGCGTCATTAGTACCAAAAGTAGGTGTAAAAACCGGTGTAAATTTATCTTTACTATTTAGAAAACCCGTTATTTATTTTTCAATTTACTTCAGGTGACATGGCCCAATGAAAAAAACACATAAATACCTACCACATTTCACAAAGGACATTTTTTTCTATCCTTACAATTGGTGCAAACTTGTGCAGCTTACTATTTATTAATTACTGTGGAAGAACCGTCTACAGAGCCAGCACTCGGTCTGTACGTAGATTTTGGTCGAAGATTCACAAATCGCCTAAAAATATTTCCCAACATATGCACGTTAGGATGAAGCACAATGAACTTAATTGTACACTTTGTTTTTCTCTCTAGTATCTTTTCTAGTGTTACATTTATTGCTGTTTTTCTGAAAACATAATTAATAATGTCCTCCTCTGCTGTTTTGTTATGAAAATATATACTTTTCGATCTGTTGCCCTAAATATTTTTTTCATAATACGTCCCTATAAGGTTGGTAAGTGTTTTAACCCTTTTTATTTGTATCACTACAAATAAAAAGTTTCTTAAAACCAGAAGTTACCGTAAAAATATTTTTTGTAGCGTAAACTTGTTTTATCATAATAATGGTTTGGCCGAAGCCAGTCAAAATTAGTTTTGACTGGTTAAGAGTTTTGACTGTAACTTCAGAGAATAAGGTACGCAAAAAATGCTATCCACGTGCAATCCAGTTAGGATCGTTCAGGTCGAGACAATTCAAAGTAGGCAGTAGTTAAACAAAAGCCACTGATACTAAAAAAGTAACAAAATTCAGCTCACGCGTCTTCCCCAGAAACATTCTTGATTTTACTAGGGACCTTCGCATATTTATGAAGTACAGGTGATCTACTTTAAAAACTCATTGTACTTGACGTTTTTCAAATTCAATGTTTCAGTAAATTCAATTCATTGTAGGTAACATTCTTTATTCTGTTTCAATCGTGTATTTAAATGACTACGTAGCTCTAAGATTTTCTCGATTCTTCAGTTAATTTCAGAAAGACACAATATAAAGTTCTTATTACCTTATTGCTAAAGTTTATTTACTTCAGTTTT
Source organism: Charanyca ferruginea (assembly GCA_947361185.1). Taxonomy (NCBI): domain Eukaryota; kingdom Metazoa; phylum Arthropoda; class Insecta; order Lepidoptera; family Noctuidae; genus Charanyca; species Charanyca ferruginea. Next base: position 10,121,739 of record OX376070.1, read on the forward strand.
AGGCCTACATGAAAATATGTTTAATATGCATGAAGTGAACAATTATGCACTAAGAGTAGACTTACCAAAAAAATTAAAACTAGCGTATTTTGGACTCTGGTCCTACTTCAAGTAAGATCTAAATAATCTTAAAACTTCAACTTACACGACTTGAATCTTATAGTGAAAAGAGAATAAACGATCAATTATTAAAATATTATTATAAAATGTCTTGAATAGTGGATAGATTATTAGATCTGTGTATATACTTAAATTTAAAACATTTTATTTCTTTTTCTTTTAGATTTTTACAATTCTTATTGGCGTCTTCATTATAGAGTGCGGTAGTACTGCTCAGAGGCCCCTCGTTTTGTATCGTTCCACAAAACAGTTTACCAAGCTGACAAACTATTCTGAATTTGATCACGATCCAAAGGGTACAAAAAGTTTAGTGCCAGACCGACTATCGTTTACAATACCTCTGCCGTAAATATAGTAGATATACTCTTTGAAGAGCTGTGTCTCTGGCACTGTTTGGCACTGGTATGAACAAAGCAGATTCTATCCCTACTACTATATTAAACGCGAAAATTAGTGAGGATGGATGAACGAATAAATGTTTGTGACTCTTTGACATTTTAACTGCGGAACGGAATTATTTGAATTTTAGCACACATACATAAGTAATAGTTATAACTTTATTGCTGCCCGTGGGGTGTCTGGGCTAGAATAGCGCCCCCCCCCCCCCCCCCTATATCATCCCGAGGGGGTCGTCGAAGGCGACTAAGGGAAAATCCGAAAGTCGGGTAGCAGCGTCATCTTCACTGCGATCCCCAAAACGCCTGCCAAGCGTGGGGATTATGTCAAACTCCCCCCGGGGAGGCCTTTGTTCAACAGTGGACGTCTTCCGACTGATGATGATAACTTTATTGCGCTAAAATATTTTGAGTACATAATAACTTATAATACAACAGGATATACCTAAATGAAAGAGACATAGCATGTTTGAGTGGAGAGCAGAGCAAGACCCAGTCCCGTGCAAGGAATTAACTTGTATTACAGGAACTAGGCAAAGGCTCCGTCCCCGCACCAAAACAAGCTCGAATGGATCATTAGAATAACATACAAGAACTTGACTTACTGATCTCTAATTAGGCATGCCTGTTGATAGGGAATCAGTATTTAGTTAAATAGGTACTAACTAAAATAATATTATTACGTATGGATATTTACATTACATTACATATACAATGTTTATATGTTACACATACATTTACAATGTCGTTCGTCGTCGTGTCGTCGTTTGACGACACGGTTGGCGCAGTGGCTGAGCGATCGACTGCTGCGCAGCGTGTTGCGGGTTCGATTCCCGCCCAGGGTAAATATCTGTGTGATAAGCACTTGTGTTTGCCTTGTGCCTGAGTGTCGTTTATCTACATAATATGTGTATTATTATTTAAAATATATTTGTGTATGTATTTTAAATGTATTTACTCATAGTACAGGGTCTCCCTAGTTTGGGGTCAGATGGCCGTGTGTGAAATGTCCCGATATATTATTCTTATTATTATTGTAGAGATAATTACAATGGATAATTTTTAAACTGGTTTTGTGTTATTGTGGGATAGTAGTAGTAGTATAACGGGCTGGTGTCCGCAACTCCACGTCTCAGCGCGTATTTTGCGTACAGTTTTTAAAGCTGAGAAACTATTCCGAATTTAAAACATATATAATACATACATATACTAAAATACCTACATCATAATTATTAACTTTACGACGATGTCGCGGGCAGCAGTTAGTCCTCCATAAAACTTCAATCCAACCTTCACAAAAATTCAAATTCAGCAACCCAATCGAAATTCACGATAAAAATCGAAAGCGATTATCCAACAAATTAGTCGTCAATACCGTCACGTAATCCGACACACGTAGGAGCGTGTTATGCCGCTCCACTACACTTAATCCGACTGTCGGCTTACAGGAACTTTTTAAATGGAAACTATACAGTCTGTTAACCGTATTGAAGGTTACTATTGAACGGTATTAGGGACGAGGTGAACGGTTAAGGCAATTGTGGTTGGTGACATTTGGAATTTGGGGTGGAAGATTGAGTTAAGATTTATTTTAGAGTCTGGTTTTACCTTTCGAAAATACCTCAGTTTACCATGAAGTAGCAATTTCCACGCGACTTAGTTTACGTGATTTTTCCTACGGATGCCTATTATGTTGTTTAAAAAAATTAGCCTACTAGCTTATGCCCGCGACTTCCTCCGCGTGAATGTCGGTTATCGCGGATGCAGACCAAGTCGGGGATTGAAAAGTAGCGTATGTCCTTCCCCAGGGTTGAAGTTATTTTCATACCAAATTTCATCAAAATCGGTTCTGCCGTTTCGTCGTGAAAGCCTAACAGACAGAGTTACTTTCATATTTATAGTATTAATATTATAAAAAATATTAAAATATTATAAGTAAAATAAGTATGAATAAAGTAAGGAAGTATGGATAGCACTCAGTGGTAACGTAGTCTCCAATAGGTGAAAGAATTTTCTGTATTTGTCTAGTAATTTCGGAGATTAGCGGGTACAGTCAACAGCAAAAGTAGATGATCAAAATCAGAAATTCAATACTAATGAATGGAGTTCGTGTCAGAACTGTGTGGCATCGAAGTGATTCAAAAGTACCTATATGATTGTCACACACATACTTTTGAATCACTTCGACGCCACACAGTTCTGACTCGAACTATGTTCATTACCACACACACACACACACCACGTTGTCGTAAGGAAAGTTTGCCAGGGATCCCTTCTTTTCGCATATTGTTCTTTTTCCTAATATACTTGGGCATACCTAGTTTGGCATAATTTGTTTTACCATAATAATACTATGGCATATATTTTTTTGGCATACAGTTTATGTGGGCATAATTATCTTAAAGGCTAATTAGTTTTGGCATAAATTTAATTTGCATAATGTTACAAGGTATGATTTGCAAATCTACTGCACCACGCTAAATTATGGTATTTAAAATTAAATATGTTGTGCTACAAAAGTAGTGACAGAAAGGAATCGCTGCAAAACCATCGTCACGCAGTCTTCTCTGCCCTACACCTAGAGTGTAATCTAAGCCCGCGTCCGCGCGGAGGGGCGAGGCGGCCCGCGTATAACACATGTGCGATAAGTTCGCGTGGGACCACCGGAGCCCCGCAGCGCCGGAACCGTGACAGAAACCATGCCGCATGCTTGTTTGCATGCTGCTTGCATGCTGCATGCTTGTTTGCATGCTTGCTGCATGCATGGTAAAATAAAAAGTTATGCTTATTCATTATTATGATTAGAGAAATTATGCGTTAGCTGTTATGCGTAAATAATGTTATGCGAAAATATAATTAAAAGACACAAAAGTATGCAAAGTTATATTAGGTCTTAAAATGTTATGCAAATGGATAGGGAACCAGTTTTGTAATTACGGTCGAGACTGAATTGTAGCCCCATACGTTAGGGCGTAATGGATCCCAGTCTAGTAATGATAAAATACTCCCACATTTTGTAGGACGTTTTCAACACCCTTGTGAGGAAAATTAAATAAAGTTTCTTACACTTCGGTATTTTGCAAACAAATATTATTTTTCATTTATTCAAATATTTAGTAATAAAAGCAATCAAAACTCTGTGCTAAGTATAAAAATAAAACATTACCGCACCAATGCGGAAATGTATTTTATAAAACACGCGTGCCTGTAATACGCTGCATTATGACATTAGAAGCGGTGCAGTAAGAGCCACTTTACGAGTACAGAAGAAAATACCTTGACTTACTGCGTTTAACAAAGTAACTATGTTTACTGAACACGAAAGCAAATATTGGTTAAGTTACATAATTTGATGTTGGTAGATGACTTGCAAACCTTAGGCTTGACAAGTCATGTTGTTGTCAACTAAATATAGTACTTACTTGTACACAAACTTTAGAATATATCAACTTGTATTATCAACTTTAAATCATAGGACATTATCTGATGTTGTGACACGGGCGCATTATTAATTTGAACACTTTAAGGTAAAGTTAATACTTTTATTTACTGGATATTCGACCGACTAATAGACAGAGTAAGACGGACAGACGGCACACATGGTTTCTTTTGTATAAGGAACCATAACTGCATTGGAAAATTTTGGGCAAAAATTTATTACAATATTTTTTTTTAGTTTTTGGAAAAGTCCCTAATGCTCATTCTACCAAGTTACAGGTAATACGTTATCTCAGGTTATATAAAAGAAGAATGTAGGTATATGATTAAACTTATAAATAGGTACAAAATGAGCTCCAACCACAGATATAGATAGACCCTAGATAACGCAAGTATCACAATCTGTATGAAAACCAAGCGTGTCATTTTTTGACTAAGTACCTAATAAGACGTCAAAATGTTTTGTTTTTCTTAAACGTTTACTTTTTTTTTTACTTACGATTTTTGTACGTAAGCTAGGCATGAAACTAGGCACGCGAAGTAGTTGCTCTTGCGTTATCTAGGTCTATCTATATCTGTGGCTCCAACCTAGTTTTCAGTAAGAACCTACTTAATTTTAAATCAAAAATTGAAATTATCTACTTATAACTTCGGGGTTCAAAGTAATTTCACATCAATTTCAGGTTCAATGCTTTTGCCGACACGTCATTAAACATCATGATCGGCAGGTTGATAGGAATAGTGGTCTATTGATCTAATAGAAAAAGAAACAGTGAGGTGGAAAGTCATTTAATTGTGACCAACTGTTTGACTTTCAGTTTTAAGTTTGTCCAATTGAAAATGAAATCAAATTATTTATTTACACTTACATTACATATTTGACACGGGTATGGGATACAGAAATATATGTATTTCAATTAAAATATTTATTAGTATTAATTTAAGAATGAAAAAAGAAACACATTTTCAGGCCTTTTTACGCGCTTAAATCGCTATCAAGAACCCAACAAATTATTAAAAAGTTAATATTACAAAAGAATCCACAGTATTTTTTAAAACTAATATTCTTTGTAAACGTTAAAACCTTGAATAATGAATAACGTTTGCGTCTCAAAAGTAAAGTCAGAATGAATTTCTATGATGAAAAAAATGTATAACTTTTTCACGATACACGGAAGTAACAAGAGAACTCGAAATTAAACAAGTTTTATTCCATTGAGTTGGAAGTCAGTCAAAATTCTAGCAATAATTGTTTTTTAAGGAAAATGGCTACCAAAACGTTCCATGAGGTCTTGAACATTACTCTGTGAACACTAGAATTTCAAACTACATCTAATTATGGTAGAGTGTTTACTAAACTAATAAACACTAAAATAACATTCACCACCCTAAAATAATCCGAGAGCTTACTGCCACTTTTCCTTTATAATTTTCATACGCAAATCTGGCGGTGGCCTAAAACCGGCTCAGACATAAGCCGTCGCGTCCACGGAGTAGAGAGCACATGGAGAGATAATGTTTTATATTAGCTAGATTTACAAACTTTAAATTCCAAAAAAAAATCTGTCATCAAAAATGGTTTGCGACAAGTCATGGGTGGATTTGATTTCAGGCTTAATGATGTGAATTTCATATTGATTACTTTTAAAGTCCTGAGTGAAATCTGTAAGCGGCAATCTATTTGCAACAGTGCGTAAGTCAATTTACTTATTAATTTACTTTAATTAAAACGGTAACAAATCAATTACATTTAATTAAATACATGACATAAACTTAGTGGCACACATAAAATAAGAATATAGATAACAAAGGCGAATTATAAAAGACAATCAAACATCCTTCTCACAGAAACGCTAAAACATAATATCCTGCTAACAAGTCACAGTACCATAATGATGATAATGATAGGAAGGACAAAGAATGAAAGCAAATCTACGGAGAACTGTGCGTGTTGGCACTCCATTGACTTATTACTTTGTGGTTCCACCTAAGGCGGTATTCGAAAATAGCATTAGCTCCCTTGACATTCGAGTCGAGTACGTCAAGAGATGTCCCTCGAATTTAGCGAACTTCCTACTTTTCTTTTGATGCAGTTTTTTTGATAAATGTAGGTTCTGACATTTGACAAGAAAGTTATTTCTAGTGTTTTTTTATTTTTATTTTAGGCTACTGTGTTTGTATTTGAGAGGAGCTTGGGTCCTCATGGTTAAGCTATGCTTCCCGAGGTCGGTCCGTGGGTGACCATTCTGTTTCCGAGACCCATCCGTGCCTCGAAAAGTACGTTAAGCCTTTGGTCCCGGCTGACATTCGAAAATCTCTGTAATCATTGACAGTCGTTATAGGTAGTCAGAAGCTAGAAAATCTGCCAACCAGTCTTACCAAGAGGTCTCGTGTTACCCAGGTACTGGATTGTGGAGGTCATAAGGCTCCATGTAAAGCACTGGCAGCAGCATCCAGTTGGACTCGACAGGAAAAGGCCAGGCTAGACGATGATCAAACTACTGTGAGAGTTTTGTTTTATTTTCTCTGCTGGAATGTGAAAAGCTTAATGAACACTGAACGTGAAATTTTTAACGTCTCCTTTTTCACTATGAAACTCGGGTAATCGACTAGTTGAAACTTTTTAGCCTACTTAAAAAAAAGTAGGGCGATAAAAAAATTGGTTGTCTGTAAAGTCGGTTTACGGACGATAGTTTTACGTGATCACGTCATAAAGAAACGTAATGGCAAAAAAATTTTCTTTGGGACAAGCCCGCCACACTAATCCCAAACCACTGTAACTCCCGTAAGCCAGAATCAACAGTGGCGACCACCAGATAAGCGCCAGAGCAATGAAGCTCGACGAGTCCCAGAGAAGCGATTCAACTGTCTTGGATCCCGCAACGAAATTAATCAGAAAAGAACAGCGGAGGAGTAAGAAAAACGTGGCTAACATAATAAATAATGGCTAACATATATAACATAAGCAAATAATGCCTTCCATCGCGGTGGGCGGAGTTTATTGCTTGGGCCGATCGTGCCTCTCTATCGCTTGTTCCACCCTCTCGCTTGCACGCTCAGACTCGGGCGGAACGTGACACTTTTTCGTGCGTGCAGCCGGTGTTCACCGATTTATAAGATGTTATCACGTCAAAAATATGTTTTTGTTCAAAGGGTTTATGCTGAATTTTAAACATATTGTACAAAAAAAACAACATTATTATGATACTTACTAGCTTTTGCCCGCGACTTCGTCCACGTGAATGTCGGTTATCGCGATGCAGACGAAATTGCGGATTAAAAAGCCTATGTCCTTCTCCAGGGTTCAAGCTATTTTGGTACCAAATTTCATCAAAATTGGTTCAGCCGTTTCGTCGTGAAAGCGTAACAGACAGAGTTATTTTATATGTATTAGTAGGTATGGATTGTGAAAAGCTGACTCTCAATCAACAAGAGCTTGCTGCTAAGGTACCTATTACTTCGATTTACTTCCTATTTTCATGCTAAATCTGAGTATAAAAGGAATACACTAAGGCTATTCAACTGTTCGTAATTATGCTAAAGGTGTTAAAGGAAAGGCAGCTATGGATCTGAAAGTGAAAATCGTATTTTAATTTATGCAGAATAGGCCTTTAAGCGAAACACGCTTTTGCACCAAGTAGGTACATAAAGCAGGAAATATTTTCTTTTTTAAACTTTATTTTTTACCTTATTTATCTCTTGAACCAGTAATAGCGATAATTTTGAAATAGCTACATTTATCAAAAGCCGGCGCCACCCCATTTCTGAATACAAAGGAAAATAGTGTGTTATTGTTTTCATTCAATACCATAAATCGGAAATGAACACAGTTTTACGTATTAAATCGTGTATTGACGAAGCTTGGTAAGCTAGATTTATTCTTTTAAAATAAAAAAATGAAAATATAAAAAATATTTTTAAAAACAAGCTTTTATAGGTAAGTATAACACGAACTAAAAAGAAAAAAAAATCGTACATAAATGACGTAGCTCTTAAAAATGTAAAATATTTATACATTTTAAAAGCTTGAGGCACCGATGTACGCTGTCTGTTATCAGTGCCTCAAGCGTTTAAAATATCTATATTTATACTGGAACGACATTTATGTACGATCTATATTTGTATGAGTCACTTCAATTATTATTTTTTTCTTTTTAGTTCGTGTTATACTTATAAAATCTTGTTCCTAAATATATTTTTTTATTTTCATTTTATTTTTTAGTCTTAAAGATTTTTTACAATATTGAATATTGAACATTGTATTGTCACCAAAACTAAAGGTGTATGCAAAATTTCAGCACAATTGGATACCATAAATGGTCGAAAAATGGTTTGCAAATTTTGAAGCGACAACTTACATACATACGAACAGTGCAAGGTAAATAAAAGCTTGTAAAATACTAAATCATCATTGAGTGGCTCTGCACACATTAAAATTAGGAAAATATTCAATTATATTAAGGATAGGTATACTATAGCTAGTGCACAGAATTAATTCATATGACTGTGGAATTTCTTTATCATGCTACGTGTTAAGGTATATTTTAGGATTGCCTGACAAAACCTAATTAAGAACTTTAGCATACGGAGTTATTTCAGGCATTCAGTTTGTGAACTCTAACTACAGTTTTGTAAGTCACCTTTGTAGTTTAACTTAATTAGTACCTACATACATTAAAACTATTACGTGACCTTAATTAGTAGCAGTTTGAATGATGTGGTTTATAAATGAGATTAATTTTGATAATTAGATAAAAATATTTATTCAGTTTTTTTTTTGTTAACATGAACTGCAAAATAGATTATTTTGCTCATTGATATTTATTCAAAAATAAAACAATTCGTTTAATAGAAAAAATAATAAATCATTTACAAAATAACAAAAATTGAAATAAATAACAATGCCCAATATGCCCAATGCCTGTTCACAATAAGATTAGAAATTTACACAAACCTTTTTTACAGTCCGTTCAACCGATTTTGACTTATATTGCGTTGGTAGCATGACAAATGACAACTGCAGTAAACAGTTGTTATTGTAACCACTTTTTTGCCTCTAATGTCATCCTTAAGCCTACGGAATAGAAGTCAAAATCGGTTGAAGGGACTATAAAAAAGGTTTGTGTTTATGTCTAATCTTATTGTGAACAGGGTATAGGTACACAAAAGATTACGAGTACGAGTACATCAATCACGTGGGACCTCCTTGCTTCTTAAAAAACTATAACACATTATTTCGTTTACCTGTAAATACATATTTTATTTCTAAAAGTAATCACTCTATGTCACACATATACACTTACTCTTAGTGTATTTATTTTTTGTATAGTATTAAAACAAAATGTGGTGATGACCCAGTGGCCAGCCACTCATGCGAGGTTGAGGTTGCGGGTTCAATACCGGGCAAGGACAATATAACTTTTTCAATTTATGAGTTAATATTAGACCTCCAAGTTAATATTAGGGTGTTACCAGAACAATCGATCGATCGATGGAAGAATGGATTAGTCGAAGACGATCGAGCTGCTTGATTATTATTACTGATGTATTATAGCTGGGGTTAATCGATCAACGTCGACCGATGCCATCGACCGGCAATCGATCAATTAGTTAGTGGAACGGTATCCGTCGATCAGCCTAAGCTACCACACCAATCAATCAACGTCGATCGATGTCGATTGATGGCATTGATCGACGATCGATCGATTGGTGTAGTAACACCCTTAGACATGACTGACATCGATGAAGAAAATTATCGTGAGTAAACCTGGACTTGTTGTTGTATAAATCTGAAACCACTAATTCGTCTTGAGCAAGTGGTCATCAATGCTCGTGCCTTCTCCTTTACTCTGTAATGGAACAATAAGAGCGCTTGTAAACGTCCGTTTTTTTTTCACCGGATAACGGACCGTCAATAAACGGATATCCTTGTATACATATCTTTTTTTTACCGGATGGATGTTAGCTTTGACTGCCGTCTATATGCGCTAGTTTTAAACTGGTTGTCAGAGATTACACACGTGTGAAATGTCAAAAAATATAAAAAAAAACCCGTATTGGCTTACCATTTGTACAAGAAGAAACAAAAAGAAACAGAAAAACAAAAGGTTAAAGGTCATTGTGGGTGCATCCTATATTATTGGAAGGGAAGAATATGGTGCATTTCATACTCTTTACGTTTCAAAACCTTCATTTAACGCAAGACAAACTTCCCTCCAAGCGGCAAAACTCGACTGTCTATTTTTATTATCCATTTTTTAAGAACGCAGGTAGACGGTACTCAATTTATTGAAAACCGGCAATACGTCCAGTAGCGTCAAGGGCTCTTTCAAATTATGCGTTTGGTGCCGGATTGCTGCGACGACGAAGCATTGCGGATGTCGGACTGCACACGGACGGTTATCTATTTTCAAACAGTTGACACGTCGAAAGCGCCGTGCGACACCGGTACCGTGCACGCACGACGGCAGGACGACAAACGTCACGTGTCAGCTGTATGGAAAAAGACATCTGTCCGTGTGCAGACACCCGGACTACTCCGGCGTCGCAGCAGTCCGGTACCAATGGCATAAATTGAAAAGGCCATAATAGGCAGATATTGTTATTCTAATTGAGATAAAATATTATGATGCTGATATTATGAAGAAAGAGAAACATTTTTTAAATTTGTTGAATAATAATATAAACGAATATTATTTCAGTCTACAATTTATTCGATTCAAAGAATTTGAAATAAGTATCTGAGAGCGAAATATTAGTATCTCAATGTTTTATTAAAGGACCCTTGGACGCAGAGATCATAAACATTTTTTAATCATAAATTCAGTTTAAAAATACACAAGACAGGTTAAATAAAATAATATAAAACTCAACATATTCATAATTTAAAACTCAATAATAATAGATATACTCTAACCACGGACTAGAAAAAATTGAAGGACTCTGCAAAACTTCAATCAAGTAAGCCGGACCGTAGGTATAAACATACCTCACGCACACTTTTACATCATAGTGAAGCACCGTATCGATCTATGTGTGCGTGACTATGATATAAATGTGTGCGAGAGGCATGTTTGTAGTACAAGCGGTCCGGCTTACTTAGGGTGCTTCACTTTCGATATGCGTGGCGCGGATTTCGATAAGCGTGGCGCGGAGCCCTTCTTTTTTTTCTACTCCATGACTCTAACAACTCATTTTACTCAGAGGTCATTACACATATTGGAACGAATGCATTCTTCTTTTCAAAGATGGCATCCATGCGACCCCTGAACACTACTCCACCACAACTTCACTTGTACTAGACTCCTGAATTTTAGGTAAAATTACAAAAGTCAAAAGTCATAATTACTTACTAATGTTTAGGGCCCTTTCAATTAATGCATTCGGTGCCGGACTGTTGCGATGCCGGAGCTGTGAAGATGTCGAACTGCACGGATGGTTGCCTTTCCAACCGACTTCAAAAAAAGAAGGAGGTTCTAATTTCAACACGTATATTTGACGTCTTATAAATCGATGAATACCGGCTGCACGCACGAAAAATTGTCACGTTCCACCTGAGCCTGAGCGTGCAAGCGAGAGCGCGGAACAAGTGATATTTTGTATATTTGATGACGCATAACTATTTTCAGGATAGTCTGATTTCGATGATTCTTAATTTCATGAAAATATTTCACTCCTAAGGGTAGAAAATCAAGGGATGACTGATTTTTTTTTTTGGTGTTACCGTTTTGTATTAATTTGTTTGTTAAGAAGTAGGCATTTAAAAGCGAAAACAAACTTTTTTTTAAAAAAAACATCCGACTTCAAAAAGCGAAAAATAACCTTAAATTCGCAAGTCGGTGGCAATACAGTACCACAAACAAAACCGACGAACGAATTTAAAGCTTATCATACAATTAATTGACGCACCGAGAACGCCGCATCCGCACTGCTACAGCGCCACAAGATCTAGTACCAAACGCATATTATATTAAAAGAGACCTAAACATTGATAGGTAATTATGACTTTAGTCATTTTAGTGCCAATTAAGGTGTGACAAGTGAAATGGGGACTTCACCCCTACCCGCCAGCCCTTTCTTTTCTCATTGGGAGGGTGGCGGAAACTTCAATCCAGGTTATTATCCTAGAAACAGATCGTAGCTAAAAGGTAGAACGCTGTAGTTGTAATACTATTCCATACATGAATGGAGCAGACGCGCTTTAGAGTAGATACCACGTTTGGACAAGCGTGGTGTGGGAGGCCCTGCGGCGTTTCTCTGGTGGATATAATTCGCAATGAAGTCATTCGCCAGAGAACTAAAGTCACCGACGTTGCGCGTCGAATTAGCACGCTGAAGTGGAATTGGGCCGGCCATGTCTGTAGACGGACAGACGAAAGATGGAGCAGACATACTCTAGAGTGCAGACCGCGTTTGAGCAAGCGTACTGTGGGACGCCCTGCGGCACGATGGACCGACGATTTAAAGAAGGTGGCTAGCAGCGTATGGATTCGTGTTGCCCAAGACCGGGTTGGTTGGCGATCTCTGGGGGAGGCCTGCGTTCAGCAGTGGACGGCAATAGGCTGATACTATTCATAATTCACTACAAATACTATTATTGACTCCTACCTCAACAGTGGTGACCCCGACATGATAACAAAGTTACAAGACATCCAACGCGGATTTGAATCAAGACGTGCATGAAGTATCCGGTGTGTCTGTTACTCTTCGCATGCCACTGCCCTGGCGCGACAAACGCCACATTTTTCCGCTAAAATTTTCCTGTTGAACTCATCACAAACAAAAAAAAATCTAGAAAGTTATAACATAAAAACTTTAAACAATTGTAATCAAACGATTGCAAAAATTATTTCGGCGTAATCTAATTTCCCTTACGTCATTCTGGTTTCCAGTCACTGCATTATAATCGTATGGAGAGTGAAGTGTTTTTCGCAGCTTCCGGCACGAGCGCCCGCGCCGGAAATTGACGTCAGCGCCCTCCCCCGGAACAACATCCGGAACATAATCGCGAACGACACTGGACGCATTCATTTTTATAATGACTTTGTGAAATGGACGCGTTCGTTGTCGTTCAAAACGAAATAGATTGATGATTTTGCTGTTTTTGTGAAGGTGTGTCGTAAGTCATAACATTACAGATGATTACTGTTAGACTTCAGTATAAATCTACATATGTTGGACGATAATAATGTAGACTAGTAATTTAGAAAAAAGTATTTAATTTACTAGAAGTTTAAATAATAATAAATTATGTGGGGACATTTCACACACGGCCATCTGACCCCAAACTAGGGAGACCCTGTACTATGAGTGTCAGACAGCTGATATACATACACAAATACATTTAAATTCATACGTATATAGATAAACAACAACCAAACACAAGGCAAACACAAGTGCTCATCACACAAATGTTTACCCTGGGCGGGAATCGAGCCCGCAACGTGGTATCGTCAAATTAATAAATGTTTAAACCAGGAAAAACGATCGTCGATTGTTTTTAAAATGCCACCGATTTTTAGGTGAAACCGATTTCTTAGGTGAAATCGAAATCTGTATTTAACTAAAAGAACAGTATGTCTATTCTGTTACAATTTCCTTCGGTGAACACCTAGGTGAAGTGAGCCGTCGTGATCCGTCCGTCTGCTTTGTTAATCCCTAGCGTCAGGACGGATGACAGCTCACTTCACCTAGGTGTTCACCGAGAGAGATTGTAACAGAATAGCTCTACTGCTGTAGAATCTCCCTCGGTGAACACCTAAGTGAAGTGATCTGTCATCAGTCCCGATGCTAGGGATTGTCAAATGACAGCTCACTTCACCTAGGTGTTCACCGAGGGAGATTGTAACAGAATAGCACTGCAGCTCATGGTAAGCTGTTCTTGTGTTCGTATGTATGTGTGAAATAAACATTTCCGCCGATTCCCCTCTAACTAACCATAGACAATAGTCATTTATTAATGCCAGGCAGCTGAAGAAAAGGACGGTGACAGATAAGAACTAAGGTAATAGTTATTTACGTTCTGAAATGACAACTATAATTGATTGAACATTTTTGATCAACTTAAGTTGACAGCTCTTTCTTGTTGCTCTCTTTCTTGTTTTATCGAAGAGAAAGAGATATAAATAACTTAAAATAATAGTTTAGCTTATGCAGAACTCATAAGTCATTTATTTCTTAACAATGATACATTGCGTCATTGCGTGAACTGAATTAACACCAACAACTAAATAAAAAAAAAGTTCACCGGTCCGTCCAGAAACTTCCAAGAAAATAGTAAAAGCGAAAACTTCAATCAAGTTTCATTGGATTAGCTGCTAATTACGGCAACTGATGACGTTCGATAGCAATCGTCGACGCGTCGGTATCGCGATCGAACTTAATGACTAATTTCACAAGCCTATTTGCATGATCACGTAATACGCCTGCAAAATCTGATTTTAGCGTCAATATTGTGATGGACTTTACAACCGTAGCATATTACGTTAGTAGCGTTATGACGTCATTACCTTATAGAGTGTTGTTTGTGGGTAACTAGGTTACCCAACATAGTTTCTGCGAGGACAAATAAACACAAAGCATTGCAACGTACTTGATAACCTGAACTCACTAAATTCTCTTGCGGATGCCCTGAGCAATCTTGTAGGACTAACCTGCTTCTGAAAGGAGGTTGACTGGTTGCCTGGGTAGTAACGGCTGCCATGGCTCATCTACTGGTCCACTCTCAAGGACTAAGTGCAATAACCACACCCCTCGTAACATAACAACATATAGCGTTTTTATTTTGTGGCACCATTTGTCAAGTATTGTTTATACTGATAAAGGCAACCCGACGCCAGGAACGCTTTATTTGTAGATAAATATGGTAACTAAACTACAGTACTTACCGAAATGGCATGATCATGGTGGAATCAGCGCCACACAGACACACACTTTATTTCGACACGGGGACGATTGTCGTCTCTTACAGCGGATTTGGGGCAACCAAAACTTTGTTAACACACTATCTGCACCACAACCCTGTAGCAACCTTAGATTTAACCATCAAACACTCGCAAAAACACACACTTATTTCACTTTTTCACATATCAATAACGATTATCGTCAACTAACCGTACCGCATTCCGCGTAGGCGAAAAAGTATCCGATCGATAAATAATCGAAAAACAAAAAATTTCATCTTGGCACAAGTCCCAATGTGACTTTTTCAATTTTAATATGTACTTTCTAAATACCATGGACATCACTGACATCGATGAAGAAAAACATCGTAAGGAAACCTGGACTTAAAATTTCTATAAGTCTGAAATCACCAATTCGCCTGCAAACGTGGTGATCAATGCTCGTGCTTTCTCTGTATGAGAAGAAGCCTTTGCCCTGCAGTGATTATAGACTGATATTATTATTATTTAACTCTACTCTCAGTGCTACCGAAATTCCAAATTATAATGTTTACTGTAAAGGTTGCATGCATTTGGCATGCTGGTCGAAACCTTTAACTATATGGCATCGTCGAAACACTCTGGAGGTACTTTTAAAGATAGAAGAGTAGTCTTGTTTTTATGTGTCAGATTGATTGTTTTGCCTGCCTCCGTCACAAACACACGTATTATTCTATTACAGGGCATTTTTTAAAGTGGAGTTCCTCTTTTATTACAGTACGTATTCACGAAAATACATGTTGTAAGTAAATGAATCTGTAATTTTCATTCACATAAAAATGAACCGTTTTATTGTCCGGTATTTTTTAAAAGTAATCCAGGCAGTAATCCGCTCACCATTGGCCATCGATTAAATTATCGTTGATAACATTTTGTTGATCCTGAACCTGAATGCAACAAAGTTACAGGCACATGTGAAGTTTAATCCCTTTGGCCTATTTACAGCACGTAACACGTACGGCCTAGAAAAGTTTAACATGACAGGAGTTCGCATGATATAGAAATATTTTTTCTGATGTACGATGTACCTTATTACTGGTAGGTACACTAGAAATAAAAGGAAATTTTGGACCGTACACAGCCACATTTATATTTGGGCTGAAGCGACATTATATGCCTTTCGCTACCCTAATTTTCGTTTGTATAGCAGTTCTAGTAATATTTGTGTCGACCTAAGATATCAATCTTCACTACTGAATATTTCTTCTTCTTCCTCGTATCCCCATGCCTGAGGGTCATGAGCACATGAGCTCATTGTATTGTCCACCATCGCTCTACATGCTGGACGGTTTTCAACATACGGACAGATATTTTATAATTCCCTTTGTAGACTTCTTTCATCATTTATCTGTCCATCGGGTTAGTGATCTGCCACGGCTACTATTTCGCTAAATAAAGTTTGTTTGTTTAAGCTGTCGGTAGCTTCATGATCAATGTATTTTTTTAATAAGTTTTAAATATACGTACGTTTCACGGCATAATAGACAAAACAACGGATGCAAAGCAAGGACACTTTCAGTTTAAATTAAATGGGACTAGCCACAAAAATACCTTTTCAGGCAACCAAATATTAGTTCCTTCAAAAGAAAACCGGTATGCTCTCGACTAATTCATAAGTAAATAAAACCAAAACAACTCCGCTTCCTCAAAGGATATTCGCAGTTCAACAAACACTGTAAAAAAAACCACGTAGAAATTTGAATGCCGTAAAATTGGCGACAGCTCCATACGGCTTCAAAAAACAATTTTCCCGGTTCCGGCTCCTTTTTATTCAGTGGAGCTCCATCCAATCAAAATCTAACTGTGTATCGGTACGGACGGGCTTCGAAGTAAAAATGAGCAAGATGGATGGCGTGTCACAGGAGATACTCGGGAAGGGCGACGTTTTCCGAGAATTATTGCTGATATTAAGGAATATGCGCGTTTGTAAGCTGGCAACATTTACTTACCTGTTGATGTACTTGTGTTCTGATGAAGTTTGAATAAGGAATCCAAATATATTAGGTATTTGAATTTAGGTAAAAGTGTCTATTGTTGAAGCATTATAAAAGCTCCTTTATGAAAACGAATTAACATGACAAAAATCTTATAAAAAAGTAACAGGAACTTTTCTTTAGTATTGATTTAATCTCAAAGGCCGATTAACCAATAACATTGGGTTTCGAAGCATCACCTGGGGCTTGAAAGTTGAAACCCTTACACTTATTACAGGGCTTGTGTACTCAACCTGCGCTTAAATCGCTGCAACGCCGCATGGAGTTTAATACTCTAATCCTGGCACTAGGCTGCTGACAACAGTTCAGTCTCCCTGACAAAATGTATTTCCATTGAAATTCTCACAGATAACGAAAATTCTGTTTTCAGAATTAGCTCAAAATATACATACGTGCTTGTAGTGGATAGAATATAATAACTAAAGCCCTATAACTGACTACTTATACATCATATTTCGATCACTAGTCAAGTACGCAAGAGATAATATAGTCAAATATAACAGCTCCATAGATATCCGAAAACAGCTCACATTTTAGGATCCATTAAGTAATGTTAATTGGAATCCGTGGTGCTTAGCAGCTGGGTTTCCCCCAGTTATAAACTTCTCTTAGTACCAATTTGGCCTAGTCCTGATCTGTCTCCTGCTTGACAAGGAATGAAGTGGAAAATATGTATTTCTTACTCCTTTGCTGTTTTCTCTGATTAATTTCGTTGCGGGATTCAAGACAGTTGTAACTTTTTTTCGGGGCTCGTCGAGTTTCATTGCCTTAGCGCATTTTTGGTGGTCGCCACTGTTGATTCTGGCTTTTAGAAGTTGTAGCGGGTTTGCCCAATTTAAAATAGTGCACAAGTGTGTGCGCAAACACAGGTGCACTTCTCCACCTATTTCCCCACTCTCTCAATTCGATGGGGTGGCAATTCGACATGACCGGAGAGAGATAAGGCGCAGAATAGTTCTACGTGCTTTCCGTGATATGGGGGTGTCACATCAACTTTCAAACTCCGGGAGGCTACTGCGAAATTCCTAATGGACAACCTAATGACGCTTTGCTCAGTCTGAGAATCGAACCCAGGACGCTCAGCAGTAACTTAGTAGCTTAGAAAACCGACGAGACTATACATAGTGTATAGGTATGTTACGGTTGGGTTTATACAAAGAACAAAACAATCTAGATGGACTGTACTTGATATTCAAATGTTAGGTTTAATAAACAAATCTTGCCGTCTGTTATGTCATGTGACAATAATACATTTTCATTAACCTTATAGCTTTAAATTATGACAAATGACAGTCACAAATTTATAGCCATCATAAAGGTTGACATCCACAAATGAACATTTAAGGTCATAAAAATTCCTATCATTGACATAATGTGCTCTATTAATTTATCAATGAAATTGTTTATTAAAATTGATGAGAGCTGCAATTGATATATCGAATGTCTAATGGTTTTAATTGCTTCTATTGTGATTTACATTAATTATTTGTCATCGAAATCGAGGTCTAAATAATAATGTTGAAAGTTGTTGTCTCTAATAACCCGAAACAAATGAATATCCAGAATTTTGAGTTAATTGAAATTCATGTTAGATAATTAGAACTGCCACATCAATAAATAAGTAGATTTAAATATGTGGTTATTCCAAACTGGCTGGCTAGCTGTAGCTCGTCGCTAAGTAAAAGCTGTACGGCTTGCCGCGGTCAGTCTGTGGATGGTAACAATCCATTTAATACCAAGTTCCCTCCGTGCTTCGGAAAGCAAAAAAAGCCGACCCGGCTGTCATTCGTAGATCTTTGGCAGTCGTTATGGGTAGTCAAAAGCCAGAAAGTCTGACAACCAGTCCTCGTTTATGGAGGTCTAATAGGCAGTCGCTCCATGTAAAGTACTGGCATTCAGCTGCATCCGGTTAGACTGGAAGCCGACCCCAACATAATTAAGAAAAGACTAGGCAGATGATGATAATATTCCAAACAGAAAGCAGCACAAGTTTGCGATGTAAGATGTAATAATTTTTAACCCGTTTCACACCACGGACTAGAAAAAAAAAGGATTCCGCGCCTCGCATATCGAAAGTGAAGCACCCCGACGCACACATAGATCGGTATGGTGCTTCACTTTCGACATGCGTGGCGCGGAGTCCTTCTTTTTTTTTCTAGTCCGTATTTCACACTTAATAAGTATTTATTTATATTTGAAGGCTTTATTCCACAGATATAGATAGACCTAGATAACGCAAGAGCAACTACTTCGCGTGCCTATGTTAGTGCCTAACTTACGATAAAAAATTGTAAGTAAAAAAATAAAGTAAACGTTTCCTTCCATCGGTAAGTCATTTTGTGATTAATATTATGCGTAACTAATTTAAAAAACAATTATTTTTAATCTAATACCCTCAGTGATACCTGGTAATACCAAATTTAGGAAAAACAAAACATTCGTATTACATTGTGACGTCCAAAAAATGGCACGCTTTGTTTTCATACAGATCGTGATACTTGCGTTATCTAGGTCTATCTATATCTGTGCTTTATTCCAATGGTAACATTTTGAGTGTGTCATATCAAAATTAAACAAAAATGCTAAAGGATGGTCATACTTTAAATTACAAAATCAACTTCGAATCGAATTGTCGATAGTTAAAACATTTCTTTCAATTAACCGTTTATTAGCAATTTTGGATTCAGTTGATTGGTCGGTCAATTAGTAAGAAAGTTGAAGCAAGTGGCTTATTCCAAAACTTAGGTAGACTTCCGAAACTTAGATAGTCTATGGAAAAGAACGACCAGGAAACTCCACGGAAAGTCTTTTCATCTTTTGTAATAAAGTAGTTACAAAATACAAAATACTTTTGCTTTATCATGCTCGTGTTTAACCTACTGGTCTTTATAAACTATTGAAGAAAACAACACAGAGACAGAGAGATATCGTAGAACCAGAAATTCGAAAATATTACGTGATACTCACCAACCCGCACTGGGACCACGTATTGGATATTGGGAGTCCTCTTTGTATAGAATTGTATCTCCTGGATAGAAAAAAGCTAACCAAGTGCGAGTCGGGCTCGCGCTCGTAGGGTTCCGTACCATTATCTGTACAACATTAGACACTATATAGCTTGTTGTACATAGGAGCCCGTTTAAAAATTTATTTTATTCTTTTTATTATATATATAGTATTTTTTGTTATAGCGGCAACAGAAATACATCAACTTGTTGACTGTCTATAGCTATCACGGTTCATGAGATACAGCCTGGTGACAGGCAGCCAGACGGACAGTGGAGTCTTAGTAATAGGGTCCCGTTTTTACCCTTTAGGTACGGAACCCTAAAAAAGTTGTCTAGCAAAAGGTCGGTTAGCTCGGTTAAGAGTTTATTGGCAACGTAGGTATCATCTAATAATAATAATAATAATAATATGTGGGGACATTTTCACACACGGCCATCTGACCCCAAACTAGGGAGACCCTGTACTATGGGTGTCAGACAGCTGATATACATACACAAATACTTTTTTTTTTGTAAATACATACATATATAGATAAACAACACCCAGACACAAAACAAACACAAGTGCTCATCACACAAATGTTTACCCTGGGCGGGAATCGAACCCGCAACACGCTGCGCAGCAGTCGATCGCTCGAGCCACTGCGCCAACCGTGTCGTCAAATCTAAAGGCAGTTCGTTAGATAGATAGCGCAGTTTTTCCTATTAGAAAATGGTTGCAACATTCTTATCTAACAGACCGACTTCAGCTTTCCGACGAAATCAATTATTTGCTTACTTTCCCCACTTAGGTAGGTACTGCACATTATACAGTGAAATTAAACTAGTTTCATTTACATTTCCCGACGCTCCCAGATCTACCGGTCTATTCTATGAAAATCTCCTTCGGTGAATATATAAAGTGAACTTGAAGTGAGCTCGAAGTCGAAGTCAAATCATTCATTTCAATTAGACCAGACACAAGGCACTTTTGAACGTCATAATGAGAAAATTTGTTTCTAGATGCCCCTTCCAAAAGGTAGTTTTGTATGGAGAAGAAAGGGCAAGAAACTCCATGCTTACTTTTTTTTTAAAGTAAGCATGTTTACAATATTTTGTACAAGCTTTTGCCCGTGACTTCGTCCGCGTGAATGACGGTTATCGTGGATGCAGGCGAAATCGCAGATTAAAAAGTAGCTTATGTCCTTCCCCAGGGTTCGAGCTATCTTCTTACGAAATTTCTACAAAATCGATTCAACCGTTTTGTCGTGAAAAAGTAACAGACAGAGTTACTTTCTCACTTCACCTATATTTTTACAGAATGGCACTGCAGCTATGCTATTCTGTTACAATCTCCCTCGGTGAACACCTAGGTGAAGTGAGCTGTCATCCGTCCTCATGCTAAGGATTGACAAAGCAGACGGACGGATGACCGCTCACTTTACCTAGTTGTTCACCGAAGGAGATTGTAACAGAATAGCACTGCTGGTGTTGACACTCTAAAACTGATTTGTAGTTACCGAAAGCGAGGCTTCCGGCGACTTTGACTGCAATTAACTCGGACTCACTGGAGTCCGAGTGGTACTGACCAGTTGCCGGATCTATTCATTCATCCATTTAATTTTAATATTTTTAAGCCGAAAACAGGTACAGTCAAACGAAAAAATATTTAATTTAATTATTAAAGATATAGAAAAGTAAAAGACTGGTCCCAAGCCCTTAATATAGAGAGTTGGAAGGAGAGTGAAATCGAGGCTGAAATAAATAATAATATTTTTTTTTTTTTTTTTTAATCTTTATTTATTTAGAGGCTTTTGGTTATCACACATAACCATGTCAGCCCCATTATAACTCATAACAAAAAAAACAACTAAAAAATAAAAATAAAATATAACTAAGGGATCAGAGACACTCTATTAGCTAAATAGCTGCATGCAAAATTATAAATTTTCTTAGCTTCCGCACTACAGGGTTTAGACAAAAAACATTGAACAGCACCTAAATCAAACTTACTAATTTTTAATTCTGCCAATAAGTTATCTCTTTCCCTGCGATTGCGGACACATTCTACCAACAAGTGATGCACATCCTCTACAGACTCGCAGTATTGACAATTTGGACTACTCACTTTTTTCATTAGGAAGCCAAACCTGTTGAGTGGCATGTGTCCAGTCCTTAACCTGTGTGCTATTACAATGTATTTGCGGCATATTCTCATATCGGTTAACCAGGGAATACGAGCAGGTTCGCATTGTACTGTTTTGTACCAAACACCTTTTTCGAGAGATTTTTTATCAAAATATTCTTTCCACATGTTATGACACTCTATTTTATATTTACTTAATAATTCAGAGTAGTGACATTTAACATCAATAAGTATTCCTTCTAAAGCTGATTTTTTCGCCAGTTGATCAACCTCCTCGTTTCCCGGTAAACCAACATGAGATGGAATCCACTGCAATCTCAGATCCCTATTACTGCACTTAAACTCATAAATTTGACTAAGAATGGCATACGCTTTCGAAACACCTCTGCCACCAGAGGCGCATCGAGCAATATGCTGCAAGGCACTCTTGCTGTCTGTGAGTATAACTACCTTATGAAACATTTTGGTCTTAGCGTACATCAGAGCTTCTGAAATCGCAGTAAGTTCCACGGTCATTATAGATATATTACTATTATTAATCCTAAAACAACCTCTAACTTTATCTCCGGGGTGATAGAAGGCAGCCCCTAGCCCCCCAGCGCTCTTTGAACCGTCAGTATATATTCTATGCCAACTATCATATTTATTACGTAGTTCATGTAAAATTTCATTTTTAAGAATATTGAAATTGTGATTATGTTTACTATCTTTAAACGAACCTAAGTCATACTTTATAATATGATTTATTTGGATGTTAGTAACCCACGTATTTAATGTAAACATTTCTAGTGGGAAACTGGATGATATGGCTTCTTCTTGAGTTTTTCTGTATGTTGAAACTAATAGAGGAATTTTCTTTTTCTGCCAATACCTTTTAGTACAAAGAGCACTAAGTTCTTTTAATAGAGTAGTAGTAGTATTATTTGACCACGATTGTATTTTTAAGGTATACTTAATAGCTAAAAACAAATTAATCTTACCAACGCACCTAAACTTGATTGAGCCCGTCTAAAACCTGTAGTATAGGAGGATAACACTTTTTCTTTCTCAACGTACCACTCTAAACGCTTATTAATCATTGTGTGGAGGATTTTGCAAACACAGGACATGAGAGCGATTGGTCTTATTTTAGTCACAGCATTTTCATGACTAATCTTAGGAATAGGAATAATTTTAATCTGCCTCCATTGTAAGGGGATGTAACCATATAAGAAAATTAAGTTATAAGTATCTAATAAGTAAAGCTTAACAATTGTTGGTAAGTTATACAACATTGAGTAAGTTATAAGGTCATCACCACGGGCCGTGTCTTTTTTCTTAAAACATCTCTGCATTTCTTCATAACTGAAATCTGCCTCAAGGGATATATTCATTGAATTGATGTTTGGCATCGGGGGAAGTACAGAGTCAGGAGCCAAATTACACAATAGTTCCTCTTTTAGTTGGTCTGCAGGTTGAAATGGTTCTTTTTTATAGCCTTTAATCCAACGCATTTTATTCCACATCTCTGTAGATGTAGTTGTCTCGTCAATACTATTGCAATAACCACTCCAACTCTGTTGCCTAGCCTGCTGTAGGGCTTTCTTTGAATCAGCAATACATTTTTCAAGAACTGAGAGGTTTAAAGGAGTGGGATTGCGTCTAAATTGTTTGAGCATTAATCTTCTCTGAGCAACAGATTTAGATAGGTTAGGATTCCAATATGGTTTTGGTCTAAATTTGCTAGTAGGATCGGTACATATTTTAATCAGTGGAATACTCTTATTAGCAGCGGTATTCATTTGATCAATTAAAAAATTATATCTTTCTTGAATATTATTTGTTTCTACTATGGATCTAAAGGCTACGGCAAGACACTCTTTATACAGCTTCCAATTTGCTAACTTATAATTACGCCCACTAAATGGCCTGCAATTACTGTAAAAATTTAAACTTAATTTTATTATTAAGTGATCGCTTCCTAATGTTTCATTTGTTACATTCCACTTAAAGTTAACAGCGATGTCTGATGAAGCAAATGATACATCAGGGGATGATTCTTGTAGTATACCACTCACCAATTTCATTCTTGTAGGGCTGCCATCATTCAGGGAGATAAAGCCATTCTCAATAGCTGAATCCAAGACTTGTATCCCTCTTGTATCATTTTTAAAGGACCAATTTGTGTGGTGAGCATTAAAGTCGCCGGCTATCAGTGTTTTATTTAGGTTTAAACTAAATAGACTATCCCAGTCGGATGAGGTAGTGTGTATACTTGATGGGCAATATATCGATATGACATTCTCCAAATTAGAGCAATTTAACAATTTCATATGTAATATTTCAATTCCCACATTACCCAATCTAATTATTGATGACTGTACCTTAAGCGACTTGTGGATCACCATGGCGACACCACCGTATGAGTCCTCTCTGTCCCTTCTGTATACATGGTAGCCATTAATGTTAAATTCTTTTTCTCTATCTAGCCACGTTTCACTAAGAATAGCCAAGTGAATTTTCTCTTGAATTAATAGGCTTTCAAACTCTAAGCACTTAGGCCTAATACTCTGTGAGTTCCATTGAAGTATATTTAACTTATTTACTTTAGTGTTACTGGCCATTGTTAAACATATCACATATTATCTTAAACCACTCTAATTCTTTAAACATCTTCATGAAATACTTTTTACACTCTTCTACTATACTTTCTAAAATTATAATTATTTTTTCTTTCCTATTGGTCCTCGACAACACAATATCTTTTATTTTTCCAATTATACTTTTATTTTTAAATATTTCTCTTTCTTTTTTTTTTCCTCGTTTTCAATTATTATGTTCTGATTTTCTTCCACGACTATGTTAGATTCCTCATCAGCTTGCATCTGTAGTTCACTCGGCTTTTCGTTATGTTTTATGTTGTTGTTTCTTCCTATTGCTTTCAAACTCTGAGATGTGTTATTTACCTCATGTTTCTTTCTTTTTAACCAGTCTTCTTTTCCTTTATTATTTGTTAATAATATTTCCTTATATGTCGGCTCATTTCTTGCTGGTTCGTTGTTTAATTGCTCATTAATTATTGTCTCCACAATAGAATTTGGTGTGTTATTAATTGAGTTAGAATTTATTTCTACTGTCCTGTCGTTAATGTCATATTTTTGTAAGTATATATTTAATGCTTTTTTATATGTACAGTTTTCTTGGGACATGAGTAAACGAATTTGTTTTTCCTTAAGGAATAAAGGGCAATTTTTGCTGAGTGACATATGGTCCCCTTTGCAATTGATACAATAATATTCAGATGCTTCGCAGTTGATGTGCTGACCTCCACATTTTGGACATATAATTTTCTTTGTAGGACACTGTCTGATAAGATGACCATACTTCCAGCAGCCAGAGCACTGGGATACCGGAAATACGTAGGGCTCCACCTTAAACCGACACCCGTAACTGTAAACGTACGGGGGCAAAGTTGGGCCTTTGAAACACACACGGACAGTTTCGCTGTTTATCCATTTCTCTTCTGTGAACCGTTTCATTCTCTTTACCGATAGTATTTCATATTCACTTCTAAATTCCTTCACTAATTCTTCTTCTTCCACATCCAAATCAATATTTTTGACAACACCATGAGACATGCTGATCTGTTGTGTTGATTGGCATCTATAGCCTAGCTCATTCATTCTTGTACATAGTTTCTTCGCTTCTTCTTCATTATTAAATTGTAAAATCACTCTATACGGGTTTTTATATTTGATTGCGGTGATACCTCCAATATTTTCTTTTCTTAATAACTTTGCCAGTCCCATTTGTTTTGGCAAGATTTCTTTTGATGTCATACATATTTCATAATTCTCTTCTGCGAAAAATTGTTTCTCCTTTTCTAAACTATTTTCGTTCTCTTTATTTTTAGATAAACTTCTATTTAAGCGTTTTGCATTTCTTTTAACAGTTATAAATTCGTCCTCTTCATCTTCATTTCCATTTTCATCACTATCTGGTCTCAATCGTTTTTCGGGTCCATTACGTAATAATATCGGACTAGGTGATCGTCTCTCACTAGTCTGCTGATCCCTATCCTCAACATCTTCATCACTATTTACACTCAAACAAACTTCTTCGTCACTTTTATTCATCATAATAACTAAATAAAATTACGGTGGGTAGAGGTAAAAAAATACTCTAAACATTGGAATGTAATAATAGTAAACGCTCAGATCGGTACGCCGCACGCGACTGAAATAATAATAAATTAAAGATATAAAGGTAATCAAAGGGTGTTTTTTAAATATTTTGTTTATTTTATTTATTTTTTTGGTTTAACTGTACTGGTTTGACTTGAACAATATATTTATCTTATTCATTTAGGTGTGGTCCTAGTCGCCAAAAAAAAAAAATTAAAATTAAATGGATGCGGCAACTGGGACTGAAGTCCGAGTTAATGAGGACAACCTTTCAAACTCAAACTCAAATCATTTATTTCAAATAAACCATTTACAGGCACTTTTGAATTGTCAAAGAGTCAGTCAGTCAAAAAGTTGCAGCTAGTTGCTCGTTCCAAACAGTAGGTTTCTATGGAGAAGAACGAGCAAGAAACTCCACGAACACTCTTTTAAAATCAATAGAATATTACAAATTTAGGTTACATCATTCATGTTGAATCTAGAGGTACAATGTGAGAACAATGTAACAAGTTGTGCACGTTAAAAGAGGTCTAGTGGCAATGAAATTAGACAATTCAAAATAAATTTAAAATAACCGAGGCAGCTAAGAGATGACCAGTCTCAACTGACGGCGCCCGTTCACGAACATGACGCACGGATCGGCACCATTTAGTTCAACCATTTTGAAGGGAACCAAATGATCCAACACATGCGCCACCATCAGCGAGACATTCAAGTGAGCATGACAAACACTCAACCGCCAGGGCATATTCAAGTCAACGAAAGACATCTCGTAAATGGTGGCTTTAAAGTACATAGTGCTCACATGTATGTGCTATGCAAAATTATATAATACTAATAGTTTGAGTTTATACAATGCAAAGATAATGGTATCTTCAGCAGCTCCAAAAAATAGTCACCAATGCTAATCCATAAATCTATGAACCCTTATGGCTGTGGAGCTAGACCAGCATCCAGCCAAGCATTTTTATCAGTGATGTAATCATCCAATTTATAATATGCTCGGCTGCATAGTGTGCGTTTAATATAGGACTTAAATTTTGTCTCATTAAGTTGAACAATTTGGGGAGGTATTTTATTGTAACACTTTAGACAGAACCCCATGAAAGACGAATCTACTTTAGCCAGTCTGAAACCTGGTTGAACTAGTTGGTCCCTGTTTCTAGTACTATAGTTATGTCTGTCACTTCTTTTACCAAAAAGATGCAGATTTTTTCTAGCGTACATAATGTTTTCATAAATGTATTGACAAGGTACCGTCATTATGTTAATTTCCTTAAACAGTTCCCTTAGAGAATCGCGCATACGTAGATTGTAAATGGCTCTGATTGCTCTTTTCTGCAGAATAAAGATAGACTCGATGCCTGCAGCTCGCCCCCAAAGTAAAATACCGTAAGACATAATACTATGAAAGTAACTAAAATAGACCAGTCTCGTGGTATCCACATCAGTAAATTGCCGGATCTTTCTGACAGCATATGCTGCCGAACTTAGTCGTCCTGCGAGAGATGTTAAATGAGGACCCCATTGTAGCCTTGAGTCGAGCGTGATTCCCAGGAAAACAGTTTCATCAACGAATTCCAGTTTCTCTTTATTCAATACTATATCGCAATCACTACTTTTGACATTAGGTAAAGCAAATCTGATGCATTTCGTTTTTTTTTCATTTAATACTAAGTTATTGGCTGTGAACCAATTTTCGACCTGAAGTAAGGCGTTATTTACATTGTCGAGATTATTAGCCTGTCTATTTATCTTAAAAATTAAAGAGGTGTCATCGGCAAATAGCACCATTTGTGGTTGGTTTTTAAATAAACGGGGAAGATCATTAATATAAACTAAAAAGAGGAAAGGACCTAATATTGACCCTTGTGGGACTCCCATTTCTACTTTTAAACCATATGAATTCACCCCATTTATTTGAACTTGCTGCTGTCTGTCATACAGATAAGATTTTATTAAACTAAGCGCAAGTTTACCCAGTCCGTAATGCTCAAGTTTCAAAAGTAACGTGTCGTGATTTACGCAATCAAATGCCTTGGAGAGGTCACAAAAAATTCCTATGGCATCTTGCACCTCTTCCCACGCGGTAAATATATGTTTTAATAAAGTGACGCCGGCGTCAGTCGTACAACGTCCTTTGGTGAAACCATACTGATGGTCGTGTAAAATGTCATTTGTGTTAAAATGAACAAGCATCTGATTTAGCATTATCTTTTCAAATACCTTGCTGAAAACCGGCAACACGGACACGGGTCTATAATTATTGGTATCTTTACTGTCCCCGGATTTGAAAAGTGGTATGACCTTACTAAATTTCATTAGATCTGGGAAAACTCCCTGGTCTACGCACATATTAAATATTATAGCCAAATAAGGCGCTATTGTTTCAATTATAGATGTGCAAACTTTAATAGACATGCCCCACAAATCTTCATTTTGATTTGCCGAAATGCTTTTAAGACTGTTACGGGGTTTATATGTTTAAATTGAAATTCTACCGGGCAGCCTGGAACGTTCGCTTTTAATAACGCAATTGAGACGTCAGGTGAGGAATTTAAAGCTTCCGTGGTTTTAGCTGGTATGCTAGTAAAGAAATTACCAAATTTATGAGCTACTTCTAGGTTAGAGCTTATGGGACCATGTGATGTCTCCAATGTATATTCAGTGTTACGAACTTTTTTCTTGTTAACTTTTTTATGCTCACCAGTTGGCGCCACTGTCGTGTAAGATCCCAAAGTTTGTTATTACAAGCGTGAAAACATTCGGTGAAAACGCGTGAAATCATATTTAATACCTTAAAAACGTACCGTAAAAAATGTGTATATTGTGTATAGTGTTTCGCAGTCCCGTTTAATTCGAATAAAAAAGGAGGACTTAAGTTTCCGAAAGACAAAACTGTCTCAAAGCATTGACATTTATTGATCCGTAACTCGTATTTCCCGTAATAAATCTCAGGTATTGCAAAATATTCACAACTTTACTCTAATTAGACATAAACTCGTGTAGCCCACCCACAAACAGTGGCATTTGACGTTCCGGGGACCTCACGCTACACTAGCGCCTCTAGCGGAGAATTCATCATCATTCATCATTGCAGTCCCAGTCGTCGGAAATCTCCCGAAAGCTACCACACTGCATACCTTATTAACTTGTACTTATAATATTAGGCTTTTTCCATCGTTATTTACATTGCTCCCAACATTGGTAGGTCGTGATGGTGACTGAGGCGCTCGCCTCTCATTCTCGAGGTTGTTGGGTTCACAACCAGCACGAGCAAATACCAATGTGGGTTTTTCACTTTCTTATGTACAGTCAGCAAAGGAGATAGGTATGCAGGGTCGTCAGATCTAGTTAAAGTTTACTTAGAAACCGATGGATGTTTATGAATAAAATAAAATAAATTTAATAGAGAATAAACATTTTAATGATTAATTTAAATTTCATTCGAAAACAACCATCGGTTTCTAAGTAAACTTCAACCATTTCTGATGACCTGCATACCTACCTATCTCTTTTGCTGACTGTACTTTCTTAGGTTATCTTGGACATCACTGCCATTGGTGAAGGAAAACACCTTGAGGAAACGTGAACATATATATACTAGTACTATACTACTACTGGACTAACTAGCTTTAGCCTGCGACTTCGTTCGCGTGAATGTCGGTTGTCATGGATGCAGACAAAGTCGCGGATTAAAAAGTAGCATATGTCTTTCCCCAGGATTAAAGCTATTTTTTCCACAAGACGTACGGCGATGCGCCACCGGTACATGGTGGACATCCCACCCACACGCACGAAACGTTTTGGGAATACATTCATTGTGCGTACTGCTAAGGAGTGGAATTCCCTGCCTGAGTCTGTGTTTCCTGATAGCTACAACCTGGGAGACTTTAAGGCAAGAGTGAATAGGTTACTTCTAGGCAAGCGTGCTCCATCTTAGACCGCATCATCGCTTCCCATCAGGTGAGATAGTGGTCAAACGTATGCCTATAAATAGATAAAAAAAAAAATGAAATATTTTCATACCAAATTTCATCAAAATCGGTTCTGCCGTTTCATCGTGAAAGCGTAACAGACAGAGTTACTTTCGCATTTATAATATTAAAGTATGGAAGTATGGATAATATAAATATAAAATTACCAATCCGCCATGAGCTGGCGTCATGGTGTTCAATGCTTGTGCCTTTTCTAATAAGAAGAGGAATTTACCATGCAGTGAGACAGTTATGTGCTGGTATTAGGATTATTTTATTGGTATACACGACTACACATCAAGCTATACATTTCCAGTATAAGCTGACCTCGCATTGTACGGAAATCCTATACAATTTGAGATCAGCATTAACTGGAAATTTATAGCTTGATGTGTATCCGTGTGTACTTACGTCTTCTATGGTCCGCAGTTAAAACACGCACTTACCTAACTTATTTAATGTATAATCATAAAGTAAGCCGGGGTTTCGTTTATTTTATATAGGTATGTCTTTCAAATTTCAAAATTAAAGATGAATACGACGAAACGTAGGTGGTGTGACGATCTGACCGTATTTGCGGGGCAAACGTGGGCACAGATCGCTCACGATTGGGAAGTTTAGAAGGAGAAAGGGGAGGCCTTTGCCCAACAATGGAACACAAAAATAGGCTTATAAAAAAAGATTAATAAATCCTACCTCCTTCATGACAAAAGTTATGAGCCAACTTACTCAGCGATCATAGTGGTTCTCTCCGCGCAGCCATCTTGCCCCAATGCGATGCTTCGCTGACGCAGATATACTTCCCAGGTACCATGACTTATCCATAATCCAATAAAGACCCTTACCTCAGATAAGCACAAACAAACCGACCTAAAGCCCCGTATACCAGGGATGAGAAGCCCTCGGATGCAATGTTTCGAAAGCGAATTTCTCGTGTGTTCCGTCGATCACGTTTTATGTAGCGAAGCGAAACGAATCGATGCGAATGAGGGATGTTAGCGAAATACAGAGATAAGTCACGTTCGCTAAGGCCCCTACTAGTTGATGGATTAACCGTTTACTGCTGTAACTCGATCGTATTAATCATAATTTGGAGGAAAGTTTGAAGCGCGGATAATAATCGCCCGCTTTATTTTCCGGTGGTAAGATTTATTATTCTATGTGATATCAGCGGAAATAAAGCTACAGAAGTTCTAAAAGTTTTTTCAAAAAAAGAAACTAAAAAGTGATACTTAAATAACTTTAGCACAGAACACACATTACTTTACTTTCGGAAGTCGGTGGCGGTGGCTTTGTGTTTGTTGTTTTGTATTGCCACCGACTTCCGAAAGTAAAGTAATGTGTGTTCTGTGCTAAACTTATTTATCACTTTTTAGTTTTTGAAGGCGGTGTTCTTTTTTTGAAAAAACTTTTTATTTTTCGCTTTTTAGTGTTGCTCTAACATCCAAATCCATTAAGAAACGCCGACACACTTAAAAGAGATTGTAAGTCCTCCAAAGATTGAAGAAACTAAAACGTCGTTTAAGTAATTTATTTGGGAATTTGTTGATTTTCTCAAAAACGGCTGTATCAATTTTGATAAAATTTATAAGGGACCATTTCGAAATAAACTTCTTTCGAACAAAAAAAAAGAATTTTGCAAATCCTATATGTCTATATGTAGTATGTGTCTATATAAGACAGAGTTATGCCCGAACATACATAAAAATAAATATATATATATAAACATTCGAATTGATAACCTCCTCCTTTTTGAACTCGGTTAAAAATTACATAAAAGTCTATAAAATAATAATATGAAGTTTACAGAACTTTTATGAATTTTGTAATACTCGATATAAAAATAAATCAAGCTTCTCTTTGGTAATAGTATCAACGTAGTCACGTTAGTAACTAACTAGTTTCATTAAAATTTATTTGTGAAACATAGGTAATTTTCATTATAGAGATCTTATAAATAGTAGGTAGTACATAGTGCGCTATGTTATGTCAACAATGACATAAAAATGTGATAACTTACACTATGAAAAATTAAAAGTAGTTTCAATATAATAGTACATTATCGTACAAGTGTGTAATGTTGGTGATTACCGCTGAGGCGCCATTGAGACCCGAGCCGTTAGGTGAGGGTCTTAAGAGAGCCGAGGACGGTAATCATCAATACACACGTGTATCATACGACGTTTTTCAACACACTTGTAAGAAAATAATACTAAAATAATCTTTTTCAACAAACAAATAAATGAATGTACCTATTACCAACAAATAAATTAATGTACCTATTGCTTGCTCATTTCATGCAACTTCGTATATAAAAAACTGATTAATTTTTTCCGCCATTGCGAAAAAAATTTCACAACTCGTTTTCACTGTTGAAAATATTTTTTTCGTATTATTTTCTTCACAAGTGTGTTGAAAAACGTCGTATGATACACGTGTATATTGATGATTACCGTCCTCGGCTCTCTTAAGACCCTCACCTAACGGCTCGGGTCTCAATGGCGCCTCAGCGGTAATCACCAACATTACACACTTGTACCATAATGTACTATTTGCCTATAAATTGATTAAAAAAAACACTTTTTTATTCATTTTTATATTTGGAATGTCTTGTCCAAGACAAACCAGCTCTACAATATAATTTAATAGAATCATAAAAGTTACATAAAAATGTAACATTTGTTTGCATTTTTTATATTGCACTTATTAGAAATATATCCACAATTTTTTATTAACACTGGAACTCAAAGTAAGGTTTAACTTGTGTTCTAAAATTCTATTACTTATTTATTTTTTCTATGTCATTTTTATGTTACCAGCCAGAACAACTCTATAAAAAGCGAACCCTATCGAACTCATGGTACGGCCATTAATCTCAAGCGACAGCTGCTTGCTTCCATCGCTAATGTAGTGAACGGGAACAAATCTGTGATGCTGAGCTATCTCACAGTGAGCTCTCGAGTGATTCAAATGTTACACTTATCAATTTACAGTTCCAATGACAAGTGAGCTTGGAATTACATAATTTTGCAAGTAAGTGTATGGGAACTTTGAACCTATTAGGTTCTTGAAAGATCTTGAAGATGTTTGAGACGATGGTAAGGGTTGTCAGATAACAAAATAGAGTGCGTGACTATGATACTTATGATTATTGACGTTGGTAACCTGATAAATAAAAATATCTACTACTTAGTATTTCTATACATTTTGTGGTTTCTAAAGTGGATGAAACCCTGGAGTCAAAGCTTGCGTTAACATTCTAAAATACCTACAGGAAAAGTAATTTATGGAATCAAATAGAAAAACGCCATTCCTTATTTATTTAAAAAGCTCGTAAACCAATTGACCTACAACATGCAACCAGCAATTAGGTAATAAAACACAGAATTCTTTCCAACCTTCAAAGTTTTCCAGTAAAAAGTACCTAGACCACAGCACACCACACGGTAAATATCAATAACCTTCGTACATACACGTAGGTACGTTCATAGAAGCAGAGTGCCAGCCCAATATCGCCTAATGCACACCCTTCACTATTTTTATTCCATAATCCCCCAAATATGCATGGTCTATATTTCAAGGTAGGGGGCCACGTTGGGCCACGTGCACCTGCAGATAAGAGCCCATCAATCACACTTGGCTATAAACAGAGCAACACCATTACCCTTCCTGGATGGAAAACCTTTGGAAAGATATATTTCATGGCATGTTTATTATGTGATATAGTAGATTCCTTTTCTACACTAATATTATAAAGAGGAGAGATTTGTATTTTTTTATGTTTGGAACGAATAAACTCAAAAACTACTTGTCCGATTTCAAAAATTCTTTCACCATTGACTGCTACGTTATTCCTGAGTAACATAGGCTATATTTTGAAAAAATTAGGGATCCTTGAGAAAATTCATACAGACGATGTTGAAGGCAAAATGCTAGTTGTTTATAAAAAAAAACTGTTTGTAAAATTGTCGTATGATTTTTTTATTTTTTTATGTTTTGTTAAAAATATTAAAGTGCATTCAACATACCCATTGTGTGACCCAATTCTGTTTTGTTGAATATTTTCCGACGGTGTTCGAAAATTCAATTTAGAAGAACGGCCCACGCATATTTATAAAGTGACACTAGATTTAATTATTGTCTAGTAAAACGGACGAGCTCTACCGAAATAGCATCGAGGTATGATATTTACATTCGACATTTTATAACTATAATCAATATAATTACATAGGTACATATAAAAGCGAAAAGTACCTGACCAGACATTAATTAGTGTTGAAAATTACTTGAACTGTGAAACTGTAAGGGAGGTAGGTATTTATAGTAAGGGGACGTGAGCGAAGAACGTATTTTGAAGCGTAGAAGTCAAAACCTCCCTTAATTCTGTCACTAAGGGGGATTTCGACGTCACTACATAATAATTTAAGAGATGGAATATAACATGCCACTAACTTTAAAATGAAAATTTCCAGACTTCTCATTCCATTCCCAGCAATTTTAAATTTGTAACTCACTTCAATATTTGAAAGCATAAAGTAGCACTGTGTCATAGTACAACTCATATTGTGGGATCTTTCGGTCGTAGTGTACCGAAACTGTCTCTCTCATACCGGGGTCACAAAATAGATAGATACAGAAAGCAAAGTATAAACAGGCACACACACTGTACACACAAACGTATGGCCATTTCAAACTTTCTCAAACGAATGCCTGCCGCGAGTGTGCTCGTGTCTATGTGTGCGTATTCACTCATACTGAGGACTCGACTTTCTGTACCTATATATTTTGTGTCGAGGCTCCACAGAAATTCTAGTGGCAATATTC
Organism: Charanyca ferruginea; assembly: GCA_947361185.1. Classification (NCBI taxonomy): domain Eukaryota; kingdom Metazoa; phylum Arthropoda; class Insecta; order Lepidoptera; family Noctuidae; genus Charanyca; species Charanyca ferruginea. Next base: position 10,156,723 of record OX376070.1, read on the forward strand.
TACTGACGTAATATACGGGGAACATATAAATCTAGATATTGTTTCTATTTGTGTTACAAAGGTTGTGTACTCACCCGTATATGTTAAAAGTGGTGTCATATTGCCTGGTTTGAAGCTGGGATTTGATGTTTTGGGAGAGTTTTACCTAGTACCTTTTGCGTTATAGATCTTTCCTTCTCTTGTGTCCAGTGTTCCGATTTATACCTATGAGTTTTTAGGTTTTTAGAAGCAAGTTTACATTCAAAGTCAGAAACATACAAAATATTTCACACACAATGGTTTTCTTTCAAGGACTAAGTGCGGAAATCAAAGCCGTATTAACAGATACAAAATAGTCACCAACGAAAGCCCCAACGTATTGCTTACATCGGTCGACTTTGCAACATTACTCCTCCACAAATCCAAGTCGATTTCGTAATGCGAAAAATAATTCTCAGCGAAACGGAATCGAGAGAAGCGGATAGCGACGATGGATCTATCCGCATTTGCTCGGAATTCCGCAAGATTAACGTCTGGTAGGAGGAAGCACAACGATCCCCCTTATTGGGCATCCCTCCCCCCTCTTCGGAGGGAATGAGATTCCTCCGGCCCTTATTGTGGTCCGTTATTATTACAAATGCCAATTGAGACGACAGATCAAACAATGGACCCTAACTAATTGCGATGCAGAAATAATCCATACAAATACTAAAGTTGTTCGTAATTGGCCAAGTTTGTTTAGGGGTTGTTTATGATATTTATTAGCGTATTATGCTTGAAGTTCAGTGAAATTTATTGATGCTGAAAGCCTATTTAATTGAAATTATGGGACATATATTTATGTTCAAGAATGCCTTAATTTTATCAAATAAAAACCAATAGAATTTTATATAAAGCTTGTTTATTAACGTCATGTTTTGCAAAATAGACAAATATACACTTTTAAATTGTCATTTCACTTAAAAATTCCGCATCAACATTTAACAATTAATATAATACATAGTTACACACGCATACACGCTAACTTTAATGCACAAAACACATTTACCATACGTTACAGAACGCAGCGTCATTACACTCTACTTTATGAACTGGATTCTTGGAAATATATCTCGTTGCCAACGTCTTTCGTATAAAATGTACAATTAAGAAGTCAGTTCACGGTCTACTCTTCTTGTAACGTGCAGTAAACGTGTTTGAGCCTTTGAGATAAATACACTTTATACAAACTCATAGCTATACATTAATTACATAATTTTATTCATTTACTGTTAATAAAAGATTCAATATATTATAATCGAACATAACAGATGGTGTATAAACAAATTAAATGTACTTAAAGTTACAACACTAATTATTGTCGTGGGTCCTTAGATTTTGATTCAATTTTTATTCCACACGAAAAATTTTGATTAGCGAAAGCAAAACTAACAAAAATTAAACATGGTGAGAAGGGCTTAATCTCGTAGTCGGTGTAGGAGAAATGTTGCGTGTCTAACTGTAGTTACTGGGGACTTTTTATTAATAATTAAGAACTTTATATTAATTTTAATTACACTTATTACAGACACGTCTTTGCGGTCTAATTTACAAAATTTCGTTGATTTCATCAGAGTAGGCCAATAATTACCGCCGTTTAGGCAATTTTTCAAAATAAAATAAAATCAGAAATATTATAAAAATACTAGAGGCCATTATAGAAGCGTAATGTCATGATGTTTTTAAACTGATACGTCACATAATGACGCGCAACATTTGGTCCCGACCGAGTACGATTTATATCTCTTCCGTCAACATTCTTCGACAAGCCTTACACATTTACTTTTCCTTATCTACACGTAATGGTATTTTAATAACTTTATTACGTATTCCCGTTTCATTATTCATACAACCAGTCTTATCCAGAATATTATAATTTAGTACCGATAACGTTTGCAAGTTAGTTCCGTTCGAATCAATAAACCATTTATGGGTAGAAAAGTTTGTTTGGTAAATTAATTCCATCAGAATATACAGCCGACTTCCATTGGTGAGTCGAGTGTGAACAGCTCCTAATTTTGCTGATTTCAAAATACTTGTTTTGGACTTTTCTGTTCCACTCGTGTCGTGGTAGACCCTCGACATTTTGGAAATAACATCAACTGATTTATTATGGCATTGTTCCAGAAATTCTTCATGATATTAGAATTTATCGTTAATATGAAAAAGGTTTAGGATTTATCTCACACCTTCAATTTTGTTAATAATATTAATAATAATCAAGCTGCAGTGTTAAGCAATGCAATTCTTAACAAAAGAATTTGACATTTAATATTCAATAGGTAGGAAGACCAAGGACTGAATAAAACTAAATAATATGCAGATTATGCTGACGATTATGATTTTATATTTTCCAATTTGAGTAAAATACAAGTTTATTTAATTGTTTTCCTCGAGCAGATACATAGAACACAAACATTTACTAAGAATGTTTTATCCTTTAGCAAGTCAGATATTTTGATGTGACTCTGAACTTGTTCGGGTAATCCCTGAAGGTGAATTCAAAAACTGCGCCTGAGTGACGCCGGCGCTACGTTAAGTCAAACTATAAGAAGATACATTTTACGCATACCAAATCCACATCACGGTTTTCCTGTCCCCATTAATAAAAATAAATAATAATTGAGCATTTAAAAATATGTTATATTTTGTAGTTTCTAGAATTAACAAGGATATTTGTTTGTGAATTATATTTTGTTATTGTTATACGAGTCTCTTCGCTGTATTTCTATCTAAATTAAATTGTTTTGACTTATTCTTTTTTCTGAGTATACAGACAGCCATAATTATAGCTCTCAAATAATCCAATGCATTTAAAACAGTTGATGTCGTTTCTCATACTTCGTTTATGTATCCTTCCTAGCCAAATATAAGAATTTTATACAAAACTGTATTTGTCCAAAATAGTCCATCTTAATACGAAAATAAATTAAATAACCTATTTGCTTATAACATTCATTAATTATACATTATGACTAGCTCTCGTAAAGGAAATAAAATGCACCACTTTTTTTAGTTCACTATTTTCTATCGTATGGCACTACACATTTTCATCTATCAAGAATGTAGGTTCCGATGTTGAGGTTACATCAGCTAATGCTTAGATAAAATCATTAACTTGGTCATGTACTTTATAAAAATATTTAATTTTCTTACACTAAGTATTAACAACCATACGTTTAACAAGCGATTAGGCTGAGGTTAGGTAGATCTTAGCCGTGGCTAACTCAAATAAACTCAAATATTCAATATTAACAATTGCATAAAAATACATAACCTAAATGATAAATTAAGCCTTGTGTGTCGTTGTATCAACTAGCCCCAGCCTAAAGAAACGGTAACTTAAACTCAATTAATCTGTAAATACCTCGCCTCGTTACTAACTTCGTAGTTCAACGTTAAGATATCGAACAATTCAAGCAAAACAATAAGATAATAGAACTTTAGCAAAATAATTTATGAAACAAGTTTTAAGGCGCTATCACAGGAATGAAATCATGAATGAAGTTCATACACCTTTCACAGTCGCTCCGCAATGCTTTGAAGATTTTTATGTGAGTGGTTAGAAAGTAAATCCTAATTTCATTTTAGGAAAATCTCAATTTTAATCACAGTATTTTTATAGAAGACTTGAAACTGATGTTAAAGTCAATGAAGAACTTAAGGGTAAAAGCTACTGTATATCAGTTAAGATAAATATTTATATTTCGTTGTGACTAATTTCTGCGCTGAAATAACTTTAAAGAGCAAGTATTACATAAATATTTACACCTAATTTAAATTTTGATAGACTCAAATCGTCCGCTTTCCCTTCAGACTCATTGTTGGTAAAGAACTTAAATACTTATAATATCAACTGTTTTACGGCGTTTAAAATCTTCAAGAGCACCACTCATCATTAAATCTTCAAAGTCAATAATACTGTTACCATTATCAGTCTCGAGTGTATTACCTTGAATGTTGACAAGTTGTTGACCAACCGAGTCTTTTTCAATGTCATTCACTTGATCATTGTCATTCACTTCACTTCACACATAGTCTCTTCTGCCGGCTCCGGTTCCAATGATGCTATTTCGTTCACTCACCACAGAAACTTCTGAGCCATCTTTTTTCCTTTTGCAGGACGAGAAGAGGTGTGAGGACTGTTGGGAAAGTATTTGATTTTAAAGACAATCTTTTATTCATTATTTTGTAATTTTAGAAGATTTTGTGCTAATACATTGGGACTACAAATATTTTGGAAAATTGTTGTGTCTATTATTGCCTTATGGTTATCTATATATACTTTGTCTACTCTATCTATATTTGTTAAATCCTCTTTGAGATTTGTTTTATTATTATGTACATAGTAGTAGACACACTATAAATAAAATGGTATTGTATCGTAAGTAGTCTTTTACTTTCAAATGTTGAAATACAATGAAGATCAAATTCATTAAATCTTAATCTCTGTTTTACATATCACTGAATATTAAAAAGTTTCTCAAAATAAACCATACCTTAACAAGAGAACGGACGGGCTGTTGCAGCACGAAAATGGCGAAGATGACGACTCCTTGCAGCGCGTTGACCAGATCGAACACCGACCACACGGACATGACGTCAGAACCTGCACCCGCCGCCCACGACACCACCTCCAGCACCCACGACAACCCCATTATGAAGGATAGGAGACAGCACATGCGGAACCTGATGGAAAATATTGTCTTTTGTAAGGCAAACCAAATTCAAGGACCCAAAAACTCCATTTTAAATACGACAAGCACTGTCAGTCTATTTGTGCGACACTTAGCTTGCATCTCTCGTTCTTAAAACTTAGCTTAATTAATGGCCAAATACTCAAACGTTACTCAATTTTAAGATGCCGTTAAGTCTTGTGCTGTCTCTATCACTTTATGACAAAGTGACTGTGGCAGTGCCACACTTAACGGCATCTTATTTCAGAGTATTTAGCAATCATCCGTTTAGTTGATATTCTATACATAAATCACTACACAGCTTACCACACACATCCCTGGCAGAAAGTTTGCCTTAGTGCATTTCATTTACAATTTCTTGTACTTCTTCAGCCTCTGGTTGATATCCTATACATACAACGCTACACAGCTTACCACACACGTCCCTGGCAGAAAGTCTGCCTTAGTGCACTTTACTTACAATTTCTTGTACTTCTTTAGTCTCTGGTTGATATCCTATACATATAATGCTACACAGCTTACCACACACGTCCCTGGCAGAAAGTTTGCCTTAGTGCACTTTACTTACAATTTCTTGTACTTCTTCAGCCTCTGGTTGAAGTTAGAGGGTGCCTCTACCGGCGGCGATGCCGTGGTCTCGTGCGCTGGTAGTGGCTGCCCCAGCACTGTCCCGAGCCGCACCCAGTCGTCTGACGTACTGAAGTCTGAGTGCGTCAGGTCTAATGCTGTTTGACGAGGAAAATATATTTTAAAAATAATGTATCACTATAAATGTGCAAGAGAAATCATGGCATTATTTTAACTATCGATTCAGTTCATAATTCTAGACCATGCAGGGTTTTAATTTTTCGTCGGTTTTCTATACAATAATATAAGGCAGTAAAGTTTGTAAGTTTATAAGTTTCGATGTCCCAGGTAATCTGCAAAACTACTGAATCGATTAAAAAAATCTGAAAAAACTTTTAAAGGGGCTTTATGTTCTTTGAAAAAAAAATTGTGATCTGTAAGACAATTACAAAGTCGCGGACACAAGCTAGGCCCATACAAAAGTGCAACACTGGGGGTTCAGAATCATAAAGTGAATCCATGGAAAAATCTCGCCACGATGTCTTTTCCACCGTGTCATCAGTTGTTGTCAATAGTCATTTGTTTACGAACAACCAGAAGAACCTACGTGGTATGAATGTACATGGTAGAACATATGAAACATATCTTAAGGACATATATAATCTCCAACTACGGCTATTAAAAACAATTGTTCCATTAAAAATTAAGTTCATTAACAAAGATAACTACCATAATTTGTATTGTAAAGTTATGAGCATATTCGATAAACGAGATTTAGCCATTGTAACTCAGTATTGTCACCATTTACGTGACCTGAATAAGACGACAAGATCTAACAACTTACGTAATCTGTCATATCTTCCAACCTTTGGAATAAACAAATATAATAATGTGTATGGTGAGAGGGTGTGGAAATGCAGTCTGCTCCTAATACTTAATAAAATCAATAGTACCTATGTCAAATTGAAAAAAAAAACTGTAAACAAATAAAATATGTAGGTACTAAAAAAGCACTTCCTAAGCAAGGTAGTGCTTAACTGCAAAATCTTTAATTGTATGTAAGATTATAGTTAAGTTTAAGTGGATTTAAAATGTATGATAATTTTTCTGAAATAAACAGATTTTATTATTATTATTATTATTACGTAGGTAAGTATCTTATCGAATTTGACGACAAACATTTTGCCATTATTTGAATACCTATTAGAATTTTTGTGACTCGGAGAACATAATTCTGAATCATTATTATTTTATAAGGATAACCGACTGCAATCTTTTTTGGCATCGTAAAGGTGATAAGTCAACGAGGCTGGGTACTAGATAACAAAACTAGCCAAAGAGTGCATGCCAGAACAGAACATTAAATCCCAAGTCACGATCCACAGCAATGAGGAATATTGCCTACTGAAGAGGACAATGACCTATGCCTGTTGCCACTACTGCTATACATGATTGAAGGGATATCAACGCAAGACCCAAGTTTTACCACAGAGTACAGACGCCAATACATCAACTCATACCCAACTGTCAAATTTTTCCATTTGAATATGAACCTTATTCTTTTATACTTAATATTATAAAAAGGCAAAATTGGTTTGTTCGTTTGCACTCATTCGATTTCAAGAATTCTTTCGCTAATAGGAAGCTACGTTATCCCTGAGTGCTATAGGCTACATTGCATTATCAAAAAATTAGGGATCCTTGAAAAAATTCACGCCGAAGAAGTCGCGGGCAAAATGCTAGTTTGTATTAAGGTTGAAAGTCTAGAAATTTGACAGATTGTTGTAGCTTGATGTGCTGGTGTCTACTCGTACAGACAGCGACATCAACTGCTAACCCCCTTTCTGTTCTTTAATGCGTGGGGGGTTAGCAGTTGATGACGCTGTCTGTACTAACATAATTCTAGAATACCATTAAATCTGTCGCTCATTAAAAATAATCGACTGTTCAATATAAAAGTGCCTACAAGGACCAAATATACAGAACATTTTTTTTATGTTACGAAATTTCAACTCTAAGGTCTACATTCATGTACTGAATCCATGGGAATAGATTACACATTGATATCCTATCTATCCTGTATTGTATAACACAGACCAATATTGTTTTTATTTCTTTTAATAAGTTTGATACAATATATGTGTATTAAATAAATTACCTGAGATGCGGCTACCACACCAATCGATCGATCGTCGATCGATGCCATCAATCGACATCCATCGACGTTGATCGATTGGTGTGGTAGCTTTGGCTGATCGATGGATAGCGTTCCACTAGCCAATCGATCGATTGCCCGGGGATGGCATCGGTCGACGTTGATCGATTAAGTTAGAGAAAGAAATCAGTTAAATCCATCAGTAATAATAATCAAGCAGCTCGATCGACGACGACTACTAAATTCTACCATCGATCTATCGTCGATCTACAATCGATCGGTTGGTCTGGTAGAAACTATCGATCGACGTCGACTAATCCATTCGATCGATCGATTGGTCTGGTAACACCCTAAGTCATTCTACAACGTCGCGACTCAGACATTTTTCAAAGGTTTTGTCTCAAAATCTTTTACTTAAGTACAAACGCATCACAAAGCAAAGTCTAAAATTATGAAACTTTCAAGGTTCATTCGATAAAATAAAGATAGGGCCACAATTTTATTATGTTTTGTCTACAAAATGATACAGCTTATCTTTAAGGACAAAACATTGCAACGTTTATATAACAATTGCAAATAATAAAATATTTACTGAAGATCCGGCTTCAATTGTTCGGAGATTTGATTATCATAGTAACGACTCTTTAAAGTTCTACGATTACTGTTTTATGAATCGTAAATCACACTTTACACAGTTAAAATATTAATGTTACAGAGCTATTTCGTTGACACAAAATTCTATTAAATACTTACGATGACGATAAGACTCAAATAGCAAGATCTTTAAAGAAAAATCCATGAGTGATCATGTAATATTAAATGATGATCCTTAGTCTTTAATCATCATCATCATCATCATCATCATCATCATCTGCCTAGCCTTTTCCCAACTATATTGGGGCGGCTTCCAGTCTAACCGGGTGCAGCTGAATACCAGTGTTTTACATGGAGCGACTGCCTATCGGACCTCCACAACCCAGTTAATGGGTAACACGATACCCCTTGGTAAGACTGGTTGTCAGACTTTCTGGCTTCTGACTACCCATAACGACTGCCAAAGATCTACAAATGACTGCCGGGACCAACAGCTTTACGTGCTTTCCGAGGCACGGAGGGAACTCGATATGAAAGGGATGGGCACCTATCCACAGACCGACCGCGGCTAGCGCAGCTTAACCTGTGACCGATCGATCTGCACGGCTTTAACTGAGCCCCTTAGGTCTTAGGTCTTTAATCATAATTTAATAATACATGATCACTCAACTTATTTTTAACGATGAATTGATACTCTAATGCCCTTTTAATCGCATAAAAACTTAACTCAAAGTTACTCGTAGTTGTTAACAAGAAATTAAACTACATAATATTATACATCATTAGCAATTGAACCTCGTATTGGCAGATATGAAGCAAGTGCGCCTAAACATAAGGAAATAATCTGTAATCTAAAACAATTAATAAAACATAATAATTATGTTGATAACCGCTGCACGCGCTAAATTCCTAGTAAGTTCCTCGAACTCTGACCGTAAAGTTATGATCATTTAGACTCTAATCCAACAAACGATCGGTTTGCAAAGTTAGGCGAAGATTATATTGGTATGTCAGAAAACTGTGACAAAATAATTATTAATGTCATGTACAGAGGTCAGCCCATAAAGCTACCCCAAACTGTCAAATTTCTTTGATGGATTTTCTATCTTATTCTAAATTTATAAAGTTCATATTCAATTGGGAAAATTTGTCATTTTAGGATAACTTGATGTGCTGGCCTCTATACATAAAATTTGTTTGTTTCAAATCTGTCATTATCCTTTTTACTCTTATTTTTATCTGTCTGTCTTTAATTATTGAAACTAGTCTGAACCGATAATTAAAGTGAAATAAATAAATAAAACAACTTACGGGTGACATCCTTAAGTTTATCATAATGCGTTGCGATTGCTCGTGAAGTGAAGAAAAATATACAAAGATTACTGAATAAGATCAGAGCCACCGGTCCGTAGAAGTATGGCAACGCTGCTTCGTCCGCTGTGAAACAAACACATCGTTTAGTATGATACCTCTTCTCTCTTTGTGGAATATGTTGCACAAAGAAAAACATCGTGAAACCGTTGTGAAAATATAGAGAGATTTTATAGAAACAACAATGTTATTTACCACAGCGATTTTAATGCATTTTTTTTATTTTTACTTCAATAATAATGATTATTTTCTCTTGGTATTTTCTAACTGAATAAATAAACTATATTCTTACAAAAACAATGTATCTGCTAACGATTTTGATTTTATTGTAGGTACTTTCTTATTATTACAAATCAAACAAACTCTCTGTCAGTAATTCGATTTCAGTAACGAACGAACTAACTTTAATAAATAGACAAAATATTGAATTACACAAAGAAAAATATTTCTTGGAAAATAAATAATAATCATTTCAAAGTTAACTAGTTTTGTTATGAATTTTCCAAACCGTCTCGCGCTCGAGTAACCCAAGTAGTTTAATTATCAGTCATTAAAAATTAAATCCTAATACCCATCCAAAATAAAATCATATGGCATACTTTTCTTAATAAAATAAAATGAGTTTTTTTTTTGTTATTAGATACTAAGTTAAAGGGTAAAAAACTTGACAGGAAAATCCGAAAAGTACTGGAAAACAATTTTAAGACAATTTGGATAAAAAAACGAAAACACACTTACTCTTAAACCAGCACCCTTTAACTCCGAAGTTAGGCTTCAGATAAGTGCTAGGTACAGCCGGCGACAGGTCCATAGTGATGGTGACTACTAGTAGAAGTATTGGAAACAGTATTGCGTACACGCAGTACCACGCAAACCTTCGTCTCATGCTGCGTCTTGTCACTGATACATTTATGTACCTCCTGTGAAATGGTAATACTTAGTGAATTTACTGATTTTGACGGAATAGGAAAAAGGAATTCATATCTTTTGCAAAATCAACTATTATGTAGTTACTTATATATTTAAGCGCTGCGTAGTCTAAACTCATATTATAAAGAGGAAAGATTTGTTTGTTTGTTTGTTATGATTTAACTCAAAAACTACTGATCCGATTCTAAAAATTCTTTAACCAATCGAAAGCTACATTATCCCAAGTAACATAATTATGCTATATTTATCAATTGAAAAATTTGGAATCCTTGAGAAAATTCACACGGGCGAAGACGCGGGCGAACTGCTAGTTGTAGATACAGCGAAACATAGCATGTATGTTAGTTATTAATAAATAAATAATACATTATTTAAATTGTCATGTTGCTCGAAATAAAATCGAAAATGTAAAGATACTCAATTTTTATTAATTGACCGCGTTCAAATCATAAACACATTCGTTTAAAAATCGAGTGCTTTCATCAAAAAGAAAATAACTGAAGCGTTACATTACAAAATTATATTCAACATATTTTTTAAAATATCAATTACTTACGTACGCCTCACACGTAAACACTTAACATAATAAGCGCTAAAAGCAACGATCAAAAGGCTCGTGAAGTACGTACGAGTACAATATAAATGTAATAACGATACATTTAATAATGATACATTTAACAACGTTACATTTGAGTACTTACCGAACGTTTAAGAATATATCGAAGCACATCACGTTCAGCCAGAAGAAGCAGGATACAAAAGAGAACTGGATCAAGTACGCTGGAACAAAATTTTATGTAAAATATGAATATAACATATGGCAAAGAAACGTGGCCCTTAACTGCTGGCATCCAAGAGAAGCTCAGAGTCACGCAGCGAGCCATGGAGAGAGCTATCACGGAGTTTCTTTGCGCGATAGAATTCGGAACAAGGAAATTCGCCAAGGTAACCGACATAGCTCTCAAAATATGCAAGTTGAAGTGGCAAGGGACAGGCTAGTGCAAGGCCAGGGAAGAAAGGTTCTCGAGTGGCGACCACGAACCGGAAGACGCAGCGTTGGTAGGCCTCCCACCAGATGGACCGACGACATTGTCAAGGTCGCGGATAACCGGTGGATGCAAGCGGTAAGTTGCCGCTCCACACCGAGCAGCGTAAGGCTAAGAACTCACGATGCGGTTTTCGCCCGCACTCGCGAACGCAGCGGGAGCCGCAAACAACCGCGCACACCGCAGGCGTAAACCGCGACGTGAAATGTGTTTTTGTTTTTTACACATATATATCTGCATTCTACAGAAGCTGTGGGCCCGCAACTGCAGGTGGACGCTGGTGAAAACCGCATCGGGAGTTCTTAGCCTAAGTGGCGTTATATGGGCGAGGCCTATGTTTAACAGTGGACGTCTTTCGACTGATGACGATGATGATCGATATATATATATCGGAGTTAATGGCTAAGTAAAAGCCGTTAAGATACGCTTGCCGCAGTCGGTCCGTGGATGGGTCATCCATTTCATATCGAGACCCCTTGGCTTAAACCCCCATTGGTCCCGACAAGTTCAACTTCAGTTTCAAGATCAAACATTTACTTAACGTTTTTTTTTTTTACAAAAACAAGGTTTTAATATTATCTAATATATAAAATTCTCGTGTCACAGTTTTCGTTCCCGTACTCCTCCGAAACGGCTTGACCGATTCTGATGAAATTTTTTGTGCATATTGGGTAGGTCTGAGAATCGGCCAACATCTATTTTTCATCCCCATTTTTCCACCCCTTTTCATCCCCCAGGTAGATCGGGACAGGACAACGTCTGTCGGGTCAGCTAGTAATATATAAAATTCTCGTGTCTCAGTTTTCGTTCCCGTACTCCTCCGAAACGGCTTGACCGATTCTGATGAAATTTTGTGTACATATTGGGTAGGTCTGAGAATCGGCCAACATCTATTTTTCATCCCCCTTTTTCCCCCCCCTTTTCATCCCCCATCCAAATGTTCGGTAGATCGGGACAGGACAACGTCTGTCGGGTCAGCTAGTATTATAACAAAACTTTTACTGCATGTCACTTGTACGGACGGATGAAGCGGATACACCCAACAGCACAGCAATGTTTTGAGTATGATATATTGCACGCTACCAATGTCTTGACTGTGATACTTTTACACGTCGTATAAATATAATACATTTTATTTTATACCTACTTTTTAACAATGCATAAGTATGAATTAAATTATCTTATAATATCGAACATAGACACTGAAACATGATTCAAATCTCAAGGTTCCAACAAAACATCATAACTTACCCATAATAATGCACGCGCTTGCAGGAAAAGCATGTCCAGCAAGCTGTGTGGCAGCTAAACAAGTAAATGCGAGAGCCAAACACACAGTGTGGCAAGCAAGCGCCTTGCCATGAGTGTCCCGTAGCTCAGTAATGAACAGGTACACAAATGCCGTCGCTAGCAGGAACGGGACCGATATTAAGAGCCCTGGAAAAGAACAAATATTTTAGATAGGAGAAAGCAGATTTTATCGCTGGAATCCCTTCTACGATAAAATTTGCTTTCCTGTTTACATCATGACTCAAACTTTTTCCATGGATTCAGTACATACCTACCAATTCTAAATTCTCTAGAGATGACATTTTATATCGGTTAATAAAAAAAAACATAAAAAAGTACAATTGTACTTTAAGTAAAGGTGTTTTAAAATGTAAATTAAGAAATTGTTTTCTCGACAACGAAGATGCGTCATCGGGCGCCTAATTGGTTCGGAATTCATTGTTTATATAATACGTTGTAAGTTTCCATCAAAAATGTTAATTTTAAGATAGTAATAGGTACAGTTAATTAGTAATACTTTAATTTATTTTTTTGTGAAAATCATACGAGCGCTTCTCGCCATCAAACTGCCAAGTTTGGCGAGATGCAATATAGTAAAATTAAATTAAATTAATTAATTTGAATAAATAAAAAAAAATCCTTCATGGTCAACATTTATGGAACAGCAGATTTTTTATTCTGCAGTAATTAATATAGTCATGAACTTTATCCATATTATTATTATTATAATGTCTAGAAGGAAAACATTATTTTAATCCGGAATTATAGTCTTGAATTTGAAATCTCTGATGATACCTAATTTGTTTTCATAGGTCTTTATATTTTCTTGTCTTTAGAGATCACAAGGATTGAAAAGCGCTCGTTTAGAAATTTAATGACGAGTAATAATTAAGTAATTAAAATATATTCCTTGTAACCCCTAACCGCGCCTCAAGGCTCAAGTCCTTTAATAAAAGCTTTCATAGTATCAACTGTCAAATAACGTGCTGTGGAAAGTTCTCAAAATCTTTCAGAGACTAGAACGACGATCAAATAGTTAAGTGACTCGGTAACTAGAGTCTTCGTAACAAAGTTAACAATTTGTTCTTGTTGCCAACAACAAAAAGTGGAATTAATTAATGATCAACTCAGTTAGTATTTACTTTGGGCGAAAAACATACAGTTGGGTATTTTCCCACGAGAGTCGATGTAGGAAATTGGTTATTCCATGTTTACACAATAAATTAGCTGTAGTATATTATTTGCTGTTGCTATACGGCAATTGATATAAATGAATATTTTGGGACACAATCTGATAAAGGAGTCTTAATTTTCATTTATTGATAAATTGTAAACAATTCTGATCTGTCAATACAATGCTTGCCATTTTGATAACGGAACAGATAAGAATATATTGAGCATTACTACTAACAACTCTTTAATGTAAGTAATTCCCCTAATCTCTGTTCTGGAGGTGAATTCATTCACATTGCCAACTTAATAACAAAAAGAACCGAATTTACTTATATAAGAAAACTACCAACTAAATATTAGTACATACCTGTAGCATAAGCGACAAGTGTAGATGATGTCTTAGTCTCCTCCAACGGAGATGTAAAGCATACAACTGGTAATGTAATGCCTGCTGGCACTGACTCGTTCCAAAAAGTTTCCATGCAATAGTCCCGAGTGCCCAACAGTGGGGGTCTTGAATACGGGACGAAGAGGGACCCGTTTACTAGCAGATAGAACTCGTCTTGACTGTGGAGGTCTGGCTGTAGTTTGTATCTGAAGACAATGGTTAAATTAACACTTCTGGAGACAATACAAGTTTTATTGTTAAACGACTGAAAACAGTTTATGGAACTTATTTTTTTATGGATGCACCGCGATCAGACCTACCTACGTGATTTTAGCATAGCTGAAATTTTGAAGATAAAGTGAGGAATATATCACTAAGAATGTATACGTACTTCGTAATTTCAAACCTGTTTTTATTGGCACAAAAGGTACCTTAATCACATGCCACCAAGAGTGATGGTAGTTTTTACAGAATATTGTTAAAAATCATTATAGCCAGACACTTTCCGAGCCATGGCTTCAGCCAGCTAAAGTTCTAAGTACTTTTCCTCAAAATTGTAGCTATACTAAAATAATATAGATCTGGCAAATATAGATGAATGGAAATTTAGATATTTTCAGAATGAGATGAGTACATTAACGTTAATCGAGTAAGTGTGCTAAAATTGCTCTGTTCTAAAGCGTATGATAAAAAATGCAAATAAACAAAAATAAGGTAAATGAGGAAATAAAAAAAAGAAAACTGCCTTCAAACACTAAAAAGTGATAAATAACTTTAGTACAGAACACACATTACTTTACTTTCGGAAGTCGGTGGCGGTGGCTTTGTGTTTGTTGTTTTGTATTGCCACCGACTTCCGAGAGTAAAGTAATGTGTGTTCTGTACTAAAGTTATTTATCACTTTTTAGTTCTTTTAGGCGGTTTTCTTTTTTTTGAAAAAACTTTTTATTTTTCGCTTTTTAGTGTTGCCTCAACATCCAAATCCATTAAGAAACGGCAACACACTTAAAAGAGATTGTAAGTCCACCAGTGATTGAAGAAACTAAAACGTCGTCTAAGTAAGTTATTTGGGAATTTGTTGATTTTCTCAAAAAGGGCTGTACCAATTTTGATAAAATTTTTCGGAATAAACCCCTTTCGAACAAAAAAATAATTTTGCAAATCCGTCGATATATGACAGAGTTATGCCCGAACATAAATAAAAAAATAATAAAAAAAATATAAACATTCGAATTGATAACCTCCTCCTTTTTGAACTCGGTTAAAAACCAACGAGCACAGAAAACAGCTCAAGATCAAATTAATAAACCCCCTTTCTCTAATGAATTAACCACTGGGTACATATCGATTTAAACCAGACACTCGCCACTTCATGGATGAAGGAATTTTGTCCTACCGTGTATCTTAATGAGCTTGGGACCTCAAAAAATGTCTTACACAAGAATATAAAAGATTGAAAAACATTTATCGTAATTCCGTAATTGGGTATACCCCAATTTAATATTATTAGTCATTTCCTTCAATTGAGATTGCATTACTTTATCAATGAAATGGAATTTTGTAATATGTATAATCAAATGGAATAATTTCTTATGTTGAATTCCGTTTTCAAAGTTGTTATCGTAGTAAAGGTATTTATTCGATGAAATGATAAAAGATAACTTTATTGATTGTGGATACCACTTTACTATGAATTAACTTTTATCGTATTACTAGAATCGAAATATTTCTTTGATATCGTTTATCACTGTTGCCATCTTCCCAGTACCTATTGTTTAAGCAGCCTTACGTACTTTCTGCCACTACCTAAATGATATTCTTTTTTTAGTGTCTAACTCTTCTTAAATATTTATTTGCAAGTTTTGTTTTGTTTCTTGTAATTACCAAATATATGATCAATATCTTAAATATGTACCTTTCCTTAGTATATTGTAGCAACAAAATCTTGTGTATTGTAACAACTGATTTTTATGCATCTTCATTCTGAGCAAATAATGACTTGCTCTATTCTATTCTAATCATGTCAAGATACCCACTAGGTTTAAGTTCAATTGGAGCATCACGATCTATTTTTCAAGGACCTGAAGGTTTACGGCAATATTTCCGTATGTATAGATGATAATTGCCAAATCATCCAACACTATGAGTTTCATAATCATGTTATAGATGGAATCCATTGACGTTCTCAATGGAAAAAAATGGCATGACTTTTGGGAAAACTCCCCAACAATTAAAATAAAAACTTCATTTACTTTTCATATTTACACGGGCTCCCGACAATGGTCTCGTACACGTTGCTGTCGAAACTGAAGATGTGGGTCTCGTTCGCTTGGTGGAAGATAGGCTGGAAGGTGAGCGTGGACCGGGAGCAAACGGTCTTGACGATTCCGTCATCGATCGTGACCGTGAGGTTCTGCCCACTTGGACAGCATTTCGGCACGACTGGCAGTTCTTTTACTTCTTGGTCCTGTAGACAAGAGATAATTAATTAATTACTAATTACATTCAGATGAAGAATTTAATAACAGTAGACCATAAAATAGTAAATGTATTAAGAGGCGTTTATTTCAGACTGAAATAAGTAGTTTGGGTTCCCCCTCTATCTGGCAGAATCTTGATGCTCCGAAATTTATTTGGCATAACACACTTGGCACAATCTTCTTTAAACGAATATTCTTAAGGCATAAAAATTGTTTAATATAATTATTGTTTGGCAGAATGTTTTTATGTCCGAATTTACAATGGCATACTTTTAAGATGGCAGAATATTATTTTGCATAATTTCGTTTAGGATAACGTGTATTTGGCAAAGTTTCATTTGGAATAATTTTATTCGGCATATTGCCATTTCAATGAAAAAAAAACATTTTTAACCCTAAATAAAAAATAAAATAGGTATTGTCTTAAAAA
Source organism: Charanyca ferruginea (assembly GCA_947361185.1). NCBI lineage: Eukaryota > Metazoa > Arthropoda > Insecta > Lepidoptera > Noctuidae > Charanyca > Charanyca ferruginea. The sequence continues at coordinate 10,173,862 of OX376070.1, forward strand.
GTCTATGTTGTGCTACAAAAGTTAGTGACAGAAATTAATCGCTGCATTGCATGCCTGCTTACATGCTGCATATTCTTAAGGCATAAAAATTGTTTAATATAATTATTGTTTGGCAGAATGTTTTTATATCCGAATTTACAATGGCATACTTTTAAGATGGCAGAATATTATTTTGCATAATTTCGTTTAGGATAACGTGTATTTGGCAAAGTTTCATTTGGAATAATTTTATTCGGCATATTGCCATTTCAATAAAAAAAAAACATTTTTAACCCTAAATAAAAAATAAAATAGGTATTGTCTTAAAAAGTCTATGTTGTGCTACAAAAGTTAGTGACAGAAATTAATTGCTGCATTGCATGCCTGCTTACATGCTACATGGTCGCTTGCATGCTGCATTCTTGCTTGCATGCATGGTGGATGCTTGTTTGCATATTTGGATGCTTTTTATAGGGAAATAAAAAAATCATAAATCAGCTATTTGATTAATAAATTAATTAATTAATAAGTAATGAATTTATACAAATATTAATTATTTAAATAAGTTATGATAAAAATACAAAATTATTCTAACTATGAATTTTCTGCAATGTGAAATATGAGTTTTTCAATTATTATACATATGAAATGTACGCCAAAAGATGATTCTAACTGTAAGATTTCTGAGATCTGATGGTTCTACTTTTCGATTATTATGCATATGAGATTTATGCCTAAGGATGGTTCTGACTTACAAAATTATGAGTTTTGAATGTATGATATAAATGAGTGTCCGCCAAACAATTTTCTGTGAAATGAAGTTTATGCTATCCGCTGTTATGCAAAACAATATTATGGCATAAAAAGTTCTGCTATAAAAGGTAAACCCAAGTAGTTTCTACTGTGTTTTTGATTCACGAACAACCGTAGATATCATCAATAAATCGGAAAAAACTTAAGACACTTATTGGAACGAGCAATATTACCTAAATTATGTTAAGTAAAGACCCCACTCAAACAAGAGTCCAATTTAATAGTAATTCTTCGAAAGCCCACTTTGAATTTAGTCACATAATGTTTTTATAAGACGTGACGGTATATTTTAAATTGGGTCACGCCACAAACACAAGGTAAGGACAACATAATTATGAATGTCATTCAAACGATGATAAATTGCAATTCTGTATGACTGAGTCCCATCAAAATTCAACATGAGTATTTGATCTTTGACGCCCATAAAAGAAATTCAACTGAGGTTGATGGCTCAAGGCGCTCATTTAGAATCGGGCACGTCTTTCAAAATAGTTAATGTTTGAATATTAGTCGAAACAACAAAGACAAGCTTTAAAAGTAGAAACTAGAAGAATCGAATATTGCAATTTCATAGTTTCAAAATCATATTTGAAATCAAATAGCTGTGCCTGACAAAAGTAACAAAGATTAAATTGAATATAATAAAGCTGATGGCCATAGCATTTTTAAATGGATGTTTGAATTAGTCAGACTGTGAATCATGGCGAGATCCATACATTCATTTGTATGAAAAAAAAAAAAAATTAGAAGGTTTAAAATATTTTCCAATGTGAAGAATACATTACCAGGAGTAGATTGATATACTTACCATATTTTTAAACCCCCGCATAATTAAAATATTACGAAATGAAAATAACACTTATTCGTTTCATATCGACGCCCATTTTGTGTTTATAAAAAAAAGAAAGTGAAAAGCGACGTTCAAATTGGCAGCCAAGTAATGTGACAAGGGTGTGGAAAAATATAATCATTCTTTAAGAGATTTTTTCCCATAAAACGAAGCAATTTCAGTGTAAGAACTGTGAAACGACGACTGCCAGTGTCACTGTTACTGTCAGTCGTTAACCCTTAACTTGGTAACGTATCTAATAATGCACACATTTTATGAAAAAATATTTGATAACAGTTTTGGTACTTATGTGTTTTATTGGTTTTAAACCGTTAAATGGGACCCTTGTGGTTTGTAGAAAAAATAGTTTTTATTTCATTTGACAACATTTGTAGTCAGTCGATCGAAAGATAGAGGAGCGTGCGCGTGCGTCTACGAGTTATAAGGTAAGAATCGATTATAATCCCAAATTAATTGCTATATACGATAAATAAATGTAATTATTATTTGACTGAAAGTGCATTCTTTTCTTTACGAAACAAGTTTTTATCAAAGAAAATTATTTTTTATCTGAAATATGACTGTCAATATTCATTTATTTATTTATTTATTTATGAAGTCTGGAAGACTTACAGCTAAACAAAACAGAATAAAAATGGTAAGTGTAACAGACAGCCATTACAAGTCTTCACTTATAAAAAACAGACTGGCAAAGATGTATCTACAAATGCACATTGCCATGTTACCATATCATGACCTGACTTTTGCAATGTGCATTTGAAGATACACTGCCCATAAAATACATAATTATCAACCTATATAAATGTAAATTATCTGTATGTAAAATAAATATATATAGTAATTATTTGTTTTCTTCTTAGGCTGGTACAACAGCACAAACAATTTTGCCGTGGTTCCAAAACCAGGAGCAAGCTCAGATGGTGATAGCAGCGATTCCGCTGTTGATGAACTAATAAGTCCTTCAGACGGTGGCGATAGTTCATGTGCACCTTCGTTGCCATCGTTGTATTTGAGAAATGAATACGGTATATATTCTCTGGTCACCGTGACACCGAATCGTCTGCGTGGAGTTGATAAAAAGCTTCCTACCGATTAGTTTTTGAAGAAGAAATGCCGCGGATCATTTTCGCAAATCACTTCAAATCAAGGAAACATTTATGTTGTCAAATGATTTGACTACGGCAATTTTAGAAAACTTTAAAAAATTCGTGATTCCTGAAAATCCGACAGATCCACGTTATGACTAAGTGGGCCACATCATCCAAAGCACGGTGCAGGTTTTGTGTAAAGGGTCAAACAAAATTGTTTTGTCTGCAACGCCAAGTGAGGTTTTGTTGTTTAGTTGAAGATCGAAACTGTTTTTATAATTATCACAAGAAGTAGTAAGGGTAAAAATGTGGTCATAGAGTTGTTAGTTACGTACCCTTATTTCGTAAATTTTTTAATCTTTCTTGTACATACTGACTGATTGATATCATAGAATATAAATTATTATTGTTGCGATAAAACTTTAATTATTAAGAAAAAGACGATGCTATGTTCCTACTACACTAGAGACACTACACTGAAGTCTGTGATTTTATAAATTTTGATTAAGCTATCTATGTTTCTGAGACTACATAAATAAATATTTACATAAAACAATTTTTTTTTTACTTTTCTACCAATCTAGCAGTATATCCTACAGTGCACATGGATTCCGAAAGATTTATGCATGACAACTTGGCAGTGTGCATAATTAGATACATAGTATATTTCCAAAACAAATATTGCTAGAATTATTATATTATTTTTCGGGTGTCTATTTAGTATGTAACAACCCAAATACATAAAAAAAATTAAAAAAAAAAATGCTTCAAACTCCCTGCCAAGTTAAGGGGCTATTCACTTTTTTTGCGGGGTTTTAAAAATATTGTAAATACCTGAAGATACTCTTTACTCTTCGGTCCCCCCAAGAGTATAAGAATTAGAATTTCAACTTCTCTACAGCTTTATTTTTGTTTTGTACAAATCCAGCTGTGATTCTTTCCGTGATTCTGAAGAAAACAATTTTATTGCAAAGCAATACGGTGCAATAAAACCACGAAGTAAGTATAACATACTTCGTAAATAAAACCCTATATTTTTTGCCGGCCTTTATAGCACAAAAGTGAATCACAAATTGGTCATTTTTTCACCCACACTACATTTAAGTTCTTACACAGTTTACTCATAACGTAAAAATAGAGAGAAACTCGCACTCAGTGTGATAAAAATATGTCTTAGTACATTGTACAGATGTCGGTCGAATGCCAAATGTACACCAATTACTTGTTAAAACAGTGTAAGATTCAAAGGCCAACACTGATTGTATAAACGTTTGGAATGTTGAATGCCAATTTGTTTATTAAAAGGAAAATCAATGGGCTGAGTCATTAGATAATGGTTATTCAGGTTGGTTTGGTCTTGGGTTATCGACATTAGTCACCTAATGTAAATAGGTGTAACCCTTTCGATTTAACGTACGTTTCATGTAAAAGGGTTAAACGGGAACGATTATAACGGTTACAAAGACCGCCCAATAGAAGAATGCAAATTAAGTCACTTTATACGCATCATCAATCATAATAAAACACCCAGGTTATCTAACTTTACCTATACATTATTAACATGTTTCTAAGAACATATTGTAGATGTTCTATGTGTGATATAGATATATAGATCCAAAAAAAAATACCAACCTAATATCCCTACTATTTTTTTTTTTTTTGCACTAGCCTGATTTTGTTTCCCACTGTTGGGCAAAGGCCTCCCCTTTCTCCTTCCAAATTTCCTACAGTTAATATAATTCCAAAATAGCCAATTATTCCAAATCGTAACCAAAAAATAATCTGTAACGTTTCGGCTTCCAACAAAGCACAAGATACCATAATAGGATAAAAACGTATATATGTAAGGTCATCTACGTGCCACACAGTACTATCTGGCTGTACATAACATTTCGTTCAGCTATAATGTGAGTAAGAAATCGGGTATCGAAGGCGCCACGTCTGTCACGCGTCTTGTTACGGACGTGCCCGCAACGGTAATGAGACAACCGTTGACATCTACCATTCGAAGCTCCTGTGTAAGGTAGAACGGGTGATGGATTTCGACTGAGGCTTTTGACAAATCGTAAGTTTTTAAAATTATTGATTGTGTTACTGACGTTATTTGTTTTAATATTTAACTAGCTTTTGGTCCGCATGGTTTTTTACGGCTTCCTATTTTTCTATAAATTATCCTATAGCAGTCAGGATTAACGTAGCACCTTATTAGCGAAAGGATTTACAGAATCGGACTAGTAGTTACAGAGATAAGCCCGAACGAACATAAACTCACCTTGAATCCAAAAAAAAAAAGCGGCCAAGTGCAAGTCGGACTCGCCCATGAAGGGTTCCGTAGCAGCATTGAATGAAAGGTAAATTGCGGTTATTACGATTTATGACGTATTAAAAAAATACTACTTACTAGATCTCGTTGAAACCTGATTTTCGATGGAAGTTTACATGACAATGTATATCATATATTTTTTTTAGTTTTATCATATTCTTATTTTAGAAGTTACAGGGGGGGGGGGACACATTTTACCACTTTGAAAGTGTCTCTCGCGCAAACTATTCAGTTTAGAAAAAAATGATATTAGAAATCTCAATATCATTTTTGAAGACCTATCCATAGATACCCTACACGTATGGGTTGGATGAAAAAAAAAATTGAGTTTCAGTTCTAAGTATGGGGAACTCCCAAAATTTATTGATTTTTTTCTATTTTTGTGTGAAAATCTGAATGCGGTTCACAGAATACATCTACTTACCAAGTTTCAACACTATAGTTCGGAAAAAAGTAGCAGTGCCATACGGACGGACAGACAGACATGACGAATCCATAAGGGTTCCGTTTGTTGCCATTTGGCTACGGAACCCTAAAAAGGAGAGTAATGTATTAGTTCATAATAATAAATTGCAAGGTCAAGAATTTGCCTTATCGATTTTAGCAAAGAATTCATGTATTCTCATATACGGCCACAAAATTTAATTACAAGAAGATATTATGCAAAATAATCTAGTAGTTCATAAGTACCTATTTGTTACACGCTGTTGTAACAAATAGGTACTTATGCAAATTAAAAAACAACACCTTTTGTGAACACAATATTAGCGACGTTTACAAGTATAACAAATCCCTGAGCCACCCAAAGGGCTTCCAAATAGACTGCCATATTTACTCATCATGTACTAAACTTCTGTCTAAGTGGGTGATCACGGTGCCATGTTTGTGAATCGTATGTATTTAGGGAAAGTTGTGATTTTTCTTGTACACTGGAGTAAGTATCAGATTAGGTTGTTTGCACTAACAGTTTGTGGAGATTGGACCTCACGCGACTCTAAGGACCGGCTGAGTACCGCAAGTAGTTGTGTACTGGTACATTAGGTGGGTATTAGCTACCGTTTCTTGAATATAAAAAGAAATCGAGCGCCCATTTGCTAAATGAGATAGGTCCAGCTTAGTTTTACTTGTTAGGAACGTGTCACTTCGTCGTATGTCGGAATATTTCTTGTCTCTCAAGTTCGCGTTCGTTGTGTACAAGCTTTTTGTTTGTTTACTAGAAACTTAAAAAGGGGTAATTACTTATCGTCATTATTAAATTTTACTACGGGAATTATATCGCGAAAAAGTCAGCTGATCTAAACATTTATGTTAACGTCAAAATCAAAACATTTATTTCAATTAAACCATTTACAGGCATTTTTGAATTGTCAAGTAGTCGGTCAGTTAGTCAAAAAGTAACGCGACATAATGTTTGGATCACCTGATTTTTCCAGCTGACTCCGTTTTCTGATAAGGTTGTTTAATTAGGTACTAACTTACATTGAAAGCAAATTCAGTAAATATTGCCTACATAATTATGTTATTCGATTATAAACTCTTCAACGACTTGGTTACGCTTTTACAGCCAAATAAAAACTTACCTAAACAAAAATTGCGAAATAAAAAATAAAGTTTATTTTAGGAACAAAAGCCTGGAGACCCGTTTTAGTAGGAAACTCGCAGAATTTCTAAATGTTAAAACAATTTGTTTTTTAAGGCTTCTTTATGGAAATATCCCGGGACTGGGAGCCATGACGACACTGTTGTCAACTTCCGCGAAATATTCGCAAAGGAATCCTTAAAAATACTCATAAGGGGTTTTTTTACCAGGAAATGTTTCGGGTTGATAATCACCAAAAGGATTTGAGATGTAAGGGTTATATAGCCGCAAAAAAGACGTCACGTAGCATTTGATATTATAACCAAGTTCATGTATATTCAGTATTAAAATTTCTTTTTAACGGAAAGAGTTCTTGGGGCGGTAAAAACTCATGCGCAATTAATAATGCATGAATTAAAACAAGGTTATCCTTTAGTAGTAGGATGGTTCGGTTCGTCTATGTACAGATTGACCTAGATCTAGGCTAGGCATACATTGGTAATAAACTGCACATTGGCAACAACTCTCACGGGAGCACCGAGCATTCGAGAACCGTTAGCAAGATGTCCTGAAAATAATTTAGGAGCTATCGGATTAGCAAGGTTGCTGCATAACCAAGTACGTATCTCAACCAACAAAGTATAGTCCCACCGTTGAACCCACCTACAAAACCGTAAAATGAATAAAAACAATAATGACATTATTCATACCAACAGTCTTCTTTCCCTTTACGTACCTACTGGTATGTTTTACAAAATAGTGACGTGGTGGTAGCATTTCTGTCAACCTACATAGTGCAATGGACGCACTTTAAAGTATGGTCAATACATGGGTATATTACCATAGTCATCATTATCTCGACAGTATCTATACAGATAAGTATCGTTTACAACACTAACGGGAAAAGAGAGCTCTCTAAACACTCTTCACGACAAGATATCAAATAAGAAATGTTAATGACGCGACTGTTATTTCTGTGCCAAAAATAATCACAACTCATCATGCATTACTATCCATATTATAAAACTGCTTTTTGAATCAGAGTACATAAATACTTCACATGTAATCGACATCAGTCGATTTCGATAAAAAAATATGACTGCTACTGTGTAGCTAATTTATTTTTTCTCAAGCTTAAAAAGTTATTACGTACACAATAGAAATGGATCTTGGCTGGCAGTGCAATAGAATTCGACTATTTGTACCCACCTATTTCAATCAAGCATTCAAATAATGACTATTTTTACACGAAAAATGTCGTCCAGGTGAATATCAAATTAAAGGCCAGTAATATTCCGAACACTTTTTTGACATTGAGCTTACAGTGTTTTTAATAACTACAAACACGTGAAGCAAGATTGGACTCTTTGTATTCAGATTACATTGTCGCGTAATGAACTCTAACAAACTATAAACACCTACAATTTTCCTAGAATCAGTACCGACGCGACGTCACCATTTTCTTCATACGCAAGAAAATTACTATGCCCTCGAGTAAATACTTACTTAAATAACTGTTCTGGTATTTTTTCGCCGAATTGACACACATTTCTTGGCACTTATCGCAATTTTTTTATCGTTGTCGTAACAGTACGCACAACGTCATAGCGCGATAATATCGAAATCTCGACGTATTCCGAGGAATGTTATTGAATGTTAATAAATATTTCGTCTAAAGTGCATTCTTTTTCTGTTGATTTGTTGTGAAATCTTATCCGCCGGAAATGATAAGGCGTCGCTCTTAAGGTGACTCAACTCGACACTAAAAAAACACAATATCCTTCTCACAGACATAATCCTATTTGCAACAGACATTTTTCTTGACAAGCTTACGAATTAAATTTATAAAGGAAAAGCTATCAGATACCAGGAGGACATACATGCTGGCAGGTAATAGGAATAAAAATATTTCAACCACGCGAAGCACGTATTCGTTCCGCGTAATAACTAGGACAACGCGAGAAAGTAAATAAGGCTGGAAAACCTCCTACATATTCTATTTGCCTGGTTATGATAATACGTATCGATAATAAGTTGATAAGTATTCGGTGGAAGATTGGAAATGTCTCCAACACGTCAATTCGCCTAGATATGCCGCGTAGGTACATTTAGGAATATTGAATATTCCATAGACTCTTGAAATTCTTTGTACAGAACCGCAAACGCCGGAATATTTTATAAGGAATAGTAAGGCTAGATAAATTATTAGAAATCTTTTAAGGTTACTATGACTTACTTTTGTAATTATTTACCTTGATACCATGCTTTTTCTAAAAACTCTGTTGTAAAAGGCCAGTCTCAGACACGACCAGCTTGCTTCTTTTAACTTTTTATCTAGAAAGCATAAATATATTAAGTTTAAATACACTCTGAAACTTTTGATAATAATCTCGTACCGTAGGACAAGATTTTTGAAAAAGCTGTAAATATTTAGGTAACAAAAATAGCCATTGGGTGTTCGATATCGACGATAAATTGCGTAACAACACCTTTACCGTGTAAAACTCAAATTATCGCAAGAATGAAGAACAAAAAAATTATATTTTCGTATTTGTTAATATTTATTTATTTATTTATACTTCATGCACAAAGGTACAAAGGCGGACTTAATGCCTTAGGCATTCTCTACCAGTCAACCAAGGGTGGTGAAGAGATAATATGGCAGGTGCATTACAAAAAGTAATAATAAATAATAAGTAATAAGCGCACCTGGAAACAATAAAAATATTAAGTGCCTATCCATACTAAAATTACAAAATGCAAAAATGAGTTTGCTTGTTTGTTTTGATTTCACTGCTAAACTACGGTGGATATAGGCTACATTTTAATTCGCGTCTTTGTTTGGACAACAACGGACATTCACGCAGACAAAGTCGCGGGTAAAAGCTAGTTTTTTTTTATAAAGGAGAAAAGTAAAGTACAGTAGCTTTAAAAATATGCTAACTATGCTATCCGCACTAAAGGTTTAAGTTACTTTGAGAGCTATTCACACCTCATGGTAGCGTTGCCAGAATTCCTCTTAACCCAGTAAAGAAAAAAAGGAGTTTCTTGTTTAAATACGTAAGAATTTGTTGGTATGGTTTAAACAGGTTCACTTGCCGTAAGCGTGTAAGATTTTATTAGAACAAATTACTATGATATTGACACCCAATCAAAAGGTTAATAGCTATAGAATCTGACCAATTCGTTTCGTTATTTTGGTCCTAAAACCAGCTCTAAAAGGAAGAAATCGTAAATAAAAAGTTGTTATTTTTAAAATTTGTGTCCAAAACTATTCTTATTGCAAAGACGAAGGGTATCACAAGAATTATTCAGAGGACCATTTTGCGTCGTCGCCGAGTTGCGGCAGGTAATAGAAAGTAAATATTTTCGCTAGTAGCCGCCCGTCGGCTATAGTGAGAGTGATACACGGCTAAAGCCTGCGGCTTGGCACGGCTTACTGTGAGCAGATTGCTTCTACAAATACTGATGGTCTGCCGCGTTTAGCTAGACTGGAGATTTGGTCCTAAGTTCCTAACACTTCGGAAATGTCTAGAAAAATGTGTCGAAACGTAGATAATGAGCGAGCTTTATATATTTTTTGCCTTTTCTTTCTGTAATACTCAACGTAGCGTTGCAAAGTATCAAAAGCGTATGAAGGGACTATTTGTTGCACAGAAAAAACCTAAAAACTATTACATGAAGAATAAAATAGTAAAAGGTTAAATCTCTAAGTATCTTACTGGTCTGTAAATTAACCGTGACCTTAACCTTAGTAACAATATGAAGAGTCAATATTAATTTGGGCAAGTGTTGTGATTACAGAAAAGGTATGTCGTTTTTGAACTTCAATTATCGTGCCAGTAGATTCGTTGGTAATTAAAATTAGATTAGGAGTAGCCCTTCGAGTGTTACGCAAACAAATTGATGATAAAGTGAGAATCAATTAAGATAAAAGGATATTATTGGCAATCAAAACTTGGTATAAATAAAGAGAAGGAAAGTATAAGTGAAGGAAGGGGATTTCTAAAACACTATTTCAATCAATAATTATGATTATGGTTTCATGGATATCCGTTCATTACGAAAATACTCGTTTTAATAAATATCTGCAAAAGGTAATAAACATACTGTGATAAACGACGAGATGTTTCTGAAGAGGACTCAGAAAATATAATTTAACAATAAAAGTCAAGGACTGTATTCCGACCAATTCAACTTATTACTCAACAATTTCTAGTTGCCTCCCATTTTATAACAACAGCTATTAAACCAATCAACACACCATCAATTCTATTTAAATCCAGCCTTTCAAAGCGGCATCTTCCTTCTATATTATCAGCTAGCATTATCTCCTCAACAAAGATATATCAGGACATCTCTGCACCAGACGGCCTTACGGGTACTTAACAATATTTATTTCGGCACTAGGGGCAGTATATTTTTTGCGAAGAATGCTCATATTAACTGAATCCTATCTTGTGAGAATGAATGTGGTGCGTGGAGTCTCGAAGCAATCTCTTTAAGTGGCCCTCGCCACAATACAGTCATGGCGCAGTATGTGAAATAGAAGTAACATATCTGGTCCTTTGAGACGTGATCGTAATCGTAAACATGAAATGCTATTTTTATCGTATCTATGACAAATAATTTAATCAAAGTAAGCTAGTGTATTATTTATTTATTTCGGAATCTTGGTCATTACTGTAATTGGTCCAGTTTCTCTAGTAAAGATATTCTATAAAAATCTTCCTCAGTGATGTTAGATAAAGTAAGCTTGAGGTGAGCTGTCATCACACCAACGCTAAGGAATGACAGCTTGCTACAAGCTCATTTTACCTAAATTCACCTAGAGAGATTTATACAGATTTTCACAACTGGTGATTCTTTCGTATCAAAGATGATCTTTGCCACTTAAGGGGCTATTAAACTGACAATCACGTCAAAATGTGCAGTGTAAATGATTTGAAAAAAATATATGTTAAACTAGAACATTCTCTTAATCACTTAGTAAGTGAATATTTTTAATTATATTCATATTATATAGTTTAATTAATAAGTGTGAAGAATACTACTTTTATTTAATTTTTTCGACTAAACTTTGAGAGTTTTGGACGCAAAACTGATGCAGACCGAACGCGGTCTGCGTCCAAAACTTTCAAAATTTAGTCGAAAAAATTAAATAAAAGTAGTATTCTTTCAAAATAAAAAAAAGGCGTATACTAAAAGATAGATAATAAAATTGTCTGTAAGATAGTGTAAGTTTCGGATAATTATACCTGGTAGATTTTGTGTAATTGTCAATGTTTTGTCCGCGTCAGACATAACTTCACGAGTTAATTAAACTATTTAATATGAACTTAATCAAAAATATTCACTTTCTATATGATTAAGAGAATGTTCTAGTTTAACATATATTTTTTTCAAATCATTTACACTGCACGTTTTGACGTGATTGTCAGTTTAAAATCTGTAAAAGTCGTTTAATAGCCCCTTAATTAAGATTAATAGTTATTACACAATTGGCCGTTACAGACAACAACCATAGAATTTTGTAATATATTACTATTGCTCCACTAATAAAAGCCGATCAACTTTAGGAACATTCCCAATCGAAAACAATTTTGGCAGTCCATTTTTATTCCTCAGGGAGTATTTCCTGGAAAAATATCTCCATGCCCTTGTACCCAAAACTTCTGCTATGTTTCTTTCCACATGCTCCTGCGTAGACTTTGCCTTATCGGGGTTTATTAGTTATTTATTCTCACACGGCCCAAGGGCTGCCATGTCCTTCATGTAACTTGCATTATGTTGGTACAATTTGTTAGACCTGCATGTAATCGCGACCTATTTCTCTAGAAATAATTCCAAGGTCGGCTGCAATTAAGTTTTTCAAGAACAATTTTGTTTAAGTCATGCCAAATGCAATTTTCTTTGTCTTCAGCGCTACAAAAGAAATTAGGTGACAGTAAGTTATTTAAACAATTACGGAGCTACCTGTATTTTATTTCCTCTTTTTCTTTTTCTAGCACTTTACTGGCTTTTACCTCTGCGCTTGGTTTAAATGAATCATGCGTCCATTAGAGATTCTCCGTTTATACATGCTGAAAAGTTTTAATAAGGTGTATTTTTTTTTTCTTCTCCTAAGGAAATGGTTTCATGATATGGTATTTTAAGGCGCTTCCCTGACCAAATAACCTTGACTATACATGTCTTCTTTGAAACAGAATCGAAATTCGCCCAATTTTTGTTTTTTTTTAAATAAAAAAAGAAAAACGATCTTTTGAAATAAATAAAACGTGAATTATAAAGATTTCTAAGTTACCTCTATTAGCGTAATCCTCAAATTAATAGCACATCCACTTTAGCAAAAGACACATGTTATCAATTATTTTAGTATATTTTTACAGGGATATTTAAGTGTATATATAGGGGCCCATAAAAAAAGTAAAAAAGAAATGTGATGATAGGATATTGAACATTTATAATATGCTTTTAGATGTAAACGAAACGCGAGTATTATTACACATTATAGATTGAGAACAACGGATTAACTCACTGTGTTGTCGGGTTCGTCCGACTAGTTTCGATGGCATACGGCCACCTTGCCGCGCGCGCGCGCTTTTGTGCGTTTTTCTTCTTGTAATCCGTTGTTCTCAATCTATAATGTGCTTTTAGATGTAGTTTGTTTCTTTTAATTAATGAGTTAATAGCCCTTAAATAACGAAGAAAAACGCACTTTTGGCCGGGGTAGCGCCTTAAGTTAGTTGGTTAAATGTCTTAAGTTCTTTACTTAAAAAAAAAATACTTAATACTAGCTATTATTGTAGCTTATGCCTATCGCATATTGAACTATTGGATATGGGGAAGTAATAGTATAAATGAATATGAATGATTAACATTTCATTTCATAGAAAACTGTGTAGTATATACGAACGTGGAAAGGAAGGAGTCACTGTACTCAAAGATATGCATATTATTACGCCTGTAAACTACGTAACCACTATTTAATCTTTATGCTTTTATTTATTTTCACTTACACGTGCTTTCGATCTCAACGCATTTATTTAATTCTGACTCACACCATTTATAAACTGGGAAACTACGGTACCCAGTAGGTACCTTACATTCACGTAAAAATTACACGTTTAGCAATTACTACTTTGTTATGAATCTTTCCGTGTGTATATTCTGGATATACTATGCACTTTGCTTATTAATTACATTTTTGACCCTGCTTATTAATAAGCTAATTACCCATTGTAGCTGTAATAATAAAATTATTAGTGACTTCGCATGGGCCTATAGCCTTCCTCGATAAATGGACTATCAAACACAAAAACAATTTTTCAATTTGAACCAGTAGATCCTGAGCAACCAAATAAACAAACAAACTCTTCAGCTTTATAATATTAAGTATAGATTTGACATTAACGCCGACGAAGTCGTGGAAAGTAGCAAGTTAGCAATGAGTACCTACACTGAAATATTTATAATATTTATTTAAGTAAATAAAAAAAATCCAGGTACTTTTAATGCTAGTTACTTTCTAGATTTTTCCCAATTGTCATAAATCAACGATTTTCCTGAAGGATAAAACAACATAATCGTTATTACGTATACATACGTAATGGACACACGTGATTCTCTGCGGTTTCCTTGTGAACCAAATTTTAATTATAGGTACACATTCTCAAAAAATCTCGGAGTTTTTTAGCCGTACCACTGGGTTTTCAAAACCAGGTTTTGATGGTGCATATTTCGTAACACATTGTGTGTATCTTGTTCTCTGATTTTTATTTTTTTGGGTTCTTTACTTAAATTATTAAACGGGACTTATTACTAAGACTCCTCTGTCTGTTTGTCTGTCTGTTACAGGTAGGGCATGCAATTATCCGGATATTATCCGAATTATATGAAGCAGACAATGGTAATAGAAGTTGGAAGTTTGCCCTAGTCACGATAGACTGTGTCTTTAAACCGTATATATTATAACAATATGATAATAAAAATAAAATAAAGTTAAATACCTCACTCGATAAGTTCAGAGAAAAAAAAAATTGTAGGCAAATTGTTCAAGTCCATGTTATGAACATATAATTTACTAGAAACCCGACCCAGCTTCGCATGGCTTCGCTTCCTCGATAAATGGACTATGCAACACAAAAATAATTTTTCAATTCGAACCAGTAGATCCTGAGATTAACGCGTTCAACCAAACAAACAAACAAACTCTTCAGCTTTATAATATTAGTATAGATTTACGTAATGGTAAAACTTTTAGCCGTTACTTACTTGTTTTCAAGTGTAGCAGATTTTTTAATTAATAGGAATTGCCTACCTTTCCTAAAGTTTTCTTTACACAAGTACATAAGTAGCTACTTTATACCTGTAGCTACCCATAGCAATTAGTATATACATACAACCTATGTACATAGATTTAGTCCAACAGTGGACTGCGGCCATCACTCGCCACACACGAAATGTGGTATTATTTGATTTGTGTTTTACGCAACAACTGGACCATATCGCGCGTAAATATCAATAAATGTATGAAATTAATAAACACGTAGGTGGGTAGATGAATTATTAATTTTTTTGACCATTGATTCTTAATTCATTTGACTTTTTGATGCGAATCTGAGTTTTTTGTTTTGATTTTATATGTTCATTATATTGATATTAGTGTCGAATGATGTTGAGCCTAAAATTAATAAAAGTTTCAACCAAAATGCGTATTATAACTAGTTATCTATTTATACAGCATTCTAGTCCTTCGAGGCGGAACAAAGAACATTATAATAGGTAAAATGAAATTACCTACCTTGAGTTTCACAATAGTTAAGTATCAAATGCATTTAAACCATTCCATTGAGCTCTTAACGGAAAGCATTTCTAAGTGCCAGATAAGGGTAAGGAGTGACTGTCATTAATGCCAAACACTTGAATTGCCAACACACTAGGAAACGATCAACAATTGCATCCTACTCATCCACTTATCAGAGAAATAAAACAAGTTAGGCTGCCTACAGACTAACGTTATTTCCGGACAGGACTACTTTTAGACTGAATATTGTAGCAGTAGGACTGTCAGTATTAAAAGCTACCACTATAAATACTAGTCCTGAAATTGTCGAATTCTAGAACAATAATTTGAAAATAAATAACATTCGCGAAACCACCAGTTATTAAGGTTTAGATACCAATATGTACCAGAAAAGATGCTATAAAAAATGAAAATGATAACTGCATCAAAGATAGTAATCGTGGTAGATAATCGCTGCGGTATAAACGACCTATGTTTGAAGCCCTTATTAAGACCACGGCAAAGAACTGTGGGTGGAACGGCGTGTACTGAAAAATGATACTAAGCTAACTTTCTTGTTATTTTGTTAAACAAACTAGAAACATTTTGTCTCATGCCTGTCAGTTCTGTTTATGTGGTCAGGAAGTTGTATAATTTCCTTGTTATTTTTCTTTGTAGCCGTAACTAAAATCCTACGCTGTAAAGGACCAATATTTCTTTTATATTGTTTCTCCAATCTCGATAACTTTAAAATTACTTTTGTTAACCTGACCTGATTCTGACTAACCGTGAAATCTAGAAACTCACTTTATCGTTAATTAAGAATCTGGTACTAACGTTTTCTAATGAGAGAATCCTTCAAGATAGCGTTGCGGGTGAAGAGGGCTCATTGCGGCGCTCGTGGAACACAGCCGGGCCTGAAGATAAGTAATCCTTTACGTTCTTATAATTTCCTTTTTATTTCAAAGAAAATAAGATAGTTTTCAGAGATAGTGCCCTAGTTTTCAAGTCAGCAAAGATGTCTCAGGAACGTTGAGAAACGACGTGATCGGGACAAACAAAATAGCTGGATAATGAACCTGGACGCTTTCTTGATTAACGGAGTACGGAAATTAATTTACTTCATCTGTAGCTCTGAAAATATGCTTGAAACTCGTATTTTTGCAAAAAGCGACAAGAACTGGTTTGTAACTTATTACATTAAAAGTTTCATCCGTTTTGTAAAACTACTCGTATTTACTACGTTTTTTTTTTTGCGTAAGTCTCCAAAGCTTTGCATCCGAATTACCGCAAACCATAGTAATTTTTCTAAACAAAAAAATCCCCGCCTCTTAGCTTCTAAATGCTTCATAAAACGTGTTTTTAATAGCGTGTGCTGCTTATCTCTGGACATGACAAGTAAGATATCGATGCACTGGCGACTCCGACACGACGGCGACGCGGCGACGGTAGCAGCCACTGACAGCCAAAGATAAGATACACCCACGCAACACAACCGTTACACACCATTTATAAATCAAGTCCCCAACACTACGAAATAAATTAATGTACAATTTATTTTAATTCGAAAAATGTGTCCCAAATTATTTCAAATTCCGTATAACTTAATTTGAATCGATAAAATGTTATCGGTTTTAATTATTTATCGGTTTATAAATTAGTGGTGTAAGGTTTTAGTAATTAACGTAAATTAGTTTTCGGTTGAAAGCTTTATGTTTTAAAGGCGTGTGATAGGTGAGGAGATGAATGAATTGAATATGTTCGGATAATTTGAATAATAAATTATTTTAAGACATAAATCTTTGACTATGTACAAGATGTAGAAACGCTGATTTATTTGTTTGAGTAATTACACAAGATCATAAAATGAGACTTAAAACTGTTTCAGACTAATAAAATAGTAATCAGGCTTTTTATTAAATAGTACTTATTTTCGAAGCGAAACGCATCTTATACTTTTCACTACCAAGAAGAATTTCTATTCAGTTTGAAAGATGTTTCTATTTTACTTCAGATATGAAGTAACGTAACGACATTCTTGTGCCAAATAGTCCTTTAGAAAATAAGCTCTGACAGCGAGGCAAAACTACAGACGACATTGCTCCGTTTTTACATTTTTGCGAAGGAACTCTAAAATTGAGTCGCCGGAATCCTGAAAATGTTTCTACTTCCTTTATTATATTAAACTGGCTTATACTTCGCATTTCTCTTTAATCTCGCGGGACCTTAGGGTTTGGTCGGCGTACTTAAGGACCAATATTCAGCAGATGACTTTTGTGGTTCTATAAAATTTATCATCCACTTCGATATTATCTGATACTTCTGAAAGTCAACTGACAAATTTTGTCTTAAAAATATTCGGTTTTTCTCTCTAAATCGCTAAGTGCTACATTCTGTGTTTTATTATTACCGATAAAACAAAAGCGTTCGATTGTTGGTCCCATGGGGACCGTCCTACAGTTACAAAGGTACTTACTTAAAAGCTTTATAAAAGCTATCTATCATTGTTAACGTGTGGTCGACCTCTAATAAAGTAGCCATAACAATACAACTGTATAAAATAATTGACAAGGGAACAGGTCCATTGTCTAGTGAGCTCAAACGACCCTTTTCTTTAATTGACAGTTACAACTTGCATTAATATAGGCTCGATTGGAGAATCCCACGTTTTAATAGTATTCTTGCGCAAGGAGAGGTGCCTATGCATACGATACTGCTGCTATTGGGATACTGCTGTAGTATATAATCTATAGCCGTGATCTGCGTCAGTACATATATTCTACGCTTTACTTAATCTTCTCTTAAGCATAAAGTAATGAACAAGCTCTAAGCAAGTTCTACAAAGCACAAACTACACACTTGTGTTACCGAATTGGTTAGGCAGAGGTCAACTAGTAATCTGTGGTGATTTTTAGGAGCCTTTTAAATGCAGTAAATGTTACATAATTGACAACATTTCATATGTTTAACCTGCATGTATTATTACGTTGTATAAAAGTATATACAAATCTAGGGCACCCGTATTATTCCGATTTTCGAAATTATATGTACTTTTCATTCATATTTTCAACTTTGGAATTATGTGTATTCTAAAAAGACGTAAGCGCCAAATGACGTCAGGCTTACGGTGGAATAGCGTTTTATCCTTTGCTTTACTGTGTACTGTGTACATATATAATGGGACTCAGGATAAGAAAATAAAGAAATGGTATTTTTTTTTAAGGTCATGTCAGTTTTGAAATGTTGTCAATTATGGTTGTTTAATTTAGAATTTATCAGCCACTATGGCGACCCCAAACTTAAACTGAGAACGTATTAATAGAAAAAGAAATCCAATTTTACTCGCCAAGCTTGTAATAAAATCTAGGATATAAAGAACACATCTGGGAATAACCATTCCTGCATGCTATCACTGAATCGTTACTATTTTTTGTTATCATGATTCGGAAAATACCCTAAATAATATTGATTAACCCTTGTCTCGCAAGGTTAAGAGCAGGACGCTTATAAAAGATGTTTACTGACGAGTCCATCCCTAACGAATCTTATTTATAAGCTCTTCACGTCACAAACGCACAACCGGGTCCACTACAAAAATAAAAGTTTATCTCGAGATGTGACAACCGTACTAAAGATTTTTTTTTTTCAAAATTTAATGACGTTTTGACATTTGACATCTATTTTTGTGATGACATGTAGAATGTAAACGAGGTTTAAATTGTTTTTAGGGTTCCCGAAAGTACGGCCGTGTTGAGGTTAAGCATTAATAAATTATATAGGTAACTAATACATATTTGAATTAAAGAGAAAATAAAGGTTTTTTTATACGTTTTTTTGTAACGAATAAACTCACAAAATACTCAACCGATTTTAAAAATACTTTCATCCATAGGAAGTTACGTTATCTCTAAGCGCTGCCGATGTATTTCAGTAACAAAAAATAAGTGTCCGTAAGAAAAATCACAGCCGAAGTCACGGGTAAAGTGCTAGATATTAAAAAACAAATAAAAAAGTGTAAGTTGATTCCTAGTGTCAACATAATTATGCTTACCACAACAGTACAACTAGACTTACAAGGAGGTAGGTACAATTTACAAAACAAACAAAATAACGTAACAAAACCAGATTTTGACCTAAAGTGGATTAAATATTCCAGAATAAGGTAAGCAAGTCAATGTTTACAACAGGCGTATCAGTAATAGTTTCTATTCTAAGATAAAAAAGACACTTCACCATCAAAAGCTGGAAATAGCAACAAAACATGTTGTAATCTTAACTTAACATGTTCAAATATCTGTTTTATCAAAGTTTCAGTCCGTTTGTGGCTGATATCTGTCTAACAAATTCTAAACGACGAATAAACGTAGATAGTGAACATAGATTTCAAGGTAATATCTAATACATACATACGTATTAGGGCTGTGGCCGATAAGACTTATTACGAATACTTGGGTTACGAATACTTTTATCGAAATATAGAAATTCTTTGCAATAGCTTATCTTTGTCAGCCTACACGTAGGCTGGTATTCGGGGAACGATAATACACAAGTGATTGAATTTGTAACTAAAACCTAGCAGAGATATATTTTATGACATTCAACCTTATCGTGTACACAATAAAGACCATAATTGAGAAAAGCCACATCATTTTTATCATCCTTGGCAGGCTTATTTCATTTCTCCCTTATGTTAGGAATGCCCAGCGATTACGATTACGATTTCTTATCAACGTATAGACTCCTACTACCTACTACTTAAGGATTCGATCTTTTTCGGCTCCCAATTATTAAAAGGTTTGCTTTTCTAATTGGAAAAGCAAACCACACTATTTTGCCCCAAATCCAAATTCTTCTTTCACAAATGTAATGTTAAAGAAATTGAAGAAAAAGTTGTTAAAGAATAAAACATTTCAATAACAATACATTCCGACTATTTCCGACTCAATGCTACGTGATTTCCAATCGGTTTAACTTTAACCTAGCTAAGGGCGTTTAGAGAATTCAATAACGTTTTGATCGCTGCACGGATTGCCCACACACCCCTGCGGCTGAGAAACGGGGATGCTCGATCTGTTTAAAACCTAAATGGGAACCGCCTACTCAAAGTCGAAACTATATTAGCCTTAGGCCAGCGAGAGCACAGCGAGCAAGTTATATTATTTTAGCAAACCTTCGTATCCTACAATGGAACAACCGTAGCAAAAGAGTTTTTACACTCGATCTTAAACATAACCTCTCATATTATTAATCTATGTATTGTGAGACTTTCTTGGTCTTTCGGGACCATTTCTGGTCCTTCTGTCCGTCAAATATCTGACGTCGACCTAAACGAAATAAAGTTCGACACAGACGAATCGCCCGAGGTTGTAAATGTAGATTAAACATAATTGGTTTACGTCGGGTTGAAATTGAGAAAATATTTATCATGGAAATGAGAAAACAAGGATCCAAGCTTAAGACAAACTAAATCAGCCGTTGTAATAAATTACATCGTCGTATAAAAATACGAAAATTATAAAACGAGGGGTTGCTTTTTGCAGGCTAATCTGAAAGTCAAGTGTTGCTTTGTTGTAAAAAATAACGTTGCTACTAAATGGAGGCGTTTTCGCATAATAACGTTACGAATTATGATTCTATGTTGACCTATTTACCTATTAAAACTTCCTCGGGAAAATTAACTCTTAAGTTTAATTTCAAGCGAGCGCTAAATTCCTGTAGCCGGCAAAAAAGTTATAGGTACTTATTATTCGCTGCGCAAAAATTGTTCACTGTTTTATCATAGATAAAAGCTTAAAGTTTTAAGTTTCACCTTCATATTTTAAAGTTCTCAATATTCTTAATAGTGCTAAAACTCTGTTGCCAGTTATGTTATGATAAATAAAATGTTTCAATGGAGAAAACGATGACCACATCGATTAAGTTTGGTGGGTACGTGACTGCAAGAGGCGAAGTAAACGACACTCCAACTTGCAGATGGCGTGAAAGATAATAGAAGGTAAACATTTGCTAAGGTTGGCAACACAACGCACGCACTTACGATAGGGCTGCCATGACAACTTAATATTGGCAACATTTCAGTAGGTACTATTAAAATGGAGAACAGTTTATCATTATACAATATACGATAAACTTATCATATTCCATTCAAGGTGTGTTTTCCTATTTATCAGCCAAAATGAAACGCGGAAGAAGCAAAACAAATAACACAAACATTGGATATGGGTGCACTTAAATCTTATCAGTTACTTATTAGGTATCTGTTGATAACAGTTTATGTAACTAGATATATCATAGGGCACGAGCCAAATACTCATTATACGTATAATGAACCGTAAAAATATACAGTGCTATTTGTAAAACAATACCTCGCAGGACTATATTAAGTAATACCGTCATACGTTTGAAGGTGGGCGTCTAAAGGTTGACATGATTATGATGAACAATATCAAAATAATAATGTTTAACTACCTCTGAAAACTTAAAAACTAAATCAATAAATCAATAATTGCTGACCCAAAGTTTTAAGAAAATTGCAATCATTTTTATGCTGCCGTTAGCCAGAACCTACTGTTTTATATCAGTTTTAAACACACAAAAACAAGTGGCAGCCCTAACGTTAGGGGTGACACTCGGGAACTCGTTCGTTTCATTTCATTTCCCATCTGATGTTTGCACAGTCAACACCGTATCCCGTATATGGCGTTCTTTTCAATCCATCCAGTCCTCTTTGGGTGAAATGCTTTACCGTTTTGATTGAAAGCCCCTAAATGCGGTCTGCCTTTTAACGGCCGATGTAACAGCGTTGAATTTTAATGAGCCCAATTAAGTAAAGACGCTTGTAACAGCAATTATTATGAGTGTTTTTTTAAGTCTTCGAGTGTTCCAATTAAAGTATTTTTTTTCAACGTGAAGAAAGAAAGTACACTTGGGTATTTACTTGTTTCCTTTAAAAATATGTCAAGTTTTATGTGCCCATAATATTTAATGCAAATTAAAAGTCCAGGCGAAACCTCTGACTTTTATCACCATTATAAACAACAAGAATAAAAAAGGTATTCCAAAAGCGATTTCATTAAAACATCTCACTACTTAAAAGTAAAAGTGACGCTCAAATTATCGTATTTCAAACAAATTAGCGCCTTACAAAAAGGCCCTTCCAACTTCCAATAATACCGAAATAACATAATTAATTACTTAGACCGAGGGGAGGGAAAAATTTCACGAAAGATTGGAGATTAGAGCGGTTAATCCAATAAATAAGAACAAACCGTAAAACTCCGAGACCCAGGGACTCATCAATCATTAAAAGATTTTTTTTATCAGCCCCGTCTGAGTCCCCTTTACAAAGACCGTTCAGTGCTATTATCGATTTACAAATTGTATAATTTTTTGAGGGTTTCTCATTCATACTTACATATTTATGAGGGTATTACGGAGTCTAAATTTTTTTGGATGATTAATCATTATTGGTGTATATACGCATAAGGTGTCAACACCTTATGCGTATGTCTGCATGAATATTAAAAACAGCAAAAAGTCTCTTTTGAAACGAATATTGACGAATGATAAAACGTAGTACAAATTGCTGAGGTTCAAGACAATCCTTGTAATTTAAAAACGTCCAAAATGTAGTCAGTAACACATTTCGACGACAATAAATTAAAAAATCTTGTCAGAAATATATGTACCATAGAAGCATAATAATACTTATTTTACCGGCCGCGAATAGCACCACCCCATTTCTACCCGTGTGTGTCGTAGAAGGCGACAGAGGGATATTGACCAGAGGATGGGCAGCAGCGTCCTTCTGAGTACCATAACACCTACTGCGATCGCCAACATGCATCGGCCAAGCATGGCGATTATGGCTGAACCCCCCTTGGGGGAGACCTATGCCCAGCAGCAGTCTAGAGGTTGACATGATGATGATGACTTATTTTACATAAATAATTGACAAATTGAGACTACAATTAAAATTCCTAAAAGTTACTAGAATTGCAGTTAATTGAATTGGTCATCTTGCACCAGTTCAAATACTTTGCACATTTCATGATATTAGCTGTCAAGATTTCATCCCTAATCCTTCTGAAACTCTGACCTACGCAATTTCTTATCATCGTGCAGGTGGATGTTACCATTCATCTGATAATCCTTCAGCCATCCACTTGGCGTGGGCCGTTTAGAGATGGACGTCTGGGTTCCTACCTTGATCTGGGTTGCAGATTTCATTCATGCCGGGACAAGGGAGTTAAGCCTACAAGTATTTGTTGCGAGTCTGGATATTAGTGTGTGTATACTTCGATGCCTTTCGAAGCCAATTTACGTAAAGTAGTCTCGATTTGGCATGTCATTGATGCTGATTCGCAAGTTTTACTTGAAGGCCATTATTCTTAGCAATTGCAAGAACATTACAATTTTTGAAAAGAAGATACTGGTTCTATTATATATATACCTAGCGCTGGAAAAGCTATCCTATTACTGTAAATTGTAATAATTCCAATAAGCCCATAATAATTGTATTCGGTTAAATTAATACCCGATCATCTGTACATTTCAATTCACTTGACAATTGTTTACGTTTAAAAACCGACTCTAAGGACACCGCAAATGTTGGTCCTTCGAGACTATCCTTATCCCTAAATATTAAATTCTCATTATCTACAAGGAAAAGGCCAGATACGGACCCAACATACTGTCCTATACCTCTCCACTAATAAGGTTAACCCTCAGACTGCGATCGCGAAGTACTTCAGACACAATATAACAGCGCCGAGTAGATAAAATCGAAGATAATGCAATTGTCTGGATATCCTCGTGATATTGAAGTGGAATGGATAAGTGACAACACTACAGACTACAAACATGGGTAAATTGTCTTTGTTGTACATAATATAAAATTGTAAAGTACTTGGTTTTTAAGTTTTTTTTAAGTTAGGGGGGGGGGGGGGTTGGCGCAGTGGCTGAGCGTTCGACTGCTGCGCAGCGTGTTGTGGGTTCGATTCCCACCCAGGGTAAACATTTGTGTGATGAGCACTTGTGTTTGCCTTGTGTCTGGGTGTTGTTTATCTATAATATGTATGTATTTAAAAGAAAAAAAAAAAAAAATGTATTTGTGTATGTATATCAGCTGTCTGACACCCATAGTACAGGGTCTCCCTAGTTTGGGGTCAGATGGCCGTGTGTGAAAATGTCCCCCACATATTATTATTATTATTATTATTATGTAAGCCGTCACGCTTTAAACAAAAGGGTTATTAGGGGTAACTAAATAAATTATAAGACCATACCTATTAAAGGTATAAGAGGAAGAAAAAGTCAGTTTAACTTTAATAAAAGTATGGGATCAACAAAAGAAATTACACATTAACAAAAATAAAGATATGTTGGCAATAAGGCAGTAATCACAACAAACTGTGATATTTAATTAAAACATGGCACAACATTATGCATCCTATATTTCTTTATCCAGCTAAAAGTAGGCCACCTCATCCCACCTTGAGCTTGCACTCTGTAAAAGGCGAGTAACTATCTAAGGACTTATTTAATTTCATACCTTTCAGACGAATGGGAGTATTAACTTACTGTACAGCAATATCGATATCAACGCGATATGAAAATGATATATCGACTGTAACTGTAACATCTTATTTGGGAGATCGCGTTTCTCGCCTAAGCTTACTGGGGCAAAATTGTAGTGAATAGAAATATTATCTCTAATCTTATATATAAAAATCTTCTGTGCGTGTGTATGAAAGTGAACTCGTTCTAAACGGCTGGATTGATTTTGATGAATTAGGTAATTAATGACTAGGTACTTCACACCCAAAAATGCGCCGTGTGTGGTACTAACAATCACCTAATTAATATGACTTCCTTTTGACACAAACTATTCAACATCAGTACAAAATTTATCGTATAAACTGAACTCCACATTAAAATCCCATATCACGTCATTTTTAACCGACATTTTTATTTCCATTCAGTTGCAGTCAATTCATATTTAAATCAGACATCACTTATTCATTTTAGGGCCTTAAGAACGTCAAATAAGCTGGTATGGTATTGTGTCCTGCGTTCATATTTTATTGTTGTTTAGTAGCATTGGTGCATTGTCAAAATTATGTGCACGCCTCCAATGGGTGTGCTGTTCATAAATGGAACTACTGTGACAATGTTGGTCTGATTGTTGTTACTCTGTAAGTAGTCTTACCAGTTTAGTATGACGGTTTCTAGGTAACTGTGAACATTATTGATATTGAATAGAGCCACGCAGACGATGAACTTATTCTTTGAAATGTTGTGCCTACGGCTTCTAGACTAATTGTTTTGTGTTTCTTGTGGTATTCACAGGTAAACAGAAACTTACTCGTCCTAGATTCTGGAACTATATCTACCACAATCACAAACGTCACTTAATAATAATGAATCATTAACTTTAATTGACCAACATTGGCACATGTCAACAACTCATATTTTTGACTGACACCGCTCCAATTTATGTTGGTCGATTAAAGTTAGGTAATGATTGTATATTATTAAGTGACGTCCCTGACTACCGCAGCTAGTATTTTAACAGGAGTTTAAAGCTATACAAAACAGCAGTGCTATTCTATAAAAAACCCCTCGGTCAATATTTAGATGACGTCAGCTTTCAGTGAGTTGTCAATTCTAAACATCAGTGTATACGTGCTCGATCGCATGAGCTTAAACTTAATTTTTTACTAAAACTGGAATAACGCCATCTAGTGGCAGCAATAGGAAACACATTAACGCAATCGAATAGGTTAAAAACTAACACTAAGCAGTCAGCTATCATCCTCACCTAAATTCACTGATTTTTACTGAATAGACCAATAGTTTTACATTACAGACAGAGGTTAACAAAAAAGGTCGACACTATGTTTTGGTGGCAATCACAAAGCAGGAATTTTGTGTATTTTAAAACATTGACCGTACTGATGTTCAGGCGAAAATCGATCGCACAAGATAACTCAGCCTTGGGCTAAACGAAAGGCGATATTGGGACTTTTGGGATATTGCAAATTTGCTCCCAGGCGTGTAATGGTCGTACTTCAATCCATGCACACAATTTATGGATGCCGTTTGGAGTTTACTATCATCGACTTATATATATGTGGTATACGTATTAAACTTAAATAAACACCAATTAGTACAAATTATTTGACAAATCCTAGAACTAATATTGGATCAAATACCTATACAAAACTAATGAATTCATAAAGGTTGGTAACCAATGTTTGCTATACAACCGCTCAGCAGTTGGTTATCAAATAATTCGGTAAGAAGACAGCACGGGAGCCAGTTTGGCAAACACTGCAAACAGATAATACCATGTTTGCCGTGGCAAGCAAACACAAGGCGTTCAAACTAACAGCTCGAACATTAAGCAATTTGTTCTGGAACTTGTGAGGTGACGACATTTTGAATAAGAATTTTGTGACTGAATTTATTTTCTTTCCGCCTTATGAAGTACGTGAAACTTTCTGGAACATGGTATAGGACTAAAGTTACAGGAACATTCGTTAATCGCATTATTACCCATTCGCGAGTTTTGCTTAGTAAGTACATACTTATCTTCTCGAGAAAAAACAATGAAATGTGTCCGTAGGTATTGATTGCGTCATTCATTATCTTTAATTCAAGAATGGAGCTAAGAGGACTCTTTACTTTTCTGACAAAGAATAAGTAATTGGAGTTCCAATTACTTAACAAATTTTTAATTTAGTAAATTAGATTTTTTGTAGAACAGTGCTACCAGCTGTTAACAAAACGAAATATACCAGTATTAAGAATTGCGGTAACAAGATTAGAGACTAGGTATTCAATTATTACTTACTAAGAAAAGATCAGTACATAATGTAGTAAAACTAGGTTTTGCCTGCGCCTTCATACGCGTAAATTATCTTGCGGACCTCTCATCACATCTCATACTAGCTTATACCCGCGACTTTGTCCGCGTGAATGTAACCGACATTCACGCGGACAAAGTTACGGATTAAAAAGTATAGAGTAAAGATTAATAGCCTATGTCCTTCCTTTAGGGTTCAAGCTACCTGCATACCACATTTAATCAAAATCGGTTCAGTCGATTCCTCGTCAAAGGGTAATAGACAGAGCAACTTTCGGAATTATGAGTATAATATTAGTATAGACCCAGGGTTAACGTAGCTTCGTATTAATGAAAGGTTTTTAGAATCGGACCAGGCGTTTCGGAGTTTAGCGCGTTCAAATTCAAACAAGCAGTAACTTCAACTTTATAATCCATACTTTAATATTATAAATGCGAAAGTAACTCTGTCTGTTACGCTTTCGCGATGAAACGGCAGAACCGATTTTGATGATATTTGGTGTGAAAATGACTTCTGGGGAGTCCTGGGGAAGGTTACTTTTTAAGGCTACTTTTTAATCAGCGACTACGTCTGCATCCGCTATAACCGACATTCATGTCGGTGAGTCATGTGTCATGCATGTGAGTCGCGGGAAAAAGCAATAAGTATCTATCTATTTAAATAAATTAAATTAAAAAATGAAAGTGAAAATTATCATAAGTTTAAAAAAAACTGAAGAAGCTTCAAAGAAGAAAGGTAAGTAATACTCACAAAGAAGAACCAAACACCTTACAAAACTTAAAAAGGTTTCGCAAGAAATAGAAGTTAGAGTTTAGAGCGTGGTATAGCGATGTTTTGGCGTTAGTTGTAAGAACAAACAAACAAGTCGTTCCATTAGCGCTAATTGTGTTAGCTCGCGTGCCTTGTGCAGGAACACGGATCGTGGAAGCTGGTGAGATACGACTGGAGAACACGCAAGGATGAGGCATTTTTAAAACGTGCAAAATACTCATGCACATTGCAAAGGTAAAATTAAGAGTGCTCATGAGAAGTGTGGAAAAAAATACTTAATATTTTTGATAAAGAAATTGGTGGACAGAATAATGAACAGTTGTGCAAAAACATGAGGATCCACATGGCTATGTAAATCTCTGTCATTCGTAACTTTTAACAGTCGTTATGGGTAATCAGAAATCGTATTATTCAATAACTTGGTTGTGGAGGTCTAGGTATTCAACTGGTTCCGATAAGACTGAAAGCTGCCCCCAATATACAATGTAGTCGGAAAAAGGCTAGTCAGATGATGAGTACTGCAAGAACATAACCATTAAAAATAATATAATACGTAGCCTTAACGTTGACTTTCTTATATCGTCGTCTTAGTGAAAAGCTCGGGAGTGCAATTTTAGCCAGTTTTAGTTTAATACATTTTTTGAAAGAAAATAACCTTAAAAAAATATATTTTATGCATTTGAATAAATATCAAAATAATTACACTACAACATAAAATTAAAAACCTGCGGTAATAAAATTTTACAGGGCACAGTTTTTTCATACTCCTGTAAAGTTGACTCTTTCATTCTTTCTATCTTACGAGGTTTTCACTCTAAGGCGACGAGATGCATATTACTGTTAGACCCATAACTGTTAGGTTCATAAAACACTGGTTCTACAGTTCAACTGCAAATCATCATGATAATTATAATCTTTTTGCTGTCTAATTTTGGACTCTATGTTTTCCCATAGCTCTATGTTTCCCAATATCGGCAATAATTATAATATGTTCCCCAATAACTCTTGGTCCCCCAATAACTGTAAACCTTTGTAATATATAAGGTAAATATAACAAAATATAACGTTCCTCCCTAGCTTCTATGATCCTAAACATTACACTTCCCTTCCTCTATACATCATTGGTATACTGCCACAGAAATACCTTCAGTGAAGTCGTAGAATGTTGTTAAAACTAAAGAAAACTAGTATTAGATCATTATAAAAAAAACACATCTATATCATCATCTCTTTCTCTTTGTTTTAGAAAACATTGCCTCACACCAGGAATTAAATCGCGAATTATCGCGGATTAAAATGTAACCTACTATTGTAATTTTTATTGTAATAAGACCAATTTACAAACATTTGGCACCTATGCAAATTACTTTCTTACTTTGCGTTTTGAGGTTTTTGAGATTTTATTATTACAATTTGTAATGTTTGTACGTACGTAAAAATATTCAACAAAATCGCGATCACTACCTTTATAATATAGCTATCTACCTTAAAAAATACCTACTGATTCGCAGAGAATAATTCTTGATATTGAGTGAGCCTGAGTGCTTCTTGAAAACTTAAATTAACAAAGACATTTTAACATTAGCATTGACTAAAAGTTCTTTAATAAAAACTAACATTACACAAAGGACCATTCTTCAAATTCGCAAAAGTAGGTAAGTACCATGTTCTAATGTCCTTTTCTTATCTTAACGCTCGGTTTTTCTCTGAAACTCGAGATAACTACAAAGCTTTATGAAAATTAGGAATGTCACTACTATCTGGATAAAATACTCAAATTCTCTAGCTTTACAACCGCTGAAAAGTTTTCTCTTGAAATTCTTGGTGAAGAACATTGTATCGAGAAGATTAATTCAGAATCCTTCAAACTCAAATGAAAAACAGTTTCATATCCACTTGAATTGAAGTCAATTTACGTAAAAATAGGAAAAGTTGCTTTTGAATACCAAATATTAAGTTTACGTAGGTAACGTAAAACTCTGTTACATTGAGACTGGTCACTGGGCACTTTAGTCATAGACCAACTTATTTAAAACTCTATTTGAATTTGAGAAAATAGCCAGTCCAATTGAAGTGTATGTACGGGAAGGCATGTGTGGCACTGGCATGATAAGTCGAAATAGGAAATAATATGAGAATAAAAGGTATCTAATAAAACAATTAAATATGCAAAGTTAAAGTTTTGCCCGACCCATGAAATAAACCCATCAGACCAAACGAGGCAGCCAAAAAAGGGGTATACACGCCAGCGCAGCTCGCGAAATTCAAAGGAGATCAACCAAATTGGTACTGCGTTGTACATTCTTAGATTTTTGATATTATATCACGGATTACATAAGGAACAATATGTAAGAAAAAGGGTATTTGTATCTAGTGGGATAATTTAAAAAATCTGATTCAAAGATATAATACGGATTTTAAGGAGTAGTTCCTTAAAATCCGTATTATATCTTTGAATCAGATTTCTAATATAGCTTAAATAGGAACGCAGCGAACATCGAAATCGATTGATCTACAATCGATCTTAATACAAAAGGATATATAAAAAATTAAAAATATATTCGCGAATGTTATTATTATGAAAAGAGCTCATAAACGGCGTCATATTTTCACAAAATAGGTACATTTACGAGCTTCTCAAATCAAATCAAATCATTTATTTATTTGCCAACATGGGTAGAGGGTGCGGATGTTATTGTTACATGTTTTGGTAATGTTCTCCATGCTCTGCCGTCACATGGGCATGCAAAAATTACACATAAATCACAATCATAATATATTATACTGAAATAAATATATATTTTTAAATTGGAAAATCATTTTAAGCATTTTATTACTTTATTATTCAATTAATATTTATGTCAAGGAGTATCTAATAGTCAATAATTAAATAAATGTCAAAGTAAAATAGTAAAATGTCAATAAAATAAGTACAAGTCAAAATGTATAATAATTGTGAGTTTCAAAATTTGATTAACATTATTGGCCGTAAGGATTCCCTTCAAGATATTCCTTCACACTGTAATACACCTTTTCAGTTAGAAATTCCTTTAACTTCCATTTAAATGTATGCAAGTTTTCAATGTCTGTAATACAACAGGGCAATTTATTATAAATCTTAGATGCCATGCAATATACACTGGAGCCCATAAAATAGGTGATGTGGGGTGCTGTCTGAACTTTATTTCTATATCTATCACTTCGGAGTTTTTCATACATATTCAAATTACTTTTGATAAATACTGATATTTCATAAATGAAGAGGCCAGGGAAAGTCAGAATTTTAAGTTTTTTGAAATATGATTTACAGCTATCGGTGGCCTTAAGTCTACACATTGCCCGTATGCATTTTTTTTTGGGCTTTAAATACAGACTCCCATTCCGTAGTAGTCTTCTCTAGCTTGAAGAGTTATATTGACGATTATAATTATTATAATTCTGTAAATGCATAGGTGCCTACCTATTTGTTATTCCCGCGAATATATTTTGTATAACCATACAACTAGATAGATACCTTCTGAAAATTGCAAAAACGTAAGAATATTTAAATTTCACTGGCTACTGTGGCACCTTAAGCTTATTGCCTCAAGTTCGGCCTAAAAAATCTGTAATTTCTGTCTTCTTTATGATTGAGCGAAAAACGATTGGTATCTATGTAGGTAAACTCAAATTGGAATAAAAATAAATTCTCTTTATTGCTTCATAAACGGCTGGAAAATCATAACAATAAGTATACGCATTTGTTTCATGAAGGCATTTAAATCTGTTTTTATTGACGGCATAATGGACGGATTGGGAATCTCGTTTCAATAAAAGGTTTCGCGTTGTAAATGGTAAACCTATTTTACTTTACATAACATTAGGCTTATATCGCAATTTTTTATACTTACGTAAAACAAAATAGTCAATTAATTTGTTTTACCAATTCTCCTTTCTTTATTTTTTTTTTATTCTATAGTGTGCACTACTATCAAATTATTATAAAAAAAAGCTTCTTTTTACAAAAAAGACCACCGTCTTCATAAACTAAAAATTGATAAATAACATTAGCACAGAACACACATGACTTTAGTTTCGGAAGTCGGTGCCTTTGTTTTGTTTGTTGTTTTGTATTGCCATGTAACTAAAGTCATGTGTGTTCTGTGCTAAAGTAATTTTTCACTATTTAGTTTTTGAAGACCGTTGTCTTTTTAGTAAAATAAGCTTTTTATTATTTGCTTTTTATTACCTCTTTATCATCCAAATCCATTAAGAAACGGCAACACAGTCAAAACAGATATTAAAAAAAACGTACAAGATTGAATTAAAACAACATCTATGTAGGTATCATCATTTGCTTTCTGTCTTTTTTTGTTCCAAAGTGCTAACTCAATTTCTATAAAATTTATATGGGACCATCTGTCTTTTAAACAAAAAAAGAATTTTACAAATCGGTCCAGGCGTTTTCAAGTAATCGGTGAAGAAAAATACTTAAAAAAAAAATAATGCGACGAACTGAGAACCTCCTCCTTTTCGATTAAAAATATCTTATGACTTGACAATGGTGTAGCTTATAGCTTTCTATCAGCCAAAAAAAATTCTAAATCGAATAAGTAACTAGTTTCGGTAATTACCTCCAACATACAAACTAACAAAAGTTACCACTTTATATAAGTATAATAAGTTACACGAATGCATCATGAATGAATCAAACTAGTTGCCAATAGGTATGATAAACCATTATTAGTCAGCAAGGAATTTTTGCACGTAATAAATTAACGATAGTAAAAAAAAAAGAAAATTCTAGTTCAAATAAGAAATAAAGAACCTACACGTCATGATATGTAGGTAGGTAATACCGCAAACACAACATTAGTCATTGAAATAATATGTTATTGTGGGCATGACAGACATTCATTATCACACCTCGCCAATGTTCACGTAGGTACTCCAATGAAAGTTTTTATTTAGGACACGCCACACTGGGCCTCAAGTCTGCTATTACAATAGTGTCAGAATGGTCTATCATTGATTTCATAATTGTTGATTTTGACAAGTTTGGTAATCTACTAATATAAATGGCGTCATTATGACTTTCCAATGGTCAACTAATGACACTCCATTGAAAGAAATGATATAGAATGGTAATCTCGTACATAATGACCAATTAATGACTGTCTTAGTTTACGAACTTCTTACTACTTCAGATTGCTTATAACATGTATAAATAATATGAAAAAATATATACAATAAATGAAATCTGGCATAAATAAATGTTCAAATTTGTTGACAATGTCAATATAACACAATTCTATTACGAGACCATTGACCGACCAATGATCGACCATTATAGATTTAGCAGATTACGAACTTTTAGCAAAATGACAATGGCATCGTGTTGGACGTCATTCCAACACGATCCCATTGTCATTTTGCTAAAAATTATAAAAATAGCAGACTTGGCCGCCTGGTCTCAATCACTGCAACTCCTGAAAGCCAGACTCAACAGTAGCGTCCACCAGAAAAGCGCTGAGGCAACGTTTTAATTATTTTGTTCTTTACCACTCTTGGTTGACTGGTAGAGAATGCCTAAAGGCATGAAGTCTGCCTTTGTACAGTTGAGCAAACTATTTGCTATGCAGGCCAAAATATTCATCTTTATTTTAAACTGTCAATATTTATTTCAATTGTACGGAGTTATGCATTTTGAATTTAGAATTTCGGATTGGCAACTCAGCACTTTTACATAAATGTTTAAATATTACCTAGGTACCTGATATCTTGTTCAAGAGCATGAAGTATAAATAAATAAAAGCGCCGATGCAATGAAGTTCGACGAGTACCGGAGAAATCGTTTGTCCCCAAATGAAATTATACAAAAAGACTCTTCCGCTAAGGAAAAGTAAGAAAATAACATAATTTATATGTCCCTCCCTCTATATCAAGCAAGTATCAAAACAGAACTAGGCCAATAGGCATAAAGGTAGGTTTCTAACTGAAAGAAGCCTAGCACCATTGAATAAAGTGAACAGTAATGAACGGTTCCTAAAATGTGAGCTGTTACATTTGATTCCAATATTAGGTACGGCAAAAACGCTTAAACACACGGATGGTTATAAAAAGAAAAATTCAAATATTTGTAGGTCTTGCTTGACAGCTTTCATCACTTGTCAGGCTCCTGTCACTCCGAAATGAAACGACCACTACGTGTGACGTATTAGGCATTTTGTTTTTGTTAATCAACTTCTGTCAACCAATACTTTTGTCGTAAAGGACAGGCCATAACTTTTGTATTTGTAATTCAATTGGCTTGACAAAAATAAATAGGTACAACCAATCCTTTTTTTTGTGTTTCTATTTGGGTCTGAATGGAAGGGTTCTTAAATCTATTTTTGAATAACATCCACATTTTTAAATTCGAGGACCGATTGGAGTTGTTTTCAGACTTATAGGTTATTCCGTTCCCTTATTACATATAAATTATAATATGATATTATATTATATCATTGGTAGGTACAGACTCCAAAATTGCAAACACCTCACCCATTTAAGTACTTTAGAAAAGGGGTCTCTATTTTATAGCCCAATTTGCGATGAATAAACAGTATTTTTCTATATTTTGTTAACTGAACTGTCATGACAAAATAACTCACGATAATACCAAAAAGTATTTACCAATTAAGCACATAATAACTACGTCGTAGATAATTGGTCTCTGAAGACCATCCATTGAACACACAAATTACGGAACTCCTAGTATTTTTTTAATGTTGTTACAGAGAACTTTCGAACTAGGTTCCCGTATCCAGTTGGCCTATTTTTACGACCTCATCAACTAATGATTTAACCTTTCAATGTATTTGAAATTTCCTCGTGATTTTCCTAATGGAACTCACGCCCTACATTATTTTTTATGCGGCCATAATGAATTAATAAAACATGACCACGAGTATAATAAAAGATTAAAGAAACTATAGTAAAATTACGTTCTGGTTCCGTTTGATTAGAATATGTAAGTTGGCTAATGAACTTTTAATGTAAAAAAAACGTTAAACACTACCTTGAAGGCACCAGATAAATGATAGAGAGGTTAAGTAGAGATAATTGACTCAAAGTTATATGTAGAAAAGGCAAACACATTACGTCAAAATGCCTCTAATTTATCTATATTGTTTACTACATTGACTAGCTGGACTAGCCTTTGATGTTTTTAATAATTTTTAGTAGAATTGGCCTTCAGGTATAAATAGGGCATACTTAATACTTTTCACCTTGATAAACACGAGTCACCTAATCGCTTCGTAGAAATCAAAAAAGGTTTCGAAATGCCTAGGCCGCAGACCACTTAGTTAGACCATCAAATTTGACCCTGCCGATGAATCAAGCCTCGCAGAAATGTATTTCTGAGTCAGCTCAGCTATTACTCTTAACTAACAGGTTATAACAGTACTGTAATCCTTCTCCAAGAATCTTTGCAGTGACATTGATGAATCTACTTCATCTCCTGTTCGTCAGGATATAAAATAATTTTCTCAGAACATGAATGATAATAATCCTATCAAATTCAGTAAACAATGCTTGAATGGATATTTTTATTCACGATTGATGACAACGTAATTTGGTTTCGTAATATTCTCGGAAGGCGTTTAAGATGCATTTGAATTTTAGAGTGACGTCATACCTACCTATCTAAAGTGATTTATTGTGCTGTTCTGCAATGCTAATTAGAAATTAGTGTATGATTAATTATTTTGTTCTTTTTTTCCTTTTAGAAACTTGTTGATATGTTTGGCGGTGGTCCTCAAAACACCATTTTATGTGGGTGATAATCGACAAGATATATTTTGATTTTGAATAATTGAGTACTTATAGCTATTTTAAATAGTGCAAAGCATTAAATTACCACATAAATCTTTATAGATAAAAGGTTCCTAATATTTTTTTAACAATTATTATACTTACCACTTCCGGCCAAAGCCAACCGTAAGACTAATGACCGAGCGAGACGAAGTAAAAAAAAACAACTACATAGATCAGGTGACAGGTAGCCACTTAAAAATGCAGTTACATAATTTATTAATTTGTCTGTTTTCCCTAATTACATGCTACTAATATTGGAATTTAAAACATGTACGATTTATAGCACACTTCGAACGAAGCTTAACTCTAAAATAAACATAATTAAGACTATATACAAGATGGACGTTCGATAAGGTACCTGTTTTACTACCGAACCCGAAACCACTGGCTATTAACTAATTTGATAGCTGCAGCTGCTCGTGTCAATAAACAAGGAGGCACTATAAAACTACTTTAAAAAAAAACGTGAAGATGTAGAAAATTCTATGCTCGTCATTCGCCTAATAAGTAATAAGGGTGCACCGATGTGAAATAATTTAAATGTAAATCAAAATACCATTAACTATTAAAGTGTATCGTGAAATTAAAAATTTAAGCAAGGTTAGGTTTCTAAATAGGAAGTTAATTACGACAGTTATGTTTATTATAAAATAATATTAAGTTTATCACGATATTTATCGTCCTGAGAAATTATAAAACATTTCGTCACAATAGAACTAAAATACTGTATGACACTGTCATTCTTAGTGTCCTGGAATATAATAGTGTAGTTTGGCGTCCTCACTACGCAACACATTCATTGCGACTTGAACGTGTCCAGAAACGCTTCGCTTGGCACTTCGCATTTTCCAATGGTATCGCCAAAAAATATATTCTTACAATGAAAGACTTAAGCATTTTAACATGACCTTACTGGACTGGCGTAGACACCTAATAGAAGCAATGTTTGCCTACAAGGTCTTTAAGCTAGAAATAGACAGCCCCAGCTTACTTGCTCTTTTCAGTTTTCGTGTACCGTCTAGAATCCCGCGTTGTGCCATCATACCTTTATGTACGCCTTTTAGAAGAACAGTTTTGGGAGCCAATTCGCCTATTGCAAGAATGTGCAAGGCGGTAAATGGCTACAGTGATGTTATCGACCTTCAATTTGACTGACTCTCTTGCTAAACAAAAAGCCATCCGTAATCATTTATCAAGCAACCCCCGATCATAATAATTATATCATTTTGTACATTTTTGTTATTAATTATTAATTTTGTCACTTTCTCTTTTATGCTTTTATTTATCAATTTATTAGCTTACCAATTTATCAGTTTACTAATTTATCAATTCACCAATTTATTAATGTTATCAATTTTATTAAACGAATTTTAATTTTATGTCGATCTTTAGTTGTATCATCTTCAGTTCATCATTTTTATCAATTGTATCAGTTTTATCAATTTTATCGATTTTATCAATGTCATCAATTTTGTTATTTTTATCAATTTAATTAATTTTATTGATTCATCTACATAGTTATAATTCTTTAACTTAATTTATCTATTTACCAATGTTGTCATAGTTAAAAATTATTCAAATTTTCTTTTGTCATTTACTGTTTTCTTAAGCTTTGGCGCTTATTACTTCGTAAGTTTGCTTATTTTACGAATTTATTTGTGCATTTGGTGTTTACCTATAAGTAATTGTTGCGCTGTAATTTAGTTTTATGAATGTATTATATCTCTATAATCAGTGTGAACAGTTGTTGGTAAACCTAATATAATAAATAAAAAAAAAAAAAAATACCGGCATAATATTTAGTTCATTAATTTAATGTACAAAGAGACTGGAACCAATCCAATTATTTTAAAACTTTTAAATGACTTAAGTGTATGTATTAACGAGGAAGTAGATACCTAGATAGTTAATTTCATTGGTGCTACTTAGTGCGACATTGAAGTTAATGTTGCCACACGTCACAAATGTCACGTAGGTGTGCACTTTGAGGAATTCATTAAATATTTGTGTGGGTGTATAATGTGTGTAGGTATTAAGCTACTTACATCATTATTTACTTTGATAAAGATACAATTACTAAAGAAAAAAATATTGTTCCGGAAGATCTATAATGTCATTAATTTGTACGGCAAAAAGTGTGTGGAAAATTAAATCATGAAACCTGTAAATGCATGCATTCATGTATTCCTGTTCATGTATTCCATGTCGAAGCTGCATGTTCTACTAACATAGTTTTTAAGTTCATGTTTTTACTAACAATTTATGAATCAATGATATCTGAATTAATGTCTATAGCTTCATGTAAGATTGGTATTCCAGTACAGTTGTTTAAGGCTGAATGAATTGTATCTGTTTTACTAGACTCGACCTGAACAGGATATTCATTAATGCTTCCGTCAATGAAGTCTATAGAACTAGCAGTTGCTGTTCGACTTGTATCTGATATGGTTATAGTTGATGAATTGCTACGTTCTCTTTTATTATGAACTATGGCCCTTTCTGTAACTATACTATCTAAGTATTCCGTATCTCTTTTACCCACGTTAACTACCAGCGATTCATTATCATCGTCAGAGTCTAAAGCAAACATTTTTATTCTAGAAAAGGCGTCGGCATTGGTATTTTGTTTGCCATTTTTGTATATTAAAGTGATTATTATTGTTATTATATAAATATCAGAACAAAATATTGCAAAAAAATATTACAAAATAAAACAATACAGTCTGTTGTTCTCATAATTCTTAACTAAACGTGCGTGTTCTATCTATTCGTACAAAACGCACCTATTTATAGGGAACGTACCCACTATCAAAGGTGCGTCGGCGCTCGACGGACGAGCCAATTATCAGCCACAGTTCCACGAACAACTATTCGAAATTCGAACTAAGTACATTTGTTCACAGAAACCAACCAGCGTAAAAAGACCCACGTCGTCGCTACATTACAGTAACACGCAAACAAATGACTGTGATTTTTTTAAACGTCTGAGGTCACGGTTAATTGGGCATTTGATAATAGGTGGGTATGTTCCAAAAGTAATGACGTAATGGTCCAGTTTAAGTTACATGTTGAGTATTTTTTAAGAATCTTAATGAACGAATTTGAATTGCCTCTGAGGTAATCTTTTCTAAAATGATGTGGCAACAAAGTGTTAAGTTTTACCGTCACCATTAGACAGCTTATTAAATCTCTTATGTCAGTAAAAAGCTGTGTTAGAACTTAAGTTTGAAAAATAATAGATCAAATTAAATAAACTGGCTGAACTTCACAGATCAGACGAAATCTATGACAGCAAAGCAAAAAAAATAAAGTGTTAACTCATTATGACAAGTTGCTGCACTACCACCGGTCGTTGACCCCATGATCAGTTGCTAGTACATGTAACCTATACTTGAAAATTAAAGAAATATTTACATCAAAGAACTTGTCAGCATAGTTCATAAATGTTCGTTGTTAGTCCGCCAAGCTATCTCCTTTGTGGTGTGTACGTACGTAGGCATTTGGAATGCGTCACGGAGCCCTGATTAAGCCCTTAACCCTTATGTGATTGACGTAATTTGAGCAAGCACTTGACGTCAAATTAGCATTATCTACCGGAGACACATTTCTGTGCGTAGGTAATTCGGTACAGTTCTTCCTGTAGAGAAGTGCGGTGTGATGTTTTTCTATTGTCTTCGTTTGTGAATAATGGACAAGTAGGTACTTATGTAACTAAGTTTATTGTGACATGGTTGGATACTTTGCAGTTTTTACGTGGTTTAAGAGCGCGTATTTGAATCGTGACGAAAACTTCATGTTTTCGCGTTTTGCCCAGAGCAATATCGTAATGATGTGAGCAAATTATTTAAAGACAATTACAGTTTTAGGAAAGATTAAGTCTTGATTTAGGGAACTACGGAGTGTTTAAATAAAAACATAACTGATATATTTATTTTATGAAAATGAAGGTTAATACTCCATATAGGTACACAATTTTTTTCAGTTACTAGTACGAACTCATTTATTTTAGACAATTATTTTAAAACTTCGAAGTACGATTGAAAGGTAACTCGACTTGTTAAATTCTTTACGAGATATTGCATGCTCATAAAATAGATTACCTTTATTTTACCTATATAGACTTAAGTACTTAAAGTTAAACTTATCTACTTACGTCTTCATCAAGGAAATTACACGACGTTCAAATAGTAGAAAGATAAACGTACCTGCAACAATAAAATACAAAAATAAGTTATAAAAATCGACATAGAAAAATCTGTAATTAGAAAGTTTTATGTTAAAAGTAAGTAGACCGTAAGTATTTACAATCAGTTTTGAGATACGGTAAGTGGTACACACTAATATCGCAAAAATAGATCGAGTAAGATCGGGTCACCGTTACTGTACATAATTTAGAGAAACAAAGTTTACTTAAATAGTTAAGTAGGTACTCACTAACTAAATAACAATAATATAATAATAATAATATGTGGGGACATTTCACACACGGCCATCTGACCCCAAACTAGGGAGACCCTGTACTATGGGTGTCAGACAGCTGAAATACATACACAAATACATTTTAAATACATACATATATAGATAAACCACACCCAGACACAAGGCAAACACAAGTGCTCATCACACAAATGTTTACCCTGGGCGGGATTCGGACCCGCTACACGTTAAAGTAAAGTTTTCAAGTTGGGCTAAGTCTGGGTCTAGTGCAAAACTATGCCACATTATACACCATAACGCAACCGTAATGTCACTAACCGGGAATTTGTAATGATTTCACTGTTTTAGGAACTCCATTGATATATTATGTACTCAAGTGGGTATGTAGTAAGTATTTTAATAGCCTACCAAAATAAGATGTGTGTTACCAAGCAAGACCAAACACACTATTAGTAAATACGCTAGTAATATTAGATACGTTAGCCACAGATGATAATATATTATAATACCTTAGCTGCTGCCTACTAGTCAAATGAAAAGGACAATGCCAGAAACTCTATAGAACTTTGCCCCACTCAATTAAAGTCATGTGCAATAGGTAGCATCTTACTGTTTATTTATTGCTGATAACTAAACATTAGTCTTAGTGACTGTAGAACTTGCGGTTTCCGTTTAAATCTAAAAACAATAATGACATTGATTGTAGGTCAATTTGTATTTAAGGTAAAATGAGTTTGTAGTTTGTGGGTAGGTATTTCGTAATCCGCAAATTCTAAAGAAAAACAATTTAGTATAGAAAGGTTCTATATTCATTACAATTATTTTCATTAATTTACTTTTTCTGTACATGTGTTACTTTTTCTGTACATGGGTGGGGCAGGATCTGGCATTGTCATTTAAATGATTAACGAAACAATGTTGTATCTACCTAAACAATGAATTTGAGCAAAGGACGCAAAAAAATCATTGGTAGAATCTTTTTGTTTTCTTTCAAATTTAATGTAAAAAAGAACTGGAATGATTTATTATTGCCAATCCCACACATTGAGCCAGTTGGAACTTAAAAAATGTCAACACACACAAAAAAATAATGATAATTACCGCAATTCAAGTAACCAATTCTACAATCAAGTCTTTTCAATGAAGGTTTTTTTATATTGTACATTAATCCTATGTATTATAACTTCTTCTTGAAAATATAAACTTAAAAATAGAAACAACACAAATCACGAATGGTGAATCATATCGTAACGAGTTCGCCACGCACTGGCTGGTCACAAGTCACAACACAATGACTGTGCGTTAGATATTATTATGTCATTGGATGTTTATATCCAAACATTCGTCAAAAAGATTCATAAATGGTTTATAAATCACTATAGCTTCTGCCCGCGACTTCGCCCGTGTGAAAGTCAAATATACCTTTAAATATATCAAATGACACTCGGCAATAGTGTGCAGTCTCATCATCATCATGTAAACTTTTAGACGCCCACTGCTGGGCATAGGTCTTTCCCAAGGGGGGTTTAGCCATAATCGCCATACTTGGCCGATGCATGTTAGATATCGCAGTAGGTGTTATGGTACTCAGAAGGACACTACTGCCCATCCTCTAGTCAATATCCCTCAGTCGCCTTCTACGACACCCACGGGTAGAAATGGGGCGGTGTGATTCGCGGCCGGTACCTACCACACGGCTTAGCTGTCTATCAGTGTAAAAATATTTATAGTCTGAGATTACATCCTACCCC
This sequence comes from Charanyca ferruginea, assembly GCA_947361185.1. Classification (NCBI taxonomy): domain Eukaryota; kingdom Metazoa; phylum Arthropoda; class Insecta; order Lepidoptera; family Noctuidae; genus Charanyca; species Charanyca ferruginea. Next base: position 10,215,947 of record OX376070.1, read on the forward strand.
CTAACTTACAATCTTTACCTCTTTATAATATTAGTGTAGATTGAGTGGAGTTAAAGAAAATATAAAAGAAACACTACGTTATTGAATGCAATAACAAGATAAAAAGATATCTTTAATCAAGTTGTACAAACATTGGATTAATTAGATAACATTAAACCACAGAATTAGTTTTACAACACGCGTTATCCCCTAAAATAAGCCAAATAATTACTAAAACCATTTTAATCATATTAGTAATTTCCCAAGAATTGCACTTACACAGTCGTAAAGTAGAACTGCTAAACGCTCTTGTAAAAAAGCATCGAACAAGCGAAGCACATAATACCATAAATTCAGCCTAATTAGTGGAAACCATACATTACATTGCAAATGGATGATTAAACCGCTTTAGCTAATCCTGCTTTTACACTCTATTTCTCCGAAAATTATGGTAAAACCACAAAATATCTCTTTACAGCATTAAAACCTCATTTTGCCTTTTTATTTCACTTTTTGATTGCAGCAATACCTAGATAAGTACTTTTTTTATTAGTTTTATGGTCGTAAAATATTGTAGTCTATGGGTTTTATCTCTAGTAATTGTCTATGGTAATTACAGCGGTCTTCAATTGAATAAAACAAAGCATGTTGTTGACTATAACGTACTTTGAATAGTCCGAAAGGTCGTGATTCAAAGGTTTGTTTGAAAAGGTTTTTGTTTATACATAATTTAGCAGTAGGTATTTTGTATAATTTAATCAGATTATATCAGACTACACAACAGACTAGGAATTACCCATTGTCGATGATGGTGTCTGCAATGAATAATTGAATGAATTACTTCGTGAAAAAAAACGATTATAATATCGAGCCCACACACAACGGCCTGGCCTGCAATAATGTTTTTGTTACTACCTATGCAATCAAAATAGTATAAGAACCAGCCTTGAATTGGGTCGCACTAAGTTAACATTGATGTGTCGTGTCAGCACTTTTAAGGCTATCTACATTATAACATGGTAGAGAGTACTGCCAGCGCTACTGGTTGTACTTTCCTGTCTACTTCCATGCGTGTGAAAACACATTTTTAATGAGCTAGCTAGTTTGACAGCTAATACGTCACAACTTAATAATAAAAATGTTAATCCTATTCTTAGCTTAAATATACTTATATAATTATTTACCTTAATGTAAACTTATATTATCAACATCCTCGCGTTCTTATGAATCCCAAATTCCCAATGTATTTATTACCTAAGTGTCGGCGCACGGACGCGGGCGCAGCCTTGTCTTTCTTTCCAGCTGTGACATCTTTCACACAATCCATGTATACCAAATACTAGATACGTGTAAATCATAAGCTTCGAATTTTCACACATCAATATTTGTTTCAAACTGCTATACATATTTACATTAAAATTAGGCAAACGAATTGTGTTTGTAATTAATATTTCGAATCCTTTCGCTAAACAAAGGGCTGTTAAGCACGAGTAGACAACTTATCAATAAATACTCTTTAAATGTGTACATAAGCGATGAGGAACGGTTCATTCGTAACTTTGTAATAAACTTACAGAAACCTATTGCGACAACCAGTGTTTGAGGGATAAAATGAAAATATTTTTATTTTTCGCGTATAGACAGCGGTGGTCGCATTGTGAAAATGATGCCTTAGTATTTACTATTGTTTCTTGAGGAATTAAGATCACGGAAAGACAAAGACTCTTCAATCAATCGGTTCAATATATAGACCCTTTGAAGTCTGTACCTAACAATAGAAGTCTTAAAAGACATGGGAAGGGAAAAGCAAGGCAAGGCAAGGGAATTATGAAGCCCAACTTTACCTACTAATTAAAAACGTTCAAAATGTAGTCACAATTTAATTTCAGCAATACTGTGCCAAAAAAAGCCTACGTGCAGCAGTGGACGACAATATACTGATATGATGATGATAATATTGTGTCAAAAAATTTAGGTAAATTAGAGTATTATTGAGACTATCGTTCGAAAAAGAGTAGAATTGGCCTCTAATTCGTTTATTGATGACTCAACTAACGCTAATAAAATATGTCCGTACTAAAGTTAAACCTACCCTATGTTCATTTAGAGTCTAGGCTTACTACAAGAAAAATATATTTCGTAAAAAAAACCCTACATCATAATAAAACGTCACATTAATAGTAAAGAACTCCCGCTGTGCGCCCGCTACTAAGTCACGGCTAAGATACAGTTACTGTGTGCTATCAGATACCGCGGCTTTATATATTATGTATAAAAATATCTAGACGGCAGATAAAATGTAGCTAACACTATCTTGGTTCTATTTCTGGGAAGAGTAAAACATATACACACTATACGCCCAAAATTTTAATAATAATAATAATAAAACCGTTTATTTTCAGGTTACAAAGACCCATAGATAAATACCTTAACCTAAGTACCTATACATAAAACAAAACAACAATTGTGTTAGTAAATAAAACATAAAACTATGTTAATATCACTTTTTTGCACTAGGTAAGTCTTTGTGCGTTCCGGTGGCACTTGGCCGCGAAAGCGACGAAAAGAAAGCTTTTGGCCTCAGGATGTGAAAATATTTACCTACCACATCCTGAGGCCAAAAGCTTTCTTCCAACCCCTGATGCAGGTAGCGTGTTGGTATGCGCACCACAAACGCCTTAAAGTTGACGTTGCGATGCGGCATAATGGATGGGTGCGTGGATGATGCGTATTAATGGTGTATCATATATGTTTTGCACCATAATCAACGATCTTATACTAATATTAAAAAACTGATGAGTTTGTTTGCTTTTTGTTTGAACTACTGGTCTAAAAAAATGTTTTGCTAATAGGAAACGTGCTTTCAGTGTTCTCATATTATAGCACGTTTTATGGTTTTAGTTTTTTTTTTCGTTTAATGGCTTTTAGCTGCCGCGGATATCTATCAAAATTGTGTTTCGCCAAGTCTTAATTATAACAAAACACCAGAAAAATATAATAATATATTTTGAACGTAGAAAAACTCATTATGCCAACTGCCAAACAACAACCAATTTTTAAAATATAAAAGAAAACAAAGTCAAATATCTTTATGGTCATGAAAGAACTAAGACCTTGAACTGGCGGTGTTCCTTTATAATAACAATGTAGTCGGCATAGAGCTACTAAAATGCGAAGTTCCGTATTTAAACGTTAAATTAATAGACCTTCTGTGGCCCACTGTACAAAGGGCCTATTATAAAAACATTTGAGAACCTTTGCACATCCGACAACCGACGTAACTTTCCGTTTCCGTAAACATTATTTAATTGTTTAGCTTTTACTACTTCATTCCTTGCTTGCTAAAAGATTTTTCAACATAATCCATACTGCATACCGAGTTCCCTCCGTGCCTCGGAAAGCATGTAAAGCCGTTGGTTCCTGCTGTCATTTGTAAATCTTTGGCAGTCGTTATGGGTAGTCAGAAGTCAGAAAATCTGATAAGTCTTACTAAGGGGTATCGTGCTACCCAGTAACTGGGTTGTAAAGGTCCGATAGGCAATCGCTCCATGTAAAACACTAGTATTCAGCTGCATCCGGTTAGACTGGAAGCCGACCCCAATAAAGTTGAGAAAAGACTAGGCAGAAAATGACTTTGTCTGCATCCGCGAAAACCCACATTCACGCGGACAATCTCGCGGGCAAAAGCTAGTTAATAATAAGTTATATTAATCATAAATTACATTTTGTAAGTTTTTCGTAGACCTAATGAATATGCACCGCAGGACCCCAGACTAACTCGTTATCCATGGAACGAGGTGTCATGATTTTAATCCTCTGCGATGATCATACGGTATCCTATGGACACCTGTGAACTTTAAATCTATAATTTTGAAGTCACATATTATATGGTGGCAAGTTGTGTTCATAATAATAAATATATAGGTAATATGTTACAGTCAAAACTCTTAACCAGCCAAAACTACTTTTGACTGGGTTCAGTCAAAACCCTTATTACCATATAACACGTTTGCGTTACAAAATCAAAAATACGGAATGTCTTAGTTATACCTATAGAATCACTACAAACCCAAAGTTTTAAAAGGGTCACAAAAAAAACCTACCGACCTAATGGGTTTCTAAATATTAAGGATAAATTTAAACCGTTCAAAAGTAGTTTTGACTGATTTTTGCAGTCAAAAGTATTTTTGACTGGTTAAGAATTTTGACTGTGACATATACATGGAATTACAGTGAGACGGATCTTACTTTAATCATACTTAAGTTATTTAATATGTAAGATTGGATCGTCTAGACTCTAGAGTCTAGAAGGACATGGGCACAGTATCTTGATGCAAAGTTTAATAATAGTTTCTATGGATTTACGTGTGACGACAATTAATTAAATAATTTGATTTAGTCTAGGCAGTTACCAAACTAGCTCATTAGCTAAATGTACACACGACCAATAGCTATTCATATCTATTACTTGTTACCGACATTAAAGGAGAAATAAAGTCTCATGGCCAGAAATACACCAATGAATGTACGCGTTATAATAAGGAGATCTCACATACTTTTATCAAAATCCCTATGAAATATGTAACGTTTGGATCCTCTGAGCAAATTGAATCGCCTTAGTACTATTTACGGAGTCATTTATTCGGACCTTACGACAAGTAATCCTAGTTTGTGTCGGTATCGGGATTTTCGTATTTCCATAAGCAGTATTTTTTCCGTTCGCACCGGATTCTGATATATCTACCTCGCTTTTCCCCAGAATTGTGACGGCTTTTCCAATGATACAAAATGTAGCTGTATTTTTCAGCCCATATCGTGGAATTAAAGAAAAACATAGTACTCGAATCTGTTTTATTACTCTTGCTCTACCCTTTCCTCGAACACACACATTCATGTTGTTCTTCCAAGTGCTTGGTAGGTGGTCAGTAGCCTGTTCAAACATGGTATTTTAACCCATCATACCTGTGTATTTTCAGGGAAATTGAACATGATACCGTGGTTCCTACCTAAACAATTTCACTTCATTCACTAGATGCGAAGCCATTATGTATTAGCGTTATATAAATCCCTCCTAATTTTCTCTAGAAGCAATCACAAGAAAAAATAACTCAAAACTAGTATAACCGCGTAAGAAAGCATATACTTTTTATGAGTACTTCATCGTTATATATACATACGATACCCTTGAGAAATAGTGAGAAATGTTGCCACAGTATGGGACTCTGATATCTGCACCGAGATGCATAAATCAAATGCAGCGAGAGTTATCGGGCGTCCGCATCGATACATAGTATGAATTTATTGCAACAACTTGCTTTACAGTTCGAGTAAAAGAAAACTGGTAAATTAAGAGTTATTCCGATGGCCCTTGAGTATTTATGTATCTGGAAATAAAATGCTCAAAGACATCTTTATGGAGAAGAAAAATGTAAATACGAATTGCTAATATTTAATCAAAAATAACGAAGTTATCCTTGAAACAGATTATGAAAGAATTTATAATAAAGAGAAAAAAATACAGCCTTTTTTTAACACGGCCAAAAGGAATAGGTGTGCCTAGATTAATTAAATGTCAAGAAGATTTGAGATAATCAGAAAAACAAAACTATAATTCAAACTATTTATATATATTTTTTAAACAAATTTATTCATATTTTTGCCTCAACATGACAACAAATAGTGTAAATACAAAGGAATGATCTGGTTTGACGTCATCATGGCTCTGTCGCGGTTGTTCTCACAAAATGTGGAGCGGCCACGACGCACTCCTTCAAATGACGAGGGTCGTCATAGCTTTCATTCCGTGCCGCCGCGGTACGACTGCGGTAGGGCTGCCATAAGCTAAATAATGACGTTATGAATGAAATGTTGCAAGGAAATTTCCTGTTGTATACTGATGACAGGTTTACTGCGTACGTGTGCGGTAGCTAGTGTTAGAGTCAACTTCAATTGGATTCCATGAGAAATTAATAAAAACTAAAACTCAGAAGTAATTCTTTAAAAAGTTTCACGAGGTTAAATAAGTAGCTAAGTTCAATGTTGTATCGAATTAAATAATTAATCAGGTCTATCATCCTGTAACAAAAAATACTATTCCTAATTATCGTTTTTAAGTGTTAACCAATTTACGGAAAAGTTATAATTTCAGCTCAAGTAACGATCCTTAGAAGCAACACTATGAATAAAACATTACAATTACGATTTTCTCAACCAACCATAAGAAATCTTGTCATACAAACACCAAACTCAAATGGAACGCGGACAAAATGGAACGTTTCATGCTTGAACAGTCCGTCTCAACCCTACAGCGCCGGGTGGTCTTTGGTTACATAATCGTCACTGCTGCGGGCCATTGGGACTCTTAACTTCAACTTGACATGGCCTATTTCTGGGGAATTTGACATCTTTGCCAACTCCAACTGTGCCTCTTTGTAAAAGCCTTTGACAAAGCAGGCGTTTGGAGTGTATAACTTTGCTAAGATTATTTTTAGAGTACCTACCTTTCTTATCTACTAATACTTGCCAACAGTACATTCCATATAGAGGGACACACAACAATACACAACACAACATAGTACAAGACAGTACAATTGTTAATTAGTATCTCAGATTATAAAACAATAGGTTTAGTATAATATTTTTTAATGAATTATTTTAGTAAAGGAGTAGAAATATTTTAAAATGCAGGTAAGTATATGTATTATACTTAGGTGAAATATGCAAAACTTACTAAATTATTTTGGGGTTTAAATCAAGATAAGCAATAAAGAAATAACACATAAACTAAACCACTTAACTTACATCAAAAAACAAATTCATGACTAAGTTACGATTAACTCATAGACACGAAGTTTTCCGTTATAAGTAATAACTGATCAACCACCAAAAAAATAAAAAAAAATAACGACTGACACTCAGATTATAAAACTTTTATAATCTGTGGACTTACAACTACGAATTGTTAAATAAATTGGCTCTTTTTAAATAATTTTCTCAGACAAGTATTTTTTCCTAAGCAAAAAAAAATGCTAACTAAATAAAAATTGGTATAACATATTGGTACCTTGGTCTTTTTATTTAATAGTAGGTAGTTCCCAAGCGAATTAACCCGTTTCAATGCGGCCTTTCTAATAAATTTATTTATATAAAAATAATTAAACCACGTCGGTAAATAGAACTAATCATAAATGCAGTCAACCAAAACAAAGGAATAAACAATAACATAATACCATCTTAATTTGGGATGAATCTGTGTGTCCTTCGTCCCATGAGCCCTGTCCAAATGCCTTTATTCCGATTTCACCGCTTCATAATTTATGGGACAAAGGCTTAGTGCTTGTTTATGGTATGAGTTATTGTCATATGGAATGCATTATGTTGGCAATACTAGGTGTTTGTCTAATGTTGGTATTGAATTTTGAGAACTCAATGAATTTTATTAGAGTAAATTGGAGTTGCATTGTGCTTTTGTTACGCGTTTTGGTTGAATGGGTATATTATGTTAATTATTTTAATGAGAGTATTTTGTGTGTGTTATTTAAAAGACTTAACGTACATATTTTAGGAAATCTAATAATTATAATTTACACACAAACACCCCAGCAACCCAGCAAAGCAACTAAGATTTATAAATTCCATTAAAGAGTTGGTAAAAGTTGGGCACTGCTTTTGCTTTCACTGCTATCACATCATCCATCATAATTACAATCGAGAAAAAAAAACGATTTAATAAATAATATAACGCCTGGAATTGCTACTGGTCCATGAAGACGCTAATGAAGGGCGATTTACCGATATCCCTGAAGCGAAAGCTCATCGATATGCTCATCCTAACCTACGTTGCTCAGACTTGGTCGCTCACTGAGTCTCAATAGTCCCGCCTTGGAGTGTGCCAAAGAGCAATGGAGCGCATCATTTTGGGTGTAAAAAGATCAGACAAAATATGAAACACCAAGCTGCACTCCAAGGGATCGTAGACGTGAGCAAAAAGGCTGCCCGGCTCGAATGGGATTGGGCAGGTCACATCAGCCGCATGCACAGTGACCGCTGGGCAAAGGACTCCACGCAAGGGTGCCTGAAGATGGTCGGCGTCGTCGAGGCCGGCGCAGGAAAAGGCGAGATGACCTAGACACATACTGCGAAGGCTGGTTCGAGGCGGCGCAAGAATCCCAGCAGTGGGAAGCTAATATAAAAATATAAAAAATAATATAAACAGAAAACATGGCCGATTTTTTCATAACACCATAGAACTATTTTGATCCTTCATAAATAAACGGGTCATGGGATTTGAAAGGGTGTTTACTGACACTTCCTCATGCCACATCAAACGAAAAGTAAGCAAAAAAGGAATTAATTTTATTATTATGTACATAGAAAAATAAACTGACACAGTGACCTAAATATTGTATTGTCTGACTCTTTCGATTGTTTTATCCTCAACCCAGTTAATTGCAGTCCAATTTGTGGTAAACTTTTCCCCATGAGACTGGTGCCCGCAGTCGCAGTGTTAAAACTAACCCTTTCTCAATCAGGTTGAGGTCGGTGTAAATATAACAGTATAATAAAATGCTGCGGGTTATCTATCTAGCCTATAGTTTTCACGGCACGATAACTTAGATATTAGATATCAGCTTAGAACAAGGAATTTAGTTTAGGTATAAATATTCATTTACGGATACCAACTTACAGAAAAAGAAGCGGCCAAGTGCGAGTCAGACTCGCCCATGAAGGGTTCCGTAGCAGCAAGTAACATAATATAAAAGTTCTTGTAGTTCGTTGTAACTTTGATCGATGTTTTAATAATAGTGAATTTTTTAAATTGCGTTTTACGATTTATGACGTATTAAACAGAAACTACTTACTAGATCGCGTTCAAACCAATTTTCGGTGGAACTTTACATGGTAATGTACATCATATCTTTTTTTAGTTTTATCATTCTCTTATTTTAGAAGTTACAGGGGGAGACACTTTCAAAGTAGTTAAACCGATTTTTTCATAACACCATAGAACTGTTTTGATCCTTCATAAATAAACGGGTCATGGGATTTGAAAGGGTGTTCACTGACACTTCCTCATGCCACATCAAACGAAAAGTAAGCAAAAAAAGGAATTCATTTTATTTTATTATTATGTACATAGAAAAATAAACTGACACAGTGACCTAAATATTGTATTGTTTTATCATTCTCTTATTTTAGAAGTTACAGGGAGAGACACTTGTGAAATGTGTCTCTCGCGCAAACTATTCAGTTTAGAAAAAAAATATATTAGAAACTTCAATATCATTTTTGAAGACCTATTCATACCTCCACCCCACACGTATGGGTTTCATGAATAAAAAATAAGTTTCAGTTCTAAGTATGGTGAACACCCAAAAATTATTGATTAAAATAAATAAATTAAATAATAATAATAATTAAATTAATATTTTTTTTCTATTTTTGTGTGAAAATCTTAATGTGGTTCACAGAATACATCTACTTACCAAGTTTTAACAGTATAATAGTTCTTATAGTTTCGGAAAAAAGTGGCTGTGACATACAAACGGACAGACATACAGACATGACGAATCCATAAGGGTTCCGTTTTTAGCCATTTGGCTACGGAACCCTAAAAAGTGTGGTACCTAAGTTATAATTTGTTTTATTTATGACAATATTACCTATGTCGGGTAGTAGTAGTATGACGGGCTGGTGTCAGCAACTCCACGTCTCAGCGCGTATTTTGTATAGGTACAGACCTAAGTTGGGTAACTCACCAACTCAAAAAATATAAAAGTAATAGTAGAGAAACTATAAACAAGGAGCTATAAAACATTATCACACTTCTACTAAACCGATGAACGACTCCGATAGAAAAATTATTACTTAGTTATTGCAGCTTACTTGTGAGAAGCCTCGAGTAAAACAAGAAATGCGTAATAAAACGGAGTCGATTAGGAGTATCGGTAGCGTGTCGAGAATGTCAACCGATTACTGTTAAACATTTTATCGTGTAACGAGCTATTGAAGAATTACACATATTTTCTTAGAAGAACGGTCTGAAGGAATAATTTATGTTGATTTAGTAATCCATTCTGAAGAACCATGCGTCATTTTATGGTAATCTATAATGAAATTCTCCCTTTATGCATTAGTAATATTTATCGTAAAATAATTCAAGGGATAAAGGTACTTGTCCCATTGACAGAGAAGCGGACCAATTTTTTGATGACAAACATGAGCGTCCCCGCCCTCCTTTTCTAAATTATTACCTATCTATTGTACATAATATTATTAATATTCATAATATTATTAGTATTCATAAGGACAGGTGTACATTCCTATAACTAGTATACTAGTTGGAGTAAAGTATTCACATTTTCAAAAAATAGGAACGTGTGAGCCGGTTTAAATGAACATCCTACATACAGGATGTCCGTAATGTCTCTAAGATCGATGCCACATGATTGCCGATTATTATTTCTGAATCATTTTCTAGAAACCTGATTTTATATTCTAGTTTGAATTCTACTGTACGGTTTTATAAAAACTTGTTCTAGCATACATTACTAGGACGGCTTACCCATTGAATATTTTACTTTCTTTACAATTAACATTGAAACTGATTAAGAAACGTAATAATAATTAATAATAATTTATTTGATTTTTCTAAAATTAAGTAAAAACCGCCCGTGGGGTCTCCTGGCCAGAATAGCACCTTTACATTTCATCCCAAGGGTGTCGTAGAAGGCGACTCAGGGAAAATTCGGAAGTCGGGCAGCAGTGGCTGCTTCCGTGTACTTAACAACCTCACTGCGATACCCAACACGCCTGCCAAGCGTGGGGATTAGGGCAAGACCCCAGTTTGGGGGAGGCCTTTGTCCAACACTGGACGTCTTCCGGCTGATGATGATAATGATGAAGTAAGAAACTACTTTAGTTACAATTACAATGTTAATAGGTAAGTAGGATAGGTAATTTAAATTCACATTATAATTTATCGCTACAATATTGCAGGCACAGATCTTGTATCAATAGGCAATCATTTGTAATCAAAATAATCCTTACAACAAAATCCCTATTACAAATCAAGTACACATTCATAAAGCTGGTTCCACAACATCTGATTAATCCGAGATAAGGCGTAGTTACACACACACGTAACACGTACAATTTCCAATAATTCCGAGATGATATTACCTAGATATTACTATCTAGTATTATTATCTAGGAGGTCTGATACCGGGTCTAACGCCTACACACTTGCGACAGAGCGAGTTTATCAATATAAATCCCTTGCGACAGTCCTGTCGTGTTTGTAATTAAAACGCCACCGGAACTTAGACTATCACGAGACTTGAAAAGGTAAATATTGTTTTTAAAATGTAGGAACTTTACAAATACAACGTCATAATCAGACATTTTGGTAAATATTTGTGCTAATGTGTGTGACTGGTGGGATGAATCATAGTTGTAAACAGATCATTCCGCATTGTATGTAATTTACCGTGTAACTGTTTTTATGTTTTCCGAAATTTTGAACTGTTTACGTAAACGGACTTAGCGCTACTTTATCGTGTGATAAGGAAATGTAAGTAAAAATAGATTCTTGTTAGTTTTCATAATCAACTATATCTGTTCTACTCGTCGTCTTTTAAAACATAACTAAGGGATCAAGAGTCAACTAGAGGATCTTCTTGGTAAAGTACCTCTATGATTGTAATAGGTATTAAGGTACTACCAATTATGACATAATTAACCTTATGAGCTGTCACAAGTAGGTAAACTATGATCGGGGTTAATGACCTCAGAGCAAAAGAATCGTAGATGATCTAGACTGGTTGACCTTGGAAAGACTAAGCGATGAATTAAGTAGACCTGTAAATGTAATAATAATTTTGGCCCATCGTATCACTAATATGTTTTGGCCAGTACATTATGACAGACTAGTTTTGTAAGTCACAAAGAATCATGGCGAGATTCATACATTCAATTGTATAAAAAAAAGAAAATTTAGAGGGTTTAAAATACTTGCCAATACGACTTACGAGGAATACGTTACCAGGAGTAGATTGATATACCTACCATATTTTTAAACCCCTGCATAATTAAAATATTTAGAAATGAAAATAACATTTTTTCGTTTCATCTCGTTGCCCATTTTGAGTTTATAAAAAAAGAAATTGACAAGTGACATTACCGGATCTATCAAATTGGCAAATAAGTGATGTGACAAGTATGTGGAAAAAAATAATCATTATTATTATTATTATTTCCCTTAAAACGCTGAAATTTAAGAATTGTAAAACTGTCAGTGTCACTGACACTGTCGCGGTTTCATTCTGAAATAATGAGCTTTTCGTTAAACTATTCACTTTGAACATCCATTTTTTTTGTGGGATTTTAAAAATATTGTAATTGCCTGAAAATACTTTTTAGATGCCCAAGAGAATTAGAAGAATTAGAATTTCAACTTCTCTAAACATCTTTTTTTTTTGTACAAATCCTACTATGATCTTTAAACTACTTAACCCCCAACAGACAAATTTGACATGTCTATGCAATTCAAATTCTAGCCTAATTATTGTCCCACTACAAGATAACGGTCTCTTCTCATTCTGAGAAGGCACGAGCACTGATCACCACGCGTGCCCATGGCAGATTCGCGATTTCACACTATTTGAATTTCGGATTTCCTTACGATTCTGTCCAAGTAAACTTGCAAGTAAACAAGATAAGTTCAAATTATAATGAAAACAGCTTAAGAATTGCAGGGATAAAACATTAATCACAGTCGCTAGCTGACTTGCACGTAAACCGTTCTCTTACAGCCAGCAAGCGTTTTAAGTACTAGCACTAAACGTTAACAAAACCGCATTCAACCATGTTACGAGTGAAAAGGAAGAATCCAGTACTTGACTCTTATTTGTTTCTATCCTTAATTACATCACACAATTAATGGTACGTCATTTGCAATGGCCAAGTGGAAGCTCAGCTTTTATTATAAAAAAGTTAATTTCCTTAATTTGGCCTCTTCCCTTTCGTCGGCCTTATTCTTTAGATTCATATAATGAGAAAAGTCCTGCTTATTCACATTTAGGCATTCTCTTTTACTTATATTTTCAACGGAATTCGAAGTAAAAATCTTTGTTATTTTGACGGCCAACAGTTTTATTTTTGTGGTCCTTCGTTAGCTCATTGGAATACATTAAATAAATGAGAACTTTTTTTGTCTAACTAGAATTTGAGTGTTTTAATTGGGTAATTTAAATACAGATTACAGTGATTACACCAAACCTAAGTGCCTAAGTTACGTCCATTAGATGTAATTATTTTAGGATTACATTATCTAGAGGCACGGTTGGTGTCTTTTCAATGTACCCGAAATTTGAAGTTACGCGAAGTTATCATGAATTATTTATGAATATCCCTTCAATTTTACTATCCCCACGTATTCTCAGCATGGAATGAATAAGATTACGTAGGCCCAAAACAGATTTCTTTGGTGTCTTATCTTAGCCCACCCTCCGCCCACATAACACATGATTGATATACTTTCGCCCTAACCACCCTAACTAAAGCATAATATACTATTAATATGTTAATCATATTGTTACCTCACCCCTCCATACTTCCATACATGTAAGTACTTAATAGGGGCATAATTAATAATCATGAAATATTCATAAAACATAAGCTTGTATGGCGTGGAACTGTTTTCTTGATTGTCACGACAAGATTCGCGGCCGGTTTGTTATATAACCCTTCGTGTTTTGCCTTCTAGCTGTAATTTACAGGACGGATAGAGACAGAATTAACAGTTTTGAAAAAGGAACAACGTATATTTATTGACGTCACAAAAATAAATGAAGGTTCTAGAATCATTAACATCACTAGACCCTTGTCTTTAAAAAGAGGTGAATGATTAATATCTGTAAATTGATGCACCATGCTGTCTGATTCTTCATGTTATTGGTTATACGTTTCATATTTCTTCTAACTCTTGAAATAAGTCATCGACGCTTTGGTTTTAAGCGGAGCGTCCGTTATTGCGGACGATCCGCGTGCAACGGCCCGCGGTCTACTGGCGGACCATCCGCACTCAGGGTAGCGGCAGCTCCTTGATCTAAAAGTATCTTCAGGTAAAATTCCTACTACACGATTTTTAGATTGCCGTCGATTTCGCCATACAACTACTTGCAAAGAATAACACGTATAGGTACTCTAACCTTATTCCTTATCATGACTTATCGCGACAGCGTTACTGTGCTAAATAGAGTAATCAACACAACACAACACAACCAATCTTCGTAAGCCAAGCATCATAAAAACCACCGTATCATAAATATCACATCAGACTTGGTTCGTAATATGCGAGCCGAAACACAGCAATCATTTGTGAGGCAAATTACGGCGGCTTCTAACCGTCTAATGTTGTTAAGATTAAGTATTCTTACATATTTTTCTTATAACATAATGTGTGGTAAAGGGTTAACTTTCTCTTGGTTTATAAGTTTGGCAGGATTTCTTATTTGTATAAGTTTTAAAGTGTGATTTGGTCAACAGTGAAACAATCAGTCGTAGAGGTATCAATATTTAAATTATTATTTTGCTCTTTTGTAACGTGACATCACGCCTGTCTTCTGTTGGTTAGACAGAGGTGTTCCAATACTTAGTGCATCCACATTAGCTCCATGTATTAGGGCTCAATTGTACATATTTATTTATTAATTTATAACAAAAAGTTATTTATTCACGAAAATATAGTTTCATTTTAGAAAAATCAAATTTATTTCTCATTCTATATACATAATTGTTTATTTCACCAACCTTTTACAAGTAGTATTATAAATCCGTAGGATAAAATTGGCATCTGGCCTGTTATATTTACTCACAGTTTTTGTATGGAAAACAGTCAACAATTTTTTAAACTTATTCTCAGGTTATACTTAGACTTAGAGTCTGGTCGATGTCGCCCTTAAGTATAAAGATATACTTACTTTTTGTAATACCCAATTTTTAAAACATCACAAGAGTACCTAAGTGTATCCAATTAGTAGTGGGATAGAAGAAAACAGTAAAACGTAGAATTATGTCCACAGCAATACATAAATCGTGGTTTATATAAATGTTAAATCCAAGTAACATGGCGCCGCAATCACGAAATCCTAATTAGTACTAACCAATTACAAACAGAAAAGAAAATCGTAAGTAGGTATTCATTAATATTTATGTGTCACTCAACTCTTATAATACCGATTTCGAACGAAGTAATAGGTAGGAAACATACATAAGTAATATGAAACATAAAAATCATACTCGCTTCTGCCCGCGGTATCGACTGCGTGAATTTTGTTACGGCCCAATTTTTTTGATAGAAATATAGCCTTAAAGCACTCAGGAATAACGTATCAGCTTCCGATTGGAGAAAGAATGTTGAGTTTATACAAACAAACATACAAAATATCACCAACCAACATCTACTTAGCCACAAAAATCTAACTTTTAATTTCTTTTTCTAACAAATAAGACGGCCCTACTGTACAAAATTGGCTTGGTCTAGTAATTACCAGACTGAACCAATTACGAACAAATTGCTTACGACACCTTACAAGATGGACGCTACCATCGTCAATAAATTATTCGCCTACATGCCTACTTTTCAGTTGGTGGACTTTTTAAGTAGGGCACGGAAAGATGTATCGCTAGGGCTGACTAAAAGAGGTTTAAATAAGTAAATACCTAGCAAAATAATTATTTTAATTGTGTACTAAGTATAAAGGTTGCATGCATGTGGCATGCTGGTCGAAATTATTGACTAAATGTTTCGTCTTAACACTCTGGATTCGTTCCAGCAGCTTTTCGTAAGTAATTAGAACTTTAGTCTTATTTTTATATGCAAGGCAGTGTTTAGCCAAACACTGTCAGAGGGCGATGTCCTATTCTATAATACAGTATGTAATGCAGGTTCCCTCTTATTGAGTGAACCCACCAACCTCCTCTAACACAGTAAATACATACATCGGTTCGGTAACGTAAGGGCTCAGCAGGTTTGAGCTCTTACCAGGCGCGGATCTAGCCCTCAAAAAGGGTTGTGGTCACAATAGACTTTTTTGAGGGCACCTATTTTGTTGCTTGAACGGTAATCATTGCATCCCCATAAAGGAGACTTTTACAAATTCTATGCAGGTCCGGCCAAGACTTTGTACATTGTACCTGCAGCGGGCAAAGTTGTGGGTTTCGACAGAAAGGCTTTCAGGCGAAAAATGTTGAAGGTCAAACCTCCACTGCTTATGAACCTATGCGGTAGTCTACACTCGAGAGGTATAACACATTCAACCTAACGTTTCTTTTTCATGAAAATTAGGGTTGTGGGCATGCCCACGTGCCCACAACTGTGAATCCGCGCTTGGCTCTTACAGTACCTATTTACAAGGTATTCTGAAAGAATATCTATTTAAGTTTTATTTCAACAGCGATTTAATAAAGAAGAAAAAAGTTTCTAAAATTAAAGAACCATAGGATTGTTAAATGAGGTAGAGCAACACTATTGGCTCCCGTGACGAAGAAACAACTGAGATTTGGCACCGACTTTTGCTGTTTAATAGAGTCACGTGAAAAAAGATGTAAACAGAATGCGATATATTTAAAAACAATTATCTTTTAAAGTAGGTATCGATTGAAGCTGAGTAATGTTTACAAACTATAGGCGTATTTGCTTGCATATCTCATGTTTAAATTTTAACGCTTTAGACTTTGAAGAGTATATTTCATCAGAACTCTCTTTTTACTAGTTTTTACACGTGTCTTGGTTTTACCTGTTTATTTGGAGTTCTGCTATTAGGTAAATATGAAATCAGGTTCTGTGACTGCGAAGCTTACAAGGGTTGAAAAGACCTACTCATATACGAACAACTTTTACCATGGGAATAAAATCAGCTGTTCCCGTCTGGTACAGCTGATTCTTTCATCGTGTTATAATTCTATACGGAACACCTTGAGTTGAGAAAGAGCAACCAAAAGTTGTGCTGTATTGAGCTGTGCTGTGTGTCTTGAGTAAAGACTTTCATTACCCTGAAAACTGCGCAGTGAATAAACATTCAATGAAAACAATCTGAAAATCCTGTTATTTTACGTAAAAATATTTTCTGGAATTTATACATACTACACTCATAATAGTTCCTTGTTGATTGAGGTGTAGAGATACACTCTTATCCCCAATTAAGATGTTGTCGTCAAGTGGTTATGGAGGAAAACGATTTCATACCATGATTGTAACCTCTGTTATGTAAAATTAATGTTATGAAGGAAATGTGATCATCTTTCAAACCCATGTATAATAATTTACCCATTTATAGAGACTGCCATTATTATATTTCACTTTTTGTATACACTCTTAGATTTACATGAAAGAGTTTTAACACAACACATACTTACTGTACTTACTGTGTATACAGGCAGAACAAAGAAATCAGTGTTAGTAAACAAAAAATAAATTTAAAAAATACGAATTCAAAATTGGAGCAATCAAAATGTCGGCGAAACCAATTTATCGCTCAATACACGTTATCACGACACAACGTAAGCAACCCTCGTATCTGGCGAAGTCCATTGAGTTCAGAAACTAATCGACTCAGCCTGTCCAATGATCCAGCCATGTCCAACACACAATAAGGCCAGGTTATCCCCCGGGATTGCAGAGGTCTGCCGAAACAATACAGGCATTCTGGCCGATTTCGTGTACCAACTTTGACGGTTCGACGTTCTAAGATTTCAAAAGTATGGAATGGATAGTACATAGATTGTTGGGTTTGATGATTTGATTATGCATCTCAGTTTTAAGGCAAATTTGTAGGCACCTAATGTAATTTTCAGTACTTTCAAAAAACTCAATTATCATTGCGTTTTCCAATGCGTCCTTTAATATCGATTGTATTGCTTGTGTAATATGTAGATACGTGTTTAATAAATTAGTGATTTCTCTTAAATCATGAATTCACGCCTGTAGTGAATGATTCATCATTTATTTTTCATTGCATGACGGTTAACATTGAAATAAGTTAAATAGCATAAAATATGCATCTATACTTAAAAAAACTTTTTGTTATACCTATTTATTATTGGCATTCCCCAACTCGTAAATGAGTAACAACAGATTTTAGTTACGTCAATGGTGTCACCAATGGCCGATAAAATCCCGTTAATTTGCATTGATGTCATCAGATAGTCGAACAACCTTCCGAATACCATCCATCATCACGTTCCTGACAGAGTGATGTCATTATTTTCATGAATACAATGTTACATCCTACTCGTTATGCACAGTTGCACTCGAGAAAAATGTTACATCATGGACCGAACGTTCCAGCGTGAACCAAACTCATAATATTTACAACCTGACTAAAGTTCGTACACTTAGAATTGAATACTTTTATGTTGTAACAGTTATGTGGGTTACAGTTAGTGAAACAAAGATTTTAACGAATATTTAAGATAGATGAGTACTGATTTAAATCTATAGGTATTGTTGTTGGCTTTTAACTGATTAACATCTATAAAAAAAGATCTGTCATAATAACTTTTGTTACTAACTAGTATTGAAATTCGCTAAAACATTTGATACTCCTCACCCAGGTTAAGATAGTGGGACGAGTTAGTCCTTCAAGGGTAGAATTGGTCTACACTAATATATAGACAAGACAAGATTAGAAAAGAAGAAGAGAGGGTTTACTAATGTTTATCATAATTTAAGATGCAATCATTTTATATACCATACTTGTATTAGCCATAACTTCATTAGAAATAATGCTTCAGTTGCCATAATCGTGAAATTACATAAAATCATTTTTACTAATTTTTTTATTCATAAGCAAACCTAAAAATAAACCTAATCTATCATCCATGCTTGCTTTGCAAAAAAGGAAATCTGGGATTGTGTCACGTTGTGTGGTCACAGTTCTAACCTAACCAAACCAAGCCGTTTCGATTTTGACTAATATTTATTGTCTAAAGATACTGCTGCTGCTGCTGCTGCTGTAATAAATCATTTGATTACAGACCATGTCATGCCATCGTGTTAATTTTGTGACTAATTTAATTACTATGACATTAATTTATGATTACTAAGTAATAATAATCAATTATTAATTTTAATCTGTTTGACAATATTGTGACTATTTTAACTAATTTAATTCTTGTGACAAAAATAATTTACGTGTATTAGTACTTATAATGTGATTCATTCTAGCATTTAAGCGTTTTGGTTTTTCACTGTAAGCTTATAATGTACTCGTTAAATAAATAAATAAATGTCTCAATGACATTATTTTTTGTTCATAACAATAAACGTTTCTAAATTATATTAAATCTTGCTTATGTCAAGTATCGATTACCTAATGTGTTCACAACAAGATTAGACATAAACAAAAACCTTTTTAACAGTCCCTTCAACCGATTTTGACTTCTATTCCGTAGGCTTATGGATGACATTAGAGGCAAAAAAGTGGTTACAATAACAACTGTTTACTGCAGTTGCCATTTGTCATGCTACCAACGCAATATAACTCAAAATCGGTTGAACGGACTGTAAAAAAGGTTTTTGTAAATGTCTAATCATATTGTGAACAGGGTATAGGTACTTATAGAAACTAATGATTTGTTGTTATGGAAACGTGTTATTATGGAAACTTATTTTATGGCAAATAAAAGTCATGACTTATAAGTTGATATGACAAGCGTTATTAGTATAAATGTTAATAGTGCAAGTAAATATTATGAGGGCGGACGATTATGGAAAACAATAATAGTACAAATTATTTTCTGGAAAACAAGACAATACCGGAATGTAGACCTTTGCTCTACAGTAGGACCGCATAGCCCAAAAATGTATAAATAAATATTACCAGCGACTATTGAAAAAATGTTAAAGCATCAATACAAAATTACTGCAAATATTAATTATTATATTTATTTGATATTTAGGGTACCCTATGACGTAACGCATGTGATCAAAAGAGTTGATGAATATCAATGTGAATGGATGTAGAGGAAGAGGAAGGCCGAAGAAAATATGGATGGATTGTGTGAAGAATGATATGAAAAAGAAAGGTGTCAGTGATATCATGACGGTGGACATAACGGAATGGAAGAAGAAGAAACCGTGTTGCGCCGACCACAAGTAACATAAGATAAGAGTAGTAAGATGAGGATATCCACATGTTACCACTACCTTACATGTAATAAGTTGTTAACGATCAATCAGTTCTATCTGATTAGGAATGAAGACGCTTCGGGCAAACCCTGCGACGTAGGTATTTTCATACCTATATGATTGGAACTAGCAATCTCTTGTAATTTGCGGAAAACATTCACTTATTCAGGCTTGTGCATGTTGCTTTTATTAGTACAATTATTTTACTACTATACACGTAATAGTTTTTAGCGAGGAATGGCTAATTTTCTTGCCTGCCGGCAAGAAAATTACAACATGGAGGCACGAATGAAAAATACAATTAATATTTTGGTTTTTATTTCAATTATAAACTGTTTAAAGTGATGTGAGATGGTGGTATGTATTTTAAAAAGTACATAGACATACTCATATACACATTATGGTTCAGAAACTCCAAAACAAAATTGAATGCTAAAATAAATATACTCTTGAAATAAAATACGTAAACTAGTGGACAGGTATCCCTTTAAATAGGGTCTCTGACACTCACTTTAGTACGTTTTTCTAAGGAATAAAAAGGAATTTTCAATAGTGACCGAACTCAGTGGAAATAGATGGCGGGATCGCGAGAACCAATAAAGAAACTGAAAGAATTCTATTCAACGCATTCCGAGCGCTCGAATGTTCTTGTCTCCTTGTTACACGATGCATATTCAACCACTCTGGTTACGTGGTGGAATTGTAGAATTTGTTTTCTTACGTTAGTGTTTGTGATGGTAAGTTGGAAAACAACATCTTTTGGGTAGATTAAGCTAGATTCTAAATCTCCTCGGAAAAGTTTTCGTATGAAGAAAAGAATAAAACTGGTCTGAGTTAGGCTGTTGATATCAACATTATAACTACTACTCTCAATGTTTATCTGGACGTATAATTGGGCGTATTCCTCGAAACGCATCCGTCAGGTGCGCTTAGAAAATTAAATTAAAAATATTATAATCTTATTCCTCGAAACGCACCCAATCGTCAAGGTGTGGATATGGATGGGTATTAGCTAACGGAAAATATCGATAGCAAATAATGCACGATTTTTTTAAGAGTCCGTATTAATTGTATAGTTTCTCTATGATCTATGATGGGTTACGTGTACTTCAACCATTAGTGAGCTAAGTAGTATCGCATAAGCAACTACTTCCAGTTTATTTCTGTTTTCCTGACAGATATAGGTATAGTATATTGTGTTCATCGCGTTTCAAAATGGGTGCGCTTCGAGGAATACCCCTCATTTGAGCGTAATTGTTTTCCTTTTTGGTCAGCAGTTGCAGAAGACTCACTGTTTTCAACAGATATTTGGAGGGCTGAAGTTACAATAAAATTGTGTTATGATCATGGTTGGGTACCAGGAAGTTACCTACTGTAAGGTGTATGGGAATTATAGAGTGACGTAAGCAACGCATGCAACATTCGTCTATGTCATCAGAGCGATTATTATCATGTCGTTAGAAAATATAGTAGGTAAAGAGCAATTTGGAAATACCAAACGTCACGTATCCGTTCCGGCTATGATGTGTGTAAGTTATAAGAGAATCAGAGTTTGTGGATGGATATCCATCTATAGTAAGCAGGTCTCCTATATAAATCGAAGGCGATCTTGGTCGATCTTGGTATGTTTACTTCCTGAATTGGCAATCAAAGACCTGTTGAAGCCAGAAGCAAAACATACACTTATAAAACCAGCAGGCCCAGCACGGCACTAAGATAAAAGTATTGGATTAGACAACATTTTTTTGAGTTGGAAATTTGACTTAAGTACCTACATAAAAGTTTGTTAATACGATAAGCACAGTCAGTATAACCTATTGATATGAAAAAGGCTCTAAAACTAAATACATAAATAGAAGACACAAGACAAGTACTTATTACCAAATCAAAAAACGATCTAATTTACTTTACGTTTACCGTTTACTCCGCGTACACGTGCTAGTTCAACTAAAGTCTTTGAAATACGAATACTTCAATCATACACATAAAAAACAAAAACATATCTACAATCTACAGAATCATTCAAAAACTATGTTTGGATCTAACCAAAGCAAACAACAGACAAACTTGCCTAACTCAAAGGGGTAGGTAATGCGAAACTTTTCTCTCCCGAATCACTTAACAACAACTTATATTGACAATGTGATATTGAGGCAAGACGTGGGAGCCTATACGGGCTATTACCGAATAAAATTTCATAGAAAGCTTTGCAAACAAGCCTGATGGAGCGGCCCATTAGACGTCATGCATAAATTGTTAGTACAGTGACAACAAACGACGCGTCACCTCCGCTTTATGTCGCATTGTTTTTTGAATCTCAATTTTCGTTTTTTTTTCCTTTTGTTATTTTATAGAGCTAGTTACATTAAACATCATGGAATGGATATATAAGTAGACTGCGGAATTTTAATCATTATAATCATATCATGTACCTACTAAATTCGTGGACAAGTATGCGTGTCGATGTCGATGGCCCTTCTTTTGTTTAAATGACTAAATATACCTGACTAGCGACCCGACCCAGCTTCGCATGGGCCTATAGCCTTCCTCGATAAATGGACTATACAACACAAAAAGAATTTTTCCATTTGAACCAGTCGATCCTGAGATTATCGCGTTCAACCAAACAAACAAACAAACAAACTCTTCAGCTTTATAATATTAGTATAGATTAGAACGGTTTTGTGTTGATGCAACGTTGGTATTAAATTGGATGTGATATGAATATTCTACCTACATTCCATTTGTTAAAACATTCGCTTTCTGCTAAATATTTTTAGATTTTTTATGACTTGATTAGGTAGTGTAAGTAGCAATCGAAAATCCTAATAAACAATAGTACCTACTTAACAGAATTTTCAATAAACGACAAAAACTTTTTTACTGAAAGATTTTCTCCTGAGCTGAATGAAATCTTATGGCGAATCAGTTCCTACACTGTTTAACACCACATAGCGACCGGAATAGATCGTAAAACTCTATAAAGGTCACACATAAATCCTGAAGTCCGATTACGTAAGTCAATCGAAACCACCGGCGCTTTTAACGCTATCGATATAGATCAAGTCGAAACTTCAACGTTTATACCGAACCAAAAAAAAGATTACGATGTAGGTACCTACATCATTAGGTCGCGTTTGTTGTAGCTGTGTGATGCCGGCCGCTAATAGGCGACAGAGGGATATTGATATATACCAGAGGACGGGCAACAGCGTCCTTCTAAGTACCATAACAACTACTGCGATCGCCAACATGCATCGGCCAAGTATGGCGATTACGGCTGAACCTGCACCCCCCACCCACCCACCTCGGGGCAGACAGTGGACGTCTGCAGATTGACATGATGATTTTTGAACTTAAATCGGAGAACAGTGAATCTGATAGCTCTTAGATTGGACTCACGAATGATGAACACATGAATAAAATACTGGAGTACGTGATTTCTAGAAGCCTTGATGATTTTTTGTATGATTGCTATGTCATTGTTCTGACTAAGAAGTAGTTATTATTTTAAATTAATGCCTATTCCATTGTATTTAATTTTAGTATTTTAAACAAAGACTGTCGTTGCAACACGTACCGATAAATTCTTCTTCAGATTAAAACATGAAACTGTATACCATTTCAATCCTGTCTTGATTGAAACGGGGATTCTAAGATGGTTGAAAGCTCATAAATTCCTACTGCCACAAGGAGTGACAGTTAGCTCACTCAAAGATCATTCCCTCAACGATACCTACCTTTGCCTCATTTGACTTACAATTTACAAGAAACGGTAAACTAGGCTGGTTTCCTCCATTCCTAACATGGGAATTGTCTATATTTCTTGACGCTTTAGGAGACGAACCGTAAATACCCGGTTTATTACTACTGCGACGTAACTATGTCTTTCTTTATTTAAGGTTTAGTAAGCTATCAAAACAGCTATAATTTTTGAGGCGTTTAAATAAGTTTCTAAGTTGTATTATCATGTCTGTTTTATTCGTATTTTGAGTGCAAAGCTTCAATGCTAAATTAACTAGGTACCTGCGTCCAATGAGAAAATTACAAATGTTGCAACTGACACTGCAAGTCTACTTCATTTTTATTATGATTCATATAAAATATCTCAAAAGCCGGGTTTATTTGCATAATTTAATTTAAACCAGACCTATCTGCTTTTATTTAGGTAGGTAGTTTCACTGCTAAATTCATCATAGTAGCCTATTGCCGTCCACTGCTGAACGTAGGCCAGTGATCGCCAACCAACCCGGTCTTGGGCAACACGAATCCATCCGCTGCTAGCCACCTTCTTTAAATCGTCGGTCCATCGTGCCGCAGGGCGTCCCACAGTACGCTTGCTCAAACGCGGTCTGCACTCTAGAGTGTGTCTGTGCCATCTTTCGTCTGTCCGTCTGCAGACGTGGCCGGCCCACTTCCACTTCAGCGTGCTAATTCGACGCGCAACGTCGGTGACTTTAGTTCTCTGGCGAATGACTTCATTGCGAATTCTATCCACCAGAGAAACGCCGAGCATCGCTCTCTCCATGGCACGCTGAGCAACCTTGAATTTGTCGACAAAGCCCACGGTGAGTGTCCACGTTTCGGCTCCGTATGTCATTACGGGTAAGAGGTACTGTTAAAGACCTTAAGAGATTGTGGGATCGACAATAGGGTATTACACCCATTTTTGAAAAGTGTCTCAATGAAATTCTGTAGTGCTAATATGCCACCAAAAAAAACACAAAATTTTTATTCAATCGATAAGTGCCATAAAAATACACCTAAATTTTAAATTTTCAAATGTCGCGCGTACTTTGACGAAAACGCCTCTTACTGGACGCCATATTGCGCAGCGTAAATGACGTCAGTTCGTTTTGTATCAAATCAGCTCATATTAAATATGATAATTGTATATCATTTAAAAATACATAATTAAAAGATATTTTGTAATAGATGTAATAGTGAAAAAATTACGTTGGTTACGAAAATAATAACAGTACGAAGCCTATATTACGCCAATCGGTTGACTGACAGTTGACAATTTTTTGTTTACACAGCCGTATGGCGTAATAACATGGCCGCTACTATTTCACGGTGTTTTATAACAGATTAAAAATACTGAAAACTTTGAATTGAATTTAAAAATTTGTTTTGTTATTTTATGAACTAAAACTTTTCCGACTGCTTTATACCCAAACTGTCTCAATAACATATTTATAGATTTTTTCTCGTATAGAGTAGGTAAAATACCCTATTTCTGGCTTCACGTATATAAATTTCGACCAAGACCTATACGTGTTCTTGCACAACCTCGATAATAGCGCCATTTACGACTACGGGTCTCGGGAAGACATGACCATTGTACATGATTTTGGTGTTATCTAGGTTCATCCTGAGGCCCATGCGTCTTGAAGAATCGGTTAGGCCGTTTAGCATCACTTCCAGCTCCTGAAGAGACTCTGCCATGATGACAATGTCATCCGCAAATCGTAGGTGCGAGATGTACTGACCGTTGAGATTTATGCCCTGTCCTTGCCAATTAAGCGTCTTGAAAACGTCCTCCAACACGTCTGTAAACAGTTTCGGAGAGACGACGTCTCCCTGTCTTACCCCTCGAAGCAGTTGAATTGACTTTGTGCTACGTTCTTGTACTTGGACGGTCATTGTTGCGGCCTTAACAGACACCTCAGCACTTCGAAGTATCGGCAGTCGACGAGACATCTCTGCATGGAGTCCAGCACAGCCCAGGTTTCGACAGTGTCGAAGGCTTTCTCGTAGTCCACACACGCAAGGCACAGAGGCTGATTGTATTCCTCGGCCTTCGGATAATTTGCCTGAGGGTAATGTGGTCTACGGTGCTGTAGCCTTTTCGAAACCCGGCCTGCTCCGGCGGTTGGAAATCATCGAACTTTTGAGCGAGACGATTCGAGACAACCCTCGAAAACAGCTTATAGACATGACTCAGAAGCGAAATGTGGCGGTAGTTTTTAAGGAGCGTGTTATTACCTTTTTTTACCCGACTGCACGACGCAAAGGAAAGGCAATGTGTTTATCAGCCCATGTATGTATGTATGTTTGTTCCTTTGTGGCGCTCTAGAGACTAAACGCGTGGGCCGATTTTGATAACTTTTTTGAAGAACAGTGCCACCACGCTCTGCTCTTGCTAGCCTCGAGTGTAATGCCAGTGTGGATGACGGAATTAAATAGCTTTACAAGCTCAGTCAAAACCGGAGTTCCTCCTGCTCTGAGCAGCTCCGTGGTAATCCTGTCATCCCCCGGAGCTTTGTAGTTATGAAATTGTCCGAGAGCTATTCTAATCTCACCCATGTCAATGTCTGGAAGCTCGTCTGTGAGGTGGCGTGTGATTCTGGCTCGTGTATCATCCGCGCCGTGGGTATGAGGGGGACAAGTTTTCTGGGAGTATCCCCATAACACTTTTCGACCTCAGCGAGTATCTCCGGCTTCGAGGTGACGGTAGTGCCCTGTGACGTTCTAAATTTCGTCAGCTCACAACTGGAGGCATCAAGAGATTGTGGGTGGTTTTCGCAAAACTAAGCTCAAATATGTTTATAGCTTAATTATATCACAATCAAAACAGTAAATAATGATTTCTACCAAACGACTAGCTCCGATCCGATGTTATGCGAGCCGTTTCGTGGAAATCATCCTTAACTTGTTCCCATTCCTTACATCATATTAAAATATTAGAGAAGAGCCAAGCGATCCCGAATCGAATAATAAATCAATATCGAATAGTAGTTGCGTCACCTTGTTCCTATTATTCGAAACAATAGTGAATACACGACAGTATTTTAATCTACATCTCTTCCATTAAAGCTTACGACCTTATGTAAGGGACAGTGATAAATGAATTTCATGTTACGTGTTTTTTGTTTTGTTTTATGAATTGCCTACTTATGTAACAAGTTGTGTAATTTTGTTTATTTATCGGATCTCATTATTTACATAATACTAATAGTTCTACGTAGCTTGTAATTATGTGTGAATTTTGTATAACCAAAATACATTTTGGTATACATTTTTTTTTTCATGCCTATTCTCCATTTGTATTGCTATTCGTTGCAACACGGTACAAAAACTGCTACACTTCCTCGTCTTTACAAGACAAAATATAAAAAAAGTGTTAATGGATTACGATATATCTTCAAATCATCTTTGTTTGCAAACGAAATAATTCAAGGTAAGAACCGCACACAGCACAAAAAAACTGGTAATCGATCTTCACAATATCGCACTTAAACCAGAAAATATAATATTTGTTCATTTTTTCTGAACGCCACTACAACAAACACTGTCTGTCAATGACCAGCCAGCGTCAGTCTACATAAATCGTGGCGAGCAAACAGAGGTAAGGACAGGTACGAACACAAGTTTGACAAATTGTCCGCTCAACGCATTGTTTGGTAACAAAACTATGTGGACGATTGTACATTGTTCTCTGTGGACGTAGAATTGATCACCGTGATTTAAGATGCGCCGGCGACGTACTGGAGGTCCGGCAATTAAGTCCCTTTATGATATAGCTGTTATGGATGAGACCCACCTATGAATACGGGTGTGTTTATTAATTTTATTGTTTACAGAGACTATTTACATGGTTATAAAACGTGTTTTTTGTCCGTGACTTGTTGGTGTCGAGGCGGTATACTTGAATGAATCCTTATGTCATGGCAGTTAAAAAACAATTACAGAAAACCATTACCTACATAGAGAAGTTCCCACACTGCCAGGCAGTAAATAATTGGAAAATTTTCAGAGACTAGTTTTGACCCACTCACGAGTCTAAAATCTTTAGAGTCTAAAAATCTACGCCTTTTAACGTTAATTTTTAAAGCGAAGTACGAGTATTGTAAGACTTCAGAATCAGACCGTGCTGAGGTCTTACGGTGCCGGATCGTGATGTGTTCTTGTCAGTGTGGGAGGCGGAGGGTCTTATAAATCAAAGGGGGAAACCGATAATCACTATATAGAGCACATCGGCGCCCGGCCAAACAATGCCTTGATACAAAAAATAAGCCTAACGCTTCCAAATTTAAAATACTTTCTAGAACAAATCCAGATTGTTTAGACGAAACATTTAGTCAAATGCTTTCAACCAGCATGCCATATGTTTGCAATCTTTACAGTACCTACCTAATACCTGGTACCTATGTAAATCCTATGAACACGTTTACGTAAGTCTCATTACAAAACATACAAAATCTCTCCGTCTAATAATTTTAGAGAGCATTGTTCATTTATTGAACGATTTACTAAGAAAGAGCAGTGCAATCTACGTCGGCTATAGTTCCACCACTATGATTTAAGATCGTTAGCAAGTCTCCATGGAGGTCCAGTATCTAATGCAGTTTCATAAAGTATAGACCCTAAGATATTGTACATGTATCTACCTAAAGACTAATATTGGTGTAAAGGTTTATTGTATCTAAATATCATTTATCTACCTCGTTGGTAGTGGGCGCGCCTGATGAGTGGCCGCGATTTTGATCTTCCGGGCGGGAAATGTGATATTGGAATTTAGTTTTTTTTTCAAATAGCTTTAAGTCTTGATTTGCACGTACTAATTGGGCCGATGTACTAATTGGGAAAAACTATTCTAAAAAAAACGCTTTAGTTTAGTCCTGAAAACCCGATTCATTTTCAGTTTACTGTAAAATGTAATTTCTAGTTGCTTTGAAATCAAAATAAAAGAAATGAAGAAAAAAATAGTTAGTCAATTGAATTGGGACATGACTGATTAGAAGTGACGTCATAAGTATAAATTGCCAGATTATATTGAATCTGGTTTTGACAGTTTATAAAAAGTATTTGATTTGGTTGATGGTGTCATCTAACCAATTGATTCGATTGGCTTGAAATCCTGTTAAAATGTAGGTACCTATCCACCCGTGTACCTTTGCCTATCCCCTCGAAGAAAACAATTATATACATAATATATTATAATATAATTAAGCATATTATAATTAAAATAACTGACCGTATTTCAAGTGACAAAATTGTTAATAATTAAAAATTAACTCTAGGGGTCCGAGTGCCCATATTGTTTTTCGTGACATCGCCAAGCGGCTGGTCGACTCTTCACGTGACCCGAAGGCTGGTCTATTCTTGGGTCAAAGAATCAGCATTGCCATTACAACGTGGCAATGCTGCCAGTCTGTTAGGCACGTGTCCCGTTGACAGCGATGGGGACGAGTTTTTTTGATGCCCTTTGAGCTTTATGATTTGTATGTGGTGAATAAATAAATGTAAAAAGAAAAAAAAAGTTAATAATTATTTATCTCAAATTATTTGTTACTGGCGCTCCTGGCGATTTGGAGCGTTTAATAAATAAATTTAATTAATTTGAAACATTATTAAGTACCTACGTGTTGAGATCAGTGGTTAACCTATTTATTTAATAGCAAAACTAATACTTACTCTTTAAATAAAATAATTGGTCTAGACTTGGTATTAGTTTATTAGTGCGTGTATACTAGGGTAAGCTCATTACTCTCATTAGTTACAAATATATTTCTATGGCGGGCATTTCAATTTGGTAGCACCGTAGATCAAAGAAAAATAAAATAAGCTTCTGTTATGCCTAGTTATGTTAAAAATTTTAGTAAAATAAAATTATATTCAATCAGATGTTTCTTAAATTAAATAAAGCCATTAAATTCGATGTTCCTGTTAATATGATCATTATTTACAATATTTTTGTATTAACTTTTAACTGTTTCTGTGATTAACCCTATGCATGTATAAATACCAGCCGCTATAAATCATTTAATGATGCAATGAAATCCCTACAAAGGCATCGTTAAAAAACATATTTCATACACGACTTTTCATTAGCATTAAGTATTAATATTGAAATAAAGTCAGCATCAACCAACTAAATATTATGAATTTGCATAAGAAATGTATAAGTTTACCGTGTGTCATTCGAATACGACCCTTATGGATGTTAAGGTAAAGTTCGATTTGTTGGTGTCAATAAATTCCTGGATCGTTAAGGTGGGATATCAGTCGCCCACGCGACGCAGCGACGTTCGAACTCACAAGAACTTAATTAGTGACTTCTCAACGAGTCCCTGAATGTTATTTATTGTCTCACAGACAATTCTGATTGTGCACTAATAATTTAAAGATGTACAAATGTAAACCTCCGCAGTTGATAACTATTTCAAAAGAAGATAAATTCACTGCTTTCAAATGAAGAAAAATAATTACAAAACCTTCATATGTCACTTCGTCTAACATATTACCGTAGAAAGTAAATTTATTTTTGTATCGAATGAAAATTTACGGGATAAGAATAAAGATAAATCTTGTAATGAGTAAACTGATATTGTATAAGTAATTAGATAGTAAGTTAGTAAGGTGCGGTGACGCATGAGAGACGCTAATTTATAGAGTTGAAGTAACTTCGGTCGCAGACAGTTTATCTTAAAGTTGAATTATAATTCAAGTTTAAATTACACGCATAGGTAAGGTAAGTCTTCAAATTATTAGACATATTTATGTTTGTATTTAAATATTAAATTTAGTAAGAGCTAACATTACCTACAGTCCTAATAACACAGATATAATAACAGAACACAACAACCAATTAGTTAAATATTTCTTCAAAGTCAAAGCATTTATTTCAAATAAACCATTTACATGATTTTGAATTAAAGTAAATCGAATCTGTTCACATCTCGAGTGAGGACTTATGAGTATTGTGCTGTTCCGACGAGGAGGAACACTACCGCTTGTGATACAGTTTTTACTATTACAAGGGGTCTACTAATGACAGCCGAGGCCTACAATCTATCTTAGACTTTATTACAAAGTAGAGAATGATTATTATATAATGTATGTGCTTATGTATAATATGTGTTGGAATAATAATAAACACGACCTAAGCCTAAACTTTAAAAAAGTAGACATGTTTCCTCTTTTCGACTACCATGGCTTTTTTGCTTTTGGTCCGTCACTTGAACTTGTTTTACTCTTGTTAATATACGTTTATTAATTTATTATATTTTCGGTGTATTCATTTAATTTCCTCAATATGTAACACCTACAAATCCTTGGACATCACAATTTCCTTCCAGAAACAGACATCGCGTCGCCGGATTCAGAACCCAAAGATTTTGATCGCGTTGTGAGGCTACTCTATCTCTCTGTCAGCTGATTATTTGTTCTCGCGATTTCAAGGTTGGTTACACGGTAAAAGTTGTTCTTAATGATGAGTACAATTAACTTTTTTGGCTTGTGGTAAGCAAAAACTCACTTATTAAAACCATAACTGACAGGTCATCTTCCGCATTCCTCCGTGATATTTCGAGCTGCGCGGTCGTACCCAATCTTTTGAGAGAGGCGCCGCTGACTCGTGCACTCAACATCATAGCTAGTGAGTAGACGCTTAGACGGTTCTGCCGCTCTCTGAGTGAGTTCACAAGGAATACCTACATTGTTTGTGAAGTTACAAAATGTAGCTAAGGGGAAAACAAGTTATGATAATATTATAATAAGTACACTATCGCATTAGGTAAAACCCTGTAATGATAGATGTAAGATGGAAACTAAATAAATATTTTTATAAGAATGAATCAAAATAGTTTAAAACTGCGTGTTTTTGTCCCACTGCAGTTAACAATGCATCATCAACATTGAAGAATAACGTCTCAAAAAAATATGAGTAGGTAAAGTTGAACGTAAAATCCAATAACACCATATTAAGACGTAAGCAGACGGGTAGTTATGAGTAGCGTGATGTGGAAGCAGCTCGCGATTGAAATGTCGGGACTTTTGACATTTCGACGATATAGCGTGCATAACATGAAAGTACCTTTCGTATGTTCATGGCGTGTCTTTATCTGTCGGAATATTAAGGCGCTGTTTATGGATATTTAATACTAGCTTCTGCCCGCGACTTTTCGGCGTAAATTTTCTAACAGATCCCTAATTTATTGATAATAAAATATAGTACCTAGGGTTGCCAACTATACCTACTGTTAAATACAGTATTATACTGTTTTTCACTATATTATAGTTTTTCCTGTCGGACAAAAAAAAACGGTATAAAATAAAAAAGAATTAGAATAGTTCAAAGTAATTTATGAAAGAGTATCAGAAGAATACAAAAAATGTATCCAAATGAGCACTGGCGAAAAGTGGAAACATTATTTGATAGAAAACGCTTCAGAAGAATGGAAAATATTGCAAAATTGTTACTACTTTCTGTTTTCGCCACAGAAAGAGTTTTTTCTGTCATGAATGCAAAGTAGCGGGCTGACAGAAATAGATCTTCCATAAATTTAACAAAAAATGAGCTCCTCATGAAGCCAGAAAGACACTAAATTGCTAAGTTGTGCGAGAAGCATCGAGAAATATGTTTAAAAAAAATAAAATAAAAATAAAGTACCTACTTAAGTACTTTTTTTATTTTTTTTTTAAACAAACAGTAAACAGAATCAAACTGAAACAAACAACAGAACAAAAATAAACAGTATATTAATATACTGTTTATTTTTTTGCAATACTGATTTTCTTTCTCCAACCAGAATATACTGTTTTTCTTGCAAAAAAGTTGGCAACCCTAAAATGTAGGCTAACTTTAGCAGTCAGAGATGACGTGACTCTCTATTAGCAAAATCATTTTTAGCGGACCAGTAATTCTGGAGATTAGCACGTTTAAACAAAGAAACGAACTTTTCAGCTTTATAATATTAGTGTAGAATTTTTCTTTTTTAAAGAAAGAAGAAATGGGATAGTCATATAAATAGGTATTATAAGGACAACAAACAGGAAATAATTCAAAGAGTCAAAAAAGAATAAAGTGTAATTAAGTATCTATCAACTGAACTGATAACAATATGATGATGAAATCGTATAATTATGTAAGTTTAATACGTTTTTTTTTTTAATTATAAAGTAATTAAAAGAATTGGTGCTATAATTAAAATTAATCAAGCCTTTGAACACCGTTTAAAAACTTTACATTTTATCACCCCGTTAAAATGTAGGTAAATGAGAGAAGTTATTAAAAGAAATAAGAAGAGTCTTATCAAATGCCGCAGATGAACTATAAAAACCCACATTTTTCCAATAACTTAAAACCATGATTGCGCTACTGGTGGGAGAAGTCTAGATAATAATCGAAATAATATCGGAACTGGCTCCCGTAAGATCATTCCCACATCCTGGCCGATCGCTATCTTTGTAACTAATGAGTGTTATTTACTAACCCTCACATTAACGTACGCTAATACCGAGCTAATAATCAGGGTTGCCAGTGTACAAAATATCAACTAATATTTAAAAACCGATTTTATTTTAATCTGTTCGTTGTGAACTTAGATACGGATGCGAGAATCGATCAATTTAATAATCCTCAATTAGTAAATAAATAGATAAAAAGCCTATAAGGCACTTTAGTACTTTACACAAGTTTAACTGGGAAGTACACAATATCTACATCACGAACTCCGATGGCGGAGGTTTATGAGAAAGGTAAGAAGACAATATAACCTTGGATCATTT
The DNA here is from genome assembly GCA_947361185.1 of Charanyca ferruginea. NCBI lineage: Eukaryota > Metazoa > Arthropoda > Insecta > Lepidoptera > Noctuidae > Charanyca > Charanyca ferruginea. Next base: position 10,249,632 of record OX376070.1, read on the forward strand.
CACAGCTCTGTTCAGGTACATCATTTCCTATTTTATCAAGACATTAAACATAATCGAATTCAAACACTGCGTAATTATAATCCTGCTGTAAGTGACATTCGAATAAGGAAATCAGTGACTAAAGCGGGAACATGATCTTAACCAGCCAGTGATTATGAATAAATAAATAACTAAAGTCGTCAGTTCATACATTGTATGTTGCTCCTAACTAGTTTGTAGAAGTTTTATTAACGTAACACTTTGTATAGCACCATCATTATGTTTCAAATGCGAGGAAAATCCACAAGGGAAAACGTTGGTAGAAATAAGTGTTTATTAAATGATGTCAGGTTTGTTTTAAAATCAAACCTTAAATGGTAATCCTACATTTTACAAAGTGCTTGTGTGAAATTCATTTAGCATTATCATCCTGCTCCATAACCTAATTTATTTGAGGATTAGTAGGTAGGTACTCGATTTATTAATATAAAATACTTTATTGTAGCAAACATTTTCTGCTGGTAACCCTACTCAAAACTCAATATTACCCACCAGCAAAATATATTATAACAGGTTCCCGGTGTAAGTTCCACGTTTTTTTAATAACTTAATCATTTTACTTAGTTTTTAAAACACTTTATTTTAATAGTATACGGTAATATGTATGTTATTATTATAATACTGTGAGAGATATTTATAAACCTGCTAGAATAACTTAAAATAAAATAATTAAAGTTGTTCATGGTTCTCCAAAAGAAAGTAACAACTCAAAAAGTCTTCGAAAGAGTTCATTTAAAACGAACTTTCATGTTGCCGCATCATCAAAATGATGACCATTTTATTCTATTAACTAAAGCCTATAAAATACGGTATTTCATTTAAATTCATATTATTATTACAGAAATGCGTAGGGGCAAGGCATTGTTTGAACTGTGTTAACATGACCACGGGACTCCCACATAGCCTGTTGATAGAGACATTAAAGTGGACATAGGTCGATGTTTTATACATTTAAATACATAAGTACTCGCTTATAACTACTTACTTAAATGTAGGCAAATAATATAGTTGAGGACTTTGTCTTTCTATGTGGTCACTTTGATTTTATATTGTATTAAGTAAATGAACGAATTGGACGGGTTACTTACTGAGTTTATCAACTGTTTGTTCAATGTGAGTCATGTTTTATCGGAATGTTTCAAAGAACACACAGAAGGAAAATAAAATAATCCTACTTTTTATTTCCAAAGCTAACTTCCAACCTACCTTCAATTAAAACTTAGTTTACCTGCCTTCTATTAATAACGAGCTCCACTAAACATTCGCTTCCCATCTTCAATCTTTCCACGACATATTACCTACCTACCAGTTTTACATCGTACGTGATACAGCCAATCACTTAAGGTTTCTTCATACATAAATCTCAGAGACTTGCAGCCTTAATGCACGACATAGCGCGAGTATATTAGCTGTCTTCGGTGATAATCCCCGAACGTGCAGTTGAGTCTGTCTCGACTCAACAGAAACTCGAATCATAGCGTTGAAATTTTGTATCTATTATACGTAGCTATTCCTTTCGCTTTTATCTATGTTTACGAATACTTTGATGATACGTATCCCCCTGTTGATAAGCAGGAAGATGTTGTGATATCTATGTAATATTGAAGATGAAAAGGTAAAAAAATATTACATTATCGTAACTGAATGACAGAATTCAGAGTTCTTTATGTTCATTTTTAACGGAAAGTATCTATGAGCGGGTTTATTCCGGAAATTATAAACCAGCCTACATAAAACTCACACTCACACACACTTTGAATATTTGATGAAAAAAAAACGAAAAACACCCTATATTCCAATGATTTGTTCCAAAATTCACTTAATAATAAAGCCTTACAGTTACAAATTATTACAAAGATACACTCCCACACGCCACTCCTTACAACAATCCGACCTAACAACAAAATAACATAACTTCCCTTTGTTACCGAGCCTTCGTTGCGGAACACATTGGATAAAGATAAATAAAGTGATAAATGTCATCGAACTGATTTATGATACAGGCAATAAGCATCACCATCACTAATTCTGATAAAACCATACTCTCGTCATGTTATTGGTATTGTAGGCTTCATTTCAGTAGGTTGGTATACAGTCTGTCCTTTGCTTAATTATTGCGGAGCCCTGTAAAGGTGTTTCGTATATAGTTTGTCTTATTTTGAATTGATAATTATGATTATATTTTTATCTAGACCTCTTTTAACGTGCACGACATGTTACATTGTTCTCACATTGTTTAGGTTACATCATTCATGTTGAATCTAGAAGAGATTTAACATAAATGATGTAATAATATATTATTGATTTTTAAAGAGTTTTCATAGAGTTGCTTGCTCGTTCTTCTACATAGAAACCTACTGTTTGGAACGAGTAACTAGCTTCATCTTTCGGACTGACTGACTCTTTGACAATTCCAAAGGATCTATAAATGATTTATTTGAAATAAACGGTTTTCAGTTTGAGTTTGAAAAATAACGTCATAGGTAACCTTAACATTTCTATATTGCAGATATTCAGCTGTTGGTAGAAATATCGTGACGGATATATCGTAGGTAGCTGACACAGAAAAGAAAGAATTCGTCATCTTATTAAAGAAGTAATGCGTCATCGTTTTTTGAGCATTATGAGTTTAGCAACAGAAATAGTGTAAAAAGTCAATGCTGCTTTTGAAAGCCGATATGTAAGTATTGGTACATTACCTACGCACCAACTTGAAACTGGAACGATGGGCACATTTAGTCCCTTTATGAATTAGAGATTAGGGGAAGAAAGAAATGTACAAAAAGCAGAAAAAGCTGCGTTTTACTCAACAAATTCATTAAAATTTGAGTTTTAATTTCACTTTACTCGGTTGGTTTTTCCGTAAATTATAAAAAACACTTTCTAAAGTAAATTGCCATTATCTTACGGTTTTGGTTCTAAACAACTGATCCTCGTTAAGCCGTTGAGTGCAAAATGTGGTCAGACCTCGGAACCTTTCAATCAGTGCTCGTTTATCCAGTAATCTATCGATCAACGTCCACATAGCTGGCAACCAATAATTGGTAACAATAAAAAGCAGGAAGCTATAAGATGGAACTGTTGGTTTAAGGAGAAAACACTGTCTTGTTACAACAAAAAGGAGCTAATCAGTGTAATATCCTACTTACAATATAACAAATTCGCGTTGATACATTTGGGAATTGTTAAGACAAACTACAGTGTTCTAAAACACAAAGTTAGTAACCAGAATGAAACACTTCATGCAGATATATGAGGCTACTCAAGGGATCATAACAGACTATAACATTAAATTATACTAAACTGCCACTAAAACTAGCAAGGATTAAACACAGTAAAGCCTATGCTCCTGGAGCGGCGTTTAGGCATGAAATGTCTGAGTAATTGCATTTTTCTGTCAAAATAAATTAATTCTACGCGTCTATGCCAGTTTACGTAACATAATAATTGAATGCCGTAAAGTTTAACCTAGGTTTTACGAGTAGTAAATATACCTAGCCGTAATAACCACAGTTTACAAAGAATGACAAACAACTTAGGAACACGTTAAAACAAGTACTTAGGTAAGTACCTACCTACCATATTAACTTAAATTCCATTATTATTTTACCTAACCCAAGTTAAGTAAAGATTATAACGCGAAATATAAACAAAAACTTTGCCGTTCCTATACAAGTTGTGAAACATTTACGATATTGTTCTTACTCCAAAAACATGCTTGTGTAGTCACAGGTGCTATGTGGGTGTACTTCTTTATGCGGAAGGAAAGCCATCGATTTTCGCTAAAATACTCGCCTCATCGCTCTTAACGATCGGGGGAGCGAAACAGATAATTATTTAGGTTGACGACTGACAATATTTCAAAGACAGATGCTTGATTCACTAAGGAATTACATCTTCCCTTTTTATAATAACGTCACAAAGAGGAACGGCATTATTATTACTTTTTGTTACGGTTTTCTTACGGCTGTCTACGTTTCATAAAGATTTTTATAGGAATAATAAATTTAAGGAGGATAATTAACTTTTAAGCGTCGCCTATGGGTCGTTATGTTAAGAACGGACAGCGGTAAGAAGTAAGAACAAATCCTAAATGAACACGCGGAAATTAAGGATTTAAATCGTCTAATGAAGAAAGTTTTTTTAGCGTTTATTTAATGGTTTCTACTTAAATAATTCGCATACTTTCGTAAGTAGAATTCTGTAACATAATAAAGTCATTCAGTACTCGTTTACACGAAGAAATTACTCTTTGTGAGTATTAAATTCGTATCTAGTGTAATGAAGGAGGAGGGTGAGTTTACAACGTGGCACAATAATATGTCGGAGCCTAAATGTGTCCGTGAGGTGCAATGCGGTATACTAATTACACATCTATCCCCACTTAACAGATTCATCAATGTTAGAATGATGAAATAAGTACCTACCTTCAAAGATAACGTCGTTTTAAGCCCTTATAACATACATTTATATAGACATTTTTCATCGACTTTTTCTTTATTCTTACTTTATTTCTGCAGCTGCTTTAACTTTAAATTGACATTTAACAAAATTTGCATTGATCTACTTAAAATGATCGAGAAAACAGTTGATTAACCATATCCTTATATTATTATGTATACATTTTAGTATTACAGTAAGAATTAGTATTTTGTATGATTAATTAGTAATATTGTACTCGTGCTCTTCCAAATTTTTATTCGAATATGTAACATGTGGATAACGTAGTTAGTTACGCACTGATAAACCTAGATTGTAAGCTATTGTTAACCATGTACAGTGTGTAATTGTTTGTTTTCCTTAATAAATAAAATAAAATAAAATAACCCAACCAAAAGTAGAGTAACAGGCCCTTATTACACTTGGCTAAATTAAGTCGACTAAATTCAGTTGCTACTAAATACAGTTACTACTTGCTACTACTACTTACTTACTGAATGCGATTACACTTTACTGAATTCAGTAGCGACTGAATTTAGTCAACTTAATTTAGCCAAGTGTAATAAGGGCCTGTTAGGTACTCTACTTTTGGTTGGGTTAAATGTCAATCTAAAGTTAAAACAGCTACAGAAGAAAGTAAGAATAAAGAAAAAGCCGATGAAAAATGTCAATGAAGGGTCAAGAATTTAACTACTGAATTCGTGGTAGCAGGTTGTGCGTTGATATTTCATTCTGTCTATTTATTTGTACTTTAAATTATAATGTACCCAATTGAAGTAAGGTAGATACTATAATTTCCGAAATAGATCCCTAATAATGATTGACAATGTCAATATAGCTATTTCCGTAAAATGACAATTTCGATCACGTTCGGGTGTTGATTGAAATTTCGCATCGTAGACGAGTCAATCAGACTCTATTAGCGGCATCGATAGTGGACAGTATCGACTGGGAAATTATTGATTTGTGCCTAATTTCCGGTTGATTGGCGCCGGTCGGGCTGCGGGCAGCGGGCGTACACGCGGTCGACGCTGTAACTTAGCACAGGTGAACGATTAACTCGCACGAAACGAGATAACGCCCCATCCGATAGGAAACGTTATCGATATATCTACGCAATCGATTTAAATTGAAATGCTTGCAATGTAAATATAACTCTATTTTAATTTGTTTAGTCATATCTATGAATATTTTAGTTTGTATGTTACCCTAAAATTCATTTGGGAGTAACATGGAAGGGGTCCTATGAAAATTAAATCAAGTGACCCGTAAACTTAACAATGTTTTAAAGCATTTTAGGCGAACACAGTCAAATGAGTCGTTTATGCTAAAACAGGAAGCGAGTGAATAATCGTGAAAGAGTAATAGTGCGGGGTGGCAACCCTGTGTCGGTCGCATGACCCTCCGTAAGTTTCGCGAAAGGTTAACATTCTAAAGGTCGAACACTAAAAACCAGTCATGTATGCCTAATTTAGTTCTCTGGGGACACATTTACATGCGCACATTTAAAAGTAAATACCTATGTAGGTAGTAAGAGTCTACAAAGCATAGGCACAGTCGTAAAAGTCTAGAATTGGCATGTTAAGGCTGCTCTCTCGAAAAAAGCTTGAAAGAAGCATGCAGATGAAGCAACTTTTCGTCGGCATTTGCAGAAAAATGACATCCGAAAAAAATAGTTAGTAATCTACATGATATGATACGTAATTTGGTTTAGCCACAATTTTTCTATCGGTATCACATAATAAGAAAAAAAAATGTCAAATCACCTCCAAATCATTGAGATGAAACCATTTTACTCCTTAATTTCTTATCAAAAGAGTATTAAAAAAATCGACTGCTTTGCAATACAAAGGAAAATGATTTGGTTTTGTTACTTTTTACAAATAATTATGTATTATTTTTATTACAATAAATTAAAAATGCGTCCGATTAAAGACTGCGTCTACATCACCCCCGCTCGTCCACAAATTCAGTATGGGCCAAATGCTCTAGGTTATTGGCATGTTATTCCAAGCCTCCAGCTTTTCCGTGTTCAACAATTAAAAAGTTTGTTTTATTTATTGAAAATCCAAGGAATGATAGTGACTAGTGGCTTACGCTAAATCTATAATACAGGTCAATTTTAGTTATTAAATAGATACCTAATTTGTAGATATTTAATTGTCCGAGTATTAAATAGACATCCAATTAGGCCCGTCTAATTGGTAATTCTAGTAACGTTACCCAATTACCCAAATACAAGTAACATAAGATTTACAGGTCAATCCCCGGTTAGCAAAGATATTTGAAGTAATTAAGACAATATTTGTATCAGCAAATTAATACAATACAGCAGGTAAATACGCGAAAGTAAACATCGACGAAAACAAACAGATAATCCGTAAATATATCTTACTGATAAGGTACTGTGTCAGCCAATCTCCCCTTGAAAATTATTTTTCGCTCGCGTCCGCGCAACGTGATACGATCTACATACAGCCGGCGAGAAAATATTTTAAAAACAATGAAGGGCATTCACTTTTATCAACGCATCGTCGCCTGAGGGGTTATTCTGAAAAGGAGCGGTGAATAGAAATCCCTACGGCAATGCCGGCAGCCTATCAGTACTGTGAATGGCTATTAACCACCTCGGGGCGACGATAACGCTGAAAGGCGACGTTACATTAATGTATACGGTGTTTGCTCTCACTCATTACCTCGTCCTCGTGCTGACGCAGCAGCATGGGGGGCCCCACGTCCCGCGGCCCATTCACTGGTGAACTGGCACTCTCACTCACTGCACTGGTATTTACCACCGTCCCGCTATTGTCAGCCTCGATAACTTCCCACGGCACATCATCGTTGTACACGGCCACGTTCACCACCTGGTCGCCGGCGTGGAACCTCCACGGAAGGTCCGCGCCGGTTTGCCGGGGCCGGCGCCGCTTGTGCCTCACTTTGTGACGCGTGAACCTGCTAAATCCTCCACCATGGCCTTCTTCCAGCATAGCGTCGTAAAGAGAGTCCAAGTTCACTTTCAACTTGTGGCGCCTGGTGGTGCGCGAGACTGTCGTGGTTGCCGGAACCGGTGTAGTGATAGGATCCCTGCTGAGACCCTCCGCGTCCCACAGTTGTATTCTGAGGATGTTATCGTGGGAGGGTATGTGGGCGCGCGCGTATGCGAGCGCGATCACCGCGAGTACGAGAGCGAGCGCGCGCGCGGACCCGTCCATGTCTATCGGCGGCCGCGAGCCTACTGAAGCGAGTGCTCGGCGCCGCGATTTTCCCGCGCTTTCCCGATAACGCTACGAGCTACAGTACTACGAGCTGTGCACGCATTCGACATCAACGCCGCGCCTCCCTCGCCGCGCTACATACGCGTAAGTACTCTTTATCGCGATGTGATTAATTTGATAAGGGCAAACATTACACCTATCGTGTCGCGCCCTGACAGCGATTACGACACGCTATTACCAAAGAAACGAGTAAATAAAACAAATTGTTCAACTAAATAAATTCTATTCCCATAATTTAACACAACTGTTGTGACAACTACAAATTAATCATTTTGTACTACAATCTTAATAGCATTTGAAATGCAGCGAATCACGATACATTTATACGGAAAGTTGGGTAACTAACTGATAAGGATAACGTAACAATCACGTGATAAGGAATTTCATAACTATTCTATTATTATTACGGAACAATCCAACTGCAACTAAAGATATACATATTATATCGTTTGAAGTAGGTATACCTACATAGTAAACATTATAGGTAGATACAATAATTACAGACCATACAAAGATGAAATAAGAGAAACCTACACCTTTCTGTCTAATTGTACCATAACAATGATAGTGCCGCTACGCACAAAACGATAATTCGCAGGGATTAAAAATGCTATCTAATTCATGAACATGATTAACATGACTCGTAGCGCGATTATGACGATGTTTTTCCACAAAGCAACAATTCAATTTGCACAGTTTCATCGCTACGAATTCTCGTAGCGAGCGTAGCTGACTGTATACTAAGCGTTACGAATACCGAAAATTTCAACAATTAGTAACTATTAACCATGGCCTATATTTATTCAACCGAGATGAATATAGGCATTTATAATTTGCTACGCAGTATACATAGCCAATTAGTTATCACCGTAATAGAAAAAATATGTTACTGCTATATTCGGAAATTCATTGTTTTACTTAGGAAACTGTGACTTTGGCCAACTCAGCCGTTAATTAGTTAATAAACGAAACTACGACTGAAGCAATAAAGATGAATCATAGCTATGATTAGGTTGGATAGATATATTTTGATTTAAATTCTAAAAAATAAGTACCTTTTTCAAAATTAATCGTACAATGGCAAGTAAATATTAAAACACCTTAAGCTAACGTTAGTGAATTGAATACAAATAATCTCCGTATTATTCTACGTACGTACAGAGGCCCGCACATCAAGCTACAACAATCTGTCAAAGAATCATGGCGAGATTCATACATTAATTTGTAAGAAAAAAAAGTAATTTAGAGGGTTTAAAATATTATCCAATGTGGAGAATACATTACCAGGAGTAGATTGACATACTTAGCATATTTTTAAACCCCCGCATAATTAAAATATTACGAAATTAAAATAACACTTATTCGTTTCATTTCGATGCCCATTTTGTGTTTATAAAAAAAAAGAACGTGACACGCGATGATAACAGATCAAGTAACATGACAAGTGTGTGGAAAAAAAATAAGCATTATTTGTGATATTATTTCCCATAAAACGATGCAATTTCAATGTAAAAACTGCGAAACGCCGTCTGTCAGTGTCACTGTTACTGTCAGTCGCCGTTTCGTTCTGAAATAATGAGCTTTTCGTTAACCTATTAACTTTTTTTGCGGGGTTCTAAAAATATTGTAAAAGCCTGAAGATACTCTTTAGGTACCCAATAATATAAAAAATAGAATTTCAACTTCTCTAAACGTCTTTATTTTTTTTGTACAAATCCTGCCATGATTCTTTCTTTAATAGATCTTCAACTTTATTACAAAAGAATAAGGTTCATACTCAATTGAGAAAATATTAGAGTTTGGTATGACTTGATGTGCTGGCGTCTGTACAAAATCACAAGAACAATAAATATGTTAATATTTTAATATTTAAAAGAGTCATCATCATCTGCCTAGCCTTTCCCAAACAATGTTCGAGTCGGCTTCCAGTATAACCAGATGCTGCTGAATTCCAGTGTTTTATATGGAACGACTGCCAATGTGACCGCCACAATCCAGTAACTGAGTAACAGATACCCCTTGGTACAACTGGTTGTCAGACTTTCGGATTATCCATACGGACTGTCAAAGATCTACGAATAACTGCTGTCTCGGTATGAAATGGATGCGTTAGGGTGTTACCAGACCAATCGATGGATCGTCGATCGACGGCATCGATCGATGGTAGAATTTATTAGTCGACGTCGATGGAGCTGCTTGATTATTGTTACTGATGGATTATAGCTGGGGTTAATCGATCAACGTCGACCGATGCCATCGACGGGCAATCGGTCGATTTGTTAGTGGAACGGTATCCGTCGATCAGCCAAAGCTACCACACCAATCGATCAACGTCAATCGATATCGATTAATGGCATCGATCGACGATCGATCGATTGGTGTAGTAACACCCTTACCCATCACCAACTGACCGTGTCAAGCGTAGCTTACTTTGTCATCGAGATTTTCGACTATTTAGGTCATTAGGACAGGACTATTAATGTATCTATTTTTTAATATTTTTCAAAATTATTAAACAAGTGTAATGCCGAGCCTTAAGAGCGCCCTTCCCCATCGAACGAACTTCAACGCGAGCGTGATTGAATTTTTTTTTGTTTTAACCAACGCAAAGCTCGAAAACAAACGAGTGAGTGAGAACGCGATAACATCACAGGAAAATTGGCGCGCGGAAATTTCACAAAACTTGTTCCAGGACATAAGTACGTGTTTTTGAAAAAGCCTTACAGGTTTTTGGTAATAATGTTTGTAATTTAGAATCACCATTACATGTGCAAGGTTTGTATGAAGCTGTTTTTTTACTTTTTCAATGTATGAGTGCATTATGAACGGCCAAAGTTCAGATAAAATTGTGCATTTTTCCGAGACACGGGGGTGTCACACCAACTTCCTAACTCAGGTCTGCTACTGAGAAATTCATGATCGAAAAACCCAATGACACTTTTTGACTACTAGCTTGCTACCATGGGGTAGTTGAACGACGTTCCACCATGCTTGAATAAAATTATTGTTCTTACAATGCTTGTCATGCTTGCAATTAAAGCCCGACCGCTTAACTGAAACCATTCCTGGGGTAGATACGCGGTGCCGGAGGGATGACAGTTGTCACAAGTTCACGTGTCAGTGAGCACCCGTACGTCACCACACTCCTCCCCCTTCGCGCAGCGTACCTTAGGAACGATCTCAATTGAACAGTCGGGCTATAGTTACCATAAGACTTGAACGGGTCTTGAATGCAAAATGCTTATTCAGCATGCATCGTATTTTTACAAAACTGCTCAAAAGAGGAGTGTGTTTTCCATTTTGTAATGGACCCTGAAAATGTAACATCTTTTTTGCTCAGATCATGTGATTATAATGAATACAACGCAACCATATTTTATGAATTGGTTTTAAGTTGCTTTGAAATAAGGTAAAAGCAAGCAAACGATTTATTAAAATACTCTGTGAAAAGAGGCGCCTTTTCTTCCTCAAAGGTGCGTTTAAACAGCGCGGGGTAGCGCGTCCCCACGCGAGCCACACCATCCGTGTAGATGCGGCTCTGCTACATCCGACATAAGCCTATACTCATAACATGGCGCGGCGGCACGCGGGTCACAACAACGCGAGCTGTTGAACTGATATTGCGCGCCTTTGATACGTGTCAAAAAACCGACAAGCGATGGATCGTACGAAACTTGACGAGCCGTGCCGAGCCGCGCCGAACGTAGGCTGTTTAAACGGCGCGTAGCGCGCTCAATCACGCGCAGCCTCGTTGGGCTCGCATGTTTGCGCGCCGTTTAAACGCACCTGAAGGTACATCTATGTAGAAAGAAGTGTACCTGTAGAACACCCACATTTTGCCAGGGAAATTTAGCCTCCACGAGACAACGTATCTCAAACAAACTTTCAAGTCCAATATCTTGGAAATTAACGAACCGACTTTAATTAAGCTTGAAACTTGAAAAAGAGTTTTCTTAACTTATGTATCTTGCTTGAACGTATCAAGTTTAATCAATTTCAGTTCATTATTTTAACGATGTGGACTTGAAAGTTTTAAATAAGTCCCATGTAATGGGGGGGGGGGAGGGCGAACGTATTGTCATCAACAACCGGCCACAAATCCGGACTTCGCTATTGAGAAACTTCTGGTGAAACAACCCAATAACAAACGAACTCGAGACCTAATCTGCCTCCACTACGGCGGAGGACATCGAGTACGAGCGCGGTAATATCAACTACACGCCGAGAGTGCAGCTGTTGGACTCGCATCGCAACGTCAACTTCAGGGCGTTTGTGGTGCGGTTACCAACGTGTTATCTGCAGCTCGTCTTGGTGGAGGACTTTTGCCCAAAGGGTGTGGTGTTCCGTTGCTTTCGCGGACAAGTGCCACACGTAAACACAAGTGAAGTAACTAACATAGGCATAGTTACTATACTAACACGTTATGTATGGTAGTATTTAAGGTATATATTGTATGGGTCTTTGTTACCTGAATTAAATGACATATTAGTATTAATCGTCAGCAGTAAGGCTTGTGACCAATACACCATCGAGGCAGTCGAAAAACATAAGGGTATAGAATAATAATATTATACGGTTCTATTTAGTACACTGTTTCATCATAATGAAAAATACAATTGGCTACGAAAGCATTATGTTACTTTAATATAATATGTAGGCCATTTATTACACATACATTATTGCGTTAATTATTATTAAAAGCATTAGAATAGGTACTTCACACATTAATCGGCCATAAATATTATATTTTATTTATAATTATTTTAAATAGATAATTCTACAGAAAATATTCTTAATTCATACAAACATTGTAATTTCATTAGTTTACACTTCAATAGGTACAACATGGTTTTATATTTGTGATAAAAATCGGTGGTTTTATAAACAGGTTCCTATTCTGATAGAGTAATATAGTAGGTACTAGATAGATATTATTTCTTTTAATATTTTTAAATAACTGTGCCCAAATACATTATAAAAAGAAAATGATATTTGTTTACATACAGTTCGAAAAGTGGTTCAAAGATTTTATTTACATTAAAGAACCTACTTCTCAAAAGGCTTGTGCCCAAAATAAAAGTTGTCATAGGGCAGGCAACAAGCGTAAAAAAATAAAAAAAATAGGGACGGGTTCTACAAATAAAAAAAATAATGGCAATATTTTATGAATCACAACACTTAACTATCAAGTTTATTGTCATTTTAGACTGAGCTTATATTGAGCTCTTATATAATATTATGGAACTTTGCGTAGGATTCTTTATCCGTTTATTTACAAAGAAGAAAGGACATTGACGTGCAACAGGTTACAGAGTACCTGCATGAATAGTTTTTCGTCACTTATAAAAAAAAAACATTTTTCCATTGTATCATCTGAATAGCCTTTTCCCAACTTTGTTAGGTTCGGCCACTAGTCTAACCGGATGTAGCTAAATACCAGTGTTTTATATGGAGCGACTTCCTATCGGACCTCCACAACCCAGTTACTGAGTAAGGCGATACTCACACTGCACCGCGCTCCGTCGCGTAGAGCAGGATCGCAGATTTTACCGTTTTATGGAAATATCTCAGTTTGTATAGAAAACCCGCTTGGTACAACACACTGACAACGCGTCGACGCACGGTGGCGCGTCACGCGCGCAGATTCTGCCAACCCGCGCGGAGGCGCGGGGCGTTCCGCGAGGTCTAACACACTAGCTCCGCAGTACCGATCAAGTTTTTTATGAGTAAGGACGTTACCACAATGGATCTTGACGTGGATAGATTTATATTTGAAATTGAACAACGCCCAGCAATTTGGGACATGAAATGCAAAGAATCTGGGACATGAAATGCACCACAGCGATCGACTGTGAAGTTTTTATTTGGCGCGGGGCCGCCGTACAACGCCGCTCCGCGCGGAGACGCGGAGCAAACCGCGCGTAGACGCAGATCTGCTCCTCCGTCGCCGCGCGCGGAGTCTGCCGCTCCGTGCACCGCGGCGGGACGCGTTGCCAGTGTGAGAATCGCCTAACACGATACCCCTTGATAAGACAGGTTGTCAGACTATCTGGCTTCTGACTACCCATAACGGCTGTCAAAAATTTACGATTGACAGCCTGGACCAACGGCTTTACGTGCTTTCCGAGGTAGAGGGAACGCGGTATGAAAGGGATGGTCACCCATCCACAAAAGGACCGCGGCTAGCGTAGCTTAACTGTGACCGATGTATTCGTACGACTTTTACTCAGCTACGAGTCGCAAAACAGCTTCCATACATAAATGAATCTCATACTCATTTTTAAGAGAAAAGTTTCAACGCTCTTGTGTGTACACTCATGTACTGAATTCATTACAGGTTGAACTTCAACGTCCCTTCTGCCGTGTATGTTTGAAAAAAAAACTAAATCTAACCTTTACCTATAAATCATAAGAAAATAAGGGACTTTAATTTGTAAGATGTTTGTGAACAGCAAAAGCCTAAAAGCATAACTATTTTTTTTAACATCACAACTAATTTCATATAAACCTTTACAGCAGGAATGTTATGCGATGAAAATCCAAAGATGGGTAAAGGATGAATACGAATAAATATTACTTTTAAAATGTCGATAATACTGCCTAATATTTTGACATACCCAGATACCTTAATTTAAATCAACCCCCCAACAGAAGATTTTTATTTATTATGTAATATTACAGTATTATTATGATAAACAACGTTTAACCAGTAAATGCTCTTACAATGCTATAATTACAAATTGTACTATAATCACTCAACGAAAAGCTCATATTTACATACTATCAAGGAATCCAATTCTTGAGCAGCTTGTCACATAGCGGCAATATTTTCCTTATGTGACAAATTGTTTAGCAATCGGTTACCGAGCCTACAAATTAGATATCAATTCCTGACACGTAATCTATACAACTATTGGTCGCATAAAGCCAATTTACACACCCCAGTGTCGTAGATAAATTATCTAACTAACCTTACATTAATAATGGGCCTTTCGCGCATACTTGACCGTACAACATAAATATCTTTATAAACTCTCTAATCCAGTAAGTAATGTAAGAACCGACCTTTTTGGTTAAAAGCTGTGTGTTAATTAATTCAACTACAATGAGATGCAATAATTAATATTTTGAACAACAATCATGGCTAACGAAAGTGCTAGATGTGATTACATTTAGAGAGCAAAGGCCCAAATGATCTAACGATTACTTCCACAAAACAATCAGCTTATGAAAACGTTGATAATTTTAGGACTTCTTCACATGAAACTCTATGCTTGTCAAATGTTAGCGTCGTGTTAAGATTTTGAGCATGGTCAAGGTTTTCATAAGCCGACTGTCCATCGGCGACTAGAAGCGATTAATTTACCATATCAAAATAGCTGAATAACAAAATATTATTATGCCCTACGTCTTATTTATATCACACTTATTCCAAAACAAAACTTAACATTTGTCATTTCTTGCAACCGTCAGAATCATCAGGCGGTATGCTTGGTCGTAGTTTTTTACCGAGAATATTTTATTTCAACAATATTTTGTATTGGATCAAAATCTTTTTTTAACATCTAAAATAACGTAGGTACTTACTACTCATTTATGTAATTTATTTTTATAAATATTGCATGTAGGCCTATAATTTCATAACAATACTATTTTTGTGACGATCTACGTACAGTCGCTGCAGAAAGTGTCAACTTTGTCCCAAACTTATATTCACTTTTTGACTATACAGTACACTTAAAGCTAGAAGCACACCGACAACTTATCAAACACCATTATTGTTCTTCCTCACGTTTGCCGGTGAGCCAGGCAGGTAGGTCTTTAGTCAGTCAATGCTGAGATCGTTGGAGAAGTGTCGCGAAAGCTTCGCTACATCAAGGCCCGTAAAATCAGTAAAGATGTCGGCCGTAGCAGAGGAGGGTTTTGCCCTTCCCGGTGAAGAACTACTCGATGCTTGCTCGCAAGGATCGATCACGACTAGGCTGTCCTCTTTGCTGCATACCTCGAATGCTTCGGAAATGCCTGTCAAAAAAAAATGTGGGTTGAGTGATTGAAATAAAGTTTGTTTTTGAACAATATTTTATATGCGTTTTTAGTTATGTCTAACTAGTTATGTATAACTCTTTTGGGTTTGAAATCAGGTTGAATTTTTTTTAAGAAAATTTAAAAACCATCGTGTGTAATTTCATCTAAACAAACAAGAGAGTGTTAGAGTGACTACGTTAATGAAAAAAAAACGTGTAAATTGATTTAAAGTAACTAGTGTGGTGACTAACTGCCACACTCAGAGACGTCACTTAATAATAATGAATCATTAACTTTAATTGATCAACATAACTTGAAACGCTGTCAGCCAAAAATATTGTTGTTGACATGTGCCAGGTTATGTGGGTCAATTACAGTTAATGATTCATTATTATTAACCCCTCGTATGCCGGAAGCTTTTTAATTGTGTTTGTAATTACGACATACGAGGTGTTAAGTGACGTCTCTGAGTGTGGCAGTAAGCTATATAACTTAAAATGATCTTATACTAAATAATATAAGAATCTGTCCACTTTGCTACATACTTCAATCGGTTCGGACATGCCTGTGAACAAGGGCGTCGCCAGCCGATGGCCCAGGGGGGGGCAAGTTGATATTATGGAGGATGGGAATAGCATGAATTTTAGGTACAGTCAAAAGCACATGAAGCCTTACTAAGCGTTTGTACTAAGGGCTCCTTCACATTAGCATTTGTCCAGCGTAAGCGTTCGATGATCATATGCGCAGCGCAGACGCCGCGGCATCAGCGTTTCTTCTGTAGATAATTAACGCTGCGTAAGTATATCGAAACGACAACGAAATTGTGTGAGGTCTCGGTGCGTCGCGTGCGTTTCTACGGTGCGCTGTGCATACGTTCATCCAACGCTAGCGGTTGTCCAGCGTAGGCTAGACAACCGCTAGTTGTGTGAAGGGGCTCTAAGAACGTAACGTAAAGCTCCACAAGCTCTTGACTATACAACTCAGTGGCGTAGCTACGTGACAAAGGTGTCGCTACGCCCCGGTGCGAAAAAAAAATTGGGATCCTATCAAAACCGGTTACGTTTCATTTTATCAAGTAAAAACGTAAATACCTACAAAAGAAAAGAAAGGAGGTTTTTAAGATGTCTTGGCTTATTTGTGCTAAAATAAATTCACATCTTCCGCTTCAATGCATAGGACGGCCGCTGCGTGGAGGCCGTTCTGATATCGAGAGGAAGCACATTCCAGAAAGGAATGGACTGGACATAAAAGGAGGAATTAACAAATTCAGAAATATGAGAAGGGCAAAGCAAGATAAGATTGTTAGAAGACCGTAGATTATGAATCTACGGTCTTCTGTGTGAAGTGTGAAGAACATAGATATTGAAAGTGGGATATTAGATAAGATGGAGGGGAGAGACAGTGGAGCAGGGAGGAAAGCGTTATCAACGCACGCAAACTATTTTGGCGAATGGGCAATTATTTTAGCTCGGATCTGTAGCTTGACACATGGTCATATTTCCTGACGAAGGTACTCGAGTCACTATTTCGGTGGAGCATGGAAGCCCGGGCGCGGGGCGAGCGACCGATGCAGCGACACATGGAACTGCGTCGGTCTCAGCTTCGTGAGGTCCTGGTGGCGGAATGGCGGGACAGGCCTCGCCATCATCGAGGTGGTCCGGCCAGTGCTCGAGCGGTGGCTCGGGAGGAGGCAAGGCTCTCTGTCGTTTCGGGTGACGCAGGTGCTCTCAGGGCATGACTGCTTCGGGAAGTACCTGTGTCGCATAAACAGAGAGCCGGACGCCCGGTGTCACCACTGCGTCCGGGAGGACACGGTACGGCATACCCTGGCAGAGTGTGCCGCTTTGGAGGACCTGTCGCTGCCGGCCGTGATCGAGTCGATGGTCGGCAGCGCAGAGTGGGGACGCGGTGGTTTCCTTCTGCGAAACCGTCATGTCGCAAAAGGAGGCAACGGAAAGGGAGAGGGAGATTACAACCTCCCACCCGGCCCGCAGCAGAGGCACTGGGCGTCGGTGGAGAGCGGACAACGCCCTCTTCTAGCCCCCCTAAATGGGTCCGGGGGCGAGACGTCCTTCGCCCCCCACATACATCAGGACCAGAGATAGCGGCGCGCAGTGTTCCACGCGCGCCCCTGTTAGACGTCCGGGGGGAGACGAACACCTCACTCCCTGACCCGAGGAGTACTAAGTCGAGCCACGTGTCATCCCCTGAGATATTGAAATGAGTAAGTAGGTTGCAGAGGAAGAACATCGAGACTAACAGACTCGGTGATGTGTAGGAGTTTGCGGGAACAAGGGGCATATTTACGCAATGTGCATGCTCTGACAATAGACAACACCAAGTAGGGTTTTAACACATTTGATATGGATCTCCAGAAAGAGGTACCTACTCAGCGGAAGCACAGCAGTAAAGTGAAGAAGAAGCAAAGATTTTTAAAGGAAAATCGCTACGAAGACAAATAGCAACATCATCTCCTCCCTTTTCAGTTGTATCATTACGGATAAAAACGAAACCGGGAAGAGAGTAGACACAAAACCCTACACAACACAACAGAAATAATTCGTATTTATATTCTGAAGGTGGAAGAATTTTTTGCTAGGTCAGTTCGTCGTTTGGTGGCCAGGGGCTGGGGGCCCTCTGAGCTTGGGGGCCCCGATGCTTCGCACCGCCTAGCCTTCCGATAGCTACGCCACAGTGTACAATAAATAAAAATTATAATGAAAATTATTATATTTATTACCATAAAAATAATTTTCGACAAAATATACGATAATAGAATAAGGGGATAAAAAGAATTTGTAAGCAATTAAATATTTAATTAGGTGCAAGATTTTAATATTGAAGAATTGAAGCGAGAACCTTATTTTTGATCAATTAACTAATTTTTTTTTTTTCATTTTTTTGAGTGTCTAGGGGGGGGCAGCTGCCCCTACCTGCCCCCCCCTGGCGACGCCCTTGCCTGTGAAAGAAAAATGTGGTTTGAAAGATTGGAATAAGGTTTGTTTTGAACAATGATTTTGATGAGTTTTCAGTTATGACAATACTCATTGGTTTAGGTAGGAAATCAACTTTATATATTTTTTAAGGAAAATTATATACCTAAATGTGAAATTTTATTTAAACAAGCTAGAGTGTGTGTAAGACTAAGTGACTTTGACCCTAAATATCATTCTAGCGCTATCCAATAACGGTAGTATTTAGTGTGACCTTCTAAAATGCCGACTTAAACTTGAATGAATGAATGATAGTATTTTACAGCTCCACAAAACCAAACTCACCCAAAACACTCCTGACATCGTTATTCGGCTGGCTAAAGTAGATGAACCTGTAGAAGCCAGGGTGTCTAACTCCACTGCCCACTGGAAAACTCAGGGTGATGGAGCGCGGCTGACCAGTCGAGGTTGAGCTCCCACTAGGGAGACTGACCTTCGCTAAGTACTCGTAGGCTATGTAGTCATCAAGGTTATGGAAATTGGCCTGGAAGGAAGAAATTAAATTTATTATCTATGATCATTGTTAGCCTATGATAGATTGGCGTTTGTGATAAAAGATGCGACGGGTCTCGCAAACAACAAAAATATAGATAGATAGCGTAAACTGGTCGATACACGTAGACACTGGCTGGCTTAACCATGTGCAACCTTATTTTAGTAGTATATGCTTTTTTATGAGAGGGAGGAGCTCGTGGCTATGTTAAAGCCGTACAGATCGATCCGCGGTCGGTCTGTGGATGGGTGACCATCCCTTTCATACCGAGTTCCCTCCGTGCCTCGGAAGGTACGTAAAGCCGTTGGTCCTGGCTGTCAATTGTAGATCTTTGGCAGTCGTTATGGGTAGTCAGAAGCCAGAAAGTCTGAAAACCAGTCTTACCAAGGGTTATCGCGTTACCTAGTAAGTGGGTTTTGGATGTCCGATAGGCAGTCGCTCCATGTAAAACACTGGTATTCAGCTGCATCCGATTAGACTGGAAGCTGACTCCAACATTGTTGGGTAAGGGCTAAGCAGACGATGATGCACACACTAATTAAGTGTTTGTTGAAATATAAGGAGTGGTCGTCTACTGCCAACATTTGTTAATACGTGAACACTATGTATGTAATAATGTACATAACTTGGCTGTCATTCCTTAACTTGTGATACTTTGTACCTTCTTTAATATAGTGTGTTTTTATGCAAGATACATCGTATTCACGTATAATTTTATAATTCCTGTAAGTACATGCAAATATTGTAAACATCTGTTTTAAAAAGAGTAAGTATGGAGTTTCTAGCCCATTCTTCTCCATACAAAACTACTTTTTGGAAAGGGCAAATCAATTTTTTCCCATTTGACGTTCAAAAGTGCCATAATGGTCTAATTGAAATAAATGATTTGACTTTGACTTAGTTTTTTTATGAGAAAACCACTTTTTCAATATAAAAGAATAAGGTAAAAAAATCACCAAGAGCTCGATGCATAATTACATAATTATTCGTCGACAAATCAGATCTTTTTTTAAAAGGTCGAGTGTTTATATTAATTGCTGTATATTAATTTCAATGTTGATACGTACGTCGTATATACCAATCCAGTCGTTAGGGTTGACTTCAATGTCTGGTGTGAGCGTGCACTGTGTCCTAAAGTCAGCGTCACCGATGTACCAGATCCGGTTGATTGGCGCGAATTCGACCGTCTTCTCAGTGTAGTTGGAAAACGTCTGTGGAAAAATACAGTAGGGTTATTGCTCAGTACTAAATGAGACACAAGATTCTCGATGTTTCTTGACGATAAAACAGGCGATTGACTTCGTTTTTATAGCAATCAAAATTTCTTGAAACGTCAAGAACCAATTTTGATTGCTATAAAAACGAAGTATACATTTATTATATTTATTTGTCTACTTCAAGAAAGCAATAGAATCATAAACGATCAGAAAAAAATATTAGTATTTTATTATTAAAATTAAGTGCTGGTGTGATGTCATGACCCAACTGCAATGTTAAAACCATGTTATAAAAATGTTATAATCATAAATACATGGTGTATAAGTATAATTACTCAATGTACAGAAGCCAGCACATCAAGCTACAACTATCTGTGAAATTTCTTTGATAGATTTTCAACTTTATTACAAAACCATAAGGTTCATATTCAATTGCGAAAATTTGGCAGTTTGGTATGACTTGATGAGCAAAAGTTACAATAAAGGCATTTCTACTGAAAATACTCTGAATTTTTATTTTTAGAGCAAACGACACGTGTCATCACTAAAAGGAACTTATTAATACACTATACACCTTGGCATTATAGTCGTCTTACAAACGTGGCCCGCTTAATGTACCCGACACAAAATACCTCTAGACGCGATTAAAAAATTGTTACAATTAATTAGAAAAATGTTTCTGACGGTCCTATAAGCCTGTAACAGTGTGAAGGAAAAATGGAATAAGTAGATTTTAAATAGTTACAAACTGCTACATGCTGAGAAAGATTGCAATAATAGGAAACCTATTTCTGCGCTAGCGTGAATGAACTCTGATAAAGAAATCCCCCCCCCCCCCCCCTATTCTGCAATGCCCTTGGAATGCAGGCTCGGACCGCGCTCGTAACAGGGTATTTCAAAATTCGTTACACGTCATTATCATTGAATAATCTTCAATATTTTGAATTATTCAAATGTTTATAAATATATTTTTTGTGATTAATGATTAGTATTTAGTATGGCCGATACTTAAATGCTACTCAATGTTAGATGCCGTTAAGTCCCATGCTGTCTATCATTTTATGTCAAAGTGACAGTGACAGTACCAGACTTAACGGCATCTTAAAATTGAATAGCGTTTGAGTCTTTGGCCGATTGGCTGCCATAGTAAGACGATTAAAATGCCACGATGTATAATAATAATATACAGGTATAAATGATAAACAATCCTCGATCAGTTGATAATTTCAAGAACTACAAACTTGCAAGTCAAAGAACCATGGTGTTCCACGTATCATGAAACAGAATCATTTCATCTACTACACTGTCATAAAATAGGTACATACTTTTTATAGCTATTACACGCACACACACCATACATACACCCTCACATGTGTCACATAAACTTTCACCACGCAACACTATTCATAATCATCATTCACATTTCATAATCCATGTAGTAAATACTTTTCTGTTCTAGTGATTAATAAAATGTAATCCTATCTAAGAGGGTCGTACCTCAACCATTTAGTGTAGCATACTAGTGATTATTTGTTTATGTATAACTGGTGGATAAACGGTCGAACAAGCTATTTGATTTACAGGCAAAAATATTCATCTTTCGACTACACTCACAATATTTTATATTATATATATATAAATATATATTATTATTTGAATACAGTGCAAACCAACCATATTTTCAATAACACCCCAACATGTATAATTAAAACTACAAAAAACCAAGCAAGCTGGTACTCACCTCTGGCTGCGAAACACATGCATCTACCGCATCACAATTACTAATCGCATGCGCATCGTTCCCATCAGGAACAGAATCAGCATGTGCTTGCGATCCCTCCGCCCCTTCGACGACATCAGCAGGGATGATCATAGATCGCATTCGGATGCCAGTGGGTATTGTAGGAGGTTCCGCCGTTATTGTGTGTACGAAGCTCTTGCGAACCTAGCATGCGAGCGTGCAAAATTAGAAGGTTATTTCAAGCTGTACGTCGTTATGATAGTGATTGAGCAGTCAACCGCACGTAATACACACTGCAAGCGTCTTTAATTCTTAGCAATAAGAGCGATTGTTGTGATTGAAATACGAGTGTAGACAGCATCACTGCATATTATAAATTCAAGTTGAGTTTGTGTTCGTTCGTGATAATCTCCGGAACAGCTGGTCCAATTCTGTAATTTTTTTCGCTAATGAGGAGCTACGGTATCTTTGTATGATAAGTAATATTTATTTTATAAAAAACTAGCTTTTGCCCGCGACTTCGTCCGCGTAGATGTCGGTTATCGCGGATGCAGACGAAAAGTAGCCTATGTCCTTCCCCGGGGTTCAAACTATATTCATAACAAATTTCATGAAAATCGGTTCAGCCGTTTCACCGTGAAAGCGTAACAGACAAAGTTACTTTCGCATTTATAATATTATAATATATAGTATGGATAGTATGGATTACGGTATCCATACAAAATTTACGCCAACGAGTTAACCAATAAATTCACTCTCTTAATCTGCTGCTAATGTGCTATAGGTTGCTCTCTAAATCTACACTTTATTTTAACCTTGATAACTCGATTCATTTTTAATTAAATGTAAAATTCGATTTTAGTAGCTTTGAAATCAATAAATTGTTAATTGATTTGGAAAATAAGTGACATTACAGAACCCTATTGCTTTAAAAATAAATTGGAGAATCGTGTTTTGACTCAGTATGTTAATTAATTGGTTGTGTCTTCATCTGTATTGTTAGTATACTGACGTGCGGTTGACTTGATCGTGCTATAGGTTGCGTGTATATAAAGGACAATGCCAGAAACTCTATAGAACTTTGCCCCACTCAATAAAAGTTATGTGCAATATATGTATAGCATCTTACTGTTTATTTATTGCTGATAACTAAACATTAGTCTTAGTGACTGTAGAACTTGCGGTTTCCGTTTAAATCTAAAAACAATAATGACATTGATTATACGTTTAATTATATTTTAGGTAAAATGAGTTTGTATTTTGTGGGTAGGTATTTCGTAATCCGCAAGTTCTAAAGAAAAACAATTTACTATAGAAAGGTTTTATATTCGTTACAATTATTTTCATTAATTTACTTTTCTGTACATGGGTGGGGCAGGATCTGGCATTGTCATTTTGCTAGCGTAAAGTGCAGCAAATAAATAATAACATTTGGTTAGAATAACATGCCATCAAAATATTGTTGGGTTGAGGTAATTTCGCAAAACATGAATTTGACTTTTTCTAATTATGATTCATTTTGTATTGCAACATGCAAATTTGGAATGAGAAAAGAAAATAATTTCATCAATTCAAAACGATTAACTTTTTCTTAAAATTACCTTACCCAAGAATATTTTTTCAAACACATTTCATTCACAAAAAACTTAACACAAATCAGACGTTCTAAAGGAAAAATACGCCCACACCTGTTTGTGCAACATACCAAAAATATACAATAAAAATTATCACTGACCCGTCAAACAAATTAGGAAAGTTACCGTGCTATACAAATCTCAGAGTAACAAACTACCGTATTTGTAAACGTAATTTAATAATGTTACATGCATCAAAACAGTGATAATTGAATTCGAATGCGTTGAATTTGAATGCGTCGAATTTCCTGTCTGTATGTCAGTTTGAAAAGTAAACATTTGTCTTAGTTGAGCTATTCAACAGATTTGTATAATAACAGGCAAACCTTCGATTATTGACGACTAGATACCGCCGACGTACCTGTCAAATGGGACCACAAATACTAAGCCAAATTTTGGCTTACCCGAGCCTGTTTCCTAGCAATCAATGTGTCAGGTGGAAGTACAGAGTATTTTTCATGCACAATTTTTCACGCACACTCTCCTGCAATTTGTTTTACACACACAAAAATGTTGAGTTAACCCATTAACGGAGCTATTGTTTTTAGGTAGTGCGGCATCTAGTTGAAGCGCGCTGAGACCTATAAATAATCTAAGTGGCAAACATCTTGAACAACAATGACGCTCAATCCACAGGTCCATTAATTTGAATAAAAATAAAACCGTCTTACAAAACCCTAACGTATTTCGCAAGCTTAAGACATTTGGCGGCTGTTATACATACGAAACGAGTATTATAAGTTGCTTTTATAATTATTTAATTACATTTGACTTTGTAAAGTATATTCCACCAGTTTGCAGTTTGCTATTGTATTTAATGCTTCGTGTGCCAGTTCCGCATATTTGGAGAGTGAATGAACGAAAATACTGGTTTGATCCAGTTTTTGGTAGCGAGACGTAATCTTGTTGTTAATGACTTGCTTGGCTGTTGTAATTGCAGTAAACCAATCACGGCCGTCAAGCACAGGACACACCAAGAGCTAAACAATATTTTAGCTTTACCCATTCGCATTGCAAAATTGAATCGTAACTAGGTTATTTTAAAGCGAAAATTCCATCACCCAGTTATATAAGCTAACTTAGCCTGTCAAGTTCGTCGGGTTAGGGTGTTACCAGACCAATAGATCGATCGATGGTAGAATAGATTAGTCGACCTCGATCGATAGTTTCTACCAGACCAATCGATCGATGGTAGAATGCAGTAATCGACGTCGATCGAGCTGCTTGATTATTATTAGTAATGGATTATAGCCGACGTTAATCGATCAACGTCGACCGGCAATCGATCGATTAGTTAGTTAAACAGTATTCGTCAATCAGCCAAAGCTACCACACCAATCGATCAGCGTCGATCGATGTCGAACGATGGCATCGATCGATGATCGATCGGTGTAGTAAAACCCCCATATGTATTGATGCTAATACTTAAAATTCGAGATATCGTGGTAAATATGTCTTATATATAAACTCAACCGTTTATCACCTTATATTAATAGTAAACGTGTTTACCCACAACAGAATCAGCAAAAAAAGTAGGTAAAGATTACATTTATAGTGACGCAGCTATTATATTCTTTGTCTAATACTAATCACATGCCAGGTAAATAATTGCAAACAGGTGGGAAATTAGCCCAACTAATGATGTTAGGTTAATAGTTGCGTAGATACGTCACGTGTACTCAAACTAATGACAGAGCGCTAATAAAGCCCATTGTTTTATTTTTTTTGCTAGTTCTTACTTTAAATATTTATTTTGGTAGACGAAAAAAACAATACAATTTATCTGGAGCCTCTGGAGGTAACCTATTTACTAAAGAGACTTAGGCTGGATACAAGTAATACAACCTTATTTGAATTGGTTATGGTTTTGTGATAAACACTATTCTAAAATAAGGGAACTTGACGTGCGACGTGTGGACTATCAGGTCGAGTGAAAAATATATATTATAATATTAAAAAACAAGGGCATTGACAAAGGGGGATGGGGAGGGGCAGTTCCCCCCTCCCCCCCTAGAGATTCCAAAAACTTAATTTGCCTTTGCCTTTGACTGTATTTAATATTCATACTTTTCTTATCCTCTATATTTCAACTTGTTCCCCTAGGCCATCAGCTGGCGATGCTCTTGATGTAAAATAATTAAGAATAATGAATATACTAAGTTATCTAAAGTATAACAGTATTATTTTTAGTACGTCTCTCAGCCTCACGTCACCTACTAGGCATTACTTTTTTAGCATTGTCCATGATTTTTCTGACTTGTCCGATTTCAGATTCAAACGAAACTCTTATTCATGAGCTCAATTGTACGACTCACGACATTGCCGTTTGATGAGTTAATGAATAAAGGTTCTGTTCCAGTTTCAGACTGCTCGGGTAATCCCTAATAACATTTTACCAAGTACTAAGTACGTCTAAGTACAGGATAGCGTCATCACTCACGCAATAAAATTCCTTCGAAAAGGGGAGTAACCATTTGACGCTCCGTACATCAAGTTACAAGTCATGCGATATTCATTGACACACTAACCTTTATATTAAACAGTGCGACCACTGGCTTGTGGTCACTGACAGTGTAATGTGACACGTGGTTATATGTCATCACCTCCGCCTTTAGTGTCACATTTTCATAGTTGTTCGCATTCACTTTGTATAAGATCCTGTCAGTCCACGATGGTTTTCTCCTGTGAACAAAAAACGGTTGATTAATTTCTCCATACCGAATCTTGGTAACGGTGACCAATTAAAATAGAGACTAGGCCAGTACAGAAGCCAGCACATAGAGCCATACCAAACTGTAAAATCTCAATTGAATATGAACCTTATTCTTTTGTTATAAAGTTGATAATCTTGCTGTAGCTTGATGTGTTGGCCTCTGTACGTAGGAGACATTAGTCTCACTCCTCCCTCACTCCAGTCCAATGGGACGGTAATACGGCACAACCGGGGATAGATCAGGCGCAAGAGGGTTAACGTGTTTTTCGAGGCAAGGAGGTTTCACACCAATAACTACCAAACTCCGGGCTGTTACTAAGAAATTCCTAATGGAAAAACATAATAATACTAAACGTCATGGGAATTGAGCCACTCAGCAGTGGCGCTTCTGACCACGAGACCAACAGCACAGTCAAATCTTGGTTAATCAGTTATTTAGTTTAAAGATTACAATATACGCCCAAAATACACTTCTCTTTTTTTCACTCATCATAGATATTTTATCGATGAAATATTTATACTAATCCCTCTTCCCTATTTTAGACTAGTGTTGCGTGTGTGCATTCAGTGCCTGTATTCATACTTTCTAGTGCACGCCCCTTTCTAGCATGTGTGCCAAAAGATAGCACAGATGTGTTACGCATATAATATTGAGTGCGTGCGAAAAAGTATCATGTGTGCCGTATCTAATTCTTTTGTTTTTGTGTGAGTTAAAACAATTGACAAAAACAGGCGACAGAGTCTTTTTGAACTAATATAGAACGAAGGCGTATCTCTCGGGTATCTATGCTATACACTATACCACGTAGTTCATTTTTGGACTTGGTCTTATTAACACTTTCACTGTCCGCGGAGCAGAAACAATTACCCTGAACCATATATGGCTTATGGGACAGAAAAATGGTTAAGCTCGACCTTATAAATCGACGACGACGTCATGTTTGACGTCACTATGTATAATAATACAAGTTTCTACGTATCGCTAAGGTTCTCGTGGATCGACTGTACCTGCATATCTTCGAATTTCTGTTTTTGTTTTAATAAATACCGGTTTTCTCAATATCTTTCGCCGTTTTTTGAACAATATTGTGATTAAACAAACTGGTGCAAGCCCACTTAAGTGAAAAACCATGATTTACGTGTTTTTAATATCATTGTTGGTATATACGACAAATTTTAATGCCGAACCGACCCCGCTCATCTGTGGCGACCTTTACATTCTCAATTCAAATCTTAGGTTTTAACGTTGATTTTTTTTTTGCATGTTTATGTTTATATTGCGCATGATCATGTGAACATGTATAATAGAACCGACCTAGAGCTGGAAGCGTGTAATTTTTTGTATAAATCATGATTTCCTATTTAGATTAATATTTGGCTTCTCATTGGAATTTTCTTAATACTGACGTAAGTAGGTATGATAATATCATTGTGTGAAGAAAACGATACGTAATTTCATAACATTTATATTGATTATGTTAATTTGTTTTTATTAAATTATTTGTCATAATTATGTGACGAGTGTGTTGAATTAACATACTTACACATATTCATACTGTTGAATAATGCAAAAGTACAAATCGCTTATCATGTTGGATTTTGAATCTTATACCACAGTTATATGAACTTATTTGTATTGCATATTGATTGCAGTTTCCCAAAAATAATACATAATTTGCAAAGTATTGAGTAACAGTTTAATAAAATTAAGTAATCAGCGGTGCGCACGGGTTATTTTTCTTTGGTCAATGTTCAGAAGTAATGACATCGTTATTTAATTTTAAACTGTAATTTGACATCAGTTAGTACCTCTTTTGAACTACTCGAATTCAAACACTCAAGACTATAATTATAATTTGATGAGGACTAATAGAGATGTAATCTAAAATACACAAAACGTGGTACGCCGACCTTAAATAAATAATTAAGATGAGGGCAGGGGGATGATGAAGGACTTCTTCATCATCGTGCACCATTTCAAACATGCTTAACTATACACAAAGAGATCAAATATCCACAACTATCCTCCAAAAGAAGAACGGGTGGCCTTGCTCTGCAGTGGGACAACATAAGCTAAAAATAAGGATAAGTAAAACTTTTTGCTTAATACGTACTTTAAATCGTACTCATCTCCACCAATATGGAACTTGTACGTCGGTGGGAACCGTATGTCATGCTCCGTAAACTCTGAGAACGCTTCGCCGGAATCCATGACAGCCACCAGCTGATCGTGGGTGAGAAGTGACGCGTACTTGTCCTTTTCTATCTTCTGAAGTGTGGCCACGATCTCCTCGGATGTAGGACTACTGCCCGCCGGATGGTCGGTGCGGAAGTTTAGATCGCCTATCCAGATTACGTAGCTGAAATGAATAAAGGATTATTAATGGAATGTTGAATATCTAAGTTTAATAACACTTTTACGATAAGCAACATGTGCATAGGCCAGCACATCGAGCTACAACGATCTGTCATATTTCCGAGAATTTCAACTTTATTACAAAATCATAAGGTTTATATTCAATTGGGAAAATTTGACAGTTTGGTATGGCTTAAAGGGCTAGCGTCTGTACCTTTGTGCATGAACTATAAATAAATAAATCAATTGTTTCATATTTTTATACCTTGTTGTATAAAAAATATGAAACAATTGCATGCAATTGATGCATGTAAATGATCGAAATAATTTTGAGACTAGTCTGAGTTAATCAGTTATAAAACAGTAACAAAAATCAAGTTTTGATAAGCTCGGGGCAAATAATTTTATTATCAATCAATCAAATAAATTATTATGAATTAATTCAGAAATTCATAAATTAGTGCTTCAGAGAAGTATCCCAAAAAAATTGTTTTTTTTTTCCTATTAGGCGAGTTGCGGCCTAAGGTAAACCGGTTCATTCGTGCCTTGAAGATACCCAGATTATATGTATCGGGGAATAGAGAGGCGGGCAGTGAATTCCACAGTCTGGCAGTTCGTACAATAATTTTAACTATGCATAAGTAAGTAAGTAATATTTAACTCGAATAATATAAAATTGAAATGGTAAGTAAGTACAGTTAAGCGTTTCAAGGTAATCATTTTATCGGTTCATGTTCTTGCTAATACTCATATTTGACATAAAGAGCCATGCTGATAACGCACCCATGAGGAAAATAAAAAAAACACCTTTCTCGACACATAGAAACGCTTCATTGATAGATTAAATTTAAGATCGGATTTTCCTGTTTATAAACAGGTTTTACTCCATGAAACCATTATCAGGTTTATTCAGGTATTTTTTAAATAGAATTGATAAAGCAGACGTGATGCATAGTTATTCGGATTATCTACAAATTTGTTAGATGATAGTGACATTTATCTGTAAATGGTATCTGCTACCTATCTGTAGATCAACCGATATTTTAATTAATACCTTTGTATGTACAGAAAATTTACTAGGATGATTTTATAAAAATGTGCTACTGTTTCAACATTAATAAAAGTAGATATGATGGTATTATCTTCTTGATATGTAATTTATAATCAATACATATAATGACCATTGTCTAGCTTTTGTGTAGGTTTTATAAATTTTATAGATAACTATTACGTGTATATAATAAAAAGGCCTCGGAAACCACGTAAAGTCGCTGGTCCCCGTTGTCATTCGTAGATATATGACAGTCTATAAGGGTAGTCACAAAGTCAGAAAGACTGACAACCAGTCTTACCAAGGGATATCGTGTTACTCAGTAACTGGGTTGTGGAGGTCAGATAGGCAGTCGATCCATGTAAAACACTGGTATTTAGCTGCATCCAGTTAGACTGGAAGCCGACCCCAACATGTAATTGATAGAATATTATACAAGAGCAGAGTTAACGTAGATGAATTTTGAGCCAAACAGATTTGGACTTTCTTACTTTTGTTAAAGACACGATAAAAAGAAGGATACTTATTAAGGTTAGTAGCTTTTGCCCGCGACTTTACACACGTGGAAGTAAATATCCAATCAGCACGCGTAGCATGACCACGCTATGTCTACGAAAGAATAGACATACTGACAGCAATCGGATACATTTCGGAGAGAGTGCTTTGGAATTGCACAATTTAATTCCCCCATCCCCGTTCCATCATCGGACGAGCAGAGATACGGCGAAACGTCACCGCTATATGGA
Organism: Charanyca ferruginea; assembly: GCA_947361185.1. NCBI lineage: Eukaryota > Metazoa > Arthropoda > Insecta > Lepidoptera > Noctuidae > Charanyca > Charanyca ferruginea. The sequence continues at coordinate 10,280,355 of OX376070.1, forward strand.
TGAAGTTCCACGGTCTCGAACCAAGCGCTTTGACTCCACATTTATTGTGCGAACTGCCAGACTGTGGAATTCCTTGCCCGCCTCTCTGTTCACTGATAAGTATAATCTGGGTATCTTCAAGGCACGAGTGAACCGGTTCATCTTAGGCAAGCGTGTTCCAACTTAGGCCGCATTATCACTTACGATCAGGTGAATTGCGGTCAAACGCAAGCCTATTTAATAGTAAAGAAAAAAAAGCAAGAATAGACAAGTCAATTCAGTTTGTCTATTCTTCCTGTCAGTATGTCTATTCGTTCGTTGACATACCGTGGTCATGCTACGCGTGAGTTGTTAGCTGACGAGACCTGCCTATAAACTAAAACTTTCCAGGCAAAATTCAATTGCATAGGTCAAGTCTTTTTATAATACTTATAAGAAGTTTAGAAGAATAGAAGCCTTTCGTGTTGTCCATTGATAATACAAGAAGATTTAAAATATCATCTGTAAAACCATTAAGTACCTCTCTCAGTAAAGGAAGTATATATTTCAAAGAGAACATAATATGAATGATAAAGAATATAAATCAACGAATGACGTATCTACATACACATACGTAGTTAATGACAATAACTTTAAGTTCACTGTCAAGTTCACTGACATCACAATTCTTAAGGAAGACAAATGATTATTACACAACGTAATATTTTTTAAATTTCTTGATATTTTAGATCTTCTCAGCCTTGTTCGTGAACACTGACACAACGTATTAAAAATGCTTAAGGGGCTATTAAACGACTTTTACAGATTTTAAACTGACAATCACGTCAAAATGTGCAGTGTAAATGATTTGAAAAAAATATATGTTAAACTAGAACATTCTCTTAATCATATAGAAAGTGAATATTTTTGATTAAGTTCATATTAAATAGTTTAATTAACTCGTGAAGTTGTGTCTGACGCGGACAAAACATTGACAATCACTCAAAATCTACCAGGTATAATTAAACGAAACTTACACCATCTTACAGACAATTTTATTATCTATCTTTTAGTAGTAGTTTTACGTCCAAAACTCTCAAAGTTTAGTCGAAAAAATTAAATAAAAGTAGTATTCTTTCAAAATTAAAAAAAGGCGTATACTAAAAGATCGATAATAAAATTGTCTGTAAGATAGTGTAAGTTTCGTTTAATTATACCTGGTAGATTTTGTGTGATTGTCAATGTTTTGTCCGCGTCAGACACAACTTCACGTAGGTATTAATTAAACTATTTATGAATATAATTAAAAATATTCACTTACTAAGTGATTAAGAGAATGTTCTAGTTTAACATATATTTTTTTCAAATCATTTACACTGCACATTTTGACGTGATTGTCAGTTTAAAATCTGTAAAAGTCGATTAATAGCCCCTTAAGAAGGAAAAAATGGTATTCCATCAAAATAGAAACAAATGACAATTTATGTCATTTGTTTTGTCATTTGTTTTGTGTTTGATGGAAACTAAAACTTCTATGTTTTTTCCAAATGTAGTTAATTTAGCTAGCAATGGAACCAACAGCATAATTAGCACAGCAGTTACGCAATTATTGCGTAACTACTAACTAATATGAATAGTCTACCTTGTCGATGGATAATCAATAACATCCCGAAGGATATTGAATAAAACTGCAAAAAATATCGACCTGTATTTTTACCCGACTGCGCCAGAAGGAGGGTTATGTTTTTGTACCGAGCTAACTAACAGTCAAAGGTTGTTATTTATCTATACTTATAATATGCAGCTTAAGTGTTTGTTATTTGTTTGAACGTGCTAATCTCCGGAACTACTGATACAGTGGTCCGATTCTGAAAATTCTTTCGCAAATAGAAAGCACGTTATCATTGAAAATATAGCCTACAGCACAGGCTCAAATATAATACGGATCTGTAAGAAAATTCACGCGTTTGAAGTTGCGAGAACAAGCTAGTTGTAATGGAATACCATCATCAAATAAAGGGTTGGTTGACGAGAAATCCATACTTCCAATATTACTAATATCCGTAGTCCATACTAATATTATAAATGCGAAAGTAACTGTTATGTTTTCACGGTGAAACGGCTGAACCGATTTTAATAAAATTTGGCATGAAGATAATAATATAATAATAATAATATGTGGGGACATTTCACACACGGCCATCTGACCCCAAACTAGGGAGACCCTGTACTATAATAATAATAATATAATAATATGTGGGGACATTTTCACACACGGCCATCTGACCCCAAACTAGGGAGACCCTGTACTATGGGTGTCAAACAGCTGATATACATACACAAATACTTTTTTTTTTAATACATACATATTATACATATACAACAACCAGACACAAGGCAAACACAAGTGCTCATCACACAAATGTTTAAATGGGCGAGATTCGAACCCGCAACACGCTGCGCAGCAGTCAATCGCTCAACCACTGCGCCAACCGTGTAGAAGATAGCTTGAACCCTGGGGAAGGACATAGGCTACTTTTTGAACCGCGATAACCGACATTCACGCGGACGAAGTCGCGGGCAAAAGCTAGTTCTTTAATATTTAAGATACAAAAAAACACATCAGCCATCTTACATTCTTCATACTAAAAAACTGTTAAACTCTGACACGTCAAGGAGTTTGGCTGCATTCTATGATAGGGATGCGTTCGCGTTACATAGTTATAATATAAAGTTGTTAGGAAGACAGATATAAATGTACTTACTCATGATACAAAATGTTGGTAGTCTCGCTGACATGATACATGTGTTGTTTTATGATTGTGTTGTAGTCATTGATGCGATCAGCCAACAGATGCTCGTGGGCAGTCAGGTGAGAATTCACGAGGCACACCGAACACCCGTATATGTTGAATCTTATACTGACAGCGCCTTTGTTACCCTGAAACAAGTATGATTTGTCAATTACTATGTACCTATTGTTAGATTTCAATGGACGGAAGTTTGGTAGATTAAGTTGGGGAAATTAATGCTTAACTTTTTATATTATCTCGTGTGACGAACAACCAAAATAAATGATACATAGTCATCTATCTACATTAAAATTATAAAACTTAAGAGCTTGTTTTTTTGTGTGAGCGTTAATCTGTATTTGTATCTGTAGTGCATTGGGGATGTTTGCGGAGGCCAACACCGACTGCTTTAGAGCAATAGTGCTTAAGACAGTGGCCTCCCTGATGCGTCGTGTGCGGGGCAGCACCAACCTTCTAAACACCATAACGGAAAGTGTAGAGTGTCCTATTGTGAGGCACTGGAATAAGGTAGATACACAGCTCCAGTGGTGTCCTTTTAAATTTAAGATGAATGGATAATTTGAATAAGATATAGAGATATAGAGATATATGGAATTATGTTCTGTATTCAAATTATAAATAAATAAAATAAATGACCTTCTGGTTCGATTTAATTTTTTTTTCGCTAATAGTTAGCTAAGTCATACCTTGTGTGTGTTGTTTACATACTTGTTAGCTAAGTGTTTTACATACTATGTAATATATTAAATGCGAAAGAGAGTTTGTTCGCTTTCATGGCTGATGAAATTTGGTACAGACTAAGCTTGAACCCCAAGAAAGGACATAGGCTACTTTTTAATCTGTGAATTAACTTGCCTTTGCGATAATCGACATACCTACACGCGGGCGAAGTCACGGAAAAAAGCTAGTAGGCTATTATCATAGAAATTTGGGTTACGTAAGAATATTCACGAAGTTGACATCGCGGGCAAAAGCTAATAGTTACTTTATATCGTCTTTACATTTTAACATAGCATAAAACAAAATCGCTCCCGCTGTCTGTACGCTTAGATCTTTTAAAGTATACGCCACAGATTTTAATGCAGTTTTCAGCAATAGATAGAGTGATTCAAGAGGAAGGTTTACGTATAGTACGGTCTCGGTTTGGTGGCGGGTCGCTAGTGCCGTGTCTAATAGACTGTCAGTGCAGTAGCGATGCCAAGTATCGGATGCCTGATTAGACACTTGCCGGTTCACAATTACGCTGGGAGCTAATTAACTCTTCAGTCAGCTGTACGCGGTGGAAAATCTGTACATCGTGACACGAACATGGAATCAGTACCTTTCGTCGGAAATTAAAAAAAATTACAACTTGTTCCATACATTTTAACCATTGGTGCTACAATTTTTCATAAACCAGTTTGTTTTTTTTTTATTGATGATAAGTTTCAAGTTGCAATGCTTCGTCAGCATAAGCTCAAGGGGTTTCAAATACGATTTGAATAAGAGCTGAATCTGAATACTTCGGGTTTGACCAATTAGTCATACCCAAATCACACCCGCGAATCACACTCCATAGAAACGAAACGATATAATTGCCTACACTAATACTAAAATAATAGACTATACAGATACGTGCGTGAGTGTGCATGTCTACGCGCCGCGCGAACAACAACGCAATTTCCAGAGCTAGTCGTTCGACGCGGCGAGAGGTGAGGAACGGTTTTAGAGGGAGGCGGAGCGTGTCGCTACTGTACGGTAGTACTAATACTTATACTGTGCCTAAATATCTAGAACAGATAAGTCTGCTTAAACGCAAAAAAGACCGCCGCTTCGACACTGTTTAGTTTCGATAAACATGATACGTCAGCTATCTAGGTATTATCTTGATGGTTTGATGTCATCTACGTTAGGTGATGCATGACTAAACCAGACAACAAAGTTACAAAAAAAAATGCTGTAATGATATCTACTACAGGGATGTAAACATCAATGGCGGCCTTTGGAGGTGGCCAGCAAGGCAATCTCCCGGGACGCACAACAACGAATATCTTTAAAAGCATTTAACTTTTTAACCATGGATACTTATAACATCACATGAAATTGAAATAATAAGTCACTCTCTCGGGCACTCTCGAATATAGTGTGTTCTATCGATCCGTCGTGTCGACCGCTAATGCTGCCCGCCTTGATATGTATAGGGTTGGGACAATCATGGGATTCAAAGATCTGCCGCTCGGAGAGTCTAATCCTCTAATCGATTCGATACTTGCTATATAAATAACCAAGCGGCATAATTGGTCAAGTTCTCAATATCTTTCTTCAAGTTGTCATCATAGATTAATAATAAAAACCCTAACCACGCAATCTTAATTGAATACAGAGGAGGGTAAGGGTGTTACTAGGTACACCATTTGATCGATCGTCGATCGATGCCATCGATCGACATCGATCGACGTTGATTGATTGGTTTGGTAACTTTGGCTGATCGACGGATACCGTTCGACTAACCAATCGATCGATTGCCCGTCGATGGCATCGGTCGACGTTGATCAATTAACCCCGGCTATAATCCATCAGTTTCTTTTGAAATGTATTTACAAGAGGACGCGCAGGCCAGGTATATAGCTCGCGCGGGGCGCAGGCGGGCAGCAGGTGATAATGGGGAGCGGACGGCGCGCGGTGCGGCTAATCAAGCAGCTCGATCGACGTCGACTAATCCATTCTACCATCGATCGATGCCGTCGATCGATTGGTCTGATAACACCCTAAGGCAGTGGCGGGATCTTCATACAAGCCAAAAAGCCAGGCTTTCACTAATAAGATCATAACATGAGTTAATCAATAACTGGGCAACTTGCTGGCGTTTCGTAATCGTAAAAAAATTGTCCAGCTTGCCCTAGCTAGACCCCTAGGCCCTAGACACACTACTGGCAAGGTATATATGATTATAGGATATGTTAGAGCTTCAGTCACACCTAACTACTAAATATAATTTACCGAAATTGACCATTTAGAGCTTCATTTTTATTTCGACGCGAGTAAAACTGCGGGCGTCATCTCTTATAATAATATATCAATTACTATCTGCAACGTGTGACTCGAAGGTCGATTCGTTTATTACAATAAATTCCAACTATTGCCAACAATGTGTTATGAGAAGGGACAGGTAAAACAACAAAACGTTTTGTAATGGGTGGTATAAACCCACAATTTTATACAAATTCGAATAGCTACAGTGAATGGATAGTAGCTAAGCAGTGGACATAGACAGTCAGGCAAAAGCATAGAGCATTATGACTGCTCCATGGGCTGGTGGCAAAAAGGTGAAAAAGGTCAACTAGGTAGAATATATGAAAGTATAATATTAGAATATTATTACTTTTTTTTTTTGCAACCCGCCCAGGCAAACCGCATTAAAATCCGTTGCGTAGTTTAAAAGATCTAAGCGTAGAGACAGCGGGAGCGACTTTGTTTTATACCATGCAAAGATTATTAATTATTTGTATCTGCGCTGTTCGTCTAGTTTTGCACTCGAAAAAAATTCCTGTAGTTTTTACTGTAACTACTGCAATTGTAATGTTTTCTTCTCTCTAGGCTCTTTACTTATATTGTTGGCCTAATTGCCTAAAGCCAACCACCAATACCACAGTGATGAATTTATTTTATGCTGGCACTTCACATGGCGTATTTGTGCAAATATTCGTGCACAAATACGCCATGTGAAGTGGTAGCATTATAATGAGCTATATTATCGCCTAGATCGAGAAGCATAGCCAATTAAAAACATAAGCAGTGTTTTTTCCTTATGACATTAATCTAAACGACACTCACTCAAGTCACGGTCACATTGCAGCTATGCAATAAGAGGCAAAATTAACCTTTTCGGGAAATTCCATAAATAGAAATGTGTACTAATTATACGTACATACTATTAAACTTATACTACATTAATTATACTACTCTTCCTTATTGCTGACATTGACCGTCATGGCTTTCAATATTGAAGTTACAGATTAATATAACGACACGGTTGGCGAAGTGGCTGAGCGATTGCCTTCTGCGCTGCGTATTGGTTTGATTCCCGCACAGAACAAATATCAGTATGGCCTACAAGTATGTATGAGATTATACATAATATGTCTGTAAAGGCAACCATGGTACAGGAGAAATTCCTAGTGTGGGGCAACACTATTAATATAATTTCTTTAAAAAAGTAGCACAGTTAGGGTCAGCGCAAACAGAGTAGCAGTATTCTCATTGAGTTTTCATTTCTTAATTGATATGATAACGAACTAAAACCAGCCAAATAGTGTCGGAGCGAAGGTTCTGTTCAAAATGGCCCAAATATAGAAGGTTAATTTGTTGTTATGTATTTATTTGGATAAAGCTACGATGAGTCTGGCATACGCCGTGCGTTAATGTCCCTCTAATAAATGCAGAATAAAAAAAACTAACTAAAACAATCACAAATAGAGTTCAAAATTGTGCGCAAGATATAATTTCAAATGGAATTTGTTTATCTTGCACGCTATCAGGCAATTTTGAACTAACAAAGAAAATATTTCAGCCGTACTAGGTAAGTAAGTGTGACTTAGTATATTTGTGATTCAAACAAACCCTTCAAGGGCGCGGTAACGATTTGTGCACACAAAATTTTCCACTCAAGGCCTTATCGATTTAAGCAAGTAGGTGAAGTAGGTATGTAGAATCAGGTACCTAAGCAAAGAAAATCGATCTTTAACAGACTGTTATATTACGCATTCACGCGATAAGTTATCGTGATTCTTTCCGAACGATAATAATATCAATCTTAGGCTGACTGTGTATTAGTTGAGCAATAAAAGGAGAATTTTTAAAGCATTAGACTAAAGGCAGTCAAATAACAACAGTTGTTAGGTTTTATAGTTGTATTAGGTAACTGCATTTTAGCGGTATTATTATTATATTATTATTATTATAGTACAGGGTCTCCCTAGTTTGGGGTCAGATGGCCGTGTGTGAAATGTCCCCACATATTATTATTATTATATTATTATCTTCATGCCAAATTTTATTAAAATGCGGACTGCGTCCGCATGTAATTTTTTAGATGACCCATAAAAACCAGCGCTTTGCTGTGGTTCCCCATAGTACAACTTTATGCTAAATGGTAGCCTGCTTGTCACACTAGTCACGACGTGCCGCTGCAAACAAATTGTTGTCCTGTGCTAATATTCTGTACCTAGAGACAAGGGCGTCGCCAAGGAGGGGCAGGTAGAGGCAGCTGCCCCCCCTCCCCCCTAGAGATTCCAAAAGGTTCATGTGCCTTTGACTGTATTTAAAATTCATACTTTTCCTATCCACTATATATCAACTTGCCCCCCCCTAGGCCATCAGCTGGCGAGTCCTGGCGACGGCCTTGCCTAGAGACGTACGTAACTTACAAAGTAACGCAATTTATATTTAACCCTAGTGCCGAGCCGTGTAAAATTATACCATGTGGGTGGTTTAAGCCGAATCTAATCTTGACTAGTTTATCGTTTCGTAAAATTAGCCACAGTTTACCCCGACTCCACACGTTGGTCAATGTTGGAGTCAATGCTATTTTCTCAATCTATACGTTGGAAGTGGCTCTGGGACTAACGTAGCTCCACACGTTAGTTTGGTCTTTGTGACCCCACCATAGGCACTAAAAACGCCCATTTCGCTTTACAAAATAGTATTTCTACCCTATTATTATTTATTTTAACTAGCACATACAAGATGCTGTATTAATTACCAATTCTAACTATAATTCTTTTCTAACTAGGCACGCAATCAAAGAAATAATTAGATAACTTAATGGGCAATACTCCAAGTAATCTTTGAAAATGAATGTAGTAAGTATGTAATAATTGCATAACATGTGTGTAGTAATGTTACAAATAACCCGGATATGAAATACAATGTAGTGTTCACTTGTATTGCCAATGATTAAGATAGAACTGCAATTTGTTCCATTCTAAATGCAGTTTTAATAGTACAGAAAGTTTGGTGGTTGGAATGTTGTTGCCTTGGAATTAATAAATGCTATTCTTTTTTTATTAGTTTATCTGACATTTTCAAATGTCAAGAACTAGAATTATAGTATAAGGGTGTTACTACACCAATCGATCGATCGTCGATCGATGCATTGATCAACGTTGATCGATTGGTGTGGTAGCTTTAATTGATCGACGGATACCGGTCGACTAACTAATCGATCGATTGCCGGTCGATGGCATCGGTCGACGTTGATCGATTAACCCCGGCTATATTCCATCAGTTTCTTTAGAAATATATTTACAAGAGGACGCGTTGTTGTTGTCCAGTACGATGTTGCTCGTACTATTTTAGACACAAACGCAGAAGATTTGTAGACGATTGTAGTGCTTTGTAAATCCCTAGCATCGGGACGGATGACAGCTCACTTCACCTAGGTGTTCACCGAGGAAGATTGTAACAGAATAGCACTACTGGCTAAGTATATAGCGCGCGGAGCGCGGGCGGGCAGCGATCGACGTCGACTAATCTATTCTACCATCGATCGACGATCGATCGATTGGTGTGGTTACACCCTAAGTGTACTTGTTTAATTGAATGTAATTATTATTTTCTGAACGTGTGTAAATAAAAAGTTAAGCCAACTTTTAAACTAGCACACACGCAGTGGGGTCATAAGCTCTGTCACAATTTTATTATTTTTAAATTTCGAAAATCGATATGATATAGTTCATGCCAAGAAGTGAGTAGGCGTATCCCGAGGATCCAACGTGGGCATCATCCATCATCATTTATGGATTTGCTTGGAGTGTCATGTTCAGGCCACACTGAGATGCTTTTCTGTGAGGTTTAAAAACCAGTGCCATTGTTTACCAAAATTTGGTGATTTCTCAAACATTGTGGAACCTCTTTCTTATACAACGTTCAAAACCAGACACCAGGTATACCAACAAGATTCTGCGCCGGCTCATAGGGCAAGAAGCTCGCAAAATTGGTTGACAGCCCATGGGATTTACTTGATCAGGCACAAAGAATAGCCCTCCTCCAATTCAATTTGAATCCATTGGATTACAAAATAAGGGTATATTTGGCGAGAAAGGTTTGCGCTAATCTACACCACAAATTGAAGTCTCTCAAGCATCCCTGATTAAAGCAGCGTCTGATATAGACAGCCGTACTTATAACTAGTTTTCCTTTCATGCATATTTTAACGTAACATAAAAAATCGTACAATCTGTTTACGTGTAAAGTATTTGTGACAGAACTTATGACCCAACTAAGTACATAGCCACAAGTTCACTAATATGCAAACAATAATATCAAAAGATTTCAGCTTAGTCAATCTACTATTTATTACTGGATTATGCAGAACTTAAAGTCACTACCGGAACCTACTGCTGGAACAAGCATCAACTTTCTGATTTAGTGACTCCTTGACAATTCAAAGTACTTGTAAATGGTTTCACATCATCATCATCAGCCGGAAGACATCCACTGTTGAACAAAGGCCTCCCCCATAGAACACCACTACTAGCAGAAACCTGCCGCTTGCATCCACCAGGTTACCTACGACCTTAACGATGTCGTCGGTCCATCTGGTGGGAGGCATAAAAACGCTGCGTCTTCCGGATCGTGGTCGCCACTCGAGAACCTTTCTTCCCCATTGGTTATCGGTTCTTCGAGCGATGTGGCCTGCCCATTGCCACTTCAACTTGCAAATTCTGAGAGCTATGTCAGTGGCCTTAGTTCATCGGCGGATTTCTTCGTTCCGGATTTTAACGCGCAAAGAAACTCCGAGCATAGCTTTCTTCATTGCTCGCGGCGTGAATTTGAGCTAATGGTTAACTAATTTATTAAGTAAATGGTTTATTTGAAACTAGCTGACCCTACAGACGTTGTCCTGTCCCTATATACCTACCTACCCTACCTATACCTACCTTTTATATTCCTTGGATATATTTGCATTACCTACAGCTAGGTAGATAGGTAGGTAATGCAAGGAACATAAAAAGTTTCATACAATCTTTTATCCCCTATTTCACCCCTTTGGGGGTTGAATGTTGAAAAATCCTTCCTTAGTGGATGCCTTCGTCATATGAGGAATATGTGTATGAAATCAATTTTCTAGCCTTAAGGTTTGGCCTGTGTTGAAACATCAGTCAATCACTTTTGCCTTTTATATTTATAGATAAATGATTTGAGTTTGAATATTAAGGACACATAATATGCAAAAAGAGTTATAGAATCACGCTGCATTTGTAGCACAAAATTTAGCCAGTTTTTGCATTGAAAAAAGGAAAAAAGGAACTTCTTTTGTCTGACTTACCCACATTCCTCCCAATCCTGTCTTAGTGTACTGAGCCTCAATATCCCTCAGGTGTACAACATGTTTCATCTGAGTGTACACTAACAGCAGTAGGCCCTGCAATCTGGTGCTCTTAGCAATGATGAACCCTTGCCGGCAAAGTATCTTGTTGAATGAAGATGTCCATGCGTCAGTGAACAGCGAGTCCATTACCATATTCTGTGGTTGGGACTTGACTTCTTGCAGCCTATAATAAAAATTAAGAATGGTAAATGGAAATACAGTTTGGATGACTATCAATTTGATGATAATTTTTATTTAATTACGAAAATTATAAATACTACCTAAAAGATTTATATACATACTCTTTTAAGTATTGAAGAAATTATCTTATGATTTCAAAACTAGTTTTTCTTTTATGGTATTTAATACTATAAAAGAAAATATTGGCATGACATTTTAGTACCCATCAAAAAAGTAACTTATCAATATATTAAGAACCATTACATTACATTCATCTTAAATAAGCATGACAAATGTATTAAATTGTCAATACTTCTTTTAGTATAATATAATGGGCTGGTGTTGAAGACTGCATAATTATGTCAGTGGAACATTTTACATAGGGAAAAACCATTGTTACTTGTTTTACAAAGTACATATTGTCTTTTTTGGTATTTATTTATATTAAATGAGGAAATACACAAATGCTGTGTAGAAATTATTGCTAATGATATCATCTATTAACAAAATTTGAGTTATTTGATACTGACCATATCACAAAAATTGGTCAGTAGTTCCGTTTTATGGGCGGAAATTGTCCTTAATATGAAATAAGATTGAAATTAAGAGCAAATTATAGAATCAAAGTCAAAATTGTATCATAATATGTATAGTGAAAGTAGGTCAAAGGTATGAATATGGCCAGATAAAAAAGATATTTCTAAACATATTAAAACAATTTAAGAACACACAGCCTTCTCATTCAATAAATTTGTATATATATTTCTAAGTACATGTATCACACTGACCTAGAAAATAAGTAGGATACAGCAAATATTATGCAAGTAAGCATGAACCACATAACTACTTACCCAATCACAAAAAAGTCCGGTAAGGGCTTATTTTTATTAAACTGTGATGGAAAGTCTAATAAGGCATTGAGATCTTGTCCTGGATTCTTGGTTGCCACATTCCAGGTGACAAAATAAAACCTGAAAGTTCCATTACAATTATTTCTTCATGTTCAACTATGAAAAAGTCAAGTATTTAATCATTTAGACGTAACCTTGACTCCTTCTGACGCAGGTACTAAGCAGTACATAATAATCTACGTACAGTAAATGTAAATATACTCACTTGAGAGTATCCATTTTCGTCCAGTTACAGTATATCCTGCAGAAACCTTTGGTATTTATCTAACACCAAAAGATAAAAATGTACTCCAGGTATAGATAAGATATGAATCCAATAAATTAAATAAATTAAAATATTTACCACGACAGACTATGATTACATTAAACCATGATGCGTTTTTAATTATTCAATATTTAGCGCATAATCATGCACTATCGTTACTTGAAGAAATAGATTTTTAATAAATTGATTATTTTGTATCACATTCACAAAAAATCACAATACATCTCCCACCGAGCCCGAGCGCAATTTAATTACTGTCACTGTCAGTGTCAATTCAATTTATTTATGTCAAATTGTCAGTTCTTTGCAATTTCAGCAATTTGCAAAATTGCAACACTACTTGGACGAAGTTAACGGCATAGAGCAAGGCATAATATAACACTATAAATTATACAATTTGTAGAGAATCTATTCAGGAAATCGGCAGGTGTAATTGGTATAAATTGGTGGTTTACCAAATTGAATTCTATATTAGTCTAATTTAGAATATTTAATTTAGTGTAGTGCGATCACTAGGCAAGTAGTGGTCTCGACCATTTTTTAACCGATTTCACAAATTAAAATGTTTTTTCTATGATCGAGCTATACTATACTATAATAATTAAACAGCATTTTAATTCAATAACTTCGTAAGTTAAAGTTTGGGTAACATTTTATTTAAAATACGCTCTAGAAAAAAACATAAAAAAATAGGGATATCATTCATAATTAAGCGATATTTATTGTAAGTATTCGTATTAATAGTACACACATAATGTATATTACAAAACGCAAGAAAAATGCTTACTTAATAAAAAATATAGTTTTTTGTCATTTACCAAAACATAGATTTATGCAGATACGAGGTTGAGAAAGTAAAGCGACGATAATATATTACTTTACTCTATGACTGACTGTCTCGGCTAGTCGGCGGGAAAAATGTTGTCAAAAAAGGCATCTGTCTGTCAAATTAAAAAGTGTGTGATGATTGTGTGTGTTAGTCGTCGTTCGTTGTGAGCTATTATTTAAGATATTATTAAGTATCTTCTATTTTTTTCATCAGCTGAACGTTACCATTGTATCTTTGTAAACCGGATAACTAAAACAGCTTTACCATGAGCACTCAAGAACACCAGGTAAGAGATAACTTGCTCTTTCTTTTAAGGTTCCCTTGTGCTCGTTCCCGGTTTACGTATTTTGACCAATTTGAATCTATTATTTCTTGCTTAGTCATTTGTATGCGTTATAGGAGACGACAAGAGTTACGAGGAGGTCTCTAAAAACACTTCAACACACTGCATCAGATAGAGAAAATTTAGTGGGTAGACCATCTAAAAGTTTAAAGCACCAACTTAGCCAGGAGTCACCTCCTGCGTGAGTATAACGTAATTCTTCTAAATGATTATACTACCAGCTGTAGATCAAGTTCTTTGTTAGACTTAATTGTTTTGATTTTAGTGATGTTGAGGTTAAACGCAAGAATTTGTCTACCAAAGAAACTCAAGCAAACCTTGATACAAAAATCACTGTTGATGATCTGACTAATCCTGAAGGACCATCAGAAAAGTATTGGGAACTTCTAGCTGAGAAGCGTCAGTAAGTACCTACTTTTAATATTTAACATGTTAATACAAGTGAGAAAAAGGTGCCTCTCTGTTGCAGCGCCTCAGCGATGTTTGCTGACGCACAAGTGGATCCATCTACCATGCTTCCATGGAAAATGGATCCACTTGCGGGCTTCCATGCCATAATCTGTAAGCGAGCGGCATTGCTGATACGCAGGGTGAGGGACAGTTCCAACAGCTACCTGAGGGTGATTGAAACAAGAGATGAACAATGATTTCTACTGTAATCCCCAATCTAGCCAAACAAGCCGTTGCACCATGTTATGGTACACTAAAAACAATGTATGTATGTTTGTTTTTTTATGTATAATTATACCAAGACATTGTTTTTAGAGTTGCTTTACAAGAAGCTCTGAATGAAAATGAAAAGCTCCGTAAAATCATTGAAGACCTCAAAGAAGAAAATGCTCTGTTCAAACAGATGTTGGATGAGGCTAACAGTTTTGTTGAAGTGATCAAGGCAAGTTTATTTCTCTGAAACAAGATTGAAAAACAGTGTTCTTCTTGATGAACAGAATCTGAATGTATGAATGTTACAAATACAAAAAACATAATTTTAATTTACAGGAGGAACTAGCAAACAGTAGCAACAATGACACTGGAATTGATGTCAATGATGTCAGTACTGCAGATGAAACTACTGACGATGTTGAGAGCAAGACTGCCAACCAAGATTAAATCAAATGTCAAAGTGGCATTTGATTCTCTCATGGGAACTAAACATTATCTTTTTTATTTGTATTATTTGAGATAACACCTCATACAAAATGTTTTTCTTATACCTCTCACTGATATAACAGTTATAAATAAAAATATTTTTGTAAGAATGTGAGTTTTTGTGTGGAAAATGAACTAATAATAATAATAAATTATTTATTTCGGATTCTCTTACATACATAAAAAAACACAAACACACTAATAAATAAGTTATGATGTTCACTAACATTGTGTATGTCTCAATGAGAAAGTGAACATTCTTTTTTTACAGTTTTCACACTTGATGTATCATACTTAAATTATCCTGTTATTCATACAAACAAGAGCAAACTGCCTCTGTTATTCATTGAATAATAATATATTACTTTTTATATTCATTAAATGCACTGTTTAGCTTAATAATAATGTCTGGTTTTTTTTTGGCAGGCTAACTCTAATGCAACATGATCAATTGTATTTTACCTCATGTTATATTTTATTTATGTATAATGTACTTTCTAAAAGTGAATTTCTTATAGATTTATACATTATATTCTTATTGCTTTGATGTTTTCTATAGTATAAGTATTAAGTAATTCAACTTTGAAGGATCAATCTTAGCAATAAGATTTGCATTGCCTTAGTAAAATTTAGTACATATTGTAATTTTCTTTTAACTTGTACTGTCTAATAATGTACTTATTATTAAGAGAATTATAAATTAAAAACAATTAATTTCTATAAAAATATTGTTTATTTGATGCAATTCGGTATCAGGTACAATAATTCTATACATTATCTCCATACAGTATAAAACAAAGTCGTTTCCCGCCATCTGTCCCTCTGGATGCTTATGCAGTTTTCATTAAGAGCAATTTAAAAGGAAGACACACAAGCAGATACATTATAGTTTGGTCTACATTGCGATCTACACCCGTGCGAATCCAGGGCGGGTTGCTAGTTTTCTTTATATACGTAAATAAAAATATTACACTTCATAAAAAAAAGTTTTATATAATATGGCAAGTGCAGATAGTTGCAACAACGTTAAATCATAAAAGTGAATACATTCATGAGAAGATAGTCACTATTTCTTCAAGAAAGCTTTAAATTGCTCATCAAAGTTTGTTTCATATGTCCACGGCATCAAATCGGGATACATTGTGATACTCGTAAATAAATCAACATTAGCATTTTGGGGCAACACACTTCTTACTCTCATGTTAAGGCAGCCTGTTGCATGTATGTAGTGATTAACAATAAGATTATATATAAAATTAACATATTTATGGTCTAAGTTGTCAGACGTATTTGGGACAGCTGGATTATGAGACTTGATTTGTTCTAAGTAGCCAGTTGTTATGATAGGTATGATGATATCAGCCTGAAAAAGAAAACAGGAAAATTGTTTTCAATAATAATAATTTAATAATATCAGGGAGACTGCAAGAGATATTATAGTGTACAAGTGTGTGTGCAGAAAGGTGCACTCCCTTTTCTCTTACTTCTCATGGAACTGCAATCTGACACTACCGGGAGAGAGGTGCATGATCAACAACTTTGTGACCAAGGAATGGGAAAATAAGTACATGTACAATATTAAAATAACAATAATAATTTTTATACATACTTTTTCAAAATATTCCCTTATAAACTTCTCAGGATTTTGATACAATTCTTCTCTTCTGTTGTTCAAAGTGATGACCTTAACATTTGGTATGTCCAGCCAGTTTTCAACATACTCTTGTATATTTAAAGCAGTAGGAAAACCATCTTGTGAATAAGTCAAGAAAAAAATAGGACTATCATTTAATTTAGGCTCATTTGTAGAGGCAGGTGGTCTCAGTAATGGCTGCTTTGGTTTTTTTGGGTCCTTATTTTGAATAACAACTGATTTATTCAAAGGTGCTGGTAAACGACAAGGCAGTTTTATGGTAACTATCTCTCTCTGCCCAGAGCTTATATAACCACTGTCACTGTCCTTTGTTAGGTACTGAGCTATATCACTAAGTGGTTTTTCTATTGACTTCAATATGTCATAGCGCTCCAATTTTGTTAAAGCATCAAGTATTTTGTCAATTGTTGCATTATCATTTTGTCTGAACACTTCCAACACCACATCAACAGGATCTTCGTTCACAGAGTGCATTATATACTGAGAAAGAAACATTTGACATTAGTACTTATATTAGTTTGATCAGCTCTAATTGTGCCTATATTTTCATTGCACTCATAAATGATTGTCCTTAGAATTTTATTTAAGTTTAGGCATGCATGTGTGCTCTCACTGTATTTTCATGTTATTACATGGAACTACAGTAAAAATAACACATGACCCAATAAAAATAACATGAAAACTCACATCCAAATCATCTTGTGAAAGGCCTAAAGAGTAACCAAGCTCCCGCCATCCGTTGCGAGTCCCGCCTACTTTTTTTAGTAAAGTGACCCATAATTGATAGCATGCTGAACCCATGGCAGATGTTGCATGACGATAGTACAGCAGATTTGTATGGAGAAACCTGACTTTTTTGCTCAACGATTGCAGCTCCGTTATCTCTTTGGTTCTTTCCTTTTGCACCATTTGTTCAAGAACTAATGTATCGACACTGATTGTATCAGCATCCCCATACTCGCTTTGGACTTCCCTGTAATAATAATAAGTAAGATAATTTCTTGGAATTACACAGCTCAAAACGATTGTTTTTATTATATTAATGTACTAAAACTTACATCATTGTTAAATATTATCTTTCAACTTCAACACATTAACTATAGGTACAAGAACACAATTATGAAGGAGAACAAGTAGCTAGCGTAGTATTTTCTATAGTCGTAAACCAACAGAAATAGGACAAGGAAAAAGTTCACAAAAATATTTGTCTTGGTGTCTCCCCTCCCACTTTTTGACAGTGTCACAGCTGATAGTTAGAGTTAAGAGGTTGAGAGATAAAGATAATATCAGGCAGGTAACAGATAATATCGTCCGCGTCCGGTTGTGTGTGGGCCTGTGGCTTTGTGTTACTACACTAGTACACTAGTGTTGGGTATGGGTACACAGCACATGTGCTAGGGTACACTTGGGTCAGTCAGTCGACTAAATTAAGTCACTACTGAATTCAGTAAAGTGTAATCGCATTCAATAGCTATTGTAGGTAAGTAAGTAGTAGTAGTAACTGAATTCAGTAGCGACTGAATTTAGTCGACTTAATTTAGCCAAGAGCAATAAGGGTTTTCGTCAAAAAGAGTCACTCACTCTTTTTATTTTGACGTGCTAGCACCTTCGGCTAGCACCTACCACAGTAGCACTAGGGTTGCAACGATATATCGCGTTACCGATAATATCAACACCAAAATATCGATATTTATATCGATATGATAAAATCATTGATATCGATATCGTAAAACCCAAAATATATATTTGTTAAAACCATTGAAATTTTTTGAATTTCTATTTCTTTTACCTGCTATTACTATTACTATCTAATCAAATATAAATAACTATAAATAAAATAAACAAAATAAAAAATAAAAAGGTTTATTGCAAAAACATGTACAACTTTTACAGTAAATCTTACATAGTATAATCTTATAATCTAACTATTCCATCAAAACTGCAAATCAAAAGCAATTTCACAATCGAAGTTATTTATTTTGTTGCAAAGATAATATATGAAAAACAATTTGCACACTGCGAAGAAGCTATTCATCAAAATATGGGCGTATATTTTGTTAGATGTTTGATGTTAGGTGTTAGAAGACCCACCTTAAGTAAAACATGTTTGATATGAAAAATTCTTAAGTACGTGATTATCATCTTCGCTGTGTGCTTGCTGTTACTTTTTTCATCTATCTTTGTAACAAAATAAATAACTGATTGTAAATTGCTTTTGATTTTCCAAATTTTTACAGAGCTATAAAAATAGTGAAAATATCGATAATTATCGCGTTGGCATGGTCGATATATTATCGGATATCGATATTTACCTGCCTTCGATGTAATGTAAAGTATCGATATTCATATCGATTTTTCAAAACACTTTACATCCCTAAGTAGCACACACCACAAAGTCAAATTACTTTACCAGCAACTGAGTACGACCAAGAAGCTTATAGATAAAAGTGGAGGCAACACTCTAAATACCTAAGTGAAGCCAACTGTGGGCAGACGCTCTCTTTCTGAATGCATACATTAGATAAAGAAAACACATATCACTGTCTCGTTCTTATGTATGCATTCAGAAAGAGAGCATCAGCCCACAGTTGGTTTCAAGCTTTTGTTCTAAGTGTTGGCTCCATTTATACTTATATCTTCATGAGTACGACCGAATATTCTGAGGCCGTACTCAGTTACTCGTAGAGTCAAGTCGAAATATCGATATGAATAACGATACTTACATTACATCGAAGGCAGGCCTAAAACACGTATTGTGAGTTTTGAGCATAAGTCTTCGATCTTTAGTACTTACTCTGTATACATCTATAGTTTTAAATAATATTTAGTAGGATAAATATTTAAACCTAAAAATATTCAAAATTAAAACTAAAATTGTATAATTTAATTTAGTCCGCGCAATTTGATTACAATCGTGCAGTCGCCGCCTTTCTATCTCCCTCGTCATCACTCGTGCGAGTCGAGCTCGGCTCGTCGAGCTATACGACGTTACCGAGTGTCTCCGAGTGTGCCTTCGAGTGCCGTGTATTGTGTTGCACGGCACACATAGGCACGATGTCCTCACGACTCCGCTAATGCGCCTTATTCACCATCCTTATTGTTGTACGTCCCGCCAAGGTCATACATCAAAAGTACCGTGAAAAAAAACCAATTAATAATAATTATTGACGTACAGAAAGCTTATTCACTAGACCACAAGTACCACAATACAAAATAATTGTTTTAAACATGAGTGACCACTGGTCATGGTCAAGGTCATGCACGATCGTGCATGACCTTGGCGGAACGTACCGCAAGAAGGGTGGTGAATAAGGCGTTTAACGCACATCTGTGCTTGCACAATCGTTCGTAGCCTCGCTTCATTCGTGGTAGCCAAAGATAGTGGTTTTCAAAGATAGTCTTTGAGTCTTTGGTGGTAGCACAGCGTGCTGCCTCACTTTGTAAAAAGAGTGCATCGCACGATCCTCGGTTTATAAGAGTGTGCTACCCACGAAGTAAGTATAACAGGTGCTACCCAACACTATCCCCATGAAGATTTAGGTATAAATGGAGCCAACACTTAGAACAAAAGTTTGAAACCAACTGTGGGCTGATGCTCTCTTTCTGAATGCATACATAAGAACGAGACAGTGATATGTGTTTTCTTTATCTTATGTATGCATTCAGAAAGAGAGCGTCTGCCCACAGTTGGCTTCACTTAGGTATTTAGAGTGTTGCCTCCACTTTTATCTATAAGCTTCTTGACTGATCCCACACAAATGTGTTGCCTACTTGTCGTCTGATGTCACTGTTTTTTGGTATGGGTTAGTGTTACCAGATTCAAATGATTAATTACCGTGCTGACCATGAATAAACTGGACCAGTATCTGACTGTCAGATTTAAAAATACCGTGTTATAGGGTAAAATTACCGTGCATTTAATAACAAAACATTAATGTAATACTAAAAATTAAAAAAGCAATACAATTAAAAAACCTTTGTGTAAAATGCAAGAAAAACGATTATGAATTTTTGGTATTATATTAGAATTTAACAATTTACTGGTTTACTGATTTCTATAGAGGAGATGCGTTAGAGCAGCCCGCGAAATTCAAATTTTCTTATGTTTATTTTTGCAATTTTCAGCTAAGTATCAGATTGTATTGTAATAAATAAATTATTCGCGGGAGTATCAAATAACAATTTACAAAATTTTAGTAATAAAAATCATCAACATAACATTCCAAGCAGGCAGCAAGACAAAAAAAACTTGTAAAGTATGTAATATTTAGTGAAAATTATGTCGTTTATGTTTAACTTATGTCTACTTTTATTGTTATTCCCAGAACAAATACTGTTCCCAGAAAAATATAAACATTCGAATTGATAACCTCCTCCTTTTTGAAGTCGGTTTAAAAATACTTACCGTGGAAAATAACACGGAAATGAATCATTACCGTAGACCGTTTTCTAGCCAAAAATACCGTGCTACTACGGTAATTACCGTGTATCTCTTAGGTTATTTTTCTTGGCGTTGTCTATATCTTTTGAAGTATTATGAATTGCTTTCGGATTTTTTGTAGGTCTTTACATGTCACCAACTTACCAATGACGATGTTTCATCCTAGCCTGACTCTATATCTTATTGTATCTTATGTCAATGATAAAGGTACAGGTCAATGCGTCTGTACGAAGTTCATGTCCCCACCAGTAGGTACACAAAATGTTTTGGCGGGATTTATAAAAAAAAATACATTGCAGTCAACAATAAAATTCCAATTTAGTAACTTGATGTATTATCTTGAATATAATGAATACTACTCTGTGAGTTGCAATACTTTATTGTAAAGTACCTACTATTTTTTATCTGATACACGTTATTTATTAATTTTTTCATGTATTTTTGAATAATCATATTTTAAACTTTTAAGAAATGTTTCGATATAAAACAACAAATACCTTATGTTTACACTTTGCTACAATCTAATAAAAGAGTTGTTTATGATGCCTAATAAATTATTATTATTGTAATAATTTTATTTTTCAGTGGAAGCTTTACAGATGTTCTGGTCGATGAAATATGCAGCTCCCAACCATTGTCTCTGTCCTCGTCTATTGAAAGTAGATCGTTAACCATTAACAATCCTTTTAATGATGATATAAGGGTCATAGAACGTCCGCCAAAAGGTACTGGTCAGCGTGGCCAGTTTCGGAGCACGGAGGAAGTAGGTAAGTATTGCATAAAACATACAATTAACTATATACATACCTTTAATAGAGTGCAGTATCTAACTACATAATCCTGTCAGTTCCTAATCATTTTAGAATTTCATATAATATAATGGAATGGTATAGCATAATAATGCTTACAAAATTATATTTCTTTATTGTCACAGTACGTATATTAAAGTAACTCACAGTTAGTGTTGTATATAGTCTATGACAATGAGATTATGAGATGGAAGAGCGGAGTCTCTTGGTAGAGATATAGTTTGCCTAAAAGGAGACTCCAAGCACACATAAATGTGTGATTTATGCTTATAATGTGAAAATTTATTTATTATTTATTTATTTATTTAACTTTTTTTTTTTTTTTTTATCTATTTTGTATCGTACCTAGGTATCTGTTATATTGCCCCCTCATGAAAGTAGTCTTGACATGTTACCTGTAATTTGTAAATATTATTAGGAGAGATACATTATGTACGTATAGGTACATAAAAGTCTTTCCAATATTATTGTGTCGTGTTATTGATTGCTGGACTTAGTACGATGAAGTAAATTGCAACACTGGTAATAGTGGTAATAACGTTAAGCGGTTTCAAATAAATATTCTGAACCGTTGACAATTATTTTTAACCGACTTCAAAAAGGAGGAGGTTATCAATTCGAATGTTTATATATTTTTTATGTATGTTCGGGCATAACTCTGTGATATAAAGACGGATTTGCAAAATTCTTTTTTGTTCGAAAGGGGTTTATTCCGAAATGGTCCCATATAAATTCTATCAAAATTGATACAGGCGTTTTTGAGAAAATCAACAAATTCCCAAAAAAATTACTTAGACGATGTTTTAGTTTCTTCAATCTTTGGAGAACTACAATCTCTTTTAAGTATGTCGCCATTTCTTAATGGATTTGGATGTTAAGGCAACACTAAAAAGCGAAAACAAAGGAAACCGCTTTCAAAAACTAAAAAGTGATAAATAACTTTAGCACAGAACACACAAAGTTATTAATCACTTTTTAGTTTTCGAAGGCGGTTTCCTTTTTTTTGAAAAAACTTTTCGTATACCTACAAAACTTTACAGATTATGTACTTTAAAAGTAATAAATAACAACAGAAACTTATCGGAAATTTTACATAATTATTATCATTCAGACGTTACCGGTCCTTCTCTTTCCACTTCATCTTCATAGACCACAAGTACCACAATACAAAATAATTGTTTTAAACATGAGTGACCACTGGTCATGGTTTTACATGGTTAACAGCTACGTAGATGCATTATTTCATGAATCTGCCGAACCTGTAACAACGCGGTCATGCTAGGTGCCATGCACAGACGTAGTAGGTAGATATGTTCCTAGATATGGCACATCATCACAGATTACTTACTTGTTGTTGTATATTGTGATGGTAAAAAAACATTATAAATACTGGCAACACAATTGGGACTCTCTCCATTTTTGCCGTCCGCTAAGAAAGATGTCTGAATGTTTAAAAACTAATAATAAAACATATTTTTGGTTATTCAAGTGTTTTAATTGAACAATATTGTTATTCAAGTGTTTTAATTGAACAATATTGTTATACAAGGCGTATACACATCACTTGTAACTATATATTCTACTAGCACGCCCAAATTAAAAAAAAACCCTGACAGCTGCGCCGCCTTCCGGGTCCAATAGTGTTTTCAAACCATCCAGGAATCCATTGAAATATATACACAAAATTTCATGCAAGTCAGTCCAGCCATTTATGAGGAGTTAGGTGACAAACACACGTACAGAAGAATTATATATATTTAGATATACAGTCTTACTGTGAAAGTGTGTGTAGGTACAGCAATAAAAGATTTCGCATTGTTATACTTACTGCGTGATTACGCAGACGCACGTAAGACTTGAAATAATCAACCGTACCTACCTAATGTACCGTGCACAATATGTACCTAGGTACATACCAATTGTAATTCTTGAAAACCATGACTCATTTTTTTTGTGCTACGTATAGATGTATCGACCTCCGAGGTAATTATTACCCAGCCTACTACTACGAAAATGATTTATTTTATAGAGAAAACCGTAATATTTTTCAGATCCAAAATACCGAGATGTGTTTTCATATCCATATTTCAACTTAGTACAATCAAGTGTCATTGAAGATGCGTTATACTCAGGTTAGTTAGTTTGCTCTTGAAAATATGGCACAATACGAGACTTCCCTTTTTCTCGAATGAAAAATAAATGTGTGACAAATTGTCAAGTGCGCATAAGCTGCAGTGATTATTTGACTGAATTATTAATCATTATATGTCTAGGGTCGGCTTCCAGTCTAACCAGATGCAGCTGAATAACAGTGTTTTACATGGAGCGACTGCCTATCTGACCTCCACAACCCAGTTACTGGGTATTATGATACCCCTTGGTGAGACTGGTTGTCAAACTTTCTGGCTTCTGACTACCCATAACGACAGTCAAAGATCTACGAATGACAGCCGAGACCAACGGCTTTACGTGCTTTCCGAGGCACGAAGGGAACTCGGTATGAAATGAATGGTGACCCATCTAGAGACCGACCGTGGCAAACCACCGTTTAGAAAAACTTCGTTGTCATCTCCTTCTAGAAGCTCATGTGTATTGTTGACACCCCAAAATCTTTATTTCAGACAAATCTATAGTCGTATGTGCACCTACGGGTTCGGGAAAGACCGTTGTGTTCGAAATGGCTATAGTGCAGTTACTGATGGAGTTAGAGGAAAAACAGTACACTGAGGACTTCAAAATTATTTACAGTAAGTGCTCCTCGGGCTTCACAGGTAATGCCTATCACGTGGTAGGCCTATATACACTCTGGGTGGTTAACCATGTTCACAAACACCTCATTTTAAAAGTGTATACGTAACTTTAACTGAGTAATGAGATAAACACTGTTCTAAATAAAATAGAACAATAGGGACTTGAAAATCGCGAGAGTTGACATGAGGTATTCATTTATACATTTTTTGGTTTTATGTGGCAGTGCTACAGGCACCCTTCAAAATTACTTTTTTAGGACAACATTTTAGAATCTGCAGTCGGATGCCAACAAGGTGACCCTCTCGGGCCAGTTTCACAATTCAAAATTTAACGTGTGGTATTTAGACGACGGGACTCTAGGAGGTGATATTGACGCTGTTTTGAAAGATCTGCAACTCTTAAAACAAAAATTTAAATCTATTGGCCTGGATCTAAACCCTTCTAAGGGTGTTACCAGACCAATCGA
This sequence comes from Charanyca ferruginea, assembly GCA_947361185.1. Lineage (NCBI taxonomy): Eukaryota > Metazoa > Arthropoda > Insecta > Lepidoptera > Noctuidae > Charanyca > Charanyca ferruginea. Next base: position 10,305,274 of record OX376070.1, read on the forward strand.
TCGATCGTCGATCGATGCTGTCGATCGACGATCGACGATACATTAATTAGTCGACGTCGACCGAGCTGCTTGATTATTATTACTGATGGATTATAGCTGGAGTTAATCGATCAACATCGACCGATGCCATCGACCGACAATCGATCGATTAGTTAGTGGAACGGTATCCGTCGATCAGCCAAAGCTACCACACCAATCGATCAACGTCAATCGATGTCGATTGATGGCATCGATCGACGATCGATCGATTGGTGTAGTAACACCCTTAATGTGAAATATACCTTGCTGACATTACTGACCGACAATCGACCTTAGAGAAATTCAATGCAATAGCACCAGACATCAAAATTTTAGACAAAAGTTCTTTACGCCTCCTAGGTTCTCCTATTTTGGAAGATAGTTTTTCACTTTTTATTGAAGAAAAAATTAAACATTTTAACGATATTTCTACACTCGGCTTTTACCCTCATTAGATATTGTTTATTGGGCCCAAACTTTATGTACTACCTCCGCTCTTCACCTTTGTGGAAGCAGCCACACCTCTTGGACAAAATTGATCAAATTATTAAAAACACTTTAACAACAATTTTGAATGTGGCCCTGGGCGACCGAGCGTGTCTACAAGCCACACTACCCATTAGTTTTGGTGGTCTCGGCATTTGCAAAATTTCCAGTGTCAGTCAGGCTTTCCTGTCCTCCGACCACAGCACCGAAAAGTTAACCAAAAAAATTTCATCCCCATCACTGGTTGATTTTGAAGTGCCGTGCTTGACTGATGTGGCGAACGCCTGGAAAGTGGCTTGCCCGGATACAGATCGGCCCGTGAACCCATCTTCCCAGAGACAGTGGGATGAGCCGCTCTGCAGGTTGGTACGGAATAATCTAATCAATACGTCCACCAATTCTGCTGAGCGTGCCCGCCTACTGGTTGTGGGTGAGTGGGAGTCGGGCCTCTGGCTTCAGGCATTTCCCTGACCCAACATCGGTACTATGGTGTGTGATATTACCTTGTGTCTCGCTACATGCCTGCGTCTGGGCGCTCCATGTGGGGCTCCACATAGCTGTCATTGTGGTGAAGACTGCCTTGGACATCATGGCCTATCCTGCAGTAGCAGCGCAGGCCGAATTAATACGCCAGCATTAATAACATTCTCCGTCGTGCTCTTGCCACCGCCGGAGTGCCGGCTATTTTAGAACCCATTAGCTTGGCACGCGACGATGGGAAGAGATCAGATGGGATGATCATAACGCCTTGGAAGTTGGGTAGGCCTTTGGTGTGAGACGCAACCTGCGTCGACACCCTTGCTCCATCTCATCTTCCTAGCACGACGTGTTGTGCTTGGGCGGCTGCTGCAGATGCCGTAAACCTCATACGGTGCAAATATAATAGCCTTCTTGGAAGCTATATATTTGAGCCGTTTAGGGTGGAAACTCTAGGGCCATGGGGTCCGAGTGCCCATTTTGTTTTTCGGGACATCGCCAAGCGGCTGGTCGATTCTTCATGTGCCCCGAAAACTGGTCTATTCTTGGGTCAGAGAATCAGCATTGCCATACAACGTGGCAATGCTGCCAGCCTGTTGGGGACGTGTCCCGTTGACAGCGATGTTGGCGAATTTTTTGATGCCCTTTGAGCTCCCTTTTTCTTGAAATTGTATAAAATACTAGCGGTCCCGGCAGACGTTGTCTTGCCCTGAAATAAGAAGATAAGGACTACTAAGGTATGCGCTCCTAGTACCTGGGTGACATCCATCTAAGAAGTCCTAGAACTCGACTGCAGCGCCACCTATCGGGTCCAATTGTGAATCTAAACCATTCTCGAATCCACTGGATCACACACAAAAAAAAACATCAAAATCCTCAAAAACCTCTTTTCTTTTATTAATATAATATATATATATATATATATATATTATGAGTATGTATATATGTATTTCGGGGTATATATATTCCATAATATTATTATTTATGTGTAGTTTTTATATATATATAAATATATCTTTTTTCACTTTTTAAATAATACTTTTTGTAATGCACCTACCTTGTTATCTCTTCACCACCCTTGGTTGACTGGTAGAGAATGCCTAAGGCATTAAGTCCGCCTTTGTACGTTTGTGCATGAAGTATAAATAAATAAATAAAATCGGCCCAGCCGTTTAGGAGGAGTTCACTTTCATACACACGCACAGAAGATTTTTATATATATAAGATTATTATTTAAATTTGAAAGATTTTTATATAATTAGGAATATTATTAAAGAATTCTCTAAATATAACAAGTCAGTCAGTGTTTTTATTATATGTAGTTTGGACCCCAACAGGCACCGTAAACACGTTATGAGCTTAGGAACTTATTCCATCCGTGAACAAAATACAACTTTGCTCAAAGTCGCGACGCTGTTTATAAGGCTTAACGCCTTTAAAACGGCATTGAGCAAAGTTTACTTCATACAAGAAAAAGTTGAAACGGAATAAAAAGTATTCTTATTGAATTTTGTCACATTAGTCCGGTGGACATAAGTGGCGTTTGTTGAGCATAAGGTCCTGAATTCGACACTCAGGTCGGGATTGCTTTTTCTATCAAGAATTATTCTCCACTCTGTATTTGTTCCCGGTCCTATGTCTTATGTTTGTCACGTCTTCAGGTTTACTCTGACGGTTCCACGGTTAACATGGCCGCCCCAATACTACTTCAGTATATCTGTAGGTGGCGGAAATGAACCACCTATCTTAAAAGTCTATTTAAAAGAATTTACTTTGTAGTGGCTCCCGTAAAAGCGTTGTGTACAGAAAGATTGACAGAATGGTACTCAAAGTTCACGAGACTGGGTTTGCTGTGTATTGAAGTTACAGGAGACACAGATGTTGACTTCACGCAATTAAAGCCGTACAAGTGAGTAGTAATTACTAAAAGATAACTTATAAAGAATTTCAGCCAGACTTTAACCGTGAATGTCTTTGCAAGGATTATGACACGGATATGACCCGTTGCCAATCTCATAAAGTTGAAATCTGTCATGTAGGACTTTGTATAAGGAGCTCAGGTAGCTCAGGCATTTGTATGTACGTAATTCTATTGCCGACACCGAAACCAAAACAGCGACATTGCTAGGTGCAAATAAGTAGGTGCAATAGTCGACTTAGCTAGTCCAAAGAAACTAGGCAATGTTGCTACATATTCGTTCTTCAGAATAATAATTACGACTCCTGAGAAATGGGACATGTTGACTCGTCGGTGGCGCGACCACCGCGGTCTTGTGGAAGTCATCAAGTTGTTCCTGATCGATGAGGTGCACATACTAAACGACGAAACGAGGGGACCCGTGCTCGAAGCCGTCGTTAGCAGGATGAAGACTATTGAAGTAAGGGTATTTCAGACTTGGTTCTTCTACGGGTTCTTTCTTAAAAATCGCAATACAATTTTTTCATGTATTCCTATTTTCCGACTACCTATACTCTCAATCATCATCGTTATCATATCAGGTTATTGCCTTCCACTGCTGAACGTAGGCCTCCTCCAGAAAAGACGATACACTGTCAATAATATAGTTAAATTTTCCATCTTCCCATTGAATCTAATTTTTAATCTAATCTGTTTTTAAATTCCGTGGCCTGCAAGTTTGCTCATAGCACACTTGGTAGCATAATCTGTTACGATATATATCCATAAATATAATATATAAATATATTTATTTAACATGAATATATTAAGTCAAACATACTAAGTACTATTTCTCAGAATTCAGCCCAATCAGCTCACCGCATAGAACAACTTCAGAAGGAAATTCAAGGTCAAACAGTATCCAACAAATCGGCTCCAAGTATTAGGTTCGTCGCAGTATCAGCTACCGTCAGCAACCCTGAAGATGTTGCCAACTGGCTTGGAACTAGCGATAAACCAGCTGTGTTTTATAAGTAAGTGTAGAATATTCCAGAATTTCGCATTCAGGTTTCCGTGGCAACAAAGTTGATGAACAGTTTTGCAACGTTGTTGTCCACAACAATCAAAACAATGCGTTATTCATATAGGTTTGGAGATGAATGTCGTCCTGTGAAACTAAAGCGCATAGTGGAAGGGTATCCATGTTCTGAAGGCACCAGCATTTTTAAGTTCGACATCATCCTTAACTACAAGCTGTGGCCAGTCATACAGAAGTATCATAACGGGAAACCTACTCTGGTAAGGTCGACAATTTATGTAGGTAGACTTACTTATCCTACCTAGGTTATCTCAATGTTTAATAATTACAATTTGTACTTATCTTTGTAGCAGAATTTACTTAAAGTACCGTAAGGGGTATAAGTGTTATTCAAAGTTCTTATTTCTCCATTTAAATAGTTAATTATTTTATTGTCAGTAAAGATTATGTACGCTTAATAATAAGAAAAACAACATTAAAAAAACTAAAACAAAAATGCACCATAATTTCAATTTCACCATCTTGATTTTTTACAAGATATCGCATTATATACATTTTAGAATTTCCTAGCTAAAACTGAAGAATCCCTTAAGAGGGTGGATTCCTTAAGGGTTTTTTTAAGGGAAGAGCAACTAACGCGGAGTCAATAAGATGGACCTTAGGGTCCATCTTATTGACTCCGCGTATGGACCTTAGGGTCCATCTTATTGACTCCGCGTTAGTTGCTAATATATGTGCCCATTAATAGCAGACTATTATTGTCCCACTGCAGGGTAAATGCCTCTTTTCATATAGAGAAGGCACGTGCAATAATTACAACCATAGATATAATAATTATAACCATATAACCATAGATATATAAGTGTTGTGATATATAATCACAACACTTGCCTAAGGCAAATTGTAAAATTTAGATTTATGTCTTTATCCAAGAGCGGAGGATAGGAAAAGTATGAATTTTAAATACAGTCAAAGACACATGAAGCTTTTGGAATTTCTAGGGGGGCGGGGGGCATCGTCTTTACATTACTATGTAAAGACGATAAAGATATTAATCAGACAGCGGGAGCGACTTTGATTTATACCTAAAATAAAGTCGCTCCCGTTGTCTCTGTACGTTTAGATCATTTAAACTACGCAACGAATTTTAATGCAGTCAGAAAGAGTAATTCAAGAGGAAGGTTTACACGTATAGTTTGTATCTACATTGCACCCGAGCGAAGTCAGGGCGGGTCGCTAGTTAATTATAAATTCAGGTTTAATTACGATGTTTTCCTTCACCGACTTTTTCAATTTCATATTATGTACTTTGTAAGTTTATCTTGGACAGATAACCTTAGAAAGTATATACTATATTAAATTGAAAAAGTCACATTAGTACAGTCGAACAAGTTAATTGGTTTACAAGCAAAAATATATTCATCATTTTACTACATAACACTCACAATATTTTACTTTATTACTTTTTCTTATCTCTAGCACGTAGGTATCCCTGGTACCTACGTACAATACGGTCAACGTAACTTGGCGCGCCTGAAGTTAGCTGTTTGGCTGCGCAATGGAACTTTTAGGAACGAAATTGTCTACTGCGCAGCTAATCGGCTTACTTCAGACGCGCCAAGTTACGTTGACCGTACTGTACTAAAGATAAAAAAAAATGGGTGCGTGTGCTTATGTACGAGCGTGAGAAGTTATACTTCTTTGGCATTATTAAAAAAGTATATAAGCACAATTTGAATTGTAAACAACGCCATCTCTGCCGTACATGCTGAACTACTTACTGCCTTCGGCAGTAAGTAGTTCAGCATGTACGGCAGAGATGGCCTTGTTTACAATTACTCCCGTGAGAATTTTGTGTGACGCTGTGCGCGCGCATGCGCGAATCGTAAAATTTCACTCTCATCATTTTTTCCGATTATTCCCGATGTCCACCACTTATCTGGCCACCACTGGGGGACAGCGAGACAACTTTAAAACATTATTCTCGTTGTCCACCACTGGGGGACAGCGTCACAACTTTGTAAATTATTTCCATTCGCCACCACTGGTGGACAGCGACACGGATTTTTTAACATTCCCTATGGCCGCCGTTGGGGGACAATGGCACAACTCTTTTGATCCGATTCCCACTGGCCATCAATTTAAATTGTTTAATCTAGAGACCGGTAAAGGATAGCTTAATATACTTACGGATTCGATTTTTAGCAGGGCTAAGGGTAAGACTAATTTAAATATTTATAAATTATATGGTAGGTAAATAATAGTCATATTCTTGAATCAACTTTTATTAAATGTTTCACTCAAGTATTAAAAAATGATCCTATTACTTAGTATTATATAATATAGCTTTGATTGCTTATTTTTTATTGAAGTGGGTAATTAACCGACTTAATTTCCACAGCTGGTTGACAGGCTACAATTTTTAAAATCGACTAGAACACTAAAATCATAATCACAGTTTTATTATCCTGTTCCTCGGATCAAAAGAGTTGTGCCATTGTCCCCCAACGGCGGCCATAGGGAATGTTAAAAAATCCGTGTCGCTGTCCACCAGTAGTGGCGAATGGAAATAATTTACAAAGTTGTGACGCTGTCCCCCAGTGGTGGACAACGAGAATAATGTTTTAAAGTTGTCTCGCTGTCCCCCAGTGGTGGCCAGACAAGTGGTGGACATCGGGAATAATCGATTTTTTCATAACGCGCCTAAAGAAGTATAACTTCGAAAATAAAATGAATAAACGAATTGTTAGTATAGTAGAAAGATGAATATTTTTGCCTGTAAACCAATTAGATTGTTCGACTGTACCTACTTGTTCGTGCCCGGTTGCGAACTCACAACGACCCAATACGGGCCCATTATGTATGGCATATTTATAAAACTAACTCTGAGTCAAGTTTCCGGCGCAAGTGGGTTCAGTGTGCATCAAAATTTTTGTCGAAGTGCCATATAAATCCGCTTGAGTCTTTATTAAAAATATTATCTATTACAATGATATTAAAGAAGAACATTTCTAGATGTAGGCACAATTTTGATGCCTTAATTGTGACACCAATGATGGCCACACATTAAAACATAATGACCCACATAATTATTCAGCAAAAATGATGCAACTGTTACACAAAAGTAATTTATTTAACTCTGCAGAACATTTCGTCATAATAATTCAGTGCATTTCTCTACATTTAGATATTCTGCAACACTCGTAAGAGCGTTATATTGACGGCGGAGACTTTGTCTCGGGAGCTGACAATTAGCTTCAATGCGGAACAAAAAGCGAAGTTAACTGCCTTAGCTTCTTCTATTAAGAATAAGAAATTGCAGGTAAATTGGTCAAGGATTTCAATTTGGTTTTAATAGGATTTTTTGACATTGATAGGACTCTGAGGGTAAAAATATTTACGTTAAAAAAAAAATGAAATTAAAAATCAACAGTCACAATCTAGTCTCGATCGATCGACCTCTACGAAAGATCCCGCACCACTGTTGCCAATGCGTAAGAGGCGTTTCCTTTAGTACTCAAAGTTGTTTAATATTTAGTACATATCTATATCTGTCCTGTGCACATCTAAGTTATCTTTTTATATGTACGATTGTACAGACGCCCAGCACATCAAGCCATATTAAACCTTAAAATTTTCCTAATTGAATATGAACCTTATAGTTTTGAAACAAAGTTGAAAATCTATCACAAAAAATTGTCAGATTGTTGTAGCTTGAAGTGCTGGCCTCTGTACGTACTTCTATGACAGTAAAAAAATAATTCCTTCTTTCCGTATTCGTCGTCGTTAAATAAATTCCAGGAACTCTTGATTTACTACTTATGAAAACTTTTTCTAGGCCTTGGTAATGAGTGGGGTAGGATGCCATCACGCCGGGTTGTTGTATGAAGAGAGACAAAGTATAGAGACCGCCTTCAGGAACAGAGATTTACCAATATTGATAACAACCACAACCTTAGGTGAGTAAAAAATTGTGCGTTTATGTCTTTTGTTCGCCGAAACTGCGATTGTAGAAAAACGACCATAGATCATTCTCTTTGTCAGAACTTTGATAAGCAACATTTACAATTTTATTTCTTTTTATTGTCACATAATATAACGCTTTGGATTTCAGCTTAGACATGGTGTGATATAATATTATGTAGGTACAACAATATGACCAACTCTGAAAAATTAAAAATAAAATTAGTTGATTCATATAATTTGCATAACATTTTTTTGCTCATATTTTAGAGTTGGTCCCTTAACAAAAGTTGTTTACATCCTTAAGTACGGTAAAAAATTACATTTAAATAAGCCTGTATAAAAAGCCTCTGAAATTAGAAGATTTTGAATATTTCAGCAATGGGCGTCAACTTGCCTGCTCATCTTGTGATCGTCAAAAATACGCAGCAATACGTCAATGGGGCCTATCAGGTAACTATTTCACACCTGCCCTATTATCTTCAGGCATTGTTTGTACAGCATTCAGATAACAAAGAGGTTTTATGTACCTGGTCACCATGGTGACCTGAAATAGTGTCGAGCTCACCAAGAAAATTATTAGTCATGGGTGGATAGTGGATACATTTCCGGTTACCGACCGGACCTAGACGTCATTTCGCCAATACTTGCTCGTTCTCAAGGATTTTCAGAAAGTCCTTCTAAAATATATTTCAAAGATGGCAATTAAAGGTTTGAAATGACAACTAACAAAAAGTTTCCTGCATTTTTTAGTGTTCTATACATATCTCGTCTTTGCAACTACAACTGCTGACCTGTCCTAGCTGTCCCCCAGAGTAGTAGCCTAGAATTGGTGGTGTGACACCTCCCTGTCTCGGAGAGCACGCACTAGCTTTACGTGCTTTAATCAGGTTGCTTGCATCAAGTCCAGGCTATCATTCCTAGATCTTTGACAGTCGCTGTAGGTAGCCAGAAGTCCAAAACTCTGACAACAAAACTCAACCAGCCTTACCAAGGGATATCGTACGTGTTACCCAGTAACTGTAGGTCCTTGTAAAACACTGGTATTCAGCTTCATCCGTTTAATCTTGAAACCGACCCCAAAATATTTGGGAAAAGGCTAGGAAGATGATTTATATACTTACTTACACATACACAATCTCACCCGTTCCCAAGGGATTAGGCAAAAACTATAGGACATCACCTTCTACGATTTTAACCTACTCTTTTTGTTTTCTTTTTATTTCTTTTGATAAGACTATTGTATCATCACACAGGAGTATAGTATAAGCACAGTACTACAGATGGTGGGACGCGCTGGCCGACCGCAGTTTGACACTGAAGCCACCGCAGTCATCATGACACGTCTCGTTGACAAGGTCAGTCTATTTTAGTATCTACTTGGTTCTGCCCGCGAGTCTGCGTGGAAGTCAAGTATACATAAAACAAAATAAACAAGCAAGCAAGCAATTGTGTAGCTTGCTAAAAGTGAAAGATTGTTTGCAATCGGACCAAAGATACCACTTTTAAATAAACAAACATAACCTCTTTAGAAAATGTATAAGAACAGATTATAATACTGTGGGTATTCTTCGGTAGGTACGTAAAATGGAACTATTTGGCAATCGGAACCTTTTGTGCTCTCGATTACACGATACACTGCCATGGCTAGTGGTGGCGAACGTAGATGACTGAGTCCTGTAATGTTTTGACCAGCCCTATTGTAACCATGAAAAATACGGGATGTTCCATTGCGCTCCAAGATTTTATTACCTACCTAATTTATTAAAAAAAAATATAAGTACTAAGTAAAGTCAGCATAAAAGGCAAACCATAAGTGGTTTGTTGCAAAATGTGCTGCTTTGGGGCATTTGCCTCATGAATATTCATGATTTAACTGATGATGCGTGGTTGATAATCATAGCAGAAGCACCACAAAGTAAAAATATTTCCAAGTATAACTATTACTTTTATGGTCAATGATTAGACAATCACAATTTACAAACAGATATTTGAAATTGTTGGGGAGAAAGACAACCAACAAATAACTTAGTAGAATCATATTGCTAGATGTGACGTTGTGATTTACTGAATAAACATATTTGATATGCATTGTTTTTATTTGTTTATGATCTTTGTATAATATTTCGTACTAAATTAATTTTTTGCCAACTCAACTCAAAATTTCTGGGAGCGCGGTGGAACTAAATATTGATCAATTATATTTCTAAGAATTCTTGGAGCGCAGTGGAACAACCCAAAAATACTACGTAACTGTCTGCCAAAGGTCTTCTTCTATGACTTCCAGCGTTATTTTATTGATTGTTTATGTAGAATTCGTGTACGAAGTTTCAAAGGCGAACTCTCTTTCTCTCTTTTTCAATCCAGGTGCAATTTTTGTCCACGATCATTGTGGACCGTAGGCTATTAATTTTGTTTACGTCATCTCGATATCTTTTGCGTGGTCTGTTTTGACACATTCTGACTGTGTCAGCGCTTCACATTGTGGATATGATGACCCACAGCACAGCACATTAGACATGCGGCAATTACTACTTATACGCCAAGTATACCTATTTGTCTGGAATTAATAATACACATCCTTACGTAATATTTTATACTAGAACTCTTGTGGTAGACACTGAAACGTCCACGGTCACAATGACATGCCTAGCGGACAAGGCCACATTATTATAATATCATGTTATGTTATACAATATATCAGAGAGAACTGCCGCATCCTTATTAAAAAATTGTTACTCATGCTCACTGGAATTCAGATTACTTACATTTTTATTCAGATTTCGTTCTTACATAATGATTACGGTGATGTCGTACCAAATGAAACTTAATATTTTTATATTATTTGGAAGTATTGTTATTTTAACTCTTTTGTTATGAGTGGTGATTGAAGTTATTTATTGTAGACCTGACAATAAAACTTTTTGATTCCTAAATAGTCCCTGAAGAAAGGTTCTTCATAATTCATCATATTTTTTTATATTTTTAAATAGTATGTAATTATGGAATTTTATGCCTATTCTTCTCCATACGAAAGTACCTTTTGAATAAGGAACTACATTCAATTTTTATCCCGTAAATGACTATGTAGTATACCTACCCTTATATGATAACTGAAGTCAATTATTTGTTTCTGACTTTGAAATTCGATTATCACTCTCACCTCACCCCACCTCACCCCATAGCACTAATTATAGATTGCTGCAAAATAAATTTAATCTATTCATTAAAATAATAATACAGCATTTCAATACAAAAATATTTATCAAAATCTACATGCAATTAAGTACTAATCGATATTCATACAAAATTATAATCTACGTTACAATTTTATTACATTTATATGTCGAACATGGCCTATAATAAAATCGTTCTAATTGATCACAGTATCGGTAACTCGATATTTGCGGTACACCAATTATCGCAGAGATCGCTGACTGTACTTAACCTTATTGGCGAATGAGTTTTGAGTATATCTAGATTAAATTATAGAATACACTTATAAAAAGATACAATCAAGTTATTATATAAGATATCGTGGAAAAAAGTTACAGGTGTTTTTCTTCAACCATTTTTTTCTAGAGATGTTCCAAATTAATTCTTCTTCCATAAATATTACAAATTTATTCTTAAGTTCCTAATTAAGCTATCAAAGATCCCTGATAGATTAATATATTCACATTTACAATCTAATAAAAACCGAAGTAACTTACTTCTTCGTTTCAACTTCTGAATTTCATGGTTTTTCAAGTCGTAAGTTTATGGAAACAGGATAGAAAATTAAGTACATTTTGGCCTTTTACCGAATTAATAAAGGGTAAAATCTACTGTAAAAAAAAATAAAAACAAAAAAGTTATTAAGTGTAATGAAATTCAGAAATCAAAGGGTTAGTATTTGAACTATCAATCAATTCATCGCGAAACCAGTCTTGTAAGCATCGTTGTACGGTCTACTTTCCTTTGCCGAAGGGGCTTGCGTTGTCTTCGAAGGTGATTTTGGGAACAAAGCCGCTTTCTCCTTCAACGGTATACTCGACTGTCATGAGGCGACCGTCGGGGAGAAGCACACGGTATCCTCCGATGACCTTGCCTTGGGCATCTCCTGCTTCGTTGGCTCCGAAGTAGAGAGCTTTCTCTTGGTCCTCCACGTCGTATTTGTATTCGTACTGTGGATTAAAATGGGTGTTAGAAAAATATTGGCTTCGAGTAGGACCTAGTCTAGTTTAGGCTAGGCAGCCCTGCAGCACTGGCTGGACTTTAGATATGCATACTCTTGAAACCCAAATTGCAAATTGTTGAACTTTTGATGGATTGTTTGTACCGTGAGAATGATTGCAACTAAGCACTTAGACAGATTGGCAAAAAAAAATATTTGTAAATTAAGTTCAAGAAGTTGCTTTAGTCCAAAAACTGAGTTTTGATGCAAAAGATAATTTCATGTATTTCTTTAAAATGGCATTTAACAATCTAAAAAAACATAGAGCGGGGTTATTAAACGTACATACAGTTTTGTAGTTCGAATTATAATTTGAGATCAGTGATTACACTAACGAAGATGTATTTTAAAGCAATCCTAAACAGTTATTCTAACACTTTTAATACCGCTTTATACGAAAATGGTTAAAACGAATATTTAACATTTCTGCATTTGGTAGATTTTGTAAAGGTTACGCAGATGCTGCGTACCTATGAGGATGATACCTACATCAATTAATAATAATAATAATAATAATAATATGTGGGGACATTTTCACACACGGCCATCTGACCCCAAACTAGGGAGACCCTGTACTATGGGTGTCAGACAGCTGATATACATACACAAATACATTTTTTTTTTGTAAATACATACATATATAGATAAACAACACCCAGACACAAGGCAAACACAAGTGCTCATCACACAAATGTTTACCCTGGGCGGGAATCGAACCCGCAACACGCTGCGCAGCAGTCGATCGCTCAGCCACTGCGCCAACCGTGTCGTCAAATTGACGAGCGACAGCGTTGTTTAATTAAATATAATACATATGGTTACCTCGATGCTTTTGCAATGTATCGTCTCATGGCAATAATAATATTAAATAATGCCTAACAGCTAATACCTACCTACTTTTCGTTTCACTAATTGGCATAATAACAATGTCCTTCCTCAGATTGGTGTTACTGTGCCAAACTATTAACGATTTATGCGAAAAATATGACGTTAAGCTATTATATATTCATATTTTTGTTAAACATTTTGTAATGATACTCATACATGGCATTTTTCATAATAGAAAGGCATAACTACTCCCTTTGAACAGTGTTACAAAATAAGTCAGTATTTAATACTTATTTATGCTAAATAAAATTTCACCATATCCATCTATGACCGAGCATGACATCGCATAGACTCGTTTTGCAAGCTTCATTCTTATGCAAAGACAAAATGCTTAAAATGTGAAATAATTAAAATTTGTAGTAGACACAATTGCGTTTATAAAATTAACGTATTATGAGAATAAAATTACATTTTTTGAGTGTGCGTTTGCATTATTCTTTGGTACAAATACATGCACGTGATTCAAATAGGTTTTTATTGTGCAGTGTTTGCAATTAATCGAGATAAGCCGTATAACGCTCACAAAGACGGTTAAACGCAATTGCGTCCAATTAGTAGAGTTTGCGTTGCAAATGTTCACATCGTTAACATAATCGTTGGTAAGATGAGTCCGATAATGCACGGACGTGCTAGCAACTATACTTCAGTGCCGGCGAACAATACTGTATCAATGGGGTGGAGCAGAGGAGCAAAGTAAGTATATGAAGTAGGTATGTGAATATGGTTGGATGAATATCTTATACCTTAATAGCGGTACTTAGGACCGAGGACGACTAACATCTACATAACTTCGCGCTACATGACATAGGTACAAGTTAGTAACAACGACTATAAATCGACAAAAATTCAACATACTTAAATGCGTAATGTCTCACAGATATACAACTACAAGTATGTATATATTTAGATAATTACTTAATGTTCAGTTACAAACAATTAGAGATAAAACTAAACTCAGGAAACTTCAAAAAACATAAAATGGAACGATTAAAAACAGTTTCACGCATACATCAAACGAAAAAAAAACGATCGTCGTCATTATTTAGATCTTCATGTTATCATTACATTTGAAGTCCTTGGGAAACTAATTATTACGTTAATGTAGGCTTCGTAAAAAACTAAACTACCTATTTTGGAAAATAAAATACCTACTGTTCATAATAACGCTTGTCATGTAAGCTTGATTGCAAATAATGATCAGTCTTTGTGCACCATGCTCACACTCGAAGTGCTCACAGATCACAGTTCATAGATACCTTTCTATGGTGAAATTTTATTTAGCATAATTTATACATTTTATACTTACGGTACTTATTTTGTAACTTCATGGTTTCAAAATGTTTCAAGAAAATATTAATTGCTTTTGCCCGCGGTTTCGTCTGCGTGAATGTTGGTAATCGCGATGTAGACGAAGTTCAAGCTTAGTTTATACCAAATTTTATTAAAATTGGTAGAGTTGTTTAGCCGTGAAAGCGTTACAAACAAACAAAATTACTTATACTTTCGTATTTATAATATTAGTATTAGTATGGATCAGACATCTCTTTTTATCGAGGTAAAATTCGAACAATGCGCCTTATAGGTATAGCTATTTAAAGTCCCTTTGGTGCAATTTAAAAATATAGACCTCTTACACATAGGTAATATTTTATGTTAATAAAGCACACACTTACATGACCCACCAGATAACCCACTGATTTAACGACAGTCGATGTCAAGAGTTCAGAGACTGCCCGTCGCTAAATGATGAGGTACAAACAGTAGGTCCTTGACTACTGGTAACCTACTATAATATTATTGTTACATTATATTTTAGCTGCACTCTTTATAATAATAAAAACCGTCGCGGGTTTCCTTTTTATTAAAATCATTGCTGTAGGCTGTAGGTAAATACTGATATTTCGTAATCCCTTTATTGGTGTTAAGTCTCTAATTAAGATTATTTGATTGTTCGCCAATTCGGCATTCATGATATTGTTATCTGAATGCTTCAAGCAAAAGATTTCTCTGTTTTTTTCTAGTTTACAACAAGCGTAGAGAAAACATTCAGGAAAAAATATTGCATAACAAACATGTCACTACAGCCTCTGCACCTAATTATGCATTACCGAATACCAGCATTGACACATCCTTCACGTTATTTAGAGTTTATTGTTAGCTTGAATATGTCGTAATTTAACATCTACCTGGCTTAAACTTGCCATAGTCGTAATGGCGTAGGTCAAAGGTATTCACGTTTTGTTTAAATTATTGCCAATGTACGAACATCCTTGCAGCTTCTCGCTTATATGTTAAGGCAGTCAACTTTTAGTTGTATAAAAACAACTATTATAGTGTATTATTAATGTGGATTTAATAATTTAATGACACATTTTAATTAAGCGTAAGATGATGGATTTATGCGTGAATTTTAAATGATTTCACGCATACTATACAGCTTTTGGAATTAATTGCTTTGCTTTATGGTTTTACCCCCGATTACATCGATGTCGGTGGATAATTATGTAGGATTGTTAAATGTTAGTGTTTGTGTTTAACCACATACAGTTGATGGCCATAGTGAGTTGAGAAATGCCAAAAGTTATGTTGGTCATAAACACGGATAAAATTGGCAGTACCTAGGTACCTATTAGTGCAAATAATCCTCTTTGTTCGTGGCAAGTGGTAATCAAAACTCTTGATACACTCAATAACAGATAATCATTTTTCAGGAGCATTTATGTGCTTTTGCATGAATAGAATAAGTGCATGATTATTGTATGTATTAACGATATCTTAATGCGCAGCATCCAACAACACAATGATCTCAGAATCAACTAGGACATCTATCCTATAAATAGCATTAAAATGTGAAGATGTTCTCTCATTGTCATTTTAAAGGGCATGAGACCTTACGAGGTAACATATATTCGTTCAATAACAATTACAGTTGCATTCTTAGAGTACCTACATCGAGTTGTGGAGCAGTTCAAGATCGTTACATATGTATGGATTTGTTCTACATACGGTAAAAAATATTTGTGTACTCCTTGTAATAAAAACACGTATGTAAACAATTTGTATGAGAGCATCGTTAGGTCACCGATGCCATCTACAAAGCGCCATTGAAATAGTTAAGTAAATGATACAGATGTGAGACATTCCAGTTAAATTACAAAGAGTAATAATTGGTCGTCTTATTTTAATTGTAAATTAATCTCGTCTTTTCTAAATAGTCTGTGTAAGAATCAAACCAATTAATTGCATATTTAATTTGACGAAATGAAACCAAAAAGATTGTAGAATATTTTTCAACGATTTTAAACAATTATCTAAATTCGCACGCACAACTTAGGTACCTATGTGTATGGTATAAATAACCATGAACGGATGAGCTTTATAAATAGTAAGCTTGTTCAACAATTCTCAAGTCGATGAAGGCAACTTTAAAGCCTTTTACTTCGTTTTTATTACTACACACATACTTGACATTTTACATAATTGTACAAAACCCTTTATAATGTTGTTGTTTCTCTGAACGAAGCACCTCACAAGGAGTTTAATTACTTACTATAAAACTTACGCGCTAGTCTATCAATGCCGCTTCAATTTAACATAATCAAAGGTCAACTTAAAAATTACTGTACTTAGCCTGCAGGTAGGTACAAATCTAAGCCATAGTCGCTGATTAGTACAGACACCATAAACTAATAATTCCAGACAAGTTTTCTAAAACACTTTTTTATGCCCAGAAAACCCGAAGTATACAGAATTGAAAATTTATTGAAATTAACTGTATCTTTGTTTTCATCTAGTTGTGAATTTTCTGAGTAGGGACTAAATACAAATTTAAAAAACTAGTAAGAAACAGTTAAATTAAATAAAACAACCATCAGAAACTCAACAATATTTGTTTAGGTACGATAAAAATATACAAAAAATTATCACTCAAAATATTTGAAAACAGTAAAATAAAAATGATTTTTTTGTCTTCAATAACTTCAATATTTGATCTGCAACCCAAAATTACATTCTTACAGTCTTCAAGACTATAGGCCCATCTCACTTCTGAGCCATGTCTACAAGTTGTTTTCAAGAGTCATCACAAATCATCTCGCGCACAGGTTTGACGACTTCCAGCCTCCCGTAAAAGCCGGTTTCCGAAAAGGCTTTAGCACCGTAGACCACATACATACGCTGCGGCAGGTTATACAGAAGACCGAAGAGTATAACCTGCCTCTCTGTTTAGCGTTTGTGGACTACGAGAAAACCTTCGATTCGATCAAGACTTAGGCTGCACTGCAGTCTCTGCAACGGTGCTATCGGTATATCGAGGTGTTGAAGTCTTTATACAAAAACGCCACCATGTCAGTCCGTCTTCAGGACCAGACCTCGGAACCTATCCTTCTGTAGCGAGGTGCGAGACAGGGAGACGTCATATCTCCGAAACTGTTCACCGCTGCATTGGAGGAAGTCTTCAAGTTTCTGGACTAAAAAGGGCTAGGCATCAACGTCAATGGCGAGTACATCTCTCACCTTCGGTTTGCCGACGATATAGTGGTCATGGCTGAGACCATGGAGGACCTCAGTACAGTGCTCGATGACCTCAGTAGAGCTTCCGATAGCGTGGGTCTTAAAATGAACTAGAGAAAACCAAGGTCATATTGAATGCCCATATAACACCCACTCTATCAAGATCGGAGACTCTACACTCGAAGTTGTAGACGATTATGTCTACCTGGGACTAACGATCCAGTTAGGTAGGTCTAACTTCGAGAAAGAGGTCAATCGTCGAATCTGACTCGGCTAGGCAGCGTTCGGGAAGTTGCGTGGTATCTTCTCGTCCAACTTAAAGGAAGAAGGCCTCCTACTAGGTGGACCGATGACCTGGGAAAGGTTGCGGGGATCCGCTGTATGCGAGTCGCATGCAATTTTGACCTATAAAACTGATTTTTACTAATTTTTCTCAACAAAAACATGCACGTTCAACGACTTCTTCTCACTTACTAAAGTTGCGCGGGATTTTGACGTTTATTTCAACCATTTCATTGACCTTGTATCTACATGAACCATTTTATAACCTAGTAACTGCAAGCACTTACTAGGTTTATGAAATTGTTGATGTTGGATACTATGATTTAATCTTGTAATTTTTGCATTTTGAAAACGTTTGCTGTAGATACTAGGTTTCCGACTTTGTGTAAGTTCGTTTTTGATACATTTTTAGGAGTTTTTGCTAACCTAGTATGTGGAACGTGGTCTATAAGGTCGAAAAATGCAAAAACACCCGTTTTTAGAAAAATGACAGATACTAGGTTTCGAAATTGGACAGCCGAGTACCTTATAGCCGTCAAATATACATGGAGGAATCGATTTTGACAGCTCATGAAAAGTATATTAGGTCAATTAATTGGTGGTGTCTTCATCGATAATACCAAAACCACAGTATAAATATTAGTACTACCGTACAGTAGCGACACGCTTCGACTCCCTCTGAAACTGTTCCTCACCTTTTCTCGCGTCGAACGACTGCTCTGGGATCTGCGTTATGTTGGAGCGGCGCGTAGACACGCACACACACGCACGTATTTGTACAGTCTATTATTTTGGTAGTAGTGTAGGCAATTATATCATTTCATTTCTATGGAGTGTCGCGGGTGTGCCAAAACAAAATATGATAGAACTCACTGGCATAGGCGGGTACTCTTGCTCCTGAGGCGCGGGCGCAGCTGTTGAGTGCCTGACGCTGACACACACCACCACAAGCGCACATACTAACCACTTTGTTGACGACATCTGGGGAAAAACAATTGTTATTTATTGGTAGGAAAAGATTTTGAGTTACGGAGGTGATCAGCAAGCGAATTACAGGTACTTACGTGCCTTCAGGCTTATAAGTGTCTGGTGCCTGAGGGATATTTCTATTGAAATTGCTCAGACAAAAATGTAAATTAGAAATCTATCTGGCAGTTTATTAACCATATGATTCCCAAGTTGAGAATACCGAAGAATACCAGAGAATGTTTAGGGTTTTACCTATTTTACCGAAAAGGTGCGAAACCGTTGGTCTGTCCGTCCATCTGTCACAGGGTGTATTTTTCGAACCGTAAGAGAAATAGAATTTCACAGAATGTGTATTACTAAAGCCGCTATAACTGTTTTACTTATAATTAAGAGCGTGTATTCGATTCGTGACGAAAACTTCATGTTTTTGCGTTTTGCCCAGAGCAATATCGTAATGATGTGAGCAGATTATTTAAAGACAATTACAGTTTTCGAATAGATTAAGTCTTGATCTAAGGAGCTACAGAGTAAAAGTATAATTTTGAATTATGGTTTTTTGAAGCGAAGACAATCCTTTCATATCGTTTTACGAAAATAGACGTCAGAGTTAACTTTCAGGACGAATACAACCATTACAATATGCCAAAATATTATGTTTTATGCGTTTTTCCAACTGGATATACAGTCTTAAAGTGTAGTACAGAGCCAAAATTACGAAAATATTACTATTATGTATTAAAAAACAATGTTGAAAAAGTAGAAAATTGGTTTACTTTGACAATTTTCTTTCACCAGTATTTGAATAAAAACATAACTGATATATTTATTTTATGAAAGGAAATGTTATGCTTAATATACAGAATATTTTTCAATTCGTTATACGAACTCATTTATTTTAGACAATTATTTTAAAAAGCACTGTAAAACATCGCGCGCTGTCGTTTGCCGATTAATTTCAATGATTCGTGCTTATTTCGTGCATATTTTTTTTTCTGATGCACACAAACAGACCATGGTATTGTACTAGTGTGTGTCAATGTTGCTACGGCGTTCAAGCAATCGTTTAGATTTTGAGTTGCGCTAAATCGAATACGCGCCCTTAAGGAGCTCTCTTGATTTTGATTGTTTTATGTATAAAATAAGGATAAACATGATAGTTAGTTAAGTTTAGCTTTAATATTTTATTTTTGATTTGCGTTTGATTGTATATTTTATTCCACAGTTAATCTGTGAACAGCGTTGTGGGCTACAATATTGTTTTAATGCTATGTGTATTTTTTTTTTATGTACTGTATATTGTAGCTGTTTGTTGTTACTTTTTGAATAAAATAAAATAAAATACTACTGTGTTTAGTGCTAAAGTTATTATCACTTTTTAGTTTTTAAAGGCGGTTGTTTTTTTTTTTGCAAAAAATCTTTTTATTTTCCGCTGTTAGTACCTCCATATCATCCATATCCATTAAGAAACGGAGAAACTAAAACGTCGTTCGTCTACCTATGATTTTTTTTTAGTTTTTGTTGATTTTTTCAAAAAGTGCTCAATTTTGATAAAATTTATATGGGACCACCCCCATGAGGCATATCCATTAAAAAAAGAATTTACAAAATCGATTTACATTTGCCGAAGAAATCGCATAACCAATATATACAAAAAAAGCATACAGTCGAATTGAGAATCTCGTTCTTTTTTGAAGTCGGTTGAAAATAAACAAGAATTATGAATTTACTCCGGCGACACCATGATGAAGTTCTTTTAGTTTACCTATAAATCTGATATAAGTAGGTATGCCATTATTTAGACAGCTCAAATTAACATGTTTTAAGCATTAAACACAGTTTCTTTTTTATAACGATTTATATTTGGGACTGGCAATGGATCATTGCTTTGTTTTGTGTATTTAGGTATCAAATTCTGGTATTATAGCAATAAAGCTAAATTTATTGGTTTGATAGGAGACAAGAGTGTGTTAAGATCATTATTTTTATCTACAAAAAAAATGAAACATTAGCGTGACTTTACCCAATGGTAATTCCTACATAAATCAGTTTTGTGCTTCGATTGAACCAGTTTCAATAGTTGAATACTCGTTGGTGGAACAAAAAAAATGCCATTTGGGTATGCTTTAAATTAAATTAATCTTAGGTTCTAGATCCTAATGGCCCTTATCGGCAGCTAGATATATATAATGTATGGTAGAGGTAGGTACTAGGTTGGTCGATCTAAAATTGTATTAATTACTTTTAAAGCTTCGAAATAGTTCGGTTTCATAAAGAAAAGGCAGGAATAAAATATTTTAATATCGTATTGTTCAGTCTATCGAAATTCTTTATCGCGATTGTTTAGCCTTAATGCATTGTCCTACCGAAACATTTTCATGTAAAATATAACTAAGACGAGACCATCATTATGGCTCGCACTGTCAAAAACTTATCAGATTGCATGTGGAGCGCCCTAACTCTACAAACCTATTATAACTTCACAAACTATAGGTACGCCTTAGTCAAAATATGTGGCTTGGCCGTTTCATCACTACCAGAACTATTGTACAACAGAAAAGTAATGAACAGTGAACACATTTTTCACCTTACGCCCATGTGACGGTAAAACGGCCAAGCCACATATTTTCTTTGCTAACTTGTAAGCTTTGTAACAATTTATGATCTTAAAAATTAAAACTTTAACCAAACATCTTGTGTATAATTAACTCGACACAAATTAAATCATTTACTCGACGTACAATAATTGCCGTTATTGCCACAGTCGTGTAACGTGTATTATTTGAATATTATAATGATTAATTTAAATTATATGTATGATGTTCAGATTCATGAGCATTTATCATTTCCGTGGAGTCTTCAATTGAAACAATAAGTAATTAATTAAGCTAATGTGGGTAAAGAATGTCAACGTTCAATCTAACATAAATCTGTCGTTGTTTATTTTAAGGAGCTAAGCACTAGTTTAACAAGGACATTCTAATTGTGTCGATGATCTTTTTGCTTTTGTTCAATAATATTTTATATATATTTTTTAGAATAATAATATTATATACTCGTAGTTGCTTTTGAGTTCCAGTGGGTCCCATGTGTTCAAATCTTGTAGAAGTACTTGATGATTTTTAAGAACACTTGACCATATTATTAATTTTCTGAACGCATTTTTGTTTTCCATATCTTCTGAAATTTTTCTCCTAATACCATTTTAGTTAGACAGAACAGGACTGTACATGGTTTAGTAAAAATAATATAAATTAAGTACACCCCTGCCATGTCAGCCTGTTATTTCGGAGTTTTCTTGAGTCAATATTTAAATCTAAATTAATCAAGTTAGATTATTTTACGGCATTAGTAGGGCTTAATCGAGTTTCTCAGGCCTTTCCTATTTAAATAAGTTATGTTACACAGGAATAAAAACGTGTAATTGTTAGATATCGATGATATAGCTATAGAATAAACACCTCGTTATCGACACAACTATGGAGTGACAATTACTGTAATTATCTTCAGTTTTATGTTTTTATAACACGCACGCTTTGTGGCCTTTCCCACACGTACGAGAATTAAGTAAATATCTAAATAGATACCTATATGGCTCCATGTTTTATTTCGGGATCCAGGCAATAGAACAACATATTGACAAAATCGTCTTCCATTCGTCCGCGAACTCATCTGAGATTTATATGGATTAGGTTTTATTAATTTTCGAAGTCCTTCACTGCTGAACTAGACAGGCACCGCCCATAGATTCTAAATACGTTTTTATTCTACCAGGCAAAGAGAATGATGCCCTCAAAGTCTAACTATTTTCGCGTGAATACCGCTGCGGTTCTAAGCTGCCCCATGATACGAAAAATATCAATTCATTGGCCATTGGTCCGTACCAGAAACGTCAAATCCTTTAAAAATCGTTAAAATAACCTTTTTTTTAATCAAATAAGATAACATAAGCTACCTATTCTTCAGAGTTTTGTACATTGACGGCAAAATTATACAGAATCTTTGTTTTTTTTTTTGGATTAATAACGACATGATTAAATTATGTCCTTTGTGTCCTTTAGATTCACTCCAAAAACGATTTTAGATTTGTTCATTCATTCTGAGGTTACAACAAAAAGAAAAATGTAGATTTATATGAACCACAACCCATAAACAGGCTTATTGTTATTTGTTTACGTAAATTGTATTTTAATGAAAACAAATCCCAAGTATTTTTTATTTTTGCGTAGTCTATTTAAAAATCACGTATTTTTTAAATAAAACTTATCTGTGATAATAAAAATCAATTACTTAATTATAAAAGACCATAGAACAATTTCACTTCATTTTAATAAATTCATAATAAGGCACTGACAAAAAGGCTAATTATCATAAACAATACCTGATAGGGAATATTGGCGGCAATCTGCATAAAACATTGACGCTGGTATGCCAATAATTGAGATTTGCCTGGCCTCGCGTGATCGATTCCTGTGGGGAATTGCTTTGTCTTGTCGCGTCGCAATCTCTTGCGGACGTGTGATTGCACATTTATTCGGCGGTTTTTATTCGTAAAAAGCCACGGAAAATACGCATTGACTTTGAACATTTCATTTGTAGAGATAATGTATTGTGTGAATGATTGAAATATTTTGTAGACTATGGGAAAAATCGATTTGTGGCAATATTTATAGGGGTCTAAAAAATCATGACGTAGGTACATGCTGTCTTATTTAAAGTGTCGCTGCCTTTACTAAAATGTATGTTATCGGGCATGGCTGATTATGTAGGATTTTACAAAATTCTGACTTGACCTGACCTCAGCTCCTGATTAATTTCTTATACACCTTGTATGGCATCATGCATGAGATTATTCAGCCTGCTAGTTATGATTGTACGCAAGTATAGGTTAATTATAGCTCCTACTGTATTTCATAAAAAACAGTAATATTGGTAGAAGTTTAACTGATAATTAACCTATATAGCGAGCTGAATAGCTAACACAATACTGTACCGTTGATTGTATCTCTTGTTTGTAACTTATCAGCATATCTTTCACATGACAATTGAACTAAACTTTTATTTCACGACCTTTAAAGTCGTGAAATCTCATACACATAAAAATTCCATTTACGTTTTGTTCCGAAAATTCTAAGCATTCTTTCTCATAGTCGGACTTGGTAACTGTATTTGGTAGTCCTTGCTCTCAATAAACAATATTAGTAGGTAAAAAATCCCATGAAACAGAATGCTGTTATCACATATGTAATCGGTCAATGGCGACAAACAAAATGACATTCTCACTGTTTCTAGGTTTACGATGGCAAGCTAACGAAGTGCGCGTGCGACCCGATCGTTTACGTTGCGTCGCTAACGCGTAATTTTGGTTTACAAGCGAAGCGTACAGTGTAATTTGCTGAACAAATCGTATAATTTTGGAAAGATCACGCATATGACCTACGAATGTATTACGTGTCAACGTGCCATCATCACATAATATACGATGACTCCCAAAATCTCTATGAATATTTTTTTTGTATGTACCAATCCCCATATGATCTTGGTCCAGCTTCTGATATTAGAGTCATGATGTTCAGTAATGAGATACTGATATGACATGGCAAAGAAAGAGGATTCCATAACATATGAATCTATTGAACTTTAGATTACCTTGCCTTAAATAACACATCACTTGTGTTACTTATAGGTTAGTAAAGCTTCAGATCGGGACCAAAAAGAGGTTAAGTGCTTTAAGAATTGTCTTACATTTCATAATATTAAGACCGATAATCTATCTTAGTCGATCCATAAGCTGTCTGTCTACAACATTTTTTACATTGATCGCACTTTATGCTCCGGTTGAACCGTGGGAAATGCTACTGTATCAGGGCCTTCCAGCCTCTTAGCTAGGAAGAAATGGCAAAGGTGACGACATTGCATTTTCGCAGTTGCTTGCTCATTTACCAATGGTAATGGGTATGCAATAAATCAACATTGTATCGCATAAACTCACACGTTTTTTACAACTGATCAGTTGATTCTATGTCAATGCGCAACTGATAACGTTCTATAGATAATAGAAACGAATTATGGATGAGGAAAGGTTGATTGACGAAGTTATTTTAATATGAAATAAGTTAATGAATAGAAAATAATGTTAATTTAATTTTTACTACGAAGCTCAAGTTCAGCGCAATTGACGAGCAGATAATTATGATACAAAATGAAATTAATATTTTTGCGGACACCAACCCGTTATATCATACCATATCATGCATGAATCACATTGAATGTAAGGAAATAGATGACGAAATACTAAGGAAATAATTTATGTATTAGCCAACAATATTGTTTATGCAAAATAAAACAAGTAACTTTAAGTTAAAAAGTAAATGAGATCGTTCTTTTTCACCTTCCTAGTTTTCAAAAACCATAGGTTAGGTAGGTTATTAAAAGTTGAGACTAGAGAGATTCTTTTGATTTTATAAGAAACTGACGATTTATATGTTTTTTTTAGCTAGTAGGTGCTTACTTACTGAAAGTAGGGAGCACTTAGTCAGTTTTCAGAAATATTTTTTTAATATTATCCCAGTAAATCGTATACAAGTCTATGGAAGGTAGTCTATTAAGCTTTGATTAAAATTGTCCTTTTTTAAAAATTCCAACGATGTTACCAGTGGTGTAAAGTGGTATACAGGTATATATATACTAAAATCATCAATATTAGCAGTATGAAAAATGAATGCTGACTGGATTTAAAAAGCGCCTTTATCTCAAGTCTTAAAGAAGGATAGGTCCTTAATTTGGCGAAGAGCCACCATCATACACCTTCGATGCAAACTCACCTTAGAAGGAACGTACACACAAATAGCACGACACTGTACACAACTTGTAACTATCGGTACCGGTGACAATGATCGTTGTTTAGCGTGCAAAGCTGACTGGTGGCGCGCCCCGACCTCGTCAGCGTCTTATATACGCACCCCACGACTCCCCGACGCAGCGAAGATGCCGCAATGTCGCCCTATCGTGATGGATGTCCCTCCGAACGTACGGATCTCGGCTCTGATAGTACGTCGATAACCGTGACTAAATATCACCGTTTCCACCGACGTATGCATCAATACATACACGATGGCATGACGATACATGCAGACTCGTACATTGCTGGCTGAACGAGCTCCAATAACACCCACCGTACAGTTCTATGCGTCAATAAGCTTAACCTCATCGCGTGATCAATCTTTAACAAACGTAAAGTTTTCGTAACACGTGTGTTTCTGCCTTTTGTTGGCATTGTACCGGTAATTATTTCATAATGTGATGACTTTTTGTCTGCCTTCTCGGTTATAAACCAATTAAAATACCAAATTAAGTGACCGTGAACCTTTATTTTAATTATTTTGAAGCTCTATTGCGTCGGTCTTTAGTACTCGTTAGTCCTTAATTGTTAGCCGAATTGCTAGGCCCCAAACAGTCCTTAGATGTTGCCGGGTAACCACCTACTCTGGTTAATGCAGGAAGTAGAGACTGTTGTCTGAATAGTCACGTAATACCTGGATAGTAATCTGTACTCGGTAGAGAGACTGACAATAATTCTGAAGCCATATTTTCGGCACGAGTCTCGTTCCCACAGCCCCGGCATCATCTGCCTAGCCTTTTCCGAACTATATAGGGGTCGGCTTCCAGTCTAACCGGATGTAGCTGAATACCAGTGTTTTACATGGAGCGACTGCCTATCGGACCTCCACAACCCAGTTACTGGGTAACACGATAGGTACCCCTCGGTAAGACTGGTTGTCAGACTTTCTGGCTTCTGACTACCCATAACGACTGCCAAACATCTAAATGATAGCCTAACCGGGACCAACGGCTTTACGTGCTTTCCGATGCACGGAGGGAACTCGGTATGAATGGGCTGGTCATCCATCTACAGACCGACCGCGGCTAGCGTAGCTTAACCTTTGACCGTTCGATCTGTACGGCTTTAACTTACCCACGAGCTCCTCGATTCTCTCGAGCCCCGGCAATTACTTATTTTCAAAAATATTCAATGTGCAGTTTTGACTTTGCTACGATTTTATATAACTAACTTCTGCCCGTAACTTCGTCCGCGTGGAATTCAAATATACCACAGAATATATACTACTACATTTTGCACGCGACTTTTTTTGCGTAATTTTCATACGGATCCCTAATTTATTAGATAATAAATTAGAATCTACTAGCTGGCCCGGCAGATGTTGTCCTGCCCTGAAAATAAAAAACCCGACTACAGCGTCACCTACCGGGTCCAATTGTGAATCTAAACCATTCTCGAATCCACTGGAATATACATAAAAAAATCATCAAAATCAGTCAAGACGTTTAGGAGGAGTTCACTTTCATACACACGCACAGAAGATTTTTATATATAAGATAACCTTCCTAGGTAATTCCTCTTTTTATTGATGAAAACCGTATAAAAATCCGTACAGTAGTTTCTGAGAATAGCCGGAACGAATACAAATTCAGCGCTTCGGGGGACCTTAATTTATAATATGCAGTAATGACACACCTATAGAAATTGATAGGCTGTGCTGATTTCTTTAGTCCTGCTTATTTTATATAGGAACTAGCTTTTGTCCGCGACTTCGTCCGCGTGAATATTTTTACAGATCCCAATTTTTTGTAGTAAAATAAATATAGCCTGTAGCTACAGCACACAGAGGAGCTCCCTATTAGCGAAAGAATTTACAGAATCGGACCAGTTGTTCCGGAGATTTGCCTGAACGAACACAAACTCAACTTTAATTTATAATATATAGTATTAATATGTAGTGATTAACCTTTCTTTTTTTAAGTACAGTCACGTGCATAAATATGTATACAGATTGCGAAATTCAAAAGCAATTTTCCCGTGAAATAACTATTTCAACTTATAGATAAAACCTATTTTATAGTAGTTTGGGATCAAAAATACCCTTTTCGTAACCCCGTCACATTTCAATCAAGAGTTTAGGAGAAAGTCAGTTTTGAATGAGACCAATTGTTTACATGTTTTTGCTCGTGCCTGTACACATGCAATTTTGTTTGCTCAAACTTATCATAAAATAGTGTGTACCGTATATGTGCATGACAGATAAAATCATTTTCAATTAGTGCTACTGTTGTTAAAAGATGCACAAACCAGAAGAAATCCCTAACTAAATTGATTTTATCTCAGTTTTAACCCGGAAGCTTTTGTAACATCTTACTTAAAATCTTTGTATGTTTGTATCACAAGGCGTGCCGTGAAACTCGATGCTACCATACACATAACAGCATTATGCAGGTCTAAAATAGTGGGAATGCGCCTTAGTGGTTTACGATACGTGTGCATTATGCCTAAAGTACAATATAGTTCGTTATAGTAAGTAGGGCAGAGCTTCTTCCTTGTAGTTATCCTTGCTGCATCGACCGGTGAAAGCGACTATCTGTCAACAGCTCATGATGAGGAAGTGGATCATATGTGCAAGCTTTTATGTTCTTTCTCAGTTTCGCACGCTTTTCAAATATCGATGGATGTAATAGCTATGTAAAATATTCGAGTATTTTAGTTCAAACATTTTCATTACGAAAATAAAGCATATCTACAGTTATTTAAATATAATATGTTTATGCAAAATGCAGTTACGTTCAAGATGTGTGAAATAGATAGGTAATAGTTATTTCACACATCATTATTTTAAATAATCCTTAAAATGAGAGTAATAATTCTCATCTAACTTCTTACGGCACATACTACGCAACGTTGTTATTGAGGTATTGAGGTAGTAATGTGCAGTACATGTAGATTATAATTACATGATATTCTATAATAAAACGCAGCATTATAAAAAATACGGGACTTAATTTTTTGATCTAACTTGTCATTTGAAACAATTGACGCGATGCGACTGGTACGTGAATGACGATGAATTTATGTGAAATGAGCTTGAGTCGAGTTTTCAATCCCTAGGTTCAAAGGTTTGATGAGCTCACCTCAAGCTCACTGTACTTAAATCCAATGTCACTGAGGGATATTTTTACAGAATAAACCGGCTGATCGTTTTTTTACAATTTATTAGCTTTGTGCTGTATAATAGGATACTGCTAATACCTACCTTGAAACTAGTAGGTAGATAATAAGATTATGAATATAAATAATGAAGATTGTGAAACAGCCTAAATATTTTTAAATAACGTGCGAAAGTGATTATCACAATAGGTGTTTAGTTCACCTACTTAGATAGTACATGACCACACACGAAGTGCAAGGTCGAAAGATTTAAAATATTTTGCCACAATACCTAGGTATTTAGAATACTTAGCGCTTATTTTAAACTGTTGGATTGTAAACTTGTGTATGGGGGTGAGTTATAACTTATAAGTTATTAATAGCAGTCGGGTGAAAAGTTGCCGCATATTATGTTACAAAAACTACCTTTTGCATAAATAGTCTTTATTATAGTGTTAAAACTAACTAAATATTTTAGTAAGTAAGTAATAAATAAATCTTAAAAAGTGACCTGAAATGATTGATTGTGAAATGATTTGGTATCTATGCACGTTGATGTATGTTGATTAATAAAGCAGACATTTTTATCGCGGAGTAGATGCTATTGATATTAATATTATCAATACTTTTAAATATTGATAATATTAATATCAAATTAATATTAAAATCAACTCATAATTATGTGCCGATCAATTTATGCAAGTAGGAAATATCAAAGTGACAACGTTTACGCCTCTCAAGAAATTTGCGTCATGAAGCAGAGTCCACATTGTTGTAATGTAACGCAAATTCTGCAGTTCGTTGGAACTGCGAGCATTACATTACGACTGTTTGTCACACGTTTGGAACAGCTACTATAGTCTGTTCTTACGCGAACACAAAGGAACTCGCAGTATACACGTTGAGATCACATGCCGTCCAAACTACTTATTCGTAATATAGTGTTGCGTTACACGTTACAAAATTACATTACACAAGTCTTTGCTCTGCAGTGGGAAAATTCTGGCTCAAAATAAATAAAATAATAACAAATAAAGTCTGCACACGGCTTTAGGGCAGTCGCTCGCGGCGACTTTTTGTTCTTACATACAACATGCAACCGCCCTTATATACCTACAACAGGCTCGTGCGATGCTTGTGTCTTGATTGAGGACATAATCCAAACGTTGCATAGGACCGCTGTGAAACTGTAAAATTTTGTCACTGGGTACCTTCGACGGAAGAGTTTAATGAGCACCGGGCTACTGTTAACACAAAAATAAAGTGTGTTATAGTAATGTACTGTGTTTTTCTAATTTTTTAATTTCTAAGCCTGCATCTACTGCAACGGGATGGAAAGTATTCCGTGAAGAAAGCCTTTTTTGAAAATTACACGTACATTTCTGTGCTTCGGCTTCTATTTTATCCTCTTTCAAATCTTGGATCTTGTTTAATATAAAAGCATTTTCTTCTTCTAGTAATATTTTCTCGCGGTACAAAGCTCTTTTTGACAATTCTGCTTTTGATATCCTATGCCATAGTCTTGTCAAACCACTTGTTGTAGATATAGCATTTAAAACTAGTGAATCATCCGAGTGTTGTTTACGAATATTTAATTTCGAAGCGGTTGGGGAATGAGGCAAATATGAACCAAAGGGCAGAACCTTTTCATGCTGAGTCTCAAATTTTCGACAAAGTGCTGCCATACGCAAGATTTTATCTACTTTTTTGTATGCCATTTCTAACCATTCTATAGTGTCATCTGTCACTCTCACCAATATCGCTAGCTGCTTCACATCTTTAGCGATACCATTTAACATATTGGATTTCATTCTGAAACAAGCATTCCTATGTCTGTCACGACGTTCTCGGAAAACAGCTTGTTTTGTTCCGGTTTCGTAAGCTGCCAATTCCAAACGTAGTTTTTTGAGCACGGAATCACTATTAGCAATTTTCTTGCCTTGAGAGGCGATTATATCTGCCATCGTGTTTTCTTTTCGCCGTAATTTACGCAATGCTTTTTGATTTTCAGCAGTACCTTGAACGTAATCTTTAAGCACAGCCTTGTATTTATCCCACAATGTATTATAATTGTTCTCAAGAAACGATCGCAAAGTTTCACGCACATCGTTGTACGTATTGCGGTCTTCGTCTACTTTTACCATGTTCTCTCCTCTTTTAGTCCATGCTAAATTATCAGTTGTGGTATATGCATGATACAGTAGGAGTTGTAAATGTGTTTCGGCTGCAGTGTGATCAGTCATAATATTGGCTGTCTCATCATCAGCTTTCCTTAATAACTCACTCGTTCGAAAATCATTATCTCGTGACATGTCCTCCAAGTCAGCTAAAAATTTGATGATCATATTATCTATAGTGTCACAGAAGCTAGCAACCGTTCGTTGGAATTGGTAATCAGCAACGCTCATGAGTTCCATTGTCATATCAATCAAATGATCTTTTTTATCGTAAACCCTTTCGAAGACATGCCACAGTATTTCAATATCCTGTCTAAACACAGGCTCCTTTATCTTAAGCATCATCGCGCGCCAAATCTTGTCAATTTCCTCTCGTTTTAAGGCTTGTGCAGCCATCTCTCGCTTGAGTTCCACACGTTTGAATTCTTTCGCATTTTCTAACTCCGCTCTTATCTTTTCCAGTCTTTTCTCCTCCTTTTTGGCTTTTTTCTCTGCTTTAGTTAACGGCGGCATTTTTAATAAAATGTATGAACTTTAAATATAATCAAAATCTCTAAAAATATAATAATTGTCAGTGGTAATCTCAATCTTAAAAATTACTTTTTGTATGTCACGCCACATGGCGTATGAAAAACAAAATATTTTCCGGACAGTCATAATATTGTAAGATTGTAAAAAGTATTTAAATGATAGGCAGAATTATTTTGTAACCGTTGCTTGCTAGATATCTCTATTCATAGAAGGAGTATAATAAGTGCAGTTGTGCATTTGAATATATTATGCATTTTATGTAAATAATGAACTACTTATAGAATTTTCCTAACAGCCGCGTTACCAGGCGCTGGTGGGTGGATGCGAGCCTTTGCAAAGCTATTTACACAAACGATTGGCAGAAAATCTGAACAGTGAGGCGGCCTTAGGTACAGTTGGCGATGTTGCCCAGTGCGTACAGTGGCTACTTTCCACTTTTCTGTACGTACGCGCGGCTCGGGACCCTAGGAAGTAAGTACAGGGCCATCAATAAAATTATCGCTTATAGGACATGCAACCCTAGGCATATGCTATAAAATAAGAGTCATTCGTTACTCCGAAGTTTCGACCCCTCGGTCACATTGTTTAAGACCCAAGGGCGATTGGAATGCAGGAGGCACAGGACCGATCATGGAGGTGATGTATACTTGGGAAGTCTATGTCTAGCAATGTATGGCTGAAAAATGATGATATTGATGGAATAGGGTTTGATATAATAGGCCCAAACATCTTGAATTTCATTCAAAGAGATTTTGACTTATGAAAAAGCTTGCAGGTTGCGTCGCATTAGTCATTGTTTAGGTTTTTAACGTTTTATTTTCTTCCTTTCTTTTACATATAATTCTCTATGTACGAGGTACCTATACCCACCTACCTACGTCCTACAGTGTTCCTAAAGTAATGAACAATGTCATGGTAACCACAGTGTCTTCTCACAGATATCTTGGATTGCCACAAAATTCACCGCAGCATCTTATCTCCAAGAAAATTGAGGGTAAGTTTTCCAGTTCTGTTTTTTTCGTAGTTAGTTTTTTAAACTGCTGTTTATAAAAAGTAAGAAGGTGTTAACATTAATCGCTGGTGCAACTAGACGCGAGGTAATAAACTTTTGTTTTACATTAACCTGTTGATAAATGACGATGACGCTTCTCTATTGTAATGCCTTTTGGATGTTATCTTTGTATTTGTAATACAATTATTTTAATTAAAATTAATTATTCGACCCATTAACTGGTCACAATTATTGATGTTTTTCTTCTTTAAAAGATCTATTACGTGAAATAGACTCAACTTATGTACTTATGTTTAATGGTTTTTTTCTTAGATTAAGTATATCCTCCTTCGTCTATGGTTTTAATTGATGAATTAAGTTAAAATTACCATTTAAGTTAAAAAAAAGAAACCGCTGGACCACTTATATATTTTACCGGCAATCTGTATAATTCAGGCACAAAGTACGTAAGGCTGCGATTCAGGTAAGTATTCTATACAATACCTAGGCAATGTATAGAATACCTGGGGCGTCCAGGCAATGTATGAAATATTATGAATATTATTATGCATTATGTTACATACTTTACGTAGGTGATGTATACAATTCCTAGGGATTGTATAGAATACCTGCTAGTCCACCGGCAATGTGTGAAATAAATAGATTTAGGTTAAGGTTTAACAATGTTAACCGGCCTGGGCAAGTATTATATGATATAACTACAAAATCTCTAATATTTACAAGATATAACAACTGGTTCTATAATTTTGTTTTCTATAATGATCAGTTAATAATAAGCGATTGATATAATTTTAAAATTACAAATTTTTATAAGCATAATATACATTAAAAATAAAATAAAATCTTTTGATGACATAAAATTTATTTAGTCTAATATGATAAAGACGCCTAGTTAAAAACACTAAGCAAAATTACATAAATACACATTATAACTTAGTCTAATTATTGATAAGTTGTAGCTGGGTACACTACTTAAATATGAAAACGATTTTAAAAGTATTTTCTTATGCTGGTCACAGTTCAAACCTAAACCAAATGATTCACCAACGGTATAGGGGATCTGACGCTCAGCGGCCGCTGCGGCGGATATTAAAACATATTTTTGCCATGCATGCAGCATGCATGAAAACATGTAAACAAGCATACAATACGCAGGCAAGCATGCAAACAAGCATGCAGTATGCAAGCAAGCATGCAGAATGCAGGCAAGCATGCAAACAAGCATGCAAGCAAGCATGCAGCATGCAAACAAGCATGCAAGCAAGCATGCAACATGCAGCAGGCATGGTTTCTGTCACGGCTCCGGCGCTGCGGGGCTCCGGCGGTCCCACGCGAGCTTATCGTCGCAGATGTGTTTTACGCTCACCGCCGTGGCTGAGTTAAATGTTAGGCAGTTAGATGCTACATATTGCATGCTTGTACATGACTTTTATTGAGTAGGGCAAACTTCTAAGTAAAGAGTTTCTAGCATTTTCCTTGGAGTTATTTTTACGTATTAAAGTATTGTCTTAAAAATTCAATATGTTGTGTTACAAAGTTAGTGACAGAAACGAATCACTGCAAAACCGACTCCACGTAGTCTTGTCTGCCCTACCCCTAGAGAGTAATCTAAGCCCGCGCAGGCGAGTTTTAGACTGGCTAAAGTAGATACTTCTTTCATGGGGTACTGTTTAAAATGTTACAATAAAATACCTCCTCACATTGATCAACTAAATGAGACAAAATTTAAGTCATACATAAAACGCACACTATGCAGCCGAGTATATTATACATCACTGATAAAAATGCTTGGCTGGATGCTGGTCCTGCTCCACAGCCATAATAGGGTTCATAGATTAATTGATTAGCATTTGTAGCTATTCCTGGAGCGGCTGAAGATGTAGATCTACATGATCTTTGCATTATATAAACTCAATGTGTTAATATTGTATAATTTTTCATAGCACATACATGTGAGCACTATGTTCTTTAAAGCTACCATTTACCAGGTATGTCTTTCATTGACTTGAAGGTACCCTGGCGGTTGGGAGTATGTCATGCTCACTTGAATGTCCTGCTGGCGGTGGCGCATGTGTTGGATCATTCGGTTCCCTTCAAAATGGTTAAGCTAAATAATGCCGATCCGTGCGTCATGTTCGTGAACGGGCGCCTATAGTTGGGACTGGTCATCTCTTAGCTGCCTCGGTTATTCTAAATTTGTTGAATTGCTTAATATGATTATATTTTTATCTAGACCTCTTTTAACGTACACGACTTGTTACATTGTTCTCACATTGTAGATTCAAGATTCCTAGATTCAATATGAATGATGTAACCGGAATTTGAAACATATTATTGATTTTAAAAGAGTGTTCATGGAGTTTCTTGCTCGTTCTTCTCCATAGAAACCTACTGTTTGGAACGAGCAACTAGCTTCAACTTTCTGACTGACTGACTCTGACAATTCAAAAGTACCTGTAAATGGTTTATTTGAAATAAATGATTTTGAGTTTGAGTTTGAGTTTAAGGCGCGGAGGGGCGAGGCGGCCCGCGAGCTAAGGAGCAGGTGGTGAGCGTAAACCACATCTGCGACGATAAGCTCGCCTGTGACCGCCGGAGCCCCGCAACGCCAGAGCCGTGACAAAGTCGAAGTCAAAGCATTTATTACAATTAAACCATTTACTGGCACTTTTGATTGTCAAAGAGTCAGTTGGTTAGTCAGAAAGTTAAAACTAGTTGCTCGTTCCAAAACATAGGGTAGGTCTCTATGGAGAAGAACGAGCAAGAAACTTCACGAACACTCTTTTAAATCAAGTTTTTACAAAATACTGGTTTCATTATTCATGTTGCTTCTATATGTGAAAACTCAGGTAAAGAGCAATACAAAACATTAAAAAAAAAGAATCAAGATAAAAGTCATGGCAGTTAAGAGTTGACCAATTTCTATTGACAGCGCCCGTTCACGAACATGACGCGTAGATCAACACCATTCAGCTCAAGCGTTTTGAAGGGAGCCGAATGATCCAACCAACGCACGCGCCACCATCAGCAAGATATTTGAGTGACCATGACAATGCTCTCAACCGCCATGCTCATTTATGTCAAACGTATACTATTTTGCTTAATAAATGGCTCCATGGTATTCACATTCACAAAATTGAATTAATGCTGCTAAATTATACGATGACACACGTCAATCAAATCTACTTGACAGCCTCCTTCCCTGCTCTCGTCTTTTACACAAAGTCAAAAAATTCAAAGTCAAATCATTTATTTCAATTAGACCATTTTAAGGCACTTTTGAACGTCAAATGAGAAAAAAAATATTCTAGTTGCCCATTCCAAAAGGTAGTTTTACACATTACCGGTTGCGCATTCGGTATTGTATAATGTATGAATACCTAGGTAAAGTATTATAC
Source organism: Charanyca ferruginea (assembly GCA_947361185.1). NCBI lineage: Eukaryota > Metazoa > Arthropoda > Insecta > Lepidoptera > Noctuidae > Charanyca > Charanyca ferruginea. The sequence goes on from OX376070.1 coordinate 10,341,133, forward strand.
AGATTGCCGGTAACATACTCGTATACATCGTATTTAGGATGTCGATGGGTCGGTTTTTTTAACTTTTTACGTAAAGTTTTCCGTGAATGACCGCGGTTGTTAGGTAGGTAGGTAGGTAACTGTTGTTATAACTGAGTATAAATGCATTTGTGTTAGTAGTAGCAGTTAGTAGTACTTAATAGTTTGCTAATTAGACATTTTTGTTTTATATTTAAATTTTATATTTCTACACCGGCAACGGTAGTATAATAATATGTGAAACTTAATATAGCTATTAATTTTAAGATCTTAATGTACCTACCATTTACTCAGAAATAAATTATATTTATTGTATTCAAAACAAGGGCCTTGTTTTGGATAGAATAAATATAATTTGTTGACGTGGGGTGACGTAGTCAGTTAAACCATGTTTCTTTTTTTAAGGTTTCAATTCATTAGTTTTGTCGGAAGAACCCATCAAAGGAAAACAGATATAATTGTTACGATAACAATGTTTTATTACACAAAAAAACCATTATTATAAAATTTGAAGATCTATCCATTAAGTAATTATAGGAAAAAAGCCTTTAAGAAATAAATTACTTCTTCACATTTGTAATATGTCGTCAATAAAGACATAATAATATCATAACAAACCCGCGGCATTTTATAGATGAAAACTAATGAAATATTCATCATAATCTTATCTATTTGTATAATAATTTGCAATTTTAATAAATTCATAACTTTTTATACAATAGTGGCAAGAATTCAGTGGCATCATCATCGTCGTGTAATTGTTACATTTTATTTAATAAAAAACCGTAATCCTCTTATAATTGCAACAATATATGTATACCTACTGCATACAACAACGTTCCTTGTTAGGGCAAATCACACATCCATTGGTACTTATTTTTATCTGTGTAGTATTTATTACTTCAGTAATTTTCGCGTTTAATTCAATCTACTAAGAAGGTATTATCAGCCTATAGCAGTCTATCGCTGATCATTATTGCCATTTTTTGGACCTGTTTCATCGCACGCTCTCAAGCTACGCTCTCATGTATCAGCTGCTGCCTGCCACACTGTAAAAATCGTCGTTGCGCCTGAGAGCATCCTAACTTACGAAGAAAAAATAAGCGGCAGATATAATAATCCATTCACTGATTAACTTTTCGTGTCTTTAATTATGCTTAGGTACCACGGCAAACGAGCATGTAATTTTTTTTTTTGGTTTTCACATCACCATATTTAATTATTACATTAGGTATGTTGCAATCGGTTAATAAATTTCTTTACTGAGCGGATGTGTATGCTGTTGTATCGTTGAACGCACGCGAATATTCCCGATCGGTAACACCCCGTCGTCAACACTGTTGACGATCGGGGGAAAAAAAGTTTCGATCGTTCAGTGTGTACGAACGGGATTTTTTTTCGATAATTTCAATTATTCCCGTTCATTAACACCCCGTCAAAATATTATTATTTTAATTACTGTAAAACATATACATAGGTATTTGATTTTTATGTAGCAAAATTCCTGGTACGCTGATTTAATAGTAAAAAACAAGTACCTATTTTGTGATTTTGATGTCAACAGTGTTAAGGACAGGGATGTTACTGAACGGGAATAATTGGAATAATCGAAAATAGGTCCCGTTCGTACACACTGTGAACGATCGAAACTTTTTTTCCCGATCGTCAACAGTGTTGACGACGGGGTGTTACTGATCGGGAATATTCGAACGCACGGCTACATATCAAGCCAGCTTTCCAGTATAAGCTAATCTCGCATTGTGTAGAATTTCCATACAACAAGACGTCAGCTTGTACTGGAAATGTATAATTATGCTTGATATGTAGCCGTGTGTTCGAACATAAAGTATATTCATAATCACCATGCATGTACCGCGCTATGGTTCTTTGTCAGTCAAGAAATTTCTTGATCACCTTTGTCATTAACAATACTAAGCATCAAGCAAATTCGCTTTAGAGGAGTGTGAGTTTTTGTTCGATTTCATTCGCGTTTACGTAAACTATCGCGTCAATTTGTATGAAATAATTGTATTTCCTATTGTTGCCTCTAGACAGCGCTGTTCCAATTTCAATTCATCAATTTCCGTTCTTTAGCGACACTGCACTGAATGTTACTGATATCCTAACTTTGCGCCAGTGTCAGCAGAAACGCAAATAGAATGACCAATGTGTGTAGGTATGTTTCCACATCATTGTACCCAATCAATAATTTAATTGACAAGCGATCATTATGGCCTTCGACAATAAATACTCGATTGGCGAAATCATTCACTACACAATAAATATCCAAAACCCATCTTGTATGGATTTACAACAATTTTGTTCTAACTAACGACCTTCAAACATCTTATAATTAATCTATCATGGAGAGCGCGTGTCACTCAAGTTCGCTATCCCCAGTCCCAACCTCACTTGAGTTCCGGATCGTGATTGATGAATGAGCGTTGTCGACACGCGCTCATCCTTCGCATTTATCGATGCACGCGATCCTCTTATCCTTGGTGCAAGTAAAAGGATAATGCGTGTAAATCCAATATTTGAATAATTTAGGATTCGATTAGGTATCTAATATATAAAAATCTCGTGTCATAAGTAGTGTTTGTTATCGAACTCCTCCAAAACAGCTTGACTGATTTTTATGATTTTTTTATGTATATTTGGTAGGTCTGAGAATAGGTCGTGGGGTATTTTATTTATTTATATGGCAAAACAACGTTTTCCGGGTCAGCTAGCAATTTTATAGTTACTGCATGCAGATTGGCCTATCTGTACGTTACAATCAAATCAGTAGCTCCTTGTATATTGGTTGTGTTTGGAGAGTAACGTTCCATTTGATCTCTTTCACTATGTATTTAATTCATAATACGTAAAGTTAGACACCTGTCTAATTTCATTTATTTTATGTAATAATTTATTTATTTAATATGTATGTTAGAAAAAATTGGCACGCTGTCTACTTCTAGTTAAAATGAAGGCAGTTATGTTTGCCCTTTAAACGTAGGTAAAGGTATTTCTGATGTCGTTCGTCGAAGTGTGTTTGTGCTAAATCGTAGTAAACGCTTGTAAATATCACGTCATTGGAATGGCAATTATGTTTATCCATCTTCATTTTATTTCAATAATAATTACTGTGACTCTTGATTGTATCTTCTCGCCATCTACGTTGTCATTCTTCAATGATGTCCTTATCTGGAAAAGTTGAAAGGCGAATGATGCATCTTCGGACCATATACAAATCTGTTCATAGAATATAGTGCGTTTGTTGTATGCGACATTTAATTACTTACCTACTTTATGTCGTTCTCGTGACTAATAATACTTGACAATTGAACTTTAAGGTAGGTAAGTACTTGAAAACCACGTTACATTATAGTTCGTAGTCAAATGACAATTAGGTTTACTTCTACCCACTTCATATTTTTTCCAATTTTTCAAAATAATTGTTATGATTTTGGAGATTTGACGCTGATTAACTTTAAAGCTATTCTACACTGTAAGTACGTACTGTTTTTACTGGATAGTAATGGCAACATTTGGCGTATTGAATAAAGAAATAGTGGTGTTGGCTAGTTTCGGCAGGAATAAGATAATTAATCTTTCAAGTCGTAGGTTAAACCTACCAAATATTTTATGCCTTCAACGAAATCATTACACGACACATTCTGTGTCCTAGTCTCTATAACCTGTGCCTTTTAAATACAATGTTATCAACACACTTGATCTAAACCCCGTGATATTTACCTACACATCTTTCTTGTTCACAGAGTTGTGTGTAAAAGCGATGAACGGGTTAGCTTCTTCAGGGCTCATAACAATGGACGACGCTAGTTGTATCGAATCGACTGAAGCCGGACGACTCATGTCTATATTTTATTTAGACTTGGAAACTATGAAGCAGATTATGAAGGTAAAGAGTATTTATTTAAACCGGACGGGTATCTTACAGAAGTTGAGCTGATCATAATCTTTAAACCTTCCTTCAAGCCCTTTAATAATTAACCGAATAATAGAAAAAGAAGAAGTGTACTTAAAGTTTTAACACTCTCATATTGACAGCTTCACTAAAACCTTAAAGGCTTTCCAAATATAAACCACCATAACAAGTTTTTAAAATAAACCACAGATTTTGCAGGTATCTATTTATTTAGGTAGGTACTGTTTTAGTCGATAAACTTATACCTAAGTATTAACAAAATTTCTAAGAAACTATTTAAAACATTCAAACTTAAAAGTTATGAAAATCGTAGTTTAATGTAGACCACAGGCTTTGGAACCCTGGGATACCGTATCAACAACACATCTATGGTTTGCATCTTTGTCAGCTGCTTGCAGTAACTACCCGGTTTATCCATGACTAAAAAATTTCGATGTAAACTAATAATCGTTATCCCATCCGGTGGATAGGCTTTTATTCCATTAGGACTATATATAATATTGTATGACGGTTATTTCCTTTGTTTCGCGTCAAGTCTATACTGTAAATATTCTGGAACTGAAGTCCCAAGCATATTCTTTCACATAATAAAACTAACTAGAATAAAATTAGGGTCTTGTTATCTTGTGCAACTGTTATCTTGTGCAACTTGCACAGTTGCACAAAATAACAAGATCCTAATTTTATTCCAGTTAGTTCACGAGGGAACTGGGTTGTAACTTCTATCTTATTGTTCGAAGCGATGCTCGGAGGCGACAGGCGAGCGGATGACAACCTGTCATTGCCTACCTATGCGCTATATCCAAGTTTAAGCCGGTAGGGCTTAAACTTGGAAGCCCTACCAGGCTTCCATATAATATTTAGTCCTGCGAGGAACTATGTACCTACCGTTATTTATTACTGTGGTTATGCTGTCTTTCGTCGATTCGTGGATACTCGTCTGAAGTTTTTTTTTTTCGGAATTAACAAGATGACGTCCTACAACCTATGTTATATAAAGATGCATGATGAATCATCATATCGACGTACGCACCTTATCTACACCTGCATACTGTAAAGTTCAGTACAATACTGCAAGTGTCATCATGTGTAAGTTTAATTATTCACCTTTTTGCAAAGGTCATAATGAGCTCTTGAGCTTAATTGAAGAATAATGTAGTAGGTACCGAGATGTACAACTTTTTGCTTAAAGGCTAACTAACCTTAGGTTTAGCGAGTAAAGCAAAAAACAAGACATTGGAAAAAGTCAAGTTGGTTAATTATATATAGATAGGTGGATTTATGAATTTAACGAGGTATTGTATCTAACTCCTATTGTTTCGGGCGGCTGGGGTATGGTCAGTACCCGCAGGCACCCTGGGACAATCTCCCAAACGTTTGTTTGACGTACGTTTTTTGACGAACTGTTTGCTGGTGACGTACGTCACCACGCACCCCTGAATGCGTATGTGTTCGTGGGCACCACCCACAAGGACCACGGGAGAGACGGGGAGTTGAAGAGGCGGCGCAGGCAAATAAAACGCAGATATTCTTCTTGAACCTTTCTTGTCCGCAGTTTTCGGCTTGCTTCCCTTTTCTTGATGTTGCCTCTTCAACGGCTGAGCTGCGACTGACTCGAACCGAAAAATGGTTCGCCTTATATACCGGCCTGCCTTACCGGACAGAGGTCCGCGTAATTTGGGCCTGTTTTGCTCGTCAATTTTCCCTTAGCCGAAAACTTTGGACCCCTTATTTTATTTATTTATTCCAATAAATCCTTACAATTTTTATCTTATTAACTAATTATGAACCTAATTAATAAAATAAAACACAAATCTTAACTATTTAATAACTTAATAAAAAAATCCTAGAACAAAAACTCGTAGAAATGTGTGATTCGCAATTTTCACTTTACATTTTTTGCTATAACTTTAAATTGGTAAGTTCTATCCTTATGAAACCTTTTGTATATACATTTTTAAATCAAGATCTAACTTTTAAGACTAAAATCAAATCGCTATGTACACAAACAAAAAATCACTTTTTCAAGTTACGTAATTATTTGGACAAAGTTACTTGAGATCAAACTTTTACTTTACAACTATCAAATAACCAGTCTTATTAGACTGACTAGAACTAGAATATTACGTAAATACACCCTTATATACTAATTAGAACCTTATAAGAAAAATATCAAACATTTAAATCTAATTAGCGCCCTATATTACATACATTATTGTTGATCGTGGATCTCGTCGCCGACAGTCTCCCCCTCGTGCGTCGCACCATCCCTCTGGCTCGGCGATACTCCCGGCACCAACAGCACCACTCTCGAACTGGGTCTTCGCAGCACACCTCCTCGCGTCTCGACGTCGACGATCCTTGTCCGCCCGTCCGGTCCAGGATACACCCGCTGAATTCTGCCGCGTGGCCAGGTGCATCTCGGTAGCCTGTGGTCGACGATCAACACGATGTCTCCGACTTGCAGGTCTGCGGCGTTGGGTCTTCCCTTCGTCTTCCTCGGCAGTAGAGTGGGCAGGTATTCGCGCAGCCAACGTTGCCAGAAGTGATCGGCAAGTCGCTGCGTGGCCTTCCAGGTGTGTTTGCCCACGAGCTCGTTGTCCTCGAAGCTGCCGATTCTCGCTGCGCCGCATGATCGCCCAATGAGGAAGTGGTTAGGCGTGAGTGCTTCTTCTTCAGGGTTCTCGGAGATGTGGGTGAGAGGCCGGGAGTTGACTATGTGTTCGGCCTCTAGTAGGAGGGTGTGAAGTACCTCCTCACGTGGATGCTTCTCGTTGAGTGTGGCGCCTAGTGCGGTTTTTATTGATCGCACCAGACGCTCCCATGCACCGCCCATGTTTGGTGCACCAGGAGGGATGAATTTCCACTGCACGCCGATCTTCTCAGCTTCTGAGGTGAGGTCTTCTTGTTTCATTGTTTCTAGCGCCTCTTTCAGCTCTTTGTTGGCGCCGACGAAGTTGGTCCCGTTGTCGGTGTAGATGGTCTTCGGCATTCCTCTTCTTGCGGCGAATCGTCGTAGCGCCATAATCATACTGTCGGTGGAGAGTGATGGAGTTATCTCAATGTGCACAGCTCTAGTTGTTAAGCATGTGAACAGCGCACCCCATCTTTTCTCGTGACGTCTTGCTACGGTGATTGTCATCGGGCCGAAGTAGTCTACGCCGGTGCACGTAAATGGAGGGTTTCCGTGCATCAAACGCTCAGCAGGTAAGTTGCCCGTCGGTAGTTCTTGCGGTCTTCCTTTTCTTATCTTGCACCATTGACATTGATGTTGAACCGCCTTTATTGCTGACCTCAGTCCCAGTATCCAGAAGCGTTGCCTTACTTCGTTCATTACTGTTGCATGATTCCCGTGATTGAAGCGGCAGTGGAATTCTTCTATGATGAGTCGTGTTGTCTTGTCCTTGCTGTCGAGCACGATGGGTCGTTTGTAGTCTCTGGTGACACCCTGTATCGCGTCGATTCTTCCTTTCAGTCGTAGGAGTCCTTCTTCCAGTACTACGTCGAGCTTCTTCAACTTGCTGCTGCCCTCTAATTGCTTCCCTTGCTGCAGACACCTGATGTCTTCCTTGAAGCTTCTATCTTGACTTCTTTGTAGCAATAGGGTTTCAGCTTGCTCTAGTAGTTCTGCGCCCAACGGGATGTAGTTCCTTGCTGGTATGTTTGACGGTCGCAGTCGCTTCTCGACAATCTTCGCCTTCTTTCCTTTCGTTATCTTCCAGGTGGGATCTTCTTTACTGACGTTGACCTTCTCTTTTCTTCTGCAGAGTTGTATAAACTGCAGTACTCTCGCTGTGGCTCGCCAAAGTCTCTTCCATGACGAAAACCTCTCAGGATCTGGTGATGGGTGAGTAGTGCTCGCTGTTGCCACGACGTCCGCTGCTTTTTCTTCTCCGGTGGTTTCTTTCTTGAAGGTTCTTGCCGCTGGCCAATGAACTTCTTCTCTTTTTAGAAACTCCGGTCCGGTGTACCATCGGTGATTGCAGCTGAAGTGTTCCGGTACGTCGCGCGTTGCGTCATCTGCAGGGTTCTGCGCCGTAGGCACCCACCGCCAGTCTTGTGGTTTGGTGAGATCTTCTATCTCCGCCAAGCGATGAGCCACGAATAGGGCATATTATCCGGATATCCGGATATCCGAATTATCCGGATATCCGCGATGTAAAATATTCGGATATCAATAGCATTACTATCCGGATAATACGAATAAAACGGATAATCTTTGGTTTATTTCAACACAAAATATTTTTTCTTGCACAATTATTAGGGTATTTTTCGCAAATGGCAACACTCAACTGAAACCGCCGCCATGTTGTAGACGCTTCGTCCGCCATTAGTTGCGGCTCTGAGTGACATTTGTACGGACGTGTTCGTTTGTGTAGTGTTGTGGTCTGGTGTATGTGCTGGATTTTGAAAGAGACGCGGTAAGTATCTCTTTGTATTCATAACTAGTGTGTAAAATTCAGAAGTTATTACTTTTAAAATTAATAGTTTGTGATTTACTTAATACTAAAGATTGAAACTAAAATGTTTTAAATACCTTTCCTAGTTAAATAATATTTAATAAGGCATACTGGGTTAGGTTATATGCGCTGTGTTACTTATATACGGCACGTCTGACCGATTTATACATAGTTCACTGTATACTGTATGCAGGAGAATATTTAAAAAAAATCTCAGTGCATATTTTAGGTTATGTTATTTTTAACTGCTTCCGTATAAGGTCAACCACAAAGTTAGTTTACTGTATGTAATGTAAACAAATGTTATAAATATCATGCGCTATGACTGATTGTGTCATTGTGTGTGATATTTCTGAGACCCGTTTGTTTCCCTCCGTACTAATCAACAATTTTAAGACTTTCTAAGAAAACTTAATACTTACTTAATAATTCTGTTTACTTAAATATGTATAATAGGCTGCTTCATTTCTTAAAAAATAAACTAATTTAAGAGTTTTTTTTTTTACAGGTAGTCTACAACATTGCATAGCATAGCAAACAAAGATTTTGCCAATTATTATAATGGCAAAAGTCAATCGAGATAATTTGGTTTTCGAAAAAAACAACCGCAGCTGTGGTGACACGGCATCTGTATGGCATTATTTTCGTCGTTCCACTGACGGATTGTATGCAGAATGCCAAAAATGCAATAAAATTCTGAAACACTCTGGTTCTACATCCCCGCTTCATAATCACCTTAAATTAGTACATTCCATAAACTTAAAAACCGTAAAAGGACTTCAACAAACTACGAAAGACAACGAAAATACAGATTTATTGACACAAAATTCCGAAAGTGTATGTGAACCAAAACATAAAAAAATGAAAATAAGTGATTTCTTTAAAGCTGATGATGATGACGTTCAAACTGCTGTGTCTAAGATGGCAGCATTGGATGGGTTACCTTTTAGGGTATTTTCTACTTCGGAAACTCTTAGAAAGCTTTTTAAGAAGAGTGGCTACGATTTGCCTCAATCACCTAACGCCATAAAGGATATGGTAATGGCTAAATGTGGCCAGCTGAAAAACGACTTAAAAAAGGAAATAAATGAATTGATATCGAAAGGCCATAAATTTTCAATAACACTTGATGAGTGGACATCTGCAAAAAATAGACGCTACATGAACGTCAATATTCATTCTCCGGAGCTCAAGAGCAAGCCTTTCCGAAACTTGGGCTTGTCAAGAATAAAATGCAGAGGGACATCAGAGAACTGCTATATCATTTTGAAGGAAAAGCTCATACAATTCGGGCTATCGCTTGAGGATGATATTGTCTGCATTGTTACGGATGGTGCAAGTGTCATGCGGGCTTTAGGACAAAGAACATCCGCACAGAGTCAGCTTTGTCTAGCACATGGCATTCAATGCGCAGTATTGGATGTATTGTACAAAAAGGATAGCAGTGAAACAGGTCCATCTGCAAGTTCTGCAATGATCCAACCAGCAGATTCCGAAGACCACAATAGCGATGATTCGGATACTGAAAACGAAGACGACGAAGAAGGGTTTATTATGCTCCCAGAAAATACTACAAACGTCCCGCTGATTGTCTACAAGGATTTAATAAACAAAGTCAGACAAATTGTAAAGTACTTCAAGAATTCACCCACTAGAACGGATCTTTTAAACACTCACTTAGACAATGACAACAAGAACCTGCAAGTCATTTTGGACTGTAAAACTCGCTGGAGTAGCCTCGCGGACATGATAACAAGGTTTCTTCGATTGAAAGATGGAATAATGAAAACACTGATCGACTTAAAAAACGACACTAAGTTTTCTAGCTCTGAATTTGTAATATTAAAAGACCTGTCTATTTCTTTGAATGTTATAAAAGCAACCGTAGAAGCAATCTGCAGGGAGGATGCTAATTTGCTTACAGCCGAGACTGCCCTGAAATTTATGATTTCAAAACTTACTGAAAGAGACAGCACGATAAGCCAACAGTTAGTAGAATCTTTAAAAGCACGCATTATTCAACGCCGAAAAACAGAACTTGTTAGTACATTAAAATACCTACACAACCCTACGAAATTCTATGAAGAAAGGTCATGTGACGTATTCAGAATTTCTTATAATATAGTGCCAGGATTCGTTGTTGAACTATTAAAAAAACACTTACCTACGAGTCCTATTACTACGGAAACTACGACGGATGATTATGATGATGACGTCACACTTTTAAATTTACAACACCAAAGAGCATCTGAGGAATCTTTGTCAATTAAAGAACAATTAAGCAAAGAGATCGAAAAATCCTTATCAAACACACCATCAACATCCACTGCAATTCCAAAGCAAAATGAAGACTTAGAAACTCTATGCCGAGTACAAATGGCACTGTTCGATAGAGGAGGTCCAAGAAGCCATCATCTTAGTCAAATATATGACTTTCTTATGACTATTCCTCCAACCAGTGTGGAATCTGAAAGGGCGTTTTCGTCAACGGGCTACTTGTGCAATAAATTGAGAACATCTCTAAACGACTCAACATTAGATAGCTTGAGTTTCCTTAGATCTTATTATCAAAGACTGAAAAAGTAATATTTAATTGTTATTATCCAATTTGTTATTAGATATAGGTATGACTTTATTTTATTTTTTACCATTCGTATTTTATTTTCATTTATGGAACAAGTTTAAGGTGGGCCAGGCACTTGCCAAAAATAAGGTTAATCTATTTGGTTACCTTAAAATATTACTTTTAAACACTTAGGTAGAGGTTACAGATTTTATAGAAAATTATAGATTTGATCTCATTATGACGACAGTCATTTATTATTTCATAGTTGTAATTTTAAGATTTTTTACTAATGTAAGTACTTAAATTTTATAAAAAATGTTACAAGATGTTTACTTATGTGTGCAATTTTATGACTTGTTTTGTTGCCTACTAAGGTTTGATTATTTTATTTTTACCATGGTTCGTTAGACTGATTACTGAATATAAATGATTGATGATATTGTGGTTAAATTTTATTTTTATCACTCCTATCCAAATTATCCGTATTATCCGGATTTATCCGGATAACGTTATCCAATTATCTGAATTATCCGAATACTAAAATGGGCGGATAATTGCATGCCCTAGCCACGAACGTCTTGAATGTTCTCGGGTCCGTCTTGATCCAGGAAAGTACGATGCTGGAGTCCGTCCAAAAAGTCTTCTTCTTCACCTTAAGGTCCATTTCTTCTTCCACCGAATGTGCCAGTCTGCTTCCAAGGAGGGCCGCCTGCAGTTCGAGTCTCGGGATCGACACCGGCTTCAGTGGAGTGACTCTTACTTTCGCCGCCACTAAGCTGACGTGGTAAGTTCCATCTTCATCTTCTGTCCTCCAATAAACCGTCGCTGCATACGCTGTCTCGCTTGCATCCGTAAACGTGTGCAGCTCCCCCTCGGTGCGATGTGGCGCCAGGCATCTAGGAACCTGCAGGTCTTGAAGTAGCTTCATCTTCTCCAGGTAAGTCTTCCATGCCTCGTACTCCCTTTCTTCTATCTCGTCATCCCAACCGACGCCGCTCCGCCATATGTTCTGAAGCAGCTTCTTGCCCTGGACGAGAACCGGTGATGCTAATCCTAGTGGGTCGAAAGTTGACATCACGGCGCTGGTGACTTCCCTCTTCGTAGGCACTTTGAATCCCTGAGCTATTTCTTCTGGCGTGTTTCTGAGGTTTGCCCTGAAGCCGATGGAGTCCCTTTCTGTGAACCAGCGTAGTCCCAGTGTCTTCTCTTCCTTCTCGCCCAAGTTTACTTCTGTCTTCTCGGTCGTTTCAGTCTTCACGTCTTGCAGCAACTCGGGTTGATTTGATGCCCATCCTCTTAGTTCGAAGCCCGCCTTCTTGTGTATGTAGTCTACTTGAGCTGTCACTCTTCTGAAGGTCTCTTCTGAATGGAAACTGTGCAGGTAGTCGTCCATATAGTGGTTCAGCTCGATCGCTCTTACTGCCTCTGGATACTGGTCCCTGTAGTCCGCTGCGTTCCGGTTCTTGACGTAGATCGCTGTGCTCGGAGATGATGTCGCGCCGAAGATGACCGATGTCATCCTGTACTCCTTCGGCGACACGTCGCGTCGATCCCCGCGCCACAGGAACCTCAAGCTATCTCTATCTTCATGTCGAATGCGGACTTGCAGGAACATTTCTTTTATGTCGGCTGCCACTGCTAACGGTCCCTGTCGAAATCTTAATAATACCCCGAAGAGTGACTGTAATAGATCTGGTCCTGGTAGCAATGCGTCATTGAGGCTTCCTCCTTTTGATTTCGCTGCAGCGTCGAAGACAATCCTTATCTTCTTTTTCAATGGATGTACCACGGAGAAGTGAGGGAGGAACCATTTCTTCTTGGAGTCTTCTTGTCCTTCAGGTGCTTCTTCTGCGTACTTGCTGTCGATTAGATGCTGAATCTGCTTGCTGTACTCTGCCTTCAACTGAGGGTCTTTGTCGATCTTCTTCTCGATGTTGATCAACCGGTTCCTGGCAGACGTGTAGCTTTCTGGCATCTGTTCTTCTTCGTTCTTCCACAGAAGTCCAGCTTCGAATCGACCATCTTCAAGTCTTCTGCAAGTCTTCTCTAGGATGGCGAGTGCTCTTCCTTCAGAGTCCGTAGTAGGTCTTCGTGGTTGCACACCCAGCGCCTCGATCGCAAAGTGATCCTTGATGGCTTGATGCATTTCTTCTTCTGGTGTGCTGACATGTAGACACGTGTTGAGGAAGTGTACCACTCTTGCGCCTCCGGTGTCTGACCCGTGGAGTACCCATCCAAGTCCTGTTCTTGAAGCAACTGGTTCTCCTGGTTTCCCTCTTCTTACTTCTCGAGTCACGATCAGCTCCCAATTATCTTGCCCGATGAGCAGCTGTGGTGACTCCCCTTCATAGTATATCGAGTCGGCGATCTTCTTCAAGTGTCGACATTCTTCGATCCTTTTCTTTTCTAGGAACTGTGGCGCAAGCTTCAACTCGTCGATGGTTCGAACTCTCTTCAGGGTCTTCTTGCTTCCCCGATGAACCCCCTTCACCGTCAGGTCCAGCATCTGAGAGTCCGTCTTCCTTATGAGCCTGCCCCCCACTGTTTCGATGACTAGTTCTTCCTTATTTCCTTGAGCGCCGACTTCTTCTGCCACCTTCTGATCCAGAAGTGACACTGTTGACCCTTCATCCATTAAGGCCAATATCTTCTTTGATCCTTTTGACCCGAAGACTTCTACTGGAACGATCTTCAGGTATGCCCTTGCGTTATTCACAGCGTTTACCGATGCCATGACGTTTGCCACCTCTTGTGTCTCCGTCTTCTTTTCTCCCGAGGTCCTTTCTTCTGACTCGACGTGCAGCAGATGATGATGCCACCTTTTGCATTCCTTGCACGGTGGTTTTCTGCAGCTCTCCTTCCTGTGTTTCCCTTGAAGACATTTGAAGCAAACGCGACTCTTCTTTACCATTGCCCAACGATCTTGCACTGACGCCTTCTGGAACTTCTGACATTCGATGATGAAGTGTTCGCCCTCACACACGGGGCAAGTCTTCTCTGGTTGTCTTGAGTCCTTTTCCCTTTCTTTCGTTGAATGCGTCGCCTGTCGTTGAGTCCTTTTGAATCCACTCTTCTCTTCTGAAGTCGCGAAGGCTCCACACTTGTCTGCTTCTATGTTCAGAAACCTGGATACCATCGTCAGGTCGGAGAACTCGCCTTCTTCTGATGCTGCAGTGAAGTCGTACCATCGGAACTTGAGAATCGTAGGCATCTTCTCTATGATTTGCTTCACCATCTCAGGCGAATGCAGGTACTGCGGTTTCTTCAATCCTTTTATAGCTGCTACGCTGTTGTTGATCTGGCTCGCGAAGACGCATATATCCCTGGGATTTTCAGAGATCTTCGATAACGCCTTTACCTTATCCAATTCTGCCAGCACCAGCGCATCAGGTCTTCCATATCTTCTTCTGAGGGCTTGCATGACTTCCAACGGAGATGCTTCAGAGTACAGCAGGCTCTTGATAGCTTCTCTTGCGTTGCCCTTCAGTGCTCTTCTTAGTCGAGCCATGTTTTGAACTTCGTTGAACATCGGTGCGGTATCTTCGTAGACCACCTTGAAGGCCAGCCATTCGCTGCTGTTGCCGTCGAAGTAGGGTAACTCGTGGATGTACTTCGGTTGCGCTGCTGGTCCTCCTTTCGTGGTGAAGGCTTCTTTCAACGCCGTCGCCAACGCTTGAATCTCGATCGTAGCCCTTCCCGCTGAAGAGTTCTCTTCTGGCTTCACCTTCTGTGGCTCTTCTGGTGGGCGCTGATCTCGTAGCTCTGGCTGTTCTTTGTTCCCATCATCCAGCACGGATGTCTCGATCCAGTTCTGCACCTGTGCTGTTCTATCTTCCTGGTCTTCATCCACGGAGTCCTCATCTTCACATTGCGCCAGCTCTAATCTGACACGGGCCAGCTTCGCCTCAGCTTGTGCTTGCTTCAGCTCCAAGCGTGCAACCTCTTCTCTGGCTGCCAGCTCGCGTCTTCTGGCCGAAAAACTCGTGGTCTTCGTGGACCTGGCACGACGACCGACCCCCTTCGGCTTCAGGGTCGTGGCGGAGCCATAATCACCCTTTTCCGGAACATCTTCTGGGGTCTTCTTGGCCATCTTCTTTCTTGCGGCATCTTCCTTCTTCTTATCAGAAGCCGCCGTGGTTTCAGTCGCAGTCGTGGTCTCTGTTTCTGTAGTACCTTCCGTCGTCGCGGTGCCTGAAGAAGTGTTCGTATCGGTTGTAGTTGCAGTTCCCGATGACGCCGACGCAGACGTGACCCCTTCTGACCCCGACGTTCCTTCTGTCGCGTCCTTTTCAGAGGGACGGGACCCGGGGCGTGAGGGGGCATCCTTCTGCGACCTGGTTACCGGCATCTTGAACGCAGTCTTCTGATTCTTCTGAACTCTTCTGTACTCTTCTCGCAGGGATCCGGATCTCGAAGGACCAACTGTTTCGGGCGGCTGGGGTATGGTCAGTACCCGCAGGCACCCTGGGACAATCTCCCAAACGTTTGTTTGACGTACGTTTTTTGACGAACTGTTTGCTGGTGACGTACGTCACCACGCACCCCTGAATGCGTATGTGTTCGTGGGCACCACCCACAAGGACCACGGGAGAGACGGGGAGTTGAAGAGGCGGCGCAGGCAAATAAAACGCAGATATTCTTCTTGAACCTTTCTTGTCCGCAGTTTTCGGCTTGCTTCCCTTTTCTTGATGTTGCCTCTTCAACGGCTGAGCTGCGACTGACTCGAACCGAAAAATGGTTCGCCTTATATACCGGCCTGCCTTACCGGACAGAGGTCCGCGTAATTTGGGCCTGTTTTGCTCGTCAATTTTCCCTTAGCCGAAAACTTTGGACCCCTTATTTTATTTATTTATTCCAATAAATCCTTACAATTTTTATCTTATTAACTAATTATGAACCTAATTAATAAAATAAAACACAAATCTTAACTATTTAATAACTTAATAAAAAAATCCTAGAACAAAAACTCGTAGAAATGTGTGATTCGCAATTTTCACTTTACATTTTTTGCTATAACTTTAAATTGGTAAGTTCTATCCTTATGAAACCTTTTGTATATACATTTTTAAATCAAGATCTAACTTTTAAGACTAAAATCAAATCGCTATGTACACAAACAAAAAATCACTTTTTCAAGTTACGTAATTATTTGGACAAAGTTACTTGAGATCAAACTTTTACTTTACAACTATCAAATAACCAGTCTTATTAGACTGACTAGAACTAGAATATTACGTAAATACACCCTTATATACTAATTAGAACCTTATAAGAAAAATATCAAACATTTAAATCTAATTAGCGCCCTATATTACATACATTATTGTTGATCGTGGATCTCGTCGCCGACACCTATATTAATTATCTAAACGGCAAATCATCATCAACACAGTGGAATGTCGTCCTCTGCAGGACATAGCTTATAAAGTGGGCGACAGAAGTACGAGAAAGTACGCGAATTTATAGTTCCGCGACCTATGTATTTTGCCCACGTTTACGCGTATTTGTTTCTCGTGCCTATATCTATTGCCCATTTAAGTAATTAAGTACCTATCTTCACAACGTCCTGCCTTTGATACCTCCATCCCAGCGAATAGTACCTACTGGAGAGAAGACACAGTTCCAATAAAAAAAATTTTTGCTCTCAGGACCCAGTTAATTTTCAATAAAATGGAAAAATAGATTTTTAAGTGTTCTGAAAGCATGTACGTCACGTGGTACCGTGAATGCCATACAAAATCTATGGTCGTTGTCCATAAAAGGTATGTCTATTGATCGATGGTCTCTACACCCGTCATTTGCGACCTTCACTATCTCCTAGGTCCAGCTTGTGTGCCTAGCAATAGGGTATTTTACTCTATATGAAAAAAAATATATAAATAAATTACTGAAATAGTTTAGGTAAAAAGCAGTCGGAAAATGTTATCGTTAAACAGTCGGAAAAGTTAGTTTTAGTCGAAGTTTTCAGTTTTTATAATCTGTTTTATAACATGAAATATGTTATTTTGCCGTGCGGTAAACCAAAAAGTTTCAACTGTCAGTCAACTGATATTAGGCTTTGTACCTACTTTTATTATTATCGTAACCAACGTAATTTTTAAATTACGAAATATTATTATAATTATTTTTATATTATATACAAGTGTTATACAAAATATCAGGGCATTTGTTTACACAGCCAACTGACGTCATGTCCACAGAGCAATATGGCATTTTCGTCAAACTACGGGCGAATTTTGAAAATGTAAAATTCCATAATTTTATATGCCATACTTTTATTTGCCATAATTTCATTAGAAATAATGCTTCAGTTGCCATAATCGTTAAATTACGTAAAATAATTTTTACTAATTTCATTGGTCATAATCGATCAAGTGTCATAATATTATTAATGATATTCCATAAATTTATTTGCTATATTTTTTTATTTTCAGTAGTTTTGTTTCCCATAACATCTATTCACTATATTATTCATTTGCCCATACTAGTACAACAATGCTAGTTCAGTAGAACCACCTGCAATGTTGATGTTATGATCATGTTAACAGATACAGATCTTTTATTCACAAGGAAACCTAAAAATAAACCTTCTCTATCCATTTGCATGAAATTCTAAGACCTAATATAACTTAGCATACATTTGTTTCTCCTAATTATATTTTCGCATATCATTATTTATGCATAACAGCTTACGCATAATTTTTTAAATCATAATAATGATTAAGCATAACATTCTAAATCATAAATTTATTTGCGCATAATGATATTAAAACTTATTTTTACCATGCATGAAGCAAGCATGCAAACATGTAAACAAGCATACACCATGCACGTAGCAAGCAAGCATGTAGCAAGCAAGCATGCAGAATGCAAGTAAGCATGCACCATGCAACATGCAGCAGGCATAGTTTCTGTCACGGCTCCGGTGCTGCGGGCCTCCGGCGGTCCCACGCGACCTTATCGTCGTAGATGTGTTTTACGCTCACCACCAGCTCCTCAGCTTGCGGGCTGCCTCACCCCTCCGCGCCTTCGCGGGTTTAGATTACACTCTAGGGGTAGGGTAGAGAAGACTACGTGGAGTCGGTTTTGCAGCGATTCGTTTCTGTCACTAACTTTTGTAGCACAACTTATTGTTATTTTAAAACAATACTTTAGCGTGGCACAACAGATTTGCACATTATGCCTAGTAACATTATGCGAATTCAATTTATGCCAAAACAAATGTCTAAAGATTATTTGCTGAGCAAATGAGGATATCTGGCGCGTTGTGTGGTCACAGTTCTAACCTAACCTACCCGTATCGATTTTTACTAACTTTTTATTGTCTAAAGATTGATTACTGTAATAAATCATTTGGTTAGTGGGTGGCCTTAATGGCATTAATTTTTGTACAAAACAATAAACGTTTCTAAATTATATTAAATGTTGCTAATGTCAAGTAACGATTATGTAATGTGTTACTTATAGAAACTAATGATTATGACATATGCTATTATGGCAACTTATTTTATGGCATTTTATGGCAAATGAAAGTTACGACAAATAAGTTAAATAGTGCAAGTAAATATTATGACGGGGGACGATTATGGAAAACGATAATAGTACAAATGATTTTATGGAAAACAAGACAATACCTTATAAGCCTTGTTTTGTTCCTTCCTTTCCCATTAGATAGACGGCACGGAATCTCTAGAACGTCTTCTGGCCCTAATATGCGAAAGCCACGAGTTAGCTGACATGCACCTGCGAGTGGATGAACGAAGATGTTTAAACCTGCTCAATAGAAACAATGCTGCGGCCACCATACGGTTTCCGATGAAGGGCAAGATTAGTACGCGACAGATGAAGTTGAATTGGTGAGTCTATATTTTCTTAGGCACTCTTTTACTTAGGTAGGTATCTATCTATACTTCCTACTTAGGTATCTATCATACTCTTCGAGACTTTTTAGAATAAATTTTGAATCAAGTTAATTTTTAGAGAGATGTATCAATAAAATATAAATACTAAAAATCAACAAATTGAATATACAATCAAATTCACACATGTACTTATAACGTTTAATAAAATCTAAACAATTTGTATGTCTAGTCGTATATTTTTTTATAATATTTCCACCAATGATATTATATCATTGATTTCCACACTTTTGCTGTACGTTGCTGTCAAACTTGACTTACTTTATACCTAAACAAAACTTATTAAGATTTGAAAATAAAATTATTACATCGATTTTGAAAAGCGTGTCTCGAGTCAACTCGAAAGTGCCGGGACCCGAGATAATTAAATTTAGAAAGTCTCGGGACTTCCTATCACGAGATGTGCTAGGTAAATATCTTCCATTTTGCCTTCTCTATCGGGTAGTATAGAGCTCATGCATCCCTAGACAGAGTCATAATTATCATACCAGCCAGTAAGGCCTCTAAGCATCGTTTAAAGCCATTCATCATAGTCTTTATGTCGCTTGTGTAAACTTATGTTATTTCTTAGACAAGGACATCAATAAACTATTTCGTAAGAACGTAGGTACTACCTACCTTGTAAAAAGTTACAAACACGCGAAAATTTTGCCATTTGATTTAGGTACCTACCTACGCCTATAAAAATGCTTGCTAAAATACGAATGATGATGAATCATTATCTAAATAATATTATTTTATCGTTTACAGCATTATTCAAGCTGTCCTCGGATGCCTTGCAATACCGGATCCGTCTTTAAATCAAGAGGCCATGAAAATCATGAGAATTGCTGACAGGGTTTGCAAATGTTAGTACTTACCTACAAATACCTATCTAAGATTAATTTGTGTGTATTTATTAAGACTATTGATTATTATTAAGACTGGTGCCTATAAAAATTCTGGCCTATAAATCGATTATTAATATACGTAGGTGTCCGTGTAAATAATAAAATATAATACATACCCATAAAACATAATAGAAGGAATATTATTAATATATTACTGTATACTATACCTGTACTGTCCCACTGCGGGGCAAAGGCCTCCCTCCATTTCTTCCATCGGTCTCGGTCTTTACTTTTCATAGCGAAAAGTCGAGACCGATGGAAGGAATGGTATTGGGTATTGTCATTTTTTAAGGAAGCCGTTCAAGTCGTCCCGCCTTTTTTCCCGTGGTCTAAAACCGCACCGTCTCGCCATTTTGGGGCACCAATTTTGGGATTTGAGGGCCCATAGGTCGTTTGGTATGCGGCAGACATATCCAGCTCAGTCCATTTAAGCTGGACAGCCTTTTGATCCACGTCAACGATCTGTGTTTTGGAGCGCAGTATGGTGTTCTGAACACGGTCGGTTAATTTAACACCAAGTATGCTGCGCTCCATAACACGTTAGCAAACCTTGAGCTGGACTGAATGCTACTCAAACACCAAGTCTGTGCTCCATAAGTCAAGATGGGGAGAATACACATGTCCATTAGTTTGTGCTTCAGTTACATAGGTAGAGTACCATTGAACTGTTCCTTCTGAGACCAGTAGCTTTTCCAGGCATTTTCTGTCCGGAGTGCAATTTCCTTATCTTGCCTTGTCTATAAAGAGACCACTTGGCCCAAGTAGAGATATTCCTACACATACTGTATATTCTCCCCGCCTGCATGTGTTTCTTGTGGAATTTTTGGTCATGAGCTTAGCCTTTGACATGTTCATCTTTAGTCCAACCTTAAGATTCGCACTGCTGAGATTTTGTAGCATTTGCTCTAGTCCTGAGGCTGTGGGGGAAAAGACGACAATTTCATCCGCGAAACGTAGGTTTATTAATCTCGCTTCGCTATTAACAATACCCCTTTCCTTCCTCCCATTTGGCTGGTAGGTTTAATTAGTACAAGTAACAGAATACTTTGTAGTAGGTAACATTGGTAATGCGACTGAAGAGTGGAAGCCCTATTCTACATTATTATGAATACAACAATTAGTTATTGCTTTGTTAATCTCGTGGTCACTATCGCGACTACTGAGCGTCGGGCCCTGGTCCGATTCTAAAGTCGGGTTGTGTTATTGACGGCCCGAATTTTGGAAGTTGGCGGTGTGACATTCCCGTGCCTCGGGAAGCCGTTGATTTCTCCCCGGTTTTGACGTTTTACTTTCCTATCGAATTAAAACAGTGAGGGAAAAGGGAGTGTACCCGTAGCTATGTACGGGTGCACTCCCTCTTCTTTTTCTCTCTCTCGAGATATTACCTATAGTGCATAAGTGTGTGGCTATAATATAGATTATACCCACACACTTGTGCACTATAATACATCTTGCGCACTTGGCTATTTTCCATTGAGATAGACTGCCGTGACCGATATACGGTCGGACGAATAAAAATAGGTATTATACTAGGTGATTTTTTATTCACGTTCCAAATTTCTCAGGGTGATAGTACCCATGAAATTGAATAACTTTCTCCAAAAAACATGGGTCGAAATATTAAAAAAAAAATCGGACTTCCCATACAAAATCGATCAGCTGACTATTGATTACTATAACTTACTTACGAATATAAAATTATGCTAGCTTTACTAAACTTCCATAATCTTCCAGGTCTTACTAGTCCTGGAAGGTATTATATATCCAACTTACTTACGAATATAAGATTATGCTAGCTTTACTAAACTTCCATAACCTTTCAGGTCTAGTAACATACGTCACCCGCCCAGATCTAATTTCCCAGCAGCCACAGTTCTTCTCAGCGGTTCTTAACTCGATAGTCATAGCGAAGTGCTTTGCAGCCCATCTATGGGAGAACTCTGCGTTTGTGAGCAAGCAGTTGAAGGGCATTGGACCTACTTTTAGTACGTTGCTCGCATCAGCTGGCAAAGTCAACTTTATGTTGCTTGAGGAGAGCCACCCTAGAGACTTGGAAAGGGTGAGTGTACACAGAGGTAGTTCCCAAGCAGAAAACACTTATAACATAGCAGGCCGTAGAACGTATTTCGTGAACGAATAGGGTAGATGAATTGACATACATTTTATAAGGGGTCAAAATGCGATTCTTCCATAGCTATAGTATGGAATTTTAATTTATATTTATCTTATAACGTCACTTCTAGTTAGTCATCTGCCCACTCAATTGTAAAAAGTAACTTAAAATTTTAGAGTACCTAAATTCAAAATAATTCGGGTTTCCAGAGCTAAAATCAAGTGTTTTTTTAGAGAAGTTCTGTCTTAGTATTATTGGATAAAGTTGGACAACTTTATCCAATAATACTAAGACAGAACTGCCCAATTCATGTTAGTGAGCGGTTCTCTAAAATACGTACCAAACAACCTGAAACATTTAGGTACATCATTAGTCATTACACGCTGATATAGTGTTTTATACCAGCTTCAGCGTGCCTATTGTTTTGACCTATACCTACGATTGATTTATCAACAGTGAGATTTATCACCAAACAGTGACACGTCTTTTTGCACGCATTATTATATTCAACGCATGGTAACCCCGGTAAAGTGAATAGGAGGAATTAATTCAAGAGTAGGTATTGCGAATATGTACAAGACTGATTTTACTTATCTACTGTGGTGTAGATATATAAAATCAGTCTTGTACATCATCAAAATATTAATATAAGAGTATAATCAATAGTGAAATTCAGAATAAAATAGAGACCATCTCTAATAGAGATCCCTAATACAGAAAATCAAATTACTGTTAAATGATTAAAGTCTTGACATTAGTATGCTGCCAATTTAATATCAAAATTATTTCCATAGATAATGAACAAAGGACCCCCAGCCGGCAATGTCCTCCGCAAACAAGTAAGCCTGCTGCCAAAATACCAACTGACGATGACTCCCGTAGATGAGAAGACAGTGACCGTGCAACTGGTGCTACTGAACCAATCCCACTTGACTGAGAATATGGAGAATTTGACAGCCGGAGACAACCATAAGAGTTATATCATTGTGGGCGATTCGAACAATAATCTATTATTATTGGTGACTTTCAAGTAAGCTTTTTACCCGACTGCCAAGAAGGATTATGATTGTGGTCAATTAATCGCCGTCCATTGGAGATGGTTTCCTAATTTTAATATAATTAAACCCATGCCATTGTTATGTTACAGGGACAGGGATTTAATTAGTGTTTATGATGGCACGATAATACATGAAGTAAGGCGAAAACATAATTTCGAACACAAAATATTAGCTCACTGCATCAGTTCCAGTTTTGGTTGGTCAATTGTAAAATAATGTGGATATTCAACTATCATATGTATACTAGCGATATCATACCCGCCCCTGCTTCGCACGGGTGCAATGTAAATAAAACTAGGCATATAAACCTGAAAACTGCATTATAATCCGTTGCGAACTTTAAAACATCTAAGCGTATAGACAGTCAGCGAGAGCTACTGTTGTGTACTATGTAAATAAGGTAGCACATAGGTACAATTATTACAAAGTTTCCACGTATTTATTTCAGTTGGTATTGACGTCCAAACAGAATATGTTTTCAATGATTTGGAACCATTCTTCGGAGGACCAGCACAATGTACAAAGACATTGCAAAATCCAACACCAACTAAAAAACCGGCAGAACGGCAAACATGTATAACGGACACATTTAAAGAACGTAAAAGAAAAATTAACCCGGATGGTATAGAAAAGTCAAAAGAAAAGAGGAAACGCGAAAGTGCTATTATAGAGAATTTTAAATATCTCAGACAATCATTTGAAACAGCTTCAAAAAATGTGAATCAGAATATGTATCAACATGGTAAACCTAACGAAGATACCCTAAATAAAAACGCAGATGAATGCTTTCTAAATAATAATTCAATCAGCATTTCACCATACGCTGTAAATATAAGCCCAGCCAGAGATAAATTAAATTCTTTATCTGAACAAATTCCATGTAATGAAGATATGGACAACGATGAGTTTATAGATGAAGAAAAGATTGATAGCATACTTAACGAAATTGAAAATGAAATGGATAAAAGTAAAGCAACCTTAGATAATGCAAAACTTAATAGCAACCCATACATTGGTGAAAGAAATTTGAATGTTCAAAATCCTTTTTCCTTAAAACGAACAGCTAATTCTGATAAAGATATGTCTAATCAAAACTTAATTAGTTACAAAACGGTCAGTGCACCAAGAAAGCGTAAACCTACAACTTCAAAATCAAACTATACCTTTATTGAGTTATTGGAAAGAAAATTAAGTTTGAGCGACGACGAAGAGAAAACTGAGGTTCCGCAAAAAGACAACGGATTTTCCGACACTATAAAAAGTCAAATACAGAAATATTTGATGAAAACACAGGCAAAACAAATTACTGTACCGGATATAAAAAAAATATTAGATAAATCTGATATATTGCCAACTGATTATGAAAATACTCAAGTAATTGAACCTATCAATATAGATTCGAAAATATTAGATAGTCACATGCAAAATTCGTATCCTCGATATGAAATTAAAGAAATATTAGGAGGTACAGATTTAGTCAAACAAAATAGCAACTTACAACAAAAATACAACGAAGAAAATTTAATTTGCAGCGAACATTGCAATGATATGACAAGTAAAAATAATATTGAAAAGCAATCTAAATTTATCGAGGCCGACACGAGTCATTGTGATATTAATATGAAAGCTTCAAAACCTTTGCAAAACATACACGCTATAATATTAAGTGATAAAGATTCTAGAAACAATAGTGACAATGAAGTGAAAGATAACTATTTAGACGAAACATCAATTATAAATTTAGATAAAAGTAATAAAACGATTACAAAAAGAAATGTTAAAAGAAAAGTAGTCAATTTTAACGAAAACAATGAAATTATATGTGTAGAAGAATATAACTTTAAAAAAGAAAACAACAAGAGCCATAATTACGTGGCAAACATAGATTTAGATGTAGTAATGATTAGTCCAACAAGAGTTAGTAGCGAACTTTCTAAAACGAATGACAGAAATATGAACGCTCAGGGTCCAGATATGAATGAACAAGACTTAGTTACAAGAAGTGTTAACGAACGAAGCAATAATAATACAAGTTATGTTCTACTTAACAACAAAGATTTTCAAAACCTTTATGAATCTACTAAAACAGATGCTCTTGCAAAAAGCCCTGCTACAGATATAATACTACGGAATACAAATCAGCTCGTTGAAGATTACGAGGCATCGCATGATAAAACCTTAGTGACACAAGAAGTCAGTCGTAACACTTACGAACCCATTGCGACAGACGTTTTGCCAAAAAATCCATGCTCAGATATAGTTTTGACAACTAAAAATCAACTCGTTGGAATTAACGGAGCATCGCACGATAATACCTGGGCGACAGAAAACATCGGTGGTAACCCTTACGAATTCACTATAACAGATCGAACAAAAATACCACGCTCAGATTCTGATATAGTTCTGAAAAACATAAATCAACTAGTTGAAGATAACAGGGTATTGCATAGTCGCAATACAGACTCTAATCAAGCACAACAATGCACTAAAAGTATTTGTTATCCATACATCTCCAACGATTTGTATCCTTCTTCTGATTTAATGAAAAGTCAGAACCTAATATCAAGTAAGTCTTCGAATAATATAGAAGTAAATAATCAAAAAACAGAATACGTTAAAAGATACACTTATTCAGCTAGTAAAATAGACGTCTGCACTAAACAAACCCCAGAATATTCTGTGCAAGTAATTAAAAAATTGAAAATGGACTTGGATATCACAGCAATAGTATCCCGTAAACAAATTTTTTCTCAGAACAATAATCCGAACAATGAAGAAACCTCTAAAAATAATAAAAGAATAAAAATTATTGAACCGCCGAAATGTGAAAATACTTTTCAAAATAATAACAACAATAGTAGTGAAATTATAACTACGGTCAATAATGATATAAGAAATACACCAGAAGCAAACTTTCCATCAGCTAGTGTATCTATATCCGAATTTAAAACGGAAAAGACGTTTGCGAGGTTGCCAACTGAAACTGTTGTTAAAAATGAAAATACAAAAAATAATGTAAATAATCGGGTTTTGAACGTGGGGCCCAAGGGGCGTGATTTCATGATCAATAAAAAGCAATTAAATAGTGATGGTGATGCTGATGAGATACAAATTCCTGAAAAAGTAAGACACATAGAATTAGAAAAACAAGATAGTTATAATGATAACTCTGAAAACACAAATGGAAAGTTACAAGAAACAGAATATGGAAATAGTCCAGTCAATAGTGATAATAGCTTAAAAAATATATTACAAAAATACAGCGAAATATTAGCGTAAGTTGATGTGTTTTACTTTCAATTTAGTTTAAAGTAAATACTTTACTTCGTGGACCTATCCCTGTATTTAATTATTAATAATTTTCAGAAAAAATGCTGTTAAAACGGTAAGTCTAACTAATAGAACTGTAACTTGTAACAATTCAACCACTATCAAACCTCAAAAGCCGTTTAAAATAACCGATATTCATAAATTACATGCCACATTACCAGCAACTATTATTGATAATAAGCCCGATGTCGAAAAAGATATCCTACAATTCCCTAAAGTAAATCGCTATATGGAAGCTAAAAACAAACGCGAAGATTTAAATACATGTCAGTACAACACACAATGTACCGAAATGAGACATATTGAAGATATCCCCAAATATGAATCTATTACTGATTTGGAACCGATCCATTTACCTGTCCATGTTGATTTAGAGCCTTCTGACGATTACAAAATAGATCAGTCAATGTTTGATCCGAAAACTCTTTTACAATGCGCGGCTGATGATGCGAGCGACGACATAGTTCCGCCACCTCCGGAGTTTTGTGACGGCATTACTCACTTACTTGGCTACAGTGCTGAAGCTTCTATGGCTGATGACAAAGCAAGATTACGTCAGCTTGATATTTTTATGGAAAAGGATATGGAATACGATGAGAGCGTATTTAACAATTCCTGTGCTAGCGATTTAACTCCTACGGAAATTGAAACTTGGAATTTATCTCAGGAAGATAGCTGGCAGTCTAGCAATGCAATTAATTTAAGTCCTGCTAAATCGTTCACGATGGTACGTAAAGGTACTAGTGCAGACTATAATTTTTCCCAAAATAATGGGATATCGGGGCAAAGAAAGTTGGGAATATTTAAATTTAAACAAAAAAATAAGCTAAAAATTAAAAAATAAATTCTCGTACTTAGACTTTGAAATTAATTAGAAATAAAGTTATTTAAGAACGAAATTTTAGTTTTACTGCTTATCTCTTCAGATTCCTGTCCCTTGCTTAGGGTGTGGCGGTAAATTTTAATATACTAATACCTAGGTACCTACCTAGTTCTCGGGAAATAGTTTTCTGTATTTAATTGAAGTAGGTACCTACTTTTTGCGAAAAAAGCTCGCACGCGTCCGTAGATAAATTCAAGGGTGGCGCAGGTTTGCAAATACAAAAATGAATACCATCTATACTAATATTATAAAAATGAAGAGTTTGTTTGTTTGTTTGGATGAACGCGCTAATCTCAGGATCTGCTGGTTCGAATTGAAAAATTGCTTTTGTGTTGGATTGTCCATTTATCGAGGAAGCCTATAGGCCCATGCGAAGCCGGGCCGGGTCGCTAGTATTAGATAACCATAGGATATCAATTTCATGCACTATCAGTTTTCACC
The DNA here is from genome assembly GCA_947361185.1 of Charanyca ferruginea. Taxonomy (NCBI): domain Eukaryota; kingdom Metazoa; phylum Arthropoda; class Insecta; order Lepidoptera; family Noctuidae; genus Charanyca; species Charanyca ferruginea. The sequence continues at coordinate 10,368,745 of OX376070.1, forward strand.
CGTCATTCAGACTGTCCGGTCCGCGGCTTACTTTATTTTTATAATTAGGTACTCTTGTTTCATTGAACTTCATTTAAGGTACATTCATGTACATTGCTAGTACATTCCTTTAATATATAACATGGTATTCATTTTTGCAACAATACACCCGCCATCCTTACCCACACCAATATTTGACTGTATTTTGCAAAGCGGTAACGCTGGCGAGTAGGAACTAAACGTAATTTTCTGACAGTGTAAGGGCGGGTTGCTTCAACGAACCATTACTGACCGGTAATAGTAAAAAATGGCGCTAACTATCGTCAAATCAAAGAAATAGGTTGTTTCACAAAATCATACGTCAAAAAGTTACTATTACCATAGCCAACCAGTCAACGTAATTTTGTGTTGTCAAACAGCTATCGTCAATATTTTGACGTTTGAAGTCAAAATATTATGGAATCTCTTTTTGAATAACTTTAACTGACGGATTTTTATGTCATGAAACAACCCGTTACATTGGGCAGGTTGTTTCAAACAGTCGGTTAACGTTACATAAGGATGGTTAAAAAGTTACTATGACTGATGATGTTTAACGTAAGTTAATTGTAACGGGTTGTTTCATGACATCAAAATCCGTCAGTTAAAGTTATTCAAAAAGAGATTCCATAATATTTTGATGTTTGAAGTAGCTGTTTGACTCAAAATTACGATGACTGGTCGGTTATGGTAATAGTAACTTTTTAACGTATGATTTTGTGAAACAACCCATTTTTTTGATTTGACGATAGTTAGCGCCATTTTTTACTATTACCGGTCAGTAATGTTTAGTTAAAGCAACCCGCCCTAAAACTCACTAAGGGCGGGTTGTTTCAAACAGTCGGTTAACGTTACATACGGACGGTTAAAAAGTTACTATGACGTGCGATGTTTAACGTACGTTAAATGTAACGGGTTGTTTCATGACATAAAAATCCGTCAGTTAAAGTTATTCAAAAAGAGATTCCATAATATTTTAATGTTTGAAGTAGGTAGCTGTTTGACAGCTCAAAATTACGATGACTGGTCGGTTATGGTAATAGTAACTTTTTGACGTATGATTTTGTGAAACAACCCATTTTTTTGATTTGACGATAGTTAGCGCCATTTTTGACTATTACCGGTCAGTAATGGTTAGTTGAAGCAACCCGCCCTATCTCAGTATTTTTCTTTTTTGTAGTTATTTCGTTGAGTAAACCACATTTTGTTGATTTATTTAAATGGAATATACAAGGCCGGAACATTGACGTCCAAAAATAAAATTTAGGTCCCTCGTATCGTGAGGTACCCGAATCACCCCCATGTATGTTCCGCGACTTTTCATAGTTTTCGTCTTATGATATTTTTCTGAATTTTCGAACGGACATCTAAAAACTGTTCTAAAAAAAAAATATACAACATTGTCAAGATGTTTTTCATACAACTGAATCTTCATGAGTCGTACTTTTATGCATCAAATTACCAGCTTCGTAACTGTGATGAAAGTTATGAAAAAGTAAGTCTAAAGTGAAAAATTTACATTCGGTAAATTATGACTTAAATTTTCAACTTGAAATTAAAAATCAAAACAGCTGACTTCAGGGTTCCTAAGAAGGCTTTAAGAATGCGCCAGACTCTCAGCTTTCATAATCATTAAAAAAAGTAGTAACCTACTTACTATAGGGCTACTTACTTTGTTTAAAATCGGCATTCAAAGACAGCGTGGTGCAAAAATTCTTGAAATTATGGGTAATTTCAACCGAGCACCGAAAAAAAAGTATTATTCAGATGGGCTGATTAATACTTTTTTTCGGTGCTCGGTTTTGTCGGTGCGTACATCAGACGCGCTTGTCATAAATGAAAATTCATAAATCGATACGACTGTACGATTTATGAATTTACGGGGGGACCGTCCGTTGGTCGAGCGCGTGCGCATGCGTTCCGTCGGTAGACCGACGCGCTATGGATTTGTTTGGGAACAAACGAATGCGTTCAGTGCTGCACCGATTTAAGTTTAATGAATTTTGCGTGATCCGTTCTCGTGGGCCATGGGTTGTATAAACGAGGGCGCAACTCTTTTACCTGCAATAACTATGTGACTAATCACATAGTTATTGCAGGTAAAAGGTACTTCAAAAGCACTTTTCCAGTGGGTTAACTTGAAAACATTTTGACGCCTACCATTTTTTCATAGCAGTAGGTATGTGTTTAACTCGTATTGAGAATTTAATGCGATTATGAGACGATTATTTACATTTAAATTGCCACTTGAATGGTCATATTCAACTTACAAACTTAAATCGAACATTAAAATGTAAATATAAACAAAAAATTAAAAATGTAAATTACAGCTGGATATCCGACCAAATTCGAATGACTACAAAAAAGCGACGTATTCATACTGTATATCCAATGACCTTCTTAACTTTACTCACTAACTAGTTGAGACGTGTTGTGCCCGAGTAATATTTTAGTAATACTTCTACTACCGTAAAATGGGGTGAATAGAAATCGCGGGGTGAATAGAAACAAATCTGGGAGTCTAATGTTGTTGTCTCTAATTTCTCTATAGTCTGTTATCGTATATTTATTCCTACTTTTTATTAAACGGCAACATTTTTCCATTATTCTGGCTACTCCAAAATTTACGTCAAGTTCCATTACTTAAAGAAAAAAAGCGGTTAAAGTGACGTCTGCGTATGCTAGTGATTTTAGCCTGTGTAAAACTTTTATCAAACCTAAAGTTCTTCAGTTTTATCTCCTTCAAATTTCATGTAATTGGATAGTAAAGTTTCTCATCTCTTAGAGGTACAAAGATGAGAAGATATATTTAATGATTTGGTTTGTATTTCTAGTAAAATCTGGACACTGATACTTTTTCCTATAATTGAGGTGAATAGATACGAGTGGGGGGTGAAAAGAAACGGCTTTAGGGGTCAATAGATACGAAGAAAGGGGTGAATAGGTACAAGTGAGGGGTTAATAGAAACGAAAAGGAGGTCAATAGAAACATAATTTTTCAGGGTTGTCAATCGAGAACTATCACATCACATACTTTAAAAAATATTTTTTACGTGATTTTCAAATAAAATGTGTAATTTTCTATCCTCATCGACTTTGGTCAAATTATTTTAATATTTACTCGACTTCCGATATAAATATTCCTTTTTTTATTTGTTACTGTAGTTCTTAATCCAACTTTATTATTTCTATAATAAACGTTGATTTTAACAGCCCTAGCATTTCTCTATTCACCCCTCTCTCGTATCTTTTGACCCCAGTTGCCAGGTAAATAGAAAACAAGGAGTTTTTTGGGTATTTCTCAAAGACTAATAAAAATTTCACATTCTATCAGAAACTAGGTTGTGAAACAACACAAGACTCGCATAATAAAAACGACTCTAACCCCATTGAGATAGGTACTGTATTAAAATTTTAGGTTTGAAAGTTGAAACCGTTCCTATTCACCCCGTTTTACGGTAGCTGTTTCTGTGACATGCACCTAAGTACATTATAAATTGCCTAAGTGCTACTGAAGGTGAAAGCTACCATCTTCATTCCAAATTTCATTAAAATACATTTAGTATTTTGTGTGTGAACGAAGGACAAACATCCAGACATTTGAATTTATCATATTAGTAGAAAAAAAGTACTATTAAGACCAAAAATGAGAAGGGCGGTTAAGATAAGGTCAAGTATAGTTCAACCACCCTTCACATTTTTGGTCTTCATAGTACTTTTTTTGCTGTAACAACGTTACCCCAGCAGGAATCGTTTTTTTCTAAAACGACACAGCGCACTAATTTTTCATTTGGCGCACATCCATTATTCCGTGCTACCAACCTACCTCCCTAAAATTTTATTCTATACAAACCTTATAATAACGAACTAAAAAAAAAAAGAATTATCGATATTGGTCCAGCCGTTCAGAAGTTATGCGCTTACCAATGAATATAATATCATTGGCGCTTACATACATTTCGGAGATTCATTTTTATACATATTATAGGTATATAGATTTATCCACATCAAGATTTGTGTGGTTGGACCCACGTCCAACCACACAAATCTTGTACATGTATAATGTTCGATTTAAGTTTTATAATAATTTAATGTAAATGCAGTCATTTAATTCACATACAGAAGTTTTTTTTTTTAGAAAAACGTTATTTAATAGTGATGAAGTTGTAACGAAACGCACAGGAAGGCCACCACTATCTATAGTTTCCGTAAGATAGATAACCGTTAATGACGATTGTGAGAAGACTTTCAGGGATACAGAAACATAGGTACCATCAGTAGTGCCGTAGGTGTTATATCATGGGCCAGTAAATGATACTCATTAAAATAGGTAGGTAATAAGTATTTCAATGAAAAAGTAGACTTTATAAGCAACATCAAATTTATTTAAATTAGCGCAGAAATAATTCATAGCAAAAATTAAAGTTACGTCTATTACATACACGTTCAAAAAAAACCATTTCACATAAATAGGTGAGAAGTTTGATAATGTCCACAAAGTTGACAATAATCTACAATTTATTACTATTTTATTATCTTGAGATAAATCACAAGAAAAGTAAAACCAAGACTCACTAAACATAAAAATAAAATATAACTTCAATGCCACGACACTCGGACATTGTAATTTTATTTAGTTGGTCTTGGTTGAACGGAACTCCAATCCTTTACTCGAGTAGTCTTTTCTAACTTGAACAGTGCGATGTTTTACAAGGGCAGGTTGAACTCACACCATTCAATTTAAAAGAAACTTTGTGCGTGCAGGATCCTCGTCATTGCCAGTCATGTAAGGCAAAGCATCGACGACGACACTGTACAGTTAGAAATTGTTACAACCTCTATACTTTGCATTAAAATAATGCCCATTTTCACAGGCAAGGGATCCTAACTTCGCAACCACTAATTCCAGTGATAAATTCACTCTAGCACGTAGTTCTCAGCTTCCCTGCAAAGTTAACCATCTTGTATTCAAAAGAAAACCTAGACTCACTGGTTCAAATTCAAATAAAAACACTGCAATCCTGCCTCACATGATTCATCCACAAATTCCAACCCTTGCGTTTCATAAGTTACATATGCAAGTTCAAGTTGAGCGCAATGTTGGAGCTTGTTACAAAGCAAAGGTCGGGCAGTTCGTCAACAAGACATTACTAGCTGAGAATAATTTTTCCGTTTAATGCTCAGCATGTTAGATAGCTGCTTAACACACGACACTTAACTAATTTTATGTAAATAAGTATATATCTGGTTTAAAAGAAAATATGACTGGCTATGCCATGATTATAATATACATTAAAAGCTAAGACTTCAACTTTTGTTTGATAAGTATACATTTTTATTAATATGAATGCAAAAATCATGCCTAAATAATGCTGAATATTAAACTGGAAATATCCACACGTATTTTTTTTATATTTATTTATTTTATATATTTTTTTTGTATTTTTTTGTATTTTTTATTTAAGTAATTTCCACGCTGGGAAAATTACACTAATTCTATGCAAAGTATAGCTTGTATTTGTTATGTAACCACTCCATACTTTGTTTCATTTAAATTTACGGGCTATGCCATTTACCCTCGCACGTTGGCAGTAATAGTACAAGTGAAAAGTCACTTGCCGATGTTAGGTTAAGAATTTAAAAAGAAACTAGTAGTATATGAAATGCACTTAAGACAAGGGCAAATTGAAGCTACCGAAGAAAAAAAATAATCACAAGTAAGATACTGCAAACATGCCAGTTATAAAGCATAGCCCGAAGTGCTGTTGGCACACAGGCATAATGCCATATTCAAATGGGAAGTGGTGATAAAGATAAGTATAGGCTCAAAACCTAGCGACATCAATCACCACAATTAAGTGCCATGGGTTCACCACTAAAGGGTTACTTGTTACAATAACTCATTCAAAATAATATGCGTGCTGTGGAGCACCTGGCAAGTGGTGCTGATGTCGCAAGATATTGAGGCATTCACTTTTTAGTCATGATCTTGAGGTACTCAAGAGCATTCTGAGCTGCAGATGACTGTGCATCCTTGCTGGTGAGTCCGGATCCATAGCACACAGCCACTGGCAGCGTAGACAGCTGGACAAGGCACTGGCTGCGACCAGTCATTGACTTCTCTTCAATATCCACATAAGTAACTTCAAAAGACTGCTCAGATGCGATTTCTTGCAAGAATTGCACGAAATTGAAGTCTTTGTTGTTCAGCGGGGTCACCTGTTGCAAAATATACATTTTAGTATATTAACAACCACAAATTCTTTTAAAGACAGGAAACAAACAAATAATTGCTTTTATTTCAATTAAAAACCAGTTTCATTAATTGATTCCATATACACCATTAGAAACATATCCATGCATAATAATTCAAAGTATAGCATACCTGCAACTTGGCCAGGTTAGGGCCGACAGACTGTTTGAGATGTTTGTGAAACTGCGACACCTTGTGGCTGTGACTTGTAGTCAGAGTGGAGATTTTACTATCTTTCAAGTCGGCATAACGGGCTGCGACGCCGCCCTAGAACATAACACCAAATATTAAATCAGAAAATAGTAAATTTAAACACAGGTGACCCTTCTGTCCATTCATGCCCGCAGAAGCTGACTGAAAGATAGTAAAACACCTGGCCAAGTGCAAACCTCTCAGGGAACGATACAAAAGAGCCACTCACGTGGCTTATGCTAGTCAAGGGACCTGTTAATAAATGTTTTAGGTAAATAAATTCACGATGGTTATTAAAGTGTAAGTAAACATAATAATTAAACATTGATTATTGTAAGATATTTGAATTACAACAGAAAATTTATGATGTAACAACAAGTCAATTAGCATTGCATGTCTAGATGCCAATAAGTAAAGTTAAAAATTTATGAATTGCAATATACCTCTTCCTCGGGCTGGAATGATTCAGGGGGATTGTCCTGCAGAGCTTGCCACATCTTGTAAGCTGCCTGGCGTTTAGCAAGCTTCTTAGACTTGCCAGTTCCAACTTCACGGCGTTTCAGCAGAGTGCACACAATGGTGAACTGGCGCTCATGTGGCAAACCTTGAAAAAAAAAAAAAAATTAATCAATGTAAATTATTTTAGTGTAATGTTGCATATTTCAATACAAAAAAAAGGCGGACAATTTTATTGTATAAAATAAACTTACGCCTGTTCACATTGTCATCATTCTCAGCATGGTAAGATGGTGGTGGCCAGAATCTGGACATGCAAAGCTCTTGCAACCATCCAACAGGATTGCCCATCAATTTATCTTCAAATGATGATACCACAGTTCCACTGTAAACCAAGAGTCGTAAAATAAATTTTTTTGCTTGCTTTATTTTTATCTAAAAATATGTTGATGTTATTTGAATGTACTTACGTATCAGGTACATTGCCATTAGTAGACTGATCAGCAGGAGCTGCCCCAGTCAATTTATCAAGTAGAGCTTTGGCTGCAGAATGCTTAGCTTCCTTCTTGGAGCGTCCAGTACCCATAGCTGTAATTACATCTGTTATTACATTGTCGTGAATGTAAACACAGTTTTGTACACACTTGCAAGTACTTACCAACAAGATCAGCAACCGTCACTCGGTAACGGAAGGTTGGTTCGTGTATCATGCCCTCTATCTGCACTAGCTCATATTTAGGCACAGTTCCACGACGTGCCAGCAGTTCTTGTAGTACAGACACAGGGGTTTTTAATGGAAGAGACTCCATTTCCTGAAACAGTTTAGGGTAATAATAAATTATAGTACCTAATTCAACTTCAGCATCTTTAAATTGGTTCTGTAATCTTACTGCACATTGATTGGTATACATATAATAAAGTATTCAAATGCATGTTGCTAGCAAAATTGTCTGATATTTAGTACATTTTCAGTAACTTTAAAATAAATATCCATTTGAATGGATAACTATAAAAATATGTGGATAGTACACAAATAAGTGCTTACTCTCTTAGCGGCTTCATCGAGAGGCAAACGCTCTAAGTTGTTTGGAGGCTTTGGTCTGTTTTGGTAGCGCCGGCGCGGGCCATGTGGGGCGTGCTCGCCGTCCGGGCCGGCACCATGCACCGGCATGCCATGCACCACGCCCGGGATGCCGCCCGGCACCACTCCCGGGTGTGGGTGTACTACGTTTCCGTCCATCTATGTAAACAACAACAATCATCAGTCTTCATAACAAATCAACCACTGTACTATAAAACTATTACAGCCATCAGCCAATCATCGGTAGGTTACAAAAAAAAAAAAAACTCGTCGAGCTTGTAACATGACTGCCTGACATAAGCTTGGATAAACCCGTAATAAAAATCAAATTATAAAATTAACGAATAACGTACCTGATGTCTTAGAACATACATTGCAAAAATTTTACAAGATCGTGTTGGATTGATATCACCAGATAACCACTCTGTAGAAGAACGTGAGACTTAATTTATGTAGGTACTACGCGAGAAACAGTTTTTATTTCTTGCAATTAAATAAAACTGGAAAGAACTAGCTCTAGATGCACTGGGTCGATTAATCATTCACGAGAATGCGAACTCTCCCTCCAGTGACTGCAGTTCTGTGACATGGCGGCCGCCCGCCAGCCATTACAGTAACTCAAAATGGCTACACCGCATGCCGGCATCCGGCGCCTACTTAATCATAACAAACTCAATCATGATCAATTGGCACATTTTGATTTTACATGATTTAAGCCGTAATTCTGAATGAAATATAATATATATTAAATGTTATCGTGTTACTTACCATTTTTCCTTTTTTGAAGTAGGTAACTTGCTAGTGAAACGACACTGAAAAGATTATAATTAAATGATTATCTTCTGTAAATAAATATTGATTTGAATGGTATTTAATTATTCGGAAAATGTATACTAACCACGAAAGAAAACTACCCAAGCTGCTTCAAAATGAATTGAATGAAGTGAGCAAAGAATTTCACAGGAAGACGAAGAACATTGAAAATGAAGATTTACCGGTTGTCAGAGTGAAAATTAAAAACTCCCACAACACGACACTTGACCGCCGACCGGTTCATACAACGTAGAGGTTAGAAACGAATAATTTCTTCAGATGTTATGCACGATTTCTTTGAATTAAGCCTAAATTTAATTTTTATTTAATTAATAGTTAAATACCATTTTTTTTACTATTGATAGGCATACCTTTGACCATTTTCTCACCTGATGGGAAGCGATGATGCGGTCTATGATGGAGCACACTTACTTCTAGGCAAGTAAACCGCTTCAGAGTTCCATTATAAAAAATATTAAAACATTTAATATATTTAATACATTTGGGAAAACAAACAGTAGTATAAAAGAAAAAAGTAAAAAAAAGAAAAAAGTATAAAAGAAAAGGAAAATGAGCAATAATAATTTAATTTACTTTAAGTTTCTCTATCTTAGGTTTCGGCAGAAAATCACAAACAAAACTAAGTGTAAACTACGCTTTGATCTGTCAAAATCAGTGTATAAATTTCAGCGCGATTTTCACGGAACGCAGTTTAAGTTAACGCTAAACCACTTCTTTTAATCTCGGACTGGCTTGAAACCTTCGGCGGCGGCGACACGTTGTGGATGTTTCCCACATTTTATTATTATTTTTTGAATCTGGTAACTATTAGTGATAAAATAATAATATATTTATTTTGTTCTCTTGCAACACCATCTATTTAGAATATACAAGCGCCATTCTTGGTGTCAAACCAAGAAGCTTATAGATAAAAGTGGAGGCAACACTCTTTTAGCGAAGCTGACCACTTTGGAGATCTTAGCGCTTTGGCGGTGCGTTAGCGGTAGTTAGGAGGATCTTGATTGACTCTTGGAGATATCAGAAGGTTGAAGAAAATACTCGTTGATAGTGTAGAAGTAATAATAAAGTAATATATTTATTTACAAAATAGTGCGTCTTATATAGTATTTACATGAAGTTCGCTTAACCAATAAAAAACTGTACATTAATTTTAAACAACAAATTTACAAAAGTATAACCAATAGGAACAAAGTAATTACAACCAATCACATCACACTGCACTGTTGTCACGTGAATTCCGCGAGGGGGCGCGTGTGTGTTTCCCGCGCTCGCGCGCCGCGCTGCCGAATGCATAAATATAAGTGCGTGGGCGTCGCGCGCTTCCATTTCGACGCAGCCGCCGTTGCGTGAATATCTGCGTGTGATTGTTTGGGCGCGGCGATAGGAAGACGCCGCGACTCGAAGCTTTCTTCTCGTTTCTTCGCAGTTTGTCAAAAAACATAACAACAGTTCTTTTCAGAACTATTCTCTGTTTCTTTTACGAGAAATGTCAAACGTTATAGTTCTTCTCAGAGCTGGTTGCTTCAATGTTTCTTTATGCAGAAATGTCACTCAAACGTTATGTGCTGTGATGCATGGTGGCTACAGTACTCCCCTTCAAGCGAAGCGTACCGGAAGCTTGACGACGCGGCCTGAACGTGTTGTGTTCTTGACAGCGGGCTGTGACGTCACGTTGTCCGTAGGTACTTGTTGCTTGACTGGTGTGGTACTGGCTTGGGTTTGCTTGGTATTGGTAATATGGTTTTGAGGTAAGGTATTGGTGATGGTAATCTGGTTTTGAGGTAAGGTTTTGGTGATGGTAATCTTGGTTGGAGGTAAGGTATCGGTATGCTCAGCTATGACGTATGCAGGCTTCAGTCGATCGATTGATATGTTGGCTTGCCGATTAGGTAACTGTATGGTATATACCTTTTCTGTTCGGTTTATAACACGATATGGGCCTTCATACGGAGCTTGGAGTGGCTTCTTGACTGCATCAGTTCTGATAAACACGTGACTGCACTTGAGTAACTCTTGATGCACGAATACGCGTTTATTGTTGCTATGATGCTCGGTGACTGATTGCGGTTTGTTTGCTTGAATGATGCTACGCAGTTTATCGACGTAAGTATAGTCCATTGTAGGTGTGTGTGTACTCGTAAAGAAATCACCAGGTAAACGTAGGTTGTAACCGTACGTAAGTTCGGCGGCGCTCACACCGGTGTCGGTGCGCAGAGCGGCTCGTAATCCGAGTAGCACTGTAGGGAGTTCGTTGACCCATGAACTTGTGTCGGAGAGTTTCGCGCGTAAAGATGTTTTGAGCGAACGATGCCATCGTTCGACCATTCCGTTGCTCTGAGGATGATAAGGTGTGGTGCGATTTTTCTTGATACCCATTTGTTTCATTAGGTTTTGGAACAGCTGACTCTCAAACTGACGACCTTGGTCGCTTGTTAGTGTAGTCGGGCAACCAAATCTTGATATCCAGTGTTGATAGACGATATCGGCGATTCGATCAGCTGTTATTTCATCTGTAGGTATTGCTTCGGGCCACTTCGTTAGTCGGTCGATCATTGTTACTAGGTAGCGATAACCTTGAGCTGTTGTAGATAATGGCCCCACCACATCGACATGGAGATTTTGAAAACGATCACATGGTGGGAAAGATGAGATGTTTGAGAATGTGTGACGTTGTATCTTGCTTTTCTGACATTGTATACAGGTTCGAGTCCAACGGCTGATGTCTGCGTTCATTGATGGCCAAAAGAATTTTTGTGTGACGAGTTTACGAGTCGTGCGCGTACCAGGGTGACTGATATTGTGCACGCTGTTGAAAACTTCTTGTCTATGTTCTTCTGGTATATACGGGCGTATATAAGGTGTAGATGTTTCGCAGAATAACTCGATGTCAGTGTTAGGTATTATTATTTTCTTGAGATCGATGTTGTTTTCTTGTAATAATTTTTCAATGTTGCTATCCTTTTCTTGCGCGGTAGCTATGTCCTTGAAGTTTATTGAAGATGGGCAAGATATTGTTTCGATGCGGCTGAGTGTGTCGGCGACGATGTTTTGTTTACCGCTGACGTGACGTATGTCCGTGGTAAATTCGCTGATAAACAAAAGTTGTCTCGTTCGTCTTGGTATTTCAGAGTTTGATTGCGCTTTTGACATTACGAACGTTAATGGTTTGTGATCCGTAAATATAATAAGGTGGCGTCCTTCAAATGTTTTACGAAAGTGTTTCACTGCCATGTAGATAGCGAGTAATTCTCGATCGTATGTAGAATACTTCTTTTGCGCGTCGGTGAATTTCTTGGAATAATATCCGAGCGGTTGCCATGTGTCGTTTAGGTATTGTTGTAGAACGGCACCAGCTGAGTTGTCGGATGCGTCACAGAATAAGGCAAGTGTTGCATGATGTGATGGGTGAGCGAGTAAAGCTGCTTTTATGATGCTGGCTTTACAATGCTGGAATGCTTGCGTTGCCTCATCGGTCCAGGTGATCGGAGTTTTGTCTCGCTTCTTTACGTTGTGTAGGTATGAATTAAGTGGGGCTTGTAGTACTGCGGCGTTAGGTATATGATCACGGTAGAAATTGATCATTCCGAGAAATCTTCGTAGTTCTTCGATTGTAGTCGGCTGAGGGAAATCGGTGATTGCTTGGATTTTATATTGCGGTGGTTTTATTCCTTCTTCCGATACGGTGTAACCAAGGAACTGGACTTCTGGTTTGCCTAGGTTACATTTGGTGGGGTTGATGGTGATACCGTTTTCTTCTAATCGCTTCAGTACTATATGGAGATGTTTTCTGTGTTGGTCTTCGTTTTCTGATGCCAATAACAAATCGTCGATGAAAGGGAAAACGAAATCTAATCCTCGTAGAACTTCATGGATATAACGTTGAAACGTTTGTCCCGCGTTTTTCAAACCTGGGCACATACGTGGGAATTCAAATAATCCCATTGGAGTTATAATGGCTGTCTTCTGGATGTCTTCTTCTCTTACGCTCAGTTGTTGGTAGGCACGGTTGAGATCAATTGTTGAGAAGATAGTTTTTCCTGATAGGTGATGAGTGAAATCTTTGATGCGTGGAACAGGATAGCGATCTGGTATAGTGATGGAATTGAGTCGGCGATAGTCACCACAAACTCTAATATCGCCATTCTTCTTGGGAACGATGTGTAGAGGTGATGACCATGGGCTCTTGCTAGGTCTGCATAATCCTTGTTCGATCATATTTTCGAATTCTTTCTTCACTATTTCGAAACGGTGTGGTGGGATCGGTCGAGCTCGGCTGTATATCGGTGGTCCTGTTGTTTCGATATAATGTTGCACGTTGATATCGGAGCTTAGTTGCATCGATGTTAGTCTTGTTATGCCGGGATATTGTGCTAATATGTCGTGGTATGACTGCGTGATGTCTATGCTGCGTACGGTAGGTACGTCCGATAGTCGTAGCGGGGCGTTGACCTTTAGGCTAGTCACACCGTCGATTAATCTTCGGTTTTTCAGATCGACGATAAGTTGGTGATGATTGAGGAAATCGGCTCCCAGTATGGGTTTGGTGACGTCAGCTACGATGAATTTCCACAAGTACGGTCGACGAAGATTTAAATCGAGTGTTAATGTTTTCTCGCCATACGTAGCTATAGTTGTGTTGTTCGCTGCGTATAGCTGGAAAGGTAGCGGTTTAGGTATTTGTCCCTTTGTTCTCGGTAGCACGGATATGTTTGCTCCAGTGTCGACTAGGAATGATAACTTCGAGTTCCTGTCAGTGACGTATAGGCGGTGGGACTTTTCTTGAACGCCGGTGTCCGCCATTGCCAACGTTCCGGTTAGTTTTCCGAGTTCTGTTTCTTGAATGAGCAAGGCGATGTACAGCGCCTAGCTTCTTCTTTGAAACGTCGGTGATAGTAACAGAATGGTGATGGCGATGCTTCTCGACTGCTGGATGCTCTCGGTCGTGACGTGCTGCGGTGACGAGATGAGTGACGTCTGTGGCGATAGTTGTCGTTATATCGACTTGATTTTAACTCAGCAATTTCCAGTGATAATTTTCTTATTTCGCTAATAAGGTACTGTGTATCAGCGTGTGGTGCGGATGGTGGTGGTGGTGGTGTTGTCTGCACGACTGCGACTTCTGTTGCTGCTGTCTGCTCCATTATCTTGTCAGCGAGTAGAGCGAGTTCATCGAGTGCTGTCTTGGTGCTGAATGTTTCGCTGACGGCGAGGACTGAACGGACGTGTGATGGAAGATGGTTGGTCCACATGAGTCGCAGAGTGGATTCCGGTATCTTGTCTGTAGCAAGATTTCGCATGCGCCGGAGTAGTTGTGTCGGCCTCTGGTCTCCGAGTTCCATCTCAGACAGCAGTTTCTGAAACTGACGGCTGTCGGACTCTTCGTAGGCTGATATGAGTCTTTCCTTGATGGCCTTGTATTGATCCGTCTCTGGTGGGTTGTAAAGTAAGTCCATGATCTGCTCGATGTCTTGTCGCTCGAGCTGTGCAATGACCATCTGAGCGAGCTGGCCTTCTCCTTTCTTGAGGTCGTGAGTTGCTGCTTCGAAGCTGATGAACCAGAGTCGTGGTCGATCGCGCCAGAAAGGTGGGATGCGCATGGTGAGGGATATGCCGGCCGCTTCCACCTTCGGGCTTGAGTGCGATGTTGAGCTTGATTGTTCTTCTGTTTGGCAGGGATTCGACATCTTGATGTTGAGGCGATCTTCAATTTCTTCACTGTGTTCTGCACGGGGTAACCACTTTAGGTGGATCACGTCGGGGTCACCACTTTAGCGAAGCTGACCACTTTGGAGATCTTAGCGCTTTGGCGGTGCGTTAGCGGTAGTTAGGAGGATCTTGATTGACTCTTGGAGATATCAGAAGGTTGAAGAAAATACTCGTTGATAGTGTAGAAGTAATAATAAAGTAATATATTTATTTACAAAATAGTGCGTCTTATATAGTATTTACATGAAGTTCGCTTAACCAATAAAAAACTGTACATTAATTTTAAACAACAAATTTACAAAAGTATAACCAATAGGAACAAAGTAATTACAACCAATCACATCACACTGCACTGTTGTCACGTGAATTCCGCGAGGGGGCGCGTGTGTGTTTCCCGCGCTCGCGCGCCGCGCTGCCGAATGCATAAATATAAGTGCGTGGGCGTCGCGCGCTTCCATTTCGACGCAGCCGCCGTTGCGTGAATATCTGCGTGTGATTGTTTGGGCGCGGCGATAGGAAGACGCCGCGACTCGAAGCTTTCTTCTCGTTTCTTCGCAGTTTGTCAAAAAACATAACAACAGTTCTTTTCAGAACTATTCTCTGTTTCTTTTACGAGAAATGTCAAACGTTATAGTTCTTCTCAGAGCTGGTTGCTTCAATGTTTCTTTATGCAGAAATGTCACTCAAACGTTATGTGCTGTGATGCATGGTGGCTACACTCTAAATACCTAAGTGAAGCCAACTGTGGGCAGACGCTCTCTTTCTGAATGCATACATAAGATAAAGAAAACACATATCACTGTCTCGTTCTTATGTATGCATTCAGAAAGAGAGCATCAGCCCACAGTTGGTTTCAAGCTTTTTAACCCCCGACGTAAAAACGACGGGGTGTTATAAGTTTGACGTGTCTGTGTGTGTGTGTGTGTGTGTGTGTGTGTGTGTGTCTGTCTGTGGCATCGTAGCTCCCGAACGGATGAACCGACTTTGTTTTTGTTTTTTTTATTTGAAAGGTGAATTAGTCGGGAGTGTTCTTAGCTATGTTTGATGAAAATCGGTCCAAGATGGCCGCCGCTACAAAATAGCTAATCACATATTTTTTCACAACTCCATCAATATGGGTATCAAATGAAAGGGCTTCACTAGTAGAATACTTTACACTATGATAAATTTCAAAGCCAAGATGACCGGCACCACAAAATGGCGAATTATATATACCAAACGCATTCTCAGAGTGATATCTTTAATATCAAAAAATATCCATGTGACGAAATACAATTTTAGACGTATCTACAACTTCTCAAAACCAGACTAAATTACATTTAAAAACTTTCAAATAAAAATTAAATTAAAAATTTAAAAAACCCCCAACGCAAAACATAAAAGCAATTATTTAAAAAGTAAAAAATAATATCTTTTGTTGAGCCATCAAATGTTTGTTCGTTGAAATGGCGCTATAATGTCGCGGCGGGGTACCGCTAAGTCAGCAATAGCTAAATAGGTAAAATAGCGAACTCATGGATTTGCAATGAGATCTGACTTACGCGGTACCCCGCCGCGACATTATAGCGCCATTTCAACGAACAAACATTTGATGGCTCAACAAAAGATATTATTTTTTACTTTTTAAATAATTGTGTTCTAAGTGTTGGCTCCATTTATACCTATTTCTTCATGTGTCAAACCCATTAACTACCTACTCATCCAACCAAAAAGAAACTATTTCCGGTCAGCAAATTACCACAAGTTACAGTACGGTCAACGTATCTTGGCGCGTCTGAAGTTAGCCGATTAGTTGCGCAGTAGACAATTTCGTTCCTAAAAGTTCCATTGCGCAGCCAAAAAGCTAACTTCAGACGCGCCAAAATACGTTGACCGTATTGTACAAACATAATGCCCGTCACATACGTAGCTGTAATTATAGCTAGCCACCACACACGGTAGCTATAATATAATAATAATAATATATTTTCGCCCTTATGACGTCTGCGATCGTTGTTTGTTTCACATTTTTGAAATATATTTATTATACATGTTTATAAAAATGTTTGAACAAATAAAACACCATCCCTGATTTTTGTTCATGCCATCTAAAAACAGATTTCTGAAATCTTTAATAATGTCTTTGACTTTAAATGTCTGTAAAAAAAATGTCTTATCACACAGATCCCATGTTTCATTAGATTGTTTACGCATTATGTTAACCAAATAAAATAAACAAATAAATAACATAATCTTTCAAATTGGCCATTATTTGCAACTAACTGCAATATTTTGGTTTTGTCATCAAAAATCATTAAAATTTTGCTAAAAAAAAATTGGTCACACTTCGGCTAAGAAAAGTTCGGTTCAAATGGTTGTGATTGACCATCATTATCATGTCAACCTTTAAACGCCCACTGCTGGGCATAAGTCTCCCCCAAGGGGGATTCTATACTAGCTCCGCTTCACGGCTTTGCATCGATCTACCAAACATCCTGTATATTATAGCTGGGTCTGTGGTCACTCGAAGATTACTATAGAAAATATATCATAATATCAAAGATTGTTCAAAGTTGCTATATGCCAATAACTTGCTTAATGCTATATGCTTCATATTTTAAGCATGCTTTTTACATGATATTTTATAGCACGCTTTTTATATGCGTATTTGTTTTGGTGGCACGGACGGGCGTGAATAATCCAAGCGCGGTGACTCGCAGCTCCTACCCTATCGTCAGACAGATAGCACGCTTTATAAGAATACTAGCGACCCGACCCAGCTTCGCATGGGTCTATAGCCTTCCTCGGTAAATGGTCTAACCAACACAAAATGAATTTTTCAATTCGAACAAGTAGATCCTGAGATTAGTGCGTTCAACCAAACAAACAAACAAACAATCTCTTCAGCTTTATAATATTAAAGTATAGATTACATCGCATTTATGATATGTTATGATAAAATGGAGTAGTAAAAAATACAATGAACTTTCCTTCATGCTTTCCAGGCTTAGGACTGACTGTAATAATTGGTAAAGTGTTATTTTATTATGAAATAAAATTTATTATTATATTTAGTCAATATTACGTGTCCTATCACTGTTTACATTGAAACTACAGCACAAAGCAAAATAGCGTAGGTATATTACGTGAGCCGCCCGGAATTGCAAATTACGCGCGCGACCGATAACAATCGCTAGCATGCGACGACTGCCCCCCTGCTTAATGCTGCAGATGAATGCAGACGCGCAGAAGCGCAGAAGCATGAGGCTTACCTAGCCTGGGTGACGCTCGTCACCGCAAAGCAAGGTATTTACGCCAGAAGAAGACAGCCTTTAATAGAGCTGCCAAGTCTTGCAAGAAGGTTATACAGAGGGCTCAACATGACCACATTAGTCGAATAGGAAACAAACTTGCCTCGTACCCTGCGGGTTGCAAAGCTTTTCGGTCCCTAGCTAAATCGGTCGAGTCGAACTTCTGTCGCCCCTCACTACCTCCATTGCTGAAGCCTGATGGTACTCTGGCTCACACTGCAGAAGAGAAAGCAAACCTATTTGCCTCTCTTTTTGCAGAATCTACGCTATCTTGATGCAGGAGACGCGACTCCTCCAACTTTGCCTGGCAGCACGACATCGATGTTTGATACTCGCATTCGCCAAAAGGAGGTTCGAAAAGCGTTATGCAATTTTGATGTGAATTAGGCCAGTGGACTAGATGGTATTCCTGCTAAGTTCTGAGGACCTGTGCTCCTGAATTGTCTCCTGCGCTGACGCGCCTCTTTCGGCTCTCTCTCGAGACTAGTTTGGTGCCGCAGTCATAAAAGCTTGCCAACGTGCAGCCCGTGCCCAAAAAAGGTAGTCATGATGCCGATCCTACAAACTACAGGCCTATCTCAGTCACGTCCATTCTCTGCAAGACAATGGAGCGTGTTCTCAACAATAGGTTCCTGGCGTACCTTGAAGCTAATGACTTCCTCAGTTATCGTCAGTACGGCTTCCGCCGAAATCGGTCGACTGGGGATCTTCTAGCTTACGCCACTCACATCTGGAGTGAAGCCATCGAGAGGCACTTGCCGTCTCCCTGGACATCTCGAAGGCCTTTGATAGGGTATGGCATGATGGCCTAATTAGCAAGCTCCCATCGTTTGTCTTGCCCGCTGGTTTCTGTGTATGGATATCGGATTTCCTGAGAGATCGTTCAATACGAGTAGTCATTCAAGGCTGCTCGTCTGTTCAAATGGCTGTAAATGCCGGGGTGCCTCAGGGCTCAGTACTCTCTGCAACCCTTTTTCTACTGCATATCTACGATCTGCTGAAACCCGGTACCATTGGGTAAGCAGATGACAGCACGGTTGTAGAGACTTACATATCCAGCGCAGGTGCCAGTGCGGCCGAAATCCAGACTCACAGGAAGTCCATGGTCGAGCGCTTAAACTTGTCCCTCAAGGCAGTCTCCGATTGGGGCGATGCCAATCTGGTCAAATTTAATGCAATGTCGTTTCTCTGCCAAAAAGAGGCCTTTCAATCTGGCCCCTACTTTCCGAAATGTATCCGTTCCGATCACCGACCATCTTGAGCTTCTTGGCGTTACTTTGAAGTCGAATCTCAATTTTGGGTCGTACATCGAGTCAAAGGCCCAACTGGCTGCCAAAAAGCTAGTAGTCCTCGCCGTCCTCGCAAAGGTGCGAAAGTACTTCACGTCGGAACCACGAAGTAAGTATAACAGAGGAGATAACATTATCGAATTTTCCCATAGAAAGATGCGTGACACTTTTTCAAGCTAAACCCTGCCCATTTCAGGTCTAGCCCTGCCCATATCTAGTCAAGCCCCGCCTTTTTTTCTAGCGATGAATAGCAAAAGCTAAAAGCTGTCATTTTCTACGTGGTTTAGCTATATCATGCTAGATGTCTCTATGGCAATATGTATTCGCAACACAGGGACGAACTTAGTACCTTTTTATTTTTTGCAAGGATTTTTCTTATAATGGGTTGTGAAAATAAAAGGGATGATGCGTCCCGAGTGTTACGCAATTAAGGTGCTGTATAATACACAGCGAATATAGTTAATTGTTGCCACGGCGTACTGGCAACATAAGTACATATAAATATTAAAATGAACTTATGCAAAGAAGAAAGAACAAAATACAACAAGTTTTTAATTCTAATATTTTTTTTTATGTGAGCAAACTATATTATATATATGTATATATTATGCCACCATAATAATCGTCGCCGCCGTTATTAAATTATTGAATTCTAAGTACGGCCCTGCCATTATTTTGCTTGTCAATTCACCAATGTTGCAATTTTAGGGATTTTCCCATTTTTAGGGGAAAAATAACATAACACACACTAGACAAAATAATTATGGATTACGGCGATTTTTATTTTTATTCGAGGATTTTGAATTTAATATAGTTTTGTCCCGAAAAAAATATATCTTGATAATTAACAATGTAACATGGCGAAGTAAATTATAGGTAAGTAGTGCTATCGGCGGCGCGCGGCTCTTCGGCGTTTAATTTTGATTTAATATTATAAGCTAGATATGCACCATGCTTTCATGTTATACGAGCGTGCAACTGGCGATAGCGCACTATTCTGTGGTGGATCAAATAGTTTATTGTAATATAAAATGAATTATGTACGTCTTTTTCCTAAAACGAAATTGCGCCGGAAATCAAGGAACTTTTTGGCCTCCATTTTATTTTAATGAGGGTCATTAAAAAAGTTTTGGAAAAATTACATTTTAAAGTTATAACCCTGGTTTTTTTTGTTTCGCTACCTCACACTAGATGGCATACGGAACTAGAAATGGAAAATTTAAATTTAAAACAACAATACGATACATTTAATCGACAAAAAAGGATCAAGATAATCTAAAATGTATTTACAAACATACGTAATAGTTTTAAACCTCTTCATAATATATTTTCACATAGTTTTTTTACCGTAAAGGTGGCGCCCTCCCTCTTGTTTCGAGTAGTAAAATATCTATGACAATGACGGTTTTTTCTAGAACTTTGCTGTTAAAATACGCAAAAAAAAAAACGCCTTATGTGGCATGAGAACGTTTATTGGTGTATGTTTAGCAATTAAGCACATAACATTTCATGTTTTAATATTTATAAATAGAGTAGTTAATAAAAAAATGAATAAAACTAGAATGTCCGAAATGTCTGGTGCACAAGACGGCTATAGATCTAATGACCGAAGCCACGCCCACTTTGATGACGTCATTGCACCAGTGCGTGTCACGGTGCACCGGTGCTATGGGCATCTCCTCTATTATACTTACTTCGTGGTCGGATGCACAGCTGAACAGATGCTGAACCTTTACCAAGCACAAGTTCGATCGTGCATGGAGTACTGTTCGCAGCTCTGGGATAGATCTGCCAAGTACCAGCTGGAGGCGTTGGAAGTTATTGAAAAACGTGCCAAGAGGCTCATAGACAACGACTTCCTGATTAAGGCTAAGCTCCAAAGCCTTGAACATCGCCGCGCCATTGCCAGTCTATCGGTCTTTTATCGGATACATTTCGGAGAGTGTGCTTTGGAATTGCACAACTTAATTCCCCCATCCTCATTCCATAACCGGACGAGCAGGGATACGGCGGAGCGTCACCGCTATACGGTTGAAGTTCCACGGTCTCGAACCAAGCGCTTTGCTTCCACATTTATTGTGCGAACTGCCAGACTGTGGAATTCACTGCCAGCCTTTCTATTCCCCGAGACATATAATCTGGGTATCTTCGAGGCACGAGTGAACCGGTTTATATTTCATTATAAAAAAAAAAAATGCTATAGTGTGATACGGGACAGACACGGACACAGAGAGAGAGAGAGTGCGATTTATTGCATAGCAAATAGCAACAAGTGAGAGCCACGATAGCATTTGCTATATGATATTTTAACCACCACTATGGCGATCTCTGGGGGAGGCCTACGTACAGCAGTGGACGCCAATAGGCTGATATATATATACTAACACTATTATAACATCTATATGTACACACATGAATGCAATAAAGACATTTGATTTGATTGGATATATATATACATATGCCTTGCTATGAAATATATTAATATTTATTATAGCTACGTCTGTGACGGGCTTTATTGATTAAATGCAGATTTTTTTAATTTTTTTTTTGTGAAACAAAGTAGGTATACTTAAATCTCGTGTCATCATGTAATTCGAAACAAATGCATACGAAATGAGTACCTAGCTAGCGCGACAAGAATATTTGAACCTTATTCCTTAAACAAAAGGCAGATAGACCGCGCGAATCACTGATAGTGAAGCCGCCAAAGCAAATACAAATTCAAAAGTGTTAGTACAGCACCGAGCACGAAGCGCCGCTTCATTAAAAAAAACAAATACAAATTCAAAAGCGAATACAATCACGAGATTATAGGTACTTATTCACTTTGATTTATATTTGCTTTGGTGGCTTCACTCTTAGTCCTCACAGTGTCTATCTGCCTTTTGTTTCATAACCTCAGCAAGCTCAGCATAAACCATCCCATTTAAATTATTATAATATTACTAGCGGGCCTAGCAGACGTTGTCCTGCCCATAAAAAAGTCCTAAAACTCAACTGCAGCGCCACCTGCCGGGTCCAATTGTGAATCTAAACCATTCTCGAATCCACTGAAACACACACAAAAAATTTCATCGAAATCGGTTCAGCCGTTTAGGAGGAGTTCACTTTCATACACACGCACAGAAGATTTTTATACATAAAATAAGATTAGGCTATTCATCCTATAATACCTACAAAAACTTAATTCCTTTAACGTATGGTATTTGGACGACGGAACTCTAGGAGGTGATGTCTCAATCTTAGCCTAGATCTGAATTCCTCAAAATGTGAAATTTTTTCTTTGTGACTGACTCTACCAACGAACAAAAAGTTTAGATGAATGCAATAGCTCCACAGATCAAAATGTTAGAAAAAAGCTCACTGCACCTCCTCGATTCCCCAATTTTAGACGATAGTTTTGCACCTTTCATTGACGAAAAAATCAGACGATTTGACGATCTTCTTATTATTATTATTCGATATTAGATTTAGGAGCAACTTGTATATGTGCGCCAACGCAGGCGAGTATAATAACGCGATGGTTAGCCAGTGTGATACCGAGTGCTGCCGCATACAGGTCTTGTGTTCAGTAGTATATAATAATATATTAGTCTATGGTCGTGTGTGCGGGACCGCGAATAAATGTGATACAAGTTTAACTTAATCTCCCATTGCTTATTGCTATTCCTGTGTGTTGAGTGATCCCACACAACAGGCCCTTGCTATGTAACATGTTATTGTATTTATGCTTTACAGGATTATCCGATTTCAGATCAATGTTAGTGTCTCCAAACACATATAGATCGGTGGTAAGTGAATACTTGTGAATACTAATTTAGCGCAGTTTGAAGTTCGTCAATAAATGAGATTTTATTATAACTATGTAGTCGGTAAACCGCACACAGATTTGCGACGTAGCCCGATTGATGGTGGTGATGACACAGAAGATGTCTGTGTCATCACCATGCCACAGACATGTGTGATGTGTGACATGTGTGTGTGTGTTTGGTTTTCTTCCCTATCTTCGGTGGCGTCAGCAGTCAGTTCTTGCAGGAGATTCTTTTTCTAACTGGTGTGATTTTGATGCTGGCGTCCCTCAAGGCGGTATTTTATCTCCACTTTTGTTCTCTATTTTTATAGATCTTATTACCGCCGAGCTTCAGTGTGCGTATCATCTTTACGCTGATGACTTGCAACTGTACAGTCAGGCAGGTGTTGACAACTTATCCGATGCGATTGAGGAACTAAACCGGAATTTAGCAGTGGTGAAAGATTGGTCGTTTCGGCGTAACGGTTAACCCAACCAAGTGTCAGGCTATTATTATAGGGAGCACCCATAGCTTGCGAAGGTTTAGCGGTGCCGCCGATAACCTTTGATGGCACAGTTATTCCGTTTAGTTCCGACGTCAAGGATTTGGGTTTGTACGTTGACACTTGCCTAGGCTGGCGAAAGCAGGTCGCGAATGTGAGCAAAAAAGTCACTGGGACATTGCGGACGCTTTATCGATTCAAAAATATTAATTGATATTTTTCTTATTTTTTCTTTCTTTTTGTCTTTCTTCTTTTAATATTACATTTTATATTTTTCAAATAAAATTTTCATTTTCAATATATAAACGAAGTCGTAGGCAACATTGTTAAAAATAAAGAGAAATATTAAAAAGTATTTTTCGAAATGTCAATTTTATTCCTCCACAATTACATAGCTCCACAGTACATTTGGGCTGGTGTTTCAAACAGTTGCATCTTGTACTACAAGATTTCAAGCACCTATATCTAATCAATTCTAGGCATGCTTGAGTAGCCATAAGATTTTGGGTCCACAGTGGTACCCAAGTTTCATCCTCTTTCTGTCAACCAACAACAATAATGTTTATTTATTGTAATTGTTTTTAGAATCTACATTAAATGGGCTTTTAGAGAGTATTTTTTATAAACCAAGTTTCATATTATGTCGTCTGATTGCATTATGTTACTACTAAAAGTTTATTATTATTATGGTATTGCCTCATATTTTGCTACGGAACCCTACAAAACTGGTATGACGCATGAACGGGGCACTATCGATTTACCTGAAACCGACACTAAACTTGATTCAAAAGTCCAAATAAATCCGCTATAATAATTTTTCTGAGCGCCGGGGGCCCTCCCGGCGCTCAAGTTTAGTGTCGGTTTCAGGTAAATCGATAGTGCCCCGACCCGTTCATGCGTCATACCAGTTTTGTAGGGTTCCGTAGCAAAATATGAGGCAATACCTCTACATTAAATGGGCTTTTAGAGAGTATTTTTTATAATAATTTTTCTGAGCGCCGGGAGGTCCTACCTTTGACCCCCCCTCCCCCCTCCCGGTCGCGGAGTTCAGTCTGCCTACCGGGCTGTTTGGGCTTAGGTAAACGTGTATAACATCCGTACCACAGAGTAATATAATATACTTATACAGATCCGTACCAAGTAGCATTGCTGTACTCAAAATTGTAACATCTCCGTACAAATATTCCCAATAGGACCCGGACTATAGTATCTTTTTTGCATTTATTTGAACTGGTGTTTCATCATCTTCGTCGTCATCTTCAGGAGTAATGATGGATGAGTTTCATCTCGGAGATTCCTGCTGACATTCCTGGCAAGTCCATTCCAGACTGGGTCCAGCTTTTAAGGCGGCGATCTGCTTATTTGTTAATCCTGTACTTTTTAATTAATTTTGGATTCAGATGCACAAGCCTCTCGCATTTACCGCACTCTATACCAGGTGAAGTTTTATTTATATTTTTCTTTCAGTTATCACACTTAGACATTTTTTTTCTATACTGCGGGCTCAGATTATGAAACAAAAGGCAGTTAGACCGTGCAGAACATTGAGAGTGAAGCAAAAAAAGCAAATACAAATTGAAAGCGAATGCTTACAGCCTTGTAATTGTATTTCTATTTGTTTTTTTTAACGATGCGGCGTTTCGTGTCAGTACAGCACGAAGCGCGTTGTAGGTATACGCTTTTGAATTTGTATTTGCTTTTTTGTCTTCACTCTTAGTGTTCCGCGCGGTCTATCTGCCTTTTGTTTCATAATCTGAGACTGCGGGTATTAGTTTTAGTTAGGTTGACGTCGCGCGTGCTTCGTCGATGACTGGACAGTTAAATTTGACTGGGCAGGTAAAATTGGTGTCCCCTTGTTTTGCAGACAGAAAATGAAAATGATTCAAATAATATCTGGTCCTCGTATTTTTATTTCGAATATTACCTATTGTTTCAAAGACTAATTGAATAACGAATGTGAATGAAACATATTTCACAGAAACACAATTCATTGAATTTTTAATCACATTTTTTTGTTTAAGAAACTTATCAAACGGCAGAATTATTTTTTAACGAATATTGTTTGTTCGGTGTATTTTTCCATGGTATTTCAACGCCATATCTTTCCGTGGGTGTCGTAAGAGGCGACTAAGGGACTCACCAGAGAATGGGCAGCAGCTTCTCTGTGCTTTTGTAACAACCATAGTGCTATCGCCAACCCACCTGCCAAGCGTGGCGATTATGGAACCCCCCCCCCCCCCCATTTTGGGTTAGGCCTATGTCCAGCAGTGGACGTCTTTCGGCTGAAATGATGATGATGATGATGATTTCAACGAAAATGTATCTTAAAAAAAATAGACAATAACAAAAATATTGTGTGCTACAAAAGTTAGTGACAGAATCGAATCGCTGTAAAACCAACTTTACGTAGTCTTGTGTGCCCTACACCTTGAGTGTAATTTAAATCGGCGTAGGCGCGGAGGGGCGATGTGACCTGCGAGTTGAGGAGCAGGTGGTTGTAACCCCTGCGACCCTGCGAAACCCTGCGACGGTAAGGTCGCTTGGGTCCGCCGAAGCCCCGCAGCGCCGCAGCACCGGAGCCATGACAGAAACCATGCCTGCTGCATGATGTATGCTCGGTTGCAGGGTGCATGCTTGCGTTCATGCTGCAAGCTTGCTTGCATGCTGCATGCTTGCTTGAATGCTGCATGCTTGTTTGCATGCTGCATGTTGCATACTCGTTTGCATGCTACATGCTTGCTTGCATGCATGGTGTATGCTTGTTTGCATGTTTGAATGCTTCTTACGGGGAAATTTAAACTATATTATGTTCAGAATCAACTATTTTATTCCGTGATAATACATGCACTTAATAATACAAATAATGAAGTAAATATTGGCTGGCCCAGCCGCGGCGACAAACGTTAAAATCATCTGCGACGATAAATAAGCTCGCGTGGGACCGCCCGGAGCCCCGCAGCGCCGGAGCCGTGACAGAAAACATGCCTGCTGTATGATGCATGCTCACTTGCAGCATACAAGCAGTAGGTTTGGCTAGAACTGAGACCCCTATTCTCGGTAATAAGTTTTATATTAAATTAACAATATAGGGAATAATAGGGATTAAGAATATTTGATTTTCTATGATATGATTATTTTAACATTAAATGTGACATTCATCGTAACATTAAAAGTGAAAATCAATGATTTAAAAATCTTCAAAATAAGTATTCTGCGTATTGATTATTTTATGAAACGAAATTATGAGACAATTTTTATGTGAAACGATATTCTATAAAACTATTAGCTATAAAACAACGTATAACCAGTTAAATTAATAGGTACCCACTTATTTAAACGTGGTTTATCTTTAGGTGCGTGCTGTGTTGTATATGCAATTGATACACAATTTGATTTTATATATTTTTGTGAAATTATCAGTTTTTAACCGACTTCAAAAAGGAGGAGGTTCTCAATTCGGTTGGTTTTTTATTTATATTTTATTCAAAGCGAGGAGGGCTTCTACAGTCTTCGAGAAGAAAATAAAATAAAATATATGCTGCACTAGCCACTTATGGTGACGACATGTTCGCTTAATGTTTGCAAGGGACTGTGGACGGTGCAGATGAGCGTACCGTCTCCATCAGAGCGGTTACAGGAGCGCAGAGCGCAAGAGGTTCGCGAACAGAGTGGATACCCGGCTTTAAATTATTGTAATTAGGTGCGAATATCGTTTATCATCTTATAAACTTAACCGATAAGGTCGTATGTGGCTAATCCTACAAATTATCTATTATTATGATCAGCGAAACTTACAAAAATATCGGTAGGTACGGTACAATTTTTTTTACATAAGTTCTAAACCACCTGTTTTATTTTCTATCAAATTGCACCAGAATTGTTAAATACATGGCAGACGATGCAAGTATCTGTAATGAAAGAAACATAGTTTTAATGTTTTTATTCATAGAGGTATAGCTACCATCTGTTCCCGGCCATTTTCCCGCTAGATGACGGTGTGGTCAACATTATTATTTTATTTTGTTTTATGTGCAATCGAACTTGTAATTGTCGGTTAGCATGACTCGTGCATTACACTTTATTGAACTTGGTCATATCATTTGCTTAAAATCCACCCAATTTGATAGAAAGTTCGAAAATAATATCTGACATTGAATAGTGTTGTTTTTTTTTTTAATATAGTAAATAATAATAATATTCTTTATTTAACCCTTACACGACCATAAGGTTGCTAAGAGTAAATATTAGTATGTTACTGTGCATTTTAGGTTATTTAGACGTAAAATAAATAAAATTGGTGAAAAAAGTACAAAACAAATGTCGTTTTTTTGGAATTTTATGGGAAATATTTTTCTCAATGGACTATAAAGGTAACAGAAATCATAGTGAGACTTATTTTGCAACGTGTTTTATTTACTCATTTATTGTATACAATAATATATCACATGTGCGCCATCCATCCGTTACCACCTTCTTCAAATATTGTCGGTCCATCGTGCTACAGAGCGTCACTACGCTCAAATTTATACTCATTTCCATGAAATACATAAGGTACATAAGACCTCTTTTTCCATTGGGCGCCAATTGGGAACATCATCCGAAGTCTCGCACATCTTGAGCGATGAACTGTTGATCTCCTTCATATATCCAATTCAAGCTTGTCTTCTCCATCACTGTTGTCTGCCATGAGTATCGGTAATATATGCCATCATCTCATATGTGGAATCCTCTGCACCCTCCTCTAGCTATTTCTTTGAATAAAATAGAAACGTACAAGTGCATGTAAAAATTATTATCATAAAAAACAAAGTACCAATTGCATCGATAATATGTACTACTTCTTTGCTAATAGTGTATAAAAAATTCATTTATGGACCCCAGGTAATTATTTTTCCCATACAATTATTTGTCATTTTCAGACATTTGTTTTTATTTATTCAAATATATTTCAATGTTGCACAAAAATATACTTACCGAATGACATAAAACATGTGAGAAAACACAGCATAATATATTATTAGACACAAAAAAATAATAGAGTACAGCCCGCGAATGTTTTATCATTGGCGCCAATTAATTTGACGGTGTTTTTTTTTTCTAAAGATTCCCGTTTACGTTATTGCGTTCGGCATACGTTCTATTTTGACATTCTGTATAAAAAAAAAGATTTTATTTGATGCGAGAATTACCAATTTAAAATAGGGAAATATTTTTCCCATAGACGTGAAAGGGTTAAGAGACAACAATTGGTCCACTGACATTACAAAAAGAACTACAAGAAAAAATTACAACTATTATGTTAGTAAACTATGTTGGTACTTATATTTTACTACAAACAAGGTGGTTTTTATGAGGTGCCTCATTATGGGGCTTTCATCACGTCTATCAGCAATAACTCTCAAGAGGCTGTTGCTACTGTTCCGCGATGTGGCCAGAAGAGATGCATTCTTTTTACGCACGAACGCTAAGAAGCTGTCTACTCTGGCGTGTGCAAACATTGCAGATGCACTGCAAAAACGTGGCAGTCGCAACAGTTATTGTATTGAACACGCAACGCATTGGCGGCACGTTTAGTACAGTTGATCCATATGGCCTCGAGTACAGAGATGTGCAGTATGCTTTAAATAGTGTGATTTTTACCGAATCTGTACATCGAGCGAACCTACGGGCGAACCCAATGCCCTGCGCTCTCGTTCAACATTCTACAATATATACGTCAATATATACGTTGCCCCTCACTAGGGATTTTTCCTGTACTTATCGTGGTTGCGTTTACAAACATATAAATTCACATACACAAACACCCAGACCCGGAACAACTACCTGTATGCTATACAATTATATGTTCCGCGCGGGGATCGAACCCGCGTCGCGCAGCGCGGCAACCAATCGTTCAGCCAATGCGCAAATAAAAGTCCTTATTAAAAGTGAAGTTACTTGTACCTATACCTACTCTAGCGATCACAGTGAGATTTTAATTTTGATTTTGATTTTAATATTTGGAATTACGTGGTGGTAGACTTGTGGTCGAAACCCTGAAGGATGAAGATGTACAAAGCAAGTAAGCGAAGGGTTTGTGTTTTTACACACGATGAAACTGTAAAAGTGACAAACTTTTACCACGAATTGATCATAAGTAATTTGCTTTTACCTGGAACTTTACACTGACACTGTTCCTTTGGATACATGTTTGATTTTAGATATATTGCATTTTTGTATGGAACAGCAGTTTTATTGTATATCGATGTACATACCTTAGACAGCAGTGAAGCATCCAGTAAAAATAACCCATATACTGTAATTTCATCACCCTGATAAGTAATCATAGATGAAAAATGCTGTATCTGAAAATTTCCCAGACGCAGAATAGTTTTTACCGCTTGATAATAGTAGGTTATCTTAAATATTGTCAGCAGGACACATTTTCAGTTATTAGAATTAATTTTACCTCCAATAACAATCTTATATCGTGTTTTTCCGTTGGAATATTATGCAGTGCTTGTCCTATTTTCATCACCTATAAATAAAAATGTAACATTACATTTTATTTCATAATAGGTGCTACATACCTCTATGTACTTAATTCATTAATATAATAATAATATGTGGGGACATTAATTTAACACATGGCCATCTGACCCCAAACTAGGGAGCACCTGTACTAGGGTGTCAGACAGCTGATATACATATACAAATACATTTTAAATACATACTTATATAAACAACTCAGACACAAGGCAAACACAAGTGCTCATCATACAATTATTTACCCTGGGAGGGAATCGTACCCGCAACACGCTGCGGGTTCATTCATTATTTAACTTACCTCTAATTTCAATAAGTTTCCTGTTCTGCCCATAATATAAACTTTAATAATCTGATAAATGATCCAAATAGAGCAGTTAACGATCGGATGTAAGGAGAAGTCTCTCTCGACAACTAGGCCGTGGTATATGATGTGGGACTCGCTAACCATAGAGTGAAAACATTGCAACGTTGTTATCAACAAGGGCGCTTGAAATGCTCTGATAATATCTCTCTTTGCCTCAAGAGCCTTTACGTACAAAGATTCCACATATTGTAGTGTGAATACTTTGCTTTCCGTCTTTTCAAAGTAATCTGTTACAATTATTTTTGCTTTCGTCAGGTTGGCTATATTTATCCTTATATTTTTCAGTAGTACAACTAGCATCAAAATGAGCACGTAGTAAAACGCAATAACAGTGAACTGGATCGTTTGCGGTAACAAAAACGAGGTAGACACTAAAATCATCTTCCAGAATGAATCATCTCGAGAAAAGTTCACAGATATCTGCAGTAACAATGTCATGAGAAGAAATGCCATTATTATATTCATTTGCAATTGAAACAGTTTCAATGCTTTTTTCATATTTGGCGGTACAACGCTGTCTGCTATTTTGTTAATTATTTTCACGTAAGTGCAACGGTTTTTAAATGCACAGAAGTACGCAGCTAAGCAGAAAATAATAAAAATAACAAGTTCTAGAATGTAGTTCATTTGAGTCAGTAGCTCCCTGGTCATAGCTGTGTCGCCAATGGAGTCGTACACATACTGCGCGTGCAACACTAAGAATGCCACCAAAAGTAATGAGTAAGAAATAGAACACAGAGAATTAATGTAAATCGATTTCTTGACGATCGTTAAACCTCGTTTGCCATTGTTGAATTTAACGCTATAGGGAAATAGACCAAGCATTGATAACACAATGTAGATGGGTTTGAATATATGGCGGATATTGAGATTCTCATTTGTGCTTGAATTAAAATATATTTTTACGTTCGAGAACATTGTGTGAAAAAGTATAGCAGGATATGAAGTTACACGGTCAACTAACACCTAAGTAGTACCCATACTTACGAAATGAATCAGCGCATAGCCAACAAGTAATTGTAAAACACTTAGTACCAAATAAGTTGATAGTATCTTTGCACATTATTTATTCAGTGAGGATTCCATGTTTGCATGCACAACGTGGTATTTAAATATCTATCAATGGTACAAACGTTTTTGCTGATTGTGTAATCTCAAATCACGTAAAACTAACCCTAAGTATGGTGTCACAGCTTTACACACATAATATGGTGCTGTAGCTAACAATTACGAGAAAAAATGATGGGTGTATAATTACTTTGAATATAGTGCACGGTTCCTCTGATACAAGGTATTGTATGGAATTTAAATTCATGAATTATTGAAAAATGTGACATGGCTTTGTAGCCTTGACCTACAAGATTGATAAGGATGTTGATAGCAGTTCTATTTTTAACCGACTTCTAAAAAGGAGAGGTTTCACAAATCGACTTGATTTTCTATGTGTATCTTTGCCAGCTGTAAATCGATTTCAATTATTCTTTTTTCTTTGATAGTATATGTCCCCAAGTTGGTCCCACATACATTTTTCTTTTTACTGTGTATGTCCAAGTCTAACTTCGACAAAGAGGTCGCCTGAAGAATCAAACCCGTTTGGGCAGCGTTTGGGAAACACGAGACATCTTTTCGTCCAAAATTCCACATTGCCTAAAGGCGAGGGTTTATAACCAGTGTGTGTTATTAGTGATGACATATGGTATAGAAACGTGGTCCTTATCTGCTGGCCTCCTAGAGAAGCTCAGCGGAGTTTCTTTGCGCGATAGAATTCGGAATGAGGAAATTTGCCGAAGAACTAAGGTCATCGACATAGTTCTCAGAATATTCAAGTTGAAGTGGCAATGGAAGGCCACACCGCTCGAAGAACCGATAACCGATGGCTAGAGATAAATTTTATCGAAATTGATTAAGCACTTATTGAAAAAATCGACAGTAAGCAAAAAAATATACATGGATGATGTTTTAATGTTCTCCAACCTTGTACTTTCAATATATATAAAATAACATATACGTAACGTATAAAATAACTTTCAATGTCTGTTTTGACTGTGTGGCTGTTGTTTGGATTATAAGGAAATACTAAAAAGCGAAAAATAAAAAAGCTTTTTTACAAAAATGACAACCGCCATCAAAATCTGTGTCTGGGTGTTGTTTATATATATATGTACGTATTTAAAATGTATTTGTGTATGTATATCAGCTGTCTGAGACCCATAGTACAGGTTCTCCCTAGGTTGGGGTCAGATGGCCGTGAGTGAAATGTCCCCACATATTATTATTTATTTATTATCTAAAAAGTGATAAATAACTTTAGCACATAACACACATGACTTTAGTTTCGGAAGTCGGTGGCAATACAGAACATCAAACAGAACAAAGCCACCGACTTCCGAAACTAAAGTCATGTGTGTTAACACATGACTTTAGTTTCGGAAGTCGGTGGCTTTGTTCTCTTCCGAAACTAAAGTCATGTGTGTTATGTGCTAAAGTTATTTATCACTTTTTAGATTTTGAAGGCGGTTGTCTTCTTTATAATCCGTGATCTGCTCCTTAATTTTGCAAAGTAGCTGTCAGCGTGATTAGGTACCCCGTGATATCTTTGCGATTGTAGATAAATTTCAATGATTTTTTAACCGACTTCAAAAAGGAGGAGGTTCTCAATTCGGTTGTTTTTTTTTATGTATGTACATCGATTGCTCCGAGATATATGATCCGATTTAGGTGATTCTTCTTTAGTTTGATGCGGAATTGTTGCCATTTGGTCCCACAAAAATGTATACATAATTACATTATTTAGCCCAGTAGTTTTCATTTTATGAACATTTTTTTAATTTTTATATATTTATTTTTATGTTTGACCATGCATAACTTTTTTCAGTGTAGTCTGATTTCGATGATTCTTTTTTTAATTGATAGTGTATACCTACCTCAAGTTTGGTCCCATAAGAAAATATTCCACCCCTAAGGGTTGAAAATTAAACGATGACAAATTTTTTTTAGCGGCCGTGCCGTTTCGTAATTAATTTCTATGATGAGAAGTAGGCACTAAAAAGCGAAAAAAAAATGTTTCACAAAAAAGACAACCGCCTTCAAAAAGTATAAAATAACTTTCAATTCGCAAGTCGGCGGCTGTGGTTTAGCTTGTTGTTTAGTATTGCCACCGACTTGCGAATTGAAAGATATTTTATACTTTTTGAAGGCGGTTGTCTTTTTTGTAAAACATTTTTTTTTAATGATTAGGTATTTATTTATTTTGGGGACAACAAACAAGAGTGTAATAATAACACATAGGTTAGAACCTAATAATAGAGGTAACAAATACACTTCTCACAACGTTATCCGTATATTACTAACCAGATCTACTAGTTGTTAGGAAGAACGGAGGAAGAACGATATAAAAATTAACAGAATAAAAGTAAACATTACTTAATTGTTACGGTTCTCATTACTTAAAAAATAGTAACAATTTCTTTGAGTGACCGTTTCCTAATTATAGAGCAACGCGGAATACCGACCGCACGCGCCCGGACGCATGCGGCCGGTGTTCCGCGTTGCTTCATGTTCCTAATAGATTTGGACGATAAAGAGTTAGAAACTTTTTTTACAAAAAAGACAACCGCTTCTAAATACTTACCTACCTAATAAAAAGTATTAAACTTTAGCACAAACATATTATCACTTTAGTTTCGGAAGTCGGTGGCAATACTAAACAACAAACAGAACAAAACAAGTGGCATTCTCAGAATAATAGAAATTCTTTTTCGTGCACATCAAAGATCATGAAACCTACCACTATTGTCAACAGTGACAGCCAGAAGAAAAAAATCATACTTCAAAAACTAAACATTTTAGTCATGTAAAAATAAGATAAAGTATAAAAAAATATGGTAATTTGCAGATCTATTTTAAATTGGTGCCGTGGGGGAAAGCGGCATTTTATGAACAGTGGTTTAAACGCAGTGTTTTGTGACAAACTGTATCAGCGAAATTTCAAATGGAGATACAGTACCTGCCCAGGTTGCACCACTGGCATGAAAGTGACCATCTGCGGCGCCGCTGGGTGTACCGGTACGGATGGAACTCAATTTAATTAAAATTTCCTCTAAGAAACTTAATTTTTCTGTACTTTTAAACTGAGCGTGCACGTTCAAGATAAAGATGATCCTCTGTGTAATGGGCAATACATAATATTATTATTTATTATTGTCTTTGGTACCAACACGATAAAAACTTAAATTTCGATTTCGATCAATATACTATTTTTGATCGAAGCTTAAAGGCATATTGAAGCTAGAAGATCAGACAGAGTTACTAAAAGAGTCTTGTTTACAAAATTCAAAATATTTGAGATAGGTACCTATTCATGCATGAAGAGACTTTCATATTATATTAATTATTTCACATTAAGAATTTCTTCTGTATGACATGCAGTGCAGCAGCTAATATCTCAAACACTGCGCCAATTGTGTCGTCAAATTATTACAAGAAAGTTTTATTTTGTGTTACCTGCAGGTCAGCCTTTAGCCCTGTTACTGAAGCAGTGTCCATTGCTGGATGAAATAGCTTTGTACGACATGCATGCTACTTGTGGCTTCGGCACCGAGCTTAGTCACGTCGACACCAAGTGTAGGGTGACGGCGTACTCCGGGAAACACACCCTGTGTGATGCACTTAAAGTACGAAAATACACAATATATACCTACTTTCGCTCCTAAAACGAACGCAACCTGCAATTAACCTTTTGACCACCACGTCAATAAAGCAAAAACGTGCCGGGTGATGCCCTATCTCCCCAAGTTCCAAGTTTCCCAAAATGATTTTTCATACATTCATTCCCAACGTCCCCAAAATATAAAATTTATTTATTTGTAATGTTCACACTTTTCCTCGTAAAGTTCCTCCAAAAGTCATTCATTTTTGGAGATGTCCTGTAGAATAAAATAGAACCTATACCCATTATAGTTAAAATTAACCTTATTTTGAAAGATATATTTTCTCTATGTATAATTTGTACTATGTGTTTTGAGATTGTTTCGAGTTATCCAGCCAGGGTGTGTTAGGAATGTACTCAGGGGGCGAGTTAGGGTGTTACTACACTAATCGATCGATCATCGATCGATGCCATCGGTCGACATCGATCGATGTCATCGGTCGACATCGATCGACGTTAATCGATTGGTGTTGTAGCTTTGGCTGATCGACGGATACCATTCGACTAACTAATCGATCCATTGCCGGTCTATGGCATCGGTCGACGTTGATCGATTAACTCCGGCTATAATCCATATAATCAAGCAGCTCTGTCGACGTCGACTAGTCCATTCCACCATGTATCGATCGTCGATCGAAACTATCAATCAACGTCGACTAATCTATTCTACCATCGATCGGTGCCGTCGATCGACGATCGATCGATTGGTCTGGTATCACCCTTAGAAATGTTTCCAGGTTGTTCTGGGTACAAATGTAGTGTAAGGGAAGAAATCAAGTTATTCATTTTGCAAGATGCACAAATAGCAACATCGCTATGCAAATTGCCTGATTGATAAAAAAACAGGAATCATGAAACAACTTTTGATACTTTCCTCCCATTCGCACAAGTGCGAAAACAATATTTGATATTTCCCGGTCATCCGCACTCATTAACACCACTATTGATGAGCTCCTATTTGTAATATTGCAATGAAAATGCACCCCCATTGATTTTCTAAAGTAATAACAAGTAACATTAAACCTAACGTGTACGTATGTTAGGTTTAATGTTACATTGATTCGGCGACTGTACCATTGTAGTCGTACAATTTTATTTAATAATTTAGTCTTTGGGGAACTTGGGGAGATAAGGGCATCACCCAACGTGCCCTCGGCGCCAATCTAAGTTACTTTCTCTATGGAATTACGTATACAAGTCTGTCATGTAATCGTGACCGTGGCGTGCTGGGCACATTTTGGTTTGTCATCTGTACATGACTGTCTGTCAAAAGGTTAAGACTGTGCCGAGCAAAGTAAGTCAAAACAGTCGTCACTGTTAAAGTAATATAATCAATACCTTTATCATATTTACCATAAGAAATATGTAATGAATACCACAATGAATATGTTAACAGATTATGGTTGGCAAAAAATAAGAATACTGTTTAATTTAATAAACAAAAATACGTTAAGCTGTACAAAAATCTTTAAAAAAATCTCGTATTTAGTTGAGTTTTGATAGTAAACTGTATTTTTATTTCACAAACTTGAATTCATATTAATCTTCAATATTCATACTACAATTTTTACATTTTCGAAATGTCGCTTAGTTATTTTATTATTTTACACCCGAATCCGTGAGAATTCGTCGGAAGACGAGCTCAACTTGAAGCAATGTACAGACGCCAGCACATCAAGCCGAACCAAACTGTAAAATTTTCCCAATTGAATATGAACCTTATTCTTTTGTAATAACGTTTGTAAGTAAATTTGACTGTTTGTTGTAGCTTGATGTGCTGGGTCTGTACATAAAGTTCATTTTGCAATGTTCACAAAATTCTACTCTGTCAGATTTCGCGGCGGTGTGAATTCAGCCTATGTGTGTTAATAATTCCAGGGCGCGAAGGTAGTCATTATTGTGGCACGCAACATGGTGGACACGTTCGAGTACAGTGCGCCCATCGTTACTGAAATAGCACTGCAGATTTGTAACGTATGCCCGACGGTTAGTTTGTTTATTATTTATTTTTTCACTTTAGTAATTATAAACTATATTTACCTAAACCCTTATCGGCAGTTATTGTGTTAACTAAGATGTTTATTTACAAACAGTAGGGTACCTACGACCAACTTTGGGTATTCTGCACTTACTGCAGCAGTAGTAAGTAAACTGCTTTTATGCCAGTTTTCACTTAAATGCACCTAAATAAAAGTGCTCTATTAAATTTCAATACCCGGTTTAGAGTCGCTAAGAGTTTTTAAATAACTACTACAAAATAAAACGTGCTTTTTGCAGTGCATTTACAAACAATTTTGTATTATATAAAATACATTTCTATGGTACACACGGCTACACATCAAGCTATAAATTTCCAGTATAAGCTGACCTCGCCTTGTACGGAAATCTTATACAATACGAGATCAGCATTAACTGGAAATGTATAGCTTGATGTGTAGCCGTGTGTACACAAATTAGTGTAGGTATCAATGCGGAAAAAAGACTATCACGCGCAACCACTTTTGTAGTTATTGTGTTGTTTTTTTATATATTTTTTTTTTTGTTTTGCGCTCGCACTATAGTTGCACTGTCTTGCTCATCTCGTAGTCGTTAGCGCGACTGCTGAGCGTGGGGTATTGTTGGGTTCGATTCCCACGTCGGGCACAGTGTTATTGGGTTTTTCCATTAAAATTTTCTCAGTAGCAGTCTAGAGTGTGGATTTTGGCGGTGTAACACCCCCGTGCCTCGGAAAGCACGTAAAGTCGTTGGTCCTGTGCTTGATCTCTAGCCGGTCGTGTCGGATTACCGCCCCATCGCACTATGAGAGTAAGGGAAGAGGGAGTACACCTGCGTTTGCGCACACACCTGTGCACTATAATATCTCCTACGTACTTGAATAGACTCCATTGAGATTGGCCACCGTGACCGGTATACGGTCGGGAGGATTATTCATTATAGTTGCACCTGCTA
Organism: Charanyca ferruginea; assembly: GCA_947361185.1. Classification (NCBI taxonomy): domain Eukaryota; kingdom Metazoa; phylum Arthropoda; class Insecta; order Lepidoptera; family Noctuidae; genus Charanyca; species Charanyca ferruginea. The sequence continues at coordinate 10,406,706 of OX376070.1, forward strand.
TGCACTTCAGCTGCTTTGGTTGACTTGTAGATAACCTAGGGCATAAGTCCGCCTTTGTACCTTTTTGTTGCATATAGTTTAAATAAATAAATAAAAGACAATACCTAATTCAACATGAAATCGTGTCTATTAGGTTAAGCGCGCACTACAATTTTTATCGTTGCGGAGAATAATCGCTAATATTTGAAGAATACCAATACTTATACTTATAGTTACTTACTACGCAAAATACGCGCTGAGACTTGGAGTTGCGGACACCAGCCCGTGATAGTACTACTACTACTACTACCAATACGTATTCTAAAGTTCGCGCACTTCTAAAACAATTCGTTTGTTCCATTGTTGTGTTTGTTTTTTGTTCCATTTATTTCAATCAGTTTTATTTCGCATTTGTAATATCGCAACAAATTAATTTCGTAGTGCGCGCTTAGCCTTAGTGACATTCCATTAAAGAAGTTCTCAATTTTTACTACCAGACATTTACGTTAGTGGCAACCGAGCCAGTAGAGAGTTTGGTGCCTATGATTGGTGAAATTCAGCGTCTCCGCGGCATGTACAACCCTCGACTGCTCATGGGGTGCGTGGAGCTGAACTGTGTGCGAGCCAACACGGTGCTGGCGGACTTCTTGAAGGTTTGTTTTGTTTCTTAAAACAGGTTTAGGTATTTACAAAACAATATACTTAACTAGTTTATAGGTACCTAAGTACTACCCACAGTTTGTTTAGACAAAGTCTTGCTGTCTTGCTCTTCTTTAAATTACCCAGGTGTCCGTTTATAAGCAACTTCAAAAAGGAGGAGGTTATAGCACTCAGGAATAAGGTAGCGTCCTACTAGTGAAAGAATTTTTAAAATTGGATCATTCGTTCTGAAGATTACCCCCTTTACCTAGTTACAAATAAATTTTACCTCTTTATAATATTAGTATAGATTGGCCAATTACGGGTTAATATTCTTAGATATATATGTCACAGTCAAAACTCTTAACCAGTCAAAAGTAGTCAAAACTACTTTTCAACGGTTCAATTTTAAACTTATATCTTCAGCAATGTGGTTCAATTTTATCCTTAATACTTAGAAACCCATTAGGTTAGTAGGTTTTTTTTGTAACACTTTTAAAATTTTTGTTTTGTAGTGATTCTTATAACAAGGGCGCTCCGTATTTTTGTATTTGTAACGCAAACGCGTTTTATCTTATGAAAGGTTTTGACTAAAGCCAGTCAAAAGTAGTTTTGACTGGTTAAGAGTTGTTAAAAGTAGTTTTGACAAAAAAATAGTGAATAATATGATGGAGGTATTACTAATAATACAATATTGTGAAGGTTCCTCCTGAAGCCGTGAAGGTGCCAGTCATAGGGGGCGCCACTCCGTGCAGCATGGTGCCTGTGCTGTCTGCCGCTGTGCATCCCTGCATCATGACTCAGGAGCAGGTGTGTACACATAAATATCACTGTTTATGGTAGCGTGCAATGTTACACACACAATACTTTGTGCTTTTGGGTGCGTGCACTAGTACACGGGTCGAACTTCCGGCAAAAGGTGCCCAAGAATGGTTTAGAAACAACAAAAAAAATACCGCAATGACGGAAGCCACGGAATAGAAAAAATAAGTGGAAGTGCACACGCAACTATTCCACGCGTGTCACAATTATGCGGAAAATGTATAAAATAATAACAACCTTCATAAGCTGTTAGTCTTAATTTTGTATGAACAACAATAATTAGCTTTTTATAAAAATTTCATGTATTGTTCATATAACATTATGACCTAAACAACTAACGAAGGTTGATATTATTTTGCTTATTTTTCTGCATAATTGTGGACACTGGACAGCTACGTGGGCACTTCCACTTTTGGCTTTTGTATATTCCGTGATGAAATCACATGTGTACCTAACTTTCGGTTTTATTATCTTTTCTTCACCCGTTCAATGTATGTAACGTAATTACAGGTTGAATGCGTAACGTCCTGCATAATGAGTGGCAACGAGGCAGTTTGCGCGGCAAAAGGGTGTATGACCGCGACTGCCTGCCTCGCCGGCGCCTACGCAATAGCCCGCAACGCCATCAACGTGGTGAAAGGATTTCAGGGGAAGAGGAACACTCAATGCGCTTACGTCGACAGTCTTGGCACATGCGCGCCCGACTGTCAGTACTTTGCGTGCGATGTGAGTTAACCTCATTGCTTAGCTTTTTCCCATTTTCTAGCGGTTGTTAAATTAAGCGATGGTGCAAGGCAACGCGTGGGGGCGGCGAGTTTAGTTTGACCTCTCAACAAAAGTTAGAGTATGAACCTTTATCATAGTACAGTCAGTAACAAAAGTCGATTAACACTTTAGATTTTTAAATCATTATTATTGAGCACAATATTAAAGGAAATGCGGAAAGTATTAAAAATCAATATAATATAAACTCTTGGCAATGACCTAAAATACTGAAAAGTATTAAACGTTAAACGTAAACGTTTTATTTTATCTTATTTAGGCGATATGAAAATTTAAAAGTGTTAATCTGCTTATGATGCTGGCCGTACCTACATACTACTAGATTTATACCTACCTACGTAATTGACTTGATGACTTCATGTATTTAGAGTAATTATATTCTATTTTATCTTATTTGGTCATTTGTCCTGACAGCCCACACGCCGCATTGATAGACTCTGTTTAATTCTAATTTAAACAGAGTTTATCTCTTATTCGAAACTGAATACGAACTGACCCTAAAACTAAAAGCACCTACCGTGCATTTGATGCCTGATGATAAGGAATAAGCACGTGTTTGAAAATACCAAAAAATATTCGTTCTGGCACTTTACACCAAACCCCACTTTTCATCACACACAATCATTAACTTAAATTAACTTTTAATTTATTCAACTGCAGTGCTATTCTGTTACAATCTCCCTCGGTGAACACCTAGGTAAAGTGAGCTGTCATCCGATTGTAGTGCTATGTAAATCCCTAGCATCGGGACAGATGACAGCTCATTTCACCTAGGTGTTCACCGACGGAGATTGTAACAGAATAGACATACAGATCGAAGATTTTAACGACGCGGTTGGCGCAGTGGTTCAGCGATCGACTACTGCCCTGCGCGTCGCGGGTTCGATTCCCGCACGGAACAAATATTTGTATGGCCTACAGATAGTTGTTCCGGGTCTGGCTGTTTGTGTATGTGAGTTTATATGTCTGTAAACGCACCCACTACACAGGAGAAACTCCTAGTGTGGAGCAACGTTTTAAAAACAAAAAATAATACATTGGAAGATTGCAGTGCATCTGCTATGTTCGTGCACAGTCACGTTGATGCTTTGCGTTGATGGCTTCCATGCCATCATTAGACAGAAATCTGCCTCATTGCTCTGTAGAATACGGGCGAGCCCCAACTCCATCCTGAAAATCATAGCTGGGAGATGCGACTCTTTGATAGTGCATAGCATTATTAAGAGATGTTTAACAAATAATAATCTTGTCGCAAAGTTATAATATTAAGCTTTACTAACATTGTCGTAAGATTTCTGTTTACTAACCCACTATGGATGTTACTGGTCCGAAATAAAGGTTATTTTATTTTTTTATTAATTCTATTTCAGAAAATACATTTAAATAATTTTGATATTTCTATAATATGTTTTGTGTCTTTTTCAGGTCGTGCTCGGTCCTTCTGGAATAGAGAAACATTTAGGCATACCAGAGCTGACCAAGTTTGAAAACTGTCTTCTACTTAGTTGTTTGCCTTACGTTAAGAACGAGATAGCTCGAGGTATTTGGTTGGTAAGTAATATTATATTTTCACCGCCGACGAGAACAGACGGGTGTTTTATTAAGTTTAACGTGTGTATCTGTTGTCGTATCGTAGCTCCCAAACGGCTGAACCGTTTTTTATTTAATATTATTTTCTTTGAAAGGTAATCAAGTGTGTTCTTAACTTTAGCTCTTTTCTAGTTGATCAGAAATCAAATTATTCATTTATTTGCCAACAGGGGTAAGGGGTGCAGATGTCATTATTACATGTTTTGGTAATGTTCTCCATCCTCTGCCGTCACATGGGCATGCAAAATTTTACACAATTACTTAATAATCACCATCTGATTATTTTTTGTTATTTACATCAAGGAGTATGTAATAGTCAAGCCATACCATCCATATCCATTCTTATATTATAAATGCGGAAGTAACTCTGTCTGTTTCGCTTTTACGATGAAATTTGGTATGAAGATAGCTTGAACCCTGGGGAAGGACATAGGCCAGACATACTTTTTACCCCGACAAGGAAAGGGTTATGTTTTTCGCGCCGGCCTTTGTATGTAAAATATTCTTTATTACCTGATATCTTCCAAACTACCAAAGAGAATTTAAACAAACTACTGAACGGATTTATTTCATTAGGGTATCGTTAGATTCGTCTCATTAGTCCAAGTGTTCTTAAATAGGTGACGAAAAAAATTAAATAAACGTGGCAGCCGGGAAATACCATTTTTCAAAGTAAAAAAAAATAAATAAATTATAAGCGACTTCGCCTGCATCCACGGTAACAGACATCCACGCGGACGAAGTTACGGGCAAAAGCCAGTAATTAAATAAATGTCCGAGTAAATAGAAACAAAAACTCCTCGGCTTTCTACCAATACATGTGTAATGTTGCAGGTGTACACAATGTGTCAGCAGTGTTGTTCTCCGTCTTGCTGTTGGCATCCCAACACGTGTTACTCGCCGCCCATCTGCCCGTGCATGCCGCCCACCAACTGGACCTGTGGCTGCCCTGACGCTTGCAGAGACGAGTATCTCGCGACGGTCAGTATTAAACTTACCTACACACTGACATGGGAAACACACACGGTTTTATGAGCCCTTGTTTATCAAAGTCTAATTACACACTAGGATGTTGTCCTGTATCGTGGGTAAACACAAACATATTTAAACCCAAATGGCTAGCAGCATTACCACGTTGAATGGCAATGCTAATTGACTACATTTCAAAACTGACACGACCATAAAACAAAAATACCATTTCTTTATTTTCGTATCCTGAGTCCAAATATATATTTATTTAACTTTTTTATTTCTTCATTTAAGAGAAAAATAAATAAAATCAAAAAACATGTGATGACGTCACATATACGGTGGAAAGAGGTAGTCTTTGCGTAGACCTTTGCATAAGCATTTTAATGGTTTAGATGAAAATATTAACGTCAAATAAGACACAAATGTCAATGTCACATTGTATGAAGTGTAATAATAATGATGATAGTTTTTTGGACGGGTCACAGTAAAGCAAAGGATAAACGCTATTCCACCGTAAGCATTTGGCGCTTACGTCTTTTTAGAATATACCTAATTTCAAAGTTCAAATTATGAATGAAAAGTTCATAATTTCGAAAAACGGAAAAATACGGGTGCCCTAGTTTTGTATTTACTTTTATATAACGTAACAATACATGCAGGTTAAAAATTTGAAATGTTGTCAATTCTTTGGCCTAAGAAAAGGCCAGCCCTCTGGTCACGTGAAGAGTCGACCAGCCGCTTAGCAATGTCCCTATTATCAACTATTTAATTATTTTCCATAGATATGTCGAGAGATGACGTGTCGGTGCGGCAGCACTGAACTGTGCTGGCGACCGCGAGAGACTGACTACGACGTCGCGCGGGCTGACAACATCACCCACCAGCTGCCCCCGTACATCCCCTCGTGCGGCTCCGTGTTCCCCAGGAGCGTCCGCATCACAGAGAAACTCTTGCAAAACTTTCAACAGGGCCCCTGCAAAAGAAAGCCTTGCTAAGGATCCTCATAGGCCTTTGCAAACAGTACCTATTCGAGAGATTATATATTTTTAGAACATGTCCAAAGCTATTGAAACACCTAATGACGTCAAGACACTGCAGTGTTTTTGCGACGTTGAGAGCAAAAGGCCAATGTACCTAAAATATAAAATAAAATTGTGAAGACATTAACTCACCAGAACAAAATGCTAAGTCCGCGGACTCCACCGAAGCGGAGAGGAGAGGAAAAGACTCGTAAACAACCAATGAGACACTGTATTGCGTTAAAGATAAGCAGTGAGATGTGAAAATAACGCAAGCCGATTGGTTGTTCCAGACATCTCCTCTCCGCTTTGGTGGAGTCTGGGCCTTATACCGTATTCTCTTAACGCGAGAGCCATAAAGGTGCCAAAGTGATGTCATAAATATAAGATCTGTGCCAGAATAGGTAGAGCAACATCTTGTGCTGTCAAGATTGACCACGACGGTTTAAAATGTCTGCACTATACTGCAACACTCCCAGGACATATTATTATTAGGTACGAATTAGATGGAAATCAACGGAAATACGTGCCAAAGCTCGACGCTTAGCTGGCTAGCTACTGTTCAATACTTTTTTTTTGCAGCTGCTATTCAAAATGTGTTCGTTAAAAAATTGACGTTTCGTTTCATTACTACATTAGAAGTGATGTTATAAGTTGCGAGTTTATAGTCAAAATGAGGTAGGTAGGTAGGTATCAGATGTTTATCACGTATAACATTATGAAAAGGTAGAAACATTTTAAAAAACCTACAAACTGTTATTGGTGATGAAAAAATTGAGTAATACACCTACTTGTACATTTTGTATTTTGTTTGTATGTCTTTATTATACAAATATTTTTTTATAAATGATTTGCAAATAAAAAAATACACATACATAAAAAACAACTTTTACTTAATTTTTTGAATATGTATATATATGTATATAAAATAAAGTTTCTAAATAAGTAGGTAGGTAGGAGTAGGTCTTTTTACATGTGTAATACATGTTTTATCTTCCCGCGCCAGTTTTCTAATCTTCCTTTTAGATTTTTCGAAATGTTAACACAATTACCTTCTTCGATCTGAAAATGATATAAATAATGCAACACAATTATTCACATACTGACTGTTAAATACGCCAAGTTGTTAAATGTTTAACGATTCTAGGTCAATGAACTATTGGCCTAGGCATTCAAATGGATACCGGCGTTATAATGAACGGCCTAACCGACCAATTACCCCGCGGGGTGTTAAATTATAAATTATTGGCTGTTTTTTTTCTGACGGAAACGGAGTTTTGCTCAGATTTCGCTTTCATCAGAATAATAACAAAATGATAAAGAGTCGAAAATAAATAGTAAGAAGCTGCATTAAGGGGAAAATAACGACTGTCGGAATAATGGTTACGACTGTCGGAATAATGGTTACGAAAATGGATACAAAGACAGTCGACGTCAGGTATTAGATTTTATGTAAAGCAGGTACCTTTATTCCTAATTTATTATCTTTCCTTGGAAAAACAATACGGTCTATTCCGTTTCCCAGTTCCAAATCACTTGATAATTTTAAATTATTATCGAAGCATTTCTGAAAATATTTGACATAGGTAATATAGGTACAGTCGACTACAAAGATATGTATACCCCCTAAAGTTACAAATACATGTACCCATTTAAATAATAATACATACTTTGTTACACATTATTGTACACATGAAATATGACGCATATATGTATTCACTCAATGTGCCTACTTAATGTATACAGCAAGATGGACATTGTTATGTGTACGCTCTGAAACAAATTAATGTATTCACACTGCGTTACTAAAATATGTAGACAAGCTGTCGCTCTAATTTTAAATTTCAGAAATTCTGTCAAAACCATTGAAAACTCTTTGGATTGACAGAATTTCTGAGATATGTACAATAGTTTTTTTCTGTTATGATGACACTTATAAATCAATATTCATTATTATAACGAGGAAAGTTTGTTTGTATGTAATGGGTAATCTCTGGAACTAATTCTGCTTTGAACAGAAAAAACTTAGGTTAATTTAGGTCGACGTCAAACCCTGCAGACAGAAATAGGAGCCCCGCGCAAGTTTTATAATTTCTTGCCAAAATGTGAAGTAGAAGTAGATCCTGTTGTTTCCCACTGCAGGGCAAAGGCCTAATATTATAGATAAGTATTATTAATAAAAGCAAGACATCGATTTAAGTTTCAATAAATTTGTTTTATGATTCAATAGTTTAAATTTTATCTATTTCAAAATAATGTTAAGTTTAGTTTCTGTATGGAAAAAAACAGGTTGATAGAAAACACCTTCTTTTTAAGAGTCGAGTGCGAGAAAAAGAATGTAAATAAGTGACGAAAATAATTTGTAAATTTGTAACTTTGTAAGTCAACTTCGATAAACAAATGACACGCCAATGACGTCATGCACGAAATGAAAGAGAAAACAAGTATTCCCGCACTATTCTAAAATTTAAAAATACAATATTAGACCTGTATACATAAATTTGGCACATTTGATAGGAACATAAATTTGGCATACATCATGTCTACTAGTATTTGTAACAAACAATGGCGACATCATCAATGGATACATATTTTTATAACTTTCAAATGTATACATCTTTTTGTATACATCTTTTTGTAGTCGACTGTACACAGGTAACTAGTACATAAACCAAATGATATGCAAATATTAGATTTGACTTGAATAAAGCCCGTCAAATACGTAGCTATAATATATATTATAGCTAGCCACCACACCACACACGGTAGCTATAATATAATAATATATTTTCGCCCTTATTACGTCTGCGATCGTTGTTTGTTCCACATTTTTTAAATTTATATTAATATGCCTTGCTATATCTGTCCACATATTTTGGTGACGTAGTAAAAATATATATTATAGCTGATCGTAATATGCCTTGATTATAGCTACCTCTGACGTATATTAATATACATTATAGCTACGTTTGTGACGGGCTTAAAGCACAAAAATCTAAAAAAAAAAACAAATGAGAAGCAAACGGGCGGGCTGCTAAAAAAAACATTATTCTAAAAAGAGAAATGACTTAGTAAACGTCTTATGGTGCGTACATATTATATAACATAACATGTTATAAAACGTTATAATGTTTCAGTAATGTGGAGACTGAATGTTGTAGAACATGTTATAAGGATAGGTTATTTAACATGGTATTAATATTTACAACAATGTTAAATAACTTATGAAACAGTGAACAGCACTGCAGCACAACAAACGACAAAGTCATATAACATTGTTATATTGCATTGTAGTTTTAATGTGTACAGTATTGTTATTTGTTGCAATGTTGAAAAACAATGTTACATAATTTGGACGTGTTATAAAACACAAGTTACACAACATGTTACTTAATCTGTGTACGCACCTTCACGGATCGATCGATCACGTTTAGGCTACGCTTGCCGCGGTCGGTCTGTGGATAGGTGACCATCCATTTCATACCGAGACCCCTCCGCGCCTCGGAAAGCACGTAAAGCTGTTGGTCCCGGCTGTCATTCGTAGATTTTTGACAGTAGTTATAGGTTAGTCAGAAGCTAGAAAGACTGACAACCAGTCTTATTACCAATGGGTCGGGTTACCCAGTAACTGGGTTGTGGAGGTCAGGGGTGTGATTGTGTAAGACCTCATTCTAAACTTCGAACCTGAATCCGCTGTGAGTTTCTCGATTGCCATTCTAAAAACTCGGTTGATAATTCTAATTTACACTGGCGCCACCCTTGCGAGCGTGTTAGCGAGTTGAACTAAATTGACAGGGAGATTTTGACAGATAAAGTATGAGACGACATAAGAAGTGCCATTCTGTAAGGTGATTTCCCCGTCACTTCGACGCTCACTTCGCTCACGAACCCGATTCAAAGTGTCGAATATATCAAGGTCATTTTGAACCATATGCGAAATGAGAGTGAATAGCGATGTGAGATGCGAGTTGTTGTTTGAATTTTACAGAATCGACAGACAGATAGGCAGTCGCCTCAAGTAAAATACTGGTATTCAGCTGCATTCGGTTGGAAGCCGACCCCAACATACTTGGGAGAAGGCTAGGCAGATGATGATTAGCTATCTATAGACCGTGGCGATACAAGAAAATCAAGACGCAAGCGAGCCTGAAGATATTTTAACTGTAAACTGTAATCTTCTGTAGCCAAAGGAGACATAATAAAAAAAGTCTATCATCTACATAAATACCTTGGACACAGTAATGTTTATGCCTCCTGGTTTGCTATTCTCACTAAAACTATTCAGAGATTTCTGAAATAAAAATGTTGCATGTGATGACTGAATGAACAATACAGTAGATTTGTTATTTTTACTTTTTTGTTTTACTTTAAAAAGGAGGAGGTTATTAATTCGGATGCTTGTATTATGACGTGATAACATCATAAATCGATGAACACCGGCTGCACGCACGAAAAAGTGTCACGTTCCGCCTGAACCTGAGCGTGCAAGCGAGAGCGCGGAACAAACGATAGAGAGGCACGATCGGCCCAAGCAATAGCACGCTCCGCCCATTATGTTTCTTTATGACGTTATCACGTAAAACTATCGTCCATAAACAGACTTTACAGACTTTTTTTTTTTTATGTGTGTTCGGACATAACTCAAGTCTTATATAGATTTGCAAAATTATTTTTTTATTCGAAAGGAGTTTATTCTGAAATCGTCCCATTTAAATTTTTAACCATAGAAATACTGAATTGTATAATTTATATTATAAAGGGTAGAGATAAGGAGCATGATCTCTGTATATGAAAGTGTGCGTTAAAATAAGGCACAAGGCCTGCAATCGTGACCGGGTAATTATTGTCTCACTCGGCACACTTAAGAGCGCCCATCCCGTCATATGTTCCATACAAACGCCCGTACGCGATTACGGCGTGATAACAAAATATTATCCAAATATTTTTTGCACACAGGTATCTTGTGGTTTAAATCTAGGTTTGTATGAAGCCAAAAATAAACCTTTTTGAGAAACAAGTTCAGTAAACACGTCCGAAAATCAGCTTTTTTGCACAATTTTATCTGAACTTTGGCCGTTCATAATGCACTCATATATTGAAAAATTAAAAAACAGCTTCATAGAAACCTTGCACACGTAATGTAGATTCTAAATTACAAACAGTTGTACCAAAAACTTGTAAGGCTTTTTTAAAAACACGTATATCCTGGAACAAGTTTTGTGAAATTTCCGCGCGCCAATTTTCGTGTGATGTTATCGCGTTCTCACTTACTCGTTTGTTTTCGAGCTTTGCGTTGGTTGAAACAAAAAAAAATTCATTCGCGCTCGCGTTGAAGTTCGTTCGATGGGGAAGGCGCTCTTAAATCCGTCAACAACTGCTACATTCACGGATCTATGGCTCCATTCATACCATACCCTGTGCCTACGCCATCGCCAGCGCCATTTTGGTGCGTTTTGGAACTGTTTACTTGCTGCATTATGCTTGACACTTTCAACTTTCCCAGATGTTGCTCCTTATGTCTACCCTCCATAATTTGTATATGCGCTCCGGAATCATTCATCTGTTATCTAACAATTCAAGAATCGATTTCGAGCAATATGTGCCAGTATGAATATTAGTACTACCGTACAGTAGCGTCACGCTCCGCCTCCCTGTGAAACTGTTCTTCACATCTTCCCGCATCGGACGACTGCTCTGGGAACAGCGTTTTTGTTCGAGCGACGCGTAGACATGCACTCACACGCACGTATATCTACAGTCTGTTATTTTGGTAGTAGTGTAGGCAATTGTATCGTTTCGTTTCTATGGAGTGTCGCGGGTGTATTTATTACAATATAGGCAGTATAATTATTGTACTGCCTTGACTGACAAACATTTGCCTGTACTATCTAAGAATCCAAGATTAAATTTTGGGCTTGGATCTGAACTGTTACAATACAGGCGATTGGTCCCGGTGATGAAGCGCCTTTATGCATTGTGGCATTAGTGGTAATTTTTACTAGATTTTAAACTAACCTTGGTTAAGCAGATGGTAATTCCGGAGGGCTGTCCGTACGGAAAAGTGTTTCTAAAGCATGGCCCTACCGAGGCTCTTCGACCCAACATCCAAGCTATACTTCGAGTGTTCAAATTCTATAAAAAAAGAAAAGTAGGTACCAACTATCCTTATTATAAGTAGGTACTTACTATTTGTTCATGTTACTTATATAAATAAAAATATTGGTAGCATACATGGGTGATACAATCGCTAAAATCAAGCTTCCACGTAAAAATACCAAAATACATTTTGTGATACACGTTGATGATAAGAGAATCTCTATGTTCAGCTTCCGTAAACACAAAAGAGACAAAATAATGCATAATATCGAGTCGTGCAATATAAGTAAGATTACTTAAGGGAATAAATATAATGACCACCAAAAATAGTAAATGATCACCAAATCTTAGGACCCTTAACTCCGACATGGTTAGGTCAGGTTAGAACTGTGACCACCCTACGAGCGAGCGGAGTGAGCGTGCCGCGGCAGCGGCCGCCGAGTGCCAGAACCAAATCGCTTTTTACAGTCAAACATACATTTCATCAATACTTTGGTTAAATGTTGGTGATCATTTACTATTTTTGGAGGTCATTTACTATATCTGGAATCTACTTTATCTGGTTCGTTAAACATAAGCCATTACTTAATACTTACTAAAAATATTGTTTATCTTGAGCAACGACAATGCTATAAGTATCTAGCTGTACCTATTTCGAAAAAATCCTAACTGAAAATGTTAACATTTTTTTATTGCTGGTGCAAAACAGATCGACAGTTGTTGTCATGTTTTTGCTATCTCAATAAAAAAAAGTAATCATCATCAGTGTGTGAAAGTAATGAAATGGAAAAGATGAAGAAAATATAGGAATGAGGTTAACCTGTAGTTCCACTTTATCCAGATAGGAAGAATGCGTCCAGGAGATTACCTTTTTCTTTAATTTATGAGTGCTAATCATCTGTAACAATGTTGAGCAATAACTGCGAAACATTCTTTCCCGCAACATCAAATTATGTTACTGACAACATTGTTGCGCGTCTTTTGTTTTCCATGTAAACGGGACATTAGCATGTTGCCAACAACGTTTCCCGTACACAAAAACGAATTATGGTACTAAAGAAATTATGTACTTTTATATTTCCAAATGAATAATAGATATTTAAGGTCGCAGAATCATCAGGCAAAGTCACACAATGCGGTAAATAAATATCAGTAATAGTTATAAAACAATATTTTACTGCATACATCCTATCGTATTCTACACAATTCGTTAACTTTTACAAAATTATTAATTTATTTCTGGTTCCAAGACTACATAATTATTTGCATCATAACCGCCATCTTGGGTTTGTACTGAGCCTACGTACTCGACTCAATTTGATGTTTACTTACAGTTGTCGATTTTCTATCCAAAGGATTTTTTTCTTCAGTTTCTTGAACGGCAACCGCATCATCTTTTATATTGCCTGTTACGTTATCCTAAAACATTGCTATGATTCTAGTAGGTATCGTTGAAAAAACAGTAAAAGAGTTCAATTCAAAAATACCCGAATAAAAAAAGGAAAACGAATAATATTAATGATGGTTACGAAATACTTGTGCAATATGACTTGCACAATGTGTCCAATATGACCCCTGATCGACCTTTTTGAGCTTCTTCAGCGAAACTATGGCTTAACCTTTGTGTAATATCTAAGTGAGTATCTATGTTAGTTTGTTTGTAAGTTTCATATAATAATAGTTATAGGCTCAGATTATGAAACAAAATGCAGATAGACCGCAAACAACACTGAGAGTGAAGCCAAAAAACCAAATACAAATTCAAAAGCGAATACCTACAATCTCGTGATTGTATCCGCTTTTGAATTTGTATTTGTATTTTTATTTGCGTTTTTGGCTTTATGTTCCGCGCAGTTTATCTGCTTGTTGTTTCACAATCTGAGGTTATAGGCTACTAATATAAGTGATTGTTCTTGCATTGTAACTTACGTTTGAAATAAATAAGATAAAAGCGATAATAATTAAAATATTTTGAAAAATTCACATACTGCTCGCCGCTTCGCTGCTGGCTTCTGCCATCTCGATGTCAATAGTGTTAGAGGTTAGACATAATTATGTATTTAGTTTTCTGTTCCAGAAGGTATGAAATCATCAGGGGTTCAAAACCATGAAGATTGTGAGATATATTTGCATATTAATAATAAATCGATAATAAAAATTAATCCTATTAACGTTACAACTGATTTGCACCAGGTAGAGTTCCATAATTGACTACATTGAAACTATAGTATTGTAAAGACGCCAGCACATCAAGCCATACCTAACTCCCATTAACCTTTCACTTTTGTAATAAAGTTGAAAACCTATCAAAGAAATTGGCAGATTGTTGTAGCTTGATATGCTGGCTTCTGTACTAGCTGATGCCCGCGACTCCGTCCGCGTGATATTTGGTTGGGGGTTTTAACTTTAAGTTACTTCTTATAACATCAGCTAACTGCCAGTGAAAGTCACTCCCGTCAAAATCGGTCCAGCCAATTTTAGATATTAGCCGGAACAAGCAGACAGAGAGGCAAGAATTTTAAAAATTGGTTTTTTGATGTACAATAAATAGTTTCAGTAAAAAGCTGTTATTCTGACATTACAAACAGACACTTCAATTTTATATAATTGTAAAGAAGATGTACTTATAGATGTATAGCTTTAGATGTACAATATAATTTTGTAAACGTAAGTGTTGTGCAATGGAGTGCTGCTTGCCCGGAGGATACAGCGCAGCACACGTTGGAGGAGTGCCCAGTTTGGGCAGGGCTGCGCCGTGACCTCGTTGCGGTTGCGGCAATAGGCGGGAGCGATCTCTCGCTCCCAGCCGTCGTTCAATCGATGGTCGAGAGCGGGAGCGCATTGGACGGGGTTGCTTCCTTTTGCGAGGATGTCATGTCTACAAAGGAGGCAGCCGAGCGGGAGAGATAAGTCGCATCCTCTCTCCCCTCCCGCAGGAGACGCACCGGGCGCCCTAGGAGGGCGCAAAACGATCTGCGACCTCCATGAGTGGTGGCCTGCAGGCGGCGGACTCGGGGCCCCCGGAACCCCCGCACAGGAGCTCCCTACGATATAGCGAATCCGGCCGAGTTAATCCACTATGTAGTATTACACTACGGTAAAAATATTTGTCTTAGGTCTACTCGACCAGTAGATCTAGTGATAATACAATGTGATAATTTTATAACGATGGTCCGATTAATAAAACGAGCAACGGCAAATATAATTGCCCATGAATCTACCAGTAGAACTTTTCAATCGGACCACGGGCAATAAACGAAAAAATCACTTAATTTCGTAATTACCTCACTCGCTAATATTCTTTGCACTGGTACAGTGTCTTCAGTCTCTTGAATTTCAGGTACATTTTTCAGAGTATTATTTTCAGTGTCCTAAAACATCTCAGGAATTCAACATCTCGACCAACAATGTAAACACTAAGGTCAACCGTACACGGACTGCTTGAATCAGTCGGTATCGACTGCTTCAAGCTGCAACTGCATAGTGAACTATAGTCTTCTATGTACATACATGCACGGAACCGCTCGAGCAGTCGCGACTTCTTCAGGCGGATAGCAGCGCGGTGAAATTTCATCGTTGCGTAAAGCAGTTGCCAGGCATACATTGACTGCTCGACCTATCGACTGCTCTCGAGCAGTCTTTCCGCCCACGCTCTTCATTCCACGTCACGCACGCCTCCCGCCCGCGTGCTTTTTGTTTTGCTTGTTCAGCAGTTATCAATGGCAGCTTCAAGCGGACTGCTCGCGCGGTCCGTGTACGTTGATCAATGCCTAACTGCTCGAGTAGTCCGTGTTTGGCCGGCCTAATAGCTATTTTAAGGTAACTGTTATGGAATTAAAACATAATTTGGCATTAGTAAGCAAAATTTTAATTTGCATTAAAAGCACATGAGTTGTATAATACCAGGTATGTATAATTATGTATGTAGGTACCTATATTACTACAAGTAAACAACTCAGCAGCAGATAATGTGTCACAAGCCCTAAACTAAACCTATTCTATGAATTATTTTTTTTTTTTTTTATTATAGAATAGGTGAATAATTTTAAATTAGGCTGTTCAAAAAATGCGTTTTTTAAATTTGTCAGCAGTGATTGCAAATGAAATGAGGTGGCAATTTAAGCAAAAAAAAGAAACATAATTTTAGCCAAAAAAGACGAAAAATAGATGAATATGACTCATGCACCCAGAGACCAGCACTGAGCTTCTAATAAGTCAGTTCTCTAATATTAAGCGATTCTCATTAAGAATCTAAGTAATTTTGGCTTGGGCTACATTTTTTGCTGTTGAGTGTTAATGTACACTTATCCGTGTTTTTAACATTTTGGGTTCAATCAACAAGAGGCATATTATAAAATATCGTAATGAAAATAACACATTTGGTCTGTGAGACTTATGGCCAAACACTCAAATGCTACTCAATGTTAGGATACCGTTAAATCTCGTGCTGTTTCTATCACTTACTGCCACACTCAGAGACGTCATTTAATAATATTGAATTATTAACTTTAAATTACCAACATAACTTGGAACGCTGTCAGTCTAAAATATTGTTGTTGACATGTGCCAATTAGTTATGTTGGTCAATTAAAGTTAATGATTCATTATTATTAAGTGACGTCTCCGAGTGTGGCAGTTAGTGTTAAAGTGACTGTGACAGTAAGAGACTTAACGGCATCTTAAAATTGAGTAGCGATTGAGTATTTGGCCATTCATCCCATAGGCGCCCAGACCGTCATACGTAAAAATATAATATCTATTATTAATTTTATATACACAGTAGACACGTAATCTTAACATGATGCTAGTAAGTTTTCATTTAGTTCAGCTGGCAATCTTCGAGCGTCGTCAGCGACAGACACCTTAGTAACACGTCACGGGTGGACACTTATGATCTAGCTGTTGGACACTTCACTAGGTTGACTAAACATTTATAGCTTATCCGCTAAACGACTTACTAAGATTGAGGGGCGACGGTCGAAAATGCCCAGCTGATGTAACATTAGGGTTCGCGAATGCGTCGAAGTTCGCGTGTGGTAGAATGCAAGTGTAGTGGTAGGGCTAAATCCCTCCAGAGAGGCCACGCGTTGTAGATATGTTGTACTCGGAGGGGGATTCATAGGGAACGCCGCAACAGAACAGCTGACGCCAAGCGCGGGACACCCGCGACGAACGCGATTCCGAGCGCGGCAACCCGCTCGCCTCCTCGTCGTCAGACTACAACCACAACAACACGTTACCGGGAGCCCCTCACGACACACGCAGTGCTGATGGTAGAATAATAGAATTTATTAGTCGACGTCGATCGAGCTGCTTGATTATTATTACTGATGGATTATAGCTGGGGTGAATCGATCAACGTCGACCGATGCCATCGATCGATTAGTCAGTGGAACGGTATCCGTCGATCAGCCAAAGCTACCACACCAATCGATCAACGTCGATCGATGTCGATTGATGGCATCAATCGACGATCGATCGATTGGTGTAGTAACACCCTTACGCATACAACACTATGATGTTTTGCGGGACGCGAGAGGGGAACAAGACGGACAAATAAGCTGCAATCCGTTTACTTTTATTTTATTTTATTTGTGATATTTATTTTTAGGGTTGCGTTACCCTAAACGTCCCCAATGGAATCCTATTAGTAGGGTTCTATATTGTCCATTCATACTCTCGCATTTCTTATTTTGTCCCTATATTTTACATTTTTAAATTGTCTCGCCATAACAGGCACTACTGATGCAATTGTCGCTTTTAACGTCATTGAAATAATATTACTTACTTACTTAAATATTTATCATTATCTAATTGTTTCTTAATTTACCTTAATATTACTCCATTCTTATTTATTCAAGGCATAATCAATAATTAAATTTAAATAATGATTGTATTTTTCAATTAATAAAATAAAGAACAAAGTAAACAAAAGTAAAAAAAAAATTTGCTTAATATTTTAGAAACAGGGGATCCGTTTCTGAAATATTAAGCGAAAGACTAATCACAATTTTTTTTTTAACAAACCCGTAATATTTTTAAAAGACCTAGCCAACGAGACAAGTTACGAATAGAGAGGACAATAAAAAAAAATTTTCAAGAGTTCATGTTACCGATTTGTCGCCGTGATTGATATGCGGAAATCTCATGCGAATCAAGACGCGGAAAATAACTAGTCGTGTATTATATCCGTACATACTCTTTGCCTCGCATCTCGTAAACCATCGGGGGGTCCATGTGGCGGCCGGTTTGTAACTTTTGTAAATTTTGGCTGAGGTTGAAGCAGAGCGGCTATGTGGCGTGCGGGCTGCCGCATATCGACAGTTCGGTAACTAAACGAATTTAATGAACTGAGTGCCTATTTTTAACCTTGGAGGTTGTCGGCTGCTTAACCGAACTTTTCTGAGGTGTATTAATAAATAAAGACCTCCAAGCCAGAGCTCAAATGAGTGAACCGCAGTGCTATTCTGTTACAATCTGTGTGTGTTCTGTTCAGATTGTAACAGAATAGACATACCAATCGTATCAATGAAATTAGGTATATGGGATAATTATGTTTCTCATTTTAGTCACTAGACGGCGCTACTTCAAAGTCGCAATAAGCACTCTATTCAGTCCGCAATTATCTATAAAACTGCAAAGTACCTACGTTATAGTATAGCATTATTATAATTACGTTAACATAACGTAATAATAATTAAAATTGTCAAGTAGATTATTAAAGTCAATAGTGTTACTCGTACCCAGCTTCTGGATTCGGATGTTCGCAACTCGGCAATCTCTTCCGCTACGCTTTCGGTATCTTTATATTCTTCTGATTTTTCTATGATTTTTATCGCCTCACTAGGGCGCCGAGTCATTGGTGCTGGTATGGGCTGCGATGGCTGAGAGATGATTTCGGCTCTCTGAAACATTTACACAATACGATTCATAGAAACCCGTAGCAGCGTGATTTTAAACCAGGTCCGTCTGAACCTGGCGTGCAACTAGCTTTTTAAATTATTTCTCTACTGTCAACATTTTTTCAGAGTGTGAGAAAGACAGAGGTATACATGACCAATAGCACCATCCCATTTTCACATTGATGGCAATAACATGTCATAAAATTATGGCCTCAGCACAACATTAGAAGTATCGCGTGAAACCATTTAATTACCATCGTTAACGTTGCATCATGTACAGAAACGAATCCGTTATCACACGACAGTAGCGTGATAGGAAGGTATTTGTGACCAAATGCAACGAACTCATTCATTGAACCCACCTTTAAGTCCATAACTATCGCCTCAGGTGACGAAGCACGCTTCGTTGATAATTTCGTTGATACGGAAAGCTTCGATTTAGCGGAAGCATCTAAAACTAAAAAAAATATTGTTGTTATTCATATTTTTTTACACCGATTAAATTTAACTTTTGATTAATTTTGTTTTACCGTGGTCGCGGTCCTTTCGTTCATTCAGGGTAGAATTTGCACTGGATTCTTCAGCCACAGCTGCAAAGTTAAAGAGATTTAAATATAGAGAGGCTATCAGAAAAGACATCATAGAAATATGTGAAGCTGATATTTTTTTTTGACACAGTGTGGTCGTATTTATATATAAATACAAAACCAGTTATTATAACTTTAGGAGCCTACCTGACTGTGAACTTTCTGTGATATGATGGTTCTACTCGTGCTTTTGATTTATTATGGACATGCAATGTATGCCTTTTAGATGATTCTGTGTTACAAAATTATGAATTTTGATACATAATAAATGAGTGTTTGCCAAACGATTTCCTGCAAAATGAAGTAATTCTATTCGCTGTTATTTATGCAAAATAATATTATGTCATTAAAAGTTCGGCCATAAAGGGTAGACCCCACTGTTAGATTATAATCTATCTCGCGAGATTATAAACTGTCGGTAAATTGTGAACTGTACCATATTGCTTCTAATGTAACATATTAATTTTCGATTGTTTATAATCTATACATGTCGACAGGGTTCACAATTTGTCAGATTTTATCACGCGTAAAAATTTAAATAGTTCCTAAACTGGGCGGTTTACCGGTAGCTCGTTCTGTGTCCATAGAAGAGTCAGAATACACTACATAGAAGTCAAATAAAGGAAATGCTTCGTCATCGAAAAGAAACACTACCCACTTGGATTGGACTGTGGATTCGTCGCGGTTCTCTCACTCGTGAAGACCGCCCATAAACTAGTTTCACTAATTGGAAAATAAGATTACAGATGACGTGCCTATCTACATTACAATATGTGTTTGCCTTGTGTCTGGGTGTTGTTTATCTATATATGTATGTATTTAAAAATGTATTTGTGTATGTATGTCAGCTGCCTGACACCCATAGTACAGGGTCTCCCTAGTTTGGGGTCAGATGGCCATGTGTGCAATGTCCCCACATATTATTATTTACCTATATTATTATTATTATGAATGGAATCTACATACATGGCACGGCAGGTGCTCGTGAGCGTTTATGATGCAGTTCGATTGGGGCCTCATCTTGCAATTCAGAGGGACGGAACGACTTGTGCCTGCTCCCTGACACATCCACTATCACCAATGGTGATCCGGAAGGTACACTGCTCTTTTTGCCTTGATCCGTCATTCTTCACGACCCTGGTAGTTCAAGCATCCATACGGTACCCTAAAACTTTGTTATTTTGTCACCAGGATATTGGCTAACAATTTTTAGAAAAGCATAAATTGATGAAACGTCACGCTTAGTAAATTTTGACAGCAAAGTTACCTGTTTTTGCTTCCATTTTTAAAATGGGGTCTATAACAAAAAGTATCGCTATGTCTATGAAGAGTGACTATGTGATGCGACCACTTCTTCGGACTTGATTACTTAAGATTAAAAAAAAAAACAATTAGGTACCTAATTAAATTGTTTCCATTATTTTATTCCACAAGGCGTGGATAGAATAAACCGGGACACTCTTAAACCAAAAAAAAACAAGTTTTCGCTGCGTAAAGCAACGCGAAACACAGGACGCACGCGTGTGCGGCCGGTGTTCCGGGTTGCTCTATGATTCGCTGTTTCGAATATTGACGAACAGAATTTAGTTGTAATTTAACATTTGCCTAACTCAGATTTATCAGTTTATTTGCTCATCAACAGCCAGAGCTCTTTCCCGCTAGTCTCCAACGTATAATCAGTTTCTGGAATTTTTCTTTTACGTAACTGAATTTTGATATTGACACGAAAAGCCTTCTTTTCTTATCTCTGCACTTTGCTTATGAGGGTCATTACCTTTGCTAGGAGTTGATCTCGTCCCGCTAACACCAAACTTACAAAGGGTACCACTTGGTGGTTTTTCCAGTCCACAGGTCTGGTAAACAGTCAAATTGCTTGTAACTGCTTTCAACATTAGAAATGTTTAAATTAATCCAGCATACAAACTGTAAAGCTATTTTACCATAAATAAACAGTTAAAGGTGAAAGAAGAAAAAAAATCGCCAGTCAACGCACCTGTCAGGACAATGTAAAATTTTCTTTTCCTGTAAAATTAAATTGTTTAAGTCACTTATCATAACAGTTCTGGCGGGTTGATTTTAGAACTATGCATGCGAAGAGGAAAATAAAATGTTATGGAAAATAAACAGTCTCCATCCAAGAAGAAGTTATTGTCCATCCAAGAAGAGAAACTAATACGTGAGGTTGATTACGACTCTCTCACACGAGGCTCGGGCCGCCTGCCTAACAAACAACTTCTTCTAGGTAACAGTCCACTCATAACACAGATTTATTTACTTACGTATGACTTCTAATAAATTGTAATTTGAATTTCCAGATTTAGAAATACTTCAGAAGAGTCCTACGCGCTGTCCGGCTTCACAAAGGGTACTGGTGTCCATCAAACCGAGAGCACACGTGCACGCACACGCCATCAAAACTATTTATATAGCTGAGAAGAGCCGTAACAAGAGTAAAAAGGTACGTAAAATTTAATTTGAATGATTTCATTTGAAAAAGAAATGTTTTGCTTTTTATTCATTATACACATGTATTTCAGGGTTCAGATAAGTCAGGTTCACGTCTTGGTATTGGAGATCATTCATCTTTTACAACCCGTAAGTAGGTATATATTGGGAAATTTCGATTCTGGTCAGTTATTTGTTTGTTAATACAATGCTATCACTGTTGCAGATTACAGTGAAGATGATTTAAATGTCATAAATTCAATCGGTTGTGGTACGACTGAGCAGCCTTATACGAAAAGTGAAATAGAAACAGATAAAGCCTCCTCGGTTACTATTCAGGTAGAAAGCTCAGCAGTAGATTCGAAATGTTCACACACCGGCGTCCGGCCTCAGAAGGTAAATGTGTATAATACCATACAAAGATCTGCGGAAAAATGCTACGTTTATACACAGCCGCAATTAAATATGAACATCCCCAAAATCGACACCACAGCAGATAAAAAGACATTAAATTGCAATAAAGTTGATATCGCCACATTAATTGTCACAAACACATCTTCGGAAGATATTGCACCAACTTCTGGTATCACAATTAACGAATTGAATAAAAGAATTGATCATTTGGAGCGTAAAATTTTAAAACAGGAAAGGGTATTCCGTTCTGTAGATCCTAATATGCCTCTGTCTTCATCAGATGAAGAGCCCAAAGGTAATGTAATGGGTACTACATCTGGGACCGGGAGACCTGGGTGTAGCTATATTCAGCAATATAGTCATGTTCCTGAAACATCGGCATTCCAGCGGTACGCCCAGCAAGCTGCGCCGCTTTCTCCAAGCAAAGCTACTACTTTAGAAAAAGAACATAATTCTGAGCAATACGGTCGAGATTTCACTGCATATGATGGCATCACCGCTCGTGGCCGGCGACAATGCGCGTCTGTGCCATGCAAACGAGATGATATCCCTAAAATGGCAGCCGAAAGAGTTCATAAGATTCGACACAAACTCAATCCAGTGCGTGATTATCGGCTTATGGATACAGTCCATTACTTAGCGCAAGGTGAATTTGCTCCACGTGATGATGGTATAAAATTAACACCTTCACGAGAAGCTGTACTTAGCGATATTATTTGGGAAGACGTTTGTCGAACACACTGGCCCAACGCTAGGCTAGGGCGACGAATGGCTCATTCGGAGAGATGTAGCACCAGGTGTGAGCTGCAGCGGCTGATAGACAGCTTGCTGAGAGAGCGCGTCGCACACGTGGAGCGCAGGAGGCGACGTCACTACAGGATAGTTAAATTAAACCATCGACATGAAAGCTGTAGACCTATGGGCAAGACTGGGGATATCATTGTGGCCAGTCATAAAAATAGGCAAGGCGAGGAGGTTGCGATTAGCGATCACAACGCAGCAAGCGCTATGATAGCCGAGAGACGTTGGGATGAGTCGAGTTTGCGCAGAACTCCAAGAAGCCATGATAGGTTGACATCAGAGACCCGACATAAACGTCATTCCTTGGAACGCAGACATGGATTCGAAGAGAGTTCTCCAGGGCCAAGTTATGCAGTAACTAGGTCACCAGCTAGAGAGCCCACTTGTTGCTACCGAGCGTCTAGCCCGGTGAAGCCGGACAGGCGGGGTACAACGCCTATGAAGCGTCACAATGGAAATCGTGAGTTAACTAGCGGCAGTAGTTCTACCTGCAAGCCAAGGAATCCTCGGCTGGTTGTCAAAAAAGTAGCCTCTCATCGCAAATATACTCGAGAGGAACCTAATCTCGAACATTACATCTTACTGCCAACCCTAGTTGTACGCACACCATCTAATATGAAACGTCAGAAGAAATTCAATGAATTGTATCATCGCATTCTTAACATTCAATTGAACAACGGTAACTATTATAATTATGTATTTTTACGGAAATACAATTTTATGTGACTGTAGTAAATCAATAGAGAACTACCTACTAAGTCTTCAGTGATTAAACTCTCTTAAATTGTTTGCAGTGTGGTTAAAATACAGATTCTGATAATCTTTTTTCACCGTTCCAGAAGCCGCGCAACCAAGCACATCACAGGGCCCTAGTAAGAAGGACGTTGGACTGAACATCAATATCACATTATCCAACACCTAAAAACCAATAAATGAATGAAGAAAACATCATGGCGTAGAAAATAAACAAAGTAAACATCATGGCGTTAATCTCAGCATCTACATTCTTTATACATCATTTAAATATTTTGAAATATAGTATACCTTTGGATGCAAGCTTTTCTCTTAGTGACGCAAGTACATCATTCGATCAAATCAATTTTTTATTAGTCTATGCTGTCCCACTGCTGGGCAAAGGCCTCCTCCACGTCCTAACAGGAACTTTTACCTTTGGATGCAAGCTTTTCTCTTAGTGACGCAAGTACATCATTCGATCAAATCAATTTTTTATTAGTCTATGCTGTCCCACTGCTGGGCAAAGGCCTCCTCCACGTCCTAACAGGAACTTTTGTCCAGCTCCACCTCGAACCAACCGCTGTGATCTGCTGTTGATCTCTGTTTGGGCCGTCCTCGGCGACGCCGCGCCGCCCATCTTCAGGCACCCATTGCGTGGAGACTCTCACCCAGCGGTTTTATCTTAACAATAGAATATTTTTTATATGCAATCTTCATTTTTACGGTCGCTTTTTTTAATAATTTCGTATTTTGTTCCTTATGACATTTGAAGGTTTCCACCGTCCATATTATAGCGTAAAACAAGGTCAAGCTCGGGAAATGGAACATTTGTTGCACGTGGCGCTGCCGCTGCTTAGGTATACCTACGTACATAATAATAAGTTAGCTGCATTTCTATTGGTTTAAGAAAATTACCGGTCAGCATTGAAAAACCACCTGCAACCTCCTTATCTTAGTCATTAAAGAATAAATGCCTAACAATAATAAAGTATTTTCCGATGAATGTCTTTATTATTGTTAAGTATTTATTTATTCATTAATTTATCTTTTCCAACCGATTCTCCGAAAAGAAGAACCGATTTTTCAATCAGATAATTTTCATCTAAGGAATGAATACAACAGTTTGACAGCTTTTTTCGAAGGAATGAATACAACAGTTTGACAGCTTTTTTCGAAAATATGTCTTATAGCCATACTTATTCTTGAGATGCTTGAGAGCCCTCATCAGTATTTCAGGATTCCACTGATTCTGTCAACCTTCGAAATCCGTCTACTGAAGTGGCTACACACACGTTTAACATGATCTTATGATTGGTAAATGACATAGAACTAAACAAGGTTAATAATAAACTAAAATACAAGAAATTACATTATAATACAATAATAGATTTTAAAATTGCGTAAGTAATTGCGTGTAAGGCTAAGAACTCACGATGCGGTTTCGCAGACTTGGCGGGCGATTATCGCAAGACGTGTGGTTGCAAAACTGGCACTGACCTTTCTTGCACCAAAATAATTAATAGATCGACTTCAATATCCATATTATAAAGTTTGTTGACAAACGTGCACAGACAAGTCACGACGCCACGAGTAATAACAAGTCACTGCAAAATGGCGCCGGATTTCTGTATCCCCGCTGGCCACTGCGGTCGCCCGTCAACCGACCGCAGAGCTCGCGGGTGCAACCCGTCGAGGCTGCGGGAGCGATTCTACTCGCTGCCCGCCGGTGCAGCGGGAGCCGCAAACAACCGCGCACACCGCGGGCGTAAACCGCGTCGTGAAATGTGTTTTAGTTTTTTACGTATAGATCTGCATTCTACAGAAGCTTGCGGGGCCCGCAACCGCGACGGACGCGGGTGAAAACCGCATCGTGAGTTCTTAGCCTAAGATAGTAAATGCCGCGGAATTAAGCCCGTCACATACGTAGCTATAATATTTATTATAGCTAGCCACCACACCACACACGGTAGCTATAATATAATAATATATTTTCGCCCTTATTACGTCTGCGATCGTTGGTTGTTTCACATTTTTGAAATTTATATTATGCCTTGCTATATCTGTCCACATATTTTGGTGACGTAGTAAAAATATATATTATAGCTGATCGTAATATGCCTTGATTTTAGCTACGTCTGACGTATATTAATATATATTAGGTATAGCTATGTTTGAAGTATATTAATATATATTATAGCTACGTCTGTGACGAGCTTTACGCGGCTTGTAGGTACACAACTGCCAATTGTACTTTTGATGCATTTTTCGTCATTATTGGTCATACATTATCAATTAACGAGTCCGGCTCGAGTATAATAATAATAATAATAATAATAATAATTGTAATTTATTGAAATAATAATTCAGCATTTCACACACGGCCATCTGACCCCAAACTAAGACATGTTAATGTTTAGTAATTGATGTAGGTACTAACATAGGTATTAAGCACTATACTAACAATTAATGTGGACTGTAACTGTCTGAATAAATAAATATAATATATATATATATATATATATTGCTGCTTACTTTACGTTGATCCTTAGGTACCAATGTACCATCTCCACGGGCGAGAGAATCGCAACCATAGTCTGGTTAGACCACTTCCATTCCCACTCTAGTTCGTCAGTCGAATTAGTCAATCAAACTTTACTAGGTATGAACCCAAATACTACCTACCAATTTTGTAAAAACGCGTCACACGAAGAAGCATATAATTAGAAGAAGAAAGGGTAGCGTGGTGTGATCATTAATATTGATGACAGCTGCCTTTGTATCATCGCATTATATATTTATTTTTTTCGCTGAATCACATACAGTAACGGTGCCAAGTTCTTACCATATAACTATTTATTGATCAGGGAGTGAAGACTAAAATTGACAAGAAAAAGTAAGAACGCTTCAAAAAATTAAAAAACAATATTTTTATCTTGCACACCTCTACTATTTGCCCATTAATTCCTCACTATTTACCCATTTTCTGAATGAAACTTTTTAAGAATGAAGTTGGCCCGTTTTGTTTTGTTGAATAAACACGGCCGCTAGGTACTTACAATATTTCTCAAGAAATAAATTTTAAATCCTTCTTTCATATCAACGAACTTCAGTCGCCTAGAAGAACCAGTATTGAAACCATCGTAGCAGCTTGCGTGGTACGTTGTACGTATTGTTGCACCACTAAACACCACGCCTGATGTGAAGCGACGGACTCGTCCAGTTGATAATACACCTGCTATCACTTCTGTTCTATATCGACTTTACAACTTAGTGTTACTAAATTTAGCAGGACAAATCGTGCGTGAAAGTGATATGACGTCAGTGCTTTGGACAGTTTGTGTAGTGGTAGCTATAGTTAATAATCTGTAAGGCAATGACCTACTGTAAAAGTAGTTAAAACATGGACATTATTGTTTGAGCCAGTCTTTAGCATTATTTGATAAATACTAAATACCCACTTACTTTTCAAGGATACCTAACTACTAGTACTCTAAACAGTTTATCTTGTAGTTCAGAAGCAAATACGGTTTTCTGAAAGTAATTTCCGATGGGGCTAGCAAAATGATGTCAGTCGGACATCTATTAATATTATATGGGAAACGTTTTCCATAGCACACAGCGGCGGGTATCGATTGAAAGTATCTATAAGTACAGACCATGACATTTTAACATGAAGGAAAGTAACCGTTTTGTTCTGGAAAAGTCTAACGTTGATAATTAATTAAATTCAAAGAGTATAATATCCAACGAGATATTGTACATATCTAAACTATTAGATTTAATTAGAGATCTTTTATAATACCGTTTTCCAATACCTGTTGTAGAGGCTTTATAGAGCGAGCTCAACTTGTTATTGTGATAACCCGAATACACAATGTAGGTTTATAAATAAAAATTTAGACGAACAACTTTTTTTAAACCGTTTTTAATTTTGTTAAGGAGCTGAACGCAAACGGTAAAATACAGGTGAACATGACAAAACCTTACTCAGCCTCACTGCTGGAGCAATGGAGTGATATCTAATAAAGCCTATAATTATAGGCATAGTGAATCAAATTTCATACATAAATCGTAGTTTGATTATTCAATCGTCAAAAAACTGGCGAAAAATATGGTGGTTTGACAGCTCTTGTATAGAAAATGAGTCCTTAGAGTTCCACATCAGGTGTGTCAGATCTTCAAATTTATTCTCTCAGCAGAAAATGCTCATCACGTTAAGTGTCAAATATACTGTTAAGATAAAAATTAATTAGAATTTTCCGCGGGTTAATTCACTTAAGTTTCCAGTTCACTATCATTGGTGTTTTCCTTTCCTTTATAAAGACACGTCAACCGTCGCCAGGTGACGTTGAAAATGGAAAATTAAACTCTGTTATTACCGTACACGGCCAACTCCTCCTTTAATCATCCAATTACAGTTAGTTATAAATTGATTAACTATATAATGATACCTATGTAGTTAAAATAATGAGAATGTGACGTGTCTACCTTGCTCCTTACAATGGAAGGCGTCAAAAAATGGCTGACGGAGCGAAATGCGAAGAAGAACGGGATGTACGTGCACTACAGTCCTCCAAAACGTAAGTATTATATTTATTATGTCAGTGAAACTTATCATATTTTGTTACGCTCTTACTTTTGTTCTCTGAAAACGAGTCAACCCGCGGTGTCTCTACATATCAATTTATTATGAATTACTAGCTACTGCCCGCGGCTTCGCCTGCGTAAAAAAAACGATTATCCCAAGGGAACACAATACCGGGATAAAAAGTATCCTATGTGTTAATCCAGGAAATGGTCTACCTATTGTGCTAATTTTCATGCAAATCTGTACAACGGTTTACGCGTGATTGAGAACAAACATCCAAACATCTTCACAAACTTTCACATTTATAATATTATATTTATATTATATATATTATTAGTAGGACTTTAAAGTATTTTAATATACTTCTTAATAAATGATTATTATTATTTAAATTTAAGAAGTACCTATATTAGAAGAACTTAGACGCCCACTGCTGGGCCATTGGTCTCCCCCAAGGGGAGGTTCAGCCGTAGTCACCATGCTTGGCCGATGCATGTTGGCGATCGCAGTAGAAGTTATGGTACTCAGAAGGACGCTGCTGCCCATCCTCTGATCAATATCCCTCTGTCGCCTTCTACGACACCCACGGGTAGAAATGGGGTGGTGCTATTCGCGGTCGGCACCACACAGCACATTTAGAATTAATCAGCGTTCAATATCCTGAATCATTACATTGACTTCGAGAAATGGAAGAAATGTTGACGTGTATTGGTTTGTTTTGGCAAAACTAACCTCCATTCAGACTAATGTACGGTACCAAGGAATATAGGAATGCGGCCTTTATTGATCAGGGTATCAGTCTAAATCACGGTTACTAATAAATATTTCAAAATTATAACTTACGGGCCGATGACATTTAAAAATGAAGACGAACTTCTTCAAATATTCTATCGAATTTTGTTAACTACTTAATGGTATGGACATACATATACACACACATGTAATCATAAAGTCTTTGTATAATTAAATTGCCGGCATCGAGGGACATTTTTCTAGGCACTAAATAATTATAATTCAAATAATAATTATTTATGTAGGCAAGTCCAGCATGTAGAGGTAATTGACCTTCTCAAAACTTACTTGAAAATAAACTATTACTAGTTCCAATAGGAAATCGATATTAAAAAAGGCCGTTTGGACGAAAACACTATGCAAACAGCTCGATTGAAACCTGTCTGGAAAAAGCAAAGTAGCTTGCGTGCTAGCCAGGAACTATATGCCTACCTACAGGCGCTCCATAAAACGATTGTAAACACAAAATTGCCATATAAAGTTAAAAGCATTTTTCCTGTGAAAAATGTCTGTGTAAAAGCCCGTCACAAACGTAGCTATATATATATTAATATAATTCATAGTAAGTCAATATTACGATATATTTTCTATAGTAATCTTCGAGTGACCACAGACCCAGCATTAATATAATTTACGTAACCAAAATATGTGGACAGATAATAGCAAGACACATCGTCGTTGAGCGTGCAATTCTTCGTAACTAAAATTTTTAAATACCGCGAAAGTACACTTTCGCTGATTTAACATAAGGTCGAAAGCGGTATTTAAAAATGTTAGTTTCGTGGAATTGCACGCTCAACGACGATATCAATATATGTTTCAAAAACGTGCAGCAAACAACGACCGCAGACTTAAAAAGGGCTAAAATATATTATTATTATAACTACCGTGTGTGGTCGCTAGCTATAATATATATAGCATAGATATTAATAATATATATATTATAGCTACGTATGTGATAATGTATAGTAGTTGGGTGTATCGTTTGAATGACGAACACTATACGTTCGGTCAGCTTGGCAGCTTAGAGAAAAAACCATAGAAGTGAAAACTTTTTTCGTTTTATTTTAAATGGCAAATAAATAAATAAAAAATCATTTTGACAGTTCACTACGTAGGTAATTGGCGGGAATATATTATTTAATATTGGTGTCTCTTTCACAAAAGCCAATTTATCAAAGTGTTGGAAGTAGGTAGTTAAAATGTTGTAGGTATGTGTTATAGATACATATTTTACGTTCTGCAAGTTACAGTTGAAAGTATTGTGAATTAAAGTCTGCACAAGCGACTAAATAAAAAATAATTTCTTCGAAACCATGTCAAGTCTAGTAGGTCAAAGCGCAAAAATGTGAGCATTATAGACTGAATAATGTAATTATAAATAATACGGTTAATAATTTATTTAATCAAGTGCTGGTTACAACGTGACCCGTGGGTGCGACTCGACCTTAGCGTGATGTCGTGAGTCCGATGTTTTTGCAGAAAATGCCATAAGTATTGCAATCACACAATATACCGTGTAACCAGTGGACGAACTAGACTACCTACCGACATTAAATAAAGAATCATGGCAGGATTTGTACAAAAAAAAATAAGTTTAGAGAAGTTGAAATTCCAATTCTTATATTCTTTTGTACCTAAAGAGTATCTTCAGGCATTTACAATATTTTTAAAACCCCACAAAAAAAAAATGGATAGTTTAACGAAAAGCTCATTATTTTAGAATGAAACGGCGACTGACAGTAACACTGACAGTAACACTGACAGTCGCCGTTTCGCAGTTTTACACTGAAATTGCAACGTTTTATGGGAAATAATATCAAAAATAATGATTATTTTTTTCCACACACTTGTCACGTCACTTGTCTGCCAATTTTATAGATCCATTAACGTCGCTTGTCACTTTCTTTTTTTTATAAACACAAAATGGGCATCGAGATGAAACGAAAAAGTATTATTTACATTTCGTAATATTTTAATTATTCGGGGGTTTAAAAATATGCTAATTATATCAATCTACTCCTGGTAATGTATTCTTCACTTTGGAAAGTATTTTAAACCCTCTAAATTATTTTATATTTTTTCATACAAATGAATGTATGGATGAATGTATGTACCTCGCTATGATTCTTTAAAAAAGCTAATATCATGTGACTACTTGCTAAATGCATAGAGCCTACTTCGTGATAGAGACACACAAAATAAGGTTATTCGAGTTTCCCATCGAGTAAATTTCATAATATTCGTTGGTTTGTCTTCGTCCTTACTGTATAAATGGTCAAAGCTTACATTAGTGTATATATTTATATACCTAAACTTAATTAATATGTTTATTTTTATTGTTTTTGTATCTGTCTTTGTGTTTTCCTTTTTCTTTTCTCTTCTATAACTAATATTATCTGTCTTTAATTATTGTAAGTGGTGTAAACCGTGGTAATTAAAGTAAAAATAAATAAATAATAAATAAATAATATTTATTCTGAAACTCAATACGTTGTACTTTAGGCAACTGGGTTTTATTTATATATAGTTAACATATATTTTGGAAGGTAGTCTTAGGGTCCAAAAATAATTTTGGTAAGCATTTAAATTGTGTCCTATATTTATTGTGATATTGCCTCAGTATCATTTTAGTAAGAATTTAAGTCTTACTTTTACAGTAAAAAATCAAAACCTACATACTGTAAATTCAACAATTTTAAAACTAGGTGTACAGGCTGATTGATAACTTAACTCATCATCATCATGTCTATCTTAAGACGCCCACTGTTAGGCATAGGTCTTCACTCAATTCACTACCATTCTTTCAGGAGTTGAAAGTTCTTAGAGTTTGAAGAACTTTTAATATGAAAGTCTCATATACAAAACAAAAACACGGATTACAAACAGTTTCATTGTATTGTAGTGCAGTTTTGTAAAGAATAGCAGATATTTTTCAAATTTAAGAGTGAGTCCTTCAATAAAAGTTGGTTATATCTATGCGTGACATATTCACCCCTTGAGAGACCAGTAGTGAATTAAAAATCAACCTGTATTTACTTAGCTACATAAAAAGCAGCGGCCATTGCGCATCAATGTATTATATATAAATTAATAAGTCAACAATCAAAGTAAAGCCTTAATACATTACGCTTTTCCACAGTAGGCCCCGTTATCTGCTTCTCGTGTTGCGCGTCAATGTATAACTAATTAGTAGTATAAACAAGGCTAGCCTTTGTACAGGGTACGTGAATACTGGCAGAGTTCGATCACCCTCGGCTGTTCACCTATAACGATCCACTAAATGGTGTCAACACACACGTCACACTTACTAATATGTTATTATGAGGATAGCTTAGATACGTATCTATGTCTTATTAAAGGTTAGGGGAAACGTTGGAATAATAGTTGGTATGCCTATCTAGGAGGAAAGCTTCGAAAGTATTTTTGTTAACCTTTAATTTTGAAAGAGGAAGAATATAAATTACTACTAGGTTTACGTGTATAAAAGGAAATGAAACGATTCATTTTGTGTTTGGGGTAAATATTCTAGAAGAAAGACAGAGAAAGTATACTTTTTTTTGTTTTGGCATAACTTAATATTTTATCATTGCTATTCGTTGGGCATTAAATATTATTGTCATGTTCTAGTTGCATTAAAAAGATATAGACAAAATATTCGTTCTTTACCCAATTACATGCATGCTTTTATCCCCATATCAATTAGCATTCTAAATAATATATTAGTGAGCAAAAAATTTGCAAAGTACATTTAACCTCCATGGTTGATTTAGTTGTCTTACCTACAAGTAGTATGTTCGTAACCAAACTAATTTCGCGCCATGAACATAAAAATATTAACAAAATCAACAACAAAACACCCTTTTATAGGTGTCCAGACTTATAGCATAATGTACCTAATTAACTTAATTTTTACACTCTAAAGCACTTTCCAATCACGGTGTAATTAAAAACACTTATTCTTAATTAACCTAGTTTCATGCAAACACTGAATTATGCTAGCATGTACTTGTCGCATTTCATTATTATGCTGAAACTGTTTGACGTGCAAAAGAAGAATAAATAAGTTATTATATTAAAACAAACACGAATGAGGGCGAGACCTATTGATAAACGATAACAAAATTCAATCGATTTTTCTTGGAGCCCTTATTTTCGCATGAAGAGTGGGTGTGTTTTTGCCCTAAGAGCGTAAGGTCAGCAGATGTCGCGATAAGTCGCGTACAACTGGCTGTTAGCGCATAAATCTCGTAATCTACCACCAGAAATAAACACGCCTTCAAATAGGATGTTTCTTATGTGGTCACGGAATACAAGTAAAAATAAATAGGTTCTTATTAATCATTCGTATTTGCAAGTAACATAGTAACATTATGTATGAGTACACAGAGGTTTAAAGTACCTACACTCACATTCGTCAATGTCGTCAATCAAAGGCAATCATCATTTATTTTGTTCTAAGTTTTGAAAAAATTATAAGATAGGCGTCGTAAAGCTACGATAGATACTAAAACCCCGCACTTGTTGGGACAGCCTCATCATCTTCATATCAACCTTTAGACACCTACTGCCCTGTCGTAATCGCTATGCTTGATCGATGCATGTTGGGACAGACTCCGACAGACTAGACAAGAAAATTCTTATATAGTCGTAGACAACTAAGAAGTTTACTGTTTTGTGAAATTCCTTTGAATTATTCGCTCACACAGACATCACAAGAATATCCTTCTTCTGTATTACCAGAAACTGTTAATAATAATAATCAAAAAACTTTATTTTTCTCATCATCATAGTAAATGCACTGGTGATGCACATTACAGAAGCGAGTTTGTCACACAATCCATTTTCTTTGACCTTCCTCTCCCACTCCATCTATCCACAGTCATACTCATAACTCTTTTGATCACATACGGTTCATCCCTTCTCGTCACATGCCCATACCAAGACAAACCATTCTCTTTCAACTTTTCTGTCACTGGCGCTACTTTCAAACTTCCTCTAATATGTAGTTACCTTATGGAAATTCTATGAAGGTGGTAAAATAAGGGATGAAAGTTTATATGTGAAAGCCGTTATTTTAAAAATAGAAACATGACAGTTGGCGTCGGACTATTAGTTAAACATATTAAAATACATATTTCAATGTAATTTGGTTATTCCCTAAGGGGGTGAAAGGAAGTGAAGTTGTATGTAAAATAGAAAGGGTAGTAATAACGATGTCCACTACGTGAACGATTTAAAAACCAGTGTTATAAGAGGAGCACTCTGTATAAAGTTAATCAGTAAATCACTGGTCGCAATATCGCAGAAGACGATCGCTAGAATTGCGCCCACAATACTTTCAGTTTCTGTAAGCTTCTGCTACTGCCAACTTTACTCCTTGCTAGTGTGTTGCTAGTAATGAAAATACGTATAGTCTTGAGCTTGTGAAACATTGTAAACTATAATAACAATTTGAGAAAACGGGTCAGGTAAGATGGGATGGCAATAAGGAGAAGGTGTAAAATAGATATTTATGTCTTGTGAGAAAAGTTGTTAATGTTGGCATAATAAATAACTTTTTTTTATGTTCTCATATTTTTAATTATTTCAATCCAGGTTATTATATTAATGTGCAATTTTTGGACTAAAAATAAAAATCGAAAACTTATAACTATTAAACAACAACTTGAATCAATTTTCTCTCATTTGACGTTCAAAAGTGCCATATAATGGTCTAATTGAAATAAATGATTTGACTGTTAAACGAAAAACAAATACCTTCATTGGATTTCATTCCGCCAAAACGTACTAACCCACGTCAACATTTCTTCCATTTTCGAAGTACATACTTAGTGGTATTTTTTTTTATATTTAAAGCTGATTTATTTTAAATCTATTCTAAGCATAAGCTTTGACATTGGACTGTTGTTACTGGATATAAGTAACACATTGGCATATTAATTATTGAGTACGTACGTAAGTAATATACACCAAATGAACATGAGGTATTTATTAGGAGGTGTATATTACGTTGATGGTGTGATTCTGATTTTAAGCAAAATTATTTCATACATAAAAATCTATAATTTCACTAACGCAACTGTATTATCTTTCATTGAGTACAACCGCTATAATGTAAGTAAAACATATATAATTTGTGTAACTTAAAATGATCACGGTAGCACTGAGGTGTTTCGGTTTATTTAAACTCAACTGCCTCAGCAAGGACCTTAAGCAATGTTTTAATAACGACGCTAAAAACTTTAATTAAATAAAGAAATAGTTAAGTAAAACATAATTAATTATAATATATTTTCTATTTTAATCCCAGAAAGCTTTTCTTCATTTACACTATTAATCAATTAAGTTAATCAGTTTCATGTCAATTTTAAAAATAACCTTAACCTTCAGTATATTTTTTCATTAGTGGTAGGTGTAGTATCAGCAGCACAGCTTCGCCAGTGGGCACGCGGCGGTGCCGAGAGCAGGCTGGAGCGGGCAGTCCTAGCCGGGCAAGGCAGACGGCTGCTGGCCGAAGCGGAAGCGCTCTCACTGTCCAGTCACCTGCCCACACTGGTCGCCAAGTGTGACGCGTTACATGCAGCCGTGGAAAAAGGCTCATTGCTTGAGCTTCAGGTATTACTGGTAATAGTTATTGCTTGCATTAAAACACAAGAATGACCCATTACCCGTACGCCAAAGTCGAATTCAAATCATTTATTTTAGACCATTAAAAGGCACTTTTGAACGTCATAAAATAAACATTGAATCTAGTTGCTCCTTCCAAAAGGTAGTTTCGTATGGAGAAGAATGGGAAAGAAACTCCATACTAACTCTTTTAAAATAATTGACAACAGTATTTTGTTTAATTACAGTAATTATATAATTAGTTACTAGCGGGCCTGGCAGACGTTGTCCTGCAACCCGACTATAGCGCCACCTGCCGGGTCAAATTGTGAATCTAAACCATTCTCGAATCCACTGGAACACACACAAACAAATTTAACAAAATCGGTCCAGCCGTTTAGAAGGAGTTCACTTTCATACACACGCACAGAAGATTTTTATATATAAGATACGTGTATAATATTATATCATTAATACCTATCAAAGTTGGAAGAGAACAATTTAGGGAATGTAGCAGATCGCCATGATCTGCTACATTCTCTAAATTGTTCAGTGGGACGTCCATACTAATAATGGTGATGGCAAATTGGTAGCTCAAATTAAATAATAAAAATACCAGCCTATTACTGTTCCACTGCAAGGTAAAGGTCTCTTTTCACATAAAAAAGGTATGAGCATTGATCACCAATTCACCACGGTCTGTAGAGGCTGATTGACGATTTGAAATTGGTAGATATCGGGCTATATTTATTTTATTTATTTATTTTACTTTAAAGAAGGCTTACAGACTAACAGACCAATAAATTAACGAACATAATATTAACAAATAGCTAATTACAAGCCTCCACACATAGATAAAAAAAGAGTCGATAAAACGAAGTACCTACATATACATATATAAATACATATACAAGTTAATATAATTAGTTAAGAGTAGTACATAGATTAACCTATCATTGAGACAAAAAATAATTGTGCCATTAGCCGTCTTAAGGTCGTCACACTGGTGCAGAACAGGTCGATATTAAGGTCCCTAGGATGTCCAGTAAAACGAAGTGCGCTTCATATCGAAAAAACATTCGTCAATGCAAAAATGCAAATTATATACAGCTTTTAACGAAAAAATAAGTTCTTGAATTGAACTTTAGTGATCTAAGTAGCCCCCAGCCTTGTTTGTAGTACGATTACCTAAATATTTAAAGTAACACATAAATATAAACATTAATTTATCAACTGCTACTTCCGTGGTACGTCGTTTACATTATTTCATGGACATGCTCAAATACTAGTGCTGCGCAAACATTGTAGCGCGTAGCTTTATGTTACATCACTGTAAATATGTGTTTAAGTTGATGGCATACAAAAATTATGGAATAACAATTGCTGTAGAATAGCATACCAAAAGGTAACATAACTTTTTTATAGGATTTGGATGAACGAGTTAATTAATACAGCATATTTTATGACTATAGGTATATACTAATTTCATGTATATGATAATTGCACTAATTTACCTTACATTAACTAAAATAATACAGAAACGTACAATGATTAAAATTATCTTACTTAAATTATTAAACAATCACAAACTTGCAGCTACTAAGATCTCGTAGCAAGTTACTACGCCGTAGCGCTACGAACCGTAGCACGGTAACTAACATTGTTTACGAGACTTTGGTGTCTTTGAATGTTTAACTCAGGAGTTACTGGAGAGTGACTACAACCGGCGTAAATACGTGATGTGTCGAGACGAGGCCGGTGTCGGGCTGCTGCATAAAGCCGTCTTCTACGACTACATGGACATAGCCGAGTATCTTGTGAGAAATTACCCGCAGATGGTGCATCAGAAAGATTCGGTGAGTCATTGATTTGTTTTTTAATTTTTAGACTGTGTACCAATAAGGTGTATAATCTACAAATCAGTCTTAAGTATTAGTATGTTCCAAAAAACATACAAGCATTAGTAAAAGATAGACAATTATATTAATAAAATTAACAGACGCCAATCAAATGGCCTAGTTTGGTAAGACAAAATGTAATGTAACGTGAACTAAAATGGCCCGTTGATTTTTTGCATCTTCACATATGAAAATGTCGCATCTGTTTAGTACTCTCAACTTTGTTCTGGGCAAGCCTTAACCTCTTGGCCTGGCATAGGTCATGTACGTTCAATCACAAACAAAGCCCTCTCCCGGACGATACATACTACGTATTAGGGATGTTACGGGGGTAGTTTTGTCGGAACCGGAGTCGGAGTTTTTAAATTTACTTTGTCGAAGTCGGAATAAAAGTCGGAGTCGGAGATGGTCGTAGAAAAGAAATGTGTTTAGAATGGCAGATCTAGTATAATAAAATACTACAGACAGCGTCATCAACTCCATCGTCATCAACCCCTATTCGAATGACGAAAAAAATAATGCGTGGGGGGTAAGCAGTTGATGATGTTGTTTACAAACATTGTTCAGTCAACCTTTTTAATTTCAATTTAAAAATAATAAACCTACGTGTGGAGAATAAAAATAACGATGTTTTCAATAACAGTTAGCAAAAGTAGCAAATAAGATTATGACCGCGGCCGATATGCTTCGAACTCCGATTAAAACCTCCGATTTCAAAGTGTTGGAGCCGAAGGTGTAATAACAATCGGAAGTTTCGATTTATCGGAGTCGGAGTTAAAGCGAATACCTACAATCTCGTGATTGTATTCGCTTTTGATTTGTATTTGTTTTTTTTTAACGATGCGGCGTTTCGTACGATTCTGACTTTGTCAATACAGCACAAAGCGCGTTGTAGATATTCGCTTTTGAATTTGTATTTGCTTTTTTGGCTTCACTCTCAATATTCCGCGCGTTCTATCTGCCTTTTGTTTCATAATCTGAGGCTACTACGTATATCGCTTATTGGCACAGGAAGGTCGCACCCCCCTGCACTACTCATCAATGTGCCGCGACTCGGCCGCGCTGTCCGCGCTGCTGGAGGGCGCGGGGGCAGCGCGCGGGGCGCGGGACGCGTCGGGCCGCACACCCGCACATTACCGCGGACAAGCGCGAGAGCTGCTCGCGCTACCCGACATCATGGCGCGCGACAACAAGAACGCACCAGGTGAGTCGACACTTATGTTTATTTTTTTAAGTTTTAGACTGCAAGTGGAAAGGTAATTTGTACTAATTTCAAAACTTTTTGAAGTTTTATTACCACTCGTTAATTTAAGTAATCTTTTTTCTCGAAGAAACTTTTGGCGTAAAAACTTAGGAAAGTTTAACAAGGTGTTCTGGCATTACATTTTTTCAATTAAAACATTTATGCCAATCATATTAAAGAAAGTATTTTTAAAGTCTCATAAAGCAATTAGGAAACTTATACAAAGGGAAAGTTTACAACGCACTTATACGGTAGGTATACCGTCTATTCTCATTAAAAAGGAACGGTTTATCAAATATTGAAATCTCCTGCAACCGGAGCCATGATAAATTAATGCAATTTTATTAACTTCGTTGCCGTCGGCATAAATGAGTATTTAAAGCAATTGCTTTTGACCAGCAATTGAAATGGGACGCCATTTTTCTACGTCTTGTCAATACATGTGGTACAGACTTTTTTCTGTATTCTACCCAAAATAAATAGTGAAATAACAACCGTCTTGATTACTACTACTACTATTTTAGCCTAATGGTCCGAAATCCAAGAGTCGCTTAGGGGCAATCATCTAAAGAGACACGTATTCAGGTTGTCTAAATAGTTTAAGTTTATTAGAAACCGACGGATGTTTTCGAATTGTTAACCATTGAACTATTTATTTCTCTGTTAATTTTATTTTATTTTATTAATAATTAAATCGGTTTCGAAGTAATCTTCTACTGTATCTGACGACTCTGTAGTTATTTCTTTTGGTGACTGTACATCTTTTTAATATGGCTGAAATTTTGAAGTACAGGAATATGTAGTTATAAAGATATGTGTTACGTACCATTTGTCTTTTCTTTTCTATCTTTTTTAAAAATGCCAACCTTTTGTACCTGGTTCCTAAAGATTAGTCCAGTATTGAAACTAGCAACTACCTTCTTATTCCTCTTTGTATTTTCTGCCATACAAAATTGGTCTGGTGACTCTGTGATCTCATAGAGAGATTGTTCGTTCAATTCCTAATAAGAGACAATTTGTACAAGCAACAGAAATAACAGAATCACAAACCACCAACTCCGTTGCAATTTTCACCTTTATGCTGCCTAAACCGAACTTAGAACAAAACCGATGCCGCTTCAGCAAAATAACCAAACACATTACCGTTTCCAAAGTTTTAAGTTGTAAAAGAACTTTCACATTGTATTTTCTGTTTGTACACGAAATTGGTGCAGCTATCAACGACCATCGAACTACTTACCTACTAGTTATAAGTCACGAGTAGCAGCCATATCATAGTAGGTCCAATTTGTCGCATACATTTTAAAATTGTATGAACAATATTCATGTTTTTATAAGCGGTTCCCTCAAATGTAATATGTCGGCCATGTGTGTCTAGCTAATTTACAATTTTGTATGTGGATATAATAATAATAATAATCCATTTATTATCAGGTTACAAAGGTCCATAGATAAATACCTTAACCTAAGTGTACATATAACAATAACAATTGTGTTAGTAAATAAAACTTGAAACTATGTT
The DNA here is from genome assembly GCA_947361185.1 of Charanyca ferruginea. Classification (NCBI taxonomy): domain Eukaryota; kingdom Metazoa; phylum Arthropoda; class Insecta; order Lepidoptera; family Noctuidae; genus Charanyca; species Charanyca ferruginea. The sequence continues at coordinate 10,447,142 of OX376070.1, forward strand.
AGTATCACTTAGTTGCACTAAGACTTGTGCCTTCCGGCGGCACATGTCCGCAAAAGCGGCGGAATATCGCTTCCTGTGGCCAAAAGCTACATACACTATAATTATGCTGTATGTTACATTAGGTTACGCAAACTATTTGTAGTAACTTGTTCTCATTAACTATACTAGCATTACTTTTGCAGCTACAGAGAAAGTTTGAAAGATTTGACCTGATTGGACCAAAAAATAAAATAAGGTTGTCTTTCCAAATAAAAATTATAACTCGCAACAAACCCTATGACTAGCCGTGATAATCACTGCTTTTGTCCTAAGGGATGAATATTATAGGAAATTCTTGATTAGTTCTCTAACTAAGAATTTCCTGAAGTAGTCTTCTTCAGTAGTATTTAATAGTTAACAGTCCAGCTGCTGTTCCCACATCCCCTTCAGTATTATCCCCTCCAACAGTATTAAAAAGTCAGATCTACTTATTGATAGCATCACATAGAAATACAACAATACAAACTAGCACAAACAAAACCTAATCTAATATAATCAGAAATATTATTTCCCCCAATCGCAGTACTGGCAGTAGTGATAGTATCAAATTGATTACATATTCGAATAAAGCCACGTGCCAGCTGACTAGTTATTGGTGACACTGTGAACCGTGTGCAACTACCAATTACCAACACATGTCGAACTTACACTAGCCAGGAAAACGGAAATACACTCATTTTAACGACCACACTACTACCACACTATTTTTATGTTTTTTCTTTTTAACTATTTAATTATTACTTTTTTGTTATGCACCCGCCATATTATCTCTTCATCACCCTTGGTTGACTGATAGAGAATGTCTAAGGCATTAAGTCCGTCTTTGTACCTTTGTGCATTATCAGTCATGATGGTTAAGTTACGCTTGCCGCAACCGATCCGTGGACGGAAAGAAATAAGAAAGAAAAAGCGTTTATTGGCTCCCCAGGACAAAAACACACAAAAATAACATAAAAAAAGAAACGAGTAGTGACCATCCATTTCACATCGAGACCCGTCCGTGCTTCGTAAATCACGTAAAGCCGTTGGTCTCGGTTGTCATTCGTACAATACGGTCAACGTAACTTGGCGCGTCTGAAGTTAGCTGTTTGGCTGCGCAATGGAACTTTTAGGAACGAAATTGTCTACTGCGCAGCTAATCGGCTAACTTCAGACGCGCCAAGTTACGTTGACCGTACTGTAGATCTTAGAGACAATCAGTTTGATCAAGGGGTATCGTGTTACCCAGTAACTGGGTTGTGGAGGTCAGACATGTAGTCACTCCATGTAAAACAGTGATATTCAGCTGCATCCGATTAGACTGGAAGCCGAACCCAACATAGTTGGAAAAAGGCTAGGAAAATAAAGATGACAATATATAAAAAGCATAAGGCAACAAAAAATTTGACCACATCACTGTCCATTACGTGGCAATGCTGATTCTATAACCCAACCATAGGCCAGCTCAATAGTCAAAAATAGTTTGGTACTTTTACCTCCAATATCTCCATAACCACAGGTTCCAAATACGATCAGAACCAAAAAAAGTAAGGACATGTGATTTTTGGCTTCTATAAGTTTATACCACCCGTAATGAAATATTTAGATGTATACAGGGTGGGGATGACGATACGACAAAAAAATATAATACTGGTAATACTAGTTCATAAGAATATTTTAAAACTATCAAATAAATTCTAAAAATGAAATTCTAAATAAAAAGTTCAGATATACTAAAGAGCATATAAATGTAACCAAAATAAAACACCAGAAGAATAGACAAACTGTACTGACTTGTCTATTCTTCCTGTCAGTATGTCTATTCTTCCATAGACAGCGTGGTCATGCTACGCGTGCATATGAAATATTGGTTTTCTAACTTGTGAGAAGAGCGGCAACTTGTAGCGTCATAATTTAATATCATTAATGCTCAATATAAGTAATATGTCGAAGTCATCTGTAATTGACTCCACAGTAGTTAGTAATAATACTAATAAGGTGGTAAGCACAAATAATAGTTTAAACTAGTCAGTAAGACAACAGAAGTTACCAGTACCAATATAGTTAAATTTATCAAAAACAAGGTATCTTCTAGCAATCACTTAGTAAATTGTAAAAAAGGGTCAAAGCAACATTCCATGAAATTATTTCACCAAAATATTCAAGGTTTTTCTTCTAAGCAATTAGAAATTGAGCTGTTTTTAGAAAAGACAAAGCTCGACATTATTTGTTTCACCGAACACTGGCTGAAGGACTATGAAACGTTAATTAATTATGATAATTATACTATTGGCAGTTGTTTCAACCGGATAACTATGATGCGTGGTGGTTCACTAATCTTAATAAAAAATAATATCAAATTTAAGTCTCGTAAAGACATAGTGGAACTATCGGTTGAACATACTATTGAACTGTCCTGTGTTGAGCTAGATAGGCATGTAATAGTGTGCGTTTACAGACCCCCTAATTATCAAAACTACTCAATTTTTGAGTCAATAATGGAAGATGTTTTGACTAAACTTACAAATGGCAATAAATCAGTAATCATTTGCGGTGACTTTAACGTTAATATTTTAGAAAACAATTCAAATAGCAGTAGATTAATAAGTCTTTTTAAATCATTTAATTTGTCAAATGTGTTTTTAGAACCAACACGAGTAACTACGACTACTGCTACATGTATTGATAATGTTTTTTGTTGCTGCGACTATTTAGAAAAGGCTATAGTGAATTATCTCCCGTCTGATCACAGCGGGCAAACCGTTACTTTTGAATTCAACGCTCCAATACAAAAAGTGCAGGTACTGTCAAGACCAGTAACATCTGGCAATTTAATTAAATTTAATAGCACTTTAATGAGTAAGTTAAACATTCAAGGCCTTAATATGAGTGATGGTAATGTTTTGTATGAAGAATTTTTTTTAGTTGTGCAAACAGAGTTTAATAATATTTTTAAGAAAATACCTAGAACTATTAGCCCTAAGTTTTTATTCAGTGACTGGGCAACTAAAGGTATCAGGAAAAGTAGGAAAAGACTTTTTGAGCTGTATGGCCTTAAGCCTTATATAAACACTGAAACTTTTAATAAGTATGTTGCTACTTACTCTAAAACTTTTAAAAATACTTGCAAGACAGCTAAAGCTTTATACATAAGCAACAAGGTAAAATCAGCAGAAAATAAAATTAAGACTGTTTGGAAAATTATCAATGATGAAACCAATAGAAACAAAAGAAATAAAACTGATTACACTCTGGAGACACCCTGTGGTCTGATAAGTACTAATATCGATGTTGCTCAGGAATTTGCGAAATTCTTTACCGATATTCCAATTAAAACTACTGAAAATTTAGCTTCCTCGCCCTCACTTGCTTTTGATTTATTAAAAACGAATGTTTTATCCTGCCCTTCGGAATTCAAATTTAAACATATAAACCCTGAGGTTGTTATAAAAACTTTTAAACAACTAAAGATCAAAGTTACTGAGGATTTGTGGGGAATGTCTACTAATGTTTGTAAATCGATTATTGAGACAGTAGCACCCTATTTAGCTTACATATTTAATTTGTGTATAGACCAAGGAGTTTTCCCAGATTTAATGAAGTACAGTAAAGTTATACCACTTTTCAAATCCGGCGAATGCAAGGACACTAATAATTATAGACCCGTTTCGGTTTTGCCAGTATTCAGCAAAGTGTTTGAAAAAGTAATGCTTAATCAAATGCTCAGTCATTTTAATTGCAATAACATCCTACATGATCAACAGTATGGGTTCACCAGAGGGCGTTGCACTACTGATGCCGGTATTACTTTGATTAAGCATATCTTTAACGCATGGGAGGAGTCACAGGATGCCATTGGCATTTTCTATGACCTCTCCAAAGCATTTGATTGCGTAAATCACGAAACACTGCTTTTGAAACTTGAGCATTACGGACTCGGTAAACTAGCGCTCAGATTAGTAAAATCGTATTTAGATGATAGGCTGCAGCAAGTTCAAATAAACGGTGTAAATTCATCGGGCTTGAAAGTAAAAATGGGTGTACCACAGGGCTCAATATTGGGTCCGTTCCTATTTCTAGTTTATATTAATGATTTACCGCATTTACTGAGAAATCAACCTCAAATGGTGTTATTTGCTGATGATACTTCATTGATTTTTAAAGTAAATAGACGGGCACAGCACTATGACGACGTAAATGACGCCATGATTAAAGTTCATAATTGGTTTACTGCAAATAACTTAGTGTTAAATGAGAAGAAAACCAAGTGCATAAGATTCGCTTTACCGAATGTTAAAAGTAGTGAATGTAACGTTTTATTAAATAAGGACGTACTTGAATTCGTCGAAAAGACAGTTTTCCTAGGGATTACGCTTGACTCAAAGCTGCAGTGGGGTCCTCACTTAACATCTCTTGCAGGGCGGCTAAGTTCGGCCGCTTACGCTGTCAGAAAAATCAGGCAATTGACAGACGTGGATACCGCTAGACTAGTCTATTTTAGTTACTTTCATAGTATCATGTCTTACGGTATTTTGCTTTGGGGACGGGCTGCAGATATAGATTCTATCTTTATTCTGCAAAAGAGGGCTGTCAGAGCCATCTATAATCTCAGCCGACGCGAGTCTCTAAGAGAATTGTTTAAACAAATTAATATCATGACGGTACCTTGTCAATATATATACGAAAACATCATGCATGTTCGTAAAAATCTTCATCTGTTTAGTAAAATAAGTGACAGACATAACTTTAATACTAGAAATAGGAACAAATTATATCAACCAAGTTTCAGATTGTCAAAAGTACATACTTCTTTTATGGGGTATTGTGTAAAATGTTATAATAAAATACCGCTCGATATTTTGCAATTAAATGAAAGGCAATTTAAAACATGCATTAAACGCACACTATGTAGGCAAGCATATTATAAGTTGGAAGATTATATCAATGATAAAAATGCTTGGCATAATGCTGGTCCTGCTCCACAGCCTCTTTAGGGAATTTCTTAATTGCAAGAAAATTATGTTGCTCACCCCTTATTATTGACATGAATAACGTGTACCGTTATTATTATATTTACTTATTATATTTTATCTGTCGAATGACATACTTACATACATTGGAAATTTTAGCTTTGTATAAATTAATAGCATTATTTCAATTAATATGTAAATGTGAGAACTATGGATCCATTTATTTATTCAATGTGTTTGACATAAATGAGCATGGCAGTTGAGAGCATTGTCATGCTCGCTCAAATGTCTCACTGATGGTGGCGTGCGGGTTGGATCATTCGGTTCCCTTCAAAATGGTTGAGCTAAGTGGTGCTGATCCGCGCGTCATGTTCGTGAACGGGCGCTGTCAGTTGAGATTGGTCATCTCTTAACTGCCATGCCTTTTATATTAATTTATTTTTAATTAGAATGTTTTGGATTTCTCTTCACTTACATTGTTTTCACATATAGAAGCAACAAGAATAATGTAGCCTGGATTTTGTAAAAGCTTGATTGAAAAGAGTGTCCGTGGAGTTTCTTGCTCGTTCTTCTCCATAGAGACCTACCCTACGTTTTGGAACGAGCAACTAGCTTCAATTTTATTTTGACTATTCAAAAGTGCCTGCAAATGGTTTAATTGAAATAAATGCTTTGACTTTGACTTTGACTTTGACAATAAAAACAATTACACCAAATTACCAAATCCTACCATGATAATTTTTTGTGCTATTGCCATTGCCACCCTGTATAAAAAAAAATAAGCATATAAGTAGTAGGTAGGTTTGTAGTTTTTTCACATGCTAACATGCATTTAAATTGCAGACTAATAAGTCCATTTTATCTTTGCATATAAAATACCTACAAGTTATTATAGTTTCTAGCCATTCGTGTCGCGGTACCCCTTCACAAAGATAAGTATTTTAACGTTGAAGAAGTGTCGGACGTAGTAGACATGTTTAGGTTGGTCAAATTTAAGACCTAACAATGCATGGACTTGAAAACTGTTTTTGATGCATAAGAAACATTTATGCTTTAGATATCTTGTGAGGTTAGTGGTTATTAATTATTTTTCAGAGCTACACAAAATATTAAAGTATATAGAACCTGATTAGAAACTGACATTTGACATAATATCTCTACTATGATAGGACGCTGCTATATTTCTGCGAGTTCTGCGCTTCTTTTCGTGGAATCAAATTCCGCATGTAAAAGATATTTGTGTCATACAAATATGAATAGAAGGGATTATTTTACTGGTAAAATGAATAATAAATTTATATGTATATTATATAATAATTGTACATATATTAAATAATGTTAAGAGGTAATGTTTGTTTGTGTTTTTGTTTGTTAGAGACCATTTCCAGAAGTACTGGTCTGATTAAAAAAAAAATTCACTGAGTGAAAAAAAAAGAATATCCAACCATGTCCTAGATGGCAATTTATAACAATAGACATTAAAAACGTCTGAATATCTTTCATTCCAGTAGCGATAAATTAATATACATAAATGCTATAGTTACTAATAAAGTCGTTGTTCGTGACAAAACAAGACGTTTTAGTAAGCAGGTTCTAACTTTCCTAAGTAGGTCTCTCGTCGCATTCATAATGTATCAATCTGAGAGTCCTAGATCTCTTTATCGAGTACTTGAATCTGTCTGAATGAATTATTTATTTGTTTTTTAAATGACTTTTACAAGACCTTGGTCCCTCTGACCAAGGTAATCAAGCATTGGCACTGCCGCCAGTTTCTTAGGCACATTTCCAGATGACGGCGATGTAGAGGAATTTTTTGATGCTATTGTATTATTATTTTAGTTTAATAGTTACCTATAGGTTTCCTTTTATATTACTATGTAAATGTTGTACATACTTATCGATCAATTATTAAATAAATACTCCATTTTCCAATACTCTTACTAAAATCAACACCTCATGAGCGTAGGTTGGGCAGATTTCGTCGAAGCCATCGAATAAGATTATTTTCGATGACTGTGATAAAGTTGAAAAATAAATATGAATAAATATAGGTATATGAAACACAAATAAAATAAAAACTGAGATCTTAATTTGCCTCCTATTACAGGCACATTAAGATCTTAGTTCTTATTCGGAAATTCTACACATTTCTAAAAATATAGATGCCATAGACTAAATTCATTGATACAAACACCACTAACAAACCTACTTCCATAGAAGTATATCGATGCCTAATTAATGATACTTATAGATATTTGTTTTATGTAGCTATTCATACTCCAAGTTTATTTCCAATTTTCCCCCTATGTACCTTTCTATTCCATTACAGAAAGTATTATAATAATTATCACGACAGACACATCAATAACGGTTGCATGGTGTCTCTGTCACGACATTGTCTGTCATCGGCTTGTCCATTCCAATATTACAGGCATACATTAATTTCATTAGCGTGTGGAAGGCTCGGCTTTCAGGCTTGGTGTTGCGTGGTCATGAATATTTATTTTTATGGAAGCCTTTCTACTCCGAAGGCACGCCACACCCCTTTTATTATATTTTTATTTATAACTCCCGAAAACGATTGGTCATTTTTCCTGTAACTTATCCGCGAAGGTCATCGATTCATTACGTCATGTTTTCAGTAATAGGTAGGTAAATGCAGTTACGTAAAACTTATTTTTACATAAAGGGTGTTTAGAGACTCTGCTATTAAGTGGGCAAAATAAGTCGTTAACATGTGTACGAAATATGTAAGTAGTGAAATGAAAATTATACGCTTTGTTTTGAACGAATATTACCGGTTTGTAAAATGGAATAGGCGTAAGCTCCTGAAACTACTTCTTCACACAATAGTATCATTACAGCAGACCTAACGCTTAACCTCTCAAATGTCAAATCCGCCCATTTATCTTTACACGCTACATAATTTGTCTGACATTTCCTAACTAAATGTTTTCGTAACATTCTAGTAAAATTAATTAATTAGAAAATTGGGACAAATCGTTTACCTTCTGGAAATTACTGAAAGGCCCATTCATAACAGTATAACAGCAATTTAAATTAACTTAACAGCAAGTCCGGCTAGCACACACTTGAAACTTAAAGAATTTGGTAATTAAGTGTATCACGCGTACAATCTAGTTTGTTTTGTTGGTTCCCATTATGTTAATCTCGGTTAGCGTGTAGAGGCACGCAAACTTGTTGCTTCGCCAATTTAATACCTTCATATTATTTGTGCGTAATAAAATCTGACACGTTTTTATGACTGTTAGATGTGAAGGACATTATTGACAGCTATAAAATTGGAGCTTTTTAATAGAATTGCTATGTTATTCACACTCGCACGTTCATATATAATTGAGAGACTGTTTTCCGTTTTCACTAAGAATAGGCGACACCTAAAAATAATACCTGTCTAAATATTAAAGCAAGCTTTATTTCAACACTTAGCACTAGGTCGAGTATTTTCAGGCATTACATTTAGATGTCGGGTTGTGAAAACGGTCCTATTCTACATTTCACATTAAAAAAAAACCCTACTGAAGAGCTAAAAATGTCTTTCTATCGATTAAAGCCTTTTGACCTTTTCAGGTTTCATAAATAGGATACCTTTTTGGTATTTAAAAGTATCGCTAGCCTCATTCATATAAATACAGTGAAGTTATTAACTAAGTAATTAATGACAGAATTACCATCATGTTTAACCAAACCTTAAAGTATACCTATAAATCCAAAAATCCAGCAACATCGAATTCCATTCAAAATTATACTTTGTACTCGATGATTGAAAGGAATGTAGGGGCCGAAGGGCAAAGCAGGTGTATGTGATCGATCGATGGCCAAGTCATTAAACATTAAAACCTATCTGTCTGACTTTCTGTCTGCCTGAATAATATAACAAATGTCCTTGACACTTCAGGTCGACAGAAATATAAGTACCTACCTAACAATATTTACTTTGAATTTCGGCTTTAAACAGACGCTTTTATGTATTATACATTGTCTTAATTCACTTTAATTTAGTATTTAAGAGTCTCATATATATATATATTCATACATATATATATTCATACATATATATATTATAAGTCTCAGTCTTATCAAGGGGTATCATGTTACCCAGTAACTGCCATGGGTTGTGGAGGTCCGATAGGCAGTCGCTCCATGTAAAACACTGGTATTCAGCTGCATCCGGTTAGACTGGAAGCCGACCCCAATATAGCTGGGAAAAGGCTAGGCAGATGATGATGATATATATATATTCATATATGTATATATTTTTATATATATAGGAGCTACACAAAATAGACAATAAATATATATATATGCTGTAGTTCACTTGCTTGGTTACATTTTCTCTTATAAAAATTAAATTATTGGAAATCCAAAAGTCAATAAATTAGGTCATATTACTAAGTAACACACATTCATGACAATGTAGAGCATTAGTTTGTTTAGTCATATTTTGCGTAACGATATCGATTTATCGAAGTAGAATTACCTACTCTACTTAATTTTACACTATCAAAGAAGAATAAATGTTACATTAAGGTAATTAATATTAAAACACTGGAGCATTACTAGCCTTGTTTTAATCGGTCTATTATTGGAAGCTAGAATGATCTGTATTCATTTGTTAGTTGGCACTCAATCGAAATTCGATTGATTCTACCCTGATTGGCACGCACATCGTTAATCGGTCTGTAAAACTTTATTATTTCTCCAAATAGTCTATAGTTGTGTTCATCACTGTTATTTTAGGGATAAGAATCAGTTGTTGTACGACTTAACATTTAGGATTAGTAGTGTCTTCGTTTTTAGTTTGGAAAACTTTTTATCAAACTCTAAGGTCACAATGAAATGGAAATTGAAAACTTGAAAAACCTCAAATATTTGAAATTACAATTTATTCTACGTCAAAATCAATCATTCATGTCCACTACTGAGTTTTACGAAACTTATTTCTTTTATTAATCCTAAGTTTTACATATTAATTTCCGGATATTAAGGCGCTTAGACTTTTCCCTTAATAATAATGATGGATATTAATAACATAATTCCTTATCAGCCACTCTAAAACTTTATGAACCTACGCATTACTTCCGTTAACCGACACCCAATAAGCTTTAAGTAATAGTATTTTAATGGATTTTCCCCATATAAACCTGATAAAAAAATCAACATTTTCCACCATTTTTCTTCAATGGTGTTCACCTTGAACTTTTCCATCGATTGCAATTCCAAGTACAAGTAGTGGCACATATTGGAAGTTCCTTTCGAACTAATGTATCGGTGAAGCGATGCATGTTTCTACGACGAAACGACGTGTAGAAACAGACTGTTGGCATAGCACATAGTTGAATAATGTAGCAGGTATACATTACTGCGAGTGACGTAATAATTGAACTTAAACTGAAACAGTTTGTGTAAAATGGGTTTAGTATAATTCTTGTATGTTACTTTTATGGGTTTTGACTGTCTTCACTTCATAATATAAATGAAAGTCCCACGCTGTGCTGAATTGATGTTCGTTCGGGATAATCTCAGAAACCTTTACGGATTGTCATATGGTTTTCACCAATAGTAAGAGCAATAACCTTAACCTTTATTATACAAAAATGATGAATCTGTAAGATGCGTTCGAAATCGCGGGCCAATTATTAAAGGGCTTAATTATAAAGGGCTCCATCTGACGTATGTGAGAGGGTATCTTTCATGATTAAATTCATTTCAGTGTGAGCAGCTTAAACCTATACCGATACATCTCAATGTAAAATCAACAATGATTTTGCCTTACGTAGTGGTTAAATAAAGCTGTTAATTTATTCGATGCCAGCATTTATAAACGTAACTAATTAACAATGAAACGTACCTAAATACAAATCTATACTAATATTACAACGAGGTAAAGTTTGTAAGTTTGTATGTAGGAGGTAATCTGCGAACCAACTAAACCGATTTTTTTTTAAACTTCCACTAATAGAATATAGCCACATTATTGCCGAGTGTATTTTATAAATGTATCACTCAAGTAGCGAGCCTTCAAACAATATGGGCACTGGACCTAAAGTGTCCACCCCAAACGGCTCTAATATATAGCTTCCAAGAAGGTAATCGAAAGTCTAGACAAAATCGAACCGATTGGTAATTTAAGATACCTAATTTCATACTTAGTATACATATGTATATGTATATATATAATTGACTATTTTTAGTACTTTATACACTGCTCAGGCTCACATACTGATTCATTGTTAGTTAAAATATAAGGAGTGGTCGTCCCCTGTTTCAACATTTGTAATATGTGAACACTATGAATCTATGTGATACATAAAAGACAGATAAACCAAACGGAAACTTGGTTTTATTGAACTTTAAAACTTTAGCGAGATAATTTTATCACATTGTTATTTTATATGACAACGTCTTGTCAAACCGTCAAAACATAATAGACAATAAAAGTAACAAAGACTTCTTACAAGACAAGGAGTTCATATCATTCACCCCATCCTTTTAAGACGAAACGTAATCTCGAAGGTAGGGCGGAGGCCTACGCTCTCGGGTAGAGCGACGAGGCTGAGGGTCTTCTATCAATGCCGACGGGCCAGGTTCCTCATTCAGAGATTGTATATTGTCTGTGGTAGAGTTTGGTACGGGTATTTCTACAGTATCTTCGGCATCTAGGAAGACATCATAATTTTCCGGGATTGGAGCCAAGGACCTGTTCGAAACGGTTGTTTCACGACCATCCGGCAGCCTCACGAATGAATAGTCAGGATTGCTTTGTAACAATTCGACTTCTTCAATGGCTGGATCATATTTAGAATTTCTAATATTTCTCTTCATGTAGACAGGGCCTGGTGATAGCAGCCAAGTTGGCATAGATGAACCATTGGAAGATCGGCGAGGGTGACTAAACATCCTTTCATGAGGTGTGGTGTTTATGCCCGTGGATAACAGAGATCTAATAGAGTGTAAGGCAATAGGTAAGGCTTTCTCCCAGTCAGCAATTTCTAGATTATTAGAACGGAGATAAAGCTGGACCGTCTTCCACAACGTTCCATTTAGGCGCTCTACCAATCCGTTGCCCTGTGGGTTGTATGGTGACGTACGGCTGCAAGGCTGCAATGCCAAGATTTGTCAAAAATGTTCTTGTTTCATCTGAGAGAAAAGAGGTTCCTCTATCGGTATGTACGTAAGCAGGAATACCAAATAAGCAGAAAAGTTCTTTTAAACACTTAATAACAGTCGCTGAGGTCATATCCTTACACGGGAAAGCGAACGGAAACCTGCTATATTCGTCGATTATAGTTAAGATGTATTTGTTAGAGGAAGTGGATGGCAAAGGTCCTTTGAAATCTAGGTTAAGCCTTTCGAATGGAGCTGTCGCTTTGACCAGATGCCCTTCATTCCTTACATATCTGGGTTTTACTTCGGCGCAAACACGACAACTAGCGGTCATCCTTTTCACGTCTTCTACAGAATATGGTAGGTTTTTGGAGCGTATCCAATGTACCATTCTTGTTACGCCGGGGTGACATAAGGAGTTATGAAGGTCAGCAAGTTTATTGGGAGAGCCATTTACAACGGCACAAACCCTGGATAGCGCATCAGCGGCAAAATTTTGTTCGCCAGGTCGGTAAATAATATCGTATTTATAACAGGATAGTTCAAGGCGCCATCTCTCTATTTTCTCATTTTTAATTTTACTCGTGTGGGTTTGATTGAACATGAAAGAGACCGATTGTTGATCTGTGATAAGTATGAAATGTCGGCCGATCAAATAATGGCGCCACTTGCGAAGGGCTTCTACGATAGCACATGCCTCTTTTTCTATTGAAGGTTGGCGCTACTCTGAATCATTTAATGAGCGTGTGAAAAACGCTACTGGGCGGCCTTTCTGTGAAAGTGTAGCGGCGATGGCGAATTCTGATGCATCAGTCTCGACGGTGAACGTCTCTTTGGTGTCAATTGAAGCAAGAGATGACTGTGCGATGTCAGATTTTAGATTATTGAAGCATTCAAGTGCTTCTTTAGACAGGGGAAACGTAGTATCGACTAACGGTTTAACTTTAGCTGAAAAATTGTTGATCCATTTGGAGTAATGGGCAAATAGACCGAGAGTTCTTTTTAGAGAAGCTGAATCTGAGGGGGCTGGGAGATTTAGCAGTGGTTCTAGGCGTGACTTGTCAGGCTTGATAGTGTTGTTATTGATAGTGTAGCCGAGAAGGTTAATGGCGTCAGTTTCGAACACGCACTTGTTTTTGTTTAAAGTTAGATTATACTTTTCTGCTGCTTCCATGAATCGGCGCAGATTGAAGTCATGTTCTTGTTTGTCCTTTCCACAGATGGTGACATCGTCTAAGTAAGCGTAAGTACCTTTGAGCTTCTCCGTACGTATAATATAGTGAAGGGTTCTTTGAAAAGCGGCGACACCGTTGGTGACACCGAATGGTATGCGAGTAAATTGATACAGATTACCGCAGGCCTCGAAGGCAGTGTATATCTTTTCTTTAGGAAGGATAGGTACTTGGTGATATGCACTTTTCAAGTCAATTTGACTGAATAAGTTGTACTTAGAGACTGCGGTGACGATAGAATCTATACTTGGAAGGGGATATGCATCTAAGTCTGTGAATTTATTTATCGTTTGAGAATAATCAATCACTAGACGTTTGCGGTGATGTCCGCCTCCAGCGACCAAAACTTGTGCTCTCCATGGGGAGATGCTCGGCTCAATGACTTTGTCTTTGAGGAGATTTGAAATTTCGTTAGATATGAATGATTGATCTTCTGCTGAGTGATGTCTGGAGCGAATGGCGATAGGCTTGATAGATGGCGAAAGGTTTGTGAAAACAGATGCTGGTGGTACAGAGGCTTCGAGAACGTTGCAAATCTTTAGGGATTCCTTTTCACCACCAAACTGCAATTCGAGAGAAGAGTGGGTTTTGAGGATGTCGTGACCGATGATAACGTCAGCACATAAGTCATTGACAATGAGCAGCGGTTGTTGCTTATAGATGTGGTTGCCAATCTGAATAGTAGCGTGACATACGCCGTTAACATAAGATACGTTGTTTAATGATGCGAGGGTTACAGCTTGTTTGCAGTGCTTCCTTTTTAGATTCATAGTTAGTGCCAAGGCGTTATCTATGAAACTGATAGAGCTCCCGGTATCAACAAGCGCATCGGCATTGTAATTATTAACAGTAATAGGGATTGTGGCCTTACGTAAACTGGAAGGAGCTGCGGCACAGAAGGATGCAAGGGAAGTAGTAGGAGGTTCTTGAGATTCTTCCTCAGCATTTACAGTATTAAGGTTTTGCTGTTTTTGCCCAGCACTGCGACAAACGTTGGCAAAATGACCCTTCTTTTGACAGAGCTGACATTCAGCGTTATTTGCTGGACATCTAATTCTTGGATGGACGTTACCGCCACAAAAAAAGCACTTGCGTCGTTGCGAACTGCCGTTATGAGAGGTAAAAGCTGCTACATTTGGCTGTTGAAGATTTGCTTGAGGTTCGGTAGGTGCTACAGCATTCAACATGCTAGGAGAGGCAGGTAATGAATTTGATTGCAAGGCTTGAGAGGTATTCTCCGCGGTCTCGAGGGAAATAGCTAGATTTAAGGTCTCCTCTAGCGTCATTTCCGATTTTTCAAGCAGGCGTTCACGAATTCGTTGTGTAGACAGACCTGCGATGAATGCTCCACGGATTGATTCACTTTGGTGCTCTTCAGCTGTGACTGCCTTGTAGTGGCAGTCGTACGCCAGAGAGGTAAGCGCTCTGCAGTACTCGGCTACTGATTCCCCAGGCTGCTGTTTCCTACAGGTCAGTTGGTGTCGAGCCAGTGTAATGTTCTTTCTCTTTTCAAAGGTATCGTTGAGGAGTTTGATAGCGGCGCTGTACTTTGAGCATTCTCTAATTATATTGAATATGGTAGGTGACACATGATTTGCGAGGAGCTTGAGTTTAATGACTTCGGTAGCAGATGAAGCTTGTTCAGAAAGAAAGTTTTCAAATGTATACCGCCAGTGAGTCCATCGTAAGTCCGAACCAGCGGCGGAAGGTTCAACCTCGAACCTTTCTGGACGTAGATAGCGCGACCAACTAGAAGACGGCGGGGCCTCTTTCTCCGACATGATTTATTCGTAGATATAATTAAAGTTCAATAAATTGATACATAAAAGACAGATAAACCAAACGGAAACTTGGTTTTATTGAACTTTAAAACTTTAGCGAGATAATTTTATCACATTGTTATTTTATATGACAACGTCTTGTCAAACCGTCAAAACATAATAGACAATAAAAGTAACAAAGACTTCTTACAAGACAAGGAGTTCATAACACTATGTACATAACTTAGCTGTCATTCCTTAATCTGTGATACTTTGTACACACTTTAAAATAGTGTTTTTATGCAAGGTACGTCGTATTCACGTATAATTTATAATTCCTGTAAATGCAAATATTGTTAAAATCGTTTTTAAATGAGTAAGTATGGAGTTTCTTGTCCGTTCTTCTCCATACAAAACTACCTTTTGGAATAGGCAACTAGAATCAATTTTTTTCTCATTTGACGTTCAAAAGTGCCTTATAATGGTCTAATTGAAATAAATTATTTGACTTTGACTTTTGCGCCGTTTGAGGTTTTCGACACTTGCAGCAGCCGCCCCAGCGCAACCCGTTGTGCTAGGAAGATGGGATGGCGCAAGGGTGTCGACACATGTTGCGTCCCATACCAAAGGCCTACCCAACTTCCGAGTGCCCATATTGTTTTTCGTGACGCGACTGGTCGACTTTTTGAGCTTCCTGCCTTTTTCTTGGAATTGTAAATAATATTATTATTTTGATTTTTGTGATTGGTAGTGAGCATGATTATAGTGATTTACTATAAATCTGCCTTGACACTTTTAATAATACATTACACCCGCTCTATTAGTGTCCCACCCACGAAGTAAGTATAACAGACTTTCTTCGTAGTCCCACTGCAAGGCAAAGGTCTCTTCTGAAGTAGAAACGGCATGATCACTGATCACCAAGCTTTTTCAAGGCGGGTTGGTGTCAATTCAAATAATTCGGAAAAAAAGTCGGTTTAAAATAGAATCTAGTTGCCGTTGTTTTAAATGTAGTTTCGTATGGCGAATAATGAGCAAGAAACTCCATATTTACCTATTCTTTTAAAATAAATGTTCTACAATTGTTCGTATTCGTATCAAAATATATAATACGTGAATATGATGTATCTTACCTGAAAACCACTATAATAACTACACACATGACACACACACACACACACAAAATACACACATACTAATGTACAGAGAATAACAAGTTAAGAAAACAGCATACCTAGTGCTTAAATATTGAATCTATGTAGACGACCACTCCTTATATTTCAACAAACAATGTAATATAGTGTGAGTCAGAGTTATCTCAATAACAAAATAATAAAAAATAAGCAAACAGTTTTACTTTGTAACTGAACCAGCATGTTTCCAAGCATTATTATCTTGAATATAATCCTTTAGTGTATATTTTTTTATTTATTTTTTACCAATAATAGGCATACGTTTGACCACTATCTCACCTGATAGGAAGCGATGATGCGGTCTAAGATTTACACGCTTGCCTAGAAGTTATTTATAATTTCTTTTCAATTGGTTTCAATATACCACGAGGTATTAACACAGTACCCCATAAAACATGTGTGTACTTTAGATAATCTAATAAAAGGTTGAGCAATTTTTTCTCAATCTTCAGTATTAAAATTATGTACCTATATCACTTAACTTATTAAGAAAATGTATATTTTCTCTTACTATAAATAATGTTTTTATATATTAATAGACAAGGCACTGTAATAATATTCATATTTTTTAAATAAGTCCCTACGAAATTCGTAGCGACGACGTAGATTAACGACGACGACGGTGATTTCAGTCTTATGTATAATTCATTATAAGTCCAGGTTTTCTCACGATGTTTTCCTTCACCAATGTCAGTGCTATTCAAGATAAACTAAGAAAGTAATTAAGAAATAGAGAAAGTCACATTGGTCTTACCTATGCTCGGTTGCGAATCCCCAACCTCGGGCATGAGAAGCTGGCGCCTTATCCACTGATCATCAGGATATTTTTTATTACTTTTACTAGACTTTCTTGACCTAACATCGCCATTCACTTATCAGGTCTGGTGATCAAGCGCCACAACATTCGGATATGGTGCCACGACTGCGACATGGCGCGTCTGCAGCGCGTCGTGTGGGAGGGGCACGGCTCCCGGCTGCTCAGCGAAGTCTCCAGCCAGCCGGTCGTCAAGAAGTTCTTAGAGGCTGTGCCTTATATAATGGTGAGTTGTTAAAATTACCTTTTATTTATTCACAGAATCTAGCTAGCTTTATTTTATTTAGGAAAATAAACGATTACACAATAATAATAAATGTTAATGTTTTGGTAAAGAACTTACAACATTTTCCACAAAATATAAAAAAGTTGGACTAGGTGGACCGATGACCTGGTAAAGGTTGCGGGCATCCGCTGGATGCGAGTCGCACGGGACTGGTCAATGTGGCGACACTTAGGGAAGGCCTATGCCTAGTAGTGGACGTCTTTCGGCTGAAATGATGATGATGACAAAAAAGTTAAACAAACACGAACGGCGTGCGATTTAAATAACATTGAATAGAGAGTATAAACCATACTTAATATTATAATTAATGCGAAAGTAACTCTGTCTGTTACGCTTTCACGATGAAACGGCTGAATCGATTTTGATGAAATTTGGTATGAAGATAGCTTGAACCCTAGGGAAGGACATAGGGACTTTTTAATTCGCGACTTCATCTGCATCCACTATAACCGACATTCACGCGGACGAAGTCGCGGGCAAAAACTAGTTGAATAACTGAAAATAAACTGAATGGCTGAAAGACTGAAACTTATACAAGTAAATATAACAACATAAAAAGAGAAAGAAGATATTATAGAATATTAAAAATAGAAGTTATGATTTTAAACGCAATGCTTCTAAAATTTCCAGTGGAAACAGCAAAGAATTCGATATCCCGGAAAATTTTATTAAACTGAGTAGTAAGACGCCGTAGGGGTGCTCGCGAACCTGCGTTTGATCGAATCTTTAAGATGTAATGAGAAACCAACCGACATACCTATCTATCCCTGTATCATCCAAGTATACTCCTGGGTTGGTGCTGGGCTATTGCAGGATATGAAATCAAAGAATAAAGCTATGGGATAGTGGTGGCTAAAGTGGACTAAATTTTTCTGGTGCTAGTACATAAAGTCAAAATAAAATAGTACTGAATGCGAACATAGCAATATTTTTTTATAACAATGATCTGTAATTGTGTTATTGATATGGGTTATATAGTTTTTTTAACAAAAGTACCTGGTTCCTGTGGTTTTTGAATAAAAGGTGTCTTAGAGTGAAAGTACAAAAGCATCCCTATACTTATAATTATGTTTGCTACTCTTTTTCTTAACGGTTCGTTGCCTAACTAACTACTCTTATCTATA
The DNA here is from genome assembly GCA_947361185.1 of Charanyca ferruginea. NCBI lineage: Eukaryota > Metazoa > Arthropoda > Insecta > Lepidoptera > Noctuidae > Charanyca > Charanyca ferruginea. The sequence continues at coordinate 10,465,667 of OX376070.1, forward strand.
TTGTAGGGGCCCACAACTTTGACTGCGTTTCCGGTAGCAGCCATTAAATCTTTCTGAACCCTCCTACCTCTCCTCTCCTCCTCCTTTAGCCTTCCTTCATTTTTTCTTCTTCGTATTTGTTAATAGATATCATCTTGAATCAGTCCACTTGACGTGTTGCTATACTAAACAGTAACCACAATGATAAGTAGTATGTTAAAAGCATTTTTTTTCCTTGTTTCAGAACACCATAAGAGACATCCACACAGCCGTAGTACAGAATGATCTGGAAGGTCTGATGAAACACGCTGGGGACCCCGTACCTCCATTAGCTCTGTCCAGCAGAGATGCTAACAATATGACTGTTTTGCATAAGGTATAACCTTCCAAACTAAATCTTAATCAATCAATTCCATACCTTTCGATACGACGAGTAAAATATAAGTTGATAAGCACTTACCTATCTATTAATAAACCTCTAATCGAGGGGCTTTTTATATACACAAAATAAAAGGACATAAGGTATCCAGAAAAATGATCCGTAAGTTGACAAAGTTCTCCCCATAATCAACTAATAAATACAAAAAATAATGCTTTGTCTAATGTTCATAAATGCGAGCAAATTTGCCTCATGTTGGTTTAGGTCCCTTGAACTGTGTGCGGACGAAAAACGCGCGAACTCTTGTCTGTGTTCCCTTGCGGGTGGCCGCGAGCGTTTTCGGCGCGTCGTACTAAAACGACGATATCTCCGAAATTACGTTAGTTAGCTCGTTTCCAGTTATATCATTGGAATCGCTATTAAATTTGCTAACAGGTCATATATGGTTAAGTATAGTTTTACGTTGTAATGTATTCGAAATTTAATGTTTGTTCGGTGTGAGCGACTTTTTCCCCGTTTCTTGTGTAACAGACATTGTAAAAAAATAGTAATCCTTTTATTCAACAAACTTTTCGTTTTATCTCCACAAATACACATTCGTTCACATAAATAAAACAAAAGAACAGACCTCTCCATACATTTTTTTCATCTCACAAGCGAAACAAACCATGACGTCATTTACGAGTGCCCGCATTCGAAACAAAAGAATGGGCTTGTTTACACATCAATTCTAAGAACGCTACACGCCTGGTGGCTTGGGTTACATTTTATTAATAATGTTTGGTTCACATACTTGACACAGACAGAGTTTCAGTGGATAAAAATGTATAGTTTAATAGTATTGGCTTTCCAAAGTAACCACTTGAAAACTAGCGCAAAAAACACCTACTCACACTTTGGATCACTGTTTAAATTCTGTTGCCTCAATTTGAAATCTTATGTAATATTCTACACGTTGAAGATATTTACAAAACGGTAGGCAAATAAAAAATGCATGCTGGAAGCAAAAACATTACACAAATCAACAATCAAAACGAACAATTTCACTTAAAAATGACCATCACGTAAACACAGATCACACAAAATATAGATACGGCAAATACGGTCACATGTAAATAATATAAAATTACATAGAAATCTAAAATATATTTTTATTTGAAGTCTTTTAGAGTGTATAAAAAGTATAAAGAGTGTAAAAAAAAATAAAAAAAATAATAATAATAATAATAAAAAAAAAAAAAAAAAATTTGGTCGGTATTTCTTGACGGACACACACACACGAACACACACCTACAAAATTTTCAGTTTCAACACGTTCAACATTTAAAATCACGAATAAAAAATAAAGTCAACAAAAAGTATTCAACGGATGCCCTATCCATTAGTTCTAACGATCTGTGAAATCGTGTGACGTCATCACCTTGATTGCGCATTCCGGCTCTCTGATTGGCCAGCGCGGATTCGACGATTCTGGTAGTTTTGCGTAATTTTGATGTTCAAATTGACCACAAGAAAACTATTATAATATTCAAATTAAACTCCTAATATCTATAGTACGACACATAAAAACACACGTAATAAAGCCAGATTGCTTCTAAAACAATCCTATAAACTACAAATACCTCGAAATGAATCAGCGTCTCTGCAACGGTTCTCCATGTTCATTGAAACGACTATTTCGGGCCGAAATCGTCTGTTTCTCCAATCAAAAATGGTTCAAACACAACCAGGCACGTTTTTATTACACGAAACACATAAAACACACACAATTCACTCACTTTTAGATACTTAAAAGCACAAACAGAACAAAGCAGCAACCTGTCGGTGCGCTGTAGAATGATCAACTGGGGGGATCGAAAATTGGTCGCTTCAAAGTGTTGCTGTGACATTTAGCCTATGTTATACTTGTATCTCATTTATCCCCCTAGACTCTGTGCAAGTTTGAGCGAGTTAGCAAATACGTAGAATATTTAATGTCAATAATATCCCCGAAGGAATGATGCCAACCTATCGGTTGGAACACAGACAGGTATTAAATTAGACGTTGGGAGATTCGGTGAAAACACAGTTGAAGGGACTGTTTTGCATAAGGTATAACCTTCCAAACCAAATCTTAATCAATCAATTCCATACCTTTCGATACGACGAGTAAAATATAAGTTGATAAGCACTTACCTATCTATTAATAAACCTCTAATCGAGGGGCTTTTTATATACACAAAATAAAAGGACATAAGGTATCCAGAAAAATGATCCGTAAGTTGACAAAGTTCTCCCCAAAATCAACTAATAAATACTAAAAATAATGCTTTGTCTAATGTTCATAAATGCGAGCAAATTTGCCTCATGTTGGTAACATGAGGCAAATTTGCCTCGCTATTTGCCTAGCTTAGGTCGGATAAAGAGATAATTATAGTTAAATAAATAACAGGTTCTTTAATACTGAATAGACTTTTTAGATTAGAATTTTGTCATTTTAAAATGACTGAATAATATCTAACGTTAACCAAAATCATATCCAGGCTGCAGGTTTAGGACACGGCGGCATCCTCAAGTACATCGCTGAAAGGTATCCACAAGGTATTAATGACGTAGACAACGATGGTCGCACCCCGCTGCATTACGCCGCAGCCATGAGAGACGATCAGCACACATACAACACACTCGTCGGTCTTGGAGCTGACGAAAGTGTTGTTGACAACGTAAGCATTGATTACATTGTATACTAACAACTAGAAGATTTTCTTAGGTTTTATTCTTTGATACCGCATGCTTAAATCTATGAACACAACTTTTGTGAAATACTACTTATTCCATATTTTCTGGTTTTTAGAAAAATAAAACTCCAGCTTATTACATAAATAGGCCCCAAGAAATTGATAAAAATATGTTCAAAACATTGCCCGATGCACCCAGAACTCCATCGAGTGCTTACCCAAATTCTTGGGATTGGAAGTTATTGGATACTGAAGTCATAGCTGAATTAAACAAAAAATCTAGAAGGAGGAATCATAAGGCATCAAACGAAAATATTTCGTCAAAAGATACAAATACGATCACGGCATCTGAAAGTACAGATAACCGTATTGGTGGGATGAAGGGCAGTAGCACGCATGAACTTATTAATAATTTGCCTGAATTAGATGATGCAAAACAGACCAAAGACGATATTGAGAATCACATTGCAAATGTAGAAAGTAATCAGGTGAGCAGTGCATGTCACTTTTTCACGGAATGTTATTAAAGAAGTTAAGTTGCGTTGCTTTTTTATGAACATCTGCATGATTTTTTTATTTTATGCATTTTAGGAATCAGAAGTAGTAGAAGAAAATCATGAGCATGAACAAGAGGAAGCAAATGAAGCAAACGCAGAAGAAACAGCTGATGAGAACGAAGAAAAAGCTGATGACGCTGAAAAAGTAGAGGATGTTGAAAAAACAGATGATGTTGAAAAATCAGATGATGCACAAAAACCAGATGATGCTCAAAAAGTAGATGATGCTGAAAAAACAACTGATGAGAACGAAGAAAAGGCCGATGATGCTGAAGAAGCAACTGATGAGAACGAAGACCATACCAATAATGCTGATGAAGCAGTAGTAGATACTGAAGAATCAAAACCAAAAGACGAAAATCCAGAGAACAGCTTCCTAGAAACAACTGATCTTGTTGAAGAAGCATCTGAAAATAATGAAGAGACTACTGAACCTGTTGAAAAAAGCATAGCAAATACGCAACAAGAAGCAGGCAACGACGAAAATAATCCTGAGCCAGAAAATGAAGAAATGGTTGAAACAGAAGCAGGAATCGTGGATGACCATACTCACGAGGAACAAGGTGAAAATGGTGGTTCAGATCAAAATGTCGAGGGAAAGGAAGGAAGTAATGAACCACCTGAAGAGACACATGTGGAGGAAACAAAAGAAGAAAACCAACAAATCGAATCACCTGACACTAATGACGAAACTGAGAATCACACAAAGGAAACTGGAGAAGATCAATCTAATCATATCGAAGATAATGATGCTAAAGACATTGAAAGAAATCATGAAAACGAAAGTAATGAAGGCGCAGAAGATGATGAGGCAGCATCAAATGAAGGTAATTCTAAAAATGGTGAACACAATGAAGACGATGATGACGTACAAGTGCCAGGAGAAACACAGTCTGAATATAGTGATTCGAATCTTAAGAGCACAGCAGAACTATCTGACATGGGAAGTGCCAAGAGAGGTAAAGCCGAAATCTCTTCTGGCACTATACACGAAACAATCAAAATATAGTCCTCGTAATTTTAATCAATTATAAGAGGGTCCCTGACAAGTTCAACATTTTTGATTATTTTGCTAATTAAGGAAACGTGACCAACGGCCGAAGTACACAAGAAAGTCTTATAGAAGGTGTTGTGAATGGCGAAGCCGAGCTGGATTCACAGGATGCAAGTATGACGCAAAGGGAAGGATCAGTGCACGGAGAAGTCCTCGTAGTTGTAAGTATATCTCTAACTTGTACCATCAAGTAAGTCAATCGACCGACTAACGAAGGTAATAAGTAAATTGATTAGTTGATTGTGGTGTTCTTTAGATTAGAAGCATCATTGTAGCACTGTGTACTCTCACAGACACCTCGTAACACCACTGTCATGAATTGATTTGCCAGCTTCTTAGTTCTTTGTACTTTCTATCAAATAAACTATTAAGTAGTCAGCGATTGTAGTTCTATCTCTAACACAGCAACCACATACTTATTTTATCTTTGGCTAATATCCTATTTACAATTTGCAGGACAATGAAATAGACCCAGAAGTCACAGATTTAATCAACAATGCAAATATGGAAATGTTGGCTACATTAGTTTTAAATGGCGAAGGATCAAGGCTTATAGGGAGGCATTCAAGAAATTCTGAACTTCAAGCTTTTCTTGATAATGTACCAATATACATGGTAATATCCAGTTTTCAAAAATATCATTAATTTTAAATGTCGTCAACATTGTTACGTTCCATTATGTTTTAGCAAAAAATAAACAAAGTACATATAGCAGCAAGAGAAGGCAATATAAGAGATCTTCAAGCGGCACTAGACAGACGAAAATTCGCAATAGCTCGAGACCCGATATCACCAAATGGAGCAACTCCGTTACATGTAGCGACTATATTTGGAAAAACTAACATCATCAAGTATTTGGGTGGAAGGTTGGTTAGTTTAGTATTTAGTACACAGCCAGTGCTATTACAAATATTGCATTATGTTATTTTTATAGGTTTCCTGAAACTCTATCAGCGGTCGACTTTGAAGGAAGAACAGCGTTACACTACGCCGCCGTACTTCCAGATAATGGACATTACTACAATTTGCTGCAACAACTTGGTGCCAACTCGAAAGATTTAGATGACGTAAGCAAAATGATTACTATTTACCAGTGTCCAACCGAAACTTCAGTTTCGTCTTTGGCCATATTCGGCTAAAAGCCATCTTCAGCGAAAACTTCGGTTTAGGCCAAAATGCGCCAATCTTTTGGCCGAAGTCAAAGGTTTCTAGCAAGCTCCGAATTTGACCGAACTATCACGAATGAGTGAGAGCGCAATGCGCGTAGCGACGCGCGGGGGTCACACTGCATTTATATTATAGATATTATTTTATATATTTAAAAGTTTTTAAATTACTTATATTATACATTTTTGCTAATCTTGAACTGAATTTCCTTGGCTTCAGTTTCGGATTCGGCCAGAAATCAACCTTCGGTTGGACACTACTGTTTATGAAAATACAGTGCTTTATTTAAATATTTGATTAACTGAATGTTTTTTATTAGAATGGGAAGCCAGCTGAAGAGTATCAAAAAAACTCATATTTACTACCTTTTGATCAGCTGTTATCAGATTACGGTATCAGTGAAGATACAGCAAAAAGTATGTTCTCCGATAAAGGTATGTAATATCGGCAACAAGACTCGCTTCTGCAACTAATGACAAACGCACTATAAATGAAGATTTTCACTAAGTATTACTTTTAATAATAAAATATTTTGCGCATGTTTTAACTTGAGTATGTCTAGTGCCTGAGGATCAAGTATCATCACGTCGAGTTTTGGATACGCCTGAAGCATTGGATACCTTGGAACGATGTTACCATCTCTTAGCGTCTGCAAGACCACCTCGAACACCTTTATCAGCCTCCTCTAATAAAGCCACGCCACCACTCATTCTTGCTCGATTCCTGAAAAAGCCAATTTTTGATATTATAAAATACAGAGTCACTAAATTAGACCACGATCTCTTCGACGTCATCTGGCCTGCTGTGAAAAAGCTCCCGGACAGCAGAAATATTATACAAACTGTTGAGGAAGATTTTCCTGGAGGAATCACAGCCCCTGATTACTATGTCTATGATGTATTTAATGAGTTTTTATGTCCACTTATAAAAGATCTCCATAATATGAACGTGAATTCTGATTTACCGACACATCCCAGATCAGATTTTGTAGTGACCTCGTCTGCAAAGCTGTCTTCTGAGCCTCTAGTGGAATTAAATATTGATCCAAATGATGAATTCGTGCTTTCTGGGGTAGTAGAGTGTTCACGTAATTTAGAAGGTTTTGAACTACCTATAAACTTAAAAGTGGGAAAGTTGGAGGCAATAGAAAGAATTGTAACAACACTATTGATGAAAGAAGATTTTTCCAAATTCACCGAACATTCTAATCCCGAATCTGATCAAAAGGGTGGAACTTATTATACCTTAAATGAAGTTCTAGAGAAACCGTCAGAAATATGTGCAGCCTTAGCATCTAGTGGACTTCTGATAGCTCTTTGCGATAGAGATGAGATAGATGACTGTGCAAGATTGCATGGGAAGCATTGGCCTTACGGTCGTGGTGTATTCGTCACTGATGATAGAAGTATTGCTGTATGGATTAATGTTCATGACCACATTCGTGTACTTGTATCTACTGCACAAGATTCTCCTGGGGAAATTGGCCTAGCGTTCAGTAAAGTATGTTACATCATGACTTATCTACACGAGAAGCTCGATTTTACATGGGATGCAAAGCTGGGATATCTGTCCGCTAGACCAACATACTTGGGTACTGGCATTCGTTTTAGCCTCATTGTTAATTTCCCCGGGCTATCAAAGGATCCCGATAATATGAAACATCTCTGTGCCATGAGAGGGCTGCAGTACCGGGAAACTTTGAGTGCTGATATTGCCAGAATCAGCAACTATCAGTGTTTAAGCATAAATGAAATGAATTGTTTCAACGATTTTGCGACAGCAGCTTCGAACTTACTTCATCTGGAAAAAGATTTATCAATGCAGAACTCAGCACATATTGCAACGATGTTATCAAACATTTTTCGTAAAAAAAGAAGTAGTCTAACTGGTCACGAGACCCCAGAAAAGAGAGAAAAGTTATAGATGTCAAATAATATTATAATAGATTACATTTAACTTTTATTCACCTTCACATAACCGTTCACATTTTACAAATAATTTTATCGAATGTTGGAAAGATTGTAGGTACTAAAAATGTGCCTATGTATGGTTGCAGCTGAGCACCATCTAGATATCTATTTGCATCTTTAAAGTTTTAGGTCAGTACTAAACAACTTTATTAGCATCCTTGTGAGGTGGCGTGTTCGTGTGAGTCTTACACCAAGTGAAGTCACTGCAAACGTTCACGCTTGCACATCAAACAGTAACAACTAAATGCTTTTACTGCACGCTCACCATCAACCATTTGTCTTTCCAACATTAGATAGTGTGACGTCGAAATGTGTTGTCCTGTTTTTAGAGAGTTTGTGCTTTTTAGAAACTAGGCATTGTATATTAATGATCGGACGTGAGCTAAAACAAAACTTCTAAACTGTATGTACTCATGAACACACTATTAATAACATTCTGTCGATATCCATTTAAAACATTTATAACGTTACTGTACATTTACTTGTAACGGTCGATCGATAACAATAGGCCATATCAATTATGACTGGCGAATGCTAATAGAGCCTTTCTGTCCAGTTCCCACTACCATCAACAACTATAATCATCTACCACCCACTACCCCCACCAGATGTGTACGTTCGCGTAAAAACCCACGTGTTTGATGTATTATCGCACCCCTCCCCCTCCCACGCAAACATATCGAAGGCCGACACTGAATAATTGATCGGTTTCAGGCACAAGTCACGCCGACAATGGTCATATGGACATTCCCATCTTTCGGACCGAAGAGGGCAGATATCTTGCTCAGTGTAAGCTCCCATTATAGTTTTAAAATACTTTGGTCAATGATAAAATGGAAATTGTCAAAGACAATAAGGAGTTTGATATGAACGACATGTTCACAGCTCTCGGCGATCCTTTGATCAAAGGTCTGACCGAGGTGGCTAATATAAAGCCCAAAGATCCGGTCGCGTTCCTGGCCAGTTTTCTTCATAACTTTCCTGAACAAGAGAAATCAAATATAGGTACGCAGGTAAGCATGATATCCATATTATACGTCTTTATAGTTTAGGCCAATCGGGCCAACACATTCTTTGTGTTCGTTTTTTTACGTGTATGTTAACAGCAAAGCTAAGGGTGTATCTACCACGATTCCTATCGGTTTGTGTGCAAAGTTTCTATAAAACTGTTTTTTTTGTATGTATGGGTGCATTATGAACGGCCAAAGATCAGATAAAATTATGCAAAAAAGATGATTTTCGGACGTTTTTACTGAATTTGTTTCTCGAAAAAGTTGTTTTTTCGTTTCATAGGAACCTACATATTAACTACAAGATACCCGTTTGTTAAAAATATTTGGAGGAAAATTTGTTATAAATCACGTACGAGCGTTTGTGACTGGATGGGCGCCCTTAAGTCGAAGCGTCTGCGGCTAAGATTACGTGCCCGCGTATACATGAACATTTTGCACACGCTTTATAACGTCCTGTGGTATACCTAATAACTTTCACCCTTCGCTAGTTTTTATGTTATAAAAGCTTTCTTCTACAACGAGCAATGATGATGGACATTTATACAAATATTTACATTAACAGGAATCCGAAATGCTGATGACTCGAGAACCAGCCGAAGTAGAGAACGATCAAGCGCCGCGGCTCACAGCCGAACCAGTCCTGTCAAGCTTGCCCCTCGAGAGGAACCGCACCGCCACCAAGCATCAGCGGCCCATTGACATCGTTACCGTAGACCCGCTGCCCGTCACAAGCCCTGAAGCACCTGAGTCTGCCTTCAGTAGTGCTACTAGGGTGAGTGTGTTCCGAGAAATGCAGTCGTTGCAGGCGTTCCGATTTATCCCTGGACATCTACCACTGCCAACAGTTATCTTTGTTTTTACCGTAATTTTAATAGAAAAAAAATGGAAAACACAAAATTGGCTAAACTTTTTGTCGACTCAGCGTAAGACTTTTGAATGTTCTATACGAAAGTCCTCCACTGAGTTCGATTTTAAATGTTCAGTCTATTTCAGGTTTTGTTAGTGTTTGGTTTTTCAAAGCATAATAAATTTATCATTTCTATATCAGGATGAACACGGCCAGTCAATGCTGCACTTCGCAGCAGCTCGTACGCACGCACGTAACGCATTGTTCCAGCTACTTCAAGAGTCTGACATCAGCCTCGGCTTCAGAGACGAACTGTACCGGACTGCCCGAGATGTCTCCATACAGGCCAACGTACCGGAGAACACTGTCGAACTTGATAGGTGGCTGTTACATATAGCTGCTAGAGGTAAGGTTCAAAACGAGAAAAGAAATAGTTTTGAACGCACACTGACCATTAAAAATATGGTCACTTTTAAAAGAATACACGTGCTACCAATACAAATCTCATATATTTTACAAACTCCTCAAGAAACCATCATTATAAGGTCTGAAGATGATTTATTATTATACATCTCAACTAAGCTAGAGAAATCAATATTTAAAATATTAATTGGAGGAAAACAAAAAAGAATTGTGTCATTGTTTGCATGTATGTACTTAATAAACCATTTCCTTTTTTTGAAACAGTTACTTTTTAGCTCAATTAAAACTATTTTGGTATCAGGAAATACGGAAAAGATAATGGAACTATTGATGGAAGGCTACGATCACATACTGGACGTGGTAGATGAAGAAGGAGTGCCGATAACAGAAGTGGTAGCTCAGAGGGGCGATAGTGACATGAGTAACTTGCTAGCTTCTATACCTGCTTTTGAGGTAAGTGTTGTTTTAGTAGTCATCAAATATCTTAGGGTCGCAATACACGTAACGAGTCAGCGCATTCGGTTCAATACAATTTTCTCAATATTAATAATATAATAATCATATTTATTTTAAAACTTGTCGTTACATGGTATTTTAATACAGTTGCTCAAATGTAAATCGTGTCCCTAAGTCATTCCCTGAACAATACATAATATAAACAATATAATTATAATATAAATAATTTAAGTTTAATTACATTGTCATGTCACACTGTGTGGACAGTCCTTGCTGAGTCTTTCTAAATTAGCCAAATACGTAACATGAGATAACATTATATTATTACGCTAGTAATATTACCCCAATGAATGTAGGTGATCATTTTATAAATATATATAGGTCCTTCAGCACATTTAGCAAATTCTCTGTATCTTCGTAGGGAGCACTCTGCAGAGCATGCTTATGATTTTTTTTTAATTTATTTATTTACATAAAACATTTTACAAATTGTTCAGTTTTATTGAAGGTTGCATTGAGAATGCCGGAACCGAATATGCCGACCCGCTTAAATAATAATAATAATAAATAATAATATGTGGGGACATTTTCACACACGGCCATCTGACCCCAAACTAGGGAGACCCTGTACTATGGGTGTCAGACAGCTGATATACATACACATTTTACAAATTGTTCAGTTTTATTGAAGGTTGCATTGAGAATGCCGGAACCGAATATGCCGACCCGCTTAAATAATAATAATAATAAATAATAATATGTGGGGACATTTTCACACACGGCCATCTGACCCCAAACTAGGGAGACCCTGTACTATGGGTGTCAGACAGCTGATATACATACACAAATACATTTTTTTTTTTTGTAAATACATACATATATAGATAAACAACACCCAGACACAAGGCAAACACAAGTGCTCATCACACAAATGTTTACCCTGGGCGGGAATCGAACCCGCAACACGCTGCGCAGCAGTCGATCGCTCAGCCACTGCGCCAACCGTGTCGTCTTAAATGAATAGTGACCCTAAACAATTCTATATTATGATTAGAAAATCCAATTAAAATCTAACGTGCTACACTATAATGACGGCAGTAGCACTACTACGTCGTCTGTGCTACGCTACTACACAGTGTCGCGTGGTATGGCTACGCTGCTGTAGTGTTGGGGCTATGCTGCTACGCCGTAGAGTCTACACAGCAACTCCGTAGCGGTATCTTGTAGAGGTTGTACAACTACGCCGTCACCGCATAGGTTGTGCTACTACACGGTAGCGGTTACGGTCCTTTCACACGGCAGTCCAGTTTTTTGCAGGATCCCGTTTGATGGCGAATGTGTTTATCTGGACTGCCGTGTGAAAGGGGTGTTACTTTACTAAAGTCCAGTCGCAGTCCACGACGGCGTAGCAGCGTACCTACTCATCTATGCTGCTACGCCGTAGTAGCTAAGCTACTACGCCGAACGCTGCGTACACTACCAAGCTTACTTATAGTAGCTATAATATGCTAATACAATTAAAATCTGTTAACTGAGATCTCAAGAGACCTAGATTTTTTATAACGAGGCTTTTCATTTAACCAGTTTCCCAAATAGGCAGATTTACATGACAGTTTTCTCATTTATTGAGGGTTCCACTATGAGAGATCTAAATGTATTTATAATAATATAAAAATATATACAGATCGATTAGTCAAAGGTTAAGCTACGCTAACCGCGGTCGGTCTGTAGATGGGTGACCATCCTTTCATACAGAGTTCCCTCTGAAAGCACGTAAAGCCGTTGGTCCCGGCTGCCATTTGTAGATCTTTGGCAGTCGTTATGGGTATAGTCAGAAGCCAGAAAGTCTGACAACCAGTCTTACCAAGGGGTTTCGTGTTACCCAGTAACTGGGTTGTGGAGGTCCAATAGGCAGTCGCTCCATGTAAAACACTGGTATTCAGCTGCATACGGTTAGACTGGAAGCCGACCCCAATATAGTTGGGAAAAGGCTAGGCAGATGATGATGACAGTATAACATTGTGTATTAGAGATGAGAGAGAGAGAGATCTTTTTGAAACAAGTGTGACTTCGGCAAAAAGTGTTTATCAACGAATTTCTTTCAAACCTAGATTCAATAAACTTTTTGTTAATATAATTTTAATATCTTGGTTCACATACTGTTAGGAAACAACAAGACGCAGATATTTTAGTTTAGTTAAAAAAAAAAGGTTTTTTTTTTGGTGATGATCTACCTATAATTGTATATTTTATTTTTTTGGTTTTATTTGGCAGTTGTATATTTTGTTCCACAGCACTTTTTATACAATACAAGTTCTAGACGTGAAGACTTGTAATTGGCTGTCAGATCATAATACTGTTATTTATCATTAATGTATTTAGCTATAAGGGTGTTACCAGACCAATCGATCGGCATCGATCGATGGTAGAATGGATTAGTCGACGTTGATCGATAGTTTCTACCAGACCAATCGATCGATCGTCGATCGACGGCATCGATCGATAGTAGAATTTATTAGTCGACGTCGATCGAGCTGCTCGATTATTATTACTGATGGATTATATCTGGGGTTAATCGATCGACGTCGACCGATGCCATCGACCGGCAATCGATCGATTAGTTAGTGCGAACGGTATCCGTCGATCAGCCAAAGCTACCACACCAATCGATCAACGTCGATCGGTGTCGATTGATGGCATCGATCGACGATCGATCGATTGGTGTAGCAACACCCTAAGTCTTCCAGAGTCCTTGAATAAATAAATAAATTAGGAGTCCCGCGAGTCCTTGCACGGTGCAGTCCGGCGCGGCGACCTGGCCGCCGTGCAGGCCGCGCTGTCCGGCGAAGGCGCGCGGACGCTCGCTCGCTGTCAGAACTCGTTCGGCCGCACAGCGCTGCATGTCGCCGTGTTGGCACAGCATGAGGACGTTGTGGCGTATCTCGCGCAAAACTATCCGGAGTTACTGCGACTTGGGGATAACGTGAGTCTATTACTGATAAAACCCCGGCCAGACTGTTGTAAACAAGCCCTCCACATCGGACTCCTCCGGCGGTTTACAAAACACTTGCATTTAAAAATTCGTTTGACCTTCAACAACCTCTGTGAACGGATGCGCGTTGTAAACCGCGAGTGCATACCGCAGTTGTAAACAAAGAGTCGACAACACACTGAGGTGGGAGCCTTGTTGTAAACCAGTGTGGACGCAAACACCAACCGTGGGCTCCACAAGACTCCCACCAAGGTGACCCCTGTTGAAAGCTTGTTTATAACAGTCTGGCCCGGCCTTTATACACTTTATATTAGGTAATATACCCCCATCGTAGTCCATGTATCATCCATGTCTCCATGTTCGAAAACAAACGAGTGAGTCTTAGAGCCTTACAAGTTTTTGGTAAAAATGTTTGTAATTTTAAATCCCCATTATATGTGCAAAGTCAATGTATGAGTGCATTATGAATGGTCAAAGTTCATATAAAAATTGAGCAAAATAGCTCATTGTCGGACGTGTTTACTGAATTTATTTCCAAAAAAAAATGTTTTTTCGTTACATAGGATCCAAGAAATTAAAACACAAGATACCCGTGTGCTAAAAATATTTGTAGGAAAAATTGTTATAACGCCGTAAACACGTACGCGCGTTTGTATGGGAATTATGACGGGATGGGCGCTCTTAATACGGAAGTCTCAGCAGAAACTAGATCCTCATAAATTAGAAAAATATCTACTAATGTTCAAAAATTCATTACAGTTGGAGCGCACACCACTACACTACGCAATGGGAGTAGACAAGATTGAGTCTCTAAGCAGAGTGCTGATCAGAGCTGGGGCAAAGCGCGTTCTGAAAGACCTGAAGGGGCGACAAGCGACATATTACTTCATGAACAAATCCGACATACTGCGCCTCAAGGAGGAAGAGGACGTTTACTGATAGAACAAACACAAACATATTATTAACTTAGACTAGGCGTCAAAGATGGCTGTGGCTTGTACGGAAAACTTTGTAAACAGGCTCTTAGTGTAGGAACTAACAGATAGTAATTCGTTGCTTCTTATTAACGCACATTTTGCAACTCGCAAACTTTTAGTTTCAAATAATCGTAGTTAATCTTAGAAGTTTAGGAAAATTATCGCGTGCCGAATAGTAGATATTTGTCAATTTTCTATGGTATGTATTTACGTATAATATACTTGATGGGACCCTAATATATACCTTGGAAATTATAATTAAAATAAACTATATGTCAAAATAAACAACCTTGTTTTTTTTATAAAGTGTTTATTATTTATCAATATAATAACCCTGATAAAGTAAATCACGTGACTAAAACAATAGGTATGCTAATCTAAATGTGAAAATGTAGTCTATAAAATCCAGTACAATATACTAAATCATAAAAACAATAATAACTGGGTACAGCGGAGTGATTCATAGAAATAAGGGTGAATCGACACAAAAGTTTGAAATATATTTTCACGTTAATAAAATGTTCTTTCTTGCTTGTTATAATATTGTTTTAGTAATTAGTAGGTATAAGGGGTAGGGGGGGGGGGGGGTCAGTAACATATTAATGTTACTGACGAGAATTATCTATCCAACTTTTATTTGATTCGATTCACCCCGACATTTCCATTCGACCTACTTTACAGTACCTACTATATTTAATACAAAATTGTGATTTTGACGCACCACGCAAAAATAAATATTTATAATAATCAGTAAATTTTAAAAATACCTATTATAATTAACTATAACGATGCCGTATTAAATGTTCATATTGGGGACTGCCAAGGTATCGGATTTATATACATTTGTGAGACAGAACCACGCATACCTGCAAATAAGAAAATACACACTGAACTAACTAAAACTCGTTCAAGTATAATGGGGATTTCTTTAAAAAATATTATTGATATTTAAAAAAAACATCCAATTGCGATTCGGATTCGTAGATAAAGGGTTCCGTAAGACCTTAAAATATAAAAATCGAGCAAGAAATGCTGAAAAAGACATTTATTGTATTACCCCGTTTAAGTTTTCACTTTATCTTATTTGTATCATTTGTCGTCAAAAAATTCAAGAATCTACGTATTATGGTTCAAAAAAGAAGGGAAAAAAGACAGACGGACGGATGAGCGAAATCATGTAGAGCTCCGCAGAACCCTGTTGTTCTATAAACAGTAAATAAAAAATTACAATATATTTTTTTTGCTAGCCGTTCCTGTCCCACACCTGGGCAAAAGCTTCGCCCCATTCCCTCCATTTCTCTCGATGTTGTGCCTCATCCCACCAATGACGCCGACTAATAATTATTGTAGTAAAATGCAAGCGTTACGACATTAGGTAACGCATTAGTAGCGATAATTGTTATCGCTATCGGCAACAAGAAAAACAAAGAAAAAACCTAGCGGACTTAATTAATATTTCGCACTAAGTAAAGCTGCGACTATTTCCAATTACAAACAGTAAATTATTACGAAGTCTTTGCGTATGTGCTGCATGGTGAAATATGAAGCATAAAGATATTTCGACTTCAAGGTTTTTCTCTTCGAATGTTACCAGTTACCAGAAGCGGCATAAAAATCATTTTTGATAACGTGAATGGCTTACTAACTAATACTTAACATTGAAAAAATACTTACTAAGTTCACCCTGGTTGAGAGGTACGGGTAGGGGTTTATTCTTGCTCGTGCGCAGCCAGTCTCTATACGCACGATTGCCTTCCGTGCGCTTGCGCTCTTCTTCCATAGCTATACGCGCCGCCTTGCGCTCTTCACGCGTTTTCATTGCTGCAAAAATTTCTATACTTAAATATCTTTACTTATATTATAAAGTTTGTAGGTTTGTATGAAGGAGGTTATCTCTGAAAATACTGTCTGATTACAATAAATATTTCACTGATAGAATACTACACTATAGCAGAGCAAGAGCGTCGCCAGATGATGGAATAGGAGGGAGGGGGGGTGTTCAGTAATATGTTTTATGGTAGGTATATTTGACTTCCACGCGGACGAATTGAACACGGATGGGCAGCGTTCGGGAAACTACAAGATATCTTTTCTTCCAAAATTCCATAGTGCCTAAAGACGAAGGCGAAGGTAGACTTATGTTACAGAAACGTGGTCCTTAACTGCAGGCCTCCTACAGAAGCTCAAAGTCACGCAACGAGCAATGGAGAGAGCTATATGCTCGGAGTTTCTTTGCGCGATAAAATCCGGAACGAGGAAATCCGTCGAAGAACTGAGGTCACCGACATAGCTCTCAGAATTTGAAAGTTGAAGTGGCAATGGGCAGTCCACATCGCTCGAAGAACCGATACCCAATGGAGAAGCAAGGTTCGCGAGTGGCGAAAACGAACCTGAAGACGCAGCGTTGGTAGGCCTCCCGCCAGATGGACCGACGACATCGTTAAAGTCGCGGGTAACCGGTGGATGCAAGCGGCAGGTTTCCGCTCGTTGCGGCGTTCTATGGGGGAGGTCTTTGTTCTACAGTGGACGTCTTCCGGCTGATGACGACGATGCGGACGAATTCATAGGCATAGGCGTATATAGAGGGGGGGCCGGGTGGGCCGTGCCCACCCCAATATGGTCTTGTGCCCACCCCAGGATGTTGGGTTAACGATTCGAAATTCTAGGATGGACACCTATGAAACTTCACACAAAAATCATTTACGGCCGGGAAATCTACATACTTACATAATATTACATACTGTTTACATTTATTACGCTATTACTTTATTTACCTGGTAAGAAATGTATTGTTAGGTATAAATTGAACCCCTTATTCATAATCAAACTTGCCTCGTACCCTGCGGGTAGTAAAGCTTTTTGGTCCCTAGCTAAATCGATCGAGTCAAACTTCTGTCGTCCCTAACTGCCTCCATTGCTGAAACCTGATGGTTTTCTGGCTCACACTGCAGGAGCAAACCTATTCGCTTCTCTATTTACAGAATCTTCGCATCTTGATGCAGGAGACGCAACTTCCCCGACTTTAGCTGGCAGCACGACCTCAATGTCTGATACTCGCTTTCGCCAAAAGGAGGGTCGAAGAACGTAACGCAAATCTTGATGTATACAAGGCCAGTGGACCAGATGGTATTCGAGCTATAGTTCTGAGGACCTGTGCACCTGAATTGTCTCCTGTACTGACACGCCTCTTTCGGCTCTCTCTCGAGACTGGATTAGTGTCAAAGTCATGGAAGCTTGCCAACGTGTAGCCCGTGCCGTGCCGTGCCGTGCCGTGCCGTGCCGATCCTACCAACTATAGGCCCATCTCGGTCACGTCCATTATCTGCAAGACAATGGAACGTGTCCTCAATAACAGGCTCCCGGCGTATCTTGAAGCTAATGATCTCCTCAGTTATCGTCAATACGACTTTCGCTGAAATCGGTCCATCGGTCGGATCTTCTCGCGTACGCCACTCACACCTGGATTGACGCCATCGAGAAATATGGGGAAGCACTTGCCGTTTCCCGAAACATATTTGGCATGATGGCCTAATTAGCAAGCTTCCATCAAATGGCTTGCCGTCTGGTTTCTATACATGGATATCGATTTCCTGAGAGATCGGTCAATTCGAGTAGTCATCGATGGCTGCTCGTCTGATCGAATGGCTATAAATGCTGGTGTCCCTCAGGGCTCGGTACTCTCTGTAACCCTCTTTTTTTTGCTGCATATCTATACTAATATTATAAAGCTGAAGAGTTTGTTTGTTTGTTTGGTTGAACGCGTTAATCTCAAGATCTACGGATTCGAATTGAAAAAATATTTTTGTATTGGATAGTCCATTTATCGAGGAAGGCTATAGGCCCATGGGCCTATAGCCTTCCTCGATAAATGGACTGACCCGAAGCCGGGCATGGTCGCTAGTCAATGATATGCTGAAACCCGGTACCTTTGGGTACGCATATGACAGCACGTTTGTGTAACACATCCAGCGCACGTGTCAATGCAGCTGAAATCCAGTCTTTCCATGGTCGAACGCTTGAACTTGCCCCTCAAGGCAGTCTCCAATTGGGGCGATGCTAATCTGGTCAAGTTTAGTGACGCTAAAACCCAGTCGTGTCTTTTCTCTGCCAAGAAGAGGCCTTTCCATTTGGCCCCTTCTTTCCAACATGTATCCGTCCCGATCATCATTACTATTATTATTCTCATTTATTCATTTATTTACATATTTCATTATATTTTAAATATTAGTAAACAAGAAAAATAAAAACATTTGAAAATATAAAAAAAAATAGTAGCCCACCGGTATCGGGAATAGGGTCCAAGCTACCGGTGGTCAGGGCTCCTGAGAAAGGAACCTCCTGATTATACGCGCCGTGTCCAGGAGTACCGCTTTCTGTATCAAGCCCTTGATCCAGCTGCCTAACGAGAGCCTCCTTAGGTGTTGGTCGAGGCTCTTGGAAATGAGTCCATTGGCTGTAACGACTATCGGCACAATGACTGCTGTATTCACATCCCACATGTCGACAACCTCGCGAGCCAAGTCAAGATACTTAATTTGTTTATCTTTCTCGGTTTTCACGAGGTTCTCGACATGCGGAACCGCTATATCAACAATCATTGCGCGACGCTCTAATCGATGTATCACCACTATATCAGGCTTATTGGCAATAATAGTCCTGTCAGTGATGATAGATCGATCCCAATACAACGTGATATAGCCATTTTCGAGAACTGAATCGGGCACATACCTGTAGTACGGTACTTCCGACTCCACAAGCCTGTACTTTAGAGCAAGTTGCTGGTGGATAATCCTAGCTACAAGGTTGTGTCTATGCAAGTAGTCTCCGTTAGCTAGACGAGAGCACCCAGAGATAATGTGTCGGATTGATTCAGCCGGCCGGTGGCATGCCCGACAAATGTCAACCGTGCCATCCTTCACAATATACCTCCGGTAGTTGTTCGTCATCATAACTTCATCCATAATCGCACAGACAAAACCTTCGGTTTCCCCAAACAGGTCACCAAAACGCAGCCAGGATACGGACGCCAAGAAATCTACATCAGGCCCATGTAGGGCCCGGTAGAAGCGCCCGTGAAGCTCCTTGCTCTGCCATACCTCCTTGCGGTCATTAGTATCGAATACTACAGGTTTGCGCCAGTTCTCGTTCGCTAAGGAGAGCGGGGTGAGGCCCTTGTCCACTGAGACCACATCTCGGTGCATACCCACGTCGGTTTTAAGGAAGTACTCTCTGAGACTGCATACCTCACGGTTGTGCAGGGACTTAGCATTAAGAAAGCCTCGGGCTCCGCACTTCCGTGGGATATACAGTCTCATTACTGATGACCGTGGGTGATGCATCCGATTTGCGGTCAGCAATGTACGGACCCTCCTATCCAGGGCGTCAAGTTCCGTCTGAGTCCACTTGAGTATGCCGAAAGAGTACATCAAAACCGGCATGACCCATCCGTTGAAGGCGCGCTCCTTGTTTCCGCCTGATAAAAGACTATTTAACACTTTATTATTATTATTATTAATCCTTTATTTCAGGCCATCCACCCAGGACATCATTCCAGGTTTTTATCATTGACCATCCTGAGCTTGTAGGCGTTACCCTGACGCCAAATCTTAACTTTACTTTGGGTCATTCATTGAATCCAAGGCCCAATTAACTGCAAAATAGCTTTACGTCGGAACAGCTGCTTAACTTATACCAAGCACAAGTTCGATCGTGCATGGAGTACTGCTCGCACCTTTGTGATGGATCAGCTAAATACCAACTGGAGGCGTTGAAAGTTATTGATAGACGTGCCAAGAAGCTCAATGACAACGACTCTCAGGTTAGGGCTAGGCTCCCGTGCCTTGAACATCGCCGCACTGTTGCTAGCCTATCGCCGCAGTCTTTTGTCGGGTACATTTTGGAGAGTGAGCTTTTGAATTGCACAATTTACTCCGCGATCCCTATTCTATCATCGGCCGAGCAGAGATACAGCGAAGTGTAACCGCTATATGGTTGAAGTGCGACTTTCTCGAACTAAGCGCTTTGATACTACATTTACCTATTGTGCTGCCCGCCTCTCTGTTCTCTGATAAGTAGGTATAATCTGCGTATCATACTTAATTAATTAATATAATAATTAATATAAATAATGAATTAAGTAATCGAATCGCTCCTACTCGCTGACAGAAAATTGGGTGTCGGTGGACTCTGCTTCATGGCCGATGCGATGCGATATCTCAGGGGCCAGGCCCCCCCTGAAAAATAACTCTAGATACGCCAATGTTCATAGGCAGATGTTAAAAAAATATACGTATATTCAGTAGTTCAACGTACGTACCTAGTATTATAGTTCCTTTGAAGATACTATGATCGTACATATATATATAACTAAATGTTATTTGCGGTATTGTATGCAGAAAAAGCGAATCACCTTTAATTTCCTCTTCTTTCCGACGAAGCCAGTCCGCTAGTTTTTCTTCTTTAGCTCTTTCACGCCTGTGTTTTTCTTGTTCTATCTGTTCTTTACGCCGGTACTGTCGCATGATCTCTTCGGCTCGTGACCGCTCCGTCTGTGTTCGCTTTCGCTCTAGCCACTGACGATACGACTCCTCGCGTTGCTGCTGTGATGTTGTAGGTCCAGACCGATTCTTCATCTTCTCAAGACGAGCTTTGTCGCGTTTCTAAGAATAGAGGACATAAGTAAATGCGTTGGAACTTTCGGATTTTAAACGAATTAATTTAGTCTCTAAAATATATATATACCAAGGTAGGTAATCAGACTGCAGCCAAGATAATGTTCTCATAAAAAAGAGAGGATATACATATATCGCCATATTATTAAAAAAAATATAAATAAAACGGTATTATAATTATTTTTATAATAATGTTAATAGGTATATACCTAAGCTTCTTCTTCCTGCCCTTATCCCATATTACTTGTGGTCGGCGCAACATGTTTTCTTCTTCCATTCCGTCCTGTCCAACGTCATGCTTTTTCTGACCCCCTTTTCATTCATATCGTTCTTCACCAATCCATCCATCTTTTCTTTGGCCTTCCTCTCTCTCTCCATCCATTCAAATTAATATGCCAAACTCTTTTGGTCACATGCGTTTCATCTCTTCTCTTCTCTTCACATGCCCATACCATGATAAACGATTTCCTTTTAACTTTTCTGTCACTGGCGCCACATACAAACTTCCTCTAATACTTATATATTCATTTCTCACCTTATCCATTCTGGTAACTCCACACATCCATCTCAACATTCTCATATTTTCATCATCATTATACAGGATGTTTGGTAGATCGATGCAAAGCCGTAAAATGGAGCTAGTATAGACTATTTACTTATTTACAACCATTTGAACCGAACTTGTCTTAGCCGAAGTGCGACTAATTTTTTTTAGCAATATTTTAATGATTTTTGATGACAAAACCCAAAATATTGCAGTCAGTTGCAAATAATGGCCAATTTGAAGAATGTCATTTATTTTTTATTTTATTTGGTTAACATAATGCGTAAACAATCTAATAAAACATAATTAGGGGATTTGTGTGATAAGACAATTTTCTTACAGACATTTAAAGTCAAAGACATTTTTAAAGATTTCAGAAATCTGTATTTAGACCCATGAAAAAAAAAATCACGGGCTTTTTTTGTTCAGACATTTTTTTTTTAGTCAGGTCGGGTGACCGGGCGGGCCAAGGGATCTGCCACTCTCTGCTGATCCAACTGTTAAGGAAGCAATTATTTAAGTGCTCCCGTACATTTAATGTCCAAATGCGCTGAACGACCATCTTGTTGAAAGATGACTTCTCGGTCTCTAGCGAATATCGGGGCCTCGGATTCAGACGACTTGTCGGTGTCTAGTGAATATCGGGGCCCGGATTCATCTACAAGCTCTGGAAGATCCTTTTGTAGGAATTCGAAATAATTGTAGCCATCCAAATTATCCGGAAAGAAAAGAGGCCCAATCAGTGAAATAAGTATCTAGTATACTTATTTAATTTTTTTTAATTTATTTGAATGAATTTCTCGAACGAGGAATACGCAGACATCGTTTTTATGTATGGCAGAGCAGACGGCAATGGATCATTAGCACGACGGATGTACCAAGAACGCTATCCTAATCGTAGAGTACCGAACGTGAGGGTAACTCCCCGTCAATCCAGGTAGACATGATACTAACATCGAAGAAGATATCTTGGCGGCAATCCAAGCTGATCCACGTACCAGCACTAGAAAAATAGATCGAAATTTAAACATAGGATTAGGCCCCATTTCTTACCGGACAATTTGTATGGCTAAATACACCATACAAATTATCCGGTATTCGTTATAGACCGACAAGTCGTCTGAATTCGAGGCCCCGATATTTGCTAGAGACCGAGAAGTCATCTTTCATAAAGATGGTTGTTCAGCGCATTGGACAATAAATGAAAAAACAATAATCAGACATGTTTTAAAAAATATTTGACCAAAAAAAGCACCATTCGTAATTTTTTTTTCATGCCGTCTAAAAACATATTTCTGAAATCTTTAAAAATGTCCTTAACCTTAAATGTCTGTAAAAAAATTGTCTTTTCACACAGATCCCCTCATTATGTTTTATTAGATTGTTTACGCATTATGTTAACCAAATAAAATAAAAAATAAATGACTGATCTTTGAAATTGCCCATTATTTGCAACTAACTGCAATATTTTGGGTTTTGCCATCAAAAATCATAAAAATGTTGCTAAAAAAAAATTAGTCACACTCCGGCTAAGACAAGTTCAATTCAAATGGTTGTAAATAGTCTATACTAGCTCCGCTTTACGGCTTTGCATCGATCTACCAAACATCCTGTATACCTAAGCATTGACAAACTTAACAACTTCCTTAATCGTTGTACCACCACGATCAACTTATCTATTATCTGGTCAGAAAAGTTTCCGACTTCAACATGAAGATGGCAACACTCGACAATAAAAGCTAGGGATTAAATTTGCGGATCTTTTGCAAATTTCAGCCTCCGCCTTCATCTTTTTTTTTTGAAAATGGAGAACATTGAATATCGGGCTGTTATTAAATTTTTATTTTAAAAGGTAGGTAATACGCCAACGCAAATCAAAAATGAATTAAAAAACAGCAACGTCTGACGATAACACAAATGATCGAATTAAAGTGAGAGTGAGAGTAGAGGCTATGAACGTGTTTGTCATATTTTAAATCAA
Source organism: Charanyca ferruginea (assembly GCA_947361185.1). Lineage (NCBI taxonomy): Eukaryota > Metazoa > Arthropoda > Insecta > Lepidoptera > Noctuidae > Charanyca > Charanyca ferruginea. The sequence goes on from OX376070.1 coordinate 10,489,394, forward strand.
GATTTTGGCATAAGACAGCTGTCCGCGCGTTATCTGCCACGTTTGCTCACGTTAGACCAAAAAAGTGTTCGAATGAACATTTCTAATGCTCTGTTGGCACAGTGTAAGCGCGATATATCAGAGTATAGGTGCCGTTTTATTACTGTAGATAAAATTTGGATTCACCATGATTCGCCCGAAACAAAAATATAGTCAAAACAACAGACTGCGACAGGCTCCAAAAAAAAAGAAAAAAAAAAACAATTTTTTCGACTGGGAAAATGTCACGGAGTTTTATAATCGGATTTATTTAACTTCAACTAGGAAAAACCATTACAGGAGCCTACTACGCATCATTACTTGATAAGCTGAAGGCAAACATTGCGGAAATATGACCACCCCGATCTCCAAGAGACTTCTTTTAGTTGCCTAATTTAAGAATGGCGCTCGAAGGACATAGATTTTCATCAAAATAGGGAGGCTATCACCTTCGTAAATAATTATTTTACAGAGAAAGATGCCGAGTAATTAGTAACATTAAAAATATGAAAATATTATTTAATAAGAATGACGCATAACGTAATTTGAACCACCCTTTTACCATCCCTGTACCCGTACCTTGTCCGAGTCTTGAGTTTCAATGGCGGAGCGGAATGCGAACTCTGATAAAGTGTCAACTTTATCAGAGTTAATTCACCATAGCGCAAAAATGTGTTTCTTACTATTGCAAGTAGGAATGTGAACATCGCATAGAAAATAATATATATGCTAAAGAAATAGGATCTTTGTTAGGTCTCTTTTCAGACCACCCACTTATATCTTGTCAAAAAATCGCAACACCAAGTTACCAGAAACTACATACTCTTAATAATAATTCAGGTACCTACCTCTTGGTCTTTCCGGGCCACCCATTGCCTAAAGGCTTCCTGCTTTTTCTTTTCATTACGCTCCATTTCCTCCTTAGCTGTAGTAGTGGTTGACACGGATACCACTGATAACCTAAACGTATCGGGTCCATCTTCACGATAAGTGTGACCAAATCGTGGTGTTTCTTCTTCATTACCTAAGACTTGTAGCTTGTCTAGACCTTCCAGTCGACATGACTTTCTCTTCACACTACCTGAAGAAATAGTCGACTCTCGGCCACTTAACAGTGGCGTTGAGTTACTCCTATAGCTACTGTGAGGATGCGGAGTGACTTCGGAGATGCAAGAGCCCGCTTGCAGAGATGTTACAGAATGCGATGACTCTACTGGTTCAATGTAAATAGCTGGATTTATGTAGCGTGTTTTACTTTTTCTCAAAGTATCGGATTCCGAATCACTATAATATTGTACATTTTCGCCAGCACCATCAAAAACATGGTTGGATTTTTTAAATTTCAATTCATACACCGGAGCGTTTCGAGAGCTATCGCCAAAGTTCCCTTTGTCGATGTCGCTCGCCATTGCTGTTAATCCCTTTAACAATTTACTAACATAATTAAATAAATCAACAGTACAAAATATAGACAAACCAAAATAAATGTAAAAATATTTTAGTTGTAGAATTTGCAGACTGTCAAAGTTGCTTACCCTAAAACAACGTTACGTCACAGTGTAGATGGTTCTGAAAACGAAACATTTTGACTATTATATTAGTGGCCAGTAAAGACTTTTCAGTGGATTTTTAATACCTTTTTTATCTGTGTGGAAAAACCTAAATCAAAATATCCATTGAACTATATTACTAGCGCCTCATTGTAAATATCCCATAATAATTTAACGTACATTTTAATACGCCTGGAAAAGTTACTGGTCCATAAAGACGCTAATTTTGTATGTGTCTTTTTATTAAATAAACAATTATTATCATTGAACTATATTATTAGTAGTTGTACCTCATTGATAACTATTATTATTATTATAATGACGAAAGCTCATCGATATGTGTATCCTGCCCATCCTAACCTACGGTGCTCAGACCTGGCTGCTCACATAGTCTCAAAAGCCGCCTTGGAGTGTGCCAAAGAGCAATGGAATTTGCAGCATTTTAAGTGTAAAAAGAATAGACAAAATACGAAACACCACGCTGCGCTCCAAAACAGGGATCATTGTCGTGAGCAAAAAGGCTGCCTGGCTCAAAAAGGATTGTGTGGTCGCCGTCGCCGAGCCCGGCCCAGGAAAAGGTGGCGAGATGACCTAGACGCATACTACGAGGGCTGGTTCGAAGCAGCGCAAAAAAACGTTAAGCGAACGCTCGGCCGAGCTACAAGGTAGGCGGAGTGGGGGGTGTTAGGTTTTATTTTCGTTACGGAATTTCTTGATTCGGTCGCCGCGCTCAAAGCCCGCGATAAAAGCTATGCAATAGCTTAAAAATATCATCATCATCATCATCATTTCAGCCGAAAGACGTCCACTGCTGGACATTGGCCTCCCCCAAGTGGCGCCACATTGACCGGTCCCGTGCGACTCGCATCCAGCGGATCCCCGCAACCTTTACCAGGTCATCGGTCCACCTAGTGGGAGGCCTTCCAACGCAACGTCTTCCGGTTCGCGGTCGCCACTCTAGAACTTTTCGACCCCATCGGCCATCTGTTCTGCGAGCAATGTGCCCTGCCCACTGCCACTTAAGTTTGGCAATTCTTCGGGCTACGTCGGTAAAAATATAGTCTTTATTAATAGCTAGCTTTTGCCCGCGATAACGTCCGCGTGTATGTCGGTTATCGCGAATGCAGACGAAATCACGGATTAAAAAGTAGAGCTGTCTTTTTCCAGGGTTTAAACTATTTTCATACCAAATTTCATAAAAATCGGTTCAGCCGTTTTATCGTGAAAGCGTAACAGACAGCGTTACTTTCATATTTATAATACCTATTAATGGATAGTAGGTATGGATTAGTATGAAAGTATGGATATGTGCCTACCTACAAATATGTACGGAACCCTCAGTGGGCGAGTCCGACTCGCACTTGTCCCGTTTTTTTTATATATTTTTTTAAGATATCTATCGTATGACTGACATCTTAAAGTCAATGTATTTAAATCTGAATTACATTGTGCAGTAATATTTCATGTATTCGATTGTTTTTTGAGCTACTTGCCACCGCCCCGACGCCGTTGGATACAAGCGGCAAAGTCAAAGTCAAAGTCAAAGCATTTCAAAGTCAAAGCATTTATTTCAATTAAACCATTTACAGGCACTTTTGAATTGTCAAGGAGTCGGTCAGTTAGACAGAAAGTTGAAGCTAGTTGCCCGTTCCAAAACGTAGGTAGGTCTCTATGGAGAAGAACGAGCAAGAAACTCCACGGACACTCTTTTAAAATCAGGTTTTTACAAAATACTGCTTACATTATTCTTGTTGCTTCTATATGTGAAAACAATGAAGGTAATCTAGAAATACAAAATATAAAAAATAATCAAGATAAAAACCATGGCAGTTAAGAGTTGACCAATCTCTACTGACAGCGCCCGTTCACGAACATGACGCGTGAATCAGCACCATTCAGCTCAACCATTTTAGAGGGAGCCGAATGACCCAACACACGCGCCACCACCAGCGAGACATTTGAGTGAGCATGACAATTCTCTCAACCGCCATGCTCATTTAAGTCAAACACATAATAATTTACTTAAAATATGGCTCCATGGTACTCACATTTACAAAATTGAAATAATGCTGCTAAATTATACAAAACTAAGGTTTCCAATGTTTCTAAAATGTCGAAAAAGTAATTAAAATATATATTTGTGTATAATAATAACGATACTCGTTACTCATGTCAATAAAAAAAAGGGGTAGGAAACAACATTCCTCCAATTAGGAAATTCCCTAAACTGCCTGTGGAGCAGGACCAGCATTTAGCCAAGCATTTTTATCATTGATGTAGTCTTCTAATTTATAATATGCTTGTCTACACAGTGTGCGTTTAATACATGTTTTAAATTGTCTTTCATTTAGTTGAAGAATATCAAGAGGTATTTTATTATAAAATTTTACACAGTACCCCATAAAAGAAGTATGAACTTTTGACAATCTGAATCTTGGCTGATCTAATTTGTTCCTATTTCTAGTATAAACACAATGTCTGTCACTTATTTTATTAAAAAGATGAAGGTTTTTTCGAACATGCATAATGTTTTCATATATGTATTGACAAGGTACCGTCAAGATGTTAATCTGTTTAAACAATTCTCTTAGAGACTCGCGACTGCTGAGATTATAGATGGCTCTGACAGCCCGCTTTTGCAGAATAAAAATAGAATCAATATCTGCAGCCCGCCCCCAAAGCAAGATACCGTAGGACATGATGCTATGAAAATAACTAAAATATACTAGCCTAGCGGTATCCACGTCTGTCAAATGCCGGATTTTTCTGACAGCGTAAGCGGCCGAACTCAACCGCCCTGCAAGAGATGTTAAGTGAGGACCCCATTGCAGCTTTGAGTCAAGCGTAATCCCTAGGAAAACAGTCTTTTCGACGAATTCAAGTATATCCTTATTCAATACAACGTTACATTCACTACTTTTAACATTCGGTAAAGCGAATCTTATGCATTTAGTTTTCTTCTCATTTAATACTAAATTATTTACAGTAAACCAATTATGAACCTTAAGCATAGCGTCATTTACGTCGTCATGGTGCTGTGCCCGTCTATTAACTCTAAATATCAAGGAAGTATCATCAGCAAATAACACCATTTGTGGTTGATTTTTCAACAAATAAGGTAAATCGTTTATATAAACTAAAAAGAGGAACGGACCCAATATTGAGCCCTGCGGTACCCCCATTTTTACTTTTAAGCCCGATGAATTTACACCGTTTACTTGAACTTGTTGCAGTCTATCAGTCAAATATGATTTTACTAAGCTAAGCGCTAGTTTACCCAGTCCGTAATGCTCAAGCTTTAAGAGTAGTGTTTCGTGATTCACGCAATCAAATGCTTTGGAGAGGTCGCAAAAGATACCAATAGCATCTTGAGAATCCTCCCAAGCCTTAAATATATGCTTGATTAAGGTGACACCGGCGTCAGTAGTGCAACGTCCTTTGGTGAAACCATACTGCTGATCATGTAAAATTTTGTGACAGTTAAAATGACTGAGCATTTGATCAAGCATTACTTTTTCAAACACTTTGCTGAAAACCGGCAAAACCGAAACGGGTCTGTAATTATTAGAGTCTTTGCAGTCGCCGGATTTAAAAAGTGGTATAACTTTGCTGAACTTCATTAGATCCGGGAATACCCCTTGGTCTACACACAAATTAAAAATGAAAGCTAAATAGGGCGCCACTGTCTCAATAATTGATTTACAAACATTAGTAGACATCCCCCATAAATCTTCAGTACCCTTAATCTTGAGTTGTTTAAAAGCTTTAATAACGATTGCAGGGTTTATATGTTTAAATTTAAATTCCGTGGGACATGCTGAAACATTCGAACTTAGTAAGTTTAAAGCAAGTGAGGGCGAAGAATCTAAAGTTTCAGTAGTTTTAATAGGAATATCGGTAAAGAATGTTGCAAATTCCTGAGCAACTTCTTTATTAGTACTTAAGAGACCACGGGAAGTCTCCAGAGTGTAATCAGTATTATGTTTTTTGTTCCTGTTTGTTTCATTATTAATTATTTTCCAAACAGTCTTAATTTTATCATCAGCTGATTTAACTTTATTGCTAATGTATAAGGCTTTAGCTGCTTTACAAGCAATTTTAAAAGTTTTAGAATAAGTCGAAACATACTTATTAAATGTTTCGGTGTTAATATAAGGCTTAAGGCCATACAACTCAAAAAGCCTTTCTCTACTTTTTCTGATACCTTTAGTTGCCCAGTCACTAAATAAAAACTTAGGGCAAATAGTTTTAATTTTTTTCTTAAAAATATTATCAAACTCTGTTTGCACAACTGAAAAAAAATCTTTATACAAAATATTACCATTATTCATATTAAGTTCCTGAACGGGTAACTTACTAATTAAAGTCTTATTAAATTTATCTAAATTACTAGATGTTATTGGTCTTGACTGTATCTGTATTTTTTGCAAGGGTGTGTTGGACTCAAAAGCAATGGTTTGACCACTGTGATCTGAAGGGAGATAATTTACAATAGCTTTATCTAAATAGTCGCAGCTACAAAAAACATTATCAATACAAGTAGCAGTGGTTGCAGTTATTCGTGTTGGTTCTAAGAACACATTTGACAAATTAAACGATTTAAAGAGGCTTAATAATCTACTGCTATTTGCGTTATTTTCTAAAATATTAATATTAAAGTCTCCACAAATTATTATTGATTTATTACCAGTTGCAAGTTTAGTTAGAACATCCTCCATTATAGACTCAAATATAGAATATGTTTGATAATTCGGGGGTCTGTAAACGCACACTATGACATGCCTATCTAGCTCAACACAGGACAGTTCAATAATATGTTCAACCGAGAGTTCAACTATGTCTTTGCGAGACTTAGATTTAATATTACTTTTTAATATAATTAGTGAACCACCACGCAGCATCGATTTCCGATTGAAACAACTGCTCACAGTATAATTTTCATAATTAATTAACATTTCATATGATTTCAACCAATGTTCAGTTATACAAATAATGTCGAACATTGTCTTCTCTAAAAACAATTCAATTTCCAATTGCTTGGAAGAAAATCCTTGAATATTTTGATGGAATAATTTCAAAGAATGTTGCCTAGCCCCTTTTTTTAAACTTGCTGATTGATTGCTAGAAGATACCTTGTTATTGATAAGTTGCATTAAATTGATACTGGTACCTTTTGTTGTCTTGCTAACTAGTTTAAACAATTTGGGCTTACCACCTTAATATTAGTATTATTACTAACTATTGTGGAGCTAATTACGGAACACTTCGACATATTAATTATGTCTGAGTTAATATTAAATGCTAATAGCCATGCTATCTGACGTCTAAACCTAATAGGCAGATACACTGTATCCCTAGTCGAATTCAATTTTTCAACAAAAGTGTTGGTGTCAAGAAACATAAGCTTGTCATTATAATGACTAGCTAATAAATGCATATGATTATTAAGCATATGTATGTTATTATTTGTCCTATTTGATAGGTGCCCAAAGTAAGGAAAAGCGCACAATATTATTTTCTGACAATTAATTTTCAATATTTCAGTGACACTGTCAGTGATATCATTTAATCTAACACTTGAGCTATTACCTACACATACTGTAATAATGGTATTCGGATCATACTGCTTCCTAGTTATGGATGACATTATTTCTTTATAAGAAGTCCCAGGCATGCAATAATTTAAAGCAGAACAGGTAGTCAGGTTGTTATTTAATAATTTTCCTAATCCTTTCCCTAAACTATCTGAAAAAATAATGGGACGATAACCAACCTCATCACAAGGTACACAACTACTATCTGTCTGAACAATAACCAATGAATCTGGTACAATTTCTGGTGTTACAATGTTCGTGGACAAACATTCCTAGTTCTCCACTATCTCCGGCTGTGAAGACTCAAGGTATGATTCCTTTTGTAAGGTACATGGAGTGGTGTTGATAGGAAGTGGGTCCACTGTGTCTACATTAGAGTTACACATACCCACCAACTCATTAGTGGCAAGGATATGCTCTTTTATTTGGTTTTGAGAGTGCACATACTTTGTATAAAGAGAATGTAGCGACTCTTCAGGAACCTGAATTTCAGACTGTAAGCGTTGAGTGTCAACCTCATAAATATTTGCACTGTCTTCTAACTTTATTTGAAAATTATTCAATGTATTCACAAGAAAAACACGTTCTTACACTTACTTCACGGCGGCACGTACACCCCCAGCTCAACGCAATTCTCAAATAACTAGTTTGACCGAAAGGTTTATCGCCATTAAAAAACGCAGAGTGGACTTGAGAGAAGATGCGCGTGCACGAAGTATAGAGACCCTGGTCGAAGCTTTGCAAGCTCTGACTGAACAGATTTGTCTACTAATAGACAGAAAGCTACGATAATAATAAAAACAATATTAATATAATTATATATATATAAAAACAATATTAATATAATTATATATATATATATTTCATTTATTACTAGTACCTATTATTAAAGAATAATTTAAAAATATTATAATGATTTGCAAGAAATGTATTCCTTAAAGTCAAAGTCAAATTATTATAATACAATTCAGATAATACACAAAAAAAACATAAAAAAACACAAAAACACAAAAAACATAAAAAATATAACTTGCCTGTTCCATATGGTAGTTTTGTATAGACAATTGTGGGCAATAAACTATGTATACTAAGTACTAGACTGTATACTTATTATACATGACATGCATAGTGGTTATATATTGTCGTGTGTTGTTGTTGTGTGTTGTTGGTTGTTGTTGTTGTGGTTGTTGATTGTCTTGTTTATCCGAACTGGCTATAAAAGTATCCATAAAATTTTTAAGATTAATCCACCATCCGCCATTTTTTTATAGTTCGGCGGGGAGAAGTTCGCCGGGGAGAAGGGGGAGAAGTTCGGCGGGGAGAATTTCGGCGGGGAGAAGTTCGGCGGGGAGAAGTTCGGTGGGGAGAAGTTCGGTGGGGAGAAGTTCGGCGGGGAGAAGTTTGGCGGGGAGAAGTTTGGCGGGGAGAAGTTCGGCGGAGAGAAGTTCGGCGGGGAGAAGTTCGGCGGGGAAAAGTTCGGCGGGGAAAAGTTCGGCGGGGAGAAGCGCGGCGGGGAGAAATTCGGCGGGGTTAAGCGCGGCGGGGTTAAGAGCGGCGGGGAGAAGTTCGGCGGGGAGAATCGCGGCGGGGAGAAGCGCGGTGGGGAGAAGCGCGGCGGGGAGAAGCGCGGCGGGGAGAAGCGCGGCGGGGAGAAGCGCGGCGGGGAGAAGCGCGGCGGGGAGAAGCGCGGCGGGGAGAAGCGCGGCGGGGAGAAGTTCGGCGGGTAGAAGTTCGGCGGGGAGAAGTTCGGCGGGGAGAAGTTCGGCGGGGAGAAGTTTGGCGGGGAGAAATTCGGCGGGGTGAAGCGCGGCGGGGAGAAGCGCGGCGGGGATAAATTCGGCGGGGAGAAGCGCGGCGGTGAGAAGCGCGGCGGTGAGAAATTCGGCGGGGTGTAGCGCGGCGGTGAGAAGTTCGGCGGGGAGAAGCGCGGCGGGGAGAAGCGCGGCGGGGAGAAGTTCGGCGGGGAGAAGCGCGGCGGTGAGAAGCGCGGCGGTGAGAAATTCGGCGGGGTGTAGCGCGGCGGTGAGAAGTTCGGCGGGGAGAAGCGCGGCGGGGAGAAGCGCGGCGGGGAGAAGTTCGGCGGGGAGAAGTTCGGCGGGGAGAAGTTCGGCGGGGAGAAGTTCGGCGGGGAGAAGTTTGGCGGGGAGAAGCGCGGCGGGGAGAAATTCGGCGGGGTGAAGCGCGGCGGGGAGAAGTTCGGCGGGGAGAAGCGCGGCGGGGAGAAGCGCGGCTGGGAGAAGCGCGGCGGGGAGAAGCGCGGCGGGGAGAAGCGCGGCGGGGAGAAGCGCGGCGGGGAGAAGCGCGGCGGGGAGAAGTTCGTCGGGGAGAAGTTCGGCGGGGAGAAGCGCGGCGGGGAGAAGTTCAGAGGGGAGAAGTTCGGCGGGGAGAAGTTCGGCGGGGAGAAGCGCGGCGGTGAGAAATTCGGCGGGGTGTAGCGCGGCGGTGAGAAATTCGGCGGGGTGCAGCGCGGCGGGGAGAAGTTCGGCGGGGAGAAGTTCGGCGGGGAGAAGCGCGGCGGGGAGAAGTTCGGCGGGGAGAAGCGCGGCGGGGAGAAGTTCGGCGGGGAGAAGTTCGGCGGGAGAAGTTCAGTTCGGCAGGGGGGCTAAGTTCGGCAGGGGGGCTAAGTTCGGCAGGGGTGCTCAGGGGGCTAAGTTCGGCAGGGGGGCTCAGGGGGCTAAGTTCGGCAGGGGGGCTAAGTTCGGCAGGGGCGCTAAGTTCGGCAGGGGGGCTAAGTTCGGCAGGGGTGCTCAGGGGGCTAAGTTCGGCAGGGGGCCTTGGAAAACCGGTACCGCCGGACCGCCGCCGCCGCCGGTACCGGCCCTTGCCTTAAGGGCCTTGGAAAACCGGTACTTAAGGGCCTTTAGTTCCGTCATAATCGAGGGTAAAACGCCACAGGCATGGTGCAGAGGTCCAAACTCTCCAAAAAGGGCGACAATGCCCGGCTGCAAGTTGTTTTCAAAAGTCATCACGAATCGTCTCGCGCGCATGTTTGACGACTTCCAGCCTCCCGAACAAGCCGGTTTCCGAACAAGCCGGTTTCCGAACAAGCCGGTTTCCGAACAAGCCGGTTTCCGAACAAGCCGGTTTCCGAACAAGCCGGTTTCCGAACAAGCCGGTTTCCGAACAAGCCGGTTTCCGAACAAGAACATAAAAATTCTGAAGGTTATTAGCCCCCCCCCCCCCCCCGCTATAGAGCGGGAGGGGGGGGGAGATACGACACTTGGAGGGGGGCGCTCAAAATCGTAAGAACTGTAGCGCTGTAGGGACTGCTGACACAAACACACAATTTTGCGATTTATTTTGTTTTAAGTTTGAATCTCGATGATTCATTTATTTTCCAAGTTTTCGTCGTTTTATAATAATACAATTAAAACTTCCACATTACCAGCTATTAATATTGCTTTATTGTCTTATGAACGACATGATTGATTGACAGAAAAAGGATACAGATAAATAAATGTTCCTGATATTCTCGTCTAGTATTGTCATATACCACAGTGAGCGGAATTTCAAGACCCCACAGATTATTGCATGGAAGTATAATGTGTTACGTAAAAAAATTAAGTAAATTGGACATAATTAAAATAACTAAAAAAAAATGGCGTCGGGGCATAAAAGTAGCCAATTCAGATTAATCTTAAAAATTGTATGGATACTTTTATAGCCAGTTCAGATAAACGGTTGAATGTAAAAAAACGTAATATTCTATTGACGAATCAAGTACGACGTGTCCGAGCACGCCATATGAGATTCATCAGTAACTCCCTGCATGCTCTGCCATTTGCCAGCTGATCTTGTGGAGTATTGGTATCTCTTCCCATCGTCCGGAACAAAGCTTGTTCTTCCATAGTTTCACTTGGAGAGAGAGTTGGAGCAAGAATCCCCGCATTGTTACATTTGATGGGTAATCCACTACATCTTCTACGTCCGGGTAAATATCTTGAAAGATCTTCAATAGAACACTTATCAAATCTTCAGAAAGCCTTTTTTGGCAATGAATTCGGCATCGCGAGAAATTGTTCTACATTCACGGAATTCGCGAGCTTGACGACGCTTTTGTAAATCATTCGACTTTTTGGCTTCTTTTAAAGAACTAATAATGCACAACACACGAGCACCCATTACATTACTATGTTATTTTAATTAAAATCTTTGGCTACCTATTAGCGTTTCGTCTGCAAAATATAAGCTTTTGATTTGACAAGTCAAGTCGAGGGTTTTACACTATACAATTTATTTTGACTTGGACTTATTGCACTATACAATTTGTAGGATATCAATTTAGGAAATCGGCAGGTGTAATCGCAGTTAGCACAGATTGGATCCGATTTAGTGCAAAATGGGAGGTTTACTAAATTGGTCCAGTTTAGAATTCAATTTAGTGTAGTGTGAGAGTGAGACTAACAACTTAGGTACCTAAATTGATTTCCTGCAAATTGTATAGTGTAATACTTAGAGAATTGTACTACAGGACACCACTACGTACGCGTTAGCATTTGTTTGACATGAACGCCGCGCCGCCCACGCCGCCCCGCCCGACGCTCGACTAGAGCGTGCACTCTGCACTGTTTAGCGCACCAGATGAGAACAAAGTCATCATTCAAGATGGATTCCGAATATTGACACAAAACAAATAATAGATAGTTTTACAATAAAATAAAACTTACCTATTATTTTTTCATCAATATCCGGAATCCAGGTAAGATCTACTTCCATAATGATATTAAATCGGGCCATCACCCGACGCGCGCTTTAAGTTTAAACCTTAGTACCAAAGAGTAAGTATAGAGGGCGCCACTAGCGGAGAGGCAAAAGAAATCGCTGACAACGGTCTAAAAAACAGGTGCTTGACATACGATGGGTTCCGGATATTCATGAAATAATAATAGGTACGAGTAAGTTTTATTTCATTGTAAAAGTCTGTATTTGCTTCAGAAAAGTACAACCAAATAATAAGGTAAGTATTGTAACATTTGGTAGTTATGGTCTACTTGATTTCGAAAGTTGATGATTCGATTTTATTATATCGAACACAGTGTCGATCATTCAGCTGTTGTACGATGTATTATTCCATCGATGCTTTTTGGTGCGACAGTTTGTGCGAAAAATCCTGTTGCGAAAAACCCTACAGCGATTGCTCATTAGTTCGGTAATTCATTAGTTCGATAGTAGGTATGTCGGTTCGAAACGCCTACTAATCGACTAATCGGTGACATTTAATTAATAATTTTATTTTGCACTATAGACGTTAAGGAAATACATTAAATGCCATACATATCTTCACGTCTATTTTCCTAAAATGAGGAAGACAGGTAACAAATTCACCACTTTTAGCTATGGCACGTAAAATGAATCACATTTTCATGCAAATAATTTATTGAATGACAGAATAGTGTCCGTCACATTTTGACAATAATCCATAGATATAACATTCCTCCCCATTTATGGTTGATTCATATTTCTTCAATCAAACGCCGTGGAGGTTGCACCTTACGCTGGCTACGCCGAAGAGGTGCTGCAACCGTCGCAGTCGGTGTTTCAAACTCTGGAGATGATGATGTAGATGTGGATGCAGATGGTTCTGGTGTGGATGGTGGAATGTGAGAGGACGGTGTAGACGAAGGAGGAATTGATATAGGTGATGGTGCCAAGGTTGTGGATGGTGAGAATGTAGAGGGAATTGATATAGGTGATGGTGCCAAGGATGTGGATGGTGAGGATGTAGAGGCTGTCGCAATACTTTCAGGTGACGCGGCTGCAGGAGCAAGTCACGGCCTTATGTGATCTGCATGTTTCCTTTGCTCCACCCCATTAGATGTGGTGACCACGTAGGAGTATCGGTGTTTTCGGGTTGCTACTGTAGCAGGTTGCCACTTTTTTTCCAGTTTAGTTTTTATATAGACCTTATCTCCTGTCTGGTATGTAGGTGTAGATGACAAGATGTCATCCTTCACATGTTGGTATTGTAAATTTCTTCTTTTATTCGGTCGGATATTTGATAAAACACAGTTCAACTGCCTGCCGAACATCATTTGGGCTGGTGATTTGCCGGTAGTGGTTGTAGAGTGTTCCGGTAAGTGAATAAAAACTCTGACAATCGACGCTTAAGTGGGCTTCCGTCATTCTGTTCTTAAAAGTTCTCACAAACCGTTCAGCTAACCCATTTGTTCGGGGATGATACGGAGATGAGGTGACATGTAGAATGCCCTGATTTTTACAGTAGTCCTTGAATTCCTGTGATGTTAGTTGAGGACCGTTGTCAGATACAATCATTTGTGGGAGTCCAAAGGTGTTGAAGATCTCATCCAGAACAGCGCATAGACTTTTTGAAGTTATGTTTTTCATTGGTCTTAGTTCACACCATTTGGACAACGCATCACACAAAATCAGCCAGTAGCTGCCCTCGAATGGACCTGCAAAGTCTATGTGGACTCTTTCCCACACTTGCTCGGGTATAGACCAGGAGAATACTGGTAGTTCGGTATTAGACGGTCTGTTTTCTTGACACCTGGTGCATCTCTTGATAAAATTCTCGATGTCCTCGTCAAGTGATGGCCACCACACGTAGAAACGTGAGAGTGCTTTCATGGCCGATATCCCTGGGTGCCCTCGGTGCAAATAGTCTAAGACTGTCTTTCTTAAAACCTCAGGTATGACCATCCTGCCTTGCCACATAACAATTTTACCTTCTACAGATAGTTCGGAACGTTTTCTGTAGTATTGTTTCATCTCTTGCCTATAATCCAGGTCTCTCCACCCGGTCTTAAGGTACTGGCAAACAAGTGACAAATTTGGGTCTCTAGATGTTTCCAGACTCAAATTTTTTTCTGTTAATTGTAGGTCAACAATTTTGTTTTCTTGAAGGCGTGACACTACTCTATGTACAATATTTTCCACATGTGAAGGTTTTGTCTTGGGATTTGGTAATCTAGACAGGCAATCGGCCAGAATATTGTTTTCGCCCTTCTGGTAGCAAATCTCGTACTGGTAGCTTCCAATCAAAAGAGCCCATCTTACAAGTCTATTATTTACAAGCTTCGGTAGGTTACGTTGAGGTCCTAAAATCTGCATCAGAGGTTTGTGGTCAGTTACCAAGGTAAATTTCGTTCCCCTTAGGTATTGGTCAAATTTCTGTATTCCAAATAATATGGCTAGGGCTTCACGGTCAATAACAGAATATTTGCTCTCCGCTGGTCGAAGTTTTCTTGACGCAAATGCTATCGGTTGTTCGACATCTTTGTGTTTGTGGTATAACACTGCCCCAACTCCTTTTTCTGACGCATCACACGCTAGGAAAAGGGAACGCCTTTCATCGAACGCTATCAATGAATTTGAGTTGGCTATGTTACTTTTAGCATTCTCGAAGACTTGTTCTTCGTGTTCGGACCATCGCCATTTTTTTTTGCCGCTTGTTAGCTCGTACAGGTCTGCACATGATCCATGAAGATGTGGAACGAATCTTTCATAAAAAATTATAAGTCCCAGGAAAGAGCGTAATTCCTTTGCGTTTGTGGGTTGTGATGCGTTGGTTATAGCGCTAATCTTCGCTTTTGTTGGCCGTATTCCGTTTTGATCAATTATGTGACCCAAATACTCAATCTCTTTACTCAGGAAACTACACTTTTTCAAATTAACTTTCAAACCAGCCTGTTTTAGCCGGCTTATTACTGTGCAAAGTGTTCGTAAGTGTCCATTCACGCTTTCTCCTGTCAATGCAATGTCCTCAAAATACACTGCTACTTTTGGTATGTCTCCAAGTAGTTGAGCGAGAAAATTTTGAAAAATTGATGGTGCTGTAGAAATACCGAAAGGCATCCTGTTGTACTGGTAGTATCCTCTGTGTGTAGATATTGTTAAATACTTTTTTGAGTCCGGAGCTATTTCAAATTGTAAATAGGCGTCTTTGAGATCAATTTTGGAGTAGACTATGCAGTTTGCTAGTTTCTGTCGTAATTGATCAAAAACAGGAACTGGATGTAGATGTTTTGTTAAAACAGGATTGAGTGTAGTGCTGTAGTCTCCGCAAATTCTGACGTCACCAGTTGGTTTCAAGACATTTACAGTAGGTGTGGCCCACTCCAAAGGAGTAACGTTTGGATCTATTCTGTTAATGATCCCTGTCTCGACAAGGCGATCCAACTCCCGTTCGACGTTTTTCTTCATGCTGAATTTGATTGGACGTGCGGGCAGGTGTACTGGTTCTGCGCCGGGTTTGACATGTATGTTAACTTGGTAGTTATTGACTTTGCCTAGTTTGCCGTCGAAAAGTTCGCTGTATTGCTTGAGTATATGTTTTAATGTCGTTGGAGCAACGGGCTTCTCTTGAACGGAATAAACTGGTTTTGGAAATTCCATTCCAAACTTCTCGCTCCATCTCAATCCAAATAGCAATGGGTTTGCGTTTTTCATTACTACGACAGGCAGGGTTTCGTATCGTCCGTCCACTTCCATATTTACGTTAGCGATTCCTTTGGTTTTCAGCTTGGTATTTCCATATGCTTTTAGTTTGGGCCCCTTTATTAACGCTGGTGATCCAACCTTTTTCCAAACTTCGGAACTAATGATAGAGTAGGTAGAGCCAGGGTCCCAATCCATTGTGCAATGAGCTCCATTTATGAGAACGTATCACACAAAATCAGCCAGTAGCTGCCCTCGAATGGACCTGCAAAGTCTATGTGGACTCTTTCCCACACTTGCTCGGATATAGACCAGGAGAATACTGGTAGTTCGGTATTAGACGGTCTGTTTTCTTGACACCTGGTCTCTCTCTCTCTTTGACAAACTCGTCGTCATCTTCACTATTTTCCGTTGAAACGTTTGTAGAGCTTGACGTTGAAGTTTTATTATAGCTCTTGACTGGTGAAATGTAAGCACGACCAGTTTTAATGCAGCAGTTCTCAAAGTGTCCCTTCAAATTGCACTCGTCGAATGTGTGGTTCTTTGCTGCGCAATTTGAGACGTCATGCTTCTCGAATTTTCCACATCTAAGGCTTGATCAGTGGAGTGCAATGTGCGTTGTCTATTGTAATGAGATTTCGGTGTTGTTGTTTTTTGAGTACGGTTCCTTTTGATTCTGTTTACATTTGCAGTTGTGCCTGGTGTGTCATGTTCTGCCTGTTCTCGTGATTGTGCAATTGTAAATATTTCTCTAAGTAACCGTTCCTGACTCTTGCAAATCGGGCCACTTTTGCTAGAGGTCTATCTCTAAATCTGTATGATTCAACCCTGTAGCAAAACGATCGCGTAGTTGTCGTTCCAACATCTCTTCTTTGTAGCCGCAATCCCGGCTTAGACTTTTGAGCCTGTTAGCGTACTGTTCTATAGATTCTGAAGACTCTCTGGTGGAGTTCCAGAACTCTGTCAATGCGCGGTACCTTATATTCTTTACTCTAAACAAGTCAAGAAGTTTGAGGCAAATGTCGTTATATGTACTCGTGTCAAAATTCGGTGTAAGTGCTATTTTTAACTCACGGAAAATCTCTGGTGTTAAGAGATTCAACAGAATGTCCTTCCGTAGGTTTGGTTCCGTAACGTTCATGATTTGACATTTGTTTGAAAAGAAGTCTAAAAAATCTTTAATCCTACAGCTGCCGGGGTTGTATTTGTCATGTTAAAGTTTTTAATCACCATCATCTTGTCTGACGATGTGACCGACGATGACGAAACGCTCGTTGAGCTTTTTGTTTTCGCATCTTCTTTGTTGTGCATTGTTTGTACCAACAACGTAAGTATTTGTGTCATCTGTTCTTGCTGCGCCTGTTGAGCTCGCAAGAACAGCTGAAATTGTTCTTTGTCCATCGTTTAAAAATATTTTAAATCCTCGTCGCCAATAAAATGAATCACATTTTCATGCAAATAATTTATTGAATGACAGAATAGTGTCCGTCACATTTTGACAATAATCCATAGATATAACAGCACGGGTCAAAGATAACGTAGGTAATATCAGTGTCCGATGGCTAGCCAATCGCCTGATAACCTTAAAAGCCAAAACTGTCATACCTCAATCGTTTATTTTGATATGTACGGAAAAAAATGCAACGGGGGGGGAGTTTTTTCAAAAACCTACTACGGAAGCTAAAACGTACTGCTTTTGTTTGCTAGTACCTAAAATAAATTAACAACACCCCATACCACCCCACCATACTCATTTAAATATTTTATTTTAATAAAATATCATGCAACAACATTACATAAAAGAAATAAATTTGGACATAATCAGCATAGAACAAGAAATAAACGAAACATTATCGTAAAAAAATTATTATACTTACATATAACTAATTTATAATTTTCTATATTATATTTACATTTAATAAAAAAGAGGGTGGGTTCTGTACAATGCCAAAGTCAAATGTTTATATTCAATTGTGGTATGTTTTATTACCGGTACCTACTCTTCCTGAATGTGAATTTTGAAAATCTTCAAGGTACTAATTTTTTTGAGTTTGTATTTTTTTCAAAAATTTAGGCTCGGTAGTTTTGGAGATCAGGGGCAAGGGAATGGTAAACTTTTGTCTTCTTTCATGAATAAAATCAAAACTGTTTATTTAACAATAATAATTTTCATTTTTTCTTTCATTTGATATACTTACAGGGTGTTTGGTAGAGTAAAGCGGAGCTAGTATAGACTATTAACAACAATTTGAACCGAACTTGTCTTAGCCGAAGTGTGACTAATTGTTTTTAGCAAAATTTTAATGATTTTTAATGACAAAACCCAAAATATTGCAGTTAGTTGCAAATAATGGCCAATTTGAAAGATAAGTTTTTTTTTTTTGGTTAACATAATGCGTAAACAATCTAATAAAACATAATTATTGGATCTGTGTGTTAAGACAATTTTTTTACAGACATCGTCAAAGTCATTTTGAAAGATTTCAGAAATCTGTTTTTAGACAGCATGAAAAAAAATCACGGACGGTGCTTTTTCTGTTCAAACATTTTTTAAAACATGTCTGGTTATTGTTCTTTCTTTCAAGGTTTCAACTACGCGGTTAGCTCATCAATTATTGAAATTAGGACCTACAGACCAATTTTAGGGAGAATTTTTTTTTTTTAGGCGAACTAATTAAAAGAAAATTTTAATTAAAATCATTTGTAATTCGTGTTCAAAAAGTTTCTCGCCGTCTCCAACACCAACACGGGCCCGTCTTTACACTTCTGTTGTTGTTATTTTTAACTTCATCTCCAGTTTCATTTCCACATTCGTGTAAACTAGCTCCTTGGCCCGACCCCACACGTAAATGTCAAGCGGAGTCAGGTCAGGTGACCGGGGGGCCAAGGAATCGGCCCGTCTCTGCCGATCCAGCTGATAAGGAAGCAATTATTTGAGTGCTACCATACATTTAATGTCCAATGCGCTGAACAACCGTCTTGTTGAAAGATGACTTCTCGGTCTCTAGCAAATATCGGGGCCTCGGATTCAGCCGACTTGTCGGTCTCTTGTGAATTTTGGGTTTTGTCACCAAAAATCATTAAAATTTCGGTAAAAAGATTGACACTTTGGCTACGACAAGTTCGGTTCAAATGGTTGTAAATAGTCTATACTAGCTCCGCTTTACGGTTTTGCATCGATCTTCCAAACATCCTGTATAATTCCTAGTTGTTTTAAGAGTCATTTCTAATCACATAAAATTATAATATTATGTAAAAAAAACACAATTAGGGGATCTGTGTGATAAGACATTTTTTTTACAGACATTTAAAGCCGCCTTTTAAAAGACTAAGAAATCTGTATTTAGACGGCGTTAAAAAAAAATCAAAGATGGTGCTTGTTTGTTCAAACATTTTTAAAATCTGTCGGTTATTGTTCTCTCTTTCGAGGTATCAACTACAAGGATAGTTCACAAATTATTGAAATTAGTTAATTAAAATAATTTATTATTCGTGTTCAAAATGTTCGCCTAACACCAACACGGACCCGTCTTCACACTTCTGTTGTTGTTATCAGGGGCCTAGCTACCGCCATATTAGCCGTATTGGCCGTACCAACATGTGTAAAGCCCTTATTAAACAACGCTAAATTAAGTCGACTAAATTCAGTGAAGAAATTTAGTAAAGTATAATCGCATTCAGTAAGTATGTAGTAGCAGTAATAACTAGTAACTGAATTCAGTAGCAACTGAATTTAGTCGACTTAATTTAGTCAAGTGTAATAAGGGCTTAAGCTTCATAAAATGTTACCCACAATCTCACTCAAACTAAGGTCGTTCGCTTCGAACATTCATTGTAAATAATTATTTTTATGCCTTTTTTGTGTAAACAGGAGCCAAGGGTTTATGCTGAAAACCAGTGCTTAGCAACCCTTTAGGGGGGGACCTAAACATAATACTGACGCCTGACTCCGTGTAGCACTGCACTGATGCGCAAAAGTGTTTTTCATATGGCTCCAAGTGCTTACAAGAAGTTTTCAAAAAGTTGGAAGGAGCTTAATAATATACAATTAAAGAACAGGCTTATGTTTGACGAACCTCCAGACCTAGTAAATGATCACCAAAAATAGTAAATAAAATAACATCAAAAACAGTAAATGATCACCAAAATTGTGTTTCCTAAAGTATTGTAGAAATGTATGAGTTTGACTGTATTTGGTTCTGGTTCTAACCTTTAACCTTGTCGAATCTGCCCCAGGGGGACTTAAGTGTCAAAAAGATTTTAGTTATTTTGCACACTAAGATTTGGTGATCATTTATTACATTTGGTATTTAGTATATTTTTTTGGTAAGGGAGCTTTAAGATCGTAAAGTATTTTTGGTGGTCATTATATTTATTCCCAAATAAAACTCGGTACATAATTTAGTTAATAAAGCCTATTACAGTATTAACGAGTTCCTAGAGGTAAAATTTGTTTGCCCTAATAATGTTGCCTACTTTTTATTAATTTATTGTTCTTATTATTTAATTGTCATAGTTCCTTAATATTTCGATGTTTTTTTATTTATTTTTTTGCTTTTTTTATTTGTTGAAATTTTTATTTTCACTTTATTTTTTATTATTGTTTTTGACATGATATTAAATTAGTACGTTTATTTATAGACATTGTTGATTATAAACAGGTATTTAATAATACAGGGTGGCCCAGAGAGAAATGCACTTTTGATTTCGCGCGCATTTCTAAACGACAAAATGGCGGGGCGCGGGAGTGGTTTAGCAGTGCGTAGTGCAGGCTTTGTAATTTTAGTCACCATGAGTCGTTACACGGGAGAGCAGCGCGCGTTTTGTGTCCGCGCATTTTATGAGAGTGCTCGATCATATGTGACTGTTCGACGGCTTTAACGTACTGAATTGGAATTGCGGCGCATCAGTGATTGTCTAAGCACTAATATTTAATTAAGCAATGGATTGAAAGATTCGAAAGGACAGGATCGTCGCAAAAAATGCGGCCTCGCGGTCATCAAAGAATATCACGGACCGACGAAAACATTCAGCGAGTTCGAGAATCTGTACGCGCGAAGCGGTGACCGTCAATTCAGAGCGCTATACTGCCATGCTGAGAAGTTTTTTGATTCCAAAGCTGCAAGAATCGCGAGGCTATAACAGGAGCACTTGGTTCCGCAAGATGGGGCTACGTGTCACACATCAAATGAGAGCATCGAGGTGGTAAGAGACATGTTCCCACCAAAAATAATTTCACGTAGGGGTGACATCTCCTGGCCACCAAGAAGCCCCGATCTCACCCCAGCAGACTTCTTTTTATAGGGTTACCTTAAGAGCAGAATATATTCTAATAATCCAACAACTCTGCAGCAACTGAAGCTGAACATTCGGCAAGAAATGGAATCCATATCGAGGATAACTCTAACGAAAGTCTTGCAAGATTTTGATGCCAGATTGGAAAAATGCTGTAACCGTCAAGGATATCACTTGGACGATGTAATTTATAAAAAGTAAATTTAAAAATAAATTTCATTTAATTTTCTTTAAAATGTAATAAATAAAGTTCTTTAAAATTATACAGATTTTTTTTCCTTGAATTTTCAAAAGTGCATTTCTTTCTGGGCCACCCTGTATTTGCACGTCACAACTTGTAACAAACATGACTGTATTTTTATCTGCCATCTTGCATGCTTAATCCCTGTATGTATGTAATACGCGTGTTTTAGCAAATAAAATATTATCTTATCATATGTTGAACCTTTTGCTTCCGGTATTATAGTTCTGTGTATGAACTAGGTACTACAAGCTCTAATGCTGGAAACAATAAACTTTATTCTATATTAATCAATATATTATGTAGGTACCGTAGTTTATTTTATACAAAAAGATACCCCGCTTTTGGGTTTCACCGTATCGGGCAGAAGGGCGCTCCGACAAATTTTGATACAGGGCCTTTCTAGGGCAAGCTACGCCACTGGTCCTTATTTTTAACTTCATCTCCAGTTTCATCGTTTCTAACGCTGAATTAATTCTCTCAATCAATCCTTTTTTACTATTTATTTCCACATTCGTGTAAACTAGTTCCATGGCCCGAACCCACACGTAAAAGTCAAGCGGAGTCAGGTCTCTGCCGATCTTGCTGTTAGGGAAGCAAGTGCTTATTTAAGTGCTTTTGTCCATTTAATGTCCAATGCGCGGAACAACCATCTTGTTGAAAGATGACTTCTCGGTCTATAGCGAATATCGGGGCCTCGTATTCAGATGACTTCTCGGTCTCTTGCGAATATCGGGGTCCCAGATTCCTCTGCAAGCTCGGGAAGATTATTATACAGGAATTCTAAGGAATTGCTTCCCTAACAGCTGGTTCGGCAGAGACGGGCCGATTCCTTTTACGTGTGGTTCGTATGGGCCGGGTTAAGGAACGTAGTTTAAACGAATGTAAAAATAAACTGAAAAGAAAAAAATATTGAGAGAATTAATTCAGCGTTTAAAACGATGAAACTGGAAATGAAGTTAAAAATAACAACAACAAAAGTATGGAGACGGGCCCGTGCTGGTATTAAAGACCGCGGGGAACATTTTGAACACGATTAATAAATGATTTTAATTAAAATTTTCTTTCAAATAATTCTCATTAAAAAAAAAAATCTCCCTCAATTTGGTTTGTAGGTC
Source organism: Charanyca ferruginea (assembly GCA_947361185.1). NCBI lineage: Eukaryota > Metazoa > Arthropoda > Insecta > Lepidoptera > Noctuidae > Charanyca > Charanyca ferruginea. The sequence goes on from OX376070.1 coordinate 10,511,607, forward strand.
CTAATTTTAATAATTTGTGAGCTATCGGCGCAGTTGATACCTCGAAAGGAACAACAATAACGAGGCATGTTTTTACAAATGTTTGAATATATAAAGCACATTTCTTAAATCTTTAAAAAAAATCTTGGAATTTAAATTCCTTTAAAAAATTGTCTCATCACACAGATAACTTAATCATGTGTTATTAGATTGTTTGCACGTTTGCACATTTTTCTAACCAAATAAAATAAAAAATAATGGCCAATTTAAAAGATAAGTATCTTTTAAATTGGCCATTATTTGCAACTAACTGCAATATTTTGGGTTTTGTTATCAAAAATCATTAGAATTTTGCTAAAAAGAAATAGTCACACATCGGCTAGGAGAAGTTCGGTTCAAATGGTTGAAAATAGTCTATACTAGTTCCACATTACAGCTTTCCATCGATCTTCCAAACATCCTGTATATTTTTTTTTTATAAAAGGAATGTATTTCCTTAACGACTACAATGTAAAATAAGATTATGAATTAAATGTCACGGACAACAGTTTGCGTTTCAAACCGACATACTATCGAACTAATGAGCAATCACTGTAGGGTTTTTCACACAAACGGGTCAGTGGGTCGTCTTAGCAGCATCAACATCGATGGAATAAAACATCGTACAACTGACTTATCGAACATACCGTGTTCTATATAATAAAAATCGAATCAACTCAACTTTCGAAATCAAGTAGGGAACCCATTTGGTAGGTAGACGTTACATACGTTCAAATAGGTTCCTCCACTTAAATACCAACCAATAATGTGTATATTTCCCACCTCGTCATAGAATGTTGTTCGTTAAGTACCAACGTCACATGATAATTATTTGTACGTTTTCCAGTACTAATTATTACTTACACTGATATTGTTATTAAAGTTGTAGCATTCGATTCACACTGTCCTCCGTATTAGTTTAAGACATTAAATTATAAAAGTACTCGTCAAAACTGTATCACGGTAGGATATATCTTGTCTTCCATATAAATATTGTACTCTTTGAGTCTTCCTTGATCTTCCTCTTACTCAACTAACGAATTCTAAATACAAATTGTATGCATTCCACTACTTTATGTTACAAAGTAAAGAGGTAGGTATCAGAACATTTTACATTATTAACGTACAGAAGTGATCACAATGCAGGTAGTGTTAAAGAAATGTATTTGTTAAAGTATATGACAATCGTTAAATTTTTATATTATTATTTTATTTTAGGTAAGACCGTGGGTAAAACTTAGGTAATTATTATTTACGTGGGAACTATCACAATGTGAATACTGGCCATCCTGTTCAATAGACACTGCGCGTCGTTTATGTTTTTGTTTAATACCCACAGAGTACGAGACCAATTATTTAATGTCTCATAATCTGCGGGTGTAAACAGTTATGTCAAATAAAAACGATATATTATGTATTTGATCATACGTATATTTCATTAATAAATAAATCCCTCAGAAATTAGTAGCAGAAAGTGGTTATTTGCAAGTACGAAAAATGGCATTAACTACAAGCTATCGTAATATAGAACCATTGACCAAGTCAAAGTATGATATGTGGTGTTTGCAAGCACAAGCGGTCCTGATTAAAATGACTATTGAGGTATCGTAAGCGGCGAGATCCGCGTTCAACAAAGAGGACTTGAAAGCAAGGGCTGAAATCCAACTTTTATTGTCACCGTCTGAATTAAAACAAATTAAAGTCTGCACGCCATCTAAAGCTGTATGGAACCATTGAGTTATATGTACTATGGAACAAGTTGAAAGCTACTTACCAAAGCAGTGAGCCTGCGAGGAACGTTACCATATTAAAACTGATGGTTCTTAAAGCGAATGACTACAGGAGAAGATATATAATTATGTGACCACATAATTAACTTCAAGGACATCGTGGACAAACTCGCACAAGCTTCTCTATAATTTGCCGACAACTTTTGAGAACTTTAGAATAGCTATCGAATCTCGAGACACCCTACCTAATCCTGAAGATCTAAAAGTAAAGATCTAAAAGTAAAGATTCTGGAAGAATACCAAGTAAGGAAAGAATATGAACAGCCTAAATGCTCAGAAGCATATAATTTCAGGAAAACAAGCAGAGATTGTACTGCAAGGACAGGTTCAATCTAGTTCAGGCAAATATGCAACCGTGATCTATTTTAAATTGTAAATGTGACTTTGTATTAAGTACACGATTACTATTATTATTCCATTCTATTATTCACATTATTTATTTGATATGCTTAAATTAAGTTACATTTTTAAATATATATACAATGTGTGTCGCGACGGGTGGCTTTCTTTTAAACCACGTAAGGATTATCATGTTCTTTACCTGGCATACAAAAAAACAATTAAATCCAAAGAATAGATAAGTACTGTAGTCACAAGATTTTATTTTGGATTTTCTTATTTTTCAACATGATGTATTTAGTCTGTAATAATAGGTAAATATAGTAAGGTCAAGAACCTGTGCAAAACGTATGATTCCGACTAAAGTACCGACCTATGCGTAAGCGGCGTAGGTAGGTACTTTAAACCCTTATTACACTTGACTAAATTCAGTCGCTCCTGTACCTATTCAGTAAAGTGTAATCGCATTTAGTAACTTACTAGGTAGATAAGCCCATATTACACTTACTTACTAAATCAACCCGTCGTCGTAATCGTCTAAATTCAGTCGCTACTGAATTCAGTTACTATATACTTACTACTACTACTTACTTACTGAATCTGAACTTACTTATTCATATATATATATAGGGTAAAAGGGTGTCCGTACCGTAACTGACTCTGTGACAATTCAAAAGTGCCTGTAAATGGTATAATTGAAATAAATGCATTGACTTTGACTTTGTCAGGGCTCCGGAGTTGCGGGGCTCCGGAGTTGCGGGCTCCGGCGTTGCGGGGCTCCGGCGTTGCGTGGCTCCGGCGGTCCCAGGCGAGCTTATCGTCGCAGATGTGGTTTACGCTCACCACCGCAGCTTACGACCTGCTCCTCAGCTCGCTCGTCGCTCCCCACTCCGCGCCTACGTGGGCTTAGATAACACTCTAGGCGTAGGGCAGACAAGACTACGTAGAGTCTGTTTTGCAGCGATTCGTTTCTGTCGGCAACTTTTGTAGCACAATATATTGTTTTTTTTTAGGATAATACTTTGGACAAAGGACATGTTTTAGAATGGGCCCAGTCTATGTACACTACTTCTAGTAGTAGTAGTATTTTGTATACGACGTATTAATAAATGTTAATGTAATGCAAGGCAAATAAAATTGTATGGCGCAAAAATTCTCAGTATTTTCAATTAAAATTGTTTTATATTCACATTATTGTATAAAAAAGTAGTTTATTGAATATGATTTGTTACTTTATATTGAAAAAATGAAAGAAAATAATAAAGTACCGAAAGTATCGAAAGAACCGGGACTGCGAGATGAAGACCCGGTGCCGGATTGCTTAAAAAATCCCCGGGAGCATGCCCTAATAGAATACCTAGGCAAAGTATAAAATAATAGTACATTATGATATAAATGCGGTAAGTTGAATATTACAGCCGAGGCGATATATATAAGAAATCAAAGGCTGTAATTGTCAAAGCGCACCTATGTCATACGACGTTTTATAACATATTTGCGAGGAAATAAATAAAACTCGGACTTTTCACTTGTTAAAGCAGTTAGAAAAATTTGAAAAATTGATTATTACGTTGCCAGTTGGCATTTTTAATGTTGTCAAGTTATTATTTTTAGTTACAATTTCACCAGTCTCTCACTCTCTTGAGTGAAAGTAGGAGAAACGAGACCACAGAGTTCTGCAGTCGGTGGCGGCGACGCGGCGACGGAGGCGGCTGCGGCGGCGACGACGATGGTGGAATGTACGCGTGTGCTCGACTGCTCGTAGATGGTCGAGAATCAACACTTGGCTCCAAATTGATATTCCTTGTAATGCGGGAGCTAATTTCTTCTTTATTTCTCATCGAGTCTCGGCTCGATGTCCCTCTCTCGGTGTCTCGGCTACACTGTTCTACCGCCACCCTACGTGACGTTTTAGTGTCAATAAGTTCGCACCTGAATCGGCGAGCAATGTAGCCGAGGACCTTCTGAAACTGTGCCCTGTGTATTCATGTGAATCATCTAAATTTAAAAAAGTGGCAATTTGTTTCGGCGTTGCTCCAAATTTATTTATGCCAATGGGTTGGCTAGTGCATCTTGCATTTTGGTAATTTTGAAAAAATCTGTTAGACATCGCTTTTGTTGAACGAAGCGCTTCGTATTTCTTCACTATGTCGTGAACGGCCCCTGTATTGTGAACGATTTTGGAATTTGATTTTTTGTGTTTTTGACCTGGGCGAGAAGAAGCCGCCCATGGTTCTCGATATCATTAGTTGTGATGTTTGCCAACTCTTGACGTCTACATGCACCATTTATGCCGAATATTAATACAACCTGAAAAGAGATAAAAACAGCGTACAAAACACCTATATTGTAAAGAAATACGAAAGTGAAAGAAGTTCATAGGTAACAATAATTTTGTTTCAACTGACCTTCGTTGCCAAATATCGGCAATCCGGAGCGTCTTTTAGGAACTTCTTGACATTGTCAGCCGAAAATAGTTTCACCTTTTTACTCACATGGCCACTTGAGCGTCTTTTTAGAAATGCCTGCAAGTTGGAGTATGACTTGATATCAATACCATGTTTTGTTTTCTCGCTGCCTCTGAGACTTCTGGCCGTGTCGAATTAATATATTCATCATTACTTGACGACATTTTCAAATAAAAATAATACAGCGAAAAGAAAAAGCGCGCGGAATAATTTTTACTTGTTCGATGCGCGCGCATCAGCCCTTTTTTTTTAAGGCAAAGGCACAAAAACAGACATTATGGCATTACATTATGGCACCTGCAGTGCTTCCGGCATGTTCACAGAAGCGGGTATAGATGGCTTTCACGCCATCATGCGCAAGCGATGCGTCTCCATCATGCGCAGGGTACGCGGCAGCTCCAACAGCATCTTGAGCACTATAGCGGACAGGTGGGACAGTCCCATACTAGGGCATTGAATACGCCTACATGCCACTGTGGCGTACCTATACTTAATAATAGTTTTAATTGTTTCATTTTCCTGGTAGATGTAAGTGCTAACACTAGTTTCTAAGTTATGTATGTATTGTACTAACCAAATGGACATAAAAGAGTTATTATTATTATTATTACCTATTATTATATGATCATTAGATTTAAATCTCTCTCATTTCTGGGGAACTACGTCCAAATTGCGGCCAAACAACTAAGACGCGTTAGGCAATTTAATCTACCTATAGACAGAAACTTGCTGACGATTCTGCATGTGTTCAGTATGACTGCTTTCTGAAGGAGTATGTATGTGAGTGGATAAATGTCTAGTGTTTTAAGGCTTGTATGAAGTGTTTTGGGGATTATTATTATTACCTACTAATAAAGTAAATTAATATTTTTTTTTATTTTGTTACAGATTGTAATTTATTGTCAAAATTAATTAAATTAAAGAATGAAATGTTTATTTTTTATATTTTATCTCCCAAAGTTAATTTTATTCATAAAATGTTGAGCACTTTTCTGACATAAAAACTCTTTGCTAAGATTTAAAAAAGTACCGTTCGTTTTAGACGAATAAACCGTACGTTTTAGCTTATTAAAAAGAAACTCGTGCGTTTTACATTACAATAACGCACTAGTACGTAATGACAAATTATAATATTTATAATATTGAAATTGGTGAAATAAGAGACCCTTTACGAGCAAATGTGTTATATAAATAATATTTTATACATTACCTACATACCCATTTTAGGCATATTTTATACATTGCCTAGGTATTGTATAGAATACCGGATTATACAAATTGCCGGTAACATATACATATATATCGATGGGTACCGCCAATTCCACGAGGTTGTATTTCAGACCAAGTTACTCATGGATAAACCTGGCTTTGGCCACAAGGTTGTGCCTATGCAAGTACTCTTCGTTAGCAAGACGAGAACATCCAGAGATAATGTAACGAATTGATAGGTACTCCCGACCGGTGACATCATAGAGTATGTAGGTAATATAGATTGAGATGACATGCGCGACAAATGTCAACGGTGCCATCCATTACAATAAATCTCCGGTAGTTATTCCTCAAATTAAATTCGTTATTACTATTATTAATATAGAGACATGTTGGGGCAAGAAGAAAAACATTTTTTCATTAAACGTGATAATTGTTACACATTACAGATTGAGAACAACGGATTAACTCACTGTGTTGTTGGGTTCGTCCGACTAGTTTCGATGGCATACGGCCACGTTTTTCAAGGAGTTCCACAGGATGACACACCGCCCGTCGCGTTCCTGCGGACAAAGCGAGCGCGGCGGCGCGTTGCGCCCGCGCGTACAACTGCGGCGGTGCCGGGGGTGGCGGGTTCTTTGTTCCGCGGAAAATACATGAGACTATTGAAATAAGTCGACGCGCTAACTTTAATAGAGACGGTGGTTGGTCCATATCTCCATCATGGAAGCCACTGCTTAATATGGTGAAACCCGATACAGAGGAGGATCTAAAAAGTGATGATGTGGTCAGCTCAGTGTGTATGTGTTTCAAGCAAGATACTCTTCCGCCACCTCTACCACCTCTACCCTCGCTCGCGCCACCCCCGCCACCGCCGCAGTTGTCCGCGCGGGCGCAACACGCGGCCGCGCAGTGTCCGCAGGAATGCGGTGTGTCATCCTGTGGAACTCCTTGAAAAAGGTGGCCGTATGCCATCGAAACTAGTCGGACGAACCCGACAACACGGTGAGTTAACCCGTTGTTCTCAAGCAAAAAAGTTCAAAAGCATTACTGAAAAAGTAAATGGAAATAAATACAATTATAACGTTTGCCTGAGCACCGTAAATTCAGGTGCTGATAAAAATCTCTGGTGTTTAGATAGCGGCTGCTCATCGCACGTGTGCCGTGATGAATCGATGTTCTCTACCATCACCACCGAAAAAGACACCCTAAAGTTGGCATCAGATAAATACACTAGCAGAATTCAAGGCAAAGGAAGAGTAACTATCAGCACCGATAAACACGGCAATAATTTAAAAAAAAACCCTGTAACTATATTCCCGATATATCGCTAAACCGAACTAAAATAACAGACGGAGGAACTAAGGTCGTTTTTGAAAAAGAAAAAGCTTACGTTGTTGAAAGACATGGCAACATGACGCTGACTGCTCGAAAGAGAGATGGGTTTTACTTCTTTGAATCTGTACGAAAACAGACTGCAAATTACACTGCAAAAAAATTCAGTGACATTATATATGGAATGACATCGCAAACTCAGCCACATAAAAGAACGATAACCTTATGGAAATAATTCATAGCGACGTTTGTAGTCCTTTTGAATGCGGAACACTAGCAGAATCAAAGTATTATGTTACTTTCACAGACGACTATTGTAGTCGATATTCTTACGTCTATTATATTAAAAGAAAGAGTGACGTATTCGACATTCTTAAAAAAATACAAATGAAGTTAAGACGTTCCATAATAAGAAATAAAGAACGTGCAGACCGACAACGGCATGGAATAACGAAACAAGGAATTTGATAACTTTCTTAAATCGCATGGCATCCAAAGAAGGTCGTCAACAGTTTACACTCCTCAACAAAAGGATCCTCATAGGATTAGCGAGAGGAAGAAGAAGAACAGACCCTTGTTAGACAAAGCCAGATGTCTATTAATCGAGACCAAGGCACCTAAAAAACTTCGTGCGAAAGCGGTAGCAACTGCAAAATTAGATCACAAATCCCCTAAAGTTGAACACTGAGCCCTAATTATGAACATTTTATACCCAATAGTTGAACTAACATTTGGAATTAATAGTATTACTAATAAAACATGTGGTAAGTTTTGATACATGCTTTTAATTGCACTTTTTGCATACACAATTGCACGGTGCACTAAACAGGTTAAACTTACACTTTTCAGAGCATATTGCCGGACATTTTACTCGTGCAGCCTGTGGGTGAGGTATACGCAGAGGGCTTACAACGCTCTGCGTGTTCAATATAATAATGCGCTGAGGATGTTGTTGGGACTGACTCGGTTTTGCAGCGCATCGGGAATGTTTTTTCTGAGGCGCGAATAGACGACTTTTATGCAGTCATACGCAAGCGATGTGCATCTATGGTGCGGCGATTCAGGGGTAGTCCCAACAATATTCTAGCTACACTGGCGGACAAAATTGACGGGCCATTTATAAAGCACTGGGCGGGGAGACATGTGCGCACAGATGTACATGTCCCCAATTAAATTAAATTTAGTTGCGCTGTTAAATTATTTTTTACTAACATTAGGTTAAGATGTGTTCTAACACTATATGGATCAATGATCTGAATTAAAGAATTATTATATTATTATTATTAATTATTGAACTATAAAAATCAGTACTGACAGAAAACATTTTTAATGTATTTTGCCTATACATTAACAATACTAATCCGTACGTTTATTCTATTACAATCTCCCTTCGTGAACACCTAGGTGAAGTGAGCTGTCATCCGATCATAGTGCTAATAGTGCTTTGTAAATCCCTAGCATCGAGACAGATGACAGCTCACTTCACGTAGGTGTTCACAGAGGGAGATTGTGACAGAATAGACATACCGTTCACGTGATAAAAAATTAGACCTAGAATCTGAATGAAATAATTCAATAAATAATTCGTTTCTTTTTGGGGTTAAAGAACCCCAAAATGAAAGGGAAAAAATCACTTTAGCGTTCAGCTTAAAGTACGATATTCAAAAGTTGAACGAATAAAATGTGAACATATTCCTTCGTTCAAATGGACATGAATTTTAAAGTTGAACAGTGTAAGATTTCATACTATAATAAGCCAAATAAATATTCAAAAAAATTAGCTAGGCTAGTATATTTTAGTTATTTTCATAGCATCATGTCCTACGGTATCTTGCTTTGGGGGCGGGCTGCAGATATTGATTCTATTTTTATTCTGCAAAAGCCGGCTGTCAGAGCCATCTATAATCTCAGCAGAAGCGATTTTTTTTAATTTTTTTTTAATACATATATGAAAACATTATGCATGTTCGAAAAAACCTTCATCTTTTTAATAAAATAAGTGACAGACATAGTGTTTATACTAGAAATAGGAACAAATTAGATCAGCCAAGTTTCAGATTGTCAAAAGTTCATACTTCTTTTATGGGGTACCTACTGTGTAAAATTTTATAATAAAATACCTCTTGATATTCTACAACTAAATGAAAGACAATTTAAAACATGTATTAAACGCACACTGTGTAGACAAGCATATTATAAATTAGAAGACTACATCAATGATAAAAATGCTTGGCTAAATGCTGGTCCTGCTCCACAGGCAGTTTAGGGAATTTCCTAATTGGAGGAATGTTGTTTCCTACCCCTTTTTTTTATTGACATGAGTAACGAGTATCGTTATTATTATACACAAATACTAGCTGACCCGACAGACGTTGTCCTGTCCCGATCTACCTACTTACCTGCCTATTTACCTACACCTACCCTACACCTACCCTACTCCTACCCTACACCTACCCTACACCTACCCTACACCTACACCTACCCTACACCTACCCTACACCTACCCTACACCTACCCTACACCTACCCTACACCTACCCTACACCTACCCTACACCTACCCTACACCTACCCTACACCTACCCTACACCTACCCTACACCTACCCTACACCTACCCTACACCTACCCTACACCTACCCTACACCTACCCTACCCCTACCCTACACCTACCCTACACCTACCCTACCCTAACCCTTAACATTTGGATGGGGGATGAAAAAGGGGTGAAAAAAGGGGATGAAAAATAGATGTTGGCCTATTCTCAGACCTACCCAATATGCACAAAAAATTTCATCAGAATCGGTCAAGCCGTTTCGGAGGAGTACGGGAACGAAAACTGTGACACGAGAATTTTATATACACAAATATATTGTAATTACTTTTTCGACATTTTAGAAACATTGGAAACCTTACTTTTGTATAATTTAGCAGCATTATTTCAATTTTGTAAATGTGAGTACCATGGAGCCATATATTAAGTAAATTATTATGTGTTTGGCATAAATGAGCATGGCGGTTGAGAGAATTGTCATGCTCACTCAAATGTCTCGCAGATGGTGGCGCGTGTGTTGGATCATTCAGCTCCCTCTAAAATGGTTGAGCTGAATGGTGCTGATTCACGCGTCATGTTCGTGAACGGGCGCTGTCAGTAGAGATTGGTCAACTCTTAACTGCCATGGTTTTGATCTTGTTATTATTTTTTATATTTTGTATTTCTAGATTACCTTCATTGTTTTCACATATAGAAGCAACAAGAATAATGTAAGCAGTATTTTGTTAAAACCTGATTTTAAAAGAGTGTCCGTGGAGTTTCTTGCTCGTTCTTCTCCATAGAGACCTACCTACGTTTTGGAACGAGCAACTAGCTTCAACTTTCTGACTAACTGACCGACTCCTTGACAATTCAAAAGTGCCTGTAAATGGTTTAATTGAAATAAATGCTTTGACTTTGAAAAATAAATTAAAACACCTGTTCAACTTTTGGTAATTCAACGTCTAAACTAAACTAACTAAAATTTATTTCAGTGGTTTTATTTTCTTTTTTTTTTTTCTTTTTTCGGAATGGCATCTCGCAGTTCAACCTAGGAGGTTGTCGGCTGCTTAACCGGACTTTCCTGTGGTGCCTTAAAAAATATTATTTTTAGGGCCTCCAGCCAGGGCAAAATAACTTACAAACTAAGCGACTACACGCTAAGGGCACCCCCTGTGGGGTACGAGCCTCGGCTTAGGCGTCGCTGAAAGAGGACAGCAAAGGAACAGGCTGGATCGGATTTCGGTTTTGTTTTCGTCTATTAGTGTGCGTATAAAGATTATGATGGCTGTAAAAATATGCCTTTTTGTTTGTTTGGTTGAACGCGCTAATCTCAGGAGCTACTGGTTCGAATTGAAAAATTATTTTTGTGTTGGATAGTCCATTTATCGAGGAAGGTTAAAGGCCCATGCGAAGCCGGGTCGGGCCGCTAGTTTTGAATATGAGTTTAGTCTATGTTTGGTTGTAAGGTGTAGGTAGTATGTGTGTGAGTTTGTTTAATTCAAGCTTTTCAATCGTTTTTCCGTTTTATCGTACCTAGTTAAGTTGTTTTAAATATTCAATAAGAAGCTTCTTACAGGTAAATGAAGTCGTATTTCGTAGATTGAGGTATTGTGATATCTTATTTTATATATACAGATAGATTGAGTATAGGTACTATATCATTAATTCTTCGTCTTCCTGTGTAATGGGGGGGTCGGGGGTAAATTATGTTGACTTAGTGTTACACTTAATATGAATAACTGTCTCACTGTTAGTACCTACATGCAATTCACTGTAAGTACCTATAGTAATTCAGTTAAGAATCTATACTTACCATAACTTTCAGTAGGCGAGCGTACCTACTAGGCTAATCATTGTAGATGAGCTCATGAGCCTCCCCATGTGGGGATACAATATGTTCAAAAACAAGTTACAGAAAGAATAATGATTCCAAAACTCTATCGATAAACAATATTTTTATAACATTTTTATCTGTAATTTTCGAACAAACACTTAACTACTCATGACATGGAAATTTTATTAAACCTCGCAATACTTTCTACTACCTACTTATATACTCGTAGCAATCATCACACGGCATTTACAGTTTATCAATGCAAAAGCAGACATTATGAGACAAAAAGAAAACAAATTACATTATGGTACTTAGTACCGATTTGGTACTACCGACAAGAGTGGGGGTGGTGGGGGAGGGGGGGGTTGTGGTGGGGGTAATGGGGTTAGAGAGGGGGAGGGAAAGAGGAATGGGGGAGGGGTAGTGGGAGAGTGGGGGGACTAAAAAGCGATTTGGTTCTGGCGTAGAGGGTCACAGTTCTAACCTAACCTAACCATGTCGGATCCACCCTAGAAGGATTACCATACGTAGTTTAATGAATTATAACCTAATCATCCGACTATCGGACAACTAGACGTTTCGATTTACCTAACTGCCCATTCCATTTCCATCATTTTTACTGGCCATTTATTTATTTAGTACTGACCTATTATACTTACTTCTTGGTACTGACATAGTAAGACGAAATAAACGACCAATTGTTTTTTTTTATTACTGTCTGTTTTACTGTCGCACAAATTTATCAACCGCCGATAAAAAATATACCTAACTGACCATTATTTTTTTCAACTGATCATAATAACCTCTCGAATGTTTAAATAACAGTTCAAAAAATTACTTCCCTTACTTTATAGTTAGGTATAAACAGGCCCGGCAAACGTTGTCCTGCCCTGGAAATAAAAAAACCGACCACAGCGCCACCTACCAGGTCCAATTGTGAATCTAAACCATTCTCGAATCCACTGGAGCACACGCAAAAATTTCATCAAAATCGTTACAGCCGTTTAGGAGGAGTTCACTTTCATACACACGCACAGAAGATTTTTATATAAGTAAGATATGTAGGTATTGTGTTTATGGGCCTTAGTTGCCTGAAATAAAGGGTAAATAAAAATAAAATATACGTGTGTGAGTGTACGACTCCGATCTTTAACTGCCTTTTGGACACTACCTTAAACTCTTACCGACTTTAGTTTCGGAAGTCGGTGGCAATACAAAACAACAAACAGAACAAAGCCACCGACTTCCGAAACTAAAGTCATGTGTGTTCTGTGCTAAAGTTATTTATCACTTTTTAGTTAGTTTTTGAAGGCGGTTTTCTTTTTTCAAAAAAGTTTTTATTGATAAAAAGATTCCGGAAAAATCAGACCTTCTCATACTCTGTAGTGATCTCCAAATAAAATTAACTGTAGACTCGAAATCAGATATAGATGCTTGTATGTTGTACGATGAACTACCGAAGTCTAAAGTCTTTTTTGCCTGCTCAGAATGTAGTTACTCCTGTATTTATTTAAAATTGTATCAAAGATCGCAACTTACAAGAGCTGTATCCAAATGTATGGATAGCATTGAATATTGTGATCACTATAGCTGTAAAAGTGGCTAGTGGGGAAAGGAGTTTTTCCAAGCTTAAAAGCTGATAAAAACCAATCTGCGATCGACATCTCTAACTAGATTGACAAACTTAGCAACTTTGTCAATCGAAAATGAAACTGCGGAAAACATAGCCCTTAAATGCGTCATGTCGTGACATCAAATTTGCCGATATAAAGGTTAGAAAAGTAAGAGTTATTAGGTAGGTAGTGTTAAAACCGGCACTGGATGCCGCCATATATTAATCTAGATTCTAGGGGGACGTTCAAACCATTCGTCGTGGTCGGGCATCGTCGTGCGAGGCGTCTGATATAATTCTGGCCGATGAAATGTTATGTGTACAAAGCAAAAGCCCAATAGAACAGCCCTACGGCGAGAATATCGCTGCGATTCTTTCTCGGGTCTCGCCTGTAGAGATTGTTCCCAAGTTACTTAGCACCTTGCGGTATCCGCAAGCATTTACGAGGCTCAATAGATATAAATATAAAAACGACGAAAAATAATAAATTAGTTGTGTTATGTATTCTATTTATTGATTAGCTTTTAAAAGTTAACCCAGAAAATGGTAGGGAAAATACAAACTGCTATAATACACATTCATAGAAATGTATATTCATTATTATCGACATAGGGTACATTTTCAAATTAAACATTGACTATAAGCCAATCATATCACTTTTGGATAGAATTCAATCAGAAATACATTCACATAACAGAAATTTCAAGATTCCATTATACAGAAATATTGTAAACCACTGAGGGAGTTAAGGTATTATTAAGTAACAACATATTTTAGCTTAACTAAAACCTATTTTTATGAATAGTTTTGGAACAACTGTCTATAAGTATAATCATATTGTAGTTTCATAGCAAGTTTGTCTTTTTAAATACTATGGGGAATAATGTTTTTAATGTCTAAAAATAAGCTTCTGTGGAACCACATTTTTGTCAATGACACATAAACGAATCGATTTTATAATCTCACAATCAAGTATGTATCCATACAATATTACTGCAATGTTATGCCATAAAGAAAAATGTTACGACAGAGCACTCAGTCTCACATATTAAGAGTCTTCAGCCTCTCCGCCCTCTACGCCTTGCTATAAGACCACAACACAATGTACTAACTTACTTTTTATTCACTAGACAAAACCACGTAAAAGATAATAACATGGTAATAAGGTAATATCAATCTAGATATTATACAGCAAAACTGCTACCAAATGTTTCAAAGTTCAATGTAAGCACAAGTGTTTTTAAATTGTTTGTTGAAATAAGATTACATAAATGCTGCCTAGTGAATAAAAAAAAGGTATAAAAGCCAGTTACAGTATTACTCTTAGATACACAATGTATTCTTACAATTGCATGTGACTAAGAAGATACTACTTGAGATTTAAATAATGCCTAGTATAGAGACTCTGCATTTGATGAACGCGGCTTTTTGATCTTCTCCAAATTCTTGATGACGATGTCGTGGAGCGAGCAGTAGCGGTTACGTATTTCGCACATCACCAGCCATAACGAAAGATATTCCTTCTCGTCCAATTCCTGCGGAACAAAGAGTTGAAATTATTAACACACTGATAATATAACAAAAACGAACATGTCGTGTTTATTTGGCGATAGTTTCGTTATTTGTAACAGAAGATTAACCTTTTTTGTAACCAGTCAATTAAGGAAAATATTGCTAACTGGTTGTGTTTTCCTGTTTTTATTGGTTTACAGAGAATTCGTGATAAAATTTCAATGAAAGGCATGCATCAAATTGAACAGGATAAATAAACTTATTTTATCCTGTTCAATTTGATGAATGAATTCACATATTTTAGGTAAACGTTTAAAGGTTTTGAAAACATTGCCAATAAAAGTACTTACTCGGACAGCTCTTCTGTAGTCATCAATGTGTGGGTACTTGGCGACTTTAGACACAATCTTCGCTCGTGAGATGAAGTATCGTGAGATTTGGTCAAAGAATGCAGCGGCCTCTGACTCCACAGACTGAATCTCAGCAAGTGTATCCTCTTGTATTGACACACCGAAGTTGTTGCCATCCTCGATTTTAGGAATCATGAATGATATCCACATTTTCAGCTGGAACAATGGTAAGAAATACTGAGAAATTGGATTGTCATTTAGTTTTTATACATAAACCCTGCAAAATAAATACATATTGTAATTGCAACTCTTGTTTTTGCCAGATCTCAGTGGGTTGCTGCTAGCTGCCTTTTTACCTGCAATAATCCTTTGGTCACCAAATACTGGATGTTAGGAAAAGCCATTTGTCACCCCCCATCTTAGATGGGTGACAAGAGGCAATACGAAATTACACAATGTGACACAACTGAATGTAAGTCACCTGAAATCTAATTAGTATTGAGTTGTGGATGAATGGCATGTCCAAGTATGACTCGTAGCACTGGCAACGCAGGTGGGCCACCTAGTAGGAACAGCAACTGCTTCATATTCAGCATCATGTCAAATCATGTAAGTTGGTCGCTCACCTAGGACATGGGGTCAGCCTTGACCACACCATTAAAGTAGTAAACAAATGAAGTGATAATTTGCATATTTCTCCCTTGAATAAAACTCACCCAATTTGTGAGGTGCGCAGGGAAAGAAACGTCTTATCATTGGACGGTTGCAGCGTCACGTCATACAGCGTAGTTTCAATTGGCGACTGACGCGGCGACATACGCAGTGTTTGTGCAGATGTCGATCGCGATTGAGTTCCATTAGGCTTAATAGCATATAATCAGAAAGATCTATACACAGTTTTCCAAATACATGTAGGCATGTTGTTAATAGTGAAATAGAAATTGGTTGCATTTTGAAATATAAAATACCTAATGGTTATCTCAAGTTGATTATAGTTGATAGGATCATAGTGTTACTATATTTGAATTGAACATAGGCCACTTTCAAGCTACAAACTAAGGTGCTGTAACACTGTACAGTAACATTTATTTTCCAAAACAAATTTTCACATTTAACTGGTGCAATTTGGAAGAGACCTATGTCCAGCTGAGTTGAGCTGATTGATAAAATGGAAGCTTCATCTTTTTTTTTGTATAAATCCTCTTGCATGGGTTGGTTTTTAGAGTCCTATAATGATTTTACTGACATCCCTAGATGATATCCCTAGTAATATTCACATTAAAGCAACTTACCAAATTGGAATCTTCAACCAGTTCCCTAATGTGTGGTTTAACAAGGTGGATGAGGTCACTGAGTGGCTTGTTGCATGGGACAGAGCCATTGGGCAAGGCATAGACTCTAGTGCCCTCAGATGTGTTACTTGACACCTCGGATGAGTCCATTCGCTGACGTTTAGCATTTGGTTCATTAGCTGCTGATGCAGGAGGTGGCACTGGAATGTTTAAGTCCTGAAATGTCATTGCAATGTGTTCATTATAATATGAATGACAAAGAGAATGCAGTAACTGTTGATAATCAGAATAGTAATTGAAGTGTGAAGGACCATTATCTGCTATCTGCAAAATGAAATACGCTTCTGCATTAAACCTTGCGCAATAAATATCCAAAAACACGATGTTATTCGAAAACTAAACATACCTGATGTACATCAGCCAAATCTCGATTTTGGAAATTTGATGTTTCTAGAAGTTCATTTAATTTCACTATCTTCTCTGGAAATCCTTTTATAATTAGATGCTCAGCCTTCTGCTTGAGGGAATCCTTGTAGTCCTGTACCTGAAACAGGTACACGTGCCCGATTTACATGAGCCACCAAACAACAGCCATTATCCGTTGCTACGCCTATGATCCCCCACCGTCGCGCAATATGTTGAGGTTATGCGCTCTTAAACGTTAAAACCTACCGCTCCCATTGTTTTAATAAGGCGTGCCGGTGCTTTTCCAAAGTTAATCTTTTACCCAGAGTAGGATTTCACAACGAACAATATAATAATCAACAGCACTGTTGCAGAAAACTGCGAGGTCACACACACAGTGCACAGCAGTCACACTAATCAAAGTACGTTACTACTCGTGTCAAACAAAGCGATGTATCACGAAAATTAATAATGGCTTTACCTTTTTAGCCACGTCTGTCATTGTGTTAATATTATTTTTACTAGGATTTAAACTGTAGTTAATCTAGCTAAACTTGTTAAATAAAATACTGTTTAAAATCCAAATCCACACAACTTTTTACGCTAACAACTCGTGTATGAGTGAATGAAATGAATTTCGTTTGGTTTCGATTCGGAGCGTTCATTCGAAATATACAAGATTTTTATGTTTTAATGAACTAAAAAATTACAACACGTCATACCGATTTCTTTAGCGTTGCGTTTTCCTGTGTAGATACATCCATTATTGTGTAAAATAATACAATATATTTTACACGTTAGGGTGGTGTGACATAACAATTTTTTTATTTTTTTATAAAATAATGGTTTTATTTTTATTTTCGCCAACATCTTTTACCCAGTACAAAAAGATCGTAGACTTCTCGCCCCTCATGGCCCATGGCCACATCATTGTTAATTACCTATTTATTCTGTGGCACCAGGGCCAGCTAGGGCATAGACTATACCTCTAGGAGGGGGCATGCTTGACTGGGACACTCGCAATACTCGCATCATATTTTGACAAGTCAATGAGCACAATGCCGAAGCCGAGCGAGTGAGCAAGCAAATTAGAACTCTAGCGACACTGTTAAGTCTATAATTTTATTATAGCGTTCGTAGACGACGACACTATTCAGTCAGCCACGTTGACAACGGGCAAAGGCAACGACGCTGTCAACTGTCAATGTCAACTATGTCAAGAGTCAATTTTGTCAATGTAAATAAACAGTGCAAATCACACGCGGTGTGTGATTATTGTGAAATAAGTTTATTTATTAGACTATATTACTTGTGCGGGACATGACTACTTTTAGATTTAACTTTTCTGGTGAAGATGACATCCATAATAAAATAGAAGGTGAATCTTGTTGATTTTGCTAATCACGTTCAGAATTGTTTTTATATACTTTTGTACATGAACATTAATTAATGGTAAATCCAACAGACGCGAAAGAAACCATTCGATGGCAGGATAGTGAAGAAGTCGTCCCAAATAAACAAATACAAAACCTGGATCATGTAGCCACTCGCGCTAAAATGTTTGCCTGTGGCGATGTAGAGATTGGGCATGTCGTAATAAATGAAGCGATGGCGAGTATTGAAGAAAGTGGATTAAAGAATGTAATTGAACTAGCAGAAAAGGAACACAGTGATCTTGTTGCTGGGAAATATGAAGGCAAGATACTATAAAGCTCCTCCTTATTAAAGTTCTTTTTAGCCACAAAATAGTTAACTGTATACTTACATGAGATTTTCGATTCTGATCATTTTAATATAAACTCTGGTGATATTTAGGCATTTGTAAGATATGTAATTGTGTTTCTATGGCATTTTATTTAATTTTAGGTGGACTTAAAATTTGGGAGTGCACCTATGATTTAATACAATATCTAGTTGACAATCAAATAGACATTGAGTTTGATAATAATAATGTCTTGGATTTAGGATGTGGTGCTGGCATTTTAGGAATATATGCATTTTTAAAACATTCAAATGTGACATTCCAAGATTATGTAAGTGTACTCTGAATATTTTTATGTAATTAATATAAATAAACAACTCTATCTGTTAGTAATTTAAAAAATCATTTCAGAATAAGGAAGTTTTGGAACATTTCACAATACCCAACGTTTTATTAAACATTGAAGAAGAAGAGAAAAGAGAATCAGAAATACAAAGATGTAAGTTTTATTCAGGAGACTGGGGTTTTTTCAACAAAAAGCTACCTGGCTCTGAAGTCTATGATGTAATTCTTACATCTGAGACCATCTACAATGAAAATAACTATGACAAACTCATCTCACTATTTGTGGATAGATTGAGCAAAAACGGAGCAGCATATGTAGCAGCAAAAACATATTACTTTGGTGTTGGAGGTGGTATACGACAATTTGAACAAAATGTTCAGAAACATGGAAAACTCACTAGCAAAGTTTGCTGGAAGAGCATAGGTGGTATTCAAAGGGAAATATTAAAAGTCACACATAAGTAACTCTAATAAGCTTTAATAATGATTTGTACTACAATGTTTGCAATAAAATTGTGACAACTTACTGGAAGACTTTCTCTTATGTGTAACACAATTGGTAGAATAAACTTTTTATGGAGACAGCCTCTCATAGACCCACCCATCTGTTCCTTCATGCAAAAGTTTTCCATTGGGAACCTCTCCCTCTTTGAGTTTTCTAAATTTAATTCTATCATGAAGTCGGTCTCTTTGTCCTTGCCAAAACTCGATGGCTCTAGGACGAATTATGTATCCTCCCCTGAAAAACAATATATTAATTTTATAATAAAAAAATAGGTTATGGTAATAAAACAATCATTTTTTTTAATTAACAGAATATAGTATTGCTAGGACATTCTACATGAGTATTGTTAGTTAAGATTTATTATTCAATAAAATAAAATGACCTATTATTGCATTGATTATCAAATAATAGTAAATATGGACATAACAGTTGATAGAGCTAGAAATTGTTTGTTATCTAAAAACTACTGGACCAGCAGGTCTTTTTCCTTCCCAATCATCTTGCTCAAGCCACACAAAGTCAAAACAATAATTACCAATAGCTAGGCTTTGGAATATCTTTCTCAGGGATCATGTACTCTGCTTCTAAGACCTTCTCTCTTTCACACAAGACATCTCTCGATTCAATAGGGGTGCTTTGATAACTTGCGCATGCAGCAATTTGGCTGGGCACTGGTCGTGAGTGAAAATACTTAGTTGATTCAGCCTCATCAAGTTTCTCCACAGCTCCTTCAATCCTAACAGATCTATTTAGAATTTCCCAGTAGAATGTAGCTGCCACATTTGGATTTACCTCCTGGAATCAACAAATCAACTAAGGAGACTCAACAAAACAAAGTAATTTACTAATCAGATATTCAATTTTATTAATAAGTACTTAGTTCAGGTGAAAAATTTTTGGATACATACCATTTCAGAAGACTTCCTACTTTTATAGTTTGTGAAGAACTTAAATCCATCTCTTCCATATCCCTTACACAGAACAAATCTTGCCGATGGAAAGCCATCTCTAAAAAAAACATACTTTTATTATTTATCGATATCTAACAGGGAATTATAATATTTTGATATGCCACTTCATGTTAACAGATAACAGTAGTTCAAAACTAAAGAGATAAGAATAGTATGATGTTGCATTGGAAGATAAGAAAGATATCTACTTGGAAACAGTTGCTAAGCACATAGCATTGGGTTCTAGAATCTCCTTCCTTGAACAAGCTTCTTCAAACCATGCCTTGAATTGTCCAAAAGGCTCTTTGGATACCAAGTGTTTCTCCAGAAAGGTATCATCTTTGTCTTTGTACTTAATTCTCATGCCTGCAAATATCAAATCAAATTTATGAAGTAGGTATATTATTATAAAAAATGTGAAGTAAATAAAAGTGCACCATCACTGTTTATTAACTGGAAATTTTTCCCCTACGAAAATGTAATTATCAACTTACCTCCGATATCAATACTCATATTTCGTAAATTGTTTACTACTAATTTAATGTTATTATTATTAGTAAGATTAAGTAAATGCTTTGAACCCATTCAAGTTCACTAGGTAGATATAGTGATACGTTGAATCGAGCCTATGGACCGGCATTCAATGAGGTATTCATGCACACGGCCTTGTAATTTGTAAATGTTAATTAATTATTAATAAATATGAATTCGACTTCATATTTCTTTACTATAACTTGATTACTTGACGTTGACTTGACAGTTCAAACTTCAATCAAAGAACAATAATAATAATGCTATTATGCTAGTAACCCCTCGTTTACACCAAAAAACAAGTATAATACATGTCAAATACACAACTTGTATAAAACATGTCCAATACTTGTCTTGACACAACTTGTCTGAGACTTGTAGAATACATGTATTATACATGTTCTGTTTTATCTTTTGTTCACACCAGATTAGACTACAAGTTTCATACATGTATAAAACACTTTTTCGTTCACACCAGAGTCTGTGACAAGATTATACTTGTCTCATACAATGATAGCGTTCACACCAGCAAAATACATGTCTTAAATACATGTTTTATACTTGTCTTGTGTAAGGTATTGAGTTTTTTGTAAAATACTTGTTGCATACAAGTTTTTGACTGTATCCGTGCTAGTTGGATAACATATATGTATTTTATGCAATGGAGTGGTCGTTAACACAAAATTTGGAATTAATTGAGCTTTTACATGAACATGAATGTTTATGGAATGCAAAAAATGAGGATTATAAAGACCGCAAGAAAATAAAGGATGCGTTGGAAGCTATAGCTGTCCAACTTTCTAAAGAATCCTCGATATATATGTAAGCGCATAACTTCCGAACGGCTGGACCGAATTGGATAATTCTTTTATTTTTTTGGTGTCGTTATTGTCAGGACAAGGTTTATACTTAAGAAAATCTTAGGTAGGGTAGGTAGGTAGGGTAGGTAGGTAGGTAGGGTAGGTAGGTAGGTAGGGTAGGTAGGTAGGTAGGGTAGGTAGGTAGGTAGGGTAGGTAGGTAGGTAGGGTAGGTAGGTAGGTAGAGTAGGTAGGTAGGTAGGGTAGGTAGGTAGGTAGGGTAGGTAGGTAGGTAGGGTAGGTAGGCAGGTAGGGTAGGTAGGTAGGTAGGGTAGGTAGGTAGGGTAGGTAGGTAGGGTAGGTAGGTAGGGTAGGTAGGTAGGTAGGGTAGGTAGGTAGGTATGTAGGGTAGGTAGGTAGGGTAGGTAGGGTAGGTAGGTAGGTAGGGTAGGTAGGTAGGTAGGGTAGGTAGGCAGGTAGGGTAGGTAGGTAGGTAGGGTAGGTAGGTAGGGTAGGTAGGTAGGTATGTAGGGTAGGTAGGTAGGGTAGGTAGGGTAGGTAGGTAGGGTAGGTAGGTAGGTCATACAATGATAGCGTTCACACCAGCAAAATACTTGTTTTAAATACATGTTTTATACTTGTCCAATACATGTATTTGCACAACAAGTATAATACAAGTTTTGTAGAAGACCAACGACAAATACATGTTTTATACTTGTCCAATACATGTATTTGCACAACAAGTATTAAATACAAGTTTTGTCTAAAACATGTTTTATACTTGTATTTGAGTGTGAACGATATTACAGACATTGCATAAAACTTGTAGAATACATGTATTATACCTTGGTGTAAACGCGGGGTTATGCTACCATACTAAAACTAATAGTGTTGGGGTAGTGAATAATTTTGCGTAAGAACGAATGATAAAAATGGTTTAATAGTAATAAAAATAATATAATATGTGGGGACATTTCACACACGGCCATCTGACCCCAAACTAGGGAGACCCTGTACTATGGGTGTCAGACAGCGGATAAATATATTTTAAATAAAATAAATAAATAAATAAATATCTTGGGACAACTCACACACGGTCATCTGGTCCCAAGCTAAGCAGAGCTTGTGTTATGGTAACCAGACAACTGATATACATACTTATATAATTTATAAATACATACATATTATAGATAAACACCCAGACACAGAACAAACAATCATGCTCATCACACAAAGTTTGTCCTGGGTGGGAATCGAACCCACGACCTCCGGCTTAGCAGTCAGGGTCAGTGACCACTAGACCAACAGGCCCGTCACTAGACCAACAGGCCCGTCAAATATATAATTATAATACATACATATATAGATAAACAACACCCAGACACAAAGTAAACAGAAGTGCTCATCACACAAATATTTACCCTGGGCGGGAATCGAACCCGCAACACGCTGCGCAGCAGTCGATCGCTCAGCCACTGCGCCAACCGTGTAGGATGTAGTGTGTAATGTGTGTGTACGGATTTTAATAGTGTACAGTCAACAGCAAAAGTAGATGATCAAAATCAGAAATTCAACACTAATGAACGGAGTTCGCGTCAGAACTGTGTCGCGTCGAAGTGATTCAAAAGCATGTATGTGACAATCACATACTTTTAATAAATAAACTAGTAATAAATTATATAAATTAGTGTTAGTAAATTAGTATTGAATTTCTGATTTTGATCATCTACTTTTGCTGTTGACTGTACCTATATATCGTATTTAAAAAAAAGTTATAAAAGGGAATTGCCAATTTCGGCCTAGCGTGGACCAGTTTCTCAATAAAAAATATTTTTATATTGGAAAGAAGTTCCTTATCGCGCGTTGCGAAAGGGGGCTAGACGGAAAAAATTAAGACCAAAACTGGTAACGACACTTTTTGCTATAGTTGTAAGACGTGCGGCGAGCGCGTGTTTCTCTGTCTGTCTCTCTCTTTCTTTCTCTCTCTCTCATAGAAAGCAAGCCAGTTATTTTCGTATCGTCTTTCTATTTCGCATTGAACAGTGTGGTGTCGCGACGATTATTTTTGTGGAGTGTATACAGGTTTTTTGTACATAATAAAAAATAATAAACAATTCCTTCACTAATTAATCGAAAGAAACTTCGTTCCATCCGGGTGTCCCAAGGGTGTCAAAAAAACTTGAGAGGTGTCAAGACACCTGTCAAGTTTTTTTTTAAATTAATTTATAAACAATTACTGACGTAAAACTTGTTGCAGGAAAGTATTCTGTAAAAAATGTTGTACTAATAAGGTAATCTCGTCATTGTAGGCACAAAATACCACCATTTTTTAATAATAATTGACGCCTTGCTTTGGTAGTTTCTGAGTTACCACATAAATGGTAATGCAATGTCAGAAAAGAAATCGATTTCTAGCTACATGTGTAAAAAATATTTATTTTATCTTCAGAACGTTTACTGATCAAGTAATTTAGTATATTTTTTTTTTTTTTTATATATATTGTTATAGGCTTGCTCACCTGCTTAAGTGATGATGCGGCCTGTACTTTTTATCCGTAATTAGATTAGATTAGATAACAAACAAAAACATTGATGTTTTCTATGTAATTTAGTTTTATAACTGATTACCTATCGATTTCATTTTCCAATCCTTAAATCGATTCCTGTCAAAATATTTGTTATCAAATTTATTTCTTAATCAAATTCAAATTCATTAAATTCATAATCAAATTACTATTAGTAAATACATGTAAATTTATTTCTTAATCAAATTCAAATTCATTAAATTCATAATCAAATTACTATTAGTAAATACATGTAAATGGTAAATAAACACCTGTAAATACTTGTTATTTCAATACAAACTAATTTACATGACAGCCCTATTTTATTATATTTTTGATATATAATCTGTGCTATTGGCAAAAAAATAACTTTTGTGCTGGTGCGTTGGAGATTGTTGGAGAATTTACGAAAAATCTTATTTTATTTTGTGTTCAGATTATTTATACTTTTTATTCAATAGGTCAGTCATGGAGTCCGAAGTAATAAAGGAAAAGATTCATACAGAACCTATGCTGAATGATCCGCGGTATATAACCTTACTGAGCGGCATAGTTCTTCTTTTTACCCTGGGTAAGTCAAATAATTAATTAATAAACTAATGAAATGCTTGCTAAATGTTATTAACATTTACATAAGGCAGTAATTGCCTGTAAGCATAGTGCCTTATTATTTTCCCTTGTGTTGTTTCCATAATCTGAGGGTAATTTTTTTCCATATTGGAAAATATGCCAACATTACAATGAATGAAACAGTACAATGTAAAAGGATCAAAAGTGGTTCTACGTACTAGTATTGGTATAAAACGACTCGGTCCGTCCGTAACGTACTTACTGCAATACCTTAACAGATCAAGCCGAAATTAAATTTGCCCATAAATGTGTCATGTATTTTTTCAGTGTTCTGGTGGTGTTTCACAAGAAGGCGAACACTTCGTAAGTCTGTGTTGTTTATGGGGCTCTCAGACTCTGGCAAAACTTTATTATTTGTGAGACTGGCATACTCTCAATACAGGCAGACATTTACGTCCATGCAGGAAAATGTTGAAGAGTACCTTACTTCCAACGTAAGTTAAAACAACAAGGGTATTTTATTACTGAAATTTTATTACTTTATCTGTTTATGTAGTTTTGGTAATTGTTATTGGTTTTTTTTTGTTACATTGTGTTTTGTAAATACTGCTAGCTAGGAGTATATTTTGATGACTCTATGATATAAAAGTATTCCTCAGTATAAAATACAAATACTGGTAACTAAGAAAATAACATTTCTAGGTTTTATATTAAAGAGTTTATGATCACAAAGTTACTTCTCTGAGTCAATGACCACTTGAAATGAAATGAGAACTTTCCGCTTGACTGAGTACTGCTGAACATTCACTTTAAATAGATGAATATTCTTTGTGTTGCAAACAGTTACATTGCACTTGTTTATTTATAGTATTAGATAAAAGCATACAAACAATTATGGTTATTAAGTTGTAAGAACCACATTTTAGTGATATTTTTTTATGTATTTATGTCAAAATTAGGGTCAGGGGGTCATCTTAGGGGCTTTGTATTTATCTTAAAATAACATATATAGTGTAGTATTAAAACAATATTTGTCTTGTAATACAATTAATAGAGTATAATTTAGCTAGCTATTTGGAGTATAATTTACCTGTCAACTTCATCGCGGTAGTCCTATAATTTCCTTGGGTGCTGTAAGTAGGTATGTAATCAATTAATATTTGCACTGCACAAAGTCACCCAAAAATTTACATTAAATTTTCAAAACAGTTTTGTATTATTTTACTGAATTAGTTTTTTTTTCTATTTACAGAATAACTTCAGAATAGTAGATTTACCTGGCCAGGAGAGACTGAGAAACAAATTCTTTGATCAGTACAAAAATAGTGCTAAAGCTATTGTGTTTGTCATTGACTCTGTTACCATTCAGAAGGAAATCAGAGATGTGGCTGAGTAAGTGTTCTGTTTTATTATAAACTTTACTAAGCCTTGCCTGCAAGATTGTGTGTTATAACAGGCCTCTTTTTGTCTAATTGCATGTCTGGCATGGTCTGCCCTTGTTACTGTAATTTGTTGCCTAGTGAATAAACTACAAAAAAAAAACTTTGTAACATCAAATAAAAAGTAAATTAGTATGTAGTTTAAATTTTGAACTTGAACAATAGCAAAAATCTTGTTAAAAGATTAATATTTGTCTGTGTTGAAACTTGTATGGCTCACTATAAGAAATACCATAAAATCTATCTGCATTTCCATAAGGAGTGGGTGGGAGTGTATATTCTGTTCCAGCGTAAAACATATTTCATGATTATCTATTATTTTCAGGTATTTGTACACAGTGCTGTCAGACCCAGTAGTTCAAAGCTACAATGCTCCCCTTCTAATTCTATGCAACAAACAGGACCAACCATTGGCTAAGGGTAGCCAAGTCATCAAGAGCTTGTTGGAAAAAGAGATGTAAGTACTAAAAATACCTTTTTATGTAATGTGTTTGTGTATGTTATGTGTGCCATTTAATGCTGTGGCTATTTAAAAATGTATTCGCAAGTTAACATGCAAGCCTCATAAACATAAGGATTAAATTACAAGGTTTGAGTCTCCCTCGTCGTGAAATGCAATAACAATACAAGATAGATAACCTCTTTGGGTTCGAAAGGAGTTATCAGAAATATTTATTTTTAAACTTTCGCAATTTGTAAACATTACAAATATTGATAATTGAGAGTACTTCACGATTACTATTTCAAGGAGCAATGAAAATATAAATCGCGAGTAAAACATCTTGCGAAATATGCGCCAGTCTTATTTTGAATGTTCTCTGCTAATTTTTCCTAACCAAATGAAAAAAAAAAAAAATTTTGCTTAAAGTGAACAATAACAAAATTTTGTTACCAAAACATATAACACTAGCGTATTTTGAACATATCACCCAGTCTCACTCATGTAATTTGTATCTATTTACGTTTTTAACATTATTTACAGAAACTTAGTCCGTGTGACAAAGTCCAGTCAGCTGCAATCCGTAGACCCGTCTCAAGGCAACAACGCGGTATACCTCGGCAAGATTGGAAAAGACTTCGAGTTCTCCCACCTCAGCAACCGCGTGGACATTACGGAAAGCTCGGCTAACACCGGCGAGGACGATACGCCTGCAGACATCAAGACTCTGCAAGATTGGATCTCGAAACTTTAGTTACACACCACATTCTTTTTGAAGCTTCATTTTTTATTTTTCTATAAATTACAGTGCCTTTTCGCGACAACTAAGAACTATGAAGGCCTAAGCATGCGACTTTTTTTTCGCGCACCGTCGACACGTAAGTTTGCATTAGAAACGCGCTGCTTACGCAACTAGTGGTGCTTTTTAAAATGTAGTACCGCTCTTAAAGCACTGTCGACGTGCGTAAAAACCGGCGTCTGCATAGGCTTTTGAGGAATAGTTATACAAAATGATGGCGGCACCACACTTCGCTATGCGCTATATGCGTTATGCGCCTTATTCGCCCGCATACGACGAAGTGTGGAGGGTTTATTCGTCTATATTTGCTTTATTCGCCCGCATAACGCATAAGCGCGAATAGCAAATACGCCTATCCGTCCACCTGTCGGTTTTTATGGCGGCACCACACTTCGCTATGCGCTATGCGTTATGCGCCTTATTCGCCCGCATACGACGAAGTGTGGAGGGTTTATTCGTCTATATTTGCTTTATTCGCCCGCATAACGCATAAGCGCGAATAGCAAATACGCCTATCCGTCCACCTGTCGGTTTTTAGACACACTTCAAAGGACACGAATAAGCAGAATATGCGTGTCGACTGCCCACACTTCGTTTACTCATTCACTCGTGTTCGCTCGCTTACGGTGGTCGTGTCGGACATATACTCTAATCTGTAAAAGTAGCAGCCACAGTCAATACATTAATTTTGTTTTTTCAAAAGCCAAACGCACCACATATGTTTGCCACACAGGCACGAAGTGTGGATGGCGTGTTTGTTGTACGCTCACATAACAAATATTTGGCGAATACAGTGTAGCCGCATAGCAAATAACGCATAACGAAGTGTGGTGCCGCCATCAGACGTGGATGTTTCTGTTAGTCAAAGTACATAATATTTTGTAACATCTTTAGTTAAGATGCTTGTTTGCTTGTTCGATCTTTTAAGTTTTTATTTGTTTTATCTCATTTACTTGTTGAATTTTGTTATTTTGGATGTATTAAGAGTGTAAAATGCATTTATTATAAAAGGATATTCAAAATGTCTGAAATTGAATAATATTTATGCAGGGATATCCTTGTAAGGGTTCTCTAAGAGCATTTGATGATGTAAGTATGTGTAGTACTTTTACCATATTTTACTATTGTCAAGGATTTTATAAATAAAGCTTGACTGATTTTGTAACTGATTTGTTTGTTTTTAACACCATTAAATGCTTTCCTTTTTTTTTGCATTACAAAACCAAAGTTAGTTATCCCATCTCTCATCATTCTTATTAATTAATTGAATGCATATATACTTACTTATAGTTTTAAGTTAATTTTTCGCTAGGAAAGTATGGATACGAAAAAAAATCCTGGGGCCCTGGGATCGAATCAAAAGCATATTATGTATTAGCCACAGTCATGTATAGATGACAAACCAAAATGTGCTCAGCACGCCACAGTCACGACTACATGACAGACGAATTACTACTGAGCTATGGTATTGTTTAGAAACGTAATTCCATAGAGTAGTAATTCGTCTGTCATGCCTATCCCTGTCATGTAGTCGTGACCAAGAAGCATAAAGATAAAAGTGGAGGCAACACTAAATACCTAGTGAAACCAACTGTGGGCACACGCTCTCTTTCTGAATCCATACATAAGATAAAGAAAACACATATCACTGTCTCGTTCTTATGTATGCATTCAGAAAGAGAGCATCGGCCCACAGTTGGTTTCAAGTTTTTGTTCCAAGTGTTGGCTCCATTTATACCTAAGTATATCTCCATGGTCGTGACTGTGGCGTGCTAAGCACATTTTGGTTTGTCATCTACCTGTCTCCTGTCTGTCACTCTATGGTATTCTTTAGCTTGGCGCCGAGGGCAAGTTTTTGTTTTTTTGACTTTTGTACCATTCCATACCAACTGTTTTTATACCATTCTAATTCATATAAATAAGCATACCTACCATAGACATAAAACACTAGACTACTGCTCAGCGTGTCGCTGAAAGGGACAGAAAAGCACAACCAAGAACACTTACGGCACAGAATACTTAATAGTACTACGGTACAGCGTATTTTCACCATTTTGCAGGAATATGTAACGACTTTGTTTAGGCACATGAGCCAAAAACGCGGCGGCGGACAAAAATATTAAGCTCTGTCTCTTTTCTTTAATAATAATAATAATAATAATAGTGCCTTCATTGTCTACGATACCTACCTATATTTTTACCAATTTTGATAAGAGAAACTACAATTTAAAATTATTTATTTATTTATACTTCGATGAGTCAATTACATTAACATGACAAATAAACACTAAATAATGCTTTAACCAATAATAAAAAATAAAAATAAATAAAAAAGCCGTTTATTTCCTGCAAACTACAAGTAACGGAATAATATAGTGTGTTTAGTAAAAAATGTTAGTGTTTTAATTTTGTAGGTAGTATTTATAACAAACTAGTTGTATATTAATTTTATTTATGTTAGTCTTGTTAGTATTATTATTGTGTTTTTTTTTTAATTCTATCTGTTTATTTCTAAATTTGACTATCTCAGTCTGCAGGAACCCCTGTACGGGTAAAGGCCTCCTCCAAAGACGACCATGTTTCCCTATCCTGGGCTATATTGGTCCACGTCGGGCCGGCTAACTCTTTCAGTTCATCATCCCAGCGCGTCAAAGGTCTTCCTCTACTGCGCTTGCCTGGTGGGCCGCTCCACAATGTCGTTCTAGCGGTCCATCTCTGGTCTGTTAGTCTTGCCACATGACCTGCCCACCTCCATTTTAGTTTTTGAGCGTAGCTCAAAATATTTGTTGCTTTTGTTATTTTTCTTATCTTGGTGTGTCTTATTTTGTCCAGTTTCCTTATGTTGAGCATACTACGTTCCATTGCCCGTTGGCAAGTGATAATTTTATTCCTAGTTTTGGCTGTGAATTTCCATGTTTGGGAGCCATATGTTAAGCACGGTAAGAGGTTTGCGTTCATGACTTTTGTTTTGATGTTAGTTGGCATGTTACTTTTAAATATTTCTTTTAGGCTCCAGTATTTATTCCATGTGGATTGTATCCTTCTTTCAATTTCTATGTCATTGCTATTTTTATCGAAGCTGATTCTTTTTCCCAAGTATATGTATATGTATTTTTAACCAATAATATGGCTTTAACGAAAAATAACGAATAAGTACCTACATGCGTACATATCTTTAGATAAAATAAAACAATTAAAATATTATGTCGAATTGCAAAAGGTATACGCACATTACAATTTTCAATGAATCCGCAAATAGATCACAGTTCGGGTTGGCTTCCTTGAGGCTATTGAGAGCAAATAGAACGCGAGGAACAGGAGCGAGCTACTGCGCGAGCTACTGTGCGGCACGCAGGCACGCCTAGTAGACGATGCTTCCGGCCGCGGAAATACGAATCAGCTCATTGAGACTCTGGAGTATCTGTATCTGTACTTGTCCTCCTACATATTTTGGGCCTTGTTTAGCTGATCATATGCTATTCTGGTTCTAATATATTAGATCCTAGATATCTTAACAAAAACTTTGTTGGATACAAATATGGATAAAAACCTAATTTGTATTTATAGGGCGAATCTTAAGAATGCTTTTTGGATCTTTTCGAGTAGAAATGTATAAGAGGAGAGGCTTCATGTGGATTTCAGACGCAGGAGTTCGCTATCTGATTTGCTTCTGACTCCAGACTAGCGCACTGTTTATAAGTCGTATGACATGCTTGTTTCGAAAATCTCTTGAGTTGTTGAGAACAAATTCAAGCCATTTAATGGATTATGGCTATGTGATCGTGGAATGTCATCTTCCGGTCGAATACACGTTTATCATAGGTATTGTATGGTATAACGGGCTGTTGTCCGCACCTCCACGTCTCAGCGCGTATTTTGCGTGCAGCTTTATTATAGGAACTTAATAATGAAAGATACCAAGAAAAATGAATGAGTTTTTCGATATTATAGTCCATTCCATACGTACATAAGCCGACACCTGTGGTTGAGATTAATTTTATTTGACACTAATATGCGTTGCCAGTTTCCAAGATCACGGGCGAGCTAAATTCTTCCAAAACAAATCAACCGACAATCTATCTCTCAATAATTATACGCCAAACGCCAAATGTGTGATGTAGTTAAGTCACAACTAGCTGCAGCCCGCGTATAATTAGTACTTCCCCCATTTCACCTAACATGTGAACATCAAGTTTAAATCGACGAATCATTCTAAAAATAGGGCACTTCCAGTCACTACTATTTTCACACATCCCATATTAGGTAAGTTACTAAGGATTATTATAGATAATACACAGCAATAAATAGACACAGTAAGAGTACCTACCTACATAGTACTATTAAGTATTCTGTGGTACAAAATATGTAATTAAAAATCACGGACTAGAAAAAAAAGAAGAACTCCGCGCCACGCATATCGAAAGTGAAGCACCCTAAGTAAGCCAGCCTGTTTTTACAAACATGTGTCACGCACACATTTACAATTTTACATCATAGATATAGTCACGGACTCGAAAAATCTCGAAAAATATAATTCTGCGCCGAAATTACCGACTACCGACCGTATATAATTACCGATATGTGTGCGTCTCGGTCCAGCGTACTTTAGGTGCTTCACTTTTGATATGCGTGGCGTGGAGTCCTTTTTTTTTAGTCCGTGTTAAAAATATATCTTTTTACATAGGTAGTATGAAACAAAATCATTCCCGAAAACAGCAATAGAAAGAGTGATTGACGAGAAAGGTTTATACGTGTAGTTTTATCTACATTGCACTTGGGCGAAGCAGGGGCGAATCGCTAGTATAATAATAAAATGATCACGTTCGACTACTTTATTGTTAAAATCTTGTTATTTGTCAATGGACCTTTTGAATTACTTCCATATATCAACCTGCCCGCCCTGGCTCATCGGCTTACGACGCCCTTGGCTCCATTCAATCTTGATTTGAACCATTTAAGATCTTGGAATTGTAGGATTTCGATACAAGGATACATCTTTTTTCAAATGTTGCGCCTCACTTACATTTCTTCTGTGTGTGAGTTCACAAACATAAACTCACTTATGTACACTACTTACACAACAACTAATTTGGTCGAAATTAGTATCAACCCTTAAATGATTGTAAGTACCTACTCTCTCGACGACGCTTCTGTACCTAGTGGGTAATATTTAGTATTTATCAATCACCTTTACCTAGTTATTTTACTCTTCCCGACGGGTTCACAAAGAACATTGCATGAAACCGTGCGACCCAACATACGGTGGTCTGCTAGCTTGTACTAACTTTACTGCAATTTCGCCCTAGTCCTCTTATTACACAGTTCTTTTTTTTCTTTCAAATACAATCGTAGGGCGGCAGGTGGTGTTACGTGAGCCTAACCCTTCCTATTTCGAACTTCTGTAGATCGATTCTTTTCCGAAGCACCAATTAATGATTGTAACATGACTCGGTTGAAATTCGAGATCAAAGCCAATATTATTGATTATCTTAATTGTTATTTTTGCATATTCATGACCTTAAAAATAGTACGTAAGTTACCTAATGGCAGGAATTGATAGCTTTGTTCTTCTAATAATTCAAACAGTGAAGGGGTTACATATTTGAATAGATTTTTTGCAAGTAACATTAAATTCATTAGGATGGGTCTTTTTTAATAGTCGATTAACGACATGCATATTCATAGTTAATCATAAATTAGTAGTATTGAATGGTTTGACACTTATTATAAGCACGTGCGTTTTTGATATGCATCGACGCATCAAGTTCCTCCCAAAGTAATAGGGTTAACAGACCTATAAGCGAAATGGTGCCTATCCTGTACCCCTATCATTAGCTAAATAAGCAGAGTCATAAAATTATTAAAGACCTTATTCATTAGCTATTACCTTGCCCTAACAGGCTTTTAGTTCGTCTAGTGATTGGACGACTAACTACCTACTGTGAAGCCTATGGCGGCTTCACGGTACCACAGGGGGCCAAGTCTGCTATTTTTATAATTTCATCATTCCAACACGCACGATCCCATTGTCATTTTGCTAAAAGTTCGTAATCTGCTAAATTCATAATGGTCGATCATTGAATGCACGATCACGTTCTAATGGGAGGTCACTGATCAAAGGAACTGTCAAATTTTTTGCAGATAACTGCTTAAGTCAGTCATTCAGTTGTTATTTTGTACGAGATTACCAATCTATATATATTATGAGATTACCATTCTATTTCTTTCAATGGCGTGTCAGTGGTTGACCATTGGAAAATCATAATGACGCCATTATACTGGTAGATTACCAAACCTGTCAAAATCAACAATTATGAAATCAATGATAGACCATTCTGACACTATTGTAATAGCAGACTTGAGGCCCAGTCGTGTAGTGTGAGCAGTCCACAAAGAGGAAAACGGCAGAAAAGACATGTAGGTATACCAAGATGCAAAAGTGATAGCTCTCAGAGGTGACATAAAAAAATAAGCATAACGCTTCTAATAGGTATATACAAACCTGCACTTCTAGAATATTTCAGTGTTCAGAAGAAATATTTAGTAAAATTATTTTCGACTAGTAATGCTATTCTGTAAGAACTTACATCAGTGCTCACTTCTGGTTCCGCTGAAAACTGTTTGAGGTATTCTGTAATTCAAAGAAAACTACACTAACGTCACTTAGAGAGAACATAGGTGAAGCGAACTATAAATACGTACCTAGCTATTTTAACGAATGCCAAATATTATTTTTCGCTTCAGGTACGGTAAGTACTTAAGTGAAACCGGAAATGACTTTCCAATTCGCGGGCGATTTCTTACAGAATTGTATTCCTGCCTGGATCCAATTCGCATAATATACAACCTTTACAGTATCTACTGTATATTTACCTCATTTCATATACCTACCTCATCATATTTATTTACCTCGGCAGGTACCCGTCTACCTGCCGAGTTCCGAGGTCCGAAGTCCTAGGTTCAATTCCCAAGTCGGGCAAAGTGTTATTCGGGTTTGACACTATGGAGTTATCAGTTGTTTCCCTAATAAGTGTGAAATTGAGCCCGTTTGATGGCAATAAACTCCTTGCCAATACCTATTACATATTAAACAAACAATCCAATGCAATGCATTTATTAATGTTTACGTCTGAAGATGATTACGGTACATTATTTTAGTACGGGCAGTACGGTTAGTGACTCTACAATGTTGTCTCATTTAATGACAATACAAACAATTACCAACTTAGTGAAAAACTCGAAATATTGATCAAAGTAAAGTGCACCGGCCACGTCGTTAAGGACCCTGGCTGAGGAGCCTGTCATAGCGCCATTTCTGGAATGAATGATAATTTTACGTTCATGTTCAGTAAGGAGTCATTCAAGGTCATGTTAGATGTGTATCATTAGGGGAATATTAACGACTCTAGGTAACCCATGATGATATAGATATAAATGGAGCCAACACTTAGAACAAAAGTTTGAAACCAACTGTGGGCTGAAGTGATGCTCTCTTTCTGAATGCATACATAAGAACGAGACAGTGATATGTGTTTTCTTTATCTTATATATGCATTCAGAAAGAGAGCGTCTGCCCACAGTTGGCTTCACTTAGATATTTAGAGCGTTGCCTCCACTTTTATCTATAAGCTTCTTGAGGTAACCTTATTGGTGAACGAGATCTTGAGCTAATGTTGAGAGTCGAGTATTGACTCTTGATTATTATCTGTGGTAGCATTTGCACTTGCACACAACCTTTATAGTAACTAACTATAGGTAAAGGTACGCTAATGCATCCAAGTCGAAATTAGTTCTGACCGATAAAAGAATGTCCCTTATAAGTAACTAGCGGCCGCAGCCCGCCCCTGCTTCTCACGGGTGCAATGTAGATCAAACTATACGAATAGGTAAATCTTCCTTTTGAATCACTCTATCTATTGCAAAAAACTGCATTATAATCCGTTGCGTTGGTTTAAGGCGGAGATTTCTTGAAAACGGTCAAAAAGGTGGTTTTTAAAAGCAGTGTATCTCTTAATAATTTTATAAATAAAAAAAATATGATATTTTCAAGTCCTTTTTGCATACAGTGATGGAACTCAAAACATACAACATAGGTACTTTAATGCATCAAAAAAATCTTCAAACATACCTCTTAATTATCTTTAAAAGCAGTTTATCCCTTCATTAACAATGATAATTATAATTAAAAATTAAGATTAAGATTTAAGATTTATTTATTGAACAAAAAATTGTTGGACAGTCAAACACTTACAAACAACACCATGCGTATACAATAATAGCGTTTAACAGTTTTGTAACCATTAGTGTTTTATGCAGTCTTTGTTTGAACTCTGGTATCCAAAGAAAGATTTAACTTGTGTTATGGATACCAGCATTCTCACAATAAATCAACATATATAGGTAACATTGGTTGCATCAGACAGAAGACGATATCAAGAGTGGTGCAATATACAAGAGACGAAGTCTGACGAAGCCTTTAGTGGAATGTGTGTGAGTGTACTGAAATGTTAAATTATAATGCATGAGTGAGGAAGGATTGTGAGTATGTGTCTGAAGGATCATCCATCGTACCAGGTTACCTTGTGTCTAAAGAAGTGATGCTTAACTTGATAACTTTACAAGATTTTCCGTTTCTTCGTAGCTCTGCGCTTGTAACCACCTTTTTACCCTTTCAATATACCATAAAATTTCAAATGCTAAACTGCATCCGGTGATATATTATTTATTTTTAATGCAAGGTCAACGACGTAATACTGGGCCTTAAAAGATCTAAGCGTACAGACAGCGGGAACGACTTTGTTTTATACTATGT
Organism: Charanyca ferruginea; assembly: GCA_947361185.1. Lineage (NCBI taxonomy): Eukaryota > Metazoa > Arthropoda > Insecta > Lepidoptera > Noctuidae > Charanyca > Charanyca ferruginea. The sequence continues at coordinate 10,547,757 of OX376070.1, forward strand.
AAAGATTTTTTTTTATGGGACAAGCGCGCCCGCTATTACTAAACCACTGCAACTCCTGTAAGCCAGAATTAACAGTGGCGACCACCAGAAAAGCACCGAAGCAATGAAGCTCGACGAGTCCCAGAGAAACGATTTAACTGTCTTGGATCCCGTAACGAAAGTAATCAGAAAAGAAAAGCGGAGGAGTAAGAAAACCATATTTTCCACTTCCCTCCAAATCAAGCAGGAGACAAAGTCAAAGCATTTATTTCAATTAAACCATTTACAGGCACTTTTGATTTCTTTTTTTCTTTTTTTTTCGAGGACGAGCAGAAACGAGAAAGAAACTCCACGAATACTCTTTTAAATCAATTTTTTACAAAATACTGATTACATTATTCACGTTGCTTTTATATGTGAAAACAATGCAGGTAAAGACTAATACAATGCATTAAAAAAAGAATCAAGATAAAAAGATAAAAGTCAAGAGTTGACCAATCTCTACTGACAGCGCCTGCTCACGAACATGACGCGTGGATCAGCACCATTCAGCTCAACCATTTTAAAGGCCAGAACAGAACTAGGCCAATAGGCACAAAGGGCAAGGGCAATTGCTAAAGTGTAAATAAATGATTTTATACCAACTGAAAAGCTTGTTGTTAGAGGTGCTACCTACTCAATTTCCCATTCAATTCTTATTCTTTGGTTATAGCTAATGTTACTAGGGACCTGGTAAACTTGTTGTCACGCATAATTTATTTTTATTTCAGCTCGATTTAATGGTCCATCATTCATTCAGTGACGCATTCCTGTCTTAACACAAACGAGTAACAATCACAGTCATTGGCATTTAACTAATTTTTCGATTCTAGTTCGAAAACTGTGTCAATACATCCAAGATATTTGTGCCATATCTGTTTTTAATACAGTGTACGATAAATTACCGCTGAAATAAAGTTATGCCATCATTACTAGGCAATTGCCGGTGAATATTCACTTTCCGAAAAATAAGTGTTGGGTGCTATTAAATTAAATTATGATTGCACTCATCAAACGAGATGAAGACGCTTATAAAAAGATGTACTTATCTTGGTATAAATAGCCTGCGTCCAGCGAATGTGTAAATCGTTAAATTTTGCATGAAAATACTGTTTTTTTAACTGTAATACTTAGCCTGAAATTGATGGCTGATCCCTTATCAAGATTGGGTCTGGAGATGTCTTGTTTAAGTATCGTGCGTTTAATAAAAGGAAGGTGGCATTAAATAATAATGCACTTCGCTGTTGTGTAGATAGGGATTACTGTGTATGGGTACCTAATGTGTGGTCTTTATTACCTACCTATACCCTATGTGTATCTACTAGTGTAGGTTTTTATAAATATTTCTAAATGCTTAAATGTAGTCATCTACCTATGAAATTAACAATAATATAGGTAACCAAATCCATATTTACGCATATTTTTAGGGTCCGTACAAAAACAACGGAACTCCTAGAGGAATTAGAGGATCACTCGTGCGTCTGTCTGTCTGTCCGTCCGTCCGTCTGTCACAGTCAATTTGTTCCGAATCTTCTGGACAAAATCAGGTGAAATTTGGTAAATAATAGTTATTTGTTATACAAGAGTGCAAAGTTGCTTTTTAACCGCGTGTTCAATTTTGATGACCGAGCAAGCGAAGGATTCTAAAATTGAATCACGAGCGCAGCGAGTGATTCAAAATTAGAATCCTGAGCGTTAGCGAGGGAATCAAAAGAGCACGAGGTGAAAAATCTTTGCACTCGAGTGCAACACGTAACTTTTCATTCCACCTCAGCGAGGAAATGACTAAATGCAAAAAAAAAACGTTTACAATCACAAGATAGGTACACTTTTATTTCAGTTTAGGTATTAATTACTACATTATGACAGGTAAGTATTACAGAATAATCTTTAAATTATAACAAAATAATACTAAGGTATAATTAAGAAAATTTTAAAGTAACGTTGCTACAATTATTTAAATTGAGTGTAATATTTTTGTTTGGTACTGTAATATTGGTGTTAGTCACTTGTGTACTGTTTTTCGGTAAACTATCTGTCATACTTAATAGTTGTACCGATTCATCGGATTCCCTTGGCGTGAATGTTGGAGAGAGAGGGAGATGGTTAGGTGTTTCATAACGGCTTATTTTTGATGTAGAAGGGCCAGTCCAAGGATCCGATTGAGGCTCTTTCAGTGTAATGGCTCCTACGATGCCTTCACATATTTTAGACTTATTTTGGATGGAATCCTCTATGTATCCCTCTACAACTGCATTGGACTTCCAGCCTCCGTGGCGCTTAAGGGACAGGAGATCAGCTCCGGAATCAGCCAAAAGTGTGGCTGAAGTTCGTCGGAAACAATGACCCGTGTACAACAGGGGTTCTGGAAGTTCAAGAAATGTTGCTATTTCTCGTGGGATACTGCCAATTTTATTAGTACCCATAGGCTGTCTAACACACTTTCCATTACGATACTGTAGAAAAAATCGATTGATTGGAGTGTTAGGCGGGCGTAAGGCTTGATATTTCTCAACAATCGTTACGTATTCCTTGCGAATGACGAAGTTGCGGTCTCTTTTTGTCTTTGTATTAGGTAAATTAATTAATAGTAAGTCATCTGAATGTTTCTCAATGTTTTTGACATTAAGTTGTGTTAGTTCATTAGTTCGACATGCTCCGTTTATTCCAATAATAAGAACAACCTGTAACGTAAAGAGTATTGTAGTAGATAAATGAATAAAATTGATATGAACGCATAATTATGCCTATCAACATCTACTAAGTATACTATTTAATTGAGATTAATATACTTAAGTAGATACTGAATGTGCAACTGACTTACTTTTGCCGCCAAATATACGGAATCGGGTGCTTCGTTAAGAAACTTTTCAATATCAGATACTGTGAAAACCTTCGATTTTTTTGGTTGATGACCAGATGAGGCTCTTTTTAAAAATGCCACTAATTTAGGATAGGTATCGATATGTTTGTCTTTTTTCATCTTTATTGTTGCTTTTAGCATCGAATACGTACTCCATAGAGTGCTTGCGTTCTTGTTCTCGGACAATTCTATAAAATATGCCAGCTATACGTTTTCTGAGAAAGTTTTGGCTCCTTTTGCTAGTCGCCACGTGTTGAACATATCGTACTGTTTTAAATACTTCTCGCGTGATTGTTGAGGGAGAAAGCTCATTTGCGCATTATTAACAGTTTCAGTCAATTCTGTTGGCGTCAAGCAAACTTCCTCGTCGCTAGAATCACTCATTTTAGTTTTTTCACTTATTTTCAAGTTTCTTGTTTTTAATAGGTTTAACAATGACGTGAAAAAATGCCGCGTAAAGAACCGCGCCGCGTACAAAGCAAATTGAAAAAAGAACACCAAGAAGGTTCCGAGTCTGAGTTTTTAACAAATTAAAAAAAAGTTGTATGATATATTCGGCACCATAGAGGTAGCAGTAAATAGGTTTAATGTTTTTTTTTTAATTTACAAACTTAGTGCACACGATGTTCTAAATTCAATTTACTTTATCCTCTAGAGAATAAAAACGGCTTTTCCACTCAGATATTGAAGATTACTCTTTCCGAGACGGTGGGATGAAAAATTTTTTTTTAATAACGGTAATTTTTAGGGCACAAATTAGGAAATTAAAAAAAAGTTTTGCAAACCTTACTGTGTCATATATCTCGGGGGGGGGCTCGTTATGTGGATCTCAAATATATTTTTGTTATTATTGTAAAATAAAGAGACGAAAATTTTGAAAAAAATAAAAGTATAGTTCATTGCTTGTAGATTACAGGAAAACCTATAAGAATTATATCAATTGAAAATAAAGTGGTATACTCAATATAATACGTTTACACATACCACAATTGAACAAAACATTTGACTTGGGCATTGTACGGAACCCTCTCCACGCGAGTTTAACTCGCACTGGAACGGTTTTTTTGAATTATGATGATTTGCGTCTTTAACACCTCTACAACGGTGATTTGAATCAATGACAGCTGATCCTTCAAAGCTACGTAGGTTTCATCGGCCATTGTTAATACGTACGTAAACTGTACTCTCTGGTAAAGCTATTTGCATTCCAAGAAGCTACAGAACCCAATTATTCATTTTGTTCCCACGGTATAAAAGGCTTGCGAGCGAGCCTCCCACGGTCATCGCAGGTCTACTTGTCCTGCCTTTCTTCAATATCCTACATCATGCGGACACAATGACACGAGAGAGCTTCTTTCTATACACTATGTGACATTTCATTGTCCGGTTTGAAGACTTCATTTTAAGTGTTTCTTGATACACATTTTCTACGATTCATGCTCGAGGACTTTGTATTTTGCAATGGTTAATTGTGATTTATATTCTCTGGGACCTATGACCCTACGAGTAAATAATATAAAGTCCTATAGTGCCTATCACGGTTATCACCCAATGAAAGGGTGTAAGTATTCCTCTACAACTATACAAAGAAATAAAGTAACAAATACTTAGGCTTACTTATAAAAAAAATGGCGATAATAACGTTAATCATTTTAATAACATATTTTCGACGAGCTTTTTTATATTTTGCGAATGGCAAATCACAGCAAATAATGTACTAACGGCCTATTGTATCTACTATCTTGTATTACAACTTATTATTGAAAGTTACAACAAACAAAAATTACAAAAAGTTTATTTTTATCTCTCACATAGAATCTTACAAGGAATGTGATAATATACATAAATCAATGTAAACAAAGTGATTTTTATAATCTATGTGAGAGACTGGTTTCTGTACTAGGAGACCTGTATGACAGATTACCAGCCTCTCCAGACTCCGGAAAATGGATGACAAGCACGGGTAGTACAACATTCCAAATTAATTAATAATTAAGTAGGTTAGACTAGGTGAGGTGTGACTGTTGTGAGTATTATATGAGGGTGAGGATCGGGTGTCTAATATGTGAGTGTGGGGAAGATGGTGTATATATGTATGTAGAGTGTGGACGTGGGTGTGTGTATGAGTATGTATGTGCGTGTGTATGTATGTGGGTGTGTTTGTGTGTGGGTGTGTGCGGGTGGGTGTGTGTAGGTGAGGGTGTTGGTGTATGTGTGTGTGGGTGCGGATGAGTGTGTGGGAGTTGTCAAATCATACGAGGGTAGTTTAGGATGGGACTTTAAGCAAGTTTTCTGTTTCATCGTAACTGAGGGACTTTAACCAGGTGGTTATAGCCCTTTTACAGTTTACTCTTGTAAGTGGGTAGATTGCGAGCTTTTTGTTTATTTTATTGTATAGATATCCACCTAAAAATTCAAAGAATTTGCGAGAGAAAGTAGTGTTTCGCTTGGTAAGCGTTTGGCAAACCCTGTGTTTGATTCGTTTATTATTATTAAGTGAGGGATCATACCCTATTTGCGAATGTTGTTTTAAAGCTGTGCACAATATATACAGTTGGCGGACTGTCAACACATCAGAGAGCAAGTAGAGATCCTTAGTGGGAAAGAAGAATGGTAATGACAGACTTACTTTTAGGACCGCTCTTTGGGCTCTTTCAAGTTTTAATATGCTAGTCCTATTGGAGCCACCCCATACAGTAATGCAGTAGCTTAGAATGGATTGGCATAAGGCCATATATACCATTTTAATTACTTTTTTTTTCTGCTATGCGGCTCAGACTTTTAAGAAAAGTATTCATTCATTACATTTCCCAACGCCGTGTGTTGCATTTTTTTTTGTGGGAATCTCGGTTAACCATAGCCAAAGCCAACGGAGTGAAAGGATTAATCAATGAATGCTTTTTGCTAGCTTGCGGCTGCACTCAATGAAGTTCGGTTAAGGGGAAGTGGGTTCATATTAAATGAAAAGTATTTACTGGCGGGTTCCTTACTTGAAATCGAATGCCGTTAGATAGAATAACACTTGCTCGAAAACTCGATAAATTACGAGCGCGATAGTTCGCTACCTCGATGCATCAAAATCTCGAATAACTATAAGCTGTAATCATCGGCACCGCGAAGGTCTGTTGTCTTGAAATATCATTTCTCGAACGACCATCTAATCGATTTACAGAATAGTTTCAAGGATTTTTATAAATAAACTATAATCACAAATCTAAGTAAATATAATATTATCTACTCAATACAAATACTACGTGTCTAGTCTGTTCACTTTATGGTGGTATATTTTCTCAAATTCAATTTCCAATTCAATCTATTCAGATTCAGACCATTGATGTTTGAGATATCTGTGAAACAAAGAGAATATAGTCTTTGCTGTGAAACAATGTTTTAAAAAGTTATTACTGTTGTGGGTTGGGTAGAAATATTATTCGTTATCAAGTGCGTGTCCAACGTCCCTACTAATGAGATGACTGATGAGACACAGCTAATGATATTCAAACTAAACATACAGGCCAGTGTACGGCAGTGTACTTGGTGTTGGTATTCTGCAGGCTCACTAAAATACAAAGGTGTAAACTGTGTGCAAAGTACGAAACATACTAATTTTTTTTGCACTTTTTGGCTTATGGCGCCTACTTACTAATGTATTTAATTGGTAATTTAGCATGTGTGCTTGGTAGAGTGTTCCATATTACAGATGTCATGCATTAGATAGATTACAGTTATTTTAGGTAATGTAATTTCTGTCTTATTTATCAACCACAGCCCACCACCTACCAACCCACACCAGTGGGTAGGTAGGTACACATCATCATAGTAGGTAATTAAGCAGTTATGTAAGTTAACATTCACCTGATCTTTTGAAGTCAGTGTTACTATCTACTTACCTCACCTGTGTACCTACCTACCACCTACTTTCAACTACTTTTCTTCAAGTAATCTTCGCCTTAACATAGGTTAGCGTGGGAGAAATGCGATCGCCCGCAAGTGCACTAGTCCATGGGAATCATACTGCAATTTCACATAACAACACTTGCTCTATCCTTTTCGTGATGGCTTTATATTTTAGTCTGAAGAACCATTGAATAAAAATATCAGGTCAGTCTATCATTTGGACATAAATAATACTGAAAAATTCTCGTCAAAAGTAGGTGGATGATATTATGAAAATTATTGAACAAATAGTGCGAACCATGGCCTCTAAATATGTCGAAAACTTTGATTAGGTACCCTTTAACTTATCCCAGATCAGTTTTTTATACCTATGGAAACTGCATACTGTAACTTGTATAATAAAGCTTAGAATGCTTCCGAAATATAAATTAGGAACCATAACTCAAAAAAATGTGTGAGATCTGACCGTCTTCTGTAGCAGTTTATTACGTAACATAACATCAAATCACGCCTGATTTTTTCGAAAAGTTTAGCAGCCGGCCTAAGGCTGCGATTCCACCGGGGACGTACAGACAGCGTCGTCAACTGCTTACCCCCACGCATTAAAATTTCTTCGAATAGGGGGTAAGCAGTTGACGACGCTGTCTGTACAAGGATATGCAGCGGAAACTAACCAATCACAGCGCTAGCTTTGCTCAAATTTTGACAATTAGGCGATGTCATTGGTCATTTTCATACACATCCCTCGCTACGCATCGGGGACACATATCTGGTGGAAAGGCAGTTTTACCCTTCAGCCCTTTAAGGGCTTCAAGACCAGTTTAAAAAATAATAGTTTACATTATTCTATGGTCACTAAAGCAATCATGAGCGATAGGATGCACTTCGTGAGCCCGCAACTTGTACCAATACAGGTAAGTACTGCAAGAGCTCACTACTGAGGAGCCTTACTGGTACCGATCGGAAGTTGATATACTATGGAAGGATGTCGGAGGGAAACTTCAATAAAAGAGGGACTTCTCTTTATCTCTCTTCTCTTTTTTTCTTCTCTTCTCTTTTTTTCTGTCTTCTCTTCTTTTTTTCTTCTTTTTCTCTTCTCTTTTTCATTGTTTTTTTTACACCTTATTGTACTATATTCTTACAAATAAACTGTTCTTTCTTTCTTTCTTTCTGTGTAATAGAATAACACGTGTGCCTGTGACGGCGGCAGGCTAGACAATCTGCCTGATATATAAAAATAGACCAACGTTATATCTATAAATACGTTCTAAAAGGATGCAGTGTTCAGAGGATGCCATATAGTTATTGGTTTCGACCAGTATGCCAAATGCATGCAACCTTTACGGTGCTGTAGGGGCGGGTTGCTTAAACTAACCATTACTGACCGGTAATAGTCAAAAATGGCGCTAACTATCGTCAAATAAAAAAATGGGTTGTTTTACAAAATCATACGTCAAAAAGTTACTATTACCATAACCGACCAGTCGTCGTAATTTGATGTTGTCAAACAGCTACTTCAAACATCAAAATATTATGGAATCTCTTTTTGAATAACTTTAACTGACGGATTTTTATGTCATGAAACAACCCGTTACATTTAACGTACGTTAAACATCGCACCTCATAGTAACTTTTTAACCGTCCGTATGTAACGTTAACCGAGCGACTGTTTGAAACAACCCGCCCTAAGTAGTTAAATGCAGATTATACCTACACCAATTACATTACGATTTTAGTAGCGTCTTAACCTTTATCAGTTAATCTTAAACGACGAGTAATTATGTTGATCTGGCCGATGTTGCTAATCGTTATATTCTCAAATGTATTTATGAAAAGCAATAACGTTATTTCATTGCATTCTATTGCTATCGGCTTCCACAACAGCGCTAGTAGATAGATATAAGGCATTTACGTAGATACGTAAATGCATTAGTATAAACTAAAAAAAAAATTAGTATAAGAAAAGTATAAGTGTAAATATAGACTTAATTTTAAAATTTTAAGTCTAAGTATATTTAATTTTCATTGAAACAAACAATATTATTGGTGAGAACCAAAATGTTTTTATTTATGTGCTGTTTCACTCAAGCAGTCACGATACAGAGTATTTTAATATAAGCCGTAAAGTTTCTGGCTATGGCTTCAATTTAAAGTTTATATCAACGTATTCATAATGGATTATTATCTTATTAATTTTTCGCATTGGTTCGGGTGGTTCGTCGGTCCACTGTTGGCGAGCTCCGTAGCGAATGGTTAATTATTTTAATGAAGGATTAATCGAATTCTTTGTTAAGGAGATAAAGGAGACTGTGCGCCGTCGTCACATGTCACGTGTATTAAATATGCGCACTAAACCGTTAAAATATCGCTCTCTCACAGGACAAACATGCCGCGCCGTGTGTGGTCCACTGCGTCCTAATGGAAATCAAGGCAAATTTCAATATTTATCAACAAAATGTAAACTCAATGGTCCACTGAGATATGCACTTATGCAAAATACTTATTAAGTGGAAGTATTGAGTTTAGAATGGTGGCATTTCAGTTACTTACTGTGCTTTTAACCGGCTTTAAGTTTGAAACAACTGCCTGTTGTAATTCTAGGTTTATACACATTGTATACATTGTTTTCGCTAGTTTTGATTAACTCATCGCCATAGTTGCGAGCCTAAACTCTAGCGACTTCTGTTATCAATAAAATGTATGCATAAATTTTATAGGAGCTAATTAGAGATGAAAATCATAAGTCTTAAAAATCTAGCTTAAACCTATTTACCAAAATGGAACACAATTTTTATTATAAATTGTGCCGAAAGATTCACAGTCTAGCAATGATTTAAGCGCGTCTTGTTCGTCAGAGGTAGTGGTTCTCGTTAAGGGTGAAGGTACAATTAACCGATTACTGTGAAATAAGCGTGGCCGGCCACAGATGCTCGTCAACTCGACCCCGGGAGCAAGTTCAGGGGTGGCACCCTAAAGTAAATGATACAGAATATCAACAAAATTGTAAAAGTAAGAATTTCTACGCAAAATACGCGATGAGACGTGAAGTTGCAGACACCAGCCCGTCATACTTCTACTACTACTAAGTAAGAATTTCAAAGACTTAAGAGCGTGTATTCGATTCGTGACGAAAACTTCTTGTTTTCGCGTTTTGCCCAGAGCAATATCGTAATGATGTGAGCAGATTATTTAAATACAGTTTTCGAAAAGATTAAGTTTGATTTAGGCAGCTACGGAGTAAAAGTATAATTTTTAATTAAGGTTTTTTGAAGCGAAGACAATTCTTTCATATCGTTTTACGAAAATAGACGTCAGAGTTAACTTTCAGGACGAATACTACCATTACATTATGCCAAAATATTTTGTTTTATGCGTTTTTCCAACAGGATATACAGTCATAAAGACAGCTACAGAGCCAAAATTACGAAAATATTAGGTACTATTATGTATTAAAAAACAATGTTGAAAAAGTAGAAAATCGGTTTACTTTGTCAATTTTTTTCACCAGTATTTGAATAAAAACATAACTGATATATTTATTTTATGAAAGTAAATGTTATGCTTAATATACAGAATATATTTTAGTCCGTTATACGAGCTCATTTATTTTAGACAATTATTTTAAAAAGCACTGTAAAACATCGCGCGCTGTCGTTTGCCGATCAATTTCATTGATTCGTGCTTATTTCGTGCATATATTTTTTTCTGATGCACAAAAACAGACCATTGTATTGTACTAGTGTGTGTCAATGCTGCTACGCCGTTCTAGCAATCGTTTAGATTTTGAGTTGCGCTAAATCGAATACGCGCCCTTAAGACTAAACTACTGCTGCTAACTACTGCTGTCTCTATCACTTTATGTCAAAGTGTGACAGTACAAGACTTAACGGCGTCTTAAAAATAAGTCGCGTTTGAATATTTGGCCATTAGCCATCTATTTACTTAAGTACAGCAGAATTTATTTGGCAACTAGACATTTGTAATCTTTTTTCATGATATTAAAGGAGACGCCTTACTCTATGCCCTTTGAATAAGTAGGACTGGTAAACGGACCTTGTAAATGACTCTCTCCTTACGAACGGTGTTCAACTTAAAAGAAGAATGAAATTACTTTGATAATAGCGTCGAAGTTTGATCGAGCGCACAAAACTTACTAAGTACCACGAAAATAAAGACCTACCTAATTAGAAGAGACAATAATATGTGAGGCGAAAATAAATATTTTTGGTTGAGGGACAATTCTGTTCTTCCTTACGAAGTGTCAAGTGGCAACCTTGCCCACGAAGACGTTTGCCTCGCCTTTGTCGGCACACAGTGTCTTGTTGACATTTTGTAGGGCAAATCTTCATTCCGCGGCCCCTTTGATCCCAACCATCACCGTATTATTTAATTTTGATGTACATACGCCTCATACGTTTTATAAATAATGTAATTGGACTATTCTTGACGTTTTTTTAAGCGAATCATACTGGAAAAGGACTTAAATTGATGGAGAACTTTTGTTCTTCCAATCTGTGCTGTCTCATTTCAGAAATTCTCGTGTTCACCACTTAGGATTTAAATTAAAGGTATTATCGAAATTTTACTCACCACACTTACCGGGAATGACCCTGAGCTCCTCGTTGGACCCCTCCATAACCCTTTATTTTATTTCAAGGGTAAGTAAGAAACTTAAATAGTTACCAATTTCGAAAATATTTATTGGAATTCCAACACCAAAATGACTTACAAAAACAATAACATACAAGAGTTATCACAAGGCCTAGGTGACACCACCACTCAATTGACATACTTTTTATTAGCTGTCAGAACGCGTTTTCCCATAGATTTCGGATGGCAATTTTTACTTATGACGTCACTTCTAGATAGTCATTTGTCTACACAACTGACTACGTAGTTAATAATTTCTAAGCAACTAAAAATCCAATTTTACAGTATTTTGGGTGCCGGATGCGAATAGGGTGTATTCCTCGAAGCGCACCTATTTTGAAACGCACCGCACCCGTCAGGTGCGCTTAGGAAATTAAATTAAAAATATTGTCTGCAATATTTAAGCTGAGCTTACACCCCAAGAAAGGATATAGGCTACTTTTTAAACCGCGACTTCTTCTGCATTCGCGATAACCGACACACACGTACAAGATCGCAGGCATAAAGACCATGAATTTTAAACACAAACTTTTTAAATGAATGGTTTTCTTAGGCTATTTGATGGCTGAATAACTTAAATATATAAACATCCTTGTAGGTATGCGCTCCTAGAAGCTTTTAAAATGGAAACTAAAACCTTTTGTAAGTACCTATCGGTATGGAATGAGGTTGTACTTTCAAGAAATGAGTTATCCTTGATGCACCTGCTAGGTTCCGCCTACCTCCAAGCATGACCTCAAGACTATCAGCTGATTGGTCTACAAGTACATACATAGGTGTATACATTAAATAACTAAGGCAGTACATTTAGTACGCGATAGTTTTTCAGCAGTAGTAATTACAAGTTCGGTACGTTGCGAGTCAAGAATTGTAATGACACAATTATGTTTTTTAGTATAGAATGTATAAATGAATTGCCATTGCCGATCATGATTGATTGTAGAACTTGTTGATGAGTCGGTTTTTGCTTCATTTGAGCGATGTATTATAATAAAGTAATGAATTTTCATTGTAATGATGACCATGGAACTACGTGGTCTTGACATACAATATGTTATTATTGGCGTCTTAGTTTTTATGATTTAAGTAGGTAGGTATGCTCTTGTATGTATTAATTATAGGTATTTTAAAGTTATTGTGAATCTATTTTCAATGTTCGTGCAATATTAGATGCCGAAATACTATTCATAGAACGAACGTCGTCGTCTTCTCGTTGGAAACACGTCGCTGGCTTTAATGTAATTCAAAGTTTTGTTAGTTACACATGTAGAAATAAAATAATAATCAATTTTATCGTGCATCCACAATCATACTGTAATTGAAGCAGTAAACATGCAATCAAAAATATCTTAAATATTCTTTGAACAATTCAGGTTCATAAAACGCATTCAAAGAACCGTCGTCGTTGTAAAATAACAAATTTGATTTTTATTAATTGAACTGCCACGCAGAGCAATCATGTGGCAGCTAAAAACAACAGGCTATACATCTGCCCCATTTATTAATACCACTGACAATAAAACATTTGAAACACGTTCTTGCGAATCAATACTCGGTTCTGCGATATGAATTATTTATGTATTTTATTGTCGCTTTATCGCCTGCATCGTGCACCCTCTGGCCGGCGGATGCCGCATCTTGCTTGAAATAATAATCAGAACATAATTTTATTTTTGACAAATAACTGGTCAGCGTATGTGTAGTCAGGTTTTTGTTGCGCGGGCGCGGCGCGGCGGTCGGCGAGCACCGATGCCACGGATTCCGGGTCCCTCGCTTTATTGCCTGAATAAATATAAGAAGATGCTGTCGGTATTCCGATCTCGTGTAATTGTCCCCGATGAATGCGTCGCAAGAAAGTGCCTTGTACAAAGGCCGGTACTTACATACGCACCTAGTTGAGCCTACCTTTTTCTTTGCATGATGGTTGGTCCATTTATTTTTATTTGGGTGTACGCTTGTAATGTAAAATTAATAAATCATTCGACTGAATAAAAAGGATTACTGACCTCCCGGCTCGGGTTCTGTGGCTGTGGCTGTTTACATATATATCCTAATCACAATCTGAACGTGAACTGGGGGCCAAGTCTGCTATTTTTATAATTTCGTCATTCCAACACGATCCCATTGTCATTTTGCTAAAAGTTCGTAATCTGCTAAATTCATAATGATCGATCATTGACTGCACAATGACGTTCTAAATGGTAGGTCACTGATCAAAGGAACAAAATTTTAGCAGATAAGTCAGTCATTATTTTGTACGAGATTACCATCATATCATTTCTTTCAATGGCGTGTCAGTGGTTGACCATTGGAAAGTCATAATGACGCCATTATATTAGTAGATTACCAAACTTGTCAGAATCAACAATTATGAAATCAATGATAGACCATTCTGACACTATTGTAATAGCAGACTTGAGGCCCTGTGCGATTGTTAAGATTTCAGTGAATGAATCGGTTCTAGAATTTTTAACGATTTTTCGATCGCCACATATACAAACGTTTTCCTGGATGTAAGTGTAAATATGATCATATTCTTAAATATTATCGTTTTTTCAAAAGTTCACAACACAGCTAACGAAACTCTGTAAGAAAAGGTGACTTCTTTGGACCTAATAGTAGAATACGTTAAATATGCTTGAATGACTCAATTGTGACCAGTTTTATCGTTTGTAGCGATTAATTGTGTGATCTGTTCCATCGTCCAAACACAAACAAAATCGTTTACCCTTATGCCGCACAACTTCCTGCATGATCACAACCTATAAAACACGTTACAAATCAATCAGCGAACAAACGATGCTAAAAAGGCTATTGTAATAAAGTTATGTATCCGAACGCAACGGGACGTGTTTCAGACAGATATTAATCGTAGTTTCGTCTGGATACGCGTCAAGCTCGCTACAATATAGAAAGTAACGCCCGCCGCCGCGGGTATTTCTCGCTTGACAATGTATAAATCATTGTCATATCAGACCAGAGGCGCTGCAACTATGGTCAGCTCATTTGGTCAGTCAAATGATGCCTTCAGCTTAAGCTGAATGATGAATGGTGTAGTCGATTTGTGGTTTAACTTTGAAGCTGTTTCATTAAGCGCGTAGTGGTCTATATGGGTCCTATTAGGGCTCGTTTATCGCTTGCTGCTGTGCATATTCCTTTGTTCATTTACTGAATGCTATGAAACTCAAGGTTACTCTTTTTGCCAGTTAATCAGTAAGGAGTAGTAGTAGTAGTAGTATGACGGCCTGGTGTCGGCAACTCCACGTCTCAGCGCGTATTTTGCGTACAGGTGCATTCGATCCACCCCAGCTCCCCAAGAAAGGCCAGCAGCGCCTTGACGTCGCTGGCGATCTCCCATAGGTTACCTGGGTTACCGAAGTGCTTTGCCCTGTATGACGCAACCTCAGGGCAGTTTAGAAGCACAGGGGCCGCTGTCTCGTCCGCCCCCATGCAGGCTCTGCACAGTGGGCTGTCTGTGACTCCTATGACAAAAAGATGTTTATTGAAAGACCCATGGCCAGTTATGGCGGATGTGACCACACGTAGCTGTTGTTTGGACAGTCGGAGGGCTTGCCTTGTGAAGCGGCCCTCAATCGCAGGAAGAGCCTCCTTGGCGTGCCAGTAAGGAGTAATAGTCTATTGGTTTTTGTCACACACACGTCAATACCTCAGCCTTCTACTCTATCTACCACTTTTCAGATTATCTAAAACTGCATTCAAAATTAGCTAGCTTTTACCTTTTAATTTTGTCTCTATTCTCAAAACTGTTATTCCATAACTCAAAATCCGCAAAGCCTCTCTTTCCATTAAGTTATACGAACGTGTGCAGCGCAAGTCAGTTGGAATGATCAGGTCTCGATCGATCTGGTTGACTTAATGAGTCGTGGTTGTCAATCGACTGTCTCTTAACCGCCCGAGGATCGTATGCAAAACCAGCTTCGATATAAGGCCCTTTCGTACACCGGACTTTTTTACGAAAACTTTTTGTTGCTCTAATTTGGACTTAATTAAAACGAAATAAAGGAACGCAGCGTGTGCCCAATGACATTTAAATGCATTTCGATATTTAAATTAGTTACGACGTCGTTGCGTGGACAGTGATAATATGGATGTGTTCGGTTGGTTTATTTTTAGATGGCTCGTGATATCTTAAAACATGTTGAAAACATACAACTAAAAAAACAATAACAAATCCAATGCCTAATTGATTAGGAAGCAATGACGGCAATACCTGGTCAAAGAACTGAAAAATTCCTTTTTGCAGACGACAATTTACATGAACAAATTCAAATGGTTTTGTATCTTTTATTCAATGTGGTCTCGGAGAACAAGCCGTCAAGAGAATATTTTTTAAGAGCCATCATCATCCTAAAAACAAGTTCAATTTATAACATCGGAAAAGGATTATAACAAAAACATAATATTATGACTTTTATGTTCAACATACCAACTACAAAAAGGTGGACAAAGATTTATCGGATGCTTTTAACCTTTATTGTGTGCGAACATTTTGTTTATACGAAAAATCGTGGCAATCGGTGTTTTTTATCAAAACTTGCCTTTTAACAAATGCCCGGGACAGATTGCGGTATGCCCGATGGTCGCGCAACGGCCACAAAGTATTTTAATTAATGCTACATCAGAGGTACATAAATTTCCAGTTCATTTTGCTGATTAAGGTTTTCGGTTGGCGACATCACTTGTTGGTGTGTTTCGTAACTCCTTGCAATGAGGTTTATGAATAGATATAGCGTTTTTGCTAACAATTTGGAAAGACAAATGGTAGAGCGATTTGTTTTAGCGGAAAATTATTTAATAATTTATCAATAGACCAAGGCAGCATTAAATAAGTATTAAGCTTCACCAACGTTCAATATAACGGGAACGTTAATGACTTTTCAATTAAAATCTCATTAACTACTGTATAAAATCAATTTTATGCACCATAAACGGAAATTGCATGCAGAATTTATTTTTATTCAATCATCCAGTGCTTCCTTCTATTTTAATGTTATGACCTAAATCGATTGCCATTAAATAAGGCTTTTTAACAGTATTTTCTAGAATTTCTTAAGTTGAAAACTTCTGCAATGTCATTACAAAACCCAAATAGGTAAAAAGTGAAAACACCAGGAAACCAGACGGGCATTGTCAACGTAATGTGTGCTAATAAAAACGGAACGTATTGTACCGCTACCGAAATCTGCTTGGCGCAGGAAGTGTACGCGTGCTCAGCTCAGTAAGTCAGTACATTGCAGCGTTCCAAAGCGTGCATTATTCAATACAATATTATCAATAAATTAATGCTCACATTCGGACGCCACCACACATACTAATGACGACACGCGGCGAATCGCTTTTTGCGTCGCCGTCGAACCATTCAGCTCCATTGATACGGAGCAAGCAAAAACTGGTCACTGATCATGTACGTGAAACTAACTAACATTGCCACTTTTTGTTTTCGTTTCGACAAGGACGTGATTCCGTTTTTGTTTTGGTAAAGCAACGTGAATATTTAATGTGGTAGGTAGTCAGAGTACCTTTACAATTGTTCGTTGGAATTTAAGTTCTGAGAGCATATAGTTATTTCTAGGTAGCGAATGCTAGGTTTTCTTTTTATTTTCGTTACTGTACGTGTAGGACTTGTGGAATACATACATATCTCATACATGCCTTGCCTATGTTTTATAATTTGTATAAGGTAGGTCATGTATTTACAACTTCTTTTAATTTTAGGTATAAATATCTATTTTTAACCGATTTCAAAAAGGTTCTCAATTCGATTGGTATTTCATTTTATGTATGTACACCGTTACGCTGAGATGATTTATGATCCGATTTAAGTGATTCTTCTTTAGTTTGATGCGGAATAGTTGCCATTTGGTCCCATAAAAATTTAACATAGTTTGCCCAGAAGTTTTCATTTTATGAACATTTCTTTTTTTATGTTTGCATATCTTTTTGCAGTGTAGTCCGATTTCGATGATTCTTTTTTTAATTGATAGTGTAGGTTGTATACCTCAAAGGTCCCATATAAATTTCATGAAAATATTCCACCCCTAAGGGTAGAATATTAAGGGACGACTGAATTTTTTAGTGTCACTGTTTCGTAATTCATTTGTATGATAGGCACTAAAAAGCGAAAAAAAAGTTTTTAACCAAAAAGACAACCGCCTTCAGAAAGTAAAAAATAACTTTCGATTCGCAAGTCGGTGGCAATACAAAACAACAAGCAAAACCAAAGCCACCGACTTGCGAATTGAAAGTTATTTTTTACTTTTTGAAGGCGGTTGTCTTTTTTGTTGAAAACTTTTAAAATTAAATAAATTACTTATATTTCAGTATGGTGTCAGTAGTTTGACAAAAAATAAAAACATATCATATTGATGACGCTGAAGTAAGATTGCGATTCGATTTTAAACGTTATTGATTACGAGAATTGACTTTCTGATTTTAGACTATATAAAGAAAGTACTGCTGGGTCGCGTAGCCAAGCCTCCCAAAGCGCAAGAATCAAAATTAAGTGGAAAAGCGACCTTTTTATGTGGCAGCTTGCGTAGGCCGTTTTGTACGAAAATAATACAATGACATTTACTAATTACGGGTTTACACCTCAAAAAAATCACCTGATATTATTTTAACACTTAAATTAATTATAAACATTCATAAAACACTTTGATCCAATCAACATTCAGCACCATATTGTAAATATCATCATCTCCCATAACTTATACGAGTTATAAATGTATGCTGATTGGAAGTTTACGAAGGCAACTGTTTTGTTGTATGTACCTAATTAGTATTTTATGTGTATTGTAAAGGAAGCATGTAATACCAAATGCTATAAAATGGGGTAACGCGGTGATGCATTGTTTAATGGTCATACGTTATTGAATGCCGAATATACTGAATATAGCGACCCGGCTTCGCATTTCTTCGCACTTCTCGTTAAATGGACTATCCAACACAAAAATATTTTTTCAATTCGATTCGATTCCTGAGATTAGCGCGTTCAACCAAACAAACAAACAAACTCTTCAGCTTTATAATATTATAAAGTATAGATATAGATTACAGACTCCTCTAACATGTAATATAAAAGCCATTAAAAGCAAGTTATATACAGGCATCATGCCTGTAAAAAATCGGGATTTTCTCAAATTTCCAATTTAAGTTATGTACAAATAAGTCTATAATTATTATTCCCGGTAAAGAAATATTTCTATTCGCTAAGAACAACAATCAATAAGCTCAAAATTATATTTTACAGGAGTCGGGAACTCGTTGGCGCAGTTTCGATGGGTCTTAGACCAAGGTTGCTATTGTTTCCGCTTTGATTGGAACTAAACCCTACATTTATTATTGTGCCATCAATAATCAACGACCATAAATGTATGGAGGTGTCGTATGTCCACCTGCGTGCGTCATTTGATTTAAGGTATATTTTCGCACAGGACAAAAAATGTTTACAAGACGGTTCTTTCACCCAGTTCGGTCGACCACCCAAAAAATAAAATATTTGCCCGTTCTCATCGAATTCTTTGAATGCAACGTCCAACACCCGCTTATCTTAAACGTTTCCTCCAGTCTCATTAAACACGTACTGACAGCGATGATACTCGGCAGATCTGCTCCGGGCCTCTGCGGGTGTCTCATTAACTCACGTTATTATTCCGCGGCCATCTTGTCGCGCGTCAATTTGCGCGTCGCGTGTGACGATGCTGCGCACGCGCCGAGCACAGCTGTTGCTGGTGTAACTGTGCTTAAGATTTTTCGAGTTTGATTTTGGTTTTAACGGCTATTTTTAAGCTTCAGGCTCTCACGATGGGATAGGTTGATTGACTGTTTTTATTTTTACGTCCATTTGGTATATTTTTTATCATCATACATATTCCTAAAAAATATAGAAGTAATGTAAAATAACGACTTGCAAAAATGCAATTTATAACATAGCGTTTTATTATGATGGTGCCGAAAATAGGTTCTAATTCTAATTAATTATCATCACTTTATGCCGTAGTAAAGACATCAACGAGTTGCTTTTTGTGATAATCAAAATGTTGAAACTTTTTTGCTATTGGGTTATATAATTCGTATTTGTAATATTTTTTTATAAAATAATTCCAATAAATCGTATTATAATCCCATTTGTTTGCATTCTATAACGTGTATAAAATATGAGAAATTAAATACAATTATGGATCGTGTTAGTAGACTCGTTGAAATTCTTTCAAATTTTGACATCACATCAGTAGACTATGATTACGTGGTGATTGTGTTTATTTCTGCAAAAACTGTGGAAGCACTCAAGTGCATCATGTCCTCCGGTCGCGGATATAACGCGTCACTTCGAAGGCCGTTTTCGTGCTTAGAATTAAAACGTGTCTAACGAGCGAGGCGACCTCCTCACAGACGACGACGTTTAATTGATAAATTCCCGAGAATAACGGCTTTGTATCTAATTGAATAAATTGAATTATTTCAATAAGAAAGGGCAGGCGGCGGCGCCACGGCAAATTGTGCCTACTCGTGCCGTTTTCCTTTTGTAGTTGTTGCCGCGCCGACGCCCATTGGTTCATTTTAATGAGCTCCGATCAATGGGCGTAATTATTTCTTGTATCATTCTTTGTCCGACGCGAGCACGCTGTCATCCTGTAAGGCTTGCCTGCCTTACATACGCACTTGTGCGAGTTTTTGCAACGGTTTTTGGTGAATATCCATATAGAGAGATCGGAACAGGGCCTCCGGCGATATCGACGCTGGCGTATCGACAGCAACATATCGATGCCAGATATATCACGGTGAAGCAATCAGTCACACTTAATCACTCTAAGGTACGATCATATTTTTGGGGTGATTTGTTGATGACGTACGAACAAGTCGTTAACATAATTTATTTATAATTTGAATTACGGTGTAAATAAATTGATGAAGTCATTTTGCCAAAACTTTTACAAACGACCGTGTGACATCCACTCATCCATGGTATAGGTAGGAAAAGAGTTTTTTTAATGTTAAACTTAATTCCGGGTTTAATAGAGAATTATAATCGCTTCACATTGAAAGCGCTACGACGACGGGTACTTTGTTCGCGCCGCAGATAAGTTAGCGAGTTCCAATTATCGAGTAGTGCCGGTGCGTATGGAGGACGCAGTCCACCGATGTCGAACAATGCATAACAAAATAACTACAATGCGCAGAGAAATAACAGTAAAACTAATAAGATTGTTTATAAATAAAGTTTATTTATGTTTTCCATGTTCTTGGCCAGCATACATTAAAGCTCCTTCTTGCACTTTCTTAAGTCGCAGGTCGAACTTGAAAGAGTGCAGCCGAAAATGGACTCTTCTAAAGTTCTAAATATTTAGCCTAGTTGGAGACTTCGGAGGGATCTTAGAAGGTAATGGGCGACTGACATATATTGTATTTATTTGAAGGTGTATTTTGTAACTTTTAATTCCTATACTTAATCTTCTACTTGTTAATCAAATATTATAATATCAGGGGAGGAGCTTTTCTTTTTGACTGCTTGAAGTTAATCTTAGTGTTGTATTTTTCAGTTTTCTTATGTAAACCTTCTGTAATATTTCTATATATTGCAGATGCCTTGTTGCAGTTGCCGTAAACGTAGGTTGAGGTACTTACCTACTGTTTTCATGTCACTTTAATGAGACATGCGTACCTACATAAGTAACTGATGTAAAAAAAACTTTACATAAAGTGTGGATTTCACTCTTATTTATTGAAACGAAACCTCTTTTATATATTGGCTGTTTATAAAACAGGTGAAGGTTCAAATGAAATACTGTGTTATATTTATAAAATATTATTTTTACGTTCAATGGTTTTCGGTTTTATTATTCAATTTGTTTTCAGTCCAGAAAGCAGTGTAATGTATCGAAACAGATATTCTCTTTGTAAACTGGGTCTTGTATTTGGCTTTTGTCCAGTCAGTGGTTACCTAAATGTATGTACATTCGATTATTGCTTAAAATGAACAATATTTCCATTTTATCTTAAAAACAGATAATTGTCGTTTAATTCGTTTTTTCTTTTCGCACATTTCAAACCCATTCGTTCACACGTCTCCAAAATTTAAACAAGTCATTAAAAACGTTTTACAATTAAAAATGCACATAAATGTGGGCAGGTGTGATGTGGGCCGTAAAAGTTCGAATATAACTTATAATAATTGTTCGTGAGTTTTGATGTTTATGACCTTATGTCTGATGCACTGGGGTCAATGACTGAATGCTGCATTGGGAAAAAATAAGTCATCGCCAATATTCTTCATTCGAGCTTCAAAAAGCTGGAAAAGCTACGCTACCGGATACTATTACTTATCCAAGGTGGATTTGTTTCTCCAGAACTCATCGAGCTTCATGACCTCGGCTCTTTTCTTGTGGTCGCCACTGGTGATTCTGGCTTTTAAGAGTTCAATAGTTGAGGTGGTTTGGAATAGTGTGGCGGGCTAGCGGATATGTATTTATGCTATCAAAGGAAGCAGGTGGTGGTAGTCTACATTGATTTCCAAAAAGCATTTGATACCCTGGAGCACCACCAGCTGCTTCAAGCCATGGAGGAGTGTGGCGTTGCGGGACCACTTAACAGGTGGTTCCGTGCCTACCTTACAGGCCGGGCTCTGCGAACCGTCATTGACGGCGTCGTTGGAGAGCCCAGATACGTCACATGCGGTGTGCCAACCGGTTCCGTGTTTGGTCCCGTCGGATACATCATGCATGTCAACAGCATGTGCAATGTAGTGCGAAACTGTCGCATATACATGTATGCTGATGATACTTGTTTAGTGTATGCAGACAAGGAGTTAGATGTAATTGAAAGGAATATCCAGGAGGATTTCACTAACATAATTAAATGGGCACATGATAATGGGATCATAATAAATATAAATAAAACTAAGTGTATGCGTATACGGTCTCCTTATCTTAAAAACTGTGGGCGTCCGCCGCGCGTCGTGGGACATAGTTATAAGTGCTTGCACGATGGCGACGCGACGAACTGTGCGTGTGCAGATATTGAGGTGGTGGAGGAATACAAGTACTTGGGTTTAGTTTTAGATAACAGCTTCTCGTGGAAAACACACATAACACACCTATGTAACAAACTCAGATTAGTGCTTGTAAAGTTCCACCACCTTAGTTTTGTACTGGATAAGGCCACGTTGTACACGGTCTACTATGCGCTGGTGGACTCGCTGCTCTCTTATGGACTGGCGTGTTATGGTAATACATTTAAAACCTATTTAGATAAAATAAAGTCATTACAAGTAAGATTCATGAAACTGTTAGTTAATAAAAACACCAAAAAACGTTGTAAAAAAAGTAATTACGAAGAATTATTCTTAGAATGTAAGATGTTGCCGGTTCATCAAAAGGTGGTATTGTTATTGGCTTTAGAAAATTATGGCAAGGACAAGTTTAAAATCAAGACGGTACACGTAAGGCCACAAAGGAATAAAAACACTAAAAGATTTGTAGTACCCACTTGTACTAACTATTATGGACAAAGATGTAGAAAATGCTTGGTACCAACAATTTTCAATGACATGCCATTCGATTTAGAGAGTAGCTGTACCACAAAAATGTCTTTCAAAAATAAAGTGAGAAAGTTTATTTTTAACACTTTGTGTCAAAACCTGTTATATGGTGAGTCATAGAACATAATATCTATGATATTGTGTTTCTGTTTGTTTGTTTGCGGTCTGGCCGGCGTTTGTTTGTTTATGTTAAATACCATTACGCAATTTAAAACAGTTAATTATATCGTTGTGTAACAGTCAGCCTTTGTGCTGCTGCTAAATTTTTGTGTTTAGTTTAGTAGGTACTAACAGAAAGTAGTTACACGAAAGTAAATAAAATTGTATAATATGGGAGCTACATCTGCCAACAAACTGCTTTACAGTTTGGCAGAAGTATCATTTTTTGTAACTCTAAAAAAAAAAAAAAAAAAAAAAAGAAAAAAAAAAAAAAAAGGAAAATATCGTGAATTACGTTAGTAAGAGCGTAATAATAACCCGCGCATCATGGTTTAATTCAGTAAGTGAATAGCTATAATAGACCTATCCTTGAATCCTTGCGTCCGTAACTTTCCTTTCCTGTTCTTTTATAAAATCAACCTATGACTACCTGTCCGTCTTTCATAACTTTTAACCGTCTTCAAAAAAAAAGGAGGTTAGCAGTTCGACCCGTATGTTTGTATGTATGTATGTTTGGCTGCGATTGTCGCCCGTTTGGCTGAACCGATTTTGATGCGGTTTGCAGAAAAGTGTTTGTTACATTCTGTAGAAGGTTTTGTGTATATCAAACAGGAATTTATTCAGCGCTTTTTGAAAAAAACAACAAAAACCGAGAAGACCTTTTCGTTTCTTCCATCTTTCCATCTTTGGAGGACTTTCAATCTTTGTTTTAACTGTGTTGCCGTTCCTTAATGGATTTGGGTGTTAACGACGCACTAATAAGTGTAAAATAAAAACATTTTTAAAGGCGGTTCTCTTTTTTCAAAAAAGTTTTTATTAATGTAGCGGTCATCTGTGTCAGAATGACATACATCGTGTAAACATCTATAACATATTAGGTCCTTACATATGAAATTGCCGATACTTAATACTGGCAACTTTGAAATCAAATATTTTGTGTTTGATTAGGAATTCCAAATTCAAAATTATTTCAAAATAAAGACTTAAGAATATTGTTTTAAAATTCGTGTTTCATTTGTTTTCACGTCATTTGTTTGGGCTTGAAAATTGCTATAGCAACAACAAAGGAGAAATTAAAAATTCGCAGTATTTACGAATATGAGTTCCACCGTGGCACCAGCGCAGCAGAAACAGCTCGAAGGATTAACGACGTGTACGGGTCCAAGCACCGCTAACGAACGAACGGTGTGTTTTTGGTTTCAACGTTTCCTTTCTGGAAATTTTGATTTACAAAATGAGCCTCGTGGACGACCGGATACTCAAGTGAATAATGAAGAATTAAAGGCGATAGTGGAAGCGGATCCATCTCAAAACACTTCTGAATTAGCAGCAGCCTTTGGAGTAAGTGACAAAACAATCATTATCCATTTGCGTCAAAATGGAAAAGTGAAAAAGCTCGAAAAGTGGGTACCGTACGAATTGACTGAAGCACACCAACAAACACGCGTTGGTTGCTGCGCTTCTTTGCTCAATCGTCACAATAATGAGGGAATTTTAAATCGTATTGTCACTTGTTATGAGAAGTGGATCGTGCACGATAATCGCAAGCTATCATCAAAATGGCTTAACCCTGGAGAACCGGCAAAACCTTGCCCCAAGCGAAAACTGACCAAAAAGAAGATTCTAGTTAGTGTTTGGTGGTCGTGTGCTGGTGTCATCCACTACAACTTCTTGAGATCAGGCCAGACGATTACTGCAGACATGTATTGTCAACAGTTGCAAACAATGATGGAAAAACTCACCATTAAACAACCGAGACTGGTCAATTGCTCTAGCCCATTGCTCCTTCAGGATAACGCTCGACCACATACTGCACATCAGACGGTCGCCAAGTTAGAGGAGCTGCGACTGGAAACTCTGCGTCGGCCACCATACTCTCCAGATCTTGCCCCAACCGATTACCACTTATTCCGAAATTTGGACAACATTTTACAAGGAAAAAAATTCAATTCTGATGAGGCAGTCAAAACAGCCTTCAAGCAGTTCATCGATTCTCGCTCCCAGGATTTTTCTACCAAAGGGATCAATGAGCTTCCGATAAAATGGCGGAAGTGTATCGATAACAATGGTGCATACTTCGATTGACTAAATATATAATTTCTTTTAAAAAAGATATTTTTAATTTTTTGATACCGAGCGGCAATTTCATATGTAAAGACCTAATATAAAAAATGGCAGTACTTGACATAATCACCAAAAATGTTTCACCATATAAAACAAAAACCATCGAGCTCATAAATGAGCTCAATAGTGTTTTGTTATTACTAGGAAATAGTAGATACAATAATTGTATTTTATTTAATATTGTATTATTTTAGACAGATCATGCAGAGGAATAAAAGGTACTTATTTGTTTTTTGAGACGTACCTATCGTCTTTTTTTAACTATTAGCATTTACTTTTTTTTTTCAATTGCATCTTGCAGGTCTACCTAGGAAGTAATTGGCTGCTTGCAGTTAACTTTAAATTAAAATTAAAAAAAAAACTTAAACGCTAAGCACAGATGATATAGCGCTAGGGGTACCCTCAGTGGCGTAAGGGTTCTCGGTTTAGGGTCTCACTGGAGAAGGACAACAGGGGATCCAGCCGGGATGGAACCAATTCCACCCAGCACTTGGTACAGGCTTATTAAAGATTTCCATGTCTCGATCGTTCGCTGTACTCATTCATGTTGATAAGGTCGTCAGTCCATCGCGGTGAAAGTCGCAATGTTTCTTTATGCTAAGCTTTTAATCTAAAGGAAAAAACGCCATCTCTGAACTAAAATTTAAAAACACCGTTCTCTAAATGCCGCCAATTATGGCACTTAAATCCCCTAGTGAGTGTAATCGGCACCTCGAGCCACTCATTACCTTTAATTTCTTAATCGTGGTTTTAATTGAAATGTGAAGCTACTTCGATAACGAGGCACACGTTAATGTTCGCGCCCGATTAAACTTAGTTTTATCTTTTTGACAACTGGTAGCTTAATGAATGTAATGACACATTACGCGTTTCGCAAAGGGCTTTAGTGTTGACCACTTAGCGAGTCCGCTTATCGGCGGTGGATATTATTTCTTGTAATTATGCTGTGTTCGTAATGAGTACACTGGATGATCTTGCGAATCATAATTGCAATAGCGGGTGTGTTTTCATTTGTTTTTGTTTGTTTATACCCCTAACTAGGTAGACTTGTACAGTATGTCTATTCTGTTACAATGTCCCTCGGTGAACACCTAGGTGAAGTGAGCTGTCTTCTGTCCCGATGCTAGGGATTTACAAAGCACTACAATCGGATGACAGCTCTCTTCACCTAGGTGTTCACCGAGGGAGATTGTCACAGAATAAACATACTGGTGTAGGTAATTTGGTATTTAAAAAACTCTGAAGTTTTAATTATTGAATACATTAACTTTGTGACTTTGTTTTGTTACTGTCTTTTTATGAAAAACATTGAAACGCTATTTGCAACAATATTATTCCGTTATATGGGGCAGACATTATTCAGTATTGTAATCTTAAAGCACGTAGAAGGTACTGTAGAGTTTGAATGCATTTAGCATGCAGAAGCCATTAACTATATGGTCGGTGTATGGCTAAACACTCTGCATCCTTGCAGAATAAGTTCAAATCATAGATTTTCTTAGCCTGACCCCTTCAGTGGCACGTTAGATTATCTTGATTACAATGCAGTAATAAATGAAGCTGGTTTAATTCCAAGTAAACCTATTAGAATCCTCATACACCACGCTATAACCCGGTACCTGTAAGAGGCCCTACAGTTGGACCTCTTACAGTAATACAAGTCCCCATAATTAAAGTAACATTTTTTCTAAACGTTTAATTCATTTAATTTAAAAATAAAACTATTTCTTTCTTTCTTAATTAAGTAGGTCTACTTAATTTATTTTTTTAACTCACACAATAGAAACAATTTATAATATTGTTTTACGTTAATTTCAGTTCTAATTATTAGCGATCGATTAATCAGCTCGAGTCATACATAATTAGCGCTGTTTGTCCTGCGCAGACGCAGGCGGCTCAATACATCCCGCTTGTTATAATCACAAGTTGACAAGTCATCAATCTGCTCATTCTCTGTTTGGACTACAATGTCATGAGGTAATTATAAGAAGAATATTGCTTTCAAGACTATTAAGAACATAATTTAAAATATGTTGCCATAAGAGAGACAGAGTTTACCTTCTGTACTGTGTACTTCTGTCTTTTTAAGATTAAATTTACATTTACAGACTTTCAAAACGAAGTTTCAGTAAATTAACAAAAGGGTTATCCGAAATGAAAACAAGCAAAATATGTGACGCAAGGTATTTTCCGCATCATACAATAACAGTCCCTACAAAGTCTCCATGTGCATGGATGTGCATGGATATTTTGAACTGGGGTTATACGGCACACTTTATACATAAAAGTCAGTGTGGGCTTAAATCTGAGTGACCACGCGCAAGTATAAAAGAACCCAGTATTACTGCTCGGTTATAAATCCAACTGAAATCATTAATAGTAGTATAGTAGACCCTTTGTATATGTTTTCAGTCATAAACAGGTGGAATATGAGAAGATATGCTAGTGGCAATAAATGTGGGACTTTTATCAAAATCTGAGCCGTTATTTGACGAATTCATAATCCACACATATGTCTTTGGTTCAAAAACGTGCTTTCTTAGAATCGGTACAATCGAAGAGCTACACATGATTAGTGCTAGACGTAAGCTTCCAGGGCAATACAAATACGCTTGCGCCGGTTAAAACTGAGTTATTGTTGCCAAACAGAAAAATAGCATTCAGTAGATACGATGCCTTAACGGAAAATAATGTGAATCATTTCGCCGAAATAATTCAATTCATCTACCAAGTGGTTTCGTCAAACATACACTTACTTGTAAACAAAAAAATATATTTTAAAACATAAACCCTCACTGATTTATCGTTACAATCAGCATATAACAGGCAATACCTTATCCTGACGAAACTTAATGTGAGCTTAAAGGCCTGCCCACGCGCCCAAAGATTAAAACATCCTAGCATTACCGCGCAGTGATAAATTCAGCTCCTTTTATTGATCGCCATGTTGGATGCTGGCGACATTTGAAATAAGAGTCGTTACGATCGATTTACGATCGCGGCATACCTACCTTACGATTTGCGAAGTGTTCTTTTATTTCGTGGTAAGATACAGAAATAGGTTAAGTGTGCGTGTGAAATATGTGTGTTGTACTTTCGTTGTAATTGGACACAACATAAAATCATTTAAGGAGATGTAGATATATACTTAGGCACTGGTTGTATTTTTGTTAGAGTTCTGGCTCTAAACAAACTGCTAGCTATACAGCTATATTTAGTTCTCATTGGCGTTTTTCTTATATATTTTTTTTTATGTACATAGAAGACTTACAGCTAAAGCAAACAGAACAAAAACAGTAGATTAGACAAACAGCCAATAACAAGTCTTCACTTATAAAAGACAGGACAATACTAATTCCATGGACATTAGGTACAATAAATGGGTGTGTAACGTTTGAAATAATAACAAAAGCTCTAAAGATCATATGATCTAATTTCATCTATCATACTTTTTTTTAATATAACGATGAAATGATTTAGTGAATTATTGATATAATTTCATTTTACCTAATTTTATATGGTATAATAAACATTTTATATAATGCACATTTGAACTAATATTCATATAGTATAATAATCAGTTACTATAACATTCGAAATCTATAAGTAACTTTTAGCATAATTTAGTTATTGAATAATTTGGGTTAGGTTAGGTTAGAACAGTGACCATTAACCAGATTTTCTCTATTGTTGGTGTACCGTATGAGTTAGATGAGGTTATAACAGTGTCCCCTTGTTTCGCAGACAGAAATGTCATATAAATTCGTCTCCCAGAAAATGTTTCATAATTATAATATTTGGTTCTTGTATTTTTATTTCCGCTATTATTGTTTCAAATACTATTTACTTAAATGAAACATATTTCACAGAAACACAGTCCAATGAATTTTTAATCAAATTTTTTTGTTTAACATACTTATCAAACAGTAGAATTATTTTCAACGAAAATGTATATAAACAGACAATAACAAAAATAATTGTCTAAAAGTCAATATGTTGTGCTACAAATTTAATGACAGAAACGAATCGCTGCGAGTCCTAGAGTGCCTAGAGTGTAATTTAAATCCGCGTAGGCGCGGAGGGGCGAGGCGGCCCGCGAGATGAGTAGCAGGTGGTTTTAACGCCCGCCGCCGCGGCTGAGCCGAAGCTGCGGTGGTGAGCGTGAATACCATCTGCGACGATAAGATCGCGTGGGCCCGCCGGAGCCCCGCAACGCCGGAGCCATGACAGAAACCATGCCTGCTGCATGCTGCATGCTCGCTTGCATGATGCATGCTTGCTTGCTTGCTTGCACGCTGCATGCTGCATGCTCGCTTGCATGATGCATGCTTGCTTGCTTGCATGCTTGCTTGCACGCTGCATGCTTTCTTGCACGCTGCATGCTTGCTTGCACGTGGCATGCTTTCTTGCACGCTGCATGCTTGCTTGCACGCTGCATGCTTGCTTGCACGCTGCATGCTTGCTTGCACGCTGCATGCTTGCTTGCATGCTGCAACAGTATGTTTCCTGATATTTACTTATTCATTACAGAATTTTGACTGAAACTTAGTTAATATCAAAATTAGGTCAAATGAAAATTAGGTTAACTGAACGTTATATAAAAAGAGCATTATACAAATTGAAAATTATATGAAATAAACGTTATACTAAATGTTATTAGAGCAAAAGAAGATTATATGAAATATAACATTCGATCACATGAAATTAGGTTATTTGTTTTTATAGCATCTGAAAATTATATCATGTGAACGTTATTTCAAGTGATATTATACTATCTGTTATTATGCCATATATTACACACCCACAATAAATAGCCTACGAATTATTTAATCAGTTTGAAGCCGATTAATCGGAAAAAAAAAAAGCAAATCCGACTTCGTAGCATGCTTAGGAAAACAAAGGTAATGAGGACCTTTTTTTTACGCGGTGGTAATTCTCATGGACTTCCTTCATCGTGGGGGTAATGGAGGGGCATGCCGGAGTCTTACTGGGTAAATCACCGCGGTGTTCCACCTCTGCCTATGGAATGCGGGGGATGCAGGATTCGCATAAGCATTCAATCACCGCTCCCATGGTAATGAGGACCTAATGAAATGTGTGAAGCGATACAGAAAATTTAATTGAGAACACCTTTACGAGCACACTGGTCCGTAAGCAAATGTTATTTGTTTCCCAAACAATAGAATTTGGTTATAAAATGTAATAGCGTTTGGTTGCGGTCGGACGACTTCGGCGGTGTTCGGCTGGGTCCGGACGCGGCAGCCATTCTATTGTTCTACCGCTAATTGAATCGATGCCACTGATAGATTGCGTGGCGCTTGCGGTCGCCGGCACCGAAGGATTTACTTTTACAAATATATTTGTTTTAAACTTTGATTAGCCTTTTAGTTGGAAGGTTAGCAGCTCTTATTAAATAAAAAGGTGTATTTATTTATGAAAAAGTTGAACCTGTTAGCAAAAATCGTTTAAATGGAAAAAACTTGTAATTTCATGAAAAAGATTATTGATCTAGAACTTTTTTTTTAAACGCAAACTGAAATCATTTATTTCAAATAAACCGTTTACAGGCACTTTTGAATTGTCAAGGAGTCAGTCAGTCGGAACGTTGAGGCCAGTTGCTCGTTCCAAACAGTAGTAGGTTTCTATGGAGAAGAACAAGCAAGAAACTCCATGATTTTCTAAAGCCATCTGTTAGATCAAAGAAGAGACAAAATCTCAATACTTTAAAAAGTGATGTTTAAATAATAAAGACAGCACGAGACTTAACGGCATCTTAAAATTGAGTAGCGTTTGAGTTTAACAAAAAACATTTGATGACTAGCAGCAGGTAGCTTAGGTACGCCAATTATTCATGTACGCAAAAGTAGAACAAACACAGGTCATCTTAATGGACAAAACAAAGCAGTATACCTCCTACTCACGTTACTTACGACGATGTATTATGTCAAAATACTGTAAACATTAAATAAATATCTTCCTCAATTTAAAACTTAAGTTTACTACATAACATGTATGTATTGAGTCTGTGGTGTTTAGCCTATTTACGAAAAAAGTTGGCAAACTGTCTGCTGTAGGCAAACCTTCACTACTTCTGCTGCGGTACAGGCCCATAACGGCCTGCCGCGGACCAGCGGTACGTCAGCTGGTGCGGAAGAAGAAAATTATGTCCCTCTCGCTTGTGCGGAACGATTATCTTAGGTAATTGTAAGAGTTCGACAGAGACAAAAAATATATCAGCTTGTAGTCAAAATTGTAGGTCTTCCCCTTCAAAAAATCACGGCAGGCCCTTTTCGACCTACCACGCACTGACGGTGAAATACATTCTACTCAGTGCGACAGTGGGCCTATTTCGACCCACCATCCCAACAGGAAGCCGGCGACCCGATGCCGCACAGAACGCGCGCCCCGTCAGTTAGTGTTGTGCTATCTTGCTGATCTGACGTAGCGTTTGTTCGATATAATCGACAATGGCAAGCAATAAACGAAAAATAAAATTATTCCAAAATAGAGTAGTTCACCCTGCAGTAGGTAATTGATAGTGACAGCAGTGAAGAAATATTTTCCGCTAAGATAAATAAAAAGGATTTACAAACAAATCACCAGATTCACCAGATTCACAGGAAAACTAAGTAAAAACGGTAAGTTTTAAGCAAGCGACGTGACATAGTGTTTACCAACAACTGCCTCACTTTATAGTTCAAAGCGTTCTATCATAACTTTTTATATATATCATTTGAGAACCTATTAATTAGTTCCCAACAGGGAGTCCTGTGGTAAAACTCATATGGTAAATAAATCACCCAGAATTAAAAAAAAAACATTTCAGGAAATTAAGCAAAACCTAAGGACAACGATCATGTTCTTGAGATGAGAGCTAAATATAAAGCTTTT
Source organism: Charanyca ferruginea (assembly GCA_947361185.1). NCBI lineage: Eukaryota > Metazoa > Arthropoda > Insecta > Lepidoptera > Noctuidae > Charanyca > Charanyca ferruginea. The sequence continues at coordinate 10,579,916 of OX376070.1, forward strand.
GTCATTTCTTTAACGATAATACCCCAAGGTAGACTGGTAGAAAATGCCCAAGGCATTAAGTCCGCCTTTGACCAGTGTTTTATTACATTTTGTGCATAAAGTTCAATAAATAAATAAATAATTCTGTTTTATTTTCGATATCCCCTTATAAAACAGTACAGTACAACAAAATAGTATACATCATGTTTTCGCAAAGTTATAGCATTTTAATCTACCCTAGTGCTGGTTGGTCCAGAAAGACCTGCTACGCACTGGCGGAAATATCGTTGGGGGCACATTTCGACCCGCCGCGCCGCCGCCGCCGCCGCACCAGATGAATGTTTATGATTTTACTTGCCGCAATCAAGGTGTTAATAAATCCATACATCTAAACTGAAATTATAAAGAGGAAAGATTTGTTTCTTTGTTTGTTACGATTTAAGTCAAAAATTACTGGTTTGATTTCAACAATTGTTTCATCAATCGTAAGCTACATTATCCCTGAGTAACATAGGCTATATTGCATTATTAAAAAATTAGGAAGCCTCATAGATCGTAGAAAGCCTTAAGAAAATTTACGCGGACAAAGTCACGGGCAAAGTGCTAGTTTAATATATTGTAAATGCAAAAATGAATGTTACGCTTAAAATGTTGTTATGTTTGTTTGTATGTTACGCTTTCACGGCTAAACTACTGAATCGATTTTGATGATATTTGGTGCAGACTAAGCTTAAACCCCAAAAAAGAGCATAGGTAGGCTACTTTTTAATTTGCAGTTTCATTTGCAGACGCGATAACCGGCATTCACGTGGACGAAGTCGCGGGAAAAAGCTTCTAAATAAATAAACTAATGTTTAACCTTCGTTTAATAGTACAAGCGAGCGTTCCCGTAACGAATCGTTACCGCTACCGGACAATGGACAAATCGAATCTGTCACGGGCGCCCGCGCATCGTGCCGTACCGACCACCTCTATTACACGCGTTCAATCAGCTCAATACCATTGCGAGCTTTTTTTCAGGAGAAAAAACATTAAAGGTTCTTTTTTTGTGGCCACTGTGTTCTGAAAGACCAATGATGTAAACTTAAGTGTCACCTAATTGCTGACCTTCTTGACGTCAATGAAAGAATGAATGTTGAATGCAGTTGGAAACAATACCTAATTCTTCAGAAACCTTACCTACATTCTTTTTCAATTTCCTATATAGGTCTTTTTCTGAATTTTGCAGACATAGTAAGAGAAACAAAAACGATTACCGTTTATTTTCTCACATTTCCATGTCGTATTTTCAGATAACATAATCGAGAACTCACTACTTCCTGTGCAACTGACATCTATCCAATGCTATTAGCAGTTTCAATTTGTGTCACAATGTTCAATTTAAACTATTCAGCCAGTCCTCCCAAAGTGAACAAAATACATTTATAGTAATAGAATTCAGAAAATAATACATACAGTTCTCGTATTTTCACATTAAACAAGATTGAAGAATTAAATTATCAGGAGAAATGTATTGGATCGCGGTGTGGCGTTGTTGACGAGAATTAAACCGCGCTAAATAAGGGACGATTGACTGCCATGCGCCTTGTAAGTTGTAAGTTACTGTCTCATCTAATTGAAAGTGAAAGAAATTACCATAAACTGAGCAACATATTCTCAGTTCCATTGCTCGATAATACCTTTGCGAGAAAAGCAAATGTTAATTCTGTTCCCTTGTGTGTTGCCGCTAGTGTACTCGAGTTCATTAAGCTTAATAACATAATTTCGAAAAGTAATTACAACAATAATTAAGTTTGTTCGTCTGTACAACTCAATTGACATAGCTCTTAATTTGCGTGAAGGCGCAACGCATTGATTAAGCAATCTATTCTATAATTCGTAATTACAGTTTATTGTATTGTCGGCGTTATATACGATTAAATTGCTTTGCGTGAGGTGTTCGCTTTGTAGCTCATTTGAGTGGAAACAATAGGGTGCAATAATTCTTCGGAGATTGGTTATTATAGGAACTGCCTCCGATTTGATTAAATGTGTTACGAACTTCGAAGAATTAACAAGACATTAAGAAGCATAATAAATCATTCAAAGTCAAAGCATTAATTTCAATTAAACCATTTACAGGCACTTTTGAATTGTCGAGGAGTCGGTCAGTTGGTCAGAAAGTTGAAGCCAGTGGCTCGTTCCAAAACGTAGGTAGGTCTCTATGGAGAAGAACGAGCAAGAAACTCTACGGACACTCTTTTAAATCCAGTTTTTACTCAATATTGGTTACATTATCCTTGTTGCTTCTATATGTGAAAACAATGGAGGTAAAGAACAATACAAAACATAAAAAAGAATGAAGATAAAAGCCATGGCAGTTAAGATATGATCAATCTCTACTAACAGCGCCCGTTCACGAACATGACGCGTGGATCAGCACCATTCAACTTAACCATTTTGAAGGGAGCCGAATGATCCATTTCGTAGGCATATAATATTGTTGGAAAGGTTCGACTTCCTAAGAACCCGTAAGTTTGTACTTGTTGATTGCTGGCTCCATGAAATACACCATCAAAAAGCTCACAACAAAATACGGCAAGATTCGTCAACGCACGCCCAGAATTGGTTGCAATAAGGGACGTCATGTTCTACGAAATAGCAAGATTCACTCTTCACAGACACATCATATAACCGGTAGCCACGGATACTGCAAAGTCGGTCCCAGCAATCATTTGCTGGGACCCGACTGTTACTTATTTTGACGTTAAATATCACTGTTAACGCAAACTTAAGCTTTACAGTGATTTTTTACACAAAAATATTGTAGCGTGCAATGTAAAGCACGCAATACATTGTGCTTACACGGGTGCACGCCCCAGTACCTACAGGAGGTCGCGAGAATATTTAATGTACAGTTTTAATTAATAAAGTTACCATAAAAAAAAATGACCTCTATATCTCCATAACCAGAGCACAAAGTACGTAAGGCTGCGGCGCGCCCGCGCAGAGAGACCACTCAGAACAAACCGCCATTTTACGCACGCACCACATTGACACTTCGTTTATAGGCATTCTCAAGCACTTTCTAGCAGACTTCAGTCTCGACTGTCGCGTGTTGTCTAGAAATGAAATAAGAGACATTGACATTTCATGACGAACAGGAAAATTTTCAAAGAGTTTTTTTGCAAAGAGTTTCAACCAGTGTCAATAAAATTTCATATTGTCACAAATAAAACCTATAGAGTCAATACAATTTTTGAAGATGGCGGGAGCGGTCCTTCTGTAACCTTAATATTTTGTGACCAGAGTTTGTTCGAGGTATCACCAAAACAAAAAATAATCGCAGAGATAAGAAGAACGTAAAACTTTAGTTTTCGTTAACTGTCTTTTTTACCTGTTATAATGTGAAGAACCTTCGAAATAACGTAGCGTTATTATAGCAGAGGCATTTACAAAGCATACGAAAACGAAAGTTTAGTCTTACTAGTTCGCCCGCCAATTACTGGAAGCGCTTAAACTACATGTTCTTTTATTCTGTCCCGATTCCTACTAAAGCCCTTATTACTTACACTTGGCTAAATTCAGTTGCTACTGAATTCAGTAAAGTGTATCGCATTCGGTAAGTAAGTAGTAGTAGTAGTAAGTAGTAACTGAATTCAGTAGCGACTCAATTTAGTCGACTTAATTTAGCCAAGTGTAATAAGGGCTTAAGCTTCAATGTTTTCTGCAGATACTTGTGCTAATTACTACTACATGGGGTGTACCTTGGATATCTATAGGTGTACCCAATAAAAGCAAAAGTCAAAAGCTGTATTGCTAATAATAGCTCGCAATTTTTTTAATAATGCAATCCAGCCTATTTTGCTCAGGGATAATGTAGCATTATAATCGTCAAAGAATTTTTGAAATCGGACCAGTAGTTTTGGAGTTTATTCGTTACAAACAGATCTTTTCTCTTTGTAATTTGGTTTTAGATTTAGATGACACGGAAATTGCTAGAGATTTCAGGATTGTCGGGAAACTGCATTTTTGGTTGTGGTTGACACCGACGCGACTGAGCTTCAGTGAGCTAATTAGCAAAGTTTTAACGTCTTACCCGCGGAGCGCTTGTAAGGTAATTGAGTGTCCTACAATGCATGGTAACATCGTAAGTATAGATTCATCTAAAATAACGTGTCATCAGTTATAAATGTCGTAAGTCGACATTGCACGCGGTAAGGTACCTGCGTCAATTACCCCCTCGTAAGATCGAGTAATAAAATAATCAAAACTTATGTGAGTTGCAAAAGTTGGTGATGGTTATTACCGACATGGATATTGCCATACATTAGGGATGGTAAAATACTGTTTTATGGCTGTTTCAACATTCATATGGAGTTCTACATGGTAGAGAAAGCAATATAATCTATCCGTAGGTAAGTATTACTCAAATGTTGCTTGGAAACTTCTTAAGGAACTGGCTCTGCTGTCAGTGTCGGATTAAGCGCGGGGCCTGTAGCAAATTCTATCGAGGGGCCCTTTAGGGGTTTGCTTTAGGGTTATCAAGTTTATGATATTAAATAAAAGAAAACTTTTACAAACAATTTTTTCTGGATTTCATTTGGGCAAATTTAGAAATAATACTATTAATATCGACTTCTCTGAGCAAATCGTATTAAATATTCATCAAAGTGAGGTGGTTCAGATGCTTTTGGCTCATCGTGTTCCTTAACTAATTTTTATCATGTTTTTTTTTTAATGTTGGAAAAAACATTCACCACTGCAGTTGGGGGATTATTAGAGACAAATAAATCAAGGTTTTAAAAACAAGATTCTAAAAAAAAAAGAAAAAAAAAGAGAAAAAAAGAAAGAAAAAAATTAAAAAATAAAGAAAGAAGAAAAGAAAAGAAAAATGAGGAGTAAAGAATTGTTTAACAAAAGCTTGTAAAATTGCCGTTCCTGAGCCTCGTAGGTACTTCATGTGCGTACCTAAGCGCTGACAATAAATTGAAGATTTTTCAAAATCTCTGTTTGAAAATTTGGCTAACAATTTGAGTATCAACTAAGCGCCTTTTAGTTTTTGAGGTTTATCAGCGAAATGATGGCTTGGCAATGCTTATTGCTTTCTACATGTCTTGTCAATAAATTGTGCGCATTTGACCAGTCATATTACCCGTCTTTCGTAAACAGAAACGCGGCTCCTTTGCTTTCCGAATAACATAACCAATCTCTGACGTGAGTTTGATTCGTCAGTTTATTTTTAGATATAGGTAAAAAATAATTTTTTAACGTGGGGAAATCCACATGGACTATCTTCCGTCCGGGGAAGACGGAGGGGTGTGCCGGTCTTTTACCGGCTAAAATCAACACCGTGTTACTTGACCGACCGCCTAAGCGCCGCCGAATCATCGAGTGTGGCGGGCGCAGAACACGGCGCGCCGCCAACACGGGCCTGTATTTAGCCGGGAAGTGGACTGCCCCTAAGTCGCCCACCCGCAGGCAACTCAAGGAGGCCGGAGGTCATTGAGCACCCTTAGGCGCCTGGTGCGCAAGAGAGGGAGAGGGAAGCAACTGCCTCGGTTCCCTCTCCCTCTCTGCCGCCTCTTTTGTGTGCATGACTTGCTCGCAAACAGAGGTGCCAGCCTCCCACGCACTCTCGCTCAGGACCATCGAAAGAACGATGTTCGGGAGCGAGAGGTCACCGCCTGCTGCGGAGAGTTCACGGCGCTGCTCCGACCAAGCTGGGCACTCTGCCAGCGAATGCTGTGCCGTGTCCTCCAGGCAATCTCCACAGTGGTGACAATTACTGACAATAGTGCGATTGTTCGCGGCCTATGCGACACAGATACTTCCCGAAACAGCCATTTCCGAACAGTATCTGCGTCAGCCGAAACGTGAGTACGCCAGCGCCCTATCCAATTCAACCAATTAAACCAACGGAGCTTGGAACGGCGCCGCGTCTACTCCCGCGGTATACCCGGCTTCCGCGCCACCCCGCTACAGTGGTAAAGTGAAGCGAGGGCCCTCGCTTCGAGATCTCACGTTGGAGATCCGGCAAGGAGGCTCGCTGCCTTGAAGGAGATCGTGCGGTATCCCCGAACCACTCTGACGGCCATCGCTCGGTGCAAACGTCGCAGCACTACGATATTGCGGGCCGCCAGGTTTTCCCCCCATACCGGCTCCCCGTAGAGCGCCATAGACCGTACAATCTCCATATAGAGACTCCAGTAGGAGGCGTTGGGTCCACCTAAATTGGGCAGCAAGCGGGCAAGTGCATCCGCGGCACCCATGGATTTGGGTGCCAGCCGCTGAAAGGGCTAAGGTGGACCCTGGTCTTAAATTAACTTAAAAATTTTAAATTTATCGAGTATTACGATTAGCTCGTTGACAAATATCAGGGAATTCCCCTGTTAGTTTTGCAGTGCGGTGCAAAACATAATTTGTGGAGTGATCGGAGCTCACTTTAAGAAAAAAATTACTAAAATTTTAAATTATCGTTGAACATTTTGATACCAATTCTTTCGTAGCAGGTATTGTACCCACATTGATTAAAAAAAAAAATACTTTTCCATCAAATCTAATTGATCTGAATCTTAACTGAATCTGAATCTCAAGTCAAAAAGCGTTCGTGCGCGGGGCCCCCAAATGCGCGGGGCCCGTAGCATTTGCTACTCTTGCTACGTGGCTAATCCGCCACTGTCTGCTGTTTGAAAACACGTTGTTGTGTTTAAAGAATATTTGTTGTTAAAACATTTTAAACATTCAGCCCTATTACCTATTACAACTTACAAGGTTTTTGCCAAGAAAATGTCTGGGAATATCAGTTTTTTGTTTGTAGATGAAATCAAAAGTCATTGAGAGATGAGATTCAAAGTTACGTGCAGGAATTTATTCAGTAGGTTAATTTTTTAACCGGCTTAAAAAAAAACGGGGTTCTCTGTTCGACCCGTATGTTTGTATGTATGTATGTTTCACCGCGATTATCTCCCGTTTGGCTGAACCGATTTTGATGCGGTTTTCAGAAAAGTGTTTGTTACATTCTGAAGAAGGTTTTAATATGCAACAAACAGAAATTTTGAAGCGCTTTTAAAAAAAAAAAGGCGTCTTCGTTTCTTCTATCTTAAACCGACTTCAAAAAAAAAGGAGGTTATCAGTTCGACCCGTATGTTTGTATGTATGTATTTTATTTATTTTTATTTATTTACACCTCATGCACGAAGGTACAAAGGCGGACTTAATGCCTTAGGCATTCTACCAGTCAACCCACCATCTTTGGAGGACTTTCAATCTCTGTTTTAACTGTATTGCCGTTTCTTAATGGATTTGGGTGATAAGGAGACACTAAAAAGTGGAAAATAAAAACATTCTTGGAAAAGAGAACCGCCTTCAAAAACTAAAAAGTGATAAATAACTTTTCAGAATATACATGACTAGTTTCGGAAGTCGGTGGCTATATAAAACAACAAACAGAACAAAGTCACCGACTTCCGAAACTAAAGTTATGTGTGTTCTGTGCTAAAGTTATTTATCACTTTTTAATTTTTGAAGGCGCTTCTCTTTTTTCAAAAAAGTTTTTGAGGGAAAAAGTTTTTAACTTTGTGTAACTGGAACGAAAAACATACATTAACGTTATTCATTCGACCAGTCCATTATTTTCATGAGTTATTTGTCACCTTCGTACATTAACATGAGTTTAATAGTAAATTGGAACACTCTTGACACTTGTCGAACCCATTACCCAAGGGCTGGCTTCTACCGTGGCCCGCATTGCCATTCATCGTTGATAACGATGCTGGGGATATTTTTTATAGCACTTTGTTTTAGTTTCTTGTTTAATTATGTGTATGTAAGTTTTAACATTGAAATAAATATAGTGTTTATAATTAGAACATTCGTATTTTATTAGTTTATTATTGTGATGTGATGTGATGTTTTAAATATTCACATGTAAGTGAATTGTGGGGACATTTCATACACGGCCACCTGACCCCAAACTAGGGAAACCCTGTTCCCGATACCGGTGGCCTACTATTTTTTTATATTTTTAAATGTTTTTATTTTTTTTAATTAATATCTTTAACTTAACTTTAACTTTAACTTTAACTAGGGAAACCCTGTACTATGGGTGTCAGACAGCTGATATACATACACAAATGCATTTTAAATACATACTTATATAGATAAACAACACCCAGACACAAGGCAAACACAAGTGCTTATCACACAAATAAAACCAAACCTCAATACTTTAAGGCAAGATACATCCCTGACGCGAGCTTGCGCAGGAGTGACCCATTTATAGTGAATTAAACAACTTTCACAGTTAACATTTTTACGAATTCAATTTTTATAATCTTGAAAGGGATATTTTAACTGAAGGTATTTATTTATGTAATTAGGGTTTTAACGGCTGCCTACATCGTTGGTCTCGCGGTCGCAAGCGCGATTTCTGAGCGTGATGTACTAGTTTGATTCCTAGGTCGGGCAATGTGGTTTTCCATGAGGAATTTCTCAATAGCATTTCGGAAGTTGGCGGTGTAACTTCCGCGTGTTTCGGAAAGCATTTGGTCAATTGGTCCTGCGCCTGACCTCCCAGTCGTGTCGGATGGCCATCCCTTCGGATTATAGGAGTAAGAGGGCATGCACCTGTGTTTGCGCACTTGTGCACTACCTATTGTACCTATGTATTTCTTGTGGTCTACTGTGGCTAGTCTCAATTGAGATTCGAAAATTTGGTTGGGAGAATACTATATTACTAGCTGACCCGACAGACGTTGTCCTGTCAATTGATTTTTCAATTTGATTAAATCAAAATTGAATTAGCCAAATCGGTCCAGCCGTTGTCGACTTTTAGCGAGACTAACGAATAACGATTCATTTTAATAATAAATAATACTAAACCTATACAATTATAGGTTTAGTATTATTTATTATTATTTAGTATTTAACTTAAAATAAACGAGTTGAGGTTTGTTGTATTAGTATCCAAATAACGAATTTCTACTTTTATCAAAAAGACACGAAAATTATTAAAAATAGTGTAAGTGTTGCATTACAGGTTCTCGTTTGAATACGAAATTAGAGTTTTTAATTCATTAATATTACATAAATTTTAAAATAAAATGAGAAGAAAAGTTGGAACCGCTTCTCATTTCAAGGTTATAATTTAACCACTGGAAATAGTTGATATGACTCCGCAGGCGGTGTAAATTAATAATCGAAAAATAATATCTTGAATTAACTTCCTACAAAGAGAAATGGAATAAAATGGTTCACGTGTACAATAAATTGAAACAAACTATAATTAAAAAGACATACATAAGCCTATTTTTAGTATTCCTTGAATATGTGTTTTAATATTAAAAATATAAACTGATTTACGTTTAACTTTCAATGGCGTATAGATATTAAGTTCTGCTGATAAAAATCGACACCTGAAACGCAGTATTCCATTAGCAAGATAGAAATCAAAGATGAAATTTGCGTGAATTAGAGTGGGGCGCATTCGAGAATCGAGATCGTATCAAGTGAAGCGAATGTCATGGGGGGATAATCGTTCCGCAGCTGAAACCGATACAACACTAGTCGCCAACCATTTAGACGGATATTTTAGCCTTTACTGATAAATAATACTTTGTTTATCATATTTGGGAACTAACAGCCTCAACTCGCTAATTGTACGTATAATTTTAATTATCTTTTTACTTTTACCGAGGTGAATCGTGCAGTCATATAAAATTTCGGCCGTTTCTGAATAAGGAAGTGAAATTATAACGGATCAAATAATTACGCGCTAATTAACTGAAGCGACCAAATACTTCCACATTTGGCAGTATAAAACATTCTGCTGAAACTGGTCGAGCCTGACTTTTGGCTCAGAGTTGACGTGGAACTAATTACAGCTTCCGCGACGGAGATTTTGATAAATTAGTTAACTCAGCGTTGATATGCAAAGTTGCTGGCAGGCCACAATTTCCAAAGCTTTTATTATAAGTGGAACACATACTTTACCTTTTTCTGCCTAGTGTTGGAAGCCTTCCAGCTAATATATTAGAGCGCTGTTCATAAACCCGAAGTTAACTATCGGCTAATTAAACGGACGATTACGTAGCACGCGTGTTTCGCTCGTGTAAGCGGCGTTCATAAATTTTTACATGCTTGTATCGTTAAGCCTCCCATAATAATCGCATAAGAGATTTATCGATACAAAGATTAATTATAAATTATCGTTAATTTAAAAATGTTAGACGAAAATAACTTTTTTATATCTGATGTGGGTGCAGTAAAAATAACTTAGCTCCTGCAACTTTATTTTTGTAAAATAACGTATAAAAGGCCTCCCTTTGTTAAAGGTTTTACTAAATGGGAAATTGAAGAAGACGATTAATCCTTAAATGGCAAGTACACTTGCAGTTATATTGTCAAAACTACTTATATTGTCAAGTCAGAAACTGCTCTACGTAAAGACACAAAAAGAGTGGAATGATCCGCGGTATTGTTTCGGAAAAGAATTCATTTATAACCGCAAATGGTAGACAAGTCATGGCGAAACGTTGGTCTAGTAATCCTGTTTCAAATTGCACCTGTAATTTGATAAGTTCTACTTGCTATTCTGTACATCTATTAGAATTTAGGTACGTTAACTCTTGTAGGATAATATAGTGGGTATGCCATCGACAAACTATAAAGATAGTCTTTATAATTCGTTTAGAAATTCTTCCCGTGAAATTGTTTGCTACGCCGCAGACTCTGATGAACGTTTCGCTTCTAGGATATGTAGTTTCTTAGGTACTACATTTACCACGAAATTTTTTTAGATTGCATTTTATTTTTATCCTATATTCAAATGTATAATCAAACCTACTTACCTACGACCTTATATGCAGGGTACCACAAAATGAGTACCAAATACCTATTAAGCAATAAAGCCGAGCAAGGTCCCGATCGATTAGACACGCTCAGGGGCAAAGGTGTGAATCGACATTTAATAAAATAATTTATATGACGCTGATGCGTTTTTAATGGCCGCCAGACGAACGGACGCGTTTTTGTTACTCATATAACGAATAAACAGTTAGTGTTAATGGGAGAAGAAACAAGTTGTCACTATATACTCATTGAAATTCTATGTTTCAAGGCTTTTCCTTGATATGATGAATACATAATATCGACTAATAAGTAGTAGAAACGTTTGGTGTAGGAATGGCTACTACTACGCTACTATACCAAATACTTATTTTTTTCCTGAATCGCAGTTCAATCTATGAGGTTGTTGGCTGCTTAACCGGACTATTCTGTGGTGCCTTAAAAAATGATTTTTAGGGCCTCCAGCCAGGGCAAAATACTTATAAACCAAGTGACTACTCGCTAAGGGCACCCCCTGCGGGGTACGAGCCTCGGCTTAGGGTGTCACTGGGGAAGGGCAGCAAAGGGACAAGCTGGATCGGGTCTCCATTAATTAGGGGCTATTTTAAAGCTAAAGGCTCAGCGACGTGGGCTGGCGCTAGCAAGGGTCAGGGAGGGACGTAACGGGGCCGTCGCGAAGGACTTTGGCTGCGAGGTCGGAATGACGGCGATCTGTTTTTGTGTTTAACTTATATACTAGTGGCCCTATTACTCTCCTGGAAGAGGGTTCTGGCGTCATCAGGATCGGAGAGGCTACCAAATACCTTAGCTTCTAAGTAGTAGTAGAATACAGACTTCTAAGTCACAGGCATTTCTAGTTTAGAAGGCAAGGCTTCATTTCTTGTACGCCTTTGCCAGGACTTTTATCTAAAAAGGATTATTATTATGTCTTCTGTATTTTCTGAAAAGCATATGGAATTAATTATGTAAATTACCATTTCTTTTCAAAATATGTAATCTACATCTATATAATAAAAATGAATCGTTGTTCGTTAGTCTCACTAAAACTCGAGAACGGCTGAACCGATTTGGCTAATTTTGGTCTTGAAATATTTGTGCAAGTCCAATTAAGGTTTATATGGTAAGAAAATTGAAAAATCGATTGACAGGACAACGTCTGCCGGGTCAGCTAGTCTATATAATAAAAATGAATCGTTGTTCGTTAGTCTCGCTAAAACTTGAGAACGGCTGAATCGATTTCCCAAATTTTGGTCTCAAAATAATTGTAGTAGTCCAGGGAAGGTTTAAACGGTCAGAAAATTTCAATATCAATTGACAGGACAACGAACGTCTGTCGGGTCAGCTAGTCAAAGATAAATATCGATGCTTATTATAGGTACTGAAGTTTTAGCGTAGGTACGTACTCTTCAAGCAGTTACGCGCGCGCGTAGCTTTTGCGTAGCACACTTATTGCTCAGCCATATTAGCATATTCGAAAGATTTACACACTTTAGCATGATATAAACGATATGCTTAAGACGCCACCTTCCCATCTCGGTAGGCATCAGAGATGTTACGCTACTCTTATTGCAAGCACCCGATGCACGCACATCGATAACGCGGCATCGTATCGAGGGACAATCAATTAACTCGCCTCCGCAATTCGATTATTGATTTTGTAATTAAATCGCGTCGGTGGGCGTGTCGCGCACCAACTCGCTCGCATGAATTATCTTTATGGCAGATTTTTAGTGATGTTTGTTGACTTTTTCAATTAAGTCATTACGAAAGAGTAAACCTTAAAGGTTATCTTACAAGCCATCTTTTAAAATATTGTTCATAACATTAATCACCCCGTGCGCTGACGTCGAAGCATACCATTATATTGTACGAGATATCTGGCAGTATTATACATTGCTTGACAGTGGAGCTGAATGGAAATAATTATGGCGTTACGGTGACCAACAAAAAGGTACCGCGCTAACGTAATTATTTACCGAGGGATTGCTTTACAGTCGTATATGCAAACATTTTAACTCAGTGCACTGACTACAATCGCGCCATGTGAGAATCGTACGAGCACAAAAACTCTGGTACTTAATCATGTCTCTCTTAATCGATTTTTGAAAATGCCCACTCGATTCTTATTTTTCACCTCTCAAAACCGGACGTATTAAATAATCTCGATGTTCAATGAGACTAAATTGCACACAGTTTAATCTTATATTAAGGGTATTACGGACGAGCTTTAAAAAGCAATTAACGATTAATTAAGAATCAGTTTTATAGTCTGTTCAAATGTTGCTACTGCAAGTTTTAAGACCTACAATTACCGGACAAAATAATATAATTTCTGAGAATTCTTTCGGTTTGAAACTCAAAGTCATACACCGAGAATTAATGGAGGTATAATACATACGTGCGACAAACGAGACGCCGAAAAAAGTCGGAGTATCACAATAGATGAGAGAAGACAGAAATAATTGGGAGCTCCCGTCTATGTGAGGAGGCAGGCGGCGCAGCTCATCAGTATGCGCGGAGCGGAGCGACCACATGCCACCGTCGCCGGAGCCATTCATCCGCGCCGCACAATCCAAAACAAATTGCCTTAACCAGAGGCTACTCTTTGTGAAAATGGAACGCGACGATCCTTTTTCGGTAAAAAACCGACGTGTCGCGTGTTTTTAAGTCGGCTATATGAGTAATTGAGGACAAGTCCCGGGGGACGTGACGCGCTGCCTCTGCGTCCTGTATGTGAGATACGCTGATACTCCAGTGTTTATACCCATTTAAAAGTCAATCGTTGTCGCGAAAATAGCTCGTTTGAAAAGTTGCATTTGCATACCCATTTATAGGATAACCACGACTTCAGCCACTTAACTTGTCGTTATATGGGAATCCTTAGTCCGGAACAAACGACGATTGTCCAGTCCACTAGTAAGTGAATAAGTAAACGACTCTTATACAATACGGTAGTTGTCAAGTAGAGAAAGCTATCGTCTGGAACTGAATGTATAGAGCGACGCGTGCATAGCGCGAGGAGCATGTACTTGGCTTAATTACTTACAAAATTGGTGGTTTAAAAGCACAAATTGAATTACCATTCATTTTAAATAAACGTTATAGGACAAGACTGTGGTGCGGCCGGGGGCTGCGCCGGCGCACGCTCAACAGCGGCGGGCGGCCAGTGTGCCATCAATTAAATTTTAATTTTCGATCGCCAACGAATGAGTCGGCAGTGCCGTAATTGGTCCGCCCGTCCCGATGATTACTTTATTGGTCACACGCATACCCCGCTATCACGTGAGGCATTTTGTTGCCAATTTATTTCTATTCGCCTTTATTGCATTCGAATGCAGAAAAAAACAAGGACTAAATCAGCATTGAGTCTGCCTGTGGTCGAGGACGCGACGTAGGCGTAGCGGTTTCGGGACAAGAGCCGAATTTAAATAACTTGTTTCGGCTACCAACCGCCTTTGACATACATAACCCTTAAATTAGAAGGGATGTAGTATTTCTTTCTTCCTTCAATAGTTTGTATAGTTTATCTCTTTCTAAAGCGGTATCATCATTTTAGACGCGCGGCTGAGGCGGCATCCTTGTAATAAGCTCCTAAAATGACGGGGGCGCAGGTAGCTGGTTTTTGCAGTCCCTCTCGCCTAATCTGAACTGAAGCGGTAGTTGTTTTTTGTTTATATTGTGACCTCGCACGCACGAGTGTGCCACGTGACTTGATAAACAGAACGTGTAAAGAAGAGGTGTTTGAGTTTGTTCAACATGCAGGGTGATTGGGTGAAGCAATCACACTTAGAAAATGCTGCGCCCGCCGCGAGTTACTCTCGTGGAACATACTTTTCATGGCTCCACGACGCGGTGTACTCATGTAGATAATCAACTAATCTTTAGATATACCTAGAAATAAATAGAACTTCATCCTTTGGGAATACAACCTAAACAAAAGAAATGTATAATGAGCACTAAAACTTCTACGTATCTGAAAATAACCGATTTATCACCAGAAAACTTACGTAGTACGTGTATGATCAGAATGTGTAGATGATACTTACTATGCAAGGTATCTTACTCTCAGCAGGAATACCTTCCTAGGCAATGATTTATTTTCCAAGCGACAGGCTACTAGCTGTCACATTCTTTACTCTAGGACTAGCTATCGTGTGTTTCAGAGACATTTAGAATATTATAATAATAATTTTAATTATTGTCCTATCCTATAAGAGAAGGCATGAGCATTGATCACCACGTGCGCTCAAGGCGGATTGACGATTTCAGACTTACATATATTTACTAGCTTATGCCCGCGACAACGTTCGCGGGGAAGTCGTAAACAATTACTACTTGAGTACTCAATAACAATTACTTAAAAATTTCACTGACAGGCAGTGTACAGCTTGGTCTAGAAGCATGAAACTTTGTATGGAGATTTGTCTCTTATGCCAATAGGAAATTATGTCGAGCACACGGCTAATGTACTAAAAAAAGCTGACTCTTTCGCGATGCATGCTGAAAAAAAAGTGATCATAAATAAGTAATTGTTTCGTTTTTACACTTTAAGATAAATACAGAGTAGGTACGTATATTGCACGATTTAAAACGATATGTCTTTTGTCGTTCTAAAAAAAATACTTTTATATATTCATACGTACACAAGAAATGTTGAATTTCCTAACCTAAAAACATTAAGGAAGCTTAGCTCTTTGATTATATAATGTCTAGATGGAGCGTCGCCCTACAATCATAACAAAGAAAACGAGTCAACAATTTCAAGTATGTGTGCGTGCAGGCGTCGTTTTACACTGTGCATCTACGTCTCT
Source organism: Charanyca ferruginea (assembly GCA_947361185.1). Classification (NCBI taxonomy): domain Eukaryota; kingdom Metazoa; phylum Arthropoda; class Insecta; order Lepidoptera; family Noctuidae; genus Charanyca; species Charanyca ferruginea. Next base: position 10,595,533 of record OX376070.1, read on the forward strand.
GTGTGCGTAAATAATGATTATATAAGCAATTATATAATAAATTCTATAATAATTAATATTATTATACATATATTAATCATTTATTATTATTATTACATACGCATTTGGGCTTTGATTATATAAGCACTTGTCAGCCAATAATTGGCCGACACTATGTATTTGACACGTTTGCGTGCACTTGACGCTCCATCTAGACATTATCAAAGGCTTAGATACATATTTATAAAACCTCTCAAAATTCTACGGGGTAATGTGTGGCGTATCGACTACTGTGTTCATTGAGATGTATATACTACTTGTGTTCCTTCAATTTAAAGATACAGAATGATTTTATCGATTGCAGTAGCTTGATAATTTTTGGGTGTTAAAATAGCATGTTCACACACCCAAATTCTCTTGGTGCGGTATTTGACTGATGTCGCCGTACAACAGATGAATCAGTTCTTTTCATAGAAATATGCATAGTACATAGATATCGATGGTTCTTCTATTGTAGATAGGTACTACAATACCAAGAGTCTCTGTTAGATCCACCTGCCCTCTCTCCACTGGTGGAGAGTCTTCCCCAACTTTTAAATGAACATCGGAGAATTCTTGAACACGTGAATTGCCGCCAAGCTGAGCGCGCATATATTGATGGTCAAGTGCGATTTATAAACTCGTGACCATAGAAATGATCGTTTCAACGATGCATTTACCTCGTCAGCCCTAGTTCCTCGCGCCACCGCAGGCAGCGCTTGCCACACAATTTTAACAAAATAATTTTATAATCCTTTAATTTAATGTATTAAAAAATATAAGTATGTAATTCTTCTGCAGTACATATTATTGTAATAATATTTATTTTGAGTTGAGTTTTCAAACATGACATGTGTCAAAATAAAATGTAATTTAAATCAAAAGCACTAAGGAGTATTGATATCAACTTGATGGAAATCACACCCAAAATAACTTTCTACCTATTTTTAACCCCGTTAGGCGCTGAGATTCGATAAAATTCGATACACGTCTTCCTTCAATTCTGATAAAGAATGTTTCTGCAAAATTTGAAGTAGATTGGACCAAGGAATCACGTTGTCCCATACAAACTTTGCCCCCGTTTTTCACCCCTTAGGGGTAGAATTTCGGAAAATCCCTTCTTATCGGATGCCTACGTCATACAAAAAACACATCCTCCAAGTTTCAGGTCTCTACGATCAGTGGTTTAGGCTGTGCGTTGATCCGTCAGTCAGTCATTCAGGTTAAAGAATTTGTATATAGAAGATTATAAGTCCAGGTGTCCTCACGATGTTCCTCGTGTTTGTTTTCCAGATTATTTTATCATTACTATCGTTTTTCATTACTTCACACATTATTAGACAACTAAAACTTAAAACTTTTTAAATTAAATTAATATTATATACCAGCTGAATCGAAGAAAAATTAAGTTTAATAAGAAAAATAATTAAACTTAGAATTAATTAAATCAACAGTTCTATGTCATCCAAAACTTATGCTAAAAATAGATTCAAAATCTCCAAAACCATTACAAGCATAGTCCGTGATTACAAGTGATTCGAAAAATGGGATATATATTTTGATGTGGGATGATTAATTTTGACAGATCTTGAAGCCAAATGAGAAATTGACCAATTAACCATCTAAAGCATACCCTAGGAATAATCGAGAAATAGAGATGGGCACAGCATTTTATTAGCAGGTAAAAGTAAATTTATTGTGAGTGGAACTGATAATTCAGTATAAGGAATTAGTCCGGAGCACGACACGCATCGTGTTGGATCGTGAGGAAATAAAGACTGAGCCACACTAGAGACTGTGCATTACGGGAGAAGGTTGATAATATTTGCCTCATATATTTGGCTGGAACACCTGGATACCGTTTGGACTATTTATATTCCCCCTTCTACTCAAAGCTTATACCGACAAAGTATTTTGTAACCTACTTACATGTACAGACGCCAGCACATCAAGCCATACCATACTGTTAAATTTTCCCAATAGAAATGAATCTTATTCTTTTGTAACAAAGCTGAAAATATATCAAAGAAATTTGACGGGTTGTTGTAGCTTGATGTGCTGGCCTCTACGTGATAATAGTTTCAAGTGAAGCAGTGGCACAGTAGTGTCTCTTTATTTCAAAGACTCGTATGACTGTATGATATAATGCACTACACACAATGCAAACCTTCTGTCTGAAACTTCTGAAATCTAAAAAAAACGACTTATTTAATTAATGTTATGAGCGGCAGACTCATTTAATTAATGTTTCTGTCATGGAAACCTTCCAATGGAAGAGCCATTGAAGCTGGCTGGGGTATATACGGTACTAGCGACCCGGCCCATAGCTTCGCAGCCAGCTTCGCAGGGCCTATAGCCTTCCTCGATAAATGGACTATCCAACACAAAAATAATTTTCAATTTGAACCAGTAGATCCTGAGATTAGCGCGTTCAACCAAACAAACAAACAAACAAACTCTTCAGCTTTATAATATTATATATATATATGTAGGATCGTCAGTGGGCGATCGAGGAGGAGCGCCGAGTGGTATAGTACATCGTCAGGAGTATGGGCGTTTCCATTATCCCATTAGGGATAAACAAGACCTGTAAAAACAATTACACACTATTAGTAAAGAAAACACAATACAAATGGTAATCAGTAACAGGAATAAAGTAAGTTAAAGGTACAACAACAATACAGTTAATCGAACAGACCATTAAGGTCCCACAGTTCGTACAGTGGCGAAGCCACCCAATGATAAACGAACAAACCCTTAGGGTTTATAGTTCGTACAGCAGCCTAAGCCACCCAATGATAAACGAACAAACCCTTAAGGTTCATAGTTCGTACAGCAGCCTAAGCCACCCAATGATAAACGAACAAACCCTTAAGGTTCATAGTTCGTACAGTAGCATAAGCCACCCAAATACAAAGTGTATCGCTCGCTAGCAGCAAGCCTATACAGCTATGTGAATATACAGCAGCGCTGTACCAGGTAAACCGACAGTATTGTCGGGAGCAGGAACTCTTTACTGAGTCGAATCCGAGGATCGACTGCCATACTTACGGAGTGCACGCTCTTTTATAAGGCGATGCCCCCCACCTTGCAACCTCTCCATACAAGTCTGCCCATGCGCACGGAAGTGCGTCACGCGTTTACTTGATACAAAACACTAAAATGTGCTGAATCTAATAAGATCTGTAATCAAATAACACAATAATAATTGTCATGAATAAACAATAGTGATTTCATAAAGTAATTCGTTTTACATTCAAAGTAACGTGTCAACAATTGTTTTGAATAAAACCATCGATAACAATTATCGAAATAAAGTAACCACAAATCAGTGTGCATACACAATTAATCATGTTTCGAATTAATAGACAATAATTGATAGTAAAATCACATAAATTAACAATAAGAAACACAAATCATAACAAATTTAGTTAACACCCACAATGTGATTAATAAACTGTCTCCGACACGGCCAGACTGACATTCTACACGTCCTCGTGTAGTTATAAAGTTCTTGGTAAATATCGATCGGCCTTTCTGACAAAAAGCTTTAATTAGCAAAAGGTATATTTTAAAGAAAAATCCTGAATTAGCCCTGAAGTAATATCATTAGCAAAATTAGCATCATAACCAGTAAAGATAACCATACTGTTACAGACAATACATAGCTCAACAAATCAGCCGAAATCACACCATGGGATTCGACAAGTAACTTGAAGTTGAATAGACAACCCGCATAGGCGTCAACATAGACAACCCGCATAAGCGTCAAAATCAACATTCAAATACAAACAATAGTCAACATAGACATCTCATTTCAGCTATAGTATGACAGCAGCAGATGAATCATCATCATCACCATCATTGTCAACATTGACATCATTAACAGTTACTGATGGACGTTCAGGGATTTTTCGTACATTGTTACTCAAAGATTTTATCAAATATCATTTTGGATCTACAACCAAAGTATCCAATAACAAAGTAACCATTAACAGATTAACCACTAACAGAGTAACCACTAACAGAGTAACCACTAACAGATTAACCACTAACAGATTAACCACTAACAAAGTACCCAACAATATAAAGTACCCAACAAAATAAAGTATCGAACGTCAAACTTTCGGCACCTTTACCGATAACCAGTGCTGCTTCAGAACAGAATTTACTTTCATCTCCTCACTGTCAACAGCGTTACAGCCGTCCTGCATCTTCACACGTTCTTGGGTGAATAGTTTATCTCATCATCTGTAAACAATCAGAAAAGAGCTCAAGTAAACAGCTTAACGTTCGGTCATTCTGATCAATTTAAATCAAACACTACAGACCTGATAACACAAAACAAGTTTAGTATCTTACCGCACATGTAATTACCTTATTACCGCACATGTAATTACCTTATTACCGCACATGTAATTACCTTATTACCACACATGTAATTACCTTATTACCACACATGTAATTACCTTATTACCACACATGTAATTACCTTATTACCACACATGTAATTACCTTATTACCACACATGTAATTACCTTATTACCACACATGTAATTACCTTATTACCACACATGTAATTACCTTATTACCACACATGTAATTACCTTATTACCACACATGTAATTACCTTATTACCACACATGTAATTACCTTATTACCACACATGTAATTACCTTACTACCACACATGTAATTACCTTATTACCACACATGTAATTACCTTACTACCACACATGTAATTACCTTACCTCACAACACATGTCATTACCTTACCTCACAACACATGTCATTACCTTACCTCACAACACATGTCATTACCTTACCTCACAACACATGTCATTACCTTACCTCACAACACATGTCATTACCTTACCTCACAACACATGTAATTACCTTACCACAGAACACATGTAATTACCTTACCACAGAACACATGTAATTACCTTACCACAGAACATGTAATTACCTTACCACAGAACACATGTAATTACCTTACCACAGAACACATGTCAACAATCAGGGGGTACACAGTTACTTTTCAGATAATTTAATCTCTCATGGCATAATAATTATGATACTATGATTTGAATAAGCATTCAGTATTACATGAAACTTCACTTTATATTGACCATACAAGTAAGTTTGCCACACATGTATCAGTAATGAAAGTAGGTACATTCAAACCCAGAGTCATAACAAAATGGAAGCGTCTCACCAGATAGTTGTAGAACATCACATCAGTGGTGGGTACATCACACTTATCTTATCACGGCCTTCAACTTATCACGGATGATTAGTTGCTCGAAAACTGACTCAAAGTAGTAGTACTCACTCGAACCTCCCGGCTGTTCTCCGGTAGTCACTAAAGTGACATACTATTGTACCTGGTTTGAACCTAAGAGGGTCGAGAAGAAATGTGTAGGTCAGAGGAAAATGAGACTTTCTCTTAAGATGGGACAAGACACTCAGTTCTTGTTAAAGTTTAAACCTCATGTACTTCGGTAGTGAATGCTAGTAGATGAGCACGGAAAATGAAATTTGGAAACATGGGCCAGTACAGTACAAACAGCAATTTGTTTGACACTTAGGTAGGTAAATAAGGGTAGCGGTAACTGTTGGAGTATGTAAACAATGAAATTAATGTGGGTAGGTGATTTATGAATGCCATTAAAACAGCCTTAGCTCTGCGCTAGGTAATCCCAAGAGAGGAAGCTGTCATAACAAGAGTGGAAAAGACATACGATAATTAGGGAAGCCATGCGGAAGCATTAAGAGGCTATCCCACTTCTGATGTAGGATCGTCAGTGGGCGATCGAGGAGGAGCGCCGAGTGGTATAGTACATCGTCAGGAGTATGGGCGTTTCCATTATCCCATTAGGGATAAACAAGACCTGTAAAAACAATTACACACTATTAGTAAAGAAAACACAATACAAATGGTAATCAGTAACAGGAATAAAGTAAGTTAAAGGTACAACAACAATACAGTTAATCGAACAGACCATTAAGGTCCCACAGTTCGTACAGTGGCGAAGCCACCCAATGATAAACGAACAAACCCTTAGGGTTTATAGTTCGTACAGCAGCCTAAGCCACCCAATGATAAACGAACAAACCCTTAAGGTTCATAGTTCGTACAGCAGCCTAAGCCACCCAATGATAAACGAACAAACCCTTAAGGTTCATAGTTCGTACAGTAGCATAAGCCACCCAAATACAAAGTGTATCGCTCGCTAGCAGCAAGCCTATACAGCTATGTGAATATACAGCAGCGCTGTACCAGGTAAACCGACAGTATTGTCGGGAGCAGGAACTCTTTACTGAGTCGAATCCGAGGATCGACTGCCATACTTACGGAGTGCACGCTCTTTTATAAGGCGATGCCCCCCACCTTGCAACCTCTCCATACAAGTCTGCCCATGCGCACGGAAGTGCGTCACGCGTTTACTTGATACAAAACACTAAAATGTGCTGAATCTAATAAGATCTGTAATCAAATAACACAATAATAATTGTCATGAATAAACAATAGTGATTTCATAAAGTAATTCGTTTTACATTCAAAGTAACGTGTCAACAATTGTTTTGAATAAAACCATCGATAACAATTATCGAAATAAAGTAACCACAAATCAGTGTGCATACACAATTAATCATGTTTCGAATTAATAGACAATAATTGATAGTAAAATCACATAAATTAACAATAAGAAACACAAATCATAACAAATTTAGTTAACACCCACAATGTGATTAATAAACTGTCTCCGACATATATATAGTAATAATAATAATATGTATGTATTTACAAAAAAAAAATGTATTTGTGTATGTATATCAGCTGTCTGACACCCATAGTACAGGGTCTCCCTAGTTTGGGGTCGGATGGCCGTGTGTGAAAATGTCCCCACATATTATTATTATTATAGTATAGATTGTTTGCATCTAAAACCATCTTCAGCACAAAAAGAGGAACCCTATAATGTCCATCGCAACGGTACCCTATAAGTCTCAAAAAAGACTTCTATGTTTTAAAGATTTACATTCTTTTATAAGCGTCAGTTGTGGTCCAGCCTTAAACATTCGTTTCGTACAATGCAGATGAAGACGCGGCGAACGTGCGCCGACTCCTGACCACTTGTTCGTGCCAACATATTGTTCTTTACATCTCACGACACGACACGATATATGTACGGATACCTTGTTTATGTACCGCTCTCTGACGTAAATGTTCCTTACTCGATATTGATAGTTATAAGTTAAGTCCAACTCAGTGTGATATTGGTAAATTACGGTTCTGAATCGTACGTTATAACTTTATGGCTGGTCATGAACTTGGCTTGCGAATATTGAAGTGAGGATTCATTAAAACTATAAAATCGAATTTGATAAAGTCAAATTCAAAGTCGACCATTTATTTCACTAAAACCATTTACAGGTTTTACTTTTTGATCGTCAAGGGTCAAGAGTCAGTAAGTCAGAAAGATAAAAAGTAATCGCTTTCTATGAAGAAAAACGAGCAAGAAACTCCTCGACTCTTCTTAGGCTCTTCAGTATTTACAAAAACCTGGTAACTACTGAATTCTTGTTACTTACATATGTGATAACAATTTCAATAAACCATTAAAAAAAATATACATCATCCTTAAACATCCTTCATTAGGTTTATTGGAAGTCGTTTTAGTCCCGTAGTTCCGGTAGCCTTGCTCTACTTTTATTTCTACGAAAGTACCTATCTACAATTATCTAATTGAAAAGGTGGTAATAAAAATAAGTGTAAGATAATAGAAAAGTTCATATTACCACATTATCTAATAGATAGTAATGAAGAATACCTGTCCTAAGTAAACATTTTGGTGATCAAAGAAGTCGATTCGACTGAATTCGTAAGTCTTCTCCAAATCACATGTAAACGGTTATTGTCAACGTGTGTATGTGAGATAGACCTCCGTGGTCCCTTCTAGGGAATACGAGAAGGGACCAAGTAATTTTCCAGTATTATAGGGACAGCGAAGAAAAATACGAGAAGAGACCACGGGCGACCGATTGTAATTTGTAGCTTAGCGCCGAGGGCACGTTTTTGCTTTTTTGACGTGGCGGTCAAAAGGTTACAGATAAAGCAATGTTCACTTCACTCCGTGACGTTTTTTGTAATTGGCAAGTGGCAATTACAAACAACAGTTATTTCAACAATAGACCCTCTATCGTTATTTGTTTACTTTTCGTCTTATGCTGCAATAAATGCAGTGTATATAGAGCTAAATGAAGTACCTATCTAAGAAGTCCTCTATACCTTCTATGCATAGTGAAGTCAACCGCAAAGCTTATAAAGTAAACAGATTGCATCTGTGCTTCGCTGTACGTGCCGCAAGCAACACACGCGCCGGTCCAAGGCGTGTCATCTTGGAAATCACTAAGCCGAATGGTAAATCTCTTGATATCGAGACCAAAAAAAAACTTAAACCTTTTTGTTTGGAAATTGATACGTCTTTTGTTTCCTAAAAAATAGAGGGTGCTTTATGTTTTTGGTATATTGAATGGTTGTCATTTTCTTTTAAAACTTTAGAATAATATTTAGTTTATTAATTTCGCCTATTAACAGTATTCATTTCTTAAGATTACTATGCGAATTTGTGTATTGAGAACCGTAATTAAGTCCCTGTCATACTAAAGCAAAAGCATTCTTTTTTTTTTTAATCACAAGCCTAAAGTTTCATATCAAATACATAAATAAATTAATTTGAATCGGCAGCCCTACAATAAGATGCGCAAGGGCACCTTAACGTGCCTTTGTCGAGATAAGTGCACGGACGCCCTCGTTTACCACTGAGCTGAATAATTAACGTATTTCATTGGACCATGCAAAAGACTCTACAAAATAAAATGTCAATAGAAAGAAATAAGAATGAATGAAGAGAAGAAGAATATTAATCTCCGACACAGAATTATTAAATTACAGAAGTAAACGGACCACTAAAGCCAGCAAAGCATTTCATAATACAAAAAATCTTACTGGTTAACTTGCCATTATAGAAATATACCTTCTAGCACAAAATAGCCAGCCCTACTTGAATGAGATGCGCAGAATCACGTAGCGGCGCGCGCGCACCTTAACGTGCCTTCGTGGAGATAAGTACGCGATGGCCCTGGATTACCACAGCACCGCACTGCGCCGCCGCGCCGGAGTGCGCCGGCGTCGTCGGCCCACTTTGAACCGTTTTGTTTCTCTATTCGTGTTTATTCATCGCTTAGTTTTTGTTGCCGCTAGGCTTATCAAAGCTGCTACTTAGATATGCTGTAGAATAATTGCTTTGGTAAGGATGTCGGTGTTGTTTTTGTCTGAAAGAATGAATTAATCGCTTAAAGGGCTCGTTTCACTTCAGAAGGATCATTATCCTTATTCGTTGACTCAGGTTATAAACATTTACCGCCGGATATGCGAAACTCAGTCTTGGGATCTCATTTTACATTCATGTGGTATGACATCGATTACAAATTGCGATCGTTTTAAGATAATAAATGTATTATAAATAAAAATAATAATTCTTTATGTAAATAATCATAGTTCACAATGACTTCCAAACCTCAATCGTTCCTTTACATTTGTAATTTATCTATACTAATATTATAAAGCTGAAGAGTTTGTTTGTTTGTTTGTTTCGTTGAACGCGCTAATCTCAGGATCTACTGGTTCGAATTGAAAAAATATTTTTGTGTTGGATAGTCCATTTATCGAGGAAGGCTATAGGCCTATGCGAAGCCGGGTCGGGTAGCTAGTAATTTATATTTAGTGAACCAAAAATATATACGGAACAATACGATTTTCTCCATCATCAGCACTTGTTTCAATCTTTCATTTCCATAAACACTTTAGCTACATTTTAGGCTGCCATCAGCCTTAATGATGATGTGCAAGAGAAAATGTTAGTGCTTATTGTGTAAGGCGAAGCAAAAAGCTCGGGGCGCAGTGCCGTGTACCTATTAGCCCGTAAGGCCGTAATACACACTTGAGGCTCCGTGGGAAACTACGTAACATTCTTTTAGGACTCCACACAATCATGCTCGCTTTGAAAAGTAACCTCTGCGAGATACATACAGTCTTTTCTTTTTGGCTCCACTCGCTCAATGTCGAGATTTTTAACTTTGATTTTGTTGATATCTATCCCATTGTCGATCGACAAGGATATTGCAATATTTGGAGACAATTCTTAAGAGATTGAACGGATTGTCTGCAGTGTCCTACTGCAGACAATGTAGATCAAAACCGGTCATACATAGCCCATGACAAAGGCTGTGCCCTGCGTTATACTCATATTTATCATTACAAGCCTATCGCTTATCAAAAGTTAGGTAGCAAAACCAGGTACATACATAGCATTCCTATAGCGAGTCGACTATAGATATCCGTGGAGTCGACCACACGAACTTAGTGTATTTTAAAAGTACCCATACGTTTTTATGTACCTATGTCTTATTATAAAGGCACGCCGTATACGTCCATTACCTATATGTTGGACATGTACCCTGTGTATATTGTAGGTATACCTGATACTCTTAATGGCGGATGATTACAAGATATGAGTAGTGCATCATCGGCAAAAATAAATCTTTAACAGTGCGTCATGTACTGCATTACTCAATAATACATGACCAATGATTGTGTTGACTGATTTCCTGGTTCTATCGTGAAATGATGAGGTACAAATGATTTTTTTGTTATTAAATTTTTATATTAGAGACATGCCATCGTTTTGGGCTCAATAATGAGTTCAAATATATCCGATGATTTTTTTCGCTTTTGTTCTTTTTATTGTTACTTCGCTGGATTCGATGACACATGTCTCAGCACCACAATATTATTAGAATAGAATATTCTGACAACCAATATTTAATCATCTTACTATCCACGTCTTCTTCGGCTTCATGAAAGGTTCTAAATACCTACCTGTAGGTCGATTCTGTAAATTTCAAACAACAATTTGCATCTCACATCGCTATTCACTCTCACTTCGCATAAAGTTCAAAATGACCTTGATATATTTGACACTTTAAATCGGGTTCGAGTGCGAAGTGAGCGTCGAAGTGACGGGGAAATTACCTTACAGAATGCCACTTCTTTTGTCATCTCATACTTTATCTATCTGTCAAAATCTCACTGTCAATCTAGTTCAACTCGCTGACACGCTCGCAAGGGTGGCGTGAAACTCACAGCGGATTCAGATTCGAAGTTTAGAATGAGATCTTACAGAATTACACCCCTGAACTGATATAGTGTCTCATTTTAATAAAGAAAATAACTGATCTACGTCGATAAAGATAGTTTTCTTAGATAAAATCACTTGATATCCAATTTAGGAATGTTTGCCAACCATTCAATCTTCGGCTCAGCAAATTAATGGTTGCTGGCGAGTGTTCGATACTTCGGTGTTAGGAGGCGGTTACCCACACAGATGAGGCGTAAGGAAAGGCAGTTTCGGTGTGGCACGACTTGGCGGGGTGAGGTGGGGCCGAGGGACGGAGGGAAGGCGCGGGTCAGAAAGGCCGTGAGAAGTTGCGCGTGCGTCGGGTTCCCAGGCACGCGCCGAGAAGCGCGCGCGCGACCAACACACGCCTGCTGCCGGCAGTAACTAGTGAGATAAAACATTTTCTGATTGGTGGGCTTGTAATTCGGATGGTAAAGTGATTAGGTACTGTAGTGTGGTAAGTGACGAAAGTTGAGGTTTGGTACTATTAAACTTTGTCGTAATGGATCATTATTCAAATGTCATGATGAAATTTAAAGTAATCCATCTGAAATATTAACGTTTTATTGTTCAAGTGATAGATTAAAGTAAAGAGAAAATGTCAGTGTAGGTGAAATTGAGGAATTTCGTATTTTCGATTACGAGCATTAGGTACTTACATTGTTATAAAAATATAACTTGCGTCAATATGTGAAAACTAAAAGCGATACCGATATGATTAATAAAAAGCTCAACCATTCGATTTTTCTATTGTTCAAAAACAACTTCGACTTTGTTTAAAAACTCCTTCGAACCACAATGATGTACTGAATATGTGCGCCTTCACAGTTGGGAGTCTATGGCCGGGGTCACCGCGGTCGCGTCTCTCCGCCCTTCTCGTGGGAGCAGCACTAGAGGTGAGACGCGACGCGCATAGTCGGCGATCCTCGCTAAAGGTATCCACCTTGTTACTGACATCGCAGCGAGATACCACTGAAAATTGTTATGTTTAGATAGGCATGAGTGGCGTTTGTTTTTAATAGACGGATACATAATGGTATGACTAAATAGCTACAACCAAAATTGCAGTGCATCATGAGATAAATATTGCTGTTTATTTTTTTCGCTGTTTATTTCAAGGCGTAGCCGTCGGGCCCGGCTGTCATTCGTAGATTTTTGACAGTCGTTATGGGTAGTCAGAAGCCAGAAAGTCTGACAACCAGTCTTGCCAAGGGGTATCGTGTTACCCAGTAATTGGATTGTGGAGGTCAGAGAGGCATCCGGTTAGACTGGAAGCCGACCTCAACAGATGTTGATGATAATGATTTCGAGGCGTAGCTTTACATACAAATTTTAAATTGTACACAACACTATCATTAACAACTAACAACAAAAAATGAAACTAAGCTGACTAAAATTTGACATAGTCATTATTTATCATTATGGCGAGACTTTTTAAATAGTTAGATTTTATAGGAGCTATAAAATTTCGCCTGAAATCCATACTCACGCAATAATATTGTATTGCTCTTGCATGTAACTTTAGCAATATAAAAACTCTACGTAATTATCTGCTCATAACATATCATATCACATCCCTTCAATTCCCTGACCATCTCACCAAGATATTACTTCACTCAGTCATGCAGTCACGTCGGTCGGCGTCATTTGTAATTTATGCACGGTCGTGCTCAGCTCGCCTACCGATCGTCGCGCGCGCACCTCTGGGAGGGCTGCTACACATACCTGCATAAAAAAACATGGCTGCTGCATTTTTACCTGACTGCTTTATAGTCATATTTGGTTGTGTGCTACTTCTTTTGTTTTGTGCTTTTTTAGAAAGCTCAGAGGCAATTCTTTTTGACAAGGTCGAGTCTAAAACCTCCAGATTTAATAATCTGAATTATACAGGTGGTTGTTAAAGCATTAGGTATGCTATAGAGGTATGTTAGTATTTTTAATTAAGTACAGGAAAAAAGGATATTTTATTAGCAACCCATGATTACAGTCACAGAACAAGTAAAAGAGGTTCTCTCTCTAAAAGAACACCTCCTTATCTGTTCTGTGATTACAATGATCATATCCATATTGCTCAACTGATTAAGTGTTGCCCAACAAAAAAAAACATTATGTATCTTTCCGATTATTATTTTTTACTTTTCTCGTTGACTTTTGAGTTAATTTGGTATCGCATCGGTGTTTAGACTAGAAGATTCAGATGAGGTCGATATAAAAATCTTGATAATTCTAACAGGATTAAAATCTAAAATATTTTTATCTCTGTTCTGGTCGTCAATTCGTGATTAGTTTCAACCCAAATAACTGCGTAGCATCCCTGAGTCGTGACGCACAGACTCGGCCGAGAATTAGATCCTGCCGCCTCTCTATAAGCCAAAGATAACCAATTAACTTTGATCTCCAGAAATCTGACAATGTCTCATTGTTCTGGTTCTTTGTACAATGGATGGAGAGCATAAAGATGATCGCACGTGTGGCGATGCGTGAGGACCATTCAGTCACGGCGCATGTTCAAACATTCTGTTCTATGGTTACGACCAAGCTGACGTTTGCTCACTGATTGATGTGTTTGAGTTAAAATGTTTCTCGTCTAAAGAAATGTTTGCGTTTAGTGTGAAAGGGTGCTTTATTCACACAATGAGTCATTATAAAGGAGATAGCGAAGGTTCCATAAGTTGTGAATTGCTCGTGACATTTTGACGGTTGCTGCGGTTCATAATAAAACAGTCGCAAGATGTATTACTATAATACTGTAATAACATATGGCATAGTGTGGGCAAAAAAGGCCATCCATATTAACAAAATATACATAATATATTGTCTGAAACCTATAAAGTAAACAATCAGAAAGCAAATTCCCAAGCAGATGTTAGAGCGAACATTTCTGAATCTGAAGTAAAACCTCTAATCAAAGAAGGTATAGAATTAACCGAAGGTAGAAATCTTGGTCTCCTAGAGTTAAGGGTTTAATTTGAGGCGCAGGCTGTAGAATTAAGCTCGGCTCGTGATGATGCGCCGCTAATACCAGTAGCCGGTGCGCTTGCGCCACGACTTGGGGGTTGCCATGTCAGGAAAACTCCCGTAAAAATTGCAAAGTAACTATGTATTTTTAAGCTGAATATGATACAATGACAATTATACGTGTTACTTGAAAAATCGGATACAAAATATCTGTGTTATCGATTGCATACAATTTTATATCTTTTTTGTAATTATGAAATGAAAACTATAAAAAAACCCGCTGTGAGTGGTGTAAAGAAGAAAACGAGAAAATTATGCAAAATGAACGAAAATAATAACAAAAAACGCAGAAGAGAAAGAAACCGTCAATGACGATAATAATTTAATTTAATTTAGTTTGTAAATAAATATATTATTATTATCCACCTAGTTATAATGATGTGGTTTCCTATAATTGAAGGATCACAAGTAACACAAACACATTGTATCGAATGGCGTGTATATTAGTGTATCCTTTGTTGGAGATATAAATAAATAAATAAATGAATAATTAATAAACTGGGAATACTTATCTTGTAAATGCAACACTAATGTCAAAAGGATTCTGTTCACCAGGATTACAAAGTTTGCACCCTCTCATTACGGCGCTACATTATTGAGCAGCAGTGACTGTGCATGTATGTGTGTTTTAGAATTATATCCATCGAGATATAATCACCATAACCAATACTTGTTATATTGAATGACTTTGCACTTTGCTTTACATTTTCATACATTCTTGCCATTTATTTGCAGACGAGAATTCAGGGGTGTGATTCTGTAAGATCTCATTCTAAACTTCTAATCTTAATCCGCTGTGATTTTCTTGATTGGCATTCTAAAAACTAGGTTGATAATTCGAATGTACACTAGTGCTATCCTTGCTAGCGTGTCTGCGAGTTGAACTAAATTGACAGGGAGATTTTGACAGAACACACATACATGCATGTGTATTTTAGAATTATATCCATCGTCCATCGAGATATAATCACCATAACCAATACTTGTTATATTGAACGACTTTGCACTTTGCTTTACATTTTCATACATTCTTGCCATTTATTTGCAGACCAGAATTCAGGGGTGTGATTCTGTAAGATCTCATTCTAAACTTCGAATCTGAATCCGCTGTGATTTTCTTGATTGGCATTCTAAAAACTAGGTTGATAATTCGAATGTACACTAGTGCCATCCTTGCGAGCGTGTCTGCGAGTTGAACTAAATTGACAGGGAGATTTTGACAGATAAAGTATGAGATGACGTAAGAAGTGGCATTCTGTAAGGTAATTTCCCCGTCACTTCGCACTCGAACCCGATTCAAAGTGTCAAATATATCAAGGTCATTTTGAACCTTATGCGAAGTGAGAGTGAATAGCGATGTGAGATGCGAGTTGTTGTTTGAATTTTACAGAATCGACCTACAGGACTCTGTTTAGTCTTGCCATAGAATTTGTTTAAAAATGATCTAAAATTGCCAAATAAGTGATCGGGCGTTGTTTTCCCTCGAATCAAACCACTTCCCACTGCCTTTTCGCACTGCATTCGATTCGGATCCGAAAATAACGCTCCGAACAAAACCTGCACGAACTAGAATCTGACCGTGGTATCTTCCTTTCTTCCCGGACACGTCTTACATTAGAATTCCAAGACCTCCTACAGATTTCCTTTCAGTTTCATCACATTCGACTCGACGCATATAATTTTGTAAACAGCCAAAGTTGCACAAGCGCGAATTGCAAGGGGATGTAACTATTGATACCAAGGCACTCCGGTAGCCAGTCAATCATAGTAGTTGTCAAGCACCGAGGATACTGGTAGTGGCGGTGTGAGGAAATTCTAAACGTAATAATAGGCTATTATTTTAAACTGTTATTTCATCAGTCGAGACTGCACAGCAATAACATTATACTCTTTAGAAGAAGAAAGTCAAGCTAGGTAAAACTAAATCTTTAATCATATTCTCAGACATTTTAATATAATTATACCACTCTGAATTTGAAATGAGAATATTGCGACTTCGTCCACGTGAATTTTCTCAAGGATCCCTATTTTTTTCTATTGATAAATATAGCCTATATGTTACTCAGGGAAAATGTAGCTTTCTAATTGTGAATGAATTTTTGAAATCGGACCAGTAGTTTTTGAGTTTATTCGTTACAAACATACAAAAATACAAATTTTTCCTCTTTGTATTATTAGTGTATACATACATTCGGCAGGTGTACCTATGTTCTCTCACAGTTGACATTTCATAGCCAATACAACATGTGTAGCATCACTACCATTCTCTTGGTCCTATTTGCAACTGAAAATGGAGAGACGATTGTTTGTACTGCGAATAAATAAATGAAAAGACACGCGTCTACAACAAAGATGCGGCTAGACCACCCAGATGCAACTGACAATAAATGCAAACTGCCAATTAATTTCAATCCAATATCACTTACAAAACATAATTTTGAAATACTATGATTGCACACCCTATATGAACATTTAACGGGCCAAGTAATGTACTCAGATGGTACATAAAATGTTCAAGTGAGAGGGTATTCGGAATTATCAAGGATACCAGATATTAACTTTAAGATACTATTCAAGGCATACAATGTGTACTACTTCATGTCCATTTATCGGTTTAAAAGCATATAATTTGTCAATTTTTAAATTATTGGTCAATTAATTGTACCTATACGATATTTTTCGTTGGTTTTATTTTATGTGTTACATGTGTTCTACTTTCGAATAAAAATTATCATTAATATTATAATTACTTACTGATGTTTTGCTGATTGTCCGATTATTCACCGAAGTAAAAAACATTACTTTGGAACTTTTGTCCACCTCTCTGGGAGCCATAATCGAACCAGCTATTGTACAGAGGCCAGCACATCAAGCTACAACAATCTGTCAATTTTTTTTTATAGATTTTCAACTTTATAACCGAATCATGAGGTTCATATTCAATTGGGAAAAATTGACTGTTTAGTATGGCTTGATGTGTTCTATGTATAAGGCTGACATAAAATGAAGAATCTAGCAAAATCATTAATTTTAGGGTTCCGAAAAAAAAAACGGAACCCGGGATCAATCGTGCGTCTGTCTGTCCGTCCGTCTGTCACAGCCAATTTGCTCCGAATCTACTAGACCAAATCAGGTGAAATTTGGTAGGATGGTGTAATCCTATGACCCAAACACAGACGTGCTAAACAATAAATATTTCTTTTAAAATAAGGGTCAGTTTTGGGGGACAAATAAGGAAATTTAAAAAAAAGTTTTGCAAACCTTACTGTGTTATATATCAAATGAAAGCGCTCATTATGAGGATCACAAATATATTTTTGTTATTATTGTAAAATAAATAGTTTTCATTTTATTCATGAATGAAGACGAAAATTTACCATTCTCGACGCCCCTGGTCTCCGAAACTACTGAGCCTAAAATAAAAAATAAAAAATATAGTTCATTGCTTGTAGAATACAGTAAAACCTATAAGAATTCTATAAATTGGCATTGTACGGAACCCTCTCCACGTGAGTTCAACTCGCACTTGGCCAGTTTTTTATTCTCAGTTAGGTTCTCACATTCTCGCCAATCTAAATTATTCCATTTCATCAATGTTTTAACTTTAATCTAGGGTGATAGGCACCATACATTGAAAGTGACGTGACGAAGCTTACGAAACAAGTTCAATCCAGCGATTAATTCACCAATTTCGCCAATTACACCCAATGTATCAAAATTACCCTTCACCTAACATTTAAACACGTGAAAACAGTCACGATATCTTCATGTAACAATTATTACGAAGCTTTCACAGTCGTTTCCTTATTACAGTCATGTACAGATCGTAAAGATGGGGCTTAATGTGGATATATCGAGATGTTTCGTGATTTAATGTCCAACGAGAAGTCGAAGCTGAGTTTAAACACTATTTTGAAAAGGGTCGTCTATATTTCATGCCTTGCATGGCAGTCCGAGTGTTAAATATGATACGTGATCGTTTAACGAAGAAATATAACTGAGCCTCCTATGGCTCCTGGTAATTTGTGATGTGCAATTCAAAAGTTATAATTATTCTTCATTTACGAGAGACTAATTGTACGTATCTTTTCTCGCCGGCGACCTTGAGCGACCAGAGAATCGTATGCTCTGCGTCGGCGTAAAAGGCGTATACTAAAAGATAGATAGGTAACAAAATTGTCTGTAAAATAGTAAAAGTTTAGTTTAAATATTCTTGATAGATTTTGTGTGATTATCAATGTTTTGTCCGCGTCAGACACAACTTCACGATTTTATTAAACTATTTAATATGAACTTAATCAAAAATATTCACATACTAAATGATTAAGAGGATGTTCTAGTTTAACATACATTTTTTTCAAATCATTTACACTACACATTTTGACGTGATTGTCAGTTTAAAATTTGCAAAAGTCGCTTGTTAGCGCCTTAAAGCTGGGAGATGGCCTAGCTTCACTTTATGTAGGGATCCCATGACAATGCTGGTCTTTGCTCATGTTTTTTTGCTCTTTAAGTGCTATGCAGTCGTTATCTAGGTTACTTATCAAAGTAGAGCTTGTTTTTATAAATAGGAAATTTTCATATGTTTCAACATAAGCAAAATCTGCCTTTATTACACCATATAGGATAAAAAAAAAGAGAACCGCCTTCAAAAACTAAAAAGTGATTAATAACTTTAGCACAGAACACACTTTCTTTACTTTCTATGGGACCATTTCGGAATAAACCCCTTTCGAACAAAAAAAACTATTTTGCAAATCCGTCTAAATATGGCAGAGTTATGCCCAAACATACATAAAAAAATATAAATATAAACATCCGAATTGATAACCTCCTCCTTTATGAAAGTCGGTTAAAAATAATGAAAAATCTTTTTATACGGAACCACTGCCTGTCCAACCGTTATTTAAGAAAAAAACTGCAGATTTATAACAGTACCCATAATAACAGGTTATTGGTGCTTAAAGCGATTCCCTGGATGATGGTTATCTGTTCGAATGTCTCAATTACTACGTCTCTCAGAGGACAGTAGAGACAACTGTACAAAGTTTATGAACGAACAAGTTCCGCGTGTCATTTGTAAGTAATAGCAGTAAGAAATATCTCCGTACGATATTTTCAACGAAATAAAGGATACTTTTTAACACTAATAATATAGGTAGTGATTATAAGTAAAATATTTTCTGCATTATAAATCTTGGTGGGTCACGACGAAAATTGTAAGATTATTAAAAATATATATTATTATTATTAAAAATAACAGTGACCGATGTTGCAATTGAAGAAGTAAGTAACATTAATTTCCTAGGAGTAACAATAGACGAACACTTAAATTGGAAGGATCATATTGATAAAATCAACAAGAAAATTTCCAGTGCTTGTTATGCCTTGTCCATACTAGCAGAATCAACAAATGAAAATGTCACTAGAAATGCTTATTTTGGAAACGTCTATCCATTATTAACCTATGGTATTATATACTGGGGAAACTCGACAAACATTCAATCTACATTCAATCTCCAAAAGAAATGTATTAGAACAAAATATAACATGCATAGTACCGAGTCATTAAGAGATGTTTTCAGAATGAAGGGCTTCCTGACACTTACTGGAATTTATATACTGGAACTATGTTTATTTGTCAAGAATAATATGCAATATTTTAGTCTAAAATCGGACTCAAAGAGAAACATTCGCAAGCAATATAAATATGACATAATTTCACCGGCTGTCAAAAATATGATGTATTACAAAAGTACTTACATAACTGCTATTCCAGTTTACAATAATTTACCAGTAGCTATTAAAGAATTAAATGGAATTAAATGGTGTATTATAATTTGAATGAATTTTTGCCAAAAAATCACAAATGTAAAAATGACGTATGTAGTTAACACTAAGTAATTAACTTGTTATTCACTGTTAAATATTGCATATCCGACATTGGTAAACTGTTGATCCAAAAACTGTTATGTATTATTATAAGATCTCATTGTACACAGTTACGCAATAAATAATTCTTATTCTTATTCTTATCAAATAACAAATATCCTACATTCTGAAAAGAGTATTTCAAAACTGTATTGATTATTAGATAATACCCATCGGTATTGACAACTGAGTATAGCCCACGGGAAAAGATGCGGGTATTAAAACAAATAACTAACGCTAATTCATTATTAATTTATTATTTAAGGGCGCGTATTTGATTTAGTGCAACTCAAAATCTAAACGAATGCTAGAACGGCTTAGCAGCATTGACACACACTAGTACAATACAATGGTCTGTAAGTGTGCATCAGAAAAAAAAATACGCACGAAATAAGCACGAATAATACGGTATTTTACTCTATACGAGAAAAAATCTATAAATATGTTATTGAGACAGTTTAGGCATAAAGCAGTCGGAAAATGTATGTTTTAGTTCATAAAATAACAAAACCAATGTTTAAATTCAATTCAAAGTTTTCAGTATTTTTAATCTGTTATAAAACACCATGAAATAGTAGCGGCCATGTTATTACGCCGTACGGCTGTGTAAACAAAAAATTGTCAATTGTCAGTCAACCGATTGGCGTAAATATAGGCTTTGTACTTTTATTATTTTCATAACTAACGTAATATTTTCATTATTACACCTATTACAAAATATGCTTTTAATTATTTTTAAATTATATACAATTATCATATTTAATATGAGCGCATTTGATACAAAACGAACTGACGTCATTTACGCTGGGCAATATGGCGTCCAGTAAGAGGCGTTTTAGTCAAACTACGCGCGAAATTTGAAAATTTAAAATTTAGATGCATTTTTATGGCACTTATCGATTTAATAAAAAATTTGTGTTTTTTTTTTTGGTGGCGTATTAGCACTACAGAATTTCATTGAGACACTTTTCAAAAATGGGTGTAATACCCTATTGAAATTGATAGGCAAACGACAGCGCGCGATGTTTTACAGTGCTTTTTAAAATAATTGTCTAAAATAAGTGAGTTCGTATAACGGACTGAACAATATTCTGTATATTAAGCATAACATTTCCTTTCATAAAATAAATATATCAGTTATGTTTTTATTCAAATACTGGTGAAAAAAAATTGTCGAAGTTAACCAATTTTCTACTTTTTTAACATTGTTTTTTAATACATAATAGTAATATTTTCGTAATTTTGGCTCTGTAGTTTTCTTTAAGACTGTATATTCTGTTGGAAAAATGCATTAAACATTTTGGCATTTTGGCATATTGTAATGGTTGTCATCATCATCATCATCATTTCAGCCGAAAGACGTCCACTGCTGGACATAGGCCTCCCCCAAGTGGCGCCACATTGACCGGTCCCGTGCGACTCGCATCCAGCGGATCCCCGCAACCTTTACCAGGTCATCGGTCCACCTAGTGGGAGGCCTTCCAACGCAACGTCTTCCGGTTCGCGGTCGCCACTCTAGAACTTTTCGACCCCATCGGCCATCTGTTCTGCGAGCAATGTGCCCTGCCCACTGCCACTTAAGTTTGGCAATTCTTCGGGCTACGTCGGTAACCTTGGTTCTCTTGCGGATATCCTCATTTCTGATTTTATCACGCAAGGAAACTCCGAGCATAGCCCTCTCCATTGCCCTTTGGGTGACTTTAAGCCTTCTGATGAGGCCCATTGTGAGCGACCACGTTTCGGTCCCGTATGTAATCACTGGCAACACACACTGGTCATAGACTTTCGTCTTGAGACACTGCGGTAAGTTGGACGAGAAGATACCACGCAACTTCCCGAACGCTGCCCAGCCGAGCCGGATTCGACGATTGACCTCTTTCTCGAAGTTAGACCTACCTAACTGGACCGTTTGTCCCAGGTAGACATAATGTACCATGTGGCACATAAGTTTAAGTACTGAGAAACCTTACCGTAACGAGGACCGCCAAGGGTTTTTTGCTATTTTTAAGGGTTAAAATCTAGATATTGTAATAGGGTTTTTTGTAATTAGCTAGAGTAAGTTAATACCCATGCGCTGAAAATGTTTGTAACATTATAAGGTATATTTTACCACCAGAAATTGGCTGAAATAGTTTCCCCATACAAACGGCGACAATGGTGCCGTGTGCAAAATATTAGTGTCGAGCGCAAATTTGCAGGGCTGTGATTGGTCAGAACAGCCTATATAAGGAGGTCAATTTCGGTGGTTCGATATTCCGAATCCAGCAGTATTATAATAAAGAAGAAGTAACACTCCGAAGAAGCCTTCATTTCGCCTGAACGGTTACCGGCCCTTCCCTGTTTTCATCCCGCCAGCAAGCAATTCATATTCAAGCGCAACAATTTGGTCCTTCAACGTCGGATCGGGTTCAAGAAAACTGGGAAAATGCCTTCTACAAGATCAGCGCGTTCAAAGATTACGGAGGAAAGTACTACGTCGGCAGATTGGAGCCCGGGTGCAACCAGTGAAACTGCGAGCGAGTCTACTGCGGGCGCGTCAGTCGCGAGCCGGTCGACGCTAACAAGGAGGACGCCGCCGCCTAGCCTGCGGGCACACCAATCCAGTCGAGCTGCCGCAAAGGAATCATCACGGGGGGAAGCAGCCTGCGCCGCGCCCTCGACCCGCGCAACTGAAGAGCAAGCAGGGGTGCCGACCCGCACCGCGCCCCCGACCCGCGCCGTCGAAGAGCGACCAGGGGCGCCGACCCGCATCAACGAAGAGCAAGCAGGGGCGCCGACCCGCGCCGCGCCGTCGACCCGCACCAATGAAGAGCAAGCAGGGGCGCCGACCCGCGCCGCGCCGTCGACCCGCACCAACGAAGAGCAAGCAGGGGCGCCGACCCGCGCCGCGCCGTCGACCCGCACCAACGAAGAGCAAGCAGGGGCGCCGACCCGCGCCGCGCCGTCGACCCGCACCAACGAAGAGCGACCAGGGGCGTCAACCCGCACCGCGCCCCCGACCCGCGCCATCGAAGAGCAAGTCGAATCATCGTATCCGGCACACCGGGTGGAAAGCTACCTCACACAGCATAACCCGGATAGAAGTGTCGCCGTGAAAGCACGTCGTTATGAAGGAAGCGTGCCAACAACAAGAGATGAGAGTCTGCATCAACCTCGCCAAAGGAAGCCGACCCGCGACTTAGATACCCAGTCAGTCCGTTCATCGCACAGAAGAAGAACAGAAGCGCAAGCAAGAATGACAGTGGCCTTGAGTGAGCTGGAGCTAGCGGAGGCACGATCAAGAGTAGCTCAAGCCGAGTTGGAACTTGTGACTGCAGAGTCAGAAGAAGAAGATGGAGCGGGAGAAGAATTATTCGAGCGATCTCAAGAAGTGGAGAAGTGGTTCATCCAGAGCGGGGTCAAGCCTAGCAGGGATCAGAGGCCGTTCGAACCAGAAGAAAAGAAGAGCGATATACAGGAGTTAGCCCAAGTCATACTCAAGCTATCAGACAGATCACGCGACGTCACGACACCGAAGTACCTCGAGCTCCCCCACTTCAGCGGGACCTGCGAAGAATGGTTGGCGTTTAAGAGATCATATGAAGACACGGCCGCCTCCTTCAGCAACGCACAAAACTTAGCGCGCCTAAGAAGAGCAATCCAGGGGAAAGCCAAAGAAGCCGTCCAGAGTTTACTGTTCACCGCCGAAGACCCGCAAGAAGTCATCAAGGGGCTGCAAGCAAGATTTGGAAGGCCCGGAGCATTGGCACTGGCTGAACTAGAGAAGATGAAGAACCTGTCAAAAGTGGGCGAGAACCCAGGCGATATATGCGTGTTTGCAAGCAGGGTGAAGAATGCCATTGAAACAATCAAGGCATTAAGGAAGCCGCATTACCTAAGCTCGCCTGAAACCATGAAGGCCATAGTGGACAAGATGCCGCCCTTCATGAAGTTCCGGTGGTTCGCCTACCATAGAAGTAGAAGAGATGAAGAAATTCAAGAGTTATTACTCATTGAAGCCTTCTTGGAAATAGAAGCCGACATGTGCGGGGACTTCGCTCCACCTGAAGCGCTTGCGGAGCAAAGGAGGGGAACGAGAAAACCTGTCAACACGGTGCAAGAGGCGCCAAAAGAGAAATTCAAGAAGAGTTGTCCGATCTGTGAAGAGGAACATTTTGCATTAGAATGCGGAAAGTTCAAAGAAGCCAGTATAGATGAAAAATGGGACTTGATCAAGAAAGCGAAGATTTGTTTCAAATGCTTACGTTTCAAGCATTCAAGAATCAACTGCAAAGCTCCCGTCTGCAAGCTGTGCAAGAGATGGCATCACACTATCTTGCACTCAGAGAAGCCGCCAACGTCCGCGGGGAAGAAGCCTAGTGAAGATGATAAAGGGGGCGCACCAGAAGAAAGGGTCGCCTCAATCCACAGCTCCAAGAGAGAAGAGAAGATTTATTTGAAGATCATCCCCCTGAACCTCTACGGGCCCAAGGGTCAAGCGAGCGTGTTAGCGCTACTGGATGAGGGGTCAACAGTCACACTCCTAGATGCATCAATAGCCGAGAAGATTGGGGCCAAAGGGGAGAGAGAGACTCTTGCAATCGAGACAGTCGGTGGGAAGGTATTGAGGAAGAACAACTCTCAGAAGATCAAGTTGAAAATTAGAGGGGTTCACAGTAGAGACAAGAGGACCATCGAGGCGAGAACCATTGACGACCTGAAGCTGTCAGAACAAAGCATAAGCAAGGAAGTTTTGAAGAACTGCCAGCATCTGAAGGCAATTGAAGACCAACTCTTCTATAACTCCGAAAGACCCAAGCTGCTGATAGGCCAGGACAATTGGGGTCTCATAGTAACCAGAAGACTGAAGAAGGGCAAGCCGGCGGAGCCAGTAGCCTCCCTTACTAACTTGGGGTGGGTGCTGCATGGGTGTGAAGCAGGTTCGAACGCCATAGTGAACTTCATCCACCATGGCAAAAGAACAGTCGCCGAAGAAGACATAGAGGAGGTTGTTCGAGAGCACTTCCAACTGGAGTCGCTCGGGATCCAGAATAAGCTGCCGTCAAATGACAGCGACAGAAGAGCATTAGAAACCCTTGAGAAGACTACGAAGAGACTGGCAACCGGGCAATTCGAGACGGGGCTCCTATGGAAGAGGGAAAACGAGTCCCTGCCTAACAATTACAGGCAGGCACTTCGACGCCTAGTCAATATTGAGAAGAAGCTGGATCGAGATGAAGAAGTCAAAGAGTCCTATGAGAAGCAAATTCAGAGCCTGATAGAGAAGGGGTACGCGGAATCTGCTCCGAAAACGGCTGCTAAAGGAAGGGTGTTCTATTTGCCCCACTTTGCCGTTATACATCCAGTCAAGAAGAAGCCGAGAATAGTCTTCGACGCAGCGGCTAAATGCGAGGGGAAGAGCCTCAACGATGCCCTGCTTCCAGGGCCAGACCTATTGCAATCACTATTTGGAGTGTTGCTCCGCTTCAGGGAAGGGCCGGTGGCCGTGATGGCCGACATCCAGGAGATGTTCCTTCGGGTCAAAGTAAGGGAAGAAGACCGAGACAGTCTGAGGTTCCTGTGGCGCGGGAAAGAAAGGAAGGGCAAGCCTGAAGAATTCAGGATGTCGTCGCTCATTTTTGGGGCAGCGTCATCGCCAGCTACGGCGATTTACGTAATGAATAAGAATGCAGAAGATTTCGAGAAGACTCATCCCGAAGCAGTGAAGGCAATTAATAGAAATCATTACATGGATGACTACCTTCAGAGTTTCACGTCTGCAACCGAAGCTAAAAAGATATCAAAAGAAGTGAAGGAAATTCACGCAGAAGCAGGTTTCCACCTAAGGGGTTGGGCCAGTAACGACTCAGAAGTACTGGCGGAAGTGGAAGAAATTAGTAAAGAAGACTCGCTGCAACTAACAAAAGAAGAGAAAACTCTGGGGCTAAGATGGCTGGTGAAAGAAGACACGCTAGCTTTCAACGTTGGGTTACGCAACACATCAAAGGACCTGCTAGACGGCAGGCGGACGCCAACAAAGAGGGAAGTGACCAGCGCCGTAATGTCTACGTTCGACCCTTTGGGTTTCGCAGCGCCGGTTCTGATTCAAGGGAAGAAGTTGATTCAAGACATCTGGCGGACAAAAACTAATTGGGACGAGGAAATCAATGACAAACAGAAGGAAACCTGGTCAAGATATTTAGAAGAAGTATCGGCGTTATCTAAGTTGAAAATTCCAAGGTGCGTTTCTCCCCGCGGCAGAAAAGGGCAGCTGCACGCGTTCACCGATGCGAGCGAAGAGGCTTACGCGGCAGTGGTCTACTGGAGGCCGGTCGAAGCTGGAGGAAGAGTCCATATCTCCATGATCGCCGGCAAAGCAAGAGTCACGCCAACGAAACCAGTATCGATTCCGAGGCTAGAGTTGCAAGCAGCCTTGCTTGGCGCCAGGCTGGCCACCACGATCGAGGAAGAAACAGAGCTTGAAGTATCTAAGAAGGTCTACTGGACAGACTCCAGCACGGTCCTGCAGTGGATCAGGGCAGAGCCACGGAAGTTCAAAACCTTTGTGGCCAACCGACTGGCGGAGATTGAAGAAAGGACTAAGCCCGAAGATTGGAGATGGGTACCTACGAAGCAGAACCCAGCGGATGACGCCACAAGGGGAACCCCAGCCGAGTTCGATCATGACGCCAGATGGTTCCAAGGGCCGGCGTTTCTCCGTCAGCCAGAAGAAGCGTGGCCAACCCACGATTTCAAGCCAGAGGGTGACATGCTGGAGGAGAAGAGCAAACAAAGGGTGACAGCGATAAGGGCGAAGGAAGAGGTCTTACTAGATCCAGAGAGGTTCTCAAGCTGGGAGCGACTACTGCGCGCTACGGCCAGAGTGGTTGCTTTCGCATGCCTCTTATTGAAGAAGACCCGTAAAGCAACCAACGCCGCCGTTTGCCAGAAGGACGGGCCATGGAAACCTCAAAGAAGGACCCGGAAGGAGAAGGCCCGGATCACCACGCGGCCGACCAGCAAAGAGGGGGAAAAACGTCGGTACCTGCCCTTAGAGGAAGAGCACATAAGGAAAGCAGAACAGTTACTAATGAAGATGAGTCAAGAAGACAGCTTCACGACGGACATCAAAAGTTTGAAGGCAGGAAAACCATTAGAAAGCGCTAGTCGACTCAAGAAGATAGACGTCTACGTAGGAAGTGACGGTTTGATCAAGTTACGAAGCAGAACGATGAAGTTTCGTGACGAAGAAAGAAGAAAAATGAATCCTATCGTCCTGGATGGGAAACAAAGAATCGCGCGCCTCATCATACAACATTACCACAGAAAGTTCCTTCACGGGAGCACAACTACGGTTATGAACGAGATTCGCCAGAAGTACTGTGTGAAGTGGTAAGAGCGACCTTAAAGGCGGTCGCACACAGCTGTCAGTGGTGCAAGACAAAGAAGAGGCTACCGGAAGTGCCTCCAATGGGCGACCCATTTCGGGCCCATGCAAGTCACCGTAGGGCGGAGAGTCGAGAAGCGCTGGGGGGCGTTATTCACTTGCCTCACCACCAGGGCAATTCACCTCGAGCTGGCACCTTCACTCAGCGCCAGCTCCATGATAATGGCATTGAGGCGGATGGCGGTCAGAAGAGGGACCCCGAAAGTTATGTTCAGCGACAATGGAACTAACTTCGTTGGGGCAAGCAAGAAAGCAAGAAAGGGGCATCAAGTGGAAGTTTATTCCCCCGGGAAGCCCAAACATGGGGGGCGCCTGGGAGAGACTCGTGCGAACAGTCAAGACCGCTCTGGCAGCGGTACTCAATGAAAGAAGCCCTCCTGAAGAAGTCCTCCATACATTGATGACCGAGGTCGAACACACAGTAAATTCCAGACCCCTCACTCCTCTCAGTATGGACCCCGAAGACGACGAGAGCCTGACGCCTAACCATTTCCTTCTGGGGAGATCATGCGGAGCGATGGCGCCGGGAGAATTCAACGACACAGAGTTAATCGGGAAAGCTAGCTGGCGGACTACCCAAAGGCTAGCAGACCACTTCTGGGGAAGATGGGTCAAAGAGTACCTGCCCCTCCTGATGCCAAGAGCCACCAAGGGGCGGGAAAGCAGTGACCCACGAGAGGGAGACATCGTACTGATCGTGGACGCCACACTACCACGAAACTCATGGCCCCGCGGAGAAGTCGTCAAGGTGTACCCCGGTCCAGACGGCAGAACCAGAGTACTGGACGTGCGGACGACAGGAGGAGTGCTGCGCCGGCCCACGCGTCGTGTCATCGTGCTGGTTCCTGCGTCATCGTCGCTGCAAGGGGATGATGTGCTGCGCACCGCGGGGGAGAATGTTAGCGACGAACTATGAACTTTAAGTGAAATTGCTAAAGTGTTTCGATAACGAGGAAGTAGTGTTAGTTATGAACAGTGAAAGTACTAAGTGGTTATGTTTTATTAAGGTAAAATAGTGTTAGCTTTAACCATGAAATTACTAAGTGAATATGTTTCGTAATGCATGTAAGTAGTGTACATTAATAATCGTGCGATAACTAAGTGGAATACGTTTTGTTTGAATATTAAAGTAGGGCGCTAGCAATTAGATGTAATTCTGTTAAGCTATATGTGCTGAAACAATAAAGTAAATAAGGTGGAGTTGCATTCTTATAACTTTAAAGTGAATATGTATTAAAATAAGTTTTCAGAGGCTGATCTGTAAGAAATTAAGTGAATAAACTTGTTAGTAGTTAAGGCAAATATCGAATAAAGTGCTAGTTTTGTTTTGTAATTTATTTACCTAGAAGTTTAAGGGTTTAATAAAATAAAATAGAATGGTAGTTAGGAAAATCTAGGATTTACTAAGTTTTTATATGTACCTACAAATAAAGTGAGAATTTCCTGTGATTTTATTTCCACACACTTGGCGGCGCCACATGTACCATGTGGCACATAAGTTTAAGTACTGAGAAACCTTACCGTAACGAGGACCGCCAAGGGTTTTTTGCTATTTTTAAGGGTTAAAATCTAGATATTGTAATAGGGTTTTTTGTAATTAGCTAGAGTAAGTTAATACCCATGCGCTGAAAATGTTTGTAACATTATAAGGTATATTTTACCACCAGAAATTGGCTGAAATAGTTTCCCCATACAAACGGCGACAATGGTGCCGTGTGCAAAATATTAGTGTCGAGCGCAAATTTGCAGGGCTGTGATTGGTCAGAACAGCCTATATAAGGAGGTCAATTTCGGTGGTTCGATATTCCGAATCCAGCAGTATTATAATAAAGAAGAAGTAACACTCCGAAGAAGCTTTCATTTCGCCTGAACGGTTACCGGCCCTTCCCTGTTTTCATCCCGCCAGCAAGCAATTCATATTCAAGCGCAACACACTTCAACACCTCGATATACCGATAGTCGATTTGGCACCGTTGGAGAGACTGCAGTACAGCCCAAGTCTCGATCGAATCAAATGCTTTCTCGTAGTCCACAAACGCTAAACAGAGAGGCAGGTTTACTCTTCGGTCTTCTGTATAACCTGCCGCAGCGTATGTATGTGGTC
Organism: Charanyca ferruginea; assembly: GCA_947361185.1. NCBI lineage: Eukaryota > Metazoa > Arthropoda > Insecta > Lepidoptera > Noctuidae > Charanyca > Charanyca ferruginea. The sequence goes on from OX376070.1 coordinate 10,625,275, forward strand.
TACGGTGCTAAAGCCTTTTCGGAAACCGGCTTGTTCGGGAGGCTGGAAGACGTCAAACCTGCGCACGAGACGATTCGTAATGACTCTTGAAAACAACTTGTAGACATGGCTCAGAAGTGAGATGGGCCTATAGTTCTTCAACCGAGCATTGTCGCCCTTTTTGAAGAAGAGTACCACCACACCTCTGCACCATGCCTGTGGCGTTTTTCCCTCGAGTATGACGGAATCAAACAGCTTCTGAAGGGCCTTAAGTACCGGTTTTCCACCCGCCTTCAGGAGTTCGGCCGTAATTCCATCATCACCCGGTGCCTTGTTGTTTTTAAGCTGTTTCAGAGCCATCCTAATCTCGTACAGGCTGACGTCCGGGATGTCTTCGGTATAGTGTCGGGTTAGTCTAGCTCTTGGGTCGTTCGCTAGATCTACAACGGGTTTACTGGTTGACGTGTACAACTGCCCATAGAATCTCTCGATCTCCCTCAGAAGCTCCGGTTTGGCGGACACAATCTTGCCATCGTCGGTCTTCAGTTTCGTGAGCTGGCTCTGCCCAATAGCCAGATCCCTTGCAAATACCTTGGAGCCTCTATTCTTCTCAATTGCGTCTTTAATACGTTCAGTATTAAAGCGGCGGAGGTCGCTCTTCAAGGATTTAGAGATCCGTCTATTTAACTGCCGGTATTTACACGCCTCATCTGAAGACTGCAAGATCATCTCACGCCGCTCCTTCATGAGCTTGAGAGTACGATCAGAGAGTTTTTTGTTCTTATCTGCACGACGTGTCTTGAAGAACTTAGACCCAGTCGTATGGACAGTTTCCACGAACTCGTCGTTGTATTCGTCCACTGAGCTTCCTAGGCACTCGAAACGATTCTGGAGTTCGAGCTGAAAACTCTCGGGGTTTTGAATCTGGACCTGTGCTGGACGGAGCGTAGACTTCATCAGTCGAAACCTTTCAAGCTTTATATTGATGTTCAATGTGCCTCTTACCATGCGATGATCGCTCCCGGTCTTCACCGAATTGATCACAGAGACATCATTGAACATTTGCTTCTTGGTTGACATGATGAAGTCAATCTCATTTTTAGTTGCACCATCAGGGCTCTGCCAGGTCCACTTTCTGTGCTCACGCTCTCTGAAGAAGGAGTTCATCATATAGAGGCCTTCCTTCTCCATAAAACTAGCCAGTTGGTGACCCCGGCGATTCCGACGTCCAAACCCAAATTGCCCCACATGCAGCTCATCACCGTCTCGTTTGCCCATTTTGGCGTTAAAGTCCCCCATGACAACGGTGAAGCGAGTTTTGAAACCATGCATGGCTTTAGAGATATCCTCATACATGGTCTCCACTTCGTCGTCGGGGTGTGCCGAGGTCGGGGCGTAGACCTGTATGACCTTCAGCGAATATCTTGAGGATATTCTAAATTATACTCAGGTACGCCACCCTGGTCGACACACTCTCGATCTTCACCACGTTGTTCACGAAGGACCTGTGGACGATAAACCCAACACCACCCTGGGACTGCCGGTCACCCTCTCGGAAATAGAGCAGGTTGCCGGATTTCAGGGTTATCGTGTCCTCCCCCTCTCTTCGGACTTCAGATAATCCCACAATACTCCATCGCAGCCTGCTCAATTCCTCTTCGAGTTCCGTTATCTTCTCGTCGGTCCGGAGTGTACGCGTGTTGTATGTTGCCAGGTCAAGTCGTCGGTGTAGGCAGCCTGATCCCTTCCGGAGATTCTTCGCACCCCTTGCCACGCCGTAACCTCGACCGCTACCATAGTCGAAGCTAGACGAGCTGCCGGGTACTAGGGGCCGTTTTTGTGTTGCCCTATTCATTTTGGGGGGTTTTGCCATAATCGCCACGCTTGGCAGGCGGGTTGGCGATCGCAGTATGGTTGTTACAAAGGCACAGAGAACGCTGCTGCCCATTCTCTGGTAAGTCCCTTAGTCGCCTTTTACGACACCCACGGGAAGATATGGGATGGTGCTATTCTTTACGTCCGACACCATACGGACGATATGGTTGTATTCGTCCTGAAAGTTAACTCTGACGTCTATTTTCGTAAAACGATATGAAAGGATTGTCTTCGCTTCAAAAAATCATTATTAAAAATTATACTTTTACTCTGTAGCTCCCTAAATCAAGACTTAATCTTTTCGAAAACTGTAATTGTCTTTAAATAATCTGCTCACATCATTAAGATATTGCTCTGGGCAAAACGCGAAAACATGAAGTTTTCCTCACGAATCGAATACACACTCTTAAGGTCTCTCTCTCTATCTTAATCACCCGCTATAACTTTTTGCCAAACAAAACAAAACTTTAACCTAGTGAAACGACAGTTAGGAATGGGGGCCTATTAAAAACATTGTACTTACGAGTTACACATAGTAACATTGTAAAAAATAACGCCATTACACTCGTACTGAGCACGAACAATACATGATATACGTTACTTCCCTTGGGGTAACACAGTATCGATGAAAAAACGGTAAAAAAAACCGTGGTTCGTTTCTCGGACCTGTTATTCTATAATTCGTGTGGGCCTCGGGCCTGTAATAACAGTAATAAGACATGCCATGGCCACCATAAGTCACATTGCCTCGCTGTTAAACCGGAGCCCTCATTTCTATAAGAACTTAGCAATTGCACATGAAATATTTTTTGATTTCGTTGGGAGATGTCAAACGTTTCATTCAAAGTTGTTTTGTCCTTAAAAGATAGCAAATTGTGGCTGTATAAGAAAGAGAAAATTGTGCAAAAAGATGATAAGTTAACTGACAAAAAAGAAAAGTGTGAGCTTAAAAATACTGTCGTTTCTCATTCAAATTCTAAAATCCTAAAAAACTTCATTTCTAGCGAAGATTCATATACGGTTAGTAACAATGTCCTTAAAAACTAATGTGTGCAATGATGGCATGCAACGTTTAGTGCGTCCTGAACTTATTTTATAATAACTTCAGGATTACTAAACATTGCATGCAATTATTGAATCTACAAATCTATCATACAAAAATGCATCTCAATTTTCCTCGGTCACGGCATCACGTCACGTGTGGACCAATTTCGCTTATTCCTTTTTTGTTGTATTTGTTATTGTAAGGAGAAGAAGAATATGAAGGTAGGGTAGGTAGGTGGCTAAGTATGCAGATAGGGACTGGACAACGTCGGTCGGGTCAGCTAGTTATTTATAAAAATCTATTATTGTTATCCATAAGAAAGACAAAAGCAAACGTTTAATAATTCTGAACTTATTTTATAATAAGTTCAGGATTACTAAACATGCATTCAATCATTGCATACATTCGTTTTGCCAAAGGATTGCTTTTGATTTTCTTATGGAAAACCAAAATAGATTTTTATAATTAATTTGTAGATTAATTTACTGCGACGTTAGGCATAAGTAATTTCCTACTAATAATACTCGTTATTGTTAACGTATTCTGGTGAACTATATTTTGCGATAGTCTCATTATGCACCTGTCAAAATATTATAAACTCACGGCTGAAAGGGACGTACATAATGAAGAAAGTAACAGCTTCATTATCTGGATATAACGAGTGTCTTGTATTTAATAGGTTCCAAGTCGCCCACGGATGGAAGCAGTCGCATTATGTGGTTAAAATAAAACACACTTATGACACAGTGCTGCAGTGAGAACCGTCACGTTTTTCGTCGTCTTCCTTCGCCTCTCCCACAGTACTAGTCACGAACTTATACTTCACTTAATTAACGTAAATAAGACAGTTTTGCGAAGAAAAAACAAACGGGGCCGAGAGGTCGACGGTTCTGAAACCGGATTCGCGGATTTAACCGAAGCACTGTCGGCGAAGTCTTAGGCCACACTTTATGTCACTTTTTATTTTTAATGAGTGTTTTTATCGTGACACTAATAATCGTCGGGGAAATTAATTTAACCATACCGTAATTATTAGACAGCCGGCAAAGTGGCCGTAAATGCCCCAGTTGACTGGGAAAAAACTATTGAAACAATAAATTATTGTTATTTTTTACGATTCATATTTTATTGAAAAAATAAAAGTATTCAAATTAAAGTAGGTAGAGATCGTTTACAGATGTTTTATTACCTAAAAATATCAGAAGGGGTTTTCAAAATTGTTATTAATAGCCGTGTTTTAAGACATTCATTAAAACTAATTTTATAAAATGGCAACCATGATTGAAAGACCGTAAAACATACAGTACCTAACACAAAGCCGAAAGGGTAAAGATCGATCAACCTTTGATGACACATTAAAAGTATAAATTCTCCAACCTGCCGGTAGTCCGATACCAATACATTCACCGTTATTAGTTAACATATAACCCTCTGCCTGCCACATCAAGATACAGAATATAAAGTGCAAGTCAGTGCAGTCGAAAGCACCCCAAATTATTAACGCTATGTAAGTACCGTGAATGGATTTGCGAGACAGCGATGAAAGACAACCGCCTGGCTGCTATATTTAAAATACTTTGCTTGCAATTTATTATTGTGAGATGCAAGACTATAATTGTGGCCAGGAGTACTCCTTTTAATATGAAACTACCTAAAGGTTTGATGGTTTAATAAATTCCAAACTTGTAGGAATACATTGATCATCATGATTCAAGGTTTTTAAATAATTAATAAGTAAATAGATACGGTGTCTGGCGTAAGAAATCAAATCTAAGAGATATTTCTATAAACAAACGTAGATACAGTACGGTCAACGTAACTTGGCGCGTCTGAAGTTAGCCGATTAGCTGCGCAGTAGACAATTTCGTTCCTAAAAGTTCCATTGCGCAGCCAAACAGCTAACTTCAGACGCGCCAAGTTACGTTGACCGTATTGTAACACAGGCGAAAATATAACTCTATAAATTTCTTTCAAAAACAAAATTATTTAATCAGTAAATATATTAAAAATACCATCACGTAATTTTCCAGCAGTAATAAGGATGGGAAATTACGAGTCAATTTCAATTTTGCGATGCCGGTATCATATTTTCAATTCATATTTTTATTGCATTGCCGTGTTTGTAAAACACAATCGCATGCAGAGTGTTGCCCACCTAAGGTATTATTACGTTAATAACTTAAATCGGATAATTCTATGAGAGCTAGCTAAGTACAGGAAACAATATTCAATTTTTAAGTTTATTACAGCTTGCGATTTATGAAATCTTTCAGACGTCTTTACAACAAATTCAATACAATGGAATGTAAATGTATGTATACCTAATAGGATGTCATTATTTGGAAATCGTAAAGCTTCTTGTAAAACATACGTAAATAACGCTATTGGTTTGTAGGAATCTGTACTCCATGAAGAATCGAATGAAGATATTATAAGTATCAAGGAGGTATTACTTCTTGAACTCTTGAAGCATAAAAGATAGAATTATCATCATCTTCAATCTTCGCGTCGACTTTTTCCACTTCACAAGCTTTACATACAATAAGTATCTTTGAAAAATAAGCGGTCCAAACTTTAAATTGTTAATAGCGTCCGTACGTAACGCTTGGTCGTAAGTACGGTGTGCGGTATTGCGCGAGTGTGGACCGGTCCGATCGACGCTTACGCACCTGCCCCGGGCACACGCCACTAGAGAGCGGCGCACACTGGCGGGAAAGGGTTGGATTAAGTCATTATTTTATTTAACTATTATTAATGTTTAATTCAGGCAAAAGATAATTTTGTTAACATTGACTTAAAATACAGTAGTATACTTAAATAACTAAAACATAACAAATAAATAACATCACTAAAATCTACCACCATCTGGAGGCACTTGGCAACAACACATGCCGTGCGCACAGGTGCCCCATCAAGTGGCCATCAGTCTTAATAGCAACAGCACTCAGTAGACTGTTGGCGCTGTCACGCACCCGTGACGTCGTAGTGGCAATGTAGACAAATGCACGACAAATATGAGTAACTGCTGCTGTTTAGTTAATAAGGACATCATGAGCCCTAAAACAGGTAAAGAGAATTTTCATGGATTTTCAGTAAGTACTGAAAATTCCACTAAAGCTGAAATAAGTCTACGAATTTTTTCAAGCGGGCATGTGAAATTCCAACATGCCAGAAAGTCTCTTCATCTCCTTTGGATGTCACTCCAAAACTGAAAATGGACATCAACTCCGCGAATCCAGCTCTGATCTTTGTCATGCGAAATAGATTTAGGATCCACCACAATGAGAATTGTTTAAACAACTGACATGATCTTGTAGTAATGTAGCCAGCTTTTATTAATTCGGTTAGCGCCTATTCAATGACAAAATCGAAGAAATGATGAAGTATGTTCGCAATTTTGCTAACTACGATACGAACAAACTTCATCTGATGGACTAGCTTACTTCAAAACTTTCCAAAAGCATTTTTCACAATTTCAGTCTCGTAAGTCACATGGCACATTATCATTACGTTCTCTACTCCTATAATTTCAATTTTTAAACCTCCATAAAAACGTGCAATTACGCCACAACTTCACAGGCTTACTCCCTCATTACAGAATCCGCTATGCTCAGTGCACGCGTTCCCTTCCCTGTCCTCGACTACGCTCTCAGATAAGCTGGGACGTGCGCATTTTATTTATTTTAACATTTTTAAGTCGGCGTGGGCGTTTATTTCTTATTGGCAGCGCACGCGGCGGGTAAGTCACGACGGCGGCCGCCACCTTGAGGGCTAAATAGCACCTACGCGCGCAACCGAGACCTACACTCCGTTTATTTAATGCACACTTAAATAGGTCCTTGCTAGCCACTAAATATACCTATAGGTATTGCTTTGGTTTTGTGTGTCTGGCAGAGCAGTCGACGTGAACTGCAGGGCTTATCTTCATAAAGATCCATTTAATATATCCCTAATTGTTTTTAAATACATTTCAAAATGGCCAAAGATAAGGAAAAATTTCTAGTAGTGGATAACAGATTTTTTTGGTTACAAATAGACTTTTCATCCCACCATCTCGGAAAGAGTATTTTTAATCTTCAATATCTGAGTGGAAAAGCCGTTTTTATTCTCTAGAGGATAAAGTAAATTGAATTTAGAACATCGTGTGCACTAAGTTTGTGAATTAAAAAAAAACATTAAACCTATTTACTGCTACCTCTATGGTGCCGAATATATCATACAACTTTTTTTTAATTTGTTAAAAACTCAGACTTTGTAAACGTTTTTTTTTTGCATTTAGTCATTTCCTCGCTGAGGTGGAATGAAAAGTTACGTGTTGCACTCGAGTGCAAAGATTTTTCACCTCGTGCTCTTTTGATTCCCTCGCTAACGCTCAGGATTCTAATTTTGAATCACTCGCTGCGCTCGTGATTCAATTTTAGAATCCTTCGCTTGCTCGGTCATCAAAATTGAACACGCGGTTAAAAAGCAACTTTGCACTCTTGTATAACAAATAACTATAGGTACTTAGTAGTTTAGTAGGGAATTAGAACGGGGAATTTGTTTTCCTTTACAGCAATTAATCGACATTTGTAATATTCTCTTTTGAGTAACATAACTTATTTTTGTGTTACCCGCTCAACTGTTGAGCCCGGAATCCCGGAGCCCGGAATAGATTTGCAGATAATTAATAGTTATTTGTTATACAAGAGTGCAAAGTTGCTTTTTAACCGCGTGTTCCGTTTTGATGACCGAGCAAGCGAAGGATTCTAAAATTGAATCACGAGCGCAGCGAGTGATTCAAAATTAGAATCCTGTGCGTTAGCGAGGGAATCAAAAGAGCACGAGGTGAAAAATCTTTGCACTCGAGTGCAACACGTAACTTTTCATTCCACCTCAGCGAGGAAATGACTAAATGCAAAAAAAAAACGTTTACAAAGTCTGAGTTTTTAACAAATTAAAAAAAGTTGTATGATATATTCGGCACCATAGAGGTAGCAGTAAATAGGTTTAATGTTTTTTTTTAATTCACAAACTTAGTGCACACGATATTCTAAATTCAATTTACTTTATCCTCTAGAGAATAAAAACGGCTTTTCCACTCAAATATTGAAGATAAATTTACTTTATCCTCTAGAGAATAAAAACGGCTTTTCCACTCAGATATTGAAGATTAAAAATAGGTACTCTTTCCGAGATGGTGGGATGAAAAAATATATACCTACCGACCTCATAAGTAGTAAAAGGGTTCGACTTGAATCTTTATTATCTACATAAATAAATATTCACATTTTATATTGTAACCTGATCTAACCATAACTTACCTCTGCGAGAGGTAGTTAATAATTTTATTTAAATATATAAAAGAGAAAAAATCCTTGCCTCTGATCATTACGAATACTTAGTTCAAATGACTGAAAAAGAAACTTTGCGCAATAGTGTGCAAATGTGGCAGAGGTGATGTAGCTAGCGCTTTGGTATGCCACAAAGGATTTCAGCAAACATGTCGATTTTACCGTCTACAATGACGTATAGCGGAACGGCCTAAAATATGGTCTAATGGTAAATGACGACGTTGTATAAACAAAATAAAACAGATAACTCTATCTACTGAGAGACTAGCAAAAGTACCGTGTTCTAACAATCTATCCTATTGTAGGTACCTACATTAAAAAAAACCGAAAGGTGACCAGGGTCGTAAGATACAGTTGAAGTTTACTCAATGGATATTTTGGAATGTTTAATTTGATTATTAAACTGTTTAATCTCTATTAATTTTATTTTATTTTATTCGAAAACTTTAACCTGCTTGTAAGTAAACTTCAGCAACCTAAAAAAAAAATTAAAAAAAAAAATCTTTTATTTCAATTACAAAGTGCATAGAACATACATGGTTTGGAGATCACCTTTTAAGCAAGTAGTTGCTTGTGTTAGGAGTAGAGAGAACCTGCTTACTGCTGCTCCTTTGGTGACATCAAGCTAGACTTCCAAGAGCGAACTTACAATACGCTTTTATAATGATGCAGTATTTTATCCGTCAACCACATTTTCCCACACTTCTACAGTTTAAATATAGAGAGACGCTTCACACGTACATACAGCGACGTATAATTATGGAACCAACCACAGGCTGACTCGTGACAAGTCCGTCCTCCGACAACGGCGGCGCGCGCGCAGCACGCGAAAATTATTAAGGTCAATATTGTACCTACAGCTACAGTGTACAATACCGAAGAACTTACATGATGAGATACTAAGATGTAGAATGTTCAATAATATTACTGAGTATAAGCAATTACTTGTGATTTAACAAATTTAACATTTTTAGTTACATATAATCGTATAGAAAAATAATATTAAATGTATGAACTTTGCAGTGTATCGTTTTACTGCATAAAAGCCAATATCAAACGCCTTAATGATCTGAACTTTATACTTTCTGGCGTCAGGCTGAAATAATGGTTTTTAAAAAGTGTCTGGCAATAACGAATAATGTTTTTTTAACAAATCCTGTAAAACATTTAAAAAGAACCAGCAATCAAACTTAAACGTAAGCGTGTAAGGATCTATTTATCCCAGTGCCTGAAATAGGACTCGGTAATGAATCTAGCTCAACTCCCTCCATTCTTAGCTAATATTATATTCCTACTAAAATGTTCAGGTATCTATTTTTATCAGCTGTTCTAAAATACCATAGGTCAGGCAACTCTGGTATCTTTGAACATATGACATGTTTTAATAAAGTGAAAGTAATTTTCATTTACGTCAGTTACAAGTAGTGTAACTTTCCTAAACTTATCTTATGATAAGCGTATCAATATAGAATCTATAGCCAGCGGTGTGACAAAATAATTTTATTTAATACTTAATCAGAATTACATATTCTGTACGCAAAATACGCGCTGAGACGTGGAGTTACGGACACCGGCCCGTCATACTACTACTACTACTACTACTACTAGGTACATATATCAAACTTAAAAAAAAAAAACAATCAAATTATGAACTACTGGGCATGAAAAAACTCGTCCACATCGTTGTCAAGTGGACGCGTGGCCAACAGGCTAGCAGCATTAACACGTATCGCAACGCTGATTCTTTGGGCAAAGAATAGACCAGCTCTCCAGTCACGTGATAAGTCGACCAGCCACTTGGCGATGCCCCAAAAAACAAGATGAGAGCATACGGCTTAAACATATAGCTTTCAAGAAGGCTGGTATATTTGCCCCGTTAGAGTTGAGGTTTTCGACACCTGCAGCAGCCGCCCCAGCACAACACGTCGTGCTAGGAAGTTGGGATGGCGCAAGGGTATCGACACATATGACTGTTTTACATCACATAAGACGCCGAGTCGAGTCGGCTAGATGTTAAGCATCTGTAATGATATCTCTTTAATTACTAAGCAACACATTACACTCACAAGTTTTTTGTACACAGTAATTATGTGTCGTTCCTGCGCATTCCGACAAAAATGTGCAATCGTTTCGAACAACCGTTGAATTACTTACATATTTATTCAAAAACGAATAGTTACCGAATCCGTAAAATTGTATTTCTCATAGCACGAAATTATTATTAAAATATTTTAAGGTACTACGTAAAATCGCTACAGATAGGCCTACGAGCTACGCCGGTCGTAGCACTTTTGTCGTAGTTCAAATTCGGATTGACCTAGTAGCCGAACCGTAACGGTTTTTTGTTAGAATTTTGCCTGTACCGTTAATGCGTTTACATATATATGTAACTCAAACCCAAACAACCAGATTTATTCCTCATAAGAGTCATATTTTAGAAAAATATCCTTATTTCCTTATCCTTTAGGTCGGTAGATTAAGACTTACTGAACAAAAGTACATCATCAATTGCAATAAATTACTTACCTATAAACATTGTCCTTTTTTCTCCTATAACAAATACTGAATACCACACTATATTTAGATCTTTATGAAGCAGTAAACTAAACCATAAAAAACAAAGATCCCGGATTTAATAGAGCCACCGACCTTGATGAATTGACATTTAATGCATCGTCACTATTTTTATTTAACAATTATAGTTTTTACGATCACATATCTGCTTATATACTTGAGTTACAAAGTATTTAACTGCTTGCATAGCGCGTTTAATTGTCGATTATAATCGCGACTCGCGATTACCGCGGTAGTAAAAAAAAATCACCATGGTGCAGTAGGTTGACAACCATGTCAACCATAGGTACTGTAGAGACTTGCCCAGCAGAAAGGCTTTATGTAATGAAGCCATAACTATTTAGTTTATGGTTAGAACCTGCTGGAAATATATTTAAATAATATAGAAGGATAGTTTTTATACTATGACATGTGATGTCAGAGTTAGTCCGGCCAAGCTCTAAGCTGCGGGCTACCTAAAGTTTTTCCTCTCGTAATTCTGATTAATACAATCTTCTACAAGTTATTCGTACCTTTCATTTAACGTAGCGTAGTCCTACAGTAATTCGTACACGGTACAAGGTACAAGTGTAGCGTAAGCGTTACAAATTGGCGACAGGCGCCGGGTAGAAGTTTTTTTTCAGATGCGCAAAGCGAGTGCTCGCCCCCAGAGCGTTTAATATTCCAGCAGGAGTAGCTGGAAGGCCTAATTAGTGAGGCCAGATTGATGATTACGCTGGTATAGCAGCGAAGAATTGTACGTATAATCGTTCTATATTATAAAGTGCAGTGCAGACGAGCGATTTTTCGGCATCGCATAAAAGGAAATAAAGAGAAGTATTTGTGTCGTTTATCTAATGTTATTATAAACCACGATGTATCGTCATGATCGTGATTATTTCCCTGGGGAAGATATGCCCTATTATTATGGTATTCAGGGTTTGGAGTTCGATGATTTCCTCGAACAGTTTAAAGTGGTTGCACAGCGCAAGGAATGGGAGGAAGCCGGTTATCCAGTACTTCTGGGTTGTTTTGTGAAGAGTACTGCAAACGCCTACTACCGACTTTTCTTCAAGTATGACATGTCTTTCGAGGAGACTTGCGATAAGTTAAGGGAAGAATTCGCTAATGATTGGCCCGCTAGAAGGAAGCGGCAACTCTTACAGCAGCAAGCCGTAATTCCAGTAGTAGAATCGGCGAAAGAAGTTAAGTCTGTGGATATTAATGGTTCATTTTCCCAGAGAAATGAAAAAGATGGCTGCCAAGCAGGCAGTGTTGAAAAAGATGTGGTTGCTGTGTCTAGCTGTCCAGAGAGCAGCCTAGATGAAAATGAGGCACAGGAGTCGGTCTCGTCCCCTCTAGAACACGAGGAAGAGAAGGATGAATCGGGTCAGTCCGGTCCAATTATTTTATTAAGTAGAAATCTTTCAGAGCAACCTGATGTCGAGGTGCCGAAAGAAGAAGAAGTAGTTGATGTTTCGTACCAGCAGGTACAAGATAGTGTTGTCACTGACGTTCTAGAAGAGAACTTGGTGATAGTAGAATGCAAGACGAATGTTGAGGCATTCGTTGAGGTGGAAGAAAATGTTTTCGTCGAGTTGTCGCGAATGGATTATGATGGTGCTCCGGTTAACCAAATTGTGTTACCAGAGAATATTGTTGTCGAGTCCTCGCGAGATATTGTGTATAATGGTGGTTCGGACAGCCAAAGTTTTGATAAAGCGAATAGTAAGGTCACGCGTGATGTGAAGTTATATAATATGGTTCCGCAACCCGCTGTAATAAATAAATATATAACACGGAGTAAATTGAAATCCTTATTAGGTTCAAAGAATAGTGAAATAAAAATAAAATATATTAATAAATTTATAGGTCGAACTGAGAACCTCTTTCGGTCGAAGTCGGTTAAAAATAATTTATTACGACTAGCTTTGATGAAGAAAATATTCGGTAGTATGAACTCTCCTTTAGGTAAATTTTATTATTGTCAATTTTTGAAAGATGATTTTATTTTAATTTTTATGCCTAGCTCTAAACAGTTTTGTATCATAATAGTTTTTACGGATATGATTGAATTGAAACTTCTTGTTTATAATAATTTTAGGTTGTGTATTATTGGTCATTTTATTAATTATTGGATGTTATACAGCATAGTTGCCATGGTTATTTAGGTCTGTCATGATGGACAGTTGATTATGTATGTGATTAGAAATATTTCGACATGATAATAATGCGTGTTTTTTTTGTATTTTCATATTTACTACGAGCTGAAGACTGATGGGTGAATGGTGCCCACATTTCTTGAAGTACAAAAACGTGTATCTAATTCTTTTTTTTGTTACTTAGTAGATTGTTTGATGTAGTTAGCGTAGGACTCCTACAGGCCTCGTTCACTGACGTAGCCAATTACGCTAACAGAGTATAATCTCTGCGTAAGCTGTCGATGACACGCATGGTTTATTAAGTGATCAAAGTTTGTTTCGAGTTTAGTCTTTTCTCATTTAATTGTAAACCTCGTATAGGAAGAAATATAGGTCACCAAGAATGGAAGATATGGATTTGACCATATCATTTTGTTTAGCGGGATGCACTCTAACCTTTTCGAGAGGGTTTTGGTAGAGTGGGGTTTGGACATGATGGCATGAGCGTATTTGTTGTTCGTTAATTCTTTTAGTTGATTACCCCATGCGTCATGGATTAAACCATCTCTACAGAGACGTCCTCATTGTAATTTCCCTCTTTAGAGTAGGGACCTTCCGATAGGATTAGGTAGGAATTAGGTTATTTAGTCAATTATTTTTGTTGAGTCGTAAACTAGTATTGGTTTCCAGAACGTTCAGAACATGAATAAAAGCTACTAGTCCCTTTTATTCATGAAGGGGGCGTAGCTGATGTAGAGACTTGCCCAGCAGAAAGGCTTTATGTAATGAAGCCATAACTATTTAGTTTATGGTTAGAACCTGCTGGAAATATATTTAAATAATATAGAAGGATAGTTTTTATACTATGACATGTGATGTCAGAGTTAGTCCGGCCAAGCTCTAAGCTGCGGGCTACCTAAAGTTTTTCCTCTCGTAATTCTGATTAATACAATCTTCTACAAGTTATTCGTACCTTTCATTTAACGTAGCGTAGTCCTACAGTAATTCGTACACGGTACAAGGTACAAGTGTAGCGTAAGCGTTACAGTACCTAGTCAAGCATGACACATGCATTAAGTTTATTTACATAGCGTACAACTCTATAAGAATATTGACAATTAGGTATTCAGTTCTTAAGAATCAGACTATCGATAACCAATGATGATCAGATACCTTAACACGATGAGGTAACGACAGTAAAGTATTTGAGCCAACTGCCAATTTTTGAACTATAAATACGACTATACATACCTTTCAACGTTTTAAATAAAGAAAATAAAATTAAATAAAACCTTTAAACTCAATAAATACAAAGTGCCAAACGGGCAAATCGATTGAGTTTACGTTGGGTTTACTTCACGCGCTCGTGCTGGGGCCTCTGGCACATCAAACACAATGAACATATCATGTTTTTGCTAATAAAATCACAACCATATGCTCCGCTTAAAAACACCTCATGTATTGTAGTAAAGACAATTAAAATGCGACGAAATTAATCTCAAGGAAAAAGTAAACCTTTGTTTTTTCACGAACCGCTCCCGCTCTCGCGAAGGCTGTGTTGACAGCTCGATAAAATTCCCGTCTCGTTTATTTTAAGGCTCGCATTAACAACGAAGGTAATTAAGCATCGAAATGTCGCCGTAGTGAGGCGTCGTTCTAAATAATCGTCGCTCAACAATTTGCCTCATTATCTTCACGGTATAATTTAAATCATAAAATACCACACTGGGTTGTTAGCAAGATGACCAAGATATTTCATGTATAATGAGGGCTTTATTTCTATTGTAGCTTAGCGAGAAGTACGTGTAGAACGAAGATATACCTAAAATCATGTTAGCTGTTTTGCACGAAAGGCCAAGCTTGATAAATAGGCAAACTATTACTTTAAATTCAATATTTGTAATCATCATCATCATCATTACAGCCGTGACACGTCCACTGCTGGACATAGGCCTCCCCCAAAAGGCAAAGGCAAACCATCGTTTTCTTGGGTGACTGCAGTTTTTGGACGACCTTGACGGGGATCATCACTGAGCTTGACACGTCCACGTTGAAATTCAGCAAACCAGCAATAAATTGTGGTTTCGAATGGGGCTTCATCACCAAATGCAGAAATCATCCGGTCAACACACTTTTTGTGATAAACCACTTCGAAAGTCATAATAAATCATCGCTCTTGAATTTTCTTGGTTTTGCCATAATCGCCACGCTTGGCAGGCGGGTTGGCGATCGCAGTATGGTTGTTACAGAGGCACAGAGAACGCTGCTGCCCATTCTCTGGCGAGTCCCTTAGTCGCCTCTTACGACACCCACGGGAAGATATGGGATGGTGCTATTCTTTACATCCGACACCATACGGACTATATATTTAATATATTTGTTATACTAATATATTTACTAATATATTTGTAATAGTTTCATTTAATTAACCAACTCACTTAGCTGGATTCTTAGTTCTTATATCAATCCTGATTCCAATCTAATGCCAGGACACGCTTAAGATACCTCCAACCGATCAGAAAATAAAACACAAGCAGCTAATTGCAGGAATTAAAAAAAACAGCTGTGTAGAAATTAACTAACAATGTGAGTGTATCTAATTAAAGCAGGGTGTAACTCTTCGACTAGTGATCCTCGGTATTCTACGGTTTGTAAACGCTTGTTGCGCGCGCACGACACGATTCGAACAAAAACCGAATTGCGCTAAATTCAATTGGTTAATCAATTCAATTAATTTGAAGGGATAGCTACCGAGCGATCGACGGAGCGCAGTAATTGGAACGATTAATGTTCGCCTCGAATGAGCCATTCTTTCTTTATATCGAGATCGGACATATTGAAGGCATGTTCGGAATGAATCCGACTGAAAACTAACTACCTACGCTTTGTAGTGATCTGATAACATCTGCAGAGGAGCTCTAGGATATTCATTTAATTAATTAAATTTAGTATAATATTGTGTATTTCTAATAATTATGGTCCTGTAATTAGTATCTTTACAAAGCATCGCAGTTATCTGAGCGTAGGAATTTACTTAGGTATTCATAATTCTTGGTAGGTAAGTTAGTATTTGGTTATGTTTACTTCTACCCAAGAGAAGACTACAACAATATTTTTATTTAATTCTACATATTTTTAATATGATTGACTCCTAATTCTTGACTTATCGATTCGCTTAAATATTGTACATTGACATTTATGGTTATCCTCCTCAAGTCATAATTTGTAGAATATCTTTATCTAACTATAAACTATTCAACAACTACCATATACCTATAAGTAGTAATTACTAATAATAATTGATGATAAATCGATAAATTGATGTGACCTACCTTAGGATATAGAAAAAGTAAAATGTAAAATGAATATTTCAGTTTAGTACATTCGTGAATTCTTAAAAAAATAACTACTTCCACATGGAAACAAATTGTACTTATGTTTGGAACGACCAACAGGCTACCCTGATAATTCAAAAGTGCTTGTACCTAAATGATTTGAGTTTAAGTTGTTGAACAAGTTCGTCAAAAAAATTTTTCTACAAAAAAGAGAACCGCCTTCATAAACTAATCTTTTTAGTCTTTGAAGGCGGTTCTCATTTTTGTAAAAAAATAATATTTTCCACTTTTCAACCAACTTCAAAAAAGGAGGAGGTTATCAATTCGTCTGTATTTTTATTTGTATATTTTTTTTTTTCGAAACTAAAGTCAATGTGTGTTCTGTGCTAAAGTTATTTTTCACTTTTTAGTTTTTGAAGGCTGTTGTCTTTTTTGTAAAAAGCTTTTTTAGTGCCTCCTTATCACCTAAATCCATTAAAAAACGGCAACACAGTTAAAACAGAGATTGAAAGTCTCCCAAAGATGGAAGAAACGAAAGCATCTTCTATAAGTTTTAGACTTTTATTGATTTTTTCAAAAAGCGCTGAACAAATTTCTAGGTTTTATATACTAACCCTTATTGATTTTTTCAAAATGCGCTGAACGAATTTCTAGGTTTTATATACTAAACCTTCTCCAGAATGTAACAAACACTTTTCTAAAAACCGCATCAAAATTGGTGTAGCCAAACGGAGATAATCGCGGACGATACATGTGGGTCGAACTGAGAACCTCCTTTTTTTGAAGTCGGTTAAAAATTACACAGATCGACATCTAAACGAAAATCATGACAGTTTTAAAAACCTACACGACAAGAGTGCTGTGTTGTTAGTCGTCAAAGTGACGCGACAAGTACGACCACGTGCGTCTGCGCAGCACAGGCGCGGGCGCCGCGCCGCCGTGGGTGGCGGGCGTGGTGGGACCGTCCTTGTTTTTTCGCATTTTTTGTCTAACAACACGTGATGACCATATAAACAGCCTTAGGCAGACCACCGACATGTTAAGACGGAGACATTTTAGGTGGCGCGGGCGCATTAGAATTAAAAACAAATAAGATGGTCTATTCAGATTAATTAGGGTGTGAAGAAGATTGACGGATTTTCAAATATGTATGTGTCTAATTTAACTTGACCCAGTGCTGTATAATAATTAGGATTCAAAGTTTAAATTATTTCCGACTTTGAGCGTATATTCTTTATTTGTGAATTGTTGTTATTTTTTAAATTAAGAACATCATTCATATTAGCAACATAGGTAATTGGAGCCATTTCCTCGGTCATTATTTAACTAAATTGCGAACAACTCTGCTAATAACTACCCGACAAAAATTACTGACTTCCTAACTCTCTACCGTTTAAATTATGTTAATGCAAATAAATCAGAACTTATTATCATACTATCTTCAGGAGAATTTTCTTGGTGTTTTCATACATTCTACCGTTCTACATCGTACGTGATTATTTCTCATATTTATAGAAATTACAACTTCGATGAATCCTCGAAGCAGGCGCTCTTCAGACCGGAGATGCTCAATTTTGGGTTCTGTTGAAATTGCCATTATTAAAAGCCCACAAATCGGCCCACCCAGATAGCTCAAAACTGTATTTAAGGCAATTGCTTTATTAAAAAGTGAAAAGTACAAAAAATGTTTATTTAAACAAAGATGTCTAAACTCGTCATTATGCTCAGAATTGAGATGCACCTGCGGTCCTCAGTGGAGGACAATCATCTTGCTACCAGTATCTAATTACATGTAAAATTGGTTTGAGAAAGTGACTTTTAATTTTGGCCCTTTATTTAAGTAGGTAGGTACTTACCTAAATATTCTTTGATGCTTTATAGCTTCGATTGTTATTTGAATCTAACACAATGCAATATCCTAACTTTCTTTGCACACAATCCTTTTCTTAACTTAGAAACACATGGAATTATTCATATCATTCATCATTAAATAATGAAATTTTAAGATCAAGAACCTGAAAACAACCTCCTTCAACAACCCATCAAATTATAAATCACCTTGAAATTAAAATTAAAATGTTAAGTATGCACCAAAATATTTTAGGTTCTGCGCCCAAGACTGGTAAGACCCCCAAATCAGAAATGTCTTCGAACTTAAAATTACGAACGTCAAATTACTTTCGGACGACTTCAACACAATCTAAAGTCTCGATCTGACATGGGATTTCGCATATCCTTTTATAAATTTATAATCTTGCTTGTAAAAAATTAAACCGCAATCCTACCTAAATGTTACAGATATTTCTAACCCGGTGGGCCTAAGTTTTGATTAAAATTCGACCACCTAGATTTCGTACTACGAAGGTCTTATAGGTATAAAAAGGACATTATCCGGACCACCGCTGACTTAGATTGCTAAAGGACTACCTTACTTCGTGGTTTCAACTAATCCTTATAGAAACTTACACTTATTTTACCTATCCTTCTATTACAGAAATAATAATCAAATATTAATTGTAATTTTTATACAGTTAGCAATGAAAGTAGTTAAAAATATCAAAATACACACAGCTACACTAAAGGCACTTTTGGTTACATAATCCATGTTCTTATTTCTCTTATCAACAGGTTTTCACTTTTCAGTTAAATAAATTTACGTTAACAAGTTGTTTCCCTACATTAACACTAACTTCAATCAAAGTTCCATTACATTTCTTGTACTATTTCAATCAACAGTGTGCAGAAAACATAATAATCAATGGTAATATGCATGCGGCCGCCATCGTGCGTGCTCATTAGGTCGTGTCACGCGTCATAACACTGATTAATTGGCCTCCGACGCTTGATGCGAATACAAAGAGATGTAAAAAACAATGACAAGCAAGCAACGACCTTTCGGTAACGAGAAGCCGTCAGTCAGGCGGGCGCGCCGGCCAGCATACACTTGACAACTTCAATTTATATGCAACTCGATGCCTACACTCGTTCCCACTTGAATGATAGGCAATAAAGTCACGGCATCGATACCTATCGACATTATCGCCGAATATTTTTCGAAACATTATCATAAAATATCGGTCACATCTATGTAGTCTTTTTTCGATCGAATCTTAATGCGAATTTATATCTCGTGCTCATTAAACGAGTAATCGATGAGGCTCCTCAATTAATATATTCGAAATCGTGTATTGAGAGAAAATTACACGGTTATCGACATTATGATAAGCAAGACAGTAGTTACCAACAGCGCCCGGGGACGCTCCACTTGGGTGGTTCGGCAGATGTTGCTCCGATGATAAAAAAATCACATTTCAATTACTTTCATCGTTAGTTAGTAAACACGTCATCTTATGAATTTTAATGAGCTATGTAATGAACGTGATCAGATGGGTCGAGTCTCTCCAATTCTGTGTTGGAAAATATTTACTGACTGCGGTATCGTGTAACCACTTTCTAAATTAATAATTACTTGCTTGGCGACCACTGTTGATTCCCGTTTATTTATTTTGGCGATATAATTGACATTAGGCTATTACATTGAGAATTCTTGGTTCACGACAGATTTAATGGAAAATAATCAAAAGTGTTTGTGTAATATGTGTTGCAGAGTGCTGACAAGTCACATAATGGCACTAGTGCTGAGCAAACTTAAGCTATAGCACAGATGATATAATACTAACGTATAGTATGAAGTTATATGTATAATTTCATAGGTGCCTAACTGTAATGTCCAAGATCCTAGAGTAGCAGTGAGGCAGTTGCCTAATCTGCCTTAAGGATAATCCGGCCCTGCGCTAAGTTCCGACCTTTAAAGCATCTGGTATCTCACAGTCCATAAGAAATAGCGATAATCTATTGTTTCAAATTAGCTTACAGATATTTAAAGAAATAAATGATTAAATTAAGT
Source organism: Charanyca ferruginea (assembly GCA_947361185.1). Classification (NCBI taxonomy): domain Eukaryota; kingdom Metazoa; phylum Arthropoda; class Insecta; order Lepidoptera; family Noctuidae; genus Charanyca; species Charanyca ferruginea. The sequence goes on from OX376070.1 coordinate 10,645,443, forward strand.
ATAGCTACTAAGGAACTCGTAAGTCAGCGCCAGTGAGTTTTGTTGTTTGAGGTGCATTCTTTCTTCTGTACTGTATTACTCACTTAGCGACAGAAGTGCACTGCCTCAGAACACCCATATTATTCAATCTCCCTTTCACCAAAAATAAACCTCCCCACCGCAGTCGTAGACATGAAAATTGTGTAAATAATTATTGGAGTCGGTGTTTATGGCAAATTGCAGCCGCAGGTGCAATAATTCTCCAATACCCGACATTAGTGTCGGGGCAACGCAAACAAACTGTTTTAATTGAATGTTTGACGAATTAGTTCGACCACCGAGGGAGAACTACGTGGTGGTTCCAACAGAATATTATGTATGTATGTATTATAGAGGGGCTCATGGCTAAGTAAAAGCCGCACTGATCGATCGGTCTAAGGTTAAGCTAAGCTTGCCGCGGTCGGTCTGTGGATGGGTGACCAGACATTTCAAATCGAGTTCCCTCCGTGCCTCGGAAAGCACGGAAAGTCGTAGATCTATGGCAGTCGTTATGGGTAGTCAGAAGCTAGAAAGTCTGGCAACCAATCTTACCTAGGGGTATCGTGTTACCCAGTAATTGGGTTGCAGAGGTCAGATAGGCAGTCGCTCCATGTAAAACACTGGTATTCAGCTGCATTCGGTTAGACTGGAAGCTGACCATAGGGTTGCCTTTTCTCAACTATGTCTATACATACATACAAAAGGCTAGGCAGATGATGATGTCTTATAGAGGAGTTGTTTGACTTTTGATTTTGCCATTTAATGAAGGCGAAAAGAAGGTAAAGTAAAAGCAAATCAATCTTGGATTTTAAAACCTTTAAATTTGACTACAGGCACAATCCTACAAGCTGACATCTCGAAGTTCTCTATCAAATCCATTTAAAAACAGAATGCTAATTAGCTTTTAAAAGGGTTTGAAGACAGAAGAGACACCCAATGTCTATCTAGCCGGTATTATCCCAATGTTAGGAAAAGGCCGCTTTGTACAGAGGTACATCAAGCTACAACGATCTATCAAATTTCTTGGATAGATTTTCAATTTTATTTCAAAAAAATAAGGTGCATATTTAATTGGGAAAATTTGACAGTTTGGTATGGCTTTATGTGCTGGCGTCTGTACCTTTTTGTCAGCTTGTAGGATTGTGCCTGTTGTCAAATTTAAAGGTTTAAACCTTTACATTTGACTGCAGGCACAATCCTAACCTTTAAATTTGACTACAGGCACAATCCTACAAGCTGACATCTCGAAGTTCTCTATCAAATCCATTTAAAAAGAGAATGCTAATTAGCTTTTAAAAGGGTTTGAAGACAGAAGAGTCACCCAATGTCTATCTAGCCGGTATTATCCCACTGTTAGGAAAAGGCCGCTTTGTACAGTGGCCAGTACATCAAGCTACCACGATCTATCAAATTTCTTGGATAGATTTTCAACTTTATTTAAAAAAAATAAGGTGCATATTTAATTGGGAAAATTTGACAGTTTGGTATGGCTTTATGTGGTGGCGTCTGTACCTTTTGCACACACGTTTGTCATCTGCTGAGGGTCGGTATTTTCAGTAGAAGTTAAGTTCGTCGCTACATCTACGTTTTTGGTCTGCCGTTTATGTCTGCATTACCTACATAAATAATTATTAGTCAGTTGGGTTACCCATGTACAGGAGTAGCCTAAATGACTTATAGATAGATGTTTCTAGTTTCTGATCAAATAAAACGTTTTGTTATATCCATACTTTTATTTCTAGATTAATGGCATATTTCTTTTAGGTACATCTTCTTATATAAACTACACACAATCTTAAATAATATCACGTTATTCTCTTAATAATTTACATTGAGACGGCAAATTGTTAAAATGTATTACAATTAAAAACTAAGTAAGTGATTGAACATACAACGTAATAATAAGATGCCAACATAAATACACATCGCTTACTTACGTAATGTACAACTATAAAGGCTTAATATTTCTTTACTCATACAAACAAAGTAAACATTTAACTAAACGTATGTTAAAATTAAAGTGTCCTCGTTCGGTAACTGGTAAAGGAAGACTATATGACTACTGGTTTATTTCGGTAACGTAACTAAATGAATATTGAGCGTAATTATCGACGGATAATTAATCATGTTGATTAACTATACATAACATGTTAAACATTATTATACTCATACGCCTATGTAATGGAAGACTATACGATTTTGCTGTATAAGGCACACAGAATTCTATCATATCGATTACAATCAAATATTGACCCTCAAGTGCTCAATATTTGCATAAACTCGTATTTACAAAAGCTTTAAGCATACTAATTGTAAAATAAAGAAAATTAATTAATGGCACTAGTATTTACTTAAAATTATTTAATGAATATAACGTAGACATGCTACGTCTGTACGTTAATGATACATGAAATACTGCCTCAGATGTCATCCGCGAATATACACGATAATATTCTATTTCTTAATAACTAAAATAAACCTCTCGTTAAACAGAAAGTAATCGTACAAACACTCATTAAAATTATCTCTATAAAATCTATCACACACTCTAAACTGACCGAGTAAGTAACTCAAGTAAAAGTTGCTTTCTTCACTGAAAGCATTCGTTCTGTATCTAACTAACACTAGGAACTATATTCTGTCGATGTCGACATACTATGTACAGCTAAAATATATCACAGAGTTATGAAAGGAATGGAGGGTGCGTCACCAAGGTCTCCAGGGCTTTTCATCAGGAGGTTGTTTTCTTGTGACAAGGGCAAGGGGGGCTGACTCTTCGTTGGGTGGGGGAGGAGTCCCCCATCCTGAGCTGGCGGGAGAATAGCAGCGAGTTTCCGAGGAGGTGGAGGACGAAGCATCCCGCGGGGATAGAGGCACGAGCGTTGGGAGGGCGCCCAGATTGCCCGCGTTGACTCCGGCCGGGAGAACCAGTGCAATGTCACCGTTGGACAACCTCGTCGGTACTAAACGGACGCCTGAGCCGGGACCAGCTGAAATAATAGACACCAGTTAGAAATTTTGAATTGAAAACAAAACTCGCAGTTGCATAATAGATTACTGACAACTGTTGAAGTCTTACAGAAGACTTAAAATAACTAACAAATAAACCATTCAGGTAAGAACATTAGGAGAGGTTAAATGTATAAAAGTATAGAAAAACTTACCAGAAATAAAAATGGTAGAATGTTGGTTTTGAGGAACATCTTCAACGTCTGAGGGTGGCGTAGGAGCTCCGGCAGGCCTCGCCCCAGGCGCGTTGACGCACCCTTCCAGGTGCCTCACCAGTCTTCTCCTCAACGTAGGCTCGATGCCATGAAACTTCGACACTTCCGTCACGCAGTGCCGATAACCGGCACGGAATCGGTCCGGCGAACCAGCGCCTTCAGACCGAAGACCCTCTAAATGCTTCACAGTCATCTCTAATATGTCGGCTTTCTCCAGCTTTGAATGTCTTGCCGGCTGTAACAACGATGAAATCATTGGTTAGCTTTTTATCGGGCACTTGTTTATCCGTAAACGTAGTCTAAGATAGTTCAATTGGAAATATTTATTTTATCTTGGTCCGTTAAACAAATGCATAGGTAAATGGGCAAAGGCAAATGCATATATCTATACTTAACATTATATAGAGGAAAGACTTGTATTTTTGTGTGTAACGAATAAACTCAAAAACTACTGTCCGATATCAAAAATTCTTTTACCGATCGTAAGCTACATTATCGCTGAGTAAAATAAGCTATATTGCATTATTAAAAATTTTGTGGTCCTTGAGAAAATTCACGCGGACGAAGTCGCGGGGAAAGTGCTAGTACCTAGGTATTTAATATTTTATTGATTAAGGAAAAATGAAACGTCAACCTGGTAGTTATATCCTCAAAACTTACATAAGTATGGGCAAAGATAATTAATAGATAGGTAACGGTTAACTTACGTCTTTCTTCATAGCATCTAAAATTAACGCCTTCAGTTCATTGAGGCAGTTATTGATGCGCGCCCGTCGTCTTTTCTCCATAATCGGCTTGTTACTCTGTAACAATACAAATATTTTGTTAATGTCAATATACACAGTCAGGTTTAGAATATTCAGTTGATAATAAGCAGGTATCCTTGCGGCTTGCGTCAATACGCCGCATTTGCATCCATTAGCAACACGTGTAAGAACTAAATGTTACACGCAAGGTTAAGGCTAAAGTCTAGCACACACGCTCAGTTTTACCTATACATACAATACGCTAACCTAACACATTCACATATTCTTCTGAGGCGACGCATGATCAGTTTTCAAGCATACATTTATAAAACCTAGTGGTAAAACATATCAACAGTCATTCCAGTTTGTGATGTATTGTATTATTTATGCAGTGTATAAACAACACTGTTATCGCTTTATCACCGGGTGACACCAAGTAAGGCGCGTGACAAAAAGAGCCATTAATCTCTGGTTACACGCCGCTGACGGCGCGTGCGACTGCCTCAAGGTGAAGGTCGTCCGTGTCGTGATTGGCTGCGCGCGCGCCGTGACACTGAATCACGCGTGGCGGAACCACGTGACGTTGAAACGAACGTTACTAATGTGTAACACATAGCACACCGCCCGTCGCCGTCGCGTCGTCGCCATCTCTTTGTTAACACGATCATGGTAATTGCGTGTTTCGAATCTAATCAACAAATGGCGACGATTCTGTACCGGTCCTTGGCGCAGATCCAAAGTAAAAGATCAAATAATTTTAATATGAAAATTCTTCGAATTGGCACTACGTCTGAAAAATAGTAAACTACTCGTCTATCACATTTGATCTTGTTTCGTTAGCACACTTAACATTAACACGGCTTCGAAGTACACAAACGTCACGGTTACGTGTTCAAAATTAGCTTTCGCAAACACCGTCTGACCGATATGCCAATGTCAGACGAGTGAACCGCTTGTATTTTCACATAAACAAAAAATATATTATGGAACGGGAAATTCTCGACGCCTTCCGCACGAGACCCCGCTTCCGTAGTCGAGGATAAAAGGCCCTCATATTTAATGGCATGAACTTGCATTGTGAGAATAATTACCCTGCATTCTCTACTAATTAAATAGCAAATTCTTTTCAAGATCGGCATTTGTTTTCACATTGTTCCAGATACATGCAAGGTGCTTTGTAAATCCCTAGCATCGGGACAGATGACAGCTCACTTCACCTAGGTGTTCACCGAGGGAGATTGTAACAGAATAGACATGCGGTTGCATTCTATTCACTGTCTCAATGTGTCAAAAAATGCAACTACATTAGTACCTACCTTTTTTGACATTGATTGTCGCTGAAATGAGATTTCGACTATATTTTGAACATTTTAATTACTACAATTGGCCCTCAGGAATAGCCAGCAAGCCAGCCAGCCTAGCCATTTCCCAACCATGTTGGGATCGGCTTCCAGTCTAACAGGATGCAGCTGAATAACATTGTTTTACAACAAGCGACTGCCTATTTTACCTCCACAAGTTCCACAACCCAGTTACTGGGTAACATGATACCCCTTGAACCCCTGGTAAAGCTAGTTGTCAGATTTTCTACTGACTAGCTAACAACGGTCAAAGATCTACGACTTTACGTGTTTTCCGAGACACGGAAAAGTCTCGGTATGAAATAAATGGTCACTCATCCACGAACGGAGCGTATCTGAACCGTCATGAATCAGTACGACATTTGCTTAGTCACCACCACCTCGGGAACTGTTCTATATTAATAACCTATATTAATTAGTCACTAGCTGATGCCCGCGATTACGTTCGCGTGAATGTCGGAACAGTGTAGGGTTTTACAGAATGATAAATACCAATTTTCATGATTTACACAACAAAAATTACGATTTTCCATACAAACTTTCATCCCCTATTTAACTGACTTAGGGGTTGAATTTCAAAAAATTCTTCATTATTCCTTGTCTATATTATAAAGGGAACCTACCTCTATGCAAAATTTCAGCTTTCTAGGGCCAAAGGTTTGGGCAGGGCGTTGATGAGTCAGTCAGTCAGGGCTTTTCTTTTTGTATATATATATACCTAGATACATAGATGACGGTAAAGTATTCAAGGCATCGCATAAGCTCACAATATAGTACCTATAGGTATATTTGTTATACTGCTTCAAAGAATAGGAACAAAAAGTTAAGTACGACGTATTTTTCCCTAGCTTTAAGTTTAGACACGACGCGTGTGCTCAAAGCGGGCGGGCACGTAGCTCGTAGAGCTGTTACAGCGTAATTACAGAGGTGTGCAAATTGCCACACGATGTCACTGTCGCCTTCAGTTAGCATTTACGTACGACATATTGAGTGTTAATAGATAGGCAACAGCCACGATTTCGACGTTTAGCGGAAAATCTGTCAAGAAAAGTGTTGTCGTAATTAAATAGTAATTTCAAATGTGATGACTAGATACTGTCGTGTGCATGTCTCATTGCATTTGTATTGCATTTGGAGCTTGAAAATAATCTAGGTAGGTATATTGATATCTATAAAATCATAGTCAGGGATCGTAAATGTTTGAAAAATCATTAATATCAAATATTTTATTCACTCATACTATGACTTTAACGCATACTATAAACATGAAAGAGAAAATTCGTACTGAAACACGAACTCGTCTAGTTTTCCGCAGATCGTAAAGACTCGCGCCAGGCGGCACGTGGCAAACGGGCGCCCTGCGGCGTCGGCGTCGCGACGTCCCGATATAGCGAACACACACATACCTCCACACATATATACAGAGTACACGCGTACCCACGTCCACACCTACCCATTTTACCACCGTCGCATGCGAATTACAAACGCGCCATTTCAATTATCACGTGTATTTCTGAATACATTAACTGCTAACAAAATACCTGTCAGGCGAGTCAAAAGAAACACGCCGTTTGTTACAAGTTTACATTATTACAATCGACTTTACAAGATGCCAATAACAAGCAGCGTGACATTCATATTTTTTGTTTATTGTAGGTAGTTTTGAGGAAAATTTTGTATTTTTTAGATATATTACATTTTATAGCACCTACTCGTGATCAAAGGTTGGTAGCGAAGAGTCAATGAGCTAATGACCCAAAAGAAAAAATGTTATCTGGTTGGACGGCACACTATCTGTCACGCACTTGCGCCCGTAAATGTTAACCCGATAACGTCAGCTGATAGTTCCTGATAACAGGTGCTCGATAAGGACTTCTTTCAAACCCGCTGACTAATTGATATATCTATGTGATTGTCTCCCACCCACAAAGGTGGCTGGTAGGTGTCTGCGTCCATGACCGTGTTCCGAGTGATTATTATCACAAAATAATGGTATACTTATATATAATTATGAAAGAAGACTAACTGCTTACTAAGCGCTAGTAGCTAATCATAGATTGAAACAATGGCAGCTTACCATAGTCACACCCGCGACACTCCATAGAAACGAAACGATATAATTGCATACACTACTACAAAAATAACAGACTGTACAAATACGTGAGTGTTTACCGCCCGCTCGAACAAAAACGCAGTTCCTAGAGCAGTCGTTCGATGCAGGGGGAGGTGAGGAACGGTTTCAGAGGGAGGCGGAGCGTATCGCTACTGTACAGTATTACTAATATTATACTGTGCCATAGTGGGAACTTTGACAATAAAAGACCTAAATGGGAACTTGACACTTTTTAAAGGAAGGGCCACCAGATTATTAGCTATTCCATGCTAAAGTGACTTCTAGTAAATGTTGGTAACCTATACCACCCAAAATTGTGTGACAATTACCACCTGTATCCAACTTTCTCCACAGTGTGGTCTACTGCTAACTTTTGTAACTCACAAAGCAAATATAAGCCAGCTGGAGGAACAGTCTCGGATTATTTGTTGTTTATTCTTTCTATGTCTTTATGCATTATCGTTATCACGCATTGTCCAGTGGTACTTCTGTCGTGCCCACACTATCATTTACGTAACGTTTGGCCCGCCATGCGGAATGGATTTAGTCGCGGGGCGCCGGCACACGTGCCAGGGTTATCAACTGTCTGCGACCGACTGAGACGCAGCGACTGCGTTCCGGTACTGGTGACACGCGATTTTTTTATATGTCTTAGAATTTACTTTGATATGCCGTCTTCTTCCTGGCGTAAATCATGCTTAATTACATGTAGATACTGGTTTGGCTGTGTCGTCTAAAGATTTCGGACATTAATGTGTTTTTTCTTCTGTTATATCTATTGCTTTAAGACATTAAGAATTATTTGACGACACGGTTGGCGCAGTGGTTGAGCGATCGACTGCTGCGCAGTGTGTTGCGGGTTCGATTCCCGCCCAGGGTAAACATTTGTGTGATAGATAAGCACTTGTGTTCGCCTTGTGTCTGGGTGTTGTTTATCTATAATATAATTTGCGTATGATATCAGTGGTCTGACACCCATATTACAGGGTCTCCCTAGTTTGGGGTCAGATGACCATGTGTGTACTGTCCCCACATACTACAATTACTACTATTAAAAAGACTCAATCATAACTATTCATTCGTTCGCTACTTCGTTCGCCACAACTCTATCTAAAAGTGACAATTCACGAATCATTACTACGAAATTCCCAGCGACAGTACCAATTGATATTAACGCAAAGCGAATGGGACCAGAGACATGATCAAGTCGTCAATATCTATTTACTAGGAGCGGCTGAGTCACGCTATGCACCCTGGTTACACAGAGTGCCATGTCATTGATTACCGCTCTCATGCACAGGGATCGTCTACATTTTTTAAGTTTCTTATTTAAAAAAACCACTATTAACGGAAGAGTGTTTAAGATGCTACAAAAATGAGTATGAGGTAACATAATTGAAGCTAGAAATGAATAGCTATAGTTTTTCACAAGAACGAAAGATTAGGTACATACAGATATGGATACACAAAATTGTTTCTTTTGCATGTCGAAGCTCTCTCTTAGCTAGCGAGTCAAGTCGGTCTCCTGAAAAGAAACACCCTATCCCAATCCGATTCTATGTAGCTATATCTAAACCGGACCGTAGGTTGAGTACCCCTACAGACGGTTATTTTGCTCTGTCTGGCAGTCGCCCAGTGGTCATTACACATTCGTATCGCCTAAATCTGCACGTTTGACAGCTAGCGGTGCTAATGCATGCGATAAATAGCGATGCGACGAAGCTACGCGACGCCATCCGTGCCACCGCGCTACTTCGACCTTCTAAAAGTTGTTTAACCCATACTTTATATTTTAATATTACAAATGCGAAAGTAACTCTGTCTGTTACGCTTTCACGATGAAACGGCTGACCAGATTTTAATGAAATTTGGCATGAAGATAGCTTGAGCCCTGGGGAAGGATATAGGCTATTTTTTCATCCGCGACTTCGTCTGCATCCGCGTTAACCGACATTCACGCGGACGAAGTCGCGGGCAATAGCTAGCCTGCGCTATTATTATACGTCTGTTCGTCGGCATTGTCTGAAATGGTTTGTTCATGAGCGAAGATATTTTATTGAAGTGATTAAATCATAGCTAAAATTACACTGATCTAACGTTAGTTTTACCTTATCTGTGACCTGAAGATCTAAACGATTGTATTCTAAACGTTTTATCATCATGAAAGTAAACTTACAAGTACACAATTCTAAGGAAGTAGGAATTAAACATCGTATAATAACGACTTTACTAACATCAATTGCGCCGCCTCTATAGTTACTCCTAATGACGCACGGCTGTAAGGATTAATTATCGTGTCTTTGATGTGAAGCGATTACTATCGAGCGCTGTTATCTAAGAGAGTTATGTAGTGTTTAATTAAAAAGCGTTTGTTAAATGATGAATTCACGGAATCCTCGAAATATCGGAATGCGGAATAGTTTGACGGGAGAAAAAAGGGACCACTCTCGAGTGTTGGCGCAAATAGATATTAATATTAGTAATTGCACCTATAGACTTGATTAGTTCATCTATGACATAAGTGCATGTTGGACAGCAAACATCGACGTGATGCGTGCACTTGGAGGACCTATATAGTCTACTTAGTATCTGGACCAGAAGCATCATCTGTTTTCGCTGCTCCTTTTTACTGCATATATAGACACAAATCCTACTACTAGTTAGATACAACACCAAATAGCATAGGTACCTCATAGTGAACGCAGTTATCTCAAAACAACAGGTCTGTCAGAAAGACGGCCTTCCTAAAAGGGGTTTCCAGGAGCCGCCGTTCCTGTGGTTTACAACTGAGGTGATTTTTAGTTCTGTAGCGTGTTCACCTTCTGTATGGGTATCGTCTACCATCACTTGGCACATTGCACGGCTTGTCAGTGGGCAGCGGGCGGCCGCTGGCATGCGCTTGGCAGCCACGCGCCCGCCGCGGCGTCGCGTGCCAATGCGTGGGAGCGGACGCCGAACTTCCGCCACGCTATAATAGCAGGCCAGACGTCTAGATGTGCCAGTACTATATACATTTTTGTTTTGAGTAGCCAGATATGTTATGATAATCTATTAGTCTAGATTGAATCTACTTTGAAATTTTTACTTGCTTATTAATATTGCTTGCCGTCGCATAACCTCCTTATTCACAAAATTAACACACCAGTGAAAATTCTGTGAATTATTACCTCAAACAAACTACACCTTTCACTAAAGTGATTCAAAACATTCTTCCCCATTTAAGGCGTGTTACAACTTACAAGCCCACGGCTTTTGTACGATACAATCGAGAAGCCTTATCTAGCGTCGGTAGGTCGCTTGTAGGCGGTATCGGTCGACAGCGTCGACGCGTGGGCGTTAGGCCGGTCACACGCGACGCGCCGACGGCTTATCTCACGGCAGCCATGATGTTTATCATTGCATGATGGATTGCCGTCTACCTAATAGCTTCCTCCAGTCACAAGAGACGAGACGCGTGTAATTACGCGTCAGCATCCATCTACTGTCTGTTACGTGTCTTGTAGCGTGATTAATACGGGTACTAAGTCGGGTGATAGATCGGGTAGGTGATGGAAGAGGATGCCTTTCAAATTGGATCAATTTATCTGGCATCTGCTGAGCGTAAAGGCAACGTGTGGTTTTAAATGATCAGATTCTTGGTTATTATGCTCTATGCTCTGCCGATTATCTGATAGAATAAAGCCTAAAGTCAGTTTTCTCAGAATAGGCTCATAAAACATGTTAAAAAAACCAGTGAAAAATGCGAAATGTAACTTTCAGATAAACATGTCTGCAAAACGCGCCCACTACTGGATGCGACAGTCATAAAAACAACGTTGACAGGTCTGGGGCGGCATCTCATTCATTATGCTATCCTATGACGCATTCTAGCGTCCTGGTGTAGGCGACAACGACGGGGGGGAGGGGGGACGTTCCCACGACAATTAGCCCACGGCGCGTCACCCACGCGACGCCCACGCCTCCACTGACTCACGCTCCTACTGTCTGGACGGCTCTGAGGGCTGACTCCGCTAATACTACGATTTATGGATTTTGGCAACGAATTTTAGAACGTGTTAGTAGTTAGTAACATTGTAGACTTGTTCATATAGAAATGACCAGTACAATGGGTAGGCGAGCTTGGTTTTATAGTCTATGACGGAAGCGAATACTACAGCGTAAAATGAAAACAAACGAACATCACAAGCAGAGATTTGATAAACATAAGAGCGAACATAAAAATTCAAGGTAGAAAATAAAATGGAAGAGTCAGTTCCATAGCGAAACAAGTGAAAGTGGTCATACACATTGATACATTATGTACTACGCTAACGAAATTACAATCGTCAAAGATAGGAAGTGCCGAACCTTATACCGAGTTTTCAAGACTCATTTGTGTGTCTGAGTGGTCACATAGTGAATTTTTTTTAAGCATCATTTCCTACATGGAACTTTTTAAAGTAGGTACATATGCATTATTAATATTATCGTCATGCCTACAGTAGTCCACTGCTGACATGACATGCCTCTCCAATTTCACACCATTTAAATCAATCCTCGCGATACTTTCATACAGCTGCTAACAGCATGCATTCTTACTATCATATACCTAAGTGTAAAATATCGCACCACCAACCTTCTGATAACCAGAACACGTCATTACTAAGAACTAGACTCGGTAGGTGATAACCCTAGCACGCCACTAAGTCGGTTCGAGTGGCTGGCAAGATAAGAGGGATGCGATGTGGGTGGCGCCTGAGTGTTGCATTATTTGGTGTTAACGCGCTTGCGTAGGATTAACTCGAAGCAGACCGCCACGCTGCGTGGGAAAATGTTTGCGGCGTTTAAAGGTTAATTAAAACTGGCAGCCCACAGTGATAGAAAAATAGTTCCTAGAATCACAAAGTACCTAAGGTTGCGGCTTATATTTTGTGCTAGAATTTAGATGAATCCTTGGTTTGATAAACTACTACTGATGTTTGTTTAAGCCGATTTGAGTTATGCATCTTTTCTTAAGGCGTAGTTGGCTGTCATGGTTGGTTGGTAGTTGGTTGACTTGGTAGCCAGCATCTACCGCAAACAGCTGAACTGAACCAGTATATGAACCACCCTGAACAGTTTCCCCTTAACATTTGTCTAAAATTTGAACATACCGATCACATTAAGAATTCTAAGACTACGCGTCACGGGTTTTCCTGAAAATATCTCATGTGACAAACACCTCGAGACCGTCAGCTCCTCGACTCATATTTATTTATATGATCCATTTCAGACGTAGCCTTCAGATAATTACTGTAGTGTAAACACATCGGAGTACAGCAATCTAGAATACATAACCGTTCTGATGCGTAAATGAGACTTAGGTAGTCTATTAAGTAAATATGATATGTCCATGACTCCCGTATGTAGGAGGAAAGTAAAGAGACCCGTCTGTGAAAATACTATAGTATCGTTGCGTAGTACTACAAATTGACATGAATACAATCAATCATGGTTATTACAGACAAAAAGAAACATTTATTTGACACTAAAAATACATGACCAGTCCAGTCATAATTAGTTTACACAAAAATGTATTTCCACGAATCTGATCCTAACCCCCAAACTAGGCCTGGACCTGTATCTTGGGGGTTAGCGTTCAGACATGGGCTCAATTGTTGATCTAACAACATTATAACGTGGAGGAGAGTCAGATACATAATTGACAGCCAGGAGGGTAAGTGTCGTTTAGTAACATGTAGGTAACAAAACTCTACTAATACAGGTACTTAATCATTGTATAAGTACTGTTTCCATGACTGGGATTCAGGCTTCCTCTACGAGAATTGTGGAGCGTAATCCATCATGCGGGCTCAATGTGGGTCGTCACACATGTCTTCGCATGTTTGTTACTTTTATATAACATGCCGGTTTCCATTTTTAGAGCAGTAATGATAGCGAGTAAATAGATTGGGTTCGAAACTAGAACTATCGGAGCCGCCGATACTACAGGAATAACCACATGGAAACAAATCACTTTAAAAATTACATCTGAAACAATATTCAATTTCATTTGTAGACTCATGTCAGTATTTGCTAAATTAGTAGTATTTGGTCAAGACACGCAACTTCAAACATGATTTGTGAGAAATTACTTGCTACTGACATGGTAGGGTTGGTTTAAAAAACAGCGCAGTAGTCTATTTTGTTTTATTAAAGTCCTACATACGTGCAAAGTATAAACGACATACATAGTAATTTGCACGTCTCGACTACAGAATCGTGACACCACTGGCGGTTCGCGGCGCCTCGCTAAAATGCTAGCGTGAGGCAGCATCCCTGCCCACCTCCTAACTGGTAATATGTAGGTGGGTACGCCAACAAACAATAAATACACGATCTTGTTGCTACAGAGATGTACTATGTCATTCTAAAAAAATAAGTAGTTACCGACAAATAAACTTTTGTAAAAAAAAAAACATTACCCGGCTTTTTTTAGCTTTTAGCTTCTAATTTATTCAAAAAGTATAATAATAAAGAAAATAAATTTAGTTTTATATTATAAAAATAATAATCAAGAATAGTTAAATTACCTACATGGGTTGCTTTAATAAAAATAAAATAAAAAAAAATCCTTGGAATAAGTCTACAATGTATGCTGCGGCATAGATTTCAATGTAGACTATAGTATTGCAACTTTAGAAATTAAAATTGTCTACAATTTATTATAAGGACAAATAAAAAAATGTTTACAAATAATAAAAATAAATAGTAAAGTATTCAAAAAATTGAGCGCGTTGATGTCTTTCTTTAATAGCACTGTTTACGTTATGAAAACCACTTTTAATCGAGGATAAATATTGATCATAAATCATTATCGAATTAAATAATAAATACATAAGTTTAATAAAATAAAAACAAAACAAAAATTAGATAAATAAAACTCTAACTTACCCTTCTATTATCACCACTTTTCTTCTGTTCAACCTGCGTCGCTGAAGGGCTCATATTCACCACCACTGGGTTTGCAGCGGCCTGCTGCGGGCTACCGGCAATACCCGTCACCATAGTTACTAATTAATTAACACTTCACTAAAAAACATCCAGTACGTAAAAGCAATCACAGCATCATTAGTTATGGGAGCGTGGGATACATGCGCTCAGTTCTGCGGTTGTCGCGCGACTGAGTGCAGGCCGCGCGTCGCGCCGGTACGCGCGGCGGGCACGCGCGCCCTGCACGCGGCGCGGGCACGGCGCGAGGCGTCTCGCGTGCCTCCGCGTCATTACATCGAGCTCCATTATCGTACGACACGTTTTGTTTATTTTTTGTTTGAGATTAGTAGCTTATGTTAAAGATGTCAGTACTCTTTTTAATTATTTGTGTTAGAGGTTTGAACCTGGAATCATCGTTATGATGTCTGGCTCCTCTATAATAATGAGCCTTACTTTGACCTTCACTTTCACCGGCGTAAACTTCAGTATTCCACCGCCTAAGTAGGCTTGTAGATATTCTGGGCTTCTGAAAAGATTTGAAGATAAATTCTAGTACCTAATTAAAAAAGTTCAAAATCTCAATCAATGTAAATGTAGGTAAGCATTTTTGACTTTTTTGTTGATTTTGATTCAGGCTGCTATGCGGTCGTCCTAAAAAGTTAGTCGAATTGACCCCCAGGGATTGTAAACTCTCGTCGGTTATGCATAAATACTTAGATAATCGGAGTCACGAACGTAACAATAGTTAGGAAAAAAAAAATATTACGTGCCGAAATGAACCTCTTCCTTTTTTAAATGAAAATGTAATTTATAGATAGGTAGATATAATTAATAAACTACTAGTTTTATATCTCGAAATAGTAAAGTTATCTACATTTCATTTTGTTTTATTTTATTAGGAAAACTAATAGTTACAAATAACAAACAATAGATACAAAGTTTAAAACATACAATTTGTATAAAAATGTTATATGTACATAGTTACCATACCTGTATTTCAATTTAAAAATCCTTCGTTATCTCCATTACCCTTGGGTCACGTTATCACACAATGGACCCGCGCACTTATTATTCAAACACAGCCGACTCTGACATCAGTCGCGACGCCGCGCCGCTCTCCTCTAATGTATTGACACTGAGCATAAATTTGTTCGCGTCTACCGTCCGACTTCAAAGCAGCCGCCCGTCGCTGATACAGCCTCTGTTTTGCATATGCAAAGGGTTGGGCTGGTTCGGGCTGGGTCGGGCTGGCCCACCCGCTAGCATTGTCCTACATGCTTGAGATCTTTATTCAAATGATCTATTGTGTTACTGAACGCAGCTAATTAGGGCTTAAGAAATGTCAACTACGTGGCGGTGTAAAGACTGAGAAAAGTAAGCTGTTGTACACGCTACACAACTAATAAAATAGTAGGTTTTTCTACGCTTCTTCTATTTCAAATCAACTTTTAAGAAATCATAGCATCCTAGAAATTACAGTAGCAACAATATTCTACAATTATTGAGTTTGTAGATTTAAACTTAGCTTGCATTATTATTATCTTTTATGTGGTCCGTGGAAAATGTTGTTGGTAACACATTTGCTTATTGGTACTTATTTTTATTATTTTTTTATCTTATTGTAATGTGTCACTGTTTGTTTTCCCAAGTAAATAAAATAAAAAAATAGCACAGGTTAGCGTTAGAAGTGTTAGAAGAACCTTGCGGATGAGATACGCAGGTAGGTTGCGGTTTAAAGACCTTGTTCTTTTGTTATTCGTTTAATGGTACATGTGTAGTATTGTGTAGGCATAAAATAAAACCTGTCGCCATTGGTAAACATTCATTTAAGGACTCACAGATAATTAATTTATCACTAGCCGCAATCCAGTGGGAACACCCAAATATTCCGAAATATTTTATTCCGAATTTCGATATTCCGATTTTCAAAAGTCCGAATTTCATAATACCTAAAAATTATAATCTCTATTATTTAAAATCACGAAAGTTATTTTACCGAATGTCGTGAATCCGATTTGTTTGTTTTCCGATTTTCATATGTTCGAAGAATCAAATGCTCGATGAGTTCTCGGTCCGAAAAACGAAATTCCGAATTTCAATATTTCGAATAAACTGTTAAAATTAGGATTCTGATTCAATTCAGCTACGCATATATATTCAAAATAGGGACACCATTTTGAATATATATGCGTAGCTTGTTTCGCAGACAGAAATTTCATAGAATTTGGTTTCTAAAAATTTTTAATTAAAAATATATAGTATAAAAAGAAAGACAATAACAAAAATAATCTTAAAAAGTCAATATGTTGTGCTACAAAAGGTAATGACAGAAACGAATTGCTGTGAAACCGACTCCACGTAGTCTTGTCTGCCCTACCCCTAGAGTGTAATTTAAATTCGCGTAGGCGCGGAGGGGCGAGGCGGCCAGCGAGCTGAGGAGCAGGTGGTTATAACGCCCGCCGCCGCGGCTGAGGCTGGCCGGCGAAGCCGGCCAGTAAGCCGAAGCTGCGGTGGTGAGCGTGAATACCATCTGCGACGATAAGCTCGCGTGGTACCGCCGGAGCCCCGCAACGCCGTAGCCGTGACAGAAACCATGCCTGCTGCATGTTGCATGTTCGCTTGCATGCTCGCTTGCATGATGCATGCTTGCTTGCTTGCATGCTGCATGCTTGCTTGCACGCTGCATGCTTGCTTGCATGCTGCATGCTTGCTTGCACGATAAACGATTGCACGATAACGATGATGTTCGGAATTTTCAGTATGTCGGACTTTTTGTTATTCGATCTTTTGAAACTCGGTATTTTGAGAATAGTAATTATAAACGTTCGGAATTTTGAAATTTTAGTATTATAAAAATAGGATGAATGATAAATCGGAGTTGCCATATTAGGAATTTTGAACTATTCGGAATTATGAAAATCGGTATTTTGAAATTCGTATTTCTGACTTTCGGAATAAAGTTTTTCGTATTTATGTAGTGTACCCCTTAGTAATGTCTATCGTGTGGTGTTTGCTCAGTAGCTGGGTTGTATGTGAAGTTTATATAGTCAGTCGCGGAGGCAGAGAATGCATGGCTAAGTAAAGGCTGTGCTGGGCCTGTAAACAAAATCCCTTTTCTGTTAGCGTTAACGCCAACAGAAAATTAAATTGTACGAAGTTGACGTTTGCTTACGCGATATCACGTGATGCAAATATGTCAACTGCATACAATTTGATTTTTCCGTTGGCGTTAACGCTAACAGAAAAGGGATTTTGTCTACAGGCCCAGATCCGTCGTTCATAGTTAAGCCACTTCGTCGTACAAGGTCTTGGCCGTCATTCGTAGATCTTTGTCAGTCGATATAGAAGCAATAACAACCGCAGGAACGCGACGGGCGGTGTGTCATCCTGTGGAACACCTTGAGAAAGGTGGCCGTATGCCATCGAAACTAGTCGGACGAACCCGGCAACACAGTGAGTTAAACCGTTTTTCTCAGTCTATAATAAGAAGCAATAAAGTCTGACAACCAATCTTACCAAGGGGTATCGCGTTACCCAGCAACTGGGTAGTGTAGGTCAGACAGGCAGTCGCTCCATGTAAAGCTCTAGTATTCAACTGTATCCGGTTAGACTGGAAGCCGACCCTAACATAGTTGCGAAAAACCTAGGCAGATGATGATTTATTTTGAAAGTTAAATGTTGAATTCCCTCTCCAGTGTCACTCGTAACAGGGCGTGTTCAACATTAGCTCTACTTTCCGTATGTCGTATCCGGTCAATAGTATGAGCGTGAAACGAATCGCAAGCCGCTATTATCAAGAACACGTGATTAACCACCACCATTTTGGCGCGCTTCTACAGAGTCGTGATGTTTTCAGCCCACAGCGAGGAAGACATTCAGAATCCAGTGTCTGATCGCATCGGAGCTAATACGTCCCGAAACTGTACTTTCGATTCGTTGTTGAAGTGAAGTGAACTATGTGTATTTTGAATGTTAGCTTATTTAAATTAAGCTAGCGCTAAATTGTGTTTTTAATAAACGCCGTGTATTGTACCCTATACCCAGTGTGTTTGCATTGCACGAAACCCATATTCTGCCCACATGATGACTGAATCTAACGGACTAAATCCTGACTGATCCGACACGTATATCTGAATTTTTTATACAAGAAAATGTCTATAACCTACACGCTTTGCTCGATTTGGGATTATCTTAGAACTGGTACAGGTCAGAAGAAGTGCTCATTACCATCAGGCCTAGTAATTAAAATATTTGAAACGGTTCCCTGTATCTTTTTAGAAAGGTTGATGGAGTAGAAACTACCTGTTTCGTTGAGTTGACATTCCCGAGATTTCATTCCAACACCTATTTAGTTGGACTAGTCGCAAATGTAGGTGCGGGAGAGGTTCAATGGTTAATTGGAAACTTTCAAGACGACTACAACCTTTCGTAACATTCTGTACTCTCGTAAGTAGGTACTCTAAGTTAGTCATCATCTTCCTGCCCTTGTCCCGTGTTACTTGGGGTCGGCGCAACATATTTTTTAGGGTTCCGTACCTCAAAAGAAAAAACGGAACCCTTATAGGATCACTTTGTTGTCCGTATGTCTGTCGGTCTGTCTGTCTGTCAATACCCTTTATCTCGGGAACGCGTGGAGATATCGAGTTGAAATTAAAACCATATACTCAAGTAGACTCAAGTAGTATAGTCAAGACGACACGGTTGGCGCAGTGGCTGAGCGATCGACTGCTGCGCAGCGTGTTGCGGGTTCGATTCCCGCCCAGGGTAAACTTTGGTGTGATGAGCACTTGTGTTTGCTTTGTGTCTGGGTGTTGTTTATCTATATATGTATGTATTTACAAAAAAAAATGTATTTGTGTATGTATATCAGCTGTCTGACACCCATAGTACAGGGTCTCCCTAGTTTGGGGTCAGATGGCCGTGTGTGAAAATGTCCCCACATATTATTATTATTATTATTATTAAGTCTGTGGTCCCTTGATGCTGTAAAAAAAATCAACGATCTATGTTAATTATGTGAAAAAAAGATATGGTCGTTTATGTCGCAAAAAACGCATTTATAATATTAAGTAGATTAAGTATGGATTAGTATAGAAGTATGGATATGTACCTACAAATATGTATGTAACCCTCGATGGGCGAGTCCGACTCGCACTTGTCCGGTTTTTTTAGGGTTCCGTAGCCAAATGGTAAAAAGCGGAACTCTTATGGATTCGTCATGTCTGTCTGTCTGTCCGTCCGTATGTCACAGCCATTTTTTCCGAAACTATAAGAACTATACTGTTGAAACTTGGTAAGTAGATGTACCTATTCTGTGAACCGCACTAAGGTTTTCACACAAAAATAGAAAAAAAAAATTGGGGGTTCCCCATACTTAGAACTGAAACTCAAAAATGTATCTATTAAATAGGTCTTCAAAAATGATATTGAGGTTTCTAATGTAATTTTTTTCTAAACTGAATAGTTTGCGAGAGAGATGGACTTCCAAAGTGGTAAAATGGGTCCTCCCCGCCCTGTAACTTCTAAAATAAGAGAATGATAAAACTAAAAAAAATATATGATGTACATTACCATGTAAACTTCCACTGAAAATTGGTTTGAACGAGATCTAGTTAAGATTTTTTTTAATACGTCATAAATCGTAAACCGCAATTACAATATACAATTATATTAAAATATACATATACCAATAGGTACACTATTATTAAAACATCGATCAAAGTTACAACGAACTACAAAAACGTTTATATTATGTTACTTGCTGCTACGGAACCCTTCCTGGGCGAGTCCGACTCGCACCTGGCCGTTTTTTTTTTTGTTTCATTAAGTTAGCATTTTTTTTTTATAAAATATTTTACCTAAATCTTACCGGATAAAGGAAACTTTCGTTTATTAATATACAGTATTTTTTTATGAGACGAGCCCGCCACACTATTCCCAAACCACTGCAATACCTGTAAGCCAGAATCAACAGTGGCGACCACCAGAAAAACGCCAAAGCAATGAAGCTCGACGAGTCCCAGAGAAGCGATTCAACTGTCTTGGATCCCGCAACGAAATTAATTACAGCGGAGGAGTAAGAAATACTAATATAATGGCGTCATTATGAAAATCAATGACAGACCATTCTATTCTGACACTATTGTAATAGCAGACTTGAGGCCCAGGGCCTCAAGTCTGCTATTACAATAGTGTCAGAATGGATTGGTCTATCATTGATTTCATAATTGTTGATTTTGACAAGTTTGGTAATCTACTAATATAATGGCGTCATTATGAAAATCAATGATAGACCATTCTGACACTATTGTAATAGCAGACTTGAGGCCCAGTTGTCATGCACCACGGATTATAACTGACATAATAGGTCCTAAAAATACTGCATATTAATGTTCCTAATGAGAGCAAGAGTTTGGAATACAGCATAATAATAAGCGTGTGTCTTTTAAAAGGACAAGGTAAAAAACCATACCGCTCTATGTGTATTTCAGAATTCGGAGAAAATAACAGGGACTGATAACTAAGTAACGTTGCGGTATTTTCGGAAGGAAGAAAAACAACAAACTGTTATAATTAACGGTCAACATATTTTTAACAACAGCGTCGTTTTACTACAATTGCCGCGTCGCAATAAAACCTTTTTAGACAAAGTCCTGCTCTATTTTACTAATTTTTATGAGTCCAAAAATAGAGCATTCCTTTGAATTGGTTTGCTGTTACAATTTTTTTCTATTGTTTGTTTTAATTTTTTAACGGTTTGCAGCCAATACCGTTACACAATTTGTTTTCAATGTCAATTTTCAAAACATTACCATAACGTTTGACTTTTTTAAGTTTTGTATAAAAGATGAAAGAATCATGGCGAGATTCATACATTCATTTGTATGAAAAAAAAAAGTAATTTAGAGGGTTTAAAATATTTTCCAATGTGAAGAATACATTACCAGGAGTAGATTGATATACTTAGCATATTTTTAAACCCCCGCATAATTAAAATATTACGAAATGAAAATAACACTTTTTCGTTTCATCTCGATGCCCATTTTGTGTTTATAAAAAAAAAAGAAAGTGACAAGCGATGTTAACGGATCTATAAAATTGGCAGACAAGTGATATGACAAGTGTGTGGAAAAAAATAATCATTATTTTGTGATATTATTTCCCATAAAACGATGCAATTTCAATGTAAGAACTGCGAAACGGCGGCTGTCAGTGTCACTGTTACTGTTAGTCGCAGTTTCGTACTCAAATAATGAGCATTTCGTTAAACTATTAACTTTAGTTTGCGGGGTTTTAAAAATATTCTAAATGCCTGAAGATACTCTTCAGGCAGGTATCCAAGAATATAATAATTTGAATTTCAACTTCTCTAAACATCCTATTTTTTTTGTACAAATCTCGCTATGAATCTTTACTTTTAGTGCAGAAATTCTAAGACCAGTTGGTAGCATCTTAAATATGCAATCTCGGCCTAGTTTCGAATATGTAAACCGCAAATTTACTGAGATCCTCCGATACCTAAGAGGATTTTCATGTACCTTACAAGGTAATTAAGCACATACTTTATCGTTAAGTTTTCCTTTAACGGTAATTACGTTTGCCTTAGGTTTATAAAACTAAAAAAGAAATGAGCGAGTAATCGAGTATCCACTCGGTGGCAAAGTTTTTGTCAGTCGCGCATATAAGGCTCGGGATCTATTCCTGTGCATAGATATAAAATTAAACTTACGTCACACGCCCTGCCCTGAGTGTACTGTTTGCGTAAGTGATTTGTGTATCTACCAACACCCACGCTACAAATTCTTCCATGTGCCTATGAATGTAAACGTCTATTAACACCTTGATTAGTGGTAACACACAACACAAACCCAGTAACGACTTCCACTAATCAAACTCTCCAATTCTCCATCATAAACGAGCCTTTACTTCAAAACATCTCTTTTCATAAAAATCATAAAACTAATTTAGTACGGTGCGACTTTACACATAATACTGAACGACGGACAACTTTCTGATGTAAATAAACCTATCTCGGTGAAATTTGGAGCTGGAGCCCATTCTGTGCAGAACAAAGCTCGGTACGGGCTCATTATGAGTATCGTCTTTCGCTGTCCCGCCTATTATGTCAGACGACACGTTATTAGCTCCGCTCGTCGTACACCAACGTTCGTATACACCGTTTATTTGTTCGCTTGCTTGGCTCCCGCTGTTCGAAGAAGGTCCGAAATTACCAAAAACAAACCCTTTTGTCGCTGACAACGCAAGTTTTATTGCTACCGAAACCGAAACCGCTTTTTAGAACCGCTCTAAAATTACTTTTCTGTTTAAAACCTTGTTTCATACGCTTAAATTTACCACCGGAACAAATCAAGCGATGCATTTGTTTGTTGTGAATGTACTAGCGAATGGCCCTTGCTTTTTCCGGTTGAATTAAGTAGGTATATATACCTACACATAATAATTTTATAATTAACTAGCTTATGCCCGCGACTTCGTTCGCGTGGAAGTCGTATAAACAATTACTACTTGAGTACTAAATAGCAATTACAAATTTCACTGACAGGCAGTGTACAGCTTGAAGCAAGCGTCTAGAAGCAGTAAATTTTGCTAAGGAAAAATAAAATGTTAGAAAAATTCGAGGTTAAAGGACGTAAGTTTGTGTTTTATGCCAATAGGGATCCCAGTTGTGCACACATTTTATGTACTTAAAAAATGCTGTGATCGGGAGATATCATGAAAAAAAAAGTGATCTTAAAGGAGTTGTTTCAAAATGTATGGAGCCTGGGCCCAGTCCTTGTACACCATATTTAATAATAAGGAAACACATTTAAAATAGTTCTCAGTTATCCAATTACTTTAAAATAGCTTTGTGAGCAGGTAAAATACAAGAAATTGCACTTGAAATTGCAACACACAACAAACACAGTCATGGCGGTAAGCTGTCATTTTGATTGATTAATGACGTTTGACATTTAAAATTCTGATTTTCTGCGTCGATTTGTGGATACCCAGGTAAACAGATGGGAAAGAAACGGTGTTAAATTCAAAAAACGATAGGGAGGTTGTTATAAAGTACTCTAGAAACTAGAAACAAAACGAAACGAAAGTGACTGAAGTGATACTGTTGTGACACTGTCAGCTGACAGTTCTCTTTCTATTATCAATGGTCGATCTATGGTTTATAGAGTAGCTAAATCTGAGTGACGCCATGTTGAAAATCCGTAAAAATTATTATTAAATTATCAATTTACTACCACAACAGTATATTAAGACAAAATACAGACAATTCATTTAAATGAATTGTCTGTATTTTTTCCGGATTCTACGGATTTTTCTCTTTTTTTTGAAGTGGTGTACATAGACTGGGCCCAGAATGAAACATTTCCAAATTAAAACCATATAAGTACCTACCTACTCAAGTCTACGGTTCCTTGAAGCTGTGAAAAAATCAAACTTCTAAGCTAACGTGAAAAAAAGAAACGGCCGTTTATGCCGCAAAAAACGTATATTTTGACTCGCAAGAGAGATGATTGAGATATCGAATACGTAAGTTCAAAGGTGCCTATGCGTAATTGCGTAGGAAGGTACTTGCTAGTTTCAATGCCGGGTCCTTTTTCAGGTATCTACTTATTTCAGGTATTACTATAAAAGGTAGATACCTACCTTACTCACGTTGAAGCGTGACTGGTAGTCTTTCTTTCTATGTATAAGAGGTATGTTTTACAGGAAAAGGTCGCGTTTCATTTGAATCGCTGCAAAAAGTCGCCGTGTGTAAACACTCTAATCTCATCGCCACTGTTCTCTATGTTCTATGTTAGGGGGGTTTGGTTTCCGCACTTAGTCCTTAAAATGGACCATTGTACGTGAGCCATAGCGGCCGATTACTCCAACCAGCCCACCTCCCTCCAGAAGCAGATCAATCTTCCCAGTCTTCTCAGTGCGTCCGCAAGGGAGTTTGGCGTTCCAAGGGTCTCCCTGCGGATCTGGGTGACGCCAGTGCACTCAAGGAGCGCTACCGTTTCTTCCGCCTCCATGCAGGCCCTGCACAGAGGACTATCAGTGATACCTAGTGTGTGAAAGTGCTTATTCAATGAGCAGTGTCCGGTGATGGTCCCCGCCACCAGTCGCAGGCTATCTCTGTCCAGGTGCAGAAGGCGCTTGGTGAGCTTCGTATCCAGGGATGGCATAGCCTCCTTGGACTGCCTGCACCCTGGTGTCGAGGTTCACCATTTCTCCGCTTGTGTTTGCGATGAGATTACAGTGCTTACCTATGTATTTTTTATGCTTAGTTGACGTGTGTTACCCCACATGAGTAGACTGTGTGCAGTTGCAATTTAACCTGGCATTTAGCTGTGCATTGCTGAATATACGCTTCCTCCCAAATCGAGCCTCTATATTTGCATTCGAAATACTTAGGTAGATACATATACTTAGGTATACCTACTACGTGTAGAGCCAAATCTATTTGTGATGTGTGTTTTACTAATTGTGATGAAGTAAATATTACTAACATTTAGTTTAGGTATATTATATTTAATATAGAAATATAGTATGTTTCTACATTAGTTAAGCTACTCAGTTATTTGTCTATTGTACATTTTTCTTTTTGTTTGATTTTGTGATTATTTATTACTTTTATAAAATTACTTTAGCTCTTCTCGCCTGAAACTCAGGATTACCTAGTTTAGGCACGAAAATCTTAGTATTATAATTTACATTTAAGCAAATTGTACTTGTACTTTTTGAATAAATATTATTATTATTAGGTATTTATTATTATTATTATTCTTTAAATAGATGCACTTCACCCTTAGGTACCTATAAGGCATTCACATCATTCACCTTAAACATACCGATACCTATAAAGTACCTATCGGACTTTGCTGCTAAGCTAGCAGAAACCAAATAATAAACAGTAGGTAATTCAAGATTTTCTAATATAATACGATTGATCGAGTCGATTAAAAAATGATCGATAAACCAATCACCACGAGCACGACAAAGAGTAGGTACCTACCTACAGATATAGGCACGACACACGCTGCATAGGAAATCATCAAAGCGCGGCGCCTTTTACATACACTTTAGGTGTCGACATGAAAGCCCAAACAGACCAAACAGATCATAATATCACCGTTATACAAAGTTATACTATCACCCCTAACCAAAGAGACCCAAGACGCAACTATTGTTTGAAACTTTACAACAAAAAATATAGGTAGTTTAAAAACAGCCCACCACCATAAACACATTGGTCGTTAAGCTTTGTTCCTTGTATTCGTGTTACCCGCCTTTGGCGGCTCGTAAAGTTTTTCTTAAACTTTATCGCAGATCGACCGTCGACGTCCTTTCGGCCATTCGCACACCGAAATTGACGGGTTGAAGCGAAATCGACAAAAGAACAATATAATGAAATGTTGGCAAACACGCGCTTAACAATAATACTTTGTTAACAGTTAATTGCAAGGGTTTGCCAATAACCTCGTCTTTGTTTGCAACTCTTTTATTTACAGAAAACTTTACGACGTCGCAGAAGAAATATTTTAAGGTAACACTAGTCGACATTTTTTCCATAGAAACTTCGAGGGGGTATTACTCCACTGTTTGACACTGCACATCCAAAGTAAAACATGATATCGTATTGTCTCATTATTAATTTTGTCTGTACGGAAACAGAATAGTAAAATAAAAAGCCATTAAAAAGTTACGAGCTATCAAAGATTCGTTTTTATTGTAAATTTTAACGCAACTTTGGGCGTAAATTAGTACTAAAAGACGTGTCAAATTTCCAAAACAAAGTCGGTACCGACAAAGCATAATTATCAAAGAATTTAATAAATTTTATTTGTAATTGATTTAAGCAGTGGTTTTTTCATAAAACACCATTTTCCAAAGGCCTTTTTGTCTTTTTTTACGCGCGCCTTTTGCTATGAATTATCGTGCATCTCACTGAATAATGTTTCCCCCGGCCCGGTGCGGGAGGGCGACGTTCACGCACACAATCACAAACACTAACACACGCGCGCGCGGGCCGCGCGCGCGTGTGTTAGTGTTTGTGATTGTGTACGCATAATCTATCTAATTTCTACTTCTAGTTTTATTCGTCTCAGCGGCTTGTCGTTCGTATGAGGTGTATCTGCGTGACCTATACCTGTGCTCTAAATTACTACCTACACTACATGGACCCCTGGCTTGAACTTTGGATTTCGATATTACCTACCTACCTACCTACTTTATCTGTTTGACTTCGCATTCGCACTGTTTGGACTCCGAATTTTTGTTACAAATTGGAATTGTTGGTTTGAGTAGACGCTGTGCCAGTGATATTATTATAAAAGACACATAATTATTATTACCAAGTTCAAGGCCAATTAATGATAACAAAACGAAAGTTTTGCTATTTTGTTATTTGGACGCCAAATGGCATAGAAATTGATCTAATTGAAAGAGATGATATGTTTTGGACGACAGACAAAATTTTAAAATTAGATACCTACCTATATTTTATCAGAAATGTGTTTTGCCGGAGCTGATAGATCCCCGTTACCCTCGCAAACTACCATTTAGAGATCGAATGTAAATTAAATTGCATAAGTAGGTACACAAAATTAGCGGAATATAAATAGAACTAAGATTTTTTTTTCGGTCTCTTTGTCAATTTGATTTATATTTGATTATACATAGGTAATTACAGATTGTGATCACAGACGAAAACTTAAAAAAAAAATAAGCAGCTGTTGACCTCCTAGGTACAAAACAGCCCAGATTTTTTTCTGGGCTGTTTTAGCTTTCCAAATGATCTAAAAACAAAAAGTTTGTTTCATTACCTATAATCAACATATCGTACAGTTTCTCGCAATGTGTTGAAAAACTTGCTTTACACACGTGCGTAAATTAGGATTAGGTACATTCGTCTATTCGTTTGTAAAAATCAACTTTCCACACTAGTATCATAAAAACGTAACTATTTTTCTGTTCATTAGGAATAATTTATTTTGAGCTATAGTGGCGGTAATTACAAACCGCAGATGTAAAAAGAAACAATGTTAGGAATTGTGATAATTTAAAAGTTTTTTTGTTTTTATAAAACTATTTAAAAATGTGATTACTATGTATGAAAATGATATATAAAGGAAATAAATAATCAATAAAGATTTACAAAACAGTTGAATTTTATTTGTTTTATTAGATAAATAAAAATAAGTAGGTAATGCAAGCACCTTTCTATTAATTGAGTAAGCAACTAACAACCCTTGTAGCAATCTGCCGTTACTCGCTCTACGTTTCATACACATAACTAAAAAAATCATGATGTGTGTTACCTAATTTTTTGTTGGTAGGTAGGTATCTATTTGATGTATGGAGTTGACGACTTTGGCGGTGGACAAAGTAGGTAGGTATATGTGGGATTATCATAGGTACACACGGGCCGCCGTGTGTAATACACGTTACGCTGCTACCACGTTACACTGGAAGTAAAAGCTTGATGTGCCGACATCAAGCTTTTTACTTCCAGTATAACGTGGCCTCGCTTTGTCTATATTTTCTATACAGTGAGATTCGCATAAACTGGTTTTGTATAGCTTGATCAGCCGTCGTGCGTATAAAATGCGTTGCGTGCGGTGCGTTGTAGGTGCCTACCTACTGTTATAATTACTTAGGTAGGTACCTAACTACAATACAACAAAAAAATTGGTTGTCTGTAAAGTCGGTTTACTGACGATAGTTGAACGTGAGAACGCGAAAGAATCATGCCGATTGTGCTTCTTTGTCGCTCATTCCGCGCTCTCGCTTGCACTCCAAGCCTTACATGGAACGCCTCAGAGCGGCGTTATGGTAACGCCGCATGAGTCATGTTTTTTCGTGCGTGCAGCCGGCTCTATCGAATTATAAGACGTTGTCACGTCAAAATGTCACAAACCGTCGTTGCCGCGTCGTGGACGTGGACTAAAATGTAAACTTTAGGTAGGTAGGTACTTACATAGGTAGGTGCCTACTAACGCGGCGTCTTACGTGGGCGATTCAAAGCGAACGCGAAGCGGCGCGAATTCAACGCGAAGCGATGCGAAGCGGCGGCTCTGTCCTACGTGCGCACGAACCGCCCGCCGCGGCGCCGCTCGCCTTCGTACAGTGAGCTCTGTACCTACATGTTATGATACGATAATAACCGGTTGCGATAATTTTTGTTTATTAAATAAATAAAATTTTCCACTTCCGACATTATTAAAAAAGCGCACCGCATACAGTTCGCGCGGAAATATCAAGCCATGATCGCGTTCGCTTCGCTTCGCGCCGCGCCGCAGCGCAGCCCGCGTGCATTTCGTCACTATGCCACTTCAATAAGTTTCGACTGTTTGTTGTTATCGCGCCGCGTCGCGTCGATTCGCGTTCGCTTTGAATCGCCCACATATGACGCCGCGTAAGAAAACAAACTTGATGTGTCACTTGTTTTGATAAAAACAAACATTTAGTGATATTGAGTATTGATATTACCTAAAAAAATTAAGAAGACAGGTAGGTAAGTATATATTAGGTAAGTAAGTAATTTAGAAAAAAAATATGTAGGCAAAACTAATTACAATTATTAGGTAGGTAGGTATCCACTCTGACATTAGACCAACCCGCACTGGGTCCGCCTGGTGGATTACAGAGTACAGACCATTCCCTCTCACAGATAGGAGGCAAGTAAACAAGCGTCGGCGTGGCGCGACGGGCGTCGTGAACTCTTGAGCGATCGCTGCATGACAACCCGGGGAAAACTAAACATATTTAATAAAATAAGCAATTTATATTAGGTACCTATACTGCCATTCAGGTATAAAACGATAACGTAGTTTAGTATGAGTTTGTACCTACTACTTGCTGATTTCTCTCGGGAGTTACGAGCACAGAACACTATTACTCCTGTTACGAGCGGCGCCGGCGTCGAGTGGCTTATGTATGGATCGTGTAACTTCGTTTCTGTTCGGAACGGTTCGGGACGCTGTGTGTGTGCGTACGAACTCGACGCGCGTGAAGACTAGCGTCTAACTGCTCATCACTGATACTATCTCTGTCGGGCACGATGCCAGGAGAGACAGCGTGCTTTTTGGCCACGCCCACCAGTGAGTTCGAGCCCGCGACTTGTGCAACCTTAAGGACCCGTTTTTTAACTGTTATTTTTGACCATCACTTTGGGACAATGTTTTAAAAAATTAACCAAAATAAAAAGCATAGATTTATTTTCAACTAACACAAGGCACCTATAATTTTACAAAATAAAACCAACTCTTAAATTCTAACTTTGTGGACGGGTACAATCACGCACAAAACAGAATGTGGCACCTGCCTTATCCGCAGTAATCATTCGAAAATTGAAGACTGTCATAATTATACGTGAACCACACCTCGTTATGAGATAAACGCTCGCATCCCGAGCGAGGCCTCACTTCGAGGCGTAAGCAAATATTAGTATTGACGCCCGGGCCTCCTGGCTCTGTAATTACGTGCGATTGGCCACGGGCGGACGCTGCACTGATAGTGTCGAGATTACTCGTGAATTTTGCCCACACCCCAACACAATACTACATAAGTACCAAAAACCAAGACCCAAACTCGATTTCACTATCCACTGCGGTATCCGCCATCAACACTTCATAAAACGTCCGACCCTTAAAATGCAATGGAATAAAAATACTGATGTATTCGCTTTCTCTCTTTTGGTGAACTCTGCACGTAAGTTATAATTTTCTCGCAGTTGATGTAGGTAAAGCAATTAGGATTCACAAAAAAACTAACGCACGACATGGTTTCAATTCCCAATTTTATATTTATTTTCATAATTTCATGTAAATAAATGCAGGAAAAGAGTAAAAATAAAACATTGTATGTTTTTTGCAAAATTTATTGGCCGCCGCTAAAAAAATAGTTACCTACGTCATATACATTATATTTTTATATACATTTACTTTGCATTTGGGTATTAGTGTTAAAATCACAGGAAATTAACTCAACGTGCCCTTTTTAACATATTAGTTTAGGTAATGCAATTAATGGAAATTTCATAAGAAAATTAACTTAACTGGGAATTACAAATGTAATAATAAGACATGCTAGAGATTCCAAAATAAATAAAATAATAAAAAATATTGATTATCTTAATCTTACATAAATACATTAGGATTAAATGAAACACAAATTGGTTATCAAGATAAAATAATATTAACAACATAATAAAGTATTTTTGTATGATTACATTTGTAATAAGGTCATCACAATAATGAATACTGCTGAATGCTTACAGTTGAACTCTTTAAAACTTAAATTAATTGAGTAACTACAATTAAAAATAATAATAATATATGTAAGCATGCTATGTTTGGAATGATTATCGTGTTAGGAAAACTGGTTAATTTGGTTAACTAATAAATTAATATTGTGTGCCTTTCGGAATTAAAGATTTAAAAAGACCGAAAAAGTAATTGAAGACAGGAACCATCCTTGGCACGCACTGCGCTACATCAGTGACACATAATAATCCATTAAGTAATAATTAAATCAAAATTATATTAATAAATTGTGCTAATTTATGTTTTGGTTGATGAAACCAGTGAGTTGGAAGTTTACTATACTTAAAATGAATTTTAATGATAGGTGACATTTTATTCGTTTTATCCTTAAAAATACATAATTTGACGTATTGGAAAATATATTTTATTAAGTAGGTATATGTGGACTGTTTAGTATTGGAAAAAAACTTATTCAAGACAATCATTATTTTTGAATATTTTCTATTGCTTGTGTGCCCGATTGTACGATTCAGTACATGTTAAAGACAAAATTTCAGTTCAATCGCATTAGAGCGAGAAACAAAAACTTGTCTACGAAATCTTCGATGCGTTTTTGTTTATCCCTTGACTGTAAAATCCGAGTGTAATAATAGCCAGACGAGAAATTGTCCTAGTGTAAATAAGCTTATAGGGGCTATTAAACGACTTTTACAGATTTTAAACTGACAATCACGTCAAAATGTGCAGTGTAAATGATTTGAAAAAAATATATGTTAAACTAGAACATTCTCTTAATCATATAGAAAGTGAATATTTTTGATTAAGTTCATATTAAATAGTTTAATTAACTCGGGAAGTTGTGTCTGAGGCGGACAAAACATTGACAATCACACAAAATCTACCAGGTATAATTATCCGAAACTTACACTATCTTACAGACAATTTTATGATCTATCTTTTAGTATACGCCTTTTTTTTTAATTTTGAAAGAATACTACTTTTATTTAATTTTTTCGACTAAATTTTGAAAGTTTTGGACGCAGACTGCGTCCGTTCTGCATCAGTTTTGCGTCCAAAACTCTCAAAGTTTAGTCGAAAAAATTAAACAAAAGTAGTATTCTTTCAAAATTAAAAAAAAGGCGTATACTAAAAGATAGATAATAAAATTGTCTGTAAGATGGTGTAAGTTTCGTTTAATTATACCTGGTAGATTTTGTGTGATTGTCAATGATTTGTCCGCGTCAGACACAACTTCACGTATTAATTAAACTATATGATATGAATATATGTAATTAAAAATATTCACTTACTAAGTGATTAAGAGAATGTTCTAGTTTAACATATATTTTTTTCAAATCATTTACACTGGACATTTTGACGTGATTGTCAGTTTAAAATCTGTAAAAGTCGTTTAATAGCCCCTTAAGAACGGATGTTCAAAGAATTTCGGGTTCCATGCCTTCACTGGAAGAACATATTACCCCTTTATGTTAAAATAATTGTCATATCCACACGACTGCAATGATGTTTAACATCACAGACCTACCAATAGGAATATTTAGCTAATAAAAAACCCGTTAAGATCGGTGTCATTCATTTTAAATGAGAGCATGAATATTAACTTAATTAACGTCAAATGATTAAGTGTTGTAGCTTTTCTGGCTGACATTTTGAACTTTGTTCTACAGCTATATTGGTATAAATAAATTGGCTAATTATTTGCTAAATCTTCGATACGTTATAAGCACTAAGCTTCAGTTAAAAAGGGAAAGGGATCGAAGCGAGTTATTCTCTATTTTAAATTAATTTTGAGCAAAATTACCGCAGACATACAGTATAATAATGACATCTTTGTGCTATCTTTTTTAACTCTTTTGACATAACATAACATTGCCATTAGTTTTAAAAGATATTACTCTGATTTTAGAAATCGACAAATTCATTAATGTATCTACCTCTTATTTTTTTCAGACCGTGTTATATACCTACGTAAAATGTAACATACGTTTGAGTCGAAATAAAGTAAACATTTTTGGCTTTTCTAATAATATTCTATATATTTAATAATTAATACAATTATTTGTTAAACATTGAACAACAGAAATTAAACCCGAACAATGCTTTTGTTATTTTGTTTCGGCTAAAGATGGGTGTGAAAAGAAACTTAAACTTAGCCATAAGCCAGCAAAACTTAAGTTTATTTTCGAGGACAGGTTAATTAATGTTCGACTTAATGTTCATTTGCGATTAATTTTATCGATTTTCTCGCTTTAATTTTATCGGTTAATCTACATAATAAGCGGTGCGTCTCATTACATCCTACTAATTATTGATCTAGCTTAACAACACATAACATCATACTAATTATTGATCTAGCTTAACAACACATAACATCATACTAATTATTGATCTAGCTTAACAACACATAATATAAGATTTATCCCGTTTTTGAGCGTGAGATAATTTAGGACTTTGGCCACCACCATTAGGGTTGCACCATTGCTACCACCATTAGGGTTGCATTCTGACTCAGTTGTCAGACACGGATACGGATATGTGTTGTTTTTTAAAACCCTTAAACCATCCCTTTCGTATTAGGTTCCTTTTAACCCTACAGGCAGATAATACACCACTTTTTTTATTCCTATTTAAGGGCGCGTATTCGATTTAGCGCAACTCGAAATCTAAACGATTGCTAGAACGGCGTAGCAGCATTGACACACACTAGTACAATACAATGGTCTGTTTGTGGGCATCAGAAAAAAAAATATGCACGAAATAAGCACGAATCATTGAAATTGATTGGAAAACGACAGCGCGCGATGTTTTAGTGCTTTTTAAAATAATTGTCTAAAATAAAGGAGCTCGTATATAGGACTGAAAAATATTCTGTATATTAAGCATAACATTTATTTCATAAAATAAATATATCAGTTATGTTTTTATTCAAATACTGGTGAAAAAAAATTGTCAAAGTGAACCGATTTTCTACTTTTTCAACATTGTTTTTGAATACATAATAGTAATATTTTCGTAATTTTGGCTCTGTAGCTGTCTTTATGACTGTATATACTGTTGGAAAAACGCATAAAACAAAATATTTTGGTATATTGTAATGATTGTATTCATCCTGAAAGTTAACTGTGACGTCTATTTTCGTAAAACGATATGAAAGAATTGTCTTCGCTTTTAAAAACCATAATTAAAAATTATACTTTTACTCTGTAGCTGTCTAAATCAAGACTTAATCTTTCTAAAACTGTAAATTGTCTTCTCTAAAAATAATCTGCTCACATAATTACGATATTGCTCTGGGCAAAACGCAAAAACATGACGTTTTCGTCACGAATCGAATACGCGCTCTTAATTGTTCATTTTCTACTTTATTCTTAGCCAAGGGCTATCGATATTCTTAGTCGCAACGGCTACACTTAAGTTTAGATGGCTAGTTTAGTTTATCTGGGCATTTTTCGCTTTTAGCCACTTGATTGGGGTGAAATTGAATTTAGTTTAGATGGCTAATCTTAAGTTTATTTTCACACTCATCTTTAGCCGTAACATGTCATATTATTAAAAGCACCATTAAGAAAAAGTTTTATTTTTACATTAAATGAATTAAACGTTTAGAAAAAAAATGTTACTATAATTATTGGGACTTGTATATTTGTTTCTGTAATCATTGCGTCAAGTTTCCATAACAAAAGACTGACACGCGTTCTACATGCGAACGGCGTAAATGCACGTTAAGTAGTTTACATAGGAACAGGGCATAAAGAACTCCAATCTTTGAAATAAGCTTTACATATCTGACAATTTGTCAGGAAATGTCTTCTAATTTTTTAACACAAGGATTCACATAAATAAGTTTCGATAGCAACATCGGTCTCCAACATTCGTATTTATCACAGGTTCGACCTTATATCTAATATTAAAGTAAATCCGTGATATACATACAGTCCCTTAGAATAAGTATCAATTGTTATCATACCTCACTTTTATTGTCGTTTTTAAATGATATTGATGATTTTTTATTGAAGTATAATTTCTTTTCTTTTTTTACTTTTGAACGCCTGGTCAAGTTACTTTTGTTATTGGGTGACTGAAATAACAGCCAATCAAATCACTCGACAACAAATTAATTAATTAGGATTTCAGAAATGTAAGATATTTTTTCAAATAAAATTCAAAGACCCCTTTCATTCCTTACCTTTGTGTAGTATTTAATATTGAAACAATAGGAAATAAAATTGCATAAATTATACCTATTGCATTTATAAAAAATATAATCCATAAACAATACAAACGTGAATCCATGCTACGATCTTGACGGATAAGTTTGTGGTATAAACGTTTCTTGTTTTTGCCTTCAATTCATTTGTGACGTGTCTATGATTCGGGGAACAGAATGCTTTCAACGGGTGCTGGCGCCGTCATGTCATCGTTATCAGGGCGCGACCAATCCTGGTGAATACATAATATAAAATGAATACACAGACTACACTTCTAAATTGAGTATTCGTGTTATTTTTCCAATGTATAAATGGAGATAGGTATATAAGCAGAGGATTTAAGATCAATATTAATAAACGATACTGTGGCTTGGATTCTCCCGTCTTTATCTTACACTTTTAGTTTGAACACTGTGCAACAGGGACAGAAATAATTCTCCCAATTGCCAAAGTACGCTAGTCGTACGGCTAGTCTTTTCTATAAAAAATCTTTTAAACTGAAATGTTGTATGTGTGCAATGTACTCGCAAGCTTCTATATCAAATCCGCCAGTTTCTGAGAAGCGTCAGACTAACTGGAGTACAGACGTCAGCACATCAAGCCATATTATACTGTCAAAATTTTCCCAATTGAATATGAACCTTATCTTTTCGTGATAAAGTTGAAAATCTATCAAAGAAATTGGTTGGTGTAGCTTGGCGTGCTGATATCTGTACTTTGTAGCAGACACACATAATAATGACCCGATGGGATGGCAATCCGACACGGCAGG
This sequence comes from Charanyca ferruginea, assembly GCA_947361185.1. Taxonomy (NCBI): domain Eukaryota; kingdom Metazoa; phylum Arthropoda; class Insecta; order Lepidoptera; family Noctuidae; genus Charanyca; species Charanyca ferruginea. The sequence continues at coordinate 10,681,125 of OX376070.1, forward strand.
GGAGAAATCGGGCGCAAGGGACGGGCTTTATGTACTTGCACGGGTTGTCACACCACTTACTTTAAAACTCCGGACTGCTACTGAGAAATTCCCAATAACAGTTCACACAACCTGGGTATCGAGCAGAGTACCACACATTCGGACCAACGCGACGGGGCAATTAAAGACACACAAAACCCTAAACCATGTTTGGTAAAACAGAAAAGGTTACAACTATAAAATTGTAATAAAAGTGAAATGAAATTACCTGTTCATCTGTGCTCGAAAAGAATAAGTAGAAGAGATTGGTGCCGAGATCGATGGCTGCAGCCAAGTAGAATACTTCTCGCCATTGGCCTAGAGTTTGCTGGAAAAAGAACCAATTCAGAATATGCAGAGGAGAGGTTTTCGTATCTCAATTGGCGAGAAATTCGATTTGTCTTCAATAAAAAAAAAACTTTGAACTTATTATTTTATAACCAATTTTTCCTAAACTTCTTTGGAAGTCAAAGATACTGCTGTATAGACTTGTGGCAAACCCACACCCATTTCGTAGTAGTAGTATAACGGGCTGTTGTCCGCAACTCCACGTCTCAGCGCGTATAGAAGGCGACTAAGGGAAAATCCGGAAGGCGTACTTAATAACCTCACTTCGATCCCCAAGACGCCTGCCAAGCGTGGGGATTATGGCAAACCTCCTTATGGGGCAAGCTTTTGTCCAACAGTGGACGTCTTTCGGTTGATAATGATGATGATGAGACTTGTGCTGAATAGACACATTTTATCAATATAAAAAAAATAAAGACGTGTAACAAAATAAAATGATCCTTCTATCTATACCGTCAAAGATTCTTTCTCTTGATTTAAATAAATAAACTCTATGTTGAAGGTACGATGCTCCAATACTTTGTGACATTATTAAGAGATGTATCTCGCAAATAATCTTTTCACAAAATATTAACATTTACTAAATAATAATAAAAAAAAAAATCTTGTTTGCTAACCTACTATGGATGTAACTTATCCGAAATAAAGATTATTTTATTTTTTGCTGAACCCTCACGCTAAAGGCTCATGTTTACCATAGACAAGGTTTTTTTTAAAATACTATTCCTTCTGCCATAGATGAAAGTTCCTTTTTAATAGCAAAATTGATCAATAAATTACCTGTTCAGCCTTAATAATGTGTCCGACAACGTAGGGCGCCATGAAGCCACAAATGTTGCTGGCAGCGTTTGTTATACCATACATGGTGCCCGCAAACTGCGGTGACAGATCGATGTGGTTCATTTGATTACCTGAAATATTTAATGAGCCATTATAGCATATGGCATAGATAAGTAAAAAGTATATAACTGAAAAATATTCGGACGAGAAATATTATGTTAACTGCTTTTCGAATAAGAGTAAACAACTGTATTTAAAAAACACTTTTTTTTAGTTAGCTTCTGTACTGACCACATTCATAAAATGCTATCACTAGAGTGTTCTTTCATTCTTCAATAATGTTTTCTTTTTACTGTACTGTCTACACATGTATTCGTACACGAGGTTTGTGAAGCCAGTGACTGAACTGACTCGCAAAATGTCCTCGTGGCCGGAGTCCAGCATTACAGTATAGCTTTCATGGAAAAAATGTCACGCCAAGTGACAAAATTTTAAAAATCTAAATGTGTGCTGGGACACATAGTAGAAGTGAAACTTCAACGGACAAGTGGAAAGATACGCGATATAATAATATCGTCTACCCCCGCCACGCGGCCGTAACGCTATTTCGTGACAGAAAAATCCTAATAAGTCTATATAGAAGTTTTACTTCAAAAACCAATTGTAAAGATCTTGATTCGATTGGACAATTGATACTTCGATACTCATATTCTTCTACTGCCCGACGGTTGCAGACGGGATTTTGTATTATAAGCTAATGTCCGAAGAACTTTGATTGCGCGATCCAAGAAACGTCAGTAGTACACATCATATGCGATAGATGTCGCTACATAGGTATATGAAAATAATCATGTGTCAGGAGTTACTCACCAGCATACGCTGCTCCACCGAATGCAGAGGCGATACAAAGCAGCAGAACGACGGAAACCCTGTCGCAGCCAGCCCACGCGATACCGAGCAGACCGAACGCGGGAATGAACGCCGCTGTAGAAAAATACAGACGTTTATTTTATTTTACAAAGGACAATAAACAGCCGTATGTAAGTTTAGCAGTTAGCCATTAGCCATTTACTCCTTGGTAAGACCGGTTGTCAGAGTTTCGGCTTTTTGACTACTCGTAGCGACTGTCAAAGATCTACGAACGACAGCCAGGACCAACGACTTTACATGCTTTCCGGGCACGGAGGTTCAAGAGTCTCCATTTCTATTGCTAAGCAAGTTGCTTAATAGCCGTACAGCATCTGGCCGTTAATATGACACATTAATTTTAGTTAATAGCTGTTGCCCAAAAATTGGATCAAACCAGTATGCCACGCAAAACAGGCACAAATCTATACTAATATTATAAAGCTGAAGAGTTTGTTTGTTTGGTTGAACGCGCTAATCTCAGGATCTACTGGTTCGAATAAAAAAAAATATTTTTGTGTTGGATAGTCTATTTATCGAGGAAGGCTCGGCCCATGCGAAGCCGGGTCGAGCCGCTAGTAATATTATAATAGTAGTACCTAGTATGTCAAGGGCTTGAACCAGCGCCCCTAATACCAGTTATTTTATAACTTAGCAAGGGTGCTTGTTTTGTTATGTTAACTAGCTAAAGTCTAGTCTACCCACAAATGTTCATTTTTTATGTTAACATTGTTATCTGAATTCAATAAATATTATTATTCTACTAATCCTACTATCCTATCCTACTAATATTATATTATTATATTTATATAATATTATAAATGTGAAAGTTTGTGAAGATGTTTGGATGTTTGTTACTCAATCACGCGTAAACCGTTGAACAGATTTGCATGAAAATTGGCACATAGATAGACCATTTCCTGGATTAACATATAGGATACTTTTTATCCCCGTAAAGTGTTCCCTTGGGATAATAGTTCTTTTAACGCGGGCGAAGCCGCGGGCAGAAGCTAGTTATTAAATAATATCACATTACCAGTACCCAAGATGGATTGTCACTTTGAGGAAATCATTTATGCTATGTAAAATTGCCATAATTAACTATAAACACTCAATGATTATATTTCTAAGAGCTTCGGAAAGTGTTATCTGTCGGGTGCGTTAGATAACCTACGTTCTAAATGTACTTGGTCTAGTCTTTGAAGTTGAGCCGTACTCACTCCTATATTTATAAAAAGACAGTCAGATTTTGTGTTGACCTATTTTGTGTTGGCAAAGAATGATTAATTCGCCAAAAGTATTATTTTAACGGAATTGCAATTCAAATCTTACAATAAAACAATAAGGTGTGTCATCAATAAATAGAATGACGTATACTTTGTAAAGCATTGCCCTTATTTATCAATTAACTAAGAATAGTTACTAAGGCTTTATTTTCTTTAAGTACCTATTATAAGTACCTAACCGCATTCATGACATCATAATAAAGATTGCGGTTCAATGCTAATTTTCTTTCATACAATCATTTGTATTAAATACAGTAATCGATTAAATTATAGTACTTACAGACTGTATTCCATAGTTTCATACTGTTTAGTCTAGATATCCATCCTTTAGCTAGCGTCCAGTCAGCGAATATACACAGCAATATGCCACCGATCCATGCAGTTAAGTACGGAAGAGCACTCAGTCTTGAATTCTGGAAATAAAACATTTATTCTTAATAAATAGTTCACTGACATGATGGCTTGTGGCAGTTACCCCAAAGGTAAGGAGAACTATCTCATATAGACGGAAAGTTGAAAAAGGGTCCAGCTTTAGGCAGTAAATAACAGTTCCAAAACCCGCCAATATGGCGCTAGCGTAGGCAGGGAAGGTATGGTATGAATGCAACAGTTGTTGACAAATTGAAGTATTGATATTGAAGTATATATTGTAGTATAGAGACATTTTTTTTTAAACCAGCGGTTAGTCGTCTTTATGTGCCACAGAGCAGCAGCAGGGTGCGCATGTGGCGCCGAGTTGCAAACCATGCCGCACCTCATGTCATGTCCTTTGTGCCCCAAAGCATGCGATCGGGGTGAATTATGCGCTGCCACCGACGACGCCGTGGAAGTGGCTGAATTTTGGGCCAAACAAATTTAAAAGACTGTCGTGCCAGCGATACGAAGAAGAAGAATGTGCCACTGTTGAAAATCTTGTTCAGAAATCCTGAGTTGCAAGCAGTCCCTGGATTCGTGTGTGATCAATAGCAACATTTGAGTGTACAATACATACACCTCTGTACACCCTTCAGTAATACAGGAACTTATGAAAATAAAATCTACAAAATATACTTACAGCTACAATATCAAAGTGCAGAATATTGTTCATATACGAGGGTAGTTCGGTGAACTGCGTATAGAACACCCACGCTTGGCCACACTGGGCGATGAGGATGGCCCACAGTGGTACGCACGTCAAGAACTTTAACCACGGTATCGACATTGATGGCTTATCTTCCTGCTAAAAATAAACATTACACATTGACTTTTCATACTTAATATTATAAATGAGAAAATAACTTCTTCCGCTTTTAAGATGAAACTGATTTTGAAATTTGGCACGAAGATAGCTTGAACCCAGGTGAAGGACATAAGCTACTTTTTAATCCGCGACTTCGTCTGCATCTGCGATAACCGACATTCACGCGGGCAAAGTGCTAATATACGATAATGAGCTCACTGGTAGTAGGTACCAAGATGTTGCTTCCTGGTAAAGGTTACCAGAAAGGGACAGCAATTCCTAGAGCGAAAGGGAAGCACGCTTCAGTTCAAGGTCTTCAAAATGGCTTTTGAATTGTTCTCTCCGCTTGAATTATAAAGTTTTTGATTATAATCAGCCATTCAGGTAACGAGTTCATCACGGTTAAACGAGCGTGGCCGAGCACAGCTTACGCTTCCCAAAGTGAGGTATCGTCGTCGTTGGTAGTCCAATTCCGCGTAACTAAAATTAACAAATACCGTAAATTTCGACCTTATTTAAGATCTGCGAAAGTGTATGTACATTCGTGGTATTCAAAAATGTAAGTTAAGCGGAATTGGGCTCTCAACGACGATATTATAATTACATTGCATTTATACCCTGTTCATAATAAGATTAGACATAAACACAAACCTTTTTTACAGTCCCTTCAACCGATTTTGACTTCTATTCCGTAGACTTAAGGATGACATTAGAGGCAAAACTGTTTACTGCAGTTGCCATTTGTCATGCTACCAACGCAATATGAGTCAAAATCGGTTGAACGGACTGGAAAATTATGTTTTTGTAAATGTCTAATCTTATTGTGAACAGGGTATAGTTTGTGTCTACACGCTGCGCTGCGTATCGCGGGTTCGATTCTCGCACGGAACCAAGATTCGTATAACCTACAGGTAGGTAGTTGTTCCGAGTCTGGCTGTTTGTGATTGTGAGTTTATATATTTGTATAACGCACCCACGACACAGGACAAATTCCTAGTGTAGGGCAAACTTGTTAAAAGAAAGCTAAGTCACACTCGGTGAAAAGAAAGAGTGATCGCAAAATGGGAAAATGTTTTCGAAAGCAAAATTCATGAACTTAAAAGTAAACGCATTTCTCTCAAAGAAATATCTACCAGGAAATACATGTAACGAGTACAGGCAATGCGATCTTCAATTATTTATAAGCTACGTAACTGGCCAACATTATTAGAATAAATTCCTCAAATTAAGATTCTTTATAAATGAGAAAAAGTTGCTTGCCAAAATTAAAAATAAATTACGTAGGTACCTAAAGTTAAGGTTTGGACAGAAGTTCATCGACATTGCAAACATAACGGCTTGGATCAACAATAAATTAATTCCGATCATGTTACAATGAAAATAAACGATTTCTCCAAACTTTTTATTGTTTTAGTTAGGAACCATCCATAAAGTACGTCACACGTTGAGAGGGGGGGAGGGGGTCGACGAACTGTGACATTGTGTGACAAGGGGTGGGAGGGTTCCTAAGTTACGTGACGTCACATTTCGCAAAGATTCGTCCTCAAAGAATTGCTGCTAGACGTGCCAGAGAAATTCTTTGTTTGGATGATGACGAAGATGGTATATGGTTGGATGAAAAAGATGTTAACATATCGAATGTTCCTGTCATAAACGATCAGCTAAATATCATTCACATTTCGGAACTGCTGTTGCAATTTTACTTACATCTAGAAATAATAAATTCTAGATGTAAAATTACAAAATATGTGACGTCACACTAGGGAGGGGGGTCTCACAAATGTGATCAACTGTGACAAGGACGGGGTTGGGGTCATAAAATCAGGAAATTATTGTGACGTACTTTATGGATGACCCCTTATAAGATCACTGTAAATAAGTATTTCGGTATGTGTAGCCTATTAACAAAATAAGGCACAATTGAAGGTCACAGATTTTTTTTGTGGTGGAGTATCTATCTACCTACCAATCTGTAATAATTTCAAGTTTTCCAAAAAAAAGTGTTATGGAATTAACGGCAAAAAGTGTAATGCTGGCACTTCACATGACGTATTTGTACAAATATTTGTCTTATTTGGATAATACAATATGTACCCTATCGCTTTTGAAATAAACTGGATTTTATATTATTCAAATAAGGCTAACATTGCACAAATACGCCATGTGAAGTGCCAGCATAAGATCCATATTGGCAGTATTTTTTTTTTTGAAAATATTTCCTGGGTGAATGTAGGTGAAGTGAGCTTGAGATGAGTTGTCGTCCCACCTGAAGCGTGGACAACACCACTTCTTCTATTACAGTGATAGCATTTCTTATTTTAACACACTAAAAGTAAAACTTTCTCAATGAAATTATTTCTTCGATCATGTTGGGATGGCTAAAGGTTCGCTTTTATACCTATTAAGTCAATTGGAACGTAGCGCACTCACTTCAACTATAGGTGTGCAAAGGCAGTATGCACTGAACCAGGCAAAAAAAAATCTTACGTAGGCAACATCAATTATCTGCAGCTAGATATTACTCCTAGCTGCAGATACCTGTCTGCCTAAACGGGTATTTTACTCTATACGAGAAAAAATCTATAAATATATTATTGAGACAGTTTAGGCATAAAACCGTCGGAAAATGTAAGTTTTAGTTCATAAACAAAACAAATTTTTATATTAAATTCAAAGTTTTCAGTATTTTTAATCTGTTATAAAACACCGTGAAATAGTAGCGGCCATGTTATTACGCCATACGGCTGTGTAAACAAAAAATTGACAACTGGCAGTCAACCGGTTGGCGTAATATAGGCTTTGTACTTTTATTATTTTCGTAACCAACGTATTTTTTTCATTATTACACCTATTACAAAATATGCTTTTAATTATTTTTAAATGATATACAATTATCATATTTAATATGAGCTCATTTGATACAAAACGAACTGACGTCTTTTACGCTGAGCAATATGGCGTCCAGTAAGAGGCGTTTTCGCCAAACTACGCGCGAAATTTGAAAATTTAAAATTTAGATGCATTTTAATGGCTCTTATCGATTGAATAAAAATGTGTGTTTTTTTTGGTGACATATTAGCACTACAGTATTTCATTGAGACACTTTTCAAAAATGGGTGTAATACCCTATACATGTCTGTTATCAGTTATGTTGACTGTACTGTAACCATACTTTTATGTTCATCTACATACCCCTTTTCATTTCAGAGAATACAGCTGTGTCATAATTCCGAAAACATGCAGTATTTGTACGCAATACGTTATAAAATATGTTCAAAGCGTAATATAAGCGAAACGCATCAAAACATCTGTGAGGTCGATCGGTGACTCATGTTTGTCCTACATAATGATAACAGTGTGCAAACCATACTGTATTAGTAATCCATAGGTATTATATAACAATTTATTGACCAATTATTGTGTCAAATATTTGTTACTATTATTTATTACTTCAATTAATAAGTTTCTAAATGATTCGCTAGTAAGGCAATATGATTTAAATTTTCAAAGCCTTCCATAGCTTTATTTACATTAAAAACTTATCTTAATAACAGATTTTATTAAACAAAATATGGCCTTTTTTGTGAATAAATACAAAATATCGGCGCCGAATAGTTATCATCTGAATACCGTACATTTGACGTTTTCTCTCAGCAAAAACCAAAGAGGAGAACAGAGCCGATTTTGTATGACATTACACTATCCAGCATATTTTCTATCTCAAGGTGCAAAAGCCTTCCTTGGGAAAACCAGTGCAGGCGCGATTTTCCAAGGAACCCATTTGCAACTGCTTCCTTGTTTGTTGGTGCAACTTTATAATTTTAGACACATAGAAATTTTTCCATTCAATGCCATCAGAAAATCCTCTGCTCTGTGATCTTTATTGGTCTATCTGGAGCCTTAGCCAATTAATAAACTTGGCTTTAATGCACTTATTATATCAATGTGAAGAAGGCAGGAGGATAATGATGTGATCAGTATCCTTTTGATACTCACCTGAGGTCCAATACTCCATGTAATATATTCAATCTCCTTCGGACAAATCCTGGGGTGTCTCTGGGGCGTATCATAGACCAACAGCAACCAGAATATGAACCAAACGACGCCAATGCCACCGAATATGTAGAAACAGAGTGGCCATCCACCACCGAACTCGAGAGTACATAGCCATCCTGATATTGGCAAAGTTATCACTGTGCCTATATTTGAACCTGGAAGAAGATAGAAAGTATATCACTGTTTAACAATGGAGAAAAATTAGAAGACTGGTAATAGTGCTAATCCAGCTGTTTTCTGCTATGTTTAACAATGAATGACATTGATAATAAATAGAGTAGTAACTTTACATGCTCTAATTCATAAATAGAGTGTTATTAACATAAAAATATGGAATATATTAATATTTCAATAATATCAAGAAACATTTTGAGAATACAAACCAGCATACACGTAAGCTGCAAACTTTGATCTTTCTAGTGGCGGGATCCATCTCGCTAGCATAGCATGCATGGCTGGATAAGTAACACCCTCGGCTAAACCAGCTAGTGCCCGAACACCAATGAAGAATCTTATATCAGTATATGCCGCAATTGGACTAAGAAGTGTAAATACTGCAGTGAAAAATATTCCTAAACCATATACTAGTTTGCCTCCATACATTTCAGCAATTCTTCCTCCTGGGATCTAAAAAATAAAATATGAATTAATTTAATAACACAAAAAAACTTCATGTTTTGCCTACTCTTTTAGGTAATAAAAGCTATTATGATACACTGTTTCGCTAGTAGGTACATTCTGTTACAAATCAGATACATACTTTACATTCTAGTCAGTGTTATCATCATAGGTACTTTTGTTTTTGTGACTGATATTGACTCCCACTAAATAACACTTTGGATATTATTTCTACATAAAATCTATACAAATAAATAAAATTTAAGTGTCTGTTTGTAATATCGAAATAACATCTTTTATTAATTAATGTATATAGAAGTTTACACAGTATGTTTACTATTGTTTTTTTTTAATTTTTGTCTGTCTGTCTGTTCTGGGTAATCTTCGAAACTGCTGCTAAAAGGCTGGTCTTATTACGACGGGACTTTCACTGGCAGATTGTTAATTTTATATGGACAATATTTTTTTATTTAGAAAAATAATAAAGAGTTCTGCGCAAAATGAAAACCCTTGCATATAACCAAAATTCACACAGATGAAATTGTGGGCATAATCTAGTATAATAATGTGTAATATAAAAATAAACCCCTTTACCTGTGTTAATACATATCCATAGAAAAACGAGCCTAAAACTATACTTTGTTGTTCTACCGTCCAGTTAAAGTCTCCAGGTCTCTGAAACAAAAGCAAAAATATGATGGAAGTCATAGAGTACAGAAGTCTAAATTCTATAAGCATTTACTCAGTATTCATGAGTCATTAAAACCATAATTATGCATGGTATACCAGTCTAATTTAAATAAAAAGTTTGGTTGTTTGTTTACTCTATCATGCTCTATTGACTAACATAAGAATTTTTTACATCTGGCTGAACTTTGTGGAGCAGAACCTGCATGGAAGAAGTTGCTTCTTAAAACATGAAAAGTACTATGGTAGCCTAGGTATCCTCAGAGAGATTATCAGTAACTTCCAGGTGTTGGTGACCTTTCTTGACGAGCTGGGGTTCATGAAATGATCTCTTTCCCACCTTTATGTAAAATATGCAAGCAGAAGTGAAATTGTGGACACCAGTCTGTTTTACAATACAACATCTGGTACGTAAATCTAGTTGCCTCTCTAGGACAGTTTCAGCATTTACCAGTCAGTTTCTTGGTGTTGCATTACATGTTCAAGACACTTACAAAACATTCAACAGATGTTTTCAATAACATTTCATTCTCTCCAATGACAGTTTCAGCCCATAATATTGTTATTACTTTCATTTGTTATCAAGAATTTGTTTGTGAAAAGTACCAAAACTATTCCTTTTATTTATTGTTCTCAGTTCCTAATCAATAATAGTATCCATTGCATACACAACTAATTCTTCAATGAGTCAGCAATAAAACGTTTATCAAACACAACAATAAGTATTTAATAGGTAAGATAACCTTACCTGTGGAATAGTACTGTTGCTGACTGGACTTGCAGGACAAACATCAACGTCTGTTGAAGAATTTGTGGGTGTTGGTGTTGTCGCATTAACCATAGCCACTATAGCCACGGACAGGTTTACTCTCATGGCATACACACTGGCAAAGCCCAGGAAGCCCATAATCCCAAGCACAGTCCGACATTTGATCCATCCTGTTGTTTCTTCCACTAAAAAAGGTTGTGTTTATAATAATCATAATGTCTTACTATATATTTAATAGTTTAGCTAAGATATTTATTATTTTCGGTCAGTGGGTCACCTTAGGGGGCGAAAAAAAAGCTTGGTCACATATAAAAACAATTATTAACTATCTCATCATATCTGATTGCAATTGTGCTTTAGTTATCATAAATAATTACAGGTATGTACAGTTTAACAAAAAGACATAGAGCGATTTTAGTCACTATGCGTGCCTAACATTTTAAATGAAGTTTGTTTTGAATGACCTCAAGTCAGCTCCATTCACGCCTATTGTTTTCAGGTCACCCAAAACACAAAAAACCTTACCTTGTTCCGCGTCCACCAAGTTCCGACGACTGCTAGTAACATCATGTTCTATATCCGAATTTATTATCGGACTCTCTTCTGCTGACGATGGCATTATTAGCTTCAGTTTACAATAATAACACCATTCCGCACAAAAATTGTTATTTAAATTGAATCTTCGTCATTAAACACGACATCAACAAACACAATAGAATAAGTAGGCGACGTTAAAATTTGTAGCACTGCACTCCAAGTATGAGTTATGAGTCAGATCGACTTTTTTATTACAGAATTATTTAATTTGTTCGTAAACAAAGAACAGCTCGCTTCCTGACTGAGCAACTGACAGAAGTGACAGTGACAGCCTGATAGATGACAGATAGATATTTTAGAGATGAGAATCTCATCTCTAAAATCTCTATCTGTTCCCCCCCCCGTCCCCCCTTTGATACGCTGTCATGCATGATCATGAATTCATGCATGACAGCATGACAGCGTATCAAAGGGGGGACGGGGGGGGGGGGGAATTTTTGTTTCTGTCAATCACTCAGTCATCATTCATTTATTGCGTTTCATTTATAAATATTATTACTTCACCGCAGAATAGAAAAGTGATAGTGTAAAAGTAACGAAAAGTAGCGCACCCGTTACTGTAACAATCAATACTCGTTACTATCGTATGCGGATCGTTACATCGAGTGTATTGCGTACGGGACGTTGACGTCGCCTTGTCCGTACTTTGTAGAAAACATAAACGTCATTTAAGAACCTAGCCGCGTAACGTACATTTTTTAACTTTACCGTATTTTGAACCAGACTTGTGTTTGTAAATCTAAATTTAGTTTGATTTAAAACGAAAATTTATTAGAACTACAAGTAAAATGTAATTTCGGGTTGAATCTAGTATACGGTAGCAAGAGTTGAGGTGTAAAAAGTGTTGAAGTTGGTAGGGATTGGGTCTGAGAAACTAATAAAATAAGTTACTAACCTCAAATCACATCATAACACGTAAAAGGTGAAAACGGAACGTTAAAATGGGCGATTGACAACCAAATCTGTCAAAATATATTGTTTGTGGTGTAAAATATCGTGCAGAATTGATAAAACGGAACGTAAAAAAAATTAAATTAAAAATTAAAAAAAACCCCCAACGCAAAACATAAAAGCGATTATGTAAAAAGTAAAAAATAATACTTTTGTTGAGCCATCAAATGTTTGTTCGTTGAAATGGCGCTATAATGTCGCGGCGGGGTACCGCTTAAGTAAGTCAGTCCCTCAATTTCATTCACTGTCTATTAATTTACCAGCATTTCCGACCAATTTGCTTCGATATTATCAAATTTTTGTTGCTAATCTAGTTGTTAATCTTGTTGCAAATCTAGTTACCATCAGTTCGCTATTTTAGATATTTAGTTATTGCTTTAAACTTAGCGGTACCCCGCCGCGACATTATAGCGCCATTTCAACGAACAAACATTTGATGGCTCAACAAAAGTATTATTTTTTACTTTATACATAATCGCTTTTATGTTTTGCGTTGGGGGTTTTTTTTAATTTTTAATTTAATTTTTATTCTAAATTTTTTAAATGTAATTTAGTTTGGTTTTGTGTGGTCAGTGTGACCACCTATAATAATATGTTTGAAAGCAAAGTAAACATTCGGTATGCGTCTAAGATCCCTACCGCAGCAAACAAAAGAGCTGATAACTTTAAAACTGCTGAACCGATTTCGATGAAACATGTCTAAGAACCATCGCTAGAGAATCTACTTTCAAATAAAAAAAACCGCATTCAAATCGGTTCACCCGTTAAAGAGCTACAGTGCCACAGACAGACACACAGACACACAGACACGTCAAACTTATAACACCCCTCTTTTTCGTCGGGGGTTAAAAAAAAGAAATGACATTTGTGTCTTGTCACTTGTGTCTAACTCTTTGGACAAAAAAAAAGTAAAAAAACTTATATAACTGGTTATAGGTCGACATCAGGGGCAAAGAGTACAGGGGCACCCCGAGGTTCGGTTAGTAAAGTTCCTTTAAACCCTGCTGACAGAAATAAGAGCCCGCGCAGCGCGGCCCCGACGACCTTGGGTCTTTGTGCCAATTTTTGTAACCGCAGACAGACGACGCCTTTTAGGCAAGTTCACTGTTTAGAGGTTAGGTTACAAAAAAGTGCGTTTTCTTTTCATGAGACTGGTATCAGGAGAGTCGGGGGACCTCCCCCTCACACCCCCTAACCCGTATACTAAATTTTAACCAAACTAACATCAGTATGAAAATACGAAAAATGCGAGTATAACCCAGTTCATTAAAGAAAGGAATCTTAAATGGCGGCGCTTATCACCTCGGCGAAGCTAGTTTGAATTTAATGTGACCCAGTCTTTTTTTTATTATTTTTAATTTAAAAAAAAAATGCTTGAAATGTTTTATGCTGAATTGCTGACTGTATCTGTCAACGCAAGTACATGCCACCATATTTACGATTCCTTTCACCGGCATATAACGACATACATTCGAGAGTAACGTTTCGATACTCAGTACTAGATGGCGGACCTGTTACTCGGTACCGAATACATACGGAGGTTTTATGCTCGAAGTTTGGTACAGCTCTACCCAATGATATTCTAAGCTCTACCGCAAAATCAATCAAAATGGAGCCAGGAGTGTATTGTATTATTCATTATATTCATAGACATATAATAGAACTTACTCTGTCTACGGTATTATTAAAATGTATTATAACGGTCTTTGAAAATGGTTTTATATAATAAGGTATTACACCCATTTTTGAAAAGTGTATCAATGAAATTCTGTAGTGCTGCCACCAAAAAAAAACACAAAATTTTTATTCAATCGATAAGTGCCATAAAAATGCATCTAAATTTTGAATTTTCAAATTTCGCGCGTAGTTTGACGAAAACGCCTCTTACTGGACCCCATATTGCTCAGCGTAAATGACGTCAGTTCGTTTTGTATCAAATGAGCTCATATTAAATATGATAATTGTATATCATTTAAAAATAATTAAAAGCATATTCTGCAATAGTTGTAATAATGAAAAAATTGCGTTGGTTACGAAAATAATAAAAGTACAAAGACTATATTACGCCAATCGGTTGATTGACAGTTGACAATTTTTTGTTTACACAGCTGTACTGCGTAATAATATGGCCGCTACTATTTCATGGTGTTTTATAACAGATTAAAAATACTGAAAACTTTGAATTGAATTTAAAAAAATATATTGTAATTTTATAAACTAAAACTTACATTTTCCGACTGCTTTGTGCCCAAACTGTCTCAATAACATATTTATAGATTTTTTCTCGTATAGAGTAAAATACCATATTGTTGCGCTTTTCCTGTCATGCGTATTTTAGTCCGCGCGTGCTGCCCGCATGATAAGAAAAACATAATATATATGAAATTATAGGATGCGGGCAGCCTGCATGCGGACCCGATCCGCGTGCGGGTGAAAATACGTATGACAGAAAAGTTGCCCTAATACCTAGTAGCTTCTAGAACATGGTGCTACTGTGCAGTTTTCCCTGTAAGTTGTGTGTAACCGCACCCTTCCCCCATATTCTTCACATCAACTTCTCCAACTTCAAATTACCTACTATTGTCTATGTTTCCATCTTTGGTATAATTTAATTCGTTTCAAGCAAATAAATACGGACAAGAGCTTCAATATTTGATGGATACAAATAAAAACACAAACGTAATGATTTAATTATTTCCACGTGTTAGAGTGCACTGCATTTTTTGTCACATTTGTGTCGTTGGCTTTCAGTCACGAGCAAAAACATGTAAACAGTTAGTCTCATTCTAAAAATAGGTTTTATATAAAAGTTTAAATATAGTTAATTCACGAGAAAATTGCTTTTTTGCAATCTGTATAGGTACATAATTTATGCTCGTGGTGACTGTACATACAAGGGCACGCAGCGCGCTTGCTTGTCAGTCTTGTCACTTATATTAAGTGACATGACAATGCGTGTTCCACAAAGGAGGATTGAGTATGCCTAACCCGCCTAACACCCTGGCCACAGCTAACAGCGACGCGAATTGCGGCGCGACTTCGGGGTGTCAAGTGGTGAGCGCCGAAAACAAATGGTAGACAACATACGAAGTATACCACAGAAAAGAAAAGAAAAAGAACCTTTGAAAACTTTTGATAGGGCAATTTTAATAGTTATTTAAGTACGTCCACCGCTACCGCCGCCGCGGTTGCAGCTAGTCCAGCTGTGGCATACCATCGCAAATCGCGTCGCTCGCCGCGCAGATTATTACTATTAAATGGCCCTATCAAAAGTGGCACAGTATTTCCCGGAAATAAGTACGTTCTTAGCACAAGATATCATTCAGTCAAGAATAGTAGTGCACCCAGTTAACCAGAAAAGGAGAGAACTTATCAAAGGAGATGTTCGGAAAATGTATGGAGCCTGGGCCAGCACTATGTACACCATATGTAAATATGGCTACACAATATAGAAACCGTTTTATTATGGTGATTGTGTATAATTTTACTTCGTTTTAGTGTAAAAACAAATTAACTCGACCAAGGAGAGCAACACAACATATAAATATGGCGGATCAGTATTATGCCAAATGACATTTTGACTGACAATGACATTTGATTAATGTGTCTACTGTATACTGCGAAAAACACATGAATAATTCCAAAAATACTTGGGTTTTGAGATATAATAATAAAATAGTACTAGGTACAGAATGTTCTACTTGATTACGGCAGCAGCTATTCGAGCAGCTAGAGATTGGTTACCGGTGTCAAAAGGAGCAAACAAACAAGTCTTGAACGCATTTGGTTTATCAAACTGTGTCCTTGCTGCTGATCAATATATTCTGGACTTCGAAGATTCATAGAATAGTGAGCTGTGCAGTACCAGAAAACGTAACAAGTTATTGTAAAAGTTGTATCAACACAGTAACAGCTGGGAAGACATCAATTGCTCTATTCCAACTAGACAGTAACTATTTTCAATCAAGTTCATGATATTTAGTTTCTAATATTAGCGACTTGTAAGAGGATGAGACATTAGTCATGTGAGGAATATAAATAAAACAACTTGTTAGGATTTGTGATTTTATTTTACGTATTCATTTTCTACATCACCCCATAATAATATTCCATTCAAGAATGACGCTAGTGCTTCTATGCTCTTTTGGTACCGCACCCAACCCAAATACCACACAATGGTCATTATATGAGCACAGCAACCCACAGTCCGTTTTCCCGAGATAAAACTACAATAATAACTAATTATTTAAATTAGAGACTTGATTCTTCAGATTTTAATGTAATTTTTCTTAAATATTCCGGTACTCTATTTCGTTCTAAATTGGTACAAGCTGGCACAAAACAATGAGAACTTGTCTGTGTTGTGTGTGAAAAACAATCAAGTGTTATTGATGCACTTGGTGGCTGGATATCAAGTTGCGCTTCTTCTTCCATTCTTATATTGTACTGTACAAGTCTCCAGCAGTAGGAACAAAGAAGCACATGTTCTGGTAACTGAAACAATAAAATAATTTAGTTATAGTAGCAACAGAAAGGGTTGTTAATATAAAAGCAAATAGGCACTGATATGTGAAGCTTATAGAATTTAGCTTTAAGAATTACAATTGACTAATAGTCACTGGTTAGTCTTTCAAGCATACAATATCGTAACCAGTGTACAGAGCTTTAATAAAAATAAAAAAATTAACCTACCTCATTCGGATAAATTCTTGCTGCAACTTCATCTCTCCATGAACCACTAGCCAAGTGTGTTTGCCTACGGTGCAGAGACATTCCACACCATGCACACATAGTGTTTTGATGAAGGTTAGATGGGCCCGAATTCTGCCGGTCATCCTCAGCCCTTGAAGCATGCTCAACATTTCTATGTGCTGCTACCCAGCAAGCATAACAAACCAGTCGTCCTGGTGGAATCTAGATAAAACAAAAGAATGCATTATGTATTATTTATTTATAAATACCTCATGCACAAACATACAAAGGCTGACTTAAAGCGGCTGTAGGTGTATAGGCTATTCGCACAATTATTTCATTCTAAAAGTAGGTAATTAAGTAAGGTGTTACTGTTACCTCTCTTGGATATATTCTTGCTGTGATTATGGTGCGTTCAGGTCCTTGTTGTATAGAGTGTCTGTGTCAATGGGTAAGAGACCGTCGGCACCATACACATGAATTTGTGTTAACTACAGGAGCTGCTACAATTCCTCTTTCTTGAATTATACTCCGAGTATGTACCCAACAAGCAAAACATATCAAGCCTCCCTCGGGTATCTAATATAAAAAATATGAAATTGAGATATAGTAATATATGTATAGTAATAAAATAAGCATAGTTTAAAGATAGTTATTTGGATAACTTTAAATGACTGTTCTTTTTTTTTCTGCAACGTTGTTGTTTTGGATTATAATCAAGAAATATCTGCATTTGTTCTATATTTATGCCTGCCGTTTATGAACAAAAAAGAAAAATAGAAGAGGTGCTTACCTCTCTTGGAGCAATGGTTTCAGGAATATATTGTTTTACGGCACCCTCAGGAATAGAGTGAGCACATCTATTAAACAAAGACCTAACACAAACATGACTATCATGGCGATGCTGGAGTTCATGATTATCACAAAACATTTCTTGCATTATAACGTCAAAACATTGTGAGCACATTACCCCAACCTAAAACAAAACAAATAAGAGGTTATACAGTTTTCATAGATATGTTACAGAATAGAAATAAATAAAATGTTTTTACCCGATATGAAGATACCCTTTGATGAACGAAATTATTTCTGGACCCCTATCATCGGCAACATATTATTGTTCATTTTCATCTATTACAGAGTTGCATTATAGGCACGCCATTGTTAATAAACTGGAATTAATGAGTTAAAATCTGTTAGATTATGGAACAAGGGAAGAAAACATCTGATAGAAAAAGGA
This sequence comes from Charanyca ferruginea, assembly GCA_947361185.1. Taxonomy (NCBI): domain Eukaryota; kingdom Metazoa; phylum Arthropoda; class Insecta; order Lepidoptera; family Noctuidae; genus Charanyca; species Charanyca ferruginea. The sequence goes on from OX376070.1 coordinate 10,699,292, forward strand.
TTTAGAAAAAACAAGGCAATACATAGGTTATAGGGGACATACCTGAATGTGAACTTGTTATTGTAGAATATACTTACCATAAACGACGTAATTCAAATCACAGGCGAATCAGAAACTATATAACAAAGCCGGGGGTCAACAGAGAAGTATTCAATCAATATCCGTAGTAGTAAGCTACAAAACAAAAACAATCACTGACAACTTCGAAACACATCCAGACCAACGCGCGCGAACACGACTCACGGACAGTCACGGACTCAATCATTCAAAGACAAAGTCAAAGAAAGTCGCTAATGTCACAAACTGTCAAACGTCAAACTGTCCAAAACTGTCAAACGCAACGTCATGGCTGTCCTAAAAATTGGGTTATCATATTAAAAATTCTTCCCAAATAATCATTTCTTACACCTAAACTCTTCTTCAAATTAATATGTTTGTATTTTTATGGAAATCCCCTTATTTTTCCTTATTCATCTATGTAGTGTACATAGTGGTGGCCCAAAATCGAACAACTCCTTTGACAATCTTTATTATGAATATAGGAACTACTCCGATGAATTGTTTTTTTATTTCGTCCCATATTTTTTTTATAACATGCCTATATTTATATATTGCTGGTCTACTCAGTATTTCACTAATAAATTGATCCGTATCCATTATTTATATAAGCTCAACGCGCGATAAAAACAAAATTATTTGTTTCGGTCGCGCGAATCCAAATGCGTCCACCGATGCCGCCGCGCGCGCCGTATATTAGTCTATGCTCTGCTAATACTTACTTTCTTCGATAGATTATCAAAACTTATTTTTACACGATACCGCACTACTGCTCCTGAAATATAAACCTAGGTATTTTTTGTATATTTTTTACATTTTCGACAAATTCAAATCTAAGTATTACAAAAAACTTCAGACCTCTGCGATGCTTTTTCAGCGAGATATCAGCGATAACGTGTTTTCCACCGTTTCAATGGCGCGGCCATGGGGTTTTAGTCTTACAGCTCCTAAAATCTAAACCTAGGTATTTTTTGCACATTTTTTACATTTTCGGCAAATTCAAATCTAGATTTTACAATGAATTTCAGACGTCTGCGATGCATTTTCAGCGTGATATCGGCGCTAGAGTGTTATTCACCGTTTCAATGGCGCGGCCATGGGGTTTTTGTCTTGCAGCTCCTAAAATATAAACCTAGGATTTTTTTCTGTATTTTTATTCAATCAATCTGTTATTTACCTGAATTTTAGGTCTCTGCTACGCTTAGTTTTAAAGATCTCCGTGGCCGCGCGGTACTCCGCGTTTCAATGGCGCGGCACGTTCAAACCCTTATAACTTTTTAACCATATCTTCGACAAATTTATGGTTTTGGGAATCAACTTTTACAAAATTTTACATAATCTTGGAAAAGTTTTTTTTCGAAATATCGCCGTGGCCGCGCGGTCGAAACGCACACATTTGTTTCACTCGCCCGGCGCGCAGCCCGTCGCCGCTGCGATTCGCTCGACTGTCACCGCCACGCAAGTCGCGCCGCAATTCGCGTCGCCGGTAGCTTGTGGCATACTTCATATGTTGTCTACCATTTGTTTTCGGCGCTCACCGCCTGACGCGTCTCACGTCGCGCCGCAATTCGCACCGCGCTTGGCTGTGGCCATGGGGTTAGGGTGTTACCTACTACACCAATCGATCGATCAATCAACGTCGATCGTTGTCGATTGATGGCATCGACCGACGTTGATTGATTTGTGTGGTAGCTTTGGCTGATCGACGGATACCGTTCCACTAACTAATCGATCGATTGCTGGTCGATGGCATCGGTCGACATCGATCGATTAACCCCAGCTATAATCCATCAGTAATAATAATCAAGCAGCTCGATCGACGTCGACTAATAAATTCTACCATCGATCGATGCCGTCGATCGACGATCGATTGGTCTGGTAGAAACTATCGATCGACGTCGACTTATCCATTCTACCATCGATCTATGTCGTTGATCGTCGATCGATCGAATGATCCGGTAATACCCAGCCACATTTACACTCGGCCCTGTTGGGCAGGGTCTCGCGCTGTCACTGCTCATGCTGCTGCCATAGTCATTTTTGCCCGGCGCTCCATCGACTGTCGGTTTTTCGCGCCGGCCGAGGCAGCAGGAAAGGCCGGGTAGAGCGAGCACGAGTGAGTGTTTACATTCAGCATTCTCGCTCACTTACCATGAACATGACAATTGGGATTAGGCTTTTCGTTTAACCCTTTAACCGCTTACATCGGGTTAATCCGACTAATATTTTTATGTCAATTACGCCAGCGTCGTACATTTACGACCAAATACCACAGCTCGTTAAGTCTGTTTTTTTTATTTAATTACGCTGTATTCGATCAAGAAGATGTTTATACGAGGTAAATAGTTCTTTACTATTTGATACACTTTAGTCTCTTAATTAGAAGTCCTAAAAATAATGTCCGAAGCACGGACTAGAAAAAAAAGAAGGACTCCGCGCCACGTATATCGAAAGTGAAGCACCCTAAGTAAGCCGGACCGTTGGTACAAACATGCCACATGCACACATTTACATCATAGTGAAGCACCGTACCGATCTATGTGTGCGTGAGGCATGTTTGTAGTACAAGCGGTCCAGCTTACTTAAAGTGCTTCACTTTCGATATGCGTGACGCGGAGTCTTTCTTTTTTTCTAGTCCGTGGTCCGAAGTTAAATATTACTAATATTATTCACAGTGCCGGGCGCTGGAGGCACGACAACTAATATGAAGTCGGGCGGTTAATAGGTTAAACATATTCATTGCTATTTGGATATTCCCTGAGGGGGTGAAATAATGTTGTACATACCTATAGTTAATCGAAATTAAACAAAATACACTTTTTTAGTTACAACTAGAATAGGTAGTGAAATTATGCACAAGGCTTCGTTTTATGCTATATAATACGCTGCATGAACAATTTTAAATTTCTGGTTTATTAAATTGAAACATTAATAACTGCATATTATTAGTATTATTTACTTTCGAGTCACTGTAAAACTGGGGATACACTGCCGATTCAAGGCGTTGCCGACGAATGGTGTAATTAATAACAATTTATCAACTGATCATTCTAACAACCCAGGCAAATTTTTAAATAATCATAACAAACCAAGAAAATTTTTATGGGAAAATAATAAATCTTTTTATCAAAATAATTTATAAACCAAATAACATTTAAGTAAAATATAAACACTTTAATTTTTTACCCATTCATCACCAGTAAGTACATTATGACTGTGACCAAGTTACCTACTTGCACATTAAAAAACTTTCTACTTCATACCAAAGATAACCTTTGCTTCATACACATATTTGAACACAGACAGTATTTGGGTATAATTACCGGCACGTAAGTTGGCAACAGATTTTGTAGTGGGGGAAGATCGCGCACGCACTATTTCATACATTTTTACATGCGCGAACTTCCCACACTACAAAATATCTTGCCAACTTACGTGCCGGTAGCTGTATATACTATTTAAATAAAGTATTTAGCTGTCCCACATAGCTAAAACATTAATATAAGTAAAATTAATTGACATTTTCAGATAAAGTGGGTAGGTACAGACACCAGCACATCAAGCCATACTAAAATGTTAAATTTTCCCAATTAAATATGCACCTTATTCTTTTGTAATAAACTTAAAAATTTATCAAAGAAATTTGACAGATTGTTGTGGCTAGATGTGCTGGCCACTGTACATAAAATTCCCATTCAAGCTGCAATTCCTTGATCCTATTAAATTATACATCAAACATCTATTTTTAAAATCATGGCATAAAAGTTAGAATAGAGGCCACACACTCTTGCACAGTGTAGGCATCAGCAGTCCCATGATGACTGTTGATATGAGATTAACACTGTGGTTGTCTAAAATATTCCTCCCACTGATATGTTTGACTGTCACACTAGAGTGTGATACAATTTTTCCGTCTTTATCCAATCCTGTAACAAAACATAGGTTTCAGAACTATTTTGCTAACAATCAAATCTAATAATATCTTCAATGCTACCTATAAATTAAAGTCGCCCATTGTGCTAATTTTTTGTTAGTTCAGGATAATCTCAGAAACTACTATACTGATTTTCATGTATTATTATCATTATCACATAGAAAGAGGAATTATTTGCAAAGGTAATAAGCCATAATGCATTCTTTTAAAAAAACAGGGATTCATAAGAAAACTCACTCATAGTCTGGGGCAAAAGATAGTTATGAATAAGAATAAAAGAATTACCTATTAGGTTATTTACCTGAGTATTGCAGAGTTGCTCCCATTAACGAATCTATAAGACTTCCAAGAAATCCTCCAAGAGCTCCAAAGAAAATGATAGGCCACTGGGGAGGGGCATATTGCCATAAAGATTTTTCAGCAAAATAGTAAATAGTTATATATTGTGAAAGTCCAATAGCCAGACCTCCCACTGTGCTAAACAATGTTCCGATCACACTGATCCCTCCGTTTGTTCCTTTTGGAACCCTTTTAAATGTAGTGACTAGATATGGATCAGAGTCTGAGAAAACAGTTCCTAGTTCAGATGCCCAAGTGTCACCATTACAACAAGCAAATACACCTGAAAATAACAAAATTTGAAAATATGTTTAGTAGTATGTACTTTTTACTTTATCAAGGGCAAAATATTTGTATACCAAGGGCAAGTCATCAAATTAATCTATAAATGAGACTCTTTACCAAGAATCCCTATAGAAAGCCAGGAGGCTCTGTAATCTCCAACAAAGTCTATTGGTCTTTCAGATGCCCCAACATCCAATAAATACAAGAGGGCCAGTTGTGCAGCCATGCCTCCATTGCACAGAACTTGGATCCAATTCCTTTGTCCTCCTAGAATAACCATACTTTATACTTACTTCATACCTATGAAGCATTGATTTAAACTTCATAGTTTAAATCAATGCTTCATATATACAAATATTATTAAAATCTTCATTTTCTATTATATACTTTATATTGTGCAAAACAAATATATTCAAGCAAGTAAGCATCAACCTTTTTATGTGACATACCTTCTTTAAAATCTTCTTCAATCTTTCTTTTGATGTGAGACCGCACTTTTGTGGCTCTTGATGATGACAAGAAGAATGTAATCATACATCCCAGAAATGAATAATTGCTCAGTGTTAAAATAAAAGCTAATGCACAACCAAGCACAGCACCATTGAGAGTTATACTTTTTTTCCTGTACCCGTGCACTGCTATTACAAGTGGTATTAGACATGATGCTAGCCATCTTCCAGGGGAGATAACTACGGGTTCTGAAACATTATAATAATATACATATTAGTAATCTTTAAAAATGTGTATGCTTGACTTTTACATGCAGACTACCCATTTTCAAATGTTTTGTAACTGTCTAAGTACCAACCTATTTTCTCTATTCTCTATAACAAAATTGTTTAGCATTACCGTACTAAGATTATACATAATTATATTTATCACTAGGCGCATTAAGTTCAAAGTGCGCAATGGCAAAGATAAGTAAATAAAATAAATACATTACCGTCAAATCCTTCGTTCTTTGATAGGAATTTTGAATAAACTAAATTGATAATCCACATTGACATCGATAATGGTATCGCAAGGGCGCACAAAAGAACTGTTATTATGTGGTCATCCTTGAAAAGTTTATTATTTATAGCCATTTTTAAACTTTTTCCAGACGACCCTCTGACCCTCAACTACAGCTTTTTGACAAAAAGTATTTGGAATGACAGAAAGTATGGAAATACTGCGCAATATATATTACATCCTACTTATTTTTATTGAACTGTATAATTCAAAGTGCAAAATTTATACGAATACATAATAAAAAATGGTGAAAGTTAAGCCCGGTGTTAATTTCCACACTAACCTATTTATTTTATTTATTTTGTTTGATTTATTTGATTACGTCAACAAACTGTGTCAAATAAACGTCAACTAGGCACAGATTCGAAATGGTTAGTGATAGTGAATTAGTGACGTAATTTAATTTTATTATAGTTTTAATTACAATTTGTTGTACATGTTGTATTATCAAGAATTCAAGACCTTGAGGTGCAGGCCCTACCAAACTTTAAATATTCATTACTATTTTTTCATGTTTCCTATGACTTATCGCTATTAATTTATTGTTTTCACCTTGCGTTTGATTATTCTTATAATTTCAATATTATTCACGGTTTGTAAATATATTTCATAATAAAGTTATTTGTTGTAGAAGGTGGGTTTCTTTGTTGTAATTTTTTTTTTTCACTTTTTATAACTTCTTATCATTCCAATCTCAAATGAAACACATTTGCTAGTTAGATTATTTTGTGTTACCTTTTTCCAGTCGTACCCGTTCAAGGGGGCGGGGGCGTTCGGGATCCACAATGACCCCGGAAAGATCCCGGAGAGAGAACCAGCAATCTATACTATAACAATATTATGAAAATGTAAAATTTGTTTGTATGTTTGTATAGGGTAATCTCCGAAACTACTCAACTGATTTTAAAAATTCTTTCACCAATAGCTACGTTATACTTGGATGGTATAGGCTATGTTGCATTATCAAAAAAATAGGGACCCTTGAGTAAATTCACGCGGACGAAGTCGCGGGCAATGTGATAACTACCTTAACTACCTAGACTCGCGAGCTGTGAATACACTGACTGACTACCGATTTATTCTTCTAATCTTAGAATTAATAGACCCAAGTTATCTAAGGTTACAAATTTAATTAAGGTTTATTCTATAACGGATTCTTGTTTTCCTTTTTTTATCTTTCACAGTGCAAAGTAAAGTACACCTGCGCCGCGTCTAGTGGTTATAATCTAAACAAATAAAGTAAATAAGGTTCTAATGGAAGTCTCCTTAATAACACAAACCGATAAGGATAAAAACTTGAATTTTCTATTTTTAAACTAAACCGCACACTACGAAGAGGCTTAAAAAACATCGACCGACGTAAATGGGGGAATTTAGGTTAGTATCTAATCTATTTAACACACACACCTCTCACTCTCACATACTCTCTTCTCTTTCCTAGAATACATTTTCCAAAACTAATTTGTTCAATTTTGTAGGAGTAGACATAGATGAATATACTCTAATAGGAGTAGATACGAAGTCTACGTGGACGTCACCGGAAGGAAAAGCTAGTTTTATTAATAAAATGAATCACTTTCATCACTATAATAATGATGTATTCTGTAAATACACCTTGAGCTGGCCTAGCGTAATATGGTTTTTCCAGACTAGTTTTGGTGCAACTGATATGCAGTCTACCATAATAAAATGATACTAAATATCAGTTTGGATTGCGTAATTAAATATTTATGTAATTTACTCGAATACATAATAGTAATTCAAATCAAACTATACAGTCAGCACGCAGCCCAACACTATTTGTCAGTCAGTACTCAGTGTCATGTCAAATATTAGAATCGAAGAAAAGCGCGGGAAACTTCGAACTTGTCGGACGCGTCCTATTTATAACTTCATTGAAAATTTGTTTAAAATTGTGTAAATATCATAAGATCAGTAGTAGTAGTATTTTTAGTAGTCATTTACTTTTAGTTTGTTTGTATATACTTCAGTACCTGGTAAGTCAATTTAATTATTTAGTGGGAAAATGGACGAACCGCCTGACCCGGGGGGCTCCGTCCCCCCGGCAGGCATGTTTATTACAATTAACTCAAATGAATCGGGCATGGACACCGATGGGTCGTGTACGACCCGAAATTTAAAAAGGAGTCGCGTACAGGTGTGCAAACATTGTAACAAGCGTCGTCGTACAAAAAAACACCACGGATCTGTGTCTTCGGGTTGTGGTTGCACAGACTCTACAAATGTTGAATCGGAACCAATAATTTCTGTTCCTAATGTAATTCCCGCAATCCCTGCTCCCTCTCCACTTATTCCCCCTACACAAATAGGAAGAAAACTTTACGAAAAGTCTGATATCGCTCCTTTTGTCATACATGTACAAAAAAATGTTACATCTCCAGATGATGGAACCACACTGCATCCAGTCACTTTCGGTAAGTTCCTTAAGCAAAACGCCTTTCAAAATATAATAAATGGCAGTCTAAAAAAAATTGGCCGTAATAAAATGTCAATATCGTTTATTAGTTATCTGGATGCTAATTCTTTTATCACACATAAATGTCTTGACAATTACAATTATAAGGCCTTTATACCAACTTTTAATGTCACCAGAATGGGTTTAGTGCGTGGTGTACCTGCGGAATGGTCTCCGGAGGAAGTTATTGAAAATATAACTGTGCCAATTGGTTGTGGTCCTATATTAAAAGTAAGGCGCCTTAACTTTAAATCCCTAGTAGATGGTTCAACCACCTGGAAACCATCACAATCCATAGTTGTTACTTTTGATGGGCAGGTTTTACCTAAAAGAATTTTTATGTGCTACAATGCTTTACCCGTAGATCTTTATATTTTCCCTACTGTTCAATGTTTTAACTGTTGCCGCTTTGGTCACACTAAACTTCAGTGCAGGTCCAAACCTCGCTGCTATAAATGTGGTCAAGGCCACACTGGCGACAGCTGCGAAAGAGAACAAGAAAGTGCATCTTGCTGCCTTTGTTCTGGTTGTCATTTTGCTACTTATAAGTCTTGCCCAGAATTTTCTAGACAAAAATCAATTAAAACTTATATGGCACAAAGTTCAGTTTCATACGCGGAAGCATCAAAAGTACATCCCCCAGTAAGTAAATCATATGCTGATACACTTTTATCTTCTCCTTCCAAAAACTTTTCTGATACTCCATCAATCTTCTCACCTAATAGAATGCCTGTATCAAGTAGTTATAAAAAGACTGTCTTCCTTAAGCCTCGCTCTCCCCCCAAATCTGTCCAAGGCTATAATAAAGAGGCACACAATGCCATTATTAAAGATTTTGACATTCCTCAACCATTGAATGGTTGTGCTTTCTCTAATAATCTCAATAAAGAAGAAAAAGAAACAAATTTTTCAATAAACGACTTTCTTTCTGCATTACACAATCTTCTCTCTCAGTTTAATATTTCACCGTCCAACGCTGCACCTTCTTTTAATATATCTCAATCCATTCATAATGGACAGCACATCAAAAATACTCCAGTGGAACTGCCGCAGTCTAGTAAACAAAAAGAGTGATGTTATATATCTTTTAAACAAACATGACCCATTTGTCTTTGCCTTAGCAGAGACTTGGCTCAAACCTTATCATATTTTCAAAATTAATGGTTATATGACCATTAGAGAGGATAGATCTGATGGGTATGGCGGAGTAGCTATACTTATCAAGAATTCTATCCCATTCTCTATCATTACCTTACCTCCTCATAGTGAGGAAATTTCAATTGTAGCAATAAAAGTATATCAAACTTGTCTTGTATCTATTTACATACCTCACCCTTCTTCTTCTATACTTCAAGAGATAAATAATCTCTGTTCATTTCTTCCTAAGCCATTTTTAATATTGGGGGACTTTAACTGTCACCATCAATCATGGGGTTGTTCAACTTCAAATTGTTATGGGGATGAATTACTAGATATAATAGACTTACATAACTTATGCATCTTGAACTCAGGATCTGCCACACGGCGTTCAGATCCCAACCAGAACCAAAGTGCAATAGACCTTTCTATCTGTTCTCCAAACTTAGCTTCTTCATTAACTTGGCATACCCTGACCTCCACTTATGGTAGTGACCATTTTCCAATAGTAATTTCTTATCCTCTTTCCAAATCTAATGCGTCAGTAAGGAGATCAAACTTAAAACATAAACTACCTAATAAAAATAATAATGACTGGGACAAATTTCGAGACATAGTTAATACAAAACTTTGTTCCTTGCCAGTAATTTCTGACAGTAATGAAAATAGTTGTGCTGAAGCTTTAGCGCACTTATTAATTGCAGCAGCAGATGAAGCTTTCCCTGTAAAAAATAGCAATATTAATTCCATTCCCTCGCCTCCATGGTGGGACTCGGAGTGCACAGAAGTAGTTAAGAAACGCAAAGAGGCTGAATACAATTATAACCTCGATATGTCTGACATTAACTTTGAAATCCTTTCTAACATAATTATAGAAACTCGCAAACTATATAAGAAGAAAAAATTTGAAGGTTGGCGTAACTTTTGTTCATCCATTTCACCAAATACTCACCCCACAATTGTTTGGCGCAATATTCGTAGATTTAGGTCGATATACAACAACCCCTCAACTATTCCTGACTCTTTGGCCTGTGACTTTTTAAATAAATTAGCTCCTCCATGGGTCCCTGAGGCCATTAACCTGAACTTGTTACCTGTATTAAATGACCAAAACACTCACACGCCGTTAGAATTACCATTCTCTCTTACTGAATTAAAGGGTATTATTTATAAAACTAAAGATTCTGCCCCTGGCATTGACGGCATTCCGTATTCGTTCTTTGCTCATGTAAATGATGACGTACTGAGATATTATTTAGAACTTATTAATTCTATTATGTACACAGGAAACATCCCTGTCGAATGGAAACGTCAATTAGTATTGCCATTCCTAAAACCAAATAAAACACCATCTGATGCTTCTTCATACCGTCCCATAGTTTTGTCGTCAATTCTGATGAAATTAGCAGAACACTTAATAAAAAATCGTCTAGAATGGTATGTTGAAAGTAAGGGTCTATTAGCAGAATCACAATATGGTTTTAGAAAAGGTAGAAGTACCGCTGACTGTTTAAGCATTTTATTAACTGATATTCGGTTAGCCTTTTCTAATAACCAATCCACCATTGCAGTTTTCTTAGATGTCAATGCAGCTTATGATAACGTTGTATTATCAGTTTTACAAAATAAATTAAATGCCTTGCAAGTTCCATTGAATCTGTCGAATTTTATTATTAAAATCTTATCTGAACGTTCTGTTATCATGTTAATTGGAGATCAAGAGGTCTCTCATCTTGTGTGGAGAGGTCTCCCACAGGGTTCTGTGCTCAGTCCCCTTTTGTACAATATTTACACTTTTGATTTAGACTCGTCTTTAACTAACCAAGTTCAGGTTCTTCAATATGCTGATGATTTATTATTATATTCTTCAAATCAATCTGTTGAACAAGCTAGCTATGCTATCAATTCTGCTCTGTCTACTTTAGAATCGTGGTTACATCTAAACGGTTTAGATTTATCTACATCTAAAAGCACAGCCGTTTTATTCACCCGGAAGAGAAATACCCCCTTAATAAATCTTGTGTACAAGGAAACCCCTATTCCCGTTAAGGATAAATTCAAATATTTGGGTGTATTCTTAGACTCTAAACTAAGTAGCGCTCCTCACTGTGATTATGTTGTTAATAAATGTGAAAAACACTTAAACATGTTAAGATGCCTTTCTGGTGTGTGGTGGGGTGCTCACCCTTTTTCTTTAAAATTAATTTATAATGCTATTATCAGAAGCACTCTTGACTACGGAATGTTTGTTCTAGAGCCTGGTAGTATTATATCCTTTAAAAAATTGGATCGCATCCAGTCTAAAGCATTACGCATTATTTCTGGTGCCATGAAATCTAGCCCCATTAATGCACTCCAAGTTGAATGCGGGGAAGCCCCGTTATATCTTAGGAGACAATTATTATCTGACAATTATTTATTCCGGATTTTTCAGCTCTCAAGTCATCCGCTCATTCCCAAACTGATCTCTTTATTGGCGCAAATTGAATCCTCAGATTACTGGTCCCATAAACGTGCTCCTTGTTTAGTTGTTAGCTATAAAAAAATCCTTTCTCTTTCTTCTCCGACTCACCGTTCCAATAAACTTCCCTTATTTAGCAGTAGTTATGAGAGTTTACAATTCAGTCCAGAAATAAAGTATGACTGTGTAAGTAAGTCCGATCCCAATTGCTATTTAGTTTTTAATGATTTCCTGGATGAACACTTAGAGTACCACCATATATTTACAGATGCTGCCAAGCGTTCTCCGATGGGTTGTGTTGGGATAAGTACTTACCATTCCCAATACAATATCGTACAAAAAGTAAAATTACCACCGGAGACTTCCGTTTTTACGGGGGAATGTTTCGGCATTTTAAAAGCCATTGAATATCTCCGAATTTTTAAACTTAAAAAAACAATCATATTTTCTGATTCTCAAAGTGCTCTTCTAGCCATCAGTAAATCCCCTTTGGAATGTAAGTCACAGTGTCAGGTCGTTTATTTGATAAGAGAATTGGCGTTCAGAACTATCTCCGAGGGTAATATTTTGCAATTTGCTTGGATTCCTGCACATGCTGGAATCAATGGCAATGAGGTGGCCAATGCACTTGCCGGTGATGCGGTGCAGTGTGGGGATTTAGTACCGTATTTAAATTTTTATAATGATCTCATGACCCTACCGAAAACTTTTCTCCGGGATACCTGGAAGGTAGCATGGGATGCTGGCAGCAAATTTAAAGGACATAATTATTCTCTAATTCAACCCGATGTTTCAGAAAAAGCGTGGTTCGGTAAGGCGAAGTTTGGTAAGATGGAGACTTCTATTTTAATACGGATGAGATTAGGTCACGTTTGCTCTCCAGCCCATCTTGCCAAACTTCACATCATCGACGACCCCATTTGCGAATGTGGCACTGACGTAGGTGATTTAAATCATATTTTGTTCTCCTGTCCCTTATATGACCATTATTCCTTCCTTAGTAACCTTGTGTTCCTCCGTATTCCTTTTCCTACTTCAATACTTTCATTACTTTGTACTAATAGCTTTCCTGTATATAAATGTATAGTCTCATTCATTACTGTAAATAACATAAAGTTGTAAGTTATATAGTTTTCATTGCCATTTTCCTTCACTACTTTTTTTTCCCTATTTCATAAATATTAATACCTAGGTGACTGATCTTATTTTTATCGTACACACTCCCAAATTCCGTAATTATTAATTTTATTTCCGTTTCCCTACCTTTGTTCCCCACCATGTAAATAACTACTTGAAATTGGCTAAATGCACAAACCGTGCGAAGCCAGAAGAAAAAAAAAAAAAAAAAAAAAAAAAATTAGAATCGAATCAAGTGAAGTTTTGTGTTTAATCTGGAAATGAAATAAAATATTTGTGTAAACCATCCAGTGCGTTAGAGTTGTATTAAATATGAAGCCACTAATAGATTTTGATGAATGTCTCAGAGATTCTCCCAAGTTTAGGTATGGTGAAGATTGTAATCAACGAAAGTTATTTGTAGAAAGTGAAAATTTATACGTGCTGTGTGTGATAATTATTGTTTAAGCCATCCTGTTTGTTATTGTAGGGAGCAGCTGGAAACTGAAGAAGCCAGTATTGATTCATTGGAGCAAAAACTTGATAAAGTTCTAAAAGCATGCTCTGTAATGATAGACTCTGGAAAAACCTACATGAGTCATAGAGGGTAAGGATTGTATTGTTCTCCTTTCTTTTTTTGTTTGTATAATTTCTCACACGACGCTGTACATTAACTTCCGTAATCATAGATCAATACACTGTTAGCATTAAAATTCTTCACTGGCATACCTACACTATTGTTCTCAACCATGTGTCCTAGTTTCTTGGAGTAAAATGCAATTATTAAAATTCCTAGATTTTATAGATTGGAGTTTAGAGTTCTTTTTTTAATCAGATTAAGACTGCTAGTATTTCCTACTTGATATTATGTCATAAAAAAACTTGCTAACGTGACTAAAACCCAGAAAGATAAGAGTACTGATACTCTAATTATTATCTTCACAATAATCTCTTTATTTATAGCAAAAATATTATTTATTATCAGGTCATGTCAAGAGTTTTATTATAATTAAACAAATAGTTACTTAAATTAAGGCTCTACCTACCTACTTTTGTTTAAACTATAAAACTTATTTAAAACACTAGAACAATGAGCAATTTCAATAAAATCAGTTTGTGTTTTGAAATCATTATCATGCCAACAAGGTTGTTCTCAGTACACAGCAATATTAAGCAATTTCACGACATTGAATGAACTGATTGTTTTATAATATTTGAGTAATTTTTAAATAATTATAACTAAAAAAAGTAAAACCTACTTCAGTACCTAACCTACTTATTTGCAAAGAACTGTGTTTGATAATTACAAGCATCAACTTGATGATGAGAAGAGCAGAAGGGCACAGCCCATGTCTTCCAGTAAACTTAAAAAATAATACCATAAATTAAAATATGTATTGTCATAGTGTATGTTTTGTAGCACATTCACAAATGCACTATGGGATCTTACGGGAAGCTTTGCAGAGGATCCGCCAGTGATGGCAACCCTAAACAGAATGATCCACTCTCTGCAAGAAATGAACAAATTCCACTCCATCTTGCTGGACCAGGTCTCTCGCACTGTGCTCAAGAATCTCACTGCTTTTATTAAAGTGTAAGTATATTTATTTGTTTCCCACATTACTTATGTGGTGAAGGAAAAATTGAGGAGAAATGTGAACTTAAAAAAAACCAACATGCTATGAGCAGGCTGGGTAATCATTATACTTGTGGCTTTCTGTACAGAGGCCAGCACATCAAGCTCTTAAACTTTATCACAAAAGCTTAAGGTTTATATTAGGCTGGCGTCTATACCTCTGTGGAGAAATCCTTGACCTACAGTGGGACATAATTAAGCTGGTATCATTCTTCCATACTTTTATAACAGTGTGTATAAAGTTCTGAAACTACAATATTGATAAATATCAATTATGTATATTCATAAAAACAGTAAGGAATGAGTCATTATAATAAAAAGTGTTATGCCAATTGCCTTCCTGCAATGTTTACTTTACAATGTATTTCATCACAGAGAAATTGCGCTGTGTTACCTTTTAAAACTCTACTGTGGGCATAATAACATTATGAACTTAAAGCACTTTCAGAATGTAACAAAATATGAACTCATTTTATTTAGCATAACATTGATAGGAATTTTATTGTATTTGAAACAAAATTGATAATAGGTATATATTTAATTACAGAAGTTGTAAAGAATCTCTGTGGTATCACAAATATAAATGTGTTAAGAGAATTCAATAATGGTTAATTGTGACAGATTAATTGCCTCTGAAAAAAAAAAAACATATTACACAGTTATGTATGATTCCAAAAATACCATGTTACACCATAGGAATAGGACTATTAATACTTTATGAAACATAGGTATTATGCTTGTGATTGTACAAGACTTATAATAGTATAGTGTTGGTAATGATACTTCTTTTAATAATTAAATACAAAACAGTTTAAAAATAATGAGGATATAATTAAATAAATAAAAAAGAAGTTTTCATATTATCATTTCATGTTAGCCACCTCCTTAAGAGCGCCCTTCCCCATCGAACGAACTTCAACGCGAGCGTGATTGAAAAATTTTTGGTTTCAACCAACGCAAAGCTCGAAAACAAACGAATGAGTGAGAACGCGATATCATTACAGGAAAATTGGAGCGCGGAATTTTAACAAAAGTTGTTCCAGGACATACGTGTTTTAAAAAAAAGCCTTACAAGTTTTTGGTAAAAATGTATGTAATTTAGAATCTCCATTACATGTGCAAGGTTTCTATGAAGCTGTTTTTTTTACTTTTTCAATGTATGCGTGCATTATGAACGGCCAAAGTTCAGATAAAATTGTGCAAATAAACTGATTTTCGGACGTGTTTACTGAATTTATTTCTCAAAGAATTATTTTTGGCTTCATACAAACCTAGATTTAAACCACAAGATACTTGTGTGTTAAAAATATTTGGAAAATTATTTGTTTTAACGCCGTAATCGCGTACGAGCGTCTGTATGGGAAATATGACGGGATGGGCGCTCTTAAATCATCAGTTATTAGTTGACTAAACTATGAATACTTTAGGAAAATGATAATTAACAGTTTCATGTTTAGTTTTAATGGCACTGAACTTACAGAATAATATTTACCTTAAAGTTCATTCATGTAAACACCAGTTACTCGGTTCAACTATTAAAAATGATAGTCGTAAATTTATTTTAGGAATGATGTTCCTTTTTCCTCTACTGTTGAGGATATTTGATGAGTTTCATTATTACCATTATTTTTGACAGTTTCAACTTCTTTAACTTAACATAAAAGTTTAAACTGTTAACTAATTTCCTTTCTAATATTTTACAGCAGGTAAAAAAATAGGTTTTCATAACCAAGTAGGTAGGTACCAGAAAATGGTAGAAATAATAATAAAATACCGCACTTATAACAAAGCTGACTCATCCAATTGATTGATAGCAATGCCATGCCACCACCCCACTTCCTTTATGAAAGAATACATGTTACAATTATTTATTTATCACATTCAACAGCTTTTGTTATGTTGCAGGGATATCAAAGGTGTCAAAGAAAGTAAAAATCACTTTGAAAAAATCTCAAATGATCTGGATACAGCTTTAAATAGAAATTCACAGGTAAGTTATTGATTTATTATTGTCATTAAAAATAAAGGTAAAATGGAATTAAAGCTAGTCAATCAATTATATCCTTACAGGACAAATACACACTTACTGAGAATATTTTCCTGACATAATCATTTAACTGATTCAGTTTTAATATACGTGGAGTTCCAGACACCAGCCCGTCACACTACTACTACTATTAAAATAGAGGAGACTTATGTCCAACTGTGGACCACTAGCAAGCTGAAGTGATGGATGTTGATGATACCCTGAGAGAGCTGCTATAAAGTGTGTGTGTATTAGTAAATAGGCGATGTCCTCAAACCCTGATCATTTTCCCCCTAGGTGTCCCGTCACAAATGTATGGAAGTAGAGGAGGTGATGAATCTCTTGCTGGCAACACGGTCATGTTTCCGTCACACGGCGCTCGATCATGTACAGAAGATCACTATGCTGCAGGCGAGGAAACGCCACGAGATACTGGCCACAGTGAGTTTCTTTATCGTTCATTTTATTGCTAGTATCTTAATCAACTTGCACTTTTTCCAGAAAGGTAGGTGTATTTTATGCAGTATCAATACAGAATCAGTCAAATTCAGACATTATGGCTACTATAGCTTGTTCCAATCTTAATATTAATATTTAAATCCAAATAAATACAATTTGATGTGTCTGTTTGTAATGTCAAAGTCTTTTTAGTACTAAATGCATATGAAAGTATGTATGGCACTTATATCAAAAACACAATTTAAAAAATGTTTGTCTGTCCGTCTGTTTATTCCGGCTAATCTGTGAAACGGCTGGACCGATTTTGATCGGACTTTCACTGACAGTTAGCTGATGTTATAAGGATTAACTTAGGCTTAGACTTTTTTTTAGAAAAGTCTAGAGCTCCGGGCGTAAAAATTAAATCCCCTCTGATAACCGACAATCACGCAGACGAAGTCGCGGGCATCAGCTAGTGTATTAATATACTATTCAGCGACGCACAAATCTGCGCCAGCAGGGATGTATGTACCTTGTTTTGTAATAGTGTGTACACACGTACGTACATGCTAGATAAACTTGCTCGATCTCGAGCAAATACTAATGTGTGTACCATGCAAGTCTCACGACAAATGCTTGAAGCCAACCAAAATGCCTGGCGTTCGTACGAGCATGTACGTACGTGTGTACTCACCATTATAACCACCAAGATACAGAGTGTACTTAGTTTGGGATCCGCTGCCACCTGCTGCATTGTCCTGTGTTAGTTGTCATTGCGCGTTATAAGTTGCATAGGAACTTTATATAGGTTAAAATAAAGATCCGACGAATTGAGAACCTACTCCCTTTTTGAAGTCGGTTAAAAATAGAGTAAATGTATTTATTCATTACTAGCTTCTTCCCGCGACTTCGTCAGCGTAAATATCAGTGATGCAGACGAAGTTGCGGATTCAAAAGCTTATGCCCTTCCCCAAGGTTCAAGCTATTTTCTTACCAAATTTCATCAAAATCGGTTCAGTCGTTTCGTCGTGAAAACATAACAAACAGTTGAGTTACTTTCGTATTTATACTAATACTAGCTTTTGCCCGCGACTTCGTCCGCGTGAATGTAGGTTATAGTGGATGCAGACGAAGTCGCGGAAAAAAATAGCCTATGTCTTTCCCCGGGGTTAAATCTATCTTCATGCCTAATTTCATCAAAATCGGTTTAGCCGTTTCATCGTGAAAGCGTAACAGACAGAGTTACTTTCGCATTTATAATATTATAAGTATATTACTATAGTATTAGTATGGATTATAAAGCTGAAGAGTTTGTTTGTTTCTTTGGTTGAACGCGCTAATCTCAGGATCTACTGGTTCGAATTGAAACATCTTTTTTTGTTGGATAGTCCATTTATCGAGGAAGGCTGTAGGCCCAAGCGAAGCCGGGTCGGGTCGCTAGTTTATAATATTAGTATGGATAGTATGGATTACTATAGATTTATTAAATCTATACGTATAAACGTAGTAATTGCAAACTTCCATAAAAAAACAATAATGCTAAGAATGTCCCGTGCAAGCGCAACGGGCAATGTGTTTACATCAGACATGTGTGATCCGCTTTTAGACGGCAATGTGGCCGTATCATTATATTAGATATCATTAGCTATCAGTTTATAGACGGTCATATTAATTTCTTCAATATTCTTCTCGAGTATTGCTCTACATTGGTACATAAACGCAACAATACGTGAGAAATAAAGTAAATTAAATGTTATCTGTGTAACGAAACACCGTATTTTACGAGTAATAACGTGGATGCTGGTGCACCGATCTTTGTTTTATTTATTTTTACATCAAGCTCTTGCTCGTATTTTGTCCCTGATGTTGTTATCTCAATACTGTAGTCATGCAATTAACTAAATCGTGACAAACCATATTTTATTGCTTTTCAAATACTTTCGATTGCGGTGAACAAGGAGAAGTAAATAAGAATGTTCATGATAAAAAGATATTTATGGTCATAGGCTTATTATAGCTGTCGTAAAAACGTAGTATCATCGATTTAGAAGCTGTGCGCATGTTGTCACTACATAATGTAGGAATTGGTTAACCCTGGGAATCTACACTATAAAGATGAAAAATTTGTATTCTTGTATGTTTGTAACGAAAAACTCGAAAACTATTGGTCCGATTTCAAAAATTCTTTCACCATTAGAATGCTATTGTATTATTTCTGAGTAACATGGGCTATATAGTCAATTAGTTCGATTCCCGCCCAGGGTAAATATTTGTGTGATGAGCACTTGTGTTTGCCTTGTGTCTGGGTGTTGTTTATCTATATATGTATGTATTTAAAATATATTTGTGTATGTATATCAGCTGTCTGACACCCATAGTACAGGGTCTCCCTAGTTTGGGGTCAGATGGCCGTGTGTGAAATGTCCCCACATATTATTATTATTATTAATTAAATTTTTTATAGGCTATATTTTGAAAAAATTAAGGATCCTTGAGAAAATTCACGCGTACGACGTCACGGGCAAAGTGCTAGTCTATGATAAATGTAGGGTCACCCAAAGAGATAAGTATCCATGTCGCCGGGAATAGTTGAAGTTTACTTAGAAACCGATGGGTGTTTATGAATAAAATAAAGTACAATTAATAGAGAATAAACAGTTTAATGATTTAATTAAATTTCATTTGAAAGCCTCCATTGGTTTCTAAGTAAACTTCAACTATTCCCGGCGACATGGATACTTATCTCTTTTGGTGACTGTACATTTTATGTTTCGTCCTCTTTAAATAGAGATTGATTGGGTTGGGGTTATGGATTGTGTTTTTTAATTTTACGAGTTGCTCCGGGTTGTCGGGTTCAGCTTCGCTTGCAAAAGACAATGACACCCTGGTTTCGAACAGCTTATTCAATTTAGTCGCTCAAATCGTCATTCAAACGATTTCAATCGGTGTTGTTTTCGGTTAACCAATTTAGGCTCAATCACACCACCGCGGAATTCCTCGGAATCGAATTTTGTGCACATTGCATAATGAACTTTGTGTACATTGTTTAACATTGATGGCTCGTCTGAAATCAGAATCGTATCCTGTAATCCTATGAATTTGTACGTAGCGAGGCTTCCGATACGTTCCGCGCGGTGTCAATACTTGAACACTTACTAAAATCACATACTTAAACCAATAAGTGATTCGTATTCGGCAGAAGACTGATAAGTGATTTTTATGATGCTGTTTTTGTAATAAGTAAATAAAATTGGATGTAGCGAAAAATTGAATTTTCTAAAACGTAGTAAACAAAATAATTATAATAATATTTACAGTACAACGCAAAGCGAAGCGTGTTGGTTCCGGTTCAGTTGCATACCTACATGGTGCGTTTTTAGATTGCAGTAAAATTGAGAGCTGGTTTTTACCTCGGGCAGAGGTTAAGCATTGCCATCCAATGTGGCAATGCAGCCAGTCTCTTGGGCACATTCCCAGATGACGGCAAAGTGGAGGAATTTTTTGATGCCTTAATATACTTATTAGTTTTTTTTTGTTTAATAGTTAGTTATTGGTTTTTCTTTTTTATTTATTATACGTGTAAATATTTTAAACAAAGTTTAATTGAATAAATATATTAACTAGTAAAATTAAATAATATAATCTAAGCAAAGGCATCGCTTCGATCGTGTCATGAATCAGCATAGGTGCTGGTTTTCCTCATTCTTTAATAATAATTGCAATACATTTAATCGTTACCTTAGTAAAAACTAGTCCCTCATGTAAAATATTAAATATAGTAGCAGTAAAAACTGTATATCAATTACCAACCTGATTTATTTTCAATTCTGTTTTTGGCAGTGTTATGCTACCTACTATGTTATAAGACATCAAAAAAAAAAATGCTTGCATTGTAAAGTAGTTGTGTAAGCCGTCATTCTCCTGCCCTTATTCCAATTTAATTGGGGTTGAAGCAGCACTTCAGCCTTACATTTTATTATCTATCGTATCTAGAGTAGTAAGTACATAATATTGTAAATAAAAGAGATAGAGCTGCATGCATCAACTCGTACCATACAGCTCACTGCTAGACATCTTTCTCCAAAGGCCTCTACAGTACCTAATATACTGACAAAATCATAAAATACCACAACAAACAACACTTTGCAATAGGTACCGGTCAGCATCGATCAACAATAGGAAGACAATAATCACGCTCCACTCTCGGACAATAGGTTAATAACCGTAAGTAGCGACTTTTGCGCGGCTATTCATAGCAGCTGCCCCCAATGCCTAATTCTGCTACATCGTCACGGTCGACCGGGCCGATGTGCTGTCCTTAAAATGTCCGCGTAAACGCGACGTTTTAGGTGCACCTACTTTCACTGTCACTTGTTTCCGTTAAAGTTGTTGTGACGGGATTTTGTTTAAAATGGTTTTATATTTATAGACTGTTTGTATATTTGTAAATTCTACAGCACCTTCGAAGTTCAATAAAACAGCGATTCTTTGGTAGGTAATAAATTCCTAACCTAGTCTGCAGTGGTCTGCGCCATGATTGATTATTATGGCGCAGACCACTGCTAGACATAACATCTGGCGAGTTGGCCCACAACACCTGGTGCTAATCTTCCCTCATTCTGTTTGTCCCAGCCAGTCCGTCTAGCTAAGGGCGTCTCACGCTACACTTACATGATGCCTGATCGTAAATGTGTGTGTAAAAATATTAAAAAAAACACGTCTGTCAGCTTGGGTTCGACATTCGGGAATAAGCTCTTTAGCCCTTTCCCTGTTTAATGACCCACATGGGTAATTGCGATTGTTTAACTTTTATGTCTACATGACGCACAGTCAGAATAAACCAATGGGCAACAAAATCTAAACTCACAACGTCTCTTGACCTTTCCTTCATCTGTCAACAGCTGAGCGCTTCGGGTTAATGTGCTTTAATTGAGAGAAGCTAGAGACGCTTTAAACAAGAATGTAGAATTATTTATAACACGTTGCCTAGACCGTCCTAGATTTCACCTAGAATGAGACTTGGTAATAATCCGCTTACAGGTTTCTAACTCGTTTTAACAATGCTCAAGATTTCCTATAACTTAGTTGGCTATGCCGCCGATAATACATGCATTAAAATATACGATCAAGGACTAACCTAGTGAGGTGAAGCGTCTAGCGCGTGTGTACCATAAAACAATACTTTGTTTTCGAAATACTCTGCTAACAGCGTATAGATAGACTATAAAATATAAGTACATGCAATTATATCTTCAAGGTAATATTCGTACTACCTTCGTATTTGTGTTGAAGCGTACACTTCGTGGGCACTGAGGAGTTGCTTATATCACGCATATTAATTTTAAAAATTATATCATGAGTCATACGTTTTGTTTACATCATATAACGTGACTCTATTCTATTATGTCTCTATTATAAGGTCGCGTTTTAGAAAATGTAATTGCGATGTCGAATTTCATATTACTTTGTTATGCAACCTATTCGCATTGTTGTTTTATGAAGTTACAATGCCGCCATAACCCCATATTTATCTCATTTAATGGTGTGTTAAGGATTTTAATTAAAGTATCTAATGTTCATGCAACAAGAGAGTAAATTCCTAGTGTTATAATAACACAAATATATTTGTGGAGCAAGTGATGCTAAAACAAAAACTGTTCAAATAAGGTATTCCTTGAAAAAAGTCATTATCAAGCTCACTTCCTTGATAAAGATAACGTATCATATAGTTCTTACTCATTAGCACTATTGACAGTTATCATTTTCAACAGACTGTTTTGCAACGCACCTCTAGTTTGCAAGTCTGACCGAGTGCACGACTAATCTGGCGATGGCGTCTTCAGACGACAGTTATGTATCGTGTTGCTAAAGGTGGAAGTGTTTTTTGTTGTTTTAAAATATCAGTGTTCACAGTCTACTAGTTCCGTGACGAATCAGTGAATAGACTGCTGTCTAAAGTGGATTTGGAACTTTTCAGGTAAATCTGTTGACTATGATGTGGTAATATTATACCTAAGTAACACAAATAGGTTTGTTATTAGTAAAAAGAATATCAAGGACCAATTAATTATTATTCTACACCACAAAAAATGCTTACGTGCGCCTTTCAGCGTATTTAATACGTATGCCCGACGCGAGCGTATACGCACTTAATTATAAATCCTTATAAGCCGATTATGGCACAAGTGCGCAGCGAATTGAATTAGATCCTATCAAGTAAAAATAGCCTTAGCTTACGTGTTTATGAGAAAACCACGAACAATTGAATAAGGCGTTAACACATACTAAAATAATACCTTTTATCTTTTTAAGAATTGTGTAAACGAACGATATAGATAATTAGCATAACATTTTGACTCACACACACTGTTCTAAGAAGGTAACTTGAGTACTTAGTTTGCAAAGTGACTCATCAGTAAATAACCGCTGCAATGATAACTCTCCGAAGAAAACTAACGATGAAAATGGAAATTAATAAAAATAATGTAGGTTTTTAGATCTCAAAACTCCATACTCAAATTCCATGTCGTACTTGCCTCTAATCACAAATTTGTAGGTAAAGTAAGCAAAACAAAAGCAGATAAAGATTGTATGCCCATTTGGCCACCCAAATAATTATATCATCCCTAATCGTGTGTAGTGTTGAGTATTACGGTCAAGGTTCAAAGTTTTAGAGGGCAAGCCCGTGACAGTAATTTACATGCCGCATATGTAGCCGGTAGCACACCCCGCGGATTAAGAATAATGTTCCAATTACCTGAAACATGGCCTACTATCCCCATTCCTATTTTACATGCATGGTAACAGAAAACGTCTGCTAAGTGGTATCTAATAAAAAACTCGTTCTGAAGCTAATAGGAAATCAATAATAACAGCTTGCTATGGTGTTGTATCATATCCTGATAATTTTCACCGATTACCTCGCTCTACCTGGCTAGTGACAAACCATTGATGTCCGATCCAGATGCAGTATATATTTTATTGATCAGAAGAAGAAATTAAAAGCTAAAGCCTGGCTCTCATTTTAGAATATTCGTAAACACTTTATGTCAAAACCGTGTATTTGTGTTATATTTTAATTACTTGATTTAATCAATGTATTTGATTGTCCCGTTGACAGCGATGTGGGCGAGTTTGTTTGATGCCCTTTGACCCTGCCTTTTTCTTGGAATTGTACATAAATAATATTATTATTTAGGTTTTTAAGATTTGTATATAACTAAAATGTATTTGATAAGTTGTTTGTTATAGCCGGTAACCCAGCTTAAATAAACCACCAATATTATGTGTGAGTCAACCATTACGTAGTCGGGGGCGGGTGTCGTCAGTGTATTGTTCGTTCGTTTGATGTCATTTAGTTGTTTTATAACTAGTAAGTTCAAAAAGTAATTTTATAACTTACTAGCTTTCCCTCGACTTCGTCCGCGTGATTGTTTTTATGGATCCCTATTTTGTTAGAATAAAAATAGCCTATAGCACCCAGGGATAACGTAGCTTCTTATTAACGAACAATTTACAGAATCGAACCAGGGCCTGTAGGCAAAATCCCTTTATGATAGCGTTAACACCAACGGAAAAATCAAATTGTATGAAGTTGACGTTTGCTTACCAGGGCCTGTAGACAAAATCCCTTTTCTGTTAGCGTTAACGCCAACGGAAAATGAAATTGTATGGAGTTGTCGTTAGCCTACGCGATGTCACGTGACGCAAATATGTCAACTGCATACAATTTGATTTTTCCGTTGGCGTTAACGCTGACAGAAAAGGGATTTTGTCTTGTTGTTGTTGAAAAGTAGAAAAGGAGTTAATTAGAACTAAATTAAAAAAAATAAGAATTGTTGCCTGTATGGAAGGATGCTTCTACATCTATATGTTCTTAATGTTCGTGGAAGTAGCAGCTCATCTATTACAAAACAAACAGAACTAAATCGTGCCGGTTCTATGCCGTAACTGTATGATATAACATAACAATCGTAATATCTATCGAACATGCAACTGCCGACGCCCGACGCACACCCAAAAATACTATTAACATGACTTGGTTAACATCACTAATTATTTTGTTAAATATGCTAAATTCAATACAACTGTCATACAATTATATTTTAGATAGGTACTTTCTTCTACTAAGATCACACGATAGATTTTCGTGTGTTATTTTTCAGTACATAATATGATTTTAAAATATAAGATAGGGATCTAGGCTAGCTCTTTACCTGACCGGTTGATTCAACCCCTTAAGCAAACGCGTTACGATTCAAATTACAATATTGTAAATGCTATAGCTTAGCACATGGTGTGACCTGACCACTAGCGACCCGACCCAGCTTCGCATGGCCTATAGCCTTCCTCGATAAATGGACTATCCAACACAAAAAGAATTATTCAATTCGGACCAGTAGATCCTGAGATTAGCGCGTTCAACCAAACAAACAAACAACAACAAACAAACTCTCCAGCTTTATAATATTAGTATAGTTGTCCAGAAATTACAGTGAATGTAAAATATGTAAAAAGGTAATTGTACTTTGCACATAATTTAAAAAAAAAAACGGTAAAGTTTTAAAAACTTTATTGACGAAGTGCAATACACCGAAAAGAAAGCTCACTCACCAATTTCATAACGTTTCGATCGTGACTTTCACTAAAGTGTTGTATAAATAAAAACTAAAGCAACAGGTCACGCTTCATCACTACGTTTAACTTTCTATGACTTTTAAAGTATTTAAGTAATAAGAACTCTCACCCGATATGGATATATCCACGGAATAATAAAAACAAGTGGAAGTGCCACGCAGCCATCGAACGTGTGGCACAATTATGTGGAAATGATCAACACTGGTTCAGTCGCGATCAACTACTTGCTGCGACGTGACAATTCGCAAAATATCGCACGTAAGGAAAAAAAATACAACCATGCCTTATTATGCAATTTTTACATGCAAAAATGATAGCAGGTCAAAGAATGTTTCTTGCAGAGGTATATCGTATCACCAAAAAGTATAAAACTTTCATATATTTCAATATAATCGATTTTTATTCACAATACCATATTTTTGCTTTGATGCGAACTAAAAACTACCTTATGTCCATTCACTAAAGTCTAAATTAGCTTGCTCGCTGTCTTGACTGTAATCGTTTTACGTTTCATAAATTCTAGAAACTTCGACGCTACTCGTTTAGGGATGGGACACATTAATGCAAATAGTTCGTGTCGACAAAACAATAACACAAAAATAATAACATGTTTTTAAAGTACCTACCTAACTTTTTTTTTAGTAAATAAAAGTACGAGTTTGAAAGAATGAGTTTTAAAAACCTTATACCTATATTCTGACAAATAGTCATTCATTCGCGGTTAGACGTAGGCCTATAAATATTCTATAAACATGTATACAGTTTATTTTCATGTTTTTTTTTTTTTTTACTATTAAATAGGCTTACAAATGTACAAAAATTGAGATGTCAATTATGTTTTTAAGAGACTGTCACATATTTAAAAAACATATTGTCATGTCTAAAATAATGCGTCATTTCATTGGGATGTCAATCAATTTCCTACATACAATCATATTACGGACTCAATGAAAGGTATTGCAGAAAAATATGTCAATACAACATTAGTTAATCATCATTTTTGATCCATTACGTACATTAAAAAGATTAATATATTTCTTACATTGTACAAATTATCGATAACTTGACCACATCTCTCATTGAATAGCAAAATAGTTTACAGTTGCATGCGAAAATGACATCTATTCATAGTAACAATAGATGTCATGTTAAGTAATTTGGTAACAGCGCTCTCTAGCGTCGAATAGCTGAACTCGTTGGACATTGCTCGAACTGGATTGTTAGATGGAAAAAATCTCTTTAGTGATTTTGTCATGTAAAATAATAGCAACGTTCGTCAGTTGTGATACGATTTAATTTCGAACAACAATAAAATAAGCTTTTCGCCAAAGTGGCGTTCATAATTTGTAGCCAATTATATCATCGTTTTCTGTGTATTGCAAGTACATTTTAATTTGCAAATGTGTGAGTTTGGCGACACTGGATCCAGTATTAAGTAAGACTAAGGGCACTTCCTCTTGTTTTTATTATTCCGTGGATATATCCAGTACGTGTATTATAGCATTAGACAAAAACCGACCAAGTGCGAATCGGACTTGCACATGAAGGGTTCCGTACCACCGTTCAATTTATAATAATAATATAATAACACGTTTATTTATTTGAGTACTTAGGGACGGCCGGGCAGCGGCGGCTTTGCCGTCCCGTTGGGTACCTACCCTTCGAGTACGGAACCCTAAAAAACTGCCAAATAACGCTAGTTATTAGGTTATAATATTGTTGAAATAACTGCATTTTAGTTTTTTTTTTAATGTAAATGGCAAATTGTTCTCATTGCTCTTTATCTATCGTAACATAACGGAGCTTATTATATGCTAGAATTAAAATAACGTTGGGGTTATAACGATATATTATTATTTTGTCTAATGTTATAATGAATGGATTAAAGCATAGCAGGTAAGTACGGTTAGGTGTGGCCTGTGTTAATTCTGAAATAGAGCGAAGCATTGTAACTAACACATTTATGTGTACTAATAGCGTGCTAAATATGTCTTTTACTATGTTACTAATAGCTCTTTCGTAATTAAACTAAGTAAGGTCAGAATTTTATAGAACGCATACTTATATTTGAAGAAAAAATCGGAATAAAACTTTTTGCGTTTTGTTTACTTTATTGAGTCATTTCTTACCGTCTCATTCACGAAATTGATAAAGGCTTAAATTACACCGTCTCATTCACGAAATTGATAAAGGCTTAAATTACAAGATAAATACGTTTAATTTCGCAATCTGAACCAAATTTTGACTGATACCGATAAGAATAGGGTTTGTCAAGTAAATAGTAACTGCAGTAAAATTTTATTTGCCTAATTACCAGTCCATTAGGTGTAAATTAGGCAGCAAGTGAGAAAATTCTTTACTTATTTCAGACAAGGTAGGACTTGTAAAAAAAAATAAAGAATTTTCTTTCTTTATTTAGACTAAGTACCTACATTTGAATTTTGACCACTGTTATGTATTTTGGTAAGTTAAACCAATGTAGTATGGCTATGAAACGCCTGAAGTCACTGCAGTCAGCTGCTGATGTATGAAAATTGACTTCCAAGTAGATTATTATTTTCCGTTTATGAAAATATTGGTTTGGCAGTTGAAAGGTTGGAAGCGTCACTACTGCCAACTGCTAAGGGTGCCTAAAATATACCCAACTGACGTCAGTCGTGGAGGCTCATGTTACATAATATTCGGCGCTGTTTTATTTACAAATCCTTTATTATGTCTTTCAGTTCCTGTCGTACTTGCAAGCGTGCTGCACCTATTCCCATCAAGGTGCCGATCTATCTGAAGATTTGGAGCCCTTCCTCAAGACCATCGCTGAAGATGTAAGTCGAGTTACTTCTATATTTTTGTTTGAAATAAGTTTACCGAGCTGACACACATACAAGAGGTGCGTCGCCGCACCGCTAAACAACAACCTTCGTCGCATTTTTTCGTTGCAACATGTAACGCGCCGCACATTTTGGCGTTATGGACACACATTACGTCACATACGTCTGCAAAGATCGTATTAAATATGAACACCTTACGCTACATTAGTTGGACGCTTTGCGAAGAGGCACGCGACGCAACGCTTAGACGCGGATTTTGCGATGTGGTCCCACCGCTTTTATGCGTATTGGCCCTAATAGAGAAGAACAAAAATCAAACGAGGCATAATTGGCTCTCAAAACTCGATTCAACTGTCTGCTTCTGGCTCGACTATACAGGATGCATTTACAGACACAACCCTACCACATACATGTGCAATATTTTGTATAACTTTGGCTCTGGTGCAAAGCCAAAGTTATTTAAAATATTACATAGCTCTTTGCCTTAGGGAATCCCGCTTAGTAAACGGTCCTTAGTAAATACCATCAAAACTGCACCACACGGCACTAATCAGTTTTATTCACCGTTAACGATGTACTTAAAATTGACAACATAACAGCGTCAATTGACCGTGGTACACAAAGCGTTAAAACAGCACGTCATGTTCGTTACAAGAAATATTCAATCATAAGTACGAGTATTCACCGCTAATGATCACATTTTCAGATTGCAGCTATGCGTAACGACACAAAAATACTCGACAAAGAGATGGAGAACCGCCATACCATAGTAAATAGTAAGGATACAGTGCTGCCGAGTTGTAAATCTAGCGAAGCAGAAGGGGACTGTAAAGATGGGTTGTTGAGTACCCCGTGCCTTAAAAATTTGCCTCGGATGCAAGGCTATCTGTTCAAAAGGACTTCGAATGCCTTCAAGACGTGGAACAGAAGATGGTTCTATTTATACGACAATCGTCTCGTGTATAGGTGAGTTCTCAATTCTGGTTTCCGATCGAAGGTTTGTTATGTAGGCCAGTGACGTCACGGCTTGTTAATCGGTCTACTTCTTTATCTATTGTTTATTTCTTCGATTAGATCGGTTCGATAAGTTCGGGTGAAACAATTTGCTCAATTGATTTTGTACTGATTTGTTTTTCATAAAGGTTGTGATGGGTCATCTTGGTTAAATAATTAAGCAAACCGTTGCATAACATATTTTTGGTAATTAATTGAAATGAATATCACGTAATAATGTAGGTTTATGTGTTACTAATAAATTAATTACGGAAGTTATCAGTCTTATAGTTGACATTCATGTTATATTTAGTCATACTAATATCTTTCTAGAGTGTAGGAAGGAAGTATCTTGTCGGTTGCAGCAACATCCTGTTATCTAATAAGACCACACTTGCGTAATATTACTTTTCCAAAACTTCACATTTAACATTTCAAACTTAGGTATGTACTTTCCAAGATTAACTTGCACATCGCTGACATAGGTAAAGGAAAAACATCGCGAGGAAACGTGCACTTACAATCAGAAGTCTGAAGTCGCTAATCCGCCTTCAACAAGCGTGGTGAATTGGTGATCAATGTTTTCTCTGTATGAGAAAACGCGTTTTTCCCGCAGTGGGACAGTAGTAAGCTGGCCATAATACAGGTTGGGGATGGCAATAGCACAAAAAATTATCATGGTAGGATTTGGTAATTTGGTGTAATTGTTTTTATTGAGCATTAATAATATTAAATTATGACGCTACAAGTTGCTGCTCTTCTCACAATTTAGAAAACCAATATTTCATATGGTGTTTTATTTTGGTTACATTTATATGCTCTTTAGTATATCTGAACTCTTTTTTAATTTCGTTTTTAGGATTTATTTGATAGTTTCAAAATATTCTTATGAACTATAGTATTACCAGTATTTAATTTTTTTGTCGTATCGTCGTCCCCACCCTGTATAATGTTACCCTAAATTAGGATGCTGTTTCGTGGGTGCGTACATACACATAAGTACGCACCCACGAACTACTAGTTCACACGAAGTACACACACTAAGCCCCTGCGACAACCGTGCTGTTGATAGCTCATAGATTCTATGGCATTGTTGTCGCGGGTAGAAAACAAGCTTGTATATTTCAGGAAAAGGACAGGTGAGCTAAACGTAACAGTAATGGAAGAAGACTTGAGACTTTGCACTGTGAAGCCAGTGCTTGATGGCGAGAGGCGTTACTGCTTTGAAGTATTGTCACCATCCAAGTAAGTAGTCTCAAGTTTTATATTACTCAATTAGATACTATGCGGCGTCTCTCCGCAGACCATGGTCCACCTTCTATCTTGCACCGCTTGCCCTGTCACCTGGACTATGTGAGGAGTGTGAGAACCTTATGACTGCGTCAGCGGATGGCGTTGCTGTGGCTGAATACTGGGCCAAACAAGAAATCTGGCAAAAACACAGCACACACATACATACAAAGTTTTCATGTCGAAGCCATCTGGTTAAATTAGCCAGCTAATTGGACGCCTAGAGAGGCCGTTTGCTAAACGTCAATTAAACAGCTAAAGGAGAACTAGCTAAGTCAATGAGCGCAACGTTTAACCATATGGCTGAATATCGTGTAGTCATTTAGTTAAATTGGATATTGATGAACTTGTGATGTTTGGTTACGGTGACAATGAGTTCTTAAATTGTATTGTTTTATTTTAAAATATAATTATGATAAACATCTTTCTAGGGCGGATCCGAGATGGTTAGGTTAGGTTCGAAGGCTAAGGCGGGACATTTTTTTGGCCCTTAAAACTCCACTGGGGCGAAGCCGACATGGTTATGTTTTCGCCATATTTGTTTTTTTTTATGACTGCTAGCGCCGCAGTGAAATAAAAAACTGAACTAAATTTGATCACTTGGCTGAGTCTTGGTCAGTCATCTTCAAAGAGCTGACTTTCAATACGCCAAGATGTTTAACGTTGAATGATTCTAGTTAAATGAACTATCGGCCTAGTCATCCCATTGGATACCGGCGTTTACACACACATGATGCATATCAGTCGTTACACTCGTTACAGAGAATAATTAAATTGATACAATTTACAGATAAAATATTGCTAATAGGCCCAAAATCAGATTGAGTTAGGAGTTTATTTAAATACGCTATGAACTAATAAAGGCTCCATTCGCAGGAGTCACATGCTCCAAGCGGACTCGGAGGAGATGCTCACCTGTTGGATCGCCGCGCTTCAGAACGGCATCCGTTCTGCTATACAGCACGGCCAGAGTCGGGAGAACCCTGATACTCAGCTCATATTAGTGCCAGACGACCGACCCTTAGAGAACAGGCACAGCGTCGCTAATGTCAGGGGCATGCGGAAGATCAGGTAGCTACATAATATACTCAACTAGGAAATGTCGTGAATTGGGTAGATGACACCATCATTATCATTATCATCATGTCAACCTTTAGACGCCCACTGCTGGGCATAGGTCTTCCCCAAGGGGGGTTCAGCCGTAATCGCCGTGCTTGGTGGATGCATGTTGGCGATCGCAGTAGGTGTTATGGTACTTAGAAGGACGCTGCTGCCCATCCTCTGGTCAGTATCCCTCTGACGCCTTCTACGACACCCGCGGGTAGAAATGGGGTGGTGCTATTCGTGACCGGTGACCGGCACCACACGGCTAATCAAAACACAATTTCTCAAAAAACATACTCTATACAGTCACTAAGTCTAAAAACCCAATTAATTTTCAATTAACTGTAAAATTCGATTTTTACTTGCTTTTGAATGAATACATGGTTGATCAATTGCGTTGGCAAAAAAGTGACGTCACATTTTACTAATGTCATACAAAGTGTATGGGGGAAGCGTTTTGACAGGTCATAAAAAGTATGTCAATTGATTGGTCGTGTCATCTTCCCTATTCCTAATTGTGGCTGGCAACCAGTCTTCTTACCAAGGGGTATCGTGTTACCCAGTACTGGGTTGTCGAGGTCAGACAGGCGGTCGCTTCATATAAAACACTGGTATTTAGTTTCGTTCGGAAGCCAACCCCAACATTTGAGAAAAGGCTAAGGAGAAGATGACATTAGATTAGCTGGTATTTTACTTGTTTCTAACCTAATGTGCTTTAATAAATTAAAGTTCGCTTGCAGTCTTAGTAACAGTTTAATAATATTTCCAGGATATGGGAGCAACTCCTGAGCATTCCCGGCAACAATTACTGCTGTGACTGCGGCAGTCCGAACCCTCGCTGGGCTAGCATCAATCTTGGCATCACTCTATGTATAGGTATGTACTATTACAATGTTTAAAAGCATCATAACCGAGTCCGAAGGGTTATGCGTCTTATCGTGGTCTTAATGCGGTATAGTTGTCGCGGTCCGGTATTATTAACGCTTTTTTTTTAGTATATATCATATTAGTCTTCATATCTTAAAAGAAAATAACGAACACCTTCCAGAAACACTTTGTCTTTGTGTTTTAATATCACATGTGAAGCATTTTCCATTATTTGATTTTAGTTCATATATTCTTGTTCTAGAATGTTCCGGCATACATCGCTCGCTAGGCGTTCATGTTAGTAAAGTAAGATCTCTTACCTTAGACGACTGGGAGCCTGAAATAATAAAGGTATTAATTTTAATAATTTGTCAAAGCAATAATGTTTTCCTAAGTAGTATTATGGCGGGCTGGTGTCCGCAACTCGACGTCTCAGCGCGTATTTTTCACCTATGTAATAAAAATGAATACATTTTAATTTCATTTGAAATATTCCAGGTTATGGCCGAACTGGGCAATAAAATAGTGAATTTAATCTATGAAGCCAACGCTGAAGGAACTACCATTCAGAGGGCTACCCCGGATTGCGAAACGTAAGATTCACTTCATTTTAATAAAATAATCTCTCTTATATCATTCGTTTTGTTTTGTGTTTTTGTCTCTCTTCTGTGTTTGTCTTTTGTTTGTACACTTCATTGCTACTAAAAATGGTACCAATGTTTAACTTTGGTTTAAGAGGATTGTGAAGTCCCGATACGCGGCGTGAGTAGGTATTTCAGGTATTTCCAAAAATGCTATCTGTTTCATACCGCTCGCTCTGACTCCCACCGGGTGAACAATACAAATACAATATGCCCCTGCCCCCCGACCCGTATCGTGCGATAGAGTTTTAAGTCTAGGAGGCAATTACCTACATTTCCTTTTTGAAATATTGTTCTGGGCGAAAACGTTTTTAACCCCCTTAAACCTTAAATGAGATAATTTTGTTCTCATTAGAGTCAGTAGACCTTAATACCGTCGTTTAAGTGCCGTCTGTACGTTGTCCTTTCTAAGTAATTCAGTACAGTTGAATTAAAAAAAAAAAGCGCTCGGGGATGTTTTAGGCCAAAAATGTAGATATTTAGATGCTGTGATTCGTACAGATCTAGTTTTTCATAATATTTACAACATTTCCAAAAAATATGAAAATAGGACTAGGTTTACGGGGACGTTATCGCTTTTTGTATGAAAATTTACTGCTTCACAATCCTCTTAAATACCTTTATTTCTCATTAAGGGCCCCTTCACACTAGCGTTTCTCCAGCGTACGCCTACGTTGGACAAACTCTTGTGTGAATAATTGTCACTTCCTTGTGAACAATTAATCTTATTACTAATTACGTTGCATCAGTGCGGGGAGGAGAAAAAAAAAAGTATGATTATTTTTAACAAAATTATGAACGAGGTTCACGGCATTCCTAAGATCTCTTCCTAATATCTTTTAACACACATCTTTAAACTTGTGCCACCACTTTGGTGGCACAAGTTAAAAGATGTGGTTGTTTTAAAATAATTAGTGTTTCATCATTGTAATTACAAGTAAAAATTTTCTTCTTTTACACCCTTTGGAATTGTATTATATTGCTGTGCTCCACCAAAAAAGCTGCGTATATAAAAAACATTACACAAAAACAGCTGTCTTAGCGCACGATAAGTGACGGCACCGCAGTCTCAGTGGATTATGTATCACAAACAGTCCACTATATCAGCTATCACACCATAACCCTGTTGGGGATGATCGTCCTACCAGTGACGATAACGCGCGAGGAAACCTAACCTTAACTGTCCATGAATATTTACCTGTCTCGTGTTTCCAACAGAAGCGTACGTGAGACTTGGATCCGGTCTAAGTACGTGTCACTTCTGTGGGTGAAGGACCTCGTCGGTAGCAGCGTGGCGCTCACGACTACCGACAGTCCGCTGCGCACCGGACGACGCTGGTCCGTGCGACGAGCCAGACGCAGGTACTGGACAGAAGACTTCCTAAACTTATGCAACATGTTTCGTGTTGCAGGAAACATGTTGCGAGCGACATTGAACACATTTTGAAGTTTCCACAAAAATAATTGTTGATCTTGGATACGGGGCTTTTGTCTCCTAAAGATGCTTAAGGTAACAGCAGCGGCGTAGAAAAATGTTCCTAGCTTTTAAAGTATGCTAAGATAGCTCAGTGAATCACCAGTGTTTATCCCAGAATGCAATTTTTTCTCAGGTGTGTTTAATTATTTTTTTTATTCATTCCATTTTATTAAAGTTATAATAATTTATTTTCAGGGTCCGCGCTACGCCTTCAGTGCCCGAAACCATAGTTGACGAAAAAAGTGATGCCAATAGTAACACGAGTGGTAAATATTTAAATTAAAAAAATAACCGTGAAACTAACCCCTCCGAAAGATAGTTCGATAAAAAAAACTGTGATTGCTTTCATCTTTTAAGTATTTTGTAATTATTAAATGTCGTTATTTTTTCAGTTTTATAGATGTTCTATTTTTCTCTCTCCCTTTTTTTTATAAACTGATTAATTCAATAATTTTTTACAATTCTAAGAAAAAGGCAGGGAGCTCAAAGGGCATCAAAAAACTCGTCCACATCGTTGTCAACGGGACACGTGCCCAACAGGCTGGCAGCATTGCCACGTTGTATGGCAATGCTGATTCTTTGGCCCAAGAATAGACCAGCCTTCGGGTCACGTGAAGAGTCGACCAGCCGCTTGGCGATGTCACGAAAAATAATATGGGCACTCGGACCCCATGGCCCTAGAGTTTCCACCCCAAACGGCTCAAATATATAGCTTCCAAGAAGGTTATTATATTTGCGCCGTTTGAGGTTTAGAATTGTAAATAATTTTATTTTTTTATAAATTAATTAAATATTATGAATTTCCTAGCTATTTTAAGCAATACGGTATATTTTTTAGATGTAAACAAAAGTTTTTATTTTAGTGTCAGAAAGTTCAAGCAAATCAGACGGCAGTCCAGTGCTGCTGATCGGTACTGAGCTAG
The DNA here is from genome assembly GCA_947361185.1 of Charanyca ferruginea. NCBI lineage: Eukaryota > Metazoa > Arthropoda > Insecta > Lepidoptera > Noctuidae > Charanyca > Charanyca ferruginea. Next base: position 10,734,965 of record OX376070.1, read on the forward strand.
CCAGTGACCGCGGCGTCGATCTTAGTTTACCTTCAGACCACGATTCGACGGAGGGAGAGGACAGCGATGAGTTAGGTTAGTACTAAACAAATTTTCTTTGTTTTATGTTATCATACCATTTAAATAACGTAGCTTGCTTGAAAAAATATAAAACACTCACTGACATCTTCTAATATAAATATCGTGTCATAGTGTTTGTTATCCAACTCCTCTGTAACGACTTGACCGATTTTTATGATCTTTTTGTGTATTGGTAGACCTGAGAATATGTCGTAGGTCATATTCAATTTATGAGGCAAAACAACGTTTCGTTTTGGGTCAGCTAGTATTTATATAAAAAAAAACAGACGTTTTATATAAATGCTAGATATACATATAAGGGTAGTTTTTTCTGTGTTAAGTTTGTACAGGCACATCAAGCCATATCAAAATGTCAAATTTTCCCAATTGTATATCAACCTTATTCTTTATAATAAAGTTGAAAATATACAAAAACAAATTGATAGATTGTATTGATAGCTTGATGTGCGGACCTCTGTAAATGTATTTTGTTTAGACCTACATAATATAAAGCCCCCGTCACAAGCAGCTATAAATTTTGCAAACACATATTCAGGGATTCGCGCAACCTTTGGATCAATGAACAGTATTGTAACGATTTTAATTTTTATATAGGTGTGTAATTATTTTAACACACGACACACCCAATTAAAGTCGTCAGACGATTCCAAGCATTCTGTTTCAGAATCAGTTACATGGATAAAAATACTGTTTACCGTGCTATCTATCCTTTCATCAATCCATTCACCAAATGTTAACATTCTATGAGTCAGATGCTCCAGTACCACAAAACATTAGACGGCAGCGCTTTCTATCGCTAAAATGTAACCTGACCAAATGAAATTGCTCGTAAGTTTCATATTATACGTAAAGTTGACTGAATTTGGCATTATTTGTTGTCAAATCAAATCAAATCCATTTATTTGCGTAAATAAGGTACAGAATGTTCTTATAAAATAGTATGTTGATCTCTTATTCTGCCATTAATTTCAGCGTGCAAATTTTACATAATTATTATTATCTATAGAAAAATTAAGTGGCTTGAATTGGGCATGCATTAATTAAATAAAGTATCAAATTGTATTAAATTCATTTTAAATTGATGACAATTCATTATTAATAATGTGACAATACTACAGTTCACGACTTACAACTTATAATCTAAGAACTCAAGTAGACTATAAAAGCATTTATCAATTAACATTTTTGTCAGAATATGCTTGAATTAAAAAAATGGGAGTGACGTTATGTTACTTGGAATTTTATTATACAATTTTATACACATAATATAACTGTTGTTCGATGTAAATACGAGATTTGTTTTGGGTTTATATAGTTTGTTGGCATTATGAGATCGAGGGGCATAATAGCTTGTCGATTGCTGAAAAAGACTTTTATGCTTGTAAACAAAAATACGGGATTCCAAGATATAAATGCACGGTAGAGTCAGTATCCTATCTTTCCTAAAGTATGGACGACAAGAATCTATTTGTTTCAACCCAAAAATAGCCCTTAAACACTTTTTTGCATTACAAATGCTTGATCAATTTCGACACAGCGGCCCCAAAGAATGATACCGTACCGCAAAATGGAGGATATATTGCCGTGATATGCGATAATTGCAGCGTCCCTAGATATTTCGCAACTCATACGCCTCAGAGCCTAATACGCCTCAGAACCTTGTTGATTGAATTGTCGCTACGTAACTTGTAGAAGTTTATTATTTATAAAATTTATAGCTTCTCGTGACGGGGACTTTAGCACAAAGTACGTAAGGCTGCGACGCGCCCGAGCAGAGAGACCACTCAGAACAAACCGCCATTTTTCGCACGCACACATTTACATTACGTTTATAGGCATTCTCAAGCAGTTTCATTCAAGCAGACTTCAGTCTCGGCTGTCACGGGTTATTAAAATGAATAAATGATGTAATTGACATTTCATGACAAACAGGAAAATTTTGTTACAAAAAATTGCAAGCAATTTCAACCAGTGTCAATAAAGTTTCATATTGTCACAAATAAAACCTACAGACAGTAGCAGCCACGGAATAATAAAAACAAGAGGAAGTGCCTTTAGTCTTCCTTAATACTGGATCCAGTGTCGCCAAACTCACACATTTGCAAATTAAAATGTACTTGCAATACACAGAAAACGATGATATAATTGGCTACAAATTACAAACGCAACTTTGGCGAAAAGCTTATTTATTGTTGTTCGAAATTAAATCGTATCACAACTCTCGAAAGTTGCTATTATTTTACATGTCAAAATCACTAAAGAGATTTTTTCCATCTAACAATCCAATTAGAGCAATGTCCAACGAGTTCAGCTATGCGACGCTAGAGAGCGCTGTTACCAAATTACTTAACATGACATCTATTGTTACTATAAATAGATGTCATTTTCGCATGCAACTGTTATCTATTTTTCTATTCAATGAGAGATGTGGTCAAGCTATCGATAATTTGTACAATGTAAGAAATATCATTACAGTGTTTAAATAAATCTTTTTAAATGTCGTAATGGATCAGAAATAATGATTAATTAATGATGTATGCGTATATTGACATATTTTTCTACGAAGGTATCGTAGAATTTTTCCTACATATTACGGACTCAAGATTCATTGAGTCCGTAATATTATTGTATGCAGGAAATTGATTGAAGTCCCAATGAAATGACGCATTATTTTAGACATGACAATATCTTTTTTAAATACGTGTCGTTTATTAACATAATTGACATCAGAATTTTTGTATATGAAGATAAACTATATACATGTACATAGAATATTTATAAGCCTACGTCTAACCGCGAATGAATGACTATTTGCCAGAATATAGGTATAAGGTTTTTAAAACTCATTCTTTCAAACTTTTGTTATTAAAAAAAAAAGTTAGGTACTTTAAAAACATACATGTTATTGTTTTATCGACACGAACTATTTACATTGATGTGTCCCATTACTCCCATCCCTAAACGAGTAGCGTCGAAGTTTCTAGAATTTATGCCACGTAAAACGATTACAGTCAAGACAGCGAGCAAGCTAATTTAGACTTTAAACAATGGATACAAGGTAGTTTTTAGTTCGCATCAAAGTAAAAATATGGTATTGTATTGTAAAGTTTTATAGTTTTTGATGATACGATATACCTCTGCAAGAAACATTCTTTGACCTGCTATCATTTTTGCATGTAAAAATTGCACAATAAGGCATGGTTGTATTTTTTTTCCTTACGTGCGATATTGTGCGATATGTCACATCGCAGCAAGTAGTTGATCGCGACTGAACTAATGTTGATCATTTCCACATAATTGTGCCACACGTTCGATGGCTGCATGGCACTTCCACTTGTTTTTATTATTCCGTGGTAGCTAGCAGCCCTAGTGAGATTGGCAAGTATATGTAATTATTATTTAGGATGGCGGGAGCGGCCCTTATGTAACGTCTATATTTTGTGAGTTCAGTCTAATCTCGCCTATAACGTAGTGGCTATATTAAATAGTGTTGTGTTTGTATGTCAGCGGCGGAGGACATGTCCCGCCTGTCCCCGGACGCGCTGCTGCAGGCGGCGGCGCGCGCGCACAACGTGGGCGTCATGCGCTCGGCGCTGGCGGCGCGCGCCGACGTGTGCCGCGCGCACGCGCAGGGCCGCGCGCCGCTACACGCCGCCGTGCTTAGTGTAACTATACTTTACTTCCTTTTTAGAATAGCTTTAAGTCAAGAGTGAATAGGTTACTTCTAGGCAAGCGTATTCCATCTTAGACCGCATCATCCACAGATATAAATAGACCCTAGATAACGCAAGTATCACGATCAGTGGGCTAATTCACGTAAGTAAAGAAGTGCTGTTACAGTGCAGTTGCAGTTAAGTTTTGATCAAAACAACGCTTTTCGTATTCTCTACCGCTGTCAGACACGCTCGCGTCAAGTTCGCGTCACGCGTGCGCAATAACAGCATTCTACTGTTGCGCCTCTTTGGTGCGTGCTTCGGAACGCAACATGATCGGTGTTCTACTATTCGTTTGACGTCTCAAAATTACAGTTAAAAAATACTAAAATCTGTACTGGGGTATTATTTTAACATTATAATAACTTCATATTCATTGAAATTTAATCGATTCTGTTCAATTATTTAGTGAGTAATATTTTTTCTCTCATGTGGTAAGTTTGGTATCTATAGTTTGGTTGTCATACAGTTGACGTGCAATAAATAGGGTATTACACCCATTTTTTAAAAGTGTCTCAATAAAATTCTGTAGTACTAATATGCCACCAAAAAAAACACAAAATTTTTATTCAATCGATAAGTGCCCTAAAAATGCATCTAAATTTTAAATTTTCAAATTTCGCGCGTATGTCGACGAAAACGCCTCGTAGTGGACGCCATATTGCTCAGCGTAAATGACGTCACTCCGTTTTGTATCAAATGAGCTCTTATTAAATATGATAATTGTATATCATTTAAAAATAATTAAAAGCATATTTTGTAATAGGTGTAATAATGAAAAAATTACGTTGGTTACGAAAATAATAAAAGTACAAAGCCTATATTACGCCAATCGGTTGACTGACAGTTGACAAATTTTTGTTTACACAGCCGTATGGCGTAATAACATGGCCGCTACTATTTCACGGTGTTATAAAACAGATTAAAAATACAGAAAACTTTAAATTGAATTTAAAAAATTGTTTTGTTATTTTATGAACTAAAACTTACATTTTCCGACTGCTTTATGCCTAAACTGTCTCAATAACATATTTATAGATTTTTTCTCGTATAGAGTAAAATACCCTATTCACGCGCAGTTCAATGATTACAAGAATACCGTTTATCACTCAAACTTGAACTTAACTGCACTGCAACTTCATCGGTGCGTCATAAAATTACGTGAATTAGCCCTCTGTATGAAAATCAAGCGTGCCATTTTTTGATTACCTATTATGACGCCACAATGTTTTGTTTTTCTTAAATTTGGTATTACCAGGTATTTCTGAGGGTATTACATTAAAAATAATTGTTTTTTTTTAATTAATTACGCATAATATTAATCACAAAATGACTTACCGATGGAAGGAAACGTTTACTTTATTTTTTTACTTACGATTTTTGTACGTAAGCTGGGCACGAAACTAGGCACGCGAAGTAGTTGCTCTTGCGTTATCTAGGACTATCTATATCTGTGGTTTAGGTCAAGAGTGAATAGGTTACTTCTAGGCAAGCGTGCTCCATCTTAGACCGCATCATCGCTTCCCATCAGGTGAGATAGTGGTCAAATGTATGCCGATCTGATAAAAAATAAAAAAATAGGGTATTTTACCAAAAAAATCGAAATACAGTTAGATTATCGAATAATATTGGATACGTATTTTTTGTTTTATCAAATCAATAAAAAGTGACAAAGATAAAACGCATTAAAGATCATGCGTGTGGGTTTGTGACGTCACTTCACCAGTCACACGAGTTTTCAACGCACTGTATCGTCTTAATTTTTTTTTACGTGACAAAAGAAAAAACACGTTTCCAATATTTTTTGGAAATCTATCTGACGGACTAATTCGATTTTTTTGGTAAAATACCATATTCCGTACCCAAAGGGTAAAAAACGGGACCCTATAACCACACCTACGACACTACATACAAATGAAATGATTTAATTACCTATACGACTACCAAAATAATAGACTGTACAAATACGTGCGTGTGTGTGCGTGTCTACGCGCCGCGAGAACTAAAAACAGTTTCGAGAACACGTTCGACGCGGGAAGAGGTGAGGAACAGTGTTTCGGAGGGGGCGGAGCGTGTCACGACTGTACGGTAGTACAGCGGGCAGCGAAGCTGAAGCTGTACCTGTGTGTCAGCCCATAAGTGGGGCTACGCTAGCACGCCGCCCCAGAAAGGGGGGAATGGCGAACTGGGACAAGGACTAGAATTTGTAATGGAGTCAAGAAACGACTGCGGTGATAGCCCCCGGGCTATGTCCGCAGCCGTCTCCTGAGTTTCGGCCCATATGACTTGATGTCGGTGGGGCCATGGGAGGTGGTGGGTTTGTACGGTAGTACAATATTTATACTGTTCAATTACTAAGACCCCACTGTCCGTCTAGCTGTCTGTTACCAGGCTGTATCTCATGAACCGTGATAGCTAGACAGTTGAAATTGTCACAGATGATGTATTTCTGTTGCCGCTATAACAACAAATACTAAAACAGAATAAAATTAATATTTAATGGGGGCCTCAGGGCATGCAACTAACGTGACGTTTTGCCGTTTTTTTGCTCGATCTTAAAAAAGGTTATTTTAAAGTGTCTTAATGTTAGTGATAATGGTACGTAACCCTTCGTGCGTTTTAACCTTTTGACCCCCCAGTCATGTATAAATGACAAAACAAAATGAGCCCAGCACGCCACGGTCACAACTACATGACAGGCATGACAGACGAATTACTGTTCTATGGTATTACGTTTAGAAACGTACTTCCATTAACAGTAGTAATTCGTAGCTTGGCGCCGAGGACACGTTATTGTTTGTCAATAGGTTAAAGTCATGTCAAGTCGAAGTCAAAGCATTTATTTCAATTAAACCACTTACAGGCACTTTTCAATTGCCAAAGAGTCAGTTAGTTAGTCAGAAAATTAAAGCTAGTTGCTCGTTCCAAAACGTAGGGTAGATCTCTATGGAGAAGAACGAGCAAGAAACTCCACAGACAATCTTTTTATTCAAGTTTTTACAATATCCTGTGTACATTATTCTTCTTGTTGCTTCTGTATGTGAAAACAATGTAGGTGAAGAACAATCCAAGACATTTACTAATAAAATAAAGTTAAGATAAAAGCCATGTCAGTTAAGAGATGACCACTCTCAACCTTAGATTATCTCATATAGTAATAACTATTTTATTCTACAATAATCTACCTCGAATTGAAACTGTTGAGAACTCAACTCGCATAACAATAACAGTCACATTTTTAAGTTTTCAATCAGTATAATAGACATGTGTTCGAAGGATATAACAATAGAACAACACGGCGAGTTATGCTTCGGCGGTCGGGAATATTGTTAAAAAAAAAAAATATTGAACTGAATATAATGCAAAAAATAATAAATGTCTCTGCTTTCCGATAATTACATTTGATGGTGATTGTACATTCAGCGTAAACGCGTGTTACGATGAGTTAACTCGCGGACGATTTTATTTTTAATAATCAATTCGAAAATTATAGGGTTCCGTGATGGCATGCTCGTTCTTACTGCTGAACGGTAGCAAGTTGAACATGCAAGACGATGACGGCAAGACGCCTCTACACCTCGCCACAGAAGCTGGACATACTGGACAGGTAACATTGAAGTCCTCCTTTACAACTATAGCTTGGATCTTAAAAAAATAGTTCTTATTAATATTTTAATTGATTAGCTGACCCGACAGACGTTGTCGTGTCCCTATTTACCTACTTACCTGCCTATCTACTTACCCTACCTACACTAATTGCGCCCATCCTCCAAAAATTGAAGAAACTAATTCAAACTAGGTCATCTATGTATAATCTTTTGGTTTTTGTTGATTTTTTTAATGTTACGCGCAATTTTCTTAGTTTTTTCTTTTATAAGAACCTTCTCCTTACAATAACAAACGCAACAATAAAAGAATTAGCGAAATTGGTCCAGCCGTTCTTGCGTGATACCGTGAAAGGGACATAGGGATTAATTTTTACATTATAAGATTATATATAATAATAAAAGAGCATCGGGCATCGATTTCAACTGCATGGAGCTTTAACACATCCTATGGACACGATAATAGTGTAGGGTCTAAATCATTCTAACTGATCAGCATTTTCAAAGATAACTTCACAAACAATTTCATCTCTTTAAAATCTAAACTAATATTATTAAGAGGAGAGATTTGTTAGTTTCTTTGTTATGATTTAACACAAAATCTAAGGTCTGATTTAAAAAATTCTTTCACCATTAGAATGCTACGTTATCCCTACGTAATAAAATAGGTCATATTTAGAAAAAAATAGGGATCCTTGAGATAATAAACGCGGACAAACTCGCAGGTAAAACGCTAGTATTATATTATAGTAGCAGAAGACCTAGTAAACGAGGTTTGGATTGTGGGACAGATGCTACGGCTAGAAACGGTAAGTGGGGTATGGTTACATTATATTCCTCAATCGATAATGTATGATAATAATTAAAATTATATTTAAATTTTTAAATTAATGTATTGTAGCTAATGTGAATTGAAAATTAATGAAAATATAAATTGATTTTGCATACTGTTAAAACTGAGATATATAGAGAGAGTAGCACTGTGCAATACAATAGCAATACGTTTATACGTTTATGTGTAGCAATACGTTTGTAACCATACCATGTTTCTGGCAGATTGCTATCGTATTTTATTCTATTTGATAAAACACAACTGACTTTACTGATAGTATATAAATCCACACACAAACACATCGACCGCGAATAAATTTGAATAGAGACCCCTGGAATATTGATTTTAAATATAATAATATAATATATATCTCAGGTTTGTTTGCTACTCAAGTACCGCGCCGACCAGTCGATAGTCGACAAGGATGGCCACACGCCGCTCGACATCGCAGTCAACAACGCCAACGCTGATATTGTTACTCTGTAAGTGACTGTTAATGTAACATCTCTAATTTAAAACGTCGTTGAGCCTCGCGTTTTCTCTTTCATTCAGAGGTGTTTTGTAGAGACAGAAAGAAATGTACTTTAAATGTATTTTAGTTAAGTGTCGTTTGAGAATATTCGACAGCGGTTTATGTAAAGGGCTGATTGGCATTCAGGAAAATAAACTTTATGTCCAAAAGTGGAGTGTTGGGTAAATAAGAAAAAACAGCACAATATCATAGCTCAAGCTACTTCTAACTTTATTGCTATGATCTAATTCCCAATTTCTGCGTATATATTTTCATTGTATTACAATAGATACTTACCACACGATACTTATTCACGTGTTTTAGACGTGATAACGTCTTATGATGAACACCGGCTGCACGCAGGAAAAAGTGTCACGTTCCGCCTGAGCCTGAGCGTGCAAGCGAGAACGCGGAACAAGCGAAGGCACGATCGGCCCAAGCAATAAGCTCCGCCCACCTCGACGGAAGCCATTATTTGCTTATGTTATATATGTTAGCCATTATGTTTCTTTATGGCGTTATCACGTAAAACTATCGTCCGTAAACCGACTTTACAGACAACCAATAGTTTTCTTCTGATATCCTTTATACATTTTCACACAAATAGGTGTAATAATTATGTCAACGCAACCTATATCATTAATTTCTGCCTAGGATACCTAGTTTGGGATAAGTTACATTATAAACTCCAATTTAATAGATCAATAATATATTTTAAAATTTGAAATGAATGTATTCTTATTCTTAGAGCTTGTAAAGAATAACTTGTCCTTATGACTATAGAACGACACCAAATATTCTCAACTGTCGTAGGACACTTGACTTAACCGTTTACAACAATATTTTTTTTTGCGTTTCAGATTAAGGCTGACCAAGTTAAACGAGGAGATGCGCGAAAGCGAGATGTCTTCTAACGATGACACGTACAACGAAGTGTTCCGCGACTACACGCAGCTAGCACACTCGCACCCCGAGCGACTCGTGCGCGCGAAACATAATAACAACGAAGGTAACGTATCAATAATAACCAGTGATAGGAATAGGTAGTGCTTATTAGCCTAAAGTTTGAAGGACAGAGACAAGAAACGGAGACTTCCTTAGTACTATATTTTTTCTCGGACATCTGCCCGGACAACACTTAAATACATTAAAAAATTATGTTATTTGGAATAAGTTCGTGTGGTTTACCTAAAGTTTGCGACTAGACATAACATAACACAGTCGTTACAACTATCAAATTTTCCGAAAGTTTTCTTTTTGGAGAACATTTTGTAAATGACTTGTTGATCTTAAAACTATGAAACGCAGTCTTTGTTTAAAGAGCCGTACACGTTTCGAAGTAAATATCTGCTTTCTAGCTCGCTCTTGGCCACGTTTGTTGAGATTGAAAAAAAAATATGAACACGCGTAGCCACGTGATTGTTATTGAATTTGTTGTTACAAGAAATAAAATAAATAACTTTAGTCAAAACATTCAAAACTAATTAAAGGTTGACTTACCGTATTATTTGATGTAGACAGACAGGAACAATCTTATTGCAGAAAATCGCAGTCCATAAATTCAAGCCAAGGTAGTCGTATTAGGAAGATCCAATAAATAAACCAAAAAACATGCGAGGGTCAAAAACAATATTCACAGAAACAATATACGTGATACAGGAGATGCGCACTCAACAGACCGAAGTACAGGAGTGAGAATAACCTGAGCGGCGCGCCGTCACGCGGCGGTGGGGGAAGGTATGTAGAGCGTTCCCACGCCTCACGGGTATGCGACCACGCCGAGTTTAACAATACATAACGAAATGCGCTGCCGTAAAAGTCCGCCCATTGTACTTTCGGTGCAATAAAGATTAAATGGTGTTTTTAAAGATTTTAAAGTTTAAGTGTGTTACTAAACAATGTGACCCAACATTATGCACATTTTGAAATATATTTTAGTAAGGTAAAAGACAAATACCTTTTGTTTTTGAAATTATAAATACTCTATCTCCATCCAAAATACGTATAGAGAATGCTAAAATGATAAAAATTACCGTTTTATTATTTTAAAAACAATTATCAGTTTTTTTTTTCAATTACACACTTAAACTTTAGAAATCTCAACAAACGTGGCCAAGAGCGAGCTAGAAAGCAGATATTTACTTCGAAACGTGTACGGCTCTTTAAACAAAGACTGCGTTTCATAGTTTTAAGATCAACAAGTCATTTACAAAATGTTCTCCAAAAAGAAAACTTTCGGAAAATTTGATAGTTGTAACGACTGTGTTATGTTATGTCTAGTCGCAAACTTTAGGTAAACAACACGAACTTATTCCAAATAACATAATTTTTTAATGTATTTAAGTGTTGTCCGGGCAGATGTCCGGGAAAAAATATAGTAGTAAGGAAGTCTCCGTTTCTTGTCTCTGTTCTTCAAACTTTAGGCTAATAAGCACTACCTATTCCTATCACTGATAATAACTGTAAATTATTAATACTAAACAAGTTTATTTCGGGTGTATTACACATATAATCCATTTATAATAGCATTAGAAAAAAGAGGCTCATAGAAGTAGGAATGCAAAACATTTTATTTCAAAGATAAGTTAAAATAATTTTAATGAAACTGATTTTAACATAATTTTGATAAATAGATCTAAGATAGTACTAATTATGGACGTATAATAATATAAACAGAATAAAAGTCTTTTAAAGATTAGGTAACATTCCAAAGGAGAAAACCCATTTTCCCTACATCTCTGGGCCCACCTGTTACAGTCATGAAATTGGTGTCATTTTTTAGACAAATACACATTGAAATTAAGTCAAATAATAGCTGGTGTATTTGTCTAAAAAATGACACCAATTTCATGACTGTACGTCGTTAGTAAAATCACAAAAAATACGAATATCGTAACAGAACACATTCACCGGTGCAAACACAACCAAGCGAATGACTTGACGTTTGAGGTCATGTTTGACAGATGATGACACGTATTTTAAAACCTGACACAATGTCTTTTTATCCATACTAAACTAGTGAGAGTTGGAACTAAGTGCAATAAAATGCATTTTTCTCAGTTTTGCCATTGTGAATTTAATTTATTTTTGTGTTTTTGGTTTATGATAAAATTACGATAATTTTGCAATAAAACAATTGACTGTAACACGTAGGCCCAAAAGTGGGCATTCTCCTTCGGTAGAATTACAGTGAAACGAATAACGTTCCGGGTATTGTTCATCCCTGCTTCTGTTAGGTTTTTAGCATTGACACTGTAATTTTAAATTGGAATTAAATATACAACTTAATGAAAGCCACATAATTTTAGAAGATAAATTATTAAAATTGTTACAAATACGTGCGACAACTACTGTAAAAATAGATTACAATAAATTCGATGTCTATCGTAACTTTAACAGGTTTATTGTACTTTTGTTACAAAGTGTGCATTAAAAAGAACCTTTTTTAACTTCTGTCTAATGCTATTGTAAATGCAGTATTTATAGAAACAATCGTAACATAGAATCATAAATACAGTAACATTAAATTAAATCAAAATTACTAATATAAATTTATTTATAACCATGGATCGTCTTAATTGTTCATATTATTTGACTAATTAGTGACCTCAATATCTAGTTTTGGATTTATGGAAAAATAAAACACAACTACCACGGACTGTTCAGGGCAATCGTAGGCTTCAACGTAACAACAAACCCCTAGTTTCCATATTATAATGCCAATTGTGTACTAACACATTTTAACATTATATTATACTTTACCTTATAAAGGCGTAACCGTACACCGACGCGTTCGTATGCGGCAGCGAAACAACGAAAAAATTGTCAGTAGTATGGCAGAATTTCGCATACGCTATGTCTCACTCTAGCACTAGCTACATGAAATAGTTGCGTCCTTGTCGATATTGTTTCGCAAGGAACTGCGCAAATCGTCGTTACACAGACGCAGACGTTTCGTTAGTGGTGTTTCGCATCGCTAGGCGTCCGCACGTGTTCTGTCGGTATCGGTGAGGACAGAATTTAGCATCATGGACGCCGAAAATATTGTTGAATACAATTAGAAATTATCCCGAATTATATGCAGTTGGTCACGCAGATTATAAAAATGCGTACAAAAAAGAGGTGGCATGGAGGAAATTGAAGAAAAGACGGGAAAATGACTATGACATTTCTTTGCGAAAAAACTCAGTGTACTAACATTCCGCAGATATTTCGTTACGCAGTAGTTCCGCAGTGACTCACTGCCGCATACGAACGCGTCGGTGTGCTAAAGGCGTTGATACTTGTGCAGGTGAGCAATCAAGTGAATGACGCAGCGAGCCAGGCGGTCGGCGACGATGGCTGTGGTAGAGACTGCGGCATTCTCCGCCGTCAGTCAACCACGCCAGCGATCACACGCCCGCACTTTTGTGTATAATGACGTCACACAAGGGAAGACAACGAAACCTACACACGGTAAACACAAGTTTTTTTGTAAAATGGTAGGTCGATGAAACTTGTAACGCTGGTTGAACTCAGTTATGGCTGAGACATTTTTGCTTAGCCTAAGTTACTTTTCGAATCTTGTCTGTGAAGCATTGGTACAGGTATTGAAACCATATTCTAGTATTTATGACTGCCTAAAGTTGTGACCGAGACGTAATTAAGTTTGCGTCTCAGCATATTTCACAGGTAACATGGTGACCCTATAGTCCCTATAGGATAGGGCTTATCTGTGAAAAGTGTACTAGAGTACCAACGATAATACATATTAAAATTAGAAATGTGTACTGTCGTTGGTACTCTACTAGTTTTATGCTGAGTAATGTTTACAGGCTGTTGTCTTCCCCGTGAAAGGTGACAGTATAATAAATCGCCCACTTTATACTGAAAAGATAATTATTGTGCTAAGTACACTAAAAGGCTGTAAGAACTTATTCAAGTTGACGAACGTGTTACGAATCTTTTTTATATACTTACGTTATTTCCTGTATTTTTACATTGATATTGAGAATTATAGTGATAATTAGCGTCGCTGTTTTTTTAATAAATATTATTCCAAATCTCGGATAGTTTAATTTCGACTTAATGTTGCTGGCCATTGATTGACATTTAAAACATTATTGAATACAATGGTAGACGTAATCAATAATGTTGAAACATAATAAAGTGCTTCTCTGGCCAGGGGTCGACACAATGATCTCTGTTACATTTTTGTATGAAGCTTTCTAAAATATTATCTAACTTTTTGCTGCCAAATATACATAATCAATTTTATAACTATACACTAGTTTAAAAAGTTAATCGTTGAATTTAAAAACTTCTAAACAATGATTTAGCTAGCGTGACCTAAAAGTTTAAGTGGGTGAACTACATCGCCTATTAGTAGGGTACTATAGCTAAATAATCTACATGTGAATCAGGCGCTTTCAAGTGATTTCTTCCTTTCTTTTGACATAACATACAGCTAAAGTATACATAATAATCGATATTAATAAAATAATTATTGTTATTGGTGCATAGCGTAGTAGATAGTCGGGAAGGCAAGTGACGTGTAAGCTTTAAATGTTAATGTTTTAAGTTTATACTGCTTTTTAACGGATGCAAAGTAATGTATCACGAAAAAGAAATAAATAATTATTATAAACAGGGTTCGTAAAAATCCGATATTTGTAATAAATATCAAAATATCTGATATTATACATAAATATTTGATATTTATCAATAAAAACGAAAAGAAGCAATTTTTATTCTGTATGCCGTTTAAATTGTCAAAATGGTAAGGTAAAATAATAAAAAAATATCTACATTATTTGATATTTAGATTATATTATAAAAAAGGTTATACAAAATGGAGTATTTTTTTGAGAATATCAAATAATAACCAATTAATCAACACTTAAAAGTTTTAGGTAAACCACCAACTTCTGATAAGATTGCCATTTCGGGAAAACAATCTCAACTGTAGTTTTTTGCTAAGTGTTGCCAGTAAACATCAGTCTGCTAAATGTCTAGTTCAGGAGACAGTAAAATATTAATTGATATATATATCCACATAAATATCCAATGTTTTATAAATTGTGATAGGTATATCCGCGAACCCTGATTATACACATGTAATGTCCGAATGTCCGCTATTTCGGCAACCGTTTATACACCAATTTTAATCTATTATCAACAAATTTACAGCTGATTTGGCTGCTGCTAAAAAAACTTACAATATCTAGATTTCCTTCTGCCACTGGGCAAACGCATCAAATATATTAAGGGCCATAATCCAAAAGATGGTGTGATTTATCTTTAGTGAACCAAAGATTTTAGTATTGGTTTTATATTGTTAGACTAATAGTTAGTTGAAAATTATGAAGTTATAACTTTCTGCCCTGTTTACCCAAAGTTTTGATGTATTGTATGGCGTTATACGAAATGAAAGTGCGATTAATAACATTCCTATAGGTATTCGAAAAACAAATTAGCCATTCCAAAAAAGTTGGCATTTGTATGTATTTTTTTTCTACGTTATCGGCTCAGATATGAATCTCAATCGAAAGTTATAAATTATTAGCTTTTATTTTTGTACTATTTTTTATGAATGTAATTGAATGTACCTACTTACCTAACAAAATATGACTTGCCAAATTATTGCAATATTATATTCTATGACTTGCCTTTGTAACATTGCTTTTGCAATTTAGTACAGCATCTTTTCACCAGAATGGTTTGTGCCTTCTCCATTTCTCGAACGATAGTTGCCAGCCGCGTACGGTGTAAGCTGCTGTGATTGGTTGTTAATATATAATTCAGTCAACCAATCACAGCGGCGGCAGTGGCAGCGTCGGTTGACAATTTTCACATTAGATTTCCGTTCGAAAAACCGTAGAAAACTTGCAAATTACAATGTAAGTATTCAAATGTTTTGTTCCAATTTCCACTATAACGAAGGAACGAGGCTTTGCACTTGATATTTCATTCGTATTGTTCTAGTTATCTGGATCTTTTCTTTGTCATAGACATGTTTACCTATATTTTGAAAACGTTTTAATCTACGTATTTAAACTTCCAGTAACTTTAGTTGTCATAATTAAATGCGTTATTCCCATATACTGTTTCGATGAATTTACCGATATATACTTTAAGTCCTATACCTATTATAATGTTAATGCTTGTTAGATGTTACTCCTATTAAGATTTTTTGTTAAGATTAAGATGTATTACGATATTATCTATGTATTAACTATTCATATTTCGGATACCAGTTCAATGGGTGGTGCCCACTTTGTAATACGAATACGAATGATTCGTGGTACGAATTTGAAATTGGATCGAATTTAATCTTAACACGTTACTATTATCTGTACTTTGATCCTGAAGTGTTCAAAATCGACTAAATTCGAGTCGGAATCCTGATTATTGTTACCAAATTGAAGTACCATCGCGAAGACACTTAGTCGATTGAAAAAGACGAAGTTGTCGCGCACTTAACGACGTTATTATAAATAACTAATACGTGGTTTTAATAATAGCAGTTTTACAACTATATTTTACGCGTGAGAACATCAGGTTTTTTCTACATATTATTTGTGTCCCTTCGTCCAGCATACTCACCATGGAATCCTGATATTTCATGAATGTCAAAAAACTGTTCTGAAATAGTGCTAAATAGTGCCCAAAGGAAAAAAATAGTGCTCTTGTACTTGCGAAGTTATAGCCATAGTTCGATGAGTATGCTGGACGAAGGTTTCGCCCAGCATACTCACCTCCGTCCGGAGAATCTGTATACGCTTCAAACATAATTCATACTTCAAAAAATAGTTCCCAAATAGTGCCAAACGGTGCCCAAAAAGAAAAAACAGTGCTCGAATAACTTCGGAGTTATAGGCTTCGTTCAGTGAGTATGCTGGGCGTAGGTTCTACGCCCAGCATACTCACCTCAGTGCGCGAATATCGAACGAGCTATAGGTACAATTTACGTCTCAAAAAATTGTGCTTGAAATAGTGCCCAATATCAGTCCAATTTTTGCTTGACTTTTGACTTAGAAAACCATTAAATTTTAATGTAAACTTCTACATACTAACGTAAAATGGGGTACAGTCGTCGACACATGTTTTTGGACAAAAATATTAAACTTTCTAATTGTAGACTTCATGTTATTGGAAATAATTATGGTATTTTC
The DNA here is from genome assembly GCA_947361185.1 of Charanyca ferruginea. NCBI lineage: Eukaryota > Metazoa > Arthropoda > Insecta > Lepidoptera > Noctuidae > Charanyca > Charanyca ferruginea. The sequence goes on from OX376070.1 coordinate 10,751,860, forward strand.
TCACATGTCAAAAACTTTCGATTAAATGCATTATTATATATTTTATAAATAATAATAAATGAATGAAACTTTAAGCGTAAATGAAGTCTATTACTTCATTGCATTGTGTGTTTGTCTGAATAAAAACAGTCATTTGCAGCCAATAAAATTAATATCTTGAAAAATTGTAAAAAGGAAATTATACAGTTTCTTTATGTATATATGTTGCAGGCAAAACTTATAACCAGTCAAAACTAGTACTGTGACATAGTTATACAAATTTTTAAAACTCTTTCCAATAGTTTCATCAATGAAAGGTTTAGCAATAAAAAACATTTTTAATTACTTACGTTATTTATTACTATTTAAAGGGCCAAAGTAATCAGAATTCTAGTTAACTAGTTCACAGCTTTTGTTAACATTCATAATATAATCAATGTAAATAGAAAAAATTGTAGTTTTAATATTGTATATAAATACATATAAAAAAATGTTTAGCCAAATATTGGTAAAACTTTCTAAAATATAACACGTAGGTACTTGTACTTTGTTTTACTGCTACAACGTTTTAATCACAATAAAATTATCTTACAAATAAGTATAAATTGAGCAATCACAGTTTATAATCACGTTTTTTTTATTAATATTAAATACCCTATAGTAATTACAAATTAACAATCACAGTTTATAATCACATTTCTGTAAGTTATTAATAAAATAACTTTTACAAGAACAAAAACACATAAACATATATTATTATATATTTAAACATAAACATATTCATTTGCGTCGCGGGCGCCGCGCGTCGTAAGCCCCATACCTATTGACCGTACGTGCATCCATTACTGCCACACTATATTGAACTTTATCACATGAGGAATACAGGTCAATTCCGTAAACGTTGTGGTACCGTCCTTGATCCGGAAAATGATTATTTTGAATAATTTTGTCAGTTGTAATGTAAGCATTAATAACAGCAACTTTATTTTTCATGCATGATTTACTTCATTTGATATCTTAATCCTTCAAGCGCCGTGATCTAGACAAAATATATAAAATCATTGTTCCTAGCTACCGGGGTCCCATGCGACGCGCGAAGGCTTAATCATATTATTATAAAGTATTATTAAAATAATGTGTAATTAATAATATTGCGATTCTAAAGTAAATACTCCCTTACATAGACAATTAATAATTTACACAAGACAAAAATTGTTAGAAAGAAAGTTAATAATATTGTATTCGACTGTACTCAATGTAATGTATGTAGAAGTTTACAATCAAATTTAATGGTTTTCTAGGTCAAAAGTCAAGCAAAAATTGGACTGATATTGGGCACTATTTCAAGCACAATTTTTTGAGACGTAAATTGTACCTATAGCTCGTTCGATATTCGCGCACTGAGGTGAGTATGCTGGGCGTAGAACCTACGCCCAGCATACTCACTGAACGAAGCCTATAACTCCGAAGTTATTCGAGCACTGTTTTTTCTTTTTGGGCACCGTTTGGCACTATTTGGGAACTATTTTTTGAAGTATGAATTATGTTTGAAGCGTATACAGATTCTCCGGACGGAGGTGAGTATGCTGGGCGAAACCTTCGTCCAGCATACTCATCGAACTATGGCTATAACTTCGCAAGTACAAGAGCACTATTTTTTTCCTTTGGGCACTATTTAGCACTATTTCAGAACAGTTTTTTGACATTCATGAAATATCAGGATTCCATGGTGAGTATGCTGGACGAAGGGACACTATTATTTTGATGCGGGTTCGTTAAGTGCACGACAATCTCGAGCTTAGTTATTGTTAGAAAACAGATTCTACCACGTAAAAATACTCTGTTACACTGTTAATGTATCGTCTATTATTCTAGTTGTAATCTAATAAAATATTTGACAGGAGAACGATTTTTATTGTTATTTATGTGTTTTTGTGTGTATGGTTTTTGTTCGATTTATAATAGAAGTCTTGGTATGAATTACTGTCATATTGAAAGCTCAGTTGCTAAGCTTAGCATATTGGTAAAGTCGTTAAATGTGCAATGTTCAATGCTTTTCAATGGAATGGTTTCAATTTGGTTGATCCGTGTAATATCACCTTTACCTGACTATCGCAAAAAACATGCTGCTCTGATTTCACCGCTTGGTTAGCCTTTTTCATTTACTGTATTTTATATCAACGATATCGTTACGATATCTAATGCCTTTAAACGAGCAATTCTAATCTGAATCTCGGGCGGAAACGGCTCCAACGATTATCATGAAATTTAGTATGCAGGGGGGTTTCGGGGGCGATAAACCGATCTACCTAAGTTTCATTTTCAAATACACGGAAGAAAAACATACCGGGCGAAGCTTGGTCGCCCAGGTACTACTTAGTATCTAATCTGTCGCAGTATCGATAATTTAACAATGATTGTTATTTATAGTTATGAATAGAAAGTCGGTCCATCTTTTTTTATTTTAAGGGCAGGACGACGTCTGCCAGACCCGCTAGTATTTTTCAATGAATTTGTCAGACAATCCTTTACGGAGGTATCATTGTGGTCTAGGTATGTAGGTGGTTAATGCTAGAAATAAAAATACTCGGCTATGCAGAAAAATAGGTATTATATATATTATATCAAATCATATACATAAAAAAGCGAAAGAACCATTTTTCATTGGTACACATTGGTTTATATTACCGAAGTACGACACAGTGTACATTAAATAATGCGAATTGATATAGAACTGAATAATTAACAATAAATTCATTATGATTTAGAAACTATTCGATGTTAGCTCGTGATGTAGGAACATTGTGATGGTTATTAGATATTATTATTCATTTTATTTAACTTTTGCCTTTTGATAACATAACGGCATTATATTTTTAAAACCAATGAAAAATTAATAAGTATTAAAGAAACAAAACATTAATGATATAAATTATCTGAAACCACTTCTTTAGGTGTTTTTATCTGAACATGACCTGCATGCTTTTGTATGATACTATGTATTTACATTTCACTTTTATACTTCACGAAGTAGAAAAATGAACGAACATTGTCAACATAAAAAATATAGTCTTCCTGTAAGAAAATACCAGTTATAATTAGTATTTAAACCAAAAAACCATATCCGCAAATTATGGTTTCAGATAAAAAAGAACAAGATTATGAATTAGCATTAGCAATTGTTGTTTGCCTGGAATGAACTTTTGGCGGTCGTCGGTCGTGACCATTCAGTTGAGACCAAAGTTGGACCAAAGAGACGAATATGAAAGAGATGGGTTGACCGGTGAAGTGACGGGCGAAGCCGACGGCGCCGATGAGGCGGCTTGCGAGCGCGATGCGCCGGCGCCGTTGTTGAACAGTAGCGAAGTCGATGGCGGCGCGCGGCGACGAGATGCCAGGCCGCCGGTACCTGTTGAGTAAGCATAACATTATGATTTCAAGCAGTTATATTTCAAGCACTGAGGAAGGGGGATCGTCTAGGAAACGGATAAGAAAGAAAAGAAAAAAGAGTTGTACTTCTGAAAGCAAATGGTTTAAATATAGTTGTAGTCTTGATAGAACTGTCCCCCTACGTAACTGCTCCACTAAGAGCCTTTTATTGAAATGTCTCCTACTGTTATATCTCCAGCACATCAGTAGAAGTTTTACAATAAATATCAAGCATGGTGAAAGAAATTGCAAAGCCATGTTACCTGGTTCAGCGCCGTCTGGGCAGTACTTGATAGTGTGGGCCCTGTCGCCGGTAGCGCCACACCGCGGGCAGCGGAAAGCGCGTAAAACTGGGCATAGCACTCGACCGCGCCAGTCCTTCAAGGCGTGCGAAGAGTAGCACTCCTCGTTTTCTCCGTTGTTCTTACAGAATGCACATTCCTAAAAGCGAAATAATATATAAGGTTACCTAAACAGTAGACTATCCCTCACTCGTGTACATAAAAGGTGCTTTTCGAATACGTTCTAAAAAATATTATAGGAAAAGACCACTTACTCAGACGAGCTGTTAATAAAACTGTTACGCCTGTCCAAATCTTTGCTCTAGTCTTTATTTTTAGTCTAAGAAAGATAAACTTACATTCGGTAAAGCGCGTCGCATGCGCCGATCGCTACGGGCTTTAGCGACCTCTTGCAAGAACTCATACAGCAGACTGGGCCGAATCGATCGCAGGACGGACAGTTGCTCTCGTGTCAACATCGACACGTAGTTATTTGCTGATGATAGGCCTAAAACAAATAAATGTTTTTTCTTGAATAAATACTTACCTACACAAAAAAAATCTGTAGGTAAACTAGGTACGTAATAAGTAACCTACTATGTAAACTGTACTTATATTAATTGATAGGGTACGTATATTATAAATTCGTTGAAATTTAGCGCCTGGGGAATGCGAATCTTATTCTGACAATCAATACAGATTTTTGACTCAGGATTAAGGCGAACCATTTTGAACATACCTACTTATACCTACATTCTTACGGTAAAAGCTTACCTATAAAATCTCTAGCCACTGAATGTCTCCACAACTTTCTAACTTGGAAATATATCACACAATAGTTAGGTAATACTTGGGTATAGGTACATACTTTTGACAAGAAAGTCGAATGTGTCCATCATTTCGTTGTTTCGTGAGTTTTGCAAATTCGTATTATCAGGCCAAATGTTAGACGAGCCAGATTCCGAACGGCTGCTATAACCTGCAATAGAAAATTATGATGGTGCTGGTTATTAAGATATTGCTCTTGAATATTAGCTACATATTTAAATCAGATTGTAAACGACAACACCAAAAAACTACCTACCTGTAAAATAGTTATTGAGGCTGGCATCATCATTGTAAACTTCAGATCCATTTAACCGCATATTTGTTAACAAGTCCCCCATATCGGCGACAGAAGGCGCTGGGGAAAACACAAAGATGTCATACAATGTAGCCTAAGGGACTAATTACACTTACTCAGCTTTTGCCCATAGAAAACAGTCAGTTTTGTACCGCGTCTGAACGGCAGACGCGGTAAGGATGATGCGTACGCATCTCCATACTAAACTGATATTTTCTATGGACAAATGCTAAATAAGTATAGGTAGTCCCATAACTATGAAGGTTTTAAAAAGTGGAGCTTTGAAATAAAGAGTAGCCTTAGCCCGGTAGTGGGATTATTTATGTTTAAACTTTTAAAACGTAACTAAGTGAATAGATAAAAATAGGAAAATTAATAGGAAAAAGCCGCGATGAAAGTATTAAAAACAATGGTTGACCTGTTCTGGCCGTTCTAGATGGTTTGATAATGGGTTAAGTAGTACAGAACTACCTACCTAGGTTTATAGTGGCATCATATATAAATTTAAGCAGTTACATAATGTTACGATCAACATACCTGGATCGGCAACTTTAGGCTCTTGTTGTGTCAGCAAGTTCAACAACTCATTACCCCCGAGACCATGCATCATTGGAGTCATGGAAGACATCACTCCTTCTGGGTTGCCCACGTTTCTAGTATCCGGAAACGGGAAGCTGTCCTGAGAATACATTGAGTTTACATAGCTACGGTGATACTTACAATTTGTTGTTTGTTTGTTAAAACATTTACTTCTTACATAATAAGTAAAGGACACGTGGCATACGTGTCACGACTATGAAAAGGAATTTTTCGATCAAATTGGGCGTAAAACAAATATTTATCGCTTGCCTATAGAATAAAAATTGCCAAATAATAGGTATAAAGCGAACAATAAAAGTACCTAGGTGGTTTGATGACGATAAATCCTCCTTGTCATCAATACATTACCACTCGAAGCACGACGGTTCAACATTAAAAATACAAAATTAAAATAACATTAGATTCGATCATGCATAGTGGGTAGGTCACATTACACTTAATTACACCATTGGTAAAAAAAAAAACTTGATACTAACGTTCAATTAAATACCCACGCAATCTATAAATAAAATTAATAGTAATTTTATTAAAAGGATGCGTGTGGGTACAAGTAATATTGCAGAAGCGTCATGGATACTTACGGTAGTTGATGTAGGATTTGGATCACCAGCAAGTGTAAAAATAGGTTTTTGTTCCTCCGTATTGAAACTCACCGATACAGAATCCATTTCAAATTAAAAGCGTGTTAAATGATCTAACAAGAACTAAATCAGATGATTGAACTTGCACGTCGTAAGCTGCCGTCGAAGAAAGGACCTACCGATGCGCAGCTGCACCATTTATACTAATTACCCTTCATACCTACGCACAAACATAAATACTCATAGGTAGGAAACTTGTTTTGACACTGTATATAAATCTACCCTCATGTAAAAAATGTACTAAATACATTCATTACGCTAGAATTTATTTATAAGTAAATATTTGATCACAATGCATGCCGCATAATAAGTAATATTTATACTGAGTACCTATAACATATTGATAGAAAGGTGTATAACATCTATATAAATTGTTTTGATTCAGCGGTAAGCAGAAATATTTTTTAGGATAGTAGGGTAGTTGTTTATAAATCCTTATCTCGTTCGATCTTTGGAATGTTGTAAAGTATTCTACTGTATAACATTCTACTTACATTCAACCAGTCACAGCTGCTACTGTTGCTAACTGTGTTCTAGAAATATTCTTTTCGCTTCTCTTGCTCAAAAAGGCCGTCATTGTAGCATACCAGAGCGGGGATAAAATAGCATTTCATCCTCTAGGGGAAAAAGTTTTTTTTTTAATTTTTGTGTGTCAAATATGACAATGAGCCTACAAAAACGAAAAAGTATTTAGTCATAAGTAGAATAATCATGAATAAAGACTCGACTTATTACTGTTTCATAAAAAAAAAACTCATTTTAATTTTGAAAATGAAACTAAAATCGGCGACCTCTGATAGAATGCATGCAATGTGTTGCGGCTACAGAAGAAACAAAAAAAAGACATTGGCGCGAAATCTTTATAATTTTTCTCTAATTGCAAATTGAATTGATAGTGACCGTAATTAATTTCATATTGTATTTTATTTATAATTTCAATATATTAATTTCATATTTATTTCTCGAAATCGTAGTGAAAAGTATAGTGTAACACACGGCGCTAAAACCCATTAAAACTCGGTTTCTATTTACTCCCTCGCTAAAGCTCGGGAGTAAAACTACCTCGTATATAATGGGTCATTTTAGCTCCTTGTATAACAATCTACTATTGTAGGCCTGGTACATGAAACTTTCCTTTTAAGGCTGGCTTATTTATTTTGGTGCAACTTAGGTATGCCATGGGCTTGTGGGGCGGGCCACTTGCCCCATCTTAGCTGCATTCATGCATGATCTCTTCACCTCGTGAGTCGTGGATTCAATACTCCGTTAACAAACATTAATTTTTCTAAACTTTATCACTGAAGAGTCGAAATTGATTGTGTAAGAAGTAGGTAAGCTCTGGAAGTAGGCACTGATCCGATTTCAGGTGTGCGTTTCAACTGCGCGGCCACGACGATATTTCGAAAAAAATACTATTCCAAGGTTATGTAAAAGTTTGTAAAAGCTGATTCCCAAAACCATAAATTTGTCAAAGTTATGGTTAAAAAGTTATAAGGGTTTGAACGTGGCCGCGCCATTGAAACGCGGCGAACCGCGCGGCCACGGAGATCTTTAAAACTAAGCATAGCACAGACCTGAAATTCAGGTAAATAACAGATTGAATTTGTAAAAAAAATGTAAAAATACAGAAAAAAATCCTAGGTTTATATATTAGGAGCTGCAAGACAAAAACCCCATGGCCGCGCCATTGAAACGGTGAATAACACGTTATCGCCGATATCATGCTGAAAATGTATCGCAGACGTCTGAATTTCATTGTAAAATCTAGATTTGAATTTGTCGAATACTGGAAAAATACATCAAAATATCCTAGGTTTATATTTTAGGAGCTGTAAGACTAAAACCCCGTGGCCGCGCCATTGAAACGGTGAAAAACACGTTATCGCCGATATCTCGCTGAAAAAGCATCGCAGACGTCTGAAGTTTCTTGTAAAACCTAGATTTGAATTTGTCGAAAATGGAAAAAATATACAGTAAATACCTAGGTTTATATTTCAGGAGCAGTAGTGCGGTATAGCGTAGAAATAAGTTTTGATTATCTATCGTAAAAGTAAGTATTAGCGAGATCTTATTCTGTAAACAACACATTAGTATGTAGAACTATCGATAATAGGCTAACAAATTTAAATAGGCAAAAAAATATAAAACCTTCAGTACGTTTTTAAGGCAAAAACATAGTATAAAAAAGAAAAGTTGTCTTTTGCTTATTGTCGATAGCGTGTTATTCATCGTTTCAATGGCGCGGCCACGTTGGGGTTGGCCACGATAGCGTGTTATTCATCGTTTCAATGGCGCGGCCACGTTGGGGTTGGCCACGATAGCGTGTTATTCACCGTTTCAATGGGTTTTTGTCTTGCAGCTCCTAAAATACAAACCTGGGATTTATTTTTGTATTTTTACATTTTATTTACAAATTCAATCTGTTATTTACCTGAATTTCAGGTCTCTGCCACGCTTAGTCTTAAAGGTCTCCGTGGCCGCGCGGTTCTCCGCGTTTCAATGGCGCGGCCACGTTCAAACCCTTATAACTTTTTAACCATAACTTTGACAAATTTATGGTTTTGGGAATCAGCTTTTACAAACTTTTACATAATCTTGGAATAGTATTTTTTTCGAAATATCGCCGTGGCCGCGCGGTCGAAAGGCACACGATTTCAGAACCCATTCTTAATCAAAACCTGGCTACGCCCATAGCATTTAGCCTTTGATTATATACAGGAATATAATCTAAAAATGATGTAGGTATCAGTTTCATTTTCTGTTTTTGCTTTCTGTAAAGCTTCTTTCATTTTTGTTAATCCCAGTACCTATAACACAATTATCATTGGTAGGTATAACACTTAATTGCTTTTTGTTATAGTCGCAATAGATTTTGGCATAAATAATGTATTAGTATAAATATAAGAAATAGCTGTACTTTTGGTAACTATCGCAAAGAAGGCTGACACATTATTTGGTAGGTGTAGGGCCCTCCACTGGTTAGAATGGTGAGTGGTAACGGTCTGCCCGCATGTAGGTAGGCAACACAACAATTATCACCGCTGAAAATCAAGTTATGGTTACCAAAAATAAACAATAACTACGAAGGCTGAAACTAGGGCGGCATTAAGATATGAGGAGTAGGTACCTGTGTAAACAGTATAAAACTGAAGATATTCATCGGCCGGTTCACTAGAAATGGCCGTTTAAAGACGTGTTACGTTCGCTGACATCCGGTAATAGTAGGACTATTGTAAAAAAAGCCAGCGATAGGTTCAATACATTAGTATCTATCTATTATGTTACGGCTAAAACCCGAAGTGCGGCTACACCTAGTATTAAACGGCTGGAACTAGGTGTAGCCGTTGATTGAACTCTAAACCCGTTGATTAAATTAACTCACAGGCTACACCTAGCCTGCGAGCTCGGGATTTGGGGCACCTCGACTTGGTTATTTTTATTACCAAACCATTGAGCAGAAAAAGACGGTCGACGTCAGGTCGACGGAGCCGCCCTGCGCGGAGCTCCTATTTCTGTGTGCAGGATTTAAAGGAACCTAACCAAACCTAACCTGATGTTGCGCCTAACGTCGACGGTCTTCTTCCGGCTCAAAAACACAAAAACAGACAATTTAACCACCGGTGAGCGGCTGCAATTAGTTCTAGCAACTATGATGAAGGCTAAACCTAGTTCTAACCGAAGATATACCTATGTAAGATACATCTAAGTTTTACCGCATGTGGCCGGCTGCACCTAACTGTAGCCGGCTAAAACAACCCGGAGAACAAGGGAACAGCCCGGAGTTTGGAAGTTGGCGGTGTAACCCCAGTGCAATGATATTCTAATAAAATATAATGGCCCCCGTGCCTCGGAAAGCACGTAAAGGTCGTGTCGGATTGCCCCACCAGACTGAGATTAAGAGAAGAGGGAGTGCACCTGTGTTTGCGCACACACTTGCGCACTATAATATCTTCTGCGTACTTGGCTGATCTCCATCGAGATTGGCCGCCATGAGCGAAACTCGGTCGGAGATTACATTTTCTTTTACCTACTCAACATGCAGAGAAAACTAAAGCAATAATTGTAATAAATAAAAAACATACTTAATAAGTAGGTATTTACATTTTTCTAATCCCAATTGGATTAGCAATCAAATACCGATTGGGATTACAAAAAAAGTTATTTTTAATTCAAATACAAATGAAATCATGTAATAGGGTATTACACCCATTTTTGAAAAGTGTCTCAATGAAATTCTGTAGTGCTAATATGCCACCAAAAAAAACACAAAATTTTTATTCGATCGATATGTGCCATAAAAAATGCATCTAGATTTGAAATTTTCTAATTTCGCGCGTAGTTTGACGAAAACGCCTCTTACTGGACGCCATATTGCTCAGCGTAAATGACGTCAGTTCGTTTTGTATCAAATGAGCTCATATTAAATATGATAATTGTATATCATTTAAAAATAATTAAAAGCATATTTTGTAATAGGTGTAATAATGAAAAAATTACGTTGGTTACGAAAATAATAAAAGTACAAAGCCTATATTACGCCAATAGGTTGACTGACAGTTGACAATTTTGTGTTTACACAGCCGTATGGCGTAATAACATGGCCGCTACTATTTCACGGTGTTTTATAACAGATTAAAAATACTGAAAACTTTGAATTGAATTTAAAAATTTGCTTTGTTATTTTATGAACTAAAACTTACATTTTGCGACTGCTTTATGCCTAAACTGTCTCAATAACATATTTATAGATTTTTTCTCGTATAGAGTAAAATACCCTATTGATCATCAATAAATTAAAAACAAAAAATCAAAGTGATCATCAATTGAGTTTTGCGAATAAAACGAATTTGTAATTACAATCCCATTTACTAAGAATCATGGCGAGATCCATACATTCATTTGTATCAAAAAAGGAAATAATTTAGAAGGTTTAAAATATTTTCCAATGTGATGAATAAATTACCAGGATTAGATTGATATACTTAGGTACCATATTTTTAAACCCCCGCATAATTAAAATATTACGAAATGAAAATAACACGTTTTCGTTTCATCTCCAAGCCCATTTTGTGTTTATAAAACAAGAAAGTTACAAGCGACGTTGACGGATCTATTAAATTGGCAGTCAAGTGATGTGACAAGTGTGTGAAAAAAAAAATCATTATTTGTGATATTATTTCCCATAAAATAATGCAATTTCAGTGTAAGATAGTGTCACTGTTACTGTCAGTCGCCGTTTCGTTCTGAAATAATGAGATTTTCGTTAAACTATTGACTTTTTTGCGGGGTTTTAAAAACATTGTAAATGCCTGAAGATACTCTTTAGGTACCCAAGAACATAAGAATTTCAGCTTCTCTAAACATCTTTATTTTTTTTGTACAAATCCTGCCACGATTCTTTATACTTTTTACTCAACACTGGTAGCTTTAACACCGAGCTTAATTCAGGAATCATTATTGGATAAGAAAAAGCCAAAACACATTAGTTTTTGACCATTTATTTCGCCAAAACTAGATTTTACACTAATAATACAACTTTATTTTATTATGTCATAATTTCATCAACATTGCCATTACAAAAAAACTATGTTTTATCACTTAATGTTAAGTACATTATAAATAATAAAAAATAAAAATAGGAACTTTAAAAATGACGTGCTTGTTGATCTCCTTCGGTAAGTTAAGAATGACTTATTATACCTATGTTTAATATAAAAAACATTAACTATAAATCTAATAAGTACTTTTATTTTTAGATTAGTCTGCAACGGAACAAACAGGGAAGAAAAAATCCTCCAAATCAACATGTTGTCAACTATTTACTTACGCTTTACGCAATGTAAAAAACACAATATTTCTTTAATAATAAAATTAATATAATAAATGAATTGAGGCGGACTCAACAGTCTGCGTTATTTATATAGATTATAATTATTTTATTATAACGTAACATTTATTTATACTAGGTAAAAGTACATTATGATATTAGTGAGGTAAGTTTGTCATTAGGGCGTCGATACCAGATTGCAGCCCGAGCCAGAGGCGAGGGATGTTAAACAAAGATTTCTGAAAAATGGTACTTAAGCGGATTTTTTAATTGAAACTTCTTACCCTATCTGACAACACATCTTTGTCCAAAATACCTACCTACTAAAGTTGTGAAATACGTCGCATGAAATGCGTGAACATCATTATAGTTTTGACTTCATTACGAACTCTCCTACGGTTTGGGCTGCAATCTGGCGTCGACTGTAATGATAAACTTACCTCACTAGTATCAAAATTTACAAAATAATGTACTATACAATATGACTTGTACCAATTCCGAAAAATTCTAAATTGCGCTTTTTGAGTAGATGCGCCATTCTCCTGTGTCATCGGTGGCATAAAAAATAATTACAAACTGACCTAAATATTTAAAACTTATTGGGTCGTGCTCTCTGTGCACAAAACTATTGCAGTCAGCACAGCATTCTGTCTGTACCAAACTATTCAAAGCAATTAGTAAGAATTTAATTCACTTAGAAACAGGTATACTTACACATAATTTTATTTGATAGATTTTGTGGCGGTTTGGATGTGAAAAAATTCATACAATATCAAGATTTTTATGTGGTCATTTCAGAACTTTGCAAGCGCTCACAAACTAAATTACTAATGATGATCGGTATGTGTGATAGTTTGGTGATGGGCAGGCAAATATTATGTAAAAGTTATATACGCTTGAGCGTAGAAGGAAATTGAAGCCATCAGCTCCTCGCCGTAGGTCGCGTTCGTTCGTCTACATTATCTTCAGCCATGCAACAGCAATTTGTATTTATCTGTGTTAGAAACGTTGAGATTTGGAGTAGGTATCCGTTGTTGTGTTTTTACAGCAGCAGTATTTAATCCCCATGGACCTACGTCTAGTACTATCTATGATAGGTAGGTACTGCAGATAGACCTCCTTGACTTCCCACATTCAATCAATCAAACTGAAACAACGACCACTCGCCTCTACTGGTGAAAATTAATCTGTGACTTTAAATGGCGAATTGTTAAGTCGACGACGTCAAGCAGTTAGCGTCAAATAACGTAAAATAACTGCTAGAACGTTTCCTGAAATAATCACTGCGATTTCTGGATATTATTATGTTCGTCAAGAAAATGTAGGGAGTCAAAGGTATCTTTATCGTGACAGAGAACCGTAATTCTTCGTGAGCGTTGAGGTGCAATGTGTGGTGGGCAGTGTGGGCAAGGAGACTAAGTTAGGTCGGCGTATGGGTGGCGCCGCTAGGGGGCGCGTTAGCTATCGCTTTCAGACTTTTCATTGTCGTCCCCGAGCGCCCGGCACCGGTACACGAACGCACTCATTGACGTACTATCCTCGTCTTTCGTGCAAACTGTGTTAGGACCACACACACAACTGAAAAAAAAGATTTAAATTATTTGGCAATCATAAAGAATATGATGTAAACTACTATTCAGCTGCAGCCGATTAATCTGATAGTTGAGTTGACCCCAACACAGTTGAGAAAAGGCTAGGCACATAATGATCATAAAGAATAGCTTTCAAATTGATTCCTTTCAAAAAACTTATTTCCTTCAAGATACTCAAATACAAGTTGAAAAAAAACGTTCTCAACATTTGTTTCAGGTTTTCCTCAGCATTTCATGAATATTTAAGTAGGGAAAATTAAAGGGATTATAAATTGATGACCAAGTAGTTACAGCTATTGGCCCGTCGTAGGATCATTCAAGAGTGTTATGGTACCCGATCTATAAATAGATAGATTTGGATACTTACTATGTGTTCGTGATGTTCAAATCTATTATCATCACCGCGGGTTTGTACACAGACCATGCGCAGGGTGTCTGAGGCGCGCAAACCCTTTTTTCTCCATTGGCAATCAGGGATTCCTCTTCCTCATCAGTATTAACGGCTCGCTGAAACGATAAACATTTTATCATTTATATTTACCAAAGAGAATATACTTAGTTATCACAGATGCAGACAAAGTCGCGGATTAAAAAGTAACCTCCTTCCTTCCTTTATCTTCATACTAAATTTCATCAAAATCGGTTCAGCCGTTACGTCGCGAAAGCGTACCTAACAGACGAGTTACTTTCACATTACGAGTAATTAGGTAAACTTTTGGAAGAGAAAATAAATGATGCATCGTCCTACGAAGCCTTTGGATGTTCATGTTTCTGTACCACAACTTTTCAAATTAATTCAAGACCTAGAAGCTAATATGTCTATGGACAATTTTTAGTTAAAAAAAATATGCAAAAGTTTTATGTTCTCTAGTAGCTCTTCCAAATCAATTGAACCACGAAATCGAAACTCAGAACTCGAACTATTAGGTGTTTATTAAAAAAGTAACTATTCCCGAGGAAGATATAAAAAGTCAATAAATAACTCGAATGATGCTGTCCACGAGATGATTCTAGTTTGATTGATGTGTCTCATAAATATTAACGACAGTACGCGCCACGAGGAAGAAGTAAGTATTTCTAACGGGCACTACTCATTTTTTATCTGTCCAAGTAATTGATAACATTGTCTCAAAGGGCAATTAAGTTATCGTATGTACCTACGTGCGTCAATGTGCATTGTATCGTGCGTGATGTGAGTTACAGTTTCGTGGGTCATCTCAAACTGGTTGTGTTCTACCCTCGAAGCATGAGTTCACTAAGAAATGTGTCCATTTCAAGGTTTCGATGACGCCGCCGTTGTGAGTTACCTACTTGAAAATACCTACTTATTTTGTTCGTTTGCCTACTTATCTATGATAATATTGATATTATATGTATAATGGTAAGGTAAGTAGGTACCTACTTTGCTTTGTAAATTAGCAACTATTCTATTAACAAAATCGGTGAGGTCGATAATAGTTATTTTCATCCCACCATCTCGGAAACAGTATTTTTAATCTTCAATATCTGAGTGGAAAAGCCGTTTTTATTCTCTAGAGGATAAAGTAAATTTATCTTCAATATCTGAGTGGAAAAGCCGTTTTTATTCTCTAGAGGATAAAGTAAATTGAATTTAGAACATCGTGTGCACTAAGTTTGTGAATTAAAAAAAAACATTAAACCTATTTACTGCTACCTCTATGGTGCCACGCGATTAAAAAGCAACTTTGCACTCTTGTATAACAAATAACTATTGTTATACAAGAGTGCAAAGTTGCTTTTTAACCGCGTGTTCAATTTTGATGACCGAGCAAGCGAAGGATTCTAAAATTGAATCACGAGCGCAGCGAGTGATTCAAAATTAGAATCCTGAGCGTTAGCGAGGGAATCAAAAGAGCACGAGGTGAAAAATCTTTGCACTCGAGTGCAACACGTAACTTTTCATTCCACCTCAGCGAGGAAATGACTAAATGCAAAAAAAAAACGTTTACAAAGTCTGAGTTTTTAACAAATTAAAAAAAAGTTGTATGATATATTCGGCACCATAGAGGTAGCAGTAAATAGGTTTAATGTTTTTTTTTAATTCACAAACTTAGTGCACACGATGTTCTAAATTCAATTTACTTTATCCTCTAGAGAATAAAAACGGCTTTTCCACTCAGATATTGAAGATAAATTTACTTTATCCTCTAGAGAATAAAAACGGCTTTTCCACTCAGATATTGAAGATTAAAAATACTCTTTCCGAGATGGTGGGATGAAAATGATTTTAATTTT
Organism: Charanyca ferruginea; assembly: GCA_947361185.1. NCBI lineage: Eukaryota > Metazoa > Arthropoda > Insecta > Lepidoptera > Noctuidae > Charanyca > Charanyca ferruginea. The sequence goes on from OX376070.1 coordinate 10,767,588, forward strand.
TTCAAGTCCTTTTCCATAGGTAAACTCATACTTATGAAGACTAATTAATGCCGTGTAACAATTAGCGAAGTGTGTGAATCTGATACGAAGTAGGTACCTACGGACTCATTGTTTACACATGACATGTTAAAGACTTTTAGTCAATTTAAGGTAGGTAGTTAATTTGTAACTAGTAAATTGACTAAATAATTTAAAATATTATTTGATATTACCAGCAGACTTGAGAAACCTATGATCAATGCAACAACATGACCAAAACGCGTTACTCTTTGAAATTAATACTTAAAGAAAAACGTAGATAGGTAGGTAGTAGGTACATTTAGTTTCTTTACTTAATACAACCCCATTTTGCTAGTGGAAGTGAAAGTTATCATGGAACCCGTGCTTGTATCCATAGATATAAGAAATAAGGATGTATCGCACTGCATCCCACTCGCACATCGTACAATTTGCATAAACGCGGCGCGCCCTTAAGCGTACCCGACGTGCGGCTATGCTTGACTACCGCGACCACTACACACCATGAATGAACTTATGAATCGAATTCGAATGTTTATGAACGACTAATCCATCTGTAGATCTGCGCTCGCATAACACGTAAACAGTAGTGTAAACAGACAGTAACTAACATTCGGGGGTCGTTGACTTATTATTATTGTAGTGTTTAGTTAGTATACTTACACTAATTAGGTACTGCTTCGAATTGTGCTCTCAAATTAAGGCGCTAACAAGCGACTTTTGCAGATTTTAAACTGACAATCACGTCAAAATGTGTAGTGCAAATGATTTGAAAAAAATATATTTGTTTAGAACATACCTACTTTTAATCATTTAGTATGTGAATATTTTTGATTAAGTTCATATTAAATAGTTAGTTTAATTAAATCGTGAATTTGTGTCTGACGCGGACAAAACATTGATAATCACACAAAATCTACCGGGAATATTTAAACGAAACTTTTACTACCTACCTATCTTACAGATAATTTTATTGTCTATCTTTTAGTATACGCCTTTTTTTAAGTTAAAGAATACTATCTTTTATTTAATTTTTTCGACTAAACTTTGAGAGTTTTGGACGCAGCGCATACGATTCTCTGGTCGCTCAAGGTCGGCGGCGGCGTAGTAGGTACTTATATCGCGAAGTGATTCAAAAGGTGTGATTGTCACACACATACTTTTGAACCACTTCGACGCCACACCGTTCTGACGCGAACTCCGTTCATTAGTATTGAATTTCTCATTTTGATCATCTACTTTTGCTGTTGACTGTACTAAATGTTCGTCTTCGTAATCGAAATAATGATCAATAATACCTACACTGTATACTTATATGTCACAGTTAAAACCCGTTCTTAGTTAAAACGAGTTTTCTCTAGTTAAAACGTCGAAATTATTCAGTTAGAACTGTTTCAACCGAGGTCAAAGATCATCGTGCATTCGGTGCATTGTTCTGATTGGTCGAGTAACTTTGAACCTTAGTTAAAACTAGTTTTAATCAAACTTGTTGGGAATTGAAAATGTGGATATTGTATAAAATATTTATTAATAATTTTTGGTTAATAATAAACAAAAATAATAATCTTACTTATGGAACACTGCTATGGAACATTAACATATTGAAACAATAACGCCATGACGACAATATTAATTTCAAGAAAGTACCTACCTAATTAAATTATAAAAAGCGTTTTAACAAATAAGACAACCGCCTTCAAAAACTTAAAAATGAAAAATAACTTTAGCACACAACACACATGACTTTAGTTTCGGAAGTCGGTGGCAATACAAAACAACAAACGGAACAAAGTCCAAATAAACAATATCCGTATTTTCAATTCCCAACAAGTTTGATTAAAACTAGTTTTAACTAAGGTTCAAAGTTACTCGACCAATCTGAACAATGCACGACGAACTTTGACTACGGTTGAAACAGTTTTATCTGAATCATTTCGACAAAACGCGTTTTCCCTAGTTAGAACTAGTTTTCACTGATATTATTTTTTGAACATCAGTTAATTCTAGTTGTAACTGAGGTTGTTAGTAAAAACTAGTTTTAACTACAGAAAACGGGTTTTAACTGTAACATATACCGGTCGAACGGGGTGAGATTGATAAGTTTTGAAATAAAAGCCTCGTAAATATAGAAGGCCCCCAGGCCCTATTAAAGACAATGATGAATATAAAATAAATATATGGTGAATATAATAATATTGCAAATATAAAAAGAAAAACGCTTAAAGAATCATGGCGAGATGCATACATTCATTTGTATGAAAAAAAATCATATAGGATTTAAAATATTTTCCAATGTGGAGAATACATTACCAGGAGATAGAAGATATACTACTCACTTAACACATTTTCAAACCCCCGCATAATTAAAATATTTCGAAATGTAAATTACAGTTTTTCGTTTCGTCCTACGTATCTTTTACAATATTACAATAAAAAATCAGAAAAAAACATAATTAGTGACGACTTTTTGTATGATAACACAAATAATTTTGTTTACTCAAAAATGATTAATAATATGGGAGAAAAAAAATGTTAACTTGTCAGTTTTATTGATATTGAAAATGGGGCTGCTTTGATAACACCCAATTTTTACTGCTGGTTTAAAGTCACCCCTACGTAGAACGCATTTTCGACTAATATTCAGGGTTAATTTTGAACGTAATTTTTTCCACTTCCAACTATCTTTAATGTGCTACACCGTTTACAAAACATGGTGCATCTACTTGAATTCCTAATATAAGATAAAATAATCGTCTGCATTTAATTTTACGGATAAAAAATAGTAAAATATTAGAATTTCAGGTAATTATCAAAGTTACCTCTTGTTTTGAAAGTCACCCCGTTTGACGGATTTCAGTCTTACAAATCCATGAACAATTTGAATTTATTGTTTTATGTCTCATAGACTTTGCTTCTATATAAATAATACTTAATCAGCTTGTCCAACGCAATGTTTACCGTTTTTATTATAATTTTTTTTTTACTAACTACTGCATATTCTTCACGAACTAGGTTAAGAGAATGCGCACGACTTAAAATTGAGGATTTTTTTGTTGTTTTAGTTTAACTTGTAGTCCATTTTAATCGCTATATTACCAGCGCTGACATAAGACTGCCTCTTTCAACTATCTAGTATAAGTTCATTTGTTTCTAAAAAGTTTCGTAGAATATAAGGCAGTATGATACTTGATAGGATTTTTTTTTAATGTTTAGAGAAGTTGAAATTCTAATTCTTACACTCTTGGGTACTTAAAGAGTGTTTTCAGGCATTTACAAGATTTTTAAAACCCCGCAATATAAAAATGGATGTTAAAAGTGAATAGTTTAACGAAAAGCTCATTATTTCAGAACGAAACGCCGTTTCGCAGGTCTTACACTGAAATTGCATCATTTTATGGGAAATAATATCACAAATAATCATTAATCAATGTACTTTTTCAACTCCGCCATTGTAAACAACGATTCACGTAACTTGTCTGTCAGTTTGATAGATCCGTTAATGTCACTTGTCACTTTATTTTTTTTATACTTAATTACAAAAAGGGCAACAAGACGAAACGAAAAACTGTAATTTACATTTCAAAATATTTTAATTATGCGGGGGTTTGAAAATGTGTTAAGTGAGTATATCTTCTATCTCCTGGTAATGTATTCTCCACATTGGAAAATATTTTAAACCCTATATGATTTTTTTTTCATACAAATGAATGTATGCATCTCGCCATGATTCTTTAAGCGTTTTTCTTTTTATATTTACAATATTATTATATTCACCATATATTTATTTTATATTCACCATTGTCTTTAATAGGGCCTGGGGGCCTTCTATATTTACGAGGCCCTGGGCTGCAGCTGCAGCCCAAAAAACCCTTATATTATGTAGGATAGATCCGCCCCCGCTGCCGTTTTCCTTATTTACATTTATGGTTATCTAAGCGACTGTATTTATTAAGTTACGTTGACTAGATCACGTAGGTACGTTACGTTAGGTACGTAGCTAATAATAAGCTAACTTTGTTAAAGTTTTCAAGTAGGCAGGTAGGTAATAGCGTGTTTTTTATTTCGTACAGACAGCGTCACTAACTGCTTACCCCCTACGCATTAAAATTTCTTCGTAAAGGGGGTAAGCAGTTGATGACGCTGTCTGTACCTCGTACTGTTATTGTAGCAAATCTTCGTGATCTTACCTACCTTGGGATAAGGTGCAGTAAGCTGAGTGAGAACTAGGTAGCGCTATCTGCTGACCAGACTGCTTCGCTATTATCCTGCCTCCTGCTTATTTCTATACCACAGCATGAGCAATTAAATATCCAATTATACAAAACAGCTCAAAAATGTATGCAGTTTGTTTACAATTAAAAAGGTACCATATTTGTAGGATAGATAACTTTGATTACACTATACAGGGTGTTTAATAGGGTAAGTACAATTTGTATGTGAAAAGATGGCCTTTTTCCTGGGAAATTTCTAATTATGGAAGAAATTAAAGTTCAAAGACCCAAATTTTGTTTTTATGAAAAAGAAGGTCTTAAATGTTAAAACTAAAACTTTAAATGATGTCCCCACGGGCCCTGTACCGTTACATGCAGTCATAAGTAGGAACAATCTTTGAGTGCGCTGTGCGTTACATTTTACATTGCGCGCTACTATAAATAAGTTATACTTAGTGTTTTTTTCCATTAAAATTATAATCGTTTCCCAGCAATATTCCTGGTCAATATTACTTAGTTTGATAGACAGTATCATTGTTGACTATGGGATACATCTCAATATAGGCAACTACAATTGGAAACAGACCCCAGGAAATTGGTTGACAATTAGGTATGCCGCGTCATTCTATAATTTTATTTTTTTAATCTTTGTTATTTGGGGGTTTTCACAAGAATACGTCAACCCCATTAGAATTAGGTAGGTACTCGTGAAAATATTGAAAAAAACATGTAATGACAAATTTATGACAAAACCCCCAAATAACAAAGATTAAAAAAATATCCTAATTCTATACCGCCCAAAGTAGGTACCTACTCGAAAAATGCGGGTGGTGTGTAAGTTTCAAGTGTAAGTTTGTTTTAAAATGTAAGTTTCAAGTTTCGCTTCATAAAGATCGTGTCAAGATCGCCATCGCTTATAACTAAATGTTTTGAATGAAAGCACGTCGCGCGTCGGCGCACGCAAACAATATTCACAGTCCACAAATAGAAATACTACATATATTAGTATGAATTGGAATAATACGCAATAGTGTTTCAAGAAACAGCGTCTTTTTTCGTTGTTTTGAATTGTAAAAAGTCTCGTAGTTATAACTTCAAATGTTAAATAATGGAGCGCTACATTTTAAAAGACAAGGTCTTAATAATTATTATGTCCTAAATTCCTAATAAACAAACAGGACCAATAATGAAAACCTAATACCTACTACCTAAAATTAATTGACTGCATACCATATTGTCATGTCCTCTTGCTTCTCTCAATCGACACAAACTCTGCTTACTCGAGATCAATTCTTCGAAATTCGAAATAAACTGTCGTTTGCTGAAATTACTGACTAACTGCTTAGAGAACGTTGCATGTAAATTAAACTATCGACACACGTGACGGCTAATTCAGTGCACTTAAGTGTTAAATTATGTTTATGGCATAAGTAGACATCCATGGGTATCTTGTCTACCTAATTGGTCTCTTGCTTTTCTTTATCTTTAAACCGAACAGGCATGACGAGATTTTATTACCATTCATTAGAATAGTACAACCTAAATCGTTTATAAATGTAGTAAAATGATTCACAGTGAACATACATGTTAATGATGAAGAAAACGCGCAATTATATTCAATATACCTACCTAAGCAAACATCTAAGATTTTTTAATGGCATACCACCTCAAACGAAGAGCCTACAATCATCAAATCAGAAATTTAAGTCAGAATCTAACTAGTAACCTAGATGAAGATTTTTAGTAAACGTTTAAAAGTAAATGAATGTTCTCGAGTGAAATTTTAAAGAGCTTATTAACTTAATTAAATTTATTTGGAAGACATGTATCGGTTTCCAGGAAAACTTCTGCTTGCTATTTAACCATATCTGACCCCCTGGTCAGTAATCCATTTCGTTCAACCAACCGATACCTATATCCGAAACTGCCCAAATTAACAAACCGTGTATCTACCAGTAAGTGAATAACAAAAACATGTTTACAGCATCAAGGACAATGTTGTGACTATTTACGTTTCTTAAAAATATGATGACGTTAAAATTGCTGATTACAGTGAATCACAGCCGACATAATAAGAATAACATAAACTATTTTCGACTAATATTTAAGTACAGAACAATGCGACATAATTAAATTACTCAGGCTAACATCAGTTGTATTTTATTAAGTGTGGTTACCCTTGGGTGCATTTATAGCATAAAATATATTATTGTGAAAAGTTGAAAAAGTGTTTTGAAATTTATTTTAAATTAGTTTAAGAGTTCTACATAATATGTCATATAATAATTTATTTAAAACAAGGTACCTACCCATCAAGTACCTATTGCTTAAAGATTACCCACAACTTTTTTTCCAGGAATGAAGTTTTTACCTAGGTACATAATATAATTCAGTGAGAATGTCCTGTTTTTTAACACTATTTTCTCCGATAAACTTTACATTAGGAATTGCAAGCAAACTTTGAAGCTCAAGTCACATGTAATGTAACTGAATTTCACTAAAGAAAGGTAAGTTAGTGAAGCATGCGATTATGAGATAGGTAGCGGTTATGGTACCTACACATACATAGTAAATCACTTTTTTTCTATTTCACAGACTGAAAAATATGTACTTATTATCAAAAAACTGTTTTACCAAACAACGAACTTTACGAATTCAATAATCTTAGAACAGAATTTATCAATAAGCTAGTTACAAAACCCACTCACCCTATCTCTAGGCACCATGGCGATGGCAAAAGCACAAATTGCGAGAAACACCAACAGCCCTCGCTTCATGGTCACAAAATATGTCGCTACTCGACAGAAAGTCGTATAAAAGACTTGCAAAAAGTTTGGCGCGCGCGGTGACGGAGCGTGTCGGAGTGGCGTTGGCGGGCAGACGCGCCGTTATAAGTAGTCTACGCTGGCACAGAGTGAAGAGGCCCGACAGACGTCGTACCACCACCGTTAACACGTTCACTGCATCATGCGGTCATGTTGACCCACGCAGAACTTTTATACCGTGCGTAGATATACCTAATAATGTTACTTCACTCGGTGCGGAGGGCATATTATTATGTTCCTAAGTATTCAACGGAGAAAAAAGAAAAATATATTGTTATATTCCTTGCTACAAACTGAACTCAAAAACGTAATAAAATGTCATGAGTCAATATGACCTCACCCGCACTGAACGAATATGATTTCTACTTGGTGCGGCATGCGTTAATATGACCGCACGCGTATTCCACCCCACACTAGCACTGGACGATGGGCGGACGCCATTTTATGACGCTAGTGTTGTGCGTTGCGTATATGGAGGAAGGTGTATCGTTCTTTTTTGCACGTGGGGAGAAGAAATATAGATCTCAATGAAAAACTTAAAACAAGACATGTTTTGGAGAAATCATTAAAAAGGAGAAGGTGTACAGGATGTGACAATAGGTAAAGTCTATCACTTTGCAGCACAGGCGCTGCGAAGGGACTAAAAAAGGCAACAGTATGCGAATTGTGCAATAAACACAAATAACACACTTGTGCTTGCCATGCTTTAATGATGAACATCAATAATTACTTAATCTTGGTATTTCTTATGATTTAGTTACTTGCTTTATTAATTCTATCATTAGAATTATAATTATCACAATCTTGTTTGTAACGTTAAATATTTAAGCATTAATGTTGGTTGAATAAAAACTTTATATTAAAATATAAAACCAATTGATATCAAAGTTTTTCTTGTTATTTCTCATCACTAGTATATTGTTTTTTTCAGTGCGACATGAGGTCAGTATAACCTCATGAATTATTTTGTCTATATTAGCTAAACTGATCATTAGACCAAAAAACGCACAAGGGTTAATATACACTCGGCGTCACAAAAATCGCACCTTTTCGAAAATAAGTTTAAAACATGTCCCGCCAGTAACGAATACATTAAACCCAATTAATATTGGTATCAATTAAAAGTATGTTTAACGACCTTTAAATTAACAACAGTTAGAATTCCTAAACACAACAGATCTCATTAGCACGTAACGTTAAAAAAAATGTTGTCAAAATACGCATTACAACGGCCACTAATTGCACCTCCCTACAAGGGTATAAAACGGGCGACCCGGGTTAAATGTGGGTCATTCGCTATTCAACCTTTGAAGTGAACACACGTGAACAGCTACAGCAAGAAAAATACTCCAGAAGATGGATACCACTGCAGATGAAGCCGCTCAAGTCATTGCACTACTGCAATCAGGGATGCGGCAATGTGATGTTGCTCGGCAACTGAACTTGAGTCGTTTTGCCGTTCGACGAGTGTTCCAACGTTTCCAAGAGACTGGTGGCTATATCCGAAGACGTGGATCTGGAAGACAACGGTGCACATCCGAAAGAGACGATCGCTTCATTGTTTCGACGTCTTTACGTAATCGGTTCTCCAATGCTGTTGAGCTGCAACAACAACTGCGATCAGCTCGCAGAACTTCTGTAAGCGTCTCCACGATTAGAAGAAGAAGAAAATTGCAGCTCATAGGGCTGCTACAGGGCCCAAATTGACTGCACAGCATAGGAGAGACCGGTTGCAATTTGCCCGTGGCCATGTGGATTGGACAATAGACCAATGGAGGGCTGTGCTCTTCTCGGATGAGACGAGGGTGTGTCTTTTCTGCAACGACAGGCGTCGAAGAGTGTATAGGAGGCAAGGGGAACGATTCGCACAAGCCTGTATTCAAGAGACAGTGGAATACGGGGGTGGCTCGTGCATGTTCTGGGGCGGCATGTCAATCGACGGTAAAACGAACCTTGTGTGTGTTTCTCGGACTGGAAGTGCTCGCGGGCAAGGGTCGCTGACTGCTGCTCGGTACATAACAGAGATCTTAGAGGAGCAGGTTGTCCCTTATGCGGGTTTTGTTGGCAGTGGGTTCACGTTAGTGCACGATAACGCCCGTTGTCACACCGCTTTAATTGTAAGAGACTACCTGCAAGAAGTTGGCATCTCTGTTATGCGCTGGCCGGCGCGAAGTCCAGACCTGAACCCTATTGAGCACCTTTGGGATGAACTGAAACGGCGAGTACGGGCACGAAATCCTGCCCCTACCACTCTCCAAGACCTTCAAGATGCCGTCGTTGCAGAATGGGACAACATTCCACAAGAGACTGTTGTCACATTAATAAGGTCCATGAGAGAACGCATGGAAGCAGTCATCAGGGCTAGGGGGGGTAACACTAGGTTTTAAGTTAGTTTTAAGGACTTTGTTGTAATTTTTGCTGATAAAATAAAATTTAACTTTTTAATCATTTGCATTAGCTTGCTTTTTTTTATTCCCTGGTAAACAAAAAACCAAATCCATTGATTTATTCTGAAATTTAAATAAATTGCCTTTCCAATTATACCTTATAGTCATATGTATACCATTGATTAATAGAGTTAAAATGACTTTGAAGGGAATTCTTAAAGAGGTGCGATTTTTGTGACGCCGAGTGTAGTTCGGATATTTAACTTTAACTACGCGTTGTTAAAAATCTTGTACTTCTTGTCGTCACAGAGATATAGTCATTTGAAACAAACAGTATAATGGTGGCTTATTTGACCTCTTGACGCACTGAATTTAATTTGCTTTTGGGCCTATACGACCACATAACGCACGGTATGAAAGTGCGTTAATAAAAGGCCCGCCGCGAACGTGTTAAAGATTTTCCTAACATAATCATCACAAGTGTACTACTTACGATACGACCATTTATCAACATTATTGTTTGTAATTTAGCTGACTTGAATGAACGAGCGTATAGGTGATAGCGATAAACCAACGACACGCGTCACATTAATAAATATTGTGTTGTTATTGCAGTGATTCACGGTTGAGTTCAAACGTAATAAATAGTACATTATAAAGTTACAATACTAGTAGGCTAAGTTTGTCATTACAGACACAGTCGAGACTGAATTGCAGCACAAACTGAAAGTGACGGGCGTCGATTACGACGCCCGTCACTTTCAGTTTGTGCTAAATAAGCCCATTAGGGCTTATTCCGCAAATGCTCCCTGAAAGTCCCCTAGGGGGTTAAGTGGAATCTATTAAATAAAATCCGGAATTCCCCCCCTGATAATCTTGATAATAAAATTTGATGAGTTGCCCTTCCCTGTGGAAGGGCAACGAAGAAAGAACCGCCAAATAACCTAATATTAAAAATAAAAACAGAATAGTTTTATTTAATAAATCACTAATTATTTACCTACTGTAATTTTTCCGAAAATAAAAACTAATCATCACAGGCTGTGACTTCATCCGCTTGAATTTTCTTCCAATTTTTTTTATAATAAAAAACTTTTTATTAAAAATTTAAAAAAAACACTACCCTTTCAGGTTACAGTCGGGGTAAAAATTACTTTATTCGCAAGTCTACTTTGGCTTTGGTTTTGTTGCCGTTTTGTATCATGCCACCGACTTGCGAATTTAAAAGTTATTTTTTACCAGCGACCCGACCCGGCTTCGCATATGCCTTCCTCGATAAATGGACTAACCAACACAAAAAAAAAATTTTAGTAGATCCTGCGATTAGCGCTTTCAACTAAACAAACAAACAAACTCTTCAGCTTTATAATATTAGTATAGATACCACTCAGGGGTAGCGTAGCTTCCTATTATAGATTTTACAGAATTGCACCAGTAGTTTCGGAGTAGGGTTTCTGGTTTCTCGAGCCAGAATTATCGATCAGGATTTCTCGAGTTTCTCGAGCCTACTAGGTACATCGAGATGTTTTGAATTTTTTAATAAAACACGAGTTATTTTATTATATGCATTTACAAATTAAAAGAAAAAAGATAAATTTAAAGGTAACATAAATTGCACTTACTAATTAACAAATCAACAGCAAACAATAAATTAAACATACTATATGGGTAGGTACTCTGCTGGTCTATATAAAAAGTCAAGAGTAGGGTAGTAGGTAGGTACTAGGTACCTACTTAAGAGCGCGTATTCGATTCGTGACGAAAACGTCATGTTTTTGCGTTTTGCCCAGAGCAATATCGTAATTATGTGAGCAGATTATTTAAAGACAATTTACAGTTTTAGAAAGATTAAGTCTTGATTTAGACAGCTACAGAGTAAAAGTATAATTTTTAATAATGTTTTTTTAAAGCGAAGACAATTCTTTCATACCGTTTTACGAAAATAGACGTCAGAGTTAACTTTCAAGACCAATAGGTACAACCATTACAATATGCCAAAATATTTTATTTTATGCGTTTTTCCAACAGTATATACAGTCGAAAATTACGAAAATATTACTATTATGTATTAAAAACAATGTTGAAAAAGTAGAAAATCGGTTCACTTTGTCAATTTAATTTCACCAGTATTTGAATAAAAACATAACTGATATATTAATTTTATGAAAGTAAAAGTTATGTTTATTAGACAGAATATTTTTTAGTCCGTTATACGAGCTCATTTAGTTTAGACAATTATTTTAAAAAGCACTGTAAAACATCGCGCGCTTTGGTTTGCCGATCAATTTCAATGATTCGTGCTTATTTCTTGCATATTTTTTTTTCTGATGCACACTAACAGACCATTGTATTGTACTAGTGTGTGTCAATGCTGCTACGCCGTTCTAGCAATCGTTTAGATTTTGAGTTGCGCTAACAGCTGAAACAAATCAATTACCTACCTTCACTGAAATGTAGATCACTACCGCTGGAAGACCATATGTTTCTATTCTATGTTTGATCGGTATGATCTCACATTCATCAATAACGGTTATCTATGTGACGTAAACAATAGATAGGGGTGGCCCTCCCGTGCGTTTCGTTACAACCAACATCATCATATAAACAACGTGATTTTTATAAAAAACTTTTGTATGTTTAAAGTATTAAATTACTAGATTTAGTTCTAGATTACTTATAATATAAAACTCTGCGAGTAACTCGAACATTATACAAGATTTGACTACATTTTGCTAAACAAAGCGGTAAGGCTAGAGAGTAGGAATTAAACGTACCTAATTGACAATTTAAAACTCAAAAAATATTTTTTATGTGGTTTTTTCGTTGAGTAAATAACTTGCTATTGATTTATTTAAATGGAATCTATATGTAAATTCATTACAAGTTAATTTGCTCACATGATCGATACTTACGTTTTTTATTGTTTGTTATTAATAATAATAATAATAATAGCTGACAACACTGTAATGTCATTTTGCAATTTTTCTTCACTCCGTTACATAAATTATAAAATCAACATAAATTTGGATCAACAAACGAATTATACCATAATAAACAGCTATTAAGTCACCCCTAATATATTAAAAACGAAATGGACCATTTTTAAGCAAGCAATAGTAATTGAAAATCATTTTTAAATTCACTGACATCTGTCATGATGTCAGTGTTCACAATGAAAACACGTTTACAGTATATGGATGATGAAACGTAACATAAAGGATGATAACAAGGTCAGCAACGCGAAGAGCACGCCCACCACCACCGGACTCGTCGCTCAGCTCCGCCTCGCCGCCGCCGGAACCCAGCCCCATCGTGAGTAATGTGACACCGGCCTCGGCAGTTGCGTCGAGCTCGAGCGACGAGTATTTCTCTCCGCCGACGACGCCACCACCTGTGCGCCGGCGGGGAAGACGCCGGCCGCCGGATAGTTTGGAGCCCCGAGACCCACCGGTCTCTGATAGGGTCCCCGCTTCCGGCGGAAGTGTGCAGCGCATGAGATGGACACAAGCCATCAATGAAAATGTCATGCGCGCATACTATGGGGCTACAGAGGGGGGAAGTAATCTGACCGCGTACCGTGTTCGGATGCTCTCTCTGTTTCAGGTGCTTGAGCCAGCTGTCAACGTTTCGGCACAACGATTATCGGATCAGGTGCGGGTCATCCAGCGCAATCGTATGTTGGATGACATTGTACTTGATCGCCTCCGAATTGAAATGCAGAGAAACCATGTTACTGCTCCCCTGCCGCAGATTGTGGAAGTGGCACAACCACAGCCGACCGCAACACGAAGCCATGTTACTGATGGGAGTGATGACATGGTTACACAAGTAAGTACTCAGTGCAATGATGAATTGAGGAGCGCTTTGGAGGGTGCGATTCGTGAATATCGATTCATTTCGCCTGAGCTTAGACCACGTTTACCTCGTTTGCCCATGCATAAAAAAAATAGGGTGCTGGTGTGTGCTCTGGATTCGCAGTTATCAAATTATTTTGATGGTTGTGAAGACCTCACTGATGCGCATTCGATTCTGTATTGCGCAGCTGTTGCGGCATGTCGTGTGGCTCACGTCAAATTTCCTAATGATGATAGAGCTACACGACCAAAACCTGCCGTACCGGCGTGGCAGTGCAGAATTGAGCAGCGTATTAGTGGGGCCAGAGTGCTCATCGGCAAACTTATCTGCTTTAGGGAGGGCAATACTCGCCCTAGAGTGATGCGCTTTGTGAGGCGGGCATTCTCGGGGACTGATATCAGTCCTCGAGACTATATGCCCTGGGTCACAGAGCGCATCGACTTCCTGAAGCAGAAGGTGTATGCATGGGCAAACCGTATTCGAAGGTATAAGCGGCGGGTGGAACGCTACACTCAGAATCGCACATTCCAGAGCGATGAAAGGTGGGTTTATAGGACTTGGGAGCGACCGATTCAAAGTGTGACTGATACGTGCCTGCCGGATGATGACGCCATGTGTTTGTTCTGGCGCAACATCTGGTCGGTGCCTGTCAGTCACACTGAGGGTGATTGGACTCTGGAAGTCGAACGAGCGTGCGACCCGATACCAGAAATGGGGGCAATCATTATCAGCCCCCATGATGTAGCTCGTGCAGTCCGTCCATTGCCTAATTGGAAGTCTCCAGGGCCGGACGGGCTGCACAACTTCTGGATAAAATGGTTTAGAAGGTCGCACGTTTGTTTAGCGTCTCGGTTCCAGTCAGCCTTGGAATCAGGATCGTTACCCCAGTTCTTGACGACAGGAATAACCCACCTGCTCCATAAATCAGGTAGTACTGCGGAGCCTGCAAATTATAGACCGATCACATGTTTGCCGACGGTCTATAAAGTTTTTACATCTATTTTGAGAGCGAAAATTAACCAACACATAGACAGTAACGCTATCATGTCTCCCTCTCAAAATGGATGTAGGAATGGGTCCCGCGGTACTAAGGAGCTGCTCCTGATTGACATGGCCATTAGTCAACAGGTTCGCCGATCCCGAAAGAATCTGTCGACATGTTGGATAGATTACAAGAAGGCCTATGACTCTGTGCCGCATACATGGCTCATGAGGGTGCTAGAGTTGTATAAGATAGATACCACTCTGCGCACCTTCCTGATGTCATGTATGGGGCAGTGGAGGACGGTCCTTCGCTATCCAGGATGTCGACATATCCAGCGGAATAGTGAACCGATAAGGATTGAGCGGGGTATATTTCAGGGCGACAGTTTGAGTCCACTTTGGTTCTGCTTAGCCTTGAATCCTCTAAGCACACTGCTGGAGAATTCAAGTCTAGGCTATAGATTGAAGAGAGGAGGTCAGGTAATATCTCACCTCCTTTACATGGATGACCTAAAACTCTTTGCCACAAACAGTTCACAGCTGATGGAGCTACTGAAAGTAACAGAAACTTTCAGTAGCGCCATCAGGATGGAATTTGGCGTGGACAAATGTGCGGTCATGCATGTCAAGCTTTGGGGCAAGGGGAGATTGTGGAATCTGAGGGAGTTCAGCTTTCGGATTCCATAAACCTTAGATCCCTCTCTTCAATTGAGACCTACAAATATTTGGGTATGGCGGAAGCGTTGGGCATCAATGCTGCTGACATGAAGCAACCGTTGAAGGAGCGCTTCTTTGGCCGCCTGAAGAAAGTATTAAATAGTCTTTTGTCAGGCGGAAATAAGGTGCGCGCCTTCAACGGGTGGGTCATGCCAGTCTTGATGTACTCTTTCGGCATACTCAAATGGACTCAAACGGAACTCGATGCCCTGGATAGAAGAGTCCGTACATTGTTGACAGCGTATCGGATGCATCACCCACGGTCATCGGTAATGAGACTGTATATCCCACGGAAGTGCGGAGGTCGTGGCTTCTTAAATGCTAAGACTCTGCACAACCGTGAGATATACAGTCTCAGGGAATATTTCCTTGGAGCCGACGTGGGGATGCACCGAGATGTAGTTGCAGTGGACAAAGGCCTTACCCCGCTCTCCTTGGCTAAAGAGAACTGGTGCAAGCCTGTAGTGCTTGAGACTAATGATCGCGAGGAGGTGTGGAAGAGTAAGGAGCTTCACGGACGCTTTTTCCGGGCCCTACACCGGCCCGATGTGGATTTCTTAGCGTCCGTATCCTGGCTACGATTCGGTGATCTATTTGGAGAAACCGAAGGTTTTGTGTGTGCAATTATGGACGAAGTTATTTTGACGAATAATTACCGGAGATTTATTGTGAAGGATGGCACGGTTGACATTTGTCGGGCATGTCACCGGCCGGGTGAATCAATCCGTCATATTATCTCTGGATGTTCTCGTCTTGCTAACGAAGAGTACTTGCACAGGCACAACCTTGTGGCCAGGATTATCCATCAGCAACTTGCTCTGAATTACAACCTCGTGGAATCAGAAGTTCCATACTACAGGTATGTGCCCGATCCAGTTCTTGAAAATGGCAATGTCACATTGTACTGGGATCGATCCATCATCACTGACAGGACTATTGTAGCCAATAAGCCTGATATAGTGGTGGTGGATCGATTGGAGAGGCGCGCAATGATTATTGACATAGCTGTGCCTCATGACGAGAACCTCATGAAGGCCGAGAAAGACAAGCAGATAAAGTATCTTGACTTGGCCCATGAGGTTGTCGACATGTGGAATGTGGACTCAGCGATCATTGTGCCGATAATTGTTACAGCCAATGGCTTAATTGCCAAGAGCCTCGACCAACATCTAAGGAGGCTCTCGTTAGACGGCTGGATCAAGGGCTTGATTCAGAAGGCAGTACTTCTGGACACGGCCCGCATTGTCAGGAGGTTCCTCTCTCTGGAGCCCTGACCGCCGGTGGCTTGGACCCTGTTCCCGATACCGGTGAGGTACTATTTTTTTATATTTTTAAATGTTTTTGTTTTTATATGAATATTTAAAAATGTAATTTAATATGTATATAAAATAAATGAATGTGAATAATAATATAATAATATGTGGGGACATTTCACACACGGCCATCTGACCCCAAACTAGGGAGACCCTGTACTATGGGTGTCAGACAGCTGATATACATACACAAATATATTTTAAATAAATACATATATAGATAAACAACACCCAGACACAAGGCAAACACAAGTGCTCGTCACACAAATATTTACCCTGGGCTGTCTATGTTATAGGACATCAAAAGCAATTTCCTTGTGGGATAACTCTGGTACTATTTCAAAATCAGTAGGTACTTTAACTTGAGTTGGACAGGTTTCATGAGATTATAAATAAAGTTTATTTTAAAAGCAAACCATTTATTCCTAGAATTCGGCGGATCAACAAGTCTGTTACCATTAGTTACCACCCTATCAAACGAATAATTGTCAACACGTCTTTGGGACACATACTTTGGCTTTTTCATACAAATAGTAAACCGTAGTAAGCCACAGACCCTCTCATCGATAGATAGGATCGTGTGCCGGTAAGATTTCTTACTCTCTAACAAATAATTGGGACACTATAACCACAGACAGATAGGTTTTTCTATTACCAATATGTCAAAATTGGAGATAGAATAGGTAATTGGTAAATCGAATATGCGCCCTTAACTTCATTATTAATTCAAAAACGAATACAATCACGAGATTGCACGTTTTGAATTTGTATTTGCTTTTTTGGCTAGTCTCAGTGTTCCGCGCGGTATATCTGCCTTTTGTTTCATAATCTGAGATGCTTTAGATATCTTTACTGTGCTTTCACACAGTTTGTCAAATCTAGATCCCCCGAGTTCTATCGCAAAGGCATAAAAATGCGTTATCTGCGTAGGTATTAAGATAAAGAAGGTAGGTAAGTAGATTACTTAGGTAGGTACCTACTTACTTACTTAAATAATAATGAAGCGTTGCTCTAATAACGTCTGAAATTCATTTATGAATGCAACATCAGTAGGTACCTACCTAAGTTTCCCATAAGCTGGCACTCAAAATGTAGGTAAGTACCTACCTATTTAAAAAAATAAAACATCAATGGTAAAAGCTGTAGAACCGCCGAAGTGGTACCGCTAGCCCTGACGACACACAATATGTCATACAGTAATACAGTTGCATCATCCTGAACTCCCAGCAATGATATTGCATTGCCAATAACTTTTTACGACATTCCCAAGAAAATTATACTTATGTAGCTGAAAACCTGGTTTCATTTATAAAAACGTAGGTAGGTAGTTTCACTAGTTTCACATTGACTTTAGTTTCGAAATTCGGTGGCTTTGTTCTGTTTGTTGTTTTGTATTGCCACCGACTTCCGAAACTAAAGTCAATGTGTGTTCTGTGCTAAAGTTATTTTTCACTTTTTAGTTTTTGAAGGCGGTTGTCTTTTTTGTAAAAAGCTTTTTATTGATTGTAGACTGTAGTACCTACCTACCTATACTTATGATTGATACGCAGAAATATGTTTTTAAAAAGGCACAATAACGATGAATATTGGCACTTTTTGGCAGCATTGTAGGCAGTAGAAAGTTGAATATTTTTGCATGTAATAATTTTCAACTCATCACGTAAACAAATAGGTACCTACCTAAATATATGATAGAAAAAAAAAACTACCTATATACACTTAAATAGTTCAAAGCCATGACGTGACAAGTACCTACCTAATTATTTACTATAATGCGTAAAAAAATAAAGACTTCTAAGTAAGCGATAAGATAAAACTATGTTACCATTCGAATCACACGATGCTGTTATCGAGCGATGATTCACACATTGTCATGTCAACGTTCAAGTTTTCGTGGCGGCCACTTTTATTTAGGAGGCCGCAGCATCAACCTATGACCCTGTGGAAATATACGAAATAAATACAAATACGGACCGTGGAACTTTTATGAGGAAAAAACACTGATGATCCCTCCGTCCGAGATTTATTACCCCCTTACTCCCGTATATATATTGTAGTCTTTGCCCTTACTAATAAACATTGGAATAGTAGGTCTGCTCCGTAGTTCTTGTGACGTTTAAACTTTTAAGCAGTATAGTAGCAGTGTTCGAATAGGACAGGTGTAGTGACAAGACTAACATATATTAGGTCTTTACCACGGTCTTTACTATAAAATTGCTGTTTAGTTACAGAAAGTTAAAAGTTATTTTTAAGTAAATAGGTACTTAGCTTTTGCCCGTGACTTCGTCCGCGTGAATGTCCGTTATCGCGAATGCAGAAGTCGCGGATAAAAAATTAGCCTATGTCCTGCCCCTGGGTTAAGGCTATCTTCGTACAAAATTTCATCAAAATTGGTTCCGCCTTTTCATCGTGAAAGCGTAACAGACAGAGTTACTTTCGCATTTATTAAAAAATAAATATAAAGTATGGACTAGCGGGCCTGACAGACGCTGTCCTGCCCTTAAAATAAAAAAAAGTCCTACAAACTCGACGGCAGGGCCACCTTCAATTGTGAATCTAAAGCATTCTCGAATCCACTGTGGACTACACACACAAAAAAGTTCATCAAAATCGGTACAGCCGTTTAGAAGGATAAGTATGTAAGATAAATAAGTATAGAAGTATGGATTAATAGGGATTCTTCATTCCTATCAATCAAAATATGCACCTATTCTATCGATACATCTCTGCCGCAATGGTAATTATTCAATGCCTTTCTTGAAGAAGTCAGGTGTAGGAGCCAACAAACTCTTCAAAGGCATTTTGCTTTCACGCCCTACCGCAGGGTTTTTTAAAGTGGGGTCCTCAGGGTCCATAGCATGTGTATCAGAGGTCTGCAGTAAGTCAGTTGACTCTTAACATATTATTTATTAGAAATTTGTGTGTTTTCTCGGCATTTCTCGGCCAAGCCACGAACTCACCGCGACGACGACGCATTGTTGTCGTCGCCAATAAAAGTGATTTAATATAAATAAGGCTTGTTTTTTTTTTCCTAAAATATTCCTTGACAGGGGTCCGTAGAATTGTTTAAATTGTGAAAGTGGGTCCGAACTTGGCGAGTGCAGGCAGGCCAAGGAGGCACTTCCTGCGATTGAGGGCCGCTTCACGAGGCAAGCCCTCCGACTGTCCAAACAACAGCTACGTGTGGTCACAGCCGCCATAACTGGCCATGGGTCTTTCAATAAACATCTTTTTGTCATAGGAGTCACAGACAGCCCACTGTGCAGAGCCTGCATGGGGGCATACGAGACAGCAGCCCATGTGCTTCTGCCTATAAATGTACCAGTGATGTTAAAAACAGTATATTACTGTTTTTAACATCACATTTATAGGCGCGCGATGCAGTGTGTAGCGAAACGAATGTGGAAGTCGGGTAGCACGGTCCGCGGCCTCGGCCCCCATACACGGTTAGTTTGCACAGTCGAACGTTGAATTAAAATTTGTAGCCCTCCTGCAGTGTAGCTTCTGAGCGCAAACGCATTTTGAAAAAATTGTAGATCATTTAAATTTGCATAGACTCAGTATTGGCATGGGTGGTTTATATTAAGAATTAGAAAAGTTCAAAGTACCTAATTTATGAAAGAGTATCAGACGAAGACAAAAATTGTATCCAAATGAGTACTGACGAAAAGTGGAAACATTCATCGTTAAAATATTTTAAAAATTGTAACTACTGTTTGTTCCCGCCAAAGAAAGAGCTTTTTCTGTCATGAATGCAAAGTGGCGGGCCGACAGAAATAGATCTTCCATAAATTTAATTTAATTATTTAATTTTTTTAATGGACGGCGTCGCCGAGGACGGCCCAGAAAGAGATGGCGAGATGACCTAGACGCATACCACGAGGGCTGGTTCGAGGTGGCTCTGGATAAAAGATCCTGGAAGGACTTGGGGGAGTCCTTTGCCCAGCAGTGGGACAGCACAGGCTAAATAAAAAAAAAATTAATATATCAAAACATGAGCTCCTCATAAAGCCTTCAAAAATGACAAAGTTGTGCGAGAAGCACCGAGAAATACACTTCTGGACACATCTATTGGCCCACCTTGTATTTTCAGTTTCGAAAAATTTTATATTAGGTCGAGCAAAAAGTTTTTATGCAGTTTTGAACCTGGCACATTCACAATTTCATTCAATAGTCTTTTTTTGAATTTCGAACACAGAATTTAAAGAAACAAAAGACAATTTGGAGCCTGTTTGTTGATATCAAACAATCGAATACTAAGAAAACTTGGTTTTATTGGTTTACTTGGATTTAATTCTTGAAAAAGTGATTGATATCTTTGGTTTTGCAACAAACATTACTTAGGTATTCTTAACATTAAGGTGAGGTTCTATCAATAATCTATGGATACTTCACCTGAAGTCGCCGCCCAAGCTGTGGCACTTATTCAGGCCGGACACAGCCAAAGAAACGTGAGTGCTCAACTTAATTTAAGTCGATCTACGGTCCGAAATGTTTATCGGAGGTACCTAGAGACTGGCGGCTTTGTTCGTCGCCAAGGAAGGCCACGATCACAGGTCACAACTGAAAGGCAGGATCGATTCATCGTGACGACCAGCTTGAGAAATCGTCACCTTACTGTCGAGTAGGTGCGTAGAGGATTCGACAATCAAACAAGGTGTTCAGAACAAGACTGCCTTTATTGGTTCTTAACATATGATCCATGTGTAGGTACCCTCATGCGCTGGTATGTGATGACAATGTAATGAACTACCGACAACCCACTTTTTGAAAAAAAAAAAAATACAAATACAATAATAATACAATGCAAATATAATTATGCCATGTATAACAATTGGCTATTCATCTTTCTAAGTAGGGGAAACGAGTTATTGTCATAACTGGTTTTTATATAATGTAATAAGTAATAGGTGCATTATTAGGACGAAGCTTTACATGCAGTATCTACATCTAAGGTTATATAATAAATATTTAACGTAAGTCAGGTAGTGCCTGTCGTTACTTTGATGTATGCAAAGTACGAGGACTACTGAATACAATCATTGAGAAGTGCTAATTAATGATACCTTATGTATTATTATGTAACATAATAAATATTTTATTTAAATAAAATTGAGATTTACGTTACATGAGAATTTAATTATATAATAGAATTTAATTTAAATTTACTCTGCTATAATTAATATCTTATCACTAAATACTTCTGTACTTATCTATTATTACATGTGCTGCTGGCTAGAGGCTGTGGCTGGAGTTGCACTAGTAACCCCACCTCTCAGGCGGTCTCACCATTCTGCCAAACCGAGTAACATATTGATTACATATTGTATTGGTGTCTGTCGGAGCAGAATTTGTGTTGTTGTGAGTGTCGGCGTGATCACTCTGAGCGATGATATCATCGTAAGGGAAAGATAATGACTGCGTGGATGTGTGTGAACTTTGATTAGCATCTGTTATTAAATGTCTTCTATTTCGTATCAGATAGCCACCTCCTAGTAAATCTACCGCATATGATCTTCTCCCCACTATCTTTCGTACAATTCCTGGTACCCATTCTTTGTTTACTCTCACTTTTACCTTTTGACCTATGCTTAATGCTTTTAAATCTCTTGAACCTTTGTCATAATACCTTTTCTGTTTAATTTGCCTCAAAATTAAATTCTCTCTCACCTTTTTGTGTATATTTGATTGTAACCGTTTTGGTAAGTAAGGCATGATGCTTCTTAATTTGCGATTATTCAATAATTCCGATGGAGATGCTATTAAGCTGCTAATTGGGGTATTATTATATTCAAGTAAGGCTAGCCTGAAGTCCGTGCCCTCCATATTAGTTTTCTTCATTATATTTTTTACTATTTGAACAGCCCTTTCTGCTTGTCCATTCGATTGAGGGTACCTAGGGGATGATGTTATATGCTTAAAGTTCCAATCTCGCGCAAATTCTCCAAATTTATACGAACTGAACTCGGGTCCATTGTCTGACATTACTGTATTTGGTATGCCCTGCGTAGTGAAAACTTCTTGTAATTTTTTAATTACATGCTCTGAGCACAAAGATTTTAATTTGTTTACGCTGATAAATTTACTAAAATAATCAATTACAAGTAAAAACGTGTTACTATTGAAATGAAAGATGTCTGTACCTAGTTTGGTCCACGCTCGGTTTGGAACTTCATGAGGAATCAAAGATTCTTTTCTATTTTCATTTTTAAAAGATAAGCATGCCTGACAGTTGCTAATAAAATCTTGTAGCTGAGTATTAATGTTTGGCCAGAACATTGTCTCACGTACTCTAAGCTTGCATTTTTCCAGACCCATGTGTCCAAGATGAATTAACTTTAACATATCACTACGCATACTTTGCGGTATAACTATCCTCTCATTCTTCCACACTAACCCATACGCGACAGAAAGTTCATCCCTGTAAGTCCAATACGGAGTAACATCCGTACTTATATCATGCTTATGTACCGGCCATCCATTTTTTATGTATGTAATTATGGTTTGTAGTGCTGTATCATTTTCTGTTGCTTTCTGTATTTTCACAAAATGCGTATCAGTGAGTGGATTGCAATTTGAAATTGCACAGACCTGTGCCTGAGCATCCAAATGATCACGTGGTAACGTGTGGCGCTCTTCCCTACTTAGTGGTTCAGGTGCACGGGATAACGTGTCAGCAATGTATAAATACTTGCCTGGTTTGTATACTAATTTAAAACAATAAGGTTGCAATCGTAGCAACATTCTCTGTAATCTAGCCGGGGCCATAGCTATTGGTTTATTTATAATACAGACGAGCGGCTTGTGGTCTGTTTCTATGATAATGTCATTTCTACCGTAAATATATGAATAAAATTTCTCGCAAGCAAACAGGCCAATAACTCCTTTTCTATTTGAGCGTAAGATAACTCTGCTTTAGTTAAAGACCGTGACGCATAACATACAGGTAGGTCACTCTGCATTAGACACGCACCTAATCCGTGTTTACTAGCATCTACTGAAATAACCACTGGTTTTTCTAAGGTGTAATATTGAAGAACAGGATTTTTAATAAGACATTTTTTTAAATTACTAAACGACTTTTCATGATGTTCTGTCCAGTGCCACTCAATATCTTTCTTTAAAAGTTCTCTTAACATATGTGTCTTTTCAGATAAGTTTGGTATAAAACTACCTACATATGTAATTAAACCTAGGAATCTTTCTATATCTTTGATATTTTCTGGTCGCGGCATGTTTTTAATTGCTGAGATGTGTGACTCATCGGGATTTATGCCTTCCGATGTTATTTTGTGTCCTAGGTACTTTATTTCCTTCAGTCTAAAGTTACATTTCTTTGGATTTAATTTTAAGTTTATTTGTCTGCATCTGTCTAAAACATTTCTTAATCTTTGATCATGTTCTGCCATAGTTTTTCCGTAAATTAAAAGATCATCAATAAAAAGACAAACTCCTTCCAGGTTATCGAAATATTCGTACATTTTTTTGTGAAATACTTCGGAGGCCGAAGTTATTCCGTACGGTAAGCGCAGAAACTTGTATCTACCAAACGCCGTGTTGAAGGTACACAAGTCTGTGCTATCATTATGCAATCTTAATTGCCAAAATCCTTGTTTAGCATCAACTGTACTAAAAAACTTTGAACCGGCTAACTTTGATGTGATCTCATCAAGGGTTGGTAATTTAAAATATTCTCGTTTGATCGCCTTGTTTAGATCTTTTGGATCCAAACATATACGTAAATCCCCATTACTTTTCTTAACAACAGTCATACTGTTTACCCAGTCTGTTGGACCATCTACTTTGGCAATGATTCCTTGCTTTACCATCTCTTCTAACTTAATTTTAATGCTATCACTCAATGCTATTGGCAATTTTCTAGGTGCATGCACTACTGGTCTAAATGTACTATCTAAATTTATCTTATACTCCCCGGGCATACATCCCATACCTTCAAAAATATCGGAATACTCGCTCATGATTGTACTTTGCCATGTCGAGTAGGTGCGTAGAGGATTCGACAATCAAACAAGGTGTTCAGAACAAGACTGCCTTTATTGGTTCTTAACATATGATCCATGTGTAGGTACCCTCATGCGCTGGTATGTGATGACAATGTAATGAACTACCGACACTTACCTCCATTGAGATACAAAACCAACTTCGCGACTTCCACGGAGTATCTGTGAGCGCTCGAACTGTTCGGAGAAGGTTAAATGAACGCGATATGGTACCACACAAGCCAGCTAATGGGCCCAAACTAACGCGAGCCCACCGAACAGCGCGCCTTCATTTCGCACGCAGCCATTTAAATTGGACACAGCAAGATTGGAGCCGTGTACTCTTTTCTGATGAGTCTAAAATTGTGTTACATGGCAATGATGGAAGGAAGAAGGTCTACCGACGTAAGGGAGAGCGTTTCGCACAATGCTGCTTTGAAGAGAGAGTTGCTTATTTCGGTGGCTCATGGACTGTCTGGGGCGGTATATCCGCGAGCGGCAAAACTCAGCTTGAGGTTGTTACAGGACCACGGCTGCCAACATTAAATGCTGAAAGGTACATTCGTGAGTGCTTAGAACCTCATGTGATACCATACGCGGACTATGTGGGCCCAAATTTCCTTTTTATGCATGATAATGCAAGAACCCATGCGGCCGGCATCGTCAGGGAATATCTTCGGGATGTGAACATCACAGTTATGGACTGGCCAGCCAGAAGCCCAGACATGAACCCCATTGAGCACATGTGGGACGAGCTAAAAAGACGTGTTAGGGCTCGTCAGCCAGTTGCCCAGACGATGCAGGAGTTGAAAACTGCCATAGAAGAGGAATGGGAGATGATCCCTCAAAATTTCATAGAGCGGTTGATAAACTCTATGCCTAATCGTATGAGAGCTGTGGTAGATGCCCATGGAGGCAACACGCGTTATTAAATTAAACCTTTATTTGATAAAACATGTTTTTTATTCAAAAATCAATTGCCTTTAACAAGGCGCATATCCGACTTGTTAGGCGTAGCTCCATGTCGTATGGTATTCTGAATTCAAATTTAAAACAATACGATCGAAAAAGATGGTAAAATGTATCAGGTTTAAAACTGCATCAACAGTTTTTGTTCAATCTAGCAATCATATTTCGGTAGGGGCCATCGAAACCTAAACTCTAAGGTGGGCCAATAGATGTGTCCAGAAGTGTATGTTTTTAAAACATAAAAAAATAAAGTACTGTTTATTTTATTGAAATACTGTTGATTTTCTTTCTCCAACCTGAATATACGACTTTTCTTGCAATAAAAGTTGGCAACCCTATCTACGGGAGATCGCCATCGACGTCAAGGCGCTGCTGGCCTTTCTTGAGGACTTTGGGTGGATCGAATGATTTACTTCCCACCTGTACGCAAAATACGCGCTGAGGCGTTGAGTCGCGGACACCACCCCGTCATACTACTACCTACTACTACTAAGTGGGTCTGTGACTGAAAAAAGTTTAAGAAACTCTGCCCTACCGGCTTCGTCATCATCGAGGCGGTCCCGCCGGTGCTCGAGCGCTGGCTTGTGAGGAGCCACGGCTCCCTGTCGTTTCGGGTAACGCAGGTGCTCTCGGAGCATGGTTGCTTCGGGAAGTACCTGTGTCGCATAAACAGGAAGCTGGATGCCCGGTGTCACCACTACATCAACTGCCGGGAGGACGCGCTATGCACGCTGGCAGAGTGCGCCGCTTGAGTGGAGCCACGCCGCCGCCGTGCCCTCATCTCAGAAGTAGGCAGTGACATGTCGCTGCCGGCCGCGGTCGAATCGATGGTATAGCATTATGTTTACTCATGCTTTACTTTTTATAAGCATGCAATCATTTATCACAATTGCTGTTTACATTTTATAATACTTGTTTTTACATGATTCATGGAATCTTTTATTATTTAACATATAAACTAAAAGTACTCACTTATTTTCCATCGAGCATAAAGACTGTGTGTCTGCTAATTAAATATATTATAGTTTCGTTATAAAAATCTGGAAAATAAATAATGTTTTGTTGTGACATGTTTGTCAATGACAGTTGTCAACCTTGACAATTGTCAGTAATTATTTTAATTAGTTTTCGGCTTATATAACTTAAAACCTTCAAACTGATATTTTGTAGTCGAATATAGGTGTGTATTGCTGTATTTTATACTAAACAGCTGGACACCCGCTAATGTATCTGGTGTTCTTAAAAATCCTATACGCACTAATCGAATAAAAATAACTGGCAGACTACAATAATTGAGTCTGGCCGGTATTATAATACCCCGCTATATGACGAAACGGGCGTTCCAGAAATAAAATTCATACTTGGAAAATAATATGAATTTCGGAAGAGCCGACAGGAAAGAAACCTGTCAAATGGGTCAGTCTAGATCTCGCTGTCCACTAAGTAACACACTGAATTACTTAGAAGTCTACCGATCCACAACCAAAAGTCGGTAACAGTCCTGAGTCGTGCCATCGAGCTGTCGCGTGCCTGCTGCTCCCAGGGCGGGTCTTAGGGCGTTTGTGCACTACAAGGAATTTTACTGTCCGCCAGTCCGATTTTTTACGGTCTGATACAGAGTCTCGTAGATTCAGATTAGGTTAAATTCCAAAATCGGACTGCCGGACAGTAAAATTCCTTGTAGTGCACAAACGCCCTTACTGTTAAGATCCCCGGGGACTTATCCGTCCCAAAGCTAGGAACCGACCGCGGCAGTCTTATCTTCGGCCGATCCTGTTTCCCGGCCAGGCTGTGGAGCCTGGAAATCTCTGCCACAACTTAGTGCGTCTAGGTTAGTGTTTTTTATATCTCTGTTTTTATACTCTTCGCATTCTTGTGAGAGCTATTAAATTTTAACGTACAAGTCTACTTAGCCTTTTATTTCATAAAAGCAGTAGAATTGTTACAATGGTCGGCAGAGAAGAGTCCCTGGGACGCGGTGGTATCCTTCTGCGAAACGGTCATCTCGCAGAAGGAGGCTGCGGAAAGGGAGAGGGATATCACAACCTCCCCAGCCCGCAGCAGGCGCACCCGGCATCAATGAGGGGTTAGCAACGCCCTCTACTAGTCCCCATAAATGGGTCCAGGGGATGACAAACGACCCCGAGTTTCAGTACCACACATCAGGACCCGAGGTGACGGCGCGTGCAGGTGTTCCAAGCGCGACCATAGACGTCGCAGGGGGAGGCCAACACCCCCCCTGACCTGAGAAGACCCACGGAAGCTGGCCGGCATCAGTAATAGTATTGTCAGTTCCCGCGACTCCCGACGTAGGTAAGAGATGGAACACTGAGGTGGTTTTTAGTCAGTAAGAGTATGACAGACCCTTTCGCCCGCCCCAAGAAAGAGAAATTTCCACAACGGACCCAAAAAAGGCGTTGAACCATGGTCTAACCAACATAATGACCGCTTACGACTATTAAAAAAAAACATTTTTCATTAAAGTCTTGATGACTTTGTGACAATGTGGTTAATTTTGAACCGCATGTCACTTTCGATGAAAAATACCTCAACCTCAACGCAAACCTAGTTATATCAACGCGTTCGACCCGCCAGCGATCGTTCAGGTTCGTGCGGCACTTGACGCAAATGGACCAAATATTGTTTTGATGCTAACGTTAAAAGCTGCTGCTAACTCACTCAGCTGTAGATTGAGTATCGTCAGCTTCCACTATCGCCTTTAATTTGCCGATGTTGACTTTAGTTTTTGGGGATTCATTTTTAAGATCAAAATTTCCATTTCGGAAACTTTCAAACCAATAACGAGTCGTGCACGTTTGTAGTATTAACTCCATAGTGTTTTTTAGATTTCTATGGTTAACTCCGTACACGTAATTAATGTTGCGAGCCGTTTGTACGGCATTGCGACCACGACGGAACTCGTATTCCATAATTACTTGTATTTTTATCGTGTCCATCGTGGTGTCCATCAATATGGATACGATAAAAACAAATGTGAAAACAAAACACTACTATTTGTTCAATAAACAAATGACTGAATTCGAAAATAATAGTGTTAAAATAAATTTAATTTGTATTTGTAGAATGTATTGCAGCCATACATAAATTACGTTTCAAATGGCCAGTATTGTAAAACGGCAACTTCATAGGTACCTAATAAAGAAGACAAGAAGTTGGAAAAGGAAAGTTGCGCAGAAAAAAACTCGTAGCCTAATTTTACTAAGTACTAGAAATATTCTCTGAAGAAATTACACTGCGTATGTAAAGATAGGGTAATGTCAGACCTTGATCGTCACAGTTTATGGAAAACCTAACACCCTGCGATAGTCTGTTCCAAGAATAGCTTATGCATTCAGGTGCCAGTAATGTAATCGAGTGCAGTGGAGTGCACACCTAACTGGTCCTGGCACATGACTAAACCTATTAATAGGTTCTGAAACCTACAGATAAATCGGACAAAGTAGGTACCTACTTACCTTTCAAAAATGTGGTTTTCAATAATCACATAAGTATTTTATGGGCAAGAATCGCATGCTTGATAATAGACCAGACTGACCTAACTAAAAAAAGTAGGTACATACTAGTTTTTTGGGAAATTGTAAAAAAACGCTTTTGCAATCAGGACCTTCCTTACATAATGGTTAATGGTTTAGTTTATATCTCCATCTAGGAACTACCTAGGTATCGAAAAAATCCAACAAGATGGATGACGATGAAACGCCTGTCTCTTTGTTTATCTAACTCATCTTGGACCTAAATCGCAATCGGATAGTTTATTAAGCGTCTGCAATGGTCATGCATTGATTTACTTGATTTAACAAACGCATAAATTAATTAGTTACTATATTTTAATCTATGTGGAGTACACGTAGATCTCCCTAGCTTGATAAGAATAAGAGGTTATGAAAACATTGTTCTTCTGACTGATGCAGAAATCACTCATATTAGTTCTACTGAGACCGATTACCCGTTATCTAACGACGCACTAACTGCCGCTTAATGTTTACTAATTAGTAGAAGACTTAATTAAAGTTCAGAAGAAGAACGCAATTAACAACGCACGTGCGCGTGAACACGGTGCCACCGCGTCTCGCCGTTACTGGTTGTAAAGGTTAAAAGTCAAAATTATACGCAGGTTACGAGTTACCGTGCAGGTTTGTTATACATTTCTGAGTCAATGAGAAATAAACGAATACTGTGCTGTGAAAACGCAGTTGGATACACAACTAATGTTTTGAACGAATGGCATTCACTCACTGTGTCGCCGCCGAACGTTGGCAGGGGCTGGACAACTGCCAGATCGCGCGCTAATCTCCGCAGCAATCATTCAAAACCGCACCCAAACAAATCCAAACTTTACGACTCCACAAAAAAGCGAACATTACGAGGTGTGAGTGTGACCGGTTCTACAAACAACAATAAGACGGTAAAGCTGGTGATTGATGACCGTCTGTCTGATCGCTTTTCGACTGCCATCTGCAATTCGTGAGTCACCGCGATATGCTTACGCTGTTTTCGTTAGCACCGTTTAATATTTCCTGCAAAATTGAAAAGAAAAGTAAAGAAAAAGCATTTCGCCCGCCAGGACAAGGACACACAAAAATACATTATAAAAAAGAAACTAAAATTGGTCCTGTAACATTTAAAAAAAAACGTCACAGCGCTGATATTCTGATAGGGCCCAATGTGACTGCCCTGTTGGTCTCGTAGTTTGCTGAACATGGAGTCTTGGCTGTTTTTGCCAGATCGGGAAACGTGTTATTAGATTTTTCCATTATGAATAGGATATAATATGATAGGAATTTCTTAGTAGTAGCATGGAGTTAGCAAGTTGGCGATGTGACTTCCCCGTGATCTCTCTCCGGTCGTTTCAGATTGCCATCCCATCTGACTATGAGACGTACATACCTAGTTATATTATTTTAAATTATTTATTATTATTTTCAATGAAACTAACTAAGGGCCGAGGCGTCGAGCCCTTAGTTTCATTGAAAATAATAATTGCAGAGAAAGCATTGTAGAGAAAGTACACGTGTGCACTATAAAAATATCTCCCGTGTCGATGGATAGTCTTCGCCCGCCGCCATGATCAAAATTCGGTCCAAATAACTGCAATATCATCTTACTTATACGCAGTGGAACGTTCAAAGAACAATCTAATTGCAAACATAGCTATTATATTTTACACTAGCACTTTGCCCGCGACTTTGTCCGCGTGAATTTTCTCAAAGATCCCTAACATTTTGATAATGCATTGTAGCATTCAGAAATAAAGTAGCTTCCTATTGGTGAAAGAATTTTTGAAATTGGATGGGTAGTTTCAGAGATTACCCCCTACATACAAACCTACAAACAAATTTTACTTCTTTATATTATTAGTATAGATTTATGCCGAGAAAAGACAAGCATTAAATAATGATGACTATTTGGTGTAAATTAATTGTAATGAAGTGTGCTATTTTAAAGACTGACTCGCGAACGTAAAGCAACAGGTGAACATTGGTGCGCAAACAGTTTACGTGACAGTGGAGGGAGTCGAAGACGAGAGTAGCAAAGTATTTTAAGACATAAGGTTCATATTATTTTTGTTACCTGATATTATAACTACCTGATGACTGCGCAGTCTTTCATCATGATATTAATATCAGTGAACAACTGCGTCGCAGCTTTGGATTGCTTAGGAACTCAAGTTAAGCATTTAACTGACTTACATATTAATGTAAGAGTTTAAATGTAATGTATATATGTTTGGTGAAAACTAGTTTTATGTAGGTAGGTACCTAATGCATGCATGATCTTAAGTTAGGTCATGTAAATTTAATATGTAATACAGGCCCTAGAAAAAACCTTTTCATCCAGGTAAATCTACTTTCAAAAGTGTTTGTAGTTGTAGGTAGTTACTCTGACAGGTTCTTAATTAATCAAAGGTAACTCTATCCTTCTGCATGCGTTTACTTTTCTTGTAACTGGGTAGCAAAAAGTTCGATTTTTTTATGACAAAAAAAAATACTGAAGCAAGTAGCAATATTGTTTTGTGTTATATACATAATTTAGCAGATATATCTACCGTTTGTAGAAGGATATCTAAGGTATGTAGTACATAGGTACTGTAACATATTAACTGTGAATTTTTGCACAACAACGGCCAGACTGGATGTGTGGGGCGGGCGCTCAGACCAATATTGGTCTGTGGGCGGGCGTTAGTTATTGCACTTACAGCCGTAAACGTCTATACAACAATACGGCCTTATTGCGGTGTACCGGGTCTTAACCGACAAAGACTTCATAATTTGCCTTGCATTTTTACATTGCCAATTAGATGAACTAAGGTCTAATACCACACATGGATAAAACCATAAACTGCTAGGTACGATAACCGGACACTGTCCCCTAAACAAACACCTATACACCATAGGTGTGACAGATAGCCCTCTGTGCAGGGGATGCATGGAGGCGGAAGAAACGCCACAGCACGTGCTCATGGAGTGCAGGAGCGTGGCGGATCAACGGGCACAGATTCTCCGGTCTCCAGCATCACTATCGGAAGTCTGCAGCGACCTGAAAAGGCTGCTCGCCTTCTGGGATGAGCTGGGATGGCTGGAGTAAGAGGAGAGACAGTTTTTCACGTACAATGGCCCAATCAAGTGGCTAAGTGCGGAAAAGGGCCCAGTTAAACTAACTAACTAAAACCATAAACTGTTTGCTCGGGATCATCATCTTTCCCAACTATGTTGAGGCCGGCTTCCAGTGTAACCGGATGCAGCTGAATGCCAGTGTTTGACATGGAGCGACTGCGTGTCTGACCTCTACAACCCAATATGGGTAACACCATACCCCTTGGTAAGACTGATTGTCAGACTTTCTGGCTTTTGACCACCCATAGCGACAGATTGATAGCCGGGACCGACAGCTTTGCGTGATTTTCGATGCAGGGTGGGGTCTCAGGTATGAATTGGAAGGTCACTTATTCACGGCCAGACCGCGGCTGTTGAAGCAAATTGTGTAATTTTTATGCAATAATATTTACAAAGTAAAACGAATTTAGCACACGGAAAACACCCCTGAAAATATAGACGATAATAATTTCAAAAACAAAACAGCTTTTACTGACGAAACATCTTCACGTGATTTCAAATAACGTCTCACCGGTGTCTGTTCGTAGTTTCTGTCTGGCAAACACTTCACAGTCGACCCAGAAACACTTGGCTTGGCAGTTTACACCGTAGGACAGGGTTCAATGCTCTATCAAAAGAAGATCAACAATTTGGGATCGTATAATTACCGCTTACATAATGAGTTATTTAGGTGTCTGGACTCCGACATTCGTGTGAGTCGCACACGTTGACTGCGCAATAAATATTGTTTTTCCCCGAAACATAAGAGGAAAGTCGTTTTAAATTTGTTTTGTCTAAAAGAGATAAAAATACAACATTTAATATAAAAAAACCGATGATACATACGTTCGTGATTTTTTTTTTATTTCTGCTTTTGCAATTGTGAGGTACTTAATGATAGACCAACTTGCTGGTTACTGAGATAAGGTCCAGTGACCCAAGTATCTTCTCTCATTAAATATGAATTCTTGCAGTACTTAAGTAGGGAATCTAACCATTTTATATGCATCGATATAAATATTAGGAGTCGAACGGTTCACGTGTCAGTAAAACGATCACAGACTGCGGGGCGGCGGCGGCCGACGACCGCAACCGCATTAATGATGCAAATGCATATGCACATAGCTAGCTACAACTATTACTTCTAGCTGACTAGACCACTGCTAGCGATACATATATTGTTACAAAAATAAAGACCAGATTATTGCCCTACTACAACTACTGCAAAGTCTCCTCTCATGCAGAATAGATATTGAGCATTGATCAGCACACTTGCTCAAAGTGGATGGCAGATTTCCAACTTACTATTATAAGTCGGTTTTTTTATGATGTTTTCCTTTAACCATGTCTAAGTCTAAGATTACCTTGCGAATCAGTTAGTGCGTGAGCGACTGGCCAGGACATGGCTGGAGGTGGACCACCGCGTTGCCCAATTAATATGCCCATCATATCTTATGGGAGTGTTCTTTCAGTTCTTTGGCAGAATGACGAAAACACAATAATATTATGGTAGACTAGCTGATACCCGTGTTATGTCGTTACTTGCGGAACCCTAAATTCCTGAGACAATGACAACAGCGCGGTGCGCTTTTCACCTTGAGATTCGCTGCCTCAGCAATTCGGCATCGTGAGACCGAAAATTGTGTAACAACAGTGAATAATATTAATTTAGTGTATCAGTGAATCACTCTTGTTTCTCACATCGAACATTTGTCACGCGTATTAGTTTTTAGCAACCTAATTGTAATAATTGCATTAATTAAATACTTTTAAGTAAATTGTATCGGTTTCTTTTGCACCCTCGACGGCAGCCGAACGTAATTGGCGCAGTCGGTAGGATGCTCGCGGTCGGTTTCGCGTAAAATAACGAAGATTTCCGTAATCGTTGAGCCGCCCGTGCGTCTATCCAGTCGCTCCAGAGTATCCCGAATCTACACGTCGTGCTGTATCGAGGAATCCAGACATTGATTACGCAAAGGGGCTGATATAATGTTCATGTAAGTACATTAGATTATTTCTAGTGACCGCTTACTCCTAGCCTGTACCTACTAATATAACTTTCCAAAATTTTCTTTCCACGAAAATCTAGGAACACAAGGGTAGTTAGTGGTAGTAGAGAATTAGCGATAGATTCTAGAAGAAATATTAATTTAGATACATTATACGAGGACTCGGAATCGTTTTCTGAGAAAATGTCTTTGGATTTAGATACCGTATTTAAAGCATTACGATTGGTACCCGAGTTTGACGGGAACCCGAATGTGCTGGCTAGGTTTATTCAATTGTGTGACCATTTAGTTAAAGAATATTATAATGTTCAAGGTGGTTCTGAATTAATTAACTCTGCACTTATTAATGGTATTTTAAATAAAATTGTGGGTTCCGCCGCTCGCTTAATAAACTCGAATGGTTTAGCAAGTGATTGGAATGGCATTCGTAGAGCATTAATAGGTAACTTTGCTGACCAAAGGGACGAGACCGCTCTTTATAGCGATTTATCTCTTTTAACACAGGGCTCAAACACTCCGCAAGAGTTCTATGAACGTTGTCAGAATCTTTTTAGTACAATAATGTGACGTATGTTTCCCTACATGACATCGTAAAGACTACTATAGACGCTAAAAGGGATTTATATGAGAGATTAACGCTCCAGGCGTTTGTGCATCTGCAAAGCCATAATGATCGTTTACCCGATAAAAGAATGAAAATAATTTAGTTGCTGAAATGAATCACCAAATACCTAAGTTTAAATAAGCAGTGGGTTTCGCGTAGTTCAAACGTTACAGATAAAATAGTAGAGAACCAAGTTAAAATCGAGAAAATTGTTAATTCTATTTTAGCCAGCAATGTTAGACATGAAGCAGACACCATTCAATATGCTCATTTGGCACAATTACTAATGATATTAGGAGATAACATAGATAATTTGTCTAAAGAACTCTACAAATTGCAAAATTTATAAGCATTTATTAGGGCTAAAAGTATTCATAATTCTATATTTCACTATTCTATGTGAAATAATGAATAGATTAGATACGTTATATAATAAGGATCAATTCCTAGATATTAGTTTCTGAGAATATTTTGACATAATTAGACTAGGTTATTATTACAATAGGAATGAAATAGTGATAGTTATGAAATTTCCAATTCTTTATCCTACTAACTTTATCCTATATAAATTATCCCTGGCTCCTAATCGCGACAATAAGGTCCTGATTCCAACTTGTCCTTTCATAGCGGTTCACGAAAAAGATCTATTGTACATGGAGACTGAATGACCGAAGTATAGCCACGGTCACCTTTGCGAGGATAATTTAAGTCATCATCATGGCAGAGAATCCGATTGTATCCAGCATCTTATATTACATCAGAAAATAAATGAGTCCTGTCAATTTACATCAGTTATCCTGTCTTCTGAAGCTATGGAGCAGCTAGACGACCAACACTTTATTGTGAGCTTTCCTAAACCTACGAAAGTTAGCTTAACTTGTTCCGAAGATAACTATACAATGCTGAAAGGAAGCTACTTATCAATCATACCTAAAGGCTGCGTGTTAAGAACTACAGCATTCACTGCGAGCAATCGTCATGATCAAATTAAGGGAAAGATATTGAAAATTATGGACTTACCAATAATAAAGGAAAATTCGTATGATGTACCAATGAAAACTATAAAACTAGATACCATTGACCTTGGCAGTTTGCATTCAGCCAACTCTGAAATCGCTCTACAAGATCCTGTAACGCTACAGTCGTCGAACACCGAAGGTATATACCACACTACTATACCGCTATACATTCTACTATCCGGTGCATGTGTTCTGACTATCACCATTATACTTTGTCGTCGTAGATTGAACAAACTACAAAAAACCACTGATGAAATAGACATTAAGTCTGAGGAAAAGGAAGCCTGCACCACTGAGATTGATCCAGCTTCGCCATCGACACTATTTTCGACAAGAGTTTTCAAATAGTTGCCGATCTCGCGGAGGGAGATGTTATGTCGTTACTTGCGGAACCCTAAATTCCTGAGACAATGACAACAGAGCGGTGCGCTTTTCACCTTGAGATTCGCTGCCTCAGCAATTCGGCATCGTGAGACCGAAAATTGTGTAACAACAGTGAATAATATTAATTTAGTGTATCAGTGAATCACTCTTGTTTCTCACATCGAACATTTGTCACGCGTATTAGTTTTTAGCAACCTAATTGTAATAATTGCATTAATTAAATACTTTTAAGTAAATTGTATCGGTTTCTTTTGCACCCTCGACGGCAGCCGAACGTAATACCCGCGACTTCGTCCGCGTGATTGTCGGTTATCAGCAGAGGTTTAATTATTTTTGCATGGAACCCTTTCTTTTCTAACTACTTACTTACTTACTTTCATATACATTTAGTTAAAAGCTGTTATTTTGACATAACAAACAGACACTTCGATTATTTATTACTAGCTTCTGCCCGCGATTTCGTACGCGGATCCTGTTGCTTATGCCAGCGACAACGGGGTCGGCAAAATCTGTCTGTGTCGTAGTCTGATGTCGAATTCTAAGAGCCCGGGGACGGGAAAGCAACGGGATGCGCGAAATGATTCGAGACGTTCAAAAAGTACAATTTTGAATCATACCTCCGATGGCGGAATATGTGGTGTTGAGGACAGAGGACTAATCTAGTAGCAATGAATGAAAAACACGCAAACACTACTACACGATTTATTGTCGGTAAATCCACAGGTTTTAAAACTATTACATTCACTGATTTCGGGCAAGGATGGCCGCAGTTCAACAATTCTATCTAAAAACGCGGTTAAGACTTACAGAACAAGTGCACTCGTTCGTATCTGGAAGAGAACAGACAGCTACAATTGAAATGTGGGCGGAAGTTTACAATCAACATCCGGTTCCAGAACTTTCTAGAATATTCGAACAGTTGGTACAGTGCTGCCTCTAGTGTCGAGAGGCGACTACTACGACATTCATTCATGATATTACAATAACTCATTGATAAAACAGCGCCTCCTGTGTCGAGAAGCGAGCAGTTAATCGATATTTATGCGTAAGCCGTTCATTGAAGCTGGCGCCCTCTAGTGGTGAATATCACAAATAAACCTCCTCTGCTTCCACCACGCGATAACAGGGGGCGCTAGTGTATATCAGTCACATTTCTCCCGCCGTGTACATACAAAAATGTACATAATTTATACAACTAGTGACTGGTATACACTTCCCAATATTGACAATAGAATGCAATTAACAATTCAATGAATTACAAGATAACAATATCGCACATTTATACATAATTATAACAATTAATACATAATTATAAAGTTAAGGGTAGTCACTCCAGAATCCTTGCTCTGCTATATATTAAATCAAATTTGAAATAAAAAAAAAACTCCTTCTCATAGCAGAATGCTGAAGTGACGCCAAGAAAGGAGACACATAATATGAGAACTTATTCTATTCTAAATCAGTGTCTACAATACAATGCATGATGACAACTAAGTTTCTACTGGTATAACGACGAGACGTTTAACAGGACGGCGCATTACACCACTCTTGGTTTTGACGTCGACAACTCTTACGACACCATCCGCACCTGGGTACATGCGTTCGACTCTCCCCTTTGGCCATATGTTTCTTGGTAAGTTTGGGTCTACTACGACAACCAAATTGCCCACCTTGACCGTGTCGCCGCGTCCATGCGGCTCCCGCCGGTTTTGAAGCGTAGGCAGTACTTCGCGTACCCATCATTGCCAAAACAAGTCCGCTAGTCGTTGTGACGCTCTCCAATGTGAATGGCGTAGTTCATCCGGCCTTGTGAAAATCCCTGGCAACGGGACTTTAGAGGGCGCGCCGAGCAGAAAGTGGTTAGGCGTCAAGGCTTCTTCATCTTCTGGGTTAACTGATACATGGGTCAATGGTCGGGAATTGACCGTGTGTTCTACCTTTGTCAGAAGTGTGTGAAGCACGTCTTCATACGGATGCCGATCGATAAGTGTAGCATTTAATGCGGCCTTTACCGTGCGTACCAGCCTTTCCCATGCTCCGCCCATGAACGGCGCTCCTGGTGGAATGTAGCGCCAGTTGATGTGACGTACCTCTGCTTCGTGTTGAAGTGATTCTAGGGCGGCCTTACGGAGCTCAGCGTCTGCCCCGTGG
This sequence comes from Charanyca ferruginea, assembly GCA_947361185.1. Classification (NCBI taxonomy): domain Eukaryota; kingdom Metazoa; phylum Arthropoda; class Insecta; order Lepidoptera; family Noctuidae; genus Charanyca; species Charanyca ferruginea. The sequence goes on from OX376070.1 coordinate 10,805,648, forward strand.
AAATTGGTGCCATTATCACTCCAAATAACTTCAGGACATCCACGACGTGCCATCATACGCCTCAAAGCGAGTATAGCGGCATCTGTTGATAACGAGGCGGCAACTTCTAAATGGACAGCACGCGTAGTTAGGCTTGTGAACAATGCCACATAGCGCTTCTCGTGATGTCTCGCTATTGTGACGGATAGTGGCCCGAAGTAATCCAGTCCTGTGTGTGTGAACGGACGTTGATGGTGTGCCAGTCGACAGGGTGGTAAGTCGCCTGTTAGTGGCTCTGGCGGCACGGCTCGACGTAGTCTACAAGGTTGGCAGAGCCTTATTACTGCACGGACGGACGGCCTTAAACGTAGAATCCAATAGCGTTGTCGTATTTCGTTCACGATGCATTCCACGCCACTGTGGTGTAACTTTTGATGAATCCAGTCTATGTACAAGCGGCAGTAACGGTGATCGCCGTCTAGTACTGCTGGTGACTGTGTTTCTTGTGATATTTCAGCTGCTGCTGCGATGCGCGAGCGTATTCTCATTATCTTGTGTTCGTCGACTGTCAGAGATAACCGCTTCAAACGGCTGTCAGCTGGTACCGTTCTCCCGCCGGTGAGAAGACTCAATTCATTTATGAAACTTTCTTCCTGTATAGCACGTGTCCACAGGAGCTCGGCCTGACGTGTGTACTGTGTGCCAAGGGGTATGTAGACCGTTGGTGTAACGTTGAGGCGGCTCTGCGCTCCGGATCGCTTTCTCGTACCTTCCCGTTGCTTCACCGTCCAGGGCCTCAAGTCTGCTATTAATAATAGTGTCAGAATGGTCTATCATTGGTTTCATAATTGTTGATTTTGACAAGTTTGGTAATCTACTATTATAATGGCGTCATTATGACTTTCCATTGGTCAACCACTGACACGCCATTAAAAGAAATGATATAGAATGGTAATCTTGTACAAAATGACAAATGAATGACTGACTCAGGCGGTAATCTGCTAAAATTTTGACAGTTCCCTTGATCAGTGACCTACCATTAGAACGTCATTGTGCAGTCATTGCTTTTAATTCGACCGACCAATGGTCGACCATCATGAATTTAGCAGATTACGAACTCTTAGCTAAATGACAATGGAATCGTGTTGGAATGACAAAATTATAAAAATAGTAGACTTGGCCCCCTGTTCGGGTCGTCTACATTTGCGCCTTTATTGCGTTTGCAGGTAGCTGCTGTGGTGTGAACTCGAAGTCGGTCGATGAATTGAAGAACGCGGGCCGTGGCCCGGATGAGTCGTAGCCAGGAAGAGAAACGTGTGACGTTAGGTAGCGCCTCTATCAAGGTCGACCGTTCGAGCGCAGCAGCAATAATGACACGCTCCTCACCCGTGTCGATGTAGGGATGTGAGTCTGTTTCCTGCGGCCAGGCGTTTTCGTTGTCATAAAGAAACGAAGGACCGACGTACCAGCGGTGGCTTGCAGTGAAGTGAGCCGGTGTATCGCGAGTCGAGTCGTCGGCGTCATTGTGAGCGGTGGGGACCCAGCGCCATTCACTTCGCTCGGTGGTTTCTTCTAATTCTGCTACTCGGTGCGCGACGAACGGTTCGAAAGCGCGCGCGCCAGCGCGCAGCCACGCTAGTTCAGTGCGCGAGTCGGTCCAGAAGACTCGACGGTCGGCGCGACGATCGTGCTCTTCTTCCACGCAGCGTGCTAGTCGCCCGCCCAGCACAGCAGCCTGTAATTCAAGTCTAGGTATTGATGTGACTTTAAGAGGCGCAACGCGCCCTTTCGCTACCGCGAGCGACACATTTACTTGCCCTATGCCGTTCACTGAACGCCAATATGCTGCCGCGGCATAGGCTCGTTCGCTCGCGTCCACGAATACGTGCAATTCTACTCTAATCGCGTCATTATAACCCTGGTGACGACGTGGAATACGAACGCCTTTCAATATCTGTAGAGCAATCAACCAGTCGTGCCATTTACGTTCTAGACTTTTAGGTAGGCGCTCATCCCAACCGATTTTTAAACGCCAAGCGTCTTGCAATATGCACTTTGCTTGTGTTGTGAAAGGCGCGGCTAGTCCCAGCGGGTCATATAAAGACATTGTCGTCTTTAATAACTGACGTTTCGTAACCTGCTTGCTCAAATAAGAAGGGTCTACTTTCCTGAAGTTGAATCCTAAAGTGTCATTCTGGTGTCGCCAGATAAGACCGAGAATCTTCTCCTCCTTGTTGAGCACAGTGTCCTTCACCACGAGCTCGGTCGCGAGACCAGCGACAGCGGTTGGCTCGTTGGACGCCCACTTCCGCAACACAAAGTTACCTCGCCGATGTACCGCGTCGACTGCTTTAGATACTCGGTTCGCTTCTTCTGCGTTGTCGAAGCTCTGTAAAAAATCATCCATATAATGATTCCGTACTATAGAGTTCACTGCCTCGGGGTAGTCAGCTTCATGAACATGTGCATTATGGTTTTTTACGTAAATCGCAGTGCACGGGGAAGAGGTCGCACCAAACAATACCGTTTTCATTCTATATTCGATGGGCGTTAAGGTCGTATCATCGCGCCATAGAAAACGAAGTGCATCTCTGTCTTCCACTCTCACCATTATGCGTAGAAACATATCTTTTATGTCTGCTGAAATGGCGACAGGTTTTTGTCTGAATCGCATTAACACGCCAAGGAGTGATTGTAGTAGATCAGGACCAGTCAGAAGATAATCATTGAGGCACACTCCATGCGTGCGTGCTGCTGCGTCATACACAATTCTGACCTTACCCTGTTTAGATGGATTCATTACTGGAAAATGTGGTAAGTACCACTTGTACCCGCTAGATGGCGTTGGCAGTGCTAGTTCTGCATACCTATTTGATATCAGCGCCTTCATCTGCTCTGAATATTTTTGTTTCAGAGTTTGGTCTTTGCGTAAACGGGATTCAGTGCTTTGTAGTCGACTGAGCGCGGAAGCGTAGTTGTCTGGAAAACACCTACCTTCATTCTTCCATTTATTATGGAAGAATGAAGGCCAGTCTTGTAACCGCCTTCAGGCAGAGCACGTGTAGTTTCCTCTAGTATTTTTAATGCTCTCACCTCTGGGTCTGCTTGCGGGCGACGTGGCTGCACGCCTAATGATTCCAGGCTAAAATGTTCTTGTATGAGCCTATCTATAGATTCGTCTGTACTTACATGACCGCAGCGTTCTCCAATCTGTGGTAATACATGTACTTTTTTCAGGCTGCAGGTTTTACCATGTAAAATCCAGCCGAGCGGTGTGCGTGACGCTACTGGTTGATCCTTTGTACCTACTCGAGCTTCAGAGGCGAGCAGGAGTGCCCAGTTGTCTTGGCCTATCAAGACAGTTGGTACGCCAGCCTCATATGCTAGCTGCTCGACTATAGGTGTCAGGTGCTCGTAGCCTGCCAGGTCATTTACGCGTATCGACTGGCCTGATAATTCAAGTCTGTCGATGGTTCTGGCTTCGATGTCGATACCTTTGGTTGTGTATTTTCCCCGTATATTTACCTTGACTCGTTGCGAGTTCGTAGCGTCAATGCGCGCTCCTGCTACGGCCTCGATGTAAAATGGCTCGTTTGAACCTTCTGCGCCTATCTGCTGCGCGACGTCACTAGTAAGTAGAGTTATTGTCGATCCATCATCCAACAAAGCAAATGTGTCTACTTTACCGTTTGGTCCCGATAGTGTCACTGGCACTACTTTCAGCAAAACTTGGTTGTACGTGCGCGGCGTGCTCGTATTATTGACGACCGTGTGCAGCGCGATGTCACCTCCTGGCGCTGAGTCATCCCGCGACGCTACGTGCCCGGTCACTGTGACACGAGGACGCTCTTCTGGGTCGTTTGCGGTACACATTCCCCGTCTACTGTCACTGTGCAGTAGCCTGTGATGATAATGCTCGCAGTCTTGCACTTCACACTGCTTGGTTCTGCATCTATGCTTCCACGTTCGTCGGTTTAGGCACCTGAAACATAATTTATTTTTACGTTCGGTTTCCCATCTGTTATCAACATTTTCCTAAAATTAGAACATATAGCCACGCTACTACAATTGCTGTTGCATATCACACACGGTGTTTTATCGGTCTCTGCTATTTTAAATGTCTTGTGAGCCGGTCGTTGTGAACGGTCTCGTCTATGTTCCCCCTCAGCTGAGGCGTGACGCGCATTGAGATCGGCCTCTCTGTCGAGAAATCGTCCCAACACCACTAGGCCGGGCTCTGCGTCACCCGCAGCCATCTCATAATCGTACCACCGGCTCCTTAGCGTAACTGACAACTTTTCTGAAATTGCGGAAATCATCTCCGGGCTATATAAATATTCTGTTTTATTTAGAGCTTGCACCGCGGCAATTGCGTTTGTGACCTTCGACGCAAACACACATATATCTGTAGGGTTGTCTGATACTTTAGGTAACTGACGTAATTTATTTAATTCGTAAGTTATTAATGCGTTGGGTCGTCCAAATCGAGATTCTAACCTTTGCATAATTTGATCGGCCGAAGATCCTAGAAATAGGCATTTAACTGCCTCTAACGCTGTCCCTCTCAGGGATTTTCTAAGACGGGCCAAGTTCCCTGCCTCTGTGTGAGCTGACGCAGACTCCTTATACGCTGCTTTAAAATGCAGCCATTCGCCGGGGTGGCCACTATAGATAGGTAAATCAAATTCATACCTGCCGGCAGCGGGTTTGCCCCGCGCTACCTCTAATAATGCCTGAGTCAGTCCTTGCAGCAGGCTCCCCTCGTCGCTACGTTGCGGCGAGGGCGGCGGTGCGTCGTTTGACGTCATGGGTTGTGACTGCGGCGGGCGGATGTGGTCTCGGTGTTCACTGAGCGTGTCTGCGACGTCCGTCTGACGTTTCGATGTCGCAGTCGAGCTTCCCTCCAATAATTCTTCGTCTGCTGATTCTGCTTCCAAGAGTGCTAACCTAGCGGCGGCGAGTTCCAATCTCGCTCGCGCCAACACCTTCCTATCGGTTTTCGTCTCGCCTCGTGGTTTTCCGTGTGGAGGTGTCGTCGCCCCAGGGCTGTGAGGTTGGGTCTGGTCCGACTCTGTGATGGAATAGTTGGGCGGGTCTGTCGGTCCCACCGCTGTCGCCAATTCCATGGAGGCGGACTCGTCCCCTTCCGTGGCCGCTGTGGCGGGTTCATGCCTACCGCGTGTTTTCACCATGTCGACGGTATTGTATCACCACACTACCACTTCGCGTAAGATTAAACCAAGCTATACCTGCCCGAATACGGCTCGCGAGGACCACTGATGCAATCTCGCTCGAAGGACCACTGTTGAGGACAGAGGACTAATCTAGTAGCAATGAATGAAAAACACGCAAACACTACTACACGATTTATTGTCGGTAAATCCACAGGTTTTAAAACTATTACATTCACTGATTTGGGGCAAGGATGGCCGCAGTTCAACAATTCTATCTAAAAACGCGGTTAAGACTTACAGAACAAGTGCACTCTTTCGTATCTGGAAGAGAACAGACAGCTACAATTGAAATGTGGGCGGAAGTTTACAATCAACATCCGGTTCCAGAACTTTCTAGAATATTTGAACAGTTTGTACAGTGCTGCCTCTAGTGTCGAGAGGCGACTACTACGACATTCATTCATGATATTACAATAACTCATTGATAAAACAGCGCCTCCTGTGTCGAGAAGCGAGCAGTTAATCTATATTTTATGCGTAAGCCGTTCATTGAAGCTGGCGCCCTCTAGTGGTGAATATCACAAATAAACCTCCTCTGCTTCCGCCACGCGATAACAGGGGGCGCTAGTGTATATCAGTCACATGTGGCGTAGTCAATCATAGGAGTACTTATACGTAAATGAACTCCGTTCCTTATCAACCCAAGGAAGGTCGCCATGACCTACGGCTATATCTTGAGACACATCCGATTCTTCAGATGATATCGACATTCTGTTCAGAGAATGTCGAAGTCGATCAGAATTGAAACGTTCGTTGCGCTCTTCTCTTCATGCCGTACTCCAGCAATTCATTTTCTCTCACTTTCTAACTGATTATGAATATTTTGTTGTGTGCGTGTTCGGGACAATCTATACTATAATGTTACAAAGCTGAAGTTTGTTTGTTTGTTTGGTTGAACGCGCTAATCTCAGGATCTACTGGTTCGAATTAAAAAAATCTTTTTGTGTTGGATAGTCCATTTACCGAGGAAGGAGATGTGCGAATACGCTGAGAACTCAAGCGTGATTCTGTATCGGTAAACGTTTCCGATTCGCGAGACAATGCATGTCGCTCACGATCAACGGACAATCGCGCATCACGTTCCGCAGCAGATGCGTAGATACGTTGAGAACCCAAGCGCAATTCTCTATCCGTGAACGTCTCCGACTCGCGAGACAATGTATGACGTTCACGATCAGCGGTCAGTCGCGCATCATATTCTTCACTGGTCTCTAGAGACCTGGATGTAGATGCGTAAATACGCTGAAAACGAAGGCGTGCTTCGCGATCTGAAGAGGTTTCCACGGAGCGAGTTGCAGCCTGATGTTCTCGAACAGCATCAAGTCTCCCTTAACGCTCTTCGGTAGATTCTTGGGATCTTATGATCCTCAATCTTTTAGCTCCTTTGGAACATTGGGAAAGATTTGACCTCTTTCTAGGCATGGTTATAGTTTTATTGTGAAGATACCTGAACAATTAAAATCTAAGTGACTGCTCTCCTGCGTTACCGGGTAAGCTACCGTGTCACGAAGATAAATGGAAAAGGAAATTAAACACCCAAATAACATAAGCCCGAAGGCATATTTATTCGATAAAATATAAAAATAAATGGGAATTTTGGCCAGTAGAGTCAAATTTTCAATGATATACCATCGTCATCAAAAACTACTCCCAGCTTATGTTATTTTATAAGATACAGTGAAATTAGTGATAGCTTTGATTTTCACATCAGATGTTTCTGATCTTCGATTTTTATAAGTCAACAGGAAATGCCCATCAGACCGAACAACTTTTGCTAAGACGTCTTTCCTATATATTATGTGTCATGGTGTAGCTGGGGTCTTGGAGTTCCACATCAGGTGTCACAGATCTTCAAATTTATTCTCTTAGCAGAAAATACTCATCACGTGGAACAATTTTTGCTATGGTACCATTTTTGTATCTCTTATACACTCGGCGTCACAAAAATCGCACCTTTTCGAAAATAAGTTTAAAACATGTCCCGCCAGTAACGAATACATTAAACCCAATTAATATTGGTATCAATTAAAAGTATGTTTAACGACCTTTAAATTAACAACAGTTAGAATTCCTAAACACAACAGATCACATTAGCACGTAACGTTAAAAAAAATGTTGTCAAAATACGCATTACAACGGTCACTAATTGCACCTCCCTACAAGGGTATAAAACGGGCGACCCGGGTTAAATGTGGGTCATTCGCTATTCAACCTTTGAAGTGAACACACGTGAACAGCTACAGCAAGAAAAATACCCCAGAAGATGGATACCACTGCAGATGAAGCCGCTCAAGTCATTGCACTACTGCAATCAGGGATGCGGCAATGTGATGTTGCTCGGCAACTGAACTTGAGTCGTTTTGCCGTTCGACGAGTGTTCCAACGTTTCCAAGAGACTGGTGGCTATATCCGAAGACGTGGATCTGGAAGACAACGGTGCACATCCGAAAGAGACGATCGCTTCATTGTTTCGACGTCTTTACGTAATCGGTTCTCCAATGCTGTTGAGCTGCAACAACAACTGCGATCAGCTCGCAGAACTTCTGTAAGCGTCTCCACGATTAGAAGAAGAATGCGGGAGAAGAAAATTGCAGCTCATAGGGCTGCTACAGGGCCCAAATTGACTGCACAGCATAGGAGAGACCGGTTGCAATTTGCCCGTGACCATGTGGATTGGACAATAGACCAATGGAGGGCTGTGCTCTTCTCGGATGAGACGAGGGTGTGTCTTTTCTGCAACGACAGGCGTCGAAGAGTGTATAGGAGGCAAGGGGAACGATTCGCACAAGCCTGTATTCAAGAGACAGTGGAATACGGGGGTGGCTCGTGCATGTTCTGGGGCGGCATGTCAATCGACGGTAAAACGAACCTTGTGTGTGTTTCTCGGACTGGAAGTGCTCGCGGGCAAGGGTCGCTGACTGCTGCTCGGTACATAACAGAGATCTTAGAAGAGCAGGTTGTCCCTTATGCGGGTTTTGTTGGCAGTGGGTTCACGTTAATGCACGATAACGCCCGTTGTCACACCGCTTTAATTGTAAGAGACTACCTGCAAGAAGTTGGCATCCCTGTTATGCGCTGGCCGGCGCGAAGTCCAGACCTGAACCCTATTGAGCACCTTTGGGATGAACTGAAACGGCGACTACGGGCACGAAATCCTGCCCCTACCACTCTCCAAGACCTTCAAGATGCCGTCGTTGCAGAATGGGACAACATTCCACAAGAGACTGTTGTCACATTAATAAGGTCCATGAAAGAACGCATGGAAGCAGTCATCAGGGCTAGGGGGGGTAACACTAGGTTTTAAGTTAGTTTTAAGGACTTTGTTGTAATTTTTGCTGATAAAATAAAATTTAACTTTTTAATCATTTGCATTAGCTTGCTTTTTTTTATTCCCTGGTAAACAAAAAACCAAATCCATTGATTTATTCTGAAATTTAAATAAATTGCCTTTCCAATTATACCTTATAGTCATATGTATACCATTGATTAATAGGGTTAAAATGACTTTGAAGGGAATTCTTAAAGAGGTGCGATTTTTGTGACGCCGAGTGTAGTTTAGCTGGTCTGTTGCGGTTCTGCATCAGGTGTTCAAGTTTCCAAGATAAATTACAGCCTATATGTTGCCCAGACTTAATACCTATACAACAAAAGAAAAATCATTTAAATCCGCCCAGTAGTTCCGAAGATTAGCGTGTACAAACAAACCGACAAACAGACAGATTTTTTTTTTTGGATTCGTTCTCTATTACTGTTCCTAAACCCCCTTCAATTATTATTTTTTTAATTATTTTTTTTTAATATATTCAATGTACACACACAGTTTTGTTACTGTTTTATTATATGTATAGATTATTTGCAGGGTTTTCATTCTTTTTTGTACGGAACTCTATTTTGCTTTATTTGTCAAATGATCTATTTGTCAATATTTCACCATAACGAAACAACATTTTACGAAATATTATTTGGTCACAAATATATAGCCCGTTACTTGGTAGCAATTTTAGTATTAAATTAAAACAGTGTCATAAAAAGTCAATATGTTGTGCTACAACATTTTGTGACAGAAACGAATCGCTACAAAACCGATTTCACACACTCTTGTCTGCCCTACCTCTATAGTGTATTTTAAGCCCGCGTAGGCGCGGCGGGGTGGAACCACCTCCCGCAGCACCGGAGCCAGAAACAATGCTTGCAGGTTGCATGCTGCATGCCTGCTTGCACGCTGCATGCCTGCTTGCTGCATGCTACAGAACCGACTTCACGCAGTCTTGTCTGCCCTACCTCTTGTAACAATTCAACTACTTTATAAAATAAAAAGCTATGTAGAATTGTACGTTAGAATTTAATAGCTCTCGAAATAATGCGATGAGTATCAAAAACAGAGATATAAGAACACTAACCTAGACGCACTAGGTTAGGCTGAGATTTCCACGCTCCACACCCTGGCCGGCAAACAGGATCGGCCGAAGATAAGACTGCCGCGGTCGGCTCCTAGCTTTGGGACGGAAGTCCCCGGGGATATTAACAGTAAGACCCGCCCTGGGAGCAGCAGGCACGCGACAGCACGACGGCACGACTCAGAACTGTTACCGACTTTTGGTTGTGGACCGGTAGACTTGAAGTAAGTAAAGTATAAGTAAATCAGCGTGTTACTTAAGCGACAGCGAGATCTAGACTGACTCATTTGACAGGTTTCTTTCCTGTCCGCTCATCCGAAATTCATATTACTTTTCAAGTATTAATTCTATTTCTAGAATGCCCGTATGATCATATAGCGTGGTATTATAGTACCGGCCAGACTCAATTATTGTAGACTGCCAGTTATTTTTATTCGATTAGTGCGTATATAATTTTTAAGAACACCAGATACATTAGCGGGTGTACAGCTGTTTAGTATAAAATACAGCAATTGCAACAGTTCTTCCTAACATTTTTCATCCTAACAATCACAATTCCTAACTACTCTGTCTCTAATGTTCATAATCCGAAGCATTCAACTTCATAATGTCAGTAGCAATAAACATCTATTATACTTTTATTTGTTTTCCTATATTTTCTCAACATAACCATCTTTTACACTATTATTCAAAGTCATATCTTTTTTGTTTAGATTTCTTTTTATTCATAACTAGCTTATGCCCGCGACTTCGTACGCGGATCCTGTTGCTTATGCCAGCGACAACGGGGTCGGCAAAATCGAAGATCTGAAACGTCTGATGTCGAATTCTAAGAGCCCGGGGACGGGAAAGCAACGGGATGCGCGAAATGATTCGAGACGTTCAAAAAGTACAATTTTGAATCATACCTCCGATGGCGGAATATGTGGCGTAGTCAATCTTAGGAGTATACGTAAATGCACTCCGTTCCTTATCCACCCAAGGAAGGTCGCCATGCCCTACGGCTATATCTGAGACGCATCCGATTCTTCAGATGATATCGACATTCTGTTCAGAGAATGTCGAAGTCGATCAGAATTCAAACGTTCGTTGCGCTCTTCTTCTGTCTCTTCATGCCGTACTCCAGCAATTCTTTCTCTCTCACTTTCTAACTGATTATGAATATTTTGTTGTGTGCGTGTTCGGGGCAATGTATGATAATCTCGATCAGCAGTTAGTCGTGCATCACGTTCATCACTCGTTTCAAAAGACCTGTTAGTAGATGTGCGAATACGCTGAGAACTCAAGCGTGATTCTGTACCGGTAAACGTTTCCGATTCGCGAGACAATGCATGTCGCTCACGATCAGCGGGCAGTCGCGCATCACGTTCCGCACTTGTCTCTAGAAACCTAGAAGCAGATGCGTAGATACGTTTGGAACTTAAGCGCAATTCTCTATCCGTGAACGTCTCCGACTCGCGAGACAATGCGTGACGTTCACGATCAGCGGTCAGTCGCGCATCACATTCCCCACTTGTCTCTAGAGACCTGGATGTAGATGCGTAAATACGCTGAGAACGCAGACGTGCTTTGCGATCTGAAGAAGACTCCACGGAGCGATTTGCAGCCTGATGTTCTCGAACAGCATCAAGTCTCTCCTGACGCTCTTCGGTAGATTCTTGGGATCTTATGATCCTCAATCTTTTAGCTCCTTTGGAACATTGGGAAAGATTTGACCTCTTTCTAGGCATGGTTATAGTTTTATTGTGAAGAGATACCTGATCAATTAAAATCTAAGTGACTGCTTCCCTGCGTTACCGGGTAGGCTACCGTGAAAGGAAATTAAACACTCAAATAACATAAGCAGGAAGTCATATTTATTCGATAAAATAAAAAAATAAATGGTAGTTTTGACCAGTACAGTCAAATTTTCAATGATATACCAGTGTCATCAAAAATCAGTCCTAAACTGTTACCGCCTTCACCGCGTGGAGGTAGGTACTCCCAGCTTATGTTTTTTTTATAATATACAGTGAAATTAGTGATAGCTTTACAGTAAAATTAGTGATAGCTTTGATTTCCACATCAGATGTTTCTGATCTTCGATTTTTATAAGTCAACAGGATTTGCTCATCAGACCGAACAACTTTTGCTAAGATGTCATTCCTATATGTGTTATGGTGTAGCTGGGCTCTTGGAGTTCCACATCAGGTGTTCCAGATCTTCAAATTTATTCCCTCAGCAGAAAATGCTCATCACGTGGTACAATTTTTGCTATGGTACCATTTTTGTATCTTTTATAGTTTAGCTGGTCTGTTGCGGTTCTGCATCAGGTGTTCAAGTTTTCAAGATAAATTATAGCCTATATGTTGCCCAGACTTAATACCTATACAAAAAATGCATTCAAATCCGTCCAGCAGTTCCGAAGATTAGCGTGTACAAACAAACAAACAAACAGACAACATTTTTTTTTTGGATTCGTGCTCAATTATTTTTTTTTTAGTATATTCAATGTACAGACACAGTTTTTTTACTGTTTTATTATATGTATAGATAATCAGTACTATATACATTAATTTTGCGTAACTTTATTTTCACATAACATGTATAACGGTGTCCCCTTGTTTCGCAGACAGAAATTTCATAGAATTTCGATTTCCAGAAAATGTTTCATATCATATCTGGTTCTTATAATTTTATTTCGACTATTATTGTATCAAAGACTATTTACTTCAATGAAACATATTTCATAGTTCAAACACAATTGAATGAACGTTTATTCACATTTTTTTGTTTAACAAACTTATCAAACAGTAGAATTCTTTTTTAACGAATATTGTATGTTTCCATGGAATTTATTTCAACGAAAATGTATAGATATAAATAGACAAAAACAAAAATGTTGTCTTAAAAAGTCAATATATTGTGCTACCAAAGTTAATGACAGAGACGAATCGCTGCGAAACCGACTCCACGTAGTCTTGTCTGCCCTACCCTAGAGTGTAATTTAAATCTGCGTAGGCGTGGAGGGGCTTGGCGTCCCGCTGAGAAGCAGGTCAAAGTCAAAGTCAAAGTCAAAGCATTTATTTCAATTAAACCATTTACAGGCACTCTTGAATTGTCAAGGAGTCGGTCAGTTAGACAGAAAGTTGAAGCTAGTTGCTCGTTCCAAAACGTACGGTAGGTCTCTATGGAGAAGAACGAGCAAGAAACTCCAGGGACACTCTTTTAAACTCAGGTTTTTACAAAATACTGCTTACATTATTCTTGTTGCTTCTATATGTGAAAACAATGAAGGTAATCTAGAAATACAAAATATAAAAAATAATCAAGATAAAAACCATGGCAGTTAAGAGTTGACCAATCTCTACTGACAGCGCCCGTTCACGAACATGACGCGTGAATCAGCACCATTCAGCTCAACCATTTTAGAGGGAGCCGAATGGCTTAACACACGCGCCACCACCAGCGAGACATTTGAGTGAGCATGACAATTCTCTCAACCGCCATGCTCATTTAAGTCAAACACATAATAATTTACTTAAAATATGGCTCCATGGTACTCACATTTACAAAATTGAAATAATGCTGCTAAATTATACAAAACTAAGGTTTCCAATGTTTCTAAAATGTCGAAAAAGTAATTAAAATATATATTTGTGTATAATAATAACGATACTCGTTATTCATGTCAATAAAAAAAAGGGGTAGGAAACAACATTCCTCCAATTAGGAAATTCCCTAAACTGCCTGTGGAGCAGGACCAGCATTTAGCCAAGCATTTTTATCATTGATGTAGTCTTCTAATTTATAATATGCTTGTCTACACAGTGTGCGTTTAATACATGTTTTAAATTGTCTTTCATTTAGTTGTAGAATATCAAGAGGTATTTTATTATAAAATTTTACACAATACCCCATAAAAGAAGTATGAACTTTTGACAATCTGAATCTTGGCTGATCTAATTTGTTATTATTTCTAGTATAAACACTATGTCTGTCACTTATTTTATTAAAAAGATGAAGGTTTTTTCGAACATGCATAATGTTTTCATATATGTATTGACAAGGTACCGTCAAGATGTTAATCTGTTTAAACAATTCTCTTAGAGACTCGCGACTGCTGAGATTATAGATGGCTCTGACCGCCCGCTTTTGCAGAATAAAAATAGAATCAATATCTGCAGCCCGCCCCCAAAGCAAGATACCGTAGGACATGATGCTATGAAAATAACTAAAATATACTAGCCTAGCGGTATCCACGTCTGTCAAATGCCGGATTTTTCTGACAGCGTAAGCGGCCGAACTCAACCGCCCTGCAAGAGATGTTAAGTGAGGACCCCATTGTAGCTTTGAGTCAAGCGTAATCCCTAGGAAAACAGTCTTTTCGACGAATTCAAGTATATCCTTATTCTATACAACGTTACATTCACTACTTTTAACATTCGGTAAAGCGAATCTTATGCATTTAGTTTTCTTCTCATTTAATACTAAATTATTTACAGTAAACCAATTATGAACCTTAAGCATAGCGTCATTTACGTCGTCATGGTGCTGTGCCCGTCTATTAACTCTAAATATCAAGGAAGTATCATCAACAAATAACACCATTTGTGGTTGATTTTTCAGCAAATAAGGTAAATCGTTTATATAAACTAAAAAGAGGAACGGACCCAATATTGAGCCCTGCGGTACCCCCATTTTTACTTTTAAGCCCGATGAATTTACACCGTTTTCTTGAACTTGTTGCAGTCTATCAGTCAAATATGATTTTACTAAGCTAAGCGCTAGTTTACCCAGTCCGTAATGCTCAAGCTTTAAGAGTAGTGTTTCGTGATTCACGCAATCAAATGCATTGGAGAGGTCGCAAAAGATACCAATAGCATCTTGAGAATCCTCCCAAGCCTTAAATATATGCTTGATTAAGGTGACACCGGCGTCAGTAGTGCAACGTCCTTTGGTGAAACCATACTGTTGATCATGTAAAATTTTGTGACAGTTAAAATGACTGAGCATTTGATCAAGCATTACTTTTTCAAACACTTTGCTAAAAACCGGCAAAACTGAAACGGGTCTGTAATTATTAGAGTCTTTGCAGTCGCCGGATTTAAAAAGTGGTATAACTTTGCTGAACTTCATTAGATCTGGGAAAACCCCTTGGTCTACACACAAATTAAAAATGAAAGCTAAATAGGGCGCCACTGTCTCAATAATTGATTTACAAACATTAGTAGACATCCCCCATAAATCTTCAGTACCCTTGATCTTGAGTTGTTTAAAAGCTTTAATAACGATTGCAGGGTTTATATGTTTAAATTTAAATTCCGTGGGACATGCTGAAACATTCGAACTTAGTAAGTTTAAAGCAAGTGAGGGCGAAGAATCTAAAGTTTCAGTAGTTTTAATAGGAATATCGGTAAAGAATGTTGCAAATTCCTGAGCAACTTCTTTATTAGTACTTAAGAGACCACGGGAAGTCTCCAGAGTGAAATCAGTATTATGTTTTTTGTTCCTGTTTGTTTCATTATTAATTATTTTCCAAACAGTCTTAATTTTATCATCAGCTGATTTAACTTTGTTGCTAATGTATAAGGCTTTAGCTGCTTTACAAGCAATTTTAAAAGTTTTAGAATAAGTCGAAACATACTTATTAAATGTTTCGGTGTTAATATAAGGCTTAAGGCCATACAACTCAAAAAGCCTTTCTCTACTTTTCCTGATACCTTTAGTTGCCCAGTCACTAAATAAAAACTTAGGGCAAATAGTTTTCGTTTTTTTCTTAAAAATATTATCAAACTCTGTTTGCACAACTGAAAAAAAATCTTTATACAAAATATTACCATTATTCATATTAAGTTCCTGAACGGGTAACTTACTAATTATAGTCATATTAAATTTATCTAAATTACTAGATGTTATTGGTCTTGACTGTATCTGTATTTTTTGCAAGGGTGTGTTGGACTCAAAAGCAATGGTTTGACTGCTGTGATCTGAAGGGAGATAATTTACAATAGCTTTATCTAAATAGTCGCAGCTACAAAAAACATTATCAATGCAAGTAGCAGGTGGTTTTAACTCCCGCCGCCGCGGCTGAGGCAGGCCGACGTGGCCGGCCAGTAAGCCGAAGCTGCGGTGGTGAGCGTGAATACCATCTGCGACGATAAGCTCGCGTGGGACCGCCGGAGCCCCGCAACGCCGGAGCCGTGACAGAAATCATGCCTTCTGCATGTTGCATGCTCGCTTGCATGTTGCATGCTTGCTTGCATGATGCATGCTTGTTTGCATGCTTGCTTGCACGCTTGCTTGCACGCTGCATTCTTGCTTGCTTGCATGCTGCATGCTTACTTGTTTGCTGCATGCTTGCTTGCCTGCTGCATGCTTGCTTGCACGCACGCGCAGTAGGTTTGAACTTAGCAATAGACACAACTCAGTACGTTATGTAAAGCATACCCCCAAATAATAATCATACCCTCAAATTAAAACTATAAATATCATCTTCTTCCCACATATATTTTTTATTACACATGGTAAATGTTTCTTTCCGAGTTTGAGTGAAAATATTATGGTAATTATATTTAGGGACAGAAGCGTTATGATAAAAAACAGTAGGAGTTTAAATATATTTACATTAATGATAATAATAATAACAATTTTCGGAAACATGAGTGTTATGAACATCGCCGGTAGCACTACAAATAGTATGAATAAAAACTTTAGGATGAAAAATTTTAGGAAAAGTGATCCTCTTCCTAAAATTTTTCATCCTAAAGTTTTTTCGGATTACAATTTCGAAGTACAATTTCGGGTAAAGAACTTTAGGTAAGCCAATATGGACCCCTACCCTACACCTACCCTACACCTACCCTACCCTACACCTACCCTACACCTACCCTACACCTACCCTACACCTACCCTACACCTACCCTACACCTACCCTACACCTACCCTACACCTACCCTACACCTACACCTACCCTACACCTACCCTACACCTACCCTGGAGTCCCTAAAACAATCCATACGATTGGCAGTGAAGAATTTTCCCATGGAAAGAGTGCGTGCTTCTATTGATAACTGGCCTCAACGTTTAAAGGACACTTCGAATAAGCTTTTTATATTTTAAATTGTTTTATATTTATGTATTAAACTAACACACTGTAAAAGTAATAAATATTATTTTCAATAAAAAATATTTTTTTTTCTTCTTGACAATATTTATGGCAAGACTAGGTAGATAAATACAACCAGACACAAGGTAAACACAATTTTCTTGCTCATCATTCGAACCCGCGACCACAGTTTGACGACACGGTTGGCGCAATGGCTGAGCGATCGACTGCTGCGCACGTGGTGCAGCAGTCGGGTGGCGGGTTCGATTCCCGCCCAGGGTAAATATTTGTGTGATGAGCACTTGTGTTTGCCTTGTGTCTAGGTGTTGTTTATCTATATATGTATGTATTTAAAATGTATTTGTGTATGTATATCAGCTGTCTGACACCCATAGTACAGGGTCTCCTTAGTTTGGGGTCAGATGACGGTGTGTGAAAAGTCCCCAAATATTATTTAAAAAAAAACAGTACTTATAAGTATTAATAACGTACAGTAGCGACACGCCCCGCCCCCCACCGAAACACTGTTTCTCACGTCTACCCGCGCCGCATTGACTCTGGCAACGTCTTCTAGTTCAAGGGCTGACTCGTGGTGCGTAGAAACGTGTATTTGTGAAACAGAAAATCGAAATATTTTATATTAAACTAGCTTATGCCCGTGACTTCGTTCGCGTGGAAGCCGTAAACAATTACTACTTGAGTACTCAATTGCAATTATAAATTTCACTGACAGACAGTGTACAGCTATCTAGCTTCCGAGTTATAGGAGACGAAAGTTTGTATGGAAATTTGTCTTTTATGCCGATAATAAATTCTGTCGTGCTCACGGTTAATGTACTAAAAAAAGCTGACTCTTTACTAAAAAAAGTGAAAGTGAAATACAGAGTACGTATATGATTAAAAATCTCATGTCTCACATATGTTATCCTCCTCGTTTTGCAGAAGCGTTTCACAAAATAAAGTCGACTATTTCAGATTTCAAAATCCTTTATTAGCACTTCACAACAAAATAGCGATAAGCAACAGTAATTAACACTCGTGATGGAGAAGCACGACTTGCTTGCTCGACGACCATTTGGCAACTAACTGTGATCAACAACGGTGAATATTCTAACACTACTCCGGACGTGACGTCACATCCCCCTTCTTTGATAGGTATAAAGTTAGTTGTCAAATGATCGTTTTGAGTTTCTTTTACAAACTATTCAAAATATACTTTTAACAATAAAAAATATGTTATAAATTGATTGAATCTGTACAAATAAATATAATAAACTTAAAATGGCTTACAATCGGCCTTCCTGATATTTTCACGTCTCGGGAAACATAGAAATGATAATAATAATTAATTCATCAAAATAGTTCATAAAAAACCTTACAAGCTACATATCCTTATTTTATTAATTTATGTTAAAAGGAATTAAGTATTCATCATCACACGTATCAAACTAATACATTTTTCGTAATCACACTTCTACTAAAATATTAGTATTGAGGCCTCCTTCATATCCTCATATACTAAATAATAATTATGACATAGTATTGAGGTCTCCTTCACATCCTCATATACTAAACAAAATGTGGTATTGAGGCCTCCTCATCGTATCCTCATATACCTATTAAACATAAAATATAGTATTGAGGCCTCCTCATCATATCCTCATATACTGATAATTATATTATACTAGGTAAAAGTACATTATGATAATAGTGAGGTAAGTTTGTCATTAGGGCGTCGATATCAGATTGCAGCCCGAGCCGGAGGCGAGGGATGTTAAACAAAGATTTCTAAAAAAGTACTTAAGCGGATTTTTTAATTGAAACTTCTTACGCTAACTGACAACACAAATCTTTGTCCAAAATACCTACTAAAGTTGTGAAATACGTCGCATGAAATGCGTGAACATCATTATAGTTTTGGCTTCATTACGGACTTGCCTACGGTTTGGGCTGCAATCTGGCGTCGACTGTAATGATAAACTTACCTCACTAGTATCAAAATTTACAAAATAATGTACTATACAATATGACTTGTACCAATTCCGAAAAATTGTAAATTGCGCTTTTTGAGTAGATGCGCCATTCTCCTGTGTCATCGGTGGCATAAAAAATACTTACAAACTGACCTAAATATTTATAAATTCGAGAAAACTTATTGGGTCGTGCTCTCTGTGCACAAAACTATTGCAGTCAGCACAGCATTCTGTCTGTACCAAACTATTCAAAGCAATTAGTAAGAATTTAATTCACTTAGAAACAGGTATACTTACACATAATTTTATTTGATAGATTTTGTGGCGGTTTGGATGTGAAAAAAATTATACAATATCAAGATATTTTTATGTAGTCATTTCAGAACTTTGCAAGCGCTCACAAACGAAATTACTAATGATGATCGGTATGTGTGATAGTTTGGTGATGGGCAGGCAAATATTATGTAAAAGTTATATACGCTTGAGCGTAGAAGGAAATTGAAGCCATCAGCTCCTCGCCGTAGGTCGCGTTCGTTCGTCTACATTATCTTCAGCCATGCAACAGCAATTTGTATTTATCTGTGTTAGATACGTCGAGATTCGGAATAGGTATCCGTTGTTGTGTGTTTTTACAGCAGCAGTATTTAATTCCCATGAACCTACGTCTAGTACTATCTATGATAGGTACTGCAGATAGGCCTCCTTGACTTCCCACATTCAATCAATCAAAGGCAAACTGAAACAACGACCACTCGCCTCTACTGGTGAAAATTAATCTATGACTTTAAATGGCGAATTGTTAAGTCGACGACGTCAAGCCGTTAGCGTCAAATAACGTAAAATAACTGCTAGAACGTTTCCTGAAATAATCACTGCGATTTCTGGATATTATTATGTTCGTCAAGAAAATGTAGGGATTCAAAGGTATCTTTATCGTGACAGAGAACCGTAATTCTTCGTGAGCTTTGAGGTGCCATCTGTGGTGGGCAGTGTGGGCACGGAGTCTAAGCTGGGTCGGCGTATGGGTGGCGCCGCTAGGGGGCGCGTTAGCTATCGCTTTCAGACTTTTCATTGTCGTGCCCGAGCGCCCGGCACCGGTACACGAACGCACTAATTGACGTATCTTCCTCGTCTTTCGTGCAAACTGTGTTAGGACCACACACACAACTGAAAAAAAGATTTAAATTATTTGGCAATCATAAAGAATATGTAAACTACTATTCAGCTGCAGCCGATTAATCTGATAGTTGAGTTGACCCCAACACAGTTGAGAAAAGGCTAGGCACATAATGATCATAATGAGTAGCTTTCAAATTGATTCCTTTCATAAAACTTATTTCCTTCAAGATACTCAAATACAAGTTGAAAAAAAAAGTTCTCAACATTTGTTTCAGGTCTTCCTCAGCATTCCATGAATATTTAAGTAGGGAAAATTAAAGGGATAATAAATTGATGACCAAGTTGCTACAGCTATTGGCCCTTAGGATTATTCAAGAGCGCGCGAGTATTGTGTTATGGTACCCGATCTATAAATAGATAGATTTGGATACTTACTATGTGTTCGTGATGTTCAAATCTATTATCTTCACCCCGGGTTTGTACACAGACCAAGCGCAGGGTGTCTGAGGCGCGCAAACCCTTTTTTCTCCATTGGCAATCTGGGATTCCTCTTCCTCATCAGTATTAACGGCTCGCTGAAACGATAAACATTTTATCATTTATATTTACCAAAGAGAATATACTTAGTTATCACAGATGTAGACAAAGTCGCGGATTAAAAAGTAACCTCCTTCCTTCCTTTATCTTCATACTAAATTTCATCAAAATCGGTTCAGCCGTTACGTCGCGAAAGCGTACCTAACAAACGAGTTACTTTCACATTTATATTATTAGTATAAGAAGAAGTAGAAGAGAGGGAGAGAGAGAGTAGTGGAAGAGAGAAAATAAATGGTGCATCGTCCTACGAAGCCTTTGGATGTTCATGTTTCTGTACCACAACTTTTCAATTCAAGACCTAGAAGCTATTAAGTCTATGGACAATTTTTAGTTAAAAAAAATATGCAAATGTTTTTATGTTGCGGCCATAATTGAGTAGCTCTTCCAAATCATTTGAACCACGAAATCGAAACTCAGAATGCTATTATGTGTTAATTAAAAAAGTAACTATTCCCGAGGAAGATATAAAAAGTCAATAAATAACTCGAATGATGCTGTCCACGAGATGATTCTAGTTTGATTGATGTGTCTCATAAATATTAACGACAGTACGCGTCACGAGGAAGAAGTAAGTATTTCTAACGGACACTACTCATTTTTTATCTGTCCAAGTAATTGATAACATTGTCTCAAAGGGCAATTAAGTTATCGTATGTACCTACGTGCGTCAATGTGCATTGTATCGTGCGTGATGTGAGTTACAGTTTCGTGGGTCATCTCAAACTGGTTGTGTTGTACCCTCGAAGCATGAGTTCACTAAGAAATGTGTCCATTTCAAGGTTTCGATAACGCCGCCGTTGTGAGTTACCTCTTGAAAATACCTATTTTGTTCGTTTGCCTACTTACCTATGATAATATTGATAATATATAATGGTAAGGTAAGTACTTTGCTTTGTAAATTAGCAACTATTCTATTAACAAAATCGGTGAGGTCGATAAATGATTTTAATTTTTTCAAGTCTTTTTCCATAGGTAAACTCATACTTATGAAGACTTATTGCCGTGTAACGATTAGCGAAGTGTCTAATGAGAATGGCTTTCTAGGTTTCTTTTAACTAGTAAGTAAGTACCTACCTAATATGATACGAAGTACCTACGGACTCATTGTTTACACATGACATGTTAAAGATTTTTAGTCAATTTAAGGTACCTACCTAGGTAGTTAATTTGTAAATAGTAAATTGACTAAATAATTTAAAATATTATTTGATATTACCAGCAGACTTGAGAAACCTATGGTCAATGCAACAACATGACCAAAATGCGTTACACTTTGAAATTAATACTTAAAGAAAAACGAAGATAGGTAGTAGGTAGGTACATTTAGTTTCTTTACTTAATACAACCCCATTTTGCTAGTGGAAGTGAAGGTTATCATGGAAACCTGCTTGTATCCATAGATATAAGAAAGAAGGATGTATCGCACTGCATCCCACTCGCACATCGCACAATTTGCATGAACGCGGCGCGCCCTTGAGCATAGGTACCCGACGTGCGGCTATGCTTGCCTACCGCGAACACTACACACCATGAATGAACTTATGAATCGAATTCGAATGTTTATGAACGACTAATCCATCCGTAGATCTGCGCTCGCATAACACGTATTACAGTAGTGTAAACAGGAAGTAACTAACATTCGGGGGTCGTTGACTTATTATTATTGTAGTGTTTAGTTAGTATACTTACACTAATTAGGTACAGTCGAACAAGCTAATTGGTTTACAGGCAAAAATATTCATGTTTTTAATACACTCACAATATTTTATTTTATTCCATTTTCTTATCTCGAGCACGTAGGTATCCCTGGTACCTACGTACTAAAGATAAAAAAATAAAATAAATAAATATAATATTAGTGTAGTGGAAAGATGAATATTTTTGCCTGTAAACCAATTAGCTGGTTCGACCGTACTGCTTCGAATTGTGCTCTCAAATTAAGGCGCTAACAAGCGACTTTTGCAGATTTTAAACTGACAATCACGTCAAAATGTGTAGGTAGTGCAAATGATTTGAAAACATACCTACCTATATAATATAAATTCGTTTAGCCTCGGTCTCGCTATCTTTTTAACAGTCACTCTACTACGTGTCTTGCATTGAAAGACAATTGTTGCTATTACTCTATTTAATCAATTTTAAACTTAAATTACACACATATGAGCTAATTCCATCTAATATTTCTAATCACACGTCTGTCCTTGCGATCAGGTCGCGCCCGAATCGTTGACGCCCGCTGATCTCAAGTCACCGGGATTTGTTTACATTAAACATAGCTTACAGTTCGGCCTTTCCTGAAATCAGCAAGTCCCATTGCTGCCTTCACAATCAAAGTACAATATTTTCCTAAAGTATGGCTGTTAACATTTCTACTTATTCACATAGAAAATTATAATAAACACTGTTATTATTATGTTTATTTCACAATCAGAGTATTTATAACTTTTTTTTAAAATAAAGTTATTATTAAAACGAGTAATCAAATGTAAAAATTCAAAATACGCTATACATTAAAATACTTATATGGTAACTGTTCGGCCATCTTAATACAAAATTGTTCCACAATTGGTTTTATATGGTGGTATTCACGAAGTAAGAATTCATCAACATTTTATTACCTACGATCTCATAACGTTAATTCTGACAACATTTCAAACCACTTATTATTATTGTCTGTTTACAACTACTTAACACTATTTTCCTTTTGAATTGTTACACTCATAATTGGCAATCCCGCCTCCTGTGGTAACAATTCAAACTACTTAACACTATTTTCCTTTTGAGTTGTTACACTCATAATTGGCAATCCCGCCTCCTTTGGTAACAACTCAAACTACTTAACTCTATTTTCCTTTTGAGTTGTTACACTCATAATTGGCAATCCCGCCTCCTGTGGTAACAACTCAAACTACTTAACACTATTCTCCTTTTGAATTGTTACACTCATAATTGGCAATCCCGCCTCCTGTGGTAACAATTCAAACTACTTAACACTATTTTCCTTTTGAGTTGTTACACTCATAATTGGCAATCCCGCCTCCTTTGGTAACAACTCAAACTACTTAACACTATTTTCCTTTTGAGTTGTTACACTCATAATTGGCAATCCCGCCTCCTGTCGTAACAACTCAAACTACTTAACACTATTCTCCTTTTGAATTGTTACACTCATAATTGGCAATCCCGCCTCCTGTGGTAACAATTCGTCTCGCTACATTGACCAATAGCAATGCATATGAATAAAATAAATATATGATTAATTGATTTCATTGTATGTTCATGTTTCTAATACCTAATTCTCATCTCGCAACTTTGTGTACAAGCCAACCATGGGTATATTTCATCTACAGAGAACCTTCATGACTCATATTATTATTACTATTATTTTTAGTCAAAGGGGTCTCCTCTAAGAGATATCCATCATGAGCTTACACTCCATCCCTACCTTCCTATGACCTATATGGCCCTTGTAATTTTGACACAAGTGTTTTTGACATTTTACCATCGTCGCTAACAATTTCCTACACAATTCTCACAAGTTATGCATAATCCTTAGCATTTTTCCTACTTATGTCAAATATTTTAGGAACATTTTATTTTCTTTTTTTAATTTTCCGTAGGTTTCGAGCGATGTACTCACCAAAGCGTCACTTTTTGCCCGTACCTTTTGTCCAAACAATAACTCAAAAGGACTTTTCCCCGTGGTTTTGTTCATGGTTGCATTTAACACATTTAAATATCGTTTAGTTATTTGTCCCATTCCTTCTCGGAACAGCTAAAATCTAGAAACGCTTTATTGGTAAAAGACTTGCCTCTGTCGCTTATTAGTCTACACAAGGTTCCAAAATAACCGACATAGTCACTTGAAAACTTAATCGTCGTTTGACCCCGAATAATGTATTTCGTATAGGCATGATAGCTATTATGTAATTGTTTTCAGATTTACTCTTTTCAAAGGTGCCCAGATGATCAACGTGAACCGTGTGAAATAGTTCATCTATTTTAGGTATTGGATGCATCTAGCCTTTTAATTTTCCGTCGGCATTTTGTTAAAGGCGCATTCTAGACATGACCCAACGTATTTTTTTTTTTTTACTAACTTATTCGTTTTATTCCTAAAACTAATAGGCCTAAGTGTTTTAATCTTTCCAAAGTTTTATCTACTCCGAAATGGCCTATATCAACATGATTCTTCCTCAATAATTGACATCGGATGCCTTTTGGGACAACCCATTTCATTTGTGTACTCAATAACCTATAATGTCGTCCATTTTTCAAATTATAATTGGAGTATACCTTTTTGTATCTGAATCACTTAATACTCTTTTAATTTTTAATAATTCATCATTTGCATTTTGAACGGTGGCCAGCCAGTCCTCTGATCATATCGTTAGTACTTCAAATATGGCTTTAGTTTCATTTACCGATTCTATTACATTCCTACTAAGTGCATCTACATAATTCATGCGAGACCCAGGCCTATAATCGATTTTACATTGATATCCACGGAGTTGTAACCACCATCTTCTACTGATCCTTGGCACAATGTCCCGTTTTGTTAACGTAGTTCTCAAAGCGTTACAATCTGTTACAATTTTGAATTTTATACCCAATAAATGAACTCGAAATCTATGTAATGAAGCAATAACTGCTAATGTCTCTTAATTGTACGAGTGGTAGTTCTACTCTTCTACTGTCGTTTGCCGAATATAACATGCAACCTTTTGTAAACGACCCGTGTCGTATTCTTGTAGTAAGGTCCTGCCATCCCATACTTCCATGCATCTGTGTGAATTTGAGTGCTAGCTAGCCTTGGGACTATACTTTATTTTCTGTCTCTTTTGTACCCTATTATTTAAAATTCTTCAGATCAATTGTGCTGTTTTACAGCCCAATGCCCATCCCTATTTGCTGTTTTTTTTTTATTAATTTTTTTTTAGGTGTTGCAATTAAAGCAGTTTTTTTTTACTAATAATATCGGACTAGCATAAGGTTAGGAGGATTTCTTTATGATGTCACAACCTATCATTTTCTCAATCATATATCAGTGAGACAATTTATTATAGGCTGGAATTATTATTTGTTTTTATGATATTTTACATTTTCCCTTTCTGTATGTGGCTAACTTGTAGGGTCTGTTTAACACGGATGTTTTGTCTTTTAACTCAATTATTTTAGTTAAGTTTGTAAGGCCTAAATCTGTCAAACTAATTGAAAAACAATCTTTGTACTTATTCAAGAGTGATTCCAAGTTCAATTTATCTTTATCTCCTTATCAGAAATATTCATTCGTTTAAACGACGTATCTCCCTCATCTTCATGATCTACAATTCTTGGAACAGAACCCTTTGGTCCATTAAAAGTTATCTTGTAAATAAGTGCCTTTTTGATAAAGAGTCCAGTACACTTCCTAAGTTAACAATTTAAATTCTTCTATTTTAATTATTGATCGTATAGTTCCCTGGCAATATGTAATACTTCATAGACTTAATAGATAAAATAAGTCTGTATGATTCTCGAGCAAAAACGTCACAAGTCATTGCACTGGCACTGCGACTATGAAATTTATGAATATATCTGCGCTTACAATTAAATTTATTTTATCACCACTTACGGTACCTATTTACCAATTGCTACCGGTACTTTATGACTAATTAATTTTTGATCGGTTTTTATGATAACCACAGTATGTTGTTCCGTGAAAGTCTGTCCTAATAACATCAGATACTTAAGCAGCTCGTCTGTTACTACTACAACCCCGGTAGCTGCCTCCACATCTTGTAACTGTAGCTGATCATAGCAGACCCTATGGGTTCAATTAAACCGTTTCCGAATCCTTTAACATTTTTTTTTTTTGACAAAAATTGAGTTCAATTCAAGCTTTAATTTAATTCTACAAAATCACTCAATCGCATTAATATACACTGGCTTCTGAAATATACGTAGCAAGTTTTGAATACTTATACCGTTTGCCACTACATTCATTATATATCAATTATCAGATATATGTATATTTTAACAGTGTATCAACTACTATATTAATTCCCACAGGTTTTAGCTTATTATTAGACTTTTGTACTCTGGTGCACGAGGAAATCTGTGGTCCCAATCTTTTGCATATACTACACGCTATCGATGGTTTATTACAACTGAAACTGGGGTAACCTATTTCATCGCAATTAAAACATTTAATCGTAAATACTTTGTTTTGTGGGAATTCCTTCCGCACTTAGTTAATTAATTCATTAATCGTTTTTCTTTTACGTCTTCTACTTTAATAGACTTTAAATATCAGAACACGGATCACAATCAAATCAATTAAATCACAACCTGCGGTTTTCTAAACCGTCTATAATACAATCTATAGCTTGCTTACCCGATATGTCACACCGGTTAAAATACATTCATTTTGTGATAGAATTACGTTTCCAAATTATCATCAAGATTCACTTTTCGGTCTAACATTTCGTGCAAGAGTTGTGTATAATTTAGCACTGAAGGAAACATTCTAATTGATTTAGCCATACATTCCTGCCATGTGAACTATACCATTGTTAAACCCTCATACCAAATGTTTGCTACTCCCCTCAATTTAGGTAAATAATGAATAATTTGTGGTTTTGACCTGTTCTGACCACTCATACAACAAAGCGCACTCTTCTACTTTTCTTTGTTTTCAGTTAGTTCACTAGTTTGCTTTTTAATTGGATGGGTTGAACTCCGGCACAGTATTAGATAACATTACAGATTATTCGACAGTACCTAAACCTAACGACTTAATTAATTGTAAATTGTACAACTTGATCTATCGTAAACCTATTGTCCTTGTTAATTTCTGACTCACGTCGCCGCCGTCAGGAACTACGCCCACGTAGCGGCGTCCTCGATGGCGACGACGACTCCCTGTTGTGGTCACGACGCTCAGCCTCGCGCTCGCGCGCCTCCACTGCCGCCTGCCGGGACCCGCGCCTCCGCTGCTAGCACCTGCGCCTGCGCCCGCGGCTCGCGGCTGGCGCCCGCGCTGGCTTGCTGGCGCCTGCGCTGGCCGGCTGGCGCCCTTGCTGGCCGGCTCGTCCGCCGCCGGCCGCCACATGCGCAGTGCAGGCCCTGCGTCGTGTCCGCAGCTGCCGAGACGAGCTCCTAACCCTGGAGCGGCTGCAGCCCTCTCACCGTCACTCATCTCTTTCGGCATTGTGGGAAAAACTGGAACATGACACGATTTTGCCTTGTTTAACATACCTCCAAACAAGTCATTGCATTCCTTTTTTTTTTTTCTTTCAAACAACACGCACGTAATTATGTTGCGTTGATTGGTGCGTACACAATTTTGTGGACTCATTCGTTCGAATGTTACGTTTCTTTGTTAAGAGCACACCTTATCTAATATAAACAGTTTCGCCCTCGCGCGGCAGTCGAATATAAACAATATCGTCATCGCGCAACGGGTTCCCATCATCACATAATTATTAGGTACTATAGGGTGTTATTCTAGAAGTTATTCTACCTATTTATTACTCTGATTGGTTAAGTTACGTTCATTCTATCATTCCCCGAAATAGTACACTAATGTACTGTCACAATCGTCCCTTTTTAACAACACATTTCTCAGACAATTGCCCAGACATCGACAAAATTAAACCAATAAAATAGTATAAACTTATTTCACTCACCTTGAATAGGCACATATACCTATTACCTTTCTGCAAATACTCTTTTTCACCCTCCAGAATCGATGTGGCGACATTTCACTCTTCTGTGTGGACGTGGCGGAAAGCTGAGGCTTTCCATATTATCACCTCTTCTGAACTATAAATTCGTTTAGCCTCGGTCTCGCTATCTTTTTAACAGTCACTCTACTACGTGTCTTGCATTGAAAGACAATTGTTGCTATTACTCTATTTAATCAATTTTAAACTTAAATTACACACATATGAGCTAATTCCATCTAATATTTCTAATCACACGTCTGTCCTTTAGGCATGGGTAACTCCGGACACATCTATATCTTCGGATATATATCCCTAAGCGGACACATATCCACTCCTTCCTTTTCATAAAAATTAACATATCCTAAATCCGAGTAACTCCGACCCACTCCGACTCCGACCGAACAGAATGACGAACGATTCAATGTAAGTACTTACCTACTCCTACTCTGTGGATACTGAGTCTGACACTCGGATGTGCTTATGAATTAAAATTGTTGAAATCAAAGCGTTTCTCTGTTACTGTTTATACTTTTTGCAATAGTATTTGCAAGTTTTGAGCGAAATGACATAATTATAAATTACATCTCAAATTAATTATTGTACATATTAATTGATTTTTAAATACGCGTAAAATGTTTTAAGCCAGTTAAGGGAAATCAATTATGACGATTTACCTTTTCGCGGATCTATGTCGAGTCTTGAGCTACATTGGAACGCCTCTTTCCCTGGATCTATTTAAAGTCGGAATTAGCTATCTAGCCCAGACCCAGACATAATCTCGCTCCATAGAGTTACTTCAATCCCGGATATATTAAGCGGATATGGATATGTTAATCGGATATATATCTTTACTTGGAATGATATACTACATATCCAATCTTTTAACGGATATAGTTAGCACATGCCTACTGTCCTTGCGATCAGGTCGCGCCCGAATCGTTGACGCCCGCTGATCTCAAGTCACCGGGATTTGTTTACATTAAACATAGCTTACAATAAGTATGTTTAGAACATACTTTTAATCATTTAGTATGTGAATATGTTTGATTAAGTTCATATTAAATAGTTTAATTAAATCGTGAAGTTGTGTCTGACGCGGACAAAACATTGATAATCACACAAAATCTACCAGGAATATTTAAACGAAACTTTTACTATCTTACAGATAATTTTATTATCTATCTTTTAGAAAAAGTACGCCTTTTTTTTAGTTAAAGAATACTATCTTTTATTTAATTTTTTCGACTAAACTTTGAGAGTTTTGGACGCAGCGCATACGATTCTCTGGTCGCTCAAGGTCGGCGGCGGCGTACCTACCTATATCGCGAAGTGATTCAAAAGCTGTGATTGTCACACACATACTTTTGAATCACTTCGACGCCACACCGTTCTGACGCGAACTCCGTTCATTAGTATTTAATTTCTCATTTTGATCATCTACTTTTGCTGTTGACTGTACTAAATGTTCGTCTTCGTAATCGAAATAATTATCAATAATACCTACACTGTATACTTATATGTCACAGTTAAAACCCGTTCTTAGTTAAAACGAGTTTTCTCTAGTTAAAACGTCGAAATTATTCAGTTAGAACTGTTTCAACCGAGGTCAAAGATCATCGTGCATTCGGTGCATTGTTCTGATTGGTCGAGTAACTTTGAACCTTAGTTAAAACTAGTTTTAATCAAACTTGCTGGGAATTGAAAATGTGGATATTGTATAAAATATTTATTAATAATTTTTGGTTAATAATAAACAAAAATAATAATCTTACTTAAGGAACACTGCTATGGAACATTAACATATTGAAACAATAACGCCATGACGACAATATTAATTTCAAGTAAGTACCTACCTAATTAAATTATAAAAAGCGTTTTAACAAATAAGACAACCGCCTTCAAAAACTTAAAAATGAAAAATAACTTTAGCACACAACACACATGACTTTAGTTTCGGAAGTCGGTGGCAATACAAAACAACAAACGGAACAAAGTCCAAATAAACAATATCCGTATTTTCAATTCCCAACAAGTTTGATTAAAACTAGTTTTAACTAAGGTTCAAAGTTACTCGACCAATCTGAACAATGCACGACAAACTTTGACTACGGTTGAAACAGTTTTATCTGAATCATTTCGACAAAACGCGTTTTCCCTAGTTAGAACTAGTTTTCACTGATATTATTTTTTGAACATCAGTTAATTCTAGTTGTAACTGAGGTTGTTAGTAAAAACTAGTTTTAACTACAGAAAACGGGTTTTAACTGTAACATATACCGGTCGAACGGGGTGAGATTGATAAGTTTTGAAATAAAAGCCTCGTAAATATAGAAGGCCCCCAGGCCCTATTAAAGACAATGGTGAATATAAAATAAATATATGGTGAATATAATAATATTGTAAATATAAAAAGAAAAACGCTTAAAGAATCATGGCGAGATGCATACATTCATTTGTATGAAAAAAAATCATATAGGATTTAAAATATTTTCCAATGTGGAGAATACATTACCAGGAGATAGAAGATATACTACTCACTTAACACATTTTCAAACCCCCGCATAATTAAAATATTTCGAAATGTAAATTACAGTTTTTCGTTTCGTCCTACGTATCTTTTACAATATTACAATAAAAAATCAGAAAAAAACATAATTAGTGACGACTTTTTGTATGATAACACAAATAATTTTGTTTACTCAAAAATGATTAATAATATGGGAGAAAAAAAATGTTAACTTGTCAGTTTTATTGATATTGAAAATGGGGCTGCTTTGATAACACCCAATTTTTACTGCTAATAGTCACCCCTACGTAGAACGCATTTTCGACTAATATTCAGGGTTAATTTTGAACGTAATTTTTTCCACTTCCAACTATCTTTAATGTGCTACACCGTTTACAAAACATGGCGCATCTACTTGAATTCCTAATATAAGATAAAATAATCGTCTGCATTTAATTTTACGGATAAAAAATAGTAAAATATTAGAATTTCAGGTAATTATCAAAGTTACCTCTTGTTTTGAAAGTCACCCCGTTTAACGGATTTCAGTCTTACAAATCCATGAACAATTTGAATTTATTGTTTTATGTCTCATAGACTTTGCTTCTATATAAATAATACTTAATCAGCTTGTCCAACGCAATGTTTACCGTTTTTATTATAATTTTTTTTTTACTAACTACTGCATATTCTTCACGAACTAGGTTAAGAGAATGCGCACGACTTAAAATTGAGGATTTTTTTGTTGTTTTAGTTTAACTTGTAGTCCATTTTAATCGCTATATTACCAGCGCTGACATAAGACTGCCTCTTTCAACTATCTAGTATAAGTTCATTTGTTTCTAAAAAGTTTCGTAGAATATAAGGCAGTATGATACTTGATAGGATTTTTTTTAATGTTTAGAGAAGTTGAAATTCTAATTCTTACACTCTTGGGTACTTAAAGAGTGTTTTCAGGCATTTACAAGATTTTTAAAACCCCGCAATATAAAAATGGATGTTAAAAGTGAATAGTTTAACGAAAAGCTCATTATTTCAGAACGAAACGCCGTTTCGCAGGTCTTACACTGAAATTGCATCATTTTATGGGAAATAATATCACAAATAATCATTAATCAATGTACTTTTTCAACTCCGCCATTGTAAACAACGATTCACGTAACTTGTCTGTCAGTTTGATAGATCCGTTAATGTCACTTGTCACTTTATTTTTTTTATACTTAATTACAAAAAGGGCAACAAGACGAAACGAAAAACTGTAATTTACATTTCAAAATATTTTAATTATGCGGGGGTTTGAAAATGTGTTAAGTGAGTATATCTTCTATCTCCTGGTAATGTATTCTCCACATTGGAAAATATTTACAACCCTATATGATTTTTTTTTTCATACAAATGAATGTATGCATCTCGCCATGATTCTTTAAGCGTTTTTCTTTTTATATTTACAATATTATTATATTCACCATATATTTATTTTATATTCACCATAGGGCCTGGGGGCCTTCTATGTTTACGAGGCCCTGGGCTGCAGCTGCAGCCCAAAAAACCCTTATATTATGTAGGATAGATCCGCCCCCGCTGCCGTTTTCCTTATTTACATTTATGGTTATCTAAGCGACTGTATTTATTAAGTTACGTTGACTAGATCACGTAGGTACGTTACGTTAGGTACGTAGCTAATAATAAGCTAACTTTGTTAAAGTTTTCAAGTAGGCAGGTAGGTAATAGCGTGTTTTTTATTTCGTACAGACAGCGTCACTAACTGCTTACCCCCTACGCATTAAAATTTCTTCGTAAAGGGGGTAAGCAGTTGATGACGCTGTCTGTACCTCGTACTGTTATTGTAGCAAATCTTCGTGATCTTACCTACCTTGGGATAAGGTGCAGTAAGCTGAGTGAGAACTGGGTAGCGCTATCTGCTGACCAGACTGCTTCGCTATTATCCTGCCTCATGCTTATTTCTATACCACAGCATGAGCAATTAAATATCCAATTATACAAAACAGCTCAAAAATGTATGCAGTTTGTTTACAATTAAAAAGGTACCATATTTGTAGGATAGATAACTTTGATTACACTATACAGGGTGTTTAATAGGGTAAGTACATTTTGTATGTGAAAAGATGGCCTTTTTCCTGGGAAATTTCTAATTATGGAAGAAATTAAAGTTCAAAGACCCAAATTTGGTTTTTATGAAAAAGAAGGTCTTAAATGTTAAAACTAAAACTTTAAATGATGTCCCCACGGGCCCTGTACCGTTACATGCAGTCATAAGTAGGAACAATCTTTAAGTGCGCTGTGCGTTACATTTTACATTGCGCGCTACTATAAATAAGTTATACTTAGTGTTTTTTTCCATTAAAATTATAATCGTTTCCCAGCAATATTCCTGGTCAATATTACTTAGTTTGATAGACAGTATCATTGTTGACTATGGGATACATCTCAATATAGGCAACTACAATTGGAAACAGACCCCAGGAAATTGGTTGACAATTAGGTACGCCGCGTCATTCTATAATTTTATTTTTTTAATCTTTGTTATTTGGGGGTTTTCACAAGAATACGTCAACCCCATTAGAATTAGGTAGGTACTCGTGAAAATATTGAAAAAAACATGTAATGACAAATTTATGACAAAACCCCCAAATAACGAAGATTAAAAAAATATCCTAATTCTATACCGCCCAAAGTAGGTACCTACTCGAAAAATGCGGGTGGTGTGTAAGTTTCAAGTGTAAGTTTGTTTCAAAATGTAAGTTTCAAGTTTCGCTTCATAAAGATCGTGTCAAGATCGCCATCGCTTATAACTAAATGTTTTGAATGAAAGCACGTCGCGCGTCGGCGCACGCAAACAATATTCACAGTCCACAAATAGAAATACTACATATATTAGTATGAATTGGAATAATACGCAATAGTGTTTCAAGAAACAGCGTCTTTTTTCGTTGTTTTGAATTGTAAAAAGTCTCGTAGTTATAACTTCAAATGTTAAATAATGGAGCGCTACATTTTAAAAGACAAGGTCTTAATAATTATTATGTCCTAAATTCCTAATAAACAAACAGGACCAATAATGAAAACCTAATACTACCTAAAATTAATTGACTGCATACCATATTGTCATGTCCTCTTGCTTCTCTCAATCGACACAAACTCTGCTTACTCGAGATCAATTCTTCGAAATTCGAAATAAACTGTCGTTTGCTGAAATTACTGACTAACCGCTTAGAGAACGTTGCATGTAAATTAAACTATCGACACACGTGACGGCTAATTCAGTGCACTTAAGTGTTAAATTATGTTTATGGCATAAGTAGACATCCATGGGTATCTTGTCTACCTAATTGGTCTCTTGCTTTTCTTTATCTTTGAACCGAACAGGCATGACGAGATTTTATTACCATTCATTAGAATAGTACAACCTAAATCGTTTATAAATGTAGTAAAATGATTCACAGTGAACATACATGTTAATGATGAAGAAAACGCGCAATTATATTCAATATACCTACCTAAGCAAACATCTAAGATTTTTTAATGGCATACCACCTCAAACGAAGAGCCTACAATCATCAAATCAGAAATTTAAGTCAGAATCTAACTAGTAACCTAGATGAAGATTTTTAGTAAACGTTTAAAAGTAAATGAATGTTCTCGAGTGAAATTTTAAAGAGCTTATTAACTTAATTAAATTTATTTGGAAGACATGTATCGGTTTCCAGGAAAACTTCTGCTTGCTATTTAACCATATCTGACCCCCTGGTCAGTAATCCATTTCGTTCAACCAACCGATACCTATATCCGAAACTGCCCAAATTAACAAACCGTGTATCTACCAGTAAGTGAATAACAAAAACATGTTTACAGCATCAAGGACAATGTTGTGACTATTTACGTTTCTTAAAAATATGATGACGTTAAAATTGCTGATTACAGTGAATCACAGCCGACATAATAAGAATAACATAAACTATTTTCGACTAATATTTAAGTACAGAACAATGCGACATAATTAAATTACTCAGGCTAACATCAGTTGTATTTTATTAAGTGTGGTTACCCTTGGGTGCATTTATAGCATAAAATATATTATTGTGAAAAGTTGAAAAAGTGTTTTGAAATTTATTTTAAATTAGTTTAAGAGTTCTACATAATATGTCTTAAAATAATTTATTAAAAACAAGGTACCTACCCATCAAGTACCTATTGCTTAAAGATTACCCACAACTTTTTTTCCAGGAATGAAGTTTTTACCTAGGTACATAATATAATTCAGTGAGAATGTCCTGTCTTTTAACACTATTTTCTCCGATAAACTTTACATTAGGAATTGCAAGCAAACTTTGAAGCTCAAGTCACATGTAATGTAACTGAATTTCACTAAAGAAAGGTAAGTTAGTGAAGCATGCGATTATGAGATAGGTAGCGGTTATGGTACCTACACATACATAGTAAATCACTTTTTTTCTATTTCACAGACTGAAAAATATGTACTTATTATCAAAAAACTGTTTTACCAAACAACGAACTTTACGAATTCAATAATCTTAGAACAGAATTTATCAATAAGCTAGTTAGTTACAAAACCCACTCACCCTATCTCTAGGCACCATGGCGATGGCAAAAGCACAAATTGCGAGAAACACCAACAGCCCTCGCTTCATGGTCACAAAATATGTCGCTACTCGACAGAAAGTCGTATAAAAGACTTGCAAAAAGTTTGGCGCGCGCGGTGACGGAGCGTGTCGGAGTGGCGTTGGCGGGCAGACGCGCCGTTATAAGTAGTCTACGCTGGCACAGAGTGAAGAGGCCCGACAGACGTCGTACCACCACCGTTAACACGTTCACTGCATCATGCGGTCATGTTGACCCACGCAGAACTTTTATACCGTGCGTAGATATACCTAATAGTGTTACTTCACTCGGTGCGGAGGGCATATTATTATGTTCCTAAGTATTCAACGGAGAAAAAACAAAAATATATTGTTATATTCCTTGCTACAAACTGAAATCAAAAACGTAATAAAATGTCATGAATCAATATGACCTCACCCGCACTAAACGAATATGATTTCTATTTGGTGCGGCATGCGTCAATATGACCGCACGCGTATTCCACCCCACACTAGCACTGGACGATGCGCGGACGCCATTTTATGACGCTAGTGTTGTGCGTTGCGTACATGGAGGAACGTGTATCGTTCTTTTTTGCACGTGGGGAGAAGAAATATAGATCTCAATGAAAAACTTAAAACAAGACATGTTTTGGAGAAATCATTAAAAAGGAGAAGGTGTACAGGATGTGACAATAGGTAAAGTCTATTACTTTGCAGCACAGGCGCTGCGAAGGGACTAAAAAAGGCAACAGTATGCGAATTGTGCAATAAACACAAATAACACACTTGTGATTGCCATGACTTAATAATGAACATCAATAATTACTTAATCTTGGTATTTCTTATGATTTAGTTACTTGCTTTATTAATTCTATCATTAGAATTATAATTATCACAATCTTGTATTTGTAACGTTAAATATTTAAGCATTAATGTTGGTTGAATAAAAATTTTATATTAAAATATAAAACCAATTGATAACAAAGTTTTTCTTGTTATTTCTCATCACTAGTATATTGTTTTTTTCAGTGCGACATGAGGTCAGTATAACCTCATGAATTATTTTGACTATATTAGCTAAACTGATCATTAGATCAAAAAACGCACAAGGGTTAATATAGTTCGGATATTTAACTTTAACTTCACGTTGTTAAAAATCTTGTACTTCTTGTCGTCACAGAGATATAGTCATTTGAAACAAACAGTATAATGGTGGCTTATTTGACCTCTTGACGCACTGAATTTAATTTGCTTTTGGGCCTATACGACCACATAACGCACGGTCTGAAAGTGCGTTAATAAAAGGCCCGCCGCGAACGTGTTAAAGATTTTCCTAACATAATCATCACAAGTGTACTACTTACGATACGACCATTTATCAACATTATTGTTTGTAATTTAGCTGACTTGAATGAACGAGCGTATAGGTGATAGCGATAAACCAACGACACGCGTCACATTAATAAATATTGTGTTGTTATTGCAGTGATTCACGGTTGAGTTCAAACGTAATAAGTAGTACATTATAAAGTTACAATACTAGTAGGCTAAGTTTGTCATTACAGACACAGTCGAGACTGAATTGCAGCACAAACTGAAAGTGACGGGCGTCGATTACGACGCCCGTCACTTTCAGTTTGTGCTGAATAAGCCCATTAGGGCTTATTCCGCAAATGCCCCCTGAAAGTCCCCTAGGGGGTTAAGTGGAATCTATTAAATAAAATCCGGAATTCCCCCCCTGATAATCTTGATAATAAAATTTGATGAGTTGCCCTTCCCTGTGGAAGGGCAACGAAGAAAGAACCGCCAAATAACCTAATATTAAAAATAAAAACAGAATAGTTTTATTTAATAAATCACTAATTATTTACCTACTGTAATTTTTCCGAAAATAAAAACTAATCATCACAGGCTGTGACTTCATCCGCTTGAATTTTCTTCCAATTTTTTTTATAATAAAAAACTTTTTATTAAAAATTAAAAAAAAACACTACCCTTTCAGGTTACAGTCGGGGTAACAATTACTTTATTCGCAAGTCTGCTTTGGCTTTGGTTTTGTTGCCGTTTTGTATCATGCCACCGACTTGCCAATTTAAAAGTTATTTTTTGTCAGCGACCCGACCCGGCTTCGCATAGGCCTTCCTCGATAAATGGACTAACCAACACAAAAAAAAATTTTTAGTAGATCCTGCGATTAGCGCTTTCAACTAAACAAACAAACAAACTCTTCAGCTTTATAATATTAGTATAGATACT
Organism: Charanyca ferruginea; assembly: GCA_947361185.1. Taxonomy (NCBI): domain Eukaryota; kingdom Metazoa; phylum Arthropoda; class Insecta; order Lepidoptera; family Noctuidae; genus Charanyca; species Charanyca ferruginea. Next base: position 10,843,127 of record OX376070.1, read on the forward strand.
ATTCAGGGGTAGCATAGCTTCCTATTATAGATTTTACAGAATTGCACCAGTAGTTTCGGAGTAGGGTTTCTGGTTTCTCGAGCCAGAATTATCGATCAGGATTTCTCGAGTTTCTCAAGCCTACTACATCGAGATGTTTTGAAATTTGTAATAAAACACGAGTTATTTGATTATTTGCGTTTTACAAATTAAAAGAAAAAAGATAAATTTAAAGGTAACATAAATTGCACTTACTAATTAACAAATCAACAGCAAACAATAAATTAAACATACTATATGGGTAGGTACTCTCCTGGTCTATATAATAAGTCAAGAGTAGGGTAGTAGGTAGGTACTAGGTACAATACGGTCAACGTAACTTGGCGCGTCTGAAGTTAGCTGTTTGGCTGCGCAATGGAACTTTTAGGAGCGAAATTGTCTACTGCGCAGCTAATCGGCTAACTTCAGACGCGCCAAGTTACGTTGACCGTATTGTACCTACTTAAGAGCGCGTATTCGATTCGTGACGAAAACGTCATGTTTTTGCGTTTTGCCCAGAGCAATATCGTAATTATGTGAGCAGATTATTTAAAGACAATTTACAGTTTTAGAAAGATTAAGTCTTGATTTAGACAGCTACAGAGTAAAAGTATAATTTTTAATTATGGTTTTTTAAAGCGAAGACAATTCTTTCATATCGTTTTACGAAAATAGACGTCAGAGTTAACTTTCAAGACCAATACAACCATTACAATATGCCAAAATATTTTCTTTTATGCGTTTTTCCAACAGTATATACAGTCTAAAATTACGAAAATATTACTATTATGTATTAAAAACAATGTTGAAAAAGTAGAAAATCGGTTCACTTTGTCAATTTAATTTCACCAGTATTTGAATAAAAACATAACTGATATATTAATTTTATGAAAGTAAAAGTTATGTTTAATAGACAGAATATTTTTTAGTCCGTTATACGAGCTCATTTAGTTTAGACAATTATTTTAAAAAGCACTGTAAAACATCGCGCGCTTTGGTTTGCCGATCAATTTCAATGATTCGTGCTTATTTCGTGCATATTTTTTTTTTCTGATGCTCACAAACAGACCATTGTATTGTACTAGTGTGTGTCAATGCTGCTACGCCGTTCTAGCAATCGTTTAGATTTTGAGTTGCGCTAACGGCTGAAACCGATTAGGTAGGGTCATTTCGCCTGTTCGCGTCCATTTAGTGCAGTTGGCAAGTTTGACGGCGATAATAAAAATGTCCCAGCACTAATTTCTATGAAAAAATTATGTAATGTGTTCACAAAATTAGTCTATTTTAAGATTAACTTTCAGTTTTGTTCGAAACATTTTGCGTTTTTTTTTTAAATAAATAAACATCAGAATTAGGCGTTTTACCCACTTTGCGTCCACAAAATCCAATTTGCGTCCACCCGTGGACCATTTAGCGTCCACCAGCTTAGAAAAGGAATATAGGGGTGATATTTTTAAGAATTTGTAAAGAAAGATAGTATTATAACAATTTCTTTATTTAAGAATATAAATATTAAAAATCAACATTATTATCATTAAAAAAATAACTTAAAAAAATTAAAAATAATTCTTGTCAACATTGATTGAGCTGCTATCGATATGCTATTCCTAATAGCAATCATTTTTATAATAATACTAGCTGACCCGACAGATGTTGTCCTGTCCCTATCTACCTACTTACCTGCCTATTTACCTACCCTACAAAAGTTTTTTTTTTCTCTCCGTAAGAACTATCCTCGTACTTCAAGGAATATTATAAAAAAATAATTATCGAAATTGGTCCAGCCGTTCACGCGTGATGCCGTGACCAAGGGAAATAGGGATTCATTTTTATATATATAGATGCTATTCCTATATACTAAAAGCATAAATTGTCTACTGTGTATGTTCTCTTTTCCTTCTTCTTTCTTGTCTCCGAAGAACTCAAACTCAAATCATTTATTTCAAATAAACCATTTACAGGCACTTTTGAATGGTCAAGAACTCGTCCTAAATAGAAAAAAAATAAGAATGAATTAAATTACTCATTTCATTTAAAAATAGAATTATAAACACGTAGTCTTAATAAAAAATGTACAGACGCCAGCACCTAACTGTAAAATTTTCCCAATTAAATATGAACCTTATGATTTTGTAATAAAATTGAAAATCTAACAAAGAAATTTGACAGATTGTAGTAGCTTGATGTGCTGGCCTCTGTACAATAATAATAAACAACACATTTTTAATTATTTTTACAAGCAAGTCAATAGGGTATTATACCAAAAAAATCTAATTAGTCCGTCAGATAGATTGCCAAAAAATATTGGACACGTGTTTTTTCTTTTTACACGTAAACAAAAAATGAAGACGATACAGTGCGTCGAACACTGGTGTGACATCACTATGTCAGTACACTTTTACCGGCGAAGTGACGTCACAAACCCCCACTCATGATCTTTGATGCGTTTTATCTTCGTCAGTTTTTATTGATTTGATAAAACAAAAAATACGTATCCAATATTTTTGGATAATCTAACTGACGGACTAATTAGATATTTTTGGTAAAATACCCTATTGTATTTAACGAAAATACCTAGTGGACGCAATTTGGTTTATTAATATTCCCTGTAGGTATAGTTTGCGTCCATTGCGGACGCAAAGTGGAAGTTTTGTAAATTCGATGTAGTAATTCGCGACCACCTTATTTTAACCGTTAAATATAAAAAAACATAAGCAAATTCATAATTAATATTATTCCTTTTTTCATTATTAAAGTCTAGAAACAGCTATGTATCCTAAAATTCACATAAAACAATAAAAAACTTACCATCGAACGCGCCGCTGCACACTATTTTTTTTCTAAACATCCCGCGCTACCATGAAGATATAGGTTTAGATGGAGCCAACACTTAGAACAAAAGTTTGAAACCAACTGTGGGCTGATGCTCTCTTTCTGAATGCATACATAAGAACGAGACAATGATATGTGTTTTCTTTATCTTATGTATGCATTCAGAAAGAGAGCCTGCCCACAGTTGGCTTCACTTAGGTATTTAGAGTGTTGCCTCCACTTTTATCTATAAGCTTCTTGCGCGCTACGCGCTCCCTTGTTGAACAGCCCAGACTAATTATTTTTCTAAACGGGATTGGTTTGGCGCACGGACCTTTTGTCCATGCGCGCGTGCCTCATATACATTGAGGTATTAGCGGTAATTAAATTTCGTTTGATTGGTGTGTTAATTTACTTATTTTCGAGGATTTTTAAAGGGAGATCCGTAAAATGGACGCGAATTGGGCGATGGACGCGAACAGGCGAACTTACCCTACCTACCTTCACTGAAATGTAGATCACTACCGCGGCTGGAAGACCTTATCAATACCGGCTGGTGTTTTTCCTATACCCTTGTTAATGGTATTATTAAGTCCCCATTGAATTTCAGAAATCTTGTCATCCCAAACATTTTCAGTTTTACAAACAATAAATGAATTTGAATTTGAATTACCTAAATTGCTAGCAGAGAGAGCGGAGAGAGCTTGAGAATGTGTTTTATGCCTAATCCATTGACAAACTCTTTAAAATTCTTAGAAGTAAACGAAGTACCTCTATCAGATATTAACCTTTTTGCAACCCCAAACGTGTGAAAATATGATTTGAGGGTTTTAATTGAATTGTCTGATTTTGTATTTTTTACAGGCGATATTATAATAAATTTTGTAAAAGCATCAATGGTCAAAAGAAGATGGGTGTTTTTATGTTTGCTACGCACGAACGGACCTAAATGGTCAATATGTATTGTATGAAATGGCTGAGGTACCTTTTCAATAGGATGTAGCTTACCCGATCGCTTAGCTGATGGAATTTTGGTGTTTGAGCATTCTAAACACGACTCTACATATTTTTTTACAAACTTTTTCATTTTAGGGAACCAGTACGATCGTTTAATTTTATCATAAGTCTTGTCAAAACTGAAATGGCCAATATCGTCATGATTTGATTTTAAAATATGCCACCTTACTCCCTTTGGAACCACCCATTTACTACCATCTTCGCTATTTTTGTACAGAATGCCTCTTTTTAATGTAAATTTTTTGCAGATGTCTACTAATTTATTAGAATCTTTGTCTTGAAGAATTTGTATAATACGCTGTATTTCTGAATCATTTTGTTGAACTGTTGAAATCCAATCTAATGTAATATGTCTAACCTCAATAAAGTTTTCACTTATTGGGTTCCTACTTAAAGCGTCTACATGTGACATGGACTTACCCGGGCGATATATAACATCGTACTCTTGGAAGATGTTCCACCACCTAGCCACCCTTGGGAGTATGTCCCGCTTTTCAAAAGTAGCTATCAACGAATTACAATCTGTTACTATTGTAAAAGGTATCCCTAAAAGATAAACTCTAAATCGCTGAAGAGAAGCTATAACTGCTAACGTCTCCAAGTCATACGATGTGAAGTATGCATCTTCCGGAGAAGTTTGTCGACTAAAATATGCGACGGCATGAAATGGGGAATTTGAATCTGGACGTTGCAGTAAGATACCGGCTACACCAATTTTTGAAGCATCTGTATGTAACTGTGTCTCATTAGATGGATTATAAAACATCAATATTGGCCGTTTTACAAGTTCCTGTTTTAAGGTAATAAAAGCTGTTTCTTGAGGAGAGCCCCAACAAAACTTGGAATCTTTCTTTAATAATTGTGTTAAGGGTCTAGCTATGATCGAGAAATTTTTAACAAAGCGTCGAAAGAAACTAGCTAGCCCTATAAACTGTCTGACGGTGTGCTAATCTTTCGGTTTTGGAAAATGTTCGACAGCTTGAATTTTCTTTTAACCAGGTTTAATGCCAGTCGCGTCAACCTCAAAGCCAAGATAATCTATGGATTTCATGAAGAAATTACATTTATCTAATTTTAGAGTTAAGCCTGCATTACGTAATAAATCCAACGTTTCAGCTAGTTTTGAAAAACCGTCATCAATGTTTTTGGAAGGTATAATTATGTCATCCATATAAGCAAACGCGTGTTTAAATCTAGCATTGCAATTTAATTGATGGTTCGTTGAAAATTTGCTGGAGCATTCGACAAGCCAAATAGCATTCTATTAGACTCATAATGCCCATCGGGTGTTATGAATGCTGTTAAATATGTAGACCGTTCCGCAAGAGGTATTTGATAATACCCAGATGCTAGATCAAGGGTCGTGTAATAAGTAAATCCTGACAAACTATTTAATTGGTCATCAATTCTGGGCAGGGGATAATGTTCCTTTACAGTCTTCTTATTTAGAGCTCTAAAATCTACGCACAGGCGATAATCACCAGTCTTTTTCTTCACTAGCAAGATTGGTGATGCGTATTCTGATGAAGATTCTCTAACTATTCCCGACTGTTCTAACTCATCTATCATGTTACGAACTATACTTCTTTCCAAATACGATAATCTATAGGGGCGGTAATATACCGGTGTATTATCGTTCATGGTAATTTTCATTTCTGAATTTTGACAACAGCCTATTTCCGAAACACCAAAAGCGAAACATTGACGGTATTTATTTAACAACTCCGGCAATTTTTCTTTAACATGGGGTGTCAAATCGTTGTCCATGTGCAACTGAGACATTGTAATTTTGACAAGATTGGAAGAGTTATTATTCTCGACACGATTTACATGAAATTCTTTTGATTCGAAGACTGGGTTAGTTCGGGACAGTAAAGTATCACTTGGTAATTGAAAATTCGCTGTACTCAAATTTCTGATTATTACGCTGCCAACACCATCAACTAGATTTACAACTCCACTCAAAATTTCGTATTCTTTTCCTGGCTCTTGTCTAAGGCTACGTTCTATGTAAACATCCCCATGATATTTAGGTTTTGAATAAATGCAAATCTTAGTTAAATTCTCTATTTTATTTATATCTTTAGAAAATAATAATATAGTTTTACGATGGGTATGATTGCAATTTGAGATAAGTTTTAACTCCGACGAAGTTTTATGTATAATTATATGATCTTGCTCCGTAAAGGAATGCCCAACTAGTAAAGGAATGCTTAAACAATTATCTGGTACTACAAAAACGCATACATAAGCCGCAGACAACCGAGTTACCAAAGCCTCTTAGAACTGGCAGATTATCTGTAGACCATGCTGAAGTGATATTTTGGGCATTAGATAATGTAATCATTGTACATTGACTACCAAAATCTAAATAACATTGTAATTTAACACCATTAATAATAGCTTCTTTGAAATATTTCGAATCGTTATGTATACCAGTAGATAGTCATAATACAGTCTTATTATCTTTGTTTAGTCTACATTCGGATGTGTTATGACCTAACTTCATACAGTTTTCACATTTCTTTAAAGGTTTAGTACACTTATAAACTGGATGACCTACCTCTCCGCAATTAAAGCATTTTAATTTCAAAGTTTGCTTTTGACCTAAATCATTTTTATTGTCTATTAGTATTGTTTGAACGCCTACCGTCATTGAATACTTTTGAAGTGGACTTATCTATTCGTTTAGTTACTCTAACGTTGCGTAAAAATACAAGTAATTTATCTGGATCGGTAAATTGAGCTGCTTCAGCACTCGTCCTAATAGACCTATCTTCTACTCCTAACAAAATACAGTCTACAGCATTCTTACCGGTTATTTTGCACCGATTCAGTAAAATCATCTTATCATAAAAATATTCCTCAAGTGGATCCCCGAATTTGACGCGTTTTTCTAGCATATCGGACAATAATACGCCGTAGTTTTCGTCACTAGGAAAGGCGGTTTTTAATTTAGTTTGCCATTCTGGCCACGTAATCAAAAGGCTGGGTAAACCCTGATACCACCTTTGGGCTAGCCCTACTAGTTTGGGTAAGGCATAGTGAATGGTTTGTCGTTTGGACCAACCATAGATAGCTGCACATTCATCTACTTTAGATAACCACATATCTACAGATTGATTCCGCTTTGACGGATCAAACTCAGGGATAACATTAATAACTGGGTATCTTTCTATATTATTGCCGTGACCATCTGATTTGACTGCTTGAATGAATTCTCTAAAAGTATTGAGCATATCAGTGGACTCACGTGGTGATCGAAGCTGCCTCTGATGGCAAGAATTCAGCCGTTCCGAACGGCCTCGGCTGCGAAACGCTGGTTGTCTTTCACGGCTACGGCTGCGGTTGTGGGACGCCGGCTGTCTCACACGGCTGCGGCTGCGCGACTCCAGCTGTCTCACACGGCTGCGGCCTCCTGAGGCCGGCGGTCCAGCACGGCTACGGTTGCGAGAGGCCGGCGAACCAGCACGACTACGGCTGCGAGAGGTCGGCGGACCAGCGCGGCTATGGCTGCGAGAAGCCGACGGATCAGCGCGGCTACGGCTGCGAGAGGCCGGCGGTCTAGCACGGCTGCGACTACGAGAGGTCTGAGGACCAGCCCGGCTACGGCTGCGAGAAGCCGGTGGACCAGCACGACTACGGCTGCCAGAAGCCGGCAGATCAGCACGATTACGGCTACGAGACGCCGGCTGTCTAGCACGGCTGCGGCTGCGAGAGGCCGGTGATTTTTCGCCATAATCGTTTATTTTCGCTGGAGTTGGTAGGAGCGGGCTACGACTGCGGCTGGTGCGAGGCTCACTATTTCTTTTATCCATTATCCTGGATAGTAATAATAACTTCGGACAAAAATGTTGCTAAGACTGCGTAGGTAGGTATCTTATTAGACAATGGCAATTATTATTGAACATGGCTAAGTATTATATTTTATCAGGCATGAAGGTCTTCAATCTTATCATATTAACTCTTCAACCCACCTCGGAGTCCGATGAAAATAGATTTTGCTATTGTATTGCTGGTTGATCGTCGATGAACCAAAATACAATAAAAGTTCTACTAATACTTAATGTCCTCAACATGGTCAAAGGACAAAATATTTAACGGCAGCAATGGTATAGGAAGAAAAGAAGAAAGATAGAAAAGAAAAAAAAATGTCTAGTATTATATCGTTAATACTTAGCTGGGTAAATATTTTGGACTGATATTAAATCATGCTCTTACAGTACACATTATTTTTACGGCCTCATCTGGGAATCGAACCCAAGTCCTATCTCAGCTCTTTATCCCTATCACTCATAAAGAACAAAGGAATATACCTGTTAAATTAATGTTTCCTTTGTGTCTTTGCTACACAAAAGAAAAAGAATATAGAATATTTGTTATTTATAACCGAATGTAATACATAATAAATATTTTGACCTGGAGCGTGCGATATCCCAATTCTGATTTGTTATCCTCCTCGTTTTGCAGAAGCGTTTCACAAAATAAAGTCGACTATTTCAGATTTCAAAATCCTTTATTAGCACTTCACAACAAAATAGCGATAAGCAACAGTAATTAACACTCGTGATGGAGAAGCACGACTTGCTTGCTCGACGACCATTTGGCAAGTAACTGTGATCAACAACGGTGAATATTCTAACACTACTCCGGACGTGACGTCACATCCCCCTTCTTTGATAGGTATAAAGTTAGTTGTCAAATGATCGTTTTGAGTTTCTTTTACAAACTATTCAAAATATACTTTTAACAATAAAAAATATGTTATAAATTGATTGAATCTGTACAAATAAATATAATAAACTTAAAATGGCTTACACATAATATCCTAACTGGACAAATCTCAGTTATTTTTTTTTCTTTTTTTTAAACGTTTGTAAAAGATTAGGCCGAATTAGTCCCGCAGCCGATACTTTAATAATATTAGTAATGACAATATTAACAAAACTTCCACTCGATGTTATAATAGATATTTAACACGTTGACTGTGTGTCAAGTAGGCACAATAATAAAACAATCACAATGACCCACCCCTGGGTCATTGCACAGGGAAAGGGTTAAATAAGTTATGACTACTACAAGGTTTGTGCCCATTGTGCTGTGCTTAGTGCAAACAAAATCATTAGTTTCTTTTAATGTCATATTGGGAGTTCACTTAGAACATTATTTGGAAAACATGTTTTTCGAAATTTTAGTAATGGTGGTTTCAACTTATGGAATCCTTTATAGAGCCTCTTAATACGATCATCCCCCCCCCCCCCCCCATATTAGAGCCTATTATTGGAGATAGAGCTGACTTAAAGAGATTCAGGGTTCAATAGGCAGCTCCAGAGTCAAATAATTTAGTTAGGAAATACATAACAAATGGTATAGATGTAATGAACGTGTTTATAATATGTTCCTGACAGAAGGTTCACCAAATTTTATGTCACATTATGTTGCTTTACTGTATTACCTAATGTGAAAGGGGGTGCCAAGTGCCAACATGGCATCCATTGATGTGAGGGAAATAGCCCTTTTTGGCCAAGCTTGCCTGATATTAATCCTGCAATCAAAGTTAATTGAAGGTAAGATGGTGATGGTCCCTCAAAGAAAAATGTTAAAGATATTTTGAGGCTAAAAATATACCTATCAGCTTCAGGCAAGCATAGTATGCATTATAGGATACCAAGTTTGTAAAGGCCAGTGGGACATGACTATGATACCTGTTGCCTTCTCATTTTAAATATTTTTATTTTTATATTAACTGAATGAAGAAAAAGCATGAAAGAAATTTTCTGTCCAGGACAAATTAGAAGCATCAAAACTGATTGCCTTTGGATTTTCTTTTTGGTTTCCAGGAGGTATAGGAAATATGTTTAGAATTAGTGTGGGATGAAAATAAATCTATTTCAGGTTCACCCTGTTCAGATACAATTTGTAGAAATGCAGTGTTTAATTCCCATTCTATGTCTGAAATGATTTTAAGGGACATTTTTATCAACCTATTTATTTTTACTAGACTCAATGTAGGAGGCAAAGAGTTAACTAAGTCTCTCTTCGCACCACTGCCGTTTGAATCTGGCAAAGTTATTTAATTGTGGGTTTTTATTGCTGTATTATTATCTGCAGACAACAGGATGTTGGTATTGCTTATAGTTTACAAAAAACCTTTAATGCCATAAATATTGCAAGCAATAAATAGTTTATATGGTGTTTTTTCTCATATTTGCTCCAGAAGCCATAGGCTCTTTTCTTTCATTCTGTAAACATCATGTTTATGGTAAGCAGTACTTAGACATACCTACTGTACTAATAATAATTATTAGCCCACCGTAGCAGATATAATTTTATATCTGAACATGTTATAATTATTGGTATTACATATACTTATGATGCTCTAAAAGTTTGGTGTAAAGCCAGCCGTAATATGTGGTAGCTGGGCAGGCTGCAATTTATAGTACAATTAATTTTGCCAGATGTCTTGTAAAACCACTATTTAGATGTAATTACCTTGAAATGATGTTTTAATATTTGATACTTTATCTTTGAAAAGATGGTAATTTTTTTTTTGTGTCTATCGCAAAGCAGCGCTGTGATAGTACTATTATATTTTTATCAAAATTTATAATGAATCTCCAGAAGTAAAGAGAACTATTGTTTCTGCAAACATGATTCATACTGGATCCTATACATAATAGGTCCTCTAGGATTGAACAGACTTGTTACCTTTACCTCTTGGATATGTTACTACAAACTTTTAATATTTGTGAAAAAAAAAAAACAAATCACCATATTGTAGGTCCTATTTTCTATACTGTATACAACACGCAAGCACAAGCAAGCGCAAGTTTCAACACACGTTTCCTACCGTGATACGTGCTGCTAATTCCTGGGTAGTTTGACTCGGATCGGCTTCCACCATCTCCTTCAATTCAGCCTTATTTATGCACCTGTGTGCGGCGGTCTTCCACGTGGTTTGTTTTTCAAGTCGACGTTTCCATTACGAAAGCGTTTAAACCAAAAACGCACTGTGCGTTCATTAGCAGTCTCCTCTCCACACGCAGCATCGATATTGCAAACTGTTTCTGCCGCGGATAATTCCGCGTCGAAACTCGTATTCTAAAACTACTCGGATTTTCGAAGTAGGTGCCTATCCATCTTTTCCGTCGCTGAATAAAGAAAAAACAATAAAAATTCGAAAATCGAATGTTGCACATTTTTTAAATGAAAAATCTATTCTCATAGGTACCTATACTTAATGTAAAAAAAGTTTTACTTGAATATTTCACACCATGAAGGTTTAATGTAACGTCAATTCAAAGTAAGTATCTATTACCTACTAAAAAACGGCAATTTCATACTTTAACCCACGGATATCTATGCTTTAACCCCTATTATTTTATTACAAATTCCAGAATTTGGCTTACTAAATTATCCTATTACTTACCTAACTACCTACCTAATAAATAAGAGCTTTTGTGTCATTTTCAAATCCGAAGTGGCTCCTCAATCCATACAGCCCCAGGATGTTAGAATTTTCATCTTGGATACACGCTACATCAAACATTGTTATTAGCAGTAAATTAAATCAACCTTTGATACAATACCTACATACTTAGCATTATTTAAAATGAACGCAAATACGACTCTTTGACGAACTGCGTATTACAATAAGTAGGTAAGTAGAACTTACTAATTTAAATTTGAAATCTATAACTTAGACGAAGTATATTACGCAGTAAATAGCGAATTTCTACGGAGATACGCGTCGCCGGCGCAGCTGCCGTCGTGACGTCAACTATTGAGGGCTCTCTGACCTTTCACCCTTCCATTCACAGATCTATACACTAATCGAATAATAACCCTTGAGCAATGGCTCTTATCAAAATGTGTAGAAAACAATTACTTATATTCTGATAACAACGTAGGCCATACAAAACCTACTACAATGTAAGCATGTGAACATACCTATTTATTTATCAATAAATGTCAATTACTCATTACAAATCAGTCAAGTCGTATGTATTTTCAAGCTTTAATCACCTACATAAGATTTTAAATTTTCATGAATTCCTCAAGCATTTTAATCTCAAAGTACCTATACTCCATTTACAATAGCATTAGACAGAAGTTAAAAAAGGTTCTTTTTAATGGACACTTTGTAACAAAAGTGCAATAAACGTGTTGAAGTTACGATAGACACCGAATTTATTATAATCTATTTTTACAGTAGCTGTCGCGCGTATTTGTTACCGTTTTAATAATTTATCTTCTAAAATGATGTGGCTTTCATTTAGTTGTAATTCCAATTTAAAATTACAGTGTCAACGCTCAAAACCTAACAGAAGCAGGGATGAACAATACCTGGAACGTTATTAGTTTCAATGTAATTCTGCCAAATTTAAAATGTTACCTAATCTTTAAAAGACTTTTATTCTGTTTATATTATTATACGTCCATATTTAGTACTATCTTAGATCTATTTATCAAAAATATGTTATAATAAGTTTAATTATAAAATTGTTTTAACTTATCTTTGAAATAAAATGTTTTGCAATCCTGCTTCTAAAAGCCTCTTTTTTCTAATCCTAAATGTGAAAGTTTGTGAAGATGTTTGGATTCCGACTCGCTCACCATCTTATTTGTCCTATCTACCATTACTTAATTAAAACGTTTTTTGCTCTATTATTTTCATAAAGCTTTTGTTTCTATATTTGAATGTCTTTCTTAATACAGTAATTACCTATACCCTCAGATTTTAAAACAATAGGCAGATAGACAGCGCGGAACACTGAGAGTGAAGTCACCAAAGCCAATACAATTAAAAAAAAACGAATACAAACTTGAGTTAGTACAGCACGAAGCGCCGCATCGTTAGTACCTGCATCACACGTCATTCCAATATTTTTGAGAATAATGCTGGCTTGTGTTTTTTAACATTGTAGAAACTGTTCCCAAAAACAAAAGAAAGAAGGTGGAGTATATTTTCATCTCAGACCAATTCTGAGCTTTTCATAGTGTATGTAAATATTAATAATTTGTTAATTTGGAAATTGTTTTTCGTAATTATTGTCAGTGGCATCTTAGAACACAAAACCTTAACAAAAATCCTTCGGTGTTGCTGGTTTAAATTGAAATATTTACCCCCTTGAATTAGGAAATAAGCATAAGATACAGGAATAGCGATTTACAAAAACATTTATTACGATTAGTGTTCTATTTATCGCGCATTTTGCTTGGTATCAGGGACTTGAAAACGAAATTAATTTCGTTCCGTTACACATAATGTTTTCACGTAACGTTCCAATATTTGTAACGTACTAAAACCGTAAACTAAAAATAACGTTATAGAAATCATTTTAAAAATCAAAATCAAAATCATTTTCATAGAACAAGTTATTTTTCAGTAACGGTATATCTCCGCTTATAATAACGTTACAAGAGAACCGTTACAGATTAAAGACTTAAGGCCCTTAAAACAGTAGAAAATTGAAAATATGTGGGAATATGAGCTGAGCATGGACATATTATCTGAGATTATTAAATAGTTCTAGATTTTGGTCCGTTTGTTAGTATCGTTATAGCCTCAGATTATCAAACAAAAGGCAGATAGACCGTGTGGAACACTGCGAGTGAATCCACAAAAGCAAATACAAATTCAAAAACGAATAGGTACCTACAATTCGCTTCGCGCTGTACTAACACGAGTCACTACAGCACAAAACGAAGCATTGTTAAAAAACAAATACTAATACAAATAAAAATTCAAAAGCGAATACAATCACGAAATTATAGGTATTGGTTATTCAATTTGTATTTGCTTTTGTGGCTTCACTCGCAGTGTTCCGCACGGTATATCTGCCTTTTGTTTGATAATCTGTGGTAACAACATTTTAAACATAAAAAAGACAACAGCTTTGTTAAACAAAAAAAAAAAATACTCTAAAATCCGAAGTCGCGCCGGCCAAAACCAAACAATTGAGTCATCCCTTAATTTCACCTAAGCATAAATTTATCATGTTCCGATATTGTTCCACCATTTTTAAATCAATATCTTCTGTTTTCTTGTCTGAGATTAATAAATTTCTAAAGTAGGTACCTGCATTCAATTAATACAATCTGACTCGACAATGTATGTATAACATCTTGTCTGCACTTTTCTGCGACACTAAATTATTTAATACTAGCGACCTGACCCACCTTCGCATAGCTTATAGCTTTCCCTTTTGCCCTGTGCACCAGGGACCGGATTTCTAATACTGACAGTGTCTTTCAGAAGATATATTTTTTTTTAATTGGCGTCGTTAGTTATTCTTTCCCCTTAATCTCAAAACTTTAATTACGGATTTCAAAAGGCACATAATGTAAATGCTATTCAGTGTAAATTATGGCCCAGGTGGACACAAAAAGCAAAAGCTTTTGACTCTTAAGTAACTTTATTAACAGTTTTGTCACTTTTGGGTTGCTTCGTGTGCTCCGGGCCTTGACTTATAAAAGTAAGGTCAGGGTGGCTAATTCCGGCATAGTTTTTTTTGGACTTACATTTGAGTGCCCGTATCCGATGAACGTTTTCATGTATGATCAATGTTATGGTCTCATGAAAATTATAATGTTTTAAACTTTCAAATACAGTGATCTTATTTAAATAAACTATCACCAGTACTAGGATAACAACTTTTTTTTTAACTTGACCAGTAGACGGATTTTCCCTTCTAAATCGGGAAAATCCGTCATACTGGAAGAATATATAAATCTTTAGTGATTTTAAGGAAACACGTAATAATGACATGCGTTCGTAAGAGACAGTCAATTCTGTGCTTAATGATCTTAAAAATAAAGTCTCTATCAGGTTAAATACGTAAAAATCATTTTTGGGGGCTATTTCGGCATGCCTAAACAAGCAGGGGTGGTCAACATATTTTAGTGGAGCGTTATTAGCTCATTTCTTATTATTAATTAAATAGGTATCGCTATTTTGCACAAAAAAAATATAATTTGGGGATTTCTCTTCTTATAGTACAAAACATTGGGTGATTCGATTTATGAGAGTGCAATCATGTTATTTGGTACTTACATGTTTAAAAACATCCTAAATTAACATACCTATATGATGTTTGTTCGTGTAATATTCTTGTGAGATAAACAAATTTATGCTGACGACGTCGCGGATGAAATAAGCACTTTAATTTTGCAAACTTAAGATAAAAGCACACAGAAAAATATGTAATTATCTGGATAAAGTTAAGGTATCTTCATAAAATAAAAATACACGTTTGATATCGTAAATCGTTTTAATTCAGTAACAAACATAAAACCTATCAAAATCAAATGGTATTTTAGTCTTAATAAAATTAACAATCAGTCCCATTATAGTAACTATAAAAACAACTAAACATAAAATGAGAAGTATCAAAGATAAACAATATAAAAAACAAAAAATCTTCACTTAACATCAGGCGAGATAGCGGTCAAACGCGAGCCTGTTGATGAATAAAAAAAAACAAAAGCATTCAAAATAGAACTAAAACCTATCAATTAATCATAAAAACGACAACAAGGTACCGATAGGTGACAAGGTACCCGGCTATAAATGTTGTACATCAAAATTATGAATGAATATTAATACCATTATTAATGACGGCGACGTCTAGTTGAACTGAAACAATGTAATTAATTCAAATTTAGTACCAACCGAATTATCTAAATTCACTATACATACAACGACTACCTATTTGTAATCAGAAAAAAAAACAAATTCAGAAGAAATATCCCTAAAATTGATTGTGGTGGCGATTATTCTGTAACTGTTACACAAATTGTATAATATCTATTCTGTTTCAAATGAACTTTCTTTGAACTCTAAGTAAGTAGGTACCTGAATATGGTATGCTGAATATTGTTTGGTTCTCTTTTAAAAGGTTGGGACAAAAAAGGTTTACGATCTCAGAAATGGGGCAGATTCGTCATATGACGATCTAGGCCCATTCAAAATAGACGGAATTATGCACTGAACGATTTCGAGGTAATTTTACATAGAAATGACATGTTTTACACTTATGTCTATCATCAAGTCAATCATATAGCTATTTTAAATCCTAATACTAATATAGCTAATACAATCTTCTACAATCATCATTAGTACTTTACTGTTTACATAGTTATTCCTTCAATCTAGATAGCTATAAACTTTACGAATCATACCTATAAAAACTAATTTAAAGCTATTACAAAATCTAACCAATATAATTGTTACAAATCTAACTAATATTGTGACTCGCCTTATTGAGTTTAGCTAACATGGTTATGTACTTATGATACCAATATTTATACTCTTGGAAACCAGAAGCGGAATATATTAAGAAAACAACAAATCACAAAATAACCTCAAAGTTATATTTCTTACAAATTGTTTTTGACTAACAACAAACACATTGGTAAATAATATGTACATAAGAATTATATAACACGAGCGTAATCAACATTATGACGTTCGAAAAATACGTCCGTTCCATCCAAGAGCCAAGCAGACAATCCTCCCGTTCATTTTTTTTTTTTTTTCTGTATGGCATCTCGCAGTTCAACCTGAGGGTTGGTTACTGCTTAACCGGACAATCCTGTGGTGCCTTACTTTTAGGTCCTCCAGCCAGGGCAAAGACTTATAAACTAAGTGACTACGCTAAGGGCACCCCCTGTGGGGTACGAGCCTCGGCTTAGGTCGCCACTGAGAGAGGGCAGCAAAGGGACAGGCTGGATCGGGTCTCCATTAATTAGAGGCTATTTTAAAGCTAAGGGCTCAGCGACGCGGGCTGGCGCTAGCAAGGGTCGGGGGGGGGGCGTTACGGGGTCGTCGCGAGGGACCTCGGCGGCGAGGTCGGAATGACGGTACTCTGTGTCTGTGTTTAACTAATGTGCTAGTGGCCCTATTTCTTTCCTGAAGGAGGGTAATAGCGTCATCTGGATCGGATAGGGTATGACGTGAACGACGGGTCCCTGATACGGGATGGGGTGTATCGGGCGGCCGCTACAACGAGCGGGTTGCGGTGTTTCTCCGCTTGATCGAAGAAGCGCTTGCAAGCGCGCTTCATGAACTGACGGATGGTCGGGAGTTTGAGATCGAGATGCAGGTTCTCGTTGCGAACATAGAACGGGGCACCCGTTATTTTTCGCAAGAAGCGGTTTTGTAGGGTTTGCATTCTGTGAAGACGGTATGCCTTTACGTGTGCGAATACAGCACAGGCGTAGGTCATGATGGGCCTCCCGTTCACAGCACGCCGTGCCTTTTATTAACTTTTACTCCTTCCACTCGCCGCGTCATCGCGATGGCCCCGCCCTCTCAGCTGACAAATCTTCTAAGACGGCCTCTCCTGACAGCTGGACGTCCTCGCCAGCTCGACTCCCTGGTGCCAACTGCTCATTCGCCTGATCCTCTCTTGGTGTATCCTCCAAAAGTAGGTCATCAGGCGCTTGGTTCTCACGCGTTGGGTCCTCATCAGTTAACTCATCTAAAACATACCAAAATCAAAACATAAATAAAATATTCTGAAAGTTTAAGTCGTAGCTACCCATTTTAATGAAGTCACAAGCGTTTCCCGAGTATCACCAATGAAAGAGTTCCGGACCTCAATCATTACTGAAACAACAACATCGCCTGGTAACCATTATCGGGGTTCCAGGTACGACCATTTGCCAATTTCGCAATGATCACTTGCCAATTTCGGGGCAGATCTTTAGACCAATTGCCAATTTCGCGGCAATGGCGACTTGCCACTTTCGGGGCAGAACTTTAGACCAATTGCCAATTTCGCGGCAATGGCCACTTGCCACTTTCGGGGCAGAACTTTAGACCAATTGCCAATTTCGCGGCAATGGCCACTTGCCACTTTCGGGGCAGAACTTTAGACCAATTGCCAATTTCGCCGCAATGGCCACTTGCCACTTTCGGGGCAGATGAATAGCCACTATCGGGGCCAAGAGTATTTAGCTGCCACAAGGCAAGCGTGCGCGGTACACGTCCCATCGGACGGCACCTGATGTGCGCACACAGCACGCGTCCTCCGGGTCAGTACCCGAGGCACATACACAGCACGTGTTCTCCGGGTCAGCACCCGAGGCGCATACACAAGCGCGCGTCCTCCGGGTCAGCACCCAAGGCGCATACACAAGCGCGCGTCCTCCGGGTCAGCACCCGAGGCGCATACTCAAGCACGCGTCCTCCGGGTCAGCACCCGAGGCGCATACACAAGCACGCGTCCTCCGGATCAGCACCCGAGGCGCATACACAAGCGCGCGTCCTCCGGGTCAGCACCCGAGGCGCATACACAAGCGCGCGTGTTTCGGGACAGCACCCGAAGCGCACACGCGGCAAGTCTCCTCCGGGATAGCACCAGCCCGCCGATTCAACCAGATCTTAAAAAGAAATGAAAGAACATTAGAGGTTTGGTTGAATCATACTCAAAAAATACGGCAAAGCTCTCAACTTCTCAAGACATCACTTGTCTTTCAAGGGTACCATGTATTGAGTAGTCTTTGATATAACGCCACAGGAAACCCGCAAGGCCCAAGAACTACCGTACTTGCTTGGCGTTAGAAGGGATAGGTGCGTTACCTAGTGTGTCGATTTAGTGCCGACTCGGCCTAACCTGACCAGTTATTTTCAAACTCAGATCAAGCCTTAGTGAACCAGTCACTCAGTGTAGGTATGTCCTAACTTCTTACAGAAACAACAGACGAGTTTAGCATTACTATTACAACCGGCTTTATCATTGATGTTACCATTCCTGAGGCACTTATCCTTATAATGTCGTTTGACATCGCAATGAAAACATTTGAATTCAGATCTACTAGGACTTACAATTGAGCCTTTTAGTCGTTATTGACTGATGCACATTTATCGGAGTTGTGGTTATCAAATTCACGAATAGGCTTTACATAAGTTGCTAAAATGGAAACTAGATTTCCTGTCATTAGATCAGCATTGATAGCTGCTGCGCGCACCTGTACATCACTGATATCGTGAATCGCAATTTGAAACAAAGATATTCGCTTAACCATCTTACTACACGTAACTTTAATAAAAATGAACGGCGCGCATACTCAGCATAAGACAACCACTTAGATGTGGTGTTTATAACGTCGAGTTTGGGCATATTTAATCTTTTGCGGACACAACGACGCACAACTAAAAGATTTGATTTGAACAACTTACATTTCTGAACTAATTTCAATAGTGAGCGATCATTTGTAGCCTGTTCGTTAAACCACGTACGAGCATCAGCTATTAACAATTACGAAAGTCGTTCATGATCGCTGCAATTATTTGAAGTTTTGTTCGATCAACTTCTTCACACCACCATTAGTATTATTAACACTAGTATCGAAACTAGAAATAAAAAATATTGGTCATATCTCACCCGTTTAAATAAATCGCGTCCGCCATGCGGTCCGTTGCTGTGATGTCACTAGTAGCACCGACGCGTTACAACAAGGGTCCCGCCGCTTGACTTGACATGAGTAAGCGCTATCACCACACGGTAGGGATGGCGTACGTATGACCGCGACCCAGTGACGGATTAAGACTACTTGATGCCCTAAGCAATCTACGCCTGTGGGCCCCCCTATCCGTATGTCAACTAGAATCGGTCTTTAAACTTAGATCGCCTAAAAACATTAGTTTCAGTGTGCGTTACCCCAGCAAAATAATGTCGAAAATAGTAATTTAAATGTTACAGGCAATTAGTTGTCCAGCTTCTGTAATTGTTGCGCACATTTTTAAATTAGTTGCACATATACATTTTGAGTTATTCCACAAAAACATTTCCTGCTGGGGTAACGTTACCGCAGCCAGACATTTTCTTTTATAATGGGAATATTGAAATAAATATTAGCTATATAATTAGTAGCCTAGACGAGGTAAATGTTGCAACTTATTTTGTATTTGTCTTTCTTTCGACTGCGATGTTATTCAAGATTTTGCTGGAGTAACGTTTGTGGTTTTGCTGGATCTCTGAAACGGATAAGCAGATTCTTATCAACTTTTTTACATGACTTCTTAAGAATTAGTTTGAATTAGTTCGGTAATAAAAAAACAAAAATAATGCACCATTCAAATGTTTTAATTAAATATAAAGACACTTCAATAGGTCCTAACACTTTGAATAAGAGCTCGAAAGACTTATTTTATATACCCAACTAATTCAAACTAATTCTTAAGAAGTCATGTAAAAAAGTTGATAAGAATCTGTTTATCCGTTTCAGAGATCCAGCAAAACCACAAACGTTACTCCAGCAAAATCTTGAATAACATCGCAGTCGAAGGAAGGACAAATACAAAATAAGTTGCAACATTTACCTCGTCTAGGCTACTAATTATATGGCTAATATTTATATCAATATTCCCATTATAAAAGAAAATGTCTGGCTGCGGTAACGTTACCCCAGCAGGAAATATTTTTGTGGAATAACTCAAAATCTATATGTGCAACAAATTTAAAAATGTGCGCAACAATTACAGAAGCTGGACAACTAATTGCCTTTCGACATTATTTTGCTGGGGTAACGCACACTTAGTTTCATGTAAAATAAGATGATGAGATGTAACGTACCTTAGAATGGGACTAGGTGCGACAACAATAAAAACCAAAGCATAATTTATTTATTTATTGAAATGCGCCTTGCGGCTTTTCCGGTCATTGAATTCACGCAAGATAGTATTAACGTCTAACGTTTTTAACATATCGGACTCTATGTAGACCATGTATAATATCGATAAATTATCAAGCCTTTTTTGTATCTTCTTTGTCCTTTTTAATATTTTTAATTTTGAAAAAGAACGTTCCGCTGGTCAATTTGTAATCATAAGCGATAAAAATATACGCAGGGCTGTTTCCGCATTAGGGAAAGCTGATTCAATTTTATCATCAAGTATCATAATATACAATTGTGCGTGTGTTTGATGTAAACTTGTGCGAGCTGAATCACTGGGTCTGGAACTTTTTTGCTGGTCCATGTGCACCAAATCCGGCGTAGAATCTACTGAAAGACTATAATATCTAGAATATTTTATCTGCGATATAATTTTATAATGCACTTCTTGGGCCATTATCATAATCAACTCTTCGTTCGACTTTTGACTTTGAACATTATCAAAACAAAACAAAATAAAACTTTACGTACCTAAGCGAACACAATATTATGAACAGAACTTGAATTAATTGTCGACAAACACACTCACACTAATTTGTGCTGAAACTATTGACTTACTTATTAATTATCAAATTAATTGTAGTACTTATTACGCATGCATAGAAGCCGGCCGGCACAATTACTCATTTGATTGACACAGATTTGCGGGGGCACCAGGCGGGCGGCCCGCGGGGTAGGGGTGGTTTGTGGCTGATCGCAATTCCGGTGCATTCGAATTGCCGAATGCACTAGCCTAGTCCTGGAATTTTTTTTGGTGTGATTTTTGGTGACGTTAGAGTGAGACGTGACGCCCTAAGGACGGATTATTTTTGTGCTTCTTCTGGTGCCCCCCCCCAGACGTGATGCCCTAGGCAATTGCTTAATTTGATTAAGGGTTAATCCGTCACTGCCGCGACCCTTGAGCCGATCGTCATAGCAACAGCGACACTGCGCGCTCAGCAAGGCGCTGCGATGTCGGAACCGTCCGGCGCCGGGATGCGGCGGCGATGCGCCACGCTCGAAGTGTGGTAATTCATGTGAAGATACCCTCCTAAAATTATTGAAAGGTTTTCGTTAGAACTGGCTATTATCGTTACGATTGAAAACACTGAGCTCTGGATTTCAAATGAGAATTAGGCACATTACATTTTACAAAGCTCGACAAGTAATCCACTATACTTTCGGGAGTTAATTTAGCACTCCTCGCGGACGCACTAACGTGTTTATTCAGTACAGGTAGAATACTTGTCAGACTCGGTACACTCAACATTGTACAGAGTGGTCGTGATATCGACAGATCGTGGGCGTAACGTTTTTAACACTAAATTTAAATTAGACCATGTACGCATGGCGCCAGCACATTTGCTAAGCCAGGTACTGGTTTCCCTTAAGGCAATGACCTAGGCAAGCAAGACAGTCACCACCCGGTCAATGATTAAACGATTGAGCTTAATCAACTACATCGCACCACGTGTCGACATCATGAACACTTAGATCAAAATCAGAGACAAAATATTGGTTTGATCTCACCGGGATTGTCATCATGGCGACTAGGAGTTCAGCTATGCTCTTGGCGTCGTCGTTTTCCTTCAGCAGCGGTGTGGTGTCAAAGCATGTTCAAAACCTCGTTCAACTTGTTAGGTGACGAGGGAGTTCGTACATAACGTACGAACCTATCCTTTATAATCAGAAGGCATTGTATCTTTGCCCAACTTAACCTCCTAAACTACTGCAATAGAACACGATGACCAAACCACTTCTAAACTTCAAATTTATAGAATTTGAGATACTGTTCTTTGGTAACCTCGTCAGTTATTGTCTCGGTTACGCCCGAACCTTGCTAACTAACACAGGTTGGTACGAGCGGAATGGAGAACAACAATCGACTCTGGCTAGTTGGATGCAACGGACTATCACTATTAGATGCTGTTGGTAATCTATAACTCAATTACTTCCTCATAACAATTTTAAATCAAATTCTACATCACGGGAGTTGTCGGGGCGGTCATAGCGATATCTACGACAATGAGAGCGACTTATCTCTAGGGTCTACGTCTTCTAGACCGAGACTAACGCCCTGACATTTTGTAAGAAACAAAGCTTAGGTACTTCCAGTTAAGTTTGCACACACTAATCACAACACTTTAACAACGTTACTGAGTATTTAAATGGATAGCAAACGGCCTAGAACGCGTGGCGATCCCACTTCTGATCTTGGAAACCAGAAGCGGAATATATTAAAAAAACAACAAATCACAAAATAACCTCAAAGTTATATTTCTTACAAATTGTTTTTGACTAACAACAAACACATTGGTAAATAATAGGTACATAAGAATTATATAACACGAGCCAACATTATGACGTTCGTAAAATACGTCCGTTCCATCCAAGAGCCAAGCAGACAATCCTCCCGTTCACAGCGTGCCGTGCCTTTTATTAACCTCTCAGCTGACAAATCTTCTAAGAATACATAAAATCAACTACAAATAAGCTCATATTGCTGTGCTTCGCCTACATTCCACCCCCTGTAATAGGGTTCAACCGTTTTACATCCTGGTCTGTGGGAAGCACAATAATCTTCGCTACGGGCCGACGCAAGACCCCATTTACAGTTTTCACATCAACTACACGGATGATTCCATCATTTCCGTGGTACACTGCTTTTATTATGATGAGGGTTGAAATGCCACGTTATGCCTCGGTTAGTGGCATCGTCTCTTAGATGCCCGTTGAACTCTGTTAGGGCTGCTCGTAGTTCGGTGTTGGCTCTGATGAAGTTTGTACCTTGGTCGGAGTACAAATGAGCTGGTTGCCCACGGCGCGCTATCAGCCGCTGTAAGGCTAGATTGGCTGAGTCAGCACTTAATGTCGCGGCTAACTCCAGATGAACAGCGCGCGTAGTGAAACAGGTGAACACAACTCCCCATCTTTTCTCGCGGCGCCTTCCTATTGCCACTTCCATTGGACCGAAAGTCTACTCCTGCATGTACAAAGACTCTTCTTGTGTTTTCTAACTTTGCTAGAGGTAGATCGCCCATTTCAGGTGGGGCGGGTTTGGCTCTAGATATGCGGCAAGGCTGACAATTTGCGACCACATTTTTCACTGCCGCTCTGATCTTCGTAAGCCAATATTTCTCACGCAAGTTGTTGATGACGGTCTCGTGGATCGCGTGTAAAGCCATCGCGTGATAGTGTGCGACTAACTTTTTTGATAGAGGGTGACATCCGTCTAGAATTATAGGGTGCTTTTCTTCAAATGTGAGCACTTCACATGCACTCACTCGCAGTAACCCATCGTCGGTTATCATTGGGTCTAGATTTTTGATATTACTGCTGTTAGGTACGGGTAACCCCTTCAAAATGGGGAAACTATCTTCTTGGCACAACTTTACCAAGCAGTTGTGCGCTTCTTCCAAGTCGGCTGCACGTAGCTCCGTCGACGCCCTACGTTTGCGACATCGACCAATGATTATGAGTGTGCACGCCATAACGCGCTGTAGGCGCGTCCACGATGAGTATCGCTCGTAGTCTAGGAGTGGCACTGCAGGTGCCGACACAGTGTGGACCCTCTGGATGCGCTCGAGGTCCGCCTCTGCCGCCTCAAAGTCGTGACATGCTGGCCACCGCTCCTGTGAACTGCGTAAAAACAAGGGGCCCGAGAGCCATTCTGCACAATTATTGCGCCAGCATAATCTGGTCGCTTTGTCAGCCGGGTTGACCTCCGAGGGGACCCAGTGCCAGTTGCCTCTGTCTGACAGCCTATCTATTTCCGCTATTCTATGCCAGACGAATCGTTGAAATTCTTGTGCATCAGAGTTAATCCAATGTAAAACCGTCTTGCTATCTGTCCAATAGAATTTCTCTCTAATAGGTAATCCTAGTTCCCTCTCAGCAGTCTCTGCCAGTCGGCAGGCTAATACAGCTGCTTGCAATTCTAATCTTGGGATGGATATTACTTTTTGTGGTGCTACTCGCGCTTTCTCTACATGACAACCTCCCTGGTTCCTCCAGGGTTATAACCTACTAGGTAAGCGACCGCGGCGTAAGCTAACTCGCTTGCGTCCCCGAAAACATGTAATTCTCAATTTTCTGGGTTTAACCCATACCACCGCGGTATCCTAACTTCATTTAATTTATGCAAGTTCCTTAGCCATTCTAACCATACCTTGGCATCGATTGCTTGCAATGGTTCATCCCACTGGATTCCTGATTTCCATATCTTTTGCATCAAGATTCGCGATTGAATGACACAGGGATACAAAAAACCCAGTGGGTCATAAACTGACATAATTAATCTTAAAAATTGACGTTTAGTGGGCACTACGCTACCGTCTACTAATTCTTTAGGCAATCGTTTAAACGACAAATCAAACCCTAAATCGTCGTCCTTAGGTGACCAAATTAGCCCTAGCGTTCTTTCTACTGCGCCTATTCCTCCTTTCTCGAGAGCTACTTTTTCGGGCATATCTATTTTTAACTTGTCCCTCAGCTCTGATGAGTTCGTGACCCACCCCTGTATTATAAAACTCCCGAAGGCGTGTGTTCTGGCCACTTGCTCAATCAGACTGCTAGCCTGTTCTTCCGTCCATACACTGTCTAAATAATCATCCATATAGTGCTTGGACCTTATGGCTTCCACAGCTTCGGGATGATTCTCCATAAACTCACTAGCGTTCTTATTTAAAATATGTATCGCTGTAGTTGGTAATGATACTGCACCAAAAATCATTGAGTTCATAGCGTATGTATCTGGTTCCCTACTTTGATCAGTACCTTTTAACTTGTTGTCTGTCTGTCTGTTAGTTCCAGCCAATCTCCGAAACGGCTAAACCGAACGTAAAAAGAAAAACTCATGAAATTGTAAACCAAATCCGAATTAATCTGACATTCATGTGAACGATGTCGTGGGCACAGCTAGTAAAGTTAATATATAAGGTTCCAAAGGCTTTATTACTATAAAATAACAGTTACCTTTATTTATTTTATTATTGATATTTTACTTTGTTTCAAACACAGTTTTGTTTTAAATAGTAAAATTAAAATCAAAATTATTTACTTAAGTATTTATTTAATAACTTAAAACCTACAATTACAATAGGAATCATATAAAATAAGTAATTAAAAAAAATAAAAAACACGCCTCCCTTGTCTTTGTTTTCTCTTTTGACAAGGCAGGCGTGTTTTTTATTTTTTTTAATTGTTTATTTTATATAATTCTAATTGTAGGTTTTAAGTTATTTATTATGATTTTGATTTTAATTTTACTATTTAAAACAAAACTGTGTTTGAAACAAAGTAAAATATCAATAATAAAATAAATAAAGGTACTTAACTGTTATTTTATAGTAAGGGGTCATCCATAAAGTACGTCACACTAATTTCATGATTTTTTGACCCCTCCCCCGTCCTTGTCACCGTTGGTCACATTTGTGAGATAGTGTGACATCACATATTTTGCAGTTTTACATCTAGAAATTATTAAATTAAAACAGCTGTTCCGAAATTAGTTTTTTTTTTTATTTCATACCTTTTAGTGATAAATTAATATTTTTGTAAACGCACAAGCTCCACGAAAGAGAATTTTTAATATATCGATACCGTGCAAATAATAACACGAAACTATTTTTTTTGTTTTTTTTTTTGTGATTAGGATATGTGAGGCGATTTGGTTCTTGCAGAGACTTTTTGTCATGAAGCTCGCGGATAAGCTTACGTGGATCTGAAACACCAATTGCCAAGCCTCCTAGCTGTCTAACGTGGCTAGGGCGGCATAAGTTTGACTTTTGGCAAACATTTTAATGCTTATATCCTGTCTCCAGTGTTGTTCCTTGCAGCTTGTGCACAGTCACGGCCCAACTTAGTATCAGTTACAGTAGACCTATTATCAACATGTCTCTCGGTATGTCATCTCGCATGTCAATCTAGGAGGTTGTCGGCTGTTTAACGGGTCTTTCCTGTGGTGCTTTAAAAGTGAATTTAAGACCACAAACTAAGGTAAAAGTTTTGATGATAATAAGTTTTGATTATCGATCGAAATAAGTAAGTTTTAACGAGATCTTTTTCTGTAAACAACACATTAATAAGTAAAACTGTGGAATTCCCTGCCCGCCTCTCTGTTCCCTGATAAGTATAATCTGGGTATCTTTAAGGCACGAGTGAACCGGTTCATCTTAGGCAAGCGTGTTCCAACTTAGGCCGCATTATCACTTACGATCAGGGTCTCAAGTCTGCTATTACAATAGTGTCAGAATGGTCTATCATTGATTTCATAATTGTTGATTTTGACAAGTTTGGTAATCTACTAATATAAGGGTCATTCTTTTGGACAGGTTTTTCAAGCGGCCTTACTTAAAAATAATAGAAATCGAAAAGTCAGCAAGCCATTTTTTTTTTCGCGCAAACCTTAGATGCTCTCCTAACTGGGATATTGATTATTATTCAATTATCTTTATAATTAAATATCATTAAAAAATAAAATACCCCCATTCTTTGATTTTCGTGGAGTGTCCCAAGCCCCGATCTGGTCACTTAGTAAATTATACATTTAAAACTAAACGCTACATGCTTACCAAAAAAATAACACTAAGTCCTAAGAAGTTTACAATGCTGTGAAAAATTAGACCATAATTCTAAAAGAACTACTTTTCCTAGAAAAAAATTAAACGTAACTGTCCCGAGGTAATTGCTGATTTGCGTGGATTATTATAATTTCACTAGCACATCTCTAAATTCGCGGCCCGATGATGCGTCATCATAATTCAGGTTACAACTAGTCGCGCTCCAACGGCCGGGCAGAGTTCTTGAGCGATGGTGCGTCGAATTTTCAAAAAATAGATAGTAAGAACCTCGTTGCGTGGGTTTGGTTTCTCAAAACTTTGATTTGCGTGGTACAATTATCTCCAGTGTCTGTGAATTTATTAATTTAATAAAATATTGTAGCGAACAAATATAAGGTAACGTAACTTATAATCAAAACACAGTTTATTTGCTTAAAAGGTTTTTGTATATTTTTAACATAAAGGATTTATTTTGATTTCCGTGGTCGTGATTTTCGTGGTTTACGTGGTCGTTTTGACCCACGCAGATCTATTTTTGACGGTGTCCCCTTGTTTCACAGACAGAAATTTCATAGAATTTCGTTTCCCAGAAAATGTTTAACATAATATTTGGTTCTCGTATTTTTATTTGGACTATTATTGTTTCAAAGACTATTTACTTCAATGAAAAATATTTTACAGAAACACAATTCAATGAATTTTTAAACACATTTTTTTGTTTAACAAAATTATCAAAAAAAAGAATTCTTTTTTAACGAATATTGTTTGTTTGTTGTATGTTTCCATGGAATTTATTTTAACAAAAATGTATAGATATAAATAGACAAAAACAAAAATGGTGTCTTAAAAAGTCAATATGTTGTGCTACCAAAGTTCATGACAGAGACGAATCGCTGCGAAACCGACTCCACGTAGTCTTGTCTGCCCTACCCTAGAGTGTAATTTAAATCTGCGTAGGCGTGGAGGGGCTTGGCGGCCCGCGAGCTGAGGAGCAGGAGCTGCGGTGGTGAGCGTGAATACCATCTGCGACGATAAGCTCACGTGGGACCGCCGGAGCCCCGCAACGCCGGAGCCGTGACAGAAACTATGCCTGCTGCATGTTGCATGCTCGCTTGCATGATGCATGCTTGCTTACATGCTGCATGCTTGCTTGCACGCTACATGTTAGAATGCACGCTACATGCTTGCTTGCACGCTGCATGCTTGCTTGCACGCTGCATGCTTGCTTGCACGCTGCATGCTTGCTTGCATGCTGCATACTTGCTTGTACGCTGCGTGCTTGCTTGCATGCTGCATGGTTGCTTGCACGCACGCGCAGTAAGTTTGGTTAGAACTGAGAGTCCCATTCTTGGTAATAAATTTTATAATAAATAAAAAATACAAGAATAAAGAATATTTGATTTGTTATTCTATGATATGATAATTCTAACAATAAACTTTATGTGAAACAAAAATCAATGATTTGAAAATCTTGAAAGTAAGTATTCTGCGTATGGATTGTTCTATGAAACGATATTATTAGAAAAAAAATATTTGAAACGAAATTCTATAAAACTATTAGCTATGAAACAACGTACAACCATTTTTGACCATGCAAATGAAATAACTTTGAGTTTTGTACTACTTAGTTATGAATGAAAATATTTTTTATTACTATAGTTAAATGTAAATTCGTTTAAATCGAACTTAAAATGTCACTTTCGATGGGTTTCTGACTTTATAAGTGAATAGAACATTAGAAATAGATAACTGGCAGAGAATGTCATATGCCATTAAGTTCGCGTTTGTATGTACATTAATCGTGAATAAATACATAAATAAAACAAATGAAAATAGCGTAAGATTAGCCACCTATATTCATGTTTAGAAAAATTATAACGGATTATTAACATTTTAGATCAAAGATTCCATTAAAAAATTAGAGAGAAAGAAGTTATCCGAAAGAAGAAGAAGAGAGAGGCTTAAACATAATGAAGAGTTCAAGGCCAAAAACCGGGCGAGATATTATAATAAAATAACTTCTTTTCAATATGAAGTAATAATAAGTAACTCATTTGAGGCAGTTAAATTAAAATTTTCATTTTCGTGGGGTGTTTTGTGATTTGCGTGGCCTCCATTTTTTTAACCTTGATTATCTCTGTAAGTATATCGCTCTCTGAGGTGTCTTTTCTATAAAAAAATATAATTTTACGTATATTTTATGAATCTGATATCAATTTTTAAAAAAATTGAATTTGAAAATTGCCACGAAAATCACCAAAGAATGCCTTACTCGAAGAACCACCCATAAAGGCGTCATTATGAAAATCAATGATATACCATTCTGACACTATTGTAATAGCAGACTTGAGGCCAGTGACTTGCGGTCAAACGCAAGCCTATTTAATAAAAAAAAAAAAAAAAAAAAAGACTCCTAGGTATTTTTTGTACATTTTTTCCATTTTCGACAAATTCAAATCTAGATTATACAATGAATTTCAGACGTCTGCGATTCATTTTCAGCGTGATATCGGCGCTAGCGTGTTATTCACTGTTTCAATGGCGCGGCCATGCGGTTTTTGTCTTGCAGCTCCAAAAATATAAACCTAGGATTTTTTCTGTATTTTCACATTTTTTTTACAAATTCAGTCTGTTATTAGTATTTACATGAATTTCAGGTCTCTGCTATGCTTAGTTTTAAAGATCTCCGTGGCCGCGCGGTTCTCCGCGTTTCAATGGCGCGGCCACGTTCAAACCCTTATGAGCATTTCTCAAAATAATTGCACAATCGACTAGCCTATGTCCCATTTTTTAAATATTTTTTTTGTCTAAATAATAGATCATTACTCCTTGTTTATAATTTGTCTAAGCAGTAAAACTATTCTTTATAATAAAAAACAACAAAAAAGACATTAAACCATTAAGATTTTTTTATTAAAAATATTTATCAAAAATCCGTTTCACCTAGTTGTATGAAAAGTGTCGTGTCCCAATCTCAATATCTTACCAAACCATCGATCTTTCTTTGAGAAGGCATGTTCATTGCAAAAATAACAAATATTATTTATTTATAACAATAAGTCACAATTCACTTTAAAACACAATTTTTGGCATTACTTGATAAATATATTTTTAATTAATGATTTAAACTTGTCCCGTAAAAAGTTCCTTTTAGAAATTCCAGTTTTTGTTACCATAATTTTGGAAAAATATCAGACAAAATCCATTGGTAAAACATAAGTTAGAATAATGGCAACACTGGCAAGCTTGGTATCCAACTTGTTTTAATTTTGACCGTTTTTTTCTGTGCCCGCGAACGACGAAAGTCGTTGGTCTATTAAGCGGTCAGAAAAAAATCCCAGCTTTGTTACCCAGAAAACACAGGTAAGTACAGATTTTATTGTTATTTAACTTTTACTACCATTACAGCTCTCAATCTTAATTTCGTTAAGCAAATCGGTATACGAGTAATACTTTGAGTTGCATTTGTTTACAATTTAAATAAAATGTTGTACATGCTTTGTTACTTCTTTTTTTGTTACTTTTGTGTGGTAACGTATAAATGGAAAAGAGGGTAACAAAATAGGAAAGCATTAGGCTGAGCAATACTCAGCCTGTCTGTTTATAAATAATAAATATAGGTATTTAATATTATGAGGGTTTCATTATTGCTTGCTTTTTTTATATTATACCGATTTGATATTTGTGATAGTAGTATGTAATAGTCTGTGAGCTTTTTGTGTGTCTTTTTGCTGTTGATTTCATTGAATGTTTACTAAATAAAAAATATTGCAGCTTTTGAACACTTCATCTTCTTCTACCGGTTTTTATCTAAAAGTGTGGTCATAGTTAAGAGAGAACTGCTGCATGATATTCCTTTTGCTGTGGTGGGCTGAGATTCAAAATAACTGTTGTTCTCGGCAAAGTAAGTAAATCATAGAACAGTTCTGAAATTAACAGATTGTCTTTTTTCTTTCAGGGAGTGAAAAAGATAGGAGAATTATAAATAAGGCACAGAGGAATCATGTCATGTCAATAATCCAGGAAATGATTAGATGATGATAATAATAATTAAATATAAGTAAATTTGAATATTTCGTTTTTAATTGAATAAAGTTGTTATAGAAACGGAAAATGATTAATTTAATTTTGACCACCGTGCATTATTTATAATATAAGTAATTTTACAGACAGGTCAATATTATTTTAATTTGAACTGCTATGAGCACTAGGCTTATAAAATCCTGGTTTGTTACCAGTATTCTATTTTTGTTACTGTCCCATAAAAGCTTACACGTATTTCTTTTCAAAATGTATGTTTTTTAATTATAAGTTGTAATTTTTACGATAAAAGCACAAATGTGTGCATTATTATTTCTTAAGTAGACATATAAAATAAAAATAAAACAACATATAAGATTCTTTGCTGTGATTTTAAAACAAAGTTGTGGCCAAATAGTAACGTAAAGGATCTATTATTGCTTTTATTTAACATTTTACTGTACATGTTAACAGTTTTTTTTAAAGACACTAAAATTATGGTTATTTCATCCTATAATGTTAATCAATATAACTTCTCGAAATTAATTTGGTGCTTTAATTAACGTAATAGATTGAAGGTAACAAAATAGGAATATTTCTCCGCCTTTGGTTTACTTATATACATTTCTCTGCTTTTTTGCAAATTAAACCTCAAAATAAACCTCATATTCAGAATCGTTACACATCTATCTATTGTTATCCTCCTCGTTTTGCAGAAGCGTTTCACAAAATAAAGTCGACTATTTCAGATTTCAAAATCCTTTATTAGCACTTCACAATAAAATAGCGATAAGCAACAGTAATTAACACTCGTGATGGAGAAGCACGACTTGCTTGCTCGACG
This sequence comes from Charanyca ferruginea, assembly GCA_947361185.1. Classification (NCBI taxonomy): domain Eukaryota; kingdom Metazoa; phylum Arthropoda; class Insecta; order Lepidoptera; family Noctuidae; genus Charanyca; species Charanyca ferruginea. The sequence goes on from OX376070.1 coordinate 10,875,059, forward strand.
ACCATTTGGCAACTAACTGTGATCAACAACGGTGAATATTCTAACACTACTCCGGACGTGACGTCACATCCCCCTTCTTTGATAAGTATAAAGTTAGTTGTCAAATGATCGTTTTGAGTTTATTTTACAAACTATTAAAAATATACATTTAACAATAAAAAATATGTTATAAATTGATTGAATTTGTACAAATAAATATAATAAACTTAAAATGGCTTACAATCGGCCTTCCTGATATTTTCACGTCTCGGGAAACATAGAAATGATAATAATAATTAATTCATCAAAATAGTTCATAAAAAACCTTACAAGCTACATATCCTTATTTTATTCATTTATGTTAAAAGGAATCAAGTATTCATCATCACACGTATCAAACTAATACATTTTTAGCAATCACACTTCCACTAAAATATTAGTATTGAGGCCTCCTTCATATCCTCATATACTTAATAATAATTATGACATAGTATTGAGGTCTCCTTCACATCCTCAAATACTAAACAAAATGTGGTATTGAGGCCTCCTCATCGTATCCTCACATACCTACTAAACATAAAATATAGTATTGAGGCCTCCTCATCGTATCCTCATATACTGATAATTATATTATACAGTGCTAATATACCTCATTCATATTTTCATAAATGCTGAATAAATAAGCAGTATTGAGGCCTCCTTCATATCCTCATATACTAAATAATGATCACACTATCATAAAACAGGATCAAAATAATAACAAAGATGAATAAGGTAATGCAGTCTAATCGGCGGTCTCGGTTTCCTCATCAGAAATGTTGATGTTGGATCTATTATCCTCATCAGAGTCGGTGCTGTTGGATCTATTATAAACTAACCACGGATGAATTTTATCTACTGAGAATACGCTTTTAAAAGGTCTATTATTTTTTCGTGATATTGGTGTATCTTGAACTTCGTACCTATCATTCCCTAGCACTTTAATTATTCGATATGGACCTCTTAACTTAGGTACTAGTTTTTTACTTTGCCCGGTAGATGGCACATCTCTTTCTATCCTTACTAAATCTCCTACTTTGTAATGTACAATCTTTTTATTTTTGTCATATCTCTCTTTTTGCTTTTGCTGACTTTTGTTTATATGTTTCGTTATTTGTTCTCTTATGATTTCGGTGTTTTGAACATCTACATCCCCATCAGATACTATTTCGGAATTTAATAAAGAATCTGATGTACCCATTAATCCGATACCAAATAGTGCTTCGGCTGGTGTTTTTCCTATACCCTTGTTAATGGTATTATTAAGTCCCCATTGAATTTCAGAAATCTTCTCATCCCAAACATTTTCAGGTTTACCTAAATTGCTCGCAGAGAGAGCGGCTAATACTGTTCGGTTGTATCTTTCAATTTGCCCATTGGCTCTAGGTGTTGCAACAGCATTGAGAATGTGTTTTATGCCTAATCCATTGACAAACTCTTTAAAATTCTTAGAAGTAAACGAAGTACCTCTATCAGATATTAACCTTTTTGGAACCCCAAACATGTGAAAATATGATTTGAGGGTTTTAATTGAATTGGCTGATTTTGTATTTTTTACAGGCGATATTATAATAAATTTTGTAAAAGCATCAATGATCAAAAGGAGATGGGTGTTTTTATGTTTGCTACGCACGAACGGACCTAAATGGTCAATATGTATTGTATGAAATGGCTGTGGTACCTTTTCAATAGGATGTAGCTTACCCGATCGCTTAGCTGATGGAATTTTGGTGTTTGAGCATTCTAAACACGACTCTACATATTTTTTTACAAACTTTCTCATTTTAGGGAACCAGTACGATCGTTTAATTTTATCATAAGTCTTGTCAAAACTGAAATGGCCAATATCGTCATGATTTGATTTTAAAATATGCCACCTTACTCCCTTTGGAACCACCCATTTACTACCATCTTCGCAATTTTTGTACAGAATGCCTCTTTTTAATGTAAAATTTTTGCAGATGTCTACTAATTTATTAGAATCTTTGTCTTGAAGAATTTGTATAATACGCTGTATTTCTGAATCATTTTGTTGAACTGTTGAAATCCAATCTAATGTAATATGTCTAACCTCAATAAAGTTTTCACTTATTGGGTTCCTACTTAAAGCGTCTACATGTGACATGGACTTACCCGGGCGATATATAACATTAAAATCGTACTCTTGGAAGATGTTCCACCACCTAGCCACCCTTGGGAGTATGTCCCGCTTTTCAAAAGTAGCTCTCAACGAATTACAATCTGTTACTATTGTAAAAGGTATCCCTAAAAGATAAACTCTAAATCGCTGAAGAGAAGCTATAACTGCTAACGTCTCCAAGTCATACGATGTGAAGTATGCTTCTTCAGGAGAAGTTTGTCGACTAAAATATGCGACGGCATGAAATGGGGAATTTGAATCTGGACGTTGCAGTAAAATACCGGCTACACCAATTTTTGAAGCATCTGTATGTAACTGTGTCTCATTAGATGGATTATAAAACATCAATATTGGCCGTTTTACAAGTTCCTGTTTTAAGGTATTAAAAGCTGTTTCTTGAGGAGAGCCCCAACAAAACTTGGAATCTTTCTTTAATAATTGTGTTAAGGGTCTAGCTATGATCGAGAAATTTTGAACAAAGCGTCGAAAGAAACTAGCTAGCCCTATAAACTGTCTGACGGTGTGCTGATCTTTCGGTTTTGGAAAATGTTCGACGGCTTGAATTTTCTTTTTACCAGGTTTAATGCCAGTCGCGTCAACCTCAAAGCCAAGATAATCTATGGATTTCATGAAGAAATTACATTTATCTAATTTTAGAGTTAAGCCTGCATTACGTAATAAATCCAACGTTTCAGCTAGTTTTGAAAAACCGTCATCAATGTTTTTGGAAGGTATAATTATGTCATCCATATAAGCAAACGCGTGTTTAAATCTAGCATTGCCTAAAATTTGATTGATGGTTCGTTGGAAATTTGCTGGAGCATTCGACAAGCCAAATGGCATTCTATTAAACTCATAATGCCCATCGGGTGTTATGAATGCTGTTAAATATTTAGACCGCTCCGCAAGAGGTATTTGATAATACCCTGATGCTAGATCAAGGGTCGTGTAATAAGTAAATCCTGACAAACTATCTAATTGGTCATCAATTCTGGGCAGGGGATAATGTTCCTTTACAGTCTTCTTATTTAGAGCTCTAAAATCTACGCACAGGCGATAATCACCAGTCTTTTTCTTCACTAGCAAGATTGGTGATGCGTATTCTGATGAAGATTCTCTAACTATTCCCGACTGTTCTAACTCATCTATCATGTTACGAACTATACTTCTTTCCAAATACGATAATCTATAGGGGCGGTAATATACCGGTGTATTATCGTTCAAGGTAATTTTCATTTCTGAATTTTGACAACAGCCTATTTCCGAAACACCAAAAGCGAAACATTTACGGTATTTATTTAACAACTCCAGCAATTTTTCTTTAACATGGGGTGTCAAATCGTTGTCCATGTGCAAATGAGACATTGTAATTTTGACAAGATTGGAAGAGTTATTATTCTCGACACGATTTACATGAAATTATTTTGATTCGAAGACTGGGTTAGCTCGGGACAGTAAAGTATCACTTGGTAATTGAAAATTCGCTGCACTCAAATTTCTGATTATTACGCTGCCAACACCATCAACTAGATTTACAACTCCACTCAAAATTTCGTATTCTTTTCCTGGCTCTTGTCTAAGGCTACGTTCTATGTAAACATCCCCATGATATTTAGGTTTTGAATAAATGCAAATCTTAGTTAAATTCTCTATTTTATTTATATCTTTAGAAAATAATAATATAGTTTTACGATGGGTATGATTGCAATTTGAGATAAGTTTTAATTCCGACGAAGTTTTATGTATAATTATATGATCTTGCTCCGTAAAGGAATGCCCAACTAGTAAAGGAATGCTTAAACAATTATCTGGTACTACAAAAACGCATACATAAGCCGATACGTCATCAATCTCGATTTTTAAATTACATTTACCAACTGCAGAGACAACCGAGTTACCAAAGCCTCTTAGAACTGGCAGATTATCTGTAGACCATGCTGAAGTGATATTTTGGGCATTAGATAATGTAATCATTGTACATTGACTACCAAAATCTAAATAACATTGTAATTTAACACCATTAACAATAGCTTCTTTGAAATATTTCGAATCGTTATTTATACCAGTAGATAGTCATAATACAGTCTTATTATCTTTGTTTAGTCTACATTCGGATGTGTTATGACCTAACTTCATACAGTTTTCACATTTCTTTAAAGGTTTGGTACACTTATAAACTGGATGACCTACCTCTCCGCAATTAAAGCATTTTAATTTCAAAGTTTGTTTTTGACCTAAATCATTTTTATTGTCTTTAGTATTGTTTGAACGCCTAACGTCATTGAATACTTTTGAAGTGGACTTATCTATTCGTTTAGTTACTCTAACGTTGCGTAAAAATACAAGTAATTTATCTGGATCGGTAAATTGAGCTGCTTCAGCACTCGTCCTAATAGACCTATCTTCTACTCCTAACAAAATACAGTCTACAGCATTCTTACCGGTTATTTTGCACCGATTCAGTAAAATCATCTTATCATAAAAATATTCCTCAAGTGGATCCCCGAATTTGACGCGTTTTTCTAGCATATCGGACAATAATACGCCGTAGTTTTCATCACTAGGAAAGGCGGTTTTTAATTTAATTTGCCATTCTGGCCACGTAAACAAAAGGCTGGGTAAACCCTGATACCACCTTTGGGCTAGCCCCAAGGGCGTCGCCAGCCAATGGCCTAGGGGGGGGCAAGTTGATATATGGAGGATGTGAATAGCATGAATTTTAAATACAGTCAAAAGCACATGAAGCCTTACTGGAAGTGCGTGTCTGTCCCCTATGGGCGGCGCTTGCACTAAGGGCCCCTTCACACTAGCGTTTGTCCAGCGTAGGCGTTCGATGATCGTATGCGCAGCGCAGACGTCGCGGCATCGGCGTTTCCTTTGCAGATAATTGAACGCTGCGCTACCGCGGCGAGACGTCGTCGGTGGTATTATATAGTAAGTATACCGAAACGACAACGAAATTGTGTGATCTCGGTGCGTCCCGTTGTGCCGGCGTTTCTACGCTGCGCTGCGCATACATTCATTCAACGCCTAGGCGTTCAATGATCGAACGTATGCGTAGCGGTTGTTCAGCGTAAGCTCGACAACGTAGGCTGGACATGCAACCGCTAGTGTGAAGGGGCTTTTTTTTTTAATGGGCTATGCTCGCCACACTATTACCAAACCACCGCAGCTCCTGAAAGTCAGAATCAGCAGTGGCGCGCAGAGTACAAAGTCCAATGTGTAAAGCTCTACAAGCTCTTGATTATACAATTCAGTGGCGTAGCTATGTGACCAGACGTAGGTTTTCGGTGCGAAAAAAGTTGGGGCCCTATCCAAACTGGTTACGTTTCATTTTACCAAGTAAAAACATAAATACATACATAGGTATAAAAGGAAAGAAAGGAGGTTTATAAGACGTCTCGGCTTATTTGTGCTAAAATAAATTCACGTGTTCCGCTTAAATGCATAGGACGGCCTCCAGTCGGTGGAAACCGTTCTGATATCAAGAGGAACCGCATTCCAGAAAGGAATGGACTGGACATAAAAGGAAGAAAATCAGAAATATGAGAAGGGCAAAGCAAGATAAGATTGTTTTAGAAGACCGTAGATTGCTAGAGTGTGAAGAGCATAGTTATTGAAAGTGGGACATTAGATAATAAGGAGTGGAGAGACAGTGGAGCAGAGAGGGAAGCGTTGTCAACGCACGCAAACTTTTAGCAATTATTTTAGCTCGGACCTGGTCATATTTCCACAAGTTAAAGATAAACTTGATGCAGTTATTGAGGACCCTATCCAGTTTATCCATCTGAGACAACATATGGGCACCCAAACGACCAGTGGTTGCGAAGTGACGGTTGATATCATCCAGGTAAATTATCTTCGGGAAGTCCACATGACGTGGGCTGCCAAGAGTTCCGAAGAATCTCTTGATATCAGCAAGAGAAGAAGGCGAAATGTTTTCTAGAATATGGTGGCGTTAGGCATTACGTATAATCTGATTACAGATTTCTTGCAGCTTTGAAGAGGTTTCCTCACCCGATCCCTGTACCTCATCATCATACGAATACGAACCCTTGTCGTCATCCAAGAAGCAGGTGGACGCCTAAGCTGAACCCTCTTTTCAGGAACGTGTCTGTCGTAGAGAGCAAGTACCGATCGATTGAAGATATGCAGCTGGTCGTCTACGGTTGTTGTAGCTGCAACCCCGACCCCTATCGAGTTCCGATGCATCCTGAATTAGCTTCTCCACATCCATGCGCGCAAAACAACGCGTAAACTTTTACGAACTGGTTTAGGTTTTGTTTTAGAAGTTACGAGAGGAAAATAAGATCATGGCTGGAAAAGCCAGGTGCAGAATACTGACCATGAGTGGACACAAGAGAGAGATAGAGAGAGAGAGGTCGTTATTACTAAGTCGAGCCACGTGTCATCCCCTGAGATATTAAAATGAGTAAGTAGGTTCCAGAGGAAAAACATCGAGACTAACAGACTCGATTATGTGTAGGAGTTTACGGGAACAATGGACATATTGACGCAATGTGCATGCTCTGACAATAGACAACACCAAGTAGGGTTTTAACACATGATATGGATCTCCAGAGGTACCTACTTAGCGGAGGCACAGCTGTAAAGTGAAGGAGAAGATGCAAACATTTTGAAAGGAAAATCGCTACAAAGGCAAGTAGCAACATCTCGTCCCTTTTCAATTGTATCATTGCGGAAAAGAACGAAACCGGGAAGAGGGTAGGTTGTAGAGAGAAGATGAGTTTTGAGCCAACTCTCAGAAATCGAACGGTGTGCGTAAACGTAGACATCAGAAAAAGTCTCTAACAGGTCAAGTGACTTTGAGTATTTGTGTGCAGACATTAAACATAAAAAGTGCCTTTTTGTTGACTGAAGCTCCGACGCACAAAGTCACCAAGGATGTCAACTTCAATTAAATAAAACTTGCATCAGCGGAATAATTAAAGGAAGTATGGCAGAGTACAGGATTCATTATCAGACGACATAAAATAATAAATACTATTAACTAAAAAAAATTGAAAAAAATTAACGCAAGAACCTACACAACAGAAAGAATTTCTATTTATATTCTAAAGGTGGAAGAAGTTTTGCTAGGTCAGTTCGGGGTTTGCTGGCTAGGGGCTGGGGGCCCCCTGAGCTTGTATTGAAATTGAGATTGTAAAGAAAATTATTATTTTTATTACCATAAAAAGAATTTTCCACAAAATATAGGATAATAGAATAATGGGATAAAAAGAATTTGGAAGCAATTAAATATTCAATTAGATGCAATATTTTAATATTGAAGAATTCAACCGGGATCCTTCTTTTTGATCAATTTAACATTTTTTTTTTTCTGAATGTCTAGGGGGGGGCAGCTGCCCCTACCTGCCCCCCCCTGGCGACGCCCTTGCTAGCCCTACTAGTTTTGGTAAGGCATAGTGAATGGTTTGTCGTTCGGACCAACCATAGATAGCTGCACATTCATCTACTTTAGATAACCACATATCTACAGATTGATTCCGCTTTGACGGATCAAACTCAGGGATAACATTCATAACTGGGTATCTTTCTATATTATTGCCGTGACCATCTGATTTGACTGCTTGAATGAATTCTCTAAAAGTATTGAGCATATCAGTGGACTCACGTGGTGATCGAAGCTGCCTCTGATGGCAAGAATTCAGCCGTTCCGAACGGCCTCGGCTGCGAGACGCTGGTTGTCTTTCACGGCTACGGCTGCGGTTGTGGGACGCCGGCTGTCTCACACGGCTGCGGCTGCGCGACTCCAGCTGTCTCACACGGCTGCGGCCTCCTGAGGCCGGCGGTCCAGCACGGCTACGGCTGCGAGAGGTCGGCGGACCGGCGCGGCTATGGCTGCGAGAAGCCGACGGATCAGCGCGGCTACGCCTGCGAGAGGCCGGCTGTCTAGCACGGCTGCGGCTACGAGAGGTCTGAGGACCAGCCCGGCTACGGCTGCGAGAAGCCGGTGGACCAGCACGACTACGGCTGCCAGAAGCCGGCAGATCAGCACGATTACGGCTACGAGACGCCGGCTGTCTAGCACGGCTGCGGCTGCGAGAGGCCGGTGATTTTTCGCCATAATCGTTTATTTTCGCTGGAGTTGGTAGGAGTGGGCTACGACTGCGGCTGGTGCGAGGCTCACTATTTCTTTTATCCATTATCCTGGAAGGTAATAATAACTTCGGACAAAAATGTTGCTAAGACTGCGTAGGTAGGTATCTTATTAGACAATGGCAATTATTATTGAACATGGCTAAGTATTATATTTTATCAGGCATGAAGGTCTTCAATCTTATCATATTAACTCTTCAACCCACCTCAGAGTCCGATGACAATAGATTTTGCTATTGTATTGCTGGTTGATCGTCGATGAACCAAAATACAATAAAACTTCTACTAATACTTAATGTCCTCAACATGGTCAAAGGACAAAACATTTATCGGCAGCAATGGTGTAGGAAGAAAAGAAAAAAAAAATGTCTAGTATTATATTGTTAATACTTAGCTGGGTAAATATTTTGGACTGATATTAAATCATGCTCTTACAGTACACATTATTTTTACGGCTTCATCTGGGAATCGAACCCAAGTCCTATCTCAGCTCTTTGTCCCTATCACTCATAAAGAACAAAGGAATTTACCTGTTAAATTAATGTTTCCTTTGTGTCTTTGCTACACAAAAGAAAAAGAACATAGAATATTTGTTATAATCGAATGTAATACATAATAAATATTTTTACCTGGAGCGTGCGATATCCCAATTCTGATTTGTTATCCTCCTCGTTTTGCAGAAGCGTTTCACAAAATAAAGTCGACTATTTCAGATTTCAAAATCCTTTATTAGCACTTCACAATAAAATAGCGATAAGCAACAGTAATTAACACTCGTGATGGAGAAGCACGACTTGCTTGCTCGACGACCATTTGGCAACTAACTGTGATCAACAACGGTGAATATTCTAACACTACTCCGGACGTGACGTCACATCCCCCTTCTTTGATAAGTATAAAGTTAGTTGTCAAATGATCGTTTTGAGTTTATTTTACAAACTATTAAAAATATACATTTAACAATAAAAAATATGTTATAAATTGATTGAATTTGTACAAATAAATATAATAAACTTAAAATGGCTTACACTATAAATAAAAATTAAAAAAATAAGTATAATTCAATATTTTTATTTTAGTACTTAACTATTAGAAAGGTGCATTTTTTTTGAGAAATGCTTAAATAACTTTTTAACCATAACTTCGACAAATTTATGGTTTTGGGAATCAGCTACTACAAAATATTACATAATCTTGGAGTTTTTTTTTCGAAATATCGCCGTGGCCGCGCGCTCGAAACGCACACAATATTTTGGGTATTGTCATCAAAAATCATTAAAATTTTGCTAAAAAAAAGTTTTGCTAAAAAAAAATTTGACACACTTCGGCTAAGACAAGTTCGGTTCAAATGGTTGTAAATAGTCTATACTAGCTCCGCTTTACGGCTTTGCATCGATCTACCAAACACCCTGTATATTATAGCTACGTCTCTGACGGGCTTAAGTATGTTAACAAAACTGTTTTGTTGAAGTGTTTGAATGCAGAATAAATCTGAAGCCACCATAGAACAAAAAATTTGTGTTTTTTTTTTGCATCATAAACCTTGGCATATTTTTACCGTTTACCAGCTGTAGTGCAAAGATTTAGCATAATATATTTTCTGGAGATGGCAACACTGACATTAAGCTAACACTGTCGGTGTTCTTTCAATGTCATCTGTCTGTGAGTCTGTCTCTCTAGCTACTGTCTCTACATTACAAACAGTTACAATATTGTTACAAATTACAATTAAGTACTCTTTGTTATTGGTTTTATCTGTGCACTTAACACTCAATGCAGCAGGTTTCTTTCTCGCATTGTTTTTTAAATTTTCTCCGATAAGTTAATAGTTTGTTTAACCTTTCAATCCCTAAATAACTGATATAGAAGTTTAGTTTGTACACGAACAAAGAAGAACAGTTGGAACTAATCTTGTAGAATGTCGTTGGATACCGTGCCAAAAGACCTCCGAGGGCTGCGAGCTTGTTTAGTATGCTCTTTGATAAAGGTATTTCGTTGATTTGTCGTTACTCTATGTTAATAATCTTCTTATGCTTTCCTATTTACTTACGATCACGACTGCCATGACCAATTGGCGAGTAAAGTAGATACAACTTATGGACTTAACCTCTTTTCATATTGTCAATTCATATTCCAGACGTTCGATCAGTTTGAGTACGATGGCTGCGACAACTGTGATGAATTTCTTCGTATGAAGAACAATAAAGACAATGTTTATGACTGCACTAGTAATAACTTTGATGGGTAAGTCCATTGCCAAAGCAAACCTGATTTGACAAATATTTATTCTCTTGTCCCATATTTTTAATAATGATTGGCTGCTGCTTTTGTGTGTGCGTTACCCCAGCAAAATAATGACGAAAATAGTAATTTAAAAATGTTACAGGCAATTAGTTCTCCAGCTTCTGTAATTGTTGCGCACATTTTTAAATTTGTTGCACATATAGATTTTGAGTTATTCCACAAAAACATTTCCTGCTGGGGTAACGTTACCGCAGCCAGACATTTTCTTTTATAATGGGAATATTGAAATAAATATTAGCCATATAATTAGTAGTCTAGACGAGGTAAATGTTGCAACTTATTTTGTATTTGTTCTTCCTTCGACTGCGATGTTATCCAAGATTTTGCTGGATCTCTGAAACGGATAAGCAGATTCTTATCATCTTTTTTACATGACTTCTTAAGAATTAGTTTAAATTAGTTGGGTAATAAAAAAACAAAATTAATGCACCATTCAAAGGTTAATTAATTAAATATAAAAACACTTCAATAGGTCCTAACACTTTGAATAAGAGCTCGAAAGACTTACTTTAAACGTTGTTTTGTAGCTTGTATCTGTCTTCATATGTATGTGAAGTTTCATTAGTATCCTGTTAGTAATAAACAAATTATGATGAAATTCAGTTCTCCACTTTGACGGTCATAATGCGCGCTTAGTTATTTGGCCTTCGATAACCCTGTATGTGAATATATAAACTAAATGATATATCAATAATTAGTTACTTAGTTCAGTTATATTCCTGTAAAATTTCAGCGTAGTACATACAATAATTAACGAGATAATAAAATAAAAGCCATTAGGAAGCGCAACACCGTGATAATCCGACTATATTAAGGTGGTTACAAAAAAGCGACCGCGCAGTACATTATGCTACCTTCTAAAATGTTTAGTATAATACACCTTACAAGTTCGGTACAGACGCGTACACTGTTCAATATTCGATGTGATTTTGAAATAATTTAAGTCATTTTTAGAATACAACTATCCGTATTTAGCTAGGAAAAACTATTGTGATATTTGAAATTAGACTATAAAACAGTGGGGCTTACTGTAAGCACTTTACTACTTACATTGTGATGTTATATTATATTACCATCACTTTGTGATTTTTAAACGATATATGTAAGTATTAGTAGGCATAATGTGAACTTAAAACATTTATTCTATATCTGTTATTTTCTGTGATGGTTTTAAATCTTAATTTATATTTTAAAAGTGAAGATTTGTATTACTAAAGACAAAGTGTAAAGTAAAATTTAAAAAGTAATGGAAAATGCCATAAGAACAGTATTGCTACCTGTGATTGTTTTAAAGTTTTATCAATATTTTGAAAGTTTAATTGAAATGATTATTTTACCTGTAAATAAAATTTAATAACACAAATTCAAAACACTTGTGTACACATCCGTACTAAACTTGTAAACCTATCCTACATATTTAAGAAGGTAGCATAATGTACTGCGCGGTCGCTTTTTTGTAACCACCTTAATATGGTCGGGTTATCACGGTGTTGCGCTTCCTAATGGCTTTTATTTTATTATCTCGTTAATTATTGTATGTACTGCGCTGAACTTTTACAGGAATATAACTGAACTAAGTAACTAATTATTGATATATCGTTTAGTTTATATATTCACATACAGGGTTATCGGAGGCCAAATAACTAAGCGCGCATTATGACCGTCAAAGTGGAGAACTGAATTTCATCATAATTTGTTTATTACTAACAGGATACTAATGAAACTTCACATACATTTGAAGACAGATACAAGCTACAAAACAACGTTTAAAGTAAGTCTTTCGAGCTCTTATTCAAAGTGTTAGGACCTATTGAAGTGTTTTTATATTTAATTAAATAACCTTTGAATGGTGCATTAATTTTGTTTTTTTATTACCAAACTAATTCAAACTAATTCTTAAGAAATCATGTAAAAAAGATGATAAGAATCTGCTTATCCGTTTCAGAGATCCAGCAAAACCACAAACGTTACTCCAGCAAAATCTTGAATAACATCGCAGTCGAAGGAAGAACAAATACAAAATAAGTTGCAACATTTACCTCGTCTAGACTACTAATAGGGTATTTTATTTCATGGTGATCTGAAATATAATTGATAACAGAGTAGTCTCTCATTCGCTAGTCTTTGGCATCGCGCTTTAGAGAAAATAAAAAACTTTTCTCTATGGAATGGCTACCCTGATTTGACACTTCTTTTTCGCGCGTTTACCGGCATCGCATGAAAAATGGTTTCGGAAGAGAAACTTTTAAGAAAAATATGCAAATACAACAAAAAGTTGAAGCATCGCCGTCGGAGATGCGATAGTGAACTCCCGCGCTGCTGCAGGCCTAAGTAATTGGCGCAGCAGCGACTGTGAACGGAGCTTGTGCACCGATATTCCGAAAATCGAAGGTAAGCTCATTTGATTTTAGGTGCAACGAAATCAAGAAACGTTCCTGCCTGGCTAAGATTAACGAGCATATACCGTGTTAGTACGAGATACTTTAAACACGAAGATCAACTTTGGTACGAGATACCAACTTTGGTAAACCAACAGAATTCTGTTGTAGGTACGAGATACCTATTTTGCTCAAAAACCAGCATGTATGGGACATCACATGTGCATTAAACGGTACGAGATACGGTTTCTTGCAATCAAAATGTTCTTGAGAAACCATAAGGTATTCTCACATTTCAAATGTAATCAGCGATCAGAGTGAAATCATGCCTTAAACTTAACTCTTGAGAATCAGCCTGAGACTCAAAATGTCCAGGTCCCAGAGGTTAAACATTTGGGTTCACCGGAGGAGTAAAATGAACAACTATTACAAGCTCTGGGGTAAAGAGTAAGAAAATAATTATTGTTTAATTACTCATTATTGAAAAGCCTAAAATAAAGGAATAAATAAATAATAAGAAATTTAATGAAAAATTAACACTGAAATTTGCAAACGCTGGAATTATATTCTGACTAATGGCTAGATAGGCCAAGACGGAGAATGAAGAAATTTTAGTTTTATATCTTGGCTGATATTTGTCAACTTCTGGATGCCCCGAACTTGAATGAAGAAGTAGAAGCAGTGATCTCTGAAATTGGGAAAACTAGAGACAAGTGCATTGCTCAGCAAAGACAAAATAAGTACTGCTCCTACCATAAAAGGCAAAATCATGTCTAATCAACAACACAAAAAACAAAATAACTATGCTCAAATCACTGAGTGAAGCCTCATAATTAATGGGTGACCTGCATCATCAATAAACTAAAACAAGGGGTACACTAGTGGCTCCCCACTTATATAAACAGTTTCTAGAAATTACCCAGAATACAACAAGAAATGAATTTCTCTATGGAGAGAACCTATCAAAAAGAATTAAGGAGTGGTCCACCCCAACAAATGTATCAGCTCCCACCAACCAAGGCGATGGCACAAGGTGCATTACCGACTCACACACAGCCATTGCACTACAAGACAACCTTCAACCCACAGCGTTCCGAGAGAACCCGGGATGGCCACTACAAAAACAACGGGAAATGAATAAGGTACATGCTGGTCATTTATAAAACTATTTTGCTTGTTGGATGTCATTGACAATTACATTGCAATGAGTTAAAGGATATCATATTCCTTTCATGTCAAATCCTTACAAAAAACCTGTCCCTAAAAACTATTTATCGAATAGAAAATTCCTACTTATGAACCAACCATTCTCCAGTTAGGGGCTATACCACCATGCTGTCATACAAAGGGGGAACACATTCCAAAAATGTTTTCCTTATACCTAAACCTAATGGTAAACAAAGATTTATATTAAATTCATAAAGGTTGCACAGTTCATAAAGGTTAGCCATTTTAATGTGGTGGATACTATAAATGCAATAAGGTTAATTGATAATGATTATTATATCTGCACCATAGACCTTAAGGAATCATGTCTATTAGTACCTGCCTATAGCATATGAACATAGAAAGTACCTCTATTTTCTGATTTGTATGGAGTGTGTACGGCACCCAGTGTGTTCACCAAATTATTCAAACCAGTGGTTATCTAAGAAATTTAGGCTTCCTATCCACAACATATATGGATGATATTTTATGTATGGGCTGAACATATAATGATTGTTTACAAAACATGAAAACAACAATATCTTGAAGTGTTGCTTTTAAGTGATGTTTTTTTTTTGCTAACTTGTTGTTATTGTTGAAAAAATCAACACTGTATCTAGTAAATATTGCAAATTTCTTGGATTCATGATAAATCCCACATCAGTATACCTTGAGCCACCATTGGAGAAAAGAAATGTAATTAAGATTATGATTTAAAAACTTTAAATCAAGTGTTAGTAATTTAATAAAAAAATCCTAAAATTTAAAAATGCAAAGCAAGAGATTTAAAAAAAAAAAAAAAAAAAAAAATGGGCACATAACAGCATATGGTTATGCCATATGGTTTGGCACATACAAAACAAATGGAATGTGTGCAATACTTAGCATTGATCAAATCAAAAGACAATTATGATGCTTTTACGACATCACCTATGGCGGTATGGTTGGAACTTCAATGGTGAAGGGATAACATAATGCATAAAAGGAAACACATTGGACCAAGAAAATTTGATTTACATGTGTATATGTACAGATGCTTGATACTTCTCTATCAGGTTGAGGCGCTCATTGCAATGGTGTGTTGGAGGCTTATGGTACAAACGGAACACAAATGTTTCATAAACCAATTATAATTTTATTGATGGAAGCTTGTTTTAGTCTGAAATGCTTTGCAAAATGGAAAAATAATTGTGATATTCTTGTTTAGATTGACAACACTACCACCATTGCAAGTATTAACAAAGATGGGTACTGTTCAATTCCCACATCTCATTGCTGTTAATAGGAAGATATGGGATTGATGCGACGTTAAATCTATTAATGTAAAGATACTTAATTTATTGTATTATATATAAAAATTAAAGATAATTTGGCAGATGAGGAATCAAGAAATACTAACATTGATACTGAGTAGGTATTATCAAGGTCAGGCAAGCCTAATGTTGATTTATTTGCAACCAGAATTAATGTGAAATGTAAAAGATATGTATGTGTCATGACATATGCATTTCAAATAGATTCCTTCACACTAAACTAAAGCAAGTATTTTTTCCTTTCGCTTTAATTACAAAATATCTGCAAAAGATAAAAAACGACAAAGCTAAGGGAATCTTAGTGTATCCACTGTGAACTTGTCAGCCGTGTTACCTATTGGCAAAAATGTTGATGGTTACAAAACCAGTATTATTTAAACCTAACAGCAAATTATTACTACCTCCTTTCAGCACAGAACACCCATTGAGCAATCAGATCTGCAGCGAGCATCTTCTGATACTCAGAAAGCTCACCAAATATTTTGTATCATCCATTTCACCAGGTACACTGGTACACTCAAGCAATACAATACAACCTATAAAAGCTGATGGTCATTCTGCGAGACCCTCGGGGTAGACATTTACACAGCTTCAATACCGGATGTAATACACTACCTCACTTAAATACTTAAATGAGATGTAGGCTATAGCTTGTTAAATATCTACTACTAGATCTTCACTTTTTTTCTGTTAAGTGAAAAAAAAAAAAAAAAAAAAAAATTGGCAGTGACTACCACGGTTGGCGTTTCTTAAAGGCCTGTATAGAATAAAACTAGCTTGGCGCAAGTATGCGTCAATAGTGCTAAGACTACTAACTAATTGGTCCGATAATGCGAATTTAAATTTGAAAAAGCTTGTCATTTTCATGGCTCTTGCCACCGCTCATAGGGTGCAGACTGTATCAGTAATAAACATAAAAGTTTTATCCATGTCACAAAACTTGATCTACAATAACATACTGATCTTCTAAAAACATCAATCTCGTTCAAAACTGAAACATTGATTAAACTACTATTCTTCGTCCAGAACCCTGTAATTTGTCCAGCTAGAACTTTACAAACATTTATTGAACAAACATCAACCATCAGGAATGATGAAAAATATATTATTTGCTATTAACTAGTAGGTAATCTTATAAGAGAGCATCCAAACAAATAATATTAGCAGATGGATCAAATCAGTCATGAAGGAAAGAGGGGGCAATACTGAATTATTCACTACTCATAGCACTCGGCAAGCAGCCTCATCTTCTGCCCAACAAGCAGGAGTATCATTAGATGTGATTAGAAAACTGCTGGTTGGTCAGACAGCTCTTTTACATTTGCAAGGTTTTATGATGTCATGTAGGGTGCTAATGTCGCACATGACAGCTTTATTAATGCTGTCTCTACTTCTAACTTTTTTCTTTTTTGTTTACCTAATTTTTAAAGATTTTTTACCTATTGATTATTTCATAAAAAATGAACAGTGTTATAGATAGTTAGTATGACTAAAGAAATGGGGCAATCATAATAATATATAATACATTTCCTAGTCTAATTTGTTCTTATTTGTTTATGATCGGTATCATTGATTCATGAATATCAATCATTTGATTAAAATTGATTGTAAAAATATGAATAATATTAAAACTCCTGAAACTGCTGAAAGATATGTCTAATTTAATTTCAATTAAAGTTGATTCTTAAATGGCTATCTTATCTACTTTAAATAAAAATAATAGCCCATGTCGACTTAGTACTCTAAACAGCTACTCTGTTATCAATTATATTTCAGATCACCATGAAATAAAATTGATTAATCAGACGAACTTACCTTAAGTGAAGTCCGATTACAATTTTATGAATGGTGATCTGAAATATAATTACCCTCCCAGCCCATCCTGTTTTGAATCAACAGCCCCTTGTCGAATGGGCCATTTCAACAACGCTATCTCTAAAAAAGTGTCAAATCAGGGTAGCCATTCCATAGAGAAAAGTTTTTTATTTTCTCTAAAGCGCGATGCCAAAGACTAGCGAATGAGAGACTACTCTGTTATCAATTATATTTCAGATCACCATTCATAAAATTGTAATCGGACTTCACTTAAGGTAAGTTCGTCTGATTAATCAATTTTACTCTATACGAGAAAAAATCTATAAATGTGTTATTGAGACAGTTTAGGCCTATAGCAGTCGGAAAATGTAAGTTTTAGTTCATAAAATAACAAAACAAATTTTTAAATTCAATTCAAAGTTTTCAGTATTTTTAATCTGTTATAAAACACCGTGAAATAGTAACGGCCATGTTATTACGCCGTACGGCTGTGTAAACAAAAAATTGACAACTGTCAGTCAACCGATTGGCGTAATATAGGCTTTGTACTTTTATTATTTTCGTAACCAACATATTTTTTTCATTATTACACCTATTACAAAATATGCTTTTAATTATTTTTAAATGATATACAATTATCATATTTAATATGAGCTCATTTGATACTAAACGAACTGACGTCATTTACGCTGACCAATATGGCGTCTAGTAAGAGGCGTTTTCGTCAAACAACGCGCGAAATTTGAAAATTTAAAATAGAGATGCATTTTTATGGCACTTGTCGATTGAATAAAAATTTTGTGTTTTTTTTTTGGTGGCATATTAGCACTACAGAATTTCATTGAGACACTTTTCAAAAATGGGTGTAATACCCTATTATATGGCTAATATTTATTTCAATATTCCCATTATAAAAGAAAATGTCTGGCTGCGGTAACGTTACCCCAGCAGGAAATGTTTTTGTGGAATAACTCAAAATCTATATGTGCAACAAATTTAAAAATGTGCGCAACAATTACAGAAGCTGTACAACTAATTGCCTGTAACATTTAAATTACTATTTTCGACATTATTTTGCTGGGGTAACGCACACTGCTTTTGTAGATGATTATTAAATAGTTCAGATTAATAAATACATATAAATCTTGAATTCTCTTTTATCAGAATGATTGCTGTTATGAGCCCCGAAGACAGTTGGGTGTGCAAGTGGCAGCGCATAAGTAAGTCTTGCCTTGACCATTTTTTTTTTTAAATAAGAGCTGGTCCAGTTTGCCTACGCCAAAGTAATGTATGATTGTTCTGATAATTTGGTAATACTATTATGACTAATTTAATTTATTCTTGTTTTCAGATAGATTTACTAAAGGAGTGTATGCCATATCAGTGTCAGGCAGATTACCAGCTGGTGTTATTAGAGAAATGAAAAGCCGAGGCTATGTGTACAGACCCAGAGATACAAGCCAAAGATAATTCACATAGCATTAAATTTTAGAATATTATTAATAATAAAGTAAAATAATTATCGTCTATATATCATGCAAATATGAATTTACACTAACACACCTAATCATAGTATGAACATGGCAATGACAAAAAATAATGGCAATAAGATTTGCAAAAGAGTACCTACTTTGAAACTATACAATAGCATGACTAAACTTTTTGTGTGGGTAAGGATGGCGTGTGTATTGTTGCAAAAATGAATACGTTATATATGAAATAAATGTACCTTTAATGAAATTCAATGTACCTCTATGAAACTAGAGTAATTATAAAAATATAGTGAGCCGCTGACCTGGGCCTCAAGTCTGCTATTACAATAGTGTCAGAATGGTCTATTTGATTGCATAATTGTTGATTTTGACAAGTTTGGTAATCTACTAATATAATGGCGTCATTATGAAAATAGCGTTAGTATAGCGTAGTAGCGTGGCGTTAGTAAAATAATAATAATAAGTTTTATTTACAAATAGTGTTTCACAAAGTTTTCATGGTTAAAATAATGGGCTAGATATTTTACGGCAATTAATAGAAGACAGAATCCATTGCTGAACTAGGTTGAAAACCTGTATTTCAGCATTCGATGCCATTTCCCCACGGAAAAATTAGATCAGGCTAGCCTTCCTAATACAAATAAGGCAAGTAACTACGAAATAATAGCATGAGCACAAAAATTAAAAATTAAAAAACATACAGTACTAATGAGTAATGAACCTCTCTTTGTGTTTGGTGCTGGGGTGCGTGTGAATAATAATACAAAGTACAAAGCCTATATTACGCCAATCGGTTGACTAACAGTTGTCAATTTTTTGTTTAACATGGCCGCTACTACTACTATTTTACGGTGTTTTATTATAACAGATTAAAAATAATGAAAACTTTGAATTGAATTTAAAAATTTGTTTTGTTATTTTATGAACTTAACCTTACATTTTCCCACTGCTTTATGCCTAAACTGTCTCAATAAAATATTTATAGATTTTTTCTCGTATAGAGTAAAATACCCTATTATTGATATCCGAAATTTCCTTTTGTTGGTATCAAGTGGCAGAAAATCAATTTTTCTAGATACATTATTGATAACACAAGATTCGTTTGTACAGATTTTGCATATGTCTGTAAATAATAAAAATGTCATAGACGATTGACGCCGGCCTCCTTGGGGCTTTTGTACAGATGAAGGGATAATGAAGAGCGAATAAACATGGTTTACTGTTTTAACTAAGTATTATAAAGACTATATATAACAAGGAAAATCGTGTGAAAATACACACAAAAACTTTCTTTTGAAGAATATAATCATTAAAGTGCCAATTTAAATGTTATACGAGCAATAAACCTATACTCATATTGCTATGAAAAAAGAGTAGGCGTCAAAAATTTGTATCTTGATTATTTATATTTTTGTGAGGTACCTACCTACATACATTACTCTGGTAAGTATAAGGTTTCATGCACTATCAGTTTTCACCTGCCATTTAGACTGTCAGGCCCGCGGCTCACTTTATTTTAATAAATAATCTTGTTTCATGATTGAATTTCATTAAAGGTACAGAGGCCAGCACATCATGCTTCTACAATCTGTCAAATTTCTTTGATATATTTTCAACTTTATTACAAAAGCTGAAGGTTCATATTTAATTGTGAAAATTTGACAGTTAGGTAGGACTTGATGTGCTGGCGTCTGTACATTTAATGTAATTCCTTTCATATTATAACATATTCATTTTTGCAACAGAATACTAATACATTAGGGATGGCAAAGATCAGTAATTCTTACACCAAATAATATTTCACATATATTGTACTAGACCCACCCTGGCTTTTAACTCGTAGCATAGCATAGCCATAGACTACACTTCCAGTCGCTATAGTTTTTCCACCACCTTCAACAATAGTTATATTTCAAGCCAAACAAAACCTTAACAAAATATACACCTAAACATTGCCTAAACAGCATGAAAATCCGTTCAGAAGTTTTTGAATGAACAGACAGACACTGCAGTGTAGTTTGTTTTATAATATATATTGCATATTGCGTTCTCTGTGCCTTTGTAACAACCATACTGCGATCGCCAACCCGCCTGCCAAGCGTGGCGATTATGGCAAAACCCCCATTTGGGGAGGCCTATGTCCAGCAGTGGACGTCCTTCGGCTGAAATGATGATGATATATTGAATATTGATGATATTCGCATAATTACAAATGCTGAGTATCTGATACAGTATAGCTATACAAGTATGTAGTATTTTTTTATTAAGAGGGATTCTTCAAGATTTAAGTTTATTCTTATATATATACGATTTTAAAATGTTGTGTTGTGTCGCGTGGGGCGTTTACAAATATAATAGGTAACTCACATACACAAACAGCCAGACCCAGAATCTGTAGGCCATACAAATATTTGTTCCGTGCGGGAATCGAACCCGCCACACGCAGCCGGTCGCTCAGCCACTGCAACCGTGTCGTCAAATATATTAGTGTGAGCATTGTTCTTGCACAACTGATGTAGTAAAATTTGACAAATGATTCTCTGCAATTACATGTGCCGGAATGGAGGGGTATATTCAGAACACTCAAAAACTTATATTTTAAAACAATTCTTCACGTAAATACCTATACAACAATAACCTAAATAAAAATATTTACAATATATATATATTTACTAATAAAATGCAAAGCCATGAGAATACTTTCACGCAACAATTGATAAATACTATCAAGCTCTAAGTAACAACAATGTTTGAACATCACTCAGGTACAGACGCCAGCACATCAAGCCATACCTGTCAAATTTTCCCAATTAAATATGAACCTTATGCTTTTATAATAAAGTTGAAAATCTATCAAAGAAATTTGACAGATTGTAGTAGCTTGATGTGCTGGCCTCTGTACATCATTTCATTAAGCATGCACAACACTTAAGCCAATTGTCCACCACCAGCTAAACTAATAAAGAACTAAGCTCAGTGGACTAAGTTAAACAGGGAAATAGTTATCTGTCCACCCAAAAATAAGTTAAAACTATGTTAGTAGGTAATGATCCAGTTTGTGCTGGAGTGTCGAGTTAATCAGACGTGATGGAAGATCAAGAGAAGAGCTATGACGAAAGTTCAGAGGAGGATTACATTAGTCATAGGAAAAGCATAAAAATAAACTTTTTTGAAACTTACTGTTTTTTGTTTTTGCAGCATGGAGGTATTCAATAAATTATTATTTTATTATTATTATTTATTTATATAACAGACTACAAAATTCCACTGTGTTAGTAACAATATAACTTAGCCTATGTTAGTACTTAATAACTGGAACAGAACGGGTGCGATTAGTTAGCGCCCATATTAGCGGGCTATCCGCCCGGGCCACTATCTATTGCAGGATAGTGTTGGGACTGCACGCAGCCTATGAAGTAGCGAGGCAGATTTCTTACGCCACAACGCATCTTAACTGTCAGTGCGTGCGTCGGCAAACATTGCTGAGGCACTAAAAAGCGTGGCAGTCGCAACTATACCCTGAATGCATATGCAGAGCATTATAAGCCTTTTGGGTACTTATATGTGTACCACAGTCTCCCGAGTACAGCGATGTGCAGTATGCCTTAAAAAGGACTATTTTAGCTGCAGCTGTACATCGTGAGAACCTGCGGAGCAGCATATTCACCCGAACTGATAATGCTCTCACTCTCTTTCTCTTTCTAGATCTAAATCATCTTTTAGGTCATTGGTTACCAGGTGGCCCAGGTATTTAAACTCGTACACCCTGTTTATGGGGTGACCTTTTATTAAAAGAGTAGGGACTGTAGTGGGACACCAGCTGCCAGACCTGAAGACCATGAATTCTGTCTTTCTATAGTTGTAAATAAGTCCATGACTCACAGTGCACGACTCACACACATTAAATAGCTTTCGGAGAGCACCATTCGAGGGAGCCAGCAGCACCATGTTGTCCGCATAGCTAATGTTGTTGAAACAAACTCCATCAACGTAGTAGCCAACACGCATGCTGCTGAGTTGCTCAATCAGCGCATTGACACAGACCGAAGAGTATGCACCTGAGTCTCCTGGTTTAGATACCAGTGCATGAGGAGCAATTTAAACTCAAGCGGCAGTGCTGTCTCGTCTAGCTTTTTCCAAAGAAGATTGTATGGGACAAGATCAAAGGCCCTGGACAGGTCAAGGAAAACCGCATATACAGGTGTATTTCTATCCGTAAAATACCTGACATAACTTACATAACATAAATACCTTCATGCTGCAAATACGTGTTACAAAGCCTGCACACGTTCACACAATCAAAACTAGCGCAAGGCACCAGAGGGGTAACGTATGTGTGTGAGAGGGGCTCAGCTTAGTTTGTGCAGCTTTGGATTAGACATGCGCAAAACAGTGCACTATAAAGTCATGTAATATGACATTACTTTTCGCACCGAGGAATATGACATTACACCATGACTCCGAACATGACGCGAAATGAAGCGCCACACGCCATCCCGCGCGCTTCATTTCGCGCCATGTCATTGTAATGAAATGCTCGCAATGTAGAATGCAATACATCATTACGTGAGATGATATAGCGCGTTATGCTATGAAGTGATATTGTGATGTGACAATCGTCAAACGCAATGCGCCCTCGTACTACACTAATAAATAGTTGCTTTTGTTGTCATATATATAAAGTCGATTTTCCTTCACATTTAACCAAAATCTACGGAATAATTTAATCGAAAGGGCATTCCAGGCTTAGGACTGGCAATAGACATGTATGGCAATAGGTATTGATTATTGACCAAGACAATGAATATTGACGTATTTAAAAATCACTTTTATACACAATGATTGCATTTTTTTATGTGTCTTAATATTTTGTGTGTGTGAGTGAGTAGCGAGCGTGCCAAGTGCGGCAAGTCATGATTTTAAACATTACGTACTAGGCAGTCCGCGGTATCAATAAAACATAAACCTTAAACTGTGAACAATACGGTTCCAATTCTAAATAATAGTTCACCTATTTCGTAGCCAGCTTACCGGCGCATGCTCCTTCTCGCTTGCACACACGGCGATCGAGTCTGCGAGACACCGCGCGACGCGCGTCATGTTTAAGTGTCATGAGTCATGCTTAATTTGGTCGAGTCATGTGTAATGCTACAGTACGCGGTCGAGATATATGACGCGCAATGCAACAATCGCATTACTTACACATGTCTACTTTGGATCAGCTAACACAATTAGTTTCACTAAAATAGCTATGCTATGATTATGCTTAGCTGGTATAGTTAGCAGTGGACACACATACAAGAAAAACTGGCCAAATATGCAAGCTAAACTAAGCTAGATTAGCTGATGCTGGATCATTGGCTTTAGACTGAGTTTATTAACACAAGTTCACAGGTATTAAGTGACAAACAAGACACTCCCATGTCAAACATTTTCTAAAACTGAGTTCTATAATATTATTTATGTTCAGGTACTGCACAATACATCAAATAATAATATTCTGTTTTTCAATGATAGAATTATTTTTGTATTCTACTGCTATGTTTTGATTCTTCCAAGAATGTATCTTGTGGCATGTAACAAATTGCAATGCACACAATGAAGTTCTGTCAGCTACTGCCCGATGGTGGGGCTTGATACTCCCCATCTGTACCCAGTACATCCTTGTCAATTTCTTTAAAATCTATGTTTTGCTGTTTCATTGCATTCTGAAAATTAAAAACATTGTTTAGATGCCAGTTAGATCAAGATCCGAATGTTGTACTAGAAGACCTCCAAGTACCTAGTTCAACAATGCATTTATGAATACAATGCACAATTTAATAGCTTTGCTTTAAAAACATAATACTACCTATATTATGCCATATTGCATCAGGCTCCATACTATTTTCATCATTGCATATTACATAATTTTGATATTGGGAGGATTAACTTTATTTGTTCAAAATATATCAAAGTACCTCCATAGTAATTATTATATTTTTCATCCAACAGGAGCTTTCATAACAAACTTATACGTATAGATAGCAGGAACGACTATAATAGCCCTAAAAAAAACAATTCAAGTCACAAACAATCTGTTACTTTTACCTTTACGCAATCCTGATAAACTTTGAAGATTCCGGCGCAAACGGAATCATCGTGGTCGCCTTTTAAAAACCTTTCAGAAAACCAACTATTAAAACAATCGTCATATTTTTTCTTCAGTTCAGTACATTCTTCTCCTATGCTATTCATGACGTTGACGTAAATCCGGAACGATTCACTTTTATCTCACGAAAATAATGAATACCTATTGATTAAATTCCCGAATATCATATCTCGCAATCGCAATTCGCAACGCAAGTGTTGGTGATGAATTCTTCAATGAATTTTTAAGTGAGGAGAGTACTCAAGTACTGACAGTCTGTTATCAAATCAACCAAACAGATTAAAAAACAGAAGTCTGAAAGATACATTCGAATCGCAAATTCGGTTACCTTTCGTAAGGTCGAAAAATATTCGACCGAATTTCATTTCACCTAAAACTTTTCAACTTTTCTCGTTTCATATTTTTTTTCTTCATCGAAGTCACGTCTGCCACTATACCAGTTGACCTATTATCAATTCGCTTTTTTTCGTTGCGCTGACGTTTCATTTGGTCGAAAAACTTTTTACCGAAGTTACACTTAGCCGAAACAAGATTTGTTCGAACATTCGTTATACCACTGTTTTAATTACCATATTTCACCAAACGCCTAGAAGTTAATATGTCTGATATTGAGTAAATGACAACCGGTACTCCACCAGCAAAAAAAAAATACGTCGTTAAAGAAACGAAAACTCATGAAGATATAGGTAGGTATAAATGGAGCCAACACTTAGAACAAAAGCTTGAAACCAACTGTGGGCTGATGCTCTCTTTCTGTATGCTGTATGCATACATAAGAGCGAGACAATGATACGTGTTTTCTTTATCTTATGTATGCATTCAAAAAGAGAGCGTCTGCCCACAGTTGGCTTCACTTAGGTATTTAGAGTGTTGCCTCCACTTTTATCTATAAGCTTCTTGCGGAAACTCAAAAACTTTTGAAAATTAAAGACAATTTGAGTGAAATTAAATATTTGGAAGAGCTTTCAAAACTAATGTATTTATTACACTGGCGTTATAGAGAGCTAATTTCAGATTAGTTTCCTACTATTTTGTATCATTAATTATTTAAATGTAATGGCACTTAATAAAACAGGTAGTCCCAGTAAGAAGCTTGCAAACCAAGATTGTTGCTTTAAACATGCAGCATGCAAGCAGTGATGCAGCAGGCATGCAGCATGCAAGCAGGCATGCAGCATGCAAGCAGGCATGCAGCATGCAAGCAGGCATGCAGCATACAAACAGGCATGCAGCATGCAAACAAGCATACAGCATGCAAGCAAGCATGCAGCATGCAAACAAGCATGAAACACGCAAGCAGACATGCAACATGCACAAGCATTGTTTCTGTCACGGCTCCGGCGTTGCGGGGTCTGGTCGGCCCCACGCGAGCTTATCGTCGCAGATGGTTTTAACGCTCACCACCGCAGCTTCGGCTTGCTGGCCGGCTCTGCCGGCCAGCCTCAGCCACGGCGGAGAGGCTTCAAACCGCCTGCTCCTCAGCTCGCGGGCCGCCCCACACCTCCGCACCTACGCGTTCTTAAATTACACTCTAGGCGTAGGGCAGACAAGACTGCGTGAAGTCGGTTTTGCAGCGATTCGTTTCTGTCACTAAATTTTGTAACATATTGACTTTTTATGACACTATTTTAATTTAATGTTGAAAATGCTACCAAGTAACCAGCTATTTTGTGATCAAATAATATTCCGTAAAATGTTGTGGAAAATATGGCAAATAAATCATTTCTCAAATGAAAATAGTTCAAAAGAGACTTCGGTCAATAGGAAAAAGTTATTTTGTAAATCGGAGAAACATAGTTCGGTAAAATAATACCTATGGCACATGATTCGATGATCTAAAAATATATCAAATAATGCATATAGCAAAAAAGACGTCGGTCAATAGTTTTCGGTAAAGTGAAATTCGGACAAAAATAATTCGGAAAAGTGATCGGTTCCCCGCAAATTCACATACAATTTCACGGAATTCACAAATTCACAATCAATTATTGATGGAAAGTAGGAGTTGGAAACTCAATGTTACCAGGAGGAGAGGAAGACAATCTGAAAATAAATACAGTGTTAGTAGCGTTACAGACTGCAACATTGTGTTTTAAATACAGATTTTTTTACAAAAACATGGATAAAAAATATTACAGTTCATTTTACAGTAGACTTATTAAAACTTACGAATGATGATATTTTTTCATATTAGCAACAATCAACCTAAACATTGCTCATTATCAACAATCTAGAATAAGATCATTAAAATACAATTCAATAGCTCCCTAATTTTTTTTATTACGTTATTTGGACACTATTATTATGGGTATTTATCCCCACACTGCTCGACCAGATTTTGACATTAGACACACATGAATTATCAAAACTCTAGCGTTTTTAATTAACTGACTTCAAAAAGGAGCAGGCTCTCAATTCGATTGATATTTCTTTGGAACGAAGTTCCTTAACGCGGCTTACGGGTAGTGCGAAATAGTAGAAATCGTCACGTAACGATATGCGTGTGTGTATGTTTGCGTGTGTCGAGCCGATACCGATACCGATACCCGATATATTACTTTACTCTATGGTCGAGCCGCTGCTGAGCGCCGTCGCTTGCTCGTGACGTGATATAATTATTATAGGTATTTTTTTTTTTTTTTTCTTACAGACACGTACGTAAGGAACTTCGTTCCTTAAGGGCTTACCACACACACAAGCTTCGCCACAGTTTTGCCTGCGCAGGCCGGTTTGTACACGGAACACGGGGCGCGTGGTTGGAAAACAGTATGTACAAACGCCAGAGTTTTTTATGTTTGTCCACGTATAACTGGTTTCAGTGTAGTCCGATTTAGATGATTCTTTTTTTAATTGATAGTATATACCTCAAGTTTGGTCCCATAGAAATTTCAAGAAAATATTCCACCCCTAAGGGTAGAAAAATGAGGGATGACTGAATTTTTTTGGTGTCATCGTTTCGTAAATAGTATGATAAGAAGTACTTAGGCACCAAAATAAAAAAATAAATAAATAAAATAATCTTTATTTCGGATTAGCAACATCCATATGGGTTAGTACACAAAAGGATAACTTATAACTATGTTAGTAAACTAATCTATTTAGTGACTAGGCTGTTATTCGAAAAGCATCTTCGAACAACATCACCTAATAAAGGAGACTCGTATCTGCCCGCTATAGTCTTCAGGATGGAGTTGGAGCTGCGCCGCACTCTGCAGAGCAAAGAGGCAGCCATCAACATCCTAAAACCGTCATTATACTGGACCCGTAAGGCGCTGATAGCCCGCTGAGTGTAGTTGGTCCACAGGCTCCACGTGTAAAACACTTGGCAGTAAGCCTTAAAAAGCGTTATTTTTACTGCTTTGCTACAACGTGCAAACCTGCGAGCCAACATGTTACATCGGACTGCCAGCGCCCTACGTTCCCTCTCAATATCCACTTGGTCATCGACCAAAAAGCGAAAAAAAAATTTACAAAAAAGGCAACGGCCTTTAAAAAGTAAGAAATAACTTTCAATTCGCAAGTCGGTGGGACTACAAAACAACAAGCAAAACCAAAGCCGCCGACTTGCGCTTGTCTTTTTGTTATTAATTTTATAGTTTACTTGAGTAGGTAGATATTAAAAATAGTTTTTTGATTGAATAATCCACGTAAACGTCTAATGCTTGCCTATAATAATCGTACTGTTTTTTTATACATCGGCAAGTTCGTCGCTCATTATCAATTTTGTTCTTCTCGATTGGCTGTTTTTAAGCGCATCGCAAGTCAGTAAAATCCAAATCGCATCGATTGATTTGGTTGCCAGCTTTTATCGTGTTTTCGTTTTTTATAGGTAGGTGTAATAGTGTATGTTCTATCCTTGGCTTTGGATAAAATATAGTACACAAGAGGTGAAATTATAGTACAGAATCCAACACTTTTTATTTTTTTGTCTCATCAATGCTCTATGATCCTTTAGCGGTATCACCACTTTAGCGGTAGTTAGGAGGATCTTGATTGACTCTTGGAGATATCAGAAGGTTGAAGAAAATTCTCGTTGATAGTGTAGAAGTAATATAAAGTAATAATATTTATTTGAAAAATAGCGCGTCTTTTATACTATTTACATAATGTTCGCTTAACCAATAAAAAACTGTACATTAATTTTAACAACAAATTTACAAAAGTATAACCAATAGGAACAAAGTAATTACAACCAATCACATCACACTGCACTATTGTCACGTGAATTCCGCGAGGGGGCGCGTGTGTGTTTCCCGCGCTCGCGCGCCGCGCTATTGAATGCATAAATTTAAGTGCGTGGTCGTCGCGCACTTCCATTTCGACGCAGCCGCCGTTGCGTGAATATCTGCGTGTGATTGTTTGGGCGCGGCGATAGAAAGACGCCGCGACTCGAAGCTTTCTTCTCGTTTCTTCGCAGTTTGTCAAAAAACATAACAACAGTTCTTTTCAGAACTATTCTCTGTTTCTTTTACGGGAAATGTCAAAACGTTATACATAGTTCTTCTCAGAGCTGGTAGCTTCAAATGTTTCTTCATGCAGAAAAGTCAAAACGTTATGTGCTGTGATGTGCTGTGATGCATGGTAGCTACAGTACTCCCCTTCAAGCGAAGCGTACCGGAAGCTTGACGACGCGGCCTGAACGTGTTGTGTTCTTGACAGCGGGCTGTGACGTCACGTTGTCCGTAGGTACTTGTTGCTTGACTGGTGTGGTACTGGCTTGGGTTTGCTTGGTATTGGTAATATGGTTTTGAGGTAAGGTATTGGTGATGGTAATCTGGTTTTGAGGTAAGGTTTTGGTGATGGTAATCTTGGTTGGAGGTAAGGTATCGGTATGCTCAGCTATGACGTATGCAGGCTTCAGTCGATCGATTGATATGTTGGCTTGCCGATTAGGTAACTGTATGGTATATACCTTTTCTGTTCGGTTTATAACACGATATGGGCCTTCATACGGAGCTTGGAGTGGTTTCTTGACTGCATCAGTTCTGATAAACACGTGACTGCACTTGAGTAACTCTTGATGCAAGAATACGCGTTTATTGTTGCTATGATGCTCGGTGACTGATTGCGGTTTGTTTGCTTGAATGATGCTACGCAGTTTATCGACGTAAGTATAGTCCATTGTAGGTGTGTGTGTACTCGTAAAGAAATCACCAGGTAAACGTAGGTTGTAACCGTACGTAAGTTCGGCGGCGCTCACACCGGTGTCGGTGCGCAGAGCGGCTCGTAATCCGAGTAGCACTGTAGGGAGTTCGTTGACCCATGAACTTGTGTCGGAAAGTTTCGCACGTAAAGATGTTTTGAGCGAACGATGCCATCGTTCGACCATGATGACCTTATCATCCTCCGCGTGGTGCGATTTTTCTTGATACCCATTTGTTTCATTAGGTTTTGGAACAGCTGACTCTCGAACTGACGACCTTGGTCACTTGTTAGTGTAGTCGGGCAACCAAATCTTGATATCCAGTGTTGATAGACGATATCGGCGATTCGATCAGCTGTTATTTCATCTGTAGGTATTGCTTCGGGCCACTTCGTTAGTCGGTCGATCATTGTTACTAGGTAGCGATAACCTTGAGCTGTTGTGGGTAATGGCCCGACCAAATCGACATGCAGATTTTGAAAACGATCACATGGTGGGAAAGATGAGATGTTTGAGAATGTGTGACGTTGTATCTTGCTTTTCTGACATTGTATACAGGTTCGAGTCCAACGGCTGATGTCTGCGTTCATTGATGGCCAAAAGAATTTTTGTGCGACGAGTTTACGAGTCGTGCGCGTACCAGGGTGACTGATATTGTGCATGCTGTTGAAAACTTCTTGTCTATGTTCTTCTGGTATATACGGGCGTATATAAGGTGTAGATGTTTCGCAGAATAACTCGATGTCAGTGTTAGGTATTATTATTTTCTTGAGATCGATGTTGTTTTCTTGCAATAATTTTTCAATGTTGCTATCCTTTTCTTGCGCGGTAGCTATGTCCTTGAAGTTTATTGAAGATGGGCAAGATATTGTTTCGATGCGGCTGAGTGTGTCGGCGACGATGTTTTGTTTACCGCTGACGTGACGTATGTCCGTGGTAAATTCGCTGATAAACAAAAGTTGTCTCGTTCGTCTTGGTATTTCTGTGTTTGATTGCGCTTTTGACATTACGAATGTTAATGGTTTGTGATCCGTAAATATAATAAGCAGGCGTCCTTCAAATGTTTTACGAAAGTGTTTCACTGCCATGTAGATAGCGAGCAACTCACGACCTCAAGAAAGGAGAAGGCCAGCTTGCTCAGATGGTCATTGCACAGCTCGAGCGACAAGACATCGAGCAGATCATGGACCTACTTTACAACCCACCAGAGACGGATCAATACAAGGCCATCAAGGAAAGACTCATATCAGCCTACGAAGAGTCCGACAGCCGCCAGTTTCAGAAACTGCTGTCCGAGATGGAACTCGGAGACCAGAGGCCGACACAACTACTCCGGCGCATGCGAAACCTTGCTACAGACAAGATACCGGAATCCACTCTGCGACTCATGGTCCACATTGAGAGTGGATTCCGGTATCCATATATACCATCTTCCATCACACTTCCGTTCAGTCCTCGCCGTCAGCGACCTCTGCGCGCCGCCATCCTGAAAGCATACACATGCGTCCTTCTTGTTGTTATTTGTGTGTTTCGTCCTGTGCGGGCTAATAAATGCTTTTTCTTTCTTTCTTTCTTTCTTCCGCCACGGAGCGCGAACGCAGACTAAAGCGCCCCTTAGAAGCATGGGATATTTATGGTTTGACCCGCGGAGTGAATCGCGACCGCGATCGATCTAAATACTTCGGAATCCTGCGCTCTGATTGGTTGTACATATTTTAGCATTTAGGTATATCACTACGCATAGGTTTAAGTTTGTAATATAATAGGGCTCATTTTATTTTAATAAATGGGGACACAGGGGACGACATTCCGCTCTCGCCTGCTGTTGAGTGCACACGTGCTCCCAATCTGCTACGCCGATCGGTCCCGCGCACCCCGCGCCCACCCGACGTCTCCGTAGCGCTACGCCGTAGCACACGGCTACGCCACCGCACCCCGCGCCGCTGCCGCCGGCTCGTAGCCGGTCGTCGCGTCACTGCCTCCTCGTAGCACAGCTACGAGTTCGGTTACATCGTAGCAGGTCGGTTACTAGTGTGCCCATACTCACGCGTAACTTATCTGCTACGTTCGCGTTTCGCGCGCCCCGCGCAACGGTTTGGTCCCTTAAGGACTAAAATCCACTGGTTTTTCGGTGGTACTTGGAGGATACCTAAAGGTGACAACGATCCCAAGTGGGTGGTGACCCGCCTCACCCGCTGACCCCCTTTAGGGGAAAGCAGTTAGTCGGAAGGGCTCCGACCGCGGCCTTGGGGGGACTCCTAGTCGCGGTCTGGTAGTTTGCTAACCCCCTTTTGTTACAGCTGCACCCGGGACGTCTGGGTGTCTCTACCCTAGCGGCCCGGATCGGTCGCAAGACCCATAGGGCCCTACCGCACATTGTGATTGGCGGTAGGTACTCAAGCTTAGGGCTCACCGTAGGCACACACCTCCCTGACTATCCCGTCAGGGAGTGCACTCATCCCCGGGTTATCCCACCCGGGGAGTTAGGTAGTTAGGTTTTAGGCCCCTCAGGCATCAGACAGCTTGGTAGCTGACGAGTTTGTTTTCAGGACTTTCTTCTCGTCAGTGGACCATTAGGAAAGTCTTGCGGGTAGGGAGTTTTTTGTGGGCACTGTCTGCCCGAGGTTACACGTGTAACGTGTCTCCCCGGGGCGTGGTTAGGAGTTTAATCTCCCCCCCCCCCCCCCACTTTGTTATCTCTCTTTGTAATCTTTGGGCCCACAATATGTCGGTCCAAAAGATTATTGAATTTCTCTTCAAGGCATTCAGTGAGGACCCGTACCTCCAAGAGAAATACGGAGATGAATTCCAAACAATAAAAATGGCGGCGTTTGAAGACCCCCTCTCCTCTCCCGCTTCTTCCGAAGTGTCGAAAGACACAGAGGAACAATCTGACATGGAAACAGCAGTCTCCGACGGTGAGGCGACCACCGCCCCCGAGTCCTCCCCCTCCACCCCCGCATCGTCCTCCGAGGATGACTACCAATTCGTTGGTAGTAAGGGGAAGAGGAAGAAGGGTAAGTCCCCTTCCTCGGCCAGCAAGGCCAAGAAGTTGGTGGTGGATATTGCCACCCCCACTCCTCCCGGTGAGACAAACCCGCGCCCCTCTAGCGCCAGCCGTCCGCCTAGCCCTATGGCCGTAGCGACCCCGGCTATTGCCACTTCGGTTTCGGCCACCCCGGCCTTAACCCCCCAGGCTAAGACCACCCCGGCGGCGGCCACCTCGGCTGCCCCCGCTAAGAAGACCCGACCCCCTCCCCCCTTGTTCATTCATGACAAGGCCAAGTGGCTGGAGGTTTCCAAGGCGTGTAACGAGCGCCGCATTAATTACACAAATGCCCGAGCCGTCCAGCTGGGCATTAAAGTGACACTCCCCACCACCAACGATTTCAGGGAGTTGAATAAACTCCTGTGTGGAAGGAACATACCGTTCCACACATATTCCCTACAAGAGGATAAACCCGTCAGGGTCGTTGTGAAAAACGTCCCTATAGAAATCTCCACCTCGGAGATTCTCAGTGACCTCGAGTCACAGACCATCCCCGTCGCCGAGGTGCACCGCATGCACCGGAAGAACGGCGACTCCTATAATATGGTACTGGTGGTGTGTAATCCCACCGAGGGGCACCACCCCATATTTCAGATCAAAAGGATCTGTGGCCTTTCGGGCCTTAAAATCGAGAACCCTCACCAGAGTGGTGAGATGTCGCAGTGCCACCGTTGCCAGCTGTACGGGCATGCCCAACGCAACTGCCACGGCAAACCCAGGTGCGTCAAGTGCCTGGGGGATCACGGCACTGCCGATTGCCCACGACCTAAAGACCGCACCTTATGCACGGAGCCTCCCTGCTGCGTGCTGTGCGGCGAAGCTGGCCACCCAGCTAATTACCGGGGGTGCCCCAAAGCCCCCAAGTCGTCGGCCCCTAAATTGGCCAAACGTAGCCAGGACAGTCAGCAGAGGGAGCGTCCCGACGCTTCGAGGAAACTCCCCCCTCCCTCGGGTGCACTCCCCGCCACCCTCGCCCCCCAGCGCTCCAGCCCCTGGAATGCGCTTAACCACCAGACCCACTTCCCAGCGCTGAGACCCACTCAGCCGCTGGCAGCTCCAGCCATCCCTGCACTGATGGCAGTGCCTATCCCTCCTCCCTCTCCCCCTAGGCCTATTATCAAAGCGGCCGCGCCTTCAGC
The DNA here is from genome assembly GCA_947361185.1 of Charanyca ferruginea. NCBI lineage: Eukaryota > Metazoa > Arthropoda > Insecta > Lepidoptera > Noctuidae > Charanyca > Charanyca ferruginea. The sequence continues at coordinate 10,909,328 of OX376070.1, forward strand.
GCCCCGCTCCCAGGCTAAAGTCCCATTCGCCTTTTCAGCTCCCCCTCCCTCCCTTGCGTCCAATCCCCTCCGCCCTCAACCCGCGATGGACCCCTTTGACCCCTTCAGGGTCATCACAAGCACATTCGGGGTTTTTCATAGCCCTCGCGGTGTGCAAATGTCGCGTGAGATAATCGCCTGCAAGGGTGATTTCATACGCCTAGCTCAAATATATGATGCGTACCCGGACGTTACGCTTGCCCTCCGAAACCTTCCCCATAATAATCCGTAATGGATAAAACTCCCCCAACGAGGCTCAAACCTAAATCCCTAAAGATAGGGACTTTTAATGCTAATAGCCTTAATGGCCAACGTGATGAGATCGCCAACTTCCTCCGCGACCATCACCTAGACATTCTTCTCGTTCAAGAGACATTCCTTAAGCCCCACCAACGTGACTCGAGAATCGCCAATTACCGGATTGTTCGTAATGACAGGACTCGGTGTCACAAGGGAGGCACTCTTATATATTACAGAGCGGCCCTCTACTGTATTCCTATGGACCCTCCGTCCCTCTCGAACCTGGAGGTCTCTGTCTGTCGGCTGGGCATGACAGGCCATCAGCCCATCACTATCGTCTCGGCGTATCTCCCCCCTGCCAACACCAACCCCACAGAGGTCAATGCCTCCTTAAGAGATGACCTCACGGCCCTCTTCGGACTAAGTGACTCCGTCCTTTTGGCGGGAGATCTTAATGCCAAACACCCCTCTTGGAATAGTCACACGGCTAACTCCAGAGGCAGGGTACTGTTCGATCTCTGTAGTTCCCTTAGTTTTGATGTCATCGCCCCGATGCATCCGACTCACTTCCCCCTCGATCCTAGTCATCGCCCAGACGTGCTAGATGTCGCGCTTCTGAAGAATGTAAACTTGCGATTACATTCTATAGAGACGATCGACGAACTTGATTCGGACCATAGACCAGTGGTCTTGGAGCTCGCGCCCAGATCCGGTCCCTTCGATCCCACTCAATCCCCCCCCTCTAAAGTGATCACGGACTGGGGGAAAGTAGGCGTATTGCTGAAATCTACTGAGTCCCCTCACTTAGACCTAATCCCGGACAACATCGAGACTGTAGCGGATGCGGAGGCCGCGATCGGCTCGTTCGCAGAACACGTGCAATCCGTCCTGAACGAATGTTCACGGGAGGTTCCGGCGGTGGATCATCGCTGGAATCTTCCGGACGATGTGCGTGATCTCGTGACCGAGAAGAACGCGGCCATCCGTGCCTACAGAGCTTTTCCCTGTGACAGTAACAAAGCTTTTATGCGATACTTACAGCGTAAAGTAAGTAGACGCGTCAAAGAGTTGCGTGACGATCAATGGGATAAGATGCTCGATGGACTCGTCCCGACCCATCAGGCCTTCTGGGATCTGCAGAGGAAACTACGCTCCTCTGAGACCACCTCCATGCCCCCCCTTATCCGACCCGATAATAGCGTCGCCTTCGACGACGACGCCAAAGCAGAATGTCTGGCCGACAGCCTAGAGTCCCAATGCTCCCCAAGCACCCAGCCAGTAGACCCAGCCCACCTCGCTGAAGTGGACGCTGAAGTCGAACGCAGATCCTCACTCCCTCCCGTAGAGGACCCGGATGATCCCCTGCCCCCCGTCACTCCTGACGAGGTGGAGGAGATCATAAGGGGTCTCAAACCTCGGAAGGCCCCTGGCTCAGACGGAATCACCAATAAGGTGTTCAAACTCTTCCCCCCCGCCCTGATTTTGTTAATGACCGCTATCTTCAATAGCGCTCTTTCGAACAATATGTTCCCACAATCGTGGAAGCAGGCTACCGTCATCGGTATTCCCAAACCGGGCAAACCTAAATCCTCCCCTAGCAGTTATCGCCCTATAAGTCTCCTCAATGTCATGGGTAAGATCTATGAGAAACTTATTTTTATAAGCGACTCAAAGATTTTGCCGAGGCAAAGAGCTTAATTCCTATAGAGCAGTTCGGATTTAGGTCCAGACACTCTTGTGTCCAACAGGTGCATCGTATAGTCGAACATATCAGCGACCGTCGCCAGCGCGGCCTGATGACTGGCGCCCTGTTCTTCGATATTGCGAAAGCATTTGACAAGGTATGGCACAACGGGCTGATATACAAGCTATATCGGCTCGGTGTGCCAGACCGTCTCGTTCTCATTCTTCGAGACTTTCTGTCGAACCGCACCTTTCAATACCGCATTGATGGTGCGCTTTCTACCCCGCACCCGATACGTGCAGGAGTCCCCCAGGGCTCCGTGATATCCCCCTTAGCCTTCACGCTATACACTAGCGACATCCCGAAAAGTAGAACGGCGCAGTTAGCCCTTTTTGCTGACGACACCGCCATATACTATTCGGGTCTGAGTCCAAACATTATCGCCCGCACCCTCCAAAAATCCGCAACCGCATTTGGCGATTGGTCCCGGAAATGGAGAATAGAAGTCAATCCCGACAAGAGTCAGGCGGTCATTTTCACAAGACCTAGAGTCCGCCTCCCCCCCTCTCCTAGTCCGATCACCTTGTTCGGCAAGCCGATCCCTTGGGAGAAGCAAGCCAAATACTTGGGGGTCATCCTAGACCGGAGATTATCCTTCGGGGAGCACATAAAGACGGTACGTTCGCGCGCCGCTTTCGCCCTCGGCAGGCTCCACTCTGTGCTGAATGCGCGCAGCAAATTGTCACTTAAGTGCAAATTGCGTATTTACACCGCGTGCATTAGGCCCATCTTGACCTACGCTTGCCCCGTGTTCGCACACGCCAAGCCCCACCACCTACATAGGATGCAGACCCTTCAAAACCGATTTCTCCGAAATGCCACGGGCGCCCCGTGGTACATTAGGAACGAACGACTACATGTCGACCTGAAAATCCCCACTATCAAACAGTGCATGAAACGTCTTACCAAGCGTTTCTTTGACTCAGCCGAGAAACACCCCAACCCCCTAATTTCTTCGGCATCGCGGTACGTCCCATCACTAATATCGAAGATTCGCCGTCCAAGGCATACCCTCATCGAACCCGATGATCCCATCACCCTGATCCAAGAGAGTAGTAGGGAAACCAGTACGATCCGTAGTAAGTACAAAAACAAATACCGACCGCGACTCCGGCCCCGCCGCCGAGGCCCTCCGCGACCCCCCGTAATATCACAGCCCGACTCTTGCTCGACGAGCCAGCCCGCGCCGCTGAGCCTGTAGCTTTAAATTCCCCTAAATAATTTCGACCCAGCCTGACCATTGCTGTCCCCTTAATGACGCACTAAGCCTAGGTTCGAACCCCGCAGGGGGTGCCCTTAGTGTCTGTTCATTTAATAAATATCCTTAGTTTGTAAGCCCTGGCTGGGGGCCTTAAAGTAATTTTCGGCCACCACAGGATTGTCCGGTTAAGCAGCATCAACCTCAGAGAGTTGTTGCGCTGCGAGTGGTCATATCAAAAAAAAAAAAAAAAAAAAAAAAAAAAATCATTCCATTTTCTACACTCGCTCGGTGTTGTCATTTACCCGTAAACTTTATACTAGAGGACACATCGCCTCAAAATTGGTGACCCGACAATCCTGAATCAAGACGCCTACCTTCAGATACTTCTAATAGTGAAGAACCGTCGAGATCAAGTGAAACAGCATCATGTCAAGGGATAATGCCGAAGATTTCTGTGACGCCCAAGGTATCGTGACAGCGAAGAGCGACGTGGCTACGGTATCACTACCAGCACGTATACCACCATTTTGGCGCCAAAACCCCCGTCTCTGGTTCGCTCAATTTGAAGCCGCCATTGCCGCTAGCAAAATTGGAGAAGAACATAGATTCAATCTCGTCGTCACACAGCTGGGCTACAACGATCTAGAACAAATTGGCGATATCATCCTCAATCCACCTAGTTCTGGCAAGTACACCGCACTCAAGAACAGGCTGATATCAACATACCAGGAATCAGACCATCGCCAGCTTCAGAAATTACTCGGCGGCCTCGAACTCGGCGACCAGAAACCTACCCAGCTACTCCGCAAGATGCGTGATTTGAGCGGGAAACTCCTAACAGATGAAGCACTCCAAGTCATGTGGCTCAACCAATAGCCCACGCAAGTCCGCGCCGTGCTTTCTGTGAACACCGAATCCACGCTCGAGATACTAGCTGCAATGGCCGACAAAATTATGGAGCACTTCGAGCCAGCATCAGTCGCCGTCGCCGCAGTCTCCACCGCAACCGCGTCAAGTCAACGCGAAAGTTAACAGAATGCTGCATCCATGACGAACCTACAAGTCGATTTGTTATCAAAACAAATCGAAAAATTATCACTCGAGATCGCTGACCTACGCACGAGTCAACAACAGCGCGCGGCGTACCCCCGCCGCCCTCGCCCCCGTTCCCGCCACCAGTCCGCGTCGCGGCAACGCAGCGGTTCGCGCCAAAATTCCCGCGCGCCAAGCAAGCCGGGCGACGCTGATTGGCTGTGTTGGTATCACCACCGATTCGGAGAAGAAGCTCGCAGGTGTGAGTCCCCGTCTTCAACAAAGAAGCGGGAAAACTAGAACATACATCGACTGTGGCGGGAGTCGATGTTAATCAACGAAGCCACCGCCTATGCATCACGGACATTAACAACAGAGAGAAGTTACTTGTCGACACCGGAGCCGACATATCTGTGTTAGCAGCAAGAAACAAACAATATTTGAAGCCGACAGAAAACACATACAAATTATTCGCAGCGAACGGCACAGAAATATGTACCTACGGAGAGCGTACACTCGAGCTCAACTTAGGTTTACGTAGAAAATTCAGATGGACATTCGTCGTCGCTGACGTGAAGACATCGATACTGGGCGCAGATTTTCTAGTAAATCACAAATTACTAGTCGACTTACATCACCGAAGACTAATCGCCCGCGTTACCGATCTCAGCGTTAACGCCGTCCAAGTACAGTCAACTGAAGAAACCGTCTACATAATCGACCGCAACCACGCCTATCATGACATCCTGAAGAAGTATCCTTACATTCTGCGACCCATGTCACTCAAGACTCAAGACTCCGGCTAAACACGACGTAACACACCGCATAGAAACAACAGGACAACCTATTTACTCGAGGCCACGCCCCCTTCCTCCGAACAAATACAACGCCGCAAAACTCGAATTCGAAAAGATGATGGAGATGGGTATCTGCAAACCTTCGAAGAGTCCATGGGCCAGTCCACTACTTGTCGTCAAGAAAAAAGATGGTTCACTACGTGTATGCGGCGATTACCGAAGACTTAACGCCGCCGCGCCGTGACTGTACCCGACCGCTATCCAATTCCGAGAATTCAAGACTTTACGTACCAACTACACGGGAAAAAAGTCTTTTCAAAACTGGACATGAAGATGGCATATTTTTCTATACCAATCGATGAAAAAGACGCTGCGAAGACCGCCATTATAACACCATTCGGTCTCTTCGAGTTTAACTGCATGACGTTTGGCCTACGCAACTCAGGTCAAACGTTTCAACGTTTCTTGCACGAAGTATTACGTGGACTCGATGACATAGTATTTTGTTTCGTCGACGATTTACTTGTTTACTCAACGAATGAAGAAGAACACCAGCGCCACCTACATCAAGTACTTGAACGATTGAACAACTATGGCGTCACACTCAACATCGATAAGTGTGAATTCGGCACGAACAAAATACAGTTTCTCGGATACGAAGTCACGCAAGACGGAATCAAACCCACTGAAGATCGCATTCAAGCAATAATCACCTATCCGAAACCAACTACAATACAAGAACTCAGAAGATTTTTAGGCATGATCAACTTTTACCGCAGCTGCCTACCTCATCAAGCCGAACATCAAAACCTACTAAAAAAGTACCTACACAATAGCAAAAAAAAACGACAAATCACCAATCGCCTGGACGCCGGAAGCCGAGCAAGCCTTCGAACAATGCCGCCAAAGCATACTCGAGGCGACTGTTCTGACGCATCCAATACAAAACGCTCCGCTTTGTTTACTTACCGACGCATCTGATACCAGTCTCGGCGCCGTACTTCAACAGAAGGTTGACAACGTGTGGAAACCACTCGCCTACTACTCCAAGAGAATGAGCGAGACGCAGCGAAGATACAGTGTTTACGACCGCGAACTACTTGCGATGTACACAGCTGTTAAGAATTTACGTCGACTGATAGAGGGCAATGACCTCACGATCTGCACCGATCACAAACCTCTAACGTACGCGCTTACAAGAACGCCGAGCAGTACCGACACACCAAGAAGAGAGAGACAACTTCACTATATAAGTCAATTCTGCACAAACATCAAGTACATTCATGGCGATAAAAACGAAGCAGCTGACGCGTTATCACGGATATCAGAAGTCGAACTACTGAACTCAACTATCGACTACAACAAACTCGTTCAAGAATATGAAAACAACCCCAAACTCAACTTTACCCGACTGACTATGCCCGGAGTTCAACGACCTATACTATGCGAAACATCTACAGCGAACATTCGACCTTATTTACCATCAACTTATCGTCTTGCCGCCTTCAAAGCGCAACATGAATTAAGTCATCCCGGAGTTCGAACATCAAGAAAAATCATAGCAACGAAGTACTTCTGGCCTTCTATGAACCGGGACATAGCTACATGGGCAAGGGCCTGCATCGGGTGTCAGCGCGCTAAAGTTCATCGACACGTGAAAAGCCCACTCGGTGAATTCCAAGAATCTACTCGGTTCGCGCATACTCATCTGGACATTGTCGGGCCACTGCCGCTATCTAATGACTATAGATACCTAGTCACGATGATCGACCGCTGCACCAAATGGCCCGAGGCGATACCTACGCGTGACATCACTTCTGAAACAGTAGCGAAAGCTGTGTACGACGGATGGATATCGCGATTCGGCTGCCCGCTACGAATTACTACGGACCAAGGACGACAGTTTGAGTCTGCACCGTCGCTGATGAAGAAGTTTGGTGTCACTCGCATTCGGACCACTGCATTTCACCCGCAGGCAAATGGTCAAGTCGAGCGATGGCACCGAACACTAAAGTCCGCGTTGATGGCGCGATCGGCCTCAACACGCTGGAGTGAAGAATTACCTACAGTTCTCCTAGGACTTCGCACCGCACTTAATGAGAACACCTCCGTCAGCCCGGCCCAGATGACATACGGTACAACAATACGCATCCCGTCTGATTTCTTCGTGCCTACAACGCCGAATATCGAAGACGCCGAGTTTGTTCGCCAGCTGACTGAAACAATGACATGTCGTCGTTGTCGCCTGTGAGAAGAACGCACTCAACGAACGCGAACACATTCGTGTACAAAGATCTCGCAACCTGTACACATGTGTTTCTGCGCAACGACACCGTGCGCAGACCGCTCACGCCACCCTACGACGGCCCGTTCGAAGTACTACGCCGTAGCGAAGATGGAAAACTATTCACACTGCAACTACCGTTACGTACCGCCGTTGTGTCAGTCGACAGATTAAAACCAGCACATCTATACAACGAAGACAACAGTGACAACACACAGACTACAGTAACGCCACGCTCGTCGCCGCCGTCGCCACCGCCGCAGGCACCGACAGCGCCAGCAACACCGCCACCGATCGCACCGACGTCGACTCAAGCTAATTCCAACTCATCAGCTGCACTTCATCCATCGAGCTCAACGCGCAACAACACCTACGTCACAAGATCCGGCCGCAGAGTGAAAAATAACGTACGCTTCGCTTGAGGGGGAGCCATGTAGCGGTAACGCGACCTCTCTAGCGCGCCGCCATCCTGAAAGCATACACATGCGTCCTTCCGCCACGGAGCGCGAACGCAGACTAAAGCGCCCCTTAGAAGCGTGGGATATTTATGGTTTGACCCGCGGAGTGAATCGTTTTTTTTTTTTTTTTTTTTTTTTTTTTTTTTTCCTGAATTGCATCTCGCAGTTCAACCTGAGGGTTGGTTACTGCTTAACCGGACAATCCTGTGGTGCCTTAAAAGTGACTTTTAGGGCCTCCAGCCAAGGCAAAAACTTATAAACTAAGTGACTACGCTAAGGGCACCCCTTGCGGGGTACGAGCCTCGGCTTAGGTCGCCACTGAGAGAGGGCAGCAAAGGGACAGGCTGGATCGGGTCTCCATTAATTAGGGGCTATTTTAAAGCTAAGGGCTCAGCGACGCGGGCTGGCGCTAGCAAGGGTCGGGGGGGGGGGGGGGGGTCGTTACGGGGTCGTCGCGAGGGATCTCGGCGGCGAGGTCGGAATGACGGTAATTTGTGTCTGTGTTTAACTAATGTGCTAGTGGCCCTATTTCTTTCTTGAAGGAGGGTAATAGCGTCATCTGGATCGGACAGGGTATGACGTGGACGACGGGTCCTGCTAATACGGGAAGGGGTATATCGGGCGGCCGCTACGACGAGCGGGTTGCGGTGTTTCTCCGCTTGATCGAAGAAGCGCTTGCAAGCGCGCTTCATGAAATTGCATCGTTTTATGGGAAATAATATCACAAAATAATATTTTTCTTTCCCACACGCTTGTCACATCACTTATTTGCCAATTTTATAGATCCGTTAACATCGCTTGTCACTTTTTTTTAAAACACAAAATGGGCATCGAGATGAATCGAAAAAGTGTTATCTTCATTTCGTAATTATTTTAATTAGGCGGGGGTTTAAAAATATGCTAAGTATATCAATCTACTCCTGGTAATGTATTCTTCACATTGGTAATTATTTAAACCCTCTAAATTACTTTGTTTTTTCATACAAATGAATGTATGAATCTCGCCATGATTCTTTGCTAAATGCAAAACTGTGCGAAGCCAGAAAAAAAGAAATACCTAGTCTATTTTATTTATGTTCAGTCACGTCACTGTCACTTGTCAGTGTCAAACGTGATCGCGCGGTGATATTTTGATAGTGTAATTGTATAACCTACAAGTTAGAAGTTAAACTTAAAAGTAGAATTACAAGTTATAAACAGAATATAAGAACACATTATTTATTTTATTTGATTGTCTTGCGATCATGGGTGATATATTGAAAGATAGTCGTTTCACAAAATATCTTAACGATCCAAGATATCGTCAAATCCCTAAACATGAAAGAAAAGTTAAAATAGACAAACGATTTCAGTCAATGTTTAAAGATGAAAAATTTAAAGTTAAATACACGGTAGATAAACGCGGGCGGCCTATTAATGAAACTTCAACGGAGAATTTGAGGAAGTATTACGAAGTGGATGAGTCTGAGGGAAGCAGTACAGATGAGGAAGATGAAGAAAAGTCATCTGTAGTTGATAAAAGTGATGAGGCCGGCCTTGAATCTGAATATAGTCGTTTTGTGAAACGTCCACCGAGTCAAGATGAGAAAGATGATAAGGATCCAGTCTTTCTTAATGATAAGTTAATTCGTGGAAAGTTACAGAAAAAGGTTAAGAATAGATTGTTAGATTTAGATATTGATTATGCCCGTGGTGAAGGTAAGCATACAATTTTTACTAGTAAATTTTATTTAAGTAGTCTCTTTTAGTATAAAGAATATATAAGTTGATATTGATAATATTTGATTTTAAGGTTAAAATTTAGTAGTAGTAGTATGACGGGCCGGTGTCCGCAACTCCACGACTAAGGGCGTATTTTGCGTACAGGTGGGAAGTAGATCATTCGATCCACCCGAGCTCCCCAAGAAAGGCCAGCAGCACCTTGACATCGCTGGCGATCTCCCACAGGTTACCTGGGTTACCGAAGTACTTTGCCCTGTATGAAGCGACCTCAGGGCAGTTCAGAAGCACATGGGCTGCTGTCTCGTCCGCCCCATGCAGGCTCTGCACAAAGGGCTGTCTGTGACTCCTATGACAAAAAGATGTTTATTGAAAGACCCATGACCAGTTATGGCGGCCGTGACCGCACGTAGCTGTTTTTTGGACAGTCGGAGGACTTGCCTCGTGAAGCGGCCCTCAATTACAGGAAGAGCCTCCTTGGCTTGCCTGCACTCGCCATGTTCGGTCCACAGTCTTTGGTGTAGATCCTTGGTACGATTTAGGTGACCGAAGGGGAGAGGCGCTATGGGTTCCGGACCCACCGCGCTCATGCTCGATCCCCTTCTGGCAAGCTCGTCCGCAACATCGTTACCGCGCGAACCGCTGTGTCCTTTGATCCATTGAATGGTTGTATCATTAAGAATACCCTCCTCGTTCAGTCTCTGATGGCATTTGTGTATCAACCGGAATTGACCGTGTAGCTGTCCAGAGCTTGTAGTACAGCCATGCTATTCAACAATATGCGAATTGCTTGTCCTACTACCTGTCTGTTTAGTATAGCTGAGGCCACCAAGCAGATGCCCATGCACTCGGCCTGGAATACCGTGTTGTAAGCACCCAGCGGCATAGCTATATGTATGTTGAGGTCTTCCGAGAAAACGCTGGCCCCCGTGCCCGTACCTGTTTTAGATCCATCTGTGAAGATCTGCAGCTCTGTCGGGCGAAGGCCCTCACACCACCTATCCTCATGCAGTTGGGTTTTGTATTTTTTTCAAATATGAATTGTTTAGGAATTCTGTTGTTAATAGCTTTAGTTATAGGAGACTCCTTACTAAGTTCCTCTAGTAAGGCAGAGTGTCTGGTGCTAGTCTTGCTCCAGAGATTTAGTGTTTTCAAGCGTAATGCAGCCGTTGTCGCCTCTTGTTGGATGAATAGGTGAAACGGCGGGAGCCCTAACATCGCCTCCAGTGCTGCCGTCGGAGTGGTTCTCATGCAGCCCGTGGTCGCCATGCAGGCTAGTCTTTGCATACGCTGGAGTTTGTTGGCAGCCATAGTATTATTTTAGGGGATAGGCCCCACTTCTTACCTATCATTTTCCTACATTGCCAAAAGGTGATGCAGGCCCTGTTTAATTTGTTGTCTAGGTGGTTACTCCAGTTTAACTTACTGTCTAAGCGCTGTGCTGCTGCTGTTAAAATTTAGTATACGGTAGCACAAATTAAGGGATGGGTGGTGTTGGGGAGGGGGGAGGGAGGTCAACCGACCCTGGAACCACTCCTGTGAAAAGAAAATGCATTTTTTTGTAACCTAACCTCAAGACACTAAAGTTGATTAAAAGGCGTAGGGGGGAGCACCGCGAAACGGTGCTCAAGGGCTTAATAAAAAATAACCTCAAAGGGGATGGCGGGGTCGACGTTCGCTCGCTCACTAGACCCCGCCATCCCCTTCTAACCTAACCTATCCGAGTCGGGGTGCCTCCAGTCCCGAGCTCGCTACGCTCGCTCTTGCATGCATTAATGAGAATGCTAGCGTTATAATGGGGGACCCAACCCCTACTAACTGCAATACTTTTTACCCCCCAACTCGTTCTACCATATACTAGATCCAACCCCATTTTAATGGTGGCACTTCACTTGGAGTATTTGTGCAAAATGTTGGCCATGATAATACAAAATCAACTTCATTTCAATAAGTTAAGGGTATATTTTGTTAACCAAGCAATGCAATTCAATTATTTGTATATATGCCAAGTGAAGAGCCACCATTATGTGTTGTGGTTTTATTAAAATAATATAATGATGTGCACAGGATTTCAAATTGAAACAATTTTTATAATACAATTCAGGGTTGTTGGGAACATCAGCATCTGCTGAACTTCAGCATCAATTTCAAATATCAGCATCAGCATCCGCATTGATCAATGCTGATTATTAATACTGATGTTCGAGTCATAACATGCACTAGGTAGTCTAGGTACTTATTTACTAATCTAGTACTAATTATTACTACACTACTACTAGTTTGAATTTGTTTTTATTGATAGCGCCAGAATTATTGAAACAATCTTTTATTTAAGAGGATTGTGAGCTTGTAAATTTTCATACAAAAAGCTATAACGTTTTACCCGCTATAAACTTAGTCCTATTTTCATAATTTTTGGAAAAATTGCAGAAATAATGAAAAACTATGTCTGTATGTTTTTATTTTCTTTTAAGAAATATTGCGTACGATAGAAGTCATTATCATCTAAAAGTCACATACATGTTTTATTTAAAAACTTGCTTGAGGGTTTTTATTTTTTTATTTTAAATGTAACTATATTGAATTACTTAAAAAGCAAAATGCACAAACCTGGATTAAAGTGTACTGAAGTGATCAAAATTGTCTCATTTTGTGGTTTTATGAGGGGTGGAGGGGGGGTTTCTGGGGGTTTATGGAGGAAAGGTTTATGGGGGGGGGGGAAACGTTATCGTCTAAAAGCATATTTCAATAAAAAAATGTAGGTAATTGCCGCCTAGACTTGCAACTCTGTCTATCGCATGATACAGGTCGTATTTGTAATGTTCACCCACTAAAACCAAAGTCACGTGTGTTCTGTGCTAAAGTTTGTTTTTCAAGTCGGTTCTCTTTATTGTAAACAGTTTTTATTTATTTTTTTAAATATGCATCAGCAGCAACCCTGATACAAATACACAAATGAAAGTACTTTATTCAAAATATTCATCTTATCTTACAGGAGTCATACAAACTGACAGCTCTTCAGATGAGGAGAGCAGTGCAGTGGAAGAAGACAGTGACTTAGAACATGAGTGGGGAGAGCTTGACGCTGATGCGGACACAACAGAAGAGTTAACTAAGAGGTGCATGATTCGTCTTTTTACTTATAACCATATCCAATTTTCACAACATTCTACACATAAATCATTTCTACCAGCAAAATATTGGGCGATAAGTACACTATAATAATTACCAATGTGCAATGCTCATTCTACAGATATTGAAGTTGCCAACAAACCAATAATATTGATAGCATTTACACAACATAATTGTATAAAAAGGGCAACCCAACTATACACAAGAAGTAACGGAATTAACGCAAGACCTCACACACCCCCATTAGAATATTAGGTTATAAGAGTAAAATAACATCTGTTATTTAATTTAGTTAAATCACACATAATTATCTATACTAATATCATAAAGAGGAAAGATTTGTATTTTTGTATGTAACGAATAAACTCAAAAAGTACTGGTCCGATTTATTTCATCAATCGAAAGCTACTTTATCGCTGAGTAACATAGGCTATAGGGTAGGTGTAGGAAAGGTTTAGGGTAGGTGTAGGGGTAAGTAAATAGGCAGGTAAGTAGGTAGAGGGACAGGACAACGTCTGTCTGGTCAGCTAGTTATTTATAAAATTGTTATCCTGACTAAACGTCAAACGTTTGAACACACTACTCGATCTCTACACACACTAATAGCGCACCGCACAATCATGTACCAGCAGATGCCTACCAGCCAGCCTCTGGCTGGTAGGCATCTCTCGTGCTCTCGTCAGTCCAGATGATGTTTCGTTGCCAGTTCTCCAACAACTAACTGCTAAACTCGAGACGTGGCAAGTAGTCGTTCGGCGTTAGCTCCTGAGTACTCCTGACATCGTCGTAGGTGAAACGTGCGTTCACCATCTGCCCGTAACAACAGTCGAACAATAGCACTGCTTCTCTCGTGCTGCTCTCTGAGTGTTCCTCAAAATGATTGAGTATTTTCGCTTGTAAGCGAGTAGTGCGTAGGTACATTCACTCTCTATCATGGCCCCTCACTATCATATCCAGTTTGTCATAAAACCTGGTCTAAGTTGAACATAATAAATAAATCATTATTATTTTTATTCGCCCCTCTATCTATTGCCGTGTTAGGACGTAAGGTACCGAAGTCCTTCAGACGTTGAGTTGCACTTAACATAGTTCTGGCGCTCACTCTGGTTACATGGATCTTTCGTTGAACTCTCAATATGCTAACTCGACATTATCGTCGCAACGAGGCAATGTCCTCACCATCTCCGTGTACCTACTGAATATTGGTTTACTGGTAGTATCGATGGTATCGATACTATAAATTGCATTATCGATATTGTAACTAGTTTTCGAAGTCATCTATCGATTGAGAAACTATCGATAGTTGGGCAACTCTAGTTTGAGCGTTTAAACGTCGAAAAAAGAATAGGCCAACTATTGGCCTGTTCGCTCGCCCCGCCCACTCAGTGACGAAACTGTCATTGTGTAAATAAACACGCATTCAGTGGCCTATAAAAATGACGAATTGCGCTATAATAACGGGCCATCGACTAACGTTCATTCTTTCCGGCTTGTCCTGTTGTACAAACTGTACGGAAACACGACGGGATAAAATAAAACCGTTGAAGCCACTATTAAACCATAATCCTGTATTCATTCCTTTGACTTTATCGTGACGCGTCAGCCCGAAAGGAATAACAATCTTATGATCACCATACACACAAACCTGTCATTTTGTATCTTGTCAGTCAAATCAAAGGATAGCATGTCAGTGGATGGTTATAAATCTGTTGTTTGATGAAGATTGTTGTCATGTAGAGGGAATACTCGTCATTTTGTGTTTTCTTTAAGGAATACTTTCATTTTGAATAAGCCAACATGTCTACCCGTGAGCAAAAGATTGCTATTGCTCTAAGTTTTTTTGCTAGTGAATACATATTTAAACCTAAAAGAAGACATAGACTTTGGGTAAAAAAGTGGTTATTAGAAAAGGAGAAATATACTGATTTAAAACTTATAAAAGAACTTCCTGATTTCTGGGAATTTTGAATCTACAAAATGTTTATTTAAAACATTGAACAATATGATATTTAGATACCTTTTTAAGCAATAAAAATATTACTAAGTATAAGAAATAACTTTTTTTATTTAGGTACCTATAATTTACTAGCTTTTGCCCACATTTTAGTTGAAAATTGTATAGGACTCTGCGAGAACTACTTCATGGCTATAATAGATAACCTATGTGTTAATTCAGTGCCTCATCTATCTACCTACCAAATCCGTTCAGCCGCTTAAGGGAAAAAGCAGAACAAACAAACATTCATACTTTCACATTTATAATATTACGGTCTAGTAAGATTTAAGAAATGGGTCAGTGGGTATTCTTAGGGGCGCAGGACTTAGTCAGATTTTGGAAGAGTTTTTTTTTTGTGGAATTCGACCGTTTTTGTTGCTGTACCTTATTAACCATGTCCATGGAAACCATTTAGGATCTGAGAAGCATGGCCCTACCACGCACCGTTTCCGAGATATAGACCTTCAAATTTTGAAGAAGAAGAATTTGAAGGTCTAATTATCTCGGAAACGGTGCTATAAACAATGAGGGGGAGGGAGTGGGGTGTTAGGGGGGAGTGGGGGGACTGAAAAGCGATTTGATTCTGGCGTAGAGGGTCACAGTTCTAACCTAACCTAACCTAACCATGTTGGATCCATCAGAAGCATGGCCCTACCACCCAATATTTCGCGTATTATGTGTACTGTTAACGTAGGGCCAAACTTTACCGTAACGAGAGAGCGGTCTTACACTTTTATTAAAAAAGTAAATGGCTCGTAACTCGGAAACGGTAGGTCGTAGGGCCATACTTCTCAGTTCCTAAATGGTTTCTATGGCCAAGCTTAATCAGCTGCTGCAAAAAAAATGGTCGAATTCCGAAAATTTGACTAAGACCTTTGCCCCTAAGAATACTCTAGCTGAAACGACGACCGACACTTAAAAAATTTTTGATGTTTTTTTTTTTTTCGAAGTTTTTGCTATTTTTTTTACATGATCGCATGGCTTTTGAGTAGAGTAACAATTTCTTTCCCGAAAACAATCTCATCCGAGCTACCATTTTAGAGATATAAATCGTTTTATATAAAATAAAAAAAAGTTAAAGGCCCATAACTCGGAAACGGTGCGTCGTAGGGCCATACTTCTCAGTTCCTAACTGGTTGCTACAGACACGGTCAACCCGATACTGCAAAAAAAACTGAAAGTTTCGGGAAAAATAAAAAAAAAACGAAAATTTTTCTAAGTCCTTGCTCCATAGCGCCCCTAAGGCTACACTCCAACCGATCTTTCCGCGAAAACAAGACACCACAAAATGATAACAAGACGAGACTCAAACTTGCCGGAAAGTAAACTTGTACAAACGTGTTTAGTTATCGCGTCGCTCTTTAACGACGAGAGGGATGACAGGTTTTTAATACTGTCATTCTTTCTCGCTCCACAAATCGACTACCGTTCAATCCGTACAGATTATACATTCCGGCAGGAATGAACGTTAGTCGATGGCCCGCTAATATTGTGTAGGAATTACAAAAGACGATTGAAAACAACTAAAAAAGTTACCCATCATCAGTAAATACATTGAAAATAACTAAATTATAAAGAAATAATTAAACTAAAAAAGTGGATTTTTTTTTCAATAATTTGGCGCCATATCTACAGCGTCGCCTGTTAATTCAATGTACAATTACCCATGTGAATGTTAGATAATTAAAAATAAAATAACCATGATCACGAAACTAGTATGTATTCTACGTTTTATAAATACAATTAAGTATACCTCGACAAAATGGAAAGAACAGCTGATTTTTTTTTCGCGAGTTTAGGTTTGTTCCCATATTAAAAGTTGTTTATAATGCTGAGTACAATGACCTCTTAAGAGATTTCCTGTATGAATAGATAGACCTAGAATAATGTTGTTGTTAAATACTAGGTAGACCTAATAATACTGCTGTTAAATAATTACGATCTACAATATTAAGAATAAATAACCTTCAATATCAATATCTTTTTCATTACAAATATATTTTACCTAGTCATTCACAATCACAGTATAAACTTTAGCACAAACACCATGTGAAAAAAAAAGTATTTAAATTTAAAACAGATTAATAGATAATTATCACAAAGTCAAAACATATTCCCTTTTTTTATGGGAAATATTCAAGGGCTGGTATCCCTCCCAATGATGCGCGCGCATGTAAAACAGTAGAAACTACGCTTACATGTGTGCGTGTTACGCACCCAAGCCCTAATAATCTGGCTTGTTGTTCTTGTTGCCACTGCACCGCAAAACTCCATCTAGACATTTATATAATCAAAGGGATTACCTTCCTTAAATTAACGTTTTTATTTACTGCACATAGGATAGGTATGAGGGAATTGCAAATTCGGTCGTGTATTTGAATAGGCTTTATTCCTTTGTGATAAGGCATACATTTCCTTTAATTTAATATTTTATTACCTTGTGATGTAGAGGTAATCCTAATTTCAGTTAATAGAAAGGATTTTTTCGTGAAAAATTAACGTATATAAATAATGGCGGAAATCGATTCAGAAGCCGATTGTGATCCAACTACTTTCAGGTCTGGCGCTTAATCTGTTACGGAGTGTAGATACATATAAATACATTGTTAATTTGGGAGTGTATCAGAGAGAAACAAAAGAGTAACTTCTTATATTGTGTGCGTTACCCCAGCTAATTAATGTCGAAAATAGATGTGCAGACCCACCATAGCACTGGACATACCCCTGCGGCCCTGGTGGTATAGTGGGTTTAAAGCTATACCATTGAGAAAATTGTTTGCATTAGGTTACAATTGTGACCCGTTCCCCTCTATTGTTGGTGAATCATTTGGGTTAGGTTAGGTGAGTGGTATAGTTTTAGACCTTAGGTTCACAATGGAAAATATTCATATAAATGTTATAGATAATTAGTTGCCCAGCTTCTGTAATTGTTGCGCACAGTTTTAAATATTTTGCACTTATAGTTTTTTAGTTATTTCACAAAGACATTTCCTGGTGGCTTTTAAGAACTATAAAGACTTACTTGAAACGTTATTTTATCCATGTTCACGGTCAGAATACGCGCGGAGTTATTGGGCCACCGATAAACTTTTATGTAGTTATGTGTGGATATGCACGTTGACGTCGCGAATTTCTAGTGCAGGGGACGACACTTAGAAGAAAAGCAACAAAGCTAAAGAAAATATTGCCATCTGTTATCGATAGAACCAATAAGAAAGTACAAAAAAGCGAAAAATAAAAAGCTTTTTTTACAAAAAATCTACCGCCTTCAAAATCTAAAAAGTGATAAATAACTTTAGCTCATAACCCACATGACTTTAGTTTCTGAAGTCGGTGGCAATACAAAACATCAAACAGAATGTCTCGCTGATGGTGGCGCGTGCGTTGGATCATTCGGCTCCCTTCAAAATGGTTGAGCTAAATGGTGCTGATTCACGCGTCATGTTCGTGAACGGGGGCTGTCAGTTCTTTTTTCAGAGATTGGTCAGTTCTTGTCTGCCATGGACTTTATCTTGCTTCTTTTTTTGTGTTTTGTATTGTTAGATTATAATCTTCATAGTTTTCACATATAGAAGCAACAAGAATCATGTAACCGGACTTTGTAAAAAACTTGATTTAAAAGAGTGTCCGTGGAGTTTCTTGCTCGTTCTTCTCCATAGAGACCTACCTACGTTTTTGGAACGAGCGACTAGCTTCAACTCTCTGACTAACTGACCGACTCCTTGACAATTCAAAAGTACCTGTAAATGGTTTAATTGAAATAAATGCTTTGACTTTTGACATTTTTTTTTTTGAGAACAAAACCACCTACTTCCAAAACTAAAATCATTTGTGTGTTGTGTTAAAGTTATTTATCACTTTTTAGATTTTGAAGGCAGTTGTCTTTTTTTTTGTAAAAAAGCTTTTTCGTAATGAGCTGTATTGTTCTAGTAATAATTATAATTACTAATAACGAAATATAGCAACTATATATATATATATATATTATATATTTCAAATACCTCATGGGAAAACGACATATTTGAATGAAATATACAATATACCGGTCCTATACATACTATACCTAGTTATTCCACGAACTGTTGACCCTCAGGGGTTACACTATGGATCTACATATTTAGACTTAGTTCCTGTTACGGAATCTAGAGGGCGTTTCAAATTGATATGCATAAAAAATCCATGAGAGGGCTCTCTTTCCCTATATGAGCTCAACTGTCTAATTAGCAGACACAATAGTTAAACAATTAACACGAATCTCCTGGAGATTTCGTTACAGATAAGAGGAAATAGTACTATACTCGTTGCTCTAGTGGCAAGCGGTCGCGCTGCGACTTCGCAACGTTGCGATTTTTGGCAACAGGTGTACACTCACGCCGTCCTTCTCTGTCCTCTGTCTGCGACGTTCGGCGGGTGCGCAACGGTAACGCTTGCTACTCTCAAGACGTCAACGTCACGTCTAAGCAACGTTGTCGCTTCGCACACGTTGGAGGAGCGCGATCCCTCGTAAAACGCCAGTGGGATAGTGGCCTAACATTTAAATGACTATTTTCGACATTATTTTGCTGGAGAAACGCACTTTAATATTTACTACCTTTTAGACTTGCCATCTGCAACATGGACTGGGACAACATAAAAGCAGCGGACCTCATGGTTTTATTGAACTCATTTTTACCCGCAGGCGGTGTTATCAAGAAAATTACAGTAAGTTGAGCTTAATGTGAAAGGGTCTTGCTCTACAGACAGAGCTAAACAATTTAATTTGCTTTGTTATCATTATTACATGTTGTTGTTGTTGTTAATTTTGCTTGCAGAAGCAAGCAAAATTATAGCAGTTATTAGCCCCCCCCCCCCCCTCTGGGGGAGGCCTATGTCCAGCACGCGTAGCATGACCACGGTATGTCTACGAAAGAATAGACATACTGACAGCAAGAATAGACAGGTCAGTTCAGTTTGTCTATTTTTCCTGTTAGTATGTCTATTTTTTCCGTAGACATAGGGTGGTCTGGTCATGCTACGCGTGCAGCAGTGGACGTCTTTCGGCTGACATGATGATGATGATGATGAAAATGTCTGTATAATTTCCACTACAAATTAAGTACCTAAGCAGTAACATCATGAAATGCAAAGAGCCTTGCAAAAAAGATTTTTTTATTTAATAACTGGAAAAGACATTTATTTTTTATATTTTCAGATCTACCCATCTGAATATGGCTTAGAAAGAATGAAGGAGGAGGAAGTACGGGGACCTATTGAATTAACAAAGGATAAATTAGAAGATTTAACAGAAGACGGAGGCAATGAAGAAGGTTAGTTGTATGACATATTATTTTTGTAAAAGCCGTTTACCTAGATCAGAAATAAGGTCCCAAAGCCCGCCTTCTGGACCAAAAGATTCTGGGCATTACTTATAAAACAGCCAATTTTAATACATGAGTGTGTGCCTAATGAGATTACTGAATTATTAGAAATATGGAACTCTACCTATTTCTCAACTTCAACTTAATTGCGGACATACTTTCGTCACAAGTAAGCAGAGCCATCTCATAAACGTCTTTACTTTTCTTATGATATAATTATATATATATATATATATATATAATTATATTAGATATATATATATATATATATACATAAATATATATAGGGTGACTGGTAATTAGTGTACGATACTTAAACACGTGATTGTGTTCATGATAACAAACAACTTTCCCAAAGAAAAAATGTTTTTTGTACTGGTTCACTTTAGGTCACAGGCGAGCGCGCGCGTGAATTTCATACGACTGTTGTGTTATTGTGATAAAAGTGAACCAGTACAAAAAACATTTTTTCTTCGGGAAAGTTGTTTGTTATCATGATCACAATCACGTGTTTAAGTATTGTACACTAATTACCAGTCACCCTATATATATAGATATATATTTTATTAGTTATATAATTTTGTTTATGTACTTTACCTATTTTGTTATATTTTTTATATGCACCTGCCGTGTTATCTCTTCACCACCCTGGGTTGACTGGTAGAGAATGCCTAAGGCATTAAGTCCGCCTTTGTACCTTTGTGCATGAAGTGTAAATAAATAAATAAATAAACTTAATAATGTCTATGGTAAAATGGGCACAAATACAGTATCAAATGCTTTGGGAAAGTCCATGTACATTCCAAGCATGTAATCTTTATTAGCGAAATAATTTAATAATGTACTTATATTCTTCCAAAAATTAGAATAAGTCATCTACTCAGATCCTTTACAAGAGTTTTGATCATGCTGATAAAACTATAAGCCTGTTGTTTTTGTTTTAACTCCATTAACTTTTTGAACGACGAGCACAAACGCACCGCGCCCAAGTCGCAATTCACAGCAAACACCCACAAACAAAAATAGGAAAATAGCTGATGGATATATAGTATGAGCCTTTTTATAATATTTCATTAATAGTTTTAAATAATAGGAAAAAAAAACACAGAGAACTTAGTTGAGTTTATTTTGTACCTAAAAAGGCTGCGCTTAACGTTTTGTTGCCGGCTTTAGACAACAGTAGCGTATGGGACACGTTTTTATATGTCAGCTATATCCTACCATGGCGCTCAAAAGGTTAACTACAGTAGTACCTATTCGTTTATAATGACATCGAAGGGAAGTGACAAACATGTTATACTAAACGGACGTCATACAAAGCGTATTAGCACAAAATACGCAGCTTTACGTACTTTGTGGTATAAGTCTCAGAAAACATAATTGCACCTTTCTCTTCGCAGCAAATACTTTACAACGTTGTCCGTATCAGTCACTGTAAATTAAAACAAAAATGAGCCACGCGCCACGCACGCAGTAAACGTCGATGCAGGGAAAGGGATGGGGAGGGTCATGAAAACAAGCTCGGTCACTAAACGGACGTATAATTTCTTAAAAACAAGTCTTAGTAAGCGACATGTCACTTAAACGAAGTCATTATATCCGAATTTTGCTATAAAGATTAAATATGAAAACCAAACTTCGTACTGCAATTACTTCATATTAAGAGGTTGGTTAATATAGGCGAAGTCATAGTAAACGGATTCTACTGTATTTACATTTTTTGTAGGGTAAACTCTAACCCCTCGTTTACACCAAGGTTTAATACATGTATTCTAGAAGTTTTATGCAATGTCTGTAATATCGTTCACACTCAAATACAAGTATAAAACATGTTTTAGACAAAACTTGTATCATACTTGTAGTATGCAAATACTTGTTTTGGACAAGTATAAAACATGTAAGTAGGTATTTTTCGTTGGTCTTCTACAAAACTTGTATTATACTTGTTGTGCAAATACTTGTTTTGGACAAGTATAAGACATGTATCTGTCGTTGGTCTTCTACCAGACTTGTATTATACCTAGTTTTGTCATTCACGTCAAAAGGAAAATATTTGTTCTTGTGCAAAATAGTGACTGAAATTGAAGAAACGGCTGATTTTATTTACATTGGAAATTATGGACGCAGATGACCTTAACCTACTACTACTACTTTACCTACCTACCTGCCTACCCTACCTACCTACTTTACCTACCTACCTACCTACTTACCTACCTACCTACCTACCCGCCCTATCTACCTAAAATTTTCAAAAGTGCAAACCTCGTCCTGACAATAACGACACCAAAAAAAAAAAAATTATCCAATTCGGTCCAGCCGTTCGGAAGTTATGCGCTTCGGCGATTCTTTAGAAAATTGGACAGCTATAGCTTCCAACTCATCCTTTATTTTCCTGCGGTCTTTATAATCCTCATTTTTGCATTCCATAAACATTCATGTTCATGAATAAGCTCAATTAATTCCAAAGTTAGTGTTAACAACCACTCCATTGCATAAAATACATATTATGTTATCCAACTAACACGGATACAGTCAAAAACTTGTATGTAACAAGTATTTTACAAAGAATTCAATACCCTACACAAGACAAGTATAAAACATGTATTTAAAACAAGTATTTTGCTGGTGTGAACGCTGTCATTGTATGATACAAGCATAATCTTGTGACAGACTCTGGTGTGAACGTAAAAGTGTTTTATACATGTATGAAACTTGTAGTCTAATCCGGTGTGAACAAAACATAAAACAAAACATGTATAATACATGTATTCTACAAGTTTAAGACAAGTTGTGTCAAGATATGTATTGGACATGTTATAAACAAGTTGTGTATTTGACATGTATTATTGACGGGCCTGTTGGTCTAGTGGTCACTGACCCTGACTGCTAAGCCGGAGGTCGTGGGTTCGATTCCCACCCAGGACAAACTTTGTGTGATGAGCATGATTGTTTGTTCTGTGTCTGGGTGTTTATCTATAATATGTATGTATTTATAAATGATATAAGTATGTATATCAGTTGTCTGGTTACCATAACACAAGCTCTGCTTAGCTTGGGACCAGATGACCGTGTGTGAGTTGTCCCAAGATATTTATTATTTATTTATTATTATTATATTATACTTGTTTTTTGGTGTAAACGAGAGGTAAGACTGTTGCATGCTTACTACATTTACTTTTGCCTTATTTCCCCATTTGTCACATCCCTAAAAATTTCAGGGTCGTCGTATCATATGGAAAAACTACGTCGATATCAACTAAATAGATTGAAATATTTCTACGCAGTAGTAGAATGCGACTCAGTTTCCACGGCTGACAAACTATACAGCGAATGTGATGGCATGGAGTATGAAAGTAGTGCTACTCGGCTCGATATGAGGTTTATTCCTGATGACGTTACTTTTGGTCAGGTATGAACCTACTTTTATGACAAAAATCTGAAAACGCCCTCTTTTCTTGTAGGTACTCGTCATTGTAAACAACATTCCTCTAAAATGCGAGAAAAAGGTCTATTTTTCCATACATCGTCAATTTATTATAATACTTTTTTGATAATACAATATAGCCTATAGCATTCAGGGATAACGTAGCTTCCTATTGGTGAAAGAACTTTTGAAATCGGATAAGTAGTTTTGGAGATTACCCCCTACATACAAGCTTACAAACATACAAACTCACAAACAAATTTTACCTCTTTATAACATTAGTATAGATAAACATAAAATCGAACGATTGCATAGTACTACCGTTGCATCATTAAGTTTTGGAAGAAACAGCTTTGCATAACATAGGAGACTACCAACCCTGTGCAAACTTTCCGTTAAAACTGGGCATTGCATCGATTTTGTCGAGGAAAACCACATACTTTTAGTCTTTTAGGATAACTAATCTAAGGACGTTACTCCTTTTTTACACTATTTAGGAGTCCCGCGAAGAATGCACGAAACTCCCTGATTTAACGAAGTACAAACCTCGATTGTTTACAACAACGGCGTTGCAACAAGCAAAAGTTGAGCTCACATGGGATGCTACTAACCCAAACCGCACAGAAACTATCAAAGGCGCTCTTGATGGCAAAATTGATGATCTGGATCTTAAAGAATATCTTGCATCTAGTAGTGAAAGCGACGGTACGTATTTGCTAGTATGTATTTGTTTATCATTTAACAAGCTTGTAGTTTGCAGATAGGAGGAGTAACTGTTAATTTGTGTTGTAGAGGATGATCAAACTCAAGATATTGAAGCTAACTCAGATAATGATGATGGAGATCCTATACTAAAATATAAGAAACTGCTTGAAGACATCGAGAAAAAAGAAGACAAGAAAAGCAATAAAGACATGGAAATGGAAATAAGTTGGGGAATAGGAATCAAGGACAAAGCAGAAGAGTTACTAAAGAAGAAAATAAACGCTGGTAATTACGTGTTTATGTGTTCTAAATTTGTGAATATTCATTAAAAAAAAATATCATCAATACATATCTCCATTTCTGTTACAGAAACCACTGAGTTAACACCGTTTGAAAAGTTAATACAAAAACGTAAGGAAAAGAAAAAGCAAAAGAAATTGAAAAACAAAGAGACAAAGGAGAAAAACGAGGTTGATAGATCTGATTCAGAAGACGGCAGCATGTCAGACGTTCCTTCTGATATTGATATGAATGACCCATATTTTACTGAAGAGTTCAACAAACCTGAATTCAAAAAAACAAAAACAATTAACAAAAATAAAAAGAAAGGAAATACTGACAGAGATGTAGACCCAGACGATGAAAAGAAGAAAGCGGAATTAGAGTTACTCTTGGATGACGACGATGGCAAAGCGCACTTTAGTCTCAAGAAAATTCAGGAATCAGAGAGTAACAAAAAGTCTAGAAGGAAAAAGAAACTAAAAGCTAAAATGAATGAACAGAAACAATCACTTCCTGATTTTGAAATAAATGTGAATGATGACCGGTTTTCTGCGCTATATAACTCACATCTCTACAATATAGATCCAAGTGATCCTAATTTTAAGAAAACAAAAAATATGGAGAAGCTTGTTCAAGAGAAGTTGAAGCGCAGACCAGCAGACACGCCACTTGAGGCTCAAAAGCCTAAGAAATCTAAAGAAGACGTCGAACTAAGCATTTTAGTGAAAAATGTTAAAAGAAAAACTAAAGATGCGTTGAAAAAATAAAACAAATTACCTACATCAATATATTTTTTTATTGCAATACGTTCGCCATAATATTAGTAAACAGTAACATAGGTCATGATTATATCAAAATTGTAAAGAATAACAAAGTTGCATATCATTACATTTAAAATTATACTACAAAGGTCATAAAAAATAAAATGTATCTTACAATAACTAGCTTATGTTCCTAAACTGGCCGCTAAGGCTGCCTTTATTTGTCTGCCCAGTGCAGCCCCCAAAGGTGGCGGCACAGCATTACCGACCTGTGAATAAATATAAGCGTGAGAAAAATAGGTGCGATATGTAATGTATAGCCTACAGAATAAAAAATGTACAATCAGCGAAATCCCGGCCAGCAAAAACATTAAAAGGCAGCATCTACACGTAGCTCCTTGGTTCTGATGAGCAGCCGCTGTAGAGTCCCCAGCTTGGCCACATTTATATCTCAAAAACCGCACCTACCGAAGATCTGTTTTTTTCCCATATTTTGTCGCCATCTGTGACTTGGCGACAAATTGCGACTAATTAGCGATTAAATTTGGAACAAAACAGATCTTCGCTAGGTGCCCTAGTTTTTGAGATATGTGGCCAAGCTGGGGCGATTCTCCAGATCGGCCACCTATAAACCCTTAAATCTTTTGAACCAGTGACCGACAAATTCTGAGATTTGGCGACTTTCGACTACTTAGCAACAATTTTTTTGTGTTATCAAAATTAAAATCCCTGATGGTGGCCAAGCCAGTGTCAGTCACACGCTGCTGTAGAATTTCAAGAAGATGACTGGCAACATTCTTTGCCTGTCTCCTACGCCACAACAGAAATTGACCCTAAGTAATGTATACTTATTTACTAGAGAATAGTTACTATGTTACCTGTCGATGTTTATCTTGTACTGATCCAACGAATATATATGTGTCAGGGAAGCCCTGTGACCTCGCGCACTCTCGTACCGACACGACGCGGTTCTGTTCGGGGTGCAGCACTCTGCCTTGCTTGCCCATCGGCTCGGGGTCAGTCACCGTTGTACTGAAATAGCCATCCCAGCAAACTCGACCTAAATTGTGCAAGCACGAGGTTATTTTTTTAATGCAAATATGTATGAAAATGCGCAAGGCATTAAGTCCGCCTTTGTACAATCTTTTTTATTTTTACATTTTTCATATAGTTCAATAAAAAAAAAAATAAGTAGCTAAGAACTATTGTCTGCAGTGGCAGTTCGGAACACAAGCCCCTTCCCATTACTATTAACTTGTGCGAAAATGCTCTAACTATGCTTATTTTGCGATGATATAAAACGCACTAGCGGCACGCCGTATTCCGGCTAACCGTATCGTCTCGGTTCTATTCGCGGTCCGCCGCATATTGTCAGTGCTTCGACATGAAGGACGTCGAAGAAGTTGCTTTATTTATAATATTATCGTGGAAAACGTAATCGTAAAAATAAACATAGATTTTGGATACACACTCTACTGGAGAGACACAACATGACAGCAGAATTCAAGAAATTTAAGCTAAGTTGTTTTAGATACACTAGAATGTAGACAATGGTGCCAAATCTCTTTCTCTCCAATAAAACAAGAAAGAGACATATATTAATAAGAACTGTCAATTTAAGTTGATCTAAAATGATCATACAAAATTATAGTTGTCATTTCAGAACGTATTGATAAAAAACACTGCGAAGTTCAAGGAAAAAACTAATTTGACATCTCTAAATTAGTTCTTGTCTGTCGCCGTCCTTTTCTTTAGCTTCCTGGTAGTATGAGATGCAAAATGCCTAATATAAGTTTAGTTTGTGAACAAGGGAAGCGGCACCAGTGTAGTCGGTAAAATCACTGAACTTTTCTGTATTAAAATCAATGATACGCGCGCCCTGCATACAATACAGCTTCGGTCAACAATTATACAGCGTCTATTATACCCTGTTCACAATAAGATTAGACATTTGCTGAAACCTTTTTTACAGTCCGTTCAACCGGTTTTGACTTCTATTGCGTTGGTAGCATAACAAATGGCAACTGCAGTAAACAGTTGTTAATGTAACCACTTTTTTGCCTCTAATGTCATCCGTAAGCCAACGGAATAGAGGTCAAAATCGGTTAAAGGGACTGTAAAAAAGGTTTGTGTTTATGTCTAATCTTATTGTGAAGAGGGTATAGTAGCGACTGACTGGAGCGGGAATCACTAGCGGCTAACAGCGCCGGGTGTGTGGAGTCGCAAGTCAGTGCGTTGATACCACAGATATAGATAGACCCTAGATAACGCAAGTCACGGTCTGTATGAAAACCAAGCGTGCCATTTTTTGACTACCTATTATGACGTCACAATGTTTTGTTTTTCTTAAATATGGTATTACCAGGTATTACTGAGGGTATTAGATTAAAAATAATAGTTTTTTTTATATTAATCACAAAATGACTTACCGATGGAAGGAAATGTTTACTTTATTTTTTTACTTACGATTTTTGTACGTAAGCTAGGCACGAAACTAGGCACGCGAAGTAGTTGCTCTTGCGTTATCTAGGTCTAACTACACTCGGCGTCACAAAAATCGCACCTTTTCGAAAATAAGTTTAAAACATGTCCCGCCAGTAACGAATACATTAAACCCAATTAATATTGGTATCAATTAAAAGTATGTTTAACGACCTTTAAATTAACAACAGTTAGAATTCCTAAACACAACAGATCTCATTAGCACGTAACGTTAAAAAAAATGTTGTCAAAATACGCATTACAACGGCCACTAATTGCACCTCCCTACAAGGGTATAAAACGGGCGACCCGGGTTAAATGTGGGTCATTCGCTATTCAACCTTTGAAGTGAACACACGTGAACAGCTACAGCAAGAAAAATACCCCAGAAGATGGATACCACTGCAGATGAAGCCGCTCAAGTCATTGCACTACTGCAATCAGGGATGCGGCAATGTGATGTTGCTCGGCAACTGAACTTGAGTCGTTTTGCCGTTCGACGAGTGTTCCAACGTTTCCAAGAGACTGGTGGCTATATCCGAAGACGTGGATCTGGAAGACAACGGTGCACATCCGAAAGAGACGATCGCTTCATTGTTTCGACGTCTTTACGTAATCGGTTCTCCAATGCTGTTGAGCTGCAACAACAACTGCGATCAGCTCGCAGAACTTCTGTAAGCGTCTCCACGATTAGAAGAAGAATGCGGGAGAAGAAAATTGCAGCTCATAGGGCTGCTACAGGGCCCAAATTGACTGCACAGCATAGGAGAGACCGGTTGCAATTTGCCCGTGACCATGTGGATTGGACAATAGACCAATGGAGGGCTGTGCTCTTCTCGGATGAGACGAGGGTGTGTCTTTTCTGCAACGACAGGCGTCGAAGAGTGTATAGGAGGCAAGGGGAACGATTCGCACAAGCCTGTATTCAAGAGACAGTGGAATATGGGGGTGGCTCGTGCATGTTCTGGGGCGGCATGTCAATCGACGGTAAAACGAACCACAAGGTTCGTTTTACCGTGTGTGTGTGTGTGTTTCTCGGACTGGAAGTGCTCGCGGGCAAGGGTCGCTGACTGCTGCTCGGTACATAACAGAGATCTTAGAGGAGCAGGTTGTCCCTTATGCGGGTTTTGTTGGCAGTGGGTTCACGTTAATGCACGATAACGCCCGTTGTCACACCGCTTTAATTGTAAGAGACTACCTGCAAGAAGTTGGCATCCCTGTTATGCGCTGGCCGGCGCGAAGTCCAGACCTGAACCCTATTGAGCACCTTTGGGATGAACTGAAACGGCGAGTACGGGCACGAAATCCTGCCCCTACCACTCTCCAAGACCTTCAAGATGCCGTCGTTGCAGAATGGGACAACATTCCACAAGAGACTGTTGTCACATTAATAAGGTCCATGAGAGAACGCATGGAAGCAGTCATCAGGGCTAGGGGGGTAACACTAGGTTTTAAGTTAGTTTTAAGGACTTTGTTGTAATTTTTGCTGATAAAATAAAATTTAACTTTTTAATCATTTGCATTAGCTTGCTTTTTTTTATTCCCTGGTAAACAAAAAACCAAATCCATTGATTTATTCTGAAATTTAAATAAATTGCCTTTCCAATTATACCTTATAGTCATATGTATACCATTGATTAATAGGGTTAAAATGACTTTGAAGGGAATTCTTAAAGAGGTGCGATTTTTGTGACGCCGAGTGTATATCTGTGGTTGATACCATGCGGTTTCCTATAAAAATTTAAGTGCGGTCAGCCGTTAGTGCATTTTAGGCTAAGCACGCACTGCGAATTTTAATCGTTGCGAATAATAATCGCAAATCTGTGAACAATACCAATATTCTAGAGTTCGCGCACTGCGAGAACAATTCGTTTGCGATTTCCCTTTATTTCAATCGATTTCATTTCGCATTTTTACAATCGCATCGGTTTAATTTCGTAGTGCGCGCTTAGCTTTATGCCTAAGCTGCTTTTTACAGAATTATGTTTTGAAGGTGTACATCAAATATGTGTAGGTACTCATTACTGTTTTAAATTTAAACAATCCGTCAAATGCCTTGTGGCTCCAGCATTATAGATGCTAATTGAGAAACAGATTAAAAATGACGCGTAATAAACTGAAGCATTACCATAGAGTCCCGCCCAGTTGTTGTGTCGGTTGCCAGTGTGTGGCAGACACCAGGGAATGAGCGTGTTCTCCTGCTTGTCGGCCGGCGAGCAGGCGCCGCCCGCCGCGCATGCGCACACGCCGCGCAGGGCGCCGGTGGACGAGCGCCCGCCGCGCTTGTCGTCGTACCTGTACTGCAGCACCTGGGAATACACGACAGGTCAAAGCCATTCTTTGCATGTTACTTTCATTAGGTGATTTATTATGTGCAAATTGAAGCTTTAAATATTAGGTCGTAATGCTAATCAAATGTGAGACGCCGTGGGTATCGATCATATATTTATTGATTACTAGCTTACCCGACAGACGTTGTCCTGTCCCTATCTACCTACTTACCTACCCTACACCAACCTTACACTTACCCTACACCTACTAAAAAAACAAACAAACTCTTCAGCTTTTTTTAATATTAGTATAGATTTGCGTGATCTATGTGTACTGGATGCTGCAGTTTAATTGTATCCTATGTCCGTCTCCTGGTTCTAAGCTATCTCCCCACCAATTTTCATCCAAATCGGTTCAGCCGTTCTTGAGTTATAAATAGTGTAACTAACACGACTTTCTTTTATATATATAGATTATTCCCAGAAATCAGCAATCTATGATGTGTTGACCCAATGCAGAACTGCAAATTACGTAAAAAAACAAATAAATCGAATGAAACAGACTTAGGAAACATGGTTTGCGTACCTTGCATTTAGTTCCATCAGATAGCGCCACCGATATGTTAGGCAGGTCCCTCCAATCAGACCCGGGTGTAGCAGGTACTCTGCATATCCTGGCTTGAATTAATGGCGCCATGTTTTTGCAAATGTGATCCCGTAGTTTGGCATTCTCGTCCTTGCTCCTCACTAGTCTTTGGAAATGACTCTCCGGCATAGACCCGTAATCGATTTCTATTTTGTTAGCACCATTGCATATTCGCGGCAGATCGCTCATAGCATCTCGGATGGAGCATGTTCTCCTAGGAGCAGACTCATCCCAGTGAATGTTTGTAACGAAGCGTTTGCCATCAATAGTAGTAGTCAGGGAACATGCACGCCTACTAAACACGTGGGTGGGTTCCGGATAAAACGGTAATTTGTACCCAGGCGCTGCTGCTAAAATAATAAGCCTTCTTCTCGTTTGTGGTACTCCATAGTTTCCGGCCTGAAGAATTCCAAACGTGCACTGATAACCCATGTCAAGTAATGCCCTCAATGTCAATTTTAAAACCATACCTTTTTTGAAAGCCACAAAATTTCTTACATTTTCTAATATAAAATATTTCGGCCGGTAATAATCACAGTAAGATAAGTATGAAGCTACTAGAGAGTTTTTGAAGTTTGAATATTCTCTTGAATTGAATCTGTTCATTCCGGAGAATCCCTGGCATGGCGGTCCACCGACTAACAGTTCTACTTCGCCCTGCATTGGGAGGCGTAGTCCACGTACACTGTGAGTAGCTCCAGACATAGCTTCCTTTAGTAACGAATTACAGTCTTCATTAAAAACGATGCAGTTCTTATTGTTGACCGCATATGCATGTGCAGCAGCTTCAACATTCTCTATCGCCCACCTACACTCAGCCACGCCAGCCTGGTGTAAGCCTTCTGATAGTCCACCACAACCAGCAAATACATCTAAGGTTCTTAAAGATCGTACCGAAATATTATGGTCTAGTTTATTTTCATTTGTTTCCACAGGTTTACTAGACTTTCCTTTACCTTTACCCTTGTCTTTGCCTCTTTCAGTGCGTCCAACATTAATAGCATGGTGTGGGACATCTACAACTTGCCCAGAAGATTTATCGAAAGCCATTCTAAAGTAAAATCTGCTTGGGTCTCTCTCTAGCCACTGGGCCAAAGTATATTGTTGTGGAACATTTTGTTCATAAATTAAATGACATGCTCCTACAACCGCAGAGAAAGACACATCACGAATTTCTTCACTCCAGTAAACTACGTTAACATCTTCATGCTGTGGAAATCTACTGGTTGTATTTTCAGGCCTATATAGAACATTTACTTTTAAATAAATATCTTGCGGCACAATCAAAGGTCCCTCTCCTATGGCAGTTACAGCTGCAATGTAACCAATACAGAATGGTTCCCCTGTATCTATATTTGACCCCCGCAAATTATTGTCGCTCTTCCTATAGTATTCAGGATAAATGTCCTCATCAACTTTTTCTAATTTTGGTTTGACATTGTTGTTTGCATTAATGAGATTATTCTTTAACTTGAATGTTCCTGGTTTGAGGAATACGCCACAACCTTTCTTGTAGTCGTTATCTTGCCACCTCACTAATGTCCATTCTGTTCTATTAGCTTCAGTTACAAAACTGGATTTTTCTATCAGTTTTCCTGAAACTTTGGGAATGTTTTTAGCATCCCTTTTAGTTTTTCTCTCACAAGATGGGCAGAATCTGTGTTGCCTCAGTGGATTAGGACAAATTGGATTAACAGGTAAATCTTCGAATCGAGCAGTAAACCTTTCATAATATTTGTTGTAAAAATAGGTTTTACCATCATCGTCAAAATGCTTGTCATCTACCTCTTTACCACCTAGTTTGAACCAGTCGGCTGGTATTTCTCCCTTTTCAACACAAGCTTTCCTTAATATTGATGAAAGTGGAGCACCATGACAGCATCTGTCTCCTAAAAATACTTCTCTGGGGTCACTTACCTCACCCAAAACTGTGTCAGAGGCCCTAATGAATACTTCTGCATGAAAGTAACCAGATTTGGTATTGAGAGTTTCTCTCCACATGTATACTACTCTAGCAACCAAAGCAGGAATGTTTGATTGAGAAGTTTCAACCATTACAAAGTCACCATTGCAAAGTTCGGAGTCATCAATTTCAACTTTTTCGTAATACACTTTGGTTGCGTCGGCTTTTGTGGGTTCGCCGACCCATTTAATTTTTCTGTTATTTGAGCCTGTTAACTTGACAGGCACTGTGTCCTCTATCTTGTCGTGTTGCTTCTTCTCCACCATTTGTTGGTACTCATCTTCATCATCTGGTTCAGAATCTTCAGCTTGCTCTACCGCCATGTTGGGACAAAATCTTCTTACACAAGCTTTTTTAGTACGTCCATGTCCACCAAACTTAGCCATTGCTCGGCAAGCATTGCATTCACCACAGTCAGGTAGTTGACAAGCTTCACAAACACCACATCTTTTCCTTCTCAGCACCAGTTCGTGATTTGTTTTATCCAACTGATTTGAGAAAAAGCTCTCAAATGTTTTCCTCACAAGGGGAGTAGTAATTGCCTTAGTCCAAGTTTTTTTGTCAACCTTTTTGTAATCTATTTTAGTGCGGAATTTACGCTTGCCAAATTTGATACCCATTAATTTAATTAGTTCTCTCATGCATGGTAGTGTTATCAGTGGTTCATCATCTTCGTCAGCTTCTAAGCTCACTACTTGATCACACACAAACTGAGCATGTTTGTGAAGCATTTCTTCAGTCATCCTTGCATCATTCAGTTCAGGAATAGTTGAGTCTCTGATCAGTTCTAGTAAGTCCTCATATGTGGGCTGGAGATAATGATACTCTTCTAAATACTCAACAACAACTTTACTTAACCAAATTTTTTCATAAAGATTGTTCATTAGAGGTGTGTATTGTTCACTTGGTTTCAGTAAATTATATTCTCCAAATTCTGTTGATAAGGTGATACAGTTTCTATCACCACCGTCAAAGCCGTGTATAAACCTGAAGCAAAAGAATTCTGTTGATTTGAATGACAAGTGACCAGTTTTTTAACTGACTTCAAAAAAGGAAGAGGTTCTATGTTCAACTGTATGTATTTTTTTTTTATGTATGTTCACCAATTTCTCCCCCATTTGTGGACAGATTCTCAAAATTATTTTTTTATTTAAAAGAGTATACTCTTGAGGTGGTCCCATTGGCACCAAGTCAGGATCTGATGATGGAATCCCAGGGAAATCGAAGGCAACCCTCAAATGTTATAGTTCATATTACAATGTTTTTCCTATATTTTCTAAAGCTATATATACATTTGCGTATGGTCATCATCATCTCATGACGCTGATGAAGGAAGGTACAACTCTTTAACAGTCAGGAGTTAGATTTTTTTTGTTATGTATGTTGGGGCATAACTCCATTCATATATAGAGGATTTGCAAAATTCTTTTTTTATTTCAAGGGGGTTTATTTTGGACTAGTCCCATTTAAATTTCATATCAATCTGATGATGAGTTTCAGAGACGGACAACTTGGAACAATTTGGATAATAAGAAGTAGGCATTAAAAACCAAAAAATAATAACTTTTTAATAAAACAGACAACTGCCTTCAAAGACTAAAAAATAACTTTAATTTCGGAAGTCGGTGGCAATACACAACAACAAACAGAAAGAAAGCCGCCGAGCCTTCAAAAACTAAAACATAACTTTAATATCGGAAGTCGGTGGCAATACACAACAAGAAACAGATAGAAAGCCGCCAACTTCCGAAATTAAAGTTATTTTTTAGTTTTTGAAGGTAGTTGTCTTTTATGTAAATATTTTTTTTTTTTTTCATAAGTAAATCTTTTTTGGTATCTAACACCCAAGTTTTAGGAAACAATATAGACAAAACAACACTCACCATTCAATAATAGGTCCCACATCTTTCACTGGCACAGATTCATTATCAATTTCAGTTGAATCCGAACATATAGATTTCAAATACCCTGACATGTAAATACGAACATCATTCTCAACAAGACCACCGTCAATAGGACATAGATGTCCTTGATCATCAAATATAGAAAAACCAGTAATATTGGTTTGGGGTCGTTCCATTATATCACCATCATCTCCTGCAAAAGAAGTGGCATAGAAACATATTATTTAATTATAATAAACTAGCTTCCTCCGTGTGAATTTCGGTTACCACGGATGCAGACAAAGTTTGCGGATTAAAAAGTAGCCTATGTCCTTCCCCAAGGCTCAAGCTATCTTCAAACCAAATTTCATCAAAATCGGTTCACCCGTTTCATCGTGAAAGCGTAACAGACAGACAGTTCGTAATAATATTAGTACTAGTATGGATTGAAGTTGAAAGTACCTTATAGTTTCTATTTCAATTTCTCAACCAAACATAAGGGGAAGATTTAGGATCATTTTAGTTTAAATTACATAGTTATTTAATATCCCTAGCGCAGCCAGTTTAGTAGCTGGTGTAGATAAAGACATCATATTTCACATTGTTGACTATTTTAAGTTCCATCAACTTGCAACTCTTCATTGATGGCTTTTGTGAGCATTTTAAGTGATAAAGTGTGTACTCTGAATTTAACACATTTACTGTCAGTTTAGCTGACACAAATTTGGCGTTGAACAATTGATAGTCAAGCACAGATCTTGTCTTGAGCATAATTATAATAATTGCCATTTCTTAGTTGAAACTTGTTTAAAGTTTAAATGAATGCTTGCACCTTCAGTTAAGTTTTAAATATAATAAGACATGGGATATTAAAAGTTCACCTCATTTACACACAATGCCTTTTTTTCAATTTTGCCCTGAATAATGAGAGACAATGAGAGACAATATTAACCTGAATAATGAGAGACAATATTAACAGTGTCTCTGTTAATATTGTCTCTCATTATTCAGGTCTAAAGGCAAAATTAATTAGCATGCTGACTGACCTGATGCTAGAACAAGTTTCTCATTTGTCAATGCTATATACTCTTCAACAGCATCCTGTGGGTGCCCTTGGTAGTATATTATATCGGAATTGTTCAAAAACTGACCACAGACATTACATTTTTCATTGTCAGGATTTTTTTTATTGTAGCTTACAACTTCATTATTGTTTTCAGTTTTGCCATTTCCTTCTTGTTCTTCTTCAGAATGATCTTGTTTTTGGATGTTGTCACTTTTTTTGTCATTCATTTCAGTTATATCCTGATTTAAAGTGTCTACTCTATCCTGTTTTATATTGTCTACTTGGTTCATTTCTACATCTTTCGTAACATTTACTTTTACTTTTTTCACTTCCACAGCTGTATTTTCATGCTCTCCTTCAATTTCTAAGTTTTCACTGCTACTATCCTTGCTTGTGCTGTCTATACTATTTTCTTTAGCATCATCATCCTCATATTTTAGTTTTTTCTAAAATAAGAATGTTATGCAATACAAAAATCTAATATATTTTTAATAACATCTGTTATATGGCTTTGGCTGTTTTATTAATATTTTAATGACTGAGTAAAATTCACTTAACAGAAAAAAAAAATATATTAAACCATTATTAGGTATCCCTCCATATCCACTTAGATTGATGTTTTGAATCACCACAAACCTTTTAAAATTGAATAATTAAAACTTCTTACCGGTTGTGTAACATCATTTCCTTCAGGACTTCTATTTCGTTTAGACGCAAACATATTTGTGATTTTTAACTGATGTCCATTGCATGGTGACTGATTTCCATTGCGTGGTGATCGCCTCTTGGACCTGTAATTAGAAGTAAAATTGTGTAACTAACTTTGCTTACAATCTGAGGGTTGGCTAGGGGCCTAATTATTATTTTAAAGGAAACATTTTTATAGCATATCCTACTGTTTTCATTTATTTCATGCCATTTGGTCTAAAACTATTTCAAAAATTTCTTTTTTACTGTTTTCCAGAATCCCATAAAACCAGTCAGGCATGTACAGAAATAAAATCTTAATAATTAATTTACCTACCAGATTACACATTAAAATATATGTAACATTACTTATTAACTCAAATATTACAGCCTGGTGCTCTAGATTGTCTGTTTTTTGACTGGAAGAAATATTAGGTAGGTATCTGCTTACAACGTATAGCCCTAATTAGGTAAAGACATTTAAAAGTACACACTTGTTATTTAGTAAATAACAGACATTCACGGGGATAAACATATAATTACAACCTCAGATTTCTACGACGGCTACATATCGTTGTTTACAAAAATGTTAATGAGTTGACCTTACAATTTTATCGAATAATAAGGATTTATGGTGATATGGATGTTAAGTACTTACATCTGAGAAGGTGATTTCAGTTTGCCTACAGATGAAACGCTTCCTTCAGCATCTTTTTGCAAGTTCTTTACAACACTCCGACTTTGCACAGGCATGTTTATCAGATATCTACTCGTACCCTACTGCTGATCATATAAATATTTTGTAGTAAAACAAAAATTCATACTTTATCACAATATTCACAATATATAGCAAAAAAGAGGTGAAAAATAAAAACTTCTAACCCGGACCACAAGAAAAAAAGGCGCCAAACAATTCCTTCACTTGTTGTTGACAATTGTCAGGAGTTGTCAGTTGTCAGTTGTCAGAGAGATTGCTTTGCTTGAGCTTGAAAAAAAAAATGACACTAACAAAACTGTTGTTTTATGGTTTGACACAGAGCAAAGAGCAGAGACTATTTATCGACAATTTCAGTTTTTGCATTTTCAGAAATAAAAAGTGCTAGGAGCTACGAATATTGGAGGCCATACACACTATGGTTTGCATGATGATTTTAGTCTTGTATGCAAAACCGATCGGCAAACCCTAGCGTACAGTTATCGGCGCATGGCAAAAATATCAATTTTGATATGTTGCACCAAGCAAATATCAAAATTGATATTTTTGCCACTCTGTTAAGTTTGCGCGCGAGCATAACATAAGGTCTCAAGGTAATGCGTCGGGACTCGCACCACAAATTGAAATGACTTGAAATTCGTATTGTGGCGCGACTCCAACTTCTCGACCCTTAAGGTCCAGGTGGTCTTGGCTCGAACATACTCCACGATCTCCTCAACCTTCGTGGTGTGATAGAGCTGCGTCGTAGGTGTTGCCGGACGCAGCACATTGGGTCCTGCCAGCGCAACACCATTCTGTGCGATCTCTTTTTCTGTTCTGGAGAACAAATGTTAAGCCAAGTACAGCTATCACATCGTCGTCGCCTTTATGTGAGAGAACTGCGTTCTTTTCAATATCCAGCATTTACACCATTCTGTGCGATCTCTTTTTCTGTTCTGCAGAACAAATGTTAAGCCAAGTACAGCTATCACATCGTCGTCGTTCATTGTTAGTTTGGCATAGGTATAGAAAACTGTCCGACACACACCGTCACGTAGCTCCAACTGTCTTAACTGAGAGTTATATATGGCAAAACTGTGCAAGCAAACCATAACGTGTATGTGTAATATGAAACTCGGTTACGCCTGTCGGTTATGCGTGCACAGCTTAAACTGTAGAGTCTGGTGTATATGTGGTAACTGTTGGGAACTCTTCAAATAAACACAGCTCTAACAATAATTAGGTTTATTACTTAAAGTGATCAAATTATATTTTATACACGACGGCGTCGTGTATAAAATATAAAAAATACTAAAAATACTTTACTAATAAATACTTTAGGTACTTTTTTAGCTTTATTTTATTTTTATTTTTTTTTATTCGCGTCGTGACTACGCGAATAGAAAAAGTAAAGTCAGTCTATCGTGTCAATCGATGTTCTGTTGTTCCTTGTCCGGCGCAGACCATAGAGAAACAAAATAAGTAGGCAGAGCAGCTGAACTATATGTACCTATCGCCAGTTATAGGCCTATACATCGGTTATGCCCAAGAAGCTTATAGATAAAAGTGGAGGCAACACTCTAAATACCTAAGTGAAGCCAACTGTGGGCAGACGCTCTCTTTCTGAATGCATACATAAGATAAAGAAAACACATATCACTGTCTCGTTCTTATGTATGCATTCAGAAAGAGAGCATCAGCCCACAGTTGGTTTCAAGCTTTTCTTCTAAGTGTTGGCTCCATTAATACCTATATCTTCACGGTTATGCCTGCACAGCTACAACCATCATGTAAACCTAAGAAGCTTATAGATAGAAGTGGAGGCAACACTCTAAATACCTAAGTGAAGCCAACTGTGGGCAGACGCTCTCTTTCTGAATGCATACATAAGATAAAGAAAACACATATCACTGTCTCGTTCTTATGTATGCATTCAGAAAGAGAGCATCAGCCCACAGTTGGTTTCAAGCTTTTGTTCTAAGTGTTGGCTCCATTTATACCTATATCTTCATGTGTAAACCCTAGCGTGTATGGCCTCCATAAGGGCACCTCAATACATACATACCGTTTTATAGTCGCCATACACATTTACGCCTATTCCATTATGACAAGAAAGCGTCAGACGTTCCTCCATTTATCCCATATATTAATAATAATATTTTCCTGATCGAATTTTGGTCACGGTGGTGAATCTTAAATGGAGAGTTGGAGATTATCCAAGTAACATTGTAACAATTATGTGTGCGTAAACAAAGGTACACTCTCTCATCCCTCAATTTCGTAGTCTTATACCTGTTGAAAACGAATTGTATGTGAGACTCAACCTTAATGTGTTTACGAACTTATGTCGAACGTGTCTATCAACTGTGGCATAATATTTTATTTTATTGTGCCAGAATTTGTACAAAAAAAAAAAAAGGTTTAGGAAGTTGAAATTCTAATTCTTATACTCTTGGGTACCTAAAGAGTATCTTCAGGCATTTACAATATTTTTAAATTCCCGCAATAAAAATGGATGTTAAAAGTGAATAGTTTATCAAAATGCTCATTATTTCAGAACAAAATGGCGGCTGACAGTAATAGTGACACTGATGTTTCGCAGTTACACTGAAATTGCATCGCTTTATGGAAAATAATGTAACAAATAATTATCATTTTGTTCCACACACTTCACGCATCACTTGTCTGCCATTTTAATAGATTCGTTAATGTCGCTTATCAATTAAAAAAAAAAACACAAAGATGCCCATTTTGTGTTTTTAACGAGATGAAACGAAAAAGTGTTATTTTCATTTCGAAATATTTGCGGGGGTTTAAAAATATGATAAGTATATCAATCTACTCCTGGTAATGTATCCTCGACATTGGAAAATACTTTAAACCCTCTAAATGTTTTTTTTTTATTTTTCTAAATTATTCACATTATTATTTCTAAATAAAAAAAAAAACATTTAGAGGGTTTAAAGTATTTTCCAATGTCGAGGATACATTACCAGGAGTAGATTGATATACTTATCATATTTTTAAACCCCCGCAAATATTTCGAAATGAAAATAACACTTTTTCGTTTCATCTCGTTAAAAACACAAAATGGGCATCTTTGTGTTTTTTTTTTTTAATTGATAAGCGACATTAACGAATCTATTAAAATGGCAGACAAGTGATGCGTGAAGTGTGTGGAACAAAATGATAATTATTTGTTACATTATTTTCCATAAAGCGATGCAATTTCAGTGTAACTGCGAAACATCAGTGTCACTATTACTGTCAGCCGCCATTTTGTTCTGAAATAATGAGCATTTTGATAAACTATTCACTTTTAACATCCATTTTTATTGCGGGAATTTAAAAATATTGTAAATGCCTGAAGATACTCTTTAGGTACCCAAGAGTATAAGAATTAGAATTTCAACTTCCTAAACCTTTTTTTTTTTTTGTACAAATTCTGGCACAATAAAATAAAATATTATGCCACAGTTGATAGACACGTTCGACATAAGTTCGTAAACACATTAAGGTTGAGTCTCACATACAATTCGTTTTCAACAGGTATAAGACTACGAAATTGAGGGATGAGAGAGTGTTGTCCGACGCACGAGCTGGTGGGTCGCAGATCCGGTCTCTCCGGGAGGCGATGGTTGAGCGCTTGAACTTGTCCTTACAGGCTGTCTCTGAATGGGGCGATGCCAATCTGGTCAAGTTCAATGCTGCTAAGACCCAAGCGTGTCTCTTTTCCGCTAAAAGGAGCCAATTCCACCCAGCTCCATCTTTCCGAGTTGTAACCGTGCTGATAACCGACCGACTTGAGCTTTTTGGTGTTACGTTAACATCTACCCTCAATTTTGGCCCTTTCATAGAGGCAAAGGCTCAAGTGGCTGCCAAAAAGCTGGGGATCCTAGCAAAGGTGAGACGGTACTTCACAGTCTCGAATTAGCTGCATTTCGATGCGGACGTGTTGCTGACTCGTGTTTATTTTTTATATCGCTTGGCGCGGTGGTGTAAGTCGTCGCTCGTAATTGTAATCGTCATGAGTAACCCACTCGTGGCGAATGAGCTGCTGGCGTTCTTGCAGCAGAAGCTGGATGTGATGGACGAAGTTTCTGCAATCCAGATCTGTAATAATAATAATAATTTATTTATTTCTCGCCACAATATTACAAGGTACAGAGTTATCGAAGTGGTAAAATACATATTATTTATTATTTAATATTGTGGGAGACTGGTGCCTAAACTAGGCTCTAGGTCTGTATTTCAGGACACCAGGATCTCCGCCATTTTAATATAGATGACATTTACTTTGTTATGCACTTGTACACTGACAACGTCAAAGAGTCGTTTTTATTTTTAAATTAAAGTTTGTTGTGACTCGAACGAAAATTTTTTCATGCAAATAATTTATAGTTAGTTAAAACAGTATTTTATACATGGATGTGTGTCTATGTGGAGGGGTGTGTCTGTGGGTGTGATGTGTGTGTGTGTGTGTGTGTGTGTGTGTGTGTGTGTGTGTCGAGTTAGTTATGTGTGAAGTATGTGTGGTTATGGACGAACGGGACCTAATTAATATAAAATAAAAGTAAAAGTGCTACAACATTACACCATGGTGGTTAGTAATTCTTCAGTACCTTCATAACTTAGTTCTTGCAGGAAAGCAAAAACTTTCTTTTTGCACATAGTTTTAGGCAAGTTAACTATGGGGATCACTCTGTTAATTTTATTGTATAGGAAGGTACCTAGGTGGCAAAAAAACCGCTTCGAAAATTGAGTAGAGTAGTGGATAAGACGCCAGTCTACAGGATTGTACCGTCTTTTACCAATTGAAGCTGAAGGATGATAGGTAGTTAACGAGTGCTGCTTTAATATGATGCTTGCGATAAAAAGCTGACGCACTGTCAGAACTTCAGCCTTCTTGTAAAGCAGCACTGTGGGATAACGATAATGGAGATTTAGAGACACTTTTAATATTGCTCGCTGAGTTCTCTCCAGCTCAATTATTGCGGATTTCGAAGCCCCTCCCCAAGAAGAGATACAGAAGGTTAACAACGATTGAGCAAGGGCAAAATATACAGATTTCTTTAAATTGTCGTCTGCCACTTTTCTCAGGGTTTTAAAGATGTATAGTAATTTTCGTAACCTCGTGTTTAGTGTATCAATGTGGTCATGAAATCTGAGTGTGTTATCAATAATTACACCTAAATACTTGACGTGTTTGGTGTTACTAATGTGCTTGCAATTACAATGAATGTTGTGTGGTTTTGGACAGGTGTGTGATATTATTGTGTTAGGCGTTGAGATGTTGAGTTGGTTATAATTTGCTTTTAGGGAGAAGGTCATATAATTCGTTTTGTCAGTGTTAAGGGTAAGAATATTAGCGCGTAACCAGTAGGAAACATCATTGAAGCCCGACTGAGCGTGTGAGAAAACCTCATCCCATGTGTCACCGCTAAATAGGAGAGCTGTATCATCTGCAAATGTTATGATCCTACCATTGGAGAGTGTGAGCAAACCCAGGTCGTTAATATACATGAGAAATAAGGTGGGACCCAACACGCTCCCTTGGTGCATG
The DNA here is from genome assembly GCA_947361185.1 of Charanyca ferruginea. NCBI lineage: Eukaryota > Metazoa > Arthropoda > Insecta > Lepidoptera > Noctuidae > Charanyca > Charanyca ferruginea. The sequence goes on from OX376070.1 coordinate 10,951,752, forward strand.
CCATACGAGATTGTTCGTTCATCGCTAGTGTTCCCATCTATCTTAACGCACTGGGTACGCTCACTTAAATAGTTGACCAAAAGTTGAAGTTGGACCCCTCTTATTCCCAACTTCTCCATTTTTCGTGAGAGAATGGGAACAGAAACCGTGTCAAAAGCCTTAGCTAGGTCCAAGAATATACCCAGCACTTTTTTGCGCTTGTCCAAATTGGTCACAATATACTCAGTCAAATCGTGTACTGCGTCTGACGTAGATTTTCCAGAGCGAAAGCCGTATTGTGTTGGAGATAGTAGATTGTGCTTTTCGAGGTAATTAACTAGCCTACTATTAATTATCCGCTCGAGAACTTTTGACAGAGCAGGTAAAACAGCTATGGGTCTATAGTTGCTGACACGGGTTCTGTCCCCGCTCTTATAGATCGGATGTACGATCGATCTTTTAAACACTTTAGGGAATTTACCTGTTGAGAGAGCTAAGTTACAAATGTATGTAAGCGGGGGTACAATCGAGGCTTTGTGTTTTTTAAGAAGGCTCGCCGATATTCCATCCCATCCCAGTGCACAGTCACTACGAAGGGACATCAGCAGCTGCTCAACCTCATTTTCGTCGGTTGATAGTAAGACCATGGAATGGAAGTGGCCGTCGACGAGTGATTTGGGGGGATCTGACGGACTAACTATTTTCTCCGCAAGCTGTTTGCCAATTTGTGCAAAATAATCATTAATTGAGTTTACAGTTTCTTTTAGAGCTGATGAAAGCAGTAAATGGTGAGATGTAGCTTCTTTCTTTTTATTCCTGTTTGTTATATTGTTTATTGCAGTCCATAAATTTTTAGGATTTGTTCCAGCTTTACTTATTTGATTGTTTTCATATTCAGTTTTAATTTTGTTTAATAATTTGTTACAGAATAATAATAATAATAATAATAATCTTTATTGCTTATCCAAGAGACAACCATACAAGAATTAAATTTAAAATTAACAATCTTTACAAAATATTTTACAATTAAGTTACATTTTGTTACGAGATGCAATGTAGGCATCGGCTGTCATTAGACTAATTCGCCCTAACCCCTCGTACTAGTAAAAACTGTATCACGAGCGGTTAGTGTTCCTCGTCGTTAGATCAGCACAATACTCACAAGTCCTCATAAAGTTATAAATGGTTCGTATAAAATAAATTCTCTGACTTTTTTTTTTCTTTTTTTAAACAATATTAAACAAATCTATGGCGGTTGTTGTTCTGTTATTATAATTATGTATTTGTATGTGCACGGTTGGGTGTGAGCAGGTGGCTATACGTTTCTGTGTGTGTAACGAGTGTGTTTTTGGTAGTTATTTTATGTGCCAACTTTCAGAAGGTCTTCAGTAATATTGTAGTCCAACGATTTAAGAAATGTATCTATAGCTAACTTGCATTTATGGATAGTGAGATCTATGAGCTTTAAGTTTCTGCTTACTTTGTTGTATAAACTAGGCCCGAGATAATTGCGAAATCTTTGTGCAAAAGACGTTCTATATTTAGGTACTTTATATACTATATCTACGCGTCGCCTTGATGTAAAGTGTGGCTTGACCCTATGTTGAGAGATAATCTGTAGTTTTATGAATAGTTTCCGTACTGTAAGAACATCTAGTTCTGAATATAGTAAATGTGTCGGATAGGTATATTTTTTACGTGACAATACTTTAAGGATCATGCGTTGAGCTCTTTCCACTAGTAACATACTATTTTTAGAAGTACCACCCCAAATATTCAATCCGTATGTTAGTGTGGATTGACCTAGGGCAAAATATACATTCAGTAGTGTCTTAATATCACATGAGTTCCTAAGGGTCTTAAATATATAAATTAGTTTTCTGGCACGATTACTTATGTTAGCAATGTGTTTTTTCCAGTTTAAGTTTTGGTCCACCATCACACCAAGGTACTTGATGGCGCTTACTCTGGTGATTGAACTGCAATGGCATGTATTCGTCTTGTCACAAGTGTGTGTTTGAATTGTAATGGAATCTGGGGTTGGTTGGGTTTTGGCGTTTATAGTAAATGTGGTGAATTTAGTTTTGTCTGTATTGAGCGTTAGTAAGTGATTGTCTAGCCACGAAGTTACCAAAGCAAAACCTTCATTTGCTGGTTCACTTACGTCATTCCAGGTGTCAGAGTTAAAAAGTAGAACCGTGTCATCAGCAAATGTTATTACTTGTCCTTTCGGTAGATGCAAATTGCAAAGGCCATTAATGTAAATTAAGAACAGAGTAGGCCCCATGACACTGCCCTGGGGTACACCGAAGGAAACACTTTCCTCGCTGCTTAGGTTGTCATTAATTTTTACAACTTGTTTTCGATTGGACAAGTAATCCCGAAAGAGTTGCAGTGGAATTCCTCGAATTCCTAGTTTTTCGAGTTTGCGTAAGAGGATGAGAATAGAGACGGTGTCGAAGGCCTTCGCTAGATCTAGGAATATTCCTAGAGTTTTTTGGCCTTTATCCAGGTTTTCGACAATATATGTAGTTAACTTATGTAACGCATCAGTGGTGGAAATGTTTTCCCTAAACCCAAACTGATTACCGGACAGAAGTTTGTGAGTTTCCAAGTAGTGCTTCAGTCGTTTATTTACTAACTTCTCCAGAATTTTTGAAAAGGTCGGGAGAAGTGAAAAAGGTCTGTAATTTGACACCGCCTCTTTGTCCCCTGTTTTATAGATGGGAACTGTAACAGCCTTTTTAAACGCTTCAGGAAATACTCCATTCGATAAGCAGCTATTAAATATAAGTGCTAGAGGCTGTGAAAGGGTACCCACTGCTTTTTTAGTGAACAAAGTAGAGATCCCGTCCCATCCCGAGGAGTTCTTAGATTTCAAACCAGTTATGACTTCTATTATCCCTGACTCGTCAGTAGCGAGAAGCATGAAGGAATTTAGGGGTCCAATATTTGGCTTAGTTTCACACCACTTACTCAAATCTACCTCATCTGAGTGAGTTCTAGATAAAATAGTGTTTGCCAAACTACTACCAACATTCACGAAATACTTATTAATGCTGTCTAGAGAGTCTTGAGCAGTTGGTTTGGTACACAATAATTCTGATGGCATTTTGGGGTGGGTATTCAGATTACACATCTGTTTAACTAATCCCCATTGACTCTTTATATTATTTTTAGTCCTAGCAAACTCTGCTTTGTAATAAGTATTCTTGAGAGACTTTAACAAATTATTACATGTGTTGCGGTAACGCTTATATGTCATCATTAGAATAGAGTTGTCCGGGTCTTTTCGCAATTTTTGGTGAAGGTGATCACGATTTCTTATACATCTACATAAACCTGGCGTTATCCAAGGCTTAATAGTAATCTGACGCCTAGACTTCTTGTAAGTTGATGTGTGCAGCGTTAAGATATCTCTGATGGTATTCAAGAACATGTTTGTCATGGCATTTGGATCATTCTCCCTACTAAACATTTCGTCCCAATTAATTTGTTTAAGGTCATTGATTGCGGCATCATAGTCGATTTTTGTGTGAGTGGCGGTTTTTTTATCTCTGTTAATTGTACCTAGTGGCAGCGATATCATTACACATGAATGATCAGTTAGTGTAGAATCACAAACTATAGTTAAGGTTTTAAGTTTTGTCTTAGCGAAACAGTGATCAAGACAGTTCGATTCTCTGGTGGGTAATGTATGTGTGGTAAGAAGACCGTTGGACGCAAGTATGTTCATATATTCTGAGGCTTTGGGGTTTGGATGTTCCATTTGTATGTTTATGTTTAAGTCACCCATCATGATAATATTTTTGTATTGCTTGAGGCTACATAGAATTTTATCAAGCGAATGTAAGAAAGGATCTAAGTTTCTGAAAGACGGAGGTCTGTACAATGCTATAATAGCTAAGTCTTTACTTATTGTCATCACTAGGCAATTAACTTCACAACAGTAACTCGGTTCATAAACATTTGCATTTATACCATCTTTTAGATATAACACGATACCGTCATTTTGATTTAAGTGGGTTTTGGTAGAATACGATGTGTAGTTTTCCATTTCTGGAATTCAGTTAGCATGATAAGATCGTACGTTATTTCTAGTCTCTTAAGTAAAACAGTAAGTTCTTCGTAGTTGCGATTTATGCTTCTAATGTTTTGGTGTAATACTGAAAAACTATTTCCATCTGAGTTGAAGGCAGCCCTACAGTGTTCCGGCATGTCAATATCTATAGCATCGCCGACATTGACGTGTTCGTCAATGTCAATTGAGATACTAGTTAACTTAGCCATTTTCTTTATAGGTGCTTACAGAAATGCATTTAGCAGCAATGCTATAGTAGAGACACGACATCGGAACATCGCAGGTTAAAAAAGAGAGGAGATCGTATGCACACAGTGAAACGTTTGCAAGTATTTTGTGAGTCAGTAGAGAGAATGTGTGAATGTGTGTAAAGAAAATGTGTGCGATTGTAGTGTAATGTGAATAATAACAGAAATGAGTATCTCTTAATTTTATGAACATACAACACAATAGAGATATAAAAAGTAGCATGCAGAACTTTGATAAAACGAAACATGCATGTGAGCTTGAGAAATTATAGATAAAAACACTGCGTAAGAGCACATCTAGTCATTTTGCTAGAGATAAGAGGTCTATGTCTGCCTCATGTTTAATTAAAATCTGTTTATCTCCTTCAATTTTCCTCAAAAAAACTTTACCGAAAGAGGTCCAGCAGAACTTGTAACCATTATCTTTAGCAAATTTTCTAGCAAGATAAAATAAGTGATGAGCTTTTGGTGTTAGGCTCTCGGACAAGAATATTGGCTTAGAAGGACCATCTATCTTAATATGGGATGTATTCAGCTTATTTTCCCTATTTGTTTTGTTGAAGTTTCGGACTCCTTTAAGAATATCTTCTTTAGTGTTTACATTTGTAAACTCTACTATTATTGGAGACACGCCTTCTTTTTTATGAAGGCGGAATATGTCTTTGATTTCCTGCTGCTGGACAGTAGTACCTAGTGCAGTAGCCGTTTCTGAGACGATGTTGCGTAAGTCTTCTTTAGTTTCGCTCTGTGTCTTCGGTATGTTTCGTATTTCCATTCTCGGCAGGTGTATCATTCTTTCTAGGTTTTCGACTCGGTCTTCTAACTGGATAATATAGGTGTGGTCTAACTTCCTCTCAGCTTCCAAGTTTTCCACTCTAACTACCATGTCACCGTACTGCTTAGACATACAGTTCATCTTTTCCTTTATTTCACCATTCTGTGCAATAATTTCCGCCATAGCTTTATGCAAGGACTCCAACTTGCTGTCCGTGTGTGCAGTATGTGACTTTAGCAATTCACGAATCTCGTCCATAAAAGTAGGGATATCTTCTTCGCGTAGCTTGCGCTTGCGGGTAGTTATGTTTCCGATGTCAGGAATTGCTAGGTTGGGAACAGATTCAGTATCTGAAGTGGTTTGCACAATTGCGCATGGCTCGTCTTCCGGTGCAAAGGTGTTTGTTTTTGGCGGTGTTCGCCTGAGAGGCATATTGTTATCTTCTTTGAAACAGTAAAAAAAATAGCAATAATAATAAGGTTGCGATTATTGACGAAAAAAAAAAAAAAAAAAAAAAAAAAAAACAATAACTAGAATCAAAGCAGAACCATTTAGAAAAAGTTCACAAAAATAAAAACTTTTCTCCAGTATCGAACTCACGCCGTACTGCACGCCAGTTCGACCCCTATCTTAACGCGCTGTGGTTACTGTACCAATGTTGACGAAAATAGCTGGTATATTCCGTGTTGTTTGGAATGTAGGCCCAGTAGTCGTGTCCGTGACCATATAAGGAGACGTTTTCTGTCGCTGCGCTTGCCTGACTCACCATCAACCGACGAATAGCGGCGAAGCTGACGTGTGACTCACTGGTTGTTGACTTGCGATGTGATTTCTGGTATTGTTATTGGTTTATTTCCACTTAGATAATTTACTTTGTGTATTATTAACACTGTACAGTAACTTAGTAAGTACTATTTAAAATATTTCTTAAGTGTACCGTTATAATATCTGCTTGATTTTAAGTATGAATTAGTTTTGCATTTACTGAGGAACTTTGTGCACGTTAGCTTCAAGCGGGCGCGGACGAGTGAATGAGAAGTTTCTGTATCTAGTAAATATCATTTTAAGAACTTCATTATTAGGTGACTTCTTGAACTTCTTATGTAAATTATCTCTGTGCCGGACGCAACGAAGAAGCCCTGGAGTTATCCATGCTTTTACAATTTTCTTTCGGTTTGGTACCTTAATAGTTTGTGAATTTGTGTCTATAACTTGCCTAACCTTATTGACCATGATCTCTGCTGCAAGGTGAGGATTTTTTGTGTAATAGACTTCACTAAAGTCTATTTGCTCAATGTCTTTATCTAACTGCTCACAATTGACACGGGTTATTGTTTTTCTCGTAGTCATTTTAAGGGGTTTATTTGAGAGAAACAGCAAAACCGTATCATGATCAGTCAGTGCAGAATGGGCAACACGCGTTGATGCAGGCATTTGACTTTTTAAGGCAAAATGATCAAGACATGATAGCTGTCTAGTGGGCAAAGTGTGTGCAGGGAGTAAACCATGTGATGCCAATAAGTTTAAATAGTTATGTTTATTCGGCTCACGACACTGATCGCTGATATTTATATTTATGTCACCACAAATAATTATATTATTGTACTGTGTGATCTTGAGCAGGGTATCGTTTAGCGAACTTAAGAAGTTAGTGATGTCTTTATAGCTCGGTGGTCGATATAAAGCCAAAAGTACAGTGTGTTGATTGATTGAAATTTGGAGACAGTTGGCATCTAAGAATGTGGGTTCTTCCACAGAAACCCTGAGCTCCTTCTTGGCATAAATTACGACACCCTCATTTTGTGTACGGTTGTTGACAGTACCGAAGCAATCATAACCATCCAAATCAGGCATCACATGGGCTCCAGGAAGCCAGCATTCAGTTAAGACAATAATGTCCCATTCGATTTTGGTTCTAGCTTGTAATGTGTAAAAGCCTGTTATATTTTTTGTGATACTACGGATATTTTGGTTTATTACTTTGAGTGACGTTTTGAGCTTAAAATTTGGGGGAGCACAGTTGTCAAGGTCGCAGGTGGATGCGTCCGACACAGAAATTAAATCGATATTTTGTGTGTTACTTGTTATTTTATCGAATTTTAATAATTTGTTTTTCCATGATTACATTTTCATTGGTGCTTTTAGTTTTGTGTTGTAAAGTTAGGACATCTATAAAGCTGATAATAAATTTACCGAAAGGTATTTAGTTAGTATTACGTGTTCCCGTATTTAGGTCGTGGAAATACTTGCTTGTAAAAATCGTTGTTTGGTATGTGTGTTGTATGAAGTGTGATTTATTTGTTATTAATAGTGTAAAGAAAGTGTATGATTGTAATAGGGTTATTGTGTATATCGCTGTAAGGTAATTGAGGTGTGTGTAATTTTGTGGTACGTCAGTATTATTTTGAATAACTAGAACTATTATATAAATGCTAAGCAACACTGTGAGTTTTGTGAATTTAAACAATTTAAAGAATATTGAAAGGAAGTAATATAGTCACATTACTTTACGCAATTTTTTCAGATCATCTTCAGATTTGATGAGCCTGCTGGGCATACCTTGCTTTTCGCGCACGTAGACCTTGCCATTTGCAGTCCAGCATTGCTCATAGTCACTGCTTTTTATAAATTCTCGTGCGAAGTAATGTAGGCGTCTCGTCATGGCGGTGAGCACTTCAGAAATGTATAGCGGGTGTTTAGGGCAGTTTTCTTGCAGATGAGTAGTGTTCAGACGATTTTCTTTGTTTGCCTTATTGTAAGCTTTAGCAGACGTCAAGAACTTTTCTTTCACTGCATTGGACGAGAATTCGACAATTACTGTGCCGACCGACTCTGTCTTGCTGTCTTTAGGCGAAAAATATTTTTAATATCCTGGGTATGTACGGGTTGGTTGACAATACTGCCAAGTTTCTGGATGGAATTTGAGAGTGTTTCGCTAGTTTCGCTTTCTGAAGTGGGGATATTTTTAATTTCAACAGAACTAGCCTTCAGATTTTTTTCTAGGGAATCAATCTTCTGTTCTAGCGTGTTAATAACTTTCTGGTTTTTGTGGCACTCTGTCTGCAGGTTATTTATATCCACAATAACATCGTCGTATTTGGTGGACAGGAATTCGATCGTCTCCGTGATTTTCTCGTTTTGCAATCTAATTTCCGAATTTTGTATACTAATGGCAGCGTTTTGGGTTTTAATATCGTCCAATGCAGACTGTAGAGTATCAATTTTATTGTTTTGGTGCGTTTGTTTACATACCAATTCCGAAATCATAGTCTTCATTTCCTTCATCATGTTTTCCATGCGCTCCAATTCATCGTTCTCCCGTTTTCGTTTTCTTTGGGTGACATGAACAGTTTCTTGCGTAGGCGAGGATAACGTAGATAAGTTGGGTTCTGAGGTATGCAGTGGCGATGTTGGATTTTTAGGAGGTGAGTGTCGGATCATTTTTTGCAAAATTAGTAATACAATTCAAGTTTTAAGCAGCTTCCAGGAAAGTTCAAAATAATTTCCAGATAAGTTTTAGATAAGTTCCAGATAGGTTCTAGATAAGTTCCAAATAAGTTCCAGATACCTATGTGTCTGTAAACATGTAGTGCGCCGAAAGAATAAAGCGTCCGTACTCACTCAGCTATCAATATTGTCGCGGTGCGCAGGAGCGTCACAGATCTAATACATTTGTTATTATACTTAATAACACTAAGTAATCAGTACAGTCGAGTAAACACAATTGTGTCCTGGAAGTTACGTGTATGCGGCGCAAACTGGTTTAGAACTTTCTATGAACTTGGCTTGACACGTCGCTCTGTCATCAACTCACCACCGTCGAGCCGTTGCGTTGATGTGATGAACTGATGAATCATTCGCCTCACTTGTGGGTGTTTTGATTTTTTTTCAAACAAAATTGTTTAAAATCGTGTTTGTTCTTTATCCACTTGATGAATTTAGCAAATCACTTGTGTACTGTATAGTCCACACACTTATCTTCACAACAGAAAATATTTACCCGATACTAGTTAACTTTTAGCACTTGTAACGAATTAATTAATGCGAGCACAGAGTTTTACGTGTTGCCGAGCGTACGGTAGCGGGCGAGGTCTACTGTGCGACGAATTTCAGTGAAGACGACATTGCTGCTGCCAAGCAGCTTCTGTACCAGTTGCTGCGTTGCATTGTGTGCGCCCCACAGCCCTGCCCCCGCCCCCGCGGCTCCTCCTCGAATCGCCGCTCGCACTGCTCGGCCTACTGAACTGCGGCCTGTGTCTGTAGCGTCAGCTAAATGTCATCCCGCCAGGGTCACCGTAAGTACTCTGGATGATCCATCTGTGAAGTCCGTGCCTGAAGTGGCATCGAAACTGGCTGATGGTGATGGTTTTGTAACGGTGCAAAGGAGGAAGCGCCGTCTGAGAGAACCTCCAAGAACCGCTGCGGCACGGCTCCCGTGGAGCCCAATACCATACGTGCCGCGATGCCGAACACGCCGGTGTACATCTCCCGCCTACACCACTACGGCGGAGGACATCGTCGAGTACGTGCGCCGAAAGACCAACTACACGCCGATAGTTTTTTTTTTTTTTTTTTTTGTTTTGGCAGGAGTGGGAAATCCTCATGGACGCCCATTTTTTGTGAGCTCGGTTTTTCTGTCGTAGGTGGTGCGGCATTGGCCTTTTGCTTGGTCGGAGACTTGGCCGCAGGCTTGACCTGAGTCTCCACCTTCCCGGTTTCCCACTCCCCGATACTGCGTCTGACGCTAGGGAGGGAGGGTCCTGTTTTGTCTGTAGGTCTCGGCGAGCTTTTAGAGTCTTGCGAACTGGCGTCTTTTTTGGCTGGCGTACGGTAGCCAAACATTTTAGGGGATAAGTGTCCTTATAGGTAAAATAAAGAAAAAATATAGCAGTCCCTGTATAGGGGGGATTGATACGTCAAGTATTTGACCGGTAGTCAGTCAGCAAATCAATTTAGGGTCAGCAGAAGAGTCCCTATACGCGTGAAAAACGAATTATATGCCGTCTAGTACAATTAAGAGATCGAAAAATAACTAATAAAGGATTTAAAGACTTTTAAAAATTTTGGATAAGCGAAAATGTTTACCTGGTCAGCCACTATAGGGTGGGTGGGCGGGCAATTTTTTGAAATTTCACAGCTGCGATCCGCACGTGCGAGGTGTCAAAAGACGCGTCTCGGCGCGAGCTGTCGAACGGTGAAATAAAGTAAAATGGACGCTGAACAAAAATTTTGAATTATCGCCTAAAAACTGTATTTTTGCCACTGAAAATTGGGCAAAGTGCAAATTTTCACTACGCTGCGGCAGTCTGGTTCGCGGAACGCGGTGCAGAGTGCGGGTATGGCAGGTAGGTAACTATTGATATACTAAGGTGTGCTGTTTTTGGAGTAAAAACACGGGTAAGTCGAGTTTTTCAAATAAAAAATTAAATAAAACAAGGTTTGTATGGAATAACAAATTTCCACGCGTTTAGGTCAGTCAATGTATGTCTAAACGTTAGACGGAGCCTAGTCTAGCTTAAAAAAGCTGAAAACCGCTTCAGAATGCGTCACCGGGATGCAAAGATATTACCACACGCCGATAGTGCAGCTGTTGGACTCGCATCGCAACGTCAACTTCAGGGCGTTTGTGGTGCGGCTACCAACGTGTTATCTGCAGCTCGTCATGGTGGAGGACTTTTGGCCGAAGGGTGTGGTGTTCCGTCGCTTCCGCGGACAAGTGCCACACGATCGCTCAGTGAAGTGAAGTAACTAACATAGGCATAAGATACTATACCTACTAACAAGTAATGTAATTTAGTTATGTATGTTAGTCTATAAGGTATATATTGTATGGGTCTTGTTACCTGAATTAAATGATTATTATTATTATTATTATTTATATGATGATTATATTTAAATCTCTCCCATTTCTGGGGAACTACGTCCAAATTGCGGGCTTTTGGCCAAACAACTAAGACGGGCGGCGTTCGGCAATTTAATCTATAGACAGAAACTTTCTGACGATTCTGCAGGAGTATGTATGTGAGTGGATGAATGTCTAGTGTTTTAAGGCTTGTATGAAGTGTTTTGGGGATGACGACGGTGCTGGATATTACGATAGGGATGGTCTTGACCGTGTGAACTATTATTATTATTACTTCACGCCAAAACAGCTGCTTAAACTTTATCAAGCGCAAGTTCGATCGTGTATGGAGTACTGCTCTCATCTTTGGGACGGATCTGCCAGATATTAGCTTGATGCCCTAGAGTCAATTGAGAAACGAGCCAAGAGGATCATTGGCAATGATAGGCTCGTCGAGTCAAAGCTCCAAAGTCTTGAGCATCGACGCCGAGTTGCTGGCCTGTCGGTTTTCTATCGGTTGCATTTTGGGGAGTGTGCGACGGAATAGGGTATTACACCCATTTTTGAAAAGTGTCTCAATGAAATTCTGTAGTGCTAATATGCCACCAAAAAAAACACAAAATTTTTATTCAATCGATAAGTGCCACAAAAATGCAACTAAATTTTCAATTTTCAAATTTCGCGCGTATTTTGACGAAAACGCCTCTTACTGGACGCCATTTTGCTCAGCGTAAATTACGTCAGTTCGTTTTGTATCAAATGAGCTCATATTAAATATGATAATTGTATATCATTTAAAAATAATTAAAAGTATATTTTGTAATAAAGAAAAAATTACGTTGGTTACGAAAATAATAAAAGTACAAAGCCTATATTACGCCAATCGGTTGACTGACAGTTGTCATTTTTTTGTTTACACAGCCGTTCGGCGTAATAACATGGCCGCTACTATTTCACGGTGTTTTATAACAGATTAAAAATACTGAAAACTTTGAATTGAATTTAAAAATTTGTTTTGTTACTTTATGATCTAAAACTTACATTTTCCGACTGCTTTATGCCTAAACTGTCTCAATAACATATTTATAGATTTTTTCTCGTATATAGTAAAATACCCTATTGCATAATTTTATTCCGCCGAGCCCGTTCCATCATCGGACCACAAGACGTACGGCGATGCGCCACGGGTACATGGTGGACATCCCACCCACACGCACGAAACGTTTTGGGAATACATTCATTGTGCGTACTGCTAAGGAGGTGAATTCCCTGCCTGAGTCTTTGTTTCCTGAAAGCTACAACCTGGGAGTCTCAAGAGTGAATAGGTTACTTCTAGGCAAGCGTGCTCCATCTTAGACCGCATCATCGCTTCCCATCAGGTGAGATAGTGGTCAAACGTATGCCTATCAATAGATTAAAAAAAAGCCTACTTACAAAGAGAGGGTTGGCCCACAGAGAGCGAGATAGTGATAGATTGGTATGGCTTCAAGTAGGTATTCGAATTGTTGACTCCATTTTAATCTACAGCTTCATGGTCGTAGTGAATATTGGAATATATACTTTTTGGTGAGAACTTGTCACTTGTCAAGTCAAAAAAGTGTCACGGTAATTACCAAGAAGCTTATAGATAAAAGTGGAGGCAACACTCTAAATACCTAAGTGAAGCCAACTGTGGGCAGACGCTCTCTTTCTGAATGCATACATAAGATAAAGAAAACACATATCACTGTCTCGTTCTTATGTATGCATTCAGAAAGAGAGCATCAGCCCACAGTTGGTTTCAAGATTTTGTTCTAAGTGTTGGCTCCATTTATACCTATATCTTCATGGTAATTACTCACTCACTCACCACTCACTTCACTCACTGCACTGTCACTCGTACTCCGTGATCGTCATTGTGTAGGTCAGGGTTGCCATTTTTAGCAGGATCCTGCTTTTTTAGCGTTTTTAAGAGTAAAATTTAAGCTACAGCAGGATGTTTAGCATTATTTACCGGAGCGAATGGGAACAAAATCCTTTGTTTTCCACTTGGTTATCGCGTCATAAGGAGGTGACGGTGACGATAAGGAGGTTTAGCAGGTTTAGCAGGATTTACCCAAAAAAATGGCAGGAACAGCGAAAAAAAAAATGGTAACCCTGGTGTAGGTAGGTACTCTCTTTGAATCCGTCTCCAACAAGTGATAAGTCAAATAAAAAAATAATATTTAATTTAAACTTAAACTTGTTAAGTATCAAAGAACACATTAATTAGTAGTTTATCGGTGGTTGACGAATTTATTTTCTTATTCCCTAAGTAGGTATAACAAAATGATTTTTGACACTATTCTAAGACAACTTACAAATAAATCCAAGTTTCTAAGGTTGAGTTCAACTGCATTTGTGCCGGATATTGATATAAATTATTATTGTAATGCTGAAAACTCTTTAGAAATTGACAATAATATTAAAATAAGAAAAGGCGTTGGTGATGTGAATCGTGTAATGAACATGTATAAAATTCTTAAAACAACTCCAGTAGCCCATGCTTCTTATCAAAGTTTACGAGACAGTTTGTTCAAAGAACTGAGTTGTTTACCTAATAAAACACATCCTTCTGTGGTGGAAAATGTAGACCCACAAGTAGTACGAGAAATAAATAAGAAAAGAGATTTCAAAGCACATTCACCTCTAGAATTCAGTGAAATAACTAGGCGACTAAATTTACTTAGAACTGATAAATTGGGTCACACCTGTGGTCACAAGAGCTATTACTTCTTAGGAGAACTTGCCGAGCTAGAGGAAGCATTAATTAAATACACTGTCAACCAACTTCTTCGGGAAAAGTTTCAGTTGGTTTCAGTACCAGATATTTTGCCTAGTCAAGTATTGGAGAGCTGTGGTATGACAGTTAACAGTGACCGAACACAGGTATTTTTACTATACATTTTTTTCAATAGTAAGTAAACATAATTTGACTTATAGTATTCATGTTAAGATCACCTTTTAATTTAATTAAATATTGGTTGTCAACTTTTTCATTGTCATAAAGCAAAGTACTTAATAAAACTACACAATACTAGTTTTATTAAGTACATACTGTATCAAATTACATATAATATATTACATTGACTTTGACTTTGCTGTATCACATAATGTAAAGTTAAAAGAATATAAGATTAACTCTGAATATTCTGATGAACTTAGAACGAACGAACTTATTATCACTGTCTATAATTTTATTAAAATCATAAAGTTATTTTGTTGTTTTTTCTAGATATATTCATTAGACCCTGTTCACCATGGTCCAGATTTATACCTATCAGGTACAGCAGAAATGTCCCTCGCAGGACTGTTGATGAATACACTTCACACTGGAGAAGACTTACCAATGAAATTGGCTGCCGTTAGCAGATGCTTTAGAGCAGAAACTTCTAATGTTATTGAAGAAAGAGGAATATTCAGGTAAGTGATAAAGTTGAGTAAAAATTTTCCAAAGTTTGTTTTAAAAGTTGTAAGTATATATAGAAATAAGCAACTTTTCAATTGTAGTATTGATGGAATTATAAGTCTTTGCATTAATTCTTAGCACGCCAATGATCATTAAAGGCCGGCGCTCTCTGCACGACACGACACGGCACGGCGTGTCATGGCAAAGGATTTGATTACTAATCAAGTTGTTTTGAATCTTATTTCAATGAGTTTACAATTCATACCGTATTCATACCGCGGCACGTCGTGGCATGACGCGGCGCCTTGCGGCACGCCGCGACGTTCCCAATCTATATTACTATACTCTATGGACGTGCCGTGGCATGTCCTTCGGCGAATGGCGCGCAGCCTGAGTGGGGCGCGGGGGCAAGGGAGGAGGGCACGTCGTGGCATGCTGTGGGACGCTACGGCACGTCGTGAACGGCCGCAGTGTGCCACCATTCCGTGGCGTCCCGCAAGTCACAGGATTATGACAGCTAAACTAATTACAATAAGGTTTAAAACGGGTGCGGCGGTAAAGTAAGTGACTGGACTTGCTGCGGGACGCCACGCACGACCTGACACGGAATACCGCGTCATACTAAAGCGTCCTTCGAGCTGCCGAAGCACGCAGTGCCGTGCCGCGACATCAGTCAGCGCCGGCCCTTAGCATTTAGCAAATAAAATATGTATAGTTGCAATATTGTGTGAAAAGCAAATTATTTTTGGCTTGCGGGAAAAAAATAATAATAGTGTAATGAGTGCTCTATGTCCTGTCTTACCAAACATCAATCACTAAGTAAAAACCATCTAAAAGTTAATCAATTTGCCATTACAATAGCTTTTAGTTTAACCTAATGCTAGCACTTCACATGGCGTATTTGTACAAATATTCGCCTTATTTGGATAATACAAAATTTACATTACCTTATTGAAATAAAGTCGATTATGTATTATCCAAATTAGGCGAATATTTCCCCATTTTTTTTTTTTTTTTCGGATTGGCATCTCGCAGGTCAACCTAGGAGGTTGTCGGCTGCTTAACCGGACTTTCCTGTGGTGCCTTAAAAATTATTATTTTTAGGGCCTCCAGCCAGGGCAAAAAGCTTACAAATTAAGCGACTACACGCTAAGGGCACCCCCTGTGGGGTACGAGCCTCGGCTTAGGGCGTCGCTGGGAGAGGACAGCAAAGGGACAGGCTGGATCGGATTTCCATTATTTAGGGACGAATTTAAAACTACAGGCTCAGCGGCGCGGGCTGGCACGAGCAAGGGTCGGGGAAATTACAAATACGCCATGTGAAGTGCCAGCATAAGGCTAAGAGGCTAAGCGCGCACTACGAAATTAATTCGTTGCTATTTTAAAAATGCGAAATGAAACCGATTGAAATAAACGGAAAGTCGCAAACGAATTGTTTTCGCAGTGCGCGAACTCTAGAATGTTGGTATTGTTCACAGATTGGCAATTATTATTCGCAACGATTAAAATTCGTAGTGCGCGCTTAGCCTAAAGAAAGTGAACCGATTCATCCCGTTCGGCAATTATAATCATAATCTCTAAATATAAAAATGAATCCCTATTTCCCTTGGTCACGGCATCACGCGTGAACGGCTGGACAACTCTTCTTTTGTGGTTTGTTATTGTAGGTAGAAGAAGAAATATTAAAGAAAAAACTAAGAAAGTGGCGGGTAGGTAACCCTACCTACCCGCAACTTTCGTGTTGTGCATCTGGACTGAGGGCCCATTTTTTGAACCCTTGCGAAATGAAATAAGACTTATAGGGAAATTAGTTAGAAATAGTTAAAACTTAAAGCAAAGGGCCATAAATTTCTTAAACGTGAATTTAAGCAGTTATGATTAAACTAGCGACCCGACCCTGCTTCGCATGGGCCTATAGCCTTCCTCGATAAAAGGACTATCCAACACAAAAAGAATTGTTCAATTCGGACCAGTAGATCCTGAGATTAGCGCGTTCAACCAAACAAACAAACTCTTTAGCTATATAATATTAGTATAGATAACTTGGGCCCTCAATCCAGACGTGTGCATAAAGTGGCATAGCCTAAATCTCAGTAAGTACTGTCACTGGGTTAATAATTTTTATTTAAGAATTTTGTTAGGAATTTCTTAAATATTTTAAGAAATTCCCAAGCCTGTAGAATATGACATTCCAGATTTATGGCGGTATATCTAGGGTCCTCAGTTCATTATTGTCTGTACTGAGGATTCTGCAAAATATGAATTTATCTGAAGAAATACGTAAATACGACTTTGATATATTTTAATTAGATACTTATGTGCATTAGTTAAAAAGAAATAACGACACACAATTTAATTGTTAAGAAGTAAATGAAAGTCGAATTTTACTAAAACGTCTGAACTGAGGGCCTAATGTTTTTGGCTTTATTGACTAGGCTCAACCTCATAGATTAACGCAAATTAGAATAAGATTTTTAACTATTTCTTAATTAAATTGTAACATATTGTCCGTTCTCCTAAATATCATACTTTAGGAGAAAATTGGTTTTCAAGTTTTTCTAGGAGAAAATTTTGTAGGGTGCCCATAATGTTCATAGTAAGTATCTCTACGTTGTGTAAATCGCAGTCGAAAAGTATTATACATTGTATAATATTTTTAGGTACTATTTATAATTTTATTTTCTTTACTTTTCTATCTGTATATTCCCTTTTTTCGAACAAAAGATTTCAAAGGTAAACCAAAAATACTAACTTGCACACTAAATAAATCAAATTAAAAATACTGTTGAATGGTATTTGCAGAACTGTTTTACTGAACTAATAACTGTTATCAAAATAGTATATCTAACAATTCCTTAGTTTAACAAACATATTTAAACTTTTTTAAGAAAAACCATCACCTAATTTACTTTTAGGAACATCGTTTATTCTAAATAAAACCCAATTTAATGCTGCATGCAAGCATTGTTTCTGTCACGGCTCTGGCGCTGCGGGGTCTCTCCTCCGCGCCTACGCGTTCTTAAATTACACTCTAGGCGTAGGGCAGACAAGTCTGCGTAAAGTCGGTTTTGCAACATTTTCCTGGTTTTTAACCGACTTCAAAAAGGAGGAGGTTATTTGCTTAGTAAAATTGTACAATTTAGAGTGCAAGTCAGTATTTTTGATAAAAAATCGTATTTTTGTTTTATAAATCATATATCCGATGTACGAACCACATTTTTGGTGTGAATTCGATAAAAAAATTCATCTCATATTGTGTGACTTTTTAGTTTTTTTTTGTAGGACATGTTTAGTTAAATCAATTGGTTTTTTTTGCACAGCATTCATTTTTCTGATATGCATTCAGTTAATTAGTGGAGTTACCTAGTGTGCTGAAAAATTATACAGATGTGCATTTAAAAATATCCCATTTTTAATTATGTGATGTTAGTCCTTAAGGTACTACTATGGGCCTAGTTGCCTAAAGCAAATAAAAATAAAAAAAGAACATTTATTTAGCTTTTACAGTGTATCGCTCTATGTCAAAATGACTTGTCTCGTACTGTCACAGTCATTTTGACATAAAGCGATAGAGACAGCACGAAACTTAACAACATCTTAAAATTGAGTATCGTTTGAGTATTTGGCCATAAGACTATTTTATTTAGGTTGCATTTATGTGAAGTAAATATTTTTTTTATAATTCTACCGATCGTGTTTTATTTATCAGAACGAATTTGTTTGATTTGCGTATTGCGACGTCTCTGTTGCTATAATGATCCATAATACGATTATTTTGGGAGGAATAGGATAGATAATGGCTGCGCACACAAACTCGTGAACGTAAACAGAAGAGGTAATCTCAGAGGTCAGGCCATAGGCACAGAGCCGAAATATACAATGTATAATACTGTTACATAGGTCGCCATGCTAGCGCTACCTATTATCGAATAGAAGAACTACGTCACATGCTGGCGCCATCGGTTATCGAATAGTAGATCTACAGTTCTGCAATCTTAGAGATGTTTAAATTTCGTGTTCCAACATTCTCGATCAGTCCCGTATTTGCTAGAAAGTTCGCGTATTACGTCCTAACCCATATATAAATAGCGGACTGCGATGCGGTGGAGTGAGTTAGTTTTTGGAAGCGAAACGGAAAACTGCCATAGATGAATATTGAAAACTACGACTATTGCGAATACTACGATCTAAGTGATTAACAAGTGATTATTGAGTTTTAAAATAAAGTGTTTGTGTTTTGTTTGGTGTAAATTGGTGTTCATTATTTATCCCGAACCCCAGCTCGTGTGTGCGTTTCGACCGTTTTTTTTTATAAACAACACCTATTAATATGTAGAACTACCGAAAATATGCAAAACATATTTTTGATTCATAATACAAAGCCTTGCAATGTGTTTGATTTTTTTCTGTATTTTTACATTTTTTTTACAAATTCAATCTGTTATTTACCTGAATTTTAGGTCTCTGCTACGCTTAGTTTTAAAGATCTCCGTGGCCGCGCGGTTCTCCGCGTTTCAATGGCGCGGCCACGTTCAAACCCTTATAACTTTTTAACCATATCTTCGACAAATTTATGGTTTTGGGAATCAACTTTTACAAAATTTTACATAATCTTGGAAAAGTTTTTTTTTCGAAATATCGCCGTGGCCGCGCGGTCGAAACGCACACCAGCTCGTAACAATACTTTATGACTTTATGACTGCGCTTTACACAACGTAGCTTTACGCAACTTACTATAAACATTATGGTCACCCTACAAAATTTTCTCCTAGAAAAACTTGAAAACCAATTTTCTCATAAAGTATGATATTTAGGAGAACGGACGATATGTTACAATTTAATTAAGAAATAGTTAAAAATCTTATTCTAATTTGCGTTAATCTATGAGGTTGAGCCTAGTCAATAAAGCCAAAAACATTGGGCCCTCAGTTCAGACGTTTTAGTAAAATTCGACTTTCATTTACTTCTTAACAATTAACTTGTGTGTCATTATTTCTTTTTAACTAATTCACATAAGTATCTAATTAAAATATATCAAAGTCGTATTTACGTATTTCTTCAGATAAATTCATATTTTGCAGAATCCTCAGTACAGACAATAATGAACTGAGGACCCGGATATACCGCCATAAATCTGGAATGTCATATTCTACAGACTTGGGAATTTCTTAAAATATATAAGAAATTCCTAACTAAATTCTTAAATAAAAATGATTAACCCAGTGATAGTACTTACTGAGATTTAGACTATGCCACTTTATGCACACGTCTGGATTGAGGGCCCAAGTTATTTAATCGTAACTGCTTTAATTTACGTTTAAGAAATTTATGGCCCTTTGCTTTAAGTTTTAACTATTTCTTACTAATTTCCCTATAAGTCTTATTTCATTTCGCAAGGGTTCAAAAAATGGGCCCTCAGTCCAGATGCACACGCAACTTTCTTAGTTTTTACCCTACATCTACATACCCGACCTACCCTACACGGGCGTGTAGGGTAGGTCGGGTATGTAGATGTAGGGTAAGGTAGGTTATGTAGGGTACGTAGGTTAGTTATAGTAAGTAGATAGGCAGGTAAGTAGGTATACTTATAGGGACAGGAAACGTCTGTCGGGTCAGCTAGTAGCAAATAAATTAGCTTGAAAAGTTATATTCTAATGAAATCATTGCCAAATCGCAATACTTAATTGCCATGACTAAGTCTGTAGTAGAGCATTATAAGAACTGATACCTAATCCAGTGAACTTGTTACTGATGTTCTACATTTACATTTACAGAGTACATCAATTTACCAAAGTAGAAATGTTTGTAGTTACTACCCCAGGTCTTTCTGAAAGTATGCTGGAATATTTGAGAACAATGCAAGAAGAATTGTTCTTGCCCTTGGGATTTAATATGAAAATACTTGATATGCCACCTCATGAACTTGGTGCTCCTGCTTATAGGTACGTATCATAACTTAATTCCTAATTAGTTGGATTCTAATCCAACCTCAGATCAAGTACTTGATCTGAGAATCCAACAAACAATATTTTAGTTAGTGGTGTCAGAAGTACTGAGAGAGGAATTTATGAATGTGTAGGTACCTACACTTAATTAAGATGTTTATTTTTATTATTTTTGTATCTTTGTGTTTTTCTTTTCTCTTTAATTATTCTGTCGTTAATAAATTATTGTAAGTAGTGTTAACCACTGTAATTAAAGTAAAAAAGAAATATATAATTTCATGGGTAATTTTAAGCAATAGCTAAAGGGGTAAAACTGCTATGGGAAGCATAAATAAATATATTATGTAATAATCACCATGATTCGAAGACGAGTTTGCCATCATTCAAACTCAAAATCATTTATTTCAATTAAACCATTTAGAGGTACTTTTGAATTGTCAAAGTCAGTCAGTCAGAAAGTTGAAGCTAGTTGCTCATTCCAAACAGTAGGTTTCTATGGAGAAGAACGAGCAAGAAACTCCATGAACACTGTTTTAAAATCAGTTATATTTTACAAATTTAGGTTAGGTACATCATTCATGTTGAATCTAAAAGTACATTGCGAGATCAATGTAACACGTCTTGCATGTTAAAAGAGGTCTGGAGAAAAATATAGTTAGAACTAATAACAATTCAAACCAAAATTTAAAATAACCGAGGCAGCTAAGAGATGACCAGTCCCAACCGACGGCGTCCGTTCACGAACATGACGCATGGATCGGCACCATGTAGTAGTAGTAGTAGTAGTATGACGGGCCGGTGTTCGCAACTCCACGACTAAGCGCGTATTTTGCGTACAGGTGGGAAGAAGAACATTCGATCCACCCGAGCTCCCCAAGAAAGGCCAGCAGCGCCTTGACGTCGCTGGCGATCTCCCGCAGGTTACATGGGCTACCGAAGTACTTTGCCCTGTATGAAGCGACCTCAGGGCAGTTCAGAAGCACATGGGCTGCTGTCTCGTCCGCTCCCATGCAGGCTCTGCACAATGGGCTGTCTGTGACTCCTATGACAAAAAGATGTTTATTAAAAGACCCATGACCAGTTATGGCGGCTGTGACCGTACGTAGCTGTTGTTTGGACAGTCGGAGGGCTTGCCTCGTGAAGCGGCCCCTTGGCTTGGCTGCACTCGCCATGTTCGGTCCACAGTCTTTGGTGTAGATCCTTGGTACGTTTTCTTACCATGTTGCGTAGGTGCCCGAAGGGGAGAGGCACTATGGGTTCCGGACCCACCGCGCTCATGCTCGATTCCCTTCTGGCAAGCTCGTCCGCAGCATCGTTACCGCGCGAACCGCTGTGTCCTTTTATCCATTGAATGGTTGTATCATTGATCGGCACCATTTAGCTCGACCATTTTGAAGGGAACCGAATGATCCAACACATGCGCCACCGTCAGCGAGACATTCAAGTGAGCATGACTCTCCCAACCGCCAGGGCATATTCAAGTCAATGAGAGGTATACCTCGTAAATGGTAGCTTTAAAGAACATAGTGCTCACCATGTATGTGCTACGAAAAATTATATAAAATACTAACACATTGAGTTTATACAATGCAAAGATAATATAGATCTACATCTTCAGCAGCTCCAAAAATAGTTAAAAATGCTAATCAATTAATTTATGAACCCTTATGGCTGTGGAGCTAGACCAGCATCCAGCCAAGCATTTTTATCAGTGATGTAATCACTCAATTTATAATATGCTCGGCTGCATAGTGTGCGTTTAATACAAGACTTAAATTTTGTCTCATTTAGTTGAACAATGTGGGGAGGTATTTTATTGTAATACTAATCAGTACCCCATGAAAGACGAATCTACTTTAGCCAGTCTGAAACCTGGTTGAACTAGTTGGTCCCTATTTCTAGTATTATAATGATGTCTGTCACCTCTTTTATCAAAAAGATGCAGATTTTTTCTAGCGTACATGATGTTTTCATAAATGTATTGACAAGGCACCGTCATTATGTTAATTTCCTTAAAAAGTTCCCTTAGAGAATCGCGCATACGCAGATTGTAAATGGCTCTGATGGCTCTTTTCTGCAGAATAAAAATAGAATCGATGTCTGCAGCTCGTCCCCACAATAAGATACCGTAAGACATTATACTATGAAAGTAACTAAAATAGACCAGTCTCGCGGTATCCACATCAGTAAATTGCCGGATCTTTCTGACAGCATATGCTGCTGAACTTAGCCGTCCAGCGAGAGATGTTAAATGAGGACCCCATTGTAGCCTTGAGTCGAGCGTCATTCCCAGAAAAACGGTTTTATCGACGAATTCCAGTTTCTCTTTATTCAATACTATGTCACACTCACTATTTTTCATTGTAATGAGCACTTTAATAAAAGGTGAACCCCATATGTAAGTGTTAAGGTAAACTTTCATTTGTTTAAACCAAGCCTGAAGAGTAGATACATTATCTGCTAGTAACCATAAGCAAAGCAATGATATTGTTTTAGTGAGAAAAATAATTTCTATTGCACTTTCATTTTACAGGAAGTATGATATAGAAGCATGGATGCCAGGTCGTAATAATTATGGTGAAATATCAAGCTGTAGCAACTGCACAGATTATCAATCGAGAAGACTGCATATCAAATGTGTGCAGAATGGTGTAACAAGCTATGCTCACACATTGAATGGCACTGCGTGTGCTGTACCAAGGATGTTGATAGCTTTACTAGAAACACATCAAGATCCCAAAGGAAAAATTAATATACCTGAAGTACTACAACCCTACATGAATGGAAAAAAATATATTGCAAAAAACAATTTGGTCCCAGAACTAAAACTAATGAAAATAAAGAGATAAGATATTATATTCATCAATTTTTTATTTAATGTCATAAAAATAACAGCTTACAAAATTATAGGTAATATAAGGCGCCTACAAACTGCCTAACCTGTTCTATGGATAGAGATAGGTTCTTGATAGCCTTTTGACCACCACGGACGTCTATGGACGTCAAATTAAAACGTGCCTAACACCACCAACACCTTTAAGAAAATGTTATATGGAACATTTTTATATACAAAATAAATATCCTAAATAAAATTTTCTGTTTCTTATTATTTAAAACTATATTAATGAAATATTGTAAAAAAGCACAAAGTTAATTGTTATTTTCCTATTTTTATTTGTAGGTATTAGGTGAATTGTGGGTTGGCAATGGCATAGAGGGCACGCGCGTGTGTTAGTGTTCTGGCGTTTAAAATGTTAAATATTGGTGTGCATTACCCCAGCAAAATAATGTCGAAAATAGTAATTTAAATGTTACAGGCAATTAGTTGTCCAGCTTCTGTAATTGTTGCGCACATTTTTAAATTTGTTGCACATATAGATTTTGAGTTATTCCACAAAAAACATTTCCTGCTGGGGTAACGTTACCGCAGCCAGACATTTTCTTTTATAATGGGAATATTGAAATAAATATTAGCCATATAATTAGTAGTCTAGACGAGGTAAATGTTGCAACTTATTTTGTATTGGTTCTTCCTTCGACTGCGATGTTATTCAAGATTTTGTTGGAGTAACGTTTGTGCTTTTGCTGGATCTCTAAAACGGATAAGCAGATTCTTATCATCTTTTTTACATGACTTCTTAAAAATTAGTTTGAATTAGTTGGGTAATAAAAAAATAAAATTAATGCACCATTCAAAGGTTATTTAATTAAATATAAAAACACTTCAATAGGTCCTAACACTTTGAATAAGAGTTCGAAAGACTTACTTTAAACGTTATTTTGTAGCTTGTATCTGTCTTCAAATGTATGTGAAGTTTCGCTAGTATCCTGTTAGTAATAAACAAATTATGATGAAATTCAGTTCTCCACTTTGACGGTCATAATGCGCGCTTAGTTATTTGGCCTCCGATAACCCTGTATGTGAATATATAAACTAAATGATATATCAATAATTAGTTACTTAGTTCAGTTATATTCCTGTAAAATTTCAGCGTAGTACATACAATAATTAACGAGATAATAAAATAAAAGCCATTAGGAAGCGCAACACCGTGATAACCCGACCATATTAAGGTGGTTACAAAAAAGCGACCGCGCAGTACATTAGTAACCCGACCAGGGTTACTACAGTTTTACGGTTCCTTCGAGTATTATTTTAATATCTCGTTGTATGTACTACGCTGAAATTTTTCAGGAACATAACTGAACTAAGCAACTAACTATTGATGTATCATTTAGTTTATATATCCACATACAGGGTTATCGGGGGCCAAATAACTCCGCGCGCATTATGACCGTCAAAGTGGAGAACTGAATTTCATCATAATTTGTTTATTACTAACAGGATGCTAATGAATCTTCGCATACATTTGAAGACAAATACAAGCTACAAAATAACGTTTAAAGTAAGTCTTTCGAACTCTTATTCAAAGTGTTAGGACCTATTGAAGTGTTTTTATATTTAATTGAATAACCTTTGAATGGTGCATTATTTTAGTTTTTTTTATTACCCAACTAATTCAAACTAATTCTTAAGAAGTCATGTAAAAAAGTTGATAAGAATCTGCTTATCCGTTTCAGAGATCCAGCAAAACCACAAACGTTACTCCAGCAAAAACTTGAATAACATCGTAGTCGAAGGAAGAACAAATACAAAATAAGTTGCAACATTTACCTCGTCTAGATTACTAATTATATGGCTAATATTTATTTCAATATTCCCATTATAAAAATGTGCGCAACAATTACAGAAGCTGGACAACTAATTGCCTGTAACATAATTTAAATTACTATTTTCGACATTATTTTGCTGGGGTAACGCACACTACATATTGTTGGCAATCAATACCAAATACTCGGAAACAAATTGAACCCTACATTTAATACAGAGTCAGCATAGGGAAGGAAGAACTGGGGATCCAATCATCCCAGACTGGTCAAAGACCATAATCATATCGAACCAGTCTGTGAAACAGAGATCTATTTAAACTACCATCACAAATTATAGTATAAGCAAGTTTGTAAACCCCTTGAATGCTGATTGTTAGGTTTCAGTGTTTTTTGATTTGAATCCTTTCTGCTGTTTGGAAAGCTTTTTCATTTTAGATTTAAATAAATTAATATCAACTGTTGTATCTATGGGGTTATTAGGCGCATTTCCTTGCTCTTCAGGAGGTATATAGTCCTTCTGCCTCTGCTCATGCTTTGCTCTTTTAACTTGTGCTTGCTTTTCTTCTTTTTCATGTTGATTCTTTGCCTTTTTCTGTTCATCTTTGAGGAAGTATTCTCCAGTAGCCAGTTGACGGTCAATTTTACTCTCTTGTTGTGGTGGTGGGAATGGTGTATAAGGTTTCTTCTCAACTTTCTTTTTAGGTTGTTTTCGTGGGACATTTTTACTTTTAAATGTGGGTAGGAACCTATCCCAACTCTCATTTTTTAATCTTGAATCTTTCATTAGTTCTCTCTTAATCATTAAACTCTTAATGTTGTACATTGGATGAATATTTTTCATTGTGTCTTCAACAATTCGCCTCACTTGCACCAGGCCTTTGTATGGTCCTACAGCTGAAACTGTGTTTCCTTGTACTAAAACATAACATTCAGTTAATAGTTCTATAGATTTCAGAGTTACTCCATTTGGACCAATCAAACGCTGCCGTCTCTTTAAAAAAGTTTCTTTTTTACGAACAAATGAATTGATCTTTATTATGTCACATCCTATCTCATCCTCAAGAACTCTCACAGCTTGCTCAAACGGGACACTTCGTGATAGCAGTTTCATCAAATCTCTGGCCTTTACTATGATGTAAGGATCCCATGTTTTTCTTGTTGTTTTTACGGATATACTGCCTTCGATGAGGTCAAGTTCAGCAACGATGTAGTGTTCTTTTAGTACCTTTTGCACAAGCGGCCAGCATTCTTTTAAGTACTGTTCTCTGTACTTTGGAAATAGGGTTGCAAATTTACTTTCTTCTAAAAGACCATGTGGATTATCTTCGGGAGTAAATTTCGGTATTTTCATAGCCCAAGCATTATCAACTGGGCCAGGGACCTGAATATTTTCATCTATAACTTCGTTATGCATTTTTATCAGAGTTCAATACTAATATAAATTCAAAATCCACCACAATGAATTCATACATGCACGCGGGCACTAAACTAAAGTAAAGTACAAAACATAGATAATATAATACACTATACCCCAAGTACAAAAGTCACAGCAGCACAGCTAGGGTTGCAACAATATATCGCGTTACCAGTGTGACCAGATTTAAATTAGTCATTATGCTAGCAGCTCCGTCAAAATCTGCTAAACTCTTTTAAACTTTCTTTTTAAACTGCTAAAACTCTGCAGAACCGAATTAACTGTATTTTGAACGAAATTGTATAAAATAAAACAGTTTTGAATGATCACACTTCGAGTTTTACTTAGAAAAAAAAATATATTACTTAATTATATAACTTAATATTGTTATAGGCTTGCGTTTGACCGCACCTCCTTTTACATGTATGTACAGACTTTAAAATACAGAATCTGTGCAAAAATTTTGTACGAAATAATAACTAGCTATGGCAACGCTGTCCTATTGACGTGCGGTTTTGATAATTTATAAAAATAATCATAATCAAACAAACACGATAGTATTTTGGATACCTACTGGGCTACTATACTTTGTAGTTCATAACAGTATTTTGTAAGGATTGGGTAAATTCACTTACCGACTGTCCAGAATATCCAGTACCTAAAACTTTTGTGTTTCGCTGAGGTTATATGATCTTTTAAAACAGAAAGTCGTGAAACTAATTTGATATTACATAGGTACTTTACAAAAACCAGCATTGCAGTCATCATTGGCTCTCGATATCCAGGATGAACACAATGGATGCTCCTCCTACTCAGAACGATACTTCTGGTCATATTTTATTTTCATTCTTACTGCACTTGCACACACAACACAAACAACTACGAAAAAATTGCACTCTACATACAACTCAAGGAAAATACACATGAGCGGTGAGTTCCCCTAAAATAGAGTAAGTACTAAAGGGCTCCCAGTACAATAAGAAAAATTAGACAAATTGAATTCTGCAAAATTTATGTTAAGGTTCCATTAGATTCTGCTAAAAACTGCCAACTTTTTCTAATCTGCGGCATAATATGCTAAGCCCTAAATTAGGGGTCAAATACTGCTAAAATGGCAAAATTCTGCTAAATCTGGTCACACTGCGCGTTACCGATAATATCGACCCCAAAATATCGATATTTATATCGATATGTTAAAATCATTGATATCGATATCGAAAAACCGAAAATATCGATATCGAAAAACCGAAAATATATATTTGTTAAAAACGGTGTCCCCTTGTTTCGCAGACAAAAATTTCATAGAATTTCGTTTCCCAGAAAATGTTTCATATAATATATTTTATCTCGTATTTTTATTACGACTATTATTGTTTCAAAGACTATTTATTTTACTTCAATGAAAAATATTTCACAAAAACACGATTCAATGAATAATTAATCACATTTTTTTTGTTTAACAAACTTATCAAACAGTAGAATTATTTTTTAATGAATAAGTATATAAATAGACAATAACAAAAATGATGTCTTAAAAAGTCAATAAGTTGTGCTACAAAAGTATAATGACAGAAACGAATCGCTGCGAAACCGACTCCACGTAATCTTGTCTGCCCTACCCTTAGAGTGTAATTTAAATCTGCGTAAGCGTGGATGGGCGAGGCGGCCCGCGAGCTGCGGAGCAGGTGGTTTTAACGCGGTGGTGGGCGTGAATACCATCTGCGACGATAAGGTCGCATGGGACCGCCGGAGCTCCGCAACGCCGGAGCCGTGACAGAAACTATGCGTATATGATATATGCCTATGATATGCCTGCTGCATGTTGCATGCTCGCTTGCATGATGCATGCTTGCTTGCATGATACATGCTTGCTTACATGCTGTATGCTTGCTTGCACGCTGCATGCTTGCTTGTACGCTGCATGCTTGCTTGTACGCTGCACGCTTGCTTGCACGCTGCATGCTTGCTTGCATGCTGCATACTTGCTTGCACGCGCCATGCTTGCTTGCATGCTGCATGGTTGCTTGCACGCTGCATACTTACTTGCATGCTGCATGGTTGCTTGCACGCACGCGCAGTAGGTTTGGTTAGAACTGAGACTCCTATTCTTGGGAACAAGTTTTATATTAAATAAAAAATATAAGCATAAAGAATATTTTGATATTATGATTATGATTATTCTAACAATAAATTTAATGTGAAACAAAAATCAATGATTTAAAAATCTTGAAAGTAAGTATTCTGCGTATTGATTATTCTATGAAACGAAATTATTAGAAAAAAATTATGTGAAACGAAATTCTATAAAACTATTAGCTATGAAACAACGTACAACCGTTAAAAACATTGAAATTTTTATTTAAGCATATTTTATTTGTATTTATTTTACCTGCTATTACTATCTGAATCTAATCAAATATAAATAACTATTGCAACAACTGCAAATGCAATTTTACAATCAACGTTATTTATTTTGTTACAAAGATAAATTTAAAAAGTTTGCACACAGCAAAGATGCTATTCAACAAAATATGGGCGTATATTTTGTAAGATATTTGATGTTAGGTGTTAGAAAACACAAAACAGTGTCGCAGGAGACCCGCCTTAAGTAATCATATTTGACATGAAAAATATTTATGTGATTATTATCTTCGCTGTGTGCTTGCTATTACTTTTTTCATCTATCTTTGTAACAAAATAAATAACTTTGATTGTAAATTGCTTTTGATTACCCTAATTTTTACAGAGATATAAAAATAGTGAAAATATCGATAGTATCGATAATTATCGCGTTGGTATGGCCGATATATCGAATATCGATATTTATCTGCCTTCGATATAAATATCGATATTTATATCGATATTTCAAAAGACTTTCATCCCTAAACACAGCACATAAACAGCAGATAATATATACAGATTGACACAGACAAGACAGATGTCCACACTACGTCAGACAGACAGTCACAGAAGATCAAAGAGTTAGTACAGACAGCAGAACATATTATTAAGGCTCTCGCACACAGGCGGGTTTTTATCGGTTGATAATACCGGATGTGTTTTGCGATATTGCGTTCCGAATCCTTGCACACAGCTGAGTTTTTATTAGAGATTAAACGAACTTACCTGTGAGTGAAGTTCGATCCTAATTATATAAAGGCTTCGTCCGAAAAGATTAGCATTTTAGACACATGTAGTTGTTTGTGACACATGTAAGTTTGGGAGCCGGAGCTCCAACCGGCAGTTTTTCTAATTTGGTCAATATTAACACCTAACCTTTGTGCAGCAGATGTGGCAGCATGCCGAGTGCTATGCGCAGTGAACGTGGAAGTATCAATTCCGCTTAAAAGTTAGGGTATGTTTTATTCATCTAGATAAAGTTTGTGCACCAACCGACATAAGAGGCTTTTTAAAACTGATAAATAAAGTATCTGCATTGAGACGAAGTCCTTCAGTCATTTCGAGGTAAGAAAGTATGGCTTTAGCTGGACAAATCTCTGGTTTTTTGACAAAAAAAGGAATTACTAACAAGGGATGAGATGCTCCGATTCTAGATGTTTTTATTAGGTCAGGAATTTTAATTTTAATTTCTGTTGGAAACTTTTCAATATTAGAAGTTTTTATTTTTGATAATGTTTGCACCCTATGTGCAGTAACCAGAGATAACAAAGTAATCAATTTTTTAGACATTTTTTCAAGGCTTAGTTCTCTAGTAGGGTACCATTTTTCTAGATAATTTAATACCAGAGATGTGTCCCAGGTTTCGGCATATTTAGGTAGCGGGGGTCTAGAACGAAACACCCCTTTAAAGAATCTTTTAATATCTTCATTTCCGGGAATATTTTCTTTACTAATTAAACTATCAGGTGAATTCAAACGCAAGCCTATATAATAGTAAAAAAAAAAAAAACTTAAAGCTGACCGGTATGAATTTAACGTTCCGTTGGGCACCCTCATTATATGCAATCGTTAAAAAGTTCATAATATTAGGAATAGATACCTCGTACATGTTCAATTTATTCTCATTACAATAAATGAACCACTTTTTATAGCACCCTCCATATTGCCTGTAAGAGTTATCCGAGAGAGAGTTAAGTACTATACCCATAGATGGAAGTGTGGAAGTGAATACCTCTTCTTATCATCGCCTTACGGAACGGATAAGATCCCTGCCACCAGGGTAATGTTGTTGCACATTTGGCGGCAGCTGAAATAAGTTGATAATATTAAATTTTCAGTAGCCTTAAATATTAGCAATTCTGATACTAAAAGCCTTTTAAACAATGGGTACCATGGTTGTGTTGGCCAGTGTGGAACAACCATTAAACCCTTGGCGTTATCAGTCTGAATTTTTCGTAGTGATTTAAATATCATAGTGAAGGGAGGGAACATATAAAAATAAAATTCTGACCATGATATTGTAAAAGCATTAGCAGCATACGCATCTGGATCTCGATGCCAGGAGACGTATCTTGGACATTTATTATTTAACCGACTGGCGAACAAGTCAATATTTGGGAAACCAAATTTTGTACATATTTTATGATAGGCATAGTCTGCAAGTTGCCACTCAATATCTGGATGCGTACGTCTTACTCCCGGTCTGCTTCAAAGTTCTCTGAAGAACTAACATATGAAGCGAAAACATACAGATTTTTGTGTTCGCACCATTGCCAAAGTTGCTTCGTGACATCTGTCAAATGGGGGAACTGAATGCCTACCATCCTGTTATTGTAGGAAATGGCGGTAGTATTGTCAATACGAAGAAGAATTTGGGAGTTAGACAGATCTTTACCAAATATTTTAAGGCCAATGTAAGCAGCCATAATTTCTAAATAATTGATATGTTGGCTGAGTTCATCATCTCTCCACAAACCATTAGCTCTTTGAGCACCACACGCAACACCCCAACCCGTTGTTGAGGCATCAGAAAAATTCAAGGTCATATTTATCCATTTTAATTTTACAAACAGAATGGTCGATAGCGTGATTCCACCATTCAAAGTCTGATTTTAATGAATTTGGTTTATTCATAATTGTCTCATTATTATTATTTGTATTTTTTAAATTAAGGTATTTACATCTTTCAAATAATTTTGTATAGAGCCAGCCGTACTCCACTGCTGGGCAGGCAGACTCCAAAAGGCCAACAAAACTAGCGAAAGCTCTGATTTTGCATTGTTTTAATTTTGATATATTTTTAATTTCTAATTTTACTCTATTTATTTTTTCTTTTGGTAAAGTGACTTGAAATTTGTTTGTATCTAAGACATATCCTAAATATCTGCAAGTGTGAGAAGGATTTAAATTACTTTTTTCCTTGTTTATAATAAAACCAAGGCTCGTGAGAAGCTTTTTGGTTTTCTGCAGGTTTTTAGAACATGTTTGATGATCATGACCAATAAGGCAGATGTCATCTAAATATATTGTAGATAAGCCACGTGTTCTCAATAATTTCATTACTGTTTTCATAATCTTTCTAAATACAAAAGTAGCAGTATTCAAACCAAAAGGTAAGATATTAAATTCATAAATACAATGCTCAAACTGGAACCTGAGATATTTTCGATAATTTTTATCAATCTTAGAATAGAATAGAATAGAATAGTTTATTTGTTTGTTAAACATAGGTATATATATAAAAAAGATCTTAAACATTTGAATAGTGCGCTATGCTTTGCCAATAATGACATACAACTATTATTATTTTCTTGCATTATATTACATATCTATACAATTATAATTAGCTAAGGTAGTACGAAGTGTTTTAAATTATTACCATTAACACCAAAACTATTAAACATTCTATTAATTATTACATTAAGGACAATATTACATTATTATAAGCATTATTACATTAAGATTATTATTATATTTAGATATACATGTTTGATAATTATTACATTTCAGATTAATTATTAATTCACATATAAAATAATGATCATCAAGTAATGATATAATTACAGTACATTGATTAATTATTTCAAATTAGAAGATTAGTTTCTAATGCAAAAAAACAACAAAATATATTACAAAGATTTGTCATTAAGGAACTCATCAAGAGAGTATTATCATTTTTCAATCAATAACCCGTTAAGTGATTTTTTGAATTTATGTTTTGGCAAGTATTTTATTTCCTCGGGTATTTTGTGGTAAATTTGGGGAGCAATTCCGAAGAAACTCTTTTTCATTAAGGCAGTTTTACATTTCATAAGGCTCAAACTATTCACGTATTGAGCACGCATGGGTGTTTTCTTTGACAATTTCTTAAATAAATGTGGATTTGTTTTTACGAAAAATGCTGTTTCCAAGATGTACAGAGCTGGTAAAGGTAATATTTTAAATTTCTTAAAATAAGGAATGCAGCTGTCAGTCTGTTTTAAACCACACATTGATCGTATACATCTTTTCTGCATTCTGAACACGAGTTCCCTATTTGTTGATTGTCCCCAAAAAATTACACCATATCGTAAAACCGAGGCCACAAGTCCATGATACGCTGTTAATAGAGTATCAATATTTACTTTTTTTGATAACTGAAATAGCACATATGATGATTTACTTAATCGCTTGCAAATTTCTTCCAAATGCGGTTTCCAAGATAATTTACTATCTATGGTTATGTCTAAGAACTTTGCATTATTGGTTTCTTCTATTCTAAAATCATTATAAGCAATATTAACAGCTGGATTCTCGATCCGTTGGTAGAAATGCATCACTTTAGTTTTATTTAAATTAATTATTAGATTGTTATCATTAAGCCAATTTATTATTTTACATAAAGAATTATTAATGTCAGTTTGATAGTTGTTAGGATTATTGCACTCTACAATCGCCGTACTATCGTCCGCAAAGAGCACCATTTTTTGTTCGGTTGCTTTTGGAAGGTCATTTATATAAATTAGAAATAGCGGGGCCCCAAGGACACTACCTTGAGGTACGCCGAATCTTATGAGCCTTGCTTTGGAGATATATGTTGTCTCTAATTTACTGCGGGGACAAATTCTAGATATTTCCGTACACTGAAGTCTATCGCTTAGGTATGACTCCAGAAGTTTAAGGATATTTCCTCTAATGCCATAACAGTGTAATTTTTGCAGTAAAATTGTATGGTCAACAAAATCAAACGCCTTCGTCATATCTGTATATATAGCACAGATATGATTTCTTTTATCGACACATGACATGACACTAGACAATAGATCGAACAATGCCATATTAATATTAATATTTTTTCTAAATCCTTTTTGTTGATTGCAAAATAGTTTAAATTTTTCGAAATAAGCGTAAATAGAATTGCAAATTACTTTCTCAAGTATTTTTGAAAACACAGGAATTTTAGCAATGGGTCTGTAATTTTTTACGTCAGTCTTGTCGTTTCTTTTAAAAAGGGGTTTAATAATTACTTTTTTTAAACTGGTTGGAAATACACCATCAGAAATGCACAGATTGATAATATGTGAAAGTAGTGGTGCTATTATCTCCTTGACATGTTTTATCACCTTTGTTGAGATGCCATCGTAACCAACAGTAGTTGTGTTTTTTAAACTATTTATTATTTGAATGATGTCATCAGCTGTAACAGGTAACATAAAAAGTGACTGTGATGTCAGATTTTCATTTGCAAGTTTGTTCTTTGACACACCATTTGTTTGAATATTATTCTCAACAGACTCAATAAAATAATCATTAAATACATTTGCGATGTCAATGGGGTTTGTAAAAGTCAAGTTATCTTTGGTTATTGTAAGAATTGATTCTTGAGGCAGATTGAATTTGGATTTGTTTATTATTTGCCACGCTGCTTTTTGTTTATTTTGTGCATTGTTTATATGATGGTTATTTTGAGTTTTCTGAGTAAGTCTAATTATTTTTCTATATAGTGCGGAATAATTTTTGAAAACAAGTTTATTTGTTGAATTAGGTCGAAGTCTATAAGCCCAGAGTAGTTGTCTCTGTTTTTGGCTACATAACTTAATTCCACGAGATAACCATTTTGTCTTTTTACTAGTTTTTATAGTCACAATTTTTTCCGGAAAACATAAACGATAAAATAGTAAAAATTCATCTATAAAGTTTTCATAGGACTCATTTGCTTCTTTAGCCTCGTATGTTTGCAAGAAGGATCCTCCTCGTTTACACTTCGGAACACTTCAAGTAACTTTTGAATTTAGCTAAATTATCAACAGAAATGTCCTGTTTTTTAGTTTTCCAGTGTTTTAAGGTGCACACTTTATTAATAGGTACTTTAAGTGATTGAGCTGTGTGGTCCGAAAGAACTAAATCCAATACATCCGCTTTCCATCCCTGTCGGTACGAGTGTGCAAAGTTGTCGATGCAGGAGTTACCACTTAGTCTGGTTGGTTTTTTGAGTGTAAGTTTCAGATTATATTGTAGGAGGAAGTATTCAAATTCTAATGCACTTTTATTTCTTTTTAGAATATCGATATTGAAATCTCCAGTTAAAATTATCTTTTTACTTTTAAGTGAACGAATATTGCGCAAAATATTATCCATCCTTTCGTAGAACACATTATAATTGTATTTGGGTATTCTATAAATGCATACAATGATAATGTTATGGGGTATTATTTCGATACCACAGCATTCGATAACGCCGGTCACTGACTGCTTAGCTATATCTGGGAATTCCTTATAACGTAATCCTGCTCGAACAAAAATACATGTTCCTCCTCGTTTAGTATTTCGTGAAAAGAAGGCAGCTAGGCAATAATTGGATAAGTGCAGTATATTTTCGTAACCTGACTCGACAAAATGTTCAGTGATACAGATAATATCGATATTGGTTCCGTTAGTAACAAGCTCTTCTAATTTAATTGTTAGTAGATCCAATTTATTCATAAGACCTGCTATATTTTGGTGGAGAATGTTAAGGTAATTACTACAGAAAAAGCTGCGAACTGTTTTTTAATTGTGTATCGGTTAGCGACGCAGGTATTGATTTTTGGGAACAATCAGCCTCTGACGGGTCGTATATTGTATTTAGGTCTAGGATAAGATTTTCCAAATCTTTTAAAACTATATTTATGCCTTTGTTATTCAAACTCCCGTATCGTGGACTATAGGTGTCATAAGTATAGGGAAGATTGAAGTTGGAGTCCAATAGATACGCATACTTATAAGTTTCCACATCCATATAAATTAAATTATTAAAGGTATCAATTCGACTGTTAAACATAATATTGCTATTAATCATATATTTGAATCTTGGCAGGCATATTATAAAATTAGTATGGTTTAGAGTTAGCAATTTTTCGCGGATAAACGTAACAAGTTCTATATAGTTATGTGTTTTCTTAAAATCTTCCTCACCAATATATACTACTCAAAATAAAATAAGGGCCACAAGGTATTTTGTCTGTACCATGAAAATAATAAAACCAATATATATTTTTTGTCTCGATAACGAAAACTAATGTTGTTTTTACCATGTAGACCAATACATTTATTCAAATAATAATGATTAAAAAGTTTATTTGCTTTTGAAAGAAAAAACACATTTTAGGTTAAAAATTAAAACAACGTAAAGTTACTGAAAACAAAAGAAAATACTCCACGCTCATCTTTTAGTAACGGGTATGCCCTCCTCGTTTAGCTACGCACTCCTGAAGAATGGAGTGCATGCTCTCAATCAAATGCCTGACATTTTCCATTGGAATCTCTTCCCAGGTCCTTTTCACAGCGTTGATGAGTTGCTGTTGGTTGTGGATTTCCTGATCACCGTCTCTAACTCTTCGTTTCAACTGATCCCACATGTGCTCTATTGGATTTAAGTCCGGACTGTTCGCCGGCCACGGCAAGACTTGAATTTGAGAGTCTTCCAGTACAAACCGAGTCGCTTGAGCCGTGTGTGCACGAGCATTGTCTTGCATCAAGATGAATCCAGGACCCGCTCGCTGTGCAAATGGGATCACATGTGGTCTGACAACTTCCTCAATATACCGCTGAGCAGTAACAGTACCCTCATTTAAAATAGCGAGCTCAGTTTTGCCGTGTAAGCTTATCCCGCCCCAAATCATTACATTTGGACCACCAAAACGATCGACTTCATGGATGCAGGCTTCTGAAAATCTCTCGCCGCGTCTTCTCCATACTCTAATACGCCGATCGTCGTTAAAAAATTTAACTTTGCATTCGTCTGTGAAGAGCACCATAAAAAAATAAATTACACCAAAATGAAAAAAATACCTCGTGGCTAGGGCTTGCATTCGAACATTCGAATATTCGAATTATTCGAATAATCAACTGTTTCAAATATTCGAATAGAAATTTTACGATATTCGAAAATTCGACCGATTCCTAGAAAACAAAACTCTACAATCTGATGTGCACACAAAATTCAACGTTCATGCACGCCGTCCAAACAAGGTCAACGATCAACGTCGTGTTGTGTTTGACTGAGAAAGACGTGTGCGTTACCCCAGCAAAATAATGTCGAAAATAGTAATTTAAATGTTACAGGCAATTAGTTGTCCAGCTTCTGTAATTGTTGCAAACATTTTTAAATTTGTTGCACATATAGATTTTGAGTTATTCCACAAAAACATTTCCTGCTGGGGTAACGTTACCGCAGCCAGACATTTTCTTTTATAATGGGAATATTGAAATAAATATTAGCCATATAATTAGTAGTCTAGACGAGGTAGATGTTGCAACTTATTTTGTATTTGTTCTTCCTTCGACTGCGATGTTATTCAAGATTTTGCTGGAGTAACGTTTGTGGTTTTGCTGGATCTCTGAAACGGATAAGCAGATTCTTATCATCTTTTTCACATGATTACTTAAGAATTAGTTTGAATTAGTTGGGTAATAAAAAAACAAAATTAATGCACCATTCAAAGGTTATTGAATTAAATATAAAAACACTTCAATAGGTCCTAACACTTTGAATAAGAGCTCGAAAGACTTACTTTAAACGTTGTTTTGTAGCTTGTATCTGTCTTCAAATGTATGTGAAGTTTCATTAGTATCCTGTTAGTAATAAACAAATTATGATGAAATTCAGTTCTCCACTTTGACGGTCATAATGCGCGCTTAGTTATTTGGCCTCCGATAACCCTGTATGTGAATATATAAACTAAATGATATATCAATAATTAGTTACTTAGTTCAGTTATATTCCTGTAAAAGTTCAGCGCAGTACATACAATAATTAAAGAGATAATAAAATAAAAGCCATTAGGAAGCGCAACACCGTGACAACCCGACCATATTAAGGTGGTTACAAAAAAGCGACCGCGCAGTACATTATGCTACCTTCTTAAATATGTAGGATAGGTTTACAAGTTTAGTACGGATGTGTACACTAGTGTTTTGAATTTGTGTTATTCAATTTTATTTACAGGTAAAATAATAGTTTCAATAAAACTTTCAAAATATTGATAAAACTTTAAAACAATCACAGGTAGCAATACTGTTCTTATGGCATTTTCCATTACTTTTTAAATTTTACTTTACACTTTGTCTTTAGTAATACAAATCTCTACTTTTAAAATATAAATTAAGATTTAAAACCATCGCAGAAAATAACAGATATAGAATAATTGTTTTAATTTCACATTATGCCTACTAATACTTACATATATCGTTTAAAAATCACAAAGTGATGGTAATATACTATAACATCACAATGTAAGTAGTAAAGTGCTTACAGTAAGCACCACTGTTTTATAGTCTAATTTCAAATATCACAATAGTTTTTCCTAGCTAAATACGGATAGTTGTATTCTAAAAATGACTTAAATTATTTAAAAATCACATCGAATATTGAACAGTGTACGCGTCTGTACCGAACTTGTAAGGTGTATTATACTAAACATTTTAGAAGGTAGCATAATGTACTGCGCGGTCGCTTTTTTGTAACCACCTTAATATAGTCGGGTTATCACGGTGTTGCGCTTCCTAATGGCTTTTATTTTATTATCTCGTTAATTATTGTATGTACTACGCTGAAATTTTACAGGAATATAACTGAACTAAGTAACTAATTATTGACATATCATTTAGTTTATATATTCACATACAGGGTTATCGGAGGCCAAATAACTAAGAGCGCATTATGACCGTCAAAGTGGAGAACTGAATTTCATCATAATTTGTTTATTACTAACAGGATACTAATGAAACTTCACATACATTTGAAGACAGATACAAGCTACAAAACAACGTTTAAAGTAACTCTTTCGAGCTCTTATTCAAAGTGTTAGGACCTATTGAAGTGTTTTTATATTTAATTAATTAACCTTTGAATGGTGCATTAATTTTGTTTTTTTTATTACCCAACTAATTCAAACTAATTCTTAAGAAGTCATGTGAAAAAGATGATAAGAATCTGCTTATCCGTTTCAGAGATCCAGCAAAACCACAAACGTTACTCCAGCAAAATCTTGGATAACATCACAGTCGAAGGAAGAACAAATACAAAATAAGTTGCAACATTTACCTCGTCTAGACTACTAATTATATGGCTAATATTTATTTCAATATTCCCATTATAAAAGAAAATGTCTGGCTGCGGTAACGTTACCCCAGCAGGAAATGTTTTTGTGGAATAACTCAAAATCTATATGTGCAACAAATTTAAAAATGTGCGCAACAATTACAGAAGCTGGACAACTAATTGCCTGTAACATTTAAATTACTATTTTCGACATTATTTTGCTGGGGTAACGCACACGAGAAAGACTGTGTTGTGTTTGTGTCCAAGGTTGAAAAACAAAACAAGATTAGTTTATTTTGATAAATATGGTTTATTTTAAAACATTTTAAGCATTTGTTTCTAATTTTTGCGAATATTATATTAGAATAACATTGTGGTGTAGTAATATTTAATATTATCAGTACAATTAAGTTGACCATTAAAATTCTTCCAAAAAAATACGTTGATTATTGTGTTAGCTATGTTATTTGATGAAACTAGTTGATTATTTGCAGTTTAATGTTAGCTATTCTAATCCTTTGTGTTCTTATAACAGAAAAAAAATATTTTAATTGTTTTTTAACATTGCGTTAGCTTTAAATAGTACCTATTATTTTGATTTAGAGAATAAAGACTATTTAGAAATTTAAGAACATGATTTCTATAAAACTTAATTTTTTTATTTAATATTCGAACAATATTCGAATTATTCGAATATACCCCAAAAAAATATCGAATATTCGAATTGCAAAATTGTCGAATATTTGCAAGCCCTACTCGTGGCCCTTATTTTGTTTTGAGTAGTTGATATGTATTGGGGTGAAAGAGAAAAGAAACAACCGTCTAACTTGAACGCTAGTTTATTACTGGCATAAAGGGCGCGCGGCGCGCGCGTCGCTCGCGCAAGCATCGTATACATAAATATGTATCACTCCTTCACACTTAGATTTTGGAACCTGGTGACAATATATAATACTCTCTTAAATAAATAAATAAAACGAATTATACTATCAAAATACAAAGCAATAGGTATCTTAAAAGTATTTCTTATAGTCTACTACCTTCCTATTGCGTTTTTGGCGCGGAAGGTCGGGTGATGGTGCGCACGGTACTTGAACATTACTTTCCTCTGTACCTTGAGACTGATTGTCCTCGGACACAACTACCTCGGGCTGCTGTGCCGGTGACGGCGGCAAAGACAAATTATCAGCGGCCCCTCCCTCACTCTCAATAGCCTCACAGTCACCCCATTCCTCTCCATCACCATCATCTACCGCACATTCCGCATTTTGTGTTGCTGGTGCGATACAAGACTCAGTCGCCACAGGTGAACTGACGGGCTGATTACTACCTGTATACTTCAGCAACTGATCGACATGCCTTATACAGTGTTTTTCTAAGTCATTAACATAAATTTTGTACATTTTATTTCCTATTCTATTTTTTATTATTCCTAACTGCCATGTTTCTTTCCGTGCGCTGTACCATCGGGTCCAAACCGCATCGCCAGCCATAAATTGTCTTTTCCCGGGTTCCGCTGTAGTATCAACGTGCGTAGCTTCGCTTGATGGTACCACTAAATCGAGACGAGATCGTAGGTTTCTACCAAACATTAATTTTGCTGGCGTTTCCCCAGTGGTACAATGCACGGTATTTCTATAATTAAACAAATAGCCTAACAACAATTCATTGATTTGATACAGTGGTAAATTATCTTTTATAATACATTTTAGCATTTTTTTACAGGTTCTTACCGAATTTTCGGCTTGTCCGTTACTGGGCGGATGATAAATGGGCGTTGTCATGTATTTGATACCATTAGCAGAGCAAAACGTCTTGAACTCGTCAGAATTTATTTTGACGTCATTATCTGATACTAACAAATTCGGTATACCAAAAGTTGAAAAAATTCCCTTGAGTTTAGTTATCAGAGCCTTAGTTGAAGTACCGTTATGCATGTGCAGACATTCTACCCATTTACTGAAAGAATCTACAACCACGAGATATACCCTCTGCCCTACCGTCATATAATCGATGTGCACGCGCTGCCAGGCGGCGGCGGCGGCCGGCCAAGGCGCGGGGGGGTCGCGGGGCGGCGCGGGCCGCACGCTCGCACATGTGCCGCAGGACCCTATCCAACGCTCGATGTCACCGTCGATACCGGGCCACCACATCCTACTTCGTGCATTACTTTTAGTTTTAATGATACCTAAATGAGTGTCGTGCAATTCACGTAGCATTTTATCTCTTAGTTTAGGCGGAATAATAATTCTATGACCCCTAAAAAGGCAACCTTTTTCGTATTGCAAATCAGACTTGCATTGGAAATATGGTAAAATAGACTTACACATTATTTTGCGAGGCCATCCTTTTAGCATGTACCGAATAACGGTTTGGATCACCGCGTCGCTCTGCGTTGCCTGCGTTATGTCGTGTGTCGTAGTAGCGGGTGACGCTTCATCTAAAAACTTGAGCGCGTAATAGGTATCTACATCTACATTATTATCGGTGTCTACCGACTTGTCTGTGCATTTCAAAGGGGCCCGGGAAAAATAATCTGCCACTAAATTATTTTCACCGGATACATACTGCACTATATAATTATATGCCGATAAAGTAATAGCATATCTCTGCAGTCTTAGAGCTGTCGTTACTGGTATACCCGTCTTGCTATTCAAGATGGAGACCAGAGGCCTA
The DNA here is from genome assembly GCA_947361185.1 of Charanyca ferruginea. NCBI lineage: Eukaryota > Metazoa > Arthropoda > Insecta > Lepidoptera > Noctuidae > Charanyca > Charanyca ferruginea. The sequence goes on from OX376070.1 coordinate 10,993,270, forward strand.
TGATCGGTTTTTAAAATAAAAGGCTCACTGCGACCGTACAGATACTGGTGGAACCTTTTCACACCAAATATGATAGCGGTCGCCTCTTTCTGTATCTGACTATAGTTTCGCTCGCTAACGGTAAGTGAGCGAGATGCATACGCGAGCGGTCGCTCGCTCGCGTCGTGCTGGCCGCGCTGCGAGAGCACGGCGCCGAGCCCGCTCGGGCCCGCGTCCACCGTGAGCACGAGCTGCGCCGTCGGCTCGAAGTGCGCCAGTACGCGCTCCGAGGCTAGTTCACGGCGCACTGCCAGCATAGCTTGCCGTTGCCTATCTCCCCACTCCCAGGGCACATCGCTCCGTAGTAGTTCGTGGAGTGGACTGAGTAGTGACGAAGCATTAGGAATAAAATTCCTATAATAATTAACAACGCCCAAAAATCTTTTAACTTCGGTGACGTTGGTCGGCTCGGGTGCGCTTAATATTGCCTTGACTTTATCTGGACTAGTCATTAGACCCGCTTTACTAATTACGTAGCCTAGGTAAAGTACACTTGGTTTAAAAAATTGGCATTTGTCTTTTTGAAGACGTAGACCGGCATCGCTTAGTCTACCTAAAACTTCCTTTAGCTTTTCCATGTGTGACTTCCTATCGGGACCCGTAATACAAATGTCATCCAGCCAGACACTGACTCCGTCTATTCCCGCTAAAAGTGTCTCCATGGACTTTTGAAAAATAGCGGGTGCATTAGCTAGGCCGTAAACTAAACGAGTATATTTGAATAGTCCTTTATGAGTATTTATTGCCGTTAGTTCCTGTGATGACTCTTCGAATATAAATTGATTGTAAGCATTTTTTAGATCAATTTTACTGTATAGCTCGCCCCCTCCAATCTTAGCAAAAACCTCTTCAATCCTGGGTAAGGGGTATTTCTCAATTACAAGGTCTTTATTAAGTGTTACCGAAAAATCTCCCGCGATCCTGACTTGGCCGTTTTCCTTTAACACCGGCACTATTGGAGTTGCATATTGCGCGTGATTTATTGACACTAAAATACCTAAACCTACTAACCGCTGTAATTCTTGTTCGACCTTATCTTTTAGGGCAAAGGGTACTGTTCGTGGCTTAAAAAACTTCGGGACTGAGTTTTCTTTAAGTTGTAGAGTAACTTTAAATTTATTAAATGAGCCCAGCTCATCTCGCCACAGATCGGGATATTTTTCAAGCAATTCCTGTACATCTTTATCGCTACTTACTAAAGAGTTAATGTTAGTTGTAATTATTAAATTAAATGCGGACATGAAATCTCTGCCTAACAATGGAGGACCTCCATTCTTAACTACGAAAACTTTAATATTTCTTTGTAATTTATTAAATTTGGCTTTAACAGTGAAAAATCCTAATGGAGAGATTTTATGTCCATTGTATAAGCACATTTTCACATTGCTGTTTTGTAGCTGGAATTGCGAGAACTTTTTGAAATAAATATTATCTGAAATTACAGTGCTGCCCGATCCTGAATCTAATTCCATTTTAATTAATTGATTCCCTAAAACTAATTCAATTTCAATAGGCTTATCAGCCGCGTACCTTATGTTAAAATTGTGACACTCCTCACATCCCTTGTCCTGGGGCTGGTTGCCACTGCTACCTTCATTTGAGTCAACATGATAAACACGACTGTTTTTTGAATTACCGCACACTTTTTTTAAATGTCCTTTTACACCGCACTTTTGACACGTATAACCCTTATAACGACACTTTTCACTCCTATGATTTTTCATGCCGCAAACCTCGCAACGATCCGTATCGCGGCGAGCTGCTGTATCAGCACCACTTGAGCCACCTCCACGGCTACCTTGACCCTGGAACTTCGCTCGGTATACTGGTTCCTCCTTTATAGGAATAGCTTCCGCGCTGCTGCTTAACAAGGCTCTTGCCTCCTTGGCACACGCTGCCTGCTCCGCCAATTCTATAGCTCGCGACAACGTGAGCGTCGACGGGTTTTGCTCGAACAGCTTGTCGCGTTCTGGACCCGCACTCAGGCCGAGGACGAAACGATCTCTCAAATTCGTTTCCAGAGCGGTGCCGAAGTCGCAGTAAGTCGCTAGACCTCTTAATCGCGCCGCCCATTCTCCTACGGTTTCGCCTGTTGTTCTGCTGGCGGCAAAAAATTTCGCCTTGTCCACAAATGAGCACTTTTTTGGCTTGAAATGGTTGTCGAGTAATCCAACTAGGTCTTCATAGCTCAGCGTTTCCAACTCCCTTGGAAACGCTAGGTTAAGTACTAGACGATACGTCTCCTCTGTAAGATGGCAGAGTAATATTCCACTCTTCACATCGTTCTTAACGCCGTTTATCTTCAAAAACTGCGTTAATTTGCCCTTATAAATTTGCCATTCGCTGGTTTTATGGTCAAATGAAGTCAGATTTCCGAGAAACGCGTTCATTTTTGCTACGAGTAGGTACTCGTTACACACCTCGTCGCCAATGATATGTATTGGGGTGAAAGAGAAAAGAAACAACCGTCTAACTTGAACGCTAGTTTATTACTGGCATAAAGGGCGCGCGGCGCGCGCGTCGCTCGCGCAAGCATCGTATACATAAATATGTATCAGTAGTATATATAATACAGTAGTCATTTTGTGTAAAGTTACGTACTTTTTTAACAATATTGTCTAAAATACATTTTAATCCACATTTAGGTATACGATAATAACACATATTATAATTACACAGGTGAGTTTTTTCACTCATTGTGTACAATCGGTTAGAGGTTTCACTACTCAGAATACAAATTTGATGTTTTACAGGCGGTGGCGATGCATTGTTTTTACCCGACTACGGCAAAGCCAAAGGAGGGTTATGATTTTGACAGGCTATGTATGTATGTATGTATGTATGTTCATCTGTTCGCTCATAGCTCCTAAACCACTTATCAGAACTGAACAAATGAGGTATCGTTAGAAGCGTCTTGATTGTCCGCTGGTTATATGACGTGTCACCGAATCCAATGTGGCGCCCTCTGGCGGACCAAAAAACCAAGATAAAAAAAAAATGAAGACAAGCATATCGTGTTTGGTATCATTGGAAAGGGGTTCACTAGTACTATTCAAATATAAAATATTTAGATGTGACTTGTCACAAATTATTTAAAAAAAGGAAAGATTACCAAATGAATTAAGATACGCATTCCGTGTTTAGTATCATTAGAAAGGGGTTCACTAGTACCTTTTAAATATATAATACTTAGCTGTGACTCCAAAATGGTTTAAATAAAAAAAAAAAATAAGTTTAAAAACTAAAACCCGACTACAACAAAAAGTGATCTAAAAAGTACGAAACAAGAAAATATTTCACACAGAAATCAAGACATAGGTACAAAATGGTCAAGGTAAGCCGTGGTTGCATGCCATTATAATTCATGTTCATCGCACTCTTATGGGATACAGGCATGCAACCACGGCTTACCTTGACCATTTTGTACCTATGTCTTGATTTCTGTGTGAAATATTTTCTTGTTTCGTACTTTTTAGATCACTTTTTGTTGTAGTCGGGTTTTAGTTTTTAAACTTATTTTTAGTAATACCGTTGGACGAAGTACTGTTTTTAGAGTTTATAGTATCGATATCCGTTGAAGGCGTGCAGAGGTTTCCCATAATTTCTGAAGTCTGTGTCTGTATTGCCTGCGTACGTCTGGTTATGTTCTTCTTTGATGGTTTCCTTTTAATTGGACTACTAGCAACTGTATTGTTATTCTTATTTTCCTTCATTAAATCAGAATTTATTTGCTTCAAACTATTATTTTCCGTTGTCAATAATTCTATTTTCTGATGTGCTGTTTTTAATTGAGACATAAGATTTTCTATCTCAGACTTTAAAATATTTATTTGTTTTTCATCCTCATCTTCTGAAATTTCTGGCATACTGTTTGAAGTACAGTCCAGTGTATTGGAAATATTGCTGTCGATGTTAGGGTCTGATGTGGTACGGGTGCGCCGGAACGTAATATTTTCTACGACGTTTTCTAAAAAATTCATGGTGGTTCTCTGGTCACTTTTTCAAAAGTTTAATATTCAACGTGAGGGTGGCGCCACCTCTGAGGTTCAGAAGTATACTGGGCGCACTGTATACTAAAGACATGCAAAAAATGTGTCATGCAATTGTCACTGGAACGCAAACATTGACTGCGTGTTTGTATGGTTGGTAGCACTGACCGTGTATTGCAAATTCAAATTATTTTCCACTCGTAGGACTTACACGGTTAAGTGGTTCGCACAACCGTGAGAATCCCGTGCACTCGCGAGTTAGTCACTATGACGGGGCACTTTAAAAACGTTTATTCGTATATTTGTTATGGTCTTATTCTTCGGTTTACATTTCAAAAAATAGCGAGAACACTTACAGGGAGAAATGCACTTATACTATATTTGTTGTTTGTGGAGAAATACACGAATTGGCAGAAGATAATTAATTTTTAGACTTTATATAGTAAGCACACGACTTAGCGGGTTTGGAGCGCGTTCCGATTGAAATTGAACTTAATTAAGTAATATACGTCTTTTAAGTCAATAGTGCATTTAAAATAACAATCTCTTGATATCAATTTTATGACTGTTTCAAGTCTTCCAGTTTAAAGTGATTAGTATCAATAAATTGATTGAATGATTTAAGGTTTAAGATAAAGCGCAATTTTCCATTTGGCTTGGGTAGGTATTAAAAAAATATTCGACAAATATTGGTCAGGTCGAGCTTCACATTCAGAAATAGCTCCTAATGATAATAAATTACCAATGGCTTCAATAAAGTTGGCTCTTTCGAACTCGGAATATTTCCATATGCTAGGAGGTACTGATTGTATTGTAACCGAGAAAAGGGAATTTTATAACCCTTTATGTACGAAAGAATCATTGGATCGTGAGTAATCATTGACCATTCTTTATAAAATAAGGACAATCGACCAGCATAAGCAGGTCTTACCGTGTTTAGCGACGTATGTAGTTCGGTCTCTGCTGCGGATGCTGATACTGCTTCGATGAGCTGGGCTGCCGACTGGGCGTCGAGGTCGTCGCAGGCTCCTTCATCCTTGGTGGACCCGTCGGCCTGCGACTCGGACCCGGATTCCGCCAGTTTAAATTCCTTGAAGGATTAGCTGTGCTGTGCGTAAACCTCTTATTTGGAGGTTTTGGGGGCGGTGGTTTAAGGTCTGTATTTATTGATGGACTTTGCAGTTTTCATGGTTTCTGCTAAGTTTTCCCCGAAAAGAAGTTTATAAATTTTTGTATTCTGCAGCTGCTCTCTAACTTCTTTCTTTACCGCATTTAATAGGAAATTCCTCCGCGTCACAGAGTCGGCGTGTTGACAATCGCAGATGATACGAGTGGAATCCATCAAAAGTTTGAGTAAAGCGGTATTTTTGTCATTCGCAGAAAGTACAAGCGTGATGGCTTCTCCTAAGGAGGTAATGGCTAAAGTAAGTAATTTTTGTTTATTTTCAATAGCTTTATCGCGTTTAGCAATTACATGATCTGAGACAGCTGCCTTTATTTCTGCATTCAATTCAGGAGGATCAATTAATTTGTCATTTTCAGGAGTTAAATATTTTTCTTTAAGCTCCTTACGTAGCTCTTTTATTATCCCCGTTGTTGTCCAATGTTGAAACCTAATTGGTATCCTTGCCATATTTCTTATCTGTTGTAGGATCTGCGCCTAATATCTCCAACAGCTCAATATCAGGTCCTTCTGTTGCAGATATGGCAGGGTCTGCAGGTGGAGCAGGCTCTGGAACTACGGACGGCGAAGCGTCTGTAAGACCCGGCGCGACTATCACAACAGATGGAATCTGAACAGAGTTTTCGTCGCGTGATGTGCTGGGAACTGGATCTAGTTCCAGCCCCACCTCTTCAGGCATTACGTCTATGTCTACTTGTAACTCCGAGGAAGGCTGGTCTAGGTCTGACATGACCGCTTCATTGTTGACCGATTCGTATTCTCCGTCTGGAAATGAGACATATAGTCCCATGTAGCCTGGTTATGCAAGTCAATGTTATATATTGTAAGTGACAGTCCCAAGTTATGATAACACGTACTGTCCACACACAGATTTATCTAGCACCATGAGACAGTCCCATTGTACTGCTCGGTGGGCCATGAAGTGACTGCAATAATTTTTGTTGTTGTATTTGTGAATATAACATAGTAAAAATCTTTATTTAACCGAATTGTTTCATTTAAAATATCAGTAAGAAACAGTCCCAATGCAAGCAAGTACTGTCCGCAAGCTTTATTTTCTAAATAATAATTAAATCTTGTTTCGTCTGGCTCGTATTTGTGAAGAAACAGTCCCACTGTACTGTCCGTAACACAAATTTCTCGAGCAGAAGAAATCGCTATGAAGTAAACATGTACTGTATGTTGGTAGGTAATATGTTGACAAAGTAAATCGGAAGTGTAAACTCGTGTAGGTACTTACATTTTAATAATAAGGTACAGGCGCCGATGAAGGCCCGCTTAATTTCAAAACCTCGTAAAATCTTGCAGATACGTAAAGTAAAGAAAAAAGATAATGGAAGTTGTAATATATTTATTTGAGAAACAAGATATCTAAAAAAGTAGTACAGTTTTTGGCATTTTAACACAAATTTAAACACTTTTTAGAAACTTGTTATTGGGCTATCTTGGGAAGCTGGTCGCTGAAGATGGCCCGAAAAATATTAATGAAAGTATATGCATTATAAACTCTTAAACACTTTTAACATAAAAAATCGAAATAAAAACACATACTTCCCATAACATTATTCATAAAAGGTAAAAAAATCAACCAAAAATTTAAATGTGGGCTATCTTAAATCTATCAAAATGAAAATCAACTATAAAATAAAAACAAACCACTAAATAAAATAAAATTTAACTTCGAGATCAATATTGAAAGTAACTTATCAAAAATAGAAATAAATCAGATTTTTTTTCTAAAATTTATTTTTTTGATGTCATTCATTAAGGGAATTATACTATGGGCCATGATAGGAAATTACACCCGGGTGGAGTATAATCTCGTAAAAATACAAAAAAAGGAAATAAAATAATAACACTCACCTGTAATTCGCTTATAAATAGATTAAATATGAATATTCACATTTTAGAGCAAAGAGATTTGTTTTAAATTCGTTAATTTTCAAAAGGATTTAGATAATGCAGGTAATAAAAAGTGTATCGTCTTGACATGAACAAGCAAACTGCCATCAGTCTCCAAAATGGCGACGCGCCGGTAATGAAACACACTTGCACTATTGTCTATAGTACCAATAGCATACACCCACGAAATTTCAAATGTTTCGAATAATCATAACTGTATTTTTTTTAATGTGGGCTATCCTAGGAGCCGGGCCATCTTCGGCGACACTACCTTAGGTTGTTAAGAATAAAGCTAAGAATGAACAATATTAATGTATTTAGTGCGTAAGTACGTCAAACATTTGTTTCATATATAGTACGTGAGAACAAAAACATACCTTGATAATGTAACGGGGAACGGCGACATAGACTTGTTGACGATAATTCCGAGTCATCCGAGCAATATCGATGCCGTCTGCGTCTTAATTTTCTTTCTAATCTTCTATTTTTTTGTTTCATTCGATCACTATCATCTCCCATTCTTTTAGGCATTATAATAATAAGAATATTTAGTTTAAATTTCAAAATAACTAACAGTTATCGCGACCGAGTGTGGAACGGCGCAGCACTAAAAAGCGAATGGGACGGATTGCGGGCGCAGGAATCAAGTGAACTAACGTACCCACATAAAAAAAAAGAGTTTTTATGAAAACAAAATATTCTCAAAATAGTGTGGAATGGTGTGTACTACGCGTTACTACATGTGTCTAAAATGCTAATCTTGAGGACGAAGCCTGAAATATAATTGTCCGATAATTCTATTTCGTATTCGTCTTTTTGGCAGGTTTTGTGTGTGTGCATGTCGGGCAGATTTGTCATTTTTGTGATGGTCACATATTACAGCAGCTACTGTTACTGATAAAAATTCTTTGTCCGATGAAAAATCAATATCCATATCGGGTGCTGCGGGTGCGATTCTCGCCCAGGGTAAATATTTGTGTGATGAGCACTGTCTTGTGTTTGTCTTGTGTCTATAATAATAACGATGCTAAGTAAATGGGTCGCAATCGTAATACTTACGTTGGTTATCATGCATGTGCACAACTTCCATTATAAATATTGTGCCAACCCCGAAGATCCTGGGATCCGGTGTTTAAATACAGCGATATCGGAGCAATATATCGTCCGGGATCCTGGAACCCTGGGGTTCGGTATTTCGGGATTCCGGGATTATGTTCCCATAACAGCATAGGCATTCCCATATCTTCCCGTGGGTGTCATAAGAGGCGACTAATGGACTTACCAGAGAATGGGCAGCAGCGTCCTCTGTGCCTTTGTAACAATCATAGGTACTGCGATCGCCAACCCGCCTGCCAAGCGTGGCTATTATGGCAAAACCCCCCCTTGGGGAGGCCTATGTCCAGCAGTGGACGTCTTTAGGCTGAAATGATGATGATGATGATGAACAGTATAGGTACCTACATACATTAGGCCCTTCCTTCTACAATACTTATCACTCAGGTAGTTTCAAGCTTTTTGGCAATATAATATTATTATAGGTACTTCGCCCCACAAAAAGGATGACAAGTTCGATATAGGTAAATAAACAGTTGGTTGATAAGCATATTATTATAGTCGATAAGATTAGTGCGTGCTCAGATTATAAAACAAATGAGTGATTATCTCAAATGTTTCAGTGTTGCCAACTTTATTTTAAAGAACTAACTAATTTTAAGAAAAACAATTGTTTCTTTCAAAAATATTTTTATTGCAAGGGTAGATAAACTTCTGTGAGTGGTAAGAATAATGAAGCTTAAAGCTTTTCTACATAGGTACACTTATTTACTTACATCCAAATAAAACAAAACTTCTAAACATTAATCATAAATTCTTACAAAATTAAAAAAAAAAAGTTTTAAAGGAGCGGAAAAGGCAACATCAAGAGCCTGCAGCATGTGTGTGGCCTTTGGCGGTAAGCACACAAACGTAATGTTGTATTTTCCACAATTTTTCAATACTTCAGGCGAGAAATGCGACAAGAGGTTTTCTCATATAAGCACAATCTTTTTCCCTCTTTCGTTTTTGCATGTGGAATGATAATCGTCTGGAACCAATTTTCAAAACATAGGGAATCAACCACTCGCTTTTGGATTTATTGTATCTTGTATCTTTCGGGGCCTCCTTAGAACCACGTGTCGTACAAGAACTCTGCTTTATACACAACATAATATACTGGTAAAAGAAATCCTGATGCTGTGCCAGAAAACATTAGACTAGATCAGACTCACAGACGATTTAGAAGGGTGCGCCAAAGTTCACCTAAATTTTCAACTCCGATAATTGGAAATCCGAAAATGTTCTTCCTAACATTTTTCATCCTAACAATCACAATTCCTAACTACTCTGTCTCTAATGTTCATAATCCGAAGCATTCAAATTCATAATGTCAGTAGCAATAAACATCTATTATACTTTTATTTGTTTTCCTATATTTTCTCAACATTTTTTTTTTTTTTTTTTTTTTATCGTTTGATGGGCATACGTTTGACCACTATCTCACCTGATGGGAAGCGATGATGCGGTCTAAGATGGAGCACGCTTGCCTAGAAGTAACCTATTCACTCTTGACTTAAAGACTCCCGGGTTGTAGCTATCAGGAAACACAGACTCAGGCAGGGAATTCCACTCCTTAGCAGTACGCACAATGAATGTGTTCCCAAAACGTTTTGTGCGTGTGGGTGGGATGTCCACCATGTACTGGTGGCGCATCGCCGTACGTCTTGTGGTCCGATGATGGAACGGGCTCGACGGAATTAAATTATGCAATTCTGTCGCACACTCCCCAAAATGCAACCGATAGAAAACCGACAGGCCAGCAACTCGGCATCGATGCTCAAGACTTTGAAGCTTTGACTCGACGAGCCTATCATTGCCAATGATCCTCTTGGCTCGTTTCTCAATTGACTCAAGGGCATCAAGCTGGTATCTGGCAGATCCGTCCCAAAGGTGAGAGCAGTACTCCATACACGATCGAACTTGCGCTTGATAAAGTTTAAGCAGCTGTTCCGGCGTGAAGTACCGTCTCACCTTTGCTAGGATCCCCAACTTTTTGGCAGCCACTTGAGCCTTTGCCTCTATGAAAGGGCCAAAATTGAGGGTAGATGTTAACGTAACACCAAGAAGTTCAAGTCGGTCGGTTGCTGGGTGGAATTGGCTCTTTTTAGCGGAAAAGAGACACGCTTGGGTCTTAGCTGCATTGAACTTGACCAGATTGGCGTCGCCCCATTCAGAGACAGCCTGTAAGAACAAGTTCAAGCGCTCAACCATTGCCTCTCGGAGAGACCGGATCTGCGACCTACCAGCTCGTGCATCGGACACGTATCTCTCAGCAACAGTGCTGTCGTCTGCATACCCAAAGGTACCGGGTTTTAGCAGATCATTAATATGCAGCAGGAACAATGTTGCTGAGAGCACCGACCCCTGAGGAACCCCGGCATTAATATCCAGCAGTCCGGACGAGCAGCCATCTATGACCACTCGAATAGACCGATCCCTCAGGAAATCTGCAATCCAATCACACAATCCGGCGGGCAGACCGAAGGAAGGAAGCTTATTAATAAGGCTATCGTGCCAGACCCTGTCGAAGGCCTTCGAGATGTCAAGGGAGACCGCTAGTGCCTCCCCGTGTTTCTCGATAGCCTCACTCCAGATGTAAATGGCATACGCTAGTAGATCCCCAGTTGATCGATTTCGGCGGAAGCCGTACTGGCGGTCACTGAGGATATCATTCGCTTCTAGGTATGCCAGGAGCTTACGATTCAGCACCCGTTCCATACTTTTACAAAGTATGGACGTTACCGAAATGGGTCTATAATTCGACGGGTCAGCCCGACTACCCTTTTTGGGCACGGGCTGCACGTTAGCTTGCTTCCAAGCCTTCGGCACTTTCCCAGTCTCAAACGACAGACGATATAGGCGTGTCAAGATCGGAGACAACTCAGGCGCACAAGTCTTCAGTACAATTGCTGGAATCCCGTCGGGGCCACTAGCCTTGTTCACGTCTAGGTTACGCAGTACCCCAAGAACGTCCTTCTGATGGATGCTTATGTTCGACATGCTCGACTCGCATCCAGCAGGAGAAGCAGGGGGTCTCGCGCCACCAGGATCCAGACGTGACGACGTCTCCTCAGCGGAGTGGGCCAGCGACCCGTCAGGTCTCAGCAGTGGTGGTAGTGAGGGGCGGCAGAAGTTCGATTCGATCGACTTAGCCAGGGACCAAAAAGCCTTACTACCTGCTGGGTATGAAGCAAGTTTGTTCCCTATTCGGCTAATGTGGTCAAACTGAGCTCTCCGCAACACCTTCTTGCAGGACTTGGCAGCCCTGTTAAAGGCTCTCTTCTTCTGGCTCACGTCACTTGCTTTTCGAGTGTGGGCGTCGACCCATGCTAGGTACGCTGAATGTTTTAGCGCATTAGCGCGACTGCACTCGGCACCAAACCATGGGCGAGCTTCGCCAGACATTGTTACGTCAGAGAACGGAATGTAGTACTCCATTCCCCTCCGCAACACATCCGTCACGGCGTCCGCGCACGACGAAGCATCAGTCGAAGAAAAGCAAGTAGGCTGCCAAGGATAACATGAGAAGAAAGATCGCATGCCATCCCAATCTGCTGACCTGTATCGCCATACCCGCCGGGTGCCTCTTGGGCAAGGATCGGGTGGGGAGACGGATACAGACTTCACCAGACAGTGGTCGGAACTACCCAGTGGAGAAGAAATTGACACCGAGTAGCGGTCTGGATCTGTTGTCAGCAGAAGGTCTAAGCAATTGGCAGTGTGCGAATCAACATCTGGCACCCTTGTTGCCCCCTGGACCAGCTGGGTGAGATTTAACGCTAGCGCTAGGTTTCGCGCTTCTCGTCCAGCATGGTCTGTGTGCTGGTATGGGAAGAGCCACTCTTGATGGTGGGCGTTGAAGTCCCCCAGCAACACCAATTGGGCAGAAGGGTACAGCTGCGGAGCCGCATCCGCCGCCTCACTGAGGTGTTGTATGAGCCCAGTTGTCTCCAGATCACCGCTATGCGACCGGTAGACACAGGCGTAGACAATTTTGTCCAGGCCTGTGTCCACTAGAACCCACAGCGTTGAGAACCTGGAGTCCTCAAGGTTGCGGAGACGCCGATAACAGATGTCGTCCCGGGCGTACATACATACGCCCGCGCGTGGTCTGAAGTGGTGATCCAGGGTAAACCCTGGGTAGGTAAGGTACGACACGACAGACGGACACCCGATCTGCGTCTCCAACAGGAACAAGAGCGCTGGTTTCTCAGTCTCTAGGTGGTGATGGACTGCGGCGAGATTTGAGTGCAGACCTCGTAAAACATAACCTTCTTTTACACTATTATTCAAAGTCATATCTTTTTTGTTTAGATTTCTTTTTATTCATAATAATCAGTACTATATACATTAATTTTGCGTAACTTTATTTTCACATAACATGTATAACGGTGTCCCCTTGTTTCGCAGACAGAAATTTCATAGAATTTCGTTTTCCAGAAAATGTTTCATATAATATTTGGTTCTTGTAATTTTATTTCGACTATTATTGTTTCAAAGACTATTTACTTCAAAGAAACATAATTCACAGAAACACAATTCAATGAATTTTTATTCACATTTTTTAGTTTAACAAACTTATCAAACAGTAGAATTATTTTTTAACGAATATTGTTTGTTCAGTGTATTTTTCCATGAAATTTATTTCAACGAAAATATATATAAATAGACAATAACTAAAATATTGTCTTAAAAAGTGAATAATATGTTGTGCTACAAAAGTTAATGACAGAAACGAATCGCTGCGAAACCGACTCCACGTAGTCTTGTCTGCCCTACACTTAGAGTGTAATTTAAATCCGCGTAGGCGCGGAGACCGCCGGAGCCCCGCAACGCCGGAGCCGTGTCAGAAATCATGCCTGCTGCATGTTGCATGCTTGCTTGCTTGCTTGCATGTTGCATGGTTGCTTGCGCGCTGCATGCTTGCTTGTATTATAGTATTTCGGTTAAACCTGAAAACTATATTTACTTTTCATAAGCATGAAATCATTTGTAACGACTTATTGTTTACATTTTATAATATTTGTTTTTATGGATTCTTGGAATCTTATAAATAATATATAATGTACTCACAGTTTTATGTGCTGGTTTTGTCTGTGTTATAATTGTATTCCTGTATCATCATCATTTCATATCATTTATGATTAATATTTACAAACCTGAAAAGTAAATAATGTTTTGCTTTGACATGTTTGTCAGTGACAGTCGTCAAATTTGACGACCGTCAACATTTCTTCTAATAAGTTTCCGGCTACTAACGTAAATCCTCTATGTTGTTGATCTTGTAAGCTTGTATGTTAGTGTCATATATTAAACGGCTGAACACCCGCTGATTTGTCGTGTGTTCCTTTAGATCTAATTCGCACTAATATTATATAAAAATGATTGGCATTCGACAATTATTAAGTCTGGCCGGTATTATAATACCTCGCTTTGGAAAACCAATGACCGTTCTAGAAAGAAGATTCATAATTGGATTTTTTACGAATTTCGGAAGAACGGTCAGAAAACAAAACCTGTCAAAGAGGAGTCTAGATCTCGGAGTCGCTTGGGTAACACGCTGATTACTTATACGCTTACGTTGCTGAAGTCTACCAGTCTACTTACTGAAGTCTACCAGTCTACTTACTACAAGTCTACCAGCCTGCAACCGAGAGTCGGTTAAGTGGGTTAAGCCGAGCTGTCGCGTGCCTGTGCTCCCAGGGCGGGTCCTCCTACTGAGACCGCCTGGGTGACCCCCGTCCCCGAGCTGATCGCGTCAGTCTTCTCTTCGGCCGATCCTGTTGCCGGCCAGGCTGGGGATCATAATCCATCTGGAAAACTCTGCCTAATCCCAGTGCGTTTACGTCAGTACTTATTTTTATACTAACAATTGTTTTTGATACTCATCACATTTTATCTTTCGTGTGAGAGCTAATAAATTCAATTCGTACAGTTCTACATAGCCTTTTATTCCTTAAGCCATGTAGAAATGTAACAGTATGCTGCATGCTTGCTTGTATGCTGCATGCTTGCTTGCTTGCTTGTATGCTGCATGCCTGCTGCATGCTTGCTTGCACGCACGCGCAGTAGGTTTGAACTTAGCAATAGACACAACTCAGTACGTTATGTAAAGCATACCCCCAAATAATAATCATACCCTCAAATTAAAACTAGGTATAAATATCATCTTCTACCCACATATATTTTTTATTACACTTGGTAAATGTTTCTTTCCGAGTATGAGTGAAAATATTATAGTAATTATGCATAGAGACAGAAGCGTTATGATAAAAAACAGTAGGAGTTTAAATATATTTACATTAATGATATTATTAATTACAATTTTCGGAAACATGAGTGTTATGAACATCGCCGGTAGCACTACAAATAGTATGAATAAAAAGTTTAGGATGAAAAATTTTAGGAAGAGTGATCATTCGGATTACAAATCCTTATGAAGTACAATTTCGGGTAAAGAACTTTAGGTGAGCCAATATGGACACAAATAGCCCAGTTTTACTGTACTTTCGGGGAATCCTCCAAAACTACCACTTAAGTTCTGTTTTGTTGCCTACACATAAAAATATACACTTTTAGTTAGTATTAAAATCGTGCTCTTAGTGGTTGAAATGGGTCCATATTGGCTCACCTAAAGTTCTTTACCCGAAATTGTACTTCCTAAGGATTTGTAATCCGAATGATCACTCTTCCTAAAATTATTCATCCTAAAGTTTTTATTCATACTATTTGTAGTGCTACCGGCGATGTTCATAACACTCATGTTTCCAAAAATTGTAATTAATAATATCATTCATGTAAATATATTTAAACACCTACTGTTTTTTATCATAACGCTTCTGTCCCTAAACATAATTACCATAATATTTTCACTCATACTCGGAAAGAAACATTTATCAAGTGTAATAAAAATTATATGTGGGTAGAAGATGATATTTATGTTAGTAGTTTTAATTTGAGGGTATGATTATTATTTGGGGGTATGCTTTACATAACGTACAGAGTTTGTGTCTATTGCTAAGTTCAAACCTACTGCGCGTGCGTGCAAGCAAGCATGCAGCATGCAGCAGGCATGCAGCATACAAGCAAGCATGCAGCGCGCAACTGCGCAAGCAAGCAAGCATGCAAGCAAGCAAGCATGCAGCGTGCAAGCAAGCATGCAGCGTGCAAGCAAGCATGCAGCATGCAAGCAAGCATGCAGCATGAAAGCAAGCATGAAAGCAAGCATGCAGCATGAAAGCAAGCATGAAAGCAAGCATGCAGCGTGCAAGCAAGCATGCAGCGTGCAAGCAAGCATGCAGCGTGCAAGCAAGCATGCAACATGCAAGCGAGCATGCAACATGCAGCAGGCATGATTTCTGTCACGGCTCCGGCGTTGCGGATCTCCGGCGGTCCCACGCGAGCTCATCGTCGCAGATGGTATTCACGCTCACCACCGCAGCTTCGGCTTACTGGCCGACTTCGCCGGCCAGCCTCAGCCGCGGCGGCGGGCGTTAAAACCACCTGCTCCTCAGCTCGCGGGCCGCCTCGCCCCTCCGCGCCTACGCAGATTTAAATTATACTCTAGGTGTAGGGCAGACAAGACTACGTGAAGTCGGTTTCGCAGCGATTCGTTTCTGTCATTAACTTTTGTGGCACAACATATTCACTTTTAAGACAATATTTTAGTTATTGTCTATTTATATATATTTTCGTTGAAATAAATTCCATGGAAAAATACACTGAACAATCAATATTCGTTAAAAAATAATTCTACTGTTTGAAAAGTTTGTTAAACAAAAAAATGTGAATAAAAAATCATTGAATTGTGGTTCTGTGAAATATGTTTCTTTGAAGTAAATAGTCTTTGAAACAATAATAGTCGAAATAAAATTACAAGAACCAAATATTATATGAAACATTTTCTGGAAAACGAAATTCTATGAAATTTCTGTCTGCGAAACAAGGGGACACCGTTAAACATGTTATGTGAAAATAAAGTTTCGCAATATTAATGTATATAGTACTGATTATTATGAATAAAAGAAATCTAAACAAAAAAGATATAACTTTGAATAATAGTGTAAAAGAAGGTTATGTTGAGAAAATAAAGGAAAAGAAATAAAAGTATAATAGATGTTTATTGCTACTGACATTATGAAGTTGAATGCTTCGGATTATGAACATTAGAGACAGAGTAGTTAGGAATTGTGATTGTTAGGATGAAAAATGTTAGGAAGAACATTTTCGGATTTCCAATTATCGGAGTTGAAAATTTAGGTGAACTTTGGCGCACCCGGTTGAAATTCATACCTTACCGCTAAATGAAGCAACCTAGACTAAGCACTAGAAAATCCACTAGCCACTAAATCTATTTGTCCGCTAAAAGGTAAGCCTAAACCACCAGATCAAAGTCAAAGTCAAAGCATTTAATTCAACCATTTACAGGCACTTTTGAATTGTCAAGGTGTCGGTCAGTTAGTCAGAAAGTTGAAGCTAGTTGCTCGTTCCAAAACGTACGGTAGGTCTCTATGGAGAAGAACGAGCAAGAAACTCCACGGACACTCTTTTAAAATCAAGTTTTTACAAAATACTGCTTACATTATTTTTGTTGCTTCTATAATATGAAAACAATGAAGGTAATCTAGCAATACAAAATATAAAAAATAATCAAGATAAAAACCATGGCAGTTAAGAGTTGACCAATCTCTACTGACAGCGCCCGTTCACGAACATGACACGTGAATCAGCACCATTCAGCTAAACCATTTTGGAGGGAGCTGAATGATTCAACACATGCGCCACCATCAGCGAGACATTTGAGTGAGCATGACAATTCTCTCAACCGCCATGCTCAAACACATAATAATTTACTTAATATATGGCTCCATGGTACTCACATTTACAAAGTTGAAATAATGCTGCTAAATTATACAAAACTAAGGATTTCAATGTCTCTAAAATGTCGAAAAAGAAATTAAAATATAGTTGTGTATAATAATAACGATACTCGTTACTCATGTCAATAAATAAAAGGGGTAGGAAACAACATTCCTCCAATTAGGAAGTTCCCTTAACTGCCTGTGGAGCAGGACCAGCATTAAGCCAATCATTGATGTAGTCTTCTCATTTATAATATGCTTGTCTACATAGTGTGCGTTTAATACATGTTTTAAATTGTTTTTCATTTAGTTGTAGAATATCAAGAGGTATTTTATTATAAAATTTTACACAGTACCCCATAAAAGAAGTATGTGCTTTTGACAATCTGGAACTGACTGGCTGATCTAATTTGTTCCTATTTCTAGTATAAACATTATGTCTGTCACTTATGTTATTAAAAAAAAAAGGTTTTTTCGAACATGCATAATGTTTTCATATTTATATTGCCAAGGTACCGTCATGATGTTAATTTGTTTAAACATTTCTCTTAGAGATTCGCGTCTGCTGAGATTATAATAGATGGCTCTGACAGCCCTCTTTTGCAGAATAAAGATAGAATTTATATCTGCAGCCCGTCCCCAAAGCAAAATACCGTAAGATATGATGCTATGAAAATAACTAAAATATACTAGCCTAGCGGTATCGACGTCTGTCAAATGACGGATTTTTCTGACAGCGTAAGCGGCTGAACTTAACCGCCCTGCAAGAGATGTTAAGTGAGGACCCCACTGCAGCTTTGAGTCAAGCGTAATCCCTAGGAAAACAGTCTTGTCGACGAATTCAAGTATGTCCTTATTCAATACAACGTTATATTAACTACTTTTGACATTCGGTAAAGCGAATCTTATGCATTTAGTTTTCTTCTCATTTAATACTACATTATTTACAGTAAACCAATTATGAACCTTACACATGGCGTCATTTACGTCGTCAAGGTGCTGTGCCCATCTATTCACTTTAAAAATTAAAGAAGTATCATCAGCAAATAACACCCTTTGTGGTTGATTTTTCAGCAAATAAGGTAAATCGTTTATATATACTAAGAAAAGGAACGGACCCAATATTGAGCCCTGCGGTATCCCCATTTTCACTTTTAAGGTCGATGAATTTACACCGTTTATTGGAACTTGCTGCAGTCTATCAGTTAAATATCATTTTACTAAGCTAAGCGCTGGCTATCCCAGTCCGTAATGCTCAAGCTTTAAGAGCAGTGTTTCGGGATTAACGCAATCAAATGCTTTGGAGAGGTCGCAAAAAATGCCAATAGCATCCTGCGAATCTTCCCATGCCTTAAAAATATGTTTAATTAAGGTGACACCGGCGACAGTTAGTGAAACGTCCTCTAGTGAAACCATACTGTTGTTCATGTAAAATGTTGTTGCAGTTAAAATGGCTGAGCATTTCATTAAGCATTATTTTTAACCCCCGACGAAAAAGAGGGGTGTTATAAGTTTGACGTGTCTGTGTGTCTGTGTGTCTGTCTGTGGCACTGTAGCTCTTTAACGGGTGAACCGATTTGAATGCGGTTTTTTTTTATTTGAAAGCAGATTCTCTAGCGATGGTTCTTAGATTTCATGTTTCATCAAAATCGGTTCAGCAGTTTTAAAGTTATCAGCTCTTTTGTTAGCTGCGGTAGGGATCTTAGACGCATACCGGATGTTTACTTTGCTTTCAAACATATTATTATAGGTGACGACACTGACCACCCATTGAAACACCCATGTTTGCTATAAAACTATGCAAGATTATAGAATTCTTGGTCTTATGCTGCAGCCAGATTATACAGCACACTAGTATCTAGTAGCAGATATATCGTATTTGGATTCGTTTTAATCAGTATTTTATTAACCCCCGACGCAAAAACGACGGAGTGTTATAAGTTTGACGTATCTGTGTGTGTGTGTGTGTCTGTGGCATCGTAGCTCCCGAACGGATAAACCGATTTTGATTTTGTTTTTTTATTTGAAAGGTGAATTAGTCGGAATTAGCTTAGCTATGTTTGATGAAAATTGGTTCAAGATGGCCGCCGCCAAAAAAAGGCGGATCACATATTTTTACAACTCCCTCAATATGGGTATCAAATGAAAGGGCTTGACTAGTAGAATACTATACACTATGACAAATTTTAAATCCAACATGGCCGCAACCACAAAATGGTGAATTACATTCTATTTTCACAACTCCCTCAATATAAGGGTATCAAATGAAAGGCCTTGACTAGTAGAATAATGTATACTATATTGCAAGGGAATGAGGAATGAGTAACGAAATGAAAACTATAAACTTGTAAATTATTTTTGTAAACTCTTATACAAAACCAAACTAAATTAGGTTTAAAAAATTTAAAATAAAAATTAAATTAAAAATTTAAAAAAACCCCCAACGCAAAACATAAAAGCGATTATGTAAAAAGTCAAAAATAATACCTTTTGTTGAGCCATCAAATGTTTGTTCGTTGAAATAGCGCTATAATGTCGCGGCGGAGTACCGCTAAGTTTAAAGCAATAACTAAATAGCTAAAATAGCGAACTGATGGTAACTAGATTTGCAACAAGATTAACATCTAGATTAGCAACAAAAAATTGATAATATCGAAGCAAATTGGTCGGAAATGCTGGTAAATTAATAGACAGTGAATGAAATTAAGGGACTGACTTACTTAAGCGGTACCCCGCCGCGACATTATAGTGCCATTTCAACGAACAAACATTTGATGGTATTATTTTTGACTTTTTACATAATCGCTTTTATGTTTTGCGTTGGGGGTTTTTTTTAATTTTTAATTTAATTTTTATTTTAAATTTTTTAAACCAATTATTAATTTAATTTTTTTTAAACACTGCTGAGGACCGGCAAAACGAAAATGAGTCTATAATATTATTGGTGTCTTTGTAGTCGCCGGATTTAAAAAGAGGTATCTAGTGGAAAATCCACTGAGTTGGCAACACTTTACGAAGTAAAAACTACAAATAATTTAGGTAGGTGGTAGGTGTAGGTAGGTAGTGGTGACTTGTTGGTGAGTACTGTGAGTAGTACTTTGCACTTTGCAGTAATATAATGTACTCTGTGGTACTTTGCCATTGTACGTACACTGTGTGGGACAGTGGGTTGTGTCATTGTGTGTGGTGGGCATTGGGCAAGTAACCTGCAAAGTCTGCAAACTAGACTAGACGCATAGAGTAAAGTGACTAGACGGTGAACAGTAAGCAAAAGTGTTTAAAGTGGCTACTATTTTGCATTTTTAAGGTGACAACTATCAAGTTTTAACTTTCTACATTAAAACAAATGAAATTCGAATAACGCCGTGAAGTTACTGCGTACCTTCTCATTTGAAGGTACTTACCTACTACTTTTGTTGTTGTAGTATAGGTATTGATTTGAGACATTGATTATTTGTTGTTGGTTCTGTGTAGGTCAATGATATTCTAATAATAATATCATTGGTGTAGATAAGTACTATTTTAGGATGTCCAGTGAAAGTTGAACTTGGAACTATAGTAGGTAGGTACCTACCCTATTTGTCTACAACGTGAGGTTGGTTGGTAGTCAACGTAGCTTGTTTAAATAGTACCTACTTTGGGTAGGTAGGGTGATTAGGCCGGTTCACGACCACTTAGTCGACTTGTAATCTTTGTGTGTTAATATTTTCTATTGCACTTTTAAGTGATAGAAAAATGTTTAAAGTACACGATCTGATATATTTTGTTGTACTTTTTTAATGCATTATTTTATAATTAATAGATTTATTGAAAAATGCGATTTTGTCAGTTCTCGGACACTGACAGTAAGTTTACGTTCACTTTTTTCGTTCTCGACCGTTAGAAAGCCACTGTAAAAACAACTCAAGCACTACCCATATCTACCTAGTTAAGGTTGAAAATAAAATAATTTGTAAATGTTTTGAACAATCACATTTATTTATTACTAGCTGACCCGACAGACGTTGTCCTGTCCCTATCTACCTACTTTACACCTACCCTACATCTACCCTACACCTACCCTACACCTACCCTTCACCTACCCTACACTTACCCTAACCCTTAACATTTAGAGGGATGAAAAATAGCCTATGACCTATTCTCAGACCTACTGAATATACACACAGAATCGGTCAAGCCGTTTCGGAGGAGTAAAGTAACTAACATTGTGACACGAGAATTTTATATATTAGAAGAAGATTTACAAAATTGGCAGGTATAATCTTATTGACCTGCTTGGTAATAAATATTGTTTAAAATTGTACATCTTATATGAAACCATCGGAAACATTCATCGCAACCAATGTTCTTTTCTGAGTCATCTTCAACATCGCTAATTAAATCGTTGGAACATTGGCTGCATTCTAAAACTGACTTCTTGTTCTTTGTGGTTTTCCTTACTGTTTTCTTCTTTCTTGATATTTTGCTATCTCGCTTTTTAGCTTTTCTTTCTTTTACCTCTGCTCTTAATTCTTGTTTCCGTCTTTTCTCTTTAATTTTATTTTCTTTATCTTTATCGTTTTTGGTTATAAAATTCTCTCCATACACTTTTCGACATTGCACTGTGCAATTTGGGACCACCAAAAACAGTTAGTTAGATTTTGTTCCGAGTAAAATTAATGGTCGACAACGGATCAGTTGTCGACCATCATTATTTGAAAAAAATTTAAGTGCTTACAATTTCGATTATTTTATGTAATTAACCGGTCGCAAACTGACGAGCAAATTAGCCATGCTGTAAATAATAGAAAAAATCGAAGTATTTCACGCCATATTACGCAATAAGTGCACAATCTTCGAAAAAAGACTACTTAGACTAATATAGCTAGATCCCGACCAGGTGGTCGTAAGCTAACGGAAGCGTAATTTTTGTCAGTTAGTTGACCGACCACCCATTATTTTAATGAAACACTTGTAATTTCCAATCGATTATTAGTTAATAAGTAAATACAAAGATATTTTGACACACAAAGCATATTAATAAAAAATAACATGTTTTACTCACGTTTAAAAATGTTCTCGTTCACTATTCCTTTGCCTTATTTTGGTGACCGTGTACTTTGCCATAAGTTTATCACCTCACTGACCGGCATCAAACAAGCGTAGGTGGACAAACGATGACACGGGAGAAGGAGACAGGATGACGGTACGTTTACATACAATATGAACGTTTGCCGCGCTTCAGTTTGACTATTTTTACGTGAATTACTTACGCCAAGTGGTCGAGAGCCAGCGGTGGTCGGCGAACTAGCGTAATCACCCTACAATACGCTCCACGAAAGATGAGACTTGACACATACTTGATTTGACTTGCGCAGTACTCGAGACCTCTAAATCGAGTACTGCGCAAGTCAAATCAAGTATGTGTCAAGTCTCATCTTTCGTGGCACGCACTATAGGTACCTACTCTGTGTGAAGAATGTGAACATTGTCATTGAATGTAATTTCAATGATTTACGTGTATATTGGTAAAGTCGTTCAATGTGCAATGTTCAATGCTTTTGTAAATGTATTTGTGTATGTATATCAGCTGTCTGACACCCATAGTACAGGGTCTCCCTAGTTTGGGGTCAGATGACCATGTGTGAAATGTCTCCACATATTATTATTATTAATGGAATTGTTTCAATTTGGTTGATCCGTGTAATATCGCCTTTAGCTACCTAGGTAGGTACAGTACGCAAAAGAGATAAGTATCCATGTCGTCGGGAATAGTTGAAGATTTCTTAGAAACCAATGGGGGCTTTCAAATGAAATTTTATTAAATCATTGAACTGTTTATTCTCTATAAATTGTATTTTATTTTATTTATAAAAAACTATCGGTTTCTAAGTAAACTTTAACTGTTTCCGGCGACATGGATACTTATCTCCTTTGGTGACCGTACCTCATTTGATATCCTACATACCTAGATAAGATACGACAATGTTTAGCGAAGAGTGTTTGCTATCATTGTGACAACATCCATTGTTAGGCATGTTAGGAAAACGTGATTACATTTTGTAAATTAGTTTAGGTACTTAATAAAAACCTCATACTAGGTACTATCGTGGACACACCCGCCTGACCACCACTAAGTTGATTTTTGCTTGCACTCAAAAGATGGAAGCGCTCTCTACCCCGCCCCGTTGACTTCGCAGGCGCCAAGGGAATTTTTTTTTAACTGAGCAGGCGGAAAAGGTCCGCGATAGTACCTACACTTTGCTAAACTCTGCTAAAGTTGAGTAAATTCAGTCGCTAGGTATTGAATTCAGTTAAGTAAGGTACTAAGTAGGTACTAACTACTAAGTACCTACAACTTACTGAATGGGATTACACTTTACTGAATTCAGTAGCGACTGAATTTACTCTACTTAATTTAGCCAAGTGTATACCTACCTAAGAGTCAAATTCACGTCACAAGTGGCGGGCACATTTTGTACTAGGACGGCTACGAAGTTAGTAGGTATGGTCGCGTCATGTAAAAAGAACGCTGGCGTTAAAGCTGCGCATAGGCGATCTATCGGTCTATTTGGTGGTATGGGGTACGGTGCGGGGCAGACGGGTCACGCGCCGCAGCATGCTTGCTGAAGCACTATTGGTTCGTCAGCCCATTGCTTTCCGTGCAGTGTCCACGTTACGTTCGTTCGCAAAATACCATCGAGCAGAAAAGTTTTTAATTAAGAAATGGTTTTACATAGAAAAGTGAGAAGAATGATTGCAGTTGATAATTTTAAACAATGCATGAAACGGGCCGCAGAGGCAACAATTAATATTTTTGCACCAGATTAAACATTCTACACTGAAGCAAACATGTTTTAATTATATTTTCACACCACCTGCTCGACAATGTCAAATTATGTATGTCATGCAAACCTAACCTAAAGTACGTAATTTAAGACCTGAGGTCTAGCAGGGCAATAATGTTGTACCTACTGAATTTCATTACCTATGACCCGCTGGCCATTAATGTGATTTGAATTTGGAACATAAAGTAGAAAGCGCGTACGAACATTCACAATTAAGATCTGCCCCAGATTATGAAACAAAAGGCAGATAGACCGCGCGGAACACTGAGAGTGAAGCCAAAAAAGCAAATACAAATGCAAAAGCGAATATCTACAACGCTTCGCAGTATCGTTAACCCTCTACAACTGAGGTGACTTTATTGTTAACATTTGACTGACGTGTTGTCTATCAGACGTCAGGTATATTAGCCTTATTTGCCTATATTTTGACGATTTATTATATATATGAATATATTATATGTTGTAGTGGTTCTTATACTTTTAAAATAAATAAATATCAATATTAATAAAACAATGCATTGATTAATACGAATCACTTTTAATGAGATCAACATTTTACACTTTTTGTGAAATACAGGTACAAAATATTATTAAAAAAAAAATTTAATGCTTAGGTATTCTATCTTTGAGCACACATAATTATTTTTAACATTACAATTAAAAGCTATGAAAAAAAAAATCAACAATATCCTATGATAGGTTTAGTCACAAATCAGTCTCAAACTCAACCCTAATTTTATTACCTAGAACCTACAGTCTTCGCAGGAGAATGACAAGGTTTCCTTCAAGACTCGGCCAGAACCGACAAAGATGAACTATATATCATTAAAAAGGAAAATAATTATAGAATTTGATAATATAATTAGTTTTCTATAAGAAGTACACCAAAAAGTTATAGTTCTTTAAAGTTGTCCGTTTAATAGTTCTAATTTTAACGATAACATGAAATAAACTATTAAATAATTAATTACATAATGATTTTTGGCACATTATCCTCGCATCATTATATGTTTTCATAGTAAATATACATAATTATAGCATACCTACTTATATTATTTTGGGATGTAGGTAGAAAAAAAAACATATGTTACTTTTTAACAATTTATTATTCATCAAACAGTACATCATACTTAATTAATAAATCGTCTAAAAACTGGGCTGGAGAGGTTATATTTGTTTGATGTCTTGCCCAACCGTACCATAATATTGTCATTGTATGTGCACAGCAACCTACAGTTCTTCGCCCAACTATACAATTACAACAATATTGCTCAATTTCCTCTCTCCCACTTCCATTATTATTAATTATGATAAAAAAACATAATATATTTTTCGACTTATAACGGGTGGCGCAAAAGTAAAGACCCTATTTGGTTCAGCTATAACATTTTTTCTAAATTAGAAAACTAGATTTAGATTTTTTTAAATGTATATTTGTGCCATTAAATTTCGTACCATTAGGATTTAAAGATGATGTCTTTTAAATGGTGACCTCCAGAGTTGATACACATTTGAGTCCTTCAAAATTGGTTATGAGTGACGAAGCGCATTTCCATCTCTCAGGGCATGTCAATAAGCAGAATACTCGGTTCTGGGGCACTGATAATCCGCGCATTATTCAAGAAACACCTCTACACCCACTAAAAGTTACTGTATGGTGTGGCATCTGTGTTGACAGAGTGATCGGACCCTATTTTTTCGAAGACGCTGGAGGCAATGCGATTACTGTCACTGGAGAACGCTACAGAACCATGTTACGTGAGTTTTTGATACCCAGTTTGGACGAATTGGGGCTGGAGCACATCTGGTTTCAACAAGACGGCGCTACGGCACACACAGCGCGCGACACTATGGACTTAGTGAGGGACGCTTTTCCAGGCCGAGTTATCTCTCGTTTTGGCGATTTGCCTTGGCCTGCAAGATCACCCGATCTGACCAGTCCAGACTTCTTTCTTTGGGGTTTTTTGAAATCTCGGGTGTATGTGAACAAGCCACAGACTCTCGCAGCTCTAAAAGAAAACATTCGTCAAGAAATAACGAACATATCGCAGGAAGTGTTACGGCAAGTTATGCAAAATGTCATAAATAGGGCTCAAATGTGTATCAACTCTGGAGGTCACCATTTAAAAGACATCATCTTTAAATCCTAATGGTACGAAATTTAATGGCACAAATATACATTTAAAAAAATCTAAATCTAGTTTTCTAATTTAGAAAAAATGTTATAGCTGAACCAAATAGGGTCTTTACTTTTGCGCCACCCAGTATGTCTGCTTTGAATTTTGCCTATAACCTCTTGACAGACCACGCCCCGACGACAAAAAACTTGGATCGCCCCACCCCCCCCCGCGAAGCGCGGCGCGGCGCGGCGCGGCGGAAATACTATTTATAATTATAAGAATTACGAGTTACGACTCATAATAATACATAATGATAGTAATGCAATCGATTTGCAAGTGCAATTTCGTATCGATGTTATTTTATTTTGGTATTGGCAACATTTCTAATTGAAATTGCAGATAGGAAACGTGTTGAAAAATTGAATAACTATTTAAAATTACTTTTAACGGTGTACTTCTACAGATTTTATTTATACTGTATAATTCTTACTGTTTTATATTATAAATTATCATAAATATAAAAAGTCTGTCGGACGCTATTCGCTATTCGAGCCGATTTTTGTCATTGTTCTTTGAGTCGAGCATTGCAAGCAAATAGCTTTTTTACAAGCACAACAGCTGAACCTTGTCTGCCTTTTCAGTCTGCTGGGGCATATGGTACACAGTCTTCTTGCTGATGGTCCAGGCTGTGGAGGAGGTTGAGGAGGGGAGGCAAATCTTTACCTAAAATTCTTCTGATTTTCAATCGAAGCTCTCTCGGCAGTCTGTCATTATAGACGCACTCTCTCAAGCTGGGAAGTACTAAGTCTCTTGCTAAGGATAGTAAGAAGTCTCCTCTCCGCAATTTGGCACCAGGTAACTTTAACCTTGGTACAAGACAAAGGCATTTGTACACCAGCTAGATCCAACATTTTGTAAAATATTGCCAATGGCCAGCGACGTGTCTTTCGAGTGCTTGAATAGATCGAACATTTCTTGTCGATTTCATCGACTCCGGCCTCTTGGCTTAGTGGCCGCTCGTCCTCATCGTCGCTGTCGTTACCTTCGCTCTCATCACTTTCATTTGGTTCCCTTATAATATCTTCTTGAGATTCCCTGTGTCCTTCATGCTCAAGATTGTCCACTCTTTCGTCAGTTATAAAGTTAGGGTCTTCAACAGAGTGGTCAACATCACTGAAGTTATTTTCTTCTTCTAAATCTTCAAGCCAGTCTTCAATGTAGGTATCTATATTTCTTGGTCTTCCATTAAAACTTCGTTTGGAGAGTCTGCTATCTATGTTCCCTGGATTCGACATCTAAAAGTAAAAAACATACTTGAAGAATAAATAATAATTACAAGAAAAATAATAAACTGAGGTTACGTAGGAGAGACACTATGGCAGTTTACATATTTTTACTGAGGTTACGAATGTTGGACACTATGGAACTACAGTCGATCTTTATGAGGTAACGTCTATCAGAATCAGATCTTATTGCTGTACTTACGTCTGAGGGACACCAAATGCTCGTAGCACCAAACGTGTAGATCACGCACCCGTTCACGCCACACTGCCCGATGCCGCGGACCAATACAGGAAGGTACCGAGCGAGACAGACCTGCATCACGCGATATTGCGAAATGGCAACGAATTTTATAATTGACGGTGTCTGACATACTACCATCTCAGTTGCAAAGCGAATACAATCACGAGGTTGTAGGTTTTCGCTTTTCAATTTGTATTTGCTATTTTGGCTTCACTCTCAGTGTTCCACGCGATCTATCTGCATTTTGTATCTTACTCTGACAAAAATAAATTGTTCGAAAATCGAACTGGCCACCTACTAGAATATAAATAAAAGAAAAATAGGGCACAAATTAAAAAGAGGCGCGAATCTCATATTATTAAACAAAAGGCAGATAGATAGACCGGTCGGAACACTGAGAGTGAAGCCAAAAAATCACATACAATGACGAGATTGTAGGTAAATATTCGCTTTTGAATTTGTATTTGCTTTTTTGGCTTCACTCTCAGTGTTCTGCGCTGTAGGTATATCTGCCCTTTGTTTCATAATCTGAGGCGCGAATACTGAAAATTGCTTTGCTTTGATATACAACAAATTACATATTATTAGCAAATTTTCACAAAAATGTCGAGTGACAATAGTGATTTGACTCCGGAGTACATTTAAGCCGAATTTAAGCCATTGGTATTACCAACAATCTACTCTTAATTCTAGTACTATTGTTTTTATTGTCTCGTAGATGGTGTGAAAACTAGAGTATGCTCCTCGGGGATAAAGGTGCCTTCGTCATGGGCGACCTTGAATCCCACGCTGCACTCAGGATTCTTATCTTAACTCCCTCGCTTTGCTCGGGAGTTAACTCTAAACTCCCTCGCTCCGCTCAGGAGTTAACGCTAGAATCCTTCGTTTTGCTCGGGATTCAATACGGCGCCCGCTACATATGACACTACTTTATCCCCTTGATGCATAATCTACTATTAATGATATCCTATCAAATATATTTTTTAATGTAGTACCACAAAGTACGTAAGGCTGCGGCGCGCCCGAGCAGAGAGATCACTCAGAACAAACCGCCATTTTACTCACGCACACATTGACATTATGTTTATAGGCAATCTCAAGCAGTTTCAAGCAGACATCAGTCTCGACTGTCACGTTTTGTCTAAATGAATACCTAAATGAGAGACATTGACATTTCATGACGAACAGAAAAAAAAAAATTGCAAAGAGTTCCAATCAGTGTCAATAAAATTTCATATTGTCACAAATAAAACCTACAGAGTCAATACAGTAGCAGCCCTGGTGAGTCTGGCAGGTTTAGGTAATTATTTTTGAAGATGGCGGGAGCGGTCCTTCTGTACCCTTTATATATTTTGTGGTAGTACCAACCAATATACGAAGCCGCGAGCGAATTCTAGTTAAAAAATAAAACCATAGGCCCAGTACTTTCGTGCGCGAGTGTACCCATGCGCAAACACACTCTCCACTCATACTCCACTTTCTTCCAGCGTACTTTTTACATGACGCGTACTGTACTAGCAATGATATTTTTAATATAATATCATTGGGTACGAGGAACCGGGACGCATTATCGCAAAAACGCATCCGGTATTCAAACTTGGCTATATACCTACTTATTTGGCTAAACTAGACTTTAGATGGCACCCCCATCTAAAGTCTAGTTTAGCCAAAGGGGTGCTAGGGTGCTAGAATTTTTAGGGTAACATTATGAAATCTACGCGAAGGAAGTGGCAAGTAATTAGTTATGAAGTAGGATTGCACACATGACACGGTTTACCTAGGACCCAATACCTATAGACATTATGTATGAGTGCCGTACGTAATTAACCATGGGCAGTTATTTTATAAAACACTCAATGTTGTATTTCAGAAGGAAAACAAAGATGGAGGACGACGGTCAAGAACCAGGTAAGCCATGTTAAATCGATTATCAATCTCTTGAATTAGGTACCTACATACTTACATAATTAGGTACTTATACATTTTTAACCTACTCCAAAAAAAGAATTAAGTTCTCAATTTAACCCGACATGTTCGAAATTCTCAATAGAATTGGATGATTCTTTGAATATGATATGATCTACCTACTCCTTTTTTAAGTGAAAGTGTTTACTTACTTTCGTATGGTCCCACGGACACATATTATTCATTTTGTGAAGATCTGACTTAGTTCTTAGGACATAGATAATGGATGTCCTCATTAAAAAAGTTTTTTAATAATAATAAAAAAAAAGAAAACCGGCTTCAAAAACTAGAAAGTGATAAATAACTTTAGCACAGAACACACTTACTTTACTTTCGGAAGTCGGTGGCGGTGGCTTTATGTTTGATGTTTTCTATAGCCACCGACTTCCGAAAGTAAAGTAAGTGTGTCTGCGGTTTTCTTTGAAAAAAACTTTTTATTTTTCGCTTTTTAGTATTGTCTTAACATCAAAATCCATTAAGAAACGCGACACACTTAAAAGAGATTGTGAGCCCTCCAAAGATTGAAGAAACTAAAACGTCATAAATATTATTTTTGGAATTTTGTTGAGTTTCTCAAAAAGGGCTGGATCAATTTTGGTAAAATTGATATGGGACCATTTCGGAAGAAACCCCTTTCGAACAAAAATTTTGCAAATCCGTCTATTTATGACAAAGTTATGCCCGAACATACATAAAAAATATATATATTTATAGGGTGAAAGCACCAATTATTGACACTCTAAGGGTTAGGTACCATTTAAATTGACAAAGACTGGTAAATTTCCGGAGTCACCAAAGAAAATATTTATTTTTGGTATGTTACATCAGTGAATGTTACAAGCGTAAAACAATGGTGTCAAACCGCCATTGAACACCACTTTTCAGATTTAAATATACAGTACAGATTTACCCAATTATTGACATTCTTTTCCTAACTATCGACATAGCAGATATCCCTATTATTGACACCTCAGACAGATCAGCGATTAATAGCCGTCACGTTAGTTGGAGAACAACAAAATATAAACAAAATCAGGTCTACTATCTCTTTTATACCCCGTGGGGTGTCAGGTCTAGAATAGCACCTACCGATATTTTTATCTCAAGGGTGTCGTAGAAGACGACTAAGGGAAACCTGGAAGTCGGGCCGTAGTGACTTCCGTGTACCTAACCTACTCAATAATGTCACTGCGATCCCCAAGAGGTTCCCTATCCATTTGCATAAAATTTTAAGACCTAATATAACTTGACATACCTTTGTTTCTCATAATTAAATTTGCGAACATAATATTATTTACGCATAACAGCTTACGCATAATTCTTTTAAGCATAATTTCTCTAATCATAATAATAATTAAGCATAACATTTGAAAGCACAAAATGGGTTGTACGTTGTTTCATAGCTAATAGTTGTATAGAATTTCGTTTCACACAATTTTTTTCTAATAATTTCGTTTCATAGAATGCTCAATACGCAGAATACTTACTTACTTTCAAGATTTTTAAATCATTGATTTTTGTTTCACATAAAGTTTATTGTTAGAATAATCATATCATAGAATAACAAAACAAATATTCTTTATCCATATATTTTTTATTTAATATAAAACTTATTCCCAATAATGGGAGTCTCAGTTCTAACCAAACTTACTGCGCGTGCGTGCAAGCGAGCATGCAGCGTGCAAGCAAGCATGCAGCGTGCAAGCAGGCATGCAGCATATAGGTAAGCATGCATCATGCAAGCAAACATGCATCATGCAAGCAAACATGCATCATGCAAGCGAGCATGCAACATGCAGCAGGCATAGTTTCTGTTACGGCTCCGACGTTGCGGGGCTCCGGCGGTCCCACGCGAGCCTATCGTCGCAGATGGTATTCACGCTCACCACCGCATCTTCGGCTTACCTCAGCCGCGGCGGCGGGCGTTAAAACCACCTGCTCCTCAGCTCGCGGGCCGCCTCGCCCCTCCACGCCTACGCGGGCTTACATTACACTCTAGAGGTAGGGCAGAGAAGACTACGTGGAGTCGGTTTTGCAGCGATTCGTTTCTGCCAGCAACTTTTGTAGCACAACATATTAATTTTTTAAAACAATACCGTAGCGTGGCGCTAGGAAAAAGGACATTATGTGAAAAGAAGGGATCCCTCCCCAAGACGCCTGCCCTGTGTGGGAGATTATGGCAACCCCCCCCCCCCCCCCCCACTTATGGCGGAGGCCTTTGTTCAACAGTGTACATCTTTCGGCTGATGATGATCTCTTTTATTAAATTGGTAGTAGGTAGGTTTCCTCATCTTTCTGACTTTTTTTTGTTTGAGGTGTTTTTACCCGACTGCGCCAGAAGGAGGGTTATGTTTTTCGGGTGTATGTATATATGTATGTATGTAAATTTCTTTGGCACGCTCTGTAGCCCAAACGGCTTAATGGATTTTGACTTGAGAGGTGTCGTTTCATTCGTCTTAATTGTGTGAGTGACACTGGGTACATCAAAATTATAAAAATTAAACTGGCCGATTTTTGGCGACAAAAATTAGTTTTCAAAAAAAATATTTTTCCTCAAAACCTATCGAGTGGGGTATTAAAACAAAGGGTTTTATAAATAGCTTACAAATATATATACAACTATTTGTTTAAATGTAATTTGGAATGAGAAATGCTATAAAACAACAAATAAATTAAGGTTGGTTCCCTTTAAGTTGAGTTCCTTTACGTCGAGTCTGAGAGTTTATTGCTCTTGCAAAATATTGCTATTTTACGCTACCTAATTCCATTACGTCGAGTTTATATAATAAGTACAGTCAGGATATAAATTAAAAGCCAGTATCATTAAAATATTATTTTATTATTTGTTTTTTAACGTTTCTCGACACTATAATTTATTGTACTTACTATGATGATATCAGTAGGAGAAAAAGATGAAATGTTTTTGAGAATATGGCGGTTTAGCGATTCCTTGCAGCTTTGAAGAGGTTCCGAGAGGCTCAGAAGTATTATCTTCACTATGATCCTTTTTTAACTCCCGATCCTTGCGGTTCTTCGCCATGTAAACTCCTGACGCCATTTAGGACATACGAGCGGAAAATGAGGTCATGGTGGGAAAAGCCAGATGCAGAATACTGATCATGAGTGGACTCAAGAGAGGGACAGGGTGTTGGGACTAAGTCGAGCACCGTGTCATACCCTGAGACATTAAAACAAGTAGGTTGCATAGGAAGAACATAAGCGACTAAAAGACTCAATGATATGTAAGAGTTTACGGGAACAAGAGGTTGGTTTTTCATATTCTTTGATAAGATGATATTATCCATATCAAAGGTGTTAAAATCCTACTTGGTGTTGTCTATTAATGTCCGCCCGCCTACTTTCGCAACCTTGAGAATCAGTAGGGTCAGTGTATGCACATTGCGTCATCATGGGCGATTTCAATACTGACCTTGCGCAGCCAACCTGTCGATCCCGTAAACTCTTACATATCATCGAGTCTGTTAGTCTCTTATGTTCTTCCTCTGCAACCTACTCGTTTTAATATCTCAGGGTATGACACGTGGCTCGACTTAGTCCTAACGACCTGTCCCTCTCTTGTGTTGGAAATAGGTACCAACACAAGAGAGGTACTCATGGGAGGCACCGTAAAGTGAAGAAAAAGAAGCAATGTTTTTTAAAGGAAAATCTCTACGACGATAATTAAATAGCAACACAACCTCCTTCTTTTCAATTCTAGCGTTACGGATAAAAACGAAACCGGAAAGTGGGGTAGGTGGTAGAAAGAAGATTGAGGTTTGAACCAACTCTTACAAATCAGAACGGCGTGAACGTTGGCATTAGAAAAGGTGTCTTACAGATCATTGTAGTAACTTGGCACACATTGGGCATTGTTATGACAGACATTAAACAAATGGTATTTCTATTGACTTAAGCTCCGACGCACAAAGTCACCAAGGGTGTCGGTTATTGAACTAAAACTTGCATCAGCGGAAGAATTAAAGGAAGCATTGGAAGCAAAAATGCGACTAAGTTATAATTAAACCGTTTGATGCTACACCAATATCTGTGCACCACACACCAACAACACTAGTAGGACAATACATAACAACATGGAAGAGAAAAAATATAAATAAATAATAAAAAGTTCAGTCAGTTTAAGGTTTAGGTTAGTTCAAGGTTTGGGGCCGAGGGGCCCGCTAAGCTTGGGGACCTGGTGCACTGCACCGCCTAGCCCTCCGATAGCTACGCCACGGAAAAGCGGGGTACAGAAACTCGACGTTAAGGGAGTAAAAACGGGACAGAAATCGTAGACTCGACGACGTAGGGATAATAGAAGCGAGCTAAGGTTCTCGGCTCAACGTAAAGAGACTCGACGAAAAATTATTTAAAAAAACAAAAAACCCGACTGCGTGAAAAATTGTTAAACTCAAAAGATAGAAAGAAATAAGTGAAAATTTAAATATTTTTTTGGTTTTGAATCATCGTGGTTGACAGTGTTCACAAAGGCAGTCGAAGGCATTAAGTTAAAGTTAAGACACTTTCAACGGATTTGAAACATATTGTACATTTTTGATGCCTCCGACTTGCAAAAATTCAAACTTTTAGTACCTAGTTATTTTTATTTTCATCAGCACGCTCTGATCACAACGGCTGTTTTGTCGCCAAATTTTTTTTTTGCTAGTTCTGTAAAAAAAAATAACTAACAACTGGTATTTTGCCACTAAGCAACACCTACATCGTGGTTTTATTTTTATTTTTAGGAAAAATATACTAACTATTTTTTTTTTAACCGACTTCAAAAAGGAGGAGGTTGTCAATTCGGATGATTACCGTGAAAGCACCAATTGTTGGTTGGTTGTTGGGGGGTGTAATTTATAAATTAGGGGGGTGTGAACAATTGGGGTGTCAACAATTGGTGCTTTCACGGTAATCATCCGAATTGACAACCTCCTCCTTTTTGAAGTCGGTTAAAAAAATATTTAAATCAATAATAGGTAATATGCGAAGACTTTTCACACCATGGCCATCTGACCCCAAACTAGGGAGACCCTGTACTATGGGTGTCAGACAGCTGATACGCATACACAAATACATTTTGAAATACATAGATATGCTGCCGTGGAGTGTCCGGACACCCTCGGGATGAAATGGGGGGTGCTATAGAATAGCACCCCCCATTTCATCCCGAGGGTGTCGTCGAAGGTGAGTAAGGGAAAATCCGAAAGTGGGGCAGCAGCGGCTTCCATGTGTTTAACACTTTACTGCGATCCCCAAGACGCCTGCCAAGCGTGGGGATTATGGCAACCCCCCCCCCCCCTCCTCATGGGGGAGGCCTCTGTTCAACAGTGGACGTCTTCAGGCTGGTGATGACAATGATGAGATATTTAAATAAACAACACCCGGACTCAAGGCAAACACAACTGCTCATCACACAAATATTACCCTGGGCGGGAATCGTACCCGCAACACGCTGCACAGCAGTCGATCGCTTAGCCACTGCGCCAACCGTGTCGTCAACAAAGGATATACACGTATTGACATTGTGATTTGGGTATTGTACTTACTGAAAATCAAAGAAAATTTCTGACTAATCACCTGTACTGAGAATTCAATGCGAATGAGGATTTTCCGCCCGAAAACTATAGGTACCTCATAAAAATAGTAAAAAAAATTGTTTAAGCTTGTGCCAATGAAGCGAATACGATACCCATATGTTCAAAATTTTGGTCCGCCGTTCCTTGCCTATAGACCCTGTTTTTTTTTGTGATTTAATAAAAAATATACAGCTGTCAGATCTTTCTCTTCTGTACCAATTAGTAAAAGTTTAAAAAAAATCTATAAAATGATTAGGCCACCTTTAAATAAAGACTATATTTTCTACCGACTTCAAAAAGAAGGGGGTTCTCAATTCGACTGTGTTTTTTTTTTAGTATATTTGTTACGCGATTTCTCCGGCAAATGTAAAGCGATTTAGAAAAATATTTTTTTAATGGATATGGTGTGCGTCAGGGGTGGTCCCATATAAGTTTTATCGAAATTCGTTCAGCACTTTTTGAAAAAACTACAGTAAGCAAGTTTTATCGAAATTCGTTCAGCACTTTTTGAAAAAACTACAGTAAGCAAAAATTGCTTACTGTAGTTTTTTCAAAAAGTGCTGAACGAATTTCGATAAAACTTATATGGGACCACCCCTGACGCACACCATATCCATTAAAAAAATATTTTTATACATAGATGATGTTTTAAGTTTCTCCAACCTTGTACTTTCAATCTCTGTTTTGACTGTGTTGCCGTTTCTTAATGGATTTGGATTATAAGGAGGTACTAAAAAGCGAAACATAAAAAGCTCTTTTACAAAAAAGATGACCGCTGATAAATAACTTTAGCACAAACACACATTAAAAAAAAGCTCTTTTACAAAAAAGATAACCGCCTTCAAAATGTAAAAAGTGATAAATAACTTTAGCACAAAATACACATGACTTTAGTTTCGGAAGTCGGTAGCAATACTAAATAACAAACAGAAGAAAACCACCGACTTCCGAAATTAAAGTCATGTGTATTTTGTGCTAAAGTTATTTATCACTTTTTACATTTTGAAGGCGATTATCTTTTTTGTAAAAGAGCTTTTTTTTAATGATTGCAAATGTATCGTTTGCAGATTTTTCCCTGTACTTGTAGTATAAGACGATATTACTTGTCATTACTTGCCAAATATCATAGTTCTAAGTCAACGGATAGTAGGTATCATATAAGTTTTGAATCCCTTGAAAGGGACGAAATATACCTACGTTTTTTTTTGCGTCATAAACGGCCGTATCTTTTTTTACGTTAACTTAGAAGTTTGATTTTTCACTGCTTGAAGGGACTTTAATAAATCGATACCTCCACGCGTTCCCGAGGTTTACCTCTACTTTAGTTTTGACAGACAGACGGACAGACAAATAGCCAGACAGACAGACAGACGGACTACAAAGTGATCCTAAAAGGGTTCCATTTTTTCCTTTTTAGGTATGGAACCCTAGAAAAGAGGCCTAGACGGCAGGGCACGACTTTACGTGCTTTCTGAGATCCGGTGTATCAAACCACAAACTTCCAAATTTCAGGATACTACTGCGAAATTCCCAATGGAAAAACCCAATATTACTTTGCCGATTTCGGAATCGAACCCAAGACCCCTTGCTCATCACTTCATCAGTTAAGCTTGCGCCCACGGATCCAATGGGGCAATCAAACAGTAAAACAGTTCGTTGACGCTGATGATTTTTTAAATTACATATTAAAAAGAAAAACAACATAAGTATTCTGTGGTAGTGGTGTAGTATTACCCACATCACCACTATTTACTATTGTTAAATCTTTTTATAAAATTTTCAAAAACTGCCAAGCTAATATTAACAACGGCTATAACACAACTTGTAAAATGCACCAAATTCAACGGACTCGGTCAGAAGCATTTTACATAAAGAATATGATTTTACAAGTTGTGTCCGCTGTAAATACGGAGGATTTTTATAAATAGCAATGTACGAACACAATTCATGCAATTTGTTACTTGTGTAAGTTATTCTTATATTTTTTACCAGGGCCTTCTTCGAGACATAAAAGTGCCAATCGAATTGGAATTACCATCAATAAAAACGACCGATTTACACATTTCAACTTGCGAAGGCAAACTTATCAAAATCGACAGCACTTTAATGACGACAACAGATCGATGAGGCAAAATAACCAAAATATACATCATTTTCAAGAAGAAAACAGATCGTTGAGACAAAATACACAAAATATACAAAATGTTCATGAAGAAAATAGATCGTGGAGACAAAATACACAAAATATACAAAATGTTCATGAAGAAAATAGATCGTGGAGACAAAATAATCAACATATACGCAATTTTCATGAAGAAAATCGATCGATGAGGCAAAATAACCAACCTGTACAAAACTTTCAGGAAGTAAACAGATCGATGAGCCAAAATAACCAACATACACAAAATTATCATGTAGAAAACAGATTGATATGTCAAAATGACCAAAATATACAAAATTCTCATGACGAAATCCGATTGTTGAGACAAAATAATCATGAAGTAAACAGATCCATGAGAGCAAATTACCAAAATATGCAAAATTCTCTTGAAGAAAACCGAACGATAAGGCAAAGTAACCTAAATATACAAAATGTTTATGAAGAAAATAGACCGTTGAAACAAAATTTTCATGAAAAAAACAAATCTTTGAGACAAAGTAACCAAAATGTACGTAATCATGAACATAACAGACTGACAAGATACAATATTGGTATGTATTTCATTTGTTGAAATTATAATATTTTCCCTTATAATTCCTGAGTTTTATTCATTGAAAATACTTTTTAGATCCAGCAACGCAACAAAATCCTGGTATGCGACATCAATATATCGAAACTGTTTACGGACGTGGTGGTATGAGAGGATACAAAATGAGGTCAGGACGTGATAATCAGAGGTTTAGGTTCTTTGCATTTAAAACCTTAGAAGAAATAGCAAAATCGGAAGAAAAAGAAGTGCTTCACAAGATAAATGAAAAACGAGAAGCTTTTATGAATCTTGTAAATTCACCCATAGAAAAGCATGATGTTTTTGTGTTACTTATGGAAATATTATCAAAAGTAACTCAATCACTTTTCGTGGAATTGAAATCGAAATTGCTTTTCGATGTTTGCAATTCTGAATTTATTAATTACTTGCGAAATTATTTAATGGATCTGCCTTACGTTGAAAATAAGTTAACAAATAGTTTATATTGGAAAGATCAAAGTGAATTTTGGAACAACTTTATAATATTTTGTGGAGATATAGTGGATACATGTCCGTTTATAGCTCATAAGAGATGTAGGGCGCTAATAGAGAGCATAACGAAGTCGTGTCTGGAATGTTTGAACGATAGGCATGGTTTTGTATTGTCTGAAGCTAATGTCCTAAAATTGAATGAAATACGTTATAAGATGGCATCATATGACGAAAAATACAATGTAAGTTTATTGTGAAAATTAATTTGTAATAATTGACAACAAAATTATTTTCGTCAGAGAACACGGCCTCATCAGTACCCACGAATTATCGTATAGATACTTGTTGTTTACATCCATACTAGTTTTACGTCGCGTTACGGTCAGCACAGACAGCTCAGTAATATATTCGAGCAATTTTCGTTTATTTATTCGATAATAAACTAAAACAGAAATTCAAATAACGTAGATCTACAAAGTCGAACGCGTTCTAAAAACCAATGTGGCATTAAACGGCCGGGTATCTTGGTACGGACAGCATCATCAACTGGTTACCCCGTAACCGAAGAAATTTTAATGCGCGAGGGGTAACTACTTGATGACGCTGTCTGTACGTACTGTAGCAAGTTTTTGTGAAGATATTTCTTTTGTCAGCAACCTGCGCTACTGACAGGAAGAATAGACAAACTGTACTGACTTGTCTATTCTTGCTGTCATTATGTCTATTCTTCTGTAGACATAGCGTGGTCATGCTACGCATGCTGATACTGTACGTAAAGTCAGAGTAAGTCTCGAAAATAAAAACACATTATTGGGTTTATTGATGTACAATGATTGGGTTGCAGATTTCGGCGCCAGAGTTTAACAAGTTACCAATAGAAGGCGGATGCTTTGAGAAGTGCAACTACCAGTATGACTGCGGCCATAAGTGTCAACTTTACTATCATGGAGACGACTTGCAACATAATGAAACAAAGTGTACTATGAACTGCGATAGGTACCTAACACTTTCAGAAACAGCATAGAAGAACGAACTCTGTGAAAAGCTATGCTTACACGAGGCCTTCTTATCTACGTATAATGCTAGCAGTTCACATGGCGTATTTGTACAAATATTCACCTTATTTGGATAATGCTAAATTTACCCTATTTGCCTATATTAAAATAAAATCGATTTTGTATTATCCAAATAAGGCGAATATTTGCACAAATACGCCACATGAAGTGCCAAAATTATACATTATTAACAGGCCATAATTTGTTTTAGAGTACTATGTGAATTTGGACATGTATGCCCATTAAAATGTGGGGAAGATTGTGCACCGTGCAATGTACTCGTAATGAAGACTCTACCATGCGGCCACGCAATAAAGTTATATTGCCAACGCGAATCCGATGACCCGGAGACCAAATGTCTTACCATTATGGATGTTACATTACCAAGTTGTGAACATAAGGTATAGCATGGCATGGTAACAGTTTCAAATAGAAGTTAAACAATTTAACGTATATTTCGAAATTGGGCAGATCGACAAGTCTTGTTCCTCATTTCTGGCTTGCCCCTTTATTCAATATATTTATATATTGGTCGGCTGGAGTTTGAGAGATTCGCAACACTGCAACAGCAAACGTGCTCAGCGGAAGAAAGTATTCCAGTAAGCTTAGATCAGTTAGTTTGGATCTTAACCTTCCAAGATTTTTTTGCGCGGTGGAAGTCTTCTTGGGCTTCTTCCATCGTGGGATAAAGGAGGGGACTCTTACCGGCTAAAACCACCGAGTTGTTCCACCTCGGCCTAATTTAGTAAGTTAATGGCCAAATACTCAAACGCTACTCAATTTTAAGTTGCCGTTAAGTCGTGTGCTGTCTCTATCACTTTGTCAAAGTGAAGACTGTGACAGTACAAGACTTCATCGTGATTTCAGCCGAAAGACGTCCACTGCTGGACATAGGCCTCCCCAACAAATGGGATGTTTTGCCATAATCGCCACGCTTGGCAGGCGGGTTGGCGATCGCAGTATGGCTGTTACAAAGGCACAGAGAACGCTGCTGCCCATTCTCTGGTGAGTCCCTTAGTCGCCTTTTACGACACCCACGGGAAGATATGGGATGGTGCTATTCTTTACGTCTGACACCATAGGAAGTACGAGACTTAACGGCCTCTTAAAATTGAGTAGCGTATGAGTATTTGTCCATAAGTATTTAAACTTTTTCTAAGTAGGTACTTACTAGTTTTTAGAGCTACAAAAACCAATACACTACCAAATGTTGTACACACGGCTACACATCAAGCTATACATTTCCAGTATAAGTTGACCTCGCATTGTACGGAAATTCTATACAATGCGAGATCAGCAACTTAAGAGCGTGTATTCGATTCACGACAAAAACTTCATGTTTTCGTGTTTTGCCCAGAGCAATATCGATATCCAGAAAATAATGATGTGAGCAGATTATTGAAATACACAAACAGACCATTGTATTGTACTAGTGTGTGTCAATAATGCGTCGTTTCTATTTCGTCGAACACATACGCTTAGTTGTAAGCAATAGTAGAATCGTTTAGATTTTGAGTTGTTCTAAATCGAATACGCGCCCTTAACTGGAAACGTATCTATAGCTTGATGTGTAGCCGTGTGTACTTACATATTATTATGTATGACTGTAAAGATATTGGGATTTATGAAGAATTATTCAGGAACGTATTTAGAATTACATAATCAATTATTCGAAATACGCTTCCGATCTAATTAATAATCTACTTCTAATAGGTAGATCTATACTGTTACCAATCTGCTACAGCGACAATGGCATTGTTTTTATTATTCCGGGTGCTTACATCAAACCTTAGGGCGCCTTCAAATTAGTCGCGTGCCAGTAGCGTACGTAGGTAGTGAAATATTTGTAATCGGATTAGTGTTTCCTCAACACAAACATTAACTTTAAAAAAATGAGGTTTTTTTTTTCTTAAATGGTATTCACTAAGATAATATTACAGCAAATACATTTCATTTAAGTATACAAGTTTATAAAACTACACACTTTTTGTATTACAGGTACAGACACATTGTTATCAGGATATAAACAAATTGGAATGTTTGGAGCCTTGTATGTACTGGTTGGAAGGATGCGGTCATGTCTGCAGTCGTAAATGTCATGTGGCCGACGATCCAAACCATGAGAACGTGAGTGGTTTACTTTTGAAGCAATAGGGTATTACACCCCTTTTTGAAAAGTGTCTCAATGAAATTCTGTAGTGCTAATATGCCACCAAAAAAAAACACAAAATTTTTATTCAATCGATAAGCGCCAT
Organism: Charanyca ferruginea; assembly: GCA_947361185.1. Taxonomy (NCBI): domain Eukaryota; kingdom Metazoa; phylum Arthropoda; class Insecta; order Lepidoptera; family Noctuidae; genus Charanyca; species Charanyca ferruginea. Next base: position 11,034,843 of record OX376070.1, read on the forward strand.
AAAAATGCATCTAAATTTTATTTTTTTCAATTTCGCGCGTATTTTGACGAGAACGCCTCTTACTGGACGCCATATTGCTCAGCGTAAATGACGTCAGTTCGTTTTGTATCAAATGAGCTCATATTAAATATGATAATTGTATATCATTTAAAAATAATTAAAAGCATATTTTGTAATAGGTGTAATAATGAAAAAATTACGTTGGTTACGAAAATAATAAAAGTACAAAGCCTATATTACACCAATCGGTTGACTGACAGTTGTCATTTTTTTGTTTACACAGCCGTACGGCGTAATAACATGGCCGCTACTATTTCACGGTGTTTTATAACAGATTAAAAATACTGAAAACTTTGAATTGAATTTAAAAATTTGTTTTGTTATTTTATGAACTAAAACTTACATTTTCCGACTGCTTTATGCCTTTACTGGCTCAATAACATGTTTATAGATTTTTTCTCGTATAGAGTAAAATACCCTATTTTTGTTAAAATATCTACATTTCTACGTCCATATTCATTTTGTTGATAACAAGATTAATGTGATTTTGATGTTTGCATTTTTAAACATTTTCAGAAATCATTCTCATTTTCATTTCATCTTTATTTTTTACATTGTAAAATCAATCAATATTTTATTATCTGTGGCATTTTATTTCAGTACACATGTACCAAACCTTGCGCGCGAGCAAAAGCTGGTTGTACGGCCGATCTGATAGGAGATCGAGGTGATCATCAATGCCGAAAGAAATGCAACGAGGAATGCGATGACTGCCTCGTTGAGGTACTTACTTATAAAAAAAACTTTTTTTTAAATATAGTCTTGGTTGCGGCCGAGCGAGGTTCTTGACAAAACGAATTTAACTAGATTTTTTTGTGGCTCCTGTGATCGTTATGTGCAGGGTATTATGTTATGCTGCTAGAAAACTCAATAGCAGACTGAGTTGCTCGCACAACACGGATGGCGCAGTGGTTGAGCGATTGTCTGCTGCGCTGCGTGTCGCGGGTTCGATTCCCGCACGGAATAAATATTGATTCCGTGTTTGTGTATGTGAGTTTAAATGTTTGTAAACGCACCCACGAGACAGGAGAAATTCATAGTGTAGGGCAACTATAAAAATGATGGACGATAGTTTTACGTGATAACGTAATAAAAAAACTTAATGGCTAACATATTATAACGTATCATAAGTAAATAATGGCTTCCGTCGAGGTAGGCGGAGCTTATTGCTTGGGCGATCGTGCCTCTCTATCGCTTGTTCCGCGCTCTTGCTTGCACGCTCAGGCTCAAGTGGAATGTGACACTTTTTCGTGCGTGCAGCCGCTGTTCATTCATTTATAAGACGTTATCACGTCGAAAGAAAACAGAAGCACGTTCTTAGTCAGTCGACGAGACTTATCCTGTGACCTGCGGATGGATATCTTTGTAAAATAATTGGTGCGAACTGCTAGGTTGCTTGCATGTAAACTAAAAATAAAAATTAAGTATTTGTATGAGGGGGCCAACTTTTACAACAAACTACCTAAAGACATAAAAGAAATAAAGTCGTCATACATTTACGAGAAAACTTAAAAAAAATACATATAGGTACTAAAAGATCTTTCCTTGCCTTTCGATTAATCAAAATAAACAATGGTACTGTACCTACGTAAAATGTACCTATATATATTTAAATAGATATATATATATATACACTTCTGGACACATCTATTGGCCCACCTTAGAGTTTAGGTTTCGATGGCCCCTACCGAAATATGATTGCTAGATTGAACAAAAACTGTTGATGCAGTTTTAAACCTGATACATTTTACCATCTTTTCGATCGTATTGTTTTAAATTTGAATTCACAATAGCATACGACATGGAGCTACGCCTAACAAGTCGGATATGCGCCTTGTTAAAGGCAATTGATTTTTGAATAAAAAACATGTTTTATCAAATAAAGGTTTAATTTAATAACGCGTGTTGCCTCCATGGGCATCTACCACAGCTCTCATACGATTAGGCATAGAGTTTATCAACCGCTCTATGAAATTTTGAGGGATCATCTCCCATTCCTCTTCTATGGCAGTTTTCAACTCCTGCATCGTCTAGGCAACTGGCTGACGAGCCCTAACACGTCTTTTTAGCTCGTCCCACATGTGCTCAATGGGGTTCATGTCTGGGCTTCTGGCTGGCCAGTCCATAACTGTGATGTTCACATCCCGAAGATATTCCCTGACGATGCCGGCCGCATGGGCTTTTGCATTATCATGCATAAAAAGGAAATTTGGGCCCACATAGTCCGCGTATGGTATCACGTGAGGTTCTAAGCACTCATGAATGTACCTTTCAGCATTTAATGTTGGCAGCCGTGGTCCTGTAACAACCTCAAGTTGAGTTTTGCCGCTCGCGGATATACCGCCCCAGACAGTCCATGAGCCACCGCCATAAGCAACCCTCTCTTCAAAGCAGCATTGTGCGAAACGCTCTCCCTTACGTCGGTAGACCTTCTTCCTTCCATCATTGCCATGTAACACAATTTTAGACACATCAGAAAAGAGTACATGGCTCCAATCTTGCTGTGTCCAATTTAAATGACTGCGTGCGAAATGAAGGCGCGCTGTTCGGTGGGCTCGCGTTAGTTTGGGCCCATTAGCTGGCTTGTGTGGTACCATATCGCGTTCTTTTAACCTTCTCCGAACAGTTCGAGCGCTCACAGATACTCCGTGGAAGTCGCAAAGTTGGTTTTGTTTCTCAATGGAGGTAAGGTGACGATTTCTCAAGCTGGTCGTCACGATGAATCGATCCTGCCTCTCAGTTGTGACCCGAGATCGTGGCCTTCCTTGGCGACGAACAAAGCCGCCAGTCTCTAGGTACCTCCGATAAACATTTCGGACCGCAGATCGACTTAAATTAAGTTGAGCACTCACGTTTCTTTGGCTGTGTCCGGCCTGAATAAGTGCCACAGCTTGGGCGGCGACTTCAGGTGAAGTATCCATAGATTATTGATAGAACCTCACCTTAATGTTAAGAATAAGTAATGTTTGTTGCAAAACCAAAGATATCAATCACTTTTTCAAGAATTAAATCCAAGTAAACCAATAAAACCAAGTTTTCTTAGTATTCGATTGTTTGATATCAACAAACAGGCTCCAAATTGTCTTTTGTTTCTTTAAATTCTGTGTTCGAAATTCAAAAAAAGACTAGTGAATGAAATTGTGAATGTGCCAGGTTCAAAACTGCATAAAAACTTTTTGCTCGACCTAATATAAAATTTTAGCGACCAAACGAAACTGAAAATACAAGGTGGGCCAATAGATGTGTCCAGAAGTGTATATAGAACCTTAGTATATACTAACCAAAAAAATAAAAAACCATAAAATATAATCAAAAAATAAATAAATAATGACAGTTTACATTAAACAAGAATAAATAGATTTATTTATTTATTTATTTATTCAATTGATCTTACGAGCTAACAGATAGATATAGATAGAGATATGTAATGTACAAATATAAACCGAAAACAATTTAATAAATCGCATATGTTCTGCACCACAGATATAGATAGACCCTAGACCCTATAACGCAAGTATCACGATCTGTATGAAAACTAAGCGTGTAATTTTTTTACTACCTATTATGAGGTCACAATGTTTTGTTTTTCTTAAAGGACATGTTATGAAATGGGCTTAAAATATTATTTTTTTCGAACAGCTATCATGTGTGGTTTTTCTGATAGGGAAAATTATTCAAGATGGCCTAACAAAAAAAAAAAAAAATTAAAAGCACCATTATTTAATAAATAAATATTTTATATCCAGATATTTTTTTGTGTCTTAATATTATTTTTGTACATTGAAACAAAGAAAAAAGGGTTGAATATCATTTTTTAAAGTACATTAAACACCTTATTGTTATTTAAAATATTTTTAAACATTATTAGATGGCTATAAAACCGACGAATTATCTCCATGATTTGTATGCATGGCATTGATTCCGGAATCAATGAAAACATTAACTGTGTTGTGTCAGTAAGGTTGTCAGTGTCACACCACACATGTCAGTTGTCATGTCGGTCCCTTGTCAAGCCCTTGTCTCATTGTTAAAATCGCTATTTTTCCGTTTGCTTATGAATAGTTAGGTTTAATATTTGTAATTTCTACTTGATATTAGTAAAATCATCATCTGAGGTGTGTAATCCCCGCACCAGGCCAGCGAGGTGGACTAAGGCCTAACCCTTCTCATTCTAAGAGGCTCGTGCCCAGCAAGGGGCCAGTAATGGATTGAATTTATTTTTTAATTGCAAAATTATTACCGATGGTTTTACGTCTCCTCCAAGGCAGGCCAGTAAACCAAACAGTCCAGATACAGACAGACTTAAATGGATTGGACCTGTTCACCTTTTGTAAATAGTCGCTCCAGCAGGTCAGAATAGGTGAACATTTTTGTGTATTAGGTAGAGAAATAAAAGTAATGCATTTACTTATATTTGACTGTATTTAATCTACCTTTTCATTTTCAACATCATCCCTTATAATTATATTATCAAGAAACGGTGCAGGAAAAAATCCAAACTAAAAGCCAGGTCAAATAAAGATAACTTAAAGATTACAAGAAACTTGAACATCAATAACACAACAAAAACAAAAAAAACAAATCACTTGTGTCCGTTCCGTTGTTGTTACGCAAACCACAGACGCTTATGCAGAGTATATTAATAATAGGGCGCGCATAGGTACGCAATTATCAGCTCAACGGACTAATTAGCAGACACAATAGTAAAACAATTGACGGCGACCGTCAGGAGGTTTTTGTACGGATGAAGGGTTGAATTTGACACTTGATTGACGTTTACACTTTTCATAATGACAATACATGACATAATGGCAATCCAAGCGAAAAGTGTTGCCAAAATCAATAATTACCGATGGTTGCAATTTATGTTTTACATTACAATTAATTAAAAATATAATAATTTAGGAAGGGTGCTTTTAAAAAAAATAAAAAATATACATAAAGTAGTCTTAATTTATGTACTTTCATAAAAATATAATCTCTTTCCTGTTCACAGCAGGTCCGAATTAAAGCCCAGCCTCCATACAAAAACCTAACATGTCCTTTGGTATTACCAGGTATTACTGAGGGTATTAGATATAACTTACCAATGGAAGGAAACGTTTACTTTATTTTTTTACTTACGATTATTGGACGTAAGCTAGGCACGAAACTTTGATTATATATAATGTCTAGATGGAGCGTCAAGTGCACGCAAACGTGTCAAAAAGTGTCAGCCAACTATTGGCTGACAAGTGCTTATATAATCAAAGCCCAAATGCGTAATAATAATAATGAATGATTAATATATGTATAATAATATTAATTTATGTATAATTATTACATACATATTGTTATGATTGTAGGGCGACGCTCCATCTAGACATTATATAATCAAAGGCACGAAACTAGGCACGCGAAGTTGTTGCTGTTGCGTTATCTAGGTCTATCTATATTCTGTGTTCTGCACTATGTCGGCGGCCTTAGTAAACACGCAACGGCTAGTAAATTGCACCCTACCCTCGTTGCTCAAAACTGTTGTGTTGTTTCTTATAATATGCAACCTACCTTATTTTGATCTGTTTATTCTGTATTTGTTATGTTAAAACGATGTATGTTATGTCGAAGTATTATTGTAATGTTAGTTTAAAATACATGTACTTATTTTGTTTTTGCTTTCATCTGCGCTTACTGGCAGTTAACATTGTTTTTGAACCTATTTGAGCCTATTTGTTTGCTCTATGAGTGAATTTTTAATTTTTTTGAGAAATAAATATCTTTAACCGTAAGTAACTAATAATTCCCGCAACCAAGGTAGCACACGTATGTAGTTTAAATTTTCTTGCGTTTTTTGCAATTTGCAGCTCAGTTTCAGATTGTATGGTAACAAAAAGATTCTTCGCGAGAGTAACAAATATGTGTTCAGAGAATAAAATTATCAACATAGATCTCAAAGTTAGCGTAACCCGTAAATATGCCTATATGACGTTTACGGGTTATGTTAACATGATGATTGATTTTTTTAATTATTCTGTATTATGCATTTTTGGTACTCTCGCGAATAACTTTTTGATTACCTTACTTGCAACTAAAAAAATTAAATTAGGCTGAAAATTCTTAAGAATATTTTAATTTCGTGAACTACCCTGGCGCTTTAAAGGGCGTAAAAATCTAAATGAAGTGAAAAACTTCGTACCGCCCAACCTCTGCGCTACGTCGTCGTAGCTTGATGCAACGATCTCAAGTTCTTCAATTTGAATGTTGTTTTGAATTGTTTTGTAATTATTAATCATTTTTTTTTAGGTTAATAAAGTAATACTTGAGTGTCTCCATACAATAAAAGTGCAGTGTAAGCAAAGTGTGAGTCGTGAGCTTTGCAATGAGAAATGTAAACGGCTGCTTGTATGTGGCCATCGGTGCATGGACCGATGTGGAGCAGTGTGCGACCGTACGAAATGCACGAAGCCTTCGTTTGGCGAGGTCATGTCTCCTTGCGGCCACAAACTCAAGCTCCCGTGCAATGTATCGGATTTATTCGCTAGAGGTAAATTTAAACCAGTGTGTGCACTTGTGCAGTCAGCCCCGAAATATAGGCACATTTATGATGATAGTCAGTTTGGCAAATTGACTATCATCATCATTAGCAAGACGTCCACTGTTGAATAAAGGCCTCCTCCATGGAACCCACCTAAATTAATTGAACAGGAGATCTATAAGACTAACTATGTTAAATTGTGAAAACAATGGCAATTATCGTGAGATGAATACATACTAATGGTATTAAAATGACTATTATGTTCTTTATCAGTAACATGAAAACAAAACGTATAATACTTACGGGTTTATGTTGTGTCAATCTGCTAAACAATATAATAGGTTGCAACTTCATAGGCGTAACAATTTTGATTTCAGTGTGAAAATAAAATGCTTGTTGTTTGAATTGTACGTTACGTTTTATTTCGATTGTCCATTATGAAATTCTTAATAGCAGCTCGTCTCCTATTATATCCAAAATGAGAGCACAGTCCGACAGATATGCTGCTTGTAAAAGGTGATGTAAAAAAAAATACCAAATCCGGTACATTTCAAGTTAGGTCTCTATTTCGTCACATTCATTTAGATCCATGTCGGACTACGACTGTCCCTCTTATACCTACACCTCCGTTGTCAACCCTTCAGAAAATACAGTCATGTTATGTTGCTTCGTTATATAACATCATGTGCACGTTATGTGCAGGCTTGGTGACGCCGGAGCAGTTGCTGCAGTACTGCGCAAGCGCGTGCACAGAGACGCTGGCGTGCGGCCACGTGTGCGGCGGCACGTGCGCGCGCTGCGTGCAGGGCCGCGTGCACCAGCCCTGCACGCAGACGTGCAACCAGGACAACATCTGCGGACATCAGTAAGTGTAGCGACGCTGAGGTGCACCAGCCCTGCACGCAGACGTGCAACCAGGACAACATCTGCGGACATCAGTAAGTGTAGCGACGCTGAGGTGCACCAGCCCTGCACGCAGACGTGCAACCAGGACAACATCTGCGGACATCAGTAAGTGTAGCGACGCTGGGGTGCACCAGCCCTGCACGCAGACGTGCAACCAGGACAACATCTGAGGACATCAGTAAGTGTAGCGATGCTGGGGTGCACCAGCCCTGCACGCAGACGTGCAACCAGGACAACATCTGCGGACAGCAGTAAGTGTAGCGACGCTGGGGTGCACCAGCCCTGCACGCAGACGTGCAACCAGGACAACATCTGCGGACATCAGTAAGTGTAGCGACGCTCGGGTGCACCAGCCCTGCACGCAGACGTGCAACCAGGACAACATCTGCGGACATCAGTAAGTGTAGCGACGCTCGGGTGCACCAGCCCTGCACGCAGACGTGCAACCAGGACAACATCTGCGGACATCAGTAAGTGTAGCAACGCTGGGGTGCACCAGCCCTTCACGCAGACGTGCAACCAGGACAACATCTGCGGACATCAGTAAGTCTAGCTTGCTTGTTAATATTGATCGAAGGGAACTTTGCTAACAAAGTTCTTACGGTTCTTACGGTTCTTACGGGTTCTTACGGTTTCTTACGGGTTCTTACGGTTCCGTACCTGAAAAGAAAATACGGAACCATTATAAGTTCACCCTTTGTCTGTTTCTCGCAAAGGAATTTATCTCAACAGACAGACAAAAAAGATTTTTAGTATAGAACATTGTTTCATTATGCAACCATGTCCTATGCTATGAAACTTTCATAGCAATTGAGTTCGTCAAAGTTAAACATTCTAGCATCGACGCTCAGCGATGTCTGTCGAAACAGGTGTCGTCGGCGTCGTTACAAATACGATCCTTATCCAACCATCATTCACAAAAAGTTACAATTGCAAATGTGAATGTAGGGATACAGTTTATAGGCATCTCTGCTTATTTATGTACACTCACCTGCCTGCTGATACTGATCCAGCCACAAACTCATTACGCCTATTGATATATAGCCTACTCTCTCTGATAGAGATGACCCCCGGATACCTGGAAGTGAAAACATTAAAAGCTGATTAATGTATGAAGTTAAGAGCGCCCATCCCGTCATATTTTCTATACAAATTACGCTCGTACGTGATTACGGCGTTATACTAATATTCTCCAAATATACAAGTACCTATATAATGATTCAAAATTCCGATAAAAAACGAATTACCTACTTAAGTATACTTATTAATGAGTTTTTAATTGGAAATACGATCTTATTTACTAGAACCTATTACCGATCTACCTATTGATTACTTTTTATGTAATAATCAATTATTTAATTGCGTTGTGTTTACAGGATGTAAGTAGCATGGAAACATTCTCCAAACTGTAAACTGTGATTTTATTTGTTTCCTACACGTACATTTCTCCACAGTTGTCCAATATTAATAATACCTTCTTTCTAATAAATAAAATTTATATTTAACATTAAAAGACAAAATAAAATCGTTTGATTTATAAAAAAATACACTTTGCGTGTATCTACTCACCGAGGACCTTAAAGACCATGTTGACATGGACCGGGAGCGGAGGGCCCTGTCGGTGCGAGCCAACATGATAGCCCGCAGGTTTTCACGTTGTACTAGTGGTGTGAAGGTCACGCTTTTTAGAGCGTACTGCACATCTCTATACACGTGCAGTCTGTGGGTTGACTATACTCATACAGTGCCCTCCGTGTCCAGTATAACAACGCGTCCCGGACGGTGTTGGGGCTGCCCCGTTTCTGTAGCGCATCAGGGCCTGTAGACAAAATCCTATTCCGGTAGCATTAACGCCGACGGAAAAATCAAATTGTATGCAGTTGACATACTTACATCTCGTGACATCTGGGCCTCAAGTCTACTATTACAATAGTGTCAGAATGGTCTAATCATTGGTTTCTGGTTGATTTTGACAAGTTTGGTAATCTACTAATATAATGGTGCCATTATAACTTTCCAATGGTCAACCACTGACACGCCATTGAAAGAAATGATGTAGAATGGAAATCTCGTACAAAATGACAACTAAATGACTGACTGACTTAAGTAATCTGCTAAAATTTTCACAGTTCCTTTGATCAGTTACCTACCATTAGAACGTTTGTGCAACATTGTGCAGTCATTGCTTTTAATTCGACTGACCAATGATCGACCATTATGAATTTAGCAGATTACGAACTTTTTGCAAAATGACAATGGGATCGTGTTGGAATGATGAAATTATAAAAATAGCAGACTTGGCCGCAACTCCATACAATTTCATTTTTCCGAACCAACTGTAATAAATACAAACCTGTAACACACCGTGCCGTGCTAAACAGTCTTTTTAGGGTTCCGTACTCAAAGGGTAAATACGGGACCCTATTGCTAAGACTCCATTGACTGTCTGTCTTCTGTCTGTCACCAGGCTGTATTTCTGTTGCTGCTATAACAACAAATACTAAAACCAAAATAAAATAAATATTTAAGGGGGCTCCCATACAACAAACGTGATTTTTTACCGTTTTTTGCTCGATGTCTGTATAGATAATGGTAGGGAACCCTAGGCTTCGTGCCCGAGTCCGACTCGCACTTGGCCAGTTTTTTATGAATTTACCGAGTGAATCGTGTTAAAAGTTCGAAATGGGTGATGATCACAGAACATTACAGACTCTTAGCATTTCAGAGTTTCAGGGAAAACAGGATTTAGGTTTTACTGGTAAATCTTAGGATTATGGATTTACCTACCGTATAAGTTCGGGCCTTTACAGTTACATATACATAGATAGCTGACCCGACAGAAGTTGTCCTCTCCCTATCTACTTTACCTGCCTACCTACCTACCTACCCTACCAACCTACCTACTTACCCTATCCTACCTACCCTAACTACCCTACCAGCCCTACCTACCCTACCACCTACCTATCTACCCTACCAACCTACCTACCTACCTACCTAACCCTTTTTTTTTTCGTGGATTTTTCAATTTTTGTTACCATTGAAATCTTCCCTGGACTTCCACAAATATTTCAAGACCAAAACTATCCAAATCGGTTCTCGAGCAGCCGTTCTCGAGTAATTTTTTGGTTTTTCGTATGAAAAATAGTTTACGTCCTATTCTCAGACCTATTGAATATACACACAAACATAAGAATCGGTCAAGCCGAGCCGTTTCAGAAAAGCTTTGAAACAAACACTGCGACACGAGAATTTTATATACCGGCGCCGAGTCTTGTTGGAAAGACCATACTTGGTTAATGAACATGGTGTTGTTAAGGGGCTTAACTACCTTCTCAAGAATGGTATCTTGATACACTTGTGCCGATGTTTTGATACCTTTTTCACAAAAATATGGCTCAGTCACTCCTTTATAGCTTACACCCCACCAAACCATCACTGAAGTCAGATAATGCCCACGTTGCACTCTGTCTACTAATTGGGAAGTTAGAGCTTTGAGCATAAATACGGTCATTTTGTTTGTTAAAATGTTGCTCAATTGTAAAGATTTTCTCATCCGTAAACAAAATTTTTCTGTGACCTCCCTTTGCGTACCGCTTCAGTAGTTGTTTCGATTTTACCACCCTATTCTTTTTTAAATTATCAGTTAAAAAATAACTAGTGCGTCTCTTAAAGGCAAGTCCTAAGTCATCTTTTAAAATACGCGACATGGTTCTGGGTGCTATCTTCATCTCCCGAGATAAAATCTTTTGCTTTCGGACAGGATTTCTTCGAATTCTTTCCCTTACTGCTTTGACCACCTTTTTCGTACCAGATCTTTTTCTGTCACAAACAGAGGTCTCATTGTACCTTTTAATAGCCCGGTACACAAACATTTGACAAGCGTATGGAGAGTTTTTGAAAATTGCATTTGGCTCCATACCAACTTTGTGTAAATCACAGCGATTCGGTTCTCTTTCTCACCCCACTCCATTTTAATATCGCAAAATATTGTACAATGCATTGAGTTATAACATATAACTCAATGGTACAATGTATTGGCGCCAAAATTAGAAAACTCAATGAACAATCGTATAAAAATGACAGATTCCAAATTCAAATGTAATATCTTTCTTATTTTTAATTGTAACAGTATTTATGGCCAGTCTAAGTATTAGATTAAGAAGATATACTTAATTATGGCGTCTATTATTTCATTTTAAAGATATATTACTTTTAAACAATAATAGCTTTATTTGAATGTGTGTCTAGATGCCAGGAGCCATGTAGTCAAATCTGCCCACCGTGCGAGATGTTCTGCGAAGTAAAATGCCCGCACTCGCACTGCAAGAAGTTGTGCGGCCAGCCTTGCACGCCATGTCAGGTGAATAACAATATACAAAGTGGCACTGTGCTCGTTTTAATTTAAAGTCGTACTTTAGATTAAAACGAGCACAGTGCTAGTCCATTGAAACATTTTAAAACACAAAGATTAGTAGCAAAATTTAAAACTTGCAATTTTCAAACAAAATAAATAGCAGAATCAACTGCACAAAAAGGAAATACGCTCTATCTACAAAAAGTCACTGACCTGTTCCACGGCGGCGGTGTAGCCACAGTAAAGATATGTAACAGTATTGTGATTCGGCCCTACCGCCCTATCCTTGAAATAATTACACGCGCAGTACCTTAACATGCGATAGGGCTGCCCCGCGTACAGTGTTTTAATTTCTTCCTAGTGTGTGTTTTACTTTCTTCCTAGTTTTGTGATTATAAATTTGGTAGTGTTTTATTTTATTTTTAGTTTTGTGATTGTAAATATACGTATCTAATATCTTTTATTTAATAAAAAAAAAAGAAATACGTAAATGAAATAGGAAGTGTTCAATAAAAATGCATGTTATGTTTTTGATTAGAAGATTTAATAAAAAAAACACCCTTATAAATTTGAGACTGAAAAATATTTGCGAATATTTCCCTTTATACCTACTGCAATCCTTAAAAACTTCAACACCTACTTCTTACTTAACCAAAATGCAAAACACAGCTGACAAAACCTAACTATCTACTATGAAATCTTTACTTAAAAAGTAAATAATAATGTTAATCTTACTAAGTAGGTAAGTACAGAGTCTAGCACAAGCTACAACAATCTGTCAAAGGAGTTGTTTCAAAATGTATGGAGCCTGGGCCCAGTCCTTGTACACCATACTTACAAATAGGGAAACACATTTTAAATAGTCCTCAACTGTCCAATTACTTTAAAATGGCTTTTTGAGCAGGTAAAACACAAGAAATTGCACTTGAAATTGCAACACACAACAAAAAACAATCATGACGATAAGCTGTCATTTTGATTGATTAATGACGTTTGACATTTATAATTCTGATTTTGTACGTGGATTTGTGGACAACCAGGTAAACAGATGGAAAATAAATGATGATGAATTAAAAAAAAACGAATGGAAGGTTGTTAAAAAGAACTCCAAAAACTAGAAACAAAACGAGACGAAAGCACAGAACATACGGACGAAAGTGACACTGTTGTAACACTGACAGCTGACAGTTCTCTTTCTATGATCTATGGTGGATCTATGGTTTATAGAGTAGCTAAATCTGAGTGACGCCATGTTGAAAATCCATAAAAATAATTGTTAAATATCAATTTACTACCACAACAGTATAAATTGAAATGTATTATCTGTATTTTTCCCGGATTCTAAGGATTTTTCTCTTTTTATTGAAGTGGTGTACATAGACTGGGCCCAATATGAAACATGTCCTTTCTTTGATAATTTCTCAATTTTATAACGAAATCGTAAGGGTCATATTCAATTGGGGAAATTTGTCAATTTTTAATGGCCTGATGTGCTGGCGTTTGTACCTATCTTTTACTCTCATAATCCATTGAGTTATATGTACTACGTACACATAAAACTCAATGTCATAATCATTTTATAATGATATTTCGTTTAATTTAATAATATATGTAAGTAGGTAGATAGCCTAGCCTAAGAAACTACCTAGGTACTTACCAGTTCGTTTAACCGCGAGCGTAGGTAGATCGCTTTTTCACCTTAAACACATATTTGTTTATTGATCCAGGTACTTTACTACGGGGTTAGTAAAACATCTCTTGATTTACTAAGGTCATACCTGAGGTATGGGTAAAAGTACAGGTTAACGGCGTGAACTCATTGGGGTCTGAAACGACTATGGGCGTTCCTCAAGGTTCAATATTGGGTACATTTCTATTCTTAGTTTATATAAATGATTTACCCCAATTGTTTCAAAATCAACCAAAAATGGTGTTATTCGCCGATGACACATCATTGATTTTTAAAATAGACAGACGGTCACAAATTCTAGACGACGTAAATGACGCTATTCTTCAGGTTCAAAATTGGTTTACGGTAAACAATTTGGTACTTAATGAAAAAAAAAAAACCAAATGTATTCGATTCATTTTACCAAATGTTAGGAATAGCAAATGTGACATCATACTTAATGGAGAGAAACTGGAATTTACTAGTCATACGGTTTTCCTAGGAATCACGCTAGACGAGAAATTACAATGGGAACCCCATATAACATCTATTGCGGGGCGACTAAGCTCCGCGGCTTATGCTGTTAGAAAGATAAGACAGTTGACAGATGTAGAAACTGCGCTTTTGGTCTATTTTGGCTACTTTCACAGCATTATGTCGTATGGTATTTTACTGTGGAGTCGGGCTGCTGACATTGAATCCGTTTTTATTTTACAAAAAAGAGCTGTCAGAGCCATTTATAATCCACGTCGCCGCGAATCTCTTAGGGAACTATTTAAAAATATTAATATAATGACAGTGCCTTGCCAATTTATTTATGAAAATATTATGTATGTAAGAAAAAACTTACATATGTTTAATAAAGTAAGTGATAGACATGACTTTAATACTAGAAACAAGGACAAAATAGCTCAACCATATTTTAGATTGTCTAAAGTCCATATCTTTTATGGGGTACCTGTGTTAAGTGCTACAACAAAATTCCTAGTGATATATTACAACTAAGTGAAACAAAATTTAAAACATATATTAAAGTACACTCTGTAAAAAAGCTTATTATAATTTAGAGGACTATATTCAAGATAAGAATGCTTGGAAACATGCTGGTCTAGCTCCATAGGACGATCGACAGTCTAGACAAAATCGAACAGATTGCTAATTTAAAATACCTAATTTCATACTTAGTATAAATCTATACTAATATTATAAAGCTGAAGAGTTTGTTTGTTTGTTTGTTTGTTTGGTTGAACGCGTTAATCTCAGGATCTACTGGTTTGAATTGAAAAAATATTTTTATGTTGGATAGTCCATTTATCGAGGAAGGCTATAGGCCCATGCGAAGCCGGGCCGGGTTGCTAGTATGTACATATATATATTTGACTCTTTTTTATACACTGCTCAGGCTCACATACTGATTCATTGTTTGTTAAAATATAAGGAGTGGTCGTCTACTGTTTCAACATTTGTAATATGTGAACACTATGTATCTATGTACATATAACTTAGTCTGTCATTCCTTCATCTGTGATACTTTGTACACACTTTCAAATACCTATTGTTTTTATGCAAGGTACATCGTATTCACGTATAATTATATGATTCCTGTAAATGCAAATATTGTTAACACCGTTTTTAAAAGAGTAAGTATGGAGTTTCTTGCCCTTTCTTCTCCATACAAAATTACCTTTTGGAATGGGCACCTAGAATCATTTTTTTTCTCATTTGACGTTCAAAAGTGCCTTATAATGGTCTAATTGAAATAAATGATTTGACTTTGATTTTGACTTTGAATTTACTCTGTAGAAAAAGCGAAATACTTACCTTTTAAAAAATGAATCATATTACGTACTATAGCAGGTATATCATTTTTTTTTAAGTCTAGTATAGTCTAGTAGTCATTTTTTTATAGTCTATATTAACTTTCAGGAATATCTAGTCTTTCGGAGTTTCCAGGTAATTTAAAAAATGTTATCTGTGGGTGCGTTATTGACGAATTCAAACAACCAAAAACAGCACAATATATTCTACAATTTCTCTTTACCATATTAAGGAAGCACTTATACTTATTTCGTAAGATTATTCGTCACAAATCGCACGCTTACTGCTTACAAAACCATCACACCGTCCATTCGCCACTGCGGCGCAATCGAGAACGGTCTCGAATGCGCCGCATACCGACGGCGGTATATTAACTTCCCTACTAACTTGAGGCGTGTGGGTATGACTCGTATTCCGACCGTTTGTATGAAGATAGAATACTGTAGATATATCTTTACTGTGGTGTGGCGGCGCGCTAAACTCAGATACGACTCAGATATACATCATGTTGAAAAAAAACCGCTTTCAAATCGGTCCACCCGTTTAAGAGCTACGGTGCCACAGACAGACACACAGACACAGAGACTCACAGACACACAGACACGTCAAACTTATAACACCCCTCTTTTCCGTCGGGGGTTAAAAATAAGAAAATGAAAAATAATTTCTTGTGGTATTCTATGGGTTTGATTAATTTTTGTACTCGTATACAGATAAATAACATGATAGTCCTTACGTGGTTTAAAAGAAAGTCAACCGTCGTGACACACATTGTATATATGGTATCAGAAGTCAACTTTGGCTTAATATTTTAATACTTAATACTAAGAAGAATAATAATTATAATCCTTACAATATCGCTTTGCATTTTAAGGAAAAACTGAGACAAACGAGTTTTTGAACAGATTATGTGGACTGCCTGCTCTTTCTTCGGGTTTTTTTATTTTGCAATTTGTCAGTAACAACCCGAAGTTTGGAGTTGTGTTTGGTGTTGTGTTTGGTTTATTGCAAGATGCATAAATTACTTCGAGATATATAATACGTTACTCCCTTACGTACCTATATATCTCGAAGTAATTTTTGTATGATGATGCCAACTTTAGGTTATGGGTTATTTGTCTGCTCGTAATGTATATTTTTTAGTGTGGATAACACAACAGCTCTAGTGCGGTACCTAGTGGTTTTTTTATATCTCAGATAAGATCCTTTGAATATTTTTTCTTCAGCCTATGCAGTCCCACAGTCCAACTTCTAGGCAAAGGGCGCCCCTAAGTCATTCCAGGAACTATTGTCCTTTTACCCTAAATTTCGAGACGGTGCCGTACTTTAGGTGTGCCGTTGTAGAGTCAGTATAGTGTGCGATTACCTTAGTCAGGATAGATTATTTGTGTGAAATTGAAGCTATGCACACATCTAGCTTTGAAAGGAGACTGCCACCCAGGTATGGGTGACAGAGACAACGCTATAAATACAAACCTGTGATGTACCATGCCTAGTAACAGCCGAGTACTGAGGACTTCTCGCTTCATGGCACAAATATTACAGGAAAAATGCAATCGACGGTGCGTTCACGGCGCGTGCACGCGTCGTTGCGGCGAGACGTGCGACCGGCCGCCGTGCGACGAGCGCTGCCCGCGCCGCCTGGCGTGCGGCCACATGTGCCGCGGTCTGTGCGGCGAGCCCTGCCCCGACATCTGTCAGATCTGCCGTCCCGATGAATTCCCCGTAGATTTCTTCGGTGATCAGTACGAAGAACACGACAAGTGAGACCCTTCATAATTATAGACTTATTATCGTGGCCGGTTTCTGAAATCCTTCTTTTTTTATGTATAAACCTGAATTCTACAAAGTTTTCCTATTTGTTAACGCCACGCCACGCCACGAACACGACTACTAACAGATGTATATACGTAA
The DNA here is from genome assembly GCA_947361185.1 of Charanyca ferruginea. Classification (NCBI taxonomy): domain Eukaryota; kingdom Metazoa; phylum Arthropoda; class Insecta; order Lepidoptera; family Noctuidae; genus Charanyca; species Charanyca ferruginea. Next base: position 11,052,078 of record OX376070.1, read on the forward strand.
TTCCATAGAATCTGAATTAAATTTAGCTTGGCGCCGAGGGCACGTTTTTAGTACTATTTTGACATGGCGGTTAATTTTTTTATGTATAAACCTGAATTCTACAAAGTTTTCCTATTTGTTAACGCCACGCCACGCCACGAACACGACTACTAACAGATGTATATACGTAATTCCATAGAATCTGAATTAAATTTAGCTTGGCGCCGAGGGCACGTTTTTAGTACTATTTTGACATGGCGGTTAAAAGGTTAAAGATAACATACAGCGCCCCATTTTTTTTTCAATCTGACTCTACGTAATTTTATCGCAGGTACGGACTGTTAAATACTTATCTGTGATAAATTGTGTTAAGTAGGTACCTATCTGTGATTATCGTTGAACGCCATGGCGGAAACCGTGTGTCCGACGCTTGTGGAGGTTTTACGTTGAACCGTTTTGGCTCGGCACTCGCAAATGGGTTCTTGATGTTACTCACTCAGACCAATACTCACTCACTGAAGAAAAACAATATTGTACCTCAACCCTCCTTCTAATTACAGGTTTATTGTACTTCAAGATTGTGGTCATATTTTGGAGGTCCAAAACATGGACGCGTGGATGCTGGGAGACCAGGAAAATATAAAAATGCGTACATGCCCTTTTTGTCGTAAAGCAATTATTAATACTAACAGATATAAAGATACTCTAAACAGTATGTTCAAGAATGAAATCAACCCTATAAAAGTACGATTTTATGGAACAGACGCGCAGATACTTTCGAAATTGACAGAATTGCGCCGCAAAATGGATCAATTTACAGAAAAATATGAAATAAATATGGAGGGTATGTATTAAGCTTGTCTGATGACTTTTAACTTAGATATTCATGGCGAGGTTAATCTGTACCTCAGGACTATGGTACTGATGCTACCTAAGGATGCTTAGGTACTTAGAAACTTCATAAAAAATGCTTTAACTTAAAAATATCATAATATTTCTAAGTTAAAGCCTTTTCTATGAAGTTTCTAAGTTATAGTTATAAAATAGTGAAATTTAAAGAAATTCACTTTATGAAACGATATGGTTTTTAATTTTTTATATATATTTGCAACTAGCTTTTGCCGGCGACTTCGTCCGCGTTTATGTTGGTTATCGCAGATGCAGACGAAGTCGCGGGTTAAAAATTAGCCTATGTCCTTCCCCGGGGTTCAAGGTATTTTCATACCAAATTTCATAAAAATCTGTTCAGCCGTTTCATCGTGAAAGCGTAACAGACAGAGTTACTTTCGCATTTATAATATTAGTATGGATATGAATTTGGCATTTTGGATCAAAGGCACTTATTATTTTTCTTCTCTGTGACCAACAAAAAAAAAAAGATCTCATCTAAAATATTAACAAATAAAAACTAAACTTAAAATGTGGTAAGAGTGTTGCCTCCACTTTTACCTATGAGCTTCTTGTGTATGTTCCTCCTGCCTGATTTTTAAAGAAATTTAACGCATAGATTCACTTGCCCCTCAAACCTTATACATATAACCAAGTCAGGGTGTCTGTTTCTGCGATTAACGGATGAGATGAGGGTTTGTAAAACTTAGGTACGGTACACGTAAAGTTGTCTTAAGTCTGCAGCAGTCAGTTGCAATTGTTCTGCTATAACACTATCGAACTTTTATGTTTTTTTTTTCAGATTATATGAAAGTTATGTTTTCAAGTTTTGCAAATCTTATAGGAACACAAAGAAAAGTATCCCTTTTGCAAGTGGAAATGGAATGCATATACTTGAATATATTTGAAATGATCGTAGAATGTTGGCAAAAATATCAAACACAAAAACCACCAGTAACTACATTAAGGGATGAATTGCAGAAGCATATTAAAACACTACTCGTCGTACTCAAGATTAACCCAGAATCCAAGATGCCTATAAAAATAAGCGAACAACAGCAAAAGGATGTTGGCAATGAGATTAAACGGTTGAATGTCATGGTGCAACTTTCTAAGCTACTTCATATCGCGATAAAAATCAAAGGCGAACCTAGAGTAACACAACAAGTCGAAGCTACTAAAGCGGTTGTTTTCTCGCTGTCAGTATTTAATGAAGACAGAGCTATAGAGTCTCTTAAACAATTGCAAGAAACTATCAATACAAGTGGTGTGGTTACTAAGTACGAGCGCGCAGTAGTCTTCAAAGCTATGGGTTTAAAAGCTGGCCATTGGTATAAATGTCCGAATGGTCATATCTATTGCATTGGTGAGAGTGGTCTAGCACATCACGTGAGTAAGTGTCCGGAATGTGGGGCGAGCATTGGTGGTACTCACAAGAAACTCATTCCTGGGAACACCCGTGCTCCAGAAATGTTCGAATCTAATTATGCAGCATGCAGCAGTTTTAATTTTAACGGAATACTTTAGATCCTATCCTACTATTCCTACTTTATAATACTAGATACACACGAAACGCGAAAGTTTTTGAGGAAGGAATTATTATTGAATGGATGGAGGAACTGATGAATGGACGGATGGATGTTTGTTAACAGAATTAGTTATTTGACACAATTATAATGGGTGTAAAAAGTCGCAGAAGGACGCTGCTGCCCATCCTTAGGTCAATATGTCTGTCCTCTGTCGCCTTCTGCGACACCCACGGGTAGAAATGGGGTGCTATTCCCGGCCGGCACCACACGGCTGAAAAAAACATTTAACGAAGCCGAAAGTTACATATTATTTCTATCATGGCGACCATTGTTTGTTCTGGACTAAATAAATACTAAATATTAGTACTACCGCTATTCCTGGGAACCTTCTGGTAACGAATATATTGACAGTCATTTTATTTACAGCGTTTTTCTACCTTTTAGAGTTCTGTACCCAAAAGTTATGAATTACTAAAATCCTATTACTAAGATTCCGCTGCGTGACTGTCTGTCATAGGGTTGTATTTTTCAACTGAAGAGACTAATGCGCCTTATGCGCTTACCACACGCACAAGCTTCACCACAGTTTGGGCCTGCGCAGGCTTCTCGCACGAAAAAACTGAACACTTCGTGTCTTACCACACGGCACAGTTAAGTACGCGCAAGCCACATTCTTGTCGAAATTCTTGACGTGGAAACAATGTTTCCCAATGAAGAAACATTTCTTATGCTAGGTATTAATTTTCAAGTTAAAAGACAATGCAAAAGTTAAAACGTATGCAATCGAAGTGGAAATAAATGGCTTTTGAATAGAAAAAAATCATACAGATATAAATCTACGTAAGGATTTAAGAGATTTTCATGATTATATTATACTAGCTTCTGCCCGCGACTTCGTCCGCGTGAATGTCGGTAATCGCGGATGCAGGCGAAGATGCGAATTAAAAAGTACCCTATCTCCTTCCCGAGGGTTCAAGCTATTTTCATACCAAATTTGAAAGTTACTTTCATATTTATAATATAATTAAATAATAAATATAGTAGGTATATATAGTATAGGATTATTTTCAATGAGCGCGAGCCTCGACCTCGACTGTGGCTTGAACACTGTACGCCCAACCACACGCACAGGCAAGTACGCGCAGGCCGGGCTTGCGCAGGCAAAATTTCAAGCAGGTCGAAAAGTGCGCAAGCCGCGATGTGGGGTTGGCGCGTGATACAGTTTTACCAACCACACGCTCCGTGTTCCGTGTACAAGCCGGCCTGCGCAGGCAAAACTTTGGTGAAGCTTGTGCGTGTGGTAGGCCCATTATTCAATATCCATCTTGCTGTACGTCCCGCCAAGGTCATGCACAATGCACGACCGTGAATAAGCTTGCTGTACTTCAATAATTATTATTAATTGTTTTTTTTCACGGTACTTTTGCATCATCGTGTATGACCTTGGCAGGACGTACAGCAAGATGGATGGTAAATAAGGTGTTTAACACTGGCAGACACTTAAAATATTCACAGATAGAATAGAAATTGCCATTGATAGAGAATGGTTGTGACTGTGTTATGTGTGCTCCTACAATTACAGGAGACCAGATCATTCACATATAACTAGGTGAAAATAATTATTTATAATACTACCAACTAAACTAAATTAAGATAAAATTTTTTAGACAACGTTCGAATAAACGCAAGTTGACAGTGAGAATTAACTCATTTTTGATATGCCGTAGTCGGGGTAATAAAATCAATTCGGCTGTTATTATTATTGCATGCTCAAATTTAATTCAAAATTTATTTTATCATATGTTTTCAGTGTTTTGGGGGATTTTTTTGCAGATATTATTATGCAATGTAGGTACAGACTACTACTATTTAAGTTCTTATTTTAGAGAGTGTTTTTATTACTTTTTTTCAATTATGTAGAGTAGGCTGCTCATTTATCAATAAACCGTGTTTTATTATTACCTAGTTGCTGTTTTTATTTCCCTAATTTTCGATGAATTCGATAAAGATAACTTTTCGAGTTATCTAATTTATTATTTTACCGTGAAATCCTCCTACTTTGGACTCTAGGGGTAACATTGACCGAAACCAAAAAATAACTAAATTAGGTCATACCACTGAAATGATGTAAGATAGCCAATAATATATTATACACTTAGATGCGTTACCCGCGCTCAATAATGGCAATATTAAAGCAAGGCAATTGCCGGGGTTTCACTTAGTCACGTACCACCCAGTGTCGCGGCTGTACGTCAGTATCGCTCGTAATTCACACATAACAGACGTAACAAAATATGTATGTTTATCTTTTTCTAACAGGGATACGCTGTATGCTTCTGTCCTTTTCTTCGCACTGTATAATTGTATGTGCCTACTATGTGTGGTATGTAGATTTAAAATTTTGCGCCATTTTAAAGTGAGGAGCTCAAGTGTCAATAAGTTGTGCGCTTAGTAATTTCGTCTCGTTAAATTAAATTCCATCTGTAAAAACTATATTTTTTCCACTCATTCTATGTGTAGTGAAGTGTTAATCGCCCAATAACTGTTTTCCGTAAAATCTGAACAAAATAAACAATATATAATAAAACACTAGAAAAGTGCCGGTCATAGTGGCTTACTCGCGTGTGCACGGAATCACCACGGTTGAGTGAACTGGCGAAAGGCGAAAGTCCTGTGTACGCGCAATTTGCTGGGCGCTGTCAGTGCTACCAACATTCCGACGACGCAGAAGCGTTCCAGCGACGCATACAGTGTACAGTGTGACCAAGTTGCATTGAGAGTAGAAACCCAACAGTGGCGCCACCCCACAACATTGAACAGAACATCGTTCGAGGTTGTTGCTGTGTGCTCCGAAATCAACGATACCGTCTACGAATACACTGCGTGCGTGAACACGCGATAATAAAAAAGGACCAAAGCAAATTTTAATATGATAAAACGCACGCCCCCGTCGACTCCTGCCGCTCAAACTATGACACAGTCCGAGTCAGACTTACCTAGAGCGATGGAAGAAGAAGTCATCAATATCACCACTCGGTCTAAAAGACCTAGAATGGAATCTTCTTCACCGGGTAATGATTTCATAAGTTTCCAAATTGAAGTGAGAAGCATGTTCGAGTCATTAAAGCTAGGTCAAACTGCATTACTACAAAAACTAGTTGAAGATGTCAATCAAATAAAATTACAAAATATTAACATACAAAAGAGTAATACTGAGATTGAAAAATCTATTGAAATTATTAAAAACAATTATGATGACATGAAAATGAAATTGCGTTCCCCTTCCAGCTTGCCGGAAGGGGAACGCGCTGAGTGTTACAATTGTGTAGATAAGCTGCAAAAACGGATCGAGGATCTGGAGTTTGGGCCCAGGTCATCAAGCATTGAACTGCGCAATATCCCATCGAAGGAAGAAGAGTCCGAGGATGATATTCTAAAATATGTAGTCAATATCGGAAAGACACTAAACCTGGAAATAAACCACTCCGACATTCGAGATGTATACCGCCTACCAGCTAAGCCTGGCAGGAACAAGGCGATTGTGGCTGACTTCGGTACAGTTTTTACTAGGAATAAGTTCCTCACCTCTGTGCGCAACTATAATAAGAACAAAGAGCCAGGCCATAAGTTGAACTCAAACCTGATAGGTTTAGAGGGGAAATCGCAACCGATTTATGTGTCCGAATACCTGCCGGGAAATGGGAGGAAGTTATTTTACCAAGCCAGGGCATTTGCTAGCCAAAATAAATATAAATTCTGTTGGACGTCAAACCAACGAATCTTTCTACGTAAGGAAGACAATGGCAAACGTATAAGGATTAATTCGGAAGATGATCTTATTGCCCTACAGTCTATATGACTACACGTATATTATAGGTTGTGCACAGCAGTTTGGAATATTGTAACACTGTGTACTATTGTCACTTTTCCTTTGTCTATCTCGTTATTTTCTAAATCGCCACATATATTCACCTCACTCATAACATGTAACACTAACACACAATCTAAGACACTGATACTCTCACCCACAATACACTCACAAAATAAATTTGACTCAATAATGTACGATAAAACTAGTTGTAACTTTGTTTCTTATTCATTGGTGCGCTGTGTGAGGATATTGGAGTGGCTCAGGTTCAGAACGGCAAACTTTCATTGCAAGTGTCAAATATACTCTATACACACACAATGAATAATAACATGAATACAATTACGTCTGAACTTGAGACACTTCATAAGATGCAATCACACATCTGCGCGCCGGATGACTGTATTGGTTTCACGCGTAAAGTTAATAGTCCTTTTTCAATTCTACATCAAAATATTCGCAGTGTAAACAAAAATATTGACCAACTTGTAGCATTGCTCTCTTTAATCAAAGTTGACTGTGACATAATTGTGCTCTCAGAGTGTTGGCTCTCTAAAATACTTAATGTTCCAGCTATAGATGGATATAATTCACACCTGACGCTTAATGTAACCAATCAAAATGACGGCATCATAATATATACTAAAACAGATCTCGAGTGTACAGTATATGAACCTGAATACATCAAGGAATTTAACTGTTTGATTTGTAAAGTAGGTAAAGAATTGGCTATTGTCACAGTGTATAGATCACCCTCATTAAACAACATAGACAGTTTCTTAGACGGGCTCGAAAAGGTTTTGATGACGCTTAATACATACACCAACATATGTATACTCGGAGACATGAACATTGACATAAAGACAAACAGTACTGATCGCAGATCCGGAGACTATTTAAATTTGTTGGCCTCTCATGGTTTCCTACCAACGCATCTATTTTCAACAAGAGCTGAAAACTGTTTGGATCATGTTTTAGTGAAGTCTCAACTTGAATCTGTCACATTGGTCCCAGAATGCTATATTACTGATCACTGTCCTACGCTTCTCACAATTTCCCTTAAGAAAAAATCAACTTCTCCATCTCCTTGCCGCACTAAAATTAATTACAATGCAGTACGTGATGCCTTAGCCCAGGTCGACCTTACGCCTGCACTGAACTCTAATGACGCGAATTTTGCTGCTGGTTATTTGGTCAGTATTGTGTTGGACATAATTCAAAAAAACACTAACAAATATAACATTTCTCGTAAAAAAAGGATTTTAAAACCGTGGATAACACCGGGTCTATTACGCTGCATTCATAATCGTGATAGGATGCATAAATCAGTGAATAGGGAACCTACAAATGTGACACTTAAAATATCGTACATTAGATATAGAAATTTTATTAATAAATTGCTAAAAAAATTAAAAACCTTACATTATAAAAATCTTCTTGAGGATGCAAAAAATAACTTGAAGGCTACGTGGGAAGCTATTAAAACAATAACACACACAAACACAAAAAAGACATTTGATGCTTCACTTCTTAGTATAGAAGAAACCCCTAAATTATCAGTCAACGCGGTAAACCATTTCTTTATCAACATAGGCAGGGAACTAGCAACTCGAATTCAAAATAGCACGCACACCTCTAGATCAGCTATTAACATCACTCAATCCTCATCTCAGTGTGATTCTTTGGTTTTACTGCAAACCGATGCTACTGAAATAGAGTCACTCATAAAAAACCTGAGAAGGAATTGTGCTGTTGGTTATGACAATATCTCTGCCGCTATTTTACAAACCTCAATAGATGTATTTGTCCCGGTTTTAACGCACATTTGCCAGCTATCTCTGTCTACGGGAGTATTTCCCGATGTCTTTAAGAGAGCCATTGTATATCCGATACATAAGAGTGGTGATGGAGACGAAGTCAATAATTATAGGCCTATATCGGTTCTCCCAGCGATGTCCAAAGTCCTCGAGAAATTACTATGCATAAGATTAACCAAATATTTAAATTCAAAGGGTATAATCTCAGACCACCAATTTGGCTTTCAAAAGAAGAAATCAACCGAAGATGCAGTTTCATCACTTGTTAACAGAGTGGTAGATAGTTTAGACAAAAAGGAAAAATGTCTGGGACTATTTTTGGACCTCACCAAGGCGTTTGACACTGTCTCCATCCCGATTCTTATCTCTAAATTGGAAAGAGTTGGTGTTAGGGGTTTGGCACTTAAAATATTTCAGGACTACCTGACAAACCGAACGCAAGCAGTTAAAGTGGGGGAATGCATAAGTGAAGACGCGAAACTGATTTTCGGAGTCCCCCAGGGGAGTATATTAGGTCCACTTTTATTCACTATCTATATTAACGAGCTCTGTGAATTAAAGTCTCCCAACTGCCAGGTATTAGCATACGCGGACGATACCGTGCTATTCATACACGGAACTACCTGGGATGATGTAAAAGCTTATGCAGAAACCGCCTTAAGAAAAGCTGTGTTCTGGTTGTCCTATAATCTACTAACACTGAACATCAACAAAACAAACTTTATAACCTTCGGTATGAAGATCGCTGGACTACCACCTTTGAATTTCTTTATCAAATCTCATACCTGTATGTCAACCTTTTCCAACAACTGTGATTGTCCGACAATATCTCGTGCAACCACTGTCAAATACCTAGGAATCCAAATTGACCAAACTCTTAAATGGCAGTCTCACATTGATTCTCTAACTTCACGTGTCAGAAAGCTAATTTATGTGTTCAAGTTGCTCCGTAATGCCGCCAGCCTCGAAACTCTCAAGATGACCTACCAAGCGCTTTGTCAGTCCATCATATCATACTGCATCTCGGCTTGGGGTGGAGCAGCCAAAACCATACTTTTACCCCTAGAGAGAGCACAAAGAGCAGTGCTCAAGGTTATGACCAAAAAGATCTTTCGGCATCCAACCGCTAAGCTGCACAATGAAATAGGTGTTCTGACAGTGAGACAACTATTTATACAATACACATTAATCAGGAAGCACGCTAGTTTAACATTTGACCCCTTGTTATATCACAATAAACGTCGATCGGATATAGTTTGCCCCTCTGTTCGACATAGAACTATAATGGCCAAGCGGCACTACATAGTTATTAGTGGACTACTGTATAACAGAATTAACAAAATACTAAATTTTTACCCGCTAAAACTAACTGAATTTAAAAGGAAAGCAATATCCTGGCTATTAAAGTTAAATTACATAGAAACCGAAAATCTGTTAAATTAATATTAGCTGCGTATTTCAATAATTAATTAAATAAGCAAATTATAACTATTCCAGTACCAATCTGTGATTACTCGATACGATTAAATAACTACCAATTTTATCAAATACCACCAACTGTGAACTCCCACAAAGCATACACGTCCTTTAAACTACAACAAGCACATCACCCACACACATACAGAACATCACTACACACTCAATAACATATACTCAACATAAAACACAACATTAAATGTGGCACACCCATACTTTATAACCTTATAATAGTTAGTACCTAATTTGGTCAAAGACTGATTCCCTAGCAACAGGCATACCTAATTAGGGAATTCAGTGAGTCAAGTTCTTGTATGCTACTCTAATGATACATTTGAGCTTGTTTTGGTGCGGGGACGGAACATTTGCCTAGATCTTGTAATACAGGTTAATTCCTAGCACGGGACTGGGTCTTGCTCTGCTCTCCACTGTAACATGCCATGTTTCTTTCATTCTTATCCTGTAGTAGTATATAAGTTATTTTGTACTCAAAATATTTTGCTCAATAAATTATTATTATTATTATTATTAAAGTGCACTAATGTTCGCGTATGACGCGTCTATTTTTAATACGTCATTGAAGATAGCTACATTTTTGAAACAGTGATAGAAACTACATTATATTTGTGGCAACTCTAATTGAAAGTTTAATTGCTTGCATTCAGTTGTCTGTCAGCCGTGGTCAAAGAGACACCATTGAAGTGTGGACCAATTTCTACTTTTGAAGTTTTGATTGACATCCTCTTATAATGAAGGCTGGGTAAGTAGTTTCTCAATATGATAAAGAATGATGACACGAGAACGTTTTGATATGCATTTTATCCCTAGTAAATTTAGACTATTCAGATTTTCGCTCTTAAAAGTTTGGTATCTTTAATTAACTTTATATTATAGTGAAGTGAAATATAGCTCAGTACTTACCTATCTAAAATTAATTGACATAGTAATATAATATAATTACTTATATATAATATAATTTTAATGTAAGTACAATTATGTGGTTCGTTAGTATGATGGGTTGCATTTTTTGTAAAATTGTATTTGCGTAAATAATATAAATTTTCTAATATATTTCAATTCAAATTTCTCATATAGGTAAGTACCTAGATATATGTAAAAAAAATCAAATCAAATCATTTATTTGCATAGAATGTAGGCAATAAGTTATTTTATTTATTTCAGGAACAAAGGAAACGCAAATTCTAGGCAGAAAGAAAAAAAAAAGACGGCGTCTTGGGGCCCATGAATATAAAAACTATAGCCAAGAAATTCTTGAACTAGCAGCTGGGCCTGGGTCTTTATGCCATTTAGAACTAAGTAATTAAGACGGTATAAAGTTTAAATTCTTATTTTCATACGTTTTAATAGTGGTTATGAGCGCGCATTTAGTTGATTTCTAAATAAATAAAAATCTTTTAGTTTTAATTTATTTATCTTTCTTTGTGTCAACCCTAGTACCTAAAATCAGTTGTATGGAAATTATCAAAAATTACTAGGTAAGATTGGCCACTATGATAAATAGCGTAAGTTGCCACTTTTGGTAATTTACTTTATTTCGTTGCCTCCTTTGGCCAGATTTTTACCATAGGTCTTAACGATATGGAAATAGGGCTGATAGTTCAGGCGATATAAGCTGTGGATAATGTTGACAGGCAGTGGAGCTAACTTTGGCTATTCTTTCAAGTGACTTTTAAGATACATAATCAGTTATTTCTTTACGATTTTATTAGCTTAACTTATAGGAATTCGTGTTTACTTTGCGTTCACGTCATAAAATCGACACGTTTTCTTATATTCTTTTGTTGTAGCAACCTACAAAATGTGGCCAATGTTGGAGGATTTGACGGTACCTTAACATATAGGTATATGTTGGAGACCCTGTTGAGGTGATTTCGTAACCTTTTACTTTTTGAAGGGTTCTGTAACTGAAAGATGCCCAACGGGTCCATATTACCTACTATGCCTCCGAAGTCCATTCTCCTGTGCGTCTGTCTGTCAGCGGGCTGTATCTTTTGAACCGTAACACTTGTTTTCATAAAGTATGGTAGGTACACGTATTACTATGGCCGCGATAGCAATAATAAAAAAATTAAATGTAAGAAACATGTTTTTACCACTGAGTTATTATTACTACGTATAGAGAAGATGCCACTAAGTCTTGTTTGTTTTAAAACGAAAAAACGTGATAACTCGGCCTTCGTGTGTGTTACGATATTGCACTCATAATTCAAGAAATACGGCCAAGAGCAAAGGAATAACTTTTCATCGGTGAGTAACTAGATAATTATTTTAAAACTTAATTCGAGCAAAATATGTATTTAGCGGACGCCATGTTGCGTCATTTGTCATAGACTAAAAGTTAAAGACGTGACATTGTGTGTGTAATAGGTGAATGTAGAATTAGCTGACATTTCTTTTTATAGAGGAAAATAGTAATTTTACATATATTTAAAAAAGAGATTGTGGTTATCTAATGAAAAAAGATAAAACACGAGAGATAAATAAAAATAAAATAAATAAATATGTGGGGACATTTCACACAAATGGCCATCTGACCCCAAACTAGGGAGACCCTGTACTATGGGTGTCAGACAGCTGATATACATACACAAATACATTTTAAATACATACATATATAGATAAACACCCAGACACATGGCAAACACAAGTGCTCATCACACAAATATTTACCCTGGGCGGGAATCGAACCCGCAACACGCGACGCAGCAGTCGATCGCTCAGCCACTGCGCCAACCGTGTCGTCACAAATAATGAAAAACAATTTTTGAATTTTATTAGAGATAATTTGTTACATTTTGTTTATTCAAGGTTTCCACGTCTGGGCCGTAAAGATAAGTAAAAATGGATAGAATCTGTCAAGTTCTAACCACCCTAAACCAGTTAATATAAGTACATACATACAAGCCATATGAAAATGTATGATGAAATTGTATGTTCCGCAGAGTGAATCTAGTATAGGTATCTAAAATAAATATTATAATTGTACGGTGCAACCGCACAATCAGCAATTCAGCAGTTTACGCCACATTCATTCCAACTCATTACATTTACTTCAGTTCGCGTTAGGCTATCAAGACAGCCGGGCGTTCTCGTTACAGCCAACAAGGGCCGCGTCACTCACTTCATTTCCACACCATCAGTTCATTAAGCTCATTTCACTTTAAGTACCATTGGGACAATACAATAGTGTTTCAGTACTTACCTTCTTTCATTTCAATCAACCTTCATCTAAAGGTAATGCATGGTCTAACAAGGGACCATACATATCTTTTTGGTCCTTCGACAGTGAACTTCGCACGCTATACGTCCATTTCGCGCGCAGTGGGCAGTGTAGCGGGAAGCTATCCAGTGACTCATAAGTGTGTGTTGTGTTGAGTGACTATAAAACTTTGGGACTAACAAGTGTCTCAGGGATCATCAAGGATCCGTAAACTATCAGGTGAACAGTGCAAGAATTTTCAACTTTGAGACTAACAAGTGTCTCAGGGATCATCAAGGATCCGTAAACTATCAGGTGAACAGTGCAAGAATTTTCAACTTTGAGACTAACAAGTGTCTCAGGGATCATCAAGGATCCGTAAACTATCAGGTGAACAGTGCAAGAATTTTGGACTTTGGGACTACCAGGTGTCTCAGGAAACTTTTCATCATCAAAAGCAGAGGCAAGCAGGTGTCTCAGCGGATCATCAAGGATCCATAAGCAGTCATCAAGGACATTCAAGTAAGATCTATCCATTTTTTCTTACTTCAAATACGCCCTCGACATGGAGGCCATACATGCAAATCAAGAAGAACTTTACACAGCCATCCTAAAGTTGGCTACAAATATCAAAAAAGACTCAGCAGATCGTAAGACTGCTGACTATTTCAGGCGTCGTTTAGGAAACTTAAATCAGTATTGGTCCGATTACCAGTACAATCACGACCGTCTTCTTACGGAAGAAAGCAAGTCTCATCCGTATTTTAGTGGCCGTGTATACGAACGAACACAAGAGCTGTACAACTCGACCAAGGCTCTCATCAATCAACAACATCAAGCGTTGTTGATAAAAACTAAAGAAGCTCAACAGGGAGGTTCTACAGAGGAGGAACAAGGTCCTGCATGGTCGGAACAAGAAGATCCGGTAGAACGTCAATCGCCGCCGGTCGAGGTATGCTCCAGAGGTTCATCTAGCAAGCTTGATGAACTGTTAAAGAAACAAGCAAGCAACTTCAGGGCGCTGCAGCGCACTGTATCAGGGATAAATTTGGACTTTATGTCCGAAAAGTGGGAGTTGAAAGATGCCTTACGTACTCTACAGTCTCGATGGTCTATCATAGATTCCTTACATTGGGAATTAGACAGCGAATTGGAGGGTACGAATCAAGAATATGAGGTGTCTTATACTAAGCAAGAAACTATTTTCAATACATTAAAAAATTCTATTAATAGGAAACTAGGGTCCGTAGTTCACAAGGAAAATTGGACACCAAAAATTGACATTCCGTGCTTCAATGGCAATTATCAAAATTGGGTGTCTTTTAAGGACTTGTTTGTTGAAGCCATCCACAGTAACGTCTCCTTATCAAACGCGCACAAGATGCAGTTTCTTAAAAGCAAGGTGCGGGGAGAAGCTGAACGTTTGATACAGCATTTACAAATCAGTACTGACAATTACAATGTTTGCTGGGAGATTTTGAACAATACTAGTAATATAATTACTATAATATAGTTTTAATGTAAGTACAATTATGTGGTTCGTTAGTATGATGGGTTGCATTTTTTGTAAAATTGTATTTGCGTAAATAATATAAATTTTCTAATATATTTCAATTCAAATTTCTCATATAGGTAAGTACCTAGATATATGTAAAAAAAATCAAATCAAATCATTTATTTGCATAGAATGTAGGCAATAAGTTATTTTATTTATTTCAGGAACAAAGGAAACGCAAATTCTAGGCAGAAAGAAAAAAAAAAAGACGTCGGCGTCTTGGGGCCCATGAATATAAAAACTATAGCCAAGAAATTCTTGAACTAGCAGCTGGGCCTGGGTCTTTATGCCATTTAGAACTAAGTAATTAAGACGGTATAAAGTTTAAATTCTTATTTTCATATGTTTTAATAGTGGTTATGAGCGCGCATTTAGTTGATTTCTAAATAAATAAAAATCTTTTAGTTTTAATTTATTTATCTTTCTTTGTGTCAACCCTAGTACCTAAAATCAGTTGTATGGAAATTATCAAAAATTACTAGGTAAGATTGGCCACTATGATAAATAGCGTAAGTTGCCACTTTTGGTAATTTACTTTATTTCGTTGCCTCCTTTGGCCAGATTTTTACCATAGGTCTTAACGATATGGAAATAGGGCTGATAGTTCAGGCGATATAAGCTGTGGATAATGTTGACAGGCAGTGGAGCTAACTTTGGCTATTCTTTCAAGTGACTTTTAAGATACATAATCAGTTATTTCTTTACGATTTTATTAGCTTAACTTATAGGAATTCGTGTTTACTTTGCGTTCACGTCATAAAATCGACACGTTTTCTTATATTCTTTTGTTGTAGCAACCTACAAAATGTGGCCAATGTTGGAGGATTTGACGGTACCTTAACATATAGGTATATGTTGGAGACCCTGTTGAGGTGATTTCGTAACCTTTTACTTTTTGAAGGGTTCTGTAACTGAAAGATGCCCAACGGGTCCATATTACCTACTATGCCTCCGAAGTCCATTCTCCTGTGCGTCTGTCTGTCAGCGGGCTGTATCTTTTGAACCGTAACACTTGTTTTCATAAAGTATGGTAGGTACACGTATTACTATGGCCGCGATAGCAATAATAAAAAAATTAAATGTAAGAAACATGTTTTTACCACTGAGTTATTATTACTACGTATAGAGAAGATGCCACTAAGTCTTGTTTGTTTTAAAACGAAAAAACGTGATAACTCGGCCTTCGTGTGTGTTACGATATTGCACTCATAATTCAAGAAATACGGCCAAGAGCAAAGGAATAACTTTTCATCAGTGAGTAACTAGATAATTATTTTAAAACTTAATTCGAGCAAAATATGTATTTAGCGGACGCCATGTTGCGTCATTTGTCATAGACTAAAAGTTAAAGACGTGACATTGTGTGTGTAATAGGTGAATGTAGAATTAGCTGACATTTCTTTTTATAGAGGAAAATAGTAATTTTACATATATTTAAAAAAGAGATTGTGGTTATCTAATGAAAAAAGATAAAACACGAGAGATAAATAAAAATAAAATAAATAAATATGTGGGGACATTTCACACAAATGGCCATCTGACCCCAAACTAGGGAGACCCTGTACTATGGGTGTCAGACAGCTGATATACATACACAAATACATTTTAAATACATACATATATAGATAAACACCCAGACACATGGCAAACACAAGTGCTCATCACACAAATATTTACCCTGGGCGGGAATCGAACCCGCAACACGCGACGCAGCAGTCGATCGCTCAGCCACTGCGCCAACCGTGTCGTCACAAATAATGAAAAACAATTTTTGAATTTTATTAGAGATAATTTGTTACATTTTGTTTATTCAAGGTTTCCACGTCTGGGCCGTAAAGATAAGTAAAAATGGATAGAATCTGTCAAGTTCTAACCACCCTAAACCAGTTAATATAAGTACATACATACAAGCCATATGAAAATGTATGATGAAATTGTATGTTCCGCAGAGTGAATCTAGTATAGGTATCTAAAATAAATATTATAATTGTACGGTGCAACCGCACAATCAGCAATTCAGCAGTTTACGCCACATTCATTCCAACTCATTACATTTACTTCAGTTCGCGTTAGGCTATCAAGACAGCCGGGCGTTCTCGTTACAGCCAACAAGGGCCGCGTCACTCACTTCATTTCCACACCATCAGTTCATTAAGCTCATTTCACTTTAAGTACCATTGGGACAATACAATAGTGTTTCAGTACTTACCTTCTTTCATTTCAATCAACCTTCATCTAAAGGTAATGCATGGTCTAACAAGGGACCATACATATCTTTTTGGTCCTTCGACAGTGAACTTCGCACGCTATACGTCCATTTCGCGCGCAGTGGGCAGTGTAGCGGGAAGCTATCCAGTGACTCATAAGTGTGTGTTGTGTTGAGTGACTATAAAACTTTGGGACTAACAAGTGTCTCAGGGATCATCAAGGATCCGTAAACTATCAGGTGAACAGTGCAAGAATTTTCAACTTTGAGACTAACAAGTGTCTCAGGGATCATCAAGGATCCGTAAACTATCAGGTGAACAGTGCAAGAATTTTCAACTTTGAGACTAACAAGTGTCTCAGGGATCATCAAGGATCTGTAAACTATCAGGTGAACAGTGCAGTAATTTTCAACTTTGAGACTAACAAGTGTCTCAGGGATCATCAAGGATCCGTAAACTATCAGGTGAACAGTGCAAGAATTTTGGACTTTGGGACTACCAGGTGTCTCAGGAAACTTTTCATCATCAAAAGCAGAGGCAAGCAGGTGTCTCAGCGGATCATCAAGGATCCATAAGCAGTCATCAAGGACATTCAAGTAAGATCTATCCATTTTTTCTTACTTCAAATACGCCCTCGACATGGAGGCCATACATGCAAATCAAGAAGAACTTTACACAGCCATCCTAAAGTTGGCTACAAATATCAAAAAAGACTCAGCAGATCGTAAGACTGCTGACTATTTCAGGCGTCGTTTAGGAAACTTAAATCAGTATTGGTCCGATTACCAGTACAATCACGACCGTCTTCTTACGGAAGAAAGCAAGTCTCATCCGTATTTTAGTGGCCGTGTATACGAACGAACACAAGAGCTGTACAACTCGACCAAGGCTCTCATCAATCAACAACATCAAGCGTTGTTGATAAAAACTAAAGAAGCTCAACAGGGAGGTTCTACAGAGGAGGAACAAGGTCCTGCATGGTCGGAACAAGAAGATCCGGTAGAACGTCAATCGCCGCCGGTCGAGGTATGCTCCAGAGGTTCATCTAGCAAGCTTGATGAACTGTTAAAGAAACAAGCAAGCAACTTCAGGGCGCTGCAGCGCACTGTATCAGGGATAAATTTGGACTTTATGTCCGAAAAGTGGGAGTTGAAAGATGCCTTACGTACTCTACAGTCTCGATGGTCTATCATAGATTCCTTACATTGGGAATTAGACAGCGAATTGGAGGGTACGAATCAAGAATATGAGGTGTCTTATACTAAGCAAGAAACTATTTTCAATACATTAAAAAATTCTATTAATAGGAAACTAGGGTCCGTAGTTCACAAGGAAAATTGGACACCAAAAATTGACATTCCGTGCTTCAATGGCAATTATCAAAATTGGGTGTCTTTTAAGGACTTGTTTGTTGAAGCCATCCACAGTAACGTCTCCTTATCAAACGCGCACAAGATGCAGTTTCTTAAAAGCAAGGTGCGGGGAGAAGCTGAACGTTTGATACAGCATTTACAAATCAGTACTGACAATTACAATGTTTGCTGGGAGATTTTGAACAATAGGTACAACAACACATGGTTGGTTTTTACATCTCATATAGATCTCCTACTAAATCTTCCAGTAGTTCAACAAGTAAACGTCCTTCAGATCAAGAAAATTCACGATACAACACTAGAATGTTTAAACTCAATAAGGAACCTAGGCGTTAACATAGACAGCTGGGATCCATTCATCGTACGCATTTTATTGCTAAAATTAGATGCGGACACGCATGATCATTATTTGGAATCTCTGAAGAAACCCAGAGAGCTGCCAAAATTGACGGAGTTTCTAAGCTTCTTAGAGAGCAGATTCACCGCATTGGAATCTTCGCGCAAGAACAACGAAAATTCCAAACCACCAACAAGCAAGCAAAATAAATCATCATCATCTTTCAAGAATAAATATTCAGCAAGTAAGACTTCGGTAAATAATATCGAATTAACATGTCCGTTGTGTAAAGAGTCGCACGGAATATACTATTGCACTAAGTTTTTAAATATGACACCAAGTGCAAAGCGACAAGCAATAACACGATTGCATTTGTGCAAAAACTGTCTTTATTCACATGGAGATAAAGAATGTACGTCAGAAAGACGGTGCCGCGAATGTCGTGGGAAACATAACACACTTTTACATGAAGCTTTTAACAATAAGCCGTCATGTAATCCAATTACGGATAATGACAATCCATCAGTTCTTGCAACTAGAACACAAAATCAAGAATTACAAGAAAAGCACGTTTCGCAACAAGACAGTAACGTGATCGAAACATTACTAGCAACCGCAATGATCAAAGTTCAAGCAAGTGACTGGTCATACCACAAAATGCGTGCGCTAATAGATCAAGGTTCTCAAGCTTCCCTTATCTCAACCAGAGCGACACAACAGTTAGCTTTATCAAGAAAGTATTGCAGGGTCGTCATCTGCGGGATAGGAGAGAAGGAGAGCAGTAGCAAGGGCGTTACGAACATAACATGTTGTTCGCATTTTAACGATTTTACATTTAAAACAGATGTGGTAATCATGGACACGCTGATCAATCAATTACCAAGATGTACATTTACCAAGCCAACATGGGCACACCTGGCCGGCAAGCAACTAGCCGATCCAGAATACAATGTCAGCCGTCCTATCGACATCTTATTGGGAGCCGATGTGTATTCCCATATCATTTTAGAAGGCATTATCAGGGCGGATTTATCATTACCGGTCGCACAACAGACACGACTAGGATGGATCTTATGCGGCAATTTCAAGACTTTTCACATTAACGTAGTCCTGAATCAAGTGGACGAAGTACAAAGATTTTGGGAGATCGAAGACATCACAGAATCTTCCAATTTATCCGCAGAAGATCTACAATGCATGGAGTATTACACGAAAACCACAACAAGACAAGAAAATGGCATGTATGAAGTAAGATTGCCTTTTTTAGACAACTTTGAAACACAGTTGGGTTTGTCTAAAAATAAAGCTATGGCGCAATTTCAACAGTTGGAAAGAAAATTTCACAATAATGAAAAAATAGCAAAACAATATAAATTATTTATTCAAGAATACCAAACTTTAGGACATATGATACCAGTGTCCGGTAACAGGCAACCGGATTATTATTTACCGCACCATTGTGTATTGCGAACGGATTCGACTACGACAGCACTTCGCGTAGTTTTCAATGCTTCTACTAAAACAACAACAGGAAAAAGCCTAAATGACGTCATGTTAAAAGGCCCAAATCTACAGCAAGACCTCCAATCTTTACTATTAAGGTGGAGACAATATCGCATAGCTTTTACAGCAGACATTGAAAAAATGTTTCGTTTCATTTGGTTAAATAAACAGGATCAAAGATTTCAAAAAATCATTTGGAGGGGTGACATTGACCTGCGTCATCAGGTATACCAGCTATGCACTGTTACATACGGCACCAAGGCCGCCCCATATTTAGCTATGATGACTTTAAAAAAATTGGCAGAAGATGAGAGGCACAATTTCGACAGTGTTGCAATCAAGGCATTGGAGCAATCATTCTACATGGATGATGTTCTACACGGGTCTCATTCTGTCGAGTTAGCTTAGCAGTAAAACTAAAGCAAGATTTAATCACGTTGTTAAAATCAGGGGGGTTCAATTTAAGAAAGTGGTCTTCCAACGCAACAGCCTTACAAGACGATACAATCGGGGCAAGTAGCAAACAAGAAAATTTCGATTTCAAGGAAATGGAGACATTAAAAACCTTGGGATTACGTTGGAATTCAAAAGCAGACACATTTACATTTCAATCAAAAATTGAACCATCTAATAAAACACCAACTAAAAGATCCATGTTGTCAGACATATCAAAGTTGTTTGACCCTCTTGGTTGGCTGTCACCGATATCAACCAAGCTAAAACTGCTATTTCAGCAAGTTTGGATGTCAAGTACTCAATGGGATGACAAGTTACCCGATCAAATTAGCAAAGAATGGCTAAACATTAAAGGTGGCATGCACAAAATCAATCAATTCAAGTTGGAGCGTTGGTTAGGTACAGGAGAAAACGATACGCTAGAATTACATGGATTCTGCGATTCTTCTAAAAAAGCCTACGCATGCGTTGTTTATTGCAAGACTAAAAACAACGGCAAGACAAAAATCTCGTTAGTAGCAGGAAAAGCAAGATTAGCTCCAGTAAACAAATCAATTTCATTACCAAGATTAGAGATTAGCGGTGCTCTACTACTGGCTAAATTGTTGTCAAAAATTCAACAAAGCCTCAGCAGTCATAATATCAAGATTTACTGTTGGACAGATTCAATGGTAGTCCTAGCCTGGTTACAAGGAGAGCCAGGACGATGGAAGCCTTTTGTCGCAAACAGGGCGCGACAAATATCAAGCATCATACCAACAAATAGCTGGCGTTACGTCAAGTCAGCAGAAAATCCAGCGGACTGTGCAAGCCGCGGATTGGCTATAGATCAATTGAAAATCCATTCGATGTGGTGGGAAGGACCGTCGTGGTTGCGGAACTACGACCCTGACCATGAATCTGAACAAGCAGTGTTTACCACAGACGAAGAAGCAAGAAAAAACAATCATATTAATTACATATCGCAGCAAGAAAGCGATAACATTTTGGGTGAATTATTAGCAAGATATAGTTCACTTGCCATACTAACAAGAGTTTTAGCATGGATAATAAGATTTATCAAGCAAGCGAGAAACAAGAAAAACCGCATGCAAACTTATTTTACATTACAAGAATTAGTAAAAGCTAAGCATAAAATAATTTTATATGTACAGCAGAGAGAATTTGCACAGGAAGTACATAACTTACAAGAAAACAAGCCGCTATCAGCAAAAAACAAGTTATTGCAATTAAATCCGTTCCTTGACAACGAGGGACTTCTTAGGGTCAGAGGAAGATTAAGCAAGGCAAACATTAATCAAGATATGATGCATCCGATTATCATAGCTCACGAAGGACACTTGACAAACTTAATTATAGATCAAGCACATGAACTTACCTTCCACGGAGGAGCACGGGTGACATCAGCATTCATTCGCAAGAATTACTGGATCATAGGCGGTAATCGAGCGGTTAAAAAGCGTATACGTACCTGCGTTACCTGTCGTAAACACAATCCAAGCAAGAGGACACAGTTGATGGGTGATTTACCTACGCAGAGATGTAACGTTGCAAAGCCTTTTGAACATACAGGCGTCGATTTTACCGGACACGTGCTCATAAAGGCCAACAAGGGCCGTGGTATCAAGACCACAAAGGGCTATGTGGTGGTATTTGTCTGTATGGTCACCAAGCTTGTTCATTTAGATTTGGTCTCAAACCTCACATCATCAGCATTCATAGCAGCTTTGCGAAGAATGGCTGGAAGAAAGGGCTCGCCAAAACACTTGTACAGCGATAACGGCACAAACTTTGTCGGCGCCAACAAAATCTTACAAGAAGAACTAGAGCAGATACAAGAAACATTCGATCAAGATTTCATCAAGGAAATTACTAGCATGGAGATCAAATGGCATTTTAATGCACCCTCATGGCCTACAGCAGGAGGGCTGTGGGAGGCTGCGGTCAAAAGTTTAAAATACCATTTAAGAAGAGTAGTTGGAGAGCAAAGGCTCACCTTTGAAGAGTTCAGCACAGTTCTGGCCCAGTTAGAAGCAGTACTTAACTCGAGGCCACTGTGTCCTTTGACTGAAGATCCCAACGACTTGGATTTTCTCTCTCCGTCAAGCTTTATCAATCTAAATCAAGACATGACTGTATTAGAAACAGAAACAGATATGCGGACGAGATGGCATTTAACTCAAAAAATAGTACAAGATATTTGGAAACGATGGCATACAGAATATCTCACTCATCTATCAGCAAGAAGTAAGTGGAGACATTCTCAAGAAAACATTCAACTAAATGACATTGTTACAATTAATGATGCAAACTTACCTCCTGGGAAGTGGGCAGCTGGCCGCGTCGTCCAGCTGCATCCGGGTGCCGATGGCCACATCAGGGTGGTCACATTGAAAACAAAGAATGGACTGATCAAGAGGCCTATTCTCAAGCTGTCTATTCTCCCTGTGAATGAAAGAATCGACAAACAAGAATTGCGTTCCGAGGAAGTGAAAGACAGCAAGCCATATCAAAACAAAAAAGTAAACTACAGCTTCTCATCGCTGGTAATGTTACTTTTGTCTTTCATGAGTATTTTCACCACAGCTCACTGTTCATACAATGTAACACAATTAAAAGACAATCAAGGTCTTTATTTTGACAAAATTGCAAACATGCAATTAATCAGAGATGAGTGGAAAATAGTCACATACTATGACATGCATTCATTTTGGCAGGGTACAGAAGCATGCAGTAAATACCTTAACTACTTGGATCAGTTATGCAACAAGTATAAAGAAACGTCACATTGTGACGTCATACAAGTTCAAATGCAGCAAGAATTCTCAGAACTTGAATACTATAACCACCTGCTGCTGACTCAGCATTCCAGCACGCGCCACGTTCGACACCTGAGCCGCCGCAAGCGAGGTCTTATCAACGGTATAGGATATCTAGCAAACGGCTTATTCGGTGTACTGGATGAGAGATTTGCTGAGCAATATAAACAAGACATTCAGTCAATACATGACAATGAAAATCATTTGCTTTCGCTCTTGAAACAACAAACAACGGTAATTGAAGCAGAATACAACGTTTTGAAAAGAAATGGTCAAGCAATTAATAAGCAACACAAGATGCTTAATTTACTATCAATCAAGTTAGATAAGATGGAGAACGTTTTATTGAACGAATCAGAGAGAAATCGAGTCATGACCGATTTTAGTATGGGAGCAATTGCCACGAGCAATGTTTTAAGACAACTTAAAACAATCCAAACAAGTTTGTTAGATACCATAACAGATGTTTATCACGGAAGACTCAATTTTCATTTATTGTCACCAGAACAACTGAAGGAGACTCTTAATACAATATCGAGTCATCTTTCAAAGGATCTTACGTTACCGATCAATAACTTACAAATTAACTTTAGAAACATTTATCATTTATTGACAGTCAAAGCAAGAATGACTGACGAATTTTTAATCTTCGAATTAAAATTGCCACTGGTATCTAGAGATACATTTACAATCATGAAAATAATTCCAATACCTCAACATGTAGGTAACTCAAGCATGGCGACTTTAACTCCGATTGCGGAACATATTGCAATCAATTTGAAGAAGGACTCGTATTTACCCATGTCTATATACGACGTCCAGATATGTCTACGTGACAACGTCGATAATTATCTATGTCATATAGAGAAGCCGATTTATCATATCAAGAACGATGAAAAATTATGTGAAGTAGAGCCTGATTCCAGCAAATGCAAGATCAGCATTACTACTTGTTCGAATCAATGGACAGCTCTTAGCAAAATAAACAATTATGCATTTTTCTGCTGTAATCAGTGTCAAATAAGAGTTTTATGCGACGATAGTGTGTCGCCGGGGCAGTTAGTAAAAGCAGGCATATTGGGAGTCGAACACGACTGCCTAATTAAAACCGAAAGTTTTACGGTTTACTCACGCAATGAAGGTTTTAGCACTTTAGACATAAAACCATATTTCAAGCTACCTGAGATAGAACCAATCAATCATATCATAAACGTAGGCATCCCAACTCCACTGATACAAAACTATACACTCCTGTCAAGCAACCAGGAGCTCGACGAAATCAAGAAGCAACTCCGCATTCTTAAAACAAGAGAAAGTTTGCCAAATCAAGTTTCTTATCACGATATCCATCACTACACAGTATTTTATGTGGTGATCGGAGTTGTGTTGGTGGTAGGAGCAGGCGTCATGGTGCGGCGGCTACGTAACAGGCGAACCGCATCTCTCGCGGTGGCAAGGTCCGCGAGCCTACAGACCGCGCATCACGCTACACCGGCACGGGCAGAGGCTGGGGGCTCATCTTCCACAGTTCAATATAGTGTTAGTGCGCGTAATCAGTGTGAGATTCCGTGTGTATCCGATTACAGTGAAATTCCAAAAGTGCATAAGTTAGACAAGTGTACAGTGCCTATGTCTCGTAAAACGGAGTTCAAGTAGAGACTCTAAACATAGAATAAGGATCAATTGGAATCACCTTGTCAATCATTTAGTATAAGGACCAATTGGCATCACCTTGTTACTCATCTTTTCATATTCATCTCACATTCATCTTCCCGCTCGGGAGCATGTACGGTGCAACCGCACAATCAGCAATTCAGCAGTTTACGCCACATTCATTCCAACTCATTACATTTACTTCAGTTCGCGTTAGGCTATCAAGACAGCCGGGCGTTCTCGTTACAGCCAACAAGGGCCGCGTCACTCACTTCATTTCCACACCATCAGTTCATTAAGCTCATTTCACTTTAAGTACCATTGGGACAATACAATAGTGTTTCAGTACTTACCTTCTTTCATTTCAATCAACCTTCATCTAAAGGTAATGCATGGTCTAACAAGGGACCATACAATAATTAAAATAGGAAAATAAATTGAAAGAGGTTACTAACTAACCTCTTTCAATGTATTTTCCTATTTTCCAGTAGGTACCCAATTAAACAGGCAGAATATAAACAAAGTGTCGCTTCTATGCCGGTGACATCGCATCTTTGACTCGTTAGTCCGCCCCCGCGCGCCCCGCACTGCCGTGCTTGGTGCACAGGTGTTTGTTCGCGGCGTTATAATTATTAGTTCAATGGTTTTTACAAGCTTTCTTTTAGCTTCACTTGTCCCGTTGTCTGTAATCAACACACTTCCCGGTTTCCGATTGTGCTGAAATTTTGCACGCATACGTACAGTCAACAGCAAAAGTAGATGATCAAAGTCCGCCTTTGTACCTTTGTGCATGAAGTGTAAATAAATAAATAAATAAATTCAATACTAATTTACTAACACTAAATTATATAATTTATTACTAGTTTATTTATTAAAAGTATGTGATTGTCACACACATACTTTTGAATCACTTCGACGCCACACAGTTCTGACGCGAACTCCGTTCATTAGTATTGAATTTCTGATTTTGATCATCTACTTTTGCTGTTGACTGTACCTACTACTGTGTCAAGAAAGTACCGGAAATTATTCAATAAAAACAAAATATGTATTAAACATCTAAAATTGTATCGCCTTCAAAGTGGGCCCATTTCGTAATAATACACTAACGCCAACGAATCCTAATAATCAAAACATTTTTTTGACGTATTTTTGGAATCGACTTCAGTAGTTGCCGAGAATTTTCTTTTACGTCATCTTTTTTCAGGGCGCCATTCCGATTCTTGTTCACTGGTTTGCATGTCAAACTCGTAAACCCATGTCTCGTCACCAACATTAACAATGCGTTTTATGAATGTAGGGGTTGGAATTGACTCTTTCTACACGTCTTCAGAATCGTTTACGCGATTGAGATTATGCAGACGATTCTAATCTTTCGGTAGATAGGTACTAGTCGAGCGGCAACGCATTTTATACCAAAACAATCGTTTAAAAAACGGTACGAATTTATTTCTTGAGACACAGAAATTTCAGCAGCTATCTGTCTTAGACTAAAATGACGTTTTTCAGTCACCATTTTCTTTATTATAGCGATGTTACTATAGTTCAGTGAAAGACGTTGACGGCAGACCAAAACAAGGCAAATCTTACCATCATATCTCGACCACATTTAAATGATTTATACCACTCATATGCACGTGTTTTTGATAAAGTCGATTCACTGAAAGCCTTTCTTAACATTTTCAGTGCTTCTGCACACGAAATTCTATTTGCAATGCAACATTTAAGACGAATTATTTGTTTGATATTTTTAACTAAGGTTAGGTGGGGTAAGAGAAAGATAGTTTATTTTTCAAATTATTTGTTCAGGTTTTGCTACTAAATGTAATGTCCTATTGTGGCTTTGATACACCCAATATATACCTACGTGTGTCAGTTAACTATAATTGAACGACTTCTGAAGCTTAATTCAATGCTTATAGCAAAAAAATGGCAAGTCGTTAGGCTAGTGCTATAGTCCCTCTTTCCCCGGTTTTTGGGGTAAGAGGAACAGTCGACATAACTCTGTAAATACTAACCGGTATGGTACAATTTGGGACCCACCTTATTTAATAAACTTGTGTTAATCAAGTGTGAATTCAATGTCGTTAAAATAACGTCTACAATAAAAAATGCTGAACATAAACCGAAATTTAGGGTAAGAGGAACATATGATTTCGAGGCAGGGGTACTAAACTAAAATCAAAGTGGTATATTTTTATATGTAGTTATTTCGATGCAGTAACTTGATAGATAAATTACAAAAAGCACGGTAAAGTAGCTTTTATTTCATAGAGATTGTCGTAAGTTACTGCTACGAATTATTTGTTGAACTGAAGGTGCATCCGAACAGTCTGCCCCACGAAGTAAGTATACTTCATGGCCCGCCCATTTAAAAATTGAGATTAAAAAAGTCCACAAGTCCACACTTTTAACATCTCTAACTACTTCGTGTAGTTTTCCTGGTGGGTACGATGCTCTATAAGTTTTTCTTGTATAATTTCGTTTTTTTTTTTCTGTAACAAAAAGGTATTTTTAATTAATTCTGCCATAACTTTGGGGAGGTACTTTTATAACTAATTCATAATAGATATTTAGCGGTACTTTGGAGGATCTTGGTTGACTCTTGGAGATATCAGAAGGTTGAATAAAATACTCGTTGACAGTGTAGAAGTAATAATAAAGTAATATATATATTCATTTGAAAATAGCGCGTCCTATATAGTATTTACATTATGTTCGCTCAACTAATAAAAAACTGTACATTAATTTTAACAACAAATTTACAAAAGTATAACCAATAGGAACAAAGTAATTACAACCAATCACATCACACTGCACTGTTGTCACTTGAATTCCGCGAGGGGGCGCGTGTGTGTTTCCCGCGCTCGCGCGCCGCGCTGCCGAATGCATAAAGGAGTTGTTTCAAAATGTATGGAGCCTGGGCCCAGTCCTTGTACACCATACTTATTAATAGGGAAACACATTTTAAATAGTTCTCAACAATCAAATTCCTTTAAAATGGCTTTGTGAGCAGGTAAAATATAAGAAATTGCACTTGCAGTTGCAACACACAACAAACAAACAGTCATGGCGGTAATCTGTCATATTAATTCATTAATGATGTTTGACATTTATAATGCTGATTTTCTGCATCGATTTGTAGATACCCAGGTGAACAGATGGGAAAGAAACGGTGTAAAATTGAAAAAAAAAACGAAAGCGAGGTTATTAAAAAACACTCTAGAAACTAGAAACAAAACGAGACAAAAGTGACTGAAGTGGCACTGTTGTGACATTGACAGCTGACAGTTCTCTTTCTATTAGCAATGGTCGATCTATAGTGTAGTTAAATCAGCGTGACGCCATGTTGAAAATCCATTAAAATAATTAAATGAATATCAATTTACTACCGTTCCAAGAAAAAGACAGGGGAGCTCAAAGGGCATCAAAAAACTCGTCCACATCGCTGTCAACGGGACACGTGCCCAACAGGCTGGCAGCATTGCATTGTCGACTGCCTCGGACTTCATGGCCTATCCTGCAGTAGGAGCGCAGGCCGAATGGCACGGCATTCCAGCATCAATGACATCCTCCGTCGTGCTCTTGCCGCCGCTGGGGTGCCTGCTATTTTAGAACCCAATGGCTTGGCACGCGACGATGGGAAGAGACCAGATTATGGTCATCCCGACCATAATGCCTTGGAAGTTGGGTAGGCCTTTGGTGTGGGACGCAACATGTGTCGACACCCTTGCGCCATCTCATCTTCCTAGCACAACATGTTGTGCTGGGGCGGTTGCTGCAGGTGCCGAAAACCTCAAACGGCGCAAATATAATAGCCTTGGAAGCTATATATTTGAGCCGTTTGGGGTAGAAACTCTAGGGCCATGGGGTCCGAGTGCCCATATTGTTTTTCGTGACATCGCCAAGCGGCTGGTCGACTCTTCACGTGACCCGAAGGCTGGTCTATTCTTGGGTCAAAGAATCAGCATTGCCATACAACGTGGCAATGCTGCCAGCCTGTTGGGCACGTGTCCCGTTGACAGCGATGTGGACGAGTTTTTTGATGCCCTTTGAGCTCCCCTGTCTTTTTCTTGGAATTATTAGATTTGTATATAACTAAAATTGTAATTTAAATAGTAAAATAAAACTACCACAACAGTATGCATTTAAATGAATTATCTGTATTTTTCCCGGATTCTACGGAACTTTCTCTTTTTTTTGAAGTGGTGTACATAGACGGGGCCCAGTATGAAACATGTCCTTTATGTGCGTGGACGCCGCTATTAATTTCGACCCAGCCTGACCATTGCTGTCCCCTTAATGACGCACTAAGCCTAGGTTCGAACCCCGCAGGGGGTGCCCTTAGTGTCTGTTCATTTAATAAATATCCTTAGTTTGTAAGCCCTGGCTGGGGGCCTTAAAGTAATTTTCGGCCACCACAGGATTGTCCGGTTAAGCAGCATCAACTTCAGAGAGTCGTTGCGCTGCGAGTGGTCATATCAAAAAAAAAAACACACTTCCATTTCGACGCAGCCACCGCGCCGTTTCGTGAAATCTGCGTGTGATTGTTTGGGCGCGGCGATAGGAAAACGCCGCGACTCGAAGCTTTCTTCTCGTTTCTTCGCAGATTGTCAAAAAACATAACAACAGTTCTTTTCAGAACTATTCTCTGTTTCTTTTATAAGAAATGTCAAAACGTTATACATAGTTCTTCTCAGAGCTGGTTGCTTCAATGTTTCTTCATGTATAAAAGTCAAAACGTTATGTGCTGTGATGCATGGTGGCTACAGATAAATCAACGAAAGTAAATTATTTGTGACTTCCGGCAAAGGAAAAGAGAAACATATTATGTTCCTCTTACCCCGGCCATGACAGTTTCTCTTACCCTACTTTACAATTTGTAGCTTATATGTGTCGAATCACATCAAAAAAAGATATTCAAAGCATATACTATACAATTTAACATGCAACAATATCAAAATTGAACTTCAAACATCGATCACTAATAAAGAACTGATCGATGACTTCAAACAACACTTACACACATTGACAACCTTCCAGCTAAACTGTTTAGCATTTAGATAAGCACACAAAAAAATGCCGCTAACTCGTGTTTTTGTATTCTGTCTACTCAATTTTTGTTCGTGTCAAACTGCCGGATTGATGATTGCTACCGCCATCTGTGTTTTATCTTTGGGATTTATCTTATAATACTGTTTTATCGACCGAGTAACCAAGGAGCTAGAACCTATAGTTTTTTATTTACAGACTACAGTTTCAGTTTCTCTTGCCCCATAGTCCCTCTTACCCCACCTGACCTTATAGTAAAATTCGCAAAACACAGTTGACAACTAAGTTACTAACAAGTTAACTTTTTAGGGTTCCGTACCTCAAAAGGCAAAAACGGAACCCTTATAGGATCACTTTGTTGTCCGTCTGTCCGTCTCTCTGTCAATCTCGGGAACGCGTAGAGGTATCGAGTTGAAATTATTAGGTCCACGGTCCCTTGAAGCTGTCAAAAAATCAAACTTCTAAGTTAACGTGAAAAACGGCCGTTTATGTCGCAAAAAACGTACATTTCGACACTCTCTAGGAATCAAAATTTATAGGGTACTTTCCGTTACCTAGAACTATGAAATTTAGCAAGTAATATCGTCTTATACTATAAATAGCTGTTGCCCGCGACTTCGTCCGCGTGGTTATGAAGATAGATAAAGATAAGATAGAAGATAGTTTAATGATGTTTAACGCAAACTATTTCTATGTTAGTCAACAGAAAATGCCTATTTTATGTCACTTTGGGCACTGTAGTGAGTGGGCCATTGTCAGGTCAAGAGCACCTTACTCACACTGGGATCTTTAATCCCCCATTTTGGTAGGTTGTGTTTCCAGCGGCCTATTCGGGAGCACAGTCTATTGAGTGCTTTTCATTTAGGCTACTGCAAATCACTCCGAGTGCCAGGCGGTCCTGGGTTGAACGAAGTTCAGTGGCGGTAGGTGATGTTCCCACAACTTTCGCCAGCCGTACGTGGTCGGTCCTGGATGGTCGGTGTGCTCCGGAGAAAACTTTTCCGACTCTTAAGTCTTCCCGGAACTGTTGTATTTTTGTAGAGGGGATAGTAAAGATTTTAAATGTGAGCTTTCGAAAATTAAATCTTACAGAAAACGATGGTGAATGTGGGATAAACAAAAATGCATAAAATGTTGTCTGGAATTTGGTAATTGATAATTATGGTGGTATGTGAATACCAGGTTCAACGTATTATAAGATACCTACTTTTAACCACGAAAAAGCGTCATAGTGGTATCCAGGGGAAAATAAAAAGAAATATTTGAGATAAGTATAAAACTTGATTGAACTAATAACCTACGTAAATGTTGTTGTAATAAAAAATATTAAGGTCTCAATACATTTGAATTTCATTTAGTTGTAGGTATTTTCTATATTTGTTTTATAAGGCATCAATAAATGTTTGTTGAACACATAGAGTAAGATTAGGTATATTCCCTTGAACTGGCCCTATCGTAAAATCTGTTTCTACATGACATGTCTTAACTATATTCTATCTCTCTACCAATTTTCAGGTACAAATGCCAGGCCTAAATGTAGGTGGTCACAAAATTCTTTCTTAGTGTATGTCTCCTACTCATAAACTCTAGACTTGCTAAATTTCAGGTCGGTAGTCAAAAATAAATCAAAGCTTTCATACAAACTCAATTCGGCCCTGTTGCAACATCCATTCGTAGCGGACGTCTACTAACTACCTCCCTGCCAAATTTCAAGTTTAAAGCACAAAAAATGAAAGACTTTCATACAAACTCGCAAGAGCCATTACACCTCCTTAATCCGGCCCTGTCGCAAAATCCGTTCCTAGCGATCGTCTAATAACTACAAACTACCCTCCTTCCAAATTTCAAGTTTGTAGCACAAAAAATGAAGGATTTTCATACAAACTTAAGAGACCTCCTTAATCCGGCCCTGTCGCAATATCCGTTCGTAGCAGACGTCTAATAACTACAAACTAGGTACCCTCCGCACAAAAAATTTAGGATTTTCGTACAAACTTTCGAGAGCCATTAGACTTCCTTAATTCGGCCCTCTCACAAAATTCTTAGCGGACGTTTACTAACTATTAACTATCTCCTTTCCAAATATAAAGTCACCACAAAAATTGTAGGACTTTTATAAAAACTTGCAAGAGCCATTAGACTTAGACTTAATCCGGCTCTGTCGCAAAATTCGTTCGTTGGTAACGTTTAATACCTATGAACTACCTCTCTGCCAAATTTCAAGTATGCAGCACAATAAATGAAGGACTTTCATACAAACTTGCGAGAGCCATTAGACCTCCTTAATCCGGCCCTGTCGCAAAATCCGTTCTTAGCGGACGTCTACTAACTATAAACTACCTCCCTGCCAAATTTCATCTTTATACGTCGAGCAGTTTTCGATATTTCGTGATGAGTGAGTGAATGACCTTTCGCTTTTATATATATAAGATAGATACAGGGAAAAGTCTGAAAACCATACATTTATAATTAAATTGGAAGTTTATTTTAGATATGGTGTTATTACAGGAGATAGCCGTACTTTCGCTAGACAGGCTGAAACAGTAAGTATTAACAATTGTTGGATATTGGACCCAGTGGCGTGGGCTTTCACCGCCCGGGGGCCGCTTGGAAAATCGCCCCTTGGGATAGGTTGGGGGCGATTTTATAAAATACCCCTAAAATCTATTTATTGTAGAAGAAAGCCGAGAAATTCCAAGAGTAATGTGAGGTCGTAATAAACATATTTTTGTGAGCTTACATTGCAAACGCTGGCTAAACCTTACGAGATAAATCAAATTAATGTACATACTACGGAATTGTATATTATTATCTTAAAAAGATCGATAAAAAAGTCCGCGATGGTACCTATATGTTTATCTCTTAAGGGGCTATTAAACGACTTTTACAGATTTTAAACTGACAATCACGTCAAAATGTGCAGTGTGAATGATTTGAAAAAAATATAATGTTAAACTAGAACATTCTCTTAATCATTTAGTGTGTGAATATTTTTTTATATATTCATATTAAATAGTTTAATTAAATCGTGAAGTTGTGTCTGACGCGGACAAAACATGACAATCACACAAAATCTACCAAGTAAAAAGCTTTTTACAAAAAAGACAACCGCCTTCAAAAACTAAAAAGTGAAACATAACTTTAGCACAGAACACACATTGACTTTAGTTTCGAAATTCAGTGGCTTTGTTCTGTTTGCTGTTTTGTATTGCATTGCCACCGACTTCCGAAACTAAAGTCAATGTGTGTTCTGTGCTAAAGTTATTTTTCACTTTTTAGTTTTTAAAGGCGATTGTCTTTTTCGTAAAAAGCTTTTTATTTTCCGCATTTTAGTACCTCCTTCTCATCCAAATCTATTAAGAAGGGATTGAAAGTTAACTACTGCAAAGATTGATAAAACTAAAACGTCGTTTATGTAAAATTTTTGGGTATTTGTTGATTTTTCAAAAAGTGCTGAATCAATTTTGATAAAATTTATTTGGGATCACCCCAGAAGCTGCCTGCTGAAGAATTTTCAAAATCGGTTTACGTTTGCCGGAGATATCGCGTAGCAAATCGCGCACATACTTAATGCAAATTTAAGACTTATACGGTTTTCTCATGAATGTCATTGTCAGAACTGGACCAAATTAAAATGGGACCACACGGGAAGCACTAGCTTTCAAATAAAAAATCATCAGAATCGGTTCTACCAGTCCAAAGAAATCAGGTAACAAACATAAAAAGAAAAAAACAAAAAAAAAAAACAAAAAAAAAACAAAAAAAAAAACAAAAAAATACAGACGAATTGATAACCTCCTCCTTTTTTGAAGTCGGTTGATAATTAAACGAAACTGACACCATCTTACAGACAATTTTATTATCTATCTTTCAGTATACGTCTTTTTTTTAAAGTTAAAAAATACTAATGTTATTTAATTTTTTCGACTAAACTTGGAGAGTTTTGGACGCAGCGCATACGATTCTCTGCGTCCCAAACTCTCAAAGTTTAATCATACCTGGTAGATTTTGTGTGATTGTCATGTTTTGTCCGCGTCAGACACAACTTCACGATTTAATTAAACTATTTAATATGAATATAATAAAATATATTCACACACTAAATGATTAAGAGAATGTTCTAGTTTAACATATATTTTTTTCAAATCATTTACACTGCACATTTTGACGTGATTGTCAGTTTAAAATCTGTAAAAGTCGTTAAATAGCCCCACAGTAACCATTTTTATCTTTTACATATTACAAAATAATAAGATATGGGTAACTTACCAAGCTATTTTAAACAATACAGTTTTATTCCTTACCAAATTAAATGTCTTAGAAACGTTGTGCATTTCATGTAGATCAAAATTTCCCATAACAGCATATCATTAAACTTAAAGTAAATATATTAGAAGACTAGCTGACCGGACAGACGTTGTCCTGTCCCTATCTACCTATTTACCTACCTTACACTGTGGCAATTCTAATAGTTTATGAAATAAAAGGCTATGTAGAATTGTACGATAGAATTTAATAGCTCTCACAAGAAAGATTTAAATGTGATGAGTATCAAAAACAAGTAATAAATAGAAAACACTAACCTAGACGCACTAGGATTAGGCAGAGATTTCCAGGCTACAGGTTCCACAGCCTGGCCGGCAAACAGGATCGGCCGAAGATAAGACTGCCGCGATCGGCTCCTAGCTTTGGAACGGCGCGGATCTTAGCAGTAAGACCCGCCCTGGGAGCAGCAGCACGCGACAGCACGACGGCACGACTCAGGACCGTTACCGACTTTTGGATGTGGACCGGTAGACTTCAGTAAGTTAAGTCAGGAGTAAATCAGCGTGTTACTCAAGCGACAGCGAGATCTAGACTGACCCATTTGACAGGTTCCTTTTCTGTCCGCTCTTCCGAAATTCATAAAAATCCAAGTATGAATTCTATTTCTAGAACGCCCGTATTGGTCATATAGCGGGGTATTATAGTACCAGCCATATTGTAGTAGCCAGACTCAATTATTGCAGACTGCCAGTTATTTTTATTTTATTAGTGCGAATAGGATTTTAAAGAACACCAAATACATCAGCGGGTGTCCAGCTGTTTAGTATAAAATACAGCCATACACACTTACATAAACATCAGTTTGGAGGTTTTACGTTATTTAAGCCGTAAACTTATTAGAAGTAATATTGACAATCGTCAAGATTGACAACTGTCATTGACAAACATGTCATACCAAAAACATTATTTATTTTCCAGATTTATAAAAAGGGATTTAAAATACATCGATTTGGAATATAATGTAACGTAACGTAACGTAGACAAGACCAGCATAAAGACTGTAAGTACTTTTATTCTATTTTTGCATAATAAAAGATTCCAAGAATCTATAAAAACAAGTATTATAAAATGTAAACATCAATTGTGATAAATGATTTCATGCTTACAAAAAGTAAATATAGTATTGTGTTAAACAGAATACTATAACACCTACCCTACATCTACCTATTTACCTACCCTACACCTACCCTACACCTACCCTACACCTATCCTACACCTACCCTACACCTATCCTACACCTACCCTACACCTACCCTACACCTATCCTACACGTACCCTACACCTACCCTACACCTACCCTACACCTACCCTACACCTACCCTATACCTACCCTACACCTACCCTATACCTGCCCTACACCTACCCTACACCTACCCTACACCTACCCTACACCTACCCTAACCCTAACATTTAGGGGGATGAAATTTAGATGTTGTCCGATTCTCAGACCTACCCAATATGCACACAAAATTTCATGAGAATCGGTCAAGTCATTTCGGAGGAGTTTAACTACAAACACCGCGACATGAGAATTTTATATATTAGATATTACAGTGTTAAAAAGCGGGGGTAGATCGGCTGGCGCTTACATTTGAGCGTTAAGTATTTTTCACGTGGCCAATTATAATATGTCGCTCTTTCAAGAGTGCTATAAATTTGCCATATAAATTTTATCGAAATTGATTCAGCACTTTTTGAAAAATCAACAAATACCCAAAAGTTTTACATAGACGACGTTTAAGTTTCATCAATCTTTGTAGTAGTTAACTTTCAATCTCTTCTTAATAGATTTGGATGAGAAAGAGGTACTAAAAAGCGGAAAATAAAAAGCTTTTCACAAAAAAGACAACCGCCTTCAAAAACTAAAAAGTGAAAAATAACTTTAGCACAGAACACACATTGACTTTAGTTTCGAAATTCAATGGCTTTGTTCTGTTTGTTGTTTTGTATTGCCACCGACTTCCCTATCCATAAAAAAAAGAATTTTCAATATCGGTTTACGTTTGCCGAAAAAATCGCGTAACAATTAATAGCGCACATACTTAATGCAAATTTAAGACTTATACGGTTTTCTTATGGATGCCATTGTCAGAACTGGACCAAATTATGTGACCACACGGGAAACACTAGCTTTCAAATAAAAAAAGAATCATCAAAATCGGTTCACCCAGTCCAAAGAAATCAGGTAACAAACATAAAAAAAAAACAAAAAAAAAAATACAGACGAATTGATAACCTCCTCCTTTTTTGAAGTCGGTTGAAAATAGGGTACACTTTGTATTATCCAAGTAAGGCGAATATTTGTACAAATACGCCATGTGAAGTGCCGGCCGCATATAGGTAACATGTTTGTGTTGTCTAATAACAAAAAAGCTATGAACGTTGTACCTATATAAAGACATTCTGTAGTATAAGTATTTAGTATCACCATTGCGCCCGTGCGAAGCCGGGGCGGGTCGCTAGTTCAAATATAAATGTTATTTAGTATAGGTATCTATTTTTATATGAACATGTGAAATACAATTTTGGCCATAGTCGAAGAATCAAATTTCGAAGAACTACCCGTAACTCTGTAATGAACCGACTCTCTGTTCCGAAACATCATAGTAAGTATTCATAGTGTTTCGAAAGATTGGAACATCAGTAATGTTTTAAATTATGCATCATTTGGAACACTGGAAAGTGGAACACTACTTCACGAGCGGCGCGGCGCGGAGCGGGCGCGGAGCGTCGCGCGACGTCGCTTGCGAGTGAGAGATTTGAGAGAGACACAAAATCAAGAACCGCCACCCACCCTCTAGCTAGCGAGTGAGCGGGATACATTTAACAGTATTCACTTGATTTTATAAGTATCCCGTGTTGATTCAATGCACGAAAAAATGACCACTAAGATCGATCACAAATCGATTTTATTAGTTTAACAGCGACGCGACGTAACAGAACACGATTCATAACAGTTTGTGTTTATACCTTTTGAGCCGGTGCCAGTGATCCAAATGTTCCAAATTGGAATAGTTTAGTGATACAGATGCAAAATACGTTCCAATCACAAAAATTATACAATACGCCGCGCCACGAAAGATGAGACTTGACAGACCGTGGTTTGATGTGTAAGTAATGCGATTGTTGCATTGCGCGTCATATATCTCGACCGCGTACTGTAGCATTACACATGACTCGACCAAATTAAGCATGACTCATGACACTTAAACATGACGCGCGTCGCGCGGTGTCTTGCAGACTCGATCGTCGTGTGTGCAAGCGAGAAACAGCATGCGCCGGTAAGCTGGCTACGAAATATGTGAACTATTATTTAGAATTGGAACCGTATTGTTCACAGTTTAAGGTTTATGTTTTATTGATACCGCGGACTGCCTTGTACGTAATGTTTAAAATCATGACTCTTGCACTCGCTACTCACTCACACACACTAAATATAAAGACATGAATAAAAAAAAATGCAATCATTGTATATAAAAGTGATTTTTAAATACGTCAATATTCATTGTCTTGGTCAATAATCAATATTGCCATAGGTACATGTTTATTGCCAGTCCTAAGCCTGGAATGCCCTTTCGATTAAATTATTCCGTAGATTGGGGTTTAATATGAAGGAAAATCGACTTTATATATATGACAACAAAAGCAACTATTTATTAGTGTAGTACGAGGGCGCATTGCGTTTGACGATTGTCACATCACAATATCACTTCATAGCATAACGCGCTATATCATCTCATGTAATGATGTATTGCATTCTACATTGCGAGCATTTCATTACAATGACATGGCGCCAATGATATTATATATCATTGCATGGCGCGAAATGAAGCGCGCTGGATGGCGTGTGGCGCTTCATTTCGCGTCATGTTCGGAGTCATGGTGTAATGTCATATTCCTCGGTGCGAAAAGTAATGTCATATTACATCACTTTATAGTGTCCTATTTTGCGCATGTCTTTGATATGCGCAATATCAAAGGAACTTATGAACTTACGGAACTATTAGTTTTTAGTTAATCTGTGGCATTACTCTAACCACGGTGTGTCAAGAGTCAAGTCTCATCTTTCGTGGCGCGTATATACTTTTAAAGAGTACAATATATACAGAGATTGCCCACGCTTAAAGCGGACACAACACAGCACTAGCAGAGACAGAAATCTCCTTGAATAATACGGCGGCCGGGAACCAGGGCAGTGTTGCCAACAAGACCAATACAGAATCTGCTAAAATCGTGTGAAAATTATGCCAAAATTATGCAAATTGCTTTAAAGAAATGCTAAAAATTCTGCTAACATTTTTCAATGTCAAATAAGATGTAAAATCATTTTAAAATGTTTATTAATTAACAAAATAAACTTTACTACGATATCAAATAAAATATTAATATCTTGGTCTTCACCGATAACTAATGTGCTTGAAGACGAGGAAGCCTCACTGCTCAGACTGTTACTCTCCTTCGTACATAAAGAGCGCAGTACGTTATCCGTCATTTGACGTCAAGATTTTACCCTTTCCATTATGTTGGCACCAGGAGCGCCAACAATATAACAGAGGGATTTAATCCAAATGGAAATAATTACGTACGCATATATGTAATTTTCATGGTAAATTTTTTATTTTATAATTATTTACTACACAAAAAAAATATGCTGTATGCTAAACAACAACTAAGTTTGGTAAACAACATGAAAATATGCTAAATTTAGCATAAAACGTGCTAAATTGGCATCACTGAACCAGGGACTGGTCAATAAATAATACACTATAATACCCATGAAGCTGTAGATTAAAATGGAGCCCACACTCCCAATACCTACTTGAAGCCGTACTTATCTATCACTATCTCGCTTTCTGTGGGCCAGCCCTCTCTTTCTAAGTAGGGTAACCTTTATTTTTTTTTTCCCAGGACATCGCTATAAGTAGTAGCTTTCCATTTAGTGATTAATTTAATAGGTTGGGGAAAAAGTCTTTTCGCATTATAGTATGTATGAACTTGTAATAAAATCTCTTTGGCTATACTATTTGTATTTGGCTGGTTTTGGTATCATTGAAAGTTTAAATTTTAAAGAACATAATTCCAAATTCAAATTAGGAAAATATGTGATTTGTATTTGTTTTTCGAACCTCATATTGTACGAAGGAGGGTCCACCTACAACACCAACATCCTTGGAGGCCGCTACCAGTCAGTTAGAGTATTCTCTTCCTGTTGGGATACATACAGACAGTTTGAACTCTTCACTTGTGGTTGTGGAGGGCACTCCGGATAACTGTTTAAACTAGTTGGTACGACAACAGAAGTTACCCCTTCAAATAATCATTTATTATTACTGAATAATAAAAAGGTATCTTCTGGCAACCTAACAAATAAAGGAAAGCAACATACGTTAAAGTTATTTAATCAAAATATTCAAGGTTGCTCTTCCAAATTACTTGAAATAGAAATGTTTTTAGAAATAACCAAATATGATATTATATGTTTAACAGAACATTGGTTAAAAGATAATCAAGTGATGTCTATTAATTATGAAAATTATTGTGTAATTAGCCATTTCAGCCGGAAACATATGGTACACGGCGGGTCATTAATCTTAATTAACAATTCTATTAAATGTAAAGCACGAAAAGACATTGTTAGATTATCAGTTGAACACATTATTGAATTGTCCTGTGTTGAGCTGGATAAGCATGTTATAGTATGCGTATACAGACCTCCAAATTACCAGAATTTATCTATATTTGATTCGGTAATGGAAGATGTGTTAAAAAAAATTAGTACTAGTAGTAAATCTATCATTATATGTGGTGACTTTAATATTAATTTGTTAGAAAACAACTCCAATAGTATCAGATTATTGAGTCTTTTTAGGTCATTTAATTTGTCCAATGTTTTCATGGAACCCACTCGAGTGACAGCTTCTTCTGCCACCTGTATTGATAATATATTTTGTAATTGTGATTACTTTCATAAAGAAATTATAAATAAACTGCCATCTGATCATAGTGGACAGACAATAACGTTTTGCGCCTACATACCTTTACAAAAAATTCAAATAAGGTTTAGGCCAATCACATGTAAAAACTTAGAGAAATTTGATAATTCATTGGAAAGTAAATTGAGTGTTCAGTGCTTTGATAATATAGGTGACCCAAATGAGTTCTACGCCGAGTTTTTTTCACTATTAAACATGCAATTTAATGAAGCTTTTCCACTAAGGAATAAAAGTATTTGCACGAAGTTCTTATTTAGCGACTGGGCGACTCCAGGTATTCGTAAAAGCAGGGAAAAACTATTTGAGCTTTATGGCCTAAAGCAACATATAATTAATACAAGCTTTCATCAGTATGTTGCGAAATATTCGAAACTTTTTAAAAGTGTCTGCAAAATAGCCAAATCTCTCTATATTAAAAATAAAATTAAATTAGCTGATGACAAAATAAAAACTACTTGGCAAATCATAAATAATGAAACAGGTAGGAAAAAGCAGCGTAGTACTGAATTTAATTTAGAGACTGCACATGGTCCCATAAATTCAGATATAGAAGTAGCTCAAGAATTTGAAACCTTTTTTGGCAACATTCCCATTAGAACCACTGAAGCCTTAAATTCCTCTCCCGCTCTCTCTGCTGCCTTACTTAGGAAAAATGTTAAGAAATGCCCTTTGGAGTTTAGGTTTCAACATACAAACCCCCAGGCTGTTATAAAAGCCTTTAAAGATCTTAAAATTAAATCAACAGAAGATCTTTGGGGAATGTCTGTAAAAGTCTGTAAATCTATTATCGAAACAATTGCGCCCTATTTAGCTCTCATATTTAACACCAGTGTAAACCAAGGAGTCTTTCCGGATCTGATGAAACACAGTAAAGTAGTACCATTGTTCAAATCCGGTGATAGTAAAGACCCCAACAATTATAGGCCTGTGTCGATTCTACCAGTTCTCAGTAAGGTGTTTGAAAAGTTAATGCTCAATCAAATGTTACATCACTTTAATAAAAATTCCATCTTTCATGAACAACAATACGGTTTCACCAAAGGGCGTTGTACAACTGACGCCGGTGTCACCCTAATAAAGAACATTTTTAGCGCTTGGGAGGAATCGCAAGATGCCATTGGAATCTTTTGCGACCTCTCAAAGGCGTTCGATTGCGTTGACCACGAGACACTATTGCTGAAACTGGAGCACTACGGGATTAGTGGAGTATCTCTTGATTTACTAAGGTCATACCTGAGGGATAGACAGGCAAAAGTTCAGGTTAACGGTGTGAACTCATTGGGGTCTAAAATGACTATGGGCGTTCCTCAAGGCTCAATATTAGGTCCATTTCTATTCTTAGTCTATATAAATGATTTACCCCAATTACTTCAAAACCAACCGAAGATGGTGTTATTTGCCGATGACACTTCATTGATTTTTAAAGTAGACAGACGGTCACAACATCTTGACGACGTAAATGACGCTATTCTTCAGGTTCAGAATTGGTTTACGGTAAACAATTTGGTACTTAATGAAAAAAAAACCAAATGTATTCGATTCATTTTACCAAATGTTAGGAATAGCAATTGTGACATCATTCTGAATGGAGAGAAACTGGAATTTAATAGTCAAACGGTTTTCCTAGGAATCACGCTAGACGAGAAGTTGCAATGGGGACCTCACATAACATCTATTGCGG
Source organism: Charanyca ferruginea (assembly GCA_947361185.1). Taxonomy (NCBI): domain Eukaryota; kingdom Metazoa; phylum Arthropoda; class Insecta; order Lepidoptera; family Noctuidae; genus Charanyca; species Charanyca ferruginea. The sequence goes on from OX376070.1 coordinate 11,093,810, forward strand.
GGCGACTAAGCTCCGCGGCTTATGCTGTTAGAAAGATAAGACAGTTGACAGATCTAGAAACTGCGCGTATGGTCTACTTTAGCTACTTTCACAGCATTATGTCGTATGGTATTTTACTGTGGGGTCGGGCTGCCGACATTGAATCCATTTTTATCTTACAAAAAAGAGCTGTTAGAGCCATTTATAATCTACGTCGCCGCGATTCTCTTAGGGAACTATTTAAAAATATTAATATAATGACAGTGCCTTGCCAATTTATCTATGAAAATATTATGTACGTAAGAAAAAACCTACATTTATTTAATAAGGTTAGTGATAGACATAATATTAATACTAGAAACAAAGACAAAATAGCTCAACCATATTTTAGATTGTCTAAAGTTCATAAATCTTTTATGGGGTTCTGTGTTAAGTGTTATAACAAAATTCCTAGTGATATATTGCAACTAAATGAAAGAAAATTTAAAACATATATTAAAAGTACACTCTGTAAACAAGCATATTACAGTTTAGAGGATTATATCCATGATAAGAATGCTTGGAAACATGCTGGTCCGGGCTCCATAGGACAATCTACAGTCTAGACAAAATCAAACGGATTGCTAATTAAACTACTTAATTTATACTTAGTATATACATTATATTTAATTCTTGCTTTGGGTCACACACTGGTTCATAGGTTCATAGTTTGTTGAAATGTATGGAGTGGTTGTCTACTTTTACAATAATTGTAAATAATAATATGTGAACACTATGTATCTATGTAGGTATACAACTTAGCTGTCATTCTTTATCTTGTAATACTTTGTACATACTTCAATATAGTGTTTTTATGCAAGGTCCATCGTATTCACGTATAGTTATATAACTGAAAACTGTAAATGCAAAATATTGTACACATTTTTTTTAAAAGAGTGAGTATGGAGTTTCTTGCCCATTCTTCTCCATACGAAGCTACCTTTTGGAATGGGCAACTAGAATCAACTTTATATTTTTTTATTATGACGTTCAAAAGTGCCTTTTTAATGGTCTAATTGAAATAAATGATTTGACTTTGACTTTGACTTTGAACTGTCAAGATGAGTGAATCTAATGAAGAAATTCGATACATTTTAAAATTTTACTACAAAAAAGGTAAAAATGCAACGCAAGCCGCGAAAAAAAATTGCGATGTTTATGGACCTAGTGCAGTGTCTGTGAGAGTAGCACAAATTTGGTTTAAGCGTTTTCAATCCGGAAATTTTGACGTCAAAGATGCACGTCGCTCTGGTCGCCCTATTACGGATAAAATGGATGCCATTTTTGAAAAACTGGAGCAAGATCGGCATATCAGTAGTTACGACGTAGCTGAAGAACTGGGAATTGACCACAAAACAGTTTTGGCGCATTTGAAAAAAACTGGGTTCACAAAAAAGCTCGATATTTGGGTACCTCACGAGCTCACTGAAAGAAACCTAATGAACCGTGTACTCATTTGTGATTCTTTATTACGACGTAATGAAACCGAACCATTTTTGAAGAAGCTGATAACTGGTGATGAAAAGTGGATCACGTACGACAAGAACGTGCGAAAAAGGTCGTGGTCAAAGGCCGGTCAGGCTTCACAGACTGTGGCGAAACCCGGGTTAACTCGCAACAAGGTGATGCTGTGTGTGTGGTGGGATTGGAAGGGTATTATTCATTATGAGCTGTTACCACCAGGCAGGACCATCGATTCTGATCTCTACTGCGAACAACTGATGAGATTAAAGCAAGAAGTTGAGAGAAAGCGGCCGGAATTAATCAACAGAAGGGGTGTGGTTTTTCATCATGATAACGCTAGACTTCACACATCTTTAGCCACTCAGCAAAAATTAAGAGAGTTTGGCTGGGAGGTGTTAATGCATCCGCCGTATAGTCCTGACCTTGCACCTTCAGATTTCCATCTATTTCGGTCTCTTCAGAATTCTTTAGGCAGGTTAACATCACGAGAAGACTGCCAAAACCACTTGTCGCGGTAGTTTGATCAGAAGTCCCAAAATTTCTATAGCAATGGGATCATGTCCCTACCTACAAGATGGCAAATAGTTATCGAACAAAATGGTACCTACTTTAGTTAAATGTAAATAAACTATATCAAAAAATAATAATAATAATAATAATAATAATAATAATAAATAAATATCTTGGGACAACTCACACACGGTCATCTGGTCCCAAGCTAAGCAGAGCTTGTGTTATGGTAACCAGACAACTGATATACATACTTATATAATTTATAAATACATACATATTATAGATAAACACCCAGACACAGAACAAACAATCATGCTCATCACACAAAGTTTGTCCTGGGTGGGAATCGAACCCACGACCTCCGGCTTAGCAGTCAGGGTCAGTGACCACTAGACCAACAGGCCCGTCAATGTTTTGAATTTTGTTAAAAAATGCGAAGAAACTTTTTCCCCAACCTAATATAAATATCTACATTCTGATTACCATTAAGAGGAAACACAAGGGCCGTTTTTCCATACAAACTTAGTCCCCTGTTTCCTCCCTGGATAATGCCAGTAGATCAATTATTATTTTTTTAAATATCCATGGCTACTATTTGCATGTCCCTATGTTTTCCTTTTTCTCATAAATTTATTATTAAAAGAGATATGAATATTCAAAAACCTAAAAAATTGGCATGATTTTCCGCTGTGTTCAAACATTCAGAAAACTAATTTGACTTGATTATATAAAAAATAGAAGACATAGGAACACGGCAAAAGCCTTTCTTTATTTTTTTATGAAAAAAGCAGTTAAATCGGTTAAGTTTTGGAGAAGAAATCAGGGGACTACGAATCATTGATGTTGTGTACTTTTAATAGGTATTTTCGGTCAAAGCTGCAGTTGTCTCTATCGCGCTCTGCGGTTCGTGTTCGGGCATCGCGCGACAGCAATAGATTTTACAAATACCTAATTTTCAATTCTCTAGCCCGTGGTATTTCCTCTTAAGGCCTAGGCTAAACAAATATCTCGTCTAAGTTTGTTTATTTCATTATACGTAACGTAACGTATGCGTATAATGATATTGCGGTTTGTCATTAACCACGCAAAAAGTTCTTAGTCGACATGTATAGAACTCTGCACGAAAATAGACGATGGTAGGCATATGTTTAGTTTCCGCGGCAATACGAAATGAATGACTCTGTGCGGGTGGAACCGCGGGCAGTAGGTGATACATTACTTTTTATATAGCGTAAAAACGAATACCCCCACCTCGTGTTTTACGCTTTGTACTCATCATTTTACAATAACTCTTCCTTTAAGATCAACCCTGAAATCACGAATAACGTTCCATTAATTAAGTAGGCCATAGAGGTTCTAAATCGTTCATAAACAATTTTAAATCTCAATTCCTGCAAAATAAGGTTTGAATTGGTCTAGGACTGCCGGGGCGACGTGGTTTCACTAAGACGTGAATGACCACTGATTTCTTCGAGATTTCCGGGTTAGTCGATGTTATGGATTATTTTATCCAGTAGGCAATTTTTAATGTTATTTTATTATATATTTCAAATTACACCGGACTTTAAGGGCCGGCGCTGACTGACGTCACAACTTGGCACGGCACAGCCCGGCGTGCTTCGGCAGTTTGAAGGAAGCTTTGGTATGCCGCGGCATGTCGCGTCACGTCGTGGCATCCCGCAGAAAGCTCAGCTTCTTACTATTCAACCAGCTTTGCTCTGCACCCATTTTAAACCTTATTTCATTTAGTTTAGCTGTCATAATCCTGTGACCTATGTGACTTGCGGGACGCCACGGACTGCGGCAGTGTGACGCGGTGACACACCACGGCAGTCCGTGAAATGAAACTGCATGCCACGACGTGCCGCGGTATAATTGTATCGAAATAAAGTAATATGAATTCTAAACTCGATGAAATAAGAATAAAAATAAATACAATTTTATTTTTGAATATGTTATTTTTATTCTTATTTCATCGAGTTTAGAATTCATATTACTTACGAGTCAGCGCCGGCCCTATTATGAACGCTTATATGTAAGAACCTCAAAAAGGAAATAAAAACACCACCCTTTGTGTTGTTGACGAGTTGACGTTTAGTCAAGCGTTTTGTGTGAATGTGTTATTGCTATTTTCGGTAAATTTTAGATCTATAATGTATTCTTTTTGCACTGTTTCACAATAGAGTGGACAGCCGGTCTGATGTAGAATAGCTTTACCTATTTTTATTTATTTCTTATGCTGCTATGAAAAGTTAAAGGGTTGTTCTAGCCGATTCGAAAAAAGCAGAACCGCGTCGGTTAAAAGCGGAATGCGGATCCATTGTCAAAGAGGCGGTGTAAAAAACGGAAATGCGGTACATTTGGCAACGCTGACACGTAGTGTCAAGTGTCAAGTCAATGTTGCCACATTACCGAATCCTGATATAGCATTGTAATTCACTGATCGTTACCCCAGTTTAGCATACGTGGTGCGTGTGACTTAAAATTAAATATTTATAACTTAACTAATCATACTACAACTATTGATCCATAATAACATTATTTGACAGAGTTTAACTTAACTGATTTGGTTAATGTGAGGACTATTTCCAAGAATTAAGTAAGAGATTTAAATAAGGAGATAGCAATACCCACACACACACCCACACACACACACACACACACACACACACACACACACACACATATACACACACACACACATATACACACACACATAGGCCACACTAGAAAGAGAGGTCGGCCCGCAGAGAGTGAGATGGTGATACGTAGGTATTTGCATGAAGATATAGGTATAAATGGAGCCAACACTTAGAACAAAAGCCTGAAACCAACTGTGGGCTGATGCTCTCTTTCTGAATGCATACATAAGAACGAGACAGTGATATGTGTTTTCTTTATCTTATGTATGCATTCAGAAAGAGAGCATCAGCCCACAGTTGGTTTCAAGCTTTTGTTCTAAGTGTTGGCTCCATTTATACCTATACCTTCATGGAACTGAACTTTATAATTGACAGTTGGCAAACGTCAGTTAGTTGCCACCCGATAAAAACACTATTGTGTAAGAATCAAATTAAATTCAAATCTATATTAAATCGATTTGTCGCATTTTGAGGTGTGTAAAAGTAAACATTAAATATAGCAACTAAAATAATAAAAATAATTAATTATATTATATAATTTTAACAGTCTTTTAATAAATAATATAGCAAGACACACAACACACAATTTTTTAAATAAAGTAGGGAGCATACGGCAAAATAATGACCAAAACAAAAAATACAGAAATATTATTACCGTAAGTTTATGTATTTATGACTGGTAACATTATTATCTTGCTAGCCTATGCCGGGGGTTAACGGGTATGTAAAGATCGGTGACTGCAATACGTTCTATTTTTAGTAGTTTCCGAATAGTGATGTGACTAATGACCACAAGTGTTCTTTAGTTTTCGCATTTATATTTAGAAATCTAAAACGTGAAATATTTTTTTTCTGTTCTGATCGGTAAACACGTTATAAAAATATCAATATTCGTAAAAGCACCCCATGTTACTTCGATCAATTGATATTCTTTAGATATATTCCATGTTGGTATTAGGTTTTCGATTTAAGTAGGTTTGGAAATTACCTTACCCTTTACTAAAGGAATTTATGCTATGGAATTAAAAATAAAATCATGCCAAAGTATTAGGCTATTATTAATAATTAGTGACTGACCTGTCGGCTTCATAATGATTTTCGTTTCGCCGTTGCTGGGATCGAAATATTTTTTTCGCATTTAGCAATATAAAGCAGGTACTTCCCTAGTTCAACGCAGATGGACATTGACTAAGCAGGCTGAAGTTAAAGTTAGTTCTTTGCCATTGTTATGTGGGTTGTGAGAGGTGTAAGTTGCGTGCAACTCTCATCCTTGAGCAGAAACTGACCGTCTTTTGAAAGTTATAGTGAACTGTAGGTAAGTGGGTGGATTTCTTAAGTACCTAGGTACATTTAATTATATCATACTGATAACTATCAAGTTGAACTTTCTACATAAAGAAAAAAAACGATTGATTTGTGTATTACTTTATGTTAGGAGATTACTTTATGTGAGGCTACCTACTCGTATTAATTAGGTAGGTACCTCCTACCATCTTTTGTTGTTTTAGATTTAAGAAACCTTTTAATTTTTGGTCAGTGGGTCGTCTTGGGCGGTTTTTCGTAGGTAGGTACTCATTAATTTTCTTCCTTTATTCGTGTTACTAAAAATCATAGGGTTATACTTAAGTACCAATTTAAGTATGTACATACAAATATTATGATGCAATAGTACCTATCATTGTTGTTATTATGATTAGGTACCTAACCTACCTAACTAACCTAGGTAACCAGAACCTACTGTTAAATTAGTGTAATCTAAACAGTAGGATCGATGCAACTTCGTTAATTTAATCACCTATGTTGTGTTGGTAGAGAATGATAGGAGTCCTTAGAAGTTGAACACATCTGGTGTATTGTTATACAGTAAAACCCGTTCTTTAGTTAACCCTAGAGAGCTAACGTTCGTCAAAATGACGAGCATCTAATAAATAGGTATCTCCCTCTTCCTTTGTAATGGTTTTACTTAGGTACATGGTACATACCTTACATACCTACCTATTCGCGGTGTCGCGATAACTGCCGCTAGGCTGCGTCGCCGTCGCGTGGTGGCCGTGTTTATCTGGGCCTGGTAAGTAGGTACTTGAGACACTTTAGTTTTGGATATACCTACCTACTGCATGCTCGTCATTTTGACGAATGGTTAGCTTATGCGTTACTTTGTTTTTATTTATAAATAATAGTCCGGGTCCTATTGGGAAACGTGTGACAATTTTGAGTACAGCATTGCCACTTGGGTACGGATGTTACACATGTCTACCTGAGCCCAAACAGCCCGGTAGGCAGACGCAGACTGAACTCCGCGACCGGGAGGGGGGAGGGGGGGGGGGATCAAAGGTCGGACCTCCCGGCGTTCAGAAAAAAAATTATAGCGGATTTATTTGGACTTTTGAATTAAGTTTGGTGTCGTTATCAGGTAAATTGTTAATGCCCCGTTTATCGGGCGCATACCAGTTTTGTAGGGTTCCGTAGCAAAATAGGACACAATACCTAAAATAATAAACTTTTAGTAGTCAAATAATGCATACAGACCCTTATATTTTCAGATTTTAGAATGAAACTTGGTTTATAAAAAATACTTTCTGAAACATTCTTCGTTTGGCACAGATAGGGTTGCCAACTCTTTGTCGGTTAAATATAAAATATAGTAGTTCTAAAATTTTTACCCATAGAAATATAGTAGATATCGAAAAGATGAAAAAAAAATAGTAGGTTCCAAAATAGGTACCTAGGTACTTTATTTTTTTAAAGAAAAATTTTTGCTATTTTTAGCCTTTATTTATATTTATTTTTAAGGAATGCCATAGAGCTGTTATTCCAATTTAAATTACAAAAAAGCGGAAAATAAAAAGCTTTTTACAAAAAAGACAACCGCCTTCAAGAACTAAAAAGTGAAAAATAACTTTAGCACAGAACACAAATTGACTTTAGTTTCGAAATTCAGTGGCTTTGTTCTGTTTGTTGTTTTTTATTGCCACCGACTTCCGAAACTAAAGTCAATGTGTGTTCTGTGCTAAAGTTATTTTTCACTTTTTAGTTCTTGAAGGCGGTTGTCTTTTTTTGTAAAAAGCTTTTTATTTTCCGCTTTTTAGTACCTCCTTCTCATCCAAATCTATTAAGAAGAGATTGAAAGTTAACTACTACAAAGATTGATGAAACTAAAACGTTGTCTATGTACAATTTTTGGGTATTTGTTGATTTTTCAAAAAGTGCTGAATCAATTTCTCCTGAAGCATACCCTATCCATAAAAAAAGAATTTTCAAAATCGGTTTACTATTTTGCCGGAGAAATCGCGTAACAAATCGCGCACATACTTAATGCAAATTTAAGACTTACCTATACGGTTTTCTCATAGATGCCATTGTCAGAAATTAAAATGGGACCACACGGGAAGTACTAGCTTTCAAATAAAAAAATAATCATCAAAATGGGTTCTCCCAGTCAAATCAGGTAACAAACATAAAAAAAAAATACAGACGAATTGATTACCTCCTCCTTTTTTGAAGTCGGTTGAAAATACCATTGGAGACTGGCTCTATTGCGCTCTTCTCGCCATTTGTTATTCATTACAGCAAATAGGTAGGGTGGAGTGGTAGCCAATGAACCGCGTGTACCGTATGAACCATAGCACCTACCGTCAATACGCGACGTTACCAGCTCGTGCAATAAACGTATCACGAGTCGCTTGCCACGTCTTGCAGTTTGATCTAGTCGGCGGTCGCTTGTCGCCATAAACGAACGCGTGCGCCGCGACCTTGTGTTTTCTCAAGCAAAAACGACGAAAAAAACGTGAGTTTCTTTTTGTAATTACTTTATTATTTTAACTCTTACTGAAATATGAGTGAATTGTGTGTGTAAAGTGGGTCCTTGCGCTTGTTTAAGACTATTTTTTGGAATTGCTTCATAACGGTTATTGGGTAAAACATAACCTAACATTTCCTAAGGGGGGATGGGTACGTGGTGAGCCATTTATCCTGGGTAAGCAATGAACCATGGTTCATTGCGTACCACATCTAAGTGCTTTGTGTAATGCGTAAATTGTGTAGGTAACATTGTTTGTATAGGTATGGATTTGTCACATAGGTACCTATAAGCAGGTGAGAAGTATTATTCCAGTCAACCTCTGAGTGTTAATGTGAGTATCATTACTTATCATTTGTTTATTTCAGAATGGGACGAAACACGGTAGGGCGGGAAGCTCTTAAAAAAGGGAATCACACCGGAGAAGCTATCCAAAGAGGGATAGATAAACACGTCTTGTCGGGACTGAGTATCAGAAAAGCAGCCAAAGATTGCAACCTTCCCTATCCAACACTGCGAAGATACATAACAAAATACAGGAACAATCCGTCGTGTAGACTAGAGCCACATTATGATGCCAGTAATTTTTTTAATGATCAGTAAGAAGACAGCATTTATAAAGGAATATTTATTGGATTGTGCAAATAAATTCTATGGCCTAACTGCTAAAAAAAAAAAAAAAAAAAAAAAAAAAAATATCTTGGGACAACTCACACACGGTCATCTGGTCCCAAGCTAAGCAGAGCTTGTGTTATGGTAACCAGACAACTGATATACATACTTATATAATTTATAAATACATACATATTATAGATAAACACCCAGACACAGAACAAACAATCATGCTCATCACACAAAGTTTGTCCTGGGTGGGAATCGAACCCACGACCTCCGGCTTAGCAGTCAGGGTCAGTGACCACTAGACCAACAGGCCCGTCCAAACGACTCGACTCGACTCGACTCGACCCGACCCGACTAAAGACTGCCGCAATTTTTTTTATGATTTTTATGTTGAAGTTTTTCTAAAGTTGATAAGTTGATCTCGCGTGATATTGATCTCTCGTATACTTCATAAAACTTATTAAAAGTTAATGAATATTACAAGTTAAGTTTTAAGACTGATTGTTATAACCCTAAACCTAATAAATATTTAAACTTTTAACTGTTTTATTTATTTTCAACTTAAAACAAACTATTATTATCTGTTTATCCATTACTATGATTCATTGAGTACCACCTGGTTCATTTGGTCCCACCCCCCCGGTTCATCGTGGACCCCTAGGAGTACACTATGAACCATTTCACTTATTTTAAAAAAACCTGTATTAATCAGGCAACAGCAAATAGTTTACACAATTTTGAACGCAATGTGGTAGCTTATTAAATAACCTACGTGCTGTGATAAAAATATTTTCTTAGACTGCAATAACAACCGCACTAGAGCTCTTCAAACATTTGGTGGTTCAATGGCTACCACTCCACCCTATACGCTCTGTATGTTGCCGGATTGAGATAAGAAATGATATTCTATCTTTAAAATATTTGTGAAATCTGCATCACTGAAAACTTGTTGCCATTTTTTTGTAGTTTTAGAAGAAAGTTTTCATCTTGAAGATTAATATCTAGAATTTTGTTCATCTGATTTGTTTCTGAATACAAACGATTATTTATTTGTATTAAACTTCTGATCAATTAATAATTTTTCAAATTTGTGATACCTATTCTGGTTTGGTTTTAAGTCTGAAGTCTTTTAGAAGATTTATCCAATTTGTTTCTGAAAAATCAAACCAATTAGGTAATAATTATAATTCTGACTTTTTTCTATAATAGCAACAAACTGATCTTAGTTCGTTGCCTGCCTCGATCACTGGCACTAGTGCTAATTTTCATTTAGATAAATCTAATAAATCTATATGTATGGCTCCATGTTTACCTAACGACATAGGTACCTACTAAACATCATAAGATCACTCAAATACACTTCTAGTGTTGGTCACGACGAAGTCTTTATACCTAAAAGCATTACAATATGTTGCATATTCAATATGTGATCATTTAAGCCAATATTAAACTTGTGTATTTCAACAGGAACTTTTCCCGACAATCTAACAACTTCCGTCGTAAAGCCTCTCTTCAAAAAAGATAATAGGCAAGCCAGCCATGGACTGCTAGACCAAAAGCCCTACTATCTATATTTTCAAAACTACTATTTCAAAAATATATATGACCAAATTTACACGTTCTTAGAAAAACAAAATATTTTAATAGGGAACATTACGCGAAACTCAGCGCAGAGGGCACCACTAGCACATACCCACGAGCGTAACCTCGTTTATTTGTTTAATTAAGTTATTAATTATAATAGCTAGGTATTTTGTGAAAATATATCAAAGTTTTAATTAATCTTACTACTTACCTAACTGTACTTTTAACTATGTCGTATCCGGTCATTAGTATGAACGTGAAACGCAAAGACAATAAATAGTCTATGGTGAAACAACGGATCGCAAGCGCGCCATTATTGAGAACACGTGATCAACCACCACCAATGATATTATTTTGGCGCGCTTCTACAGAGTCAGTTCAGTCAGTTTATTATAGTGTCTGAGTTTATTTTTAAATTGATTTAGATCTAAATTGTGGTTTTAATAAATTCCGTGTATTGTACCCTATACCCAGTGTGTTTTCATTGCACGAAACCCATATTCTGCCCACATGATGACTGAATCTAACGGACTAAATCCTGACTGATCCGACAACTATACATATATTATGGCATCCTACGGCCATTTGAAAGTGGATTCTAGGTTATGCTCAGAATAAAATCATATTTGGTTGTCTTACATGACAAAAGTGAACGTTATTCTGTAAATACGTCTATCTCACCTGAATACTTAACCTGAACATAAATTTTAGAGTGATTTTTAGCTGCTTCCCAAAGTTTTCGAACATTTTCTTCTTTTGAAAATGAATAATTCCCTTCATTTCTACATCGAAATACACAGCACTGATGCATTATTGTATAATATAATACACTTCCCAATTTTAAACTCTCACGCTTTGAACGACACGTCGAAAAACTGTTTACGGATTATGCTAGTGCTGCACTCTGGTGCGAGAACATTGCAGTAATATCCCCCTATTAACGAGCAAAAAGGTTTTCGTAAACATAAAACCATCAATATGGCCATTTTTGATTTTATCAAATTAATCATAACAAACGTAGATAGAAAAGTACCGGTATGCGCAGTGTATTGTGACATGACTCAAGCGTTTGACTATGTCAAACATGACATTTTACTGAATAAATTAGAGGCATACGGTATCAGAGGAAATATTCTTAAACTAATGGAAACTTATCTAAAAAATAGAAAGCAATACACTGAGGTAACTAGAATACATTTTGATAAAAAGAGAAGAAAAATTCAAATCCACTATCCGCACAGTTAGATACGGAGTACCTCAAGGGAGCGTCTTAGGACCTTTACTGTTTATAATATATATATAAATGATTTACCAAAAGTAACCAAATGTCCCATGACGCTATTTGCTGATGACAGTACTGTAATTATTGAGTCCAAAAATAATAATACTTATGAACAAGATATAAATGACACCATCAAATCTTTAATCACTTGGATGAATAACAATAACTTAAAAATAAACTTAACAAAAACAAAAATAATGTACTTCAGCCAACGTATACAAACACCAAACATTGATATTAGCTACCTCGGTACCGCAATTAGCACAGTTGATAATACAAAATTTTTAGGTGTTATTATAGATAAAAATATTATTTGGAAGTCACACACTGAGCAACTCAACAAGAGAATCAGTTCTGCCTATGCTCTATATAAACTTGCTTCAGTAGTCAACCACGAGACTCTCCTTACAGCATACAATGGCATCGTTGGCTCTCTTCTAAGATTTGGAATCATATTTTGGGGAAACTGCTAGCAAAGAATTAGTTTTCAAACAACAAAAAAGATGCATTCGAGCAATGTTTTGACTAGATACGATCGACAGCTGCAGACAATATTTCATTAAATATAAGATTTTAACTCTCCCGTCCTTATTTATCTATGAGGTAGCTGTTTTCGTAAAGACCAATCCCGGTCTGTTTCAGCGTCTATCAGATGTGCGCAATCGTAGGGATAAGAATAAACTGTGTATCGTTAGAGCCAATACGGCATTAATGCACCAAAGTGTCATATTTCTGGCACCTATAATATTGAACAAAATACCAAAACTAATTAAACAACTAAACGGAAACAAATTTAAGCAACATTTGAAAAAATATTTAATTGCTAAATGTTACTATAGCCTTACAGACTTTCTGGAAGATCACCCATAGTAATATTATGACATTTTGTTTTCTGTTGAAAGAAATTGTTGCATATTTTAAGGATTTGACTGAATTTATTTTTATGTCACTAGGTATACCTTCCATAGAATAGGATACTTATATTAATTTGCTTTGTTTTGTTACAGATAGATTATTTTATATACCTTCTAAGTTTGTTTGTCCAATGGTGCATTTTGTCATTTTGTACTTTACTTTTATTTATGATAGATAGATCCATTTAGTTTTCGTCTACTCGTGTACTTTTTACTTTGTACGCCACATTCTATGGCAAAACATGTAGGCCAAGTTATATCCCAACATCTTGCACTATAAACATCATGTTTTACAAATAAAATATCTTTTATCTTTTTGTTGATAAGTATTAAGTATCAGGGAAATATGGGGAATTCTTGCTCTAATTTTTTAAATCTTTTATTTGTTACATATCCGAAAAAAAGATCTGATAACCTGGTCATTATTTCTTCTTCCAAATTCAGCATACCTACCTACTATAAAAGGCGTTAGGTACAGAGCCAGTATCCATAGTTTCACCATTTGCATTAATACCACTGTTATTTTTGTGGAAATAGGTATTCTACTTGAACTCTTCAATAAAGGCTTTTGTGGAAAAGTCACCATACAAAATATTGACAAATAATAATTAACTTCAAAAGTAGGTAGTTACCAAAACACAAACTCGAGAGCGCAAAAATCGAAATTGACAATCATTAAGTGTATCAAAGTTTAACTCAAAGTGAATTATTGAACGTAACTGTCAACTTGACATTCCAGCAGAATCATTAAAAATAGATATTGACGTTTTGTTTTACGCTTACACATTTTGTAACGAATATTATTGCTTAGAGTTTGATGCCTTTAAAATGTAGTAGTTTCGCCTACTATATCTTTTTTTCAAAAATATAATAGTCGGGCCTCTAATATAGTAAGATACTATATTATATACCTAGTAGGGTTGGCATTGGCAACCCTAATCACAGATGACGACATTGTTCGATAATTAAATACTTAATGAAGATTATGTCAACACAAATTATGTTTTTTCTGAAAGTGAGAATGGGAATGGTGTGTTGATTGATGTTTTGTTATGATGGGTCACTAACTCTTCTACCATTCAAATTCGAAGTCAAACAAAATGGTATTTGGTTGTCCTCGTGTGACGAAGAAGAAACTGTGAACCCAACATCTAAAAAACCAAAAATGATAAAGTTTTACAATGCCACTATAGGCGGCACGTTTGACCAGATGGGTTCAAATATGTGCATGTTTTTTGATATGCTCATTGTATCGAGCCTAACAACTCCAACGTCATCTGCCATAATGTCTTGGTTTCTGAAGATTTGTGATTTAGTACCTACTTCAAAGTTTAATAAATATTCATTTTTGTTATGTTATTATCTATAATTAATATTCCATATTTCCTATCTATACTAATATTATAAAGCTGAATAGTTTGTTTGTTTGGTTGAACGCGCTAATTTCAGGATCTACTGGTTCGAATTGAAAAATCTTTTTGTGTTGGATAGTCCATTTATCGAGGAAGGCTATAGGCCCAGGCGAAGCCGGGTCGGGTCGCTTGTTGAAAATATAGATAATTACTGTTTAAGTATTAAAATATTTATTAATAATTTTTGGTTAATATTAAACAAAAAAATAATCTAATATGGAACATCGTTTAGGAACATTAACATAATAATAATAACGCCATAACGGCAATATTAATTTCAAGATAGTAAAATAATCAATTATAGAAAAGTCAAAAACAAACAAAATGAAATGAAGTGAGTTAACCTACCTACTTGTTATTACATGACAAGTACAATAACAAGTAGGTAGGTTAACTTACTTTAAAAGTAGGTTAACCCTTTAACCACAGTAAAGATATCTATACAGTATTGTAACTCGGCCCTGTCCTTGAAATAATTACCTACACGCGCGCAGTACCTCAACATGCGATAGGGTTGACACGCGTACAGTTTTTGAATTTCTTCCTAGTTTGTGTTTTATTTTCTTTCTAGTTTTGTGATTACAAATGTGAAAAGTGTTTTATTTTCTTTCTAGTTTTGTGAATGTAAATATTATATTTTTTATTTAATATAAAAAAATAATCCGTAAATGAAATAGGAAGCGTTCAATAAAAATACATTTTATGTTTTTGATTAGATTTAATAAAAAAAAAACCACCATTGTAAATTTGAGACTGAAAAATATTTGCGCCTCGCTTGAGACGTACGAAAATCAAGGCGTCTGAAAAAAAAATGATTTCCCTTTATTCTAGGTAAAAAAAAAAACAAACTGCAATCCTTACAAACTTCAACACCTTGAAATAATTGTAATATTCTTTTGTCATCTCAGCTTATTAAGGTCTCCATTACCACTTTTTACCATTTTTTGGTCACCCATCCGATGTCGAACTGCTGCCAGACGTTACTTAATATCAACAATCTCATCGCGTGTGCGGTACCTAAGTTTAGCAATCAAAGCCTCTAACTACCTACTACAAAATCTTCAAAAATAAACAATAATGTAAATCTTACTAAGTAGGTAGGTATAAGGCACAAGCTACAACAATCTGTCCAATTTCTTTGATAGATTTTTAATTTTATTACAAAAGCATAAGGTTCATATTTAATTGGGGAAATTTGACAATTTGGAATGGCCTGATGTGCTGGCGTCCATACCTATCATTTACTCTCATAATCATTATTTAATGATAGGTATTTCGATTAATTCCACAACATATTTATGTAGCTAGGTACATAAGTAGGTAGATAGCCTAGCCTAAGAAACTACCTAGGTACTTACCAGTTCTTTTTAACGCGAATGTAGGTAGGTCGCTTTTTTCACCCTATCCACTTATTTATATAATAATCCTTACTCGGCAGAAAAAAAAGCGAAATACTTACATTAAAAAAAAAACAAATTACGTATGTACTAGTAGCTTACCTTTCGTAGTTTCTAGGTAATTAAAAAAATGCTATCTCTGGGTGCGTTGCTGACGAATTGAAGCAACCAAAAACAGCACAATATATTTTACAATTTCTATTTGCCATATTAAAGAAGCACTTAAGTACTTATACTTATTTTGTTAGAATATTAGTCACAAATCGCACGCTTACTGCATACAAAATCATCACACCGTCCATTCGCCACTGCGGCGCATCCGAGACTGTCGGTATACTAATTTCCCTACTAAGTCGGCGTGTCTAGGTATAACTCGCGTTCCGACCGTTTGTATGAAGATAGAATACTGTATAGATATCTTTACTGTGCTTTAACCGCCATGTCATGTAACATGACAAACTATCATCATCAAAAATTATTAATAAATAATAATTATCCATAGTTTCAATTCCCAACAAGTTTTATTACCTAGACCTAGTTTTAACTAAGGTTCAAAGTTACTCGACCAATCAGAACAATGTACGATGAACTTTGACCTCTGTTGTAACCACTCTTATCTATGGTTGTAACAGTTTTAACTGAATTATTTCGACAAAACGCGTTTTCCCTAGTTAGAACTAGTTTTCACTGATATTAGATGATCAAACGAACTTACCTATGTGAAGTTCGATCATTATTATACGAAGTGCTTCGTTCGAAGATATATTTATAAAAATGCAGCATCTTCGTGTTACTCGGCAACTAAACGCAATTTTCAGAGCTAAAACTAAACGTAAGTATTAGTGTGCGTTATCTGTGTCCTAAATGGGAAAGGTCATTAAGTTTAGATTCTTGTAAGGTCATCTCAATTTTACCTGGGGTGGGGTGGGTAGGGAACATATATCTTCGAACGAAGCAAGCACTTCGTATAATAATGATCGAACTTCACATAGGTAAGTTCGTTTGATCATCTATTATACTGCGTGCTTCGTTCGAAGATATATTTATAAAAATGCAGATGTTTAGAGAAATAGTAGGTAAACTTGAGGTGACCCTGACCCAAATGTCCTTCAAAACAGATTTTTAAAAAATAATAATAAACATAGTTTTATAATAAAACATATTCATTTTTTTTTTTCTAATTAAACTTTATTACAGGCAGGCATCATATTAGTAATAATCAATTACCTATTCAGTAAAATAACCATTTTATCATACCATGCTTTGTCTTGATCACCCATTATTCTTGATGGCCCAGTGGTTAAGGCAGTTCTCGGGCCCAAGCAAGTACCAATGTGAGTTTCTCAATTCCACATGTATTTTCTAAGTTTATCTTGGACATCACTGACATTGATGAAGGAAAGACATCCGTGAGTAAACCTGGACTTACAGAAGGTAAATATAAGTTTAAAATCACCAATCTACCTTGAGCAAGCGTGGTAATCACAGCTCGTACCTTCTCTGTATGAGAAGAGGCCTTTGCCCTGCAGTGGGACAACTATAGGCGGGCATTATATATTAATATTAACAGTTAGTAATTTATCATATTAATAATAAGTATTCAATTAATCAGCCTCATTTGGTACATAACCTCAGGTTTTGACCAACTTACAAAGTCATTTATGAGGTCACGTTTAAAATCACAATAGGTACCAGTGACAATAGTGTAAACTAAAACATTTATAAATTTACTATTATTCAGCATTAAGCACAACATAGGCAACCTTTCCTGAATTAAGAATTGGTTGGCTCTACAATTTTGCAAATGTTCATTATTTGTCCAATCAGCCATCTGTCTGATGATCAATACCGCAGCCTGAGAGAATATTTTTAATCCAACTACCTGCAGGCGTAGCATGACAATTCTATCTCTACTCTACGTAGAATAGACATAGTTCTTTCTATCCTACTTGACATCTCTATCCAACCGAGCATGAGCCGACTGGTAGACTCGCGTTTCTACGTAGAGAAAGACATATCTTTTCTTTCCATAGCAACGCCGGAGTGCTGTGTTGTAGATAGACGTTAAAAATTTTACGATAAAATTGCGTTTCGTTGTCGACAAAAATGTGTCAATCGATACGTTTTATCACATTTTGAACGTTTATTTATTTACTTAGAGACAACAAACAGTGTAATAATAAGTAGACATAGGTTAGAACTTAATAATAAAGGTAACAAATAAATATTATGTACACTACTCTTATCCACATTGTAATGTTATTCAATCAAAGCAACAACGAAACGTTATTTTTATTGTGACGGCTGTCGGATCGATATAAATGATACAATAACAAAATATTTTAGAAAACAATATTCAAAATTTAATTGTCCAAATGTTTCGATTTTGGAAAATAAATAGACTTGGGACTACGGCAAAAAAAAGTAAGTACGAGTAAATCTAAGTGAAAGAAATTACTAAATAATTAGCATTGTGCATTGGTGTACACCTATTGCGTGTGATTAATTTAAGAGAATGTCCTCGATTAGTTGAAAATCTTATTTGAGGATTGAAAGAAGATAGTCGCATCGTCTGATAAAAATTCTTGGTTTACAAAGGAAAATTCTTCACTTTTATCTTCAATCAAAGAAAAAGCATGCACCTATCTTATATCATAGCAAGTGATATATGATAGGTGCATGCTTTTTCTTTTCTTTATTACTTATCGTCAGTGTTCTTACCTCATTCACATACTAAAAATGATTAATTATTTATTTGCAGTGTGCGAAGTACCAACCCTCAGATTGAGATGTTGTTGGTGGACTACAATTTCCAAAGGAACTATTAGTTAATCTGTGACAATAAGTTTATTTAAAACAAACTTACTGAAAGGAAAATGAGACAAAGCCATTTACAAAGGTACAATTTTTATTTAAGTACTTAAAATCAATTTCTTATTATATGAGTATTGTCAGTTCTTCCATGAGTTACAACTTGTAGACCCTCTACCTATGTGCCTCCATAAAGGGCTACCTCTGTGCTTCCGTGCTTCAGGGTGTACCATGATAAGCATTCAAGTCATGAGCCAGTTCCAAAGTTTAGCCTGAACCTCCTGAAAATCAATAATAAATAATTAATTTTGTGTTTTGTTATTACAGATAACATAGTTCCTGAATGGTGAATCGATATATGAGGCCCAAAAATTAATTACCTAGTTGTACATACTATAATTATATTAATAAATAAAACTATGCACCTATTGACTGTTTATTATTTCAAATTATTAATAAGTCCGGTTTCAGACTGAAATAAATTGAATACAATATAGTATAAAGTTTCTTATATGAATATTTTCTACTTTTTTTACTAGTTTGCCAAGTATTCTGGTCTTGCATGCTTCCTTTGCCGTTTATTGTATTCTTGTTCTAGATTTAAGAGAGCGCCTTGACTTCCATATTACAAGTTTTACTTCGTTTGGAAGTCCAGTTTGAAAATAAGTACAACCCTATTATGTGCAATATACTTTTTTTTTATTTGGTAAGTACCTACAGTAAGAAATCTATCCAACTAAACGGCTACCTACTCACTTTCAGCAATCAAAGACCCAGCAAATGATTAGACATTGTTGGATCCACCGTACCTAGGTAATATTTCTGACCTATTTGTATTAGAAGCAGTTGGAAGGCGTGGGTTCCTAATCTTCAAATAGGTTGAACTTACTTTAACAAGAATAGGCAGTTTCTGAGATTTTCTAGGAGACAGATTCTTGCTCAGCTCCCGGCACAGATTCTGCATTTCGCTTTACTAACTTCATAATTTTCCAAAGCCTCGTTTTCGTGAAGAACGTGAGCCCCGGTTTAATGCATTCTTCTTTGCAAAAAAAAACTGAAAGGATGGTGACGGTAGTCCTCCAACAAGTTTATAAAAACAACTTCAACTCTGCTTTTGTGGAAGAGTCACCACAATTTTGCCAATGTCACGTAAGTACTTATCATGATTGGCCATCAAATGAAGGAGATTATTCAATAACAACAAATTTAGATGGTAAAAAATATTGAATTGAGTTTTTAAAATCAATATAGATCCTTGTCTACATAGAAATATACTTGTCTAGGTCAATTGTGATGTAGACTATTTGACACTTGTTAGAAGAAAAGTTTCTACACCCAAATGTCAAAAGTAGAGAAAAAAATGGTCGTCATGCTCGGCATTGTAGACTCTTGTCTACTGTAGAGTAGAAACATTTCTTCTCTTCATCGCCATGCTCGCAACGTAATAAATCTTTCTACGACCGTCATTTTGTCTATTCTTCCTGTCAGTATGTCTATTCTTCCGTAGACATAGCGGTGGTCATGCTACGCGTGCAGTAGTAGAAGCCGGTATATGGGGTTTTCAAGTGACAAAAAACAACATTATGAGCTTATATATCTCTAATAAATCTTATGTTATCACATAATATCCAAGCTGGACAAATCTCAGCCTTTGTTTTTTTTTTTTTTTTTTAACCTTTCAAAGTCAAAGTCAAAGTCAAATCATTTATTTCAATTAGACCATTATAAGGCACTTTTGAACGTCAAATGAGAAAAAAAAAAAATTGATTCTAGGTGCCCATTCCAAAAGGTAGTTTTGTATGGGGACTATATTTCTTGTCACCAAAATTTATATTTGTCATCAAGTTGTATCACCTAATAAATAGAACTATCACCACGAAATATTTTCGTTGTCAGATAAACAAAAAGTGTTCTCAGGTATGAATTATCAAATTAATGTTATTATATGTGTAAAATAAGAGATGGATTACCAATAAAATTGTAGTGCATTAGATGAATATAAACTTCGTTCATATAATAATAGTTTTGTTACTTAAATAATAGCTTTGTGCTCATAATGGTAGATCTGTCACCAAATAAATATTTGGACCCTTAAGTCCCTCCTGGGGTGGATTCGATATGGTTAGGTTAGAACTGTGACCCCTATGCCAGAACCAAATCGCTTTTTACAGGCAAACTCATATATTTCTACAATACTTTGATT
This sequence comes from Charanyca ferruginea, assembly GCA_947361185.1. Taxonomy (NCBI): domain Eukaryota; kingdom Metazoa; phylum Arthropoda; class Insecta; order Lepidoptera; family Noctuidae; genus Charanyca; species Charanyca ferruginea. The sequence goes on from OX376070.1 coordinate 11,114,470, forward strand.
AAATGTTGGTTACCTATCATTTACTATTTTTGGAGGTCATTTACATTTATTTGTTACTAGACCCTATAACTCCATAATTTTAGGTGATTTACTGTTGAATTGATTTTATATTGTTTGGTGACTACATTTTGGTGACAAATCTACTATTTTGCGGACAAACCCTATTATTTAAGAACCACCAAACTAATTAAATTGGCGATAGCTTAAATGAAACCCGTTTTGTATGGAGAAGAATGGGCAAGAAACTCCATACTTACTTTTTTAAAAACGATGTTAACAATATTTGCATTTACAGGAATTATATAATTATACGTGAATACGATGTACCTTGCATAAAAACACTAGGTATTTGAAAGTGTGTACAAAGTATCACAGATTAAGGAATGACAGACTAACTTTGTAAATGATTAGGCCGAATTAGTCCCGCAGCCGATACTTCAATAATATTAGTAATGACAATATTAACAAAACTTCCACTCGATGTTATAATAGATATTTAACACGTTGACTGTGTGTCAAGTAGGCACAATAATTAAACAATCACAATGACCCACCCCTGGGTCATTGCATAGGGAAAGGGTTAAATAAATTATGACTATTACAAGGTTTGTGCTCATTGTGCTGTGCTTAGTGCAAACAAAATCATTAGTTTCTTTGAAATTTTAGTCCAAACTTAATGTCATTTTGGGAGTTCACTTAGAACATTATTTGGATAACATGTTTTTCGAAATTTTAGTAATTGTGGTTTCAACTTATAGAATCCTTTATATGTAGAGCCTCTTTATACGATCATCCCCCCCCAATTTTAGAGCCTATTATTGGAGATAGAGCTGACTTAAACAGATTCAGGGTTCAATAGGCAGCTCCAGAGTCAAATAATTTAGTTAGGAAATACATAACAAATGGTATAGATGTAGTGAATGTGTTTATAATATGTTCCTGACAGAAGGTTCACCAAATTTTATGTCACATTATGTTGCTTTACTGTATTACCTAATGTGATAGGGGGTGCCAAGTGCCAACATGGCATCCATTGATGTGAGGGAAATAGCCCTTTTTTGCCCAAGCTTGCCTGATAATAATCCTGCAATCAAAGTTAATTGAAGGTGATGGTGAGGGTGATGGTCCCTCAAAGGAAAATGTTAAAGATATTTTGAGGTTTAAAATATATCAGCTTCAGGCAAGCATAGTATGCATTATAGGATACCAAGTTTGTAAAGGCCAGTGGGACATGACTATGATACCTGTTGCCTTCTCATTTGAAATATTTTTATTTTTATATTAACTGAATGGAGGAAAAGCATGAAAGAAATTTTCTGTCCAGGACAAATTAGAAGCATCAAAACTGATTGCCTTTGGATTTTCTTATTTGGTTTCCAGGAGGTATAGGAAATATGTTTAGAATTAGTGCGGGATGAAAATAAATCTATTTCAGGTGCAACCTGTTCAGATACAATTTGTAGAAATGCAATGTTTAATTCCCATTCTATGTCTGAAATTATTTTAAGGGACATTTTTATCAACCTATTTATTTTTACTAGACTTAATGTAGGAGGCAAAGAGTTAACTAAGTCTCTCTTTGCACCACTGCCGTTTGAATCTGGCAAAGTTATTTAATTGTGGATACTGAATACCACCCATTCTGTTTATATAAGATATTGCTGTATTATTATCTGCAGAAAACAGGATGTTAAGGTATTGCTTATAGTTTACAAAATACCTAATTTAATGCCATAAATATTGCAAGCAATAAATAGTTTATAATGTGGCGTTTTTTTTATTTTTTTTTTCTCATATTTGCTCCAGAAGCCATAGGCTCTTTTCTTTCATTCTGTAAACATCACCCCATCCAGTCATGGAGGCGTCAGTCAACTGTTCAATATCATGTTTATGGTAAGCAGTACTTATACATACCTACTGTACTAATAATAATTATTAGCCCACCGTAGCAGATATAATTTTATATCTGAACATGTTATAATTATTGATATTACATATACTTATGATGCTCTAAAAGCTTGGTGTAAAGCCAGCCATAATATGTGGTAGCTGGGCAGGCTGAAATTTATAGTACAATTAATTTTGCCAGATGTCTTGTAATGATGTTTTAATATTTGATACTTTATCTTTGAAGAGATGGTCATTTCTTTTTTCAATCGCAAAGCAGGGCTGTGATAGTACTATTATATTTTTATCAAAATTTATAATGAATATCCAGAACTTAAAGAGAACTATTGTTTCTTGAACATTCTGCAAACATGATTCATACTGGATCCTATACATAATAGGTCCTCTAGGATAGAACAGACTTGTTACCTTTTCCTCTTGGATATGTTACTACAAACTTATAATATTTGTGAAAATATTAGGTGCAAAGCACAGGCCACAAGGCAGGGCATTAAAATCGTACAATTCACCATATTGAAAATGTAGGTATTTTCTATACTGTGGATTTATATCTATTAATAAGTATGATTCTAAATTTTTTTTTTTTTTTTTTCTTCATAACGCCTTTTAGGAACACTTGTGATTGAAATATCCACAATTTAACTTTCAAACAATAAAATTTACTCAAATAACTATAGAACACAGTGTTAGTTGCCGCGCAAACGAAAACAATGACATTTCCCATTTAGGACACAGATAACGCACACTAATACTTACGTTTAGTTTTAGCTCTGAAAATTGCGTTTAGTTGCCGAGTAACACGAAGATGCTGCATTTTTATAAATATATCTTCGAACGAAGCACGCAGTATAATCATTGTTGAACCAGTTAATTCTAGTTGTAACTGAGTACCTAGTTAGTAAAAACTAGTTTTAACTAGGGAAAACGCGTTTAACTAAGAACGGGTTTTAACTGTAACATATAATATGTATAAGTTATTTTGTTCTCAAAATGCTTTGGTCAATAAAGTTATTATTAATATTATTATATTCCATCTAGGTATTAAACAGCGGCCAAATAACGATAGATTAAAGGTTTACTAAATTGTTAAATACTTAACTGCACTTTGGTGATCCAATGTGGGTAAATGGATAAACTTTACATATTGCTATGTAGGTACCTACTTACTTATTTATCGTGACACTAGCTGATGCCCGCGACTTTGTCTGCTTGATTGTCGGTTACCGACGCGGTTACCCGGGGACCCCTACGAAGCCAGGGCGGTTCGCTAGCTAGTGATACAATAAAATTAAGGAGCTATCAAATGTTTAGTTAGTTACATTTACGAAATACCTACGTATTATTAACTTTCTTCATATATGTAGGTATTAATATAATTAATTCTTAATCGACTTTAATTTTCAGATTACATACAAAGATGGAGGACGGCGATCCCGAAGCAGGTAAGCACATTTATTGACATCTTCTCCAATGTTCAGGTAGGTACTGTGGGAGGTATATGTGTACGGGAACTCTAACTAGGTACATATTAATTAAATAAAGTAAGAACTAAATATTTAGATTATTCACTATATTGCAGATAATAGTAGACTGTATGACAAGGGAGCAAAATAATATTTTACGGCGAGGTCGCTATTTTGAACCCTGAGCGTAGTGAGGGATTCAAAGTACTGTATCGCCTGAGGGAAAAATATTTTCGCTCTCGAGTCATATACTCTACTTTTAATCTCGTTCTATTGTCTTTTTGCGTTCGATTTCAAAGAACGATTCATGTTCCAAATTCAAATCTCATTACTGCCCGCTAAAAAGTCTAGATCTACTTTGCTTCCGCTTGTAGAGGAACAAAACGACACTTTTCGAATAGAAGGGATGAAAACTAACAATACTACGCCCTATTATATTATTGACGGGCTGCCTGTCAGTTCCATATGTCATAATTTTAAACCGACATATTGGTTTACTTCATTCAAATATATTGGAATGACACTTAAGTCTCTAGAAGGATCCAGAGTGTTCCATCGATACCATATAGTTAGGTAAAGGTGCCAGTTGCATAACCAAACGCCAATGATATTATATTAAACAGATATGTTGTGCGTAAAGTCAAGTTATTGTTATGGTAAGTATTTAGTTTTATAGAACCACAAGTAGGTATAACAGGCAATTCCAATTAGTAAATTAGGATGTTATTGTTATTATGTGGATACAATGTAGTCCGTTATATGACTGTTAGGTATTTATAGATTAGGTAGGTCGTAGGCACTTTAGTCGACTCGTGTAAGTACTCTACTCGTAGGTATATTAAATTGTAATAATCTGTGTCGCTGGGAAGAGAGAATGAAACGCATCGATTGTTTAATTGGACTTGCTCGATAGCATGTTTCCTCTTGGCGGTATGCCACAGGGCTGGTAAAATCATTCCACGAAATGCTTACTAGGGTAAATACGCCAAACGTCGGCCACCCCCCAATCCTCGGCCGTCTGCACATTTTTAACTTGCATTCATTTACAAGGTAATTAAGTGGCAATTTTGCCACTCGAATTGCATCCTTAGTTCATATTCTATAAGTACGAACCGTTACTATTCGATTTCGTCACTCGTTCTTTGCATACTGAGCGTCCGTAGCGATGCCGACGTTGAAGTGTCAAATTCGTAGTAAAAGTAGCTTACTTGCTGTGAATACCCATGCTTCGGGGATTGGTATTACAACGATAAGACATTCTTTTTTATTGTTTTAAGCTTTGTTATCAATAATAAGTTAGTTTTATTATATTTTGAGATGGTTTTTTTAATGTTTTGCGTATTGGTTTAAGAGAAAAATAGGGGGCCGCCATTAGAATAGCAGTTTCGGTTTAAAACCGGATTCTCGGCCGGGGCCGACTTAAAGTAAATGTAGTCTGTTTTATAAACTGCAATACTATCAATTCCTTAATCCTTTGGCATAATAGGAGAATTTGCAAAGCTTATCTGGCAAATAAACCTATTTTACATTTAGTCGCCAAATACCGGCCGGGGTGATATTAGTTGAATCTCGAGAAATAAGGTTCACAAAACAGAGGCCGACTTTAGAAGTATTAAAGATCGTAATGTCGGCCAGCCTCGAATTCGAGCGCCACTATACAGGCTGATTACTTTTGTTATTTTTTCACTGATTGTGCGGGTAGTCATTTTTAATATATTTATCAAACTTATTTTCTCAAAATTTAATATATATTGTTATAATTTAATCTTATGATTTAAACTTATGAAGAGGTTAAGTTTTGGTGTAGAGTTGATATATGTAGTTATAAAATTATATAATATTATAAATTATAATAATAAGTTATAAAATATATGAAATAGTTATAAAATTGAGTTAAATTAATTACAAAGTATTACAATATTGAAAACATGTTTATGATAGCTAAATATGGTTTGGGATACAAATATAAATTGCTTTTTGGAACTTGCTACCTATTAAACCCATGTTTACTAGCTTAAAAAATCTTTAAATGATTTTTATTAACCAGCTTCGGACAAAAAGCTGCCTTTAGATGGTAAGCTCGTTTTTACTTAATACTTTTAATTTAAAGTACTACAATGACAGAGCAGGGACATGCAGGGCCTTCACGGAAAGAAGGAAAATTATGCAGTTACAATCACACTAAAATAAAATAAGCTCTTGAGGCAAGAAGTAATGGAATAAATCATAGGTATTATTACTTAATACATTTTTCATTGTCATATTAAATTTTAAAACATCCTATACCCGGCCGACATTTGGGGAAAACGCGACCGACAATGGGCCGTAAACGGCCGACTTTAGGGTTTTTTCGTTCTCGATGCATTTAAACCTTAATACTTTTTGCTTTTAATAGAAAAGACAATCCTATGCCTAAAAACATAAAATAGCTTTATCAACCTATCTAAAACCGCATCACAAGGTATCCTTCGTTGCAAACTGACGGAGCCAGAGCGATCCCAAGTTAGAAAATCGGTAAGGGGGCCGACATTTAGCGTATTTACCCTACGTAGGTAGGTACAATGAACAAAATAGGTAATTATTCAGTTTATTTATATCTTAAATAAATAGAAATCGCATACGAACATTAAGATCTGCCTTAGATTATGAAACAAAAGGCTATAGACCGCGCGGAACACTGAGAGTGAAGCCAAAAAAGCAAATACAAATTCAAAAGCAAATACCTACAACGCGCTTCGTGCTGTAAGTAGGTACTGACACGATCGGCCTGCGGGTGGTCAACTTAGGGGCAGTCCACCACCCGACCAGAAGCAGGCCCGTGTAGGCGGCGCGCCGTGTTCCGCGCGCGCCACATCAGAGGATTCGGCGGCGTTTAGACCGCCGAGGTTGACGGGACCCGCCTACATCATTGGCGGGTCATAGCCTGGTGGGGGCGCGGTGCATGCGCGAGCGAATCCCGTACCCCCACCCATAGGTCAGTCGAGGAACACCGTGGTGGTTTTAGCCGGTAAGAGTCCGGCACACTCCCCCGTCTTCCCCGGACGGGGGATAGTCCATGAGGATTTCCACACGTTAACGATCACACGAGTCAGTAGGTACCTATAGCACGAAACGCCGCATGGTTAAAAAAAACAAATTAAAATACAAACTCAAATTCAAAAGCGAATACAATCACGAGATTGTAGGTATTCGCTTTTGAATTTGTGTTTGCTTTTTTGGCTTCACTCTCAGTGTTCCGCGCGATCTATCTGCATTTTGTATCATTCTGAGAGATTGCACTAAAAATAAATTGTTCGAAAATCGAACTGGCCACCACTAGTAGAATATAAATAAAAGAAAAATAGGGCACAAATTAAAAAGAGGCGCGAATCTCAGATCCGGACCGATCGCGATATGTACAGTCTTAGGTACATGTTTTGCTGACGCGGTGCCTCGCACCATGCGTGCGTCATCTCAGATTATTAAACAAAAGGCAGATAGACCGGTCGGAACATTGAGAGTGAAGCCAAAAAAGCAAATACAAATTCAAAAGCGAATACCTACTTACCTACAATCTCGTGATTGTATTTGCTTTTTTGGCTTCACTCTCGAATGTTCCGCGCTGTATATCATAATCTGTGGCGCGGATACTGAAAATTGATTTGCTTTGTTATGCAACAAATTATACAACATATCAGCAAATTCTCACAAAAACGATGAGTGACATTAGTGATTTGACTCCGGACTACATTAAATCCGAATTTAAGCCATTGGTATTACCAACAATCTACTCTTAATTCTAGTACTATTGTTCTTATTGTCTCTTATATGGTGTGAAAAGTAGAGTACGCTCCTCGGGATAAAGGTGCCTTCGTCTTGGGCGACCTTGAATCCCACGCTGCACTCAGGATTCTTATCTTAACTCCCTCGCTTTGCTCAGGAGTTAACTCTAAACTCCTGAGCGGAGCGAGGGAGTTAACGCTAGAATCCTTCGTTTTGCTTGTGATTCAATACGGCGCCCGCTACATAAGACGCTACTTTATACCCTTGATGCATAATCTACTATTACGTTATTCCTTCAATGCTTAGCACAGTTGCAAGGCCTTCATAGCCTGGCAGCCTGGCAATTGGTAAACCTAGAAGTTAGACCTATGTTAATACCCCAATGCGAATGTGCCCCTATCGGACGCAAAAATTGGAGGTACCAATATTTAAGAGCGTGTATTTGATTCGTGACGAAAACTTCATGATTTCGCGTTTTGCCCAGAGCAATATCGTAATCATGTGTGCAGATTATTTAAAGACAATGAGAGTTTTAGAAAGATTAGGTCTTGATTTAGGGAACTACAGAGTAAGGTACGATTCAGACCAACCGACTCGCATCGGGCCGGGCCGGGCGGCATTTTACAATGCGGTAAAGAACATTGAAATGTATCAACAGTAATTACAGTTCATATTCGCATGCAACTTACGCATAGTTACCTCCGTCGGCATTCCGCGACGCGACTGCCGACCGGCCCCGACCGGCTCCGAACGGTGCTGTCGGCATCCAATCGGCTGCCGTCGGATCCGTTCGGAGCCGGTCGGCCGTGCGTCGTGGAATACGAACTGAGATTACGGTGCAGCAACTAGCGAATCATTCAAGTTGTGTTCTTCAAGCGACAGTTTCAAAAATGGATACGGAAGAAAAACTAATTTCTACGCTTGGAGTGCGTACGGATTCTAGCATGCCGCGGCAGCGGTACGGCTCCGACGGACGCCTTCGGCTGCCGCGTCACGCGGCTCCGTTCCGATGCGGCGCGACACGAGCCGGTTGGTCTGAATCGTACCTAAAAGTACCTATAATTTTTCATTATACCTTTTTAAAGCAAAGACAATCCTTTCATAGCATTTTACGAAAATAGAAGTCAGAGTTAACTTTCAGGACGAATACAACCATTACAGTATGCCAAAATATTATGTTTTATGCGTTTTTCCATCAATATAATATACAGTCTTAAAGTCTACTACAGAGCCAAAATTACGAAAATATTACTTTATGTATTAAAAACAATCTTGAAAAACTACAAAATCAGTTAATTTTGTCAATTTTTTTTTCACCAGTATTTGAATAAAATCATAACTGATATAGGTATTTATTTTATGAAAATAAAGGTTATGTTTATGTAATGTACTATAAGTACAGAATATTTTGCAGTCCGTACGTACTCATTTATTTTAGACAATTATTTTAAAAAGCACTGTAAAAAATCGCGCGCTGGCGTTTTCCGATCAATTTCAATGATTCATGCTTATTTCTTGCGTATTTTTTTTTCTGATGCACACAAACAGACCATTGTATTGTAGGTACTATACTCCGTTCACAATAAGATTAGACATACACACAAACCTTTTTTACAGTCCCTTCAACCGATTTTGACTTCTATTCCGTAGGTTTAAGGATAACATTAGGTTTGTGTATATGTCTAATCTTATTGCGAACGGAGTATAGTGTGTGTCAATGCTGCTACGATTTTGAGTTGCGCTAAATCGAATACGCGTCCCAACAAAACAAAATATAGCTAGAAACTTATGAAACATAGATTAAGGTACAGGCGCCAATGAAGGCCCGCTTAATTTCAAAACCTCGTAAAATCTTGCAGATAAGTAAAGTAAAGAAAAAAGATAATGGAAGTTGTAATATATTTATTTGAGAAACAATATATCCAAAAATGTAGTACAGCTTTTGGCATTTTAACACAAATGTAAACACTTTTTAGAAACTCGATATTGGGCTATCTTGGGAAGCTGGTCGCTGAAGATGGCCCGAAAAATAATAATGAAAGTATATGCATTATAAACTCCTAAACACTTTTAACATAAAACATCGAAATAAAAACACATACTTCCCATAACATTATTCATAAAAGTTAAAAAATCAACCAAAAATTTAAATGTGGGCTATCATAAATCTATCAAAATGAAAATCAACTATAAAATAAAAACAAACCACTAAATAAAATAAAATTTAACTTCGAGATCAATATTGAAAGTAACTTATCAAAAATAAAAATAAATAAGATTTTTTTTCTAAAATTTATTTTTTTGATGTCATTCATTAAGGGAATTATATAAGGTGCTATAAAAATATCTGCCACGGCTGCAATGGGAGACAGTATTGTGTTTATAGATTACAATAGTAAAGATAAATTATTAATCATTTGTCATATTTTTTTTCATACAAAAAATTGTACGTATAAATTTGAATTGATTTATTCGCATAAAACCATCACGTAGACTTGCTGTTGCCAGACCGCACCGAATAGGTACAATTCAATCGTTTCGCAAAACGCCGGCGCCGTTCATACACTGTTGCCATTCTTAACATTTATCAAACGATGCCGAGCGCTGCGCATCGGCACTCGTCGGGACGTCGCGTCGTCAAAGAGCCGCGCGCCCCCACCCTGCCTGACCCGCACTACCCCGTTCGTCGCACGCGCAAGCCGACCGCCCGCGGCCCGCTCGCCAGTCGCCCGGTCGCTCCCCGCCCGCTCGGAAGTTAGTTTTAATTAGCGGTTAGCGACGGGATAATCGCTCGCGCTTCCTTTAAAAATGCCTCCCAGACGACGGTATTCCAATCAAGAATATCTTGAAATGGTGTTGTGCTACCGCGAGTGACCGAGTGTAACTCCATAACTGCGCATGCAGTAAACTTATACCAGCAGAGGTTTGGTGTGCGAGTGAGTCATCATACCATTCTGGATGCCGTGTACAGATTTCGTGAACACGGCCGCTTTGACCCGCCTCCGGTTGACGCAGGCAGGCCTCCATATTCTGCCGAACTACATTTGCCTACATTTGTGTGCAACGCGAAGGCGGACTCGTGCAACAGTTTTGTAGATAAGTAGGTAGGGAGTGTGTAAATAACTGTAAATACGATGCAATTATTGTAAATAAGATGATTAACTTTTAAACACGCCAAGTTACTATAATTTATCGTTATTTGATACCTAAGTATTAATCTAAGCACCTACTGTTTAAAAATAATAAGAAAAAAATTGCGATTCTTACACTAACTTGTCAGTCCAAAGCCTGTTTTATGTGTGATGGGAAGTTTATCATCTTATTTACCTACGTCAGTTTTTTGGAAGAATGCGGTAGCTGGTAAGTAATTGCACTTTTAAAACACTTTTTTCCCTGCGTATTATTGTGTACCTAGTAGGTTAGATAGTGACGAACTAATCAGCTGATTTCAGTTTTCATTCACAGAACAGATTGAAAGAGATAGCAGTTGTTTTCATTGACGAAGCGACACATCGCGCGTAATTTGTGAAACGCGTTATGCAGAGTAGAGTCAATGTTTATTAAACTACTTTATTTTCTCAAATTAAATTAACTATTCTGGGGTACGAAAGTTCTTCACTATTGTAATCTTTGAACACAATACTACCTCCCATTAAAGCCGTGGCAGATATTTTTATAGCACCTTATATTATGGGCCATGATAGGAAATTACACCCGGGTTGAGTATAATCTCGTAAAAATACAAAAAAAGGAAATAAAATAATAACACTCACCTGTAATTCGCTTATAAATAGATTAAATATGAATTTTCACATTTTAGAGCAAAGAGATTTGTTTTAAATTCGTTAATTTTTAAAAAAGATTTAGATAATGCAGGTAATAAAACGTGTATCGTCTTGACATGAACAAGCAAACTGCCATCTGTCTTCAAAATGGCGACGCGCCGGTAATGAAACACACTTGCACTATGGTCTATAGTACCAATAGCATAAACCCGCGAAATTTCAAATGTTTCGAATAATCATAACTGTATTTTTTTAAAAGTGGGCTATCCTAGGAGCCGGGCCATCTTCGGCGACACTACCTTATGAAACATAAGGCAGATAGACCGCGCGGAACACTGAGAGTGAAGGCAACAAAGCAAATACAAATTCAAAAGCGAATACCCACAATCTCGTGATTGTATTCGCTTATTATGTTTTTTTTTTTTTTGGCTTTACTCTCAGTGTTCCGCGCGGTCTATCAGCCTTTTGTTTCATAATCTGAAGCAGAAATATAAAGTACATATTTTGTACACTGCACAATATGGTGATGGTGGTTATATGTTTTGTTTTTCAGGACCTTCCTGGAGACACAGGAATGTAACTCGAATTAGAATAAACAACGAAAATACTCGGCGATTAGATGACAATAATGTAAGGAACCGCGGCCGATTTACACCTTTCAACATGGAAAGACAAACTAACCAAAATCGACCACATTTTCATGAAGTAAACAGACCATTAAGACAAAATAATCCTGAACAAAACAGACTAATCAGATACGATAGTGGTATGTATTTTATTCCAATATTTTTCTTCTGTTAGTAGGTACACCACTACTACATTCATAAGTTATTGAACGTTTTATTGGATTTTTTTTAGATTCAGCAATGCGACCAAATCCTCGTATCCGGCAATTTCGTGGTGGTTTGAGAGGAAACAACGTGAGGTCAGGCCATGATGAGAGGTTTAAATTCTTTGGATTTAAAACCTTAGAAGAAATAGCAAAAGCGGAAGAAAAAGAAGTGCTTCAAAAAGTAAATGAAAAACGAGAAGCATTTATGAATCTTGTAAATTCACCCATAGAAAGGCATGATGTTTTTGTGTTACTTATGGAAATATTATCGAAAATAACTGAATCACCTTTCGTGGAATTAAAATCAAAATTGATTTTAGATGTTTGCAATTCTGAATTTATTAATTACTTGCGGAATTATTTAATGGATCTGCCTTACGCTGAAAATAAGTTAACAAATAGTTTATATTGGAAAGATCAAAGTAAATTTTGGAAGAACTTTATAATATTTTGTGGAGATATAGTGGATACATGTCCGTCTATAGCTCATAAGAGATGTAGGGCGCTAATAGAGGGCATAACGAAGTCATGTCTGGAATGTTTGAACGAAAAGCATGGTTTTGTTTTGTCTGAAGCTAATGTCCTGAAATTGAATGAAATACGTCACAAGATGGCATCAATTGGCGAAAAGTATCAAGTAAGTTTTTCTTCAATAGAATTTAAGACATACAAATAACTATAGGTACTCCATTTACAATAAGATTAGACATATACACAAACCTTTTTTACAGTCCGTTCAACCGATTTTGACTTATATTGCGTTTATTATTTATTTATACTTTATGCACAAACGTACAAAGGCGGACTTAATGCCTTAGGCATTCTCTACCAGTCAACCAAGCATGACAAATGGCAACTGCAAAAAACAGTTGTTATTGTAACCACTTTTTTGCCTCTAATGTCATCCTTAAGCCTACGGAATTTATTTATTTATTTGGGAAAACAAACAGTTACACAAAAGTTTCTTAATGAACAATTCTTAGTATCTAAAGTTAATAGTGTATGTGTAACTCACAACGTTATCCACATGTTACCTATTCAAAATTTTATATGAGAACTAACTAGGCATGCGAGTGAATTTCCATTACATTACATTATACAGCTTCGGCTACAGTTACAAAGAAATTTAGTTTATTAATTTTTGAATTACAGTATTTCGAAATTTGTTAGATGATAGTGTAAATAGATCTATGTCCGAAAAATGTGTGTTATAATTATTTGCTATACGACGTAGAGGTGCGCGGACTCCAGCATTGCTGCGGCAAGATGGAATGGCGAATAGTGGTCGTGCACGCACCTCGCGTCTCATAACAGTTCTAGGTACAACATAACTTAATTTATTTACCAAATCAGAGCAGTCATATCTGCCACCACATATATCATACAGAAACATCATCTCTAGGAAAAGGCGTCTAGACTTCAAGTCCATCAACGTAATATCTCTACAGGAGCCATTAGGGCTCAAACCATGACGGCAACGCGGTAACGCACCGCTTTGAGAAAGGACATCAACCGTAATGGGCTAACCGGTAAACAACCGTATTGGGTAAAAAGAAACTCCTAAATAATTTAGTAATAATATTTAGTAAACATTGGTCTTAATTCGGGAGTGTCAAAATAAGATTTTTAATTGATTATTTTGCTTGTGTATATACGGTGACAGCGTGCGGGATGCGTTGAGTTAGGGTTGCAAAAATAAAAACCCAGAAAAAATAATATCGATATTTGATGTTTCGATTCGAAATCTTCAAAACATTGCAATGTTTTCCTGGAAGACCGAGTTTTGCTCGACCGTTGAAATATTCATCATAGCATGATCATCATTATTTTAACCTCACACAAATAAAAAAATATAGTTTACGTTGAACAACATTTATTTTTAAGTGATATTAATCATCAGCGTGCCCACGCGACCAACGTAGAACAAACGTCGAAAGTAGTTTAGCTTCTTTCGAGGAAAAATAGTAAGAATCGTTCGTAATTGGTATTTTGTCTTGGTTCGTTTGGGTTTTGTCCGCCGTGGCAGCGGGTATTATTAACGCGTGCTATTCTTGAAGATTCTAATTGCAATGCAGCATGGGCCATAACCAAAAGAATTACGCAAAGCAGAACATCTCAGTACTTTGGAATCCTATGGATGGTTCCTATACTATTGAAGTGTGCATTGATAGAGCCAATGACCTTTTATAAGGATTCCCTTCGGTCGAGATTTGCACATTATTACGAGGAAAAATACAGAGCAGACATATAAGCCGTAAAATATATTTCGTTTATATATATATGAAAATCACACTCCAGGCATCCAAGCTATAAAACATTATTGCTGCAACTGCATAGTCGGCCGAAGGACTGTAGGTTGCTGCGCTCATATTATCATGTCTGTTGTATGGTATTTAAGCTGGGCACGGTATGAACCACCTGCTCAGTTTTTAGATCATGTATATGACAATGAATAGTTTAACTTTGACAGAAAATGTTTCAATTTATTAATAAATATATTTGTTGTGCTTACTTCTCGAATTTCATTTGGCAGTTTATTATACATTTTGATGGACATAACTAATGGGCTGGTTGAGTGCATTTTAAGTCGGGATTGAGGTATGTTTAATTTGTTTTTGTTGTGTCTAGAAGTGTATCTTGTTTGAGTTTCTTCGCAAGTGGTGTAAATATCTGGGTGTTTTCTGACAAATTTACATAATTCTAAGATATAAGTATAAACAGGGAAGTGTGAGTATTTTGAGTTTTTGGAAGTGTGATTTGCAGCTATCCGTTTGTTCTATGTTGGTTATTATTCGAATTAACTTATTTTGTAAAATAAATATGGTTTGTGAATCTGTACTGTTACCCCACAGCATGACCCCATAGCTGAGCCATGCCTGAGCATATGCATAGTGGCTAATGCAGTTTGCAGGTTGATAGTTTTTTTAATTTCGCGTAAGGCATATGAAAATTTTGATAGCTTTGCTCTTATTTTTTGTATATTATGGGATTTCCAATTTACGTGGGTATCTATAGATAAACCGAGGAGAGTAAATTCATTTACTTGTTCCAGTTTTGCATTATTAAAAATTATATTTAGTGTTAATGGGGGTTTTTTAAGGGGGATGCAAAGTGATTAATTTTGTTTTGGCGAAGTTAATTTCCAGATTATGGTTTTCCATCCAGTTTACAGCAGTCGAAAGAAGGGAGTTTATTTTAGCGTTTATATTTTCATCGTAACATTCAGATTGAAATCTACGTCTTAAAAAGGAGAATTGTTCGTAATCTGACAAGTTCTTATACGTCTTCCATTTAATCCAGGCTTTTTTATATTAATAAATGCGAATTAGCGACTTAGAAAACCAAACTGTGAATTTCGTCGATTTGGTACGAGTCTTGGGAGTGTGCTTTTTGACAGAGCCATATAAAATATCATAAAAGGTACTGACACATTCATTTACAGACAAACTACCAAAACTAGCCATCCAGTCAATTTCAGATAGACCGAGATTAATTAGTTCATAATTTGCTTTGAAATAATTATATTTACATGTATGATTTAGCTTGCGTGAGGGTTTTAAATGTAGATTTATATGTAATAGTAGCACAAAAAGGAGGGTGATGGCCATCAATCGGCAGCAATGTACAGGATCGGGAGTATACAGTACAATCAGTATTACTGATAATTAAATCTAGAATACGACCATTGTTGTTCTTCGTGTTATTGAATTGTGACGCATTGAGTAAAGAAATAAAGTTGCTCAATGTTCGTTAGATGTTGAAGAATTACTGTAAACACATTGCAGAGCCGATACACTACCGTATTTGTTAACAATTATTATTATTATTTGTTTGTAACCAACTAAGATCTGGTAAGTTATAGTCTCCAAATCGATAAAATATTTTAGTGTTGAGGTTGTATAGAGTTCTATGTAGAAGATTAAAGTGGTCTTGGTAAATGTCCTCAGAAGATTTATGCGGAATATACACTCAACTAATAAGGTAGTTTCCATCAGTTTTATTCCCTGGTAATTGTATGAGAATGTGCTCAATATAAGGGCTGACTGGTTGTGTCAGGGATACGAGAGTGGACGCTAAACTTTTGAGCACTGCCACCAACACCCCTCCACCTTCTTTTTTGTTGGTGGCAGTGCGGTTACGGTCGCATCGATAGACATTGTAGCGGTCATCTATAAACACGCCGTCAGAAATATGCGGAGTCAGCCATGTTTCCGTCAGGATTATAACGTCGTAACAATTCGATAAAATATTCATAAACAATATGTTAAGTTTGGTGCGTATACCTCTACAATTCTGATAATAAATATTTAAATTATCCACAGTTGAAGGGTTGACACTTTAATAAGCTGAATTTAATAAGTTTTTTTTTTAATAAAAATAAAAATCGGTTGAAGGGACTGTAAAAAAGGTTTGTTTGTTTTAAAGTCAAATCTTATTGTAAATGGAGTATAGGTAGGTAGTTACACATTTATGATATCCGTCCTAGGCATTTTTAGAGACGTTTTTTGAATTTTATAGTAGTGCAATGGATGGTGCCAGAAAGTGTTTTATTTTACCTGTGTGTGTGTTGTATGTACCTACCTAGTACTGCTGAGTGCTGATGCTGAGTACCTAAGCTAAGCTAACTATAGTGTCTTTTAATTTTATCTCATGTCAGCCGGAAGAAAAACGAATGAGAGTAGACATACAGGACGCGCAAATGCAACAGCCCCCAGAAAACTTCCGAGAGCTCAGTGTGGTTCCAAGTAAAGATGACTTACTGGGATCCACGCCGTTCCTGCGACCTAACATTGTGGAGGGGGGGTACAAAGACGTGGAGCATTATTTAGACGTGCAGTTTAGACTACTCCGAGAAGACTGCTTTGGACCATTCAGAGATGGCTTGAGTGAGTGGATATTGTAAAGCATCACATTGAATCAGCATTTTACGCGGAACAATTACTTGTAATTTAGGTTTAAAAAAACGAAAATATTATTTTACAGATCAATATTTGGGAGATTCAAATAAAAAGAAATACGATCACGTTCGGTAAGTTCGTATTATTATTCAATGTACTTCATTTTAAGTATAGGTACATAATAATATGTGAGAAGCCATTTACAAGATAAAAGTAATGAATCTAGTTGCCCCCTCCAAAAGTAGATTCTTATGGAAAGGAACCCCACAGGCGCCTTGAGCGACTAACCACATTTATTCAGCTCTGTCCGTGAGGAACTATTAGTTTTGTGGCTCTGCTATGTTATTCTGTAAGAACTCACTCCAGTTCTCACTACTGATTCCGCGGTGAAAACTATTTTAGGTAGTCTGTAACTCGATGAAAACTATGCTAGCACTACGAAGTGACAACATAGGTAAAGCAAACTATTATTTCGTTCCTATTTAAGCGAATACCAAATACTTTTCACTTCAGGTAAGTGAAATCGGAAATGAGATAGGATTCGAATTCGCGAGTGAATTCTTACAGAATTGCACTGCTGTTCTGCTTTTATCCATATAAAACAATGATTTTATATAGAGATACGTACGCATCTGTTCAGCTTTCCGCGTTATTTCGCGTTTTCGCGGCAAACAGATATAAAAATGAGTACAAATATTTTTTTCATCATGCAAATGCTGTAGATAGAGTTCATCAGAACCATCCGTGTAGCTCGCTGTTCCGATTTCTCCAAAGTAATGCCCATGTTGAGGCCACAATACTAAATGAGTAGTCGGAGGTAGATGGTTTTCAAAATTATATATCTAAGAAAAGTATATTGGCTCGCCGCCGACTAGCATAGTGAACGGACGTGTTTACGTTTTTGCAATTAAAAATAATTAATGTTGTCATTCAAAATTAAACCTAATAAAGTAAAGAACACAGCATAATTCCAAATAAGTGAGTGTTGACAGTGAACGATAGAATGCGAGACGACACTAGCCTACAGCAGTGTGTGTAAACATCACTAAAGTTGTGCACATATTAGCTAAGCGGAGCGGAAAATACAGTTTTAGTCTCTGAGAACATGCTTGTCGTACGTTCACCTACAAATACAACTACGAACAATGATGGCGTTAGTACCAATCCTGGAACTAGCAGATCTCAGCCTGACCTATCGACTTTTGGGCTTACAGAGTGTGAGTCAAGAAATATATCAAAAACACCAGAGGATGATTTTGTATGTCAATTCGGCGAATTCAAAAAGGAAATTATAGGATTACTTAATAATTTTGGAAAGTCCCAGGCTGATAGTCTTGATACTATAAAGCAAGATATATCCTCTATTAAAGGTCAGTTGAGTGACATTAAGACAACAACGGAACAATTAATTGCTGAAAACAAGACTTTGAAATCTGAAATAAAAAGCCTTACTACTACTGTTGATAATACATAAGAAAAAATCAAATGCCTAGAAAACGATGTTCATATCTTATAATGTAATGTCAACTCTTGTTCAACATCGTTAGAAAACTCAACATCAAGTGTATACAGTGAAATAATTTCAGAAATTCAGGAGCGTACCGAACGTAGCAAAAATATTATAATAGTTGGCATCGCAGAACCACACTCAGATGACAAGGAGAAAAAAAAAGGATGATGATAACAACGAGATCAAAAACATCACATTAGCTATAGACCCTGTTTGCCCTGGACCTGAGAAAATACGTCTAGGAAAGTATAACGAGAACAAAATACGTCCAGTAAAAGTGTGCTTCTCAATTCAGGAAACGGCACAAACTATACTTAAGAAAAAAGCTAATTTGAAGGACAACAAAATCAAAATTTATTCTGACCAGACCCCAAATCAAAAGCAAGCGATGTTAAAATTACGAGAAGAGCTACGACAACGTGTAGAAAATGGAGAGAAGGATTTAACCATAAAATATCAAAAACGAATACCTAAAATCGTAAAACAACAAAACCATCCACAATCGCCAAAAAACTAGAATTAAGAGAAAATGCAAGAGTTTGTGCCCACAAAAACCAGTTTATAACCCATAAAATCTGTAATTCATATGATAATTTAATTGTTAAAACAAATCACTAAAATTTCTTTATGCAAATATTCGGAGTGTGGTAAAGCCCGGCAAACTAGATGAAATAAGGTGTGTCATAGAATCATTTTAAACAAAGGTTCATGTGATTGTGCTAACCGAGACTTGGATAAAAGACGAAGACGAAGCTCAAAGACTCGTATTACCACACTAAACATTACTACAACTACAGAAAAAATTCGCGGGGTGGTGGGTATCCATATACATCCACACTGACTTAAAACATGAGTTTGTAGACGAACACTGTGAAGATGGAAACCATTTCCTATGGGTACATCTAAACACCCTCGCTCTGAATATAGGGGCTATATATAAACAACCAGCAGCAAATGCGTCCAAATTTCTTGAGAACTACAACCATCACCTTTCAAAAAGAAAACGAACTGTTATTTTCGGTGACCTAAACCTGAACCTGCTCAGCACTGAAAGAACTGTAAAAGAATATAAACAAATGCTACAGGAAAATAATATTAAAATATTAAATAAAATCACTAGAATATTGCACACGTGAAACAGCACCGTCAAAAACCATCATAGATCATGTGGCTACCGGCTTACAAGACAACACATTTCAAATGACAGTTATTGATTCTTCTGCCTCTGACTATAAACAAATATTTCTTGAGATAAATAGGACTGAGCCTGAATGCACACAACGTGTACAGTATGAGTCGGTAAACTATTCAAAATTATACGCAACCGTAAAAGATGTTATTGAAACCAAGCATATCTGTGACTATGATGATCTAGAAGCTACACTACTAAATGCAATATCTATAAACAAGACACGAAAAACCAACATACTAAATAAACCATGCAAAGAATGGATAAATAGCAACCTCATTACACTGATAAATTACAGAAACTACCTATGGCAAGAACTTAAACAAACACCTGATGATAATCTTCTGAAACAACAATTTACCCATAAAAGGAATACTACCTTCATCAACATCCAAAATGCTAAAAATAGTTACTATAGTAAATCTTTCGAAGACTTTAAGAGGGATCCTTTTAGAATGTGGCAATTAATTAACAGACTCTTAAAAAAACAAAACGGTAATCAGCAATGGGCCATCTATAATAAATATGACCTCGGGTGAAACTACAGACATCAAAGAAATTTGTTAGTGTTTTAATTCTTTCTTCTCAACAATAGGAAGCGATCTAGCTAACCAAATTCTAAAAAAACATAATAACTACGCATTACCGACTCCAACAACTAGTAAAGTTAAAACGAACCACGACCAATTATCAAAACTAAATCCGACTAATACAAATGAAGTAATAAAAATACTGAATCAGCTAAAAACAAATACTAGTTCTGGTTTAGATGGTATTAACACGAGACACGAAGACTATAAAATGTGTTAAAGAGTTAATACAAAAAAACCTAACAAAATGCATCAATAAATGCTTAAACGAAGGATATTTTCCAAATTCTCTTAAACGTGCGAAAGTAAGTCCCATATTTAAATCGGAAAGCAAAATGGATCCAAGTACCTACAGACCTGTTAGCGTGCTACCAGTACTTTCTAAAGTTTATCAAAAAGTTCTATAAACCGTCTAAACCAATTTCTAACTGTCACTGATTTCCTATTCAAAAAACAATACGGCTTCAGACCAAAGTCCAATACGATCTCTGCAACTGTTGACCTAGTGGCACATATAAGGACCAATATTGATAATCGAAAAATAGGTCTAGGAATATTTGTTGATCTAAAAAAGGCCTTTGATACCGTCAGTCATGATATACTATTACAAAAACTGAAGGATTTAGGTGTTATAGATACAGCGTACCACATTTTTAAATTATATCTTACAAATAGGACTCAAATTGTTAAAATCGGTAACTTGGACCCTGTTCCCGATACCGGTGGGCTACTATTTTGTATATTTTTAAATGTTTTTATTTTTTTACTGATATTTAAAAATATATTATAATATGTAAAAAAATGAATAAATGTGAATAATAATAAAATAGCAATCTAGTAATCTTATGAGAAATAAATGTCTTAAACCGTGTATTATTGATAATGCGGTAAATGGAAACAAAATACTATCCAAGATGAAATATGGTATACGAGTAATTTAAAATAATCAACCGACTTCAAAAAAGGAGGAGGTTATCAATTCGTCTGTATTTTTTTTATTTATTTTTTTATGTTTGTTACCTGATTTCTTTGGACTGGGTAAACCGATTTTGATGATTCTTTTTTTATTTGAAAGCTAGGGCTTCCCGTGTGGTCCCATTTTAATTTGGTCGAGTTCTGACAATGGCATCTATGAGAAAACCGTATAAGTCTTAAATTTGCATTAAGTATGTGCGCGATTTGTTACGCGATTTCTCCGGCAAACGTAACCCGATTTTGAAAATTTCAAATTCAGGGGTGGTCCCATTTAAATTTTATCGAAATTGATTCAGCACTTTTTGAAAAATCAACAAATATATAATAGATTTGGATGAGAAGAAGATTACGGTTTTTGAAGGCGGTTGTCTTTTTTGTACCAAAAAGCGGAAAATAAAAAGCTTTTTACAAAAAAGACAACCGCCTTCAAAAACTAAAAAGTGAAAAATAACTTTAGCACAGAACACACATTGACTGTTAGTTTTTGAAGGCGGTTGTCTTTTTTATAAAAAGCTTTTTTTAGTCTCATTTACGTAAGTATGTATTATTTTTTTTATTATTATCCAACAAATCAATAATCCTCGACTTTAAAAATTATTATTTACCCTCAGACCAATTTATTAGTCTGAGTATTTACCCTACAAAATTGCTACACAACTTGTTTTTGCGGCACGCGACAGGGGACGAACTGTCGCAATGTATCTGTGGTAATTCTCTGATGCCAATAATCGTACCTCCGTACGTCACTCGTTCACGTGTAGTTTGGCAGCAATCAGCTTGTTAATACATACCCCCGTTAAAACAAGCCCCTGTCTCCCCTAATCGCTTCTCAATTACCCAGCACGCACAGGATAGAAGTGCTTCAGCGTAGATAACACGCTATGACGGCTTTTCACAATTTTACGATGCTGTACGTGGCTGATAGAAGCAGAACTGTATTAAGTGTAGCCAAAATCATTTAGCGAAACGCGAATGGAGTTGAATAAATGTAGTTGATCCCTTATTGATTGATAATATCGCATGCGTTATTACGAAACCTTTTTTAGTAACTACATTTTGTATTACGTAATAGAGGTAGGACCACAGAATATCTGTGGGTAGGACGCTTGAGTTCCTCCGTCTTACAATATTCCGATATGAGATCAGAACATTTTGTATTAGGACGATCTTACACACAACTGCGTTAATAACGTTAGTACTGTTACGAGCTAGAGTTTTGGCATAAAGAATCTATACCATTTTACACCAAAAACACTAACACTTTATTTAAACAGTAAATCAGAAACTTCCAAGAATCACTAGAGCGTCGTTTACTTCGTTCGTGGGCAGTAGTTCGCAATTTCGCATTCAAAAACCAAGTAAGGACTCGACGCCGCTGGCTGCCCGCTATATATGTTAAAAGATAGGAAATATTTGAGAACATTCTAGCATACGCGGGAATGACCTAGAATTTTGCAACACGACATTTAATCATCTAGAAAAATGTGGAAGGGGTCCAGAATGTTCTAGAATATCTGTAGTCCTGCTACTCGATAGTAGATAGCGCTAACGCGGCGTTTTCGTTAGTACCGACCTACGTGACAGACCAGTACCAGTACCTACTATTAGATGTGCTATTAGTACCTCAATAATTTGATTTTACCGACTGGTCTTCTACAAGGATACGTTAGAAATATCGAACTATAAAACCACAGCTGTGTGGTAAGGAATCCGAACGCATTATCGCAATAACGCGTCCGATAATATCGACCAACAATAACGCGCTGAACTACTGGTTTATTTAAAAATAAAAAATAAACTGTAATTTGTATAGATAAGTAAATCATTATTAAATAGGTAATTATAAGAATTTGGAGAGTGAAGTGGGGCACGTGACACGACCACTTGACCAACTTGACCGATATTTTGTAGAATTGTATATCTTTTTTAATTCTATAACTGATTTAGAATTAAAGTGCTTGTATCTAAGTTTTATTCTGTCTTTCTATTGATCGTTGACCCCATTAGGGTCATGACAGCAGATTAAAATTTGTGTTTGACATTAATATTCCTTACAATAATCCCTATGTATTATTACATTTTGATCACCGATTTTACGTTTTTATCTCGTGTGTACAATAATTAAAACTTCTTTTTTTAGCATTTTCCATAATGTAAGATTTCTCTGTCCTTACGTCGACAACTTGAAAGTCGGAGCCATTGCACAAATCGATATGAAAACCAACAAGAACTTCCATAAAATTAATTGGGCACACAACAAGAGATTTCTTTTCGGTTCTTTAGTGTTATTTACTAAAGATAAATGTACTACTTTTATAGCTGCTACGATTCTAGATCGCGATGTGAATCTACTATCGACTGGCAAGGTGGGTAGTCACTTTGTTTAAGTCTATTAAACCAATTGGACTCAAAAGCCAAGGCTTCAAATATACTTATTTAAAGCCTTAGCTTTTGAGCTAAATTGATGTCATTATGTCATACCTACCTGTATTCTAAGTCAATAAAAAAGAAATTATTAATAAAAGGCATTACACTATACAATTTGTAGAAAATCTATTTAGGAAACAGGCAGGTATAATCGCAGTTATAAGCCTTTTAAAACTACTCTGCTTTACGGTTCTATACTGCCTAGATAGACTAGCTGATGTGGTGGGCAACTTGGGCAGTTGCATTTAACAGCTTTCCAGTTTTCTGGTGCAGATTTAATTGTCGATTTTCCTATAGCAATAATTATTGCTGTGGCATTAGGTAGTCTAGTCTGGCTTACTCTTTATCTCGGTCAATGATATTTTTTTTATGTTTCCAGCTACCAGTTTCAATAATTGACACTGATTTAGATAATAGTATCTATAATAAAGATACTTATACTATGATAGAAAGTGAAGTTTATTTTGAACCTTATTATCATGTATTAAAAGTTCTACAAGAACCTTCGTTTCCACAACATCTGGCAATGCAGAAATATATTGTCCAAGTAGATGTAAGTATTTATATCTAGTTTTTTAAGTGTTTGTTAAATAGATTTGGGAATCGAATAGAATAAATAGGTACCTACTCATTTTTTGGCTACCAACTTTCGAAGTAAGTAGTTACATTAAAACCACCTTATTTTTCAAGGCTGCCTCGACACATCCCGCTTATTTATCTGCTGATACAGAGTTCGTTATTTGTAATGATAAGGAACCGAAACAACTAGAGGAAGTACAAGACCACTTAGATGATTATGATAGTGGTGACAATGAAGAACTGATTGACAGAGATGAAGTTAGACTTGATGTAAAAAATATCCATCTAAAATTCAAAGTTTTACAACCTGAGACGTGGCCGACTGCAGAAGACCTTAGTTTGAATGAAAGTCAGTATGAAGCGTATCGCTTGGCACTCACTCACGAGTTTGCTGTCATACAAGGACCACCTGGTACGGGAAAAACTTTCATCGGCATAAAAGTGGCAAAAACGTTGTTACATAATGTTAAAACAAAAGGACAATGCCTCATGCTGGTCATATGTTACACAAATCATGCATTAGATCAATTTCTTGAAGCAATATCTCAAATTACAAGTTCTATAGTACGGATCGGGGGGCAATCTCGTAACAAAGCGATGGACCAGTTTAACCTATCTAACTTACGACGTCAGTCTCTTACGCCCTCTCTTAAGTCGACTCATGGCTTTTTCTACGACCAAAAAAATCAGTTGCGAGATTCGATACGTGATCTTCAGTTGGCTTTAAAGACTCTTGATATTTTAAATAACGGTGTCCTTAGATACCGCTGCTTTATAGACGAAGACGCAACGAACGAGCAGGTAGAACACTTGGTCAATTACTATAGAAATAAGGGACTTCAAGCAGAAGATCCTTTGGAATATTGGTTGTTTGAAGCTGTGCTAGGCTATGGCTATTCAGAATACAAAAGAGATTTTGCCGACTGCCTATTGGAATATGATAGTTTGGTAAACAACGAAGACGACACTGATGCAAAGAGAACCGAAATGATTTTGGATGACGAAAAAGCGTCACACGAACAAAAAGTTTTTGATAATTTAGTAGAAAGTACAGCATCGTTTTTATTATCTTATGCAATGGCTGAAATCAGAAGGCTAGTCTTGGTGTATAAAGAAAGCGGTGATGCTAAAGAGAAATATCAATTGCAAAACTTAATACAGAAACTTGATTCTCGGATAAATTTATTCAACGTAAGTTTTGCCTGCTTTTATTTTCCATAATGTATGCATGTCCTGAGTGTGTGACATAATGAGACCTTTCGCCTGTTTTAGGATATGGCGACATATCGACATCGTGAAGTTCGCTTCCATATACATCATAATACAGATTTTTCGTCAATAACCCTGCAAAATCGATGGTGTTTGTATTTCACGTGGATACTTAACAAAATCGATGAAGAGAAGAACAAAATTGCTAATCTGCAGGTACCTACCTCACTTGGATTATCCCTACCTAAGTAGGTATTATAAGCAAAGCCACTACTCAAACCCTTCAATGTTCAAGAAGTAAAATACCTACTTACTTAAGTAGGCAAATTATGTAAAGGGTAACAACTATGGACAGATACATTAATTGGTGGTGGTTTCCCATTTTTTGTAAGGTACCTATTTCAATGCGTGAGGCGTACCAATTTATTTTAATGTCTATTGATTTCAATCCTGCTAAAATGATCTACCTAGTATGACTATGATACCTACTCGTGAAAGTATTTAAAATCAGAATTCAAGCCAGCGATAGTTAAGGCTTTAGAGATAGGAACTTCCTCACTTTATACTTATTGAGTAGAGCCTTTCTGAATTTCTTGAGCCATGTACTTATCATTTTATCTGTATTCCGTGTATTATACCAGGCATCAGTAGCACCGGCACTTACAGCGTATGATGAAGCTAGAATGATGTTGGACGTGCAATTGTTGGCGAATAAGGGTATCAAAGTTGTGGGAATGACTACTAGCGGAGCAGCGAGAATGCGGAAGCTTCTGCAGGCTATAGCACCAAAAATTGGTAAGATTTAGATTTATTTAATAGCCTTTATTTGATATTCTATTATTTTATCAAATCTTATAACATGGGTTTTTATTTCGCTGAAAACTATTCCGTGAATATCAATAAGTACGCACCTACCTACACATAAAAAAAACGAATCGCAAGTTGTACAATTTTTTTGATTATTCAGTAGGTAATCTATAATGATCCTTTGAGTGTTTTATGATGCTACGTCCGCTTGAAAACACATGCAAAGATCACCCTACTGATTGTTTTGTTTGTTAATGAATTAACCTTTTTACAGTGATTGTGGAAGAAGCTGCGGAAGTTTTGGAACAGCACATAATAACCTCACTGACACAGGATTGCCAACATTTCATTCTAATAGGTAAGTAAATAATTATGATAAAGTGAAGATAACGGCATTATAGGTTCTTTGTATAATTAGTTCCAGTTATTTTCTACCAAGAAAGTATAGCGTGAGTTTCTCTCTATACACAATATCATAACTTACAGGTGATCATCAGCAGCTTCGGCCTTCAGCATCCCACATAAAGCTAGCGAAGAGATATAACATCGAAGTGTCACTATTTGAGCGTATGATCACGAACGGCATCCACAGCCGGCGGTTGAATGTGCAACACCGCATGCGTCCAGAGATCGCCGCGCTCATCTCGCCACACATTTACCCTGACTTGGCAAACCACCCGTCTGTTGAAGCTTTCAGCAACGTGCCTGGGATCGAAAAAAATTTATACTTCTTTACACATGAGTACAGAGAAGAAGTAGGTGTACCTAAATTAACCTCTTACATCATGCTTTTAATTTCACAATTGGAAACGTTTATATATACCCCGAAGGGCAGGTCAGAGACACCACCCCCCTATGGTGGTGTCTCCTGAACTTATTGCCATCAATTAGGCATTATTCTAAATTTTACCAACCGGTAACCTACGTTCATTCATCTCAAACAATTAGTCTTGCATTGACTGTAGTGTACACTTCTCCAGAAGTTGGACGCAAGTTAGTCCCCCCCAACGGTCCTCGTGCAAGGTGTGGATCGACAATCGAAGATCAGATAATTGCTTATTACTCGAACCACCGACCTTCAGGCCAGTGGGCCGGTTGGTAGTTAAATGTTTACTATAACAAATGAAACCTCTATATTTTTACAGAGACAACAAGATAGTAACAGCAAAGCAAATCACAAAGAAGCTGACATGACACTTGCTTTGGCAAATTACCTGATGCAGCAAGGGTACACCGCTGATGATATAACAATTCTTGCCGCGTATTCAGGTCAAATGTTTTACATGAGAAAAGTACGTTGTTACAAGTGTAAATTGAAAGTTTTAGTTATTAACGTTTAAGAAACTATGGTTCAGTTAATTTATATCCAGTTGAATAAAATATCTCTCGGATCCTTTCAAAATCCTTCCACATCTTGGGCCTGAATAGACCATCAAAAATGAAAGGTCCTATCACTTTTGATGACGATGACGCACCAGACAACCATATCTTACAAACATTAACCATTCGTTCCTAATACAAGTATTTATTAACAGGAACGCCAGAACTATGCTAGTTTGTCGCATGTGAAAATTACAGTTGTCGATAATTATCAAGGAGAGGAATCCAAAATTATCTTGTTGTCACTTGTGAGGAATAACGACGAAAATATTATTGGATTTCTTGGGACGGACAACCGGGTTTGCGTTGCCCTGTCTCGAGCAAAAGAAGGTTTGATAAAGCATTTTTATAATTTCGTTTCCGCTCTTTCTTCATACCTACCATGTTAGAGATGGGTGCTTTACTTTTAATCATAGAACTAAATATAAAAAACAGCTTTTGACCCTTCCAAAAAAATATCCGATTTTCGCGACCTACGCTACGCTTACGTGATCATGATTTAAAATTTGCAGGATTTTATATTTTCGGAAATATTAACATGCTGAAAGCAGCAAAATCAGACTTATGGAGGAAAATAGCAACGACATTAGAAAGTAATGGCTCCGTGGGATCAACTCTGATTCTGAAATGTCAAAATCATCCTGACCAAAAAACAACGGTAAATAATAATTATGTAGACAGGTACATGTACTATGTACAGTACGCAAAAGAGATAAGTATCCATGTCGTCGGGAATAGTTGAAGATTTCTTAGAAACCAATGGGGGCTTTCAAATGAAATTTTATTAAATCATTGAACTGTTTATTCTCTATAAATTGTATTTTATTTTATTCATAAAAAGCTATCGGTTTCTAAGTAAACTTCAACTGTTTCCGGCGACATGGATACTTATCTCCTTTGGTAACCGTACATGTATTATGTACCTACTTACCATTAAGACAGGTGTCTTAATGGTAAGTAAAAACCTTTGTTTACCTAAACATCATGCTTAAATGAAAGGTTTTTAGGTATATCTAACCCCCCATTTAGCCCCTGCCACTGCTCCTGCCGCTGCTGGAAATATCGCAATAAATACTTCTGCGCGAGTAGCGAAGCGAGTGAGTGTTCACACTCAGCCCTCATACTTCTTTAGTGAACGACTCGCAACAATGGATGACGTCGGGGTTGTTGCGGCGACAGCATCTTGTCTGCTCAGTATTGTTAGTAGCTATGTGTTTAAAAAAAAAAGACGCCATCGTCAAAGATGGTGGATGAAGGCAATTCATCGCAATAGAACGACGTAAAGGGAAATAGGGATTCATTTTTATATTATAGTTATTATCCATACTTACTTTATATATTTTATATATTATATATTTATATATCTTACTAATATCATAAATGCGAAAGTAGGTAACGCTTTCACGATAAAACGACTGAACCGATTTTGATGAAATTTGGTGTGAAAATAGCTTGAACTCTGGGGAAGGACATGGGCTCCTTTTTAATCCGCGATAACCGACATTCACGCGGACGAAGTCGCGGGCAAACGCTAGTATAAGTATTACCTATATAATAATGAATCCCTATTTCCCTTGGTCACGGCATCACGCGTGAACGGCTGGACCAATTTCGCTAATTCTTTTTTTGTTGTGTTTATTATTGTAAGGAGAAGAAGAATATTAAAGAAAAAAGCTAAGGATAGGTACAGGTAGAGTAGGGTATGTAGGGTAGGTAAGTAGGTAGATAGGGACAGCACGCGTAGCATGACCACGCATGTCTACGGAAGAATAGACATAGGTACTGACAGGAAGAATAGACAAACTGTACTGACTTGACTATTCTTGCTGTCAGTATGTCTATTCTTCCGTAGACATAGCGTGGTCATGCTACGCGGGCAGGACAACGTCTGTCGGGTCAGCTAGTACCTATTTATACAAAAACTCTTTGGAATTAACCACTGAGTTATTATTACTACGGAATTAACTCATCTTAACGATGATTATTTTTAAAGTATTAACCACTATTTATTAAAGGAAACAAAACCTATCACAATACAAAACACGTTATTTCGTGTTCAGCGGTAAGTAAGTGAGTGCTGAATGTAAACACTCACTCGTGCTCGCGCTGCCCTTCCTTTGACTTCCGCGCGAAAAACCGACAATCGAGGGAGCGCCGGGCAATGGCAGCGGCATGAGCACTGACAGCGCGCGTGACCTGTTTACATTCTCGCACTGCCCACTTCCCTGCCCTATAGGACTGAGTGTAAACGTGGCATGGTTTGACGAAACTAACGAATACCTATTTATCACCGATATGATGTTCAGTAAAAATTGTCAGAACCTACACAGTAGACTATGGCACACCTAGTTTCAATTAATAATAGAGTTGACAGTTACAACACTCTACAAAGCCAAACGTTTTCTAAAAATTGATGTGGGGCCTACCTTTAGTGAATTTTGGTGAATATATTTTCTACTTACTATATCGAAGTAGAGGTACCTAGGCAGATACCTAGGTACTTAAACTACATTTACATTTAAACTACATTATTGGGTTGCAGATTTCGACGCCAGAGGATTTTAACAAGTTACCACCAGAAGGCGGATGCTTTGAGAAATGCAACTACCAGTATCACTGCGGCCATAAGTGTCTACTTTACTGTCACGGTTACGACCGAGAACACATTACAACGAAGTGCACTATGAACTGCGAAAGGTCAGTATACCTACTTACAACTGCAACATCTGGAAGCTCAATAATGGTCTGAGTCTGGAAGAATCTCAGCCAAAAGCCACGATAAGGTACACTAGGTCTATCTATGTACATGTTATTTAAATGCTATTATTTGTTTTAGAGTTCTATGTGATCTTGGCCATGTTTGCCCATTAAAATGCCGGGTAGATTGTGGACCGTGTAAAGTACTCGTGATGAAGACTCTACCATGCGGCCACGAAATGAATGTATATTGCCATCGCGATCCCGAAGACCCGATGAACAAGTGTCTTACCAAAATTGATGTTACGTTACCAAATTGTGAACATAAGGTACCTTAGAATTCATAACCTATAGAATTTTCAGCCAGAAATTGATCAATGCCGCTTTTATCTCTCGAAATGACTGAATTTTGTCAAAAATAATTTGATTTGCCGTGTCTAGTTTCCATAATATTTAAGCATTGCATCATAGAAATTAGCATGCATTCAAGCATGCATTTGCCATTATTATTATTATTTATTACTCTTTTATCATTTTTTTTTGTATTATTATTATTTGAATGCAAAGAAAAGTGCTACAAACATAGTCTTATGTCTTCTCTATCAACAAAAGTTATAAAATATGTACATATGTTTAGGTAAAGGTATTTATTTATCTATGGGCCTATGCAGCCTGAAATAAATGAATTATTATTATTATAAGTCTGCAACCTATATCGTATATAATTGTGGTCCAGAAAGGTATATAGTTATTTAAACTTTGCCACTAAATGCACTTCATAAAGCACTGCACTTAGTACCTAGTTAAGTACATAGGTACCTACCTTATACCTACCTAATATTTAACATCGGTACAGTGTGGCGATCACGTCTTACAATATAGTACAAATATAACCCACTTACTTTAATTAAATATATTACAGGCACAGAAAGATTGTTACCAGAATATAAAAAGGGTGAAATGTTTGGAACCTTGTGTGTACCGTTTGGAATCGTGCGGCCACGTCTGCGGTCGCAAATGTCATGTGACTGACGATCCGAATCATGAGGAAGTGAGTGGTTTGAATTTTGTATCGATTATTGTTATAATTACGTATTTCTACCTTCGTGAAGATACCTCGATTGTTAAATCAATATGAAATTGATGTTGACATTTTTTGGAGGCAGAAATCATAAAAAACAAGCAGTTTTAAGTAAGTAAACTTTAAACAGGGGTATTAAAGTTTACTTACATATATCACACAAAATAAAACTTAAATATTTATTTAAATGATTTATTCAGAATCTTCCATTACATACAAACATTGACTAACCCGCACTGCTTTCTTTATCGATCAAGTAGACAAACAATAAAAAAGCATGATGCAAATCCGTTCCAATCTAAGAACCATCGCCAATTGATGATACAAAGTCTTTACAGAAAACCGTACCTAAATGGTTAAGGAATGCTTTAAAAAATAGACAAAAGTCCAATCATTTTTCCATGATTGATTTGCTGTAGGAAATCTATGAAAATAATCAAAGTCGTAAAAAAATTACAAAGAACTCAAATAAAATAATAATTACCCAATCTCTCTGGAAAATTACCCATTTATTTTCTGACAACACTTATAAATCTGCTGACGTTTTGTATTCCAATAGTAATGATTTTAAAATGTCATAAATACAATAAATCAAAAGGTAAAATTGTGCCTTACCTGTGATATGTTATTCCTTGACACTTTTTCATGGATGTAGTATTATTTTTACACCTTGTTAAAACACAAGTTGGCATTATTTTATTTGATTACTTCACGTAAATAGTACCTACAAAGACGCCGTCGTGTTACGTAATGGCGGCCGGTCGTCTTACTATGATGAAAATGAGTGCGTGAGGGCGTGTTTGTACAAGCGGTCCGGCTTACTTTAGGGTGCTTCACTTTCGATATGCGTGACGCGGAGTCCTTCTTGTTTTTCTAGTCCGTGCCTACACGTTAAAAATCATTTAATAACAAAACAAAAATATGAGTATTTCTCAAAATAAATGTACGTAACGAAAAGGTTGTTACGAAATATTGTTAAGAGATAGTCCTAAGATGTAACTAAATAGTAATCTTAACTAAATAGTAAAGGCTTGTTATAAAATAGGATATTTTACTCTATACGAGAAAAAATCTATAAATATGTTATTGAGACAGTTTAGGCATAAAGCAGTCGGAAAATGTAAGTTTTATTTCATATAATAACAAAACAAATTTTTAAATTCAATTCAAAGTTTTCAGTATTTTTAATCTGTTATAAAACACCATGAAATAGTAGCGGCCATGTTATTACGCCGTACGGCTGTGTAAACAAAAAATTGTCAACTGTCAGTCAACCGATTGGCGTATTGGCTTTGTATTTTTATTATTTTCGTAACCAACGTAATTTTTTCATTACAAAATATGCTTTTAATAATTTTTAAATGATATACAATTATATTATTTCATTTGATACAAAACGAACTGACGTCATTTACGCTGAGCAATATGGCGTCCAGTAAGAGGCGTTTTCGTCAAACTACGCGCGAAATTTGAAAGTTTAAAATTTAGACGCATTTTTATGGCACTTGTCGATTTAATAAAAATTTTGTTTTTTTTTTTTGGTGGCATATTAGCACTACAGCATTTCATTGAGAAACTTTTTAAAAATGGGTGTAATACCCTATTTCTGAACTCTTCCGTTCTATTTTAACACGGGCAGCACTGGCTTCTTTCTGATTAGCTGTTGGTCTGACGTCTCCGCTAAGAAACTCACATTCACACTCACAACAGAAACTCCATTTAGTCAAGATCTGTGATACATAAAAATTCCGTAACCTATCGTATTTTATGAAGTTTAACACGTATGAGGTACCTAGGTAGGGTTGCAATTTGATTTTTGTATGAAAGGCAAAAAACATTGTTTCGAAAAAGTTTATTAAAATTGGTTAAATAATAATAATAAAAAAAAATTGGTTAAATAATAATAATAGTTTATAGTATTTATTCTTCGTAATTGTAAAGTTTAATATTTTCCCTTCACAATTATGTTACTTATTGCTTTTTTGTATGATTAATTAAAAACATTGTAACTTTTAAATGAGAAATACTCTAATAATTTTATTTAATTGAACTTCACCTTTATCTATAAGGTACAGGCGCCAATGAAGGCCCGCTTAATTTCAAAACCTCATAAAATCTTGCAGATAAGTAAAGTAAAGAAAAAAGATAATGGAAGTTGTAATATATTTATTTGAGAAACAAGATATATAAAAAAGTAATAATAATAATAAGAATAATAATATGTGGGGACATTTTCACACACGGCCATCTGACCCCAAACTACAAAAATGCTACTAGTGTTTACAAATGTAAACACTTTTTAGAAACTTGATATTGGGCTATCTTGGGAAGCTGGTCGCTGAAGATGGCCCGAAAAATAATAACGAAAGTATATGCATTATAAACTCTTAAACACTTTTAACATAAAACATCGAAATAAAAACACATACTTCCCATAACATTATTCATAAAAGGTAAAAAATCAACCAAAAATTTAAATGTGGGCTATCTTAAATCTATCAAAATGAAAATCAACTATAAAATAAAAACAAACCACTAAATAAAATAAAATTTAACTTCGAGATCAATATTGAAAGTAACTTATCAAAAATAAAAATAAATCAGTTTTTTTTTCTAAAATTTATTTTTTTGATGTCATTCATTAAGGGAATTAGGTATATTATGGGCCATGATAGGAAATTACACCCGGGTTGAGTATAATCTCGTAAAAATACAAAAAAAAAGGAAATAAAATAATAACACTCACCTGTAATTCGCTTATAAATAGATTAAATATGAATTTTCACATTTTAGAGCAAAGAGATTTGTTTTAAATTCGTTAATTTTCAAAAGGATTTAAATAATGCAGGTAATAAAATGTGTATCGTCTTGACATGAACAAGCAAACTGCCATCTGTCTTCAAAATGGCGACGCGCCAGTAATGAAACACACTTGCACTATTGTCTGTAGTACCAATAGCATAAACCCGCGAAATTTCAAATGTTTCGAATAATCATAACTGTATTTTTTTAAAAGTGGGTTATCCTAGGAGCCGGGCCATCTTCGGCGACACTACCTTACTAATATTATAAAGCTGAAGAGTTTGTTTGTTTGTTTGGTTGAACGCGCTAATCTCAGGATCTACTGGTTCGAATTGAAAAATATCTTTTGTGTTGGATAGTCCATTTATCGAGGAAGGCTATAGGCCCATGCGAAGCCGCGTCGGGTCGCTAATGCCAAAATAAAACACCAATCACTTAAACAAGAAAACATTATGTAGGTACTACAAACGTATTACAGAGTGTTACAAGATTTTTACAGACTCAAATTATAATTGTATCTAACTACTCACAAATCGCAACGACAACTAAGTATTCCGTACGAAAGTCAACGAGCAAATGAATGCCCCATACTTGGGCGCACCCAGTCTTTTTAATAAACATTGTGATATGATAGAAAATCAGTTCCCCAGAATATATTATTTATTATCTGTGGCATTTTATTTCAGTATGTATGTAGAAAACCGTGCGCGCGAGCAAGAGCTGGTTGTACAGCTGAACTGATGGGCGATCGCGGTGATCATCAATGCCGAAAGAACTGCAATGAGAAATGCGATGACTGTCACGTCCAGGTGCTTATCAAATACCTCATCTTTTATATTATGAGATGAGTAACAACCAAAAAGCTTATAGGTAAAAGTAGAGGCAACACTCTGAACACCTTTTATTTTTGTTTGTTTGTTCCTGTAAGCTTGTAAGCATACTTAAATAGTTAGGCCAAATAACTAGTTACTCATATAACTCGGGAAGGGCAGGGCATCCTAACACAAGCAAACTACTTGCTTAAAAGGATACTCTTCAATGTCCTAGCGTAAGTTATTTGAGTTGTTGAAATAAACATTTTTATTTTTATTTTTTTTACCTTTTAGTGAAAACAACTGTGGGCAGAGTGGCAGACGCTATCTTTCTGAATCACAGATATAGGTAGCTGAATGCATACATAAGATAAAGAAAACACATGTCAGTTGGTTTCACTTAGGTATTTAGAGTGTTGCCTCCACTTTTATATCTATAAGCTTCTTGGTAACATCCCCGAGTCAGATAGGTTGTCGGGAATGTTGCCACTCAATAAAAGATGGCGAATGAATTTGTTACATTAATATTAGCAGTCATGTCGTGATGGCCCACTGGTTAAGGCGCCCACCTCTCATGCATGAAGTTGTGGGTTCGCAACCGGCCATGAGCGAAGAAATGTGGTTGTTCAATTTCATATTGCTTTCTAATTTTATCTTGGACATCATTGACATCGTTGAAGAAAAATATCGTGAGGAAACCTGGACTAATATTGAATATGTCAGGAATCACCAATCCATCTTGAGCAAGCGTGGTGATCTAGAGAAGAGGCCTTTGTGCCCTGCAGTGGGACAGTTATAGGTTGGTATTATCATGAGGATTCTTTTGACGTAATCTCTAAGTCGCTTCCCCTTCAACTTATCTATTAATTTGATTGTAAGTACTAAGGGACTTCGTGCACTACTCGTATACGACCACAACCATCATGGTCCTAGCTGCAATCTTCATTCCAGAAGCTCCAACGTAGTGAGCGAGATTCCTTACAAAACGAATATAAGTCGTTTTTTGTGTTTCCTGTGATGTTGATGTACAGTACTATAAGTACTTAAATGGTATTATTGTGTTCTTCTGTTAGGAAATCCTGTAGCAGACTGCGTTGCTCGCAGAAACAGACGTGACGGCGTAACCTTTGCATGAAGCATGTATTAATATAAATTATAAAGTATTTTCTCATGTTTAGGTTAAAAAAAAAAGATCAAATTGCAAGCACATCGAGACAGTAGCATGTTCCATGTCAGTTGACAAGATTCCATGTAATAAGAAATGCACACGAACCATACCGACCTGTGGTCATTTTTGTAAGAAGAAGTGTTGCGATCCATGTGGAGATTGCACTGAAATGGTATGTACCTATGCTTAACTAGAACCTGGTTAACATAATAATAAGAATTTTAAGTTAGTACTGTCTACACCGAAAAAAAAACTTGTGCGGTCGGGGAGAGAAAGAAAAAAAAAAACATAATATATATGTATATATCATAGATATCCGTGGTATATACATATAATATATTTATGTATACACATTACTTATTTGTTTTTAATAGGCTCGGTACACCGGTCGGTTGTCCGTGTGGTGTAGGACGTAAAGAATAGCACCATCCCATATCTTTCTGTGGGTGTCGTAAGAGGCGACTAAAGGACTTACCAGAGAATGGGCAGCAGCGTTCTCTGTGCCTTTGTAACAATAACAACCATACTGCGATCGCCAATCCGCCTGCCAAGCGTGGCGATTATGGCAAAACACCTCCTTGGGAAGGCTTATGTCCAGCAGTCGAGACGTCTTTCGGCTGAAATGATGAATGATGATGAGGCTCGGTACACACACACATTTTGTTACGTGACGATTTCTACTGATTCGCACTACCCGTAAGCCGCGTTAAGAGGCGCGCCTCGATGAGGTCTCGGCCGACACTGAGCGGTGGTGCGATTCCGCGCCGATTATAAGTAGTAGTAGGTACTAAATAATTCATAGTAAAATAAATATATAAGTTATTAAAAAAATATATATATCTACCATGTTTTAGGCCTAAAAAAACATAAAATATCACTGATTTCATCCCAAACTAACACGTTTAACCCACTTGAGCCTGAAATTTTTTTTGGTTGGAGATTTATGAAGTTCATATATGTTATTGTTTAGCCACATACCAGAAAAAATATTTAAAAAAATATTTGACTATTGGAAAAGCGGGGAATAGGTGTCCTTTTAAACGGACGCTAGCTTTATACACTACTTTCACACAAAATCGTTTTGTTGTATTTTGTATTTTTTTTTGTATAAAAATACAAAATACAACAAAACAAAACGAACGTAAGGAAAATATAATAATTAATAAAGAAAAATATATATTTAAATTAATTATGTAACAATAATAACATTTTAACGACATTACTTAAGCAAAGTTTCATAACTCTCGAAGCAATATTTATTAGGGAGCAACGTAATTCGCAATTTTTACAAAAAAAAAATGCGTTTTTGTCGCATATAGCACATGTGAGTTCAGTTTCCCCGTATTTTATTATGTGACCTATGTCATCAAATCTGGAAATCTCGCTAAAATTCTGGGAAGTGCGATCTGTTTTCCGATTTTACTATTTACTTTTTTTTGTACTTAGGGTCCTTATTCAGCATTGCCCCATGTCCTTTTTTCTTGCCATTGATTGGCAGCGAGTTGTATACCTCGTGCAATCCAATTGAACTGTTTATTTTTTGGCACTACCTACTGTGGCTACTGTGGTTTGACTGCCTGAACAAACGAGACTGGTTCACAAAGGGAGACTTTTTGGGATGACTCTTGATTTGGGATTGGGGGTGTTGACTTCGTATTCTTGACATCGCTTTCGCTTATCCAAATGAGCCAACAATAGTGCATTATCACTCACACTAGATAATGAATTAAAATGCACATCCGCTAGAGCAAGTAGTTGAGATCCTGGCAAGTTGTGCATTCTCATCAACAGAATCCTCATCTGTCACATCAGCATTTCAGGTGGTAAAATAGTGATTCTATCCGGTATAGTCATTGTTATTCTTTTCTAAATCCTTGATATTGTCATTAAGCGTCAGGTTTCTATAATAATACATGTTTCTCTAAATTGAAATACAGGCAGTCTATTAGGCTATTGGTCGTTATAATGGACACTAACTTTATGCAACGAAAATAGGTATTTATATTTCGAAACAGGACAAATTATAATTTTATTTGAATAGTACGCAACCTAATCTTATGAAAATCAATACCATTTTGTTTTTGATTATTTTATTTATTTGTATAAACTTACTTTGAATAACTCATACTTGACACAGCTAAATTCTATACAAAGAAATAACACACCAAATACACATAATGCACTTACAATATTTTTACACGTAATGACGCCTCTGTTGACTAAACCATGGCATCAAATAGTTTTTTTTTAAATACCCTCATTGTTCTCTAGAATTTTGTTTATGTGCCGTTCGTTTAAAAGGACGCTAGACTCAAGTGGGTTAATAACTCGAAAAGTGGCTAAAAATGGCACTTTTGAGTATACTTTTCTTGTATGAAAACTTACAGTAATATTGACTTTTTTTCAGCCATGCACTAGTAAATGTTATTGCTTTTTTTAACAGTAATATTGTTATAAGTTAGTCGTATATGGTTTTACTATTATCTAGCATTCGCGTAGACAATCGAGTGCTAGTTTTAAAAAGGCTTAAATAAAAACTGTTCTTATGACAAAACTATACGAACATTTGAAAATATTTTTCAGCCATGCACTAGATTATGAAATTCTCAATAATTTGACGTCAATATCTTATCTACAAATTAAACACATTATCGTTTTAATGTACGTCGGAAATCAACAATTTTGACTCCAGCATGGTTCTAACGGATGAACGCTAAAAACGTGATGACATAAATATTTTGGAGGTTAACTAAGTACTTTGATTTTTAACTCTTAAATGTAAGGGTAGCAGATACGGACAGCGTTATCTACTGGTTACCCCCCTTATCCAAAGAATTTTAATGCATGAGGGGTAACCAGTTGATAACCACCTTTAAGAACTTTTGTAACCATATTTTCTACAAATAAATCTTTGACTTTGACGCTGTCTCTACCTACTATTATAAAGCGGTAGTTAGCCCATATGGCCAATATCCCCGCTTTCAAAAGTTTACTCTGGCAGTGCTCTGATCAGTCTGTACTACAAAGGCAAGCACCGCCTATGCATGTCACCAAAGGTAAAAATGTTTGTAGAACCCAACGACTGCGCTACGGTTAGTCTCGCTACGCTGAGTGCGTAGCTCTACGCCGTAGCTAGACCGATGAATTTCAACATAGTTTTATTTATTTATTTATTAACCTTTTTTTAGGTCGTTAAAGAAATACCAGAGTGTCTGCATAAAATAAAAGTGCAGTGTAAGCAAAGTGTGAATCGTGAGCTTTGCAATGTGAAGTGTACACGGCTGCTTGCATGTGGACATCCGTGCATGGATCGATGTGGAGCAGTATGCGACCGTACGAAATGCACTAAGCCTTCTTCTGACGAGGTCATGTCTCCTTGCGGCCACATAGTCAAGCTCCCGTGCAATGTATCAGCTTTATTCGCTAAAGGTAATTTGAAACCATTGTAGATTGAGAAAAACGGATTAATTCACTGTGTTGCCGGGTTCGTCCGACTAGTTCCGTATCCGTTTTTATCAGTCTATAATGTGTAGGTAATTTAACTATACTCACGGTTTCGTTTAATAATTTGAAACCAACAAATGCGCTTGTGCAACCATCGTCAAAAACAATAGCTCGGATTGTGGAATTAAAATTTTAAGTATTTTGTCAGGAAAATGGATAATTTTATCAGGAAAATTGACTACCAACCACGAAGTAACTTAATTACTTCATTGTTACCTAAATTGTTCGTATCTAACAAAACATAGAGGAAGTAAGGAAATGACAATCATTGTTCATAAATTAACGTGGCCTATATTATTTATAGGTACCTACATAAAATGTCGTAACACGGGTTTAACCGTTCAGGGTCTATTTAGAGACGAACCAACACTTCTTCATAGAGACCTACGCTACGTTTTGGAACGAGCAACTAGCAACTAGCTTTATTTTTCTGACTAACTGCTGACTCTTTGACAATTCAAAAGTGCTTGTAAATGGTTTAATTGCAGTGTTACCAACCATTATGAAAATTTTCCCCTAATTTTTTTTCGGAATAGGTACCCCTAAAAACCCCTAAATATAGAATTTTATATGTAGGTACCTACTTATTTCCTAAATTTTTCGTACATTACCTAAGTCAGTAAATTCATTTATTGACTACTTAAATACAGTTTATCATGCAAAGTTGTTTATTATTTTCAGAACCGCATCTATATCCGGTTCCTCGTTTTCATTTGACGTCTCTCTTTTGAAGTCATACTACGTACCTACGTTTAAGTTCTTTATCATATCAACAGCGATCCATAATCCCGTTAAAGGAAAATCATTCCATCATGATACTCTGTACCAACTAATTTTAACATAGGTATTTTATAATCTTAGTATAAGATCCCGATATACAACGACCTTCACCGAGATGCTTATTTAATGAAACGTATTTTATATTTAATTTAATATGTCAATAAATATAATCCATATGGGTTGCCTAGCAAATTTCAGTCCAGAGTATGTTTAATTAATAATTTAAAAAATATATTATTTTAAACATTTCACCGGTATGATTATTAGATAAATTCTATACCAATCGAAAGTATGAAGCCCATAGAATATGCAAACGTTAGGTTGCCTATTCTTTTCCGGTCACAACTATCGGGTTGCCAGGTATAAACAGGTAAATCTGTACTAGCATTTTGCAACGGTCTGTTTATTGAATGAAATTTAAATGAAATTAAAGATTATTTTATTCTGAACACGGTGGTATAGGGTTGCCTGCGAAAAATCAGTCCAGAATTGCGGTTGTCGAATTTTAAAAAGTAAAATATTGCTCCGAGTGAATGTGTGCGACTGAGAGGTCCCAACCGACCATCCCATGCGATAGAAGAGGACACAGCATAGCAGCTGTTTAAAGTCGGCCCATTTAAAGAAAGAGAGTGCGCATGCTATTTGGGCTTGGAAAAGAAAAGGATAGCGATAGACTCGTATATACTATGCATCATTTTGGAGCAGAGTGTCGCTATAAATACAATTGAAAAAACGTGCTACTATTTATTGTTGGAAAAAATGGCAAAAAAGTGTTTTTTGTGTGGATCGGATGATGAAATAATTGATTTTAATGATGAAACTTTTAAAAACTGTGTATTAAAGTTAGCTTTTCGTAAAAAAAAACACTTTAAATACAATTTTGTTGAGCTACCCACTCTTCAATTTGTAGGTTATCATACCACGTGCTACAAAAAAGTGACCGTTTTAAATAAAAAATATAACGAAGAATTTCTTAATTTTAGTGCTGAATATACAGTAAGTACATAATAATTGAATCTTTAAAATTATCTTAGCTAATACATCATCTATATTTTTTTCATGTTTAAATAATTGTTAGTAAAATTCACCTATGGTTTTGTTAATTTTCGACACACATAATTTTTTTGTATTTACTTAAAAACAACAACAACAACAACAACTCCATACCACCATGCTGGATATCATTAACTCAGAAAATTTTACGAACTATTTTCGTAAATTCCATGTGGCTTAATGCAACGGATCCAATATGCGTGAAACTTGAGCCTGAGAACTGCGGATGGTTCTTAGATGAATATTTAAAACCAGTAGGATTCATTGGGGATCATACACCTTTAAAGATAGAAGACATTGTCGAAAAATGTGCAACAGAGAGTGATGACGAAGAAGATTCAGAAGTTAAAGATAGTAGTTTTATGTCCGATGACTCGGATTCTGAATAATTAAAAAAAAAATTGTATTTTTAATTTTTTACAGTAATTAGAAGTAATTTTTTAATTGTTGTTTTTTTATTT
Source organism: Charanyca ferruginea (assembly GCA_947361185.1). NCBI lineage: Eukaryota > Metazoa > Arthropoda > Insecta > Lepidoptera > Noctuidae > Charanyca > Charanyca ferruginea. The sequence goes on from OX376070.1 coordinate 11,156,142, forward strand.
TGTCTTCTTATAATAAAAATAAAATTTGCAAGATTACCCTGATTAAAAAAAATCACTTTTATGGGTTTTAAATTTTTTCCAATAGTTTCAATTGATTTCAATTTCTCTGTTTACATTTATAGATTTATAATTTGCATGTAGTAAATTTTTTGAATTTTTTTCAATCAATATTTTTAATCAGGGTAGTATTATATATGTATCACTATAACCTTCTTTTTTACTAAAGATGTATATATACTTTAAGTGTAACATAAAAAATATACACATAAATAATTAATTGTTTAAAAAAAAAAAAAAAAAACTATTTCTCTATTTTAATAATAAACTAATCCAAAATGATGCATAGTATATACGAGTCTATCGCTATCCTTTTCTTTTCCAAGCCCAAATAGCATGCGCACTCTCTTTCTTTAAATGGGCCGACTTTAAACAGCTGCTATGCTGTGTCCTCTTCTATCGCATGGGATGGTTGGTTGGGACCTCTCAGTCGCACACATTCACTCGGAGCAATATTTTACTTTTTAAAATTCGACAACCGCAATTCTGGACTGATTTTTCGCAGGCAACCCTATACCACCGTGTTCAGAATAAAATAATCTTTAATTTCATTTAAATTTCATTCAATAAACAGACCGTTGCAAAATGCTAGTACAGATTTACCTGTTTATACCTGGCAACCCGATAGTTGTGACCGGAAAAGAATAGGCAACCTAACGTTTGCATATTCCATAGAATTTATCTAATAATCATACCAGTGAAATGTTTAAAAAAAAATATTTTTTAAATTATTAATTAAACATACTCTGGACTGAAATTTGCTAGGCAACCCATATGGATTATATTTATTGACATATTAAATTAAATATAAAATACGTTTCATTATATAAGCATCTCGGTGAAGGTCGTTGTATATCGGGATCTTAGACTATCTGTTCAATAATGCCAATGCAACTTCCGACTTCCGAAACTAAAGTCATGACATGTGTATTCTGTGCTAAAGTTATTTATCACTATTAAGTTGTTTTTTGAAGGCGGTTCTCTTTTTTCAAAAAAGTTTTTATTGACACTGGTTGGTACTCTTTGCAATTTTTTTTAACAAAATTTTTCCGTTCGTCGTGAAATGTGCTTCACAATGCCTATAATCGTAAGGTCAATGTGTGCGTGCGAAAAATGGCGGTTTGTTCTGAGTGGTCTCTCTGCTCAGGCGCGCCGCAGCCTTACGTACTTTGTGGTAACGTCTTCTTACCGATATAGCCGACGGTGGCGTGTTAGGCACGTTTTCATTTGTCAGGTTTACTCGAATGTGGCGCTCAAAAGATTTAAGTAGTGTCAATCTGGTAAAGTTCTTCAGATTGACGACATGGTATTAATGTATTGCTAAACAATACAGGCATGCCCAGTTTAGTAGGTAACGTATTTATTTCGTCACGTTCGTTTAGACTCATGTCGGACTGTAAGTAGTACCTTACCTTACCTACTTTACAGGAGAGGTGAAGCCGGAGCAGTTGCTGCAGTACTGCGCAAGCGCGTGCACAGAGACGCTGGCGTGCGGCCACGTGTGCGGCGGCACGTGCGCGCGCTGCGTGCAGGGCCGCGTGCACCAGCCCTGCACGCAGACGTGCAACCAGGACAACATCTGCGGACATCAGTAAGTGTAGCGACGCTGGGGTGCACCAGCCCTGCACGCAGACGTGCAACCAGGACAACATCTGCGGACATCAGTAAGTGTAGCGACGCTGGGGTGCACCAGCCCTGCACGCAGACGTGCAACCAGGACAACATCTGCGGACATCAGTAAGTGTAGCGACGCTGGGGTGCACCAGCCCTGCACGCAGACGTGCAACCAGGACAACATCTGCGGACATCAGTAAGTGTAGCGACGCTGGGGTGCACCAGCCCTGCACGCAGACGTGCAACCAGGACAACATCTGCGGACATCAGTAAGTGTAGCGACGCTGGGGTGCACCAGCCCTGCACGCAGACGTGCAACCAGGACAACATCTGCGGACATCAGTAAGTGTAGCGACGCTGGGGTGCACTAGCCCTGCACGCAGACGTGCAACCAGGACAACATCTGCGGACATCAGTAAGTGTAGCGACGCTGGGGTGCACCAGCCCTGCACGCAGACGTGCAACCAGGACAACATCTGTGGACATCAGTAAGTGTAGCGACGCTGGGGTGCACCAGCCCTGCACGCAGACGTGCAACCAGGACATCAGTAAGTCTAGCGACTATCATTTAGGAGTTAGGAACATTTAATGCAAGACAAGAACTCGCACCTAACCCAACCTTTGTAGATATGTATTATAGAACTGCCGCCGCTCAACCTATTCATCCAACAGGAAGCGACGACGGCGACGGCAGCGTTACGTTTAAAGATATTAAATCTCTGGAGCAAAAGTAGCACTCAATACACAGCCCATTTTATTATTATTACAGTCTCGGCTCCATTACGCCCTCGCCTTCGGCTCCATTCGGCCATTCAATATCTAATCTAAATTCCACTACAATGACAAACTTGTGTCACTTGTATCGGAATGTATCTATTAAAGGCATACTTTTATACAATAGCTTTATTTAAATGTGTGTCTAGATGCCAGGAGCCATGTAATCAAATCTGCCCACCGTGCAAGATGGCCTGCGAAGTAAAATGCCCGCACTCGCACTGCAAGATGTTGTGCGGCCAGCCTTGCACGCCATGTCAGGTGAATAACAATAAAATGGTATCATCAGAAGTCAACTTTATGCCAGTGGTATATTAACTCTATGAGTGCGTTAAAATTTCTGTTACACGTTGTAATTTCAAGGATAGGTACCTAATGTTCTGATAGAGTCTATACACAGATACACCAAAAACTATAGCTACTGTAACAAAGCACAACCCTGTATCACAGATTGAGTCAGTACAGTATGTGTGAAATTGGATCCAATACACATCGAATAAGAGACTATCACACAAGTATGAGTAACCAAGACGACGTTAAACAAAACCAAACTTATGATATGCCATGCCGGCCGTGTTCTGAGGACTTTTGATATCATGAATTCATGATACACAAATTACAGGAAACATGCAACCGTCGGTGCGTTCACGGCGTGTGCACGCGTCGTTGTGGTGAGCCGTGTGACCGGCCGCCGTGCGACGAGCGCTGCCCGCGCCGCCTGGCGTGCGGCCACATGTGCCGCGGTCTGTGCGGCGAGCCTTGCCCCGACATCTGTCAGATCTGCCGTCCCGATGAATTCCCCGTAGATTTCCTCGGTGACCAGTATGAAGAACACGACAAGTGAGGCACCTTAATTTTTAGCATACTCAATAATCACGCCCGATTTTTGGAAATCTCAGATAAAGTCTTGATAGCTATGATCTGACAAAGTTATAGCCGAGTGATCACAAAAGCTTTCTGAACACCAATTAGGAAGAAATTCGCTCTAAGTCCGGTTTGAACGCCTCGGAAAACGGGAATTTATAATGCGACTCGGTTAGTTTATTTGTCAAAGCAGCACTATAAAAAATAGGTTCTTGATTTTTTTGTTACTGCCTGTAGTAGAACTATATTATTATTGTACCTCAACCCTCCTTGTGATTACAGGTTTATTGTACTTCAAGATTGTGGTCATATTTTGGAGGTCGATAACATGGACACCTTGATGCTGGGAGACCAGGAAAATATAAAAATACGTACATGCCCTTTTTGTCGCAAAGCAATTATTAATACTAACAGATATAAAGATACTGTGAATAGGATGTTCAAGAATGATATCAACCCTATAAAAGTACGAGTTTATGGAAAACACAAGCAGATATTTTTGAAAGTGACAGAACTACGCGGCAAAATGAATACATTTTCAGAACAATATGGAAAAAATATGGAGGGTACATATGTTTTAAGCTATTTATTATCTGTAGTAAGTCTGTAGGTAGGTATATCCATCAGAATGAATGACTGGTACTGTAGCTTTTGTCTCCGGCATTATTCAAGTGTTCAATCGGTAATTTAGAGAGCTTCCTCAGAATTAGGCTGCTTATGATTTTTTAATAGTAATACCTATGATAGATAGAAGATTGGGTATTATCATACCTAATTGTTTATTGGCATCGGCATACTCCAAGCTAGAGGTCAACAGAAATATTACATTATAATTAGTCACGACCATAGATACTTTAAGCAGCTTCTATGAATTTTAAGTACCTCTTCATGTCAGCCTTTAGACGTCCACTGCCGGGCATAGGTTCCATCCAAGGGGGATTCAACCGTAACCAGCATAGGTACTTGGCGATCGCAGTAGGTGTTATTCAGACAAACGCTGCTACCCCTCCTCTGGTCAATATCCCAATATTTGTCTGTCGCCTTTTATGACACCCACGGGTAGAAATGGAGTGGTGCTAGTCGCAGTCGGCATCACACGGTTTATGTTAAGTATAAGTACCTACCTGATTTAAAGAAACCCAACATAAAGAATTGCTCACTCGCTTACTTGTCATCCTGTTCGGACATAATCTAATCGAGGCAGGCAGAGTTCCTACCCGCCAAAACTTCCGTATTTCACGGTTGGAGTTTCACGATAAGGGATTGCAGAACTTGTACAGCTGCACAAGACAGAATTCTGCCCTGCTACTATTGAACTATGATCACATTTTATCATGCCATAATGTAACCGTGAATTATTTTTTTTTTTTTCAGTTTATATGAAAACTATGTATTCAAGTTTTGGAAATCTTATAAGATCACAAAAAAATGTGTCCCTTTTGCAAGTGGAAATGGAATGCATCTACTTGAACATATTTGAAATGATCGTAGAATGTTGGCAAAAATATCAAACACTACAAAAACCACCAATAACAACATTAAGGGATGAATTGCAGAAGCATATTAAAACACTACTCGTCGTGCTCAAGATTAAGCCAAATTCCAAGATCCCTATCAAAATAAGCGAACAACAGCAGAAAGATATCGGCAATGAGATTAAACGCTTGAATGTTATGGTGCAACTTTCTAAACTACTTCATATCTCCGCAGGTGTAAAAAGTGAACCTAAAGTTACTGAACAAGTCGAAGCTACTAAAGCGGTTGTTTTCTCGCTGTCAGTATTTAATGAAGACAGAGCTATGGAATCTCTTAAACAATTGCAAGAAACTTTAAAAACAAGCGGTGTGGTTACTAAATATGAGCGCGCATTAATCGTCAAAGCTATTGGTTTAAAAGCTGGCCATTGGTATAAATGTCCGAATGGTCATATCTATTGCATTGGTGAATGTGGCGGAGCAAGTCAAGTGAGTAAGTGTCCGGAATGTGGGGCGAGCATAGGTGGTAGTAACCATACGCTCATTACTGGGAACAGCCTTGCTCCAGAGATGGACGGAGCTAGTTATGCAGCATGGTCGGAACAGAGCAACTTGGCCAATTTTAATCTTGACGACGTACTTTAGATATTATAAACCAAAGTATTTAGTTAGGTGCATTTAGGTAGGTGTAGTATATCTGTACCTAAGTTTAGTTTCATATTTTATTAGCTTCTTGTCTATTTTGTAAACCAACCCCACCCTCCACATCATTTCACTCTTATTCTATTTTCACGTTTCCATGTTACACATTGAATACAAAATAACACTGCAAAATAGTTTTGCGAATATGCATCAATGTATCTGAATCTAGACATATTGTCCAAATAAGTTCTTATTTTTATATTTACCATGACTTAATAGGGTATTATACCCATTTTTGAAAAGTGTCTCAATAAAATACTGTAGTGCTAAAATATGCCATCAAAGAAAAAAACACAATTATTTTATTAAATCGATAAGTAAATCAGCATAAAAAAGCATCTAAACTTTAAATTTTCCTTGCCATTGTTCTTTGCGCGTAGTTTGACGAAAACGCCTCTTACTGGACGCCATATTGCTCACCGGAAATGACGTCAGTTCGTTGTGTACCAAATGCGCTTATATTAAATATGGTAAATGTATATAATTTAAAAATAATTAAAAGCATATTTTGTAATAGGTGTAATAATTAAAAGATTACGTTGGTTACGAAAATAATAAAAGTACAAAGCCTAACACCAATCGGTTGACTGACAGTTGACAATTTTTTGTTTACACAGCCGTACGGCGTAATAACATGGCCGATACTATTTCATGGTGTCATAAAACAGAATAAAAAAACTGAAAATTTTATTGCTGATTGCTTTGATTTTATTTGCTACCACAACGTTGCCATTCGTTCAATTTGAGACGTCTTTCCGACTGTGGCACGTCTAAACAGACTAGGGTTTATTATGTATTTTTAATATGACGTTCTTATTCTAGACATTGTCTTATTTTAAAATTATGTTTCATTATTAGATGATAATTATGTACCGCTCATTAATCAATAAAGCGATGTTATAATAAGCTGATGTTTTTCTTGTCCCATTTCTGAAAATTAAAAAAAATAATATCTAATTTACAGTTTTCCCTGAACATCAATGTTGGAGGTCCTATATAATGCCTCCTCTACACAATCGGCCATGATCGGCACTCGTTGATCGTCTGTGATCGGCAACGTAATTGTCACGATCATCGTGCATGCATCCACACAATCGCCCGTGATCATTTATTGAGCGGCAAGCGTTCAAGATGGACGCGGAGGTTATAGCTGCAGCTACCATTAAAATTTCCGTGTACAATCATTTTATGAATGTAGTTGAAAGAAAAGTTGCGAAAAAAAATTGAAGAAGAGAAGATGGTGGTGTTTGAGCATTCATCGTAATAGAGAATAATAACTATATATAAAAAATTACATTAAATTATATTTATTATTTTTATTGTTTATTTTATATTATACTAGCTGACCCGACAGACGTTGTCCTGTCCCGATCTTGGGGGATGAAAAAGGGGTGAAAAAAGGGGATGAAAAATAGATGTTGGCCTATTCTCAGACCTACCCAATATGCACAAAAAATTTCTTCAGAATCGGTCAAGCCGTTTCGGAGGAGTACGGGAACGAAAACTGTGACACGAGAATTTTATATATTAGACTAGCTGACCCGACAGACGTTGTCCTGTCCCGATCGACCTAATGGGGGATGAAAAAGGTGTGAAAAAAGGGGATGAAAAATAGATGTTGACCTATTCTCAGACCTACCCAATATGCACAAAAAATTTCATCAGAATCGGTCAAGCCGTTTCGGAGCAGTACGGGAACGAAAACTGTGACACGAGAATTTTATATATTAGAGAAAGATATATTTTTTTTTTTACTGATTTGTATTTTTTTTTCTATAGGAGATAGATGTGATCATTCCTAAAATACCCTAGGGACCCAGACTGATAAAAGGTATTACTAACATCATAATGTACATTATAAAAAAATAAAGCATATTTTTATTTTTTTTAAAACAAATGTACATTTGTTTTAAAAAAAATAAAAATATATTTGCTTTTTTACATAGGTACACATTTGGTCTACTTATTACTTATACGAACATAATTATGGATTCACAGTTCAAAGAATGCCTGGAGAAAATAAATAGTTTTAAATCTGCCTAGTCATTTAGTACCTTGAAAATAAAATTTTCCCTTTTATAGAATATACATTCTAATAACAATAATACATTCATAGAATAAAAATATGTAATAATAAAATATGTATATTTTTTATAATGTTTAAAGTATAATACATTCAAAAAAAAAACACGCGCGACGTCCGCACTGTTCGCAGCGAACAGTGCCGTCCCTAAAGTGCAGTATGAGAAAAAAAGCAGTTTCGAGAAATACGCAAAAATCTTATTGATGCTGTTTTTTTTTTATATAATTGTAATAGAAGAAACAATGGGTAACTTCTAAAACTATATTTCTTGTAATAATTTACAATATTGATCATAAACAAATAAAATACACACTGTGCGTAGAACGGAAAAATGTGTACACTAGTTCTCAAAGCTGTCCAGCCAGTGAGGCTGAAGCAGTCCGAGAGCGCAGCGAACACACTCTCACCCGAATGTTTTTTTTTTTCGGATTGGCATCTCGCAGGTCAACCTAGGAGGTTGTCGGCTGCTTAACCGGACTTTCCTGTGGTGCCTTAAAAATTATTATTTTTAGGGCCTCCAGCCAGGGCATAAAAGCTTACAAACTAAGCGACTACACGCTAAGGGCACCCCCTGTGGGGTAGCACCCGAATGCGCGCGCGATTGTCTTATATAGCGGCCGGTCTGCGGTGGGGCGCTAGGCTCCTCCCTCAATGGCGTCTAGTGCTGCGACGCGTGCGCGCGGTGTGATGTTGAGTTGCTACAGTCTCCCCCTCTGGATCTGAAGTCATCCCGACGATGATCCAGGATCAAAAGAGTTGGTCTTGGGTCTGCCTTGCTTCTTTACTCGTACCTCGTCGTCCATAGGCTTGGGTGGGTGTTTTCGTGGCCGTCCTCTCCTTCTGATAGGCTGGACGGGGTGCTCATCTTCTCCCTCCCCCTGGACCAATACTGCTCCGATCGCGTAAGAGCTTGCGTCACTTTTTATTAGGTAGGGTTTGGTTTCGATATCAATTGCGTCGATGCGTATTTCCCAACTATTTGCGTCAAAGAGACTAGCACTTTGTGGGGATAATCAATGTCTTCCCGGTGAATGTTGATTTGTGCGTCTCGCAGCATGAAATCTGTAAAGCTGGGAGAATAACCATCGAACAGGCGTGGTTTCTTGCTTGGCGAAGACGAGCTGGCAAGGTCTATTGGTGCCAGTTGATAAGTGACATCATCAACTGGTTGATTCTTTGGTGTTGACGGAGGTTCAGGTATTTCCATCGGCGGAGGTGTTGCTGGTGGAGTAGGTGGAATTGTCGCAATGCTTGGACTAATTTCGCTCTCTGTCATAGTAAGCGAACTTATTGGGCTTGGCAAATCCATCATTTCACTGATGACAGTAGTCTCAAATATGGCAAATTCTTCAGTGTATAGCTCGTATTGCTCTTCTGGTTCTTCGATAAAATTCCATGTGAACTGCGGCATGTTAATTACCATACCCGCGTCCTTTAGAAAGCCAACACCCAAAAGAGTGCGGTTCTCCTTTGTTTCGGATATCACGATGAATGTCGTCTGCACCTTTCGACCTAGTAAGTTAACGTCGGCTCTGCACTTTAGCACTCTTTGACTTTTCTTTACTCCGTCAGCTAACGTTAAGTTGACTGGCTGTTCCTTGAATTTGCATCCACATTTGACTAGCGCCAAGTACAAGGAGTACGATGCGACACTCATCTTCGCGCAAGTATCAATATAGGCAGTACCTTTTATTCCCTCGATCTCCACAAACACAACCGGCCGGGAATCTGTATCTACCTGTACATCGATGGCACAAAACTTCAAGTCTTCCTTCTTAATGGGCGACGAATTCTTACAGGTGGTACAGTTGCTTCTGTATACCCCGGGTGTGCCGCAACCGTAACAAGAAAATTTGGGTTGTGATGGAGATGGTGCCTGCGTCTGTATTTCAGCAACATCTTTCGCCACCACCGTGACTGAACTTTCAACTCGCTTCTTCTTTCGGCATACTTCCGCCGTGTGTCCCGGGTTTTTACAAAACGTACATCGCTGCTTTCCTTTTCGCATCTGAGCTGTAGATGTTTCGGTATGTTGAGCTCCATGTGCGTATTCTTGCAGAGTTTCTTCGATACCTCGTGCTGTTTCTAGGAGCTTCTCGAAGGTTGGTACCGTATCTCGAGGCATGCGGTTTCGTATTTCCAAACGTATGAGAGCGAACACCAAATCTATTTGTTGGGTTTCCGTAAGTGCAGGAGGAGGAAGTGATGCAAACAATGCCCGCTTCTTGGCAATAAATGCTTCCATGGTGACATCAGACTCCTGGGCCCCATGTGTGATATCGTGACAAATCATATACGCTGGTTTACGGGGAGCGAAAGTATGGCGAAGTTTGTTGCAAAATTCTTCCCACTTTTCTACACCGGTTTTCGCGCCTTGCCACCAAACTGCTGCTTCATCACGTAGAAGAAGTGGAAGTCCCTGAAGCGCATCCGAGTCACTCAACCTTTCTACATTTTTGTAGGTGGTAGCTGCTGCTAAAAAGCCTCGACTGCGTCCGTCCTTTTTCCCACTGTAAGTGATGTTGCAGGATGCAAAAGTTCTCTGTTTAGAAGCCGTGATGGTCTGTAGGAACATCTGGAATTGTTCGTTGGACATCGCCATCTTCAAAGTCCGATGTGGGAGTCTTCGTAGATTATCTAACTTGATCCCTGGATTCGGCTTCACGTTGTGCGCCAGATTGTAATAGAAGAAACAATGGGTAACTTCTAAAACTATATTTCTTGTAATAATTTACAATATTGATCATAAACAAATAAAATACACACTGTGCGTAGAACGGAAAAATGTGTACACTAGTTCTCAAAGCTGTCCAGCCAGTGAGGCTGAAGCAGTCCGAGAGCGCAGCGAACACACTCTCACCCGAATTTTTTTTTTTTTTTTTTCGTATTGGCATCTCGCAGGTCAACCTAGGAGGTTGTCGGCTGCTTAACCGGACTTTCCTGTGGTGCCTTAAAAATTATTATTTTTAGGGCCTCTAGCCAGGGCATAAAAGCTTACAAACTAAGCGACTACACGCTAAGGGCACCCCCTGTGGGGTACGAGCCTCGGCTTAGGGCGTCGCTGGGAGAGGACAGCAAAGGGACAGGCTGGATCGGATTTCCATTATTTAGGGACGAATTTAAAACTACAGGCTCAGCGGCGCGGGCTGGCACGAGCAAGGGTCGATGTTTTTTTTTTTTTTTTTTTTTTTTTTTTTTTTTTTTTTTTTTTTTTTTTTTTTTTTTTTCGGATTGGCATGTCGCAGGTCAACCTAGGAGGTTGTCGGCTGCTTAATCGGACTTTCCTGTGGTGCCTTAAAAATTATTATTTTTAGGGCCTCCAGCCAGGGCAAAAAGCTTACAAACTAAGCGACTACACGCTAAGGGCACCCCCTGTGGGGTACGAGCCTCGGCTTAGGGCGTCGCTGGGAGAGGACAGCAAAGGGACAGGCTGGATCAGATTTCCATTATTTAGGGACGAATTTAAAACTACAGGCTCAGCGGCGCGGGCTGGCACGAGCAAGGGTCGGGGAGGGGACGTACGGGGTCGTCGCGGCGGGCCTCGGCGGCGAGGACGGAATGACGGCGGTCTGTGTCTGTGTTTCTTAACTGTACTGGTGGCCTTATTGCTCTCCTGGAGGAGAGTAATAGCATCGTCAGGGTCGGTCAGAGTATGTCTCGGTCGTCGAGTCTTACTAATACGGGAGGGAGTGTACCGGGCGGCCGATACGAATAACGGGTTAGAGTGCTTCTCAGCAGTGTCGAAGAAGCGCTTGGCGGAGCGTTTCATGAACTGCTGGATGGTAGGTATTTTTAGATCGAGATGGAGGTTCTCGTTGCGAAGGTAAAAAGGGGCTCCTGTGATTCTTCGCAAGAAACGGTTTTGGAGGGTCTGCATCCTATGGAGACGGTATGGTTTCGCGTGTGCGAATACAGCACAGGCGTACGTCATGATGGGACGAATGCACGCCGTGTAAATGCGCAATTTGCACTTAAGTGACAATTTGCTGCGTGCATTCAACATGAAGTAAAGCCTACCGAGAGCGAAAGCGGCGCGCGAACGCACCGTCTTTATGTGCTCTCCGAAAGTAAGATGGTGGTCCAGAATCACACCTAGGTATTTGGCTTGCTTCTCCCAAGGGATAGGCTTATCGAACATAGTTATCGGACTGGGCAAGGGTCGATGCGCGCGCGATCGTCTTATATAGCGGCCGGTCTGCGGTGGGGCGCTAGGCTCCTCCCTCAATGGCGTCTAGTGCTGCGACGCGTGCGCGCGGTGTGATGTTGAGTTGCTACATAATTGATTATTATGATGGATATTTTTTATTGGCATAAGGACTAAGTGACAACAAAGCTGGTATTTACAACAACAAATATTAATTTAGTTTATTACATTTAAAATAAAAAGGATTTTTTCAAAATCATTAAAATCATGGCACGCAAAAAGTTACACAAATACAGATTAGAATGAGGCAAAAATTCTCGTTACTGCAAAAACTTTTGATTAATTTGCTACTTTGCAGACTAATTCGCAGCAAACAACTTTCTTTACTGCATTTTAATTTGTGTCTTGAACTAAATGCACATGTAATAAGTAACAAATTTATCCAACTTACGACTATTATGTAGAAATTTACAGAAAAAAATTACATTTGTGGTATAAGAATAACGTTAATTATTTTATAACAATTTGTGCTTATTGTGACATACTTAAACATTTTCTTCTTTTGAGACTTTTTTGGTATCAGCATCATAATGCTTCACAATTAGGATCTCGTCCGAATTTGACATGGTCTATTCTGTTACAATTTCCCTCCCCAGGACTATGAATTAAATTATGTGCATAATTAAAACTCCTTGTGTTTCAAGCCTAGTGAAAGAAATGTTCATGACGTTAGACAGGTTATAACAGTAGGTATGTAGCAGCGTATGCTACGCCGTGTTCTACAGGCAATCACGGCAGTGGTGAGACGCCTTCAACACCCTGCCTGTGAAACATCGGGCACGACTAGATGCTGAGAGGCGAGCTCCAACCAGGCGTAGACCTGACGTGCTATGCGACTACACGATGGTGAGGGCCCAATGGAGCTCGTACAGGGAGGCAGTGCCAGCGACGGCTGCAGTATCACAGGTGGTGAGCTGCATACGGCATCTAGGCCTTATGTTAGCCCTCACTGGTCGATTGCGTACCGCCATACGGATCGCACATCTCTCAGGGGTAAGCAGCAGTGACCTCGTCGATGCCGGCCGTAGTTGACTCGATGGTCCCAGCGAGGACGCGAGTTTTTTTATATAAGTCGAAGAACTTTAAATAGCTTTGTTGATTAATAAGCTTTTATTAATGGGTTCAGACTACTCCAGACTCTTTAAGTTTCAGAACAATTTGGAACCAGGCCCGTCACATTTTTTTCCCGTCATTTACCTAGTCCTAACGCCAGCCTGTGATTTACGCGCCCGATCGATAGTGGGTCACTATAGAATCTACGACTAGTTGTCCTGTTTCGGTTGATTTCGGCAGCGCAGACGTCTTCCTTCTTTATTCCGCGGCGACGTATTGACAGAGAGAGAGAGTGACAGATCCTGACTAGACCGCAATAAAATATGATCTGGACTGCAGTGAAATTTATTAACATTGTTCAAGTTACCAATTCAAATGCAGTAACAGCGACTCATACTGCTATTTATTTAGCATTAAGTTATTTTCACCTTTAAAAAATACCGACTATACTGCAGTAAATAATGAATTATGCTGCATTTTAATCTGTGGTTCATATGAAATAATTTAGTTATCAACCATGCAGTATTAACACTGCTGGTACAAAAACAACTTACTGCGTTTTAATTTATATGCCTCCATATTCTTTTGGGTGTAGAATACAGATTTTTTGTGGTAATAAAAAAATTTACTGCGTTTAACATGGTAAAGTGACGGGTCGAGGTAGACGTAACTGCTTTGACTGTATTTTAGTTAGTATTGTGACATATTTAGACATGCAAAATTAAGTTACTGCATTCACAAATTTGATTTATTTACCGTTTAAAACATCCAATCTAAAAACCAGTTGGATACTGATCCAACTGGTTTTTAGATTGGATGTTTTAAACGGACACGTTATAAGGAACACACTGGTGTTCCTTATAACGTGTCCGTTAAGGTCAATATTCAACTAAAAAGGCAAAAAAAATCTGTTACTGCGTTTTAGCGTCTGCACGGCAGCGCCGGTTAATGTCTATAATCGGCGATCGTGTGGGCACGCACTCGGAACTACAAGCGATTCCCTTTGATGTGTGTCCAAAAAACCGACAAGTCGCCGATCGCCGCAATCACGACGACTATTACGGGCCATGATGGGCAACTACAGGTGAGTACCCCGTCCACACGATCGTGCTCGCGTGTAATCGCCCCTCATGGCCGATTGTGAAGAGGCGCCATAAAGAATTAAAATGGCATTTGACATACTTTTTTATTTTATTTTGACCGCTAACGTCTCTTACAGGCGTAAAAGAAGCGGCCAAGTGCGAGTCCAGAGTAGCAGTAAGTAACATAATATAAAAGTTCTTGTAGTTCGTTGTAACTTTGATCGATTTTTTAATAATATTGTACTTTTTTTAAATTGCGGTTTACGATTTATGACGTATTAAAAAAAAAAAACTACTCACTAATCTTGTTCAAACCAATTTTCGGTGGAAGTTCACATGGTAATGTACATCAATATATTTTTTTAGTTTTATCATTCTCTTATTTTAGAAGTTACAGGGGGTAGGGGGGGGGACACATTTTACCACTTCGGGAGCGTCTTCAGTTTAGAAAAAAATGGTATTAGAAACCATCATATTATTTTTGAAGACCTATCCATAGACACCCCACACGTATGGGTTTTATGAAAAAAAATTTTTGAGTTTCAGTTCTAAGTATGGGAACCCCAAAATTTATTGTTTTTATTTTCTGTTTTTGTGTGAAAATCTTAATGCGGTTCACAGATTACATCTACTTACCAATTTAAGTTTCAACAGTATAGTTCTCTTATAGTTTCGGAAAAAAGTGGCTGTGACATACGGACGGACAGACGACAGACATGACGAATCTATAAAGGTTCCGTTTTTTGCCATTTGGCTACGGAACCCTAAAAAGAAAGTGTCCAGACCGCCAACGACACCTCTATAATATATGACACTTTACATTTGACCCTTATTTACATGAAATATAGTAAACTAGATTTTGCCCGCGACTTCGCCCGCGTGAATGTCAGTTATCGTGGATTAAAATTTGTTTTCATTTTAGTTGTGCTTAGGGACACAACTCTATCGAAGCCATCTTTCATTGGAGCTAACGCCCATAGAGTATGTAAATGTGGCTAACGCAGTTGTCGCTTAGGGGTCCGTTCACACAGACCGGCTCGAAGAAGAGAGTACATTTTTTATCACGTTTAAAACAGAGTTTTGTAACATTGTAATAAGGTTTATTTTTACATGTCACTTCTTTTATTATTGAGAATGCTTGAGAGCAAACCTAACGCGCTTAGTGTGAAATAATAAGAGGAGCCGACCGGCTTCGATTGCGTGCTCCTTCATGCTCGCGCGGCCGACCGGCTGCCAAATATCAGTTCCAAGCGTAAAACTCGCGCCGGTCTGTGTGAAAAGAGCGCCGGTCTGTGTGAAAAGAGCGCCGGCCGGTTGATGTTCTCCGAGCCGGTCTGTGTGAACGGACCCTAGGTGTTCGTAGTGTGGTAAACCAAACTTTATTGAAAATTAGTGATTATCATACACACGAGTTGTTAGGTGTTTTACAGGGTGATGAAGACGGTTTTGTGTTCGAATACTTATGACATGACAACCTGAATTTGATATAGAAGTAAGTACAACCACACAACTAGGTAAGTTGCATAATTTTTAGATTTTTGTTGATAAAAAGACCAAATTAATTTTGATAAACCACCTATGAGGTATCCCTATCCATTAAAAAGAAGAGAAAGAATTTTTAAACTGATAAATAACTGAAAACAGAACTGTTAACTTTATGTTATGTTACTAAATCGCTTAGTAACTGATCCATACAGACGACGTCACAGGGTATACATTTGTTGTATACCAAAACCTCCAGAATGTAACGAATACTTTTTAGAAAGCCGCATCAAAATGGTTCACCCAGAGATAATACGGGCCAAACTAAGTACCTACGTTCTTTTTTGAAATCTGTTAATAAAACATTAAAAAAACTTGACTATATTTTATTCGAGAAAATGATTGCACCTCTCTATTGTAGGTATTATTTTATAGATTCGTAGTCAGGCGGTTTATGGTGAAATGGAGTGGATTCACGCAGTGAGTATATATAGTGAAGCATTTATTTTTTATTTAGCGTTAGGCCAGACGACGCTCTCGATCCAGTCGAGGTAGCGGCTGATGCGCGTGTAGACACCCGGCACGGGCGAGCCGCAACCGCGCCCGAATGACGTCACGCCCACCAGACGGTTCCGCCCGTCTGCTGTCGTGCTCTGCAGCGGCCCGCCAGAGTCGCCCTGGAAGATACAGCAGTGGTTGAACTATAAAGAAGCTTGAGAATCAGCATTTTACACGAGAGCACAAAAGTATACTAAAGTACTAGTGTGCGTTTCACCGCGCGGCGACGGCGATGTTTCGAAAAAACAAACTATTCCAAGATTATGAAAAATTTTGTCATAAAGTCAAAGTTATGGTTAAAAAGTTATAAGGGTTTGAACACGTGGCCGCGCCATTGAAACGCGAAGAACCACGTGGCCACGGAGATGTTTAAAAGTAAGCGTAGCAGAGACCTTAAATTCAGGTAAATATACGATTGAATTTGTAAAAAAAAAAAAAAAATCCTAGGTTTAGGAGCTGCAAGACAAAAACCCCATGGCCGCGCCATTGAAACGGTGAATAACACGCTAACGCCGATATCACGCTGAAAATGCATCGCAGACGTCCGAAATTCATTGTAAAACCTAGATTTGAATTTGTCAAAATTTGAAAAAAATACATCAAAATATTCTGGGTTTATATTTTCGGAGCTTTGAGACTAAACCCCCATGGCTACGCCATTGAAACGGTGGAAAATACGTTATCGCCGATATCTCGCTGAAAAAGCATCGCAGAGGTTTGAAGTTTTTTGCAAAACCTAGATTTGAATTTGTCAAAAATGGAAAAAATATACAAAAAATACCTAGGTTTATATTTCAGGAGCAGTAGTGCGATATCGCGTAGAAATAAGTTTTGATTATCTATCGAAAAAAGTAAGTATTAGCGAGATTTTTTTCTGTAAACAACACATTAATATGTAGAACTGTCGATAGCTTTAAATAGGCAAAAAAATATTAAATAGGCAAAAAAATATAAAACCTTCAGTACGTTTTGAAGGCAAAATATATTACAAAAAAGAAAAGTTTTCTTTTGCTTATTGTCGATAGTTCTACATATTATTGTGTTGTGTGGCTACTATTTCATGGTGTTATAAAACAGATTAAAAAAACTGAAAACTTTGAATTGAATTTAAAAATTTAATTTGTTAATTTATGAACAAAAACTAACATTTTCCGTCTGCTTTTTTCCTAAACTAGGTATCTCAATAATATGTTTATAGATTTTTCCTCATATAGAGTAAACTACCCTATTATATTTCCGAGCTTTCTTTTCCAGAGGCTATGTCAATCCGTTATGAGTTGAATTAAATGGTTTACCTGACAGGTGTCCTTAATGCCTTCCGGATCACCAGCACACATTTGATCAGGTGAAATGCCTGCGGGTAGTTTGCGCCAGTTGGTATAGGACTCGCTGCACTTATTGCGAGCAACGACGGTAACGTTCGCTTTTAGTAGCGTGTTGCTTCTTGTGTCCCCTGTAATTTTAAAGTGGAAAATGTAGTACTATTCTTATCAGTCCAATTAAGCGAGATACATAACATCATGCCTTCATTCCCCGGAATGTTGGGCTACAGAATAAACACTCATATTGCGCCAGTTATGTGTCCCAAGTAATAAAGGAGTTCATTACTATTAACACATTCACAACAAAAAAAAAACCGGACTAGTGCGAGTCGGACTCGCCCACCGAGGGTTCCGTACAAATTTGCAGGTACATATCCATACTTCTATACTAATTCATACCTACTATCCATCACTACTATCTACTTCACTATCACTATATATTATAAAACAAAGTCCCCCGCCGCGTCTGTCCCATGTATGCTTAGATCTTTAAAACTACGAAACGGATTTTGATGCGGGTTTTTTTAATAGATAGAGTGATTCAAGAGGAAGGTTTTAGTATATTATAATTTGTCAAGCGGGCGAAGCCGCGGGCATCAGCTAATATTTATATAAAATAATAAATGCGAAAGTAACTCTGTGTGTTACGTTTTCACGACGAAGCGGCTTAACCGATTTTGATGAAATTTGGTATGAACATACCCCTGAACCCTGAGGAAAGACATAGGCTACTTTTTGATCCGCGACTTTGTCTGTATCCGCGATAACCGACATTCACGCGGACGTTATGGCGTACAAAAGTTAGATATTTTTTTATGATTTAATTACAAATGTTAAGTTTTCAGACTTTTCCCTGTACTTGTAATACAAGACGATATTAGTAGCCAAATTTTATAGGTCTAGGTCAACGGGAAGTACCCTATAAATTTTGATTCCCTTGATATTGTCGAAATATACGTTTTTTGCGGCATAAACGGCCGTACCTTTTTTTCACGTAACATAGAAGGTTGATTTTTTTACATCTTCAAGGGACCGTAGACTTGAGTATATGGTTTTAATTTCAACTCGGTACCTCCACGCGTTCTCGAGATAAAGGGTCTTGACAGACAGACAGACAACAAAGTGTCCTATAAGGGTTCCGTTTTTTCCTTTTGAGGTACGTAACCCTAAAAAAACAAATCTTATTCAAGTGTTACTTTTGTTTTCTTTTTCTTTAGCTTATGCTGTCCCACTGCTGGGCAAAGGCCTCCCCCACGTCCTTCCAGAAACTTATGTCCGGAGCCACCTGGAACCAGCCCTCGTGGTACGCGTCCAGGGCCTCAAGTCTGCTATTACAATAGTGTCAGAATGGTCTATCATTGATTTTCAGAATGACGCCATTATATTAGTATATTACCAAACTTGTCAAAATCAACAATTATGAAATCAATAAAATTATAGACCATTCTGACACTATTGTAATAGCAGACTTGAGGCCCAGGACATCTCACCACGTCTTTCTGGGCCGTTGCATGGAAAGTCTCGCCCAGCGGTCACTAAATGCGGCTGACGAGACCCGCCCAATCCCATTTGGGTCTGGCAGCCTTTTTGCCTACGTTTGACATGCCCGTTTTCGAACGCAGCATGGTGTTCCTGATTCTGTCCTGTCTTTTTACACCCTTGGGCAAACTACAAGGCGGACGTCTTGCGACTCGTGTTACTTATTAAAAAAGAAAACATACTGGTATTACTAGTTTTCCCCCATCCGGTAATCGTGAGCGGTACCGTGGGATCAGCGTCACTTGTCTCCAAACACACTGCATTCAAGTTACTGGAGAAGTGCAAAGGAGTTTCCAGTCTAAAATAAAAAGGTTTTATCAAGTGACGTTGGAATAAAATCTCTACGCATAGCATTTCTTGTATCTCTATCTCTTTTCTGTCACTCAGAAGTGCAAATAGCTAGAACGAGAAGTTCAATGTTCGGCCGGATTTACATAAAAACGTAATATTTAAAGATATTCAGAAAAAAAAACTTAACTATGCATATGTTGTTTCACACAAATACATATTTTAACGTCATCTTGACGTACTTGATAATATTCCGTCTGTAAAATGCGTATAAACATTACAAGCATTTTACATTCAACATACCGATGTTAAAACGGACTTAATTATTTTTCAACCGACTTCAAAAAAGGAGGAGGTTATCAATTAGTCTGTATTTTTTTTTTCTTTTTTTTATGTTTGTTACTTGATTTCTCGGGACTGGGTGAACCGATTTTGATGATTCTTTTTTTATTTGGAAGCTAGTGCTTCCCGTGTGGTCCCATTTTAATTTGGTCCAGTTCTGACCATGGCATCCATGAGAAAACCGTATAAGTCTTAAATTTGCATTAAGTATGTGCGCGATTTGTTACGCGATTTCTCAGGCAAACGTAAACCGATTTTGAAAATTATTTTTTTTATAGATAGGGTATGCTTCAGGGGTGGTCCCATATAAATTTTATCGAAATTGATTTAGCACTTTTTGAAAAATCAACAAATACCCAAAAATTTTACATAGACGACGTTTTAGTTTCATCAATCTTTGTAGTAGTTAACTTTCAATCTCTTAATAGATTTGAATGAGAAGGAGGTACTAAAAAGCGAAAAATAAAAAGCTTTTTACAAAAAAGACAACCGCCTTCAAAAAGTGAAAAATAACTTTAGCACAGAACACACATTGACTTTAGTTTCGGAAGTCGGTGGCAATACAAAACAACAAACAGAACAAAGCCACTGAATTTCGAAACTAAAGTCAATGTGTGTTCTGTGCTAAAGTTATTTTTCACTTTTTGAAGGCGGTTGTCTTTTCATTATAACATGTATCGCCAATCCGCCTGCCAAGCGTAGCGATTATGGCAAATCCCCCCCTTGGGGAGGCCTATGTCCAACAGTGGACGTGTTTAGGCTGCAATGATGATGATGATTACATGTATATTCCGATTTTATTCTTTTATATCAAGTAGATTACTAGATGTGTTATAATGTGGGATCCTCATCGGTATTTTATATTGCAGTGCCTTGTACACGTGCACTCTGTGGGATCGATATACGCAAAAGGCATACAACGCCCTCAAAGTTCAGTACAATAATGCCTTCAGAGTGTTGTTGGGGCTCCCACGTTACTGCAGTGCATCAGGAATGTTTGCCGAAGCACATACTGATGGTTGCAATACTGCGAAAGAGGATTGCATCACGGAATAATAAAAACAAGTGGAAGTGCCAGGCAGCCATCGAACGTGTGGCACAATTATGTGGAAATGATCAACATTGGTTCAGTCGCGATCAACTACTTGCTGCGACGTGACATATCGCACAATATTGCACGTAAGGAAAAAAAATACAACCATGCCTTATTGTGCAATTTTTACATGCAAAAATTATAGCAGGTCAAAGAATGTTTCTTGCAGAGGTAGGTATATCGTATCACCAAAAAGTATAAACTTTTATATATTTCAATATAATCGATTTTTATTGACAATACCATATTTTTACTTTGATGCGAACTAAAAACTACCTTATGTCCATTCACTAAAGTCTAAATTAGCTTGCTCGCTGTCTTGGCTGTAATCGTTTTACGTGGCATAAATTCTAGAAACTTCGACGCTACTCGTTTAGGGATGGGACACATTAATGCAAATAGTTCGTGTCGATAAAACAATAACATGTAAGTATGTTTTTAAAGTACTCACTTTTTTTTAATAAATAAAAGTACAAGCACTTTTTTTTAATAAATAAAAGTACAAGTTTGAAAGAATGAGTTTTAAAAACTTTATACCTATATTCTGACAAATAGTCATTCATTCGCGGTTAGACGTAGGCCTATAAATATGCATATACATGTTTATAGTTTATCTTCATATACAAAAAATCAGATGTCAAATATGTTTTTAAAAGACTGTCACGTATTTCAAAAAGATTTTGTCATGTCTAAAATAATGCGTCATTTCATTAGGACGACAATGAATTTCCTACATACAATCATATTACGGACTCAATGAAAGGTATCGCAGAAAAGTATGTCAATATACGCATACATCATTAATTAATAATCATTTTTGATCCATTATGTACATAATTTAAACACTGTAATTATATTTCTTACATTGTACAAATTATCGATAACTTGACCACATCTCTCATTGAATAGCAAAGTAGATAACAGTTGCATGCGAAAATTACATCTATTTATAGTAACAATAGATGTTATGTTAAGTAATTTGGTAACAGCGCTCTCTAGCGCCGAATAGCTGAACTCGTTGGACATTGCTCGAATTGGATTGTTAGATGGAAAAAATCCCTTTAGTGATTTTGACATGTAAAATAATAGCAACGTTCGTCAGTTGTGATACGTTTTAATTTCGAACAACAATACATAAGCTTATTTCGCTAAAGTTGCGTTTATAATTTGTAGCCAATTATATCATCGTTTTCTGTGTATTGCAATTGTACATTTTAATTTGCAAATGTGTGAGTTTGGCGACACTGGATCTAGTATTCAGTAAGACTAAGGGCACTTCCTCTTGTTTTTATTATTCCGTGGACTGCATCCATGATGCGCAGAGTGCGTGGAAGCGTCAACGATATTCTGAAGGTAATTAGTGACAAACCATGTTGCGCCATTATGGCGCATTGGGTGCATGTACATATGCATGTACCCGGTGTGTCAGACGAGTGCAACAGAAAATACATGAATTGAAATATTACTTTTGTTACTAACGTAGTTTTTAAGTTCTGTATTACTAACATCATATATGGATCAAGGTTTGAAATAAAATATTTTTTTTTTTTTTTTTTTTACAGTTAACCAAAAGTCTATGGTAACAATTTGCCTGAAAAAAAGAATCAGCTGCTCCATACATTACGTATGATTTTGTAGAGTTCATCATCTGCTTAGCCGTTCCCAACTATGTTTGTCGGCGTCCAGTTTAATCGGATGCAGCCGAATACCTACCAATGTTTTACATGGAGTGGAGCGACTGCCTATCTGTCCTCCACAACCCAGTTACTGGGTAACACGATACTCTTTGGCAAGACTGCTTGTCAGACTTTCTGGCTTCTGACTACCCATAACGACTGCCAAAGATCTATGAATGATAGCCAGGACCAACGGCTTTTCGTGGTTTCCGAGGCACGGAGGAAACTCGGCATGAAATGGATGATCAACCATCCACGGACCGACCGCGGCAAACGTAGCTTAACCATAGCCACGAGCTCCTCCGATAATTTTGTCGAGTTAACTTAACATAAATGTATGGATAAGCCGATTTTTTAATCCACGTTTTAAAAAAACCCTTATTAAATACAGGCATTAATGGTATAGTTAACACCCTACCTTAACAAAACCAGATCATGATATTTCTCCTTCCTGGTATATCTCGGGTTGGTTATGATCTGTGCTATTCTGACGTCTGTATCTGGGTTGAACTCCTTGCCGCCAATCTCTATGACGCCACCGCGGATTACGGCCGGTTGTATCCTGAAATTTTATTTAACATAACATCAGTTCTGTAATCGTCGAAGGGAAAGGATGATATTTACCTAACATACACCCACATATTACTTGTTATATGTCAAAGAAGCGAACCTATTACCGTTATTGTGTATTGATATTGATCCAAACTACAGGTACCTAAAGAAACGATCGAATAACACACACATGACAAATAACTGTCAGTTATTTTGTCTGTATGTATAGTCGCCTTACAATGAATACCTCATATTATATGCGAAAGACAACTTTACAGGAGGAAGAAAAAACTGTGCCCCTTAAAATTTTTATAACCACAGCCACAGACTAGAAAAAAAGAAGGACTCCGCGCCACGCATATCGAAAGTGAAGCACCTAAAGTACGCCGGACCGGACATATCGGTACGGTCGGTACTTTCAATATGCGTGGCGCGGAATCCTTTTTTTTTTAGTCCGTGACTATAATGTCAATAAGTATGTGTGCGTGAGGCATGTTTGTACAAACGGTCCGGCTTACTTAGGGTGCTTCACTTTCGATATCTGTGGCGCGGAGTCCTTCTTTTTCTAGTCCGTGACCACAGCTTTATTTTTTTACGCAAAATACGCGCAGAGCCGTGGAGTTGCGTACCAGCCCGTCATACTATTACTACTAACCACAGTTTTTTCAATTTTGTGTAGTGTTTAATTTGGATACGTCTTCAGATGCATAAAATACATTTTTCAGGTTATTACCGTAAAAGCGTAAAACGTCGAACGTCTTACGAAAACCACACAACTTTACTTGAGAGGTTTTCATAAAGAAAACTGGGTTTGCTAGTGGCAATTACAAGGTTATCAATGAAATAGGTACCTATTATAACTTAAAATAGTTTTTTTTTAATAAATCGTTTTAATTCATAGCCTTAAATTATAAATTAGAATCATAATTGACATTTAAAGAGTACGGTAAAATATCAATTATTTTTTTATTCATTCAACTAGCATCGATGCACACTCCCGAATTCATCGCGTTAGACTGACACCCGCGATTTTTTTACGAATTTCTCATTAACCGCCATTGTCCGCCATAGAAGGCGTTACAGGTTACAAATATTTTTTGTATGACATTTAGGCGGGTGCTGTGAGGTCGCTATTTCCAAAAAAACTGTCCAAAATTGCATTCCCGAGGTTTTCACTCTAAGGCGACGGAATGTATGTAATCCTTACCTATCTAAAGTGTCCACACAATGTGCAGCGCTCAGGACGTAAGTATGGGACAACACTGACCCGCCACAATCAAACTCATAGCCATCGCCTCGATCATATCCTAAGGCAACCTGGAATTAAAAATAAATAATTTATTAATTCTGCTCTTTAAAGACGTCATCTTAAAAGTACCCGTTTTGTAGGTATTATTTGGATTCGAAAGGGTAGAAGGGGCTTATTCTCTGGCTTGGCGCACGGACACTATAAATATAGGTACACGGATTCCATGACTCGGCCCCGAGGCAAATCATACCGACCGACTACCTACTTGCCGTCCCTATAATAAGGGCAGTAGTGAGTATTCAGCTGAAGAATAGGGCAATGAATGCTTAAATGTACGCACGATGATATTACATACTTCCATGCATTGAGAGGTCATTAGAATAGAATAGAATAGAATAGTTCTTTATTTGCAATGAGAGTAGGTATATGTTACAGATGTTTAGTTTTTTTTGTTTACTGGAAATGTACATATAGCTTGATTACCTACCGTCATGTGGCGGTGTTAATATATACCTATGTAGTTTTAGCTCAGTGGTTCTTAACCAGTACCTAGTCCACGGACCAATGGTGCTCCCCGGAAGCACCAGAAGTGTTTCGCGACGTCATCATATTTTATTAACGGAGTCGAAGACGCGGCTTGGGCGCAGGGTACACAAAACTGTGAATCGACGTCGACGCGATAATGAACACGCATTTTCCTAATAGAATACTTAGGTACTCTTGATTTCGAATTATTTTTTACAAAATAGAACCGCGACCCTTTTAAAATATTTGCGGGTACCTACTTAAATAATATAATACTCAATATTATGTTTCATTTCATACACATTTATTTTGTTAACTATTTATTGTAAACTAGTGTTAGATATTATTGCGCATTACGCATTATAACATTTACCTGCTTACATTGCAAACGAGGTTTAATAAACAATAACAGCAGCTTGGTACAAAATGACTCGCGCATACAGGGTATCGCAGCATGAACTTTGACTTATTATATAGATAATAAAAAGATCCACAACGGAATACCTACCTAACTAGCAAAAATATCATTCGCTAACTGCAGTTCTGTTTGTTGTTCTATTTAAGTAGTACCTAATAATATCATTGAGTACCTACCTATTTTATACCTATATCATAATCTCATGTACTTTTTGTGCAGTTTAATAATAAACCCTTAACCACTGATGTGTCGTATCGTAACACTATCACTAACGTACGTACCTACGAATGGCATTCGTCTGTATTATCAGACCTTTGTTGCATAAAGTCAATTACTTAGTAGTGTTAATGAACTTATTGTAGGTTAAATATTCATATATAAGATGTTAATGTAAATAAAATATTAAAAATACTTACCTATAAAAAAATATTTATTAATCAACATAACTAACCCAAAAAACAAATAATTTTGTAAAATCTACTTAACAATACTCCTTTTTTAATCATTGTTTTATTACGCAAATACACTCGGCGTCACAAAAATCGCACCTCTTTAAGAATTCCCTTCAAAGTCATTTTAACCCTATTAATCAATGGTATACATATGACTATAAGGTATAATTGGAAAGGCAATTTATTTAAATTTCAGAATAAATCAATGGATTTGGTTTTTTGTTTACCAGGGAATAAAAAAAAGCAAGCTAATGCAAATGATTAAAAAGTTAAATTTTATTTTATCAGCAAAAATTACAACAAAGTCCTTAAAACTAACTTAAAACCTAGTGTTACCCCCCCTAGCCCTGATGACTGCTTCCATGCGTTCTCTCATGGACCTTATTAATGTGACAACAGTCTCTTGTGGAATGTTGTCCCATTCTGCAACGACGGCATCTTGAAGGTCTTGGAGAGTGGTAGGGGCAGGATTTCGTGCCCGTACTCGCCGTTTCAGTTCATCCCAAAGGTGCTCAATAGGGTTCAGGTCTGGACTTCGCGCCGGCCAGCGCATAACAGGGATGCCAACTTCTTGCAGGTAGTCTCTTACAATTAAAGCGGTGTGACAACGGGCGTTATCGTGCATTAACGTGAACCCACTGCCAACAAAACCCGCATAAGGGACAACCTGCTCCTCTAAGATCTCTGTTATGTACCGAGCAGCAGTCAGCGACCCTTGCCCGCGAGCACTTCCAGTCCGAGAAACACACACAAGGTTCGTTTTACCGTCGATTGACATGCCGCCCCAGAACATGCACGAGCCACCCCCGTATTCCACTGTGTCTTGAATACAGGCTTGTGCGAATCGTTCCCCTTGCCTCCTATACACTCTTCGACGCCTGTCGTTGCAGAAAAGACACACCCTCGTCTCATCCGAGAAGAGCACAGCCCTCCATTGGTCTATTGTCCAATCCACATGGTCACGGGCAAATTGCAACCGGTCTCTCCTATGCTGTGCAGTCAATTTGGGCCCTGTAGCAGCCCTATGAGCTGCAATTTTCTTCTCCCGCATTCTTCTTCTAATCGTGGAGACGCTTACAGATGTTCTGCGAGCTGATCGCAGTTGTTGTTGCAATTTAACAGCATTGGAGAACCGATTACGTAAAGACGTCGAAACAATGAAGCGATCGTCTCTTTCGGATGTGCACCGTTGTCTTCCAGATCCACGTCTTCGGATATAGCCACCAGTCTCTTGGAAACGTTGGAACACTCGTCGAACGGCAAAACGACTCAAGTTCAGTTGCCGAGCAACATCACATTGCCGCATCCCTGATTGCAGTAGTGCAATGACTTGAGCGGCTTCATCTGCAGTGGTATCCATCTTCTGGGGTATTTTTCTTGCTGTAGCTGTTCACGTGTGTTCACTTCAAAGGTTGAATAGCGAATGACCCACATTTAACCCGGGTCGCCCGTTTTATACCCTTGTAGGGAGGTGCAATTAGTGGCCGTTGTAATGCGTATTTTGACAACATTTTTTTTAACGTTACGTGCTAATGAGATCTGTTGTGTTTAGGAATTCTAACTGTTGTTAATTTAAAGGTCGTTAAACATACTTTTAATTGATACCAATATTAATTGGGTTTAATGTATTCGTTACTGGCGGGACATGTTTTAAACTTATTTTCGAAAAGGTGCGATTTTTGTGACGCCGAGTGTAGAATGGTATTTATGAGAATAAAATGCCATTACCACCAAATCCATTATCTAGGCACTTTTTAACGGCAGTTATTGCTGGTCGGATTTCACCACAGCAAACAGATCGGCTGACCGCAAATTGTGCACCCGTAATTGGTTCTACCGTAGAACGTAGACCTTCTACGTCATTTCTGCTTGAAACACATGTCGATACATTTAGGCTCAAAGGGCGTACTGGTGGATACGTCCTTTGCGTCACCCTTAAAATAAGTAAAACATGTAGGTTACGCTAAAAAAAAAGCTCCTGTAGGTACAAACAACTAAGGTTGTAATACTTGTAATGGAAATGTGTACACTTCTATTACAACTAATCATTTGTGATGTAAATCACAATCATATTTATATTTTACGGTGTAAAGAGAAACATACGGTGTTATTGATGGTTCTGGTATTTCTTACCAATGATTTTAACTTGAAGTCGGTTAAAAATATTATTCAAAGGAGGAGGTTCTCAATATACTTTTTAGGGTTCTGTAGCCAAAGGGTAAAAACGGGACCCTATTACTAAGACTCCACTGTCCGCCCGTCTGTCTGTCTGTCTGTCACCAGGCTGTATCTCATGAACCGTGATAGCTAGACAGTTGAAATTTTCACAGATAATGTATTTCTGTTGCTGCTATAACAACAAAATAAAATACTTAAATATTTATATCAGCAAAAAAACGGCAAAATATCACGTTTGTTGTATAGGCGGGCGCCTATACAACAAACGTGATATTTTGCCGTTTTTTGCTCGATGTCCAATGTTGTATAGATAATGGTACGGAACAGAACCCTTCGTAATCGTGCGTGAGTACGACTCGCACTTTTTATGTTGACTACGCTACGCTACTGCGCTACTTCCCATATAAATTTTATGAAAATATTCCGCCTCTTAGGGTGCCTATTTTGGTGTTACCGTTTCTTAATTAATTTAGATGTTACGAAGTAGACACAAAAACCGAAAAAAAACATTGGTTTTGAAGTGAAATTACTATAAAGACGCGCTATACTGACTATAAAGAAACGCTTTTTTTCTGTCACGAAAAAGCGTTACGGCC
Source organism: Charanyca ferruginea (assembly GCA_947361185.1). Taxonomy (NCBI): domain Eukaryota; kingdom Metazoa; phylum Arthropoda; class Insecta; order Lepidoptera; family Noctuidae; genus Charanyca; species Charanyca ferruginea. Next base: position 11,184,320 of record OX376070.1, read on the forward strand.
GCGTAGAGGGGGTAGTAGACGATATATCGCGTGGTAAGAGGCAGCAGCGGTGAAGTTTCTTTTCTACCACACCCGCGACACTCCATAGAAACGAAACGATATAATTGCCTACACTAATACTAAAATAATAGACTATACAGATACGTGCGTGAGTGTGCGTGTTTACGCGCCGCGCGAACAAAAACGCAATTTCCAGAGCCAGTCGATCGACGCGGGGAGAGGTGAGGAACGGTTTCAGAGGGAGGCGGAGCGTGTCGCTACTGTACGGTAGTACTAATACTTATACTGTGCTTCTACTATGTGTCCCGGCACACATTTTTTTTTGAAGATAACCGCATTCAATAATTATATATATTTTGCCCAGCAGGTCGTTTCACTAGTTAGTTAGAGCTTTATCTGGGTTGTATAAGGCAAGCATGGATTATATTTGATAGATTACGGGATATACAACCAAATCTTTCATTTTATTTACCTGTTATGACTTTTGAAGTCACGAGAAACTAAATATTGTTCATTTACGGCACAATTTAAAATAAAACTGTATTTGCGATGTGAAAAATTGTGGGTTGTATAAACCATTTTTTACGAATTTCGGGATTTTAAACCGATCGAAAGAGAACGTAAAACTAAGTATGATTGCATTATTCTCTCATTTTTGCCAAAATGGTGGTTACGCCCTTTGAGCCTAAAGGTATCGATGTAGCAATTCTTCCAAATTTCATCACCGGCAAATCTGAATGGCAGATTGACTCTTTCTACAGAGTTCGTTGAGTGGGCAAAATGTGACCATGGAAAGTCATCATCTGAGGGGTCTTCAAGATTAATTTGAAGAGTCGCTGGTGTTGTTGTGAATTTTCTTCTTTTTCCGAAGCATTTCCGAAGAATTACGCCGGTTACGATTAATTTTATCTACAAAAGAAACGGAAACGGAAACTCCATAAGTTACACTAACACTGACCATACGAATGTGATTCGTCAGGTTCTCTAACTTACCTGTTTAGACGTGCGCCGCGTGTCCACTTTCCCCCGCTGCTCACGCGTCACTTGCGACTAGGAAACTACTAAAAGTGACAATCACGTATTCCTACGCAAAACGCAGTTAAACGAATAACTATTTCGCTGACGATGACGAATGACATTTGTACGTCAGTGGTTAAGAAGTCCCTTCCCAATCGGTCTAACCGCGAGCCATGATTGATTTTTCTTTGTTTCATCCAACGCAATGTACGAAAACAAACGAGTGAGTGGGAACGCGATAACACTGCACGAAAACTGGAGTGCGGAGATTTTACAAAACTTGTTCCAGGAAACGCGTGTTTTAAAAAAGCATTTTTACCAAAAACTTCTACCTACTTAAGGTAGAAGTTTTTGGTAAAAATGTTTGTAATTTAGAATCTCCATTATTGTGCGTTTCTATGAAGTTGTGCATTATAAACGGCCAAAACTAAGTGTGCGTTTCGACCGCGCGGCCACGGTAATATTTCGAAAAAAAAAAACTATTCCAATATTATGTAATATTTTGTACAAGCTGATTCCCAAAACCATACATTTGTCGAAGTTATGGTTAAAAAGTTATAAGGGTTTGAACGTGGCCGCGCCATTGAAACGCGGAGAACCGCGCGGCCACGGAGATCTTTAAAACTAAGCATAGCAGAGACCTGAAATTCAGGTAAATAACAGATTGAATTTGTAAAAAAAATGTCAAAATACGAAAAAAATCCTAGGTTTATATTTTAGGAGCTGCAAGACAAAAACCCCATGGCCGCGCCATTGAAACGGTGAATAACACGCTAGCGCCGATATCACGCTGAAAATGCATCGCAGACGTCTGAAATTCATTGTAAAATCTTGATTGGAATTTGTCGAAAATGGAAAAATATACAAAAAATACCTCGGTATATATTTTAGGATCTGTGAGACTAAAACCCCATGGCCGCGCCATTGAAACGGTGGAAAACACGTTATCGCTGATATCTCGCTGTAAAAGCATCGCAGAGGTCTGAAGTTTTTTGTAATACTAGATTTGATTTGTCGAACAAGAAAAAAAAAAACAAAAATACCTAGGTTTATATTTCAGGAGCAGTCGTGCGGTATCGCGTAAAAATAAGTTTTGATTATCTGTCGAAAAAAGTAAGTATCAACGAGATCTTTTTCTGTAAACAACACATTAATAAGTACAGTTATAGTTTTTGTACATTTTTCTCGCTAGCGCCGATATCACGCTGAAAATGCATCGCAGACGTCGAAACGCACACAAAACTAAATTTAGTGTTGCCATTTTATATTTATTGTGCCAAGTGACAGTAAGTACTTAAAGCATTTAAAGTATTGTAATCAGTTTTAGTTTGTTATTACAATTAAACGGAGTAAGTAAATGAATACAGTTTATTTCCAAGTGTAGGTTTCTTGCAGGTATGTAAAAATACTGTGGTATAAAAATAAATCAATTAGTTTCGATTAATAACTAGCAAAAATACTAGTAACCCAAATCTAAAAATAATTGCTTGGTAATTGACACAGAGTCATAGACAGATCTGTGCATAGAGTAAAAACGATGTGATCGATGTATACATGTAGTAGATACCTATTGTATACATAAGGTAAGGCCAAAGAGTATTTATAACCACTGGGATTACCAACCTTAAACAATATTTTTCAAGACATTTCATTCTGAATTAACTAGGTAAAGAAAATACTAATGCGATATTGCCTTTTTACTTCCTCAATTTGGAATATAAAAGTTACCATAGACATAACCTACAAAAGTTCATGACTGAATATCTATTATTCTCGGCCTTCTTGAACAAAAAATCTTGCACAAACTAATTCAGAAGATGATGCTGAATTAAATAAGATTTTTTCATTTAAAGACGTAGGAATTTAATCTCAACTAAAACAATGTATGGGTGGCTGCCATTGTTCTTTGTTATAACGCCATCCGACGCCCGCCGTAATCATAATGTACGAGCGTTTGTATGTGAGCTATGACGGGTTGGCCGCCCTTAAGGGTAAAAAATATAGGTATCTTTACATTGTATAAAACAAAGTCGCTCCCGCTGTCTGTACGCTTAGATCTTTTAAACTACCCAACGGATTTTAAAACGGATTTCATCAGTAGATAGTGTGATTCAAGAGGAAGGTTTATACGTAGGTATACGTACGTATACCTAGTTTGATCTACATTGCACCTGTACAAGCCGGAGCAGGTCGCTAGTAGGTACAGTCAGCAACGAAAGTCCATGAACAGATACTAATTTACGAAACACCAGAACACTAAAACTGACCATAAATCCCTTCCCAGAATAGAGTACAAAATAAGGTTGTCATTTCAATGATACATAAGTTGGTAACTATCATTTTGCCGTAAGTCGCTAAACACCATTACAGCATAAGTCGGTAACTTTAATTTAGCCGTAAGTCGCTAAACATCATTACAGCATAAGTCGGTAACTATCATTTTTCCGTAAGTCGCTAAACATGTTATGCGCGAGTTTTTTAACTTGATAGTGCACGAGTTGTTGAATCTTATAATTGAACACATGATAGGTACTACATAATACACCATTACTGTAGTGTTTACACCACTTTTAGTTAATATGTATATTGTAGCTGTTTATTGTCCCTTTAAATGAAATTAATATAATAAAAAAAGTTACTCCTTATAACATCAGCCAGTGAAAGTCCTGTCAAAATCTGGTGCTGGTCTGATTGGCTGGAACTAACAGACAGGGAGACAACAAGTTAAAAGAATATTTTCTTGTTATAAGTACCGTATATACTTTCATATGCATTTAAAAAAAAGAGTTTATTTTGAAATTACAAACAGACACTTCAATTTTATTTATTTGTTATTATTTGTTTAATATAAACAAATAATCATTTAATCATTAATTGCTTATAATAATATAATAATGCTAAGTCATACATATAATGTATTTCGTCTCAATAATATTGTTTATTTATTTACTAAAGTAAAAAGTAAATCACAAACGAACTTTGTAAACAACTAAACCGATAGTCGACCGTCAATTTGGCCTGTAACTTTAAATTTATTTGAACTTGTGACATACAACAAATGATATGAATTTTAATGAGCACAAGACTTACCGAAACTCCTAGATCTAAAGCAATTTCCGTAATTGTAGAACCTTGTTCTTTTAACAAAACAATCGGCGTTCATGATCACCAATATGTGCGTTATAAGGCATTATGGATCGACTTATTTATCCTCTTGAATATTGCAATAATATAGATAAGCGATTAATTGTAATCATTATAATCTGTTTTATGAAAACACAGTATAGATGACTCGGTGACTCGGTAGGAACTGGATGGTCAAGTATCAAACAAAACAAATGATTGAAGGGAAGTCAAAATTATTGTTTTTTTCACCTAGAAACGTTACTCAGTTTTCATTTATTGTTTAGAAAAACAAGATCGCATGTAAACATTATATATCGTAAACTCGTATTTGTTTTTTTTTATATTGTAATATTACTGTACAATATATTTGTATGTTCTTAATTTATTATGTGTGTAGTGCCTATCCATTATTGATATTTGTTTTATACTAGAAATAAATAAATATTGTCCTAGTTTTTATTTTCATTAAATATCGATATTATTATTATTAAAATTATGTTTAATTTATATTCTGAAGTAGTAGCTGTGTTTATTCGGCAATGTTTTGATTATGAAAATAATGCGGTGCGCTGCGCTTCGCCAGATAGTGAGTTGGAGCAAACGGGTTTAACGAACAGGAAATGTAGGAAACTAGCTATGCTCAGCGATTTTTGTATTTATTACGGATCATACAATTTTGTCGGTAGTAATGTATAGTAATGAATGGTGTAACTGAGTTCAGCGACTTTTGTAGTTCAATTATGATGAGTTTGTTTTATAATTTACTTTAGTCAATAACTTATGCTAAATAATAATGATTAGGAAATATTGGAAACAAATTATGTTCAACGACTTCTGTTGCTGACTGTACCTACTAAATAGCTTTTTATATAAGTAGGTACCTACTCCTACTACTTGTACCTACTCCTACTACTTTCGATCGAAACGGAAACTCGTGTAGCCGAGCGCGGTATCTACAGCTGCTGCTATAGTCAGATAAAACGAACAATCTTAAGTGCAGTCATATTTTAAACCTATATATATTATTATATGTCTCATTAAGTTCATACGATGTACTGAAGGTTCTGCAGTGCAGTAAGTAATTAGGCTGAAAACACGAAGCAAATAATTGCGCTACAGATAATTATGGACTACATACGTACTACATATTCGATTATAACCGTGTATTTTCTTATTCATGTTTGGAGTAAAGGTACCTTTTATGGTTTTCACTACAAACTACGAAAGTCCTTAGGACTCTCCGACCCTTTAGCAAGTGCCGCGCTTTACAAGAGATAATAAGTGCCTTGAGTCCTGTTTCCACACTGAGGTTGGATCCAAAACGAAGAATGATAAGAAACATCAGAAATAACAATTGGTTCCTGGCGTATTCAATGTGTAAATGATGAATATGTCATTAGCTCTGCACCACAAATTAATTAAAACTTAATTAAGTAACAGAAGTACGTCATTGGAATTTAGCTCATAAATCCGATTTGTCATTTAAATAACCAGAACAGTATTAGCGTTGCATATGCATGCATATGTACCTACCTATTATTCTCTACTGTTAGTTCTTTTTAATAACACAAAGAACTTGTTGTGTCGAAACAGGATTGACATCACCTGCTATCACTATCAAATAACAACAATTATAAAAGGAACAGGTTTTTTAACGAAAAAGATTTCTGTAAAGAGAACAACAATGACTAAGTATAGTATACTTACCTATAAGACATGATTAAGTACTAAAATCATCAATAATAATTATGTACAAGGAAAAAATGTATACTATACCATATGCGGAAATTCCCCTAGTGATGCTGTTTCACCACCCAAAATATATAAGCCCAATGGAGGAATACTGGATGCTGTGATTTTCTGGCATTCTAAAATATTAAGTGTATTATTTAGTACAGACATACACTTTAAAACAAAGCTCTAGAACACGTCCAATTTATGCTTGCAAGTGGAACCCACAACAAGAATAATATTCAAGCAATCATATCCGTCTGTCATCTGTCTTAGTGTTCTAATAAAGGCATTTCATTAATAGACATAACAAAATGCTTACCTCTCTCTGCAATTCTATCAGCTCTCATCCTATTTTCATCTCCTCCTAAAAAATTGATTAGTTTATTAAACAAGGTATCATATTTAAATTATGATACATAAAAAATTATGAATGATTTGGGTGGTTAAGTTTACAAAATTTTCTTACCAAATTTATTAGTGGCATGAGGGCAACATACCACTTCTTCAAATCCATCAAAACCACACCTTTCAAATTTATGGAAGTTCTTTTTCCTGATTTCTCTGCAAAAGTATATCTTGAAAATTATATATGATCTACACAAATAAATAAAATTGAAGTGTGTGTTATTAATGTAAAAATAACAGCTTTTACTGAATGCATTTGATTGTTTGCACGGTACTACTAACAAATAATCTATTTTTAACATTTTTATCAGTCTGTCTGTCAATCAACTCTAATATCCAAAACGGCTGGTCCGATTTCGACGGGACTTTCACTGGCAGATAGCTGATGATATCAGGAGTAACTTAAGCTACCTTTATTTTAGAATAAAAATTGGTTGGTTCCATGCAAAAAAATTAAAACCCCACAGATAACCAAAATTCACACGGAACATTAGTCAGAACACAGCCGGCAACAGCTAGTTTTTTTTATATTACACAATATATGGATATCATAAAAGATTGAATGCATTTCTGCATCTATTATTTGGACATCTGCATCCACACCCACAAGAAACAATGCGGATGTTCATGTAGATGCAGATGTAGCACAGGTCGCGACAAGAAAGAAAATAGATAGGGTCAGTGACTGGCGAGTGTCATTGACCAACAGAAGCGAGGAACATCTGATCGAAATCCTCGATCATTGACATCTGACGCGTTTGTTATTGTGTATCATTAGTTTCAGACACCAGAAAATAGTAGCTCTGAAGCCATGCTCGAAAGGGAGTGTCTTACTTATTGTAAAGGGTCAGCATAAAATGAAAATCCTCTTAAATGGTGGACCATTCATTGAGAAGAATTAAAACTATTATCACCAAGAACACACTGATTATTATTCACACCACCAGCCAGTGTTCCTATAGAACAATTGTTCTGTAGTGTGTAGATTCAATTTATGAAACCCTGCATACGAACAGACTTGACCCCAAAAAGGCAGCAATGTTACTTATAATTAAATATAAAAGTTCAAATTTTTAACTTTACTGACTAAATCTATACTAATATTATAAAGCTGTAGAGTTTGTTTGTTTGTTAGGTTGAACGCGCTGAATCTCAGTATGTACTGGTTCGAATTGAAAAATTCTTTTTGTGTTGGATAATCCATTTATCGAGGAAGACTTTAGGCCCATGCGAAGCCGGGTGGGGTCGCTATATTTTATATGAATATAAAAAATATTATCTTATTATTTTATTTCTCCACCCTCACAGCTGGAAGTGGATGTGAGTACTCAAGTATCCGCATCCCAGATGTGCAAAAAATTTGCAAGATCCCGGCACCTATCCAGTGAATTACACTTACATGAGTGCTGCTTCACACTTGGAAACTTTAGCACAAGTACCTTCCAGTGTAGGGTCATTGGTCATGCAGCTCTCGCCAACTACAACATTTCAAACATTAAAAATAATTGTTCCTACCATGAAATCAATTGACACCTCATTAAAATTGTAATTGAACACATTTCCAATTTAGCTTAGTAATATCAAGTACAATAATTTACTGTTGTTCTTACAGCAAATTAAGCTATTACAAAGCAAACTACATGTTCTAATATGTTCTTTCGAATATTTTTGTTTTCAAATTTAAGTATTACATATTTAGGTACATAAGTACCTGACAAGAGCTAAATTTATGAACATGATAACAAGAATAACTTAACTTAAAACTTATAGTAAGCAAAGCACTGATTGAGTAATATAATTTAGGACCATTATTTTAAGTAAGGCAGAGATAATGTTTTAATAAATGATGATCATTATCTTTAGCCGAAAGATGTTAACTTCTGGAAATAGTGCTTGTCTAAAGGTTACCACAAAGACGAGTCAGGATATAATTGACTATTAAGTTTGGCTGGTTTTATTCTCACAATACAAAAAATAATTACATTATTAGGGTACAATACTTGTTTTCTAAACAAGGTAACACTTAATCTTACCATCTTCTGAGATCGCAAAATGTAATAATATTATATTTAAAACAATCAATAGCTTCAGCCACATCCTGACTAATTGAACAATACACTGAATTTATTTTTTCCTTCTCACTGGCACAAGCAGTCTTCTTCAAAACCGGTTTAATATTTTCAAATAAAACTTTTCCTTATCCGATTAACTGTCGAAAGATACCGTAATTTTAAGGCAATACACTAAAATCAAGTGCTCAAGAGTAATTATAATACTTAGCACCTAATTTACAGTATCATGTTGGAAATAAATGCATTTAACTTTTCAAATAAAAACCGGTCAAACGAAAAGTTTGTAGATGCAAGAGCAACAGCTAAATACATAATGCTTTTGAAGTTTTGATAATACCACCAAGATCAACTAAAACTTTTCGACTTTGACAGTTTTGACATTGACAATCAAAGTCCCCCAACCACGAAGCCATGAAGATATAGGTATAAATGGAGCCAACACTTGGAACAAAAACTTGAAACCAACTGTGGGCTGATACTCTCTTTCTGATTGCATACATAAGAACGAGACAGTGATATGTGTTTTCTTTATCTTATGTATGCATTCAAAAAGAGAGCGTCTGCCCACAGTTGGTTTCAATTAGGTATTTAGAGTGTTGCCTCCACTTTTATCTATAAACTTCTTGCACGAAGCCTAGTGTCCGTCTCACGAAAGAAGTATCGCAGACGCGGCGCTACAATCATGTCACGGAATGTTGTTAACTCCACTGTTTAATAAGACTCCCCAAAAATTCAACTTTACAACTGATTTCATATAAATGATATTTCAAATTGAATTTTTGGTTCGTGCCGATTTTATTATTTTTAATAATTAAATTAATATTCATTAAAATAGAAAATGATATTGACTTACTACTTATATTTTGCAAACTTTGTTTGTTTTAATAACCACAATATAGAGCGGTCGAACCATAAAATGTTTGTAATATTAGAGTAAATGATGTAAAAAAATATAATAAAAATACATTTTAAATTTTAATTGCATAATTATGGTTATCGATTGGGTTTATTCCAGACTTATCACTATCCGAATCATCTACATGTCACGTTCGTGCCTGCCTAGCACACAATTACGTACCACTTGCATGGCGAGAGGTGAAAGTTATTTTCATCCCTAAACCAGGCAAAAAGGACTACACACAGCCCAAAGCGTACAGGCCAATAAGCCTGACATCATTCCTACTGAAAACCCTTGAGAGACTCTGCGACCGACACATCCGGGACGGACCTCTCCGGAGGCTGCCACTACACAAGCAGCAACACGCCTACTCCACAGGGAAATCAACGGAATCAGCACTGCACAGTGTGATCTCCAAGATCGAATGTGCGGTAGACCACAAATGTTCCTCACTAGCGGCTTTTATTGATATAGAAGGCGCTTTTGACAAAACCATATTCCACAGCATCAACGCAGGTCTCGAGGAACACGGTGTGGACTGGACCCTGCGAGGATGGATCACCAACATGCTCAGACTAAGAGCCGTACAAGTCACGGTGAATGATACCACAAGAGCCATTGTGGCGAAGGGATGCCCGCAGGGAGGCGTGCTCTCACCACTCTTATGGAATCTCGTAGTAGATAGCCTCATAAGGCGCCTAAATGACAGGGGATATTTCACAGTGGGTTACGCTGATGATATAACCATTATAATAAACGGCACACATGAAAACACATTATGCAACCTTATGCGCCAAGCCTTGAAGATAGTAGAGGACTGGTGCAAGGAGTACAAATTAGCAGTGAACCCTACTAAAACCGAACTCGTCCTTTTCACAAAGAAAAGGAAGCTGGCAACTCTACAGTTACCACACTTCTTTGGAACTACGTTAAGCCTATCGGCTGAATCCAAATACCTGGGCATATATTTGGACAAACAGCTGACCTGGGCAAGACACACTGACTACATCACCACAAAAGCCAGCATAGCCCTATGGCAATGCAAAAGACTGCTTGGCAGGAATTGGGGCTTAAGCCCCAAAATCACCTACTGGCTATACACCACAGTCATCAGACCAATTGTCACATACGGCTCCCTAGTTTGGTGGCCCAGGACCAATCTGAGCACAGCCCAGAAGGAACTCGAGAAACTACAAAGATTAGCCTGCGTGGCGATCACCGGCAGTATGAGAACGTCACCCACTGCCGCCTTACAGGCGATGCTAGGACTGCCACCCCTAAATCTCGTCGTGAGAGAGGAAGCGACCCTAGCGGCTTTCAGGCTCGATATATCCGGCACCCTAAGCAAAGACTCCCGAATCAAACATACACGGATAAAAGAGGAAGCAATCAAACGACAGCCCATGATGGCATCACCCAACGACAGAACCCTGAAAATACACTGTTTCCAGAAACACTACAACATAGAGCTTACAGCGGAGCTGTGTGACTACTCAGGCCCAGATGAGCTAAGGATCTATACAGATGGATCAAAAACCGACCTCGGCACCGGAGTCGGGGTTTTCTCTGAAGACCTAAACATTAAAATATCTAGGCCCTTAGGAATACTAAACACTGTCTACCAAGCAGAATGCGTAGGCATCATCCAGGCAGCACACGCCATTGAGGCCAGGGAAGTCACGGATACGCATATCCGTATACTCTCCGATAGTGCCTCAGTCCTTCAATCCTTAGAGAGAAACCAGATCACGTCGAGACTAATACTAGAATGTCATAATGCACTGGAACGCATTACAGAACCAAACCGCAATACAGTGACACTACAATGGATCAAAGGACACAGTGGTTCACTAGGTAACGATGCGGCCGACGAACTTGCCAGAAGGGGTTCCAGCACAAAAGCCTTCGGACCCGAACCCATTGTGCCCATTCCGTTCAATCGGTTGAGAAGTTGGTTAAGAGATTACACACAAACACAAGCGGAGAAATGGTGGACCTCGACACCAGGGTGCAGGCAGTCCAAGGAGGCTATGCCATCCCTGGATACAAAGCTGACCAAGCGCCTTCTGCACCTGGACAGAGACAGCCTGCGACTGGTGGCGGGGACCATCACCGGACACTGCTCATTGAATAAGCACTTTCACACACTAGGTATCACTGATAGTCCTCTGTGCAGGGCCTGCATGGAGGCGGAAGAAACGGTGGCGCATGTGCTCCTTGAGTGCACTGGCGTCACCCAGATCCGCAGGGAGACCCTTTTAATATGTTTTTTTTTTTTTTTTTTTTAATATGTGGGAACATTTTCACACACGGCCATCTGACCCCAAACTAGGGAGACCCTGTACTATGGGTGTCAGACAGCTGATATACATACACAAATACATTTTTTTTTTTGTAAATACATACATATTATATAGATAAACAACACCCAGACACAAGGCAAACACAAGTGCTCATCACACAAATGTTTACCCTGGGCGGGAATCGAACCCGCAACACGCTGCGCAGCAGTCGATCGCTCAGCCACTGCGCCAACCGTGTCGTCTAAAACCCTTGGAACGCCAAACTCCCTTGCGGACGCACTGAGAAGACTGGGAAGATTGATCTGCTTCTGGAGGGAGGGAGCGGCCGATTACTCCAACCAGCCCATGGTTGGAGTAATCGGCCGCTATGGCTCACGTACAATGGTCCATTTTAAGAACTAAGTGCGGAAACCGAACCCCCCTAACATAGAACATAGAACACTGTCGTGATCAGACTCGGTTTCGCTATCGCTTGCTGTAGATATTATGAAGCGGTCCATTTCTTCATCTATCAGCCCGTCGTTTCTAAAATATTCATCTTCTAGATGCCTACATGTTTGCATTGTTTTAACCAATCTTCTGCTGTCACGCTTGCAAACGAACCTTCCGTCAATTTAACAATTGTTTTCGTGTCTTGATCAACATTTTTTTCTGCCACGCGTCTTTTCACAAGGCTCCATATTTTTCGATCGGGTTCAAATCGCAATGATAAGGTGGGAGTCTTAAAACTTCATAGTTGTGACTTTTTAATAGTTCATCTAAGACGTAAGTTGGTTGTCCTTTATTTTGTTTAATTATACCGAACAAAATGGCTTTTGTCCAGCTCTCTTCAAAATATATACATTTTTCTTGCAACCACTTTTGCATTATCAGCTTTTAAGCTTGACATGGTTTGTTCTTTATTTATTTTTGGCATGGTATGTGTTGTGGATATACGTTTCATATAAAAACACCACAGGTCTATTTTCGACGGTTAGATTTTTTCGATATATCTAGCGCGCCAAACAGTGATATCATAGTGCTGCATTAGTATTTTCCTTTTAGACTGGCATCGTTTGTATTTAAATCCAATGCATTGCAATATCCTATGAAGTGTGGCCCTTCCTTCAAAATTAATAATAGGTTGTGGAAAAAGTATTTTCGCATTATAGTATGTATAAACTTGTAATAAAATCTCTTTGGCTATACTATTTGTATCTGGCTGGTTTTGGTATCATTGAAAGTTTAAATTTAAAAAAACATAATTCCAAATTCAAATTAGGAAAATGTGTGATTTGTATTTGTTTTTCGTACTGTCAAGATGAGTGAACGTAATGAAGGAAATACGATACATTTGAAAATTTTACTACAAAAAAGGTATAAATGCAACGCAAGCCGCGATAAAAATTTGCGATGTTTATAGACCTAGTGCAGTGTCTGTGAGAGTAGCACAAATTTGGTTTAAGCGTTTTCAATCCGGAAATTTTGATGTCAAAGATGCACGTCGCTCTGGTCGCCCTATTACGGATAAAATGGATGCCATTTTTGAAAAAGTGGAGCAAGATCGGCATAGTTACGACGTAGCTGAAGAACTAACGAGTACATTACGTAACTGCCGATTAGAATTTTGCGACGCTGCCTTTGTGCTGACTATCACACTATCTGTTGATTGAGATAGATTCGACTTACATTTAAGTTTTAATTGATCAATGTGCCTATGTATCTCTGTGCCATCTAATAATCTTATTTGATAATTTGTAGTACCCAAGCGCTCGATTACCGTACCACTTACCCACCTCCTTAAACCTTGATACACGCGGCACCAGACCACGTCCCCCACCCGCAGCACGCGATGTCCCCCGCCCGCTGCGCTCTGCTGCCTTTGCTGCACATCAGCCACCTGTTTCTCGCGCGAAGGTTTAAGTCGGTCTAACCGTGTTCTTAATGTTCTACCTTGTAATATTTGTGATGGCGTTTCTTTTGTGGTACTATGTTCAGTAGTTCTATAGACTAGTAAAAACCGCTGAAGCGCAAGTTTTACATCCAGATTCTGTATAATAGCTTTTTTAATTACTCTTTTGCACTGTTTGACTGCGTTTTCCGCCAAACCGTTAGACGCCGGGTGGTACGGTGCTGAAAATACATGATCAACCCCATTATTTTCTAAAAATGCATGAAACTCTTCACTACTAATGGGAGGGCCGTTATCGGAGACTAATCTAATTGTTTAGGTATGCCAAAACGTGACCAAATTTCCCTAATTTTACGTATGATTGCTTGTGCCGTAGTCGAAACGACCGGACACGCTTCTATCCATTTCGACGTAGCATCAACCATTATTAAATATTTGTGACCGTGAATTGGCCCTAAAAAATCGACGTGCAATCTAGTCCATGGCCGAGTCGGCCAGGTCCAAGGCTGTGGTGTATGGTGTATCGGAGCCTCGGCCAGTTCTGCGCAGACCGTACAGTTTCGACACAGGTTTTCCAACATTTCATCAATCCCTGGCCACCACACATAACTTCTAGCTATGCATTTGGTCTTAATTATTCCCATATGTGTATCATGCAGCTCCTGTAAGACCCTGTCTTGACAAGACTTTCGAACAATTAACCTATGACCCCACATAAGACAACCTAATTCGGTGTATATTTCTGAACGCCTATTAAAATACGGTCTAAGTTCTTTTATCTCAACTTCCTTTGGCCAACCATCCCTTTTTTTTTTTTTTTTTTTTTTTTTTTTGGTACGGGGTGGAAAATCCTCATGGATGTCCTCCGCCCTGGGGCGGGCGGAGGGGTCTGTCAGACTCTTACTGACTAAAAACCACCCCGGTGTTCCATCTCACACCTACGTCGGGGGTCGCGGGAACTGGAGATACTTCCGCAACCCCCGGCTGGTGCCGGCCCGCTGCAGCGGGCCACTTCTCGGGTCAGGGGGGGAAGTGAGGTGTTAGACTCCCCCCCGGACGTCTTAGAGGGGCGCGCGTGGAACACTACGCGCCGCCACCTCGGGTCCTGGTGTATGTGGGGGGCGACAGACGTCCCCGAGTCTGCCGCCCCTGGACCCATTTAGGGGGGCCGGAAGAGGGCGTTATCCGCCCTTCGCCGACGCCCGGTGCGCCTGCTACGGGCAGGGTGGGAGGTTGAGATCTCCCTCTCCCTTTCCGCAGCCTCCTTCTGCGACATGACACTTTCGCAGAAGGAAACCACCGCGTCCCAGGACTCTGCGCTGTCGACCATCGACTCGACCACCGCCGACAGCGACAGGTCACCGCCTACTTCTGAGACGAGGGCACGGCGCGGCCCCTCCCAAGCGGCACATTCCGCCAGCGTATGCCGCGCCGTGTCCTCCCGGCAGTCGACGCAGTGGTGACACCGGGCGTCCGGCTCCCTGTTTATGCGACACAGGTACTTCCCGAAGCAACCATGCCCCGAGAGCACCTGCGTCACCCGAAACGACAGGGAGCCGTGCCTCCTCCCGAGCCAGCGCTCGAGCACTGGCCGGACCGCCTCGATGATGGCGAGGCCGGCGGTAGGGCGCGAAAGCCTGTCCCGCCATTCCGCCACCAGGACCTCGCGAAGCTGAGACCGACGCAGCTCCATGTGTCGCTGCATCAGTCGCTCGCCCCGCGCCCGCGCTTCCTCGCGCCACCGGAACAGTGACGCGAGTACCTTCGCCTCCAGGTCCCAGGGCGGGGATCCGGCCAGTGCACAAGCCGCCTCGTAGGAGATCGTGCGATATCCCCTGATGACTCTGACGGCCATCGCGCGTTGCGGCTTTCGCAGCACGGCGATGCTTCCGGCCGTCAGGTCTGCCGCCCAGATCGGGGCCCCATAAAGGGCCATCGATCGCACGATCCCCACGTAGAGCCGCCTGCAGACGGCGCTCGGGCCCCCCAGATTGGGAAGCAGCGTTGACAACGCCCCAGCCGCGCCCAACAACTTGGGCGTGGCCAACCATCCCTGACATAACTCATAATACGGCTTAATATTGGATCTCTTCTAGTCTCCTCTTTTATATCTTCATATTTCAATAACAAAGCATCCGAAGCGAAGTGGAGGTAGGTTTGTTCCGGTACCTCCACCATACTTGATCCGTTAATATCTTTATAACTTTTAACCAATCGAGACAAAGCGTCAGCTGTGTTTGAATTTGTATTTACATATTCTATATGAAAATCGTATGCTGATAATATTAACGCCCATCTCCGTAACCTACTAGCTGTCATACTCGGAATTCCTAGTTCCGATCCAAAAATACTTACTAGGGGTTTATGATCAGTTTTCAAAACAAATTGCCTTCCATACAAATATTGGTGAAATTTTTTTACTGCAAATACTATAGCTAAAGCCTCTTTATGTATCTGACTGTAATGATATTCTGCAGAGGTGAGCGTCCTTGACGCGTAAGCTATTGGGTACTCCCGGCCGTCGGGTGCGCGCTGCGCGAGTACAGCGCCGACACCGCGTGAACTCGCGTCACACGTCACCACCACGGGCCGCGACTCATCGTAGTGAGACAATATTTCTGAGCTAATTAATAACTT
The DNA here is from genome assembly GCA_947361185.1 of Charanyca ferruginea. Classification (NCBI taxonomy): domain Eukaryota; kingdom Metazoa; phylum Arthropoda; class Insecta; order Lepidoptera; family Noctuidae; genus Charanyca; species Charanyca ferruginea. The sequence continues at coordinate 11,200,403 of OX376070.1, forward strand.
CTTAGTTTGGTTAAATGCCTGAATTTGTGAAGTACCCCATACCCAATGTTTTCCTTTTTTTAGTAATTCGTTAAATGGTGTTAAATATAAACTTAAGTTTTTATGCCATTGCCTTCCTAGTAGTGTGGTACTCCCTGTATTGAATACATATAAATCCAATATTTTTTTAAGATTTTTGTATGTCACTGTCACTTCCAGAAATCCCCTTGGCTGTACTTTGCTTCCATTATACAATTTTATTAATAAATTACATGCAAGTAACGGTATGTTAGAAAAATATTTTTGGTAAGTGTTTCTCGAGATACAAGATAAAGGTGACCCTGTGTCAATTTCCATGGATAATAGTTATTTGTTATACAAGAGTGCAAAGTTGCTTTTTAACCGCGTGTTCAATTTTGATGACCGAGCAAGCGAAGGATTCTAAAATTGAATCACGAGCGCAGCGAGTGATTCAAAATTAGAATCCTGAGCGTTAGCAAGGGAATCAAAAGAGCACGAGGTGAAAAATCTTTGCACTCGAGTGCAACACGTAACTTTTCATTCCACCTCAGCGAGGAAATGACTAAATGCAAAAAAAAAACGTTTACAAAGTCTGAGTTTATAACAAATTAAAAAAAAGTTGTATGATATATTCGGCACCATAGAGGTAGCAGTAAATAGGTTTAATGTTTTTTTTTTTAATTCACAAACTTAGTGCACACGATGTTCTAAATTCAATTTACTTTATCCTCTAGAGAATAAAAACGGCTTTTCCACTCAGATATTGAAGATAAATTTACTTTATCCTCTAGAGAATAAAAACGGCTTTTCCACTCAGATATTGAAGATTAAAAATACTCTTTCCGAGATGGTGGGATGAAAAAGTACATTATTTACTAGAAGATTCATGCTCACCGGCCTATATTGGCTTAAGGACATTTGATATATAGGCTCCTCCAGCTCCTCCGAGTCTTCTTCGTCGTCTTCCCAGTATGTCTCAATCGCGTGCATTGTTGGTGCCGCAGCACCGGCCGCAGTGCCCGGCCATATCTTCCCGCGTCGAGCGTAGCCCCGGCCAGTGGCACTCCGACAGCCGCCGCGGCCGCCCGCCCCATTCCGCGTCATCCCTCCGGTACCGCTCCGTGATTGTTGAGGACGGCCCTGAACGTCGCTCGTACCACCACTGCTGTCCGGGCATATGCGCCGCAAATGCCCAATCTTTCTACATTTACTACACTGATAATTTGAGAATTTACATTCCGGTTTTGTGTGTCTATAATCCCCGCATGCCGAACATCCTCCAACATGCATGCGATGTACATCACCAGCTTGCTCAAACGCTGCCGAACTTCGCCGCATCCCTGTATTTGTCGAAGTTTCGTGCTCCTTCGAATACACATTTACACTGGCCCCGGTCAGCCCGGTAACGTCACCTCGCCCATCTACAGCGGCTGCATCCCGCTCCGCCGCCTCCAGTGCGCTCGCAACCGACACTGCTTTACTGACATTTACATTTCCTTCCGCGAACAATCGTTGTCTAATAAGATCGCTCGATATACCGCACACAAATTGGTCTCTTAAATTATCATCCAAACTTGCGCCAAAATCACAATATCGAGTAATTTGTTTTAATTCTGCAACATAATCCGAACTACTTTCACCAGATCGTTGTCTTCTCTGTCTAAATTTATAACGCTCTGCTAAAATAGACGGCTTTGGTTGCAAATGTTCTCGCATGAGTTTCACAACCTCAATGAAGGACATGTCCGCCGGTTTCCGAGGGCTGCACAAATTCACTAGTAATTCGTATGCAGTTTCACCCATGAACGCAATCAGCGTTGGTAATTTTAGTTCGTCCTTCACAAAATTCACCACAAAGAACATATCCAGCCTATCACAGTACGACTGCCAATTCCCGTTCTTCATGTCGAATTCGTCAAATTTCGCCATCCTCGTCGCCATTGAAGAATAATAGAATAATACAACGATGTAGTTCGCACAAGAATAGAATATTTTATTGAATGACATGTATGTCGGCCTACTGACAGGGACTATAAAACAAGCTCCTATTTAAATAAGGAATACACTACATTACACTCTGAAAGAAACCTAATGAACCGTGTACTCATTTGTGATTCTTTATTACGACGTAATGAAACCGAACCATTTTAGAAGAAGCTGATAACTGGTGATGAAAAGTGGATCACGTACGACAAGAACGTGCGAAAAAGGTCGTGGTCAAAGGCCGGTCAGGCTTCACAGACTGTGGCGAAACCCGGGTTAACTCGCAACAAGGTGATGCTGTGTGTGTTGGGATTGGAAGGGCATTATTCATTATGAGCTGTTACCACCAGGCAGGACCATCGATTCTGAACTCTACTACGAACAACTGATGAGATTAAAGCAAGAAGTTGAGAGAAAGCGGCCGGAATTAATCAACAGAAGGGGTGTGGTTTTTCATCATGATAACGCTAGCTAGACCTCACACATCTTTAGCCACTCAGCAAAAATTAAGAGAGTTTGGCTGGGAGGTGTTAATGCTTCCGCCGTATAGTCCTGACCTTGCACCTTCAGATTTCCACCTGTTTCGGTCTCTTCAGAATTCTACATCATGAGAGGACTGCCAAAACCACTTGTCGCGGTATTTTGATCAGAAGTCCCAAAATTTCTATAGCAATGAGATCATGTCAGTCCCTACCTACAAGATGGCAAAAAGTTAGTGAACAAAATAGTACCTTAGTTAAATGTAAATAAACTATATTAAAAAATGTTTTGAATTTTCTTAAAAAATGCGAAGAAACTTTTTCCCCAACCTATTACTAATATGTTCTTTCAACACTCCAAGTAATTTGTTTAGAGTACCTAGGCAGTTCTTTTTTTACAATATTTTGGTGAATTTTTAGGCGAGTAGCACGGAGATCGAAACTATCCAGGTTGACATTTTTTGTACGTGGACGACTCTTCTCTGTTGTTACAATATTTTTTGAAGTACTTGCAGCTGTTTTTCTTTCCTGTGTTATTCTTGAGACGGTTTTCTCAGAGACACCTGAAAAATATTCTCAACCTGAATACATAATGTTGATAACAAATGCGTTTAATTTAATTTTTTTCACTTCATTTCATTTATTTATTTGCAAACATGGGTGAAAATATACTTTGATGTTTTTTATAAGCAATAAAATTCTCCATGTTTAAACGTCACATGGGTATGCAAATATTGTAATACTTTATTTAACTTTTAACTTTTTTTTTACTTTATTTTAATACTTTATTTTAATAACAAAACACAAAACAAAATATGCATGAAATATTGAAAATAAAATCGCAAATAAAATGGTAAAAACCACATTGCTGGTATCCCTAAATAAGTACCCACTACCCGTCATGGCGGCAACCGGCAACTCTCTTGCCAACATTGTTTAATGGTATCAAAACACCATGATTCCGTTGTTCTGAGTCACAAAACTCTTTTACCTTCAGTATCATTTCTCGGCCAGCACTTTTTACAACATTAGGAATTATAAACAAATTACTACAAATTATAACAAAAATCTCAATAGCACTCTCACACGATAACACCACCTGACAACGACAAGTCGACAACACATGCCCCCCGAGCTCACCGAGCTGTCAAAATTAGTTCCAATTATTCCCGCGGGACTTCTTTCGTGAATCGTGAGACAGACCATGAAGCTGTAGATTAAAATAGAGTCAACACTTCGAATACCTACTTGAAGCCATACCTATCTATCACTACCTCGCTCTCTGTGGACCAACCCTCTCTTTCTAAGTAGGGTAGCCTTTATTTTATTTTACCCAGGACATCGCTATAAGTATTTATTTATAAATATCAACATTCTGTTTACCATTAAGGCCTAAGATAAACAACTATCTCGTCTAAGTTTGTTTACATCATGATACGTAATGTATGCGTATACATTGCATTAGGAAATAAAGTAATATGAAGACTAGACTTTATGCAAATGGGTCAACTTAAGGTCCGAATACATCCTCAACGTAACTTTCAGCGGTAATATTGCCATCTACAAAAACAAGTTCAGTGCGTCTGTTCTTTGTAATACCCGCCCATATCATCACTGTATAGTATTTTCGAGATGACGCCCTTCTCGTCATCATCTGCCTAGCCTTGTCCCAACTACGTTGGGGTCGGCTTCCAGTGTAACCGAATGCAGCTGAATACCAGTGTTTTACATGGAGCGACCTATCGGAACACGACGATACCCCTTGGTAAGACTGGTTGCCAGACTTTCCTGGCTTCTGACCAACGGCTTTACGTGCTTTCCGAGGCACGGAGGGAACTCAGTATGAAATGGATGGTCACCCATCCACAGACTGACCGCGACAAAGGTAGCTTTACCTTTGACCGATCGATCTGTACGCCTTTTACTTAGCCACGAGCTCCACAAACAAACAAACTCTTACCCTTTGTATCAGGCCTAACTCCAAACCGGGACTGATCGCAACATACAATTTTATCCCATTGTCCCCCTGTCAAGCAGTTGTACTCCTTCTACGTCCTGGGTGCTGCTCAGCATTGCCTAGCATTAGTCGTTAATCGTTACGTTAATACAGGGGGTATTAACTGCCAAAGACGACAAATCACGAGCCTATTGATACCTAAATACCGAGGTAACTGGCATAGGCGTATATAGAGGGGGGGCCGGGTGGGCTATGTCCACCCCAGTGTGGTCTTGTGCCCACCCCAGGATGTTAGGGTAACGATTCGAAATTCTAGGATGAACACTTAAGAAACTTCACACAAAAATCATTTACGGCCGAGAAATCTACATACCTGCTTATTATTCCATACTATTCGACAATAATTGTTTTCTGTTTACATTTATTACGCTATTACTTTATTTACCTGGTAAGAATCTATTTATTGTTTAGGTATAAATTTAACCCCTTATTCATAACAAATTTGCCTCGTACCCTACGTGTAGTAAAGCTTTTTGGTTCCTAGCTAAAACGGTCGAGACAAACTTCTGTCGTCCCTAACTGCCTCCATTGCTGAATCCTGATGATTCTCTGGCTTACACAGCAGGAGAGAAAGCAAACCTATTTACTTCACTATTTGCAGAATCTTCGCATCTTGATGCAGGAGACGCGACTCCCCCGACTTTAGCTGGCAGCACGACATCAATGTCCGATACTCGCTTTCGCCAATAGGAGGTTCGAAAAGCGTTACGCAATCTTGATGTCGTACCTACAAGGCCAGTGGACCAGATAGTATTCCAGTTATAGTTCTGAGAACCTGAATTGTCTCGTGTACTGACACGCCTCTTTCAGCTCTCTCTCGAGACTGGATTGGTGCCGAAGTCATGGATGCTCGCCAACGTGTAGCCCGTGCCCAAAAAAGTTAGTCGTGCCGATCCTATCAACTACAGGCCCATCTCGGTCACGTCTATTATCTGCAAGACAATGGAACGTGTCCTCAATAACAAGTTCCTGGCGTACCGTGAAGTTATAATGACCTCCTCAGTTATCATCGATATGGCTTTCGCCAAAATCGGTCCACTGAGCATCTTCTCGCGTACGCCACTCACATCTGAAGTGACGCCATCGAGAAATATGCCTTCAAGATGTTCAGGGAACATCTCGAACATCTCTAAGGCTTTTGACATGATGGCATGTGTTCCGTAATCATACATTTTTTTTATCTGCGCACTGTGCTTGCGAACGAATGAAATCGAGTCGAATCCAAGATGGCAGCAATTCAGGTTGCCTAAGTGTGCGCTCCCGGTTTAAAATCCTTGGATGAGGGTTAATCGTCGCTAAACGGCTTCTATCTGGACTGAGTGTGATCCCTGAACGCTCATACAGTGCAGTACAGACTTTGGTGCGCCAATTTGTGAGCAAATAATCGGACCGGCCGGTCACACCAACTCCACCACGTGCCTCACATCGTCAGCACAGGATTCCCTCAAGAAGCCACAGGAGGCTAGCAGGTGAGTGACGCACTTTATTCTTGGACGGTCTAACGATCTCCCCGCGAGCAAGCACAGTTAATTATTATTCAACTAAACGTATCGAAAACTGTGTTTGCACCCAATGTACCGCATCGGCTTGGTACAGCATGGTATGGCATGATGGCCTAATTAGCAAGCTTCCATCACATGGCTTGCCGTCTGGGTTCCTGAGGGATCGTTCAATTCAAGTAGTCATCGATCGCTGCTCGTCAGATCGAATGGCTATAAATGCCGGGGTCCCTCAGAGCTCAGTACTCTCTGGACCCTTTTTTTTTACTGCATATCAGCGATATGCTGAAACCCTGTACCTTTGGGTACGCAGATGACTGGATTTGGAGTAACTCTTTACAATCATGCTGTGGTTGTAAAGAGTTACTCCAAATCCAGTCTTTCATAGAGTCCATGGTCGAACGATTTGGCGATGCCAATCTGGTCTGATTTAATGACGCTAAGACCCAGGCGTGTCTTTTCTCTGCCAAAAAGAGGCCTTTTCATCTGGCCCCTTCTTTCCGACATGTATCGGTCCCGATCACTGACTGACCATGGACTCTATGAAAGACTGGATTTGGAGTAACTCTTTACAACCACAGCATGATTGTAAAGAGTTACTCCAAATCCAGTCATCTGCGTACCCAAAGGTACAGGGACTTGAGTTTCATGGCGTTACTCTGACGTCAAATCTTACCTCCAAAGTCCAATCCAAGGCCCAATTAGCTGCCAAATAGCTGGGAGTCCTCGCAAAGGTGCGAAAGTACTTCACGTCGGAATAGCTGCTCAACTTATACCAAGCACAAGTTCGATCGTGCATGGAGTACTGTTCCCACCTTTGTGATGGATCAGCTAAATACTAACTGGAGGCGTCGGAAGTTATTGATAGACATGCCAAGAGGCTCATTGACAACGGTTAGGGCTAGGCTCCAGAGCCTTGAATATCACCGCACTGTTGCTAGCCTGTCGGTCTTTTATCGGGTACATTTCGGAGAGTGCGCTCTAGAATTGCACAATTTAATTCCCCCATCCCTATTCCATCATCGGACGAGCAGATCCGGACGAAGTGCACGATATTGTCAAGAGTCTCAAACCCCGGTAAGCTCCCGGTGACGGTACCATCAATAAGGTGTTCAAACTCCTCCCTGCCCCTCTCATAATGCTAATGATCGCTATCTTCAACGACACTCTGAGCAACAATATTTTTCCTCAGACATGGAAAGAGATAACCGTTGTCGGCATCCCAAAACCAGGCAATCCCAAGTCTGATCCATTGTGCTACCGTCCCATTTGTCCCCTCAATCGCCTCGGAAAAATCTACGAGAAGCTTATTTATAAGCACCACAAAGACTATGTCGAAGCAAAGAGTCTCATTCCCAACGTGTAGTTTGGCTTTCGAACTAAACACTGCTGTGTTCAACAAGCCCACAAACACAAAGTCTGTCACAACGGCTTAAAGACAAGCTTTACCAACTCGGAGTGCCAGATAGTCTCGTACATAACTCACGTGACTATTTGTCGAATCGCATCTTCCGCTATCGCATTATGGGTGCGCTCTCTTCGCCCCATCCTATACGCGCCGGCGTCCTTGCTATCCCTCTCTCATTTTCACGCCTAGTTGGCGGCCAGAAACGTCAATCTTAGCCAACTTCAGCTAAGCTCACACGATCTAAAAGTATACTCATTACAAATCATCAGGCCTATTCTAATAAATGTTACATGACAGTTAAAAGTCCACAAGAAATAAACAGAGTACAAAGTATTGTTTACGTGAAATGTGAATGCTCAGGTCAATCAGCGGCTAATGCAAATTTTTGGTGAGTGAACTGTCAAAATAAACTTTGATCGCTATTTATGCCTGCTTCTTGGCACAACGAGGCGGCACTATGACCTCTTGCTTGCATAAAGCTATAAAACCCTAGCCCTTTAAAGCTTCTTGGATATTATTTTCAATACAATATGTTACTTCTACATGTAATAAAAAATAATATCTAAGATGCTTTATTAAAGGCAAAGAGTATAATGAAACCCGTTTTGGAGACCCTATAACTGTTTGCCTCTTTCGCGGGGGGAATACTGTCTTTTTCTGGAAGGGTTTCATTAGACTTTTAGACGTATTCTCAGATCAAAGTGCAAGTGTTTATTGGTAATTTAATTTTTAAATATTAGCCCAGTTAGATAAGACTATTTTTATAAAAGATTCCTATTTATTAAAGTTAAATTTGAAGAAATAATACATTCTGGGTAATTATAATAAATAAGAAACTGATCAAAAATAGTCTAATGACAAAATCGACTAAATAGTGTAAAAGACCTTGTTTCATTTTCTTTTAAGGTATAGTTAAAAAGAAACTACATAATTTTCCTTTTGCAACACTGCTGTGTATTCTGTTGCTGTAGAGTAGGTATAATCATGAAGATATAGGTATAAATGGAGCCAACACTTAGAACAAAAGCTTGAAACCAACTGTGGGCTGATGCTCTCTTTCTGAATGCATACATAAGAACGAGACAGTGATATATGTTTTCTTTATCTTATGTACGCATTTAGAAAGAGAGCGCCTGCCCGCAGTTGGTTTCACTTAGGTATTTAGAGTGTTGCCTCCACTTTTATCTATAAGCTTCTTGGGTATAATAGAGTTGCGTGCGGTCGGTCTTTTTTAAGTGAAGTAAGTGGTCACACTGCGTCGACTGTTGTTGACTTGATTGATAGTCGGAGAACGGAGACTAGTCGGCGTAATCTGTAATTCAAGTTCAGTTGAACAAGAGCTGAACCATACACTAAGTTTGAAATAAAACAAATATCTATTATGTGCATTTAGCTGAACTAATAATTACTGATGTGATGTGCATTACAATAATTGCAATTGGATTGTATCCCGGACAGCATGTTAAGTGTATATTTACGGTTTCACTATCTACGTAAGGTTATTAGATTGTAATGATACCAACAAGGACGTAGTTTTGTAAAAAGCTGTATCGTTCGCGGGAAAATGACTTCGGGCGGATCAAATACACATCTTGGAATGCATTCAATGATGGCGAACAAAATCGGCCTAGGTGCCGCTCCGACGGAGTTCGGTTTAACGGTGGGAGTGCCAGCTCCAACGATAGACTATGCGATTCAGGCTACCCACAGCGGGGATTCTTCCTCAGAATCCCGTTCCCCAGGTATGCCCGCAGCTAAAGCTAGTGATCGAGAATCTCGTATAATAGCTGAAAAACAACGTCGGAGCCAATACAACTCCCAAATTAGTTTAATTATGTCTTTGTTGTCCGATATAGTGCACTCGCAACGTAAAGTTGATAAGACAAGTGTACTGAGACTCGCCGCCAACAAGCTCCGCAACGAGCATGTGTTTGGTGATACCATCAAATGCGGCCACTTAGAGACGTGGTCGTCCTCTTTTATTAAGTTTTTCGACCTATTTGGCGGTATTATGTTTGGTGTCACATGCCGTGGCCGTCTGTTTATTGTATCGCCCAATGTTCAAGAAAAGTTGGGATATTGTCATATAGACCTGCTTGGGCAAGACATGTACAATTATGTTCATCCAGATGATAAAGAAACCCTTCGCCGTCATATTTATCCTCAAGAACTGCAAACAAGTTGTGACAGCAGACTATTTGAACACCACCATAATTTTCATATCCGCATTATGAGGGCTGGCGCTCGCTCAGATCCTGCGAGATTTGAGCGCTGTCGCATAGATGGTATTCTGAGACGCTCTGATAAGGCAACATCTAATGGAGTTCAAGATGAGCAGATCATTAGAAGGCAAAGAGTGAGGACCAATAGAACATTTTCATCTAGTGGGAATGATGTAGTTTTCATTGGTATGATTCATGTGTTGTCTAGTGCAATGCCAGCTCGAATTCTACCTCCAACGGCCTATTCAGAATATTGGACTAGACATTTGATTGATGGTCGGATAGTACAGTGTGACCAGAGTATATCACTAGCAATAGGCTATATGACAGAAGAAGTAACTGGTACTTCAGCCTTTGTGTTTATGCATAAAGAAGATGTTCGCTGGGTCATATGTGTGCTACGGCAAATGTATGATGAGAGCAGAGAGTTTGGTGAGTCTTACTACAGGCTAATGTCACGATCGGGACACTTCATATACATGAGAACACGGGGATTTCTTGAAATTGATAGAGCAACAAAAAAAGTTCAAAGTTTTGTGTGTGTCAATAGTGTTATTGGTGAAGATTATGGATGTAGAATGATGGAAGAAATGAAAAGAAAGTATTCAGTGATTATTGATGTAGAAAAGCAACAATCTGAAGCACCTGCTACTGATGATGCTCCAGTAGAACATCCTAAACGTTTAGAGCGCATTGTAATGCATCTAGTAGAGCCATCAGTTAATGAAAACATTGATGAGTTACAACTGGTCCCACCTTCTAAAGAAAATATAATTTCTGCAATTCAAAATAGTGAAAAAGTTGTTCAAGAAACAGGTGTGAGGTTTGATTCAAGGAAAAGGAGAAAGGTGGACTGTGATGACAATAGTGAATGCTTGAAGCGACACAGTGGACTGCAAGATTAACAAGGTGATCTGTAAATGGTGAAAAGCTTTGTGATGTCTGTTCCTAAGATTGTTAGTTATGTTTCCAAAATGGTTAATATTACGTAAATAGATGGTATTTTGACCAAATGTTTCTGAATTAAACGTTCATAGTGTAGTTCTAATAGTAAGTGAACATTGATGCAGTGGACTAAGTATGGGTAAGTCCCACTGTGTGGGCAGACTTCATTGACTTAAGGTTAAATAATATGTAAAACCCTGAAAGACTGTGCCTCGCTTGGCAATTTGGGAAATTCATTAAAACAAGTAACACTGAATGATTTGTTAATACAGTGTAGGTAGCTATATTTTATTTAACAGTAAACTTAGTAAATTAAATCCCTATGTTTATATTTTATTATGCCTGGGCCGCACACATCGCTGTTATGTTCTGCAATTAAAACTTTGCATTCACACCTACTGTGAATGTGCATGGCCACATTTCTGTGATGAAGTATATCAAAATTATAAAGTTTATCGCGACACCAAACACAAAACTTCAAAATGTAGGTAGGTAGGTATTTTATGGCAGTGAATAATATTTTTTTTTCATTTACTTAAAAAATACTAAAATCAAAAATATACCAATCCATTTTTTTTAAGAAATATAAATATACATATTTTAATACCTACTTTCAATAAAAAACAAACAAAAAAAACAGTTTTGACCCGCTGTTGGCGTGATCCGCCGCATTAGATGTTTCCCATCAATAAAAAAAGCTAAGTAAAGGTGACAGTGGATGATAATTCATAAATCAAGAACTGCGCAATTTAAGTTAATATACTCCGAAATGTCCGCTACACACGATGTCTGTGAACCGAATACTAAATCACTGAAGCACAGAACAATAATACTCTGAACTGAAGTGTGGCCGCCGCGCAAGTGAAGTTCCTCGCGATAAAAATAAGCGTACGAAGCGCTGAAATATCCGCGAATATTTGGCTACACATCGCCCGAATATTCGCGTTATAGCGATGAGTGCGGCGCGGCAATAAGAAGCATTTTTGGTTTATTTCAATAATTTACTTGATTCTTGTGATGCAGATATATTTTATCGCAACCTATACCATATAACCATATAAATAAATAAAACGATACAAGTTTACTGGTTTTACGGGTTTTTCCTGTAAGTAATTAATTAATAAGGAATAATAGATTACCCTAGCCACTGACCCAAAAACTTCTACTTAAAAGTAACAATTGATGGTAGGTATAAAGAATTATTCCATATAAAATAAAAGGCTTCATAATTCAGCACCACAAAGGGAAAGGTACACCAACCAAACTTGCTCAAATATGCATAGGTCAGAAAAATAATTAATTAATATATTAATAACCTATTTCATAATAATACTTTAAATGAACCAGTTTTGTTATAATGAGCTTAAAGGCGAAGTTCTATTCGAAAATTAGTTTGCCTGGCTTAAGGTCATTGCACATTACTTATTTCTTTTACAAATTCAATTTATTTTCAGGTAAATAAATCCATTAGTCACCATTATATCACTGTTAGAAAAGTACCTGTGCCAACAACCGCTGTCTAGGATTATTTAATTTCATAGGAATTTAAAAAAAGGTTTGATAAATACTTAGTATTAATGTTCTAATTGATTTTTGAAACCTCTAGTTTCGTATACAAACTAAGTTACGAAAATCAATTAAAAATAATTTCTGTCCTGTAATACTGTAGTGAAACTTGGCAATGAGTTTAAAATTTTGAGCTCGATTACAAATATCAATAGTTACGGGAATGCTGAGCGATACGAATACAATATATTATGTTACTGTAAAAGCCCGAATATTGGTTAATCTTATGGTTTAACAGAAATGTAAGAATATATAAAAAAGGAACGATTTTATCGGGCTTTTACCATTAGAATTTAGTACATGCTAGCCTAGGTTTTACCAGTGACGGTTGGTAAATATTGGTTTTTGGGAATAAAGCAATGAGTAGGTACCTACTTCTTAATCATTTATTTCCGACGACGACGATGTCTGGGGCTCCCCGAGGTTCGGTTGGTTAGGTTCCTTTAAATTCTGCAGACAGAAATAGGAGACCCGCGCAGCGGGGTTCCGTCGACCTTACGTCGACTGTCTTTGTCCTAATTTCCATTATCGTTGTGGACAGTTTTAAATTGTTATTAATTTTCCCTTTAATGCAGCTTCTTACTATTTGTTTTCGACCTTATCATTTTGTTACCAAGACCAAAACTCCGTTTTCTGACATGTTTCCGTTTTTTCAACCGTTATTTCAACATTTACCGTGTCTTTGAGGCAAATCCTAAGATTTACCAAGTAAATGGTGGTAAAAGTTCGATAAAAACGATGATTATAGAACGGTTTGGACTTTTATCATTAAGAGTTGGTAAATCTTAGGATTTACCGTATTCCGGGCTTTTACAGTAACATATAATATGGCTCAAAGTCAAACTTGACCATAATATGTCATGGCTTCAAAACCTAAATAATATAGGTAAAAATAACTGTGTGTGTGATGTCAATACGAAAAATTCTCGGAGGGACCATGTCGGGATTAAGCTCAATAAATTATTGTTTCTTATACCTATAAGAATTATAATATTAAAATAAAAAACTATCATTTACCAAGTACTTACCTATAAAACTGCAAATTCAAGAATAAAACTCCACCGTTTATGTTTTCAATTCTTGTGATTGTTAGATAAATATCGATTGTTGATGCTGGTGGGTGACTGTCTGCAATGCCCTACCTGTATTTAACAGTCATATTTGCAATTCATAAATTTTAAATAACCACTAGAAACATTTTTCAAATAGTATATAATAATATCAGTATCAGGTGACTCAAACAACAACAAAGCATTTGGAATTGGAATTTATGTACGACCTCTTTTAAAAGCTCATCCATCGTAATTTTCAATTCGTGATTAGTAGACGGAAGAGTTACCAAAATTTCACCAAATTACGAATAGACGTTGACAGACCATCTGACCAAAGAATAATAACTTCCATTTTAATTAACGCTCGGCTCAGCGACGAGAGTTGAATATCCGATACCAAGTGCAACAATATCACGGGTATGCAATAGTGACCTTTTTGAAAGATGTCTAACTCAAAGGTATTGTTAGGATATTTTGGGATATAAATCCTAAAGCGGTATTTGTTTTTATGTATTTGTAGATATAGGGAACATAAGAAAATCCGTTGATGCATTTATAAAATTGGTTTATTTAAATAAAAATACAGAACTTATATCACATATATAGGTACTTAAAATTGTAATGTGCGTATGTCTAAGCTTCTGCGATAGCATGACTATTTGACATATTTTTATTGTTTTATTTTAGTATGTATGCTTAGGTACCTATATATTTATTTTTCGTTTTTGCATTATTTTTGTACTTATTATACTTCTTTAATCTGTTATGTTAGCGTAATTGCCTCATCAAAGTCGCTAATAGTTAGCGTAAATAAATATATAAATAATACCATGACTTGCAGGATATACAAAATAAACACTTAGAAACCATTTTAGTATGTCTTCCGTTTATCACTGAAACTTCTCTTTACACTACAGTTTTCGTCGTTCCTCTTTAACATCTAATAATAGTCTGCCATTATTTTAACATGCCAGCTTCCCTGATAATGCTTTTCTATTATTTTAATATCCTGGTGAAACTCTCCTTTGTTTTTCACTAAAATTCTCAACATTTTCTGGAAAGTAGACCAAGTAAGACTACAAAAAATGAATTTTCAAACTCGGTATTCGCTTATGAATTTCTATTTGCTTTTTTGGCTTCACTCTGTGTTCCGCGCGGTCTATCTGCCTTTTGTTTCATAATGTGAGATGAAAACATTATTCAATTTCAGACAACTCCCCATGCATACCTGTGATATTTGGGCATTACATTGTGGTGTCGCCTAATGTTAGTGTTAACTAGTCAAACGCAAGAGCTACTTTATTTCGGGTTTAGAAGCATGCCAATGTGTTAGCAGTTTACATAATATCGTTGTATCACTTGTAGCACTCGGAGAGGCCAATGGCAGTCGACAGCCGTTGTTGTTGTTGCGTACACCTACATCATGAAACTCAACAAATTTGTTCGTACGTGCGTACACGGCTTTAGGGTCCATTGAGGTCAGTCGTTGTGAATAGTGGGAAGGTTCCAAATCTGACAGCTGGGTTATCAGTTAAGTACACAATAATATGGGAATTGTCCAATAGTTCCATACTTTCATGTAAAGTATTACTATGTAGTCTATTTAAAGCCAGTCTTAGCCGTGCTTGTTTGCAAAGTAAGAAATCAAAAGCTTTTGCGAAGACAAAAACCCAAATGAAACCTTAGCATTATTGCTGATGTGAATCCAATGGCCAAAGTAATCTTGGCCTCACTCCGCCGTCCGTTGCTGGTTTCTACTTATATACCTAAGTATAATTTCGTCGACTAATTATGGATTTGTCCGTTATACATTAATTCGGCTCTAAATAAAGACTTGGGAACATAGATGACGTAACTTTAAGAATTCGGAACTAGTTTTGTCATTCAAATTTTTTGACAAAAATAATTGAAAGTCGTAAGTTATTATAATCATTTTATTTACACCTACTATTACATGAGCGTGTGCCAAAAGTATGAGTAATAGGTAGATACCTATCTTATTAATAATTGCCAATTAACTATTTAAACAAAAAGAGGTTATTGTATTCATATAATTTTAGTTGCTTTTCGTTTTTATTCCTCGATCTCGGTAAAATTAATTACCTGAATAATAATATCATATTTAAGAATTATAGGTTTACTAACAATAACAAATTATAGATTTACTACAGTAGTCGTCATCAACTATAAGGAAATACCTATTTGAAGCCTATTTCTTTCACTTTCAGTTTAACAAGTCATTAATGTCATAGCTTCAATTTTGATAGGTACCTATTGTGCGATAAGTCATTAAGTAATTTTGATAAGAGGAGTTTTGTATGATTCAATTTTAAATATTATTTACTTTGACAAAAGAGGACTATGATAACATTTTACATTACCGAAAACCGACTGACACATTACTGAAAACTTGGCAAAGGGTATGTTATGGTAAAGTCGATATTGAATAGGTACAGAACTGTTTCCTATTTCCCGAAGTACATAATTGTAATGGTTTTGGATATTTATGTAACGCTTAATTAAAAAAAATATCTAAGCATAAGTTTTGAATGTACAGCTGTAATTGCTGGATAGTAATGTAATACTTTGGCATATGAAATTAGGTTGTCATAATTAATTTAAACCTTGAAACATTTAAGAGGTCGGCTCGTTTTGGTAGAATAAAGCTCAACTGAGGTTTGAGATTTACGAAAAAAGCAGCTTAGCAGCTTAATACAAACCTACTAGAAACCCACGAAGAGACTGTTAAAAACGTATCAAACATTAAACATTCAAAGTCACAGATAGTTATTTTAATACATACATTCAGCTGACAAAATCATAATGAAATAAAACTTATGACTTAGATTATTCTAAGACTTATAGATAAGATTTAACACAAAATGCCTGATTCAAACTTATTACTTCAAATGAAATTGATAATATTTTTTATTATACCAACGTGATTTTCTTTTGAATTAACAAATGTACGAAATAAAAACTAAATAAACATGCATATATCATAATAATCAGGGTAAGATAAAGGAAGGTCCACCAGAATAACACATCGACAATACTTGTTTGAATAGGATGCAAGCTAAGCCTCAAGCAGGGTACTGTTTATATAATTGTGAGGGAATTTATAAATTGAAGGGTTGTGGGCAATATAGCGATGTTGCTTTGTTGTTACTGACCAAGCTGACCAAGTAATTGAATGTTTATAGGTAAGTAGGTAGGTACTTATCAAGATTGACCGTTTGATGATAGGTAACAGGGATATAACATTTAGTCTTTCTAGATTATATCATTAAAAGATTTTGGCCAATGTAATACCAACCCTAAAGAACTTGACAAGAGACAACGCCAGCAGTAAACGCAGCTGTGTAAAGTGACGTGTCTTAAGTAGAATTGAAGGCTATACAGCATATAATTATATTCACAGGCCAAACAAATTAGATTAACGTTTGCATATTTTAAGACTCTCACAAAGCGAGCGCTTTGCTTTTAGGAATCAAGGGGTAATTGAACCAGACTCCAGAACACAGAATTCTAAATCAGCACTCTTCGTCGACAGACAAAACAAAAACCGAGATTTTATTTCTAAAATTCATAATTTAGTACCTACTGCAGGTGCAAATAAGCATTAATACATTCATTATTTCTACAAATAAATTCAAACTTGTTAAATGATCCATTGATTAGCAACCTACTCGGGTGTAAAGTGCAAAGAGCGTGTATCTATATTCTAACCTACAGCGTTAAAATTAGCAGCAACCATGTCTTGATTCTTTAGGTGTTTTCATTTTTCATACCTAGGTTAAAATGTTGTTGTCATTGAAAACTTGTAGTGATCTAAATGTCTGTTGTAGTATCGATGTTGGAATATTTTAAAATATCCCGATTCATGAATTTTTAATGAGCGACTTCAAGATATAATTCAATAAATTGTACAGTTCGATTCTGCGTAACAACACATTGTATGGTATTATGTTTAGAAGTAAGCATATTCCATAGGTGTTAATAACTGTTTTCCAGCTAATCACATCTAGTTATGCATAATTATGCTATGTTATGTATATGTAATAATAATTAGCTTATTTCGGCTACCAGCCAGTTGAACGCATCAGTAGATACGGTATAATATAAAACTGTTATCCTTTAGTCTGCAATTTTTTGGTAGGTAAGTAGACAGGTACTTATTAATTAATCACTTTCATTATAATCTAATTATAATTTTAAAAATACCGTTTTATTAAAGGTAATTGATGTTGCACATTTCGTGTTTATCTTCGTTGTGACACGCTAAATCAAAAGTTTGCCTGGTAGATACCTAGGTGCTTAACAAACAGGAGCAAAAGACGATTATTTTAAAGATTTACCGTAGTATCAATTCCCAAGGACTTGCTAATATTGTACATTGTAGGTAATGTATGTTCTATGTTTCTTATGTTTAGGCCGCATCTGCGTGTGTCGTCACGAAGCTTCGCGCCATGACACGATACACGCAGATGTGACCGGCCATTTTCGGCTACCGTCGCGAGCATTCCGGCTGCGTGTGTGTTATCGCGCGGGTGGCGGTACATCAAATGCTTAGAATAATAACGATCAAAGGGTTTTAGCGCGCTAACATATATTATCGCGCTGCGTGGTCAGACTAGCGTTGTTCATGTTCATTTCGGCCGTTGTTTTCGATCAGTTCAGACGTGTGCGGGTGGCTGTGTAAAAATGGAGTGGAGCGATGAATGGTACTGGAATTTCTCCATAATTATGAAGCTGAGCCCATCATATGGATCCAAAAAGTATGAATCACATAAAAAAACATTTGGTGGCAGACACATGTAGAAGTAAAGAAAGCCGTCGTCCTTAATTAAACGTTTGAAAATTATTTCGGCCATCTTGGATTATTGCACGATAGTTCATGCAATATATCAAAGCCACTAATGTGACCACTGCTTTTATCGCTATAAATTTTGAGTGTCAAAACGTACGAAGCTTCGGCACACATTACTTCCGGGCGATACATGCAGATGCGGCCAAGTCATTATTAAAATACTTTTTATGACGCGAGGAACCACTGTTGTTTGACTGGCACTCGTAATTTTAAAAAGATTAAAAACTGATGATTGTGTGGGCTTGTGTACGTACACTTTGCAATTAATTGAAACATTTTATTCTGTCGAATCTAATCTCTTAATCTCCAGGCTATATATCAGGGTTTCTTAAACATTTTGTAGTCACGGACCATATTCGCAATTTAAACAATTCCCTGGACCCCTGTCAAAGAATATTTTATGAAAAGAAAACAAGCCATATTTCGTGGCTTGGCCCAGCTATGTTATTCTGTAAGAACTCACTTCAGATCTCACTTCTGATTCCGCGGTGAAAACTGTTTTAGGTACTCTGTAACTCGATGAAAACTACGCTAGCGCTACTAAGTGCTGGCATAGGTGAAGCGAACTATTATTTCGTTACTATTTAAGCGAAAACCAAATACTTTTCACTTCAAGTAAGTGAAATCGGAAATGAGATAGGATTCGAATTCGCGAGTGAATTCTTACAGAATTGCACTGCAGAAATGATGAATTTACTACACAATTTCCTAATAAATATGTTGTGACTGCGGTCCCCTGATACCCATGCTACGGCCCACTAAGGGGTCCGTGGCGGTGGACCCCACTTTAAAGAAACCCTGCTTTATACTTAAACATAATGATAATATAATGTCACCTGATTTTCTATTAAAATACACCACAGTCCACAATCTCGACGATACAACGTGCATTTCAAAACTGTAAGTCTGACTTTACAAGTATGTATGTAACAGTAGTGTGTAAGTTAGCGGAATATTGAATTTATTAAATATCCATGGCCTCTAACTTATACATCGTGTATCTAGGTATGTCTATGTACCTATATTAAGTAATATGATCAATTTCCTTCATACATATGAAGGAAATTGTTTGTTGAAATAATACCTGTATTATTATATAAGTACAAGGTTTCAAAGAATTTTATATTAATATGATACGTTTTAAATAATGAACCCCTTGCCTCCATTCTAGACACGATACTATTGTGTGTGTCCCATGCGGATCAGCGTTTATAAATTCATAGGGTAATCTTTGCTGATAAACTAATAACGTTAAATAATGGTGTCTACAGTCTAGTTACCTAATTATAATGTAAATATTTACCTAATTGCTATTGTCAATTTACATATATCTAATGTCCTGCGTACTATAACATGTTTATTGACTAATATGATAAAAGTAATAAAAAAGACCGTCTAAGCCAGATTCGAAAAACCAACCAATGACGATTTCCTGGTCCTAGTTTTTTTACTTAGGCTCCGTAAGTTAGATAAGTAGGTAAGTACAAAAATATATCATGCAACTGATTTTGTCCACACATCTTAACTTAAACAGGCAAACAATTACAATTAAATGGTTTCTTATAAATTCATTTCATCGCGATATTTTTTGCGGTTTTTTTACAAAAAAGTTCTCACAGGAATAATAGCAGCTATTGAATTGAAGGTTAAAAATTTAAAAAATATTTAGTAACGATCAAGGGATAATATTTAAAACTATTATGTTGAAATAATGAAGTGATACAGACAAAAATGGTTTAGTGCATTTGATTTCATCATATTCATTTATGGAATCAATAATGTAGTGGTCATTCTACAGAAGATATTGACAAACTAATTGAGTAGAAATTAAAACATGAATCTTTGTAAAATGACCCATTTCTAGTTTGTCAATTACTATCACAAAATGTTATCATGACGCTCTGTAGTAATTACACTTTTTAATTGTATGTTAATTTTGCTTGCAGCCGCTGGTGGGTATTGTTGTTTCGCGTAGATATTTTGTAAATAAATTATGTTAACTAGTTAGAGTTCAAATGAATGGCTATAAGGGTTGTGACATTCTAGATAGAAAGAACTTTTGTAAATTTTGAATGAAGTGTAGGTAAAGTTTATTACGGAACGAATTATTCAAAACGTAAGTAAGTTTGGTAAGAAGCTACAGAGAAAGATATTATTGTCTGCAATGATCTGAGAAATGCATCCCGAATATTGGATTTATAATTGTACTGTATAATATATTTTGTCAAAAATACTGTAGGTAACTACCTACACTGATTATCTGTTGTAAATAAACGCGCTGCTATTGTAGTTGTTGAGGTGATATTACCACCACTGTGTATGTTATCTTGAACAAAATTCTTGTGATGGGGTGCGTTTTACACTGAATAATCTTTATACTTACTTGTTTTTGTGTAAGAATGAATTAATGTTACATTGATATTACTTGGTGTAATAAAAAAATAAAAATACGTCGTGTTTTATTACTATTTACTTACATACCTACTACCTTTACTTCTGGACAATGCTACACAAATTCTGATCCTCAATCTGACGATATTGAGTCAATTTTATTTATTCTATAATTTATTTTTACTTTTGTAATAACGTAGTTATACCACCTATTGGACTTTACGACTATTACTGATACTCGATGAAGATGCTTCACATGAGAGACGGCTAACGAATAAAAAACGATAGGTACTTAAATTACTTATTAAGATAGAAGAGAGCATTTTAGTTTTTCTTTAGTTAGCAAAATAATATGTAGATATGTGTAGTATGTGTTTATACTTTGAAGAAAACGGATCTTGTGCCGCATAAATTAAATAGGTGACAAATAAATCATTCCCTTAGCAAATATCCACCCTAAACGTCTTTTTAAATATCATTGTAGTTCTACGCCATGTAGGTAGGTACCTAATTTGAGATAAATTCTTTGAAGCTAGCACGGCATGAATCGTAAGCGGCGCGGGCGTCGTTACGTCACTGCGATTTAGGCCAAGCGCGGAATGTTCCGGCGAATGGCGCGACGCGACGACACGGTCAGGGCCCGCTTGTCCCTGACCACGGTCAACGGCATCGTTTGAAGGTGCCCTCCGAAACGGAATACGCTCGCACACAATGCCAGCATCGTAACGAAGTAGGTGTCTATTATGTACGTAGACAGACGTCGTGTATAGTAGGTGGATTGTAGCCGATCCACAATTTGTTTTACCGGTACTGCCGGTGCGCAACATTTTATATCTATAAACTGGTTTAGTCACACGCTCATACTCATTAGATCGAATATACCTATAACACTTCCATTTCTATTGTGGGTGCCTTTCTTACGTAATACCTACACCTGACGGTATTTTAAAATAACTAAATACCTACTTAAATTGTTCTATAAATTATGCTACAAAATATTTATAATTCATTGCTGCTGATTCTTTATCAATGCGTCGTGTGCATTCTAGATAAGCATAGTGCAGTTATATTGTGTGGGCAACTGTGTCAGTAAGTACCTACCTATGTTGTAAAAGTGTATTATATACCTACAAAAGTAGATAAGAGGGAGTGACGGGTGTGCGCCTGTGCTAGTGCCGGCGGCGGGCGGCGAGGTTTATCTTGTCATTAGGCGCTAAAGGTGACTTTGCTCGGTCAATGACCCAAAAACCGCTTTGCTTTTATTCCTCTTTCGGTTTCGTCTCACTTTTTATTCATCACTTTTGTAGTATTCCCAGATCCTATTATGCTTTGGAATTTTGCCATCTAAGTAGGTAGTAAGTTCGACTTTTGGCACTATAAGTAGGTACTTATCTAGGTACATAAATGTTCATAGATAGGTACTCACCTACAGATCTTGATCGTATCTAGACTATTAATCTTCTGAAGTCATTATAAGTTGATAACGCTATTAGATTTGCATAGGTAATTGGCTGTTTCCAGATGAAGAAAATCTCTTCCACTCGCTCTAACATTAACAGCTTTACACTATTTTGGCAGGAATCCAATGGATATTTTTGTTTTTGCATTCAGGATACGCACGCATGAAAGTATTGGTAGTAGGGTTAGGTATATCAGACACAATTTAAGCCCTTATAATATTTCTGCTTATTTAAATTCTTGTTTGAATCAAATTAGTTTTTAAGACAACAAAAGGGCGTCGTCTGTCAGGGCCAATATGATCGCACGCAGGCTTGTTCGTTGCTCGTTCAGAGCGTTTTGTACGTCCCTATACACAGCCAAATTGTGGGGGTCATACAGCCAGAAGCAGTACAACGCTCTCCGTGTTCAGTATAATAATGCGCTCAGGTTCAGGGTGCTGTTGGGGCTGCCCCGACGCTGCAGTGCGTCGGAGATGTTCGCCGACGCCTGTGTCGACTGTTTCTACACGAGACGATGCGAAAGTGGTGCCCATCTCTGGGGCGCAGGCTCCAGGCCACCCCCAGCACCATCCTGAGTGTATTTGCGAACAGGTTTGATTGTCAGTACATCAACATTGTTGTATGATTAATGTAATGACAAACTGACAAACAAACAAATGACTTAGAGGCAGGCGTTTTTTACCCCGACTCAGAGGCGTCTCTAGCCCATGTAGCGCCCGTGTGCAAACATTACCAAGCGCCCCCTATTAAGCGCGCAGTCAAAATGGAATGGGTACAAAGTATAACAAGTAACAGCACATCAAGTTACCACAAACTGTCTTTCCCCAATAGGTAATAAACTCTATTGTTTTGAGATGAAAAAGAAATTCGTCGGGGATACCATAGTGTGCTTTGGCGTGGTTTTTATTATTATTAGGGTTATGTTTTTCGCGCCGGAAAATATGAATATTTTACATACAAAGACCGGCGCGAAAAACATAACCCTAATAATAATAAAAACCACGCCAAAAGCGATTTGATCAGTCGGGACCCATTATGGGAAGATTTGAGCCGGTTTAGATTTTAATGGGTTCCGTCCGACTAATCAAATCGCTATTGGCGTGGTTTTTATTTCAATGGCACTCCGTTCTTTATCAACCCAAGGAAGGTCGCCATGCCCTACGGTTATATCTGAGACACATCCGATTCTTCAGATGATATCGACATTCTGTTCAGAGAATGTCGAAGTCGATCAGAATTCAAACGTTCGTTGCGCTCTTCTTCTGTCTCTTCATGCCATACTCCAGCAATTCTTATGCATGATGATCTTGATCAGCAGTTAGTCGTGTATCAGGTTCATCACTCGTTTCAAAAGACCTGTAAGTAGATGTGCGAATACGCTGAGAACTCAAGTGTGATTCTGTATCGGTAAACGTTTCCGATTCGCGAGACAATGCATGTCGCTCACGATCAGCTGACAGTCGCGCATCACGTTCCGCACTTGTCTCTAGAAACCTAGAAGCAGATGCGTAGATACGCTGAGAACTCAAGCGCAATTCTCTATCCGTGAACGTCTCCGACTCGCAAGACAATGCGTGACATTCACGATCAGCGGTCAGTCGCGCATCACGTTCCCCACTTGTCTCTAGAGACCTAGAAGTCGATACCTAGATACGCTTGGAACTTAAGCGTAATTCTCTATCCGTGAACGTCTCCGACTCGCGAGACAATGCGTGACGTTCACGATCAGCGATCAGTCGCGCATCACGTTCCCCACTTGTCTCTAGAGACCTGGATGTAGATGCGTAAATACGCTGAGAACGCAGACGTGCTTCGCGATCTGAACAGGATTCCACGGAGCGATTTGCAGCCTGATGTTCTCGAACAGCATCAAGTCTCTCCTGACGCTATTCGGTAGATTCTTGGGATCTTATGATCCTCAATCTTTTAGCTCCTTTGGAACATTGGGAAAGATTTGACTTCTTTCTAGGCATGGTTATAGTTTTATTGTGAAGAGATACCTGATCAATCAAAATCTAAGTGGCTCCCCTGCGTTACCGAGTAGGCTACCGTGTAAAGGAAATTAAACACTCAAATAACATAAGCAGGAAGTCATATTTATTCGATAAAATAAATAAATGGGAGTTTTGACCAGTAGAGTCAAATTTTCAATGATATATATACCAGCGTCATCAAAAATCAGTCCTAAACTGTTACCGCCTTCCCCGCGTGGAAGTATTCCCAGCTTATGTTATTTTATAATATACAGTGAAATTAGTGATAGCTTTACAGTAAAATTAGTGATAGCTTTGATTTCCACATCAGATGTTTCTGATCTTCGATTTTTATAAGTCAACAGGAAATGCTCATCAGACCGAACAACTTTTGCTAAGACGTCATTCCTATATGTGTTATGGTGTAGCTGGGCTCTTGGAGTTCCACATCAGGTGTTCCAGATCTTCAAATTTATTCTCTCAGCAGAAAATGCTCATCACGTGGAACAATTTTTGCTATGGTACCATTTTTGTATCTCTTATAGTTTAGTTGGTCTGTTGCGGTTCTGCAACAGGTGTTCAAGTTCCCAAGATAAATTATAGCCTATATGTTGCCCAGTCTTAACACTTATACAACAAAAAAAAAATCATTCAAATCCGTCCAGCAGTTCCGAAGATTAGCGGGTACAAACAAACAGACAGAATTTTTTTTTGGATTCGTGCTCTATTACTGTTTCTAAACCCCCCTCAATTATTATTTTTTTAATATATTCAATGTACAGACACAGTTTTTTTACTGTTTTATTATATGTAATAGATAATTTCATGATCGATCTTGTTAAAAGCTTTTTTAAATCAGTGTAGACCGCATCTGTTTGCAATAGCTTCGCTACATTTGAAAAAAAGGTAATTAGCATAATTATATAGTAGTATTAAGTTAGAAGTCGTAGATCGGCGCTTGGCAAACCCATGTCGTTCAAGAATGAGAAGATGTTGCAGAAGAGGGTAAATCTGTTTGTGAACATATCTTTCAAACAGCTTTGACAAGGTCGGCAGAATCGAGATGGGTCTATATGGAAATTTTGACTTTGTATAAATTAATAGCACTATTTCAATTATTATGTAAATGTGCGAACTATGGAGCCATTTATTTATTCAATGTGTTTGACATAAATGAGCATGGCAGTTGAGAGCATTGTCATGCTCGCTCAAATGTCTCACTGATGGTGGCGTGTGGGTTAGATCATTCGGTTCCCTTCAAAATGGTTGAGCTAAGTGGTGCTGATCCGCGCGTCATGTTCGGCAGTGAACGGGCGCTGTCAGTTGAGATTGGTTATCTCTTAACTGCCATGGCTTTTATATTCATTTATTTTTAATTAGAATGTTTTGGATTTCTCTTCACTTACATTGTTTTCACATATAGAAGCAACAAGAATAATGTAGCCTGGATTTTGTAAAAGCTTGATTGAAAAGAGTGTCCGTGGAGTTTCTTGCTCGTTCTTCTCCATAGAGACCTATACCCTACGTTTTGGAACGAGCAACTAGCTTCAACTTTCTGACTAACTAACTGACTCTTTGACTATTCAAAAGTGCCTGCAAATGGTTTAATTGAAATAAATGCTTTGACTTTGACTTTGATATGGTACGACGTCATGCTTTGAGCCACCCTCATGCACTGGTCAAAGTCAAAGTCAAATCATTTATTTCAATTAGACCATTAAAGGCACTTTTGAACGTCATATTATAAAATTTGAATCTAGTTGCCCATTCCAAATGGTAGTTTCGTATGGAGAAGAATGGGAAAGAAACTCCATACATACTCTTTTAAAAAGAATATTGTTTACAATTTGCATTTACAAGAATTCAAACTCAAACTCAAAATCATTTATTTCAAATGAACCATTTACAGGTACTTTTGAATTGTCAGAGTCAGTCAGTCAGAAAGTTGAAGCTAGTTGCTCGTTCCAAACAGTAGGTTTCTATGGAGAAGAACGAGCAAGAAACTCCATGAACAACACTCTTTTAAAATCAATATGTTACAAATTTCGGTTACATCATTCATATTGAATCTAGGGTACAATGTGAGAACAATGTAACAAGTCGTGTACGTTAAAAGAGGTTTAGATAAAAATATAATCATAATAAACAATTCAAAATAAAATTAGAATAACCGAGGCAGCTAAGAGATGACCAGTCCCAATTAACGGCGCCCGTTCACGAACATGACGCACGGATCGGCATCATTTGACTCAACCATTTTCAAGGGAACCGAATGATCCAACACGCGCGCCATCGTCAGCGAGACATTCCAGTGAGCATGACATACTCCCAACCGCCAGGGCACATTCAAGTCAATGAAAGACATACCTCGTAAATGGTAGCTTTAAATAACATAGTGCTCACATGTATGTGCTATGAAAAATTATATAATACTAACACATTGAGTTTATACAATGCAAAGATAATGTAGATCTATATCTTCAGCAGCTCCAAAAAAAATAAAAATGCTAATCAATTAATCTATGAACCCTTATGGCTGTGGAGCTAGACCAGCATCCAGCAAACCATTTTTATCAGTGATGTACTCACCCAATGAATAATATGCTCGGCTCCATAGTGTGCGTTTTATATAAGACTTAAATTTTGTCTCATTTAGTGAACAATGTGGGGAGGTATTTTATTGTAATATTTTAAACAGTACCCCATGAAAGAAGTATCTACTTTAGCCAGTCTGAAACTCGGTTGAACTAGTTGGTCCCTATTTCTAGTGTTATAATTATGTCTTTCACCTCTTTTACTAAAAAGATGCAGATTTTTTCTAGCGTACATTATGTTATCATAGATGTATTGACAAGGTACCGTCATTATGTTAATTTCCTTAAACAGTTCCCTTAGAGAATCGCGCATACGGAGATTGTAAATGGCTCTGATGGCTCTTTTCTGCAGAATAAAAATAGACTCGATGTCTGCAGCACAGTAAAATACCGTAAGACATTATACTATGAAAATAACTAAAGTAGACCAGTCTCGCGGTATCCACGTCAGTAAATGGCCGGATTTTTCTGACAGCATATGCTGCCGAGCTTAGCCGTCCAGCGAGAGATGTTAAATGAGGACCCCATTGTAGCCTTGAGTCGAGCGTGATCCCCAGGAAAACAGTTTTATCAACGAATTCCAGCTTCTCATTATTCAATACTATGTCACAGTCATTACTTTTGACATTTGGTAAAGTAAATCTGATGCACTTAGTTTTTTTTCATTCAATACTAAATTATTCGCCGTGAACCAATTTTGGACTTGCAGTAAGGCGCTATTTACGTGGTCTAGGTTCGGGGCTCGTCTGTCAATCTTAAATATTAAAGAAGTGTCATCAGCAAATAACACCATTTGTGGTTGGTTTTTCAACAGATGAAGAAGATCATTAATATACCTACACTAAAAAGAGGAAAGGACCCAAAATTGAGCCTTGTGGAACCCCCATTTCTACCTTTAAACCATGTGAATTCACCCCATTTATTTGGACTTGCTGCTGCCTATTAATCAAATAAGATTTTACTAAACTAAGCGCAAGTCTACCTAGTCCGTAATGCTCAAGTTTCAAAAGTAGTGTGTCATGATTTACGCAATGAAATGCCTTGGAGAGGTCACAAAAAAATCCTATGGCATCTTGAGCCTCTTCCCACGCAGTAAATATGTGTTTTAATAAAGTGACACCAGCGTCTGTCGTACAACGTCCTTTGGTGAAACCATACTGTTGATCGTGTAAAATGCCATTAGTGTTAAAATGATTAAGCATCTGATTAAGCATAATCCTTTCAAAAACCTTGCTGAAAGCCGGCAGCACGGACACGGGTCTATAATTATAACTAATAGAACTAAACTTCATTAGATCCGGGAAAACTCCTTGGTCTACGCACATATTAAATATTAAAGCCAAATAAGGCGCTATTGTCTCAATTATAGACGTACAAACTTTAATAGACATACCCCACAGATCCTCAGTAAATTTTATCTTGGTTTGCCGAAAAGCTTTTAAAACTATCACGGGGTTAATATGTTTCAATTGAAATTCTACCAGGCAGCCTGGTACGTTCGCTTTTAAAAAGGCAATTAAAATGCCAGGTGAGGAATTTAAAGCTTCCGTGGTTTTAATTGGTATGTTGGTAAAGAAATTCACAAATTCATGCGCTACTTCTATGTTAGAGCTTAGGGGACCACGTGGTGTCTCTAATGTATACTCAGTGTTCCGAACTTTTTTCCTGCCAGTCTCGTTATTAATAACTTTTCAAACTGTCTTTATTTTATCGTCTGCTGATTTGATTTTGTTGCTAATGTATAGGGCCGCTACCCTGCAAATATTTCTAAAAGTTTTAGAATAAGTAGCAACATACTTGTTGAAAGTATCCGTGTTAATATAAGGCTTAAGGCCATAAAGCTCAAACAGTCTTTCCCTACTTTTTCTAATACCTCTAATTGCCCAGTCACTAAATACAAACTTAGGGCTAATATGTTTTGTCTTTTTTTTCAAAAGTATAATCGAATTCGGACTGCACTACAAAAAAGAAATCATCATACAATTTATTTGCATCGTTATTATTATGGTCTAGAGTACTTAACTTATCATTTAAGGTAACATGAAATCTATTTAATTTACCAGTTGTTATTGGTCTAAATTTTATTTGCACTTTTGTTAAAGGCATTTTAAACATATAAGTTACCGTTTGACCGCTATGATCTGATGGCAGATAATTAACAAATTATAATATATTCTGTTACGTGAATACGATGTACCTTATATAAAAATCATATATTATAGTATGTACAAAGCATTACAATACAAGTTAAGAAATGACAGCTAAATGATGTACAGACACATAGTGTTCACATAATTACAATTAATAATACAGTAGACGACCACTCCTAATCCAACAAACAAAGAATAGTGTGTGAGCCAGAGGAATCTATTAACACTAAAGAATACAATTATAATTATATAATACAAGTACAAATACATATTTAAATATATAAAGTATAGTTTTAATTAGCAATCAGTATGATTTTGTCTAGACTGTAGATTGTCCTATGGAGCCGGACCAGCATGTTCCCAAGCATTCTTATCTTGAATATAATCCTCTAACTTATAATATGCTTGTTTACAAAGTCTACCTTTAATGTATCTTTTAAATTTTGTTTCATTTAGTTTTAATATATCACAAGGTATTTTATTATAACATTTAACAGAGTACCCCATAAAAGAGGTGTGTACTTTAGACAATCTAAAAAATGGTTGAGCTATTTTATCTTTATTTCTAGTATTGGAATGACGTCGATCACTTAATTTATTAAAAAGATGTATATTTTTTCTTACATACATAATATTTGCATAAATGAATTGACAGGTTAAATGAGGGACACTGTCATAATATTAATCGTTTTAAACAGTTCTCTAAGAGATTCGCAGCGACGTAGATTATAAATGGCTCTGACAGCTCTCTTTTGTGAAATAAAAATGGATTCAATGTCAGCTGCTCGACCCCACAGTAAAATGCCGTAGGACATAATGCTGTGAAAGTAGCTAAAATAGACCAAACGAGCGGTTTCGACGTCTGTTAACTGTCTTATCTTTCTAACAGCGTAAGCGGCTGAGCCTAACCGCCCCGCAAGAGATGTTATATGTGGTCCCCATTGTAACTTCTCGTCTAGCGTGATTCCCAGGAAAACCGTGTGATTAATAAATTCCAGTTTTTTTCCATTCAATATAAGATTTACTACTTCTAACATTTGGTAAAGTAAATCTAATACATTTGGTTTTTTTTCATTTAGTACCAAATTATTTACCATGAACCAATTTTGGACCTGAAGTATAGAGTTATTCACTTCGTCAATTTTAAAAATTAATGATGTATCATCTGCAAATAACACCATCTTCGGTTGGTTTTGTAGTAATTGGGGTAAATCATTTATATAAACTAAAAATAGAAATGGACCTAATATCGAGCCTTGAGGAACGCCCATAGTAATTTCAGACCCCAATGAGTTTACGCTGTTAACCTGAGCTTTAACCTGTCTGTCCTTCAGATATGATCTAAGTAAATCAAGGGATGTTTTAGTAATCCTCTAACTTATAATAATCGACGATGATATAGATCGACTCACAAATATTCTCAGCCGTAGCCTTAAAAAAAAAGTCACCGGAAGACAGTCAGTCAGGTCCTGCCCCCTTAGAAGGGTCCAACCGTTTCAGCTCACTGAGCATTTCTGATTTATCGATATTATTATCGATTATATTTAAAGATTATTATTTATCGATATTTATCTTACACCACATCATTCTTGACATTTAAATGCAATATACCACTCATACGCACGTGTTTTTGATAAAGTCGATTAACTGAAAGTCTTATGTAACATTTTCAGTGCACACGAAATTATATTTGCAATGCAACATTTAAGACGAATAATTTGTTCTATATTTTTAACTATAGTAAAAATCACAAAACACAGTTGACATGAACTGACACGGCGCACTGTGAAAAAACAGAATAACCAGTGACGATCGAACTCCGTGTGAGTAAAGAGGACTTAGCGTCAAAAAGAATTTAAACAATCCCTTTAAATAAGCTTGTTATTGTTGCCTCTCGTCTAGCGTGATTCCTAGAAAGAGTGATTAATATATTCCAGTTTTTCCATATATGAGATCACATTTGCTACTTCTAACATTTGGAAAAGTAAATTTAATACATTTGTTTTTTTTTTATTTAGTACCAAATTATTTACCTTGAACCAATTTTTGACCTGAAGTTTAGAGTTATCCACTTCGTCAAGTTTTTGAGAACGCCTGTCTATTTTAAAACTCAATGATGTATCTGCAAATAACACCATCTTTTGTTGATTTTAATGTAATTGGGGTAAATCATTTATATAAACTAAAAATTGAAATGGACCTAATATCGAGCCTTGAGGAACGCCCATCATCATTTCATATTTGTGTATGTATATCAGCTGTCTGACATCCATAGTAAGTACAGGGTCTCCCTAGTTTGGGGTCAGATGGCCGTGTGTCAAATGTCCCCATATATTATTATTATTATTATTATACCCCAATGAGTTTACGCTGTTAACCTGAAGTTTAATCTGTTTATCCTTCGAATATAATCTAAGTAAATCAAGGGATGTTTTAGTAATCCCGTAGTGTGCTTCAGATTCAACAAAAGTGTCTTATGGTCAACGCAATCGAACGCCTTTGAGAGGTTGCAAAAGATTCCAATGGCATCTTGTGCTTCCTCCCAGGCGTAAAAAATTGTACAAGATCCTTTGGTGAAACTGTACTGATGTTCCTAAAACATGGAATTTTTAATAAAGTGACATAATATTTGATTGAGCAGTCAAATACTTGTCTGAGAACTGGTAGAATCGACACAGGTCATAATTGTTGGGTTCTTTACCATCCCCGGATTTGTACAATGGTAAGACTTTACTGTGTTTCATTAAATCATGTCCTTGTCAATACATTTATGAAAATGTCAATACACTTTTTAGTTTTTAGCCGACTTCAAAAAGAAGGAGGTTATCAATTCGGGTGTTTATAAACAATGTATTTTTATTTATGTTCGGGCATAACTACGTCAACTAGTATTATATGGACGGATTTGCAAAAATATTGTTTCGCTCGAAGGGGGTTTATTCCGAAATGTTTCCATATAAATTTTATCGAAATAGATTCAGCGTTTTTTGAAAAACCGGACAAATGCGAGTCGGACTCGCACACCGAGGGTTCCGTACATATCCATACTTCTGTATTAATCCATACCATATACTGTAATATATCCGGACTTCCATATTTTATACTTTATCCATACTTCCATACTAATTTACTATTACTCATTAGTAATCCTTAAATATTATAAATGCGAAAGTAACTCAGTCTGTTACGCTTTCACGATGAAACGGCTGAACCGATTTTGATGAAATTTGGCATGAAGATAGCTTGAACCCCGGGGAAGGACATAGGCTACTTTTTAATCTGCGACTTCGCCTGCATCCGCGATAACCGACATTCACGCGGATGAAGTCGCGGGCAAAAGCTAGTAACCTTTATTTTAATAGTACATAATATAATGATATAAGTGCGGTAGGTTGAAAATTACAGCCGAGGTGATATTGCTAGCCCGAGCCGCAGGCGAGGTCTACAAGAAAGCAGTGAAACCAACTGTGGGCAATACAAAACAACAAACAGAACAAAGCCACCGCCACCGACTTCCGAAACTAAAGTAATGTGTGTTGTGTGCTAAAGATAACTATCACTTTTTAGTTTTTGAAGGCGGTTGTCTTTTTTTTAAGTTTTTATTGAAGGCGGATATCTTTTTGTTAAGGTTTTTTACTTTAACGATTTTTGGTATCGCCTTAACATCCAAATCTATTAAGAAACGGTGGCACAGTTTAAAAAGAGATTAAAAGTCCTCTAAAGATTAAAGAAACTAAAATGTCGTGTATTGTTATTTTTTGGGATTTTGTTAATTTTTTTCAAAAAGCGCTGAATCAATTTCGATAAAATTTATATGGGACCATTTCGGAATAAACCCCTTTCGAACAAATAAAGAATTTTGCAAATCCGTCTATATATAGGTATGCTCGCGAGCAACTAAATCGACGCAGTCCATAAGCACGCATACATATCTTTTTTTTTCGGAAAATGCATATTTTATTTATAAAAACCATATGTCCATCAAAAACTTGACAGTTTAGTTTTACATCAACACCACTATCATAAAAAAATATTTTGAACTTTTTTATTTAAGCAATTTAAACGGGTGTAGGAAAATTCTCTCTGTACACACGACTTGTGCTACGATCCACCCCTATAAAAACCCTCACAACCGATTTACCTTATCAGACTAAATATGTTTGAACTAAATAAACCTGTTCCAATTAAATTTATAATCCCCGTGATAGAAAAGGACACCACTACTAATAAGATTTCTCTTTCAAGACTTTCCAGTGGTTCTATAAATTCAGAAGGCACAGATAGTATCGT
This sequence comes from Charanyca ferruginea, assembly GCA_947361185.1. NCBI lineage: Eukaryota > Metazoa > Arthropoda > Insecta > Lepidoptera > Noctuidae > Charanyca > Charanyca ferruginea. The sequence continues at coordinate 11,233,302 of OX376070.1, forward strand.
CTAATAGGACTCGACGACCGAGACATACTCTGACCGACCCTGACGATGCTATAACTCTCCTCCAGGAGAGCAATAAGGCCACCAGCACAGTGAACAAACACAGACACAAACCGCCGGCATTACGTCCTCGCCGCCGAGGCTCGCCGCGACTACCCCGTACGTCCCCTCCCCGACCCTTGCTCGTGCCAGCCCGCAGCGCTGAGCCTGTAGCTTTAAATTCGTTCCTAAATTATGGAAATCCAATCCAGCCTGTCCCTTTGCTGTCCTCCCCCAGCGACACCATAAGCCGAGGCTCGTACCCCATAGGGGGTGCTCTTAGTGTGTAGTCGCTTAGTTTGTAAGTTTTGCCCTGGCTGGAGGCTCTAAAAATAATATTTTTTAAGGCACCACAGGAAAGTCCGGTTAAGCACCGACAACCTAATAGGCTGAACTGCGCGATGCCAAACCGCAAAAAAAATTACCTTATTTATCAGAAGTTGACATGTACACATTCCGCAAATTGCACTCATTGTTTCGAAGAAACTATGGACACTACGCTTGAAGAAGCTGCTCAAGTTGTTGCTCTGTTGCAACAAGGACTCAGTCAGCGAACAGTCGCTGCCCAGCTTTACTTGAGCCAGTCTGCTGTATCAAGGGTATACAGAAGGTTTCAAGAGACTGGTGCCTTTAATCGGGGACCAAGATCCAGCAGCCACCGGTGCACTTCAGAGAGAGACGACCGTTTTATCGTTTTAACAGCGCTGCGGAATCGGCACCTGACGGGTGTTGATGTGATGCAGGAACTGAGGCGTGTTCGAGGGGTGGCTGTCAGTGAGTGGACAAATATTTTATGCATTTTAGGCAAGGACCTGTTTAACAGGTCCTTGCCTATAGTAGTGGACAGTAGGAAGACGCTTGAATAATGCCAATGTCACTCCAAAACGGCCTGTCACGGGCCCAAAATTAACTGCAGACCACTGACAAGTACGCCTTCAATTTGCTCAATTGGATTGTCGGGCAATGGCAGTCGGTGTTATTCACTGACGAGTGCAGAATGTGTCTCCACGGCAGTGACAGGAGAGGCCGCGCCTACAGGCGTCCGGGCGAGCGATTTGCGCAGTGCTGTTTCGCTGAAATGTGGGCTGGTATCTCGTTGGATGGAAAAACCGAGTTTGTTTCCGTGCCCGGGGGAGGCCGAGGAGGAGGGCTGAAAGCTGATCGGTATATTACCGACATTCTTCAGTACCACGTTGTTCCCTACGAAGGATTTGTCGGCCAGAACTTCGTGTAAATGCATGACAATGCAATGACACCGGGTCACACGTCGCATATCACTCGGCAGTTTCTGGACGAAGTAAATATACAGACGATGGACTAGCTTGCACTCAGTCCAGATATGAATCCCATCGAGCACTTATGGGACGAGCTCAAGAGAAGGGCCAGGGCCAGAAATTCTGTCCCTTCGACCATAGAAGAACTGAAGGCCGCGTTATTAGAGGAGTGGGACGGAATTCCTCAAGACATCGTCAAAAAATTGATCAGATCGATGAAAAATTGACTGCAAGCTGTAATTAGAGCTAATGGGGGGGGGGGGGGGCAATACTAATACAATAAATAAATTAATGTTTTTTTAACAGTTTTTGTTTTATTTTTAAAATAACTAACCACCGCATATTATTCTAAGTTCCCATTTTACTTCTACTTTGTTAATAAATGTTGAGAAAAAAGGTACCATATTAAGCTGAGGTCTCAAGCTTTCAAACGCTGTAATATTTTTTTAAATAGGTAATGCATTTTTCGAATAATACTTATATTTATGCGCACGTACGGGTTGGGTCGATTTGGTTGCTCGCGAGTGTAGTTAGTTATGCCCAAACATACATTCAAAAAATCGAAAGGTGTACTGGGAGTGGGACATATAGTAAAAGTGAAACTTCAACGGATCGATATCGTCTACCCCCTACGCGGCCGTAACACTTTTTCGGGACAGAAAAATCCTAATACCCCCAGATATATAAAAGTTTCACTTTAAAAAAATGTGTAGGTATGTTACGGTAAGAAGTGTGATAAATAGAAAATTATTTATAATTTTCCATCATTGTTAATAATTACCTCATGATTTGGTAACTGTGAATATAAAATTTAAATTCATCACTTTTAGCAGTTGATACTAATAATTCACTACGCTCGTCGGTAAAACTAACGAAAATGTATATTAATAGACAATAACAAAAATGTTGTCTTAAAAAATCAATATGTTATGCCACCCAAGTTAAGACAGAAACGAATCGCTGTGAAACCGACTTCACGTAGTCTTGTCTGCCGTAACCCTAGAGTGTAATTTAAATCAGCGTAGGCGTGGAGGGGCGAGGTGGCCCGCGAGCTGAGGATCAGCAGGTGGTTTCTCGTAGTAAGCCCGGCCAGTAAGCCGAAGCTGCGGCGGTGAGCGTGAATACCATCTGCGACGATAAGATCGCGTGGGACCGCCGGAGCCGTGACAGAAACTATGCCTGCTGCATGTTGCATGCTCGCTTGCATGATGATGAGATGCATGTTCAATGTGTTGTTTTGTTGGTTTCTAATCACGTGGCTAACATTTTTTAATGTCTTGAAAGGCGCTTCGCATGTGATTTTTGAAAATGTATTACTATTATCGGTACTAAGGTTATATTATTAATAATCACCGATAAATATGATTAATTTCTCAGTTTTACCTAGACTTTCGGTAATTGACAACATTTCAAAACTGACACGACCTTAAAACAAAAATACCATTTCGTTATTTTCCTATCCTGAGTCCAAATATATATTTTTTATATTTTTTTATTTCTTAATTTCCGAGAAAAATAAGTAAAACCAAAAAGCATGTGATGACGTCACATATACCGTGGAATGAGGTAGTTTAGTTTTGCATTAGCATTTCAATGGTTTATACGAAAACATTATCGTCAAATAAGACACACGTCAATGTCACATAATATATGAAGTCTAATAATAATGATAATAGTTTTTTGACGGGTCATAGTAAAAAAAAAGGATAAACCGCTATTCCACCGTAAGTATGACGTGATTTGGCGCTTACGTCTTTTTAGAATACACCTAATTTCAAAGTTAAAATTATTAATGAAAAGTACATAATTTTGAAAAACGGACAACATTGACAACATTTCATATTTTTAACCTACTTGTATTATTACGCTATATAAAAGTAAATACAAATCTAGGGCACCCGTATTTTTCCGTTTTTCTAAAGTATGTACTTTTCATTCATAATTTTAACTTTGAAATTAGGTGTATTCTAAAAAGACGTAAGCGCCAAATGACGTCATACTCACGGTGGAATAGCGGTTTATCCTTTTCTTTAATAAGACCCGTCAAAAAACTATTATATTATTATTAGACTTCATATTATGTGACATTGACGTGTGTCTTATTTGACGTTAATGTTTTCATATAAACCATAGAAATGCTAATGCAAAGGTAAACTACCTCATTCCACCGTATATGTGACGTCATCACATGCTTTCTGGTTTTACTTATTTTTCTCAGAAATGAAGAAATAAAAAAATATATAAAATATATATTTGGACTCTGAATACGAAAATAAAGAAATAGTATTTTTGTTTTATGGTCGTGTCAGTTTTGAAATGTTGTTAATTTCCCTGTATATCTTTGAATTGTGTAGGCGACCCTTAACACATTTTTTCATAGGTCTTATTACTTTTATGTGCATCTAGCTTAATTTCTGATTTTCTGATACCTAATAAATTGCCGAGCGTTTGCGCATTCATCTAGCTAAATACTCGCATGTTAATTTACATATTTCATGACAGAAGGCGCCACCGCGCGAGATTAGATTTGTTAGTGAGTACTGTGATTTTTAGGGTATTGTCTTGTTTTCCATAATATCATTTGTACTATTATTGTTTTCCATAATCGTCCCCCGTCATAATATTGACTTGCACTATTATCATTTATACTAATAACGCTTGTCATATCAACTTATTAGTCATAACTTTAATTTGCCATTAAATAAGTTTCCTTTTTAACATATGTTTTAATCATTAGTTTTTATAAGTAACACATTACATTTACATAATCGTTACTTGACATAAGTAACATTTTTAATATAATTTAGAAACGTTTATTGTTTTGTACAAAAATTAATGTCATTAAGGCCACCCACTAACCAAATGATTTATTGCGGTAACCAATCTTTAGACAAGAGAGCGAGCGTAGCGAGCGTGCCGCGGTAGATGATGTCTCCTTTTGCGTAGCAAATAAACTTTAGACAATAAAAACAGTTAGTCAAAATCGCAAAACTCTTGCCAAAGATTTCCTCATTTGCAATGGAACCCTGCTTTTCGCATAATGTTCTTTTTCATAATATTCTTTGGCATTACTATTTTGGCATAATTTGTTTTGCCATGATAATACTTTGCCACATTTTTTTGGCATACAATTTTTGTTGGTATAGTTATCTTGAAGCTAATTTGTTTTAGCATAATTTGAATTCGCATAATGTTACTTGGCATAATGTGTAAATCTATTGTGCCACGTTTAAGTATTGTCTTAAAAAACAGTAACAGTAAGTTGTGCTACAAAAGTTAGTGACAGAAACGAATCGCTGCAAAACCGACTCCACGTAGTCTACTTTGCCCTACTCCCTAGACTGTAATCTAAGCCCGCCGCAGCGCCGGAGCCGTGACAGAATCTATGCCTGCTGCGTGTTGCATGCTGCATGCTTGCTTGCATTCTGCAAGCTTGCTTGCCGCATGCATGGTGTATGCTTGTTTACATGTTTGCATGCTTGCTGCATGCATGGTAAAAATATGTTTTTCACTTCTCTTGCTCAAAAAGTTTTTTTTTTTAATTTTTGTGTGTCAAATATGACAATGAGCCTACAAAAACGAAAAAGTCTTTAGTCATAAGTAGAATAATCATGAATAAAGACTCGACTTATTACTGTTTCTTAAAAAAAGAACCTCATTTTAATTTTGAAAATGGAACTAAAATCGGCGATCTCTGGTAGAATGCATGCAATGCGGCTACAGAAGAAACAAAAAAAAAGATATGGGCGCGAAATCTTTATAATTTTTCTCTAATTGCAAATTGAACTGGTAGTGACCGTAATTAATTTTACAATAGTGAAAATGTCATCATCTAGTGAGAATGGAGACCCTAATTTACAAACAGAAGAGAACGGGATAGAAATAATTTTCAATCTGTTGCCGTCAAGGTCACAAAGCATTTATTTAAATACTTACGAAAAGTTTATGAAGTGGAGGACAGAAAAACGAGTGGATTCTCTTACGGAAGGAGTTTTTCTTACGTATTTCAATGAACTTTCCAAAAATATCAAAGTTCAACGCTTTGGAGCACATATTCAATGTTACGAACAACCATACAGATAAGATATAACGTAAATATAAAGAAATATGTCAATTTGAAGGCTTTTCTCAAGAAATTATCCACCGGCTACAAGGCCAAGAAATCCAAAGTTTTCACGAGGACAGATATCGAGAATTTCATAAATAAGGCACCAAATGAAAAATACTTAGCAACAAAGGTAGGTTATAGTTGCATTTGTTTTCTATTTTTTTCATCAATCTATATCAACAAATCAATCAATCAATCATCAATTGCTAGTTAGAGGTACAGTCGACTACAAAGAGATGTATACCCCCTAAAGTTACAAATACATGTACCCATTTAAATAAGTGTACATACTTTGTTACAAATTATTGTACACATGAAACATGACGCGTACATGTATTCTCTCAATGTGCCTAATTGATGTATACAGCAAGATGGACACTGTAATGTGTACGCTCTGAAGCAAATTAATGTATTCACACTTAGTTACAAAAATATGTATACAAGATACGTTCTAATTTTAAATTTCTGAAATTCTGTCAAACCCATTGAAAACTCTTTGGATTTTTTTTTCTGTTATGATGACACTTATAAATCAATATTCATATTAAAACGAAGTAAAAACTGTTTGTACAGACAGCGTCATCAACTGCTAACCCCCCACGCATTTAAATTACTTCGTAAAGGGGGTTAGCAGTTGATGACGCTGTCTGTACGTAGGAGGTGGTCTCTGGAACTGGACAGAAAAAACTTAGGTTAATTTAGGTCGACGTCAAACCCTGCAGACAGAAATAGGATCCCCGCGCAAGATTTATAATTTCTTGCCAAAATGTGAAGTAGGTAGATCTACTATTGTTATAAGTAAAAGAATATTATAGATAAGTTATATTATTAAAAGCAAGACATCGATTTAAGTTTCAATAAATTTGTCTTATGATTCAATAGTTAAAATTTTATCTATGTCCAAATAATGTTACTTAAGTTTAGTTTCTGTATGGAAAAAAAAACAGGTTGAATAGAAAATACCTTCTTTTTATGAGTCGAGTGAGAGAAAAATAACGTAAATAAGTGGCGAAAATAATTTGTAATTTTTGTAAGTCAAGTTCGATAAACAAATGACACGCCAATGACGTCATGCACGAAATGAAAGAGAAAACAAGTATACCCGCACTATTCTAAAATTTAAAAATAGAATATTAGACCCGTATACATATTATTGTAACCAAATATGAACAGATTAATTCGTTTCAGAGTGTACAGTCAACAGCAAAAGTAGATGATCAAAATCAGTATATCAATCTACTCCTAAACTAAAATTTTCTCCACATTGGAAAATATTTTAAACCCTCTAAATTATTTTATTTTTTCATACAAATTAATGTATGGATCTCAACATGATTCTTTCAGCTTTTAGGACTTCAGGAAGTACCCCAGAATTTTGATGATCATCAGTGAGTCAGTGACGAAATCAGGCTTTATTAGATATCAATAAATTCTAAAGTATAAGAGCTATGCAATTGAAACTTTATATATTTAATAAATCTACAATTGACATCTCCGGAGAATTTTGTCTGGCATAATCCAAACCCAAGTTATGAGGGTTCAAAAAAACGACGAAGCGCTTCGAGAAAAGGTAGGAAGTGCCCTTGCGCTTTGCTTGGGTCGTCTTGGTGGGGGTACTGCCGTGCCCTCAGGTTTTGAGTATAAGGAAATAATAATAATAATAATAATAATAATTCATTTATTTCAGAAAACTGGTTCCATAGACAATAAATAATAATAATAATTCATTACAACATTATCACATACAAATTATAAATTATAAAAGTTAGAATTTAATTACAATCACAATAAATAGATGGGAAATTACACAATAAAAATTATAATATAATTATAATAATACAAAAAAAAAATCTTAATTTATCATTACAGTCAAAATTTATTATTCCTTCCTTCCTTTCTTTCCTTTTTTTTTTTTTTTTTTATTTCTTCTTTTATTTATTTTTAATTTTTTTTTTTTATTCTTTTATCTATACTTCTATACTAATATTATAAAGCTGAAGAGTTTGTTTGTTTGTTTGGCTGAACGCGCTAATCTCAGGATCTACTGGTTCGAATTGAAAAAATATTTTTGTGTTGGATAGTCCATTTATCGAGGAAGGCTATAGGCCCATGCGAAGCCGGGCCGGGTTGCTAGTACATAATATCTTGGCTAGGTTCTTCCGTTCCTCCTTAACAACCGCTAAAAAGGTCAACCTTCTTAAACTTCTTACTTAAGACTTATTATAGGTAGCACTTTAACACATTTCTAAATAATGCCTATTCAATTTATTTTTATATCTGTTTTTACTGGTTTCACTACTGTCTGCCGGCAGACTGTTCAATAGATATGCTATTCGTTTTTTTTTGGGTTCTGTCGCCAACGTAATAGATGACTCTGGCTATATTGAATCTGCCGTCAGCGATAGATCGTGTATTAAGGTTGTAACAACAGTTTTTCTTATCATTGAAATTAAGTTATCCCTTAATTTTCCACCCTTAGAGGCAGATTTTTATGATTTTTTTAAGGCCCAACCCTAAGGCATACCCTATCCATAATTTTTTAAATCAGACCAAACTGTAAAAAGTTACTCATCGTCAAACAAAAAAAAACCTATTGTACTGAGAACTTTCTCCTTTTTTGAACGTGGGTTAAAAAAATAGGGGAATAGGCGGCTTGTATGGTATCAAATAAGTGGTCCGCGTTGCTCTCAATGGGACAAATGACCAAAAGGCTGGTAGTATTGCCATGTTATATGGTATGCTGATTGTTTGGCTTAAGAATAGGCCAATTTGATAGTCAATGGGGCACAACAATGTTTTTCAAACCCGGGATCGGTGTTTCTAAATCCCGAAAGCGTGTGATTGAAATAATGGGCCGGATATATATTCCCTAATCCCTAGGTAGGTACATGTTACCTAATGGAGTCGACACAACACGTTTTTGCTCCCCTTTCATCACGCTACCTTTTCATTCTATATCATCCCATACACAATCTATACAGGAACGATCCATATTTTTTTTTTTGGTCTCCTTTTTCGTCCCAACCTACATAATGGCAGCTACTTATGGTAAATATTCTAAAATACAATACATTTTTAAACATCTCCTCGAGTACGACCCGTGACAAGGGCTTCTAAAAAAATATTCTATTTTATCAGGCTCCTCAACCGTCACTTTGTTTGGCTCAAGGTAGATACGGTAGTTAAATATTAATCATGGTCGACCGACTACCTCAACTACCTGACTAGATCGAACATATTATTGTTGGGGAACCGAATGTAGCCCTAGAGGTAGGTACGAAAGTTAGACAATAATTTAGTTCTGTTTTGGTATTTTAGTCGTCACGGAGAAGTTTAGGCTTAGGCTTACTTGTAAGCAAAGGAATAGGTAGGTAAGTCTTCTTCATATTAACTTTAGTTATAGGTAACGGTTTGAATGCCTTGTAATATAATATCTCGCAGTTACTTGACTTTCGGCACTCTAAATATTTGACGATACAATAGATAACTTTTAAGTACCCATTAGTGACCTGCAGTAGCTTGTTGCTAGTTAGTGAGGACTTGGCCCTAGATTGAAACAAAAATTAGGTACAGTTTAAATAATTGTATTCAATATTAAATACTGAAACTTTAATACATGAACTAATAGCTAAAGAGTACTAGCACAGTATAAGTATTAGTAGGTACACACAGCTCCAGAGCAATCTCACTCGGAGCGGGTGAGAAATCTCTGGAGCTGTGTGTACTATCGTGTACTAGTGTCCTACAAGTAGTTTGAGGCAATTAAATGATCTGCGGGAATGTTGGAGTCAGAGACAGTTGTAGACAATGTTCTAAAACCTTCCATCGACTACCGTAGAGAAAAAAATCTGCGATAATTACTGCACTACAACGTCTAAACTAAACTAGAAAAGGTATTTTTGTGTTGCAATCCACTACTCCAGAGGGTTCCCAGTACTTGGATAGGAAAATGTATCTTATCCATTTGGACGTGTCCTATGCAAGTACTGGGAACCCTCTGGAGTGTTCACCACGGAATAATACCAGTACCAGTACCGGTACCAGTCTCAACTATGCGTGTACTTGTGTGTGATTATAGATAGGAATAAAAGAAGGAAAACTAAGATAATTTATATAATGACTGTTATACTTGCTAGCCTAAGTGGATAGATGGAAAGGGAGAGAAAGACCAAAGAAAAGATGGTTGAATTGTGTGAAGAATGATATGATTGAAAAAGGAGTCAGTGAAAGTGTGCCGGTTGACAGGACCCCAAGTAACATGGGACAAGGGCAGAAAGATGATAATGACTTACTAGCCCAAGGGCATCTGGCAGATGATTCTATTTTATCAAATTTGAATTCCTTTTATGAATTCGATTGTTGAATTTTTCAAAACTTTCAGCTACCTATCTATATAGGTACCTACAGAAAGGAAAAATTTAAAAATAAACGTATCTACATTGACCTTATAAACATAATATACTTACAGGTTTGTACGTTAGTATGCTGCCTATATATTAGGTATGTCTATCTATACTAATATTATAAAGCTGAAGAGTTTGTTTTTTTGTTTGTTTGTTTGTTTGGTTGAACGGGCTAATCTCAGGATCTACTGGTTCGAATTGAAAAATTATTTTTGTGTTGGATAGTCCATTTATCGAGGAAGGCTATAGGCCCACGCGAAGCCGGGCCGGGATGATAGTCTTTAATATAACAATATAGTTGCGGGTAAAGTTGTAGATTTTGATTAGATTTTAATTACGATAGTAGTCCAGTTCGCAAATGAAAGGAATTACACTGATTTCTTTAATATCATATAGGACCCTCAATTTTAATTTTTGATTAGTTAAAGGAGACTTCGTAATTTTTATTACGAAACAACGTTGATTCGGGCTTGGTTCTTAATGAACGAATTGGCGATGAATTAAGCAGGCGCTGGGAATTTCAAAATATAAATCAAGTAGATTTGGTTACTGATGAGCTGTCGTAATGTGTCTTTATCCATTAATTAATAATCATCATTTATTAATTTTAGTGCTTAATATAGCCTAAATAATTAACTGATAATTCTAGGTAGGGATAAGTTCTACCGATATTGGTTAAAACGGGAAAGCACTTTAACCAAAGGTTACTGACCTTAGAGACCAAAATAGTTGCAGTATGTGTGTATTCCTAAATAGTGTCAATGACCTTTGACTGTTTATTTTGGTTTAGAGGATACTTGCTAACCGATAGCGTATTGACTATTATCCCTAACGTATCAATTTGAATTATTTTCCGTAAGAGCGTAAAAGCAAAATTACTAAAACTAGAAGAGATGAGGGACGATACTCGAGGCAAAGCACTGCTATGTAGTGTAAAGTTAGCCTCGAAACCGAAGTAAGTAGGTATATTTTTATCTAAATACATTAAACTCACAAATTATATACAATGGTCATGTCCAATTATATACATGGCTTCCCCAGGTTCGTAGTCGTAAATAAATGGCGTTATTCTCGAGGTTGTGCAAGAATACGTAGGTAAGTATATCTTGGCCAAAATATAGAACTAGAGCGGCAGAACTTCGAGAAGGAGGCTAGCAGAAGGACACGCAAGCCGGGGTCCGTGTCCCGGGCGGCCAATTCAAGGTTGGCAGACGAATACATTACTTAGCATTATCACATACTACGCATTTGCATTACATAAATTCGCTAACTACTATTGCAGTTCAATAAAAACAATAAATATGCAGTCATATACTCACCATTGACTTTCATAAATGGTGACATGACAACAAATAGGTATTTAATAGACTTTCATTTTCTTTTCAATGTGTAACCTACAGCAGTGATTAATGTAGGCGCAATCGACCCTAACCGCGAGAGCGACCAGCATGCTGTTGGAGCTCCCCCGCACTCGTCGAACCAGCGAAGTGCCTCTCTTGCGCATTGGTATGAAAACAATCTACGCGTGCCTCCGCAAACTTTGTCGAACCGCTGCAGTAACGAGAGACCCAACAACATCCTGAACGCATTGTTAAACTGGACTCGAAGGGCGCTGTACGATCTTTGCGTGTAGTTGCATGTGTGTAATGTAGTGCAGTAGGTTCTAAAAAGAGTAATTTTAACTTTTGCTGAGCATCGTGTGAACCTACGGATCACCATATTCGCTCTGACCAAAGTATAGGCTTTGACTGACAGCGCCCTTTGCTCCCGTTTAACGCCTGGAACATTTTTCAAGTCGGAAGTAGGTATTGGGTATTGTGGCCTAAGTACTTGAAGTGGTTTATGGATGCTGTGTTGCATCTATCAACAAACTGTCTTTCTTTTCATGGGTCTCACAAATCCGAAATTATGTTCGACTGCACTCCAGGGCCTCAAGTTTGCTATTACAATAGTGTCAGAATGGTCTATCATTGATTTTCATAATGACGCCATTATATTAGTAGATTACCAAACTTGTCAAAATCAACAATTTTGAAATCAATGATATACCATTCTGACACTATTGTAATAATAGCAGACTTGAGGCCCTGATTATCGAAAAATTGACATTTGATGGTTTAGATATTAGATAATGTCGAGACCAATCTTGTAATAATGGGTTCAATATGGCGGGCACCTATACCTATAACAGAGTCAAGTCAGAAAGGAATGAGCTGGACGAGTTCGTACCATGTTTGGCACACTCCTTAAATCTAGCCGGTGTCGGTGGGATACCTACTATGAAAAATATGTTATTAAAACCAATTAAAAAGGAGCAGTCAGACGAGATGGTCGGATCTGCCGGAAGTGGTAGAATCCTTGAAGACGTTAATCAAGTTTCTCTTGGACCTGTCCCGGTGTGCCAGTGCCCGGTTGAAGTTTCACGGTCTCGAACCAAGCGCTTTGATTCCACATTTACTGTGCGAACTGCCAGACTGTAGAATTCACTGCTTGCCTCTTTGTTCCCTGTTAACATGTGTAATCTGGGTATCTTCAAGGTACGAGCGAACCGGTTCATCCTAAGCAAGCGTGTTCCACCTTAGGCCGCATCATCATTTAAGGTTAGGTGAATAGCGATCAAACGCAAGCCTATGAGCATATTAAAAAAACCGGACAAGTGCGAGTCGGACTCGCCCACCGTGGGTTCCGTACATATTTGTAGGTACATATCCATACCTACTTCTATACTAATCCATACTTTAATCTACTTAATATATCTACTTATCCATACTTTATTACTTTATTTATTTTCTTATATTATTATTATTGTTTAACACATACACAGGGTAACAGAATGGTGAAAACTGCCTGGGATCCAATCTTCAGCTCAGGCAGAATTTCTCAATGTGTAATGTGTATTCTCCGGCAATAGCTATACTCTGCCCTGATGACATTTTCATGCGTTACTGCAGTAGTAGGACTCGCGGATCTGGGATCAACGTTTAAGTTCTCTTGACCACGTTTAAATTCATGAAGCCAATCCTATGAGAGATGCACCAGAAATGGTAGAATGTATGAAACCATGACAAGCACAACACCTTATTGTACTATATTCTTACAAATAAACTGTTCTTTCTTTCTTTCTTTCTTTCTTTCATGCAGACGCATGAGCAGACTCCCGAAATGCAGAAAGAACAGGGTATCCTATACTAATAAAATTAAATTATATGCCCGACACGTTCTTGTATTTTTGTAAAAAAATATATGCATAACAGAAAAAGAGCAGTTTTTATGGCGTTCTTTGGGAGAGACCTATGTGTGGACTAGTATCAGTGGACGTCTTATGGCTGAAATGATGATGATAGAGGTAAAAATATTGTCGGGCGGGGGCGGTATTTAACAGTATTTGCCCCGCCTCGAAAAAAATTAAAATCCGGGCTGTTCTCTGCTGAATAGAATTCGCAATGAAGTCATTCGCCAGAGAACTAGTCACCGACATTGCGCATCGAATCAACACGCTGAAATGGAAGTGGGCCGGGCACGTCTGCAGACGGACAGACTGTAGATGGAGTAGACATGCTTTAGATGGAGACCTCGTTTGGGCATGCGTAATGCGGGACGCTCTGTAGCACATGGGCCGACACCAGACTTTGACCCCCTTATCATGGCTTTGGAGAATGTTAATACAAAGTTGACAAGCGACTTGGCTAAGTCTAAGCTTTTACAATAGGAACAGCGACGCGATGGTAAGCGTGATGATCATCAAAAATTCAATGCATTGGCGGCAAAGAAACCTCCGAAGTGTTTTTGCTGCAAGAAAATTGGTCATAGGTATAAAGAAAGATTGTCCTAAGAATTCAGACAGTAAACCGAAGTGGACTCCCAAGGCAGAGAAGTCATTGTTAAATCCGCTATCTGTGAAGCTGCAGAGTAATATCTGATAGGTGGATAGCGGAGCGATCAACCACATGACCACACAACAAGGAGATCATGCAGGGCTTTCAGTGTACTAAACCGCTTGAAGTTAACGTTAGTTAAACGTGGCAAATGGAGAAAAAGTCAGTACTGAATGTCTTGGTAGTGTTCAAATACCTACAGTTAAAAAATGGTTTTAAGGTCAATGAGTAATGTGTACTATATTCCTAAACTTTCGTCTAATTTATTATCAGTTAGTGAGTTGAATAGGAAAGGTTTTAATGTAATTTTCAATAAACAAGGATGCAAAATCTTGGATGGTAATGAAGTCGTAGCTACTGGTACATGCCATAGCAGCGTTTATCAATTAGACACTGTACATAATGTGAGTGGTAACTGGTAAGGTAAGATCTCGGAGTGCCATGATTGCCAAGGTTGCCAGTGTATGGTGAAAGCATGTCTGCTTTAGTGTCAGCTGGGGGTTAAGTTTCACATGGTTTACTAATGTTTGTCCATAATTTAAAATGCCATAATTTTATATGCCATAATTTTATTTGCCATAATTTCATTAGAAATAATGCTTCAGTTGCTATAATCGTTAAATTACATAAAATCATTTTCACTAATTTCATTGGTCATAATCGATCAAGTGTCATAATAATGTTAATCCATAAATTTATTTGCTATAATTTTTATTTCGTTCAGTAATTTCGTTTTCCATAACATTTATTCACATTGCCCATACTAGTACAATAATACTAGTTCAGTACGAGTACAACCGTCTGCAATGTTGATGTTATGATCATGATAACAGATACAGATTTTTTAATCACAAGTAAACCTACAAATAAACCTTTTCTATCCATTTGCATACAATTTTAAGACCTAATGTAACTTAACGTACATTTGTTTCTCCTAATTATATTTTGCAATAACATTATTAACGTATAACGTATATAAATAATGATTAAGCATAACATTCTAAAGCATAAATTTATTTACGCATAATGATATTAAAACATATTTTTACCATGCATGCAGTAACCACACAAACATGTAAACAAGCATACACCATGCATGCAGCAAGCAAGCATGCAGCATGCAACATGCAGCAGGCATGGTTTCTGTCACGGCTCCGGTGCTGCGGGGCTCCGGCGGTCCCACGCGAGCTTATCGTCGCAGATGTGTTTTCCGCTCACCAGCCGGCGAGCGTTAAAACCACCTGCTCCTCAGCTCGCGGGCCGCCTCGCCCCTCCGCGCCTTCGCGGGCTTAGATTACACTCTAGGCGTAGGGCAGATAGACTACGTGGAGTCGGTTTTGCAGCGATTGGTTTCTGTCACTAACTTTTGTAGCACAACTTATTGTTTTTTTTAAGACAATACTTTAGCGTGGCACAATAGATTTGCACATTATGCCTAGTAACATTATTCGAATTTAATTTATGCCAATACAAATGTCTAAATATTATTTGCTACGCAAATGAGGCCATCAGGCGCTCGGCGGCCGCTGCCGCGGCACGCTCGCTACGCTCACTCGCCTTCGCGCGTTGTGTGGTCACAACCTAACCTAATCTACCCGTTTCGATTTTTACTAACTTTTTATTGTCTAAAGATTGCAGATTACTGTATTACTGCATTTGGTTAGTGGGTGGCCTTAATGACAGTAATTTTTGTACAAAACAATAAACGTTTCTAAATTATATTAAATATACCTTATGTCAAGTAACGATTATAACATATGTTATTATGGCAACTAATTTTATGGCAAATGAAAGTTATGACTAATAAGTTGATATGACAAACGTTATTAGTATAAATGATAATAGTGCAAGTAAATATTATGACGGGGGACGATTATGGACAACAATAATAGTACAAATGATTTTATGGAAAACAAGACAATACCCATCATTATGTTGCGGCCAAACGAAAACCAATTAGAATAAAAAGAAAATTTGGGAAAAATATGTATAAAATATAAAATGTTCCAAGTTGAATTTTCCTTTGAGATTTGATTTGGATTTGCTTCCAATTAGGGTTTTTTAAAACTAAACCAGAGGACAGTTGTTTGTTAAAGCAAAAAAAAAAAAACTGGCCAGTGCAGTGTGAGTCGGTTTCGCGCACGAAGGGTGTAACATTATCTATACAACATGTTTGTTGAACGTTACACATTTGTTGAAGGTATTTGTTGTAACGGCAACAGAAATACACATCATCTGTGAAAATTTCAACTGTCTACCACGGTTCACTGGTGACAGACAGCCAGACGGACAGTGGAGTCTTAGTAATAGGGTCCCGTTTTTACCCTTTGGGTACAGAACACTAAAAATGGAAAAGAGCTAATTTGAGGACAAAATTGTGTTGTAGGTTTCAGTTTCTCCGAATTTTTAAATTTTTCGACATTTAATATTAATTAATTAGGGTTCCGTACCTCAAAAGGGAAAAACGGAACCCTTATGGGATCATTTTGTTGTCTGTCCGTCTGTCCGTCAAGACCCCTTATCTCAGGAACGAACGATAAAGGGTCGAGTTGAAACCATATATTCAGATCTACAGTCCCTTGAATCTGTAAAAAAATCAAACTTCTAAGTTAACGTTAAAAAAAGATACGGTCGTTTATGCCGCGAAAAATGTATATTTCGACAATCTCAAGGGAATCAAAATTTACAGGGTAATTTCCGTAGACCTAGAACTATGAACCTTGGCAAGTAATATCGTCTTGTCAAGTACAGGGAAAACTATATATATTTGTATGGAACCCTCGGTGTGCGAGTCCGACTAGCACTTGTTCGGTTTTTTTTATCTATTCTCAGTACGTTTTGGATGTACACCTTAAACTGTTATTATTGCTGTTATTATTTATTATTTTCTATTTATTATTTATTATTGCTGTTATTATTGATTATATTCTGTTATTATATACTGTTGTATATTATATTGTTGAGAGATTATGGGTTGGCTCGTTTTGGCAGAACTAGGCTCAATTTAATGTCAGTTCTATCTACTAGGCGCATACTAGGCGCACATCTGGAGAATCCGTCCGAAATGCAGATACAGGATTCGCTCACTAAGGCAACTAAGGTGTTTCTAGCCACTCAATAAAATTTTCATTTTTTTTTCTTTACAAAGCATTATACCTATTCACCTTAGAAAAAACTAGAAAATTACGTAATTTACTGACACGTAGACTCATTGCATACACTGTTGCATCCTATCTACATTTATGAGATTACCAACAAAACAACCTATGTACTAGCCCTGGAGTAGTGGAAAATGATTCCTATTAAAAGTATGTACAACGGATTTTCCTACAGCTTTAGTACCACAAACGGTTTCAAGTAGTTCTAAGGTAGTTTAATGGCAATGAAAAATGTATTTTATAATCGTCGCTATACGGTTCAGATTCGCTTGTTCAGTAGCGTCGTTTCACCCACATGAAAGTTGCCGAGTAATGAAATCGATGGATGCAGCCGGCTGGGGAGGGCTGCTGGAGTGGCCGGGAGAACCGTGCGGTTGCTGAGCAACCAACTCCCGGCGCGTGTTATTTTACTGTACGATAAAAACTCATTCTATTTTCGAATTAAAACCAAGGCGATGTTTTTTTATATATTAACAGTTTATTTAAACATAGAATTTGTGACGACATCTATCGAGACATTGGTATTTCGAACTCTTATGAATTCAGCACGTGTTTGTTAGAGGTTAGGTTTGTGAAAGCAATGTTTCCGCTCTTCGATGAGTAGCTAATCTTCCAATTCAATTATTCAGTGAGGTGAGTCTTTTACGAAAACGGGTAGGAGCGTTGTACAGCCGCCAGAGCGCCCTTGGCACGCGCTCCCGGTCGCCTGGTGACGTGCGGTGAGACGCGACCTTGTTCCGACTTTTCACAATTCTGCTACCATTTCATATTTGAATTTCTAACATTCATCCACGCGTGGGTACTAAGTTAATAATAAGCACAATCATTCGAAATTAAAATAATTAAACGTCTATTTCCAGGCTCTCGGTATTTACCTAATAAGCTTGGTTGGTGAGTACCTACCTAACCAAACAATAGCTACTTAATTATTCCATGTTGATCTTCAGAGGTCTGTATTTTCACGAGGTCTTGGGAGCAAAGTTTACATTGTCTGTATTTTCATTGGTATTTAAACTTGTTGCATAATGAGCGAGATATTTTCAATTAGCACGGTAGCACCACATACCATAAATACTTAAATATACTCAGGTGTGATCCTGGATCAGCATTTAATCGGCAACAAGGACACCAAAAATAATAGTTTCGAAGGAAAAAGTAACATCTTTAAATGTTCGCTAAAAAAAAACATTCAAAGAAATAGCACGTAACTGGGCAAAGTTAACATTAGTTTAACGAGTTAAGACTTAATAATGATTTATTATAATTATATGTACATACTGTTTATAGCCATTGCTGCCAATTGTTCATACAATTAGATAGTTTATCCATGTGCTAATTAGCTAAATTCAACCTGATTAATATGTACCTAGTTCTCTTTCTAGCGAATCTACTACTACTAGGTACTTAAATATAATAATATATACTACAACAATAATAATAGTACTGCAAATTCATCAATCACACTAGATCATCATGTCAACCTTTAGACGCCCACTGCTGGGCCTAGGTCTCCCCTGAGGGGGGATTTAGCCGTAATCGCCATGCTTGTCCGATGCATGTTGGCGATCGCAGTAGGTGTAATTTTACTCAGAAAGACGCTGCTGCCCAATATGGGTCAATATCCCTCTATCGCTTTCTACGACACCCATGGGTAGAAATGGGTCACACTAGATATCGATATAATATATTTTATTAAAAGAAAATATAGTACTGAAAATCATTTTCAAAAACTTGCAGGCACCTGTGGGCTAATTCACGTTACTAAAAAAGAGCTGGTGCAGTGCAGTTGCAGTTAAGTTTCGATCAAAACAATGCTTTTCGTATTCTCTACCGCTGTCAGACACGCTCGCGTCCAGTTCGCGTTCGCGAGCGCAATAACGGCATTCTACTGTTGCGCGTCTTTGGTGCGTGCTTCGGAACGCATCATGATGGGTATTTTACTACTCGTTAGACGTCTCAAAATTACAGTTAAAAAGCACTAAAATCTGTACCGGGGTATTATTTTAATATTATAATAACGTCACATTCATTGGAATGTAATCGATCGATATTTTGTCTCATGTGGGTACACCATAAGTAAGTTTGGGAGAGTTTGGTTGTCGTACAGTTGACGTGCAGTTCACGCGCAGCTTACGCGCAGTTTAAAGATTTCAAGAATACCGTTTATTTATCACCCCAATTTGAACTTAACTTCAACTTCATCGGCGCGTCATAAAATTACGTGAATTAGCCTTCTGGTGTGCTTATATACTTACAAACTACGTTACAACTTATACAAAAACAGAATTAGAATCAGTAACCTTAGGAAATATTTTTTCCACATTGTCACAGTTTTACCTGAAAACCGGACTGAATTTGAAATTTTTCTGTCTGAGGCTGCTCGAGTGAATCGGGTGGATAAGTAGCTCTAAGTAAGACCTACGCATACTCTGCAAGTAACTACGAAATAAAACTTCCGTTATAATTTACTTGCAATAACTCTACAATTCACCTAGATAGCAAGATGTGTATTTTAATTCTCAAATCGTTTGTTACGTCATGTACTTGTAATCGATATCAACAATGTTGCAGGGTGTGTCCGTCTGGGTTGGTGCAGTGTGCAACGTTTTGTTGCCATGCAATTATGTCTATGTAGTATGCATGAAGTGTAATTAACCATGCATAGTGTTAAAAGTCGGGTGGGCTGGAACCAAAAGGGGTGCCAGTAATATGGTGTTTTTAATTTCACTTATTTTATCCTTAAACCCATACATTCAAATCGTTGCAGCTTTGTACCTACTGTAAAATTGTACTACCTATCATTTTCAGAGACCCCAAAATTCATTTTGACGGACTGCAGTGTTATTCTGTTACAATCTCCCTCGGTGAACACCTAGATGAAGTGAACTGTCATCTGCAGTGCTATTCTGTTACAATCTCCCTCGGTGAACACCTAGATGAAGTGTCATTGTAGTGCTTTCTAAATCCCTAGCATCGGGACAGATGACACTGCACCTAGGTGTTCACCGAGGGAGATCGTAACCGAATAGACATACTGAATGACTGACTGAGGCGGTAATCTGCAAAAAATTTGACAGTTCCTTTGATCAGTGACTTACCATTAGCACGTCTGTGCAGTCATTGCTTTTAATTCGACCGACCAATGATCGACCATTATGAATTTAGCAGATTACGAACTTTTAGCAAAATGACAATGGGATCGTGTTGGAATGACGAAATTATAAAAATAGCAGACTTAGCCCTCTGATTGTAAAACGGTGCATTGAGCATTATCGAGCTAAGAAGTTGTCTTCATCACGGGGCTGCAACTCGTCTTGCTGCCAATGCGCAGTGTACCTTGCAATTGGCAAACAGGTCTAAATGATTAACTTCTGATCAGAAGAACTAGTCAAACTACGGATGTTTTGTAAATTGTACTTTTGTTTGTAGTTTGTTAGCTGGTTATGGCAGTGCAGATAGTCTCTTTCCATTTTAAGATTCCTTCATTTTTAATAGCAATGGATGAGTGACTATACCGGCTTCTCATTTCATGGGTGGAGTAATATTTGCTTATCATCAGGATAAGTATGTGTAATATCAAATTAATTGTTCTTATAATATAAATACCAACTTCAACTGTATCTCTGATCATGCAGATTAAACCATTATTCAGACCTTAATAACTGGCATTTGGCTGGCCCCAAGAACAAAGCATTATTTGCACCCAACTGCTGATTTCGTCTGACAAAAAGAACTTATAAACGTTATTTCGACATTACAAAGACGTTCAAAGCTATTATTTATGCCAAATATGCTGTCTAAGTTCAGTTTGATCTCAATCCTATTCCCGATAGATCATTTTATTATGAATGTATTATTTTGTTATGAATGCATTATGCATAGTGTCATAAAATTAAACGTTGTGTGTGTCACGTTGCGCTCCACGCGCTTGTCTGACAGCGTGCGCGTGCGCCCCATCGTATGTATTATGTCCGTACAACCAACATTCTCAGAGCATTAGGACCAACTAGACAAAGACGCCGTAAATTAACGACGTAGCATGACCATTGCAATGTCGAATGCGAATAAATGTTTATTTTTTCAGTTTTGTGTGCATAGACAATATAAATAATTAGCCTAATGGTCCCCCCCACTGTTGGTACTTAGGCTTTTTACTTAATTTTTAACCCCCGACGACAAAGAGGGGTGTTATAAGTTTTGAAGTGAGTCTTTATCACTTTATTCGAAAAGTCTAAACAAAAATTCTGTTCTTTCTTCTGTAACGACGGTAGCCTGACTAGACAACACTTGCTGGGATTACTATAAGTAAATTTAAAATAACTTGGTAGGTACCTAGGTACGTTAAGGTAATACCTATCTGAAAATGAAAATTACAGCAAAAATGTAAATAAATGAAGGCCAATCATAGAAATAAAAAAAACAGAACAGTTTCAAATATTTTTTGAAAATCCCTAATAATTATTGAGACAAGCTTTTCGCTGCGACTTCATCCGTGTGAATGATCTTAAAAATCCCATTTTTCAGCACTCGGTTATAGCGTAGCTTCCTACTAGGGAAATAATTATCAGAATCGGACTAATAGTAATTCCGGAGTAAAGAGCGTTAAAACAAAAATACTTACAAACAACTCTTGAGCATTATAATATTAAATAAGTTTGTACTTATTGATAGAATAAAGGTTTGCCATTACTCGTAACTTTGGTGATTGGCCTAATCATTCAGTATGTAACTAGGTACTTGCCATATAATGACAAACTAATTCTCGTGAGATCCACCCGGTTTTTGGAACGAGAATCAACTTACGACATATTGTCATAATTAGAGTCATGTCACAAAATATCGCGACGCAGCCTTACGTACTTTGTGGTCATGTTAAGTGATTTGATTGACCGTTAATATTTCAGCCGGCCAATCACAGCTGTATACATGAGAATGATAATAATTTGATCATTAGTAACTATTTTTTGTACCAACGAGCACTTTATACGAGTGGTTTCAAAATAGTACTTCTATCACGATGGATTGCATGGAAATAATGTATAATGCATGTGACCGGTCCCGGCGCGGCGCGCCGAGCGACACGATACATTACCATTCTATAAGTAAGTACCTACCTAGTGGGAAACTTTAAATTAATAGTACTTAAAAAAATAAAAAAGGACACAATTTTTTCATCAATTCTGTTTACAGGCGCGCCTGTCGTGAATCATGGATTTAATGTAGGCAAGTAGGCACCTATTTTCCTTATCACACAAAAACACAACACACACACATCACACACACACACCCAAAACACACACACACACACATCACACACACACACATCACACACACACACACACACACACACACATCACACACCCAACACACACATACATCACACACACCACACACACATCACCACACACCATCACACCACCACCACCACACCACACCACACACACCATCATCACACATCTAAAATTATTTTAAGATAATAATTACATTCTATTATTATGTACTACCATAGTACTCAGGTAAGTAGTTAGAACTGGCACGTCTAAGGGCGGGTTGCTTCAACTAACCATTACTGACCGGTAATAGTCAAAAATGGCGCTAACTATCGTCAAATAAAAAAATGGGTTGTTTCACAAAATCATACGTCAAAAAGTTACTATTACCATAACCCAGTGAACGGAAACCGACCAGTCATCGTAATTTTGTGTTGTCAAACAGCTACTTCAAACATCAAAATATTATGCAATCTCTTTTTGAATTTGAATTACTTTAACTGACGGATTTTTATGTCATGAAACAACCCGTTACATTTAACATAAGTTACGTTAAATAAACCTCGTACGTCATAGTAATGGCGCCTCTTCACAATCGGCCATGATGGGCGACGCGAGCACGATCGTATGGACGGGGTACTCGCCTGTAGTGGCCCATCATGGCCAGTAATCGTCTTCGTGATTGCGGCGATCGGCGACTTGTCGGTTTTTTGGACACACATCAAAGGGAATCGCTTGTAGTTGCGAGCGCGTGCCCACACGATTGCCGATCATAGACATTCATTGTTTTTTTATTGAATGTATTATAAATATTATAATACTATATATTTTTATAATGTATTTTTTTTTTAGAATGATTCTATATAAGGGAAAAAAATATTTTTAAATGACTAGGCAGATTTAATACTAATATTTATTTTCTCCAGGCATTCTTCTGTGAATCCATAATTATGTTCGCATAACTAGACAAAATGTGTATGGATAAAAGCAAATATACTTTTTTTTATTTTTTTTAAACAAATGTAGGTGATGTTAGTAATACCTATATCAGTCTAGGTCCCTAGGATATTTTAAGAATGATCACATCTATCTCCTATTTTAATATAGGTGGAGAATCTGACTGACGGCTTTTTTAATATATAATTATTATTCCCTATTACGATGAATGGTCAAACACCACCATCTTCTCTTTTTCCTCTTTTTTTCGCAATTTTTCTTTCAACTACATTCATAAAATGATTGTACACGGAAATGAAATCAAACTAATGGTAGCTGCAGCTATAACCTCCACGTCCACCTTGAACGCTTGCCCCTCAATAAATGATCACGGACGATTGTGTGGACGCTTGCACGATGATCGTGACAATTACGTTATCGATCACAGACGATCAACGAGTGCCGATCATGGCCGATTGTGTAGAGGAGGCATAACGTTTTAACAGTCCGTATGTAACGTTAAACGACTGTTTGAAACAACCCGCCCTTAGTGTACAGGGTGTAATTACCTAAAAAAAATGAATAAACTAAACCCCGACTGAGATAAAAAACTTCTACCAAAAAAGCTTAACAATACTTTTTGTTGGGACATTTATGTGGTAGATGGCAATTTTTATAAATCGTATCTATCAATCATATCAAACTATCAAACAATAATGTGACATTATACTGCGTGCTTCGTTCTCGATATGTGTTCTATAACAATGCAGCTTTCTCGTCACTCGGCAACTAAACGCAATTTTCAGAGCTGAAACTAAACGTATGTATTAGTGTGCGTTATCTGTGTCCTAATGGGAAATCTCATTATTTTCGTTTGCGCGGCAACTAACACTGTGCTCTTTAAAATTATTTGAGTAAATTTTATTGTTTGAACGTTAAATTGTGGATATTTCAATCACAAGTGTGCCTAAAAGGCGTTATGAAGAAAAATATTTACATTACTACCTACCTACATAGAGAAAAAGTGATACCGACCACTTTCTAGTATTCCAGGTTCCAGGTAACAAAATGTCTTGTGATTGGTATTTTACCGGTACGGCTACTGGCTTTCATAGCAGTTAAAGCCGCAAGGTTTTAATAACCTTTGTACCGGTTGAGACGGGTGGTGTACGAGATACATCGACGTGCTCACTGGACCCGGGTCGTATACGTGATACACGGACGAGATCCTTAGACTCGGGTCGTATACGAGATATACGGACGAGATCACTAGATTCGGGTCGTATACGAGATATACGGACGATGTCTTTACTCTTTTGTGAAGCCTGCGAGGCCCCAATAAGCAGTTTTTACCAATCACTTGTACACATCTTCCAGTGGTAAGTATAGCTTTTCAGATTAAAGTAAGTACCTACAGATAACAATTCGAAAGAAAGTCGATTTCATTGCAGCGGTACCTACCACGAGATATATATGTCACCAGGACCTATGACAGATACGATTCCAAAAGAACCTGGTAAAATTATGTAAACCAAATATAAACCTTAAGCATGGCGTCATTTATATCGTCAAGGTGCTGTGCCCGTCTATTTACATCAATCAAGGAAATATCATCAGCAAGTAACACCATTTGTGGTTTTTCCAGTGAAAGGTAAATCGTTTATATAAACTAAAAAGAAAACGGACCCTTTATTGAACCTTGAAGTACCCCAAGGCTCAATATTGAAAAGTAAAAAATAACTTTAAATTCGCAAGTTGGTGGCAATACAAAACAACAAACAAAAGCAAAGCCGCCGGCCGGCTTACGAATTTAAAGGTAATTTTTTTTTTTAGTTTTTGGACCTGGCTTGTCTTATTCATAGCTTTAGGGTGAAAGTTTTCGTCGTAGTCGGGTTTTAGTTATTACCATAATAAATTATTGTGGGGTACCTATTATATATTATAATATACTTGAAATGTGCTCTTTAGGACCTTACAGTAAATACCAAAAATTAGATAATAACCCTAATTTTATTTGTTCATTTCTTGTTTTATGTCCACTGTAAGCCGCCACTTTGCCATTTTCTGTGCCGCCTTAATAACCTTTTACCAGCTGAACATCATGGCGCTTCCAACCATAGACAAAAAGAATGGACTGAGCAACACCTTCACAAAACTGACCACTCTCTAGAAAGAGAGAAAGCGACTGTGCGGCCAGTAACTGTCTCTTTTCTGTAGACTGTAGTGACGAAAGCGCGATCGCTTTGTCTCTCTTACACTTTTCTGCCCGGAACTCCTTCCCAGCTGGATAAACACTCAGTCCTTTCTCTATGTCTGTCTATGCTTCCAACGATACCTCATTCGTTGATATGCACACAGATTAATATAGATACAAACATACTTAAAGCGCTAAAATCATAACTCTCCTTTTGACTTTCCCGTAGTCGAGTAAAAAATAATAAGTTATTAGATATGAACGAGTGCGAACAAAAGGAATAGTGAAATTTAAAATCGATGGCACATTGCGGTGGAGTTCAATAGTTTCTGCCACTGAAGGGAAGCCCACAATAACACTAATTTTAATATACATATATGTCGGATCGTCAGGATTTAGTACGTTAGATTCAGTCCTTATGTGAACAGAAGTTGGGTTTCGTGCAATGCAAACACTCTGGGTATATATAAAATACACGGTGTTTATTAAAACCACAATTTAACACAAACTCAATTTAAAATAAACTAAGACTCAAATTAAAATAGACATAGTAACACTTCAACACAACGAATCGAGTACAGTTTCGGGACGTCTTAGCTCCGGTACGATCAGACACTGGATTCTGAATGTCGTCCTCGCTGTGGGCTGAAAACATCACGACTCTGTAGAAGAGCGCCAAAAGTAGTGGTAGATCACGTGTTCTCGATAATGGCGGGCTTGCGATTCGTTTCATGGCTGTACTATTGATCGGATACGACATATACGTAGGTATTTTATTTAGGAAAAAACTAAAATTTTATTAGCACCGCCTATACATTAGAAAAACGCTTAAATGTGTAATAGTGTGGTGTGTGTAGGTATGTTGTAAATTCTTATAGTTAGTTTCAATGTCCAAAGTGTATCGAATTAAATACTTTCGTCTATGGTAATTACCTAGATACACTAGGTATTTAATTATCCTCCCGAGCATGAAAGTAATTGTTAAGAATTTAATGATTTCGAGTAGCTAATTAAAATAGCAAATGGATAAAATCTTAAATTGACATTATGCTGTAAGTAAATCATAGAAATTGTACCTAATAGCTGTTTAGTTGAGTATTTGTGACTACTGTGATTAGGTAGAGCAAGAAGGATGCAACTGCAGGTATTCTTTTTTATCTATGGGGTACCAAATCTGGCAAATACCAACTGGTTATCTCGATATCCAAAGCTAAATGCCAATATGCAATAATTCACTCAATATATCAACATTAATCGCAGTTTTTATTTTTCTATGTCCTAGTTGCAAGCTGTCATTTCACATAATAAACGACAGGCTGCTATTGGTAAGTAAGTGACTGGTAATATTAGAGCCTCTGATTGGCTCGGACAAATTCCCAGGCCATTAAGTAACACAGCGATCGAACTTACGGATAAAAATAAAGTCGAGCGAAGTAGCTGGTATTATACAACTTGCGGTACACGTGCCGGCGCTCGGCAGGATTCAGGAGTTCAGGAGCCGAGCGTTTAAAGAATAGGTACTAGGGTACTTGAAGCATTTTTTACCTTTTAACAATGTTTTATCCAAAGATAACAAGTAACAGTGTTTCAATATTTTTTTAAGATTAAATCCGTTTTGCTATCTATGATTACCTTTTTATTACAAATGTTTTCATTGAGCTATATCTAGTTAGGTTCGAATGTTATATTCATAGTGTTAGCACCTTATTATTAATCTTTCAGTAATAGGTACATCCAAAAGGTACCTACTTAATTAAATATTAGGTAGGTATCTGCCTACTTAACGCTCTGAAAGTCGAGAAGAAATAAAGTTATTATAAGCTTGTCTGCGTAGATGTTTGGCGTCGCTTTCATCTGTAGGTAGGTACCTATAATAAAAATTGTTATGTTATAAAATGGTTCCCAAAAATTATGAAACACTTTAACAAATAGAGGAAATGAGAAAAAAGAAAATGTAATTACAAAATGTAAACTCCGAAAGATAAGATTAAAAAGTTTATATTTTACAAAGACGTAAGAAAAGCAAAGAAAATAATAACGTGTACGCGCGATAACAGCCTTGAAAAATTGCATTGTGTACGAACGACGTTATCAGTGACGACTGACGACTGACCATGTTACGCATTACCTACTTGTCTACGATAACGAGTAACCAGTAAAGAAATGACCAAATAAATCGACACATTATACTCGTGCGAGTAGGTACTGACGTTTGCTGAACGACGCGCTTCCATTGACGATGACGCTGTCATTTTTTTTTTTAATTTGTATCAACCATACTTACTGTTTTTTATATCTTCTAGAATTTCCTCACATAAAAAGGAACTCCTATACCTACCTTTTTATGTGAAGATATCGTCATGGATACCGACGTTTGGGAAAAACGGGTAGGTTTGTCGGACTCCCACCGACTAATGTGTCGTGAGGCGATCTCGGCTATCTCCTCCTCCTCTGTCTGTACGACGCGTTCGCAACACCCCACGATTTCTACCACTATCTTATGATCCCCGAACCCAGACTTATGTCTGAGGTCCAGGAGAAACTCTTACTTTCGTGTGCATCCCCGACAGGACAAAGCCCCACCCGTTACCAGGTAATGTTGCAGCTACAAACCGAGGGTTACTTTGAAAAGAAAGATGGATTGGATGTTCCATCGGCTTTACAGGTGAGCTGCACTTGTTCTTGTTGTACGCATAGGTACAACAAACAAAGAACCCTTTTTTATAAGCAGTGGCAAAGACTTACCGGTTGGCGCAGCGGCTGAGCGATCGACTGCTCGCAGCGTGTTGCGGGTTCGATTCCCGCCCAGGGAGCCCATTTGTGTGATGAGCATTTGTGTTTGCCTTGTGTCTGGGTGTTGTTTATCTATATAATGTATGTATTTACAAAAAAAAAATGTATTTGTGTATGTATATCAGCTGTCTGACACCCATAGTACAGGGTCTCCCTAGTTTGGGGTCAGATGGCCGTGTGTGAAAATGTCCCCACATATTATTATTATTATTATAAACAAACAAATACTCGTATTACATTAATCTTCTTTATCTTTTTTTTCCATGGTATAAACAAAGTGGCTCCCGCTGTCCGTGCGCTTAGATCAAGATATTTAATGCAATTTTCAGCAATAAATAAAAGTTATTCAAGAGGAAGGTTTATAATGTATAGTTGTGATCTACATTGCACCCGTGCCAAGCAGGGTAGCGACCTACCCCAGCTTCGCACGGGTATTGTAATTTGTAATAAATTAAACATTTTCTTCATTATCCTTACCTATCGCTCTTAGAAACTAGACCAAGATCTCCAAATAAATTAATACCTAGCTTTAAAGAACAAACGTTTACAGAAGTACTTCTAGAACTGTAGTGAATTGGTGATTATGTAAGGTAATGATTGAATGGGCTCAATAGGAACGGCCATTTTGGCTTCATAAATAGTCTACTTAAGTAAATAGGTAAAATATATTGATTTAATCTTTGACCTTCGGTTCAGACACGTGGATTGGATGGATTTCGGGCATCATCGTTATCAATCGGACAGTAAAAGTTTAAATCAATCGAATTTACCTTTTTCTTGTAAAGGTACAAATACACTTTAATTTTATTTAGGTTCAAGAAATTCAGGACACAGACAAAGTGGATCTTCTTAATTTGAGCCTAAATACAGTTCTGAGGTAGAACTACCTGCGATGCTTATGTAAGTACCTAGGTTCACAATATATTCACATCCACACAACGCACTCACATCTCTACTCTTCACACATGTTCTTAGTTTTAAACATTTATTCAATAGAAATTTAAAACTCACATAAATTGTATTATAGTTGTAAATTCAACTGCGAGAGCCCTGGCACCCAAAACACAAGTTAAATCTTACCTTGAAAACCAGTGTTCATTTAAATTAGTAAGTATAATTATTATAATGCCCGTACTGTCCGTATGGAGTCGGACGTAAAGAATAGCACCATTCCATATCTTCCCGTGGCTGTCGTAAGAGGCGACTAAGGGACTCACCAGAGAATGGGCAGCAGCTTTCTCTATGCCTTTGTAACGACCATACTGCGATCGCCAACCCGCCTGCCAAGCGTGGCGATTATGGCAAAATCCCCCCAAATGAATAACGCAACATAAAAATGGCCCCTAGTACCCGGCAGCCGTCTAGCCTCGACTATGGTAGCGGTCGAGGTCACGGCGTGGCAAGAGGTGCGAAGAATCTCCGGGAAGGATCCGGCTGCCTACATCGACGACTGGACCTGGCAAAATACAACACGCGTACACTCCGGACCGACGAGAAGATAACGGAACTCGAAGAGGAATTAAGCAGGCTGCGATGGAGTATTGTGGGATTACTTGAAGTCCGAAGAGAGGGGGAGGACACGATAACCCTGAAATCCGGCAACCTGCTCTATTTCCGAGAGGGTGACCGGGGTTGGGTTTATTGTCCACAGGTCCTTCGTGAACAACGTGGTGAAGATCGAGAGTGTGTCGACCAGGGCGGCGTACCTTATACTCAGAATATCTTCAAGATATTCGCTGAAGGTCATACAGGTCTACGCCCCGACCTCGGCACATCCCGACGACGAAGTGGAGACCATGTATGAGGATATCTCTATAGCCATGCATGGTTTCAAAACTCACTTCACCGTCTCCATTCCAGAATCGTTTCGAGTGCCTAGGAAACTCAGTGGACGAATACAACGACGAGTTCGTGGAAACTGTCCATACGACTGGGTCTAAGTTCTTCAAGACACGTCGTGCAGATAAGAACAAAAAACTCTCTGATAATACTCTCAAGCTCATGAAGGAGCGGCGTGAGATGATCCTGCAGTCTTCATATGAGGTATGGAAATACCGGCAGCTCAATAGACGGATCTCTAAATCCTTGAAGAGCGACCTCCGCCGCTTTAATACCGAACGTATTATAGACGCAATTGAGCAGAACAAGGGCTCCAAGGTATTTGCAAGGAACTTATTATTGTTTAATTAATGTAATGATTTGCATGCCGTAAGGTAAAATGTAGCTGATCTCGTTTATTTATTTATGTCCTTTATTGTACCTACATTTAGAGCAAATAAAATGATTATGATTATGATTATGATTGGCTATTGGGCAGAGTCAGCTCACGAAACTGAAGACCGACGATGGCAGGATTGTGTCCGCCAAACCGGAGCTTCTGAGGGAGATCGAGAGATTCTATGGGCAGTGGTTCACGTCAATCAGTAAATCCGTTGTAGATCTAGCAAAAGACCCAAGAGCTAGACTAACCCGACACTATACCGAAGACATTCCGGACTCATCCGATTAGGATGACTCTGAAACAGCTTAAAAACAACAAGGCACCGGGTGATGAAGGAATTATGGCCGAACTCCTGGAGGCGGGTGGAAAGGCCCTTCAGAAGCTGTTTGATTCCGTCATACCCGAGGGAAAAACGCCACAGGCAAGGTGCAGAGGTGTGGTGGTACTCTTCTTCAAATAGGCCGACAGGTTCGGCTGAAGAACTATAGGCCCATCTCACTTCTAAGCCCTGTCTACAAGTCTACAGGATCAGACCTCGTAACCTATCCTTCTGTAGCGAGGTGTGAGACAGGGAGACGTCATATCTCCGAAACTGTTCACCGCTGCATTGGAAGATGTCTTCAAGTATCTGGACTGGAGAGGGCTAGGCATCAACGTCAATGGCGAGTACATCTCTCACCTTCGGTTTGAAGACGATATAGTGGTCATGGCTGAGACCATGGAGGACCTCAGTACAATGCTCGATGACGTCAGTAGAGCTTCCGAAAGAGTGGGTCTTAAAATGAACATGGGCAAAACCAAGGTCATGTTGAATGCCCATGTAACACCCACTCCTATCAAGATCGGAGACTCTACACTCGAAGTTGTAGACGATTATGTCTACCTGGGACAAACGGTTAGGTAGGTCAAACTTCGAGAAAGAGGATGGAGGAGGATTTGACGATTGACATCGAATTCGACTCGGCTGGGCAGCGTTCGGGAAGTTACGTGGCATCTTCTCGTCCAACTTACCGCAGTGTCTCGAGACGAAAGTCTATGACCAGTGTGTGTTGCCAGTGATTACATACGGGACCGAAACGTGGTCGCTCACAATCGGCCTCATTAGAAGGTTTAAAGTCACCCAAAGGGCAATGGAGAGGACTATGCTCGGAGTTTCCTTGCGTGATAAAATCAGAAATGAGCATCCGCAAGAGAACCAAGGTTACCGACGTAGCCCGAAGAATTGCCAAACTTAAGTGGCAGTGGGCAGGACACATTGCTTGCAGAACGGATGGCCGATGGGGCCGAAAAGTTCTTGAGTGGCGACCGCGAACCGGAAGACGTCGCGTTGGAAGGCTTCCCACTAGGTGGACCGATGACCTGGTAAAGGTTGCGGGGATCCGCTGGATGCGAGACGCACGGGACCGGTCAATGTGGCGACACTTGGGGGAGCCCTATGTCCAACAGTGGACGTTTTTTGGCTGAAATGATGATGATGATGGTTTATTGTAAGTGCATTTATTCGTTTTTAGCTATATACTTGTGTATATGTAAAAAATAAAATTCTAATTCTAATTTGGGATTTTTCATAATAATTTTAGTTGGAAATGTTTCGGGAAAAATCTCGAGGGAAACGTACCTTATCCAAAATAAAAGATATAAAAAAGTGTTAAGCATATAATTTTAAGCACACAGTAGGTACCGGGCCACGGCCTTCCGGGAATCCGGACCGGCCCGGTTAGTGTTATTTTTACGGCAGAGCCTGCGTAGGTAAGGGCCCGGACGACACGGAGCCCAGTAGGCCTTGGCCCTGACCTGACCCTGATGGGTGGATAGGTGGAGGGACCCTCCAAATACATTGTGGTCGGTCGATCGATGGCAATCTGACATAGGTAATGTGTCATGTCACAAATATATCCTTCAAACCCACGGAACAGATAATACTGGGTGGCGCAAAAGTAAAGACCCTATTTGGTTCAGCTATAACATTTTTTCTAAATTAGAAAACTAGATTTAGATTTTTTTAAATGTATATTTGTGCCATTAAATTTCGTACCATTAGGATTTAAAGATGATGTCTTTTAAATGGTGACCTCCAGAGTTGATACACATTTGAGCCCTATTTATGACATTTTGCATAACTTGCCGTAACACTTCCTGCGATATGTTCGTTATTTCTTGACGAATGTTTTCTTTTAGAGCTGCGAGAGTCTGTGGCTTGTTCACATACACCCGAGATTTCAAAAAACCCCAAAGAAAGAAGTCTGGACTGGTCAGATCGGGTGATCTTGCAGGCCAAGGCAAATCGCCAAAACGAGAGATAACTCGGCCTGGAAAAGCGTCCCTCACTAAGTCCATAGTGTCGCGCGCTGTGTGTGCCGTAGCGCCGTCTTGTTGAAACCAGATGTGCTCCAGCCCCAA
Source organism: Charanyca ferruginea (assembly GCA_947361185.1). Lineage (NCBI taxonomy): Eukaryota > Metazoa > Arthropoda > Insecta > Lepidoptera > Noctuidae > Charanyca > Charanyca ferruginea. Next base: position 11,265,970 of record OX376070.1, read on the forward strand.
TTCGTCCAAACTGGGTATCAAAAACTCACGTAACATGGTTCTGTAGCGTTCTCCAGTGACAGTAATCGCATTGCCTCCAGCGTCTTCGAAAAAATAGGGTCCGATCACTCTGTCAACACAGATGCCACACCATACAGTAACTTTTAGTGGGTGTAGAGGTGTTTCTTGAATAATGCGCGGATTATCAGTGCCCCAGAACCGAGTATTCTGCTTATTGACATGCCCTGAGAGATGGAAATGCGCTTCGTCACTCATAACCAATTTTGAAGGACTCAAATGTGTATCAACTCTGGAGGTCACCATTTAAAAGACATCATCTTTAAATCCTAATGGTACGAAATTTAATGGCACAAATATACATTTAAAAAAATCTAAATCTAGTTTTCTAATTTAGAAAAAATGTTATAGCTGAACCAAATAGGGTCTTTACTTTTGCGCCACCCGTTACATCCTACAAATATTTTACAACCTCATATTATCTTTTTTTTTGAACAAAAATGTCATGATGTGATAATATTTTGAGGCGATAATTAAATATCGACTGGTCAACGCGTATCGATCGCTGTCCTAATGCCTTATCTAGAAAAATAAACTAATTGGGTATCTTTTTGTATCTTTTCAAATTAATATTAATTTTGCTGTGGAAATACGTAAAGTTAATTTCAGTAACATTTAGTTTTGTCGTACATCGCTAATTTTTGACTCGTAGAACGAAAATGTTTCGAATAACTATCGGATAATGTATAATCTAGAGTAGACCATGTTACGTATCGGTGGGTCTACGATAAAGTTTCTTTACGTCCACGTATGCAAGGCATCATGATTTTAATAAGTATTAGGTATGTACATTTCCAAGCTCTTAAATATTTTTGAATAAATCGTCATACTGAACATGCAACGTATACTAATAATAACATTATGCTAGTTTTATTTCTCTGACCTTGAAAAACATCGAATCCCTTGCCAAAACTCGCATGAAAACTTGGCATTGGTTGGTAGCAAGTTGGTAGTAATGCATTTTGCAAGATACTGAAGTATTGTATTTATCAGTTCGATAACAATATGTCAGGGATAGATTATGTCGAAATTAAATAGTTCTTCGATTACTTATTATTAAAAATATATTTTTTGAATACCCCAACTAGCAAAACCTTGCCGTCGTTTATTATGGCAAAAAAAGACTTCTTATAAAAGCCCTATTATCGTTAATAAGAGTGGGTTTGGGCGCAAATTATAAGAAATTAAACCTTACTGTCATATTGTGGTCATATAACAAGCAAATGTATCTTGTACAAGGTTTAAAATAGCAACTTACCAGAACATTACATTTACACACACATACATACATATTATTATCATTATTTTTTATTATTATTTATAATTGTTAGTTAGAAAATGTTTACAAGAACAATGTTCTTATAGTTACTTAATCTAAGCCATTTATAAGAGGAATTATTCTTTTAGCCGACTTAGAGATTCGCGAATAAGTTTTCATTTGACTGGTTACCCGGCTTTAGGAGAAAAAAACTACTTTAAGCAATTAAGTAGTGACAAGTAGTATTTCATTATGATTATTCTACCATAAATGCGGTAAGTGGTTTTTGGGCATTGAGTAGTGGCAAACTAATGCGAAATATTTTTTTTCGATAAAGTAAGATATGATATCTTATGTATTTTAAGGGGCCCATTCAATTAATAGGTTTTTATACTTTCGAAATATATTATTTATTTGTCATGTCTTGGTAACTGCTGCTATAAGCGTAAAGTTTTTTTTTCATAACTGCTCTACAGGCTTTAAAAAAGCAATACCTTTTTAAAAGTTATAGTTATAAGTTAATGCCGTCACCATATTGCATAATTTTGTATGGTTCCCTTATTTAACCAAGTAAACCCAAAATCAAAAATTAAATTTTCTAGCCTAGCGCTCCTCAAAATATGGTAATTTTTTTATAGACGTGGACCGCTTTCTCAAAAGAGAAAGATACTTTAACTGAGATTATTCCACTTGTGCAAACATACCATCACATGTCATCATTAATGTTGAAGAAATGGGACTTCTGTTGTATTGTACTTTTTTTTTATATCCATCCGTACGGTGAATGCAAAATTGGTCATGTGTCTCATTTGTCAATTTGAATGTTTTTTTTTTTAACCAATTTTACCTTCTATAATAGTGCTGCAAGTTTGTGATAAGATTTCAGTATTCAATAGATAATAGTACAATATCTGCACCTGAGTTCCAAACATTGTGAAGAGGAATGTGGTAAATTAAACATCTTCTCTTGTTCATTTTTATTTGATACGGAACCAATAACGATTACTAATTTCTATTGTAGAAAGGACAGTACTTGATTACTTGACGGTCATAGCCTGTTTGTTAGATGATTAAAGTAATATAAAACAAAATGACAAAGCGGTTTTAAAGGCGATATACTTATAGCGGCCAGTCGGCCACATCAGTAATTTTCTGTTACTTTTGCCCTTTTGCGTGCTATTTAAATAGCAAGTATGCATTTGTTATATAAACATTTTACAAAAATCTCCTATTAGTTTGAAAGCTTTGTAATTATTCTATGAAATACATTAACAGGAATAATAAGACTCAATTAGAACCTCTAAATGGTCTTAAATATAATATGACCTTTCAGCAATATAATAAGCGGTTATAAGAGAAACTTTTCTTTGGGGCTTTATAGTTGCCATATCATTCAGATTTTAAAGGTGTACCTGACTGAGTAATAAGAATAGAAGTATTATTAGCCAAACTCTCTTATAATATGGCTTTACATGGCATATTGCCATAAATGATGCTGTTATATAACAATTTTAAGTGTTCTGGCTATATTATCCCTTCGTTATAAGATAATTTTGTTAGTTGGGACGTACCTACCTATGTATTAAATTAGCTGATGTTGAACCCAACCCATGGACCCACTTAATAATTCGTACACCTCTACAAAAATAGTTTAATTACATTATTATTTATTATTATTTTCAGCTGAAAATGGGAGCCAGAATGTACATTGTAGGTACTGTGGAGATTGGATGAGTTTATGATGCAATAGCCATTAAATAATAAACTCTATGAGATAACACCCAGCAATCTTCTAGAATAAGTTCAAATCTTATATTTGTATTGTTTTAATATGACATAAGAGTATTCTTAGCCTGATCTTGTCACGGGCACACGTAAAAGTAGGTACCTTAATTATAAACTAGTTAAGTATCAGTGGTTTGATTCTGAGTAAATTTAGAATAGGTATGCCTCTTACATTACGCCACAACCCGGTACCAGTAAGAAGCCCTCCAGTCGGAATTCTTACAGTACCTAAGTATTAAATTATTATTATTATTATTTTATTTTTACGCAAAATACGCGCTGAGACGTGGAGTTGCGGACACCAGCCCGTTGTAGGTACCATATTATACCTACCAATTTTAGTATTTAATTGACGGAAGTAGCCGAAGTAGGTAGGTAATTGGTAGTACGTATAAATAAAACCGTAGCCAGTCATAGTACTGCTGGATAACCGCAAGTCCGCAATATTCTCCAAAATTCGTAGGCCGTTCATTGTTCGATGTAGGTAGTTCATGTAGTGGAAAACCCACGATTGTCGACCAACAGTCGTAGTTAATCAATTTATAGCTTTTGAAAGTTAAAATGAAACTGGAAGCTGAAAAGCAATATTTAGTTCAGCATGAGAAATAGATACAACTAGGTATACTTACAGGACGAATAACACTATTTCGCAATGGAGCCATAAAATTGTGTTCTTCTGTGGCATTTCAAATACGCGCACAGCACTTGACGAAGTCTTACATAACGTTTTTAATTTTTACACAGTGACCTACCCTAATATCATTAAAATCTATCTAACACAATAATCATTATAGAAGATACCATTCGAAATTAACGAGATATGTCTGTTATCATATCATACATACACAACGGCCTTGGTTGGTGTTATATGTTGGTACCTACATTACTTGTGTAGATATCTATTACATATTCTGTTATAGATGATAACAGCAGGGACAATTAAGTAGGTATCTATCAAATTTCTTATTGGCTCCTATATTTTAAGCCGTTAATTCTTATTGGGTTGCGCAATTTTTAGTAAGAAAAACATTACAGAACATAAAAAAACTATTGATAAGGCACATTTAATTTGGAATTGTTTACAGACTGCCAGCTCCATTAACGGATTACTCAATGCAAACTGCAGTTGCATCAGCACTTTGTTGGTTAATTTCATAGAAACAAAAATATACATACATATATTATTGAACATATATTATTATTTCTTGCATGCGATATTTGTACGCCTTCTGGCATAGCATGGAGTCCTATTGTTTCAAACTCAAGAACTGTATAATTTACTTTTGTACCTACCCATGTCTTAACAAATAATAAATGATTTGATTTGATTTGAAAATTTTTTGTCGTTAATACAATACATTTCTTTATATTTATCAGCACCATCATAATATTCGCCTTTGTCGCCTTCTAGACGTTCTTGGTAACTCTAACTAAGTATTTTGCTATCCCATTACTTTTCAGATGTTTGGGCGTTTTTATTTGTTGCCGCGAATATCATAGTACCATTTATTTTGCGTTGCTGCAATGGTTTATTTCTATAGGACAAATATTTTCATGAATGTCTCGGAAAATCACATTAGGTAATTCACATTAAGTCTACGTTTAAAATCAGACCTTGTTGAAAGTCAATATATTATAAATAAAAGAGGAATGTCTCCTAAAATAAGGAGACACAAACCTTAACTAAAGAGAATACATAGAAATACATGTTAAATCAGCAATATTTGAAGTATCTGTCGTGAATTCGTGATCTGACATCCGGTTGGAAAAGCACTCCAGTGTAGTTAATTATTCATTCACAAGGGCAAAAGGAACATCTATCAAGAACGCCGATTAAATATTAAATTGGGATGATGAATAAACGGAGTTCTTAATTGTTGTTATTGAAATAAACTCTCCTTACTCGTACAGCTTTTAGTTTTACCAGCGAGGTTGACTGTACGTTGCGGGCTGACTGCCCAGGCTATGCCGAGCGAGACCAATATATTAGGTCTTTGCCTATAAAATTGCCGTTTAGTATACAGAAAGTTAAAGTCATTTTTATATTAGTATTTTTTATTTATATCAATCAAAATATGTAGCGATACTTAATAGATACAACTATGTCAGCGCAGTGGTAATTTTTCAATGCCCTTCTTGAAGAAGTCTGGTGTACAGGAACCAACTGTAAACTCTTTAAAGGCATTTTGTACGGCCTCTCAGGTATTGATTTTTTTCCCTGCCAAGAAGTTATCCAAATTTTGGAAATAGGAAGGCTATCGGCGCAGGGTCTGGTGACTACGGTGGATGACACAAAACTTCGTACTCTAGCTGTTGTAGCTTTGAGACCGTCTGTTGCCCCGTATGAGGTCAAGCGATATGTCGTGTAGGAGCAGCGGAGACGAGCGATTAACCAAGGCTGGCCAGCGATATGCGAGCTTCTCCATCATTACATCCAGTTCCTCACAGTGACCAGGACTTTTTTAGGGGAATGTTTTCGTTTGGGGCATTGCCTAGGCGCTAAACGACCTATCTAACCAGCATGATGACCGCTTACGATTATAAAAAGAAACCATTTTTCATCGCAAGTGCTAATGCAGTTCCTTCGTGTTTGTGTCTGTTAAGCAACGCAAGGCATACCTCACCGTGTTCGTCGCGCAGGTGATCGGGTGATCGTTTAGTATTCAGTTCGTGTGACACCCACTTATTAAGTTTTTTTACCTTGCCAATTTGACGCAAATGGACCAATATTGTTTTGATGATAATGTTGAAAGCTGCTGCTAACTCAGCCGTGGATTGAGTATTATCGTAGCAGTATACGTCTCACCGATCGTTAGACTCAAGCAACATCATGTCATCAGCGTAACCGTAGTCTAACTTATATTATTTACACAAATGCTATCTTTATGACAGCCGACATGCATACTGCTGAGTCCCACAATAAGCGCATTTACATAATATGGTTGAACAAAATAGGGATAGACAACCCACCCTGTGTTTCTCCACATTTTAGCCCGTATGGATCCGATCATACTGCTTCACTTTCACCACTATACATAATTGACCTGACCCTGATACCGTAACTTCAAGATGCTAATACCAATTGCAATTTGCAGCTCAATATACGACCTGATACTTATTGAGCTGCAAATTGCAAAAAAAATTAAGAATATTTGAATTTCGCGGGCTACCCTGGCGCTTACACCTTAATCTCTGATTAGTCGAGAACTGGAGGCCGTTTTTGTTCACGTGTGAACACAATACGAAGTACGTATATTTACAACTGTTTCCATAATGTAACGTAACGCCAGACGTACGTACCGCGGTACATACGTAGGCTTATCGGTCACACGGAGACGTAGCTATGCAATAAAAAGAACACTGAAGTTATATCACGACCCAAGCCGCGCAAACCGTGTGCCGTGTGCGTCATCACTAAATATCATTGTAACTTTCTTCTTACGTGCAACGAAATACCTACTTCACCAACTTCTCCAAGATGTCCTGTAGGCTGTATGTAAGGGGTTCATTCGCTGTCAAATCTCATGCTACCTAATTGTCATTTATTGGTCCAAAATTTTACTTTTGACAAGAACAATTATTGCACCGTAGGCAATTAAATATTTTATACAAAGGTATCGCTTATATACAATTGAGTATGTATTTATTTGAATATAAACACATCCTAAAACTAAATAACATCACATGGCGTAAAGGTATTCATTTTACTTTTCTGTTAAACCAAATTTTGTTTTTTTAATTTGGTTAATAATTCTACTGTTTGATAAGTTTGTTAAACAAAAAAAAAATGTGGTTAAAATTCATTGAATTGTGTTTCTGTGAAATATGTTTCATTCAAGTAAATAGTCTTTGAAACAATAATAGTCGAAATAAAAATACAAGAACCAAATATTATATGAAACATTTTCTGGGAAACGAAATTCTATAAAATGTATATTTGCGAAACACCCTTTTTTATCAACCGACTTCAAAAAAGGAGGAGGTTATCAATTCGTCTGTATTTTTTTTTTTTTATGTTTGTTACCTTATTTCTTTGGACTTGGTGAACCGATTTTGATGATTCTTTTTTTATTTGAAAGCTAGTGCTTTCCGTGTGGTCCCATTTAATTTTTAATTTGGTCCAGTTCTGACAATGGCATCCATGAGAAAACCGTATAAGTCTTAAATTTGCATTAAGTATGTGCGCATTTGTTACGCGATTTCTCCGGCAAACATAAACCGATTTTGAATTTTTTTTTATGGATAGGGTATACTTCAGGGGTGGTCCATATAAATTTTATCGAAATTGATTCAGCACTTTTTGAAAAATCAACAAATACCCAAAAATTTTACATAGACGACGTTTTAGTTTCATCAATCTTTGTAGTAGTTAACTTTCAATCTCTTCTTAATAGATTTGCATGAGAAGGAGATACTAAAAAGCGGAAAATAATAAGCTTTTTACAAAAAAGACAACCGCCTTCAAAAACTAAAAAGTGAAAAATAACTTTAGCACAGAACACACATTGACTTTAGTTTCGGAAGTCGGTGGCAATACAAAACAACAAACAGAACAAAGCCACTGAATTTCGAAACTAAAGTCACTGTGTGTTCTGTGCTAAAGTTATTTTTCACTTTTTAGTTTTTGAAGGCGGTTGTCTTTTTTGAAAAAGGTTTTTAATGCACATTTTAGTGTATTTAGCTAATTCTTATCAAAATGTTTTCTCCTTCGGTATTTAATGTAGATAAACTTTGTCTTTTACACTAAGTAATTTGAACAAATAGTTTATGCTTTAATTGTTACATAATATGTATTTTATTTGTTTTTTTTTACGTTGAAATGCGCTATAAGATTGTATTTTTAGTTATTTCGGTCTAGATTGTATTAGTAAGCATTAAGTTAATAGATTCATTTTTGTTTTCATTCATCATCATCATCATCAGCCTGAAGATGTCCACTGCTGAACAAAGGCCTCCCCTAGAAATGGGAGGCGTTGCCATAATCCCCACGCTTGGCAGGCGTCTTGGGGATCGCAGTGAGGTTGTTAAGTACACGGAAGCCGCTGCTGCCCGAGTTCCGGATTATTACATAATTACAATTCTGTTAGTTTAAAAATAACGGTGGTTTAGATTCAGCTTGTGTTTGAGTAGTAAGAAGATAGTTTAGTTTTGCTATAGGAATTGTTTTAGTTGTTAGTTTGAAAATAAATTGTATTTTTTTTTAAATAAACACCAGAACATTCCCAAAATTGACGCCAACAGCATGCTGAGTATCTGATGTCACAACGGGCTGCGGAGACATCAAAACGGTCTTAAAATCGACGGCAATAGCATGCTGAGTATCAGGTGTCACAACGGGCTGGGTAAACACTAGAACAGTCCCAAAATCGACACCAACAGCATGCTGGGTATCTGGTGTCACAACGTGCTGCTGAGACACCAGAACAGTTCCAAAATCGACACCATCAGCATGCTGGGTATCTGGTGTGACAACGGGCTGCGGAGACACCAGAACAGTCCCAAGTTCGGCATCAGCAGCAGGCGACTTACCTACATGGCGTCCCAAAAAGCCACTGAAACTTTTGAAGCGACTGAATCTCGCAGACGTGCTGTTGCTGATAGGGCAGCACAGGGAGGTCAAATATTTACAAGCAACACGTAGGAGGTGTTTGGTAAAGCTGCATTTGAGTATGACGAGACTCTTGATTATGAAACTCACAAGTATATATAAATAGAAGCGTTGAGATGATATTTTTCCATTTTGCAGATTTTTTTTTTTTTGCATATTGCAAATTTTTCCAAGCTCTTAAGAGGAAAGAAGGAGCAGGTATGTGTTGTTCGGGCGGGAAAGTAGTCATTCCTTCTATTATTTATAGACGAGCCAGTTGAACCATTGAGAGAACTTTTCTCTAATAAAACATATGAGTCTTGCTGTTTACTAGAAATGTATACGTGCTTTCATATGACTGCTTTTGTAGCAGATAAAATTGTCTGGATGCCAGGATATTACCCGACCTTTACAATACAAGGACAAGTTTACCATCGAATCAATTTTTTTACTTCTTATCGCCTATTCAAAACATATCGATAATTACCTATCTTATTTATAAAAATCTTCTGTGCGTGTGTATGAAAGTGAACTCCTCCTAAACGGCTCTACCGATTTTGATGAACTTTTTTATGTGTGTTCCAGTGGATTCGAGAATGGTTTAGATTCACAATTGGACCCGTTAGATGGCGCTGCAGTCGAGTTGTAGAACTTTTTTTATTTTAAGGGCAGGACAACGTCCGCCAGGCCCGCTAGTGTATTATAATTATGTGTTTAATTCTCATCCTTTTAGTCTTTATTTTTTGCTGCTACCGTGCGACAAGTGATACTAATCCTTACCCGACATTATAAAAACGAAACTAACTTGTGTCTGTCTGTTCGTTTGCTTATCTGTATGAATGTATATTTCATGGCTAATCTGCTGAGCCGTTCTGATAAAATTTGATACATGGATAATCTGAAACCAGGGGAAGGAAGGATAGGCTACTTTTTTATCAACAAACCAAGTGGGCGAACCCGCGGGCGAAAGCTAGTTTGTATATAAATTGCAGTCAGTTTTTGAGCACTTTGATTTAATAAGAGTAATTTCTGCGATTCAATTCTAACGAGGAATCTATACCTCATTGCCATGTACTCTGCTTCAGTACTTGATATAGTTATTGCAGTCTGCTTTTTGCGTAAATATGAGATCACACTAGTTACCAGGCCTTTTAAATATATGTTTTAGACATTTTGAATATATGTTTAAACTGACTTGGGTATGTATGTACAAACTGCATACAATATCTGGTCGGGTAAGCATCGATAAATATAATAATAGGTAGGTAATAGAATAGTAAACTAACTATCAATATTGCTGGTAGGATATAAAGCTGAAGAGTTTGTTTAGAGAAAAATACTGAGGAAAAATTTTGTTTCAAAGGAGCATGGCAATTTGTACAAAAAAATAAAGATGTTTAAAAGTGAAGTTGAAATTCTCATTCTTATACTCTTGAGTACCTAAAGAGTATGCTCAGGAATCTGTACTAATATTATAAAGCTGAAGAGTTTGTTTGTTTGTTTGGTTGAACGCTCTAATCTCAGAATCTACTGGTACCCAGCCCGGCTTCGCATGGGCCTATGCCCATGGTTTATAATATTTTTAAACCCCCGCAATAAAAATTGATGTTAAAGATGAATAGTTTAACGAAAAGCTCATTATTTCAGAACGAAACGGCGGCTGATAGTAACAGTGACAATGAAAGCGCCGTTTCGCTGTTCTGACTCTGAAATTTCATCGTTTTATACGTTTATAAAGTCATAAATAATTATTATTTTTTTCCACACCCTTGTCACATCTTGTCTTCCAATTTAATAGATCCGTTAATGTCACTTGTCACTCTTTTTTTTATAAACACAAAATGGGCAACGAAATGAAACGAAAAAGTGTTGTTTTCATTTTAAAATATTTTAATTATATTAAATATTTTAATATGGTACGTATATCAATCTACTCCTGGTAATGTATCCTCCACATTTGGAAAATATTATGAACTCTCTAAATGATTTTTATATTTCATGTAAATGAATGTATGGATCTCGCCATGATTCCTATTGGTGTACTTACTGGGTTACAATGGTTCTTATACAATTTAAACAACAGTTGTTCAACGAATTGTTTTTGGTCTATAGAATTACATCATTTTCCTTGCCTAGCCTAATACCCAGACACTGTTTGTGTGTGATGTCAATTTTTTTTGCAATTTTGTTATTAAAATAAGCTGAGCATAAATCCTTGCATATGTTGTGCGAAAGCGGCTTTTTACTACAGTAATTGGACATTTAAAGATTCGTTGTTTGAGTAGTTGAGGATTGTTTGGGTTGGGTAGTAATTCTGTGTTGTTTCTGTACTAAGTAATGTAAATGTAATGCTTAACTATCGGCCATTGCTTCTTTATACCGGTTTATGCTATGTTAACTCCACCTCATAATGTTATAGGTACTATCAGAGAACTGACTTGTATAAGTACACACGAAGTAATATATTTGTGTTAGCTGAATTAAATAACTGTTTCAATATGTAAATAAATCAGCTTTCTCATAAGTCTATATGGGGTCAGAATGAAAGACGTTGATCTATAAGAAACCTAAACAGGTTGAATCGGTAAAGTATATATATATACCACGACTGCAAGGAAAGGGTTATTTACAATCATCTTTGCTTTATAGGGAAGAGAGAGTACTCACGCATGAGATTCTAGGTAAGCCTTTTTGAACTTCTTTGTAGATGTGGACCGTATCTCTTGATTCATTGTCGTTGAAAATAATAGCCGTATCATCTGCACAGCATATGACTTTTGCATCATTCAAATCATTTCAATATTATAATGTATTATGATTATTAATATAGATGATAAATAATGTTGGACCCCGGAAACTACCTTAAGGCAACCGAATTCTATGGTATTTTGACAACTGGCGGTATCTCCTATTTCACGTAAGTATTGCCTTCTCCAAGTAAGAAACCTAGGTCTCAAACCATTTGAGTGGTAGGTAATCCTCTAGTACCAATGGTCTCATGCTTTTTTAGGAGTATGGGAATAGTAACAGTGTTGTACGCTTTTGCACGGTCGGGAAATACGCCTATGCAGTTATCGTTCTTATTTAAATATGATGAGACTAGATTAGAAAACTGACTACATCTTCAATGCATTTTCCCTATTTGAAGTCAAACTGCATCTTATAGCTTCTTATATAAAACATTGTTGGTATCAATCAAGCTATGAGGTAATTCGTCGTTAATTTATTTTCGGTAATTTTGGAAAATATTGCTAGTAGTGAAATGAGCCTGTAATTAGATGGATTTTGTTTAGAACCGCTCTTGTATACCGGAGTGAGCTGTGCTTCTTTACATCATTTAGGAAATTTGCCTGATTCTAAGCTGAGGATTATAATGTGTGTTAGTGCAATTATGATTTCGTTTTTTATTTGTTGAATAAGTATTGATGTGAAATTATCTGGGCCAGGAGCACTATCGTTTTTCAGATTTGTGATTACATTGTCGAATTCAAAAACGTCGATAAAAGTAACATACATACATAACTGATTCCTGGGTTCCATTCATGTCGGAGAGAATGTAGCTGGCATGGTTTTTGTTAACGAAAGAGAAATATTTTTTGCAGTTGTCTATTGAAGTTTACTACATATTTACGTTTAAGTATTTTATTAATACTGATAGTTTTTCATAAACCCATAAAACTGTTATTGTTTTCTTCTAATTTTTGGTCGTCGTGTTCGCGTTTTAGTTTATGTACATTATTTCATTATTTGTAACGAAGTTCATAAAACGATTGTTCACATAACTCTTTTCGTTTGGTTATTAGGATGTTTACAACCTTCACGATGAAGTTTGTCCCTGTTTTTTTTTCATTGACTGGGGCGTGCGTGTGCCATCATAACCATACGATGATCAATACAGTTATAGCAATTCAACAAACTAAACCTAGTGCTGTCTGATATTTTAGTAATATGAAGTCTAGACATGAATCTTGACGAGTAGGTTTCGAAATAACCTGTTTCAGTCCGTGTTTGGACATTAGGTATAAATATTGTGATTTAGAATTATCTACACCGATTTAAAAGATTCATTTAGGTAATATCTTTAGTTAAAATAATTGTTAAATATTTCATATTAGAGTTGAGTACTTCGTTTCGAGAAGAATAGAAGTTATCTGTCTTACGTAATGGGTATCCATAGATGCAATAGGGATATGTTAACAGAAAGTTGGAAGTACTAAGAGAGATTCGGCGTCTTAAAGCTTTGGGTTCTGAAACTAAGGTGTTCCAGTAGTCTCTGATAAGTTACAACTCCTTCGCTCTGCAGTGCGATTCTGTAAGAATTCACCCGCGAATTCGAATCCTATCTCATTTCCGATTTCACTTACCTGAAGTGAAAAGTATTAGGTATTCGCTAAAATAGTAACGTAATAATAGTTCGCTTCACCTAAGTTGGTACTCAGTGGCGCTAGCGTTGTAGTTATCGAATTACAGTATACCTAAAACAGTTTTCACCGAGGAATCAGACGTGACAACTGGAGTGAGTTCTTACAGAATAACATAGCTGGTTACGATTTATTTACTGTGTAATATGAGGCCTTCAATCTGTCCAATTAATGAGTCTTATAATAATCAGCGTCCCGTAAAAATAATAACGCCATTTAAAAGCCGTCTTAATGCTATACACAAAGTATTGAAGTTGCGGAGATTGAAAGTCAAAATCTTGACATTATAATTCGTATTCAAATCCTCTTGACAGTTTTTAACTCTGTCAAGTTCACACTGTAGTTGTCTAGTTCATTCGATGTGAAGGGTTCATCATTTATAATGTGAATGTAAAAATATTGTAATGAGCTATATGTTTATTTAGTGTCGGTAACTTAGTAGGTTAAGTTAATAATATTTGATATGATTATAATTTAATTTGGCAGGAACCAGTCATTTATCTTTAGGTAATACGAATAATTATATAATAATAATAAGACATTTTATAGTGGATTTATTCGTAAAGCAAAGCAGAATAAGAATGATATTATTAAACAAATTGTATGCAACTATGCATGTTACAGAATTGTGTGGTTTAGTATTTTTTTTTAATTAATCTCAGTAATCTTCCCCTCAATGTGATATTTTTTTTTGTCCTGGACCATACCTTTTGGCTATAGATATTTTTTTACGAAAACAATTCTTCTAGCTAAATTTTATAAATCCCCACCTTTTTTTTTTTTATTTTTATTATCATTTGATAGGCATACCTGCATTGCTATTCTGTTACAATCTCCCTCGGTGTACACCTAGGTGAAGTGAGCACGGACGGATGACAGCTCACTTCACCTGGGTGTTCACCGAGAGAGATTGTAACAGAATAGACATACTGTAATGTATGTACATAATATGCAACACGTGAGCACGTTTTGCGTGTGCTACATTGCGCGCTACTATTAAACAGTGTTTTTTTACAGTTAATGAACAAAATATAATATTGCTGCAAAATAAGTTTTATAAATAAAAGTCGTTTCAATGTTAATTCGTTTTTCCTCAATATAACGTACTTTGATGAGCAGTAGGTACTTATACCTATGCGTTAACGTGATCTGTAATTTTACACCTCGTGTCTACAATGAAAATAACTGAGTATCGTATTAGAAAACAGTTAGGTACGTAAGTATTCATTATTTTAACTTGCTATGTTTTGATAACAGGCAACACTGACCATTTCAATTAGCATCTTCGTCTTAAACATCAATAGTACCCTCTTTGTAGGTGATTATAATTATCTACCCTCTATCCTTAACACGAGTCGTTTAAACTAGTATCTCGATTATCTGTGCGTTACCAACTACTGTCAAGCAAGTGTTCGAAATATTTCAACTTAGTCGTTATTTTATAAAGGTTTTAGCACTCTATTTTGAGGAAGTCTCTTTAATTTTATATCTCAGATCGGATAATGGACGCGAAATCATTAATTTCTCGTAGCCCATGTGACTTCGCGGAATCGCCTTTTAATTTTCTTAAGGTAATTATGTACTTAGGTACTTATAAATTTAGATTTGAATAATTGATACGTTTGTTAGAAGTAGGTATAGATACTTGAAAATGTAGTGTGGATTTATCCTAACGAATTTTTTTTTTATGTAGAACGTGTGTTCCTACCTATGTAGGTAGCCTGTATTCAATTAGATTAAATTCCAATTAACCATAATCGCTGAAAAAATGTACCAAGCTGTTCAAAGCGTACAAAATGCATATTATCCAGTCACTCTAGCTAATACTCGTAGTTACGGATTTTTTTAGCTAACAATGACTTTATTACTGTCTTAACAAATTGACATGTTTACGGTTGGATTATAGTTACATCTTTTATTTTTACAGGGTCTATTCCATGATAATACCTGTTCGCTCGGTGGTGATGTCAAGGAAGGTATGTATCAAGAATTAGATTATTGAAATTATGGTTCGACGACTGTGGTTTTGGCTTGGTCTAAAACTTGCTTGAGAAAGTATTGTTGGCTGGTCAGTCACACGGTCACATGTATTTATTAATCTATGTTCAACGTGTTTGAATTGCAGATGCGTTAGAAGCTGTCAAACTGGATCCAGCCGTGCTCGAGGCGCAGGTGACGGTGCATTCGAAAGACAAAGCTGTTGATGCCGTAACTTTGAATAGAAGCCCCGAACTAGTCTTCGAAAATAAGAATGGTGGGTACACTTTAAAAAACAGTATTGTATGCGGGCAAGCAAGAATACGGTGCGCAATATTTCATGTTATTTCGCTCAAATAACTTGTTCCATGCTTTAAGCAAGTTTTTTCACACATACGGGTATAATGTCCAGTCTCATTTGAAACTAACGACATGCGTGTGTTGGCGTATTAAAATGCATTCAGAGGCACGATGGGACGAAGATGGTATACACCAATCAGCACACTGCAAGGGTGAAAAAGTTATTGTATTTTTACCTACCTAACTCTTTTATTCAACTGAGTGAACATTTTTTGTTTCTGTGCTGAAAATGGGGCGAATGAATTATATAATAACACCGCTGAAGTTTCTATTGTCTGGTTATACTTGTAAGTAGGTAGGTCTGTTCGATCAAATTCGATGAAGGTACCGATAAGGGTCTTTTTAACCGACTTCAAAAAGGAGGAGGTTCTCAATTCGATTGATATTTTTATTTGATTCATTAGGTAGGTATCGGTATTACGTCTGTTGTAAAGGTAGAAATGAACATTAACGTAAAAATATTATTTCAATGTCAAACAAAATTTGCAAATTACCTAAATGAATGCACTGAATTACGAAACGTCTTGATTTATTAATTCACGAGCGATAAGTAATTAAGAACCCAGCAGTGACGCGTGTATTATTAGAATACCTACCTAAATAATGAAACGGCTGATTTTATTTGAGTTAAGTAGGTACATAATACTTAGTACTTACTTGTATCCACGTAAGAACTTAGATTTCCCGTAAGAACAGGATACAGTCCATGTTCCTGGGGAACATGGAAAGGTATCCCTCCTGTGATAGTGGGATTCTTACTTTTGACTGTATGTATTAAAACTAAGAATTCTGAGACATTGTATTTTGAAAAAAAATCTAGTCTGAATAAAAACCTATTGAATAGTATAAATCTTTCAAGCATTTTAGTAAAATAAGCAGGTTAAATTACCTATTTATTACCTTGTACATTTTAATTCAATTGTCATGATATCCTTGGTATAATTAAACTTTAAAGTAATCACATTACAAAGAAAAATCACAGCTGCTAATGGCCTTAATTAAGAATACCTACAATTGAACAAATTGTTTGGTATACAAGTAAAAATATTCATCTTTCTAGGTACTCATCTGCCTAACCTTTTCCCAACTATATTGGGGTCGGCTTTCAGTCTTACCGGATGTAGCTAAATAGGTACCAGTGTTTGACATTGAGCAACTGCCTGTTTGTCTTCCACAACCCAGTTACTGGGTAACATGATACCCCTAGGTAAGACTCAGTCAGACTTTCTGCAATGGCGTCTATAACCCATAACGACTGACTGTCATCTACGAATGACAGCCGGCAGTTACCTAACCTACCTATACAGGCTTTTCTGATTGGCTTAGCTCGACACGCGACAGATCCTGCTATTATGTGCTTTCCGAGGCACGGAGGGGTCTCAATATGAAATGAATGGTCATTCATCCTTTGGCCACACCTAACACCTACGACACTCCATACAAACGAAACGATTTAATTACCAACATCGCTAGCTTCCAACAGGGGTCACCTTGGTGGGAGGCTTGTGGAGCCCATGCTTGGTGTTTGCGTCCACACTAGTTTACAACAAGGCGCCCACCTGTGTGTTGTCGACTCTTTGTTTACAACGGCGGTATCCACACGCGGTTTACAACGCGCGTCCGTCCACAGAGGTTGTTGAAGGTCAAACGAATTTTTGTTGCAAACAAGTGAACCGCCGCCGCGCCGGTGGAGACCCCTGTGGAGGGCTTGTTTACAACAGTCTGGCCGGGATTTAACCATGACCGATCGATCCGTACGGCTTTTACTTAGCCACGAACCCCTCAAATATTCCAATTTTTACTACACTGCCAATATTATTTTTTATTGTGTGCTTTTGAGGTTATGGTTTTTTGACAGCTGCCTTAGAACGTAACTGTACGAGCCAATAAAGCTCATACAGCAAAAGTACGTTTATGCGCACGTAATGAATTATGCTAAACGCACTTTATTAATTATATTAAAACATAAATTTAGTCGTAACTAAAGATCAGCCACGAGCGGGTCGATCAATAATAACATTGCATCAAGTGCGGCTCAGATAACTAAACATACGTAACTTGAACGTAATTAAACTATTGAACATAACAGTGGTTTGGTGTGAACTTACTACTTTCCTAAAACAACTACCGGTATCCGTCAACGACGAGATAACCCCAACATCTTTTTGGTCCTTCGAGCGATCTTTTTGATCACGCGGCATATTACCTAGTAAATCGTCGTGTCTCCTCATCAGCAGAGTGCTTGACGTAGTGTATCCTAGTTACGTTAGC
The DNA here is from genome assembly GCA_947361185.1 of Charanyca ferruginea. Lineage (NCBI taxonomy): Eukaryota > Metazoa > Arthropoda > Insecta > Lepidoptera > Noctuidae > Charanyca > Charanyca ferruginea. The sequence continues at coordinate 11,283,686 of OX376070.1, forward strand.
AAATCGGGGTTATTGGCCTCCCACAAGCGGGTCTCACCAGTAGCATTGAGACGTTGCACATAACGTAAAGGAGGGTGAGCTACACTGAGTATCTGTACCTAACGAACCAGCAGAGAAGACGTCTACTGCTACAACTTCAATTAAACAATCGGCGGAGATTACATCTACTGCTTCAACTAAGAAATAATCAGCGGGGATTACGTCCTGCGGTTGCTTCAGCTCCGAAAACTTCGTGAGTACTCACTTACTAAACGCCAAACACGTGCTGCTACTAAGCAGAAACAATGTCGTCAGAAGACTATCCTGAATTCGTGGAACTTATAACGAAACAGCAAAACAGCTACGAGAGAATTAAAACTCTACAAACCAACTATAAAAAGGATGCTGTGAGTAGAAAAACCATAGACTACCTAAACAAGCGTATCGAAGCTTTACAATCCCTGTGGGATGAGTTTCGATCGAATCATGAAATTTTGAAGAAGTATGAATCTGTTCAAAAAGACCATGACTACTTCAGGCAGGACATATTTATTATCACTAGAAGCATATTCGACGAGACAATGCAATCTATGAATCAACTACGAAACAAGTTGATAAACGAACCTGGATTTTCGGGTTTATCAAAACCGAAAATACTAGAAACTCCCGGAACACCGCAATTTGACACAACTGGAGTGCATCAACAAATCGGGGATGAAACGGACCAGCACCTATCAACGCTGTTACGTAACCAAATGTGTAACTTCAACGCTTTGAAGCGAGCGGTCTCCAAAATTAATCTCGGTGACATGAAAGAGAAGTGGCAACTCCAAGATCAAGTCAACATATTACGATCTAAATGGGAAGCCATCGACAAGATTCATTGGGAATTAAGCTACTTACTGCAAGGGAACGACAAGGATTACGATGCAAAATTCGACCATTGGGAGCAAGTCTACGATAACCTAAAGGAAGAGCTAAATAGAAAAATCTTTGAGACATCCCATTATGAAAAAACAACACCGCGTATAGAATTACCCGAATTCAACGGAACCTTCAACAACTGGATCTCCTTTAGGGATCTGTTCTTTGAGATGATTCATAACAATCCAACGCTAAACAAAACGCAGAAAATGAAGTTCCTAAAGTCTAAATTGAAAGGCGAAGCGGAAAAGTTAATCAAGCACCTTCCTGTAAGTTCTGAGAATTATGACTCGTGCCTAAACATTATTCAGCACCGCTACGACAACAAGCGGTTAATTTTCACCTCCTACATAGAAACACTTCTCAATCAAGCGGCCATCGAAAAGCCCAACTCTACTAACATGAAGAAGCTGTATGACACAACAAAAGAGTGTTTAAACGGCCTAGAAAACATAGACGTTAATATTCCAGTATGGGGCCCACTTATCGTCTATTTACTATCCTCCAAACTGGATGACGTCACGTACGCTGACTACATAAAAACCATGAACCATTCAAGAGATCTCCCAGACTTAGAAGAGTTTATGGAGTTCCTGGAATTGCAGTTCATAACTTTAGAAACATCCCGTAACAAAAGGAATGGCGGGAAACAAAACTACTCATCAAATATCCAACATAAAAATTATAACAACAAGTCAACGAACTTTAAAGACACAGAAAAGTGTACAAAAACCTTCCATGCAACGCTAAGGAAATGTCCACTGTGCAAAAATGAACACACGCTGAGGCAGTGCCCTACATTTATGGACATGGATGTCGCAACGCGAAACAAAACAACAAGAAATCTTAACTTGTGCAAAAATTGTTTGTTTAGTCATGGCGGAAATAAATGCAACTCAACGAAGACATGCCGCACGTGTAACTACAAACACCACTCCCTTCTCCATGATGACAATCTGAAAGGGCAACAATCAGCGCCAACTACATCAACGGTAGCTGAGCGGACTTCTAATCACATTAACGGTGAACAAGAGATACTTTTAACGACTATTCAATTACGGGTCAAGAACAAGGAAGGAGATTACGTCATCCTTCGAGCGTTACTGGATCAAGGCTCTCAAGTAAGCTTGGTCACAGAAAATGCTGCTCAACGGTTGAACTTACCCCGAAATAAAATGAACGCTGCGGTCACTGGTGTTGGCACTATAATGGGCAAAAGTAAAGGGATGATAAAACTGGAATGCAAGTCTATCCATTCTGATTACACATTCCTAACAGAAGCGTTAGTGATGAGTAAACTTATCAACAATTTGCCAAACTCAACGATCAACACAGAGAACTGGACACATCTTCACAATATCGAGTTAGCTGATCCGGACTACAACATCTCTGGACCCATCGATCTGCTGCTGGGAGCAGATGTTTACTCTGACGTGATTTTAGGAGGAATAATTAAACATAACAACGGTTCGCCAGTAGCACAACAGACAAAGTTGGGCTGGATACTGAGCGGAGCTACAAAGCAGTTTAACTGTTTAGTCACGCTAACAGAGCTAGACAGTCTAACAAAATTTTGGGAGATAGAGGACATCCCTTCGGATTCCGAAAATACTGCGGAAGACGAATTCTGTGAGAAATATTACACAGAAACAACCAAACGATTGGGCAACGGGCGCTATGTGGTGAAAATGCCTATGCATCCTGACTACGAACGAAACCTGGGTAACTCGAAACCGCAAGCTATAGCACAATTTCTTCATTTAGAAAGGAAAATGGAGAGGCAAGGACACTTCGCTAAACTATACAAAGACTTCATCCGAGAATACATCGACTTGGGTCACATGAAACCAGTGTCAGAATCGGATAGTCGGGGACAAGCCTACCTACCACACCACGGTGTAGTAAGGAACTGCTCATCAACAACGAAACTTCGAGCTGTTTATAACGCCTCAATGAAAACAGACTCCGGGTACAGCCTAAACGATTTGATGGAAAAAGGGCCAAATCTACAAAAGGACATATTAGCCCTGATCATAAAATGGCGGAGCTATAAATATGTTCTAACGGCGGACATTGAGAAAATGTACCGTCAAATCCTTATTCATCAAGATCAACAATGTCTTCAAAGAATTATTTGGAGAGAATCCAAAAGAGAGCCACTAAGAACTATGCAACTGTGTACCCTAACATACGGGACCAAAGTCGCGCCATTCATAGCGATGCGGACTCTCCAACAGCTGGCCGAAGATGAAGGCAACGCTTTCCCTTTGGCCCAAAAGGCGCTACTTAACGAATTTTATATGGATGACGCCGTCACGGGCCACCATACCATAGAATCGACGAAGCTACTGCAAAAAGAGCTAAGCGAACTACTGAAGAAAGGTGGATTTGTTTTACGGAAATGGGCCACGAACGAACCATCTATTCTCAAAGACCTACGAAAGGAAGTCAAAAGTAACAATTACGATTTTAACTTCAAACAACAAGAGTTCAGCAAAACACTGGGGCTCGCATGGAATGACGCAAGCGACACATTCCATTTTATGAATGAAGCACCTAACGACAGTAAAAATGCATCCTACACAAAACGCAGGTTGTTGTCGGAAATAAGCAAGATCTACGATCCACTCGGTTGGTTGGCTCCAATGACACTACAAGCAAAACTGCTTTTCCAAAACCTATGGAATGATAGCTGCCAAAACATTAGCTGGGATGAAAATGTACCGGATTCCATAGAAAAGGAATGGAGGCAAATAAAATCCGACCTGCCAAACATAAAATTCATAACTTTACCAAGATGGATAAAATATGAAAACAATAGTACGATCGAATTGCAAGCCTTCTGTGATGCAAGCGAAAAAGCCTACGCATGCGTTATCTACAGCCGAACTACGTCAGCCAGTGGCGCTTACGAAACAACACTACTCGCAGCAAAAACTAAAGTGGCACCGATCAAGAAGAAAACTACAATACCGAGATTGGAATTATGCGCCGCAGTTTTGCTAGCGAAACTCCTACACAAAATAACAAAAATCCTTGAAGATTACGATCTAAAGATTACCTGTTGGACCGACTCAAAGGTCGTTCTAGCATGGCTGCAGGGAAATCAAACTAAATACGAAAAGTATGTAACTAATAGAACAAAACAAATATTAAACATCGTGCCTGCGATCAACTGGGGTTACGTAAAAACTAACGAAAACCCTGCCGACTGTGCCACAAGAGGTCTTCCACCATCCAAGCTGGCCAACCATTCCCTATGGTGGGAAGGCCCAAAATGGCTTAAGGAGCAAGAAATACAAACCCTTGACTCTAAACAAACCTATAGCACAAACGTGGGCCTCCATAAAAACTGTTATACAACTAAGAGTACGGAACCCACGTCGATTAAAAATGAATTAATAAATTCATTACTTGAACGACATAGCAACATAACTCGTATTACAAGAATACTAACTTTGATGATACGTTTTGCTGATGCATTACGAAACAAAAGAAGGTCAACTGAGTGCCATGAACTGAACTTACACGAACAAAACAACACACTGTTTATAATTATTAAATCAGTGCAACGGGAGTATTTCGAAAATGAGATAAACTCTCTAAACAAAGGTGAAAAACTTACCAACAAAAGCACCATTTTGAAACTTAGCCCATTTTTGGACTCTAAGGGAGTTTTACGGGTGGGAGGACGCCTGAAGCACGCAAACTTACCAGTGGAAACGAAACACCCCATTCTTTTACCAGAAAAGGGAAGACTAACCCAACTTATTGTTGAAAAGGCACATCAACAAACTCTACACGGTGGAGCAAGACTCACGCTAGCAAACACTAGAAACACGTACTGGATAATCAGCGGCAATCGAACCGTCAAGAAAATACTGCGACAATGTATCCGATGTCGTCGATACGCAACAACTCGAGCTGAACAGTTGATGGGCAACCTTCCTAAAGAAAGGATCACTCCATCGAGGCCGTTTTCGCACACCGGCGTCGACTTTACAGGCCATGTGGACGTGAAGATAAACAAAGGCCGCGGGATAAAAACCTGCAAAGGCTACATAGCCATATTCATATGTATGTGTACAAAAGCAGTACATATCGAACTTGTTTCGGACCTATCAACGGATACTTTCATCGCAGCACTAAGGAGAATGTGCGCTCGCAGAGGCACCCCAAAACATATTTACTCGGATAACGGAACCAATTTTGTCGGAGCCGCCAGAGCTTTAAAAGAAGAGTTCCAGTTATTTAAAACGTTGCAATCGTCAGAGTTCTTTAAGGAGATCAACGACCTGCAAATCGAGTGGCACTTCAACGCTCCATCCTGGCCATCAGCAGGTGGCTTATGGGAAGCCGCTGTACGCTCTATGAAAGCACACCTGAAAAGGGTGATCGGGCAACAAAAGCTTACCTACGAACAGTTTGCAACGCTTCTCACACAAATCGAAGCGTGCATGAACAGCCGGCCACTGTGTCCATTATCAGAAGATATTGAAGATCTAGAATACCTAACCCCTGGTCATTTCCTCACAGGGAGTCCAACATTAACACTGCCACTCAATGAACCTGAAGAAAACAAAACGATAGATATCAGAAACAAATGGAAACTCATTGAACTCATGCGTCGACACTTTTGGGATCGCTGGTCTAAAGAATACCTTCACTCACTACAAAACCGAAACAAATGGCAACAAACTAAAGAAAACATACAGATGGGGCAGCTAGTTCTCGTCAAGGAAAGTAATCTACCCTCAAGCAGATGGGCTATGGGACGAGTAGTGGAACTGCACCCAGGCAGCGACAACTTAGTACGAGTAGTCACGCTGAAGACACAAAACGGGGTACTTAAAAGACCCATAACTAAACTCGCCCCGCTACCTATAAACGAGGTGCGTGGAAGCGCTGAGACACAAAAAATGAGTCCAGAAACGAACCACGACGAGCCAAAGAAAGGCACTAATAAAAGTCGAAAAGGGGTAAACAGCCTGCTTATGATGTTACTAATAGCGTTTACAACGCTATCAGGTGGACTAGCAGCACCCCTGCAACATTTTAAAATAACACAGCTAACTGAAAACCAACCAGTGTACTTTGACCCTATAGGAAACATTCAACTCATCCACGATGAATGGAAACTTCTGGTATACTATAACCTGAGCACATTCTGGCAAAGTACGACAAAGGTAGAGGAGTTCGTAAATCACTTAGGCCAACTATGTGACACGATGCCAAATGAACCGTGTCACTCTACGTTACAACAACTCAAGTTCGAAATGAACCAACTGAACGAGTTTAACATATTGTTGCGGTCTCAACATCAACAGCGGAGGCGACGTGGCTACGTCAACGGCGTAGGAAACCTTGCACGAGCCTTGTTTGGTGTCCTTGACAGCGATTTCGCCGAAAAATACGCTCAGGACATAGACAAAATAAAAACCAACGAGCAATATTTATTACAACTGATACGAAATCAGACACTGATTATCGAGGCAGAAAACAACGTCATCAAGAAAAATGAAGACTCTGTAAAGACGCAACTGGAAGTAATCCAACAATTCATGAACGATACGAAATACAATACGGCTGTAATCGAAAACAGATTTCAAATAATGAAAACAATGAATGATGTCAATGCTGGGGCATTAACAGCTAGTTTACTTATCTCAGTACTGAGAAGAAACCAAGAAATGCTCTTAAGCGCATTGACAGATATCTACAGAGGCCATCTCGACATGAAATTATTTCCACCGGAGCAGCTATCTGAACAACTCAATTACATTGCCGGCATCATACCGAAAAGATTAACATTACCTATCAGAGACAGCAATGAGTCGAACATAAAAAATATTTACAAAATTATTTATGTTAAAGCCCGGCTCACCGAACAGTACCTACTCTTCGAAATACATATCCCGTTACTTAGCGATGACGAGTATACACTGTATCGCAATATAGCTATTCCTAGATGGGAAACAGCTGAACAATGTCAGGTGATTCAGACAGCAACACAATATATTGGAGTCAACTTCGGAAAGAGCACCTACATACAGATAGAAGAGGTTGATCTTCAGCAGTGTACCACAATGAGCGAGGACAATCATATATGCCACGCCACGACAACTATCAACAACTTGCATGGAGTCACGGCATCCTGCGAAGCTAAAATACTCAATCAAAATGCAAACAACGTAACATGTGATTGGGTATCACAACAATGCGCTGACCAATGGACAAAATTACAAAGACCAAACATATGGCTGTATAATTGCATCAACGAGTGCACGATTCGCATTGTCTGCGAAAATCGAATTACAACAACGAGTGTAACAAACGCAGGGCTCCTTGCCCTAGGTCAGGACTGCATACTTCAGCAAAAGGACAACACGATTTACTCACATAACGTTTTTAGTAGCAGTACGAACATTGGAATAAACCTGGAGGTACCTACTATTGACTCACCAAATGATATGTGGAGTACACTCAAAAACACAAAGATTGTGCTACCAAAATTAAACTTATCTAATGACCACAAATTATTAGATGATCAGATAACCGCACAAAAGGGAAGAGAGAGCCTACCTAACGGCCTAAGTGTCCACGACATCGGCAACTACGCTATAAGCTCTTTGCTGGTGGGAGGTATCGTCGCCGCTATAATAGTTTGGCGAATAAGAAGATATCTTCAGGCGCGTAAGAAGAGCGATACTGCCAGCCAAGCCAACGCGAACAAGACTCAAGAAAGGACAGAAGATATAGAACTGAAAGAGATTCCTGCCTACGCCAAAATACGAGGTGGACATTCGGAAAACTACCGGCCACAGCAACCAGCAATTGGAACAAGATTTAAACTATGATTAATTAATTAAGAATTATGTATTGCTTATTGTTTTGATTGCTTACTTATTTAACTTGTAACTCTAGTTTGGTAATCTGAGTGCGTACATATCTTTCCCTCGGGAGCATGTACGAGCCAATAAAGCTCATACAGCAAAAGTACGTTTATGCGCACGTAATGAATTATGCTAAACGCACTTTATTAATTATATTAAAACATAAATTTAGTCGTAACTAAAGATCAGCCACGAGCGGGTCGATCAATAATAACATTGCATCAAGTGCGGCTCAGATAACTAAACATACGTAACTTGAACGTAATTAAACTATTGAACATAACAGTGGTTTGGTGTGAACTTACTACTTTCCTAAAACAACTACCGGTATCCGTCAACGACGAGATAACCCCAACAGTAACTATTCCCGATTAACTAAAAGTTAACTTTAAAATACGTTATAAAATAAATATATAAAATTGGATTATCTTATTTATGACTCCTTACAGACATTAAAACACAGTATATCTACGTATCAGTTTTAAAAAAAAACATAAAGATTGTTATGCGCATGAAATATGGTTACAGTCTATCGTATTTAGTGATGGGATCGAATGTATTCGCTTTAAATGAATAAATCTAAAATAATAATTTTATATTTATGTAATCCTAAAAACCTATATATTTTGAAAATAATCCAATGGCTTTATATTGCGGGTTTAAAACATCGAAAATGAAACCAGCAAATTAATATTTTAAAGTTAATTTTACATTGTTAATATATAAAAAAAACAATAAATTATTCCTCGTCTCCCGACATGGAATTTACGTCTGATGACGAACGAGTCTTCGCCCATGTTTATTTATTTACACTTCATGCACAAAGGTACAAAGGCGGTCTTAAGTCTTTGAATGCCTAAGGCATTAATGCCTTAGGCATTCTCTACCAGTCTACGATTGTTTCTTGCTTGCTTCAAATAATCGATACAATATACAAATGAAAGTGTAAATAATCGAAACGTTACGTAGCTGCAATCACTAGTTGTCAAAACCACCACCTGTCAAAAACTAATAACCCAATGGACAGAGAGTAGAGAGAGCAGTGGCGGATTTACCCTAAGGCCTAGGAGGCCCGAGCCTAAAGCGGCCAGATATTAGGGGCGGCCAATCGTGTCAAAAAACACACAGAAAGATGATAACACAGAAATAACTCAAAGTACCTACGTATTCTAAAGGGCCGCGCATAATATGGCGGGCGCAATAGAAATCTAAATTTTATATATAGATATAAACGCCCATAGGGGCGGGCCGTACTGCACCGCATCATATATCATCATATTCATCATACACTATACATCACTAAAGTTGGCAATAAAGTAAATTCATTATGTAGTCCATAGGATGGGTGCAGAGAAAAGGGCGGCTGGTACATACTACATGGCCTGGGGTCTAGAGCGGCTAAGACTGCAAATCCGCCACTGAGAGAGAGTGATATAAAATAATTGACTACTGAACGCCCTCACATTTTTATGTAGTCGCAAGCTAACTGCCTGTACATCAAATAGCTGGTTCGACTGTACATCCCGTTCATACCAAACTGTACCTTATTCAAACCCGTTTAGCAGCTGAGAATCGATTGAGTAACCAGCACACTAACTTACATGCTAATTATGCTTTTCTAAATAACCTGTAGAAGTGTATATTATTATCAGAAGATAACATTAATTTCGTATTCAAGATTAATATCTACATATGATTAATAATAAGTTGGTAGGCACTATTCTGAATGCGAAAGAGTTTCTATTTTTTCCCGCTTATTCAGATTTGGATATCGTCGTTGAGAGTGCAATTCCGCGTAACTAACATTTTTAAATACCGCGAAAGTACACTATTGCAGATTTAACATAAGGTTGAAATTTGCGGTATTTAAAAATGTTAGTTATGCGGAATTGCACTCTCAACGACGATTTAGGTATGTTTATAGATTCCTACCTCCCTATAAATTTGCAGGTACAATGTTCTAGATTTTTAGATTCAATATTCCTTGGCATATCTTTATCGCAGAAAAGGATCCTTAGGCCTCAAAAGATGTCCATAATCTATTTTAGTATTTTCTTGTTCTTTTTTAGAGGAAGTTCCCATGTTAGCAGCGCTTGCGCCGACGCTGTTGCAGAGTCCCAAAGGGTTTAAAGACATGGTGTTACAGCATGAAGCAGCATTGCTCTCCCTAACTCCGCACCAACTGGAACTGCTGATGAAGTATGCTGACGTTTTACGCAGGCAGAGGACGATTACGCAAAGATATTTAGTAAGCTCTAGAAACTTAAATAATTGTAGGCAGCTGCACTTAGTATTGCCATGCCATCGGTCCTGAAACCTTGCGGTAAAGATGGATGCGGATTAAAATCTGGTTCTATCTATAAAGAATTCAGGTAGAGAGAGATTCTATGTATATTATCTATTGATCATGCTATAATATTTTTTTTTTACCCAGGAATGTGCATTTTGCAAGAACAACGGCAAACCATCATGTTGGTACACGTCACACGCACTGCGAGACGTCCGCGGGCGAGTGCGGTGTCCCATTTTGCGAGGGTTCCGTTGTCCGCGTTGTGGCGCCACCGGCGACCAGGCCCACACCATCAAATACTGTCCAGACATGCTTACAGGTATTAGAACCACAGCTTTGACAATCAAATGTGAACCTGGCTTAAATAGGATTATTTAATTTTAAGAACTTCAAGCAGCCTTTATTTGCATTAACCGATTGACAGCCACGTCAAAAAAACAAAAAACTTGAGAGGTGTCAAGGGACACCCGGATGGAACGAAGTTCCTTTCGATTAATTAGTGAAGTAATTGCAATAAAATGTTATTTTTAATAAGTTATGTATATGTATAGTTATATATAACTTAACTTGACCTATAAAGACTGTCGTAGTAGTAATTCGTCTGTCATGCCTGTCATGTAGTTGTGACTCGTGATCGTGACTCGTCGCCGTGCTGGGCACATTTTGGTTTGTCATTTATACACGACTGTGGCGGTCAAAAGCTTAACGATGTTTAGGAAAAATGTTGCATTGTTATTCCTTCTTCCAGCAATTTTTCAAGAATTCTTATCATGTTCATGTTCATGTTCAACTGGTCAATCGTAACGGGACCTAAAAACTGCATAGGTACCTTAGCAGAACTGAGCAGACGACAGCTTGATTGCTCAAAATGGCGAGTCAATAGCTATAATTATCCCATTTCATGGTTGCTGGGCGTGCCAAGCAATCATGAAGAATGTTGGGAAATTGTAATGTCCAAATTGTCCAAAGTTGATACTTAATTAGATCAATAAAATATAAAACTGAACATAGGTTTAATATCAAGTTGTCGTTGTTACATTTTATGGAAACTTCTCACTGTCCATAAACTTTTGTTCACAGAACTTATACTGATGTTTTATAGAAATTAAGAGATATTTTTTTCCATACAAAAATTGTAATAGGAAGAAAAGTGTCATTACTTATGTTTGATTGTTTATGAGAGGAAACAAAGCATTTGAAATAAAACCTGCAGTCTCAATAGATTATCAGTGTTAGTGGTTTACAATTGACATTGGCCCTTAAAAGTGTGGTCGGGAAAACGACAATGGACAAAGACATCAAGAAAAAAAAAATCTTCTCACAATTAAATAGCTTTTAATATAATTATAAAATCTATTTAGACAATGAGAATTGTACTAATAATAATGTGTACCCATTTAATTAAATGTATACATTTTTTCCATTTCAGACTCGCAAAGTAGCTGGAAAATACTGTAAATACTTCTAAGAATAGAATATTTTAATAAAAAGTTATTACGTTTTATTATTTACTCCAATTCCAAAGTCTTCTTCTGGGGAAGGCAGAAATGGTTACCAACTTAAACCGGTCCACCAAGTGTTTTTAACAATATCCTGTAAAACATATTTAAATCGTATATTATAACGTAATTTGTACGTTAAACCTATGAAAAAGTACGCCTTCCGTTCAAACCACATAATTGCTATACCTTTTCTTAAAGCTTTGCTAAAATGATGTCGGTTTGGCGGCTCTAGAATCTTAGCCCACAACAAAAGGCATTCTCCAAAACCACCTTCCCTACTCCACGGATAGTAAAGCGGTATAGCAGTTTTGATAAAGTCGATGACTAAATTGGCATTCATTTATTTTTCCTTTCAAGATGTGCTAAGCGTAACAGGTGGCGAGCCTGTCCCCCGCCATTTAGGTGTCACCTGTATTGATTTATTATTATTCCTACGAATGAGTTTTATGATGTTTTCCTTACCAGGAGAAACCGGTAGATTACGGTCGTATTGGATTAGAGGCCTTTGTTTGTACCGCGAATTTATGTCAAAGAAAATAAGAGCCTTCTGGGATTGCTAACACAAAAGGAAGGCGGAATTGGATGAAAACAACGTAAAGAGATTTAGAAACACGCCGGGGTAACAGCAAATAAATTCTGGATGCGTCATGTAAATTGAGTTTGATGGTCTGTTCAAAGCCATTTTCAGACGTCCTAGTAGTAGGTACCTATCTACCTAATGAATTTTAAACAACGCGGTAGAATAGTATTTTAGTTGCACTCTGGAACCATTTCCCAAGAAATACATTTTATTATTAAGTACCTAGGTAAGGTACTCTACCTAAGTAAAATTGTATTATTCCTTCTACTAGGTACTACGCAATAAAAATAACTTCAATCAGTCCATAAACGGGGGACATTACAAAAATCTCGACTGTTAAGTACCTACAAATGAGCAAATTGACCAATTTCCGATTCCCAAAACATAGCTGATCTGAAATTAGAACTGTGGCATGCGTAAGTCACTGTAGGTACCTATCAAGCGCGGATACAAGATTTCGTTTAGGGAGAGGGGAGGTGGGCAATTGTTGTTTGTTTTACCTATCTTCAAGAAAATACTTTTTTTTGCATGGAGAAAAAACGCGAGAAAAGGCGCCCCTAGTGAAAGTACCCTAGGCACATCTCAAACTCTCCATACAAATAGAATTAAGGTACCTACATAACATATTGTTTTCTGGGTTTCCATAACTTTGCGAGTTTGCAAAAAATACACATACCTACATACAAACTCAGGGTGACTGTTTTAAAAAATAAAATAAAAACAAAGAATAACTAAGTACCTAAGTATGTTGATTAGAAGTAGGTACAACAACAGTCGAACACTAAATATGATTATCTCTCTCTTTGCCTGGGTTTTGCAAATCTTCTAATCGCTTTCTCGTTGTCAATAGCAATGTGCTTAACCCGCCATTCGTGACGAATTTGACTTACACATTAAGTATTCTGTGCTTACACCTAAGATTTTCTTAAAAAGCAGTGGGAATCTTGCGGATTGTCCGGTTAAGTAGTCAACAATCATAGGTACTACTTTTGCTTGGACATAATTATATTGAAAAGACATGTCTTTTTAACAAGAAAATATATTTAGATATCATATATATAGGTACCCAATATAACATCTAGTTTATTAATCTTTACACTAATGTACTAAGCACACTAGAAATCACCAAGTTTTTTCTAATGTTTCTTTTAAAATATTGAAATTGATCACAATAATATTTTACTACAGCTAAATGTGTCTTTGTCTGTCTTATGACACTAGGAACTGTAAAAAAGCACATAAAAAGGTTATCTCTTCATACAAAAAAACCGCCTTCAAAAAGTAAAAAATAACTTTCAATTCGCAAGTCGGAGACTGGTTTTGCTTGTTGTTTTGAATTGCCACCGACTTGCGAATTGAAAGTTATTTTTTACTTTTTGAAGGCAGTTGTATTTTTGTCAAAAAATTTTTTTTCGCTTTGCAGTGCCTGCTTCTTATCATACAAATTAATTACGAAACGGTGGCACCAAAGAAAATCAGTCATCCCTTAATGTTCTACCCTTACGGGTGGAATATTTTCTTAAAATTTATACGGGACCAAATTTGAGGAAACACTGTCAATAAAAAAAATCATCGAAATCGGATTACACTGAAAAAAGTTATGCGTGGTCAAACATAAAAAAAAATGATCATAAAATGAAAACGGCTTATGTTTAACGAACCTCCAGATATAGTAAATGACCTCCAAAAATAGTAAATGATCACCAACATTTTAACCCCATTTTAATATTTAACGAACCTGACCACCAGATATAGTAAATGACCAAAGTATAAATGTATGAGTTTGACTGTAAAAAGCGATTTGGTTCTGGCGTAGGGGGTCACAGTTCTAACCTAACCTAATCATGTCGGATCCGCCCCAGGGGGGACTTAAGGGTTCTAAGATTTGGTGATCATTTACTATTTGGTGGTCATTTGATGACTAAGATTTGGTGATCATTTACTATTTTTGGTGGTAATTATATTTATTCCCAATGAAAACTACTAAGCCAAACTATGTTATTTTTTTATGGGACCAAATGGCAACTATTCCGCATAAAGAAAAAGAAGAATCACGTAAATCGGATAATAAATCTCAGTGTAATCGATGTTCAGTCACCAAAAGATATAAGTATCCATGTCGTCGGGAATAGTTGAAGTTTACTTAGAAACCAATGGAGGCTTTCAAATGAAATTTTATTAAATCATTGAACTGTTTATTCTCTATTAATTGTATTTTATTTTATTCATTAACACCCATCGGCGGGAATAGTTGAAGTTTACTTAGAAACTCCTCCTTTTTGAAGTCGGTTAAAAACAAAAAAAAATGTCCTCCAATATTAGTTTTCTTTAAGAGCCAAGCAGCTAGTGCATGTTGGCACTTCATGTTCTAAACACATATATTTATTGTGTCTTTTGGTTTTTCAGCCATCCACACTCATAGCACCCACCATTTCTTGAAGAACCCTGAACCAGCTGTCCTAGATATGTACCTGGGACATGATGATGTAATCAATCTTCAACTGAGCCTGTCGTTTTCTGATATAAGGTTCTATTAGTGTCATAGCCAACCAAACATACTATCAAAATAAAGAAAAAAACAAATACAGAGACTTATCAAAAAGTGAAAATTCATATTTTGAACTACCTATGACCATTTGACTTACGTTATTTGTGACCCCGGTCTCACATACTGGGTTGGCACCAAAACTCCGAGATCTGAGCCCATGTGGCTGAAGTCCGAGTGCACTAACGGTGCGCGTAATAAAGAAAGTACACGAAATCACGACTCAATTTGATGGCGGATTTTTCGAATCACCCGGTTTCAATGACATATACGTCACAAATGGCGGGTTAAGGATGTGCAAAAGGGCAGGACCGAGAAGGAGGTGGTTTTAAGACCTCTCAACAAGATACATTTGTCACTGGCAGTGTTGCAAGGACTACCAGAAAGTTATTTTTAGTCCCTATCGCCCATAGACAATATTTCCAGAGCTGTTAAGGGAAGTTATTTTCAACTAACTTCAAAAAAGGAGGAGGATCTCAATTCGACTATAGGTTTTTTTTTGGTATGTTACGCGATCCTGCGGCAGCTGTAGATCAATTTTGAAAATTCTTGAATGGATATATTTTACGAAAAGGACTTGGAAAACTAAAAAGTGATAAATAGCTTTAGCACAGAACACATACCTATATAGTTTCGGACTTTAGTTTCGGAAGTCGGTGCCAATATAAAACAAAAGCAGCCAACTTCCGAAACTAAAGTGTGTCAACTGAAACACACTCAGTTTCCACTGAGAACCTCTCTCGCAGATCTGCGGTATCAAAGTTGAGTAACGGTGCATAATTGAGTACCTAATGATGGACATATGAATATTCCTGCTGAATTCATTTGATAGTTGGCTCGATAAATTTGGCGTCCACCTTGGTGAGGAATCCAAGGAATATTCAGTTCGACACCCGATTGATCAGCTAGACCGCTAAATTGTCTGCATGCAGCGACACGTTGTGAAAACTAATGTCCATAGGTATTTACCCGACGATTGACCAAAATAGAAATGTCGCCGTCTTTTGTAGTACCTAATTTATCGAGAGACTGCGTTAGAGACACAATACTACAGGCTATATTTGCAATAAAGGGAGGCCAATCACTAGTTTGTAAGTAAGAACTTGTTGAAATAATAAAAAAACTTTTTGGTTTTTTGAATACTGATACTTACAGTATGATTCAAAAGTTAATGGCGGCTCTGAACACGAGGTGAGTGGCTGCGCAGTAACAATTTTACGGAACAGCGGGGTACTGCGCAGCCAACAGCGCACTTCACAGCCGTCATTAAGTTTGAATCGAACTGTACCTAAAGTTCAGCTGTGCTCGGGTCACGTCACTCTGAAATCTTTTCTAAAGTCTCCACAACCTTGGCGAGGTATTCAGAATATGGGAATACAGCGTCCTGCCCTGTTTTATGCCACTCTACCCATCGGGACTCACAAAGCAATGTAAGCACAGTACCAAATCACAAATGGCTCATGAGGACAGTAAAACTCGTTCCATAATTCGTTTTTTGGAGTCTCGAGCTGAATTTTTGAATCGTTCAATCAAACGTCGCAAGGTTTTTTTTCAATAATTTCGAGATAAATACGTACATAAGTATTGATCGATCGACGTAATCTATATTTAAGTAAAGTACGGCCGACGTATCTTGGCGGTCCTGACGTTAGCCGATTAGCTGCGCAGTAGAC
Organism: Charanyca ferruginea; assembly: GCA_947361185.1. NCBI lineage: Eukaryota > Metazoa > Arthropoda > Insecta > Lepidoptera > Noctuidae > Charanyca > Charanyca ferruginea. The sequence continues at coordinate 11,300,072 of OX376070.1, forward strand.
AATTTCGTTCCTAAAAGATCCATTGCGCAGCTAATCGGATAACTTCAGGACCGCCTAGATACTTCGGCCGTACTGGGGGCCAAGTCTGCTACTTGTATAATTTCGTCATTCCAACACGATCCCATTGTCATTTTCCTAAAAGTTCGTAATCTGCTAAATTTATAATGGTCGATCATTGGTCAGTCGAAATAAAAGCAATGACTGCAAAATGAAGTTCTAATGGTAGGTCACTGATCAAAGAAACTGTCAAAATTTTAGCAGATTACCGCCTAAGACAGTTATTCAGTTGTCATTTTGTACGAGATTACCATTTCTTTCAATGGCGTGTCAGTGGTTGACCATTGGAAAGTCATAATGACGCCATTATATTAGTAGATTACCAAACTTGTCAAAATCAACAATTATGAAACCAATGATAGACCATTCTGCCACTATTGTAATAGTAGACTTGAAGCCCTGTAGTAATGAGTTATTATCAATTCTTGTAAACAAGTCAGGGGTGCAATTGCACCCATTCCTCCACCTCCACCTGTATCCGCGCCTAGTACATAAATACAATTTACATTTAGACATATTATCATTGATAATTCGACCTCATTACACTGAAGACCAGATAAGTAATACGCGGAATTTTTGAGTTTATTTTCGTCGCTACATAGTAGATTAGAGGGCATTCTTCAAGACATTTCGTCTTATGCGTTTGCAAAAAGGTTCGTAAAGGCTAATGAGACTAATAATGGAAGACTCAACTACTTCGTTTTCAATAGAATTACTGACCTGTGTAAGTAGTTAGCGTTATATATCATTGGAACAAAAGGAGATAATAAAAACTATGTGAATGTATGAATGCCATTGTAGTTTTCCTAGTAGGTACCTAGTGCGGCGTAATCAGCGTAATCTGTGTCTGATGTAATCTCTAATTTATACATTATTAAGGGGAACTATTCAACGATATATTATTTTTATGTAGCTATATCTACTTATACAGCGCACGCCATGGAAGCTTATATAGAAGCATAGTTGATTACGATATCTAACTGAATACCTCCTTTTTGTCACTAGATTTGGTAAAAATGTGGACGCTGCTATGACACTTAGGTCCTTTTTAAATGTGAAGTGAACTATCAACGATTAAATAAATGATAAACAAGAATCGCTGCTTATGACTGATTTAAAATTATTTGATCTGTCACCTCATCTTACTCCTATAAGTCGCAGTAGGTAGTCTTAAGAGTTTACGTAACATTATGCAGCCGTCAATAAACGTGCTTCTAAACGGTTCTTATACGATTACATCGGCGACCATACTCACCTTTTTAATAACATCGTGTTTATTTCCAAGTTTCGATTCAGTTCTATTAGGGCAGTAAAAATATTTCGTAACTGTGTGTCGGTTAGTTTGGTATCGATCCTTAAGTAAAGCGGGGTGTAATGGGTTTTTGGATTTTGAAAAAGTTACTTTTTTGTTAAGGATTTGATTTTTTATTCATGTCCCGTGTGATGTCCGGGCTAGAATAGCACCCACCCATTTCATCCCGAAGGTGTCGTAGAAGGTGACTAAGGGGAAATCCGGAAGTCGTGCAGCAGCGGCTTCCGTTTACTTAACAACCTCACTGCGACCACCGAGACGCCTGCCAAGCGTGGGGATTATGGCAATCCTTATGGGGGAGGCCTTTGTTCAACAGTGGACGTCTACTGGCTGATGATGGTGATGAGGCTACTTCGATACAAATACCTTTAGTATTTGTATGATGTTATCAACTTTTGTTGTGTTAATTATGTGTTCTGTAGTTTATTTTCTAAGAGAGGTACAAATGGCTAAAAGTTTTTTAGTATGTAAGTATCAAGACTAATATTAATGAGTTCAAAACTTGTCAAAGATATGAAAAATGTTAAAATTGTTGTGCAGAGCATCATAAGTACAACTCGGTCACAAGGCGGTACCCTGAGCAAATAACCTTGAGCATTCGTTCCCTCTTCGCCGCGCAAGAGATACAGTAGTGAATACGCTCAGATTTTAGAATTAAATCTTTATAAAATCACATTTTGGGATTTTGAAAAAAAAAAATCTACCAAAATGTTAATTAATAAATTACCTATCCATTAGTGTTAGTAAAAAATCAAATTAATGGTTACTTGCCGAGGAGATGCATGTTTTCAATAATTATTTCTCATTTCTGTGGTTTCGTTGTGAGGAGATTAGTTAAATACTATACTTCGTAAACAAAAATCAGATCTACCATTTTGGAGTCAAGATTATGTAGAAGTTTAATCTATTTTTTATTTGTTGATATTTCTTTTGGATATAGAGTATTTAGGTCCAAAAACCTGAACAAAAAAAAACCGCTAGCGCTGCGTTTTGCACAGGGACGCGCTGGCGTTGATGACGTTATTTTGGCTCTCAGGTACGGTGTGACAAAAAAGCATCAACTATTAAACCACCGATTTGGATTTGATTTTGGGGCATGGATTTTATTAGCCAATCTTGCAATACATTTACGTATTATTTTCTATATATATACTGGAATACGGGGGGTAGCGGGCGGGGCCTCGCATTCCAGAGATGCGTCAAGTTAATATAACCGCGTAGTATAGGTCATTAGATTAAGGTGCTTACAAGTAGTGTAAGTAGTTTCTTCGCAACTAATCGTATTCAAAGTGCTCAAACCAGCAGTTCAGCACTACCAATATGATGTACCTAATTAACTTCGTATGAGTGCCCACACCTGTGAAGAAGACAAGCTGCAAGCTACCAACCGTGGATGCGGCTGATCGTCGACGAGGAGCAAGACAAGAGGTAATTTAATCATCTTGCCGGGGTGGCAAATTTGGAAAACCTGACAGACTCACCAAATACTTAGTGCCCCCGAGCAAGGAGACAGCTGACAACCAGCAGCTATTACCTACCACATATTTACAGTCACACCACATGGGACTGTTTCTAAATTAATTATGGATAGGTAATAACATGTTCGATTAGTTATAAGCTACCTACACTACTAGTGCCACAGATTAACCTAATAGTTCCTTTGGAACTAGTGCTTCAATATAGTATAATGGATAATGGTAATAGCTGCCCTGGGGTCTTGTAATAATATACCCCTAACAGACCCATAACATAATATATACCTTACAGACTATCGTGCATATTTATAAAAACCACAAAAAATTCTAGTAAAATAAAACCAAGTGACGGCCGGCGTCGTGTTGCGCTGCGTAGTGTCGCGTAGCCTTTCTCGTAATCGCCGATACACGCCACCCTTTGGCCAAAACTCTTTCTTGAGGAAGGTCTACTCTTAATATAATTTATCGGTTAGGTAGAATACCAACAAGATGCTGCAACAAAATAACAAAAAAAAAAGATACCTGCTCAACATAAATTAGTGGTCCAAAGTCCAAGACCAAGGGTCTAGTTACTCTTGGGTTCAACCGTTCAACGCTTGGGAATTGCAAATGGACAAAAACGACTTTAGCAAATGTTTCTATATAGTCCCTGATTCAATTAATTACTTACATAGTTGTAGAGATTCCATGACTTTACGTTGTTAATTGCTAAGTATTACTGATACCAATAAAATTCAGAATTTAATGTCACAAAATCACGTTTTATTTTGACCATCATTCTCACGAATGGCAAACCATTAAACTTTTTCAAAATTAGCAGTCTAGGTATACACACTTGAAACACTACGCCGTAGATCAAGGTCACCATTGGATAGATTTATAGGCGTATTAAGTAGGTACCTAACTATTACTTTCACCTGTGTATGTAGGTTAGATCTCTGGTGGCCTAATAGGTGTCATGAAGGATCTAGAAGCCATAGGTATATTGATCGGTAAATATGTAGGTAGTCCCGTTGATGGTGTTCGCGAACAGAGAACAGAGAACTCGTAAGTTCAGAAGATCAACAATTCATAAGTTCAGAAGGTCAAAGCAGCTATTTATTTAGAAGTTTTAGTTGTAATTGTAACTTCCTTGAGCAAGCGTAACACGTCCAATAATATTTAGTACACTGTACCACTGTACAGTCACGAGTATAAATAGGCATATGTATACAGATTGCAAAATTCAGGCTTGTCTCTGTGAGACAATAAACCATTCATTTGTGTCGAATCCTGTCTTTACGTTACATACAGCTATATTAAAGAGAAGATCTCTTAGTTCATACAATAGGTATCGTAGGTACCTACATTACTCTGCGATACCGTCGTTAATATAAATAGAGAATTCATGCCTTTCTGTTTTCAAAACGTTTTATAAATATTTTGATTTATAAACTCAAAGGAAAACCTATGTTTATCGCAGTTAATATTAGTTTAGCAAGTACACCATATGTATTAGAAGTGTACATGTGTGTATATCTGTATATTTAACCGATAATGTGTTTATCGTGGTGACACGATAAAGTTTGGGAGGCGTCAAAGATAGGAAGCAGCCATTAGGTAAATGGGTATAGCGTGAGTTCGTTGACCCGTGGCAGTGTGACGATGAGCCATCGTTGTGGGGCAGGTCGCGGTCGGGGAACACTCGACATAATGCCACGTAACACCCCAAGGTCTCCGAGCTTGACACACAATAGCTAACACTGTTGGCACTCAATGTACACGTCGAAATACTGTACGTATGGCACTCCATACTTATTTACAGATCGTGACAGCCTGATTATACGTATGTACGCCTCATTTCATTACCAATAATTTGTTCCAAATCTTGACCGTGTGTGCCTATATTTTAAGTTGGGATTAGAAAATATTTATTCATATATAAGTAGGTAGGTAAGTAATTGATATAATTCATTGCATAAATACTTAAAACGTTATGCAACGAACATCAATAGAGATAATATATGCAAAAGTAGCTAAATGTAACTGCATGAAATTCATAATAAACAAGACGGTCTCGCGCGGCACATAAGTCCGGACCTACCTACCTACTTATCATGGTATAGGTAGTTTACGTTCCAGACTGTCCATAACGTGCTCTAAAAACAGTCATGATAATGAAACACGTGTTCAAAAGATTATACATTAGGTACCTATGTCATCATTACCTACCCTTTAAAAGTTACTAAAGATTTCTAAAATCATTTAGTGTAAAAAAAGCTATTTTTATATAATTTGGAAATAAAAATGAATACCTACCTACCTGATTAATGGCTGGCGTGACTTTTATTGGAGTTTGGCCAGAAAAGGCATAGGCATAGGGAATAACTCTTCCCTATGTGTTGCCTTCCTTGACACAGGGTTGCTCAGCATTTAGGCAATAAATAAAAAAATAAAAGAATGCAATCAATATACAATCAACAAAACAATCTAATAAACATTATATGGTTGCAGTAAGAAATAAAATAAGTTAAATAATTCAATAAAATTCCAAGAGTTTTAAATCTATATTATTTTATTCTTGAATGTTAATAAACTTGTATTTGATCAAAGGTTAAATAAATTGGCATCACGGTCGTTTAGCCACTGCCAGCCAGATAGAACATTACCCAAACAGGTTACAAAAAAGACAAAGCTTTCGACAAAATACTGTCATTTAAATTCATATTAATTAGAAATTTATTTATTAGGACTACTTATAGGTTTGATCAGCATACAGATGATTTCATACGTTTTAAAATACTTACACCAAAGATGAATGATATTTATATACACTTTGTAGATAACATAAATGCCAAAATGACTTCCTACTACAATGTAAAAAGACATATCTACGCAAAACGTCCTTAATTATGATAATTTATGTCCCTTACTTCACACGCTATATGTAACCGTGCATCATCTTTGTAAAAAAATCTTTGATAAGGTACTTGTCTAAGAAACCTATTGATGTTATCCTTCAACTTAATGGTGACAGATCAGCGTTTAGTTTTTTTTATTTATACGTAAAGCTAAAATAATGTTATCTTCTCTGAAATGTTTTACGCTGGTAAAAAGTTATAAGTGGCGCCATCTTCGGCTGAAATGCTATAACCGTTGTAACAAGCAACCAGTGACGGGAATCTTCGGAGTCAGAGATAACGTGCAACGTTAACAAACTAATGGTTACTAGCTAGGTGCCAGTTAACGTTCTAGTATTTATGTTATTTCAGAGATGGCGCTAATAGTCATGTAAATTATAATGTTCGATCTAACAGGGCTGGAGTGGATAAATGATGAAACATTATTTCAAACCGACGCATATTTTTCGTAGCAAGTTCTATGAGTAAAACGCATTCATCGGACAGACAAGTAGAAGAAGAAAACTGTACAAGAAAAACTATGTGGTGCTTGTTTAAAGAGCATTATGATCATATTTATTATTCATTCAGGTTCTTTTGAGAGACTTGTTTAATGTTGATGTTAATAACAACGATTGTCGCGTAGCACGCTCTACAAGGCAGCGCCTGCGCTCGTCGCCCGCAGCGGCCAACCAGTCCCAGCCACTCGTCATTTCGATGTAATAACGAGCAGTCGTGTCTCTACAGGGCTCATTGTAGTTCACACGAAAGCCCTTAATAGTGCCTTTTCAAATGTAGTCCTTTGGTGTTTTTCAGCGCAAAGGCTTACTATCTGAATTTCGAGAAGAAAATCGATGAAATCGTGAGTACCTTGTAAATTTTTTCATTATTTCTCACTCAGTCATTGAAAGCATATTGCACAATTTTAAGTAGTTTTCAGGAAATAATCGCTTTTCCGAGAAAATGGTGATATCATTCATGTTGCCTATATACGTTTCTAAGACTAGACGTCATTATTAATAACTTTCTCCTCATCAAGATAAAACTACGCTTGGGACTTGTGAGACAAGAGAATGAAAACCATTTAATATCTAAGTTAAATGAGTGAGTTCCTTAAAATCGCGATATAAAACGAATTCATAAAAAGCCAGATGTCTTTTACTATAAACGTCGAGATATCAATTGTGTCACGAAGTTACAATGGTTACGCACGGCATCTGACCCTAAATCAGTTTATGAACCGAATAACTCCGACTTCGAACATTGTCCCCTAAACGTGCACGTGGTTGTTATATTTAGACCACGCTGTGAAGCAGACAGCCAATGTGCAAACTTATTGGTGCTAAAACGAAACATGCTCAACTTGTAATGCTTCAGTATTTTGAGGTCAAATGCTCGAAACCTCCTTCGCAAAACGAATACGCGTTCAGGAAACTCTTTATCTGCTTCTGCCTTGAATTTAATAAATGCCATTTATGTTTGGTAACGGTACTTATCTACTTTGTTAATTAGCTGCCTGCGTTACGGTTCGGTTAAACCACAGTATTTAATTTGTACATTTACAGTATTGGTATTCGTTCGTTGCTAAATGATAAGATTATTCGGCATGATAAGTAAACGGCAATGATTCATAGTCCTGAGCAAGTTCCAGAAAATTTCCGTAAATTACTGTATATATGGAATAAATAGCTCTATGTTATCTATAGAAGCGACATAATAATAAAAATTTGATATTGCGGAGGATAAAACTGATGAAGACTGTAAATCTTGTAATAATGGGATATATTCTAATGTTTCGTATCGAAGAGTAGCTAGAGGGAAATATTATTAAAATAAACACGTATCGCTCGCATGATAGAAGTTACTTACACGAGACGAGACAAGGTAATCATAGTATTATTCATTATTCACGTCATTAAACGTTCAATACGGGCTCTATGTGACATTCCTGTTCATTATTCTTTAGAGTACTTTAACTTTAACGTTTGATCATATGATGCAGATGCAAACTTCACTTCTGCATCCAGAATCGTTTGCGGTATCTTCAATCAACATTACAATATGCATCATGGACATGCTTTTGGTTTATTTATAAAGTGTGTAAACTGCACTAACTTCGAGTGTCACACAACAAGGAAAATGTTTCGCATCGTAAAACTGATTTCCTTTGTGTATGTTATTGATAAAAATCGACCTCCACGGAAACCAATTTTGTTTGTTATTGGAAATTAATTTGTTGATGAATTTGTGTATGACGCGCGTGTAATGGTTGATGCGTATTAATAAATGCAATGTATTGGTTTTTTACTTTAACATAGAGCTAGTTTGATCTTCTTCAACTTAATTTCCAACAGTTGTCCAACTAACCCCTCACTAGCTTGAACTACTGCGCCCATAACCTGTTAATAATACGCAGTGTGTTTACCATGGACTAACTTCTTATTAGAGAAGCAAGTTGCACATTGTAGTTTGTGTTCAGATTGACTCTACCAATCCATCGTTCTCGTAACATCGGTATCATATTTTCCCCTTAATTACCGCAAAAACAAGAATGTCCTCTTCATTTATATTTTCAACTCCTAAACAACCATTGTATTCAATGTTTTGTTCTTTTATCCTGTACATTGCAATTCCATTATTACCCAGCTGATATTGTTTTAAAATTATCTTTCGCCATTCATTGTGATTCCTGTCGTGAGAAATATTAAAGGTTTTTACTTGTCTCTCACTTAGTACTACTACTAGCTAGTTTCGAATACACCACGATTATGACACCTATCAAACGCTATACCTTAACCTTATTCTTGTCGTGCCCTTATGAATGGAACAGAAGTATCTCAGGGACTTAAGCGTTGGCGAGCAGCGATCTGAACATATTAATTTGGGACTTTATTTTAGGGACCAATATCACAGCTATAATACCTTTTTGGGATAAAGACTATATATTTATAGTTTTTTTTTACTTCTTATTTTCTCACTTAAGATTAGCATGCAATCTATGAGAACACAGTTGGACAATACATTCAGAAGGCTTGATAAAACATTGCACCATAAAAAGTAATTCGAATTTAAACCATGACGCGTGACGTAGTGTTAATAAGGATTAAGCAACTTGTGTGTAAGTTCAGGATTAAATCAAGTTAAAGTTTAGAGCTATGTAATTTACTATCCTTTTCTTCCCTGGAAATATATCACTCACTTGATCTATCTTTATCTTTCTCCTTTGGTTTCGTCTTTTGTAAACATCTTTAACTTTTTAACGGCCAAGTTTAGATTGAGTAGCATGCCTAATGCTGTTATTTAACGTTTCCATTTCCATTGTCACTACCTACTTAATTTTTTTGCGACCATGGCTAAACCAGGTGTTGTAGTTTTGAATAGTTTCACGTTCTTGTTATAGAAACTTGTAAGAAAATAGTTTATTTTTTCAATGCGACCTAGAAATAGGTTGAATCTACGATACAGTTACCTAGTAAGTTTAATTTATATTGGTGCCAATTCTATTCACGATCTAAACTTAATATAAGCTATTTATATCTCGTTCACTCCAATATATCAAAGAGACAGATATTAAAACACGGCGAAGTTCAAGAAAAAACTAATTTGACATCTCTAACTGAGTTGTTATCTGTCGCCGTCCTTTTCTTCAGCTGCCTGGCAGCACCTGGCAGTAAGAGATACCAATTGTCAAATTTTAGTTTAGTTTGTGAAAAAAAAAACATTATCTCTAAATATATTGCATTGGACGCACGGAGATATCGCTTGTGTTCATATTTTCTTATCAATTTCAATCGTTACGTTACGGTAAACTACTTTTAAAGCATGATAGCTAATATTGTAGCATCGTATGGAAATATACACCGAATTGATAACGTATTTTGCATTTTATCTACACAAAGACTCCTGGCATGATGGATTATGAAATATAGTTGGCTGAATAGATAAATGCTTGTACCTAACTATTAAAAAGCTTTTTACAAAAAAGACAACCGCCTTCAAAAACTAAAATGTGAAAAATAACTTTAGCACAGAACACACATTGACTTTAGTTTCGAAATTCAGTGGCTTTGATCTGTTTGTTGTTTTGTATTGCCACCGACTTCCGAAACTAAAGTCAATGTGTGTTCTGTGCTAAAGTTATTTTTCACTTTTTAGTTTTTGAAGGCTTTCTTTTTTGTAAAAAGCTTTTTATTTTCCGCTTTTTAGTACCTCCTTCTCATCCAAATCTATTAAGAAGAGATTGAAAGCTAACTACTACAAAGATTGATAAAACTAAAACGTCGTCTACATATGTAAATTTTTTGGGTATTTGTTAATTTTTCAACAACTGCTGATGCAATTTCGATAAAATTTAGGTGGGACGAATCATCAAATTCAGTTCACCCAGTCAGAAGAAATCCGGTAACAAACATAAAAAAAAAAAAAAAAATTACAGACGATTTGATAACCTCCTCCTTTTTTGAAGTCGGTTGAAAATTACGATACCTCCGTTAATAACTTGTGAATTATCTGAAGGTAGGTAAAGTTTTTAGAGACTATGCTGCTCTATTTCAATCCAAAGTGAGTATAGAAAATTTTAAAACTAGCCGCGGGTTCTCTATTATTAAACGCTTATCAATTGAGAATTTTGTCTTATTTGAGAAAGAGTATTTACCTATAAAAATACATGTTTCGTGCGTACGAAACGTGACGTCAAATCACCGTCTTCTTAATTCTCTTATCAGACGCCGGAAAATTATTTGTCTCAGGGTCTTGTGACTCGTCGTGGCACCGCCCATTATTTAGTCTTATTGCGTCACACCGCAAATAAGTGTTGAATGAAAAATAAGTTTTAACATTCTTTAAACGGTTGCCAAGTTCAAAGGAAAGCTATGAATGACATTCATGATATATTCTAATAGTTCATTTATATTCTGAGAAGCGGGTGGTTCACTCTGCTAAATATTGCTGGATGATAGTGGAAAAATTTAAAGCTCAAAGTTCATTTGAAATTTATAGAAATTTAATTCTAATTATTTGGTAAAAGTGGTATGCAAAAATTAAGTATGTTAATAAATAAAAAACATAAAGCCAAATTAAAAATGGCAAAACTTTTCTTCATGAACACGAGAAAACATTATTAAAACAATCCTTTTCCAACCGACAAACGCAATTAAGGCAGTTTTAATTAGAAAGTTAACTCAATGTTCCTTTTAATAAATATTCACCGCGAAAGAACATAGGTAGGTACTCCAAGCAAGAAAAGTAAAACACTGTAAAAATGTTATATAATCTAAATAGACTCAAAATAATACAATGTAGTTACTTTCCAGTACTTCAGGTCATAACTATAACCAAGAGTTTATTTTATCTTGATTGCCTGCCTATCCTTTCCGTATTTACTTTAATATTATGCTCTAACAAATTCCGAAGCGCTAATCCACTTTTGTCGCTGGCGGTAGAACACAGCCTTAATTAAAACACAATTCTGTATAGCTTGTCACGTTCCCTATTGTCGTGGCGACAGACTTGTATCAGTTATCATTATGACGTCTGAGTACGTCGCGCGTCGGTGGCTTAAAATATACAATTGTGTTACTTGAGTTGTATGTATACAGTACAGTTCAAAAGCTCGGTGTGGCTACTTAGCAATTAGACCACACTCAGAGTAACCGACGCGCCTTAATCGTCCTCTCATCTCGTGTCGCAGACGTTTGTTTACAGCGACAGGTGATCACCGACGGATAATTGCTATAGTGTCGTGTGACCGTCGCCCGCGCCGCTACCTACATGTATTATTATCAGACAACACTAAGTGGCCATCAGGTCGATAAGGTCAAACACGTTTTTAATAATAATAATAATTTATTTATTGGACACAAACGGTGGTTAATAAAAAAGATTTCCCTAACTCCTGCGCTAGTAAAACTGTGTTGCAGAAGTTAGCGTCCTCCTAGCGTAATGAAACTGAGTTATTTTAAGTATGCCATTGCGAACTTCGAACGTGGAAACTCGATGAGATTTTAATCTTTTTCTTGTCTACTTATCCAAGAAAGCATGTATTGGTAGAAACTATTTTTATAAAATCATATTATGTATACCTAGTCTATTCAGGTATCCGTTTATCAGTCTTGAAAAATAAGTTCTTATCGACTCTACATGAAATAAAAGCTTGATAACATTGAACTTTATCTTATTTAGTAGCACTAACAAAACAAGTTAAATATAATCAGTAAGCATAGGGGTTTCCCCTGTGGAATATTTCTCGGTATACTTGTTTAGTACCTTCTGCGTTAATAACCTACCGTTAAATTGAGACTACATTATAATTATTTGACAGAAATGTTATAAGTTTTATTGAGTGTTCAGACCAATAAAAAAGAAGCGTACGGTCTATGTACGGAAGTTTTTGTTAAATAATTTCCTTTATAAACTGCATTTTTGTACTATTTTATGCATGTTATGAACCTACTGTAGGTTCAGTCAGCAACAAAAGTCGATTAACATTTCGGATTTTTAAATCATAATTATTGAGCAGAATATTAAATGGAGTACAGAAATTATGGAAAATCAATAAAAATAAACTTTTGGTTATGCTCTGAAAAACTGAAAAGTATTGCATCATATAATTTTGTGTCATTTAGATGATATGTAAATTTAACAGTGTTAATCGACTTTTGTTGCTGACTGTACATCTGTATAGTGATAACTGAAAGTGCTTTTAATATCGACTGCAAAAAAATATAAATAATTTGTAGTATTTATTCTTCGATAATTCATAACATTTAAGGTTTAAATCGTTGATGAAAATGCATACTCAATATACAGATTAGTTTCCACTTTCTTACCAATTAAAACTAGGGTTACATATTATACAGTTTACTATCCCATATCGCTGTTCATTCTATAAATTGAATTTCTAAATATATACGTATGTTTCTTATGTTGTTTCAGATCAATTGCGGTCTAGATCAGTGATCGACCGTCTCCCACAGTCTACAACAGTGTTCTATCCCGATGGGTTGAGTACGCCGACATTTTGTGATAGTGGTCACACCACTCACGCTGTGAGTACCCATTCATTAATTGAAGATAGTTGATATGTCTTTGGGCCTATTTCACTTACTTTATATTACTTAGTAGAAAATATTGTACAAAAAGTCTGTCGTGTAAAGTCAGCTGAATAAAAACCAAATTGTGCGATCGGGGGGGCTCAGTTCAGTTCGAAGGTGAGTGCTGCGCACTCGCCTGCTCATGTGCTCATTTGTTTGTAGTAGGCTCGATACACGCACACATACACACACGCATTTCGTTACGTGACGATTTCTACTAATTCGCACTACCCGTAAGCCGCGTTAAGGAACTGCGTTCCAATAATTAATTTAACAGTTAACTTCTTTAAATAGGTACTCTATTTAAAGAAGTAAACTGTTAAACTCAGACCAATAAAAAATATTGGTGTGAGCTGTTAAATTACTTATTTTTTTACTTTATTGGTTGATGGGTCAAGCTATTCCTTTGGAAATATAGAGAAGGCACGTCCTGCCTGATTATTAAATTGAATCATTTCTGGTAATCTTGTATACAAAATGCTTATTGTATACGATGAGACGCAGACTTTTTGCGCCAGCTTACAATCGTGACTTACGTACCTATGTAGTTTCTTATTTATAACATGTTTATCACGCTAGAACTTACAATGGGACGTGAGATATTTGTTAGCAACACGTTGCAAGTAGTACATAATATTATTTTATTTCACACGGAAACGTCTATATATGTTTGCTTCCTGAATCTACCTATTGCTATTGGATGTAGTTGCGACAAGCAAGCAATCAATGTCTCACTTAGTAGGTAGGTACCGTTCCTTTATAATATAGATAAATACAATTCACATTGAATTGTGAAGTATTCATATATTAAAGTTATCAACCATCATATTTTTTTTCTTTAGTTTGGAATAGTATTTAATGTTAATGTTATCTATCTAGGAACAACATTCTTGCATAAGTAGACTAGTAGAGTGTTATTTAAAAGTCAACTACTTACTTAATTTTTAAAGTTGAGAAACCGGTTTTGTTGATAAAATATTAAAAATTACAATTAATTTGATGAATTTAAGAATAAAATCTACACAGTCCGATCGGGAATGACAAAGCGATGTGTGCAAATTGATTTACTGATTTCTATAGACGCGCATTAAAAATCCTTGTCGGCCATGGCCCCGAATGAAGGGGTCGGTTCCATGCAGCCGGCGCGGTCGCGGTAGCTAGCCAGGCGGGGTCGTTGCCCGCTCTCTGTGATCCATTCACTGTTGCAACTGCACGTATTGAACGGCACTTGCGCAGCTTTGAGTCTTGAGTGCATTCCCCAGACACTATAATTGTTCTTAAATTAAAAAGTAAAGCCAAATCAAAATGTATTTCTTATATTATGTATAGGAAACTTGTAGAAAAATAATAAGAAAAGCTGTTAAAAAAGAGGTATTCCCAAGTATTAGGTGGTAAAACAAAAAAAAAACAGACTGACCCACTCATGCGAATTATATCTAATAATGTCCGTTGATAAGTATGGTAACAATTTATCGAAAATAATTAGGTCATTACTAGTAAGTAAAATACATATCTCGTGATTAACGATTTGAAGAGCGTGGTATAAATAATGTGAACGGTTTAATCGTATTGATTTTCATTTGATGAGTTAAGTTTAATAACATACCAGAGGTAATTCGTAAAGCCAAAACAATTAATGCTTTAAAGTATCTATGGATGATACTTTTAATATTTGATCTACAATTAAATTAACTACATCTATATATATTTAATTAAAGAAATACCTGTCAGAGTTAAAGCTAGATGAATATTGCTTACGTCCAAAAGTAAAGAGAATCAATTAGTTGCAAACACTCTTTCGTTGTTCATTGTTCAAAGTGAAAGTTATTTGGTTTGAGCTTATTAATTTCGAGAATCACTAGCGGTACTTACCGAGTTAGCGTCTTATACAATATGTTTGCTCGTCATTGTAACAGAATTATTATGAGCAGTAACGAGCACTAATCTTGAGAGAAAGTAGGGAAGCAGAGTAATGACTATACACGAATATCTAATATATACCGAGGCTCGGCAAAGCTCGGGTGAACTCGGCTTTCCTCGACAGCTAATGCTTGGAAGTTAGCAAGTAAGTATGCGCCGGGCATCGTGCTTCTATCCTATAGACTTTTTTGTCCAGACAGGAATTTCCGGTCGTGTGCGAAGAGCCTTTGGGGTCGATCGAGGTTAAAGCTTTGTTTTATGGAAAACGTCTGAAGTTTGTATCGATGGATTGAAATAGAATTAACCCATTGTATTGGTGGGTAAAATAAATTATTATCAAAGTTTCTAAAGGTTGCTTGATGATGATGTTTTGGTATTGAAAAATACGCAATATTATAAAGCTCAGAGTAAACGATGATTAGGTAGCAGACAGAGCTGGTGTATCATTAAGTAGGACATGATCCTAACGCAATCCATAGATAGTCGTACGGTGTCGTCACTCAATTGCTTCACACATTAGTTTTCTTTATCACTACATATTCAGTAGAGTAAAAAAGCAAACGAGTGAATAAACGTAAACAGTTAACAATATGTGAATACTACAGTTGGTAGTAATTATCATGAACTGTTGCGCGATATCTACATAATTGGTCCTGTTATCGGTCTCGTACGTGATTTCACGCGGTACATCAATGCTTCAGACGTGCCTCCCGTGCAGGAGAAAATAGCATTAACGATACCGACATAAAGCCAAATAATAATAATAAAATTAAATTGTACAGAACTAACACCATCGAATGCCAAGTGCATACATTTATTTATCTCTAAGTCTCTACCAGAGCTACCTACGTAAGTAGTGTTTGCTGAATACGAATACAACACTGATACATAATATATGTACATGAAGATGTAAATACATTTTTGATGCCAGAAATAGCATCAAAGTAACGTACCATTCGTACAGTACCGCAAAGCGATTACCTAGGTGCATAAGTACTTACGTTGATTCCATCCATATTTCATGATCAACGGATCGGCCTGTGAGCCTGCGAGCATTAGGTACCTACCTTGCTATGACGCAAAATAATATTTCTGTAACATTATTGCAACGGTAGGTATGTAGTCAGCAACTCAATTGATTAACGATGATTTTACGTAAATCTGTGGCTAAAGCAATCGCTCCGGTTTTTGTTGACGGTGCAACAGGTGAAAACACGTTGGTTTTTCATTTGGAGACAATGTACCTATGCTTCGACGTCACAACAGACTTAGATAAAATTAACTCATAATATTTATGATCTGATATCCCTATACATATATACATTATAGTGATTAGATTTCATGGCATGAGGAGATAGCAATTTCTGGTTAACAAACATTTTAAACAAAATTTAAGTTTGTCATTGCAGATTGCAGGGCATTGTAAATACTGTCAGTGTCGATTTACAAATAAAGAGTACGTAGCTCCTTTTCATAACCAACAATGCTATTGCTTAGCGGTGACTGGTGACTAGTATACTCATTGTAGTAATTGTACTGTTTTACAAGAATTTCAGAACTAAAGCTACGGGATAATATGCTGACCCTTTGACGCTGCCAGAATGATATTTAGACATTAACCTTGGAACTCCCAGAGACACGTGCGATCATAAATATACACTAGAACATCATCATAAAATTCATAAAACCGAACGTATATGCTGTACCTCCCGACCGCATTGATTTACTTTAGATATGTTTACGTATTCGCCGAACGTACTTTTGCAAATTCGGATCTAATATTTATAATAAAGTAACATAAATTCACTGAGTGCTACCAGAATAACTCGTCTACGATTAGGTGTTGCTCTTATTTCTGTACCACCTCCTCGGCTATACAGAGCTTGCAGTTTTATTCGCTAGTAAGGGTATTATTTTAGTAGTCAATTTCCTTGGCCGTGAGCGTCGTATTACGTGTAATCAGTCCTGTCCTCTCACGGATCTCGGGTAAGTCGATACTTAGATGATTGTTTAGAAATCTTTTGTATACATTTACCTTAAGTAGGAAGATGGACTTAATGAATGATGTGTTATCTAATAGTGGAATAGGAAGTGTCTTGCAACAGGAGCCGTGGCATGGTTGCCATGGCGCTAAGTAACTCGTAGATAGCCGGCGCTCGGGTTGCACGTTGCACGATAAAGACAAAGTACGGAAGCACTGGCAAGCGCACTCGGGCTTGCAGCCTTATAGGTGCATATGCACCCACTGTGCTACACAAGCACTTTTACCGTAAACAAATGGTATAAATGAACTTCACGCATAGTGCGTTTTTTGCTCAATTTGCAACGATCGATGTCGTCTTTATTGCTTAGATTTTGTGATGAGACTTCAAAATAGGACTATTATGCACCAGGTCATTTAAATTAAAATAATACTGGAGCTATTTACTGATTACCTACTCATTCCTTTTTCTTATCGTTTGGGTACTTCTACTGTTCTTTAGCATGGATTTTGAGAGAAGATACTTATTTCCTGGAAGAAAGAACGCATGTTGTAAAAGCATCAGAGTAACGTCGAGAGTGTATCCGCTACAAAAGATTTATTATATATCTTCTTTATACATAGTATAAAACAAAGTCGCTAATGCTGTCTGTACGCTTCGCTCTTTTAAACTATGGAACGAATTTCATTGCAGTTTTCAGCAATAGATAGAGTAGTATAGTTTGATATGGTTTTGTGTGACACCAAGTATCCATATTGTACCCGTGCGTACCTACTGAAAGTATTATCTTCGTTAACGCACGATTCGAAAGGGCTTGGAATTGGTATGCTCGCTAGAACGAACCATTGTGTTCTTGAAGAACGTTTCATAATGCGGATCTGATTTAAAATACATGCATTGTATGATGGCTGGTCTACTTGATACCATGGTTATGTCGATTGTTCATTGTAAGTGGACATTTGTAATTGCAACACATCCAGTGCGGTTTACCATTTATTCAGGAATCTGCAATGTTATGATGACATGACATGTTATGTTCTTGCCCTTAATTACACGGGATTTAAACTTAACTTTCGAATTGTTTGTGTGTCTTCGGAGATTGCTTTCTACCACCACCTTATCTACTACCATACCAATCGTGCAATAAATTCAATAACGTAGAAGTGAAAATTACCTTACAAAAACCTTTTTGGTTTTCCCCCTAATGCTAGAAAAAACAATTTTCTGGTGGTGTAAGGTCTGAGTTTAAAAACGAATGCCGCCGGTTCGACTGAAACTTAAGTTCAACCGGAGAACATGTAGGTACTTGACTCTTCAAATTGAGACGTCTCTGTGATTCCAATCGGATCCCAACAGTATCGGAATCTTCGAGCATCATATTGCAGACGTTTCAGGGTAAAAATCTGCTGCTAAAATATTCACACATATACACGAGTTATCGGAAAATTCTGCTTATTGAATATGTTTTCACATCAAATATCTATTTTCGATACTCCACCTAATCGGATCTTTCAATACGATTGCAGCCACTTACGTTTTTCCGAACAAGCGAGCAAAAATTGATTCGTTTGGAATATTGTTGCTTAGATAGTAGATAGGTATAGTCAGGTTATTATTAGGTGGTTGTGTGTCTTACTCCACGTGTAGGCTGGGTAGGTACTTAGTGTATAATTTCAGGTTTGGCCCATTGTTGCTAGTGCACTTGCGCTGATGAGCTGCCCACGTCAGCACAAATGTCTTGTCCAAGGAACAGTGATTCTGTGTCACGCTTTCCATTCACATGGTGCACCACAATTTTAAGTTCAATATCATCGCGATAATAAATTAATATTTCTAATTTATTACTTGCAATTCCGTTAATATTTATAACAGGATTTCATTTTGAGTGAATGCTAAATAAATTATGGTAAAGAACGTGACGATAACAATGTGATATACGAATTTAAATTAAACCGTAAGTACATAATATACTGTTTTTAATATTTCTATGACGATTTTGTCATACGTATTTACAGTACACTTATCGCCTGGATTAAAATGTCTTTTTAACAAGAACACCCCGGGCTTGTTAAAAATACACATTTGTTGGCAATGGGAAGTTCCAGCTTACATTTTGTCTTGTTTATTGAAGACGGTGTTTATATTTTTGTATGACAGTGTTCTTATCAAAGGTACTAACTTCGGGTCTACAAAATGTATTTTGTTTTTAAAAATAAAACAAAGTTGTATTCCAGAAAGAGGTAAAATTATTACTTTTTAAGAAAGTATAAATAATTTATAAAATTGAAAAATAACCATCCTGTTCTTCAAGTTTGACCTAATAGCCTAGTTGTAATACCTATAATGTTCTTTTATTGTTGTTATGATAATTAAGCAGCTCGAGAGGAGCTCGTGGCTAAGTAAAAGACGTACGGCGGTCGATCATGATGGTTAAGCTACGCTTGCTACGGCCTGTCCGTGGATGGAGGGTCACCCATCCACGGACAGTGCCTCCGTGCCTCGGAAAGCACATATAGCCGTTTGTCCCGGCCGTCAGAAGCTGGAAAATCTGACAACCAGTCTTACCAAGGGGCATCGTAACAAATATGCTACTGAGGTGGAGCACGAGCACGCTCATTACAGATCAAATCTGCCAGGAAGAGCGTTACGTCCGATTCCTAGGGTTAATTATAAGCCTTTCTTTTATATAGATTCGTAAGGGACTAAGGAGGGAGAAATGTTATAAATGTATCTGTAGCTACTGATATCCTATGGTGCGCCATCTGTCATTCGGAAATAAACGTCAGTGCGTATTCAACCGTTAAGCCTTTTACTTGTACTGTTCACGTACAGTCGAACAAGCTATTTGGTATACAGGCAAAAATATTCATCTTTCTACTACAATAACAATATTTAATTTATTTGCTTTATATTGAGCATGTAGGTAGCTACCAGGGATACCTACGTACTCGAGTTAAAAAAATGAAATAAAATAAAATATTGTGGAGGTCGTATAGGCAGTCGCTCTATGTAAAACACTGGTGTTGGTTAGACGGGAAGCCGACCCCCACATAGTTGGGAAAAGGCTAGGCAGATGATGATGATAATTAAGCACCAGCTATGGATTTTTCAAACTTACCAGTACCTAGGCATGGTAGAAAGGACTCCACCCTTGCCCCTACATAAAAATAACCACCTTTATTTGTCAACTATTCCATTTTTAGTAATTAAACACTGTTATAGATAACGCGAGAGCGCAATCCATAGACATTAGAGTATCTTTTATTGGTACAGTGATAACGAAGTATATCTACCTGACTACTGATGTTCGCGTACCAGTCGTAATTGTGAGGATCTACGGTCATACAAATATAGTGTTAAGTTAAGTTAAGGAACATCCAAAAGTGCCTGAGAGTTTAAGGAACTTATTTGTCTTTGTAAGTAGAAGTTCGCTTTCTTCGATGCGTTTGCCCTGCTATCTATATCAGTCTTGCCCCTACGGAAATTTCTCAAACATTATCAGCGCAATATTTGTATACGTACAAACCTACGTGGTGTAATGTATGTGTTACTAAATAATGGAATAAACTTACGTAGTTAATTTTACATCGATTTGCAGACAATTGTGTATTTTGACAAAAAAAAACAACGTTATTTTGCATCAGTGACCGAGAAGTTGTGTGGAAATGATGTTATGGTATGGTAGTGAAAGTTTCGAGTAGTGTGAGAATAGGAGACAAAGACAGAAACGATGGATGGATTTTGTGATAGATAATAAATGTCCAGAAAGTGGGCTAATACTAAGATGACGGCTGATGGGATGCGTCAAAACAGAAGAGATAAAGGCAACATAATATATAAGCAACGTCACAACTTTGATTCGTGTTAAAAGTAGCGGTAACCGTTGAAATTATCTAAGACTATCGACTATCGATTATCGAATATCGACTTCATTAAAATAATATTTTTTTTTATCGCTAAAATCATATGTGATTTGCTACCGTACAGTAAATACGGTAGCTCTGAAGACAATGTTTGCCCAAATTAACTATCACTATCTAAATGTTATAATGTAATACATTTTTTCAATATAATGACATATTATATTTATACGTACCTACGTATAATGTACCTTGACAAACCTATGAGAATGATTGATCTACAAACACCGATACTCCATCAAATAATTATAAAGATATTTAAAACACGTAGACTCTGTACTTCACGTAAAGCTAAGCTCATCTGGATTGGGCGTTAGTTAAAGGTTTGTAAAAGCATAATAGGTAGTGCGTTATTTACACATAGACATAGTGCATGCATGTCTACATATTTCCTTCCTACTAAAAAGAGTAATTCTTCTAAGTCGTTATAATTTCATAAAAAAATATCAGTCCGGGGCAGTGGTCCAACTGCTCTGTTCAACTAGTTGGACCATGTATCTTTACTAGGGGAAGATGTCCAACTTTAAAAATAGTTGGACCACAGCACATTCTGAGAGTTCCGTGGTCCAATTCATTTAAAAAATAACTTGCTAACTCTAAAAATGACAATTACAATGATCAATGACAGAATTAGCATCAAGTATTCTCGATTTGTACCATTACTCAAACATGTAACTAGCAATGGTAAACTGATATCTAGCTTAGTGCATCGCTCTGAACCTTACCTGACGACCTGAACCTGAGCCTTATCTGTTTATGCTCTGATCATTGTCTTACGTTTTATATCTACAATGTTGGGTGAAGATTGATGATTGTTTGATTTAACATTTTTTTTGTCCATGATATTGTCCAATATTATACTTTCGATTTAGGGCCGACTCACATAATTTAAAGTGGTGCGGCGCAATGCTGTAACGCAACGTGCCGCTGACCGGTGCGTTGCGGCGCTGCGTCGCAAACCATATCGTGAGATGTCCATTTTTCTACTGCTGAATGTGTGTAACGTAGGGATGTACGGCGCGTTCCACGGCGCAAACGTATGCGTTACGCCGAGCGTCGTCGCCGATTTTAGGTGTCTCAGTTTATTATAAAATTATTACCAAGTAAATTCCTGTCATTACGCTTAGCGAATACTGTTTGAAAAAATAGTTGAACATATGGTAATTTTCGTTTTTACGTTTACAATCATTTTGGACTTCCTCGGCTCCATAGCGGGCGAGTACTTAGATAGGTGTATAAATGACTAAAATCACAAGCGTCAGCCACGTTTAACGACATTTTAGAAGATCTTTAGTAATACAGATTCTTAGTATAAGTAATTTCCTAGGCAGAACTTGTGGCTTCAGTCCCAATTAACTTCCAGTGCTTCTTAGTAGATAATAATGCTAACAAATGTGCATTATAATATAAGAGATTTTTAAAATAGTTAACAGAAGAACTAATTTCCACTCTTCATAAATTATAACATTAGGAAACGAATAAACGTAATAAATAGGGGGTTATGTACAACATTTTGTTTCTTTTGTTGCAGACTTAAAGGGAAATTAATTGAAAAGTGGTGCTAAAGTACACCTTAAAAATACTCGGCCGACGAGCTATAACCAATGAAGACTCCGAGCGCAGCATTCGGAGCATCGTCAGTAGAACCGTGAACACCTGGCCACAACATCACAATTTTGATGGTCACTCTCCCGTTGGAGAAAATTATCTACACGCACTGTCACTTCATTATTATTAAGTTTCTCAACATATTCTTCATTTTGTAGTCTATCTATCTATTTAAATATAATTGAACTTATAATCAGTTTGAAAATGAGTAAGATTCTAAAAGTCGTCGGGGCCTCATGGCTCCAGACGAAGATCAGTTCCTACATCCTTGGGATTCTCGGCATTCTATCAATCTTGGCCCTGTTCGTTGGACAAATTGAAAGGTTGGTGTAATCATATCTCTAATTATTAGTACCTAATTATTTATTTTAATTAACAGGAAAGCGTCCTAATCTCGTGCCCATTAATAGCGATTATTGTGATAAGCCATCTAGAGACGGGAAACAATCTAAGACAAATTGCGTCGCGAATAAACAAAACATCTCGTTTATTGCGCTACAATTTTCTTATCTGATCTGAATACAATAATTACGAAATTGCTAACCATTTCGCATAAATTTGTTTACAATTTTACGAATATTATAATAACATAAACTGTTTATAATTCCGTTTCAGAATTCAGGAAGATGGAAATTACGCAGCTACTGTATTTTTTTCCAATAAAACCGGATATCGTATCGAGTACTGGGGCCAGAGCAATGAACTAGCAGATATACCCAGGGGCGTAGCACGCGCATACTTTAGGATGGATATTGATACTACAGGGTAAGTAATACTTCTGAGAATTTATTAGAGGATTATGGTGTTTTTGTAATATTTTGCCATTATCCTACTTCAATTATAAACGAGATGATTTGCGAGGATGAATAGTTCGTTACTTTTTCACGCTTAAACGGCTGAACAGATTAGATTAAATTTGGCACAATAAATGGATATTGATATATATCTTAACACATTCGCTATTATAATCTCGTTTTTGTGTCCCTGTGGGATAGTTTAGGACTTTGGCTAAATCGCGGGCAGAGGCTAGTTACCTATAAATTATAACCTGCCATTTTCGGCACGTTATAGAAATCTGAATATTTTCCAAAAAAAATGTAGTAGTAGTAGTAGTATGACGGGCTGGTGTCCGCAACTCCACGTCTCAGCGCGTATTTTGAGAAAAATGTAATTAACTTATATTACAAAAAAGTATATTTATTGTTTTCAGCTGGTCTCTTTTGGAAATAGAGACCGACCCATCATATTCCGACGAACACCAAGCGTACGCAGCGGGCATCGTCGAGGGTGCCTTAACGTGGTCCCTGATTCACTCCCACTTAGAGAACACCATCCGAGCTAGATGCGACCAGGGGCCCTCGGCTATGAAGCAGTGCAACAACTTCCGGGACGCTCTGGACAAATCTGTTGATATCTGGAAAGCACATGCCGCAGAAAAGGGTGCGGAGGACCCATTCTGGCATCATGTAAGTCTAGTAAACCATGTTCATTTTGGTAATTGTTAAGGACTCTAACGCGCCAAAGTTGTTTGTCATTTACCGGGTAGGCACTATCTATATCTACACGATATATCAAAAACATAACAGGGTTTCAATGCTATAGCCTGCCAGCCAGATAAGTTAACCGTATTCAGTAATTTAAACGGAATACTTCCCTTAATTATATCGCCAGTCAGCTAATACCTAAAGTTCACTGAAAATTAGGCAGGTTTGTTAAAACGCTATGCTAGAAAAATCTCTAAAATAAGTATTTCCATTAAATCTCTGAGTCACGGCTTATAGTAACTTCGTAAACTGATTTAACTATAATAGGTAGCACAATTAAATCCATACTTAATAATTAGAGGCGCCATTAACATAAATACTGTAAATAATATAAATTAAACATGCTTCCTTGTTTTTAGGTGTCTCTGTACTACACGCAAATAAGCGGAATATTTACCGGTTGGGAGCACGGCGTCAACCGCGGTTTAAAAGAGTATGAAACCGATGTATCAGACTTGTACTGGCTAAACTACGTATCAGAAGCAATTGAAATACAACACAAAATGAACATCTCTTTAGAAGACGAAGCCCTTGAAACAGTTCCTCATCTATCTAGTGCTTTTTTGAGAGTTGTTGATGATAAAACTAATGCCGGAACTCCCACGAAAAAGCTTTACGTTTCGCAAAATGCGGCTGGAAGGTGAGATTACCTAGACCTATTAACTTGGCCTTGTTCAAGGATAATAAAAGCTCATTTTTACTTCTTTGTTAATCCTCTAACCTTTTAACGTACCATTTTATTTCAGTTACTCTTCAATGACTCGCATTATGAAGAAATATAAACTTAACTATCACGAGACCGCAAAAAATGCCAAACTAGTTCCTGGAACATCAGTTCACTTCTCAGGCTACCCAGGCTCCATCACCAGCCAGGACGAATTTTACATCGTGAAAGGTGAAAACCATAGAATGGCTGTAACAGGCACTGCGCTACGGAACTATAATAACAAACTGTGGAAAGAAGTCAACATAACTGAAAAAGTAAGTCAAAATGAAAGCATGCCAGTAATGTTATGAGAAATAAGTACCTAGCTATCTACGAAACCAGTTAGAGTGTTAGACGATACCACACTAGCTACTAATGAAACTACGTAAAATCAATAATTTTGAAATAATAACTGTAAGTAGGTGACTGAGTAATACTTACTGAAACCAGACCAAGATCTTTGTTGTCAATTCTCACCATGGAGTATAGTAGGTATATCTACTTCATTAGCAGGTTATTAAGACGGCTAGACTTCACTAGGCTTCATTATTAAGACGCACCAATAAATATACTTCAAAATATCACAAGATGATGCAACGGTATTTTAAAGGACTAAGTAATAGAATTGTTAAAATTTTCCAGGTACCTGTTGGGCCACGAGTATCAGCCGCTAACCGTCTGGCGTCAAATGTGAGCACCTGGGGACATATCCTAGCAAAGAGCAACTCAGGAACAGCGAGCAAGCAGTGGCTCATCGTAGACTTCAATAGATTCGACCACCTGCATGCACTCGCACCTCGCACTGAAGAAACCACGCTAGTGCGCAACGATGTGATGGTTACTGAAAGCACTGTAGACAAGTGAGTTTCTGAACACATTCATCTTTTATCAGAGCAGTTTTCTGACAATATTTTCTCAAATCGCTTAAAATCAAAGATGATATTACTTCATCACTGGAAGCAAGCAGTTTCGTATACAATTGAGCCAAAGTGCTACCTGACCACCTTTAAACATTTTCCTCAGAAATGGCTGAACAAAACAAACTGTAGCTGCTCTATGCACGTCTGTAGGTTAACTGCATGAGGCTTTATATATGCAGGGAGAAGACTGAGATCATTTTAGTAAATTACTTGTCGTTGGAAGCCCTGTACGTATGATTTGTTATGGGCATGAGTAAACGCCAGTTTTAAACCTGAATCAAAACGATCGAGGGGTAGAGTTTCAATTAATAGTTAAAATTATGTTCTTCCGACAGGGATGTTAGACATATCGTGGTGTACCGAAACCACACTGGTCATTCAAAGGGTCTGCTCGTACTGGTGGAGCAAGTTCCAGGGCGGACTCATTCTGCTGATTTGTCTGATACTTTCTTGGAACAGGGCTATTGGGCCGCACATGGATTGCCGTTTTTCCCAGTAAGTTATTAACTTGAACATTATTTTCTTTTTAAGTTTATAGAATCTATTTTTAAAATCAATTAATTTTGTATTTCTTTAATTATTTTAAGGATGATAACGTTAATTTAAAATTATTTTCAGGATATCGCAGAAATTACACATGTCAACCAAATGAAAGAGAAACATGGGACTATTTTTTCCGAGTCGGAGTCACCTCGAGCTATGCTGTTTAAGCTAGGTCATAAGAACGCCACGACATTGGACAGCATTATAACGTTAATGAGACAGAATAACATGACGGTAGCAAACAATACAAATCAAGAAGACATTGATGAGTGTTCTGGTGATGTCAACTGTGTACTTAGCGAGCGAGCTTATTGGTCTGTTGTTGGAATTCGAGGAGACATCACCAGCCTACACAAAGAAGCCTACGGAGTTATTGACACGAAAGTCGTAAGCGGTGAGTTAACTTTTTAAATATTTTTAGGTATCATTTTACTATAGCCTGAATGCCTTAAAGTTATAGGTACCATCTAAATAGCTAATATTTTAAAGATAAAATGCTTATCTTGACCATAATAATATTCATAAAGTAAACTTTTAGAAACTCTTTTAAATGACCTTTTCTATTTCATTTACAGGTACCCTTAACGAATCTAATTTAGATTTTTTCGCAATATCTGGTCCACCATACACCGAAATACAGCCAAACGCAACTAAAATATTGCTTAACAAGGGAAACATTGCTCCTATTTATACAGAACTGCTTAACAATAAGCCTGATGTTAACGGCATTGAAATACGAGATCTTGTGATCCATGAACAAGAAAAGGCCGAAGAAGATAAACTGGAATTACTTAACAAAGACCTGATAAAACCTTTCGATTGGTCAGAAAGTGAATTCAAGAATGCTACACACCAAGGTCTGCCTGATAGGTGGGCTTTTGGACTATATGCACCTAAATGGACGTGGTGAATCTCCAAGTTATCATATCTTTCATAATAATTTGTTTTAATTTACTTTTAAGACCCGGTTCGTCACTTTCAACTAGCTAATAAGACGATCAGGCAATAAACCAATAGTACTCTCGTATTCCTGTTTTAAGTTTGACAAATGTGATATTTCCAATTTCTTTTTTCTGATTAGAAATGCATCAAATGTTTTGTGGTAAGTTGTATTCGTAATTATATTTCAATGTTTACATTTAGGTTATTTATTGGATTTATATGTTCGTTTCGTTTACGTTCGTCTGTATATTTGTCTAGATGTGTTTTAATTTCTGTTACTTTTGTAACACCACAGAACTGCCGTGAATCTTTTAAGAGAATAACTACGATTAAGTAAAACCGGATTATAAAGAAATCTTACATCAAATGTACCTTGTTAAATATCCATCTTGACTATGTCATCATTGGGAAAATGCGTTTAATATTGTTACTATATTTATATATTATGATGAATTCACAAATCGGCCTTGTACTTTAATTATGTAGTACTTATCTACAATTGTATTTATTAAACTGCTATGTATTTTATGAAAGATCATTGTGTCCATTATAAAATCTATATTCATAATTTCATTTCTCATTATGCCTGTTTTATTTATTGTGAACGTTAATAAAAATGAAGTGACTTATGAATTCGATTTTGCTCTCGATAATAAATATTTTCAACATCATATATTTGTGATTATTTTCTTAGTTATTATCAATATAATTTTGAAGTAAAAAATGTTCCCATACCCGAGTTCCTAGGATATTGACAGGCTTAAGGATTCTAAACCATGTCACAGTATAAATATTAATACTACTGTACAGTAGCGACATGCTCCGCCTCCCTCCGAAACACTGTTCTTCACCTCTTCCCGCGTCGAACGTGCTCTCGAAACTGCTTTTAGTTCAAGCGTCGCGTAGACACGCACACACATGCTCGTATTTGTACAGTCTGTTATTTTGGTAGGTAGTAGTGTAGGTACCTAATTAAATCGTTTCGTTTGTATTAAGTGTCGTAGGTGTGGCCGTGTGTCCCCTACCAAGATAGGTACGCTCGCTGACAGTATTGCTCAATTTGGCGTGATAATTGTTTTAGGGCGAATTTTACGAAACTTTTATTCCAGGTAGGTGGTTTTATCAAGCCTTTTTAATGACTTTTATTTTTGTGTGCAAAAAATCTTTTTTACAAAAAAGACAGTCCCCCGTGGACTGTCTTTTTTGTAAAAAAGATTTTTCTTTTTGTTGTTTCGTACTGTCACCGACTTCCGAAACTAAAGTCATATAATTATACCCTGTCCATTGAGTTATTGGTTTTTTGACAGCTGCCTAATAATGTAATTATTCCCGATTACCATAAGTTAACTTTAAAATGTAATATAATATAAATATATAAACTGCCTGATCTTGTTGGATTATCTTATTTATGACCTCTTACAGACATTATAATACAGGTATGCGTATCAGTTTTTACAAAAAACATAAATATTGTTCACTAGTTGCAGCTGTCAAAAAACGATTAAACCAGTGGACAGAGTGTAGGTATAAAGGATTGGTGGATTAGAAGGATTGAATTGGATTGGTTCTATCAGATCCTGCAGTCCGTCCCCAAAGCAAAATACCGTAAGACATGATGCTATGAAGTAACTAAAATACGTGGGCTGTTCCAAAAATAGTTAGTGAAATGAAAAATAGAATATAAAACAGTTTATTTACAGCTTTTCAAAATATTCCCCTCCAATCCCAATGCACTTATGTATTTGGGTGAACCAGCTTTATAAACATTTTAAAAACGTGTCTTGCGGGAGGTCGAAAAATAACCGCCGAAATTCTTCGACGACCTCGTCTGCAGTGTTAAATTTTCGCCCACGAAGCATTTCTTTTTACCGTGGGAAATAAAAAAAAAATCGCATGGAGCTAAATCTGGGCTTACGGAGGATGGGGTTACATTTATTTTATACCCCCGAAGTTGTTAAATAGGCTATCCAACTCTCCAATAGCTTGAGGCAGACAAACTTCGCTATACCATTCACTAGTAACTGTTCTACGGTCTTCTAGCGGAATTACTGCTACTGGTCCACTGCGTCGAAAAAAAACCGCTATCATTTTTTTATTAACGCTCCGACCGCGAACAACTTTTGTGGGCAAATCGTCCTCTTCAAACACCCATGGCGTAGATTGCTGCTTCGTGAGAGGATCGTAGCTATATATCCATGATTCGTCAGTTGTAAGAATGTAGGATACGTTTTGCGAAGTTCCTCCTTCGAACTTTTCTAACATAAATTTGCACCAATTAACACGACGGCATTTTTGCTCATCAGTGAGAGAATGAGGTATCCATCGCGAAGCAAGGTTTCTAACTTAAAGGTGTTTATGCAGGATGGTGGAAACTGCTTGTGATTCAATGTTTAGTTCAGCCTGTATCTCTCAATGTGTAATGTATCGTTAAAGCCACCCTGGCGCCTTCGCTGTCCGATGTCTAAGGTTGCGTCAATCTCGTCCATGCCACCCTGCCGCCTTCGTTGGCCGATGTCTAAATTAGTTGCATCAATCTCGTTCATGCCGCCCTGCCGCCTCCAATTAATGGGGCCGACGGATTTCCTTTAGTTTATTTTGCCACCCAGCAGCCTTCTCTGTCTGATATCCAAATTAGTTGCGTCAATCTCGTCCATGCCACCATGCCGCCTTCGCTGTCCGATGTCTAAATTTGTTGCATCAATCTCGTCCATGCCGCCCTGCCGCCTCAAATGAATGGAGCCGACGGATTTCCTGTTATATCTTTTCCGCCCTGACGCCTTCGCTGTCCAATGTCTAAATATGTTGCGTCAATCCCGTCCATGCCGCCCTGCCGCCTCAAATGAATGGAGCCGACGGATTTCCTGTTGTTTCCTTTGCCACCCTGATGTCTTCGCTGTCCGATGTCTAAATTTGTTGCGTCAATCTCGTCCATGCCGCCCTGCCGCGTCTTTGCAGACCTGGAGATATATATAAGCATTGCTTTGATTGCTATGAACGTCCATTGGTGCAAATGTGCAATAACTACATACAATAACAGTTGATTTAATTGCCACAGATTCTGTTGATTACAATATTGATTGTTACCTTACCTACCTACCGGCGGAAACTGTAAGTGAAACATAAGAGATTTTTCTTATAAAAATATGCAATATTAGATTTTTGAATTTCAATTGTTTGTTTCATTCAGCTAGACGGAAAAGATGGATGCTTCGAAAATCCGAGTAATATTCGAACACGAGTTCCGACGCGGAACTAACACGGCAGAGATGGCTCGCAATATCAATGCTGCATTTGGATAGGAGACTGCTAATGAACGCATTGTGCGTTTTTGGTTTAAACGCTTTCGTAATGAATACTTCGGCTTGAAGAACGAACAGCGTGGAAGACTGGGCCACACAGGTGAATAACACTGAATTGAAGGAGATGGTGGAAGCCGATCCGAGTCAAACTACCCAGGAATCAGCAGGGTTTAACGTTACCTTACCTACCTACAATATTGACTAATTTGCATCAAATCAATAAGATAAAAAAATATGAAAAATGGTTGCCTCATGATTTGACTGATTTGCAGAAAGGAACGCCTGTTGAAACTTGTGCTGCCTTGTTGAATCAGTACAGATATGAAGGAATATTTGACCGAATATCTTTATGAACACTGTAAGTAAGCGAAAAATGCAATGGTTGACCCCAGGTCAAACGCCGCAACAATGCCTAAAGTAAAGCTGACCAATAAAAAGGTAATGGTAACTGTTTGGTGGTCTCTTCATGCGTTTAAACCAAGCAATATCAGCAGATGTTGATTGTGCCGAACTTCGAACAATAATGGCAAAACTGGCAGTGATACAGTCCCGACTTGTGAATCGATCTTCACCATTATTGCTCGATGATAACGCAAGACCTCACACTGCACGGGACACCGTTCTTACTCTACAGGAGCTGCAGTTAGAAACCATAGGTCTTCTCCCCTCGGATTTCCGAACTGTTCGGGCGTGTTTGCAGTTGCGATAATTTTAATTTTTTATTCTAAATTGCCATTTATAGTAAATTAAAACTAAATTAATAAACCGTGTGTGAATCAAAACTACCAGGCGCCCAGAACCAGTGCGAAGTATTTTACCGAGAGTAGCACACACGCATACCGTGTCTCAACAGCACACCGGCAACACCGCAAGGACGTAGGCCCCGCCCAGCTACCACTTCTACTGTGCACACGCTCACAACACCACTACAGCACACACGGCTAATCGTCCCCTGTGGGCCCCGTCTGCTGATATGTCTATTCAACGCACACTGTCGCCTCCAACACAGGTGCAGGTTCCTATGCAATCTACTCCAGTTTTTTTCCAATTTGGAAAACGCGATTAATGGCTGCTATGGTTCTGATACTCAAATTGATCTCTCTTCCAATCAATGTGAATCGGAAAGCACGCGCAACATTACTATGAGATTCAAGAGAAAATTCCACGAATCAGCTGATTTGTACGTCCATTTCTGAAATCAAGGCGATGTTTGAAGAGTTTCAAAAACATCAAAATCTCAAGCTAGACCAACTCAACACGGCAATGCACACCATTCAAGAAAGAACAGAGGACATTTAGAAAGATTTACAATTCGTCTCTGATAAATATGATGCTTTCTTAGAGCGAATGAGCGGATTGGAACATGAAAACTCCAAAAATATTAAACAAATAGCCTATTTGGAGTCAAAAATTGAATTACTGGAACGAAATTCCCGCGCAGCTTCTATTGAAATTAACAACATCCCTAAAGATCGTAATGAAAACAAGGAGGTATAAATAGTAGTACTGTACTACCGGACAGTAGCGAAACGACCCGCCTCCCTCCGAAGCACTGTTCCTCACTTTTTCCCGCGTCGAACGTGCTCTCGAAATTCTTTCAAGTTCTCGCGCCGCGTAGACACGCACACACACGCACGTATTTGTACAGTCTGTTATTTTAGTAGTAATGTAGGTAATTAAGGCCCTTAGTCTCTTTCAGTACTGTGAAACGGTTACTTTCTAAAGCCTATACCTCAAAAACGGCTTACCAAAAAGAAAATCTTTCTTTTTTTTCAATCGATATTTATATCGATATATGCATATCATGTACTAGTTATGACGTTTTCGTATGACTAATACTTTTGCATTAAAAAAATACTGAACAACACGATATTTTTTGACTAAAATTCCTTTTAGCTCCTAAATGGCTGTGATATTTGGAAATATTTTTACACTGAAATATTGATGATTAAAGAGACTACAGATTCAATATAAAATAAATGTAAATCTGTCAACATTTTGCAAAGAAAATCACAAATATTCAGATTCCGTACGTTAGAGCCGCTCAGCGCGGGCACATCGGTAGTCGTGCGACAGCACTGAGACGGGACGTGTGCGTAAATAGGCGTTCAAAGAGTAGCTAACTGACTAGGAACAATTTGTTTGCTTAGTGCGCGGCAACACTATTGTTGGTGCTTTATAGAATTATTTTATAATTGATTGTTGTTTATCACGACATTAGAAAATAGTATACACCTAAATTGTTTTTATGGTTACTTCATTAATTTTAAAAAGCAATTTTTTTTTTCTTTAGGTAATAAGTACCTAAGTGAAAATTATTTCTAGCATAATAAATTGTGACAACTTATCCCTGAGGGGGGTTGCCACCCAAGTAGCAAAATTCTCCTATAACCATTAACTAATAAGACAAAACGTCCTATAGGAATCTAAAGATCACTCATCCTAATACAGCATCTTATGATGCGATTTGCGCTACAAGCACTTTTGATTCTATAACGTAATTTTATAAACGTTTGCAGGATCACTTTATAATATTGTAACTAGAGTTGTTGTCCTATAAAAGTGTTTGATAAAACGATTTGGCATAATGTCATTTTTCATCCTATAAAAACATTTAATAAGATTGTTTATTCTTTTTAACGTCTTGTTTCATTCCTTTAAAAGACATGAGTACTCCTATGTACGTGCTATAGGTAATATATTACAAGGTCAGGGGGTAAGTCCGGCAGGAGGGGTAAGTGCGTCTGGGGGTAAGTGCGTCAGGGGGTGAGTCCGGCAGGGGGTAACTCCGTCAGGGGGTAAGTTTGGCAGGGGTAAGTTCGTCAGGGGGTACGTCCGTCAGGGGGTAAGTCCGTCAGGGGGTAAGTGCGTCAGGGGTAAGTCCGGCAGGGGATAAGTCCGGCAGGGGGGGTAAGTGCGTCTGGGGGTAAGTTCGTCAGGGGGTAAGACCGCCACCTGTTGCAAATTTCGCCACATGTTGCTAATATCGCCACCTGCTGCTAATATCGCCACCTGCGGCTATCACCGCCACCTGTTGCTAATATCGCCACCCGTTGCTAATATCGGCACCTTCGGCTAACACCGCCACCTGCGGCTAACACCGCCACCTGTTGCAAATATCGCCACCTGTTGCTAATATCGCCACATGTTGCTAACACCGCCACCTGTTGCTAATATCGCCACCTGCGGCTAACACCGCCACCTGCGGCTAACACCGCCACTTGTTGCTAATATCGCCACATGTTGTTAATATCGCCACCTGTTGCTAATATCGCCACCTGCGGCTAACACCGCCCCCTGTTGCTAATATCGAAGCCCGTCAGGGGGTAAGTTCGTCAGGGGGTAAGTGCGTCAGGGGTAAGTCCGGCAGTGGGTAAGTCCGGCAGGGGGGGTAAGTGCTTCAGGGGGTAAGTCCGTCAGGGGTAAGTCCGGCAGGGGGTAAGTCCGTCAGGGGGTTAGTGCGTCAGGGGGTAAGACCGCCAGCTGCAGCTAACACCGCCACCTGTTGCAAATATCGCCACATGTTGCTAATATCGCCACCTGTTGCTAATATCGCCACCTGCGGCTAACACCGCCACCTGTTGCTAATATCGCCACCTGTTGCTAATATCGCCACATGTTGCTAATATCGCCACCTGCGGCTAACACCGCCACCTGCGGCTAACACCGCCACCTGCACCGCCACTTGTTGCTAATATCGCCACATGTTGTTAATATTGCCACCTGTTGCTAATATCGCCACCTGCGGCTAACATCGCCAATTGCGGCTAACACCGCCACCTGTTGCTAATATCGAAGTCCGTCAGGGGGTAAGTCCGTCAGGGGGTAAGTCCGTAAGGGGGTAAGTCCGTCAGGGGGTAAGTGCGTCAGGGGTAAGTCCGGCAGGGGGGTAAGTCCGGCAGGGGGGGTAAGTTCGTCTGGGGGTAAGTGCGTCAGGGGTAAGTCCGGCAGTGGGTAAGTCCGGCAGGGGGGGTAAGTGCTTCAGGGGGTAAGTCCGTCAGGGGTAAGTCCGGCAGGGGGTAAGTCCGTCAGGGGGTTAGTGCGTCAGGGGGTAAGACCGCCAGCTGCAGCTAACACCGCCACCTGTTGCAAATATCGCCACATGTTGCTAATATCGCCACCTGTTGCTAATATCGCCACCTGCGGCTAACACCGCCACCTGCGGCTAACACCGCCACCTGTTGCTAATATCGCATATGTTGCTAATATAGCCACCTGCGGCTAACTCCGCCACCTGCGGCTAACTCCGCCACCTGCGGCTAACACCGCCACCTGCGGCTAACACCGCCACCTGCGGCTAACTCCGCCACTTGTTGCTAATATCGCCAACTGCGGCTAACACCGCCACCTGTTGCTAATATCGAAGTCCGTCAGGGGGTAAGTGCGTCAGGGGTAAGTCCGGCAGGGGGTAAGTCCGGCAGGGGGGATAAGTGCATCTGGGGGGTAAGTGCGTCAGGGCGTAAGTCCGTCAGGGGGTAATTCCGGCAGGGGGTAAATCCGGCAGGGGGTAAGTCCGGCAGGGGGTAAGTCCGGCAGGGGGTAAGTCCGGCAGGGGGTAAGTCCGTCAGGGGGTTAGTGCGTCAGGGGGTAAGACCGCCACCTGCGGCTAACACCGCCACCTGTTGCAAATATCGCCACATGTTGCTAATATCGCCACCTGTTGCTAATATCGCCACCTGCGGCTAACACCGCCACCTGTTGCTCATATCGCCACCTGCGGCTAACACCGCCACCTGCTGCAAATATCGCCACCTGTTGCTAATATCGCCACCTGCGGTTAACACCGCCACCTGCGGCTAACACCGCCACCTGCGGCTAACACCGCCACCTGCGGAAGCGGAAGCGGCAGCGGGAGCGGAAGCGGCAGCGGAAGTGAAAGCGGAAGCGGAAGCGGAGGCGGAAAGCCGAAAGCGGTAGCGGAAGCGGAGGCGGAAAGCCGAAAGCGGAAGCGGAAGCAGAGGCGGAAAGCGGCAGGGGGCAGGGGGTAAGTGCGTCAGGGGTAAGTGCGTCAGGGGGTAAGTCCGGCAGGGGCAGGGGCGGGGGGGGGGGGCTGCAGGTGGGGTGGTCGTGACTTCTAATGGATTTTAGGCTCTAAACTAGCACGTTCACCGATTTTTATAGGTAAAATTGTACCACTATGCGTCCTATATTTGTTATTACTAGATTGCTTGAATCAAACAGAGTCTGTCAAAGTTTGGGATGGTTTCGTACAACGAGAAATCGAAAGAAAATGGCGAAGAAAACTCATCTGAATGTTGCTGAATAAGAAGAACAGATCACATTTAGTCATAACTCAGCTTTCAGTGATTATAAATAAAATAAAATAATATAGATATTTTAGAGATGCGGTTCTATCTGTAATATTTTTGTAAAGGAACCCTAAAAATTAAATATGGTGAATGTGGTATGTCCTGTAATAGTTTTACTTAGACTAAATAGTCCTATAAAGCTCCTGAGAAACTCCATATTGTGGCGTGATGATGGCGGCTAAGTATTTTGTTTATTTTATTGAAAATACAAATAATATATAAGTTTTAATTTAAAGGGGCATAAAAATATGTTAATTATCATCGATAAATTTATCAATAAAATTATTTTCGCAAGTTCAGTAAGCATTCAAAACGACAGTCAAGAAACCAAATTTAATTGTATGTTAATAGATTCATGTAGACTACTTCCATTTTTTTTTGTTTGAAATATTCCCACTATATACGCACTGTACTAACCAGAAAAAAAAAATCACATCTGTTTTGTCAATTACTCCGGTAGCAGCAGGTATCAGATTATTTCAGGACTTATAACACCAGTAATGGCACGCGCTAGATCTTTGCAGGAGTAATCAAGCGGATCCAGTGCGTTTACCGGATCTTTATAAAACCGAATTGCATTTTACCCGATAGTACACCCGGTCACCCGGTAGTAACTACTATAGGGCGAAATACTCCTATTAACTGCGCCCAAATGCGGCACTATTAACGTTTGTAGGATTTTTATAGGAGTAATAAATTAATGCTTCTAAGATAATGTACAGGACTACATTTTGTTGCTTGGGCAGCAGGTAGGTAGATAGCCAGGGTCCGTAAATAAAAGCGTTGATAGTTTAGTACACTATTATTTATTGCCTAAATTCCGTGGCCATCACACGTCTTAACTACTGAGGGTAGGTAATGGGTTGGAACACTGGCCTGAACCGTCTCTGAAGGTGATGCTGGTTGGCTGGCTGGTGCTGGTCCAGAATCTTCGGCGGTATATTATTAGCGAAGGGTAGGTGTGAACCTCCTTGCAGCAGGGAATCTCCGCTAAATGTATTCTTCAACGCCGGAACCACGATGTGGCGGAAGCGTGATTGGTAGATTATAAATCCCTAGAGGGATTTCACGAAGTATTTATTAAAATGATTTAGATATATGGCCGGAGCGAGCGACACAGCTGTCACCTCCAGTGCTTTTCATCGTACTTTCCGAAACCACAGTAAAGATGAAACCAACCGAATCAACAGTCCGTGGCGACGATCGGCAAGGATCGTTTTAGCGATGCGCGGGCGCGTAGAAGCGAAGACCTTTTAAGTTATTGCGTACTCGTAGGTTCCGTATAATATTATTTAGTTTTAATGATTTATTTTAGTGTTAGGTAATATTCAAAAGGATTATAATAGGCTAGTTAGGTGTTAATTTATAAGGTTGTATATAAATAATATGGTTTTAAGTGTACTTAGGTTATTTTTACTAGTGATTATTATACTAAACTTCTATACTTGTAAAGTGCAACGTTACAAAATAAATGAATAATGACTAATCATTTTTTGGCGACACTGCTGGCGCAGTGGTTGAGCGATTAGCTGCTGCGCTCCGTGACACGGGAACAAATATTTGTATAACCTACAGATCTTTGTGCAGCGGTCTGGCTGTTTGTGTATGTAAGTTTATATGTTTGCACCCACGATCCCAGAGAAATAACTAGTGTAACGTATTTTATGGAAAAAAAAAATCAACACGACGGGATTTTTGATCTTCGGCCAGAGAATGAGATTCATCGCGAAGCAAGCTTCTTAGGGTCAAGACACACCGGAATGGCAGCGCAGCGGCCGGCAGTTTTGATGGCAAACCATTTTCAACTTTATCTTTAAACGTCAAGACATAGTAACGCTTAAAGATTTGCGTGCGTCGAGCGACAGCTCGTGGCGCGCCGGGCGGCTCTGCGAGCCGATGACCGCCGAAGCGATACTATGCTTTGAGGTTTAGAGATAAAGTTGAAAATGGTTTGGCAGCAAAACTGCCAGCCGCTGCGCTACCATTCCGGTGTGTTTTGACCCTTGGGGTG
The DNA here is from genome assembly GCA_947361185.1 of Charanyca ferruginea. NCBI lineage: Eukaryota > Metazoa > Arthropoda > Insecta > Lepidoptera > Noctuidae > Charanyca > Charanyca ferruginea. The sequence goes on from OX376070.1 coordinate 11,337,590, forward strand.
TTCATGCATCACATGCATGATATGGGTAACTGCCTTTGATCAGTAATAATCATCACAACAAGATCATACGATCTTGTAAATTTTACGAAAGCACTGATGCCGAAAATGAGTTCGAAATAAAATCCAAGATGGCGGCTATAATAGTTTACGAAATATACTATAGGGGGGTCGTTTCCATGGTTTTCGGGGGCGCTGATGCCGAAAATGAGTCGAATTCAAAATCCAACATGGCGGCTATACATTTTATGAAATGGGCATGATGGGTGTCGTTTCCATGGTTTTCGGGGGCGCTGATACCGAAAATGAAGTCGAATTCAAAATCCAAGATGGCGACTATACATTTTATGAAATGGGAGTCAAGGGTGTCGTTTCGTTAACTGTAACCAAAAAGAAAACTTGTAAGTAGGTACTGTCTGAAAACCAAACATAATTACTGGATAGTTAAATACCTATCCATGGTCAACTAACCATATGGACTCCTCATAGAAATACATTTGCTGGTTAGGTTATTTACTTTCACCATTTCTTAGCGGATTTGGATGAACGGAAGTAGGTGCTAAAAAGATAACCGCCTTCAAAATCTAGAAAGTGATAGGTAATATACCTTTAGCACATAACGCATGACTTTAGTTTCGAAAGTCGGTGGCAATACAAAACAACAAACAGAACCAAAGCCGTCGACTTCCAAGACTGAAGTCATACTTACCTATGTTTTCTGAAGTTATTTATCACTTTTTAGTTTTTTCAAAGCGGTTGTATTTTTTTTGCAAAAAAAGTTTATTTGTCGTAAGAATTTGTGATACCTAGTGGAATAATCAATAATTAACTCATATAATGCTGGCACTTCACATGGCGTATTTGTGCAAATATTCAGCATATTTGGATAATACAAAATCGACTTTATTTCAATAAGCCTAGGGCACATTTTGTATTATCCAAATAAGGCGAATATTTGCAAAAATATGCTATGTGAAGTGCCAGCATAACAAAAGTCCAACTATAGCAAGATTTTAGGGTTTTTTTTTTACTTTAATTTCGTAGTTTCGTACTCAAAATAGCAACATTTAATCTGAATATTTATTGGTCATTTAATTACTCAATTCCTATTTATTTTGAAATATACAAGTAGTTATCTACTTCCATATTGTTTCATTATTACCTACAGTGAAACTATCCATTTCTAAATAAATGAATTAAATATTTTCCAAACGTAGGCAGCAACGTACGTAAGGTCGGGCGTGCGTGTCTGTTGTCCGCATATTATTCTGTGATCGGAGTAAGCGGGACAGGGATGCGTACTACTGCGTACGCAGCAAGCGCTGGTGTGTGTGTAAACCGCGCTAGAACTCCAAGGCCATTGACGAGTCTAATCGCCTTAAATAGTTTCGTTTGTATGGAGTATCGTGGGTGTGGCGCCGGTCTGCGCGTCATGCGCAATGTTACGTTTTATTTTTAATCTTTTCAAAATATTGTTATAATTAGCCGTAATTACTTCTTATGTTATGAAAACTTTGGTTTTCAAAACTTTGTCCACACAATAATTCAATTAGTGATTGCTGGAAAATGTGGTAGGTAACGTATGCACAATGAAAGACATTCAAAAATGACAGATAACATTTTATTGTTCGGTGCTTTAAAACAATGCAGGATATTATTGCAATCGTGTACGTGTTTGTGTAATGTAGTTTTCAACTCATAGACACTAGTGATTGTTATTTATATGTATTGGAATCATAATTCCAAAATTTTATTTTAATGTATGAAATATGTAAACTTCGCAGTAGTTCTTTATGTTGCGACTATTTGCGGATCTTTCGGCAGCGAGATCTTGAACTGTAGTAGAACAATCAAGTAGATGGCAATCATGCTGATAGCCTGTAAAATGAAATCGTTGTTTTAAAATCTTGATTTAAAAGCGGCCAAGTGCGAGCGGCACTTACGCACTATGAATGTAGCAGTTGTTGATGGGTTGAAGTATGCCGTGTTAGATAATGTTTACCCGGTCGCGATTGTAGTGCTACCCTTATTTAACCCTTTTTACCGAACACTTTTAGGTACACAGAGATAGTTCTTCTCTCTACCGTCCATAGGCTGGACTCAGAGACGAGGCTTAGAGTAAACCACTGATAATATAATACTAACGAAAACGCTTACGTTTCTGACGAATCGAAGTCGTAAGTTTAAGATAAGTTTCATTTCTGTATGTTAGTATACCTACGGGTTCTGCACCATCAAAATTAATAATAGGTATTTTACTTTTATTATTTGTCGTGATAGTGATACCATACCACGTGATATAACCAACACATACTTTGTGAAAATTTCAAATGATTAGCTCTTACAGTTCTAAAGTTACTAAGTTACAGCCCAGTCAAGTGGCACAGTGGCAGACAGAGCTTTCCTTGCAATTTTGGGGAAGAGCTGGAGATAGAAGGCTACGATATCTAAGCTTCAGTCAAAGACGTGCGCAAGGGATACTCTTTCAGACCCACAACGAATTAGTAATCTGACCTTAAACCACTAACCGAAGTGAGCAGTTCTCTGTTGACGTGCGCGTATCCTTTCAGACTCACAACAGCAGGGTTCATCTCGATGGCTTGGATGAAGTGGTCAATCTGTAAAGATAATTTAAGTTTATGTACAGTAAGCGTTCATTAGTTCATAAGCCCGCTAAGGATTATATTGCTATGAACGCGCGGCGGTGGCGCGACGCAGTCCGTGCGTCTGTATGTGTAAGTGGTCTCAATACAGGTGGCCAAGTCTGCTATTTCTATAATTTCGTCATTCCAACACGATCCCATTGTCATTTTGCTAAAAGTTCATAATCTGCTAAATTCATAATGGTCGATTATTGGTCGGTCGAATTGAAAGCAATGACTGCACAATGACGTTCTAATGGTAGGTCACTGATCAAAGGAACTGTCAAATTTTTAGTAGATTACCGCCCAACTCAGTTATTCAGTTGTCATTTTGTACGAGATTACCATTCTGTATCATTTCTTTCAATGGCGTGTCTGTGGTTGACCATTGGAAAGTCATAATGACGCCATTATACTAGTAGATTAACAAACTTGTCAAAATCAACAATTATGAAATCAATGATAGACCATTCTGACACTATTGTAATAGCAGACTTGAGGCCCAGTACGCACACCACAGTGTTCGCACAGAGTTCCTACGCTGTCGCCATGTCGTCGTGTCGCAATCCACGAAACAAAAACTATATTTCCGTCGCTTTTGTTATACACGCAGCAAACGCATGACTTTGCTTGGTCCATTCATAGGTTGCTTAAATTCGCAATTAGTTTCTATGTATCGATAGCGGTAAGTATCAAACGTTGGAATGAGACGCACTAGGCTTAAGAGCGCCCATCCCGTCATATTTCCTATACAAACGCTCGTACGCGATTACGGCGTTATAACAAATAATTTTCAAAATATTTTTAACACACAGGTCTTGTGGTTTAAATCTAGGTTTGTATGAAGCCAAAAATAATTTTTTTTGAGAAACAAATTCAGTAAACACGTCCGAAAATCAGTTTTTTTGCACAATTTTATCTAAACTTTGGCCGTTCATAATGCACTCATACATTGAAAAAGTAAAAAAAACAGCGTCATAGAAACCTTGCACATGTAATGGAGATTCAAAATTACTTCGATTTTTACCAAAAACTTGTAAGGCTTTTTTAAAAACACGTATGTCCTGGAACATGTTTTGTGAAATTTCCGCGCGCTAATTTTCCTGTGATGTTATCGCGTTCTCACTCACTAGTTTTTCAATCACGCTCGCGTTGATGTTCGTTTGATGGGGAAGGGCGCTCTTAAGTTCAAATCTCGCGATGACGTTTTTTGTCAATGCTTTTAGTTTTGTTTGCAACAATAATATTTACCTAGTTGATCTTCTTCTGCTTTTCGAATCGATGGTTTTCCTTTAGTTGATGGTGTTGGCGGCTCGTTGTGCCCGGGAGTGCAATCTGTTTTGTGTACTGTATGTGTGAGCGAGAGAGGGGCGCGCGGGAGCGGGACGCAGCGTAGTTAGAAAAAATATAGAACATTCCAGTGCAAATTCGAGGCCCACGCAAGCCGCACGCTCCTTTCTCGCAAATCTGATTGTTAAAGTACTTCAGCGATAAAATTAAACGGCAACAATTCAATATAAAATCTGCGTTTGATTCATTGGTCCTTCAGCCGGATCATTAATTTATTGATGTACCACACGCCGCCGCAGAACAAAATGGTCAACACGCGTAGTACCACCAAAAAGCTAAGTTATCGGAAGGATGAAAAGCAATTATCGACCAAAGAGGATGACGAAAAATCGAAAGCAATCGATTCTTCAAGTGTTAAAGTAGAAGAAAAATGCGAACACGTGTCTCAGAAATCGAAACATTCGAGAACAAAGACGTCATCATCGTCGGTAGTTGCACAAAGAAAGAAGCTCGAACTGGACGCGGCGACGGAGAAAGCTCGAATTCAAATGGAACTCATAGACAAGAAGTTAGCCGCTGATATGGCGGCCCTTGATGAAAAATACAGTCCACCAGCGTCGGAATCGCAAGGTAATGGCAGGGACATAGAGGAGTGGTTGGAGCGCAGCCAACACGAACTGGAGAAACAGAGGGTCAACGCACAAGGAGCATCCACAGGCCCGCTGTTACCGCTGCTGCCGGAGGGCGGCGGCACTAACGGTGCAGTTCAGCAGTTAGCCAGCGCACTCAAGGATTTAGTCACCGCTTCCGTTCCCACTAGCCACAATGCAAACCTACTCAGCCGCCTCAGCACACCACGTGAACTCCCTTTGTTTACTGGTGACCCCATGGAATGGCTGTTCTTCAAAACTGCATACCAGGAGTCGACAAACATGTGCAACTTTAGTGAGAGGGAGAACTTATGGCGTTTAAGAAAATGCCTCCGCGGTCCCGCTAAAGAAGCAGTGTCCGCTCTGTTAATTAGTTCGACATCGCCTGAAATAGTCATGTCAACGTTAGAACTACAGTTTGGAAACTCAGACATTATTATATCAAGAATCCTACACGACGTGAAAAAGTTAAATCCACTACCACAAGATTATCATAAAGACATAGTGCCCTTTAGTGTGAAAATAAAAAATTGTGTTGCTTCGGTTCGACAACTCGAACGACAAGAGTACCTACAGGGTGTCGATGTAGTCAACATGGTGCTAACTAAGCTGCCTACCGTGCTGCTATCAAAATGGGCAGACTACAGTTATCCTTTGATAAAGGAGCAACATAAATGCAGGCTAGACATATTAAGTGACTTTTTGAGTGAAGAAGCTATGAAGATAGCTACGTGTAGTGCCGGTTTAATGAACATTCGATGGGACAGCAAACGTAAATATCACAGTGATAACGAGCAAACTGTGTTGTTACAAACTGAAAAACACGAACAAAGTGCTAATGATAATAAATGTCGCTTCTGTCGTACATCAAAACACGATTTGATAGACTGTAAAAAGTTCAAGAAAACGTTACGCAAAAATCGGTGGTCGTATGTGAAACGCTCCGGGTTATGTTACAAGTGCCTGATATCAAGACACGATAGGCAAACGTGTCCCGCCGCTGCATGTGACGTCGACGGGTGCGCGGAACCCCACCACCGCTTGCTGCATTTTGTGCCGAGTTCGCGCCAAAGTAATAATAACGTAACAGAGGCGGCGCAACCTGAATCCAGTGTCACTAAGACTGAAACCGTTACTCACGTCAACTCAAACAATAATAATTGGTCAGTGTTATTAAAAGTAGTGCCGATAAACATTCACGGACCTAACGGCGTGTTCAGCACGAGCGCGTTACTCGACGACGGCTCGACAGTGTCAATGATAAGCGCTTCACTAGCATCGCGCGCCGGAGTGAGCGGCCAGAAGCAGGCAATGCGAGTACGTGGTGCATGGGATAACACTGAACTTTTGTGCGACACTGAACTAGTGGACTTGACTGTGTCTAATACACTCGGTGAAAAATATAACCTCAGTGCACGTAGTGTCAATGAACTAAACTTACCTAAACAAAACTTGGCCTCAGTGAAATGTGAGAACTATGACTATTTACGCAAGCTAAAAGACGTCCTGAGTACTGGCCAACTCAAACCGGAAGTGCTAATTGGGCAAGATAATTATCATTTAATCTTACCTTTGGAGACAATAGTAGGCGGACGGAACGAGCCATGCGCCACCCGTACTGTCATGGGTTGGTGCCTCCACGGCGTCGTGCCACGTAGATACCTACCAACGCGCATACACCATTCCACGTTTTTCATCACTGAAGATAATGAAAATACTTCCGCGGACCGCGACCTTCACGATCTTCATGAAGACGTTCAACATTACTTCTCCGTCGAATCTATGGGAGTTTCTTCTATTAAACCACGGCAGAACTCTGAAGAACAGCGTGCCTGGAACCACCTGGAACAAACATCTACACTAATAAAAGGCAGGTGGCACGTCAGCTTACCATGGAAAGATAGCAATTGCACGCTGCCTGACTCGTACCCTAACGCGATGTCACGACTACGAGGTGTCGAGAGAAAGATGAAGTCCAGCGCAGGCTATGCTACGCGATACGAAGAACGAATCGAACATCTCATCTCCAACGACTACGCTTCTGAAATAAATAGTAAATCTAGTACATCTGATATTTCAAGAAAAATATGGTACCTACCTCATTTCGGGGTCGATAACCCCAACAAGCAAAAGCTAAGATTGGTCTTCGATGCCGCCGCAAAATCAAATGGAGTGTGCTTGAACGATTACATTTTGAAAGGACCCGACTTACTTATTTCACTATACGGAACCATGCTAAGATTTCGTGAAAACAAAATCGCTGTAACTGGTGATATAAGAGATATGTTTCTTAGAATAAAAATTATGCAAGAAGACCAAGATGCATTACGATTCTTGTGGAGAGAATCACCGGACAAACCATTAAAAACATATGTTATGAGTTCGCTTATATTTGGCGCTAACTGCTCACCCTTCGTAGCACAATTTATTAAAAATAAGAATGCCGAACGGTTTAAGTCATCTATGCCGAGCGCTGTGCAAGCTATTTGTAAACAACACTACATGGACGATTACATCGACAGTGTTGAGGACGAAGAAACGGCAATCAAGCTTGTGAATGACGTCACACAAATCCATAAACAAGGAGGTTTTGATATAAGAAATTGGACGTGCAACAGTCAAGCCGTGTTAAATACATTGCCACAAGAAAGTCTACGTTCGACGGATGTGACGTTCAAGGTTGGACAAACAGAACACGACGGTGAACGTACACTAGGATTAATTTGGAATCCAAAAGACGACTCATTAAGGTTCGACGTGTCATTCAAACGTATTCCACCTGCTATTATCACCGGGCAAAAAAGGCCTACGAAACGAGAAATGTTAAGTGTTGTTATGTCAATATTTGATGTTTATGGCTTTCTATCGCCATTTACAATTAACGGAAAAATCATTTTGCAAGAGACATGGCAACTCAATATCAGCTGGGATGATCCCGTTAGCGATGAAATTTACGTAAAATGGCAAAAATGGATTTGTTTGTTAAAATCACTGCGTGACGTAAGATTACCTAGACACTATCTAGCGGCTGCCACTAGAGTGAGCGAGACAGATAATCAAACCAGCGTGCGGCTATCGTCGCACCTTGAGCCTACGAGTGCTACGGCTACAGCGGAGTCCAGTGCTACGAGCGTAGCAGATACTACATGCGCTACGCAGGTTACGTCGCACGTGCCTAGTAACAGTGACAATAGAAATATTATTACGCCGCCGCCGTGTGGTTATAGGCACCTGCAGATGCATATATTTTGTGATGCCTCAACAAAGGCTTACTGCGCCGTCGCTTATTGGAGATGGATTGACGAAGAGTTAAACGTGCGCGTGGCATTCATCGCTAGTAAATGTCGTGTCGTGGGGAACAAGCCAATTACTGTTCCACGTTTAGAACTACAGGCCGCAGTATTAGCAGCTAGACTAGCGGACTCGATAAATAAAGAGCATAAGATGAAACCTGAGCGACGAGTATTCTGGAGTGACTCAACAACTGTGCTTCATTGGATAAATAACACCGCCCGTAATTATAAAATATATGTGGCAAATCGTTTGGGCGAAATTGACGACCTCACAGAAAAGGGTGAATGGCGATATGTACCCACTAAAATAAATGTCGCCGACATTGCTACAAGAGAAAGCTATGACTGCTTAGTTTTACAAAAGGAATGGATGCATGGACCTGCCTTTTTATACCGTGACTGTGCCCATTGGCCACAAAATATAATTCAACCTAAAATAGAAGATTTACCGCAAGAATGTTTAACTGTCATGCTACAAAATGAAACTGTAAACTTACCAGTACCTGAGCCTACACGATTTTCATCATGGCTACGCTTACTGAGATCTACATCAAGAGTACTTACCTTTGTTGATATGGGATTGAAGGCTATAAATAAATTAGAGCGTCGAGATGATGACGTCATGGATAGGTCTGAGCGCCTACTGCTTACTTACTCACAAGTCCAGTCGTTTAGTGAAGATATCGCCTTGCTGAAAAATTTAAAATCAATACCTACTACTAGTAAATTACTTACCTTGTCACCTTATCTTGATCACCATGGAGTCCTGCGAGCTGGAGGGAGAATCGATGCTGCTGCAGACGTGCTACCTGAAACTAAAAGACCTGCAATATTAGATGGACGAAATTATGTAACCCGATTGATTATACGTCACTACCATATCAACGCCGCGCATGGAAACCAAGAGACCGTTGTCAATGAAATAAAACAAAAATACTGGGTTATCAAGTTGCGACCAACGGTTAAAAATGTAGTAACAAAATGTATGCTGTGCAAATTAAGAAAATGTAAGCCCGAAATACCAAGAATTGGGAACTTACCTCAAGCAAGGGTGGCTCACCATCAGCGCCCATTTACATACTGCGGAGTAGACTTGTTCGGGCCAATGGAGGTCACTATTGGTAGACGTCATGAACGAAGATATGGCGTGCTGTTCACATGTCTCACAGTGAGAGCTATTCACATAGAAACTGTTGCCACGCTGACGACTGACTCCTTCATTATGGCCCTTCGACGCATGGCCGCAAGACGCGGATGGCCCCGGCATATGTATTCTGATAACGGGACTAACCTTAGAGGAGCTCACGCTGAACTGAAAAAGTCAGTTACAGAGTTGGATGAGGAAATAATGAAAAACGAGGCTGAGAATCACGGCACCAAATGGTCGTTCATACCGCCTGCTAGTCCTCACTGGGGTGGGGCATGGGAACGACTCATCCGTAGTGTGAAGACGTCGTTGAAAATCATACTGAAAGAAAGAACTCCACGGGAAGAGGCTTTTAACACATTGTTATGTGAAGTCGAAAATATAGTAAACAGTAGACCACTGACCCACGTTTCAGTGGAACCTGGCAGCATGGAAACTTTAACACCAAACCATTTTCTACTTGGGACATCTTCGAACTCACCACAGCTCGGCAAATTTGACGATACCTGCTTATTCCTAAGAAAACAATGGCGAATTTCCCAGCGATTAGCAGATATGTTTTGGAACAGATGGGTAAGAGAGGTACTACCTGACCTTATACCTCGGAAAAAGTGGAACAAGGAGCAAAGACCGCTGCAAGTGGGAGATCTGGTATTTGTAGTCGATCCAAACGGCCCTAGAAACGTGTGGCCAAAGGGCGTAATTAAGGAGGTATGCCCTGGGAAGGATGGACGCGTCAGGGTAGTAAGAATACAAACGAAATCTGGACTGGTGACGCGATCAGCCCCACGAGTCGCTCGAGTGCCTTTAGATGATGAGTGCTGTTAACAGCACTGGGGTGGGGAATGTTGGCGGCTCGTTGTGCCCGGGAGTGCAATCTGTTTTGTGTACTGTATGTGTGAGCGAGAGAGGGGCGCGCGGGAGCGGGACGCAGCGTAGTTAGAAAAAATATAGAACATTCCAGTGCAAATTCGAGGCCCACGCAAGCCGCACGCTCCTTTCTCGCAAATCTGATTGTTAAAGTACTTCAGCGATAAAATTAAACGGCAACAATTCAATATAAAATCTGCGTTTGATTCAGATGGTATATTTTCAATATTGTTATTGCAATAAAGGATTGAGAATAAAAAATGCGTGATTTAGTGATAACAAAACAAAAAGGTTTATTCGGTATAATTACATAAAGTTCACAAACCACTACAATGATTTTTTATATATTTTTTAGGTATTTGAGGGTATAGCTTAAGTATTCATTTTCTTTACGAAAAGAAGATTAAAACCAAACCTCAAATTAAAATATTTATAATATTATTATAATAAAATACTTACATAACATAAATATGTTTTTTTTTTCACATCCTTACGCCACAAATGGAATCTTCCCTTTTGACTATATTTAAATGTTTTCTTATCAGAAATTATTATAGTAGTGGCTCAGTAAGTCTAAATATTCTCGTGCGAAACGTAAACGAACTTAGTTATGTCTCCCTGTAAAAGGGTTTTTTAGCTGGTCTTCGGTGATGCACACATTCGGTGTGGAGTGCACGGCGAACGGTTAGTAATGACGTGTCGAATAACTCAGCAAAATGTCCCGTTGGTATGAAACCATTGGTTTCATATTCATTCACCATGTGACGTCGTTGCGCCTCTTTAATAAACGTCGGCCTGCCGCTGCGCTCCAGACTAGCAAGGCTACCCTCCTCCTCATATCTCTTAACCCACCGACTCACAGTATTTCTCTAGAACAAAAAAAAGGAATGCTGTTAGACATGCATAGCCTAATACCTACTAAAACTGATTACGTTGCTAATAATAATTTACAAACAAAACTTTAAATATAATTAGTAATCCTAACAAATAAACTTTAAGTACTTATTTTTTTTTGTAACCTCATGATGAATTATAAACGTAATATTAAAAAATATATATTATATGATCAAATATTGATAATCTTTGACGACGGGTTGACATAATAATATTTTCTTCATTTAAATCAGATAAAAATTATCTGATGATTCAAAACTTGGCCTTTTAGATTCACTATACTTACTTAATATTTAAATCATAACACTTACACTCAGTCCGATTTCGTTAGATATAATTAAAAGTTATATTTTATCCACTTTTACGCAGCGCAATAATATTCGCCCTCGTTTCGATATTTATATTTGCTTGCATTTTGAACTTATAATAACCGCTAATAGATAATCACACGTCACTAACCAACAATAACACAAAACCAACAACGTTCTATATCAGGTGAATGAGTCGTAATGCATATGTCTACCTTACAGAAATCGAAATAATCTATTTAATTTTCTGTGGTCTACCTACTAACTTTACTATTCATGTAAACAAGACGAAAGAAACAGGAACTAATATACATATTATCGAACTAATTAAAACTTTTAAGTAATTATTAAAACTTTTAAAAGACTTGAGCGGGTGAGGTTAGAACTCATGGATCGCCACGACGCGCACTTACCAGAATGTGTTAACCGCTTAGCCACGGTGACATCTACTAGACAAATTGAAATTATGCTAGCTTACACAGGTTTCCAGACTACTTTCTAATATGGTTTTTGAGACCGAACTATAAAGATTGGAATTGTAAGATCTAAACTCACTGATTTCTAAAAAACTATGCTATAGTTTTAGATATCTTCGAATGACAGCCAAGTAAATTGCAAGCAAAACACATGCAAACAAGACAAAAATCAGAAACAAAGTACAAACTAGTATGAAGTAGGTACTAAACGGAAGCTTTCTAAAAAGTTTTGAGTGAACACCGTCACTGCAGCAACTCGACTCAGCGAAGCTCAAGCTTCGCTGTAGCTTGTCGCATATAGTGAAGCTGTTAGTCACTGCGCATGCGAAGCGTATCTATCTAGGAACTTTAGAACGGCTGTACCTGCTGTACTAAAGTAAACAATAAATTAATTGCGTTTTCATTTGTTATTGCTTTTATTACATAATTAGATCTTTTTAATCAAATTATTATAAATACCCACCCATAAATGTAAAATATTAATTTATTGTGCAGACGCCAACACATCAAGGTGCAGCGCAGACGACAGACTATTCGTGACGCACTTTTTAGTCTGTGAAAATAGAACCTATGCAATTATATGCAGTAACGCACACGACGCGCAAAAAGTCCGGCGCACAAAAAATCCGTGTAATTCGGGCAGACCGCACCGCGCCGCGCCGCGCCGCTCGGCACAAAAAGTGTGTGAAAAAAATTGAACGTTTGCTTCAACGCGCGCTAACGCAGACGGCGCACACTTTAGTCGGCAATCTGCATTTGCTAGGGGTGGACGTATAGAATCCGAAAGTATAGGATGTACCCGAAATTCTCTATTTCTTCTTCTCTTTCTGTACTTCATGTACAAAATAATACTTCGCGATCTCTGCACGATTTCCATAGCGTCTACGTCCCTACAGCTCTGCCGACAGAATGATCGAAGATGTGCGTCGTGTGCGTTGAGTCTGTGAAATATCCGCGACCGACTTTTTGCGCGCCATGCAGACGTTTTGTGCGCCGCAGACTCGATCGCACAAAAAGTGTGCCGTCTGCGCTGCACCCAAGCCATACCAAACTGTCGATTTTTCCCAATTGAATATGAGCCTTATCCTTTTTTTAAAGTTGAAAATCTATCAATGAATTTTGACAGATTGTTGTAGCTTGATGTGCTGGCATGTGTACTAAAAAGTATGATACAAGAAATTACCTCTTTTTGTGTCGGTCTGTCAACTGCCAAGATGTCGATGGACAAAAGTGTGTCTTGGACTCCCGCAGCCACCTATTATAATGAAAATTTTATTTCTAATAATTACAATTGGCTAAGTATTGGTACAGCCCTGTGAGAGACAGAAAGATCAATAGATATGTGACATAGGTATGCTAAGTAATAGGGTCCTGCTCGTTGCTCTCTCATAGTCGCAAGCGTGATTCGATTCCTAGATCAGGTAATGTGTGATTGGGTGTTTCCATTAGGAATTTCTCAACAGAGATTTCACAATCCAGAGATCGCGGTGTTGCACCTCCGCGGCTCGGAAACCACGTAAAGCCGTTGATCATGCGCCAGGTCTTGTCTCCGGTCGTGTCGGATTCCCGTCCCATCGGACGTTTTGTTCGCAAACGTCCTATGGGACGGGAACTTGTGCTCTATATTACCTATCTCCTGTAGGTCGATTCTGTAAAATTCAAACAACAACTCGCATCTCACATCTCTGTTCACTCTCACTTCGCATAAGGTTCAATGACCTTGATATATGTGACACTTTGAATCGGGTTCGAGTGCGAAGTGAGCGTTGAAGTGGCGAGCAAATTACCTTACAGAATGCCACTTCTTACGTCATCTCATACTTTATCTGTCAAAATCTCCCTGTCAATTTAGTTCAACTCGCTGACACGCTCACAAGGGTGGCGCTAGTGTAAATTCGAATTATCAACCGACTTTTTAGAATGCCAATCAAGAAACTCACAGCGGATTCAGATTCGAAGTTTAGAATGAGGTCTTACAGAATCACACCCCTGAATACTTGGCTATTAGTCTTCACTGAGATTGGCCACCGTGACCGAAATTAGGTCAGGAGAAATAACACGGTCCCGTTGGCACCCCCTTGAGTACTACAAAACCTGAGAATAGTATAATATCACCCATTCTAACTCATACACGATGTCCCATTCAATTCAATTCCCTTTCATTTTATTAACATTACACGTAGGTACAGTCACCAAAAGAGATAAGTATCCATGTCGCCGGGAATAGTTGAAGTTTACTTAGAAACCAATGGAGGCTTTCAAATTAAATTTAATTAAATCATTGAACTGTTTATTCTCTATTAATTGTACTTTATTTTATTCATAAACACCCATCGGTTTCTATAAAGTAAACTTCAACTATTCCCGGCGACATGGATACTTATCTCTTTTGGTGACCGTACATTGTATACATTCACTCATCCGCATACACTCAGGTGGTTCCCTGTATTTTTAACCGACTTCAAAAAGGAGGAAGTTATCAATTCGAATGTTTATATATATATACTAGCTGACCCGACAGACGTTGTCCTGTCCCGATCTACCGAACATTTGGATGGGGGATGAAAAGGGGGGGAAAAAGGGGGATGAAAAATAGATGTTGGCCGATTCTCAGACCTACCCAATATGTACACAAAATTTCATCAGAATCGGTCAAGCCGTTTCGGAGGTGTACGGGAACGAAAACTGTGACACGAGAATTTTATATATTAAGATTATTTTGTTTATGTATGTTCGGGCATAACTCTGTCATAATATATCTTAGACGGATTTGCAAAATTCTTGTTCGAAAGGGGTTTATTCCGAAAAGGTCCCATATAAATTTTATCAAAATTGGTACAGCCCTTTTTGAGAAAATCAACAAATTCCCAAAAAAACTTACTTAGACGACGTTTTAGTTTATTCAATCACTGGAGGACTTACAATCTCTTTTAAGTGTGTTGCCGTTTCTTAATGGATTTGGATGTTAAGGCAACACTAAAAAGCGAAAAAAAAAAGAAAACCGCCTTAAAAACTAAAAAGTGATAAATAACTTTAGCACAGAACATACATTACTTTACTTTCGGAAGGCGGTGGCGGTGGCTTTGTGTTTGTAGTTTTGTATTGCCTCCGACTTCCGAAAGTAAAGTAATGTGCAATGTGTTCTGTGCTAAAGTTATTTATCACTTTTTAGTTTTTGAAGGTGGTTTTCTTTTTTTTTGATAACACTTTTTTCTGTCAATATTTATTTTATGGTTTAGGTCTAATTTTCTTTTCTTTTTTTTCTAACCGACTTCAAAAAGGAGGAGGTTATCAGTTCAAATGTTTTTTTTTTTTATGTATGTTCGGGCATAACTCTGTCGTATATAGACGGATTTGCAAAATTCTATTTTGTTCGAAAGGGGTTTGTTCCTAAATGGTCCCATATAAATTTTATCAAAATTGATCTAGCCCTTTTTGAGAAAATCAACAAATTTCCAAAAAAGTTACTTAGACGACGTTTTAGTTTCTTCAATCTTTGGAGGACTTACAATCTCTTTTAAGTGTGTCGCCGTTTCTTAATGGATTTGGAAGTTAAGGCAACACTAAAAAGCGAAAAATAAAAAGCTTTTTCAAAAAAAAGAAAACCGCCTTCAAAAACTAAAAAGTGATAAATAACTTTAGCACAGAATACACATTAAATACTTTACTTTCGGAAGTCGGTGGCGGTGGTGCCCTGCGGGTCCAATGTAACAATGCCTTCAGGTTGCTGATAGGACTGCCTCGCTACTGCAGTGCGTCAGCGATCTTTGCTGAAGCTCAAGTGGACGGCTTTCACGCCATTATACGAAAGAAAACAGCATCACTGATACGAAGGGTGAGAGGCAGTCCCAACAGCTACCTGAGTGTAGTTGCAGAGTACATCCAGAGTCTTATATGGAGGCATTGGATAAGGATGCATATTGTAGACTTGTGTGTAAGTTACTAACATAGCTTTAAGACATCTCGATGTACTACTAACACTCTATGGACCGAAAAGTCTGAAATAAATGATTTGAATTTGAATTATTATTATTATTGAATTCCAACATCCAGAATTTAAAATGTTCCAAATGTTTTGCTTCAGAAACTAATGGTACTTATTAAAGTACCATTAGTTTCTGATTTAGTTTACTGTCGGCAGTTCGTACTAATGTACGAACTGCCGACAGTAAACTGATTGTATTACTTACCTTATTTATTTCTTTAATTTCTATTTACTTTTCTATTATTACAGTAATTGCACATTACCGTGAGGGTAGATTTATGTGAGCAGTCAACGAATATGAAGAACAGCGTGGAGCAATACGCTGCATCGACAAAAAGACCCATCTCTTTGAAGCTGAATCCAAAGCCGTGGTCCACTATTTCAGACAGGGCTCCGTAAACTGCTATCGTTATATTTGCAAACCTAATTAACAACAAATTTGATCTAAAGATTGCAATACAACCCTATTATCCCGATTTAAGAGTTTAAATTAGACTATGAACTATGGTATTCAGTTATAAAATAACCATCCATAACAAACACAGAAGTGTACAATAATAATGCAACAACGTAATAATCAAAGACGCTACTAAAATTTATACTTCAAAGAAAAACATCGTTAAGTTAAATGAAACATAACTTACATAAAAAGACAATAAGTAGAATAAGTTCGTGCATAAGCGTTTCCTAGTGATTGGAGCAGCTCGGACAAGTTGAGCCACAGGTACCGGTACCGAGAGATCAATTTTGCTGAGCATTCTTCTTCCACGTCCTGAGAAAAAATACCTTAAGTCCGATACCAATAGCTGGTATTGGATCTTAGGTTACAAATTGAAAAATATATTACCCTGCGGAAGCATTCAGAAAGACTCTGCGAGGCGATCTTAATTCCTTTGCAGTTTATATACCATAGAGCGCAGTTCATGTTGATCATAATTATGATATGGTAATATGCTGTGGTATGACTCAGCAGAAACCCGTCCATCAGGATACAGAGGCTCAGCAGGAAACATACGGCAAGTAGCACGCAACCAACGCTAATAATGACGATAGTCGTCTGCAAGTTTGGGAACTTAAGGTTTTCACCGGTGACACGATAGTATCGCACCTACGAATATAAATAGCTGAGTTAGGACACGGTTGTGCGTTTTTTGATGAAAGGCTGACCAAAAGGTATGTTTTTTTTTGGTTGTCATCTGCAATCAGTCGTCAAACTATAAGCAGGCGAGTTGAGCGGAGCAGCACGGCCAATGCCTCGCTGTCTACTCAAAGCACGTGGTTTCTTTTTAGGTTCAACCACATTGGCTTTGTCGAGCAATCCAGAAGCAAGTGGATTGGGGTGAGGGGTAAGACCTTCAATATGTAGTTTCTTATAGCGCTCTATTTCTAAGGCTACGGTTGCAATGTTCATATACTCGTGTATCTCATCGTTCCGTGTGAAGAAGTGACATCTATTTAAAATTTTGGAACATCAAATTTCATCAAATTTTGGAATTTTGCAACATTATGGATTTTGGGTCATTTAATATCATATCAACAATAATTAGTACCTACATACCTACCCACTTGCTCTCAGTACATAAACTATGTACCTACCCTAAATAAATGTTAAGCTTGTTTTAAGTAGTCAACAACAATCAAAAGATTCCCAAATACCAACAGTACATAGGTAGATATTATTTTTAAAGTTCCTACTTGTCGCGTATGTTCTTATCGTGTCTCATAATATGCTTACCTGGAATTTCCCCCAGTTCGTTTTATAAATAGCCACTTGCTGAGCCACGCCCCAGCCTACAAATGGAATCCAGAAATGCGGAACAAGGAAAATAACGAAAAGAATAGCATAGATATAGTCGTCAAAGCGTCGAATAGATCGCAATATCATAATGCGTTGATATCCCACGATCAGAACTATCACCGTGGTTGCAATGTAGAAGCATACGGCATACATTGTAGCTGTTGACCTCCAGCTAAATGTTATGGTGCCTGAAATGGTATATAAAACGTTTATTGTCACTTTAATTTACAAAACATCGATAAACCCCTGAGCGTACGTACACATCTGACAAATGCACCGCTAGAGCGCTGCAAGCTCAGATTACAAAACAAGCTACAGGCATGCAGTTACTGCAACTATTGCTCAAATTTTCTTTTTACTCACAAAGAGTGCCTATCGTAAACAGGCTTATACGCCAGATGTTAGTAGATATTGAATAAAAGCTTTTTCCAGAGTAGTGTTAAATATATGAAAAAATAACGATCAATCGGTCATTTTCAAAGAGTTTTATTTGTGGAACTGGAAAAACTTCATAATTTTTTACCGACTTTAAAAAAGAAGGAGGTTGTCAATTCGGCTGTTTGGCGTTTCTGAAGGTGGTTGCCTTTTTTTTTACGGTTAAGTAAATATTTCCTGAAGGGTTGGCAGAGCTTTAGAGTTAGAATGCCCACATTTTGCATATTATGTTAAACTAGCATGTTATTATAATACATGGGATAGGCTACCCCTTAGTGGAGGCGAACATATAAAGAGACAAACAGTAACCGGTCGAGAAAATTAAATATTCTTTTCGTTCAAACCTGGCCGTGAGCGCGTGATAGGCATGACGGCGAGTGCTCGGAACATAACTAGCAGCAATTTGTGGTCTCTGTAGAACTGATCGTGGATCTCGCACGTGTCGCCATCTTGAGACGACAGCATGTCGCGTTGCTCCTGCTCCTAATGGTAGAACAATGAATACAGGCACTTAGATTTTGAAACAAAAGGCAGATAGACCGTGCGGTACACTGAGAGTGAAGCCAAAAGAGCAAATACAAATTCAAAAGGGAATACCTACAACGCGCTTCGTGCTGTACTGACACGAGTCAGTATAAGCACGCACCGCTGCATCGTTAAAAAAAAACAAATAAAAATTTTGTTTCATAATCCGAGACAGGCACCTATAAATGTTAAAAGTATTTCACTGTCATTGTCTGATTTCATACCATCGCTGGCTGAAAACCTTTCCCGAAACGTTCTGATGGCTCAACAAATTCCCGAAGCTGCTTGAAATCTCATTGGATACAGGAGTCATCCTGTCAGTTTCTGCCTTATTTCTGTAGACTTTCAACACCACAGATACGAGGTGGGCATCAAATACTTTTAGCCATTAAAAAAAATTGAGTGGACCTTTGAAGCGCTGCAGCGCGCATCAAAATGAAGATTTAAATTGACTATAGTCACTTACGTAGTCTCTTTGTGTTTTTTCGTACACTGTTTTATTTTGTTGCACATGTTTCATATCGTGATATAGCAAACTGTTGTTGATGCCTTCATCGAAAAGATGGTCTGGAATCATCATTGTTACCAAACTCGGTTACAAGTATTTACGAGCAGGATACCAGTTCAGTCCTAACCAAAATGTGAAGAAAATTAACGGTCTCATAACAAGCCATGGCATTATCGAATATAAAACAAACTATGTCAATATAATTAAATTTTAAAGTAAATGACTGCTTCGCTCTTTGCCTTCAATGGAGCGGTCAACCTCACAAGCCTAGCGTTACTGAATCGCAAGTCACATCGCAAGCTGAGCTGAGCTTACTACGAAGTTTAGCATATAGCCGGCTGTGCGAGCTACCTACTCAAAGCTATGCGAACTTATCAAAACTTTGTGAGCTTAATCTGTACCTACCTGCCTAGTAAGGCGTGACACACGCAGTGGTAAAGAAAGGAAAAAAAGACCGGTCTTGTTCGGTTTCTTTTTTCCTTTCTTTACCACTGCGTGTGCAATTAAAACAAGAAATAAACTTATTAGGGTATTTTACCAAAAAAATCTAATTAGTCCGTCAGTTAGATTATCGAAAAATATTGGATACGTATTTTTTGTTTTATCAAATCAATAAAAACAGACAAAGATAAAATGCATCAAAGACCATGACTGGGGGTTTGTGCCGTCACTTCGCCAGTAAAAGTGTACTGACATAGTGATGTCACACGAGTTTTCGACGCACTGTATCGTCTTCATTTTTTATTTACCTACGCGAAAAAAGAAAAAACACGGGTCCAATATTTTCTGGAAATCTAAGTATCTGACGGACTAATTAGATTTTTTTGGTAAAATACCCTATTACAAATGTAAAGTTTTCAGACTTTTCTCTGTATGTATTGTAAGTGTAAGACGATATTACTTGCCAAATTTCATAGTTCTAGGTCAACGGAAAGTACCCTATAAATTTTGATTACTAGGTAAGTACCTTAGAAGTGTCGAAATGTACGTTTTTTGCGACATAAACGGCCTTACGCCGTTTCATAGCTTCAAGGGACCGTGGACCTAAGTATATCTATGGTTTTAGGTAATTTCAACTCGATACCTTTACGCGGTTCCGAGATAAAGGGTCTTGACAGACAGATGGACAGACAGACAGGCAGATAGACGGACAACAAAGTGATCCTATAAGGGTTCCGTTTTTTCCTTTTGAGGTACGGAACCGTAAAAATGACACAACAAATATCGAGTAAAAAGAAGCTAGTTAGTCCGCATAGCTCTTTTAGCTTTCTGTATGTTGCAGTGTTACCGTCGCTTCTTAATAGTTCGGGTACCACCCCCTATGTCCACCCAGTTACCCACCTGTTCCAAGGTCTGTTATAAAATATTCATTAAACACTTTTCAATTGCTCTTAAAACACCAGCGGTAATGGATACGTTTGTTTGAACAAGTAATTAGGGTCAAATGGTCAGTTTACATTTCAAGGGAAGGTAATGTCGCTTTGCTGCGGAAGAAGGCAGGCAAAGTTGCGAGAACGGTAGAGGATTCGCACTAATTGTTGCAACTGATAATTTCATCTTTGTTAGATGCAAAGCGAAGTCGCAATGATGTTTAAATGCGAAATGCGCGAAATGTTCCTCGTTTCTTCCGACTCAACCTCGACGAACCTGATCGCAAGAATTAGACATTTTTAAAATCAATTAGGCCTTTGTCCCTTTGTTTTATGCTATTGGCACGGAAACTTACGCGTCCTTTTTGGTGAAAAAGTCATTACAATAGCTTGACTAGGCTTTGCGGAATCTGTGCTAGGCTAGAAAGCTGTCATTTTCTTTTTCTGATTTCGCTAAAAGTAGACCAAATTATTTTCATAAAATTTAACGGTAAATTTCTGGCTATTTGAAAAGATTCATTATATTGATTCCCTAGCTAGATGGACCAGGAAAGACTAGTGATGGGACAGACTCAGAAAGGTACCTAGCGCATTTATGAATCGAATCAAGTCTAATTTGTTTCTTTACATACATACTTGCTTGTATTACGTTGCATTCATAAAATTTATGTATTCTATCTATAACCACTTTGCCAGAAAATGTGACTCCATTTGCTAGATGATCATAAATCGAATGTAATAAATCGTTATTTACACATCAACGGTTATTTGCAAGTTTATCTTTGCCTTTATTTTTACTAAGTATTTTTGGTGTGGTAACATTTGAATCTGTTGCGTCAACAATGTCATCTTTTGTCAGTGTCACCCAAGAAGCTTATAGATAAAAGTGGAGGCAACACTCTAAATACCTAAGTGAAGCCAACTGTGGGCAGACGCTCTCTTTCTGAATGCATACATAAGATAAAGAAAACACATATCACTGTCTCGTTCGTATGTATGCATTTAGAAAGAGAGCATCAGCCCACAGTTCGTTTCAAGCTTTTGTTCTAAGTGTTGGCTCCATTTATACCTATATCTTCATGGTGTCACCTGTCACGTCACTGACGTCACAACAAACTAAAGCAATTGATTAAAAAATGAGTCATCTGGGATCTGGTTTATTATTTTATTTGTAATCGCAGTTTGTTTTGTATTTGTAAGATATTTCACAAGTTTTAATAAATAGTGGTTGTTATATTTTTATATTTATAGGTATAATATCTTTTATAATGGACTTTTTTTTTGGGAAACAACCAACTGTCAAAGGTTAGTGCTGAAAGTTTATATGTTCCCTTGTAGACCAAAAGCGTTAGATACGTACTTACGTAGTATTCCGGGTTATTCAGGGTGAAGTTAGAGTGTTTTAGTTGGCAAAATCACAGAAATAATTATTAGTGTATAATTTGTGTTTTTATTAGTTTATAAACCATTTACTTTTTAGACAACTATTATTTCAAACTACCGCTACACAGTTACAAACTAATAACTTTTGATCATCAAGGTACTTATTGCTACTACAAACACCATATCTATGACACAGTAGGACAATAAATAACTTATTTCAAACAGAGATTAATTAATAGAAGTAAGTAATCAAAGATTAATGTAATCTAAATTTATTTAAAATGTTGATGAGTAATACCATTTTAATTCTTAACTCAAAACAGGTTAGACTGGTAGATTAGGTGTGATGATGACTAAGTCAAGATGTAAAAGTTTATGTTGTTAGAACATAAACTTTGTTTTAGTAAAAGAATCTGAGAATAGGTTCAATATGGAACAGAATAGTTACATCATGTTTTGATTGTCGTAGGAGGTCTAATGATAGTAAATTGGCCAATTAGAAGCTAGGGACAGTGATCAAGATAAAAATGTTATAAAGTGCATTCTACTACGACAATATTTAGTTTCCAAGTAGGTTGCAGCTTGCAAACTTGCACATTATTTAATGATTTGTACATTATAATGAATGTGCAAATAATAAATCAACCAACATGATCTTTTAATTGTGTTTTTATTCAGAACAACAGAGGCAAAATGATCGTGAGCTACGCAAGGCCACCCGAGACTTGGAGAGAGATAAAGCGGCATTAGAAAGAGAAGAAAAAAAGCTTGTAAGTTCTATTTGAAATATTACATTCAAACAATTTTTTGAATGTAATATTGACGTGACTTTGACAAATTTTTGTTTACTTTACTGCTAAGTTTTAACTGCAGAACTTGTTAATGAATATGCATTTTGTAATTTTTTACTTACCAAAACTACTATATACAACAGCCGCTTTAAATCAGTGCCATTGTTTTTTTTAACACAAAAAGATTTTTATTTAAAATAACTTTAGTTAAGTACTGTCTTAATGGTTTACTAATTACTAATATTTTTATTTCCAGGAAAATGAGATTAAAAAGATGGCTAAAGAAGGAGACAATGAAGGTTGTAAAATATTAGCAAAACAACTAGTTCAGATGAGAAAGCAGAAAACTAGAATTCTTAATGCTAATAGTAAGGTAATTAATGCCATGAACAGGACTAGCATGTCCCAAGATAACCAGGATTTAGATAATAGAGAATTTCATGTTTATCACTAATATTAAAATTTTTGATAGTCCAAATTCTTATCAAATTAACACACATTTTTATTTTTGAAAACGAGTGTCTAAAAATACTTTCTAGAATGAACACTCAGGTGAACAGGTTTCTGATTAGTAATATTATCCTATTTAGTTAGCATCTGCATAGGTACATGCTATCTTTCTTCACAACCCTCAGAATGAGGAAATTGATTAACTTATTCTTTATTTAGAACCAAAGTCAAGTTAAATAAAATAATTTTCCTCACATTACAGATTTCAAGTGTACAAATACAAAATAAGGCAATGGGTGCAAACATAGCGATTGCAGGGGCAATGGGCACCACCGCTAAAACTATGGACACCATGAACAAAGTTATGAACCCACAACAAATTGCTAAAGACATGGAGGCCTTCAGACATGCTAACGCAAAGATGGATATGACAGACGAAATGAGTAAGTTGTTGTTAAAAAATTATGAAACAGATACTTGGACTCCTCTAAGGGGCATGGGTAGCTTACCCTACACAAACCCAGTGTCTGGCCTACTACTTTTTTCACATCCATGAGCAATGAAAATTGCTAATGGGTATAAAATTTGAGATTGTCTGATCTCAATCGTTTTAAAGTTACTTAAATTTCATTAGCACACATATACATAAATTTTTTGAATAAATTAAATTTGTAATACATGGTTACACGAGAACAATTCTCCCGAAAAACTGTTAACAATGGGCTGTGTAGGTACTCAGACATTAGGGTATTTTACTCTATATGAGAAAAAATCTATAAATATATTATTGAGGTAGTTTAGGCAAAAAGCAGTCGGAAAATGTTAATTTTAGTTCATAAAATAACAAAAGTGATTTTTAAATTCAATTCAAAGGTTTCAGGTTTTTAATCTGTTATCATTTTATAAAACACCGTGAAATAGTAGCCGCCATGTTATTACGCCTTTTATTATTTTCATAATCAACGTATTTTTTTAATGATTACAAAATATTATTTAAATTATTTTAAAATTATATTCAATTATCATGTATAATATTAGCGCATTTGAAACACCGCGAACTGACGTCATTTCCGCATAGCAATATGGCGTCCACTACGAGGCGTTTTTTTTTTTGCCGAAATTTGAAAATTAAAATTTTTGATTAATTTTTATGGCACCTATCGATTGCATTATATTAGATTGCATCATATTAGCACTACAGAATTTAATTGAAAGTTTTATAAAATGGGTGTAATACCCTATTATGATTAGGACTAGATTAAATTGTTAACAAAACATTTGTTTCTTTTACTAGTCCACCGTCAATGCGTTCTGGTAATCTCACAAATGTTTACTTAAAGTTTCAGAGACTCTTGACGACATCATGGGCGAGTCTGACGACGAAGAGGAGACTGAAGGAATTGTCAACAAGGTGCTTGATGAAATAGGCATTGAAATCAGTGGAAAGGTAAGAAATTGGATTTTCTTTAATAGTTTTGTTAGAAAAATAATAACTCGCAGCGTTGTGCCTCAGAAAGCATGTTTAGCCATCGATTTTGGGTGGATCTTTGGCAGTCGTTACGGATAGAGAAGCCTGAAAGTCTGACAACCAACATGAAAAGGGTTATAATTATATTGTATGTTGTGGATATTAGTAGCTCCATGTAAAAAGGTTGGGAACCCTTGATCTAGTCCAATATAGGCTATCGAATATCAGTACTGCACACAGACTCAATATTCTCATATTACCGGTTTTTATTTTATTTTTACAGATGGCAGGCGCCCCCTCCGTGGCTCGCAACAAACTTGGAGAATCAACCAAGGACGCCGACAAAGATCTTATGGATCAGCTAGCTAAGCTGAAGTCTTAGAACATTAAATAATTATAAAATATTAATATTTTACATCAAGCACTTGAAGTATAATCTCTGTTTATGAATTTATTTTCTTGTTTTATGCAGTGAATCATGTTGGTTTATTTAATTTTATCTTGTTGAATTTGGAAGGTGGATGATACCAATTAATAAGCGGTTTTTGTTATTTTCAATACGTGTAAAGAAGTGAAGTGTTATGATAATTAAATAATGTATTTTTTCTCAAAATAACAGAAGTTCTAGTTTATTGTTGTCGCTCGTGCATACGAAAGTATTCGAGTTTTATTTTCGGCAGTACTATACTAAAGTTATTTTGCGTACTACTTATAAAATAATATCAGTTTTTGCTTCAAAATATCACGTAGATGAATAAACTGCTTTCCATTAAAGTATTTACAAATATACTTAGAAATAGATAAGTAAAGGTCGTCTTAATTTCTCTAAATTAATATAGCGTCCGCCTTCACTGCTTTTGCACATATGCCGAAAACAGAAAACTTAAAAATTAGGTAATCGATTTTCGCCGTATGGACATACATATAAATAAATATATACAATAAGGAACTCACTTCTATGCAATAAATGAAACCTCAAGTAATGCTAGTCCACAGAAGTATAGCAAAATTAAAATGTTAAATTAAAAACCGAAAATTAAAAAAGTTTAATCGGTCCAGTAATTAGGTCAAACTCGACTTTTTGACCTAATTACTGGACCGATTTCGTTCATTTTTTGTATACCGTCAGAAAAGGCGATAATAAGTATGTCGTATAATTTATTGCATATATGTGGTCCCCATTCTGTATGATGCTGGTGAATCAGTTTTAAAAAGCAGCGGTTTTATTGAGAAGTTATTATACCGAAAAGAGGATGTCATTATGTAATTTAGAGATAAATTTTAAATTTAAAGTCTCATGCTTTCTTGAGTCTTCTAAAGAAAGTAAGTTTTCAAAATATAATATTCTTGATTCATGTCAAAATTCGAAATTAAACCCAATTCAAATGGTCGTAACCTTGATCCTCTGAAGCTGTTGGTAATCCAACCAACCAACCGATCAAATCACCAATCAGCATAAATACGCTTGACAATTTATTTTGCTTTTCGTTCCAGAAAATTAATATAAATCCCGTCTGATTACCACGTATTTAAGATTTATTTATTATACCAGTTTTAGAGAAGTTGAGATCAGAGAAGCTACAGTAACTTAAACTACAGAATACGTCCAATTTATTTATTAATGGCTGTTATTATGTTTTGTATAACTAACGTGAGTATAATGTGAAAATAAATACCCAACTGTGATATTTTTATATTATACACTACGGGAGAACGTACGTATTTTCATTTAAACTCCTGCTTCCCTTATTAGTTGGTAATTAGGTACCTATTAAATATCGGCTTAAAAAGAGCACAAAATAGACGATTTAACCCGCCAAAACAGGTGTGCTTTACCCCAGCAAAATAATGTCGAAAATGGTAATTTAAATGTTATAGGCAATTAGTTGTCCAGCTTCTGTAATTGTTGCGCACATTTTTAAATTTGTTGCGCATATAGATTTTGAGTTATTCCACAAAAACATTTCCTGCTGGGGGGGGTAACGTTACCGCAGCCAGACATTTTCTTTTATAATGGGAATATTGAAATAAATATTAGCCATATAATTAGTACCTAGTCTAGACGAGGTAAATGTTGCAACCTAGTGTTAGGACCTATTGAAGTGTTTTTATATTTAATTAAATAACCTTTGAATGGTGCATTATTTTTGTTTTTTTATTACCCAACTAATTCAAACTAATTCTTAAGAAGTCATGTAAAAAAGTTGATAAGAATCTGCTTATCCGTTTCAGAGATCCAGCAAAACCACAAACGTTACTCCAGCAAAATCTTGAATAACATCGCAGTCGAAGGAAGAACAAATACAAAATAAGTTGCAACATTTACCTCGTCTAGACTACCTACTAATTATATGGCTAATATTTTTTTCAATACTCCCATTATAATAGAAAATGTCTGGCTGCGGTAACGTTACCCCAGCAGGAAATGTTTTTGTGGAATAACTCAATATCTATATGTGCAACAAATTTAAAAATGTGCGCAACATTTACAGAAGCTGGACAACTAATTGCCTGTAACATTTAAATTACTATTTTCGACATTATTTTGCTGGGGTAACGCACACCCAAAACAGTACCTAGGTACTCGAGGATGCCTGAGAAACCGATTAATTAACATTTTACAACGACGTCGTTTAATATATTAAGATCAAAAAATCTGCTGTAGGTATACCTACGCTGCGCTCCTTTCGATGTGCGCTAACACTAAAACTTTTTCAAACAAGACTTATGGGAAACCAGTTATAACACATGAACTACCAATATCGCTCTTACTACTACGCAATAAAGGCACTGGCATTATAACCTAAATGCGTTTTCGTCGATCTGAGTTGACTGCTAAGTTCAGGCTAACATTGCGAGCTAAGCTGACAGCTCTTAGCTCCCGAAGACGCAGCGTCGTCTTTCGGTTCACACTGGAAACAACAGAGAGAGCAAAGCTAAGCGTACCAGCTAAACTTTGTAGAGTGGCGTAGGTAATCTTGATGACTCCGGGTAAGATGTCGCCCTTCTAATCCCACTTATCAGGCTGCACTAAAAGTATCGGGAATGGAATATTTCCACTGTTCCTGTCATATTAAAATCTTTTTAATTGAAAACTCCTTGGTATTAAAAATCGAATACCATTTATTTATTTAAAAAAACATTCTCGGTCTTGTCACAAGCTTTTGTCAAACTTGTTTAGTCGTTGAGAAAATGGAATTGACTCGAGAAAATTCAAGAGCGATGATTTATTATGACTTTCGAAGAGGTTTATCACAAAAACAGTGTGTTGACCATTGAGTTATATGTAAATAACTCAATGGTGTTGACCGGATGATTTCTGCATTTGGTGATGAAGCTCCATCCAAAACCACAATTTATCGCTGGTTTGCTGAATTTCAACGTGGACGTGTCAAGCCCAGTGATGATCCCCGTCAAGGTCGTCCAAAAACTGCAGTCACCCAAGAAAACGTTGATGCTGTGCATAAGCTGATTAAGGAAGATAGACATGTGATATACCGCGAAATTCAGACAACTTTAGACATTGGCATGAGTCAAATACAAATAATCTTGCATGAACATTTAGGTGTAAAAAAGTTGTTTTCCCGATGGATACCGCATTCGCTCTGTGAAAAGCAAAAAGCGGCTCGCGTTACTTGGTGCGTCAGAACTCTCGAAAGATTCCACGCAGGATCCTCAAATAGGTAGTAGGATTTAGCAGTACCTAGTCACAAAACAAATGTAAAAATAATCAGGGAATTTGTGGAAACAAAGGTGTTAAAAATTTTTTTTCAAAAAAATGAAAACCGCCTTCAAAAACTAAAAAGTAGTAGTATCACTTTTTAGTTTTTGAAGGCGGTTTTCTTTTTTTTTTTTTTACTTTTTATTTTTCACTTTTTAGTGTTGCCTTAAAGTCCACATCCATTACGAAACGGCGACACAGTTAAAAGAGATTGAAAATCTTCCAAAGATTGAAGAAATTAAAACGTCGTCTAAGTAATTTTTTTGGGAATTTGTTGATTTTCTTAAAAAGGGCTGTATCAATTTTAGTAAAATTCATATGGGACCATTTCGGAATAAACCTCTTTCGAACAAAAAAGAATTTTGTAAATCCGTCTATATATGACAGAGTTATGCCCGAACATACATAAAAAATATATATACATAAACATTCGAATTGATAACCTCCTCCTTTTTAAAGTCGTTTAAAAAACTACAGCCCTTAAAGTGCGGTCCCTCAATCCTCACAGACCATCAGCCAGATCTCGGAAAGTATCTGAAAATTTAAGATATTGTGACTACAGACATTTAGTAAAGTATTTGTAAAGATATTTACGGAATAACATACCAATAAACATCAAAAAAATAAATATACCTACCTAACGACTAAACTGTGGTCCCTCAGTCCACACATGAAAGATAAATAT
This sequence comes from Charanyca ferruginea, assembly GCA_947361185.1. Lineage (NCBI taxonomy): Eukaryota > Metazoa > Arthropoda > Insecta > Lepidoptera > Noctuidae > Charanyca > Charanyca ferruginea. The sequence continues at coordinate 11,366,276 of OX376070.1, forward strand.
TTTAGTGAACATTACCGAAACAAATGAATAAACTCTTTCTCTTTCTACGTAAAGTTTTCAAAATTGTAAAAAGAAATGGAAAAAAAATATCGACGCAATTTGAAGATAGCGATTATTGTAACAGGTCTGAGGGACCTATTATACATCCTCACCTCCGCTGACATATGTGCATGGTCTAGCTGCTAGATGAGAGGACTATCAGAAAGTTTAGTGTGCTTAACTATTAGTAGATAGTTTCTACTAAATAATAGGTATCTAAAATTGTGTATTTCTTACCTCTTTGCTGAGATAATATTATTTTTTTAATCCTATGAAAATGGATGCAGTTGTGTGACCACACAATGAAACAAAATGTAGACAGTACTATTATACTTCTTCTAATACAGCATTAGACAAAACGGAAACAAGGTTGTACGGTTAATTTAATGTTGTAATGCATGGCTAAGTGCATTTAATAAAAAAAATAGATCACAGAATTAACTAATCACTCATTATAATACTTTTATTTAAGTAAGTGACATTCGGATGTTGCTTACTAAATGTAAGAATATTGTTGTACTTTCAATCATTTTGGGATGTTGATCATCATAGCAAAAGAAACGCTCATTCATAAAACAGTGACATCGGTAACGGCCAAAACCGCATGAAATTAATTCTGGAATGAATTCGGATGCGCCTATTATTTTAAAGGTTTGGTTTATTACTGTTTTGGTAACAGGACAGGAACATTACTCAGGGAATTCTTTTCAGTGCCATTCAACTCGAATGATATTATATTGGAAATTCGTAATTTTAACTGTCGTCACTAGTGGTACAGTTTCTGTTTCCTTCATCGATGTTAATGGCCTCTTCTAAATACCTATACCTAAAAATTCAATAAAAAAAATATTTAAGGTAACCCGTACAGACGGTTTCTATGCGATTATACGCAAGAAAACCGCGTCGCTACTGAGGAGAGTGAGGGACAGTCAAAACAGCATCCTGAAAACTGTTGCAGAGAGCTTCGGCTCTCCAATTGTACAGCAGTTTGTGCGGAGGTTGATGTTTACTAACACTAGGTGATAAGTTTTTCTATGTTACTAACATTCTATGGATCCTTGTTGTCCGAATTAAAGTTTTATTATTATTATTATTATTATTAAAAATGCAATGTCTCTTTTAATTATGTTTGATTGGCAGGACGTATTTAAACACTTTTTTTGTGAAACTGACACTGAAAAAATACCTTAGAAGTATATGTTCAAATATGTATGTGATGTTACACTGGCAATCATAGGTTATATGGTTTCCTTTGTTGTCAAGTGTAATCCCACTTATTCTTAGTTTTCTGTTTTATTTATTCTCATAAAAACTATGCGTATGTAAAAACCACTGAACTAAAGTTGACATTAAACATAAATTAAAAATTGAGGGTAGTTTAATTTTATGTTACTTCAACTTTGCGTTCGGAAAGAGCTTGCTAATCAACTTAGTTGTTTATACTTACGAGTAGTTCAAATAATATGTGTAGGATCGTCAGGAGCGAGCGAGGAGGAGTGCCGAGCGGTATAGTACATCGTCAGGAGTATGGGCGTTCCCATTATCCCATTAGGGATAAACAAGACCTGTAAAAACAATTACACACTATTAGTAAAGAAAACACAATACCCATAACCACACCCATACCAACCAACCATACCCATATTTTTCTGCAAATAAATCTTTGACTTTGACTTTGAAATGGTAATCAGTAACAAGAATAAAGTAAGTTAAAGGTACAGCAACAATACAGTATTTCGAACAGACCATTAAGGTCCCACAGTTCGTACAGTGGCCAAACCACCCAATGATAAACGAACAAACCCTTAAGGTTAACAGTTCCTACAGCAGCCTAAGCCACCCAATGATCGACTGCCATACTTACGGAGTGCACGCTCTTTTATAAGGCGATGCCCCCCACCTTGCAACCTCTCCTTAACAAGTCTGCCCAATGACGCACGGAAGTGCGTCACGCGTTTACTTGATACAAAACACTAAAATGTGCTAAATCTAATAAGATTTAATTATAAAGTAATCAAATAACACAATAATAATTGTCATGAATAAACAATAGTGGTTTCATAAAGTAACTCGTTTTACATTCAAAGTAACGTGTCAACAATTGTTTTGAATAAAACCATCGATAACAATTTTATTATAGAAATAAACTAACCACAAATCAGTGTGCATACACAATAAATCATGTTTCGAATTAATAGACAATAATTGATAGTAAAATCACATAAATCAACGATAAGACACACAAATCATAACAAATTTAGTTAACACCCACTATTCTGATTAATAAACCGTCTCCGACATATATATTAATTTTAACATTACTATAGAACTATAACTACATAATCTTCCTTTATCTACCGAAATCACAGTTTTATGAAGGAGCGTTTCTTTTACTATGATTTAATATTTTAAAATTATTTTAATACAGACAAAAGTATATATAAGTGATTAGTTAATTTTGTAATCTACTTTTTTATTAAATGCACTTAGCCATGTAACATTAAATTAACCGTAAAACCTTGTTTTTGTTTCGTCTTATACTATTTTAAAAGAAATATAATAGTACTGTCTACATTTTGTTTTATTGTGTGGTCACACTACTCTATCTATTTTCATAGGATTAAAAAAATAATATTATCTCAGCTAAGAGGTAAGAAATACACAATTTTAGATACCTATTATTTAGTAGAAACTATTTACTAATAGTTAAGCACACTAGACTTTCTGATAGTCCTCTCGTCTAGTAGCTAGGCCATGTACATATGTCAGCGGAGGTGAGGATTGAGGGACCTGTTAAAATAATCGCTATCTTCAAATTGCGTCAATATTTTTTTTCCATTTCTTTTTACAATATGTTATAAGTCTCTTTTGAAAACTTTACGTAGAAAAAGAAAGATTTTATTAATTTGATTCGGTAATATTCACTAAAATATTTATCTTTCATATGTGGACTGAGGGACCACAGTTTAGTCGTTACATATTTTTTTTCTTTGATGTTTATTGGTCTGTGATTCCGTAAATATCTTTACAAATACTTTACTAAATGTCTGTAGTCACAATATCTTAAATTTTCAGATACTTTCCGAGATCTGGCTGATGGTCTGTGAGGATTGAGGGACCGCACTTTAAGGGCTGTAGTTTTTTAACACATTGTTTACAAATTCCCTGATTACTTTTACAATTGTTTCGTGACTATTACTAAATCCTACTATTTTTTATTTCGCAAAATGGCAGTGTGGTCCCTCAGTTCACACGCACATAATCCTTACGCGGCGTCTTAGGTGCGAACCCTGACAATTCTTCTAGCACTTAAAACTTTGGTTAGATGGTATTATAGCTAGGGTCATATGAGCTTAGCTAAGCTAGCGGCGTGATCGCAGCGCTTTAGTTAAGATAGGTGGTATTACAGACTTAACTTGAGTACAAATCTCGTATGACATAGATTCAAAAAACATTTTTTAGTTTGAAAATTGTTGGGTAGTACCTAAGTATAATGTAATATTATATCTAGTTGTGGCTCGTGACTAAGTAAAAGCCATATGTATTGATCGGTCATGCTTCGTTTGCCGCTGTGGGTTATGGTTGGCGGCCGGCCCTACCATAGGGCGAACGGAGCGGCCGCTCCAGGCGCGAAGTCTCATGGGGTGCCTCAGTCTTTGTAATAATACCTAAAGTGGCTTGCCCAAGTACGGTTCGGCCCGTGAACCCATCTTCCCAGAGACAGTGGGATCAGCCGCTCTGCAGGTTGGTACGGAATAAACTTATTAATACGTCCACCAATTCTGCTGAGCGTGCCCGCTTGCTGGCTGTGGGTGAGTGGGAGTCAAGCCTCTGGCTTCAGGCATTGCCGTCACCTAACATAGGTACTACGCTCGGTGACTACATTTCAGCTCGCTACATGCCTACGTCTGGGCGCTCCTTGCGGGGCCCCGCATCGCTGTCAGTGTGGTGAAGTTGTCGACTGCCTCGGACACCATGGCAGGTCGGATAGCTCGGCACGCCAGCATTAATGACATCATCCGTCGTGCTCTTGCCTCCGACAGCGAGCCAAGCTGTGTTAGAACCTAATGGCTTTTCACGTGACGATGGTAAGATACCAGATGGAATGACCATAATGCCGTGGAAGTTGGGTAGACCTTTGGTATGGGATGCAACTTGTGTCGACGCCCTTGCGCTATGCCCTTCCTAGCACGTCGTGTTGTGCTGGGGCGGCTGCTGCAGGTGCCGAAAACCTCAAACGGCGTAAATATAACAACCTTCTTGGAAGTTATATGTTTGAGCCGTTTGGGGTTGAAACACTAGGGCCATGGGATCCGAGTGCTCACCTTGTTTTTAGAGACATTTGTAAGCGGCTGGTCGACTCTTCACGCTTTTTTTAGGCCAAAGAATTAGCATTGCCATTCAACGTGGTAATGCTGCTAGCCTTTTGGGTACTTGTCCCATTGTGAGCGATGCGGACGAGTTTTTTTGATGCCCTGTGAGCCCTCCATTGTACATTGTTTATTAATTTATTTTTAAGCTTTGTACATATTTAATTCTTTTATTTATCAAATGAATTCCTTTATCAAATGAATTATACTGTTTCCAATAATAATAATAAATATTTATTGCTTATAGGGTATTGGTAGTTACATAGGTACATAATTAGCAGCGTTGGTTACAAGAAATCTTAGTATATAAAATTAATACCAAATTCAAATAAAAATAAATAAAAAATAATAATATAAAAGTAATAGTAAAAATTAGATAGTTTTATGTAAGACGTGATTGAATATGTGAGAGTGTGTGATGTTTGAAATTTTATTATGGCATAGTTGGGGTAGCCAAAAGTTGCACAGTTTAAGCGCAGTTTAAGCAAGCTTAAGCTAATTGAAACGGACCTGTGGTCGACTCTGGCAGAAGATAAGCTTTCTGATCTAGCCATGCTGTAATTTAAAAATAATAAGTATAGCTCAGACATTATCGTATGAGATCATACAAAAATTTTGCAAACGCAAAAGTGCGTAAGCAGCAATTTAATTAAAAATTGTTGTTGTTAAGTTGTTATGACTCATATATAATTTTGTGGTTGATGATGACGATTTGTTATCTTAAGATGTTGTCGAGATCTACCCAGTTCCATGCTTGCACGTGCACGCACAACTTTATATACTTATTAGGCGCAAGCAAGGAGGGCGCCATCTCCCCGATGACGCTATAACTTTCCTACAGAAGAGCAATAGGGCTACTAGCTCGTTGAGAAAATACAAAAATAAACAGCCATCATTCCTTCCTCGCTGTTGATGCCCATCGCGTCGGCCCCGTACGTCTCCACGACTCCCCGACCCTTGCTTGTGCCAGCCCCCGCTGCATCTGTAGCTTTAAATTCGTCCCTAAATAATCGAGGTCCGATCCAGCCTGTCCCTTTGCTGCCCTGTCCCAACGACCGACGCTCTAAGCCGAGGCCCGTACCCCTCAGAGGGTGCCTTTTTCGTGTAGTCGCTATAAGTTTTTTGCCCTGGCTGGAGGCCTTAAATTCACTTTTAAGGCACCACAGGAGAGCAGGCTAAGCAGCCGATAACCTCCTAGCTTGACCTGACCACTCGCTCTATCCTAAAACTTGCCTCGGGCACATTGGTTGGGTGGATGACCATGGATGGGCGACCACTTCATATCCGAGACCTCTGTTCCGTGTCTCAGAAAGCACATAAAAGCTATTGGTCCCGGCTGTCATTCGTAAATCTTTGACAGTCGCTATGGGTAGTCAGAAACTAGAGTCTGACAACCAGTCTTGAGCAGAGACATGGCGAAGAATCATCGCTACCTATATGATTGAATTTCCACGGTCTCGAACCTCTGCCTCGACAGCGCTTTGATTCCGTATTTATTGTGGGAATTGCCAGACTGTGGAATTCACTGCCCGCCTCTCTATTCCCTGATAAGTATAATCTGGGTATCTACAAGGCACGAGTGAACCGGTTCATCCTAGGCAAGCGTGTTCCACCTTAGGCCGCATCATCACTTAAGACCAGGTGAATGGCGGTCAAACACAAGCCTATTAGAATATTACTAATATTATATTATAACTACCTATTAAAGGTGAAAAAAAGTTCACTTTTATCCTGCGCATAGTCCTCAAAAGTTCGTAGACCTACAGGGTAGCCTATTCGCTACGCGGCGAGCTACGGCGTAGCACTCATTGCGCTACGCTCATGATCTCAACTTCGGATCATTTAGAAAGCTTTCGTTTTTAGATTAATCACGGTTTTAGTTCTTCTTTCAGTCTATCTACATTTCTAATATACGATTTATTTACTTATGAGGTACGTAGGTAAATACGTTATATACACGACCACATAAAATACCTAACAAATACCTAGGCTGAATATATATCATGCAACACTTTGTATCCGAAGCTAAAACGCAAGAGGAAATAATTTCTCATATTTAACATAGTTGTCAACCCGTCTTGTATATTATACTAAGTAAAGACGAATAGATGCAATTAGGCACTCTATCTTCGATCGTCGTGTCGTGCGTCTTACTCTTAACATGCTTGAAGTCTAGGACTATAATTATGTTGTTGGCTGGTATTCTAATTATGCAATGGAATGCATTTATCTGATATGTCCTGCTATTTTAATTTATTTATTGCTATAAGGGCTTGTGGCTAAGTAAATGCTGAGCAGTTTGATTGTCGCGGTCGGTCCGAGACCCCTCAGTGTCTCGGAAAGCCCGTAAACCCATTCCCCCCATCCCCCATGTCCCGGCTGTCATTAGTAGATCTTTGACAATCGTTATGAATAGTAGTCAGGAGCCAGAAAGTCTTACCAAGGGGTGTTATCCAGTAACTGGATTGTGGGGGTCAGATAGGCAGTCGCTCCATGTAAAACACAGGTGTTTAGCTGCATCCGAATTGACTGGAAGCCGACCCCATGATGATTAATAATTGATATCATTATTTGAACCGGAACCGGAAGACACAGCGTTGGTAGGCCTCCCACCAGATGGACCGACGACATCGTTAAGGTGGCAGGTAACCGGTGGCAGGTTTTCGCTCGTTGTGACGTTCTATGGGGAAGGCTTTTGTCCAGCAGTGGACGTCTTCCGGCTGATGATGATTATTATTTGTACACCATCAAATTACAGGACATAGAGACCATAATAATGTTCACAAATAATTTTAATTAAACAAATAACTATAATACATAAATAAATTGAAGTATCGCCTTTGATTCAGATATCATAGATTCATGAATCCTAAATGATTTCCACGAACTAACTTACGAGTTAAAGTTGGCTCAAAATTATGTTAATTAATAGGTTTCTACGGTATATATTCCACAGTTTGGAAGCAAGCGTTTCAAGTTAAAGAGTAACAGTCCAAACCGCATTTCTAGTTCGGTTGATTTTCACAGAAGTTATAGATATAGGTATCCTGTGGGGCTCACAAATCGATTCAAGTTTAAAAGGCACCCATTCAAACTAATACGATATCTCGTGGTAATAGAAGAAACTATGGTGTTTTAGTCGGTAAGAGTTCTACTTAACCCTCTGTTATCCCCAGACAGAGGGTTTCCATGAGGATTTCCACAAGAAAAAGACAGGTCCATGCATATACCTACATACTTACTGCGTTTAAGTTTTACTTGTCATACGAATATTGTCGTGGCTACCAATTGGTTTAAGCTGATAAAAACCATGCAGCCATAATGATTGGCACGGTCTTAGGAGAAAAACTGTTCCCTCCCGTCTTCCCTTCCGATCCTTAGAAAATTAAGTTTAAGTTTATGAAAGCAGGTAGTAAAATGTGTAATTGTAAAAGGGTGATGCGATAATATGACATGGGTTTCGGAAGAAAGTAGGCTAAGTTGGGTTATCTCTTTATTTTTATTATGATAAAGAGCACCTTCACCACCTGTGACAAACAATAACTGAATTTGAATTTGTAAATCGACACGACTATTAAATTAATACCAAATTGGCATTCAGACGAATGAGCTATGATATTAACTGTAGCCCGTCTCATTATGTCGTATGTTGTAATATCAAAATGTAACTCATCGCTACTCAAGAATGCTGTCAACTAAGTACTTAATAGTACATAAGTAGTTGATAGGTTACAATTAACTTGAACCTTTGTTTCCACCCCAAAAATATACCTCAAACAAAATCCCTGAGGATCGAAACATCCTGCTATTCAAAACCAACAGGGTTCGACCGTGGGTTCGACAAATATCGCATTTCAGTAAATTTTTGGCAAGAAATAGAAAGCTCCAGTAACTTGTAAACTTGTAAACGCTCAAACGTCCTATTAGTGTCATGCCGTGTGGTTGCGAAGCCGGCCAACTGACGGAATATCAATGAATAGGTACATTTACATTTCTACCTTTGTGATGTGGCCTTTACTTACATAATATTTTTGGCTGTTCGATGGTCTGTGGTTTTCTCGTAGTTAACTTGACTAGACAAATGCTTGAGGATAGCTATTATCTACAGTTTGAAACCAAAATAATTAGATGCAAACCGTGAATTATTCAATCTAACAATCTGCACGTATACTTACATAAATAACTACCGTTAACATTTTGTACTCCAGACATATTATTATCATTTTAGTTATCAGTACCAAGTAGGAACATTTTATTCCAAAATAAACCAATGCGTTTTCAATCATTTTTAGGGTTCCGTACCTAAAAAGGAAAAATGGAACCCTTATAGGATCACTTTGTTGTCCGTCTGTCTGTCCGTCTGTCTGTCTGTCTAGTGTCTGTCTGTCAAGACTCTTTGTCTCGGGAACGCGTGGAGATATTGAATTGAAATTAAAACCATATAGGTACTTAGGCCCACGGTCCCTTGAAGCTGTAAAAATAACAAACTTCTAAGTTAGCGTGAAAAGAAGATACGGCCGAGTATGTCGCAAAAAGCGTACATTTCGATACTCTCAAGGGAATCAAAATTTATAGGGTACTTTCCGTTGACCTAGAACTATAAAATTTGGTAAGTCATATCGTCTCATACTGTAAATACAGGGAAAAGTCTGAAAACTATACATTTGTAATTAAATCATAAAATTTTATTTTTTATTTATAACGAGTTTTTGTCCGCGATGAGGTCCGTGTGAATGTGGGTTATCGCGGATGCAGACGAAGTCCCGGATTCAAAAGCATCATGTGCTTTCCCAGGGTTCAAGCTAGTTTCATCGTGGAAGCGTAACAGACAGAGTTACTTTCTCATTTATAATATTAGTATGGATGTGTTCCTACAAATTTGTACGGAACCCTCGGTGAGCGAGTCCGACTCGCACTTGTCCGGTTTTTTTTTATTATAACACGACATAAATGACGAACGTAATATATAATATTCTTAGAAAATGTTTCTAGAACAATATAATGCCATTCATAGGATTACTGATTTCACATATGACGGTCGGGATGGCTTCCAATTCAAGGTTGTTCACTGCGCGATGGAGCGAGCTAGCTATGCTTGGAGTTTCTGCTGGATTCGAAATTCAATTACCGAATAAAGAATAGAAGTGACCGCTATCTTTCAGAGTTAGCAAGCTGGACGGCCAACCTGGTGAAGATCATGGGAAACCACTGGTTGATAATATTAAATTACAGGAACGGTCGCTGTAGTGAAACATGGGGGAGCCCTATATGTAGCAGTCAACATCTTTCGTTTGCATGTTGATGATGATAACACACAGGATAAATTATTATTTATTTCATTAACCATCACTTGGTCGCCTTTACAACACGACACTGTTTGGGAAGACGACACTGTTTACCATTAATAATAATATTTATATTACGAAAACCCTACGGTGTATAATTTCCATAAAGTGCTCTTTGACCATTTTTTACCAAATTGTTAACAGGATCTCCATCTGTAACATATTTCTATTGCATTTTAAATTTTGCTGTCAAGTATACTCCGTTCACAATAAGATTAGACATATACACAAACCTTTTTTACAGTCCGTTCAACCGATTTATGGCAACTGCAAAAAAATAGTTGTTGTTGTAACCACTTTTTTGCCTCTAATGTCATTCTTAAGCCTACGGAATAGAAGTCAAAATCGGTTGAAGGGACTGTAAAAAAGGTTTGTGTAAATGTCTAATCTTATTGTGTGAACGGAGTATAGTTTTTGGGAACTCATCATCTGCCTAGCCTTTTCCCAACTATGTTAGGTTGGTTTCCACTCTAACCGGATGCAGCTGAATACTAGACTAGTAATTTACATGGAGCACACAACACAATGTCATGCTCACTTAAATATCTCGCTGATGGTGGCGCGTGTGTTGGATTATTTGGCTCCCTTCAAAATGGTTGAGTTGAATGGTGCTGATCCACGCGACATGTTCGTGAACGGGCGCTGTCAGTAGAGATTGGTCAACTCTTAACTGCCATGGATCTTCATTCTTTTTTTATGTTTTGTATTGTTCTTTACCTGCATTGTTTCCATATATAGAAGCAACAAGTATAATGTAACTAATATTTTGTAAAAACTTGATTTAAAAGAGTGTCCGTGGAGTTTCTTGCTCGTTCTTCTCCATAAAGACCTACCTACGTTTTGGAACGAGCAGTTCCAAAACGTTTCTGACTAACTGACCGACTCCTTGACAGTTTAAAAGTGACTTTGAAAAGCTCTACAACCTGTCTCATCTGCCTAACTGATCTACAGTTGGTGGGTAACACGATACCCCTTGGTACTAGTTGTCAGATTTTCTAGCTTTTGACTTAGACTGTCAAAGATGAGAAGATAACCGGGACCAAAGGCTTTACGTGCTTTCCGAGGCACGGAGGGGTGTCGGTATGAAATGGATGGTCACCCATCCGCTGACCGACCGCGGCAAGCGTAGCTTAATCATCATGACCGGTCGATCCATAAGGCTTTAACTTAGCCATCAACTCCTCCAATTAATTTTTTGATAACTGTACTCTCAAAAATTACCTGACTGCATTAGAGTAGGAAGGTCTTTTATGGGGGCAGGTACCTACTCACTTACATACAAGGATCACTAGTGTCCATAAGTTCAATTTAAAAGACATAGATGAACGTAATAATGTCACGTATTGTTATATAGCACAAGCAATAAAATATTGCCTGTCATATCATTTTTAATGCTTTTTATTTTGCGTCACGTTTCCTTATATGGCCTTGTTCGTATATTTTTTTACTGGAGTTCAGTTTCAGTGTAATACTCTATCGAAGTTTTATAGGTAAGCATAATATCTTCTCTACAAAATATAAGGTATCAACTCTACTTAAAATAACTTTAGAGAAAACTGGCCCACCAACGCTCATTTATCTTTTAAAATATTTCTTTTTGGAATTTCAGCTACTTATTAATAATAAGGGGCGAATCCCTGCTGGAGGCAAACACGTTGTTTATTTCTATACATTTCCTCTCAACAGTGAGGCTTGTTTGTTTGTCTATTGTTATACTCCTTAAACATTAAAATTAGGAAACAAAACATAAAACTACGGACATGTTATGATTTATAAAGCACACTTGTTTGTCCTTCTTGTAAGATGACGATAATTAATCGAATATTAGCGTGTACTTAGGAGACGTTCCATTGATATCGGTATTATTAAGCGAGTAGATGTTTGAGGGCGGATGGGCCGCCGCACCCGGGCCGGATGGCGAGCCTCGGATGTCGCCCACAATCTACTCGGAGATGTTGTGACAGCCACAATGGGGATTCATTAATCAACTTTTCCAATTTTCAACGAATCTATCTCTGTTATCAATATTAAGTTTAGAGGAAAAACCCCGCTCAACCGAATTTTAATATAGGTACTTAAATTTATCAGAAGCCTCGTAGGTTTTTTGAAGAAAGCCGACGAGTATGTTGACACTGTAAACACATCGTACAAGTAATTTAAAAAATTAAGGACTTCAACAAAATAATATATCTCTGTTTTTACCTACTGGAATTACTTGGCTGTGGTTTTCACTGAATCTTATACACACAGGCCAACATAGAACCTCCTCCTTTTTTGAAGACGATTAAAAAGCAAAGGTCACTTACAAGAAACGACATCTTCTTGACCTATGAAGCTGAAATTTGGCTGGTAGCACACAGCAGCTGAGAGCGGATTTGACTTTAACTTCGCCGCGGACGCAGCCGTTGACAAAAAGCTAGTAGTTGGATAAAAAAACATATAAATTTACTGATTGGATTAAGCTACGGTCCGTATGTATGCAATGCTGGCTCGCCGCGCGCCTGCTAATTCTACTCAATGCAAAGGTGTAGTAGACGAACGAAGAAACTTACAAAATCAAAATATAAGTAAGTAGGTTAAAAAACCAGGTCAAGACTGCGTTGGTCTAGCGCTTGTTAGCGCTACTAATTTAAGCAAGTGATCTTGGGTTTATTTCCCTGAGTCATATACACATCAAAGAAAGTTTGCGATCACTTTGAAAAATCGAAATCTTTTTTGTTACGGTAGATCGATTATTTGGCATTCGATATCGTAGTAGCATAGTATACCAAGATTATATTATGACTTCTTCTTCTTTTTAGATTCTTTCTTTAAAAATATAGGTTTAGAATATAAAACAATAAAACAGTTCAATTGTTTTTCCATATAAAAAGGCTTTCAGTCCTAGTTTACGCTCATTCAGAAATTTGATTTAGTGAATTTTAAGGGATTATTTTAAATCCCTTAAAATTCACTTTCACACTTTTTCGCGGAAAGTTGTGATTGAAAAAATAGCAAGCAAAAATAAAAGCAAGAATAGTAACTTTAAGGGAAGAACGATACACCACGAGAGAAATAGCACGCAGAGTTGCTATATCCCAATCCTGTGTCTTGACCACGTTGCAGAGGTACCACGGAATGGGTAATTTAGCTGACCGACCCCGCAGTGGTCACGCAACTGTTTTGACTGCTGCCCAAAAGCGCTATATTAGATTGCTGGTAGCCCGTGACCCAACAATCAACGCTACTAAAATAAAAGCAGAAGTTCGGGCCGCCGCCGCTGGGCTTGAAGTTAGCACTCAGACCGTTCGGAATTGCTTGCACCAAGCTGGATTACGAGCACGGAGGTTTTGGCGAGCTCCTCTGAATTTCCGGCAACGTCTACCGTCAACGTCGGCACGGAGATTGCAGTGGACTAGGCTTCTATTGTAGATTCTAGTAGCTAAGGCATCAGACCATTCCGAGTACACCATGGGCACCAATTTGTACTGGTCAATGATAATGCGCCCGCCCATCGAGCTTAACTAGTCAATGCTGCTCTCCAAAAAATACGACACCACAAATTTAGATTGGCCTGCCGGCTCGCCTGACTTAAACCCAATAGAGCACGCATGAGATGCCCTTAAGCGAGCTGTTTGGAACCGTCAGCCACGTCCCCAGACAGTGCCAGAGCTCAGGGAAGCCGCTATTCAAGAATGGGACAGGTTAATATATAATGGGTACTTATTTTATATTTAGTTTAGAAATTCCTCAGTTTAATCTCAAAATCTGATATTGTATCTAATTCATGACCATAGCTTCGCCTCTTATTACATGATGAGATTTAAACATTATGACCCCGTATGTTCAAATCTTAAAATCATAAAAAAAGAGAAAGACATACCTACATATCACTAATCATTGAGCAAAAATTTATTGCTCGGTAACAACTTTTATTATTGGTGTGAAAAATCTCTGTTTATATAAACAGCCACACAGTCAGTACATCGTGCGCTAATATGCGAATGTACATTAACACGATGTAAATTATGCTTAAGGATGCATGTAACAGTACAGGGGTACTATTACCTCTGCCTAACCCTACAAATAATATAGGCGTAACGGTAGGTATATGAATTTAAGACTACGTACATAGTATAACAAAGATAATTTCAATAATAACTTCTAACATCGACATTTTCTACTAAAATATTCCTGCGTGTATTTAGAAAAATAATACTTAATGGTAAAATAAAATACGCAATTAATAAAAAAGAGGTTTATTACATGATACTTATGAGAAGCGGTGGGTACAGTGATACAGTCAATCGGTCCTCACTTGAACTACGGAAACCGTCCCTACTACAACTCCATGGCAAATTGATACCACTAAGTAATGTGCGGTTGACTGTACTTGTTCCGCATCACGTCATCGTTTTCACGCGTAAACGTTCAATTTTCACTTGTTTCCGCATGGTAAAACATACCTACTTGTGTTTGTATCACTTACCTACCTAGGCACTTAGTTTTTTACCACGTGTCTGTTATATGAAACTCATATGAAGCCCCTCATACATAAATATTTACTGAAACAAAAGACGCTCTCCCTTTTTGCATATTCAGATGAGTTGCTTGTAGCAGCTAAAGCAAAGTGCAAAGCACCTTCTACATGCTTGGCGGTTCTTTCTTGTCTTACTTACAATGTCTCTCGACCCCCAAATCCGTAGATTTAGCTTATAAAACAATCCCTATATGGCTCATGGGCTGGTGACGGTCTTACTTTGTATGAAATAAAATACCATTACCTATTGGTATACTACACCCTCTAAGAAACAACAATGAGTGTGTATCGGTAAATCATGGTAAACAGTAAAAATAATAATAATAAAAAAGATAAACCAACGAAATACGGATATAAACTCATTGTTCTATGATATCCAATTGAATGTGTATTTGATTAAATACATTGGATTGGCATAAATTGAATTGAGATTTTTATTGAAATGGCCTGTGGCATTTGCCTACCGATATTTACTAGCTACAACATACAAAGGTGTTCTAAATAAAACAAACAAAAACATTTATTTGGTTTTTGCAGATTGTTGTTTCTGGCAATGAATTGGAAATGTTGTGATTGCTGTTTTAACGAAATTAAATCTGTTGGAATTATATATTATTATTTATTTATTTTTAATTATATATCACGTAACTTTTGCTTCTAGGTATGATTAGGGATCTTATAAATGGAACAAACAAAAAGTAATATGTCTGTTTAACAGCTCCTTGAACAACAAAAAGAAGAACAGTTGGTCAGTTGAATCCAGCTCGGGAGTACTGCTAACTTAGTATTGACGCAATATGTGACATCACTCGGTAGCAATCTCGGCGAGGTTTGTATCACGAGTATCGCACTTCATTGAGCGTCAAGTGCGGTTATTAACTGTCGAGAGCACTCTAGATAATGAAATTGCCTCAAAACGCATACATTCGTCATGAAATGTTATCTGACCTTAATTTTATTGATTGTGTCGCTACCGGCAACAGTGATCCAAAGCACTTTATCAAAACTATTGATACACCTACGGACTCACTCGAATGAAATGCCTACATATTTACTTAAAACCTTTTAAAAGCATTAAAACAAAGAGTGCTATATCATAACCTTTTATCGAATAAAAAGTCAGAAATGTGATGATTTATGATGATTTTATAGAGAAAAATAATTTTTAACCGACTTCAAAAAATGAGGAGGTTCTATGTTCGTCGACTGCATGCATGTTCATCGATTTCTCCCCATTTGAAGACCGATTCTCAAATTTTTTTTTTTATTTGATAGAATATACTCCTGAGGTGTTCCCATATAATTTTTATCGAAATTGATTCAGCACTAATTTTTTGCTTTCTATCGATATTGGAAAATAAAGCAAAAAATTATACATAGATGATGTTTAAGCTTCTCCAATCTTGTATTTTCAATCTCTGTTTTGACTGTGTTGCCGTTTCTTAATGAATTTGCGTGATAAGGAGGTTCTAAAAAGCGAAAAATAAGAAGCTTTTTATACAAAAAAGCCAGCCTTTAAAAACTAAAAAGTTATAAATACTTTTGCATAGAACACACATGACTTTAGTTATGGAAGTCGGTGGCAATACAAAACAAAACAACAAACAAAACAAAACCACCGACTTCCGAAACTAAAGTCATGTGTGTTTTGTGCTAAAGTTATTTATCACTTTTAAGTTTTTGAAGGGGGTTGTCTTTTTCGTAAAAAAGTTTTTTTTAAATAATGCATTTATAAGAACAAATTGTAAACACTGTTCACGAACTTAACCTTCATCATATTGATATCGGCTGTGATATCGGTGAAAATTACATTTATATAAAAATAGGCTCTTGCCAGATGCTGGCGCCATATAATAATTGCTTTCATAAAAAAACCCGATTGATATATGGTTCATACGCACGCTCTAATAACAACGTTCCATAATTTATCCAGTAAAATGATCCGAACTGATGTTTTAAATCGTAATAAGATCCTGTTATTAAATTAGAACTCTTACGTAGATGAAACATAAAATTACTTATTTATCTTTTGTTGCTTTTCTTCGTTCACACAACATAACCCCACTCAGAGTATTATAGTAAAAACCTTTTTTATATCTGCTTATTTAATTAATTGAACTCCACGCTACCCTATCCGTATCTTTATCACGGCAGTGCTTAATTAATAAGTAAAGTTCATTCTTATCGTCCGCGGATTTTCATTTTGTGATTTTTTACCAGAATACGAACAATTTTTATATAATTTATTTGCATACCTACCTACTTTCACAAGAAAGAACAAGACCCAGAATTAACAAGCAACTGTAATCAAGTGCATTCAAGTATGTGCATTAACGAAACAACGTTTAGGTATTTGCTTGCCTATTATATATACCCAGTATGGTGCCGGTGCCGTGTGGTGCCGGCGAATAGCACCACCCCATTTCTACGCTTGGGTGTCGTAGAAGGCGGCAGAGGGATATTGACCAGAGGATGGCCAGCAGCGTCCTTCTTAGTACAGACAGCGTCATCAAATGCTTACCCATCCCTCCACGCATTAAAATTTCTTCGGATGGTTAGCAGTTGACGCTGTCTGTACTATAACACCTACTGTGATCGCCAACATGAATCAGCCAAGCATGGCGATTAGGGCTGAACCCCCCTTAGGGGAGACCTATGCTTAGTAGTGGGCGTCTAAAGGTTGACATGATGATGGTAGATTTGAATTCGACCTTTGCATTATTTCATGTTTACGTGTCATGGTGCCCTGTGCTGGTACTAAAACTGTGAACAACAATACAGAAGTAATCAAATGCCAATCGGAATGGTGCGTAAAACGCGGAGTTCTGGCAAACGCGCTAGGTATGTCCCCCAGTCATGCGCTCTACGAAGAATCATTAGGTGTCAAACAGACGAGTAGCACTTTGTTGTCGACAGGGCCAACTTCAGCTGTCGACCGAGGCAACCGCTGCAGTATTCGACACGCCGACTGCTGGCAACATTTCGACAGCATTGTTGTAGCACGCCGCGAGCGTTATTATAGTAAGGAAGACAGACAGTAACAAAATTAATTTCGAGGAAGAAACACGAGGAACAAAAAATACGAAATGGTTTATTTTAGGTCGGATTTGGACTCAACAATGGCTTATGTTTAACGAACCTCCAGATCTACTAAATGATCACCAATAATAGTAAATAAAATAAAACCAAAAATAGTAAATGGTCACCAAAATGGTGTTTCCTAAAGTATTGTAGAAATGTATGAGTTTGGCTGTAAAAAGCGATTTTATTCTGGCAGGGGGTCACAGTTCTAACCTAACCTAACCATGTCGGATCCGCCCCAGGGGGGTCAAAAAGATTTTGGTTATTTTGCACACTAAGATTTGGTGACCATTTAGTACATTTGGTATAATTTAGTATATTTTTTTGGTAAGGGAGCTTAAGATCCTAAAGTATTTTTTGGTGATCATTATATTTTCATCCCACCATCTCGGAAAGAGTATTTTTAATCTTCAATATCTGAGTGGAAAAGCCGTTTTTATTCTCTAGAGGATAAAGTAAATTTATCTTCAATATCTGAGTGGAAAAGCCGTTTTTATTCTCTAGAGGATAAAGTAAATTGAATTTAGAACATCGTGTGCACTAAGTTTGTGAATTAAAAAAAAACATTAAACCTATTTACTGCTACCTCTATGGTGCCGAATATATCATACAACTTTTTTTTAATTTGTTAAAAACTCAGACTTTGTAAACGTTTTTTTTTTGCATTTAGTCATTTCCTCGCTGAGGTGGAATGAAAAGTTACGTGTTGCACTCGAGTGCAAAGATTTTTCACCTCGTGCTCTTTTGATTCCCTCGCTAACGCTCAGGATTCTAATTTTGAATCACTCGCTGCGCTCGTGATTCAATTTTAGAATCCTTCGCTTGCTCGGTCATCAAAATTGAACACGCGGTTAAAAAGCAACTTTGCACTCTTGTATAACAAATAACTATTATACCCCTCAACAATTATTACTCGTGTGAACGCTTGGTCTCAATATTTGAACAAAGCAACGCGCGCGCTTCGTTCATACTGTAGCTATCGCCATTGGTCGGCGTTTGCTATCCACGTGTCGACGGCAAACGCAGGCCCAATGCCAGCAGCTGCAGTTTGTCTGTTAACAACAAAGTGTTGCTCGTCTGTACGAGGGCTTACACATAGCGTTCATCAGGCGCCAAGCGTCAATTAAGAGGCCGGACACACCGTGATGTAAATATTAAAGAAAAATATACCCACGGCTGTTAATAAAGATGAGGCGTCCGTGACTCGCATACATTCGGACACTCAAAGACTTGCAAATGTTTACAAAATAACCGCAAGTGACCGACGTCGGCGTGAAATATGAAAATTTTCACACGAAGTGCCACTTAATTTTATACGTGAGAGATTAGGGGCCCCGCAGAAATGATAAACAAAGACGTTATGAAAATAACAACATGCAATTGCTAAGAAGAAGAAGATTATTATTGATATTATTGAGATATTGATTTAAATTATGAAGAAGTAGTACCTAACATATAAATAAAAGTATGCCTAGAGCCTACTGGGAATTGTTTGATATTGTTCACCTTTTAGAAAAAGTGAAACTATACCAGTATTTCGTTGAAACAGGGTATAAAATTGTGTGCAGCAATTCTAGCAATAAGAATACCTAGCAGGTAGGTATGTGTGCTATCTACCTATGGTTTGAATAGCATCGAAATCGGTCAATGCACACAATCACACGATATTTTAAATTACAGTACGTAAACATTTTTACCAAAATTGAGAAAAATGTGGCTACAACCTATCTAATTTTATTCCTGAAACAGAAACAAAGAAAAAGCGTGAAAACCGCCCATTTAAGTAGTTCCATTTAAAACAATGTATGATTGCTTTCCTTGAAACTTAAAAGGAAATGGATGCCAGACCACTATAAAGCTTCTAGGACATCATTTCCTGTCATTACTTTCTAAACAATACCACCTTTTTTCTATCTTACTTTTCTTTGATCGCCAACAAAAAAAGCAGTTGAAAATATTTATCTAAATAAATTAAAAATAATTCTTATATATGTCCTTTACAAAGGCAACATTTTAAACTCGCCTTAAAAATCATAAGGGAAAATCTATCCTGGGTAAACCTCTTTCTTGGTCAGCCTTTTAAAGCATCAAGTTTCTAGAGGTTCTATAACACAAGAGAAACTGTTTGTTACGACCATATTAGGATGGGTTATTATTTTAAAGGGAAACGTTTGACGTTAAAAAAGACGCCTATTTTTTTAACCATTTCTAAAACTAAAATAAGACAAGGTCCAATATTGCTAAGCGTACAAAACATTGTTGAAAGACGACATTTAACGGCGCTCATATTAATATAACTTTACGGGTATTACATATTATATTAAATTATGCATAGAGTTAAACGCTCTCCTACATAATATTCACGTGACAGAGTAGATCAACCATTATTGATAGGATTTTCATATTTTTTTACTGAAACTACGGACAGTTAATGTAAAGAACAACTATAAGTGATGAGGCATCAAAAAAAGAATATAAACGTATAATCTAAATGTTCTTAAAATGTTGCTGTAATGTCATCAATTTGTTCATTAGACTTGGAACACAAACATTTATTTCATGAAACAAGATTTTGTTAGTAATTTTATGGTGATTTAGTAAGACCGGCCAATGAAACCATAATTTTGTTAACCTTCATCGATCATCAGATAGTGTTCCAAAAGCTGGTTATAATAACTTATATTACTTTACCTATAGCATTACAATTAAGACAGGACATACATTTAATATTCCATCTGTCGGTTTGAATCTTCGTAGACTTCGTCCGTGAGACATTCTAAAACATTTTTTTTTCCAAACTTTCAAGTACTCCGCACAAATAAAAATCATTAGAACTTCTGAATAACTAAGTTAATTTGATTTTTTGAAGTATAAATCATCTTCGGTATTAGTGAAATACCTACGGGTACCCAATCAAAACCATGCCTCAATTAAAAAAATAAGTCAAGAAACTTCTGAAGTCATAATCCGTGCCATAATTTAAAAAATTGAGGGATTAAGGCCCGATTTCACCACCAAACACTATTTTTGTCAACCGTTTGAGATTGACAGAAGCTGATAGCGTTTTAACAAGTCTTTAATAAGCACTACCTATACTTTTTAACCGACTTCAAAAAGGAGGAGGTTCTCAATTCGATTGGCATTTTTTTAATGTACAGCACATGTTTTTATGTACACCGATTACGCTGAGACACTGATTAACTAATAGTTCCTTTGGCTGAGATTTATAATCCGATTTACGTGATTCTTCTTTAGAGTTTGATGCGGAATAGTTGCCATTTGGTCCCATAAAAATTTAACATAGTTTGGCCAAGTAGTTTTCATTTTACGTTTTTTTTATTATTATTATTTTTTTATATGTTTGACAACGCATAACTTTTTTTCAGTGTAATCCGATTTCGATGATTCTTTGTTTATTTGATAGTTTATAATAATAATAATAATAATAATATGTGGGGACATTTTCACACACGGCCATCTGACCCCAAACTAGGGAGACCCTGTACTATGGGTGTCAGACAGCTGATATACATACACAAATACATATTTTTTTTTGTAAATACATACATATATAGATAAACAACACCCAGACACAAGGCAAACACAAGTGCTCATCACACAAATGTTTACCCTGGGCAGGAATCGAACCCGCAACACGCTGCGCAGCAGTCGATCGCTCAGCCACTGCGCCAACCGTGTCGTATACCTCAAAACTGATGCCATATAAATTATTCCTGCCCTAAGGGTAGAAAATTAAGGGATGACTGTCTTTTTTTGGTGTCACCGTTTCGTAATTAATTTGTATGATATTAAGAAGTAGGCACCAAAAAGCGAAAAAAAAAATTACAAAAAAGACTCACCGCCTTTAAAAAGTAAAAAAAATAGTTTCAATTAGCACGTCGTTGGCAATACAAAACAACAAGGAAAACCAAAGCTTGCGAATTGAAAGTTATTTTTTACTTTTTGCTAAAAAAATTTAGCCTACTATTTAAAATCGCAAGAAGAATAATAAATAAGCTAAAAAAATTGGTCACGCCTGCGTGTGATAATCCACATGATAGTAAAAACGCCCCAATGGTATTTGTGTAGTGCAAGCAGGCCTTACAACATACATAAGTGGAGTACCTACATCTAAGCACCGTTTACAGGTTAAGCAAACTCTCGGTTAATTAACTCGAAAGCGAGCATACGGTCTACGGAAACACTAGTCAGAATTTAATACATGCGTTAAGTACTACAACACAGTATGTACCTATATAAGTTTAATACATAAAAAAAAAGAATATCTTATTTTTATACAGTCGTTGACTTACTCATGTGACATGTGCTCAAATGAATACCTAGATTCCATACTTTTTCTTTAATTAGATAATGTGCCAATTGAATTTAACCTACCTTCTGTAGAATAAAGGCCTTGCTCAAGTTCCTCTGGTAGGTACCTACTCTTTTCCTGCGTGTTCTTGAACCGGCCCTGCGGTAGGTACTCTCCAGTTCATTTCACTAATGTTAACAGTGCGGTCCGGTACCTATTGTTTTGGAGTATTTTGTAATCCCTCGTATCTTATAATAGAGTAGGAAAAGACACACTTGAAATTACATTTGGTTAATTTGTTTGTCCAACAAAAAAAGATAGAGGTGTGTGTGTGGCTGTATAATGACTTACTTTTATGACTGACTTACATTCATGTTACAATAAACTACCTCCCTGTATTATTCAATTGTGTTGTTAAGTCTTAAATAAAACGCTCAATACTCGTATGCAGCCGAGTATATTCATCACTGATACTGATAAAAATGCTTGGTTGGATGCAACTCCACATCCACAAGGGTTCATAGACTAATTATTATTGATCAGCATGTGTAACTATTGTTGGAGCTGCTGAAGATTTAGATCTACATTTCTTTGCATTGTATAAACCCAATCTGTTTGTGTTATATAATTTTGCATTGCACATAGATATCTACTTGTGAGCATTATGCAATTTAAAGATACCATTTACGAGGGGAACATCCAAATATTCCGAAATATTTTAATCCGAATTTCAATATTCCGATTTTCAAAAGTCCGAATTTCATAATACCTGAGAATTATAATCTCTATTATTTAAAATCACGAAAGTTATTTTACCGAATGTCGTAAATCCGATTTGTTTCATATGTTCGAAGAATCAAATGCTCGATGGGTTCTCGGTCCGAAAAACGACATTCCGAATTTCAATACTTCGAATAAACTGTTAAAATTAGGATTCTGATTCAATTCAGCTACGCATGTATATATATATATTCAAAATGGTGTCCCCTTGTTTCGCAGACAGAAATTTCATAGAATTTCGTTTCCCAGAAAATGTTTCATATATATTTAGTTCTTGTATTTTTATTTCAATATGTTGTGCTACAAAAGTAAATGACAGAAACATATTGCTGCGATACTCCGACTCCACGTAGTCTTGTCTGCCCTACTCCTAGAGTGTAACTTAAATCCGCATAGGCGCGGAGGGGCGAGGCGCCCCGCGAGCTGAAGAGCAGGTGGTTTTAACGCCCCCAGTAAGCCGAAGCTGCGGTGGTGAGCGTGAATACCATCTGCGACGATAAGCTCGCGTGGTACCGCCGGAGCCCCGCAAAGCCGGAGCCGTGACAGAAACCATGCCTGCTGCATGTTGCATGCATGATGCATGCTCGCTTGCATGATGCATGCTTACTTGCATGATGCATGCTTCCTTGCATGCTGCATGGTTGCCAGCAAGCTCGCGCGTAGGTTTGTTTAGAACTGAGATTCTCGTTCTTGGTAATAAGTTTTATGTCAAATAAACAATATAGGGGTAAAGAATATTTGATTTGTTATTGTATGATATTATTATTCTAACATTTTAATAATCGTAATTCGTATTTTTGATGTTTCGAATTTTTATTAAGTATGTCGGACTTTTTGTTATTCGATCTTTTGAAACTCGGTATTTTGAGAAAAGTAATTATAAACGTTCGGAATTTTGAAATTTTAGAATTATAAAAATAGGATAAATGGTAAATCGGAGTTCTTATATTAGGAACTAGCTTCTGCCCGCGACTTCGTACGCGGATCCTGCTGCTTATACCAGCGACAACGGGGTCGGCAAAATCGAAGATCTGAAACGTCTGATGTCGAATTCTAAGAGTCCGGGGACGGAAAAACAACGGGATGCGCGAGATGATTCGAGACGTTCAAAAAGTACAATTTTGAATTATACCTCCGATGGCGGAATATGTGGCGTAGTCAATCATAGGAGTATACGTAAATGAACTCCGTTCCTTACCAACCCAAGGAAGGTCGCCATGACCTACGGCTATATGTTGAGACACATCCGATTCTTCATATGATATCGACATTCTGTTCAGAGAATGTCGAAGTCGATCAGAATTCAAACGTTCGTTGCGCTCTTCTTCTGTCTCTTCATGCCGTACTCCAGCAATTATTTTTCTCTCACTTTCTAACTGATTATAAATATTTTGTTGTATGCGTGTTCGGGACAGTCTATACTATAATATTATAAAGATGAAGTTTGTTTGTTTGTTTGGTTGAACGCGCTAATCTCAGGATCTACTGGTTCGAATTAAAAAAATATTTTTGTGTTGGATAGTCCATTTACCGAGGAAGGCTATAGGCCAATGCGAAGCTGGGTCGGGTCGCTAGTGTATGATAATCTCGATCAGCAGTTAGTCGTGCATCACGTTCATCATTCGGTTCAAAAGACCTGTTAGTAGATGTGCGAATACGCTGAGAATTCAAGCGTGATTATGTATCGGTAAACGTTTCCGATTCGCGAGACAATGCATGTCGCTCACGATCAGCGGACAGTCGCGCATCACGTTCCGCAGCAGATGTGTAGATACGCTGAGAACTCAAGCGCAATTCTCTATTCGTGAACGTCTCCGACTCGCGAGACAATGACGATCAGTCACGATCAGCTGTCAGTCGCGCATCATACTCTTCACTGGTCTCTAGAGACCTGGATGTAGATGCGTAAATACGCTGAGAAGCAGGCGTGCTTCGCGATCTGAAGAGGTTTCCACGGAGCGAGTTGCAGCCTGATGTTCTCGAACAGCATCAAGTCTCTCCTGACGCTCTTCGGTAGATTCTTGGGATCTTATGATTCTCAATCTTTTAGCTCCTTTGGAACATTGGGAAAGATTTGACCTCTTTCTAGGCATGGTTATAGTTATATTGTAAAGAAGATACCTGATCAATTAAAATCTAAGTGACTGCTCCCCTGCGTTACCGGGTAGGCTACCGTGTCACGAAGATAAATGGAAAAGGAAATTAAACACCCAAATAACATAAGCCCAAAGCATATTTATTCGATAAAATAAAAAAATAAATGGGAATTTTGGCCAGTAGAGTGACCATCGTCATCAAAAATCAGTCCTAAACTGTTACCGCCGTGTCACCGCGTGGAGGTACTCCCAGCTTATGTTATTTTATAAGATACAGTGAAATTAGTGATAGCTTTGATTTTGACATCAGATGTTTCTGATCTTTGATTTTTATAAGTCAACAGGAAATGCCCATCAGATCGAACAACTTTTGCTAAGACGTCATTCCTATATGTGTCATGGTGTAGCTTGGAGTTCCACATCAGGTGTTCCAGATCTTCAAATTTATTCTCTCAGCAGAAAATGCTCATCACGTGGAACAATTTTTGCTATGGTACCATTTTTGTATCTCTTATAGTTTAGCTGATCTGTTGCGGTTCTGTATCAGGTGTTCAAGTTTCCAAGATAAATTATAGCCTATATGTTGTTCAGACTTAATACCTATACAACAAAAGAAAAATCATTCAAATCCGCCCCGTAGTTCCGAAGCGTTAGCGTGTACAAACAAACAGAAAAACAGACAGAATTTTTTTTTTGGATTCGTGCTCTATTACTGTTCCTAAACCCCCCTCAATTATTTTTTTTTTTAATATATTCAATGTACAGACACAGTTTTGTTACTGTTTTATTATATGTATAGATTTTGAACCTCGAAATTCGGTATTTATGAAAATCGGTATTTTGAAATTCGTATTTCTGACTTTCAGAATAAAGTTTTTCGTATTTATGTAGTGTACCCATTTACGAGGTATGCCTTTCATTTCTTGTCGAAAGGTTTTTAAGTATCTTTTAAAGTGGTGTCAAAATCATATTGAACAAGCTATTAAAGCGATGTCGCGTGGGAAGTCTCCTGGCCATGACGGCATCAGCATCGAACATTTCAAACACGCAGGCCCTCACCTGCCAAGAGTGCTCGCGATGTTCTATACCCTATGTATAGGACATTCGTACTTACCTCATGCACTTATGAAAACTGTGGTGGTGCCAATTGTGAAAAATAAGACTGGGGATATTGCTGATAAATCCAACTACAGGCCGATTTCTCTTGCCACTACGGAAGCGAAAGTCTCCACGAAGACAGCCATCCTGTGTGTGAAGTAAACTATCAAGTACTACACAGAGAGACGAACACCCGTTTATGCATGTTTTCTCGATTTATCGAGGGCATTAGACCTGGCTAATTATGATATCCTGTGGCAAAAATTTGAAGATATATCTCTGCCAGCAGAACTCAGCAGAATCTTTAAATTTTGGTATCGTGACCAGGTCAATGTAGTGCGATGGTCGAATGCATTTTCAGAGCCGTACAGGTTGGAATGTGGGGTGAGGCAGGGGGGACTATCACCCGTGTCGGCTGCCATATTGATGATGCATGTCTCAATAATATCAGTTACGCAGACGACATGGTGCTGTTGAGTGCTTCTGTATGTGGCCTTTCTAAACTATTGGGCATCTGTGAAAAGTACGCTTACAACCACGGCTTGATTTATAATGTAAAGAAAAGCGAATGCATGGTCTTTCAGGCTAGAGGAAAATGTCCGACAACAATACCTGTCATTAAACTGTGTGGAACACCCTTGAAGAGGGTGGAACATTTTAAATACCTTGGACATATGATGACCTCGGATCTGAAAGACGATGCAGACATAGAGCGAGAACGCAGGGCGTTGTCTGTAAGGGCGAATATGATTGCCTGCAGGTTTGCTCGTTGTACAACCGAAGTAAAAACAACTTTGTTCAAAGCATTTTGTACATCTTTCGACACGAGCAGCCTGTGGGTCTCGTACACGCGCGGGCAGTACAACGCCCTGCGCGTGCAGTATAATAATGAGTTCAGGGGGCTGATGGGGCTGCCCCGATTCTGCAGCGCGTCAGGGATGTTCGCCGAGTCGCAAGTAGACTGTTTCTATTCTACTATGCGAAAGCGGTGCACATTCCTGGTGCGCAGGGTTCGGGCTAGCTCCAATAGCATCCTGAGGGCATTCGCGCTGAGGTTCGATTGCCAGTACCTGAACCATTGCTGTATGGTTCACTTACTGAGCAATCGAAATCAGTAGGTAACATGTGTGTATTTTAATTATATTTTTTGTTTTATTTAATTGTTTTGAATACCAGAAACATCTGGTATTATTATAAATGTGTGTGGCTATGATACTTTGTTGGTCAAATTAAAAAAAAAATGACTTAAATGTGACGTGACGTATGAGTATGTCATAATCACTTAAATATCTCTCTGATGGTGGTGCATACTGTCAGCATGTGTTGGGTCATTTGGTTTCCTTCAAAATGATAGAGCTAAATGGGGCCGATACGTGCGTCATGTTTGTGAACGGGCGCCATCGGTTAGGACTGGTCATCACTTAGCTGCCTCGGTTATTTTAAATTTATTTTGAATTGTTTATTATATTTTTCTCTAGACCTCTTTTAACGTGCAAGACTTGTTACATTGTTCTCACGTTGTACCCATAGATTCAACATGAATGATGTAGGTAACCTAAAATTTTAAATATATTATTGATTTTAATATTGTTCATGGAGTTTGTTGCTCGTTCTTCTCCATAGAAACCTACAGTTTGGAACGTGCAACTAGCTTCACCTTTCTGACTTACTAACTCATTGACAATTCATATAAACCATTTACAGGTATGTATGTATGTACCTGTAAATGGTTTATGAAAGAAGTGGTTTTGAGTTTTTACCCGACTGCGCCAGTAGGAGGGTTATTGAGGTTTGTTTTTTTTTTGGTTTCATATGTTATTTAGAATAACTCACCAATAATCAATATTCTATACGCAGTCGATGGTGGCCGGCTAAGAAGCTAAACAAAGTTATAGTAACTGCGTGGAACTGTTACCAATAGTCCCGTAAACTTACCCTTTGGTAAAATGTTTCACACGCTACTAAATTCAATTCTCTTTGAACTTTAACTTCAGTTGCCTCTGCAGACGCGTTGCCTGCCTGCCTAATGTGTGTAATGTGTACTTACGTAGAAAAGTATCTAAAAATACCTTTTTCAAGAAATAAAACATGATCTAAACGAATTGTTGATGTTGTAATTGTTAACATAGGTACATTTACAAATTTTCTTTTTACTTCATAAACCAATATGTCCTTGTACAGCTATGCCAGTATTTGCTAGGGCATTCGACAAGAAAAAAAAAAACTTTCTCGATCCATTTTTTATTATTGTAGAGTTTATGCTCATCTTAATGTATTAGTATTATAAGATGTTGAACAAACGAAGAGTTAGCATAGCTGAATTTTGAATCAAACAAAAACACAAAAATTTGGGCCGTCTACAACGGTAAGAATGTGTTGAATCCCTGCTGGGCACAAACAATCATGTTGTTTATTTACATATTTCCTTCATAAAAGAGGCTTATTATGTTGTCTAATGTTTCTTGTAATAAACAGAGTTGGTAAGTACATAGACTTTATCATATGAAGACCAGTTACAGTTGTTTTCCTGTAAATAAAAAGAGCATTGACAACCAGTTCCCAAAAACGTAATAGGCACTTGAAACTCAACCAATTTGTATGTTGTCGTGAAAGTAAGCACAATAAATAAGAAATGGCGGGCCAAAATGAGTAACATAAATAAAAATTAGTCTTCAGTAGCTGCGCGCCGAATTTCTGGAAGATATAGTCCTTTTCGCTGCAATGGGAAGTGACAGGCCGACGGTATGCTACAAATAAGAGGACGGGAACACTTCCACAAGACCTCTAAACTGAACGACATGCTAACCTCTTTCATTTAGAAATCACACTGAAAATAGGAAAAATAACATAGCTACATTGTTCACAGACTACTGTAACTTTGTACTAATTATACTCCATTTTATAAATAAATATATTAAAAATCGGCTTTTATCATGCTAACATTGAAGGAACGATAGCCAGACCACGGAACAGATAAATAGAGTATTATGACAATATTTGTCTAATGTTATAATGAATGGACTATAGTAGGTACCTACGCACCCATACTAACATACATAACGTATCAACTCAGTTATTGACTAATGTAAAAATAAACGACAAAACCCTCGAAATTAAAGTTAACTTTGTAGACACGGAATACCAAGTACTTACATCAGAATCCAGTATGAAGACTCGTTTTTCCTAAATTCAATTTTGCCTTGTTTCATACTAATAGCCTTAAATAACTACATGTCTTTACTTTTGTGGTTACATATTCCTTCGCCCTATAATTATAAGCATAAGCAAAGATGACGTGTCAATCCGGAAAATGGTTATTAATTATAGAACTGGAAATTGGAATAACCACGAAATGAGTAATGCATGATAGTAATGTTTGTATTACATAATTACCTCCATCAAAAGTACAAACAAAATTATTTTTAATCGAAACTAGGTTATTTCATTAGTCACTTAACTGAACAACATAAACAAAAGTAAAGGAAAAGCTATTGTCAGATAACACAGCATCATCATCCAAAGATCGACTTAACCCACTGTTGGGTATAGACCTCTATTATTATGTGGAAAACCAAACGACCAGCTACCGGTAGGTAATCATCTGTAAAAGTGTATTTGTAAAGGAAAATAGCTAAATAGTGAATAATACAGTACAATAATAGTTTATTGTACTGTATTGTTCACTATTTGGTTATTTTCCATGTCTGTTCCAGTCTCATCCAATCATCCAACTTCTAACCACGATGTAAAGAATATTGCCTGCCCATCGCATTGCCTTACGGGCGACACTTCTCCCAGATGCGACGAAACTTTTAAAATGCCTAAATAATTTTATTTCGACAAAGTTGCGTTTATTATCGTTTTTCCTTGTTTTTATGAGACCAAAAACCTTATGAAAAATCACAATCTCAATCAAGTTTTAATAGCATTTAGGATATTCTTTGCATTGTGGTGCTAAAGCACTAAGTATAGTAAATGATCTATACTATACATGTTCATTTCATTTCATTTGTGTTCAATTATTCAATATTAAACTCTAATAAAGTTGGTTTCACTGGTGAGATCCGCTAACAAGAAAAAAACTTTTCAAGATTTCTGCGTACCTAATGTTTGCACGAAGCACCTTTAAGTGATTCTGATTACCCGTAACTTCTTAATTGATGGTTTTATTGGAAACTACTTAAATGGTCTGTACTTTAGAAAAAGTGTATTGAATTCTTTCGAGTTGAGTTAGAGTTTAAATTCTTTTTTTGCCAGTTCCATAATGAATTGTAAATTCAACAGTTGAGGACAACAATGAAGAACTCAGATTATTATTATTATTCTCATTGTAAATTTAATTATTTCTATTTATGTAACGAGTAGGTATCAATTATACATGAACAGAAAATGAAAACGATACATTTTCACATAAACATACAAAAACGATCTAATTGTAAATAAATAAAACCAAGGCGGGACTATGAAATGCATATTCGGACTTTAAATAGTAATTTGTGGAAAAAGATAGACAGTTATTGCAGGAGGCAGCACCGCCCGCCCGCCCATCCCAGCGGTCCGCCCAAGCACACGCACAGGATATATATAAGGCGCCGGCGAGCTTCAGCGGCATAACGCAACACAACCACCGGCAACCACGATCTCTCCACTCCCCAACCAGTCGAACACAGGTTAGTACAACTTTACACATATTTTATTTATATTTTTTTATTGGAACAAAAAGCTTTTCTAGTAAAAAATAATGATATTTCTTTCCGTTTAAATATTTTTTTTTAGTTTTACTTTACAAACAATTTAGAGTTCTTTATAAAGTCTTCATGTCACATAATATATTTATATTCTATAGTATTTTTCAACTAACATAATAATGTTTTGTCTTACACTTTATGACAGAAAAGTTTCTATACGTAAAAAAAGTTTTAAAGGAACTTTTAATAAACTTAACACATACTCATGAACTTCATAAGGAAACCCTAAGGAAGGAAGGTTCCTGATAGGGAATAAGGCAGGTATATAGCTGCACGAAAACTAACCCAATGACGCTTACTATGAGTTATATATTGAACAATTCAGTAGTTGCAGTAATGCAGGAACAATTTAATTCCATACGGTATATTCCACTGAATCTTTCTGCGTCGCTCAACTTAACTTCCGTTTAAATGGACCTCATATCCGGTGGTTAATGGCTATAGTTTCATTTTATTTTTATTCATAATGGTCACTGCATCTCTTATTATGTGAAGGCGTGTGTTTTATCGCATGGAGATAATTAAACTGGTTCTAAAACCACTTCCTTTCTAAATTCTACCCTGTTTGCTTATTGCTGTTTAAGTTACTTTTGTACGGAACCTTTTAACATATTCCCTTAAATAGATGTTGTCGCTGTTTAAAGTTATGACATATTAAACATAAAAAAATGTTTGGTAACTATAACTTAATCATAACTATTTCGCTTAAAGGGCTTTCGCTTTGTAAGGATAAAATAAGCCAATTAATAGAATTCTCAAGTATTATTTATTTCAAATAATTATAGTAAAATGTATAACATAAGTACTTTCAAAGATAACAATATAATACCCTTGGCTTTTAAATCAATAAGAGTCAGAAAGGTATTTCTGACTAACTTAGCTATCGTACCTATATTTTATTTTTCCACCTTGTACTTGGTTCCGTTAAAAGCTTGTTAAGGACTCGTAGCTAGTCAAAGACGTGTTTTCTTTCGTTTTACTCAACACTGTCCTGAGTACTTACTCTTCTTTCAAAGATATGGAATACCCATACAAAGGACGATTCTTAATTAAAATACGTACCGAACATCGGACGGTACGGACTTTTCATCTAATTCCTTCACATCTCAATGTATTTCAACATTTGCTTTCTCTCCGTATAACGTTTATAGTTAAATTATCGTGACTCACCTCACCTATATTTCCGTTTATTCTCATTCGGTTACTATTACATAGTAATAGACATAATAATTGCCTCTTATCTCTAAAATATCGGCCTAGTCTTAATGTAAACTCATTAAAATTTATACGACTTTCAAAAGTCATGTTAATGCCATTGTTAGTCGAAAGCCTTGTCTTGAATTATCTATGCATTTTTAATGTTCCACTTTGTTCCTTCATTTCAATCTTTACAGTGGCAATTTTTAGTGAAAACATAAAAAAGGGTGCTAGAAATGGCATTTTCACAAATTTTATCCCGATAAGACACTTACATGTCTAAAAATAAATCATAGTGATTTCTATTTGTATGTTTATGCTCATTATTCTATATTTAGATTAATAATGGGTTCACCCCAATCAACTGTTTGATTACTTGCACGTGTAACATTTTCCCACAACCCAGTTCTAAGGAAACTCGAATAAAACTCAAGACGAATTAAATAAAAGACAGTATGATTGATTCTTACTCTTTTCATGACCTCTATTGATCATAAAAATGAAAATATAGTACCTGCCGAGTAATAACATCTTATTTTTAATGTACGCCTATATTTTCCGTACATCGACCAATAAACACAAGTTATTATACCTGACATCTTTTCGTCTTTTTTACTGTCAAAGAGACCCTTATTTCAAATAATGACGTAATTATATCCATTTTTTTATAAGCACATAAACTCGACAATCAACACAAAGTTCAGTCAAGTCTGCTAGTGCGTTGATGTCTTTATAATTACGTTACAGAGACGACACTATTTTACAGATAATTTTAAGTAAAACATTTTTTACAAAAATAACAATGTTAAAATTAAAAACACCCAGCAAAAAAACAAATAATATATAATTAACAGAATATACAATTTTCGTATTAAGTACTTATATTCGTTACTTTTTCCTGCTTTAATTAAGTAACAACGTAATTTAAATTAAGCGCTCACCTCAATTATACGTTGACGGAAAAAGAGGAGAAAAACTGTATTATAATAACATGAGATCGTTCTGCGTGAATGTAATCTAATGAAACGTAATGGATTCAAACCGTGCTGTTTATTACTGCGAACCTACGTGTAGTAAACCATGACTGAATGCATTATTGCATTTCATAATGTGACGTCACAGCTTGGTGTTATTATCCAGTCATATAACCATCTCGTTCTCGTGACATTCACATCTCAGTATCCCTACACAATATTTCTTAAAAAATATTTTCAAGTTTCAACATTAGAATCATAATTAACCCCCGACCACAGAATACTTAATAGTACTACCCGACGCAAAAACGGCGGGGTGTTATAAGTTTGACGTGCCTGTCCGTGGCATCGTAGCTCCCGAACGGATGAACCGATTTTGGATTTGTTTTTTTTGTTTGATAGGTGAATTAGTCGGGAGTGTCCTTAGCTATGTTTGATGAAAATCGGCCCAAGATGGCCAGCGGCGCCACTAAATGTCGGTTTACATATTTTTTCACAACT
Source organism: Charanyca ferruginea (assembly GCA_947361185.1). Taxonomy (NCBI): domain Eukaryota; kingdom Metazoa; phylum Arthropoda; class Insecta; order Lepidoptera; family Noctuidae; genus Charanyca; species Charanyca ferruginea. The sequence goes on from OX376070.1 coordinate 11,399,336, forward strand.
CCCTCAATATGGGTACCAAATACGGGTACGGGTATAATAATTATTTTTTAGTTTCACCTCTCTCTGTTTTTTTCTTCCTCTTACTTAGGTCTTAAGTTAATTTAAAAGATGCACAAAATGTAATACTAAACTTTACCTAATGAGTAGGTACATATTATATCAACATAATGATAACTCATATTAATAATATAGCAATTTCATTGAACAATAGTTAGAACAACACAAATTCCATTTTCTATAATTATGTTTTTCATCATTGTATTATTATGGACACGTTAACTCTCTGCGAGCTGACACAATAGTTGAACAATCGTCGTGAATTAAATATTAGGCACAGGATAGTTATTATTATCATCATCATTATTGTAATTGTTCTGCCCTTATACTTTTTATTTGGGTTCAGGGCAGTACCTACGTCCTTTTTTCATTCACCTCTTTTAGCCGTTTATTTTAGTAGGTACGTAATTTTTAGCCAAATCATCTTCTACGCAGTGCATCTACCATAACATTGGTCAAAGTGTTAATTTATAATATGTCGGTTCAGCTCTGTGCAATGATGCGAGGTGCCAGCGGAGCGCTGGCTGTGGCCGTCGCCGCGCTGATAGTCTGCTGCAGTGCTGACCCTCATCAGGTAAGGAAACCTCGCCCGACGTCAAAAATGTGCTAGGCTTTAAAAAGAGAGGTGATCCTGCAAACTAAAAGTCAGCTTATATTTTTAAGATGGTCTAACATAACTTCGTATAAATTACTTTTCTCAATAGGATCTACATTTTATTTAAAGAAGAAGAACGGTAATCTACGTCCGTTTTATTATGAAAAATGTTAGAAGGTAATTCAAATCTAAAATAAATTTTCTATAGTGATGTTTTATCGCAAATTGACTGGCGATCGCTTCCAAAACAATATCTCTGTGGGCAAAAATCTCACAGGAAAAGAGATAAGAATATAGTATGATGTACCAATAAATGATATAATAATATTGTCCCCGGTTTGCCCGACTCTGCTTTCAACTCATCGTATGATATCTTTTTAAAATAATAAATATATCATTGCAGCAAATATTTTATTTCATCCCTTTACGTTTCAACTTGCGCGGTTAGAAGCGTTTTTATTTGTTTCGTGTTTCTGATAGCTAGCAGGAAATTTACCCTTTTACTTTCTACCTTGTTTCGTTATTAAGATTATTCGATAATTATACAACACCATCTTTGCCTTTGTTTTCTTCGTAAAAACATAACAAGAAACGTTGTATTAAAGGTAGGAAGGATACCTTTAATACAACGTTTCTTTAATTCAACTCTTCTTTGTTTCTTCTTCTCCTCTTAAACTATGTAGATGTGAGTAGGTAGTACTTCTAATACATATTTATAATGTGGTTATTTGTATCGTGAACGTAACGTAAAAAAAGGAAAGGAAATAATGTAACATGTTACACGTTTTACGTCGAGGAGTTATGTATAATTATTATAACAAATATTTTGTAGATCATTAATAGATACATATTTATTAAAATATTAACCTATAATAATATTAACCTATTCGACAATTCAAAAGGTAGGTAGATGATAGACACCAATATCAGAGACCTCAATAGGCACTCAAAGCCACTACTTAAGGCACTTAGTCAGACCAGTGACCCGTTTAAAATGACACAATTTCTTAATAGATTACTCAAAATTTCACTGAATTGTTAAAATTGAACGAATTTCGCTAACAGTTTTTCATTTCGTCGGCTCTACGCAATTTTGTATATCCCATAAATACAGCACTGGCATAATACTAATTGATAGAACAAATTCTGATTGGCTGGCTCGTAACGAGAAAATATATAACGACTTACTCGTAAGCCCCCAATTAGATACTAATCGGTCAGTAGTATAAAAATATAAATGACAAAATTAAAATTGACTAGCCAAGGAAAGGACCTAATTTCATTTTCTCGGCAAGGAAGATAATAGTTGGGAAATATATACAAGTCGATAGCGAACAGAAATACATTTTTCTGGTCAAGGTACCCTTCGTTACATGGAATTACCCCTCATCTAAACTATGTGTAATTCTATCGATTCACTGACACGTTGGCATTGAAATGATTTGTAAATTATGTAACCTAATTATTAGGCATAACGTAGATAACACTATATTGTTTGAATTTGTTTTCAAATATTTATTTCAGTACCAACGTGTAGCTATACTCTTTGAATTGTAATTTATGATATTAAATAATAATAGAGATGGCACTGTTCATACAACAAATCGACATGATCGCCTTATTAGCGTTAACAGGTGAACAAAGTTCGTATTCGACAGTCAGATACAATACATAAACACATCGACGCTCTGCTTATTTTAACGAACGACTGCAATCTCTAGATTGTCCTGCTTTATACCTAGTTTGTGATTGTTACGTTTAGTCGAACTACATCTTGATCATTAAAATATGCGATAATACCACGTAGTATCTTCGTATTTAGGAAACTGCAGCTTCATTATAATCTGAATGTTCGTTCTGTCAGAGTGTTACTTCACTTACAAATAAACAGTATCTAAATTGCAAGTACCTACATTTTTCTACAACTTTTGACCATAACGCACCAGCAATAAAACAACATTTGACGATTGTAGAAATAACGCTCCGGGTGTTATACTTTTTCCCAATTGTTTGATGCGTGTTTTCCCTCACTTTCGTCGATTGTTTTCAATATCGTCATAATTTCATTCGAAAGACGTCCACTGCTGGACATGAGTCACGTCTTAACGTCACCACATTCACCGTCGATTGTTTTATTGATTTGTAGGTAGCTAACTGTATTGGTTATTCCACCAGGAGCAAGACGTTAGTGGCAGCGACCACAACTCCGCGGAACGCTACGATGCCGCCGGTAAGTCTCGCGTCACACTCCCATGTCTATTGCACACATTACAAACTTCTACATTATTCAATATTTAATTTGTACGCACACAGAATGATAACACGGATAATTTACCTGGCACATTGTATTGCAAACCCGACCAACCGGGACTTGAAAGGAACACGATCAATATTGGATTAAGATCTTTGTACTTGTTTATTACGAAATTATAATTGTCAATTTTATATTATGATGTCAATTAAAATAGAAATTATCCATATGTTGATTGTGCATGAACGCACTTAATAGTAGGAATATCTCATAGTTGATGTGCACCATTATTACAAAACAACACTTCGTGAACGTTCCGCACAGTTTGTTGTTTATGTTCTGTGACTTCTAACGTCTGATTTGATAGCAAAGGATTAACATCCTGATCAAAAGACGTTTCACAAACCTGCACTTAAAAATAATTGCACATTCCGTATTTAATAAAAACATCCACGTTTATCTTGTAATACCCTTCGAAACTTGCACTTAGTTTGTAAATAAACCCTTTTTATGCACCAATATTATTCAGGTGATGGAATATTGCACCAATCACAAAGTACGTCCTTGCACAAGATTGAATCACGAAGCTTTAGTACACGGTGCATTCATGTTTCTGCACATTATGCGGTAAGTACTATTTATGTTATTGCACTTAAATGTCCATCTTTCATAATACACATTGGCGTAAATTTAAAATTGCTTGAAATTGTTACAGAATATAAGCAAAAAGAAGAACTTGAGGATTACCTACGATTCCTCCTACATTATGAAGACCGCAACTTGAATGGTATCGGTGGTAACACTCTACTCGGCAGGAACACCAACGGTCTCGGTGGAAGCTCTCTATTGGGCAGAAACCTTGGAAACCTTGGAGGCAGCTCTATGGTTGGTAGAGAGTTACACTATGGTGGCCAAGGCAGAAAAGCTCACGGAAGTCCCGCCAGTGGAGCTTACAGTGGAAACTTGAATGGAATCGGGGGTTCGACTCTCGTGGGCCGAGACGTTGAAGGAGACAAAAGGCTTTACTCCAGATTTGTCGATTCCCTCGGTGGCGGTAACTTTGTTCGTAACTTGGACTCTATTGGTGGAGGGAATTTTGTGAGGAACTTGGACTCTATCGGAGGCAGCAACTTTGTTAAGAAGAACCTTGATCAGCTCGGTGGCCCGAACCTTGTCAAGAGGAACCTGGACTCCCTGGGCGGAGGCAACTTCGTCCGTAACCTCGACTCCATCGGAGGTGGAAACTTTGTTCGTGAACTGGATTCCATAGGAGGCTCTAACTTCGTTTAAATTACAATTTAACCATATCCTAGTCACTCTACCCTTGAAAATAATTTTCTCAATACAACGTATAAAATGTGATATCCCTAAGAAAATTTTATTTATTGTGTTATTGTTTATCATTCGGTGTTGATATTTTTAATAAATACTTTGCAACCTAGGAAAGTGTGTTTTATCATCATCACCCTCCTTCCTCCCATTTTTTTTTGAATCAGTGTACCTAGCATGTATTTTTCTTCCATGTCCCTATCTACAGCCCCCATTTTTGTATTAACGCCCTTTCTTTCCATATCAGTTCCATTTCTGTTCATGTGTTACACCACCCGTTTGTAGTTTTATTTGTCTTCCTCTTGCATAAAGTCATCCAGACCCATATGCAAAACTTTCCGCACTACGCATTACATATCCATGAATATGACAACCGATTCAGATACAACTACGAGTACCTGACCAAGGGCCGCTATCATATTTTATTATAAATCTACTCATTTTTATATTCTACTATTCACGTATCATCATACATTCCTCCGTTCTAACAGCATCATTTTAATATTCTACTTTATTTTAAATTAATTTTAACCATCGTTTCGTCATAACATATCACAAGTCTTCAATCAGGTAAGACGGACGGTCTAATACGTTAAATATATTATTTTTTCTATGTACTCTTTGTCTCTTCTTTAACTTACTGTTGGATTACATGCGCATAGGCCACAAGACTCGTACCCTGGACTCTCTCGGTGACAACTTAGTCAGAGAAGTGCGGGAGATCCGACACTCCGGATATGTGCCCTACCTCATCTCTAGACGATTCGATTTTGCCAGGTTAGTATAAACAATTTTCCATATGATAAAACATAGGTTTTATAAGACATAATACTAAAACTAGTTCAAAGTTTATTCAAAACCACTAGCTATCTTTAAAAATAACTTACCAAAAAAAACATTGTCTAAAGGAATTACAATATTCTTGAAAGCCCAATACAACTTGCTTCAAAACGTTGAAAATTATTGAGATAAGATTCTAACTTAATTATCGTATAATTGGTTTTCTGTAGGTACAACGGTTATCTATACGCTACCGTCATCCATATTATGAAAATGTAATTACATGAAAGATGCGTATAATATTGTCTCATATCGAAAATAAATATTAGATATCTGATTCAATACCCAATTATATGATTATTCCATATAGGTATATCGTATAGAAAGGTATCTGCGAAAGCAAGGGACGCCCCGCCGTGATGCATGAATACTTTTTTATAGAGTGCACATTGAATTAGACTTTCATTAACTCTAATAGATACACATTTAGATTATCTGTATGAATTATCTGAACAAGTTCCTTAGAACACTAATTTAGAAACTATCTGTAAACATAAATGTAGGGAATAATTTATTTTTTAGCAAAATTATATTTTTGACTATTACTGACTCTAATTTTAAAATCAATCTGCAAAATGCATACACAGACTAAAATACTAATTATTATAGTTTTAGGAATTACAATCTTTTAAATACTCCGAAAATATGAAGTCTAAATCTTTAAAACACAGGAAAGCGAGTTGGTCTGTTTTACTAAGGAAACATACAAACTGATGCATTTCTAAGAGTTATAAATGCATCAGTTTGAGTAAGTACATTATGATGGCAGCTGTATGAATCTCACATGAATCTTTGGCCGTAGTCCGTACGGCGGCAAGCGCGAGCCGTGGCCGCTAGCACCTATCGAGTTCAGCGGATATTACGGAGATGGCCTTCCTAAACGCAATTTCGACGAGATCGACCGGTAAGACTGGGTTTATTTACTATTTTTTATTTCTCTATAATCTCTCTACTGCTGATATTTTTAAATATTATTGGTAATACTGTATTCATATCCTTTTATACCTACCTGGTTTTTCTAAGGCTACTTTGTTAGATATCGTCTTAATAGATATCGTCGTTGTATCAGCAAGGAAATATAATTTCCCCTCTCAATAAAATCATGTCACCTACTCTTTCTTACGCAAAATCCTGATTGATGTCTATAACCGGAGCAGGAAACCGACACCCTGAACCCTTACATGAAAAATGGCAAGGCTAGAAATCATAGTTGAGAAGATTTACACAATTTATATCTTATCCCGGAAATTTTGTTATAGTGTGTCGACTTTACGTTCTAATAAAATAATACTGGCGGAAGTTTATTTTTCTTAGTTTCTGGTTTAGTCACAAGGTGTAATTTTACAAACGACGTTTCATACAAAACTGTCAAATCCATTCTTCTCTTCGAAATAATACTGTCGTAGGTACTATTAGGTGTGAAAGCATCAGGGGAAACCCACTTCAATATTAACGATTTATTTTAGGTGTCGGGTCACCGTTCATTTGACCGATTCAGATGAAATTGCTTTGACACTCAATTCACAATACTTAAAAGTAAACCTTTAGTTCGTTAATGGATTTAATTAACTATCATATAAAAACATATTCAGTAACTAGTTTCTAAACCCATACTGAATTTGGCAGTACATTGAACTAAGTACCTCTTGCTCGAGGGTATGTAACTTTACGGTCGTGTAGTTATTAATTAACATATTTCTGATAACAAGTACCTACCTATATGATAACATTTAAACAAATAACTTGAGCTGTAATTGAATTTACCTATTTCTCATTTATATTACATAAATATCTGATTCCTTTTTAGTTTCTATTTTCACATTATGTCGGTACCAGCCTAGATAATGAGAAAATTGAAGTTGTCGTACACATACTCGTAACTTTATTGTAGGTTTATTCAAGTAATGATAGTGAATCCCGAAATAGTTGATTACATTATAGCAGTAATTACTTATTAGAGATTAAGGTAATAATAATATACTTCAGTTTTCATTTAGGTAGGTACCTGAGATAGCGAACCCCAAATATTTAATTTAATTTTGTTTTTTCTTTCTGATGAACTGGGAGATAATTCTACTAGCTTCGAATAACGTTTATTTGTAAACATAGGTAGAGTTACACAGTGTGTGAGATGTTACAACATTAACATAGGTTCTCTGTTTGGTCATAACGCGTATAAATATTATTATCTATTTCAAATCAAATTAATTAAGTATTCTAATACTTAATTATGTAATCTTTATTTATGTAATTTATAATAATATATTGTTATCTATAACAATATATTATTATAAATTACATAAAGAATTAGAATGTTAGACGAATGTTATATATTTCCGTATATAATAGGTATCAATAACATATTTCCTGAATGTCCACAGTAAAACCAACCATGCCATGCCGCCGGCAGTGTGCAGGAACGATAAAACTGCATAGTTACTGACAATCTAACCGATATGTATGTTCCCAAGGTCTGGCCTGGACACGTTCGTGAAGAAGCGGAACTTCGATGAGATCGACCGGTCATCAATGCCGTTTCCCTACGCTACCAAGCGCTTCTACCATCTGTACGGAACCAACTACCTTGATACGCCTGTGTAAGCCGTGTTCACAGACCGTTCGTACTCATTGTACTTACGATCACACACTACTGATTTCGAACACAGCAGACACACAGACTAGTAACATCCTGAAACAACTGAGTTTTTACTTGCAACGTTCTAATGCATTCTTTGTGTTTCAGTTCGAGCTTCGACAAGAAGAGGTACAGACCCGACTACCCCATGGACGAGATTGACCTATCTCACTTCCCCATCGGCTCCAAGAGGTCTCAGGACAGCTACCCCCTGGTTCCCCGCAATCTATTGTAAACCACAAAATCCAGCAACCGTCCTACTTAAATACCATTAAGTCCACTTATAAAATCTAGTTACTTCGGGCTTCTGATTGCCTCATAAAACATTTCGTTCGATGTCACAGTAATGGTCTTCTCTTTATCTTTCTACGATACTAAAGTTCTTATTTTTCTAAAAAAGAAGTTTTAACGATGTCACAAAGACTTTTTATCAAAGTTATTTCTTCACCGAACTTGGCGGTCACCAACACGTTTTAACGTCTCATAGTATCTATACTCTTTCTCATTCTTCTTAAAATATCTAGTTTAGATAAATTATTAGACTTATATGATATTGTACATTTCTCTGATATTATAAATTGTAGTAAATTTAAAGTAAGGAGGGAGAGGTTTAGATTCTTATCCAAATGCTATATCAATATTATCGAACAACCTTTAGAAATTAACCTGAAGTGAAAATGTATCTAAGTATAAGTTATGTTTACCCTAAGTAACTTTATGTACTTATTTAAATTTGTTTGAGTACCATATAAATTATTATGAAATAAATAAAAAGATATGAATGTTTTTAATTGTTTCTCTTCGACGTCAGTAAACAGTCAAAAACCTAGAAACGCTCAGATTTAAAGCAAATATAATTAATGTAAAAGTTTGCGCAGCACACTGTATAAATTATACAAACGACGGTGTTCCTTATCTCTCTGTCGGTTAGACAAGAGAGCACAAACACTGGATAATAATTTGCCAAGAGGTCGCTCAGGGCAAACAGCTTTCATAAGTACATTATTTTTACTTTGACACATTAATTATAAACTATACGATTAAAATTCAATCTAATACTTCTTGAGTCAACAAAGTTGTAATTACTTTTACAACCCAGAAAATCCCATCAAAACATGAATGTTAAAAGTCCAGAAGTTCTCTTTGAGAAATAATAAGTATTGTTGGCTTTGCAAAATTGTTGAAATTCAAAGGAATTCAATTCAAACATTTTCTTATAAACTTTAAAAACGGGTCCACTTGCCAGTGGAGAAACAACGGAAGCTCAAAATGATCTAAGGAAGAACTTGTTCTGCACAATTCCTTTCATTTAAATTTTTGTCCAAACCATGTAATTATAGAAGTTACCTACTTCATTTGATGAAACACACACACGGTCGTATTGGAGCGCAGGTGGCAAGTAAAAAAGAAAAACTTTTAGATAATTAAAAACGGACAGTTAATTATACGTATGTACATTCAAACAATCACGTAGATAGATTAAACGAATCAAAGTCCACGAAACGGCTCATAAAAGTGAGGTGTGCCGAGATTGCGACGACAAATGGCGACAAATGGCCGATGACTAACGTTTCTAAGTAATTAAAGTTCACGTTGGAACGCAATCTAACTAAACAATCTAAACTGTGACAAATAACCGACGGTACAGCCACATTCGATTAAAAACTCGCAAACACATTGCCGAAGTAAACCAACACGGAAAAGTTAGTGCCAGGTGGCACTTGTAGAAACGTATCTATTAGTTCTACTTATAATTAATCGAAAAGTAATTGAGTACCTACAGTATGTATCGCTGGGCCTATTATAATAAGTTTAATTAGCACCAATTAATATTAAAGTAATAATATTTTTACATTATTTTTGTGCTTCCATCCCATCTACTACTATTATAAACGTGAAAATTTGTGAGGATGGGTGATTGTTACTAGGCTGTTTCACGCTTTAACGGCTGAAACTTGCTACACATACAGGTTGGGGACGACGATACGAGAAAAAATTTAAATACTGGTAATACTAGTTCATAAGAATATTTTGAAACTATCAAATAAATATTAAAAACCAAATTAAAAAAAAATCTGATGTACTAAAGTGCATATAAATATAACCAAAATAAAACACCATATAAAATATTGGTTTTCTAACTTGTGAGAAGAGCGGCAACTTGTGGCGTCATAATTTAATATTATTAATGCTCAATAAAATAAATTTCACCAAATTACCAAATCCTACCATGATCTTTTTTTTGTGCTATTGCTATCCTCACCCTGTATAGATATTGATCTAGCTTATATTTATTTTCTTTCACATGTTTATATTAATTTATGTATAACATCTAGTGGTTCAAGTGACCTTTTAGACAAAGATTGCCGGTGTTAGGACACTTCGCTCTTCCGAAGCTTTAAGTTACGTGGTGTTACAACAATTTTTAATCTATATCTACAAAAAGAAAGAGCTGTGCCTTTTGAGAATATTTATTAAGTTTTGGGTTTCCGTTGAATAATTTTTGGCTTAATTTTGAAATCTATGCAGACAAACTTGCGAGAATAGCTAGTTCATAATAATAATGTACCAGCTAAGTCCAAAAAAGAGAACTAACACTACGCGTACGCCTGTTGCTCTAAAGTGTCCTCAGCGAATAATTGACCAGTACTTTATTAAAACTAACTAAGTAGATACGTATTTGAATAGGTTTACTATTTTCTATTAGGTGTCCTAAGAATTACTAAGGCATTCATTTTGTACCTTTGTACCTTGGTGCATAAAATTTAAATCAATAAGTTAATAATAATAAAAGTGCATATTTCAGTTGTTTAGTTGGAAGTAAAGATTACTTTACTTCCCACTATCCATGATTCAAAACGATACTGCACACGTAAACTCAAAGGTATGAAGGTAAGGTAAATGCTTATTTTATAACAAATTATGGTTCACCACATTAACATGGCAATCCGAAATTAAATCCTTAAAAACTGTAAACTTAAAGCCCGTCACAGACGTAGCTATAATATACATATATTAACTAGCTGTTGCCCGCGACTTCGTCCGCGTGGTTATGAAGATATGAAGTTTAATGATATTGAACGGAAATTATTTTTATATTTCAGTCAAAAAAAAATGCCTATTTTAAGGCACCAATTTAAAAAAAATAGATGTTGTTATTTACGTAAACCCTACAACCTACCTATACACCACATTTACGGTTTAATTTTCAGGCTGCAGTATATTTCAATTCATTATAATATTTAAAGAGATGGCATTTGTGATTATGATACAGTGGTCTTCTTCGTTTCGAATCGATGTTTGTGTTCTTTTTTTTTTGTGATAGACTCATATCCGTGGTTAGACTGCTTGGACCCAGTAGGAGCTGCATTAATCGCAGCAATAGTGGCGTTTTTAATATCCTCTATGGTGCAGGTGACGGGTCACTTTGGGCACTGTAGTAAGTGGGCCATTGTCAGGACCACCGCACTCACACTGGGTATCAATGGGATCTATAATCCCCCATTTTGTTAGTTTGTGTTTACAGCGGCCTTTTTGGGAGCACACTCTATTGACTGCTTTCCATTTAGGCCACTGCAAATCACTTCCGAGTGCCAAGTGTTCCTGGGTTGAAAGAAGTTCAGTGGCGGTGGGTGATATTCCCACAACTTACGTCTGACCGTACGTGGTCGGTCCTGGATGACCTGTGTGCTGCGGGGAAAACTTTTCCGACTCTTAAGTCTACTCGGAACTGTTTAAATGTGAGCATTCTAAAATGAAATCGATAGTTTTACAGAAAACGATGGTCAATATGGGATAAACAAAGATGTATAAAATATTGTCTGGAATTTGGGAATTAATATGGTAATATGTGAATACCAGGTGAATACAGTAGTACCCAGGCGAAAAACAAAGAAATATTTATTACGAATGTTATAACAAAAAATATTAAGACCTTGATTCGTCTGAATTTCATTAAGTTGTATTTTCTATTTGTTGTATTATAAGTCATCAATAAATGTTTGTTGAACACATAGAGTTAGGTTATATTCCCTTAAACTGGCCCTGTCGTAAAATCGGTTTCTACGTGACATAACTTAACTATATTCTATCTCTTTACCAATTTACAGATGCAAAAAGCCAAGGATTTATATTAAATAATCTTGCGAGAGCAAGTTCAGGCTGTCATAAAATTATTTCTTAGCAAATGTCTCCTACTCATAAACTCTAGACTTGCTAAATTTCAGGTCGATTGTTCAAAAATTAATCAAAACTTTCATACGAAGTTGTGAGAACCATTAGACTTCCTTAATCCAGCCCTGTCGTAAAATCCGTTCTAAGCGGACGTCTACTACTAATTACCTACCTCTCTGCCGATAATCAAGTTTGTAGTGCAAAAAATGAAGGACTTTCATACAAACTTGCGAGACCCATTAGACCTCCTTAATCCGGCCCTGTAGCAAAATCCGTTCTTAGCGGACGTCTACTAACTATGTACTACCTCTCTGCCAAATTTCATCTTAATATGTCAAGCGGTTTTCGATATTTCGTGATGAGTGACTGAATGACCTTTCGCTTTCATATATTATATAGATTTTATATTTGCATACAGTATAATATTATTATACTGTATGCAAATATACTTTTATTTTATTACACATACGTACACAACAAATGTTGAAACTCCAAACCCAAATATGTTTGAAAAGAAGAAAACACATTAAGGAACCTTAGCTATATATTTATAAAACCTCTCTGTAAACTATATTTGTAGTTTTGCCGTTAGTCAAAATGTACAGAAAGTCAGGACTGGTGACGCGAGACTCCGCGAGAGCAAGCGACGTATAGTTGGCCGTAGGCAAAGCAGCTGGTCCTGAGATCGACAACCGCAGCCTTCAGTGTGACAAACACCGACCGACCTGAGACTTGTTTATTCATGCCAAAGCACACGCTCACAGGGAATTGCGCACGCTTGAATTGGAAGGGGTAATTGTGGGGAATCAGTGGTATACGTGGTATAAACACTCTCACCAACGCCACAACCTGGTTCAATTTCAGCTTCAATAATATTTCTCTGCAGACAGACGACTTCGAGCCGATTTCTGTTACACAAAATAATAGGTACACCGACCTTCAGCTGGATGATGTGCGCTAGAAGTCCACTTGCCGTAAGCGAATTCTATTCCAAATTCTACGGCGTAACGTGTGGCGTCATCTTGCTCGACTACAGTGTTCATTGAGATGTATACTACTTCTCTCCCTTCAATTTGAGAGAAACAAAATGCTTTTATTGATCGCTGCAGCTTGACCAATTTTGGGTGTTATAATAGCCTGTTCACACACCCAAAATCTGTTGATGCGGTATTTGACTGATGTCGCTGTACAAAACATGAATCAGTTGTTCTATTGTAAATACTACAATACCAAGAGTCTCTGTTAGATCCACCTGCCCTCTCTCCTCTGGTAGAGAGCTTTCACCAACTTTTAAATGAACATCGGAGAATTCTTGAACACGTGAATTGCCTCCAAGCTGAGCACGCATATTGATGGTCAAGCGGGATTTATAAACTCGTGACCGTTGATCGTTTCAACGATGCATTTACCTCGTCAGCCCTAGTTCCTCGCGTCACCACAGGCAGCGTCTGCCGGAAATCGCCACTAAACAGAACTGTGACCCTACCCATCATGTCTTGGTTTGAACACGCTGACGTGGTTATTTACGATAGTACTCATTGCACCTGGATCGTAATTGGTTTCGGCAGTGTATTCCACGATTTTAATGTGCCAATGATTGCGGGGCCGGTAACCCAAACTTGACCACAGGAATGACGCCGATGTAAACGACGACGGTTTGAAGAGAAGTAAGAATTGTTAAGAATACGTTTCTCATTGTATTCAATGCCACCTTTAGTAGTTGATCTCAAAACTCGCAAGAAGTCTTCGGACAGATGATGCCAATATTTCTCCTACAAAAGAACTGGGTTTGCAATTCCACAAAACAAACAAATGTCTCTGACGATGGGGAATTTTCGATAATTTTTGAAAGTGTTTTTCTTCGCCACACTATTTTTATAATCGTTTAATTTAATGTATTAACAATTATATGTAATTCTTCTGCAGTATCATGTAATAATCACAGAGTAATATAATATGTGCGTTATTATTCTAAGATAATAATATGGTAATAATATTTATTTTGAGTTGAGTTTTCAAACATGACATGTGTCAAAATAAAATGTATTTAAATCAAAAGCACTAAGGAGTATTGATATCAACTTCGATGCAAATCACCCTCAAAATAACTTTCTACCCATTTTTAACTCCGTTATGTGGTGAATTTCAATAAAATACGAAACCCATCTTCCATCAATTCTGTTAAAGAATGTTGACCAAGGAATCCAAGGAAAGTCCAAGGAGATTGGACCAAGGAATCACGTTGTCCCATACAAACTTTGCCCCCGTTTTTCACACCCTTAAGGGTAGAATTTCGGAAAATCCTTTCTTAGTGGATGGCTACGTCATACAAAGAACACACCCTTCAAGTTTCAGGTCTCTACGATCAGCGGTTTAGGCTGTGCGTTGATACATCAGTCAGTCACCTTTGCCTTTTATATATATAGATATACGTCAGACGTAAGGCAAATTACGATCAGCTATAATATATATTTTTACTACGTCACCAAAATATGTGGACAGATATAGCAAGGCATATTAATATAAATTCCAAAAATGTGAAACAAACAACGATCACAGACGTAATAAGGGCGAAAATATATGATTATATAATAGCTACCGTGTGTGGTGTGGTGGCTAGCTATAATATATATTATAGCTACGTATGTGACGGGCTTTATTCGTATGAAGATGAACAGTTGTAGTTAATTGTAACACAATGAAACCGTAAGATGTAATAAACTCAATAGAATTAATTGTCTATTCATACCATGAACTACGTACCGCTTCAATTGTTTTAGTTTATTTGATTCAAACACTATACGAACAGTTGACATGAATACGAAACGCTCTCTTACAAAACCAGAATGATGGAACGACCATTTGATGAATGAGTAGCGCGGTAACGCGGTAGCGGGTTATCTCTAATAAATCGAACGCAGCTTAGCGCTCTGTCATATTCTATTAATTTAATAGATGCAAACCTTTTAAGCTGCCGTTACGTGTAGTTTATAGAGTCGAAGGTTATGTTTTCATCCAAAGGTTTGCAAAAGCTAACCGTCGCGTCGCCGCGTCGTAGACATTCGTAGTAAGCTCGTAACCGTCTCGTAGCAAGCTCGTAACCGTCTCGTAGCAAGCTCGTAACAGTCTCGTAGCAAGTTCGTAACCGTGTCGTAGCATGCACGTAACCGTCTCGTAGCAAGCACGTAACCGTCTCGTAGCAAGTTCGTAACAGTCTCGTAGCAAGTTCGTAACCGTTTCGTAGCATGCACGTAACCATCTCGTAGCAAGCTCATAACCGTCTAGTAGCAAGCTCGTAACAGTCTCGTAGCAAGTTCGTAACCGCGTCGTAGCATGCACGTAACCGTCTCGTAGCAAGCTCGTAACAGTCTCGTAGCAAGTTCGTAACCGTGTCGTAGCATGCACGTAATGGTCTCGTAGCAAGCTCGTAACAGTCTCGTAGCAAGTTCGTAACAGTGCCGTAGCATGCACGTAACCGTCTCGTAGCAAGCTCGTAACAGCCTCGTAGCAAGTTCGTAACCGGGTCGTAGCATGCACGTAACCGTCTCGTAGCAAGCTCGTAACAGTCTCGTAGCAAGTTCGTAACCGTGTCGTAGCATGCACGTAACCGTCTCATAGCAAGCTCGTAACAGTCTCGTAGCAAGTTCGTAACCGCGTGTCGTAGCATGCACGTAAGCAAGTAACTGTTTCCTAGACAGCTCGTAATCGTTTCGTAGCCGTCCTGTAAACATCCTTTCTTTATTTGCTCTCTACCTAACCAATTTGGTTTCATTGACATGATATCGTCAAGATTCATGCCAAGAAAGCCAGAAAGGCTTTCTTCAGATCGTTTTTCTTCTTCATCTGAAGCCTAAAACGTGGACTGGTATTAATGCATAGAACTTGTCTGGTTTTAATATAAACTTTAGGTTTCAAACACAACAACGCTTTTTTTTGACTAAGTGAATATAAGTCACTTTGTTAACCGTGAGATTAACTCAAACTCAAATCATTTATTTCAAATAAACCATTTACAGGCACTTTTGAATTGTTAAAGAGTCAGTCAGTCAGAAAGTTGAGGCTAGTTGCTCGTTCCAAACAGTAGGTTTCTATGGAGAAGAACTAAAAGAATTTACTCACGGTACTTACTCATCTAATTAGAAATGAGTAGGCTAATGTTATAGTAACTAAAACAATTAAAAAATAATATGCGGTCATCTTCATCATCATCATGCCAACCTTTAGACGTCTACCGCTGTCTCCCCCAAGGGGGGGATTCAGCCGTAATCGCCATGCTTGGCCGATGCATGCGATAGCCAATATCGCAGTAGGTATTACGGTACTCAGAAGGACGCGGCTACCCATCCTCTGGTCTATATCCCTCTGTCGCCTTCTACGGCACCTATTGGTAGAAATAGGGTGATGCTATTCGAGGCCGGCACCACACGGCCGATATCTATCGAGGGATATCTATGGCATAGATTTCGTGTGATCTACTTTTTTTTTGTTCAAAACCTTTAAATATTATTTCAACGTGTCCATTAAGTTCACTGAATCAATCTTGATCCGCGCGATCCGCTGAAAATCGAAAACAGTATCTAATGACAAATAACAAATCCTCTGTAACGAGGGTCTGTACAAACAAATACCGGAAAAAACTATCATGTTGAATAAAATATCTATACCTCCCTAAATTTCATGATCTTGGGAGAACGGACCCGAAATATTGATAGGAAATTACCAAATAATGTGGTTCAATGACAGATGTACTTGTCATTTGCTGGAGTTTGTTTCTATTATTTTTATTTCCTCAATTATTTAATACCATTGATTACGTTTTTAAATTAAAGGCAAGAGAGCATCTTAAATTAAATAAGACCCTGTGTAAAGTACTATTTGAACATATAAATTATTAAAGTTCAGAGTGGTTTTAATCTAGAGACTATTTCAAGTATTTGTAAAAGCTAGATCTAATTATAGAAACAGGTAATCGAGGTCTTCATTATTTATTTTATAATAACTAATAATCTCACCCTGACGGCTTAGCTTTGTAAAAGAAAGTAATGATGTCTTAGTTATTTATTTTATAGTAGATGAGTAACATGCTTGACCTTTTATATTCACAGTAAATTGAAAGTACTTAGTATGTAAGCAAAGCAATCAAGAAATTACCTCAAAAGTAAATATAACGTTAATAAAGTAAAACAGCTTTCACAAAAGTGGATCAAGTCATATCCATTATGGAAATAAATATCGAAAAAAACATTTATTTAAGTGACTTAAATAAACATGCTGATAATGAACAAAAAGGCTCTCATTTAACAACCTATTTATTTAGGCTTTTCATGTTTTGGTAAAGTTCGAAACTGTGAAGCTGAGCGGATTTATACTTTGCAAATTAATAACATAATCTACTTACTGTGTAAATATGAAACCGTATTCACTGAGCGTATTAAAGAATTAGTTTTACATGCTAAATTACTGGCGGAATTTTAAATGCTAATATTATGTTTATAACGTTCTGAGATTTAGAATCGATAAAGAAACGCTGGTTTTTGTAGAGCGTAACTTGTTACTTGTACCTACTTAACTAATTTGTACGTGTCAATATCCTCAAATACATTGCGTATTTCCTAACATTAGAGACATCTCAAATGATTATAATTTATAATCAAGCATGCATTTGCAAACCCCCCCCCCCTTAGGGGAGGCCTATGTCCAGCAGTGGACGTCTTTCGGCTGAAATGATGATGATGATGACGATGATGCATTTAATAATAATAACGTTTAAGTTACGCATTGCTATTCTGACCTTCCCAGAAAACCGACAGTCCCTAATCAAGAGCTGAAACATCAATGTCTCTATGAATATCAAATGCTCCAAGGTTCTCATAACCGTTTCATAGTTTGACCTCAACTCTAACTGCTTAATATGCATCATAAATCCAAACTTGTTGCAAGGGACTGATGTCTTGATCTCGCGCTATCAATCATTAATTCAACAAATAGATTGGATTTGGGTCCGCATAAATCCAGCTTACAAATTGGCTCCTCGAGAACTTCAGAAAACTTCAACAATACGTGTAGGGCCCTGAACTTCGAATAGAAATGTCGAATGCAAACTCAAAAAC
The DNA here is from genome assembly GCA_947361185.1 of Charanyca ferruginea. NCBI lineage: Eukaryota > Metazoa > Arthropoda > Insecta > Lepidoptera > Noctuidae > Charanyca > Charanyca ferruginea. The sequence continues at coordinate 11,417,326 of OX376070.1, forward strand.
TAGCGGCATGAAGACCAGCGAATGTCTGCGTCGATAGCTGCGGTTTTTATGAACTTGACAAACCTTTTTGAACACTCTTAGAAAAAAATAAAAGTTGTGGTTTGATGAGATTTTTACCTAAATACACTGATTATTATAGGCGCGTAATTTTTAAATTAAGCTTTAATTTGTGTATATTAATCATGTTATAATATTTACTTAACAAGTAGTGGTAGGTAACTCGGTACACTATACAAATTTGGGTGGAGTACGCATACGGAGTACCACAATTTAAAACCAAAAAAAAATACTATTTCAAAAAAAAAATACCACTCCAGTGAACCTTAAAGAAGTTGTCAAATAAAAGACTATACTAAACAATTGGGTCAAAAAGAAATAAATATTTAATATTTCAGTCATATCTTTACAAAAATAAGGTATTTATAAAAAGTAGAAATAACAATAGGGTACGTTTCAGTCTGTTGAGATGTCAATGTTTCCATTCTCATTTTTTAAAAGTTTACATCGAATTTCTTCAACTTTACACTCGGGTAAACTTTCATATAAAATTCTCTCAGTGAAATCGTTTCCTTTAAAACATTGTTAGACGTTATAATACTTACTGCTGTTAGATGAAAGTAGGTGAATGAGAAATGAGTAAAAATACAAAAGGCAGAGGTATACTAGATACCTGGCTTTTGTATTTAATACATATTATAGTTCTTTACATTCCTATTCGCCTTCAAGTATCTATACCAATATTACACAAACGCCTTTCTCATGGGATCAAGGTAGGCAGAAAATATACTCCACTTGCTAAAAAGAGTCTTATTTCATATGCCGATTATAAACACCCACAATATACCCTAGTCAGATCAGATGATTATTTGCAGGTTACAGTTATTTTATCTGCAGTTTATGTATGTACGCAGCTCTATATACTATCTACCTATCATTCGAATATATGGTTATATTCCAATATGATTCCGATACAGAACACTCACAAAGGCTGCACAATTCACAGGTAATTAATCATCCATGTCTAAGTTACATAGTGTCTACGTAACGGAGGTAGAGAATTATAGTCAGGTCCAATTGATGCGTGCATTCAATTGTTTTCAATTACATGCTCTGTCATGCGGCTAATAATGCTCATGTTGCTAGAACATGTAGGTGAGGAGTCACAGAAAGAGCATTGGCATTGAGATACATCGTTATTTCATAGTTAATTGAACAAGTACGTCTTAATTCTGATGATTATACACGTTCTAACGTAACACCATTTTGTGATGTTTACATTACTAACATATTTCTTACATTCAACACATTTCCTAACACTATGAAGTTTAAATCCTTTGACAGCCTTTCGAAAACACTAATATGAATTCTGGCGACTATTACTCATAAAGTAAAACTTTCAATGCCAATTTCAAAATTAAGTTAAGTGCGAGTCCGACTCGCTCTTGGCCGCTTTTTATATCATATTTTATTATAAATATATGTACTTGTACCTTTATACCTTAACCTCCTCTTTTATTTATCTGCCGCTTCACGACACATTATTAGAATACTTACATATTATGTCTAATAGATACTAACATTACACGAATCAATCAAATGTACATATTAAAAAGAGTAGAAATTAAGGTAATGGCCATAATTTAGTATCTCATTTGAATGATCTTTTTTTGTACAATTCAATATAGTCTTCAAATATGTTAAAAGGCACAAGTGAACACGACCTAATTTTGCCTAAAAAAATATGGTTCTAGCTTTCTATTACTTATTTAAACATTGAACCTAGATTTTTCAGTTGCTAGCTCCATAAGGCCATTTATTTAATATCTCACTCACCTTATTATACTTTTAATGAGCGTCTTGTTACAACATTAGAGGGGCATGTTGTATGGTAACAGAAAGGAGATGTAGACTCTATGTAACTACATCATATGAGTAACTAGATAAAGAATATGTTTTAGTATCCATGTCAGAAACTAAGTTGTGAAATTCAACTTTAGTAAGAAGTAACCTGAGTAAGGTTTTGATGTTGTACTACTTTTACTACGCAATTTTTATGTTCAATTTTGAATTCGTCGATAATTTTTAATATAAAGATGTCATATGTGAAATGTATCTACTCGTTTACGTTTTTATTACTCGTTTACGTGTTTACGTTTATATAGAACACGAGTTATTTGAATAATTTATAAACTGTTCGGGTTCAAATTGTTCCCATGCATACTTGAAGGTTTGAGTGATTTTCTCATTTTTTATCCATAAACATAAGCAAGTTTTAAGAGGGGTTAGTTAAACTACCTATATTGAACGTTATGAATTATTTGCTTGTTGTTTATAATTCAGTAAGTAGGTTGATATTGAAATCGAACCTAACAACTGTGCCCATAAACACAAAATATAAACAGCAGCCTTACGTACTTTGTGCCATAAAGCAACGCGGAACACCGGACGCTCACGCCGCGCGTGACTATGACACTCTATGACTGTGCCGTGTGACTTTAATAAGAGCCGACGCGACAATATTCGCTTTGCTTTGAGAAACCAGGGTCTAACAACACCCAAAACGTAATTAAAAAACAGCCCTTATAACCGCTTCGATAAACCTATTCTACTTTATAAACTAGTTTAATTTATTTTATAACTCAAAATAAAGTTTCTAATATATATTATATGTTGGTATATTTTATTTAAGTTTCAACAATTTTTAAGACTACTTTGAAATGTAAGTAAGTAATGTCTGGCTCAAAAAGATAATTCTATCAATTTACTTTTCTCAGTAGAGTAAAATGTAAGGTGTCCTATTGAATTAAAGAAACTCCTTGGATTGATTCAATTTGTAAAATTATTTTTATCAAGACTTATGTCGGGTACTTGTTACCGGAGGCACACGCACATCGAGTTTTCGAAAAAAAGTCAAATACATATATCTTACGCCCAATACTTAAATTCCTTACAATATTATTGTGATAATTGTGACACACACGACTGACACGTGCATTTTAAAGACCCAAAACCTCTGCTCGAATTAAAGTAGTTTTCACGACTTTAGAAGACGTTTTAGTTGTTAAAGTTTTGAGTAGTTGTATAACTTACCTTCTAGTGGGCCACATTATTAGCGAGCGGGAAGAAACGTGAGACGTATGACCTACATTTTGACTCATTAGGTAAATGCAAAGTTAAAACTAAACCGGATGCCTCCTAATTTTATTGAAACCTTGAAAAACTTCTTTTGAAAACTACCAAAATATCTACTTATGTTTAACTTTGGAATGCGTATCACTGTAGGATTATTACTTATACGATAGACGATACGTCGCTCCATACAACAACCACTTACAAGATCTCTACTGATGTTTGCTCGCCTCGGGTTAAAACCACAAGCGGAGTACCAACATAAAGCAAAATTACAAGAACATGAAGATGGGATAATTTTCATCTTGATAAATTTTATTTCAAGTACTTTTTAATAGAGCATCCAAAGCTCAAGACAACCTTAAAATTGTAAATTAATCTTCCGAGTTTGTCTTTACGTTAAGTGTCTAATTCTAAAGGATGGTACACCTTGAGATTGTTGCCTTTGTACAAAATTTAATTAATTTTCTTAACAATGTTTGCATTCTGTTATCTGAAATAGACCAGAAAATATTTTTTATTATATCATTAAATCAGCATGTGGCGTTTTATGTGTGATTCACCAATCGATTTATAAAATATCAATGTAACTAAGTACTTACATTAAATTAAATATACAAAAATAATAGGTACACAATGAAGTAGGTAATCAATTAACAAAGTCAGCAAAATAATGAAGTTATACGAAATGTGATTCTATCGCTAAACTAGATATCCTTCATTAGGTACCTAGAATTGGTAATACTGATATGTTTAGGTATAAAACAATACTATGAAATATCAGTTCCTGCCCTACATAAACTCCATTTATAATAATAGCATTAGAAAAAAGAGGCTCATAGAAGCAGGAATGCAAAACATTTTATTTCAAAGATAAGTTAAAATAATTTTAATTAAACTTATTTTAACAAAATTTTATAAATAGTAGTACTAAATATGGACGTTTATTAATATAAACAGAATAAACATTTCATTGCATAATTTTGGTAATTTACAGTGAAACGAATAACGTTTCGGGTAGGTATTGTTCATCCCTGCTTCTGTTAGGTTTTTAGCATTGACACTATAATTTTATATTGGATTAAATATACAACTAAATGAAAGCCACATAATTTTAGAAGATAAATTATTAAAATGGTTACAAATAAGCGCGACAACTACTGTAAAAATATAAATTAAATAAATTCGGTGTTTATCGTAACTTTAACATGTTTATTGTACTTTTGTTACAAAGTGTGCATTAAAAAGAACCTTTTTTAACTTCTGTCTAATGGAGTACCTATGGTACCTAATGGAGTGCCTATTACTAGATTTCCTAGTGTACCAAAACTAGCAGGTACCTATCGCCAACAATATAGGTGGTACCTACCTCACACCGGGCAATGACTTTTGACATTTCCCTTGCAGGAATTCATTGAACTTTCTAAAAGTTCATAGTCGTTGAAAGTATAATAGGAAGAAACGAAAAAATAAGACTTTTTGAAGCTACTGGACACAAATACTCATCTACAATATTATATATCTAAGTTTTTTCTGCTTAGATATATATTGCTGCTGATTGGCAAAAGGTAAGCCTCTGCCAAGTTTTTGGAACAGACGGCGTCATCAACTGGTTACCCCTCGCACGTTAAAATTCCTTCGAAAAGTGGATAACTAGTTGATGACGCAGTCCATACAATCATTGATTAACATTTTTCTAGTGTATTATAAATGCAATTAAATGCATGTTACAAAAACAAACATGTGTAACATTTAGAAAATCATCTTCCAAAAAGTTATTGCCTAGATTGCATAAAGTATATTGCGATGATAAAATCTCTATACGCAAAGAATGACACACAGAATGCTGCACACAGAGACAAAGCAAAAAATTGCATTTTTAAACGAGTCACCTGCAGGCAATGCTTGTTACCTTGTTACGACTGTAGCGTTTTACGTGGATTTAAAAACGACTGGATGCGTTAGCAAACAACGGTAGCCCGATAGCTAAACGCAGTCGATGCCAATCGAAGCAATGTTCGGGTTTTTTTGGGTTTCATTCAAAAGAAAAAATGGAACCCTTATTGCATCCACCAGGTACCCGTGACCTTAACGATATCGTCGGTCCATGTGGTGGGAGGTCTACCAACGCTGCGTCTTTCGGTTCGTGGTCGCCACTCGAGAACCTTTCTTCCCCATCGGTTATCGGTTCTTCGAGCGATGTGGCCTGCCCATTGCCACTTTGACTTGCAAATTTTGAGAGCTATGTCGGTGACCTAGCTATGTAGTTCTTCGGCAGATTTCCTCGTTCCGGATTTTATCGCGCAAAGAAACTTTGAGCATAGCTCTCTCCATTGCTCACTGCGTAACTTTAAGCTTCTGTAGGAGGCTAGCAGTTAAGGACCACGTTTCTGTACCACAAGTCAACACTGGCAACACACACTGGTTATAAACCTTCGTCTTTAGGCACTGTGGCATTTTGGACGAAAAGATATCTCGTAGTTTCCCGAACGCTGCCCATACGAGTTGGATTCTTCGGCCGACCTCTTTGTCGAAATTGGATCTACCTAGTTGGACAGTTTAAAGAAAGAATGAAAAATAATTTATTCGCCCCCCAGGACAAAAACACACACAAAAATAACATTAAAAAATAAAAAAACAACGAAACGAAAATTAACTAAACTAAAAAAAACTAAACGAAACTACAGTCTATACTAGATAATGCTTCTAAACACAATCAAAAGCCATATTGCCTTTTATTTTAACACTTAAAACGCAGGTTAATCAAAACCTATAGGATTCGCAACACAAGCAAGTGTGGCACAAGTTAAGGAATAAATTCGAAAATAGTTAATCTGAAAATAGTTAATTTGTTCTTAGATCTACATACTACATACCTACATAATTTTTTTTTTTGCGTTTACAAACTTAAGCTAAGGTATTTTTAGACCAGCAAAGGTAAGTTTTTCTTTCAATTTGACTTATTTTCCATACTTACCTACCTAATTTTTTTGAATGTAGTGTTAAATATTGTACAGTGGAACGAAACCTTATGTGTGCGAGTCCGACACGCACTTGACCTGTTCATTGTTTGACATGTTATTGTAATTATAAAATAATATTATAAGTAGGTAGGAACCTTTGATTATATAATGTCTAAATGGAGCGTCGCCCTACAATCATAACAAAGAAAACGAGTCAACAATTTCAAGTATGTGTGCGTGCAGGCGTCGTTTTACACTGTGCATCTACGTCTCTGTGTGCGTAAATAATGATTATATAAGCAATTATGTATATAATTATACATAAATTAATATTATTATACATATATTAATCATTTATTATTATTATTACGCATTTGGGCTTTGATTATATAAGCACTTGTCAGCCAATAGTTGGCTGACACTTTTTGACACGTTTGCGTGCACTTGACGCTCCATCTAGACATTATATATAATCAAAGGTAGGAACCTAGATTATACACTTTTACATAGTAGTCCATACAACGACGTTACTTCATAACATGGAGCGTTTTATTTACTTACTGAATTACTTCATGATTTCAAATTAGTACAAGTCGTCATCTAAAACATTGCAATACTTGAGGCTAATTATAGATCATTATTCTGAACTTCAGGATCAGATTCCATAATTAAATCCATTAAATATATGTCGGATACGGTTTCTTAATTACTATTGTGGGTAGTCAACAGAATTTGTTGATTTGTTTCTCATATTACATATATTAATACATATATTAAACATAATTTGAGTGATTTTACTATCAATTATTGTCTATTAATTCGAAACATGATTTATTGAGTACACAACACACATATTGATTTGTGGCAACTTATTTCGATTATTGTGACCTATGGTTTTATTCAAAACAATTGTTGGCACGTTACTTTGAATGTAATGTGATTTACTTTATAGAATCACCATCGTTTATTTATGACAATTATTCTTGTGTTAATTGATTATTTTATAATGAAGTCTTATTAGATTTAGCACATTTTAGTGTTTTGTATCAAGTAAACGCGTGAGTCCGCGTGACGCACTTCCGTGCGCCATTGGACAGACTTGTTATGGAGAGGTTGCAAGGTGGGGGCATCGTCTTATAAAAGAGCGTGCACACCGTATTACAGGCAGACCAGTCCGATAACCATATTCGGTAACCCTATCCCTTGGTAGAAGCAAGCCAAATACCTAGGTATGATTCTCGACCACCATCTTACTTTCGGAGAGCACATAAAGGCGGTGCGTTCGCGCGCCGCTTTCGCTCTCGGTAGGCTCTACTTCATGTTAAATGCACGCAGCAAATTGTCACTCAAATGCAAATTACGCATTTACACGGCGTGCATTCGTCCCATCATGACCTATGCCTGTGCCGTATTCGCACACGTAAAACCATACTGTCTCCATAGGATGCAGACCCTCCAAAACCGTTTCTTGCGAAGAATCACAGGAGCCCCTTTTCACCTTCGCAACGAGAACCTCCATCTCGATTTAAAAATCCCCACCATCCAGCAGTTCATGAAACGCTCCGCCAAGCGCTTGTTCGACTCTGCTGACACGCACTCGAACCTGATCCTGACGATGCTTTAACTCTCCTCCAGAAGAGCAATAAGGCCACAAGTACAGTAAACAAACACAGACACAGACCGCCGTCATACCGTCCTCGCCGCCGAGGCCCGCCGCGACGACCCAGTACGTCCCCTGCTTGTGCCAGCCCGCGCCGCTAAGCCTGTAGCTTTAAATTCGTCCCTTAATAATGGAAATCCGATCCAGCCTGTCCCTTTGCTGTCCTCCCCCAGCCTGTCCCTTTGCTGTCCTCCCCCAGCGACGCCCTAAGCCGAGGCTCGTACTCCACAGGGGGTGCCCTTAGCGTGTAGTCGCTTAGTTTGTTAGTTATTTTGCCCTAGCTGGAGGCCCTAAAAATAATATTTTTTAAGGCACCACAGGAAAGTCCGGTTAAGCAGCCGAAAATCTCCTAGGTTGATCGAGATGACATTCCGAAAAAAAAAATAAAAAAAATATTACAGGCAGTCGATCCTCGGATTCGACTCGGTCAAGAGCTCCTGACAATACCTACTGTCGGTTTACGTGGTACAGCGCTGCTGTATATTCACATAGCTGGCTTGCTGCTAGCTAGCGATACACTTTGTGTTTGGGTGGCTTAAGCTACTGTACGAACTGTAACCTTAAGGGTTTGTTCGATTATCATCGGGTGGCTTACGCTGCTGTACAAACTGTAATCTAAAAGGTTTGTTCGATTATCATTGGGTGGCTGACGCTGCTGTACGAACAGTAACCTAATAGTTTGTTCGATTACAACGCATAATCATTGGGTGGCTTGGCCATTATACGAACTGTGGGACCCTAATGGTCTGTTAGATTAACTGTATTGTTACTGTACCTTTTACTTACTTTATCTAGTTACTAATTACCATTTGTATTGTGTTTTCTTTGTGTAGTGTGTAATTGTTTGTACAAACAGCCGTGTCTCTTCTAGGGCCTTCAAATGCATGAATGGATTCAACCACTTGTTATTTGTTGTTCCGGACAAGTGCACGGATGCGAATAGAACATGCAGCCATAGGTACCTCCTAGCTACCTACGGGCTACTGGCTATCGCGCCATTTTTATTTAACAATTTCATTCCATCCCGATAAATTCAACCAATATTTAGACGACCGTAAACGCAGTTCGTACGTTAGAACCTTTTTCCTGACTGTACCATTTTGTTTTGCACTGTTAGGGTAGATTGTATGGCGGAATGCCTAATATTTTTCGGTAGGTCAATTATTTTAGTACCTACCTGCATAGTTAAATCATATTCTTTAAACCTGTTTTCTGATACCATATGACAATATACATTTTCTTCAAGGCAGGTAAGTACGAAATGGTAGTCTTCCGAAATGAAAAGCGTAAAAATCTTCGATGGCGCTCTCTTTTCCTTGTCACTAATATAAATAATATTTCATCTCTAAATCAAATCTATGGGGAATTACCATCAGACAGCAAATTCGATATGTAAATAAATAAACACACTTTATATGAGATACAGTATGTTCCATGGTTCCAAAAACACTCATAATTTGATTTGTTGAAGTTCGTCGCAATGTCTCAAGTAGACGTGAGAGGTGTAGGAATAACGTTTTGAATTGAATACAAATTCATACTAATTGAGTTGGTATCTCGTTTTGTTTTATTAGTTAAGTATGTTACATTAGTACATTTACATGATTTACATCGTATTTTAATAGGTAGGTAGGTACCTCCTATAGGTTTTATGTGAGGCCTCCTATTTATAGTACACAAAAGTTGAGAAACATTTGCTACATAGTTACATTGTTCCAGCAACATCAAATAAATATTGCTGAGAAAAATGAGTATTTTTAACCTTTTTGTATACACTTTTGTTTACACGAGACTTTACATGTTACCTTTGCCAGAAAAGCAACACAATTCAATGATGACAGCAACGCTTCTTGTAACATAAAATCATGTGCTTAAGTAGAGATATTTATAATGTTACAATCATCAATTCATCATCTCTTCCTAGTTAAAACAATGTTACGCAACTTTCGTTTTTCATGAAGTTGCGGTTTTAGGTGGGTGCTTGCCTAACCATATATCTAGTTTGTATAGAGTTATAGCTTCCCAGAAGAAGTGAAGGTGGTGAGATAATTTGTAGTTGCAGACTGCAAAAGTTTACGTGAACTTGGTGTTAACTCGATTGCTCTACAAACCACAAAATGTGGCAAGTCTAAAACTACCTACGACTTGCTACGATAATAATATTATAATTATAAGTGTCTATACACACAACGTTCCTAAGACGTTTCAACCAGTCTTATTATTTGCTTAAACCAATAAAAACACTTATCTCGGTGAAAGATGTTCATAAGATATTATGTACCTAGAGCAGTGAGTGATGTCGGTGTGCGCAGGTGCACTTCCCTTCATCGGTACAAAAGCCTCCTGACGGTCGCCGTCAATTGTTTTACTATTGTGCCTACAAATTAGTCCGTTGAGCTGATAATCTTTTATCCTAATCTTATCTATATCACACAATCTTTAAAATTAGTCTGATCGATTGGCTACTGCGCTGCGGGTAGCGAGTTCGATTCCTACACGATTCCCACACCTAACAAATATAAGTATATGTATGACCTACAGGTACTCGTTACGGGTCTGGCTGTTTGTGTATTTGAATTTATAGTTTCTAAACGCACCCACGACACAGTAGAAACGTTTAGTGTGCAGCAACGTTTACTTTAAAAAACAATTCGTGGGTAAGGACAATTGAAGTAACTAGTCTACCTACTTGTAAATTAAGTACATACTTGTAAATTAGGTTCGATTTATGTTACATTGTCTTTTTGTAACATATTTCGTCTTTCAGGAAAATAGAAGTTTTAAACGACTATTTGGACAGAAATACAAGTCTGCACTTGGTTTGGGCCCGGGTTTCTCTTACATTGATTTTCGTTAGCGACACCTGGGGTAGATAAGTCTAGAGGTGCTGAGCGTCGGGTCTTTGATTCAATTATTATGTAAACTAAAGAGTTATCAAGCAGCTCATACTCATAATTTGAACTACCCATTATTTTTGAGCCTATAGTGGCAATAGGTTTGCCTAACTAACGAAATTAGCGCGAACTACTTTTGCCCAACCCCTTCTGGGAATATGTAGTGTTCATCGGGAGTGACGCTATGTTATGCAAGATCATAATGGGGAATATCCGCTCTACATAAAGACATCAACCTAGTTATCTACTTTTGACTCTCAGTCAATAAAATAAAAGTTCAATAAAAATCTCAAATAAACATAATTAAATTGATTTTGATATTAGGTACACGCGTTCTCCTATAAAGTCAAATTGACCATTAAAACCAAGCAATAGAATTGTAATAGACATTCTGCGTCTTCATCGGTTTCAAACAACATTAATAAAAAAGTTTATGATACCAAAAACGCAATGTAACAGACAAACAGTGTAGATACCTACCATAGATATCCGAGTAGGTAGGTGAGTACAATAAGAAAATATTCTTCATGAAGGTCAAGAAACTTTTCCCAAGTTTCTAAATCTTCATGAAGAACGGAGGTCACATATTATGGCACTTCGTAAATAATTAAACACGCGGCGACCACAGCCATAACTGATTAGAGACCAAGAGCAGCCATAGCAATTATACCGGATGCAACTACCTACCAACAATAAATAATGGGTTTCATATTTAAAATCAATAACTGCAAGAAATATTACACGACAAGTTACACGACCTTTGAAATAACGATGTGTCCCATTGATCGAAAAACTTTCTCTACCTCCAAATGTTTCTGATTTGTTAATAATGATGACCCATAATATTATCTTAATGCCACCTACCCACCTACTAAACCTTTATAACTAAATATTTTGTTTTTTTGCATAATATATTATGTGGATTAGTAGATTACATACGGATTTTATTTCATTTTACTGCAGTTATTGTTTTAAATAGGTATCAATGTCGTTTGTAGGCACTACCCGTATTATAATAATACTCTTTGGGCACTTCTTAGTTACGCACTACTTGCTACAAGTCTAAACTCAACGAAATCTAACGGTGTGTGCAACCTTTGAAAATAATAGGGTCACTTTAATGCCAAAGACATAACGGTTATTCTATGTCCCACCATAAGCTTGGTTGTCATTCGGCTAAGATTCAAGAATGAATTGGACGTAGTTTAGCAGAAAGGACTTAATTCACAGTATGGTCAAAAATTAGTTGTTTATACCAAAGAGGTCCTAACGGTTGGTTCTTTCACTCAGCAAAAAAGATCCGTGAAACTACAATTAAAGATAAGATTGGTTTTTTAATTATGGGAACCAACCCACATAAGGATGGGGATCTTTCCACAAACCATTCTAATAACCCAGACTACTTGAGTCGTTTTTGCTAATTGGTTCTAACATTATGGAGTATTTCTTTTAATTTCTCTAAAAGGATCTTATTAACAAAAAAAATATAAAACTGCTACCGGTCAACTGCTGTAACATTGCCTACGTGCTCAACATTGCCTACATTCTAAAAAGTTAAATTATTGCCGCTGAGAAATGTTTTTGCTGTGTATGGTATTACTAAAAGCAAGTCGGCTATCTATATGCATTTTGCAAACATTTCCCACATTTCCCATTTGCTGACATGGACCGGGAGCGGAGGGCCCTGTCGATGCGAGCCAACATGATAGCCCGCAGGTTTTCACGTTGTACTACTGGTGTGAAGGTCACGCTTTTTAGAGCGTACTGCACATCTCTATACACGTGCAACCTGTGGGTTGACTATACTGAAAGGGCATACAGTGCCCTCCGTGTCCAGTACAACAACTTGTTCCGGGCGGTGTTGGGGCTGCCCCGTTTCTGTAGCGCATCAGGGATGTTCGCGCAGGCGCGCTCTGATTGTTTTCACGCTTCTTTGCGTAAGCGGTGTGCATCCCTGGTGCTCCGGGTAAATGTAAACGAATAGTTTTAATTTTAATTCAATTGAATGTATTGTATGTTTTGTGTTGTTAATGGAATTGTATTAATTAAGATGAGTCATGTTACTTGAATTTGAATAAATAATAATAATAATTTAAATGAAAACTATTTATGATTTAAAATCATTGTTCCACCTTATTCCACAAGACTGTCTAGACTTTTCCAAGTCATTGAAAGGGAACGAATCTGTGGAAAATGTGGATGGTCTTGGAGCAGAACCAGATTTCGAGGTGGAGCAGGAGCTTGGTAATGACAATGATGAGGAAGTCTATACCTTATTTCTGAATAAATACGTATTCTGCAAAATATTAAATATTTTTTAATTAAAAACCAGTTTATCTCAGTCTAAGTCCTTTTTGAGATATTAAAAGAAATACTTCATAATGTTAAAATTAATTCAGCAAAAACGACTCAAACCCATATTTTTTCTAATATCTCTAAAAATACTCCAGTCTATATATTCACCCAGTCTTCAAGGGAGGCGAAGGGAACCTACCGAATAATTACCGTCCCATTGCAGTTCTGACTGCCTTATCCAAGGTATTAGAACGTCTTATCAATAAAAGACTCTTAAACTACCTAGAACACTGCAAACTAATATCACCACAACAATTTGGTTTTCGTAAAAACAAGTCAACGTGTGACGCGGTTCAGGAGGTAACTAACAATATCGTGCAAAACCTTAACTCTAATAAAAGAGTACTTAGGTACAATATTTCTGGACCTCGCGAAGGCATTCGACACCGTCCCCGTCCGTTCTCTCTTACTCAAACTTGAAGAAATGGGTGTCAGGGGACTACAACTTGATCTCTTTCAAAGCTACCTCACAAATCGATCCCAGATAATCAAGATTGGTTGTCACAGCAGTAATAAGCTCCCCATCTACTATGGCGTTCCACAAGGAAGCATATTGGTTCCCACGTTATTCTTAGTTTTTATTAACGACTTATGTAACATAAATATCCCAAATGCTAAGATAACATCCTTTGCTGCTGACACTACTATAACGTTCACCACCAACTTATGGTCTGAACTCGGGGGCAAGGCACAGCATAGCTTTGATGTGGTGTTGAACTGGCTTTGTCTCCATATGCTTACGCTTAATACCTCCAAAACTAAGTTTATTACCTACTCGATTAGTTCTGCTATTCAACCAAATCCTCCAATAACACTTAAAGCTCACACATGCAATTTGCAAACTCAAGTTCCATGCTGCTGTGGACCTATATCCTCTACGGATGAAATGAAATACCTAGGTATAGTCATAGACAAGAATCTTAAATGTCCTTACTGGCAGAGATCGCAAACTTATGTATATCTTCAAAACGTTAAGAAATGTTGCAAATCCTATAATTATACGTAATGTCTATTTTGCCAGCCTATCTATTATTACCTATTGTATTTCCTGCTGGGGTGGTGCTGCAAAAACTATCCAACCCTTGGAAGTTGCACATCGCGCCATACTGAAAGTGGCTACCTTCCGTCCGCTTATTTATCCAACTAATGAGTTATACAAAAACTTCAGCGTCCTCAATGTGCGGCAACACTTTATTTTACACTCAATTCTGTTGCAACACCGCATAACCCCCTATATTGAAATAACCAAACGTCGAAAAGACAAAGTATGTACTCCTCCCAGAACTCGTCTGTCGTTTACTAAAAGGTTCTTTTATTATTTAGGTCAGTCTCTTTACAATACAATAGACAAAAAGTGTCCAACATATAAATTATCTTATCACAATTGTAAAAAGGCTGTCCGCTCATTCCTTCAAAATAAAACCTACGACGAAACAGAAAAATATACAAGTTTGTATATTGTACCACTCACCTAAAATATAGACCCACACTAATTCAATCTCCTTACATACGCACGCTCACACAGCGTACACACACACACACACACGTACACACACACACGAACACACACAAATTCACTCGCGCACTCAAGCGTCTTACTGACCATCCTTCTTGCTGTACGTCCCGCCAAGGTCATGCACGATGCACGATGCAAAACGACCGCTTGCTGTACGTCAATAATTATTATTTAACTTTTTTTTTCACGGTACTTTTGATGTATGACCTTGGCGGGACCGGGACGTACAGCAAGAAGGATAATGAATAAGGCGTTATAAATCAGTTTTACCTTGTAAACTTGAAACTTGTAAAAATAAAATTGTAGTAGATAACTACTTAATACAGTTAGAGGGGATCGGCACCGTTACTCCTTAATACAGGCTATTTCATAGCCTAGCAAGGAGAACAGCACGTCACCCACTTGACTGCCAGAGATGTAATACTACCCACTTTGTGAAAACTGTTACATGTACTACAATCTGTTTTTATATAATTAAATAAACATTATTATTATTATTATTATTATATTATCAGCCGATAATAGAGCACCTGTGGGCCTGTGAGGGAGAGCCTTTATCTTTGTAATACTTATATTTTGACTAAGAAGCTTAGGTAAAAGTGAAGGCAACACTCTAAACACAGTGAAACCAAGTGTGGGCAGACGTCCTCTTTCTGAAGGCATATATAAGATAAAGAAAACAAATATCACTGTCTCGTTCTTTTGTATGCATTCAGAAAGAGAGCATCTGCCCACAGTTGGTCACTTACAGATATTTAGAGTGTTGCCTCCACTTTTATCTATCTTATATATCTTGACTGCCAAGATAATTATCGATCGATAAATAAAACCATGTTTACACTACCAACTTGAGTCTAGGCTGAATTTCAGCTACTATAAACTATGAATACTGAAGACTAACTGTTTTCCAAAAATTGTCTTCTCGGCAATCAAGGGATTAAAATCATTCTAAAATCTATTTTTACGTGTAGGTAATTAATTATTAGTAACTAAACGTAGCATACTTCTATTATTTTTGAACGCACTCTTATTTGGCATTGGCATTTATTAATATTAACCGTCTGATTAGTATAAGCTCATGTCATCTCAACAAAACAATCAATACTCTCTTTCTTACATATGTGACGTCTTAATATAGTAGCGCCACTCGTAAACTAAACTTATGCCAACTGGTTCTCATTTGACGTATTCTATTTAGTAGTATTATAGCAAATGGCATCGCGTGAAAATGACAGTTTGTTCTGGGAACGATAAAATTATTTTTAATGTAATAAAATAAAGTGATTGTGAATATTTTTATATTTCAAGAAGCCCAAATATTGCTCATTTACTTTTGACAAACGTATTTATCAAAATTATATTCAATAAGAAAAAAAAAATTGCTATCCTCATCTATCAGATGTTCGGTCTGTGATTGCTCTTTTAATATCATTAATTTGTGTATGTTGTTGTAAGTGGTATAATAAACTTTGTGAAAATGACGGACAGCCACCCAGTAGCCATGGCTTCTGCAAATGGACTTATCGACAAATCCAAAGAACTCCAAAAGGAGATTCTTATGGAAAAACTTAGGTCCAAAACATCACAGTTTAAAAATTTAACAGAGACTTCCAAAGGGGTACGAATGGCTTTGCTGGTATGTTTATTTCATTTTGTTAAAAATACTTTAGTATTTATAAGTCATCACTAACAACAAGCTTGGAAGTAACAGATCTTAGTGTAGAAAGTGCATTCTTAAGCTATTTTATAAGTTTAGGTAGATTAATCTTAATAAGAATCATCAAAATTCCTTTATCAAGTAGGTTTTTCATTAACAAATAAAAAATAGTTTTAAAATTAAACTCAAGTTGACTATTTCATGATGAGTCAGTTCAAATGACAATATCATTATGGCAATAATAAAGTGCTCAATCATGAAAAGTTGTTAAAACTCAATATTACGGTCAGTGGGTCTTAGGGGCGGTACTTGCAATTACTTTAAATATCTAAGTAGGCACTATCTTATTAACAATACATTTAAATAAATAACGTTCAATTTGAAAGTGTATCAAAATTAACATAATTATAGAAAATGTGATAGTTTAGTATGCAAACAAACCCACTCCTAATGTCACCTATTGCATAAACCTATATGATTAATACTTAGAGTGAAATATTGCATTACCTATGTGATAAATAACAAGAAGGTATTATTGCACTTCCTCTTGCTTGTCAAATATATTAATTAGTTCAAGCTGTATATCAGTACTATAGTTAGTACCCCCAATAACAAAGGCAGTTAGCAAATAATGTTTTGTTTTGGCATCACCATAATGGTAGACCGGAGAGGAATCCATTGGCATTTATTTCGCCTCTATGCAATAATTTTTTGTGCAAGAATTAATTAAAATTTATTAAGTATTGATGGATTTTTCTACATAAAATGTCTTTAACATTTAATGTTGAAAAATCACATGGCCGCCTAGAACTGACACTGTTCAAGAGTAGCAAACTTTATTTTTACTTTCGAGCTGCAACTTTTCAAATTAGTTTTTGTCAGTCTTAATTACCTACTTAAATTACCTAATGGAGAGGTTAATACAAATGTCACTGATAGTGATGTGCAACACAACACTGTACTGCTCCAACACAGTTCACTGTGTATGTATGTACAAACACCAGCACATCAAATTTTCCCAATTAAATATGAACCTTATTTTTTGTAATAAAGTTGAAAATCTATCAAAGAAATTTGACACATTGTTGTAGCTTGATGTGCTGGCCTGTGTACATGTGTTGGCCCACAACACACTTGACACTTCAGGGCAATACCAGCACGCGTAGACAAGTCAGTACATTTTCTCTATTCTTCTTGTCAGTATGTCTATTCTTCCGTAGACATAGCGTGGTCATGCTACGCGTGCTGGAGGACTTAAAAGGTGTTAAGGTGTTGAATTATTTAGATGCCCGCAGAATACACGGGACTTCTATTTAACACTTCTGGAATCGCTTGAATCTTACTTTATTTCAATTTATAATCTGCATATTAAACTCTTTAGATTTTAATATTATTTAGAAAATTAGTGTGTGAGAAAATTAAAAGACAGAATATGTTTTGTTAAAAACAAAACAAATTAAGTATCTGGTAGTAGTAGTAGTATAATGGGCTGGTGTCTGCAATTCCAGGTCCAACTAAATTATATGTGAAAATGTGTAGTGTTCTGTTCACCAAAAAGTTAAAAGTTCAAGCAAAAGATGACCTTATGTCTTTTACAAAGTACTTGTTCCAAAATCTGCCATTTCACAGATCAAATCAAATACATCATTTGGCTTGGCTGTTAGGAAATAAAAAATTCTAATGTTTTCTTATCCTATCAATCAATCATTCCATCACAATTCACTATTTCAAATAACTAACTAGGTATCCAAACAGTGTTAGTTAACACTGTTTCAAAATAAGTCCCATAACCAAATTAATTAATTAATAAAATAACTTACCTACCATCAACAAATATTTAAACACTCAAAATAAACATGATCTCTCTTCTTTCTCCCACTCACTCATTAAGTGACTCACTCTTCACTTATCAATAAAAACACATCAAAATTTAAAATTATTCAGAAAATTTAAAAATTATTTATTAAGAATTATTGCAATTTATTATAGATTTTTATTTTTAATTCCATAAACGTATAGCAGTTCTTGTATAACATATTATCCTTTTCACTTTTCTTTCTATATTTTTTTTTAATCGAAAGCTATTGGCAGGTAAAAACTAATTTTTAAAGTCCTTTGACATTTCACAATTTATATAGGTACTATCCTACCTAGGTATAAATGTTTGGTAAAATTCACGTTAAGAACGCCCAACCCTTCATATTTCCCATACAAACGCTCGTACGCGATTAAGGCGTTAAAACCAATTATTTTCCAAATATTTTTAACACACAGGTATCTTGTGGTTTAAATCTAGGTTTGTATGAAGCCAAAAATAAACTTTTTTGAAAAACAAAATTCAGTAAACATGTCCGGAAATCAGTTTTTTTGGCACAATTTTATCTGAACTTTGGCCGTTCATAATGCACTCATACATTAAAAAAGTAAAAAATCAGCTTCATGGAAACCTTGCACATGTAATGGAAATTCTAAATTGCAAACATTTTTACCCAAATCTTGTAAGGCTTTTTCAAAAACACATATGTCCTGGAACAAGTTTTGTGAAATTTCCGCACGCCAATTTTCCTGTGATGTTATCGCGTTCTCACTCACTCATTGGTTTTCGAGCTTTGCGTTGGTTGAAACTAAAAATTTTTCAACCACGCTCGCGTCGAAGTTTGTTCGATGGGGTTGGGCGCTCTTAAGAGACAAATATTTAATAAATTTGTTATTTATATTTGCAGGACAAAAGATGGGGAATAGACAGTGCAGATCGCATGATACTAAAGAAGTGCCTTGATAGTTTGCAGCATTGCATTAAAGTTAGCTCCTTGCAGAGTCTCATTGAGCGCCTGGAGTGCTTATCTAGGCAGCTTGGGTTTGTACACTTTGATCACTACTATTTATACCACCTTGCTTACAACTGCACCTGCTTGAAGGTACAGGTATGTGTAACTTATATAGATATAAAGAGAGTTTAAAAAAACCCTTTTGTGACAAATGGACAAAACTCGATCTTATAAGGGTTCCTACATTATATATTTCTCAGTATTCAAACAATCTTTTTGATAATATTTAAACACTAGCTCTGATGCCCGCGTCTTCGCCTGCTTGTCAAATTATATACTAAAACCATCCTTTTGAATCACTCTATCCATTAAAAAAAACCCGCAACAAAATCCGTTGCGTAGTTTTAAAGATCTAAGCATACATAGGGACAGACAGACGTGGCGGAAGACTTCGTTTTATAATATGTAGTGATAAAACAAAATAATATTTAAGAACAACTTATTAAATTGTATAATAGTGCATATAAAACTGACTATTTGTTTCAGACTCAAGTTCGTAGTGGGAACATCAGGAGTAAATCTATTCATATCATCTGATATGTTTTATTTGGAAATATTAGTTGAATCATCAGGGTCAGTAAAAGATGTTAAAATTCATCATGAAGGAAAAGTAAGTTTGACAATGTCCAGGGGACTATTCATATTTTAGGTGAAAACAGCAACACAAGCACCATCTATTTATTTATATGATGTAGTCAAACAACTTCAATATTTTTAATAAATACTTTTCTTTGCCCTTTTCACAGATTGAACAACAAAGCTGTGAAGAACTGGTGTCATGTATATCTCGCGGAGATTTCGCTGATTTCACAGCTCAACTGGAAGGCTTAACCGCGGTTTATCAACTAGGCGCTGAAAAAAAAGTAACTTACGCCTCAATTCCTGTTACGGGGGAAGTCCGCAGGGTGTGTAGAGTCAGCACTGCCAGGGCAGTGTCGACTCCTTCGTCAATTTATTTTGAAAACTGTGCAGAGCCTCTATGCAAGGTCAACACTGCAGGGGCAGTGCTAGTGTTGACTGTGTTGACAATTTTATTCCTACTTTTCAAATTCTGCCCAGAGACTCTGTGATAGTCCACACCGCCTGGGCAGTGCTGACTCGATGTACCCTGTGGTCTGTGCTTTTGACTTATTTATTTTAGTTATTTATTTTATCTTTCCTTATTTTATTTTCCTATTCATCTCTTATAATTGTTTTGTTTCTTTTATTTTACAGGTAAAATGTAAAGCATTTAGTGCTCTACAGAGCTTAGAAGAAGATTTATGTACAATGAGGCAACTCCAGAGTTTTATTAAAGATCCATGGGCACAAGTCCACAAGAGTCCTATTGGCTTCTTACAAAAGCGAAGAGGAGGTATGTCTTTAGCCTTATGTAAATATTTACAAAAATAAGTAATAAACTCGACAAATGACTACGTAGACAAATGAATGGTTACATATTTTTGTTCAGCTATACCACTACCCAGATACATACACTTAGTACCCGTCCAGTAAGCCTTATGTAAATATTTACAAAAATAAGTAATAAACTCGACAAATGACTACGTAGACAAAATGAATAGATACCTATTTTAGTTCAGCTATACCACTACCCAGATACATACACTTAGTACCCGTCCAGTAAGGAATAAGTAAAGCATATTTATTCCAGGTCACGCAATGCGTCTCACTTACTTCGTGTCTCCATACGAACTGTTAGACAAAGACAAGGGACTCAACCCACTGACGGCTGAGCTCTTAATACTAGGCAAGCCTGCCGCGACTAGCGGTCTTGCATCGCTGGTCGTTCCTTCTCACACGCCCATCGGCCACTCTGCGACAGTCCTTCTAGAAGGTTCCACGCCTAATAAACTGCAGTTGTCACCTATCATATCTGGGGGTCAGCGACCCGGGAAGGGGTAAGCTTTTTGCATTGTATCAGCAGCAATACTTAGTTGGAATTTCATGAATGTGTAACTCCTAGTCTTAAAGATTATCAGTCGCCTTGGTGATTGATAAATGTATTATTTATGCCCAATTCTTGAGATACTCAGGTTAACTCTCTAAAGCTATGCAACAAGGATAAACCAATTTCTTACTTAACTGAATATGCAGGAACGCTATATCGAACAAAGATCAATCAATTAGAACAAGACAACTCTTATTCAAATGTCTCTGACATCTACAAAACATTTAGATCTTTTTAGATTTAGATCTTAGTTCGTTAACACTGTGAACGATCGGAACTTTTTTTTCCCGATCGTCAACAGTGTTGCCGACGGGGTGTTCCCGATCGGGAATATTCGCAACCAATGCTAGCTAACCTAACGCTTTCATGAAACATTTATATTTGATTATTTGTAGAAATGGACCAATTTACGCTCAACTGGTGCCTCAGAATAGTGCGATGCTGCCCGCGTGCTTCACACTCAAGTTGTCTCAGCCCACCGCGCTGTGCGCCGGGCTAGCCAAACTTATACACGCCACTACAGAGGTAAGTGGCCTTTTTAAAATGTTCACAAATATAAATTACTTCGGATTCTGCTCTGCCGAATTATAAACTACTAGCTTCTGCACACGACTTCCTCCACCTGGAAGTCAACCATACCATAAAACATTACCTCATACAACAAAAACCTACCTGTTTAAAATATTAGTATAGATTTTACTGTGAGTGTGGATATATGCCCTGCAACACGTTTGCCCCCTAATATATAGGACCTGCCCTTCTATCTCCAAATGTAGGCTATCAGTAAATACATAGTGATTATGTTCAACATCAAAATATTTTGTGTTAAAAGGATGAGGAAAGGATATTGGTTAAAATATTATGACAAGTGGTAAGTTCGAGGATTGCATATATTGAAAAACATCGTCAAAACTCAAATCGAACCTAATTTGACTAGTTGGTTAATTTATTTCTCTTCAGTTTCGTCAATGATCTTACCTTCTTATATAATTTCAGGTAGAAGTGGCAGGCGACTGGGGAAATGCGAAGCCCATGTTGGGGCTAGTTGCCCAACAAGCATACAACAAGCTAACGCCAGGGAAACTTATAGAATTGAATCTCAGCAAAGGACTGTTTGTGGTTTGTACAAATATTTTTTTATTATGTTCACATCTTATCAAATAACATAAATTCCATATTGATCGCCTATCTAATTAATAGAAGCTTATAGTAGGTGGTCGTATTTGGGTCGCCAATGAGCAATATGATAATCTATCATATCAGATTGTTTTAAAAATGTACATACACTAACTGTAGGTATTTCGTGTCCATACTGTTCTCATTTCATGTACTCGACTCAATGACTCATCAGGATAACAAACCCCTCGGATTACTGTAGATCCAAAATTGTACAGTAAAGACATCCTTTAGTGCAAATAATTATTGTATGTAATGTAAAGGCACAGGAAAGCTTAGTGACTAAACAATTCCAAAGTATGGTTTGCAGTGGAACAGCAATGTAAATACTTCCAATTTTCGGTTAGCATACTGCCGGGCTACAGGAACTATTTCACACTGTTGTTTAGCTATGGCTATGTTACAGCGGATTGGTAGACACTCAACCTAAGTTCTAATGATTTTTAAACAATGGTGTGTTTAAAAAGCAACTATATTACTAGGCCGAGCTAAAAACCGCTGATAACCGTACAGCAGTAATGACTGCAAATAATAAAAATGCAAAAAATTACCACTTAAAATGTACAAAAAAAAATGCCTGTGTATCTATCACATTGCAACAACACACTTCGCAGCAAATTTTCCGCTTGTTGTCAAAATTAAAAAGAAACGCATTATCTTATTTATTTAATACTAGCTTTTGCCCGCGACTTCGTCCGCGTGAATGTCGGTTATCGCGGATGCAGGTGAAGTTGCGAAATTAAAAGTAGCCTATGTCCTTCCCCAGGGTTCAAGCTATCTTCATACCAAATTTCATCAAAATCGGTTCAGTCGTTTCATCGTGAAAGCGTAACAAACAGAGTTACTTTCGCATTTATAATTTTAAGTATGGATTTGAAATGTGTTCTAGAATCTCCCAGAGCAGAGTCAGTGTTACTTCCTGTGCGAGACGCGCGGGCTGGCCGGCTGCATGGTGTCGAGCATCCCGTTCACTCACCCGTCGCACGTGCCGCCACTGCTGGCGTGTCTGCGGCAGCAAGCTCTGTTCAACGCGCTCATCACCAGCTGCGTACGCACGCAGTGTAAACAATGTAAGTCAGTTACAAGACTCGCCCGTATACAAGGTGTTATTTTTTTATGTATCATAACTCTAGGTTATGAAGGAGACCATATCAAAGAATCAACTGGCATATGAATTATTTTACAATTATAGTATATATATTTTCCATTCAAGATAATTCAACAACGTCACGATTTTTACTGTAAAGCACCCAAGTTACATGAAATATGACTTACTCGTATGAAACTTGTTACCTATGATATCTTCGAAACTATGCATTTTTGGACCACATATTCTAGAACTTTTAGTATTATTTTTACTTATTGGATATAACCCTAGAGTTATGGGATATCAAATAAAACAAGTTGTATACATTTATTTAGCGTCGACTTTGTCACTTATACATACTGTCTGACTGTGACTTTGAATAGGGTATTTTACTCTAGATACGAGAAAAAAACTATAAATATGTTATTGAGACAGTTTAGGCATAAAACAGTCGGAAAATGTATAATATAACAAAACAAATTTTTAAATTCAATTCTAAGTTTTCACTATTTTTAATCTGTTATAAAACACCGTGAAATAGTAGCGGCCATGTTAATACGCTGTACGACTGTTTGAACAAAAAATTGTCAACTGTCAGTCAACCGATTGGCGTAATATAGGCTTTGTACTTTTATTATTTTCGTAACCAACGTAATTTTTTCATTATTGCACCTATTACAAAATATGCTTTTAATTATTTTTAAATGATATACAATTATCATATTTAATATGAGCTCATTTGATACAAAACGAACTGACGTCATTTACGCTGAGCAATATGGCGTCCAGTAAAAGGCGTTTTCGTCGAACTACGCGCGAAATTTGAAAATTTAATATTTAAATGCATTTTTATGGCACTTATCGATCGAATAAAAATTTGGTGTTTTTTTTGGTGGCATATTAGCACTACAGAATTTCATTGAAACACTTTTCAAAAATGGGTGTAATACCCTATTGTGATTTCAAAAATCCTCTTTACAATACAATTTTGAATTGATCGTCCCGCAGTCATAGAGTTGGAGAGCGTGTTAATGTTCGAGGTGAGCGCGCTGTCGTGGCAGCACATCTCGATCTCGCTGGAGCACCCGGCCGACGAGAGCATGGCCACCGTGGAGCTGGAGCTCAGCGAGCCGGCCGCGCCGCGCGCCTCGCTCTACACGCTGCACGGCGCCGGCGCGGACCACATCGACGAGTACATCACCAGAGTGCTGCAGAAGACGCACTCCATACCTATCACGCTCAGGTAACACGTCCTCACGACACCACGTCGCGGTGCAACTGAGGCCGGTGACCACAGATATAGATAGACCTAGATAACGCAGGAGCAACTACTTCGCGTGTCTATTTTCGTGCCTAACTTACGATAAAAAATCGTAAGTCAAAAAATAAAGTAAACGTTTCCTTCCATCGGTAAGTCAGTTTGTGATTAATACTATGCGTAATTAATTTAAAAAACAATTATTTTTAATCTAATACCCTCAGTAATACCTGGGAATACCAAATTTAGGAAAAACAAAACATTCGTATTACATTGTGACGTCCAACAAATGGCACGCTTAGATCGTGATACTTGCGTTATCTAGGTCTATCTATATCTGTGCCAGTGACCGACCTCACCCCACACCCTTCAAATCAGAACATAGCGACGACATGGTTGGCGCAATGGATGAGCGATTAACTGCTGCGCAATGTGTTATGGGTTCGATTCCCGCCCAGGGTAAATATTTGTGTGATGAGCACTTGTGTTTGCCTTGTGTCTGGATATTGTTTATCTATATATGTATGTATATCAGCTGTCTGACACCCATAGTACAGGGTCTCCCTAGTTTGGGGTCAGATGGCCACGTGTGAAATGTCCCCACATATTATTATTATTAAAGAATCTCTTCGCTCATTAAATGTGTAAATAAGCCGGCTTCCTATCCAAATCATCAAAATAACTTTATTCTCCAGGTCCCTAATAAAAATCTGGGAGCGGGAAGCAGCCAGCAAGCAGTTAAACGGCGGGTACTCGGCTCTGGAGCCAAATTTTAGCCTTGGAATGGGAGGCCTCGACCCGGGCGGTGACCACGTGAAGCATGAGCCGGGCTCCATGCACTCTCGCGCGATGTACCCGTCCAGCGTCAGCCACCCCCACCAGGGCGGTAAGTACCACTACTAATTAAGTTTTCCTCTCCCTGCCATCCAGGTTCCCAAACTAAGGTATTTCAGGAGATTAAATTGTGATTCACGTTGTCCACAGGGGCCTACCTCTCAGAGCAGCAACATCATCTATCGGTAATGTGCCACGACACCGGCGCAAGCGATATCAAACCGCAAACTGAAGAACGAAAATCCAAAAAAAGAAAATCCGACGATGTCTGGACTACTCAAAAAAAAGGTAAACCATCAGGCATCGCCGAAATGATGGACTCTGACAGCGAAAGTGACAATTCAGATGATTATGTTAACGAGGATGAGAATACTATCAATAGTAACTCGACGAATGATGATATGGAGGGCCGGGAATCTTCGGTGTCGCAGAATGAGTTCACGTCTGACGTGGAGCTGTCAGCGATGGACGCCACCGACGCTCTCGGGGTACCAGACAATAGAACCTCCTCGGATATGGACAACTCGAACGATGGGGACGTTGATGATATTATCCGGTTCGTACCTACTACTCTTTCATCTTACAACAAATTACTCAACAGATTAATGTTACACAGTAATTTATTCTTTACAGGAATTCTTTTCACAAGTCTGATCACAAAAGGCAAAAACTTAAAAGCAAAGATTCTGAATTACGCACTAGTAGGAGCGCGTCTTCCCTCCTCTTGGACTTAACCGAAGGAAAATCTTATATGCCATCTTCGGTAAGCATAACTCCTATAGGTAGCGCACCAAACACACCCAACGCTAGCTCCGGGTCCAGTATAACTTCCATGTTATGCCTGGACAGGCGACCGGGCATTGAGATAATCCCCATTGCTGCGGCCGCACCAGCCGCTCTGCCCAGCTCCATAACAATAACACCGATAACATCATCACAAATGAAAACGCTTGACGATCGTATCAGATCCGAGAAGAAATCCAGCAGGTCGGGGGAAGAGCGCAGCAAGGAAAAGAAAAAGAAACGCAGGAGAGACGACTCCATGGGACCTCCGGAGAAAGTGCCTCCTAAACAAGATCCACTCACTAAACCCGTATCGGTTAGCATCAAGCCCACTGACGGCTCCCCTTTACGCGCGACTTCCCCAAACTCTCTTATTCGAAAATTTAGTCCAAGCCCAACACATGGCAGATCTGTTTCGATAACTAAATCGCCGAGCCCTAGCACTGTTAAGGGTTTGGGAAAGGCGTCGGGGACATCTAGTCACCACAATAGCCCGAGACATTCTCCAGTTCAAAATAGCCCTAAACATTTACCTGGTTACTCGAGTCCAAAAAACCACAGCATCTCGTCCCCTAAGCACAGTTCTTCGGGGTCGGGAAAGCCTAGCATGTCAGCACTTAAATCTGCGACCAGTGGGTCGCCATCTGGTAAATCTGGCACCACAGGGTATGACCTCACAAAAAAGTTATCCAAAGACAGTTACGGCTCTAGCTCAGTGACATCGAGGGATAAAGAAAAGAAACATTCCAGTTTATCTTTTTCTAGTTCCGATAGAAGTAGCCCTAAATTAAAAAACCCAATTAAATTAAAACAGTTAGAAATTACCCCCGTGTCCTGTGATAGTCCCGTAACGGAACCTTTAATCTCCCCACCTAACATTGAAGTAAACAAATCAAATGCTCCAAGCCAGGCTCGCAATAGGAAAGGTTCCCTCAGTGCTGTGATAGATAAGCTCAAGTCTGCACAGCATTGTGGCACAGATTCTGAAATAAGTGTAAAATCTAGTAGCTCTTCCAGTAGTACCAAGTTTTCAGATCCCAAAATAAGTATGCCCGGCAATAGTGGAAAACTTAATGATAGCAAAAATCAAGAGTATATGGTGAAGCCGAGCTCCGACGGTATGAAGATAACAATCAATAAAACTAGGACGAAAGATTCTTCGAGCAGTAGCTCCAAATTAAATTACAGTAGTTCTAGTTCGAAACAATCATCGCCTCAACTCACTCCACCAAGTCAGGGCTCCCCCAAAACGCACACGGGTTTAAAGCCAGGGGTCATAAGTGGACCCGCTTCTAAAAAGACTCAAGCAATGCAATCTTCTAAATCCGGTAGCGTCACTTCGGGTTCAACACCACCGAAAGCTAATATGAGCCCTTCGGATTCCTCCGGGTCTGGTAACCCCAATATGCCCAAAGTGCCTTATTCAAAATCATCCAGCACAAGTAATGCAGGTATCAACTTATCAAAGTCTGGTTCTAAATCTAGTTCTGGTTCCCCTAAAAGCAGCAGTACGGACCTCGCTAAAATAATCAGAGACAGGGAAAGAGAAAAAGCCAGGACTAAACTTATGACTAATTCAGAGAAATCAATTTTTTCTTCTAAATCTGAACGCCATTCTAGCCCTAGCAGCTCTAGAGACGAAATTGATGGAGAAAGGTTCAAAAGTTCCAAAGAATCTAATTTTCTCGTAGAAGGCTTGATTAAACCTCTCGATACTAGTAAATTTCAAATACCAAAATTGAAAAATCAAAACACACCAGATAAGAACAATCCTACGGCACAGTACGATCAAAGATCTTTGGTTAACGATTTCGCTCGAACGCTAGAACAAAGCAAATATCAGTTTCCACACTTCGATAATCCAAGCGCTAGAGCGGGTGATTCTCTTCAAAAGTCAGCATATCCTTTGAACGTGCCGAAACCGCTACTCAACATGGGCAGCATGAGCCCCAAAACTATACCACTCGGCAAGAATGATCAGTCTGAACGGCCCCTAGAATTTTCCAAAGCCATGGCTGACAGTATATCCAAAGGGGAAAGCCCAGTGAGAAGTAAAGACGACTCAAAAGACGGTTATCCGCAGTCGTTTCCTATCCTGCCCCTGGATTTTAAAACCGATATGGCAAAGGGGTTTGCCGCTCCCAAGGGCAGTTCGGAAGACAGAAAAGGCGCCGACTCGTGCATGAAGCCCCCGGCGAGCGGCGCAGTGGCGCGCAGCGGGGCGACCACGCCGCAGGAGGCCGCGGAGATGCTGCTGGACTTCTCGTCGTCGTCGGGCAGCAAGGTGTCGGGCATGCTGGCCGTGCGGCCCGTGTACCCGTCGTCGCCGGCGCTGGCGCTGCAGCTGGCCAAGAGCCCCGCGCCCTCGCCTCTGGTGGCGCCCTCCCCGCACTCCAACTCGCCCTGCATCACCGACGACGAGCTCATGGACGAGGCGCTCGTGGGTCCCGGCAAATGAGTGCCAGTGTGCCCGCTCGCCCGCAGCTAGTGTGCGATCGCGAGTTTTGTAACCGCTTAGGAACGAAATCTTGAACATTTCTCATTTGAAATATAACTCATTAATGATTCCTTGTGTATTTTTATCAATGGATATTTATTTATCAAATTATTTATTCGTAATTTTCTCTCTATGTAAACTACTTTCTGATTCTTACTTTTAATCACGTCGTAATTTTTTTACGTATATGTAATGAAAAATTATGTGATTCAAATATATTTTAGTAATCAAATATCATATTTGTGTCATACTTTACGTGTATAATATGTAAAAGACGATTCATAAGTCCATGTATAAATTGTTGTTAACGAAGGAACCATTTAACGCAACTGCCATGAGTAAAATACAATTTAGTGTACAATGTTTTTTTTTTCTAATTAAGTGATGCAGTTATAGATTGCGACAATTAACAATCAATGTAAATAGATAAATTAATATAATGATATCGAAATAATTTTGTTGATAAGGCCAATGTGCTTATAGTTTTTTTTAGAAATAAAATGAAAATGAATTACTATTTACGTGCATTTTGTTTTATTTTGTAAGTACACAAATATTAAAACAATATAATATGTAGGTATTTAATTAAATTACAATAAGTTAAATAAATTAATACAAACTAATAAAATCTTAGAGAGCTAGGACGATAAAATCTGTAGTATGGATTATAGAAAGGAAGTCTCTTGTACGGTGCATACGGATATCTCTGATATTGTCGACGTATAGCAAAACGACGTCGTGGCGGTTGTTTGTGTCGCTTTCTTAAAAACGGTGGTGGTGCGAACCCTGCCGCAGTTTCCATTATTTCGTCTTTAATCCTATCTGCTAGTATATTATCAATTAATTGGTCACCCGGGTAAAGATAATCGTCATCGTCGATATTTATTTCATTCTGTGCGTCGTAGATTACTTCTAAAGGAGTTGTGTTACCTACACTTTCTTCAATCACTATATCAATTTCTCCATCGCCATATTTGGCGGTGTCTCCTTCTATAGCAGGTTCTGGCACAAATTCTTCACTTATTACTTCCACCTTCACTGGTTCTGGATCGCTTTTGTTTAATGGTGTGTCTTCTACTTCCAGCTTCACTTCCAACTCACTTGTTTCTGACAATAGTGGTTTCTTATCATTACTGAAGTTTTCAGGTTTTGCAATCACACTGACAATACAAACTATTATTAATAAAATTATAGTCGCCTTCATTTTTCTGAAACAATTTATAATATTTGACTACTTGTTAACAACGCGACGAACTCGACCCTCAATGTGATGTTTCTCTAATGTCGTAGTCTTATATTATAGAAGATCGGGGTCAAAGAAAGGTGTGGGACGACACACAAATTTCATTTGTAAATAAATTACTTAAATTATAGGTACCGGAAATTCCATGAAGTCAGTAGAGACGTTTGTAGGGGATCTTTGGATCTACTCTGTGGATAGCCGAACGACCCTTTCTGAACTGAATCTAACTCAAAAGCTCGCGCTCAATAGCTGCCATGCTAGAGCCCACAAACCGTTAAGAAAATAACCCCTTAAGTATTACGGGTTGATAAAATCTACTCACTTAATAATATCTATCCGGGCATGGAAATCGTTGCGGCGGGTTCATTCTTCGACCCTGGTAATTCCTCCTCTGAGCATTAGCTTTCTCACTGCGCTCTCGAAGCTTTCTCATGGCAAATCGTGGCAGAAATGGATTCTGGGACTCCGCTCCTTCCATCATCTCGCCGTCATCTACTTGAGACATTACACTCTTCGATTCTTCAAGAGGCATCGAGTCAACAAACATGATGAATGCGTAAAATACTAAACACAACAACTTGAAGCCAAACATGGTGCACTTTCTTTATATAAAATGTAGATCTGAAGTAGGTATCTGTTTAATAAATTTTAGACTGACGGAGCTGAAGCAACGGTGGCTAATCCCTTTGTATACGTCTTCGTGAGAATGCTCATGTTTTATAGGGACGATAATTACCGACAGATGACACACATCTGGTGCATCTGTTTACCCTATGGATGAATTTGAGGAAATGTAACGGGTCATACGGTCGCTTCCAATTAACACGTCCTCGACTCACATTCATAGGCCGGTGATGCACAACGGTAAGTCCTACATTGTTGTAACGGATACTGAAGTAGGTACCTATCTAATCAATGATTTAACTAGTTTTCTCCTATAATAATAGTGTAGGTAAAACCCTTTAAATACAGTTTTAGAGTAGGTACCTATTATTCTCATGATTCAGCTTAGTTTTTTAATTTAAACAAACTTAAAACACTGTCACAATGTATTTTCGCAATAAAAATCCGTAACAATCGTCTGACACATCTTCGAATAATAATATCGATTATTGTTCTGTTGTTGTATTATCATTAATACTTGATCATTGTACATTTTACTAATAATTAAAGATTGATTTAACGATACGGTTGGCGCAGTGGCTAAGCGATTGGCTGCTGCGCTGTGTTTCGCGGGTCGATTCCTGCAATAAATAAATATTTGTATGGCCTACAGGTAGTTTTTCCGGGTCTGACTGTTTGTGTATGTGAGCTTATATGTTTGTAAACACTCCCACAATACAAGAGGAATTGCTAGTGTGGGGCAACGTTTTTAAAATAAAAATAGACCATCAGGCCATGAATGAAGTAAACAGTTTATTTAGGTACGTCAGTAAGAATAATATGTGTAGGTAAGTCGACGAATAAGTAACAGGCGGAAAGGTACAGAGGCCAGCACATTAAGCTACTACAATCTGTCAAATTTCTTTGATAGATTTTCAACTTTATTTCCAAAGCATAAGGTTCATATTTAATTGGGAAAATTTGACAGTTAGGTATGGCTTGATGTGCTGGCGTCTGTACCTACCTAGAAGTCAATACAATCCGTAACGTCATTGTCATAATAGGAGTGGCTAGTTACTGGTTTAACAACAAACAAATAAATTGAACACAAACGTGTTTAATTCAATACGTATCTACATAGTTAGGTCTGACTAAACAGTAGGTATTTAATCTACCTACCTTTACAGCCACAACCACCATACTCTTTATAATATATATATATATATATATATAAATATACGGAATAAACTCTTTGACCATACATAATTAAAAAGTAAGTAGATAGGAAGGTGTTATCAGTAGTAGGTACCTAAAAAGATTATATAGGTACCTACGTGGGCTGTTTCAAAAAAATGTTAGTGAAATGAAAAATAGTTAGAATAAGAAAAAAGTTTATTTACCTACTTAATTAAGTACTAGCTTTTCAAAATATGCTAAATTTAAATTACTCGATATGAAATGTAGGTAAGCCAAAAGACGATTCTGACTGTGAACTTTCTGCGTTATGATGGTAGGTCATTTTGTTTATCCCTAAAGATAATTCTGACTTACAAAATGATGAGTTTTTAATTTATGATATGACTGTCTGACAATCAATTTTCTGCGAAATGAGATTTATGCTATCCGCTGTGTGCAAAATAATATTATGACGTTCTGGGAACGACCGTTACGAGTTGGACCGTTAAACGTTGGAGTCTACCCTGGTACAGTTGGTAGACCCCTAAGAAATACATGTAAGTATCTAGGATATTTACAGACTACATTTTGCTGCTTGGACTATATTCACTACCTACGTCTAAATTCTAATTAAATTAAACGCACTATGAATTTGAACACGCATTGGTTTACATATCAGTCATTGTCAAGGTGGCTGTGAGTCACGAGGTCATGACGTTGATTTATAAATAACTATAAAACACCCATCAAGTTTTGAACCTAAACAAACATGGACTTCTTGAAAACATAATCTCAATGAAAGGGTTTACTCAACACTTCGCAAGAAACAAACTTACTTAACAAAAGAATTACCTACGCCGTAGGTAACCTGCCTACATATCGTAGGTAAATGTTTAAATATAGTGCCGTGACAATTCATAAATTGGCTATAACCAGGAAAATATAAATAAATGAGTAGGTACCTACTTACCTACCTAGTAAAGTTATTTCAAACCAATTGATTGGCATTGTAACCTATGTTTGTAGGTAACGTGGGGACGGGTGATATAATTTAAACCAGACTAAAAATCTATAGCTTCTGAAATAATTATCTTCCTGCCCATCCCATTGTTACTTGGGGTCGGCGCAACATGACTGTTTTCTTCTTCCATTCCGTCCTGTCAACCTTCAACCTTATAACCGCACCTTGTTAGAAAAAAAAACAAATCAATCAATCAATTTATTTTTCTTGTTAGAAAAATAAATTGATTCAATCAATAAATTTATTTTTTTGCATCATGTCTATGTATGACCAACGTCGAAATAAACACGAGACTTAGCTTATCTTATCCTATCCTGCAGTTTATTGACGACATCGTCAACTCATGGCCATGGCTGATGGCAGTAGGTAGGTATATGTTACATGGCAAGCTGTGTTTTAACAAGATTATTCTTTAAAAAATCTTAGCCAAATCAGAAATGTTAGGTAATCTCACTTGTGAAAAAGTAAAATCATTCTGATAGGTAGTCTTCATTGTAATCAATTGATAAGAAACAGGTAGGTACGCTGCAAACCTATATTGTATCTTACACCACTTAGGTACAGTCGCCGTCAGATATATTGTAGCAGACAAGGTGACCAAATACTTCTGAACAATTTAAAATATCAATAAGTTCCATACACTACAAGTTACCATTAATATCTGAACGTTCATTAGTTCATTAATATCTGAGCACTTACTTACTTAGTTAGCCGCATATAAATGTTCTTGCATGTCAAGGGGCCGACCAATATCTACAAATACAGTTGTCAGCCGCTAGTCCTATTGCACAAAATAGTACCTTCAGTAGTTCTTAAGTTTCAATAAGGGTTTAAGTTATTCATGGTTATTTTAACATGAAAAGCATTTGTTTTAGAATTCCACCATGTCAAAAAGCTCAATCCACTATCACAAATAAGAGTAATTAACACAAGCTATGGTGTAGAAAAGAAATGGGATGAAGATTAGAGAAGGCAGTCGAGTTTTTGTAGAGACCTGCGAAAAACTACAAGATCGACTACATTTAAGAGTCCCAGAAATACCCCGTAAAATAGAACCTGACTCAGAGCTGACCAATAAAAGAAGAAACTACTTTGAAAGAATGGTGCATAGCATTAGCAAAAAGTGGCTTTCTTTTAAAATGAGATGATCTTCTTAATACTGTCCATAATATTATTTCTGAAGAAAATATTCCGAACCATTTGTCAATCACAATCCCTTAAGGCCAGGGTCTTTAACCAGAGCATCCTACCCGTAATTACTTAAGGAGTCGAAACGTGGACAATCATCGTGGGGCTGGTCCACAAATTCAAGGTGCTTAGCGTGCTATGGAGAGAGCGATGCTCAGGGTTTCTCTAGTGGATAGAAAAACATTGACGTTCATCACGCGTCGAATCAGCACGCTAAAGTGGAAGTGGGCCAGCCATGTCTATAGACAGACGGACAGACAGTAGATGAAGCAGACACGCTTTAGAGTGGAGATCGCATCTGGGCAAGCGTAGTATGGGAAACCCTGCGGCACGATGGGCCAAGATTTAAAGAAGGTGGCTGGCAGCGAATGGATGTGGGCTGCCCAAAACCGAGTTGGCTGGCGATCTCTGCGAGAGGCCTACGTTCAGCAGTGGATGGCAATAGGCTGATATAAAAGAATTTTATATGCCAAATATGCAAGAAAAAGTGAGAGGCTGACTACAGGGTACGACATGGCTGGCTTGTGGAGAAATGAGGCTGACTACTGGTGAATAGTGCCATAATTTGTTTAATGTCGATTTTTATATACATAATTCTATTATAAATTTTTTTTGTTAATATCTTTCTGAAAATAATTGTTGTTTTATTCATAGTGTTTAGTATTTAAAATACAGTTGAATCAAATAGTTCTGACAAGGCTGACTACTGGGTGTTTTACCGTAGAATTGTTAAAACCGAAAGATGGTTAACAAAATCACTCTGTAGGGGAGACTGGGGACACTTGATCCCTGTTTTGGTTTTTCATTCATATCTCTAAAAATATTAAAGATATGCAGAATATTTTTTTATGGTTGACTAGAAAAATGATCAGTATAGTATACCTTTTTGCATCATTTAATCATGAAATATATCCGTATTAACCTGTTTTTTTTTTTCGTTTTCCCTGAAGACTACAAAAGGATCAAGTGTCGCGTGTTCTGGGACACTTAATCATGGCCATGGGGTAGAATGATCATAGGGTAACAAGAGTACCTCAATGCATGATATGAATAAATGATGATAAGAAAAAAAGGGTCTTAATTAGTTAGAAATTTGTCGTTTATTTAGCCATTTGTCCATATTTTGCGCCATTGGTACTACTAGTTTATCCTTATGTTCTTAGAAAACGCTTAATATAAAAACTAAAACGCACGTACTCGTAAAGGTTCATTACTGCTCCTGAAACCGTAAAACTATTCGTATGTGGTGATATTGTTGGTCCATTTTCGTATTTAGTTGGCGAGTTATTGGTCTCATTTATTTATTTTAAATATATGTGTTATATTACATTTTAAATATTTGTATTAAATAAAAACATTAAAAATATTAAAAATAGTAGCCCGAACGAGCCGACCGGCTGAACCGGTGGGTGAGCCCTGATCACCGGTAGCTTGCTACCCGTGATCAGGGCTCCTGAGAGAAGAATAATCTCCTAACAACGTAATTTTTTTCAACTTCATTATTGGCACATTAAAGGATTTGGCTATGCCTTTTATGCTATTACGTTCTAGTTCTAGGACAGCTTTGACTACTGCTTTCAACTTTATGTCTCCCGGTTGGCGTTTTTCACCCCTTCTTTCTTTTTGTAAGTTCTAGACATTTCAGAATCCGTAGAAAGAAACAAAGGTCAGTGGGTCGTCTTAGACAAAACAAAAACTAATTAATCTCTTGTAAGAATGCTGGGGACACCTGATCCCATAATCAAGTCTACCCGTGTTCGTCATGATCAAGTGTACCTACTCTGGACCATGATTTTACAAAAATATATTTTTTAATCCAAAACAAAATGCTAATCAAAGAAAACACATCTCTTTATACACTTTAATATATCAGGTTTAAACAGTTTTAAATATAACCCGTAATTTATTTATATGAATATCTGAAAATAACGGTCAAAATACTTACAAAAATAAATGTCAACACGCTGTAAACAAAACCACGCCACTGCTCTGAAGTTGTAGATATTTAACTTTCAAAATGACATTTGGTCATTGACAATTACAGCAATGATCAGTATTGCATGTATCGAATTTAAAAAAAATATGGTTTTGTAGTTATGGCTCAGGGATCAAGTCACCCGAGGGATCAAGTGTCCTCAGTCTCCCTACCTACCTGTTCAATTTTCATACAAGGTGGTTAAGCCAAAAATATTTTTTTTACAATACTTAGGTAGGTCAGAACACTTTTTTATTGGTCTGAGGTCAGAACGATGACGTCTCTCCTATAACACCTTATAGGAGAACATCTGTTATCGATTTACCCTCCCTTTGATTGGTCCTACAGCCAAATCTCTTTTGTGTGGCTTGGCTTGACTTAAGCTACCATAATAGACAAATTAGACTATTAAAATACACCACACCGACATTTGTACACCATACATTGAATAAGCTGCAACCAGGATCTCATGTCGAAAAAAAAAAATTAAAATAATAATTTTTACGTGAGGTGCTGGTCACATAGCTACGACTAACTACCTATTAACTACCAACATAATATTTGTACGTATCTTTATTGTTTTTATTATGTATATCCCGTATCCATACATCATACTCAGTGAACTCGGTCCACGTGAGTGTCGCAGTCGTATCTCGCTGCTAGTACCTAGATTGAACTGAAGTCTAAACACGTGCGCTCGATTCAATCTCGTCACGAGGCGAATGAAGAATGTGCGATGAACTTATAAAACTAGCAGATGTTATGGAAAAATAATATGGTGGTTATAAGAACCTACTTACTCACATTTTTTTTTTTCCGGCGGAAATTCATATGAATAGGTACCCACCTATTCATATGAATTTCCCCCACTAAGTACCCGCTTAACTGGAGAAAATGGAGGGCATTGGAGGGTAAACTCAAACTCAAAATAATTTATTTCAAATAAACCATTTACAGATACTTTTGAATTGTCAGAGTCAGTCAGTCAGAAAGAAGCTAGTTGCTCGTTCCAAACAGTAGGTTTCTATGGAGAAGAACGAGCAAGAAACTCCATGAACACTCTTTTAAAATCAATAATATGTTACAAATTCCGGTTACATCATTCATATTGAATCTAGGGGTACAATGTGAGAACAATGTAACAAGTCGTGTACGTTAAAAGAGGTCTAGATGAAAATATAATCATATGATGCAATTCAACAAATTTAGAATAACCGAGGCAGCTAAGAGATGACCAGTTCCAACTAACGGCGCCCGTTCACACCATTTTGAAGGGAACCGAATGATCCAACACATGCGCCACCGCCAGCGGGACATTCAAGTGAGCATGACATACTCCCAACCGCCAGGGTACCTTCAAGTCAATGAAAGACATACCTCGTAAATGGTAGCTTTAAAGAACATAGTGCTAGTAATGTCTGAGTCCTACCGCCCGCACCTCCAGAAGGTATACAGTAGGTCAAGTCATCACACATTCACACCGTCATTAATTTCAGCGGGCTCCGTCACATCATGTGCCTTACAGCCTATTTTACCTAGAGCGGCATATTGTAATATACCTACCTGCTAACATAAAAGAACTTATTTATATAAGTATTTGTACCACAACTTCGACTTTTTGTTACTTACTGGAACTTGATGGACAGGTAATTAAGATGCAAAAACTATTAAGTGACCGTAACGCTAAAATATCTGAGTTAGGACTAATTAGTCACTCCAACGGAGCATAAAGATTGCCGCTTTAAAAGGACGTTGCACATTTTTTGGAGCATTACTTTATTACGTAATTACCTGCTGTTCATTATGCGACATACCTGTGATTGACACAAGTAATTGCATATGTCTGCCTCTAACTTGGACGGTGGACGTGGACCAAAGACTATAAATTCTCTTTGACGTGGACTTATCACCGGGACCGGTAAATTGATATTAATGTTTTTAGATAGGACCTAGATACTGAAAAAGAAAACTATGGAACCCTAAAGACATGATCTCAAGTAGATACTGAAACTGGTACCTACTATACTGTACTGAAATAAAATTTATAGAGAGACTACTGTTTGTTTTTCAGAATATGAAGCAATTCATGCTTCATTCAGTGTTCTTTTCAGCATTTTGATCCAACAACACCTGATTATAGTATATATGGTATCAAAATCTCGATCCACATTGGCAAAACTCGTCAGATTGACAAGGCGGAAATAAGATATGTAGGTAGGTACCTTATACCTACCTACTTACATTAATAATATTACTCGTTTATTTAATGCTAAAACAAACGTTTCCTTGTTATCTCAAGGCAAAAAAAAATCATTGCACCTACTTATTTCCGCACGCAAAGGGTAGGTGATTCCAATGGCAAAGACTCTTAAACAACTCTATCTCTACCGGCTTCCTTTTGGAAGTTTGGAAAAACAGGTAAGTACAGTGCGTGCAAAGATGAGACTTGACACAGAGTTGATTTTACTTGCGCAGTACACGATTTAAAGAAATTTACCTTTAAATCGAGTACTACGCAAGTCAAATCAAGTCTGTGTCAAGTCTCATCTTTCGTGGCACGCACTATACGCTGCCATTACCGTTACTGTTATTTTTTTATACACTTCTGGACACATCTATGGCCCACCTTAGAGTTTAGGTTTCGATGGCCCCTACCGAAATATGATTGCTAGATTGAACAAAAACTGTTGATGCAGTTTTAAACCTGATACATTTTACCATCTTTTTCGATCGTATTGTTTTAAATTTGAATTCAGAATACCATACGACATGGAGCTACGCCTAACAAGTTGGATATGCGCCTTGTTAAAGGCAATTGATTTTTTAATAAAAAACATGTTTTATCAAATAAAGGTTTAATTTAATAACGCGTGTTGCCTCCATGGGCATCTACCACAGCTCTCATACGATTAGGCATAGAGTTTATCAACCGCTCTATGAAATTTTGAGGGATCATCTCCCATTCCTCTTCTATGGCAGTTTTCAACTCCTGCATCGTCTGGGCAACTGGCTGACGAGCCCTAACACGTCTTTTTAGCTCGTCCCACATGTGCTCAATGGGGTTCATGTCTGGGCTTCTGGCTGGCCAGTCCATAACTGTGATGTTCACATCCCGAAGATATTCCCTGACGATGCCGGCCGCATGGGCTCTTGCATTATCATGCATAAAAAGGAAATTTGGGCCCACATAGTCCGCGTATGGTATCACGTGAGGTTCTAAGCACTCACGAATGTACCTTTCAGCATTTATTGTTGGCAGCCGTGGTCCTGTAACAACCTCAAGTTGAGTTTTGCCGCTCGCGGATATACCGCCCCAGACAGTCCATGAGCCACCGCCATAAGCAACCCTCTCTTCAAAGCAGCATTGTGCGAAACGCTCTCCCTTACGTCGGTAGACCTTCTTCCTTCCATCATTGCCATGTAACACAATTTTAGACTCATCAGAAAAGAGTACACGGCTCCAATCTTGCTGTGTCCAATTTAAATGACTGCGTGCGAAATGAAGGCGCGCTGTTCGGTGGGCTCGCGTTAGTTTGGGCCCATTAGCTGGCTTGTGTGGTACCATATCGCGTTCTTTTAACCTTCTCCGAACAGTTCGAGCGCTCACAGATACTCCGTGGAAGTCGCGAAGTTGGTTTTGTATCTCAATGGAGGTAAGGTGACGATTTCTCAAGCTGGTCGTCACGATGAATCGATCCTACCTTTCAGTTGTGACCCGAGATCGTGGCCTTCCTTGGCGACGAACAAAGCCGCCAGTCTCTAGGTACCTCCGATAAACATTTCGGACCGCAGATCGACTTAAATTAAGTTGAGCACTCACGTTTCTTTGGCTGTGTCCGGCCTGAATAAGTGCCACAGCTTGGGCGGCGACTTCAGGTGAAGTATCCATAGATTATTGATAGAACCTCACCTTTAATGTTAAGAATAAGTAATGTTTGTTGCAAAACCAAAGATATCAATCACTTTTTCAAGAATTAAATCCAAGTAAACCAATAAAACCAAGTTTTCTTAGTATTCGATTGTTTGATATCAACAAACAGGCTCCAAGTTGTCTTTTGTTTCTTTAAATTCTGTGTTCGAAATTCAAAAAAAGACTATTGAATGAAATTGTGAATGTGCCAGGTTCAAAACTGCATAAAAACTTTTTGCTCGACCTAATATAAAATTTTAGCTAGGACCAAACGAAACTGAAAATACAAGGTGGGCCAATAGATGTGTCCAGAAGTGTATTATTTTTTTTTAAATTTACTTATGTAAGTACCTATTATAATGGAATTTTAATTTTATTTTAAACAGTTATTTATGATCTGAAATTGGTTGAAATAAACGATTTTGAATTTGAATTTGTTATTTTAAAAAGCAGGTACTGCTACCGTTATTTCAAAAAGGTCCTAGTCAGATTGTTGTGACCAACATAGAGTCTTCAGTCTACAACGTTGACTTTAAGGGTCAGAGACATGTTATCATCATCTCCACCATCATCAGCCGAAAGACGTCCACTGTTGAACAAAGGCCTCCTCCATTGCCATAATCCATGGGGATGGCCATAATCCCCACGCTTGGCAGGCGTCTTGGGGATCGCAGTGAAGTTGTTGAGTACACGGAAGCCGCTGCCGGATTTTCCCTAAGTCGTCTTCTACAATACCTGCGGGATGAAATGGGTGGGTGCTTTTTTAACCCGTAGACCCCACGGGCGATAGTCCTAATACTTACCTATACTGTGCTACGATATCCGTGGTGCTACGGGAGAGTGTGAGACGTGTAGCTATGCAATTGGGCGCACATTTTAAGATATCAAGGCAAGCTGTCTGTCCGCCTAGAGACAAAGGTATTTAATGACTTTATACCTGATACGTTCCAAGTCCCAGAACAAAATAACCTGTTCCAAGCAAACGAATCATTGCCAAAAATCGTTTTCAATTGAGTCAATTATTATGTTCGACAGAAATTATATTTTTTTACTGATAGTAACCTATAACAAGTACCTACGTGTGTTATTTTGTGAAAAAATATTTCTAAATAGTTTCCCTAAAATACATAAGTAGGTACCTACCCACTATTTAGGTAAGTAATGTACAGTCATGTAGCAAATATAGAAAAAACATCAAACAGTTGGTGTACCTACCTACCTACCTTCTTCATTAATTATCAGCTAGAAGACCTCCATTGTTGGAGAAACACCCCCCTCTCCCCCCTCAAAAGGGGGGATTGCCATAATCCGCACGCTTGGCATACGTCTTGGGGATTGCAATAAGGTTGTTAAAAACAGGGAAGCCGCTGCTACCCGACTTATGGATTTTCCCTTAGTCGCCTTCTACGATACTCTCGGTATGAAATAGGTGAGTGCTATACTGACCCGGACACCCCACGGGGTTCAGCACGGGCGCCTTTGTTCTGTTTGTTGTTTTGTATTTCCACCGACTTCCGAAACTAAAGTCATTATGGTGTTCTGCGCTATTTACCTATCACTTTTCAGTTTTGGCAGCTGTATTTTTTATAAAAATGGTTATTTTCCTCTTTTTAGTACCTGTACCTACCTGATTATCATCCAAATCCATAACGGTACCGCAACACTGTACAGATAAAAATAATATGTGGGGACATTTTCACACATGGCCATCTGACCTCAAACTAGGGAGACCCTGTACAATGGGTGTCAGACAGCTGATATACATACACAAATACATTTTAAATACATATCTACATATGATATGGTAGATAAACAACACCCAGACACAAGGCAAACACAAGTGCTCATCACACAAATATTTACCCTGGGCGGGAATCGAACCCGCAACACGCTACGCAGCAGTCGCTCAGCCACTGCGCCAACAGTGTCGTCAAAAACATTGAAACAAAGATTGAAAGTTCGTACCAAAACTTTTGCTGAAGGGAACCACAAACCAAAACGTCATCTTTCATCTTATTCATCAATCATCATCAGTCATCAACGTTTTCTTAAGATGATTTATGGTAGGGCCTAGTGGAAAGGGCACAAAGCGCCATAATCAAGTGCATGTACTTAAAAAAAAAAGGACAAATGCGAGTCGGACTCGCCCACTGAGGGTTCCGTTCAAATTCCGTGATTTGGTCACCCATACAATTATGGTCATAATTCGGCGCATACCTCGATGATTGATTACGTACTTTAAATAAAGAGTATAATTTTTATGATATACTTACAAATGTATAGTTTTCAGACTTTCCCTATACTTGCAGTATAATGCTGGCATTTCACATGGCGTATTTGTGCAAATATTCGCCTTATTTGGATAATACAAAATTTACCCTATAGCTATTGAAATAAAGTCGATTTTGTATTATCCAAATAAACCCAATATTTGTACAAATACGCCATGTGAAGTGCCAGCAAGACGATATTACTTGCCAAATTTCATACTTCTAGGTCAACGGGAAGTACCCTATAAATGATTCCCTTTAGAGTGTCGAAAAATTTTTTTTGCGAGATAAACGGCCCTATTTTTTTTCACGTTAACTTAGAAGTTCACTTCACAGCTTCAAGGAACTGTAGACTTGAGTATGTGGTTTTAATTTCAACTCGATACCTCCACGCGCTCCCAAGATAAAAGGTCTTGATAGACAGTCGGACAGACAGACAGACAGACGGACAACAAAGTCATCCTATAAGGGTACCGTTTTTTTCCTTTTGAGGTACGGAACCCTAAAAAACGATATCCTACTGAAGACCTATTTCGACTAAGTAACTTGCTCTCAGTCAGGAAACTTTACATCACACAAATTTTATAAAAAAAAAATAAGAGTCCTTCATATTTATTTATTTAATAACGGCACTCCAACGACTTATTCACTAAAACATTTTTTGGGGAACTGTAACAATTAAGCTCAATTTCTAGAGTGAATTTGTCACTTACAGGTGTGCACAGCACTTACATTTTTTCAAGTTATATAATATTATATAGAGTACTTAATATATAGGCTAAAAAGAAAACAAAATTACATGAAAACAAAATAAAAAATTTAAAAAAAAAAGGAAAGAAGCAACTAAATCTATTTTTATGCTCTACAGAATAAATAATCAATGACAATTATAAATAAGTAAGTAATAATATAGATATTAACTGCGGCCACTGTGGGCAAATATAATATCATTGACTGTGGGTAAGTAACAATTGTTTGCGAAATTGCGATAGCTTGTCGGCGAAAATGTCAATACAATTGGAACGTGTATGAAGCTCATTGTACGTCCTCATCAACCTGTTCATTGGTGCCGAATATCCGAGGTTAGTTCTTGTTGGGCATGGAGTGAACACATTTAGGATGCGTTCAGATCTGGGTGAACTATGACGAGGGACCGATATATTTATTTCTGCGAGAAGCATCGAAACTTGTATAGATCCGTTAATGATCTTATGAAGCAGAATCAGGTCGTTAGTATGCCTTCGCTGTTTTAAAGTTGTCATTTTAAAGTGACTAAGCCTTTGCGAGTAATCAGCGTCCAGAGGACAGCTATCGGATTTGTACCGCAGATAACGCGTAAAGTTTTTTTGGACCCGTTCAATGCGATTCACATGTGTGCCATAAATTGGATTCCAAACAGGTGACGCGTATTCCAATATAGTTAAGGTTTGGATAGTTTTGAAGTCATGACAGGTTCTTTTTATGAATCCCAGTGTTTTAGCAGTCCTAGAAACAATAGAGTCAATGTGAGGTATGAAGGTAAGCTTACTGTCAAGGAGAACACCTAAGTCTCGGATTTTGTCGACTTTTTGAAGTACCCTTCCGTTAAGCGAATATGAAGAGGCAAGCGTAAGGTGTTTTTAGTGAAAGTTATATAATAATAATAATAATAAATATCTTTATTTCAGATCCAAGATCCATATACAATTTAAAAAAAGACACATGACACTTAAAAATAACAAAAATACAAAATAAATTCTAAACAGCAAATATGAATATTAAGCTTATTATTCGTAACTTACATAATTATGCACATAATATGTACAATACGAATATCAAGCAGCTATCCCAAGCCAGCGCCTGTAGGTACTAGAGGCACATAGACGGTCAGCTAAACTCTTAATAATACTGTTAACATTAACAGACATCTGATTTTTAGTACACCAAGTATGTACAGAGTTGAGATCTTCCTGGAGTAAGGCAATGTCTGAACTTGCGTCAATGACCCGATATAGTTTCAAGTCATCTGCAAAGATAGAACAGGTACTGTGTTTGATGCTGTTTGCTATATCATTGATGAATATAATAAATAGTATTGGCCCCAAATGGGAACCTTGTGGGACTTCGGATGTTGAGGAGTAGGGTTGAGACTGATGACCCTTTACCACAACTCTCTGTTTTCGGTCGGTCAGATAAGATTTAAACCACAACAAAAGTTGACCAAATACGGCATATTTGGTCAACTTTTGTTGGTTTGACAGCTTTTGCAGCAATATTTTGTGGTTTACTTTGTCGAAAGCACTGCTAAAATCGGTGTAAATAGAGTCTTGCTTGCGTGAGTCTACTAATTTGCAAAGG
This sequence comes from Charanyca ferruginea, assembly GCA_947361185.1. Taxonomy (NCBI): domain Eukaryota; kingdom Metazoa; phylum Arthropoda; class Insecta; order Lepidoptera; family Noctuidae; genus Charanyca; species Charanyca ferruginea. Next base: position 11,461,634 of record OX376070.1, read on the forward strand.
TCATTAACGTAGTGAACTAAGTTAGTCGTAGTGGATTTTCGAACGGAAAAACCATGTTGTTGTGGAGCTATCTCAATTTTGGAATGAGCGGTTAAAATAGGACACAAGAGAGGCTCAAAAACTTTTGAAAATACAGACATAGAGATAGGACGTTAGTTCTTTACGTTATCAGCCTCCCGTTTTATATATGGTCACTACATGTGCAAGCTTCCACTTATCAGGAAATTGAGAAGTTTTAATAGAGTGGTTGAATATGATTTTGAGTGGAAGAGATAGACTAACTGCATATTTTTTAACAAAAATAGGTGGTAGACCGTCTGGACCTGCACCTTTACATGCATTAAGCTTTCTTAGTGCTCTGGTTACATCTTTTTCCGAAAAAGCAATGCTGCCCAACGTATTGCAAGAGTAAATTTGTGGATCATCAGAGTAATGTTCAGGCTGTAAGGCGCCCGGGTGAGTGAATGTCGACGAAAAGTGCCGTGCAAAAAGATCGCAGATGCCGTCACCCGAAGTGGCGACCTCGAGTGTCCAGTTCAATTCTGACGGCATATCATTTGAGCCAGATTTTTTGGCTTTGACGAAGGACCAGAAGAGCTTGGGATTATGGGTTATGCCTTCCTCCATCTTCCTAGAAAAGTTATCATAGCTACTTTTGATAACTTGATTGGCTCTCTGGCTCAGTAATTTATATTCGTAGTCGTCACGGGGATTTTTATACTTTTTGTAACGCCTTCTAAGTTTTTCTTTTTCGTTTAGAATGTTTATAAGACTTTTAGGGAACCATATGGGGTATTTGTTGCATTTTATTTTGGATTTTGGCACAAATGAACTGATGATGTCGTCCAATATCATATAGAGCTCTTCTACCATAACGTTGGCATCCTGACATTGGGCACACTTATCAATCCAATTAACCTAGTTTATTCTCTCGTTAATTACTTGGTAGTTTGCTTTACGGAAGTTAAACTTCCCAGAGAGATTGCATTTTAGAAATGTAGGTAATACACTGGTTATTTCAACACACAAGGGGGGATGGTAAGGGTCTATTGTTGACAAATGTTCAGTACATTCACGGACAAGTACACCGTGAAAGTTAGACAATATTAAGTCTAGAGATTTACATTGGTGATTTTTAACGTGATTTAGCTGTTGTAAGCTGTTAAGGGATAAACAATCTTCATATGATGCTGGCATACTGAATAAATGAAGGATAGATATGATATTAAATATCCCTAGGAAATAAGTTAAACGCCTCCATTTTACCGCCCCTCAATTTTCGGGTATTTGCCCGGCTTCCTACAATGATACCGAAACACTTCTGAAACCGTGACACATACACACACCACATGTACTCTCACACCTACAGAAAAACTCTCACTCACATATACTCACACACACAATTACACCCTACATCATACACACCCTTTGATTTATGTTCTTCAACCCGCGGTCCGCGGGTCGCCACATGCGGCCCGTGCCAACTTAATCTGCGGCCCGCTGACCCGACCCGCCTTCATCGCCAATTTTTATTTATTTATCCACAATAATATTATTATATAACCAGTAAATAAATAATAATTAATCATTATTTTAAGTTCGTAAATAAAGAAAATAACCGGGATCAAGCACACACAGTAACGGGCGCATTAGTACGTGTTCAATTGGTCGTGTATCGGGAGCGCTAAGCGCATCTGATGTAAAGCTGGTCCTATGGATCAACCATTTCAAAAACAACGTTACCACGCGTTTTCCTCATTTATCGCCTGCAAAATTACTAACATGGTTAAATATATTTCTGCGCTTCAAGATCTTACAACACAGTTCGATTCACGTTTTGTTGTATTACGAAAAAAAAATGCATTTTATTTGCTCGTCCATTCAGTGTTCCTGTCGAAAATGTCCCTGAAGAAGCTCAGATGGAACAATAGAGCTACAGTGCAACTCTATCTTGAAAGATAAATTTAATTTGGGGCTGCTCGAATTTTATTCCAAATAGGTTTCCATTACAGAATTTCCAAAGGTTAGAGATTGACAGAGTTCATGTACTGAAGATGACATCACTCTTTGGGACGACAGACGTATGTGAGCAGTTATTTTCTGAAATGAAAATCTTGAACTCCAAGACAACAGCTTAAAAACCGCAACGACTACTTTTAGGTCAGATATTGATAAATTACTTACTAAGACGAAACACTGTCAAACTTCTCATTGATTAATATTAGGTCCTTACATATGAAATTGCCGATACTTAATACTGGCAACTTTGAAATCAAATATTTTGTGTTTGAATAGGAATTCCAAATTCAAAATGATTTCAAAATAAAGACCAAAGAATATTGTTCTAAAATTCGTGTTTCATTTGTTTTCACGTCATTTGTTTGGGCTTGAAAATTGCTATAGCAACAACAATGGAGAAATTAAAAATTCGCGGTATCTACGAATATGAGTTCCACCTTGGCACCAGTGCAGCAGAAACGGCTCGAAGGATTAACGACGTGTACGGGCCAAGCACCGCTAACGAACGAACGGTGCGTTTTTAGTTTCAACGTTTCCGTTCTGGAAATTTTGATTTTCAAAATGAGCCTCGTGGACGACCGGATACTCAAGTAAATAATGAAGAATTAAAGGCGATAGTGGAAGCGGGTCCATCTCAAAACACTTCTGAATTAGCAGCAGCCTTTGGAGTAAGTGACAAAACAATCATTATCCATTTGCGTCAAATTGGAAAAGTAAAAAAGCTCGAAAAGTGGGTACCGTACGAATTGACTGAAGCACACCAACAAACACGCATCGGTTGCTGCGCTTCTTTGCTCCATCGTCACAATAATGAGGGAATTTTAAATGGTATTGTCACTTGTGATGACAAGTGGATCGTGTACGATAATCGCAAGCGATCATCACAATGGCTTAACCCTGGAGAACCGGCAAAACCTTGCCCCAAGCGAAAACTGACCAAAAAGAAGATTCTAGTTAGTGTTTGGTGGTCCTGTGCTGGTGTCATCCACTACAACTTCTTGAGATCAGGTCAGACGATTACTGCAGACATGTATTGTCAACAGTTGCAAACAATGATGGAAAAGCTAACCATTAAACAACCGAGACTGGTCAATTGCTCTAGCCCATTGCTCCTTCAGGATAACGCTCGACCACATACTGCACATCAGACCGTCGCCAAGTTAGAGGAGCTGCGACTGGAAACTCTGCGTTACCCACCATACTCTCCAGATCTTGCCCCAACCGATTACCACTTATTCCGAAATTTGGACAACTTTTTACAAGGATAAAAATTCAATTCTGATGAGGCAGTTAAAACAGCCTTCAAGCAGTTCATCGATTCTCGCTCCTAGGATTTTTTTACCAAAGGGATCAATGAGCTCCCGATAAAATGGCGGAAGTGTATCGATAACAATGGTGCATACTTCGATTGACTAAATATATAATTTGTTTTAAAGAAAGTTATTTTTAATTTTTTGATACCGAACGGCAATTTCATATGTAAAGACCTAATATTATCAATGAGAATGATAATGAGAATGAGAATGTTGTTTAATATCATTCAATTCTTTTTTTTTTTAAGCAATGATTGTTTTACTGTAATAACAATTATACGTATGTTCCCTTGAGTTGCGGCCCACGGAACCCATAAGAAAATATTTTTGGCCCTTGAGATCAACAAGGTTTAAAACCCCTGGTTTAAGTTGATGTTAATTTAAGTACTCTTAGCATAAAAATTATACGATTCATTAATTGTTTTATATAACACGTCTTGCCATAGAAGAGTGGACTCTCCTAACACAGGCACTATCTGCCTAAAAGGAGGATCCAATCTAAAAATTTTGTTCGAACCATGATTTGTTTTACTTTGGTTTTGGTTTTTGTTGATTTTTTCTAAGTATCAATTTCGATACAATTTATATGGGACCACCTGAGGCACAGAATACTTAATAGTACTCCTGAGGCTCAGAATACCTGAGGCATACCCTATCCATTCAAAAAAGAATTTTCAATTTACAATAAATTGCCGTAGAAATCGAGTTACAAATATACAAAAAATAAATAAAAACACAGTCGAATTGAGAACCTCCTCCTTTTTTGAAGTGGGGTCGTATTAACCACTTTAAAAGGGCTATCTCAAGGTTTGATTCTTGGTTTTATACTTACTGTACTGTAGGACCCAAGATCAGTATTTTTGATGGTCACACGTCACACGTGTAATACATCCTGTAAGTACTTGGTCTGAATTACTTACATGGAATCCAAGTATTAAGTACTATCATTCTGAGGTCTATTCAAGGCAAATCTGCCACACAGAACTCGGCAAAGCACTTAGTTTGAATCTAGGTGTTAAGTTTTAAAATAAATATCGTTTAAAAATACATTTTAATTTAAATAAAACAGTCATGACATCTGCCGGTAAAATGCGGAACTCAAAAGAGACTGAACCATGACTAGGGATCGCGTATTCACGCACCCGCGCAAACGGACGCTCACTGAAACTTCCGCTTCAGTCTTTCAAGATGTCGCTTACTTATAAAAAAATCTAAAAGAGGAATATCAGTCTGTCGTCAAGATAGTTTTGACCTTTTTTTACTTCAAATTTTCAGAAGGAAAATATCGTAGTTGGTACCTACATACTTTCACTGCTTTTCAAGTTTTCATTGTTTACGCTCTGTGTGGGTATTTTTGTCACAGACAGATAATTAATTATTGTTTGATATGATAGACAGGTTAAGTAGTGAAAACTTGAAAATCCACAAGTACCTACCTATACCTAGTTACGGAAATTTAGGAAGCTAAACTGCTAATCAATCACAACCTATTTTCAATGTTACCACTAACTTAGAATGGTAAGTTCATTGGCAATAAATTAAGTCTGTAGCTCGTAATTACCTACATAATAACCAATGACCGCTAGATAAATAATTGCCTTTAAACAGAGAGGGGGTAATCGAAGCTCCACTTTCAATATTAAGTACTATTATACCTAGCACTATTGGATAATTGACTCGTAATCGTTATCATCGTTATCAGCACCAAATGTGTGTTTACTCTAGATTAACTGACGTTCGGCATTCAATTTCCGTACATGCAACATTTAATGAGCTTATGGGCACGTTGGGGAGACGGCATGATGTTCAAGGTCTGCGAGGTTCATTGATTGATGTTGACGTAAGAGCGTCCCGCTGAGACAGCGCTCGTGGTGCGCTCGACACTCGAGCACTCCGGAGGGCGAGCACGAGGCTCAAACACTGAGCTCGCTCACTTCAGTCGGTCGGCGCTTCGCCCGCTATTAGTCGTCGGTCGTCGCGGCCACACCGCCTCTGCTTTTCAACTTACACACGCACTATCGATCGCTTCATTCACAATGTTTTGAACTATTCTAACGAAATCACAAAACAAACCGGCCTTTTTGGTGCTATACAGTTATCGTAAATCCAACATGTTTTTACGAGATACTATTTTTACTAGCATTTTAAATTAAATAATTACTAAGTGAACACTTGAAGAACATTTTTCGAATACCTAGTATTATTTTATAAGAGTTTTTGTTGTAAGTGAATACAATTCTAACATGAAGGATAAGAAAAAAAGGTAAGTTAGTTAAATATACTCACTTGACTCTTACATACATATACCTACTAACTACTTAATATTCATTTCGCTAATCCCAAAGACACGTTCATAGCCCAAAACGGTTGAGTTAATTTCATGAATTGCTATCTACTTGTGAGTATATCAAATGTGACCAAATTCACTCTACATTGTTTTAACGAACCAACTTAGAAATTAAGCAGCCATAACTCACAGCTTAAAAACACAACAGTTTAAAAACACTTTCATAGCTATCACAATGTCTTTATTTGACTCTTTCTTATTTGAAATGCAAATGTAATCAATGAGTTTGATTTGATCCAATAGTTGATTAGGTCTACGTCCTTACTCGGAAGAAATAAATAAAAAGTTAGTAGTACTTGGCAGGTACCTAAATGCATAGTGTATAAAACTAAGGAAAGTTTCATCATCAGCAGAGTAAAAACGACTTAACTTTTCTGCCACTTGAGATACAGGTCAGACCTTCGGTTTTTGGTAATAAATATTATTCTTGAGGCTTACGAGATTTGACATCTGACATTATGGGACGTGAATGTCAAAGGAAGGATACAATTTGAATACCTAGGTCACAACTCTGTATATTGTAGGTACTCTTTGGGTCACAATCGTGGTCACAATACTCACAATTACAATACCATTGTATTTGCTTGATCAGGGTGCTTACGTACTGGTCAAATAACTAATGGCTGCTAGTAACAACATGCACGGCCAGCACAACAGTGCTGGCCGTAATAGGTATTTATCTACTAGCCTCTTTCTGTCTTTAAAATGCTAGAGCGGCAAAAACGTTAGAAATCGCGAATACTTATTGCGCAAACTTTTGCCAAGTCATTCTCGTTCGTAACGCCCGTAAACATGCAAAAACTTTCTTTTTGTTAGTACTTAAAATGTATCAATGTCATTATTTTGAGTCTCCAGGCCCGGTCAGTATAAACGTACCCGTATTCAGGTTTTCAATTACTGTGTCGCAAACAATAGCATGCAGGCTCCTCGTTGACTTCATAAACGCATCAATGATCGAAACTTGACCTTACTGTTTGTCCTTATTTTTCAATGTTTCGTATTGAAACTTTACTCCAGAATTAGTTTCAGTTAGTTACAGAAAGAACTGTTAGAGATATATCTACATGCATGGTTATGCTATGCTCTGATTTCACGCTGAATTTGAATATCAAGGTTTTTACATGCTACTTAAATGTTAGATGTAAAAGTAGCTAAGTCGGTTGGTACCTACACATATAACCCCAAAATACCAGTAAGTAGAGTTTCAAGTTTGTAGCGAGATCTTTACCTACGTAAATCAGAAGGTCGAGCAGGTAGAGATTTTTTCCCAGTTTTTCTACCATTTAATTTGTTTAACGTCCTCGACTTAATTGTTCCTATACAATATACCTAATTCCTATATAAAATAAAGGAAACCCGAGATTATAAATAACCATATAATAAAATTTAACACGTTAAGTGCGAAGCGAGGCCTAAATCACCCCTGATGCAACTTCCCTGTGGTGCGGCAAGCAAAAAAGTGAATTTCTCTGTCGTGCGAATGGCATAGCTTTGGTTTGGTCCAGTGTAGGAAAGAGATAAATATATATTTGAGATCACTAATGGTTCCGGACTCGGTGGTGTACCTACCTTGGTACCGGATGTCTTAGGCCTCGTGCCGCACTGAATTAATATAATTTTAATGCAGTGCGGAACGAGGCTAAAACGTCCCATATCCCCCCTGACCTCGTACCGCACTCAACGCGAGCTTCCCGCGACCAGTGTTGTGCATCACGTCGATTGGAGAGCACGTCCTTTTACAGCGCCGAACATGTCTAAACGATGTCGGAAGAAGTTAATTTTAAAAAAAAGCTTTTTACAAAAAAGACAACCGCCTTCAAAAAGTGATAAATAACTTTAGCACAGAACACACATTGGCTTTAGTTTCGAAATTCAGTGGCTTTGTTCTGTTTGTTGTTTTGTATTGCCACCGACTTCCGAAACTAAAGTCAATGTGTGTTTTGTGCTAAAGTTATTTATCACTTTTTGAAGGCGGTTGTCTTTTTTGTAAAAAGCTTTTTATTTTCCGCTTTTTAGTACCTCCTTCTCATCCAAATCTATTAAGAAGAGATTGAAAGTTAACTACTACAAAGATTGATGAAACTAAAATGTCGTCTATGTAAAATTTTTGGGTATTTGTTGATTTTTCAAAAAGTGCTGAATCAATTTCGATAAAATTTATATAGGACCACCCTTGAAGCATACCCTATCCATAAAAAAAAGAATTTTCAAAATCGGTTTACGTTTGCGGGAGAAATCGCATAACAAATCGCGCACATATTTAATGCAAATTTAAGACTTATACGGTTTTCTCATGGATGCCATTGTCAGAACTGGACCAAAATAAAATGGGACCACACGGGAAGCACTAGCTTCCAAATAAAAAAAGAATCATCAAAATCGGTTCACCCAGTCCCGAGAAATCAGGTAACAAACATAAAAAAAAAAAAAAAAAAAAAAAATACAGACGAATTGATAACCTCCTCCTTTTTTGAAGTCGGTTGAAAACCCAGAAACAGAGCCAAAACAGGTAAGTTTTTAATGAAAAAATCTTCAGTAAGTACCTAGTTTTTTCTTATCTTGGTAGCTATGTACCTAAAGTAAGTGTAAGATATTATTACTTAAGTATATTATACCTAAAGATATTATTGGTAATAACGATTATTGACGTACCTAATACTTTGCAACATATCTAGAATTACCTATTATTCTATATCGTGATAATAATGGCTTGGCCGGTTTTTTTTTCTTTATGGCGCCTTCAAGCACAATTTAGATTATTTAAAAAAAAATGTATCCTTTGATAGCTTTGTGTTGTTTTGCCAGGTTTTGCCCTTAAAACGATCTAATGAGATATAATTAATCAAAATCGGTCAAGTCGTTGCGTAGTTAAGACAGTTTAAAAACGTCGATATTATTTTTCCCATCACTAATCGCAGCGAAAATTTGCCCTAATTCAGTGCGTTACGAGGTGTATAAGATCCCATATTTTGTTTTGCTAATAATTCCTAAACTAGCCATCAGATCCCGGGGCGACGGTGGATTAGGGTTCATCAATTCACTGTCTATATCAATAAGGACCAAAATTCTCATTTATCTTTGATTTCGCGCCAGAAAATGGATTTTAGTCTGTAAAAGGAGGTGGGGTCTAATAGACCGCGTGTCGCCCTAACGTCTGGTCACGGTACGGGCCGATTATACCTCGTGCCGCAGGAACGGAAAGTATGCAAAAATTGGTGCCGCAGCTAACGTGTTAAGGAGTAAGTACCTACTACCTAATTTAAACCTGTGTAAGCTTTTGGTTAATAACTTCCCAAAAAAAAAGAGAAGTCGAAGTTATGTAGGTACCTATGCAGTATGATGTAAGATTCACTGCAGGATAAAAAAACAAGCAAGCCACGATCTTACAAAGGAGAAGGAGGGGAGGGTTTCAATAATACCGGTTTATCACTGTCTGTGATGACTTTTTTAAAATAATAATTAAAAACAAGAAGCCTTCGTTACGTCATAAACTCTACCTGATTTTGTGATATAGGAGCGATAATAAATTTGCTATTTTAGTAGGTATTTAGGGTCGCAATCTAGTAAACTACTACCTAATACATAAAATAAGTATCTTGTCTGGTCCTTGTATTTCGCGCACGTATGTGTGTTGATTTCGATTCCCAAAAAAAAAAACAAGTTTTTAATATATTTAACACATAAATACATGTATAAATAAAAAACAAAACAAAACGATCGTAAGAGATTGCTTTTTTGGCATTTACTCCTACTCTGTTCTATATTCTCCAAAGTAACAATGAAGTATGAAAACATACCTATATGTAAGTGTGGAGTTGAACTTTGGCATAAAGTACATACCTATATAGGTAAAGGCCAAAGTTCAACTTTGCAATTTGGAGCGTCTGATTCTTTAGCGTATCTTTTTATATGAAAATTAAGTAGTGTAGCTGAGTGTAGCCATATCTTAGGAGTTCGCTTTCGACTCCAATAGGTTAACTTGACATTCAGAAACTTTAAAACGCGAGATATTTATGTATGTATACATTATTATTCATGGGTATTCAAAAATATTAACCTTGAACATCACACTAAATCGATGTAGAGCTCGCATTGTTGGAAAAGTAAAAAGAAAACGTAGATAAACTAGTTTCGCAACTCACTTTTCGGACTGGAAATCGTGATTGCAGTAATAGTTGATGTAAATGTTAATATTACGAATACCAGAATATCCCCCACGACTGGTTAACAACATCGGGGCGGAAAAATAGACATCGTAAATGTTGGCGCCGTATTATCCTAAAACATTATAGCTCGCCTAGTTTTCGTCCTTGTAGTATAAATAAAAGCATTAAACAAATCATGTGACAGGAAAAATCGTACTAAAAAGGAGATCGTAAAAACAGTCATTTACTACAAATCTCCATAATGTAGGTACCTACTCATAATTAGGGCAAATCTATAATGGCTCTATTTCTCAGTCTCACCTTTTTCAAAAGAAAGAAATATATCCGCGGCTTTCTACGTTGTTTAAAACATCTGATTGATTAAAGCAAACTTAGCTAGAAGCTTCTACAATAATAAAATAAAACAATGAGTGATGACCATGTTACCTAGTTAGAAACTGTTGACGATAAACCGACCTAGGCGACCTTGAGCGACCAGAGATCGTATGCGCTGCGTCCAAAACTCTCAAAGGTTAGTCGAAAAAATTAAATAAAAGATAGTATTCTTTAACTATAAAAAAGGCGTATATATTAAAAGATAGATAATAAAATTGTCCGGAAGATAGTAAAAGTTTCGTTTAAATATTCCTGTTAGATTTTGTATGATTATCAATGTTTTGTCCGCGTGAGACACAACTTCACGATTTAATTAAACTATTTAATATGAACTTAATCAAAAATATTCACATACTAAATGATTAAGAGAATGTCCTAGTTTAACATATATTTTTTTCAAATCACTACACATTTCATTGTCATTTTAAAATCTGCAAAAGTCGCTTGTTAGCGCCTTGAACGAAGTTGTTACGTGTCATTTTTCATTAATTAGACAGAAAACCCATTTTTGAAGTTATACTTCTTTAGGCGCGTTATGAAAAAATGATGAGAGTGAAATTTTACGATGCGCGCGCACAGCGTCACACAAAATTCTCACGGGAGTAATTGTAAACAACGCCATCTCTGACGTACATGCTGAACTATTTACTGCCTTCGTTGCTATTTTGTGACTCGAAGAAGTATAACTTCTCACGCGCGTACATAAGTACACACTGAATTTTTTTGTTCATATGTTTCGCAATTGGATGTAATAATATAATAATAATAAATTGAATATGTAACAAAAATTTTCAACGAGAATAGATAAGAAACTGTAAAATATTTTTGCTTCGTCACGTTACCAAAAAAGGCAAAACAGATACATGTTGCAATACTCAGTAATATGTAATAGATAAAATGACGTCATTCCAATTCAAGCAGACATAAATATAACACTTGTGAATATTAACTAAGTAGGTAGGTATGTTATTATCGGTGAACGAAAACATCATAAGGAAACATGGACTTATAATTGATATACCTAAGTCTGAAATCGCCAATCCGCCCAATGTTCGTGCCTTCTCTGTATGAGAAGAGGCCTTTGCCCTGCAGTGGGACTATTGTAGGCTGGTATTATAATTATATTATATATGTTAGTATGTACCTACCTCCTAAACCCCTAATATTATCATTACTAACTAACCACGATAAAACATAAATCGCAATAGGTAACTCGGAAACTCTAAAAACCATCGAATATTATCGTTATCAATGCTTCCGGGTTGTCTGACCCAATACGCGCGAGATAAAGATAAATCACAAATTATAAAATTAAATATTCGATATATAGAGTAGGGTTTGCCAATAAAGTAATGACGGATAATAAGCTGTTATGGTAAACGTACTTATTACGTAGGTAACTCGAGCGATGAATTGGTTCAGTTCAAAGTAGGTACTCAAATGAAGAGAGAATTCAACAATGTACCGTTGCAAAACCTATACGTATATATTACCAACAAACTAATTGGGTAGGTATACAAAACTTAATGAGAAAATTTTATAGCGAGCGTTGTTCGCCGGTAAACCGGTACGACAATAATACAGATCACGTTTTCCACTTCAGTTGCTTTGCTACAAAATATATAATAGTACAATAAATGAACAGAGTACTCTTCTTTACAGCCACTCTACCTGCTGAAGGTATTCATTGATTTTTCTACAATAATAGAGAAATATTGAATGCATGACTAAATAATTGGTCGATGTCGGACCGTTTGAACCTAAGTTTGCTCACGTGCATGAAGTAAAAAAATCAATGACTCTGTATTTTCATAAACCATCTCATGTCAATGATAATGTAAGTTAGTACTTCAAGTAGTTGTTATCAAATCACAACGTCATTCAAATCAAGTAGGTTTTAGTCTTATTTTATATTCAACTCTTGTCCACTTGAGACTCAAGAATCGTTTTCCTGTAACATGTGTTTACTAGTTTAAACATGAAACCCCATTTTTGATAAAGTATTTCACGGTCTTCCAAAACTATGGTTTGCACTTTTAGTATCTAGAATTTACTGAACAGTCGTGAAACACAAGCTTATTAAAATTAGGTAGAGTCAAAACATTTATTTCCTTTATTTTTTTAAATGCAATAATACAAGAGTTGGTACATACATAAATTAGTTTAATGACACATTTGGCCATAAATTGCTATACAAATATAAAAATAAAGCGCTAATTCAATAAGGTATTTTCTTTACAAGTGAATATATTCTTGAACCAAGGTAGAGTAAGATGTGACTAAAAGTGTAATGTATATAAATGTTGATGGATGGAGAGCGAGATGACGAATGGATTGTGTGAAAAATGCTATGAATGAAAAGGGAGTCATAAAGGTTGGCAGAGGACAATGTAAGAGATCTCACGTAACATAGAACGTAGAATGATAGAGCTTATTATGAGCTCATGAATAGAGCTCCGTATGTTCGAGATCGAAGCTATTCGGGCTATTGCGAAACAAACACGTGAATCGCAAAAGTTAAGTATTCCACATACAAAAACTTATTAACACAGCTCATGCAACATCACATATTTTTTGGTTAAGCTAAATATCATGTTCAGTCTAGTGTTTTTTAATTGCAATGGATTTAGTTGTTTCTGTACCTAGGTATCAATGAGTTTATCTAGTAAAGTTGTCTACGTATATCCATATTTATGTAACATTGAATTATATTAGATTGAATGTTAAATTTGTTTTTGTGCATGCAGTATAGTCTTTATTCCGCAACAATGCGCATGAATGGTAAAATGTCAGCTTGCGAATACGCTAAATGTCAAGGACTCTAATACATATGAAATTCATTCTTAATGAATTTCATCTTCTCAGAAGAGGTAAAAAAAATACACGCTTTGACTTCGAAAATGACTTAGAAATTACTTGAAAATGAAACCATCCTAAACAAGCAAAGAGTTTATTTTTTAAGTTATCTGTTAATCCAGGTTTACAAGAAAGTATTCGTTTGCCACAATCGTATGCCGTAAAAAGAATTATCTGCGTGCTCTATTCCTACACATATCTACTTTACCTAGAGTATTGCACTATAGCAAAGTTATTATTTGGTTAGAACTTAGAGCCTAAAGATTGCAGTATACCTTTGGTTTAGAGGTGGGAGGTTAAATGATGCTTCAAAATAAGTACCGTAAGCCCCATTAGGACAATTTCTACCTTTATGTTTTAAGGACCAATAATAAACTATTGGCATTAATTACAGTTAGCGTATGAGCCAAACTCCGGTTGAAGGATACCTACGTACCTATTTTGATACCTGTTTAAACTCATAAGCCCGGAATTAGAGATATAAGTCTTACTGATGATAAGTAGTCCTATTACCTACGTATACGGTACATAAGAAAGGACTTACTATCATACCAAAACCGTACCTAACTATAATCATTATTCAAAATGTATTTTAGGGATAGTTAGATATTAGATAGTTTTAGGTATAAGTTATAACTAAAATTCATCATTTTTTATAACTTATAACAAATGATGAATTCACAACATCCTGATATTTGATGTAGATTATACAGTTGGTATTTACATACTTATAGCTACTTTTTTACAGTAACTTTAGCACGTTACTTCGTCCGTATGAATTTACTTACAGATCTCTATTTTTTTATTAATAATAAAACCTAAATCACTCAGGGGAAAAGTAGCTTCCTATTAGCTAAAAACATTTTTGTTTCGGATCAGTAATTCCGGAGATTAGCCCATTCAAACAAAAAAAAGCTCTCAGGTAACTATAGGAACAGGCTTTATCTATAAATAGTTACTTAAAACTTAGGTGTAACTAGGTAGGTACGTGTTCCTATACAAATGAAGTTGCAACGTACCGAAGAGGTTAAGGGTTAGTTTGATAACATTATTTTTATTTATATTACGCCAGTCGCAACACTTTACCACGGGATCAAGACGTCAGGACTAAGGACCCTGACCTGTGTTAGTTTCAATTGAATAAAATGGTTTTCACCATTTTTGGTTTTGCTGTACAGATTAAACGGAACTTCAGGGTTATTAGAGTGCAGAGGTAAGGTGACACATTCTTTATTTAAATTATTAAAACAGTGTGGTTTCATAATAGTTTCAACATTTGTGTAAAAGGGCGTTTATTCAGTGGAGGTGCATCCGTTGGTATTTTTTTTTATTAGGTACGTTAAAGACAGTGCGTCGTTGTAACCTACAATGCATTTTCTTGATTGTCGATGCCTAGGCAGCTAACATAAATAAGAGACTTTGGTATTCAAGTAGTAAACATCCAAGTCTCAATCAGCCGATTTTACTGTTATTGTTAGTAAAGAAAGACTTCGTTTGTTGACAATAATTGATTGAAAGTCGCGGCTGTGCCATATAATACATGTTTGTCATGGTACAGTAAGTTGTGATACCTATGTATTGCAACTGCAAGTACTTAAATGTGAATAATGTGATAAATTACGAGTCATCGGCTCAGATGCCTTCATTTTAATCAATCACTGGCAATAAATAATTAAGAAACATGAACAAACGATTGTCTGAACCTGGATCGCTATCTGTTTTCATGAGCCTATTAGTCGTTTCTTACTGAGGTAGTCTTACTAACACAAAATAATTATCTATTCTACTCATAATTACCAAGAAAAATATGGAACCAATTAAAACCTTGTAGGTACGGTACATTCAGCCACACTAACCAACCTTATTAATCAATTAGGTTCGCTCCATCTACCGTACGATAAAATTGGTTTCTGCCTATGGGAAAATAGATCCTCTAAAATGGGAAACAAGGTACCTACTTACCTTTTGCAATTCAAAATTAAATATGATATTCATATTTTGACAGGATTATGTTAACTATTCTTTTTTATACTTACGCTTTTTATTAGCTTTATTATTATATTGGTGGAAAGAACGAGTAACACACAAATAACAATGCAGGGTCTCAATGTGGTCGTATGCAATTTTTATGAGCTTTTACTGTGCTGTTTAATCGTTTCATTTATTTCATTAGTTATCTAGGTATGTTCTTTCACATTAGCTGTTAGACAGAACATGTAGAAATTTAATGATATTGCATAATTTTAGAATCTTTACCTATCAATTTTTCACAGTTTATTTAATCACCTCGCCTCAGTGCCTCGTCTTAGGTTTTATTGCCAAAAGTGAACCGTCTTTCATACTCCTCCTATCTTCCATATTATTATATCAACTTGTCCTCCTCACCCCGTCCACGCCCCTAGGCCATCAGCTGGCGGTACTCTTGTTAGGCGTAAACACTCTACAAACGATTCGAAGACAATCATACGATCAAAAATGTTCCAGAAACATTAATTTATTGAATTACATAATATTCTTATTAAAAACCCAACCTTACGTGACCGGTGACTCTAACTAGGTTGAACTTGAATAACCTTTTATTTACGCTTGGCACGGACATTACGCCATTTGCAAATAAAAATAAAACATCAGCTGTGTCCAGCTGATGTTAATATGTAAACATAGCACGAAACTGTTTCTTTTGTTGACTCATTGACTGTTCTTTCCAAAACCAAATTGCTATTAGAAATGTACATAATAAAACCTATATATGTAACCGAGTAGGATTTGATAATAGTCCGGTCACCTCTATGACATCTATCAGTGTGTACAAATAGAATTAGGTGCATGCAAACAAGTTTTTTTTAGTTCATCGGAGAGATTGCCTATGATAATAAAAATGTGGGCGGGAAACCGTCTTATCCCAGAAAAAAAAAATATACTTAATATCAGAGATCATCTTAAAAAGGTACCCATAACCAGTTAGGTTTAACACGGTATGGTCATAGAAACACAAACTTCTAGGATTCGTGTTTATAATTGTTACTTTAATTTATTAGAGAAAACCATATTCCGACTGGCAAAAGCAATAATTCAGCAAGAAAAGTCCTGCGGCTGATTAATAATACCAGCCTATAATTGTCCCACTGCAGGGCAAAGGCCTCTTCTCATACAGAGAAGGCATGAGCATTGCCTGCGGCTGATTGGTATAAATAAAAGTATTAGCATCGTGTTCCTTTGTATTCCTAACTTAATTTTCTTGTCAACAGTGATGGAGCTCACGAGGCTATGCTTGGCGAGGGCCAGGTGCCCCAGATCACCAGCAAGGAGACGAAGAAAGCCGATGAGTATGAAGCTCTGCAGAGTTTCCTGAGAAGCATCAGCTCCACCGCTACACTACCGCCTTACGTGAAGGGAGAAACTTACTCCTCTACAAAAGGAGTGTTCAATCAGGTAAAAAAAATATTAACTGTAAAATATGTAATATTCAGCTGGTCAAACCGATCAGAATCTGTGTAGGTACCTAATAATATTATTAAAAAAAAACAGACATGAACAATTTTCTAGAAGAAAATACTACTTCTTACTTAAGTAATTATTCAGTTCTTTCCTAACATTTGCCTTTTCTGCGTTCATTTTTAGGGTTCCGTACCTCAAATGTAAAAAAACGTAACCCATATAGGATCACTTTGTTGCCTGTCCGGTTGTCTGTCAAGACCCTTTATCTCTGGAACGCGTTGTGGTATCGAGTTGAAATTACCATATATACCTTATACTTAAGTCTACAGTCCATTGAAGTTGTAAAAAATCAAAATCCTAAGTTAACGTGAAAAAAAGATACGGTCGTTTATGCCGCAAAAATCGTATATTTCGACACTCTCAAGGGAATTCTAATTTATAGGGTACTGCCCGTTGACCTAGAACTATGAAATAGAAAAAAAAAATCCGTAGAATCCGGGGAAAATACACATAATTCATTTAAATGTATGCTGTTGTGGTAGTAAATTGATAATTTTACAATAATTTTTATGGATTTTCAATATGGCGTCACTCAGATTTAGCTACTTTATAAACCATATATCGGCCATTGATCATAGAAAGAGAACTGTCAGCTGTCAGTGTCACAACAGTGTCACTTCAGTCACTTTCGTCTCGTTTTGTTTCTAGTTTCTGGAGTACTTTATAACAACCTCCCTTTCGTTTTTTGAATTTAACACAGTTTCTTTCCCATCTGTTTACCTGGCTATCCACAAATCTACGCGCAAAATCAGAATTATAAATGTCAAACGTCATTAATCAATCAAAATGACAGCTTACCGCCATGACTGTTTTTTTGTTGTGTTTTGCAATTTCCAGTGCAATTTCTTGTGTTTTACCTGCTTACAAAGCTATTTTAAAGTAATTGGACAGTTGAGAACTATTTAAAATGTGTTTCCCTATTATTAAGTACAAGGACTGGACCCAGGCTCCATACATTTTGAAACAACTTCTTTGGAAAATAATATCGTCTTATACTACAAGTAAAGGGAAAAGTCTGACACCTATACATTTATAACCAAATCATAAAAAGTTAAAAGTTAGTGTTTATGTAAAGTACGTAATCAATCATCGAGCTAGGTATGCGCGGTAATAATTTTATGGGTGACTAAACCACGGAATTTGAACAGAACCCGCGGGCGAATCCGACTCGCACATACCCGGTTTTTTTTTTCATTTATTATTAAATTTTTCATATAACAATGGATCGAGTTTTCTCGGTGAAGGTTTAATGAGTATAATTGAAACATAATAGGTAAGTGTATTGTGTTATAAATAACTGAAGTCAAGGAAGTCGTAAATACAGTTCCGGGCGGAGGCGGGGCAGGATCTGATACCTCGCCTTGATAGAAACTTATCTGCTCTTATAAAGCACATAAGTACTTAGTACTAGATCGATACTAATTAAATATTCACTCAAAGTGATTCAATCCTCATAGGTACTAAAAACTATTATTTTAGCGAAAGGTAAGTCTTCCGAAATATCCGCTATGTCGATTTACCAATTTTCCACGCAAGAGCGGCCCGTAGGTAATCCTGCGTTTTTCACTTAACTATTACGGAACGCCCGACTGACTGAAAATTATATAGGTACATAGTTAACTGAAACAGACAAGCTGTAGCTTACGAAGATTTGATGTTGATCACTTTGGACTGGTCAAATAAAATAAAACTCACACGTAACAACTGTCTTTACCACTTCAAATTTACAGGCACTTTTGAATTGTCAAGGTGTCGGTCAGTTAGTCAGAAAGTTGAAACTAGTTGTTCGTTCCAAAACGTAGGGTAGGTCTCTATGGAGAAGAACGAGCAAGAAACTCCACGGACACTCTTTTAAAATCAAGTTTTTATAAAATACTGCTTACATTATTGGTGAAAACAATGAAGGTACCCTAGCAATACAAAATATAAAAAATAATCAAGATAAAAGCCATAGCAGTTAAGAGTTGACCAATCTCTACTGACAGCGCCCGTTCACGAACATGACGCGTGGATCAGCTTCATCTTATAATATCGTGTTGACTTCTCATAACGACAGGGTTATAATATGATTAAGGTTAATATTCCATTGGCCCTTATAACTGATTGGTGTACAGAATTATCTAAGTAAATGTAAAAGACCGCAATGGTCTTACCCTGCATTGTATATAATATTATGCAAGCAACTTGGGCGGGACGAACCGCTCTGGGGTTTACCCGATGCCAAATGCTACATTATTCCTCAATTTCTTATGGAGGAAAATGATTTATAGAATAAATTCTTTAACGGTCTAATGAGGCTACGTTCTAAACTGGGTACCTATCCCAATCTTCTAATATAAGTAAGTAGGTACTGACTGACAAAAAAAGAAGCATTTATGGACACTATGGATACATCGTGTAGCATGACGTGGATACGACAACAATGTTTAAAGGATGTTTTTTTTTTAAAAGGATGGATAATAAGAGCTCAACTGTTAATTAAGAGACACAATAGTTAAAAAATGACAAACGACCAATATTTGACTTCCGAACATTAAAAGGGATGGGTGGGTCAAACTACCTACCTACACTTATAGCATTATCAAACATCAAGTAGGTAGGTACTAACACTAACTAACACTACTAGCTAAGTACTAATAATCACTAGTCAAAGAAACTATATTTACTGCTACTATTTTTTGTGGCTAGCCCTGACCTTTGCTACTAAAATATAATCCATCATCATCATTATTTTAACACACGCAAGCATGAACATAAGTGTAAAAAGTATTCTGGAATATCAGGTTCACTTATTTCCTCATTATCGAATGATGTTTTCAAAAATCCCCTAATCTGCGATTTTCTCAGAATGCATTGCATATCTTTTTATTATTGCTCACTTTATGAACAGCAAACTACTTTTAGATGTTTCTCAGATTAGAACGTCATACAAAATAAAAACCTACGCTAAATACTGCAGTCCAAATTCACAGCCAACTACATTTCCTCACAGTCGCTATGCAAATCCTAATTATTATAAAATAAACCAACCGACGATATTGACCTCAAAGTTTCTTAATTTGCATAGGTACGTATATATAGAACCCACTAGGTATCCTTAAGACCTAGAGATTAACATATAAGATAGCTTGCGTTCGCGAGTGAAACCGCGTGCAAGAGCTGTGGGCTGGCTGAAACGAAAGTCAATATTATTATTCCACATAGGTACTTAACTGTGAATCAATGATATGAATGTGTCTGTAATTGAATGATATCCGTAGGTGACGTAATTAGTCCAACGTTACAATACGTAACGTTTATTATACAACTACGTTTTGGCAAAGAGAGCTCTATTTCTCTTGAACAGACTAAAAATAAGTTTTCTTTACATGAATATTTTTATTTAAATGGAGTTTTTACATTCCAAACTGTTTTTGTTATGCTTTCCAAACATCCATCAAATAAATTATAATGATAAAAGATTTGTGCTATAGACAAAAGTACCTAGTTTAGGAACACACCGTGACTAAAAACCATATTTTGCCCACATGGTTAGTGGCAATGAATTAGCCGCGGGCTCACTTGGTCTAGGTATAGGTACATCACTGATAAACAGCTAAAAGAATACGCTAAGGGTAAGGCACTAGGATCATTGATAGAGATGGTAGTCTCTATCAATGATCTCTAGTGCAGTAATCAAGAAAATTGTAACTAAACATTATGATTAGCATCTATTAACAAAGAAGTAAGACATGTTGAGGAAACCCCGCGTGTTCGTAGTAATATCAAACCGCGACCATGGTGACTGCTGCTATGCGGATAAACCGAGCTCTATCAATGTATGCGGTTGACTTTCAACGAACACATACATACATACATACAGGGACTGCAACTTTTAGCTCATTTAACCTCACCAAATAATTACACTTATTCACGAGGTTTTCAAACAGGTAAATAGTTTAAACTCCGCTAGTAAATACATCGTAAACCCATTTAAGTTATTATGTTCAATGCGTAAACCTAAGACAGAGATTAACTTTTAAAGTGTTACCTTGCATGAGGTTTCAAGTACCTACCTACTATGTATCCTATACTTTAAAACGTAACGTAACAAGTAAAAACCTAATCGAATACCTATTAGAAATGGGACCACATGACATGACAGTTCACCTACACACATTCCCCCAAGCATTAGTTAATTAGAAAACTTCCTTCAAGTTTGTTATCGACGCCATATCTTGACAAGGATGAGCCAGTGTTGGCAAACACCATTTATTCCAATTAAATAAATTGCTTGTTATAAGAACTGACAAGAGCTGATCATGACAGGTCTATAGGTAGGTACCTACGTTATACGAGTATGAAGTTTCATGGAGTGTAATTGCTTAACATAGTATTATAGAGGTAATTGACGTGCAGAATGCGTACTTATTATGGGTCATTAGCGACTGTTACTTTAGAAGGGCCACGGCTAAACCGACGTCACTTAGTCAGTGCTCTCTAATACAAGACGTAAACATGTTTGATTATATCCCACGTTTGCAGCCCTAGGAAGTTCTAGGATATGTGCCAAACACCAATCACAGGCCTTTTCAATCAAACTTTGTTGAACTCGATGAGCTGTCGGCTAATCTCATCCAGCAGGTGTTATCACTTCCAGCCTACCTGCTAAGATCGTCAGCTCTACCCAGCAGTGACGTCGCATTGGTAACGTCCTACCTACTTTACTACGCACTACGCGGTCTCTCTCAAGAATATATCGGCAAACATCTTACCTACTCAGTAAATATTCTTCCTCCTCGTCATTTCTGTCCCACGCCTGAACTAGACCCACTTGCCTACATACAGATATTATCATTGCCACAGCTGCCTTATCTCGTCACTTTCTTGGTTGATAGGTACTTACTAAACAAACTGTTCCTAATAATTATTAGATAAGGAGGTCATTTAGCTCAGGTTTAATCTCTTTCTGACCTCTATAGGCCAAATGCTCAAACACTACTCATTTTTAAGATGCCGTTAAGTCTTGTTATAAAGTGATAGAGAATTATAGACAGCACGAGACTTAACGGCATCTTAAAATTGAGTAACGTTTGTCGTTTGAGTATTTGGCCACTCCGACTAACCTTAAATTAAGGTTTACTTACACTTAAACAAGTCGTAAGGATGCAAACAAAAATTTACAATAACAATCAATTGAAATGAATGTGTAAGCATTGTGATATTATTATGAGGTGTTGACAAATTATTAAAATAAAATATGAGTTATTGTTATTCAACAAGTAGGTAACGAATATGAATCATTTAAATTATTTGCAAACACAGGTATCTTTTATTCAGCGTGACTGGACACTGCAAAAATCGACAAAAAGTTTTGTTTTAACAGCTGTTTGTTTAAAAATAACGTAATTTTTACAAAGTAAGTACCTACCTATTATCTCAAAATTATGTTTTACATCAACCAGATAAAATATTATAGGCAAGTAGGTACCTACACCAGTCCAGTAAAATGTTGTTCATAATTAAATCTATTAAAAAATAAAACATTGTACCTACGTAGGTAGTCCAAAATTCCAAATCGTGACATTGAATCGTGAATCAATACTATCTGATATCTAATAAATGAATGTCATGAGAACACATGTCATAATCTTCACACGTGCTCACTTTGTGCATTATCATAGTCAGAAAATAACGTGATAATCTCACTTTTACGTATTTGTAATGATGAATCAGAACTAAAATATTGATTAGGTCTTATTATATTAATGGTCTGAGGAGATAGGTATACCTAGCAGATAATATATGATACACTCGGCGTCACAAAAATCGCACCTCTTTAAGAATTCCCTTCAAAGTCATTTTAACCCTATTAATCAATGGTATACATATGACTATAAGGTATAATTGGAAAGGCAATTTATTTAAATTTCAGAATAAATCAATGGATATGGTTTTTTGTTTACCAGGGAATAAAAAAAAGCAAGCCAATGCAAATGATTAAAAAGTTAAATTTTATTTTATCAGCAAAAATTACAACAAAGTCCTTAAAACTAACTTAAAACCTAGTGTTACCCCCCCTAGCCCTGATGACTGCTTCCATGCGTTCTCTCATGGACCTTATTAATGTGACAACAGTCTCTTGTGGAATGTTGTCCCATTCTGCAACGACGGCATCTTGAAGGTCTTGGAGAGTGGTAGGGGCAGGATTTCGTGCCCGTACTCGCCGTTTCAGTTCATCCCAAAGGTGCTCAATAGGGTTCAGGTCTGGACTTCGCGCCGGCCAGCGCATAACAGGGATGCCAACTTCTTGCAGGTAGTCTCTTACAATTAAAGCGGTGTGACAACGGGCGTTATCGTGCATTAACGTGAACCCACTGCCAACAAAACCCGCATAAGGGACAACCTGCTCCTCTAAGATCTCTGTTATGTACCGAGCAGCAGTCAGCGACCCTTGCCCGCGAGCACTTCCAGTCCGAGAAACACACACAAGGTTCGTTTTACCGTCGATTGACATGCCGCCCCAGAACATGCACGAGCCACCCCCGTATTCCACTGTCTCTTGAATACAGGCTTGTGCGAATCGTTCCCCTTGCCTCCTATACACTCTTCGACGCCTGTCGTTGCAGAAAAGACACACCCTCGTCTCATCCGAGAAGAGCACAGCCCTCCATTGGTCTATTGTCCAATCCACATGGTCACGGGCAAATTGCAACCGGTCTCTCCTATGCTGTGCAGTCAATTTGGGCCCTGTAGCAGCCCTATGAGCTGCAATTTTCTTCTCCCGCATTCTTCTTCTAATCGTGGAGACGCTTACAGAAGTTCTGCGAGCTGATCGCAGTTGTTGTTGCAGCTCAACAGCATTGGAGAACCGATTACGTAAAGACGTCGAAACAATGAAGCGATCGTCTCTTTCGGATGTGCACCGTTGTCTTCCAGATCCACGTCTTCGGATATAGCCACCAGTCTCTTGGAAACGTTGGAACACTCGTCGAACGGCAAAACGATTCAAGTTCAGTTGCCGAGCAACATCACATTGCCGCATCCCTGATTGCAGTAGTGCAATGACTTGAGCGGCTTCATCTGCAGTGGTATCCATCTTCTGGGGTATTTTTCTTGCTGTAGCTGTTCACGTGTGTTCACTTCAAAGGTTGAATAGCGAATGACCCACATTTATTTTTTTTTTTTTTTTTTTTTTTTTTTTTTTTTTCTGAATGGCATCTCGCAGTTCAACCTGAGGGTTGGTTACTGCTTAACCGGACAATCCTGTGGTGCCTTAAAAGTGACTTTTAGGGCCTCCAGCCAGGGCAAAAACTTATAAACTAAGTGACTACGCTAAGGGCACCCCCTGTGGGGTACGAGCCTCGGCTTAGGTCGCCACTGAGAGAGGGCAGCAAAGGGACAGGCTGGATCGGGTCTCCATTAATTAGGGGCTATTTTAAAGCTAAGGGCACAGCGACGCGGGCTGGCGCTAGCAAGGGTCGGGGGGGGGGGCGTTACGGGGTCGTCGCGAGGGACCTCGGCGGCGAGGTCGGAATGACGGTAATTTGTGTCTGTGTTTGACTAATGTGCTAGTGGCCCTATTTCTTTCTTGAAGGAGGGTAATAGCGTCATCTGGATCGGACAGGGTATGACGTGGACGACGGGTCCTGCTAATACGGGAAGGGGTATATCGGGCGGCCGCTACGACGAGCGGGTTGCGGTGTTTCTCCGCTTGATCGAAGAAGCGCTTGCAAGCGCGCTTCATGAACTGACGGATGGTCGGGAGTTTGAGATCGAGATGAAGGTTCTCGTTGCGAACATAGAACGGGGCGCCCGTTATTTTTCGCAAGAAACGGTTTTGTAAGGTTTGCATTCTGTGGAGACGGTATGCCTTTACGTGTGCGAATACAGCACAGGCGTAGGTCATGATGGGACGAATGCACGCTGTGTAGGTACGCAATTTGCACTTGAGTGACAATTTGCTACGTGCATTCAATATACAGTGAAGTCTACCTTGAGCGAAAGCGGCGCGCGAACGCGCCTGCTTTATGTGCTCCGCGAAGGTTAGGTGGCGGTCGAGAATGACTCCTAGGTATTTGGCTTGCTTCTCCCAAGGGATAGGCTCGCCGAACATGGATATCGGACTGGGAAGGGAGGGGTTGATGCGCGGTTTGGAAAACAGCACTGCCTGACTCTTAGCGGGGTTGACTGTGATTCTCCATCTCCGGAACCAAGCGCCTAGTGCGTTTGCGGAGTCTTGGAGGATGCGGGCTATGCGGACTGGGTTGGAACCAGTGCAATAAATGGCCGTGTCATCGGCGAATAAAGCCAAATGAGCCTGTCTGCTCTTTGGAATGTCACTGGTGAACAGCGTGAAAATGAGAGGGGAGACCACGGAGCCCTGGGGGACTCCAGCACGTATGGGACGTGGAGACGAGAGTGCCCCTTCGACGCGATAACGAAAGGTACGATTCGACAGAAAGTCTCGTAAGATCAGTACGAGACGATCCGGCACACCCAGTAGGTATAGCTTGTATATTAAGCCATTGTGCCAGACTTTGTCGAATGCCTTCGCTATATCGAAGAAGAGCGCACCGGTCTTCAAGCCTCGTTGGAACCCAACGCTTACATGCTCGACGATGCGGTGGACCTGTTGGACGCAGCTGTGTTCGGTACGAAAGCCGAATTGCTCGTCGGGAATGAGACTCTTAGCTTCGACATAATCTTTGAGACGCTTATAAATAAGTCTCTCGTAGATTTTGCCGAGGGTGTTGAGTAAACTAATGGGGCGATAACTAGAGGGGTCAGACTTGGGTTTGCCTGGTTTCGGAATGCCGATAACAGTGGCTTCTTTCCATGCCTGAGGAAAAATGTTATTGCTTAGAGCGCCATTGAAGATGGCGGTCATTAGCATTATCAGGGCGGCGGGTAGGAGTTTAAACACCTTATTGGTGATGCGATCAGAGCCAGGGGCTTTACGGGGTTTCAGCCTCATGATAATATCCTGCACTTCGTCTGGGGTGACGGGGGGCAGAGGATAATCAGGGTCTTCGACGGGGGGAAGGGAGGCTCTACGTTCAACTTCAGCATCGACCTTGGAGAGGTGCGCTTGGTCTACTGGTAGGGAACTAGGAGAGCATTGTGACTCAAGGCTGTCGGCTACCCACATTTAACCCGGGTCGCCCGTTTTATACCCTTGTAGGGAGGTGCAATTAGTGGCCGTTGTAATGCGTATTTTGACAACATTTTTTTTAACGTTACGTGCTAATGAGATCTGTTGTGTTTAGGAATTCTAACTGTTGTTAATTTAAAGGTCGTTAAACATACTTTTAATTGATACCAATATTAATTAGGTTTAATGTATTCGTTACTGGCGGGACATGTTTTAAACTTATTTTCGAAAAGGTGCGATTTTTGTGACGCCGAGTGTACTTTCAATCACTCACATATAGGTACATAATAGGCATAGGTAATACATTTAAGTAATTTAAATGTCCAAGGATGTGATAAACCGGATAAACAATATACATACCTACTTACCTACTAATTAAGTCATAAAAAATTGGCACCAAATAGGGTAAGTTCGCCTGTTCGCGTCCATCGCCCAATTCGCGTCCATTTTACGGATCTCCCTTTAAAAATCCTCGAAAATAACTAAACTAACACACCAATCAAACGAAATTTAATTACCGCTAATACCTCAATGTAAATGAGGCACGCACGCATGGACAAAAAGTCCGTGCGCCAAACCAATCCCGTTTAGAAAAAATAATTAGTCTCGGCTGTTCAACAAGGGAGCGCGTAGCGCGGGATGTTTAGAAAAAAAATAGTGTGCAGCGGCGCGTTCGATGGTATTTTTTTTATTGTTTTAAGTGAATTTTAGGATACATAGCAGTTTCTAGACTTTAATAATAACAAAAGGAAGAATATTAATTATGAATTTGCTTATGTTTTTTATATTTAACGGTTAAAATAAGGTGGACGCGAATTACTACATCGAATTTACAAAACTTCCACTTTGCGTCTGCTGAGTTCTTGACAATTCAAAAGTGCCTGTAAATGGTTTATTTGGAATAAATGATTTGAGTTTGAGTTCTTCGGAGACAAGAAAGAAGAAGGAAAAGAGAACATACACAGTAGACAATTTATGCTATTAGCATATAGGAATAGCATCTATACATATATAAATGAATCCCTATTTCCCTTAGTCACGGCATCACGCGTGAACGGCTGGACCAATTTCGATAATTCTTTTTTTATAATATTACTTGAAGTACGAGGGTGGTTCTTACGGAGAGAAAAAAAAAACTTTTGTAGGGTAGGTGTAGGGTAGGTGTATGGTAGGTGTAGGGTAGATGTAGGGTACGTGTAGCGTAGGTGTAGGGTAGGTAAATAGGCAGGTAAGTAGGTAGATAGGGACAGGACAACGTCTGTCGGGTCAGCTAGTATTATTATAAAAATGATAGCTATTAGGAATAGCATATCGATAGCAGCTCAATCATTGTTGAGAAGAATGTTTTTCAATTTTTTTAAGTGATTTTTTTAATGATTATAATGTTGATTTTTAATATTTATATTCTTAAATAAATAAATTATTATAATACAATCTTTCTTTACAAATTCTTAAAAATATCACCCCTATATTCCTTTTCTAAGCTGGTGGACGCTAAATGGTCCACGGGTGGACGCAAATTGGATTTTGTTAAATGTAAAAAACTGAAAGTTAATCTTAAAATAGACTAATTTAGTGAACACATTACATAATTTTTGCATAGAAATTAGGGCTGGGACATTTTAATATCGCCGTCAAACTTGCCAACTGCACTAAATGGACGCGAACAGGCGAAATGACCCTACGATGTTATAGATAGGTAGGTACTTAGTAAAATGCGTAGTAAGTACTAAGTAGAATCAAATGAGAAACTAAACAAAACTACTTAAGCAGATCACAATTAAAACGGCGGATAAAACCCAAGACCTAAGTGCAGCTTATCTTGATTAAGCCTACCTAGTTTCTTATTTTCAGTCGAATACATATTCGTATATCATAAACAGATTCCAGACTTCAGGATATATACAAATATTCAAAAAACCCAATTACACCTGCTGTGCCTGACCCATAGAACTTTCTTATACCTATCTATGGCCTAACTAGGAGATACTAAACCCAAGTCCTAGGGCCTTTTACCTTCATATTAAAATTTAAATTAGTAGTTGATATAGAGCTAAAAGGTTTTATTTGTTTCAGTGCCTAATAACATGCGCCGTCCTTATTCTGGCGGCAGGGGCTGGTCACCCCATTGGATTCTCCGCTGTCGCTCTACCACAGCTCAGGATCGAGAACAGCTCCATGAGGATAGACGATGAAATGGGATCCTGGATCGGTGAGTACTATGCAGTTTGCTACATCTTTCAGTATTTTGTACACGGAAAAGCGAAAACAATTAATTAAAGGATTGGTCACTTGCAATATGTACCTATTTTATCTACATTGCCAGACTTAACAAGATATTTATCATAATCATTTAACTAAAATATGGAATGAAATTGTGATGACTAGAAGAGATCACTTCTCTGTATTTCACTATTGGAGTTCGCTTCGATTGATATTCAGTTCACTTGTGAATTTTTGGATAGAGACAGATAAGTATTTGTGCCTTTATTACACTCTACCTCGTCTCAATAACAATTGCAATCATTATACGTTAATAGTAGGTAGATTTTATTAATAAATATTTACCAATTATTTGTGTTTAGAAATGTATTATTTATTTATACTTCATGCTCAAAGGTATACAGGCGGACTTATTGCCTTAGGCATTCTCTACCAGTCAACCAAGAGTGGTGAAGAGATAACATGGCAGGTGCATAATAAAAAAGTAATAATTAAAAAGTTATAAGATATAAATACATACATAATTATATTCTGGAATATCATATACCTTCCTATATAAAGCATCATGGCGAGATCCATACATTCATTTGTATGAAAAATAAAAAATTATTTAGAGGGTTTAAAATATTTTCCAATGTAAAGAACACATTACCAGGAGTAGATTGATATACATACCATATTTTTAAACCCCCGGATAATTAAAATATTACGAAATGAAAATACTTTGAAAACACTTTTTCGTTTATCCCGATGCCCATTTTGTGTTTATAAAAAAAAATAAAGTGGCAAGCGATGTTAACAGCTCTAACAAATTGGCAGAAAAGTTATGTGACAAGTGTGTGGAAAAAAATTATCATTATTTGTGACATTGTTTCCTATAAAATGATGCGATTTCAGTGTAAAATCTGCGAATCGGCGACTGTCAGTATCACTGTTACTGTCAGTCGCCGTTTCGTTCTGAAATAATGAGTTTGTCGTTAAACTATTCAAATTTTTTTTGCGGGGTTTTAAAAATATTGTAAATGCCGGAAGATACTCTTTAGGTACCCAAGAGTTAAGAATTAGAATTTCAATTTCTACAAACTTTTTTTTTTGTACAAATCCTGCCATGATTCTTTAAACATACCCATACAGAAATTGTTTGACTATTATATAACTGTAATAATGGAGGTCACTGCATGGCCAGTAGAATATCGTTCAGATTGCTCTATGTGACTCCCGCAGAAACTTGCTTCCTTAATCTAATGTTGCACACTCGCGTGGGGTATAACCACTTGGTCACACACCACGTTTGCTTCTATTTTTATTCTTCGACCAATCACAGCTTTACAATTTTCTATTCACTCTTGCGCAATATTATGCAATGGCGACTACACTACTCGAACCATTGACTCGAACTCGATGTTTATTGTCGCATAAGGAATACAATGACTTGTGCATAGGAACCATTTTTTTTTATACTACTTCAATGACCATTGATTGATACCAATTATAGCATGTACCTGTAAGTAACTAAGTATAAGACCCAGATAGGTACCTAACTACCCTATCATCAGATAGCTAAATACTGTACCTGCCTGATATTGACACCGGTGTACTGTACCTGGAACATACATGTACTTATAATAAATTAATGGTCTATGGATCGACAAACTGGAATAAATAACAATAATAATCTCATGATTTCTTTTAAAGAAATGTGTCTCAAGCATGTTTTTTTAATAGACTACTTTTGACAGACAAGACATCTGAAATATTTCAATTTTATAATCCTTCCTACTAATCCTATCTTTTTTTATCTTTATCTTTATTCTTTATTATCCATACTAATATTATAAATGCGAAAGTAACTCTGTCTGTTACGCTTTCACGATGAAACGGCTGAACCGATTTTGATGATGTTGGTATGAAAATAGCTTGAACCCTGGGAAAGGAAAAGGACATAGGCTACTTTTTAATCTGCGACTTCGTCTCCATCCGCGATAATCGACATTCACGCGAACAGTGTCGCGGGAAAAGCTAGTAATTTATAAAAGTGTAACAATATTAATGAATATGTAAGGACAGGAATGGACTTCGACGTTTACATATATGTTGTACTTCACAATATTATGTAATTTCATGACAAGCATATTTTCAAACACAGGGAAATTACACAGCACAAAAATATTTTTTGCCAGAGGTATCATCAAAAAGAATAGGGTACCGACAGCCAGATGAAGCTACATAGTAATTACCTATAAATGCCTACAATGAGCCAGCAAAATATCTTAGGGCCTCTTTACACGCAACGGCACTATGTCGCCAAAATCAACCGAGTGAACAATATGGACCACATCGCAGCCACAAAACAACCACAAGTCACACAGCGATGGTTCTAAACCGACTTTTAAAAAAAGGAGTATTTTTCATGTTTGACCTTCTATTATTTTGATGATACTTTTTTTGAATGGATAGGGTATACTTCAAAGTTGGTCCTATATAAATATCATGAAAATATTCCACTTCAAAGGGCGGAAAATTAAGGGACGAATTAATTTGTGTGGTGTTACCGTTTCTTAATTAATTTAAAAGATGAGAAGTAGGCACTAAAAAGCGAAAAATATAGTTTTTTTTTCAATAAAGACAACCTCCTTCAAAAACTAAACAGTAAAAAAATTACTTTAATTTCGGAACTCGGTGGCAATACAAAAGGACATACTTACAGAAACAAAGCCGCTGATTTGCAAAATTATATTTATTTTTTAGTTTTTAAAAGGGGTTGTCTTTTTTGTTAATAAGTTTTATTTTATAGTTACCACAACAACACCACACTATTCACACGGTAACACTGCTCGCCCAGATTATGTTGCTGCATTGTGGTGCGTGTAAATGGGCCCTAATTGGTCATGATTAGTATTGCGGGCAAGTACTGTCAACAACGACAGTTGGTTAGGTCCTTTTACATAACAGATAAAATGACACAAAATAACTGCATATTATTATGTATCTATAGCTTGTCAGCATTAAAAAAATGTAACAGTCAAAAAATTAAATGCTATTTCAAACCGTATTGACAGAAAATCTAAAGCGATAAACCGACCTTCGCTAGTGACACACAAGTTACGACATTTTAGGAGTGGATACGAAAGAATAAGTGAAGCTGCCTAGCATCATCATGCTAAATCTTAAACAGTCCTAAGTATTATAATTATTGACCGAAAGTTCACATTTCCGAAACAGGTTTTCTAAAAATAGTAAGAGAATTAAAATCTATTCAGTTCCCATCAACTACATTTTTATGTTTGAAGCTAAAACGAACGGTGTGTAAAAATACGTTAATTATACCGTTGATTATCTAATGTGCAAACTTTTTAATCTTTACACATGTGGGCAAATACAATGTAAGTATTTAATCGCACGCTCAGTAATAAACTGCCCATAACGTGTTTGGTCTAATAAAATGATTTAACTGAATAGGTAATCAAAGACATACGTTTTGACGCCTTCCGTTCCGTCTAGCCCTGACCTAGGACATTGTTTCCCTGAGTCAAAAATGGGTTTGGCCAGAACCATGATCATGCATCATGTAGGTACTGTAATTGGTTTAACGTTAGTAGGTAAAACCATAAAAAATGAGGAATGTCGCCCAATCTAACTAAATATGATTACCTATGACACGGTAAAGATATTTACCATCGTGCATTCGTGCATATGAGCATCTCTGCTCCCTGGCCATTGTAAAATGTTTACATCCGAAAAACTCAAATACTTACCTATTTAATTCGCAAAATACACAATACCCAGCTCATTAATCCATTTAAAACTAGCAGTATCAACTTGTTTGCGTAGAGATGATAAGAATGCCAGTATTACGACTACTTTATTGAATTTGCATACGTTTCGCAACCAATTAAATGTTAGACTCCTATTTACTTACTAATCACTGTGGGGATATTTGTACATAATATTATTAAACGATGCTCTTAAGCAATAATATAAGCCAGTCATCGAAAAATCCAAATTTTACAGGAGAAAAGATTTAGTTTTGGTCGAATATCTTTTCTGCCAGTAGGAATATTTAAATCATTGATATAGGTATCAAATTAAAGCTATTTTTTGTGGAATGTAACTGTGTTATTAACATGAAATTATTTATAGTAAAAATCGACCAACTTCAGAAAATAAATAATACCTGAAATAAGATAGTTAAAATATTACAGTAATAGCACTTACGAAATTATTGTAGTAAATTTACATGTAACACTAATATAATAATGTCCTACTTTTTGTATGGGATCATAAACGCTAAAATTGTAACATGGATAGTTTATTTTGTGTTTGAACGTGTTTATTTCAGATTAAGGTACTTACACTCAAAATTTTGCCTTTGTCACCTGTCTCTACTTCTTCTTTTTTAATAATCTCACCATTTTATCTGTAAACAAAAACCCCGTGTTTTATTTGACCAAAAATCTAATGAATATTATTTACGCCAATAATCCGGTAAAAGCTACTTACCAAAACAAAACATAAAATAATTCTTTGTACAGACCTACAACAGTAGATATTTTTGACGACATAATTTTGTTTGTTTTCCCAACAATAAAAATGTATGTGACAATATATTTGTAAATAATTTTTGGAAAATTCTGAAAAAAATTGCTAACGTGTATTCCAGTTCACAGATGCCAAAGAATCATGGCAGGATTTGTACAAAAGAAATAAAGATGTTTAGAGAAGTTGAAATTCTAATTCTTATATTCTTGGGTACCTAAGGAGTATCTTCAGGCATTTACAATATTTTTAAAACCCCGCAAAAAAAAAAAGTGAATAGTTTAACGAAAAACTCATTATTTCTGAACGAAACGGCGCTTGACAGTAACAGTGACTGAAATTGTATTGTTTTATGGGAAATAATATCACAAATACTGATTATTTTTTTTTACGCACTTGTCACATCACTTGTCTGTCAATTTGATAGATCCGTAAACGTTGCTTGTAACTTTCTTTTTTTTTTAAACACAAAATGGGCATCAAAATGCCACGAAAATGTGTTATTTTCATTTCGTAATATTTTTATTTTGCGGTGGTTTAAAAATATGGTAAGTATATCAATCTACTTCTGTATTGTTCACATTGGAAAATATTTTAAACCCTCTAAATATTTTTTTTTCATACAAATGAATGTATGTATCTCGCCATGATTCTTTGCCATAACAGCAAGAACTCCATAATAGTACATTGCCGACTTATTGTCGTCGGCGCGCTATTTAAAAACGATGGCCTTTTTAACTCTTTTTTGTCATTGATCTACATTTTAGAATAACAACTTACTGTTCAAGGCTACATGGTAACCGTTTTACATAAATTTGAAGGTTTAAAATTGTTTATTTATATTCTGTAATTGAAATTCAGAACCCTCTGTGCGACTTCAGGACCTTGAAATTCTGGCATCGTTCATGAGTGTAAA
Source organism: Charanyca ferruginea (assembly GCA_947361185.1). Taxonomy (NCBI): domain Eukaryota; kingdom Metazoa; phylum Arthropoda; class Insecta; order Lepidoptera; family Noctuidae; genus Charanyca; species Charanyca ferruginea. The sequence goes on from OX376070.1 coordinate 11,495,016, forward strand.
TTAAACAATACAGTATAGTCACATTCACAAAAAAAACCGGCCTCGAAACCGCCGAAAAAAATAATATACCCCTTTAATTTTTAACTTTATTTTATTGTTATTAGTTGTTGTTACCGCGGTGTGAAAATCAAAATATATAGCCCGCTGACAGACAGCCAGACGTCGAAGGAAACATGTTTCTTGGATCCCTTTAATTTTTTACTTTATTTTATTTTTAATAGCGGCCATTGTAATACGTAATCTGTAAAAAAATCAAGTGTCTACCCATTACGGTTCTAAAGCGGAGGTTTATTAAAAGGGGGTCCCGCTGGGCACCCTTCGGAACGGAACCCTAGAAAGCACTAAGGGCGTAACCACACCACATGTTTTAAACGCGCCGCGCGTTTTAGGAATAACCTTCGTTAATTTCTTAAAATAATAGAGATATACCTCCCTAATAATAATATTAACAGCAGTGGGACAATAATAGACTGTTATTATTGTTAATAAATGACCTGAAATACAGGCTCAGCCTAGCTCAGGCACAGTTGCTCATCTTTTGTTACTGTTAATTGTTTTACTTCATTTATTTCTGTACTAACTGTTACATTTTTATTTGAACAAATAAATATTATTATTATTATATTATTATTATTAATAAGTAGGTATATGTCTATTATTTTAATAAATTAACGAAGCTCATTCCTGAAACGCGCGTCGACGGCGCGTTTAAAAAACGCGGTGTGCTTAGGCCTTAAGAGTGAGAGCTAACAGTCTTTCAATAGTTCGTAGCGTTATTCAACCAACCGAAAAAAAAGAAGGAGGTTCTCAATTCGATTTTTTTATGTTTGAGCCCGCCTAATGCTTTTTTCAGTATAGTTCGATATCGATGATTATTTTTATATAGATAGTGTCTTATCTCAAAGTTGATATCCACCCTTAAGGGTAGAGAATTAAGGGATGACTGATTTTTTTTGGTGTCACCGTTTCGTAAATAATTTGTATGATAAAAAGTAGGCACTAAGAAGGAAAAAAAAACTTTTTGTTTCAAAAACATCAACTGCTTTTGAAGGCTGTTGTCTTTTTTATCTACTTAGGTAGGTACATAATATTCTGCAAGATCGAGCTGGCAAAATCAGACACTGACTGAAAAAATTACTTCAACGACTTCCTCTTTACACGAATTAGATAATTTTGTATTCTTTTTTTAATAGGTAATGCAAACATGTTCTCCATGGAATAATACTAAAAAAGCATAAATATCTTCCTGCCACTGTCAAGATGTTGTTGTAGGTAGATGTAGACGGTTTAGGCACTCAAAACAATTAATATAAATATACTTACTTAAACTACTCGTTTACACTCAACTACTGCAAACTCATCGAATTAGATAAAATAACAACACAATCATAACATCGCTCATGTTTATTTCTACGACCAAGTAATAAAAAAAAACCCCCAACGCAAAACATAAAAGCAATTAAAAAGTAAAAAATAATATCTTTTGTTGAGCCATCAAATGTTTGTTCGTTGAAATGGCGCCATAATGTCGCGGCGGGGTACCGCGTAAGTCAAATCTCATTGCAAATCCCTGAGTTCGCTATTTTACCTATTGCTATTGTTATTTTAGCTATTGCTGACTTAGCGGTACCCCGCCGCGACATTATAGCGCCATTTCAACGAACAAACATTTGATGGCTCAACAAAAGATATTATTTTTTACTTTTTAATTGCTTTTATGTTTTGCGTTGGGGGTTTTTTAAATTTTTAATTTAATTTTTATTTGAAAGTTTTTAAATGTAATTTAGTCTGGTTTTGAGAAGTTGTAGATACGTCTAAAGTTGTATTTCGTCATATGGATCTTTTTTTTATATTAAAGATATCAACCCTGAGAATGCGTTTGGTATTTATATAATTCAATTTTGGAAAAAGTGTGGATTGGATTCTTTTTGCGTAACTACGTCCAATTGGCACAACCGTACTCTGGCATAATCGTACCCAGTCTACATTATGTTTAAATAGCAGGGAACCGGTGCTTTGGCCCTTAAGTTTATATTATTAATTTTCAAGTTTTTAGTTTTCATTTCGTTAGTTAATTAATATTCCTCATTCCCTTTCAACACAGTATGCATTATTGTACTAGTCAAGCCCTTTCATTTGATATCCATACTGAGGGAGTCGTGAAAAAAAAAATGTAATTCGCCATTTTGTGTTGCCGGTCATCTTGGCTTTGAAATTTATCATAGTGTAAAGTATTCTACTAGTGAAGCCCTTTCATTTGATACCCATATTGATGGAGTTGTGAAAAAATATGTGATTAGCTATTTTGTAGCGGCGGCCATCTTGGACCGATTTTCATCAAACATAGCTAAGAACACTCCCGACTAATTCACCTTTCAAATAAAAAAAACAAAAACAAAATCGGTTCATCCGTTCGGGAGCTACGATGCCACAGACAGACACACACACACACACACACACAGACACGTCAAACTTATAACACCCCGTCGTTTTTACGTCGGGGGTTAAAAACGTAATCATGACTGTCATTTCGATTGAATATTTTCCAGTCAGGGATAATTTATGTCGCTTCAGTGAAGTGGCAAAATTGTACACCATGGTGTTCAATTTTATACTACTTTTGCTTACTACTTATACTCAATCACCATGGAACATTTAATTTTAAATACCATGTATAATTAATTGGTCATATTTTACAATTGGGTATACCCGCATGGTTTAATTAAAATCAAGGTTCGTATGTTTCAGTTTCAGATGATTGATTAATGCTAAGAGTCAAAAAAGAAAAATTGGTCGTCTGTAAAGTCGGTTTACGGACGAGTAATAAATTAACGAAGTACGAGTAGTTATAAATTAACGAGTAATTAACGAGTGGCCGGGGCGGCACCACCCCATTTCTACACCGGGGTGTCCGTGTCGAAGAAGGCGACAGAGGATGGGCAGCAGCATCTCTCTGACTACCATAACACCTTCTGCGATCACCAACATGCATCGGTCAAGCATGGCAACCTCTACTGACGGTGATGCACACATCACCGTCAGTAGAGGTTCTGTTTCGATTATTTTTGATCGAACTGTGTGACCAAGAAGTTTATTTAACTAACGTTTTCCTGCCCTGAAAATTAAAAAGCCACCTACCGGGCTCAATAAATTCGGCCCAGGCGTTTAAGAGGTGTGACACCCGTAATAAGAATTAATGATATATTTTATACATAAGCCCATACATTTTTTTATAATTTTTAACAATGAGTACACTTTGTTCTCTAATTCTATTAAACAGGTTATTAATGATTCGTGGGTTTTCTAGTTGGTTTCATTAGAATCTTAGCACAATAGTGTGCTTGATGATTGTTGAAATTAATTTTATTTAAATTGGAGTAGACAGCTCACAATTAACGTTAATTAAATGCTAATTAGTAACAATTTACTAAGAAATAAATGTTGAAGCTAAAAAACGTGTCCGCAATGAAAACTAAAATAAGTATTTTATAGGTCATATAAAACCTATCTTTTGTAAAAAATATGTGTAATTTACGAATTCGATTTAAAAACTCTTCACTATGGTTAATCGTGGGTGCGTTTCGAGGAATAAGATTATAATATTTTTTATTTAATTTCCTAAGCGCACCTGACAGGTGCGTTTCGAGGAATAAGTACTTTAGGTGCGCTTCGAGAAATACCACCTAATCCCCACATTAGGAGGAAGCGTACAAACATGTGGTCTCGAAAGCGCAACATCTATACTAATATTATAAAGCTGAAGAGTTTGTTTGTTTGGTTGAAGGCGCTAATCTTAGGATCTACTTGGTTCGAATTGAAAAATTCTTTTTGTGTTGGATAGTCCATGTACCGAGGAAGGCTATAGGCCCTTGCGAAGCTGGGCCGAGTCGCTAGTAAATTTATAATATGTTTGACTTGATTTTCTAAGCGCACCTGACGAGTCCGTTTCGAGGAATACTTTGGGCACGATTCATTGGGTGCGTTTCAAATAAGGTGCGCTTCGAGGAATACACCCATATCAGTATCTACAATGCACCCGTGCGAAGCCGGGGCGGGTCGCTAGTTTATACTAAACTAGCGGGCCTGGCAGACGTAGTCCTGCCCAGAAATTAAAAAAGCCCCAACAGGAGCGCCGCCTGCCGGGTTCAATTGTGTATTCAAACCATCCAGGAACTCATTGAAATGAACACACAAAATTACATCCAAATCGGTCCGAAGAAGAATTATAATTAAGTTTATGTAAGTCCTTTGCGGGCCCGGCAGACGCTATCCGTTTTTATTTTTTTTGCGCGGTCCTCATGGACTTCCTCCATCGTGGGGGTGACGGAGCATGTCGGACACTTACCGGCTAAAACCACCACGGTGTTCCACTTCTGCCTATGGCCGGGGGTGCAGAATTCGCATAAGCATTCACCGCGCCCCTAAAATAAAAAAGTCCAACAACTCGACTGCAGCTCCATCACCTACCTACTAGGTTCAATTGTGAATCTAAACCATTCTCGAAACCACTGGAAGGACCACACACAAAAAAAAGAAAACAAAATTGGTCCAGCCGTTTAGAACGAGTTCAGTCACATATACACAATATACCACAATATAACATAAGAACCAACATAAGAACCACATAATGTGACACAAGCTTGTTTTACTTACCTACCTATTTAGTCATAAACATAACTACATCGTCCATGCGAGTGTCGGTTATCATGGACGCAGTTTATCAAAATCGGTTTAATGGTTTAGCCGTGAAAGCATAGCGGAAAGACAGTTACTTTGGCACTTCCAATATTAGTACAACATATCGATACTTATGTAGATTTTCATGTCAAACAATCCCCGTTGGACATGAAAAGCTACAAATAGTTATTGGAACACCCTTATTCCCCCTACCCTCTATGCCTATCTCTCTCTCTCTCTCTCTCTCTCTCTCTCTCTCTCTCTCTCTCTCTCTCTCTCTAATACTCTCTATTCCTATTGCCCTATACCACAGAATACTTAATAGTACTACGTACCTATACCTTATTATTCCATCAGAAATCTTGTTTGACCAATGCGTGATGTGCAGATTTATCTCATAAATCGTGAAGACGTAAATACAGCTGCATTTATTATCAGAATCACGTTTTAGAGGTCATCTGAGGAAATGTGTCGCGATGTCAAGGGTTATGAATTGACGATCGTCATCTTTTTAAAATCACCGATATCTTTGACCCTAATGATGTTTCATTGTAGTAGGTAATAACTAATAAGTGGGATAAGTGGGTAGGGGCCTAAGAACCCAGTACCCACCTATTTCACTGTTTACAAAACACTGTTTTGTGTTTTGTTTTTGTGAACTTATATAAAACGTCACTAGTCACCAATGATTGCACTTAATTACACGCCATAGCCTATAATTTTGGCACCTCAGACACAGTAAAGATGTATACTGTGCCTCACACCAATTTCGCACATAGCAATATTTTTGCAATGACCCCGAATTAAATTGCATATTTCAATGGTATACGAGTTCTGCAGACTACTAAATAAATAAATATTACATATACTGTGTTTTTTCTCAAGGATTACGAGATGTCATTTTATGACAGAACCAAATCAAGAAATGCGAGACAAAATCCTTAACCTTACCTACCTACTACCACAGTATAAGCACAGTAAAGATATCTAACAGTATTCTATCTTCATACAAACGGTCAAAACGCGAGTCATACCTACACGGCTCGAGACTTTATTCATTTAGTCTGCAAGTGCAAGCAGTCTCGAACATAGGTCTCGAATGCGCCGCAGTTATTAAGTATTCTGTGCCGCAGTGACGACCGGATGGTGTGATGTTTTGGAAGTAGTAACTTGTGTGACAAATATTCATTGAAATAAGTACAAATAGTACTTACCTACCTAATATGGCAAAAAGCAATTATAAACTTTCCTAAAAGTATTCTTAATTACTTTTTTTTTTATCCGAATGCAGATTTGTTATATTAAATTTAACAATAAATCTTTTCGTACGTCTCAATCGAGGCGCAAATATTTTTTTCGGTCTCTAATTTAGAAGGGTGTTATTTTTTATTAAACCTACTAGGTACTCAAAAAAAAATAAAGTTTAAAAACTAAAACCCGACCACAACAAAAAGTGATCTAAAAAGTACGAAACAAGAAAATATTTCACACAGAAATCAAGACATAGGTACAAAATGGTCAAGGTAAGCCGTGGTTGCATGCCTGTATCCCATATGAGTGCGATGAACATGAATATAATGGCATGCAACCACGGCTTACCTTGACCATTTTGCTATGTCTTGATTTCTGTGTGAAATATTTTCTTGTTTCGTACTTTTTAGATCACTTTTTGTTGTGGTCGGCTTTTAGTTTTAAACTTTATTTTTTTATTTAAACCATTTTGGAGTCACAGCTAAGTATTATATATTTAATAGGTAGGACTAGTGAACCCCTTTCCAATGATACTAAACACGGTATGCGTATCTTAATTTATTTGGTAATCTTGCCTTTTTTTACAATAATTTGTGACAAATCACCACTAAATATTATATATTTGAAAGGTACTAGTGAACCCCTTTCCAATGATACCAAACACGGTATGCTTGTCTTCATATTTTTTTTAATATTGTTTTTTTTGGCCGCCAGATGGCGCCACATTGAATTCGGTGATACGTCATATAGCCTATAACCAGCGGACGATCAAGACGCTTCTAACGATACCGCATTTGTTCAGTTCTGATAAGAAGTTTAGGAGCAATGAGCGAACAGATGAACATACATACATACATACATACTTAAATAGCCTGTCAAAATCATAACCCTCCTTTGGCTTTGCCGTAGTCGGGTAAAAAATACATGTTGTGCGTGTAAATGAAATTCGATGTGTACGAAATAGGAAGTATTTCATTCACAACGAATTTACTTTATTTAAATAATATACTTGTAGGTAATAGTTATAATCCCAAAATTAGGAAGAAAGTTAGGACCTGCGCACACCACGTTTTTATGTAGGATAAAAGCGCGCCGTCGCCGCGTCGTTTGTTGTCGTTTGTATATACTATACACACGCGCGTTAGCATCGCGTTTATATCGATTCAAACGCGCGGCACCAGCGCGTCTGTATCGATACACACGCGCGATAGTATAGCGTTTGTATCGATTCAAACGCTGTAAACGATAACAATTTACAAAGCGCATGCAATCAATGCTGTCTCGACAACAGTACCTAGCAAGATGGTGTCGCCATCTTGCTAGGTACTGTTGACGAGGTTCTACTTAAAAACGCAATATTATGCCAGCGCGTTTGTATTCAAACGCGCGGCACCAGCGCGTCTGTATCGATACACACGCGCGATAGTATAGCGTTTGTATCGATTCAAACGCTGTAAACGATAACAATTTACAAAGCGCATGCAATCAATGCTGTCTCGTCAACAGTTGATGAGGTTCTACTTAAAAACGCAATATTATGCCAGCGCGTTTGTATCGATACACACGCGCGTTTGTATCGCGTCTGTATCGCTACAAACGCGCGTCACCGGCGCGTTTAAAAAACGTGGTGTGCATAGGCTCTTAAGGCGACGATATACGCCGGCGACCTTGAGCGACCAGAGAATCGTATGCGCTGCGTCCAAAACTCTCAAAGTTTAGTCGAAAAACTTAAATAAAAGATACTATTCTTTAACTTAAAAAAAAGGCGTACTTAGACTAAAAGATAATAAAATTGTCTGCTATAGGTATAGTAAAAGATTCGTTTAAATATTCCTGGTAGATTTTGTGTGATTATCAATGTTTTGTCTTATTTTATTAAACTACTAGCTTCTGCCCGCGGCTTCGTACGCGGATCCTGTTGCTTATGCCAGCGACAACGGGGTCGGCCAAATCGAAGATCTGAAACGTCTGATGTCGAATTCTAAGAGCCCGGGGACGGGAAAACAACGGGATGCGCGAGATGATTCGAGACGTTCAAAAAGTACAATTTTGAATCATACCTCCGATGGCGGAATATGTGGCGTAGTCAATCATAGTATACGTAAATGAACTCCGTTCCTTACCAACCCAAGGAAGGTCGCCATGACCTACGGCTATATCTTGAGACACATCCGATTCTTCAGATAATATCGACATTCTGTTCAGAGAATGTCGAAGTCGATCAGAATTCAAACGTTCGTTGCGCTCTTCTTCTGTGTCTTCATGCCGTACTCCAGCAATTCTTTTTCTCTCACTTTCTAACTAATTATGAATATTTTGTTGTGTGCGTGCTGGGGACAATCTATACTATAATATTATAAAGCTGAAGTTTGTTTGTTTGTTTGGTTGAACGCGCTAATCTCAGGATCTACTGGTTCGAATTAAAAAAATCTTTTTGTGTTGGATAGTCCATTTACCAAGGAAGGCTATAGGCCAATGCGAAGCTGGGTCGGGTCGTTAGTGTATGATAATCTCGATCAACAGTTAGTCGTGCATCACGTTCATAATTCGGTTCAAAAGACCTGTTAGTAGATGTGCGAATACGCTGAGAACTCAAGCGTGATTCTGTATCGGTAAACGTTTCCGATTCGCGAGACAATGCATGTCGCTCACGATCAGCGGACAGTCGCGCATCACGTTCCGCAGCAGATGCGCAGATACGCTGAGAACTCAAGCGCAATTCTCTATCCGTGAACGTCTCCGACTCGCGAGACAATGTATGACGTTCACGATCAGCGGTCAGTCGCGCATCATACTTTTCACTGGTCTCTAGAGACCTGGATGTAGATGCGTAAATACGCTGAGAACGCAGGCGTGCTTCGCGATCAGAAGAGGTTTCTATGGAGCGAGTTGCAGCCTGATGTTCTCGAACAGCATCAAGTTTCTCCTGACGCTCGTCGGTAGATTCTTAGGATCTTATGATCCTCAATCTTTTAGCTCCTTTGGAACATTGGGAAAGATTTGACCTCTTTCTAGGCATGGTTATAGTTTTATTGTAAAGAAGATACCTGATCAATTAAAATCTAAGTGACTGCTCCCCTGCGTTACTGGGTAGGCTACCATGTCACGAAGATAAATGGAATAGGAAATTAAACACCCAAATAACATAAGCCCGAAGGCATATATTTATTCGATAAAAAAAAAATGAAAATTTTGGCCAGTAGAGTCAAATTTTTTCCTTCACCGCGTGGAGGTACTTCCAGCTTATGTTATTTCATAAGATACAGTGAAATTAGTGATAGCTTTTATTTTAGTTATTAGCTTTGATTTTCACATCAGATGTTTCTGATCTTCGATTTTTATAAGTCAACAGGAAATGCCCATCAGACTGAACAACTTTTGCTAAGACGTCATTCCTATATGTGTCATGGTGTAGCTGGGCTCTTGGAGTTCCACATCAGGTGTTCCAGATCTTCAAATTTATTCTCTCATCAGAGAATGCTCGTCACGTGGAACAATTTTTGCTATGGTACCATTTTTGTATCTCTTATAGTTTAGCTGGTCTGTTGCGGTTCTGCATCAGGTGTTCAAGTTTCCAAGATAAATTATAGCCTATATGTTGCCCAGACTTAATACCTATACAACAACAAAAAAATCATTCAAATCCGTCCAGCAGTTCCGAAGATTAGCGTGTACAAACAAACAGACAAGCAGACAGAATTTTTCTTTTTGGATTCGTGCTCTGTTACTGTTCCTAAACCCCCCTCAATTATTATTTTTTTAATATATTCAATGTACAGACACAGTTTTGTTACTGTTTTATTATCTAATATATAAAATTCTCGTGTCACAGTTTTCGTTCCCGTACTCCTCCGAAACGGCTTGACCGATTCTGATGAAATTTTGTGTGCATATTGGGTAGGTCTGAGAATCGGCCAACATCTATTTTTCATCCCCTTTTTTCACCCTTTTTTCATCCCCTCGGGACAGGACAACGTCTGTCGGGTCAGCTAGTATGTATATAGATTTAATATGAACTTACTCAAAAATATTCACATACTAAATCATTAAGAGAATGTTCTAGTTTAACACTGGTTTAACGTGACTGTCAGTTGAAAATCTGCAAAAGTCGCTTGTTAGCGCCCTAAGTATGTTGATGAAATTAAAATACTGACGGACAGGCCTCCCGCGTGTTGAAATACCCCACTACTGTAGATTATTATTTCAAGGACAGGGCCAGGGCCAAGCGAGTCACATATCTTTAACGTGGTAAGTTTATGTAGATAAGTAAGTACCTACTACTGTGTCTTTATTTCAGCTTAGGTACTTACCTACTTATTTAATTAATATTGAATTAGTTAAATTAATTATTGGTTAAGTATAAGTATTATTTATTTTCATTATTGGTATTTTTTTGATAACTTTGATGATAGCATTCTACAACTAAAACACCAATCGTTTCCTGAAGGAAGGTATAATAACAATTTAAAATTTAGCGGTCGGTTAAATATTAACATGTTGAATCTGTGTCCTTTAATTTGGTTTTCTATTGTTTTTTCCTTCGAAAGTCATAAAGCTACGCGGAACACCGGCCGCACGCGTCCGGAACGCGTGCGGCCAGAGTTCCGAGTTGTTCTATGTTCGAAAGTACTCAATTGATACGGCACGGTAGTGGTTTCGTACACAACACAACCCATGCAAGAAAACAGAGCTATATTTGTTGACATTGTGGTTGACATAGTATAAAACAGAGTCGCCGAAATGTCTGTACGCGATAGGATAACTTCCGATTCTTCCGAATGACTGAAACAAATTGAACAATTCTTTTTTGTTATATGTATTGCCAGGACTAGGTTTGTACGAAAGAAAACTTCGGAAATTAGAAATAAAAATGCACCCATGCGAAGCTGGGGCGGGCCGCTACTTCATTGAATGATACTAACTACTGATAAACTTTACTAGATAACTAATGAATGAGGTAAGATCCTTAATGGATAGGTACATACTTTTCATTTTAACCTCTATCAATAATCATCAACTCTTTTTTAGGTATAGACTGGTTACAATTTAGCCAAGTTAACTCCAAGAGGATAAAAGTTGTGAAAAACTAAGTGAAAACCCTCCTTAAGCTTATGCAACCTTGTATCTACAGCATATTATCTTCATGTGATGTGCTATGTAGTGCCAAAGTCCATAATTTTGATACACCTTCGTACAAAAGCCATAACATTGTCATTGGTCGCTCGCGAATTCCGAAGCGTTATGTTACTAATCGATCTTAGAAGTGCTAAATAAAGATCAAAGTTCAAAACAACAAACCTCACGTTCCAACGACCAGTGCACGTTTGTAATTTTTTAGTGGTAGGTAGGTGTAGGTTTATCCATTCATTATAATTAAAGGAACAAAAAGCATGTGCTTGCAAAGGAGTGTTAACACTGTCAAATATGATATCCATAATTCCATATTGTTATGAAGAAACAATGAGAGATAGCAGATAGCAATAGTCTGAAAATCCGAAACATGCATAGATAAATCAATAACAATAAATTTTCTTTGTCCTGACAGCAAGTATCCACTCAGCAGCGACGCCTCTCGGGTCCATGCTGTCGGGTCCAATCATGGAGGCCATAGGTCGGAAGCGGACGCTACAGACATGCACACTGCCTTTAATCATCGGCTGGATCATTATAGGCACAGCCTCTCATCATGCGCTGCTCCTTCTCGGCAGAATCGTATGCGGATTCGCCGTCGGCATTATGGCAGCACCTTCACAGGTAATACTAACACTAGCATGTCTTGTCTCGTTTGTTTTGAAATAATTGCTTACGTTTTCTGTTAGGGACTCAAAGATAAATCCATTTATATGTATGTGTTTACATTTACACATTTATAATGCCAGGTGTATTCCGAGACCTAGCCAAAGCCTTCGACCGTCTAAATTTCCATTCTTGTGAGCAAGCTAGAACGCAGCGGTATTCGTGGCAATGCGCTTATGATGTTTAGGGACTTCTTGAGCGACCGTAGGTACACAACAGGTTAGAATTGGTGAGCACGTCAGTTCAGACGCATCAGTCGTCTGTGGCGTCCCCCAGGGCAGCATTCTCGGCCGATCGATCGAACGATTTATGTGAACAATCTTTAATAAACGGCAAAATATTCACTTGCCGATGACACTGCGCTGGTTTTTTTATGGAGAGACTTGGAACGAGGTATGCCATTATGCTCATTATGCTCAGTTGGGACTCTACAAAGTAAACCAATGGCTTGGCGCAAACCTATTGACGTTGAACGTTTCAAAAACTTCATACATTCAGTTCTCCGTGGCTAAATCTAAACCAAAGAACATCTACCTTAAAATTTATGCATGTGACTACCCAAGCGGTTCTGCTCCTTCTTGCTCTTGCCCTGAGATAGCCAAATCCCCGAATGTCACGTATCTCGGAGTTACTCTGGGGTACAAGCTCAACTGGCGCACTCAAATAGATGTCATAACAGCGCACACCAGGAAACTTGTTTGGGTTTTCAAGAAGCTGAGGCACGTTGCTGACTTAGAACTCCTCCGCACAACATATTTTGCGTTGGGACAATCAATTCTCGGATATTGTATAGAAGCTTGGGGTGGGGGTTATAAGACTTCTATGCTGAATTTGGAAAGAGCGCAGAGATCTTTCCTAAACTAAAAGGGACTATAAGTCATGACTTTTAGGCTAAAAGTCATGACTTTTAGTCCCTACAGATTTCCCACAAACATGCTGTATGAAAAATGCCAAGTACTAACACAGTGAGGCAACTTTATATACATCAACTTGTCATCCAACAGCATATCCCATTCGATGCGGACGAATATAGTAGGCAGCGTGTCAAAAAAAATGTGTCTAACTTATGCCGAGCAGCCTCGGTCAGGCGGCAACATGGTTATAAAGCAGTTTACCTTTACAATAAAATAAATAAATTGAAAAATATACAGCCTTTAACCATCCGCTAAGCTAAATCTACTGTTAGGAATTGGTTATTAGGACTAGATTATGAACAAACAGATTTGTTTTGTTTTTTTTTTTTTTGATTTGTTTTGTTTGTCTTTAGTGTCCGCAATTATAATAAAATGTTTTTTTGTGACTGTATGGTTCGGTTCCCACAGACAAACCGTAAAAACGGTTTTGTGGGGCATAGTTATAAGTTAAGATTTTGTAAACTTTGTTTATAATAAATAAATAAATAATAATAATAGAATCATTTTAACACACAAAATTCACATGCACACGACACATTAATAAACACACACACACACTAACCCACCCAGACACCAGTCACACTTCCTCACCTGTACACTCTCACGCAAACATCCACACCACTGCATTTACTTACATAAAAATTATGTCACTATACCTAGTCTTGCCATAAATATTGTCACGAAGAAAAAAAATTGTTTTTTATTGCAAATAATATTTATTACGTTTACAGTGTGTTAGTTTAATACATAAATATAAAACAATATAAAAAGCTTATTCGAAGTGGTCTCCATTGGCTGCAATACAGTCCTTTAAACGTTGAGGCCAGTTATCAATAGAAGCATGCACTCTTTCCATGGGAAAATTCTTCACTGCCAATCGTTATGGATCGTTTTAGGGACTCCAAATTATCATGGCGTTTAGAGCAAACCGTACTCTCTAAAACTGACCATAAATCATAATCCAGCGGATTAAGATCGGGCTAAGGGCTAAGCTAAGCTCTGATGAAGTCAGAAACGTTCACTTTCAACCAAGACTGCGTGGACCGAGCTTTATGACTCGGCGCCGAGCTTTGTTGGAAGGACCATACTTGGTTATTGAACATGGTGTTGTTAAGGGGCTTAACTACCTTCTCAAGAATGGTATCTTCATACACTTGTGCACAGGTAGATAACGCATTTAGAATAGACAACTGTCGCCACTTTTTTATCTATGTGCGAGTCCCTGAAGTGTTGCCAGTTTAAAAAAAAAAGTCCCTGATAAGTAGGTACGATAATACGTAATAATAAAAATAGGTAGTATGCGAATGCGAAATTAAACCTGTTTGTTTGTTTGGTTATTTTAATTACTGGAAACAATATTCATCAGCGTCAGCAATTCGAAGAGATGATAAACTTAGGAGCCTTGTAGGATTAGGTACTTTATTGATTTCGATTCGATAAAAAAAAAATTACAGAAAAATCCAGTAGTAGTAAGTCCAGGGGGCCAAGTCTGCTATTTTCATAATTTCGTCATTCCAACACGATCCCATTGTCATTTTGCTAAAAGTTCGTAATCTGCTAAATTCATAATGGTCGATCATTGGTCGGTCGAATTAAAAGCAATGACTGCACAATGACGTTCCAATTGTAGGTCACTGATCAAAGGAACTGTCAAAACTTTAGCAGATTACCGCCTAAGTCAGTCATTCACTCGTCATTTTGTACGAGATTACCATTCTATATAATTTCTTTCAATGGCGTGTCAGTGGTTGACCATTGGAAAGTCATAATGACACCATTATATTAGTAGATTACCAAACTTATCAAAATCAACAATTATGAAATCAATGATAGACCATTCTGACACTATTGTAATAGCAGACTTGAGGCCCAGTAGTAGTAGCCCAGTTTGTGTGTGAGCAGAGAGAAAAAATACAACAAAGGTTTTGTGAAGCACGTTTATTTTTATGGAATTAAAAACATCTTTATAATTACATGCGATAATAATATTACTGACAGCCGCATTCGAAGGTGGAAGTAATTTCTGTAATATACACAAAACTAAATAGCTTTTAACATTTAGGTAGGTATCGTAGCAACAGATCGGTATACTGTATACCGAGAAAATCGCAAACATAGGTAAATAACAGAATATTATTTTAAGAGAGATCTCCTCTTATTTGAAGTCGGTTAAAAATATATTTTTTGGATATCCTGTTCTATGGATTCGGTGAAGTTCACGTTTTGTATCGTAAATGTCAGTCTTATCAAAATGCTCTGAACAAACCACACTAGATGAGGATGGCTGCCATTGTGGTTAATTTCGGCTCAGTCTTATAGCAGTTACCCATTCGTTTGTTATTAAAATAGTTTTTGGAAACCTAAAAACATAATATTTGATAGTAAAATAGAAGAATATGAACTCAAGAATTTGAACAACAAAAACATATGCGAATTCAAAAATAATTATTTACCAATTTAAGGTTTGAATGTATACGTAACATAAAATCACATAGGTCCAATAGACTTAATTGTGTTTGTACGACCACAATCTATTTACCCACAATTTAGGCTACTAAAAAAAAACTACTGACATCACTTTCCCGGTACGTCACTTCGTGACAATGACATTACATATTTTGAAAAGCCAAAAAAATATGTTGTTTTGTGTATACTTACGTGTGAAACGATACTCCCTCAGACTTTTTGTTCACTTTGGAGTTGATTGATCACTATTTCCGACCCCCGACGCCCCGTGAGATACTAATGAAAACAGCATGGTTTGCTTGCATGTGTGTGCGTGAGCGCGTGTGTTTACATAAAGTAGCAGGGTTTTGTGGCTTCACTAATAACAAAGGCCGTGCGTTATCTACCTTTTTTTACTTGATCTGAGTTCGGACAGGATTTCTTCGAATTATTTCCCTTACTGCTTTGACCACCTTTTTCGTAAGAACACTACGTGGACGGCCAGATCTTTTTCTGTCACAAACAGAGGAGGTCTCATTGTACCTATTAATAGCCCGGTACACAAACATTTGACTAATACCAAGCGTAGTATGGAGAGTTTTAAAAATTGCATTTGGCTCCATACCAACTTTGTGTAAGCGATTCGGTTCTCTTTCTCACCCCACTCCATTTTAATATCGCAAAATATTGTACAATGTATTGGCGCCAAAAATAGAAAACTCAATGAACAATCGTATAAAAATGACAGATTCCAAATTCAAATGTAATATCTTTCTTATTTTTAATTGTAACAGTAATGGCCAGACTAAGTATATAGAGAGGTCACTGAGTTCTGTAATACAGGTCTTTGAACCTAGCGCAGAATTCTGGAAATTCTTAAGAATTTGTCATTGTTTCATGTGAATAAAGATTTATTTATTATTTATTTATTAATTATTTTTTTATTTATTATTTATTTATTATTACAGAAACCAGACTTGACATACTTATACATAAGTTAAAATATTGAAATCTAGAGCTAGTTTATTTTGTTACAGGTGTACTTAGGTGAAATTTCAGAACCAAGACTAAGAGGGTTAATGATAGGCACACCTTTCGTGGCGTACTCCCTGGGTGTGTTGTACGTGTACGCACTGGGAGCGGCATTACCGTGGCGGACTGTGGCCCATCTGTCTACGGTGCTACCAGCCCTTGCCTTCATCGCCCTGTGCCTGTCGCCGGAGAGCCCCACATGGCTGGCGCGGCGAGGACGCTTCCATGACGCCATGGCCGCCATGTCACGCCTGCGCGGAGACCCCGACACCGTAAGTATCCACTTACTTATTAATTTAATCAACAAAATCGAGGTCATTATCAAAACTCAGACGACTTAATCGATTCAAACCCGAGACTCCCTTTCTGTTGAAAAAAATGCTTGTAAAATAAAGTTGGTATTTGGCACACTAACAGCCAACTGCCCAACCAGCCCAACGTTTATTTATGGAAAAGAAACTAATAAACCAATAGCTTAGTATGCAAAAGGTTTACGCTACGATAATCCCCAAACTACGCTTTTCGCTAAGGGACACGGTAAAAAGGAGCCAGCAATGAGCTACAAGCGATTGTGTAATCGCAACGCTTTTGAAACGTTTTAGGTTATTTTCTGAAAGTTGTTTTGCAGGTACCTATCTAGATATTATTAGGCAATACTGGTACAAATGCCAAACTGAACACCTACATAATTTAGTATATTGTACTGACATGACACTACACAAGAATAAAAAAGCGGTCAAGTGCGAGTCGGACTCGCCCATGAAGGGTTCCGTAGCAGCAAGTAACTTATTATAAAAGTTATTTTATTTTTATATTTGAGTTGATTGAATGAAAGGTAAATTGCGGTATACGTATTTATGACGTATTAAAAAAAAACTACTAACTAGATCTCGTTCAAACCAATTTTTGGTGGAAGTTTACATGGTAATGTACATCATATATTTTTTTTTAGTTTTATCATTCTCTTATTTTAGAAGTTACAGGGACTCACATTTTACCACTTTGGAAGTGTCTCTCGCGCACACTATTCCGTTTAGAAAAAAACGATATTAGAAACCTCAACATCATTTTTGAGGGTGTGTAATATATGGCATAATAATATAATATCACTTGAAATAACGTTTACATGATATAATTTTCATATGCTGTAAAAACAAATAACCTAATTTCATGTGATCTAATGTTATATTTCATATAAACTTATTTTGCTCTAATAACATTTAGTATAACGTTTATTTCATATAATTTTCAATTTGTATAATGCTCTTTTTATATAACGTTTAGTTTAGTTGACATAATTTTCATATTTACTAATGTTCAGGCAAATTCTGTAAGTAATGAATACGTAAATATCAGGAAACATCATACTGTTATAACCTCATCTAACCCAAATGATTCACCAACACTAGAGGGGATCTGGCGCTCGGCGGCCGCTACCGTGGCACGCTCGCTTCGCTCGCTCGCCTTCGCGCGATAATGGTCACTGTTCTAACCTAACCCAAATGATTCAATAACAGTAGATAATATGATGTAGGTACCTAATGCGTATTTGTTTATTCCGCCACCAACACAGTTAATAAAAATGACAGGCGATCGAAATCTAAACAGTTATTGCAAAAATATACAGAACAAAGTAGAAGTTTCTAAATTATATTGAACGTTACATATAGATTTTGAATATTATAGTAACTGAATATTATGCATATTTTATGTTCATTATACCATATAAAATTAGGTTAAATGACATTATATCAATAATTCATTATATCATTTCATCGTTATTAAAAAAAAAGTATGTTAAATGAAATTAGATCATAATTATATGATCTTTAGAACTTTTGTTATTATTTCAAATGTTACACACCCCATTTTTTAAGACCTATCCATAGATAGGGTGTGTAATACATGGCATAATAACAGATAGTATAATATCACTTTTCAGATGCTATAAAAACAAATAGCCTAAATTCATGTGATCGAATGTTACATTTCATATAATCTTCTTTTGCTCCAACAACATTTAGTATAACGTTCATTTCATATAATTTTCATTTTGTATAATGCTCTTTTTATATAAAGTTAAGGTGACCTAATTTGCCTTTGACCTAATTTTGATATTAACTAAATTTCAGTCTAAATTCTGTAATTAATAAGTAAATATCAGGAAACATACTGTTATAACCGTATATAAAAATGTACGTTGTTTTATAGCTAATAGCTAAAGTAAGCATGCAGCATGCAAGCAAGCAAGCATGCATCATGCAAGCTAACAAGCATGCATCATGCAAGCAAGCATGCATCATGCAAGCGAGCATGCAACTTGCAACAGGCATGGTTTCTGTCACGGCTCCGGCGTTGCGGGGCTCCGGCGCGGCGGCGGTCCCACGCGATCTTATCGTCGCAGATGGTATTCACGCTCACCACCGCAGCTTCGGCCTCAGCCGCGGCGGTGGGCGTTAAAACCACCTGCTCCTCAGCTCGCGGGCCGCCTCGCCCCTCCACGCCTACGCGGATTTAAATTACACTCTAGTTGTAGGGCAGACACGACTACGTGGAGTCGGTTTCGCAGCGATTCGTTTCTGTCATTAACTTTTGTAGCACAACATATTGACTTTTAGACAATATTTATGTTTTTGTCTATTTATATACATGTTCGTTAAAACAAAATTCTATGTGGAAATACACTGATCAAACAATATTCGTTAAAAAATAATTCTACTGTTTGATAAGTTTGTTAAACAAAAAAATGTGATTGAAAATTCATTGGATTGTGTTTCTGTGAAATATGTTTCATTCAAGTACCTAAATAGTCTTTAAAACAATAAAAGCCAAAATAAAAATACAAGAACCAAATATTACAATTATGAAACATTTTCTGGGAAACGAAATTCTATGAAATTTTTGTCTGCGAAACAAGGGGACACTGTTATAAGCTCATCTAACCCATACGATTCACCAACAATAGAGGGAATCTGGTTAATGGTCACTGTTCTAACCTAATCTAACCCAAATTATTCAATAACTAAATTATGCTAAACGTTACTTATAGATTTCAAATATTATAGTAACTGATTATTATACTATATGAATATTAGTTCAAATGTGCATTATAGAGAATGTTCAATATACCATATAAAATTAGGTAAAATGAAATTATATCAATAATTCATTATATCATTTAATCGTTATATTAAAAAAAATATGTAAAATGAAATTAGATCATATGATCTTTAGAGATTTTGTTATTATTTACAACGAACGAAAAAAAATTTTTTTTTGTTTCAGTTCTAAGTATGGGGAACCCCCATTTATTGT
The DNA here is from genome assembly GCA_947361185.1 of Charanyca ferruginea. NCBI lineage: Eukaryota > Metazoa > Arthropoda > Insecta > Lepidoptera > Noctuidae > Charanyca > Charanyca ferruginea. The sequence continues at coordinate 11,514,446 of OX376070.1, forward strand.
TTTTTTTTCTATTTTTGTGTGAAAATCTTAATGCGGTTCACAGAATACAATTTTTTTAGTTTCAGTTCTAAGTATGGGGAACCCCCATTTATTGTTTTTTTTTCTATTTTTGTGTGAAAATCTTAATGCGGTTCACAGAATACATCTACTTACCAAGTTTCAACAGTATAGTTCTTATAGTTTCGGAAAAAAGTGGCTGTGACATACGGACGGACGGACGGACAGACAGACAGACATGAAGAATCCATAAGGGTTCCGTTTTTTGCCATTTGGCTACGGAACCCTAAAAAGGTAATAAGTTTCGAAAATAAATATACCGGACGTGCTCTTGACTCGATGACGTGATCACGCCACAACAAAATTCTAAGTAGGTAGGTAGGTACTATTGTTTTGTTTATATTACACTTCATTTGCTTGTATATAACTGGGTATGATGGCGACGCGACGCCAATACACAACACATTACTACGACAAATCATTTGCATTGGAAATTAGGGAAGTTATGATAAGCAGTACTAGCTTTATGAACCTACGCATTAACTTCATAGATCTTTCATACTGATAGCCAGTGTGGGGCTTAGTTAACTACTATTTGTAATCTAACTACTAATTACGACTAAAAGTAGTTAACTACAGGTAGTTATGACTACATGTAATCTAACTACAGTAATCAAGTACACACAAGTAACTACAAGTAGTTGAAGTAAGTAGTTATGATTACATGTAATCTAACTACAGTAATCAAGTTGCATAAAGTAATCGTTAATCTGATTACTGTAATCGAGTAGGTAGTTATAAGTTCTACTGATTACTTTAGTTCTAAGAATATCTTGTATTGTAAGTAAATATGTTTATACGTTAATATTTACGAGTATTCGTTATTTAATCAATAGCAAATTGAAGTAATTTTATATAACCACAAAATTATTTGTAAACCTGGGCCGGTATGAAAAAAAATCTTAAAAGTATAAATTATTAAATTAAATTATTTCACCATGGGATAGAATGCTGCATTATCCCTGAGTAACATAATCATGCTATATTTATAGATTATAGTTTAGGCCCACAGCTTAGCCGGCATCCGGCAGACATGCCCCGCCCGGTCCCATTTCAGTTTAGCGGCTTTTTGACCTACGTCGACAATTTGCGTTCTGGAGCGCAGTGCGGTGTTTCGTATTTGGTCTGTAAGTTTAACATTAAGTATGCTGCGCTCCATCGCTCGTTGACAAACCTTGAGTTTGGACTTCTGAATGTTCGTCAAAGACCAAGTCTGTGCACCATAAGTCAAGATTGGGAGAATGCACATGTCCATTTGCTTGCGTTTTAAGGGGTAAATACCTTAAATACCTACCTAATAATAGGTAAATCACCTTTAAATAGCTCTTTCATGGACCAGTAGCTCTTCCAGTTTTTTTTTTTAATTATTAAAATATGACATTCTATTCAAAAGAAACAACGAATTTTAAAATGTCAATCTAAACAAATTACTTACTAATAGAAAATAAAATATTTTATTTGTTTGTTAATAGAAAATAATCATACTATGTTGTAGGTAACTACAATTATTGTTTGCATGTAAAACACAAAAAAACGTAGGTAGTTACAAAAAGTAATCACGTGACCGTGATTGCAACTACAATTTGTAGTTAGTAGGTAATCAAAATTTTTAACTACGATTATTTCATGTAATCTATTATTACCTATGATTACCTACTAACTACAAAATGTAGTTGTAGTTAGTAATCTGTAGTTAGATTACATTTTGCCCAACACTGCTGATAGCCCTATTTTTCACTACGAAATTACCACTTCCTTAACGACGATCAACCTTGTCGACGTTCTCAAACAAATTTGGGTACCTATAGGCTGACTGTAACGTATTGTGATGACGTCATACTATATGCAGTGACCTAATCCCAAATTTCAATACTGATAAATAGATTTAGTTAGCACGTAAGGTGATATGGTGGACTGCGGTGTCATGTGTCGCGCGTTCAAATCTGGTCAGCGTCGTCGTCGTCTTTTTGTAAATCTAACAATTTAAAAGATCATTTATTCCTTAATTTCGATATGAGTTAAAAAGGCGACCGTGACTTGAAGGACACATAGCAGCGCAAATACCTGTTGGAAACAGACGTGTGTCGCTTTATGAGCGAATGTTCTAGTAATACCGCCATTTCAAAATAATAAATGTAATTAATAATTTAAGTCAAGGCAATTAATACGGTGAATCTATTTTGTTTGTGAATATCTTGAACAACAAAGGGGTGAGTTGCATTATGAAATACTAAGTGTTGGGTTAACTAATTCGGGAATGTTATTGCATTGTTACATATTGGTGTCAATTGTTGCAGCATACCGTCACGCCCTTTGTTGTAGGAGCCTTATGGAAATTTTATGAAATGCTCGGAAACAAACCGTATGTACATTCTCAATTGATTACTCGAGACTTTGATTCTCGTCTGTGGTGAAGACCCACGCCGCCGGCAGTACTGGGGATTGGAAGGGTTCCATGCGCCTACCGTCATTTGCTAAAACCCTCCTGGCGCCCTTCTTAATAATAGTTTAGCTACAGATACTACCGTAATAAGAATTAGATTAAGATTATTTTAAGACCAGTTGTTTGGTTTTTTGGCTTAGTCAACTGAGGCTAATAAACTTGTGTCATTCAACATCCAGCATTTTTCACTGTTTCACCACCGCCAATTAAGAACGTAACATGGCGCCTAACGTAAAAATATGGTGGTTGGAACAGGGAACGCTATTCTAATTGATTTTTATTGTGCGTATTTTTTTTAAAATAAGTAGTTATAAGTTCTTAGCCATTCACCAATAACCATTAGTTAATGACACTTTGATTTCGTTGAAGTGTCTAGATACATTATCATAGGTGGTATGTATTATATTTAAATTTTATAATCGTGTTCTATAATTAGTCATTCTACACGTTCTGTACGATTATAGACATAATGGATCCGTACTACCTCTTAAAAGATGAACTGGAATTTGAACTTTCGTGTCGGGGAATTGCTGTGAGGGCGGTTGTTTCTGTATTAAGGAAGTTATTAAAGGAAGTACTTGTAAGTGAACAAACCGGCGACTTTGACCATGAAATTAAGGCGCCGAAACAGAGTTTGGAAACCCCGTCTGTAGAAATTGAAACTTGCTCGTCTAAACTCAAAATACTATCAGAATATATTTCGGAATTGACAGATAGACCCGATAAATCGTTATTTAGGAGACTAGTGTCTAGGTTAATTCATCTTCAGAATAGATTAGCATTCATCACACCAAAAACAGAAGGGGAAACAAAATTAAAATCAGATCTAAAAACAAGGGGTGATATGTTATTAGCTCAGTTAGAAGAACGAGATGAACCATCTGTAGAAGCAGACTTGTCCGCTGAGGATAAAAGTAACTTAGTAGAAACTTTAGGTGAAATCGGCAACAAAATAATTAAAAAATTAGAAGAAAGTAGAAATATAACAGAGGAAACACCGCAAATTGATTTAAATCAGCCACAAATCGAGAAGAAAACTTGTACGTTTGAGGACTATTTTAATGACAAAAATAAAATCACTAAATTATTTCGCAGTTCTACCTTAGAGGACGGCATGGGTAATCGGAAATTAGTCCCGATCAGTAGTTGGGGGATAAAATTTTCCGGTGGAAATAATATGAGTGTAAATGCATTTATAGAACGGGTAGAAGAAATAAAAGAAGCACGCAATGCTAACGATATTGATTTGTGGAGGTATGCGATTGATTTTTTTGAGGGTGATGCACTTATTTGGTATAGAGCAAATAAGGATAGCGCATGCGATTGGGAAGAACTAGTTTTTCTTCTGAAACGCACATTCCAATCTCCCTATTATCAAGAAGACCTATTAGATGAAATTAAAGCCAGAACACAGGGCAAAGACGAATCAGCAGTTATGTATATTTTTGTAATGCAAAACATGTTTAATAGATTACCTAATAAGATTTCAGATAGTGAAAAAATTCAAATTATAATAAAAAACCTACAACCATATTATCAGAGAGCCGTATGCAGGGATAGCTTCATATCAGTGGAGGATCTGGTTAACATATTACGCATATTAGAGAGAACTAAACGTAATTGTGATAATTTTCGGGAGCCACAAAGTCATAACTTTAAATTAGAACCTGATTTAGCTTATAAACCTAGTGTTTATAATGTGAACCAGGAAATTAAAGAAATGCCTGTAGTAGCAGAAATCAAAAACACAAAGGCAGTAGGTAGTCGCTGTTGGAATTGTAGAGAAACAGGACATCTATTTCGAGCCTGTACGGTAGTAAAGCAACGGTTGTTTTGCTTTAAGTGTGGTCGTTTTGGGGTTACTTCGAAAAATTGTTCGTGTAAGGGAAACGCACCAGGGGAAGGAACAAAACCTGCCAAGTAGTCCCTCCCCTGCAAAAACATAGTAAAGAATGGCAGGATTGGTTACAGACATTACAGCACTTCTTCAAATATAACGAAATCTGCAAGTTAGTTCAGAATGACTATGATAACCGCAATTATATTAAATTCAAGGTTTTGGATTGCGATTGCATAGGTTTGCTAGATAGTGGAGCTAATGTAACAGTGTTAAATCATAACTTTGCTAGTGTCTTAACTTCTTTAGGATTACGCTCGTATGTCAAACCAGGTGCTAGGTTATCCACGGCCGATGGAACCAATCACACCATAAACGAGGCTTTTGATGTTCCGGTGTCATTTGATAATCAATTTCATATTATGTCTATGTTGGTAATGCCAGGATTATCACAAAATCTACTACTTGGTAAGGATTTTTTTGATGCGTTTGGCATCGAATTAAAACTAAAGAGCGATTGTGCCTTTATAAACAAAGAAATATCACTACTAGAGACTTCCAAAACGACAATAATACCTATAGAAGATTTAAGTGTCAGGCAACAAAAGGACCTGTCTGGACTAATTACAGAAATGAAATCTAGCATTGGGACTGGGTTAGGTAGAACTCATATTCTACAACATAATATTGACACAGAAAATCATAAACCTGTATACCAAAAACAATATAATTTCTCACCAGCCATAAAAAAAGAAATAGGAGAAAGAAATCGATGAAATGCTCAAAAATGATGTCATAGAACCTTCTATTAGCCCATGGTGTTCACCTGTGCTTTTAGTTAAAAAACCAAATGGGGAAAATAGACTCTGTCTGGACAGCAGACAACTAAACAAGGCTACCAAAAGAGACACTTACCCGTTGCCAAGAGTTACCACAATAATTGATAACCTTCGTAGTGCAAAGTATTTGAGCACACTAGATCTTAAATCCGCATTTTGGCAAATACCGTTAGGCGAAACGAGCAAAGAAAAGACAACCTTTGCTGTACCTGGCAGAGGGTTATTTCAGTTTAAGGTCATGCCATTTGGCTTGGTAAATGCATCCCAGACTCAGCAGAGGTTAATGGACATGCTATTTCAGGCACATGATGATAAAGTTTGGGCTTATTTAGATGATATCATAATTTGCACCTCGTCGTTTGATGAACATTTGGAAGTATTGAGGAAGGTTATGGCTATTTTGAAAGCAGCAAAACTGACTATTAATGTAGAAAAGTGTAAATTTGCTAGATCTAGTTTAAAATTCTTGGGATATATAGTCGACAGGGAAGGTCTGAGAACCGACCCTGAGAAAGTTACAGCAATATTAAACTTCCCAAGGCCCACTAATTATACGGAACTCAAAAGATTTATAGGGTTAGCCAGCTGGTATAGACGTTTTGTACAGAACTTTTCTCAGATTGCTGCGCCTTTACATAATCTTACTAAGGGTAAAAAGAAAACAAAGTTTTTGTGGTCTCAAAGTGCGGAAGAAGCTTTTTTAAATCTGAAGACTTTACTTACATCGGCCCCAGTAGTTTCGTGTCCTGATTACAATAAGCCCTTTATTATACAGTGTGATGCATCTAATGAAGGTATAGGAGCAGTCTTATGTCAGAAAACAGACAAGCATGATCAACCAGTAGCATATCTTAGTCGAAAACTTAATGATTGTGAGAAACGCTATTCAGCTTCAGAGAAAGAACTTTTAAGTGTGGTTTACGCAGTAGAGAAATTTCGACCATACGTTGATGGAGTTCATTTCACAGTCATCACAGACCATAGGGCATTATTATGGCTGCATAAAATGAAAGATCCCCATGGAAGATTAGCGAGATGGGCGATGAAACTTCAGCAGTTCTCATTTGATATCATACACAGGCCAGGCAAACTTAATATTGTACCGGACGCCCTATCTAGGTCATTAGACATTAACTCTTTAGAGTCAAACTTCATAAAAGTGTTAGATAAACACAAAGATGATTGGTATTGCAATAAAGTGAATCAAATTATAGGCAATCCTAACAGAAATACCAAGTGGGCGGTTTTTAATGGTTTACTGTTCAGAAATGTGATATTAAAGCAATATCCTAATTGTACGTCCAATTGGAAATTGTTCATCCCTAACCAACTTAAAGACGAGGTGTTAAAAAAATGTCATGATGACATTAAGGCAGGACATTTGGGGGTTCGCAAAACATATTATAGAATCAAAAAGGACTTCTTTTGGTTTAACATGCTAAAAGATGTTAAGCAGCATATCAACCATTGTGAGACTTGTGCAAAATATAAAGTTTCGCAACAACATCCCTTTGGACTAATGGGTAACCATAGAGAGGTATCACAGCCGTGGCAGGTAATTTCTTTGGACTTAATGGGTCCTTTCCCTCGAAGCAAATCAGGTAATACCATGTTATTAGTAATTTCATGTTGGTTTAGTAAGTTTGTCTTACTTTTCCCTTTGAGAACGGGAAAAGCAGACAAAATTTGTGAAATATTAGAACGTCAAATATTGCTATTTGGGGCTCCCACGGCAATAATTTGTGATAACGGCAAACAGTTTGAGTCACAATTGTTTAGGGATGTAGCCACTAAGTATCAGTGTAGATTAAGGTATACACCGCTTTATCATCCTCAAAGCAATCCGACGGAACGTGTAAACAGGGTAGTAGGGTCACTAATAGCTGCTAATTCATCTGCTAAAAAGCATAACGAATGGGATGTTCACTTACAAGGAATTGCACATTCTATAAATACTGCTGTACATGAGACTACCGGTTACACGCCCTCATACCTGTTCTTTGGTAGGGAAGTTTCAATTTCACCCGTTGATATATCAGCATTAGACTCTGCTCCTCTAGATTTAAGCACAGAATTAAATTGTAAAGTTGAAAATTTTGTAATGAATAATATGAAACGACAAAATTTGTACAGAGAGGTTCAGATGAAATTAAGAAAAGCTCATAATATAAGTGGTAAATACTATAATAAGAATCATAGACCGGCTACTTTCACGGAAGGGGACATTGTGTGGAAAAGAACCAAATATTTATCCAAATCCAAGCAATAAATTTATGGCTAAACTCGCACCAAAATTTGAAAAAGTTAAAATTGTACAGAAGCTGTCGGATAATGTGTATCGTTTGCAAAACATGCAGGGCAAGAATATAGGCACCTGGCATGCGAAAGATCTAAAAAGGTAATAATAAAAAATAAAAATAAAATATTTTTTTTTTCCATTGGGAGGGGGATATTTGTGATGACGTCATACTATATGCAGTGACCTAATCCCAAATTTCAATACTGATAAATAGATTTAGTTAGCACGTAAGGTGATATGGTGGACTGCGGTGTCATGTGTCGCGCGTTCAAATCTGGTCAGCGTCGTCGTCGTCTTTTTGTAAATCTAACAATTTAAAAGATCATTTATTCCTTAATTTCGATATGAGTTAAAAAGGCGACCGTGACTTGAAGGACACATAGCAGCGCAAATACCAGTTGGAAACAGACGTGTGTCGCTTTATGAGCGAATGTTCTAGTAATACCGCCATTTCAAAATAATAAATGTAATTAATAATTTAAGTCAAGGCAATTAATACGGTGAATCTATTTTGTTTGTGAATATCTTGAACAACAAAGGGGTGAGTTGCATTATGAAATACTAAGTGTTGGGTTAACTAATTCGGGAATGTTATTGCATTGTTACATATTGGTGTCAATTGTTGCAGCATACCGTCACGCCCTTTGTTGTAGGAGCCTTATGGAAATTTTATGAAATGCTCGGAAACAAACCGTATGTACATTCTCAATTGATTACTCGAGACTTTGATTCTCGTCTGTGGTGAAGACCCACGCCGCCGGCAGTACTGGGGATTGGAAGGGTTCCATGCGCCTACCGTCATTTGCTAAAACCCTCCTGGCGCCCTTCTTAATAATAGTTTAGCTACAGATACTACCGTAATAAGAATTAGATTAAGATTATTTTAAGACCAGTTGTTTGGTTTTTTGGCTTAGTCAACTGAGGCTAATAAACTTGTGTCATTCAACATCCAGCATTTTTCACTGTTTCACCACCGCCAATTAAGAACGTAACAGTATACCAAATGTTTTTCATTTGTTAGTCTACGACATCTCAGTTCTCGGACAGTTGTGATCGTCAGGCGGACTCATATATTTTAAATGACTACAACTGTTTCGAAGCATGCTATACATGCCTGTTTCTGTTTGTTTATAAAAATCACGCTATATGTATTGTTATTGTAACATTGAAAGCCTCGGGCACACATGTGATTGCCTGTAAAATGGCTTCTTAATGAGCTCAACAAGGAAGGAGGCCCAGAACAAATTGATTTAGGTATCATTTTCTAGAACATGTGCCGACAGCCCGACACAAACAAATTTCAGGCAATAAAACCAATAAACGTGCTAGCTAGCATCGCTTGTAAAAAGTTGTTAATTATTAGTAGGTTTTGTGTTTCTAATTTAAAATTGCGGAGACAGATAAATTAATTAGTATCATTATCACACTTATATATGTGGAAAGATGATTTCCAATCTGTCGTTAGAAAATAGAAATTTTCTTCGTTGAAAGTTTGAAACGTATCTAATCGTTTAACAATTTTACCGGCAAGGGGTAGGTGCACGATAAGTAACCGATTGCGAGAATGTACCTAGCTATTCTCTGCTTTCACTGTTTTAAAGAGAACCTCCACAGGCCCAACTAATAAATACCGTTTATTCACAGGCCCAACGTGAGCTCCACGAGTTGATATCAGCTCGGGAGAAAGAGAAGGCCCGCGGCGAAGAAAAAATAAACTTTCTAGAAACTGTCAGTCGAGCGCCAGTGCTGAAACCACTGCTCCTGATCAACGCATTCAATATACTGCAGATTTTGTCTGGCAGTTATGTGGTTATTTTCTATGCTGTGGACATTGTCAAGGACTCAGGCGGCGCTCTTCAACCTACTGTGAGTATGGCATTCGGCTTACCTATTTAGGGCATAATATGCACCCTCGTCCCTTAGCGTTGCATCTTTCGCAAGGATCAGTCCGTATCTTCTTTTAAATATATAGGGTTACCTATTAGCGTAAATATTCTACCAGTTGTGGCTGAATGAGTACCAATTATCAACATTTTGCACATAGCCATTAAATAGGTTATTTTCTTGTAATTTAATATATTACATAGCTAATTACTATCGCGACTCATAGAGGAGCTCGTGATGAAGTGAAAAAGTTTTAACAAAAAAAGAAAACATCTATGTTTATTTTTGGCATTTTGTTGATTTTCTCAAAAAGGGCTGGATCAATTCTGGTAAAATTTCTATGGGACCATTTCGGAACCAACCCGTTTCGAAAAAAAAAGAATTTTGCAAATCCATCTAAGTATATATGACAGAGTTATGCCCGAACATGCATAAAAAAAATATAAACATCCGAATTGATGACCTCCTCCTTTTTGAAGTCGGTTAAAAATCCGTAGGTACCGTACATAACTACGCTTGCCGCAGTCGGTCCGTGGATTGGTAACCATTAATTTCATTATACCAACATCTCTCCGTGCCTCGGAAAGCACGTAATGCCGGCTGTCATTCGTAGATCTTTGCCAGTCGTTATAGGTAGTCAGAAACTAGGCCAGATTGGCAGCCGCTCCATGTAATACACTGGTATTCAGCTGGTGGGAAAACGCTAGGCAGATGATGACTATCACGATTCATGCACATGTAGGTAAGTACTCGTACAATAAAGCGTCTTCCTTTTCATAAAGTATACAATACCATTGTATATAATTCACAGATGGCCGCTAACGCGAGTGCCTTGGTGAGACTCGTGGTCACGGTCCTGGCGTGCATCTTGCTCCTGCGCATCACGCGGCGCGCGCTCGTGCTGGTGTCGGGCATCGGGACGGCCGTGTGCACGCTCGCCCTCGCAGCCCTCTTGTCGCAAGGACCCGGCTCCGGCATCGCCCCACCCGCCCTCATCCTCAGTTACGTCGCATTCAACACCCTTGGATTCTTCCTCCTACCCGGACTAATGATCGGTGAACTACTTCCCACCAAAGTACGAGGCCTATGCGGAGGCTACATATTCTGCCTCTTCAACTCCGTTCTCTTCGGATTCACCAAACTTTACCCAGTCATGAAAAACGCTATCGGCATCGCTGGAGTCTTCGGACTCTTCGGTGCTTCTTCTCTACTCGCTACTGTAGTTCTATTCCTTTTATTACCAGAGACGAAAGGAAAGTCTCTTCTGCAAATAGAACAGTATTATCAAAAACCTAATATATTGTGGATTGGGCGCAAGAACTCTACCACAAAAATTCAAAAGGTATGAAGGACCTGTTAAAAAAAATTGTTGTACTTAAAAGCAAGAGTCAGACTACCTGTTAACTTCATAAAAAGGTCGTTGAGTAGGTACAACTGTATGCAAGTATACTAAACTTATAGCGTAGTAGGTAAAATGTCAAAATCTCGACCGATACCTCAAAATATAAGGACATTTTTAAATATATTACCGTCGCACGATTTCGATGTAGCTAGCTGGTATATAATCTGTGATAAAATACTAACTTCCTTAGCATTGATTGGAAGTAGACAGATGCTCTTTATTAAACAGTAAGAGGGAACTGCTTAATGAACCCTAAATAATATGATTACTATGATTCAATAAAAATTCTCATAAACTGGATGAAAAAGTCTTTAAACTATTTTTATCAAAAATACTGTTATAATAATATATACGTACCTAAAATGTTGTTAAAATCAACTTTACAAGTAGAATAACGCGTTTAAAGTGGTATTTTAATGTATCTAAAATAAGAAACTGAAACGTGCCTGAGAGGCGCAAACTAACTCATCTCCAATAAATACAGTCGTAAAATCAATCACTAGTTGTAAGTAAATCTCACTAAACACGGTTATTCCGTATACAAGATGAATGTCTTTTGTAATATTTTTATAATTTAGGTAATGTAAAACCAAAAACAACAGCTATTGGTATCAAATACCATTGTATTTATAGCAATGAGAGATTTTTATCTGTGATTTAAGTAAATGACCGCTTATGAGACGTACTCGCAGACGTTTATTTAAGAATAGAAAATAATATTTATGTATGTACTTATCAATTTGTAACAAGGTATTTAAATGTTTATCACGTTTTCAACGTACAATGGTTAATGCAAGAAAACTATTGAAATCCATTTGTGATGATTATAATTGTTATTAAGTATCGTAATAGTTTTTTCGTTAGCGAAAAGCTTCGTGTGTGAACAGCTTGGCCAAAACATCTCAACATCACTAGGTACGACCATTTCAATTAGAACCTGTAGTAAGGTAATATAATATATGTCAATGCTTATTAATCAACTGTTCATTGACTATAGTGGGATAACTGGTAATTGTAAAGACTTGTAATTGACTGTCTGTTTCACTTACTATTCTTATTCTATTTTGTTTAGCTAGGCAGATGGTCTTTCATAGGTACTTCTTAAATAAATAAATAAAAATGTACTAGTGATGTTTTGCGGATGACAAAACATCGACGTACTTTTTGGATTCCTTAGTAAAAGTGCCGCCTTATTTATTAACAGACTTCGAGAAAAGGAGGACGTTCTCATTTTTATTACCTGTATGTTTGTCTATTCTTTTTTGCCAAGCTGTAACATTATAGCAATATGCATACATGTAAGGGCTCTTACATACGAGCGGCATGTTGCTAAGTCTACGTTTATATTATGTAACGTAATCATACATAGGTACTGGTATAATGTAGTTGTAGACGATGCAGTTTACACATTGATGGAATAAAAAAAAAAAAAAAAGTATGGAATAAAACCTTGTATGTTGTTAGTTTAGGAGCAGTTATTTTTCTATTGCCACATAGAGAATTCCAGATTGTGATATGAATAAACAATTTAAATTAATGTTGTTTTTAATTAATCTAAAGTACTTCATTAATATGATTAAGCTTAATTAACAAAACACGTACTTATCACTTGTTTCAACTATTTGTCGACGTAAAGAACATTTAACAATTCACACTATATAATATGCAATCATACAACCCACTCATTAAATGTCATAATAAACACTAACCAACCACTTTAGAAAGAAAGAACCCGACACACATGAAATACAACAACAATTTACAAAGACGATTTTTTTCTTAATCTCGATATTTCTTTACTCCCCGTTATTGTAGACAAATGTACTCCATGGTTGATTTGTCATGACGTGTCGGGCAGTCGTTGGTAGAGATGTGGTCGCGAGGAACAGCCTGGACAAACGTGGAGAGTCGTGGTCACCACACTCTCGCACTCCCAACAATAGCACTCGTGACAGCGTGTGCACCGATACACCTGGGTATACGCAAGTGATGATTAATTCTTCAATTAAGAAAATATAAGCTGAGTTTTGTTTTCTAGGTTTTATTTAAAACAGCAGTGTTATACTGTAAAAAATTCCTCCGGTAAATTAAAGTGCAGTGACCTGAGGTAAAATTTACTGAAGGAGATTATTAACAGAAAAGAGCGTCATCGGTACGCCGCAAATTTTCAATACAGTTTTCGGCCCTAAATATTTGTCGTGATACGAGGTTCCTAAATCTTATTAATCCAAGCAACTAAGAAAACAAAAAAGAAAGAATGATCAGACACACTTATTCATTTTTTATCAGATGAAGCTGGAAGGCTTTTTGAGGTAGAAAACTCAACACACACCTGCTTATCTAAATCTGTGAAGTTCCTTAGACACGCAAAGCAGTATTGTACTTGACCCTCGTTTGCCAATTCTTCATATGGTTCAACAGGAAACAGATGGTGGTATGACCTAAATAATAAAACGAAATTGTTACATATCTCATACACAACTAGCGACTCACCCATGCTTGGCATGGGTGCGATCTACTGATGTGGCAACATGTAAAAAAAAAACGAGATTTCTATGCTATATCCAATTTCTATACAAATGTTTTATTAATCTACACCTAAATCTTCTGGAATAAGTTCGCCAAAAATGGTGAATTCGCCAATTCATTGTGTGATTTAAAATAAATAAACAGCCAACACGAAAAGCGACTTTGTTTTATACTATTTACTTTTTTTATATGGGGTTTATATACAGAATGGAACAGCAACAAATTATTTCACTGCACACCATGAGAAAAATACTTACTATAGTCATAAAAATGTAATAAGTACCTGGCTAGATGTGGTGCTGAAGCTAACGTTAGCCCACAAGTGCGGCATTGAGCGGGCAGTGAACAGTACTTGCTGCGACACTGCGGACACAGGTGTCCTTCTCCGCCGACACCTTCGCCGTCCTCTAAGTGACTGAAAAAAGCCGTTATTATAAGCATTTTATACATATGCAAAACGCAATTTAAAAATAACAGTTCCTGTCTTCTTCATATTAGCATAGAGCTATAACTTGAATGTAAAAATTTAATAAACATAAATTGTAAATTACAATGTTCAAAGAGAATTCAATACTGGAAATGTATAGCTTGATGTGTAGCCGTGTGTACAAGAATAAATCCTTAATCACGGAACAGAAAGATGTAATGTTATAAAAGATATAACAGTATATTTAACCTTTTCACCGCCAGGGACATGTACCTATAGAAGTTTCGGATTTCCGTGCCACCAGCGCCACGACTTCATTAGAAGTTCTTCATTTTTTCAGTCTTAAAAAATCAATTTACTTTATTTACAGACTTTGTTTTTTGTTATTATTTAATAAAGCACTGTCTAAAGCCCCGTGTTTGTATTTTTAAACACAAAAGAATCCCTGATTTGTCTTAAAATCAGCAAAAACAAAAACTCCAAAAATAAAGTATGTGCCCTGCACGCCAAGGACTTCATATCAAGTCGGCCAGTGATGTGACTCGAAATTTATCACCGTTTCATTTCGCCTGTAGAAATTTTTATAAATACTAATATCGAAAACAATTTAAGGTCAGTAAAACATGAATTTAGTTAACGACTTTATAACATAAAGAAAATTGACCAATTTCGACCTTCAGATTGGTGCTGATCCGAAATGAAATAGTTGTTATTTTTGTTTACCAATCCTTGTCGATAATTATATTCCCATCTCTACAAATCAGTTAGTTGTCAGTGCCCCGAGCGCCACGAACTTCTATAGAAGTTGTCCTGTGTCGTCATATGCTTATGGGTGTCAAGGTCATTTTAATATAGTGCAGCACTAAACGGATGAGGGCGCACGCATCTTTCTTTCCTCGCATTGCTTGTGACAACAATAATATTGACCAAATAAATAAATAAATGCAAAATGAATAAAGAATTAGACTCTGATGAGCTTTTAAAAGTTTGCAAGTTATGGAATCTGATTCGGAATAACAAAAAATAAGGTCATTCTTTTTTGCGGGCATAGTTTTGCTGTGCTATATAAGTTATATATTCGTTCGTTCGTTCGTTCTTTCGTTTCGTTTACAAGTAAAATAACTAGGTACTGTATAAAATAACTCTTTTTGTTTATAAACAGCTGAGCTTTGAATGTTTAACTTTTTTATGGATCACTTTTGGACAACTCACCACTGCTTTTTAAATAGTTAAATACCTACATAATTACCTACTTTCCATTTCCAGAAAACACGTAGAAAACACTAACACACAAAATTCCCTTTAGATATGGTAATAAACGTTGGCTGAAGTATTTAGGTAAAAAAACACAAAGATAGAAGTAAAAGAAATAAAGATCATAGGCGACATCCCTAATCAGAATTGAATTTACCGTGCTCTGAGCGCCAAGAGCTTGATATGAAGTCAACGGATGACGCCATGAAACAAATAGAGATGTACAGTACGCAAAGGAGATAAGTATCCATGTCGTCGGGAATAGTTGAAGATTTCTTAGAAACCAATGGGGGCTTTCAAATGAAATTTTATTAAAACATTGAACTGTTTATTCTCTATAAATTGTATTTTATTTTATTCATAAAAACCTATCGGTTTCTAAGTAAACTTCAACTGTTTCCGGCGACATGGATACTTATCTCCTTTGCGTACTGTACCATATTTCTTATAACTTTAATTGAATCATTAATTTATTTCTTTGATACTTACAATTTATACTGTTATTTTTTACTAACAATACTGTGAAATAATGCAAGTATAGAAATATTGAATATGTTTTTATTTATATTCGTAAATTTATGAATAAAATTATACCTAACGCGTAAAAATTTAATTTATCGATAGGACGATACCCTCACCACTACTTTTTACTATATATGTCGTTATACATGTATAGCTTGGCGCTGGACGAGGCATCGCGTTTTGTGACCGTGGCGGTGAAAAGGTTAATCAAAATAATAATAAAAAGAGAATTTGCATAAATGTGGCAAAAAAAAAAAATCTTATGTATACAAATCTTCTGTGCGTGTGTATGTAAGTAAACTCCTCCTAATCACTCCTCCTAATTGGCCAGATCGAATTACATGAATTTGTTAGTGTGTGTTCCAGTGGATTCGAGAATGGTTTAGATTCACAATTGGACCTGGCAGGTGGCACTATAGTCGGGTTGCAGGACAACGTCTGCCAGGCCCGCTAGTGAGTTATAATATTCCTAGCATATTGAAAATAATTATACAACAACAAACAATTATATAATAATACCTTGCTGACCGGACAACATAATGATTTAGAACTTTACTAACCACATGCAAACAGTGATGGGTGGATCAGCATTAGTGCTGGGGTCTGTCTGGTTGGCCTGCGGCACGGAGTGCGGGAAACCCATCTTCACGAGTCCAGCGTCAAGTGCACGCGCTCGCGGGGGAGGACTTGTGGAGTCCAGCAGTAAAGTACGGTAGTGGACGTCGTCTAACACAACCTGAACAAAAAAAAACAGCATTTTACAGGTTGTCTCTGTCACTTATACTTGAAAGATAGTCTCCGTCTTTCTTAAGCATAATTGTGATATTAAAGGCCAGTATGGCAGTCTATACTATTGTCTACCTAAACAACAGGTATAATAATATCAAACTACATGTATTATACTTACACCATAATCTCCACCAGTATCTTGACATAACTTTTTGCAAATTCGTACTTCTGCTGCCAAACCAATTACTGAACATCGTATTCCCTCCGTTTTAAGTGCCTACAAAAAAAAATATGTATTTTTTAGGCACAAAACTTCAAAAAATTACATTAATTTTTAGGATAGATATTATGAGTTCATTTGCCAAATAGGCTTATCACCTGTTTTGAGGAATCAAATCAACATAGCTGTATGTACGTACATATTAGTTTTTACACACCTGAATGGTAGTTGTAATATCACCCGGATCGCAAGTAGTGAGTGACGCAAACAACACCAAAAGTTCTCTAGAAGCATGAGCAGGAAGAGGTTTGAGTACACGTCCAGCAAACTCCAGAGTATTTTGTAATGATGGCTCTCCAGTTAGTACCATGTCTTTTAGCCTATACAAGAAAATTTGTAAATCAATGTTAACACTTGAACCATGAAAAGCCCCTTTACAGCTGCAACATAAGGGCTTTGTCAATGTAAAATTGTGATCATGGTTTCCAGTTGGTATACCCAATTGGAATGCATAATTTTTCAAGTAGCTTCAATTTCATAGCGTAATCAGCCAATGTTCCCATAGCTGAAACACAGACTCAATTCTTGAAGACATGTGGGCTGTAATCCCACTGATCAATTGAGTGCAAATATGCTAACAATGCCATTATTACACTTATGTTAAATTAATATTATAAAGAGGTAAAATTGGTTTGTTAGTTTGTATGTTTGTAAGTTTATATGTGAGGGGTAATCTCCGAAACTACTCATCCGATTTGAAAATTCTTTCACCGACAGGTAACTACGTTTTCCCTGAGTGATATAGGCTATATTGTCGCAAACGAAGTACCAGGCAGCAGCTAGTAGAAAATATGTCTAATAAAGTTCTAAAAAGTATTGTTGATTTACAACATACCCTTGTAGAGACTTAATATGTTTTCTGACATTCCCAGAGAGCTCTGTAAGTTTTTCTGCTCTTTTATTCTTCATCAAAACTAAGCCAAGTTGACTTAGAGGGTTTTGGTCAAAGTACTCCTCTATGAACTTTTCGAGTAGCTGAAATGTTTTAATAGGCAATGTATTATAACAGAGCTACCTGAAATTAAAAACAATGAATCAAGTTTTTGTTTTGTTTTTTATACAGATTTAATCTGCTTAAACAAAGAATGAATAAAATTATATTACCTTTAATGTACAAAGAAATCTAGATGGCTTCAGATCCTGTGAGTTCATAGCTTCCGAACAATCTACTGCAACCAGTACATGCCTCATCATACCCAGTCTCACGGGTCCACGGCGGGCCACGATTGCCTTCCGTGCCGCTTTCTGCGCAAACTCTGCCACCAGGCCTTCCACCAAACCATCCTCATCTTCTTTGATCGCCTCCCTACAAAAAAAAACAATTTACAAACATACAATTTACAGATAGCTTTAGTTGGTTCATACAATGGTATTTTAAGTTTTGAGTGCTTATAAAATCGTTATTATATTTATGGACACCAAATCATGATAGGTAATTCTTGAAATAAACTCAAGTGTGGATCTCAAACTTACCAAGTCTTCTCGTAACCTGTCTCCCACCGGTATTCTTTAGAATCCTGATCGTCATCAGCCATGGTGAATGATGAAACCCTCTTCAGTAACTGAACGTAACACGAAGAAAGTTATTTTAATTTGATGGAGGACTAATTCACAACTCAATAATTATTGTTAAAAAGCAAACAACAGTCAACACCCTCGCAAAGCCGTAAATTCGTTAACGGACCACAGACAGAACACATATACAATTGTACCCTACGCCTACTAGACTACTGGAAACCAAGAAGCTTATAGATAAAAGTGGAGGCAAAGTGGAGGCAACACTCTAAATACCTAAGTGAAGCCAACTGTGGGCAGATGCTCTCTTTCTGAATGCATACATAAGATAAAGAAAACACATATCACTGTCTCGTTCTTATGTATGCATTCAGAAAGAGAGCATCAGCCCACAGTTGGTTTCAAACTTTTGTTCTAAGTGTTGGCTCCATTTATACCTATATCTTCATGACGGGAAACGGACAATGTGAGTTGTGAATGTGAACTAACCTAACTTGTGTTGTCTCGTCAGTTCAGCAGTGTGACCAGATTTAAATTAGTCATTATGCTAGCAGCTCCGTTAAAATCTGCTAAACTCTGTTATGCCGCATTTACACATTCGTGCGAATCGCGAGGCGAATGGCGAAGTGAATAACGAACACGCATATGTAAACAGTGCGCTCGCTATTCGCCTCGTGCTTCGTCTCGCGATTCGCGCGCTCGCGTTGGGAGCGGTTTTTCGAACGCGAATCAAAGGGCACGAATGGCGAACACGAACTTACTGTTTACACATTTGCCTGCATTCAGTTGACAGCTAGCGCCCGATCGCACAGGACGTGTAGACAAAATGGAGTGGAGTGAAGTACGAATTTTAAAATTCATAGAACTTTTTTATCAAAAGGAAAAGCTCATTTGGAACCCAAAACATCGCATTCATAAAAATAGACTTTTTACGCCGAAAATCTGAATTATTGTCTAAACTCAATAAATGTAGCGCGCATACCGCCATTATTTTGACATCCTCCATATTCGTGTGCGAATGTCAAAATAATTCACCACGCGAATGTGTGAACAGTAGTTCGCGACGGCACTCGTTACGAATGGTTCGTCGAATGTTCGTCGAGTGTCGAGGCGAATGGCGAACACGATTGTGTAAATGCGGTATTAAACATTTATTTAAAACTGCTAAAATTCTGCAAACCGAATTAACTCTGTTTTGAACAAAATTGTTAATAAAAAAAACAGTTTTGAATGACTACACTTTGAGTTTTAACTTCGAAAAAAAATTATATTCTGTTTAAAGACATTTAATTCTCATTAAGAAATTTGCATTTCACTAACATGAGAACAAATTTAAATATACAGTTACTAATGTTGTCCTTCGACACTCGGACTCACAATTTATTGACCTAGCGTATTTGATTATATACCTATTAACAAATTATTTAGGTTCGTGGGTATTTCCAAAAATCGAACATTTTGTCACTAAGCGTGACTACCCTGCCTCGAGATAAAGAGTGCGGTCCCGTTGCCACAATGCAGATACATCAGTCAGTAGTACAACTTTTGTTTACAGCTGCTATATTTTTTTTTTTTTCTTATTATTTATTATTTTATTTATTGAATTGATTTTATTTAAATTAGTTAATACTGATATTTTGAAGAACATGTTTTTTTAGTTTGTTTTTAAAAATATTAATCGATTTCGCGCCCTTTATCTCATCTGGTAATTTATTGTAAAGTTGCACTCCCTCATAAACAAGTGATCTTTTACCTTGAGTGGTGTGCACTCGAGGAAGTACGATGTGATCTTTTCTACGACTGCTACGGTTATGCAATTGATGTGTCTTGGTGAATGAAATTTGTGTATGTATGGTTTTATTAAGTATTTTTTTAATGAGTATGCAGGTGCAGTATGCGTGAAGTTGTTTTATGTTTAAGAGTTTCGTGTCTTTGTATATTTTAATTGTAGGTGTTAGGTAATCGTAATGAAACAGCATTTTAATTATTTTGTTTTGTGCAATTTGTAGGTCTTTTAAGTTTGTTTTAGGTGCATTGCCCCAGATTTCGATTAGGTACAGTATGTGTTGCTTTACTAAAGAGTTGTATATTGTCTGGCGCACACTATATGGCAAACAGTGTACGATGTTTCGTAGTGAGCCCAATAAAGATGTAATTTTGGATCTGACGTAGTCAATTTGAACTTTCCAATTTAGATGGCAGTCAAATCGTAACCCAAGGTATTTCTCGTGTTGTTTGAGTTCGAGTATTTGGTTTTCAATTGTAAGAGGTGGATGAGGTGGAATTTTCTTATTTTTCGCTTTAAATGTGACGTAACTAGTCTTGGATGCATTGATTGTTAGAAGATTTTGTTGGAACCACATGGACAATGAGTTTAGGTCTTCTTGGGCTTGATTTATCATGTCAGTTATAGAATCACCAAAATAAAAAAGGCAGGTATCGTCCGCATATAGCGAAATATGCCCGTATATTGGAACCATAAAGATGGAGTTTATATATATTAAGAAGAATAGTGGACCTAACAGTGATCCCTGGGGAACACCAAACGTGATATTATGCGGTTTACTTTGGTATTCCCAATTTTTACCACCTGGACCCTGTTATTTAAATATGATTCAAACATTTTATACGCTACACCTGATACACCTAGGTCTTTTAGCTTTTGTAGTAGTATAGGGTGGCTAACTGTATCAAAGGCCTTTTTAAGGTCGATGAATAAGCCTAACGCCACGTTTTTTTTATCAATGTTCATTTGTATTTTCGTAATTAGATCTGTAGTAGCTGACAGGGTGTTAGAATGTGTTCGAAACCCATATTGCCTTTCAAAGAGGAAATTGATTGAGGTGAGGTGTTCATCTAAGCGTGTGTAAAGAACTCTTTCAAATATTTTAGAGATAATCGGAAGGACTGAGATAGGTCTACAGTTATTGGGATCCGTTTTGACACCTGATTTGTGGATTGGAGTGACTTTAGCTACCTTTAATTGATCCGGAAACGTTCCACTGGCAAAATGAATGTTTATACAGTCGGTCAGTTTATTCACGATTAAGTCACTTACGCACTTGACGACTTTGGTAGTTATACCATCGATACCGGCACTACAATTCTGATCAAGATTCTTGATTATTTTGGATACTTCGCTAGCTTGGCATGGTGTGAAGCTTGTGAGTTCTTTGTTATATGGTTGAGAATCTGGCCCTGTGACAGATTTGTGATGTTGTAATTGTGTAGGAATGAGGTTGGCTAAGGTGGAACCAATCGTAGAAAAAAAGCGGTTGAATGTTTCACAAACCTCGTTGCCAACGGATAAGGATCCAGATTCAGTTAGAAGTTTAGGGGGAGTGCACTGTGACTTGATTTTATTATTAGACAAAGTATTTATTAAGTTCCACATCTTTTTGGGATCTCCAGTATGTTTCATAAATGCCTCATAGTAGTACTTTTTCTTGGTGTTCTTAATTGTTTCAGCTGTAATATTTCTTTCAATTTTAAGACTCTCCTTCAGATCTTCATTACTTGGTTCTTGTTTCAATCGATGCCAGATTTCATTTCTTCTTGTAATTTTTTCGGTTATTTCTCTACAAATCCAATCTTGACGCGGTGGGTTTAAGATTTTTATCTTGACCGTTGCACTACTATGGATGCCAGACTTTAGATACTTCTCAAAGGTCTCGTAAGTGTTGTCAATTGACGAGTATCTTGCGAGCGTGATATTTTCGTGTAGTTTTTCATAGTCTATCGCTTCGTATTTTACACGCTTCTTTGGCGGTCTCTTGTATTTTTTTATGCTTAGACAAATTTGCTTGTGATCAGACATAGGCGAGTCAATAATGACCATATGAAAGCTTTTGTCCTTAAGGTTGGTGCATACGTGATCAAGGATGGTTTTTGTGGAAGCAGTCTCGCGCGTGCTATAGTCTTCATGGATATTATTAAGGAAACCGTATCCAGACTCTTTCATAGCATCTCGGTAGTATTTCGTCTTCGAAGTTTTAGTCAGAAGGTCGATGTTAAAATCGCCGAAAACAATACATCGGGGTTTCTTAATTAGTTGCAATGAATATGCTTCAAGAAACTCTCTTGTGTTATTGTTTCCTGGATTGTAGACAGCTCCTATGTTTAATGCGTGTCTCTCGAGGTATATCCATAGGTAGTTGATGCCTCCGGCGTATACTTCATCGACTTTGCTGTGATTAAGAGTATTGTGTACATAAATGGAAACACCACCACCCCTGGAATCTGTTCTGACATTATAATAGTGGGTATAATTGGGGAGTTGGAAAAGATCGGCGTCTTCACTGGATTTGAACCATGTCTCAGTTAATATAATGACATGAGTAGTGTATTTGATCGATGCTATTATGCATTGTAATTCGTCAAATTTTCCTTGCCTTTTGATGCTTCTAACGTTTGCGTAGAAGAAAGTTAGGGTCGATTTAAAAGATGGCAGGTCTTGGTAAGTATGACAGAGCTGGTAGGTAATTGTATCATCTGAGTTAGTTAGGATCTTTGGTGAATATAACGGCATTAGTTATTTGGCTGAGTTTGAACTATCTTTGGGGTGCCTTAAATGTATTTAATAATTAAATTCTCCTCACCGTTTTCCTTACGACGGTTTAGTTCTTGGCTGAGCTCTTTCATTATTGCCTTTTGGGTGGGGGTCTGGTCCGAGTATACTTTAATGTTATCCGGCAGTTTAGTTTTGTTTCGCTGTATTGTCTTCGCGTCTTCGGGTGTTCTAAAGCAATTCTTCAGTGGGCGGTTTCTGTCTGTGGTGTATTTTCCAAGCCGAATGGTTTTTATTATTTTGCCATTTTCGGTCAATGCATTTTGTAGAACGTTTTGGGCCGAACTCATGTCCTCAGCCTGGCGTGCGGCGTTATCGGGTATTGTTGGTTCGGGTAGGCCAGCGATTATTATGTTTTTGCTTCTATTCGTTCGTTCCTGCAGTTCAATAATAACTTTTTCATTGGGGAAATCACAGTTTAGAAGTGTATTTGATATTGGTGGTGTAGATTTGAGTTCACTTATTTGAGTTTCAAGCTTAGATATCTTCAGTTCTGCAGAGAGGTTATTTTTCTTCAGTTCTGAAATTTCAGCTTTCATGTTGTTATGTTCAGCTAACATCTTCGCAGTTGATTTTTTTATATCATTGACCTGGTCTTTCATGGAAGAGATATCATCACGCACTGGTTTCAAGTTTGTCTCCAGTGATGCGATCATTTCATCGCGAAGTTTATTTATGGCTGTTAATATATCACAGCATTCTCTTTGTTTTCTCTTCCGATGTGTGACACGATTATCGGTTTCATCTCCACTAGTTTTTGAAAAATCTGATTGTGAACCACTTTGACCTACTGTTATGTTCGTGGATTGTGGCGAGCGTCGAACACTCATAATGGGTTGGCTGGTTTTAAGTACGTGTTGGAAGAGGTTAAAAAATACTCTTTTACCCGAGGTGGAGCGGGGGGCGCGCGCGCCGCTTTTTCGCGCTGCTGCTCGTTGATGTGGAATGATAGATGGTCGCAACTTAATCACTTTTTGACACCACTTTCGTTCTTGTACTGCAAACTTTATGACTTATTATTGGGTATAGTATTTTTTATTTTTTGCAAATCAATTAGAAACACGTCCGTACTGTCCGAGAGTCGAAGTCGAATTGTTGTTATATTACTTAACTAAATGTATGTACCGACTTTAAAATACAGAAACTGTGCAAACATTTTGTACGAAATAATAACTAGCTAAGTATGGCAACGCTGTCCTATTGACTTGCGGTTTTATTTATAAAAGTAATCATAATCAAACAAACACGATAGTATTTTGGATACCTACTGGGCTACTATACTTTGTAGCACATAATAGTATTTTGTAAGGATTGGGTAAATTCACTTAGGTACCGATGACTGTCCAGAATATCCAGAACCTAAAACTTATGTATTTCACTGAAGTTACATGATCTTTTAAAACAGAAAGTCGTGAAACTAATTTGATACACGGTGTCCAAAAAGAGTATCGGGTATTTGTATCAGCGCTGAAGTTGACACGAAGCGGCGAGGGGGCGCTGGGAGGGGATTGTCAAGTCCGCCATTTTGTGCAATTTTAGCTGCAATGGAGCAGTACGCAGGGACGCATCGCACATTTTGCGTACAAGCGTATTATCGTAACGGTGATTCAATAGTGACTGCTCAACGTTTGTATTGTACGGGGTATCGTACACGCAATGCACCAAGTGACGATAGCATTAGAAATTGGATCAGGATGCTCGAAAATACTGGTGCGACAGTAAAAATTCAAAACTCTGGTCGCCCACGTTCAGTCCGCGACCAAGAAACAATTGAAGAAGTAAAGGCGTCAGTTCGTCAAAATCCATCTTTATTCGTCCGAAAGCGAAGCCAAGCATTGAACATCAAAAAATCGTATTTGCATTCAATTTTAAATAAAGATTTGCATTTAAAAGCGTATAAAATTCAATTGGTTCAAGAATTGAAGGATATGGACTACGAAAATCGATTGAATTTTGCGAACGAAATGCTGCAGCGATTCAACAACTTTGAAAACATACTGTTCAGTGACGAAGCCAACTTTCACCTGAATGGTCATGTTAATAAGCAGAATTGTCGATACTGGGCAGAGGAGAATCCGAGGCGAAAACATGAATGACCCCTGCACAGCCCAAAGGTCGTTGTATGGGCCGCTATGTCTGCTAAAGGCATAATTGGTCCTTATTTTCATGAAAATCGACGAGGCCAAGCGCTCAATGTGAATAGTGACCGTTATTGCGATATGCTGCAAAACTTTTTGGGTCCAGAGTTGCAGAAGTTTCAAGGTTTCAATTCAAGATCGTGGTTCCAACAAGACGGGGCCACTTGCCATACATCAAATCAATCAATTGAAGCTGTTTACGAATTATTCCCTAATAAGGTAATTTCACGTAGAGGTAACATCAACTGGCCTCCCAGAAACCCCGACCTTAGCCCACTTGACTATTTCGTATGGGGATACCTTAAAAGTAAGATTTATGAGAATAATCCGACGAACCTAACGCAATTGAAACAAAACATCAGGTCAGAAATGGCAGCACTATCGAGGGCTATGTGTCAGCGTGTTATCACCATTCTTCGTTCCAGATTAGAAGAGTGCCAGCAGCGTAACGGTCACCATTTGGATAACATTATCTTTTCGAAATAATTTTCCATTTTGTATTCTAATAATGAACATTAATAAAATACTTCATTACTAGTCGTTTTTTTTTTATTGAACAAACAAATACCCGATACTCTTTTTGGACACCTTGTATTACATACTTTACAAAAAGCAGCATTGCAGTCATCCTTGCACATGCAAAACAAGCGACTACGAAAAAATTGCACTCTACATACAACTCGAAGAAAATACACATGAGCGGAGAGTTCCCCTAAAATAGGGTAAGTACTAAAGGGCTGCCAGTACAAGAAAAATTAGACAAATTGAATTCTGCAATATTTATGTTAAGGTTTCATTAGATTCTGCTAAAAACTGCCAACTTTTTCTAATCTGCGGCATAATATGCTAAGCCCTAAATTGGGGGTAAAATTCTGCTAAAATCACAGAATCCTGCTAAATCTGGTCACACTGCAGTTCAGTTTATCAGTAGGTAGAGCAAGCAAGGAAGGAAGGGAAATGAAGGGAAGCAAGTTGCCAACTCCTAAAAACCCGAATTGCTAGGCTCAATATCAAAAGTCGCTAAAACTGATTCTACCAGGTGCGGACCGAATATTTCGTTCTGGGAGGGGCCCAAGAAAAGAGGGCAGTGGCGTTCTAAAAGAAGGGGTGGGGATACTTATATATATTTTTTTACTTATAATTATACAACAACGTTGGTACCTACTCACAACATGTGCAACAACATACATATTAATAAAATAAATAATCGATAGTAATAGTAAATAATACGTTTAATTAAATAATCTATTTAAATAAAACGTTAGCAGTCTTTATATGTAGGTACCTATCAAACGTGGCCACGTACACCGACTATAATTTGAAATATAATCAGAGAAATACGTCGCTTAATAATAACTGGCCGTGTTACATAGGTACATAGGTTTACAAATGCTAAACAGTGTTAAGCTTACAACTGGTTTCTTAAATATATTCTTTGGAGAGAATCAGTTCAAAACTGCTATTAGCACTTCTTTAACATAGGTTAAAGCCTGCTTTGAAAAACTGGCCTTAAAACTTGATTTGTCTCTCTTAAAGTCGTCAGATAAGTCGATAAATTATTTTTGTGGTCATAACATATTTTTCGTCGCTAAGACTTAGGCAAAAGTCGCCATTTCTAGCGACAAAGTCACTAAATTGGCAACACTGGTTGAAGCAAATAAAAAAAAAAAAACAAAAATTTTGACAGTAACCAAAAAATTTTTTTTTATATATTCGTTCCTGACGGAACAGGCTAAGGTCTGAGACCATGCTGCCTAGTCATCAGTTAAACGTAACCAAAAACAAAGCAAACTGTACTTTGCACTTTTGCAGGGATGTAACCGATGTAAAGCCCATTATTCCACTTGGCTAAATTAAGTCGACAAAATTTAGTCTCTACTTCAGTTACTATAAGCCCTTATTATACTTGGCTAAATGAAGTCGACTAAATTCAGTCGCTACTGAATAGGGAACATTACGCGAAACTCAGCGCAAAGGGCGCCACTAGCACATACCCACGCACGAGCATAACCTCGTATTCTTGTTTAACCCAATGTTGGGAAATGTACAATAATTATTGGATTCTTACAATATTTTGCTATACGAAACTAAATTGTGCAATAAAACATAGCTTTCTCATTATTGTACGCGTTTATACAATATTTTCCTGTTTTACACAATGTGGGTGATACTTTCCTATTTTAAACAATAGTGAACGAACGTATCACCGATCACGCATAAATATCACTCAATCTTTTGCATCAACCTTGCTGTACTATGCTGTATAGGCTGCGCTTCTTTTGCCTTTCCCATTGTGAAATATAAAAATAAAATAAGTCTGAATAGAGCTAATAGTAATCTGTGGATATGAATAATTATATGAATACTCTATGCCGTACTATAGTACTCTGTGCTAGGCATGGATCGTACTTGCAAAATCCAGTACCAGGGCTTCCAAGTACGTCTCAAAACATTAAAAAAAGGTCCTAAAACCAAGGGCTCGGGATACTTTCAAGTATTTTCTATCTGCATTCAAAAGTGATACTTGACTTCGTACAAATAAGTAGTACAATCGCATATTAAATAAAAAAACCAAGAGGAAAAAAAACAATACAATAATTTTACCCAAAATACAATATTTTCTAGCTTGGCAACACCATAATTTTGAACCTACTATTTCCCAACGCTGGTTTAACCTGTCTGCCCGTGCGCGCAATAGGTACTTAATACATTGTTTACACTCAAAACCTAGCGCCCCACGCACGTACGCGCCCCGCGGGGCGAACGTTATGACACCGGCCACAAAAAACGCTCTCAAGCAGTTTCTGTTCGTCGTACAGCGATAACAAAAACTGTTTCGTGATCTTGAATACCCAGAGCAGGTACTTATCTATAAACAATAGCCGGATTATGAGTGTCGTATTTATAAACAAAGGATGATTACAGAGAACTGGCTAAAAGTGTATATGTTCTTGTATTATATAGATTTGTGATAAAAATACTGTAGTTATGTACATAAAACTTTGTAAATTACATTATGAATAAACAAGGAATCTAACAGTACCGTTAGTTTTAGAATCCCACGTAACATTTTATTTATCTAATTCAAATTCAAAAACAATTACGCCGAGTTGGTCTGTCGGATGACATTGACTGTCACTATATAAATAAATATGAATATTACGCCTCGAATACATGAAATAATTAATTATCACTATTCTTTACGTTGCTACTTAGTATTTCCAAGACCATATGTCATTGTAAAAGAATCAAATTCATATTTTCAATTGTTCATTCAATGGCGACTGACGAACTAGTGATATATTTTGTTGGCTCAAAATAATAATTTTGGGATATTTTTTTAATCAAATGACTATCTACAAAGTTGCATTATACACTTATAATATACTATACATTTACTTACCAAAGTTTCACAACATACATTTGTCACAAATAAATAAAACAACAACACGCATCATACGCGGATTCATTGTTGACATTATACCCCAAAGAGTATAATAATAATTTGCTATACCCTATATAATAATGTCGGTACTCTGTGATTAAACTTTTTCAACGAGTAGGGACGCGAATTTTATTTTTTTTATGAGTGATGCCCAGTTTAGTTTTAGTAACGAGTGGTATCGTTTGAATCGACTACTAATTGGCCATAGAGGTAAAAAGTTTGCAAGCGATTCAGAGCCATATTTTATATGAAAATAAGGTTTAAGTTTGGGGTTACGAGGCGGGACGAATACGTCCCAACGGTTCTCAACGCGATGTCGGGTGCGGGACGAATACGTCCCGTCAGATTTATGTTATTAATTATAATAGCTAGATATTTTGTGAAAATATATCAAAGTTTTAATTAATCTTACTTATATAACTGTACTTTTAACTATATTATGGCATCCTACGGCCATTTGAAAGTGGATTCTAGGTTATGCTCAGAATAAAATCATATTTGGTTGTCTTAATGATAAAAGTGAACGTTATTCTGTAAATACGTCTATCTAACCTGAATACTTAACCTAAACATATTTTAGAGTGATTTTTAGCAGCTTCCCAAAGTTTTCGAACATTTTCATTTTGAAAATGAATAATTCCCTTCATTTCTACATCGAAATACACAGCACTGATGCATTATTGTCTAATATAATACATTTCCTCACTTTGAACTCAAGGCAGAATTTCACGCTTTGAACGACTCGTCGAAAAACTGTTTACGGATTATGCTAGTGCTGCACTCTGGTGCCAGAACATTGCAGTACTATCTCCTATTCAGTAAAGTGTAATCGCATTCAGTAAGTAAGTAGTAGTAGTAAGTAGTAACTGAGAATTCAGTAGCGACTGAATTTAGTCGACTTCATTTAGCCAAGTGTAATAAGGGCTTGACTACTACTACTTATTTACTGAATGCGATTACACTTTACTGAATTCAGTAGGGACTGAATTTATTCGACTTAATTTAGCCAAGTGTAATAAAGGCTTAACACAGAGGGAAAAAAATCAAATCGATTTATCTCTTTTCAATAATAATCGGTTACAGAAAAAATTTTTTACAAATAATCGATTTCTGTGATGAAAAAATTTTTTTTTCAATGTGTACGAAAAAAGTCCTTCTTTTCTTTCTTCTACAATATGTCGTAAAAAAAAATACACAGGCATGCATGGATACTGATCTAAAATTCATTGTTTTCATATTTTATCATGTAAGGTGTTATATAAATTTTAACAAGTCATACGGATTTTAGTGAGAAACAACGGGAAAGATTTCACCAGGATAATTTATAATACTTAATAATGAAAAGCAATTGAAAAATTGCCGACTATTTAGGAATGTTAATGAGGCATTTATTTTTATATTATGAAGAATTATTTATGTAGGTAGCAAAACGCACAAAGCTTACAGATAGAACAACTAACTAATAATGAATGTTGCATTAACATCTTCGCCAACAAACTATTGCAATTTCGCAAACAATAAATTGTTACTGACCCACAGTGGCCGCAGTTAATATCTATAATAAACTTACTTAAACTTATTTATTATTTGTCTGTGTGAATTTCGTGTTCATTGTAGTTGTACTACACGAATGAATCTCAATGATATTTCGTTTTGTAAATGCGACTATCTCACCTGAATACTTAGCCTGTATGTCTATTCTGTTGCAATGTCCCTCGGTGAACACCCAGGTGAAATGAGTTGTCATCCGTCCGTCTGCTTTGTCAATCCCTAGTATCGGGACGGATGACAGCTCACTTCACCTAGGTGTTCACCGAGGGAGATTGTAACAGAATAGCTCTACTGAACATATTTTAGAGTGATTTTTAGCTGCTTCCTAAAGTTTTCGAACATTTTCTTCTTTTGGAAATGAATAATTCCCTTCATTTCTTCATCTAAATACACAGCACTGATACATTATTGTATAATATAACACACTTCCCAATTTTGAACTCAATTAAAGGCAGAATTTCACGCTTTGTCGTCTCGTGTCGTTCTCGTCGATAAACTGTTTACGGACTATGCTAGTGCTGCACTCTGGTGCCAGAACATTGCAGTAATATCCCCTATTGTCACAGTACTTACCTCAAAAAAATGTATTAGCACAGATTAACTAATAGACTGTGACTAATAGTTCCTTTGGAACAGATAGTTCACTCCATAGAAAAAGATAGATACCTAACTCTATAACTGCCTACAAAAATATTACAGCCATTCGTGCGCGCTAAAATGTACCTTACGCACACGCTCGAGAGTATCTACTACGTTGTCTGTCGGGCGATCACCTGCGTCAAATTACGCAACGCTAGGGCTGTCTATGTTATGAAATAATTACACAAAAGAATAGGTGAATTAAAAACAGCTCATTAAAAAAAAATATATATTTATTCAAAATCACAAATGCCTTACTTTAATAATATGGTCAATGAACTTTTTATCCTCCCGTAAATTTCGATTATTAAATCTAATCGTCGCAAATATTCTAAATCTAACAAATAACTTTAAGTAAGTACTCCTTAGGAAAACATGTACATAAATCTGTAAATTTCACTTCCTTTAGCATGTTATACAGGGTGCTTTCTGGCCGGCTAGTTAATGTTTTTGAGAATATACTATAGTTAGGAGTCCAGTGGACACATTCATTATTGGGGGTCGAGGGGTCGAGAGTGGACTAAACGAAATTTTGCCGGTGTGTGTAGTAAATACTTTACCTATTCCGATCTATGATTATAAAAAAATATATAGAAAAGAAACAAACAAAATAAATGGATAATAAATTATTGAAAAGTTGGCTGGTTATTGTGTGTATATTTTGAAAAGTAATAAGTAGTTAAGTAAAATATCTAACCAAATCAATAGGTACAGTACGCAAAGGAGATAAGTATCCATGTCGCCGGAAACAGTTGAAGTTTACTTAGGAACCGATAGGTTTTTATGAATAAAATAAAATACAATTTATAGAGAATAAACAGTTCAATGATTTAATAAAATTTCATTTGAAAGCCCGCATTGGTTTCTAAGAAATCTTCAACTATTCCCGACGACATGGATACTTATCTCCTTTGCGTACTGTACATACTTATAATTACGTACTATTATGAAACTTTCTTCTTAACATTACACAAAGAACTCTTTATTATAAAAAAAAAGAATCAACAAAGAAAAAATAAATACAAAATATTTACCTAAGGAGGACCCTATGTAATGTTAAAAAGGATAAACTTTTGTTGGTTGTTTTATTTCGACAGCCGTCTACACTGCAATTTGCACGACTACCCATTATTAAAGCTGCGGTCGCAGTATCGTACGGAACTATTAATTGAACTGTATCGGAAAAAAAATCTCCGTGGTATACGTACCTACACTTAGCGGGCGCGTGGCCACGCGTGGCAACCCGACTGGATTTTGGACATTCGAACGAAAGCGAGCCGTAGGTACTTATCTTTACTGTGGTATTAGTGAATAAGTCGTTGGAGTGCCATAATTAAATAAATGTTAACTGTAATCTGATTAAAAATACAGTTGTCCTAACAATCGAGAAGGAGGTTCTCGTTGCGAAGGTAAAAAGGGGCTCCTGTGATTCTTCGCAAGAAACGGTTTTGGAGGGTCTGCATCCTATGGAGACGGTATGGTTTTGCGTGTGCGAATACAGCACAGGCGTAAGTCATGATGGGGCGAATGCACGCCGTGTAAATGCGTAATTTGCACTTGAGTGACAATTTGCTGCGTGCGTGCTCTCGGTAGGCTCTACTTCATGTTGAATAACATGAAGTAGAGCCTACCGAGAGCGAAAGCGGCGCGCGAACGCACCGTCTTTATGTGCTCTCCGAAAGTAAGATGGTGGTCCAGAATCACACCTAGGTATTTGGCTTGCTTCTCCCAAGGGATAGGCTTACCGAACATGGTTATCGGACTGGGAAGAGAGGGGGACGAATGCGGTTTGGAAAAGAGTACTGCCTGACTCTTGATGGGGTTTACCTCGATTCTCCATTTCCGGAAATAAGCGCCTAAGGCTTTTGCCGCGGATTGGAGGGTACGAGCTATGCAGTCTGGGTTGCGACCCGAGTAATAGATGGCCGTGTCGTCAGCGAATAGAGCCAACTGGGCCTTTTTATCTTTGGGGATGTCGCTGGTGAACAGCGTGAAAATGAAGGGGGATACTACGGAACCCTGAGGGGCGCCAGCGCTTATCGGGTGGGCTGAAGAGAGCGCACCCTCGATGCGATAGCAAAAGGTACGATTCGACAAAAAGTCACGCAAGATGAGCACGAGACGATCTGGCACTCCGAGTTGGTAAAGCTTGTATAGTAAGCCGTTGTGCCAGACTTTGTCGAATGCTTTCGCTATGTCAAAGAAGAGCGCACCCGTCATCAAGCCACACTGGAAACCAGCGCTTATATGCTCGACGATGCGGTGGACTTGTTGGACGCAGCTGTGTTCGGTTCGAAAGCCAAACTGCTCGTCGGGAATGAGACTCTTTGCTTCGGCAAAGTCTTTGAGCCGCTTATAAATAAGCCTCTCGTAGATTTTGCCTAGAACATTGAGTAGATGGGACGGTAACTGGTGGGATCAGACTTGGGTTTGCTTGGTTTCGGAATGCCGATAACGGTGGCCTCTTT
This sequence comes from Charanyca ferruginea, assembly GCA_947361185.1. Lineage (NCBI taxonomy): Eukaryota > Metazoa > Arthropoda > Insecta > Lepidoptera > Noctuidae > Charanyca > Charanyca ferruginea. The sequence continues at coordinate 11,547,271 of OX376070.1, forward strand.
CCATGCCTGAGGAAAAATGTTGTTGCTTAGAGCGCCATTGAAGTCATACCTTACTAATCGAAAGCAATTTACAGAAATATCAAGGATATGTGTGAAAATAAAACGAGAACATAAATATCTATCCGGCTATAGAGAAGTCAGGTATGGCGTGCCGCAAGGTAGTGTACTTGGACCCCTACTGTTTCTTTTATATATCAACGACTTGCCTCGCCAAATTCAACAGCCTATGGTACTATTTGCTGACGACAGTACGGCAATAGTAAAATGTTGTAACAAAGATAAAAATAATTATGAAGCTGACATTAATAATACACTACAAAGCATAATAAATTGGCTCAATAGAAACAAACTAATTATAAATATTAAAAAAACAAAAGTTATGCATTTTCATCAGCGTCTAGGACCAGAAAATTATAATATTGAATATAATGGACAAAAAGTGGAATCGACTAACGTTACGAAATTCCTTGGAATTATAATTGACAATAAACTGACCTGGAAACCTCATGCAGAAGATGTATGTAAGAGGTTAAGTAAGTCTGCGTACGTACTCTATAACCTGACAAAAAAAGTAAACATCCGCACCGTGCTGGAAGCTTATCACGGTCTAGTTGCGTCAGTTTTAAGATTCGGAGTCATATTCTGGGGTAACAGTACTGAGAGGGAGAGGATATTCAAAGCCCAAAAACGCTGCATAAGATCAATGACTAGTCTTAAAAATACCGACAGTTGTGCACCTGTGTTCAAGTCTCTAAAATTACTCACCCTTCCGTCTTTGTACATACTTGAAGTTGCACTATTTGTTAGAACAAACTTACACCTTTTCACCTTAATGGACGATATTAGAACACGTCCGGGTACGTTTAGGTCTCAATATAAAAATCTAATGTTCACAGGTAGGCACAAAACAGCATTGTTGAGAAAAAGCCTGCTATCAATGGGGCCCGTTATTTATAATAAAATACCGCAGGCTTACAAAGAAGAAACATTTAATATTTTCAAAAAGAGGCTAACATCCTTACTCATAGATAAATGCTACTATTCTGTACAAGATTTTTTAAGTGATAAGAGTTTATAATGTTGCATTAATTTATTGTTTTGTTTCAAATTTTATTAAAATCTTATTACATCCTTGTTTATTATTATTATTGTTAATACTAATGTAAGTTAATCCATTTATTCAATCAACTGCAAAACGTAGAATTAAGATTGTTGTTTTAGATGTTTAGTTTAAGTAGGAAGGTTGTAGAAGTAGATCCACTTGTGTACATATTTTTGTTTATTTGGTGTATGGAAAAATATTTATTTTATTTTATTTTTTACTTTTGCGTGCCGTAAGGTAGAATGTGTTGGAACTATTTTTTTTCAATGTCTACACCTTATTTTGTACCCGCATTCATTGCAAAAAAATAAATGATTTTGATTTTGATTTTGATTTTTGATTTTGAAGATGGTGGTCATTGGCATTATGAGATGGGCGGGGAGGAGTTTGAACACCTTATTGGTGATATCGTCAGAGCCGGGGGCTATCCGAGGTTTGAGCCTTTTGATAATATCGTGTACTTCGTCGGGAGTGACAGGAGGCAGACCATAATCAGGGTCTTCAACGGGTGGGAGAGAGGCTCTACGTTCGACTTCGGCGTCGACCTCAGAAAGGTGAGCTTCGTCTACTGGTTGAGAGCTGGGGGTGCATTGAGACTCTAGGCTATCGGCTAGACATTCGGCCTTTTCATCGTTATCGAAGGCGACGCTATTGTCGGGACGAATGAGAGGGGGCATAAAGGCCTCGTTGGAGGAACGGAGCTTCCTCTGGAGTTCCAAGGAGGCTAGGTGGGTGGGCTCGAGTTCACTAAGTGTCTTGTCCCAGCGGCTGGAGCGCAGCTCCTCGATGCGTTCCTTTACAGCACGCTGTAAAGAGCGCATGTGAGCCTTGTTCGCATCGCAGGGGAAGGCACTGTACGCACGGACGGCCACGTTCTTCTCGGTCAACAGATCACGCACATCGTCAGGCAGTTTCCAGCGATGATCGCTCAACGCCGGAACCTCCCTTGAACAACTGTTCAAGACGGATTGTACATGATTTGTGAACGAGTCGATCGCGCCCGTCGTGTCTGCGACTGTCACCAAGTGGTCGGGGATAGCGTCCAAGTGAGGCGACGTGGTGGATTGTAGGCTTTCGCTTACTTTCCTCCCTGGACGATGGTCGGAATTAAGCTCGTGTAGCGCTCTATAGATTGCAAACGGAGGTTCACATTCTTGAGCAGCGCTATATCGAGGATGTCGGGAAGATGGTTGGGATCGTGGGGGAAATGAGTGGGAGTCATCGGGACGATGACGTCGAAGTTCAGTTGGGTCAGAGGTCCTGTTACTATTCCAGGAGGGATGTTTGGCATTGAGATCGCCCGCCAGTAAAACGGAGTCACCCAGGCCAAGGCAGAGAGGTCATCCTTGAGGAGGATAAGATCATCCTCCGATGGTGAGGGAGGGACGTATGCTGATATAATAGTTAACGGCTGATGACCGGTCATACCGAGTCGACAGACAGAGACCTCGAGGCGAGAGAGGGGAGGAGGGTCCATAGGAATGCAGTACAGAGCCTTTCTATAGTATATTAGGGTACCGCCCCTGTGATAACGAGACCAATCGTTGCGAACTATACGGTAGTTGGCAATATTCGGGTCACGATGATGGGGCTTAAGAAAGGTCTCCTGTATGAGGAGGATATCAAGTTGATGGTCGCGGAGGAAATTGGCGATCTCATCACGTTGGTTAATAATGCCATTGGCGTTAAAGAATCCTAACTTAAGGGATCGGGGTTTGGTAGTACACGGCCTTTCCTTATCCATTGGATTAGTTAGGGTAAAGTTTATCGAGGGCTTGCGTAATCTCCGGATACGCTTTGAACACCTTAAGGATGTCGCTAATATTAGCTTTGCGCGCGAGAATATCCCTAGCCATCGCTTCAGCAGCGGGGTTGCGGTAAATTTGGTAGGCGAGGTTGATGACTTCGCCTATCCTCTCGGTAGGGAGAGATGCAGGTACGCGGGAGGCTGAGGGCGCCGTTGAAACGGCGGGGGCGGCCTTAGGAGGGGCGGGGGCGGCCTTAGGAGGGATGGGGCGACCTTAGGTGGGGGGGCGTGGTCGCGGAGGCTAGGTTCGGCGCGGGGACTGGCGAATCCATCAGCTGGCATGGGCAGAAATTGGGAGGGCCTCAATGCAGGAAACGCTCTCTGATGATTCAGCGAGTTCCATGGGAAGGGCCTCTGAGGGCTGAGACGCTCGGGCATCTCTGAGGAGGGAATCTTAACAGAGGGGCTTTCCCTTTGTTGACGAGCGTTCGCACGCTTGATCAATTTGGGAGAAGAGGATTTTGGGGCTTTGGGGCAGCCGCGGTAGTTGGCGGGGTGACCTGATTGGCCGCATAGCACACAGCTGGGAGGTTCTGTGCACAAATTGCGGTCTTTGGGACGGGGACAGTCAGCAGTTGCGTGCTCACCCAGACACTTGACGCATCTAGGGGTCGCATAGCAATAGCGTTGGGCGTGACCATAAAGTTGGCAGCAGTGACACTGTCCAACCGTATCGGATTTATAAGGCCTCTCGATCGAGATGCCTGACAGGTGGCATACCGACTTTACTTGAAAGATCGGATGGTGACCGTCGGTGTGATCGCACACGACAAGAACCGAGTCGTATGCAATCGCACCCCTAGCTTTGTGCAAACGATGCACAGCGGATACGGGGACATTTTGCGACTGAAGGTCGGCGAGAATCTCTTCCGTTGAGATTTATTTGGGGACGCGTCGGATTACCACACGGGTGGGTTTGTCTTCCGGGAGGGAATAAGTGTGGAACGAAATGTTCGTCACTTTTAACAAAGAGGTAAGTTCCCTGTGGTCGTTCACCGTAGGAACTTGGACTTTGATACCCTGTTGGGTCGAGCGCGTGTTTGTGTATTTGATCTTACGATCGTTACACATTTTGGACACGTCGGTCCACTTCGCCTTGTCCTGGATGATCAAGGGTGGCGGGGCGGGTTGTTTCTTTTTTGAAACCGGGGATTGGGGGCAGGAGTGGACATGGGACTAGCGGGACGGCTGCCCTCTGGACGAGAGGTAGCTGAGACGGAGGGGCCGAAACCGAGGGGGTGGGGGAGGGGGGATCGCGACTACGACTTTCTTGGCCTTGGTGGCCTGAGAGGGACTCTTACCCTTCTTTCTCTTGCCTCCCGGACCGACAATTTGGTAGTCGTCGTCCGAGGACGCGGAGGCAGAGTGGGCTTCCTCAGAGTCGGAATGAGATGGCTCAGAGACGGGGACAGAAGTATCCATTGTTTCTGAGAAACATGGCGATGCAGAGCGCAGCTGCGTGGGAACAATGGTCGCGGGATCAATGGGGACGGAAACAATGAGTTCGGAAACAATAGTTGTTTCTGCGTACGGGCTTGTTGTCTTAATTGACAATAGGGACGGGATTTGCGGTGGCATATACGATGCCGCCACAGGTGTGCCTTTGTCGGCGGGAGCAGGGGATAGGGGGCTATCTAATACGTCACTAAGTCAGCGACGCTTTCGGCTGAGTTACGGGACGCGGACGCGGAGTTCTCTAGCCATTTCGCTAAATCGGCTTGGAACACGGCGCTTTTAAATAATCGGGCCTTGACGTACGCTAATATGTCATCCGACATGGTCGGAGGGAAAGTTAAGTTGGGGAGGGAATTTTGAGAGATTTAACTCTCAGGGAAGCCTAAATTAAACCTAACTCTAACTCCACGGATGGAGTGGCCCGGGGATGTGTAACCCTCCATGTCGGGTGTAAACAGGGAGGTGAGTACCTATTGGTGAGCCCTAAGCTTGTAAACCCGTCGCCAGTCTTATTGTGCGAACGGGTCCCTAGCCAGTCTAGTGCGAAGGGTGTAGACACGCCCAACCGACACTAGGTGTGTTGCTGTGGAAGGAAACCAGAGACTAGGTTCGACTAGGGGACCCCCCAAGGCCGAAACACAAGCTCCCGACTCCAATTGACTGCCTCGCCCTGAAGAGGTTTGGCGGGTGTGATTGGGGCAACACCCACTCGGCTCCGTTGGCACCGTAAGGTATCCACCGAGTACCACGAAACTGTAGTTTTGCCCTGAAGGGGCCTAGTGAAGCCTGTGAAGCTACACGACTGACTCTTTTTAAAGGAATAGGAATTTCAGCCGTCGCCTTGAAAAAGGCAACTTTTGAACACTTTGTTGCAGTCGACTGTCTACATGAATCGTTGTGGCGGGCGCAGCGAGAGCAGGTGACGAGCGTAGAGGCAGAGCGTGGAGCGAAGAGGCGACACGTCCGTGCGCGGCGAGCGTCGAGCGCCTCGCGTAAACTGAGCACCTACTGTATAGGTATATTATATTACTCTGTGCTGAGCACCTTTGAGCTAATAAAAAATGTACTCTGTTCTATGTCTACATACATATATACACCATCTTCCCCACACTCACATATTACACACCCGATCCTCACCCTCATATAATACTCACAACAGTCACACCTCACCTAGTCTAAACTACTTAATTATTAATTAATTTGGAATGTTGTACTACCCGTGCTTGTCATCCATTTTCCGGAGTCTGGAGAGGCTGGTAATCTGTCATACAGGTCTCCTAGTACAGAAACCAGTCTCTCACATAGATTATAAAAATCACTTTGTTTACATTGATTTATGTATATTATCACATTCCTTGTAAGTTTCTATGTGAGAGATAAAAATAAACTTTTTGTATTTTGTATTTTTTTTGTATGTCTATGACTCTGTGCAAAGTCAAAGTCAAAGTCAAGGCATTTATTTCAATTAAACCATTTACAGGCACTTTTGAATTGTCATTGGTCTCTATGGAGAAGAACGAGCAAGAAACTCCACGGACACTCTTTTAAACTCAGGTTTTTACAAAATACTGCTTACATTATTCTTGTTGCTTCTATATGTGAAAACAATGAAGGTAATCTAGAAATACAAAATATAAAAAATAATCAAGATAAAAACCATGGCAGTTAAGAGTTGACCAATCTCTACTGACAGCGCCCGTTCACGAACATGACGCGTGAATCAGCACCATTCAGCTCAACCATTTTAGAGGGAGCCGAATGACCCAACACACGCGCCACCACCAGCGAGACATTTGAGTGAGTATGACAATTCTCTCAACCGCCATGCTCATTTAAGTCAAACACATAATAATTTACTTAAAATATGGCTCCATGGTACTCACATTTACAAAATTGAAATAATGCTGCTAAATTATACAAAACTAAGGTTTCCAATGTTTCTAAAATGTCGAAAAAGTAATTAAAATATATATTTGTGTATAATAATAACGATACTCGTTACTCATGTCAATAAAAAAAAAGGGGGTAGGAAACAGTCCTCCAATTAGGAAATTCCCTAAACTGCCTGTGGAGCAGGACCAGCATTTAGCCAAGCATTTTTATCATTGATGTAGTCTTCTAATTTATAATATGCTTGTCTACACAGTGTGCGTTTAATAGGTACATGTTTTAAATTGTCTTTCATTTAGTTGTAGAATATCAAGAGGTATTTTATTATAAAATTTTACACAGTACCCCATAAAAGAAGTATGAACTTTTGACTATCTGAATCTTGAATCTTGGCTGATCTAATTTGTGCCTTTGAGCATGACTCGCCCTGAGCGTGCTCGGACTTGCTCGGGCCTAGCGTGCTCATGTCTCCACTTTAGCGGCTCGGCCAAATGAACCACTCATTCGCCTGAGCATACTCAAGTGGAAACAAGGCTTTAAGCACGGACAAAAACCGACAAGGTGCGGGCTCGCCCTGAGCGTGCACGGACTTGCTCGGGCCGAGTGTGTTCAGGCGTCTCCACTTGAGCGGCTCGGACCAACGAGCCAATCATTCGCCTGAGCATGGTCCAGTGGATACAAGGTTTTAGTTCTCTAGCGTAGCAACTTTGTCTAGAATTTTTTTTTTGTGAAATGATACCTACTAGGTTATTTTTGTATAGCGGAAATTTTCGAAGTTGCTTTAAATATTTTTTTTTGAATGGTAGGTACCTGGGAGGCACATCAGGATAAGACTTTAATTTTCTTCAGGCAAGTGCAATACAGACCAATTGTGTCGAGGTCGACAGTATATCTATTCTGTTACAATCTCCCTCGGTGAACACCTAGGTGAAGTGAGCTGTCATCTGTCCCGATGCTAGGGATTTGCAAAACACTACAATCGGATGACAGCTCACTTCACCTAGGTGTTCACCAAGGGAGATTGTAACAGAATAACACTGCTAACAGGTGTATCAAATCAATTTTCGCACTGACTCAACGTGCGCCTTAGGTGCACCATGAGCTACGTGACATCCTTCTACCATTCTAGGCAGGTTCATGCTTAAAAGTCTGCAAGTGTAATCTCAGCCTTACAATCTTCCAAGTATTTTCACAATGTGCAGCAAACCTAAGAATTCCGTTGATGACCGTTAACTGTTTATCTACAATAATCATTTTATTATTGTGGATAAATTACAATCACAGATACTTTTGAGAAATTTATTACTGGGTTTCACTAACATAAAAATACAAAAATAGTTAATAATAGTGTAGATCATCACAATAACTTCTATGCGTAAATCAAGTCATGAGATTTTCATACAAGATGGCCGACACTCACTTAAGCATTCTAACCATAAGTGTGTTTAATCAATGCAGATACTTTACAAATAAATAAAATGAGCCTTAAAAATAACCATTAATTCTAGAAAGTGAACAGCAATTAGAACAAATGGTTTTATGTTTATTGGAATCTCTATATTAATAAATCAGATGTACTGTTGAATTATTCATAGATAATTCATAATACTTGAAGTCATTGAACATTTCAACAATATCACTGACATGAACTATCTAGCCGGGCTTTGTGGCAGAAAGCTAAGGCATATTTTGCATAGTAAGATGATTCAAAGAATCCCTTACTGAAGAATTTCTCTGATTGGTCATTTCTGAATCAACTTCTACCTCATAAAAATAATAAAAATTGCTACAAATTGGATTGATATTATTTATGAATAGCTCTCTGCAACAATGCAAGGTGACGGTAAGTAGCTCATTTGAGTGTATTGATATAATTTTGATGTAATACAGCATCACTCTGTCGCTGCCATGGCACGTGCCTGTGCTCGAACTCTTTTGTCATATTCTAACCGATTTTGACTGTAAAAGAAATAAAATACTCAAGGTTACAATAGTATTTATTAAAACAAGATAAATATATTTGATAGTCAATTCAAAGTTAACAGTATGATGCAGAGTGTTTACTAACCAGTAGATTGTGTAAGCTTCAGCCTGTGCTGGGTCTTTAACATTAGGTTCATTGAGTAGATCCTGAATACCAAGGAGGATCTGTTTGATTGTAATTGCAGGGCGCCAATCTTTTTCCTCATCTAATAGTGAAAGGCAGACAGTGCCTGATGGATACACATTGGGATGGAAAAGCGGAGGTTCGAATTTGCATTTAGGTGGACTAGACGGATAGTCATCTTTGAAAATCATGCGCAGCTTATAAAGACCTCCCTCCCATGGTGTCTGCAAGAGTAAAAGTAATTAGTTATGAGCTTACTTGTTAATAGATAGGTATGATACAACACTCTCTTGTATAATATCTTATATTTGACGGATTATGGCTTGACCACCATGAAGCAGTACTAGATAGGTTTATTGTAAATTCTAAAACTTTTAGAAATACTAACCCCCTTTTTTCCAGGAATCGCACATTCCCATGTCATGAGATTTAAAGATCCATCTGGATTTTTCATGGGCCTGGCGACAAAGCCCTGAAACAGAAAATGCTCTAGATCGCGTACCTTACACTAAATAAGTGGACAATTCTGAACAAAAATCTTGTCGCTTACAAAGGGATGGTCCTTGCGCCAGGCTTTTCTTTCTTCTGCTAAACGTGCACTTGCTATTCCTGACATTTCCAAGAACTTAAACACAAGAATAGTCAGAAAGCGATCGCCTCAGATTCTTCAGACACAGTCACGCAATATTTTCGTCTTTCAGTGAAAAATACTAAGAAATAATATGAAAAAATAAATTACACGGCGCGAAGCGTCCCACGAAGTGATTAAAAAAAATTCACAGATTAAATAAAAACTAAAAAATAGAGGTCAAAGTAACGCATTTCCTAAATACAAACACTATGTTATTCGACTATAAACAGACCTTTTCATTAAACTTTATTTTGTAATTTTACTTATTTGACGATTTATCTCCTGAAGTGAAGTGAAGTGAACAAAAATCAGCATATTATTTAATTACTATAAATTTATCAATCTTTATCGACACTCGGCTAAGGCTAAAAGTATTTAACTTAAATTTAGGTATAATATTTCGACGTAATTGATATCATTTCATTTCTAACATAATCGACTAAACATTCAACATAACTTAGCGGGAAGGTTTGCTATACTCTATAACTACTCCAATGAAATAATCTTGATCTTTGATGAATGTGGTTATAGTCCGTTTGCTATTATTTATTGATACTTTATAGGAAAACCGCAGCAGACAAAAATGTTACAGTATTTTTAAATCTTCAATTCAAAGATTTAAATATTTGAATAGTTATGTAAAATATGATAGGTATAATATAATTGTTGAGTTCGGAGCTTGGACTAGTATAATTATTTAAAATAGAGAAACGCCATTTAGTTCTATTTTTCCATTTAATTTCATGCTACTTTAAGTAACTTACAGCTGCTACTGGAACTTGTCTTAACAGGTTGCACCAAGAGGGGGGGGGGGGGGGGGCTTCTGGTCTGGTACTGTAGTGGTATTGAGACGCGTCACGCGGTGCTGGCCTGGCTGTTGGTTACACAAAGAGTGATTCACACGGTATTATTCCGTGATAATCTCACAATGCCCGGTTCACAGGAATCTAAAAAACAGTTTCTTATATCTATGACTCGGATTGGCCCGGTCTTATACCGAAAGTCAGGTAAAAAGGTAGGGTTAGAGTAACTCTACATATATTTTAAGCTAATGAAGGATACAAAGCGTCCTCAGACCACCTCGACAAGATAGACTGTAGGTTGCTGTAGGTGTAAATCTTTCCACGAATTAGATAGGTATGTTTCACGAAGTAAATATGTATTTCCTAGATATTGCAGGTGGTGTTATTTTTAAATACTTAATGAGACAGAGTTTAGGGTTTAGCGTATGGATCCCAATTCCCGTTGTTAGCCTTCTTTTCAGTAGGTTGCAATATTTACTATCATTTCAACCGAAATACGGTCACTACTACTACTGGACGGACAATCGGACATAGACTTCCCCCAAGCGTCGGCGTGGCCTCATCGACCGGTCCGGATTAGTCTATGCGGTCCGGTCCTCGTTAGTTTAGATAGATACTTACCTAATTACCTACCTACCTATCTTTAAAGACACATAAGTAGTAGATAGGTAACCTACTACTACTGCTTATTAAGTACACAGCCTTTAGGACTAAGCTTTGATGCCTTCTTATTACGCTTTTTTTTATTATCAGAAAACATTTTAAAATTCTTCTATTTAGTTACCTATCTAATGAAAAAATAACGTTTTACCATGGTTTTACCAGGGTTTTACCCGTGTTATTTACATTTAGTCAGCAGTTTTCAGATTAAGGTTTTATTATAAAGTAAACTTGACTTTGGAGCCTGGAGGCAATTCTAGTGAAGCTGAAGGAAAACATGCCTATTATAGTGACATTATTTCGATTTAGGAAGCTTTTCTGGACTAGTTTATTAAGATTACCTATTATTTGAAGCATTACGTAGTATGTAAGTTATTTAGTGTATTGAAAGTAATTAGACTGTTGTAGTTTTAAAACATGTAAGTAATTTGCAAAATGTGTATATAGAATCAGAGGAATGTCGGTGAAACGTGGTGGTGAACTTAAATTGTCGGCCAAAAAAAGTGGCATGTACGAAACAGCAGGTATGTTGTGGCATGTCAAAAGAGGTATTGTTCACTGATTGGTTACACGGTTTATTTGCTTTAACGTGATTGGCTGGTTTTAAAAGACATGACAATGAAAACAAGAAAATGTCGGCGATCACTAGGTGGCAGCTTAAGCGTGTCGGCGAAACGTTTTTTATCCTCATTAAACATTCGATTGTCGATGTGATTTGTTCCGTTTTGCGTTGTAATATCACAAAAGTTTCATTATTTTAGAAAAAAAAATATTGTTTTAGTAAGTGTCATTGTCTAGATCGTGAAATTATTTAAAATCTACATGAATTTAATTAAGATAATATCATTAAAATATCTAAGTTTACTTAATTAATAGGACGATAGAAGCGTCTAATTTTATCGCTACGCTACGATGGCAGTGTAATTCAATGAGCGTTGATTTGTGTCATGGGGCGACAAAAATATTAAATTTAGTGTAAATAAAACTCGACAGTTTAGTTCTTGAAACAGTTTTATTTGAATTGTGTTTCTTGAAAATAATGCTCTAAATAATACATAATAAATACTCAATATTTGTGTAAAATGAGTTGGCGGGAATATACCGGTGTAAAATAAAGGTTATCTTAAATTTATTTTGAACACCAGGTCTCATCAGATGTGAAATGTTCCTGTTAAATAATACTGAATAGTGTAAGTCTCGTTCAACTTGTAGGTTTACTTGAAACGTGACAATGACTTCTGTAGAGGAAGGCGAGACGCCACCAGAGGAGGTGCCGGCGGGAAATCCAGAAGAGTTGACCAAAAACCCGACAGCTTTAAAAGGTATGTCCAAAGCGTCTTATCAAAAATTGGTTTAATTTATTAGAATTTTGTTTTACCTTTCATTGCCATGCAGTGTTTTAACTCCCTATTCAGTTAAATCGCAGTTTTAAGATATAATAAATAACCCGACAAAGCAAATGGATACATTGGCATCATTTTATCTGCATAAAGCACATTAATACACAAGATTCCTATTGAATGGTTGAACAAAGTCAAGGTCCAATTTAATAAACAGATAACTTTCATTTCATGTGCTGGTCCAGGTGGACCAGCACATGAAATGAAAGTTATCTGCCCCATACTGAACCAATGAAATCAAGCTAGGCAGGTGCCTAGCTTGATTTCATTGGTTCAGTATGGGGCTTTTGAGTAAATATTAATTTTTCTGACCAGACCGGGATACCACAATTGGGAAAAGAAAATCATAATATGTTAGCTATATGTATAGACCATTGGCACCATTTATAATTGTTAAAAATTGTATAATACTTTTTCACACTTCAGAGGCTCATGAACAAATGGCAACGCTAGACGTCTTGGTGTGTGGCTTATGTCACTCGGCATTTCACTTTGTTGAGGAGTTCAAGGAGCATAAAGATGCAAACAACTGCACAGGAAAATCTCCTGTAAGAGATAGTGTAAGTATGCTGTCATTAGCTATAATGTTAAACTAAAGATTAGTACCTATAGTGCGTGCCACAAAAGATGAGACGTGACACAGACTTGAATTGACTTGCGCATGTCAAATCAAGTCTATGTCAAGTCTCATCTTTAGTGAATCGTGGCATGCACTATAATTGTCTTTTTCATACATGTGTAATGGATGATGTAGGATGAAAATAGAATTACATGATAGCAGTTCAGGGCCTCAAGTCTGCTTTTACTATAGTGTCAGAATGGTCAGTCATTGATTTCATAATTGTTGATTTTGACAAGTTTGGTAATCTATTAATATAATGGTGTCATTATGCATTTCCAATGGTCAACCAATGACACTCCATTGAAAGAAATGATATAGAATGGTAATCTGAAATTAATGACTGACTTAGTTTACGAACTTCTTACTACTTCAGATTGCTTATAACACTTATAAATAATATGTAAAAATATATATAAATGAAATCTGGCATGAATAAATGTTCAAAGTTGACAATGTCAATATAACACAATTCTATCACGAGACCATTGACCGACCAATGATCAACCATTATAGATTCTGAACTTTTAGCAAAATGACAATGGGATCGTGTTGGAATAACGAAATTATAAAAACCGCAGACTTGGCCCCCTGTATGTTGAGACTTTCTACACACACAGATAATCTAACAAACAGATAATCAAGTTCATGATTTTTAATTTGATGCACAGAATGAAAGTAAAGCGCAAGTATGGGCTTTTCTTCTATGGAAATGCTCATCAGTTCGGGATGGATCTACTGTTAATACAGACAACAGCTGGAAGTTGTACCAGCAGTGGTGTCGCATGGCTGAGGCACAGCGGACTGCCTGGATTACAGCTGGATCAAATGTCCAGGCCCTGTCCAAGTTTGCTCATGCTAAAGTTGTAAGTTAGATGGTTTTCTTCTATTGCTATAATTTTGTTAACTTTGAGTTATTTACAAAACACAATTTAGTTATATATAAGCTGACCAAAACATTAACTGTTTTATGCTACAGTGAAAAATATAATTTAAACTTTTAAATACAGATGGAATTAAAGACTGAAGATCAACTCGTACCTGTTCAAACACCAGTTCAGCAAGAAGTGAAGAAACGAGGCAGACCAAGGAAATTAGCTAAGCCAGTATGTTTTCACCACCTTCTAATATAACCATTGTCCATTATTCCTAACACTCATCGCTAACTCACTCTTGCAGGAGGACTCTGAAACACAGCCCTCAGGGGAAGAAAGTGATGATATTGTTAAGGCTAGCCCTGGACTGAAGAATGTCCATAAAGTACCAATTCCACAAAATATTAACAAAACTAAGGTACTTATTATTATTTTATTTATTGAATTACTGAGATATTTAAATTTGGCTTCTGTGGAAATTATAGCCTTAGCAATTGTTTTTGCAGGATTTCTAAGTTTCAGTCCTTAAGGGCGCCCATCCCGTCATATTTCCCATACAAACGCTCGTACGCGATTACGGCGTTATAACTAATTATTTCCCAAATATTTTTAACACACAGGTATCTTGTGGTTGAAATCTAGGTTTGTATGAAGCCAAAAATAAACTTTTTTGAGAAACAAATTCAGTAAACACATCCGAAAATCAGCTTTTTTGCACAATTTTATCTGAACGTTGGCCGTTCATAATGCACTCATACATTGAAAAAGTAAAAAAACAGCTTCATAGAAACCTTGCACATGTAATGGCGATTCTCAATTACAAACATTTTTACCAAAAGCTTGTAAGGCTTTTTCAAAAACACGTATGTGTCCTGGAATAAGTTTTGTGAAATTTCCGCGCGCCAATTTTCCTGTGATGTTATCGCGTTCTCACTCACTCATTGGTTTTCGAGCTTTGCGTTGGTTGAAATAAAAAAAAATTCAATCACGCTCGCGTTGAAGTTCGTTCGATGGGGATGGGCGCTCTTAAATATTAAATACAATGCTGCTTTTATATTGACATGTTCACACACACAACTTATAGCTACTGCTTCCATGTTTTTTCTGCATAGCTTTCAATGTTTTTTCTAATATGTATCTATAATATTTTCATATGTCTGTTTTATTGTTAGGAGTTGAATGAGTCAGTTCGCAATGCTCAAGAGCGCGTACCGCCTGAAGAACGCATTGCTCGTCGCACGGAGCGACAAGGAGACCCCACGGAAGCTGGCGAATATGTGGTTGAGAAGATTTTAGCCAAGCGGTTCAACCCGCGCCGGAAGCAATACGAGTACTTGTTGAAGTGGGAGGGATATCCCCAGTAAGTTGTACACTAATTTATTAATATACTAGCTTCTGCCCGCGACTTCGTACGCGGATCCTGTTGCTTCTGCCAGCGACAACGGGGTCGGCAAAATCGAAGATCTGAAACGTCTGATGTCGAATTCTAAGAGCCCGGGGACGGGAAAACAACGGGAAGCGCCAGACGATTCGAGACGGTCAAAAAGTACAATTTTGAATCATATCTCCGATGGCGGAATAAATGGCGTAGTCAATCTTAGGAGATTACGTAAATGCACTCCGTTCCTTATCAACCCAAGGAAGGTCGCCATGCCCTACGGCTATATCTTGAGACACATCCGATTCTTCAGATGACATCGACATTCTGTTCAGAGAATGTCGAAGTCGATCAGAATTGAAACGTTCGTTGCGCTCTTCTTCTGTCTCTTCATGCCGTGCTCCAGCAATTCTTTCTCTCTTATTATGAATATTTTGTTGTGTGCGTGTTCGGGACAATGTATGATAATCTCGATCAGCAGTTAGTCGCGCATCACGTTCATCACTCGTTTAAAAAGACCTGTTAGTAGATGTGCGAATACGCTGAGAACTCAAGCGTGATTCTGTATCGGTAAACGTTTCCGATTCGCGAGACAATGCATGACGTTCACGATCAGCGGTCAGTCGTGCATCATATTCTTCACTGGTCTCTAGAGACCTGGATGTAGATGCGTAAATACGATGAGAACGCAGGCGTGCTTCGCGATTTGAAGAGGTTTCCACGGAGCGAGTTGCAGCCTGATGTTCTCGAACAGCATCAAGTCTTTCCTGACGCTCTTCGGTAGATTCTTGGGAACTTATGATCCTCAATCTTTTAGCTCCTTTACCTAGAATCAACTTTATATTTTTTTATTATGACGTTCAAAAGTGCCTTTTTAATGGTCTAATTGAAATAAATGATTTGACTTTGACTTTGACTTAGTTTTATTGTGAAGATACCTGATAAATTAAAAACTAAGTGACTGCTCCCCTGCGTTACCGGGTAGGCTACCGTGTCACGAAGATAAATGGAAAAGGAAATTAAACACTCAAATAACATAAGCCCAAAGGCAGATTGTTCAATAAAAAAAAAAATGGGAGTTTTGGCCAGTAGAGTCAAATTTTCAATGATATACCAGCGTCATCAAAAATAAATCCTAAACTGTTACCGCCTTCACCGCGTGGAGGTACTTCGAGCTTATTATAATATACAGTGAAATTAGTGATAGCTTTACAGTGAAATTTTAAAAATTACAGCTTTGATTTCCACATCATGCCTTGTGTCTGGGTGTTGTTTATCTATATATGTATGTATTTAAAATGTATTTGTGTATGTATATCAGCTGTCTGACACCCATAGTACAGGGTCTCCCTAGTTTGGGGTCAGATGGCCGTGTGTGAAATGTCCCCATATATTATTATTATTATCAGAGGTTTCTGTTCTTCGAATTTATAAGTCAACAGGAAATGCCCATCAGACCGAACTGAACAACTTTTTCTAAGACGTCATTCTTATTATGTGTCATGGTGTAGCTGGGCTCTTGGAGTTCCACATCTGGTGTTTCAGATCTTCAAATTTATTCTCTCAGCAGAAAGTGCTCATCACGTGGAACAATTTTTGCTATGGTACCATTTTTGTATCTCTTATAGTTTAGCTGGCCTGTTGCGGTTCTGCATCAGGTGTTCAAGTTTCCAAGATAAATTATAGCCTATATGTTGCCCAGACCTATACAACAAAAGAAAAATCATTGAAATCCGCCCAGTAGTTCCGAAGATTAGCGTGTACAAACAAACAGACAAACAGACAGAATTTTTTTTTTGGATTCGTGCTCTATTACTGTTCCTAAAGCCCCCTCAATTTTTTTTTTTTTATATATTCAATGTACAGACAGTTTTGTTACTGTTTTATTATATGTATATATAAAATAGATGTAGAATGCATTTCTGCTGACAGTATAAAAAAGCAAAATGCACTTATAGCATTAAAATCAGGGTTTACATTAAGTTTAAGCAGAAGCAGCGCTCACCTAGCAATAGAATCACGAAAAGGTTTTTAAACAGTACACAAATGATAAAACAAATTTCAACAAGTTTAATAAATATCTATTATATCCATCAACTGTCATTGAATCCTGAGTTAGGTTAGACCACTGGCGATTAACGCCAGATCCCCTCTATTGTTAGTGAATCATTTGGGTTGGGTTAGATTAGAACTGTGACCATTAAAGCGCGAAGGCGACCGAACGAAGCGAGCGTGCCGCTGCAGCGGCCGCTTAGTGCGGAATCCTCTGTATTGTTGTTGGTGAATCAATCATTTGGATTAGGTTAGAACTGTGACCAGCAAAAGAAAATATTTTTATTAAAATGGTAATCAATATTTTAATCATTGGAATTCGTATTTTTGGTATTTCGAATTATAAAAATAGGATGAATGATAAATCGTTGTTACATTAGGAAATTTGAACTATTCGAAATTACGAAAATCGGCATATTGAAATTCGTATTTGTGACTGCCGGAATAAATGTATTTCGTGTTTATGTAATTATGTGTGGTTAGGATAAATAAATTCAATCTCTGGATTTGACTTGCTAGTTTTTACCAGCAAACTAACCTTACAATAAAAAAAACAGTAACTTGCATATAACTAACTTATACCTATGTGAAAGCTAGAGTAATCAAATCGTGGGCTTCAAATTATCCTAAGTTATCTGCTTTTATTTAAGCATGGGTATAAAACTCCCCCTGTACTCACAAAAATATATACTGTTACAGCGAACAGAATACATGGGAGCCTGTCGAAAATATGGAGACCTGCAAACATCTGTTGGAAGCATTTGAGAAGCAACTGGCGCGGCAGAAGGAACTGAAGGCTTTGCGGGCACAACAGCAGCAGCAACAACATCCAGTACAGGTAAAGATTTTTAGAATACTCGCCCTCTATTAGCAATATAGCGCGCGTTATGTGACTTGTGAATATTGACATAAGATTCAAATTACAATGATTTATATGCCCTTATAAAATGCAACAACTATACATATATGTACACTCTTTATTTGAGTGTATTTTTACAAAAAGGTGTGTTTTTTTTAGGTGAAACAGATAAGCACACCATTACCTCAGGTTGTCAAGCAAGTCGTCAAGAAATCCGAGAGTCCTGCGATTACACCTTCTGGGTAAGAATAAGAAAACATCATATTTTTTAAATATTTCTATTTGTAGACAAACCCTGACTATTTAATAGAATCAACATATTATTTATTTGTTAAGTATTCAGGGTTCACAAATTAAAATTATTTTGTTTTGCCACCCAAGTTTCAACTCGAACCATGTTTAAGTGATGTCTACTTTTCGTCTTCACTTACAGTATCAACGAAATATTTAACTAATCAAGAATATAATGTTAACGTGCTTGTTTGTTTGTTTAGTCGGCTTCAGCGTACTAGTAAGGTCAAGGCTCTCGACCAAGTAAAAGCGTGGTGCGGCGCGGAGGATGGCGAGCCTGCCGCCAAGAAAGTGAAGAAGGAACTCTCCAGCGAAGACGAAGACTATTCCGACCCTGAGTCTACTAAAGGTAGGAAGCTTTACCATAATCAGCTAGCACACTCATTGTTAAAGACATTTCTTTCCTTTTGAAATGCTTCTTTCTCACTATGGGGTGTTGTAAAACTTGGGGAAGTATAGGTGCTTATTTTATACGTTTTATTCAAATAGCAAGGCCCAGTACTCATAATAATAAATATAGTAAACATTTCAGCTGACAAGAAAGTGCTGAATGGCCAATCATCGCCTAAGTCCACTCTGGACCCTGAGTTGGTGAAATCACTCGGCCTCGCTGGGAAGGGCATACCGAACATTAAGGGCGTCATTAAAGTTGATCCTAAACATATGCCTAACCTTACTACAGGTATTTGATTGTTTGGAATGACATGCTATGTTTGTGACAGCGAGTAAGTGCTGGCTTTGCTGCTTTTATTAAACGTGTTTGTAATAAAACCGCCGTTTCCCAGGTGTTTATATTATGTCGAAGAGCTCAGGAATTATGAAGATAGATTCTCCTGGCAAATTAGGACCCGGCCTTAACATAGATCAGGATGTGATTCGGAAACAGATATTAGCAGCTAAGCAGGTATTACTGGTTTTAATATTTCATACTTACAATATAGTGTCTTATAAAAAAAGTGTAAGTTTTTAAAGGTAAACTATATTTTCAGAAAAAATTAGAGGAAGCAAAAAAGACATCACCAGTGCGCACGCCCATAACATCACAAGTAAGATTATATAATACATACTTCTTTGGTATTTAAAGTGTATTTTTAATTCATAAGCATTAATGTTTTTGGTATGTAAAATAATTTTAAATAGATAAAGAAAACTTACGGCTCGGGAGGACAACAGGTGACAGAGAAGACTATAATAACTCCATCAGGACAAAAGATCATTCAACGCACTATACAGAGACCGTCAGGTCAAGGAGAAGGGAAGTCACCTGTTACCATACTGAACAGGAAACTCCAGGTAAGAACATCATGCACATATGAAGTAGTTACAAAAGCGATTATTTGGTTGCTGTAGAATTTTATTGTTGTTGATGTGTATTTACATTAAATGTGTCTTTAATGCCCTCTATTTGTTGCCTTCTCCAGTCAACCAGTAATAGTCGTGATAAAAAAAACAAAATCATGCTTGCGTTATTGCACATACAAATAAAAAAAAACTAACCACAGTTTAAAATAGAGCATTGACTAACATTAACAAAACAAATGGTTAGTAAATAACGATTAGATTGACTGCACAGGGCGACAGTTTACTGCGGCGCGGCGGGTCAGGTCGGGGGCGCGGTCGCGGAGGATATTCCGTCGCTACGGCTGGCGGTAACATCGTTCGCATCCGAGACAAAGTTCCCGTGGCCTTAGACTTTGAACAGGTTAGAATATTTTGTGTGGACACCATTTATATTTCCCGGAGAGCAGCGACGTGGTTTTGGGTGAAAGTTAATGAAAAAACTTCTACTGTAAGTCATCTTACTGCACTGAACTTGTGTCTCGTTCATTACGTAGTTCAGAAGTAGCTTAATGATTTTTATTACATTGCATAGTAGGAAGTAATAGCATGCTGACTTGCATTGGAGTAAAAACTGCTTGATGGCAAGTACAGCTACGTGCTGTAGAGAGTAGAGAAATATCTATGCATCCAACATCCTTTAAGGCACCATATTTTATGTTGCTGCAATTCATCATAATAGGGTATTTTACTCTATACGATAAAAAATCTATAAATATGTTATTGAGACAGTTTAGGCATAAAGCAGTCGGAAAATGTAAGTTTTAGTTCATAAAATAACAAAACAATTTTTTTAATTCAATTTAAAGTTTTCATTATTTTCAATCTGTTATAAAACACCATGAAATAGTAGCGGCCATGTTATTACGCCGTACGGCTGTGTAAACAAAAAATTGTCAACCGATTGGCGTAATATAGACGTACTTTTATTATTTTCGTAACCAACGTAATTTTTTCACTATTACATCTATTACATATGCTTTTAATTATTTTAAAATTATCTACAATAAATCTTATTTAATAGCGTGTAGCCACCATGCATCACAGCACATAACGTTTGAGTGACATTTCTGCATAAAGAAACATTGAAGCAACCAGCTCTGAGAAGAACTATAACGTTTGACATTTCTCGTAAAAGAAACAGAGAATAGTTCTGAAAAGAACTGTTGTTATGTTTTTTGACAAACTGCGAAGAAACGAGAAGAAAGCTTCGAGTCGCGGCGTCTTCCTATCGCCGCGCACAAACAATCACACGCAGATATTCACGCAACGGCGGCTGCGTCGAAATGGAAGCGCGCGACGACCGCGCACTTATATTTATGCATTCGGCAGCGCGGCGCGCGAGCGCGGGAAACACACACGCGCCCCCTCGCGGAATTCACGTGACAACAGTGCAGTGTGATGTGATTGGTTGTAATTACTTCGTTCCTATTGGTTATACTTTTGTAAATTTGTTGTTTAAAATTAATGTACAGTTTTTTATTGGTTAAGCGAACTTAATGACGTTAACTTACTTACTATATAAGACGCACTATTTTGTAAATAAATATATTACTTTATTATTACTTCTACACTATCAACGAGTATTTTCTTCAACCTTCTGATATCTCCAAGAGTCAATCAAGATCCTCCTAACTACCGCCTAGAACCGCCAAAGCGTTGAGATCTCCAAAGTGGTGACCCCGACGTGATCCACCTAAAGTGGTTACCCCGTGCAGAACACAGTGAAGAAATTGAAGATCGCCACAAGATCCTAAAAAAAAAAAAATCCGTCAAGATGTCGAATCCCTGCCAAACAGAAGAACAATCAAGCTCAACATCGCACTCAAGCCCGAAGGCGGAAGCAGCCGGCATATCCCTCACCATGCGCATCCCACCTTTCTGGCGCGATCGACCACGACTCTGGTTCATCAGCTTCGAAGCAGCAACTCACGACCTCAAGAAAGGAGAAGGCCAGCTCGCTCAGATGGTCATTGCACAGCTCGAGCGACAAGACATCGAGCAGATCATGGACCTACTTTACAACCCACCAGAGACGGATCAATACAAGGCCATCAAGGAAAGACTCATAACAGCCTACGAAGAGTCCGACAGCCGCCAGTTTCAAAAACTGCTGTCCGAGATGGAACTCGGAGACCAGAGGGCGACACAACTACTCCGGCGCATGCGAAACCTTGCTACAGACAAGATACCGGAATCCACTCTGCGACTCATGTGGACCAACCATCTTCCATCACACGTCCGTTCAGTCCTCGCCGTCAGCGAAACATTCAGCACCAAGACAGCACTCGATGAACTCGCTCTACTCGCTGACAAGATAATGGAGCAGACAGCAGCAACAGAAGTCGCAGTCGTGCAGACAACACCACCACCACCACCATCCGCACCACACGCTGATACACAGTACCTTATTAGCGAAATAAGAAAATTATCACTAGAAATAGCTGAGTTAAAATCAAGTCGATATAACAACAACTATCGCCACAGACGTCACTCATCTCGTCACCGCAGCACGTCACGACCGAGAGCATCCAGCAGTCGAGAAGCATCGCCATCACCATTCTGTTACTATCACCGACGTTTCAAAGAAGAAGCTAGGCGCTGTACATCGCCTTGCTCATTCAAGAAACAGAACTCGGAAAACTAGACGGAACGTTGGCAATGGCGGACACCGGCGTTCAAGAAAAGTCCCACCGCCTATACGTCACTGACAGGAACTCGAAGTTATCATTCCTAGTCGACACTGGAACAAACATATCCGTGCTACCGAGAACAAAGGGACAAATACCTAAACCGCTACCTTTCCAGCTATACGCAGCGAACAACACAACTATAGCTACGTATGGCGAGAAAACAGTAACACTCGATTTAAATCTTCGCCGACCATACATGTGGAAATTCATCGTAGCTGACGTCACCAAACCCATACTTGGAGCCGACTTTCTCAATCATCACCAACTTATCGTCGATCTGAAAAACCGAAGATTAATCGACGGTGTGACTAGCCTAAAGGTCAACGCCCCGCTACGACTATCGGACGTACCTACCGTACGCAGCATAGACATCACGCAGTCATACCACGACATATTAGCACAATATCCCGGCATAACAAGACTAACATCGATGCAACTAAGCTCCGATATCAACGTGCAACATTATATCGAAACAACAGGACCACCGATATACAGCCGAGCTCGACCGATCCCACCACACCGTTTCGAAATAGTGAAGAAAGAATTCGAAAATATGATCGAACAAGGATTATGCAGACCTAGCAAGAGCCCATGGTCATCACCTCTACACATCGTTCCCAAGAAGAATGGCGATATTAGAGTTTGTGGTGACTATCGCCGACTCAATTCCATCACTATACCAGATCGCTATCCTGTTCCACGCATCAAAGATTTCACTCATCACCTATCAGGAAAAACTATCTTCTCAACAATTGATCTCAACCGCGCCTACCAACAACTGAGCGTAAGAGAAGAAGACATCCAGAAGACAGCCATTATAACTCCAATGGGATTATTTGAATTCCCACGTATGTGCCCAGGTTTGAAAAACGCGGGACAAACGTTTCAACGTTATATCCATGAAGTTCTACGAGGATTAGATTTCGTTTTCCCTTTCATCGACGATTTGTTATTGGCATCAGAAAACGAAGACCAACACAGAAAACATCTCCATATAGTACTGAAGCGATTAGAAGAAAACGGTATCACCATCAACCCCACCAAATGTAACCTAGGCAAACCAGAAGTCCAGTTCCTTGGTTACACCGTATCGGAAGAAGGAATAAAACCACCGCAACATAAAATCCAAGCAATCACCGATTTCCCTCAGCCGACTACAATCGAAGAACTACGAAGATTTCTCGGAATGATCAATTTCTACCGTGATCATATACCTAACGCCGCAGTACTACAAGCCCCACTTAATTCATACCTACACAATGTAAAGAAGCGAGACAAAACTCCGATCACCTGGACCGATGAGGCAACGCAAGCATTCCAGCATTGTAAAGCCAGCATCATAGAAGCAGCTTTACTCGCTCACCCATCACATCATGCAACACTTGCCTTATTCTGTGACGCATCCGACAACTCAGCTGGTGCCGTTCTACAACAATACCTAAACGACACATGGCAACCGCTCGGATATTATTCCAAGAAATTCACCGACGCGCAAAAGAAGTATTGTACATACGATCGAGAATTACTCGCTATCTACATGGCAGTGAAACACTTTCGTAAAACATTTGAAGGACGCCACCTTATTATATTTACGGATCACAAACCATTAACATTCGTAATGTCAAAAGCCCAATCAAACACAGAAATACCAAGACGAACGAGACAACTTTTGTTTATTAGCGAATTTACCACGGACATACGTCACGTCAGCGGTAAACAAAACATCGTCGCCGACACACTCAGCCGCATCGAAACAATATCTTGCCCATCTTCAATAAACTTCAAGGACATAGCTACCGCGCAAGAAAAGGATAGCAACATTGAAAAATTATTGCAAGAAAACAACATCGATCTCAAGAAAATAATAATACCTAACACTGACATCGAGTTATTCTGCGAAACATCTACACCTTATATACGCCCGTATATACCAGAAGAACATAGACAAGAAGTTTTCAACAGTGTGCACAATATCAGTCACCCTGGTACGCGCACGACTCGTAAACTCGTCACACAAAAATTCTTTTGGCCATCAATGAACGCAGACATCAGCCGTTGGACTCGAACCTGTATACAATGTCAGAAAAGCAAGATACAACGTCACACATTCTCAAACATCTCATCTTTCCCACCATGTGATCGTTTTCAAAATCTCCATGTCGATGTGGTCGGGCCATTATCTACAACAGCTCAAGGTTATCGCTACCTAGTAACAATGATCGACCGACTAACGAAGTGGCCCGAAGCAATACCTACAGATGAAATAACAGCTG
Organism: Charanyca ferruginea; assembly: GCA_947361185.1. NCBI lineage: Eukaryota > Metazoa > Arthropoda > Insecta > Lepidoptera > Noctuidae > Charanyca > Charanyca ferruginea. The sequence goes on from OX376070.1 coordinate 11,571,504, forward strand.
ATCGAATCGCCGATATCGTCTATCAACACTGGATATCAAGATTTGGTTGCCCGACTACACTAACAAGCGACCAAGGTCGTCAGTTTGAGAGTCAGCTGTTCCAAAACTTAATGAAACAAATGGGTATCAAGAAAAATCGCACCACACCATATCATCCTCAGAGCAACGGAATGGTCGAACGATGGCATCGTTCGCTCAAAACATCTTTACGCGCGAAACTCTCCGACACAAGTTCATGGGTCAACGAACTCCCTACAGTGCTACTCGGATTACGAGCCGCTCTGCGCACCGACACCGGTGTGAGCGCCGCCGAACTTACGTACGGTTACAACCTACGTTTACCTGGTGATTTCTTTACGAGTACACACACACCTACAATGGACTATACTTACGTCGATAAACTGCGTAGCATCATTCAAGCAAACAAACCGCAATCAGTCACCGAGCATCATAGCAACAATAAACGCGTATTCGTGCATCAAGAGTTACTCAAGTGCAGTCACGTGTTTATCAGAACTGATGCAGTCAAGAAACCACTCCAAGCTCCGTATGAAGGCCCATATCGTGTTATTAACCGAACAGAAAAGGTATATACCATACAGTTACCTAATCGGCAAGCCAACATATCAATCGATCGACTGAAGCCTGCATACGTCATAGCTGAGCATACCGATACCTTACCTCCAACCAAGATTACCATCACCAAAACCTTACCTCAAAACCAGATTACCATCACCAATACCTTACCTCAAAACCATATTACCAATACCAAGCAAACCCAAGCCAGTAACACACCAGTCAAGCAACAAGTACCTACGGACAACGTGACGTCACAGCCCGCTGTCAAGAACACAACACGTTCAGGCCGCGTCGTCAAGCTTCCGGTACGCTTCGCTTGAAGGGGAGTACTGTAGCCACCATGCATCACAGCACATAACGTTTGAGTGACATTTCTGCATAAAGAAACATTGAAGCAACCAGCTCTGAGAAGAACTATAACGTTTGACATTTCTCGTAAAAGAAACAGAGAATAGTTCTGAAAAGAACTGTTGTTATGTTTTTTGACAAACTGCGAAGAAACGAGAAGAAAGCTTCGAGTCGCGGCGTCTTCCTATCGCCGCGCACAAACAATCACACGCAGATATTCACGCAACGGCGGCTGCGTCGAAATGGAAGCGCGCGACGACCGCGCACTTATATTTATGCATTCGGCAGCGCGGCGCGCGAGCGCGGGAAACACACACGCGCCCCCTCGCGGAATTCACGTGACAACAGTGCAGTGTGATGTGATTGGTTGTAATTACTTCGTTCCTATTGGTTATACTTTTGTAAATTTGTTGTTTAAAATTAATGTACAGTTTTTTATTGGTTAAGCGAACTTAATGACGTTAACTTACTTACTATATAAGACGCACTATTTTGTAAATAAATATATTACTTTATTATTACTTCTACACTATCAACGAGTATTTTCTTCAACCTTCTGATATCTCCAAGAGTCAATCAAGATCCTCCTAACTACCGCCTAGAACCGCCAAAGCGTTGAGATCTCCAAAAGCGCATTTGATACAAAACGAACTGACGTCATTTACGCTGAGCAATATGGCGTCCAGTAAGAGGCCTTTTGCGTGAAACTACGCGCGAAATTTGAAAAATTAAAATTTTAATGCATTTTTATGGCACTTATCGATTAAATAAAAATGTTGTGTTTTTTTTGGTGGCATATTAGCACTACAGAATTTCATTGAGACACTTTTCAAAAATGGGTGTAATACCCTATTATGACGAATGGAGTATGCATCTGGCACATAAATCTAGCACAGTATTTACGTTCATTTTACGTATACTGCTAAAACAACTAAGGCAATAGAAAAAATAAATTACTTAGGCATACAATTCATATCGTACATACAATTGCGCAGCAAAATGTATATGTGAGCTGACACAAATGAAACATTCAATTGCCAAATATTTTAAGAGTATATTGTACTTAAGTTCAATGGCAAGTTGTGTTATGCTCATTGTATGTAATTTTAGTTGATATTACTCGGAAGAAGCGAACTTGCTAAGAATGTTTACACAGGGCGATATACGCATAACTTGCTAGTGGAAAAGGAGCATTTTTTTTTAAATAGTGTATTTATGATCTTGTTGTCGATATGTATGGGCTCATACTAGAAGTGCGCCGTGTTTGCAGTCGGACGCGTCGTCGGACACGTCGGACGGTATCGAGGACCCGTTCCCGCGCAGCCTGGGCCCGCTGCCGCCGCCCAGCCCGGAGCGCGAGCTCACGCTGTGTCCTCTCACGGGCCGGCGCCTGGCGCGGGCGGAGGGCGAGCCCACGCCGCCTCCCACGCCGTCGCCGCCGCCTACGCCGCCGCCCGCGCCCGACGCTCTTTCCGGAACCATGCTTATGAAGGTACCCAACTCACTAAATTAGGTACTTACTTTACAATCCTTACGTACAGTCACCAAAAGAGATAAGTATCCATGTCATCGGAAATAGTTGGAGTTTACTAGGAAACCGATGGATGTTTTCGAATTATGTGTTGTTTTATTTTCTCTATTAATTTTATTTTATTCAGAAACATCTGTTGGTTTCTAAGTATATTATCAACTATTTCCAACGACATGGATACTATATAGAAAAGTCGATGAAAGAATTGGATTGACTTAGCGAGATTAGACTTTTTGATAGCCTACGAGACATTTCATTAATTTTTCATGTGTCACAGAGTCACTTTCTGTAAACGTAAACAGAAAGTGACTGTACATAGCTAGACATAGTATAAGTGCTTAAATACTTTACATACTTACATAATTAGATATTTTTTATATAAATCTATACTGAAATAATAAAGCTGAAGAGTTGATTTGGACGCGCTTATCTCTGAAACTACTGGTCTGATTCTGAAAATTATTTCACTAATAAGAAGCCACGTTATCTCTGAGTGATATTTTATTAGCAAGAAATAGGGATCTGTAAGAAAATTCACGCGAATGAAGCCGCGGGCAAAAGCTAGTTATTATGTATTTCCACCACATTGATTAATTAGTATGTAGGTACATGCATGTTCAAGTAAGTACTTACTTACTTGAACATGCAAATTTTCAATAGGGTATTTTACTCTATACGAGAAAAAATCTATAAATATGTTATTGAGACAGTTTAGGCATAAAGCAGTCGGAAAATGTAAGTTTTAGTCCATAAAATAACAAAACAATTTTTTTTATTCAATTCAAAGTTTTCAGTATTTTCAATCTGTTATAAAACACCATGAAATAGTAGCGGCCATGTTATTACGCCGTACGGCTGTGTAAACAAAAAATTGTCAACCGATTGGCGTAATATAGACGTACTTTTATTATTTTCGTAACCAACGTAATTTTTTCATTATTACACCTATTACAAAATATGCTTTTAATTATTTTTAAATGTTATACAATTATCATATTAAATATGAGCTCATTTGATATAAAACGAACTGACGTCATTTACGCAGAGCAATATGGCGTCCAGTAAGCAATGACGTATTACAAATAGACGCGTCTTACACAAACATTAGTGCACTTTAAAACGGCGCAAACTTTTATATCTACATACCGGTAGGCACATACAATTATACAGTGCTAAGAAAAGGACAGAAGCTTACAGCGTATCTGTTAGAAAAAGATAAACATGCATATTTTGTTACGTCAGTTAGGTGTGAATTACGAGCGATACTGACGTATAGCTGCGACACTGGATGGTACGTGACTAAGTAGAACCCCGGCAATTGCCTTGCTTTAATATTGCCATTATTGAGCGCGGGTAACGCATCTAAGTGTATAATATATCATTGCCAGTAACAGGCGTTTTCGTCAAACTACGCACGAAATTTGAAAATTTAAAATTTAGATGCATTTTTGTGGCACTTATCGATTGAATAAAAATTTAGTTTTTTTTTTTGGTGGCATATTAGCGCTACCGAATTTCATTGAGACACTTTTCAAAAATGGGTGTAATACTCTATTGCATTTGATTTGGGCTCATTCTTTAAAATATTTTTTTTTTATAACTTTGTCTTCCTATTGTTTAAAATGCTCCAACACAACAGCAATGAGCCAAACGTTGATCTGCACTATGTTTATTATGTAATGTATGTGATATTGAATTGTGTTTTTTGTAGGTGGAAATGTCTCCTGGTGGTACGACAGGTATGCTGGTACAAGGAGACGGCGCTCAACCTTCACTCCCAGTACTTACCGACGAAGATGGCGTAAGTGTAATATTATTAACTTTTGCTGACCTATTAGTTCACTTCGCAGAATGACCCCTGAGACGGTCTAGTAAAAACGCAATATTACCTTAATCTTGCATCACAAGCCTAAGAATATGTTTAGCTGTATAGACCTTACATTAAAATTATTAATTTATTACAGACTGAAGTGAAAGTAGAAGCTAGTGCTGTGAAACAATTGTTAGAAGGAGGCGTCGGTGTAGACGACGGCGAGGAGGTCAGCCTACTCCACGCCGGACATACGCCCATCATGATCCGAGGAGAAGACGGAGTGCTGTATCAGGTATGCTTACTATTATCTTTATAATGTCATCCTGTATGACAAAAAGTCAACACAACTTAGCATGATATAGAACTCAACTGTATAATTAGGAAACACAATAGTTAAACAATGACAAACAACCAATATTTGGCTTTTGAACATTAAAAGGGTCATGACTGTGTTACCTAACATTATTGTTACTTATAAGGTCGCGGGCGAAAATGAAGCAGGTCAAACGCTATTGGTTGCGGCGGAAGGAGTCGAAGGCGTCGAGGGCGCGGTCGAAGGTGTGGAAGGCGCCGTCGAGGGTGACGGAGACGTCATGTATGTTACCAGGGAGGATGGACAGGTCAGAATACTCAACAAGCTTATTTTTAAAAACACTAATCGTAAAATGTCGATTCTCATATAACGCTAGATGATCTGAGTTTCCTTGAACTTTTATGTTTTAATGTTTATTTCTTGAAATTCATGTGAGTATGGGAAATGTCTTAGTCACTAAAAATGGTACTCGTCGCTTAGGTAGCTAAATCGTAATAGGTATCATTAGTTTGATCCTATGTATTGAGCCCTTGCATTGCTTATCCATGCAATAGCTTTAAGTGAGTGTTTCCCACAGGTGTTGGCGATCGATCCCTCTCAGCTGGCGCACCTCATGCCGGGCGGCGAGGCGTCTCCCGGCCTGCAGCAGGTGGCCGTGCAGGTGGAGGGCGAGCCCGGCGAGGACGCCACGCAGGTCATCGCGCAGCTGCTGCAGGCTGACCTGCCTTCACCCGGTCAGTATAGCTAATACAATTATTCGAGAAGCTAGATAGTTATCTAGCTTTTCGTAAGTTGTATAAAATATAAGGAACACACACAGCTACACAGCAGCAGTACTCATACAGCTGATAAATCTCTATTTAAATATTTAATGTAAATTGTAATGTTTATCTAAAGTATAAAAGTCTTCTATGCGTGTGTATGAAAGTGAACTCCTCTTAAACGGCCGGATCGATTTACATGAATTTGTTAGTGTGTGTTCCAGTAGATTCGAGAATGGTTTAGATTCACAATTGAACCCAGCAGGTGGCGCTATAGTCGGGTTGCAGGACAACGTCTGCCAGGCCCGCTGACGAATATGTTGCGAATATGTTGACGTCTAATATCAAATAACAAGTCAATGTTAACAGTCACATTAATTATCATTATATTGTTGCAGGCGGAACGCGGAGAGTGGTACTTATGTTGCCGGACGGCAGCTTGACAATGACTGAACTTGACAAAGAGCAGTACGAATCAATTACGGAGGCCAGCAAAGCACAAGAATAATACTTTTTGACGAATCAGAAATGTGCAGAATCACGATAAGGAGTATAGCCTTATATTATAGATCTGTGTAGTCATATAGCGTCCTTTCACATGAAATGCTGAAGTCCTCTAAAAAAACCAACATCCTTTTTAGGTTTATTTAATTTTAAGCCCGTCACATACGTAGCTATAATATATATTAATATACTATTATAGCAAGCCACCACACACGGTAGTAATAATATAAAAATATATTTTGACCCTTATTAAGTCTGCGGTTATTGTTTGCTGCACGTTTTTGAAGCATATCAAAATATATATCAATATGTCTGGCTATATCTGTTCACATATTTTGGTGACGTAATAAAGATAATATATATTATAGCTATGTCTGTGACGGTCTTAGTGTGTGAACGCTAAATGTATATAGGCAGATTAAGTTGAATCATGAAATACAAATACCACGTGTTTACCACATAGAATGTGATTTGCGTTTCTGTTGTCAATTTGTTCATTCGTTTATATTTATTTTGCGGAAAAATATCAATGCATATAAAATATTATAATGTCATTGTGAATTATCATTGTAAACATTTTTAAATGGCATAGCATTGTGGTCATTATACTAATGTCACTCGCTTGTGTAGCCATTCGGGAGATATCTCAGCCCAAAACAAGACTGACTGCCACTAAACTGTACATATTATAACTACAGTACGTGACGCTCAGGAGTTTCTTGAAAAGAATATAATAAGTCTACTCCACGAGAGACATAATCAGCGGGGTTATGTTCTCAATTTTGACTAAACAAGTCGAAAGGTTTTATAATAAAATTTAGTCTTAGAAGTAGCTGTTTAGAAGGCTAATAGCATAATTATAGAAGTTCTTCCCTCTTGACATTATTTCCAAGAACATGTTTTTTTTTTAGTAAGTTTAGAAAATATTCAATTTATCATGAACTTTGAATTACAATAGCTGTAGATTCCTGTATAGTATATTATAATAGTTTATTTGTAGATGACTTCATGCCTTAGGCCTTACCACACTTTAAACTGGCATAACTATGTAGCATTTCAATTTAAATCTCCTTTTAAAAATAAAACTTTATCATATACTAGTATCTGAGTATCTGTTGCATACCTCTTGTAGCCATCCATACTCCAAAGCTTATCATAATTATGAAAATTATGAAAAACAATTTATTATTCTACACAAACATATTGGTTATTATTGGTGAAACATCTTATTTTAAAAGAGATAATATCGTTATCATTGTTCCAAGTGCAGCCAATATAACAATTTGTATACAAACCTTGTTAGTGAAGGTTTTTTTTTTGCTGTTAAAGAATTATTCACAAAATTCATAATAAATTCAAAATATTTAATGATTTATTGACTAGGTTTGGCACAAAAAGATACTTGAAAAAAGTACTAACTGTAAAATGCATAGTTTTAGCAGGCCACTTAAATCTCATCTTCTGCTGTGCAGTTAATATTTATGATAACGTAAGATGAAAGGAATTTCTAGATTTAACTATGGCATTTTATAAGAACTAGTTTCACTATGACATAGATAAAGTTTGAATTTTACTATTCAAGTAGCAGAATAAAAATGTATTTAGCAGATTTCTTATTAATATTTTCTGCCATTGAACATAAACATTTCCATGTATATATTTTATCAGTCGTAGCCAATTTTAACAAATTCATTGTAAATACCCACTACAGAAATTCTGTTTGTTTGCCCTACTTCACACTTTAGTCCGTGTGACTGACACGGGCTTGGCCACCATCAGGGATTTTAATTTTGATAACACAAAAAAATAGTCGCTAGTTAGTCGAAAGTCACCAAATTTGTCGGTCACTGGTTCAAAAGATATAAGGGTTTTTAAACTAAGGCATCCAGCGAAGATCTGTTTTGTTCCAAATTTAATCGCTAATTAGTCGCAATTTGTCGCCAAGTCACAGATATAATAGGGTCTTAGTTTAGAAGATATAATGATTTCAATTATTAAGGTATAGTCCAAGAGCTAGATCGAAGAGTTCACGACAATCTATACGATCTAGCTCTCTCATCCTTATATCTTTTGAACCAGTGACCGACAAATTCTGATATTTGGCGACAAATTTCGACTAAAAAGCGACAAATTTTTTGTGTTATCAAAATTAAAATCCCTGATGGTGGTCATGCCAGTGTCAGCCACACTTTCAATCCAATTGGCGATTGTTCACATGGGCGCTATTGTAACGCGCGTTACAACAGCGCCTGTATATTAACATGAGCGGCGTGTAAGAAGTTGGGTATTTATAGTTCTCTTTATTTTAATTTTGTATTATAATGATATAATTAAATAGTGCCTATTATAGTTTATCTTTTATTCTTACAACTAAAGAATTGCATGCAAAACCAAAACTAAAACTTTTATATCATTTAAATTAAGCAGGATCGATATTTTCCTTTCCTACCTCCGTGAAATCTGAAAACAAACAATGAAAAAGTTATACGGTTTCGAAATACAAAACTTATCAGTTGGACACCCTATCAAAAAATTGCCGTCCATGAGTCATGCAAAGAGTATATAATCACTACGTGTAGTGGGCCACGCTGAGGTGTCTTGCGTTCTCGTTCAGCGGGTAAATTAACAAATTTAGGGTTGCAACGATATATCGCGTTACCGATAATATCGATATGTTAAAATCATTGATATCGATATCGGAAAACCCAAAATATATGTTTGTTAAAACCATTGAAATTTTTTATATATTTTTTATTTTTATTTATTTTTTTACCTGCTATTACTATTACTATCTAAATCTAATCCATACTTCCATACTTTATATTATAAATGCGAAAGTAACTCTGTCTGTTACGCTTTCACGGTGAAACGGCTGAATCGATTTTGATGAAGATAGCTTGAACCCTGGGGTATGCATCCACGTTAACCGACATTCACGCGGACGAAGTCGCGGGCAAAAGCTAGTCAAATATAAATAACTATTGCATCAAAACTGCAAATCAAAAGGGAAATCAAAAGCAATTTTACAATCAAAGTTATTTGTTTTGTTACAAAGATAAATGAAAAAGTTTGTACACTGCGAAGATGGTATTCAACAAAACATGGGCGTATATTTTGTTCGATATTTGATGTTAGGTGTTAGAAAACACAAAACAGTGTCGCAGGAGACCCGCCATAAGTGAAACATGTTTGTCATGAAAAATATTTATGTGATTATCATCTTCGCTGTGTACTTACTTTTTTCATCTATCTTTGTAACAAAATAAAAACTTTGATTGTAAATTGCTTTTGATTTCCCAAATTTTTACAGACCTATAAAAATAGTGAAATTATCGATATTATCGATAAATATCGCGTTGGCATGGCCGATATATCGGAAATCGATATTTACCTGCCTTCGACATAAATATCGATATTCATATCGATATTTCAAAAAACTTTGCATCCCTATTAACAATACGTAACGAACGGGAGGTGAGCCGTTGGTATCCGTCAGAATGGCGGGTGTATTACTTCCAAATAAATCAAAAATCTTCTTATATATAAAATTCTCGTGTCACAATGTTCGTTCCCGTACTCCTCCGAAACGGCTTGACCGATTCTGATAAAATTTTGTGTACATATTGGGTAGGTCTGAGAATCGGCCAACATCTATTTTTCATCCCCCTAAATGTTAAGGGTTAGGGTAGGGTAGGTGTAGGTAAATAGGCAGGTAAGTAGGTAGATCGGGACAGGACAACGTCTGTCGGGTCAGCTAGTAAACTATATAAATGTATGAAAATGTACGTTTTTGTACTAAAATAAGTATAAATATACGTGTCTGTATGCGTAGCAAACATCATTTTAAAGTGAACAGTTTACAGTGCACACACCTACCCCTAACATTTAGGGGGATGAAAAATAGCCTATGACCTATTCTCAGACCTACTGAATATACACACAAAATTTCATGAGAATCGGTCTAGCCGTTTCGGAGGAGTAAGGTAACTAACATTGTGACACGAGAATTTTATATATTAGATAAAAAAAGATCAAAACTAAAGAATAGCATCTAACCACAAAAATTACATCTAACCTCAAAAATTCAAATAGCTTTATACTGCATATATAATGACAGAAGAAAATAATAATAAATATAGAAAAATCCCAAACAGTTATAACTATAGTAAATTGGATTGGATATTGACGTGACCGTCGGTAATACAGTGCAACGGTATTACAGTACTCAGGATTGGAACTTCATTACTGAACCGGTCCGGTAGATGGCGTTGAAGAAGCTAGATTTTGAGATTTTTTTGACAAACTATTTTTTAATTTTTCTTAAAAAAAAATTCTTAATAAAAAGTATCCAATGTTACTTCTAATACCTCCAAGAATATGTGTACAAAGTTTCATGATGATCGGTTGAGTAGTTTTCGCGTGAAAGCGTAACAAACAAACTTACATTCACATTTATATATTAGTAGGGATTGACGTACATTTCATTCGTAATGTCAAATTTTAAAATAGTTAATTGAATTATAATGCACCCGCCGACTTTATATCAGGATGGCGGCTCACTTTAAAATGATGTTTGCTACGCATACAGACACGTACATTTATACTTATTTTAGTACAAAAACGTACATTTTACGTACATTTATATATAGTTTATTTTTGATTTATTTGGAAGTCATACACCCGCCATTCTGACGGATACGCCCCGTTGGCGCGCCCCACGTTCTGGTGATGTTACCAACATTTTATGCTGAATTACACTAAATGTTACCAGAATAAAATCCATTGCCCTGTAATGATGGTCTAGTTCTTCGTAAAATCTGTCGTGACATTCTAACATTGCTTTCTGCAACTCCTTTGGTAATGCAAGTTCAGCATCTCGGGCCATTTCTCCAGGCATATGCGTTCGAAATCACCTCTTTCCTCTTTTTCCTTCAATCCGAATGTCTAAATCCTCTTTAATATTGTTGCGTAGCAAATAGCCCTTTCCACTATTTGCCACTATTTGATTGCGTTGACTTCGAAGAACATTTTTTAAAGGCTTTAATTTTTATCACACGCTTTTCCAACGATAGCCCAGATGTTTGTATATACTTTTCTGTCTGATGAACTTCTAGGATTTTACACCAAAAGGAAAGATAGCATAGAAAACTGAAGTCACAGAATTGATGCTGCTTCTCTTGTTTCGACGTTTTCTTTGGGGTGTTAATCGTGGTTTAAAAGCGTCGTGATGAGCACTTCATCTTGTCTCTGATAAATCATATAACGGACACCACTACATTTATATTTTCCACCGATGTGTGGATGATGAAAAGAACCGTGTAAACTTTTTCTACAGTTCTGAAAACATTAAACCTTGAAGTAACGCTCCCAAATGAGAACACTCGCTCTCAATAATTATATTCGAAAAAAGATATGAAAATAATATGGTTTCGATGCGTTTCAAAATATGATATTAGTAAGGAAGTTGACAAGCGTAGGTAGTTATTTATTGATATGTCTTAATAGAGCGAGATTTTGTGTGCATGCTTTGGCTGTTCAAGTAAGTTTTCGTTGTCACCCCTTGGTGCCTGGCACCCGGGGCGGACCGCCCCCTCCGCCCCCCCCCCCCTTACGCCGCCACTGTCCCGCGTACAGTGTTTTAATTTCTTCCTAGTGTGTGTTCTAGTTTTGTGATTATAAATTTGTAGTGTTTTATTTTCCTTTTAGTTTTGTGATTGTAAATATAGGTATATAATATTTTTCATTTAATTTAAAAAAATGAAATACGTAAATGAAATGGGAAGTATTCAATAAAAATGCATGTTATGTTTTTGATTAGAAGTTTAATAAAAAAACCACCCTTATTTTGAGACTGAAAGATATTTGCGCCACAGTCGCAGCCATTCAAGGCGTCTCAAAAAATATTTCCCTTTATTCTGCAATCCTTACAAACTTCAACACCTACTTCTTACTTAACCAAAATGCAAAACACAGCTTACAAAACCTCTAACTAGGTACCGACTACAAAATCTTACCTAAAAAGTAAATAATAATGTAAATCTTACTAAATAGGTAGATACAGAGTCCAGCACAAGCTGGAGCAACAATCTGTCATATTTCTTTGATAGATTTTCAATTTTATTACAAAAGCGTAAGATTCATATATTCAATTGGGAAAATTTGACAATTTTTAATGGCCTGATGTGCTGGCGTCTGTTGGCGTCCGTACCTATCATTTATCATTTTATAATGATATTTTGTTTAATTCAATAATATATGTAAGTACCTAGCTAGTACAGAGGCCAGCGCATCAAGCTACTACAATCTGTCAAATTTCTTTGATAGATTTTCAACTTCATTACAGAAGCATAAGGTTCATATTTAATTTGGAAAATTTGACAGTTAGGTATGGCTTGATGTGCTGGCGTCTGTACACAAGTAGGTAGATAGATAGCCTAGCCTAAGAAACTACCTAGGTAGGTACTTACCAGTTCGTTTTAACGCGAGCGTAGGTAGGTCGCTTTTTCACCCTATCCACTTATTTGTTTACTAGCAGTGCCCGCAGTTTCACCCGCGTTAATTTGAGAAATAAAACCGCCGAAATATATTTCATTACTTAGTAGGTCATACCAAACTGTAATTTTTTTCCAATTGAATATCAACCTTATTTTCTTGTGATAAAGTTGAAAATCTATCAAAGAAATTTGACACATCGGGGTAACTTGATGCGCTGGCGTCTGTACCTAAAATAGTTTCTTAAAGTAATGTACAAAAAAATAATGTAAGTGTATTTTCAACTTTATCACAAGAAAATAAGGTTGATATTCAATTGGAAAAAAATTACAGTTTGGTATGACTTAATGTGCTGGCGTCTGTACATCACGCAATAATCAGTAAGTGCGGTTCGCCAACGTTCGGGAATTCTGTGAGGTCAAACGTTGAGAACATTCAACGCTTGATTCCCGTTTACGAATCGGCAAATTTTGGGAATTCTGTGAGGTCAAACGTTGAGAACATTCAACAATTGATTTCCGTTCATGGTTTGTGAAAATTCGAGGATTTTGTGAGGCCATACGGTAAAAAGTGCTTGATTCCCGTTCACGGTTCACCAAAGTTCGGAAATTCCGTAAGGCCAAACAGTGGGACCGCTGAGCGCTTGATTCCCCGTTAACGATTAGCCAAAGTTCGGGAATTCTGTGAGGCCAAACGTTGAGAACATTCAACGCTTGATTCCCGTTCACGGTTCGCCAAAGTTCGGGAATTCTGTGAGGTCAAACGTTGAGAACATTCAACGCTTGATTCCCGTTAACGAATCGCCAAAATTTGGGAATTCTGTGAGGTTAAATGTTGAGAACATTGAACGCTTGATTCCCGTTCACGGTTAGCCAATGTTCGGGAATTCTGTGAGGTCAAACGTTGAGAACATTCAACGCTTGATTCCCGTTCATGGTTTACCAAAGCGGAAATTCCGTGAGGCCAAACAGTGGGACCGTTTAGCGCTTGATTCCCCGTTCACAGTTAGCCAAAGTTCGGGAATTTTGTGTGGCCAAACGCTGAAAACGTTGAACGCTTGATTCCCTAGCACGGTTTTGTTAATTGATTAGTTACCTACTCGTTGCCAACCTACGCATATTTTAATCCGTTGTTTCATTGCTGCCTGCTGCGTAATAGTCACAGACGTTTTGCTGTAGCAGACTCCAGAGAAAGCCGATGATGAATATTAATATTCTTTTTTATTAAAATAATTATGTTAGGTAATTTCAAAAATGGCAAGGTAAAAAAGCAAACAATAGAATTAGAGAAACAATACCCAATAGAAAATGACTACAAAATAAAATTAAGTAGGTACACCTTAAAACTATGATATCTCCTAAGATATTCATTGAAATCAAATGATGTCAAAGGCAATTTTGTTTAAAATTGAATGTTTGTGATGAATAACGTGTTTATTTGGATAAAAATTAATATCATGTTTATAAAACACCTTCGCAAATAATGTATTATTTTAGAACACAATTGATTACCATAAAAAAGGCTATAGTGAGTCAACCAAAGATAGACAAGGAGTCGCGGACTTTTTTTTAGAACTTTTAAAGAGGATCAACTCTGTCATACATGATTTTTGTGTAACTTGAACCGTTTATGCAGCGCACGCAACGTAGGTAAGCCAATGATATTCTAATAAACAGATATGTTATACACTCACAAAACAAACGAAAAAAGTGTTCCGCGCAGCAGCGGCTGCACACATTTACACTTTTCATTCATTTTACAATTCACTACAAGTCAAAATGTTGAAAAGGGATGGCTTGAAAAAACCAACAAGAAAAAAAGAGACAGTTAGTGTTGTCAATTGCGCGTGAATGTAAACGGGCATTATCCTGGCCACCAATCACTGCGTCTTGGCATCACAGACTAGCAAAATTTAACGAGACAGAAGGTACAAACCGCGAGTACATTTATACACGCGGTTTGTACCTATAACAACTAATAAACAGGACTAAATATATAATAGAATATATAATTATAATATTAAACAGAGTAGAAAATATTTATTTTGTAATAAAATTAATTTCTTTGTTTACGAACAAATGCGATCCATTCTTGAAGCCAGATCTCATTGGATACCTAACCTTAACGAAGAAAGGATAATAAATATCTGTTGTCATATTGTTTAATTTCTAATTAGGTATATAAATGATTGAATAAAACCAAATGATTAAATATTACAAGGTTAGAAAAAAGAAAAACAGAACTGTGGGTAAACAATGACTTTACTGCCTACGATATCGCATCTGTACTTTTATTCTATGTCCGGAGTGAACGCGTCCTTGTCTTACTCACGTGAAACAATGTACTTCCATTTCTTTCTTTTTTCTAACCTCCAAATATAAGAATATTAGGAAAATAAATGAAACATATTAACGAATCGATGTATATTGCGTAGTTACATGTGGTATGAGATCCCTTGTGCTTTATTAAATTGGATATCATAATTGGTACACTTTCTAAATACACAAAATAGCATTTTTTTATTTTTTTAGCTGCTTTAACAAAGCGTACCATTCGTCGCCATGCGTGACGCAGACTAAAGGCAATACGTCCTAATTAGGACGTTTTTGAATCTTCAAAATTGTGCGCTCATAACATATCTGTTTAATATAATATCATTGAGGTAAGCTCTCAAAATAGAAGCGTTTTACCTAAAATAAAACGATTATTATATACTTACCTTAGTAGAAGCTTATATGTATTGAGATAGGCGATGTCATTTCCCACTTTAGCAGTCCTCTCTTTCTACCCTGTGTAGTCGGTCTCTTTCGCACACCTCCCTCCACAGCAGGCGCGCGAGGTAACTGATGTTCCGAGTTTGGTCGTCATTGTGTCGAAATACCACCAGGCAGATATTAAAAGTAAGCTTCTACTAAGGTAAGTATATAATAATCGTTTTATTTTAGGTAAAACGCTTCTATTATACACTTGACCGTTAGTAGAAGCTTATATGTATTGAGACCTGTTTGTTATCGCCTGGTGATTTAAGGGAGGAATTCAAATGAACTACAATGAAAGTAGGTATACACAAAAAACAGGTAAAATAAAACACATTGTGTGAAGAAAGAGGCTTTCTTAATGAATCATAAAATATAAAACTGGTTCACATGAAAAACGAAAAAGGTAATATTATTATTATCAACAATTTTAATTTTAAATAACGACCAATCATTGTGTCTTATTATACAGTTATATGTACCTAATAGGTACTTCAATGAAGAAATCGTCTGGTGACAAAATCAACGGACCGGAACAAAAAGTGTAGAAATATCTGTGCTAGGATTACTGATACTTGAGAAAGTCATTATCTCTCGACGATAGAATTTTTGAAAAGTTTTTACTGATCTCCAATTTCCTTTCTCTAAAATATCATCCAGAGGGAAGTTGTCAATCCAACTTCTGGAAGCCACAGCCGAACGCACGCTTCCCGGCGTTGCAGATATACCTGCTGCCTTCAAAAGCGACTTAAACCAACCTGCAATGACCGTCCTGGAGGCAGGAGATGGTGGACCTCGTAAGGTTATAAATAAATTTGATGTTCCAGAGC
The DNA here is from genome assembly GCA_947361185.1 of Charanyca ferruginea. Lineage (NCBI taxonomy): Eukaryota > Metazoa > Arthropoda > Insecta > Lepidoptera > Noctuidae > Charanyca > Charanyca ferruginea. The sequence goes on from OX376070.1 coordinate 11,587,431, forward strand.
TCGTACGTCTTTCATTTAGATTAGTTATAGTTTTATTGACCCAATATACAGGATTTAAATTTTGATTTTTAGTATTAGCCATGAGACTCCACCCTGATTGTCTATAATCTCTACAGTCTGTTTTGGACCCAAATTGAGGCCACAAGGTAATTAAATCGCTCTTGATAATACATTGATCTTTGTCAACACCCAGAAGGGTCAAGTCGTGAATCCTGCGACCCGAACAAAGGCACAACAATGCTACAGTATGTCGAACAGTTTGAAAAGTATTTGTACTGTCTACCGAGTAATTACTCATAAAATTGGTTAGAATGTTAATGTCCCAGATAGGTGGTTTAGGAATAATTGGATTTTTTAAAGATATTGCTTTTAAAATATGTTTTACAAGAACATTTTCACCTAGTTTACCAGACAGTTCCGTGTTGCAGAGTGTGGAAACTACTGATTTGTGAAGGACGATTGTGTTATACGAGAAGTGAAATTTAATATATAGGTCGGCTAAAAATTGTGCTAAATGGGCTGCTTCAGGGTGCAATGGATTTATGTCATGCTGTTTTGTCCATGAGATCCAGCGATTCCAAGGTGCCTTGTAAGTTTTCCACGTCGAAGAACGCCATGAAGATTTAAGTAAAGCTACCTGAGTAGAATCCCATGTTTTTATTTTGTCTTCCCACCCCCACATTTCCATACTTCTAGAACCATGCTCTCGACGTTGGGGGGTGGTAATCCCGTCGATGTGTCGACTAGGGATCGTTTCAGATTCGTTAAGGTGAAGGGGGCTGCGATTGCCCGTGATTTCAGGTCCGCTCGCCAGAATACCTTCTCCCAACGTGGAACCACAATGAGGTACAGGCCTGTTGCTTGATTGAGGTGCATTAACACTCTGGGAATAAGAAATGGTGGCGGGAATATCCAGGCTAGGGGAAAATTCCATGTTGTGCTGAACGCATCGTGAATCATAGCTTCCTGATCGTTCAAGTCTAGGGTTGCATAATTTGCAACTATTCCTGCGGTCTTGGATGCGAATAGGTCTATCACGGGTGTTCCCATTCTTGCAAAAATCTTTTCTGTACAACTCGATGTCAAGTGCCACTCTGGGGACCGTTTGTGCCTGGATAAACAATCCGCGTGGTTGTTGAACTTCCCGGGTATGTAATGAATTTTGAATTGAATCTGATGATTGTCTAGGATCCCCAGAATTTTGTATGTTACCTTCATGAGCAGTTGGGATTTGGTCCCACCCTCGTTGCGGAGATAGGCTACCGCAGATCGGTTGTCCGATTGAATGAAAAGTGATCCTCCCGCCATTTTTGTCGCTTGTAACTCTAAGACTCTCAGAATGGCTAACAACTCCTTTACGTTGCCGTGTAGAGGTCGTTCCTCTGTGTTCCAAACACCTGACATAGTCTGGTTGTCGAGCTGTCCTCCCCATGCTATGTCTGAGTCGTCTGTGGTTAAGTAATGTGTCGGAGGCGGAATATGAAGCGGGGATGAGAGGTGGCAATGTTGAAGCCACCATTGCATCTCGTCTAGCATGGAGCGAGGTAGCACATATAGGTTTGGGGCTGAGTACTCTGGCAGGGAACTTAAGAACTTCAGAGTGGACCGGTGGTTCAACCTGCCTCGGGGAACCGCAAAGCTTGCGAAATTCAGTAAGCCGACTAGGCTTTGTAGTTCTTTTAGGGTCATTTTTCCGGTGTTCAGAGCATGTGTGACTTTTTTGATTATGGCAAATGACTTTTCCTCTGGTAGCTGTTTGTGATTTGTCCAAGGATGCCAAATAATTCCGAGATATTTTACAGACTTTTGTGGAAGTAGAACAGACTTTTCGTAATTCACTTGGAATCCAAGGATTTCTAGCGTTTCCAGCAGCAGATTCACATGCTGAACTAATTTCTTTGAGTCTTGATGTGCGAGAAGAAAATCGTCTAGGTACACTATTATTCTTAGACCTTTTTCTCGAAGAATTTGTGCAATCCAATTTGTAAGGCAAGCGAAAACCTTCGGGTCTGTACTTAGCCCGAACGGAAGGCATGTCATTTCTAGTACCTCGTCTCTGTACAGGAGACGTAGAAATCGCCTGTGTGACTCTGCTATCGGGAGATTGAAATATGCTTGGGAAAGATCGCGCGAACCTTAGGTTGAGAACAGGTCGGTATGATCCATCGCTTTTTGGTACTAAGAACAGGGAAGACACAAAGCTTGGAGTGAGAGGGGCCACTTTCAACACGCCTTGTTGTTTCATTTGACGAATGAGTAAAGACATTTCCTCTGACTCTAAAGTGCGATGGCGATCGCCTTTTGGGTCCGGTGTTATCAAGGGAGGTCTTTGCAGAAAAGGTATGCGATACCCTGTTATTATCCTCAGTATAAAAGATGGGGCTCCCATTTTCCTCCACTGGCTGACAAAATATGCTAACTGACCGGCCAGGAAAGGTTGTGAGTCATTGTTTTTGTCTTTTGTTGCCTCTGTAGCCAGAGGGAGACGAGCGGCGTCTTTTGACCTCTTTGAGAGTGTCGCGATCCTCGAGATCGAAAATTATTATTATTATTAGAATTTCTATAGTTACTTCCAGTACCAGTGCGTTCAGGACCAGTATTGTTTTGGGTTTTGTAATTATAACCTTGATAGTTACCCTGCGAGGGTTGATTATGAGAGCAATGCATATTGTTTGATGCATCACAGAAATAGTTTTGATGACCGTTACCATGCGATGGCCCAGTATTACGTACGTGCCCCTGCGAGGGGAAACGTATAGCAGCATTATTGGGTTTTGCTCGCGAAGCGTTCCCGCTGCTAGGCCTGTTCACTGGCCAGAACGCCTTTCTTATACCACCTGCTTTTTCTAGGGCCGATGTGAGAGCTTCCGAATTAAAAAGATGTGTATTTGAAGGAGGGATTTTATTAATAACCGTTTTTACCAAAGGGTCTCTAATGTACTTAAGTATACCGTCCCTTCGCATTTCTATAGTCTCTGCTCTGTGGCCGCAAGCCATTTGTAAAAGGTCTTGAGAAACTTTCTGAAGTTCTCCTTTTAGAAAAATCTCATCTATTTTATCTTTTAAATCAGTGAGAACAGCATCTGGTCTTTGAGACCATGCAATTAAGCTACGTAAACTATTTATTAGAACCTCTTTTTGCTTCAAAATGCCGAATGTAATAGCTGCGTACGATTTATCGGAATAAGCCAGGTGGCGTACCTATATTATCATACGCCTTTACCTCCTCGTTTGATTCCATTTCCGTGAATCCCGGTGAATGGTTATATAGTTTTTGTGTTTCTGCGTACCTAATATCGGTCCACGTGTTTTTTCCAAAAAGCTGAACTTGGTCTAACATGTTTAAGAAATTCACCGGAGTTTTCGGAACCGCAGGATCTTTTACTTTCGTTTCGATATCAAAAGATAATTCCGATACGGCCGCCAGATTTTCATAATTCTGTATTGGTGACGCCTGCGAGGCGCAATATTCGTTATACAGCTCGTTATCTACATCTTGGCTTACGATGGATACATTGTCACTATTACAATTATAATTAGGAGGGTATTCGTAACTTTGAACCGCCTTTTGTAACTTATCTACATCTTTCGATAATTTTTCAATAAGATGACGATTGTGCCTTCGATTTTTATAGTGGCGCCGTCGACGGCGCTTGGTATTCCTATTTTTAGAATCTTGATTTGAGGAACTAGTAGATGATGTGGAGCTACTACTACTATTACTGCTAGATGAGGATGGTGATCGCTGACCCCGTAAACGCGATTTACCTTCCTGCGGTTTGGTACCAGATTTACTAGCGGTGACTGGTATGGTTTGGTCATCGGACCCCATGTTTAATCCTCCTGAGTTCCTCAATTACCTTAAAAGATAATATACAATCTAAAACACGATCTCTAAAAGAGATTTATAATGAAGAAAATTTGAGGGTAGAAAATTATCAAGAAAAAATATTTCTCTAATCAATAACTTTAGAGAACGAACGATAACATCGTTTTATAAAATTATAAAAGCACTTATGCACTTACCTGATATTTTTTCTTGGGAACCACTGAATTTAATAAAGAGACTAAATTATTAGTCTAGAACAGGTGAACCTAGATTTTACACTGAAGTGGACTGCTCGGGAAATACAACGCCAATGACGACCAAACTCGGAACATCAGTTACCTCGCGCGCCTGCTGTGGAGGGAGGTGTGCGAAAGAGACAGACTACACAGGGTAGAAAGAGAGGACTGCTAAAGTGGGAAATGACATCGCCTATCTCAATACATAAGCTTCTACTAACGGTCAAGTGTATAATGAAATATTTTATCCCGTTTTTGTAACATTTTTCATTGTTGCCCCGCTCCTATTGATCGTAACGTGATGATATATAGCCTATAGCCTTCCTCGATAAATGGTCAATCCAACACAAAAAGAATTTTGCAATTCGAACCAGTAGTTTCTGAGATTAGCGCGTTCAACCAAACAAACAAACAAACTCTTCAGCTTTATAATATTAGTATAGATTAATCCAGGTAGGTACCTACTTTACTCGGTAGAAAAAGGGTATTTCCCTTTTTCTACCTCACCTTTTAAAAAAAGAAACAAATTACGTACTATAATAGGTATATATTTTTTTAATAGTCTAGTAAGTAGGTACCTATAGTCTAGAAGTCTTTTTTTATAGTCTATTCGGTTTCAAGAACATAGTCTCTCGGAGTTTCCAGGAACTTAATTAAAAAAATATTATCTCTGGCTGCGTTATTGACGAATTCAAGCAACCAAATATAACAATAATATTCGCCACTGCGGCGCGGCGCATTCGAGACTGTCGGTGTACTAATTTCCCTACTAACTTAAAAAAGTGTAGGTACGACTCGCGTTCCTACCGTTTGTATGAAGATAGAATACTATATACATAGATATCTTTACTGTGGTACGGGTTCGCGAGTCTTGCGGATTAATCAAATAGTGTTAAATTTTCCGCGATGCAAAACAAAAAATACGGATATTTCGATCGCGTGTAATCTCAGAAATGAAGTTATCTCATACAATGTTCGAGCAGGGTAGGTAACCATAATTTCGATTTGATTTGGGAATACCTCTAACTGGAAACTAGCAATTAGGTATATTGGAAATCATCTACATTTCATTATTTACCTAGTACCTACATTATGTTTATTCATCACAGCTTGCAAATTCGACAAAAAATCAAGAAATAAAATAAAATTATTTTAAAACTCTACAAAACCATTTCGAAGAAAATGAAAAATCAATAATTATTTACAAAAATCAGCAATTGAAATAACACGAATAATAATTCTGGTTACACCTCTAAAAAATCATAGGTGAGATAGAGAGAAAATGGAAGCACACAGGTTTTTTTTGTTTTAAAATTAACTATCGTTGTAGTCGTAGCAAAGCACCCTAGCATTTCTTGTAAAATGATATTTGTAGTGACCAGACAGTTCCAAGGATTAGACGAATATAATTATATTCAATAACACCTAACAATTTATAAATATTTTATAATCAATCTATAATATTTTGAGGCAGACCTCAAAACATTGATGTTGTTACATGACAACCTGCGTGTGCTATTTAAATCAAATGTACTATCTTTGAGTCTTAAGTTGTTAATTGTGAAAATGTTTAATAGACCCTCAGATTGTAAAACAATAGTCAGATAGACGGAACGGAACAAACATGGGAAGCACGGTTTTTTGACAGGGGTGCGTGACAGCACTCTAAACAGTGTTGCCACCTTGGATTTTATTAAGGCGCTAGATCAAGAGTAAAATGTCGCCAGATTTTCAGAAATTCGGATTATAAGAAACCACCAAATTCCGCAAAATTTATTGTATTTGAATATCAGACTAAAAAACGAACGAATATGTTTGAGATGCTTAAAAATAGTTGTATCCGGCGGTAGTTATTCGTAATAATAATTATACAATTTTACGTATTTATAAAATGTTGTGCATTTTTACCAAAGTGCAATAAAGAGTTTTACTAGGTAACTTACAACAATTTACAAAATATAAACATTATATTCGATATAACTTGATAAAATGTTTAGGATTCTACAGGAAGTGAAATAAAACCACATAAATGTGTGTGTTTTTTGATTCAGCATGTCTTCTCAAGTCTACTAATTTTGCTAATAATTCTACTTTACAAAATGAGCAAAACACCTTCGTATCATTGGTTTGGAATTCATCTAGTGATTCTCACTCTTTTCTATACTTTTGTGTGTAATTCTTTTTCTTGTGTGGAACTTCCATAATTAGATATTATTTACAGCTTCTAGAGTTCACACAGTTCACAGAGTGTTGAAAAACACGACTCTATCAAATTTTAAGACTTTTTAACAACACGAACCAAATTCCGAACATAGAATGAGAGATAAAAAGAAAATTAAATAATAAAACACTACATTTCTCTCCATTTCCATAAAAAATTTTTTTTGCCCGATTCCATATTGAAAAACCGCTAAAAACCACTAAAAAAAATAAAAAAAATAATGATAAAATGCTAAATTATGAAAAAATAGCACTAGAAGCCTTGAAAAAGCACCAGTTCTGGTGGGAAAACCACCAAAGTGGCAACACTGACTCTAAATTTCTAAAAACACGTTGCCTCTGTCTACGCGTTTACGGTTGCCAGGATAATGACAAAATTTCCCATAATATTTCATTATGTATATTAATTTTGTGTCGCAGAAAAATGCAGACAAGATGTTATACATACATTGTCGAGTCAGATTGTATTAATTGAATGCAGGTACTTTAGGAATTTATTAATCTCAGATAATAAAACAGAAGATGTTGATTAAAAATGGTGGAACAATATCGGAACAGGATAAAAGACAATGGGCGAATTTGGTCCAAATGTCCACCACAAACGAGACCTATGTAACTAAACAGTCCACTAAATTTAGAGTAACTTGAAAGTTACTCTAAATTTAGTGGACTGTTTAGTTACATAGGTTTCGTAATGAATTACGAAAAAAAAAAAATAAGCTGTCAGTAAAAAGTTATAACAAAACAAAAAATATTTTAACACAGATTTTCTATTCGTCACCGTCAGCACCACCCGACCATCGCTTTGAGCGATAGCATGTTTTTTTGTCTCTTTTTCACGAAAACAATGAGCGCCTCGTGGTGAGAAGCTGTGATGAAATATACTGGCACTTGACCACCAAACAGTGCCCATGACTTTTTTAGGGGTAAGTGCATATTGTTGAACAAATGACCACACATAGGTATGATAATATACTGAACACATGGCTATAAGGGTACGAAAGAGCGAAGACTAATATAAATACTTGAGGCGAACAAGAATGGGCAAATCACATTTTGCCGCTGGGTCGTTGAAATCGTAAACGACCGCTTCAAACTAGACTTTTAGCTGTTTCGGCAAGATTTTTTATCGAGCTAATGAAATATTATGAGTAATTTTGACATTATCCTGGCAACCGTAAACGCACAAAGAGGCAACGTGTTTTTACAGTGCTGTCACGCACACCTGTCTAATACCATACTTCTCATGTTTATTCCGTTCTATCTATCTGCCTATTGTTTTTTATTCAAGACAACTAATAACAAGTAACAACTAGAGTTGCCCAACTATCGATAGATGACCTCGAATACTAGTGACAATATCGATAATGCTATCGATGGTATCGATAATGCTATCGATGTTTTCGATATGACAAATTAACTAATAGTAGTACTATCAAGTATTCTGTGCTAATACTATTGATAGGAAGCAATGGTGTCGATAGGATCGATACTATTACATTGTAATACTATCGATATTATCGACAGTGTAGTTGTAATAAATAATAAAAACTGTCAATACTATTGATATTTTGTAAAACTATCGATAGTATTACACTATGTAATTGTATGTAGCTATGTAATTGAATATTGGAAGGCAATACTATCGCCGTTTATTAAACTATCGATAGTGTCGATACTATCAATACTATCGATACTGTTTTTGTAATACCATTGCCCTGTTTCATACTATCGATGGTATCGAAACTATCGATAGAGTATCGATAGTTTAGCGACTATTGAATATTGATAGGCAACCATCATATCAAACCAACACTAGTAACAACAGACGTCAGACGTGACGTAAAGAAAAGAATTTACAGTAGATTTAAAGTAGATTATAGTACCATTTTTAATAGAGTACCATAATTAATCAATGAGTCGAATGAATAAGTTGGTATTGAGAATAAAATAATTAGAAATACCTTTGAAGTGAAATTTATAGTAAAATTGTTTTATTAGTAGAATATTTCTGTAAAGCTGGTGGAATGGACTGACAACGGCATTGTATTCATCTACATAGCAGCTATCCTCACGCTCTTTCGCGTTTATAAATTACACAAATTCCTTATATATAAATTTTCTGCAGAAATCACTAGGTATGGAAAAAGTTGGTTGTACCTTTTACTTTGAAGATCCAAGTACAAACCGCAGAAAACTTTTTGAGGAAGCTTTATGTCATGCTAAAAATGGAAAAGTTTTATATATATTATCAGAAGAATTAAATGAACTGCCCGAATTGTCTCAAGATTTAACTTCAATAAACAAGCATTACATGAAAATGATTACATTTATGTATGTTACGAGTTTGGATTCATTAATAGAAAGTATTTCAGCATTACAGGATTGGCAAAGTGTTCCTTCAACAATAATCTTAGATGATTTAAGTGCATACTGTAATAAAAATAATTTACAAAATGCATGTGGTGTTGTTGCTCTACTCCGAGATTCTTCAAGGTGTTGTTCTAAATTATTACAAGTAACATGCAGACTATTTATATCAGTGCCTAGAATGATTGTAGGTGAAGACTATTGTAACATTATAAAGGAATTTTATTGTGAATTAAGTCACATGTTGTAATTACATGTTTTGACAACACTATCATTGATATTGCCCAGTATTTTACTATTAATTTAAAAACCTACCTAACCTAACACCTTACCCATTTCCTGATTACATTACATTCTTGATTGTTATGTTATGGAATATCTTCCATGGCAGAGGTTTAATAATATGAATGAGTGAGATTAAACTAGTGTTATAAAAGAGATTAATAATACAGTAACCTGGTCTCAAGATCTTTATTTACAAGGGAATAATGTTTTACATAAATACACAGGAATGAATTGTATGGATAGTAGTAAAATGAAAACATTGCATCACCTAAATTTCAATACAATATACAGTAAAAAGAAAACGAAAATAGCGAAGAGAAATAAGTAAAATATATAGTAGTTATGGTTTCCTTTGCCCAATCTTAGAACACGGCCCATAGTCTTGCCAAGGAAACCCGAACTTCTGTCAGCATCGTCATCAAGACCACGTAGCATTTTCTCCTGATAGCGTACTTCGTTTCCCAACTCAATAGATATGTCTTTCAGAGAAGATATTTTCCCACTGAGCTCTTCTGCCATTCGGTTGTTGTCAAATTCTAGTGCATCTTCTGTTGCCACTCTTGGCACGGGCTGATACTGATAACCCGGGTCCCGCGCTCGACGCATACTGTTTCGTCCCGCCGTTTTGATTAATATTTTAAAATAAACTTAACAAACAAAGCAATAACACTACACACAATAAATAGTCAACAGTGTATTCTGACTTTGTTCTGTCTTCTTCGCTTACGGCTCAATTCATACAGATATTACTGACGCTTGCTTTATTGATGATGATGATATCAAGTATAAAAGTTTCCTTTCTAAAATCGAGCGAGAATGAAACTATTACAATTATAAAACAAGTCTTGTAATTTGTATTAGACTGGCTAGGCTAGGTTGGCACGATTCGTCGATTCTCACGATTGACAGTTGGCAATTAAATGACAGTGAGTAAGTGACTGACAGTTGACAAATCATCACTTTGAACGTCACTCTGCGTTTCTGAACGATAGATCATAGACCGCCAGGCGCCAGCCACGTCAATAAAGCAAAAACGTGCTCTCTGCGACAAGCTACTAATTTATCCTGTAATAATACTGTAATACCTACAAAATAGTAGTGAGTTCGGAATTATATCGATAAAGCACATGTAAAACTATGTTTGTAATACAAGTTACTATATCAGAAATCCCGCTTTGTCCTTTACAATAATTATGATTTAACAATAGGTAGGTAATTAATGTCTGCTACAGCTGTCTTGTACACACGCAACGATATATCGTAGCGATTTCAGACTGTGCAGATAAATCAGTACGTTCCTATTGTCTCGACACGCCATGACCAAGCCACGACGCTACCGATGTCGGCGTCGGTCGTCATTTCTCATTTTCTCCGCAGAGTATAATAACTATAAAGAAAGAAGTTCACGCAAGAAACATGTCATCCACCACGGAAGATGATGTCGCACTCATGAAGATATAGGTATAAATGGAGCCAATAGTCTCAATGCTAGGGAATGACAAAGCAGACGGGCGAATGACAGCTCACTTTACGTAGGTGTTTACCGAGGGAGAGTGTAACAGAATAGACATAATGCAGTGCTATTCTGTTACAATCTACCTCAGTAAACACCTAGGTGAAGTGAGCTGTCATCCGTCCCGATGCTAGGGATTGACAAAGCAGACGGACGGATGACAGGTCATGTAGATACAGCTTCATGGTGAACACTTAGGTGATGTGAGCTGTCATCTGACCCGATGCTAGGGATTTACAAAGCACTATAATCGGCATACCAACTTATGAAATGAGTTGAAATTCGCTCCGAAAGATTGGAATAATTATTTGAGGATGAGTGAGGAGGCATACTCAAACCTTTAGTCACAGTAAAGATATCTAGTCCTCATGAAGCCTTCTTATTGAGCTCTTTTAGGTAGGTAGTTCTAAGATTATTATTTTTCTTAACCACTAAATTCCTGTCGGCATTTGGATCGATACCTTTGCATTTTTCGATTAGCCTGTTGTAAGCGGCATTTTTTTTCATCGCGATCATGGTAATCCTTGAGTCGTATTACGTCTTTCTACTGTCTTCCGACATGTTGCAACGAGAGCGTTCCGCGCGTGCGCACACAAGCTGCTTCGTGAAGAACTGGCGTGCCGAAATGAGCGATCGCCATCCACAATCCACACTCGACGATAAAACTGTGCAAACGCAATCGACTACGATTTATGTAATATGAATTGCAACTACCACCGATGAACGATATTCTGCAACTATTTATCATACACACGATCGATAAATATGCGCAAATCGGGTTGCACATATTAATCGCTACGATATATCGTTACAAGTGTAGCAGGCATAACGCCAAGAAGTTTAGATGGTCAGCGATCGGGATAGATACATGTCAGAAAGCAGGGGCCAAATTGAAAGGCCTCTTCTTCGCAGAGACAAGACACGCCTAAACCCCAATCGGAGACTGCTTTGAGAGAGAGAAGAATTTTAATACGTAGTATCTCTAAGTAATCTGTGGTCATCCACAGATTACTTAGAGATACTACGTATTCGACCATGGACTCTCTGATTGTCTTTCTACAATCGTGTTATCGTGCTGTCATGTGCGTACCCAAAGCTACCCAGTTTCAGCAGATCGTTGATATGCAGCCAAAAAAAGGTTGCAGTGATTACAGAGGCCTGGGACTGATTACGGGGTCCCTCCCCGGCATTTATAGCCATTTGATCAGACGTGCAGCCAGCAACGATTACTCGTATTGAACGATCTCTCAGGATATCAGATATCGAGATACCTTCTTTTTGCATAATGTTCTTTTTCCTAATATACTTTGGCATAACAAGTTTTGGCAAAATTTGTTTTGCCATAAAAATACTTTGCTACATTCTTTTTTTGGCATACAGTTTATGTTGGCATTATTATCTTGGAGGCTAATTTGTTTTGGCATAAAATTTCGCATAATGTTACTGTGCAGATCAATTGTGCCACGCTTAAGTATTATCTTAAAATTAATCATGGCAGGATTTGTAAAAAAAAAATTAAGATGTTCAGAGAAGTTGAAATTCTCTAATTCTTATATTCTTGGGCACCTAAATAGTATCTTCAGGCATTTACAATATTTTTAAATCCCCGCATAAAAAAAAGTGAAAAGTTTAAAGAATAGCTCATTATTTCAGAACGAAACGGAGCTGACAGTAACAGTGATACTGACAGACGCCGTTTCGCAGTTCTTACACTCAAAATTGCATTGTTCTATCTATGGGAAATAATATCACAAATAATGATTATTTTTTTCCACACACTTGTCACATCACTTGTCTGCCAATTTTATAGATCCCTTAACGTCGTTTGTCACTCTATTTTTCTTATAAACACAAAATGGGCATCGAGATGAAACGAAAAAGTGTTATTTTCATTTCGTAATAATTTAATTATGCGGGGTTTTAAAAATATGCTAAGTATATCAATCTACTCCTGGTAATCACACACACACACACATCACACATTCACACACACACACATTCACACACACACACACACACACACACACACATTCACACACACACACACACACACACACACACACACACACACACACACACACACACACACACATTCATTCACATTGGAAAATATTTGAAACCCTCTAAATTATTATTTTTTTCATATACCGGCTGACTTTGTTTACCGTCTGGACAAAAACAGGGTAGAATAAGGTGAATGGAGTAGAAGCCTATGGCACAGAAATCTCAATATATTTTTTCAAAAATCAAAAATTATATTAACATATCAATAAATACTATCCCTTATTTGAAGTAAACTTTTCATAATAAAACCATAAACAACCAAATAAAAAAATTAAACAAATAAATCGACAAATAAAGTAAAAACTCTACTTATAGTCACCCTACTCGACGCGCGGATATTATCAATGAATTCGTAGCGACCAATGATATTCTAATAAACAGATATGTTATACACTCACAAAACAACCGAAAAAAGTGTTCCGCGCAGCAACGGCAGCACACATACACACTTTTCATTCATTTTACAATTCACTACAAGTCAAAATGTTGAAAAGGGATGGCTTGAAAAAACCAACAAGAAAAAAAGAAACAGTTAGTGTTGTCAATTGCGCGTGAATGTAAACGGACATTATCATGGCCACCAATCACCGCGTCTTGGCATCACAGACTAACAAATTTAACGAGACAGAAGGTACAAACCGCAAGTACATTTAGACACGCGGTTTGTACCTATAACAACTAATAAACAGGACTATAGGTATGATAGAGCATATTATATAATAATTTATAGAGTAGAAAATATTTATTTTGTAATAAAATTCATTTCTTTGTTTACGAACAAATGCGATCGATTCTTGACGCCAGATCTCATTGGATAACCTTAACGAGAAAAGGATAACAAATATCTGTTGTCACACTGTTTAATTTCTAATTAAGTATTTAAATGATTAAATAAAACAAAATGACTAAATATTACAAGGTTAGAAAAAAGAAAAACAGAACTGTGGGTAAACAATGACTTTACTGCCTACGATATCGCATCTGTACTTTTATTCTATGTCCGGAGTGAACGCGTCCTTGTCTTACTCACGTGAAAAAATGTAGTTCCATTTCTTTCTTTTTTCTAACCTCCAAATATACGAATATTAGGAAAATAATTGAAATATATAAATAAATCGATGTTTCTTGCGTAGTTACATGTGGTATGAGATCCCTTGTGTTTTGTTAAATTTGGTATCATAATTGGTACACTTTCCAAATACCCAAAATAGCTTTTCTTTATTTTTTTAGCGGCTGTATCAAAGCGTATCACTTGTCGCCATGCGTGACGCAGACTAAAGGCAATACGTCCCAATTAGGACGTTTTTGAATCTTCAAAATTGGGCGCTCATAACATATCTGTTTAATATAATATCATTGGTAGCGACATTCAATCCTTTTATTGAAGCCGGCCGATAGGCATTAACGGAACTTCTTCCTCTTTCATTAATTATATCCTTTCGCAGACGCACACTTGTCTACGTGTCACGTGTCACCGCAGGCGCATCCCACACACACGCGCCCTTAGATCTTAGTACCGCGTCCGGGTCCCTACTCCTTTACCTGTCACCTGCGATTAGTCATAGCGTGACGTCGATCGCTGTTTTATACGTTTCCGCGAGTGCAACGCCCGCCCAGTTATTGTTTCATAATGACGTACGAATACTCCAACGTGGAGTACCTTGACATGATAAGGTTCTAATTCTTGTCTGGTTAATAGAGCGAGGCAAATGTACGCCTACGAGAAACACCTACAATCCCTTAGACGGAATGGTGTCCCTGCTCCCCGGAATCCCAGCACAGATTTGATACTCCGCACTTATCAGCAGCTACTTGACCATGGCATTCCTCTGGGCTCTGTGCTTTCTGCAGGACATGTATTTCCAGCACGGGTGTCCAGCTTACTATGAGCGATGTGTGCGCGCGTACTTGGATAGCCAATTCGGTGATAAGTGGATAGGTCGTCGTGGACCTGCGAACTGGCCGGCGAGATCACCAGACCTAACTCTATTAGACTTTTATTTGTGGGCCGAACTAAAACGCGTAGTGTACACCGAAGAAGTCCGTAGTGTAAATGAGTAGAAACAGCGAGTAGGTACCTAATAGGCGCTTTTAATGTTCTAAAAAAAAATTTAAAAAAACCCCCAACGCAAAACATAAAAGCGATTATGTAAAAAGTCAAAAATAATACCTTTTGTTGAGCCATCAAATGTTTGTTCGTTGAAATGGCGCTATAATGTCGCGCCGGGGTTCCGCTTAAGTAAGTCAGTCCCTTAATTTCATTGTTGCTAATTTAGTTGTTAATCTTGTTGCAATTCTAGTTACCATCAGTTCGCTAATTTAGCTATTTAGTTATTGCTTTAAACTTAGCGGTACCCCGCCGCGACATTATAGCGCCATTTCAACGAACAAACATTTGATGGCTCAACAAAAGGTATTATTTTTGACTTTTTACATAATCGCTTTTATGTTTTGCGTTGGGGGTTTTTTTTAATTTTTAATTTAATTTTTATTTTAAATTTTTTTAAACGTAATTTAGTTTGGTTTTGTATACCTAAGAGTTTACAAAAATAATTTACAAGTTTTTATTTTTCATTTCAGTCACCTATAATAATATGTTTGAAAGCAAAGTAAACATCCGGTATGCGTCTAAGATCCCTACCGCAGCTAACAAAAGAGCTGATAACTTTAAAACTGCTGAACCGATTTTGATGAAACATGTCTAAGAACCGTCGCCAGAGAATCTGCTTTCAAATAAAAAAAACCGCATTCAAATCCGTTCACCCGTTAAAGAGCTACAGTGCCACAGACAGACAAACAGACACACAGACACACAGACACACAGACACGTCAAACTTATAACACCCCTCTTTTTCGTCGGGGGTTAAAAAGTGACAAACACGTTTAGAAGTCTTACTAACAATTTTCAAAAATGTGCTACCTACCTAGTTTTGTGTTTAGAAAGAAACGGTGGACGCTTCGAACAATTATTGCGATATCGCTAAAAACGTTGGTAAGTGAGTACCTACTTATCTTTATTTCAAATAATAATAATTTTGTGTAATCTTGTAACTATCCAGTTAATTTTTTTAACTAACAAACTATGAAATGCCATGGGAACATATTCTTATTGCTATGGTGTTGACGAGTGTGCGTTACCCCAGCAAAATAATGTCGAAAATAGTAATTTAAATGTTACAGGCAATTAGACGTCCAGCTTCTGTAATTGTTGCGCACATTTTTAAATTTGTTGCACATATAGATTTTGAGTTATTCCACAAAAACATTTCCTGCTGGGGTAACGTTACCGCAGCCAGACATTTTCTTTTATAATGGGAATATTGAAATAAATATTAGCCATATAATTAGTAGTCTAGACGAGGTAAATGTTGCAACTTATTTTGTATTTGTTCTTCCTTCGACTGCGATGTTATCCAAGATTTTGCTGGAGTAACGTTTGTGGTTTTGCTGGATCTCTGAAACGGATAAGCAGATTCTTATCATCTTTTTTACATGACTTCTTAAGAATTAGTTTGAATTAGTTGGGTAATAAAAAAACAAAATTAATGCACCATTCAAAGGTTAATTAATTAAATATAAAAACACTTCAATAGGTCCTAACACTTTGAATAAGAGCTCGAAAGACTTACTTTAAACGTTGTTTTGTAGCTTGTATCTGTCTCCAAATGTATGTGAAGTTTCATTAGTATCCTGTTAGTAATAAACAAATTATGATGAAATTCAGTTCTCCACTTTGACGGTCATAATGCGCGCTTAGTTATTTGGCCTCCGATAACCCTGTATGTGAATATATAAACTAAATGATATATCAATAATTAGTTACTTAGTTCAGTTATATTCCCGTAAAATTTCAGCGTAGTACATACAATAATTAACGAGATAATAAAATAAAAGCCATTAGGAAGCGCAACACCGTGATAACCCGACTATATTAAGGTGGTTACAAAAAAGCGACCGCGCAGTACATTATGCTACCTTCTAAAATGTTTAGTATAATATACCTTACAAGTTCGGTACAGACGCGTACACTGTTCAATATTCGATGTGATTTTGAAATAATTTAAGTCATTTTTAGAATACAACTATCCGTATTTAGCTAGGAAAATCTATTGTGATATTTGAAATTAGACTATAAAACAGTGGGGCTTACTGTAAGCACTTTATTACTTACATTGTGATGTTATATTATATTACCATCACTTTGTGATTTTTAAACGATATATGTAAGTATTAGTAGGCATAATGTGAACTTAAAACATTTATTCTATATCTGTTATTTTCTGCGATGGTTTTAAATCTTAATTTATATTATAAAAGTGAAGATTTGTATTACTAAAGACAAAGTGTAAAGTAAAATTTAAAAAGTAATGGAAAATGCCATAAGAACTGTATTGCTACCTGTGATTGTTTTAAAGTTTTATCAATATTTTGAAAGTTTTATTGAAATGATTATTTTACCTGTAAATAAAATTTAATAACACAAATTCAAAACACTTGTGTACACATCCGTACTAAACTTGTAAACCTATCCTACATATTTAAGAAGGTAGCATAATGTACTGCGCGGTCGCTTTTTTGTAACCACCTTAATATGGTCGGGTTATCACGGTGTTGCGCTTCCTAATGGCTTTTATTTTATTATCTCGTTAATTATTGTATGTACTGCGCTGAACTTTTACAGGAATATAACTGAACTAAGTAACTAATTATTGATATATCATTTAGTTTATATATTCACATACAGGGTTATCGGAGGCCAAATAACTAAGCGCGCATTATGACCGTCAAAGTGGAGAACTGAATTTCATCATAATTTGTTTATTACTAACAGAATACTAATGAAACTTCATATACATTTGAAGACAGATACAAGCTACAAAACAACGTTTAAAGTAAGTCTTTCGAGCTCTTATTCAAAGTGTTAGGACCTATTGAAGTGTTTTTATATTTAATTAAATAACCTTTGAATGGTGCATTAATTTTGTTTTTTTATTACCTAACTAATTCAAACTAATTCTTAAGAAATCATGTAAAAAAGATGATAAGAATCTGCTTATCCGTTTCAGAGATCCAGCAAAAGCACAAACGTTACTCCAGCAAAATCTTGAATAACATCGCAGTCGAAGGAAGAACAAATACAAAATAAGTTGCAACATTTACCTCGTCTAGACTACTAATTATATGGCTAATATTTATTTCAATATTCCCATTATAAAAGAAAATGTCTGGCTGCGGTAACGTTACCCCAGCAGGAAATGTTTTTGTGGAATAACTCAAAATCTATATGTGCAACAAATTTAAAAATGTGCGCAACAATTACAGACGCTGGACGTCTAATTGCCTGTAACATTTAAATTACTATTTTCGACATTATTTTGCTGGGGTAACGCACACTGTTGACGACAGCGGTACTTCTGTAGGGACTGTAGGTATAAGTAAGCCCTTTGTTATACTTATCTTTAAAACAAAATAATCCTAACGGGGCATTATACATAAATAGGTGTCGGTCGACGTTTACAATAACAAATCTCAACACGAGTACCTACATACCTACACAAACAGTTAGACCTACCTACAGAAATACCTATCTGTTCGAAAATCATTCCATGCGGGAATCGGACCCACGGTACTCCGCGCAGCAGCCAATCGCTCAATCTCTTCACCAAACGAGTCGTCTATTCTTGCCGTATTTTTAGGCAATTCGCTCAGTCCACTAAGCATCTGTTGTATCAATAGTTTTAGATAAAAATAATAATTACTACTTATTGGAACGAAGTTCCTTATCGCGCGTTGTGAAAGGGGGCTAGTTAATTTTTCATTACTCATGAAGTTAAAACTTTCGAAAAACAGATAAACGTGTGTGTTTAGTGATTGTTTTAAGAATACAGTATCATCTACAGGTTTGTTTACATTGCTATCAAAGGCCTTACCGATCTTGCGAGACGTAATTTATTATTGGTTACTTAACGGTTTCGTGACACGGACACTCAGAAATGTATCAAATTATTTGCCTACCCGTTACCTTGCTGTATGTAGTTACATACAGCAAGGTAACGTGTAGGTACACGCGCAAATGTGTGCGTGAGAGTGTAGGGATCAAGCGGTATCGTCCTCGCAGCCGCAAGGATGGTAGACTAGCGAATTAAATCCTAGCGTCTCGCTCACACTACCATCATGCTCCATTCATGCGAAATTGAAGCCTACGCCGTTTACTATCTCCTATTTTGACTATTATTAGTTTTACGCCAGCGTCGTAGGATGTATTCTTTTTCATGTATTATAAGGATATTTGGAACATTTTTTAAATCAATGGTAGCAAACAAATATTAGCTAATATTAGCTTGTATGGATTCTATTCTACTTACAGAACACACCATATTGTTGTCCAGACGGTAAAAAAAGTCAGCCGGTATATATATATATATATATTTTTATATTGGAACGAAGTTCCTTATCGCGCGTTGTGAAAGGGGGCTAGACGGAAAAAATTCTTACGAAAAGTTGTCACGACATGCTATAATAAGCTAAATTGAATCGTTGGAACTGTCAAATAGAGTTCATTATTAGTTGAATGGCGGCTTTTCTATGAAAATATTGGAGCGAATTAAAACCTTATTTTTGCTATTTTTATTACTTCACAAACGCAGACAATTCGAACAGAAAAATTGAATCGTTGGAACTGTCAAATAGAGTTCATTATTAGTTGAATGGCGGCTTTTCTATGAAAATATTGGAGCGAATTAAAACCTTATTTTTACACATTAACCGTGAAATTCGGTTGCACATAACTCCTATTGTCCGGTCGGGCACCAGCCTATACGTTTCTCAGAATAATTTTATCATACCTAGTTTGGTAAAATTTCAATTTTTAACCGTTTACGTTTACAAAATAAAGTCCGAATTCGCTTTTCGTAGAATATGTTTATGTATTTAAAGGCGGCGCGGCGAACTCTTTGAACTAGGTACCTACGGCGATATGTTTAGTACCTAAGTTTATTCGCTCAAAAATATTATTATAACTTCAAAAAAATAAAATTTTATTACAATTCCTTCACTAATTAATCGAAAGGAACTTCGTTCCATCCGGGTGTCCCTTGACACCTCTCAAGTTTTTTGTTATAGGCTTGCGTTTGGCCGCAACTCACCTGATCTTAAGTGATGATGCGGCCTAAGATGGAGCGCGCTTGCCTAGGATAAACCGGTTCACTCGTGCCTTGAAGATACCCAGATTATATGTTTCGGGGAATAGAGAGGCGGGCAGTGAATTCCACAGTCTGGCAGTTCGCACAATAAATGTTGAAGCAAAGCGCTTGGTTCGAGACCGTGGAACTTCAACCGTATAGCGGTGACGTTTCGCCGTGTCCCTGCTCGTCCGATGATGGAATGGGAATGGGGGAATTAAGTTGTGCAATTCCAAAGCACACTCTCCGAAATGTATTCGATAAAAGACCGATAGACTGGCAACGGTGCGGCGATGTTCAAGGCTTTGGAGCGTAGCCTTAACCAGGAAGTCGTTGTCTATGAGCAAGGGCGTCGCCAAGGGGGGGCGGTAGGGGCAGCTGCCCCCCCCTAGAGATTCCAAAAGGTTCATGTGCCTTTGACTGTATTTAAAATTCATACTTTTCCTATCCACCAAATATCAATTTGCCCCCCCCTAGGCCATCAGCTGGCGAGTCCTGGCGACGCCCTTGTCTATGAGCCTCTTGGCACGTTTTTCAATAACTTCCAACGCCTCCAGCTGGTACTTGGCAGATCCATCCCAGAGGTGCGAACAGTACTCCATGCACGATCGAACTTGTGCTTGGTATAGGTTCAGCATCTGTTCCGACGTGTAGTACTTTCGCACCTTTGCGAGGACTCCTAGCTTTTAGGCAGCCAGTTGGGCCTTTGACTCGATGTACGACCCAAAATTGAGATTCGACGTCAAAGTAACGCCAAGAAGCTCAAGATGGTCGGTGATCGGGACGGATACATCTCGGAAAGCAGGGGCCAGATTGAAAGGCCTCTTCTTGGCAGAGAAAAGACACGCCTGGGTCTTGGCTGCATTAAACTTGACCAGATTGGCATCGCCCCAATCGGAGACTGCCTTAAGGGACAAGTTTGAGCGCTCGACCATGGACTCCCATGGGTCCCTGTGAGTCTGAATTTCAGCCGCACTGGCACGTGCGCTGGATATGTAAGTCTCGACAACCGTGCAGTCATCTGCGTACCCAATGGTACCAGGTTTCAGCAGATCGTTGATATGCAGCAGAAAAAGGGTTGCAGAGAGTACTGAGCCCTGAGGGACCCCGGCATTTACAGCCATTTGAACAGACGAGCAGCCATCAATGACTACTCGTATTGAACGATCTCTCAGGAAATCCGATATCCAAACTCAAACTCAAACTCAAACTCAAATCATTTATTTCAAATAAACCATTTACAGGCACTTTTGAATTGTCAAGGAGTCAGTCAGTCAAAAAGTTGCAGCTAGTTGCTCGTTCCAAACAGTAGGTTTCTATGGAGAAGAACGAGCAAGAAACTCCATGAACACTCTTTTAAAATCAATAGAATATTACAAATTTAGGTTACATCATTCATGTTGAATCTAGAGGTACAATGTGAGAACGATGTAACAAATTGTGCACGTTAAAAGAGGTCCTAGTGGCAATGAAATTAGACAATTCAAAATAAATTTAAAATAACCGAGGCAGCTAAGAGATGACCAGTCTCAACTGACGGCGCCCGTTCACGAACATGACGCACGGATCGGCACCATTTAGTTCAACCATTTTGAAGGGAACCAAATGATCCAACACATGCGCCACCATCAGCGAGACATTCAAGTGAGCATGACAAACACTCAACCGCCAGGGCATATTCAAGTCAACGAAAGACATCTCGTAAATGGTGGCTTTAAAGTACATAGTGCTCACATGTATGTGCTATGCAAAATTATATAATACTAATAGTTTGAGTTTATACAATGCAAAGATAATGTAGTTCTACATCTTCAGCAGCTCCAAAAAAATTGTCACCAATGCTAATCAATAAATCTATGAACCCTTATGGCTGTGGAGCTAGACCAGCATCCAGCCAAGCATTTTTATCAGTGATGTAATCATCCAATTTATAATATGCTCGGCTGCATAGTGTGCGTTTAATATAGGACTTAAATTTTGTCTCATTAAGTTGAACAATGTGGGGAGGTATTTTATTGTAACACTTTAGACAGAACCCCATGAAAGAAGAATCTACTTTAGCCAGCCTGAAACCTGGTTGAACTAGTTGGTCCCTGTTTCTAGTACTATAGTTATGTCTGTCACTTCTTTTACCAAAAAGATGCAGATTTTTTCTAGCGTACATAATGTTTTCATAAATGTATTGACAAGGTACCGTCATTATGTTAATTTCCTTAAACAGTTCCCTTAGAGAATCGCGCATACGTAGATTGTAAATGGCTCTGATTGCTCTTTTCTGCAGAATAAAGATAGACTCGATGTCTGCAGCTCGCCCCCAAAGTAAAATACCGTAAGACATAATACTATGAAAGTAACTAAAATAGACCAGTCTCGCGGTATCCACATCAGTAAATTGCCGGATCTTTCTGACAGCATATGCTGCCGAACTTAGTCGTCCTGCGAGAGATGTTAAATGAGGACCCCATTGTAGCCTTGAGTCGAGCGTGATTCCCAGGAAAACAGTTTCATCAACGAATTCCAGTTTCTCTTTATTCAATACTATATCGCAATCACTACTTTTGACATTAGGTAAAGCAAATCTGATGCATTTCGTTTTTTTTCCATTTAATACTAAGTTATTGGCTGTGAACCAATTTTCGACCTGAAGTAAGGCGTTATTTACATTGTCGAGATTATTAGCCCGTCTATTTAGCTTAAAAATTAAAGAGGTGTCATCGGCAAATAACACCATTTGTGGTTGGTTTTTGAATAAACGGGGAAGATCATTAATATAAACTAAAAAGAGGAAAGGACCTAATATTGACCCTTGTGGGACTCCCATTTCTACTTTTAAACCATATGAATTCACCCCATTTATTTGAACTTGCTGCTGTCTATCATACAGATAAGATTTTATTAAACTAAGCGCAAGTTTACCCAGTCCGTAATGCTCAAGTTTCAAAAGTAACGTGTCGTGATTTACGCAATCAAATGCCTTGGAGAGGTCACAAAAAATTCCTATGGCATCTTGCGCCTCTTCCCACGCGGTAAATATATGTTTTAATAAAGTGACGCCGGCGTCAGTCGTACAACGTCCTTTGGTGAAACCATACTGATGCTCGTGTAAAATGCCATTTGTGTTAAAATGAACAAGCATCTGATTTAGCATTATCTTTTCAAATACCTTGCTGAAAACCGGCAACACGGACACGGGTCTATAATTATTGGTATCTTTACTGTCCCCGGATTTGAAAAGTGGTATGACCTTACTAAATTTCATTAGATCTGGGAAAACTCCCTGGTCTACGCACATATTAAATATTATAGCCAAATAAGGCGCTATTGTTTCAATTATAGATGTGCAAACTTTAATAGACATGCCCCACAAATCTTCAGTTAATTTTATTTTGATTTGCCGAAATGCTTTTAAGACTGTTACGGGGTTTATATGTTTAAATTGAAATTCTACCGGGCAGCCTGGAACGTTCGCTTTTAATAACGCAATTGAGACGTCAGGTGAGGAATTTAAAGCTTCCGTGGTTTTAGCTGGTATGCTAGTAAAGAAATTAACAAATTCATGAGCTACTTCTAGGTTAGAGCTTATGGGACCATGTGATGTCTCCAATGTATATTCAGTGTTACGAACTTTTTTCTTGTTAGTCTCGTTATTTATAACTTTCCAAACTGTCTTTATTTTATCGTCTGCCGATTTAATCTTATTGCTAATGTATAGGGCTTTAGCTACCTTGCAAGTATTTCTAAAAGTTTTAGAATAAGTAGTAACATACTTGTTGAAAGTATCTGTATTAATATAAGCCTTAAGGTCATACAGCTCAAACAATCTTTCCCTACTTTTTCTAATCCCCCTAGTTGCCCAGTCACTAAATATAAACTTAGGGCTAATATGTTTTACCTTTTTTTCGAAAGTATTATTAAATTCAGTCTCCACCACAGAAAAGAAATCATCATATAATTTATTTGCATTGTTATTATTATGGTCCAGAGCACTTAACTTATCATTTAGGGAACTATTGAATCTATTTAATTTACCAGTTGTAAATGGTCTAAATTGTATTTGCACTTTTGTCATAGACATTTTAAACATAATAGTTACCGTTTGTCCGCTGTGATCCGATGGCAGATAATTAACAATAGCATTATCCAAATAGTCACAATCGCAAAAAATATTATCGATGCAGGTAGCAGTAGTTGAAGTTACTCTAGTAGGTTCCATAAATACATTTGACAAATTGAATGACTTAAAAAGGCTTAATAATTGACTACTATTCAAATTATTTTCTAAAATATTAATGTTAAAATCACCACAAATAATTATGGATTTGCTACACGGTGCGAGTTTCGCTAGGACATCTTCCATTACCGACTCAAATAAGGAATAGTTTTGGTAACTTGGGGGTCTGTACACGCACACTATAATATGCTTATCCAGCTCGACACAGGATAGTTCAATGCAATGTTCAACCGATAGGCCAACAATGTCATTCCTTTGTTTATATTTTAAACAATTTTTTATTAAGATTAATGAGCCTCCACGTGACTTAGCTTTACGATTAAAACAACTGCCCACAGTATAGTTTTCATAGTTAATTAGCATTTGGTAATCCTTCAACCAATGTTCAGTAAAACAAACAATGTCAAACATGGTTTTTTCTAAAAACAATTCAATTTCTAATAATTTGGATGAAATACCTTGAATATTTTGATGAAATAATTTCAAGGTATTCTGCTGTTTTTGCATCTTAACTTTTTGAGAGCAAGAAGGGACCTTGTTGTTTGTAGGTATAGCTATATTACTACCTTCTATTGTCTTACAAACTAGTTTAAATGATTATCCGGAGTGAAAGTCACATCAATAGATGGCTGGTCCATAATGACACATGGACCCTCCTTCGTACAGTTTGTATAATTATTTATAGCATGAGAGCTACAATTATTTAGGGTCACCACCTCATTATTAGTATCATTACTAATTGTTGTGGAGTTAATAATACAAGACTTCGACATACTACTTATGTCTGAGTTAATATTATAAGCTAATAGCCGCGCTATTTGATGTCTAAACCTAATGGGTAGATACACAGTATCCCTAGTCGATTTTAATTTTTCAACAAAGATGTTGGTGTCAAAAAACAAAAGTTTGTCACTATGTTGACTTACTAAAAAATGCACATGCTTATTTAACATGTGTATATAATTGTTTTGTCTGTTACTTAAATGTTCAAAATATGGGAATGCACATAAAATTATTTTATTACAATTAATATTCAAAATCTCTGTAACACTGTCAATAATATCCTCCTTTTTGACCCTTAAACTGTTACCTATAAATACAGAAATATTGGTAGAAGGATTATATTCATATTTATTTATTGATGACATTATATGTTTGTACGATGACCCAGGAGTACAGTGGTTTAAAGTGTAATAGGTGAGGTTATTACTAATCAATTTCCCTATACCTCTTCCTATGCTATCTGAAAACATCACTGAAATACTAGCTTGACTACTATTAAGGGAACAAGTACTAGATACTGGGTGTGGCACTTCTTTTACACTATTAGGGCTTTCTTGGTTGGGGATACAGCCCTGTGTACTCACAGCTTGAGATGGGTCCTCCCTCTGACAAGAACACTGGCTGTTGCTGAGAGTCAGCGAGTCTATTCTGTCTGCATTATAGTTACACAAATCCACCAACTCATTAGCGGCCAGAATGTGTTCCTTTATTTGGTTTTCAGATATTACATATTTACTATAAAGAGACTTTAGTGAGTCATCCAGAACCTTTATTTCTGATTGTAAGCGCTGAGTGTCTATTTCATAAATGTTCTTACTATCTTCTAATTTTATTTGATAATTATTCAATTTATTAATAAGAGCAACACGTTCTTTCCTAAGTTGAATATTTTTGGAATTGTGTTTTTGTTGTTTTTTTAATTTACGACAGTTTTTAATAATTTTATTCAGTTTAGCATACTTTTTTAATTTATTTTTACTAACATTATAGCTAGACTTTTGATTTATTAAGGAATCTTCTGTAAGATCTATGGTTACTAACGAATGTGGGTTACAGTTTATATTTATTAATTCATTATATAAGTGGTCAGTTTCTTTGACCTGTGTATGTTCCGTTTCCATTTGTAATTTTAAAATTTGAACATTTGCCTGGATCAATTCATCCTCTAAGTCCCTAACTTTGCACAGAGCCTCCTCATACAAATTACTACAATTGTTAAAACCATCTGTGACCATTTTTAATTTATCCCGTTCATCAACAACCTCCAGGTATTGCTGATGTAAGACCACTAGCTCCCGTTTTAAGCTTGAGTTCCTGTCAACTATCTTCTTGACTTCCTCCTCACTTTCATCTCTCTCCTGCAACAGCTGTTTACATTGTTCATTGGATGCTTTTAGCTCTTGGAGGGCCGTTCTCAATTTAAGCTCCATATCCTGAGCAGTAGCCTTACGGGTCATCACAGGCATGGTTTCAGATATGGGTACTGGAAGTAGAATTAAAGAAACGGTGTGAGAAACAAAAGAATAGACAAAAACTTAGAGAATAAATGGGAAATGAAAAGAAAAATGGGAGAAGTTAGTGTAGGTAGTTATGTGGAGAAATGAGGCAAGTTGGCTACTGAAATTACTTCAAGGGCATTTATTAAATTAAACTACAATAATATCTACTTTTATGGCCCACAATATTTTTTCTATTTATTTGTGGGTAGGGTGCCTAAGTTACAGTTACTGATTAACTAGTATTTAAATATTATAAACGAAATATTTTAATCATGAACCTTGTTGTTGTTGTATAGACTTGGAATTTAACTATAATATACTGAGTGTATTCAACTTACAAAGATATTTTAAAAATAAGCGACCTAACTAATTTTTTTTTTTTGCTTAGTGTTATAAAAAGTTAAAAAGGCAAAACGGAGTTATGTTAAATCCTAAAAAGTACGTGTCTAAGCGTATAAGAGACGATTGTGTGCTATTAATAAAATAAAAGTAAACAATACTCCCCGTATAGATCCGTTGTTGAGAATAACAGCTGTTTCTTATAGGTTACCGGTAGGTATTGGTGTGACACCAACCAAACACTGTGTTTTACTTTATATATTTGCAGGAAAACAATAATCCTGGGTTTTTGTGCTGTTTAATTACTACTAAACTAATATATACACATAAATTTCACTTATTTCCTAATTAAAACTAATTATAAAATACGGAACAAAATTTGACAAGTCAATCGGGCAGTGTTGGTACCTTTTTATTATTATTATTATTATTTTTTTTTTTTTTTTTTTTTTCCATACACAGAAACCAGCAGGCAAGCCAAAAAATGGGAGCTTGCTAATTAGGCCATCATGCCATACCCTATCAAAGGCCTTCGAGATGTCCAGGGAGACGGCAAGTGCCTCCCCATATTTCTCGACGGCTTCACTCCAGATGTGAGTGGCGTACGCTAGAAGATCCCCAGTGGACCAATGTCGGCGGAAGCCGTACTGACGATCACTGAGGAGGTTAGCTTTAAGGTACGCCAGGAGTCTATTGTTGAGAACACGCTCCATTGTCTTGCACGGAATTGACGTGACTGAGATAGGCCTGTAGTTTGTAGGATCGGCATGACTACCTTTTTTGGGCACGGGCTGCACGTTGGCAAGCTTCCATGACTTCGGCACCAATCCAGTCTCGAGAGAGAGCCGAAAGAGGCGCGTCAGCACAGGAGACAATTCAGGTGCACAGGTCTTCAGACCTATAGCAGGAATACCATCTGGTCCACTGGCCTTATTCACATCAAGATTGCATAACGCTTTTCGAACCTCCTTCTGGCGAATGCGAGTATCAGACATCGATGTCGTGCTGCCAGGCAAAGTTGGAGGAGTCGCGTCTCCTGCATCAAGATGCGAAGATTCTGCAAAAAGAGAGGCAAATAGGTTTGCTTGCTCTTCTGCAGTGTGAGCCAGAGTACCAGCAGGCTTCAGCAATGGAGGTAGTGAGGGGCGACAGAAGTTCGACTCGACCGATTTAGCTAGGGACCAAAACGCTTTCCAACCCGCAGGGTATGAGGCAAGTTTGTTTCCTATTCGACTAATGTGGTCGTGTCGAGCCCTCTGTAGAACCTTCTTGCAAGACTTTTAAAGGCCGTCTTCTTCTGGCGTAAGTCCCTTGCTTTGCGGTGACGAGCGTCAACCCAGGCTAGGTAAACCTCATGCTTCTGCGCGTCTGCATTGGGAACTAAACCATGGGCGAGCTTTGCCAGACAGAGGTACGTCGGAATAAGGTATAAAAAACTCCATACCTTGACGCAACACTTCCGTCACGGCATCCGCGCAGGTAGAGGGGTCGCCAGAAGAAAAGCAGACCGGCTGCCAAGGGTACGACGCGAAAAAACAGCGCATCTCATCCCAGTCTGCTGACTTGTACCGCCACATCCGCCGGTAGCCACTTGGGCTAGGAATGGACGGAGAGTAGACGGATACAGATTTCACCAGACAGTGGTCGGAGCTACCAAGAAATGAATGTATGGTTCTCGCCATGATTCTTTAATATGTGGTACAAAAGTTACTGGCAGAAACGAATCGCTGCAAAACCGACTCCACGTAGTCTTCTCTGCCCCACACCTAGAGTGTAATCTAAGCCCGCGTAAGCGCGGAAGGGCGAGGCGGCCCGCGAGCTGAGCAGCAGGTGGTTTTAACGCTCGCCGCCGTGGCTGAGGCTCGCGTGGGACCGCCGGAGCCGTGTCAGAACTCAGAAACCATGGCTGCTACATGTTGCATGCTTGCTGCATGCTTTCGTGCGTGCTGCATGCATGGTAAAAATATGATTTAACATCATCATGTAAATAAATTTATGCTTTAGAATGGTATGCTTAATTATTATTATAATTACAGACATTATGCGTAAAAAAAATTATGCGTAAGCTGTTATGTGTAAATAATGTTATGCGAAAATATAATTAGGGGAAACAAAAGTATGCTAAGTTATATTAGGTCTTAAAATTTTATGCAAATGGATAGGGAACCTCCAGATATCCATACACATAAACCAGTGGGCAAGCCCACGAAGTAAATCTTACTTCATGGGCAAGCCATATATACTACTCAAAACAAAATAAGGGCCACGAGGTATTTTTTCATTTTGGTGTAATTTATTAAACATTTACATATTGAAAGTAGTAAAATATTGAGTATACAAACTCTTTGATACCTAAACTTTTTAATATTGCAGTATTCATTGATTATAACCAAGAAGCTTGTAGATAAAAGTGGAGGCAACACTCTAAATACCTAAGTGAAGCCAACTGTGGGCAGACGCTCTCTTTCTGAATGCATACATAAGATAAAGAAAACACATATCACTGTCTTGTTCTTATGTATGCATTCAGAAAGAGAGCATCAACCCACAGTTGGTTTCAAGCTTTTATTCTAAGTGTTGGCTCCATTTATACCTATATCTTCATGATTATAACTGTTTGGTATTTATCTAATGCTGGCAACAATTTTAAATAAAATTTGATTTAAAATCCTTTTTGAAAATTTTGATTCCATTTTCTTTGACGTTTTGCTTTCCTTAGCTTCTTGGTTTATTAGAAATTCATTGATATCTCGAGTCAGAAATATCTTTTGCATTATGCCACAAGCACGCAGGCGTCATAAGGACTCGCTGACAGCAACCAGGCCAGGGAGCCGTTACGATGATTGAAGAAGGTCATTCGCAGCGATCTGTGGGTTTGCAATTGGGATTTTCTCGAAGAGCTATTCAAAATCTATGGAATCTGTTGTGTACCTAGAAGCACATAAATAATATAATATTGTCTATCTATGCCGAGGTTGTACTTGACTACCGGCAGAGGTCGCTGCGACTAGGCGCGAAATTCGTACCGGCTCCCGCCGAGAAATAAAGCGTCAGTGCGTTCACAACTACGGAGTGTTTCATTTGTTCCCGTATATACTAGTGGCGACGAGAGCGACTCACGCTATAATGGCTCAGTATAGCTTCGGCATATTAAATAGCATCGACCATACAGTGCGCGAATTGAAAAATTACAAAGGACGTTTACTGCAATGGTTCGTGGCGAACGACATATCCGCAAAGATACGCGTTGTTCCTCAGTGCATCTTCTTCTCTTATATATAAAAATGAATCGCTAAATGTGTTGGTAAGCGCATAACTTGCGAACCGCTTGACCAAATTGGATAATTCTTTTTTTATAATATTCCTTGAAGTACGAAGATGGATCTTACGGAGAAAAAAAAAATATAATTATAAAATTGAATACGTTCGTAGCGAAAATAACAGCGCGGATTATTTATCACGAGCTAGTCTTCCCGATACGCAGAACTCGCGGTCAATGACCGCGGACAGTGAGAGCGGGGACAGCGCACAGCACGCTGCCGCCGCTGCCGCTCCAATTGACCGCGCATCGTATGTTCATTTCGTAATAGACGGACACATGCCGGTCACGAGGGATGAATTACGCCAGGAAACCAGTCGAGATATGAATTTAAAAAAAAATATTGATTATATTTTTAAAGGTTGGCCTAGGAACATATCGGACATAAAATTAAAACCGTTCCATGCGTGCAAAAATCAATTATCATAATGAAGACGGCTGTGTTATGAGAGGGCATAAAGTGGTTTTACCTGAAAGTTTAAAAATGAAAATACTAAATGAACTTCATACTTCCCACCTAGGAATCGTTAAAACTAAGGCAGAGGCTCGCTCCCGGTTTTGGTTTCCGGGTATCGATAAAGAAATAGAAACTATGATCAACTCGTGCACCGTTTGCATACATTTTCGACCTACACCCCTGCGCGCCCCGCTGGCGCCCTGGCAATTCCCACCCCAACCTTTCCACAGGTTGCACATAGATTTCTTAGGTCCGTTAGATAATAGACAATATTAAAATTTAATTGTGGTAGATGCATACACTAAATGGGTGGAAGTTTACGACATGTGTGGTACAACGACCTCTTCAGCTGCAGTAGAAAAACTATACGAGTTTGTTTCAAGGTTTGGGTTACCGAATACTATTGTTAGTGATAACGGCACAGCTTTCACGTCACAAGATTTCAAACGATTTTGTATAATTAAAGGAATTCATCACATGACGTCACCGCCCTATTACCCTGCGAGCAATGGTCAGGCTGAAAGTTACGTAAAGATAGCTAAAAAAGGAATAAAATCGTGCATTTTATCGAGTAAAAGCCAAAAAGATAGTAAGGTTAAAATATCTTTTTGATGACCGAAACTCGGTACATTCAGTCACAGGGTTCTCTCCGGCACAATTAGTTTTTGGACACAAGCTAAGATCACGCTTGGATCTTTTGTCGCCAAGTCCGTTGTCGTCACCCTCAAACGCGTCACTGAACAACGCAGTCAATTTGAGACAGTGTTTGCAGAGTAAGTACGCCGGCGGTAAAAATAATCAAACTTTTAAAAGTGGTAACGAAGTTTTATACAAAAATTTAATAAAGATAAGTTTACATGGTGCAGAGGGACAATAGTGAAGAGAATTGGTAAAGTCGTTTACCTTATTAGCGACCATCTTACAGCAAGGATTGTAAAAAAAACATAAAAACCAAATTATGTTCTATAAGGGGTACGCTAATTCGCAAAATTGGGAAGTCGGTGAAATGGACGATTCTAGTGACAGTGCCATCTCATCGTCAGAGGCATCACCAAGTCCCCAACCCGCGTCTCTACTGGACGCCACGGAGGAGGGGGAACAGGGTTCAAGTACGACGCTTGACGACCCATCAGCGTCTTCGCCATCAGCGGAGCCGACCGCGGCGACCGCACCAGTGCTGCCCAAACGTTCCGATAGATTGTTACGTAATGTCCCAAGGGTAGACTATAAAAGCCTTGCGTCAGGCAAATGATGCGTCTATAGATTGTATGTGTATGTTACGTAACTAACTTAATTTTAATTATATAGTTAGATTCCTATGTACCAATGTTAGTTATAAGTATCTTAATATTTGTATATCTTTTCAAATAGGGCTGGGAGATGTTGTGTACCTAGAAGCACATAATATAATATTGTCTATCTATGCCGAGGTTGTACTTGACTACCGGCAGAGGTCGCTGCGACTAGGCGCGAAATTCGTACCGGCTCCCGCCGAGAAATAAAGCGTCAGTGCGTTCACAACTACGGAGTGTTTCATTTGTTCCCGTATATAATAGAATCGTTTCCAAGAGACCGGCAGTGTTAGAAGAAGACCTGGTTCGGGCAGAGTTCGCATTACAACAGCTCAAGAGGATCGTTACATTCGATTAAGTGCGCGCCGAGATCGCACAACGACGGCCCGCAAGCTGCAAAATCGTTTACGGCGGACAACGAGTACTCGTGTCAGTGACCAAACTATTCGTAATCGATTGCATGAAGACCAGCAGGCATCAAGAAGGCGAGTTGTCCGTGTTCCATTAACCAGGAATCATCGTGCAAAAAAGATTTTCCCGTCAACGCTTGGACTGGGACATAAACCAATGGGGCATGGTGCTCTTCACAGACGAATGCAAAGTTAAATTTTTTAACGACGATCGGCGTATTAGAGTATGGAGAAGACGCGGCGAGAGATTTTCAGAAGCCTGCATCCATGAAGTCGATCGTTTTGGTGGTCCAAATGTAATGATTTGGGGCGGGATAAGCTTACACGGCAAAACTGAGCTCGCTACATATTTTAAATGAGGGTACTGTTACTGCTCAGCGGTATATTGAGGAAGTTGTCAGACCACATGTGTTCCCATTTGCACAGCGAGCGGGTCCTGGATTCATCTTGATGCAAGACAATGCTCGTGCACACACGGCTCAAGCGACTCTGTTTGTACTGGAAGACTCTCAAATTCAAGTCTTGCCGTGGCCGGCGAACAGTCCGGACTTAAATCCGATAGAGCACATGTGGGATCAGTTGAAACGAAGGACGGTGATCAGGAAATCCACAACCAACAGCAACTCATCAACGCTGTGAAAAGGACCTGGGAAGAGATTCCAATGGAAAATGTCAGGCATTTGATTGAGAGCATGCACTCCAGGCTTCAGGAGTGCGTAGCTAAACGAGGGGGGCATACCCGTTACTTAAAGATGAGCATGGAGTATTTTCTTTTCAGTAACTTTACGTTGTTTTTATTTTTAACCTAAAATGTGTATTTTCTTTCAAAAGCAAATAAACTTTTTAATCATTATTATTTGAATAAATTTATTGGTCTACATGGTAAAAACAACATTAGTTTTCGTTATGGAGACAAAAATATATATATTGGTTTTATTATTTTCATGGTACAGACAAAATACCTTGTGGCCCTTATTTTGTTTTGAGCTTGCTAATCAAGCCATCATGCCATACCCTATCAAAGGTCTTAGAGATATCCAGGGAGACGGCAAGCGTTTCCCCATAGTCCTCGATGGCCTTACTCCAGATGTGAGTGACCTACGTTAGAAGATCCCCAGTGGACCGATTTTGGCGAAAGCCGTATTGACTGAGAAGGCATAATACCTATTCTGGGCACGTGCTCCCGCTATGCCACTGTATGGCCGCCACCAATAAAATTACAAAACGCTGACATGATGATAGTTTACTCCCCAACTTTCTGCGTTAGAGTCCATTTATATGATACTGCTGCGCAACAGACCAGTTATTTCGACTACCAACAAGTGGCTGTTGCATGCTTCCTTGAAGCCGCTTCCGCAAGTGGCGGTATTTTGTTGCTGCAGCGCCAACACTAATCTATATCTCCATTTACAATAGCATTAGACAATAGATTGAAGTTATAAAAGGTTCTTTTTAATGCACACTTTGTAACAGTACAATAAACATGCTAAAGTTACGATAGACACCGAATTTATTATAACCTATTTTTACAGTAGCTGTCACGCGTATTTGTAACTATTCTAATAATTTATCTTATAAAATTATGTGGCTTTCATTTAGTTGTATGTATATTTAATACCAATGTAAAATTACAGTGTCAATGCTAAAAACCTAATAGAAGCAGGGATGAACAATACCCGGAACGTTGTTCGTTTCACTGTAATTCTACCAAATTTAAAATATTACCTAATCTTAAAAAAAACTTTTATTCTGTTTAAACTATTATACGTCCATATTTAGTACTATCTTAGATCTATTTATCAAAATTATGATCTTTGAAATAAAATGTTTAGCATTCCTGCTTCTAGGAGCCTCTTTTTTCTAATGCTATAAATGGAGTATAGCCAGATTGTTATTGCATTTTAACGTGTCTGGTTAGCGTGCAAAAATCTTGGTGACAAGCATGGTGCAATGCTATTTATTTTATTTATTTATACTTCATGCACAAAGGCACAAAGGGCGGACGTAATGCCATTAGGCATTCTCTACCAGTCAACCAAGTGTGACGAAGAGATGTCATGGGCAGATGCATAGCAATTAAAGGTCGGATATATTTATCGACGGTTTGTCCATACAAAAAGAGAGCAAAGTATGAGACGACGTGCCTACGCATCCTTTCGCATCGAACGCGGACTGACACGAAACGCGATCGTTCGTCGGCGGCGTGCGGTCGGTGTTCCGCGTTGCTCTATGGCGGCAGGCATAGACTGCGATCGACGGCTGACGGTGACGAACTATGTTATTTAAATGTGAGTGGCAATCATCGCTATCGCTCAAGATTCCCGGTGAAAAATATATGTGCGTGTGGTGTGAGGGCCACTTTGTTAAAACTCTTTGAGAATGTGCGTAGGATTTAGTGGACATTCCCAAAGAATTGACAGTTAGAATCAGGTTTTGTGAAAGTCAAAAGCGAGTTATGGACCGTAAAGTTGGGCCCTCAGTTCTCACATAGAGAATTGAGGGCCCACCTGTACCGGATGAACTATGAACAGTACAGAAAAAGTCTGTATGCCAAAATCTAAGCTAATACCAAATAAAATTTGTGGAAACAAGATATTATCGCAAAACACTGTCCTACTTTGTATATCTTCGGTCAAAATGGGCCCTCAATTCTCAAACACGTAAAAGTTTATTACGCAAATAAAATGAAACTATTAACTTACAGCTACTGTTTGAAATCCTATAAGCTACTAAATAAATTGTGATTTGTGAATGCAAGAATAGGTCACCACTTCTTGTAGTTTGAAAGTTATGACCTTGACAAAATTCGGGCCCTCAGTCCTCCATTTCTTTTGGTTTTCGTTTTATTACGCTTGCCGTATGAAAGATAAAGACAAATACAAAATTGACTCTTTTTGTGAAACAAATTGGTGTTATTTTTACTAATATGAATAGGGTATTTTACTCTATACGAGAAAAAATCTATAAATATGTAGTAGAAGATACGAAAGTGAAGCACCCTAAGTAAGCCAGACCGTTAGTACAAACGTGCCTCACGTGACATTTACATCTTAGATAACCTTCGTCCAAAATATTAAAAAAACTAATTATCGACAAACGTAATATCGAAGTACAGAATAACTAATGACCTAAATACCGAAGTACAGAGTATTGGATGGGGTACACATATGAATGTCGAACCTACGGGTAAAATGTCGACGTTCAAAACATTGAAAATTTAAATATCGATTGTATCGTAACTAACGAAAATTGTTTTGCCTAAGCTTAAAATGTCAACATTTAATACACTTTAGTTCATTATTACATTTACCTACGTTTTTTAAACGTTTTTGTGCCAGTTTTCGTCTGGAAAACACCCTCCCCCCCCCACACCCCCCAACCCCGGCTACCGTATACTAAATTTAATCAAAAAAGGAATTCGGATATCGAGTGATCGAAAAAAAAATAACTATTGTTTAGCAACAAATAATTAACACTAAATAATTACAACTATTGTACCTAAAGAATAAAATAGCTTGTCAGGTATGATTACTTTTCAAGTGCAAAAGGAACTGAATCATCACCCAGAATCGCCACTAACAAAGTACCTATATAAAATGCGGATAAAAATAAATTATCGTCACCCTACCCTACGTACTCAATCAAAAATATAGTCGATTTCGGTATCTATTAAAATTTGTAGTTTTTCCGCAATAGGGTATTACACCCATTTTTGAAAAGTGTCTCAATGAAATTATGTAGTGCTAATATGCCACCAAAAAAAAAACAATTTTTTTTATTCAATCAATAAGTGCCATAAAAATGTATCCAAATTTAATTTTATGAAATTTCGCGCGTAGTTTGACGAAAACGCCTCTTACTGGACGCCATATTGCTCAGCGTAAATGACGTCAGTTCGTTTTATTACGCTTGCCGTATGAAAGATAAGACAAATACAAAATTGACTCTTTTTGTGAAACAAATTGTGCAACAAATTGGTGTTATTTTTACTAATATGAATAGGGTATTTTACTCTACACGAGAAAAAATCTATAAATATGTTATTGAGACAATTTAGGCATAAAGCAGTCGGAAAATGTAAGTTTTAGTTCATAAAATAACAAAACAAATTTTTAAATTCAATTCAAAGTTTTCAGTATTTTTAATCTGTTATAAAACACCGTGAAATAGTAGCGGCCATGTTATTATGCCGTACGGCTGTGTAAACAAAAAATTGTCAACTATCAGTCAACCGATTAGCGTACTTTTATTATTTTCGTAACCAACGTAATTTTTCATCATTACACCTATTACAAAATATGCTTTTAATTATTTTTAAATGACAATTATCATGTTTTATATGAGCTCATTTGATACAAAACGAACTGACGTCATTTACGCTGAGCAATATGGCGTCCAGTAAGAGGCGTTTTCGTCAAACTACGCGCGAAATTTCATAAAATTACATTTGGATACATTTTTATGGCACTTATTGATTGAATAAAAAAAAAATGTTTTTTTTGGTGGCGTATTAGCACTACATAATTTCATTGAGACACTTTTCAAAAATGGGTGTAATACCCTATTGCGTAAAAACTACATATTTTAATAGATACCGAAATCGACTATATTTTTGATTGAGTACGTAGGGTAGGGTGACGACAATTTATTTTTATCCGCATTTTATATAGGTACTTTGTTAGTGGCGATTCTGAGTGATGATTCAGTTCCTTTTGCACTTGAAAAGTAATCATACCTGACAAGCTATTTTATTCTTTAGGTACAATAGTTGTAATTATTTAGTGTTAATTATTTGTTGCTAAACAATAGTTATTTTTTTTCGATCACTCGATATCCGAATTCCTTTTTTGATTAAATTTAGTATACGGTAGCCGGGGTTGGGGGGTGTGGGGGGGGGAGGGTGTTTCCCAGACGAAAACTGGCACAAAAACGTTTAAAAAACGTAGGTAAATGTAATAATGAACTAAAGTGTATTAAATGTTGACATTTTAAGCTTAGGCAAAACAATTTTCGTTAGTTACGAT
This sequence comes from Charanyca ferruginea, assembly GCA_947361185.1. Lineage (NCBI taxonomy): Eukaryota > Metazoa > Arthropoda > Insecta > Lepidoptera > Noctuidae > Charanyca > Charanyca ferruginea. The sequence continues at coordinate 11,624,483 of OX376070.1, forward strand.
ACAATCGATATTTAAATTTTCAATGTTTTGAACTTCGACATTTTACCCGTAGGTTCGACATTCATATGTGTACCCCATCCAATACTCTGTACTTCGGTATTTAGGTCATTAGTTATTCTGTACTTCGATATTACGTTTGTCGATAATTAGTTTTTTTAATATTTTGGACGAAGGTTATCTAAGATGTAAATGTCACGTGAGGCACGTTTGTACTAACGGTCTGGCTTACTTAGGGTGCTTCACTTTCGTATCTTCTACTACATATTTATAGATTTTTTCTCGTATAGAGTAAAATACCCTATTCATATTAGTAAAAATAACACCAATTTGTTTCACAAAAAGAGTCAATTTTGTATTTGTCTTATCTTTCATACGGCAAGCGTAATAAAACGAAAACCAAAAGAAATGGAGGACTGAGGGCCCGAATTTTGTCAAGGTCATAACTTTCAAACTACAAGAAGTGGTGACCTATTCTTGCATTCACAAATTTTCACAATTTATTTAGTAGCTTATAGGATTTCAAACAGTAGCTGTAAGTTAATAGCTTCTTTTTATTTGCGTAATAAACTTTTACGTGTTTGAGAATTGAGGGCCCATATTGACCGAAGATATACAAAGTAGGACAGTGTTTTGCGATAATGTCTTGTTTCCACAAATTTTATTTGGTATTAGCTTAGATTTTGGCATACAGACTTTTTCTGTACTGTTCATAGTTCATCCGGTACAGGTGGGCCCTCAATCCTCTATGTGAGAACTGAGGGCCCAACTTTATGGTCCATAACTCGCTTATTTGACTTTCACAAAACCTGATTCTAACTGTCACAATTCTTTGGGAATGTCCAGTAAATCCTAAGCACATTTTCAAAGAGTTTTAACAAAGTGGCCCTCACACCACACACACATAAAAATATTACGTAGGGCATTCTAAAGGTAAATATCCAATATATTATGTACAATGAATTTTTTAATATTGATCCTCATTTTAAAACAAAGAACAGATTTTCTTACATACATTTCAGAAAGGCATACATACTACCATGTATTTTGGGGAATGTATTGCACAATGATTTGATACTAGCTTAGATGTTAATTGAAAGTAAAAATTTGGAACAAATAGGTAGTTAAAATAACATGAATTTTCTAAACCAGATCAGAGGTATATCTTGGCTTAAATAAGACAAGCCATGAAAATATTTCATAACCATCACATGGCACAATTCTATATTAACGTGTTTAAGTCTATATCACAATAAATTGATAAAAACCGTAAAGACCCCAAAACATACAGTATTTGTACTAAACAATGAAAACTTTAAAACTGTCACAAATGTTATTAATTACACATTTTATGTACATACTTTTACACTAGGATAATAATAAATTTACATTGAACTAATCAATAAATCAGTCAATTAGTATAATACAACAATACACGCGATAACCTACATACCTCGGGCATGTAGCAGAACAGTCATACCTGCAGTCAATATCTAGTCAAACAACAACAAAGTATGCGTAGGATTCGATGTGTAAATGTCGCATGGTGACATGAAATAATGTTCGACCAACAGAATTATTATTATTATAAATAAATTTATTATATATATAAATATTATTGTAAAATAAAAATACAGTCGTATTAACGCACGAGTTAATAATCCACTATTGAATCCTTCGTATTATTCGTGTTGAACTACACAATGGTTACAGATTGAAAATGTAAATTTAAGTAATCGGCAAGCAATATAAAATCCCATTCAATTAGCCTCCAATAAGTTTTCTGAAAAATCCTCATTAATTATTTCATAAGCGTTAAGCAAAAATAAAAGTGTATCTTTAAACAACTTGCTTTTATTTTACGATTATTAAAATATAGACAGTAGTAAGTAGTATAGAAGGAATAATGAATGGCCCTCATACAAAATTGTTTATCCATCACAACAGACAGCTATAAAAACATCAAATAATGGTTTCATTCACATTAATATACAACATAATATTATAAGCATTCCATAATCATGGTAAACTCTAAGATTTAATTTAATACAATATGATGTTCAATGATTTTCTGGTTTCAAAGTCTTTCTAGTTCGAGTCTCAGACCACGTGAAAGTAAACCGCATCAGCCTGCTTCTAGTGCAATAAGAGGACATCGGTTCACGCGAACGTCTATTTAGTTGCCCGTCCCTACAGTCGCATCAAGAAAATCAGTGGAGATTCATCGCACGACGACAAGTTCGGGCGTACGCGAGCAGCACACAACACCTTCACCGACACAGTCACGAGTCACGCGCGTCAGATGTGCACGGGCACGTGCAGCAGCAGCGCGTCGCGGCGCGGGAACTCCAGCGCGCACATCTCGCACTTGTAGGGCGCGCCCGCGTCCGGCGCCGGCTGGATGGCGCGCAGGTCATCGGCCGGGCGGCGCGGGGGCCGGCGCGCGCGCGCGGGGCGCGGGCGCGGCGACGGCTCGCGGGGCGGGGCGCGCGCGGGGGCGCGGCGCCGGCGCGGGGGCGGGCTGGCCTGCTTGCTCCGCGGCCGCGCCTCCTCCGTGTGGATCATGCGGGGGCGCGGCGCGGGAGAGGGCGCGCGGCGACGACGGCGTCTCACCGGAGAAGCGGGCGAGGCGGGCGACGGAGGGGAAGCGGGCGACAGACGCGGCGTGTCGGAGACGGGTGACGGTGTACGCGATGCGGGCGGAGGGGAGGGGGTGGGGGACGGGCGCTCCCAATCGCGCGGCGTCGCGGGAGACTCCGTCTTTAATTTCCGTCGTCTCTTGTATTTACGTGGCCCCGTCTATAAGCACAATAATACAATTATTGCCACAGAACAGTTATGTTAAGCACGACATCCCGTTTGTTGTAGTTTGAGAGTGTTTGGCAAGTGATATAACAAGCATTCACCATAGACACAGTTCTCACCTGTGGTTGTCTCTTGAGCGCCGTGTTGGCATCACAGTGCTGTATGAGGTGCTGCACCAGTTCTGCACTCGAGTGCAGCGTGCGGCCACACACTACACAACAGTAAGCGGGACCACCTGGAGGTAAAATGACAGTCGCGAGAAATCTAAATTAGTATATAATTATGCTGTAAAAAGAAGGTATATAAAGGAACGCATAAGTGAATAGCATAGCCCGAAAACGTTCCGACCTATCGGGTTCAGCCTAGTTACGGGACAAAAACGAGTATCTACTTTCTTTTACATTCGTTCGCGCTGCCACATTTTCGATGAACTGAGCTGCGAGTGACGAAGCGACATTTTGCCACGTCTGGCGCTCACAGTCGTATCAAGACTTGCTTTACTTATTTTGTTTGCGTTAGTTTTTTCGGTGTGGTATTTATTGAGAATTTTTTTTTTTTTTTTTTATCTCATTACACTGCGATGTCCATTTATCAGTGGGTTGGTTGGGTTTTTAATTGGCATGCTCGGTATGCGACCTGTGTCGCATCCTACTTTACTTCACTGTTGCGATTTAAGTGTGTCTTGGGGCATCTGCCGTTTTAGTCTGCGGATTGTAGTGTTGTCTTCCATCAAGAAATTGGCCAGGCTGTTCGGATGGTCTTTAATTCTTTCCTTGTACTTGTTTGTGAAGAAGAGTTTTTCCTGTTTGACTGTGGTCATGTGCAGGTCGAGATGTAGTTGTTCATTTGTGACGAACCAGGGGGCACCGGTTATCATTCTCAAGATTTTGTTTTGGAATCTTTGCATGATTTCGATGTTAGAATGGGAGGCTGTCCCCCAGAGCTGTATTCCATAAGTCCAGATCGGCTTAAGGATCGTTTTGTAGAGGAGAAGCTTGCTACTTAGCGACAGTTGTGACCGACGACCCATTAACCAATACAGCTTACGTAGTTGTAATCCCAATTGCTTTCTTTTTGTGAAAATGTTTTTGCCAGGTGAGTCGCTTATCAAGGTGTAATCCTAAATACTTGACATGGTCTGATTGTGGGACTTCTGAGTTATTGAGTTTGACGGGTGGACAAGTGCCTCTTCTTAGAGTAAAGGTAACATTTACTGATTTTGTTTCGTTAGCCTTGATTCTCCATTTTTTTAACCAGATAGAAATATCATCAAGCTCACACTGTAGAAGTTCCGCCGCCTTAACTGGGTCTGAGTCGGCTGCTAAGATCGCGGTGTCGTCAGCAAAATTACCGGTGGTGATACTCTCTGAAGTTGGTAGGTCAGAGGTGTAGATAAGGTACAACGTCGGGCCTAGCACGCTGCCTTGTGGATCTCCTGCTTTAATAGGGCAGAGACTTGACAGCGCTTCGCCGTTTTGGACTAGGAAGTGTCTGTTTTCCAAAAAAGATTTTAGGACTTTGTACATTTATTTAAGATTTTATTTTAAATAACAGACCTTCATGCCATACCCTACCGAAGGCTTGTGATATATCTAAAAAAGCACTTGCACAGTACTTTTTAGTTTCAAAGACCTTGTCAATTCCGCTTATTAGCCTGTGGACTTGTTCGATGGTGGCGTGCTTACGACGAAATCCAAATTGGTGTTTGGGTATCAATTTGAGCTATTCTATCAATGATGTTAGTCGGCGTAATATTAGAGATTCGTATATTTTCGCGGGTATGGGTAATAAGCTAATCGGCCTGTATGATTTCGCGTCCTCTGGTTGCTTGTTTGGTTTCAACAGCATAATTATTTGTGCGACTTTCCATTGCGGCGGGATGAATTTTTGTTTGGTGATGGCATTATAGATTGCTGTGAGTAGCGTTATCCCAGAGCCTGGTAGTTCCTGTAAGACTTTGTTGGTAATTAGGTCATATCCAGGGGCTTTCTTGGAGTTTGCTTTTTTAATCATGTTTTCTACTTCACTTTTAGTATAGTAGTCTGGTTCGATGTCATCCTGGTAGGGGATATCAATAAATTCGATAACTTCTTTTTCATGTTCGGGTGAACCCTCATATGGGTGGGGTTCAAAAACCTTTTCCAGATGCTCCGCAAATGTAGCTGCTTTTTCTTGGTCGCTACGTGCTCAGCTGAGATCTGGTTTTCAAAGTGGTGAACTTTTTACTATGGGTCTTTTAATTTTCTTAGTGGCTTTTCAAAGAGACTAGTCTGTAGCTGCTGTTGCATCAAGGCCCTCTAGGTATGCCTGGAAGGAAGCGTTCCTATCTTGTTCCAGAACTTGTTTTAGCTCTCTTACTTTGTGGTTGTATATTTTTTTCGTATCAGGACATCTATTTTGTTCTGACTTCCTAACTTTCTGACTGACTGACTCTGACAATTCAAAAGTACCTGTAAATGGTTTATTTGAAATAAATGATTTTGAGTTTGAGTTTGAGTTGCTATAATTTTCTGGTCTCTCTTTTTTTCCTTAATTAAATGCAATATGTTTGGGGCGACGGATTGGGCATCAGACTTGTATTGATCTAATGGAGTCGAGTTCCATGCGCCATTTTGTACGTTTGTATTAAAGAATTCAACAGCATTTGTAATGTCATCTTCTGTTTTGAGTGGAGGTGGTACTTTAAATGCTTCATCTAGGAAGGTTCGAAAAAGAATCCAGTTAGTTTTCTTATTGTGCAATGTACATTTTTTTGGCGTTACTTTTACCTTAGATTCGATATTTATAATAATGGGTCAACTCAATCACATTTCACCCAAATCCAATGAAGAAGATTTTTACAGGATACATCGGTTCACAGATAGTAAACGTTTTTATTGTTTTGTGTGTGTATATTTATATAATTTTTAAATCTCTGTTATATAAGATGTTTGCTTGCTAGGTTTTGCATATTTTATTGTTTTGTGTGTGTATATTATGGAACATGGTACCGTAACACCCCGTGCCTCGGAAAGCACGTAAAGCCATAGATAAATCACGATGTTATTTTTCGTAATTCCTTTGGTGATACAGAAGTCAATGAGATCTGGTATTTTACTTCTATCTGAAGGCCAGTATGTTGGCTGCCCTGTAGAGACAACATCCATACTATTTGTTTGAATACATTTTAAAAGTTCCCGACCCCTAGGCACGATGAGCCTAGAACCCCAAAAAGTATGTTTGGCATTGTAGTCGCCTGCTGCTATAAAGCGATGGCCTAGTGTATCGAAGTAGTCGCAAAATTGACTTTCTTTAATTGCATGTCTTGGGGGACAGTACAGAGCTGACACTGTGATGTTGCTATTCCAATCATACACTACTACGTTGGTTGCTTGGATGTAGTCCTTACAATATGACTGACATTGGTGATGATTGATACTAGCTTTTATAAGGATAGCTGATCCTCCACATGCTTTTCCATCAGGATGCGTGGTATGGTATAAGTTATACTCGGGAATTTTGAAGTAACTCTTAGATGTGAAGTGAGTTTCCGATATAAGCATTATGTCAATTTTTTATTAATTTTAAGAAAAGTTTTTAACTCATTCGAGTGTTTGGTTAGCCCATTAGCATTCCATACGCATAGCTTTAGGGCAGCGAATTTATTGGCATTCTTGACATGAGGTCTACTAAGATTTGGGTCATCTTTAGCATTTGGTTCATGAGGGTCTGCATTGATGCGTTAAAAGTTCGAAGGGCTTCAGATATATTGTGTTCATTAGTTGTGGAATTGTCATTATAAAATTGTGGTTTTGGTTCAGATTTTTTTGCTGCTGCTGCATATGATTTGTCCGGATCTCTAGCATATATCGATTCGTTAACATTTTCGTGTGTGGTTTTCCGTTGCCGGAATTCGTGTCTGGCCGACTGCTGTCCTTTAGGGCGAGGTGTTGGGAACTTTATTTTTTGTAACTCTTTATACACAATACAGCCCTTATAATTGGCTGGATGATTTCCTTCACAGAGTATGCATTTCACTTTGTCAGAGCGTTCTTTTCTGGGACATTTTGATGTATGGTAAGATCCTGCGCATTTGGGCTGTCTGTGACAAAAGTTTAGTGTATGTCCATACTGTTGACAGTTAGTACACTGTGGGATAGTGTACTAACTGTCAACAGTATGGACACAGACTGTGGGATAGTGCGTTTGGGTCTTGGTGGTTCAATTTCTATACGACAATTGAGTAGTGTTTTATATGCTGTAGACGTCCTTGTTATTATGATTAGGCTGTAGGTCTATGAAAAACATTGGTAATGGCAGTTTGGTTTTATTATTTTTTAATATTCCAGATGTTGGTAGGCTTGTGTCCTAGGTTTTCTAGTGCCTCCTTCAGCGAGTTAGTGTCCTTTGAGGGGTGGATGCGTTTTAATACTACTCTAAAACTCCTTTCCTGCTTTGTTTTGTAGGTAAAAAATTCAGTATCTCTGCATTTTAATTCCTTGTTTAAACTGGAGTATGCTTCGTGGGTTTTAGCGTGTGCGTTCGCGCAGCGGAATGTTGTTGAATTTAAAGATATTAATTATGCAGATATTTAGTGTATGACGTCGTATAATTGTGTATGGTAAAAAAAAAATTGTGTACGCAGCCATTGGCACACGGTTGGCGCAGTGGCTCGAGCGATCGACTGCTGCGCAGCGTGTTGCGGGTTCGATTCCCGCCCAGGGTAAACATTTGTGTGATGAGCACTTGTGTTTGCCTTGTGTCTGGGTGTTGTTTATCTATATATGTATGTATTTACAAAAAAAAAATGTATTTGTGTATGTATATCAGCTGTCTGACACCCATAGTACAGGGTCTCCCTAGTTTGGGGTCAGATAGCCGTGTGTGAAAATGTCCCCACATATTATTATTATTATTATTATTATAATTCACCAAAAACTGATTCCGCTGGGCGAACGTTGTCCTGGCGGAACTTATTTTAATCCATAGACTTTAGAAGAAAAGAGGTGTGTCCAAAAATTAGTGTGTATTTGTGTGTAATTGTGTATGTATGAATAAAATGAGTGCATGCATAAACTTCGGAGAAATTCAAGTTTCCGCTACGCGAACGTTTGGCCATTAGCTAGTTTTCATATAAAGCGCTTACATAGAGAGCTGTAGATTTTTACATACGTTGTTTTGAATTTGTTTATATTTGTTTAAAAAACAGATTTAGAAAAAATCGTAGGGCTTAAAAGATAAAAATATAAACGTAAAATACACTTAATAGGTCTTAGTTCTTAAAGTATGCACTTTGGGGTCTAGATTTTCACGTTTATACAAACCTTGTAAGTATCTGAAACATGTTGCCAAGTATCAATGATGTTCCGTTAGTAATTAAAGAGTTAAAGGACAATTTTACCATGAATAGATCACTGTTTACAAAACAGTCAAATATCACGACGTTCTAAAGGAATTGCATGGTAAAATGTATGCCAAAAATTAGTTTATTCATTCAACTATTCACATGCAAAATTTCATGTCATTAAATTTAGTAATTAAAGAAATCAATTAAAATACTGACGAAGCATCGAAAACCTACATAACCCGACCAAGTTCGGATAGCTACAAAAAAGCGGCCCAGCCATATATCTAAGAGACGTTCTTAACCTTCCAATATAGTATTTACTAATATGGTACAGTTCCGTACACAAGCGTTAGGAAAAAATAAAACAATTGCATTTCTTGAATTAAAAATATTTTTTTAATAATAACCCAACTATCTACGATAAAAACAAATCTTCAATTAACAAGTACTTTTCTATTTAAATATCCGTGTACAAAAATTTTTTTTATTAAGTACATACTTAATTATGTTTCATTACACACTTAAATAAGTAATTATAATAACGTTAACAAACGCTTGCAACGACAGCAATAAACTTAAATGTGTTTTAACTAACATAGGTTTAATAAACGATTATGAATATAAGGGTAAGTAAAATATTTAGAGCTTCAATAATAAAATCACAGATTAACAATCTCAGATCACATAACTAGACTATTCAGTTGTTTAGGTTTGAGAGTCTGCCTAATATAAAAATAAATCAACATTTAAAAAGTACTTATAAAATAAAAAAGGTATTTACAACTCAATACCAATTATTAAATGAGTAGCAAATACAGAAAAAGACCTCAACATTTCTAAGTATAATGTACACTAGCTTAAAAAAAAATCACAGATTAACAATCACAGATCACATAACTAGACTATTCAGTTGTTTAGATTTGATCAACATTAAGAAAGTGCTTATAAACTAAAACATTGGTATAAAAAAGGTATTTTCAAGAAAATATTCTTAAATGAGTAGCAAATACAGTAAATAACCTCAACATTTCTAAGTATAATGTACACTAGCTTAAAAAAAAATCACAGATTAACAATCAAAGATCACATAACTAGACTATTCAGTTGTATAAATTATTGCATGAGGCATTATGTTTTTGGAACTATTTTGAATTTTGCTACATAAATCGTCGTAACACTGAAATGATTTATTAGTGTACGGGGGTCTCGAACAATGCGCCTTGTAATGACCAATACCTGGCATTTGTAAAGGTGGAACATATTCAATAATAGCCAATATTAAAAATAGCTTATTATTTATTTCAATATTACGAGGTATGTCCTCTAGATTTATGTACAAATTATGTAGTTCAAAGATAATTAAATCATTTAAATCATATTTAAAATCGACAGTGCCTATTCCACAAAAATTACAAATAGGAGGATTGTCACTCCTCATACCAGATTCTACAGACTCTTGCAATTTGGCAATGCCTTTACACTTAATGATATCAATGTTTAAAGGTAGGTATTTACATTTAAAATTGCTGTCATTTATGGAAACAAGGCATTCTTTATTTGAACAACATTTCTTTCTGTTTCCAGAAAAGTATGGCAAACAGATGTCTTCAATTATTTTTGTGACATTGCATGCACAATCTATAATTTGGCACTGTCTTGCATCAAGTGTATTGTCATTAACATTAAACAATGGATTTAGTAAAATTTCTCGTTTTGCGTATAACGTTTTGCAATAATTCTTTTTCGTATTAGATAATAGGATAAAAAAACGAGTGAATGAATCTTTGCTAATCAAGGAATCTATAAAATTACGGAAAGAGATACGGTCAGCATATGCGACTGCGAAAGCTTGAGCCACTGCGTCAAATGCACAGGTATTAGTCACTACATTTTTGATGTCTTTCGATATTGATACGTTACCATTTTGTAAGATGTAAAGAGGCTTCGACGAGATAGTTTTTGTGTTGGGAATAACTAGACCTCTCCAGTTTTCTATTTCAACAGGATTGTCTTGAAAAATAGATTGCTCCTCGAAATCACCTATAATTTTCGTCTGTTTAACTTGATTTAAAATCATATGTTCATTCTTATTCTTAATTATCTTAGTAGCAGTTTCAGAATATTTAGCTTTATTTAATTTGATCATTCCATTAATGTAAGTGTAATGTTGTATTAAAAATTCGTCTAAACGTATTCGCTCCTGCTTTGTATTGAAATATATGGTCTTTATATCTTTGAAATGATTTTCAACATTTGAGCTACTCCCAACATTTCTAACATTACGAAAATACTTATCCATAACGCCACTCCACATTGGCAACTTTCTCAATAGTCTTTTTAATGTATCATTTATTTCTGGTAGATAATATTCGTTTTTATGTTCGTTCGGGTCAATTAACATTAAATACAATTTTTCGGTTTCTAGAATATTGTCGTAATATTGAATGAGTGGGTTTGTACCTGCATTGTTGGTGTCATTCTTTTCATCGGCTAATACAGAACATAATGCCTCATCATCGTTACAGTTATCTAAATCTTGGATGTCAACCTTATACTCGCTTATATTCGCTAAACACGCTACAGCTTGATCATATTTCTTGCATGAATGCCCATCTAAATCTAGGGTTACATATTCATGTAAAGATACAGTAACGATATCTTTGATTACTGATTTGACTTCGTCATAGGACTTAAGCAAGTGAATTTTTTTTATACAATTTATATAGAAGTATTTACATTTTTCTGTCGCTTTATCGAAACAGCTTTGTTTGTATAATTTTTTGAAAAAATGAGACTTATCCAATCTAATGTAACATGCTGGTATAGAATTATGTTCACCTTCTAATATCGAAAAGCACTGCGCTAAATATTTGTTTGTGTCGGTGTTTAAAAAACTGCGACATATTGCTCCTAATAGGGCAGACGAATCATCACTGATAATTTCATTCGGCGTATTACGGTTACGCGCCCATGTGCTTAACCACGTGGCTATGGTTTCAGTAGTATGGGACTGGGACGCCATATAACATAAAGGTATACTTGTGTTTGCAGTGTATGCCACAACGGCATACAAAAAGGTATGTTTGGGTTCTTTAGTTCTTAAATTATCGTTAACATTTGGCGGTGCAATTACTTGAAAAATCGAACCGGTTGCATCGATGGATAAAACGATGTGTGTATTTTTTAATACTTCATCATAATATTTACCTTGTTCTTGGGTCCAAAAATATAAAAAAAACGGGACTAAACTAAATTTTTGAACAAAAGAATCTTATCGAATTGGAGTGCCCTTTTAACTTCGTGTCGTATACGCCTCAAAGTACTTAATTTCGGAAATGTTGGAGGTTCACATGGATCATTTATGCCTATAATTTTGTCTGCCATCTTGGCTCTAACTGCTAATGCCTTATTATGTTTTAACATTACTGCTAATTTTTGTTTTCTTACAGAATTAAGTTTATTCTTTATAGTCGAATCATGGACAAAATCTTTTTAATATCGGCTTAGCAAACAAGTAACATCTATGAAATTACTAGTTATTGGATCAATAGTGACTAAAATATTTGCTCCACATTGGGTACATTTGCCATCACATTTGATATTATTTAGCTTTAAATTTGAAGGAACGTAATTGCTTTTAAATGAAAAAGTGCATTGAATATCCGTTTTTGCCCATATGTGGTCTTGTAGCTCATTCGTCCAATTATTTTTTAACAACTTGTGATTTGTTGGTTCTATATTTCTGTACTCATAATAATCCATTAGAAATTTTACTTGAACTTCATCAGATTCGTCTGTAATATCAACATTGTTTTCATCAGAATCATCAAAATAATGTTTACTGGTGGGTATGTTTTCACAGTGGTCAAAAAAATAATTATAATGGCGTTTAATTGACAATTGTATGGCAGGTTTCTTCATGTGGTAATTAAATAATTCAGCTAACTGCTTTTGTATACTGTCATACACTTCATGGCTAACAGGAGGAACAGATTTAACAAACGTGTCTTTATGTATTCGTACTACTACTTTCATATTATTTAACGGTATAGTACTTTTTCTGCCGGCCATTTTAAATTTTTCCTCCCGTCGGCGTCGGTAGCGCCGCGCGATGCGTTGGATCAATTGGTTTGGTTTGTAGAATTAGGTCGTTGAGGTGTTCGCTTCTAGTGAGATTAAGACGCCATTATAATCTGAAACATTAATAAAAAGTATACATTTACATAGGTACATGGATTACTACATAAAGATAATGAAAAATTGTGATACTTTATTAGTTGCTTTCCTTTTAAAGGGAGTATGTCTTAGTGATATAGAATCATATGCATAATTAATTATTGAAAAACAGCCGTTATTGCCATCTCTACACATAACCCCACAAAAAGAAAGTCAATAATAAACATCTGCCTTATACGTATATGTATTTTGCATATTGGTAATAAATATAAGGTGATTATTCAATAACAATATTTATTTTCAACATTTCGTTACAATCTAGTCGGTCGTTTAGTTAATTCAGTAGTTATTCTGTAATTTTCTATTCAGTAGTTTGTCTTTAACCAGGAAAAACATCTACTTGGTTACGATTTTATTATAATATATTACTACTATTACTATTATACTTTAAGGTACACACACCAAAATAATACATAAATTTTACAATAAAAAAATATAATGTACAAAGGCGAGCTTAACTCATTAATGAGTTCTCTGACAGCAAACCTAGAGCGAAAGAGAGATAGTTCTTAACAGGACAGAAAACAAGTGTACATAGTAAGAAAGGGGGGAAAAAAAAGATAAACTACTCTAATTATAATATTATAGGTACCTACATAAAATAAACTACAGATAGAAACTAAACAAATAACAAATACATAAACATAATATATACTCAAATGATACATACTTATAAATATATACTTAAACTACAGTTTATATTGACAAAAAATGTTCCAAAACTACCAACGAAGGGCTATCGCGTAACGAATGAGTGAGTTCCACAGACGCACAGCACGAACAGTGAAAAAGCCATTATAATATGTCTAGTATAATTTATTATTATGAATTTAAATTCTAAATAGAATTAGATCAATCTGTAGATATTAACTTGGGTTTATGGTGTCTGTCCAATGTTAACGTAACACAATTATTATAATTTATATGCCTCATAAACTACGTAAATGAATAAGTGTATAGTTATTAATTTATTATAAAATCTTACCTTATATCTGTGATCAGCTTCTCACTATCACTGACTCAATATTCCTACTACATAATTACCTATGTTAAGCTTCACTGTTACACTATAACATTAATAACACACTTTGTCAATATTATTATTATCGAGAATTGGCGATGCATAGCAAAACAACAGCGCATACGCACATTGTCCTTGACTGCACATTTGTTTGTGACTGGGGATAAAAAACAAAATCAGGTTCAAGTTCAACAGCAAAAACGAATACGCGCGGGCCGCGGCCAATGAAAACATATTATTGCCCTCTCTTTTCTTCAAGGATGGAAGTACCGTTTCAAGCGGGAAGCCGCGCGCGTCCTGTTCGACTAGCAGTTTGTGGAATATTCCACAGACGTTAAATTACGTGCGTTCACAAGAATATAATTAAATCAAAATATTAACTTTTAAAAAATGTGAATACCTATCGGAACTCCGGAATTATTCCAGTCAATTCTGGAGCTGAAAAATCAGAACAATTGAATAATTGGTATTGAGTTGTAAATACCTTTTTTATTTTATAAGTACTTTTTAAATGTTGATTTATTTTTATATTAGGCAGACTCTCAAACCTAAACAACTGAATAGTCTAGTTATGTGATCTGAGATTGTTAATCTGTGATTTTATTATTGAAGCTCTAAATATTTTACTTACCCTTATATTCATAATCGTTTATTAAACCTATGTTAGTTAAAACACATTTAAGTTTATTGCTGTCGTTGCAAGCGTTTGTTAACGTTATTATAATTACTTATTTAAGTGTGTAATGAAACATAATTAAGTATGTACTTAATAAAAAAAATTTTTGTACACGGATATTTAAATAGAAAAGTACTTGTTAATTGAAGATTTGTTTTTATCGTAGATAGTTGGGTTATTATTAAAAAAATATTTTTAATTCAAGAAATGCAATTGTTTTATTTTTTCCTAACGCTTGTGTACGGAACTGTACCATATTAGTAAATACTATATTGGAAGGTTAAGAACGTCTCTTAGATATATGGCTGGGCCGCTTTTTTGTAGCTATCCAAACTTGGTCGGGTTATGTAGGTTTTCGATGCTTCGTCAGTATTTTAATTGATTTCTTTAATTACTAAATTTAATGACATGAAATTTTGCATGTGAATAGTTGAATGAATAAACTAATTTTTGGCATACATTTTACCATGCAATTCCTTTAGAACGTCGTGATATTTGACTGTTTTGTAAACAGTGATCTATTCATGGTAAAATTGTCCTTTAACTCTTTAATTACTAACGGAACATCATTGATACTTGGCAACATGTTTCAGATACTTACAAGGTTTGTATAAACGTGAAAATCTAGACCCCAAAGTGCATACTTTAAGAACTAAGACCTATTAAGTGTATTTTACGTTTATATTTTTATCTTTTAAGCCCTACGATTTTTTCTAAATCTGTTTTTTAAACAAATATAAACAAATTCAAAACAACGTATGTAAAAATCTACAGCTCTCTATGTAAGCGCTTTATATGAAAACTAGCTAATGGCCAAACGTTCGCGTAGCGGAAACTTGAATTTCTCCGAAGTTTATGCATGCACTCATTTTATTCATACATACACAATTACACACAAATACACACTAATTTTTGGACACACCTCTTTTCTTCTAAAGTCTATGGATTAAAATAAGTTCCGCCAGGACAACGTTCGCCCAGCGGAATCAGTTTTTGGTGAATTTCTCCACAATGGCTGCGTACACAATTTTTTTTTTACCATACACAATTATACGACGTCATACACTAAATATCTGCATAATTAATATCTTTAAATTCAACAACATTCCGCTGCGCGAACGCACACGGTTTTAGCTTGTATTTTTACTCGCTCGTTTTGAAGAATTTTTATCACATAGTTCCCATGTGCCACTTTTTCTAACATTTCTGTGAGGGGTTGGATGTTGCTAACCTTATCAATGAAGAACGGAGGAGGCTTGGTTATCATTATGGTTTCCGATTCTGACAGTCTTGGTTGGTCTGTATTGTCAAGTTCAGAGAAGCTATTAAAAGTAGATATTGGAGTTGCTAGCCAATAATTTAGTTTAGCCTTCTGATTTCTGCTCGTGTTTTCGGGGCTACCTCTCATTCTTTTGCGATGGTTTACTTCCTGCCATTTAGCTGGTTCAGTGTGGCTAGAATGGTGGACTTCTGGTATTTCAGGTTCCTTTTCTGTAGGTGTCTGTACAGGAATATTTCCTACTGACGAAGATCAAGAAGGTTTAAACAAGCTCGAGTGGAGGACTTGTTGAATAAGTTTTTTGTTGGTGCTGCCAGAAGCATTTACTGACTCAGAGGCCTGGTCGTCTACCCCTGTGGAGTCTTCGGTAACTAATTTCACACTCGCAGGCCCGGGTACCCACGAGCGCCGGGGGTTAGCCGGAGCGCATGACAAATCTCTCTCATTGTTATACGACATTTTCATATTAGTAGGGGTTGGAAGATACACATAGGTAGCACTTTTCCAAGGTGCCATCGCCATACTTTTAGAGGGCATTTAACTCTTCTAGGCTCAAGGTAGTCTGGTATAAGTTACTTGACCGCCGCCTATGTCTCGGCGTTGTTGTTCTTTAGCACCACCCAATTTATTGCGAATGAATATAATATTATTTCGAATCAGGTAACTTTTATTTTGACGCGTACATGACCTTTATGGAATTTTCGGTTTCGGCCGTAAAAACTAGTTTTGGTTACCTATAACACACATTTTAATATAATTAGGAAAGACGATACTTTATCAGCAGGGAGTATTTTAGGAACAGTCCTTATTACAGTTGGCAGACTGTAATCTGGAAAGTGCTTTGTGTCACTGTGTCACTTCGAGCGAGAAGCGCGTGGTTTAAATGATGTATGACATACCGTTGGCGCGCCTGTCAGGAGCTGAGTGGTGCGACCGCACATGTTCTCGTAGCACCACGCGCTGGTTGAATGCGCGCGGACATACCGCGCATGCATACGGCTTCTCGCCTGCAATATGAACATTGTAGCTTCGTTTTTACTGGCAAAATTGGGTAGTTCACATCATTAATAATTCTAAGACACAAAATCTCTAACAATTCACTTTATATTAACCCTGCAAACCCGATAAATTTTCCATTAAGAGCGCCCATCCCGTCATATTTTCCATACAAACGCTCGTACGCGATTACGGCGTTGTAACCAATTATTTTCCAAATATTTTTAACACACAGGTATCTTGTGGTTTAAATCTAGGTTTGTATGAAGCCAAAAATAAACTTTTTCGAGAAACAAATTCAGTAAACACGTCCGAAAATCAGTTTTTTTGCACAATTTTATCTGATTTTTGGACGTTCATAATGCACTCAAACATTGAAAAAGTAAAAAAACAGCTTCATAGAAACGTTGCACATTGAATGGAGATTCTAAATTACAAACATTTTTACCAAAAACTTGTAAGGCTTTTTTAAAAACACGTATGTCCTGGAACAAGTTTTGTGAAATTACCGCGCGCCAATTTTCCTGTGATGTTATCGCGTTCTCACTCACTCGTTTGTTTTCGAGGTTTGCGTTGGTTGAAACAAAAAAAAAAAATCAATCACGCTCGCGTTGAATTCGTTCGATGGGGAAGGGCGCTCTTAACTGTAAAATTTGATTTTGTTGTTGTTTTGTAATCAATAAGTCAACTGAGTTGGAAAATCGCGTTTTGACAGCTCATAAGAAGTATGTCAATTGATTAGTACCCAATTAGGTACTTGCAACGAGTACATACCCATTAGAGTGGTAATATGGGCCATCCAATTCTAAAACCGATCAGTGTTTGTCACTGATAAATATCGGCACTCACGTGCAAATATAGTACATCACTAGAAACAGACTTGTGTGATGGCTCCTTTTAATTCCGAAATATATTTAGATCACGAAATTCGCTGTGATAATGTATTGCTGTTCTATTCGTTGGTGTGGTCAAAATATTGAAATATGTTACACTAAAACAGACGGAATCACATTTCATTTGACGACATGGTTGGCGCAGTGACTGAGCGATCGACTGCTGCGCAGCGTGTTGCGGGTTCGATTCCCGCCCAGGGTAAACATTGGTGTGATGAGCACTTGTGTTTGCTTTGGGTCTGGGTGTTGTTTATCTATATATGTATGTATTTACAAAAAAAAAATGTATTTGTGTATGTATATCAGCTGTCTGACACCCATAGTACAGGGTCTCCCTAGTTTGGGGTCAGATGGCCGTGTGTGAAAATGTCCCCACATATTATTATTATTATTGGTAAGTAACAAAAACAAAAAATCAATTTTTGAATTTAGATCCGTTTTATCACAGCTCAAGTTAAACTGGTCAAGTGAAACGCTTTTACCTAGTTGCAACCTCATAACATAGTCTCTTTCTATTCCTACGAACTTGTTACTAGTGATGGGCTAAGATAATCTTATTATGTGTCGATATTTATGAGTAAAGCAGTTATAGTATTACATTCTGATTTAAAAATAACTTTTAACTTTAAATAATAATAAATTTTCACCGATTGCGCTGCCAACAGAATCAAATCAAGCCGAATCTCGGTTTCCGAGTCTTGCGATAGTTTTTTTTTATGGAATAAAACTATTTTAACTTATTTTATTCATTGCATGTATGCATATACTAAATTGTTTAGTGGGACAGCATATTAAATAACTATCTTTTAATAACGACTTTCGATATCGATATTTGTAATGCTGGCACTTCACATGGCGTATTTGTGCAAATTTTGTATTATCCAAATAAGGCGAATATTTGTAAAAATACGCCATGTGAAGTGCCAGCATAAGGATATTTGTTTGCCCAACTCTAGTGTTATGTTTGACCTTAGGTCGACCAATCAGAGCGCTGTTGTCACCGCGGTAATTTAACGGAAATGATTTCAAACAAATGAATAAGAAGTATATCAATCGATTCTTGATGTCAAGATGGATTCTTGACACCAAGAATCGATTGACATACTTCTTATGATCTGTCAAAACGGGACTGCTTAGATTTTGTATGGCAATAGTAAAATGTGAAGTCAGTTTTTTTGCGAACTCAATTACTGAAACTACCTATTTATTAATTTCAACGCAACTAAAAATCGAATTTTGCAGTTGATTAAAAGTTCTAGGTTAGTATAAAGTGTTTTTTAGAGAAGTTGTGTTTTGGACTTATTGGTTAATAGTGTCAAAGACACTAGCACAGACAGGGCCTAATTGAGTGACCTTTGCGGGTTTTGTTTCTAGACGAGCGTGCACCATCATATCAGATGAGATCGTGATAACCTAAATTGAGAGTGACCGTTACGAGTGACGAGGGCACCGTCTGAGCATACCGCCACTTGTTGGAAAAAACGGACGGTTACTTTTCAAACTGTGAGTACTTTCCTTTGTCTTTCATAGCTACCGAAATGACGAAAAAACGGCAATCCCTTACTACAAAAAATAAAACGTAACAATTAAATATATACCTGTATGTATTCTTTCATGTTTCCGCAGCGTGCCACCGTCCGCGAACGCTTTCCAGCAGAAACGACACGCGTAAGGTCGCTCTCCCGTGTGGATCCGGATGTGGATCTGTTGCGAACTCCGCGAGCCAAACACCTTGCCTATTACGTACATTATGCCCAGTGTTACAGAAAGGGACAACAGTATAAGTATTGAAATTTTAATTGAGGGAAACAAACCCGATGAAGAAAAACTTCTCTAGGTGCTATTATGTCAGCACAAATACACTGGTAAGTTGTTTTAAGGAGGATGACACATGGAGCATAGTACAACGAGATGTTTCAGTAGGTATAATTAAGTAGATTTTATTTACTTAAGTAAACAATATTAATATATAATACCCTTAATTTTAAAATAATACTTACCACACACCCTACAGGGGAATTGCCGTGAATTATTCGATGATGACGTATTATTTCGACCTCTAGCCATTCTTTTTAACCTGCAACAGAGAAACATTTATCTATATTTAATATTATAAAGAGGAAAGATTTGCTTGTTTGTTACGATTTAATTCAAAACTACTGGTCCGATTTTAAAAATTATTTCTTTATTAGAATGCTACATTATCCCTGATTACCTATTAGCGGTTATTATAAGTTCAAAATGCAAGCAAATATAAATATCGAAGCGAGGGCGAATATTATTGCGCTGCGTGAAAGTGGATTTAATATATCTCAAATTATATCTAACGAAACCGGACTGAGTGTAAGCGTTATGATTTAAATATTATAGTGATTTTATAAAAGGCCAAGTTTTGAATCATCAGATAACTTTTATCTGATTTAAATGAAGAAAATATTATTATGTCAACCCGTCGTCAAAGATTATCAATATAATTATTTGATCATAAAATATTTTTTTTAAATATTACGTTTATGAATTCATCATGAGGTTGTAAAAAAAAGACTTAAAGTTTATTTGTTTGGATTGATAGTTATAATTAAAGTTTTGTTTATAAATTATTATTAGCAACGTAATCAGTTTTAGTAGAATGCTATGGATGCATTTTGCTATGGATGTCTAACAGCATTCCTTTTTTTGTTCTAGAGAAATTCTGTGTGTCATGAGGAGGAGGGTAGCCTTGCTAGTCGGGAGCGCAGCGGCATGCCGATGTTTATTAAGGCGAGGTTTTCCTACCGCATACTATTTTGAAGGGGGTGAAGCAGAGGAAGTGACGGCTGCGTAAAGGGGAGCGCCCCGCAATGGCATAGAATAGGTAAGCGCTGCAAGCGTTGTACAGCGCGCTGTACTCAGCGTAAAAGCGGCATGCAGCGGCGCGCGGGCGCTGGGCGCTGCGTCGAGCTATATTTTGTAGTAACGACAAACAAATTTATTTGTTGCATTGACCAACACTATTTTGGATTATTATTACGTTATAGTAATGTGTCGTTCTTTTCTTAGACTAGTTCTTTTCTTATTACTAAACGTGCTCGCTAATAAATAAATAATAAATACATAATAAATAAAAAAAAAAAAAAATACATAAGTACTTATAAATAAATAAGTAATAAATAAATAATAAACAAAAATAAAATAAATAAATAATAAATAAATAACAAATAAATAACAAATAAATAATCAATAAATAATAAATAAATAATAAATAAATAATAAATAGATAATAAATAAATAATTAATAAATAATAAATAAATAATAAATAAATAAATGTCAACGCTACAATATTTTGTAGGCGCTATAACTTGTTATAATTACACCTAGGTACATATAATTAGGTAGCTATGTAGGTATATAAACTTACTTTTAAATTTTGCCTTTATTCAGATAAATTTGAAATAATGTGTAGGTAAAAAGGGAACACACATCAAAGGAAAGGTAGGTACAGAGGCCAGCATATCAAGCTACAACAATGTCAAATTACTTTGATAGATTTTCAACGTTATTACAAAAGAATAAGATTCATATTCATTTGGGAAAATTTTACAGTTTGGTATGGGTTGATGTACTGGCGTCTGTACCTTCCGTTCTAGTTGGTTCCTCGTAACAAAAAGTACAAAGACGGAACAGGATAGGATTTTATTTCATAGTAGTATACCTACCTACTTAGCGAACGAACAGAAAATTGAATTTATAACAAATAAGTAAATAGGTACTTACTTGCAAAATTGCGTATGAGATTTTATGCTGGCACTTCACATGGCGTATTTGTGCAAATATTCGCCTTATTTGGATAATACAAAATCGACTTTATTGCAATAACAATAGGGTACATTTCATTGCATCGCAAAATTACCTATTAGTTTTTATGCTGGCAGCATTATACGAGACGGTAGGGTTGGCGTAGTGGTTAATAAGTGATTATTTTGCTTCTCGCGCTGTGGTGTATCGTGGTTTTGATCCCCGCATGGAACAAATATTATTTTGTTTTGTTCTTGATCTGGGTGTACGTGCATGAGACATAGTATGTTTGTAAATTGTACCCGTTGTAGGTACATTAGAAATCCCAGTGTACGCATTTTTTTCATCAAACAAATAACTACCCATTATAGGTACACATGCCACAGTATGAAAATAAACAGTAGGGTCATTCTCTTAGTAGGTACATAGACTTCATAAAGGCTTATCATGTTACAGTGCTGTCCATGTTATAAAGATCACAAAGGACAGTCAATTTTGGAAAGAAAAAATGGAATCAAAACTTGTTGGGTTTTATATGAACTGAATACAAAACTAATAAGTAGACTAATCATTGCCTTCAAACTAATAGGAAGGCAATGATTAGCCTACTTATTAGTTTTGTATTTCAATATTTACTTACATTATTTTTACAACCGCAGTTACCTACAATCTAAATTCACACCCGGACGGTGCATGTTGGAGGGAGTGCGGGCGTCATTTGAAGAAGTAGGTAAGTAAATAAAAATGTAACCAACGTGAGTATGTTTGGCAATACAAAGAAAATAATGTTTGAACAATATCAGTAATGTATTTACAGGTATATATAATGTATGTACAGGTAAAAATCTAACATCAATATCATGTAAATGTATCTTACCTATTTATTTACTACGTAGTATATTATTTATGTCATTTATGTGTGTAATATCTAAATAGTTTTATGTTTTCGTGTAGCGAATGGCGATTTTGAAGCAGCAGACGACGATGACAATATAGAGTGTCTGGATAGTCATATACTACACTAGCGCCACCCTTGCGAGCGTGTCAGCGAGTTGAACTAAATTGACAGGGAGATTTTGACAGATAAAGTATAGATGACGTAAGAAGTGGCATTCTGTAAGGTAATTTCCCCGTCACTTCGACGCTCACTTTGCACTCGAACCCGATTCAAAGTGTCAAATATATCAAGGTCATTTTGAACATTAAGCGAAGTGAGAGTGAATATATAGCGATGTGAGATGCGAGTTGATGTTTGAATTTTACAGAATCGACCTACAGCACAATTTTATACTTACAAAATATGCCGTAACTTAAAGTGTCGAAGTATTAACTGCCACAGCGCCCTCTACCTTTAATAATAGCCGAAGTAGAAGTAGTGTAACCATAACACAGGCTAATTCCTAGTACGGAACTGGGTTTGCTCCACTTCCACTATAGTATTCCTATTCGTCGCTCATGATGTGGTATTTAAGTTAACCTGCACTCAAAGTCGTATGAAATAAAATATATTATTATTATTGAAAAAAAAATTGTCGTATCCCTAACCGGTGCAACAATACCATACAATGCAATGTCGCAGTACTCCAGGAGACCGATAGACCGTTGTAGCTTACAATATCGTATTGACCGTAAATGTCGTAGCTCTTAAGTATCATAGCATAACCCTCGTAGCTTACTTTTTTAACCGACTTCAAAACGGAGGAGGTTATCAATTCGAATGTTTATATATTTTTTTCTTTATGTATGTTCGGGCCTAACTCTGTCATATATCGACGGATTTGCAAAATTCTTTTTTTGTTCGAAAGGGGTTTATTCCGAAAAGGTCCCATATATACATTTTATCAAAATTGGTACAGCCCTTTTTGAGAAAATCAACAAATTCCCATAAAAACTTACTTAGACGACGTTTTAGTATCTTCAATCACTGGAGGACTTACAATCTCTTTTAAGTGTGTTGCAGTTTCTTAATGGATTTGGATGTTAAGGCAACACTAAAAAGCGAAAAAAAAAAGTTAAAAAAAAAAAGAAAACCGCCTTCAAAATCTAAAAAGTGATAAATAACTTTAACACAGAACACACATTACTTTACTTTCGGAAGTCGGTGGCGGTGGCTTTGTGTTTGTTGTTTTGTATTGCCACCGACTTCCGAAAGTAAAGTAATGTGTGTTCTGTGCTAAAGTTATTTATCACTTTTTAGTCTTTGAAGGCGGTTTTCTTTTTTTTGAAAAAAACTTTTTATTGTAACACAAATCGCTTATATTATCGTAGCACTGACTGGTCGTAGCCTTCATTATCGTAGCACCGACTGCCATGACTTATGCGTACACTGGGATTTCTAATGTACCTATAACGGGTACAATTTACAAACATACTATGCCTCATGCACGTACACCCAGATCAAGAACAAAACAAAATAATATTTGTTCCATGCGGGGATCAAAATCACGATACACCACAGCGCGAGAAGCAAAATAATCACTTATTAACCACTACGCCAACCGTACCGTCTCGTATAATGCTGCCAGCATAAAAACTCATAGGTAATTTTGCGATGCAATGAAATGTACCCTATTGTTATTGCAATAAAGTCGATTTTGTATTATCCAAATAAGGCGAATATTTGCACAAATACGCCATGTGAAGTGCCAGCATAAAATCTCATACGCAATTTTGCAAGTAAGTACCTATTTACTTATTTGTTATAAATTCAATTTTCTGTTCATTCGCTAAGTAGGTAGGCATACTAGTATGAAATAAAATTCTATCCTGTTCCGTCTTTATACTTTTTGTTACGAGAAACCAACTAGAACGGTAGGTACAGACGCCAGTACATCAACCCATACCAAACTATCAAAATTCCCAATTGAATATGAAACTTATTCTTTTGTAATAACGTTGAAAATCTATCAAAGTAATTTGACATTGTTGTAGCTTGATATGCTGGCCTCTGTACCTACCTTTCCTTTGATGTGTGTTGTGGTTGTGTGTTCCCTTTATACCTACACATTATTTCACATTTATCTGAATAAAGGCAAAATTAAAAAGTTGGTTTATATACCTACTTACCTACCTAATATATGTACCTAGGTGTAATTATAACTAGTTATAGCACCTACAAAATATTGTAGCGTTGATATTTATTTATTATTTATTTACTATTTATTTATTATTTATTTATTATTTATTTATTATTTATGTATTATTTATATATTATTTATTTATTATATATTTATTATTTATTTATGATTTATTTATTATATATTTATTATTTATTTATTTATTATTTATTTATTATTTAATTATTATTTATATATTTATTATTTTTATTTATTTATTATTTTTTATTGGTTATTTGTAATTGATTTATTATTTATTTATAATTGATTTATTTATTGCTAGTATTATAATTCTATATACCTATACCTATGGGAAATGTTAGTAATCTAATTATGTATTATAAAAGTAAAGCGAGTAGGCAGGCACTTACCTACCTACCATTTTTTTTTTGTAACATATAAATCGGTGATCCTTTAATTTTAATTTTATAAATCTTCTTCCATTTATTTTATTGCCCATTTTAATAAATACCTAATCACGGGGACGAACTTTGACTAAAACATTATACGTATTATTTTTGTACAAAACAGCGATACAACCTTCCGCTCCGGTGTCTCGACGGGTACTGGTTGACGGTCGGGGCCGTCGGAGGGAACGCGACTGCCCGTTAGATTTAGGATTTACGTAGGTTATTATTTATTTGTGGGAAAAAAGCTTAAAAGAAAAAAAGTTTTTTTCCGATATTTTAAATAATAACAAGCTACTTCTATGGTATAACTTTCATATCATTTAGTGATGTGATCTCGGAGTAATCGACGTTTTAAGTTTTAAATTAGGGTCATCTTTATATTTTTTTTCTAACGAGTAAATTGTTATTAATCATGTTTCTGTCTTTCCGAAAGACTAGATAATATGTTATATTTTGATAAAATACCAATTTCATAATTCTAGGTTTTTCTTAAAAATAAATACAGACGTTCAAAAATTAACAGAAATTGCTAATATTCGGAATACCTCGCCTTAAAGAACGACGTCACAATACATGGTGAATGAATATGAAACCAATGGTTTCATAGCAACGGGACATTTCGCTGAGTTATTCAACACGTCATTACTAACTATTATATTAAAACAAATCGTTCGCCGTGCACTCCACACCGAAGACCAGCTAAAAAACCCTTTTTACAGAAAGACATAAATAGGATCGTTTACGTTTCGCACGAGAATATTTAGACTGACTGGGCCACTACTATAATATTTTCAGATGAGAAAACATTAAAATATAGTCAAAAGGGAAGACTCCATTTGTGGCGTAAGGATGTGAAAAAAAAACATATAAGTGTTTTATTATAATAATATTAAGTATAAATATTATATTGCGTCATTTTTTTTTTTTTTAGTATTTTAATTTGATGTTTAGTTTCAATCTTCTTTTCGTATAGAAAATGAATACTTAAGCTATAACCTCAATACCTACCTAAAAATATATTAAAAATCATTGTAGTGGTTTGTTAACTTTATGTAATTATACCGAATAAACCTTTTTGTTTTGTTATCATTAAATCACGCATTTTTTATTCTCAACCCTTTATTGCAATAACAATGTTAAAAATATACCATCAACTATGTAAATATTATTGTTGCAAACAAAACTAAAAACATTGACAAAAATGTCAACGCGAGATTTGAACTTAAGCCTAGTGCATCTCATTCCAACACTTGACACTTACCGCTATCGATAGTTAATTGCGAATTTAAGTAACCTATGAATGAACCAAGCAAGGTCATGCGTTTGCTGCGTGTAAAACAAAAGCGACGGAAATATATTTTTTTGTTTCGTGGATTGCGACACGACGACATACGACGACCTGTGGGAACTCTGTGCGAACACTGTGGTGTGCATACTGTATTGAGACCACTTAAACAAATACACATACAGACGCACGGACTGCGCCGCGCCGCCCGGAGCGCGTTCACAGAAATATAATCATTAGCGGGCTTATGAACTTATGAGCGCTTACTGTACACCGACCAGAGTTTGCCTCAACGAGGCTACAGCTCGCGCTACGCATGTGGTGGTTCTGTTTGACGAATCAGCCGCTTTGCGACGCCACCTCACGCGTTAAGTATGAGGAAATACAATGTCATGCGTTGACACGCTAGCCGTGTGGTGCCGGCCGCAAATAGTACCACCCCATTTCCACCCGTGGGTGTCGTAGAAGGCGACTGAGGGATATTGACCAGAGGATGGGCAGCAGCGTCCTTCTGAGTACCATAACACCTACTGCGATCGCCAACTTGCATTGGTTAAGCATGGCGATTACGGCTGAATCCCACCCTTGGAGGACACCTATGCTCAGCAGTGGGCGTCTAACGGTTGATGTTGATGATGCGTGGACACTATTCACGTCTGTCAATCCCACAGATATAGATAGACCTAGATAACGCAAGAATCACGATCTGTATGAAAAGCAAGCGTGTCATTTTTTGGATGTCACAATGTAATACGAATGTTTTGTTTTTCCTAAATTTGGTATTACCAGGTATTACTGAGGGTAATAGATTAAAAATAATTGTTTTTTTTATTAATTACGCATAATATTAATCACAAAATGACTTACCGATGGAAGGAAACGTTTACTTTATTTCTTACTTACGATTTTTTATCGTAAGTTAGGCATGAAAATAGGCACGCGAAGTAGTTGCTCTTGCGTTATCTAGGTCTATCTATATCTGTGGTCAATTCAGTGTGTATTGCAAGGGCTGGTAGTGTTAGGCCGCTTTCACATTTAGGCGACTTTAACAGCGCGACAGTCGCGCGGTTGACGCGCGACTTTCGCGCTGTCAGAATTTCATAGTTTAAACAGAAGCGCAGCAGTCGCGCGCTGCCGCCGCGGCTGCCGCCTGCACTCAGTCGGCGATGAGCCAGTGTTGCAAACGTACGTAATTATAGACTAACCAATGAGCGAGTATGATACCGAACGATTTATTATTGAAATAAGGTATTACACCCATTTTTGAAAAGTGTCTCAATGAAATTCTGTAGTGCTAATATGCCACCTAAAAAAACACAAATTTTTAATTCAATCGATAAGTGCCATAAAAATGCATCTAAACTTAAAATTTTCAAATTTCGCGCGTTGTTGACGAAAACGCCTCTTACTCGACGCCATATTGCTCAGCGTAAATGACGTCAGTTCGTTTTGTATCAAATGAGCTCATATTAAATATGATAATTGTATATCATTTAAAAATAATAAAAAGCATATTTAGTAATAGGTGCAATAACGAAAAAAATACGTTGGTTACGAAAATAATAAAAGCCTTACGCCAATCGGTTGACTGACAATTGACAATTTTTTGTTTACACAGCCGTACGGCGTAATAACATGGCCGCTACAATTTTACGGTGTTTTATAACAGATTAAAAATACTGAAAACTTTGAATTGAATTTAAAAAATTGTTTTGTTATTTTATGAACTAAAACTTACATTTTCCGACTGCTTTATGCCCAAACTGTCTCAATAACATATTTATAGATTTTTTCTCGTATAGAGTAAAATACTCTATTCAAATGCAGGACGCATTTGTGGGACTCAAGAAGCAACAATTACAACAACAAGACCCTAAAAAAGAATAACTGGCAAGAATTATGTAATATTTTATTATTATTTTTAATTACATTAAGTACTGTTATATAATCACTATGCACATGACTATTTCGAAACAAGGATTAATCCAGTACCGTCTAATTCGTTTTTTTACGCGACATCGATGGCGCCGAATGTGTACTATCAAAAGCAGGAGCAACAATGTTTCCCCGTTGGAATCCATTTTTGAAATGAAGTGCCACACTGAATTAAACTGCGGCGCGGCAGCCGCGCTGCTAACGCACTGCCGTTATTTTAATGTGAAGGAATGTGCTTCTGCCGCTCTACTGTCGCGCTGCTAACGTCCAAATGTGAATGCGGCCTTACCTGGGCTGCGGCGCGTGGTGTCGCTCGGCGTGTCCCTCGGCGTGCGCGAGCAGCTGCAGCGCGTCCGTGAAGCCCTCGCCGCACACGTCGCACGTGTGCTCGGCCCAAGTGCTGCTTGAACTGTCGTGCCGCTTGTAACTGTGAGAAACAAACCGTCACATTTTATCATCGACCACGCAAGACAGTAGTTTCACAGAAGCTGGTTGCCTGCTTACTGGACGACCGTAAACTTTACTGAATAGATCCCATGTAATCAAAAGTTCCGAAAAGTCGAGGAAAACTAAAAATGTTGTTTCCGTAATCCTTAAATACAAGATAAAGACAATACAAGAGTTACATAGTGTTAAGAGTATAAAATGGTAACGGTACAAGTGTTAACCGTGTGGTGCCGTCTGCGAATAGCACTACCCCATATCTACCCGTGGATGTCGCAGAAGGCGACAGAGGGATATTGGCCAGAAGATGGGCGGCAGCAGCGTCCTTTTGAGCACATATAATTAGTTTAATAGTTGCTATGTAATTTATTATTTAATAGTTGTTATGGAATTTATTATTGATGTCTTCAAATCAGAATCTGCAAATAATGCAGATAAATTTGAAAAAATATTGCATAGGTACAAGCGCAAGACCCTCCACCCTGTCCCCATGTCTTCAAAAGTAAGCAAAGCCCCTTACCTAATCCCCCCCCCCTTCGTGCTTACGTAATTGCCCCCCTTATAAAAATTAGCGACGTCAGTGGGGCAGTGGCTTCCATCTACAACTTGTAGCTCACTATGTAGTGTTTCATGTGGGCTAAGAATTGGTGTTTTTATGTCCCTCTGTTATCGAAGTCAATTTAAGTTATAATTATTATTTCGGTCATCCGGCAGCTACAGATGACCGGACGATAATATTGTTGATGTTGAAGCAAAACGACGGCTTGTCACCTGTGTGCAGCAGCAACATGTCTCCGTAACAAGTCGGCTCGCTGGAAGGCGACGCCGCAGTCCTGACAGAACAGCTCGGGCCCGCGCATCGTGTCGTACACCGCGCGGTCAGTGGCGCCGTGTGACACTGGGGATAGGCGGAACTCCATATCGTCACCTAAACAAAACAAACATTTTCAATATTTCGATTCGCAATTCAATATTACACATACACATACACCCACTCACACACACCCTCACGCACGCACACAAACACACGCACACACGCACTTTACGCTTGTTTTTCTTCTTATTATTTTTTAAGGTACTTACCGCAATATTATTGTTACTCATATTGTTAGTCTAGTAAGTCTAAATTTATGTTTACATCGGAAGAGCGAGGCTTTCCCAACACAAGTATCAATAGGGTATTACACCCATTTTTGAAAAGTGCCTGAATGAAATTCTGTAGTGCTAATATGCCACCAAAAAAAACACAAAATTTTTATTCAATCGACAAGTGCCATAAAAATGCATCTAAATTTTTAATTTTCAAATTTCGCGCGTGTTTTTACGAAAACGCCTCTTACTGGACGCCATATTGCTCAGCGTAAATGACGTCAGTTCGTTTTGTATCAAATGAGCTCATATTAAATATGATAATTGTATATCATTTAAAAATAATTAAAAGCATATTTTGTAGTAGGTGTAATAATGAAAAAATTACGTTGGTTACGAAAATAATAAAAGTACAAAGCCTATATTACGCCAATCGGTTGACTGACAGTTGTCAATTTTTTGTTTACACAGCCTTATGGCGTAATAACATGGCCGCTACTATTTCACGGTGTTTTAGAACAGATTAAAAATACTGAAAACTTTGAATTGAATTTAAAAAATTGTTTTGTTATTTTATGAACTAAAACTTACATTTTCCGACTGCTTTATGCCTAAACTGTCTCAATAACATTTTTATAGATTTTTTCTCGTATAGAGTAAAATACCCTATTGATTACTTTCTGGGAAGCCCCGGCAACTTACTTGTAAAGATTTACTGAAATGAATACATTTTTATTTTTTTTATTATTGCTTAAATAAATGGCTAACGAGGGATTGGCCGATTTGATACCAGTCTACTACTGAATTGGAGCTCTTACAGATCTGCGACACAGTGCCGCGACAGCTGTCGCGAGCTGTCGTCGACACCGCTCGGCGACCGCCCGCGACCGGCACAGATAGCAGATGGGTGCCGCGATCGAGTGCCGGCAACAGCTGTCGCGGCACAGTGTCGCAGATGTGTAAGAGCTCTTACGGCACGCCAAAAGCCTCCTAAGACGGACTGGGAGTTTTACACTTACAATTATTACAAGTTCAGGTTTCCTCGCGATATTTTCCTTCAGTTATGTTGGTGATGTATAAAACCTTTAGTACTTGCCCGATTTCGAATTCAACAACCTTTAGCACGAGAGGCGGGCCTTAACTAATATACCATTACAACATAATTTGCCGATACGTGAATCCTGTGACCTTCTATTAGTGAAAATAGGAAAATGTGAGTGTACTATTACACCTCTTCAGTCTGCATACAGTCATAGTGTTGTTCTGTGTAGTGTGTATACCTGGGACACGAACGACAACTACAGCAGAGCTAAAGCAATCGCTTTGGTCGAAATCGTGATCATAATGTTCTATGTTTAGTTTGGGGGGTTTGGTTTCCGCACTTAGTCCTTGAATATGGACCATTCAAAGTCAAAGCAGTCATTTACAGGCAAGAAGTTGGTCAGTTAGTTAAAGCTCGTTCCAAAACGTAGGTAGGTCTCTATGGAGAAGAACGAGCAAGAAACTCCACGGACACTCTTTTAAATCAAGTTTTTACAAAATATTGGTTACATTATCCTTGTTTCTTCTATTATGTGAAAACAATGCAGGTAAAGAACAAAACATAAAAAAAACGAATGAAGATAAAAGCCATTGTTAAGTTAAGAGTTCTCTACTGATAGCGCCTGTTCACGAACATGACGCATAGATCAGCACAATTCAACTCAACCATTTTAAAGGGAGCCGAATGATCCAACACACGCGCCACCATCAGCGAGATATAGAGATATTTATTTATGTCAAACACATGTACTAGAAGCAGACGCATGTACTAGATATTTGCACACCTGTTTAGGTAGAATATGGAATTAAGAACTTCTGTTGTTTGTAACACCTTATGTACCCATATTCTAGCAAATAAATGATTTGATTTCATTTGATAGGTATATATAATTTACTTAATAAATGACTCCATGGTATTCACATTCTCAAACACATTGTACGTGATTGTGATGACTATCATCATACCCGAGTCGGAGTCGTCGTAGGGCGGGTCGGGCGCGTGGTCGCGCGGCGGCAGGTGCGGGTGGCGCAGCTGCGTGTGCGAGCTCAGCGCCTCGCGCGACCAGCACAGCTCGCCGCACGAGCCGCACTCCACCGGCGAGTCGCCGCCGTGCACCTGACGCATACACATGTTAGGGTGTTACCAGACCAATCGATCAATTGTCGATCGACGGCATCGACCGATGGTAGAATGGATTAGTCGACGTCGATCGAGCTGCAGGATTATTATTAGTGATGGATTATGGCCGGAGTTAATCGATCAACGTCGACCGATGCCATCGACCGGCAATCGATCGGTATCCGTCGATCAGTCAATGCTCCAACACCAATCGATCAATGTCGACCGATGGCATCGATCGATGATCGATCGATTGGTGTAGTAACACTCTTAGGGCGCCTGCACATTAGAGCAACGCGACAGCAGCACTGCTTTATAAATCCATATAAATAAAGTCGCGCGGCTGTAGCGCGATTGAAAGCGCTGCAGTCGCGCGACTAATTTGAAGGCGCCCTTAGATAGCTTTTATGAGACCATTCATTGTTGTCAACGCCAAAAGGTCAATAGGGTATTTTACCAAAAAAAATCTAATTAGTCTGTCAGTTAGATTATCAAAAAATATTGGATACGTATTTTTTGATTTCATCAAATCAATAAAAACTGACGAAGATAAAACGCATCAAAGATTATGAGTGGGGGTTTGTCACGTTACTTCGCCGTATCCGTCAGAATGGCGGGTGTATGACTTCCAAATAAATCAAAAATAAACAATATAAATGTACGTAAAATGTACGTTTTTGTACTAAAATAAGTATAAATGTACGTGTCTGTATGCGTAGCAAACATCATTTTAAAGTGAACAGCCATTCTGATATAAGGTCGGCGGGTGCATTTTAACCCAATTAACTTTTCTCAAATTTGACATTAGTAATGAAATGTACGTCAATTAACATAAAGGAACAGTATTCAAAAACTTCTTAAATGTTATACAATATCTGATATTGTACAACGCACGTGAGCCGCCACCCTGACTCCAGAATGGCGGGTTAATTCTAAACCAATCAAACTATTTTGATCAACCAAATAACAAATAATTAATAATAATAATAATACAGACCACATTCACAACTATTACTATAAGAAATTAACTTGCCTACACCCCTCCATCTACAATCACATCAATGATTTCATTAAATATCCACAAAATATCCCAGAATTTATTACACAAGGCCTAACCTATATGCTTCCTAAAGACACCGATTATATGAACCCAGCCAAATACAGACCCATAACTTGCCTACAAACTATTTACAAATTAACAACCGGTTGCATTGCGGAAATTATATATAAACACACCGTCCAGAACAACATCTTAGCTGAGGAACAAAAAGGGTGCCGTAAATATAGTCAGGGGTGTAAAGAGCAATTAACCATAGATGCCATAGCCATGAAACATAATACTAACTTTAAAAATGATATTTGCACCATGTACATAGATTATCAAAAAGCTTTTAATTCTGTCCCACATAGTTGGCTACTGTACATACTAGAACATTACAAAATTCATCCCGCAATAATTAATTTTTTGACAGAGTCCATGAAACATTGGAATACCAAACTTAAAGTAGGAAAATCAATAGAAACAGGTGCCATACCCATAAAGCGTGGAATTTACCAAGGCGACGCTCTAAGCCCTCTCTGGTTTTGCCTCGCTTTAAACCCTTTATCTAATCTTCTAAATTCTTCTGACAGTGGTCTTACAATCAAAAATAATGAAACATCGGATAATTTTAAACTCACCCATTTAATGTTCATGGACGATATTAAACTCTATTGCAATAGTATATCAGGACTCCACTCACTCGCAGATCTTACTCAAACCTTTTCTGATGATATAAACATGTCTTTTGGTATTGACAAGTGCAAAACATTTACTCTACGAAAAGGAAATCATGTTGATAGTAACCACGGAATAATAAAAACAAGTGGAAGTGCCACGCAGCCATCGAACGTGTGGCACAATTATGTGGAAATGATCAACATTGGTTCAGTCGCGATCAACTACTTGCTGCGACGTGACATATCGCACAATATCGCACGTAAGGAAAAAAAATACAACCATGCCTTATTATGCAATTTTTACATGCAAAAATGATAGCAGGTCAAAGAATGTTTCTTGCAGAGGTATATCGTATTATCAAAAAGTATAAAACTTTCATATATTTCAGTATAATCGATTTTTATTGACAATACCATATTTTTGCTTTGATGCGAACTAAAAACTATCTTATGTCCATTTACTAAAGTCTAAATTAGCTTGCTCGCTGTCTTGACTGTAATCGTTTTACGTGGCATAAATTCTAGAAACTTCGACGCTACTCGTTTAGGGATGGGACACATTAATGCAAATAGTTCGTGTCGACAAAACAATAACACAATAACAATAACATGTTTTTAAAGTACCTAACTTTTTTTTTTAAATAAAAGTACGAGTTTGAAAGAATGAGTTTTAAAAACCTTCTGGCAAATAGTCATTCATTCGCGGTTAGACGTAGGCCTTTAAATATTCTATATACATGTATATAGTTTATTTTCATGTACAAAAATTGACATGTCAATTATGTTTTTAAAAGACTGTCACTTATTTAAAAAAGATATTGTCATGTCTAAAATAACGCGTCATTTCATTGGGATGTCAATCAATTTCCTACATACAATCATATTACGGACTCAATGAAAGGTATCGCAGAAAAATATGTCAATACATTATTAGTTAATCATCATTTTTGATCCATTACGTGCATTAAAAAGACTAATATATTTCTTACATTGTACAAATTATCGATAACTTGACCACATCTCTCATTGAATAGCAAAATAGTTAACAGTTGCATGCGAAAATGACATCTATTCATAGTAACAATAGATGTCATGTTAAGTAATTTGGTAACAGCGCTCTCTAGCGTCGAATAGCTGAACTCGTTGGACATTGCTCGAACTGGATTGTTAGATGGAAAAAATCTCTTTAGTGATTTTGTCATGTAAAATAATAGCAACGTTTGTCAGTTGTGATACGATTTAATTTCGAACAACAATAAAATAGGTTTTTGCCTAAGTTGCGTTCATAATTTGTAGCCAATTATATCATCGTTTTCTGTGTATTGCAAGTACATTTTAATTTGCAAATGTGTGAGTTTGGCGACACTGGATCCAGTATTAAGTAAGACTAAGGGCACTTCCTCTTGTTTTTATTATTCCGTGATAGTAACCCACACGTATTAGAATCTGGCCAAGCAATAGATCCCCTATCACAAAATGACACCTACAAATACTTAGGTTTTGATCAATCACACCAAATTGATCAAAAACACACGAAAAATAAAATAATCTCCAAATATAAACACAGACTAAACATGCTAATAAAATCACAACTGACGTCGCGTAATTTAATAAAATCCATAAATTCATTTGCTATACCCATACTCACCTATTCTTTCGGAATTATAAACTGGTCCAAAACTGATCTAACTAAACTGCAACGCTGTATAAATACTACCCTAACTAAATACCGAAAACATCATCCACGATCTTGTGTCCAGAGGCTCACGCTACCGCGAGACGAAGGTGGACGCGGTCTTGTAGATATAGTAAATCTGCACAACAACCAAATTACCAGCTTGAGAAAGTTTTTTATTAAAAAAGCCCTTCAGTCACCACTTCACAAAGTAATTACACAAGTAGACAAAAACTCACCCCACTTAATTTACACAGTACTGAACCACAGACCAACGAACGTATCACCAGTAAAATAGAAAAGATTGCAGCATGGGAACGTAAATCACTTCACGGAAGACATCGCCTCGACTTGCAGCATCCTCATGTCGATATAAAAGCATCGAACGCATGGCTGCGGCGAGGCGAACTCTTCCCTGAGACCGAGGGATTTATGATTGCCATGCTGGATCAGGTCATTGACACAGCCAACTACCAAAAATTCATAATTCGCAGACCCAACTACAATGACTCCTGCAGACGATGCCATGGTGCATCCGAGACCATCCAACACATTACAGGTGCATGTAGAGCCATAGCCCAAACCGATTATAAACATCGCCATGATCAAGTTGCTGCAATAGTTCATCAATCATTAGCAATTCAAGCAAAACTAATTACAGACAAAGTCCCCTACTATAAATACAAACCGCAAGCAGTGTTAGAGAACAATAATTTCAAATTGTACTAGGATAGGACAATAATTACAGATAAAACAATTTACAATAATAGACCAGACATTACTATGTTAGATAAACAAAAGAAATTAGTGTACATAATAGACATAGCAATTTGCAACACCCATAACCTTACTAGCACACATACGGAAAAAATTGCAAAATACACAGATTTGTCAATAGAACTTAAAACGCAGTGAAATGTTACACACACCAAAACTATCCCCATCATACTATCCAGCACAGGAGTCATCCCAAAAACCCTACACAATAGCATTAACTCATTGAATATTAGTCCATCTACTTACCTTCTGCTACAAAAAGCAGTTATTTTGAATACATGCAGGTTAACCCGCAAATTTTTAAATACCTAATTTAGTACACAATGCACTTGGCTTCGGCCCGTGCCAATTTCGACCCACACATAGATGTGAGATATTTTAAATATACCGAGAAATAATAATAATAATATGTGGGAACATTTTCACACACGGCCATCTGACCCCAAACTAGGGAGACCCTGTACTATGGGTGTCAGACAGCTGATATACATACACAAATACATTTTTTTTGTTGTAAATACATACATATATAGATAAACAACACCCAGACACAAGGCAAACACAAGTGCTCATCACACAAATGTTTACCCTGGGCGGGAATCGAACCCGCATCACGCTGCGCAGCAGTCGATCGCTCAGCCACTGCGCCAACCGTGTCGTCGAATAAATGTACTTCTTATGTTCTTGTCAGATAGCAAAACAAAACTCGATTAAATAATTCATAGCATGATTTAGTAAATTTTATAACATTTGACCATAAATAATACAATGGGCAATCACCATTTCTGGACTTCTATTTAAGCTAGGCTTCAAATCGTCATAGCACATCTGTACGGTGCAACCGTACATTGCGAAATTCATTTGAGATCGCTCCCATAAATCATATCATAAATATATCACCCGTACCGTATCAGTCACCACCAAATACCACCGACTATGACTCCAGGCAACAAGAGTTGCTAAACATAAAGAAACAATTAGACGTGATCAAACAGAGTACACCAATAACAGAAGATATAAGCTTTCACGATGTTCACCACTATGCAGCAATCTACAGCATTATCGGCATAATGGTATTAATTGGAATAATCGTGGCGTGGCGCCGACTACGACGTTATCTGGGATGTGTGAGGCCCGCTGCCACTGCGTCGCCGTCGGGGGCGGAGGATCCTGCGGTTCTGCAGCCAGCAGTCAGCACCATCAGTGTCAGTGTTCCAAATGAGTGTTCTGGTGTCAATGTGAAGTGTTGTGAAAAATTACATTGTTCACGTATGGGAGAGACCTCTACTACCGGTGACAATAAAAAAGACAAAGCAGCGTCACCAGTGCTAAAATCGGTGTTTAGTGTAATAACAGATAATTAGAGACATTAAGTCAGTTTATTAATCTAATTTTAATAATATCATTTGTTTTCCTTTTTTATGTTTATCAAATCATCTCACACTTACATCTCACATCTCGCCCGGGAGCATGTACGGTGCAACCGTACATTGCGAAATTATTGTACATACCGCGTCAGCATATCCGCCAACATTAATTATTCATTTTCACTTACTTACAATTTAGTTCACTATCGGTTATCGAACGCACCGCGTGTTCTCACGTATCAATATCATATCAGTATCATTTATTCTTAAAACCTATCTCTATTTGAGCCTTGATGTTAACTTAGAGTAATAAACTGTTAAACCTTCATGGACTCGTATCATTTAATATCATAGCATCCTATCAGTAAAAGCTGCACGGTACAATACCGTACAACATCCATATACAATCACCCCTATATGAATACGCTTTATAGTGCAATTCGGTCATTTGTAATCGAAATGGCTGTAAAGGCATGCGAACGTTTGAATACATACATACCCCAAAACATCATACTTTTTGAATACAGTCAATCGGCATTTATCTGTTTTGACAATATTCCGTTAGAAATAACACTCAACGGTAATAATACTTATAAAATTATAGCAGTCCTTGAATATGTACCTCCAAGCTTAATTTCTAATAATGATGCAATTGGGCACTATAAAGCGCATTCTTATAGGGGTGATGGTATATGGATGTGCTAAGACGATTTGAAGCCTGGATTAAATTGAAGTCCAGAAATGGTGATTGCCCATTGTATTATTTATGGTCAAATGTTATAAAATTTATTAAATCATGCTATGAATTATTTAATCGAGTTTTGTTTTACTATCTGACAAGAACATAAGACGTACATTTATTTGTTATTTGGTAGATCAAAATAGTTTGATTGTTTTAGAATTAACCCGCCATTCTGGAGTCAGGGTGGCGGCTCACGTGCGTTATACAATATCAGAGCTTGTATAAAATTTAAGAAGTTTTTGAATAGTGTTCCTTTATGTGCAATTGACGTACATTTCATTCCTAATGTCAAATTTGAAAAAAGTTAATTGAATTAAAATGCACCCGCCGACCTTATATCAGAATAGCGGCTCACTTTAAAATGATTTTTGCTATGCACTCAGACACGTACATTTATACTTATTTTAGTACAAAAACGTACATTTTATGTACATTTATATAGTTTATTTTTTATTTATTTGGAAGTCATACACCCGCCATTCTTACGGATACCACTTCGTCTAGTGTACTGACATAGTGATGTCACACGAGTTTTCGACGCACTGTATAGTCTTAATTTATTGTTTACGTGAAAAAAGAAAAAACACGTGTCCAATATTTTTTTGGAAATCTATCTGACGGACTAATTAGATTTTTTTTGGTAAAATACCCTTTTATAGTAACTTCTAGGAACATTCGCCTTATAATCTGTCAAAAATAACACTATTTAATCTACAGTGTTGACAAGATTTTACATTAAATGGGAAGATGACACCATTAACCAATAATTCCAAGACAGAATTTCTCTAAAAGAACACTTGATTTTAGCCTTGACAACCCGATTAATTTCCAATTAACTGTAAAATTTGATTTTTAGTTGCTTTGAAATCAATAAATAGTTAGTCAATTGAGTTGTCAACAAAAGTGATATTACTTTTTACTTTTACCATACAAAATGTATGGAGGAATCGCGTTTTCACAGCTCATAAAAAGTATGTCAATTGACTGGTGGTGTCATCTTTCCTGTTCTAGTAACTTCTAGGAACATTTGCATTATACAAAGGATCAAAAGAGGGATCAAAAAGTAGAGAGGACCTACTCCTAGGTAAAAAAAAAAAATACTGGCAGGCATAGCTCAGATATACATATTTGTAATATTTTTTTTTATGTTTTGGAATGTTTTTTTCTGAATGTAGTCATTTGTTTGCTTCGTGTCGGAACGTGTTCTCGAAAATGGAGAAAAACGAAGTGCGAGCCGTTATTAAATACCTCTGTTTAAAAAAGAAGAGTTACCATCCGATACTTAATTCAAGAAACGGGCATTTCATATGGAAGTATTCAATCCATATTGAAACAATCTTTGAATATGAGAAATGTCTCCGCAAGATGGGTGCCGAGAATGTTAACCGACAGTCAGAAACAAAATCGACTTGATATTTCGAACATATTGTTGGGCAAGTTTCAAGAAGATTCTGAAAACTTTTTGTCTCGTTTCGTAACAATGTACGAAACATGGGTCCATCATTTCGATCCCGAGACAAAACAGGAATCTTCGCAATGGAAACGGCCATCATCACCGACCCCGAAGAAGTTTCGTGTCGTGGCATCGGCTGGCAAGGTTATGGCCTCAATATTTTGGGACTTAGAGGGGATATTGTTGATTGATTACCTGGAGCGTGGAACCACTATTACAGGCCAATATTATGCAGCTTTAATACCCAAGTTGAGGAATGCCATCAAAGAGAAAAGGAGAGGGAAACTTCGAAGGAGCGTGCTGTTTCATCACGACAACGCACCCGCGCACAGGTTGGCAGTTGCGATGGCTGCCATTCAGCAAGCAGGACCAAAACAAAACTTTATGAAAGGGATTGAAGCCTTGGAAAGCGCTGGACTCTGTGTGTAGAGAGACTCGGAAACTATGTAGAAAAATAAATTATTAAGTCACCAATAGTCATTATATTCTATGTCATTCTCACTACTTTTAGATCCCTCCTCATAATCCGCCAAAAATGACATTATTTTACCTACAGTGTTGACAAGATTTTACATTGATTGTCGCCGAGTATGTAGCTAGTATATGTAGGATGCTTTTAATTAGTAGAATTGGCCTTCTGATGATTGATAGACAGTAACTCACAAAGGGCAAACTTACCCTGGCATGTGACTGCAAAGCCTTCTCCCTAGCGAAGCCGACGCCGCAGTGCCTGCAGACGAAGGGTCGCGAGGGGTCACTAGGCGGCGGAGGGGGGGAGGGCTCTGGCGGCGCGGCAGGGGGCGAGGGAGGCGTGGGAGGAGCGCGGGCCGGCGACCGAGCGCGGCGCGACCACTGCTGCGTGCGCGCCGATGTCATGTTCTCCCACATGCCATTCTGAACAGATAAACATATTTTTTGTGCGTAAACCATAAAATTACTTTGTAGTAAAAAAAAAGTTGTGTATGTACCTAATTACGTATGATTTTGGCACAAGAAATTTTTCTTTCTGGACTCTCGTCTTCAAAACATTATAAGATTGTTGAATATTATAATACACTACCTCCTCTACAGGTTCAGGATTTTTTTTCCGTCGACCTCGTTTCTTCTTTGGTTTTACAATTTGGTTGTTGTCTAAAACATCTTCTGTAACAAAACCATGTCATTTTTGTAATCAATCAATCATAATGTTGCACAAAACATGGATTTCACAACGCATATTCCCAATGCTACGACTTGCGATTTCGCAGCTTATAAGCTTACACAAAGACCTCCTTTCGAGGCGAAAACTAGTTGGAAAACCAGATATGAATACGTAACCGAAAATTACATCAGTTAAGTATAGACTTTTTCGTCGTTCACGTACCATAATCTATAGAATCTGGATTGTCAGGCACAAAGGCGTGAACCTTGAGATGGCTCATGAGGTCACACTTGCGCACGTATCGCACGCCGCACAGGTTGCAGGCGTGCGGCCGATCATTCTGATGGGCCACCATGTGGTTCATAAGAGCGCCCTTCTTACGGAACCGCCGCGAACAAAAGTCGCAGGGCCAAGGGCGCATCGCTGTGTATTCATCCTGCAAAAATGATAAAGTTTGTATAAGTTGATGAAA
Source organism: Charanyca ferruginea (assembly GCA_947361185.1). NCBI lineage: Eukaryota > Metazoa > Arthropoda > Insecta > Lepidoptera > Noctuidae > Charanyca > Charanyca ferruginea. The sequence continues at coordinate 11,665,273 of OX376070.1, forward strand.
ACAAGAAGACAATGGAGTGGAATTGTTTGGAATTTTTGCTTAGTCTCACATCGCTATTAAAAGTTTTCCAATTGATTGACACACCTAAACTTCGTATATATACGTGGGTTTGGATCTAGCGGGTGGCCTGGTAGTAACCAGCAGTTTTAACATTAGGGTAAAGTTTTGCTTCACTCTCGAAATATATTCATTTCTTTATTTGTATGGATGACTGACATTTGCTTGAGCATTGTTTTCTTCAAAATGAATATATAAAACTTACTTGATCTGTTGGTAAAGGGACATCAAGATCATTTTCTTCTTTAAGAACAACATCGGCGTGATTCAGATGATCCATGGGGACTTCGACTCTGAAATAATAAAAAAATTAAACCCAGTTATAACTGCCATAACTAAAAGACATGAAAAGCTTGAAAAGGAGAATGACCAAATGGGTACAAAAGACAGGCAGGCTTAAGTACAACATTTTAAAATTGTCCCACAGAATCTATACGAATATTATAAAGCTGAACAGTTTGTTTGTTTGGTTGAACGCGCTAATCTCAGGATCTACTGGTTCGAAAAAAAACTTTTTGTGTTGGATAGTCCATTTATCGAGGAAGGCTATAGGCTCATGCAACGCCGGGTCGGGTCGCTAGTCAAAGATATAAGCTAAAACATGACCAGGAAAAGTTGCAGAGCCCATATCATATTTGGTCAGTCTCTTTTGTTTCATAAATTCTGTACACTTAGCAACAAAAGTAGTTTAAATTATAAAGGATCATGGCAGGATTAGTACAAAAAAATAAAGATGTTTAGAGAAGTTGAAATTCTAATTCTTATACTCTTGGGTACCTAAAAAGCACCAAATGCCTGACATTTAGAATATTTTTAAACACCCACATTAAAAATGGATGTTAAAAGTGAATACTTTAACGAAAAGATAATTATTTCAAAATGTACCTGCAACTGACAGTAACAGTGACACTGACAGCCACCGCTTTGCAGTTCTTACACTGAAATTGCATCGTTTTATGGGAAATAATGTCACAAATAATTAATATTTTTTGATGGATCCATTAATGTCACTTGTAATTTTTTTTTATAAACTCAATATAAGCAACAAGATACAATAAAAATGTGTTACTTTCATTCCTAAATATTTTAATTATGCAGAGGTTTAAAAATATTCTAAGTATATCAATCTACTCCTGGTAATGTATTCACCACATTGGAAAAAAATATTTTTAACCCTCTAAATGTTTTTTTTGTTTTCATGCAAATAAATGTATAGATCTCGCCATGATTCTTTAATATATTATTATTAAAGACGAGAAAACTTAGAAGTTTTGTATTCATATTTTTACAATAATAATTAAGTAGCTTCTAAAGCATTAAAAATTTAACAAGACTGTAGTTGTTACTGATGTTAACAAATTAAATAATCAGCAGCATTCATACAAAAATAATGGTCAAAATATCTGAAAGATCTTACTGGTACCTTTCCTGCCCACCAGAAATTACCCAATCATCTGTGATGACCTCTTCAGTGACACACTCTACACTGGGATCATCCGCCAGTTCAGCTGTCTCAGTATAGCTCACTACATCTTGTGATAAAAACATTAAGTTTTCCGCAGCCATTTGGTCCGTGCTCATCATCTCCTCAGATGTCTGTGTGTACAATTGATTCTCAACCTTCAACTGAATATAGCGAATGAAAATAGTTTTAGAGATAACATATTTAGCAAACAAGCATTCCACTCAACACACACACACACTGATATTTTGTAATTTATACCAATTTGTGCATTTTGCTTATGGCTGTGAATAAGTTACTGCACAAAGATTAAGAGTCCATTAATAGGAATTTTAGTATAAAATAAACAGTGAAATGCCAAACTATAGATTATAAAACAAATATATTATTATTTCAACAAAAAGAAAGTTATGATCTTTGACAATTTCTCAAAATATTTGAACTCACCATGTTGGAATATGCTGTATGCTGCACATTATCTAGGCCTGACATCGCTTCCCCTGTCTCAACAACACTTGGACTGTGCTGGAAAGCAAACATTTTCTTCAGTGGAGAAGAAAATAAAAAGAATATAAGAAGAGAATAAAAGAAAATGAAAATCTACTCTCTTATGAAGTGCAATAAATACAAAAATAATATATTAACAACAAAGTAAGAAATGGTTTGAGATTAACACAGGCAAAAATGATGATAAACTTAAAAGAAATTAAAGTATTAAAAAGAAGAATGTTTTAAGAAATCAAGACAGAAATATAGTAAAACCTCCGTAGCGTTACCTTCACTTCAACTTCTTCCTCCCACTGGAGGTTGAAGTCTTCGGCTTCCCCATCCATAATAAATTCATGAATTCATTCCATTTAAAACTTGGTAGATTCAAAGTGCCACCTGCAATGTATGATGGATTAAAGTATAATTATGTTGTTTGCTATAAGCAAAGATAATTAATTCGTTCAGTGGCAGTTGGATGGAAGGTTGCATGTTTAGCAATGTTTTATATCTACTTAGAAAACAAAATTAGTGGTAGAATGATCATGGAAGTACCAGACACTAGATAAAATATTAACAACGATAAAATAAAATCTCTCATAGCCACTTTTTTAAATACATTTACTTACATCATTAATAAAACCATGCTTGGTCAGTGGGTCGTCTTAGGGGCGGAGTTGCTTTGTTAGTGCTAAGAACTGGATTTATTCAACGTTGTAATTTCATGGGATACAACCATCAGAATGAGTTTGATACAATTATGATCTTTGTTTTGTTGAGCTGAATATTAATGTTATAACAAAAAATATATTAAAAACTTTATATCCTTGGACAGTCAATCTAAGTTTCTTCCTAAATAAAATACTATTTATCTACATCATTTTCTACTTTCGATATGGTTTTAAATGAAAACTTCCAAATTGAAGTTCCTATTAATCTAAATTAATGAAATATTACGCAACACCTGACCGTAAAAAGAAAAAAATCTCATAAAACTACACATGGTCGAAATAAGAGTAAACATACTGATTACATTCCTGTCATTAATAAATACTTGATACATCGTAGAACATCCTTGAATCAAAACATCAACATAACCTTATCATCTAGCTACACTTATATAGTTACGAATTAAGTGTTGTACGAAAAGACCAAACATTGGTAATAAAATATTCATTACTGAAGATGTCGTTCTAATAATAAAGACTGAAAGCCGAAACAAAAATGGTGTCAACTTGGGAGTAAAGATGTAAAAAAAAAACGGTTAGGTTATCCTGTCAAAGTAGAAGGTTAGTTACAATACTCATTTACCTTTAATTTTTTACTGAAATCGTGAAAATTAACACTCCTCTATCGAGAAACATCGAGTTCATTACGATAATCATAGCTGTTTTACATATCTATACGTATAAGTGACGCAATCATAGAACTTCTCGATAGTCCATCATCGATGAAAACAATAATATAACCAAAGTCATTACATTTTTTTGAAAATTACTTACCTGGTTATTGTTCAATATTTATAGATTGATCGTTTTACGCTCAAAATTGCACTTGTAAAGCAAATATTTTCTAATATTTGGATATCAGACAAATGGCTATCTTCCATTTCCATTCCAACCACACCATAGACAAACAAACGCAACGAACTGAACGAACTATGAATACTATGGTATGAGAAGTCGAGAAGAGACCGAGCAAAGAGTATAGTAATTATAGAGGGGAACCGAGTTACGAGTACAAAGACAAATGCCATGTCAATAGAGGATTGTAATAGCCTATTTTATCCATACTTTAATTTTATAAATGTGAAAGTAACTCTGTCTGTTACGCTTTCACGATGAAACGGCTGAACCGATTTTGATGAAATTTGGGTTGTACGTTGTTTCATAGCTAATAGTTTTATAGGGTAGGGCAGACAAGACTACGTGGAGTCGGTTTCGCAGCGATTCATTTCTGGCATGAACTTTGGTAGCACAACATATTGACTTTTTAAGACAACATTTTTGTTTTTGTCTATTTATATCTATACATTTTCGTTGAAATAAATTCCATGGAAAAATACAACAAACAAACAATATTCGTTAAAAAAGAATTATACTTTTTGATAATTTTGTTAAACAAAAAAATGTGATTAAAAATTCATTGAATTGTGTTTCTGTAAAATATTTTTCATTGAAGTAAATAGTCTTTGAAACAATAATAGTCGAAATAAAAATACGAGAACCAAATATTATGTTAAACATTTTCTGGGAAACGAAATTCTATGAAATTTCTGTCTGCGTAACAAGGGGACACCATATTTATTATTGAGATAGTTTAGGCAAAAAGCCGTCGGAAAATGTTAGTTTAGTTTTTGTTCATAAATTAACTACATACATAAATTTTTAAATTCAATTCAAAGTTTTCAGTTTTTTTAATCGCGCTAAAACGCGCGACAGCTACTGTAAAAATAGATTATTAAACTCGGTGTCTATTGTAAGTTTCACATGTTTATTGTACTTTTGTTACAAAGTGTGCATTCAAAAGAACCTTTTTTAACTTCTGTCTAATGCTATTGTAAATGGAGTATACATAAAATGGATATTTTTGGAAACGCGAGCCTTTCACCCTCACTTATGAGTTCTTGCATGTCTGCATGAAAAAGTATTTAAAATTTTTTTTAGAATTTAAAATGAACATTACCCATGTCTGCAATAATAAATCAATTAAAAAATTATTTACCTACCTAATAAAATTCTATGAAACTGAAATAATATTTATAAAATCAAACTGTATTATTACTAATATTTTTATATAAAAATTGAAATCTAAAAAGCTTTGTTTTACTTTCGAAATATGCACGAAATAAAGGGCTTTTTTTATTTTATTCAATACAAAATAAACTTTCCGGCAGCTTCGACTTTTTTATGTCATTACCAGTTCATAAAATAAGGCACGCCTAATCAACGTTTATAAGTAGAAAATATCACTAATCAACTAATCACTAATTAAGGAGTTAAGTAGTAATTAGTTAAGAAGTTGCAAAGAAGATGATTAGTTGATTTTTATAAGTAAGGCTCCTATATCTTCATGGTAAAACCCCGGCCAGGCTGTTGTAATCAAGCCCTCCACATCGGTCTCCACCGGCGGTATACAACAGTGTAAATACTTGTTTGCAACAAAAAATTCGTTTGAACTTCAACAACCTCTGTGGACGGACGCGCGTTTAAACCGCGTGTGGACGTCGTCGTAAACGCTTGTTGTAAACCACGCAAGGGCAGTGGCAGTGCGCAACGGCAACCGATGCGTGCGCACGTATGCACGAGTTTTTAGTTATGATCTCATAGAATGTTTCCGTTACCATTCTGAGGAAGTTGCGCTGGTCACCAAAATCATGTAGATTCATAACATTTAGATGACTAAAGTTTTTAGTATACAACAAACAAAACTAAAGGTTTTGGTATACAACCAATGATAATATCATTGTATACAACAAATAGAAATTTATTCAGCGCTTTTTGAAAAAAACAACAAAAACCGAGAAGACGTTTTCGTTTCTTCCATCCAGTATATTCATTTATGCTTCCATCTTTCATCTTTGGAGGACTTTCAATCTCTGTTTTAAATGTATTGTCGTTCCTTAATTGATTTGGGTGATAAGGAGGCACTAAAAAGTGGAAAAAAACTAACTAAAAAAAGGGAACGGCCGTCAAAAAAAAAAATAAAAAGTCACATTTTATAAAGGCGGTTCTCTTTTTTTTTAAAAAAGTTTATTTTGTTTTTCTCTTCTCTTCACTTGCGCGCACAAGTGTTAATGCTACGCCAACTTTTTGAAGTTTAGATAGGTAAGGACAATGATATTATAATAAACAGATATGTTATGAGCGCCCAATTTTGAAGATTCAAAAACGTCCTAATTGGGACGTATTGCCTTTAGTCTGCGTCACGCATGGCGACGAGTGATACACTTTGTTTAAGCAGCTAAAAAATAAAGAAATGCTATTTTGTGCATTTAGAAAGTTTACCAATTATGATACATAAATTTAATAAAACACAAGGGATCTCATACCACATGTAACTACGCAATATACATCGATTTATTTATATACTTCAATTATTTTCCTAATATTCTTATATTTGGAGGTTAGAAAAAAGAAAGAAACGGAAATACATTTTTTCACGTGAGAAGACAAGGACGCGTTCACTCCGGACATAGAGTAAAAATACAGATGCGATACCGTAGGCAGTAAAGTCATTGTTTACCCACAGTTCTGTTTTTTTTTTCTAACCTTGTAATATTTAATCATTTTGTTTTATTTAATCATTTATATACTTAATTAGAAATTAAACAATGTGACAACAGATATTTATTATCCTTTCTATTATTCTTTCTTAAGGTTATCCAATGAGATCTGGCTTCAAGAATGGATCGCATTTGTTCGTAAATAAAGAAATGAATTTTATTACAAAATAAATATTTTCTACTATATATATTATTATATACCGGCTGACTTTTTTACCGTCTGGACAAAAACAGGGTAGAATAGGTGAATGGAGTAGAAACCTATGGCACAGAAATCTCAATATTTTTTTTCAAAAATCAATTATTATATTAACATACCAATAAATACTATCCCTTATTTGAAGTAAACTTTTCATAATAAAACCAAAAACATCCAAATAAAAAAATTAAACAAATAAATCGAAAAATAAATTAAAAATTCTACTTATAGTCACCCTACTCGACGCGCGGAAATTATCAATGAATTCGTAGCGACATTCAATCCTTTGATTGAAGCCGGCCGATAGGCATTCACGGAACTTCTTCCTCTTTCATTCTATTATATCCTTTCGCAGACGCACACTTGTCTACGTATCACGTGTCACCGCACGCGCATCCCACACACACGCGGCCTTAGATCCTAGTACCGCGTCCGGGTCCCTACTCTTCCACCAGTCACCTGCAATTAGTCATAGCGTGACGTCGATCGCTGTTTTTTACGTTTCCGCAAGTGCAACGCCCGCCCAGTTATTGTTTTCATAATGACGTACGAATACTCCAACGTGGAGTACCTTGACATGATATGGTTCTACTTCTTGTCTGGTTAATAGTGCGAGGCAAATGTACGCCGCCGAAAAACACCTACAATCCCTTAGACGGAATGGTGTCCCTGCTCCCCGGAATCCCAGCACAGATTTGATACTCCGCACTTATCAGCAGCTACTTGACCATGGCATTCCTCTGGGCTCTGTGCTTTCTGCAGGACATGTATTTCCAGCACGGGTGTCCAGCTCACTACGAGCGATGTGTGCGCGCGTACTTGGATAGCCAATTTGGTGATAAGTGGATAGGTCGTGGTGGACCTGTGAACTGGCCGGCGAGATCACCAGACCTAACTCCATTAGACTTTTATTTGTGGGCCGAACTAAAACGCGTAGTGTACACCGAAGAAGTCCGTAGTGTAAATGAGTAAAAACAGCGAGTAGGTACCTAATAGGCGCTTTTAATGTTCTAAAAAGTGACAGACACGCTTAGAAGTCTTACTAACAATTTACAAAAATGTGCTACCTAGTTTTGTGTTTAGAAAGAAACGTTGGACGCTTCGAACAATTATTGCGATATCGCTAAAAACGTTGGTAAGTGAGTACCTAATTATCTTTATTTCAAATAATAATAATTTTGTGTAATCTTGTAACTATCCAGTTAATTTTTTTAACTAACAAACTATGAAATGCCATGGGAACATATTCTTATTGCTATGGTGTTGACGACAGCGGTACTTCTGTAGGGACTGTAGGTATAAGTAAGCCCTTTGTTCTACTTATCTTTTAAACAAAATAATCCTATTTGATGTGGCAGATCGCTTTTTGCGGGACGAAACTGCACAATTCATAGTTTTTTAGGAACATTTAGTTGCGACACAATGCGATACACAATGGCGGTGGTCTTTTTTTTTTTCGTTATGGCATGGCGTCTCGCAGGTCAACATTGGAGGTTGTCGGCTGCTTTCCTGTGATGCTTTGAAAATTATTATTTTTAGGGCCTCCAGCCAGGGCAAAATAACTTACAAACTAAGTGACTACACGCTAAGGGCACCCCCTGTGGGGTACGGGCCTCGGCTTAGGGCGTCGCTGGGGGAGGACAGCAAAAGGACAGGCAGGATCGGATTTCCATTATTTTGGGACGAATTTAAAACTACAGGTTCAGCGGCGCGGGCTGGCACGAGCAAGGGTCGTGGTGGCCGTGGTCAGCGAATGAACTAGTTTTATAATATACAGTTACCCTCACCGGCACGTAAGTTGGCAAAATATTTTGTAGTGGGGGAAGTTCGCGCATATATGTACAAATGTATGAAATTTTGTGCGTGCACGATCTTCCCCCACTACAAAATCTCTTGTTAACTTTCGTGCCGGTTATATAATAACCGGCAACCGGTAACCACAACCGGTAAAACTAGAATGGTCAAATGGTCAATGTACTTTGGCAGAGGAGTTCGCCCAGCTATACTTCCTCCAGGTATAAATTCTCTAAGTGAAAGAGTCAATTGTTTCTCACTTTATATTAGAATTCAATCAACATTGTGCATAGGATCCACACGCACTGACGTGCCAGAACGCGAGCCATGGCCATCGAATCAATGAACTAGTTGAATCAACCGTTAATCTCCTTTCTACGTAATTAAAGTTTATGAATCAATTAGTTGAATCGTTCAACGACGTTTATGAATTAACTCGTTTAAATCAACTAAAGTCGAGAACGCGGACGCAACAAAATAAGAAATTATAAAAGTTAACATCATAGATTGTAAGCGACGATGGTTATGTAACTTATGTATTATAATCTATAAGGAACGTGAACAAGAGTTGATTTTTGAAATATTTATTATAAAAATCGTCATGTGATGTTGGTAGGGAAAATCATTTAAAACCACCAATAAAACGTTTTCCAACAATCCGAATCAAATAATATAATCATCAATAGTTAAGACATTTAATCAGGGCAGTAGATGTAAATGTATACTCGTTAAACGTCGTGCAGCGTTGAAAAATACTTCAACGATCTAAGTCTAACTGTCTATGTTCATTCGTTGAACAGTTTCGATTCAACGCTACAATGGCACGTTCACTCGTTGACAAATTTAACTAGTTGATCGACTAGTTGACGAACGTAAATTAACGTTGGCGATAAACGCCTTATTCACCATCCATCTCTTCGACGACACGGTTGGCGCAGTGGCTGAGTGATCGACTGCTGCGCAGCGTGTTGCGAGTTTGATTCCCGCCCAGGGTAAACATTTGTGTGATGAGCACTTGTGTTTGCCTTGTGTCTGGGTGTTGTTTATCTATATATATATGTATTTACAAAAAAAATATATGTATTTGTGTATGTATTATAGTGTTTCGGTTCAACTCGGAAACTATATTTACTTTTCATAAGCATGAAATCATTCATCGCACGTTATGTCTACATTTTATAATATTTGTTTTATGGATTCTTGGAATCTTATAAGTAATATATAATGTACTCACAGTTTTATGTGCTGGTTTTGTCTGTGTTATAATTGTATTCCTGTATCATCTTCATTTCATATCATTTATGAGTTAATATTTACAAACCTGAAAAATAAACAATGTTTTGCTTTGACATGTCTGTCAGTGACAGTCGTCAAATTGACGACCGCCAGCATTTCTTCTAATAAGTTTTCGGCTACTAACGTAAAACCTCTATGTTGTATATCTTGTAAGCTTGTTTGTCTGTGTTAGATAGTAAACGGCTGAACACCCGCTGTATTATCGTGTGTTCCTTTATATCTTATTCGCACTAATATTATATTAAAAAATATTATAATTATGGGCAATCGACAATTATTAAGTCTGGCCGGTATTATAATACCTTGCTATAGAAAAGCAATTTGACCGTTCTAGAAAGATGATTCATAATTGGATTTTTTACGAATTTCGGAAGAACGGTCGGAAAACAAAACCTGTCAAAGAGGAGTCTAGATCTCGGAGCCGCTTGGGTAACACGCTGATTACCCATACGCTTACGTTGGGAAGTCTAGATCTCGGAGCCGCTTGGGTAACACGCTGATTACCCATACGCGTACCTTACTGAAGTCTACCAGTCTACTACTACAAGTCTACCAGCCTGCAACCGAGAGTCGGTTAAGCGGGTTAAGTCGAGCTGCCGCGGCCTATGCTTCCAGGGCGGGTCCTCCCACTAAGACCGCCTGGGTAATCTCCGTCACCGAGCTGATCGCGTCAGTCTTCTCATCGGCCGATCCTGTTGCCGGCCAGGCTGGGGATCATAATCCTTCTGGAAACTCTGCCTAATCCTAGTGCGTTTAGGTCAGTTCTTATTTTTATACTAACAATTGTTTTTGATACTCATCACAATTTATCTTTCGTGTGAGAGCTATTAAATTCAATTCGTACAATTCTGCATAGCCTTTTATTTCTCTTAAATTATCAGAATTGTTTTTGATACTCATCACAATTTATCTTTCGTGTGAGATCTATTAAATTCAAATGTAGCAATTCTGATAATTTAAGAGAAATAAAAGGCTATGCAGAATTGTACGAATTGAATTTAATAGCTCTCACACGAAAGATAAATTGTGATGAGTATCAAAAACAATTGTTAGTATAAAAATAAGAACTGACCTAAACGCACTAGGATTAGGCAGAGTTTCCAGAAGGATTATGATCCCCAGCCTGGCCGGCAACAGGATCGGCCGATGAGAAGACTGACGCGATCAGCTCGGTGACGGAGATTACCCAGGCGGTCTTAGTGGGAGGACCCGCCCTGGAAGCATAGGCCGCGGCAGCTCGACTTAACCCGCTTAACCGACTCTCGGTTGCAGGCTGGTAGACTTGTAGTAGTAGACTGGTAGACTTCAGTAAGGTACGCGTATGGGTAATCAGCGTGTTACCCAAGCGACTCCGAGATCTAGACTTCCCAACGTAAGCGTATGGGTAATCAGCGTGTTACCCAAGCGGCTCCGAGATCTAGACTCCTCTTTGACAGGTTTTGTTTTCCGACCGTTCTTCCGAAATTCGTAAAAAATCCAATTATGAATCATCTTTCTAGAACGGTCAAATTGCTTTTCTATAGCAAGGTATTATAATACCGGCCAGACTTAATAATTGTCGATTGCCCATAATTATAATATTTTTTAATATAATATTAGTGCGAATAAGATCTAAAGGAACACACGATAATACAGCGGGTGTTCAGCCGTTTACTATCTAACACAGACAAACAAGCTTACAAGATATACAACATAGAGGTTTTACGTTAGTAGCCAAAAACTTATTAGAAGAAATGTTGGCGGTCGTCAATTTGACGACTGTCACTGACAGACATGTCAAAGCAAAACATTATTTATTTTTCAGGTTTGTAAATATTAACTCATAAATGATATGAAATGAAGATGATACAGGAATACAATTATAACACAGACAAAACCAGCACATAAAACTGTGAGTACATTATATATTACTTATAAGATTCCAAGAATCCATAAAACAAATATTATAAAATGTAGACATAACGTGCGATGAATGATTTCATGCTTATGAAAAGTAAATATAGTTTTCGAGTTGAACCGAAACACTATAGTATATCAGCTGTCTAACACCCATAGTACAGGGTCACCCTAGTTTGGGGACAGATGGCCGTGTGTGAAAATGTCCCCACATATTATATATTATTATCTTGCTGTACGTCCCGCCAAGGTTAAACATCAAAAGTAGGTACCGTGAAAAAAAACAATTCATAATAATTATTGACGTACAGCAAGCTTATTAACGGTCGTTTTGCATCGTGCATGACCTTGGCGGGACGAACAGCAAGATGGATGGTGAATAAGGCGCATTAAGTTGACGGAAAAAAATTCAACGACCCATCGCTTGTCATGCATTGCATGCAATCATAGCTTCTTGCATGCAATACAATTTGTTATTTTACAAACTTGACACAATGGCTATTAGCCCGTGCAACAGCAACTTCGTCAAAAGTGGGTAGGGAATATTCTGTACTTTCTGGTAAACTAATAATCGTCACACGGTAATAAAATTATTGTAAATCACTCTTTCATTGTAATAGTATCGATAGTATCAGTAGTATCATAACTCAACAATATCGTTACTATTGCTCTTCATCAATATTATTTATTACTTAAGATTGTCGATTGATACCAACCAAGAAGCTTATAGATAAAAGTGGAGGCAACACTCTAAATACCTAAGTGAAGCCAACTGTGGGCAGATGCTCTCTTTCTGAATGCATACAACAGATAAAGAAAACACATATCACTGTCTCATTCTTATGTATGCATTCAGAAAGAGAGCATCAGCCCACAGTTGGTTTCAAACTTTTGTTCTAAGTGTTGGCTCCATTTATACATTATATCTTCATGATACCAACGGTAGTATTGTTAATACTATCGATATTGTTAGGTACCTACATACTAGTTTTCGAGTCATGATTGTATTGCAATACTATCGAGAGTCAATTTATAGTTGAGTAATTCTCCAACACAGTGTTGACCACAGAATATACATATATAATATCTCACATATTATTATGTGACATATGTGTTGACGTTGACTGACAGCAGTGACAGCTGACAGCTGACAGCACGGTTAATCATCGGTGAACATTCAGAACATTATTATTTTGGTTTCGTGTACAAAATATTTAATTAAAATATTCATTTTTTTTTAGGTTTTAATTGAATTTACTGAAAAATGGCTCAGGAACTAAAAGAACTTTGTCAGCTTCTATTTCCAGACTCCACTGAAGGTAAACCGGCGTTTTTTATGCACTTAAACTTAAATTTTATTTTTGTCAAATTTTTCGTATACATATTACAGAAAATGCAGAATACTTCAATGATATAACAGACTACATAAAAAAACTGGGGTCCCAGAATTGGGAACATATTAGGAAAGAGCCAGAGAGACTGAACGAGGAGATGAAACAGCTGACAGAACAGACACAAGAGCTGGCATTTGCTAATTACAAGACATTTGTTGAGACCGCAGAGATTTCACATACAATCATAAATGATTTAGCTAAGTCCAAAGAATCACTTACTTCCTTCCTGGATAATACACCAATTTTTTTGCAAGAATGTGATAAATTCTCACAAATTGCAGGGAATATTGTCAAGGAGAAGAGGTAAACTAGTAAATTAATTAATAATAGTTTATAAGTGGGTAGGAGACATGAGCTATTTTCACATACCATACAACCATGTTTTTGTAACTATTATTAAAATTATTTATAGTCGATACAGTACCATCCGTAACCAAAGTGACAAGCTACTAGAGTTGCTGGAATTGCCATCTCTAATGCGAGAGGCACTCAATGCTGAGGACTATGAGAGTGCTTTGGACATCTTCACCTTTGTCCGCAACCTGTCCAAACGATATTCTGAAATACCTATAGTTCAGGTATGCTAACTCATAATGATTTACACTATGTTATTTAACTTAACTCCCTATGTGCCTAGGAACAGTGTGTGTTGATATTCAATTGGTTATTTACTTTTCAGAACACTACATCAGAAATAATGACTCTCTGGTTTGAAACCCTGTACCACCTTTTCAATCAACTGCGGTATGATTTGCCACTGCCTCAATGTTTGCAAGTGAGTAACAGAAAAATAAAACAGCTGAGTCTGTACTTCCCCATTCGATTGTACCCCTGACTGCTGAACATGGTAGCCTGGGTCGTTTACCAGGTTGTGCAGTGTTACTGGGGAGTTTGGTGTGGCATGGTGTGGCACCCCTACTACGCCTTTGAAAGCACTAAATGCCGTTGGACCTGTGCCTAATCTCCCCCCAGTTGCGTTGGAGTGCCACCCCATTGGACTATGGTGGCCATACACCATCCTTCCTATCGTCCAATCGGCATTACACTGCAGGCTTGATCCAATCTACAGTTTGTCTACATACACCACACATGACCAGTTTAAATTGTCCTGTCGGCAGCGACATTCGGTTGAAGCCATGGCGTCACCACCGGTGACAGACGACTAGGTTTCAGCCATTTTGGGCATTTACTCGTGAAAATTAAACAAAAAAAAAGAAAAGATCGAGCAGAGTGGTGCAAACAGTGTTTAATGAAAAGAAAACAGTTTACTCATACAAAGGACATGGTTCAAAATGTATGGTCCAAAAACCCAAAATCAAAATTTTATTGATACAGTCAAATTGTGTGCACAATAATTCCCTAGAACTATCTAAATTAGCATACCCAAGTTGCAATATCCTAATCCGTGGGATATCGGAGCTATAGGCTGTCAAAGTATGCAAACAATATATTTTTTGACTTGGAATTTTCACAGCTATGGTGCCAAAATAGTCATGCTGTCGATTGTATTATGTAACAACAATGCTATAGATGCTCTTAAGAGCGCCCATCCCCATCGAACGAACTTCAACGCGACCGTGATTGAAAATTTTTTGTTTCAACCGACGCAAAGCTCGAAAATAAACGAGTGAGTGAGAACGAGATAACATCACAGGAAAATTGGCGCGCGGAAATTTCACAAAACTTGTTCCAGGACATACGTGTTTTTGAAAAAGCACAGCGCAGCAAAGCGTGTATTTGGTAAAAATGTTTGTAATTTAGAATCTACATTATATGTGCAAGGTAGAAACCTTGAAGCTGTTTTTTTACTTTTTCAATGCATGCGTGCATTATGACCGGCCATAGTTCAGATAAAATTGTGCAAAAAAGCTGATTTTCGAACGTGTTTACAGAATTTGTTTCTGAAAAAAGTTTATTTTTGGCTTCATACAAACCTAGATTTAAACCACAAGATACCCATGTGTTAAAAATATTTGGAAAATAATTTGTTATAACGCCGTAATCGCGTACGAGCGTTTGTATGGGAAATATGACGGGTTGGGTGCTCTTAACGTTATTACACTAAGAATAATATTGATGTACAGTCGACGAAAAAGTTATAGTAGTAAGCAAAAATAGTTGTAGTTCTCATTGATGGTATTATTTTGTCATTCTACGGTATTAAAAGGTATTCATTTATTTAAATCTTAGCTTGTTTGAGTTGCTATTAGTTGAGTTATTACACTAAGAAAAATATTGATATACACTTAACAAAATAATAATAGAAATAAACTATTAGTAGTTGGTATCAATACTACTTTCCTAAGGTATAATTCATCAATTATTGTGCCGGTATTTTGAAACTGCACTCATCGTTTTATCGATAGGTACTGCGTGCGTTAAATATGCATTTTTGACGCGTGGCGTCATTTAGGGCCTCGTCAGCCAGATGCGTTTGCGTTGAATACAGCAATCAAAATCTTATCTCTATTTTTCCTCTGTTTCCGAAATAAAAGAAACGAATAGAATGGTATGGTCACAGTAAAGATATCTATACAGTATTGTAACTCGGCGTGTCCTTGAAATAATTACCTACACGCGCGCAGTATCTCAACATGCGATAGGGTTGACACGCGTACAGTTTTTGAATTTCTTCCTAGTTTGTGTTTTATTTTCTTTCTAGTTTTGTGATTATAAATGTGAAAAGTGTTTTATTTTCTTTCTAGTTTTGTGAATGTAAATATTATATTTTTTATTAAATATAAAGAAAAAATGTAAAATGAAAATGAAATAGGAAGCGTTCAATAAAAATACATTTTATGTTTTTGATTAGATTTAATAAAAAAAAAACCACCATTATAAATTTGAGACTGAAAAATATTTGCGCCTCGCCTGAGACGTACGAAAATCAAGGCGTCTGAAAAAAAAATTATTTCCCTTTGTTCTAGGTAAAAAAAAACAAACTGCAATCCTTACAAACTTCAACACCTTGAAATAATAATTGTAATATTCTTTTGTCATCTCAGCTTATTAAGGTCTCCATTACTACTTTTTACCATTTTTTGGTCACCCATCCAATGTCGAACTGCTGCCAGACGATACTTAATATCAACAATCTCATCGCGTGTGCGATACCTAAGTCACAGTAAAGATATCTATACAGTATTGTAACTCGGCCCTGTCCTTGAAATAATTACCTACACGCGCGCAGTACCTCAACATGCGATAGGGTTGACACGCGTACAGTTTTTGAATTTCTTCTTAGTTTGTGTTTTAGTTTCTTTCTAGTTTTGTGAATGTAAATATTATATTTTTTATTTAATATTAAAAAAAAAATCCGTAAATGAAATAGGAAGCGTTCAATAAAAATACATTTTATGTTTTTGATTAGATTTAATAAAAAAAAACCACCATTATAAATTTGAGACTGAAAAATATTTGCGCCTCGCCTGAGACGTACGAAAATCAAGGCGTCTGAAAAAAAAAATGATTTCCCTTTATTCTAGGTAAAAAAAAACACAAACTGCAATCCTTACAAACTTCAACACCTTGAAATAATTGTAATATTCTTTTGTCATCTCAGCTTATTAAGGTCTCCATTACCACTTTTTACCATTTTTTGGTCACCCATCCGATGTCGAACTGCTGCCAGACGTTACTTAATATCAACAATCTCATCGCGTGTGCGGTACCTAAGTTTAGCAATGAAAGCCTCTAACTACCTACTACAAAATCTTCAAAAATAAACAATAATGTAAATCTTACTAAGTAGGTAGGTATAGAGTCCAGCACAAGCTACAACAATCTGTCCAATTTCTTTGATAGATTTTTAATTTTATTACAAAAGCATAAGGTTCAGATTCAATTGGGGAAATTTGACAATTTGGAATGGCCTGATGTGCTGGCGTCTGTACCTATCATTTACTCTCATAATCATTATTTAATGATAGGTATTTCGATTAATTCCACAACATATTTATGTAGCTAGGTACATAAGTAGGTAGATAGCTTAGCCTAAGAAACTACCTACTTATCAGTTCTTTTTAACGCGAATGTAGGTAGGTCGCTTTTTTCACCCTATCCACTTATTTATTTATTAATCCTTACTCGGCAGAAAAAAAAGCGAAATACTTACATTAAAAAAAACAAATTACGTAGGTACTAGTAGCTTACCTTTCGTAGTTTCTAGGTAATTAAAAAAATGCTATCTCTGGGTGCGTTGCTGACGAATTGAAGCAACCAAAAACAGCACAATATATTTTACAATTTCTATTTGCCATATTAAAGAAGCACGTAAGTACTTTATACTTATTTTGTTAGAATATTAGTCACAAATCGCACGCTTACTGCTTACAAAATCATCACACCGTCCATTCGCCACTGCGGCGCATCCGAGACTGTCGGTATACTAATTTCCCTACTAAGTCGGCGCGTCTAGGTATAACTCGCGTTCCGACCGTTTGTATGAAGATAGAATACTGTATAGATATCTTTACTGTGGTATGGTATCGCGTACTAATGCAAAAGAGTATACCCTGTCCATTGGGTTATTGGTTTTTTGACAGCTGCCTTGTAATGTAATTATTCCCGATTACCTTAAGCTAACTTTAAATGTGTTATAAAATAAATAAGTATATAAACTGCCTAATCTTGTTGGATTATCTTATTTATGACCTCTTACAGATATTATAATACAGGTATGCGTATCAGTTTTTACAAAAAACATAAGTATTGTTCACTAATTGCAGCTGTCAAAAAACGATTAAACCAGTGGACAGAGTGTAGCCAGTGTAGGAGAGGGTCAGCTACAAGTGCCGATGACACGAATGGTGGAATTATCATGGAATGATGCCCATTTTCACCATCAATTCCCATTTTTAAGTAGCCCCTAAGATATTTTAGGCGATACCTAACGCAAATATATTTTCACTTACCTAGGGACCCAATTCAATTGCCGGCCTCCTAAATGCTATGTGATAGTTCCATTTAAGTAGTGTTGGGTAGCACACTCTTTTAAAATGAGCATCATGGCAGGCACTATTTTTACTAAGTGTGCTAGCACATTGTGATCGTGCTATGTAGCTAATCTGTGCGATGTGTCATCACCTACCTAGCCTTTTCCCAACTATTTTGGGGTCGGTTTCCAGTCTAACTGGATGCAGCTAAATACCTGAGTTTTACATACCTACCGAGATTGACTATATGACCTTCTTATTCCAGTTACTGGATAACACAATAACTACCCCTTGGTAAGACCAGGGTTGCCTGGCTTCTGACTACCCATAACGACTACGGCTTTTTTTTTTCCATGCGGTTTCTCATATTATCCATTGATAATTGCAAGGCAACGTATTTCTTCTATGAACATTATCTATATCAAGTAATCTAGGTGGCTTGGAATCGGTACTTTGAATTGCATACCGTCAATAACAATACAATACCATCAATGAGAACTACAACAATTTTTACTTACTACAGTGAAACCTGGATAATTATGTGAGACCTCAAGGGACCTTCTTTGTCTCACTTATAGAGATATTCCACTTACCCAGTGTCTCAGATATCCAGGTATAAATAAATAAATATCTGTCTCATTTACAGAGGGTTCCATTAGAGGTCAGAATCCAGGTCATTTCAATTATAGAGGTGCGATTATTAAATAAAATAACGTATTATGTAAACATTATACGTGAGTTTTAATTTTTATTGGGACTCAAAAAAGATAATAAATGTAATAAACAAAAATATTTAAGCACGTTTTTTATAAATATCATGTAAGTACCTAGTACAAAAATGTGACACAGAATTCATCGCGTGCCTTCCCACTTTCATAAATGGATATCATAAATCTAACTTCAGTTTTTCACGTACTGATAACGATTTGAGCCTCCCTTCGGCATTTTTCAAATAAACATCCTTATGATAGTACAGCAAAACTAAAACTGAAGGTCATTGAGGTTCAAAATTAGTTACTTATGTGCGAAATTTGCGGGTATAATAAGAA
Organism: Charanyca ferruginea; assembly: GCA_947361185.1. Classification (NCBI taxonomy): domain Eukaryota; kingdom Metazoa; phylum Arthropoda; class Insecta; order Lepidoptera; family Noctuidae; genus Charanyca; species Charanyca ferruginea. The sequence continues at coordinate 11,684,125 of OX376070.1, forward strand.
TAAGTAAGTAAACAAACCAAACGATCTAATCTCAGTTACAGAGGTTAATGCATATGTCGTATCCGGTCAATAGTATGAACGTGAAACGCAAAGACAATAAATAGTCTATGGTGAAACGAATCGGAGGCCCGCCATTATCGAGAACACGTGATTTACCACCACTAGTTTTAGCGCGCTTCTACAGAGTCGTGATGTTTTGAGCCCACAGCGAGCAGGACATTCACAATTCAGTGTCTGATCGCATCGGAGCTAAGACGCCCCGGAACTGTACACGATTCGTTGTGTTTAAATGTTACTATGTCAATTATAAATTGGAGTCAGTGTTTATTTAAATTGAGTTGAGAAATAGTGGTTTTAATAAACGCAGTGTATTGTACCCTATACCCAGTGTGTTTGCATTGCACGAAACCCATATTCTGCCCACATGATGACTGAATCTAACGGACTAAATCCTGACGATCCGACACATATAAAATTTACTCGCTGTCTCAGTTATAGAGGTAACTATGACGATAAAATTGAAAGAACGAATCTCAGATATAGAGGTTTGCTTCGTCCCACTAACAGAGGTAATTCAGTGCCAAAGTGTTGGGACTTCAGCATGAGTTCCAGTTATGGAGGTTTCTCACTTATCCAGGTCCCACTTAAGCAAGTTTCACTGTACTATAATTTTTTTGTCGACTGTACATCGATATTATTCTTAGCATCTATAGCATCGTTGGTACATAATACAATCGACAGCATGACTATTTTGGCACCACAGCTGTGAAAATTCCAAATAAAAAAATGAATCCTTTGCATAGTTTGACAGCCTATAGCTCCGATATCCCATGGATTAGGATATTGCTACTTGGGTATGTTTATTCAGATAGTTCTAGGGAATTATTGTGCACACAGTTTGATCGTATCGACTGCATTTAGATTTTTGGGTAAACTATGACACCATCTCCTTTATTAACAGAATCGAGGATTACGCCAAAAGATTAGTATCCATCAGAATGGCGGGTGTATGGCTTACAAATAAATCAAAAATAAACTATATAAATGTACGTAAAATGTACGTTTTTGTACTAAAATAAGTATTAATGTACGTGTTTGTATGCGTAGCAAACATCATTTTAAAGTGAGCCGCCATTCTGATATAAGGTCGGCGAGTGCATTTTAATTCAATTATTTTTTTTCAAATTTGACATTAGGAATGAAATGTACGTCAATTGTACATAAAGGAACACCATTCAAAAACTTCTTAAATGTTATACAAGCACTGATATTGTACAACGCACGTGAGCCGCTACCCTGACTCCAGAATGGCGGGTTAATTCTAAACCAATCAAACTATTTTGATCAACCAAATAATAAATAAATGTACGTCTTATGTTCTTGTCAGATAGTAAAACAAAACTCGATTGAATAATGCATAGCATGATTTAATCAATTTTATAACATTTGACCATAAATAATACAATGGGCAATAACCATTTCTGGACTTCTATTATTTTAATCTAGGCTTCAAATCATCATAGCACATCCATATACCATCCATGAATGCGCTTTATAGTACCCAATTGCATCATTATTAGAAATTAAGCTAGGAGGTACATATTCAAGGACTCCTATAATATTATAAGTATTATTACCGTTGAGTGTTATTTCTAACGGAATACTGTCAAAACAGATAAATGCCGATTGACTATATTCAAAAAAGTATTATGTTTTGTGGTATGTATTCAAAGGTTCGCATGCCTTTACAGCCATTTCGATTACAAATGACCAAATTGCTGTCGCCCCATAACATGGATTCAGCTGCCTGAAATGATTTGCTATGATGTTGCCCAACTCCGAATACGTGACTTTGGAAAGTTACTGTTGAATATGTGTATTCCGTATACATTTCTTGTAAGTTTGATATTGATATATAAAAAAAAGAAAAAGAAAGAAAAGAAGAGATATACATTAACATCATTATAATAGCTTGTAACAGTGTACGGCTGGAAATATGTAAGCTTGTAATTTGACGCAACTGACTGGTCTATGACTGATCGATATAGGACGATAATTCTCGATGTCTTGTTTAGGCCCCGTGTTGGGAACAGGAGTTATATTTGCGAGTTTCCAAGCTTGGGGAAACGTCCCTTGTGAAATCGATAAATTAAAAATAATTTGTAATGGCACACACAGAATAGCGGCAGTCTGTTTAATGAATACAACTGGTAGACCATCTGGTCCCGGGCCTTTAGATGGATCTAATGCTTTTACCGCACTTAATATTTCATTTTGACTTTATCATCAGAAACCCTCATCCATATTTCGTATTTCTTGATATTTTATAGTCAGCTAAAATATCAAGAACACAGCGACAGCAATTTGGTCATTTGTAATCGAAATGGCTGTAAAGGCATGCGAACGTTTGAATAAACCAAACCACCACCACCATCCATATATACCATCTATATATGTATGTATTTACAAAAAAAAAAATGTATTTGTGTATGCATATCAGCTGTCTGACACCCATAGATGGCCGTGTGTGAAAATGTCCCCACATATTATTATTATTATTTGTTATTTGGTTGATCAAAATAGTTTGATTGGTTTAGAATTAACCCGCCATTCTGGAGTCAGGGTGGCGGCTCACGTGCGTTGTACAATATCAGAGCTTGTATAACATTTAAGAAGTTTTTGAATGGTGTTCCTTTATGTACAATTGACGTACATTTAATTTCTAATGACAAATTTCAAAAAAGTTAATTGAATTAAAATGCACCCGCCGACCATCGGAATGGCCGCTCACTTTAAAATGATGTTTGCTACGCATACAGACACGTACATTTATACTTATTTTAGTACAACAACGTACATTTATATAGTTTATTTTTGATTTATTTGGAAGTCATAGACCCGCCATTCTGACGGATACAAAGATTATTGTAATTATTTATAAATGAATGAAGAAACTTACATGAAACTTTTAACGTTAGAGAGCGCGCGCACGACGACGTCTATCACCAACAAAAATCTTGACCTGACTGAACTGACGATCGCCGACCGCCATACACGGTCCAATCGCCATGATCAAGCCAAAAAAATCGAAATTCGATTGTGTCAAATTTTAAGATCAAGTATAACTGTCATGCCAAACCACACACGGTTAGTTCTAACTGATCCAATCGGTAGCGTCATGCCGATTGGACGATAGGAAGGATGGTGTATGGCCACCATGTGTGAGGGAAGAGGTAGTATGCCTGTGTAAGTGCACAAACTGGTGCACTAATAATATCACCTGTGTACTTGTTCAGCCTCTATTGAGATTAACCACCGTGACCAAAATTAGGCTGAGAGAATATTATTTTAATAATAATGATTTTTTTCCTTATAGATTCTAGGCTATCTTCGCAGAGCAAATACCATTTATAGATCCACAGATGAAGATGAGAGCAGTATGTATGCTGGTTGCATTAAATCAAATAATACAGCCACGGCTGATGGCTTGCATGTGCATTTTCTAAAAGCCAGAAATGCATGGTTTGAAAAAGCATTAGAAGATGCCAAGAATACAGAAGGTATGTCTTATTTAATCTATTGCTAAAGGACTTGCAAATTGCATGTCTTATGTGTGAGTGAGATTGTCGCAAATCTATGAGGATCTTTGCTTAAACGGTCTATGGTTTTATCGATTATTCTTTTGAAACCATAACCTATAATCGTGTGCGTTTCGACCGCGCGGCCACGGCGATATTTCGAAAAAAAAACTATTCCAAGATTATGTAAAATTTTGTAAAAGTTGATTGCCAAAACCATAAATTTGTCGAAGTTATGGTTAAAAAGTTATAAGGGTTTGAACGTGGCCGCGCCATTGAAACGCGGAGAACCGCGCGGCCACGGAGATCTTTAAAACTAAGCGTAGCAGAGACCTAAAATTCAGGTAAAAAACAGATTGAATTTGTAAAAAAATGTAAAAATACAGAAAAAAATCCTGGGTTTATATTTTAGGAGCTGCAAGACAAAAACCCCATGGCCGCGCCATTGAAACGGTGAATAACACTCTAGCGCCGATATCACGCTGAAAATGCATCGCAGACGTCTGAAATTCATTATAAAATCTAGATTTTAATTTGTCGAAAACGTAAAAAATATACAAAAAATACCTAGGTTTATATTTTAGGAGCTGTAAGACTAAAACCCCATGGCCGCGCCATTGAAACGGTGGAAAACACGTTATCGCTGATATCTCGCTGAAAAAGCATCGCAGAGGTCTGAAGTTTTTTTGTAATACCTAGATTTGAATTTGTCGAAAATGTAAAAAATATACAAAAAATACCTAGGTTTATATTTCAGGAGCACTAGTGCGGTATCGTATAAAAATAAGTTTTGATTATCTATCGAAGAAAGTAAGTATTAGTGAGATTTTTTTTTATAAACAACACCTATTAATATGTAGAACTACCGATAATATGCAAAACATATTTTTTATTCATAATACAAAGCCTTGCAATGTGTTTTGAATATTTCGATAGGGTGACCATGCCTTGTTGTTTACAGAAAACTTTCCACCTGTTGTAGTAGAAATCATGTCCCAAGGATTCTAAATTGAATTAAAATGAAACGGAGAGATACAAAAACATAATAATATATCTTTATTTCTTTAAAAATCACATAAATCACAGATTGTTTACTCACACTAAGATAAATATTTTTTATTAATACGACCGGAGAGGACACAATTGTCGAAATCATGAAAAAAAAATTACATTTCACACAAACCAAAACTATAAAATGAGGTAACCACCTCGTATAAAACGTCAATATTTTTGAGAATTCCACCAAGAAATCGAGGGTCAAGAAAAAAGTGGTTGCATGTTCCCACTTAGCGAGCTTATTCCCACTGTAAAGTAAAGTATAATATTACCCTGATTTTTAATATCTTAGTCATCTATTAGACCATATTATGTTAAATTATGTACTGTCAGAGGTTATGTTAAATTATGTACTGTCAGAGGTTGTTCAGAACTTGCGTGCGTTCTGGTTTTATTATCATCGTAACAAATCGTTCCGGAATTATTTACTAAGCAATGACACTTGTAATGACCAATCAGACCTACAACTGGGGGAGCATATTCCACAGCACCTATCAGTCTATATTTTCTTTGCTTTATTTTGATGTAATGAGGTATTTCTTCGAGCATAATTTTGTCTGTGCCATTGAGATCAAATAAAATAATATTACTAAATTCGTATGTAAATCTCGTGGTTTCGTTATTGCATTTTAAACAGATTTTTAAATTGGAAAAGCCTTAATAAAAAGCCTTTTTCGGGAAGACAGGGTGCGATGGCGGAATATCTATTCATTGGAACCAGTGTTACCTGTTTCAAATTATCAACTACCGTGCTGATTGATTGAAAATAAAGTCTTTCAAGCTAAACATACCGTACATTAATAAAAAAAAAAATGTAAAATTACCGTGTAAAATGCAAGAAACACGATTATGAAATTTGATATTATATTAGAATTTAACATTTCTTCAGATTTATTCAATATAAAATTATCACAATAAATTGCTCATATATCGCTGCCCCAGTTTAATAGTAAGATATCTTGACCGAAGTATCTTGTTGTTGTATGTGTAATAATTAACTATTTATGTGATTTTTAAAGAAATAAAGATATATTATTATGTTTTGTATCTCTTCGTTTCATTTCAATTCAATTTAGAATCCTTGGGACATGATTTCTATTACAACAGGTGGAAAGTTTTCTGTAAACAACAAGGCATGGTCACCCTATCGAAATATTCGAAACACATTGCAAGGCTTTGTATTATGAATAAAAAATATATTTTGCATATTATCGGTAGTTCTACATATTAATAGGTGTTGTTTATAAAAAAAAACTCACTAATACTTACTTTCTTCGATAGATAATCAAAACTTATTTTTACACGATACCGCACTACTGCTGAAATATAAACCTAGGTATTTTTTGTATATTTTTTACATTTTCGACAAATTCAAATCTAGGTGTTACAAAAAACTTCAGACCTCTGCGATGCTTTTTCAGCGAGATATCAGCGATAACGTGTTTTCCACCGTTTCAATGGCGCGGCCATGGGGTTTAGTCTTACAGCTCCTAAAAACTAAACCTAGGTATTTTTTGTATATTTTTTACATTTTCGACAAATTCAAATCTAGATTTTGCAATGAATTTCAGACGTCTGCGATGCATTTTCAGTGTGATATCGGCGCTAGAGTGTTATTCACCGTTTCAATGGCGCGGCCATGGGGTTTTTGTCTTGCAGCTCCTAAAATATAAACCCAGGATTTTTTTCTGTATTTTTACATTTTTTTTACCTAATTCAATCTGTTTTTTACCTGAATTTTAGGTCTCTGCTACGCTTAGTTTTAAAGATCTCCGTGGCCGCGCGGTTCTCCGCGTTTCAATGGCGCGGCCACGTTCAAACCCTTATAACTTTTTAACCATAACTTCGACAAATTTATGGTTTTGGGAATCAACTTTTACAAAATTTTACATAATCTTGGAATAGTTTTTTTTTTTTCGAAATATCGCCGTGGCCGCGCGGTCGAAACGCACACAAACTTATTTTCTTTACCAGATAATTAATGCATCTACATATTTTAGCACCAGAGAGATTATTGAGAAGAATTGTAGAACTGCACAGAATTCATCTCTTCAATGTTTTGACACAGCACAAATCCATATTTCTATCAGACACTCAAGAGTCCAAAATTAAAGATGATGAATTGAGTGGCACTAGTGCCTTATCTTGTTGGTTGAAGTTAAAGGTATGTAATTACGAATATTATTGTAAATTGAATATTTCCTATTCATGTATTCACTAGCTTCATCACTATTTTTCACGCTTTTCAGGTGGAAATATTGGCCGAAATACTGAACCAAGACTTACCTAAGGAAGATGAAGCTAGTTTCGAGTCCCTTCTTAATCAATGCATGTATCTTTGTTTATCATTTGGAAGAGTTGGAGCAGACATGAGATGTGTTTTAACACCATTGTTCCGCAACAACATTCTTACACAGTTTCATAGTGGGTTAGACAAGGCTGACAATCAATTTGAAAATCAAATGCGATCGTACAAAGTACCGAGCTTAAAAAATGTGCCGAGGCCAATTAATGAGAGTATATCAACAGGGCCACCAGAAAACTTACTGGATTACTATCCTCTAGCAGAGTTTTGCAATGGGATGCTAACAGTTTTGAACTCTATGAGAGTTACTGCACCATTGAATATTGTGAAGGAAGTATACAACTCTTTCAGAGAATCCTTCAACAAAGCTGTTCAGGTTCTGTTAGCATTCTATTATCGAGAGCAACAAAGCTTCACTGAAATTGAAAAACAAAATTTTATTTCTTTATGTGTATGTTTTACTGAAGACTTGGTGCCATATATTGGCAAGTGTCTGTCACAATCATTCCCTTCTACACAAGTCGCAGAACTACTGGGCGTAACTTTGACTGTTTTACAAGAGAGCAATATTCTACATGTTGACCAAAATGCTGTCTGTGAACCTTTAAATTGTATAACAGGAGTTGCTGTTAATTAATAATAATACGCCAATATCAAAATATTATATTATAAGATAATTATTACGATAGTGAAAAAGGATGTAGGTATAAATTATTAATATGAAAAATAAAACAAAATAATTATAAAAAAAGGAATTTTAATTTCCTTCTTATATGAAAAATGTAGTAATTAATTATATTTCAAAAAATTAAGGCACTGCCTCTTATCAACTAGCGAAACATAGGAATGATCAAAACTTTTCTTATTTATTAACAAGTACACTATGTAAACTTAACTCTTTTAATTCTAGACTTTCCTTCATCATTTCTGGACACTTCAAAGAAATGTGTAACTTTGTCAATTTGTCCTAGAGACTCTATGAACTCTCTGTCGTGAGTGATAATGATGAACATAAAGTTCTTCTGCGTCATTCGGTCTTGTACGATCTCACCGAGAGCCATGCAAAGGCTTTTAATATTGTCTTGATCTAAATTCGTAGTGGGTTCGTCTAGGGCTAGAACTCCGAATCTGAAAGATTTGAAATCAATTAGATTTTATCACAGACTACATAATCTCTAATACCTTTATAAAAAGATGTTATAAATCACAGTATAGACTACTTTCGCATCACTACGTATTGCAAAAATCTTACATCAATTTCAACACGTTACGCGTCACGTTGTTGAGTGTTGCTGGGCCAGACCGGGGTGTTGTGGAATGCGATGTGCTATGACGCGATCCGTCCAAATGTACATGAACCTTATTTAATCACTTACCTAGAACTGAATGTTTCAGCGAGAGCTAGTCTTATGATAAGACAGGCCAAAACTTTTTGACCAGCACTACACCTTCCTCGCATGTCGATTTCAACACCGTTCTTACATTGAATCACCCTGAAAAAATAATCATTGGTCAAGGAAACTCTTCGAAAATCGAAAAATAAATACATATACCGGGCTAAACTTTGGATTCATTTGCATACTGACATGAGGTGAAAAAATAAGTAAGTAAAGTACTCATGAATTAGAACAATTTATACTATAAAAATAAAAAAAAAATCTTGGGACAACTCACACACGGTCATCTGGTCCCAAGCTAAGCAGAGCTTGTGTTATGGTAACCAGACAACTGATATACATACTTATATAATTTATAAATACATACATATTATAGATAAACACCCAGACACAGAACAAACAATCATGCTCATCACACAAAGTTTGTCCTGGGTGGGAATCGAACCCACGACCTCCGGCTTAGCAGTCAGGGTCAGTGACCACTAGACCAACAGGCCCGTCAGACTACAAGATTTTATATTTTATTTTGGGGCAACACCAAAATAATAATAAAATAAAAAGCTTTTTACAAAAAAGACAACCGCCTTCAAAAAGTGAAAAATAACTTTAGTACAGAACACACATTGACTTTAGTTTCGAAATTCAGTGGCTTTGTTCTGTTTGTTGTTTTGTATTGCCACCGACTTCCGAAACTAAAGTCAATGTGTGTTCTGTGCTAAAGTTATTTTTCACTTTCTGAAGGCGGTTGTCTTTATTGTAAAAAGCTTTTTATTTTCCGCTTTTTAGTACCTTCTTCTCATTCAAATCTATTAAGAAGAGATTGAAAGTTAACTACTACAAAGATTGATGAAACTAAAACGTCGTCTATGTAAAATTTTTGGGTATTTGTTGATTTTTCAAAAAGTGCTGAATCAATTTCGATAAGATTTATTTGGGACCACCCCTGAAGCATACCCTATCTATAAAAAAAAGAATTTTTAAAATCGGTTTACGTTTGCCTGAGAAATCGCGTAACAAATCGCGCACATACTTAATGCAAATTTAAGACTTATACGGTTTTCTCATGGATGCCATGGTCAGAACTAGACCAAATTAAAATGGGACCACACGGGAAGCACTAGCTTCCAAATAGAAAAAGAATCATCAAAATCGGTTCACCCAGTCCCGAGAAATCAGGTAACAAACATATAAAAAAAAAAAAAATAAAAAAAAAAAAAAAAATAATAAAAAAACAGACGAATTGATAACCTCCTCCTTTTTTGAAGTCGGTTGAAAATATTGGATGGGTTAATTATTTTAGTATGATTTCAGGGAATGAATTATAACTCAGCCGAAATGAAAATGATTAACACAAGTCTTACCTGTATTCATATTTACGACGTTCTGAATCCATCGCCAAACTTCCTTCAGCTTTGATTGCTATGTAATCAATGTCGTTGCCGCTGTAGATTTTGCTCCAAAGTTCTCTATAAGGGCAGAAGTAGAAATATTAAAGTAAACCTAACTTTATCAGAGCTATCTTTGAAACACTGTCTTAGGGCGAAATGGATTAACCGCACGTTGACTTTGCTGTGTAGACGTTTATTTTTAAAATACCCCTGTTTTCATTGAGTGAAAACAGGGTTGTTTTAAGTTAAACATAGGAAACAGTTACACCTGTGTACAGATTTGTGTCTATCTGTGGCATCCTTGCTCCTGGTTTGAAAGGTGACTTGATCGAGTGTTCTTAGCTTTATGATAGAAGACAATCTGTTCAACCTTTTCACTGCCACGTCAAAGACGCAAAAAACGTGCCCTCAGCGCCAAGCTACGAATACTATCTATGGAATTACGTTTCTATATGTAAGTCCCGGTGCCCGTGGGGTGTCCGGGCTAGAATAGCACCCCCCCATTTCATCCCGAGGGTGTCGTCGAAGGCGACTAAGGGAAAATCCGGAAGTTGGGCAGCAGCGGCTTCTTGTACTTAACAACCTCACTGCGATCCCCAAGACTCCTGCCAAGCGTGGGGATTATGGCAACGCCCCCCATTTATGGGGGAGGCCTTTGTTCAACAGTGGACATCTTCAGGCTGATCATGATGATGATGATGATGTAAGTCCCTAAAGTAGTAATTCGTCTGTCATGTAGTCTACTAAGGCGTGCTGGGCACATTTTGGTTTGTCATCTATACATGGCAGTGGCGGGCAAAAGGTCAAAGATTAGTACCTGAGCGACGACTGGGCCGTAGCTAGGGGGGGGGGGGGGGGGCATTGTGGGGGCAATGCCCTACCTTGAAATCTTAATGTATAATTAAATTGTTTGTTCATAGTTTGAGATAGAAAAAATTGTAGCAATAGGTATCTAAACTTTACCGAACATACCACAGTTTGCTACATTTATTTCATATTATCATAATATTCTTTGTTCTGTGTATAGATGGCATTTGTAGCGCCATCACATGACGCGATGAGTCTATTTAATTATATTATCTGTGATGCAGAGGGGATTCCCCGTACCATAGATTGCAATATGGGCTATATTGCAATCTATGGTATGGGGAATCCCCTTTTGAAGTAAACATAAACTAGAGATTTTTATTTTCAAATATTGATACAATTGTTGTTGTTTTATTGCTATAAATTGAAGATCAAAATCAAAAATTCAAAATATTTTTATTATTAGCTATAGTACCAATTCCTTCTGATATTGCATAAATCGGAAAACCAATAAGACACACACCACCACTTGTTTTAGACACATATCCAAAAGGGCCTTTGTTTCCGATTGGTAAAACATGGTTTTCAACTTTAACTGCAATCAATAGGCCTCAAAGGCGGTCACGAGAGAAGGGCTGGTATGGTATTTCAGGCCTTTGAAATAAAAAAGAACAAAATCAGTTGATCTGAACGAAGTTCTTCGCATTTTTAATAACATGGCGAATCGTAGACTTCATCTGTTTTAAATATTTTTATTATTACCTTTGTTAATTAGTATAATTAGTTTGCAGAAGCAAAAATATCAAATTGGTATTTTTGGTCGTATCTATTTACTCGTATCACCCCACCCAACTATTAATTATTACCTCACTCTCACTCAGACGTGAATCTCTACATCCAAATCTGTATGTCTATTCTGTTACAATCTCCCTCGGTGAACACCTAGGTGAAGTGAGCTGTCATCCGTCCGTCTACTTTGTCAATCCCTAGCATGGGGACGGATGACAGATCACTTCACCTAGGTATTCACCAAGGAAGATTGTAACAGAATAGCTCTACTGGAAGTTCAGATTTAATAGTTCTTAGATCCATGCTCATGCTGTCACAGAAATTATTTGTCTACGAATAGCTATTGAATGTACATCACTGACCTAGAGGTCAATGATATACCTACACGGTGATTGATTTAGGAGCCTGTGCTTCGAGGGCCGATCAATTGCCTATGATATTTTTTTTACTTCCGCCCTACCTGTAACCAATGCTACCCTACCTCAAATTCGACTCTAGCTACAGCCCTGAGCGACGACCAAGCTTTGCTCGGTATTACTTTTTTGGTAAATCGTGTTTTTTAAAAATGAAATCTAGCTAGATCGATTTATCGCCCCCAAAACTCCCTGTATACTAAATTTCATGAAAATCGTTTCCGAATCGTTTCGTTACACACAAGAATCGCACGTTTAAAGGTATTAGATGAGCTCTTTTGTAATTAATGGATGTGAGCATCTTCCACAGGTCTAATCAATTTTTGCTTGTCGGGAGTTTTTTCAATTTTAATTATACATTTAATATGAATATTATTTATATTGTAACGATTATTTCCTACTCGCTACATGTGTCGACCTCTCTCGTCACTTTTTCGAAGTTTTCACGGTAGTGCGGCCGTAGTTAGTATATTATAGGGTGTGCGTTTCGACGGCGCGGCCACGGCGATATTTAAAAAAAAAAAAACTTTTCCAAGATTATGTAAAATTTTGTAAAAATTGATTCCCAAAACCATAAATTTGTCGAAGATATGGTTAAAAAGTTATAAGGGTTTGAACGTGGCCGCGCCATTGAAACACGGAGAACCGCGCGGCCACGGAGATCTTTAAAACTAAGCGTAGCAGAGACCTAAAATTCAGGTAATTAACAGATTGAATTTGCAAAAAATTTTAAAAATACAGAAAAAAATCCTAGGTTTATATTTTAGGAGCTGCAAGACAAATACCCCATGGCCGCGCCATTGAAACGGTGAATAACACTCTAGCGCCGATATCACGCTGAAAATGCATCGCAGACGTCTGAAATTCATTGTAAAATCTAGATTTGAATTTGTCGAAAATGTAAAAAATATGCAAAAAATACCTAGGTTTAGATTTTAGGAGCTGTAAGACTAAAACTCCATGGCCGCGCCATTGAAACGGTGGAAAACACGTTATCGCTGATATCTCGCTGAAAAAGCATCGCAGAGGTCTGAAGTTTTTATACCTAGATTTGAATTTGTCGAAAATGTAAAAAAAAAACCTAGGTTTATATTTCAGGAGCAGTAGTGCGGTATCGTGTAAAAATAAGTTTTGATTATCTATCGAAGAAAGTGAGTATTAGTGAGTTTTCTAAACCTGGGTATTTTTTGTATATCTTTTACATTTTCGACAAATTCAAATCTAGATTTTACAATAAATTTCAGACGTCTGTGATGCATTTTCAGCGTGATGTCGGCGCTAGAGTGTTATTCACCGTTTCAAAGGCGCGGCCATGGGGTTTGTCTTGCAGCTCCTAAAATATAAACCTAGGTTTTTTTCTGTATTTTTACATTTTTTTTTACAAATTCAATCTGTTATTTACCTTGATTTTAGGTCTCTGCTACGCTTAGTTTTAAAGATCTCCGTGGCCGCGCGGTTCTCCGCGTTTCAATGGCGCGGCCACGTTCAAACCCTTATAACTTTTTAACCATATCTTCGACAAATTTATGGTTTTGGGAATCAACTTTTACAAAATTTTACATAATCTTGGAAAAGTTTTTTTTTCGAAATATCGCCGTGGCCGCGCGGTCGAAACGCACACGATTATAGGTTATGGTTTCAAAAGAATAATCGATAAAACCATAGACCGTCAGTTTAGTTTTTTTTTGTGTTGCTGTTACCTCCTCCACCTCTTAGTTATTTTGACGTATCGGTTGTCAAATTTTCACTTCCGATCCAAAACTCTTCAAGTAATGAAGCTATAAATTTAATTCCGTCAGCATCATTAATGTTGGACGAGAAATAGACCCCTTAATGGTGTGGGTCGCCTTAGAAACATGGAAGCGCATTAGTCGCATTTAAATTTCCATTCTTTAATGCCATCGCTGGTTTGATGTGACATGACCCACGAGAGTCACACCATCGGCTTTTTACTTAAATTCCCTCGAATTTAACTTTGCGTCAACTACCACGTTGCGGAGATGGCCACGAGTATGCGGTGGGCAGAGGAACACCTCGCGTAAGAACGCTGGTGCCAGGTTCCGCATATTTTATTGTCCCCAATCTTCAGGAGCTGGTAGGGTGACTTACCATTTATTCTTAGAATCTTTTACTAAGTGCAATATTGACATAGTTTTAAATTCTAACTTTATAAGTAACTGAAAGGGATTTTCTTTTACATTTAAGTGCCACCATACCTGCGGTTCTTTAAATAAATGAGTCATTGATTTTAGAGCTTGTATTTATTTGAAGACCTCCTCTCTCTGAAGATTAAATCTTCAATGTTTTACCGTTCCGCTTCCCGGATTTCTTTGTTTTACATAGGGGGCTCTGGCGCCCGAACTTAATTTCAATTAGTTACCTTTGTTTATTTTTGAGCACCCTAACTTCTCATCTCCTAAACATTTAGAAAACATAGAATCACACACCTATATATACTACTCAAAACAAAATAAGGGCCAGAGGTATTTTTTCATTTTGGTGTAATTTATTTTTTTATGGTGCTCTTCACAGTCAAATGCAAAGTTAAATTTTTTAACGACGATCGGCGTATTAGATTATGGAGAATACGCGACGAGAGATTTTCAGAAGCCTGCATCTATGAAGTCGATCGTTTTTGTGGTCCAAATGTAATGATTTGGGGCGGGATAAGCTTACACGGCAAAACTGAGCTCGCTATTTTAAATGAGGGTACTGTTACTGCTCAGCGGTATATTGAGGAAGTTGTCAGACCACATGTGATCCCATTTGCACAGCGAGCGGGTCCTGGATTCATCTTGATGCAAGACAATGCTCGTGCACACACGGCTCAAGCGACTCGGTTTGTACTGGAAGACTCTCAAATTCAAGTCTTGCCGTGGCCGGCGAACAGTCCGGACTTAAATCCAATAGAGCACATGTGGGATCAGTTGAAACGAAGAGTTAGAGACGGTGATCAGGAAATCCACAACCAACAGCAACTCATCAACGCTGTGAAAAGGACCTGGGAAGAGATTCCAATGGAAAATGTCAGGCATTTGATTGAGAGCATGCACTCCAGGCTTCAGGAGTGCGTAGCTAAACGAGCGGGCATACCCGTTACTAAAAAATGAGCATGGAGTATTTTCTTTTGTTTTCAGTAACTTTACGTTGTTTTTATTTTTAACCTAAAATGTGTTTTTTCTTTCAAAAGCAAATAAACTTTTTAATCATTATTATTTGAATAAATTTATTGGTCTACATGGTAAAAACAACATTAGTTTTCGTTATGGAGACAAAAAATATATATTGGTTTTATTATTTTCATGGTACAAAACAAAATGACATGGTACAAAATACCTTGTGGCCCTTATTTTGTTTTGAGTAGTTTAAATATATTTTTTATTGTTTTATTACAATATAGAGTACATTTTCTTAGCGTGTCGATATCATATATATTTTTTGTTAGATTTTATGTTTAGACCAGTTTTTAATCGCGGCAACGCCATCCGCTGATGCAGTCATTAGGTCCTCAGGTGTGCAGGTACCAGGGCATGCGACGCAAGGTGAAAGGTGGATTATGGTCTGCGGAGAGGCACTGAAGATCATCTACAAATCCCCACCTGTGGAGATTCCCTTTGATGGGGACTTGAGTGCGGAGTCTGTTTAAAATTTTCTAGTTCAGCCACGGTCGGGCGTGTCCAGGTTGATTCTCTCGATGAAGTGTTTAGGAGGTTTGCGATTCTCTCGTCAAAGATCGCATCTTTCCGGTGGTTTTTATTCTCTGGTGCACAGAGCTATGATTGTGCATTGGGTGCAGTGGCATGCCTTTCATTAAAGCCGAAAAGCCTGGCTTGCGACCAATAACGCGAGACGATAAAAAAAAAGCACAAAAAGAAAATACTTCTTAATAGGTATTGAAAATCGATCGGGTTTTTATCGTTAAATCTGTCGGGCTTATCCTAACTTTGACCCCTAGGCACGCGACTGAATGGGTGGCATGAGTTATTTTCTATTTTCGCCCTTTCTATGCGGCTTGCTATAATCCTACGGATTTCTGGGAACGCAATGTCAATGGGTAAAGCATTCGTACCGGGGTCGGTTTAGGACAAGTGGTAATCCGTCTCATTTAGCGCTGTATCCACTAACTTGCGAGTAGGCGGAGCGATTCGATATTTGGCAAGAACATTCCAATTATTCGTAGGACTTGGGGAAACGGGGGTTTCCCCTTACATCTGGCTGATGTAACGTATACCGGGTGTGCACTATCTGTTTAACTACGTTAACGTTGAGAGACCTATCCAAAGTGATGCCGAGATATTTTGGATTGGGACTAAGGATGATTGGCACCCCCTGCCTTGTTGAGTGTTCGACACGATGACTGTTACGAAGGTGGAAGGTGTGCGAAGGCTTTTGAGATAATAATGGCTGAGATTTGAAAGGGCGGCGGAGAGGTTGGACTCAATCTCCTCAAAGTCGGTGGCTTGGAATGTGGCCAGGTCGTCTGCGTACAAATATCAAAGGAGTCAGAACACTACCTTGAGGCAGTCCATTCTTTTGTGTTTCGCCACCTATGAGGTAGTTAATTTTTTTGTGTTCCGCCATCTATTCTTATTATCAAGAGTTTACATGAAATCGTCGGTTATTGAGGAGTTGTCTGAGTGTTCGAGTGAACTGTGGGTCCTCTGTTTTGTTGGTAATTTTTCACAACAAGTTGGATGTTAACGGTATCGTAGGCTGTCGATAAGTCCACAAACACTGGACCAGTCACTTAATTTCCTCGTTTCAAACCCATGCTCAATATGTTGTGTACGGCTAAGAACCTGTCCACAGCAAGACTTTTCAGGTTTAAATCCGCTTGCATTGGTATAAGTTTTGGGACGACAAAGTGTGTGGTCGTTCGAACAGTTTGTAAGTGTGGCAAAGGATCCCATGGGGTGGAAGTTATTGGGTCGTGATGTGATTTTCCTGGTTTGGGTATAGCAATAACTTTTGATTTCCTCTAAGAGCGAGGTATTTTTGCTGACTCTTGACAGTGGTTAAAAAGTTGTAGCAACCATGACTTGGATACTGGGCAGAGGTATTAAATTTGTTTTACCGATATGTCGTCCACTCCAGAGGCCTTGCCACAGCCCAGCTGTTGAATAGTCATATTCGTATGAAACGAGTAGGTAGTAAACGGATAGGCATAAAATGCTTGCTTAAATGGATTTTTAAATTGTTTATATTTTTTTTGTATTTTTTTTTCTTTTTTGTTAATTTTATTTTTTGCTAAAGTCTTACATGTTGAAATAAATAAATTAGACTTACTTTATTATAAGATTTATGGTCTCCATTTTCTTTTTGTGGTACTCCATGAGACATTTTTCTAAATTCACCAAATAGTCCTTTACATCCTTGTCTAACATTTTTGTCACTTGCAGCTCAAAATATTTCTCTCTGTACTTCTTTTCTGTATCTTTACTTAGAGCAGTTTTAAGATCTGATTTGTTTTTTTTTAGTGTAGTCTGTAATGTTAAACGTTGTTTAAGTAGCTATCAATGTGGAAATTCTTCGTGCTTTGTATTATATATAACACGTTGTTACAGTAGTATTTGTGTAATTACCTGAAGTTCATGTAGAATACCATCAGTTTTAAACTTTTCACTGGAAAGCTTACTGTATTGCTGTGACAAAGAGTTCTTTTCGTTCAAAACATCTCTGTTGATTGTGCTCAGCTTTTCTTTGATTTCAGCCTCCTCTTTCTCACAGTCTGTAGTTTCCTTTTGAACGTCTCTCAGTTTCAAATTGTCGTCTAATTCGCGTTTGTATATCTGAAAACGTTGCGTATCATCTATATTACCATATATTTAATAAAAAGAAAACCGCCTTCAAAAACTAAAAAGTGATAAATAACTTGAGCACAGAACACACATTACTTTACTTTCGGAAGTCGGTGGCGGTGGCTTTGAGTTTGTTGTTTTGTATTGCCACCGACTTCCGAAAGTAAAGTAATGTGTGTTCTGTGCTAAAGTTATTTATCACTTTTTAGTTTTTGAAAGCGGAAAGGTTTTCTTTTTTTTTTGAAAAACTTTTTATTTTTCTCTTTTTAGCTGTTGCCTTAACATCCAAATCCATTAAAAAACGGCGACACACTTAAAAGAGATTGTAAATCCTCCAAAGATTAAAGAAACTAAAACGTCGTCTAAGTATTTTTTTTGGGAATTTGTTGATTTGCTCAGAAAGGACTAGATCAATTTTGGTAAAATTTATATGGGACCATTTCGGAATAAACCCCTTTCCAACAAAAAAGAATTTTGCAAATCCTTCTACATACGACAGAGTTATGCTCGCACATACATAAAAAAAAATACAAACATTCGAATTGATAACCTTTTTGAAGTTGGTTAAAAAGGTTAAATAATGTACTAGTTCTAGCCCATGGCTTCGCTCTCGTGAAAGTCATGTTTTCCCATTCGATATACATATAGTAATAAGATATTAAATTCTATTTTTACCTTTTCCTTAGCGATGTCATCTTTCAAACACTCGATCCTCTTGGTAGTCGCCTGTCTATCACTCTGTATCTGTTTCAGTTTGTCCTCTAGTTTCTTAATAGTTTCCTCTTTCTTTTGCTTCTCAAGTGGAATATTTCTTTCTATATGTTGTCTAATATCGATATCAATTGACTTCACTTTGTCAAAGGCCATGGATACTTTCATTATCTCATTGTTTTTAGTGTCTATGTTCGCCCTGTAAAAAACATAATTACATTTTTCATAGATACTTTCGCCTCTTGAAAGATGGGCAAAAAATAGAAAGCCATATTCACTATGTTACCTGTTCTGCTTTACTACTTCAGCTTTAGCTTGTTCCTTCTCTTTGAGTGCATCTCTTAGAGGTGCTACACCTTCTTTCAATTCAGCCAGCTCCTCTATAAACTTCTCCCGATTGGATTCTAATTGTTTTTTTGTTTCTTGAAGGTTGTATATCTCTTGAACCTGTTGAATTGTAACTGTTATTTTAGTATTTACAATTTAAAATTGAGCTTGGCTCTTCAAAAATGTTAGGGGAACGAAGAGCACATGTGTGACGCGGTAGCAGCGCTCCTGCAATCCACACCCCGCACTACCTCGACGCAGCTCCCCAGCTGACCTATTTAAGCCTACGCGCGATGGGCGCCTCTTTTGACCGGCCAGCAGCGACGAAGTTAAGTGTCTCACCTCACCGGACTGAAGACCACGTTTTCAACAGCCTACCACGCCCATCTACCGTCTGAGCCCTAAGCCTCTTTTCTAATCTAGTGTAGCAAGAATACTGTCTAAACCGTATTAAAAGTGTTATGCTATTGTTGTAACCTCGATCTTTAATTCATCTCCAAATTGATAGTTCTCTTAGCCACCTCGTGCCTACCACAAGGTGACTCCGTGACACATGCTATGAGATAAGTAGCTTTTCAGTATTTTAAGTTAAGAGAGCCCATCCCGTCATAGTTCCCATACGAACGCGTACGTGATTACGGCGTTATAACAAAGGGGTTCGAATCTTTTTGTATGGAAGCTGGCATATCGGCCCAGCGCAATTTTGTTTTTTTTTTTAACATTTCGCGGCGCACGGTGGTAGTGGTATCTATGGATAGAGGACTCATAGACGAACAAAAAATGTCAGTTACATGGTACCGCAAAGTGTCACGTTACCGAGATATTTGAAGGTAAAGATCGACAATGAGTACAACGACAATGATTTAAAATAGACTTATTACGTGTCTATAGGCGTCAGATTGTATCCAAATAGTCGTTTCCAGGTTGATTATTATTATTACTGTTTATTGAAAGAGAGTAGGTACATTACATACCAGCAAGAGCACGTGCAAACTACTTCAGGAGTTAATGCACTAAATATCACTTTCAGAACTCGACGTAAAACTTTTTTTTTGCAAAATACAATAAAGTCCGTACCGATTAGAAGAACAGGTAAACCGTGCGTTTTTTTTTACGCCTCCCCGCACCGTTCAGCCGACCAGCCAGTAATTTATACAATTTGAGTTTGATTTCAATGAACGATTCATGTTCCAAATTCAAATCTCATTACTGCCCGCTAAAAAGTCTAGTGGAGAAAAGTTTTAACTATTTATATTTATATTTGTTGAAGTTGAACGTTGAAGTTCGGCCGATGGGGAAGGGCGCTCTTAAGAAACAATTCAACGTTTTAACTATTATTGATGTGAAGTATAACATTTCTTAGAACAATACCTTCTTCTGCAAGTTAAGGCATTCTTCTTTAATTTTGTTTTTCTTATCGCGCAACTCATGCATTTTTTTATTGTGTGCATTAAGTTTCTTCTGAGCGTCCTTAAGTTTTGCCTTCAAACTGGCAATTTTTTGTTTCAGTTCTGCTTGTTTAGCAGTAGCTTCTTCCAAAGTCATATCGGATTCAACACCCGAGCATTGTGCATTTATAGCTTCAAACTGTAAAAATATAAAATTATGTTAAAAATGTAGTTTTTTTGAATGAAAATGCTTTAAATTCTGCTCCAGATTAATAAATACTATCTCACCTCTTTGGTGAATGTTTTCACTTCTTGGTTGTATCGATCTAGCAATGGCATATCTCCCTGCATTTGCTTTACCGTTTGTAGTTTTTGTTCGGGTTCTAAAAGAGACATGGACAAGCCATCAATCTCTTCCGTAAGTTTGTTTATTTTCTGAAAAGTAAGAAATATTATAAAGGTGCTTTGTTTTGATATGCTTATTTTTCGAGCACAATTAACTTACAGTTTCGACGTCAGCAATGCGTTGCTCTAACTGTGGTTTGTCCTTCTCCTTAAACGACTTAATCTTCTCATTCAGAGACTTCATACTCAACAGTTCATCTTTCTTAGCAGATTCTTTTTGGAGGTCCTCAGCCACTTTCTTAAGTTGATCAGGAACATTTAAAACCTTAGTGTTCAGTTGGCTTATTAAGTCTGACACCTGCAATAATCAAAGAATACCATAATATACCAACATATAAATATTAAAGTACTTTGAAAGAAGTATTTTATCATAATAAATAGGTAAGTACCTCAGTTTCAGAGTCAAATCCACGGTTACATAGAGGACAACAACTGTTAGCTTTCAGTTGCGATTCGTACTTAGTGATGACAAACATAGAGGACTCGAGAACATTACGATCATCCTGGAATATTAGCAAGAGTAAAGATAAGGACACTAGCAAACCAAATATTGAAATTATCCTACAAATATTGACTGGTAATACTGACTACCGAATATTATTGTTGTACACACGGCTACACATCAAGCTATACAATTGAGTTTACGCTGAACTCGCATTGTATAGAATTTCCATAAAATTAGAGATCAGCTTATACTGGAATTTTTTTTTTTTTTTTTTTTTTTCCCTCTCTTTATCTTGCAATCAGTCTTCATGACTATGAGCAGATGTGGTGTAAGAATGTCAGTTGCAGGGGAAGGTATTCCTCATTAGGAATTTTTGCCTTCTTTAATTACAGTGGCTTAGTTGGTGTTGCCGAGTTCAAGGATTCTGCGTCGTTTCAACCGGTTTATGCAATCAGGTAGTGTGAGCTGGACTGCCAGATGGTTAGGATGGTTTTCCAATCTGGTTTTATATTTCTTTAGACATGCCTTGATTTCCTCTTTTACTGTCAGCATGTTTAGGTGTTCATGAACCTCTGTGTTTCTTATGAACCAGGGTGTGTTGCCAATTTGTTTAAGTATGAGGTTCTGGGTTCTTTGGATTTTATTTATATTGGAGTTACATGTAGCTCCCCACAACTCCAAGCCATAGGTCCAGATTGGTTTTATTATAGTCTTGTAAATTAACAGCTTGTTGTCAATGGATAGTTTAGAGTTTCTGCCTAACAGCCAGTATAATCCTCTATATTTTAAGTTGATCTCATTTCGTTTAGTCTCGATATGTTTGCGCCATGTCAATCGGCGATCCAGGTGTAGTCCTAAGTATTTGACTGAGTCATTGTGAGGAAGCTCTTTGCCACCCAAATTCACAGGAGGACAAGTTTCTCTTCTTAGTGTGAAGGTAACTTGGACCGATTTATTTGCGCTCACTTTGATTCTCCACTTGTCAAACCATGTGTTAATGTCATTTAAGCTTTTCTGCAGTATATTCGAGGCTTCCACTGGACATTTACTAGAGGCTAGTATAGCCGTGTCATCAGCATACGTAGCAATGGAGACTCCCGGTGTTTGTGGTAAGTCTGCAGTAAAGATAGTGTACAAGACTGGGCCAAGGACTGACCCCTGGGGTACTCCAGCGTGTATGTCGTAGAAGCCTGATGTGTATTCTGCCTCTTTTACTTGGAATATTCGGTCAGTGAGATATGATTTGAGAGTTTGGTAGAAGATGTGAGGTAGAAGTTGTTTTATTTTGCATAGTAAACCCTTGTGCCACACGCGATCGAAGGCCTGCTGGACATCTAGGAACGCTGATGAACAGTATTCCTTTTGCTCAAGACTGTCACTTATGTGTTTACACACCCTATGTATCTGTTCAGTTGTGGCATGTTTAGGTCTAAACCCAAATTGGTGATCTGGAGTTACAGCATTTTCATTCATAAAGTGAGAGAGTCGTCGCAGTATTATCTTTTCAAGAAGCTTAGAGGTGGTTGGAAGCAAGCTTATAGGTCTATATGAAGACAATTCGTGGGGTGGTTTTCCCGCTTTATGAATCATTATGACCTGGGAGACTTTCCAGAGCGCAGGGAAGTACCCAACCCTTAAGATACAGTTGAATAAGGTAGTCAGGTAGACTATTGCCTTTCGGGGCAACTCTGTTAAGATCTTCTTGTCAATCAGGTCATAGCCCGGTGCCTTTCCATTGTCTAATTGTCTGATGAGTTTAATTACCTCGTTAGGTGTTACAATTTTGAGAGGTGGATCAAGCTGGAAATCTTGCTGGAGAATTTCATCTATGTCCGATTCATTTGATACTGGGTTTGGTTCATTAGGAACGAATACTTTTGCAAGGTGTGCGGCAAATGCATTTGCTTTTTCTTGTTTTGATCTAGCCCATGCGTTTCCATCCAGGCGTATAGGCGGCTTTGGATTTGTTGGCTGGGTCTTATTTTTACATGCCTTCCAGAGTGAGTAGTCGGTGGCTTGAGTAGCAGTTAGCGATAATAAATTAGCCTCCACTGTAGCATTTTCAAAATCCTTTAAAGTCTGTTTTAAGCTTGTGGCATATTTATTGAATACTCTTTTGTCCTCAGGGTGTCGACTGGCGTGCCACACTCTGCGAAGCCTTCTCTTTTCTAGAATCATTTTTCTAATGTCTTGTGTTACATAATTATGCCTAATGTTTTTATTACTTACTTGTGAGTAACTCTTCCAGCAAGCATTTTGAACTGTTCTTATGAAGGTCATGGCTGCATTATCGATTTCATCCTCTGTTTTTAAAGAAACGCGCACTCGTAGCGAGTTGTTGATTATAGCACGAAACAGGTTCCAGTCAGTCCGATTATTATATAGTTTTGGCTTGCTTTGGTTGTCTAAGGCATTCGTACTTATAGTCAGAATGACCGGGATGTGGTTTGAAGACCCATCAAGGGAACAATCAATTTTATAAAAGAGTCGTGAAAGACCCCTCATTACGAAGAAGTCTAGCACGTCTGGAAGCTTATTTGGATCAGTCGGCCAATGGGTAGGTTCTGCTGTAGCTATGGTTGTTAGGTTGTTTTTGTCGATACACTTTTTAAGCTCTCTACCTCTTGTGGTTATCAGTCTTGATCCCCATTGAGGGTGTTTGGAGTTCCAGTCTCCCCCGGCTATGAAGCGTGGGCCAAGGCTTCCAATATATTCAGTGAAATGACTCTCAGTTACTCTATGCTTTGGAGGGCAGTAGACTGATGATACATTGAAATGCCCATGCTTATCTTGAATGGTTACAGATGTAGCTTGAATGTGATCGGTTTTGAATTGAGGGAGTTCATGGTGCTCGATGGAAGATCTAATTAGAACTGCTGTGCCCCCATGTGAGGTTCCATCCGGATGGTTTGTTGTGTAAATATTGTAGTTTCTAATATGTATATAGCTATTATTGTTGAAGTGGGTTTCAGAGATGAGTAGGATATCAAGATCATGAATTTGTAGTAAAGCCTCCACCTCCATTTTATTAGGCGAGAGTCCATTTGTGTTCCAGGTTGCAATTTTGGTTGTATTCATTGAAGAAGTTTGTTGACTAGTGTTGTCAAGAGCCCCATCATATTGCTCATTTGTTGTAGGATGATGTCAATTTTTTCTGATTGTTTTATAAATATTTCTTCTATTCCATTGTATGAGAGTTGTTGAGAGATTTCTTGTTCTTGTTGTTTACCTATAATTTTGTTGTGTGTTTTACTTTTAAGGATTTCACTATATTTAGCTTTTGTTCTTGCGTTGCTGTTTGCTTGATCTACTTTTTGCGTGTTCGGCTTTAGGCTGATGCGAGTTTGTGGATCAGGGTTTTCTGTAGTCCATTTTGTTGTTTTTCTATTTAGTAATTCTTTATAAACCTCACATCCTTTGTAATTTGAGGGATGTGGGCCGAAGCATAGAGCACAAGTTGCAGGAGTAGTTCTATCAACTTTGGGGCATTCCCTTGTCCTGTGTGATTCAGCACATTTGAGGCAGCGATATGGTCTCATGCAGTAGTTCTTCGTGTGTCCATACTGCTGGCACCTTTGACACTGTACTATGGATGTTCTCTTCATAGGATCTTCTATGGTAACTATTTGGTGGTTTATTACTTTGACTTGTTTTGCCGCTTTATTATTTGGCCCAGGTTGTAAGTTGACAAAAAATGTTGAGGTGGGTTTTTTGTCAGGGCCGAATCTGGCATTGACAATTTCCCCTATCACCTTATTACCGGTTTCCTCAAACGCTTTTATGATAGCTTCATGTGGAGTTGTGTGATGCATTTTTCTCACTACAAGTCTGTAACATCTTTCCTCTTTTCTGTTGAAGGTATGGCCTATTAGTCCTTTCTCCCTGATTGCTGCTATAAGATTCTTGTAAATGTCTACGTTTTCACTTATGATCCTTATTTGATTTTTGTTGACTATTTTGTAATTAAAAGTCGATTTTCCAGCTACTATCTCGAGGAACTCGGTGATTTTATTTACGTCCTCAACTCCATACAGTATGATCGGTGGAGGTTTGTTGGGCTTCTTTTCATTGTGCTAGAAATGCATAGGTTGATGTGTAGCCGTGTGTACAATATAATATTATAATTCGTATTTGAATCAAAGATTATTAATCCAGTTAGTCCAATTGTCATTTAATATCTTCTTCAGTCACAAAAAACGCGCAGCACTGAATAAGAGTAATGTTAATTTGTTTATTAATTATTATGATAGTTAGTGTAATGAATTATAATAATAATAATATAATAATATGTGGGGACATTTTCACACACGGCCATCTGACCCCAAACTAGGGAGACCCTGTACTATGGGTGTCAGACAGCTGATATACATACACAAATACATTTTTTTTTTTGTAAATACATACATAGATGAACAACACCCAGACACAAGGCAAACACAAGTGCTCATCACACAAATGTTTACCCTGGGCGGGAATCGAACCCGCAACACGCTGCGCAGCAGTCGATCGCTCAGCCACTGAGCCAACCGTGTCGTTAAACCTAATTATATTGATGACACGGTTGGCGATGTGGTTGAGTTGCGGGTTGCGGGTTCGAATCCCGCCCAGGGTAAACATTTATGTGATAAGCACTTGTGTTTGCCTTGTGTCTGGTTGTTGTTTATGTATTTAAATGTATTTGTGTATGTATATCAGTTGTCTGACACCCATAGTGCAGAGTCTCCCTAGTTTGGGGTCAGTTGTCTGTGTGTGAAATGAGCCCACATATTACATAATACAAAAAAAAACCAACCTGTAGTTTTTCTACATTAGCAATCACTTTATTTAATGTGTTTTCGTAGGATGACGTGCCACAAGCCTTGTACATCTGTTCTTCAGCTTCCACTTGTTCTTTGGATCGTTCCATTAATGTAGCACGGACGTGTTTCCGTTCTTCTTCAAGCTTAGTTATCTAATACAAGAAAATATTAATTATTTAACCCTAAAGATCCTTTAATTTTTAAAAAGCTATTTTCGACAATTTGTTAGCCTCAGCTATTAATGGAAACCCCTAAACAACCTCAGATCCTGGGTTATCTTTTACTATTTCTATTGAGAACCTGTTTTCATTAGAGTTCATCGACGTGTATATTTTTCTCATCCTCACATATGGTACTCAAACATGGTTTCGACAAATTAGCAAGGGTCTACCGTCGCGGTTTGATAAAGACCCATGGGAGGGTGTATTCTAGTTATAAAACTGCAAGACCGAATACCACCATCCATTCGATCACAAAAATAGCTGATGTCACCCGTGAAATATGTCACGCTGAAATAGAATTGAGCAGGACACATTTGCCGCATGTCAGACGATCATTGGGCCAAACACACAACCCAACGGGTCCAGGCGGAGATGGTGGGATGTTCAAGACTCGTTGGCCAAGATTGGTCCCAAGTACCCCTTAATAGAGAACTTTCGAGGGAGAGTATAGAGAGAGGCCTTTGCTGTGCAGTGGGAAAATTCAGGTTAATAATGATAGTAACCTAAGTGTTATAAATTATAAAAAGAATGTAAAAATTGATAACTTGATTGATTGATTGACTTGAAAGATTGATAAGTTTTGTACTAACCTTATTACCTATAGGAGCGTTGTAGCTAACACAATCGTAGGCGTGAGACAAGTCAAAGAAACAAAGAAATTTTTATTTAACCTAGTACATCAGACTGCAGGTTTTAAGCATTATTTAAAACAGGCTTATTGTCGTTTGTTCGAAAACTACTGTTATGAAAATTACTGTTTATTCGATAATATTACTTACTTTAGTTTTTTTTTCGTTTAAATTCTTTTTCAATGAATTGACCTCAGAATTCAGGCTAGATTCTAGCTTTTTAAGAGACATTGCGAAGTCTTTCTCTGGCATGCTACCCAATAGTTCTATTAACGATGATCTATGCTTGTTCTTGAGCACAGTTAATTGTTTCTCTTTCTGCTTCAGCAAATCTTCTTTGACCTCTCGTTCCTTTAGTTTGGCACTTTGCTTTTGTAATTTCGCGATCTGAAGGTAAAAAAAATAAATTGTTAAGTCTTCTTGCAGTATTATTGTAATAAAACATCATACACAAACAAACACGAACATTTTAATTTCTTACCTTCTTATCAATTACATCAAGTTCTTCATCATAATTCTCTAATTCCTTTTCATCTTCGTTCATTTGATGTTGATGATCCTCTGTGTTTAACTCTTTTTCTACTCTTTCAAAATCTCTGTAATTAACACATGGCATTAGCAACTGTTTTGACATTGATCAAACCACGGAATAATAAAAACGCGACCTGCGGGCCGCCTCGCCCCTCCGCGTCTACGCGGGCTTAGATTACTCTCTAGGGGTAGGGCAGAAAAGACTATGTGGAGTCGGTTTTGCAGCGATTCGTTTCTGCCAGCAACTTTTGTAACACAACATATTGAATTTTGAGACAATACTTTAGTATAGCACAATAGATATGCACAGTAAAATTATGCGAAATAAATGTATGCCAAAAAAAGAACATGACAACGTATGATTATGGCATATGATATGATGACAAATTATACCAAAACAGTTGTGCCAAAGTATATTAGGAAAAAGAACATTATGCGAAAAGAAGGGATCCCCAATTTATCGATATCTTGTCCACATCTCTCACTGAGTAAAAAAATTGATAACAGTTGCATGCGAATATGATATCTATTTTAAGTAACAGTAGATGTCATGTTAAGTAATTTGGTAACAGCGCTCTGTAGCTTCCAGTACCTGAACTCGTTGGACATTGCTTGAATTGGATTGTTAGATGGAAATTTTTTTTAGTGATTTCGACATGGGATGGTTTCTTTTCGCATAATGTTCCTTTTCCTAATATACTTTGGCATAACTGCCTGGCATAAATTGTTTTGTCATAATAATACTTTGCCATATTGGCATAATGATCTGTAAGGCTAATTTGTTTTGGCACAAATTTATTTCGCATAATGTTACTGTGCAAATCTATTGTGCCACGCTAAAGTATTGTCTTAAAAATTCAATATGTTGTGCTACAAAAGTTGATGGCAGAAACGAATCACTGCAAAACCGACTCCACGTAGTCTTCTCTGCTTTACCCCTAGAGTGTAATCTAAGCCTACGTAGGCGCGGAGGGGCGAGGCGGCCTGCGAGCTGAGGAGCAGGTGGTTTTAACGCTCGCCGCCGTGGCTGAGGCTGGCCGCCGCTAACGGCCAGCAAGCCGAAGCTGCGGTGGTGAGCGTAAAACACATCTGCGACGATAAGTTCGCGCGGGATCGCCGGAGCCCCGCAGCGCCGAAGCCGTGACAGAAACCATGCCTGTTGCATGTTGCATGCTTGCTTGCATGCTTGTGTGCATGCTGCATGCATGATGTATGTTTGTTTGGTTAGTATGGTAAAAATATATTTTAATATCATTTTATGCTTTAAAATGTTATGCTTAATTATTATTATGATTAGAGAAATTGTGCTTAAAAAAATTATGCGTAAGCTGTTATGCGTAAATAATATTATGTGAACATATATTTATTATTATATATAATTATGAGAAACAAAAGTATGCCAAGTAATATTAGGTCTTAAAATTTTATGCAAATGGATAGGGAACCTTTTGACATATAAAATAATAGCATTATTATTATTATTATATAATACGATTTAATTTCGAACAAAAATAAATAAGCTTTTCGCCAAAGTTGCGTTTATAATTTGTAGCCAATTATATCATCGTTTTCTGTGTATTGCAAGTACATTTTAATTTGCAAATGTGTGAGTTTGGCGACACTGGATCCAGTATTAAGAGCGCCCATCCCGTTATTTCGCTCGTATGCGATAACGGCGTTATAACAAATGATTTTCCAAATATTTCTAACACACAGGTAACTTGTGGTTTAAATCTAGGTTTTTATCAAGCCAAAAATAAACATTTTTGATAAACAAATTCAGTAAACACGTCCGAAAATCAGTTTTTTTGCACAATTTTATCTGAAATTTAGCCGTTCATAATGCACTCATACATTGAAAAAATAAAAAAAACAGCTTCAAAGAAACTGCACATGTAATGGAGATTCTAAATTGCAAACATTTTTACCAAAAACTTGTAAGGATTTTTTAAAAACACGTATGTCCTGGAACAAGTTTTGTGAAATTTCCGCGCGCCAATTTTCCTGTGATGTTATCGCATTCTCACTCACTCGTTTGTTTTCGAGCCACGCTCCCGTTGAAGTTCGTTCGATTGGGATGGGCGCTCTTAAGTAAGACTTAGGGCACTTCCTCTTGTTTTTATTATTCCATAGATCACACTTCCATTAACCAAAAGTCGCAGCGCTAGCTAATAAATTATTTGTTTCTTAATAGATGCTTACTCTTCGGCAGCCTTAAACTTGTTTTCTGCAGCTTCTAGACGTACTTTAGATTCGTTAGCAGCAATAATCTCTTTTTCCAATTTTGTTACCTCATTCTTGTTCTTTTCAATATCTTTTTCTTTGCTGGTTATTTGTTGGTTGTGACGAGACTTAAATCCAAAATACACTATAATAAATTCTTGGAAATTCCAAAACTTTGTATCAGATGGACATATACCATATTATCTACTCAGTTGGCATACAACATAAGTACA
Organism: Charanyca ferruginea; assembly: GCA_947361185.1. NCBI lineage: Eukaryota > Metazoa > Arthropoda > Insecta > Lepidoptera > Noctuidae > Charanyca > Charanyca ferruginea. The sequence continues at coordinate 11,713,568 of OX376070.1, forward strand.
TGAGGAAGATAATACTTACAAGAGCAACACGACTTTCATCTACTAATGATTGCTTTTGCTTCTCCTGTTTGTCAGCTTCTGTTTTTAGTTTGTTTAGTTCCTGTTTCAGACTTTTGATCTTTTGGGTAAGTTTACTCATTCCTTGTTCTGCTTCCTCGCTAGTCTCAACCATTACAATTTCATCAACTCCTGTAAATATATTTATTAAGACATGCATTAAGTTTATACTAATTTTTACTACTAAAATATTAAATATTGCTGCTGTCTTACCCGCTAATTGTGCGACTTTCACAATCATTTCATTTCGCTCAATGACTTTTTTATCGTTTTGACTATCCAACATGATTAACTTTTCAAGTCTTATCTTATTTGCATCCTTCTCATTTGCTACCCTTTCTTCCTCATTATTGAAGTTCGTAATTTTTGAATAAGATTCTTTAAGTTCTTTTTGGTTAGCTTCTACAGTAGCTTCATAGTTGCCTAAAATTTAATTAATAAAAATATTATCATAATTTAAGCCTACAATATGTTATAATAAAATGATCAAATATATTATGATTTCTTACAAATTTTTTCTTTCAATTCTGGTAGTGTGCCCTCAAATATATTTTTTATATCTTTTTTCAGCTCTAGCTCTCGTTTATGACAGTTATCCAGTCTGAAATTTCAACAGAATGTTAATAATTGATTCATGTTAATAGATGATTGAAAAGATTTTCATATAAAATTTTATCGTAAATTGGTCTGCTTGCCAAAAGCAAGAAGAATATGCAGCATAAGCATAGACTACTTCCAGCTAAATCTTGTTGAAGTATATAATTTAGTTTTGAATTGGGAGCAAATAGCATCACATACTTCACTTTTAATTTCCCTAGTTTAGTATCATAAGTATTCAGAGTAGTTTCCAGTGTTTTGATAGAGTTTAATTTTTCTTCAATGGGCTTTATATCTTTTCTAATTTCACAGAGCTTCAGCTCAGTTTCAGAGATTCTAGTTTCTGTATTGATGACATCCAGTTTCTTCTTATCAAGTTCCTTTTTTTGTTCTTCCAAAACATCGACTCTATCAGCTATAATTTTAGCATTTATTAGTGTAATGAAGAAATATTTATAAAAAAATTAAAAGTATTTAATTTCTTGTTTAAAAATTAACAAAACTGATCCCATAGAAGTTGTATTTTGTTGTTATGGAAGCTTTTTTTCTGTACTTTATCAAATAGGAATAATTTTAACTATTATTAGTTTTAGGCTTGTTAATTACTCACCAAGAATTTTTATGTCTGTAGCATAACCTCTTCTAATTTTCTTGATATGTTCAAAACATTTACTGTATTTATCAGAATCAAATATTTCATCAAAGCGCTCTTTAACTTTTTTACCTTCATCTAGAGGCCAGCTTGCTTCTTCTTGGTGGCAAAATATTACTGCATTTAAGATTGCCTTTGATACGCCTAAAAGTTAATAAGTTATTTTAGTCATCGGAAATAATTATCAAAATTTATTATATTTTTATTTCATTAAACATTTTACAGTTTCTTACAAATACCATGTCACTCAAATTTACAAAACTATAGAATGCTCACAGACATAAATAATATTTAAAAAAAAACTGTTTAAAAATCAACCCTGTATTTGTATATTTGTATTATGTAAAAAATTATATAATACAATAAAAAATTGTATAATGAATTTATGTGATAAAACCAATGAAAAAAAAAATGCACATGTTACCTGACGCCAACCTTTCTTCCCAATGCTGAACAACAATATACTTGGTTCATTGGAGTTGCAAGTTATGAGTAATGGACAGATGACGGAAGCATTCAAAAAGAAAGGAATAAAAGTTAATTAATTCTATGAAGCATAATTATAAAACATGAATTTTATAATTATTTATTATACAATATTACGAAGTACCTAACCTACCTACCTATTTGGTATTTATTTACCAAACTACTACAATGAATTATCAAACATTTTATTGAGCCGTTTTTGCAGAAGTACCACTTTATAAGTCAGACAGCACCGTGCGGATACACCTAGAAGTAGCAGGCTAACACTAGGTGTAGCCGCACTTCGGCTTTTAGCCGTAACATGTACACAAAGATGATTACCAGATATATCCTTTTTCTTTATTTACAACTGATACTTAAGTGTACAAAGGGTATGTGATAAACCTCGAATAAAGATATCATGACATTAATGAGCATGTATGAAAGAGATGACAAACAGAAGACTTTCAATGAGTGAGTGATTGATTACAATTTGTTCTAATGAATCATTTTCTTAGCATGTTGATGGCAAATTCCAGTCTTTCAGAGTCCAGCTTTTTTCTAGTAAATTAAATTTTGCTACTCATGCTGTATAAAATTAATTAAGCTCTGTACTAACTTACCCAGTTCATCATGAAGAACTGCATCTAGATCAGCACATTTTTTTGATATATCCTTTGTCTTCCCAGTTTCATTAGTGACTGATAGTAAAGAATCCAGAGTACGGAAAGTTGCTTTCTTTTTTTGTAATACAACCTTCATAGATCTTGTTACCTCAATATTTTTATCTTTTGCATTTGCAAGCTAAAATATTAATAATAAGTTATAAAACATTGAGAATTTATTAGCCACTAGCCCATGACTTCGTCCGCATGAATTTCAGTTATCTATTCTGTACGTTAGGGTTTCAGTTTTCGCACTTAGTAATTAAAATGGACCATTGTTTGTGATTTCAGTTATCTGTGTTTTTTTTAAACCTTATTATTTTTCTAAAATAGAAGCAGCTATGTTACTCCTAATAACATCAGCTATCTGCACGTGAAAGTCCCATCAAAATCCGCCGTTTCGGAGATTAGCAGGAACAAACAGACAGACAGACAAAAATGTTAAAAATAGATTTTTAGTTATTAGTTAACATTCAAATGCATTAAGTTAAAAGTGTTATTTTAACATTACAAACAGACACTAAAATTTTATTTATTTGAATACATAGATATTTGTAATAAATTAAAAACTAACTTAGTCATAGTAAAATGTTTATTAATAGGTAGCTTTTAAGTGAGAGTACAAAGGATCTATTATATGGATCCTTTCTGCTACAAAGGATGTACAAAACTCCAAATCCTATACTACTGGCAATGAGCAAACTAAAAAATAAAACTTTCTTTCATAACACTTTTGTTTACTTTTTAAATTGTGTAATTGAGTTCTAGGAAAAAAGTTCTTAAATGACAATCCTTTCCCTAATATAATAACAATTAAACTCAAGCTTATTTAACAAACTAAGCATAGAGTCACATCACTGAAAACATTAAAAAAATACACCCTACTTTATGAGCAATAAAGAAATATTTAATTAAAAAGAATGGATTTTTGGAATGTAATAATGATGAAACTAGTCAGACGAACCCAGAAACACAGTGAGTTAATCCGTTGTTCTCAATCTATAATGTGTAACAATATTCATGTTTCGTTTAATGGAAAAAAATAATGACCACTTAATGGAGTAAAAATGAAATCCTAAACGGTTTAAACATTAATATGTATTTAATATTAATGGGGGCTAATACACTATTTCATTAATATGTTATACATTCATACTAGCTTTTGCCTGCGACTTCATCCACATGAATGTCGGTTATCGAAGAAGCAGACAAATCTGCAGATTAAAAAGTAGCCAAAACTTTAAACATTTACAATAAAAGAATAGACATTGACCAGAATGTGAATAATTAAATAAGAAAGTATCAATAAGTAAATTTTTCTAAAATGGTCTTTATGCCCTTGTAGCGGAAAGGGTCGATATTTTATGTTATTTTCTTAGTTTTCTTGGTCAGTGGGTCGTCTTACCCTGGCTGCTGCGCCTAGAGGCTGCCTTAACCTGATTCATGATATTTTGTTTTTTTCTTTCGCATAGTATTACAGTAAGACATACCTTCAGTTTTATTTGTGCCAGAACTTCAGTCGTTCTGTTTACTTTAGGATCGTGAACGAAACTATCACCGTGACCCATTCCCGGCGGCATTTGAGACGTGATGGCATAACGCAGAGCTTCAATGATAGTTGTTTTACCACATCCATTTTGCCCCAGTATCAGAGTAAGAGGGCTTTCAAAAGAAATCCCCTGTTCGTCAGCATCATCAGGGCCAAAACTACGAATGCCCCGTATCATTAAAGATTTAACAATCGCCATAATGAAGAGACACTTCCAGTTAAATTTATTTAACAATATTTTGTGCCAGCAAGTGTAGATATCACCATCAAGCACCGAACAAGTATTATTTTAATTTCAATCACAGTCGTTGTCCCACAGGTTATGTATTATCGCGCCTTCGGCAAACCAAGCGGCAAGAAGAGAGAAAAGCAGCAACAGCAACCGTAAATTGAAATTGACATAACATTAGATTTTTGAATTACTGTCAATAATGTCAAATTCAATAGTCTGCAATCAAAAAATGTGACCAATTATTAAATAATACAATATATAATCGTCACAAAAATGAGTTGCTGTACCAAGTCTCAAATGTCTAACATTGAATGAAAAGCCCAGTGATAAAAATTTCGAATGATTCAAGATATCGATAGCCATTACGTAAAAAATGCCTACTAGTGAAAATGTCGAAAACATTTATGAGGGACATTTTTACATTGAATGTAGGGAGATTGGTAAATAATAATTAAAAAATAAATAATAATCATAAAAATAATTATACCAGTATCTCCTTAAGTCCCTCACATACTCTGAATTACATCATGGGTTTGTTACTTTGTTTGTTGTTTTACTCAGGGAAATCACAGGCATTCACACCAGTGGGGTGGGGGTAGGGTTACCATATGACAGGCGTTTGCCGCATTTGACAGGCATTTTAAGGTTTAGACAGGCGTGCGGCCGGCATTGGTCTGAGACAGGCATTTTTAAATTTCGCGCGCCCGCTTCCATAAATGCAAGCGGGCGCGAAATAAATGAAAAGTTTCTCAAATTCTGATTTAGCTTCATCTGTAGAATTTCTCTCTTAGCTGAATATCAGTGTTGACGACGTGAAACTGTTTGACGAATACAAAGTTTTAAAAGAATTTTGTAGAAATTCAGATAACATTTTTTTTTTTGAAAGCTTAACTACACAGTGGTGCAATTTTCTCAAAAGTAGGGACGTGAATGGTGACATTACAGAATTCATGAAAATCTGCCAGTTTGTGTTCTCTATTTTGGCACACAATGCGAACGTAGAACGTACGTTTTCTCTCGTTAACGCCCAGTGGAGTAAAGAAAGAAATCGGCTGACAATTGAATCAGTTAAAGCAATATTGATTACTCAGGAAAATTACAAAACTGTATCTTGTGAAGATTTTTACGTTTACCTATTAGAAAAGAAAGAACTATAAAAAAAAATAATGTCCTCTGACAAATATTAGTAATAAATATCCTTCTTCATTATTATCTGTTGGCTTTTACTTATTACCTACATTTGCTTTAGACAGGCATTTTTCTGAAAATTCAGGCATTTTAGGTACCATAGACAGGCATACCTTTATTTACATATGGTAACCCTAGGTGGGGGGGAGTGAGAGAGACCAATCCGGACGACGTGCCTGATTTCGTGGCGAAAGAGCTGAGTAAACTGCCTCCCGTCACTTTCGATCACGTCGACGTTACACAGCTGCAAAAGAACGTCACTACCTTAAAGATGGAGTTGATCAAGTTGCAGACCGAATGGAAGTCTCAGAAAAAACGAATACTGAACTACGTGCAGAAATAGAATTATTGCGCAATGTGGGTTCAGTAATTGGGTGATCTGAGGCCTCAAAGCTGAACACACGTCTAGGGGCGCAAAAAGCATCAGTCGGCAGTTTTGAATCGGCGAACACAAGTGCCAGTGCCAAGTCACCAGCTGCCGATAGTGCTGAGCAAACGCCGCCCGCCGCTGCCGTCGCCCGCAATTTAACATCGGCAGCGGAAACGGCACACGTAGGTACGTTGACCCCTAAATGTACCTACGCTGCTTCTGTCACGACCGACAAATCTGTTGCGTCACAACCTAAGCGACAAAGCAAAATAGGGAAAAACCGAAGAAGGGTGCTGCTCAACCTGCCCTTACTGCGGTTCCTAGTGCCTTGCCAGGAGCAGGCCAAGTTGATGAGTGGAGAAGAAGGAGAGGAGGCCCAATTCTCGTAACCAGTGCGGTACCGCACCGTATGGACCCAACATGCTGCTGCGTACTGCTGTGCCTACGACGCAGCTCTACATTTCGCGGCTGCATTACACCACGAAGATTGAGGAAGTCGTGGAGTATTTGGAGGTGAAGACCGACTGTACTCTGAGGGTTGAAGCGTTGGAATCGCAACACAACATCAACTTTAAGTCGTTCGTGGTACGAGTTCCAACCCAACATCTACAGGCCTTTTCAAAGGAGGACTTTTGACCGAAAGGTGTCGTATATCGACGTTTCCGAGGACGATTACGCGACACCACGCAGCGAAACACGACGCCGACAACTGTATCAGTTCTACTGCTTTTATTATGAAATAAAAAGCTAAGTAGACTTGTACGTTAAAATTTAATAGCTCTCACAAGAATGCGATGAGTATAAAAACAGAGATATAAAAAACACTAACCTAGACGCACTAACTTAGCGGCAGAGATTTCCAGGCTCCACAGCCTGGCCGGGAAACAAGCTAACGTGGTGCCGATATTCAAAAAAGGTGATTGCGCAGATGCATTAAATTATAGGCCAATCTCTATTTTGTCCATATTCTCAAAACTTTTTGAATCACTGATCTGCCCCATATTAACATCCCATGTTGAAAAACAACTTATACCTCAACAACATGGTTCCTGCTGCAACAAATCCACCGTCACCAACTTGGTATCATATCTTGACGAGGTGTATAATGTATGAGCGTTGACTCTGGCCAACAAGTAGACGCTCTGTACACTGATTTCAGCAGCGCTTTTGATAAGGTCGACCATGCAATCCTGTTGCTAAAACTACATGATCTCGGCATACACGGACCCTTGCTGGAGTGGTTCAGATCATACCTATACAAGCGAACACAAAGAGTGGTGGTAAACGGGTATCAATCTCCGGAGTATATTGCAAGTATTGCAACCTCTGGTGTGCCCCAGGGAAATAAAATTCAGATTCTATTAAATGGTTAACTTAAGTTTAATATGTAATTTTTAAAATTTCTTAAAAGTGTTTCTAAGTATTAGAAAAAAATACGTATTTGTCAAGAACTTTTCAAAAAATTACGTTACTTCAACATTTCTTTTCCAATATATTTTGTGCAGAAATTAAAAAAGTGGTGCAGCTATCTGCAAGCAGACCATTCAATGGTGTTGGTTATATTTTTTTGAGTTTACAATCATAAGAAGTTTCTGATAACTAAATGATCAAACGTCGGTCTCGCGTCATATTTTGTAAAACTTGTCGCGAATATTAGTGATTTTCCATGAATCCTTAATTTAATTGAAAATATCCTTCTAGCTACATGCAAAACAAGGAACTCGACTTTCCAAATCATAAATAATTTAGTTTAAATTCTTTTTCTATTTCTTACAAATGATGAACAAAATTGCTCAAAATCAACCGATTTCGTGCACGGCCCCTTAAGTTTAGTGAACGTTTAGTGGATAAGATTATTTTTTATATGTATTAGTTTATAGTTGTTTGAGATTATTTGTGTATTTTTTTTATGGGCCTCAGTTGTCTGACAAAATTTATTATAATATTATTCACATTCATTTATTTAAATACACATTAAATTACATTTTTAAATATTCATATAAAAATAAAACATTTAAAAATTATTATTATTATTCACAGTTGTAGTTGGTTGCATGTTTATTATATCTTGTGAACGTTTAATGATACGAGATGCACCATGCATAGTGATAATATGACTTTGGCAGAGGGGTTCGCTCGGTTACGCCATCTCCATAAGTTAAATGCTCTTAAAGGGCAGTCAGGCATTCACGGCAGTCCGCTTTGGCCGCTTCACGCAGGATTGTGAATGTTTTCGCAGTCTACATAACATTCGGCAACACCGAGCAGGATGCGACTCAAGTCCTTCATAAAGCGTGCAAGCTTCGCCCACCGCTTGCAGTCCACCGCGCCGCGCGCCGCCGAGCAGGGCTGTCAGTGACTTGGCGCTCGGCGTCCTGTGAAGCGAACTGCCGTGTAGCAAGCAGGAGCGTGAATTTGGATGCCGGGCTACCGTTCGCCATTTTTAGGGTTCCATATCTCAAAAGAAAAAACGGAACCCTTATAGGATCACTTGGTTGTCCGTCTGTCTGTCTGTCTGTCAAGACCATTTACCTCGGGAACGCGTGGAGGTACCGAGTTGAAATTAAAACCATATACTCAAGTCTTCGGTCCCTTGATGCTGTAAAAAAATCAACCCTCTATGTTAACGTGAAAAAAAGATACGGCCGTTTATGTCACTAAAAATGCATTTATAATATTAAGTAGATTAAAGTATGGATAGTAGGTATGGATTAGTACAGAAAAAAACCCGGACAAGTGCGAGTCGGACTCGCCCACCGAGGGTTGCATACATATTTGTAGGTACATATACGGATATGTTCGACTCGCACTTGTCTGGTTTTTTTTATACAATGGACAACACGAGCTTAGGACACTTTATTCAAAATACAAATCTATAAAGAAAATCGTAGTTTGTGGGATCAATAATCACCAACTAACGGTAATAAACAATTAAGAAATACGGCATTGCAACAATATTAATATTAAAAAAAATGAGCCGCCTGGCAGATGTCAAACATCGACATTATTTTGTAAAAGTAATATGCAGAAAAGAACAGATTGCGCATGGCGACGCGTTGCCACACCGTACACACTACTGCATATAGACTGTATATATATACCATCATATAGAGTAGCGACGCGTCACCACGGCATGCGTCGCCCAAGAAGCTTATAGATAAAAGTGGAGGCAACACTCTAAATACCTAAGTGAAGCCAACTGTGGGCAGACGCTCTCTTTCTGAATGCATACATAAGATAAAGAAAACACATATCACTGTCTCGTTCTTATGTATGCATTCAGAAAGAGATCGTCTGCCCACTGTTGGCTTCACTTAGGTTTTTAGAGTGTTGCCTCCACTTTTATCTATAAGCTTCTTGGAGTGGCCATTGGCCATGGGTATATATATTCTGTGCATTGGCCAATTTGGCCATCTCTATCTGGCTTGGTTGTAGCTATATTATAAACTGTCAATCTGTCAATTCTGTCATTCATCATTGTTTGAGAAATAAATACGATGTTCTACTTTTTATTAAATTAAATATAATTACGACGAACGTTTGATCGCTTGTTAGATCCAGTAAGTTCTAAACTCGGTGTTAACTTCCTATTAAGTAGTGAAAGTGTTAATTTTATAATTTGGCTCTTGTAGATCATTGCTCACCTTTTCAACAATATTTTGAGAGAAATCGTGAACACATTCACATCTTTGTATGTGTTTTTTTAATAACCCTTCATGTAAGTAAAATCTATCAAATTACCTGTCTATTTTTCCATTGTTATCTGTTCGTCTACATTGTGTCTAGTGTTTCTAACATCTTATTACTTAAATCAACAAAATAACTCTGTAAAGTGCTAACACGAAAAGAACGTTCCACAGAAATCCTTCAATTAAAAATAAAAAACATTTTTTTTTTCATTTATTCCTTTAACTATTCTGTAATTTTCATCAACTGTTCTGACTTAAAATTATTATAATAATAATATGTGGGGACATTTTCACACACGGCCATCTGACCCCAAACTAGGGAGACCCTGTACTATGGGTGTCAGACAGCTGATATTATACATATATAGATAAACAACACCCAGACACAAGGCAAACACAAGTGCTCATCACACAAATGTTTACCCTGGGCGGGAATCGAACCCGCAACACACTGCGCAGCAGTCGATCGCTCAGCCACTGCGCCAATCGTGTCGTCAATACAAATAAAAATGTGAAAGTAACTCTGTGTTTTACGTTTTCACGACGAAATGACCCAACCATTTTGATGGAATTTGGTATGAAATTAGCTTGAACCCTGGGAAAGGACATAGGCTAGTTTTCAATATGCCACTTCGTCTGCATCCACAATAAACGACATTCACGCAGATGAAGTCGAACAGAATAGGCATAGTTTGTGAGAGCATATTGGTGTGTGTGGGGAAAAAAATCTTTAATTATATAATATTATTTTCTTTTCAGGAACAATGGCATCAACTACAGTGATTGAGACTGTCACAATAACAAGACCGCTAAAGGTAAGCCTGTCTGGAATTTAGCTAGTAGCAAAAAGTTAACCCTTTCTAAAGGAATATAAGCTTTATGTTAGACATACATAATATACAGAATCACTACTTACTACTTTTTTATTTGACATATTTTCGAAAAAAATAACCTTGTAGGTGTAGGGTAGGTGTAGGGTAGGTGTAGGGTAGGTGTAGGGTAGGTGTAGGGTAGGTGTAGGGTAGGTGTAGGGTAGGTGTAGGGTAGGTGTAGGGTAGGTGTAGGGTAGGTGTAGGGTAGGTGTAGGGTAGGTGTAGGGTAGGTGTAGGGTAGGTGTAGGGTAGGTGTAGGGTAGGTGTAGGGTAGGTGTAGGGTAGGTGTAGGGTAGGTGTAGGGTAGGTGTAGGGTAGGTGTAGGGTAGGGTAGGTGTAGGGTAGGTGTAGGGTAGGTGTAGGGTAGGTGTAGGGTAGGTGTAGGGTAGGTGTAGGGTAGGTGTAGGGTAGGTGTAGGGTAGGTGTAGGGTAGGTGTAGGGTAGGTGTAGGGTAGGTGTAGGGTAGGTGTAGGGTAGGTGTAGGGTAGGTGTAGGTGTAGGGGTAGGGTAGGTGTAGGGTAGGTGTAGGGTAGGTGTAGGGTAGGTGTAGGGTAGGTGTAGGGTAGGTGTAGGGTAGGTGTAGGGTAGGTGTAGGGTAGGTGTAGGGTAGGTGTAGGGTAGGTGTAGGGTAGGTGTAGGGTAGGTGTAGGGTAGGTGTAGGGTAGGTGTAGGGTAGGTGTAGGGTAGGTGTAGGGTAGGTGTAGGGTAGGTGTAGGGTAGGTGTAGGGTAGGTGTAGGGTAGGTGTAGGGTAGGTGTAGGGTAGGTGTAGGATAGGTGTAGGGTAGGTGTAGGGTAGGTAAATAGGCAGGTAAGTAGGTAGATAGCGACAGGACAAGGTAAGTAGGTAGATAGCGACAGGACAACGTCTGTCGGGTCAGCTAGTTATATATAATATCTTTCATTTTAGTTTTGGGTAAGTGGACTAATACGCGAAAATTTCATTACCGTTGTCCCCATAACGTACGTTAGTTGAGTTACCGGGATAGTTGATTTCATGTATTGTTGTCCACTTACCCAAAACTAAAATGAAAGATATTGTGTAGGTATATGAAAGATTTTATCATTTTAGGTAATGTATTTTTTAATACATTACCTAAAATACACATTAACTACACATACATTACCATACATATACATTAAATATTTTAATTGATTTGATTTGTATCAGGAAACTTCTATTGTACTTTACATATTAACAGTTTTCAAATGCGAGTGGATCCACCGTCGTCATATAAGTTGTGGTTTTGCTAACAAACAACACTTTCAACAACAGATGATAATGGCCTTCATTGTTGTGGTTTTTGACATACAGACATGTTGTTGACCATAGTATGTTCATTTAAACAGTATGCTTGTCTTTTATAATAAGTAGGTGCCTTGTACTTTAATAATAATATAGGTAGGTAGGTACTGTTAGTCAATTAGTTTTATCCTAAAATTATTATTATTTTCTCTGAATCCCAGATCAGTAATACTGAATTGAAATTGGTTTTATGGTTTTATTGGTTTTATTGGTTTTTAAATGATATGGCTGACTCGTATCATTCCGTTGGTACTAGCGGCGATGACTAATTATCTACTATTTTCCTTTGTCCAGCATTATGATTGTTATGTAAATTCATTGAGTTGCATTTAAAATACTATACATTGAACATGGAAGTGCTGAAAGAGCTGTATAAATAAATCCACTGCTTTGTCCACCCTGAAAACGATAATACAACCGTATTCCTTCACACTTTCACATAGTTCCGTCTGCTGGCTGGTCTCAGTCCTTCATAAAACTTGTCCCAGCGGCATTGAAAACAAAAAGTTATTATACACACAATGGTTTAGTTATGCATATGCATTGAGAGATCCATTGTTTGCGTGCATTGTTGACTGTTTTGCCGTGTGTACCTTCAATACTAATTAAACACATAACAATGCTCTCCTCTTTGTGTACCTAAGGCATGAGTTAAAATGAAATAATACTTTTTGTTATACATAATAATAACACTAATAAGCACGCGTAAGGGTGTTACTACACCAATCGATCGACGTTGATTGATTGGTGTGGTAGCTTTGGCTAAACGACGGATACCGTTCGACTAACCAATCGATCGATTGCCGGTCGATGGCATCGGTCGACGTTGATCGCAGCGTTGCCAACTCTACGTCTTTTTACGTAGATCTACGAACTTTAGGTCTTTCCTGAAAACCTACGAACTTCAGTCCCAGAATCTACGTATTTACTATCAAATTGTACAAAGTGGTAAAATAACATAACTCAATAGGCTGAATGGGCATAACTTCCTTTTCATTCGCGAAAAAAAGTTAATTATCGTTCCGTTTCATACTAAATCAAATCAAAAATCGCTTCCGCTTCAAAGACGAGCACAGATATAAAGGCTGATAAACTTATGGTTTACAAGCCCTGACACATTGCTGGACCCAAATCCAAAACCTTCTGGACCATCTATAGCTCAGTTGGGGCAAATGTTTCCAGGTATTTATTTTCTCATTAACTTATTTTTTTGTTTATTTATGGGCTGAGTATGCTGCACTTTAATGTTTTGAATAAATTAGCTTTATTTTCAGGATTATGTACAACAAATCTGACGGAATTAAACAGGAAATGGAGGACTCTAAAAAATATAAATCTTCCATTTGAATAGCAGACGAGTTTTGGCATCATAATTCAAAAATAAGATGATATGATTCGTCTCAAATATTTACTAAATTTTGGTCCAATTTGAACAAAATGTATTAACATTGCCACTTATCAGTGCCAAAGTCTAGCGACTGTTTTCTGCGATCAATTTAATGAAAACCAACACTCGTTTTATTTAGTTTTACCTACCCTGCCCTCTTCATTTCATTTAGGTAAAAAAGTACGTAGATCTACGAACTTTCCGGACGCAAATTTTACTAATTCTACGTAATTTTCTAATATGGTCTACGCCTTTTTCAAAATCCTAGTTGGCAACACTGGTTGATCGATTAACCCCGGCTATAATCCATCAGTTTCTTTCGAAATGTATTTACAAGAGGACGCGCAGGCCAGATAGATGGCGCGCGGGGCACAGGCGGGCAGCAGGTGATAATAGGGAGCGGACGGCGCGTGGTGCGGCTAATCAAGCAGCTCGATCGACGTCGACTAATCCATTCTACCATCGATGGACGATCGATCGATTGGTCTGGTAGAAACTATCGATCGACGTCGACTCATCCATTCTACCATCGATCGATATCGTCGATCGACGGCCGATCGATTGGTCTGGTTACACCCTTAGTCACATAATATATCATTTTAGAATTTTATAAGGACGTACTTGCTAAAATTTTGGCCCTTTCAATTCTATTGATTATGACACAAGACTAACTTGTAACTAATACGAAAGATTGCGAATACGTAACAATTTGCAATTCCGCAATGCATGTCACAGTCAAAACTCTTGACCAGTCAAAACTACTTTTGACTACAAACATCAGTCAATAGTCCTTATGACCAGTTTAAATTTATCCTTACTATTCAGAAACCCATTAGGTTGGTAAGTTTTTTTTGGGACCCTTTTAAATACTTTTTTTTATAGTGCAACAAGCCATCCGTAATATTAATTTTCCGTAGCGTAATCGCGTTTTTTTTTAATTTTTGATTGACCGGTAAAGAGTTTTGACTTAGCACATACACACATTACAAATAAAAGAAACAAAGTGGATTACCTATTCCCATGCCCTTACTTTGTTTATTAAATATTTGCCATCCTTGATCCAATTTAAAATACATTTACCGACATATCTCTTCGAACACCCACAAGTGCGCGAAGCCTAGTATTGGATTAGCGAGCGTAGTTTGTGTACTGTTAGTGAAGATTGATGTCGTGATGCAAACGCACGGGAACTTGACAGCGAGCTACTTGTGGCAGCCGGGCGAGTTCGCCCGCCGAATGCTGGGAGAGCGACCGTCGCCTGTGCCACCCACGAGGGAACTGTGGCCTCCTCCGCAGCAACCCTTAAGTATCAGCACACTGCATATCGCCTACCTGCAAGATGAGCCATTACCGAGACGCGCGGCGACCCTTCCATGCCAAATGTACCCAGCAACAATTAATGCCGAGCATGAATACAGTAGTCACAGTAGACCACGCGTATGCACCGTCGGAACGAATACCGAACCTCCTCCAACAATATTCACCAGGTTGAGACTTCTTATGAAGCATCAACAAAATGAACCCGACAAAACCATCAGTGCGAGTTGTCCACAGACCGGACATTTAACCGCTGTACCAAGAGAAACAACTTTTGACATAAAAGAAGATGAAAATTCAGCACGACGAGCATTTAATGGCATAAAAAGAGCGATATCAGGAGTAAAATATCGGGTAGCTCCTGGTTCCGAGGCCGTGGACAGCCCAAAAATTGTATATCATGTGCCTAAACCTGGGGACAGGATGACTACAACTTTCGGAGCAGAAGAAAAGAGACGCAGCTGGTACAAGCTTCCGTCACGCTCGTCGTGTTCTCGACGGTTGCGAGCTTTTAGCGAGTGGTGCAGACACCGCCCTCGACGGCCTCCTAGACGTCAGCCTCATCCACCTCGACTACAAATCACGCAGGTGTGATGATGAGGAACACTCGTAGTTGGATTGTGAGCGTAATCGCTAAGTGCTTTTTTGTGTCAAATATAATTCAGGCGGAAACATAAAATATTACAATTGACAAGTAAAACGAACGATGGTATTGAACGCTAAGCGATAATTGTGTACGTTTTGTAGAACGATCGAGTTTAAGTAGAATTTTTCGCTAATAAATGTGTTTCCATAATCTGTGTTTTGTTGGCGCACGGGCGGGCGGGAGGATGCAAGGGGGTTTAGGAAGGCTGGGAGGGCGGCAGTCCTGTGTTAGGCGCCGCGTCGCCCGGTCTTACCGCCCGAATACCGAATCCCGCCCTAAACAGCCTAACACGTACATAGCGATTATAAATCCAAAGCAAATCTCCTTTTACTGTTGATTGTGGTTAATTGAAAGTTCTAAGCTGCTGAATGTGGTAAATACGCATAAGGTGCTGTTTTATGTGAAGCCATAAGACCGGCGCGACCCAATGCGCAAACCTCACGAATGATACCGAAAACTGGGACGAAAAAATAAATGTTTTACGTTTTTCATGTATTTTATGAGTTCTTCACAAAATATGCCATATAAATTACACCTTCAAGAATGTTTAATGATTCATTTTAAGTGCCATAAGAAAAGGACGAATTATTGGCGCAAACAAATTATCCACTAGGCCCAATGATAATTATATGTTGTAGGTAGGACACCAAATAATGATATACCGTACCTGATGAGTTATATTCCTATTTAGGATTTTATTCTAGTCAACATTTATGATTGATTAAATATTCTTAATTTGAATTTTGACTTTAAATCAAATTGAGACAACAAAATATTGGTGCACAGGAAGATAAAAAAAAAAACATAAATAGAAATATGTGATTGCATTTCGAATTACATAAGTAATTAATATATTTGACCAATCGTTTGATTTTTAAGCTGAGTACCAAAATCATACCGAGAAACAGTTTTAATTAAATAGTGTTTTTTTATTATAATCTATTAAAATAGTTTAGTTATTATCAATTTTGGTAGCATGATTTTATGCAAGCGGCTGAATTTTCAGCCTTAACTTTGTTATTGAAAATCTTTAAAGTGAAAATCATATCTTAGCCAGACATCTACTAAAACTATAAACTACTACAGGGTCTGCCTAGTTCGGGGTCAGATGGCCGTGTGTGAAATTTCCCCCACATATTATTGTAAGGACTAAAGTACTTTACTGAAATTGGCTTCAAATGTCCTCTTATTGTGCATAAACATGTTGCACCTTTCTTATACTCTGCTGTATCACCACCTTAAAGTTGGCACATTAATTAAATAATAACGTTTAGCCAAGAACTCGTACCCACGTAAAGCAGCAGCTATTCAATTGATACAATTAAAGGCAGTCTGAACAAGTCCATGGTAGGTGTTCGATTATACTGTGAACTTCACAAAGTTGGTGAAGGAGTGCGCTAGATTAAAGAAAACTTCCGGTCCGAACTCAGTAAGGCCGCTGACAAGTAAGAGGACATATCGAGCTTCCTTCTCGTTAAACAATAGAAAGCACTCTTAAGACGCCTTCCAATAATGTTGAGAAATCCTATCTGTTTTTAACAGAACTGTTCCGAAATATAAACTCCTTTCACAATGACGTAAAATTTTTAACTCGAGGGTTTGTGACTCATTATTCTCAAGTAATATGATGACTGCTCCAAATTCATATGGGTATTCGTCAGATTATTTATGTTTCCGTTGCTTCCGGAGTAACCCACAAAACCAACATTTTTTTTAGACAATGAATACATATTTGTTTCTCTTCTTTGTTATTTTGGTTCTTTTTGTTTGGTTTGACGAATCGAAATAAACGCTTCATATGATATAAGTTTATTTGATAATAAGTGTTATTTATAGTGATGATGAACCACTTGTTTCTTGTTTATCACGTATTAATATAGAGTGGGGTATTTTATTTTAAATAATACTTGACATTATTACACAAGTTGTATTGGTTTCACTTCCGTGAATGATGAGTAATATGATGATATTTACTACAATGTTTCAAGGTGTCGTGTTTGTAATCGAGTCTCCGGAATGTTGACCGCATTTATATATTATATCTACTTTATTTTTAAAATTCTTAATTTTTGTTGCTAATATTCTTATCTTTAAAATGGGTTGCGTGTGCTTTCGTTTTATGAGTATATTTTTAAACAAAGCGTCCCTGTTTAACTACTTGTTTGCTTCCTACTATTGGACGAATGATAGTAACCAAACTTTTTTCAAGGTCTAGAAAACGAATCCAAAGTATTTTCAATATTTTGTAAATACATAAAGATAGATAAATACATATATCGGGTTGGAAGTGATAGACATGTTAGGGAAAATATAATATGTATACTTACTATTATTACAATTTTACATATTTTATTGTGTTTCACTCAATAAAATATGGAAGAACAATAAATATGAATGCTGAAATATAGAGCTTTTCTGGACTAAGTATATTCTTCCGAATGCTTCAGATTAAACTGAACCCAAAACATACTTGGTTTCTCGAAATTCTAAGACAGAACAACCTACCTATATCATGGATGTTATTGTCCACCGTCACTGTCGCTTACGGGTGACCCCGTTCCCCCAAAGCGCAGGGTTGTGGGTGTTATGACCTATATACGAACGAACCGATGTGAAAGGACGTAAACACGAATGCTGCTAATGACGATGAAAATTTTCATTCTATAAAAGCCGTGACCACATAGTTATTATTATAAGGGGTCCTCCACTCATTAATCAACACTTGGCGGGCTTTCTCCCGATCCCTTTCAATTCTTTTCGTTGACACAATCAATCACCTTTCAATCAGTAGTTTACTTAACCGTAGGGACAAGGACGATTTTTCTGTATTGTGTCTGCAACCCAAACGACGGTGATTGATTACATTCCATCATCCTTTGGTTGAAGACTACTTTGCAGGAAAATGAAGGCTCGTATTTGAAGAATATTCAAGGTATTTGGCGGTATATTTTTTAAAAGGATTTATAAATATCAACATTTTCTAAGATTGCGCAATTAAAAATCATAAAGTTATACGAGACGGCTGATGTAGTGTTAATCAAGGAGTTCATGACAAGTGTCGTAGGCAGTTGAGTGCGTAAGTGGTAGTGGTGTGATGTGTTGAGTTGGTTGTGCACGGGTTCGTGTGCTGTGGTGGCGGGCCGGTAGCGAGCGCATGCAGGGGCGCGCGGGCGCAGGCCCGGGCGGGCTCCGCTCAAACCCGCGCGCCCTCCCTCCGCCAGTTTTACCACCACCGCCGCAGTTCGCTACTGAGCAAGACGAGATGCCTGCCAATCAAATTGCCCAGGTTCGAATAATGTATTATAGTTCTAGTCATATATCATTCTTCTTCTGAAGAAGATGCATTCCGTCATGTTTTTGTTTGCCACCATTGATCTTAATCAAACCTTGTTCAGTGGTTAATTGACCGCTAGAACCTTAAAAGAGTGACACATTGTGTACAAAAAACGAGTGAACCCCTCTTTTGAAAGTGCCTGTGAACCCCTCTGTGGTTCTCCGGGTATCTATTACCGTCTCTGCATCGATTTCATAAGGCAGACGATCCCTAATTTTTTTGAGACACTGTCTTCAAACGCATTTCGGATAAATTAAAATAAACTTTTTTATTACATCGAAGACATGGCCTTTAAACCCTGACTCCCAGAAGTTGCGGGTAAATAATTGGGCTGATTTCGGTACCTACGTTTACACTGGTCCAGTGTGCTTATGAACGTCACTTGCGTATTAAAAGTGACGACTATGGCCAGTATTAAGAGTAACTGAACCGGATTGGTTTGCATTGTAATGCATATGAGAACAGAAATTCGGGGTTCCCCCTAGTAACTACATGTGTGTTCATATTTTGTTCGACTTATTTTAATTTTGTAAGGGGTTTACTACCATTTATCTTAGCGTGTCGATATATTGAGTCTGTCTAGAATTTAGTCACCTACTTTCGGATTTCTGTAGACAAATGATGATATATTGTAATTGTAATAATTGTATGAAGAAGAGTAAAATGGCTATAAGAGTAGGGGAAGACCGAAGAAACAATGGATAATGTAAAAATATGAGATGGATATGGAAAATCTATACATATAATAAAACAGTAAAAAAACAAAACTTCGTCAGAATCGGTCAAGCCGTTTCGGAGGAGTACGGGAACGAAAACTGTGACACGAGAATTTTATATATTAGATAATAAAACAGTAACAAAACTGTGTCTGTACATTGAATATAATTAAAAAAATAATAATTGAGGGGGGTTCAGAAACAGTAATAGAGCACGAATCCAATAAAAAAAATTCTGTCTGTTTGTCTGTTTGTTTGTACACGCTAATCTTCGGAACTGCTGGACGGATTTGAATGATTTTTTTTTTGTTGTATAGGTATTAAGTCTGGGCAACATATAGGCTATTATTTATCTTGGAAACTTGAACTCCTGATGCAGAACTGCAACAGACCAGCTAAACTATAAGAGATACAAAAATGGTACCATAGCAAAAATTGTTCCACGTGATGAGCATTTTCTGCTAAGAGAATAAATTTTAAGATATGGAACACCTGATGTGGAACTCCAAGAGCCCAGCTACACCATATCACATAATTAGGAATGACGTCTTAGCAAAAGTTGTTCGGTCTGATGAGCATTTCCTGTTGACTTATAAAAATCGAAGATCAGAAACATCTGATGTGGAAATCAAAGCTATCACTAATTTTACTGTAAAGCTGTCACTAATTTCACTGTATATTATAAAATAAAATAAGCTGGGAGTACCTCCACGCGGTGAAGGCGGTAACAGTTTAGGACTGATTTTTGATGACGCTGGTATATCATTGAAAATTTGACTTTACTGGTTATAACTCCCTTTTTTTTATTGGTTAATTATGACTTCCTGCTTATGTTATTTGAGTGTTTAATTTCCTTTACACGGTAGCCTACCCGGTAACGCAGGGCAGCAGTCACTTAGATTTTAATTGATCAGGTATCTCTTCACAATAAAACTATAACCATGCCTAGAAGGAGGTCAAATCTTTCCCAATGTTCCAAAGGAGCTAAAAGATTGAGGATCATAAGATCCCAAGAATCTACCGAAGAGCGTCAGGAGAGACTTGATGCTGTTCGAGAACATCAGGCTGCAAATCGCTCCGTGGAAACCTCTTCAGATCGCGAAGCACGTCTGCGTTCCCAGCGTATTTGCGCATCTACATTCAGGTCTCTAGAGACAAGTGGGGAACGTGATGCGCGACTGACCGCTGATCGTGAACGTCACGTATTGTCTCGCGAGTCGGAGACTTTCACGGATAGAGAATTGCGCTTAAGTTCCAAGAGTATCTACGCATCGACTTCTAGGTCTCTAGAGATAAGTGGGGAACGTGATGCGCGACTGACCGCTGATCGTGAACGTCACGCTTTGTCTCGCGAGTCGGAGACGTTCACGGATAGAGAATTGCGCTTAAGTTCCAAGCGTATCTACGCATCGACTTCTAGGTCTCTAGAGACAAGTGGGGAACGTGATGCGCGACTGACCGCTGATCGGGAACGTCACGCATTGTCTCGCGAGTCGGAGACGTTCACGGATAGAGAATCACGCTTGAGTTCTCAGCGTATTCGCACATCTACTAACAGGTCTTTTGAAACGAGTGATGAACGTGATGCACGACTAACTGCTGATCGAGATTATCATACATTGTCCCGAACACGCACACAACAAAATATTCATAATCAGTTAGAAAGTGAGAGAGAAAGAATAGCTGAAGTACGGCATGAAGAGACAGAAGAAGAGCGCAACGAACGTTTGAATTCTGATCGACTTCAACATTCTCTGAACAGAATGTCGATATCATCTGAAGAATCGGATGTGTCTCAGATATAGCCGTAGGGCATAGCGACCTTCCTTGGGTTGATAAGGAACGGAGTGCATTTACGTAAACTCTTAAGATTGACTACGCCACATATTCCGCCATCGGAGGTATGATTCAAAATTGTACTTTTTGAACGTCTCGAATCGTCTCGCGCATCCCGTTGGTTTCCCGTCCCCGGGCTCTTAGAATTCGACATCAGACGTTTCAGATCTTCGATTTTGCCGACCCCGTTGTCGCTGGAATAAGCAACAGGATCCGCGTACGAAGTCGCGGACAGAAGCTAGTACAAAATAAAAAAATATTTTTAAAAACAAGCTTTTATAAGAATAACACTAACTAAAAAGAAAAAAATATATTTAAGTGACTCATACAAATATAGATCATAATTTTTATACATTTTAAAAGCTTGAGGCACCGATGTAGATACGCTGTCTGTTATCAGTGCCTCGAGCATTTAAAATTTATAAAACGTACGATCTATATTTGTAATGTCACTTAATTTTTTTTTTTTTGTTCACGTTATTCTTATAAGCTTATTTAAAAAAAAAAAGATATTTTAACTTTTCAACCGACTTCAAAAAAGGAGGAGGTTATCAATTCGTCTGTATTTTTTTTTTATACGTTTGTTACCTGATTTCTTAGGACTGGGTGAAGCGATTTTGATGATTCTTTTTCTATTTGAAAGCTAGTGCTTCCCGTGTGGTCCCATTTTAATTTGGTCCAGTTCTGACAATGGCATCCATGAGAAAACCTTAGAAGTCTTAAATTTGCATTAAGTCTGTGCGCGATTTGTTACGCGATTTCTCCGGCAAACGAAAACCGATTTAGAAAATTCTTTATTTTATGGATAGGGTATGCTTCAGGGGTGGTTCCATATAAATTTTATCGAAATTGATTCAGCACTTTTTGAAAAATCAACAAATACCCAAATTTTTTACATAAACGACGTTTCAGTTTCATCAATCTTTGTAGTAGTTAACTTTCAATCTCTTTTTAATAGATTTTATGAGAAGGAGGTACTAAAAAGCGGAAAATAAAAAGCTTTTTACAAAAAAGACAACCGCCTTCAAAAAGTGAAAAATAACTTTAGCACAGAACACACATTGACTTTAGTTTCGGAAGTCGACAAATACAAAACAACAAACAGAACAAAGCCACTGAATTTCGAAACTAAAGTCAATGTGTGTTCTGTGTTAAAGTTATTTTTCACTTTTTGAAGGTGGTTGTCTTTTTTGTAAAAAGCTTTTTAGTCTTAAAGATTTATATTATTATATTTTTTACAATATTGAATATTGGACATTGTATTGTCACCAGAACAAAAGGTGTATGCAAAATTTTAGCTCAATTGGATACCAATGAATGGTCGAAAAATGGTTTGCAAATGTTGAAGCGATAACTTACATTCATACGGACAGTACAAGTTAAATAAAAGCTTGTAATAAAAATGCACGCTACGAAGCTTACACAATGCTTACTGCATGTTCACATTCACATTAAGTACCATAGTGTTATAACGATTAGAGTATTTAATTATCAATATTTTCTGAGTAGGTTCTTACACTAAACGAGCATAGCATAAGCACCAAATTATGTTTTATCCTTCTTAAAAACCGGAAGAACCAAATGTGAACTAAGTTCTATTCGCTTTATAATTTAATGAATGAAATCCCTTTTGATGACAATTACTTCCGCCTGAGTTGAAGAGATGATTAATAGACATATTTGACCCTTTTTGTTCAAAATCGGTTTGTTAAAGTTATACTTTTGAAAGACTGAGTCGTATTTATTATAGATACGTAAAACGTTGAGCCTAGAGAACGTCGCACAGACAAAGTGGTACTATTTAGCATTCTTAGCTACACTATCTATATTATACTAATAATAATATAATATTATAAAGAGGAAAGATTTGTATTTTTATATGTAACGAATAAACTCAAAAACTACTGGTCCGAATTTAAAAAAATCTTTCACCATTAGAATGCTACATTATCCCTGAGTAACATAGGCTATATTTATCAAATGAAAAAATTAGGGATCCTCGAGAACATTCACGCGGACCAAGTCGCGGGCAAAGTGCTAGTAATTAATATTTGTACACTGCCTATGTTTCTAGACGTGATTTTTGTATAGCTTCAATCAATAGCAATGAAATTAGTTTTAGTCAATGACGTTCAATCCCTATATTATTGTTAACTTTTGTAAAACTTCACCGTTTCCTATAGAACAATAGACAACAATACTAGAGTAAAAGTACGTCAGTGTCGTATGCAATACGTAGGTACTTGCTTTAAAACTCTTGAGGTATTAGAGGAGCTATAAGGAGCACGCGTGAAGTGTGCTTAGGGAGTCAGAGAGGGGTATCGTCGCCGTCTCTAACAGCTGATGGCGGTCCCCGCGGCCCCGAGCGCCGCCGTCGGGGATTGCGATCGATGACCGCACCCCGCGCTCCCCCCACCTCTAGACACCGTCGGACGGGTGCGTCTCACTTTCCCGCTTTTCTTTCCTTTGAATATAGGTAGATACACCTACTTTAACACACACCCACCACGCGCCGCCGCGTGTTTTGACTTCAATTTATTGCGTCTCATTTGAGCCACTCGTTATATATGGTATGTATAGCTACCTACACTTATATAAGTATTTATTTTGCTCCGTGAATAATAATGTCTCTGAAAATGTTTTTCTGATGAGTAACAGACTCATGGTCTATTAGATTAGTTTATATTTGCTGTTCTTTGCAGTTACAGTATTAACGCTTCATTACACGCACCTCGAATAATTACATGAATCCACGCGCGGGGCTCTGGTGTACCCCAAAGTTATTGGAGGATTTTTGTTTATTAGGGTAGGAATTAATAATAAATATATTTTGCCCGCGACTTCGTCCGCGTGAATTTTCTCGAGGATCCCTAATTTTTTCAATTGATAAATTTTTGATATCGGACCATTCGTTTTTTAATTTATTCGTAACATACAAAAATACATAAATACAAATCTTATATATAAAATCTTCTGTGCGTGTGTATAAAAGTGAACTCCTCCTAAACGCCTGTACCGATTATGATGAAATTTTGTATGTGTGTTCCTATGGATTGGAGAATGATTTCGATTCATAATTGGACCCGGTAGGTGGCGCTGCAGTCGAGTTGTAGGACTTTTTATTTTAAGGGTAGGACAACGTCTGCCAGTCCCACTAGTAATATATAAATCTTATATATAAAAATCTTCTGTGCGTGTGTATGAAAGTGAACTCCTCCTAAACGGCGGGATCGATTTTGCTGAATTTGTTAGTGTGTGTTCCAGTGGATTCGAGAATGGTTTAGATTAACAATTGGAACCGGCAGGTGGCGCTATAGGCAGGTTGCAGGACAACGTCTGCCAGGCCCGCTAGTAATATAGAAAATGGTTGTACGTTGTTTCATAGCTAATACTTTTAAAGAATTTCGTTTCACATAAAATTTTGCTAATAATTTTGTTTCTTAGAATAATCAATACGCAGAATACTTACTTTCAAGATTTTCAAATCATTGATTTTTGTTTCACATAAAGTTTATTGTTAGAATAATCATATCATAGAATAACAAATCAAATATTCTTTATCCTTATATTTTTTATTTAACATAAAACTTATTTCCAAAAATAGAAGTCTCAGTTCTAACCAAACCTACTGCGCGTGCGTGCAAACAACCATGCAGCATGCAAGCAAGTATGCAGCGTGCAAGCAAGCATGCAGCATGCAAGCAAGCATGCAGCGTGCAAGCAAGTATGCAGCATGCAAGCAAGCATGCAGCGTGCAAGCAAGCATACAGCATGTAAGCAAGCATGCATCATGCAAGCGAGCATGCAACATGCAGCAGGCATAGTTTCTGTCACGGCTTCGGCGTTGCGGTGCTCCGGCGGTTCCACGCGAGCTTATCGTCGCAGATGGTATTCACGCTCACCACCGCAGCTTCGGCTTACTGGCCGGCTTCGCCGGCCAGCCTCAGCCGCGGCGGCGGGCGTTAAAACCACCTGCTCCTCAGCTCGCGAGCCGCCTCGCCCCTCCACGCCTACGCAGATTTAAATTACACTCTAGGTGTAGGGCCGACAAAACTACGTGGAGACGGTTTCGCAGCGATTCGTTTCTGTCATTAACTTTTGTAGCACAACATATTCACTTTTTAAGATATCATTTTTGTTATTGTCTATTTATATTCATATTCGTTAAAAAATAATTCTACTGCTTGATAAGTTTGTTAAACAAAAAAATGTGATTAAAAATTCATTGAATTGTGTTTCTGTGAATATTTTTCATTGAAATAAATAGTCTTTGAAACAATAATACTCGAAATAAAAATACGAGAACCAAATATTATATGAAACATTTTCTGGGAAACGAAATTCTATGAAATTTCTGTCTGCGAAACAAGGGGACACCATAGAAAATACATTCCTCTTTATAATATTAGTATAGAATATACTATGTCATCAGCATTTATTGACACTTATAGCAAACACTTATCTTAATTAAAACAAATAAGTATTTAATAAAATCTCTCTCTCTCTCTCTCTAATGTGAAATTTGAGATTTAATAACCTATCGAGATGATTTAAAATTTGGTTATAACACTGCATATACCTAAACAATATTTATAGTCATTATACATAGGCTTACACGTTTCATCTTCATCTGAACTTTCGACTGTAAGTAAGCTGCTAAGTTTGATGTTACTTGTGCCTCCTAATCTTTTTCCTGTTCCGACCATGGTTCTTCTATGCAATGGTATTATG
Organism: Charanyca ferruginea; assembly: GCA_947361185.1. NCBI lineage: Eukaryota > Metazoa > Arthropoda > Insecta > Lepidoptera > Noctuidae > Charanyca > Charanyca ferruginea. Next base: position 11,739,175 of record OX376070.1, read on the forward strand.
TAAGCCTTCTCATCCTCACTATTAAAAAGGTCTCCTACACCCCTCCGGGTGGATTCCTCGGATTCCTGGAGCCAATCAATATTCTGATACTTTCTGTAAATCACATTTTTAAACAATGATTTAAATTAAAATAAATTACAATTATTGAAGAAAGTAACTAAAACTGCTTACGTCTGTCATACCTGAAAAGTTACGTTAGTATATGCACGCTTCATGTACGGAGCACAGGCGTGCTCCAGCAGCACTAAAATGCTTACGGAAAGCACGTGCACACTCAATACTGACGAACGCTCAAAGACACTAGCAACAGCTATTAAAAGCGGCCAAATTCTAAGTCGAGAATTTAAGTAATACTAAGCAAAAATGTATGGGGTACGCCTGTGCCCCGCGCAAGTAACTGAATGTTAATATCGGGGGATATTTAATATTCAACTTACTTACATTAATTTAATTAATTATTACACATAATCGTTTCAGGTGATCGCGCTGATATGTGGGTTGTTGGTGGTGATTCTGATGGTGTTGGGACTAGCGTCGGCAGACTGGCTGATGGCGGCAGGGTGGCGGCAAGGACTCTTCATGCATTGTATAGACCCGGAGGCGCCTACGCCGCTGCCCTTCGACATTACTGCACAGCCCGGCTGCTACGCTGCAAGACCCGCTCCTTACATTAAGTATATACTTTTGTTTAAGTAGGTAAATTATAAAAACCGAAAATAAGCTTAGAAGATTATCTGATCATAGAACGATAGTTATCAATAGTGTTTGGCTTCGCAGTGACAAATTAATACCAATCGGACACTGTTTCATCAATTTTGCTAAGTAACCGGCTATCTCTTTTCAAAGTTTGCCGCAACCTTTTACTTTAGTTTGACGTTTCTCCCAAGTTTAGAACCGAGTAACAATGATCTTAATCATTTATGAATATTTGAAGTACCTAAGTAGTACCTACGTACCGAAAGGCCGACGTATCGTATTACATTATTCAATTTCCAAAATACGGAGCAGTAAAGTTATATAGGTAGGTACTTAATAATATTTTGTCCTGATCATAAAATAATGTATTTTAATGGAATCAGATAAGGTGTATTAAGATTACCTACCTACTCAGAACGAATATTTCGGGACGCAATTTTTCAGAAAATGGGACAACCTATTTGAACACTATAATAATAAAAACTTATCTTTACCAGGTATTGTAGACATTGTAGTGGTTGTAGTAGGAGCTCTAATGGGTGTCGCGTCGATTGTGGTCGTGGTAGGCGCTCTAGTACCTACTTGTTACATGCCGTGTTGACTGTCAATACAAAAATTATTGATGTAACTTTGGGACATGAAGACTAAAATAATAACACTAATTTGAACATCAACAAACATTTTTAATGATCGTTATAAAGATCTTTTAAACTTAACGTTTATGGTTTGATAGCAGGCGACACTGCAGCTATATAAGCATTACCTAAATAACAATATAAAAGCATTGAACAAGAAAGGAACAAATAGGTTTGATTTTTGATAGATGGAGAAAAGGGGTGGCTTTTGACCAGCAGTGGGACGCAAAATAGACTAATACTAAATACTAAATAATATGAATGTAGCCAATGTAGGCAGATTAAATAGTTTCTATAAATTACTAGATGATAATAGTAAAACTTCATCTTTTAAATAAATATCAATATTAATGAGAAAGGCCACGAAAATACACTAAGAAGCAATATTTTCATGATGATGATAATAGGGTATAGATAATGATAACAGGCAGTTCTAGTTCAAAATTGAGCAGTTGACTGCCCAAGTCCATAAGAATTGTTTCATTAAAATGTGTTTTTTATTTAACTTTTTCAATTGAAAAATAAAGTATGACACGTAGTCTCCATACTTAGGCGCTTTTGCATGTTCGCTCATGAAGCAAATCGTATCATAAGCCCGCGTCATTAATGGTAAACACGGACAAAACTCATCAAATATTGGTGTACGTTACCCCAGCAGGAAAGTGTGTCCTAGAGGGATATGAGTGGAACGTATAATTAGTGCGTATACTGCTGTAAGTATGCGTCAAATTAAAAAATTGTGCGCTGTGTCGTTTTGAAAAAACAAACGGAATAAACGATTCCTGCTGGAATAACGTTGTTCACGCAGGAAAATTCTAAACGAATGATCGGAGAAAGAAACATTGTGCATGGGCAGATAGGTTATATTTGTGCTAAAAGGTGCGCCGAAAATATAATTTGTGCGGCTTCAGGTTTTTGAGATATTGCATTTCCTGCTGGAGTAACGTTTTGCAGAGTCGTGTATCTTTAAAACCATTGTATGTGCTCTGGTAGAATAAACATACAAGCAGCTCTTTATTTGTGCGTATTTGTGACAGGGTTAGATTTAAGAAAATATTTATAATTTTCAAGTAATCGCGCTTTTTTGAAAACCCGAAAATATATCGCAGCGCCTAAATAAATAAACGTATAACTATAAGCTAGCTGAAAACTGTACTCGATCCTTCATGACGCTTTTAATAACCATAAACAAATTCTAAAGTATACATATGCGTTATTGAATCAAAACGAAGGTGTCATAACTTTGACTGCAAAATACAAGTAACCGGCTCAAGCTGAGATCGTATAGTATTATATTTTTTATGGTTGACTTCCACGAGAGCGCGAAATCGGAGGCAGTACCTATTTCATCATCATGTCAACCTTTAGACTCCCACAGCTGGGCATAGTACCTATTTATTTATTATTCACAAAATTCACAGCTCTTTGACAATTCATCTTAAAATATAAGCTGATCTTACAGCCAATTACGAATTTACAATGTAATAGCTAAAAAGCTTGTAATAAAATACACGTCACAGAAACAGACATACAGAATAAACTGCTAGCGCCAACTAAGTATAGGAGTTGCAGGTGGGTGTGTGAGTATGTTATGGTGGTGTGTCCAGATTGTGTGTTTTACTTACTATTCGATTGGAATTATTGTACCTAGTTATAATTCTCCCTGTCCCTCAGAGCGGCGGCTGGGCTATGCGTGGCGACGCTGGCGGCAGACGTGTGCGGCGCGCTGCTGACCGGACTCGGCCTACGCTCCGCGGACCACCGCACTAAGTTCCGGTACTATCGATTCGCCGTGCTCGCCATGTCGCTAGCCCGTATGTATGATTTATCTAAACTGTATTCACAATATATGAAATACACAATATATGAAATAAATAACTAATCAAACATGTCAACCTTTTTTTTTCAGTTATGTGCATTTTAATAGCGTTAGTGATCTACCCAGTCTGCTTCGCTGCAGAGTTAAATCTGGGTAAGTATTAATATAATTATTATGTATCAACAATAATTATTTTTTGTTTTTGTTGGCCGAGCTAAAAGCAGTGACGCCGATCGATGAAAAATTACCTATAAAACAGAGTTGTGTGTCTGTTTGGCCATACAGTAGTTACTTCAAAACTACCCAATGGCTTTTGATTCTGTCACCATATGTTAGGTTATTGATTTTATCTGGACGTAGCATATAAATCTCGATGTTTTCATATCAGTAGATTGCACCCGGGCGAAGCCGTTGCGCTAGGCTTCGTATAAATTGATCAGAGTACATATTATTATTATGGTATATAAGTAATACTGGGTTCTCCTAGTAAATTATGCTTTGGATGCGTAACGTTTTTTAACAGCCGAATCTAATAACCTATCTTTAGTGTTCTCTACTGATGGTAGACCGTATATTTCTATCTATCTTTGAATATCGTCTCACAATCATCGATAAAGGCTATCTAACTGACAAAACCATTAGGTAGGGGTGGCCCTTCCGTGCATTTTGTTAAAACAACGTGATTTTTGGAACGAAGTTCCCTAACGCAGCTTACGGGTAGAGCGAATTAGTAGAAATCGTCACGTAACGAAATGCGTGTGTGTATGTGTGCGTGTATCGAGCCGCTGCTGCGCACTCGCCTGGTCTTGATATATTATTATTATTATTATTTTTTTACAGACACGACCGCACAGTTTTTTATATAAACTGTATGTTTAAAGTATGACTGGATTAAGATATAATTTACATAAATTATAAAACTCTAAGAGTAAGTAGAACATTCTACAAGATATAACGGTAACGCCGGAGAGTAGAGTTTAAAACTCGGGAAGTTTTTTTTGTTTTTGTTTATATTTCGTTGAGTAATTTACTGACTGTAGTTTTATTTGAACGGAATCTATAATTATGTAAATTCATTACAAGTTAATATGCTCATATGATCGAAACGGTTTTATTCTGTTATTGTTTCTCTGAGATTTGACCTCACAATCACTTTCCCAGTGAGACGACTCTGTAACCGTTTTAAAATCAGTAGTCACACTTGAGTTGGACATGTTGTATAAGGTTATAAAAAATAAAATGAATTTTAAAAGCAAACCATTTATCCTGCAATTCGGCGAATAGACATCTGTTATCTATGTGACTAATGAATGACTAATGGCTTTTTCATACAAATAACTATCCGTAGTAAGCCATAGGTACGCGCTATTGAGGCATCGATAGCGCATGTATGAATGCGGTAAGATTCCTTAATCTGTGATAGATTGTTGGGATAACCAGAGATAGATAGGTTATTGGGTTCAGCCGTAAGCTGTCGTGAACGTTTCAGACCATAACAACAGTAGGTTGCTATAGCAACCATCTTGACACTTATTTATTTATGTATTTTGAACTAATACAGTGTAATGCTTGCGCACAGGCAATAGGTCGGTGTGGGAGTTTGGGTGGGCTTACGGCGTAGGCTGGGGCGCCGCCATCTTCCTGTTTGGCGCCGTCGTGCTGCTGTTGTGTGACAAGGAGAGCGAGGAGCTCTACTACAAGGAGCGGAAAGTAAGTAACGTCTAACAAGCGTTAGATAGGATTTTGTGCAAGTCTCGAGCAAATAATTTTTTAAACTGAATAGTTTTTCAAAATGTTCAATAAATATATTTTTTTTAACACGTGAAGGAATTTTAGTTTGCGCTACGCCATCTGTTTGCGTTGTTGCAAATTAAATTTAAATGTGTACATTAACCCAGCAGGAAAGTGTCTTCTAGACTGATATGAGTGGAATGTATAATTAGTGGGTATATTGCTGTAAACGTGCGCTAAATAAACGAATTGTGCGCAGTCGTTTTGAAAAAAGAAAATAACGGAAGAAACGATTCCCGCTGAATTAACGTTGTTCCAGCAGGAAAAGGTCAAAACGAAGGTGTCATAACTTTGACGGCAAAGTATGTACAAAAAACCGGCTCTACCCAAGATATTTATGTCTCAAGCAATAATTAGTGCGTTTAGTCAAAAATATACAGTGAAAATACTCAGCTACAATGTTTCGCATTAAGAAGATATAAACAAAAAGCAAAACATGTATCAACAGCTGATTATCCGACCAAATTCGAATGACTACAAAAAAGTGACGGATTTATACATATACATACAAATATAAGCTATCTGCCCATGCACAATATTTCTGTCTCCGATCATTCGTGTAGAATTTTTCTGTTGGAACAACGTTACTCCAGCTGGAATCGTTTTTTTTTTCTTAAAACGACACAGCACGCATTTTTTTTTATTTGGCGCACATTTACAGTATACGTACTAATTATATGTTCCACTCATATCACTCTAGGAGACACTTTCCTGATGGGCTAACATACACAATTTAAATTGGGGAGACTGGTTCTATTAGCCGTTAATTTGTTAAGCAGTCCATGCTAGCTAGCCGTAATGGTCCCGATGTGCTCAGGTGGTGAGCGCGGAAGGCGGGGCGCGACCCTAGGGCCGCGGGCGCCTGCCCGACCTGGTGCCGTGAGGCTCCCGCGCTCGCTAGCGCCCCGCGCCCGCGCCCGCACCCCCCGCACCGCCCGCACTCGCCGCGCGCGCGCTGGATCTGATGCGCGCGCGCTGTGCCCACACGCCTGACGCGGCGGCTGCACACGTATAGCCGCCGCGCACTAAGCCCCGGTCCCCGCCGCCCTGATACGACTTACTTCGTACAATTCGGTTACGACCAAAAAGGTTATAGACAAAGTAGAGGACTTGACAGTCACCAACATGTTATTGAAGACTATTTTTTTCCTTGATAAACGGATCGCTCCATCTCTCAGGGGAAATAACAGTTATTCAAAACAGTTGGTTTGTCTTTAATCGGTATTGATCTCACGTTTTGAACTATAAACTTGTTGGCCGAACTAAGCATTAGGGCTTCGGGTTTGGCGAGTTTCGACCGCGCCCGGTTCGTTGTCAGATCGGCCGCGGTCGCGTCACTCGGCGACGGGAAGCGACCTATCGATGCAGTTTTTGGACCTATCGCTATAGTAGCGTCGGTCCCGTTATTTTTGTTGTTCGAAAATATCATAGTACTTGGGCTGAACAAAATTATAATTATTGAATCGCGTTGACTGCGAGTCGTACTGAATTTTTACTGTAATATTAAATTATTAAATATTGTGCAGCGATAATAGCATAAATTGTACTTGTTTTTGGCTACTTCCAGTGTAAGTGCTATGATTCTTTTGTAGACACCAATTTGTTTTATGTTTAGTTCATTTCGAAGTTTTTATAGGACTTACCTCAGTTGATTATTATAATAATTTTGTGGCATTGTGTTGATTCGCAATTTTTATTTTGTATCGGTTAGAGCGATGAGATTACACAAAAAGATCTGAAACAGTGACATTAATTTGAATCTAGGTATTAAGTGATCGCCTTTTTCAAGGATATATTTTGTGATTTTATTTTATTTTTATTGTTAAATGTAGATTAATATTTTTGGCAGCCGGATGTCGATCCTCGGCGCATCTCGCTCCCGCGATGGGCGGAACACATTCAGATATCTATGTGTACTTCGTACCTCGAATGTAATCCGTTCCAAAGAGCGTAACTTTTATTTATTCGCTTTAATTTATTGATTTTTCCTTAGTTGTGTGTGTAAATATCGTTTTATGTGATGTCGTAAGGCTTCTGTTGCATCTGGGGTGGCGTGTGCAGGTGTGTGTGGGTCGGTGTGTGCACGTGAGAGTGTACGGCGCAGCGGCGCGGCTTCCCGCCCGGGCAGGCGACCCACTCGGACTGCTACCGCTCGCTCAAATAATCCGTATCGCGTACTACTTGCGTCTTTTGTAATGCGAACTGGTATTTTAGTGTTAGTGCACGACTAGTGTAAGACAAGTGATTGTGCGTATCCTCACCGCGAGGACTGACGTGACGTCAATCGTGTTCCAATGTACCGGTTCCCGGCTACATGAGATTATCGGACTATGACTACTGAGATATTTAAAGGAATTAAATTAATATGTTTCATTAAAGTTACCCTTTAGTATGATGTACTTCATATTATTGAAAAACTATTTTATTAACGATTGTATACATAGGAATCATGTCTGTCTATGTACACACATACTTATATGAGATTGATTTCGATTGTATTAGTGATGTCTAGAATCTCTTAATGGTTTTACTATTTTGTAAATCTCATAAACTTTGGAATTGAAAATAATTTAGAAATTATATTTTCTTAATATTTATGTAAACGTAATGGAACAATTAATTGATGAATCTTAACTTCGTAATTATTTACTAGCGGTAATATGTGTAAGTGTAATATTTGTGGACATTGTATTAATGACTTGCCATGTGTTTGTCTGACGCTGCGAATTGAAACTATTTTATTATCGAATGTTATTGGTCATGGCTTTAATGTTTAGTGTGTATTATTTACGCATATATCATTTTTTTTTTAACAATAATGTGCACTATTTTCGTGTTATATTTGAGCATATTTAAAAACCTTCGAACTTTACTAAGTACTAAAAAGCATAATAGGTTCGTAACATTTGGCCTCGGAAACTGTTCATTTAGTTATATGTATTATTGTTTGTGATAAAATGCAGCTATTTGTAATTGTTAACGTGATTGAGGCTTTACATAACTCGTGTTTTTTCATATTGTGGGCGCAGCAGCTTGTGCGCCTTTGACTAATACATAATACAATTTGTATTTTTATGGACACTTGTCAATGAGGTATAATTGTTTTAATAGTAAGTATAGAAAAATAACTCCAAACTTCCAATAACGGTATGATACGTAGCTCATCTTATTCTGAACCTTCCGTTCGCGAAGCCCGGTCATTCGCCCTTAGTCACTACTTATTAAGATACAAAATACATAATAATCTACTTAAAGTATGAGCACAGTGTAACTAATTAAAGTGGTTCATCACGCATGGGGGGGAGCGTTTTAGCAGAGCACTCGTCCGGATCTTTAGGTCAGGAGATACTGATAATAAAGACAAAAAGATACCTCATGTCTTTACTATCATCATCATCTGCCTAGCTTTTTCCAAAGTATGTTAGGTTTGGCTTTCAGTCTAACCGGATGCAGCTGAATACCAGTGTTATACATGGAGCGACTGCCTATCGGACCTCCACAACCCAGTTACTGGGTAACACGATACCCCTTGGTAAGACTGGTTGTTAGACTTTGTTTCTCACTACCCTTAACGACTGTCAAAGATCTACGAATGACAGCCGGGGTCAACAGCTTTATTTGCTTTCCGAGGCACGGAGGAAACTGCATGAAATGGATGGTCACCCATCCACAGACCGACCGCGGCAAGCGTATCTTTAGATAATATCTTTACTATATTGAATTGAAATTGTGTCAGGTCCTGTCAAATGTATGTGCGATGAACCACTGCGAGTTACTGTATGAGTAGCTTGTATTGAGTTACTTTTAAACTCCTCTAAGTTTTGGCATTTTTTTATTTCAATGTCATTTAAGCTTAAACTTACTTTTACTTTAGAATTTAATCAGAATTTTATGTAAGTAATTACAAGGCTAAATTAGAAATTAAGTTTTTGAAAAGCAACTTCTGTCGCGTCATCATTAGTCTGCTAAATATAAATAAATCACACTGCCATGCTATTAACTTACATTTTCGTTGTAAGTCATGTTAATTTTACTGTAGTTTTAATGAATAACATTAAATTATTGCATTTCCTAATGTAAGTGTGCATTTTACATAGAAATGATAACCCCCATGTAATTGATATTGAATGAAGTTAGCTACCTACTTAATTTTATGCACCTCGAACAGTAATTGAAAAATCTGTTTTCTCTATGTAAATAAAATAGGTATGAATATTATTGCAAATAGAATTTCACCATGGTCTTCAAGATAATATTGTTTTAAAAATAACCATAATAATCTTGTTACCAAGCAAAAAAAAAAAATAGTTGCTGTTGATCAAGTCCATCAGTTATAAAATTTCTATTTCCTTAGCCAAATATGAGTCATATCAAATGAGATTGAATAAAGTAACTAGTAAAAATTGTGTGTATATTATTTTCGTTCCTCCTCTTTCAATGATTACCTACATAGTTCCTGTTTTCTAAAGTCTACCAATACTTACCAATGTACGGATAAACTTTACCACGAGGACTCTAGTAGCTCATTCCAACTGAAAAACGTCATAATCATTACTGATAATAATTCATACTAATACTTTACTTACTTTTTAATATTATAAATGCGAAAGTAACCCTGTCTGTTATGTTTTCACGACGAAACGGCTGAACCGATTTTGTCAAAATTTGATGTGAAGGTAGCTTGAAACCTGGGGAAGGAGGACATAGGCTTATCTACGTCTGCATATGCGATATCTGACATTCACGCCGCACGCGGACGAAGTCGCGGGCTAAAGCTAGTGATTTATATAGTAATAACTATTGTATTTATTGCCTAATAATAATTTCAGTAAATAAATTGTTGCGACCTTTTTTTTAATAAAATTAAAATTATAGTGTCTGTCACAATAGTACAATATCAATTATTGTAAACGCGAGTACAATATCCTACTATTATTGTAAACGCGAAAGTTGATGAGTACGGACGGTGTGCGTTTCGACCGCGCGGCCACGGCGATATTTCGAAAAATAAACTATTCCAAGATTATGTAATATTTTGTAAAAGCTGATTCCCAAAACCATAAAGTCGAAGTTATGGTTAAAAAAAGTTATATGGGTTTGAACGTGGCCGCGCCATTGAAACGCGGAGAACCGCGCGGCCACGGAGATCTGTAAAACTAAGCATAGCAGGGACCTGAAATTCAGGTAAATAACAGATTGAATTTGTAAAAAAAATGTAAAAATACAGAAAAAAATCCTAGGTTTATATTTTAGGAGCTGCAAGACAGAAACCCCATGGCCGCGCCATTGAAACGGTGAATAACACGCTAGCGCTGATATCACGCTGAAAATGCATCGCAGACGTCTGAAATTCATTGTAAAATCTAGATTTGAATTTGTCGAAAATGGAAAACATATACAAAAAATACCTAGGTTTATATTTTAGGAGCTGTAAGACTAAAACCCCATGGCCGCGCCATTGAAACGGTGGAAAACACGTTATCGCTGATTTCTCGCTGAAAAAGCATCGCAGAGGTCTGAAGTTTTTTGTAATACCTACATTTGAATTTGTCGAAAATGAAAAAAATATACAAAAAATACCTAGGTTTATATTTCAGGAGCAGTAGTGCGGTATCGCGTAGAAATAAGTTTTAATATTATCTATCGAAAAAAGTAAGTATTAGCGAGATCTTTTTTTTTGTAAACAACACATTAATATGTAGAACTATCGACAATAAGCAAAAGAAAACTTTTCTTTTTTATTTTATAAATGTTTTTGCCTTCAAAACGTACCTACTGAAGGTTTTGTATTTTTTTGCCTATTTAATATTTTTGTGTCTATTTAAATTTGTTAGCCTATTATCGATAGTTTTACTTATTAATGTGTTGTTTACAGAAAAAGTTTTGGGAATCAGCTTTTACAAAATGTTACATAATCTTGGAATCGTTTTTTTTTCGAAATATCGCCGCGGCCGCGCGGTCGAAACCCACACATGTATGTTTGTTACTCTTTTACGCAAAAACTACTGAACGGATTTTGATGAAACTTTACAGTAATGTAACTAGCCTACACATCAGAATAACACAGGCTATCATTTGGGTAAAATGAGGGCAGCAGCAAGTTATGATATAATAGTAAGTTTGACTTTACGGACGAGTCTGGATTGGAGCAGAGACTATAATGATAAAATACTCACGCCTTTCACACGACGTTTTACAACGGGAGAAAAATATTTTATTTTTAACTTCAGTGTTTTGAACCACTGTACGGCACTTGAAAAAGAAAAATTGAAAAAAAAAACCCGACTGCGTAAAAAGCAAACAGATTATAGTCTTTGGTAAAAAGCGAACTGTAAGTATATAATATAATTCCTATAGTCTAGAATTATGTTTAGTAATGTTGAATAACTATACCATTGTAATAAAAATCGCACCAATAGCGATTTGATCAGTCGGGACCCATTACAGTGAAGATTTGAGCCGGTCTAGATTTTAATGGGTCCCGACTGATCAAATCGCTATTGGTGTGGTTTTTATTATAATGGTATAGTTATTCAACATTACTAAACATAATTTTATTCTAGACTACAGGAATTATATTATACTAGCGACCCGCCCCGGCTTCGCACGGGTGCAATGGTGATACTAAATATAACTACTACAGAATGTCTTTAAATACAATGTTCACAGCTTTTTTGTCATTAGACAACACAGAAATGTTGTAAACAACAAATGTAAGCGCCAGCCGCTCTACCCGCTTTTTAACACTGTGTTATGTTCTAATTAATATAATATCATTGGTTCTAATACATTGATTTTAATGATATGCTATAAAGGGCAATTTTGATCTACATAAAATGTACAACGTATCTAAGACATTTAATTTGGAAAGGAATAGAACTGTATTGTTTAAAATAGCTTGGTAAGTAACCCATATCTTAATTGTAATAGGGGAGACCGGGTACAAAAGTAACGGCGGGTCGAAAGTAACAAATGCTTTCTAGATTTAACCAATGGGCGAACACCGCTTTGCCGCTGTCAGGCGATAGCCGGGAGCGCCCCCTTCAATCGCATTTAGTCGCCGCGTACGCCACGCGCTGTTAGGCTGTGTGACAGGACGCTACGTGAATTTACAAACCAAAAGTAAGTTTTTTGACGTTTTCTTATTCAATGTTTTGATAGTCTTAAAAGCATGATAGTAATATAAATATTTGCATATCTATTCTGTATTAAAGTGATTGTACATTGCGTAAATTCATTTTTGTGTAGCGCGTTCCGATTTAAGGTTATATTGCAAGTTTTGACAAAAATGTGGACGGGTACAAAAGTAACATAGCCCTATGGGTACAAAAGTAACGTGTTACTTTTGTCCTCGTGGTGATATAATTATTTATAATATTTTTATATGTATTTTTTTTAACAGAATGCCGCGACAACGCATTAGAACAACTGATCGAGGAACTACCTCCACGGAAGTGTATCAAAAAGCAGCTGAGGAGCATTTTAAAGATGCTGCAACAATTAGAGGCCTGGCAAAAAAATATAATGTTTGCCATGCAACATTATACAGATTTATAAAAAAAATAAAAGCGGGAAATGCTACCGCAGTTGTAGGCTACCGTTGCGTCAACCGTGTTTTTACCAACACCGAAGAAATTATTCTACGCGACTATTTAATCGAGTGCTCTGCAGTTTATTTTGGGTTATCCCCAACTGAAGTACGTAAACTGGCATACGAGTTAGCGCTTAAAAATAAAAAATCATTTCCTACAAAGTGGCACGATACTCAAATGGCTGGTAAGGAATGGTTGACTGGTTTTTTAAAACGACACCCGACCCTGTCTTTAAGATGTCCCCAAGCAACAAGTCTGTCGCGGGCATCAAGTTTCAACGAGCATAATGTGAGTAATTTTTTTGATAACCTTGCTGATGTTATGGATAGGTACCAATTTGAGCCAAAAGATATCTGGAACATGGACGAGACAGGGGTGACCACTGTCCAAAAACCTAACAAAATTGTAGCCCAAAAAGGAATTAAAAAAGTAGGTGCAGTAACATCGGCAGAGCGAGGAAGATTAGTAACTGTTGCTGTTGCCATCAATGCTCAAGGCGGACACATCCCGCCTTTTTTCGTATTCCCACTGAAACGATTCCAAGACCATATGATACGTGAGGGTCCTGTTGGATGTGCTGGTGCTGGCAATTCTAGTGGATGGATGCAGGAAGCTGAATTTTTAATGTTTCTACAACATTTTAAAAACCAAGTCAAACCCACAATTAATCAAAAATGCTTGTTACTGCTCGACAACCATGCATCGCATATATCTATCCAAGCTCTAGATTTTTGTAAAGAAAATGGAATAGTGCTGCTGTCGTTTCCACCCCATTGCACACACAAACTTCAGCCTTTGGATAGAGCAGTATTTGGGCCATTTAAGAAAATGATAAACACTGCTACAGACAACTGGATGCGAAATCATCCTGGTCAAACTATGACTATTCATTACATTCCTGGGGTTGTTAGAGAAGCATTCCCTCTGTCTGTAACTGATAGAAATGCAATTGCTGGATTTACTTGCACTGGTATAAGTCCATTTAATAGGAATATATTTACTGCTATTGACTACGCGCCATCATCTGTGACTGACCGGCCGTTACAAATCAGCAGACAAATTCCACCAAATGATTTGTTGACTAATTCTGACACAACATCATCCGTTCAAGTTGATCCAGGAACTCCAGTAGGTGATCTTCCAACATCAATTGACCAAACTGTTCATCATAAAGATAGCAATGATTTGTCAAACAAATCAAACAACAATGACCAACCATCGGACGTTCAAAATATACCAGACTCAATCTCTACAGACACTGATCCTATGTTAGGTAACTCAATCTTTGATCAAATATCCAAATCACCAGTGCCAGGTCCTAGCGGCCTGCGACAAGTAAATTTTACAAAGCCGTTTAATTTCTCGCCTAAAGATCTTAGACCTTTACCACAAGCAGGTCCGAGAACTGAAACAAATAGAGGTCGTAAAAAACGTAAGACTGCAATATTGACGGACACTCCAGAAAAAAACTTAATTGAACAAGAATACCAACAACGAAATAAAGTCAAGAAAATAGTACTGCAAGCAAATACTAGAGAAAGTGAGAAAAAATCGTCTGCAAAAGGAAAGGGAAAAGGCAAAAAGACAAAGAAGGCACTAAAAGAAAAGGAAAATGAATCTGACGATGAAGATTACTTCTGTCTTGTCTGTTTAGAAAATTACAGTCGACCAAATGAAAAATGGATACAATGTACCGAATGCAAAATGTGGTCCCATTTGGAATGTGTGGATGATGACAAGGGTTATGTGTGCCATCATTGCAATTCTGATTTAGATTAATGACTGAATTATAAAAGTCTGATTATAAAACTAAATTGATCTCATTACTTAAACTAAGAATTTTATTGAATTGTTATTATCTTAACATTTATAGTAAAATACAGAAGTTAATTTGTGTTATTAGTATAAAAATTTTAAATAAATAATTTGTTGATTTATCATGTATAACATTGTATTAATTACCAACCCCTTTGTCTTGTTACTTTCGACCCACAACGTGTTACTTTCGATCTGCCTACGTGGTCGAAAGTAACAAGTAACGATTTTTTTTTAAATTTCTGTAATTCATATAAAACATACAAAAATGTAATAAATCAAGTTACTAGAGTAAAGAACGTAAACTGAATTTTTATATAGTTATATTATTTTAATGGCAACAGTAACATCCATCCACAAATCAAGGTAAAAGTACAAACTTTTACTTTTGTACCCGGTCTCCCCTATGTTAAAGATAAAAATGGTTATTGTGGGTTATCCTTGAGGCCTCTGCCTCGAATCTTGCGGGCAGCGGGGCGGCGGCTGGATCTAATGCGTAAAGTCAAATGGACCGGCTCTTGAAAACAGCGGCGCGGCAGCGGCGCGAGGGCGGTCAACGAGCGGTGCGCTTCAGTCAAGCGGTGACCGCCCGCGCATCTGCATTGCTGTGTTGTGCAATTTATTTTTAGCGTTAGGAAATAAATTTGAATCAAAAAGATGTTGTCGCCGTTGTTCAAACATTTCGTTCGCGAATAAAAACAAATATCTCGACGACATAACCACGAACACAACACTACGCCGCTTTATTGCCGCTCGATCTGCCCGCTCGTTTCGAGAACGAGTCTGCGTTGCCGGCCCGGCCCCGCCACCGCGCCGCCGCCGCCGCCGCCCCGCTGCCCGCAAGATTCGAGGCAGAGGCCTAAGAGATAAACATATACCATCGCGGACTTTTTTATCGATCTTTTTAAGATATACAATTCCGTAGTACCTACATTATTTTGATACATCTCGTATGGTTTAGCCAGCGTTAGCAATGTAAGCGCACAAAAATATGTTTATTACGACCTCCATTACTCTTGAAATTTCACGGTTTTCTCCTACTTTAATTAGCTTTAGAAAAAAATCAATGGCATATCCCAGCTGCCACGTTTTTTTTTATTTTTTTCGTCACCTATCTAAAAGCGCCTACACACGGCCCTAAATTCAGAGGCAATATCGGGAGAGTGGTGGGGAGCGCCCTAGATCGCTCCGTGTGCGTTACCCCAGCAAAATAATGTCGAAAATAATAATTTAAATGTTACAGGCAATTAGTTGTCCAGCTTCTGTAATTGTTGCGAACATTTTTAAATTTGTTGCACATATAGATTTTGAGTTATTCCACAAAAACATTTCCTGCTGGGGTAACGTTACCGCAGCCAAACATTTTCTTTTATAATGGGAATATAAGGTTTTAATTTCTATGGTGAGGTTGTTTCGGAAAAATTTCAGCCCCTTCAGCTAGGTTATGGCTCTAAAGGGGGCTGTGAGGCTGCTGTACACGCTTTGTCGACCTACCTAAATTCTGGCAAAGGAGAGGTCATCTTGAAGGTTGACATAAAGAATGCTTTCAACTCAGTTAATAGGGACACCTTGCTGGCAGAATCTAAAAAAGAAATACCCCAAATTTATAGTTTCCTTTGGCAATGTTACAGACATCCGTCTAAATTACTATATCGTGACAACCTTTTAGAATCTGCTGTTGGCTGTCAACAAGGTGACCCCCTTGGGCCAGTGATTTTCAGTCTGGCCATTCATCCAATTATTCGACAGCTAAATTCCAAATTTAACGTTTGGTATCTCGACGATGGTACCTTGGGAGGTGATGTTGACAGTGTTTTAAAAGATTTGATTTTCATAAAAAAGGAACTGCATTCCATAGGCTTACAACTCAACCTTTCGAAGTGTGAATTATACTTATCGGACAATACTGACAGACAATCGACACTTTCCAAATTTAACGCAATAGCCCCAGACATTAAAATTATAGATAAAAGCACTCTTCGTCTCCTTGGGACTCCCATCTTCGAGAATTCCTTTCCCAGTTTTATAGAGGAAAAAATACAAAATTTTAATGACATCTCGGAAAGATTACTCCAAATTAACATGCATTCGGCCATCACCATTATTCGGTTCTGTTGTTTCGGCCCTAAATTAAATTATTTCCTACGCGCTTCCCATTTGTGGAAACACAATCACCTTTTAGAAACAATGGACCAAATTATCCGTCATACTTTAACATCTGTTTTAAATTTGGCAATGGACGACCGTGTTTGGGCCCAAGCTACTCTACCTATTCGTATGGGGGGCCTCGGTTTGCCTGCATTTATATCCTCGGTCCACGGCACTGAAAAATTAATCAGGAATGTTTTAGCTCCTACACTGGTTGATTTTGATGTGCCGTGCTTCGCCGAGGCCATGGACGCCTGGAAACTTGCTTGCCCGAGCACTGATTTACCCGACAATCCATCTTCTCAGAGGCGGTGGGATGAGCCGCTCTGCAGGTTAGTACAGAATAATTTACTTTCCACTTCTTCTAATTCTGCTGAGCGAGCGCGTCTGCTGGCTGTGGGTAAATGGGAGTCGGGTCTTTGGCTTCTGGCACTTCCGTCGTCAAACGTAGGTACTATGTTTGACGACACTACTTTTCGCCTCGCTGCTTCCTTACGTTTAGGAGCATCTTGTTGTTCTCCTCATCGCTGTCGCTGTGGGGAAGCTGTCAACTGCCTCGGACACCACGGCCTATCGTGCAACCGGAGTGCAGGTCGCATAGCGCGGCACGCGAATATAAATGACATCATTCGTCGTGCTCTCGTCGCCGTCGGCGTTCCAGCAGTTTTGGAGCCCAACGGCTTGGCACGCGACGATGGCAAGAGACCGGACGGCATGTCATTATTTCCTTGGAAGTTGGGTAGGCCTTTAGTGTGGGACGCTACGTGCGTCGATACTCTTGCGCCATCCCATCTTCCTAGCTCAGCGTGCTGTGCTGGTGCTGCTGCTGCGGCTGCAGAAAACCTCAAACGGCGAAAGTATAGTCACCTTGGTGATAACCTTATTTTCGAGCCGTTTGGGGTTGAAACCCTCGGGTCGTGGGGTCCGAGTGCTCATCTCCTTTTTAAGGAAATTTCCAAAAGGTTAGTTGACACTTCTCGTGATCCAAGAGCTGGTTTTTACTTTGGGCAGAGGTTAAGCATTGCCATCCAACGGGGCAATGCAGTCAGTCTCTTGGGCACATTCCCAGATGACGGCGATGTGGAGGAATTTTTTGATGCCTTATTATATTAGTTTATTTTTGGTTTAATAGTTATAGGTTTTTCTTTTTTTTAATTGTACGTGTAAATATGGGAATATTGAAATAAATATTAGCCATATAATTAGTAGTCTAGACGAGGTAAATGTTACAACTTATTTTGTATTTGTTCTTCCTTCGACTGCGATGTTATTCAAGATTTTGCTGGAGTAACGTTTGTGGTTTTGCTGGATCTCTGAAACGGAAAAGCAGATTCTTATTATCTTTTTTACATGACTTCTTAAGAATTAGTTTGAATTAGTTGGGTAATAAAAAAACAAAATTAATGCACCATTCAAAGGTTAATTAATTAAATATAAAAACACAGCATAATGTACTGCGCGGTCGCTTTTTTGTAACCACCTTAATATGGTCGGGTTATCACGGTGTTGCGCTTCCTAATGGCTTTTATTTTATTATCTCGTTAATTATTGTATGTACTGCGCTGAACTTTTACAGGAATATAACTGAACTAAGTAACTAATTATTGATATATCATTTAGTTTATATATTCACATACAGGGTTATCGGAGGCCAAATAACTAAGCGCGCATTATGACCGTCAAAGTGGAGAACTGAATTTCATCATAATTTGTTTATTACTAACAGGATACTAATGAAACTTCACATACATTTGAAGACAGATACAAGCTACAAAACAACGTTTAAAGTAAGTCTTTCGAGCTCTTATTCAAAGTGTTAGGACCTATTGAAGTGTTTTTATATTTAATTAAATAACCTTTGAATGGTGCATTAATTTTGTTTTTTTATTACTTAACTAATTCAAACTAATTCTTAAGAAATCATGTAAAAAAGATGATAAGAATCTGCCTATCCGTTTCAGAGATCCAGCAAAACCACAAACGTTACTCCAGCAAAATCTTGAATAACATCGCAGTCGAAGAAAGAACAAATACAAAATAAGTTGCAACATTTACCTCGTCTAGACTACTAATTATATGGCTAATATTTATTTAAATATTCCCATTATAAAAGAAAATGTCTGGCTGCGGTAACGTTACCCCAGCAGAAAATGTTTTTGTGGAGTAACTCAAAATCTATATGTGCAACAAATTTAAAAATGTGCGCAACAATTACAGAAGCTGGACAACTAATTGCCTGTAACATTTAAATTACTATTTTCGACATTATTTTGCTGGGGTAACGCACACGATCGCTCCATTGGCGTATCTAGAGTTATTTTTCAGGGGGGGCCTGGCCCCTGAGATGCCATGGCCGATGCGATGAAGCAGAGTCGACACCCAATGTTGTGTCAGCGAGTAGGTGCGATTCGAACCTAAATTTGTAATATTCTATTGATTTTAAAAGAGTGTTCATGGAGTTTCTTGCTCGTTCTTCTCCATAGAAACCTACTGTTTGGAACGAGCAACTAGCTGCAACTTTTTGACTGACTGACTCCTTGACAATTCAAAAGTGCCTGTAAATGGTTTATTTGAAATAAATGATTTGAGTTTGAGTTTGAGTTCGATTAGTATCATAATTCATAAATAACTTTACATTAATCAAAAACTTTTTTGTAGTGACAAAGTTCATAATAAGTGTTAAGTTATTTTGAATTACCTATGTTACGTAACGTTATGTTTGTTCTCCTGTAAACTGACGTTTTGAACTTAGTGCTTTTTTATATTCTAAAAAGTTTGCGTTTGACCGCAACTCTCCTAATCTTAAGTGATAATTTGGTCTAAGGTGTGGAACACGCTTGCTTAGGATAAACCGGTCCGGTTCACTCGTGTTTTGAAGATACCCAGATTATACTTATCAGATAATCAGAGAACAGAGAGGCGGGCAGTAAGTTCCATAGTCTGGCAGTTCGCACAATAAATGTGGTATCAAAGCGCTTGGTACGAGACCGTCGAACTTCAACCATATAGCGGTTACGGTTCGTCGTATCTCTGCTCGTCCGATGATAGAATAGGGATGTGGGAATTAAATTGTGCAATTCCAAAGCTCACTCTCCAAAATGTACCCGACAAAAGACCGCGGCTATAGGCTAGTAACAGTGCGGCGATGTTCAAGGCTCTGGAGCCTAGCCCTAACCTGAGAGTCGTCAATGAGCTTCTTGGCGCGTCTATAATAACTTCAACGCTTCCAGTTGGTATTTAGCTAATCCATCACAAAGGTGCGTACAGTACTTACTCCATGCACGATCGAACTTGTGATTAGTATAAGTTGAGCAGCTGTTCCGACGTAAAGTACTTTCGCACCTTTGCGAGGACTCCCAGCTATTTGGCAGCTAATTGGGCCTTAGATTCAATGAATGACCCAAAGCTAAGATTTGGCGTCAGAGTGACGCCTAGAAGCTCAAGATGGGTCAGTGATCGGGACGGATACATGTCGGAAAGAAGGTGCCAGATGGAAAGGCCCTTCTTGGCAGGGAAAAGACACGCCTGGGTCTTAGCGTCATTAAACTTGACCAGATTAGCATCGCCCCAATCGAAGACTGCCTTGAGGGGCAAGTTCAAGCGTTCGACCATGGAAAGACTGGATTTCGGCGGCATTGGCAGTATTGGCACGTACGCTGGAATTGAATGTGTAAATGTGTAGGGTCATTTGTTCAACAATGAAACACTAAAAATTCAAAGTCTCATACACCTTTTGATTTTACAGATAGATGTCTAATTTTTTACAGGTACCTATATAGGCAATTTTATTGGGTATCGGATGTCATTTATGGTTTACTGCGGGCGAACATTCGCTACGCCGATCGCCAGTGCGGCTGGCCACACAACTGGTGTGTTGGCCGCACAGCCGAAACGCTTTTTCGTAAACGAGACGAGAGTGCGGCCGCACACGCTTGGCGTGTGCGGCCGTACTTTACGCCAGTGCGGGTTTACGCGCTTGGCGTGTTTTACTACGCGTGTGCGGATAACACATACGGTTGTGTTTCATAATTTTGCGTCGACTGTGCGGGCGCTCACATACGGTTGTGTTTTTCGATTTTGCGTCGACTGTGTGGATATTTTTTAGAAATATTCACACGATTTATATTAAATATAAATAAATAAATAATTACTTATACATTATAGATCAGTTATTTTTCTCTCAAGACTTAAAAATGTAAATAGTATTGCCCCCCGATTATGTAGGCAAGTATGAAAACTAAGGGTTCTAAACCAAAATTATAAATTTATCTAGGTTTGTTACCTAGTATTTATACATATTTCAAACACGTCAACATTGGGACTTAATAACGAAAATAGCAACGAAAAAAACACACCACATGCGTTTTCCCGCAGTCTTAGACGGAAACACGCTCTGCGTGTGACCCGCACTGGCGTAAAATTCGGCCGCCACACAACCGTATGTGTTTTGCCGCACTAGCGTACCTTCGGCCGCCACACAACCGTATGTGTTTTGCCGCACTGGCGTTTAGCAAAATACTAAAACACATACGGTTGTGTGTGCGCCGCACTCACGTATTTTTGTTGAAACACAAACGTATGTGTTTTGCCGCAGTCAACGTGTTGTGTAATCAATCAGCAAAAAAATAAAAACTAAAAAATTGGAAATGTTTCATTGTGTCCACAGTGGTGTACACATTGAAACACCACAAATTCAACAATGAAACATAATAATTATTAGTGTTTGTCTCATATTTTATGAAATTTATGGAGTAGGTGAATGATAAAAAATGCTCGAGTTCAATCAAAAAAGGTTATATTAGTAATTTCACTTTAATCAGTCTCTTCATCATTCCAGCCAAAAGACGTCCACTGCTAGACACAGGCCTCCCCCAAGAAATAGGGGGGTTTTGCCAAAATCGCCACGCTTGGCAGGCGGGTTGGCGATCGCAGTATGGTTGCTATAAAGGCACAGAGAACGCTGCTCCCCATTTTCTAGCGAGTCCCTTAGTCGCCTCTTACGACACCCACGGGAAGATATGGGATGGTGCTATTCTTTACGTCCGACACCATACGGACAATGACATGACGGATGACACCATACAGACTCTTCTGGTTACCTTTAATTGGTAATAACGAATTACGATAACGTCTTACTATTTCTAATAATTGTGTCCATGAAATGTTTCATTGTGTCCATTGTGCAACTGTTTCATTGTTGACTACATAGGGTTTATTTTACTAACCTCAAAAAAAGAAAACTAAATTTTAGCACTTTTAACATTATGATCTGTTCCACTTAATCTACGAAATATGATTAATGCTAGGTAATCATGAAAAATATGAATTTTTCAACCATAATTTAATGAAAAATCTTTAAAGAATGCTGAAAATACTTAACTATATTTTTGTCATAAAACTTAAAAATGCTCCACAGACACGTCTTTTCCCACGTGGCGCCGACGCAAACTGGGATAGGGCGGGGGTTTCTCGAGAGTGTCCTTACGCGATGTAATGCACGATCAGGCCATGTAGCGTTTTAGAAATATCGCAGTGTTTTATTGTGTACCACTGTTTCATTGTTGAACATCTGACCCTAACTCTCTACAACCGTGCTGTCATCTGCGTACCCAAAAGTACCGGGGTTCAGCATATCATTGATATGCAGCAAAAAACGGGTAGAAGAGAGTACCGAGCCCTGAGGGACCTCAGCATTTATAGCCATTCGATCAGACGAGCAGCCATCGATGACTACTCGAATTGAACGATCTCCCATCGATGACTACTCGAATTGAACGATCTCTCAGGAAATCCGATATTCATGTATAGAAACTAGATGGCAAGCCATTTGATGGAAGCTTGCTAATTAGGTCATCATGCCAAATATGTTCCGGGAGACGGCAAGTGCTTCCCCATATTTCTCGATGGCGTCATTCCAGGTGTGAGTGGCGTACACGAGAAGATCCCTAGTGGACCGATTTCGGCGAAAGCCGTATTGACGATAACTGAGGAGATCATTAGCTTCAAGTTACGCCGGGTGCCTGTTATTGAGGACACATTCCATTGTCTTGCAGATAATGTGCGTGACCGAGATGGGCCTATAGTGGGTAGGATCAGCATGACTACCTTTTTTGGGCACGGGCTACACGTTGGCGAGTTTCCATGACTTCGGAACTAATCTAGTCTCGAGAGAGAACCGAAAGAGGCGTGTCAGTACAGGAGACAATTCAGGTGCACAGGGCCTCAAGTCTGCTATTACAATAGTGTCAGAATGGTCTTTATTTGATTTAATAATTGTTGATTTTGACAAGTTTGGTAATCTACTTATATAATGGCGTCATTATGAAAATCAATGATAGACCATTCTGACACTATTGTAATAGCAGACTTGAGGCCCAGATCCTCAGAACTATAGCTCGAATACCATCTGGTCCATCGTAATGCAAATCCGCAGTCTGAAGCACTAGACCAACACGCCAACTGGCCTTGTACACATCAAGGTTCGCGTTATGCTTTTCGAACCTCCTTTTAGCGAAAGCGAGGATCAGACATTGAGGTCGTGCTGCCAGCTAAAGTCGGAGAAGTTGCGTCTCCTGCATCAAGATGCGAAGATTTTGCAAATAGAGAAGCAAATAGGTTTGCTTTTTCTCCTGCAGTGTGAGCCAGAGAACATCCTCCATTGCTGAAACCTGATGTTTCAGCAATGGAGGCAGTGAGGAACGACAAAAGTTTGACTCGGCCGATTTATCTAGGGACCAAAAAGCTTTACTACACGCAGGTTAGGAGGCAAGTTTGTTTATGAAAAAGGGGTTAAAATACCTAACAATACTTTCTTACCAGGTAAATAAAGTAATAGCGTAACAAATGTAAACAGATAACAATTATTGTCGAATAGTAGATTATGTAATATTATGTAAGTATGTAGATTTCTCGGCCATTAATAGTTTTTGTGTGAAGTTTCTTAGGTGTCCATCAGAATTTCGAATCGTTAACCCAACATGCTGGGGTGGGCACAAGACCATTCTGGGGTGGGCACGGCCCACTCGGCCCCCCCTCTATATACGCCTATGCTTGCAATTCATTGTAAAATATGAAACAATAATCAATTTATTTAAAAAAACAAACTCATGATACATTATTGTTATATAATACAAATATTTTTTTTACTTATATATCTTAGGAGTGATCAGGCCCCTTATTCACAATCATTCGATTCGATTCCGTACCGAATCGAAAGTCAAAAGATATCGATGATGTCCTTCAAACGCAATTCACAAATCCGAAACCGAATAATTTTGACAGTTCAAATTCGATACAAAGACTGAAGTCGGAAATGAGTTTGTCGAATACGGTTCCTTACTGACACGGAAACGTATAGAATGGTTGTGAATAAGGGGCCTGAATATTAATGTTGGAAGGTACTGTTATGATATTACACGATTTTTTGTATCGAGATTTTTAAACGTATTTTGGAACAGCAGTGTTCTTAAAAATATGTTGAAGATTAAAATTATTTTTTTATAGCGACCACAAATTCAAAATTGTTTGAAATAACTCTCATTAACGAGGTTTTGACTCTTGTCAGCGTCTTAAAATAGACACGCGATAGTTTGGTTTGTAAGACATATTAAAACTAGACTTCGACACCTGAGATGGCCTTTATGCTTGCGATTAATCTTTTGTTACCATCCTTGTAGTCGACTGGTTGTACATTCATCACTGTCGTTTTTAGGCGAGCCTCATCCTGCAAAATATTTTTAGTTGTCACAGGTTCGTACTTTCAAAGAACGTTCGCATACTTATTTTATATACATTTTTGCCATTAATAATTAATTATTGCAGAGATGAAATAGGCGACTACATTTTGAACGTTTTTATTTACGGAAATTGGATCATCTTAGCGGTCCTAGCATTCTTTTTGTTTTGTTTTTTTTTATAGGCATGTCCCACACTATGAATTTCTCCTGTATCGTGGCTGCGTTCACAAACATGTAAATTCACATTTACAAACAGCCCTAAACATTATAGTTCGATGGAGAAAGGGCGCCAGTTAGGTAAGTGATTACACCACTCCCTTTTCCAAGTCTTCCAAACTGCTTACTTTAGTGTTAAAATGTCTACGGCAACTATGTTTTGTAAGAAAAGCACTAACAAAAATATTTATAATTATTACAGTATACTTACGTTGTAAGTCTCCATTTTAGTGCGAAACTTGAACACGAAAGTCTTAAACTTGACTTCTTCGAATATTTGTGTATAAGCAGTCTTGTCGTGCTCGAACAAGCGGCCTATTTCCGCGACGTTTGTGCCAAGCATCGCCTCCGCGGCTTCGTTAAATGCCGTAATGCGCTGATCACCAGTCGCATCTGATACGTTTGCCTGCAATAAACATAATTCAATTAACAACTGGTACCATTCAAGTTAACCTTTTCACCGCCACGGACTTCAATAGAAGTTCCGGATTTTCGTGCCACCAGCGCCACGACTTCATTAGAAGCTCTTCATTTTTTCAGTCTTAAAAAATCAATTTACTTTATTTATAGACTTTGTTTTTTGTTATTATTTAATAAAGCACTGTCTAAAGCCCCGTGTTTGTATTTTTAAACACAAAAGAATCCCTGATTTGTCTTAAAATCAGCAAAAACAAAAACTCCAAAAATAAAGTATGTGCCCTGCACGCCAAGGACTTCATATCAAGTCGGCCAGTGATGTGACTCGAAATTTATCACCGTTTCATTTCGCCTGTAGAAATTTTTATAAATACTAATATCGAAAACAATTTAAGGTCTGTAAAACATGAATTTAGTTAACGACTTTATAACATAAAGAAAATTGACCAATTTCTACCTTCAGATTGGTGCTGATCCGAAATGAAATAGTTGTTATTTTTGTTTACCAATCCTTGTTGTCAGTGCCCCGAGCGCCACGAACTTCTATAGAAGTTGTCCTGTGTCGTCATATGCGTATGGGTGTCAAGGTCATTTTAATATAGTGCAGCACTAAACGGATGAGGGCGCACGCATCTTTCTTTCCTCGCATTGCTTGTGACAACAATAATATTGACCAAATAAATAAACAAATGCAAAATGAATAAAGAATTAGACTCTGATGAGCTTTTAAAACTTTGCAAGGTATGGAATCTGATTCGGAATAACAAAAAATAAGGTCATTCTTTTTTGCGGGCATAGTTTTGCTGTGTTATATAAGTTATATATTCGTTCGTTCGTTCGTTCATTCGTTTCGTTTACAAGTAAAATAACTAGGTACTGTATAAAATAACTCTTTTTGTTTATAAACAGCTGAGCTTTGAATGTTTAACTTTTTTATGGATCACTTTTGGACAACTCACCACTGCTTTTTAAATAGTTAAATACCTACATAATTACCTACTTTCCATTTCCAGAAAACACGTAGAAAACACTAACACACAAAATTCCCTTTAGATACGGTAATAAACGTTGGCTGAAGTATTTAGGTAAAAAAACACAAAGATAGAAGTGAAAGAAATAAAGATCATAGGCGACATCCCTAATCAGAATTGAATTTACCGTGCCGCCAAGAGCTTGATATGAAGTCAACGGATGACGCCATGAAACAAATAGAGATGTACCATATTTCTTATAGCTTTAATTGAATCATTAATTTATTTCTTTGATACTTACAATTTATACTGTTATTTTTTACTAACAATACTGTGAAATAATGCAAGTATAGAAATATTGAATATGTTTTTATTTATATTCGTAAATTTATGAATAAAATTATACCTAACGCGTAAAAATTTAATTTATCGATAGGACGATACCCTCACCATTACTTTTTACTATATATGTCGTTATACATGTATAGCTTGGCGCTGGACGAGGCATCGCGTTTTGTGACCGTGGCGGTGAAAAGGTTAACCATACCATACTACTATGTAATCCTTAACGAATTATATACTTCTGTCAGATTCTATGTTGCTTTATGATATTTTATGTTTTTTCTGTTGTTTATGTTTAGTACTTAAATTATATTATTATTAATCAATAACTTATATGTCTGGTGTAAGCTGTTAATATTAGTTGGTTGTTTTATAAAAAAAAAACCACTTTACAGGGTTGTCTACGATCACTAAACATGTTAAATCATTTTATAACCAAATTCGGTTATGAGACTCTATCATACCTGACTTGTGTTACATAACTCAACACAACTCTCCAAGTTGAAAAAGCTTGTAAACATCATATTTTCATCATCACATCATTTTACGAGCTTTTCTAACTTGGAGTTATGTTGATGATTTTAATTATTATACTTCTGTAAATGCATATTAGTTACTCCCGCGAATAAACAAAAACTAGCTATGTAATCTCTTGGTTACGATTCATAGCAAACAAATACGTATGTATGTATTATGCACAACCGAGAAATTTACTATATGCAGCCCACGTAAATTTACTCTGACATTATCATACTTTCATAAAGAAAAATTATTAACACTCACCCCCAATAGTAGCCTATATTTATAATTAGGATATTCTCTGTTACACTTTTCGCATCTGAAAAGTCCGTTTTCTTGATCGACGAGTTTCTTGTTGCACTGTTCTTGTGGGCAGGCCTTATACACTGCGTTATCTGCGAAGGTAAAGGTTAGGACTCCAAGAAGGCTGTAGTAATCTCCTTTTTCACCGGAGCCAAGTTGACGGGCCTCCGCATCAGAGAATGTGATCCATTCGTTACTGCCGCCTGTGTAGCCTCCAGCTCTGAAAGTTTAGAAGAGAAAATAGTTTCGCTTTCTCAGCAATATCGGATATTACTTACTAATTATTCCCCTCAAGTACACACTCTCTTTAGGGTATAAGGATTGTAATTTAACCCAGCTAGAATACAGCAATTATAAATATCTAAATAAAAATTGCTGTATTCTAGCAGGATTCATGTATGAAACTTATCTACCTGTAACATCTTGTGAACAACATGACAATGCAATAAATTATGATTAATGACGCTACTGGGCTTGAGATATTTAAAGGTAATTTAGATGGTTAGTGAATAGACAGCATTAGGTATCAAACAAAAATTGAGAGTGGGAAGGATTAAATTCAATTTGTTTGTAAGAAAGCCAAACTGGCCGAATCTAACTAACATTGATTTAATGCGAAGGCACAAAAAACGAAGCAGTTTGGTTTCTTAGTCAGTTTTCAGAAGTGACATATCTTGATTACCATAATATATACTAATACATAATATATACTTTAAAATATTTACCTGGCAGAAATATTAACGATTTCCATATCAGCGCCGCCGTTGTCGTACCAGCCCCTTAGTTTGTGTGCCTCGGGCAGGTCTGGGTTCAGTCGGATCATGGAGCTCGCCAAACAAGACAGCGACTTGCTACCATTGAACTCGGACAAACGGGCACCCTGTATTATTTTGATCATTAGTGGTTGTTGAAAATCATGAGTGAGTGTTTTATTCACACTGACATAAGGTTTGACTTATAATACTGTACAGTCAGTGAAAAAAGTAGTTTAAGTCAACAGATTTTACAAATCTTCATTATTGAGTAGAAGAAACACAGAATGAATGTAAAATAAAAAAAAATACTCCTAGGTATTACCAATGCAGTGCATTGTATGATTCGTGTCTATTGCGATGATATGTAAAAATATTTTAATTTAAGCGGATTAAAAAGTAGCCTATGTCCTTCCCCTGGATTCAAGCTATTTCCATACCAAATTTCATCAAAATCGGTATAGCCATTTTATCGTGAAAGCGTAACAGACAGAATTACTTTCGCATTTATATTATTAGGTATGGTATTTATATTATAAGTAAAAATAAGTAATAGGTAAAATTAAGTATTAAAGTAGGTACTGATTATTATATGAAAAAACTACACAAACTTTTTTATTGAGTACATCCTATTGGCCTGAATGGGTAAAAAGTTAGGGAAGTTCTATTCTAAAAAATATATTTTTGAAATGCATGAGGTGATGCAGAAGACTCATTTTTATCATAGTGACGGCGATAGGCGTAGGCGCGACGGGTAATAAGAAGCCTGGAAGTTTGACAACCAGTCTTACTTTGAGGCCTTGTGTTACCCAGTATTCCTAGTAACTGCATTGTGGAGGTCAGATAGGCCCTCACACTGCATGAAAATATTAGCAATCAGCCACATCTGTTTGACTGGACGCTGAGAAACTGCCTCCAAAACAGTTGGGAAAAAGGTTATGTAGATGATGATATTGATAAGCAGAATACTTACTTTAACAGCAATGACAGGATTTGTGTTGTTATCAAAGTTTTCAGCTTCCTTTCCCCACAATGTTAAGACTACCTGTAAGTTTAATAACATTTTTTGCCTTTTATAACTGCAACATTACTAAGTTCTAACCTGTGTACATATTATTACACTGCTGCTTGTTGTCCCTAAATATATAATTTATAATTTTTCAGGGCTGTATCGTTTGAAGGGTAATAGGACACATAACCGTCACTTTTCATGCTGGGTTATTACAAATTAGTTGTTATTAGATGACAATTGACATATCGTCGTTGAGTTTGCAATTCCGTGTAAGTAATATTTTTAAATACCGCGAAAGTACACTTTCTCTGATTTAACATAAGGTTGAAATTTGCGGTATTTAAAAATGTTAGTTTCGTGGAATTGCAGTCCCAACGACGATATGTTTTAAACTAGTCTACCTAGGTATTGTTATTTTCAGTAAATTCATTTCTCAGTTTTTGTCTATAGTATGTACTATTAACATAATTATCAACAAGGTAACAAAACTCAATTAATTAAGACAGTAATAAGTTTTACTTACCGCACCACCAGAATTGTCAACAAGGGTAAGTTCTCTCTTTTTCAGCAACTTTCCCGTGCTTCTAGCAGTCAGTTCTTGAACGTCGGCGGCCGACTTGCAAACACCTACCACATCTGGAAATGAAAGACGTCTTAAAAGTTTATGATTATTTTATTTTTTAAATATCATAAAAAGTATGCACATCTCTGGCAAATAATAAGAAAATACAATGAAAAATGGACACAATTTCGTGCCTCCTACATAATACTGTTTGACTTACCCAGTAAAGTATCCACATTTTTTGCAGCAATCTCATTTATAGGCACAAACTCGAACTTAATACTGGGTACACTGGAAGAGTCTTCCATACACTCAGCAACCACTGTGTTGGCTGTGAATGTCATCTCATAGTCATTCTTCATGCTTGTGTATTGCTTATTAGCTGTTTTTAGTTGACAGCGACTTATGTAGTACACTTTGTCCACCTACAAATAATTATTAAAATATACAGTTCATCAAAAAAGTTCTTGCGAAGGTAGTAAGTAAAGAACATTATAAATTACTAGCTTTTGCCCGCGACTTCGTCCGCGTGAATGTCGGTTATCGTGAATGCAGATGAAGTTGCGGATTTAAAGTAGCCTATGTCCTTCCCCAGGGTCAAAGCTATTTTCATACCAAATTACATCAAAATCGGTTCAGCCGTTTCATCGTGAAAGCGTAACAGACAGTTACTTTCGCATTTAAAGCAATGTGTCTCACCTGTATCATATCATAAAACTTATCACATTCGTTTTTAAAGGCCGTAGCTCTGATTTCTCCGCTGTCATCGCACAGGTCCATGCTGAAGAGTTTACCTTCTCCTCGGGCATTGTTCCAAGTGCGTATATCCGACTTGGACATCACACGCGCTTTGATTACCCACCTAGACAAATCAAAACCATGATATGGGGGTCACAAGAGGTCAACGCTAACTTTGTGCAATTGGAAAAACATTGCTGAAAATTAAACTTACTTATTCTGATACGGACTTAGGCTAGCAATAGGATGAGTCATTTGTGAAGAAAGTATGCTGGAATCAAGGTTTGCTGACGAAGTAGGTGCTAACGACATGGGTGCAGGAGCAGGGCTGGGACGAGGCGTAGGTGCCGCTGCGGCCGGCGCAGGGGCCGTCGACGCTCCCGCCGACTCCTCAGTCCATGTCTGAGGGTTGCCCAACTTCTTACCCACCTCGCTGCCAGGAGATACTATTGTGATATCCAGGATGATCATAACACGCCTGGGGGACACAAAATTATTTTTAAGTTATCAATTTGAAGTGAAATGTACATTATATTATATGTTACATATTATTATTATTAACTTATCGTTTTCTCAAATTATAGTGAACAGAATAAACAGACTGCTAAGGGTCGGCTAAAAATGATTTCACATAACACTAATCAACATGTCTATTAAAAAAGCTTTTTACAAAAAAGACAACCGCCTTCAAAAACTAAAAAGTGAAAAATAACATTAGCACAGAGCACACATTGACTTTAGTTTCGGAATTCGGTGGCGTCTATGTTTTTTGGGTATTTGTTGATTTTTCAAAAAGTGCTGAATCAATTTCGATAAAATTTATATAGGACCACCCCTGAAGCATAATCTATCCATAAAAAAAAATAATTTTCAAAATCGGTTGACGTTTGCCGGAGAAATCGTGTAACAAATCGCGCACATACTTAATGCAAATATAAGACTTACACGGTTATGTCGATGTCATTGTCAGAACTGGACCAAATTAAAATGGGACCACACGGGAAGCACTAGCTTTCAAATAATAAAAGAATCATCAAAATCGGTTCACCCAGTCCAAAGAAATCAGGCAAAAAACATTAAAAAAAAATTGATAACCTCCTTTTATGAAGTCGGTTGAAAATAATACAAAATTATATTAAATTGATTTTCCATATTTACTATTTAATCATTCAAACAATTACTTTTCTCCTTTTCCAGTATTTTTCAGCAGTGAGGTGACAAAACGGTCAATCTGCACTACAGAGTAATCTGACAATTCCCCTGATATCAATTTGTCATTTAGCTGTGTGGCGAGCATGGCAAAACTGTGTGAATGCTTGCCATCTGACACAAGTAGGCGATACCTCTCATTGGCACCACTTCCCTGGATCTTTTTGCTGCCCAATACTTGCATTATGGGTTTATCATAGACTCCACCATTCATTATCACCTGTAATTCATAGTAAATTACGAATTAATACATTAATAATAATAATAAATATAAGCTGGCAACACTATGTGTCACTTATCTAATATTATATTTGTTCAACAAAAATATTAATTAAATACCATATACACGTTATTAATAGATACTGATACAATTTTTTATAAATAACGAGCATATATTCAATTAATTTTACTACTTCTGTGAACCATACCCATAAAATCATCGCGAATAGTTTTTGGAAAATATTTTCTTATAATGACATCTGTCATAGTACAAATATATTGTATAAATAATTGGAAATTGTATATAATCATCGATACATATGGACTAGATAATCAAAAACGATGGTACAAGATAAAGAAAATATATAGATAAGGATGTTTACAAGAGCAGCAGTACGTCGAGCACGCCTACAACCTCCGGACCCGTCGCTCAGCTCCGCCTCGCCGCCGCCGGAACCCAGCCCCATCGTGAGTGCAGTGACACCGGCCTCGGCAGTTGCGTCGAGCTCGAGTGACGAGTATTTCTCTCCGCCGACGACGCCACCACCTGTGCGTCGGCGGGGACGACGCCGGCCGCCGGACAGCTTGGAGCCCCGAGACCCACCGGTCTCTGATAGGGTCCCCGCTCCCGGTGGAAGTGTGCAGCGCATGAGATGGACACAAGCCATCAACGAAAATGTCATGCGCTCATACTATGGGGTTACAGAGGGGGGAAGTAATCTGACCGCGTACCGTGTTCGGATGCTCTTTCTGTTTCAGGTGCTTGAGCCAGCTGTCAACGTTTCGGCACAACGATTATCGGATCAGGTGCGGGTCATCCAGCGTAATCGTATGTTGTACTTGATCGCCTCCGAACTGAGATGCAGAGAAATCATGTCACTGCTCCCCTGCCGCTGATTGTGGAAGTGACACAATCACAGCTGACCGCAACACCCAGTCTTGTCTGTGGTGGGAGTGATGACATGGTTACACATGTAAGTACCCAGTGCAATGAGGTATTGAGGAGCGCTTTGGATGGTGCGATTCGAGAATATCGATTTATGCCGCCCGAGCTCAGACCACGTTTAGCTCGTTTGCCTATGCATAACAAAAATAAGGCGCTGATGTGTGCTCTGGATTAGCAGTTATCAAATTATTTTGATGATTGCGAAGACCTCACTGATGTGCATTCGATTCTGTACTGCGCTGCTGTTGCGGCATGTCGTGTAGCTCACGTCAAATTTTCTAATGATGACAGAGCTACACGACCAAAACCTGCTGTACCGGCGTGGCAGTGCAGAATTGTAATATAAGTGAGGCCAGAGTGCTCATCGGTAAATTAATCTGCTTTAGGGAGGGCAATACTCGCCCAAGAGTGATGCGCTTTGTGAGGCGGGCATTCTCGGGGACTGATATCAGTCCTCGAGACTATATGCCTTGGATCACAGAGCGCATCGACTTCCTAAAGCAGAAGGTGTATGCATGGGCAAACCGTATTCGAAGGTATAAGCGACGGGCGGAGCGATACTCTCAGAATCGCACATTCCAGAGCGATGAAAGGTGGGTTTATAGGGCTTGGGAGCGACCGATTCAAGCGCCTACCGGATGATGACGCCATGTGTTTGTTCTGGCGCAACATCTGGTCGGAGCCTGTCAGTCACACTGAGGGTGATTGGACTCCGGAAGTGGAACGAGCGTGCGACCCGATGCCAGAAATGGGGGCAATTACTATCAGCCCCCAAGATGTAGCTCGTGCAGTTCGTCCACTGCCTAATTGGAAGTCTCCAGGGCCGGACGGGCTGCACAACTTCTGGATCAAATGGTTCAGAAGGTCGCACGTTTGTCTGGCGTCTCGATTCCAGTCAGCCTTGGAATCTGGAACGTTGCCCCCAGTTCCTGACGACAGGAATAACCCACCTGCTCCATAAATCAGGTAGTACTGCGGAACCCAAAAATTATAGGCCGATCACATGTTTGCCGACGGTCTATAAAGTTTTGACATCCATTATAAGAGCTAAAATTAACCAGCACGTAGACAATAACGCTATCATGTCTGCCTCTCAAAATGAATGTAGGAATGGGTCCCGCGGTACTAAGGAGCTGCTCCTGATTGACATGGCCATCAGCCAACAGGTTCGCCGATCCCGAAAGGATCTGTCGACATATTGGATAGATTACAAGAAGGCCTATGACTCTGTGCCGCATACATGGCTCATGAGGGTGCTAGAGTTGTATAAGATCAGGGGCGTGCACAGAGTTTTTAGACAGGGTAGGCAGAAAAAAATAGGTATGCAGGGTCGACAGATATAGTTAAAGTTTACTGAGAAACCGATGGATGTTTTTGAATAAAATAAAATAAAATTAATAGAGAATAAACATTTCAATGATTTAATTAAATTTCATTCGAAAACATCCATCGGTTTCTAAGTACCTAAACTTTAACAATTTCCGATGACCTGCATACCTATCTCTTTTGGTGACTGTTCCTACGTGATTTGCCACCTCAAATGACCAAACCTAGTGACTGAATTTATAGACATCAATTTGTTTTTTTGCTGCCGTAGAAAAAATATGGATAGGTCTGTATCGATGTAATGTCTCGTTTCAGGCGATTATATTATTTGAAAATAGTAGGAAAGGTAAACAGAACAACCGCTGTATACCTACCTACTCAAGCGTCAGGCCCGCGTCACAGAGTAGGTAGGTAGGTACCTACCTACATTATATTAAGCTTTAGAACGTTTCGGCGTTTCCCGCCCCCTAGCAAGAGTAGGTAAAGAAAAACTTAGAAAAAATAGCAGAAATACAGATCAAACCATCAGAACAGATGTTTTCTATATTTTTTAATCGATTTTACGATAGGAACTCAAAACAGAGTTAAAAATAATATTCGTAGAAGAAAAACGTTTTGCAATCTACTAAACAAGGAACAATTTATTAGGTACTTACCTACCTAATGTGTTTTTTTACCAATAAAATAATTTCAAGTTCACAACTTACTAGAATTAGGTATTACAAGTATGATGAGGTGATTATCTATCTTAAATTGAGTACCGAAACCTAAACAAAATCGAACCCGAATAAAATGCCTACCTACCTACTTTTATTCGGGTTCGGTCCTACATCAAAATCTCGTCACATCGTAAAGCACGAATCTTCTACTTTATTTTGATGTAATAAAACAAAACTGTACCATCCTCTTACGACATAATCGCATGGTTAGTTTGTATTTATTGCAAATCTAGCGGCTATCCTCGATCAGTCTTTTTTCACCGAAGCCGAGCAAAAGTTTTGAAAAGTAATCATTTTTTAAGTATTGTCTGTACCTACACAACCACCACCAAACTTTCACAGTGAAGTTATTCCATTTTACACACTAGTAACAACGTTGAAATCATAATAAAAATGCATTCACAAAACCATTAAACAAACCAAAACAAAAAAAAATGGCGACTCAGAATAATTCACGTATATTTTGTACTACACAATTGTCGTATTCCGTCGTGTAAACTCGTGTTAACTCGTGTGGTAAAATCTAAAATGTTTAATAGGCAATGTCTTCAGTTTGCGTTGTGTGCGTGATTTCTGATATTGTGTGTCATGTACGAATAGAAAATGCACACCACTGTGTACACGCGTGACCACGAGCCTGTCACGAGGCACACATCCAGACAAATATAAAAATCTAGGCAAAAATATTTGTGTCTTTCCCGTAGGGTCCTAGCGGCGCTAGTGCAGCGCGAAGCGATCGAAATGCGCGGACTAAGGCGCAAACGTATCGATGAGACTTCGTGTTACCACCGTTACGCGACAGATGGAGCTGATTTAAGATTTTTTTATTTATTGAGAGTAATTAATCGTGTTTAAAATATTAGAGATATCAAAATAAATTAAAACAAGATAATACATTATTCATCTGAGTTGTAGGGTAGGCAATGTCTATGTGACTGTATGAACCGCACGCCACTGTATAAGATAGATGCCACTCTGCGCACCTTCCTGATGTCGTGTATGGGGCAGTGGAGGACGGTCCTTCGCTATCCGGGATGTCGACATATCCAGAAGAATAGTGAACCGATAAGGATTGAGCGGGATATATTTCAGGGCGACAGTTTGAGTCCGCTTTGGTTCTGCTTAGCCTTGAATCCTCTAAGTACACTGCTGGAGAATTCAAGTCTAGGCTATCTTAAAGCTAGGCTTAAAACTCTTTGCCCCCAACAGTTCACAGCTGATGGAGCTACTAAAAGTAACAGAAACTTTCAGTAGCGCCATCAGGATGGAATTTGGTGTGGACAAATGTACGGTCATGCATGTCAAGCGAGGGGAGATTGTGGTATCCGAGGGAGTTCAGCTCTCGGATTCCATAAACCTTAGATCCCTCTCTTCAATTGAGATCTATAAATATTTAGGTATGGCGGAAGCGTTGGGCATCAATGCTGCTGACATGAAACAATCGTTGAAGGAGCGCTTCTTTGGCCGCCTGAGGAAAGTTTTCAATAGTGTTTTGTCAGGCGGAAATAAGGTGCGCGCCTTCAACGGGTGGGTCATGCCGGTCCTGAAGAGTACATCAGGACCGGCATGACTACATTCGGTATACTCAAATGGACTCAAACGGAACTCGATGCCCTGGATAGGGAAGTCCGTACATTATTGACAGCATATCGGATGCATCACCCACGGTCATCGGTGATGAGACTATATCCCGCGGAAGTGTGGAGGTCGTGGCTTCTTAAATGCTAAGACCCTGCACAACCGTGAGATATGCAGTCTCAGGGAATATTTCCTAGAAGCCGACGTGGGGATGCATCGAGATGTAGTTGCAGTGGACAAGGGCCTCACCCCGCTTTCCTTGGCTAAAGAGAACTGGCCAAGCACTGGGCAAGCCTGTAGTGCTTGAGACTAAAGATCGCGAGGAGGTTTGGAAGAGTAAGGAGCTTCACGGACGCTTTTTCCGGGCCCTACACGGGCCCGATATGGATTTCTTAGCGTCCGTATCCTGGCTACGATTCGGTGATCTATTTGGAGAAACCGAAGGTTTTGTCTGTGCAATTATGGACGAAGTTATTTTGACGAATAACTACAGGAGATTTATTGTGAAGGATGGCACGGTTGACATTTGTCGGGCATATCACCGACCGGGAGAATCAATCCGTCACATTATATCTGGATGTTCTCGTCTTGCTAACGAAGAGTACTTGCATAAACACAACCTTGTGGCCAGGATTATCCATCAGCAACTTGCTCTGAAGTACAACCTCGTGGACCAAGTCGTGGAGAAGTACCATACTACAGGTATGTGCCCGATCCAGTTCTTGAAAATGGCAATGTCACATTGTACTGGGATCGATCCATCATCACTGACAGGACTATTGTAGCCAATAAGCCTGATGTAGTGGTGGTGGATCGATTGGAGAAGCGCGCAATGATTATTGACATAGCAGTTCCGCATGACGTGAACCTCGTGAAGGTCGCAAAAGACAAGCAAATAAAGTATCTTGACTTGGCCCGCGAGGTTGTCGACATGTGGGATGTGGACTCAGCGATCATTGTGCCGATAGTTGTTACAGCCAATGGCTTAATTGCCAAGAGCCTCGACCAACATCTAAGGAGGCTCTCGTTAGGCGGCTGGATCAAGGGCTTGATTCAGAAGGCAGTACTTCTGCACACGGCCCGCATTGTCAGGAGGTTCCTCTCTCTGGAGCCCTGACCGCCGGTAGCTTGGACCCTGTTCCCGATACCGATGGGCTACTATTTTTTATATTTTTAAATGTTTTTATTTTTTATTAATATTTAAAAATGTATTTTATAGGTAAATGTAATTAATAAATGGTGATAATAATAATAATATGTGGGGACATTTCACACACGGCCATTTGACCCCAAACTAGGGAGACCCTGTAGTATGGGTAGCGTTGCCATTTCTAAATATCAAAAAGCCGGACTAACCCGTCAAAAAAGCCGGACTTTTGGGTCCCAAAGCCGGACATCAAGAATATTGAAGTATTGAATAAAACCCATATTTAAAAGCCGGACGTTTGAATTCCCAAAGTCGGACGCTAAAAAAGGGATTTTTGTCAAAAAATAAGAAAACACATAGGTACCTAGGTACTTTATTTAGGTATAAGAAGCGTTTATTTGCGAGTCCGCAAATCTCGTCTCGCTCGCTCGTTCGCTACTGACTGAAGAACGATTATATAAAAAGCCTAACAAAACATGGACGGGCCGGATGCAGCTAAATTTGGCCGGACAAGAGGTCAAAAAGCCTAACACTGTCCGGCTTTATCCGGACGGATGGCAACACTAACTATGGGTGTCAGACAGCTGATATACATACACAAGTACATTTTTTTTTGTAAATACATACATATATAGATAAACAACACCCAGACACAAGGCAAACACAAGCGCTCATCACACAAATGTTTACCCTGGGCGGGAATCGAACCCGCAACACGCTGCACAGCAGTCGATCGCTCAGCCACTGCGCCAACTGCCAATTCTCATACACTTGTTGATTGACATGGTAGGTAATGAGAATTGTATTGAACCAGAATGAATAAGATGCTATGGTGTAATAAAATAATTAAAGGGGGTCTAGATTTATTTAACTAACTAACAAACTATGGGTGTGATTCTAAAGTTGAGAAGTTAGGGAGCTCAACATTAAACAAAAATAACTAAAAGGAATAAGGTTCGGGCGCCAGAGCTCACTAGGTAATTTAAAACAAAGGTAATCCGGGATAGCTAATAGGTAAAGGACAGGACTTCTAATCTAGGTCGGAGATTTCTGAAATTAAGCTGCAAATTCTTTAACAATAGCTCATTTATTTCCATCGCAGGCAGTGGTGAGCACAACACAATATTAGAAAGCCCCTTTCTTTTGAAGGGCAAGTTGTTTTATAACCATTAAATTCTATAACCAAAGTTTATAATTAAGTTGTCAGTATTGCACGTTTTTAAGTGGAAACTACGAGAAAGAATTTAAGTTAACATACCACAGGCTTCGAGAAAAACTTATTTAAATTAAACCTGATTGGAGACACGAGGTGAAGCGCATCAGCTCATCCATGATGAAGTTAAATTTTAAGATGAAAAAAATCCAAAATATAAGTAAGAACGCCTTTGGGGCGATCTTAACGAAAACAATGCACGCCAATCGCTCGTGCCATGAGCACAACCAAAACGCGATGGCGATATAGGTGGATTTCCCAAAATATTACTGTTGCACGGCTGCTGACATCACTACCAAGTGATTCCAGCCAGGGGTGGACCCTTGAAATATTCCAATCTAATGATTGGCACGGAATAGAATATTATTCGTGCATCATCTTGGTGACTTCGGTCGGAAAGTGAAAATTACATATCCCAAACCGGAAACGTCAAAATAATCTGACAGACGGGGAAATAAGGTCCAACTGTCAAACTGATGGTCTATGGTTTTATCGATCACTCTACTAAATCCTAGCCAATCTATCAAATATCTAAAGTGTGTGTACTGCATTACCGTGAAAACTTCCAAAAAATGACGAGAGAGGTCGACACTATGTAGCGAGTAGAAAATACTCGTTACATTACATCCCTCCCCGAAAAAATAAAAGAAAGGAACTTTCTTTTATTAGAAAGAAACAACGAAAAACGAAGTGAACAAAAAATTCAATAACAAAAAAAAACTATCGTAGTACAGTTAGGCGTCATGGCCACTGACTAAAACTTCGGTACTACAACCGATCAACAAAGCCAAACAACAAACAAATCCAGATTCAGTTAAACCCGAGGGCCGCTGACTAAAACTCTAACAAGACTAAACACTAAACAAATCTAAATTCAGTTAAGCACGGGAGCCGCTGATTAAATCTTGAACAAAACTACTAAACATTAAACACTAACTTTGAGTACAGTTAAGCGCTATGGCTACTGACTAACTTTACACTAATTTACTAAACTATCCTACACCTCTTAAGTTCAGTTAAGCACTATCGCCACTGACTAACTTCAGCCAACCTACTAAACTAAACCACACCACTTAAGTTCAGTTAAGCACTATCGCCACTGACTAACTCTACACATCTCTACCAACTAATCTGGAGTGCAGGTAGGCACTATCGCCGCTGACTATCCTCAACTAACCTACAGTTCAGCTTTGAGTACAGTTAAGCACCATAGCCTCTGTCTATCTCAGCAACAACCAATTAAAAATAACAATACCTAAACATAAATTCTAGATAGAGTTGAAAGACTCTACCTAAAAGTATAGATTCCGAACCACTAAAGTCAGACAGAGTTGAAGGGCTCTATCTAAAAATATTGATTCCCAACAAAAAGGTTAGATAGAGTTGAAGGGCTCTATCTAAAAAGGTTGGATAGAGTTGAAGGGCTCTATCCATAAGTATGGATTTCCAACAAAAAGGTTAGATAGAGTTGAAGGGCTCTATCTAAAAGGCTGGATAGAGTTGAAGGGCTCTATCCAAAAGTATTGTCACAGCAATAACCTGTAACAAACAAAAACCATATTGTGATCGGCGCTACACCACCGAACTTCCGAGCACAATAGTAAAAAGGTATGACGAAAGTCAAAATTCCCCAATGTGACTGGTACAACAATGACCAACACAAGGGCAAAAGGGCAAATGTAAGCTGTGATTGGCTCTACTCTACCAACCTTCCAAGCACAGACAAACAAACAAAATATATTGGATTTCCGAAGGGGAAAATCACAATACCTAAAGGCGAAAGCCAAGACGAAATCGAGGTCAAAAATTACACCAAGATCCAAAAACAAAGTACATTCTTTAACAAAAGTTTCAGAATGACCGCAAAAACAAGGTAGGACGCTCTATAACAAAAGTTACAGAATGACCTC
This sequence comes from Charanyca ferruginea, assembly GCA_947361185.1. Lineage (NCBI taxonomy): Eukaryota > Metazoa > Arthropoda > Insecta > Lepidoptera > Noctuidae > Charanyca > Charanyca ferruginea. Next base: position 11,779,506 of record OX376070.1, read on the forward strand.
AAAAGCAAAATCCGGTATGAACGCGTTACTAACTAAGTCAAATCCAAGTCTAGTATCGAAGAAATATCTAGACAAAAAACAACACTGTCAACAAACAGTAAAAAAAAATAGAATTAAAATCAATAACTATTTAAAACTATGAGAGAAATAGAATGATTCTAATCTACAAAAAAGAAAGATTACAAAAAACTTGAAATGAAATTTAAGTTTTAAAATCTTTTTAGGTAATAAAAAACCCAAAGTGTAAGGTTGTATAGGATCTTTCTCTTACAAAAAAAATGTAAACAAGTAAAGGATTACCTTTAAAAAAGAAAGAAAGAAAAGATATAAGATCCCACACAAGCTCAACAAACAAACAAAACAAACAAGATAAGATCCCTTGATGTGTAAAATGTATAGTGTAAAGAGTAGGTATTTCTAAATTAACCAAAATGACCTAAGTTTATTCTAGAAAGAATTGAATTGGAATCTAATAATTTGTAATGAGGTTGCCTAACATAATAATAACCTTCAGACCACTATTTCCTTTCATTCATCATTCTAACAGTAGTGGATCCTCACACAAAAATACTCAATACCAATACCAATACCAAACCTATGAATTCCCCAAAATTTTAAAATTTAATAATATCCTTTACATGATAACGACCCACGGAACCCTTATTTAAATCTTTCAAAACATAAACGTTATCAGAAACTTTTTCTGTTATTTCACACTTTAAAAACTTAGGTGCAAGCTTCGCCGAAAAATAAGCAGGTGCATGGGATTGAACAAAACTTCTTCTCCACACAACATCACCCACATCAAAAGAAATGACTTTCCGACCCTTATTATAATAAGCGGCATTTCGCTTATACCCCTTTAACAAATAAGCTTGAACTTTAACAAAAATATCACTAAGTGAATTAAGAGAAACTGCATAAGAGTTTCTATTTGAAACCTCTAGTTGAGATAAATTATCAACAGAGTTACTAAAATGGTGTAAGGAAGCATCTAAAACAAGTTCCCTACCAAACATAAGAAAATTAGGTGTAAATTCTGTAGCAAGATTTACACTATTATTTAAAGCTAATTGAACATTGGGCAAAAAACTTGACCAAGTCCTATGATCGTCTTTAACAAAACACGATATGCAAGTTTCGACTGTTTTATTATATCTCTCGACAGGATTATTTTGACGTTTCCGGTTTGGGATATGTAATTTTCACTTTCCGACCGAAGTCACCAAGATGATGCACGAATAATATTCTATTCCGTGCCAATCATTAGATTGGAATATTTCAAGGGTCCACCCCTGGCTGGAATCACTTGGTAGTGATGTCAGCAGCCGTGCAACAGTAATATTTTGGGAAATCGTGAGTATTTTGCTGGTTGAATTTTTCCTCGCCATATGCTGACCATACACTTGGGGTCGTGTGTCTTAACCCTCGTCGATTTTCCATTGTTTCAGCACCTATATCGCCATCGCGTTTTGGTTGTGCTCATGGCACGAGCGATTGGCGTGCATTGTTTTCGTTAAGATCGGTGAGTAATTTAAAATTCCCGATTTACCACATCGTCGCCATTTTGCTCGACGTGTGAATTCCACTAACAAAGGAAATCGTTTTGTTTTCAGCCCCAAAGGCGTTCTTACTTATATTTTGGATTTTCTTATCTTAAAATTTAACTTCATCATGGATGAGCTGATGCGCTTCACCTCGTGTCTCCAATCAGGTTTAATTTAAATAAGTTTTTCTCGAAGCCTGTGGTACGTTAACTTAAATTCTTTCTCGTAGTTTCCACTTAAAAACGTGCAATACTGACAACTTAATTACAATCTTTGGTTATAGAATTTAATGGTTATAAAACAACTTGCCCTTCAAAAGAAAGGGGCTTTCTAATATTGTGTTGTGCTCACCACTGCCTGCGATGGAAATAAATGAGCTATTATTAAAGAATTTGCAGCTTAATTTCAGAAATCTCCGACCTAGATTAGAAGTCCTGTCCTTTACCTATTAGCTATCCCGGATTACCTTTGTTTTAAATTACCTAGTGAGCTCTGGCGCCCGAATCTTATTCCTCTTAGTTATTTTTGTTTAATTTTGAGCTCCCTAACTTCTCAACTTTAGAATCACACCCATAGTTTGTTAGTTAGTTAAATAAATTTAGACCCCCTTTAATTCTTTTATTACAATTGGCGCCCGAACAGGGACCTGAAGCATGGTTTGTACGGTGAGTACAGTCAGTATTGCACACTAAATTCATTTATATTTTAACTAATGAGTCTATTGTTTACAATATTTAGTTTTCATATTGTATTTCATATTGTTTTTACATTGTAATTGATCTAGTTTATAAACTTTGAATAATTAGACTCATAAGTTGTAACTTAGTTTGGTATTGTATTTTGTAAACAATGTTTTAGTTTTACATTGGATAATTTGTTTATTTTCTTGTGTTTTTAACATGTTTTTTCCTTAGCAAAACCAACATTTGTTAAGTGTAGACCGTGTTATTGTTAAATCTCATACAGTGATATAATTCATATCTAAGTTAACTTTTTATGTTAATAATTAAATTTAAACATTAAGTACATTATTGTGCACCTAGTTTATTTAATTTTAAGCCGTTTTGTGAGTTATTATTGCACTTTTTAACGTTAAATAACTTAGCAATTTTTCATGGAAATTACATAACCTCAAACTTTAATTTTATTTTTCAAACTTTGATTTATTTTGAAATCCTTTAAGGTTTAGTCCTTGCTTTTCATTGCTATTTGCCTTGTTACTCGTTAGTCATGGAGGACAAGGGAGTTCAGTTTCCACCGCCTCAGGATTCGGTTGAGGTCGAAGCTTGTACTGCTGCTGATGCTAATGTTGTTGAGAAAGGTCACGAGATGGTTAATGCCACCGATGTTGGCAATCCTTTTGAATCTGGAATCGCACATTCGTCTTCGGATTTTACAGCTCGAGCTTTGCCTTCGTTCAATTCCTTGAATGCGCTTGTTAACGAAAACATTCGAAAAAACTTTCCTCCTCTTACTAAACTGCCTGATTTGAAAAAGAGCAAAATAATTTATGATGGTAGAACTTGTGTTCGCGATTTTATTACACAAGTTGAAGAATATTTTCTTTATAGAAATTACAACGAAAATTTGCTGGTTGGTTCTTTTACAGATTTGCTTGATGGTACTGCACTCAAATGGTTTAGATCTGTTCGAATTCGTATTTCTTCCTGGCATGAGCTTAAGCTTGCGCTTTTGAAACGCTTTGATACACCTAATTTTGATCACTTTTTAGAAAATGAGCTCCGCACAAGGAAACAGAAACAGTCTGAGTCGCTTCCTGATTTCATTACGGAAATTTATGACATGGCTAGTCGTCTTTCAGTACCTTTATTTGACTACACTTTAGTTAACGTGATACAACAAAATATGTTACCGATTTACACACCCTTTTTGTTTCGAAGACAAATAGATTCAATCGAACAATTTCTAGAACTTGCAAAAGATTTAGAAGTTGTTGTCAATAGAAAACCTTTTAAAGAATCCCTTAAACCTTCTGTTAAATCTAATGCCGTTTCTAATGATTTAGTTTGTTTAAAATGCAAAAAACCTGGACATTTATATAGAAATTGCAATGTCCTAATTTTGAAAAACCTTTCTTTTTGCATTGTGATGCCAGCTCTGTGGGCATAGGTAGCGTTTTGAGTCAAGAAGATGATAATGGAGATCAACATCCCATTGCTTTTTATTCTAGATCACTTAATAAATGTGAAAGAAATTATAGTACCACAGAACGCGAATTATTAGCTATTTTAGATTCCATAGAACATTTTAGACCTTATATTGAGGGAATGAAGTTTACTGTTATTACTGACCACGCTTGTTTGAAATGGCTCCTAGGTCTCAATAATCCTAGTGGACGCTTAGCTCGTTGGGCTGCTAGAATTTCTCAATTTACTTTTGATATTATTCATAAAAAAGGTTCATTACATTTAGTTCCAGATGCTTTATCTCGTATAGAAGTCACAGCTATAACCACTCAGGATAATTTAGTCTCCCCTGATGAGGAAATTATTGATCCCTGGTATAGAAAAATATTTATTCAATGTCAGAAATCTCCTAGAAAGTATAAGAATTTTAGAGTCGAAAATAACACTTTGTATAAATATTGTAAAAATAAATTTAACCCTCACAGTCTTTTAGACTGGAAGATAGTTATTCCTAAAGAGAATATCTTAGATACTATTAGGTCAAATCATGATGATGTAAATTCAGGTCATTTAGGTATTCATAAAACTTTAAAGAAATTAAAACAACATTATTTTTGGAAAGGTATGTTTGGTGATGTTCACCAATACATTTTGTCTACTGTGTCTGTCAATGTTTTTCCGTTTGTGTAAGCGCAAGTGTACGATCCACCTGTTGAAACTTCTCCGCCCACTTCGAATGTCTTCTCAAGAAACGATGCTTTACTGGATATCTTTACGCCCCAATAGGGTATTTTACTCTATACGAGAGAAAATCTGTAAAATATGTTATTGAGACAGTTTAGGCATAAAGCAGTCGGAAAATGTAAGTTTTAGTTCATAAAATAACAAAACAAATTTTTAAATTAAATTCAATTCAAAGTTTTCAGGTTTTTTTTTTTAATCTGTTATAAAACACCGTGAAATAGTAGCGGCCATGTTATTACGCCGTACGGCTGTGTAAACAAAAAATTGACAACTGTCAGTCAACCGATTGGCGTAATATAGGCTTTGTACTTTTATTATTTTCGTAACCAACGTATTTTTTTCATTATTACACCTAGTACAAAATATCCTTTTAATTATTTTTAAATGATATACAATAATCACATTTATTATGAGCTCATTTGATACAAAACGAACTGACGTCATTTACGCTGAGCAATATGGCGTCCAGTAAGAGGCGTTTTCGTCAAAATACGCGCGAAATTTTAAAATTTAGATGTATTTTTATGGCACTTATCGATTGAATAACAATTTTGTGTTTTTTTTGGTATCATATTAGCACTACAGAATTTCATTGAGACACTTTTTAAAAATGGGTGTAATACCCTATTGTAACCTTCGACCGATGAATAAGTATCCATTGTAGACACGGTGTGTGTTAATTTGCAGGCGGTGTTATGACAAGCCACGGAAGATAACAATCGAGGATCATAAGTATGAAACGAACAATTGTACGGGGCATATAAGTAAACTTCGCAAGAAGTTTCACGAGAAGCTCGTATCGGCACGCCAGAGAATTGGTGATTTTTATGTTTCCTTCAAAATCGCATGTTGTTTGGCAGCTATGTCCATGATGTTGAGTTCTGTTCCGGCGCTTATTGGAGCAGCAGCAGTAAGTGTTCTCTGTACTCGGTGTAACTTTCCTTGGTTGCATCGTTCAGGTGGGAGCCACGCGATAGAACTCAAAAACAAGCAATAGATAACAAATAATGTTTTAATCATGTCGTAATACAAATACCGCGCACCGTCACGATCCTGTGTTGCTCTCTGTCGGGGCGCACAGTACCTACAGACAACTATTTGTGGTTCATTAGATATACACTCGGCGTCACAAAAATCGCACCTTTTCGAAAATAAGTTTAAAACATGTCCCGCCAGTAACGAATACACTAAACCCAATTAATATTGGTATCAATAAGTATGTTTAACGACCTTTAAATTAACAACAGTTAGAATTCCTAAACACAACAGATCTCATTAGCACGTAACGTTAAAAAAAATGTTGTCAAAATACGCATTACAACGGCCACTAATTGCACCTCCCTACAAGGGTATAAAACGGGCGACCCGGGTTAAATGTGGGTCATTCGCTATTCAACCTTTGAAGTGAACACACGTGAACAGCTACAGCAAGAAAAATACCCCAGAAGATGGATACCACTGCAGATGAAGCCGCTCAAGTCATTGCACTACTGCAATCAGGGATGCGGCAATGTGATGTTGCTCGGCAACTGAACTTGAGTCGTTTTGCCGTTCGACGAGTGTTCCAACGTTTCCAAGAGACTGGTGGCTATATCCGAAGACGTGGATCTGGAAGACAACGGTGCACATCCGAAAGAGACGATCGCTTCATTGTTTCGACGTCTTTACGTAATCGGTTCTCCAATGCTGTTGAGCTGCAACAACAAACTGCGATCAGCTCGCAGAACTTCTGTAAGCGTCTCCACGATTAGAAGAAGAATGCGGGAGAAGAAAATTGCAGCTCATAGGGCTGCTACAGGGCCCAAATTGACTGCACAGCATAGGAGAGACCGGTTGCAATTTGCCCGTGACCATGTGGATTGGACAATAGACCAATGGAGGGCTGTGCTCTTCTCGGATGAGACGAGGGTGTGTCTTTTCTGCAACGACAGGCGTCGAAGAGTGTATAGGAGGCAAGGGGAACGATTCGCACAAGCCTGTATTCAAGAGACAGTGGAATACGGGGGTGGCTCGTGCATGTTCTGGGGCGGCATGTCAATCGACGGTAAAACGAACCTTGTGTGTGTTTCTCGGACTGGAAGTGCTCGCGGGCAAGGGTCGCTGACTGCTGCTCGGTACATAACAGAGATCTTAGAGGAGCAGGTTGTCCCTTATGCGGGTTTTGTTGGCAGTGGGTTCACGTTAATGCACGATAACGCCCGTTGTCACACCGCTTTAATTGTAAGAGACTACCTGCAAGAAGTTGGCATCCCTGTTATGCGCTGGCCGGCGCGAAGTCCAGACCTGAACCCTATTGAGCACCTTTGGGATGAACTGAAACGGCGAGTACGGGCACGAAATCCTGCCCCTACCACTCTCCAAGACCTTCAAGATGCCGTCGTTGCAGAATGGGACAACATTCCACAAGAGATTGTTGTCACATTAATAAGGTCCATGAGAGAACGCATGGAAGCAGTCATCAGGGCTAGGGGGGGTAACACTAGGTTTTAAGTTAGTTTTAAGGACTTTGTTGTAATTTTTGCTGATAAAATAAAATTTAACTTTTTAATCATTTGCATTAGCTTGCTTTTTTTTATTCCCTGGTAAACAAAAAACCAAATCCATTGATTTATTCTGAAATTTAAATAAATTGCCTTTCCAATTATACCTTATAGTCATATGTATACCATTGATTAATAGGGTTAAAATGACTTTGAAGGGAATTCTTAAAGAGGTGCGATTTTTGTGACGCCGAGTGTAGAATAGATTGAATCCGCCGCAGTCTGCTGAGTCAACTCAATGTTATCAGTATTATTTGGACATAAACTCTCATTAAACTGACCTTATTACCCGACTGCAAGGAAAGGGTTAATTAAGATTTAATTATGGTACCACATTCGAGCCATCAATATTAGTACAGAATTAGACAATGGAATGAAACCAAGACGCTTGGCTCTACATAATCATTAACAAAACACGAAATACTTAAAGACACACGATATCATAATTACTCTTTTTACGCGCTAATCTTCGAAATTACTGGTCTGTTGACAACTGATGCGCTAATACAAATTTTCTTCATGTTAGTTCGATTATGCACAACTTTAGTTGTATTGATGATTCTAAATTCATCCACTTTTCGAATTAAGTAACGATTTAGAATATTTAAATAATCATTTTAAATCTAGGGTTAGCTCGTATTGGTAGAACCACAGATAATATAATACTACAGAACTAAGTTCAACCAACGCTTTTTTGTTTCCGTTTTCGACTTGTGCAATTGAAGCGATTGTTCATTGGGTAGAAAATAGACATTGACAATCTTGAATGATCCCTTCGGGAACCCCTTATCTCCACACTTTGTATAGTTTTGAAATCATGAAAGAGCACCTCATGTAAATGTGCTAGATATTTCCGCCTACCCCTGGGACAGTCTATTATCATCTGCCTAGAATTAACCAACTATATTGGGGTTGGCTTCCAGTCTTACCGGATGCAGCTGCTGAATACCAGTTTTTTTACATGGAGACTGCCTATCGGACCTCCACAACCCAGTTACTGGGTAACACGATACCCCTTGGTAAGACTGGTTGTCAGACTTTCTGGCTTTTGAGTACTCATAACGACTGCCAAAGATCTGCAAATGACAGCCGGGACTAACGGCTTTACGTGCTTTCCGAGGTACGGAGGGAACTCGGTATGAAAGGGATGGTCACCCATCTACAGACCGACCGCGGCTAGCGTAGCTTAACCTTTGACTGATAGATCTGTACGGCTTTAAATTAGCCAGGAGCTCCTCCCTGTGACAGTCTATACTATGTTAACCTTATTCTTTTGTAATAAAGTTGAAAATCTATCAAAGAAATTTGACGCAATGTAGCTTGATGCGCTGGCCTCTGTACTTTCTAAGTATATCTTGGGCATCACTGACATCTGTGACAGTAAACTGGTTAAAGTTCCGTCACAAGGGAGAGCTATCACTTAGTAGGTAATGGGAGTGTGGTCAACTAAAACAGAACATTTGAGAAAACTTGGAAAGTTTATTGACAAACCAAAATAGCATTTTCGGTAATTGAGTTCCATACTTGCATAATTTATCAAAACTTTTACAAATTACATGATCAATTTTATCAATCACATTTTAAAGTTAAATTGGTATTTAACATTAGTTTCATAATAGAACCTTAAGACGCTGACAACAGCTTAAGCGCGGGCAACGTCGGACTGCATTGAAAATAGAAAGAGAAGCGCGATAACACAAAGCTTGCAATCATTGGCGTATCTAGAGTTATTTTTCAGGGGGGGCCTGGCCCCTGAGATGCCATGGCCGATGCGATGAAGCAGAGTCGACACCCAATGTTGTGTCAGCGAGTAGGTGCGATTCGAACCTAAATTTGTAATATTCTATTGATTTTAAAAGAGTGTTCATGGAGTTTCTTGCTCGTTCTTCTCCATAGAAACCTACTGTTTGGAACGAGCAACTAGCTGCAACTTTTTGACTGACTGACTCCTTGACAATTCAAAAGTGCCTGTAAATGGTTTATTTGAAATAAATGATTTGAGTTTGAGTTTGAGTTCGATTAGTATCATAATTCATAAATAACTTTACATTAATCAAAAACTTTTTTGTAGTGACAAAGTTCATAATAAGTGTTAAGTTATTTTGAATTACCTATGTTACGTAACGTTATGTTTGTTCTCCTGTAAACTGACGTTTTGAACTTAGTGCTTTTTTATATTCTAAAAAGTTTGCGTTTGACCGCAACTCTCCTAATCTTAAGTGATAATTTGGTCTAAGGTGTGGAACACGCTTGCTTAGGATAAACCGGTCCGGTTCACTCGTGTTTTGAAGATACCCAGATTATACTTATCAGATAATCAGAGAACAGAGAGGCGGGCAGTAAGTTCCATAGTCTGGCAGTTCGCACAATAAATGTGGTATCAAAGCGCTTGGTACGAGACCGTCGAACTTCAACCATATAGCGGTTACGGTTCGTCGTATCTCTGCTCGTCCGATGATAGAATAGGGATGTGGGAATTAAATTGTGCAATTCCAAAGCTCACTCTCCAAAATGTACCCGACAAAAGACCGCGGCTATAGGCTAGTAACAGTGCGGCGATGTTCAAGGCTCTGGAGCCTAGCCCTAACCTGAGAGTCGTCAATGAGCTTCTTGGCGCGTCTATAATAACTTCAACGCTTCCAGTTGGTATTTAGCTAATCCATCACAAAGGTGCGTACAGTACTTACTCCATGCACGATCGAACTTGTGATTAGTATAAGTTGAGCAGCTGTTCCGACGTAAAGTACTTTCGCACCTTTGCGAGGACTCCCAGCTATTTGGCAGCTAATTGGGCCTTAGATTCAATGAATGACCCAAAGCTAAGATTTGGCGTCAGAGTGACGCCTAGAAGCTCAAGATGGGTCAGTGATCGGGACGGATACATGTCGGAAAGAAGGTGCCAGATGGAAAGGCCCTTCTTGGCAGGGAAAAGACACGCCTGGGTCTTAGCGTCATTAAACTTGACCAGATTAGCATCGCCCCAATCGAAGACTGCCTTGAGGGGCAAGTTCAAGCGTTCGACCATGGAAAGACTGGATTTCGGCGGCATTGGCAGTATTGGCACGTACGCTGGAATTGAATGTGTAGGGTCATTTGTTCAACAATGAAACACTAAAAATTCAAAGTCTCATACACCTTTTGATTTTACAGATAGATGTCTAATTTTTTACAGGTACCTATATAGGCAATTTTATTGGGTATCGGATGTCATTTATGGTTTACTGCGGGCGAACATTCGCTACGCCGATCGCCAGTGCGGCTGGCCACACAACTGGTGTGTTGGCCGCACAGCCGAAACGCTTTTTCGTAAACGAGACGAGAGTGCGGCCGCACACGCTTGGCGTGTGCGGCCGTACTTTACGCCAGTGCGGGTTTACGCGCTTGGCGTGTTTTACTACGCGTGTGCGGATAACACATACGGTTGTGTTTCATAATTTTGCGTCGACTGTGCGGGCGCTCACATACGGTTGTGTTTTTCGATTTTGCGTCGACTGTGTGGATATTTTTTAGAAATATTCACACGATTTATATTAAATATAAATAAATAAATAATTACTTATACATTATAGATCAGTTATTTTTCTCTCAAGACTTAAAAATGTAAATAGTATTGCCCCCCGATTATGTAGGCAAGTATGAAAACTAAGGGTTCTAAACCAAAATTATAAATTTATCTAGGTTTGTTACCTAGTATTTATACATATTTCAAACACGTCAACATTGGGACTTAATAACGAAAATAGCAACGAAAAAAACACACCACATGCGTTTTCCCGCAGTCTTAGACGGAAACACGCTCTGCGTGTGACCCGCACTGGCGTAAAATTCGGCCGCCACACAACCGTATGTGTTTTGCCGCACTAGCGTACCTTCGGCCGCCACACAACCGTATGTGTTTTGCCGCACTGGCGTTTAGCAAAATACTAAAACACATACGGTTGTGTGTGCGCCGCACTCACGTATTTTTGTTGAAACACAAACGTATGTGTTTTGCCGCAGTCAACGTGTTGTGTAATCAATCAGCAAAAAAATAAAAACTAAAAAATTGGAAATGTTTCATTGTGTCCACAGTGGTGTACACATTGAAACACCACAAATTCAACAATGAAACATAATAATTATTAGTGTTTGTCTCATATTTTATGAAATTTATGGAGTAGGTGAATGATAAAAAATGCTCGAGTTCAATCAAAAAAGGTTATATTAGTAATTTCACTTTAATCAGTCTCTTCATCATTCCAGCCAAAAGACGTCCACTGCTAGACACAGGCCTCCCCCAAGAAATAGGGGGGTTTTGCCAAAATCGCCACGCTTGGCAGGCGGGTTGGCGATCGCAGTATGGTTGCTATAAAGGCACAGAGAACGCTGCTCCCCATTTTCTAGCGAGTCCCTTAGTCGCCTCTTACGACACCCACGGGAAGATATGGGATGGTGCTATTCTTAACGTCCGACACCATACGGACAATGACATGACGGATGACACCATACAGACTCTTCTGGTTACCTTTAATTGGTAATAACGAATTACGATAACGTCTTACTATTTCTAATAATTGTGTCCATGAAATGTTTCATTGTGTCCATTGTGCAACTGTTTCATTGTTGACTACATAGGGTTTATTTTACTAACCTCAAAAAAAGAAAACTAAATTTTAGCACTTTTAACATTATGATCTGTTCCACTTAATCTACGAAATATGATTAATGCTAGGTAATCATGAAAAATATGAATTTTTCAACCATAATTTAATGAAAAATCTTTAAAGAATGCTGAAAATACTTAACTATATTTTTGTCATAAAACTTAAAAATGCTCCACAGACACGTCTTTTCCCACGTGGCGCCGACGCAAACTGGGATAGGGCGGGGGTTTCTCGAGAGTGTCCTTACGCGATGTAATGCACGATCAGGCCATGTAGCGTTTTAGAAATATCGCAGTGTTTTATTGTGTACCACTGTTTCATTGTTGAACATCTGACCCTAACTCTCTACAACCGTGCTGTCATCTGCGTACCCAAAAGTACCGGGGTTCAGCATATCATTGATATGCAGCAAAAAACGGGTAGAAGAGAGTACCGAGCCCTGAGGGACCTCAGCATTTATAGCCATTCGATCAGACGAGCAGCCATCGATGACTACTCGAATTGAACGATCTCCCATCGATGACTACTCGAATTGAACGATCTCTCAGGAAATCCGATATTCATGTATAGAAACTAGATGGCAAGCCATTTGATGGAAGCTTGCTAATTAGGTCATCATGCCAAATATGTTCCGGGAGACGGCAAGTGCTTCCCCATATTTCTCGATGGCGTCATTCCAGGTGTGAGTGGCGTACACGAGAAGATCCCTAGTGGACCGATTTCGGCGAAAGCCGTATTGACGATAACTGAGGAGATCATTAGCTTCAAGTTACGCCGGGTGCCTGTTATTGAGGACACATTCCATTGTCTTGCAGATAATGTGCGTGACCGAGATGGGCCTATAGTGGGTAGGATCAGCATGACTACCTTTTTTGGGCACGGGCTACACGTTGGCGAGTTTCCATGACTTCGGAACTAATCTAGTCTCGAGAGAGAACCGAAAGAGGCGTGTCAGTACAGGAGACAATTCAGGTGCACAGGGCCTCAAGTCTGCTATTACAATAGTGTCAGAATGGTCTTTATTTGATTTAATAATTGTTGATTTTGACAAGTTTGGTAATCTACTTATATAATGGCGTCATTATGAAAATCAATGATAGACCATTCTGACACTATTGTAATAGCAGACTTGAGGCCCAGATCCTCAGAACTATAGCTCGAATACCATCTGGTCCATCGTAATGCAAATCCGCAGTCTGAAGCACTAGACCAACACGCCAACTGGCCTTGTACACATCAAGGTTCGCGTTATGCTTTTCGAACCTCCTTTTAGCGAAAGCGAGGATCAGACATTGAGGTCGTGCTGCCAGCTAAAGTCGGAGAAGTTGCGTCTCCTGCATCAAGATGCGAAGATTTTGCAAATAGAGAAGCAAATAGGTTTGCTTTTTCTCCTGCAGTGTGAGCCAGAGAACATCCTCCATTGCTGAAACCTGATGTTTCAGCAATGGAGGCAGTGAGGAACGACAAAAGTTTGACTCGGCCGATTTATCTAGGGACCAAAAAGCTTTACTACACGCAGGTTAGGAGGCAAGTTTGTTTATGAAAAAGGGGTTAAAATACCTAACAATACTTTCTTACCAGGTAAATAAAGTAATAGCGTAACAAATGTAAACAGATAACAATTATTGTCGAATAGTAGATTATGTAATATTATGTAAGTATGTAGATTTCTCGGCCATTAATAGTTTTTGTGTGAAGTTTCTTAGGTGTCCATCAGAATTTCGAATCGTTAACCCAACATGCTGGGGTGGGCACAAGACCATTCTGGGGTGGGCACGGCCCACTCGGCCCCCCCTCTATATACGCCTATGCTTGCAATTCATTGTAAAATATGAAACAATAATCAATTTATTTAAAAAAACAAACTCATGATACATTATTGTTATATAATACAAATATTTTTTTTACTTATATATCTTAGGAGTGATCAGGCCCCTTATTCACAATCATTCGATTCGATTCCGTACCGAATCGAAAGTCAAAAGATATCGATGATGTCCTTCAAACGCAATTCACAAATCCGAAACCGAATAATTTTGACAGTTCAAATTCGATACAAAGACTGAAGTCGGAAATGAGTTTGTCGAATACGGTTCCTTACTGACACGGAAACGTATAGAATGGTTGTGAATAAGGGGCCTGAATATTAATGTTGGAAGGTACTGTTATGATATTACACGATTTTTTGTATCGAGATTTTTAAACGTATTTTGGAACAGCAGTGTTCTTAAAAATATGTTGAAGATTAAAATTATTTTTTTATAGCGACCACAAATTCAAAATTGTTTGAAATAACTCTCATTAACGAGGTTTTGACTCTTGTCAGCGTCTTAAAATAGACACGCGATAGTTTGGTTTGTAAGACATATTAAAACTAGACTTCGACACCTGAGATGGCCTTTATGCTTGCGATTAATCTTTTGTTACCATCCTTGTAGTCGACTGGTTGTACATTCATCACTGTCGTTTTTAGGCGAGCCTCATCCTGCAAAATATTTTTAGTTGTCACAGGTTCGTACTTTCAAAGAACGTTCGCATACTTATTTTATATACATTTTTGCCATTAATAATTAATTATTGCAGAGATGAAATAGGCGACTACATTTTGAACGTTTTTATTTACGGAAATTGGATCATCTTAGCGGTCCTAGCATTCTTTTTGTTTTGTTTTTTTTTATAGGCATGTCCCACACTATGAATTTCTCCTGTATCGTGGCTGCGTTCACAAACATGTAAATTCACATTTACAAACAGCCCTAAACATTATAGTTCGATGGAGAAAGGGCGCCAGTTAGGTAAGTGATTACACCACTCCCTTTTCCAAGTCTTCCAAACTGCTTACTTTAGTGTTAAAATGTCTACGGCAACTATGTTTTGTAAGAAAAGCACTAACAAAAATATTTATAATTATTACAGTATACTTACGTTGTAAGTCTCCATTTTAGTGCGAAACTTGAACACGAAAGTCTTAAACTTGACTTCTTCGAATATTTGTGTATAAGCAGTCTTGTCGTGCTCGAACAAGCGGCCTATTTCCGCGACGTTTGTGCCAAGCATCGCCTCCGCGGCTTCGTTAAATGCCGTAATGCGCTGATCACCAGTCGCATCTGATACGTTTGCCTGCAATAAACATAATTCAATTAACAACTGGTACCATTCAAGTTAACCTTTTCACCGCCACGGACTTCAATAGAAGTTCCGGATTTTCGTGCCACCAGCGCCACGACTTCATTAGAAGCTCTTCATTTTTTCAGTCTTAAAAAATCAATTTACTTTATTTATAGACTTTGTTTTTTGTTATTATTTAATAAAGCACTGTCTAAAGCCCCGTGTTTGTATTTTTAAACACAAAAGAATCCCTGATTTGTCTTAAAATCAGCAAAAACAAAAACTCCAAAAATAAAGTATGTGCCCTGCACGCCAAGGACTTCATATCAAGTCGGCCAGTGATGTGACTCGAAATTTATCACCGTTTCATTTCGCCTGTAGAAATTTTTATAAATACTAATATCGAAAACAATTTAAGGTCTGTAAAACATGAATTTAGTTAACGACTTTATAACATAAAGAAAATTGACCAATTTCTACCTTCAGATTGGTGCTGATCCGAAATGAAATAGTTGTTATTTTTGTTTACCAATCCTTGTTGTCAGTGCCCCGAGCGCCACGAACTTCTATAGAAGTTGTCCTGTGTCGTCATATGCGTATGGGTGTCAAGGTCATTTTAATATAGTGCAGCACTAAACGGATGAGGGCGCACGCATCTTTCTTTCCTCGCATTGCTTGTGACAACAATAATATTGACCAAATAAATAAACAAATGCAAAATGAATAAAGAATTAGACTCTGATGAGCTTTTAAAACTTTGCAAGGTATGGAATCTGATTCGGAATAACAAAAAATAAGGTCATTCTTTTTTGCGGGCATAGTTTTGCTGTGTTATATAAGTTATATATTCGTTCGTTCGTTCGTTCATTCGTTTCGTTTACAAGTAAAATAACTAGGTACTGTATAAAATAACTCTTTTTGTTTATAAACAGCTGAGCTTTGAATGTTTAACTTTTTTATGGATCACTTTTGGACAACTCACCACTGCTTTTTAAATAGTTAAATACCTACATAATTACCTACTTTCCATTTCCAGAAAACACGTAGAAAACACTAACACACAAAATTCCCTTTAGATACGGTAATAAACGTTGGCTGAAGTATTTAGGTAAAAAAACACAAAGATAGAAGTGAAAGAAATAAAGATCATAGGCGACATCCCTAATCAGAATTGAATTTACCGTGCCGCCAAGAGCTTGATATGAAGTCAACGGATGACGCCATGAAACAAATAGAGATGTACCATATTTCTTATAGCTTTAATTGAATCATTAATTTATTTCTTTGATACTTACAATTTATACTGTTATTTTTTACTAACAATACTGTGAAATAATGCAAGTATAGAAATATTGAATATGTTTTTATTTATATTCGTAAATTTATGAATAAAATTATACCTAACGCGTAAAAATTTAATTTATCGATAGGACGATACCCTCACCATTACTTTTTACTATATATGTCGTTATACATGTATAGCTTGGCGCTGGACGAGGCATCGCGTTTTGTGACCGTGGCGGTGAAAAGGTTAACCATACCATACTACTATGTAATCCTTAACGAATTATATACTTCTGTCAGATTCTATGTTGCTTTATGATATTTTATGTTTTTTCTGTTGTTTATGTTTAGTACTTAAATTATATTATTATTAATCAATAACTTATATGTCTGGTGTAAGCTGTTAATATTAGTTGGTTGTTTTATAAAAAAAAAACCACTTTACAGGGTTGTCTACGATCACTAAACATGTTAAATCATTTTATAACCAAATTCGGTTATGAGACTCTATCATACCTGACTTGTGTTACATAACTCAACACAACTCTCCAAGTTGAAAAAGCTTGTAAACATCATATTTTCATCATCACATCATTTTACGAGCTTTTCTAACTTGGAGTTATGTTGATGATTTTAATTATTATACTTCTGTAAATGCATATTAGTTACTCCCGCGAATAAACAAAAACTAGCTATGTAATCTCTTGGTTACGATTCATAGCAAACAAATACGTATGTATGTATTATGCACAACCGAGAAATTTACTATATGCAGCCCACGTAAATTTACTCTGACATTATCATACTTTCATAAAGAAAAATTATTAACACTCACCCCCAATAGTAGCCTATATTTATAATTAGGATATTCTCTGTTACACTTTTCGCATCTGAAAAGTCCGTTTTCTTGATCGACGAGTTTCTTGTTGCACTGTTCTTGTGGGCAGGCCTTATACACTGCGTTATCTGCGAAGGTAAAGGTTAGGACTCCAAGAAGGCTGTAGTAATCTCCTTTTTCACCGGAGCCAAGTTGACGGGCCTCCGCATCAGAGAATGTGATCCATTCGTTACTGCCGCCTGTGTAGCCTCCAGCTCTGAAAGTTTAGAAGAGAAAATAGTTTCGCTTTCTCAGCAATATCGGATATTACTTACTAATTATTCCCCTCAAGTACACACTCTCTTTAGGGTATAAGGATTGTAATTTAACCCAGCTAGAATACAGCAATTATAAATATCTAAATAAAAATTGCTGTATTCTAGCAGGATTCATGTATGAAACTTATCTACCTGTAACATCTTGTGAACAACATGACAATGCAATAAATTATGATTAATGACGCTACTGGGCTTGAGATATTTAAAGGTAATTTAGATGGTTAGTGAATAGACAGCATTAGGTATCAAACAAAAATTGAGAGTGGGAAGGATTAAATTCAATTTGTTTGTAAGAAAGCCAAACTGGCCGAATCTAACTAACATTGATTTAATGCGAAGGCACAAAAAACGAAGCAGTTTGGTTTCTTAGTCAGTTTTCAGAAGTGACATATCTTGATTACCATAATATATACTAATACATAATATATACTTTAAAATATTTACCTGGCAGAAATATTAACGATTTCCATATCAGCGCCGCCGTTGTCGTACCAGCCCCTTAGTTTGTGTGCCTCGGGCAGGTCTGGGTTCAGTCGGATCATGGAGCTCGCCAAACAAGACAGCGACTTGCTACCATTGAACTCGGACAAACGGGCACCCTGTATTATTTTGATCATTAGTGGTTGTTGAAAATCATGAGTGAGTGTTTTATTCACACTGACATAAGGTTTGACTTATAATACTGTACAGTCAGTGAAAAAAGTAGTTTAAGTCAACAGATTTTACAAATCTTCATTATTGAGTAGAAGAAACACAGAATGAATGTAAAATAAAAAAAAATACTCCTAGGTATTACCAATGCAGTGCATTGTATGATTCGTGTCTATTGCGATGATATGTAAAAATATTTTAATTTAAGCGGATTAAAAAGTAGCCTATGTCCTTCCCCTGGATTCAAGCTATTTCCATACCAAATTTCATCAAAATCGGTATAGCCATTTTATCGTGAAAGCGTAACAGACAGAATTACTTTCGCATTTATATTATTAGGTATGGTATTTATATTATAAGTAAAAATAAGTAATAGGTAAAATTAAGTATTAAAGTAGGTACTGATTATTATATGAAAAAACTACACAAACTTTTTTATTGAGTACATCCTATTGGCCTGAATGGGTAAAAAGTTAGGGAAGTTCTATTCTAAAAAATATATTTTTGAAATGCATGAGGTGATGCAGAAGACTCATTTTTATCATAGTGACGGCGATAGGCGTAGGCGCGACGGGTAATAAGAAGCCTGGAAGTTTGACAACCAGTCTTACTTTGAGGCCTTGTGTTACCCAGTATTCCTAGTAACTGCATTGTGGAGGTCAGATAGGCCCTCACACTGCATGAAAATATTAGCAATCAGCCACATCTGTTTGACTGGACGCTGAGAAACTGCCTCCAAAACAGTTGGGAAAAAGGTTATGTAGATGATGATATTGATAAGCAGAATACTTACTTTAACAGCAATGACAGGATTTGTGTTGTTATCAAAGTTTTCAGCTTCCTTTCCCCACAATGTTAAGACTACCTGTAAGTTTAATAACATTTTTTGCCTTTTATAACTGCAACATTACTAAGTTCTAACCTGTGTACATATTATTACACTGCTGCTTGTTGTCCCTAAATATATAATTTATAATTTTTCAGGGCTGTATCGTTTGAAGGGTAATAGGACACATAACCGTCACTTTTCATGCTGGGTTATTACAAATTAGTTGTTATTAGATGACAATTGACATATCGTCGTTGAGCTTGCAATTCCGTGTAAGTAATATTTTTAAATACCGCGAAAGTACACTTTCTCTGATTTAACATAAGGTTGAAATTTGCGGTATTTAAAAATGTTAGTTTCGTGGAATTGCAGTCCCAACGACGATATGTTTTAAACTAGTCTACCTAGGTATTGTTATTTTCAGTAAATTCATTTCTCAGTTTTTGTCTATAGTATGTACTATTAACATAATTATCAACAAGGTAACAAAACTCAATTAATTAAGACAGTAATAAGTTTTACTTACCGCACCACCAGAATTGTCAACAAGGGTAAGTTCTCTCTTTTTCAGCAACTTTCCCGTGCTTCTAGCAGTCAGTTCTTGAACGTCGGCGGCCGACTTGCAAACACCTACCACATCTGGAAATGAAAGACGTCTTAAAAGTTTATGATTATTTTATTTTTTAAATATCATAAAAAGTATGCACATCTCTGGCAAATAATAAGAAAATACAATGAAAAATGGACACAATTTCGTGCCTCCTACATAATACTGTTTGACTTACCCAGTAAAGTATCCACATTTTTTGCAGCAATCTCATTTATAGGCACAAACTCGAACTTAATACTGGGTACACTGGAAGAGTCTTCCATACACTCAGCAACCACTGTGTTGGCTGTGAATGTCATCTCATAGTCATTCTTCATGCTTGTGTATTGCTTATTAGCTGTTTTTAGTTGACAGCGACTTATGTAGTACACTTTGTCCACCTACAAATAATTATTAAAATATACAGTTCATCAAAAAAGTTCTTGCGAAGGTAGTAAGTAAAGAACATTATAAATTACTAGCTTTTGCCCGCGACTTCGTCCGCGTGAATGTCGGTTATCGTGAATGCAGATGAAGTTGCGGATTTAAAGTAGCCTATGTCCTTCCCCAGGGTCAAAGCTATTTTCATACCAAATTACATCAAAATCGGTTCAGCCGTTTCATCGTGAAAGCGTAACAGACAGTTACTTTCGCATTTAAAGCAATGTGTCTCACCTGTATCATATCATAAAACTTATCACATTCGTTTTTAAAGGCCGTAGCTCTGATTTCTCCGCTGTCATCGCACAGGTCCATGCTGAAGAGTTTACCTTCTCCTCGGGCATTGTTCCAAGTGCGTATATCCGACTTGGACATCACACGCGCTTTGATTACCCACCTAGACAAATCAAAACCATGATATGGGGGTCACAAGAGGTCAACGCTAACTTTGTGCAATTGGAAAAACATTGCTGAAAATTAAACTTACTTATTCTGATACGGACTTAGGCTAGCAATAGGATGAGTCATTTGTGAAGAAAGTATGCTGGAATCAAGGTTTGCTGACGAAGTAGGTGCTAACGACATGGGTGCAGGAGCAGGGCTGGGACGAGGCGTAGGTGCCGCTGCGGCCGGCGCAGGGGCCGTCGACGCTCCCGCCGACTCCTCAGTCCATGTCTGAGGGTTGCCCAACTTCTTACCCACCTCGCTGCCAGGAGATACTATTGTGATATCCAGGATGATCATAACACGCCTGGGGGACACAAAATTATTTTTAAGTTATCAATTTGAAGTGAAATGTACATTATATTATATGTTACATATTATTATTATTAACTTATCGTTTTCTCAAATTATAGTGAACAGAATAAACAGACTGCTAAGGGTCGGCTAAAAATGATTTCACATAACACTAATCAACATGTCTATTAAAAAAGCTTTTTACAAAAAAGACAACCGCCTTCAAAAACTAAAAAGTGAAAAATAACATTAGCACAGAGCACACATTGACTTTAGTTTCGGAATTCGGTGGCGTCTATGTTTTTTGGGTATTTGTTGATTTTTCAAAAAGTGCTGAATCAATTTCGATAAAATTTATATAGGACCACCCCTGAAGCATAATCTATCCATAAAAAAAAATAATTTTCAAAATCGGTTGACGTTTGCCGGAGAAATCGTGTAACAAATCGCGCACATACTTAATGCAAATATAAGACTTACACGGTTATGTCGATGTCATTGTCAGAACTGGACCAAATTAAAATGGGACCACACGGGAAGCACTAGCTTTCAAATAATAAAAGAATCATCAAAATCGGTTCACCCAGTCCAAAGAAATCAGGCAAAAAACATTAAAAAAAAATTGATAACCTCCTTTTATGAAGTCGGTTGAAAATAATACAAAATTATATTAAATTGATTTTCCATATTTACTATTTAATCATTCAAACAATTACTTTTCTCCTTTTCCAGTATTTTTCAGCAGTGAGGTGACAAAACGGTCAATCTGCACTACAGAGTAATCTGACAATTCCCCTGATATCAATTTGTCATTTAGCTGTGTGGCGAGCATGGCAAAACTGTGTGAATGCTTGCCATCTGACACAAGTAGGCGATACCTCTCATTGGCACCACTTCCCTGGATCTTTTTGCTGCCCAATACTTGCATTATGGGTTTATCATAGACTCCACCATTCATTATCACCTGTAATTCATAGTAAATTACGAATTAATACATTAATAATAATAATAAATATAAGCTGGCAACACTATGTGTCACTTATCTAATATTATATTTGTTCAACAAAAATATTAATTAAATACCATATACACGTTATTAATAGATACTGATACAATTTTTTATAAATAACGAGCATATATTCAATTAATTTTACTACTTCTGTGAACCATACCCATAAAATCATCGCGAATAGTTTTTGGAAAATATTTTCTTATAATGACATCTGTCATAGTACAAATATATTGTATAAATAATTGGAAATTGTATATAATCATCGATACATATGGACTAGATAATCAAAAACGATGGTACAAGATAAAGAAAATATATAGATAAGGATGTTTACAAGAGCAGCAGTACGTCGAGCACGCCTACAACCTCCGGACCCGTCGCTCAGCTCCGCCTCGCCGCCGCCGGAACCCAGCCCCATCGTGAGTGCAGTGACACCGGCCTCGGCAGTTGCGTCGAGCTCGAGTGACGAGTATTTCTCTCCGCCGACGACGCCACCACCTGTGCGTCGGCGGGGACGACGCCGGCCGCCGGACAGCTTGGAGCCCCGAGACCCACCGGTCTCTGATAGGGTCCCCGCTCCCGGTGGAAGTGTGCAGCGCATGAGATGGACACAAGCCATCAACGAAAATGTCATGCGCTCATACTATGGGGTTACAGAGGGGGGAAGTAATCTGACCGCGTACCGTGTTCGGATGCTCTTTCTGTTTCAGGTGCTTGAGCCAGCTGTCAACGTTTCGGCACAACGATTATCGGATCAGGTGCGGGTCATCCAGCGTAATCGTATGTTGTACTTGATCGCCTCCGAACTGAGATGCAGAGAAATCATGTCACTGCTCCCCTGCCGCTGATTGTGGAAGTGACACAATCACAGCTGACCGCAACACCCAGTCTTGTCTGTGGTGGGAGTGATGACATGGTTACACATGTAAGTACCCAGTGCAATGAGGTATTGAGGAGCGCTTTGGATGGTGCGATTCGAGAATATCGATTTATGCCGCCCGAGCTCAGACCACGTTTAGCTCGTTTGCCTATGCATAACAAAAATAAGGCGCTGATGTGTGCTCTGGATTAGCAGTTATCAAATTATTTTGATGATTGCGAAGACCTCACTGATGTGCATTCGATTCTGTACTGCGCTGCTGTTGCGGCATGTCGTGTAGCTCACGTCAAATTTTCTAATGATGACAGAGCTACACGACCAAAACCTGCTGTACCGGCGTGGCAGTGCAGAATTGTAATATAAGTGAGGCCAGAGTGCTCATCGGTAAATTAATCTGCTTTAGGGAGGGCAATACTCGCCCAAGAGTGATGCGCTTTGTGAGGCGGGCATTCTCGGGGACTGATATCAGTCCTCGAGACTATATGCCTTGGATCACAGAGCGCATCGACTTCCTAAAGCAGAAGGTGTATGCATGGGCAAACCGTATTCGAAGGTATAAGCGACGGGCGGAGCGATACTCTCAGAATCGCACATTCCAGAGCGATGAAAGGTGGGTTTATAGGGCTTGGGAGCGACCGATTCAAGCGCCTACCGGATGATGACGCCATGTGTTTGTTCTGGCGCAACATCTGGTCGGAGCCTGTCAGTCACACTGAGGGTGATTGGACTCCGGAAGTGGAACGAGCGTGCGACCCGATGCCAGAAATGGGGGCAATTACTATCAGCCCCCAAGATGTAGCTCGTGCAGTTCGTCCACTGCCTAATTGGAAGTCTCCAGGGCCGGACGGGCTGCACAACTTCTGGATCAAATGGTTCAGAAGGTCGCACGTTTGTCTGGCGTCTCGATTCCAGTCAGCCTTGGAATCTGGAACGTTGCCCCCAGTTCCTGACGACAGGAATAACCCACCTGCTCCATAAATCAGGTAGTACTGCGGAACCCAAAAATTATAGGCCGATCACATGTTTGCCGACGGTCTATAAAGTTTTGACATCCATTATAAGAGCTAAAATTAACCAGCACGTAGACAATAACGCTATCATGTCTGCCTCTCAAAATGAATGTAGGAATGGGTCCCGCGGTACTAAGGAGCTGCTCCTGATTGACATGGCCATCAGCCAACAGGTTCGCCGATCCCGAAAGGATCTGTCGACATATTGGATAGATTACAAGAAGGCCTATGACTCTGTGCCGCATACATGGCTCATGAGGGTGCTAGAGTTGTATAAGATCAGGGGCGTGCACAGAGTTTTTAGACAGGGTAGGCAGAAAAAAATAGGTATGCAGGGTCGACAGATATAGTTAAAGTTTACTGAGAAACCGATGGATGTTTTTGAATAAAATAAAATAAAATTAATAGAGAATAAACATTTCAATGATTTAATTAAATTTCATTCGAAAACATCCATCGGTTTCTAAGTACCTAAACTTTAACAATTTCCGATGACCTGCATACCTATCTCTTTTGGTGACTGTTCCTACGTGATTTGCCACCTCAAATGACCAAACCTAGTGACTGAATTTATAGACATCAATTTGTTTTTTTGCTGCCGTAGAAAAAATATGGATAGGTCTGTATCGATGTAATGTCTCGTTTCAGGCGATTATATTATTTGAAAATAGTAGGAAAGGTAAACAGAACAACCGCTGTATACCTACCTACTCAAGCGTCAGGCCCGCGTCACAGAGTAGGTAGGTAGGTACCTACCTACATTATATTAAGCTTTAGAACGTTTCGGCGTTTCCCGCCCCCTAGCAAGAGTAGGTAAAGAAAAACTTAGAAAAAATAGCAGAAATACAGATCAAACCATCAGAACAGATGTTTTCTATATTTTTTAATCGATTTTACGATAGGAACTCAAAACAGAGTTAAAAATAATATTCGTAGAAGAAAAACGTTTTGCAATCTACTAAACAAGGAACAATTTATTAGGTACTTACCTACCTAATGTGTTTTTTTACCAATAAAATAATTTCAAGTTCACAACTTACTAGAATTAGGTATTACAAGTATGATGAGGTGATTATCTATCTTAAATTGAGTACCGAAACCTAAACAAAATCGAACCCGAATAAAATGCCTACCTACCTACTTTTATTCGGGTTCGGTCCTACATCAAAATCTCGTCACATCGTAAAGCACGAATCTTCTACTTTATTTTGATGTAATAAAACAAAACTGTACCATCCTCTTACGACATAATCGCATGGTTAGTTTGTATTTATTGCAAATCTAGCGGCTATCCTCGATCAGTCTTTTTTCACCGAAGCCGAGCAAAAGTTTTGAAAAGTAATCATTTTTTAAGTATTGTCTGTACCTACACAACCACCACCAAACTTTCACAGTGAAGTTATTCCATTTTACACACTAGTAACAACGTTGAAATCATAATAAAAATGCATTCACAAAACCATTAAACAAACCAAAACAAAAAAAAATGGCGACTCAGAATAATTCACGTATATTTTGTACTACACAATTGTCGTATTCCGTCGTGTAAACTCGTGTTAACTCGTGTGGTAAAATCTAAAATGTTTAATAGGCAATGTCTTCAGTTTGCGTTGTGTGCGTGATTTCTGATATTGTGTGTCATGTACGAATAGAAAATGCACACCACTGTGTACACGCGTGACCACGAGCCTGTCACGAGGCACACATCCAGACAAATATAAAAATCTAGGCAAAAATATTTGTGTCTTTCCCGTAGGGTCCTAGCGGCGCTAGTGCAGCGCGAAGCGATCGAAATGCGCGGACTAAGGCGCAAACGTATCGATGAGACTTCGTGTTACCACCGTTACGCGACAGATGGAGCTGATTTAAGATTTTTTTATTTATTGAGAGTAATTAATCGTGTTTAAAATATTAGAGATATCAAAATAAATTAAAACAAGATAATACATTATTCATCTGAGTTGTAGGGTAGGCAATGTCTATGTGACTGTATGAACCGCACGCCACTGTATAAGATAGATGCCACTCTGCGCACCTTCCTGATGTCGTGTATGGGGCAGTGGAGGACGGTCCTTCGCTATCCGGGATGTCGACATATCCAGAAGAATAGTGAACCGATAAGGATTGAGCGGGATATATTTCAGGGCGACAGTTTGAGTCCGCTTTGGTTCTGCTTAGCCTTGAATCCTCTAAGTACACTGCTGGAGAATTCAAGTCTAGGCTATCTTAAAGCTAGGCTTAAAACTCTTTGCCCCCAACAGTTCACAGCTGATGGAGCTACTAAAAGTAACAGAAACTTTCAGTAGCGCCATCAGGATGGAATTTGGTGTGGACAAATGTACGGTCATGCATGTCAAGCGAGGGGAGATTGTGGTATCCGAGGGAGTTCAGCTCTCGGATTCCATAAACCTTAGATCCCTCTCTTCAATTGAGATCTATAAATATTTAGGTATGGCGGAAGCGTTGGGCATCAATGCTGCTGACATGAAACAATCGTTGAAGGAGCGCTTCTTTGGCCGCCTGAGGAAAGTTTTCAATAGTGTTTTGTCAGGCGGAAATAAGGTGCGCGCCTTCAACGGGTGGGTCATGCCGGTCCTGAAGAGTACATCAGGACCGGCATGACTACATTCGGTATACTCAAATGGACTCAAACGGAACTCGATGCCCTGGATAGGGAAGTCCGTACATTATTGACAGCATATCGGATGCATCACCCACGGTCATCGGTGATGAGACTATATCCCGCGGAAGTGTGGAGGTCGTGGCTTCTTAAATGCTAAGACCCTGCACAACCGTGAGATATGCAGTCTCAGGGAATATTTCCTAGAAGCCGACGTGGGGATGCATCGAGATGTAGTTGCAGTGGACAAGGGCCTCACCCCGCTTTCCTTGGCTAAAGAGAACTGGCCAAGCACTGGGCAAGCCTGTAGTGCTTGAGACTAAAGATCGCGAGGAGGTTTGGAAGAGTAAGGAGCTTCACGGACGCTTTTTCCGGGCCCTACACGGGCCCGATATGGATTTCTTAGCGTCCGTATCCTGGCTACGATTCGGTGATCTATTTGGAGAAACCGAAGGTTTTGTCTGTGCAATTATGGACGAAGTTATTTTGACGAATAACTACAGGAGATTTATTGTGAAGGATGGCACGGTTGACATTTGTCGGGCATATCACCGACCGGGAGAATCAATCCGTCACATTATATCTGGATGTTCTCGTCTTGCTAACGAAGAGTACTTGCATAAACACAACCTTGTGGCCAGGATTATCCATCAGCAACTTGCTCTGAAGTACAACCTCGTGGACCAAGTCGTGGAGAAGTACCATACTACAGGTATGTGCCCGATCCAGTTCTTGAAAATGGCAATGTCACATTGTACTGGGATCGATCCATCATCACTGACAGGACTATTGTAGCCAATAAGCCTGATGTAGTGGTGGTGGATCGATTGGAGAAGCGCGCAATGATTATTGACATAGCAGTTCCGCATGACGTGAACCTCGTGAAGGTCGCAAAAGACAAGCAAATAAAGTATCTTGACTTGGCCCGCGAGGTTGTCGACATGTGGGATGTGGACTCAGCGATCATTGTGCCGATAGTTGTTACAGCCAATGGCTTAATTGCCAAGAGCCTCGACCAACATCTAAGGAGGCTCTCGTTAGGCGGCTGGATCAAGGGCTTGATTCAGAAGGCAGTACTTCTGCACACGGCCCGCATTGTCAGGAGGTTCCTCTCTCTGGAGCCCTGACCGCCGGTAGCTTGGACCCTGTTCCCGATACCGATGGGCTACTATTTTTTATATTTTTAAATGTTTTTATTTTTTATTAATATTTAAAAATGTATTTTATAGGTAAATGTAATTAATAAATGGTGATAATAATAATAATATGTGGGGACATTTCACACACGGCCATTTGACCCCAAACTAGGGAGACCCTGTAGTATGGGTAGCGTTGCCATTTCTAAATATCAAAAAGCCGGACTAACCCGTCAAAAAAGCCGGACTTTTGGGTCCCAAAGCCGGACATCAAGAATATTGAAGTATTGAATAAAACCCATATTTAAAAGCCGGACGTTTGAATTCCCAAAGTCGGACGCTAAAAAAGGGATTTTTGTCAAAAAATAAGAAAACACATAGGTACCTAGGTACTTTATTTAGGTATAAGAAGCGTTTATTTGCGAGTCCGCAAATCTCGTCTCGCTCGCTCGTTCGCTACTGACTGAAGAACGATTATATAAAAAGCCTAACAAAACATGGACGGGCCGGATGCAGCTAAATTTGGCCGGACAAGAGGTCAAAAAGCCTAACACTGTCCGGCTTTATCCGGACGGATGGCAACACTAACTATGGGTGTCAGACAGCTGATATACATACACAAGTACATTTTTTTTTGTAAATACATACATATATAGATAAACAACACCCAGACACAAGGCAAACACAAGCGCTCATCACACAAATGTTTACCCTGGGCGGGAATCGAACCCGCAACACGCTGCACAGCAGTCGATCGCTCAGCCACTGCGCCAACTGCCAATTCTCATACACTTGTTGATTGACATGGTAGGTAATGAGAATTGTATTGAACCAGAATGAATAAGATGCTATGGATTTATTACTTTACATGGATTAAATTGTTGCAATCAATCAGCAGTACATAGGCTCAAATTTCATGTTTTTTCTGCCCGCTGCTGTATGTGGATTGCAGACTACATTTTTATTAAGCTTGAATTAAGTACAAGTGTTGCACATAATGCAATAACATAATCCTAGATACCTAAGTAAATACATTTAGGAGTAGGGACAGTAGGGTTATGTACTTATTACACTATACAATTTGTAGGATATCAATTTAGGAAATCGGCAAGTGTAATCGCAGTTAGAACAGATTGGATTCGATTTAGTGCAAAATGGGAGGTTTACTAAATTGAATTCTAAATAATTGGTCCAGTTTAGAATTCAATTTAGTGTAGTGTGAGAGTAAGACTAACAACTTAGGTACCTAAATTGATTTCCTACAAATTGTGTAGTGTAATAAGTACTTTAGGGTGGTATTACACTTATCAAATATCTTTGTCCAATGTACATTTGATCAAAGAAATTGAAGAACTGTTTAGGCCAACTGTTAATTAGGTAATTCGTCCAATTTCTTTGATCAAATGTACATTGGACAAAGATATTTGATAAGTGTAATACCACCCTTATCTATAAAGTATCGAAACGAGAATACGATTGAGTACAACAAGTTACAACCTGTCTATCTAAAACTGACGATGCTCACCAAGTAGGTACCTAGTTTCTTCTGATTACACATTCCCTATATACATTCAATAATATGCTTTATTTTAACCATAAATTTGCATTGCTTAATGCGACAGTTTGTTTCATCCATTGGTTTAAGAAAAAATACAAGAACTTACCTCAAGAGAGCCTTCAGATAGTTTGTGGCTCATGTTGGAAGAAATTTACGATTCCACTAACTGATATATGTAATCTATCAATTCTGCTGGAAGCAGAACCAGAAATGCGTGGTAGAAATACAGCACAACAATTTTTGTAACGACGAAACATTTAACATTTATCTACGAACACTCGACTCAGTCGGTTATTTAATTTATTGCACAGCAGAGGCGCGAAAATCTGACATTCACATTCATATTTCATATCTGACAGACAGACTCACTCACTGACACTGACATGACATGACAGTTCAGTGTCATGATGACACTGACTCTGATATTAATCATAGATAACTTCTACTATTTTTAACAAAAAAGAAATCA
This sequence comes from Charanyca ferruginea, assembly GCA_947361185.1. Lineage (NCBI taxonomy): Eukaryota > Metazoa > Arthropoda > Insecta > Lepidoptera > Noctuidae > Charanyca > Charanyca ferruginea. The sequence continues at coordinate 11,808,607 of OX376070.1, forward strand.
TTTAATCATAGAAATTTTTAATCATAGATTAGATTATTTCTTCCTAAAAAAGCGCGGGAAACCTCGAAGAAATTTTTGTCTAAAAATGTACTTAAAATGTGTTTGTAGGTGCTCGTAGTCGTTAAAGGCGGAAAAAGTAAAATAAAAAATATATTATTATTAATTTGTGATTTATTGATTGTATCATCTAGGGCACATTGCCAGATTCACAATAATCAACCTCATAAGATAAATGTATCATACCTATTTGCCACACTGCCAGGCTATAAAAAAAACAGAAAACAGAAATATCACATTCTAACGTGAAATAACATAAAGAAAATTGTTTTACGGGTACATTTTAGAATTTCGAAAATTAAAATGTCTACAGTTAAAATGTCAATGTTCAAAATACCGAAAATCAAAACATCGGTACTATGCTGTGTGACCTTCCGACTACATGCCTGCGTCTGGGCGCTCCATGCGGGGCTCCACATAACTGTCATTGTGGTGAAGCAGTCTGTCAACTGCCTCGGACAGCATGGCCTATCCTGCAGTAGGAGCGCAGGCCGAATGGCACGGCACGCCAGCATCAATGACATCCTCCGTCGTGCTCTTGCCACCGCCGTGGTGCCTGCTATTTTAGAACCCAATCGGTTGGCACGTGACTATGGGAAGAGACCAGATGGGATGACCATAATGCCTTGGAAGTTGGGTAGGCCTTTGGTGTGGGACGCAACATGTGTCGACACCCTTGCGCCATCTCATCTTCCTAGCACAACGTGTTGTGCTGGCGCGGCTGCTGCAGGTGCCGAAAACCTCAAACGGCGCAAATATTCTTGGAAGCTATATATTTGAGCCGTTTGGGGTGGAAACTCTAGGGCCATGGGGTCCGAGTGCCCATATTGTTTTTCGTGACATCGCCAAGCGGCTGGTCGACTCCTCACGTGACCCGAAGGCTGGTCTATTCTTGGGTCAAAGAATCGACAGCATTGCCATACAACGTGGCAATGCTGCCAGCCTGTTGGGCACGTGTCCCGTTGACAGCGATGTGGACGAGTTTTTTGATGCCCATTGAGCTCCCTGCCTTTTTCTTAGAACTGTAAATAATTTTATTATTTTGATTTTTATGATTTGTCTATAGTGAATAAAATTGTATCACATCAAAAATTGTTATAAGTAGGTACCTAAGTCTGAAATATCTAACATTGAAATCCTACTGGAGATCAAAGCTATACACGTCCATAAACACTGTGATGACCAGAGACGACAGTGCTGCCACCCCGTCGAGTTTCAAAATTCCTTGGAGTTCCTTTCCAGGAACTAAAGCTCAAGGTCGGCGTCCCAGTTCTACTGATGCATAACTTTGATGCACCGAAATTGTGCAATGGCACCAGGCTACGCATTAGTGAACTGAGGAGAAAATATCTATACTAATATTATAAAGCTGAAGAGTTTGTTTGTTTGGTCGAACGCGCTAATCTCAGGATCTACTGGTTCGAATTGAAAAAATATTTTTGTGTTGGATAGTCCATTTATCGAGTAAGGCTATTGGCCCATGCAAAGCCGGGTCGGGTCGCTAGTTAAGTATAAAGGCCACTATATTCTTACCGAAGCAGCCAAAAGAGAGGTGGTTTTGATGAAAATGTTTAGGAATTATTGGAATGTGAGGACACATTCCAATAATTCCTAAACATTTTCGCTAAAATTAGCATTCACAATGACATAAATCCCAGGGCCAAACGCTGAAAGTAGCAGGAATTCATAAGGGCACTCCATGTAGTTCAGAGATCGGTATTTTTGTGGCAGCCTATAGGTCAAGCATGCAAAAAAATCGTACAACGCCCTGCGTGTTCTCTACAATAATGCTTTTAGAGTGCTGATGAAGCTGCCTCGCTAGTGTAGCGCATCAGGTATGTTTATGAACATAATTTTTTGCAGAGATTATTCGCAAGAGAGTTGTGTCCCTGATCCGCCCCACACGAGGCAGTTCCAACAGCTGCGTTCACCTATTCGCAGGGAAGATGGATCTGGATTGCCCAATAATGTGGTACTGGAATCCATTCGGCGATTATTTGGATAAAATTGTATCTTGGGAAAGTTACTTTGTACGCGGGCGAAGCCGCGGGCAGACGCTAGTAAATAATATCTGTTTCAATCAAGCAATGTCGCGAATTTGATATAATATCAAAAAATATCTAGTATATAAAAAGTTTATTTCATAACATATTTGGCTTACAATTACATGTCGAGGAGTCTCCATTTAGGCATAGAAAATGCCTGCAGTTGTAGGCTCCGCTCTTTCCTTACATTATAAACGTGTAAATATGTAAAAATAAAAATCAAAACAAAAACAAATAAACGGAAAAAAGACATGATCAATTGAAATAGTGCGGGGGTATGGGTGTATGTGTGTGCGTGTGTGAATGTGTACGCGCGTGTGTATGTGTGTGCGTGTATGAATGTGTGTGTGTGTAATATGTGTGTACGTATGTGTATATCGACTATTGCTAGATAGTCCATATACTAGATATACTATATACGATGTACTATATAGATATACGATACAGGTACTAGATATGTGGCATATCTGCTACACTCAAATAAAACAATGTATAGTGTATAAATACTGAACTGCATTGTTGATTAGCATTGGTGACTATTTTTGGAGCTGCTGAAGAACTAAAATACATTATCTTTGCATTGTATAAACTCAAACTATTAGTATTATATAATTTTGCATAGCACATACATGTGAGCACTATGTACTTAAAAGCTACCATTTACGAGATAATGTCTTTCGTTGACTTGAATATGCCTGGCGGTTGAGAGTTTGTCATGCTCACTTGAATGTCTTGCTGATGGTGGCGCATGTGTTGGATCATTTGGTTCCCTTCAAAATGGTTGAGCTAAATGGTGCCGATCCGTGCGTCATGTTCGTGAACGGACGCCGTCAGTTGAGACTGGGCATCTCTTAGCTACCTCGGTTATTTTAAATTTATTTTGAACTAGCTGACCCGACAGACGTTGTCTTGTCCCGATCTACCTACTTACCTGCCTATTTACCTACACCTACCCTACACCTACCCTACACCTACCCTACACCTACCCTACACCTACCCTACACCTACCCTACACCTACCCTACACCTACCCTACACCTACCCTACACCTACCCTACACCTACCCTACACCTACCCTACACCTACCCTACACCTACCCTACACCTACCCTACACCTACCCTACACCTACCCTACACCTACCCTACACCTACCCTACACCTACCCTACACCTACCCTACACCTACCCTACACCTACCCTACACCTACCCTACACCTACCCTACACCTACCCTACACCTACCCTACACCTACCCTACACCTACCCTACACCTACCCTACACCTACCCTACACCTACCCTACACCTACCCTACACCTACCCTACACCTACCCTACACCTACCCTACACCTACCCTACACCTACCCTACACCTACCCTACACCTACCCTACACCTACCCTACACCTACCCTACACCTACCCTACACCTACCCTACACCTACCCTACACCTACCCTACACCTACCCTACACCTACCCTACACCTACCCTACACCTACCCTACACCTACCCTACACCTACCCTACACCTACCCTACACCTACCCTACACCTACCCTACACCTACCCTACACCTACCCTACACCTACCCTACACCTACCCTACACCTACCCTACACCTACCCTACACCTACCCTACACCTACCCTACACCTACCCTACACCTACCCTACACCTACCCTACACCTACCCTACACCTACCCTACACCTACCCTACACCTACCCTACACCTACCCTACACCTACCCTACACCTACCCTACACCTACCCTACACCTACCCTACACCTACCCTACACCTACCCTACACCTACCCTACACCTACCCTACACCTACCCTACACCTACCCTACACCTACCCTACACCTACCCTACACCTACCCTACACCTACCCTACACCTACCCTACACCTACCCTACACCTACCCTACACCTACCCTACACCTACCCTACACCTACCCTACACCTACCCTACACCTACCCTACACCTACCCTACACCTACCCTACACCTACCCTACACCTACCCTACACCTACCCTACACCTACCCTACACCTACCCTACACCTACCCTACACCTACCCTACACCTACCCTACACCTACCCTACACCTACCCTACACCTACCCTACACCTACCCTACACCTACCCTACACCTACCCTACACCTACCCTACACCTACCCTACACCTACCCTACACCTACCCTACACCTACCCTACACCTACCCTACACCTACCCTACACCTACCCTACACCTACCCTACACCTACCCTACACCTACCCTACACCTACCCTACACCTACCCTACACCTACCCTACACCTACCCTACACCTACCCTACACCTACCCTACACCTACCCTACACCTACCCTACACCTACCCTACACCTACCCTACACCTACCCTACACCTACCCTACACCTACCCTACACCTACCCTACACCTACCCTACACCTACCCTACACCTACCCTACACCTACCCTACACCTACCCTACACCTACCCTACACCTACCCTACACCTACCCTACACCTACCCTACACCTACCCTACACCTACCCTACACCTACCCTACACCTACCCTACACCTACCCTACACCTACCCTACACCTACCCTACACCTACCCTACACCTACCCTACACCTACCCTACACCTACCCTACACCTACCCTACACCTACCCTACACCTACCCTACACCTACCCTACACCTACCCTACACCTACCCTACACCTACCCTACACCTACCCTACACCTACCCTACACCTACCCTACACCTACCCTACACCTACCCTACACCTACCCTACACCTACCCTACACCTACCCTACACCTACCCTACACCTACCCTACACCTACCCTACACCTACCCTACACCTACCCTACACCTACCCTACACCTACCCTACACCTACCCTACACCTACCCTACACCTGCCCTACACCTGCCCTACACCTACCCTACACCTGCCCTACACCTGCCCTACACCTGCCCTACACCTGCCCTACACCTGCCCTACACCTGCCCTACACCTACCCTACACCTGCCCTACACCTGCCCTACACCTGCCCTACACCTACCCTACACCTACCCTACACCTACCCTACACCTACCCTACACCTACCCTACACCTACCCTACACCTACCCTACACCTACCCTACACCTACCCTACACCTACCCTACACCTACCCTACACCTACTACACCTACCCTACACCTACCCTACACCTACCCTACACCTACCCTACACCTACCCTACACCTACCCTACACCTACCCTACACCTACCCTACACCTACCCTACACCTACCCTACACCTACCCTACACCTACCCTACACCTACCCTACACCTACCCTACACCTACCCTACACCTACCCTACACCTACCCTACACCTACCCTACACCTACCCTACACCTACTACTACCTAAGTGCAAAATTGACTCTTTGACGTTAGGAACATACCTACATTGTTTAAACAAAAGTGACTGCTTGTAATTCAACATGAACTTTATACAATAGCAATAAAGCTCGTTTTAGTTAGAAAACGTTTGTATGGGAAAAAGAAAAGGGCTGTTTTTAGGGCTTTTCCGGCAATTATTCGAATTTTTCTCGCCGTAAAAACCATCTTTGAACTTCAACGAACATTTAAAAAAAAGAATTGGCCAAATTGGTCCAGGCGTTGTTGAGTTATGCGCTTACCAACACATTTTGCGATTCATTTTTATATTATAGATTGTCTAATTTCATTGTCACTAGACCTCTTTTAACGTGCACAACTTGTTACATTGTTCTCACATTGTACCCCTAGATTCAACATGAATGATGTAACCTAAATTTGTAATATTCTATTGATTATAAAAGAGTGTTCATAGAGTTTCTTGCTCGTTCTTCTCCATAGAAACCTACTGTTTGGAACGAGCAACTAGCTGCAACTTTTTGACTGACTGACTCCTTGACAATTCAAAAGTGCCTGTAAATGGTTTATTTGAAATAAATGATTTGAGTTTGATTCACAGATTTTGGAAGAAAAAATTAACAGCCAGCGAAAAAAAATTAAAATAAAAAACTTGTGCAGTCGGGGAACCCCCGCCCCGTAAGGAAGGAAGTTCGTGTCTGTACAGAAAAAAAAATATCACGAGCAGGCAGTGCGCGCAGCAGCAGCTCGACACACGCACATATACACTCACGCATTTCGTTACGTGACGATTTCTACTAATTCGCACTACTTACCCAAAAGCCGCGTTTTTGGAACTACGTTCCAAAAAACCGTTACGCCTATTAGATCAAATTTCATGTAGGGATCAAAAGAATGAATGCTACACGCTTGATATTTATCGCGATTTTTGGAACTCGATTCAGGATCATGATGTTTATCGAGTGTGTAGTATACCGTATTACGGATCGTGATATAGATCGCTAGATTTCTAAACATCCAGAAATTTTTAATTTGTAGTTATTGTATTATGTGTCGTCGATAAATATCGAGCGTCTAGTCTCTGGTCGATATTTATTGTGTCATTACTGTCAACTGGTGCTGTGGTGAGGTTAGTGGTCAAGGTCATTACGAATCCTGTTGGCGATGGAGGAGTAGGCGTTCAAAGAGACGGCGGCCGGCGCGCGGGTTGCCGCGCCGCGGCAACACAATACAAGATGCTTGTAAAGAAAAGAGACAGAGCTTAATATTTTTCGTCCCTCATCGCGTGCCGCATTTTTGGCACATGTGCCTAACTAAACAAAGTCGTTACATATTCCTGCAAATTGGTGAAAATACGCTGTATCGTAAGTGTTCTTGGTTGTGCTTTTCTGTCCCTTTCAGCGACACGCTGAGCAGTAGTCTAGTGTTCTATGTCTATGATTCTGGATGTCAAAGTAAAATAAACACTTTTATTTTTTTTAAACGTGCAAGTAAATATTTGTTAGAAACATCGTAAGAGTTTGAGAGCTATATGAGTGTTATTGTCGGAATATTTGCTATTTATATTTAATCCTCATGTCATTTTACTCTTTATTTACTTAAAAACTTTCGTCACTTGATTTTAGTTTTAACGAAATCTATCTGTGTTTACGAAAACTGCTCCTGGGGCAGATCTGAACAAAACACACGGGGCACTTTTGAACTATTTGTTCAAATGTGCCCCTGATGCAGATTAAAACAAAATAACCCGTTTTATTATTGTTTTCTTCATATTTCTTAAAAATAATTAGCTTCGTTTGATTTTATTTGTTCGAAAACTATAGTTAGAACAATTTGAATTATTATTTTTATTGTCATCAGGAAAAATGGTTAGAAACTATAAAAGAAAAAGAGATACCGAGGTCGAAGTCGACTCTTGAGCGTTTCCATTTTTTATTTGACATATTTTTAAAAAGTCGCCAAAAATAAAAATATTAGTAAATCGCGTTTTTTGTCTTGTAATCAGATAGTTTAATTCATGAATATTTGGATTTTTTACATGGAATTCTATTTGATTTAGGATTTTTGTAAAAATAATATAAAAAACTAAATGAAGGTAGGCTAAACGTTTCCATTTTGTTACTCCTTAATTGTTAAAAAAACACTTGAAAGTCGCAAATTCTGTGGCAAAAATTTTACGTTTCATAAACTTCATGATAAATTTAGTAAAATCATCGCAAGAAATACTACGAAAAGTGAAAAACTAATTCCAACTTAGGTACTTGGATATTTTTTTGTTACTTTTAACTTAAAGTCAATTTAAAGTTTTGATTATATGAAAAATAAACAGAATTGAAAGATTTTGCTTACTTTTCATAAAAATGTTGAGCGAAATTGATTTACTTTACAAGTTATCTTGATTTATATTATGTAAATAAATACGTTAGTGAGTTTAAAGACGGGAGATTTTTGGGACAGTAACAAAAAAGGAATAGAAAGGTAACAAAATAAAAACATAAAGCTTGTTAACTTTACTTACATAAAACATATCCGGGTTTTGCTTTAATTTACCTCATCTTTTATGCCGGAGCTGGTGGCATTTTCTTGTGCTGTTGAATTGTAAACTATATATATATATAATAGCTTTATAATTCCGTTTTTGTTATTTGAATTTTCCGCTTATACGTTAATCGATCACTTGTTTCGTTACATTTTTTTTTGTTACTTTGGGCTACCCCAAAGTAACAAAAAAAAAGTAACGAAACAAGTGATCGATTTTTTTAAAATATTATTGTGGTAGTTAACATTGCAGATACGTCTACTATTAGACACTTCATTTGAATGGAAGTTAATAACTATTGTACTCTTGATAGAAAGAGTAGTAAATATTGTCAATTTACCTTTAAACAGCAATAACAAAAGCCGGAATGAGATTCACTCTAAAATAAGTAGGTACGTGCGCATACTGCAAACTTCGGAACGGCAACTGACACAGTACATCAAGATAGCGGCATTTATGGCATCTACGGTGATGCTAGTTCAAAAAAAACATAGCTAAATGGAAGTTTTTTTAATATTTCACATTAAAAAATGGGTAACAAAACTGAAATCCATTCTAGGAACTTTTTCTGGGACAAGTTTAAAATTCATTTATGACCGTAAAATTTTAACCAAATTACCAAAAAGGAAATACAACGTAAACCTTTTTACTATGTAATATGATTTAAAATCAAAATCTCAGTATAGTTTCTTTGAACTTTATCAAAATAATTGAGTTTGAAATTGCGAGTGGTAGACTAGGACATAGGAATTTTCATACATTGCAATTTTCGACAGCTTATATTTAGTTGATTTTTTATTTAAATACTATGTATTTATGACCTGGTATAATATTTTCTGTAAATTTTAATAACAATTATGCTCGTAAGCAAATTCGTATCAATAATTTGTAGATTACACCATAGTTATTCATCTTCAAAATCATGGGACATTCCACAAATATGTAATGGCAAAAAAAAATAGAAACGCTCTCTTAACAAATTCTAATGCTAAAACTCAGACCAATAAAAAACTATAGACGAAACATTGCGACCACAAAAGTGAGACACGTAATAAGAAGACGATTCGGTCATGTGAAGACGGCCGCTCGGTAGTCAGCCGCGAGTGAGTGAGAGCGCGTGACGTACATTTGGTGAAATAATAATTACGAAATTATGTCATCCTGTTGTATAAACTGCTGCAAAAACAATTCATGTTGTCGTAATAAGTCTTCTGGGATTACTTTTCACAAGTAAGTAACCAATTTTCTGCATAATTTAAACAAAATCGCGAAATGTTTGAAATAATTTCTTGGAATACCTACCAATTCTAGACGTTATTGTCTCAGTGTTGCAAGTTAAGAACATTATCTTTTCCCAAAAGTAAGGGCAGTTGAGAGTTTTTTTTTTTTTTTTTTAAACTACTTCATATATATTTATTTTATTTCCTAATAAATTTACACGTACAATAAAGAAACAAAAACCTATAACTATTAAAAAAAAAAAAAAAAAAAAACTAATATAATAATCATCAAAAAATTCCTCCACATCGCCTTCATCTGGGAATGTGTGTTGAGAGTTTAGTTCAGACACGGTTCAACTAAGTGTTTTTAATCAGCTACTATTATATATTTAGTTTTCGAGTACATTAGGTATGTTATTATGACATGACATGTATTATACGTAAGTATTTATAAAATATATTTTAATAATAATTATTTTTGATATGATATTTGTAGTTACGTACCTCAAAGGGAAAAAACGGAACCCTTATAGGATCACTTTGTTGTCCGTCTGTCTGTCTATCTGTCCGTCCAACAAGAAACGTTATTAAAAAATTGTGACTCATAACGTCAAACATACAAAAAGCTTTGTTTTTTGGTAAATTAATAATGTTCATGATATGAAAATAAATTACTCTATTTAAACTAAATTATCTTTCATTTCATACAACCAAGACAAATTAAACAATACTACCTAATAATAAAACTTTTCACCAAAGTATATCTCTCGCACTTGGGAGACGCAGCACAGCGCTTGCAACATTATTCTCTAGCACACATGCGCAAATCTACGATATCGTACACCGAGTCACGCATACATAGCCGACTTTAAGTTTCACTTCTTTCGTCGCGATTGTTTACGACCGCTCCGTCTATAGTTTTTTATTGGTCTGAGTGCTAAAATAATTGCTTATAAAAGTCAATCCTGCTTAATTTTAACTTGCATGTGTTTTTTCAAAACTGCCCCCTTAAGTTTATTCAGAGAATTAGAGCCCGAACTTTTTTCAGTACTATTTTATTTTTTAATTAAAATTAGTAATTTTTGTAAAGTCAAATGTTGTAAATGATAATTACATACATGATAATACATTTTATTGATATGCAACATGCGTATTTTTCATTTTGTATCGCTATTTCAAAACTGCCCCAGAGTGATTCAAAACTGCCTCATGAGTGTTTCTAAAAGATGCGAAAATATCTCATTATCGTATATGAAAACAAACAGAAACTTATTTTAAAGTATGGTCTAAGCTCTATAGGAACTGAGAATAATAAACAAATGTTGTAAAACTTCCTTAAAATGAATACTTATACAAGAGACAGCGTAAAAAGTGTCCAAAACTGCCCCCTTCTCCCCTACCCCCTTCTTATCCAAATCCATGAAATGACACAGTTAAAACTGAGATTAAAGTACCTACCTACTCTAAAGATTGAGGAAATTATAACGTCGACTATGTATTTTTTTTGGGTTTTGTTGATTTTTTCAAAAAGCGGAGGTGCAATTTCGTTAAAATTTATATGGGACCACCCCTGAGCCATGGCATAACCTATTCATAAAAAAAAAATCATCAATCATTTTTTACCAAGTATAATTATTGATTAACAAACATGCCTATGATAACTTGCCTATCGAAAAGTTTACATAACTATTTTCAAATGAATTAATTCTAAATCAATTATCTTTCATCACCCACTCTTTTCATAACCAAATGAATTTCATTTCAACTGATAGTTTTAAACACACAGAATATGCCTAGGTAGGTAGGCTTGCCTTCTTATTTCTGTGCATGGTTACCTGGCAAGCAAATGTGAACTGGTAAGTCAATATAGGTAACTACACCGATCTGTTACCCTATCGAAATTGATATTATAATTAAGGTATTTTAATTGCAAAACCAATCGTATAGGCTTGCCTGCAAGAAATCGTTCATGAAATATTATTATCAGTCTTTAAAATGATGTCTGCATGGGTCTCTTTGTGAGATTCTTACAATAATAGTCCTTATTGCACGTTTTTGTAAGATATACGCCATCTGACAGTGTTATAACTGTAGCTGTTACCCCAAAGCATGTTGCTGTATCTTAATCTAGATTCTACCAGTGCGTAGTACCTATATAGCTTTTCGTTGTTTAAGATCCAAAATATCTGTAAAGCTCCTGAGAGCTTGCTGATGAAATGGAAGAGTCAACAGCAGCTATCTCTTGTTTTAATTCACATCTGTATGAATCCCTAAGAATTTGACTTTGCCTACTAATTCAATCTTTTCTCCTTTGATTTGAATTTGAACATCTAAATTGTCATTATTGCGAGTTGTAGTCTTGAATAAAAGAATGTTAGTCTTACTAGTATTTAGTTGGTTTAGGCTGTAAACCAATCGCAGAGATTTTTCTAGGCACTTATTTACAGTTTTGGTCAATTCTTTTAAGTCATTTGCCCTAATTATTATATTAGTGTCATTTGAAAACACAACGAGTCTTACATCCGGCTGAACGCTAAGCATAAAGTTTAACAAGTCATTTGTGAATATTATAAAAAGTATTGGTCCTAAAATTGAGCCTTGGGGTACACTACGTTGTATATTTGTAATCTTAGACGCACTGCAGACCAACCGTAGGTACCTCTGGCCCTGGTGGTACGGTGGGTTTTTTAAAGTAAAACGATACCACTGTATGAAGTGAACGTACAGTATAGGTTCACAATTTCGTGATTTGTTTCATCGATGCTTTTTATTTCAACGAACATTCGTCTATTATGTTAATAGGATTTTAAGAGAGTATTAAAGACAGGCCTCTGATACCATAATATTCAAGTTTTGCAAGTAATAGCTCATAATCAAAAGCGGAGCTGAGATCGATGACTAGCCCAGCCAGTTTCATTTTGTTATTTAATTTATTAATTATGTCATTTATAAGAGTGTCTATTGCATCTGAGCAACCGACGCCTATCGGTATCCAAATTGTCTTAAATTTCCAAATTGTCTCTTTCTTCCACGCTATTCTACTTTTAATACTGTTTTTCTCCCGTCAGACTTCGTTCTCTAAATTTTAGTTGTGATTTAATTATTTTCAATTGTTTTCAATGAAAACTTGCTTTCACATTTAGCTCCTCTGTCTGCGCTGTCCCTAAGAAAATAAAAACACAATACTACCATCAAAACCATTTATTTCACGAATAACAATACAATAGACATCACAGCAACTTAATTACAATGCTATAACAAAATCCCTAGGTAATACTTACAACCAGAAATATTCACCATTATAAAATATAATATCACAATCGATTTTCACTTGGATTGAATCCACCAATGAATTAACTAAATAATGTGACAAGTAAGTTTTCGATGAGAAAAAATCCTAGTAAATAATTTTCACTCTCATTACTAACTTTATTATTAAATCGGTATATAACTATCTAATAAATTTTGAGTCGATTTTACTTGGGTTAATTCAACGATTAATGAATTATAGTAGTAAGTTCGCAATGAGAAGGTATCTAAGTGTTTAACTATGATATCAGCAAAAGTTGGTCTTACGTTTATACAATACCTATCTCTCTGCGAAGTGATTATCAGTCGACGATTAAAACTATTTTAAATTTAGAATCCATCGATGCTGCCGACCCGTCTTTTGTCCGTCTGTGGTATCAAGTAGCCGTAGGAGTCTCTAGCGGTAGCCACCATTGCAGCGAATCCAGCAGTTGGTCCCAGCTCAGTGGTTGCATGACCCTTTTCTTGGAGAGATGTGATGATTGCCTGTCATATAAAAATAATTTAGAATTAATCCAGTCCAGGTAACATTACACCCGGAGGGGTAGGCGGGAATGTAAAAGGCCTACATTTTGAAGTCTGCCATGGACCCCATGACCCTATTGCCAGGAACCGGTCACAAACCTAGATTCGATCAAATGCTGAAAGTTTTCATAACCGACCCACAAGTTAAACCAAAGTAACCCCGTAAACTTAGCAAACAGGTAGAAAATAAACTTTAAGCATATCGCATTGCTAACAAACTCTCTGAATGTTAAACAATCTTTTCACGTCGCCATTGAGGGAATGTTACGGTTGTGTTACTTTTTCCATTTGAATACATCAACTATTATTGTCCGTGAACAATGAATAGGCTGTACATTTATTGTCCACCGTGCTAAACACATGTCGGTCACAGTAGATTGCATAATTTAGCAGGCTCGCTAGTCATGTAGGTACCTACCTATTGAAATATACTAAGTAATTGGATAGACATTATGTAGTAGACGTAAGCGTAAGGCATGCTATGCGTGATAGGGTAAACATATTGATCGCATAATACCGATAGTATCGCCAGTTATTGTTGCAAAACACACTTATATAGCTTAGAACTGAGTTTCTTAAAGTGGGTCCTTGGACCCCTTAGCGGTCCGTAGCATGTGTATCAGGGGTCCGTAGCAGGTCAGCTAACTCACAACATATTTACCTACCTATTAGGAAATTGTGTAGTAAAGTAGTCTTCTAGTAAGTCACTATAGTGACAAGCTTATGTTTTTTGACACCAACAGTTTTGTTGGAAAATTAAAATCGACTAGGGATACTGTGTATCTGCCCTTTAGGTTTAGACATCAAATAGCGCGGCTGTTAGCTTATAGTATTAACTCAGATATAAGTAGTATGTCGAAGTCATGTGTTATTAGCTCCACATCAATTAGTAATTATACTAATAATAAGGTGGTGACCCAGAATGATTGTAGCTCTTATGCTATAAATAATTATACAAACTGTACGAAGGAGGATCCATGTGTCATTATGGACCAGCCATCGATTCTATTTTTATTCTGCAGAAAAAAGCCATCAGAGCCATTTACAATCTGCGTATGCGCGATTCTCTAAGGGAACTGTTTAAGGAAATTAACATAATGACGGTGCCTTGTCAATACATCTATGAAAACATCATGTACGCTAGAAAAAATCTGCATCTTTTTGATAAAAGAGGTGACAAACATATAATTATGTCTGTCACCTCTTTTATCAAAAAGATGCAGAGAAATAGGGACCAACTAGTTCAACCAGGTTTCAGACTGGCTAAGTAGATTCGTCTTTCATGGGGTACTGTTTAAGGTGTTACAATAAAATACCTCCCAACATTGTTCAACTAAATGAGACAAAATTTAAGTCTTGTATTAAACGCACACTATGCACCCGAGCATATTATAAATTGAGTTATAACATCACTGATAAAAATGTTTGGCTGGATGCTGGTCTAGCTCCACAGCCATAAGGGTTCATAGATTAATTGATTAGCATTTTTAACTGTTTTTGGAGCTGCTGAAGATGTAGATCTATATTGTTTTTGCATTGTATAAACTCAATGTGTTAGTATTATATAATATTTCGTAGCACATACATGTGAGCACTATGTTCTTTAAAGCTACCATTTACGAGGTATACCTCTCATTGACTTGAATATGCCCTCGCGGTTGGGTGAGTCATGCTCACTTGAATGTCTCGCTGACGGTGGCGCATGTGTTGGATCATTCGGTTCCCTTCAAAATGGTTGAGCTAAATGATGCCGATCCGTGCGTCATGTTCGTGAACGGACGCCGTCGGTTGGGACTGGTCATCTCTAAGCTGCCTCGGTTATTTTAAATTTTGGTTTGAATTGTTATTATAACTATATTTTTCTTTAGACCTCTTTTAACATGCAAGACTTCTTACATTGTTCTCACATTGTACCCTTAGATTCAACATGAATTATGTAACCTAAATTTGCAAACTATAACTGATTTTAAAAGAGTGTTCATGGAGTTTCTTGCTCGTTCTTCTCCATAGAAACCTACTGTTTGGAACGAGCAACTAGCTTCAGCTTTCTGACTGACTGACTCTGACAATTCAAAAGTACCTGTAAATGGTTTAATTGAAATAAATGTATTTGAGTTTGAGTTTAACCTTTCGAATGTCTTATGTTACACAGTCCGACATAAGCAGCGGAGGTTTGACCTTCAACACTTTCGCCCGACAGTCGTTGAGTTAAACCCTGCATTTCTCGGCCAAGCCACAAACTTCGAGTTTGTAATAAGGCTTGTTTTCTTTTCCTAAAATTTTCTTTGACATGGAACCGTGGAATTGGTTAACCCTGGCTTAGAGGTATTCATATATTATGCTCCAAGTTATACCTAGTCTTGCCATAAATATTTTCAAGAAAAAATTTTTTTTTTAATGCAAATAATTTTTATTACTTTTACAGTGTGTTAGTTTAATACATAAATATAAAACAATTTAAATATAAAAAGCTTATTCGAAGTGGTCTCCATTGGCTGCAATACAGTCCTTTAAACGTTGAGGCCAGTTATCAATAGAAGCACGTACTCTTTCCATGGGAAAATTCTTCACTTCCAATCGTATGGATTGTTTTAGGGACTCCAAATTATCATAGCGTTTAGAGCAAGCCGTACTCTCTAAAACTGACCATAAATCATAAACCAGCGGATTAAGATCGGGACTAGACGACGGCCAGTCTCCAGCTCTGATGAAGTCCGAAACGTTTACTTCTAACCAAGACTGCGTGGACCGAGCTTTATGACACGGCGCGGCGGCGCCGAGTCTTGTTGGAAGGACCATACTTGGTTATTGAACATGGTGTTGTTAAGGGGCTTAACTACCTTCTCAAGAATGATATCTTGATACACTTGTGCCGATGTTTTGATACCTTTTTCACAAAAATATGGCTCAGTCACTCCTTCATAGCTAACACCCCACCAAACCATCACTGAAGTCGGATAATGCCCACGTTGCACTCTGTCGACTAATTGGGAAGCTTCCTTAAAGCTTTGAGCATAAATACGGTCATTTTGTTTGCTAAAATGTTGCTCAATTGTTAAGATTTTCTCATCCGTAAACACAATTTTTCTGTGACCTCCCTTTGCGTACCGCTACAGCAGTTGTTTCGATTTTACCACCCTATTCTTTTTTAAATTATCAGTTAAAAAATGACCAGTCTATACAAAGTGTAACGTTAAACACGCAAAACCTCAGACACCCCAAATGATTTTTAATTCAATTAACCTAATCCTGAAAGAAAAAAAATCAAAAAAAAAAATTAAAGGTTTTATGTGCTGTTTTAGTTTTACCAAGACTCGTATTTACATTGAAATAAGAACTATTATTATCACGCGTATGAGAAAACTTAAATTGGACGACAACCATTTGTGTTTGTTTACCTATTTTGGCAGGTTTGCGCACGTGATGGCTTGTTTTATTAATAAATAGATAGGGCAACATGTGTAATGAAGATTTTTTGAAAAATGTGACCTATATTAAAAAGTGGTTCAATTGATTCTGCTCGTTATTCTAATCAAACTATTTTCAGGTTTTGCGTATTTGACGTTACACCTTGTATAGTCTCTTATAGGCTGCAAGTTCTAAGTCATCTTTTAAAATACGCGGCATGGTTCTGGGTGCTATCTTCATTCCCCGAGATAAAATCTTTTGCTTTCGGACAGGATTTCTTCGAATTTCTTTCCCTTACTGCTTTGACCACCTTTTTCGTACGAACACTACGTGGACGGCCAGATCTTTTTTCTGTCACAAACAGAGGAGGTCTCATTGTACCTATTAATACACCGTACACAAACATTTGACTAATACCAAGCGTATGGAGAGTTTTAAAAATTGCATTTGGCTCCATACCAACTTTGTGTAAGTAATGCAATCACAGCGATTCGGTTCTCTTTCTCACCCCACTCCATTTCAATATCGCAAAATATTGTACAATGTATTGGCGCCAAAATTAGAAAACTCAATGAACAATCGTATAAAAATGACAGATTCCATATTCAAATTTCAATTTTTTTTCTCTTTCTCTTCTTATTTTTAATTGTAACAGTTTTTATGGCCAGACTAAGTATATGTATGTATAAGTTTAGATGTATAGTGATAATATCACAAATCGATGGTATCAATAGTATTAGAACTCAATATATATCGATACTATTACCGTTCAACAATAGTATTAATAACCCTGTCGATTAGTATTGTCAGTAATACCAACAGTGTTGTTAAATTTCAATACTATCGATAGCCGAAAACCAGTGACATTATCGACAGAATATTGTCACTAGTTTTCGAAGTCACAATAGTGTTGAAATTAAAGTCAATTGACAGTTGAGCAACACTAGCGCATGGATGAATCAGCGCGAGAAAAATACGGGGAACATGTTTGAACAAGGTTGCAGGTAGGAATGTCAATAAACTATAGGCTTGTCCTCAAGACCCTGACTTGGGCCATATCGTATTTGGCAATGACTACTATACTGCATTTGAAAGTACCGATTTAACTTTGTCTTACCTACTTACCTTACAATATTTGGTGAAATATATATTATAACCTCAGATCAATAAAAAAGTTTTTTATTGGTCTGAGATTATAACTGCTTCGTAGTTAATAAGATCGAATAATTTATAGAATGGGCACCGTATGATCTTAGGGAAGTATTATTTATCTATATCTATACTTATTAATATAAAGCTGAACAGTTTGTTTGTTTGTTTGGTTGAACGCGCTAATCTCAGGATCTACTGGTTCGAATTGAAAAATTATGTTTGTGTTGAATAGTCCATTTATCGAGGAAGGCTATAGGCCTGCGAAGCCGGGTCGGGTCGCTAGTTTAACAATAAAGGTGTAAGTATACATACTTTATGTACCTAGATACGTCCTCTAATTAAGTGTCATAAATTACCTGCTACATAGATACTAGCACGTGCGACTCTTTAAAAGAGGAGATTACTGTTATCATCATGGGGTTTCATCGACATAATTACAAAACATCATTATAATATCATTTTCACAAATAATTTATTATTATATCAACGTTTATAATAGCATTGGAGTAAAATTAGCTATTCTAACACAGCCATTATTGTGAAGGTCGCTTTAGTTGACATAACAATATCTAGATTGGACGATTAAGTACCTGGCTGGCTATTTATGTAAACGGTTCTTGGATATAAGCTTCCTAATATTAAATATTTACCGGAAAGTTATAGTACTACAGTGTTAAATATGAGCGTTTTCGCAGGGCAATTATTTTGTGCGAAGGGTTCCTACAGGCTGACATTTCATTTAACGGCCATTTTTCAGGGGGTGAAAGTAGGCATAAACGTAACACATTATGTAGGACTTTTTAAATTCTAGTAAAACTTGTCCACATTCATCCCCTTAAAGATGGCTAGTGAATTAAAAGTAAGCTTGTAGAGGGTAAGTAACCGGAGCCCGAGCTGCCATAATGCAGTTTAGAACCTAAGTTGGTGTAAAACGTTCCGATGGTACTGAACATTTTACGGTACCAATTCAAATAAAGGAAAAAGTAAATCAAAGTAGGTAAGTCACTCAGGTAAGTCATCATTCACTCATTCATTTATTGAAAAAAAAAACTTTTTGCAGATTATGTTAACTATAGTAGTCACGTCAGATCTTAATTGAGGTCAAACGTCCGGTTTGAAATTTGACCTTAATTTGTTTTCGTCAGTGGAAAAATGTCCACTAGGTATGACAGGATAATGGACAACAGGTTCCGTCACTCACGGCAGCATGTACCAAGTATGTTCGCTCGCTGCAATAGTTGTAGAAGTTTAAGAGCATTCAAAATGTGTCCCAACACTAAATATTCATATCAATCCTCTCGAAACTATGTAACCTAGGTAGTAGACCAACTTACCGAGTCGAAGTCCGCCTCATGCTGTACTTCCATAGGCAACAGCTGATGATGGAGTCGCGGTCTCTGTATAGCATCCGGAAGTTCAATGCCTTCTATTATTGTTTGTCGAGCGATCTGCAACAGAATAGCAATTTGATGTCAGGATGAAGTCATTTTAGTTTATTTGGTATACCAACAATTGTTTACACTGGTATTATGATTAAGGCATTTAACATGTAAGATAAATTAATATGGAAAAGAAACACACACTCAGAAATCTGAACTGGTCAGGTTTTTGGCAAAGTCCCGTTACTGTACCCATTTCACCCAAAAAATATATCAGCACTACTCCACCCATACGTTCAGATATACGGGTGGAGTAAAGACCATACAACAGACGCTCTCCGCTTACCATAGTCCCACTTTCTATCATGCGTTGCATGCCCCGTCACCTGTACATCATGTACCTAAGGACTGCGTCAGCAGATGGCGTTGCTGTCGCTGCATACTGAGCCAAACAAAGAATTCGGCAAGAACCATAATTATACATATCTGTGTTTGTCATCGACAAGCTAAGAAGAAGTCAAGATATTGAGTTTTGATAACTGATATAGAAAATTCTAAACTCTGAGACTAACTGAAAATGCAAAGTAATGAAAGCTTAAATTACCAGCGCGACTTGCGTAGTGATTTTAGTACCGCCGGCGGCTCCGAGGACCATGTCCACACGACCGTCCCTATTCCTGATAATACTGGGGACCATAGAGCTGAGTGGTTGAAGTCCAGGGGCGAGCATGTTTGCAGGAGAAGGCGGCAGACCGTATGCTGACTCCAAGTTTGGGATCGCAAAGTCGTCCATCTCGTTGTTCAACATGAAACCTAGGCTTCGTGATCGCCTCTGAGAACCCCAACTGTAAAAAAATTAAAAGTCGTTCATTTTGTGAATAGTTCTGATCTTACCTCATGTATAATTTTGATTTAATGTTCTAAGAATAAAGCAATTGGAATACTTATGCTTAAAACAATGATACGGGCAAAATCAAAAGAAAATAAAAACATCAAACGAAAACAAAGGGTGGTTTTGATGTTGTTGTTGACACATTAGTTCCATTTTAGAATTGTTTTCGCATGCTATGTTATGACTGAATATTTAATTATTGCTTTGTCTCATCCACTTATGTCCTCAAAGAAAAAGAGATTTAAATTATATGGCCATCATAATATCACATGATGATTTCAGCTCCAGGACTACATGAATATTTAGGATTACTCAGCAGTATCCTCATGCGCGCCAATAATAAAAAAGAAGCAACAGTGATTACCAGTCGATTATGTAATGGACCAATGGACCATATTTTGTCACCGTTACCGTTCAAACTTCATTGTTATAAAATATATTTAAGAAAGCATAGTTTAGGTACATATAATTTATAGTGCTGGTGGCCGACACAACGCTGCCATCGGGGGCGACGACGACGATGTGGGCAGTGCCGTGGTCATCTGCGCCTTCGAAGAGGGCCCCGTAGTGTTGCCAGTCATTATACGTTCTCGAGTCGTTCACCAGTTCCCGGAATGATTGCGCCCAAGCGGGGCTTGAGAGATTACGCTCCAACTGAAATTAAATGATGTCATGTCAGTGCCTATATCACATAATTATCTGTATACTATCTGACCAGGCTTTCCTCTCCGGGACGTCGAGAATTTAGGCAAAAATCACGCATCCAAATATGAAGGACGCTCATATTCGGATGCGTGTTTTTTGCCTAAATTATTCGGTTTAAAAAAAAATAGGGAAACTAGTCATTGAACAAGGTACTTAGTTGATAGAAGAAACAACTTGGCACCTTAAATTTCGACAAATTATTTTATTTACAGAGAAACTTCTTCACTAAAGATATCGTGTGTGTGCGTTTCGCCGCATTATAAATGCACGAAGAACCGTTTATTATGTCACATGCTTCGATGATGCAAATTGCTACTTAATATTTTTTCCGAAAGGTTACAGTGTTACAACATCCTATCCAAATTATCTACTGAACATTATAAACTTTTCTTAATTTTTCGTCATGCTCAATTTCTCGTTACTATGTTATCCTCCTTAACTGCTACCTATATATATTATTGCAGAAAATACTGGGAATCTGTTAGAAAACACACGCGGACGAGGTCGTGGTCAAAGTGCTAGTAGAATATAATTAAAATGTTACATAACCGTAGTAGCATAATGGTGAACTTGTGGATCGAGGTTATTGACACAGACTACATGGTCACAGGTATACCGTCTCAATACTAATGTTATGACGTTACAGAATGTGAGTTTCATAAAGCGAAGTGGCTAAAGATAAAGCCGAAGATTATTAGAAATGAAAATCGTGACATGAGTCTACTTTTTGACTACAACGCCAGAGTTCTCTTTCCGCACAGACTCTGCCTAAGTAGGTACTAGGTACCTATGTGCATAGTGCCGGTTTTAGCACTACCAGCGCCCTGGGCGAGATTTCTGTGGCGCCCCTATCTGCCATTGTCCCCATACAAAAAAAAAACCAGGGATAAAATATTACCATTTATTTAAAAAACGAATAAAATTTTACTTTTCTAGCCTTTCTATCGGCAAACTTTTATTAAGACATCAAAGTCTATGTTTTCCGCAGTTTCATTTTCGATTGACAAAGTTGCTAAGTTTGTCAATCTAGATTGAGATATTGTCGATCGCTGATAGGTTTTTATAAGATTAAGCTTCCGAATATTCATTAAACTGTTCAAATCTTTCATTGAGTGAATTTATGGTAGTGTCCAAAAGACAACAAACTTCTCTGGAGAAGTTATAAGCTCATCGCGAGCTGTTTCACCAGCTTGGCGTTTAATACGTCAAATTCTTCTCGTAGTCGCTCTAAACACAGGTCAAATTCTAGTTCTTCAGCCAACTCCTTCGCAGTTTAAATGGCGTTTTTGAAGCTTGTATTTCTGTATTCTTTCAATAAAGCGCAGCATTTTTTCAACAATTCTGTGCATTTACTGAGATCCATATCTATTGATTGTAAAGATTTACTGACGACGTTTATTTGAAAAAGTATGTCATACCAAACAACCAATGAAACTAAGAAGCTGAAATCTCTTAACTGTTCGGCTAGAGTAGTAGCCTCATGAGTCGGATATCTATGCTCATGAGAGACTTGAACATCAGTTTTCTGGGTTTCAATAGATAAAGTAATTAAAGCATCATAAATGGCACTAATTTGATAACGGACTGTTAACACTGCTTAATCTTGCTTCCCAACGTGTGTAGCTGAGCTTTTTTATAGTGTATAATCCTAAGTGATCGGTTAGAATTTTCCATCGATGAACAGAAGCTGAAAACAATGTGATCAACTTCTGAAGTACCCCAAGCAAAGTGACTGATTTTACGGACGACTTAGCGGCATCGCATTGTACAAGATTGTAGCTATGACAGCCACACGGTAGGTACATAAATAGCTAAGGCATTTAGGTTCAGAATTTTCCTTTGAACCCCATTATTTTCCCTTTCATATTCGCTCCGTTGTCATAACCCTGACCCCTACAATTGTTAAATTCCAGTCCGTGTTTATTTAGAGCATTAATAATAACTTCAGTCAGTCTTTCACCAGTCGACTCACTAGCAGGTATACATTCTAGAAAATGCTTTTTTTAACCGACTTCAAAGGAGGAGGTTATCAATTCTGACGTTTTTTTTTTTTTATACGAATGTTCGGGCATAACTCTGTCCTTTATAGACGGATTAGCAAAATTCTTTTTTTGTTCGTAAGGTGTTTATTCCGAAATGGTCCCATATAAATTGTACTAAAATTGATCCAGCCAGAGATTTGAAAAAATCCACAAAACCTTAAAAATACTTAGTTGATGTTTTAGTTACTTCAATATTTGGAGGACTTACAAGCTCTGTTTTAAGTGTGTCGCCGTTTTTTAATGAAATTGGATAGAAAAATTGGCTAAAAAGCAAAAAAAAAAGGTTTTTCAAAAAAGAAAAAAAATTGAATAACGTAAAACCCGACTGCGGAAAAAGTAAACTTTATATAAAAACTGAATAAAAATAAACAAGTCCTGTAGTCTAGAATTATGTTTAGTAATGTTGAATAACTATACCATTGAAATGAAAACCACGCCAATAGCGATTTGATCAGTCGGGACCCATTAAAATCTAGACCGGTTCAAATCTTCCCTATAATGGGTCCCGACTGATCAAATCGCTATTGGCGTGGTTTTCATTTCAATGGTATAGTTATTCAACATTAATACTAAACATAATTCTAGACTACAGGACTTGTTTATTTCTATTCAGTTTTTATATAAAGTTTACTTTTTCCGCAGTCGGGTTTTATGTTTTTCTAATTTATCTTTTTATTTGATACTTTTCAGTTATGAATACCTATTCTAAGTTACGCAAGCGGTCTATCCTGTTGCAATTCTGGTGTATCTTTACTATTACGTGTTTTTTAGAGTTTCAAAGTCAACATGGAACCCTTTATAGTTTCGCCATGCCCGTCCGTCCGTCGGTCTGCTATGTAGCTCAAAGATGATTAGAAATAGAAAGTTGTAATTTAGCATGAATATCGCCGACAAAGTGTTAAAATAAAATTTAAAAAAATATTTGGGTACCTCCTCTACACGTAGGTGTACTATATAGTGGGGATAGTTATTTATTTTTCTAGTCTAACCCCTAGTATGTGGTGTCGTTAATATTATTATTTATTTTTCAATGACATCAAAGCTACAATACATTGCTGGTGTCTGATACGGCACGACAATTTAAAAATAAAAAATTTGGGGACTGAACATGAACTGCATGGGTAAGCTTTGGCAACGACGCCGACGGATGACGGAACCCTATACATTGCGCGTTTCCAACCACGCATTTGGCCGGTTTTTTTGTATTATTATTACATTACTAAGGCATTGTAATACCTTTTTGGAATCTTTAAAATGTGCTCTTTATTTTGATACACATATCGAATCATTGCACATATCGAAGAAAAAATATTTTTATTACGTGATTTTTATTTTTATGTTTCAATTATTACTGTGATGATATACATTTTTAGAATCCTTAAAATAAGCCTTTGAATTTGATACCCATATTATAGCTTTAGAAAAAAATTTTTTTGTTTAACTTCAAACAATGGCATTTCCCAGTTGCCACGTTAATTTATTTTTTTCGTCACGTACCTAAGAACACTTGGACTAATGAGACGAATCTAACGATACCATAACGAAATATATCCGTTCAGTAGTTTGGAAGATATCAGGTAATAAAGAATATTTTATTTTATTTTACCGGCGCGAAAAACATAACCCTTTCCTTGCAGTCGGGGTAAAAAGAAAACCGCCTTCAAAAACTGAAAAGTGATAAATAACTTTAGCACATTACTTTACTTCCGGAAGTCGGTGGCAATACAAAACAACAAACACAACAAAGCCACCGCCACCGACTTCCGAAACTAAAATAATGTGGTAAAGTTATTTATCACTTTTCAGTTTATGAAGGCGGTTTTCTTTTTTTTGAAAAAACTTTTATTGATATTTTATAGTCATTTGATAAGTCCACAAATCGTATTGTCAGTGAAAGTTTTTCTACATGACTAATGTCCGGGCTGCAGTCAGCTATAACTGAATAATATTTTGATTTCTTTGCGCGTGATATGATTTCTGACCTCACTTTATCACCCATCAGCTCTATCAACTCATTGTGTCTTTTCCGTAGTAGTGGTCTGAAACACCCCCTTTCATAGCTAATCGCAAGTGCCCTCTTCTGCATAACTGAATCAAAGGCTAGTAGTTGTACCAAGCTCAAGAACTTCCCGTTATGTGGCGTATAATTATAGTTTGTCTGAAATACCTCTGAATGCCATACTGTTTTCAGCAAAATAAAGTGTAATATGCATCAATCTAGACAAAACATTACTCCATTCCTTCATTCCATTTCTTTTCTAATCAAATGTTGTTCTTGGCAATCTATTGTTTTTCCTGTTTTAAATTGTAATTCAGCATCAATCCATGAAAGGTAAAACTTTTTGTGAGAAGTGCTATTCTCATGAATTTTTAACATTTCAGACAAGTGATTCCAGTTGCTATATCCTTCAGATACTAAACTCGACGTCGAGTTGCTAATGTTGCTATTAAATAGCCGGCAACAAAAACAACAAACGCGATCTTTAGAATTGGAGTCTTTTAACCAGCGACGCTGAATTGTTTCATCGTTTGCAAGTTTTTTCATGAAATGGGAATTAGAGAAATGTCGCCCTGTGGCATTCTTTGGATAATTATCAACGTGGGTTTGCACTGGGCCAGTAGTTATTATATTATATCAATAGTTTTGCTATTTCGAGTGAGTGGCCAAGTGGCTGGATCCGATAAATTCGTGACAACAGTACTAACCTCATCTAGAACTACGACGTATGGTATTTTACTGTGGGGTCGGGCTGCCGACATTGAATCCATTTTTATCTTACAAAAAAGAGCTGTTAGAGCCATTTATAATCTACGTCGCCGCGATTCTCTTAGGGAACTATTTAAAAATATTAATATAATGACAGTGCCTTGCCAATTTATCTATGAAAATATTATGTACGTCAGAAAAAACCTACATTTATTTAATAAAGTTAGTGATAGACATAATATTAATACTAGAAACCATGACAAAATAGCTCAACCATATTTTAGATTGTCTAAAGTTCATAAATCTTTTATGAGGTTCTGTGTTAAGTGTTATAACAAAATTCCTAGTGATATATTGCAACTAAATGAAAGAAAATTTAAAACATATAGGTATTAAAAGTACACTCTGTAAACAAGCATATTACAGTTTAGAGGATTATATCCATGATAAGAATGCTTGGAAACATGCTGGTCCGGGCTCCATAGGACAATCTACAGTCTAGACAAAATCAAACTGATTGCTAATTAAAACTACTTAATTTATACTTAGTATATACATTATATTTAATTCTTGCTTTGGTTCACACACTGGTTCATAGGTTCATAGGATGTTGAAATGTATGGAGTGGTTGTCTACTTTTACAATAATGGTAAATAATAATATGTGAACACTATGTATCTATGTATAGGTACAACTTAGTTGTCATTCTTTATCTTGTAATACTTTGTACATACTTCAATATAGCGATTGTATGCAAGGTCCATCGTGTTCACGTATAGTTATATAACTGTAAATGCAAAATATTGTACACATTTATTTTTAAAAGAGTAAGTATGGAGTTTCTGGCCCATTCTTCTCCATACGAAACTACCTTTTAGAATGGGCAACTAGAATCAATTTTATATTTTTTTTATTATGACCTTCAAAAGTGCCTTTTTAATGGTCTAATTGAAATAAATGATTTGACTTTGACTTTGAACTTGTACTTGTTTGTTGTACATCACCATCACCAATGGCCTCATCCTGAGCAACATCTGTAATTGTACCGCAATCTGACTCATCACTTCGAGAAATTTTGTCCACAATTTCTTCAACAACTACCGACTGCAGCTGCAGCTACGGTCTGACTTTCCGATAGGCGCCCCTTCAAGTCTGGCGCCCTGGGCGGTCGCCCAACCATTGCTTAAACAGCAAACTGACCAAAAGGTTGATTAAAAAGCAACCTTCTCTTGAACGTAGTTTGATTCAAAGTAACCATAGCGTAGTGCCAAAAAGAAGTGAGATCTTAACCGAAATCTACCATCTAAACACAAAATTAAGTTTTCAAAACCAGTTTCAATACTTACTTCTTGAATGTTATAGGGCAGGTTAGAGCGTGAAGGGTCGCCGAGGCCGGTTCGTTTTGCGTACGCGTACTTGAAGGTTTCGACGACGCGGTGCCAGTAAAGGCTGGAGCCGGTTGGTGCGGGGGTACCCTCTCCTACCCAATCGCGCAGCATGTTCAACATGAACGCTAGAATCGATCCTGACCCCGGCAGAGGTACCGAATAAAGCGTGTACTCCTCCGTTAGCGGCACTTCGATTGGGTCTTGCCATTCCACCCTAAAGCAAAAAATGTTTTAAAATAATTTCAGGTAATAGGGGCCATAGGTACAGTCAGCAAAGGAGATAGGTATGCAGGGTCGTCAGATATGGTCAAAGTTTTCTTAGAAACCGGTGGATGTTTTTGAATAAAATAAAATAAAATTAATAGAGAATAAACATTTCAATGATTTAATTAAATTTCATTCGAAAACATCCATCAGTTTTTGAATAAACTTCAACCATTTCCGATGACCTGCATACCTATCTCTTTTGCTGACTGTACGTACTAAAAATCACAGGGATAAGGTTAGCTGAGAGGTTCCGAAATCTCATCAAATCGTTATTTATGGTAAACAATGGTTGGCAAAATATTCTCCAACTTTCTAGCCAAAACACATCAAGTCTTGAAAGTACTTATTGACAAACATTCGAATGTAATGCTGTTAAATAAAGGTTCTACCTGTAATTCCTCAGGTCTTCTTCTGTAATAATGCCTCCGAAGCTCTGAATATCGTGCACGAGACGCGCCGTCAGGGAGCCGTTGTGTATCGCCCGTGGGCCCTCCTCCGCGATGACGTCCAATGTTTTGGCCAATGTTGGTTCGGTTATGAGGTCGCCCTCGACCCAGACTTCGCCAGTCGCCGGATTCACGTACACCTCCCTTTTAGAAAATAATGTTAAAATACAGTTTACAGTTATTCCATAAACCGACCGTCAAACGGCACTCGTTTCGCATTCACGTGAAAGAATTGCCCGTGTACATTCCAATAATGTATTTGTCGTGTGCGATGAGGACTAGGCGTAAGTTAGAGATAAAAAACTTTTTTGAAAAAGAGAACCGCCTTCAAAAAAAAACTAACAAGTAATAAATAACTTTAGCATAGAACACACATGACTTTAGTTTCGGAAAAAAAACTAAAAAGTAATAAATAACTTTAGCATAGAACTATGCTAAAGTTATTTATTACTTTTTAGTTTTTTTTGAAGGCGGTTCTCTTTTTTCAAAAAAGTTTTTATTTTACACTTTTTAGTGCCTCCTTAGCACCCAAATCCACTAAGGAACGGCAACACAGTTAAAACAGAGATTGAAAGTCCTCCAAAAATGGAAAGATGGTAGAAACGAAAACGTCTTCTCAGCTTTTGTTGTTTTTTTCAAAAAGCGCTGAATTAATTTCTGTTTGTCGTATACTAAAAGCTCAGATTATCAAAGAAAAGGCATATAAACCGTGCGCATTATTAAAAAAAACAAATACTAATACAAATCAAAATTCAAAAGCGAATACAATCACGAGATTGTAGGTATTCGTTATTGAATTTGTATTTGCTTTTGTGACTTCACTCGCAGTGTTCCGCACGGTCTATCTGCCTTTTGTTTGATAATCTGTGACTAAAACCTTCTCCAGAATGTAACAAACACTTTTTTGAAAACCGCATCAAAATCGGTTAAGTCAAACGGGAGATAATCGCGGACAAATATACATACAAACATACGGGTCGAACTGAGAACCTCTTTTTTTTTTGATGTCGGTTATAAATAGCAAAGGCGTGTTAAATTAATTTGCAGAAGCTTGTGTACTTACCGCATGGAAGGCTCGGCCTTGATTCTGTCGCTGTAACTCCTGAGCACCCGAGCCATGTAGGTGTTGACGCGATGACCACGGCGGCAGAGTTCGGCCGTAGGCTCCACGAGCTCGCGCCACTGCAGGTGTCCGTACTCCTGATGGAGGGCGCCGTAGCCTACCAGCTCTCCGGGTACGGCGATGGCGAGACCTCCCACGGTTGACGAGGCGTTGATGTACATATCCTCGTGGGCCGCGGACGGTGCCCTCTCGCGGGCGTTGATCACGCGTACCCGACCCGTCGACGCGTCGTAAACCGTGGCCAAGAATCCACCGCCGAGTCCCATGCATTGCGCGCACGCGATACCCTCACAAAATAGCGTCGCTATCGCTGCATCCACTGCAGAGCCATTTTTTTCCAGGATTTTACTAAAATGTGCATACTTTACATTTATTTTTACGATAAGGAAATACCACATTTTCATTAAGTAAACAAAATATTGCTTTGCGTAGATAATGAACAAAGAAGTCGTCAAAGAAATAAATTACCTATTTAATTGATGAGTCACACTCATAACTCACGATTATGTATCAGTAGATAAGTATTAGGCAATTAAATTGATTTAGTAATCGTCGACTTTTGCATATTAATTTAGGTAGTTTCAGGCAGAAACGTGACGCTATGAAATACCAGTTCAATCTACATTTTTTTTCAGATAGTGATGAAGTAAGTAGTTAGCTATATCTACATAATAGATGTAATAGCTGCTAGAGTCAAACTTTCAGTTAGTAGAATATGGTTAAGGTTCGGAATACAGAACCACTAAGCTTTCTCTCGGGAACGGGGTAAGGTACCTAATGAAAATTAATAATACTTTTCAAAACTCATAGGGTACTTCCCGTTGACTTAGCATCATGGTTGGCGAGAAACAAGGTAACACAGTAAATATAAAGGAATAAAACTGAAAAAGATAAATTGTTTGATGGGTGAAGGTTATGTTTGTTTGGTACTCTGAGGATTCCTTGAAGATCATGTCTGATGCGTACCGTCCAATGGAAGCACATTCGTAGCCATTGGCGGCGACGGCAGCGCGCGGGTAGCGTGGGTGGTCTGGGCCGGCCCACGGCTGCAGTACCAGCACCGCCACCAGCGCGCCTGCCACCAGCGCCGCCAACACGCTGCCCACCAAACACCACCGCCGCGATTTGCAACACCTGACCAACACAATCAAAAAGAAATCAATAAGATTAAGGGCGTTACTGCACCAATCGATTGATCGTTGATCGATGCCATCAATCGACATCGATCGACTTTGATCGATTGGTGTGATAGCTTTGACTGATCGACGGATACCGTTCCACTAACCAATCGATCGATTGCCCGTCGATGGCATCGGTCGACGTTGATCGATTAACCCCAGCTATAATCCATCAGTAATAATAATGAAACAGCTCGATCGACAACTAATAAATTTTACCATGCCGTCGATCGACGATCGATCGATTGGCCAGACCAATCGATAACACCCTAAGGTTTTCAGGTTTACGAAAGACTGTTTACAAGAAGTGTTGACAAGGCCGCCACACTATTTCCAAACCACTGCCGCTCCTGAAAGCCAGAATCAACAGTGGCGACCACCATTAAAGCGCCGAGGCAATGAAGCTCCCTGAGATACGTACGTTGCAACTGTCTGCAAAAAAGAACAGCGAAGGAGTAAGAATAGAAAAACCTATATTTTCCATTTTCCTGCATATCAAGCAGGAACCAGAACAGGACTAGGCCGATAGGCACAATAGGACGATTATAACTGGGGGAAGCCAGTTGCTAAGTCCCACGGATTACAATAGCATTACTTAATGGGTCCTAGCCTAGGTCCTAAACACGTGGGGTGTCCGGGCTTCAAGTCCGTGTGGTGTCCGGGCCAGAATAGCACCCATCCATTTCATCCCGAGGGTGTCGTAAAAGGCGACTAAGGGAAAATCCGGAAGCCGGGCAGCAGCAGCTTTCGTGTACTTAACAAGCTCAAAGCAATCCCCATGACGCCTGCCAAGCGTGGCGATTATGGCAACGCCCCTTCTCTTGGATTACATTTGATTCCAATAATAGGTATGGCAAAAATGCTTGATCGCACGTAAATTGCTCCTAGTTTCTACAAGATCCGTATACTTAGTAATTAGCTCCGGATGAAACCTGAAGGCTATCTGACATGTCACTGTCTGTCACGTGCACTTATTTAATAACAAAATATTATTTTATTTTAAAATCATCACATGGTTTGAGCCACTCAAACCCCCATAAATTCTGTATTTTATGGGAAACAAACTAGGGACAAGTACCAGCCGTCAGGCCAAAAGCAATATTTCAACAAATTCTAAGAAACTAATAAAATATCTGATTTCCAAAATACAACTTACAATGTCAGCGCACTATCTGGTTACCATAAATGAGGCCCAAGTAAAACTTTAATAAAAAGGGTCCTTAAAACAATTGAGAAACGATACAAAAACAGAAAGGGTCAGGTACCAACAGATTCCGCGAAAGTGTGGGAACATGGACGGAGGCATGTGGTGCCGTGGTAAGATTTTTAACGAGACACGGACCCTAGCGTTCTTAGAACGGCTACCAATTAAGTAGGAGTAGCACTGGCACCTACCCCAGCTCCCTTGAAATGTGCGTACAACAAGCCAACGCAAAGTTCTCCGTGCGAGACCTTCTATAGGAAGCAGTTATCATCAAAAACATTTGGTCTATTTAGAATAGGTATAAAATATACCGTTTGCACTATTTCAGTTCGGATTTGTAGCCTTTCTCATTGTAGCTTGATATAACATGATTTTACTATTATAAAAATCTAAACAAATTGAGTATATACGGTTCTGCCTTCCATATTTTGTGTGTCAGTTAAAATTCAATTATCGTCAGCAGTCGGGTAATTTTCGTTTTCCTAATTGTATTGAAATTAGTGATTTAGATAGTGTTGTAGATAGGCTTCTCGTATACGGAGAATACGCCGATCTATAACACTATCTAAATTACTAATTTCAATACAATTAGGAAAACGAAAATTTTATCAGCCTAGGGTATTTTAGGAACAGTCACACATACATTGTGTTCATTCTACCAAAGAATACACTCTTACAAGATATATATTTATAGATATGTATATGATCTTTTTGTTGTTGTAATGATTGTTCGTAATCACAATCAGATATAGAACGTTGACACAGAGGCGAGGTAATAAGCTTGAAAGAAAATAATTTACTCTTAAAGTTGCCATGACCTGTGAGAAATTGGGTGGTTCACCTCCAGCCAAGTCCGGGCCAGTTGCTCAAGAACGAATTGAAAGAACGGGTGGAGGTGTCGGTCCTTAATAGAATTATCCCGTCTACATAGGTATTATGGCCATTCAGTTAAATAATTTAGAGATTTTAGCAAGGTTATGTTGCGTGCATGGTCTCTGGAGCGGAATAGAACAATACAGCACGTCCCTGTACCTTAAAATCGGATGGAAGTACTAACTAACAACTGAGAGTTCGGAAAGGCTTCAGTACTAACAGCATTCTACCAATAGTGTGACGAGAATGATGTGTTGAAGAAAGAAGGAATTCCGAGATTACGGCTAATAGACGTATGGAAAAAGACATGCTGTGTCGACCCC
The DNA here is from genome assembly GCA_947361185.1 of Charanyca ferruginea. Classification (NCBI taxonomy): domain Eukaryota; kingdom Metazoa; phylum Arthropoda; class Insecta; order Lepidoptera; family Noctuidae; genus Charanyca; species Charanyca ferruginea. Next base: position 11,840,779 of record OX376070.1, read on the forward strand.
AAATAAATTAGGATAATTGGGAGGATGATGATGGAGTCCTGACAAAAATCAAAAGGCATCGTGGCAGACCAGCTGTATAAACCCAATAAACAAATGATCCGTATTAGCCCTGACCCGAAGTAATTGGACGCAGAAGCCATGGAAGGCCTTTGCTTTGCCCAGCAGTGGGATGACGCAAGGTATTGTCGAGTAATTAGTACCTAACGCGAAGTTGTTTTGCTGTTGCCTCGATCGACGCAGTCGGACATCGTTATCAAAATGTATTGCAATTTTGCAAAGTATCAACCATTAGATAAATTCCTGAGAAACTAAGAATAGTAGTTTATAGGCAGCTACAACTAGAAGAAGAATACAGGAAGTTGAAATAGTTGGCGTTTGTTGTAGGCGAAAAGTCAAGTATTTTTTTTTTGTAGATCATTTTGCCTACAACAAACGCAATAAGTACAAAACGACAAACCGAACAAAGCCACCGACTTCCGAAATTAAAGTCTTGTGTGTTCTGTGCTAAAGTTATTTTCGAAGTCGCATTGAGAGCCCCTTTCTTTTTTTTGAAGTCGGTTGAAAAGTAATTAGGGTCAAGTATTTGTCGGCGGAACACGAGCTCAGCAGGCAGAGGATGAATTGCAAGAAAGCAGCTCAGACCAATATTGGTCTGAGGCAAGCAGGTAATGTCATAAAATTTGTAGGTACTACTAGGTGAAGTAAACAATCATTGATTACCTTACAGGATATCAGCTGCAGTCGTTTTATTTATAAACATTTGACAGAACGCATCTTCATTATAATCCTTTTACATATATAATTTTGAACTTTTGATATTATTATGAACGTATTGTAAGTATTGATCTAAATTTGGCGAAGCTTTCTCTACCTATCTAATGCATAAAACACAAGTCGAAGATGCCCTCAAAATGTCAGTTGTATGTCAAAATGCTTTATTTCTTTGACACGCACCAAAAAGTGTTAATAGAAAATGCAAAATTAGTTTGATTATGGCAAAAATAAAGCCTCATTTTGAAAAACGATCCGATTTAAAAACAGTCAACACTGGACAATGTATTTCAAGCCGTATTAAAATGACACCACAATTTAATAGTCATCAGTTGATAAGGTACTTAATTCCCATTTCCCAGCTGCTTATTTTGGAGTCAGGGACTATAATTGTAACCATAATAAGTGTTTTAACACTATGTTAATTTTAAAACTGTTTTAAAAGAATTGCATTTAGATATAATAAATACAATTAGTAGGTACCTAATTTTATATAATAAAAGTGTAACCTTTTATATAATAATATGTAGGTAACAGAAATAAGCAGTTTTTGGTATTTTGCACGCACAACTTCTTGTCGAAGTGGCCACTTTTGTGACAACCGTACTCAAAGGTCAGTCAAGGTAACAACGATATAGATATGTGATAATAATACTATACCTATTGATTAATGTAAAAAATAAATAAACATATAGACTTAGAGATAATAAAAAAACACTGCTGTAAACGACAGATACAAAATCTTTTTAATTCTTCTGTGCGTGTGTATGTGACTGAATTCCTCCTAAACGGCTGGACTGAGAAATTTTTTGTGAGTCTTCCAGTGGTTTCGAGAACGGTTTTGATTTACAATTGGACCCGGTAGAGGTGTTGCAGGGACTTATTTATTTAAAGGGCAGGACAACATCTGCCGGGCCCGGTAGTAAGTTATATAATAATCAAATATTAATAAGAAAAATTATTGAAGCGCTCTTCCTCTGTCGCTTGCTTATTTATAAATTTGCTGTCCAATCCAATACGGTGCATAATTGCTTAAATTTATTTACTATGACTTTCCACTTCTATGCGTACAATGGATTGCAATAAAGATTTTAGATTTGATTTTCTTGTAACAAAGATAATATAATTATGTGTTACATAGATAATGTGTGACATTATAATTAGCAGCGAGAAAGACAAAATAATTGTCTAGAAACGCCGCAGATAATAAATATAGCCATGTTTTGTAAGTTTACAAGTCGTGTATATGTTACGGCTAATAGCCGAAGTGCGGTTACACCACATCGAGTTTCGGTTTGGTTAGGTTCCTTTAAAACCTGCAGACAGAAATATGACCCCCCGCAGTAGCCGCGTCTCCTTCTGCTCAATGATTTGGTGCCCCAAGTCCCGAGCTTGCAGGCTACACCTAAGTTTAAACTAGTGCTTCCGGCTACACCTAGTTCTAGCCGGTTCAAACTAGGTGTAGGCGCACTTCGAGTTTTAGCCGTAACAATATACAAAATATTTGCTTAGTGTGTCTGCATACAATCGTATAATATAAGTTGGTAAATATAGGGGGGATTTATTTTATATGCGCAGTGTCATATTATAAAAAACTAAGGTAATCGTCGTAGAAGGCCACGAAATAAGTAATTTATCTAAATTTGATATTATATTACTATACTATAAACATGTCAAACGAGATGACGATTGGCTTCACATCACATCACCAGCTGCGGTGGGTCGGAAAACTTACCATAATTATAACAGTACATTGCTGTACCTACCTACTTACCTTGTTGTCTCTTTCAACTTGTCTAAAATATCTAGACTTGATGAGTTTCTTTTTCACATAAAATTCTGTATTTCTGTACGTAAAATACGCGCTGAAACGTGGAGTAGCGGACACTAGCCCGTTATACCAATACTGTAATTCTTTAGAGTCGGTCTACCTACATAAGTGGTGATTGTCATGTCTTTCCTATAAAAAATGCGATAAAATACTATTAATGTAAGTAACTATTTAGATAAGACCATAGACATAAGTATAGAAATATAAAAAAAAACAGTAGGTACCTAAGACTAATAAAAAACTTGCTTTGTTTTATTTTAAATAACTATTGGACTAAGGCTGAGGCCTGATTAGTGCGTTCCGTTGCGTCGTCGCATCCGATCAACGTTTGTATGCCACACCGGCGTTGCGACGACGCGTACGACGCGTCGTACGCGTCGTCGCAACGCCATTACAGAGTGGATTTCAGTCTTGATCGAACAAACATGTTCTTTTTTTGTTTTTGTTACGCCACCGCCGAAAGGAAAGTTGAAGCAATAAAATATTCTGGATGTCTCCCTTTCCTTCCCTCTATCAGTGGAACACTGTCCGTCGTCGCACTGGAGCACCGACAGCGCAGCGTATCACCACAGTTTAAGTATCCCTCTTCTCGCTTCGTTTCTCGTCCGTCGATCCGTTGAAATGTCGCGTGCGACGACGGCGACGCAGCGCATAATGTGGCATGATGTCACTAATATAATGAGCAGCGTTGACGCTGCGACGACGCAATGCAACGCACTAATGAGCTCTCAGCCTAAATAATAATATTCATTTGTAGTCGATTCAAGCTCGTTTTGGAGCAACCGCACCAATTACAGTAATTAACAATCATCAATTGTCTAAAATTGCATATAGTCTGTCTGCATTTTTATAAGTACTTGCTACAACTTCGAGAACAATAAAAAAATTAAAAGATACCAGGTAATGTACTTACTTTATTCATATCTCGTGTTCAGGTGAGCGTCATAATAATTATTTATCTATTTTTGATGACTCGATACTATAGCAACTATAGCACCGCGACTTCGTCCGCGTGGAATTTTGTTTACAATAGTATGGGTTTTATTTTTTATTTGCAACCCTAATTCTTTTTCAAAAAATAAAAGTACCTTCCTAATCTAGATTACTCCTAAAGCTATCTGCCAGCAAAAGTTCCGTCAAAATCGTTAAGACATTTCAGAGATTAGCCGGAACTAACAGACGGATAAATTAGTTAATATTTTTTTTTTGTTATAGGTAAGTACCGTAATTATACACTTTTAAATTGCACTTAGTAAAAAGCTGTTATTTTGACATTACAAATAGACACTTCAATTTTATTTACCTATTTGATTAAGATTGGGAAAACAAACAGTAAGTAGGATACTAGAATACACAGTGTTTTAACATTATCTCTTAACAAATATACTCCCACTACATTTTCCACTTAACTTACAATAATACCTAATATATATATATTTTTTTTAATTTATTGGTTACTTTGGTTATTCTGAATTATTATTTTACTTAATTTGAATTTTGTTTATAATTAATTTATATTATTTCTATTATTTTGTAAGTACCCATATTGTTTACTTGAAATCTTCATTTTTAGGATTTTCCAAAATTGTACCTATTTGATTACCTATTGTTTACTTATCAAACTTTTGTATTTTTACGTAGTTAGTAGGTAAGTCAATTATGTGGTCGCCTTTAATTGGGGGCGCACACTTGTATCACAGTATAAGTATTAGTTGTTTGTATTGTCTATCTTTTTGTTATTTTGCATGAAATTGTGTAGCCTCTGTTATCGTTAGCGATCCAAATTAAATAAATAAATAAGAAAAATCTTAACTGTAGTCAGAGTGTGTAGATAAGTACAGTCAGCAAAAGAGATAGGTATGCAGGGTTGTCAGATATAGTTAAAGTTTACTTAGAAACCGATGGATGTTTTTGAATAAAATAAAATAAATTTAATAGAGAATAAACATTTCAATGTTTTAATTAAATTTCATTCGAAAACATCCATCGGTTTCTAAATAAACGTCAACCATTTCCGATGGCCTGCATACCTATCTCTTTTGCTGACTGTACCTACATTAGAGGCTACTTATTGCTTCTACAGAACTTTGATTATGTCACTTCTAAAGGTACTTAAATCTGCGGAACTATCTACTAATACCTACTAGATATATTATAGTACATTAGACACTAGAAAGATAAAAGCAGATTCGGTGTTAGGTACACATACATAGTGGGTACAAATTGAACGTACCTAGTTCAAAAAAATTGTAAAAGATTGTAAAATATGGTCAAGAAAGTGGTTGAAGACTAGATAGTATAGTATAATAACTAGGTACTAGCTGCTAAAGATAAACCCGTACCAGAACTCTTGCTATTCGTTCTATCAAAAATTCCGCAACTTTCTACCGACCGGTGCGGTGGTCCTGTCCTGTCCTGTCCTGATATCAAGAGGGAGCGCTTTCCAAAATCAAATAGACTAAATATGAAAGGAAGGAAGGAAAGAAAGGATAAGTTTACATTAGCGCTCTCATGGTAGTCTATACGGAAACGGGGGTACGGAAAGGGGCCAATAAATAAATAAATAAATAAATAAATAAATAAATAAATAAATATCTTGGGACAACTCACACACGGTCATCTGGTCTCAAGCTAAGCAGAGCTTGTGTTATGGTAACCAGACAACTGATATACATACTTATATAATTTATAAATACATACATATTATAGATAAACACCACACACACAGAACAAACAATCATGCTCATCACACAAAGTTTGTCCTGGGTGGGAATCGAACCCACGACCTCCAGCTTAGCAGTCAGGGTCAGTGACCACTAGACCAACAGTACCTAACCATAACTAAACTATGCAGGCAATAATTACACTCTCATTAGGAAAGCAGTCGAAATCCGAACTATGTCAGCATTCTAATTACTTACTTACCTACTGTTTTTTTAAACGGCTATATGACCTAATAGGAAGTGCTTTGGAGACCAAAATGGCATAGGTATGATAATGTTTTATTGTTCCGCCCCGTTGCATATTTAGCTAGGGAAATAACAGAAATACTACAAATGGGCTACCCACTTATCAACAGATGGTTTTCAAAAGAGAATACATTCGGCCCAATTGATGGTAACTGGTCACTTATGGACATCTGTACCAGTGGCATAGTGGTGTGTTAGCGTCTCAGAGAAAAAGCTAAAATATCACATACTTGTACCCAAAACCTACAAACGGAAACACAGTGCAGCACAGCTGCTTGTCGACAGAAAGCTGTGATAGTATGTACTACCTCCTTATGGAATCCTAGTGTGGACACCAGTGATTTATCTTACTTGTTTCTGTATTTTTCTGAACAATAAAGATTATTATTATTATTCTCATTTATTCAGTTATTTACATATTTCATTATATTTTTAAATATTAGTGAAAAAAATAAATAAAAACATTTAAAAATATAAAAAATAGTAGCCCACCGGTATCGGGAATAGGGTCCAAGCTACCGGTGGTCAGGGCTCCTGAGAGAGGAATCTCCTGACTATACGCGCCGTGTCCAGGAGTACCGCTTTCTGTATCAAGCCCTTGATCCAGCTGCCCAACGAGAGCCTCCTTAGGTGTTGGTCGAGGCTCTTAGAAATGAGTCCATATTATTATTATTATTATTCATCATGTTTATCTAAAACAATGTAGAATCAAGGATGGTTTCTTTATGAGCTTAGATATACCAAAACCAGTAAATGCCACGCAACACTCGCTACAATTCAATGAATTAAGTACGTCAATTTAATACAATTATTATGCAAAATGGTATTAGTTACGTAACAACATAAAGTATAAACTTAAAAATCATTACATTAACTAAATTAAAACTGAATTGTTAATTAGCGCGTTGATCTAATCTCAGGCCATGGCATGCTAAGACAGACCCCAGTGCCAGAGGTCTAATTGTGTGCCTTGTTTTAATATATGGAAAAACTTTGTACTTAATATTAAATAAAAATAAATAATAATAAATAAGTGTTATCTAGCAATACTTAAAAATGATATGAAACGAAATTTATTTTTAAAATAATTTAAAATTACAATGAATTCGAAAATTAAATATTGGCGTGTGACGGTTACTTTTGGCAAACGAAACCCAATTATGCATTCACCACATGTATAAAATGTTGAGACAAGGTTAACCACCGTGAACTACTGAACTTCTAAGCTAAGTAATTGAAGCATTGTATTTTTGGCTATTTACTATTTAGATTTAGGCACATATCTATTGTAATTACAGGTGGGGCCCCTGGCTCATTAACACCTGAATGGGTCTATCAATCAAGGTTGAGCCAGTTTACCGAGGTCGGTCCATGGATGGGTGACCGTCCATTTCGTGCCAACTCTCGCCATGCCTCAGACAGCAGTCGTCATGGTGCCGGTTATCATTCGTAGATCTTTGACAGTCGTTACGGGTTTTGAAAAGTTCGATAATATGACATCCAGTCTTACTCAGAGGTAGGTCGTGTCACCTAACTGGGCCTCAAGTCTGCTATTACAATAGTGTCAGAATGGTCTATCATTGATTTCATAATTGTTGATTTTGACAAGTTTGGTAATCTATTAATATAATGGCGTCATTATGACTTTCCAATGGTCAACCACTGACTGAAATTATATAGAATGGTTATCTCTATATTGTACTCTTTGGTTATCTCGTACAAAATGACAACTGAATGACTAACTTAGGCGGTAATCTGCTAAAATTTTGACAGTTCCTTTGATCAGTGGCCTACCATTAGAACGTCATTGTGCAGTCATTGCTTTTAATTCGACCGACCAATGATCGACCATCATGAATTTAGCAGATTACAAACTTTTAGCAAAATGACAATGGGATCGTGTGGGAATGACGAAATTATAAAAATAGCACACTTGGCCCCCTGGGTTCAAGTTCAATAGTGTTGTGTATGTTGCATTGGCAGTCGCTTCATATAAAATGCTGGTATTCAGTTGTATCCGGTTATATCGGAAGACGACATCAACATAGTTAAGAAAAGGCTAGAAAAATGATAATTATCTTATTTGAGTGTTCGGTTTGGCTATTTTTAGTTCGTGTGGGGAAATAAGGTCTAGTCCTCGGTGGAAGGGTCAGGTAATGCAGAGCACTGACGGTACGACTATACTGTTGTTAACATGTTGTTAGACTCATTATTCTGGGCACCGGTAGTCTATAACTTTTACGTACATCAATAGGTATTGGTCACACCGTGACGCAACTAGTACCTACTAATTGGGTATTAGCAAATATCGAATTATAACGATTGTTAAGCGGATTATTTAAGTACGCAGTGTCATTCCGATGTCTTGCTACTTCCCTTGTTTGCTTATTTGACAACGCTGTTTACCACATAATTCTATGGATCCAGAATCGGAGTTATAGATCTGAAAGGTATAATCTCGAATCCAGATTATTACCTATCCTTCAGAACTTCAACTTTAGGAGCTTCAGGCTGCCAGTCAGTTGGTTCTTCTTCATATTCCACAATGCATTGAAAAACACTTGATTTGACTATTTTTGACTTGGGTCAGTTTTCACCTACATCAAAACCACATATATAGTCGTGACACTGATATCACTGTTGTAACTAGCAAAAGACGTTATATTCTCTTTGTAAGTAGCCACCTACTTACAAAAATGTTGCCAATATAAGTGTTTCATAGTTCAGTTTAAGGGCGCGTATTCGATTTAGCGCAACTCAAAATCTAAATGATTGCCAGAATGGCGTAGCAGCATCAATGCCGACCACTGTGTTGTACTAGTGTGTGTCAACACACACTAGTACAACACAATGGTCGGTTTGTGTGCATCAGAAAAAGAAATACGCACGAAATAAGAACGAATCATTGAAATTGATCGGCAAACGACAGCGCGCGATGTTTTACAGGGCTTTTTAAAATAATTGTTTAAAATAAATGAGCTCGTATAACGGACTGAAAAATATTCTGTATATTAAGCATAACATTTACTTTTATAAAATAAATATATCAGTAACATTTTTATTCAAATACTGGTGAAAAAAAAATTGTCATAGTGAACCGATTTTCTACACTCGGCGTCACAAAAACCGCACCTCTTTAAGAATTCCCTTCAAAGTCATTTTAACCCTATTAATCAATGGTATACATATGACTTTAAGGTATAATTGGAAAGGCAATTTATTTAAATTTCAGAATAAATCAATGGATTTGGTTTTTTGTTTACCAGGGAATAAAAAAAAGCAAGCTAATGCAAATGATTAAAAAGTTAAATTTTATTTTATCAGCAAAAATTACAACAAAGTCCTTAAAACTAACTTAAAACCTAGTGTTACCCCCCCTAGCCCTGATGACTGCTTCCATGCGTTCTCTCATGGACCTTATTAATGTGACAACAGTCTCTTGTGGAATGTTGTCCCATTCTGCAACGACGGCATCTTGAAGGTCTTGGAGAGTGGTAGGGGCAGGATTTCGTGCCCGTACTCGCCGTTTCAGTTCATCCCAAAGGTGCTCAATAGAGTTCAGGTCTGGACTTCGCGCCGGCCAGCGCATAACAGGGATGCCAACTTCTTGCAGGTAGTCTCTTACAATTAAAGCGGTGTGACAACGGGCGTTATCGTGCATTAACGTGAACCCACTGCCAACAAAACCCGCATAAGGGACAACCTGCTCCTCTAAGATCTCTGTTATGTACCGAGCAGCAGTCAGCGACCCTTGCCCGCGAGCACTTCCAGTCCGAGAAACACACACAAGGTTCGTTTTACCGTCGATTGACATGTCGCCCCAGAACATGCACGAGCCACCCCCGTATTCCACTGTCTCTTGAATACAGGCTTGTGCGAATCGTTCCCCTTGCCTCCTATACACTCTTCGACGCCTGTCGTTGCAGAAAAGACACACCCTCGTCTCATCCGAGAAGAGCACAGCCCTCCATTGGTCTATTGTCCAATCCACATGGTCACGGGCAAATTGCAACCGGTCTCTCCTATGCTATGCAGTCAATTTGGGCCCTGTAGCAGCCCTATGAGCTGCAATTTTCTTCTCCCGCATTCTTCTTCTAATCGTGGAGACGCTTACAGAAGTTCTGCGAGCTGATCGCAGTTGTTGTTGCAGCTCAACAGCATTGGAGAACCGATTACGTAAAGACGTCGAAACAATGAAGCGATCGTCTCTTTCGGATGTGCACCGTTGTCTTCCAGATCCACGTCTTCGGATATAGCCACCAGTCTCTTGGAAACGTTGGAACACTCGTCGAACGGCAAAACGACTCAAGTTCAGTTGCCGAGCAACATCACATTGCCGCATCCCTGATTGCAGTAGTGCAATGACTTGAGCGGCTTCATCTGCAGTGGTATCCATCTTCTGGGGTATTTTTCTTGCTGTAGCTGTTCACGTGTGTTCACTTCAAAGGTTGAATAGCGAATGACCCACATTTAATTTTTTTTTTTTTTTTTTTCTGTATGGCATCTCGCAGTTCAACCTGAGGGTTGGTTACTGCTTAACCGGACAATCCTGTGGTGCCTTAAAAGTGACTTTTAGGGCCTCCAGCCAGGGCAAAAACTTATAAACTAAGTGACTACGCTAAGGGCACCCCCTGCGGGGTACGAGCCTCGGCTTAGGTCGCCACTAAGAGAGGGCAGCAAAGGGACAGGCTGGATCGGGTCTCCATTAATTAGGGGCTATTTTAAAGCTAAGGGCTCAGCGACGCGGGCTGGCGCTAGCAAGGTTCGGGGGGGGGGCTTTACGGGGTCGTCGCGAGGGACCTCGGCGGCGAGGTCGGAATGACGGTATTTTGTGTCTGTATTTGACTAATGTGCTAGTGGCCCTATTTCTTTCCTGAAGGAGGGTAATAGCGTCATCTGGATCGGACAGGGTATTTCCGGGTCGCCCGTTTTATACCCTTGTAGGGAGGTGCAATTAGTGGCCGTTGTAATGCGTATTTTGACAACATTTTTTTTAACGTTACGTGCTAATGAGATCTGTTGTGTTTAGGAATTCTAACTGTTGTTAATTTAAAGGTCGTTAAACATACTTTTAATTGATACCAATATTAATTGGGTTTAATGTATTCGTTACTGGCGGGACATGTTTTAAACTTATTTTCGAAAAGGTGCGATTTTTGTGACGCCGAGTGTACTTTTTCAACATTGTTTTTTAATACATAATAGTAATATTTTTGTAATTTTGGTTCTGTAGCTGTCTTTATGACTGTATATACTGTTGGAAAAACGCATAAAACAAAATATTTTGGCATATTGTAATGGTTCTATTCGTCCTGAAAGTTAACTCTGACGTCTATTTTCGTAAAACGATATGAAAGAATTGTCTTCGCTTTAAAAAACCATAATTAAAAATTATACTTTTACTCTGTAGCTTCTTAATCTTTCTAAAACTGTAAATTGTCTTTAAATGATCTGCTCACATAATTACGATATTGCTCTGGGCAAAACGCAAAAACATGAAGTTTTCGTCACGAATCAAATAGGTACGCGCTCTTAAGGCAGCTTAGGTGAGATAGGTAGTCAGTCACGTCTTACAAAGATAATTAAATTGCTTTGGTACCTATCTTTATGAGTGTTTAAGAGCATTAGTTAACTAAACATCACTGAAATCCATTCAAGAATAGACTAAGGCTTATAATGGTATCTAAATAGGTAGGTAGGTACTTACTCATATCATATAACAATTTCTTGAGACTGCATTAGCATAATGACAAACCTGTTTCAGAATTAAATCTATGATAATTTGATAACTTACGTTGTTTATTAAATATATCTTGATAAAAAAAGATACGGGAATATTTACATGCCGAAATATACGAGTAGATGTTGCATTTTGATATCAGTAATCCTGATCATGAAATAGAATTTTAGTACTTACCTGTGTAGGTATTTTACTAATGAGTGTTTATTTAAATGACTTGTGATAAAATGATTACAAAGGCGTTTCTTATGAGAAACCCTATGGGGTATTGTACTCCGACTCTCCGACCGGACAGCATACTCTGTCCGATATCCGATCATCAATGTAGAAGTTCGTAGTTTAGGAAGACCGGTAATGGTTTTTTATACAGAGATGTAGTTATGCTGTAGCTGGTCGTTTCACCTTCGCTCACGTAACCATGATTTTGTATGATACTATCACGTTAGAGCATAGGCACAGTCGCGATGCAGAATTCAGCCAGACACGGTACAGTCGTGCGCTCTATTGTGCATTCTTTCTAATCTGTGATGCCATAGGAATCTAAAAAACAGTCTTCTTTCTAATATCTATGGTGAGTACTATTGACACACTACTCTTATATAACCGACGTCACCCGAAACAGTATAATGCGAAAGTTGCGGGTTTACATCGTTGTGATTGCGGAAACGATGTTTGTATTGATAATAAACATGCGATTGTGTAAGTTATTACATTTTTATTAAGTTTTAATTTAAGTCAGAAATATCTAATGTGCATTGATTTGAGCATTTGATCTCAGACCAACTTTTTTATTGGTCTGAGCATTTGATCACGTTTGCCACGCTTTGGTGATCAATCAGGGTCCAAGGTGTTTTGGGATTTTGACTTGCTCTTCTGGTTACACACCGAATTGTAAACGGAGAGAGAGACGAGAAGTGTCTCTAAAATGTTTTTGGTTTTCACGGCTTGGGTGGCTGTTTGAGAGTAGCAACTGTGGATTAATGTAGCCTACTTGTTGATGATGATGGATTCAGATTTTAACGAAACACTAGGTCCTACCTACGTGAAATCAGATTACGTCATCAAACTTTCTTGGTAAACCCCGTAGCACAAAGTAGGTACCTACCTACGTAAGGCTGCGGCGCGGCGCTAATCTTTATACTTATTTGGGTCCGTAGACATCCATGGATAACACAAACGGATGTCTTATTGTGTCATCAGAACCTACTCATTAATTAATACGTGCCCATAAGGAGGAAAAACTCTCGATTTTTTAATTCACCTGCACGTGTCAGATTTCCAGTGACTAATATTCTATAACTTTCCTTTGTTTTATTTCCTTTTTTTGTTGACGTGTTCACGTGTATCAGAGCAATTTATTAAGTAGATAAAACCACGCGACAATGACATCCTTGTACAGACGCCAGCACATCAAGCATACCAAACTGTCACCCAATTGAATATGAACCTTACTGTTTTGTATTAAAGTTAAAAATCTATCAATGAAATTTGACAGATTGTTGTAGCTTGATGTGCTGACCAATCAAATGACATAGGTACTTACCTTATTTGATGAGCTGTCAAAACGCGATTCCCCCATAGCTTTGACTAAAGCCCGTCACAGATGTAGCTATAATATATATATTAGTATAATTCATAGCAAGGCATATGACGATATATTTCAGACGCAGCTACATTATATATTTTTACTACGTCACCAAAATATGTTGACAGATATAGCAAAGCATATTAATACTACATATTTCAAAAATGTCAAACAAACAACGATCGCAGACGTAATAAGGGCGAAAATATATTATTATATTATAGCTACCGTGTGTGGTGTGGTGGCTAGCTATAATATATATTATAGCTACGTATGTGACGGGCCTAAAGAACTATTTGTTGATTTTGAAGCAACTCTCAGATCAAGTAACTGAGAAGCAACTCAAAATCTATTTTTACAGTACCTAGGTACCTAAATTGAAAATTATTCGAATTTTCAAGGCTATGCCTAAAATTTTCTTATGTCGTTAAATAAGAAAGGAACTTAATGAAAATTACCTAAGTACATAGGTACCTAAGTACTAGGTACGAGAAATCGCCTGGCGGAAAAATACATTCTGAACCGTTAATTTGGTTATTAAGCAATAAGCAGGATACCAATAAGTACCTAGGCAGTACCTACCTAGTCATGTAATTTTATATTATCAACCATTTTCTTAAATTAGGTAACTACCTTCCTGTCACGTTAAAATCCTTTTCTTTTTCAACCGACTTCAAAAAAGGAGGAGGTTATCAATTCCTTTTTTTTTAATGTTTGTTACCTGATTTCTTTGGACTGGGTGAACCGATTTTGATGATTCTTCTTTTAGCTAGTGCTTCCCGTGTGGTCCCATTTTAATTTGGTCCAGTTCTGATAATGGCATCCATGAGAAAACCGTATAAGTCTTAAATTTGCATAAAGTATGTGCGCGACTTGTTACGCGATTTCTCCGGCAAACGTAAACCGATTTTGAAAATTCTTTTTTTTATGGATAGGGTATGCCTCAGGGGTGGTCCCATATAAATTTTATCGAAATTGATTCAACACTTCTTTGAAAAATCAACAAATACCCAAAAATTGTACATAGACTACGTTTTAGTTTCATCAATCTTTGTAGTAGTTAACTTTCAATCTCTTCTTAATAGTATTGGATGAGAAGGAGGTACTAAAAAGCGGAAAATAAAAAGCTTTTTACAAAAAAGACAACCGCCTTCAAAAACTAAAAAGTGAAAAATAACTTTAGCACAGAACACACATTGACTTTAGTTTCGGAAGTCGGTGGCAATACAAAACAACAAACAGAACAAAGCCACTGAATTTTGAAACTAAAGTCAATGTGTGTTCAGTGCTAAAGTTATTTTCAGTTTTTAGTTTTTGAAGGCGGTTGTCTTTTTTGTAAAAAGCTTTTTTATGCTACCACTACACATGGCGTATTTGTGCAAATATTCGCCTTACTTGGATAATACAAAATAGACTTTATTTCAATATTAATAGGGTATACTTTGTATTATCCAAGTAAGGCGAATATTTGTACAAATACGCCATGTGAAGTGCCGGCATTAAATTTTGACGACACGGTTGGCGTAGTGGTTGAGCGATTGGTACGCTGCGTGTCGCGGGTTCGATTCCCGCACGGGACAAATATTTGTATAGCCTGCAGGTATTCGTTTCGGGTCTGGCTGTTTGTGTATGTGAGTTCACATGTTTGTAAACGCAACGACGAATATGCGGCAACGTTTAAAAAATAATTGTCAAAAGATCTGTGGCCTGTAGGCTGTAAGTAAATAGGTTCGTTAGATATGCACACCTATTGTCATCTATTGTCTTGGCATAGTGCAAATGAATTATATAATTAGGATTTTCAAAGAAATAAGTCTATTTTGTAACCTATAAGATGGTACCTACGTAAGTACACCTTTGGTAGGGTTCCAGTACCTACTACCACAGGTGGGATATATTAGGCTTGGGGAGGTACCTACTTAATACCTACCATAAATTAGCATAACTTTAAAATCTCAATAAATGGAATGAGACGTGTTTGTATTTTGGGCAAAATAAACAAAAGAGATTATTTTAAAAACATCATGTGCCAATGTCGTTCACCTTGATCATTAACAGGATTATTTAAATTTAAAGTTAATAAAATAATGTACCTGCCTACCTACCTAAGTAGATTTGCTGGGAATTAATTAGCTAAATTAATTCAAACTAACTGCCTCTCGCCGTGTTAGGAGTATATTACGCCGATTTTTAGGGTTCCGTAGCCAAATGGCAAAAAGCGGAACCCTTATAGATTCGTCATGTCTGTCTGTCTGTCCGTCCATGTCACAGCCACATTTTTCCAAAACGATGAGAACTATACTGTTGAAACTTGGTAAGTAGATGTATTCTGTGAACCGCATAATTTTCACACAAAAATAGAAAAAAAAACAATAAATTTTGGGGGTTTCCCATACTTAGTACTGAAACTCAACATTTTTTTTTTCATCAAACCCATACGTGTGGGGTATCTATGAATAGGTCTTCAAAAATGATATTGAGGTTTCTAATAATTATCATTTTTTCTATAGTTTGCGCGAGAATGTAAACTTCGAACGAAAATTGGTTTGAACGAGATCTAGTAAGTAGTTTTTTTTAATACGTCATAAATCGTAAACCGCAGTTTACAATTAAAACATCGATCAAAGTTACAACGAACTACAAGAACTTTTATATTATGTTACTTGCTGCTACGGAACCCTTCATGGGCGAGTCCGACTCGCACTTGGCCGCTTTTTGGTACCTGTGTTGAGGTAGATATAAATATGGTCGAGTCAAAAGTCTCAAAAACTCTAAAACTGGTAGGTTTATTAGTTCGGGGCTACAAACATATCTGTACTACCGTCGGTAGGTCGCTGGACTCGGCAGAAATAGGCTAGTATCCCGCAATGGCCTAGACCTGAACACCAGAATTTTATAATTTATATTCAGCTTCCCAAAAAAACGTGTGTCTAAATTTTACATATGAATTTTACATATGATAGTACATTTGTTTACAATTAACTGCAGCGTAACCGTAATGGTCGAACGCTTTTCAATGTTTGGTCAGACATAGCATTTAAGTACCTTCAACTGCATCTCTTATTAGGTTCTTTGTTGCATTTTATGCGGTCTCCAGCCAGACTCTTGCGGAGAAACATCGACCACACCGGAGAAACTTGAATGTGAATAATTTCTCGGAGAACCGACTAGGAGAAACCTTGGCCAGATTTTTTAGCATGAGTCTGGAGGCCGCATTGTCTAATGCAGCCTAAGAAGGATAATGTCGCAATTTCGATTGGCCTTTCTTATTAACAGTCTTTTACGGATATTGACCATCGCAATTTGCACGTAGACGGAATCTTAGTCACTAAAAGTGTTGTGTATGATGAATTGTTGATGAATGACGTTAAGATTTGGTGTGAACTCCTAAATTGTTATGTATGGGTACTTACCTACTACTTCCTAGTTAGTAATTAATAGTCCAATTGATAATAGTACATTATGATATAAGTGCGGTAGGTTGAAAATTGCAGCCGAGGCGATATTGCTACAAGAAAGCAGAGGCTGTAATTATCAAAGCGCACGCATGTCATACGACGTTTTATAACATATTTGCGAGGTAATAATTCAAATAAAAACAATACAGCGAAAAGAAAAAGCGCGCGTAATAATTTTTTCAACACACTTGCTCATAAAATGGCTCTAATTTCACTCCAATTAGGCACATAATGACATCTGTAATCAAACTGTGACTTTTTCATTGCTATTATTCACTAGTGAGTTATAGGGTTTTTTTTTATTTTATTGGTTGAGTTGCTTTGTTCTTAAAAAAGTTTCGATACAAAAAAGATCGTGTTCAATAGTACAAATAAATTAATGTACCTATTGCTTGCTCATTTCATGCAACTTCGTATTTAAATAGATAATTTCAACTTGTACGTTTTTAATAAATAAAACTTTCACTCAAATATAACTTTTGTTTTCTCTATAATAAAGACAACTTTGAATTCCCCATTTCGTACGCTATCCGCGAAAAGAGAAAAAAAAAAGAAACCTCATTCTTTTAGTCTATAGCCGATCGCCATTATTTGATACGCGCGCATAGGAAAACTGATTAATTTTTCCCGCCATTGCGAAAATTTTTTCACAACTCGTTTTCACTGTTGAAAATATTTTTTTTGTATTATTTTCTTCACAAGTGTGTTGAAAAACGTCGTATGATACACGTGTGTATTGATGATTACCGTCCTCGGCTCTCTTAAGACCCTCACCTAACGGCTCGGGTCTCAATGGCGCCTCAGCGGTAATCACCAACATTACACACTTGTACCATAATGTACTATTACTTGTTCACATATTAGCGTTGCGCGCGCATCAGCGTTTTTTTAAGGCAAAAGCACAAAAACAGCCAGTATTACTAATAAAGTAATAATATTTTTTTTTGTTTTTGTAACAGATAACTGGTTGTAATTTATTGTCACAATTACTTAAATTAAAGAATATTTTTTTTTATATTTTATCTCTCTAAGTTAATTTTATTCATAAAATGTTGACCACTTTTCTGAAATAAAAAATCTTTGCTAAGATTTAAAAAAGTACCGTTCGTTTTAGACGGAGCATCTTGATAAACTGTACGTTTTTCGAAACTCGTGCGTTTTACATTACAATAACGCACAAGTACTTAATGACATACATTACGATATTGAAATTGGTGTAATAAGAGACACTTTCCGAGCAAATGTGTTATAAAATAAATTACTAAAAGTAATTAAAAACCAGTAATTAGAAACTTATGTACTTAGATAATTTAAACAAGACACATTAGACAGGTAGGTATTGTTCCTAATAGCTAATCAAATAACGGAAACTACAAGAATTCGAAAGAATATTAATTACTTAATTTAGTTTTTGAAGACGTGTGTACGTAAGTCCTACAATAGCTTTTCAGTAAAAAGAAATGATGCGGAAATGAATTAATAAATTATTATTCAATTAAAGACAGTTCTAGGTGCTTATATAACCACCTACCTAAATTAACGCGATTTTATAGTCGTAACACTCCTTGGTGGTGTTAATTAAGAAATAGGTACCTACCTAATTTAGAAGTCCGCCTTTGTACAGTGTTTTTTTTACATTTTGTGCATAAAGTATAGGTTTAAGTTTATCATGAAATACGAGCCACGATTCTGGTGGCAAATAAAAAAGAATACGTTCCTAAATTGGTTGCAAACTGGTATTATTTTGTATGCCGCGAAATTGGCCTAACAATTTAAATACTCATATAAGAAACTTAAACAAAGGTTTATAATAATATACCTCCTTACACTATATTATTTAAAAAAAACCATTACATTCGATTTTTCACATTCAAAAACTATGTTATTTAAACAAAAATCGATGTTTCTCACCACATGATAGATGTTGACGACAGTCCGTGAACGAAGTCACTCACAAACTGCGCGAACGCAAACGAAGAGTTGTTTGAATGGTTTTAAGGTCGATCATTCGCTTTCCTATTGCGTACGATAGAGGATCATGAATTGACGATGCTACACCTCGAAGTAGAGATATCTTAGCTTACAGAAGATAAAACCGGTGATATTACAAGAAGATAAACACATTTTCAGACAGATTTATTGTTTCGATAAAGATCGGCACGTGTGATTAATTTAATTAATGCTTAACTTCGCGCTGATTCTGGAAAAGGGTGTGCAGAGATGCACTGAATTCTAACAGAGAAACTTTAACCTTTACTTAGCCTTCAACCGGAAAACGGCTATAGCTTGACAGCTGTTATTTTAAAAAGATTAAACAGGTGTGAGAGCTCTGTACTCTGACACGTTCCTAATATCTACTAATAATCTTGAACTATAATAGGTAGGCACCAATAATTACATTTTGGTTGGGCTGCATTTTTACTGCATAATATAAGCTTGTTTCGTATACTTACCTCCCTAAACTCAAATTCAAACTCAAAATCATTTATTTCAATTAAACCATTTACAGGTACCTGCTTTTGAATTGTCAGAGTCAGTCAGTCAGAAAGTTGAAGCTAGTTGCTCGTTCCAAACAGTAGGTAGGTTTCTATGGAGAAGAACGAGCAAGAAACTCCATGAACACTCTTTTAAAATCAGTTAAATTTTACAAATTTAGGTTACATCATTCATGTTGAATCTAAGGGTACAATGTGAGAACAATGTAACACGTCTTGCATGTTAAAAGAGGTCTAGAGAAAAATATAGTTATACTTAATAACAATTCAAACCAAAATTTAAAATAACCGAGGCAGCTAAGAGGCGTCCGTTCACGAACATGACGCATGGATCGGCACCATTTAGCTCAACCGTTTTGAAGGGAACCGAATGATCCAACACATGCGCCACCGGCAGCAAGACATTCAAGTGAGCATGACTCTCCCAACCGCCAGGGCATATTCAAGTCAATGAGAGGTACACCTCGTAAATGGTAGCTTTAAAGAACATAGTGCTCACATGTATGTGCTACGAAAAATTATATAAGTAATACTAACACATTGAGTTTATACAATGCAAAGATAATATAGATCTACATCTTCAGCAGCTCCAAAAATTGTTACAAATGCTAATCAATTAATCTATGAACCCTTATGGCTGTGGAGCTAGACCAGCATCCAGCCAAGCATTTTTATCAGTGATGTAATCACTCAATTTATAATATGCTCGGGTGTATAGTGTGCGTTTAATACAAGACTTAAATTTTGTCTCATTTAGTTGAACAATGTGGGGAGGTATTTTATTGTAACACTTTAAACAGTACCTACCCCATGAAAGACGAATCTACATTAGCCAGTCTGAAACCTGGTTGATTTAGTTGGTCCCTATTTCTAGTATTAAGTATAATAAATTATGTCTGTCACCTCTTTTATCAAAAGGATGCAGATTTTTTCTCTCGCAAAAAAACGATGTCGCAATTCGAAAGTTCACCTGTCTAAGGGTGTTACTACACCAATCGATCGATCATCGATCGATGCCATCGGTCGACGTCGATCGACGTTGATCGATTGGTGTGGTAGCTTTAATTGATCGACGGATACCGGTCGACTAACATCGATCGATTGCCGGTCGACGTCGATCGATTAACCCCGGCTATATTCCATCAGTTTCTTTCGAAATGAACAAGAGGACGCGTTGTGTTTGGCCAGTACGATGTTGCTCGTACTATTATTACGAAGACGCAAACGCGCGCGGGGCGCGGGCGGGCAGCAGGTGATAATGGGGAGCAGAGCAGCGCCGTGAATTCTCCGCAGCAGTAGGTGACCTCTCGCTCCCGAACATCGTCCTTTCGATGGTCCAGAGCGAGAGTGCGTGGGAGGCTGTTGCCTCTTTTTGCGAGCATGTCATGCACGCAAAAGAGGCGGCAGAGAGGGTGAGGGAAGCAACTGCCTCGCTTCTAGTCGTCTTCTAGGAGAAGACGCACCGGGCGCCGGAGGGCGCTTGATGACCTCCGGCCTCCATGAGTTGTCGGCCTGCGGGTGGTCGACTTAGGGGCAGTCCACCACCCGACCAGAAGCAGGCCCGTGTAGGCGGCGCGCCGTATCACGCGCGCGCCACATTAGAGGATTCGGCGGCGTTTAGACCGCCGAGGTTGACGGGACCCGCCTACATCACTGGCGGGCGGGTCATAGCCTGGTGGGGGCGCGGTGCATGCGCGAGCGAATCCCGTACCGTCCATAAGTCAGTCGAGGAACACCGTTTAGCCGGTCAGGGTCCGGCACACTCCCCCGTCTTCCCCGGACGGGGGCCCATGAGGACGTCCCCACATAAAAAAAAAGAGCGGTGGGGATTGACGTCTACCATCGATCGGTGCCGTCGATCGACGATCGATCGATTGGTCTGGTAAGTAACACTCTAAGGATACTGATTTTTCACAATTATCAGTAAGCAGGCTGGGATTTTGCTCTGGCTACCGTTCTACATTATGATGCGACTTTCACGCATATTCATACATTTTTAGAAAAATTGTACATTTACGAGTAAACTTGGCATTGATTTTGGTATACTTTAGTTTTATTAGAGTTCATAAATCTATACATATAAAATTAGAAAAATAGTACATTTACGAGTAAACTTGGCATTGATTTTGGTATACTTTAGTTTTATTAGAGTTCATAAATCTATACTTACATATAATAAAAATGAATCGTTATTCGTTAGTCTCGCTAAAACTCGAGAACGGCTGGACCAATTTCGCTAATTTTGGTCTTGAAATATTTGTGGAAGTCCAGGGAAGGTTTATACGGTAACAAAATAAATTTTCATCCCACCATCTCGGAAAGAGTATTTTTAATCTTCAATATCTGAGTGGAAAAGCCGTTTTTATTCTCTAGAGGATAAAGTAAATTAATTTATCTTCAATATCTGAGTGGAAAAGCCGTTTTTATTCTCTAGAGGATAAAGTAAATTGAATTTAGAACATCGTGTGCACTAAGTTTGTGAATTAAAAAAAAACATTAAACCTATTTACTGCTACGTTACCTCTATGGTGCCGAATATATCATACAACTTTTTTTTAATTTGTTAAAAACTCACGACTTTGTAAACGTTTTTTTTTTTGCATTTAGTCATTTCCTCGCTGTGGTGGAATGAAAAGTTACGTGTTGCACTCGAGTGCAAAGATTTTTCACCTCGTGCTCTTTTGATTCCCTCGCTAACGCTTAGGATTCTAATTTTGAATCACTCGCTGCGCTCGTGATTCAATTTTAGAATCCTTCGCTTGCTCGGTCATCAAAATTGAACACGCGGTTAAAAAGCAACTTTGCACTCTTGTATAACAAATAACTATTCTGTGTTCACGAGCAGACGAGCTTATTATACTAAAACGGACTCTGAAATTGTGGGGCGCAATAGGCGGTACCTACACGTCACGTAGCGGCCTTCGGAGATTGACTTCACGCAAGCAATTTGTTATGGTTTGGTCGCTTATTAACATCCCTGAACATCCATTGTACGATTTCGACGAGCAGTAGATAATTTGTATGTATCGATCTTGTCTTGTCATATGTGTAAAAATCCGAGGGAGGTTGGCTGGGCCACCTGTGGCTCGGGCCGCTAGGGGAAATATTCTATGCCCTAGGTGGCGCGGGATCTGCTAATGATCGAAGTTATGAAAATTGATTGAAAAATTTATTGCATTTCCAATTCGAATTCAGGTGTGCAAACATTAAAAATAACTGATGGACAGATTATTTTCTTTCAAGCTTGTTGCTTCGCCTTTGTGTCAATGTTCTACATCTGACTGTGAATACGAACAATCTGCACATCATATCTTATGGGAGTGTATTCTTTGGCAGAAAGAACGCAATATTATGTTGGATACCTAGTGTTCAGGCTACATCCGGAGCAGTTTATTATGCGGACCTTGTGGAAACTAGAACTAATTTCCGTGCGTTCAAGCGATTTTGCCATACCTATTATTGGAATCAAATTTAATGTAACAGCTCACTTTTTAGGGCCCATTAATTATGTCAATTATAATCCGTGGTGCTTAGCAACTGGGTTTCTCCCAGTTGTAAACGTCCCTTTGTGCCTATTGGCCTAGTTCTGTTCTGTCTCCTGCTTGATGTGGAGGGAAGTGGAAAATATGTTTTTCATCCCACCATCTCGGAAAGAGTATTTTTAATCTTCAATATCTGAGTGGAAAAGCCGTTTTTATTCTCTAGAGGATAAAGTAAATTTATCTTCAATATCTGAGTGGAAAAGCCGTTTTTATTCTCTAGAGGATAAAGTAAATTGAATTTAGTTAGAACATCGTGTGCACTAAGTTTGTGAATTAAAAAAAAACATTAAACCTATTTACTGCTACCTCTATGGTGCCGAATATATCATACAACTTTTTTTTAATTTGTTAAAAACTCAGACTTTGTAAACGTTTTTTTTTTGCATTTAGTCATTTCCTCGCTGAGGTGGAATGAAAAGTTACGTGTTGCACTCGAGTGCAAAGATTTTTCACCTCGTGCTCTTTTGATTCCCTCGCTAACGCTCAGGATTCTAATTTTGAATCACTCGCTGCGCTCGTGATTCAATTTTAGAATCCTTCGCTTGCTCGGTCATCAAAATTGAACACGCGGTTAAAAAGCAACTTTGCACTCTTGTATAACAAATAACTATTTCTTACTCCTCCGCTGTTCTTTTCTGATTAATTTCGTTGCGGGATCCAAGACAGTTGAATCGTTTCTCTGGGACTCGTCGAGCTTCATTGCTCTGGCGCTTTTCTGGTGGTCGCCACTGTTGATTCTGGCTTACAGGAGTTACAGTGGTTAGGGAATAGTGAGGCGGGCTTGTCAAATATAAAAAAATTTTTAAAAAAAAAATGATGGACAGATGTTTTTCATACGGCTTTCAATGCCGTGATTTGTGAATAAGACGAATCGATAATCGGGGCACCGCGTAATACCATGCCAGTGGACGCCATTTTTAACCGACTACAAAAAGGAGGAGGATGTTTTTTGCTTTGGTTTTTTCAACGTTAAAATGCGCCTGGTGGCCGTTCATCCTGATGGAGACGGTTTACTGCGGTTGATACTACTTTTTCTAACTGGGATAGTGGAGATGGAGAAAAAGGTTCTGAATAAAACTAATAAAACTGTAAAAAAATATCTGTTATTCAGGATAGCCTCCATACAACATTTTAAACAGTGTTGAAATTGGTAACTTATGAATAATAATTATGACATCATATATTCATGTAAAACAGGCATGGTGTTCATAACTCGGTCCCAACTCCCATATAAAATGGTCATTCGAATGTTCAACATGCATATAAAGTACATGTGGCCCTGATTCAGTGTACAAACTAAACGAAATTGAAACTGGAACTCTTGCTAGTATCAGGCTCTTTTCACGAGGAATATCTCGCCGATCGTGATACTAGATTATTTATAGTTAGATTAGGGATGAGTTTTGCAAGGCGATTATCGCACTTATTTGTATACTCGTTAAAAACGGGACTCAGTGATTCAAATACTCGAAATACTTTTATTTTTTAAATTCTCTTCTTAGCGTTTCGATGACACACCAACTACTTATTACTATTTTATGAAAACTCTATAGGTAACCGTTTTTTATTTGCGAATCGAATCTTTTTTCTCGAAATGGTAGTCATTGCGAGTAGGTATCGTTCGTGAATACTGTTTACACGCGTACACTTATCTCCTATTCGTGGCGAGAAACTCTCCTCGCATCAAAAAGCCTTGTGTTTAGTTGCTGCAAAGAATCAGAACCAGTAACAGTAAATAACATTTGATAATTTCATTACATCGGATCTTAAATCACTTAGGTGCCTACTGCCCTGTGCAATAACAATTAAAAAAAACTTGTTTCCTTAAAAAAATCTTAATAATTTTATTAGTCTTCTAATATTTGGCAAATAATAAAAAGGAAGTTCGTTTCAGACTGAGTTGTTGTTATTTGTTCAAGACACTCGGTAATGACATGAATTAATTTAAATTACTTACGTGTGACCAAGGCACCTACCTTATTTACAAAATGATAAGGGTGGTATGAGTACACTATAAAATAATTTGTAAAAAAACATTGCTTAGTCTGAAAGTCTTGCTTCTTCTGAAATCTTCAGTTATTCGGAGTAACATTTATAGCTCCTTCTTCACTGGCATCATTTTACTTATATTAAAAAATACGAAAATGTTATTTTTCGTTGTGAAATGAGTTTTTTGTGTCACAAATAAAGTGAGAAATTAAAAGACAATATGTTTTAGAGTTCTCCATAATTACATTATAATAATTAGAGATTGGATAATCGTATGCTAGGTATTTACCTATACCTACATACATACTTCATTTCTTGCTAGGGTAGTATGGATAAGTTTTGTGTTTTCTAACACCTAACGTCAAATATCTAACAAAATATGGACGTATATTTTGTTAGATGTTAGGTGTTAGAAAACAAAAAACAGTGTCGCAGGACACGGCTTTAGTTTTCTAGAAATAATTTATTTGAAGAACACAATCGCATCGCCTAACAAATCAAATGCATATTTTACTTTCAGTTAATTTTAATAAATTAAAATTATGTTTATCGAACCCTACTCATAAAATAAAAATTTTACTATAAGATTATATTCTCGAAAACTTCTTTTTCAAAAAAGTGCATTCTATACTAACACCTGAAGTTTAGGTAGATACGCATCCGAATATCCAGTCCCTGATGTTATTAAAAGGCAACACGAGGGGTACTAACATGTAGGGAAAACTCAAAATAAAACTGATTGCATTACATATAAGAAAAAAAAAACACTTTCTTATTAAAAAAAATATGAAAGTAGAAGTCTATCACTTCAGACAAATTATTCTGATAATTTCATTTGTTTTAAATACAATTTCATAAGTTGAACGTGCACAGATGCCGTGTCATTAGACGCCGTGTGGTGCCGGCCGCGAATACCACCCACCACCCCATTTCTAGCCGTGGGTGTCGTAAAAAGCGACAGAGGGATATTGGCCAGAAGATGGGTAGCAGCGTCTTTCTGAGTGAAATTACACCTACTGCGATCGCCAACATGCATCGGCAAAGCATGGCGATTACGGCTAAACCCCCCTAGGGGGAGACCTATGCCCAACAGTGGGCGTCTAAAGGTTGACATGATGAAATTGAATGTGCACAGATAGATAAACTATCATATCCTAACTACATTTCAAATGAATATAAATGTAAAAAAAAATAATTAAATAAAACTACAAGAATTAGTTTCCATTAGTCTGGTGTTCTGGATCTAGGCAACTCATCACCAAAACAATGCTTGTTGATAGGGTCCTTATATGAGTTCTCATGAAGAACACTGTGAGAACTGGTACGACATTTAGTTAGACATAGTTCATAATCATCACTGAGTGAACGGAAGAGCACATTCTTCTCTGTTGAGAGTTTGGATAACACTACCTCTAGCATGTCCCTCTGCAAAAATCAATAAAAACAATAATTATTTATGAGTAATGGCTTCATGATGAGCTCGCGGCAAGCATCTTGAATAATCGTGACAACTGAATAATAATGACTGGCTGGCTGTATACAAATCAGAACGGAAGTGCATTTTATAATAGAAACAATAGCACCTTATTTGGCTTTAATATTTAATATGTGCGTAGACCAAGGTGTTTTCCCAGATTTAATGAAATTTAGTAAGGTCATACCTCTTTTCA
This sequence comes from Charanyca ferruginea, assembly GCA_947361185.1. Classification (NCBI taxonomy): domain Eukaryota; kingdom Metazoa; phylum Arthropoda; class Insecta; order Lepidoptera; family Noctuidae; genus Charanyca; species Charanyca ferruginea. Next base: position 11,866,829 of record OX376070.1, read on the forward strand.
AATCCGGGGATAGTAAAGATACTAACAATTATAGACCCGTGTCCGTGTTGCCGGCTTTCAGCAAGGTTTTTGAAAAGATTATGTTTAATCAGATGCTTGCTCATTTTAACACAAATGGCATATTACACGATCAACAGTATGGTTTCACCAAAGGGCGTGGTACGACTGACGCCGGTGTCACTTTATTAAAACACATATTTACTGCGTGGGAAGAGGCACAAGATGCCATAGGAATCTTTTGTGACCTCTCCAAGGCATTTGATTGCGTAAATGACGACACATTAATTCTGAAACTTGGGCATTACGGACTAGGTAAACTTGCGCTTAGTTTAGTGAAATCTTATTTAAATGATAGACAGCAGCAAGTTCAAATAAAAGGGGTGAATTCACATGGTTTAAAAGTACAAATGGGAGTTCCACAAGGCTCAATTTTAGGTCCTTTCCTCTTTTTAGTTTATAATAATGATCTTCCCCGGTTATTCAAAAACCAACCACAAATGGTGTTATTTGCCGATGACACGTCATTAATTTTTAAAATAAATAGACGGGCTCAAAATCTTGACAACGTAAATAACGCCTTACTTGAGGTACAAAAGTGGTTCACGGCTAACAATTTAGTATTAAATGGAAAAAAAACTAAGTGAATCAGATTTGCTTTGCCAAATGTTAAAAATAGTGAGTGTGACATAGTATTGAATAAAGAGAAACTGGAATTCGTCGATAAAACCGTTTTTCTGGGAATGACGCTCGACTCAAGGCTACAATGGAGTCCTCATTTAACATCTCTCGCAGGACGGCTATGTTCGGCAGCATATGCTGTCAGAAAGATCCGGCAATTTACTGATGTGGATACCGCGAGACTGGTCTATTTTAGTTACTTTCTTTCTTTTTTTATTGTGGGGACGAGCTGCAGACATCGATTCTATTTTTATTCTGCAGAAAAGAGCCATCAGAGCCATTGGAACTGTTTAAGGAAATTAACATAATGACGGTGCCTTGTCAATACATCTATGAAAACATCATGTACGCTAGAAAAAATCTGCATCTTTTTGATAAAAGAGGTGACAGACATAATTATAATACTAGAAATAGGGACCAACTAGTTCAACCAGGTTTCAGACTGGCTAAAGTAGATTCATCTTTCATGGGGTACTGTTTAAAGTGTTACAATAAAATACCTCCCCACATTGTTCAACTAAATGAGAAAAATTTAAGTCTTGTATTAAACGCATACTATGCAACCGAGCATTTTATAAATTGAGTGATTACATCACTGATAAAAATGCTTGGCTGGATGCTGGTCTAGCTCCACAGCCATAAGGGTTCATAGATTAATTGATTAGCATTTGTAACAATTTTTGGAGCTGCTGAAGATGTAGATCTAAATTATCTTTGCATTGTATAAACTCAATGTGTTAGTATTATATAATTTTTTCGTAGCACATACATGTGAGCACTATGTTCTTTAAAGCTACCATTTACGAGGTTTACCTCTCATTGACTTGAATATGCCCTGGCGGTTGGGAGAGTCATGCTCACTTGAATGTCTCGCTGCCGGTGGCGCATGTGTTGGATCATTCGGTTCCCTTCAAAATGGTTGAGCTAAATGGTGCCATGCGTCATGTTCGTGAACGGACGCCGTCGGTTGGCACTGGTCATCTCTTAGCTGACTCGGTTATTTTAAATTTTGGTTTGAATTGTTATTATAACTATATTTGTCTCTAGACCTCTTTTAACATGCAAGACGTGTTACATTGTTCTCACATTGTACCCTTAGATTCAACATGAATGATGTAACCTAAATTTGTAAAATTTATCTGATTTTAAAAGAGTGTTCATGGAGTTTCTTGCTCGTTCTTCTCCATAGAAACCTACTGTTTGGAACGAGCAACTAGCTTCAACTTTCTGACTGACTGACTCTGACAATTCAAAAGTTCAATTCAAATGGTTTAATTGAAATAAATGATTTTGAGTTTGAGTTTGAGTTTTCAAAATGTTAGCTTGTTAAATTATGTCAGTGTCAACATTTTGAATACAGATTCCTGTTCAGTTTTGACAAAAAAGATCTCCCTAGTAAATAAAAGGAAGATTTATATCATACCAGTCAGGACACAAATATATCATTTAAAAAGTATTTACCTTACTGGGATCCAAACAACATGACACACAATTTTCATATATTATACAGCAATTATTTTCTGTACATGTTTTACAACTGTATCTCTCAGCAGATTCAGAATCAGTGTCGCAACAGCCATTCTTTGTGACATCACTCCGGTGGCACACATAACCTGAAATATACATTTTATTTTCTTATTGGACTGAGTTTTTGCTAGTCAAATTTTAGTTTACACCTATCCATTGCCAAGGAATGAATATGGCATCTAAGAGCAAAGGGTTACCTACACACGTAACTGTATGGAGTGTGGAAATATCACTTGAAAAATCGTTATGTGCTATACCCTGTTCACAGTAAGATTAGACATAAACACAAACCTTTTTTACAGTCCCTTCTACCGATTTTGACTTCTATTCCGTAGGCTTAAGGATGACATTAGAGGCAAAAAAGTGGTTACAATAACAACTGTTTACTGCAGTTGCCATTTGTCATGCTAACAACGCAATATAAGTCAAAATCGGTTGAACGGACTGTAAAAAAGGTTTGAGTAAATGTCTAATCTTATTGTGAACAGGGTATAGCATGCTTGAGTGTCTGCATCATGATTTTGTGGAAACTATCCTATAGGGAAATGTAAGCTCGTGCAAAATGATTGTTTATGCAGGCTTCTCATGCTTGCAGTTATGTACATATGTAGCCACCTACAGACGGAGACAGACACACAGATATGAGTGATGGAGACAACATTCTTAAAATCAAAGTTTAAAAACAAATCCATGTCAAAGGTGTGGCTTTGTTGTTTTAGCAGCAGGTTTTTTTTAATACTTTGTGCAATACGGAAATGCTTGTGCAGTACGGACCCTCTACCCCATTCCCCTTCAAAGAGACATGGTCTTAGTTAAAGCAGTGGAATATTACCTCTATCATCAACCAGTAATTGTTTTCCTTGTACAGAGTTTCTGCATATCATGTGATCTAGAGTATCATTGTGTTCTTGAAGAGTTCTCCAAACAAATGGTTTCCTTTCAAATGAAACATCTTGATAAATCATACCTCTGCTACTGCCCTGGAAATTTAATGTTATTTTTGTTATATTTTGTTTTAGTAGTATGAATTAAGGGTTATGTTTAATATGAATATTATAATGAAATATGTTTAATGTCAAACATTATTTATTTTAACAGCCAAAGATGCTACATATATAAAGTGCATGGCCACCACAATATTAATTAATTAATTAATTCTGCAATCGGAACTCTATTTGTTGTGGTAACAAATAGACAACTTGTAAACAACCACTGTTTTGGATGTGGTTGCAATTATAATGACAAGTCAAAGACTTTAGTATTAAAGACTGTCTTATTTTGTCTTACATTCATTGTTACAACAGGAGTAGCTTGTTAGTTAAAGTTTTCTAAAGCTCCCAGACTCCCAGGAACATAACCTTCTTGTTCATACCAGGACCACAATACAGGTTGCCGTGGCTAACTAACTACAAAGTTTATTTGAAATACTTTTATTACTAACCTCTCTTATAAAACTGACAATACAATAAGTTAACGAAGACGCAAATATTATGCCCAACACTAATCTTCTTCGTATGAATCGCACTAAAGCTGCATACCACATTTTATACTTGTAATTAACACTCAAGTTACGAAACCGATTACAATAATACGGAAATAAATCGAAAAATAATAACATTTTCAGGCGTAAGAATTCAGAGTAGAATTCAACACTTTCTCTGAAGACATCGTAAATTAAAATTACCCCTGGAATCTTTAAATGTAAATGGATTTACGGTTTTTAGTATTTGTTTGTGAATTGTCATTTATGATAATTGTCATAGAAGTGTTGTTCGATTTGTATAAACAAATATTCGCGTTTACATTACATTGCAGATTTGTTTAGGTATGTACCTAATTTAAGTAAATGTACTATTTATGTTCGTTCAATCAAACTGACTGGAAAGTGGAAGGATGATTATTTGACTTTTGACATGACAATGACAATGAAATTGACACATTCATTTATTGGCATGACAATGACAGACAGTGATTGCATTGACATGTATCTATAAGCACGCCACAACTATGTTTCAAACAATTTGTGACTCTGTGACTCAAATTGATTCATATCATCATAATTATGCCACGTTCTGTAAGGTATTTTCTTTATAAATGTTTGCCATAATTTTATATGCAATTATTTTAATAATATTTACAAGAATAATAAAAAAGAAAACCTATAATATTAAACTAAAAAAAAACTAACACAATAAGGCATCATAGAATTCGTCCACATCGCCGTCATCTGGAAATGTACCCAAGAGACCGGCGGCATTGCCACGTTGGATGGCAATGCTTAATCTCTGACCAAGGTAAAAACCAGCTCTTGGATCACGGGAAGTGTCAACCAACCTTTTGGACATTTCCTTAAAAAGAAGATGAGCACTCGGACCCCACGACCCGAGGGTTTCAACCCCAAACGGCTCGAAAATAATGTTCACACCAAGGTTACTATACTTTCGCCGTTTGAGGTCTTCTGCAGCCGCTGCCGCAGCACCAGCACAGTACGCTGACCTAGGAAGATGGGATGGCGCAAGAGTATCGACGCACGTAGCGTCCCACACTAAAGGCCTACCTAACTTCCAGGGGAATAGAGACATTCCGTCCGGTCTCTTGCCATCGTCGCGTGCCAAGCCCTTGGGTTCTAAGACAGCCGGAACGCCGACGGCGACAAGAGCACGACGAATAATGTCATTAATATTCGCGTGCCGCGCTATGCGACCCGCACTCCGGCTGCACGACAGGCCATGATGTCCGAAGCTGTTGACAGCTTCCCCACAGCGACAGCGATGAGGAGAACAGCACGAAGCTCCTAAGCGAAGGGAAGCAGCGAGGCGAAAAGAAGTATCGTCAAACATAGTAACGAGGTTTGACGACGGAAGTGCAAGAAGCCAAAGACCCGACTCCCACTTACCCACAGCCAGTAGACGCGCTCGCTCAGCAGTATTTACTGCAGTGGTAAGTAAATTATTCTGTACTAACCTGCAGAGCGGCTCATCCCACCGTCTCTGAGCACACGGGTTGTCGGGTGAATCAGTATTCGGGCAAGCAAGTTTCCAGGCGTCTATGGCCTCGGCGAAGCACGGCACATCAAAATCAACCAGTGTAGGAGCTAGAATATTCCTGGTTAATTTCTCAGTGCCGTGAACCGAGGATATAAAGGCAGGCAAACTGATACTTGAAATTTTGCGAACGCCGAGGCCCCCCATTCGAACAGGTAGAGTAGCTTGGGCCCAAACACGGTCGTCCATTGCTAAATTTAAAATGGAGGTTAAAGCATGACGGATAATTTGGTCCATTTTATCTAAAAGGTGAATGTGTTTCCACAAATGGGTAGCACGAAGGAAGTAATTTAATTTAGGGCCAAAACAACAGTAACGAATTATGGTGATGGCCGAATGCATGTTAATTTCTAGCAGTCTTTCCGAAATGTCATTGAAATTTTGTATTTTTTCTTCAATAAAGATAGGAAAGGAATTCTCAAAGATTGGAGACCCAAGGAGACGAATAGTGCTTTTTTCTATAATTTTGATATTGGGGGCTATTGCGTTAAATTTTGAAAGTGTTGTTTGGGGTACGTATTTGAATATCGAAGATTAAAATACCTACTGTTAAAATATCGATGTTCATAACATCGAAAATGGAAATATCGAACGACCATAAAACCGAAAATTAAAATAACGAAAGTTTATAGTATCGAATGGTTAAATATCCTACGTCCAATATATCTAAAATCTAAATATCTACAAAAGTTACATCGAAAGATCCAAATATCGAAATACAGATTATCGAATGTCCTAAATATCGAAGTACAAACTATCGAACGTCCTAAATATCGATGGGTACATATAATATTTGAACATCGAAAATTAATATACCTACGTGTAAAAATGGGTTAATTTTCAACATTTAATACATTCATTAATTCACCCTAAAAATACGTACCTACAAGTTAAAATATCGAAAAAAATTTGATATAAGTAGTATGAGTGGAAAAAGGTTGCTTCTGCAACGTCTCCGGCGCTACGGGAAGTGCAACCCCTTCGCCCTTGCGTAACAAAGATGCTTTGTTACAGCGGGCGGGGGTTGCCCTCCCTTCGCGCCTCCGGATTTTTATATACACTCTAGGGGTAACAGCCAAAAGACTACGTAAATTCGGGGTGCCCCAATTCGGTTTTGGAACAATTTCGACCTATTTTATCCATGAAAATCAGTGTCCAGTGTACAAGCATAGGTCAATCGTGAAGGTATTATTTAGGTCTTTAAATTAAAATATTTTCTTGAAAGTCAATATGTTGTGCTACTAAAGTTAGTGACAGAAACGTATCGCTGCAAAACCGACTCCACGTAGTCTTGTCTGCCCTACCCCTAGAGTGTAATTTAGAATCGCGTAGGCGCGGAGGGGCGAGGCAGCCCGCGAGCTGAGGAGCAGGTGGTTTTAACACCCGCCACCGCAGCTGAGGTTGGCCGGCGAAGCCGGCCAACAAGCCGAAGCTGCGGTGGTGAGCGTTTAGACCATCTGCGACGTTAAGCTCGCGTGGGACTGCCGGAGCCCTGCAGCGCCGGAGCCGTGCAAGAAACCATGCTGCCTATATAATTTTTTTTCGGTATTTCAACTAGTAGGTATTTTTAACGTAGATATTATGAATTTAGATGTATGAAATGTTGATATTTTGAACTTAGGCATAATGTCATTTGATATTTTGAATCATTCGAAATTTTAATCACTCGGCATTTCAATCTTCGACGTTTTAAGCTTAGGTATAACAATTTTCGACATTTTGATATAATCGATATTTAAATTTTCGATGTTTTGAACATTGGTATTTTAAGCGTAGGTATTTTAATCTTCGATATTCAAATACGTACCCGTTGTTTGTCTGTCAGTATTGTCCGATATATATAATTCAGATTTCGAAAGATTGAGTTCTAAGCCAATTAAATGCAGTTCATTTTTTAAGAAAACCAAATCTTTTAAAACATTATCTACATCACCCCCTAAGGTCCCATCATCGAGATACCATACGTTAAATTTGGAATTTAGTTGTCGAATAATTGGAAGAATGGCTAGACTGAAAATCACTGGCCCAAGAGGGTCACCTTGTTGACAGCCAACAGCAGATTCTAGAAGGTTGTCACGATACAGTAATTTCGAAGGATGTCTGTAACATTGCCAAAGGAAACTATAAATTTGGGGTATTTCTTTTTTAGTTTCTGCCAGCAAGGTGTCCCTATTAACTGAGTTAAAGGCATTCTTTATGTCAACCTTCAAGATGACCTCTCCTTTGCCAGAATTTAGGTAGGTCGACAAAGCGTGTACGGCAGCCTCACAGCCCCCTTTGGACCCGAATCCTAGCTGAAGGGGCTGAAATTTTTCCGAAACAACCTCACCATAAAATTTACAACAAATTTTGGCTGCCAAAATTCGGTCGGTCGTTTTCTTTATACATTTAAAAACTTATAATGGCATCTTAACCTTTTGAACGCCAGAGCATAAACGGACACCCGAGTGCTTTCCACGCCAACCCAAAATTCATTGCAAAAACCTAGATATAAAAATAGGGAAATAATAATAATAATAATAATAATAAAATCAATCCGACACATTATCTCTGGGTGCTCTCGTCTGGCTAACGGAGACTACTTGCATAGACACAACCTTGTAGCTAGGATTATCCACCAGCAACTTGCTCTAAAATACAGGCTTGTGGAATCGGAAGTACCGTACTACAGGTATGTGCCCGACCCAGTTCTCGAAAATGGCAACATCACATTGTATTGGGATCGATCTATCATCACTGACAGGACTATTGTTGCCAATAAGCCTGACATAGTGGTGATAGATCGATTAGAGCGTCGCGCAATGATTGTTGATATAGCGGTTCCGCATGACGAGAACCTCGTGAAAACCGAGAAAGATAAACAAATTAAGTATCTTGACTTGGCTCGCGAGGTTGTCGACATGTGGGATGTGAATACAGCAGTCATTGTGCCGATAGTCGTTACGGCCAATGGACTCATTTCCAAGAGCCTCGACCAACACCTAAGGAGGCTCTCGTTGGGCAGCTGGATCAAGGGCTTGATGCAGAAAGCGGTACTCCTGGACACGGCGCGTATTGTTAGGAGATTCCTCTCTCAGGAGCCCTGACCACCGGTAGCTTGGACCCTGTTCCCGATACCGGTGGGCTACTATTTTTTATATTTTTAAATGTTTTTATTATTTTTTTTTACTAATATTTAAAAATGTAATTTAATATGTTAAGAAATTGAATAAACGATAATAATAATAATAATATTTTTATTTAGAAATGACTTGACAAAAGAAATACATTTTTGCTTAAATATAAATTACATTTCTAAGACTTCCGTGCCTGAACTAGGTAATCCTGTGTTTCAGGCGAGAAGAGCTAAATAATGTTATAAAATTAATAAACAATCAAAAAGTCAATTCAAAAGAAAGTTGACAATTTATAGACAACAGTTGAGTAGCTTAACTAATATATCTAAATTAAATAAATACTAAATGGAAGTAAAACATAAAATATCTGAACTATAAATTCACTTTATCACACATAGTAAATTCTCTGTATCTTCATAGGACATACTTTGAAGAGCATCCTTGAGAATTATCTTACAATTTGTGTAGGTCAGGGAATAGATGCTTGCTTTTGCGTTTAGTCTATTATAGAGGAGAGGACCGAGGAATAGGTAAAATTTGGATATAAATGCGTGTTTTGTTGTTTTTTGTGGACAGACTATATCTTTACGTCTTTTATTAGTATATTCAGTGCTGTAGGGTAAAGCTCTATGTTGTCTTAATACAATGCCCATTATGAATAGCTGTCGAACTGTTAATACTTCAAAATACTTGTATAGGAGGTTAGTAGGAAAAAGGAAAGGGCGGAAAGTAGCCACTTTGAGAATCGCCCTCTGAGTTCTCTCGATGGTTAGTAACCTGGTTTTACCCGCTCCACCCCATGTCGTAATACAATAAGTTAATATTGATTGACATAGAGCAAAGTACACTTGTCGAATTATTTTTGAGTCAGCAATATAGCGTAATTTTTTAAAAACAAATATCAACTTACGAACTCTATTATTTAATGCTTCTATATGGTGTTTGAACGAAAGTGTTTCATCAATTATAACGCCAAGATATTTTGTTGTAGTTGCCATTTTAATGTTAGGACAACCACATTGGTTATTTGTGGAAAAGGTGCAATGATGAGCATATAATGTTGAGTTAGTACCAGTTGAGTATTGCTTGCGCATTGAAAACTTAATGTAATTTGTCTTGTCAGCATTTAGTGTTAGTGAATTGTGTTGAAGCCATTTATTTACAACATTAAATCCGTGTTGCGCAAACCTGTAGACATTTTCTTCTGAGTCAGCCGAAAATAAAAGAGCAGTGTCGTCAGCATAAGAAACAATTAGGCCGTTTTCTAAATTTAGATTACAAAGATCGTTTATGTATATCAAAAATAGTGTAGGGGCTAAAATACTTCCTTGGGGTACTCCGAAGGACGTGTTTTTTTTATCATCGCTGAGAACATTACCAATCTTGACACATTGGGTACGGTCTTCTAAATAGCTCTTAAATAGGTTCAGCTGGGTGCCTCTAATGCCTATGGCTTCAAGCTTGCGCAACAGAATAGGAATAGGAACCGTGTCAAAAGCTTTGGCGAGGTCCAAGAAAATGCCTATTGTGTGGTTACCATTATCAAGTTCTTGTGCTAGATAGTCAGTCAGATGATGTACAGCATCATTTGTAGACATTTTAGGCCTGAATCCAAACTGCTGCCTAGATAAAATTAATTTTTCCTCCAAATATTTGAAAAGCCTTTTATTTATAATCTTTTCTAATATTTTAGACATAGAAGGCAGTAAGGAAATAGGTCTATAATTTGTCACATGATCTTTATCGCCTGATTTATAGACAGGGACAACAACAGCTTTTTTGAGGCATTCGGGAAAAATACCTAAGGATAAACATTTTTGGTAAATATAATTTAGTGGCGGCACCAAAATGCGCCTGAACTGTTTGATAATTTTACTTGATATGTTATCCCAGCCAACTGCACAGTCGTCTTTCAAATTCATAATTATTGTATCTACCTCTGTCTCGTCAGTATCTAGCAACACAAAAGATGATAAGATAGTGCTAGACGTAAACGACGTGCTCGATAGATGATGTGAATGGCCAAGAACTTTTTCAGCCAAATTCTTTCCAACATTAACAAAGAAATCGTTTGCAATGTTAACCGATGTTAAATGAGATGCGTGTGCTTGTAATAAACTTGTAGGTGACTGATTTTGCTTCGAGTTATATGTTACCCTTTTAATAAAATTCCAGATTTTTTTACTATCCGTACCAGCCTTTTCTAGTGCAATTTTATCGTAGTTTCTTTTAACTTTTCTCAAAAGATCATTACAGAAGTTCCGATATCGTTTATATGACTGTTGCAAAATTAAATTATCTGGATTAGATTTCGCTTTCATATGCAGTCTATCTCTATTTTTCATACAGCGAATGAGACCTGTCGTGATCCACGGCTTTATGTTGTAGTTTTTGCAATTTTGCCGAAAAGTGACTGTGTTTTTATGAATTGCATGTTGTACATTTTCGATTAGGTATAACAAACAAAACTGCGGATCAGCAGAATCGTAGACTGGGTTGAAGTCGATATTACGTAAGTCTTCTTCAAGTTTATTTACATTTAATCTAGAATTTGTTCGTGGGACTACTTTAGGTAAATTAGAATTTAAAATTAGTAGGGTAGCATTGTGATCGGTTAATGTTGAATTAATTACAAGAGCTAGTGCAGAAAGGTTCGACTTAAGTATTATATGGTCCAAACAGGAGCCACTTTGATGTGTAGGAAACGTGTGGGCGGGAAGCAAACCATGGAAGGCGCAAATAATTAAACTAATGAATAAATCTTCATACCTTTTTACAATATTTCATTAATGCAGTTTTAAATAACAAGAAAAAGAAACAGAAAACTTAATTTGCCCTGTTTTTTCCTGTTTAATCGAGTCACCGTATCTGTATCACGCTGGATCGTACTCAAAGTATGTTCAAAACAGATATAATGGACTACGGTCTGACTAAGGTCTGAAATAAAGATATTTTATTTATTTATGATTTTGACCATTGCCTTCACAATGTGGAGATGATGATACACCAATAAATTAAAACACTGGTAATACTAGTTCATAGCATTGAACTAATATTACTAAGTAGTAATAATAACTCAGTGGTTCATAGGAATAGTTTGAAACTATCAAATAAATCCTATCACCGAAATAAAAAAAAAAAGTTTTTTTGTTTACAAACAAATTAAAATACTTGAAACTGATTTTATTTTAAAAATAATTTTATTAACTGATTACACAATAATACATTGTTTTACAATTTTACAACTTAAATGTAGTGTTGTCGCGACGAATGCTAAGTAGATACCAACGCTGTACCGTTTTTTTTTTTTTTTTCTTTTTTTTCGGATTGGCATCTCGCAGATCAACCTAGGAGGTTGTCGGCTGCTTAACCGGACTTTCCTGTGGTGCCTTAAAAATTATTATTTTCAGAGTCTCCAGCCAGGGCAAAATATCTTACAAACAAAGCGACTACACGCTAAGGGCACCCCCTGTGGGGTACGAGCCTCGGCTTAGGGCGTCGCTGGGAGAGGACAGCAAAGGGACATGCTGGATCGGATTTCCATTATTTAGGGACGAATTTAAAACTACAGGCTCAACGGCGCGGGCTGGCACGAGCAAGGGTCGGGGAGGGGACGTACGGGGTCGTCGCGGCGGGCCTCGGCGGCGAGGACGGAATGACGGCGGTCTGTGTTTCTGTTTCTTAACTGTACTGGTGGCCTTATTGCTCTCCTGGAGGAGAGTAATAGCATCGTCAGGGTCGGTCAGAATCGCTGTACCGCTGAGAACGAGTCTTTTTATACTGCCACCATTGGTTACGACTCTTTGTCTTGATTTGCTAGAACCTTCTCGTTCCTAGTGGCCCAAGGGGTGATTAGTACCGGAGACTGATAGCGTGTTGTTCCATTTTGCATAACATTTCCAATGTCTTCCGTGAAAATGGTAATTATATCTTTAATGCGTTCATTGTTCTGGACTTGTTGACTATCCTCCCTTAATTTTGAAGTCCATGGCTTCTTGCAAGTCTTGGATCGAAGAAATTTGAAGAATATTACAAAACCAAGAAGTATAGTTATACATAATATCCAACTATACTGAATGAAGTTTTGTTTTTCTTGTGTTGCTAGTTCCTCTATTTGTTTCAAATGTTTCAATTTTTCTGAGATTTTTATTGGATCATAATTCAATTCAATTTCAGGAGTATCTTTAGTTTGATTAATTTCTAGATTAGTTATGATTACTTTATCATGTGATTCTTGTGTATGGAATCGTATTATATTTGCAATCTTAACTTCACAGTTTTCTCCTGTCAATAAATAAGTTCCTTGAACCCATGATGTTTCTTCGTTTTTTCCACAGGTAATCATTATTTCAGTAGTTTCATTAAAATACATGTAGATTGACTTTGGAGATATTTCCTGTATCTCTTCTGGCGGACACTTAATTGGAACAGTTATACATTTTCCCGTAGATTTATTTCTAAGAAACTCAGTTTCACAAGTTGATGATGTTTGTCTTATGCTTTCTCTACAAATTATTTCCGTTAGTGTAGTACAATCTTCTACTTCATAAGTTTCTAATTCGGTGTATGCTAAAGTAACCTTTCGCATTATAGGATAAGTGCAGGTTGGAACATTTTGGATAATTGGAACAATTTTTCTTGTATTATAAACTTGTGGCCTAACTAAAGGTATTTCTAATATAAAGTATACAATATGATCAACTATTTTACTCTTAACATTAATAAAAGGTTCGATATCATTAATATTACTAGATATCATTACATTATGATTAATTTTATTAACAGTATCTTGTAAAACATGAGATTGTATTATACTATAGTGATACATATGGTGCTCGGCAAAAGTTGACAATCTTTCTGCTATATCCTGTAAAGTTTGAGCTTGAAACAAATTTTCTAAAGCTACTTTTTGGTGAGCTTTTAAATTCGCTATCTGTTTATACTGTTTATCTAATATATTTTGAATACTAACAATTTTCTTAATTTTACTATTAAATTCTTCTAAAGTTTCATCTGTTAATAATATTTGTTTATTATATGCTACTTTTAAGGTTTCTAAATCTTTTTGAATGTCACGTAGATCATCTTGATCTAGATTTCCTGTAATGGTTCTTATAATTGAACCTAAACCATTAATTAATCCTCCATATGGAGTTTCTTGCCCATTCTTCTCCATACAAAACTACCTTTTGGAATGGGCACCTAGAATCAATTTTTTTTTCTCATTTGACGTTCAAAAGTGCCTTATAATGGTCTAATTGAAATAAATGATTTGACTTTGACTCTTTTGCTTCTACTCTGTGTATCTAAATGACTACATATTTCCGTTACATGATCTAAAATTACATGAATGCGATTATATAATATGTATTAAATCTTCTTTTTTAAAATTTGACTGTGTCACAATTCTAATTACAGTATCCTTAAGTCTATTCTTATGTTCTAATATAGGCTTTATCTCTAACATATGGATAATTGTCCATCTTCCTTCAATAATACGAGTGGGTTGCATTTCCACTAATATCACATGTTCATCAGACTCTAATTTGCGGAACTGGTGTCCGATGACACTGAAGGTTCTGTAACAATAAGTTCCTCTTCGTGATATATTCTGTTATTACTCAATTTATATTTATTATGCGGTTCACAAGCTAATATATTATGTGGACCTAAATATCTAGCATTTGTTTTATGCCTTTCTGCTTTACTATTTTTTAAATATACTTTATCGCCAACTTTAAAAGATTTAGATGGTCTAATTCTTTTATTAATTCGATCGTTACGTTTTTGTTTGTCTTTTTGTAATAAGTCATGAACATTTTGATTTAATTGATTTACAAACTATTTTTGTTGTGTTGTATAATTTTGAATGACTACTTTAAGATTATCAAAGTTTCGCAACTTTGGTTTTCTTCCAAAATGTACTTCGAAAGGAGTCATGTTTATGGCACTGTGTCTAGTGTTATTATAAGCATGAGTAATAAAGTAGATCTTTTGATTTTGATTTAAATCTGTGTCTCTTTGTAACCTATATAATTCTTGAAGCGTACTGTGTAATCTTTCTACGTCTGAATTTGATTTGTGATGTTGAGGTGAAGTAGTGTGATCGATAATATCATAAGTTTTAAATAATTCAGTTATTATTTCGCTGCAGAATGACTTTTCACCATCATGTACAATCTTTTTTGGTGTTCCTATTAACGAGAATATTTCTGATAACGTATCATAAACTTTGCTTTTTTCCGTTGGTTTGATTATAGCGTATTTAGAGAATTTAACTATTATTGTTAAATACCATTGTTTTTCTAAAGACATGAAATCTATGTGCCAGATTTCCATTGGTTCGTAAGGTGTCTCGGTTTCAATAGCTAGCGTAACATTTGGGTGTCTATTTAATCTTTTGGGTGGAAACGCATTTATGATAGGGATTCCTTCATCGCTATCTTCTTGATTTGAATGTATCGTACCTTGCTGACCAATATTTAAACCATTGTTGTCTTAAATTTTCTATAGATTCATCTTTAGAAGAACTACTTATATCAGAATTGGTTAGTGCTAAATCTTCTTCTAAATTTACGTCCATAGAGTCACTATCAGTGTGATGAATCTCTACGCGACTTAATGCGTCGGCAACATAATTATCTTTTCCTTTTACGTGTTCTATTATAAAATCATAGTCTTGTAATTTTAATTTCCATCTGGTTTGTCTCTGATTAGGTTCTTTTAATTTAGCTAACCATATTAACGCTTTGTGGTCTGTACGTAATGTAAATTTTCTTCCATAAATATAAGGTCGAAATTGTGTTACAGCCCAAAGTATTCCTAATAGTTCGTTTTCAGTCGTACTATATTTTTGTTCTGACTTACTAAGAGTTCTAGATGCATAAGCTATCGGATGACTATCTTGACTTAATACAGGTCCTAATGCTATATCGGATGCATCGGTAGTAATTACAAAGGCTTTATTAAAATCTGGGAAAGCTAAAATAGGTGCATTAGTTAATAAATGTTTACAAGTCTGTATTGCTTCAATATAACTTTTCTGATGTATATCTATTATAGCATCTTTTTTCGTAGATTCTGTGAGAGGTTTAACTATTTTACTTAAATTCGGTACTGTAGTGTATGTAGAGATATCAATATATCACGCTACAAACCGATAACAGTATTATGACGTTGTCTCGGGCGCATACGTCGCTCGGTTATAAATACCGGTGCGAGAGGTGGGGCGGCCAGTCGTTGTCGGACTGCCGGCCTGGGCGGTGGTGCGTTGGCGAGCCAACTAGTGTGTTAGTGAGTGTGCATATTATATATTGTGAGTGTGCATATTATACATTGGCGACGAGGATAAAACCGTGAGTTTTTATATTTTATTGGAAAAAAAATGTGTAATAATGATGATTATTCATGTTTACAAGAGAAAGTAACATTTATTTTTGAAGGTCGATTGAAATAATGTTGTTTTTCTTAGAAAAAAAAAACTCTTAATAAAAAAATTGAGAAATAGAATAATGCGTAATAATGGCGCATATTCATGTTTATAAGAAAAAGAGAAAATAACATTTATTTTTTAAGGTAGATTGAGAAAAATAGTTTTCTGAGAAAACAAAAAACTTATCTAAGAGGAACACAACTTTGTTATATTCTCTACTCTTTAAAGCAGATAAAAACAGTCTCCTACAGGTAGACAATTATTTGGAAGGAAATATACATAATATTGTTACATTTCAAAATGGATGGATGGAGAGGGAGAGGAAAGCTAAGGAAAAGATGGATGGATTGTGCGAATAATATGAATGGAAAAGGAGCCAGTGAAAGCATGAGGTTGGACAGGACGGAATACAAGACGAAGACGTGTTGTGCCAACCCCAAGTAACATGTGATAAGGGCAGAAGAAGAAGAAGATTGTTGCATTACAAAATCAAATGGGAGTCAAACTGGGGACCTCAAGCTTGGTTACTTGATTTGTGCTATCTACAAGATTAGTTCTAAAACAACAAATCAAGAAGCACAAAAGCAGTAGAATATACCTACTGGTCATTAAATTGACATGTGTCGGAAACGACTGTGATAGCAGTAGATTATATCTACTGGTCATTAAATTGACATTTGTCGGAAACGACTGTAAAAGCAGTAGATTATATCTACTGGTCATTAAATTGACATGTGTCGGAAACGACTGTGATAGCAGTAGCTCATACCTACTGGTCATTAAATTGACATGTGTCGGAAACGACTGTGAAAGCAGTAGCTCATACCTACTGGTCATTAAATTGACATGTGTCGGAAACGACTGTGAAAGCAGTAGCTCATACCTACTGGTCATTAAATTGACATGTGTCGGAAACGACTGTGAAAGCAGTAGATTATATCTACTGGTCATTAAATTGACATTTGTCGGAAACGACTGTGAAAGCAGTAGATTATATCTACTGGTCATTAAATTGACATTTGTCGGAAACGACTGTGAAAGCAGTAGATTATATCTACTGGTCATTAAATTGACATTTGTCGGAAACGACTGTGGTTGCAGTAGAATATACCTACTGGTCATTAAATTGACAGTTTTATTAGGAAAACAGGTCAGCAGTAGTTGTTCCTGTTTATATACATACTGGACACACTGGATGTGGTTAAGGAAAACTAAACAAAGTCAAAGTCAAATCATTTATTTCAATTAGACCATGAAAAGGCACTTTTAAACGTCATATAAAGAAAATTGAATCTAGTTACTCATTCCAAGTGGTAGTTTCGTATGGAGAAGAATGGGCAAGAAACTCCATACTTACTCTTTTAAAAAAGAAAATGTTTACAATATTTTGTACGTACAGGAATTATATAATTGTACGTGAATACCTTGCATAAAAACCACTAGTAACCACAAAGTATTAAAATCTAGAAATGACAGCTAAGTTATGTATACATATACATAGTGTTCACATATTTACAAATATTGAAACAGTAAACAACCACCCCTCATATTTCAACCACAATAAATTAGTTTGTGAGCCAGAGTAATCTAGAAGTACAGTAAAGAAAATGGAATATACATACATTAAACATAAATTATAATGGGTTTATTCTGTGTCAGTATGTATTTCTATCATACGGGTAAGTCTGAAATGGCTAGTAGCCCCCATTAAATTGGAAAAACCTCCATTAAATTAGAAAGTGGTTGGAATAACCCCCATTAAGTTGGAAACTTTATGATAATTCTGTCATTTCATCATGGTAATTATTGTGGGAGCGTCATGTGTGTGTAGTCTGTATAGAAGATAGAAACAACACTTCCACTTAACTCACTGTTTATTACAGCAATTTCCTGTAGCAACATACTGTAGTATGTACAATTCTTTTGCACTCGAACGGATAAGAGAAGCTAAGATGAAAGTATAGAGCGAAGGAACGGAAGAAAATAGATGATTGGAAGAGCGATGAAAGAGATAAAAGCTTATGCGCGAGTATGAGGCGTAGCGGCATAGTGACACGCCGTTGCCACAAGTGGTAATAAAAAACCTTCATCCAATTGGAAACTCAATAGTGCACTAAATGGGAGGCTAGCTTAGCATTTATCAAGAAAAAATACGTGACGCTGATATTCTGCTGAACCCCTGCAGTGACATGCGGACATCAAGTAGATGGATGGATAGGTGTTGACAGACGTTGTAGTAAAGTTTTATGCGCGGACTAAAGTTCTCCAACAAAAGATCTCAAGGAACCTTCGATTAATGTATATAATGGTTGTGGACTGGGATTCCGGAGTTCCCAGACCTGCATTATTTTAGTATATTTGAGAAAACAACAAACGAAAAAGGAAAAGACAATGGAGGACAACAGCACAACACAACAAGGGACCAGCAAGGGGCAAAAAAGGAAACAAGGGGCAGGTACAAGTACTAGCTAACTTTAATATTTTCATTTCAGCAATTTCCAAGGATTTGAGGATGTTATACTATCCTGATATTTACAACAATCCATTAATGACTGAGCCCACCTATGGAAGTGACCGAGATCTAACTAAATATATAACTGGCGATATTTGTATTCAGCTGCTTTATTTACTTCAAACAATGTTACATGGTTACATGTTTGTGTTTCAGATCTGCTTACGTAGATATCTAAGCCAGTTGGTGTTTATTTGAAAAAATAGCACCATGCGGTTTGTGTATGATGTCATGCAGTTGGCGGGTTGGTTCAGTCACGGATCCCAGATGCTCTGCAAGGGATTTGGGTCTCAACGGTTTCATGGAAATCAAAGTGCTTCGTGACCATGGCTTTTTCAACACCTTCCTCAGCTTTGTATTGTCACAAATGCAAGGAACTTGGTACAAATAATCCGTCTTGGAAGTTATTGGTGCCAATTCAGTTGTGCACGAGCTGAACTCATTTTAGCTATTTATATCTTTCTCTCCAATAAAAACAAGAAAGAGACAGATATTAATAAGACCTGTCCATTTAAGTCTATCTGGAGTGTTCATGCAATTACAGCTGTCATGTCGGGGTGTATTGATTTAAAGCACGGCGAGGTTCAAGAAAAAACTGATTAACATCTCTGACTTGGTTCTTATCTGTCGCCCCCTTTTCTTCAGCTGCCTGGCGGTAGGAAATGCCATTTGTCTGGGTTGTGAACGAAGGCATTTGTGCTAGTATAACCCGATAACCTATTCTATCTCGAGTTTTATCGTACTGGTGATAGATAGGCCTATCTGTCGCTGGTTGAAACGTCCCGAAGATTTGTGAAAGATTATGGAATCATGCTGGCACGCGTTGTTTACCAACCCCATCATAGACCCCCTCTGATGATAACTATTTGTATGAAAGAGCCAAAGTACGTGTCCCAACGGCTATTTGTTTATTTGTTTGATAGAACGGTTACTAAAGACTAGATTTGGTTATCAGCCGAATTGTAGGGATACATTATATTCTAATAAAACATGTCCGACTCAAGTGAAAATAGGTACTGATTTTAGTTCGGTTAGTTATAGTAACAGAGTTATCCCCCTGGGAAAGTGCTTTAGAGGTTTAATCACATAGAACCAATAACAGAATTAAAATCGTATTTATAATATGAGTAAATTAACCTGTAATTAATTTACAAATAAACTCCATTTAAATAAATCAACAATAAGATAGTGACTCAACATAATTACTTCCTGAGTTTTAAACTGTCAATTATGTTTAATTCCTACACTCCAGCGCTACCGCTTTGCTTAGCAAAATGCAGTCAAATCTTGATGATTTACTACGTTAAACATACACAAGTTTTATAAAAATAATGATTGTTTATAGTGTCGTTGGTTGTAACAAAACGCATGGGACGGGGTATCCATTGTCCCCGTCAACGTTATTGATGACTGTGAGACAAACTGTCTATAATCAGTGGCGATCTGCCGGGATGGCGGAGCGCAACGGTGCGGTGCTATCGCGGAGGGTTGTGGGTGAACCCTGTGGTTGCGTCCAGGAAGTCCAGGCGGACACCTTGGGTCTCCGGAGGGTGATTTGATTAGGAAAATGATTTCTCAATCAATTTGTAGTAGTCGTAAGACGTCGGGTGGATGAGCAATGTATGTTTTTGGAAAAATACTGGTTGCGTCAATTAATTTGATAAAGGAGGGAGATATAGTGTATATAGGTGGGTACATACGCTGCCAGTGACTTGTCTAGTGTCACTGAGTCGGTGTCACGAGGGCTGCCGGCGAGAGTGCGTAGTTAGGCGATTGGACAGTTGCAGTTGCTGGTCAAGTGGTAACATACAACTACGTTAAAACAAGGAAGGGATGTAGTGTATGTAGAGATATCAATATATCACGCTACAAACCGATAACAGTATTATGACGTTGTCTCGGGCGCATACGTCGCTCGGTTATAAATACCGGTGCGAGAGGTGGGGCGGCCAGTCGTTGTCGGACTGCCGGCCTGGGCGGTGGTGCGTTGGCGAGCCAACTAGTGTGTTAGTGAGTGTGCATATTATATATTGTGAGTGTGCATATTATACAGGTACAAATTTTCTATAGTATCCTATTAAACCTAAAAATGCTCTAATTTCTTTTAAGGTTCTTGGAATAGGGAATTTTTAGATAGCTTCAATTTTCTTTTGATTTGGTTTTAATCCGTCTTTATTTAATACATGACCTAGGAATTCAATTTCTTCTTCCATAAAAACTCATTTATTTTTATTTACTTTAAGGTTGACCATTCTTAATGATTCGAAAACTTGTTGCAGTTTATTGATATGTTCTTGTTTAGTTTTTGAATAGACTAAATGTCATCTAGATATACAAGACATATTATGTGTGATTTCTTTGTTTAGGACGTTATTCATCATTCTTTGGAATGTTGCTGGTGCGTTTTTTAAACCAAACGGCATCCGTAAGAATTCGTAATGACCGTCAGGGGTACTAAAGGCAATACAATTCTCAATACAATTTTCATCCATTTTTATTTGATGGTAACCGGAAGTTAAATCTAAAGTAGTGAAATATTTATTACCCTGTAATTTTGAGAACCGTTCGTCTATGTTAGGTAAAGGAAATTTGTTGGATTTAGTCTTTTCATTTAGTTTTCTATAATCTATCACCATTCTCCCTTTTTGTATACCAGATTGATCTAATTTTCAACCGACTTCAAAAAAGGAGGAGGTTATCAATTCGTCTGTATTTTTTTTTTTATTATTATTATTATTATTTTTTTTTTTTTTTGGTATAATGTGTACAGGTGAGGCCCATGGTGATTCTGAGAGGCGAATAATATTTTCACTTAATAACGTATTAATTTGTTTTTTTATTTCTACTTGTTGGATTTGCGGTAACCTAAATGGTCTTTGGTATATTGGTTCTTCACTAATTAAATTAATATGATGTTTAATATTAAAATTTGTCGTTGCACTATTTGTGACGCTTTCTGTAAATAAATCACGATACGTATCGCATAGTTCTTTGATATTTAAATTATTATCATCCGTCATGTGAAATATAAGCAATTCACGTTCTGGCATAGTTAACTTTCTTTCTTTTAAATCTATTGTTGCATTTATTTGTTTAATCATTTCTGTACCCATTAAAACATCATACTTATTACTAAATTGATAAATATAAAATTTCATCGGTCCTTTATCTTTTCCAAAGTATCTACACCAAAACGGAGTTTCTATTACGCCATTATGAGTTGTTACTCCATGTGAAGTTCTAACCGTGAATTTTTCAGACATTTTACATTCAGGGAAATACAATTTTTGTGCCGTTGGCATTATAAATGAACGTTGACTTCCTGTGTCTATTAATATTTTTAATTTAGGATTTTCCGTTTCGAAATATGGTAGAAATGATTTAAAGTGATTAAATTCTATAATTTTTATAATTTTTGGTTTTTCATCTAATACCTCGTGAAAATCCTGACTTTGTTCGGGAATATAATAAAGGTTTTCCTCAGGACTGTTATAATATTCCTCGGGAATATAATAGTAGCCTTCTTCTGGAATAAGATTGGTAGGTTCAGAACTATTGCTTTCAATTTGTTTCGGTTCCCTTAAATTTTCGGAATGATGAAATAATAAATTCCTTTGCTACAAATCCTTATCCTATATTTATTTGATTTGGTTTTAATGGCACAGCAGTCCTCATTGTGACATCTTCCGAATTTTGAGTTGGACGCTGTTGTGTTTGTTGTTGTTGTGGTTGAGTGTTATTAGTTTTATACTGTAGAAAATGTGGATGTGCAGGTCTTTGGAACACATTGTTTGTATTAGGAACCCAAGGTTGTCTTACGTGATACAGTGGTCTGTTTGTAAACTGAGTTCTCTGTTGTTGTGAATGTGTTTGAGGACGAAACTGAGTGTTATGGTTCGGTGTGGTATTGAATTGCGGTAAATTGCTTGATTGTTGAGGTTGAATCTGAGTGATAACGCGAGGGGCAGGTAAATAACTAGAAAACTTTTGTTTTATGTTATCAAACCTCCCTTCTGCTTCTAATTGTAATACTCTTGTAACTGTTTCATTAAAGCTACAATTACTGACATAAACTTGGTCGTGATATGGTAAACTATTTCTTAAAGTATGTTGTGCCGTACTAATATAAGGTTCCATAATGTCGTCTGTAAGATCTTGTCTGGCTATTGTTTTAGTTCAAAGATAAAATCTTTATATGAAGATTTCCTTTTAACATTAGATAACTCGACTGACAAGGTGTTGAGTTCCCTGTTGTCTGCACATTCTGTTTTTAATGTACTTTCTATACAATCCCAATTGAAGGAGTGGTTAATCATAGAAATGATTGTTGCGGCCCTTCTTTCTAATTTGGTTAACAGTAACATAATATTTTGTGGCGTGCTGCCTCCTACGGCTTGTAGCCATTGCTTAGCGTTACTTAAAAAAATATAAATAGTGAATGGGTCGCCATTATATGTGGGGACGAAATGAATTAGTTTATGCGGATCAATTGTGAATTGCACTGGTGATATCAGTGGCTGTGACAATGGAGCTTGCGATGAGCTAGGTACACTTGGTTGTACGTAGCCTGGTTTACCCTCCATATTATTAATAGGAAGTGGGTCGGTATCTCTACAATTAGTCTTAGACTTATATACAAATTTCGGGGATCGAAGGAGTGGAATCTTGATAAGATTATGTTACTCAGTGCTTACAGAATGTTGCTTATAACAAAACGGATAATCAGCATATCTTTATTTTCTTCGTTTGATGTATATTTGACTTATTTCTTTGTTAGGTTGCCCAGTGGTTTATGACTTAAAAGTTACGCGAAGTGGTTTTTAGCGAACTTGGAGGTTTTGTCTCAATAGTCCTTGAACTTTTTACGCACTTTCACTTTTTAGCTGGGCCCCACGTTGGGCGCCAGTCAAAATACTTGAAACTGATTTTATTTTCAAAATAATTTTACTAACTGATTACACAATAATACTTTGTTTTACAATTTTACAACTTAAATGTAGTGTTGTCGCGACGAATGCTAAGTAGATACCAACGCTGTACCGCTGAGAACGGGTATTTTTATACTGCCACCATTGGTTACGACTCTTTGTCTTGATTTGCTAGAACCTTCTCGTTCCTAGTGGCCCAAGGGGTGATTAGTACCGGAGACTGATAGCGTGTTGTTCCATTTTCCATAACATTTCCAATGTCTTCCGTGAAAATGGTAATTATATCTTTAATGCGTTCATTGTTCTGGACTTGTTGACTCGTAAACCAAATATAACAGGGTCATACACAAATATCAAAAAAATATGTTCATGTAACATAAAATTCTTGTTTTGGTTTTTAGCAACATTTAATGAATGCAATGATTACTTACTTCTTCTTAAAAATTTGTCTGGTTTTAGAAAACCAGACACCGACTGACCGACCGACCGATGTCGCTTTAGTGAAATTTACATTTATGTTATTCACTTTGAAACTGAGAAAATCTCCTTCGGTAGACTATTCGAACACCAGTTGGTTGACTTTGCATTACAATTAAAAATATACAACACATACTCTGATACTGTTATTACGTTTGATAACATCAGTTACAATGTCAAAGGACAATGCCAGAAACTCTATAAAACTTGGCCCCACTTAATAAAAGTCATGCACAAGCATGCAATATGTAGCATCTTACTGCTTATTTATTGCACATAACTAAACATTAGTCCCAGTGACTGTAGAACTTGCGGTTCCTGTTTAAATCCAAAAACAATAATGACATTGATTATAGGTTAGGTGCAGTTTATAATCGTTATAATAAATTATTGGTGTGTTATTACTATGTAGGTGCTGCTATTACAGAAACTACTTATTTACATCCTGTCTACACTCCGGTTACAATGTATGCACCACAACATCGTACAACAAATTATAAGCAAAGATCAGAATCTGCGGTAAGCAGTACAAAGTCAGTGAGTAAGCGAGAATCGAGATCCGTAGTCAAAAGCAGAAGTCATCGATAGGGAAAACAGTAAAAAGCACAGTAAAAAAAAATAAAGCGCGAGCGCAACCAACAGGAATACAGAGAGCGAATTAATGATATTGACATACAAGCTTCAATAACATTTCGGTGCACATAATTCATGAACCGAAATTATGACTATAATGCAACTTATTTGATTGTCATAATTTTTTGCATAGTACTTTAAAGCAATTTAAACAACATATTATTATACGTTACGCATTATTGTTATTACGTATAATCCTTAAATAATATTTTAGGTAACATGAGCTTGTATTTTGTGGGTAGGTATTTCGTAATCCGCAAGTTCTAAAGAAAACAATTTACTATACATTATTTTCATTAATTTACTTGTTCTGTACATGGGTTAATTTTTCTGTACATGAGTGGGGCAGGATGTGGCATTGTCATTTACATTACACCACTCAATAAAAAAAATATATAATTCTAAATTGTGAAATAAAACATAATTATAAACATGTCGTTCACAGATTTTAGGTCTTCTTCTGTAGACGAAAAAAACAAGCAAAATTTTGCCTACAATAAACGCATTGTTATTATTTAGCTTTTTCTGTTGGTAGCACTGTATTCTCTGTCATTTGCCCGGTTGTAAATTAGGCATAAAGTGCATGTACCAGTAATAAACATAATATTAATCAATAACACAGGATTTTGGTTAAGATCAGAGGTTTTCTTTTGTGCAAAGTATTGCTGGGTACCTGACCTTTTTAAATAAATAAAAATATCAAGATAATGAATACTTTAGAGAGCAGTATGCAAATATCACAACACTGAAATTCAAAACCTCATAATGTAGGATACCATATTTGATTTCTTAAATATATGTTTCTCGTGTAGACTTCTTTACTGTAGACACTGTGACTGTGTCTACTGAAGGGATGTATGTCCACTTATGTCCACAGTAGTAAAATAGTAATGTAATTTCACGGTTTTTTCAAAACAAACCCAAAGTTTTGTTACTTAAATTTTAGACTAACGTTTTTTTTTAATCTTTATTAATTTTGGGTGGGGGTTTTTATCCACAAGGATACGTCAACCCCATTGTACCTTTAACAATATAACATAATGTGTAGGTACACTAAAAGTAAGAATATAAAGAAAATCTTAGAAATAAAGAAAATCTTAGAAGTACACAATAAATAATGCATTCACAACAACTGCCAACCAACTAAGTTGTTTTGCTAGGTCAGACCTAGGGTGTGACAGTATCCCCTGAATTAAGCCAATATCTAATTTGTTCAATAGCACTCTTTCTAATTCTTCCCTCTCAACGTTATTTTTAACACACTCCATCAGCAGATGTTGTACGTTCTCAATTTTATTACACATTATACAATTTGGTGATTATTAGCTTTTTTCATCAAGAACGCAAACTTCGCCGATGGGTTGTGGTGTTCAGATCGAAGTCTTAAAGCTAACTTAACATATTTTCTGTTTAGCTTACCATCTTCAAATCAGAGGAAACGAGGAGGCTCATGTTGAATGGTTTTATACTAAATTCCTTTTGTTTCCGATTTTTCATTAATATAATTCTTCCAGAATTCATAACATTTGATTTTGAATTTCAGGATCAAATCTAAGTAGTCCGGCAAAAAATTCAACTCATATCCTTCTACTGCTGCTAATGTAGATACTTGATAACCCTGCTCGTTACCCCTCACACCAATATGAGCTGGAACTGGAACCCATTGCAATCTATAGTCAATGCCATTTTGATTAAATTTATAAATAATACTGATTAGACTCCCAGCCTTTTGGCAGCTAGTTTGGCCTTGGATTGATTGAATGACCCAAAGTTAAGATTCGACGTCAAAGTAACGCCAAGAAGCTAAAGCTGGTCAGTGATTGGAACGGATACATGTCGGAAAGTAGGGGCCAGATGGAAAGGCCTCTTCTTGGCAGAGAAAAGACACGCCTGGGTCTTAGCTGCATTGAACCTGACCAGATTGGCATCGCCCCAATCGGAGACTGCCTAGAGGGACAAGTTTAAGCGCTCGACCATGGACTCTCTAGAAGACAGGATTTCAACCGCACTGGCACGTGCACTGGATGTGTAACTCTCTACAACCGTGCTGTCATCTGCGTACCCAAAGGTACCGGGTTTCAGCAGATCGTTGATATGCAGCAAAAAAAGTGTTACAGAGAGTACTAAACCCAGAGTAACCCCGGTATTTATTGCCGTTTGATCGGACGAGCAGCCATCGATGACTACGCGAATAGACCGATCACTCAGGAAATCCGATATCCATGCACAGAAACCAGCGGGCAAGCCATATGCTGGAAGCTTGCTAATAAGGCCATCATGCCATACCCTATCAAAGGCCTTCGAGATGTCCAGGGAGACGGCAAGTGCTTCCCCATATTTCTCGATAGCCTCACTCCAGATATGAGAGGCGTACGCGAGAAGATCCCCAGTGGACCGATTTCGGTGAAAGCCATATTGACGATCACTGAGGAGGTCGTTAGCTTCAATGTACGCCAGGAGCCTGTTATTGAGGACACGTTCCATTGTCTTGCAGATAATGGACGTGACCGAGATGGGCCTGTAGTTGGTAGGATCGGCATGACAACCTTTTTTGGGCACGGGCTGCACGTTGGCAAGCTTCCATGTCTTCGGCACGAATCCAGTCTCGAGAGAAAGCGGAAAGAGGCGTGTCAGTACGGGAGACAATTCAGATGCACAGGTCCTCAGAACTATAGCCGGAATATCGTCTGGTCCATTGGCCTTGTTCACATCAGGATTGCGTAACGCTTGACGAACCTCCTTTTGGCGAATGCGAGTATCAAACATTGAAGTCGTGTTGCCCGGTAAAGTCGGGGGGGGTCGCGTATCCTGCATCGAGATGCGAAGATTCTGCAAAGTTTCAGCAGTGGAGGCAGTGAGGGGCGACAGAAGTTTGACTCGACCGATTTAGATAGGGACCAAAAAAGCTTTACTACCCGCAGGGTACGAGGCAAGTTTGTTCCCTATTCGACTAATGTGGTCATGACGAGCCCTCTGTAGAACCTTCTTGCAGGACTTGGCAGCTCTATTAAAGGCTGTCTTCTTCTGGCGTAAATCCCTTGCTTTACGGTGACGAGCGTCAACCCAGGCTAGGTAAGCCTCATGCTTCTGCGCTTCTGCGCATCTGCATTGAGAACTAAACCAGGGGCGAGCTTTGCCGGACAGAGGTACGTCGTTATATGGGATAAAAAACTCCATAGCTTGACGCAACACTTCCGTCACGGCATCCGCGCAGGTAGAGGGATCACCAAAAGAAAAACAGACCAGCAGCCAAGGGTACGACGCGAAAAAACAGCGCATCTCATCCCAGTCTGCTGACTTGTACCGCCACATCTGCCGGTAGCCACTTGGGCTAGAAATGAACGTAGAGTAGATGGATACAGATTTTTACCAGACAGTGGTCGGAGCTGGATCAGTACTCAACATCAGGAACCCTAGTAGCCCCTTGGACCAGTTGGGTGAGATTTAACGCTAAAGCAAGCTTTTGCGTCTCTCTCCCAGCATGGTCAGTGTCCTGGTTTGGGAATAACCACTCCTTGTGGTGGGCATTGAAATCCTCCAGTAACACAAATTGGGCAGTAAGGTACTTCTGCTGAGCCGCATCAGCCGCCTCACTGAGGTATTTTGTGAGTCTGGTTGTCTCCTGGTCTCCGCTGTGCGAACGGTAGACCCAGGCATAAAGGATTTTCTCCATACCAGTGCCCACCAGAACCCAAAGAATAGAAAACCTACGACCTTCCAGGTTACGGAGGCGACGAAAACAGATGTCGTCACGGGCGTACAGGCATACTCCGGCTCGGGCCTTAAAATTGTGCTCCAGAGAGTACCCTGGGTACGATAGGTACGCCACATCTGACGGACGTATGATTTCCGTCTCCGTCAGAAACAAGAGTGCTGGCTTTTCGGTCTCAAGATCAAAGTGGACCGTCACGATATTTGAGTGCAAACCTCGAATATTGGTGAGGTGCACTTTCAATGATAGGGAGTGCAGCCGCTGTACTACCTTATATCTCTTATTTCTTTTTGGCATAATTTGGAGTGAATTTCGGTGAGAAAGGTGGAAGTAGAGTGAGGCTTCTCGCTGCTGCCCAGCAGACACACATAGCGCAACGACATCAGTGGGTAACTGGTATGGAGACTGTAGGGACGCCCGAGCCCCCCCGGGGATGTCCATCGGGCCCTATCGTCCGGTCGCCAACCGGCACGATGGTATAGTCAGCAAAAGAGATAGGTTTGCAGGTCATCGGAAATGGTTGAAGTTTACTCAAAAACAGATGGATGTTTTCGAATGAAATTTAATTAAATCATTGAAATGTTTATTCTTTATTAAAAACATCCCTCGGTTTCTAAGTAAACTTTAACTATATCTGACGACCCTGCATACCTATCTCCTTTGCTGACTGTCCATACCGGGATTTTTTTCGAGTTGGCGGGGCAGCCTCCCGAGAATGGCTAGCTCCGATCGGGCCCCCTACTAACTGCGGTCGGCCAGTGGTACTCGGATCCCGCTACCCTCCACGACTAGGCACCCGAAGTAGCTACAGAGATGTGCGTCAAATACGGTTCAACAGCGAGTGAAGCAACTACTCAGACCCACCCCACTCAGACGGCGTCACTGGACATCACATCGAAACACGGCTAGGCCGCTTGGCGGGGCGGCTTTGTCCAGTGGGTGGTCACTAGCCACGGCAGAAGCCTACCACCAGTATGTTGTCGCCTGATTTGCACCACCCAGGGACCACGTGTGGGGATTCAGAGTTAGGGTGTACTCCCACGGACGAGGGCGACTCAGTCCCCTAATTTAATTTTTGACCGGTCGCATAATAATATGTTATACCTTGAAAGATCCCAATAAGTTCCAG
Organism: Charanyca ferruginea; assembly: GCA_947361185.1. Classification (NCBI taxonomy): domain Eukaryota; kingdom Metazoa; phylum Arthropoda; class Insecta; order Lepidoptera; family Noctuidae; genus Charanyca; species Charanyca ferruginea. Next base: position 11,896,017 of record OX376070.1, read on the forward strand.
CGTCATGATGGATACATAAGTATTTATTTTATAACCAGTTTTAATATTCAAATTCTGATAGAAATACCCAACCCCCTGTCCATGTGCACTCTTCGACCCATCAGTGTAGAATTTATACCAACTACTGTACTTTGTACTTAATTCTTTAATAACGTTATTTGACAGAATATGAGGTGCGAATGAAGTTTTACTACCCGTTACGCTTTCAAGATCACTTTTAATATTATCCTGCAATAAATTATTCCTGTAAAAAGCATAATATATGTGGGCCTTGCCTTGATCGTATCGCAGGGAAAAACACTAGACGTACGGACGGCCCCGTTCTTCTCGGCCAGCAGTTCACGTACATCGTCTGGCTGTTTCCAGCGATGATCACCCATTGCACAGATGATATAATACTAACGTCCCATTGCCGAAACCTCCCTTGAACAATCGTTCAAGACGGATTGTACGTGTTCTATAAAAGAGTCGATCACACCCGCTGTGTTTGCGTGGTTGGAGATAGCATTCAGGTGAGGCGATTTGGTGGATTGTAGGCTTTTGCTTACTTTCCTCCAGTCAGTTATCATTTAGGTAGGAGCGGCTGGCTAGGATCAGATTGGCCTGAGCGAGGAGCTAGTTTCAAGATCACTGGAAGATGGTCGGAATTAATTAATATTATTTCGTTACGTAACAGTCAAACTTTGTGATGCTGTTAAATATTACAGTTTAGATTATCGTAATGTTTAGCGGTTAATTTAATATTGAATAAATAAATAGTAAGTAAGTACCTACTAAGAAGTAGTTACATAAAATAAAATGAGCTCGTGTAGTGTCTTAGATTGCAAGCGGAGGTTCATGTTCTTGAGCAGCGCTATATCGAGGATATCGGGAAGATCGTTTGGGTCGTGAGGGAAATGAATGGGAGTCGGGCGGAATTTGGACGTCATCAGGGCGTTGACGTCAAAGGTCAAAATTAAGTTGGGCATAGAGGTTATACACGATTCTACATCTGTTGGACGTCGTATTACTGTTCCAGGAGTGATGTTGGGGATTGAGATCGCCTGCTAATAAGACGGTTTCACACAAGCCAAGAAGGACAGAGTGGCCATCCTTGAGGAGGACGGGATCCCTTGATGGTCGTTGAGGTAAGTGGCGACCTTATCACGATGGTTGATAATGCCATTGGCGTTAAAGAAGCCTTGCTTAACTTAAGAGATCGGGGTTTAGTGGTACTCGGCCTTTTCTTATCCATTTGTTTAGTAATGTAAGAGTTTTCCTAGAGCATCCATAATTTCCGGGTAGGCATCGAACACTTGATAAAGCATTTTGATGCTGCCTCGGCAGACGACAATGTCCCCAATAGCTATAGCTTTAGTAGCGGGGTTGCGGTAGATTTGGAACGCGAGATGGACTGTGTCGACTTCCTCTTTGCGCTAAACCCAATCATCAGCTACCGCTCCTAGTTAAGTGTCAACGTCAAGCTGCTAGTAATTGAAGCTTGCTTACTACCAGTGATAGTCTACGGAGTAATACAACTGCTACCGAGTTACAGCAAAACAAACCTGCTTAAACTTAGGAGGCAATATAAAATGGCATTGAAGAGAGCCACAGTTACCCAGACGCACTGATACTAATCTTCTAAGAAATAACAAAACCCGTGGCACATTCGTGCGCACGATCTCCATGACGACATTATAGAACGTGTCAAATCTCTATCGATCGAAGGGCTACAAGAACAAGACCACAAGGCGTACATGAGCTACGGGCAACCAAACCCTATTCTATTCGCTACTACAGTAGGTGAAATTAAATTTCAATTATTTGAGGCAGGTTAGGGATATCCTCATGGACGCCCAGACTGTCTCATAGTTGAACCAGTCTGGGCAGTGCCGGACTCTTACCGGCTAAAACTACACTCCTACCTAAGCGTGAGCCCCTGCCGCAGATGTTTCGCAGAGATTTTTTCAAGGCCTATATCATATTTTTTGCATTTACGATTTGTTACTCACATTTACAAGTTTTACAATCTTTACTATAAAGTCTATAAATGTTTGTTTAGACTTTTTATTTTCTATTCATGTACTAATTTTTTTTTTGGATATTTCAACTCCAAAACTCATCTCTAGGTCCTGTCTGAGGGAGCCATAGACAGGGCATTTCGTAAGATGGCGGACTGTCTCCTGCTTGTGGGGGTCGCAGATACATGCTGGGTTCTTCTTGCACTTGAAGCGAGTCAGGTATTCGTACCACCTACCGTGTGTTTTGTGAGTTTTGGGACAGCCACGGCAGGGTGATCGTATTGACCTTGTAGCACTTAGCTGGGGGCTGGGAGGCTCCGTGCATAAGTTGCGGTCTTTGGGGCGAGTCCAATCGGCAGTGGCGTGCTCACCCAGATACTTGACGTATCAAGGGGTTGCAAAGCAGTCGCGTTGCACGTGACCGGATTGACTCACCCCTCGCTTTGTGCAATCGAAGGAGAGCGGACACGGAGATGTTTTGCGACTGAATATAGCAGAGAATTTCTTCCGTGGAGACTTCCTTAGGGACACGTCGGATGGGTATGTCTTCCGGGAGGGAGGGAGGGAGGGAGTGTGAAACGTCATGTTCCTCACTTTTAACAGAGTGCTGAATTCCCTGTGGTCTTTACTCATGGGAACTTGCTTTTTAAGGCATGTTGGGTCAATCGTGCGCTGGAATACTTGATCTTCCGATCAATACACATTTTTGACGCGTCGCGGTCCATTCAGCTTTATCCCGGATGAACAAGGGAGGCGGGACAGTTTGCTTTTTTTTTTTTAAACAGAAGTATTATTAGGGGCAGGAATGGACGTGGGGTTAGTTAGAAGGATGGCTGCCCTCTGGAAGAGAGGCAGTTGGAACAGAAGGAGTTGAAACCGAGGGGGCGGGGAAGGCGGGCGCAGCTCCCTTTTTTGTCTTACTTCCCTTGCCGAGAGAAATTCCTCAGAGTCGGAGATAGATGATTGGGAGACGCACGGAGGTATTCATGCTTTCCAGGAAGCAATTAGCAGCTGCGGGCTGACAATGGCCGCGAGAACAATAGGACCGGAGACAATAGCTGTTTCCGCGTACGGGTATATTGTCCGGATAGACAATAGGGACGGGATATTTTGCGGTGGCATTGAAGATGTTGCCACAGGAATGCTTTTGTCGGCGGGAGACGGGGATTCGGGGCTTATTAAGACATCACTGAAGTTAGCAACGCTTTTTAAGGAGTTATGGGACGCGGAGAGGTTTTGACATTAATAAAAATAGGCTTTAAACGTGGGGTCACTTAAGAATCGCCTCGACGAACGTCAAAATTTGAGCGTCCGACTCGGTCGGAGGGAAAGTTAAATTAGGGAGGGAATGGCGGGATATTAAACTCTCGGGGAAGCCTAAATTCAGCCTACCTTTAACTAAGTATACGAATGTATTTTCGTCTCCACATTGTATGTTTTGTTTGGCGGCCTAAGATCACACAGTCCTTCCATGTAGGTAGAATAAATTGCTTGATTTACATGCATCTCTTAGGTACCTATATGGTTTTTGTGAATGGATTTAATTACTTATATTTTTTTTTTATTTGAGTCATAACAGGCTGTTAGATGTCATGCTAAGGTCAGATGTAACATCCAACTCATATTCCTGCGTGGAATGACATTTTATTGGTGCATTTAGAAAATAAAATTTAATTTAGTTTTCAATTTATTTATTATAAAATAGGTTATAATGTTAAAATCAGATACTAAATACTAAATACTTATGAATTTGTCTCTTTCAGCTCCTAAGTAGTACCCCACGTTGGTTTGTAACACTGGCTGTCCAATTCCTGAAATAAAAAAAGTTTATGTACTTATGTAAGAAAAAAGTAATTAAAATAATAAAATAATAATAATAATATGTGAGGACATTTCACACACGGCCATCTGACCCCAAACTAGGGAGACCCTGTACTATGGGTGTCAGACAGCTGATATACATACACAAATACAATTTTTTTTGTAAATACATACATATATAGATAAACAACACCCAGACACAAGGCAAACACAAGTGCTCATCACACAAATGTTTACCCTGGGCGGGAATCGAACCCGCAACACGCGGGTAAAAACATTACCCTTGTGAAGCAACCGGTCAAAATGATAATAATTTACAGCATGTTAACAATATCAATAACTAGCACTATCCCCGACATTGTCCTCGTGATTTTTTGTACGGATCCCTAATATTTAATAATATAATATAACCTATGTAACTTGCTGATAATGAAGCTTTCTATAGGTAATGATTTCTTTTAAATCTGTCAAGCATTTTTTCAATTTATCTATTACAAACTGACAACCACATCTTACTCTTTGTATGTTGTGTTTTTAATAAGGATAACAAGTTGATGTTTACGTCTTAAAAGCAAAACAAACAGTAGTAGTTATAGAATGTTAACTGAAGTCAGGATATGTAGAGATATTAGAGGCTACTGTTCCGTCCTTCAGAATTTTGATTATGTTGCTTTTACAAATAATATATCAATTGCACAAAATCGCCTAATCTATGTGTCGACAAACCGGCGCAGCGGTGATGAGCGCACACAAGCATTCCATTTGCAAGGGCTAGGAAGCGAATAGTTGCCTGGTGCGCAGACCTTCCGCCCATGCACTGTACGAGGATCCAAGTAACACAAATTGTTCGACTAAGTGACTTGGTCGAGCAATTTGTGTTACTTACCTGGTCCGCTCCTGTGTTTTCCGAAACAAAGATTGCCGTGGCAATCAAATTTGAAAACACAGGAGCGTCCGCTTTGACTGTAATGTAAGGTCATTTTTTGAGAATCATGTATAATTCGAAAACATCTATTCTGCATAGCTCGAAGGTACTAACTTATTCTAAAATTGCACATTTTTTTAATAGGAATTCTTAATCAGTACTGCGGATTCTAATTGGATAGTTGACGCCAAACAAGCGACACATAATGCACGCTTTATTGCACTTATTACTTTATGTGCACTTTATTGCGTTGGCAGTAATTCCAAATTTCCAAGAAACAACTTGGTTCTAAAAAAAATACTCCATTCTAACCCTGAAAACCCAATTAACTTTCAATTAACCGTAAAATTCGATTTTTAGTTGCTTTGAAATGAATAAATGGATAGAATTGGATTGGCAAAAAAGTGACGGCACATTTTACTATTGTCACACAGAAAAGACGACGATGAAACTGTAGCTAGATGCTCTCATCACAAAACCAAACATCTGGTATGCCATATGGTCAACATGATATCCAGATGAAGTTTCGAGTCCAACTGCACACCAAGATCTCGAGGACAAATATTAATTTTATTATACTAGGTACTTATTAGCAAGTCGATAATCGAAATTAATATAATTTTTCTTGCCAGTAAATGTTATAGTTGCTATGACATTTGGGTAGGCTAAGGTAGAGTTTCTTAGAAGAACAATAGTCTGAGAAACAATCATGATCTTGTTGAAAGTCAATACAGTCTGAGCGGGACTGTTTTGACTTTCAACAAGATCATGACTCGTAACGTTTTTTATTATTTTTTAAATCGTACAAGAGAAATTTTGAATTATGGAAGCAATGTTTATTTTAATGATAGAATACATAATAGAGGTCCTAAAATTGACCCTTGTGGGACTCCTGATGTGACTTGGATACTGCTGGACTCCCAGTAATCACAACCAGAAGGTGTGACTTTAGTCGTCACAGACTTAGTAGTAGATGAATCAGAGATTCAGAAATCTGTTTCAAATCACACTATTTAATCTCTATTTACTATTTAATCACAATCATCCTAGCATACAACATGCATGAATTTATAACGTTAATGATTTCGCTTATTAATTATCATTAAAGATTTTTTATTATTATTGAGCGATTCCTTGCATTTTGCACTTGATTCCTTGCCAATACTCGCTGACCTTGAACTTCTTGGCAGTGTTCCAAAAGATCTGCGGCTTTAACATGCGCGAAAAATGATACCAAGTTTTTACCCATTTTAAGAACGTAAGCATATTTGTATGCAAGTTGGAGGGACCTGCGCAGTCAGCGTCATGATTTTTCAAGTTGGTCGTCTTTCTAGCCTGAACCTAAATCAAATTTGTCAGCATCGCTACGCATTTAATATTGAAAACAGTCATTTTGCAAGCAACGTACGCATTCAAAATAACGAAGTATAGATTAATGTGGTTCAAGCTCAATAAACAAAAACGTTAAAAAAATTAAACCCGATAACGAAAAAAAAGGTCAACTAAAAAAATATTTTAAAAAATTGTGCGGTCGGGGACCCCCGTAAGGAACGAAGTTTTTTACGTACGTGTCTGTACAATATATATATATCATCAGCCTGAAGACGTCGGCCTCCCCCATAAAAGGGGGGGGGGGGTGTTGCCATAATCCCCACGATTGGCAGGCGTCTTGGGGATCGCAGTAAGTTGTTAAGTACACGGAAGCCGCTGCTGCCCGACTACCGGATTTTCCCTTAGTCGTCTTCGACGACATACTCGGAATGAAATGGAGGGGTGTGAATGAGTGTGAGTGTATATATATATATATATATATATAAATAATAATATATATACATATATCATTGCTCATTTGTTTGTAGTAGGCTCGATACACGCACACATACACACACGCATTTCGTTACGTGACGATTTCTACTAATTCGCACTACCCAGACTTTAAGATACATTATTTTAAAATGTTATTCTATTAATAATATTAATGCGAAAGTTTGTGAGGATGTATGGATATTTGATTTTTCAAGCTTAAATGGCCGATCGGAATTAGTTACAATTTGGCACAACATTGATCCATCTTAACACATAGGATATACCGTTTTCCCGTTTTTATGTTCTCATGGCATAATTATTTACGACTTTGGTTTAATTCTAAAATCTACGGAGACGAAGTTGCGGGCAAAATCTATTAATTTTATAAACCACAAAATACCAATTATTGTTTTTTATAGTAGTAGTCACACGATACCTCTTTTGATAACGTTAAACAACGGATAGTGTAGGAGATATGCGCACACAGATTAACATATAAACACAGACTACTAAAATCATAACCCTCCTTACGGCATGGACATAATCAGGTATAAAAAACTTAAAAAAAGACAACCGCCTACAAAAAGTATAATTTTTTTTCCGGGAGGGGAAGGTGCACACATGTTCAGACTGTTCAGTTCAGTTCTGCGTACACACACAAAAAAAAGAAACTGTAATTACGACACTAACACATAGCTAAATACATACCGTCAAATCTTGCAAACATCGTTACATTTAACTTTAAATTCACAAGTCGGCGGCTTTGGATTTCGTTTGTTGTTCTGTATTGCCTGGCACCGACTTGCGAATTTAAAGTTATTATTTACTTTTTGAAGGCGGCTGTCTTTTTTGGTAAAAAGTTTTTTTTTCACTTTTTAGGGCCTACTTCATACAAATTAATTACGAAAGATGACACCAAAAAATGTTAGTCATCCCTTAATTTTCTTCCACCAAATTTGAGGTATGTTTATACTATCAATTAAAAAAAGAATCGTCGAAATCGGATTACACCGAAAACAATTATGCGTGGTCAAACGTAAAAAAAATATACGTGTCGAATTGAGAACCTCCTTTTTTTTTGAAGTCGGTTGAAAAAACCAAATGATGTCAGTGTAAGCATGATTTTTTTCAAGATTTTATCCGTGGAACAATTCTATGGATCTAAATTACCTTTACGGTTGTATTGTAATAATTACCTGGCAGAGATAACTGCAGTAGGTTTGTCTACAAGGGATATTGTGGGGGTCACACGGCGTTGAAGTGTTCTTGCCACACATATAACAACGAACGTTTAGGATATGTGTCCTCGGATTAAATGAAACATTCGATATCACTGGACTAGACGTTACTTGATGTTCTATCTGCGTTTCATGCTGCAATTATTATTATAAATTAGTAACACAGTATCTTGTAAAACAAAATAAAAGATATAATAATTGATTCTGCGGGTCTAAATCTTACCAGAGGGATATTATTATTTGGGTTATCATATAACAAATAGTTTAAACTATCATTGTGAGGTGGTGATATTTGTCTTCTGTTAATGTATTGCACTTGAGTTTGATAGTTGTAAATTGGTTGTCCTATGTTCTGATGATTTTGGTGAGGTTGTCCTAAATTATGATGATTTTGGAGAGGTTGTCCCATGTTACCATGATTAATTCGATTTGAGTTGAAATTTTTTGGATTGTACTGCGGTGGCCGATGAGGTGGAATTTTTGAGTAATGGTTTATGTAATATGGCGGTGGAGGTCGACGATTAAGTGAGTTATTCTTTTGGATATTATGGGCACCATTTCCGTATGTTGGTCTTGCAGCTGGTGTGTTTCTTATGGTAGCTTCAGTACTTGGGGCATTATTATTCTGATTTCCATTCCGTTCGGCCGTGTTTAACTGTTGATTTAAATGTATTAATGTGTCTGCATCTATATTTATACTTATTTCGTGGCCAGGAGTTCCAGAAGTAAATATGCAAAGATTATTTTGTGTTCTTGGAGTGGCAACGTTACTGTTTGCAACGGTTTCAGAGTGTGGGGTATCCAATGATAGTACCGGCCTGATCAATTGTTGCTTTAAAGTTGTATTTTTATTAGAAGAGCTATGCAGGTGATTTCTTTTAATTTGTTCTCTTCTGTGTTTTGTCCATCTTACTAATTGTCTAAAAAACGGTCGTACGTGGCCTTTGTGACATTTCCACCGCGAACATTTTCTATTGGCTATTAGGACAGTATTATCTAAAAACTGATTTATAAAAGTATTATTTTGTTCTTGAGGCAAAACTATTGACTCCACTGTGGTATATGATAATTCAAAAAAATGGGATTGTATAAAACGAAATATCTCTTCTCTTTTTTTCTTATCTTGGTTTGGATTTCGTACCCCATAGTGGTAAAACGATTGCATTATAAGAACTATGTGTTCGGATAACTTGTTTAATAAATCTTCAACAAATGTGGTAATTGGCTCATGTTGATGGTACACTTGATGTGGACTAGGTAAATCACTTTCGTCATTAACTGCGTCTTTACCGTTTAAAATCAATGTATGTAGACTAGCATTGGATTGGCTTTGATTAGGATCATGTCCAACGTTAATTGTGTTATTTTTTGTTTTTGCATTATTAGAATTGTTTAAATCATTTTCCGCATTATTGTCCCTTATTTCTTCAATGGGTTTCTCGTTCAGAATTCTATTATTGTTATTTAAATTTAATAGGACATTATTTAAACCTCTATGGTTGATTTTGGATTTTTTTTTATGTTTATTACATTTGGTTCCGCATTTTTGAACTGAAACTGGTTTATTGTTGTTATTATCCTTTATATATTCTGGTTCACTCAGTCCATTTTGAGTTGAAGAGTCGTTGTCATCATTGCTGTCCTCAAATATCATTTCTACATCGATTGGTGCATTGAAGTCATACTCTGCCATCTGATCCAGAACGTTTACTGAAACAAAAGAACAACCTGCTAATTATTTATTTATGTATAAAATGCTTTTATATAATCTAACAACACGGACTAGAAAAAAAAGAAGGACTCCACGCCACGCATACCAAAAGTGAAGCACCTAAAGTACGCCGGACCGAGACGCACATAAAGATCGGTACGGTCGGTAGTCAGTACTTTCGACGCGGAATCCTTTTTATTTCTAGTCCGTGACTATGATATAAATGTGTGCGTGAGGTATGTTTTACAAACGGTCTGGCTTATTTAGGGTGCTTCACTTTCGATATGTGTGGCGCAAAGTCCTTTTTTTTTTCTAGTCCATGTCTAGCAAGTAGGTCTTTCATAAAATCCTTCAATCTTTTAATAAATCTTTGAATGTGTCATGTGGGCATACCCCGTGAAGCGGACGTAAGAAAAAAAATGATATTTTGAATTTCGCTCATATTCAGGTTAATTATAGTCCTTGTAGACATGAATGCACACATATTTTTTTTTTCTTGTATGGGACACTGTTGTGAAGTTATGAATTACGGAAGATTGGACGAACTACGAAGTAAGTAGGTGAATTGCGGTCAAACGCAAGCCTACTTAATAGCAAAAAAAAAAAAAAGTAAGTACATATTTTTTGAATGGTGCTATTGGAATTAGTAAGTAAATGAAAAAATATTTTATGTAGTGATTTATCGAGATAAAATACGTGGCTTAAATATTACGAGACAATAAGACAAAAAAAATTACTCTTCTCCTAGTAAACCTGAAGTGTGCTTTTTAACGCATTTTTTTTTGTAATTTCGGTTCCCAGGTTGGTTGAGTTTTAGTTGCATTCGTAACCCAATTCTTTGCTATTAAGATTATTTCGTTAGAACTTACCGGTTTCCATTGTAGATTCTTCTGCTTTATTTTTAAATATGCCTAGTGGTCCAGTTTGATTTCCTGTAAAAAAAGAACGATATTTGAGTAAGTATGTAGGTAAGGTATCTACTATATTTAATTTAATTTTGTGTAGATACATTATTAAATTTGTTTTTGACTACCTACTATCTTCAAAATATATTACACGGTTAAGGGCGCGTATTCGATTTAACGCAACTCAAAATCGAAACGATTGCTAGAACGGCGTAGCAGCATTGACACACACTAGTACAGTCGACTTACCTTACCTTACCTTAGGTAAGGTCTTACCTTAGGTACCTACGTACCTATACATTTGAAAGTTATAAAAATATGTATCCATTGATGATGTCGTCATTGTTTGTTACAAATACAAGTAGACATGATGTATGCCAAATTTATGTTCCAATCAAATGTGCCAAATTTATGTACACAGCTAAAATACACTGTTATGTGTACACTCTGAAACAAATTAATGTGTTCATATTTGGTTACAATAATATGTATACAGGTCTAATATTCTATTTTTAACAAATTCTATTCTATTTTGAACACATTAATGTGTTCGTATTTGGTTACATTGATATGTATACAGGTGTAATATTCTATTTTGAAATTTCAGAATAGTGCGGAAGTACTTGTTTTCTCTTTCATTTCGTGCATGACGTCATTGGCGTGTCATTTGTTTATCGAAGTTGACTTACAAATTATTTTCGCCACTTATTTCCATTTCTTTTAACCGACTTAAAAAAGGAGGTTCTCAGTTCGACCCGTATGTTTGTATGTGTGTATATATGTTTGTCCGCGATTATCTCCCGTAAGGCTGAATAGATTTTGATGCGGTTTTCAGAAAAGTGTTTGTCAAATTCTGGAGAAGGTTTAGTATACAACAAACAGAAATTTATTCAGCGCTTTTTGAAAAAAACCACAAGAACCGAGATGACGTTATCGTTTCTTCCATCTTTTCATCTTTGGAGGACTTTCAATCTCTGTTTTAACTGTGTTGCCGTTCCTTAACACGTTGAACGCCATGTAGGTCACCGGTGACCGACCTTAGTGGAGGTTTTACCTTCAACATTTTTGGCCCGGCAGTGAATGGCTTAATGGATTTGGGTGAGGAGGCACTAAAAAGTGGAAAATAAACTTTTTGAAAAAAAAGAACCGCCTTCAAAATAAAACTAAAATGTGATAATAACTTTAGCACTGAACACACATGACTTTAGTTTCGGAAGTCGGTGCCTTTGTTTTGTTTGTTGTTTTGTATTGCGATGTGGATATGTGAAAAATATCATATTGAAATAGTTTGACTAATACACTTATCGATAATATTCTTTTACTAATAAGAATAGTAGATCTACTTCACATTTTGGCAAGAAATTAAAAAACTTGCGCGGGGCTCCTATTTCTGTTTGCAGGGTTTAAAGGAACCTAACCATTTTTTTTTTTGGTACGGGGTGGAAAATCCTCATGGATGTCCTCCGCCCTGGGGCGGGCGGAGGGGTCTAAAGGAACCTAACCAAACCGAACCTCGGGATGCTCTGAGGTCGACCTAAATTAACCTAACTTTTTTCTGTCCAAAGAGGAATAAGTTCCGGAGATTGTCCCTTACATACAAACAAATTTCACCTCTTTAAAATATTAATATTGATTTTTAAGTGTCATCATAACAGAAAAAACTATTACTATTATAAGTACATATTATACCATCCAATGAGTTTTTAAAGGGTTTGACTGAATTACTGAAATTTAAATTTAGAATGACGGCTTGTGTATAGGTACATATTTTTGTAACGAAGTGTGAACACATTAATTTGTTTCAGAGCCTACACATTACAGTGTCCATCTTGCTGTATACATTAATTTGGTACATTGACTGAATACATATATCTGTCATATATCATGTCTACAATAATTTGTAACGGAGTATGTACACTTATTTAAATGGGTACATGTATTTGTAACTTTAGGGGGTATACATATCTTTGTACTCGACTGTACAATCACGGACATCGAGGGATATGGCATGGAGGCGTGGCACGTCGCCTGCATTTGGCCTTACTGAGTTTATGTACGCGCGACGTCAGTCAGCACTGTTTAGTCGTTTGTTTACATCGTAACGTGTAATGTCATTTCGATTTTTACAAAATGCCGAATTGTTCCGTTCTTATTTGTAAAAATACAGCAATAACAACAAACCTTAAGACAAATGGAGTGTCCTACCTCCGGTAAGTAAAAGATCACTGCATTCATTATAATATTTTAGGATTTTACAATTTTTTATTGTTGAAATATATTTGACGTTGTGGTGTGCAGCATTGACGTATCGATATCGATATTAATTGTTAGCTGTTGTTCCTACGAAATTAATCGTATCATTATTATTAACATTTGCATAATAATAATATAAAATAATATTTTTATTTTGAAAATATTTATTTAATTTCCTTATTAGGCTAATTGAAGAGATTACATAGTTTAGTTTTATTTTACTAATCAAAGTTGTTTACAATTTTTTTTTAATTAGAAATTGTGTTTGTAAGCCTGTTTAACAAGAACTTTTAATCGTGTAACTAGTAATGTAATAAACACTGTAATTGTTTATAGTCCCAATAAAATGAGAACTCTAAACCCTGACGATATACCGCTCGGCTCTCCTGATTTTTGGTGTTTATAATACCTACCACATCGAGAACTGAAAGAGCATGTTTATAAATCCTTATTTATATAAAGTAGAGAACCTAGAAATTACTGATTTTAGATTTTAAGTACGTTAGTTATATAAATTAGCTGACCCACCTTTGCATTAAATGGTTGAGATTTTTTAAAGACGAATCGATAGAATTTTACTATTAATTTTATTTTTCTACCATTTGAGAAAAGTAAATAAAATATAAAATAATTTCAAATTCTATCGATTCGTATACTAGAAAATCTCAACCATTTATGAAAAGGTAGTTCAGCTAATTGCAACAACTGTCGTACATGTGAGTGTTGTAATCTTGAAATAACGTAAGTACGGTCGAACAAACCAATTGGTTTACAGGCAAAACTATTCATCTTTCTACTATACTAACAATTTATTTACTTTATCTTTAATACGTAGGTACAAGGGATACCTACGTGCTCGAGATAAGAAAATGGCATAAAATTAAATGAAAGATGAATATTTTTTCTTGTAAACCCATTAGCTTGTTGGACTGTACAAGATTATGTATTTCCATCGTTAATTTTCTACAGTTAAAGAAATAGTAATAATTGATAAATATTTTCAGACACCAATATGAGTCGATTACTTTAACCCAAATTAGAATTTTCTGTACTATAGAATATTACTTTCACATATTATTTACAATGTACCAAAATTGATTTTTTGGTTTAGTTAGCCTTTTGTACGGTATCTATAGGTAAAGCGATATTATAATAAACACTACAAAAGACGCCCAAAGTACACTTCTGTTTTTTTTTGCACTCTGTTTTCATCGATGTTTTTATCGATAAAATATTTATACCAATCCCCCTTCCCTATTTTAGACTAGTGTTGCGTGTGTGTATTCAGTGCTTATATCTATACTTTCTAGTGCCCGCCCCTTTCGAGCATGTGTGCCATAAGGTAACACAGATGTGTTGCGCATATTGTATTGTTTGCGTGCGAAAATAGTAACATGTGTGCCGTATCAGTTTATGTTTTTGTGTGAGTTAAAACAAAACACAACTTAGGCGACACAAAATTTTTATTTTTTTTACAACGACAGCGCGCGATGTTTTAAACCGGATCCAGACGGGTGTAACGTGTAATGTAATCCACCGTGTAATATAGCACGAATTCTACGTGTGGACGGCACTACGAGCATTACATGTAACGCTCCACACGTAGAATTCGTGTTACATTACACGGTGGATTACATTACACGTTACACCCGTCTGGACCCGGCTTTACAGTTTTTTAAAATGATTGTCGAAAATAAATGAGTTCGTATAGCGGACTGAAAAATATTCTGTATATTATTTCAAGTTAAGAAATGACAGCTAAAGCCCTTGTTACACTAGGCTAAATTAAGTCGACTAATAAGCATAACCTTATTTTCATAAAATAAATATATCAGTTATGTTTTTATTCAAATACTGGGGAAAAAAAATTGTCAAAGTAAACCGATTTTGTACTTTTTCAACATTGTTTTTAATACATAATAGAAATATTTTCGTAATTTATGCTCGAGCGCCCTTCCCCATCGAACGAACTTCAACGCGAGCGTGATTAAATATTTTTTTGTTTGAACCAACGCAAAGCTCGAAATCAAACGAGTGAGTGAGAACGCGATAACATCACAGGAAAATTGGCGCGCGGAAATTTCACAAAACTTGTTCCAGGACATACGTGTTTTTGAAAAAGCATTACAGGTTTTTGGTAATAATGTTTGTAATTTACAATCACCACTACATGCGCAAGGTTTGTATGAAGCTGCTTTTTTACTTTTTCAATGTATGAGTGCATTATGAACGGTCAAAGTTAAGATAAAATTGTGCAAAAAAGCTGATTTTCGGACGTGTTTACTGAATTAGTTTCTCAAAATTGTTTATTTTTGGCTTCATACAAACCTGGATTTTAACTACAAGATACATGGGTGTTAAAAATATTTCGGAAATAATTTGTTATAACGCCGTAATCGCGTACGAGCGTTTGCATGGGAAATATGACGGGATGAGCGATCTGTATATCCTGTTGGAAAAACGCATAAAACATAATATTTTGGCATACTGTAATGGTTGTATTCGTCCTGAAAGTTAACTCTGACGTCTATTTTCGTAAAATTCTATGATTCAAAAATTATACTTTGACTCTGTAGCTCCCTAAATCTTTCTAAAACTGTAATTGTCTTTAAATAATCTGCTCACATCATTACGATATAATGTTTGTTTATTGCATGACCATAGTTGTTTACATTTTGTTGTTGAATGGCGCCTCTTTTTAAGCAGATAATGCCTGTGTTATGAGACGCCGCTCTTTCTTAGGTAGACTGATCGGTGAAAAAAGACTACTTATTAACTAAAATTATTTCACACAAAAAAATGTGTGATGTGATGTGGGTGATGTGATGAGAGTGATGTGATGTAAGTAATGTGATGTGAGTGATGAGATGTGAGTGATGTGATGTGATGTGAGTGATGTGATGTGAGGTGAGTGAGATGATGTTAAAGTGATTGTCATTTATGAGTGGTGTGGTGTATATATGCGTGAGTGTGTGGGGGGGAGTGAGTGTGTGTGTTAGTTCATGTGTTGAAGGAGTGACTCAGTATCTGTGTACGTGAGTGGCTTTATCCAGTCTCTTAGCTTATTTTTACATTCGTGTAGTTTGTTGGGATATATGAATATTTGTTTGTTTACTCTATTATACAGTTGAGCAGATCGGTGTTGATATTGTAAAGCCGCGAATTTCGTTTTAGTTGGTGGTACTTGCGCAATCAAGTCATTCCGCCTTTTCGACATTAGTTTTGGATCATATGTAAGAGTTTTATGTTTTTTAGGACAGTGGATATGATATACAATTTCCTAACTGAAAGTAGACCACTAATTTGGTATAGCTGTTCAGTAGAATATCTCATCTTCTTAAAATACATTGTTTTTATCAAGGATCGCTGTCCCCGTTTCAGATTGATAAATTTTGTTTTAGCTGCGCCTCCCCATATAGGTATGCAGTAAACCATGACAGATTGCGCAAGCGATGAATAGATTTCATTTAGGAGATTTCTACCTACCCTAATTCTACCCTAATTTTTGTATTTTTATTCTTTTAGAGGAGAAACGATCTTTCGAAAATCTGGAATCTATCAAGAGAAATATAATATATAACGATAATCTATAAAGAGAATCTGGAATTCGTCGATAAAACCGTTTTTCTGGGATTGACGCTCGACTCAAGGCTACAATGGGGTCCTCATTTAACATCTCCCGCAGGACGGCTAAGTTCGGCAGCATACGCTGTCAGAAAGATCCGGTAATTTACTGATGTGGATACCGCGAGACTGGTCGATTTTAGTTACTTTCATAGTATAATGTCTTACTTATTTTATTGTGGGGGCGAGCTGCAGACATCGATTCTATTTTTATTCTGCAGAAAAGAGCCATCAGAGCCATTTACAATCTGCGTATGCGCGATTCTCTAAGGAAACTGTTTAAGGAAATTAACATAATGACGGTGCCTTGTCAATACATCTATGAAAACATCATGTACGCTAGAAAAAATCTGCATCTTTTTGATAAAAGAGGTGACAGACATAATTATAATACTAGAAATAGGGACCAACTAGTTTAACCAGGTTTCAAACTGGCTAAAGTAGATTCGTTTTTCATGGGGCACTGTTTAAAGTGTTACAATAAAATACCTCCCCACATTGTTCAACTAAATGAGAAAAAAATTCAGTCTTGTATTTAACGCACACTATGCAGCCGACCATATTATAAATTGAGTGATTACATCACTGATAAAAATGCTTGGCTGGCTGCTGGTCTAGCTCCACAGCCATAAGGGTTCATAGATTAATTGATTAGCATTTTTAACTATTTTTGGAGCTGCTGAAGATGTAGATCTATATTATCTTTGCATTGCATAAACTCAATGTGTTAGTATTATATAGTTTTTCGTAGCACATAGGTACATGTGAGCACTATGTTCTTTAAAGCTACCATTTACGAGGTATACCTCTCATTGACTTGAATATGCCCTGGCGGTTGGGAGAGTCATGCTCACTTGAATGTCTCGCTGACGGTGGCGCATGTGTTGGATCATTCGGTTCCCTTCAAAATGGTTGAGATATATGGTGCCGATCCATGCGTCATGTTCGTGAACGGACGCCGTCGGTTGCCCGGTTGGGACTGGTCATCTCTTAGATGCCTCGGTTATTTTAAATTTTTTTTTGAATTGTTATTATAACTATATTTTTCTCTAGACCTCTTTTAACATGCAAGACGTGTTACATTGTTCTCACATTGTACCCTTAGATTCAACATGAATGATGTTACCTAAATTTTAAAAGAGTTTTCATTGAATGGAGTTTCTTGCTCGTTCTTCTCCATAGAAACCTACTGTTTGGAACGAGCAACTAGCTTCAACTTTCTGACTGACTGACTCTGACAATTCAAAAGTACCTGTAAATGGTTTAATTGAAATAAATGATTTTGAGTTTGAGTTTGAAATAAAATAAAATGTGAATTATAAAGACTTTTAAGTTACCTATCTATTAGTGTGATCCTCAAATTAATAGCACGTCAACGTAAAAGATACAATCATGTTATCAATTATTTTACAATTTTTTTTTTACAGGGAGATAGATTTAAGTGTATATAGGGCACTTTTTAAACAAAAATAAGAACGTGGAATGTGATGATAGGATATTGAACATTTAGATGTAGTTTGCTGTTCTTAATTAATGAGTTAATAATAGCCCCTGAATAACGAAGAAAAACGCACTTTTGGTCGGGGTAGCGCCTTGATCATGTGAATTGCGGTCAATCGCAAGCCCATTTGAATAATATATAATTATATAATTTACACATATATTATATATTATACTCCATCTAGTCTAGTCACTATCTCTTGGGCCTCACATACATTTAAATAACTAAAACTATTACAGTACAACAACAACTACAACAAAAACTGAAGCTATAACAACGTAGATGTGTAAAAATAAAACATGTGCCACTTCTGAATAGTCAAAGTCAAGGTCGTCTAGTCTTAAGAAATAAAAACCGGAATGATCCGGTTCAATGTGAATGTAGGATATCGACCCTGCTGTATAAATAAACAAATGACATCATGGCCATAATTATACCTACCTAAACCCAAACTACGGGAACACAAAGAAACAATCTATATGTTAAGCTAGCCTATATGTAGGGTTTCCTGGTCTTAAAACCGGAAAGCCGGATAGACCAGCAAGTTTAGCCGGACATTTGGGTAAAAAGACCGGACAGCGAAGGACAGTGCTTGTCCGCTCGTTTGTGCTAGCGATACAAGGTGCGGCAGGCGGAGCAGAAACCAACTCATGACAAATATGAAAAATAAAACCGGACAAGTGCGAGTCGGACTCGCTCACCGAGGGTTCCGTACAAATTTGTAGGTACATACCCATTCTTAATATTATAAATGAGAAAGTAACTCTGACTGTTACGCTTCCACGTTGAAACGGCTGAACCGATTTTAATGAAATTTGGTATGAAAACAGCTTTCACCCTGTGAAAGCACATACACGGCCGTCGGATATAAATGGCCGTACCTATCTTCTTTTCACGTAAAAAAAAAAAAAAACTAAAAATCACACTTTTAAGTTATATTAGAAGTTTAATTTTTTCACAGCTTCAAGGGAGCGTGAAATAAATTTATAAATTCATACCGGTAACTATTTTTACCTAGTGCCTTTGGGTGGGGCAGTCCGGACTGTCCGGTAAAAGTTATGTCATAGTATAATCCCATCATTGGCCCGGTCGATAAAGCCTCGCTTCGCGTATTCCTATTTCTGGATGGTAAAATATAAAACCACGAAGTCGGGGGTCTGATCAGGTGTCCGAGTCTCCGAGTCGGTGCCCCAAGTTACGAGCTCGCTGCGCTTGCTCTTGCACTAATTCAAGTGACAACATTGACTGAACCTTGGGCATTAGGTGATTTTCTTTCGCAATGTGAAAAAACAAATCAGTCTTTGAATTAATTTTTTTTTTATTTTTTTTATTTTGTTATAGGCTTGCGTTTGACCGCAACTCACCTGATCTTAAGTGATGATGCGGCCTAAGGTGGAGCACGCTTGCCTAGAATAAACCGGTTCACTCGTGCCTTGAAGATACCCAGATTATATGTATCGGGGAATAGAGAGGCGGGCAGTGAATTCCACAGTCTGGCAGTTCGCACAACAAAATTATGCCAGATAAAATTCTGCCATCTTTAAAGTTTGTCATTTAAAATTCGGACATATAAAAAATCGGCCAAATAAAATATGTATATTTAATATAAATATTTTTATTTAAGCCTTATAAATATTCATTTAAACTCAAGTTTCTCTCAAGTTCTGTTTAAAGAAGATTATGCCAAGTGTGTTATGCCAAATAAACAGAGCATCAAGATTCAGCCATTTAGAGGGAACTCTAAAAAGATGTTACATGTTTAAAAAGAGTAATCAGAATCAGAATTTTATTTGCTTTAAATGTAGGGAAACGAATGGATGTTTAACCATTTGTATTGGTGTAAGGGGCTTCCGTGTGTGGCCTCTGAAAAAAGTCGCAGTTGGTATCTTTGGTTTTAATTTGAAAAAGGTTGCGATTAAAAATAAGTTATTTCTACGTTCGAGGGAAGTCGACTAAACACTAATTCCAAATTATTTTTTTGTTTTAATCCGAATGTTCTCAGCCCTGTAGAGTAGACATGTAGAATAAAAACACTTGTAATCCTAAAAATAAGTTTTTCAAGTTTTTAGTTAAGTTTTTAATGACAGTTTATAGATTAAAATTACGCTGAGCAAAAGTACTTTCGATTCAAACTTAGTGGCGGCTGTGAAGTGCGCTACTGCCGGCGCAGTATCCCTCACTTCCACTGACACGTGAAAGTCTTACTGCACAGTCACTCGACTCGTTTCCAGAGCCGCCATTTAGTTTGAATCATACTGTAAGGTGATCGATGATAGACAAAATTAAGGAAGACAACCTTTATTTCAGAAATAATTGGTGATACCTACAGTAGTAGATAGGCCTCATCAACCCATTCCATCCTTCTTTGGCATTGGCTTGCTATAAACCTTAAGAAATCTCTTATTCTTCTATTCTATTTTTTTTTGTTACACTTACTTCTTCGAACAAGGGTCAAGTAATGCATGCGGGGCAATGACTACAATTTTGTGGTACAGGCTGGAGCAAATGCGCGTAAAAAGCTCAGCAAAATTTAAGCATATCTACCTCATCGATCACTACATCAAATTAATAAAAGTGACATGAAGCAGCAGACATTAACCCGAAATTACTATCAATTTTGGTATGAAAACCCCATGTATACTGTACTTACTTATAAAACTAGCTTTCGTGAAAAAACTTAAAATAAATAGAGGCTTGCTATATACACGAAACTTAGTGTCTCCTTAATCAGTCAGTTCCCGATTCCCAGGTAGATATTATTCGATTTCATTTTTACAGACTTTTTAAATTGATATAGGTATTATGTTTTGTTTCCATGTTCATTAGAATGGGAGGACAACGTCGGAAGTACACATGAAAATTGTGAAGTGTTATAACAATTTGATCTGATTGTTATTTTTATCTAGTAAAGTTCTATTACTTTGTTATTTAAATAAAGTTTCTGTACATTAATCAATGTTACCTGGTTTAGCCTGGTTAAGCGGCAAAATCTCATAATTCCGTCGACCGACAAGAATCTAGACACCACGCAATCCAGTAAATGTAAAAATAACTCACGCACT
Organism: Charanyca ferruginea; assembly: GCA_947361185.1. NCBI lineage: Eukaryota > Metazoa > Arthropoda > Insecta > Lepidoptera > Noctuidae > Charanyca > Charanyca ferruginea. The sequence continues at coordinate 11,916,863 of OX376070.1, forward strand.
TTGTACTATGTCACTGTCACAGTAAATGAATATAAATTCTTTTGCGTAGAACCATTTAATTTAACCTCAACGTCCTTAATTAAGTCAACACTCTGTATATCTAATGCGCAGTGCGCGTGTGCGCGAGCACAACTTGTAACTGACTTGAGTCTCGGGCCAGCAAACAAACACTGGCTAAAGACATAAAAATGCATGTTGGGGGGAGACGGGAATGCGCTTGCGCCGCTGGCGTGGCAACGTGACGCTGATGTCGCAGACTGTAGTCTAGTACATATAGCACATGTTATTGACCTTTTTTAATAATGCACCACGTATATAGTAGGTAGGTAGTGCGAAATTATAGGAAAAGGAAAATGAGCAAATCAGTCCCATATGCCCTGCCCAACTAATTATGTTGAATTAGTGGCATACTATAGTATACCAAACGCAAGCCTGTTAGATTATAAAAAAAAACTATTACAATTTATTTTTCGTTTCTGATTTTGAGTTTTTGATTAACAAAATTATTTTGCTACATCGAGCTAAAGAGTTTTAATACTCTGCTGCATATTTGCTAATCAATAATCATATTAATATCAGCAAAAAAAAATTAACAAAAAAGACAACCGCCTTGAAAAAGTATAAAGTAACTTTCAATTATATTAGTATTTGTGTATGTATATCAGCTGTCTGACACCCATAATACAGGGTCTCCATAGTTTGGGGTCAGATGGCCGTGTGTGAAAATGTCCCCACATATTATTATTATTATTATTATTATTAATTCCCAAGTCGGCGGCTTTGGTTTTGCTTGTTGTTTTGCCACAATTGAAAGTAATCTTTTACTTTTTGAAGGCGGTTGTCTTTTTTGTTAAAAATGTTTTTTTTCGCTTTTTAGTACCAACCTACTTCTTATCATACAAATTAAATACGAAACGATGACACCAAACAAATTCAGTCATCCCTTAATTTTCTACCCTTAGGGGAGGAAGATTTTCTTGAAATTTATATGGAACCAAATATGAACTATACACACTATAAATTAAAAAAAGAATCATCGAAATCGGACTACACTGAAAAAAGTTATGCGAAGACAAACATAAAAAAAAATGTTCATAAAATGAAAACTACTGGGCCAAACCATGATAAATTTATATGGGACCATATGGCAACTATTCCCCATGAAACTAAGGAAGAATTACGGAAATCGGATCAAAAATCTCGGTAAAAGTCGGTTAAAAAGTAATAGACTCTATTCTGAGCTTAAGAGCTAAGCTTGTTGAGTAGATGCAGGGGCCTATTTCATAAACGTGACAATCCGATAGTTTTCTCAGTTTCCTACAAAAAAATAGTCGAATTGTCGCGACAACAATTAAGTCCAAACGTGACAGGTAAATACTGACAAAATTGACAAACTAAAAACCCGTTTAATTGTCATATTTTACCTGTCGAGTCTCTAATATAAGACAATATTATCTGACTTAATTGTCATAGTAAATGACAAATACGTCTTGTTCTGACATATTTGTTAAATTACAATATCGAGGTATGCATATGAGAGAACATGAGGGTAATCTCAGATTATAAAACAATAGGCAGATAGACCCTGTGAAACACCGAGAGTGAACCCAACAAAGCAACTACAAATTCAAAAGCGAATACAACCTCGAGTCAGTACGTAGTACGTATAGTAAGTTAAAAGTACTGTCAGCGCTCTACGTTTTTAATTAAATATCTTATGTTATATTTAAAAATATTCTGTATGAAAGTGAACTCCTTCTAAACGGCTGGACCCATTTTGATGAAGTATTTGTTGTGTGTTCCAGTGGATTCGAGAATGGTTTAGATTCACAATTGGACCCCGTAGGTGGCGCTGTAGTCTAACTGTACCTTTTTTGGTTAAATTTCCAAGGAAATGCTGCATGGGGCGAATCGATACACTAAAAAATATTTAAATGTCAATTTTCCACTCGCCCCTTCGTAAGGGGCAAATCACTACACCAAAATAATAAAAAACGGGGTGAGTAAAATATTTGAATCGAAAGGGGCAAGATCCAAGGGGCGAACGGAGCGTTAACCGATCTTGGTAAATGTAAAAATGAATCGCTGTTTAGTAGGTAATGTGATGTTTATATAGGTAGATGTGAGAAAACTAAACATAATTAGGAAAGTGGGGGTCATTAAGGGTATCTATTTACCATTTCGAACTAATCACGTAACTAGATAAATATGTAACTGGTAGGTTAATCAAAAATAAATATACTGAATAACAACTCAGCAAATATCCAATTACAGTACCTACTCATTTATCTATTGTTTAAGATCATAGTCTAAATCTAAACGGTATAAAATACATACATAACTACTAACTCAGGCAGTTTAGTAACAGATCCGCTGAGATTTGTTCATCTTTATTGGTATGGACTTTAAGGGGTGGGGTGGAGGGAGGGGGGAGGTTTTAGTAAAAAAACCTCCTTTACTTCGTCACAGAATTCTTAATAGTACACTTCGTTGTCCATTATTTGTTATGTATTCCCAAAAACAAAAAATCTTCGTTCCAAGAAATTCTCTTAATCGTTCGGCCAACACACATACATATTTTGACTAAGATGTAGAATTTGTGTAGTTAGGGCTTGGTTATCGATATTATTTTTTTAAATAACCATGTCTGGTATTATAATTATTTAGGCTTGAGTGCTACTTGTGTTGGTTCAAGTACAAAATTAAACCAAAATACTAGGAGAGTCATATTTTCAAGTCAATCGACTAGAACCGAATACCCCATAAATACCTATTCAGTACTACTTAGTAGTAAGCCATATGGTGCCGGTCGCAAAAATATTAGGTCCTTACATATGAAATTGCCGATACTTAATACTGGCAACTTTGAAATCAAATATTTTGTGTTTGATTAGGAATTCCAAATTCAAAATTATTTCAAAATAAAGACTAAAGAATATTGTTTTAAAATTCGTGTTTCATTTGTTTTATCGTCATTTGTTTGGGCTTGAAAATTGCTATTGCAACAACAATGGAGAAATTAAAAATTTGCGATATTTACGAATATGAGTTCTACCGTGGCACCAGTGCAGCAGAAACGGCTCGAAGGATTAACGACGTGTACGGGCCAAGCACCGCTAACGAACGAACGGTGCGTTTTTGGTTTCAACGTTTCCGTTCTGGAAATTTTGATTTACAAAATGAGCCTCGTGGACGACCGGATACTCAAGTGAATAATGAAGAATTAAAGGCGATAGTTGAAGCGGATCCATCTCAAACCACTTCTGAATTAGCAGCAGCCTTTGGAGTAAGTGACAAAACAATCACTATCCATTTGCGTCAAATTGGAAAAGTAAAAAAGCTCGAAAAGTGGGTACCGTACGAATTGACTGAAACACACCAACAAACGCGCGTCGGTTGCTGCGCTTCCTTGCTCAATCGTCACATTCGTCACAATAATCAGGGAATTTTAAATCGTATTGTCACTTGTGATGAGAAGTGGATCGTGTACGATAATCGCAAGCGATCATCACAATGGCTTAACCCTGGAAAACCGGCAAAACCTTGCCCCAAGCGAAAACTGACCAAAAAGAAGATTCTAGTTAGTGTTTGGTGGTCCTGTGCTGGTGTCATCCACTACAGCTTCATGAGATCAGGCCAAACGATTACTGCAGACATGTATTGTCAACAGTTGCAAACAATGATGGAAAAGCTCACCATTAAACAACCGAGATTGGTCAATTGCTCTAGCCCATTGCTCCTTCAGGATAACGCTCGACCACATACTGCACATCAGACGGTCGCCAAGTTAGAGGAGCTGCGACTGGAAACTCTGCGTCACCCACCATACTCTCCAGATCTTGCCCCAAACGATTACCATTTATTCCGAAATTTGGACAACTTTTTACAAGGAAAAAAAATCAATTCTGATGAGGCAGTTTAAACAGCCTTCAAGCAGTTCATCGATTCTCGCTCCCAGGATTTTTTTACCAAAGGGATCAATGAGCTCCCGATAAAATGGCGAAAGTGTATCGATAACAATGGTACATACTTCGATTGACTAAATATATAATTTCTTTTAAAAATGTTATTTTTAATTTTTTGATACCGAGCGGCAATTTCATATGTAAAGACCTAATATCACCACCTCATTGAACCGTCGCCGCGTCGTAGATGGCGACAGAGGGATATTGAAGATGGGCACCAGCGTCATTCTGAGTACCATAACACCTACTGCGATCGCCAACACGCATCGGCCAAGCACGGCGATTATCGCTGAACTACTGGTCCGATTTCAAAAATTCTTTCACTAATCGAAATCTACATTACCGTTATGTAGGTAGGTGTAGGGTAGGTGTAGGGTAGGTGTAGGGTAGGTGTAGGGTAGGTGTAGGGTAGGTGTAGGGTAGGTGTAGGGTAGGTGTAGGGTAGGTGTAGGGTAGGTGTAGGGTAGGTGTAGGGTAGGTGTAGGGTAGGTGTAGGGTAGGTGTAGGGTAGGTGTAGGGTAGGTGTAGGGTAGGTGTAGGGTAGGTGTAGGGTAGGTGTAGGGTAGGTGTAGGGTAGGTGTAGGGTAGGTGTAGGGTAGGTGTAGGGTAGGTGTAGGGTAGGTGTAGGGTAGGTGTAGGGTAGGTGTAGGGTAGGTGTAGGGTAGGTGTAGGGTAGGTGTAGGGTAGGTGTAGGGTAGGTGTAGGGTAGGTGTAGGGTAGGTGTAGGGTAGGTGTAGGGTAGGTGTAGGGTAGGTGTAGGGTAGGTGTAGGGTAGGTGTAGGGTAGGTGTAGGGTAGGTGTAGGGTAGGTGTAGGGTAGGTGTAGGGTAGGTGTAGGGTAGGTGTAGGGTAGGTGTAGGGTAGGTGTAGGGTAGGTGTAGGGTAGGTGTAGGGTAGGTGTAGGGTAGGTGTAGGGTAGGTGTAGGGTAGGTGTAGGGTAGGTGTAGGGTAGGTGTAGGGTAGGTGTAGGGTAGGTGTAGGGTAGGTGTAGGGTAGGTGTAGGGTAGGTGTAGGGTAGGTGTAGGGTAGGTGTAGGGTAGGTGTAGGGTAGGTGTAGGGTAGGTGTAGGGTAGGTGTAGGGTAGGTGTAGGGTAGGTGTAGGGTAGGTGTAGGGTAGGTGTAGGGTAGGTGTAGGGTAGGTGTAGGGTAGGTGTAGGGTAGGTGTAGGGTAGGTGTAGGGTAGGTGTAGGGTAGGTGTAGGGTAGGTGTAGGGTAGGTGTAGGGTAGGTGTAGGGTAGGTGTAGGGTAGGTGTAGGGTAGGTGTAGGGTAGGTGTAGGGTAGGTGTAGGGTAGGTGTAGGGTAGGTGTAGGGTAGGTGTAGGGTAGGTGTAGGGTAGGTGTAGGGTAGGTGTAGGGTAGGTGTAGGGTAGGTGTAGGGTAGGTGTAGGGTAGGTGTAGGGTAGGTGTAGGGTAGGTGTAGGGTAGGTGTAGGGTAGGTGTAGGGTAGGTGTAGGGTAGGTGTAGGGTAGGTGTAGGGTAGGTGTAGGGTAGGTGTAGGGTAGGTGTAGGGTAGGTGTAGGGTAGGTGTAGGGTAGGTGTAGGGTAGGTGTAGGGTAGGTGTAGGGTAGGTGTAGGGTAAAGTAAAGTAAAGTAAAGTAAAGTTTATTTATTTGCATAGATTGTAGGTACATGACATAAGGTATTAAATAAACAATAAAATTGTGATCCTTGTACAATCTACCTATTAGGCATGCAAACATTAATGAATGGCGAACTAAGTGCCAAAATACAAAATTATGAATTACAAGTCAAAAAGAATATGCTATGTCGTTAAATTGCGTAAATAAATTACAATTATATTAAATAAGAATTTACATTAGGATAAATTTATAAATCATTGTCATTTAGAAAATCGTTAATCGAGTAGTAACATTTTTCAATCAATAATGCTGTTAACTTCTTTTTAAAATTACATATTGTGTCATCTTTAATTATGTCAGGTATTTTGTTATATATTGTAGGTCCCATACTAATAACATTTTTTTTGTGTAAAGCAGTATTGCAACTCTTAACTCGTAAAAGATTTTTGTACTGGTTTCTGATTGGTCTCTTACTAGTTTGTAATACTGTGGTAAAAAGATGCATGTTACGTTTAACAAAAATCGCCATTTCTAAAATATACATTGCTGGAAATGTTAACAGCTTTAGGGACTTAAACACTGGAACACAACTATCAGTCGATTTCATATTTAACATCGACCTCGACATCGACCTCGGTAGGTGTAGGGTAGGTGTAGGGTAGGTGTAGGGTAGGTGTAGGGTAGGTGTAGGGTAGGTGTAGGGTAGGTGTAGGGTAGGTGTAGGGTAGGTGTAGGGTAGGTGTAGGGTAGGTGTAGGGTAGGTGTAGGGTAGGTGTAGGGTAGGTGTAGGGTAGGTGTAGGGTAGGTGTAGGGTAGGTGTAGGGTAGGTGTAGGGTAGGTGTAGGGTAGGTGTAGGGTAGGTGTAGGATAGGTGTAGGGTAGGTGTAGGGTAGGTGTAGGGTAGGTGTAGGGTAGGTGTAGGGTAGGTGTAGGGTAGGTGTAGGGTAGGTGTAGGGTAGGTGTAGGGTAGGTGTAGGGTAGGTGTAGGGTAGGTGTAGGGTAGGTGTAGGGTAGGTGTAGGGTAGGTGTAGGGTAGGTGTAGGGTAGGTGTTGCGCTGTATGTTTTCATTATTATCAGCATGTGCAAAGTTTAGATCCTCGCCATATGTTTTAGTGCAATAAAATAGATCTTTTTAAAAGACCTCTCGCATTGGTACCTATTGTAAGAAGGACAATGTCTTTTATATTTTTTTGTTGTTTTTTTTTGTAACGAGAACAATGTGTCATTAAAAAGGTTCAGCAAACCCTGTGTAGTTAACCCCACTCCTAGTATAGATTAAAAAACCGGTTAGTACACAACGGAACACATGAAGGTACTTTCCACCAGCAATTGAACTATTACCTGCGCTTGCCCAAGCGAAAACAGGGACATCAATCTTGTAATGCTTTGGAAATGACAACAAAGTACTGACTGTGTTGAACGTATCTTACACACTGAAACTGTAGGTATTTAGAATGGGTCCGGTATAAAGAATGTTTATTATTAGGTATTTTTAATTTTTTTATTTATTCAAGAAAAGTAATACAAGAAGGAAATGCACATATCTTCTGCCAAACTGCTGTATAGTTTGTCGGCAGTGTTCTCTTGGATACATTTTGTCTCCAAGTACTTATTGACTATTTTATCTAAACTTTGGGTACACATGGACGCAAAGTCGAAGTATAAACAAAAAGGAGTACACATTACTAAACGCGCCGCGCCCTCCTCACCGGAGGGAGAAAAGCAACCCAGCGCGAGCGAGACGCCGCGACGACAACAGCACCACGCCTCGTGCATGCCAGTCCGGCCGGCCCGCGCCTGCCACATAATCATTACATAACTAAACTACCATAATTTACAATAATACTAATGTCGTTTCCTCGTTTCTATAGGATCATATTTTATGGTTCTATTTTAAGGTTATATGAAAAGTTCTCATTATAACGTGTACATCTATTAAGTACTCAGTTGTCAGGCGACTCTCGCCATGAACAGACGTGAGTCAAAATACTTCAAACTGATTAGGTTTTTTTTATAATATTATTTATTTGTTTCTCAATATCACTATTGTATTTTAATTTTACAATTCATAACTTAAACTTAGAGTTAACACGATCGTAAGCTAAGTCGATAGCCAGCCCTGTACCTCTGCCTCTGGTGAACGGGTCTTTCATACTGCCACCTGCCACCCTAATGATTCTTTGTCTCGGATTGCTAGAACCTTGTCGTTCCTTGTGGTCCAAAGGGTAATTAGTATCGGAGACTGATGTCCTATTGTTTTAGTTCCTATAACATCTCCTATGTCTTCCTTGAAAATGGTCTTTATATCTTTAATGCGTTCATTGTTCAGGTCTTGTTGACTCGTATCTTGTCTCTTACTCACCTGGTACTTTTACTTTAGTAGTATCATTCCAACAACAGGTATTTATTAAAAACTGCCAGCAATTTAAGAGCCTTACTTAAGTTTCTCAAGGAGTTTGTTATATTGTTAGGCGTAGTATCACTTTGAGGGAATAACCGCCTCACACTAACAGTTTTCCCCATAGTTCCATCTCCTTAAAACATTAAATACTATCCTTATGGTGTTTGTCTGGGTAGTGCACCTTGAGGAACCCGAATTTCTTGCATAATATGACAAGTAAAAAAGCGTTCTTTTTTTCCAATGGCTGCAATCGATTGATGATTTAAAATACTGACGTCTGTGTTTAACAAAACCTGTCACAACTCGTTATGTTAGGAATAAAATGGAACATAAAACTCAATACTTTTGCAAAAGTCGCTATGTTGATCCATAGTCCACTTTCAAAAGCCCCTAAGTTTTTTGAATATTCCTTGAAATAAAATTATTATAAAAAAAAACATTAAAAATATTACAAAAAATTGCCCACCGGTATCGGGAACAGGGTTCAAGCTACCGATGGTCAGGGCTCCAGAGAGAGGAACCTCCTAACAATACGAGCCGTGTCCAGGAGTGCCGCTTTCAGAATCAAGCCCTTGATCCAGCTGCCTAACGAGAGCCTCCTCAGGTATTGATCGAGGCTCTTGGCAATTAAGCCATGGGCTGATACGACTATCGGCACAATGATCGCTGAGTCCACATCCCACATATCGACAACCTCGCGAGCTAAGTCAAGATACTTGATTTGTTTATCATTCTCGGCCTTCACGAGGTTCTCATCATGCGGGACCGTTATGTCAACAATCATTGCGCGCCACTCTGATCGATCCACCACCACTATATCAGGCTTATATTGGCGACAATAGTCCTGTCGGTGATGATGGATCGATCCCAGTACAATGTGATACTACCATTTTCGAGAACTGGTTCGGGCACATACCTATAGTACGGCACTTCCGATTCCACAAGGTTGTATTTTAGAGCAAGTTGCTGATGAATAATCCTGACTACAAGGTTGTGTCTATGCAAGTACTCTCCGTTAGACAGACGAGATCAACCGGAAATAAGTAATGTGACGGATTGATTCGCCTGGACGGTGGCATGCCCGACATAAATATGTCAACCGTACCGTCTTTCATATTATTATTATTATTATTATATTTTATATACTTTATGTATCTCGGGACCCAGAGGTCCCGGGCCTTTGTAAGGCGTACGAGGAGCCGAAGCCAACTCGCAGAGGCCCCTTAGGTAGCTTTATATGAAATAAGACATCAACCGACGATTATCCCTGTATGCACTATGCAAGTGCACCCAAGGACAACCCCCGGTTGGTGCAGGACTATTACAGGACATGGAAACTAACAGTACCGGACTATGGGTATGGGTTGCTAAAGTGACTTGGTTACCTGGAACTATGAAGTGACTATGGCCCCTGCCGAATCAATGTTTGTATACATGGATAAAATAGCAGGGGGTGACTTGCACACTCACTAAATGGGCCCCCTGAAACAGTCGCTAGCACGAAGTGACGTAGCGACAAGGGGGCAACATATCTTGAGGTGCTAGAGGAGTGGAGAGGTATTCCACGGCTATCAGGACAATCCCGGAAGTACGGTCAAGATCCCTACCAGCGTCTTACTGGAATACTTCCTTACCCCGAGCACGAATGCTCTCGCGAATTTCCACTCTAACCGGCCAATTAAGGCAAGATAGAGGTGGGAGAATCCTTTATTTCAGGCAACTAAGGCCCATAAAACACAATACATACATAAGCATAAATCTCCGGTAGTTATTCGTCATAATTGCACAGATAAAACCTTCGGTTTCTCCGAAGACGTCCCCGGAACGTAGCCAGGCTAAGGAAGCTGATAGGTCTACATCGGACCCCATCTGCCCCATTCCCATTGTTCCCAATCCAATACAATGGATTTTGTTGCAGGTGCGTGTCGGAGCTGCAGATTTCTAAGCAAACCGAACTCCTTCGCACCCGATTGTTCTTTTTTGTAATATGATTTAGTCCCTAATAAATATTTACTTCTTCTAAGGTTCCTTCTTTTCTTTCTCAGGTAGAGAAAATGAACATTTGTCCATCTCGGTTATGATTCTAAAAAATTCTCTTTACAAGTATCGCGCTTTTTTGTCTCAGACACTGACTGCAAAGGTTCTGTGTTCTTGCAGAGGCTTCGTGGCAAGATTCGAGACTTTTACATGATCCATGAGAGCAAATTCACTGCTTTCTTAAGTTCTAAGCCATCATGCTACAAGTAGTAGGTTAACCGATCCGTACACCTTAAGTGTAGCTGCAGTTAATATGCGCAAACTATATCCAAACGTACTGCCAAAGGCTCATCTAGATAAAAATTATGCCTATAAAAAAACTGGTTTTTAATTAGCCGATATAGGTACTTAGTTACATTCTGAATGCGTTAGTTTATGATAAAAACGTGAGATCATAATAACAATAAATCGAAGGCATTATCTTTGCTTTTGAATTTGGACTTTGAAATTGGCAGCGATTATGAATTTCATTTTATTGGTTGTAGTTAACAAATTACAATACTGCGTAAACTTTACAGCTTTTCTATTGTTATTGGTTTTTAGTTTCATTAGCTTCGCTTCTTGGCAATTATTTTTGCTTTCTTTTTTCTTTAGACGACGACGACGATCGACTACAAGTTCACACTGTCGCCAGATGTTGCCGATAGCGTCTCCAATTCTTTCAATCTACCTGCAATACTACCGTTGCAGCCATTTAACAATTGTGTAAATATTATGTTTACAACTAATACCATTAACAAGTTCTGCGTAGTTAAAGAACAATAATAATTTTACCTCCGAAGATGCTGTAAATATTTAAACTGGTTCCATTTCTATGAACCAAATAAAAAGCGAAATGAAAAATAATAAGTAGTAACTAGTATTAACTAGTATTAACTTGCTTTTTACAAACAACATATTCCAACAAATGTAATGTAAAGAATTTTCCTCCAAACCAAAAGATACCTATCTCTACCAATATAGTAGGTACACAAACACCTGTTAGAGTGATCTCGCTAATAAGATCGAGATATAAAGGTATGATGTTTATCGTTTTCAGGCTTTCAGTCGTGGTCCGGTCGTCGGGCGCGCCTCACGGTTTTCAGAAATTGTGGAAAAGCGCGCCAATTTTCCGAGTACGTAGAGTTACAAAAGTTAACAACTTCTAAACGATTGTACGTTTTTCTGTGGAGTGGTCTGATTAGAAGTTTGTAATAACTAATTAACTGGATCAATTAGCACAGGTTTACGTTAATTTTAACAATGTAAAATGACAATGTATATACTTTAACTTGGCACTTATTTTGGGTATAACTGTTTATTAACAAGTGATAATAATTATAGTAGAAAAAGAAATGAATATTATTTTGGAAAAATATAAAATCTCTTGTTATGATAGTTACTAATAGTTAGTACTATTAGTACCTATCAGATTTTTGCATTCTCTCTCTCTCATTGCAAAAAGTTATTCCAGTGTGTCAAAGGAACTAATTAAAAGCTTAAAAAAATGCATATTCTTTACGTTGTTCAATATTTTTACACTGTCTATAGTTCATTACTGAGACACGAACTCAAAAACATTAAAATAGCGAGAAGATCGTGAAAATTTTGGGGGAGAAAATTTTATTATAAAACTACAAATGTAACACAAAGTTAATAGTACAAATATGACATTTAATTACGTCTCTGTTGATAGAAGACAACATTTACCAAGAGGAAACAGAAGTGACTGAAAATGAGAGGTAAGTGAGAGAAACAGGGGATTGTTTATCTAAACCTTATATTAATAGGACCTTGATCGATCAAACAGTATTTTGATACACACACACACACACTGTGCTACTTGTAAGTAAAAGATTTTTTTTTTAACAAACCACCCGTAATGGGGTTTACTGAATTATGGTTTGCAAACATTTTTAGCCAAATAATAAATTATTTATTTGTCTGTTGTTCTAGTTGAATGTATGTACTAACCCGTAAATTAAGTTTTTGTTTATTACTTACAATTGGACAGATTATTTATTGGTGTATTACAGGGTTACTGAAATAATTAGTAGATATGTTATAGCCCATATTATAGATAGATAGATTTTGTATTGATCAATGATAGTTTCCTCTTCACATACGTCTTTTCTTTACATAAAAAGTGAGACATTTTCTTACGTTATCTTTTTTTTGTATGACGTGCAAAGGTTGGTCTAATTGAAATAAATTATTTGTCTTTGACTTTTTTACCTAGTGTTTCTGTTCTCATAATATCGTGTCGTGTCTTGTCTTTTAATGTATGTACACCGATTAAGCTGAGATTTATGATCCAATTTACGTGATTCTTCATTAGTTTGATGGGGATAGTTGCCATTTGGTCCCATAAAAATTTGACATAGTTTGGCCCAGTAGTTTTCATTTTATGTTTTTTTTTATGTTTGGTCACGCATAACTTTTTTAGTGTAGTCCGATTTCGATGATTTTTTTAATTGATATTGTATACCTCAATTAAACATACCTACCCATATAAATCAAGAAAAGAAAATATTCCACCCCTTAGGGTAGTTTCGTAATTAATTGGTATGATAAGAAGTAGGCACTAAAAAGCGCAAAAGCGAAAATTAATTCATATTTTCGGAACAGTTTAATAGTACCTTTATGATTTGTTTAATCCAATAAGCTTTGTTTTGCTTCTAAAACATGCTTTTAAAAGTACTCTGTTTATGCATAATATATTTCAAAACACATTTAAGTATACTATAGAGTATAGAGCCTGCCTATAGAGCTGCAAATTGTTCAAATCAATTGGATGCTTTTAAGATTACAGGAACAAGCACTCTCGCATGATAATAAGTTGTGGAGCCCTTTGCTGATAAATTCTTCTAGCAGGAACACAACATCAAAGCAACACGTAGTCTGTTTGTACTGAAAGATTTATTTACAACATTTCTGTTCTAAATGAGTTGTTTTTCAAAATATTTTTGCGTAGGTAAGTAATTTATTCTTAAATCTTGTTTAGGTTTGTTGCTAGAATTGATATCACATCAATTCTAGCCAATTAGTTTTGCAGCCATAAAATTGGTTTCTGCCTTGTTTACTTTTTATTGATGCAAAACTCACTCATTAGCAATCAACAGGCATGAATTTGAGGACATCTAGCGGGTCAAATGTGATAGATTTGCTAGAAACGTTATCACATTGTTGTTTGTTTAACAATCACTAATCATTACTCACACTTAAAACGTTCGCTTTTAACGTTGTTGTGACACTTAAGAAAACAAAGACCTTGTATGTTTAGTTGACTTGGAATAATCAAAAAAAATATTTTTCGCCCCGGTTTTTTAAATAAAAAATGAATGTGAAAAATTGACAAGTTGAATTATCAACAACTAATCACAGCAGTTTATGAGCGCTTGACTAATTATCGTATTAATTTTTCATTCCAGAAACCAGATAAAAGTGTTTCAATTTGTTTATAAATCCATACATGCCCCAAAGCTAGCACAACTTCGTGAAACTCTGCAACTAAAGCCTTGCTTTCTTTGTAAAACATTTGAGCAACATATTTGTGTTGCTAGACGTTGTTGTATATACATAATACTGCATGTTGTGTTGCCAGAAACATGATTTTAAGACCACAACAAATGAGGTGTACTTAGGTTTCCAAGATAAAAACTCGTCTTCAGACTTGAGAGGCAATTAACACGAGACTTACACTCTGTGTGGTTAAATAAGTACCTAAAGAAGATCTAAGATGTCGTACATGCACAAGAATAAGATTTAAATCTATCTAAGTCGTACATGCATGACAATATGCCAATAGTTTTCATTGTTTTTGATTCCCTAATTAAAAATAGTATTGAGATGTATCTAGGTGTAAATAGTATTGTTTGTAGCATTGCGTCCGGAGATTTTCGCACGCAACAAACATTAATATTGGGATGAGGCTCGATTAAGTTTGCGACCAGTGGCAACGTAGTGCAAAAGCAAATTAGATAGCTTCAAAGCTAATATAACTATGTGAAGCCTTTGACGTAACTAAACAGACAAGCGATAAATTAATGCTTCCATGAAACTGTCTGCAGCCTTTGACCAAACCAGTAGACATAAATCACGATAGGTACAGTTTTACTGTATTCGTAATATCTGTAGTACCGAGAAACGAGCTAGTTATTAGTTTTGTAGGTATATTTTATCCCGTTTTAGGGCCCTTTTCCTGTCATGCGTATTTTTGCCCGCACCAGTATCTGGTCAGATGCATGCGGGCAGCACGCGCGCGGTACGCAGATTGGCCGCGGGCCCGCGTGCGTGCTAACTGGATGCGGGCGGCGCGGCGGCGTTCTTTTGCCTTCAGTGTTGTTTTTACTATGACGCGGGTCGCACGTATGGTCATAAAAACTCGTGCGTGCGTAAGTCATAGTACGCACGAGTTTTGTTACTGGCGACACGCAAGACACTGCAGCGGCAAACGAAATAAAAAAATGACAGGAGAAGGGTCCCATTTACTTCTTGGCGACCAACAAAGCGGACGGTTAAAAAAATTTTAACAAAAAAAAACAACCGGTTTCAAAAATTTAAAAATAACTTTCAATTCGCAAGCGGCTTTGGTTTTGCTTGTTGTTTTGTATTGCCACTGACTTGTGAATTGAAAGTTATTTTTTACTTTTGAAGGCGGTTGTCTTTCTTGTAACTTTTTTTTTCGCTTTTTAGTGCCTACTTCTTATCATACAAATTAATTACGAAAAGGTGACACAAAAAAAATTCAGTCGTCCCTTAATGTTCAACTCTTAGGGATGGAATATTTTCTTGAAAAAATATGGGACAAAACTTAACGTATACACTATCAATTAAAAAAAGAATTATCGAAATCGGAATACACTGAAAAAAGTTACGCGTGGTCAAACATAAAAAAAAAACATGATATGAAAACTACTGAGCCAAACTATGTTAAATTTGTGGGACCAAATGGCAACTATTCCGCATCAAACTAAAGAAGGATCACGTAAATCGGATCATAAATGTCAGCGTAATCGGTGTACATAAAATTGAGAACCTCCTCCTTTTTGAACTCGGTTAAAAATGGAATACAAGCTTGTAAATACAGTTTGTATCGTGGCGGTTATCAGTTAATTGCACGTCAGAATCAGCACTAGAAATACGAAAACCACCTTTGCTGCTACGAATTAAAGACGCTGTCAGTGTGAAATTGTTATTATGGATGTGCAGTAGCCTGCACATTCAAAATAGCGGCTTGCAGGAGTTTATAGTTTTATCTATGCTAGGTACTCATGTCGTACATTTTGAACGGAGAAAAATCGCTACAATGAGTATTGTAATAAAGAACTGTGAAAAGTCCAATGCGTAAAGTATTTTAAGTATTATAATTTTGAGAATCATCATCAGACGGAAGACGTCCACTGTTGGACAAATCCTCCAGGGGGGGAGGGAGGGGGTTGCCATATCCCCACGCTTGGCAGGCGTTTTGGTAATCACTGTGAGGTTGTTAAGTACATAACACTGCTGCCCGACTCCCAGATTATCCCTTAGTCTGCTTCTACGACACCCTCGTGATGAAATGGGTGGGTGCTATTCTAGCCAGGACATCCCCTGGGATCAGAATAATGGACGGGGGGGACTGAAACTCTCTGACCATTTTGGCGACGCTTTTGGCTGCGGGAAATAAATAAACAAGTCTTTTTAAAACTGCTGCTATCTTAAACATGGAACTCTTTAATCATGGAGCGCGCAAATTGTAATGCATTCTACTTGTATGTCGGCTTCGTACTTAAACGGCTCGAATGGTTTCATTAGGCATCATACCTACTACAATATATTTTCTTATGTATATCCTATTATGTATTGGGCTATTTTCAGTACAGTGTTAACTACAGCTAAGTATATGATGGTAACGAAGGTCGGTCATTATAATTTCCTGTGAATTGGTCTGTCACGAACAAAATGTTTAGACAAAACATCGACATCTCACGTATGTGTTAATAAAATACCATAAATAGGTAGCTATATATATGTATAGGAGGATATGAAGTTCATGTGCAACAAAGTAGGTATACCTAAAAGTGTCAATGTAGGAGCAAACACATAAAATCTTCGTCCTTTTCTTTGTACGTCAAGTTTGTCTAAGAATTTTCTTTAGTGATGACATGTAGTACAATACAGGAAACTAGCGTCTTTTATATAGACTAACCATATAACAAAATAAAAACGTAAACATATAGAAAATAAACAAACATAAAAATTGTTTGTAAAATTGTAAGTAGGTACGTAAGA
Source organism: Charanyca ferruginea (assembly GCA_947361185.1). NCBI lineage: Eukaryota > Metazoa > Arthropoda > Insecta > Lepidoptera > Noctuidae > Charanyca > Charanyca ferruginea. The sequence continues at coordinate 11,933,098 of OX376070.1, forward strand.
GGAAGTCCTAGGCCTGTAGACAAAATCCCTTATTAACCGACTTCAAAAAGGAGGAGGTTATCAATTCGGATGTTTGTATTTTTTTTATGTATGTTCGGGCATAACTCCGTCATATATAGACGGATTTGCTAAATTCTTTTTTTGATCGAAAGGGGTTTATTCCAAAATGGTCCCATATAAATTTCATCGAAATTGGTTCAGCGCTTTTCGAAAAATCAACAACATCTTAAAAAATTACATAGATGATGTTTTAGTTTCTTCAATCTTAGGAGGACTTTGAATCTCTGATTTTACTGTGTCGCCGTGTCTTAATGGATTTGGATGGTAAGGCAATACTAAAAAGCGGAAAATAAAAACTTTTATCTAAAAAAAAATACAACCGCCTTCAAAAACTAAAAAGTGATAAATAACTTCAGAACAGAACTCACATTACTTTAGTTTCGGAAGTCGGTGGCAATACAAAACAACAAACAGAACCAATCCACCGCCACCGACTTCTGAAAGTTTTTTCTGTTAGCATTAACGCCAACGGAAAATCATTTTTTTTTTTATCATTTGATAGGCATACGTTTGACCTCTATCTCACCTGATGGGAAGCGATGATGCGGTCTAAGGTGGAGCACACTTGCCTAGAAGAAACCTATTCACTCTTGACTCAAAGACTCCCGGGTTGTAGCTATCAGGAAACACAGACTCAGGCAGGGAATTCCACTCCTTAGCACTACGCACAATGAATGTGTAACGCCAACAGAAAAATTAAATTGTATGCAGTTGACATATTTGCATTACGTGACACTGGTAAGCAAACGTCAACGCCATACAATTTAATTTTTCTGTTGGCGTTATCGCTAACGGAAAGGGATTTCGTCTACAGGCCCTAGCCCGAATAAAAAAAATATTTGACTAATAAAAAGCTACACAATTGCCGAGTGCACTATTAGGATTGACTTCCAAGTAGAGGAAGTTGCGAGCACAAACTAGTTCTCTATATGATGTTGACTATCTACGTCAGTTTTTGAACGTGACATCACGCCTGTATTCCTCCAAGGGTTATGCAGAGGCCTCCTGCAGTACATCCACTTTTCGCCAATAATGCTTGACCTATGTGAGTACCAGAATCTGGACTGCTACTGACCAATTCCTTAAAGAAAAACTCGGAATTGCTTTGCCCGACCAACTAAACCAATAGTTTCGACTAAAGTCACTGGATGCTGAAGGGTGATTAAAATTTTATACCTACCAATTACCGAAAGTTCGTAGAATTTTGCGATCTACTTACGTCAGATCAAATAAGCATGAGCACTAATGGTCATTTAATTTAGCACAAAGGTGTGTGAGTTGTACACATACATGTGATGAAAGACACAACCCTAATAGCATTACTGGGAAACATTAACTTTACAGCGTTGCATGTCAATATCAAGGCAATACAGATGATAGATTATAGTGTTTCAATTTGCTAATAAAAGGTTGCTGACGTGTGCTAACCGAAGTTTATATTCGATAGTGGTATTGGTTTGTTAATCGAACCAATAGCACTATCGAATATAAACTTCGGTTCCTGAGCTTTCAGTGAAGGAAGAAAATCGCACAAATACAGTTGGTGTGACAAAGCCGTGACTAGGAAAGCACGTCCCGGCCGTCATTGGTATATCTTCGACAGTCGAGACGGGTGTTTCAGAAGTATTCTAAAAAAAAGTCTGAGAACTAGTCTTACCGAAGGGTATCGTAGTAACTGGGTTAAGGAGGCCAGATAGGCAGTCGAAGTACCAGTACCAGTGTTTTACATGGGACAACACTGGTATTCAGTTGCGTCTGGATAAACTGGAAGCCGATTCCAACGTAGTTGGGGATAAACTAAGCGGATGATGATATTTTCGAATGATTCAAGTTTAACTATTTTGAATAGCTCTTTGTATGAAGCTGCGTACTCATCAAGTCTTATTTCTTTGTAATAGTAGTATGAACTGTGGTATAATAATAATAAAATAATATACAAAACATAAACATTTGTAATCGCACATACTATACAGAAAAATAAAAACAAAAAAGGATAGAAAATAAATGATAAATAGCTAACGAATTAAAGTCAATTTAAAACCCGTTTAATTTTATTAGCTTATATTCGTAAAACTACCATTACCTTTATAAGTTTTCAACTATACATTTTCTGTACCTGACCTCGCATTATACAAGCTTTCTGTACACTGTACAATGACAAGTTAGCTAAGAATCTATAGCTTGACATGTCATCGTGCGTATGCGTATTCGTACGTCATTTTAGTGTCATCATAGAAATAAAAGATATCGTATATTTTGTTTCTAGGATTCCCGGAGGCTCTGGTCCTATTCAGCGTGGTGGCAGTAGTAACTCCAGGGTTTCAGTTTCGCACCAGAAATGCATCGGACGCTTCAGTGAGCAAACCTTGTTCCCTCGGAGAATACGTGGCGCGAGCCCAGTGCGTGCAGTCGGTGTACCACCTTACTTGCAAAGACGGCTTTACTGGCTACTGGATTCGAGGAATAAAGTAAGTAAATAAATAAAAAGTACTTGTATTTTGGAGGAAGTATGTGTTGTGTTGTACCTTTCAGTTCTGATTACCTAGGTAATGTACTAAGTTAGAGATGTCAAGTTAGAAGAAGTGTCAAAACTATTTGACTCTTATTTGAACGACATTATGTTTCCTTCAGACAATCTGGGATAGGTTAACTTGTCACATAAAAGTCAGAAAAAGTGACCTAAACAGACAATAAAAGATTACACGAAATTCATAGTACGTAAAGTCGAAACGAGTACGTAAAAGACGTGAAGTATTATTGTAAGTTTATTTTTCACTTCGCGGAAACCTAGACCAGTAGCGTATCTCGCCGCTCGCCTCGGTACGACCAATTGCTGTGGCACGGGCAACAAATCAAAGCAACAAAATTTCTATGTTGTATCTCGTTAGACTTGTTGGTGTAAACAAACAAAGCCCACATGCGCGCTTTACTGCATGCTGTAAAGAAACGCATCGGGAAGTAGCGTCCCACTCGCTGGGACAAGAACTTACCGACCTCGAGCATCAAACTTTCTGGTAACTGCAGAGAAAGCTACGTTTCTCTGACGACGCTTCCATGCCGCCTCTAATTTGACCCACAACGAAAAGGCCGAAAGATACAAAAGTATTTTAAATATAGTAGTAGTAGTAGCGTATTTTTTGATGAATAATAATATTATATTTTTTTTTATTTAATATATTTTGACCGAGTTCTACGAACGTTTTTCATTATAATATTCAAAGTCAACTTCATTTTGCGTAGTATCATTAGTTAAATTTGCATGAAATTAACAGATATCAGTATAAAATGTTTATAGGATATTAGCCATACTATCTATACCTTCTAATTTGGCAATTATTAATCATAAATCGTAAATTACTACTCATTGCAAAATACCTCTACGAGGTAACAGATTTTTATTTTTATTTTTATTTTTATTTTTATTTTTATTTTTATTTTTATTTTTATTTTTATTTTTATTTTTATTTTTATTTTTATTTTTATTTTTATTTTTATTTTTATTTTTATTTTTATTTTTATTTTTATTTTTATTTTTATTTTTATTTTTATTTTTATTTTTATTTTTATTTTTATTTTTATTTTTATTTTTATTTTTATTTTTATTTTTATTTTTATTTTTATTTTTATTTTTATTTTTATTTTTATTTTTATTTTTATTTTTATTTTTATTTTTATTTTTATTTTTATTTTTATTTTTATTATTCTCATTTATTTATTTTATTTACATATTGTATTATATAAAACATAAAAACATAAAAACCGGTGGTCAGGGCTCCTGAGAGCGGAATCTCCTGACTATACGCGCCGTGTCCAGGAGAACCGCTTTCTGTATCAAGCCCTTGATCCAGCTGCCCAACGAGAGCCTCCTTAGGTGTTGGTCGAGGCTCTTGGAAATGAGTCCATTGGCCGTAACGACTATCGGCACAATGACTGCTGTATTCACATCCCACATGTCGACAACCTCGCGAGCCAAGTCAAGATACTTAATTTGTTTATCTTTCTCGGTTTTCACGAGGTTCTCGTCATGCGGAACCGCTATATCAACAATCATTGCGCGACGCTCTAATCGATCTATCACCACTATGTCAGGCTTATTGGCAACAATAGTCCTGTCAGTGATGATAGATCGATCCCAATACAATGTGATGTTGCCATTTTCGAGAACTGGGTCGGGCACATACCTGTAGTACGGTACTTCCGATTCCACAAGCCTGTATTTTAGAGCAAGTTGCTGGTGGATAATCCTAGCTACAAGGTTGTGTCTATGCAAGTAGTCTCCGTTAGCCAGACGAGAGCACCCAGAGATAATGTGTCGGATTGATTCTCCCGGTCGGTGGCATGCCCGACAAATGTCAACCGTGCCGTCCTTCACAATATACTTCCGGTCCTTCGTCCATAATCGCACAGACAAAACCTTACGGTTTCCCCAAAGAGGTCACCGAATCGCAGCCAGGATACGGACGCCAAGAAGTCTACATCAGGCCCATATAGAGCCCGGTAGAAGCGCCCGTGAAACTCCTTGCTCTGCCATACCTTCTTACGGTCATTAGTATCTAGTACTACAGGTTTGCGCCAGTTCTCGTTCGCTAAGGAGAGCGGGGTGAGGCCCTTGTCCACTGAGACCACATTTCGATGCATCCCCACGTCGGCTTTAAAGAAATACTCCCTGAGACTGCATACCTCACGGTTGTGCAGGGACTTAGCATTAAGAAAGCCTCGACCTCCGCACTTCCGTGGGATATACAGTCTCATTACCGATGACCGTGGGTGATGCATCCGATTTGCGGTCAGCAATGTACGGACCCTCCTATCCAGGGCGTCAAGTTCCGTCTGAGTCCACTTGAGTATGCCGAAAGAGTACATCAAAACCGGCATGACCCATCCGTTGAAGGCGCGCACCTTGTTTCCGCCTGATAAAAGACTATTCAACACTTTATTCAGGCGGCCAAAGAAGCGCTCCTTCAGCGATTGTTTCATGTCGGTAGCATTGATGCCTAACGCTTCCGACATACCCAAGTATTTGTAGGTTTCGGCTGAAGAGAGGGATCTAAGGTGCATGGAATCCGAGAGTTGTGTGCCCACGGATTCCACAATCTCCCCTCGTTTCACATGCATGACTGCACATTTGTCCACACCAAATTCCATCCTGATGGCGCTACTGAACGTTTCTGTTACTTTCAGTAGCTCCATCAGTCGCAAATTGTTGGGGGCAAAGAGTTTCAGATCATCCATGTAAAGGAGGTGAGATATAACCTGACCTCCTCTTCTCAGCCGATAGCCCAGACCTGAACCCTCCAGCAACGCGCTTAGAGCGTTCAAGGCTAAACAAAACCACAGTGGACTCAGACTATCGCCCTGAAATATACCTCGCTCGATCCTTATCGGTTCGCTATTCTCCCGGATCTGCCGGCATCCTGGATAGCGAAGGACCGTCTTCCATTGCCCCATACATGACATCAAGAAGGTGCGCAGAGTTGTTTCAATTTTATACAACTCTAACACCCTCATGAGCCATGTATGTGGCACAGAATCATAGGCCTTCTTATAGTCTATCCAGCATGTCGACAGATCCCTTCGGGAACGACGAACCTGCTGGTTAATGGCCATATCAATGAGGAGGAGCTCCTTAGTACCACGAGACCCGTTCCTACATCCATTTTGAGAGGCAGACATGATATAATTTTTGTCAATATGTTCGTTAATTTTTGCTCTCAAAATGGATGTAAGAACTTTATAGACCGTTGGTAGACAAGTAATCGGTCTATAATTTTTGGGTTCCGTAGTACCAGCGGATTTATGGAGCAGGTGGGTTATTCCAGTTGTTAAGAATTGGGGCAACGATCCTGACTCTAAGGCTGACTGGAACTGAGACGCCAAGCGAGTGTGCGATCTTTTAAACCATTTTATCCAAAAGTTGTGCAGCCCGTCCGGCCCTGGAGATTTCCAGTTAGGTAACGGACGGACTGCACGAGCTACATCTTGGGGGCTGATGGTAATTGCCCCCATTTCTTGTATTGGATCACACGCTCGCTCAACCTCGCGAGTCCAATCGCCCTCAGTGTGACTGACAGGCACTGACCAGATGCTGCGCCAATTATTATATTATTTTTATTTATTATTATTATTATTATTCTTGGAAGTAATATGTTTGAGCCGTTTGGGGTTGAAACACTAGGGCCATGGGGTCCGAGTGCTCACCTTGTTTTTAGAGACATTTCTAAGCGGCTGGTCGACTCTTTACGTGACCAGAGGGCTGGCCTTTTCTTGGGCCAAAGAATTAGCATTGCCATTCAACGTGGTAATGCTGCTAGCCTTCTGGGCACTTGTCCCATTATGAGCGATGCGGACGAGTTTTTTGATGCCCTGTGAGCCCTCCATTGTACATAATATACTTAAACATATTTTTTAATTTATTTTTAAGCTTTGTACATATTTAATTCTTTTGAATGTAGTAAATAAAGTTACACTATTATCTTACGAATGTTCATTCCACATCGAAGTCGAAACATGAAATGCCTGATTTTATAAAACTATTTTAATTTCGCCGCATCAGCGATTTGATGCTGACGACAATTGTTGGCGTTATTGCAAAGTCGGCGACTTCCTGTAGTAGCATTACTTGAAAACATTGATGTCAAGATTGGCTTAACTGGGGCGTCGCGACGGCGACATCCTGTAGCGTCGCTACGTAATTAACTATTTTCATTTAAAAAATAAAACAAACAAAATAGTAGCAGGAAAACGCGGTTTTATTATTAGCGGTACCCCGCCGCGACATTATAGCGCCATTTCAACGAACAAACATCGTGCCATCCATGAATTTCTATAGTTAAAATAAGTGTTACTCAATCGAATTTTGATGGCTCAACAAAAGGTAAGTATTATTTAAGTGCTTTCTGAGACACGGAAGGTATGAAATGGACGGTCATGGTCACCCATCCACAGACCGACCGCGGCAAGTGTAGCTTAACCTTTGACCGATCGGTCTGTACGGTTTTTACTTAGCCAAGAGCTCCTCTGTAAACTCTTTAGCTATATAATATTATATTAGTATAAATAGTAGGTACTATAATAGGTAACAGATATTTACCTAAAAGCTGGTAGAAGTCTGAAATCACAAATCCGACCCTGAAATCACGAATTGAGTGAACATAGTGATAAATGTTAATTAATGCCTTCTCTTAACGAGAAGAGGCCTTGCAGTGTAACAACAACAGACTGGTATTATTTTGTATTAAATAAACATTTTAATATTATTGTTGTAAGAAATATATAAGCGGCCACTCGGCCACCCTCTGATTATTGTGTTTTGTTGTTCGCGAAAGCTCGGTGTTTCAATTTAGTGAATGTTGTTATTGTCATATTTACCTAATAAACATGCAAACGGAAGTAAGTTTATGGTGTGTATTTGCTCAAAGTTATGTGCCAAATAATAAACATTTCGTTATTGTGTTTGGGGCGCATATTGAAGCTATGTTTTGAACATTCTTGGTTTTGACATGACATGAGAGGCCAATATTTTCGAAAAATGACAGCATCATGGATTTTATATTTTAACCGACTTCAAAATGAGGAGGAGGTTCTCAATTCGACTGTATTTTTTGCAATATCTTTGGAAATTGTGAAACGATTTCAAAAATCCTTTTTAGGTGGATAGGTAGATATGCCTCAGGAGTGGTACCATTTTCACCTCTCAGGGTGTAAAATTAGGGTTTGACTTAATTTTATTGATTTTCACTTATTTTATGACGTAATGTCTCCGTCAATTGTGGATCCATTTCGATAATATTTTTTAAGTGTTACCTATTCTTCAAAAATTTGGATACTAAAGTGCGTGGCAATACGAAACAACAAACATAACAAAAGCCACCGATTTCCGAAACTAGAGTCATGTGTTCTGTGTTAAAGTTATTTATTTCCTCCTCCTCCTCCTCAGAAGGCTGTAAAGGCTGTGAAGACTGGGTCAGGGTGTCTGCAGCACAGTAAAGATAGTCTTATATTATGCGGGCCTACAGGTTAGCCGGCATCCGGCAGACATGGGCCGAAAAGTTTTACTTAAACAAGCAAAATTATCCACATAAATTATTATTAGTCCATCTAATTCTAAACCAATATTTTAATGGTAATTCTAATTATAAATATGTAATCACAAAAAAAAAAACATGTAGGTACATATTTTCAATTAATTAAGGTGTTAAAAATGTATGACAGACAATAAAAAACATTTTGATTTTTTTATTTTTATATTTAGACACAGTCTCGAAAAGCCAGAGATTTTGCTGTTGGAATATGTTACATAATTAATATGTTGTTTATAAATAGGTCCTTTTGTATAGAATTTACATGAATTTGCAACCGTTTGTCTATGTTTTTGTTACTTTCTACGCAAATAATTACAGTCAACATTAATTAGGAAAAGTGGCTATTGTGGTTCTGTAGGTATTTCTTTACTCGCTTTCCTTTAATTATGTGCTACCTATAATCTTTTATCTATGTATATGTCTAAGAAGATGTTACTTGTGTCGTGTGCTTCCAACTTCTGCGAAAAGTTCGAAAATGGTTTAAAAATTGTTTAAATGGTAATAATGCGGCTTAGTATGATTTTTTTAGCGTTCGATGTTTCCATGAAATTAATTATACATGAATAAAGGCCAACTGTGAAACAGTTTCTCGCAAGCGTTACGTTCCGGTTTACTTTTGCTGCAGCCGCGTGCTATCAGAACAATCAATGCCTACCTGCCTACTTTTCACTTGACCTTTTCTTTCAGTAACTCTAACTTATGTCAAGAAAAAACTGTGTAGTACCTAGTGATGGGATTTTACCAGGAAAAAACTCAAAAGTGGGTAAATTCGAGGGAAAATACCCGATTGGGAAAATACTCGAGTTTTTTTTAATATTTGCTTATGTAGCATTTAGATTCACATATATTAAATAATACATAGTTTTTTAACTTTATTACTATTAGTTAGAGCTTAATATTTTAGTTGAAATGACGCTCTCCACTACCACATTTTGCGTACATAAGCAAATTCAAAGTATGGGTAATTAAGTGGGTCACGTCATTTCAACTTAGACAGGCTGCTAGTTAGTTGACCTTTTAACCGCCACAGTCATGTATAGACGACAAACCAAAATATGCCCAGCATGCCACAGTCACGACTACATGACAGACTTCTATACGTAATTCCATAGTAGTAATTCGTAGTTTCACGCTGAGGGCACGTTTTTGCTTCTTTGACGTGGCGGTTAAAAGTTTAATAAAAATTGTGATTTTCTATGTTTTGTTTTATTTTTTATATGCAGAAACATGTTTTGCAATCCTACTGGTAGTTCCACAAATTATCGCGTTTAAACAAACAGAAAATCTCCAGCTTTATTGTAGTATTGTAGATAGTGAAAATACCCCCTATTGGGTTGTTTCCCGTATAAATACCCGGTTTTTTCCCAAATAGGTAAAAACCTGGGTATTTTCCCGTCGGGTTTTTCCCACCGCCCATCTCTAGTACCTATCATACTTTAACTCTATTGGCTGAAAACAGAACAACTCTTTGACGTCAGTGTCTACCTTTTTCGTGACGTCAGACTTGTCGGTTCCGTGAGACGTCATGCACACTTTCCTTTTCCTTACTTCTTCCTCTATTACACAAAATCTTATAGAATATGGTAAATAATTTCTTTAATTTATGGTATTTTTAATTTCGTTTTCGGTGAAACCCATTGAAAATCAGCCCGCGGTTATTAAAAATTATTGATTATGATAATCGTTGCTTTCAATATGTATATTGAAACTTGAATTTTCATTTACCTTTATTATCATTGAGTTTAAAGCTTATTGGTGTAACTATTGGAGCGTTTAACATTATATATTCAAGTAGGTAATTTCAATAATACGCATCGGTTATTGGGACGACCACAAACATTTTGCGTTTTGCCGTGACCTTTCTGAAATTATTGCAATTAGGCTTCGGTTGCTCTATATAGGTAGCAGGTATTTCCAGGATTTGTCCTTTACAAACCTGAGACCTGTGGTAAAAGTAGGATTATTCAGTTGGCCTATAAAATGATAGTAACAAGTTTGATACATATTAAACACACACACACACATTACAACACACACACACACACACATACACACACACATACACATACATACACATTACACATTACATTTTAAGGTAGACTTTGTCACATTTTAGGATTACCTAACTTTCTGAGTAAAATAAGCGAACCACAACTGTAATTATCACGAAATTTTTTGTTCTCTTCTTCTGTATCTTAAAATAAGAATTAGTACCAAAACTGACACTTGATATCGTTGTCAACTTCTCCGACAGATAACCCTCAAACTTTTAATAAGAGTTTAAAAATATCCGAACAAAAAGTTACTTGTTAAATAACAACAAAGTATATTAATATAATAACTAAACGGATTGGGTGGGAGTTCAATTAAGTTACATTGTTTGTTATATTTACTAATCCTGTTACATACGAGCCCCTGGAAAAGGTAAAATCTACGGATCGAATCACGTTGATATAACAAATTTCAAGATATTTGTGGATACCTTGGCCAATCAAACCAGTTCCATTGACATTATATTTTTCGAGTATTGATATAATTATCATTTTCCGGGAACCAGGCTATAGCTGTGCTAATTTACAATTAATACAAAGTAATTGTATTCGTAACAGGGCCTCAATTTTGCAATTACAACAGTGTCAGAATGGTCTATCATTGATTTCATAATTGTTGATTTTGACAAGTTTGGTAATCTACTAATATAATGGCGTCATTATGACTTTCCAATGGTCAACCACTGACACGCCATTGAAAGTAATGATATAGAATGGTAATCTCGTACAAAATGACAACTGAAGGACTGACTTACGCGGTAATCTCCTAAAATGTTGACAGTTCCTTTGATCAGTGACTAAACAAGCGAAGATCCTGCTGGCGTGGATAGTTTAATGGAAACCATCTACCTACGCAAGCAAGATTTTCGTTTGTTCTTTTTCTACCTTCTGATTCCCATGGGGAAAATTGTACAAAATAATGGCCAATTAACACCAATTATGAATTTATTACATTACATTTTAATGAAAACACAATACTTTGATTTAATTTTCAACTCAGTAAACACGACTGCTCACACTCAATATTGAAAAGCGAAAGACTCATTTCTATTTAGTTACCCTTGTAACATTTGACGTTTACCAAATCCACAATTTCTATTGAAGTTTACTTGATGTGCTCAAGGTTACCTACCCTAGATATCCGAGAATCCCTATATTTTGTTAGTTTCTCTGAAGCGTACGTGAAGTAAATGGTTTACTGTGTAGATGTTTTTTTATTACTTTAGTCTTACATGGAATAGTTAAGGAACCTTTTTATCATTTTGTTCCACCTACGATTGAATATGAAACAATCTAGAGCTATAATGAGAAATGTATCGAACACACACACACATGTTTTATACTTAATTTATCCAATATTAGATATTTACTTTTTTTATTGTAAATATTGTTTCTTGGGATTGTTTTATAAATGCTAAATCTAAGGCACTCCCTGATACTGTAACCGTAGTCAGTATAAAATATCTCAACTCAACAATGTTTTCGATTTAGGAGGACCAGGAGACCCGTAGTACCCCGTAGCACTTAGTATGGGCTCCTATCCATTGAACTAATATTACTACGATCCTGTCTCCCATTTTTAACTGATTTAAAATAAAGGAGGTTCTCAGTTCAACCCGTATGTTTGTATGTTTGTTCGCAATTATCTCCCGTTTGGCTGAACCGATTTTGACGCGGTTTTCAGAAAAGTGTTTGTTACATTCTGGCGAAGGTTTAAGTATACAACAAATATAAATTTATTCAGCGCTTTTTGAAAAACTCAACAAAAACCATAAAAAAATATACGTAGAAGACGTTTTTGTTTCTTCCATCTTTGGAGGATTTTCAATCTCTCTTTTAACTGTGTTGCCGTTTCTTAATGGATTTGTGTGACAAGGAGGCACTAAAAAGAGGAAAATAAAAACTTTTTACAAAAAAGAGAACCGCCTGCAAAAACTAAAAAGTGATAAATAACTTTAGCACAGAACACATATGACTTTAGTTTCGGAAATCGGTGAATTTGTTCTGTTTATTGTTTTATATCGCCATTGCTTTTTTCTAATTGTTATAAAAATGTAACGAACTTGGATAACGAATTTGAATAAGGAAAATTATATTCATAATACGTTTTATTTTTAAATTCTAAGTTTGTTTATAATTTACAATATTTACACGAGTAATAATAAAAAAATACCTGTCAATCCATACTCCCACACTTAATACCTATATACTTAATAATATTATAAATGCGAAAATAATTTAACTAGTTCGCTGTTACGCTTTCACGAAGAAACGGCTGAACGGAATTTGGTATGCTTGAACCCTGGGGAAGGACATAGGCTACTTTTTAATCTGCAACTTCGTCTGCATCTGCGATAACCGACATTCACGCGGACGAAGTCGCGGGCAGAAGCTAGTTAATAATAAGGTAGAGCTTTGTTCAAGGTTATGAAATATGTCTGCATTCGTCATTTTTTTTATTTGGTGAACGTTTTGAATGCAAACGGAATTCTTGTTTTAGGGAAAAATAAGCTTGTATCAAGTTTGTTACTAATATAACATTTTGATAATTCATTCGTAGGCTGGTGACAGAATTGTCAGCCCGTGATCTGTCACTCTTTGAATGCCCCTCCCACGTCTAGTTAGAAAAATGCTTAAAAAATGACAATAAGCTCATGGGCTTTTAATAATGGCTTTTAAATTAGCAGTATTTTTATAATATTTTTTTTTTGTTTTAGGCGTGAGATTACTCACCTCCGGTTGCAGAACTGGCCTGGTGACTGCTTTAACGTCGCACGTCTTCAGTACCACTATCCTGAGCTCGTCTTCTTAGAATTCATCAATTCTACCAGTCTGAAGAGCTTCAAGGGACACTTCAGCACTGTCAACAAGATTGAGGTTCGTTAAAGTTTTTTTTACATCTTCGATCACACATCTGCTGATCACAAAGGTCCATTTATTTATTTATTTATACTCTATGCACAAAGGTATACCAACAGTCCATTGATATGATATACAAAGATAAAAGATACACACTCAGCGATTCAAAACATCCTTAATAATGAGCGCACATCTGAGAACGCGCGCTTATTGGAACGAAGTTCCTTATCGCGCGTTGTCAAAGGGGGCTAGACGGAAAAAATTCTTACGAAAAGTTGTCACGACATTTGACATTTCGTCATTCATTTGATTTAAGAGCCATCTATTAACGTTATTGGCGCAACTGTGCTCTTCGAGATCGAATTACGAACGGCCAATAGATGGCGCAGAAATAATTTATTGGTCTTTCTATCTAAATAACTACCTACGCATTGTACTAACATGTTAGAAAATGTTAATCTTTAAAATTACTTACTTACAATGTAAGCAGCCATAATAACTTTTCATTCCTCGCTTTTTTTTTGCCCTGGCTTAAAGCCACTTAAATTCACTTTAACGCATCACATTAATTAGTGAAGGAATTGTAATAAAATTGTAATAAAATTCCTTCACTAATTAATCGAAAGGAACTTCGTTCCATCCGGGTGTCCCTTGACACCTCTCAAGTTTTTATTTCATTTAGTTTAAGGCGTTAAAAAAAAGACTTTAAACAGAGGGCAGAAGAGCTAAATTATTTTAGATTAATTATGTTCTTCAACCATCCATGACACCATTTTTTACTTTTACTTTTTATTTGCCCGCAACTTCGTCCGCGTGAATGTCGGTCATCGCAAATGCAGTCGCGGATTTAAAAAATCATTTCCCAGGGTTCAAGCTATCCAAATTTCCTCAAGTTTAGTTCACCTATTTCGTCGTGGAAACAAGAAAGACAGATAGTTTCGCATTTAAGTATAATTATTAGTACCTATGGATTTGTAAGGAACTGTGAACACTTAGGTTTTTTATTTGAAAGGTTCAGGGCCATGATCATTTGTCATCGCAGTGAACAAATACCTACTGGTTAACTATTACAGGTGATTTGCACCTCATAAAAACAAAATAAAGGTAAACACAATAAATAAAAAGATGTAACCAGTATTTTGTAAAAAACTTGATTTAAAAGAGTTTCTTGCTCGTTCTTCTCCATAGAGTTCCTTCTACGTTTTGGAATGAGCAAAGCTTCAACCTTATGACTAACTGACCGACTCCTTGACAATTCAAAAGTACCTGTAAATGGTTTAATTGAAATAAATGCTTTGACTTTGACTTGTCTTTGACTATGACTAATACTACAATTTTCTCAATTTAAAAGTATGTTCCTTTACTGCAAATACAGTGTGACAGTTGGCGTATGACTCAGACTGTTGTATTTATGTTGAAGGCACAAGCGATTAAACAGTTGTGTTGATATTTCGCGCTCGAGTTACCTGTTTAACTTTATGTGGGGCAGAACTTTCTGAAGCCTTATTGAATAACTACACTCGCGAGCAATAAACTGGTCTCTAGACTAAGTTTCCAGTCTCCCTGAATCTTTTGTATACCTTCGAGACACAAGACTGCCTGCGATGAAGCTGTCGAGTGATACTAGTACAGACAGCCTCAACTGCTTACCCGACGCATTAAAATTTCTTTGGATAGGGGGTAAGCAGTTGATGACCAAATAATATATGCATCTATGTTTTTACGTTTCAAGACATAAGGTGAATAATCTTTGGTTATGATATTGAAAAAGGTTGAAAGCTAACAAAATTACCTTTTAAATGTTACTTATACCAATTTTATTAATAGTTCATTACATAGAAGCTAAAAAAAATTGTTTTGAGTAACGTGCGTGAAGTAATTCCAGTTTGCCTGAGTACAGTATAAAAAGAAATTGGAAGCCGGCTGACGTGGAAGGTAACCTACTTTAGGACATATATTTTTATATGAAAGAAAACTTTTGCTTTAAACTTTTGGTCTTTCTTTGTCTTGTTGTCTGTTAAAGTAAAAATAAAATGCTAAATTTCGTGGATGTCTCTGTGACTGTCTCTTACGTACACTTATTTAATAACAAAATATTATATTTATTTTAAAATCATCACATGGTTTGAGCCACTCAAACTCTCATAAATTCTGTGTTTTATGGGAAACAAACTAGGGACAAGTACCAGCCGTCAGGTCAAAAGCAATATTTCAACAAATTCTAAGAAACGAATAAAATATCTGATTACTAAAATGCAACTTACAATGCTAGCGCACTATCTGTTTATCATAAATGAAGCCCAAGTAAAACTTTAAAAAGCGTCCTTAAAATGACTGAGAAACGATACAAAAACAGAAAGGGTCAGGTACTAACAGATTTCGCGAAAGTGTGGGAACATAGACAGAGGCATGTTTGTTTGGAAGATACGAGAGGCGAAGGACGGAGATAGTCAGTTTGACACTGCGATAGGAGACGGTCGCTATAGGCTGAGCTAGTTAAGTTAGGAGTCTGGTGAAATCGAAGAGGCTAGGTCCATGTAGAGAGTAAGTAGTGAGTGTAAGGACGTGGGAGGAAATCGGCCGAGGCGAGAAGCAAGTCTAGAAATGAAAGCTGTAGTACTCTGTAAGTGTTTTATAAGTCTTTTTTTATGTTGTATTATTTGTGTAACCCTTATGTTTGTGTTTACTTAAATGAGGTTTCAAATAATAAATTTTTCTTTCTTTCTTTTAAGTGAATTCTGATTTAGCCCATTTGAGGCATTATTTATTACTTTATTTAAATTCAATAGTTACGATCTCCTAAGTAATATTAGTGCAACATTATTTATATTGCAAATTATAGTTGTCAGGTAGTGTCGCAGTGAATTTATTAATAATAATTTGTTCTAGCTTTGGCGTAACTACTACAACTGTGAGATTTGCAGTCTCAGGGAATATTTCCTAGTAGCCGACGTTGGTATGCACCGCGATGTAGTTGCAGTGGACAAGGGCCACACCCCGCTCTCCTTGGCTAAACAGAACTGGTGCAAGCCTGTAGTGCTTGAGACTAACGATCACGAGCAGGTTCGGAAGAGTAAGGAGCTTCACGGAAGCTTTTTCCGGGCCCTGCATGGGCTCGATGTGGATTCCGTAGCGTCTGTGTCGTGACTACGATTCGGTGAACTATTTGGAGAAACCGAAGGTTTTGTTTGTGCAATTATTATAACTACCGGAGGTTTATTATAAAGGATGGCACGGTTCACATTTGTCAGGCATATTGTCTCTGTATGTTCTCGTCTTGCTGACGAAGAGTACTTGCATAGGCTTAACCTTGTGGCCAGGATTATCCACCAGCAACTTGATCTGAAATACAACCTCGTGGAATCGGAAGTACTGTACTAAAGATATGTGCCCGGTCTAGTTCTTGAAAATGGCAATGTCACATTGTACTGGGATCGATCCACCATCACTGATAGGACTATTGTAGCCAATAAACCTGATGTGGTGGTGGATCGATTGGAAAGGCGGCAATGATTATTGACGATAACAGTCCCGCATGATGTGAGCCTCGCCGAGAAAGATAAGCAGATAAGATTGGCAGAAAGAGATTGATTTGACCCGCGAAGTTGCTAAGAGCTTCGACCAACATCCAAGGAAGCTCTCGTTAGGTGGCTAGATCAAGGGCTTGACTCAGTAGGCAGTACTTCTAGCCGCGCTGTATGAGGTGTACCGCGCGGCTAAGAGGACTCTGTGTCTGGCCATCGGCAATGCGAAGACGCAAGCCAGGGAGGAGATGTTGGAGACCCTAAACCGGGATCCGTGGGGGCGCCCATATCAAGCGGTTCGAGGGAAACTTCGGTCTGCGGCGCCCCCACTCACGGGGAGTCTCCAACCAGAGCTGCTGGAGGAGGTTGTCTCAGCCCTCTTCCCGGCACGAGCGGAGCATAATCCACCGCCGATGGCTTTGCCCACAGACGCAGAGTCCACAGAGGAGAACGCCATCAGCGTCCCAGAGGTGACACAGGCAGAGATGGGGGCGGCCGTGCTGCGGCTCCGGGCCAAGAACGTGGCTCCGGGGCCCGACGGGATTCACGGCCTAGCGTTGGCCCTCGCTCTGAAGGAGCTAGAGCCCCAACTTAGAGGACTGTTTACAGCGTGCCTTGAGCGGGGCCAGTTTCCCACATTGTGGAAATCTGGTCGTCTGGTCCTGCTCAAGAAGGCGGGGCGCCCTGCGGACTCTCCGTCCGCGTACCGGCCCATAGTGCTGCTGGACGAGGTGGGAAAGCTGTTTGAGCGGATAATCGCAGCCCGCCTCGTCGGCCACTTGTGCGAAGAGGGGCCGGACCTGGACGAGAGCCAGTATGGCTTTCGGCATGGGCGCTCCACCATACACGCTGTATCGCGGGTTAGAGTCCTGGCGGAGGAAGCGGTGTCCCGGGGCGGGGTGATGTTGGCGGTGTCCTTGGACATCTCCAACGCCTTCAACGCCCTGCCCTGGAGTTGTTTACGGGAGGCACTCCGGTATCATCGTGTGCCTTCCTACCTCCGCCGCATAGTTGGGGCTTATCTGTCCGAGAGGTGTGTCACCTACGTGGGACGTGATGGCGAACACCAGCGCCGCATGTCGTGCGGTGTTCCGCAGGGTTCCGTCTTAGGACCGCCCCTGTGGAACATCGGGTACGACTGGGTGCTGAGGGGCGCGAGCTCCAGCCGGGCGTGGACCTGACGTGTTACGCTGACGACACGCTGGTCACGGCCGGGGGAGCTCGTACAGGGAGGCAGCGTTGCTGGCGACGGCTGCGGTCTCGCAGGTGGTGAGTCGCATCCGGCACCTCGGCCTGGAGGTGGCCCTCAACAAGTCGGAGGCCGTGATCTTTCACGGTCCTCGGCGGGCGCCGCCGCCGGGATCACACATCGTGGTCGGGGGGGCCAGAATAGCTGTCGAGTCCACCATGAAGTACCTTGGATTGGTGCTCGACAGCCGATGGGATTTTGGCCCTCATTTCCGGCGGCTGGCGCCCAAGTTGTTGGGCGCGGCCGGGGCGCTTTCAACGCTGCTTCCCAATCTGGGGGGCCCGAGCGCCGTCTGCAGGCGGCTCTACGTAGGGATCGTGCGATCGATGGCCCCTTTATGGGGCCCCGATCTGGGCGGCAGACCTGACGGCCGGAAGCATCGCCGTGCTGCGAAAGCCGCAACGAGCGATGGCCGTCAGAGTCATCAGGGGGTATCGCACGATCTCCTACGAGGCGGCTTGTGCACTGGCCGGATCCCCGCCCTGGGACCTGGAGGCGAAGGTGCTCGCGTCACTGTACCGGTGGCGCGAGGAAGCGCGGGCGCGGGGCGAGCGACCGATGCAGCGACACATGGAGCTGCGTCGGTCTCAGCTTCGCGAGGTCCTGGTGGCGGAATGGCGGGACAGGCTTTCACGCCCTACCCGGCCTCGCCATCATCGAGGCGGTCCGGCCAGTGCTCAAGCGCTGGCTCGGGAGAAGGCACGGCTCTCTGTCGTTTCGGGTGACGCAGGTGCTCTCGGGGCATGGTTGCTTCGGGAAGTACCTGTGTCGCATAAACAGGGAGCCGAACGCCCGGTGTCACCACTGCGTCGACTGCCGGGAGGACACGGCGCGGCATACGCTGGCGGAATGTGCCGCTTGGGAGGGGCCGCGTCGTGCCCTCGTCTCAGAAGTAGGCAGTGACCTGTCGCTGTCGGCCGTGGTCGAGTCGATGGTCGACAGCGCAGAGTCCTGGGACGCAGTGGTTTCCTTCTACGAAAGTGTCATGTCGCAGAAGGAGGCTGCGGAAAGGGAGAGGGAGATCTCAACCTCCCACCCTGCCCGCAGCAGGCGCACCGGGCGTCGGCGGAGGGCGGATAACGCCCTCTTCCGGCCCCCCTAAATGGGTCCAGGGGCGACAGACTCGGGGACGTCTGTCGCCCCCCACATACACCAGGACCCGAGGTGGAGGCGCGTAGTGTTCCACGCGCGCCCCTCTAAGACGTCCGGGGGGGAGTCTAACACCTCACTCCCCCCCCTGATCCGAGAAGTGGCCCGCTGCAGCGGGCCGGCACCAGCCGGGGGTTGCGGAAGTATCTCCAGTTCCCGCGACCCCCGACGTAGGTGTGAGATGGAACACCGGGGTGGTTTTTAGTCAGTAAGAGTCTGACAGACCTCTCCGCCCGCCCCAGGGCGGAGGACATCCATGAGGATTTTCCACCCCGTACCAAATATAAAAAAAAAAAAAAAAAAAAAAGTAGGCAGTCCTTCTGGACACGGCCCGCATTGTCAGGAGGTTGTTCTCTTTGGAGTCCTGACTGCCGGTAGGTTGGACCCTATTCCCGATACCGTCGGGCTACTGTTTTTAATATATTTAAATGTTTTTATTTTTATATTGACATTTAAAAATGTAATTTATAGGTATAGACAAATAATAAATGTAATAACAATTATAATAATTATGATTTATTATTATTCTCAGGTTACAAAAACCCATAGATAAATGCCTACACTAAAAGTAGGTATACATAATTATTACAATTGTGTTAGTAAATAAAACTTAAAATTATGTTAGTATCACTTAGTTGCACTAAGTATTTGTGCGCTCCGGTGACACTTGTCCGCGAAAGCAGCGGAATACCACATCCTGTGGCCAAAGGTTTTCTTCCATCACCATCAGGTAGCATGTTGGTATGCGTACCATAAACGCCTTAAAGTTGACGTTGCGATGCGACTCCAGCAATTGCACTCTCGGCGCGTACTTCAGGCTTTGGCGCACATACTTCACGATATCTTCTGCGTCGGTGGTGTAGTTAGTAGAGACGGGAAATATATACTGGGATATTCATAAGTCATTCAGTTTCGCAGCACGAAGCTTTTCATTGGGCTGCCTAGGAGCCTTGTCGCAACGGTTCTTACGGCGCTTTCTCCTTGGCAACGTCACGAAACCGTCATTTGCAGCCTAGTTCGTTTCCTTTATAGTCACGGGCTTTATGAGGAGAATAGTGGGGGTGCTCACAATGACCACAACGAGATGGTCGCGTCGGTCGGGCAGCGCTGCGAGAAGGAGTTGTGGGGACGGGAGCGGGGCTACAAGGCACGCATGCGGCGCAAAACGCAGACTCAGCAATCGGCGCCGACAACAAAACTGCCGATGTGAAACTCGTGACCGATGTGTCTATGCAGCTGACACCTCGGCGCATATTTACATTGTTTACACGCGCCGGTGACCCCGTTAACGCCACAGTTGCGCAACTTCGAGTTTTGTGCGCAGGTCTGCGACGGTGCACTGGGATGCCTTCAACTTCCTCTGCACATCAGCTAGACTAGCAGTCAAAGACACAATGTCCTTCAACAAGCTCGTAACGTCGACGTGGTCAAACGTGACTGGAAGTTACTTCTTCAGGTCCCTCGCCACGTCGGCACGTTGTCAGGATCAGCAGCCTGTAGAAGTATGATGATGTCTTGCACACTCTTTCGTCCTCGCTGAAGTTTGACACACAGATCTGGATGGCGGACACCTTATTCATCATGACCAGTTTCTGCTGCAGGAACGCCAGCAGTTCATTTCACACAAGTTTATTATTTATGATGGCAACAAAATTACGAGCGTTCGGCTTACGCGCTGCGCTATACGAAAATAATAATATTTTGAGCCGTGTCGCAACGTCCGCCTTAGAGCGCGGTGTACACAAGACTCGGTTATAATTTATAATACTAATAGAGTACGCTAAAATACTCTTTTTTTTAATGTTTACTAAGTGTACGAATATCAATCGTGCATACCCAGTGTCATCAAGTGTCATGTCACTCAAAAAAATACTGTTTACCGTTAATATGTTGGTAAACCCAAAACAAACTGGGACGTTTCTAAACGCCGCCACCATCAGTCACGTCAAAATGTTAATGTCAAAAGTAGTTTCGATTTTGAAAATTCAAAAACCATCGATATTTATGTTGTATGTACTACGATATACATGTCAAAAACCTTTTGGAAATTTAAAATGAATGTACGGTCACCAAAAGAGATGAGTATCTATGTCGCCGAGAATAGTTGAAGTTTACTCAAAAACCAATAATAATAATAATATGTGGGGACATTTTCACACACGGCCATCTGACGCCAAACTAGGGAGACCCTGTACTATGGGTGTCAGACAGCTGATATACATACACAAGTACATTTTTTTTTGTAAATACATACATATATAGATAAACAACACCCAGACACAAGGCAAACACAAGTGCTTATCACAAACGTTTACCCTGGGCGGGAATCGAACCCGCAACACGCTGCGCAGCAGTCGACCGCTCAGCCACTGCGCCAACCGTGTCGTCAACAATGGAGGCTTTCAAATGAAATTAAATAAAATTATTGAACTGTTTATTCTCTTTGAATTGTATTTTATTTTATCATAAACACCCATCGGTTGCTAACTTAACTTCAAGTATTCCCGGCGACATGGATACTTATCTCTTTTGGTGACTGTACGAATGTATTTTTATATGTCGGCACTCCATAGTCAAAGTCAAAGTCAAAGCATTTATTTCAATTAAACCATTTACAGGCACTTTTGAATTGTCAAGGAGTCGGTCAGTTAGTCAGAGAGTTGAAGCTAGTTGCTCGTTCCAAATCTACGGAGTCTCTATGGAGAAGAACGAGCAAGAAACTCCACGGACACTCTTTTAAATCAAGTTTTTTACAAAGTACTGGTTACATTATTCTTGTTGCTTCTATATGTGAAAACTATGAAGGTAATCTAGCAATACAAAACATAAAAAAGAAGCAAGATAAAGTCCATGGCAGACAAGAGCTGACCAATCTCTACTGACAGCGCCCGTTCACGAACATGACGCGTGAATCAGCACCATTCAGCTCAACCATTTTGAAGAGAGCTGAATGATCCAACACACGCGCCACCATCAGCGAGACATTTGAGCGAGCATGACAATGCTCCCAACCGCCATGCTTATTTTTGTCAAACATAGTATATTATAATAAACTTAGTAAATGGCTAAATGGTATTCACATTCACAAAATTGAAATAATGCTGCTAAATTATACAAAATTAAGGTTTCCAATTATTTCGACATATGAAGTGTGATAAATAAATAAAAATCTATGTATAATAATAACGATACTCGTTACTCATGTCAATAGAAAAAGGGGTAGGAAACTTCATCTTCTTCCAATTTGGACATTCCCTAAACTGGCTGTGGAGCGGGACATGATTCAGCCAAGCATTTTTATCATTGATGTAATCTTCTAACTTATAATATGCTTGTCTACATAGTGTGCGTTTAATACATGTTTTAAATTGTCTTTCATTCAATTGTAGATTATCAAGTGGTATTTTATTATAGCATTTTACACAGTACCCCATAAAAGAAGTATGTACTTTTGACAATCTGAAACTTGGCTGATCTAATTTGTTCCTATTTCTAGTATAAACATTATGTCTGTCACTTATTTTATTATCACGTATATCTGTCACATATTACACTACCGCCACAGATTAACCCAATAGTTGCTACCGCGCGAAACGGTTACGCTCAGCTAGATACTATTGGATAGGAAAAAGTCATAGGTACAGTCACCAAATGAAATAAGTAACTAGGGTCGTCAGATATAGTTAAAGTATACTTAGAAACCGATGGACGACCTGGATACACCTGTTTTCGTGACAGTACGTAAATTATACTCAATACAAATTATTATCACCATCAATCATGAGAAAATATCTGCACATGCTTGCGAATAAATAATTCTTATACGGCTGATTATGTACACTGAACTAACAGTAAACAACATTAAATTAATCTGTTACATTTATATTAATAACAAAAGTGCTTATCAGTGAATGTTGTTGATTTTGCAGCTACTGAATTGTCAGATAATTATAATGATATTAACATCCATTTACTCCAATGTTACAGTTGGTGAGAGGGCGCGTATTCGATTTAGCGCAACTCAAAATCTAAACGATTGCTAGAACGGCGTAGCAGCATTGACACACACTAGAACAATACAATGGTCTGTTTGTGTTCATCAGAAAAAAAAATATGCACGAATCATTGAAATTGATCGGCAAACGACATCGCGCGATGTTTTACAGTGCTTTTTAAAATAATTGTCTAAAATAAATGAGCTCGTATAACGGACTGAAAAATATTCTGTATATTAAGCATAATATTTACTTTCATATAATAAATATATCAGTTATGTTTTTATTCAAATACTGGTGAAAAAAAATTGTCAAAGTGAAGCAATTTTCTACTTTTTCAACATTGTTTTTTAATACATAATAGTAATATTTTCGTAAGTTTGGCTCTGTAGCTGTCTATATGACTGTATATACTGTTGGAAAAACGCATGAAACAAAATATTTTGGCATATTGTAATGGTTGTATTCGTCCTGAAAGTTAACTCTGACGTCTATTTTCGTAAAACGATATGAAACAATTGTCTTCGCTTTAAAAAACCATAAATAAAAATTATACTTTTACTCTGTAGCTGTCTAAATCAACACTTAATAAAATCCTACAACGATTTGTGAGGATGGACAGGTATTTATTACTCTCTCAAACTTAAACGGCTGAACAGAATTAGCTGAAATTTGGTAGACATATCGATATTGATCACATAGGATAATTGTTTATATAATTGTTTTATGTTTTTGTAGAACTTTTGTTTGGATCTAAAGTCTACGCTGACGTAGTCTTTAGTAGGTACTTATGTAGGTACATATTTAAGACTTTTGTTAATTATATATTAACAAAAGTCTTAATTCTTCTGTACTTTGTCACCTAACTCCTCTTAAACGGCTGGATAAAATTTTGTAAGTATATTTCAATGGGTTCCTGGGTGGTTTGAAAACACAATTGGACCCAGTAGGTGGCGCTGCAGTCAGGTTCTAGGTTTTGTTTTATTTTCAGGGCAACGTCTGCCGGGCCAGCATTAAATTTAAACAGTTTCACATTATACTACCGTTAGAAATATTAAAATCAAAGTACAATTATCCCTAAATGTCTCCAGTATAATTATTTACTAGTACAATTATAAATTTGTTGAATTGACAAGGAAGTGGAGGAATTTTTAGTGCTTTAAATAATTACCTACTTGTTTTGCGATTATCTTAATATTCTGCTCACACAGCTCACACATTTTTGTTTGCGCAATGAATGCTGAAGTATGTATATGTTACGGCTAAAACCCGAAGCAGAGATAAACTAATAGCTCCTTTCCCGAAGTGCTACACCTAGTTTTAACCGGTTAGAACTAGGTGCAGCCGCCGACGTCATGGGCACCCCGAGGTTAGGTTTGATTAGGTTCCTTTAAACCCTGCTGACAGAAATAGGAGCCGGGTCTCCATTGACCTGACGTCGTCCGTCTCCTTCTGTTCAATGGTTTGGTGCCCCAAGTCCCGAGCTCGACGGCCACACCTAGTTCCAGCTAGTTAAAAATAGGTGTAGCCGCACTTCGGGTTTTTGCCCTAAGATAATACATATATACTAATGGGTGATGCAACTCTGGGTCCAGAATTTCAGATAGAAGTTAACAAAGAAACTATCCAAAGCGATGTAGCATTAGAACTAAAATCGAATAAAATATGCGTACATACCTAGCTTACACTGAAAGGCGCAGCGATGGTAGCCCCCTTAAACCAATGACCTAGTGATGGTCGCCTGTTTCCGCTGGATGGGGGAAGCGCAGGGCTGGTTGTTGTGGCTATACCTGGGGTCGGCTATACACAAAAGTGGACGTTTTTCGGTTAATTGAAGGTGGCTGGCCTGCAGCTGTAATGGCTTAGAATCCACCAATTAACATTGCACTAGTGGGAGTGATTAATTGACGCGCGTGCGGGCCTTCGTAAATCGAACCGCACAGGATCTTAAAATGCGTGTTGACCGATCGGACTTGCAAATCACAATATCACCCTAACTATTGGTATAAAAATGGTGCGTTTGACAGTTGTAGGTACCTACTACGTTGCAAATCACGAATGCGTGTCATGCGACTTTTATGTTATCAGCACAAAGTTTAAAATTGCAATGATTGACGTACTGTTATCAACTATTAAATTCTATGAGTAGTGTTATCTCCCGTACAGATAAATACTTAATTAAACTATCATCTATTGACTACTGAGACACTATTATTCTATTTTAACAACAGAACACTCTCGGGAGCAGACTTAGACTAATAAAAAAAGGAAAGAATTAATTAGATACTGCCACACTCAGAGACGTCACTTAATAATAATGAATCATTAACTTTAAATTGACTAACATAACTTGGCTCATGTCAACAACAATATTTTTAACTGGGAGTGTTCCAAGTTATGTTGGTCAATTATAGTAAATATTTCATTATTATTAAATGACGTCTCTGAGTGTGGCAAATAGTCCATTAAACTAATTATTTGTACAGAAAAAAAAATAGACCTAGGTATGTTTGTGATCTAATGTAATCAAAAGCTGTTGGTAAACCTTAAAAAATCTTTAAGTATACATAGTAAAAAACAAAGTCGCTCCCGGTATCTGTGCGCTTATATCTTTTAAACTTCGCAACGGATTGTAATGAAGTTTCAGCGATAGATAGAGTGATTCAAGAGGAAGGTTTTTATGTCTAATTCGATGTTGCTTTCTGTGACACCACATGAGTATCAATATTGCATCCGTATGAACCTGTGGCGGGACCGACGACATTGTCAAGGAACCGGAACCGGTGGATTCAAGCGGTTGTTTGCCGCTCGTTGTGGCGTTCCATGCGGGAGGCCTACGTTCAACAGTGGACGTCTTTCGGCTGTTGATGATGATGATGATGGAGCGGGTCGCTAGTAAATAAAGAAAAGTATATTGCATTGAATTATTTGGGCTAAGGAGGTTAATAACCGATAAAGAAACTGCGCCGCTCTCGCAAGTTCAAGATCAGGTTCAAGGTCAGTTGAAAAAAATGATAACAAAAAGAAGGAGAAACAATGAATAACTAATTATGTAATTGTACAAATATGGATGGTGAATCTTAAATAAATGATAATACACTGGATTTCATTTATTACGACCCTTGGTTGCAGCGACCATTTCGCTATAGCGACGATAAATCTAAATCCTTTGAATATAAGGCATACTTTAGTCCTAAATTCATGTGGATATTGCGACTTTGGATGTAACGCCGAGTTCGGGTGTAGCGACTGCTTTTAATTATTCATTTGTAACTAATTCTAAGAAATCCCAAGAACATATTGCGACCGGCCAGCCACCAAAGACAAAAAGCTTTCTTATTTTTTGTTTACATTTACGCAGATGGTTAGCAACTGTGGTGACCATTATCCTTTTGTTTATAGATATTAGCTAGGTAGGTGGGTAAGTGTGTTCTTTTCGGATTTATGTTTATGGTTCAGTTACAAAGTGATATTCTGAATAGAAACTGTGTTCTTTACCTTTGTCTGTAACGACTACCGGATATAACGACGAAATTAGAGTGGTCCCTTCATTGTCGTTATATCTGAAATCCACTATAATATCAATACTTGGGATCTTTCCCCACTGAGCAAAAATTATGATCTTACATGAGCTAATGTCGTGATGGCCCAGTGGTTTAGGCGCCTGCCTTTCATGCACGAGGTTATGGGTTTAAAACCGGGCACGAGCAAGTACCAATGTGACATTTTCAATTTTCATGTGCACTTTCTAAGTTTATCTTAGACATTAACATTATTGACATCAGTGAAGGAAAACATCGTAAGGTAACCTGGGATTTATCCATACCGAAAGTAACTCTGTCTGTTATGCTTTCACGATGAAACGGCTGAACGGATTTTGATGAAATTTGGCACTTAGATAGCTTATACCCTGGGGAAAGACATAGGCTACTTTTTAATCCGCGACTTCGTCTGCATTCGCGATAACCGACATTCACGCGGACTAAGTCGCGGGCAAAAGCTAGAAATAAATATAAGTTTGCAATCGCCAATCCGCCTTGAGCGCACGTGGTGATCAGTGCTCGTGCCTTCTATGTATGAGAAGAGGCATTTGCCCAGCAGTGGGACAATTATGGGTTCGTATTATTATTATACAGGGTAATTGAAAAAATACCCAAAACCACTTAATCCTCACTTCGTATCATCACTCTGAACAATATTTGTTCTACGACTTTTCAAAATTCGAACCTTTTTTTTTTCATACAAAAAATATAAACACACATAAAATTTTGTTTAATATTTTTTTCTGACACGGCCGATGAAAGGCCTGCAATCAGCTGTGGTATAATGGACAGGTCCATTACCCTACCTACTATCTACATCATATTCGCTATCATATGGGCGCGCGCGCGCGTAGTATACGTACATTTTACAGACTTCAAATAAATAGTTTTTGGCTACGTTATTTAGTTGAGGTCGTAGAACAAATGTTATTCGGGGTGATGATACGAATTCCAGTTTAAGAGGTTTTGGGTATTTTTCCAATTTCCCTGTATACATGGGCTGATAGGAATCAATTAATCACTTCAGTTGGGTCGTCGTCAGGCATTCCCCTATTATGGTTACGACTGCCAGTTGCATAACTACACTGAATTGGGCAACTTCAGGGTTCATAAACAAGCCACGTGGAGCCGATGTTTTGCTTTGACGGTGTATGAGTCATATTAGTATCTATCTGCCAAGTGCCCTAGTTTTGCGAAAACACACGTAATGAGTAGTAATGACACGTTGAACATAGTTCAATTTCAATTGTTTATAGCTACAATTAAAGATAAACTGTGTTCAATGTGTAATTACGTGTGTACCATCAGTTAAATAAGCATAATATCTTGAAATTGATACCTATACAATTTCGGATGTTGTTTTCATTTATTACTAAGCATTACAAAATGCTTATTGCTTAGTGCTTACAAAAGCACTTTTCTTTTTTAACATCAAGAAATAGATTTTTTAAAGTATACTAATGATTGTAACAGGTATCATATTTTTTTGACGTTTAATATTGTTTTAACTTTAAGCAATGTTTATAAGGAAGTGAGTGAAAATATACAATTAAGTAATATTTCATGTTTATGTACATATTTCTGTACATACTGGTCTTTCCACAGATTTTAATGAATTAGCCACACGTGTACACCATGGCCAGAATCAGGACATAATCCATTTTTTTTATTCTGGTAGTACGTTCCCGTGGGATAATTTCCAACATTCACGTGGGCGGAGCTGCTGAATATGTGATTTATCAGACCGATCGAAGTATAATTGAAGGTAGTAGGTATCATTATTTGACAGAGAGGGTATTTTCGAGACGACAGAATTCAGTACTGAAATCTATTGAACAAACTGGCAAAACTTTTTGGAAAACAGAAATCCTAAAAGTGAAAGTTTAAAACTTTCTCACACAGAACTCGTGGCCCACAAAGAAGATAAAACTTGATGTTAGGCTGCAGCACTGAAGTTTTTTCAATTATGCTTCACCTAAACATGTGCCATGTTTTGTTGTTTTTTATTTTATTTATTTTTTAGCTATAAAGCTAAAATATCGGTACAACAGGTAATCGGTAAACAGGTTTCAACCTGTCGTAAACCAACAAGGCCTCATTAGAGGCAACCTAAAAAAGCTAGGCTAAATTAGCTTCTTATGTTGGCCAAAGAGTACAATATATAGGTATACACAACCAGTGTTAAGTCAGGTACCTATCTTTTATGTGAGTGATAAAAATGACGATTTGGTAGGTTTTGTAAGAAAATATGTCAAACTGTCACATTAATTCTTCAGATAAAAGTTGTCTATTATAAGCAACGCAACGTTTTCCTCACAGAAACTGACACTTCACGGGCTGATGTCACTCTGGGAGCTGCCGCCGGAGACTGTGATAGACATGCCAGTTCTTCGCGAGATGGATCTTCGAGGGAACATGCTCAGACATATCAAGTCGGCTCTATTGACAGGACCAAGGAGCTTGGAACACCTTTATTTAGCAGGTGAGATATTGATAGACACAATTACAAAAAGCGGACCAAGTGGAAGGCGACGTGTCTTGACCAAATGCATCTCATGCACGCGTCGTGGCTACTATGGCTCGTCGTATTGTTGTAAGTGGTTCTAAACTGACTGATCGCTGTGGTGATTTTAAAGGAAACTGCATAATAACGTTCTTGCGGCTCCTCTAGTGGTGTGCATTTTTAGTGTCAGCGGTGATCGCTTAGCATAGTGTAAAAAGATAGGACACATAAACCAGGGCAAAATAGGAGAACAATAAGAAGTATATAATACAGTCAAAATGAAACAACATTAAAGTGATTTAACACTGTTATACAATAAAAAATAAGAAGCTGAGTAAGTATGTATATAGAAATACATATCGTCTGTTCAAAAAAAGATTATTATTGCAGGTAAACGTGTACAATGACCTCAGACAACATGTTATGCATTGACTACGAATCTAGTATAAATCGAGTTTCCGTACGTTATGTCGAATGACAACACGTTTTCGTCGCATCTTTTATTTATCTTTTTTATTGACCTTGTCTGCCACTTCTCTAACGTTAAATTATATTGGCTACCTAATCGATACTGGTTATTTTAATATCTACAAATAGTTAAAATGTTCGATATACGATACGATATGAAGTCGAGATAAACAAAATGTCTCAGAATGAATTCAAAACTAAATGTCCAATATGAAGTGACAGAGAAAGAGAACCCTCTACTCGGTCCAATTCATGTAGGAACTAGCTAACCCGGAATACATTGTTTTGCCAAAAAAAGAACAAAGTTCCTTACGTACGTGTAAAAAAATTACAATGTATCACGAGCAGGCGAGTGCGCCACAGCGGCTTGATACACGCACACATACACACACGCATTTCATTACGTGAAGATTTCTACTAATTCGCTCTACCCGTACGCCGCGTTAGTGAACTTCGTTTCAAAAAGTAGTCTACGACCTACTCTCACACCCACCAAATATACACAAAAACTTTCATAAAAATCGGTCAAGTCGTTTCGAAGGATTTCGATAACAAACACTGTGACACAAGATATTAGATATGATTATGAACTAGAGGGTTCTTTCCTCCTCCTTTATTTATGCTTAGCGCATCAAGTCTTTTTCTTCCATACTGTGCAAAAAATCATATTACATAGACATACTACCTTACTACGTACCTATACTGCCCAACAAACTAGTGACATTGAGCAAAAATTATTACTGGGAAACGACTTTCACTTGTGGTGTATATAAATCACTGTGTAGGGTAGCGCGCAATGTAAAGCACGCAAACCATTATGCTCAGTTACAATATGTTTTCGTCAAAACCGTAAAAATAGTTGGAAATTTGAACTTCAGCGCGTTTAAACTTCTCATGGACTTCCTCCATCGTAGGGGTGACGGAGGGGCCGCGCTCTGAGGCGGACATTGCGACACGGTTCATAATATTATTATTATTGTAAAGCGCGGCGCAAGCCGTCGCTCGTAATTTTGTTGCCATGAGTGATAAACTTGTGTCAAATGAACTGCTGGCGTTCCTGCAACAGAAACTGGACGTGATGGACGAGGTGTCCGCCATCCAGATCTGTGTGTCGAACTTCAGCGAGGACGATATTGCTGCTGCAAAGCAGCTGCTGTTCCGGTCGCTCAATAAAGTCGACCAGATGGTGACTCGTCGGCGCGACGGGACAAAGAGAAGTGTGCAAGACATCATCACGCTTCTGAAGGCGACTGATCCTGACGACGTGCCGGCGTTTGTGGCGAGGGACCTGAACAAGTTACCTCCAGTCACGTTTGACGACGTCGACGTTACGAGCCTGTTGAAGGACATTAAGTCTTTGAAGGCTAGTCTAGCTGATGTGCAGAGGAAGTTGGAGACATCCCAGAGCACCGTTGCAGACCTGCGCACAGAACTCGATGAGTTGCGCAACTCTGTAGCGTTAACTGGGTCACCGGTGCGCGTAAGCAATGCAAATGCGCGCCGAGGTGTCGGCTGCCTAGACACATCAGTCACGAGTTTCGCGTCAGCAGTTTTGTCGCCGGCGCTGATTGCTAAGTCAGCGTGTTGCGCTGCAAGCGTGCCTCGTTGCCCCGCTCCCGTTACCGGAGCTCCTCCCCGCAGCGCTGCCCGACCGACTCGACCATCTGACCCGTTGGTCACTGTGAGCACCCCCACTGCTCCCCCCGCAAAGCCCGTGACTATGAAGGAAGCGAACCGGGCTGATGATGACGGCTTCATGACGGTGCGAAGGAGGAAGCGCCGGCAGAGCTGTAAGAACCGCTGCGGCAAGGCTCCTACGGAGCCCAACGAAAAACTACGTGCTGCGAAACCGAATACCCCGGTGTATATTTCCCGTCTCCACTACACCACTGACGCGGAAGACATCGTGAAGTACATACGCCAAAGGCTGAAGTACGCGCCGAGAGTGCAGTTGCTGGAGTCGCATCGCAACGTCAACTTTAAGGCGTTTGTGGTGCGCATACCAACATGCTATCTGCATCAGGTGTTGGATGAAAGCTTTTGGCCACAGGATGTGGTATTCCGCCGCTTTCGCGGCCAAGTGCCACCGGAACGTGCAAAGACTTAGTGCAACTAAGTGATACTAACATAGTTTTAAGTTTTATTTACTAACACAATTGTTATATTGTTATATGTATACTTAAGTTAAGGTATTTTTCTATGGGTCTTTGTTACCTGAAAATAAATGGTTTTATTATTATTATTATTATTATAAGCATTCACCGCTCCCAACTCTATAACCCCTAGTCTCGAACAAAAAAATATCGCAATGACGGAAGTGTCATTTCATACATTTTCGTCATCGTAGTATGTGATGGAGAGGCATAATATAAGAGACATGATGAACAAAAAGCGAAGTTATGGGCGCTCCATGCGGGACTCCGCATCGCTGTCAGTGTGGTGAAGCTGGCGACTGCCTCGAACATCATGACCTATTCTGCAGTAGGAGCACAGGCCGAATGGCACGGCATGCCAGCATTAATGACATCCTCCGTCGTTGTCTTGCCACCGCCGGGGTGCCTTCTATTTTGGAACCCAATGGCTCGGCTCTCGCTGCTGGGAAGAGCCCAGACGGGAAGACCATAATATCTCGGAACTTGGGTAGGCCTTTGATGTGGGACGCAACCTGTGTCGACACCCTTGCGCCATCTCATCTTCCTAGCCGAGCTGTACTGGGGCAGCTGCTGCTGGTGCCGAAAACCTCAAACGCCGCATATATAATAGTCTTGTTATTAGCCTTCTTGGAAGCTATATATGTATTTTGTTTGGGGTGGAAACTGTAGGGCCATGGGGCCCGAGTGTCCATCTTGTTTTTCGGGGCATCTCCAAGCGTCTGGTCGACTCTTTATTTGAACCGAAGGCTGGTCTATTCTTGGGTCAAAGAATCAGTATTGGCAAAGCAAAGCTAACAGCGATGTGGACGAGTTTTGTGATAACCTTTGAGCTCCCCCTCCCTTTTTCTATAGAACAACAGAACAGAACATATTGTTTGTGTATTATAATAAATATTATTATTTTTAATTTTTAGGATTTATATATAAAAGCTAAGTTGAATGTGTTTTCAGAAAAGTACCTAGTTGATAATTATTTTGCTGAGTGTTTATTTCTTTCTATGTAGGTACATAGACACACGTGTCTGCTCTTAACTTTTTTCAGTTATTGCGGCAGACATTATTAGCAGGTGCTATTTCCCAATGGAATTATTCCATGATTTGATATTCACACATGAGAAAATACATCCTCATCCTAACTTCTTACACATAATATTAGTGGATCACTTATGTGAGTTTAATGCGGACATGGGTTACATAGGTATAATATTACTTAGTATCAGATTATATCTATATTTTTACTCAAATATTTGTCTCTTTATTGGCATGTAACAGTGAAAAAGTTTTCTGATCATTTTATTGGTTACACAACAAATATTTTCCTATTAGATAGGCTCCTAGAATTTAATTTTATGCTTAGAAAATTCGATCCCAGCATTTTAATATTGCATGTATTTCATAATTTAAGTACATACTTACTCTAGTAGGACTATTAATGATGACCTACCTACCTGCTTATATATATACTGTTTATACTTTAAACATGAAGCATGGTTACATGAAAGCTAATTATTATTTGCTAGGAGCTAGGTTTCTTAGAAACTACTGTACTGTATTTATGCGATGCGATTTGCTTTCCTCTAAGTCTTCCTTTTGACCCATGGCGGGTGGAACATGAAGCGGTAAATTAAATATTGCTGGTGTTGCATTTTCCGAATTAAGAGAGTGTTTAATTAATTATTTATTACCTTTTAATATTACCTATATAAGATAAATCTATTGAGCCGTGAGCGTCTAGAAAAGAAAAATTCAAGTAATCAATTTGAAAAGAATTCAGGCATCCCGCTTGTCCCAAGAATCCCGATTGTCCGCTTTATTTTGGACATTGATATTTTTTGATAAGAGAGTAGGTTTATTCCATCATTATTTGGAACATTTTTACGTCGATAATAACGACAGTAAACACGACAGCCCGTGTTCAGGTGAGCTCAGGATACGAGAGCGAGACTGACCCGACCACAGAAATCTTAATAATATTGCCTGTTACATAATAAACAGCCTTATTATTAAGATTTCTGTGGACCCGACACTACACTTAAGATATATTATCTCAGACTTCACAGCCTGTATGAGATTAGAATGGCCTCCCAAAAGCTTAAAAACAACAAGGCGCCAGGCGATGATGGAATCACGGCAGAACTTCTGCGAGCGGGTGGAAAACCAGCACTTTTAGTCCTCCAAAAGTTGTTTGATTCCGTTGTTTGTTTGTTTGTTGTTGTTTTGAGTGCGGGACCGCGTTGGCAGGACCCATTATGCTGCGTCCGGCAATACCTACGACGCAGCTCTATGTGTCCCGGCTACATCATACCACGAAGGTTGAGGAGATCGTGGAGTATGTCCGATCGAAGACCAGCTGGACCTTGAGGGTCGAGAAGTTGGAGTCGCGCCCCAGTACTAACTTCAAGTCATTCGTGGTGCGAGTTCCGACTCAGTACCTATATTGAGACCTTCCTTAAGAATGAGTTTTAGCCGGAGGGTGTCATATTTCGGCGATTCCGCGGAAGGCTACGCGACACCACGCAGCGCAACTTGACGCCTTCGCTTCGTGTTCAATAGTTTAATTATATTTTTTATGGTTTTTTATAAGTATGTATGATAGTCTGTAGGGTATACATATAATATGTTATGGGTCTTTGATACCCGAAATAAATTATTTATTATTATTGTTATTATTATTATACTCGAAGGAAACTCCACGCCACAAGAATGGGTATGGTGGTGCTCTTCTTTAAAAAAGGTGACAATACCTTATTAAAGAATTATAGACCCATCTCACTCCTGAGCTATATGTACAAGTTGTTCTCGTGGGTCATTACGAATTGTCTCGAATGCAGGTTTGATGACTTTCAGCCTCCCGAACAAGCCGGGTTCCGAAAAACCTTCAGCACCATAGATCACATCCATACGCTCCTTCAGACTATGTCTAGCGTATGTGGACTATGAAAAAGCCACAGAAGCTCAGAGTCACGCAGCGAGCCATGGAGAAAGCTATGCTCGGAGTTTTTTTGCGCGACAAAATCCGGAACGAGGAAATTTGCCGAAGAACTAAGGTCACCGACATAGCTCTCAAAATTTGCAAGTTGACGTGGCAATGGGCAGGTCACATCGCTCGAAGAACCGATAACCGATGGGGAAGAAAGGTTCTAGAGTGGCGATCACGAACCGGATGACACAGCGTTGGTAGACCTCCCACCAGATCATACGACATCGTCAAGGTCGCGGGTGACTGGTGGATGCAAGCGGCAGGTTGCCGCTTATTGTAGTGTTCTATGGGGGAGGTCTTTTTCAACAGTGGACGTCTTAAAGCTGATGATCATGATGAGTAACGGCAGTGGTCGTTAGTGATTGGTACAGAGTAATTGACATGATCTTTATGCCTAAATTGTTATTGGAAAAGTTTTAAAAATGAATAAACAGTTTTCAACCTTGTGATTATTCTGAACGTTCATTTTATTATTAGATTACTATAGTTAACAACAATGATGTCATAACTCGATTATCTGTTAAGGCATGCGTTCTATACTTATGAAACACTTTGTTTTGGGACAAAGAGTAATGCAGAGTTCTAAGATCAGAGGGTACATAAAAAACAAAAATACTACTCAATTATGATACAAGTCATATTTTTCTGGATCTTACTTAATTTGGTAAAAAAACCAGACAAAATGTCGGTACCTTTTTTTTATTTAGAATTGGCAATCTCAGGGTAGAATGCCTTCAGGTTAACTGGACCGTCAATCTTCGTAGGGGGGCTGATAGCAGCTGTATGAGAGTAATGAAATAATAATAGTAGATTATGATACAAGAGAGGTATAATTGTCATTACGCTTGAGAATGGATGGCAGCCTGACCCGTAGGCGAGGGGGTAATAAAATCGACAGTGTAATGATAAAATTCTCACGCGTTTTATACGATGGTTTTCAACACACTTGTGAGCAAATTTGTATTTTAGACAAATACATATTTGCAGAATGGCGCGCAGATTTCTTTAAAATTGGTACGGGACGGCTTTAGTACGTGGACGGAACGTGGTTAGAAAACACTGAGGAGGATTTTTAATGTACACGCACCGTGACAGTAACTCGGAACACGCACACTCTCATGGGCGTCCCCAGGGTAGGGAAGTGGGGGGGGGGGCAGCGGCCCCCCGTGTATTGTGTTTACGTCCCTACAAACTATCTACTTTTGTCGATAAAAATTAAGAAAATAGTTACTATTAATATAGTTATTGTATAATTACAGTATTTATCTAAAAAAATACCTATTTTTTTAATGTGTGTTTATTTATTTGAGTGCTTGACTAATACTACTTTTGCTTATAAAAAAAAATTGATTTGCCCCCCCCCCCCCCCCGGCTCAGAACTTGGATATGCCCATACACTCAATTAATTGTTCGTCGTTTATCACTACCTTTTATCTCTGGAGTAGACGGAGCGACTGTGCATACGCAGCGGAATCACGGACGGGACAGGGTACGAGCGGGGCGGGATGTGCTGAACATCGTCGCCGACGATATTTTTCCCTCCCCGCGTGTGGCACGTTATCGTCCCTTCCATGCATCCGTGACGTATGCTGTTTCGTTTACATTTTCTATGAAACAATATTTTCAAAACTTCACGTCCCGTTCCGTCCAGATAAAAACACGTTACGTATGCAGCGACCTTTATTCAAACTTCGAACCCTAAGTCTTGATAGCCCCCGTGATTGACTGACGAAGCCTCCAAATACTTAAAAAATAAAAACGAAATATTTTTGTATGTAGCATAACACAACAGCTACAACCTGGGAGTCTTTAAGGCAAGAGTGAATAGGTTACTTCTAGGCAAGCGTGCTCCATCTTAGACCGCATCATCGCTTCCCATCAGGTGAGATAGTGGTCAAACGTATGCCTATCAATAGATAAAAAAAAAAAAAAAAAAAACAACTTACTTTATTTCTTTTATACAAAAATAAATAATTTGATGAAATATGATGTTTACTTTTCATATTGTACTAATAAACAGACAAACTCAACTTATTCACGAAACATGAAAATCAAATCGGTCAATTGAAACTCTGTTGAGAGAATAAACCATTTCCGCACTAGTGCGGTAATAAATGTAAAAATCACGCGTGCATAACATACTGTCTTCTGATAACAACTTCTGATAGAATAAGGAAACTCAGTTGGAGCTTTTATACACTCAGACGTATTTTTCTATGTAAATTGGTGAGCAGTAATAATCGTCCCAGAAGTCTCCCCAATGAAATATATGTAGCACTGGTGCAGTCCGTGTTACGAAATTCCATTCCAATCGAAAATCGAAGTAGCCGTTTCGGAGATAAGCCGAAACAAACAGACAGACATAAAAAGTAAATTTTGTTTTTTTGGTGTAAGTACAGTCAACAGCAAAAGTAGATGATCAAAATCAGAAATTCAATACTAATTTACTAACACTAATTTATATAATTTATGACTAGTTTATATATTAA
The DNA here is from genome assembly GCA_947361185.1 of Charanyca ferruginea. NCBI lineage: Eukaryota > Metazoa > Arthropoda > Insecta > Lepidoptera > Noctuidae > Charanyca > Charanyca ferruginea. The sequence continues at coordinate 11,970,201 of OX376070.1, forward strand.
AAGTATGTGATTGTCACACACATACTTTTGAATCACTTCGACGCCACACAATTATGACGCGAACTCTGTTCACTAGTATTGAATTTCTGAATTTGATCATCTACTTTTGCTGTTGACTGTACTAATAAACAGACAAACTCAACTTATTCACGAAATATGAAAATCAAATCGGTCAATTGAAACACTGTTGAGAGAATAAAACCATTTCCGCACTAGTGCGGTAATAAATGTAAAAATCACGCGTGCGTAACATACTGTCTTCTGATAACAACTTCTGATAGAATAAGGAAACTCAGTTGGAGCTTTTATACACTCAGACGTATTTTTCTATGTAAATTGGTGAGCAGTAATAATCGTCCCAGAAGTCTCCCCAATGAAATATATGTAGCACTGGTGCAGTCCGTGCTACTAAATTCCATTCCAATCGAAAATCGAAGTAGCCGTTTCGGAGATTAGCCGAAACAAACAGACAGACATAAAAAGTAAATTTAGATTTTTTGGTGTAAGTACCACGGATATCCATGACTTGTGTAAGTACTGTGTAAACATTCATAGTAAAAAGCTTTATTTTGGCATTACAAACAGGCGTAACAATGGCATAACTTTAGCTTTATTTACTTGTATACATTTATAGATATCTAGATATAAAACATCATCTATTATGTGTTATTCTGTCGTGTATTCAATCTAAGAATAGGACGCCGTCAATAAATTCTCTAGAGTATTGAAAATTGATAAACTATTTTGAGGAAATTCAATGTAGCATCGAATTCATAATTTTATACGTTTTTTTTATAAATTGCTACGTCGTTATACGGTGTATTATAGTTTTGATCAAAGTTCTAAGAAAAATCAAATTAGTAAATTGTGAGATATTTATAAATGTATCATCATTTAAAACATCAAGAGAGCTCTCGAAATTATATTTGATGAAAATAAGACTAGGTACCTATTTTGCGAAAATATGACGACTTCCAACAAATATAATTTCGCCTTACCATTAAATTAAAGATTCTTGTTATTAATGAAAGCGCTCTGAAGGTTCCAACCATGTCCTTTGGGTAAACTAACGAGAAAAGGTATCTGCTCAAAGTTTTAGCTATATGTATATACTAGAAGACTATCCTTACCCAAAGAAGTTTTTTAATATAAAGTTTTAGTTCGCATCTCTAGCACAGCTCTTGATTTTGAACTTCGACAAGTTTAAAGTCTGATAGTATCGCTTAAGAAATGCCAGCAGCGTATCAATCATATCAGTTGACACCTTGCGCTTAGAAGAGAACGACGCTCATATTTCAAGTGGGCCATTTAAAAATGGATTCTAACTTGATCGGTCTATAGGCCAAAATGTAATAAAGAGCTGCATCTGTAAAAAAATAATAACTTGACCTTTTTTAATGATTTCAGGGTTACGTAAGCACGTGTTGGGGACGTGCTTACGTAATGAATAGCGTCCTTTTAACACATTTCTGGGAACATGTCACATGTTTTATAATACTTTAAGGGTTTGCCTATTCATTTCAGTAACTGTTTACCTATTAAAAATAAGTAACGCAGCTTTGTGTTTGTAGAAAAAATATTCTAAGTACGAAAGTATTGCCGAATTTCAATAATTTGAATATTCTTTTGAATAGGTTTTTTTTTCTCTCACTCCATTAATTATTCTTTTTTTTTAATACTTACTTGTTTTTGTTTGTACTGGCAGACAACAGTTGGGACTGCAGCGATGGCGGTCTCGACTGGTTAGCAATGGAGGAAGAAAATGGAACAATCCGAAGAAAAATCATAGACTACGATGAACTTGTGTGTCATCAACAACTGTATAGAGGAAAGCCACTGAACAAAGTCATGGATATTATACGGGTAAGTTGGATTTACTCTGGGTGACTTTAAAGTTACATCACAATCCTTTCAGACCAACTGACCAACTCGATTTGCAAAATCTATACCTAGTCTTGCCATAAATATTGTCACGAAGAAAAAAAAATGTTTTTATTGCTAATAATATTTAAACTTTTACAGTGTGTTAGTTTAATACATAAATATAAAACAATTTAAAGTATAAAAAGCTTATTCGAAGTGGTCTCCATTGGCTGCAATACAGTCCTTTAAACGTTGAGGCCAGTTATCAATAGAAGCACGCACTCTTTCCATGGGAAAATTCTTCACTGCCAATCGTATGTATTGTTTTTGGGACTCCAAATTGTCATGGCGTTTAGAGCAAGCCGGACTCTCTAAAACTGATCATAAATCATAATCCAGCGGATTAAGATCGGGACTAGACGACGGCCAGTGTTCAGCTCTGATGAAGTCCGAAACGTTCACTTCCAACCAAAACTGCGTGGACCGAGCTTTATGACCCGGCGCCGAGTCTTGTTGGAAGAACCATACTTGGTTATTATACATGGTGTTGTTAAGGGGCTTAACTACCTTCTCAAGAATGGTATCTTGATACACTTGTGCCGATGTGTGGATACCTTTTTCACAAGAATATGGCTCAGTCACTCCTTCATAGCTAACACCCCACCAAACCATCACTGCAGTCGATGCCCACGTTGCACTCTGTCGACTAATTGGGAAGCTTCCTCTAAGGAAGCTTCCCAATTAGTCTGAGCGCTCTTAGCTTTGAGCATAAATACGGTCATTTTGTTTGTTAAAATGTTGCTCAATTGTAAAGATTTTCTCATCCGTTAACAACATTTTTCTGTGACTTCCCTTTGCGTACTGCTTCAGTAGTTGATTCGAAATGACCACCCTATTATTTTTTAAATATTATCAGTTAAAAAATTACCAGTGCGTCTCTTATAGGCTGCAAGTCCTAAGTCATCTTATAAAATAAGCGACATGGTTCTGGGTGCTATCTTCATCTCCTGAGATAAAATCTTTTGCTTTCGGACAGGATTTCTTCGAATTCTTTCCTTTACTGCTTTGACCACCATTTTCGCACGAACACTACGTGGACGGTCAGATCTTTTTCTGTCACAAACAGAGGAGGTCGCATTGTACCTATTAATAGCCCGGTACACAAACATTTGACTAATACCAAGCGTATGGAGAGTTTTAAAAATTGCATTTGGCTCCATACCAACTTTGTGTAATCACAGCGATTCGGTTCTCTTTCTCACCCCACTCCATTTTAATATCGCAAAATATTGTACAATGTATTGGCGCCAAAATTAGAAAACTCAGTGAACAATCGTATAAAAATGACAGATTCCAAATTCAAATGTAATATTACCGTGAATATAAGGCGCGGAGCAGGGCAGTTATATGATAGTGGGCCGGTTGGTCTTTCGCATAATATCAGCGAGTTCACTATAAACAATTGCGTGATAAATGAGCCGGTAGATAACTTGAAAAGCAGTTCCGGTGATAATATATAAGAATACCGAGAAATGTTAAGGGTAAAATATACGTAAATCAGCTGTGTCGAGAGAACGGTCACCGGTATTGAATGGAGGCGATAAGACAGTGGCGAGCGGTAGGGAACGGCGAGCCGATGTGACGTCGCCGCTACCTGCGGCGTCGGCCGGCCAGTGCGCCGATAGTTACATAACTACTGATAAGAGAATCGAGCGCCACAGCGCATTAAACAAAGTTAGTGAATCTGCACCGAATGTGGAGGATAATGAAGGCTGGGTGACCTGTTCTAGACACAAGAAATCTAATTACCGTTATCATGGTAAATCCGGAATTTCGAGAGACCTGGAAGGGGGCTTCAAAGCCGCGGACAAAAAAGGGGCCGATATTTATAACAAAAATTCACATGGATACGACAGATAAAGACGTAATTACCTATGTATACAGAAAGACGAAGGAGACAATAACTTTGGAACAAATTACTATTTAACGAAAGGATCGTAAAGCTTATAAATTTGTTGTACCTGAGCACAAGTTATCTATGTTCTTAGATAGTAATTTATGGCCAGAAGGAGTCATTTTTAGGCGATTCATACATTTTCGGCAGAGGAGTACGAACGGTAATTGCGCTGTGTCGGCCGATCAAAAAACAGAATGAATATGGAAAATGATGAATCATTCAACTTTGTTAGTTCTAACTGCAAGAATGTGAAACGCTCAGTAGATGATGTACGGCAGTTATGTCGAACATCCCACATAATTGCATTGCAAGAACATTGGCTACTGCCCCACGACATTAATTTCCTGAGCTGTATAGCTGATGACTTCGCTTAGACGGGCGCATCGCCCATGGACACGTCGAAGGGAATGATCTCAGGACGACCGTGGGGTGGAGTTGCATTGTTATGGAATAAGAAAATATTCAATAATGTTACGGTAGTGCAATGTGATAATACTCGAGTGTGCGGTATTAAAGTAGTGGTAGGGCAAAGGTCATTCTTAGTGTTCAGTGTGTACATGCCGACTGATAATACAGTGAATTTAGTGGAGTTTACGGATTGTTTGGGGACGCTGAGCGCAGTAGTGGGCAATGAAGGTATTGAGTGTGTTTACATGCTCGGTGACTTCAACGCCCACCCGGGTGAGCAATTCTAATGAACTTTTAAATTTTTGTAATGATTTAGATTGGAAATGTGCCGATATCATTAAATTAGGTTTATTGTCTGACACATATATAGTTTTATAAGTGACGCAAATGGGGCGCTAAGATGGTTAGACCACTGTGTTGTAACTGAGTCGGCGTTCCAAACTATAGTCGAAACACACATTAAGTATGATCCGGTGTGGTCTGACCACTTGCCACTCATTATTACATGTAATATAAATAATGTAGAACCAAAAATATTGCGAGAGAATTTTGAGAGGACGATGCGGACATCGATAGGGAGCGGAGAGCGTTGTCAGTGAGGGCGAATATGATCGCACGCAGGTTTGTTCGTTGCTCGAGGGCCGTCAAAATAACTCTATTCAGAGCGTTTTGTACGCCCCTGTACACAGCCAGCCTGTGGGTGTCATACACCCAGAAGCAGTACAACGCTCTACGTGTTCAGTATAATAATGAGTTCAGGGTGTTGTTTGGGCTGCCCCGGCACTGCAGTGCGTCAGGGATGTTCGCCGACGCCCGTGTCGACTGTTTCTACACGACGATGCGAAAGCGGTGCACATCTCTGGGGCGCAGGCTCCGGGCCACCTCTAACACCATCCTGAGCGTATTTGCGAATAGGTTTGATTGTCAGTACATCAACCATTGTTACATGGTTAATGTAATGACAAACAAACAAATGACTCAGAGGCAGGCGTATTTTTAGTCAGGTTAATTTAATTTAATTTTATTATTATTTTAGTTTTATGATTTTAATTTGATTTTATGATTTTAATTTAATTTTATGATTTTAATTTAATATTTATGATTAGAATTTGATTTTAATGATTTAATTTGAATGATAATAATAATTTTAAATTTTATTTATGTTATTTTATTTATTATTTTTATTCAATTAAATTTTATTTGAAATTGTAATTTATGACCTGGAAGTGGTTGAAATAAATGATTTTGTATTTGAATTGAATTTGAATTTTGAATATCTTTCTTATTTTTAATTGTAACAGTATTTATGGCCAGACTAAGTACAAATAATTTCTCAGAAAATCAATTTGCCCCATTTCACTCGAGACTTAAATGTAGCCTATTATTTTGGCACTGTTAGATCTTCAATTCTCGGCGCTGCGCCGAAGATTAAAAATTCAATAGTACTCACGCTTTAATTGGCGCATGGCCTAGTGTTTGTGAAAAGGGGCAAATAGTGCCATTACCGTTGAAAACCTTAACAAAACCTGTTTCACACTGTTTGGATTAACGTTTCTCAAGATTTAAAGTAAGCAAACGCGACTTTAATTGAATTAGCATATTAGTGCAATGACCGCATTTAAGCCCTAATTAAGCACCTTGAATTAACAATGTAATTATCACTATGCATAACAGACGGATTAGTGGTTTCAGTGTGTATTTAGCTCAAAACATTAGGTAATGTTTCGTGCCCTCTTCAGATTATATTAATAGGGAATTTTACCAAAAAAAATTAATTACTCCGTCAGTTAGAATATCGAAAAATGTTGGATACGTATTTTTTTGTTTTATCAAATCAATAAAAACTGACGAAGATAAAACGCATCAATGATCATGAGTGGGGGTTTGTGACGTCACTTCGCCAGTAAAACTGTACTGACATAGTGATGTCACACGAGTTTTTGACACACTTCATCGTTTAAATTTTTTGTTTACGTGAAAAAAGAAAAAAACACATGGTTAATATTTTTTGGAAATGTATCTGACGGATTAATTCGATTTTTTTGATAAAATACCCTATTCTGGAACCTACCTATAACTTACTTAACCATAAGAACAAATTAATGAAATGTTATTCTTCGCCGGAGATCAAACACCGCCAGATGTTAGAATCAATGTTTGAGTTAGTAATTATGATTACTTTGACGATGTTAACAAATATAGGTCAATATTTAGTGTTTGATTAAAAGTTCGGCTTTTGTTGTCTAAACGTTACCTCCGTCAAATAATTGAAATAATAAATCATTTCTGTGTTAGAAACAAGAGTGCTTCTTGAGTTGTTGACCTAGACTAGAGGAGCAAGGCTGACGTCGGCAATTTTGTGGAATTTCATAGAATTTGAGGGAGTAGACTCCCAGACCACCAGACGGCATTGTCTCTTTATTGTTACTAAGGGATGCTTGCATGCGAGTTAAGCATAAAAAGTGCTTTATAATGGTCTAATTGAAATAAATGATTTGACTTTGACTTTCATTTTGATTTTGATCATATTTTTCGTATCAGTACCTACTCACAAAAACCATAAAACTGTTATGACAAAACAACAGTGGCTGCTATATGGGATTTTATTAAAACAATGCAAGTGACGTTTAGAATTGGTACAGTGTGGTGGTGGCGATCGCAAAAAAATCCATGCTTGAACCGCCGCCGCGCCGGACAGGAATTTCAATATTACGGCTTAGTCTTTTCAGCATACGCTTGTAAGTCTCATAAAATCCAGTAGGAAAAGCTTTAAAAAAAAAAAAAGAATAGGAGAGATTATATAAAACCTACTTAAGTTAGAACTAATAATACGGTCAACGTCTCAGTTCAGAGACCACAAAACCTAAAATTTTCATATTTTCATAATAAATATAGTTTCCGAACGAAGGAATCAGGCAATACGATCGAAATGCAAATACATCGACGAATATGACTTACATCTGCCTACTCGGTGGATGATGGTTTACAAAATTGTTAAGTACCTAATAATAGTACTAGTAATACATATTGATTGGGACATTTTATTCACAGTAACATTTTAGTAGTAGTAGTAGAGAAGTATGACGGGCTGTGTCCGCAACTCTACGTCTCAGCGCGTATTATATTATTATGAATGAAACCGGTACCAATAATTGAACCGGGTTGTAGGGTTCCGTACAAAAAAAAACGGAACCCTTATAGGATCACTTGTGCGTCTGTCTGTCTGTCCGTCCGTCTGTAACAGCCAATTAGCTCCGAATCTACTGGACCGAATCAGGTGAAATTTGGTAAGATAGTGTAATCCTATGACCCAAACACAGATGTGCAAAGTAAATAAATGTATTTTTTTTTAAATAAGAGTCATTTTCGGGGGCACATTTTTGTGATCTTGACACGCTTATATCGTCTGTCGTTTGAGACTGGGAAAGTGCCGATGGCTTGGAAGCAAGCTAACGTGCAGCCCGTGCCCGAAAAGGGTAGTCGGGGTGACCCGTCGAATTATAGACTCATATCGGTAACGTCCATACTTTGTAAAAGTATGGAACGGGTGCTGAATCGTAAGCTCCTGGCATACCTAGAAGCGAATGATATCCTCAGTGACCGACAATACGGCTTCCGCCGAAATCGATCAACTGGGGATCTACTAGCGTATGCCATTCACATCTGGAGTGAGGCCATTGAGAAACACGGGGAGGCACAAGCGGTCTCCCTTGACATCTCGAAGGCCTTCGACAGGGTCTGGCACGATAGCCTTATTAATAAGCTTCCTTCCTTCGGTCTACCCGCCGGATTGTGTGATTGGATTGCAGATTTCCTGAGGGATCGGTCTATTCGAGTGGTCATAGATGGCTGCTCGTCCGGACTGCAGGATATTAATGCCGGGGTTCCTCAGGGGTCGGTGCTCTCAGCAACATTGTTCCTGTTGCATATTAATGATCTGCTAAAACCCGGTACCTTTGGGTATGCAGACGACAGCACTGTTGCTGAGAGATACGTGTCCGATGCACGAGCTGGTGGGTCGCAGATCCGGTCTCTCCGGGAGGCAATGGTTGAGCGCTTGAACTTGTCCTTACAGGCTGTCTCTGAATGGGGCGATGCCAATCTGGTCAAGTTCAATGCAGCTAAGACCCAAGCGTGTCTCTTTTCTCTTTCAGCTCCATTTTTCCGAGGTGTAACCGTGCCGATAACCGACCGACTTGAGTTTCTTGGTGTTACGTTAACATCTACCCTCAATTTTGGCCCTTTCATAGAGGCAAAGGCTCAAGTGGCTGCCAAAAAGTTGGGGATCCTAGCAAAGGTGAGACAATACTTCACGCCGGAACAGCTGCTTAAACTTTATCAAGCGCAAGTTCGATGGTGTATGGAGTACTGCTCTCACCTTTGGGACGGATCTGCCAGATACCAGCTTTATGCCCTTGAGTCAATTGAGAAACGAGCCAAGAGGATCATTGGCAATGATAGGCTCGTCGAGTCTAAGCTACAAAGTCTTGAGCATCGACGCCGAGTTGCTGGCCTGTCGGTTTTCTTTCGGTTGCATTTTGGGGAATGTGCGACGGAATTGCATAATTTAATTCCGCCGAGCCCGTTCCATCATCGGACCACAACACGTACGGCGATGCGCCACCGGTACATGGTAGGCAGCCCACCCACACGCACAAATTAGGAACACATTCATTGTGCGTACTGCTAAGGAGTGGAATTCCCTGCCTGAGTCTGTGTTTCCTGATAGCTACAACCCGGGAGTCATTAAGTCAAGACTGAATAAGTTATTTCTAGGCAAGCGTGCTCCATCTTAGACCGCATCATCGCTTCCCATCAGTTGAGATAGTGGTCAAACGTATGCCTATCAAATGATAAAAAAAAGCTTTCTTCTTCCGTTTCGTCCTGTCCAACGTCAACCACAATGCTTGCTGCAATGCTTTCGCCGACTACCTCGTCTATTGTTTATCTGGAAAATACAAAATCTCGCCACAGTATCTGCTCGTCCAATCCTGACTCATATGACTAATGAGATATTTAAAAGGACCTCACACCTTTCAAAACCCGTCTCAAATAACAAGCAGTTTAAAATAACACTCAATTAGAAACTAAAAACTAGACTCTTCTACGAACTTGAACTATCTATATCTTGATATATAATCACTATTGTGGGTAGTCAACAGAATTTGTTGATTTGTGTTTCTTATTGTTAATTTATGTGATTTTACTATCAATTATTGTCTATTAATTCGAAACATGATTTATTGTGTACTCAGTGTATGCACACTGATTTGTGGTTACTTTATTTCGATAATTGTTATCGATGGTTTTATTCAAAACAATTGTTGACACGTTACTTTGAATGTAAAACGAATTACTTTATGAAATCACTATTGTTTATTCATGACAATTATTATTGTGTTATTTGATTACAGATCTTATTAGATTCAGCACATTTTAGTGTTTTGTATCAAGTAAACGCGTGACGCACTTCCGTGCGCATGGGCAGACTTGTATGGAGAGGTTGCAAGGTGGGGGGCATCGCCTTATAAAAGAGCGTGCACTCCGTAAGTATGGCAGTCGATCCTCGGATTCGACTCAGTAAAGAGTTCCTGCTCCCGACAATACTGTCGGTTTACCTGGTACAGCGCTGCTGTATATTCACATAGCTGTATAGGCTTGCTGCTAGCGAGCGATACACTTTGTATTTGGGTGGCTTATGCTACTGTACGAACTATGAACCTTAAGGGTTTGTTCGTTTATCATTGGGTGGCTTAGGCTGCTGTACGAACTATGAACCTTAAGGGTTTGTTCGTTTATCATTGGGTGGCTTAGGCTGCTGTACGAACTATAAACCCTAAGGGTTTGTTCGTTTATCATTGGGTGGCTTCGCCACTGTACGAACTGTGGGACCTTAATGGTCTGTTCGATTAACTGTATTGTTGCTGTACCTTGAACTTACTTTATTCTTGTTACTGATTACCATTTGTATTGTGTTTTCTTTACTAATAGTGTGTACTTGACTCCACTATCATTGCTTCTAGGCAAGACCCGACTATACCACTACGGCTACGGCAGTCTGGTATAGTCTCCGTCCCACTGAACCGAGAACCTGTTAACACTATTTAAAGCGATGCCAGCTCATCATCTATTACGTCTACAATCTCAATTGGTACTTGGCCTTCAGGCATCTTCCGAACACGGACATCCTACGGGACACGTGTCCCTGTGTCAACAATATTCATTCGCACAGTATCACATAGCTCGGTCACTCCTGAACCGAATAACTTAGTTAAGATCAAAACCAAAATGAAATCCAGAAATCTATTGGAATCTGAAGTCTTTATAAAAAAAAAAACAAGATTCAATTACAAACACAACTACAATATCATTCAACATTTCAACATTGAATTAACATTTACAAACTACAAGTTAGTTTCAGAGATCAGATCATTACCGACTATACTATTTACAGCAGTATCTAAATCTCAACAAAGCGTACAAATAAAGAGCCGCATGTGATTGACAAACAGTAACCTCCAGTTACACAACCATTCATTTGCATCTCTACAGGATCGCCAAGTCACTCCATGACTTCATGGTTTCCCACAATCACCATACATCCTCAATCTGTACTCCATGTATGGTCAACAAACCCATCAAATTCATCATCAACATTGTCTGTAATACTCTGATCACCTGGCACCATCTTTAGTCTATCGTGAGCGTTCTTGTACGTACGGTTACAGTTCTAACAGCCTTTTTGACAATTCAAAAGTGCCTGCAAATGGTCCAATTGAAATAAATGCTTTGACTTTGAATATGACCTTGACCTCAGCTCTGACCTTGAGCACACTCATCATCCCTTCCATTTTGCCCTTCACACGAGATAAACCAGATGAACCAGAAGTCGTGAAATTGATTCGGAACATAACGGCAATGGGAAACGATCCCGAACTGTATTATTCAACTCCCCATAGCCTATGCACTTACTATGTAATTGTCTTATGAAATGACAATTCAATTTAAAATCATTTTTATGTAACAGGTAACCATTACTCGAATTGCAAACATTTACAGTGTTGTCCGCTGACTTAATAAACTCAGTTGCGGTCATACTAACTCGAAAACCGTTAGGTACCCACTATCTATTGATCTAATAAAATATCACTAAGTACGTTACGTAGGTATTCAGCAAACAAAACATGAAATAATATTTCGTCGCATAATCACTAATTGCTACCTGACAAAGCAATTGCAAAGTACTAATTATATTATTATTGCATACCCACAAAAATACCACATCATTTACTCTAAATTTTTAAGAAAAGTATTTCTTACTCCATCATTAAAGAACATTCAACACCAGAATCAAAATCAAATTTGAAACACTCACTTTCATATTCGTTGCCGCTTGCTCTCTTATCTTGTTAATGCCTAGTTACGAACCATATTAAAACTTAAATGGACTTGCCCTTACTACACGAAATAGACACGTTAATTGTAAAACTAAGTTTTAAAATAAGTCAACCAATCATCACATTGTATTTCAAACTGCATTTGAAATAAAAATCGTAAAAGACTACTAGCAATTAATACGTTCCAAAGAATTTGTTTAGTACAGTCTACATTAGCTTACGTTTCAAAGGTACGTTTACCTATGAAATTGCGACTGACAGATTGCTTAACAAGAGAGCATTCGGCACCAGAAACAAAACAAAAATAATACGACTCACCAGATTCGTCAGATAATAGATCAGTAGCTGGTTTGATGGTACAGATACCCACTAGCTTTTCAACTTGACTGTTAACCGAGTCAGCGTCCTTCTTTGCACAGTGTGTTGCGATGTGCCCCGGCTCGCCACAGAAGGTCATCACAGGTCATCGGCGTCGATACTTTCTTAAAAACGCTGTCTTTGGCCCGTTGCGATCCATTATTTCCTGAAAACTGAGATTGAGAGTTAGCAGAAGTATCGCAGTAGCTTTTATTCGAGCATTCATTAGCCACAATATATAGCCCAGATTGCCACAGTTGTAGCAACGCCTTGACTGTTCTAACGTTTCTTGGGATACCAAAAAACGAATTGAATGAATTTTTCCTGGTATAGCCTGACATGCGCCTGCATATCTGCAGGCGCATGTCAGGTTATACCAGGAAAAATATTCTAAGCTAACCAAGAAGCAGCTGACCCCTTACGGACTTTACTCATTGTAATAATTAACCAACTGCTACTTTTTTTTTTAATGCACACATTGAGGGAATTGCACCAAACTCTAGTATCACTATCTCGAAACTCGGGATTAAATTCAGGTAAAGATAGCTTATTTATTCTGAACTAGTTTCTTTAATCGCGTGAATTGATTTCATTACATATTTGGCTTTCGAATAAAAGTTTCCAACGGTTATTTTCACTTGATAATAAATCAATACTCTGACCTTTAGTTTGTTCCTGGTGGAGGCTCGACTATGCAAAGGTAGACTCGTTTCTCCCCCGGTACAGCAGGGCTGGACCCGCTTGCTGTGCAGCGCCTGGCGATGTGGCCTGGCGTTCCACACTCGAAGCACACCAATGAGCTGCTGCTGGCTTGTTATCGCTGCCCCGAGCCCGTAGCAGCTGGCTCAGGCAACGGTTTTTTAACGTCGTTCTTCTTCGTATTTCATCAGCTTCTTTGTGTCATCTTGTTTGTGTCCTAGCTTGCCGTATGCGTGTCATTTGATTGGTGTAGCGATGAGCTTTTACTGCAACTTATGAGGCGTTATCAGTGGTCACCTCCGTGGTAAATGCGAAACATTGTAAGCGAGTATTAATCTGTGCCAAGTGAGCAATAAAAGTTGACACCAAAACAAAAAGTTCAAAGTTCAACAAAAAGTCATAAGACGACCAGCATAAGTAGCACAGGCGCCATAAGTCACATTCTCCTTTGTATTGTTATTGTTCAGATTAATGAGGGTAGATGCAGAATTTTCGAAACACATAAATCTGGTCATGAACAATTCTTCAAACTGGTTCCATGTCATACCTGGATAAGTTATCTGCGGCAGCTATGTAGATATGGAGCCCTTCAACGCCTTGCTTATTGTCAAAATAAGCCGGCTTCCGTTAACTGTACTCCCGTCGCGCATCGGAATCGGGTATGTCGGGGTCGGATTCCGGCGACATCAACTTGCAATAGCTTTTTTTGAGTTTGTATTAACGCGTACAGTTGTTTAGTTTGTATTTCAAAAAGTAACCGACACTGATTGTTATTGTCATTATCCTCACGTGTGAATTCATTAGCACGATTTCATCCCAGTTCTGATGTCGGATCAGTCAGGATTTAGTCCGTGACATTCAGTCATCATGTGGGCAGTATATGGGTTTCGTGCAATGAAGACACACTGGGTATAGGGTACAATACACGGCATTTATTAAAACCACAATTTAGTGCTGGATATAGGGTACAATACACGACATTTATTAAAACCACAGTTTAACATATTCTCATTCTCAATTTAAATAAACTCACATTCAAAATTCCCATAGTTCACTTCACTTCAACAACGAATCAAAAGTACAGTTTCGGGACGAATTGGCGCTCCGTTGCGATCAGACACTGGATTCTAAATGTCTTCCTCGCTGTCGGCTGAAAACATCACGACTCTGTAGAAGCGCGCCAAAATGGTGGTGGTTGATCACGTGTTGTCGATACTGGCACGCTTGCGATTCGTCGTTTTACGTTCATACTATTGACCGGATACGACATATATAATAATATATAGAATAGATAATATTTATTTTGTAATAAAATTCATTTCTTTGCTTACGAACAAATGCGATCCATTCTTGAAGCCAGATCTCATTGGATAACCTTAACGAAGAAAGGATAATAAATATCTGTTGTTACACTGTTTAATTTCTAATTAAAGGCAATACGTTCCAATTAAACGTTTTTGAATCTTCAAAATTGAGCGCTCATAACATATCTGTTTAATATAATTTCATTGATATCCTCAAAATCAATTTAGCAGTGTTCATTGGATGCGAGTTTGAATAGACATACCAAAATCTAGAAATAAGGTTTTATTAGTTTTTCTCAATCCCGTAAATTACTTTTTTTTGCAAATATACAACAAACAGACACGCCGAACTTACATAACTTACCTACTAATAATACATCTAGGTACCTTAACCTATATAAACGTAAATAGTTATTAAAGAGGATATTCTGTATTATGTGTTACGTTATTTTCTTCTAACTCACGTCTGTAGTATCATAGTGCAACGCCCTTGTGACTTTCTTAAGTATCTTTCGATAATACTTAGTCAAACAAGACAGTTTTAGTAATTACCTAATTAGTACAATAAGGTCGCATGCTTTGTTCTTGTGTGATGTTGGCCTTATCTCCTAAATTCTACCAATAAAGTGTTTTTAAATTCAGCGGTTTACACAAAGAAATTGCAGACTATTTTTGTCAGCTTTATATTTCAATCAATCAATTTAACAACGGTTGTATCGGCCTATACTTGTTGTTTGAAAACTGTATTTTACTACGTAGAATGTCCACACTTACTGTTAGTTTTCTAAGAATATTGAGAGAAACTGTTACGGAAATCGTACCTTTGTAAACAATACAAAATAAATACAAGCACCTTTGTAAACAATACAAGATGAATACAAGCAAGTTTGTAAAGAAAATGCTAGTTCGGAAAAATCTTATTTCCTAGAATTTAATATTTTGTCAAACAACGTTATTTTGTAACAAACGTAGCCCGTAGGTACAGTAAGCAAAGGAGACTGATAAGTATGCTGACGAGACGACTTTAATCGTAATTTAATTATATATTTAACCGGAGCTGCGCGTGTGCTGACTGTTGATAAACCAACTCGGTTCCGTCGATTCACTTGTGCAACCGTCTATTGTTCTTAAAATCTATTACTAACAATAATTGAACGGCAAAGATGGAAACGCACGAGTCTAAATACTGTTGACATAGGAACTTATACAGTAATAATACCATTTGCAAGCATTGTATGTGTACAAGGCTCGCAAATGTTATTATACTAAACTTCGTTGGTACTGAAATGAATCAATCAAATAATTGGAAGGCGAAAGATAGTGAAACATGTTTATACAAAATTGGATAAGACATTACAAGATTAAGATATTCAGATTCTAGATACACCAACCTATAGGTAACTACCTAGGAAATAGAAAACATGTCTACTTGACTACCTACTTGTTTATCAAACATGTTTTTATGTTTTAAAAATGTAGATCTGTTCCTAGATTCGTGAGATTTATCTGAAGTTTCATAAATGTGTGAACATTTCGAGATCCTTAATCCGATAAATACGAAGTTATCTTGTTTTTTTTTTGTCTTATGATTTCGGAAAGAAAGATAATCTCGGCAGATTTCAACGTATTGCAGTTGTTATTTTAAAGTATCGAAAAGTAAAAAAGTAAGTACTTAGTAATATTATGATCCAGGTATTGTCGCGTCTCGTCGGGGGACCGCTTAAGAAGTATTTTCAGTATTGTTGTAAGCTAAACATAAGCCTCAAATCATATTTTGTAATAGACTTATGTCACAAGCTATATAGCTATGCTAGTGCTAACTAATAGCCCAGAAATCGCTTAACTACGGAAATTAATCCATCAATACAATTTCCAGCTAAGTCCTAAACCGTTTGAATAATAGAAATGTTAATTAGTGTTGCAATGTGCAACTAGTGACGCTGTGTTACCAAATCAATGGGTACTATTTTAATTTAAAAAAATAAAACAGTAGCAATAGATGTTGTATTTTTGTTATCGTATTTTCTTCAATTTTCAATTAAAAGTAAAAAACCTAGTATTTGGGACTTGGGTACAAATATCACAAGTTTTTCTTATACTTTTTAACGTGAATAGTTTGTTATATACAATCCACCAGTTGATGATGGTTAAAGATAAAATTTTAAAATTTGGGAAAATATTATTAATTTTATTGTAAAATAAGCGTGGGGTGCTTGACATATCAAATATTCCAGATAGGTATTTGGTAGCTTCTTATAAAGTTCGAATTATTGCAAAAATAAAGAAGCTCACCGTGCTCTTTTACAAAAATAATAATATTTTACTCAATTTTTATTTTATAGTTATTAAATTTCCTAAACCATCATCAAATGGTGGATTCTATTTAGCAAGCTAATCTTATTTATAAATTGTTTGCTACCTTTTAGTTCGGATTGCAATTAAAGCGTGTTTTTCTACTTTTTTTTTCCTATCATTTATTATTTTGAATTTGCTGTGATAATATGGTGAAAATATTAACTGGCAATTTATTTCGTTTCTAGAGATACAGACCTGTGATAGAGAGATAGACATACGGCGTAGACAGTAATGACCATATTGCTGCCTACACCCTTTGTCTGTCTCTCCGGTCTGTCGGTACCTTGAACCTTGTTTCTAGAAAATTTTATTACGGATTATTTTACACAGACTTGACAAAGCAAAGTATGACAAAGATTATCTTTACCTCCCTGAAATGAGATAAAAAATTACAGGAAGGTAGTATCAACGAACATTCTATGCAAAGTTTTCTTGTGATTATTCTTGTAAAAGAGAATATTTTTAATGCTCCATTTAATTTTATTTGAGTTGTTAATTAAACTTCGTTACCTACTTTGATTCTTAGAAAAATCTCGAGCTTTTTTCTAATTCTAGTTAATTATAGTCGTTTCTTATTATTTTATTTTTTGACGGTAATGCGATGGCATTCTTTGAGTTTAAAATTTTATTATGGTTTGCCTTTGGCAGTGCAGTTTTTAAGAAGTGGTAATGAGGAATACGTATGGAATAACGCGTTTCCACCAAACAGTTATTGGGTGCCTTGCCAACGAACAAATAATTTTTTACTTTTCCGTTTTTGTAGATTAGGCATCTCTTTGTTTTAGAACCGATTAAAATTATCTGTTAATCTCGAACGGATTGTAAGACGTCGTAAAATGTGCAAACGGTATGATAATTTGCTTATCAGCCAGTTACAAAACATACTATTGGTTTGGTTGTGGTACCAAGTTTAGTAGCACACAAAATCTTATACAGCGAATTTCTTTTTGTTGTCTTTATGCTTCGCTTTCATCATTATCATGTTTCAGTCAGAAAATATACCTCATTTGTAGTACGCATACTTATCTAGCTCTGTTCCTATCATAACAGTCAATTATTCAGTCCAATAAACAAGAGAACAATCACAAAAAAACTTCTGTTCCTTCTGAACTCGCAAATGAGCGTTACGTAAACACTACTGAAAAAAATAAAATTGTTTTTATGTGGACTTCGCATTGTGTTTGCCTTAAACTTTTCTTAATAAATTCGTCATAGTCAGTGTGAGACGTGATTACCTACGTTATCGTCCTGTGGGCTAGTTCACGTAACGTTATCGTGCTGTGGGCTAATTCACGTAACTAAAGAAGTGCTGTTGCAGTGCAGTTGCAGTTAAGTTTCGATTAAAACAACGCTTTTCGTATTCTGTACCGCTGTCAGACATGCTCGCGTCAAGTTCGCGTCACGCGAGCGCAATAACAGCATTCTACTGTTGCTCGTCTTTGGTGCGTACTTCGGATCGCATTCGCAACATGATCGGTATTCTACTATTCGTTTGACGTCTCAAAATGTGCACTAAAATCTGTACTCGGGTATTATTTTAATATTATAATAACGTCATATTCATTGAAATGTAATCGAATCTATTCAATTATTCAGTGAGTAATATATTTCTCCCATGTGAGTTTGGTAGAGTTTGGTTGTCGTACAGTTGACGTGCAGTTCACGCGCAGCTTACGCGCAGTTCAAAGATTACAGGAATGGGTACCGTTTATCACTCAAACTTGAACTTAACTGCAACTGCACTACAACTTCATCGGCACGTCATAAAATTACGTGAATTAGCCCTCTAGTTTTATGGTTGTTTATGATTAAGGCTTGGTTTAGTGGCTTTGCTGACGTGTTTTTTGCTTAGGTACTTACAACTACGATTTCAGTTTTAATGACACAAATGACGCAAATCAGCAACGCGATGTTATTTTGCAGACTCGCTATAGCATTTGTCATATACGTCATGCATCAAGAGGTATTCTTCCTTCGTAAAATATTGTTTCGACACGAACTATGAAGGTTTAAAACTACGTTACATATTTTATTTGTACTTATAGCATAAAGCATTATACCTATACTCGGATACCTATATTTGTGTATACTCTGACTGTACAGGCTACCTTTATTACAGATTCAGAAACATGAACGCATCAGTGATATCGTTACCCGCTAGGGGGAGGAATCTGTTTCTCCTTAACGCAGATTACTTTATGATCTAGCTAGGAGAACAGGGCTTCACCCATCCATTTGTGTGTACAACATGTTCTTGGTTTTGTTTTTATTATGTCGATACTTTCTAAATACTTTGTGTAGGTACTACAAATAAACTTGTATTATCAATAAATTAATAAATTATTACTTGCTGACCCAGTAGCCGTTGTATAGCCGTATAAAAAAAAAATCGCCTATAACCTATTCTCAGCTACCAAATATACACAAAAATTTCATAAAAATGGGTCAAGCCGTTTCAGAGGATTTTTATAACAAACACTATGACACGAGATTTTCATATTTAAGATGATATTATTATGATTTAAAAAGATTATTTTATATTAAGTACAGCAGAAATCAGCTTAAACGAAGAATATCAATGGGTGATCCCATTGATATTCAACTCTATTAAAATCATTGAATTCAACAGACTATGCGGCAAACCTGCCCCGACCCTTGCGCTTGCACAATGACGCACGTGGTTTCCGACGCCGCGGGCGCCGTGATCCCGCTCATCACAGTGGACTGTTCCAACCGGCAGCTAGAGAACCCACCACCAGCGCTACCACCTGGCACCACCACACTCCGGCTTGAGGGCAACAAGGTAAAATGGTACGAAGATTTTTTGATGTTTCATGTTATATCATGCAAATCGGGCATTCGGACTGCAGTACGGTAGGCTGTGATTGATTGATGTTGTATCTATAGCGTTTCGTATACAGGCATACGATACGACAGTGATGTTGCCTAGCCACGCGATCTAAATCTCCATGGTACAACGGAATTGCTTGCGATTGGTTCAGCCGGCGTTGTCTTTTTAGTCAACATATAGCTCTGGTAAAGATTACTCAGCTAAGTGTCGGGTTTGATGGGACTGATATGCGCTATGCGTAAAAGCCCCTATAAACAAATTAAGAAAAAAATATCGGGTTGTAGCGATCAGATAACAAGCCCGCCACAATATTTTCAAACCACTGCAATCCCTGAATACTCGAATTAACTGTGAACACCACCAGAAAAGCGCAGAGGCAACAAACGATGCCACTGTCTTGGAGTAAGAAAAAATCAGATTTTCCATTTCTCTCCATATCAAGCAGAACAGAGACAGAACAGAACTAGGCCAATAGGCACAAAGGGACGTTTACGACTGGGGAAGATCAGATAGCAGTCGCGTCACAGATATTGCGAAAGTGCTACAATAGCATTTTGGTTATTATAATAACGAAGTCAATGTATAATTTTTCTATCTGCTACAAAGGTCTCTCTCTGCCTAGCCTTTTTCCAACCTAGTTGGGGTCGGCTGCCAGTCTAACTGGATGCAGCTGAATACCAGTGTTTTAAACGGAGCAACTGCCTATCTGACCTCCACAACTCGGTTACTGGGTAACACGAAACCCTTTGGTAGGACTGCTTGTCAGACTTTCTGGCTTCTGACTACCCATAACTCCTGTTAATGATCTATGAATGCTGGGACCAACGGCTTTACGCGCTTTCCGAGGTACGGAGGTTAAAGGTACGAGAATACTGTGTCGGGCCGCAACGGGTCGAGGCGCAGCGCAAATTTTGGTCCGTGCGATGCGACCCGCCCCACTGCGCACCGTCAGCAGTTTGTACCAAGCGTATGAGACTGCACGCGCGCACATTGAACGATAAGTTCTTGATAACTTTAGTTCAAGGGTATAGAGTATGGAGCTATGTGATTTGCAAAGTTTGGCCCGTCCCAACCCGTTGCGGCCCGACCCAGTTTGCTCGTACCATTAACAATTTGAGATTAACATTGGTGGTACCTACCGTATAAAACTACTATTAATCTCTCAACTGAACATTTGCAGGTTTGTGAATGTATGTACAAGTAATTTAAAACAAGAAGATTAATCATCATGATTAATAATACGATAGAAAGGTCTGTCAAGTGAGGTCAGTTAGATAGCTTACTTACTAATTATTCTAGGAAATTGAATAAATAATCAATATTTATATACCTAACTTGGATTTTCCGTTTGAAGCGAAAACAACAATAAGAGGTATCCAGTGCTTTCATTTGATTGCCAAGTTACTTATTGAACAATGGTACAGGACAATGACAATAATGAATCGTTAAAACTGATCACACATACTTACATATTGAAATAATTTGGTTGGATGGAGAGTCATGGGTGGAACTTGAATGAGACTTGGCACAGAAGCGTGGATACGTAACACGTAACTGCAACAGATAAAAGAGACCTAATGGCCAGCAGTGGGTGAAGTCGAGTTTTGTACGATGATGTTATGAGGAGAGAACTGGTGAATAATGGTGATCATTCTTTAATGGTAATATTGTCTCAATTAAAGTCAATCGGTTTCAGCTTAGGGTGTAATAAGACGTGTTTATCCCACGCACTACTTGAGGCATTAATAACGTTAATAGTGTACTGCTTTCTTCATGAATATTATCGCTTTGGTGTGGCATGTTTATATAAGCTAAATATCCCGGGCTAATTAGTTTCGGGTTTCTTATTAATCTGTTACATAACACCTAACAAACATGTCGGCTTTTTCATAAACTTTGAGGATTTGTAAGTTTTTCAACTTGAGTTATTGCTGTTGGAAACCTTATAAAGTAAAATGAATAGTCGTAAACAACTGTGCTGTTGATTGAAATTTAAATTGAAGTGTTAAACAAATACTAGTCGAGTTTGACTTTATTTCAATGTCATTTGGTATTGTTATAACTTTCAACAAATTAAATACCTACTGTTAGTTGAGATGCCAGCATATCGAAAGTTACCAACGCAGGACACCAGATGGACCCATCCTCTGGTTTGTGGTCGCCGTTACATCATCTAAAGGCACGGCCACACCGGATCGGACCACTTGCGGGCCAGGGGCCTAGTGTGAGTTTTTATTCGAACTCGATCGCGTTAACGTAAACTCCAATTTGTATTGAAACTGGAACAGCGCAGTCTAGTGGCAACAATTGGAAACACAATTATTCTATACAAATTGACATAAGCGATCGTCTACGTTAACGCGATCGAGTTCGAATAATAACTCACACTAGGCCCGGTCGTTGTCGCAGTCAGACACTGTAGCAGTATTTGTACGGACAAGTCCACACCATCGCGGGCAAATTACTGCTACAGTGGCTACGCCTTAACTGTGTCAAGGCTTTATTAATTTAAACGTCTGTGTTCTAATCGAAACACAATTAGCCATCTTGTTTTGGATCGGGGTACCTGTTACGTTCGTATTTTGCAAATAAAATGATTACCCGATTCCTCAAAAGTTTGAAGGACCTACAAATAGTTAACCGGGTCCGTGTGTTATAAGATTTGTGTCCGTAAACAAACATATGAGGTAAGGGAGAAATCTTATTTATCTAATCATTTATGCACACATATATAAACAAATAAGAAAAAGAAACAGAGATATACGTACAAAGGTAATCATAAAATTTCTTCTATAGACGGAAAAATAACTTTATTATTTTTTTAAAGAAATCTCTATACGCAATTGACTTGAGAACAACACTAGAATGTACCTATAAATAAGTATATGTTGTTACATACATCTTAGATATCACAAATAAAAAATAATGAACAAACTTTCTAAAACTAAACACATTGCTCTAATAGGTGACATCAATATTGATATAAAAACCAACAATAACGATAAACATTCCAATGAATATCTTACTTTCACTGCCTCTCACGGATTATTACCTGCTCATATATATCCTACCAGATTAAACAACCGTCTAGACCATGTTCTTCTAAAAAAAAAAACAGTCAGGGACCACCATTGTTATAAAATTGCAATTATAACTGACCACCTACCAGTATTATTACATATTAATTTAAATGAACCCAAACCCAGCATTAGTATCCATAACACGAAAATTATTGACATAACTAGCATCCAAAAAGACATCATCATCATCATCATCATTTCAGCCGCAGTAACTATTTACTGCGAAAACTAAAAAATAATTACGAAAAGGCTGCATTCGCGAAAAGGAAAAAAAATCCAAAGACTACCTGGGATCTTATAAAAACAATAACACACACGAAAAACGTGCCATTACCTCCGAGATAACTTTTAAAAACAAGAACTAGCGACCTTAGGGCAGCTATTTCGGTTAACAAATACTTTATAAACATAGGCACCAGCTTAGCAACAAATATATAGCACGAACCGGTCTAATAACCCTAACCAAAAATCAACACTAAATTCTATATGCATTCTAGAAACCGACAATTCGGAAGTCCATCAAATTTTAACTAACCTAAAATCAGATTATAATCAGATTACATTATTGTATCGACGGTATCTCAACCAAAATCTTGAAAATAGCGCACAAGACCCTATTCCCTTTAATTACACATATTTGTAATCTTACAATTTCTACCGGTATCTTTCCTGACGCTTTCAAGATAGCTCTAGTTCATCCAATCCATAAGGGCGGGGACAGAGACAGTGTAAACAATTATAGGCCCATCTCAGTTAGCAGCATCTCAAAAGATATTAAAGAACCGTTTGCTTATCTATCTACGAGCCAATAACCTTCTATTGGGAAACCGGCTTCAGAGCCAGTATTTCGACGGAAGACGCTGTTGCAGCTCTCTTAGAAAGGATAGGTAGCATATGGACAAAAAAGAGAAACGCCTCGGTATCTTTCTAGATACGTATATCCAAAGCTTTTGACACTCTCTCTGTCCCAATGCTCTTATCGAAACTGGATTGCATAGGAATACGTGGCATTGCACTAGATATTTTCTCTACGTATCTCAAAAACCGATATCAGCATGTTAAAACTGGTGAGGTTGTGAGCGATAGGGCTAAAATTGAATATGGCGTCCCTCAAGGCAGCATTTTGGGCCCAACACTTTTTCACATTTATGTAAACGACCTGTGTTCACTTCCTCTCACGAACTGCTCCTTGTTTACCTATGCTGATGATACTGCCTTACTAATTCATGGCAATGATTGGAGAGGAGCTGAACAACGAGCTCAAATAGCACTGGATGAGGTTATGGACTAGGTTGCCTCCTGGCAACCACCAAGTTGTTTTATTTGCATTTAGTGTTAATAGATTCCTATCTATTAACACTAAATGCAAATAAAACAAACATAGTATCTTTCTCGATTAGCAACCGGTCTCAACCAATTAAAACTTTTAGTGTCAAAGCCCATTGCTGTCCAAGGCGCAGTAGTTCATGTACGTGTCCGTCTATAACATTTACACCTGACATACGATACTTAGGCATGTTGATCGATAATCATTTAAATTGGTACACTCATATAGACAACGTAGTGGCCAGAACGTGAAAACTCATTTACATCTTAAAAAAACTACGACACTCGGCTGACTCAGATACTATCATGACAGTGTACCTTTCGCTCTGTCAAACACTGCTTACTATCTGTCAGTATGGGGCGGCACCTACAAGTCCTACTTTCTTAAATTGGAAAGAGCTCAAAGAGCCGTTCTAAAAGTTATGTCTTGCAAGCCTTATAAATACCCCACCGAGGAGCTCTATAGGGAATGCAAAGTTTTGTCAGTGAGAAGACTCTTCGTGCTTCCGTGTATTCTTAGGAAACATATAACGCCAATTCAAAATACAGAAAAACCACCTACCTTTAACCAACTACCTTTTCCAGACACCAGTTTTTTTACCTCAGTGGAAATCTATACAATAGGGTAAATAGACTGGTCAAAATACACAAAATTAACCTACATCATTGCAAAAATAAAGTAAAGGTTTTTATGGTCGGCTTCTAGTCTAATCGGATGAAGCAACTGCCTATCTGACCTCCATAACCTAGTTACTGGCTAACCTAACCATTGGAAAGACTGGTTGTCAGTTTTCGGGCTTCTGACTACCCCTAACCACGGCAACTTTAAGAGTAGTCAAATTCTTTTCTTTCAAGCTTATTGCCTCGCCTTTGTGTCAAAGTTCTACATCTGGCTGTGAACACAAACAATCTGCACATCATGTCTTTTTTTTCTTTATTTGTTTATAGGGGCTTTTACGCATATCGCATGTCAGTTCCATCGTATCCTAAACAATTGTACATATTAAACGTGAGGAATGAAATCATGTCTTAAGGAAGTGTATGCTTTGGTAGAATTAACGCAGTATTATGTTGTATAGTGTACAGGTTACATCCGGAGCTGTTTACTATGCGGACCTTGTAGAAACTAGAACTAATTTCCGTGCGTTCAAGCATTTTTGCCATTCCTGTTATTGGAATCAAATATAACAGTTCACATTTTAGGACCCATTAAGTAATGTTTGTCGTAATGCTTGGCAATTGGGTTTCCCTTGTTATAAACGTCCTTTTGTGTCAATTGGCCTAGTTCTGTTCCGTCTCCTGTTTGATAAGGAGAGAGCGTAATCGATCGTGTCAGAAGTAAAAACCATCTGAAAATTGTGCTGAGGAAACATTACCTATCGATGTGTCCATAGTTGCTATGATCTATCAGCGGCCTCAGTCGACAAGTGTTGTGAGATGGTTTACCTACCTACTTCACACCTGAGCAGACACTATAGCATGGGCAGATGGGATTCTCATGACAGCTGATGCCGCTGAGTGTAGGCTGTGATTTTGCAAGCTACGACTTTGTGAATAACTATTTTGTATCCACTCCACTCCATTCGCTTGTAATCCCGTAGTCATGGTGTGAACTTACATAAATATTTGATTAAGTTTAAGATTGTTATTGTTAATATATAGTATAAGATTGTTATTTAAAGTATAAATGACCATCTATAAATTCCACGAGAACTTACTGCCGATAAATTGCTCTGCAGTTTGGCGGATGTTATATTATAGTTAACTATGTATTATTGTAAAAGGTAGAAAAAATGTGGAAAATATGTATGTAGGTAATTCTTACTCATCCGCTGTTCCTTTCTGATTAATGTCGTTGTGGGATCCAAGACAGTTGTAACGTTTTTTCGGGATTCGTCAAGCTTCATTGCCTCGGCAATTTTCTGGTGGTCGCCACTGTTGATTCAGGCTTTCAGAAGTTGAAGTGGTTTCGTAATAGTGTGGCGAGCTTATCTCATTTACCCGTAACGACAGTCAAAGATCTACGAACAACGGTTTTACGTGCTTTTCAAGGCACGAAGGGGTTTCGGTATGAAATATATACCTAGTCACCTATCCCCGGACGAAAAAAGTAAATTATTATTTTTTGTGAAAATGGATGCTTTGTTTAGTTTCGGTCTTACCTAGTTACACTGTTTCATGTCTATGGTATTCATCAAGTGTATGTTTTGGGGTCGCTTGAATTGTTATGTATTCAAACGGAACCCCTTTTCAAGGGCGGATCACGCGGCTCGATCGCAAGTCAAACACGTGAGCAACGCTGAAAATTATGAATGTTTAAAAAAAAAGTTTTAAATAATGTAATCCTATGTAGGTAGGTACAGTCGACTACAAAATGATGTATACATTTGAAAGTTACAAAAATATGTAACCATTGATGATGTTGTCATTGTTATAAATACTAGTAGACATGATGTATGCCAGATTTAAGTTTCAATCAAATGTGCCAACTAAATGTACACAGTAACAGTGTACAGTACACAGTATGTAACTTTATGTACACAGCTAAAATTACACTGTAATGTGTAGGTGTACACTTTGAAACGTATTAATGTGTTCATATATGGTTACAATAATATGTATACAGGTCTAATATTCTATTTTAAAATTTTAGAATAGTGCGGGAATACTTGTTTTCTCTTTCATTTCGTGCATGACGTTATTGGCCTGTCATTTGTTTATCGAAGTTGACTTACAAAATTGCAAATTATTTTCGCCACTTATTTACATTCTTTTTCTCTCACTCGACTCACAAAAAGAAAGTGTTTTCTATTCAAAACTATCGAAATAAACAAATTTATTGAAACTTTTCCATAATATTCTTTTACTCATAACAATAGTAGATCTACTTCACATTATATCAAGAAATTTTAAAACTTGAGCGGGGCTCCTATTTCTGTCTGCAGGGTTTGACGTCGACCTAAATTAACCTAAGTATTTTCTGTCCAAAGAAGAATTCGTTCTGGAGATTACCCCCTATATACAAACAAATTTTACCTCGTTATAATATGAATAGGTATTGAATTATAAGTGTCATCATAATAGAAAAAAACTATTTTACATATTATACCATCTAAAGAGTTTTCAATGGTTTTGACAGAATATCTGAAATTTAAAATTAGAACGACAACTTGTATACATATTTTTGTAACGAAGTGTGAATACATTAATTTGTTTCAGAGCGTACACATTACAGTGTCCATCTTGCTGTATACATTAGTAGTACAATAATTTGTAACAAAGTATGTACACTTATTTAAATGGGTACATGTATTTGTAACTTTAGGGGGTATACATCTCTTTCTAGTCGACTGTACATTTCTACATTTATTGTTATTTCGATTTAAGACCTAATACGTCAAAAAGTAAGGTTTAAATCGGTATTGTATCTTAAGTAAATATGAATAAAATAGACTCAAGGCGCGACCAAGCTTGAGTCTTACCCCTGTGATTATAGTCTACACTCTAGACTAACTTTATACTCTAGAGTTTAGAGTAATTTTCGAGTAAAATAAAAAGTATTTTATTCATAAGACTAGCTGATCCGACAGACGTTATCCTGTCAATGGATTTCTCAATTTTCTCACCTTTTAAACCTTCCCTGGCCTTCTACAAATATTTCAAGACCAAAATTAGCTAAATCGACAATCGACAAACGGCTAGGCCGCTCTCGAGTTTTAGCGAGACTAATGAACAACGATTCATTTTTATTATTATAGATAAGACTTGAGTAAGTTTGGTCGAATCCAGTTTTAGTTGTGGTTAGACATTAGTTTACGAAATTACAACATTGGACAAGTATCTATTGTAATTAGGTGTTAGTTTAGTTACGATGAAAAGTTCAGTTCGGCAAGAAATTCAAACTTGAATCAAATCTATTAACGTAGGAGACGTATTCGCTTTAGGGTAGAACAAAGTTTTCATCCTGAACTAACTTCATTTAGGTTTAATTGCCCTAAATATGGAGCTCAATTTGTAAGTATCTAGCGAATATAATGCCAATAAGCTTCAGCTGGGTGAAACAAGATTTTTATTATTTATCGTATATAAATATTATATAATAATTATATATATGTCGGATCGTCAGGTGCGATCGAGGAGGAGTGCCGAGCGATATAGTACATTGTCAGGACTATAGGCGTTCCCATTATCCCATTAGGGATAAACAAGACCTGTAAAAACAATTACACACTATTAGTAAAGAAAACACAATACAAATGGTAATCAGTAACAGGAATAAAGTAAGTTAAAGGTACAGCAACAATACAGTTAATCGAACAGACCATTAAGGTCCCACAGTTCGTACAGTGGCCAAGCCACCCAATGATAAACGAACAAACCCTTAAGGTTTACAGTTCGTACAGCAGCCTAAGCCATCCAATGATAAACGAACAAACCCTTAAGGTTTATAGTTCGTACAGTAGCATAAGCCACCCAAATACAAAGTGTATCGCTCGCTAGCAGCAAGCCTATACAGCTATGTGAATATACAGCAGCGCTGTACCAGGTAAACCGACAGTATTGTCGGGAGCAGGAACTCTTTATTGAGTCGAATCCGAGGATCGACTGCCATACTTACGGAGTGCACGCTCTTTTATAAGGCGATGCCCCCCACCTTGCAACCTCTCCATACAAGTCTATCCAATGGCGCACGGAAGTGCGTCACGCGTTTACTTGATACAAAACACTACAATGTACTAAATCTAATATGATTTAATTATAAAGCAATCAAATAACACACTAATAATTGTCATGAGTAAACAATAGTGATTTCATAAAGTAATTCGTTTTACATTCAAAGTAACGTGTCAACAATTGTTTTGAATAAAACCATCGATAACAATTATCGAAATAAAGTAACCACAAATCAGTGTGTGCACATAATAAATCATGTTTCGAATTAATAGACAATAATTGATAGTAAAACCACATAAATTAACAATAAGAAACACAAATAACAAATTTAGTTAACACCCACTATTGTGATAAATAAACCGTCTCCGACATATATATATATCGAATCCCGCCCAGGGCAATCAATTGTGTGATGAGCACTGCCGAACAGTGTTTGCCGTGTGTCTGGTTATTGTTACAAAGTATTTATTTATATATTTTGTGTATGTATATCAGCTGTCTGACACCCATAGGGTCTGCATAGGGTCTGCATAGATCTCCTGGTCTCCTGTTCCTATTACCCTACCAACCTTCCTACCAACCTACTCCACCAATCTACCTACTTACCTACCTATCTACCCTACAACCTACCTAACAATTTTTTCAAAAAGCGATTTTTTAATATGACCTCGTCGTTTAATAATAATAAATAATAATCTATATTTCAGACCATATAAATCCATAAAAAAAACACAATTAGAAAAAAAAATACAAATCAATAAAAAAAAACAAATAAAAGATTAAATTAAAATAAACAATAAAAATCATTGATCAATAATATCCAGAATAAATAATAAAATAAAAAGATAAAATCCATTAATAAATAAAATCCAAAAAATTAAAAAGAAAATGACAATAAAAATCCGTTATCATTTGAAATCCAAAAATATATAAAAATACAGACATGACCTTTACGCGGCTATATCTAACCACCGCTTGTAGGTCTTGGTAGCATACATCCTGTCAGCAAGTTCCTTAACTATACTGTTTCTACACGCACCAACCCTGGACATGAATGAGGCCATTCTGCTTCTTTGAATTGCATTAAACGCGTTCAGCCTTGCCTCTGCGAACATTCCAGAGGCACTACAGTAACGTTTCAATCCCATTAGCATCAGTTAAACCTTCCCTGGACAAATATTTTAAAACCAAAATTAGCCAAATCGGTCTAGCCGTTCTCAAGTTTTAGCGAGACTAACGAACAACGATTCATTTTTATTATATACTAGCTGACCCGACAGACGTTGTCTTGTTCCGATCTACCTACTTACCTGCCTATTTACCTACACCTACCCTACACCTACCCTACACCTACCCTACACCTACCCTACACCTACCCTACACCTACCCTACATCTACCCTACACCTACCCTACAACTACCCTACACCTACCCTACACACCTACCCTACACCTACCCTACACTTACCCTACACCTACCCTACACCTACCCTACACCTACCCTACACCTACCCTACACCTACCCTACACCTACCCTACACCTACCCTACACCTACCCTACACCTACCCTACACCTACCCTACACCTACCCTACACCTACCCTACACCTACCCTACACCTACCCTACACCTACCCTACACCTACCCTACACCTACCCTACACCTACCCTACACCTACCCTACACCTACCCTACACCTACCCTACACCTACCCTACACCTACCCTACACCTACCCTACACCTACCCTACACCTACCCTACACCTACCCTACACCTACCCTACACCTACCCTACACCTACCCTACACCTACCCTACACCTACCCTACACCTACCCTACACCTACCCTACACCTACCCTACACCTACCCTACACCTACCCTACACCTACCCTACACCTACCCTACACCTACCCTACACCTACCCTACACCTACCCTACACCTACCCTACACCTACCCTACACCTACCCTACACCTACCCTACACCTACCCTACACCTACCCTACACCTACCCTACACCTACCCTACACCTACCCTACACCTACTACTACCTAAGTGCAAAATTGACTCTTTGACGTTAGGAACATACCTACATTGTTTAAACAAAAGTGACTGCTTGTAATTCAACATGAACTTTATACAATAGCAATAAAGCTCGTTTTAGTTAGAAAACGTTTGTATGGGAAAAAGAAAAGGGCTGTTTTTAGGGCTTTTCCGGCAATTATTCGAATTTTTCTTTGAACCATCTTTGAACTTCAACGAACATTTAAAAAAAAGAATTGGCCAAATTGGTCCAGGCGTTGTTGAGTTATGCGCTTACCAACACATTTTGCGATTCATTTTTATATTATAGATATAATTATATAAGGTACGCGAGGCAATTAACGCCTTCTGTTAAATAACGCCCAAACTCCAAAAAACTTGTTTTTATATGAATGTGCTACGTCATGGCTTACGCACACATACAGCACACTTATAGGCTGTATACCCGCCTAGCGTGAGCGCAAGTCTCGCAATCAGCCATCCCGCCCCTCCGCGCCTAAGCGGGCTTAGATTACACTCTGGGGTTAGGGCAGACAAGACTACGTGTAGTCGGTTTTGCAGCAATTTGTATAATATAATATTTTGTCTGAATTGTCTTAAAAAAACATTTTAAGACAATTCTTTAATTCGTTAAAATAACTCAAAGTTTCCGTTATTTCTAATAGTTGTATCCCTAAATACTATATGCTAATAGTCATTGCCCGTCATTTTATAGGTAGGCCAAAATCTATTTATTTTGCACATTGCTGGTGAACCAACAGGTATTCTAAATCCCTAGGAATGGGTACGTATTAAAATCCTGAAATTTC
The DNA here is from genome assembly GCA_947361185.1 of Charanyca ferruginea. Taxonomy (NCBI): domain Eukaryota; kingdom Metazoa; phylum Arthropoda; class Insecta; order Lepidoptera; family Noctuidae; genus Charanyca; species Charanyca ferruginea. The sequence goes on from OX376070.1 coordinate 12,001,317, forward strand.
ATTATAACTATGACTGAAAAACCGACGTCCAAAACAACACAACACATTCATCAGGACCCGAGGTGGCGGCGCGTAGTGTTCCACGCGAGCCCCTTCTTAGACGTCGGGGGGGAGTCTTAACACCTCACTCCCCCCCCTGACCCGAGAAGTGGCCCGCAGTAGCAGGCCGGACCAGTCGGGGGTTGCGGAAGTATCTCCAGTTCCCGTGACCCCCAACGTAGGTGTGAGATGGAATACTGGGGTGGTTTTTAGTCAGTAAGAGTCTGACAGACCCCTCCGCCCGCTCCAGGGCGGAGGACATTCATGAGGATTTTCTACCCCGGAACAAAAAAATAAAAAATAAATGTGACATGACCAGTGGTATGGTGTGTAAAAATGTAGGTAAATTGGAAATTATATTATTAATTTATCAATATTCATAAATATCGGTAGATTTGAAATTGTAACGTTTCGTATATTTTTTATTTCACAAAAACTTATGTATGCATCACTTAAGCATGCAGCGTAAAAGCAAGCATGCAGCGTACAAGCAAGCATACAACATGCAGCAGGCATCACGGCACGGCCAGGGCTCCGGCGCTGCGGGGCTTCGGCGGTCCCATGCTAGCTTCCCGCGCCGCCTCTCCGCTCCGTGCCTACGCGGGCTTAAATTACGCTCTAGGTGTAGGGCAGACAAGACCACGTGGAGTCGGTTTTGCAGCACATTTGTTTCTGTCACTTACTTTTGTAGCATATCATATAAATAAATACATATCCCAAACCTCGGGGAAAAATTAGGTATATATTTTTTGTAATAACAGGCTTCTATTTTTTCCTAATTATACGTATTATTATCATTTAAAGATTTGTTTTAATTATATGTTATTGGTATCATACATACCTATTATGTTAAGCTCCTTTCGTCATTGTCTTAGAGATTTTAGGGTTTGGGAAGTAATTTAGGGATTCTAAACTTCGGGATATGGATCTTCGGGATGATTTTTTTAAAATTCGGGATACGCTTTCGGGCAAATTAACTTTCGGCATTTAAAACTTTCGATCAAACAATCATTCGGCGTTTAATTTTTCGGGTTTTCTTCCATAGGTATTTTAAAATACGGTCTTTTAAATTTTGGTAGTGTAATACGTACCCCTAGGAATTGTATATAGGTACATTACCTAAGTAAAGTATGTAATGCACAATAATATTCATAATATTTCATACATTGCCTGGACGCCCTAGGTATTCTATACATCGCCTAGGTATTGTGTAGAATACCTGAATTATACAGATTGCCGGTAACATAACACACACACAAATATTTGTAAGAATCGGGCAAGCCGTTATGGAGGAGTTTTTTACAAACCATAGATATCCGTGTTACAAACACTGTGACACGACAATTTTATATTATATTCAATGTAGAATAGACAGATGTTTTATTATTTTTATTTAATTATTTTATATTTCTATCTAAGTAGGCCTAAGCACCTTTATTTTATTGCTTAATTTTTATTTATTTAATTAATTAATTATCACTTTTTTTAAGGTAGGCCAACGACTTATCCACTCATAACTTATGTATAATGAGATGAACATTATTGTGGTATATACATAATTAATTTCTTTTTTGATTTGATTGGACGCTACGCAACATCAAAGTATATATCTATTCTATATTCTATTGGAACGGGTCGAAATCGATAAATACGTGAGTATTTTAAACCTAAAACCAACCAACCTAGGTTTAAAATTAAATCTTGGGCAGCATGCACGCTTCATTGACCACTAGTAATAACAGCGACCGACTTCCTGAACGCGCTGATAAGCTATATTTAAACAATAGCGTTTATTCCACTGTAAGCAAAGCACTAATACTTGAGACAGTAACTTCTCTTGTGTTTAATGACGTCATATATATGTCATTGAATCTAGTTGTTTCTTTTATTTTTACGTTCCTCTCATTTGAGGATTGATAAAAAGGGATAGAAACATTAAACAACTGACTTTGTTACTTTTAATCGCGTAGCCTTTACTATTATTGGAATGAAAGTCTTTAGTAGTGAGATGATTTTTTGTTTGTGTACTCATACATATGTGTATAGTGGATGTTTTAATATTACCGAGTCGATGGGTAATAGAACAATAAGTATTCATCCGGGCATCGCTCTTGCGTTTAACTGATAAAGTAATTGTATTTGGATAATCCGTTTAATAATAACTTTCATTTTCCAAAGGGTGTGCTGATTATGGTCTTAATCTAAAGGTAGATTATATGATTCTATGGTATAAGCTTAATTTTTAATATTTTTTAAAAAGTACACATTGATGTTTGTTTGTTCGGCCGTGGGGTCCGAGTGCTTATCTCCTTTTTAAGGAAATTTCCAAAAGGTTAGTTGACACTTCTCGTGATCCAAGAGCTGGTTTTTACTTTGGGCAGAGGTTAAGCATTGCCATTCAACGTGGCAATGCAGCCAGTCTCTTGGGCACATTCCCAGATGAAGGCGATGTGGAGGAATTTTTGGATGCCTTATTATATTAGTTTTAATAGTTATAGGTTTTTGTTTCTTTATTGTACGTGTAAATAAATTAGGGAATAAAATAAAAAAAAAAAATTTTAAAAAAAGTTTGTAAATTAAAAATTCACTATCTTTGTCGAATAGTTTCGATATCATTAAGATGCTAAAAAGATTTGACCTTTAAAGCGTCCGGTTGAAGTTATAACCCACGAAAAGTTTCTTATTGTTTCTCTCTATCCTCAATGTTTAGCTATTCTAATATGATTTAGGTCTGAACTCTAGATTCACACTTTCACAGTATATTCCATATTATAGAGAAAATTGTTAATGTTTTGAAGGAAAAAATATTTAAGTATTCAGCATCATCATGTCTTTTTCCTTTTCGATAATCATAGTATAGTAACATTCATTTTATAAATAATTTTTTTTTGATCTAGGTACTTAATAATATCATATTGCTTCCGGAATGCCTGATTTTTAGATTGACCTCCGACCTCACCACGTGATACGCTTATCTTTGTTTATTTATAAACATTTTAAAATGCTTATTTTTAAAAATAAATGATAAAAGTAAACATGGCAGCTAGCAAAAAAGTTCGAGGCCAGTGCGTCTATATCATCAATGTAGGTTTAATTGCTAGGGTACATGTCAAAAGAGACTGATGTAACAGTAAAATATTATAAAATATCATCCTGCAAGCATAGATTACTTAGTCTGTAATGTAATGTATGCTGTAGCCTCCTGTATTCGAAGGAGAGCACTAGATATGCTTTTTTTTTGTAGAAAGTATTTTGTGAACGTCGTTTGTTGGATCCTTTTTGTTGCTACATTCTTCTACTTAGCTTCATTTGTTTTGGGGGTTATTCATCATCATCCCATGTAAGTCCACTGCTGGGCTAAGGCTCCCAGTTACACGTCATTTAACTTGATCCTCGGCTAATCTCGTGAAACTGCTACCAGCCCTGCAAGGGACGTTGCTCCATGTAGCCTGAGGGCGTCCCAATCGTGATTGTCGTTTGTCTACAATTTTGTTATTTCCATATACTTCTTTGACATTTTTAAATGTAGAATATATCTTTTATTGCAGTTGAATACAATTCGGGCCATAGTACATAATCCTCAGTACAAGAGACTTGCTGACTTGTATTTAGACAACAACAGTATATCAGCTGTCAAGGAGCTCGAAGGAACCGAGTGGTTTTCAACTTTTCGGGTGCTGAGCCTTCGTGGGAACTTATTGAAACAGGTACAGATATTAATATTAACCCATGTTTAACGTCAGTCACAGGCACTATTTGACCTTTAAACATGTTTTAACTTTAAGTAACAATTACAATCATTCTATTTTCATCATCGTCTAAAGTTCTATTGTAATATTATAAAGAGGTAAGTTTTGTTTGTTTTTAAGAGGTAAAAAAGTTTCTGTGAGGCTATTCTCTAAGTAACACAACCTAAAACTGGACGCTGAGGCAGCGGTGAGTTACATTTTAGTATTCACCTTTCACCTTTGCATACGCAGCGCTGGCGCCACGTGAATTAACGGTTTTTGGTGGAACTCCTCAAGGTTGAATATTTTTACACTTTTGACAGCTCATATAATATGAAATACGATATGCGCTAAGCAAAAACAGTCGCTGCGCTCGAAGTCGATTTCACGGCTGACACGATGTCGAGTTCGCCGTCAAGCACAACTACGAATGGTAACGTTAGAGAATAGCATAGCTAGAAAGCCTATGCTGGCACAGGAAAAAACAAAAAAAGAAGTAACTGGTCTGATAACAGAAATTATTTCATTGATAAAAAGCTAGACTATTGCCATAAGATATATTTTATGATCAATGATATATTATACACTTAGATGCGTTACCCGCGCTCAATAATGGCAATATTAAAGCAAGGCAATTATTGGGTTTCACTTAGTCAGGTACCACCCAGTGTCGCGGCTATACTTCAGTATCGCTCGTAATTCACACATAACTGACGTAACAAAATATGTATGTTTATCTTTTTCTAACAGGTATACACTGATGCTTCTGTTCTTTTCTTCGCACTGTATAATTGTATGTGCCTACTGGTATGTAGATATAAAAGATTGCGCCGTTTTAAAGAGCACTAATGTTCGTGTATGACGCGTCTATTTATAATACGTCATTGTTTATGATATACTTACTTGACTTCCACGTAAACAAAGTCGCAGGCAGAAGCTACTTGAGAAATTATCAAATACAGGAGACATGAAAGGCAATGATCGCACATGACCTCAAGTTTATTTTTATATCTAACATCAAAAGCTGAGTAAACAATATCATATTCGTGATCAGGTTTCAATAATAACATATTGTGGAAATAAACACATCGAATTCGTGGAAGACAGTTTGTATGAAAATGGTATTAAATCAAAAAATTTCTTTGCGTATCCTTTCTGACAGAAATGTTATTCATTATTTTAACAGGGTGGCCCTATTAAATCAACATAGGTACAGTGACGGCAGAAGTATTGCTCGAATTGTTGAAGGAGTATGATCAAAGCCAGAAAACATATTCATGTTAGTTTAATAAGTACGTAATTAAGTAATAAACTGTGAACATATGGTTCACTGAATTTTAACAAAGGCTTTGCATAAAGCAACTCTAGTACTTATATGCTGTATAGTGCGTAGAGTGGCACAGACCTCATCGCATCACTGTACAACAAAGTAACGAATCTCTCTTACGGCCCGGAATGAAAAAAATTACAGTTTAACATCCATTATTTACTAGCTTTAATCCGCGTCATCGTTCGAATGGAAGTCAAGTATACGGCATACCATAAAACACTTTTACTCTAGTCGATAATGTAGCTTTACAAGTGAAATGCTTTCTGTAACGGGATCAGTATTTCTAGAGATCTTACAAACAAACAAACAATTGTACCTTTTTTTTATTATTAGTTTACATTTTAGATTAAAGTTTCACAGTACAAGGTTAACGTAATTTAATAAAAAAACCACTACTGTTTAGCCCCATTACCAGTTACCAGAAAACTCCACATATTTTCCTTATTTGAGATCTGAGCTTACGTTTTCACAAGTTGTTGAAGACCTACAAGTTTTGAAATTGGAATGTAATATTCCAGTGGTACGCGTTTCTAATCTTACGTTTCCCTTCTCAGATTCCTGTGTACGCGTTTGACAAAGCGTTCCAATTTAACAACAATATAATGCACGTGTTTCTGGGTGACAACCCGTGGCGGTGTGATTGCCACTACATACCTCGCTTTCAAAGCTTACTGCTGAAATACAAGAGAGTGATTAAGGATCAGCTTGACATTAGGTGTTCTAAATCCAGCGATAAGAAGACTTCACTTGCACAGGTATGTTTTTGTGTAATTTATTGCCCAATTCGAGTATTCTAAAATTGACAGCAATAATGTGGTAAGAGTTAGAAGTGGTTTCAATTTAATTCATGGAAAGCTTGAATCCCTTTTGGAATCGCAAAATGCACTGTAACAAAACGAAATGATGAAACTATACTTTATTAACCCCCGACGAAAAAGAGAGAGCTTTTATGAGAACGGATTTTCTGCAAATATGAATGTAGTATTGTACCTAGCCATGTGCAATATCGCACAGTGAACTACATTCTCGCACAGCAGGCATTTTGTCTTAATAACATGTTGCATAATATCCTCACTTAATAGTAGTGCACGTCCCAACTGCAATTTGTTTAACGTACAGATGTCTGGCAATATTAGGTGATATTTAATGTGTAAATAGCTTTCACATGGCTGTTGCTCTTCCCTGCGTATTGGAGTACTTAATCTAGATTTAATATATGAAAGATTATGTACGTAATATTTTATATGATATTCATTTCATTCGAGAAAACTTTTTTCGGATAATCGCTCATTCGGCGAACGTTTTTCGGTCAGACGTAAATATGTGCTTTGACAGATATTAAAAATTAACATATTATTATGTGCCATGTGAGAAATCGTAGTTAATACTCCAATTCCACGTAATCAACATTGTTCAATACCACGAATTTCGACTTTATTTAAAATCGACGAAAGTATACATTCGCGGTATTTAACAATATCGGATATGCGGAATTGGATTTTAACAACGAAATGTGTGTGTGTATAACAAAACTGTGTGTTAGTATGTGTGTGTTATACAGGTGCCACGACATGAAATAATAATATAATGTATGAATAAATTAACCGCATCTCTGTTCCCAATAGCTATACTTAATCTAGGTATCTTGAAGGCACGAGTGCATCCTATGCAAGCGTGCTCCACCTTAGGCCAAACGCAAACCTATTTGAATTTTAAAAAAGGACAGCATTATCAGTTTTAGATGTACCACTTCTTTATTAACAGACCATGAGATACTCGTTGATTCCTGTTAAACATTAGGGCCTCGCATCTAAAAAATTGTGCGTCCTCTCCCTTTAAATGTCCAGAAGCCATATATTGGTCGCTTGTCATTGTTTAACTATTGTGTTTAATTGACAGTTGAGCTCATATAAGTTGCTACTTGCAACCAGCTGGCATTTTAGCGCAAGAATAATTTAGTAGGCCAAAGGTCCCTGATGGAAATATACTGTTAGTAATATTTTCGTGTTTTAAGAGCAGACAACTAAATCAAAATAATAATTCACAAAATTGTCAAAGCACTAAATCCAGAGCTAAATCCAGAGCCCAATGCCAGAGTACGGTTCGTTAAAAATGTGTTGTTAAACAATGGGCATAAACCACGTCGGATTGTAACCAAATTAGATTTGTATCTAGTTTATAGTCATATGACTCTATTGTCAACGCAGTTATTAGCCTGCGGTTTCTAGTCCCAAGCCGTGAATCATCTGAAATTTTTCCACACAAAATTATATTTATTAGCAAATTCTCAATGCATGGTAAAGTTTAACGACATATTTTATGGCTCGATAAAAGATTCAACTTATCGGCTATCCCGACTTATTTTCAGTATAAAACCCAAGAGTCTTCTGGAAATGGTTATCCTAGTTGCATCGTAGTAGCCTTACTGTGGTATTATTAGCTAAATGTGGTCGCATGTATATTAGTGGTTAAAAGTTTGGAGTAAAATAATATTCTAAAATGAAGTATTCATTTGATATTCTTCAAAGTCAAAGTCAAAGTCAAATCATTTATTTCAATTAGACCATTATAAGGCACTTTTGAACGTCAAATGAGAAAAAAAAATTGATTCTAGATGCACATTCCAAAAGGTAGTTTTGTATGAAGAAGAATGGGCAAGAAACTCCATACTTACTCTTTTAAAAACGATGTTAACAATATTTGCATTTACAGGAATTATATAATTATACGTGAATACGATGCACCTTGCATAAAAACACTAGGTATTTGAAAGTGTGTACAAAGTATCACAGATTAAGGAATGACAGACTAAGTTATATGTACAGACGCCAGCACATCAAGCCACTACAATCCGTCACATTTCTCCAATCGATTTTCAACCTTATGGTTAAAGAATAAGGTTCAAGATCGATTGGGAAAATCTTATCAAGTTATCCTTCAAAACTTGTAAAGGCAGCAAAGTATAACTACATACACGTAGAAAAACTACATAAAAACTATAAACAAGTGCGTGTTTACGGCACTGGCTAAAATTAGCTAATGGATATGAAGTCATGTTTAAGTGCTTCAAGTGCTCCAATTGTATCCAACCTTAATAGTGGCCAGATATATTACTAAATGTCAACGCTTAAAATATTACTTGACAACTGACAGGTTGATGACAGTGTGGATTAGTGTTACTTGAGCGAGTTACCTTGTTTTTTTTTATGTAACAACGTTAACACTTGTCCCTTAAGATAAAATTGAATACCTACTTATTGTGGTTTAGGTAAAGTCAAAGTCAAAACATTTATTTGCTTAAATGCGGTTTACAAAAGATGGTAGCTACATTATTGTTAGTGCGGAGACACATTTCGCCACAAATTGGCATGCAAATATTAGGAATAATATATATTATTAACAAAATAAACATATTTGAGCATTATTAATTAAGCGCTGCATTTGCTGCATTGCTAAAATAGGTATTGCCTGCTACGAGGTTCTTCATGTGAGTGGTTTAGTTTGGGTGTACTATTTTTGTATTAGGTAAAACCAGCTGACTTAAGAGTGGTTTAATAACTGCCCAATGTCCTCAATCTAAAGGTTTAAATCTTTGTTTCCATCTAATTTCCCAACTCCATCACTTGTCTCTTTCTATTTTCGCTAGTTTATTCAAAAGATGTCAATGTCAATGTCAATCGAACATAACTAAGCAGCAGAAAGGTCAAGCATGAGAGTATGACGTTAAGTAATGTTTTTTAAATGGTTTCTTGGTTTTTTTTGTGTCTTGATGCTTCTCTTACTTTTTTACATATACGGCACGTTCTTGATGCTTGATTGGATGAAATTGCTTCAATGTTAATACCTGGTGCGCGCCGCAATCTTAGGTACTTTGTGTTAATACCTTGACAAGTTATGCCAGACAGTTTACGAACTTGTCTAAACTAACTTGATTGTTCTCTGAAAAGTTATATGTTTTTGTAATGGTTTTTTGAAGCACAGATTATTGTATCAAAAAATTCACTAAGTACTTAGGCTTGATCATAACTGGTGAATTATGGGTGTGCTATGAACCTCTGTGTACCTCTTTGGGGAAAGCACTGCAATATATTATGTAAATGAAGTAAATTCAGTATTTAAACTAGGTACACTCGGATTCTTCGGGAATGTAATTTCCTGAGTGCATATTTTGCAGTCTTATGTGTGTAAGTGCAGAAGACGGCACAGTGGCGTCGGCGGCGGGCCGGCAGCGGTTTGGTGTGTGTGTGTGTGAAGAAGGGTAGGTATAGGTGGTACACTATAGCACTAATTTTTTTCAAAAGTTCTATAAATCACTACTGAAAAAATAACTTCCGTCTACCGCATCCAAGACAGTCTCAGATGTGACCGCGTTACCAACATAATGTCGGGCTTAGGTTTATTTTTAAAATATGGCACGAGTTCTTCGATCACTAATAAACCAAAATAATTAATATTCTTGTAAATGGTGCGCAAACAAGATAAAAAGATGAATGGTAATATTCTCTCACTACTGCTTAATGTAGTGGTTCATAAAGAGGTCATGTTTACTTACTTGTGGACTTAGAAGCACTGGCTCATATGATGAACTCACATGCTGGCTCTTTGTAATGTGCGTGTGTATCTACCCACTGTAATCATTTGCATACGTGATAACTAAAACTTCTGTTTACTACGAGGTATTTTCATGTTGCAGGTAGAATTTGCATTTTATCGGGCTCGAAGTTCTTGAACTCCCATATTTTGTTTTCTTGCTAGAGCCAAAATGGTTGGCATATACCTAACTGTTATTGTATACCATCGTAAGTATATATAAAAAATTTCAATTTTTAAGAAAATGATACTTAAATGTAGTATTTTCTTAAAAAAAATTCCTTCTTTCCTTATTCATTTTGGATAGTAAGTTTAAAGTATAAGAATTTAGATTCTTTGCCTAATTTATTTTTATAGCTTTTACTGTCACCCCTATTTGAGAAGCAAGCATACGCATAAGCTAAGGACGAAAATAAAATTATAAAGTGAGATGACGCCAACAGATTGACGCAAATTAAAATGTCTGCTTCTGAGAGGACCGAGAGCATTGTCGTCGCTCGTCTGAGGTTGTGAACGTGCTCTACGTAGTACATAACTAGCGCAGTGTGCGCAGTGATTAATATACCTATACTGCTTGACTGTTGTCATAGATATCCGAGTTGAGATCGTATTATGTAAAATGCATAACACAAAAAGCAGCCATAAACGATAGTTATTAGGTTATTATCATCATGTCAACTTTCAGACACCCACTCTTGGCCATAGGTTTCCCACAAGGGGGGGTTCAGCCATAATCGTCATGCTTGCCCGATGTATGTTGGCGATCGCAGTTGGTGTTATGGTACCTACTCAGAAGGATGCTGCTGCCCATCTCTGGTCAATATCCTTCTATCGCCTTCTACGATACCCACGGGTAGAAATGGGGTTGGGTGCATTTTAGTGATCTTTTTAGGGCGTCGGTGTCATATGTTATGCCGGCGACACGCTCGTTGCGGCGCGCGGGAAGACGCACCAGCAGGCGACGATTTTGGCAACCGCTGGGGTTGCGCAGGTCGTGGGAAGGATCGGGCGATTGGGCCTAGAGGTGGCCCTCAACAAGTCCGAGGCCCTGTTCTTTCATGGGCCCCGACGTGGACCACCTCAGGGCTCTAACATCGTGGTGGGAGGCATCCGCATCGGCGTCGAGTCGACGATGAAGTACTTAGGACTCGTCCTCGACGGCCGATGGAACTTTGGGCAGCACTTTCAGCGGCTGGCACCCAAGCTCATGGGTGCGGCGGGTGCACTTACTCGCTTGCTGCCAAACCTAGGTGGACCCAACGCCTCCTGCCGGAGGCTCTATATGGGGATTGTGCGGTCTATGGCGCTCTACGGGGCGCCAGTATAGGCGGAGAACCTGGTGGCCCGCAATATCGCAGTGCTCAGACGTCCGCAGAGAGCGATGGCCGTCAGAGTGGTTCGGGGGTACCGCACGATCTCCTTTGAGGCAGCGAGCCTCCTAGCCGGATCTCCGCCGTGGGATCTTGAAGCGAGAGCCCTCGCTTCACTCTACAACTTGAGTGGGGAGGCGCGGGAGCTGGGCATACGTCCGGTGCCGCGGAATGAGAGGGACGACTTGCCAACCCCAGCGCAGGGCACGCCGTAATTTCGGCGGTAAGACCCGTCATGGAGGATTGGTTAGGGCGCCGACACGGCGCCCACACGTTCCGGCTGACGCAGATACTGACCGGACATGGCTGTTTCGGGAAGTATCTGTGTCGCATAGACCGCGAACAATCGCCCGGTTGTCACCACTGCGGAAATTGCCTGGAGGACACGGCGCAGCATACACTGGCAGAGTGCCCAGCTTGCGCAGAGCAGCGCCGTGAACTCTCCACAGCAGTAGGTGACCTCTCGCTCCCGAACATCGTCCTATCGATGGTCCAGAGCGAGAGTGCGTGGAAGGCTGTTGCCTTTTTTTGCGAACATTTCATCCACGCAAAAGAGGCGGCAGAGAGGGTGAGGGAAGCAACTGCCTCGCTTCCCTCTAGGAGAAGACGCACCGGGCGCCGTAGGGCGCTTAATGACGTGGGTATTTCGTCTGCGGGTGGTCGACTTAGGGGCAGTCCACCACCCGACCAGAAGCAGGCCCGTGTAGGCGACGCGCCGTGTTCCGCGCGCGCCACATTAGAGGATTCGGCGGCGTGTAGACCGCCGAGGTTGACGGGACCCGCCTACATCATTGGCGGGTCATAGCCTGGTGGGGGCGCGGTGCATGCGCGAGCGAATCCCGTAATACCACCCATAGGTCAGTCAAGGAACACCGGTGTAGTTTTAGCCGGTAAGAGTCCGGCACACTCCCCCGTCTTCCCCGGACGGGGGATAGTCCATGAGGATTTCCCCACGTTAAAAAGGGTTCCGTACCTTAAAAGGAAAAAACGGAACCTTTATAGGATCACTTTGTTGTCCGTCTGTCTGTCTGTCTGTCAAGACCCTTTATCTCACGAACGCGTAGAGGTATCGAGTTGAAATTAAAACCATGTACTCAAGTCTACGGTACCTTGATGTTGTAAAAATCAACCCTCTATGTTAACGTGAAAAAAGATACGGCCGTTTATGTCGCAAAAACGCATTTACAATATTAAGATGATTAAGGTATGGATTAGTATAAAAGTATGGATATGTGTACCTACAAATATGTACGGAACCCTCGCGGGCGAGTCCGACTCGCACTTGTCGGGTTTTTTTTTATGTAAATACGTGTACAGTACGATTTAAACTTAATGGCGGCTCTGAACACGAGGCGAGGGGCTGCGCAGTAACAATTTCACGTGACAGCGGGGGTGAGGGACGGGGCACTGCGCAGCCAACCGCTCACTTCACAGCCGCCATTACGTTTGAATCGAACTGAAACATTGATCGTAATATATGGGAGCTTATTTTATGCTAGCATTGAAATAACGATAGAATTGCAACCATATTTTTCTAATGCTATAAATGAATAAGTTGACGTCCGGGACTTGTCTATTTTTTTTTGCGCGGAACCCTAATCTTTTTCTAAAATAAGTAGCCATTTTTTATAACATTAGCTATCCGCCAGTGAAAGTTTCGTCAAAATAGGTCCAGCCGTTCCAGAGATTAACTGGAACAAACAGACAGACAAATATTTAAAAAAAAATATTTTTGATCTGAGTACCTACCATCATAATTATCAAATATGGTTGGCGATCTCTGGGGGAGGCCTACGTTCAGCAGTGGATAGTGGAGGCTGATATATTATGATGATGATGATGATCACGGAACTGATAATGATGATATTATTATGCATTTAGTAAAAAGCTGTTCATTTGTCATTAAGAGCAGACATTTCAATTTTATTTGTTTGCATAGACAATAGACAATAGACCTATAGAAGTTGGATCCTACAGTGCAAGCATAATTATTATTTCTGTATTTAATTATTATTTCTATTGAAATAGGTATTTCTCCTGTATACATAATCTTGGCGTTGTATTTCTCTATGAAGACAGTTCAGGGGTGTGATTCTGTAAGACCTCATTCTAAACTTCGAATCTAAATCCGCTGTGAGTTTCTTAATCGGCATTCTAAAAACTCGGTTGATAATTCGAATTTACACAAACGCCACCCTTGTGAACGTGTCAGCGAGTTGAACTAAATTGACAGGGAGATTTTGACAGTTAAAGTATGAGATGACGTAAGAAGTGGCAATGTGGCATTCTGTAAGGTAATTTCCCCGTCACTTCGACGCTCACTTACGGTTTCAGACATTTATTTCTTAAAAAGATTACAAATCACTTAATATGAGAAATACAAGGTAATCTTTAAACTAAATATAAGAATTACTTACAAAGAAGGTAGGTACTCGTAAATAAGTAAGTTAGTAGACACACAATTTTTACAATGTTGTGGGTAAAAGGAAAAAGTGAGTGAACTCACTTTGCACTCGAACCCGATTCAAAGATCCAAATATATCAAGGTCATTTTGAACCTTATGCGAAGTGAGAGTAAATAGCGATGTGAGATGCGAGTTGTTGTTTGAATTTTACAGAATCGACCTTCTACTTACGTTGCTCCGTATGTTTGTTCCTTGATGCGTCAAACGAGGTGCCAATTAGCGTGAAACCACTAGTTGAAAGGTAGAACTGCACAATGCTTTTCAATTAATTTATTTTGTTCAATATAATTGACTAGCTCTTGTCTGCGACTTCGTTCGCGTGATTTGTCTTTCGGATGTCTATATACTTTGATAATCAATACAAACATTTTACTTTTATTATTTTTAACAAATATACAATATTTACACGTACAATAAAAAGAAAGAAAGACCTATAACTATTAAACCAAAAAGAAACTAATATAATAAGGCATCAAAAAATTCCTCCACATCGCCGTCATCTGGGAATGTGCCCAAGAGACTGACTGCATTGCCCCGTTGGATGGCAATGCTTAACCTCTGCCCAAAGTAAAAACCAGCTCTTGGATCACGAGAAGTGTCAACTAACCTTTTGGAAATTTCCTTAAAAAGGAGATGAGCTCTCGGACCCCACGACCCGAGGGTTTCAACCCCAAATGGCTCAAAAATAAAGTTATCACCAAGGTGACTATACTTTCGCCGTTTGAGGTTTTCTGCAGCAGCAGCACCAGCACAGCACGCTGAGCTAGGAAGATGGGATGGCGCAAGAGTATCGACGCACGTAGCGACCCACACTAAAGGCCTACCCAACTTCCAAGGAAATAATGACATGCCGTCCGGTCTCTTGCCATCGTCGCGTGCCAAGCCGTTGGGCTCCAAAACTGCTGGAACGCCAACGGCGACGAGAGCACGACGAATGATGTCATTAATATTCGCGTGCCGCGCTATGCGACCTGCACTCCGGCTGCACGATAGGCCGTGGTGTCCGAGGCAGTTAACAGCTTCCCCACAGCGACAGCGATGAGGAGAACAACAAGATGCTCCTAAACGTAAGGAAGCAGCGAGGCGAAAAGTAGTGTCGTCAAACATAGTACCTACGTTTGACGACGGAAGTGCCAGAAGCCAAAGACCCGACTCCCATTTACCCACAGCCAGCAGACGCGCTCGCTCAGCAGAATTAGAAGAAGTGGAAAGTAAATTATTCTGTACTAACCTGCAGAGCGGCTCATCCCACCGCCTCTGATTGTCGGGTAAATCAGTGCTTGGGCAAGCAAGTTTCCAGGTGTCCATGGCCTCGGCGAAGCACGGCACATCAAAATCAACCGGTGTAGGAGCTAAAACATTCCTGATTAATTTTTCAGTGCCGTGGACCGAGGATATAAATGCAGGCAAACTGATACTTGAAAGTTATTGTGTTTCCACAAATGGGAAGCGCGTAGGAAATAATTCAATTTAGGGCCGAAACAACAAAACCGAATAATGGTGATGGCCGAATGCATGTTAATTTGGAGTAATCTTTCCGAGATGTCATTAAAATGTTGTATTTTTTCCTCAATAAAACTGGGAAAGGAATTCTCAAAGATGGGAGTCTCAAGGAGACGAAGAGTGCTTTTATCTATAATTTTAATGTCTGGGGCTATTGCGTTAAATTTGGAAAGTGTCGATTGTCTGTCAGTATTGTCCGATAAGTATAATTCACACTTCGAAAGGTTGAGTTGTAAGCCTATGGAAAGCATTTCCTTTTTTATGAAACTCAAATCTTTTAAAACACCGTCTACATCACCTCCCAAGGTTCCATCGTCGAGATACCAAACGTTAAATTTGGAATTTAGCTGTCGAATAATTGGATGAATGGCCAGACTGAAAATCACTGGCCCAAGGGGGTCACCTTGTTGACAGCCAACAGCAGATTCTAAAAGGTTATCACGATATAGTAATTTAGACGGATGTCTGTAACATTGCCAAAGGAAACTATAAATTTGGGGTATTTCTTTTTTAGATTCTGTCAGCAAGGTGTCCCTATTAACTGAGTTGAAAGCATTCTTTATGTCAATCTTCAAGATGACCTCTCCTTTGCCAGAATTTAGGTAGGTCGACAAAGCGTGTACAGCAGCCTCACAGCCCCCTTTAGAGCCATAACCTAGCTGAAGGGGCTGACATTTTTCCGAAACAACCTCACCATAGAATTTACAACAAATCTTGGCTGCCATACGACGCTATGTAGTTCCCACGGCAATGGGACGAATGCCGCGGTCCTTCCTGCGCAGGGCACATAAGTTGGCCCCTTACAAAACGTCGATGACGGAATCGTTCACCTTGCCGGAGAGCATAAGGTTGATCAGAGCCGTAAGCTCCTACACAAGTAACTCACCAGTTACCCCGGCGCCTGAACAAATAAGGTCCTTTAGGTGCTGAGGAGTCAAGCCGTCGAGGCCGCCGGCGGAGCCGCTCCGGAAGGAGCAAACGGCAGCGATCAACTCTCGACCTGTGACGGTGAGGGAGTGATTAACCGAGTCAGGAGGGTCGGGAAAAGAAAGGCCATCTGCTGGGGCAGGGTGTTTACTCTCCAGAGCTGAAAGTGTTTCCGGGGAACACGGTGCCACCACATCACTACTGAAGAGAATCCTAGCTGCTCCTCTAATGTCACCTTCCCCTAACTTTGTTTCTACCAGGTGGGATATACCCCTGGAAGAGTAGTATCCCTTAGACGAAAAATTTGGATCCAAAAGTTGAGCCCAAAATCATTTCAATTTTCTTTAATTTGTGCAGTTAAAGTCTTTTTAGTTGCTAAAAATTTTTTGGGCGTGAAGAATTCTGTAGGGAAAGGTAAGTAACTGCTCCCAGGCACGTTGCGAGTTCTTCCGGGCGGCAAGGCGAATGCAACCCGCTAAATTCTGTGCAACTAGTGGCCTGGCACCACGGGGAACTCGCTTCAAAACGGGAATAGAATTTTTGGATTTTGAAAGAGTTTTCCAAAACGGGTCAAAAGTGGTTGTTGAAGGGATGGAGGTAAAAGGAGTAGTTACAGGGTCTGAAGAGAGTGTACTTGGGGGTTTATGGACCTTTCATATGTGTACATTCAGACCTCGCTTACCTTTAAAATATCGAGCCTGGGTGCAAATGGGGCATCTCTCCAGGACAGATGCAGAAGGTTGGCATGCACTCGTAACGCCATCGCTGCTGCCACTATGCATTAATATTGTACACTTAAACCACTAAATACACTAGATAGAATTAAAAAATTAATAGGTATTAAAAATATGACAGTTTATAACAGGTTTTCTTTTTAACTGTGACACTGGGTGACGCGCAGCGCAGTCGCGCAGGCTTTCTAGGGCGCCGCGCCGCCGCCGCCGTCGCGCTGTAGCTGGCATTTTGGCGCAGGCTTGGCAACCGTTGCTGTGAAACGGGCGCGTCGTTCTCGTTCTGAGTTAATTACGCGCGAAGGGACGTCAGCAATACTATGAAATCACTGAAACAGCCTGAATTACGATAAGGCTTCGATAAAAGTAAATATTATAACAATCTTTGTTCTAAGCTTCCGCGCGTTCGTACACACAATATGGTCACCGCGGACAGTTGTTCATGTGATATTTACAGCTGATGTGCAAAAAATTAACAAACAAACATGCACGCGACACAATTTCAGCAAATTATTGTTATTAACTTCTTTCACTTTCGTATTTCTTTACAATATAGGTGTTTTGTACGCTGTTTTTATCTCTTTTCAGGTTGTATCAATTGTTTTCTTTATATTCTGAATTCCCACAAAAGTAAAACTGTTATTTTAGATTCAAACTAAGTTTTATTGAGAACTAGCTGATGTCCGCGGCTTCGCCCGCTTGACCAATTGGCAATTACATATTAAAACCTTCCTCTTGAATCACTGTTTCTATTAAAAAAATCAAAATCCGTTGCATAGTTTTAAAGATCAAAGCTTACTCCTAATACAAATATTACAAATGCGAAAGTAACTCTGTCTGTTTCGCTTTCACGATGAAACTGAACTTTCGGTTGAACCGATTTTGATGAAATGTTCATGTTCGTGAACGAGCGCTGTCAGTAGAGATTGGTCAACTCTTAACTGCTATGGCTTTTATCTTCATTCTTTTTTTATGTTTTGTATTGTTCTTTACCTGCATTGTTTTACATATAGAAGCAACAAGGATAATGTAACCAATATTTTGTAAAACTTGATTTAAAAGAGTGTCCGGGGAGTTTCTTGCTCGTTCTTCTCCATAGAGACCTACCTACGTTTTGGAACGAGCAATTAGCTTCAACATTCTGACTAACTGACCGACTCCTTGACAATTCAAAAGTGCCTGTAAATGATTTAATTGAAATTAATGACTTTGAAATACAAAGGCTAATTAAGGCTACGTTTTTATCCGTGAAAACCGACATTCAAATTTCGTGTATATTTTTAATGGTCGTGTAGAAGACTTGCTTTGATCCATTTTAGTTCCAGTCTAATATTGTACTAGTATTTTGGTACTTATTAACAACGTAATTGTAGTATAAAATTACATGACTAAATGTTAATTATACTCTAAACTGTAATATTGTTGGCAAATTAGTACCTTGCTCATGTTTTTTAACATCTGAGTACTATACCAAAATGTTACAATTAAAAACAGAAGATACGTTATAATATATTTATGTTTTTGTAGCAATTAGGGTAACAGATCAGTATCAAAATTATAAAGGGTCTGGTACTTGAGTGACAGAGAAAAAAAAACAGAAAATATATAAAGCAACCTTTATTCATTGTTGAGATATTGATTTTAATTATATTAATTTATATTTGCCGAGGTCGTTCCAGATCAAATAGCAAACAAAATTGATAAAAACGAGTTTGATAACGTAATTTTAATAACTCCGTAAGGGCCTTTGGCATCTTATCGGTTTCTGCTTTGATGTTTGACCAAAACATATTTTATTAACAAAGGGCCGTAGACGTGATTACAGAAATATTCTTCTGTTTAAGGTTTCTTTTGATCCGTTATTTATACGCAAAGTAAATGGTATGTAGAAACTTTTATGACGGGTATTTTAGACGATTTTTTCAACTAAGAATTTGAGTTCAACACAATCTCAACTTTAATTTTACCCCGACTGCAAGGAAAGGGTTATGTTTTTCGCGCCGGTAAAATAAAATAAAATATTCTTTATTACCTGATATCTTCCAAAATACTGAACGGATATATTTCGTTAGGGTATCGTTAGATTCGTCTCATTAGTCCAAGTGTTCGTAGACACGTGGCGAAAAAAATAAATTAACGTGGCAGCTGGGAAATGCCATTGTTTGAAGTTTTTTATAATATGTATTAAAGCTCTGCGAGATTGTGTACATATACCTACTTGTGGTTTAAATACGTCCATAGATACAAATAATCAGTGCTATCATTGAATTGTATTTATGGACGATTCCTAACTACGCTTAAAAACTGTCGCTTTGAAGTACAAAAGGGCTAATTGTTCCAAATGATATCTAATACTCAAAATGACCGACTGGACACGTTCTGACGTATCTCTATAATTGCATTTTACTATGGTTTAAAGATAGACTTTTATGCTATGTATATGGTAGCAATCACGGCGTGCCTCCTGGAAGCATACTTTTGGTAAGACAAAGTTTACTGTTCTGTCTACAAAGTACTAATTTTGACTTAGATGTGTAATGCACACATCTAAGTCAAAATTAGGACTTAGTCTAAGATTTCTGGCCATTATATGTGTGGTGGCTAAAGGCTCAGTTTTGTCTTGTAATTCAACAGCTGGTAGTTATAAAATTAAACCCCAACTATCCGTTTGTTCCCTTAATTATATTTACGGGGGCTCCGGATGGACCGGGGGTCTAGTAACAGACTTTAAACATAATTATAATGTAGTAGGTCTATCAAGAGCAAGTGATTAGTGGTTTTAAGAATCACAGGGGATTTTAAGATATTTTATATCCATAAGAAGATTATAAGACCTAAGAAGCTAAAAGTCTTCATCACTTTCACTGTTGTACCAAGGTCCACTGTTGGACATAAGCCTTCTCCATGGCGCACTGTTATTCCTGGTCCGGTAAAAAGTCTTATTAAATATTAATTTAGTGTTTTTGTTTTCAGATCAGCACAATTCCATTAGGGAACATCTGCGGGGACGACGACGTAATGCCAATAAGTCCTATAAATATAGTTAATTTAGTTCTATTATCGTTAATATTATTAGTAGTAGGAAGATTCCTTTATGATTGGCAGAGTTTTAAGAACACTGGTG
The DNA here is from genome assembly GCA_947361185.1 of Charanyca ferruginea. Lineage (NCBI taxonomy): Eukaryota > Metazoa > Arthropoda > Insecta > Lepidoptera > Noctuidae > Charanyca > Charanyca ferruginea. Next base: position 12,021,124 of record OX376070.1, read on the forward strand.
AACTGCCTTGGTTGTCTTCAATATTACCTTAAAAATAAAGTTGTAAATAGTAATTAAATATCTAACTTTAGCGTAATTTTGTGGTCTAAGAAAATGTTGTCGTTAATCCACCTTGAGCAAGATCGTGCTGATCAATGCTCAGGAATAGTAACTAGGCTGGTATTACCTTATTATGCAAATTTACATCAACTAGCCTGACCTTCTATTAAAATAAAATAATTTTAAGAAATGGATTTGTTGTTTGTTTCATATTATTTTTTTATTTCCTTGTAATTAGTCGCGCGCCAGCAGCGCGACAGCAGCGCGACGACGGCAGGTCGCGCTGCCGACGCGCGACTTGATTTGTATGGATTTACAAAGCAGCGCTGCAGTCGCGCTGCTGGCGCGCGACTAATTTGAAGGCGGCCTAAGTCATGTAGGTTTTATTGACCAATTTAGGTACTATGCAATCAGATTTGAGACAGACCTCCACACTCACCCAAGGTGATACTGCAGTGCTATTCTATAAAAATCACCCTTGTAAAATTTTAGTGAAGTGAGCTTGAGGTGAGCGTTTACTTTACCTGAAATTATCAAGCGAGATTATTACAGAATAGACCGGCTATATGGTGACGAAATTATTAGTGTGTAGGTGTGTGTGTGACAATCAACGTCACACACACAACCACACATATCTACTAACACATTGTTTTATTTATTTATTTATACTTCATGCACAAAGGTTCAAAGCCGGACTGAATGCCTTAGGCATTCTCTACCAGTCAACTAAGGGCGATGAAGAGATAATATGGTGGGTGCATAACAAAAAGGATTTATTCCATTCTAATACCAAAAACTAATACCATTGGTATTTGTTTCAACTCAATTTTTTTTTCTATTCCGAACGGGTACCACTTTTTAAATAATTAAATTTAATGTGCGAACAAATACCAACAACTTGAATTTGGTACAGTCAGCTCCGTCAAACCTAATCAAATCTTTGTTTTCTAATATTTTAATGTGATCGTAATATAATGCTATCCAAATTCACGTTATTCCAATATTTTTACAAAGATAGGTATAGGTAAGAGTAGTTTAAGTGAATCATCTTGCTTTTTTTTTAGCTGCGATTAATAGTGAGTTTGCTCTATTGTTCCAAAATTCGAAACAACTAATCAGAGTAAAGTGCGACTGGAATGTCTAAAATATTTTACTGTCATGGTGGCCAATTTATATCAGCTTCTGAACTTGATGAAAGAGAACGCAGATTTACAAACAGTGGTTGTTACTCAGTATGAATCAAACGCACCCCCCGCAAAACGATGTACAAAAACAACTGTTATGAAAAATTCGTGGATCATTTACCTAACTGACCAACTCTTCAGTAACAAAATCTACGTTGATCACGGTTTAGAAAAATTAAGGGTTTAGCTACTAATTCTTAAAATATAAGAAATTATTTACACGTCATTTAGCTGATTATACTGTGGCGACATCTATCGCACATGAAGCAAACTACAACCGACGTTTCCTAGATCGCGCAAGCAGAGTTATCCGCGACATTAGGATATATACAAGATCCCGACTACAACCGTCGGGCAGTAGCCCACCAGACATAACACCCGTCTGGTCGGAGGATCCTCCCTTTTCAATAGAGGATGAAGAACTTTACACCCTGTTCCTCATACCTCTAAAATACTAAAAGTTGATTTTCTGTAATATTTTATAATTGTTACAGTAAAGGTCTTATAATTACACACAAAGCATTTTTACTGACTGTACCTTATATCGTTAAACTTGTTTTGGTATTAGTTTAAACAATGGTATCCGTTCAGAATAGAAAAAAAATATAAATTGAAACAAATACCAGTGGTATTAGTTGTTGGTATTAGAATGGTATAAATCACAAAAAGAAATAATTAAAACGTTAAAAAGATGTAAACTCATTTACATAATTATATATCTGGATACCATCTTATATATAAAAATCTTCTGTGCGTGTGTATGAAAGTAACTTCTTCTAAACGGCTGGACCGATTTTGCTGAATTTGTTTGTGTGTATTTCAATGGATTCGAGAATGATTTAGATTTACAATTGGACCCGACAGGTGGCGCTATAGTCGGGTTGCAGGACAACGTCTGCCAGGCCCGCTAGTATGCCTATATAAACATATATAAGAGAGCTAACCGCCAGCCTACCCACCATACGTGAGCTTCCGATTATAATGGCCGAACATTTTGAGGGGTTTACGGCCACGCCAATCTTCAGACCAATCTTTTATAGCATCCAAGTCTCGGTTTACATCTTCTATAGCGACGTCCAGTAATCCTTCCACTCGCGCAGCTGTATATAATTGAAGATCATCGGCATAAAGATGATACGAACACCGAAGACCGTGAGTAATAAAATTAATGAAGACATAGAACAGCAATGGAAAAAGAATACCGCCTTGTGGAACACCAGCATCCAGGTCAAGCCAACTTGACGAGCTCTCGTCAACGTGGACTGACTGCTGACGTCCCCGAAGATAAGACAAGAACCATTTCAGCGCCTCGGAGGAAACTAAAAGATGTAAGAGGATGGATATGAGAATGTCATGATTGACGGCATTAAAAGCATTGGACAAAACAATTAAAACCAACACAGTAGTAATCTTAGTATCACCCATTGCTTCTCTAATGTCACTAGTCACTTTAAGGAGAGCGGAGGTAGTGCTGTGCCCAGGCCTGAATCCAGACTGGAATGAGCTTACAGGGCTGTTCCGGTGGACAAACCCTGAAATCTGCTCGTGCACACAGGCCTCGAGCACTTTAGACAGGAAAGGAAGACTGGAAATTGGTCGAAAATGGTTAGGAAGTGAGGGACTAGAGACTTTAGGAGGTGGACGGACATAAGCCATGCGCCACTGCAAAGGGAATTGTCCGGAATCAAGGAAAAAGTTGATAATGTGGGTAATTGGTGGAAGAAGAAGGTCGAGGAGCAAGTTGACCATATAACGACTGATGTTATCATGGCCCACCGCCTTAGATTTAATAGATAGGATGGTCCTCCTAATTTCAACCAAGGGGACTGGAGAAAAGCGTAATGGTTCAATAATGGGACCAGGTAGGCCAGAAATGAAATCCACCGCCTGAGACAACATGTGGGCATCCATATGACAAGTGGTTGCAAAGTGACGTTTGATATCATCCAGGCCAATGGTCTTCGGGAAATCCACAAGACGTGGTCTACCGATACCCAGAGATCCGAGAAATTTCCAGATATCAGCAGGAGAACAAGATAAGAGAAGAGAATATGGCGGCGTTTGGCGTTACGTATCATCTGATTACACCGATTTCTTGCAAGAGAAAAGAAGAGAGAAGAGGTTCCTATTTTCTTCACTGCTGCTGTGTTTTAGTTTTTTTCTATTTAATTAGTTTTTTTTTTAATTTTTACAAATTAAGGCATAATCTATATAATAAAAATGAATCGTTGTTCGTCAGTCTCACTAAAACTCTAGAACGGCGGGACCGCGCCTTTGTACCTTTGTGAATGAAGTATAAATAAATAAATAAATAAATTTGGCTCATTTTGGTCTTGAAATATTTGTGGAAGTCCAGGGAAGGTATATGCGGTTAGAAATTTGAAAAATCAATTGACAGGACAACGTCTGTCGGGTCAGCTAGTATGATAATAAAATGTAACACGTTTTACAACGTATTCGCTGAAGAGCGGGGCCTCCCAGCACATTTATCTCTCATACTTACTCGTAAAAAGAGATCTCTACGTATAAAAAAATTAAAACTTGTTATTTTTTTATTGAAATAAAAAAATAAAAACTAATCTGTATGCCACAGGTTAAAGTTCTAATTATCACCTCATTCTCGTATAAACAAGGTAGTTGATATACCAAAAACGGGTCCATATTGGCTCACCTAAAGTTCTTTACCCGAAATTGTACTTCCTAAGGATTTGTAATCCGAAAAATCACTCTTCCTAAAGTTTTTCATTCTAAAGTTTTCACTCATAATATTTGTAGTGCTACCAACGATGTTCATAACACTCATGTTTCCGAAAATTGTAATTAATAATATCGTTAATGTAAATATATTTAAACTCCTACTGTTTTTTATCATAACGCTTCTATACCTAAACATAATTACCATAATATTTTCACTCATACTCAGAAAGAAACATTTACCAAGTGTAAAAAAAAAAAATGTGGATGATATTTATAGTTTTAATTTGAGCAAGCATGCAGCGCGCAAGCAACCATGCAGCACGCAAGCAAGCATGCAGCGTGCAAGCAAGCACGCAGCATGCAAGCAAGCATGCAGCGTGCAAACAAGCATGCATCATGCAAGCAAGCATGCAACATGCAAGCGAGCATGAAACATGCAGCAGGCAGGCGTTGCGGGGCTCCGGCGGTCCCACGCGAGCTTATCGTCGCAGATGGTATTCACGTTCACCACCGCAGCTTCGGCTTACTAGCCGGCTTCGCCGGCCAGCCTCAGCCGCGGCGGCGGGCGTTAAAACCACCTGCTCCTCAGCTCGCGGGCCGCCTCGCCCCTCCGCGCCTACGTGGATTTAAATTACACTCTAGGCACAGAATACTTAATAGTACTACGTACAGAAGGGACACTCCCTTCCCCGCGCTATATCAGATACCGCACCCTCACCCCGCACTTACAGGGGCTAACCGCCGACTCTTTAGCCAGGGCGCTCAAAATCATAAGAACTGCAGCGCTGTAGGTACTGCTGACACAAACACACAATTTTGCGATTTATTTTGTTTTAAGTTTTATTTATTAGGTTTAATCTCGATGATTCATTTATTTTCCAAGTTTTCGTCGTTTTATAATAATACAATTAAAACTTCCGTAATAATAACATACCAACATTACCAGCTATTAATATTGCTCTCTCTCTTTATTGTCTTTGTTATGCACTTATGTCCCTTTCTTTCACGTTCTATTCATTCTTGGAATTGAAAAGTAGTACCCTACGCACTAACTTTGTCGCGTCGCCCCATTGCGTTGCCGCGTAATGGTACGGGGCGATCGTGAATTCCATATTTTGTAATTAGGTACCTTAATTTACCATTATTGATGAATAAATAAACCTCTTTACATAATAAATATTATAATATTACTTTTATGTCATTACAAATCCGAGTATTCATAATCAAATATCATTTATTTTATTTAATAAAAATAAATAATTGACCGCTCGGACAAGATCACTTCATAATAATGCTCGAAACGTTCGGGTAGTTCCGTCGTCGTTCGGTTCGCTCGACGCAAAGCGTTGCACTTTTCGCGCCATTTTGTACGCCACGACATCCAACTGATTCAACCCTACTAAAATTCACGCACACATTTGCACGTGTACAGACGTCATTTGGTTTTGTAGTAGTAATAGGTAATTATTTTGCAAGTTTTGTATGAAGTGTCCGAGGTGTGCTCTAGGGCTAGAGCAGACAAGACTACGTGGAGTCGGTTTCGCAGCGATTCGTTTCTGTCATTAACTTTTGTAGCACAACATATTCACTTTTTAAGACAATATTTTAGTTATTGTCTATCTATATAATTATATAAAAGGCAAAGGTGACTGACTGATGTATCAACGCACAGCCTAAACCGCTGATTGTAGAGACCTGAAACTTGAAGGGTGTGTTCTTTGTATGACGTAGGCATCCACTAAGAAAGGATTTTCCGAAATTCTTCCCCTAAGGGTGTGAAAAACGGGGGCAAAGTTTGTATGGGAGAACGTGATTCCTTGGTCCAATCTACTTCAAATTTCGCATAAACATTCTTTAACAGAATTGATGGAAGATGGGTTTCGTATTTTATTGAAATTCAACACCTAACGGAATTAAAAATGGGAAGAAAGTTATTTTGAGGGTGATTTGCATCGAAGTTGATATCAATACTTCTTAGTGCTTTTGATTTAAATACATTTTATTTTGACACATGTCATGTTTGAAAACTCAACTCAAAATAAATATTATTACCATATTATTATCTTAGAATAATAACGCACATATTATATTACTCTGTGATTATTACATGATACTGCAGAAGAATTACGAAGAAGAAACACTTCCAAAAATTTTCGAAAATTCCCAATCGTCAGAGACATTTGTTTGTTTTGTGGAAATGCAAACCCAGTACTCTTGCAGGAGAAATATCGGCATCATCTGTCCGAAGACTTCTTGCGAGTTTTGAGATCAACTACTAAAGGTGGCATGGTACAGCGACATCAGTCAAATACCGCATCAACAGATTTTGGGTGTGTGAACAGGCTATTATAACACCCAAAATTGATCAAGCTGCAGCGATCAATAAAAGCATTTTGTTTCTCTCAAATTGAAGGGAGAGAAGTAGTATACATCTCAATGAACACTGTAGTCGAGCAAGATGACGCCACACGTTACGCCGTAGAATTTGGAATAGAATTCGCTTACGGCAAGTGTACTTCTAGCGCACATCATCCAGCTGAAGGTCGGTGTGCCTATTATTTTGTGTAACAGAAATCGGCTCGAAGTCGTCTGTCTGCAGAAAAATATCATTGAAGCTGAAATTGTAACAGGTCGTGGCGTTGGTGAGAGTGTTTATATCACGTATACCACTGATTCCCCACAATTACCCCTTCCAATTCAAGCGTGCGCAATTCCCTGTGAGCGTGTGCTTTGGCATGACTATAAACAAGTCTCAGGTCGGTCGGTGTTTGTCACACTGAAGGCTGCGGTTGTCGATCTCAGGACCAGCTGCTTTGCCTACGGCCAACTATACGTCGCTTGCTCTCGCGGAGTCTCGCGTCACCAGTCCTGACTTTCTGTACATTTTGACTAACGGCAAAACTACAAATATAGTACAGAGAGGTTTTATAAATATATAGCTAAGGTTCCTTAATGTGTTTTCTTCTTTTCAAACATATTTGGGTTTGGAGTTTCAACATTTGTTGTGTACGTATGTGCAATAAAATAAAAGTATATTTGCATACAGTATAATAATATTATACTGTATGCAAATATAAAATCTATATATATAAAAGCGAAAGGTCATTCAGTCACTCATCACGAAATATCGAAAACCGCTTGACATATTAAGATGAAATTTAGCAGAGAGGTAGTACATAGTTAGTAGACGTCCGCTAAGAACGGATTTCGCTACAGGGCCGGATTAAGGAGGTCTAATGGGTCTCGCAAGTTTGTATGAAAGTCCTTCATTTTTTGCACTACTAACTTGATTATCGGCAGAGAGGTAGGTAATTAGTAGTAGACGTCCGCTTAGAACGGATTTTACGACAGGGCTGGATTAAGGAAGTCTAATGGTTCTCGCAACTTCGTATGAAAGTTTTGATTAATTTTTGAACTATCGACCTGAAATTTAGCAAGTCTAGAGTTTATGAGTAGGAGACATTTGCTAAGAAATAATTTTGTGACAGCCTGAACTTGCTCTCGCAAGATTATATATATAAAGAGAATATAGTTAAGTTATGTCACGTAGAAACCGATTTTACGACACGGCCAGTTTAAGGGAATATAACCTAACTCTATGTGTTCAACAAACATTTATTGATGACTAGCTTTTGCCCGCAGCTTCGCTCGCGTAGAATTTGGTCTGCCACATTAAGTTACGCGACATTTTTTTTGAATACTTTTTTTTTTAATGTACCTTCTCATCGTACATCCCAGATTTCTAATTTCAAAATTAGTTTCCATACAATCTTTGAACTCCTATACCTAATATTTAGAAGGAATCCCTTGAGGGTAGAATTATCTGAATTCCTTTCTAAGTGCTCATTACTTTAAGCTATAATAGAACTCTGCAAATTTCAAAATGCTAAGTCTAGTGGTTTCTTCATCAATCTTTACCTGTATGGTGTGTTTATGCAAAGTAGCCCTATGTCCTTCCCCGGGCTTGAGATTATCCTATCCAGCACAAACGGATTACTTAACACTGACTAACAAACAGGTCGGACCAATGTTACTTTTATTTAATCACTACATAGTATAAAACAAAGTTGCTTTCTTTGTCCCTATGTCCCTATGTATGCTTACATTTTTAAAACTACGCAACGGATTTTGATGCGGTTTCTTTAATAGATTTTGTAATAAGTAAATAATTATGTGGTATGTAATTGGAATAGGTGAACATCTGTGTTAATTTATCTGTGTTTTTACTGCAATATGCTCCTGTATACTAAGTTATTTGATTTTTTTGGTTCAGCGTAAATATGTAGGTTTTGGGATTTAGATACACGTGAGCAAGCTACGTATAGCTGCCCATGGGACAAACAGGGCGTGCCTAAATGTATCCCCGCTACCTTCAAAGTTTGCCCTTGCGATTTATTAATAGTCATAGAAAATGCAACTTTAAGTGGGAACTGTAAACGTTTGAAATTGAAGGGTAAGTTATTGGGTATTATTGGGATGCGTGGAATAAGAACATTTTCACCTATAAAAACTATATATCTAAATAACGAAATCTACGATCTTAACCTTATGCGACTGAATTAAAAATAAAAAGTAATTAATCGCTATCTAGGATAAATGACCAAGAATAAATGACATGACAATAAAAATGCCTACAGAACACAACCGTCAATGACGTCTGCCCGCCGCCGGCCGCCGTTAGGCGCTCCGTTCAAGTCAATCTTATCGTGATAACTTTTAAACTATTCGGCCAAATTACTTAGTGTGAAAGATAAAGTTTATCTACATTAAATACTTAATGCGAGAAATGTATTAATTTTGATAAGAGTTTGATAATTATATACTAATATGTGCATTGTAAAATAGGACCAAATTAAATTAAATTTATGGTTCACAATTTTGGTCGTACTGGCTTGCACATAAAATGTAGATATATGCTGTCGCGGACTTTTATTTAGACCTACTTAAGACAAACAATCTTGCGGTACATCATCTTTATGTAACTCCATTGGTTAAGGCAGCGCACGCCAAGATAGATCTCAGATGGAAGATTTTTTTCCGACTTAATTGACACGTATCGTTATATTATGACCAAAATTACATAAAATCATTATAAATTGTAGCCTATGTGTTATTCTGATGAATAACCTATATTACTGTAAAGTTTCATTCAAATCGGTCCAGTAGTTTTTTCGTGAAAGGGTAACAAACATACACACACACATACATCCATCCTCACAAACTTTCGCATTTATAATATTAGTAGGACTTATAATACAACAAATAGAAAATACAACTTAATGAAATTCAGACGAATCAAGGTCTTAATATTTTTTGTTATAACATTCGTAATAAATATTTCTTTGTTTTTCCCCTGGGACGCTTTTTTGTAGTTAAAAGTATCTTATAATACGTAGAACCTGGTATTCACATATTACAATATTAATTACCAAATTCCAGACAATATTTTATACATCTTTGTGAGGATGGATGATGGTGATCTTTTATCCCACATTGACCATCGTTTTCTGTTAAACTATAGATTTAATTTCAGAATGCTCATATTTAAACAGTTTCGAGTAGACTTAAGAGTCGGAAAAGTTTTCCCCGCAGCACACAGGCCATCCAGGACCGACCACGTACGGTCAGACGTAAGTTGTGGGAATATCACCCACCGCCACTGAACTTCTTTCAACCCAGGAACACTTGGCACTCGGAAGTGATTTGCAGTGGCCTAAATGGAAAGCAGTCAATACAGTGTGCTCCCAAAAAGGCCGCTGTAAACACAAACTAACAAAATGGGGGATTATAGATCCCATTGATACCCAGTGTGAGTGCGGTGCTCCTTACCAGACAATGGCCCACTTACTACAGTGCCCAAAGTGACCCGTCACCTGCACCTTAGAGGATATTAAAAACGCCACTATTGCTGCGATTAATGCAGCTCCTACTGGGTCCAAGCAGTCTAACCACGGATATGAGTCTATCATAAAAAGAACAAAAACATCGATTCGAAACGAAGAAGACCACTGTATCATAATCCCAAATGCCATCTCTTTAAATATTATAATGAATTGAAATAAACTGCAGCCTGAAAATTAAACCATAAATGTGGTGTATAGGTAGGTTGTAGGGTTTACGTAAATAACAACATCTATTTTTTTTAAATTGGTGCCTTAAAATAGGCATTTTCTGTTGACTGAAATATAAAAATAGTTTCCGTTCAATATCATTAAACTTCATATCTTCATAACCACGCGGACGAAGTCGCGGGCAACAGCTAGTTTATATATATTTTCGTTTAAATAAATTCCATGGAAAAATACATATACACTGAACAAACAATATTCGTTAAAAAATAATTCTACTGTTTAATAAGTTTGTTAAACAAGAAAATGTGAATAAAAATTCATTGAATTGTGTTTATGTGAAATATAAACATATTTCACAGAAACATTTGAAGTAAAAAAATAGTCTTTGAAATAATAATAGTCGAAATAAAATTACAAGAACCAAATATTATAATTATCAAACATTTTCTGGGAAACGAAATTCTATGAAATTTCAACAAGGGGACACCGTTATACATGTTATGTGAAAATAAAGTTAAGCAAAATTAATGTATATAATACTGATTATTATAAATAAAAAGAAATCTAAACAAAAAAGATATGACTTTGAATAATAGTGTAAAAGATGGTTATGTTGAGAAAATAGTGGAAAACAAATAAAAGTATAATAGATGTTTATTGCTACTAACATTATGAAGTTGAATGCTTCAGAATTATGAACATTAGAGACAGAGTAGTTAGGAATTGTGATTGTTAGGATGAAAAATGTTAGGAAGAACATTTTCGGATTTCCAATTATCGGAGTTGAAAATTTAGGTGAACTTTGACGCACCCACCAAAACCAGTATTAATTAGGCAAACTAAAGGTAAAAGCTTCGTTAGCAGAAAAACGGCTTTCAGAAAAAGTTAAACGAGTACTCGTAGTTGATTAACTTTTTCTGAAAGCCGTTTTTCTATTAAATTAAATTAGGTCTGTTTTTTCAGAAATATCCTAGATGCCTAGATTGAGCAGTTTTTTATCACAGCCACTAATTTACTTTACTAGACTCAAAGCCAATAAAAAGGTTGGAACATAAATATTTTGCCTTCTTGTTGAAAGCCTCTTTAGTATTTTTAACAAATAAAACAAAACAATGACGTATGAACATCAAAATAAATTATACTCTAAAGTCTCTCGTCATAACCTTAATAATTTCAAAGCACCTACACACATTAAGTAAGTAGGTACTTGTCAATGAAAATAACAGGAAAATTCCTGAAGTTTTAATGTTAGTGACGTCAGTCGATTCAGAGTTCAGGAATCAGCTAAGGGTGTTTTTTTGGTAACAAGCAATGGAAGCCTTATAAAATAAATAAATGAAAAAGCTTTATTATACAGGGAAATTGAAAAAATACCCAAAACCTCTTAATCTGGACTTCGTATCATCATCCTGAATAACATTTGTTCTACTACTTTGACCTCAACTAAATAACGTAGCTAAAAACAATTTATTTGAAGTCTGTAAAATGTACGTATACTACGCGCGCGCGCACCCATATGATAGCGAATATGATGTAGATAGTAGGTACAGGCACAGTTTATTGCAGGCCTTTCGTCGGCCGTGTCAGAAAAATATATAATTTCAAGTGAAAAAAAAATGTTTCGAATTTTGAAAAGTCCTAAAACAAATGTTGTTCAGGGTGATGATACGAAGTGAGTATTAAGTGGTTTTGGGTATTTTTTCAATTACCCTGTATATACAAGGTGTAACGTCAAATACGCAAAACCTGAAAATAGTTTGATTAGAATAACGAGCAGAATCAATTGAACCACTATTTAATATAGGTCACATTTAAAAAAAAACTTTATTAAACATGTTGCCCTGTCTATTTATTAATAAGTCAAGCCATCACGTGCGGAAACCTGCCAAAATAGGTAAACAAACACAAATGGTTGTCGTCCAATTTAAATTTCCTCATACGCGTGATAATAATAGTTCTTATTTCAATGCAAATACGAGTCTTGGTTAAACTAAAACAGCACATAAAACCTGTTTGAATGTAATTGAATTAAAAATCATTTAGGAAGTCTGAGGTTTTCCGTGTTTAACGTTACACCTTGTATATATGTTACAGTCAAAACTCTTTACCGGTCAAAACTTCTTTGGGTGGCTTCAGTCAAAACCTTTACACATTTTCGCTACAAAAACATTTCTTTTGCGGAACACCCTTGTTTTGAGAATCACGACAAAACAAAAATTTTTGAAACGGTCCAACCTAACGGGACTGTTAAGGGTAAATTTAAATCGGTCAAAAGTACAGTAAGAAGTCCAACTCTAGGCCTTCTTACTGGACTTTTCTCCCCCCATGAATAAAAGGGACTTGTTTCATGTAGTACTGAACATTCTGCACACTTACAGCATAAACAGCCTATACAGCACAAACTATTTTATAATGTGCGTCACTCTCCCGTGAATAAATGGTTTTTCTTTCTTTCTTTCTTTTCTTTCTTTCTTTATACTACCTACTCAACAAAAATAGTTGACTAAATAACCTAACTCCTACCTAAACCGAAACCTGACGATGGGGACGTCTCAGAAGAGATGGTTCAATCCATGACGCATGGGATAAAAAATGTAATCCAATGTTATTAAAAGAAAACCGAATATATACTCTATAAAAACCGCCTTAAAATCAAGATTCCATGGAAGATTTAAAAAGTTATTTTTTTACATTTACAAAGGTTGCTGAAAAAGCGGACATCTTGAGAAAGAAAGTTAGAGACTAAATCGCGATCTGGATTTTAAGGCGGTTTTTATAGAGTGGGGTTTGGACATGATAGCATGAGCGTTTTTAGTGTTCATATATTCGGTTTTCTTTTAATAACATTGGATTAAATTGTTTATCCCATGCATCATGGATTGAACCATCTCTTCTGAGACGTCCCCTTCATCATTTCCCTCTTTAGGGTAGGGACCTTCAGATAGGTTTAGGTAGGAGTTAAGTTATTTAGTCAACTATTTTCGTTGATTAGGTAGTATAAGTGTGCAGAATGTTCAGTACACGAATAAAAGCTTCTAGTCCCTTTTATTCATAAGGGGGGGCGTAGCTCATGTGGCAATTATGATGGAATAGCCATTAGATAATATGTCTATGGTTAAACATTCTGGATACTTCTAGAAGTAATTCAAATCGTAGAAGATAGTTTTATATTATGACAAGTCTGTGAGACCAGCGGCCGTCAGGCACGGTCAAGCATCTTACCTCTTGCTAATTATCTAATATATTCTTCTGAAAGTTATTAATACGTTTTATTTAACGTAGTTAGCGACCCGGGTGTAACGTAGAACGTTACAGAAATAATGACAGATTTTTGTAGCCAAAAATAGTTTTGACCGGTTACCAATTTTAAATGTTACATACATTCTGTCAAGAATGTATCGGGAATAAATCATTTAAAGGGATTTTCTAAATTCTTTTTGACGCAAATTTGGCACATGTTTGCTTTACTCACACGGAGTTCGATCGTCACTAGTCATTTCACAGTGCGCCATTTTGTCAGTTCATGTCAACAGTGTTTTGCGATTTTTACTATAGTTAAAAATTACGAACAAATAATACGTCTTAAATGTTGCATTGCAAATATAATTTTGTGTGCAGAAGCACTGAAAACATTACATTAGGCTTTCAGTGAATCGACTTCATCAAAAACACGTGCGTGTGAGTGGTATAATGCATTTCATTGTGGTCGAGATTTGCCTCGTTCTGGTTGATCATCAACGTCTTTGACTGAACTAACATTGCTATAATAAAGGAAATGGTGACTGAAAATCGTCGATTTAGTCTAGGAGAAATAGCTGCTGAAATTTCTGTATCTCAAGAATCAATTTGTACTGTTTACGATTGTTTTGGCATAAAATGCGTTGCCGCTCGACTAGTTCCGAAAGATTTGAATCGTCTGCAAAATCTCAATCGCGTAAACATTGCTGAAGACGTGTTAGAAAGGGTCAATTCCGACCCAACATTCATAAAACGCATTGTTACTAGAGACGAGACATGGGTTTACGAGTTTGACATGAAAATCAGTCAAGAAGAATCGGAATGGCGCCGTCTAACTGGAAAATTCGCGGCAACTACTGAAGTCGATTCCAAAAAATACGTCTAAAAATGTTTTGATTATTGGGTTATTCGTTGGCATTAGTATATTATTACGGAATGGACCTTTAATTTAGATATTTAATACATATTTTGTTTTTTATTGAATAATTCTCGGTATTTTCTTGACACAGTAGTACACTTTGTGGTGGGTAATTAGTACAATTCTATAATTGAAAACGATCTCTAACGCTTAAACAAGACCGAGCCTGTGCCTTAGACGTTCGATCCTTCCCATTTAGCAACTATCGTGGACGTGTGCACTAATATCGGTAGGTATGTAGGTAATATTAGGTCTTTATCTATAAAATTGCCGTTTAGTACGCAGAAATATCGCCTTTAATTCGTCGTTGTTGACATTAGTTTACGGGGTTAATTTTTTCAGATCAAAACTATGTCGAAAGCTTTCTAATCAATTCATGCGTTCTTTTGTAGTGTTCACTCGTACACGTAATAAATGTTGCAAGTCTTTTATGCGGCCTTGCTACAGCGACGGTACTCGTATTCCATAATTACTCGTATTTTTATCCCTTTAAATATCTAGAAGCCAACTCGAGTTGAGAAGTCGTGTCTCATCAACAAGAGCAACCTTATGGAAGGGCCCGCAAGGGAAAAGAAGAAGAGGCAGACCACTGGCATGAAACACTACAACATAGAGCTCACAGCGGAGCTGTGTGACTACTCAGGCCCAAATGAGCTAAGAATCTACACCGATGGATCAAAAACCAACCTCGGTACCGGAGTCGGGGTCTTCTCTGAAGACCTAAACATTAAAATATCTAGGCCCTTAGGAATGCTAAACACTGTCTACCAAACAGAATGCGTAGGCATCATCCAGGCAGCACACGCCATTGAGGCCAGGGAAGTCACGGATACGCATATCCGTATACTCTCCGATAGTGCCTCAGTCCTTCAATCCTTAGAGAAAAACCAGATTACGTCGAGACTAATACTAGAATGTCATAATGCACTGGAACGCGTTACAGTACCAAACCGCAATATAGTGACACTACAATGGATTAAGGGACACAGTGGCTCACTAGGTAACGATGCGGCCGACGAACTCGCCAGAAGGGGTTCCAGCACAAAAGCCTTCGGACCTGAACCCATTGTGCCCATTCCGTTCAATCAGTTAAGAAGTTGGTTAAGAGATTACACACAATCACAAGCGGAGAAATGGTGGACCTCGACACCAGGGTGCAGGCAGTCCAAGGAGGCCATGCCATCCCTGGATACGAAGCTGACCAAGCGCCTTCTGCACCTGGACAGAGATAGCCTGCGACTGGTGGCGGGGACCATCACCGGACACTGCTCATTAAATAAGCACTTTCACACACTAGGCATCACTGATAGTCCTCTGTGCAGGGCCTGCATGGAGGCGGAGGAAACGGTGGCGTATGTACTCCTTGAGTGCACTGGCGTCACCCAGATCCGCAGGGAGACCCTTGGAACGCCAAACTCCCTTGCGGACGCACTGAGAAGACTGGGAAGATTGATCTGCTTCTGGAGGGAGGTGGGCTGGTTGGAGTAATCGGCCGCTATGGCTCACGTACAATGGTCCATTTTAAGGACTAAGTGCGGAAACCAAACCCCCCTAACATAGAACATAGACCACTGGCATGGTGGGACGACGAGATTAGAAGAACAGCCGGCTCAGATTGGAGCAAAATAGCAAAAGACAGAGGTACATGCCCATGTACCTCTGTCTTTTGCTATTTGCTTTGCCAGCTTTGGAGGAGGCCTTTACCCAAACTGGGGTCCTTGCAAAAGTAAATCCATACCAATATTATATATGCGATAGTAACTCTGTCTGTTACGCTTTCACGATGAAACGGCTGAACCGATTTTTATGAAATTTGGCATGAAGATAAATTTAACCCCGGGGAAGGACAAAGGCTACTTTTTTTCTGCGACTTCGCCTGCATCCACTATAACCGACATTCACGCGGACGAAGTCGCGGGCAAAAGCTAATAATTATAATAAATAACTAACAACTACATTTAATACAACAAACTAACCCACTAACACAATCCTTCTAGAAATTAAGTTTATATATTGTAACAAGCAAGGAATAAATAGGTTTTTTATTTTATTTTTATTTATTAATTAACAGTTGAACTCATAAACAGTTGAGCTCGTATCGTGTCCATATTAATGAAAAAGGTACTAATGTAGTGAAACCAAAACAACAAACAATAAACTAATTACTGAATTTGATAATAGAATTCCATATTTTTTAAATAAAATTCATTTGAATTTAGAATTTATTGCCAGCCACAGATAAATTACGTTTCAAATGGCAACTAATGTAAAACGGCAACTTTATAGGAAATGACTAAGTAAAGACGTCATGTGACCATAAGTTTGACCTAGCTATGGGAATTTAAGAGCAACTTTGTATTATTTTACACCACTACTTTGTATGACTTAACTTAAAATACTTTTACTGCATTTTTGTTCACGTACAAGTTCAAATAACAAACTTAATCATCCATTGTCAAACCACGCCACCTAACGATAAGGGCTTTCCCCACCTGAATACTGTTTCTTGATTTAGTATAAAAGAAGCTGGTCGGGCCTCCGTTTAGGGAAATCCGGTCCAGCCTGCATGTCTCCCTTGCTGTCCTCCCGCAGCGACGCCCTTAGCCGAGGCTTGTACCCCACAGGACCCGCCTATAACGAGTAGTAGCTTAGTTTGTAAGTTTTTTGCCCTGGCTGGAGGTCTTTATTTTTCACTTTAAGGCCCCACCATAGGAAAGCCAGTTAAGCAGCCGACAACCTCCGGTTAAGCAGCTGACGACCTCCGGTTAAGCAGCCGACAACCTCCCAGGTTGACCTGCGAGATGCTATACCGAAAAAAAACTGTTTGCCCTGGCTGGAGACCTTAAATTCAGTTTTATGGCACCACAGGAAAGTCCGGCTAAGCAGCCGACAATCTCCTATAAGTACTGCATTTACAATAGCATTAGACAAAAGTTGAAAAAGGTTCTTTTTAATGCACACTTTGTAACAAAATTACAATAAAATTATATTCCATTTTTACAGCTGCAGTCGCACTTAATTATAACCATTTTATTAATTTATATAAAGAAATCAGCTCAACTAACTAATTAGCAGACACAATAGTAAAACAATTGACGCCGGACTCCTTGAGGCTTTTGTACAGATGAAGGGGTGACTTTCATTTACTTGTGTTATTTAATTCCAATATAAAATTACAGTGTCCATGCTAAAAACCTAAAAGAAGCAGGGGTGAAAAATACTTGGAACGTTTTTTAATTCACTATAATTCAATCAAATTTTAAATTTTACCTAATCTTCAAAAGACTTTTATTTTGTTTATATTATTATACGTCCATATTTAGTAATATCTTTGACCTATTTATCAAAGTTATGTTGTGTTAAGTTATGTGTGTGTATCAAACATATCTTTGAAATAAAATGTTTTGCATTCCTGCTTCTACGAGCCTCTTTTTTCTAATGCTATTATAAATGAAGTTATAGGTAGGAGATAATTATATATGCGAGATGCCATTCCGAAGTAAAATAACAACGATTCCTAATATTACGTGAAAACTAGTGAAATCTTGTATTATATTCGCTTGTATTCGCTTTTTAATGCCTACTTCTTATCATAAAAATTAATTTCAAAACGGTGACACCAATAAAATTCAGTCATCCCTTAATTTTCTACCCTTAGTGGTGGAATATTTTCTTGAAATGTTTATGGGACCAAATTTGAGGTATACACTATCAATTAAAAAATAATCATCGAAATCGGACTACACTGAAAAAAGTTATGCGTGGTCAAACATAAAAATAATAAATAAAAAAATATGTTCATAAAATGAAAACTATTGGGCCAAACTATGTTAAATTTTTATGGGACCAAATGGCAAGTTGGTCCAAAATTGATCGATTATTAATTAAGACATATTGAGTTATATAACCTGTCAGATATGAGAATGTACCTGTTACATTGAAGTAATATACGTAGTAATAATAACTTCTGTTATGACTTTTTTATTGTGTTATTATTCAATATTTTATAAGTGATACCATAACTTTAATAAATCACTTTATTCAAATAAGTGTAGTTATGATTTGTGGGCACACAATATAAAATCCGGAAAATTCGGAAGTCGGGCAGTAGCGGCTTCCGTGTAATAAACAGCTTCACTGCTAAGCGTGGTGATTTATGGCAACCCCCCTTGAGGGAGGCTTTTGTTCAACAGTGGACGTCTGATAATGATAATGATGATAAAGTGTGCAAGCGAAGAAAAACGAAAGGCAAAGCTGGGCGATTGTCTTAGTTCCAGAACCGGACTGGACACGGGTTTACATACATTTCACGCTTAAATATTACAGCCTTGCAAATCCATTCCATATAGGACATTCCCGTACATTAACGACACACACGGACGACACGGTTGGCGCAGTGGCTGAGCAATCGACTGCTGCGCAGCGTGTTGCGGGTTCGATTCCCGCCCAGGGTAAACATTTGTGTGATGAGCACTTGTGTTTGCCTTGTGTCTGGGCGTTGTTTATCTATATATGTATGTATTTACAAAAAAAAAATGTATTTGTGTATGTATATCAGCTGTCTGACACCCATAGTACAGGGTCTCCCTAGTTTGGGGTCAGATGGCCGTGTGTGGAAATGTCCCCACATATTATTATTATTATCATCATCATTTATTAATTATAGTTACCTATAAAATACATTTTTAAATATTAATAAAAAATAAAAACATTTAAAAATATAAGAAATAGTAGCTCATCGGTATCGGGAACAGGGTCCAAGCTACCGGCGGTCAGGGCTCCAGAGAGAGAAACCTCCTTACAATGCGGGCCGTGTCCAGAAATACTGCCTTCTGAATCAAGCCCTTGATCCAGCCGCCTAACGAGAGCCTCCTTAGATGTTGGTCGAGGCTCTTGGCAATTAAGCCATTGGCTGTAACAACTATCGGCACAATGATCGCTGAGTCCACATCCCACATGTCGACAACCTCGCGGGCCAAGTCAAGATACTTTATTTGCTTGTCTTTCTCGACCTTCACGAGGTTCACGTCATGCGGAACTGCTATGTCAATAATCCACCACCACTACATCAGGTTTATTGGCTACAATAGTCCTGTCAGTGATGATGAATCGAGCCCAGTACAATGTGACATTGCCATTTTCAAGAACTGGATCGGGCACATACCTGTAGTATGGTACTTCTGATTCCACGAGATTGTATTTCAGAGCAAGTTGTGATGGATAATCCGGGCCACAAGGTTGTGCCTATGCACAACCACAGACTCTTCGTTAGCAAGACGAGAACATCCAGAAATAATGTGACGGATTGATTCTCCCGGTCGGTGACATGCCCGACAAATGTCAACCGTGCCATCCTTCACAATAAATCTCCGGTAGTTATTCGTCATAATAACTTCGTCCATAATTGCACAGACAAAACCTTCGGTTTCTCCAAATAGGTCACCGAATCGTAGCCAAGGAGAGCGGGGTGAGGCCCTTGTCCACTGCAACTACATCTCGATGCATCCCCACGTCGGCTTCTAGGAAATATTCCCTGAGACTGCATATCTCACGGTTGTGCAGGGTCTTAGCATTTAAGAAGCCACGACCGCCACACTTCCGCGGGATATACAGTCTCATCACCGAAGACCGTGGGTGATGCATCCGATATGCTGTCAACAATGTACGGACTCTCCTATCCAGGGCATCAAGCTCCGTTTGTGTCCATTTGAGTATGCCGAAAGAGTACATCAGGACTGGCATGACCCATCCGTTGAAGGCGCGCACCTTGTTTCCGCCTGACAAAACACTATTAAATACTTTCTTCAGGCGGCCAAAGAAGCGCTCCTTCAACGATTGTTTCATGTCAGCAGCATTGATGCCCAACGCTTCCGCCATACCCAAATATTTATAGGTCTCAATTGAAGAGAGGGATCTAAGTTTTATGGAATCCGAGAGCTGAACTCCCTCGGATTCCACAATCTCCCCTCGCTTGACATGCATGACTGCACATTTGTCCACACCAAATTCCATCCTGATGGCGCTACTGAAAGTTTCTGTTAATTTCAGTAGCTCCATCAGCTGTGAACTGTTGGGGGCAATGAGTTTTAAGTCATCCATGTAAAGAAGGTGAGATATTACCTGACCTCCTCTCTTCAACCGATAGCCTAGACTTGAATTCTCCAGCAGTGTGCTTAGAGGATTCAAGGCTAAGCAGAACCAAAGCGAACTCAAACTGTCGCCCTGAAATATACCCCGCTCAATCCTTATCGGTTCACTATTCCTCTGGATTTGTCCACATCCTGGATAGCGAAGGACGGTCCTCCACTGCCCCATACACGACATCAGGAAGGTGCGCAGAGTGGCATCGATCTTATACAACTCTAGCACCCTTATGAGCCATGTATGCGGCACATAGGCCTTCTTGTAATCTATCCAACATGTCGACAAATCCTTTCGGGATCGGCGAACCTGTTGACTGATGGCCATGTCAATCAGGAGCAGCTCCTTAGTACCGCGGGACCCATTCCTACATCCATTTTGAGAGGGAGACATGATACCGTTACTGTCTACGTGGTGGTTAATTTTAGCTCTCAAAATGGATGTAAAAACTTTATAGACCGTCGGCAAACATGTGATCGGTCTATAATTTTTGGGTTCCGCAGTACTACCCGATTTATGGAGCAGGTGGGTTATTCCTGTCGTCAGAAACTGGGGCAACGATCCTGATTCCAAGCATGACTGGAACCACGACGCCAAACAAACGTGCGACCTTCTGACCCATTTGATCCAGAAGTTGTGCAGCCCGTCCGGCCCTGGAGACTTCCATTTAGGCAATGGACGGACTGCACAAGCTACATCTTGGGGGCTGATAGTGATTGCCCCCATTTCTGGTATTGCGTCGCACGCTCGTTCGACTTCCTGAGTCCAATCACCCTCAGTGTGACCGACAGGCACCGACCAGATGTTGCGCCAGAACAAATACATGGCGTCATCATCCGGCGGGCGCGTATCAGTCACACTTTGAATCGGTCGCTCCCGAGTTCTATAAACCCACCTTTCATTGCTTTGGAATGTACGATTCTGAGAGTATCGTTCCGCCCGTCGCTTATACCTTCGAATACGGCTTGCCCATGCATACACCTTCTGCTTCAGGGAGTCGATGCGCTCTGTGACCCAAGGCATATAGTCTCGAGGACTGATATCAGTCCCCGAGAATGCCCGCCTCACAAAGCGCATCACTCTTGGGCGAGTATTGCCCTCCCTAAAGCAGATTAATTTGCCGATGAGTACTCTAGCCTCACTAATGCGCCGCTCAATTCTGCACTGCCACGCCGGTACGGCAGGTTTTGGTCGTGTAGCTCTGTCATCATTAGCAAATTTGACGTGAGCTACACGACATGCCGCAACAACTGCACAGTACAGAATCGAATGCGCATCAGTGAGGTCTAAGCAACCATCAAAATAATTTGATAGTTGCGAATCCAGAGCACACACCAGCACCTTGTTTTTTTTATGCATGGGCAAACGAGGTAAGCGTGGTCTAAGCTCAGGCGGCATGAATCGATACTCTCGAATCGCACCCTCCAAAGCGCTCCTCAATTCTTCATTGCACTGGGTACTTACATGTGTAGATGTCATCACTCCCATCAGTAACTTGACTAGGTGTTGCAGTCGGCTGTGGTTGTGCCACTTCCACAGTCTGTGGCAGGGGAGCAGTAATATGGCTTCTCTGCATTTCAGTTCGGAGGCGATCAAGTACAGTGTCATCCAACATACGGTTACGCTGGATGACCCGCACCTGATCCGATAGTCGTTGTGCTGAAACGTTGACAGCTGGCTCAAGCACCAGAAACAGAGAGAGCATCCGAACACGGTACGCGGTCAGATTACTTCCCCCCTCTGTAGCCCCATAGTATGCGCGCATGACATTTTCGTTGATAGCTTGTGTCCATCTCATGCGCTGCACACTTCCGCCTGGAGCTGGGGTCTCGCGGTCCTAAACAATCCGGCGGCCGGCGTCCTCCCCGTCGACGAGAAGGTGGTGGCGTCGTAGGCGGAGAGAAATACTCGTCGCTCGAGCTCGACGCAACTGCCGAGGCCGGTATCACAGCACTCACGGTGGGACTGGGTTCCGGCGGTGGCGAGGCGGAGCTGAGCGACGGGTCCGGAGGTGGTGCTGCGTGCTGCTGCTCGTGTCAACATTTTCTTCTATTCTTCGTCACATTTGTTTACATTTTGGTTTTCGATGTTGGTTTTGATATGAATTTTTCAATGTTTGAATGACAGATGTCATGATATATATTTCGGATTTTGTCGTATCTATTGCTTCTATGTTGCTTATTTATATTTAAAAAGATTGGATAGCTGGTTAAAATAATGAGATGCTAATTCCGATGTTTTTCAAGTTATTTCTATAATTTTATTGATTTAAAACGAAAATTGTAAAAAATTCAAGTGTGATGTCTAGTGTTGCCAGCAGTTATTATTATATTATGTTGTTATTATTATTATTATTATTAACTGATAAATAAATTTTCTCTTTCATTTCGCGGTTGAAAAAACAATCTTTCCTGCATTGTAGGCATGTGTAAAGCGGAGCAGAGACGTAGGAATCTATTTGAATTCGGAATTTGAATTCTCTAATGCATTTCTAGCAAGGAAATATTTTTCTCATCGCAGGCGAACCTTACTTTAGTTCTATTAAATTAGTGTTAGGTTCCGGAGGAACTGTAAGAATGTGTTCATTTTGTACTCATTAGCGTTCAGGGAAACTCTGCAATTCATCTCCCTGACATGAAGTTTACAAAGGGGGTGGGTATCATAACATCCATGAGCTACTCTGAGGTGGTTGTTTTTTACGTAATTTTATTTTGAGTATATAAATTTGATATCTCAACTAATTCGTGTTAGAAACAGTTTATGTTCCGATATATGTATTTTCAATCGATGTAAATTTTATTGCCACAGAACCCACACAGTGACGCCGCATACAAAGCAAGCAAATTCTTGCGGTATATTAGTTTCGCCGCGTGCCTTATTTTTGCACTACATAACCTTTACGTAAAAAATTTACGACTTCACCAATTGTTGTTTATTAATTAATTTATTCCCATGGAAAACCAATAGAAATTGTGTAAAGGTGCGTACATATTATTTAACATAACATGTCATAAAACGTTGTAATATAACATGTTTCAGTAATGTGGAGGTTGAATGTTATTTAACATGTTATTAATATTTACAACAATGTTATATAACTTATGCATAGTGAACAGCACTGCAGAACGACAAACGACAAAGTCATATAACATTGTAGGTATTTCTAATGTGTACAGTATTGTTATATGTTGCAATGTTAAAAAACAATGTTACATAATGTGGACGTGTTATAAAACACAAGTTATACAACATATTACTTAATCTGTATGCTCTTTTAGTTACATAAAGCCATTACAGGCATTTACAGGTTCTCACGGCTAGAAATATAATAATTTATGTAGATCTTAATTCTTGATTTTTCGTTATTCTGTTTTGATATTAAGTAAGTACACATTCTACGACGAACAGCCACATTGAAAGTCTTCATATGCCCACATGTCAAAGGAAAGCTTATGCTCTTGTAATAGGATTACGTAGTGACGAGGGTTCCACACGATATATTTAGTTACGCCAGCATGAGCATGTTTTCTATCATCAGAGGCAGTATACGCAGTAAGGTTCTTGGTAAAGCGCTGTGGACTTGTAACTATGGGGCGTAATAAAACAACTGTTGACATGCGTTGACTACGCTTATTACCCATCAAAGTAAATAATATTGACAATATTTTTTTGCTGGGAAGAAACTTTTATTTTTGGTGTGTAATATCACTGTTTATGGTAGCGTACAATATAACCGCGGAATAGAAAAAACATGTAGAAGTGCCCACGCAGCTAGCACGCGTGTGTCACACAGTTATGCGGAAAATGTGTAAAATAATAACAACCTTCGGTAGTTGCAATAAATGTTAATTTTTATAAACAACAAATAAGCCTTACGTCAAACTTCAATTGATTATTCATACAAAATTATGACTTATTACAACTGACGTAGGTTGTTATTATTTGTACATGGTTTCCGCATAATTGTGACACTCGCAGTATACCCGCGTGGGCACTTCCACGAGTTTTTTCTATTCCGTGAATATAACATAAAAAATATTGTGGTTACAAGGGGTACATATTAAAAATTAAAATGTCTACAGTTAAAAAATGTCAATGTTCAAAATACCGAAAATTAAAATTTCGAACGACCATAATACTCAAAATTCAAATATCGAAAGGTTATATTGTCGAATGGTTAGATAACCTGCGTCCAATATAGCTAAAATCAAATTATCGACAAACGTAATATCGAATGGTTTAAATATCGAAGTACAGAATAATTATGTTTAAAATACCTACAAGTTAAAATACCTAAAAAAATTTGATATAGGAAAAAAATGGTGGGTCCACCATACCACTGGCTCACCACCGCAGCCTCGGGTTTTAGGCCGGCTTGGCCGGCCAGCCTTAGCCGCGGCTGCAGGTGTTAAAGCCACGTCCTCCTCAGCTCGCGGGCCGCCTCGCCCTTCCGCGCCTACGCGGGCTTAGATTACACTCTAGGCGTAGGGCAGACAAGACCACGTGGAGTCGGTTTTGCAGAGATTTGTTTCTTTCTGTCACTAACTTTTGTAGCATAACATATAAACAAATACTTATCCCGAACCTCGGGGTGCCCTTGACGTCGACCGTCATCTTCTGGTTGAAAAACACAAAAACAGATAAACTCAGGTTTTTGTTCAAAAACCTCAACTAACTCAAAATAAAACTCATTTTTACACAAATGGAAAAATATATTTTCTGATAAATCAATAACATAATTTACAATCTACCTACATTTTTTCATAGTTTAGAATTTGTTCGACAATTTAACTACTAGGTATTATTATCGTAAATATTATAAACTAAAGTGTATTGAGTGTTGACATTTTGAACTTGGGTATAATGACTATCGACATTTTGAATCATTCGATATTTATATCACTCGGCATTTCAATGTTAGATATTTCAGACTTAGGTATTACCATTTTCGATATTACGATACAATCGATATTTTAATTTTCGGTATTTTGGACATTGACATTTTAACTGTACCTAGACATTTTAATTTTCGGAATTCTAATATATACTCGTTACAAGTGCATCCAACAGTACACACGTCGTGGGGATATTAGAGTAGTCGAAACATTTGAAATTAATTTTCGTAAAAAAACTTAAATAAATAAGTTGCCAAGTGCGAGTCAGACTCCCCCCCGAAGGGTTCCCCTTCGTGCGCGTGCGCTACCATTATCTATACAACTTTAGACATCGAGCAAAAAAGGGCAAAAAAATCGCGTTTGTTATTTCGTTCGTTCGTTTGGTATGGGATGAGGAACAAATAAAATAAATATTTAAGGCGGGCGCCTTAAATATTTATTGTATTTGTTTTTAGTGTTTGATGCCATAGCAGCAACAGAAATACATAATTTGTTATTACATAATTTCAACTGTCTCTCTATCGCGGTTCTTGAGATACAGCTTGGTGACAGACAGACGGACGGACAGATGAACGGGCAGACAACGAAGACACAGACAGACAGACACACACACACACACACACACAGTAACAGGGTCTCAGGGACAGAAATGGGGTCCCGTTTTTACCCTTTGGGTACGGAACCCTAAAAAGAGCTTTTGCTTTGCTTCCGTTTAAATGTAGGAATTAAAACCATAAATATTTCCATAACCAGTAGGTTCCCAGGCAAGGTCTAGAACAATAAAATGCTCGCAATGGTAGGAAAAGAAGTATCCATCGGCTTCTTTGTGTATCTTTCTACAAACATTATAATATCAATCGCAATGCGATCATGAATCCGTGGTGATAATAAAGTCAATTTCGCATATTTTTATGTATTTTGTTTTAGTTTCCAATGTTAAATGTTAAAAATGTTTTAGTCCAATAACCTAGTAGTCCTCATTTTTAGTTTTGATGATAACGGCCAGATCAGTTTGCCGTAAATTATGATTCTTTTTATAGAAATGCTAGGAGATAAAAGAATGAAAATATCTACTATAAGTTCTTATCTTACTACAAAATATAAACACGTAATTGAAACGCTAATAATACAAATAATATTGACATACAGTTCAAAAGTTCGGGAACACGTAATTTAATGAACCTGTATTATCACAAGCCAACGTTGAATGTGTGTTGTGTGCTTGATACAGGGAGTTCATTAAAACGGTACCTACTGCTCTCAATTTTGCGTTCATCGTGTAAAAGCTAGTGCACCGGTCATATTACTGTAAATTTTCTATTGGACGTGAACAATATTCTTCGTTGGACAGTAAAGTATAAAGGTAAGGTGGTAGGTAAGGTGTAGTAGGTATTAATACACATGTGGACTTATATTTACTATTGTTGAGTGCCATGCTCCAGGTGTGTGGTTGATGGTCTTGACTATTAAATAAAACTGCGTAGACTTCTAGTAAAGCTGTATTGTAAGTACTGATTGTAACAATGCGAGAGATGATGTGCGCACGCTAAAGGTGTCGGCGAGCGAATGGCTACCGCGGTCTAGAAGTGGGCGATATAAATCGTATATAGATACAATATCTATATATCTGCACAATATCCAATACCTATGTATCGGACGGCACTGAACCTATATATCAGGTACAATACGGTCAACGTAACTTGGCGCGTCTGAAGTTAGCTGTTTGGCTGCGCAATGGAACTTTTAGGAACGAAATTGTTTACTGCGCAGCTAATCGGCTTACTTCAGACGCGCCAAGTTACGTTGACCGTACTGTATCTGCATATCTATAGCGTTGACGTAGGTAAGCGTCACAGAACACGCACAGCAATATCGTACCGTAAACCGTGTGTAAGATATTCGATTCAAACTGATTCTGCCTTCGGTCGGATACCGACATAATAGATGAACGAGCGAGAGCGCGATACGCTAATGTCTGAGACCAATTTTGAACATTATTTATAGAGAAATAGAGTTTAATACCGAATATGTAATTTTCTAAACACTTTTAATTTTATCAAAGAATTTTAATTTTATGCTAAATAGAAAGTAATTTTTCTCTTTTTTGATCCTTGACCTTGATTTAGCTTGATGCGTAAGCGTAAAGTATGTCCTCGTGTTCTATTAAAAAACGTAAGAATATTTGAATTTCACGGCCGACCACCATTTACCATAAATCATAAATTTCTAGTTAGTCCTTAGTCTGAGAAAAGTGTAAACAATTTATAAAAATGTAATGAAAATAAATAAAAACTGAACTGACTGCACCAGTTTCATTTCAACACTGCCAAACAATACATTCGCTGATTTCAAGTAAAGGTTACAAAATACCTACAGTTACAAACTGATGTCATAAATTAAACAAAACCGAAACCTAAAAATCACAGTAGGTACGTAGGTATTCAGAATTTTATTACACACAGATTTGAACCGATATATGGATATTGAAATATATAGATACGATATCCGATATTCTAAACCGATACATAGGTACGATTTGGTATCGTGTAAAAGCGATATTGCCCATACCTACCGCGGTCCGATCACGTCATTCGCGGGGGGGCGTACGAAGTTGCGGTAGCCCGATGTGACGTCAGGAATATATTCCCCGGGTTGAAGTTTAGGCTTCAAGATTTCTTGCTCCAATCTCCAGAGCTTGGCACTCAACATATGTGTGATTGATTCTAATATTTTCGGACCATTTGATTGCCATTTTCTAAGCTGAAACTTGGTGGGCTCGAGAATATTGATGACAACGTGGGGCGTTCGAAGCTGCGGCCCGATGTGACGTCAGGAACAACTATTTATGCATTTAGTTCACTTCTAATTGAAACAACTCTATACGTATTATAACAATATAATAACTTCAAACAATATAACAGCAAGAGGTATATTACAAATCACGAAGCGACTGCCTCCTACAAAGGTCTTTGAAAAAGTCCAGTACCTACAGTCTTTATACAATGATAACAACGCTGCTCTTGTTTATGTTCTCACGCTGAATTTTGAGTCATATGGGTGTTTACATCCGGCTCAGGATACAGCAGCACCAGTACCTCGTCTCACCGATGGCCAGCATGCCGCTCCGGTGATGTCACTCTTAACTTTGTAAAGAGAGTGCAGCAATCACCAACGCCCGGAAAGTCTCGGAAGTCGGTTGAAAAAGGCATTTTAATGTGCGATTTAATAGTGTAAAGAACGACTCCCAATGGTTTTAGGCAGTAGGAAGTCAACGTACCTACATATATAATTATATGGTTCCTAAGACGTTGAGTATATAAAAGCCCACACCCAAAGAGTAAACTGAAGTTTGTAAATACATACCTACATTAAAATAACTAAGTTTTGAACAGAAACCCACGCAATTATAACGTTTCTTTTGAGAAGTAAATGTTTTGTCTGCCAATTAAAATTTGTATGAATGTCCATAAGTACTTGTATTGCTTACCCAACTACATTTTTGTAAGGTTTCGGGTTTCGAGTTCTACTTGGTTCTGAATGATCTTTACAAAATGTTAAAGGTAAGTTAAGAGGCATGGATGGAACTGCGTGGGATGCTTTTGTCTGAACGCCCTTAAGTATTCCAAAAAGTTATGATTTTGATTCGTGGGAGATAATTTAATGAGGATAAATATTTGGAATATTTCAACGCCCACAAGAAGTTGATCTAGAGGCACGGCAGTGCCCCACCAAGTAGAGCGATTAAGTTATTATGTGTTTGTCATGAAAGACCGGAAGAAAAGTGGTCTCTGCTCGGCTGATTGCGTGGCAGTGGCAACAGCCTCCTAAAGGTGATAGCTGACAGGCATGATGGGAGCCCCATAATATGACATCTCATAAAAAAAACTATGTCGGTCGTAGTGTATAATTGCTAACATAGATCATAAGCCACATTGTTACTAACATCTTACTGTATTTGTGTTTTTAGGGTTTCGTAGGTCAACAAGAAAAAACGGATCCCTTATAGGATCACTTTGTTGTCCGTCTGTTTGTTCGTCTGTCTGTTTGTTTGTGTCCCTTTATTTCGGGATCGCGTGGGTGTATTGAGTTGAAATTAAAACCATATACTCAAGTCTACAATCCCTTGAAGCTGGTAAACATCAAACTTCTAAGTTAACGTGAAAAAAAGATACGGCCGTTTATACCGCAAAAAACTTATATTTGGAGACTTTCAAGGGAATCAAAATTTATAGGGTACTTCCCGTTGACCTAGAACAACGAAATTGGGCAAGTAATATCGTCTTATACTACAAGTACAGGGAAAAGTCTGAAAAATAAACATTTGTAATAAAATCATAAAAAATATAGTCTTTATTTTAATTACGTTATCAATCATCGGGGTATGCGCGGTCATAATTGTGTGGGTGACCAAATCACGGAATTTGAACGGAACCCTCGGTGGGCGAGTCCGATTCGCACTTATTCAGTTTTTTTTGTCAGTGGACCTTTTGTTGTCTGATAAATAAATAAATAATTATTATTTATTTATTTATTTATTTATTCAGGACAAACAAACAGTTACACATTAGATCTTCTGAATTAATTCACAAAATAAATACGAGAGTATTGTCATGCTCACTCTTGTTGTTGTACAAGCCATGTTATTCTTATTATACAAGCTACTTTATAATGAAGTCCTAGAAGTGCTGAGATCGAGATTTGATAAAAGTGATATTGTTCATCAACACCATTGGATTTCATGGACGAAGTGTCGATGAAATCCAATGTTTCTCTGTTATAACATGTATTCACTTACGCTTGTCTGAGAGTGATAAGTCTGGGCGGATTACATCTAATTAATGTCAACCTCGGTAGTTTCAAAATTCAGGAGTACGAAATCGCTGAATATATAATGGACTTAGAAGCACTTACCGACCAGACGTCAAAAATTGTTACATTAAAGCCTCTGAAAAAAAAACTAATAGAAACAGGGAGTGGGCTTTAAGAAAATCCGTAACTGACGGGCGTCCCTACAAGAAATAAATTTTACCAGAAAAGAAACACCTACAAAAAGAAATGAGATCGCATTAAAGACATCAAATGTAAAAAAAAATACAAGTCTCGCAGTTGTTGGTAGGTATTTATTTAAGAAACAATCAATAAAATATTAATAAGGAAAATGGTGCTTTTTAATTAATATTTATTCCTTTCTTCATTACTAACTAAAACAACTGTGGACTTGATAAGATCTTACAACTTTTTACAGTGATGGCTGCCTTGAGAGGCTTGCATTTACGTTTTTGATGGGATTCAAAATGTTTATGAAATTATGAAGTTTATCGTTTGATTTAATTTAAAAGCACCGAAATAGATCCTTGTTGATTTGTTTTATAGTTACTTGTATGTCTGTGCTTAGCACACATACTCAGTGAGACTGGAAATCTTTTCACTTCTGTTGCTACTTATGTTTGTTTGTAAAGGGGATTGTCGAATGAACCAGTAAACTAAATTGAGAAAGCGATGGACTCACGATACTTTATCAGCACTAATTTATTCTACTTACGTATATATGTTTATTTACCTTGCTGAACCCAGTGCGGGTTGCTGGCAAATTGTATTTGTAATGATGATCATTAACATAATGCTAATTACCACTTTGGGAAGTTCTTCCATACTCTTATTGGAGCAAATTCACACTCCCATACCAGTACTTAATATGTATTTGTAAGGTCCTGCCAATTATTATATCCTCACATTAATTTATTCGTGCGAAAAATATCGTACGGTTTGCGAGTAGTATGACTCAGAACCTTCGATTTTTGCTCAACAATACTTCATGGGGATTACATTTGATTTATATAATTCAACAGGTGTGTGATCCGTAAAAGGTGACACGTTTTCTCAGAATATGGTAAGTACTTATATGGCGTTTTTTTATGTAAGATTTTGATGAAATGAAATGTTTATCGATTCGTCCTTGTACGCTTGTCAGGCGATATGTTTACAGACGGCTTGTGTGGATAGTGAAGGATAGAATTCGCAATTTAAACGAGCTTTCGTGTACGTAGGCCTACGAATTCACAACCTATTTTATGAGGATAATAAAAAACTGGACGGTGAAATATGAAGAAGAAGTAGCACTACGTCTGTCACGAAGCGTTTCACATGAAAAATGAAAAACGGGGCCGTATATCAATGTATGAAATATCACCAGCTGCTTCCGAAACTTCTTTTGTTTTATTTAGAGCTGTTGTCGGATATCTTTGGTTACTGTTGTACAAAATAATATGAAAAACTAAAGATTGGTCATTCCTTATAGTTTATAGACTTCTTTATGACTATTATAATGATCTAAGTAATGAATAATTAGACGGATGCAGAGTAAAATACATGTTAATTCTCATGAGAGAGCAGCACATTTGGAAGAAAGGGTAATTGTGACCCTGATCCGTGGTGTAACCAACTGGAAACAACCGGCGTAAACTCATCATATGCACATTGTACTTGTGTCCACTATCAAACATGACGTAATTGGTAGTCTAGTCACGTTATCGACATATTCTGAAAATCGTATGTTGTTATTGCCCTATAGGTACATAGTCTACTGTAAACAATGTTAAATTAACATTAGGACCTATAACTACAGATAGGTGAGGTAGGCAAACCAAAAACAAAATGGAATGATTGTTGCATGAATTTGTTTCGAAATAGAACTGGAATTACCGACATTGGGTCCAAACTGAGATTACACCACGGGATGGCACTGATAAAAAACACTTTACCTTAATAAATAAATAAATAAACATTTGATTATTTAGTTATTTGGATGTTTATGACTTAATCACGCTAAACGGCTGAACGGAATTAGCAGAAATTTGGCAAACATATGTTTGAGTTGTGCGGTGCGGTGCGGTGCGGTGCGGGTTGCGGAAGTATCTCCAGTTCCCGCGACCCCCGACGTAGGTGTGAGATGGAACACTGGGGTGGTTTTTAGTCAGTAAGAGCCTGACAGACTCCTCCGCCCGCCCCAGGGCGGAGGACATCCATGAGAATTTTCCACCCAGAATAAAAAAAAAAGCTTAACTGAGATAATATTATATATAAGGCTTAACTCTGAATTTGCAGTAATTCGAGGTAATTCGGAAATATTACATAATATTTGAAATAATTATAATGAAACATCTACACCTATAGCAAAGTTTTCACCTTTTTCAGCGTTTTCCCAAATACGTTGAGGTCGGCTTTCCGTCAAACCGGATGCAGCTGAATTCCAGTGTTTTAAATTGAGCGACTGCCTGACCTACATACTCCAGTTACAAAACGAATCGCAAAGTGTAGTCTAATATAATCTATTTAGGTGACCTCTAAAAGCGAAATTGAGCGAAAACTTATGAAATACGCGATAAACGACACCTTTTTATAGAATATATTGTGAGCTTTAATAGCTCTTTATTTGATAACAAAGCATCGCCCTTGAGCTTTGACGCTGTATGAATAATAAACAGCCATGGCACGGCTTCTTACTCACTCCAGTATCGTCATTAAATAAACCATATGGGACATAAAAGGAGCTTTATGAATAGATGAGTTTTTTCATACTTTCTCTAAGGAAATTTTACAACGAACAAAACGAAAACGTTTTTCCACACATGTGCGCTTTCATTTTCTTCTTGCGCTTTCCTCAACGCATTCGCGTATTGCCATGGGGCGACGAAAAAACATTATTCTAGCGCATGATGTAATAAACTATGCCTCACAATAATAGCTGTTTACCGTATTGGCTACTAAAATCTGTCACTTCAACTCAGGTCTTAAGCACAAGATGAGCTTACAGATAAAAGGTAAGTCTTCACAATCGTATTCAAAGATTTCATGGGTCGGGTTAGGTTTCGGACTGAGAGAATATTTATTGCCTTCCTTGAACCCGGTTAATATAAACGAAAAGTGTTCTCGAAATGGTGTGGAGACACACTGAGTTATTATTAATATTAATTCAATATATATAGAGATAATATATAGAGTTGCTCTCTCGAAAAAAACATACAGATGAAGCAACTTTTCGTCGGCATTTACAGAGAAATTACATCTGAAAAAATTGTTAGTAATCTACATGACATAATTTGGTTTAGCCACCATTTTTCTATCGGTATCACATAATAAGAAAAAAAAAAATGTCAAGTCACATTCAAAATCATTGAGATGAAACCATTTTACACCTTAATTTCTTATCAAAAGATTATAAAAAAAATATCTAAGTAATGCTTTGCAATACAAAGGAAAATGATTTGGTTTTGTTACTTTTTACAAATATGTATTATTTTTTCTATACTAATATTATAAAGCTGAAGAGTTTGTTTGTTTGTTTGGTTGAATGCGCTAATCTCAGGATCTAACTAGTTCGAATTAAAAAAATCTTTTTGTGTTGGATAGTCCATTCGAGGAAGGCTATAGGCCCATGCGAAGCTTGGTCGGGTCGCTAGTTGGCATATATACAAGCCATAATTTAATTATAATAAATTACTTCAAGAAGGGGAGGTTTTTACTTTGCTGCGTTTTATCATCATCATAATCAACTGACAGACGTCCACTATTGAACATAGGTCTCCCTCATAGAACGCCACAACGAGTGGCAAACTGCCGCTTGCATCCACCGGTAAGAAGTGTTGTAATAAAACCAACCTACGAAGCTATTTGATTTTTAACCGACTTCAAAAAGGAGGAGGTTATCAATTCGAATGTTTGTTTTTTTTTTATGTTTGTTCGTGCATAACTCTGTCATATATAAATGGATTTGCAAAATTCTATTTTTGTTCGAAAGGGGTTTATTCCGAAATGGTCCCATATAAATTTTATCAAAATTGATACAGCCCTTTTTGAGAAAATCAACAAATTCCCAAAAATAAATACTTAGACGACTTAAGTGTGTCGCCATTTCTTAATGGATTTGTATATTAAGGCAACACTAAAAAGCGAAAAATAAAAAGCTTTTTCAAAAAAAAGAAAACCGCCTTCAAAAACTAAAAATTGATAAATAACTTTACTTTCGGAAGTCGGTGGCAATATAAAACCACAAACACAAAGGCACCGCCACCGACTTCCGAAAGTAAAGTTATTTATCAATTTTTAGATTTTGAAGGCGGTTTTCTTTCTTTTGAAAAAGCTTTTTTTGATGACCCACCCAGGCGCAGGCGACCTCTGCGTGGCCGTACTAAAGGCAAACATCCCACCTCAGATTATGAAACAAAAGACAGATAGACCGCGCAGAGCACTGAGAGTAAAGCCAAAAAAGCAAATACTAATTCAAAAGCGAATACTACAATCTCGTGATTGTATTCGCTTTTGAATTTGTATTTTAATTTTTATTTGTTTTTTTTAACGATGCAGCGTTTCGTGCTGTACTGACTCGTGTCAGTAAAGCACGAAGCGCGTTGTAGGTATTCGCTTTTGAATTTGTATTTGCTTTTTTGGCTTCACTCTAAGTGTTCTGCGCGGTCTATCTGCCTTTTGTTTCATAATTTGAGTATCCCACGATATGTCTCGTAACTTGTGTACCTGTCTGAAGATGCACCAACCATCAGTCAGTTTTACAGCAATTTGACCTTTTTTTATTCAAGTCATTCGGATGTGTCATAACCATTGTATGCAGTACACTTATTGGTGCAAAAATGTCTAAGTACCGACGCCAGCACATGAAGCTATCCCAAACTGTAAAAATTCCCAATTGAAAATAAACCTTATGTTTTTGAAATAAAGTTGAAAAACTATCAAAGAAATTTTACACATTGAGGTAGCTCGATGTACTAGTGGCCTCTGTACATTCTGCTACACAATGTTTGCAAAGTAAAAGGTTCTGCTGACACCGCCTGCTATGGCCAATATTGGGTTTCATGTTCACATTTCCCACGAATCGAATTCTACGAAATTATGTAGGTATGTGTATTATGACCGAGGCCTCGTTAAGCAATAATTAAGTGATTACCTAGCATTTCAAGGAATAACAAATTTGATATGGAACATCATGTTACATTATCGAAATCAAGCTTTTGATGCAAAATACAGGTGGTAGTTTTATTAGCTATATAGATTAAATAGCTTACATTAATGTTATGCTGTAGAAATAATAACTGACGATACGGTTGGCGCAGTGGTTGAGCGATTGACTGCTGCGCTGCGTGTCGCGGGTTCGTTTCCCGCACGGAACAAATATTTGTATGGCCTACACATGGTTGTTCCGGGTCTGGCTGTTTGTGTATGAGAGTTTATATGTTTGTAAACGCACCCACGGCAGGATAAATACCTATAACGTTTAAAAAAAATTACCAAAAAAATAAATAAACTACTTACCTACGCTTGACGATTTGACTGTCTATCGTGTACTATTATTTAAAAGCAAAATATAATATTTATAGTAAAAACACATGGTTCGTGCCACTTAGTAACTCATAAATTCTTTGTTTAATGGGAAGAAAACTAAGAACAAGTGCCAGCCTTCAGGTCAAATGCAATATTTCATCAAATTCTAAAGAAACAAATATGTAACATATCTAATTTCTATGGCAACCTTACAATGCTAGTGCCACATCTGGTTACCATAAATGAAGCCTCAGCAGTATTTGAAGGAACCCTTTGAACAATCAATTGAGAAATTGTACGAAAAAAAGCGGCCAAGTGCGAGTCGGACTCGCCCATGAAATGTCAGCAAGTAACATAACATAAAAGTTCTTTTATTTTTATATTTGAGTTGATTGAATGGCAGGTAAATTTTACCACTTTGGAAGTGTCTCTCGCGCAAACTATTCAGTTTAGAAAAAAATTATATTAGAAACCTCAATATCATTTTTAAAAACCTATCCATAGATAATTTTGAATTTCGGTTCTAAGTATGGGGAACCCCCAAAACTTATTGTTTTTTTCTATTTTTGTGTGAAAATCTTAATGCGGTTCACATAATACATCTACTTACCAAGTTTTAACAGTAGGTATAGTTCTTATAGTTTCGGAAAAAAGTGGCTGTCATATACGGACCGACAGACAGACAGACAGACATGACGAATCCATAAGGGTTCCGTTTTTTGCCATTTGGCTACGGAACCTTAAAAAGGTCAGTTTGATTCCGCAAACGGGTGGGAACATCTTTTAAAATACCTCTATATTTTTTTTATGAACGTTGCATTAGGAGTTTGTTCACTTGTTATGCTAAATTTATCTAAATTTTAAGTAAAAACAAATACATAATAATAATTACATTTAAGAAAAACCATTTTTTACCAGTCTAGAGAATTTTAGAAACCTTCACCAAATTCTCTTTTAAAGAATGAGTTACAGCGTACTATTTTACCACCTCTTCAGCTGTTTCAAGATACAGCTGAAGAGGTGGTAAAATAGTACGCTGTAACTCATTCTTTAAAAGAGAATTTCCCAGTAGAGATGATCACAACGTAGACCGATGACGGCGAGATCGTGGAAATCAGCTGGATTCGATAGCTGGGAGCATCGTTTATTTATTTATTCAGACTTCATGTACAAAGGTAAATGCACAAACTACTTCCAGTCAACTAAGGGAGGTGAGAGACATTGTAGGTGGTGCATAGTTAAAAAGTCAAAAAATAAAATAAAAGAGATAATCTTACGAAACTACAAATTAGGTAAAATATCTACTCATACATAATTATATCGTTCGCTAGGCGCACGGAATTAGTGCACACTTACATATCGTTTTTGTAATATTGTTACATCGGCTACTTGCATCCATCGCATAGATAGTACACGTAAATAAATAGCCACAAGTGAACAGAAAATTGATGTGAAAATACATTTTTTTTTCATTAGGTAGGCAGGTACCTACCTAATGTAGATTAGAAAATATTTTACTGATTAAATACATCAAAGAATTGGCCATGATTACTTACAGTCCGATATTCTTCAATTTATGAAAATCCTGTACCACAATACCATTGTCGTAATAATCCGTATTCTTTAGGGAACCATGCCAGAGATCCTCAAGATGATGAAAACCATTGCTTGCGAGTTTTGAATTCAGAAGTTGGAAGCGTTCAAACCAATAACGAGACGTGCGTCGGATTGTAGTGTTCACTCCGTACACGTACGTTTGAGCGGCATTGCTGTCGCGACTTTATCGTGTCCTAAATTATGAAAAAGATACAAATAATGTCGTGAAAACAAACACAAATCAATGGTTTATTATTTTCCAGACGACTAATAACTTAAAAGGCGACTAAGTGTTTGCAACTAATAAAATAACTTACGGAGCTATAAATCATGACTTGGCGACTAAAACCAGAAGAAACGGTCGAGCACTCCGAGTTTCGGTTTAGTTAGGTTCTTTTAAAACTGTGCAGACAGAAATAGGAGCCCCTGTGGGGCTCCGTCGAACTGAGGTTAAGATGGATAAATGCTCACCAAATCTTTTTGACTCTCAAGTGCCCCCTGAGGCGGATCCGACATGGTTAAGTTAGGTTAGGTTAGAACTGTGACCCCTACGCACGAGGTGAGCGAGTGAAGCGAGCGTGCCGCGGCAGCGGCCGCCGAGTGCCAGAACCAAATCGCATTTTACAGCCAATTTAAATTTAAACAAAGCTTACAACTCAATATAAAGCTGCTACTTTATACTTAAAATGCTACTTCACTGTAGCACTGTAGGCCACCTATTATTTTTGCTACGCATTTTAATTATTTTTAAAACCCTAAATCAGATTAGTTTGTCGCCGCGTTAAATACATGCCCTAATCAATAAACAAGTGACTGAATTTAAAAATTTAATTCCGTATTTTTATATAAAATTAATTTGAATTTAGAACTTATTGCCAGCTAGCTGTACATAAATTACGTTTCAAATGGCCTGAATTGCAAAACGGCAACCTCATTGGTAAGGTAAAGGCCATAGATATCCGAGTAAAGACCTATTATTAAATGTCAGACAATAGAGTTTTAACTATCGTTTTAATGATGAACTTTAAAAGATGTCTAGTTTATTTTAAGGCTTACCGCGGGAATACTGCATCATAGGGAATAATAGAACCGCACACTGAAAAGAAGTTGGATGAAGAAAAAAAAACTATAAAAACTAAAGGCACGTTCACAACTTTTGGATTTTTTCAACTGTTAAATTCACAGATACTCACAGAAGGTATTTCTTACTTAAATCATCTGATTTTTATGTAGGTACACGCAGCAAATTGAAAGTTGGCCAGTTGTTATTATTCTTTTTTTGTACTGTTTACAATATTTTGAGACACGGTAGGTACTTATTTTTGGAATATATTGTATGTAGGTAGAAAAATATCGTAACATCTTGAGAGTGTGAATGAAATACGAGAGAAACCTATGTATATTATATTTGAATGAAGGGTGTGACGAATACATACATATTTCGTTTAGTTTCTGGGAATCCATTTCCCAAGGGCCGACGCCTATCTCTTTATCTCATAAAAAGGTCTTTACTTGATATTTGGTCCCATCGTATAAATATCGGTCTAATGAACTGCTATGATTTCATTAATAGAAAAATAACTGGAATGGTATACACGTTAACCAATGGATTGCTGCCGAAAGTATTATATTTTTTCTATGCAGAAATTTCAATCGAATGTCCAGAATTTTCGAATTCTGTACCTACTACTGAGCTCTGCGGCGATTGGCGTTAAAATTGCTTCAACGCACAATTTCGATGACATACCTACTACCTCAGATTATGAAACAAAAGGCAGTTAGAACGGAACACTGAGAGTGAAGCCACAAAAGCAAATACAAATTCAAAAACGAATACCTACAATTGCGAATGGCGATTGCGAAGCATTGCTAAAAAAACGAATACTAATACAAATAAAAATTCAAAAGCGAATACAATCACGAGATTGTAGGTATTCATTTTTGAATTTGTATTTGCTTTTCTGGCTTCACTCGCAGTATTCCGCACGGTCTATCTACCCTTTGTTTGATAATCTGAGCCTACTACACAATAAAAAATAAAAAATATTGGAGCACCATGTGCATTGAAAAAGTGTGGTCATGAAATAAAGGTGTTAGTTTTGTTTATACATTACAGCACGTTTCGCAACGTGTAAGAATTTAAGTAGGTAGGTGCCACCTTGCATAAGCAAACTAGTATGCTTAGTTTGTATAACCTGTAACGTTATAGGTAATAACAAATTAGTGCCTGATCGGCAAATGCTTCGCCTGCTATATTGTGAAATAATACAATATTAAATCTAATCATGGTAATATTGGTTGCCCCAATTAGGAATTCGTTTGTAACATTACAACACGCTGAGGATTTAATTAAAACCATATACCTATTAAACGTTTGATATCAATATATGTATGTTTACTTAAATTAACTATTAGCAATATTTAACTGGCTGTGCCCGCGGCACAGTTCACGGTTGAAATCAGAAATAATATTACCTACCACCAAATCTGGGTATTTATAACAGCAAAACTATGTTTGTATTGTACTTGATTCAATGTTATTGAAAGGTACTTGACTCGGTATTAAGTTGATGCGAGATAGTATATAGTAGTATATAAAAAAACATTGTTTATTTCAATATGCAACAAACATTTCTCAAATAACAAATTACAGTTCACTTAAAGAGAAACTTAACTAAATTAACAATAGGTTGTAGTTTACATAACGACGTTCAATTCAAGTTATCCAAGAAACTGAACACCATAGTTTCATTTTCCTTTAACATACATTATTTGGAGATCACCAATGATATATATCATTGGAGATCACCCATTAAGCAAGAAATTGCTTATTTTAAATAAATCTTATTACTCTAATATAAAGTGAATTTTGCCGTCACATACCTACGCTGACGTTGAACGTAGGCGAATAAGGTACCTTTTGCTATCGATACCTTAGAAGTGCTCCAGCACTGAAACTAGCAAGTACCTTCTAAACTTCGTATTCCTCAACAATTTTGAAAATTTCAACCATGCTATAAAGACGCTGGTCTGACGAATTTGGGTTTTTGGATGATGACTTGATAATATTTTATGTAATCTATTTAAAGTACATAATATCCCAAATATTGGTAAATATTAGGCTTTACTCATTCTCATAAGAGCGTGTTTTCGATTCGTGACGAAAACTTCATGTTTTCGCGTTTTGCCCAGAGCAATATGGTAATGATGTGAGCAGATTATTTAAAGACAATTACAGTTTCAGAAAGATTAACTGACCCTAATGTATTTCTGAATAAGCTCGACCAATTAATGTGTGAAATGCTAAAAAAAAAATGGACCAAGAACAAAAATAGTAATTGCTGGTAAATCACTACTTATCTGACTGATTTATGTAAAGTCTTGATTTAGGGAACTACAGAGTAAAAGTATAATTTTTAATTATAGTTTTTTAAAGCGAAGATAATCCTTTCATAGCGTTTTACGAAAATAGGCGTCGAAGTTAACTTTCAGGTCGAATACAACCATTACAGTATGCCAAAATATTATGCTAAAAGCATTTTTCCAACAGGATATACAGTCCTAAAGTCTACTACCGAGCCAAAATTACGAAAATATTACTATTATGTATTAAAAACCATGTTGAAAAAGTAGAAAATCGGTTCACTTTGACAATTTTCTTTCACCAGTATTTGAATAAAAACATAACTGATACATTTTATTTTCTGAAAACAAAGGTTATGCTACAGAATATTTTCTAGTCCAGTATACGAACTCATTTATTTTAGACAATTATTTTAAAAAGCACTGTAAAACATCGCGCGCTGTCGTTTGCCGATCAATTTCAATGATTCGTGCTTATTTCGTGCGTATTTTTTTTTCTGATGCACACAAACCGACCATTGTATTGTACTAAACTATAGTGTGTGTCAATGCTGCTACGCCGTTCTAGCTATCGTTTAGATGAGTTGCGCGAATACGTGCCCTTAAATATTAAGTTCAATAGTTTTACTTGAAAATCTTACACTTGGTAAATGTAAGGTGTGATTTAAAATAAGACGATTTTTCGGAGTTTGGCACATGCTAGGTTTTACCAATGACGATTATTAAACTGCTGATGTTGGGAATAAAACAATATTTAATAATAAACATGTACACTTTTCAACACTTACCGTGTCTGTACTGTAAGATAAAACCATTAAGAAAGTATTATTAAAAGAGTAAGTATGGAGTTTCTTACCCGTTCTTCTCCATACGAAATTACCATTTGGAAGGGGTAACTAGATTAAAATTTTCTAATATGACGTACATAAGTGCCTTTATATGGTCAAATTGAAATTAATGATTTGACGTAGATTGCAGAATTGTTCGTACTTTTTTCATAAAAACTTGGTAAATCGAAAAATCTTATTATTTATCGTACTTCGAGCCTTTACAGCAACACACCTACCTACAAGACATCTCTTCTCCTCTCTGCTTCGATGGATACTGACCGGACCTATTAAGGATGATATCTCTGTGGATGACACCAGTGACATTTATGGAGAATATCTCCTGTATTATTGTTTGTGACATAATATCGTTTCTATGTTGTGGTTTATTTATGTCGTACTTAGCATTCCGGCATTTTTATTTATAACGAAACAAACGTCGTTTTACCATAAAAAAGTCTACGACCTATTATCTTACCTACTGAATATACACTCAAAATTTCATAAGAATCGGTCAAGCCGTTTCGGAGGAGTTTTGTTACAAACACTGTGACACGTGAATTTTATATATATTTAAAATTTTATATATATAATTTTATATTAGAGTAGCGGGCCTGGCAGTCGTTGTCCTTTAAAACAAAAAAAGTCCTACAACTCGACTGCATCGCCACCTACCGGGTCCAATTGTGAATCTAAACCATTCTCGAATTCACTGGAACACACACAATTTTTTTTATCATAATCGGTACAGCCGTTTAGGAGGAGTTCACGCACAGAAGATTTATATAAGATACTAGCTTTCGCCCGCGACTTTGTCCGCGTGAATGTCGCTTATCGCGGATGCGTACGAAGTCCCGGATTAAAAAGTAGCCTATGTCCTTCCCCAAGATTTAAGCAATGTTCATGCCAAATTTCATCAAAATTCAATCAACCGTTTCATCGTGAAAGCGTAACAGACAGAGTTACTTTCGCATTTATAATATTAGTATGGATGTAGGACAACAGCTGACAACAGTATATTGTCCTCTGATTTTTTAGACATTTAAGTAACGTGGACGTATGAACCTTGGTATCATTTTTTTTAAATCTTGCCTCCGTTTTCTTTGAATACGTTCTTAATGTGCTTATAAAAAAAAAAAAAAATACACGTCAATAAATAAGTAAACTTCAACCATTTCTGATGACCCTGCGTACAGTCGCCGTCAGATATATTGTAGCAGACAAGGTGACCAAATACTTCTGATCAATTTAAAATGTCAATAAGTTCCATACACTACAAGTTACCATTAATATCTGAACATTCATTCGTTCATTAATATCTGAGCAGATGCTTGTCAATAATTTCTATACACACAACTAACCAAAAATTTCCTTCAATTTATGTCTTCACAATTTTTTGGTAAAAGCAACTATTATTTATCTACACCAACAATGTTTATCGTATATTTTAGTATGCGTTTAAGGTTTATGGGAATACGTCGTTTGTGTCAGGCCCCCCTCTCTCCCTTCTACGAAACGTCTGCCGGCAGAACTCAATAGAAGTATTAAGGGTGTAAATATGAAATTGCCGTTTTGTGCTGGAAAATTTCAAACACTTTTTTATGTAGGTATATTTATTTTATCAAAGTATTCACCCTCATTGTATATTCATTTCTGCCATCTCATGGGATGGTCATTTATGCCTTTGCGATAGAACTCTGGGGACAATGTAAAAATTCGAAGAGAGCACGTCGACCTCAATAAAATCACCAGTTTAAAAACTTTCCCGGTAAAACTACCAAATGACTGGACTAACCACAGATAGTCAAGTTGATAGTCGTTTTTGATTCGTCCTTTATATCACGCAGTAACGAATTAGGTAAACTCAGTGTTTGTCTGCGTAGATACACTTGACGTGTAAGTGTTCAGATATTTTTGGTTAGTTGTTTGTATAGAAATTATTGACAAGCATCTGCTCAGATATTAATGAACTAATGAATGTTCAGATGTTAATGGTAACTTGTAGTGTATAGAACTTATTAACATTTTAAATTGTTCAGAAGTATGTGGTCACCTTGTCTGCTACAATATATCTGACGGCGACTGTACCTATCTCTTTTGCTGACTGTACACTTGGTACTGAGACTCGCTACTTTTAGTACCTAGTGTATGTAACAAATTTTAGAGATGGGGCCACAAATAGGTCCCGCTGTCATTGAAAAGTACTGTGTATTTTCCAATAATGATTCTATTGGGTTCTGGCATAACAGTAAAAATCAGTTATAAAAAATTCTTCAGATTGTTCAATACTAGCTCCACCTATACGACAGAAAAGTGAAATCGGTTTCTTCTGTTGCTAAGCGCCATCTTTCGGATATGAAGTAAGTTAAG
The DNA here is from genome assembly GCA_947361185.1 of Charanyca ferruginea. Taxonomy (NCBI): domain Eukaryota; kingdom Metazoa; phylum Arthropoda; class Insecta; order Lepidoptera; family Noctuidae; genus Charanyca; species Charanyca ferruginea. The sequence continues at coordinate 12,064,795 of OX376070.1, forward strand.
TGAAATTGTTTTGAGGTGAACTTCTCTCAACTGTTTTAGCTGAGCCTTGCTCAACGATTGTTTTAGTTCCAATGTTGGAGTGCAGATGTCGTGATTTTGATAAATGACGATTTTTATTTGCTAGCCTGATTTTTCAATCCAGGCTCTGTGCAGAGACACGGGTAGTTCTTTAATTGTACATTAACCAAAATACTAACAACAAGTCCCTAATTTAATAATAGTTGGTAATATCTAGTTCGGATTCGTAGCTACTTGTAGGTGTTTCGTAGCAGTCGTAGCACCTCGTAGCATTTGAGTAGTTCGTAGCATTATCAGACATTTTTGTTGGTTTGGTTGTTAATTTCCTGAAGCAAACATCTATACTATTATATTATTAAGCTGAAGGGTTTGTTTATTTGTTTGTTTGTTTGGTTGAACGCGCTAATCTCAGGATCAACTGGACCGAATTAAAAAATTCTTTTTGTGTTGGATAGTCCATTTATCGAGGAAGGCTATAGGCCCATGCGAAGTCGGGTCGGGTTGCTAGTAATAAATAAAATAATTACCTATAATAAAATTTTATGCTTGGCAAGATTTTTGGTGCATTTCTTCTTTGAATTTTATTATAAACAAAAACTAACTATACTCCATTTACAATAGCATTAGACAGAAGTTGTAAAAGGTTCTTTTTAATTCACACTTTGTAACAAAAGTTAAATAAAAATGTTAAAGTTACGATAGACACCGAATTTATTATAATTTATTTTTACAGTAGCAGTCGCGCGTATTTGTAACTATTTTAATAATTTGTCTTCTAAAATTATGTGGCGTTCATTTAGTCGTATATTTAATTCCAATTTAAAATTACAGTGCCGATGCTAAAAACCTAACAGAAGCAGGGATGAACAATACCCGGAACGTTATTCGATTCACTGAATATCTACCAAATTTAAAATGTTACCTAATCTTAAAAAGACTTTTATTCTGTTTATATTTTTACACGTCCATATTTAGTACTATCTTAGATCTATTTATCAAAATTATGTTAACATAAGTTTAATTGAAATTGTTTCAACTTATCTTTGAAATAAAATGTTTTGCATTCCTGCTTCTATAGACCTCTTTTTTCTAATGCTATTATAAGTAGAGTATAGTACAGTACATCTACGTCAAAAATGGAGTTTATTTTTTCTGTAGAAAAGAATACAGTTGTCAACTCCTTGTCAGTGGTTGTGAGAAGTTGATAGAAATCACAAAATTATTGATCGAACATTTTATTAGTTTCTAAATTCACGCGATTGTTAATGAGTTAGTTCGATAGATACTTGGTCTTCGGAGCTTATTCTGCAATGAACAATCGTTTGGGAAGTCAATATTTTCTTTAAAATGGTCACAGAAAATTATGAATCCGGTGGAAAAGAATTGATGGTTGTGTTTAAGAATAAGAAACCGTGGTACAGTGAAGAAGCTCATGTCCACTTTGGAAGGAAAACGAAGTTTGATTGGCAATACATGAAATATGCAGACAGACAGAAAGACATTAATACATTGTCTACTAAACCGAAGCAGGAAAAAGATGTTGAAATTTTTGCTGAATTCAATAATGCCATTGAACAGAAAGAAAACAAAATTGTAAATATCGTTAAAGGATTGCAGATAGCATATCATCGAGAGAAACTCATCACTGACAAATTTCTTTGTGATGTGGAATCAATGGTAACGCTTTTCAATACAGAATTTGTTAAAATGCAAGATATATTTGGCAAAATTATAAAGAATTTGCCACAAGTACAGTTGGATATTACTGTTCAACCCAAGAGTGAAACGGTTCATCAACATGTTCATCGTGACAATCTAAAATCATAACAGTATTTCATGTAGTATAGTATTAGGCTGCGTTTCCACCTAAGACATGCGAGGATGTGTGTGAAACTAGCCAATTACAGCGCCAGCTTAGTACAAGTGATGACAATGAAGCGTTGTTGCTGCTGCTGGAGCTGTGGAAACGCAGCCTTAAAACTTACTTGTGTTTTTTTTGCTACAAAAATAGAAACTTGTTTTGATAATTAGTTATTCTAATAACATTAAAAACACAGTACACGACACTTACCACTATTTTTATTTTTAACTGTAAGAAACGCACTACATGGCCTTATTGTTGTGTGGGCTGGATAATGCTCAGCACTTAAAGCATTCTTTTTATTTATTTATTATTCACAAAATTCACAGCTCTTTTACAATTCATGTTAAAAATTAAACTGATCTTACAGCTATTTACGGATTTACAATTTAATAGCATAAATACACGCAGCAGAAACAGACATACCGACTACAGAATTAGCAGCTAGCGCCATCTAAACATTACTAAGTGTACAGTGTGGGTGAGTGTGTGAGTATGTTATGGTGGTGTGTGAAGATTGTGAGTATTGACCTATTATTCAATTGGATTTGCCTATTTTGTTTAGATTAAATTTATTTGTCAGTTCATCATTAAACAGACGTTATTAATTGTTTTTTAAATATGTTTCTGGAGTTAAATACATCACGATGAGAGAATTTCTTATTAAAATTACTTAGCATCCTTCTGATGACTGAATTTTGAGCGTAGTTTGTTGTCCAGACGGAGCTCTCGATCTTACAACTGCGTTATTTAAAGCGGTACTTACTATCAATGTTCCCACTACAGATAATATATTATAAAGAAACAGCATGTCCAGAATCATACGCCTATTCTCCAATGAAAGCATAATACGATATTTACATGATATCAGATAATCGTTAGATTTAAAACCAGTGAGATAATTAAGACATTTAATGAATTTAGACTGTATTGATTCTATTTGCTGTATATAAACTAAGTAGTGTGGATTCCAGATATTACTGCAGTAGGTATTCTAAAATACTGCGTAAGTATGCAAAATAAAGTATTGTGACGCAATTTACATCAGTAAATAATTTACACGTAGGTACGCATAATAAATCCAAAGTTTTTTATGCCTTGCCGACGATATAGGACAATATGCTCTGAACCCAGAAGTTTTCAGTCCAAGACAACATCAAGATCTCTAATCACATTGAAACGCACAATCAGGCCACCACTAAGGTTATAGCTGTAGTCAAAGCAAAATAAAGCGTTCGATATTTTTTTGAGTGCTGCCGCACACAGCCACTTGTGGCTGCTATTGGTGGACATGCGATCGATACCATAATTATAGAAAACGCATGCAAATAGATTGGCCATCCCTAATCTTTTTCGACAGGACATAACGTTTGGCGAAGATAGCGGCTAGTCGCGTAAAAAACTTTGTAATGTTCATTTTGGCACGCAGTAGTCCAGTAGTCCACGTTACAAAAGTATCTGCAACTTTCATAAAATAGATAATTCATTATCGTGTACCCATATCCGACACTTTCTGTTGCACAGGGCGATTTAAAGCAATGTCTGTTCATTCACAACGTGTGGCCACTATTAGTTGCTCAGTGTGTGGCAACGCTAAAATGGGTAGGTAATTACCCAACAAATTCTGTGTCCATAAGTTCTATTCGTTAGAATTCAAAGTTATCAGATTTCAGATTTTCTCTGTTTTAATTCTTAAACTTTACTTGTACACTTGAAATTACTAATGCCTAAACAAATCAGACAGTAGGTTTGAGGAGTCTTGTGCCTAACTATTATAATTATGTATGTGGGCTAAATCATATTCATTTACATTTATCGTACTCATCTAGAGCTCTCTTTGTCTATTGTTTCTACACTTCATAGGTAGATGATGAACATCTTAAATAGTTCCACGTGTTTCACAACTTGGTGAATTCGCTTTTTAATCAAGAAGCCGAACTTACGAGACGGGCCAGAGCGTAATCTATGACGCAGAAAAAAAGGATGAATAAACATAAAAAGGTCTCAGTTCTGATAAAATGAATGACAGAAAAGACAGCAGCCGCTAATAACAATACTAGGTATTTATAATCGTTGGTTGGTGTCTTATTTCATCTAAAGTTGCCTAGGGGCCTCTGCGAGTTGTCTTGTCTTTGTTCCCTGACCTGTAGCCCTAGGGTGATGAGTTATTTTGAGTAAAAAAAATAGTATATCAATGTTTCTGTAAAATACCTATGTTACTCAAACTCTATAATTCTTGAACTGTCTTAAAATATTATCATCATCATCAGTAGGAAGTAGTCCGCTAAGTATATCCGTAAGTATACGGAAGCCGCTGCTGCCTGACAAAAGATAGATTAAAAGATAGGTAGTGAAAAAGAAATCCTTGTTTTTCAATACCATTCTCTCTTTTCATCCCGTTTCTGCCTAGCACATCCTATCTGACTAATCGAATAATAAGGCTGTATGTACAATGGAGCACAAAACACTAATAAATCGAGTTTGGTGGCGATATATCACACTGGTGGCAGCTCAGCTGAGTCGGCAAGAGGTTGCACATAATGACGTCATCCGTTCGCGGGACGGCGCGGCGTACGTACAATGCCTTCATTATGCTCTAACAGCTTGCTTACCATTGTGCCGACTGTCTGCCGGCTAATGGAAATAGACCGTTGGCAGTTGGTACTGACATCGAGTCCATTTCAGTATTTTTGTGCTGGGATTTTGTGGTGTGGTTTTAAATTCCGTGGTAGACAGTTTTTTTAATCATAGGTAGGATAGCAAATAATGAATAAAGTTGCTAACACCAATTCTAGGCAAATAATGGTGCCAATTCCCTTGTTTACAAACTTAACTAAAAATAGACAATTGGCATCTCTTACTACCAACCAGCTGAAGAAAAGGACGGCGATAGATAAGAACTAAGTTGAAATGTCAAATTAGTTTTTTCCTTAATCTTCGCCGTGTTTTTAATCTGAAATGAGAACTAATATTGTATGAACATTTTAGATCAACTTAAATTGACAGCTCTTATTAATATCTGTCTCTTTCTTGTTTTATTGGAGAGAAAGAGATATAAATAGCTTAAAATAAGTTTAGCTCGTGCACAACCGAATTGGCACCATTATGCCTCGCAACAGTTAATAATGGCGTAAACAAGCTGCGAGCTGAAAGAGGCTGTGAATAATGATGATGAAGAACAGCAGTGCAATTCTGTAAGAAATCACCTGCGAATTTGAATCATATCTCATTTTCGATTTCATTTACCTGAAGTGAAAAGTATTTGGTATTCGCTAAAATAGTAACGTAAAGGTAGTTCACTTCACCTATGTTCTCACTTAATGGTGCTAGCATAGTTTTCATCGAGTTACAGGACACGTAATACAGTTTTCACCGCGGAATCAGGAGTGAGAACTGAAGTGAGTTCTTACAGAATAGCATGGCAGTAGTAGTAGAGGTCTTCATGAAGGACCTCGTCCGGGGAACTACCACCATACCCATTTCTACCTCATAGCAGTGTTGCTATGTACCGGCACACCCACGACACTCCCTAGAAATGAAACGATATCATCCCTACATCATCCCTACATCATCATCATCATCAGCCTGAAGACGTCCACTGTTGAACAAAGGCCTCCCCCATTATGGGGGAGGGAGTTGCCTTAATCCCCACGCTTGGCAGGCGTCTTGGGGATCGCAGTGAGGTTGTTAAGCACACGGAAGCCGCTGCTGCCCGACTTCTGGATTTTCCCTTAGTCGCCTTCGACGATACCCTCGGGATGAAATGGGGGGTACTATTCTACCCCAGACACCCCACGGGGATTGCACGGGAATTGCCAAACTACTATCAAAATAACAGACTGTACAAATACGTGCATGTGTGTGTCTACGCTGCGCTCGAACTAAAAGCAGTTCCCAGTACCAGGCGTACGACGCGGGAAGTGGTGAGGAACAGTTTTGGAGGAAGATGGAGCGTGTCGCTACTGTACGGTAGGTAGGCAACGGTAGGTACTATAGTACTAATATACTGTGTTCCGCTTTAAAAGGTATGGGTGCCAGTACAATTATAAGATCCTGAGACTTTTCAACATTGTTTCTGGGATGGCAACTTTTCAGCAAGATTCTTGGTATTACAGATGTCTATTGACAGCGGTGACTACCTAACATCAGAGGCATAATTCACGTAATTTCTTGACGCGCCGATGAAGTTGTAGTGCAATTGCAGTTAAGTTCAAGTTTGAGTGATAAAAGGTATTCTTGTAATCTTTTAACTGCGCGTAAGCTACGCGTGAACTGCACGTGAACTGTACGACAGTCAAACTCTACCAAACTTACTTATGGTGTAGCCACATGAGAGAAAAAATATTACTCACAAAATAATCGAACGATTACATTTCAATGAATATGACGTTATTATAATATTAAAATAATACCGAAGTACAGATTTTAGTGCTTTTTCTTACGTCAAACGAATAGTAGAATACCGATCATGTTGCGTTCCAAAGCACGCACCAAGAACGCTCAACAATAGAATGCTGTTATTGCGGTCGCGTGACGCGAACTTGACGCGAGCGTATCTGACAGCGGTAGAGAATACGAAAAGCGTTGTTTGGTCGAAACTTAACTGCAACTGCACTGCAACAGCACTTCTTAAGTAACGTGACGCCCACAGGTCCGTCGGGATCGGCTTGGTTGCCATACAATTTCATCAAAAAATTGTCGCTAATCCACCTTGAGCAGGTGTGGTGATCAAAACTCGTGCCTTCTTTGCAGCGGGGCAATAATTGGCTGATATTATTGTTTGTGGTAAATATGAGTAATGTGAAGACATTTTTCTTCAGTTTGGAATAAGGCATATATTTATGGTTTGCCCGTCCATAACATAAGTAGATTCATGAAATAAACACCATAACTATAAGCTGTGTGTGTAATATACAGAATTAAAGTACAATATAAAAGATTTTCATACTTAAAAGTTATCACATCAATTAATATTTTAAAATTATAGCTTAATAAACTACGTCATATATTAAACATAATTGTATGTACCTATTCTCCAATACAAACTAGTTAAACTAACTTCAACCGTGGTAGGTAGGTACAACCACATACAACTGTGTTGACTCATTTTGAGTAATCAGCACTAATTATGGTTATTATCCGTACACGAAGCATATAACACAAACATGTGAACATGACAACATGTAAGTACACTTGTTATTAAGTAGATAAACAGATTTGAAATTGTTATTAGTTTTTTGGCTAAATGTCTTAATTTGCGAACGCGTACACTAAAAATGTGCCTATAAATATGTATAAGTACGTACTTATCTTTTAGGATCAATATGAAAGAGAATTTTGTCAACAGTTGGTGCTCAAAGAGGTTATAATATTCGACCTTCGTTGTTTTTTGAACAATAGGAATCCAAACCATGATTGAATCCGGTAAAGGAAACCTAATTATAATGCTCTTTCGTGAATAGAAAGATATGTAAATAATAATTTACAGTATGAAAGGTTTTACTACGTTCAGACAGAAACTTTCTGTCAAAATAAAAATGGAACATTTCTTTAACACCTGTAAAATTACTTGTCACTTAAGTTAACCGGAACAAATTAGGGAGTGGTTAAACGGGTATTTAATGGAGATTATAACTATTAACTCTTAAAAACTATTTACCTATGGTGCGGGTCGCCTTGATAACTTTTCGGGAGAGGCCTAATTGAGCCCGAAATTGTTAGATATAGTTTGGCGATATAGGTCTACATAGAACATTAACAAAAATTAAATTGATGAAGAGCTAGGTATACTATTTTTAAACAATCCATCCATCACTAATTTTCACAGAAATAAGAATTGAAATTAATAAATTAAGATTTTAGCTTAATTTATTCATTACAATGCTTATGCACCGAATATAGTATATACCTAATTAATTTCAAAGTCACAGTAAGCATTACTTTCATATTATAAACACAACTGAAAACATACTTCATACATATTTAATTACTTATTTTACTAACATCATTCTCATAATTAATTATTGGTACAATGTCTTTCACAAAATTTTGAACATACAAACAAGTTAAGTTAATAAAAAATACCCAATTAAAACAAGACAGTCTCCGGAATTACAGTCCCCGCTAAATATGGGTATTCCGTTTCTAATGATGCTTTTCTTCAAAAAAAATATTAATTGCCAGTGGATGTTATGAGGTAAAAAACTTCTCCTTTATAATTCTTAACAAGAGGAAAGAAAATGTCATTATGAACGACATTTAAATATGAGCGCCTGTTTAGTTACCTAGCTGGCTATTTATTTTAATTGTTTTCTACAAAAAGGAGCGGAATTAAATCTTGTAGATTTTGTGGTGACGTTTATTAACAATGTAGACGCCGCTGGCTGGTTATTTAGTACCTAGTGTTTCAATTCGTGTTTGTAAGAATTTAGTTTAGTTTAATTTCAAAAACAAAGACAGCACTAATTATCAAACTATTATATATAGGTCATAAACATAGGCAAAATAAATAAGGTCAAATTAGCAAGTAAGACAAGTAACTAAAATTACACCAAAAACAAAAACTAAAAAAAATACATTGCTAATGAGTGTTTGTGTTTCGTGCTGGGGTGCGTCTTGGTGTGTGAGAGTGAATTTGTGACTGATTTCAATTAATACAATTACAATTTTATGAATCACAATTTGGTATTAAGATTGAGAATGTTCTATTGCAGTGGTTATGTCTGCGATAACTAGTATTCCTGGTTCAACATTTACTAAAATGGTTTTAAAATATAAATATGTATAAACAATTCAGCTTGTATTGTTTCATCACTGTAGTAAAAGTTAATCATTGTTGCTACAGAAAGCTTTCAGGTATTAATCATTAAATCTATATAAAAATAAGCATTCTTTAAGTAATGTGTTTCTGATTAGCACATTATTGTAAGTTTTTACAAACTGTATTTCTGCAATATGTATGTGTAAGGTGTATTTATGGGCTAAAGTAACCTGATAATAAAGATATTATATAACTCTTATAATTAATCTTCTATGCAGTGTTTTATAACTAAGCTTTGAAAAGCTTGAAAAATTAAAACCTAATGAAACGACAACCCTCCACAATTAAAACCAACTAAAAGGTAACAAAGTAGAATAGCAAATACTAAAAGTTGCTAATTTCATTCATTATTCTGCATAATATTTCGTTAACTCTAGAAAGATTCAGAAGCTTTCAGACATGTCCCTATTAAAGTTCCCCCTCCCCATACTTGCAGGTGGAAGTTATAATGCACTTTGAAGTTTCAGTTAACTTTGAATATGAACAAGTTTTCAGTAGTGCGCTTTCGTTCTTATTTGTTTTATAACCCATCAAACGGACGATGAGTGGTTCAGGTTATGGACAATACGTGACATACGGAATTATTTGATTACGGTGCTTGTGAATATTCTGCATGCTACGTGACTTTGGCCCCTTGTGAGGTCCAGCGCAACTTGGATATTTAGAAAGTTTTTTTTTTACCGTTAATTGGCATTTTTTGTATATGGATAAGCTAACCTTAGCAAATGTTGTTACGACCTCAGATTACATTAATGAAAAAAAAAAATCTATTTCAAGTAGATAAACAACAGCTTGTTTCTATTTTCTGTTTTAAATATTACATACTTTGTGGTTCATAAATGTCATATAATATATTGTAATATAACCATTAAGATAATGTATAGAGATTTTTGAATAAGTGATGAAACTAATTAAAAAAAATATAAGACTATGATACACGTAGATATCCGAACTCACAGGTCATACGGCCTGTAATATTTATCTCGTCACAACCTTCATTTAGCTCAAGAGACAAATCAATCCACGATTACGCCATCTAAGTCGAATAAAACCGACCCAATCCATAATACTCGCAAATAACATAATATCTACGATGTTGGTCAATATTTCTGGCCGCAAGTTGATTGATAGCGTCGCTAGGACATAGGTAATGTCGTGTCACACATCCATCACATTTGTCCTTGGCATTGGCAGATTAATGGAGTGCGCACGATCAATCCGTTTTATTGGAAATAGGGACGAAATAACTGCGTGATTAGTGATGTATTTTTGCCGAAGGTTGAATTTCTGAAGACTTTTTTAAATCTGATACTAGTGTCAGCCAAAGCTTCGGGATAACCAAGTGTAGAACACTAAAAAAGGCTATGCTGCTTATGTCTACTTTTAGTTTCAACGATGGTACACTAGCAGTTTTTGTGTAGACTATTATTGTCTGTTTAAAAATCCAGGTTAAGGTACTATACTCTATTGCAGAAAGACATTAGATAGGTACCTCTCCTCTTTTTCGTACGGCGGAATTGCACTAAAATAAACTATTCCAAAAGTGGCAAAGTATTGGGGCGGAAAATCGCGCCTAGTATTTTCACAAAGTTATGAACAAATTAAACATCGAAGAAAAACTATAACCGCACGTTACCCATAACCAAAATACGCAATATTTGAAAGATGTGATCAAACTACCGAACTTAGAGTTTCCTACATCTTATAGCAAGTATTGGATACGTGGGGCTTGTGTAGTTCCAGAGACATTAATTAAAGGAGGCTGCCAGCACAAGAAGGCGCTTCTACGAGATCAGACAAGCAACAACACATGTCCAACGTATCTAGAACCTTCACGTCTCAACTGTACCAGCAAAGAAAGTACTTTCTTATGAAAAGGTCGGGTCGTCGGAGATCAAGTTAAAGTGGCAGATCCTGGTACACACGCGTCCAATAGATTAGTTTAATTATAACACGCCCCTAATAAATGACACTATCTTTACAGAGCTTAGTTTAGAAATTCTGTACGGTAATTGCTTGTTCATAATTTTGTTAATTTACGTAAATAGGCTGGTTCTTCGTACAATCTTTTGGCAAGTTGTTGTTTTGAGTAAGTTATTTTCTATTGTCGAATATGGTTTTATATTATATTAAATTATTTCTACAGGGGAACAAATACAACAATTAAATTGACTTATATCACAGATGATATACATAGTCGTCCGTATGGTTTCGGACGTAAAGAATGGCACCATCCCATATCATCCCGTGGGTGTCGTAAGAGGCGACTAAGGGACTCACCAGAGAGGAGCAGCAGCGTTCTCTGTGCCTTTGTAACAACCATACTTACTGCGATCGCCAACCCGCCTGCCAAGCGTGGCGATTATGGCAAAACTCCCAATTTTGGGGGAGGCCTATGTCCAGCAGTGGACGTATTTCGGCTGAAGTGATGATGATGATGATACACATAGTCAATTTAATAGTTATATTCGTTCCACTGTAGAGACTCGGTTGTAGTAACTAAATAACTGGGCTTTGTATTTCTAAATGTTCGAAGGTTTGCCAAAATTATTCACATTTTTTTGAGGGTTTCCAAGTCAAATTTATACCTAAATTGTTGATAGTTGGTAAAGTCTAGAGGAATACAGCAGACGATTTCGAAGATTTTGATGTCTTTGATAATAATAAAAAAAATCCCAATAAAGAGACATGAGATATTATTATCGAATGATCAGAACCAATGTAGACAGTGAAAAGTTTAAAACGTATTTTATATGTCGTGCGATTGACAAATATCAGCCCGTTGTCATCGATCACGGGCACTGAACGGGAACAGATAAATTGATGAAGCATTTTTCGAAATCGACTCCGTCGAACGGGGAACGAAATGTTGGTATCGGGGCGACATAATAGGTACCCATGTATAACGCAAAGTCATGTTTATCTCGACATCAGTTTCCTACCGACACTGAAATAAAGTTTGTTGTGTTGAATGGCTTCGATATTTCAACAAATATTGCTTGAATCGTTACAAATGTTAGAAGATGTTATGTTGAAAAAGTCTTTTGTCCCTGATCATTGTTATAAATGTTTAGAGGACTTATGGATAAGAAGGTTGGTGTTGCTACACGTGTCCCTGTAACGCCTATCGAAAAAGGGTTAGCATATCTTCTATCGAGAGTTCTATAGCGCATAGAGTACTTATGATTCCAATCGATATATCCCGTCGATTGCTTGCCTGTTATCCGTTAAGAGGCTTGCAGAAGTATACCTACATTTTCAGAGTATAGGTTTGTGAAGTATTTAGAGTATACCTTTGAAAAAATGCAATGTTAAGTATGAAAAAAATCATCAAGAAAAGAGAAGCTGTTAATCATGTTCACAAACAGATACATATTGGTAATTCAATACCAATGAATGTCTTAAAAAATTATTCATAAGTTTCAGAGTAGAGTGCACAGAATGTGCAAAAGTGCACAGAGTGTGCAGTATGTGTACATTATCTTATGATAATGTACAATTTTTATGTAGTTTTGCACGCGAATTCGTCTGCGTGAATTTTCTACTGATCCCTAATAATTTTAATTGTAAAATGAATATAGAGAAAAAATTCAGTACCGAACCTAAAAAAAAACTAGAATTGGCTGTGACAGACGGACAGACAGACAAACGAGTGATCTTATAACGATTCTGTTTTTTAATCGAACGTACGGAACCCTAAAAATAAGCAAACTCTTCATATATTATGAGTATGTAAGTATTAATGCAGATAAACGATACAACACAACAAGTTCTGACTGTGCGTCCACCGCATTCAGGACCGACAGTTATGCTTTCTGTATAGCTATATTTTGTAAGCAAATATTCTGAAACATGGCTTGTGTCAACACAAAGGTAGATTAGTCACAATGAAACATTATTACTTACCTACTAGCTTTTGTCCGCGACTCCGCGTGAATGTCGCTTATCGTGGATGCAGACAAAGTCGTGGATTAAAAAGTAGCCTATGTAGCCTACTTTATGTCCTTCCCTATGGTTAAAGCTATCTTCATACATAATTTCATCAAAATCGGTTCAGCCGATTCATCGTGAAAACATAACAGACAGAGTTACTTTTGCATTTATAATATTAAGTTCCATAGTCACTAATGAAAAGTATCGAATAAAAATTATATGAATTTTGCTGTCATTACACCAACAACTAACAACAGCAAGACCGCTGTATACGAGTAACAAGATAAGATCTAACTACACAGAATACTTTTGGCTAATGCATGTATCGTACCATCATCGAGATAACTCTTACTGTGCTTACAATGCAGTTACCGCCGAGTGGCCTCTTATGTTTTACACACACTTCACTGACTAAACTGCCTGCCTTACGACTTGCATGCAATAATGCGTCTCGAGTCTCTCAGTCTTGGTAACAAGATGATTATGTGCTCTCAGATTTCTATAAGGATATTGCGTTCTATTTTTATTGAGCTTGTAAATAAATGCTTCTGAAATAGACTGTATTTAGGTGTAGTATGGGTTATTCTGTAATTACATACATGTATCAACGATCTAAAGGACCTATAAGAGCATGTAGTAAAGCGGAAAACCAACAATCATGGGGTTTCTGTTGTCCATCGTCAATAAAAGCATTGCGGGCGAAGAAGAGACGACTTTTAGGCCCACTTGCGTCAGTCAGACCACTAGCATCCGAGGGTCTCTTCAGCTGCTCGTGACGAGCTGAATCTTCGACCACTTTCATCCATCCACCAAAAATTGTACCCAACTTAACACTACAAAATAAACGCTCCTTACAAAAACATATATCTTCCAAATCCTAACAAACAAATCATTTAAAACCAGTCTAGAATTCCAGAAAGATCCACCATGCAATCCTACATTACATTGGGGTAGTTATCTGCAGGCTAAGAGCGTCAGTAAGACGTACTTAAGAGCTAAACCAGTTCGGACAGGCTGCCCCTATCAGCTGCCCCAACGGGCAGGGCTTACGTGCCCCGTAATAGATATTCCATGTACGAGTAGTCGAGTACTACACGACTGTGTCATACGATAACTCTTAAGTGCCCCGAAATGGGTTGTTTACTGAAGTATTATAGTGAGAATGGTTCTTATTGTGGATTTGTTTGACGTTTGTTGGTGTATTCTTGAGAAGGGTATCTTAAATAATGTTTTATTTATAGTTAAATAACTCTATCGTTTTTTCTTTCGATCTCAGCTTTTACAGTTATTCGCCTAACAAGTTTCTTCTTCCAAATTCCGCCACAAACACCAATCAAATGAATATCCCATAGCTACAACCATATTAATATTGTAAATGTAGTTTGTTTCTGTGTTAGGCTTTTAAGAACTACAAGAAAGGATATATATTTTTATAATCCGCGACTTCGTCTGCATCCGCAAAACCGATATCCACGCGGACGAAATGGCGGTAAAAATGAAGGAAAAGAAAAAAGAAACGAAAATTAAAACCAGCCAGCCGGTTCTCCTTACTTTCAGAATATTGGGCAGTACGTATTTCCAGACAGAATTATATGAAAACGAAATACGTACCTACTTACCATACCTTAATCATTGAATTTAATTAAGTAACAATGTTGTTCTTGCCTCTGAAAATATAAAGCAGTTTCCCGGGCAATTTAATTTGTACCTTTTGATTTCCGTGGAATAAGAGTTAAATAAAAAGGTCCCGGTCTGAGGACACTTACAGAAATGTGAGTTTTGGTACAGATTATACATTCGTGTCCAGCGTTCCGTATGTTAAGTAATTAAAGTAGTCAGGAAAATAAAAAATTGTTCTAGTAAAAGTAATTAAATAGATTAGATTCAGTGTGCGGACCCACCATTCCACTGGCCATTCCTCTGGTGGTATGGTATGTCTAAAACTATACCACTGAGAAAATCGTTTGGGTTAGGTTAGAACTGTAACCATTAAAGCGCAAAGGCGGGCGAGCGAAGCGATCGGTGCCGCGGTAGCGGCCGCCGAGCGCCATATCCCCTCTATTGTTGGTGAATCATTTGGGTTAGGTTAGCCGGCGGTTGCGGAAGTATCTCCAGTTCCCGCGACCCCCGACGTAGGTGTGAGATGGAACACCGGGGTGGTTTTTAGTCAGTAAGAGTCTGACAGACCCCTCCGCCCGCCCCAGGGCGGAGGACATCCATGAGGATTTTCCACCCCGTATCAAATAAAAAAAAAAAAAAAGGTGAGTGGTATAGTTTTAGACCCACCATAAAACCAGGGGTATATGTCCGCAATGTAAATTACCCATGACGTCTAAAACAATAATTGGCTATCTAGTTTACCGATTGTTTGTACTTAAAATCAGTCACAAAGAAATTACCACTCATCTCAAAAATAGAACCTACTTCTGTGTCAAGAAAGTACCGGGAAATATTCAATAAAAACAAAATAGGTACATTATTAAACATCTAAATTTATTGTATCACCGTCAAAGTGGGTCCATTCCGAAATAATATACTAACGCCAACGAATAACCCAATAATCAAAACATTTTTAGACGTATTATTTGGAATCGACATCAGTAGTTGCCGCGAATTTTCTTTTACGTCAACTTTTTTCAGTTAGAATGCGCCATTCCGATTTTTGTTGACTGGTTTGCATGTCAAACTCGTAAACCCATGTCTCGTCACCAGTAACAATGCGTTTTATGAATGTGGGATCGGAATTGACTCTTTCTAACACGTCTTCAGCAACGTTTACGCGATTGAGATTTTGCAGATGATTCAAATTTTTCGGTACTAGTCGAGCGGCAACGCATTTCATGCCAAAACAATCATTTAAAACGGTACGAATTGATTTTATTATAGCGATACTAGTTCAGTGAAGGACGTTGATGGCCGACCAGAACGAGGCAAATCTTACACTACATCTCGACCATATTTAAATGCATTATACCACTCATACACACGTGTTTTTGATAAAGTCGATTCACTAAAAGCCTTATGTAACATTTTCAGTGCTTCTGCACACGAAATTCTATTTGCAATGCAATATTTAAGACGAATTATAAATGTTCCATATTTTTAACTATAGTAAAAATCGCAAAACACAGTTGACATATATTATTATGAACTGACAAAATGGCGCATTGTGAACAAACAGAATTACCAGTGGCAATCGAACTCCACATGAGTAAAGAGGACAGTTGTGCCAACTTAGCGTCAAAAACAATTTAAACAATCCCTTTAAATGAGCTTTTTAAACGGTACTTTCCCGGTACTTTCTAGACAGAATGTATTTCAAATCTCGAATACAAAGCGTAATGTTTGCGACGTTTTTATTTAGAATTTAATGAAACATAGTGCGCTGAACATCTGAGCTGCAAAGAAACGGAAACGTCTGTATCGGCTAATCAGTAATTAAGAAGATAAACAGTGAACGTTCGTTGTATTTTCCAGTGGATCGCTAAAAGCAGAGGTTCGTCCGGCACATTGAAACAATAGCAGTTTATTTATATTTGCACGGCTAAGTCTTTCCGTGAAAGCTCGTTAAGAGGACAAAGCCATTCTGTTTATTAGCTCTCACCTGGCCCTTTTGTTATTATTATGAAGCAGACAAAGATTTTCAAAAGAAACACAACGTTTTAATGTCGTTTCGACCATTTTCCGGTAGTACATAAATGTTTGCGATATTACAATACAATATACTTTGTGTTTGTACATTATATACCTAAGTACATAATATATTGTTTTGTACACATATTACATGAAAAGGACATTCTTTGCAGTTATGCCCGACAGTAATTAATTTTTTTAAAGATTAAAATAACTTGTGATAAAATGAACGAAGTTTATATAACTGTTGTTGACGACTTTTGCTTAGATAACTATATTTAGTTGTTTTTAGAGAGTATTACCTTGGCACGGTACATATATTATAATTATTTATATTTTCAGCCTGTATTGTCTCACTGGCGGGCCTCCCTGTCTCATTTACAACCCTCTCTGTCTAGAACTAGTGTAGACCAATCTCTCCTGTAAGCGTTAAGCTCATCCCGCTATCTTCGCCTGGGTCTACCACGATGTCGGTGGACGTTTTCCGGGACCCACATTTCGCTGGACGTTTTCCGGGACCCACATTTCGCTGGACGTTTTCCGGGACCCACATTCTGGCATGGTATAGTGGTAGTAAATAAACAAATAAAAAATTTTTTTTATAAAAAAACAAAACACCCGACTGCGTGAAAATTTTTTATTATAATAAATTATGTAACTCAAAAGATAGAAATAAGTGAAAATTTAAATATTTTTTTGGTTTTGAATAATCGTGGTTGACAGTGTTTACAAAGGCAGTCGGAGGCAAAAAACAAAAATTACATTTAAACATATAAGTTGTTTATATATTTGTAAGCTATTTATAAAACCCTTTATTTTGATACCCCATTCGATAGGTTTTGAGTAAAAATATATTTTTGGAAAACACTAATATGTCGGCAAAAATCGGCCAGTGTAATTTTTCTAATTTTGATGTACCCAGTGTCACTCACACAATTAAGACGAATGAAACGATACCTCTCAAGTCAAAATCCATTAAGCCGTTTGGGCTACAGAGCGTGCCAAAGAAATTTACATACATACATACATACATACACCCGAAAAACATAACCTTCCTTCTGGCGCAGTTCGGTAAATTAAGGAAATGGCTGGAAATGCAAACATTTTTGGTTTTAAAAGCATACTAGGTTTATTCCTAAACTAACCACTACACCTGTTTATGTAAGACAGAATAACACAATCAGTCTACAGGTGAAGGCAACTATATGTATATAAAGTTGCAGAACGTTCCCCCAAGGGAAATGATGCAGTACAATATTCTTAGTACGACAAACAAAATAGGTTTTGGACGCATGTAGAACCAATAGTACTAGCCTCGTCTCTGTCGTTTATAACTGTGACAGTCTTTCCAAAGCTCCATGTGTTAATCAACACTTGGATACTTACTTTATTACATACTAGCATTTGCCCGCGATTTCGTCCGCGTGAATTTGCTTACGGATCCCTAATTTCACAGTATCGGACAGAAATTTCGGAGATGACCATGTTCGACAAAAAAGAAAACTTTTCAGGATTACTACTTTGCCCGCAACTTCGTCCGTTATTCTTATTATTATTAGTCAAAGATTTTTTTAAATCGTATTACCCCTTTTAATGTGTCGATGGCGAACAAAAATGTTATCCTACCATATAATATGTGATGTGTTTGTACTTGTCAAATTAATTGTTTGGCCCAGAATTCAGTGACGGCAACGCTGACATAGTCATTAGGTCCTCACATGTGCAGGAGGTTTAAATTTATCTCGCCGAAGATTCAGTTGATATCTTATCATATTTTTAAAATGTTCAGTTATAGAACATGGTGTTTCTCATGATGTAGTAAAAACGTTATGTAACCACATTACTGTTCATGTTCGGGAATATCAGGAGTATTTAAATAAAAATGACTGTGTTCCGTTAAACGATGTAATGTAGAATGACTTTACAAAACTTTTTACGAAGATGGACATGATTAACATATGATGTCGGTGGTTGTAACAAATAATAGTAAGTATATAATGTTATTCCTATGACAGACGAGGTGGCAATTAGTTAGGGTCCTTTGGATTGCCATTACGTTTTCATCAGGCGTTGTCGATTCTGAACATGACCCGGCACGTTGAAAGCTTGACTTTCAACCAACTCTACGTTTCATCCTCTTGAAAAAGCGGGCAAATTTTGTTGTATGTCCTTCGGACTGTTCCGTTCGCTGTTTTTACGTCGGCGACGCGGTTGACACCGTCTTTGCCAGAATACACCGCTGCTATGCGACCCAGCTTCCATTTGAGTGGGGGGAGGTGATCGTCTTTTAGCACGACGAGGTATCCTTCTCCATCTGACCAGCACCTGATCGCCATTTGACACGTTGTTGCAGTTCAGCGATGTACTCTTTGCTCCAACGGTTTCAGAAATGCTGACGTATTTGCTCGATTTTTTGATAGCGAAACAAGCGAAAGGTAGATTGGTCGTCGTAGTTGGAAGTGGGTAACGCAGTGAGTGACCGTCTTATGAGGAAGTGCGCAGGCGTCAATGGTGAAATATCGTCAGGGTCCGAAGAAATGGGTGATAACGGGCGTGAATTAAGAAGTGCCTCGATTTGCACCAGGACAGTGTTAAGCTCCTCGTACAAAAGTAAAATGACAATTGCCCAGTGTAAGTGAAATTTGATTGACTTTACACCCGCCTCCCAGATATGAGAAGTGAGGAGAATATGGAGGAGAAAAATGGAACTTAATCCCTTCATTGGCCGCACTTTCAGACAGTAAACTACAATTATTTTTCAAAAACTTACCGATCTCATTGTACGCACCAACAAATGAGGTACCGTTATCTGAATAGATGTGTTTCGGCTTTCCTCTGCGAGACATAAATCTTCGCAAAGTTGATAAAAAAGTATTACTCGTTAAGTCACCCACCAGCTCGGTATGAATAGCCTTAGGAGTGAAACATATGAAGATAGCTATATAAACCTTCACTAGCCTACAGCCTCATCCCTGTCTACTGGCAGCTAAAATAGGACCTGCGTAATCGCTAATAACGATCAATAGGTATTTGGCTTCTGAAGCCAAATTGGTCGTTTCATCATCATCATCATGTCAACCTTTAGACGCCCACTGCTGGGCATAGGTCTCCCCCAAGGGGGGTTCAGCCGTAATCGCCATGCTTGGCTGATGCAAGTTGGCGATCGTAGTAGTTGTTTTGGTGCTCAGAAGGACGCTGCTGCCCATCCTCTGGTCAATATCCCTCTGTCGCCGTCTACGACACCCGCGGGTAGACATGGGGTGGTGCTATTCGCGACCGGCACCACACGGCTATTTGTCGTTTGTCATTGTTTAACTATTCTGTCTCCCTCTTTATTAGTTTCAGTGATTACCCCCTACAAACAAACAAACATATTGTACCTCTTTGTAATATTACTATGGATCAGAATACATAACGTTGCTTCCTATCAGCTCGAGAATTTTCAGAATCGGGTCGCTACTTTCCGAGATTAACACGCTCAAATAAAAAACAAACAAACAAACTCTTCAGTTTTACAATATTAGTATTGATTTACAAAGCACAAAACACGAAATAAATAGGAATTTACAGAAATGCTAAACACGGGGGCGTGACTGAGCGGCATTTCATTAGGGCCAAGTCAATTACAGAGAAAGCCGCCGAGAACATATGGCGGGTCATATTTCAGCTCAAATAACCTTCATTTTGCCTCATATCGTGAATGAAAAAAAATTCATTAATGGAAAATGAGGATCATAAAATATGTCGTAAATATTCGTTTTATTTTCGCCTTTTGTTTTATTATTTGTCACGGTGTTACCGTGTATGTGTTCCATACGGGTGTTGGTATGAAATTCTGTAATTTTATATATTGCCCAAACTAAGTAAATTTTACAAAAAAGAAGTAGGTATTGATCATAATTTGCACCAACAGGGCCAGTTTATTGCATCAACGCATTTCAAAGAATACCTAATTTTAAAAAGGGTTTTTTTAAAATTAGGAATTCTTTGAAATGCGTTTTACCGTATTGAAGTGATTGAATGGAACGTTACATTACATCATAGCAACTTACTTCAGTACTTAGCTGGAAAGAACGGGACAGAATACATATACCTACACATACATAGAACGTCTTTTAAAAGTCTTATGTGAATGGTGTCAATAATGCCTTCATTATCACTTACAATGGTGTTCACAAATGGACATTAATTAATAACTAGTCCATTCTTTACAAATACTATAAAATTACTCTTTTTGATTCTATAATTATATTGTTTCGTATTAGTTAATCGTTATAAGCAGTCTACTAACTAGCACTCCTATTAATATATAGTCTATATTGAAAACCAAAGTGCTGTGTAAAAGTAATTAATAAATAGGTGTTCTCAATTTTGTAAAATCAATTAAAATTTTAAGATCAAAGGTATTTGCCTCTTTTACTTGACTTCTTAAGAGCTCGGAGTCAGACAATTTAAGGTCTGCCTCGACCACATTGGTTATGATTAATAATGTTTTTACTACATCGTGAGAAACACTATGTTCTATAACTGAACATTTTAAAGATATGATGAGATAATATATCAACTGAATCTTCGGCGTGATACATTTAAACCATGTGAGTACCAATTGCCGTGACTGAATATTCTGGGCCAAACAATTAATTTGACAAGAACTAACACATCACAAATACATATAGTACATACACATACACACTCCATATTATGGAACATAACATTTTTGTTTGGCATCGACACGTTAAGAAGCAGAAGAACTGGGCCCCAGTTACTACTGCCTGTAACGGAGAACATGACCGAGTCTAGTGGGAAGATAAGGCTGATATATGATATTCTATGCATTGCTTCGTATTACAAAACAGTACGTTTTCTTAGAATTTGACTTACGTGGTCGTTAACTGAGACAACAAACGCGGTGTAAGCGGGTCGTAGTGAGCAAGAATTCTAAGATAACTAAGTACGTCTTGCCTGAATATTGTAGGTTCGTTAGGAAAGACGCGGGGTCCTTAGAAGATTATGTGTTTGTTTACCGTAAAAAGCTTTTTACAAAAAAGACAACCGCCTTCAAAAACTAAAAAGTGAAAAATAACTTTAGCACAGAACACACATTGACTTTAGTTTCGGAAGTCGGTGGCAATATTAAACAACAAACAGTACAAAGCCATACCCTATTCATAAAAAAAAGAATTTTCAAAATCGGTTTACGTTTGCCGGAGAAATCGCGTAACAAATCGCGCACATACTTAATCCAAATTTAAGACTTATACGGTTTTCTCATGGTTGCCATTGTCAGAACTGGACTAAATTAGCGCTAGCTTTCAAATAAAAAAAGAATCATCAAAATCGGTTCATCCAGTCCAAAGAAATCAGGTAACAAACATAAAAAAAAAATACAGACGAATTGATAACCTCCTCCTTTTTTGAAGTCGGTTGAAAACTGAAAGCAGTGAAAAAATCATCTGATGCAAACATTTTGTTGAATTATGAGAACATAAATGTATATGTTTTTGTTGGTAAATGTTGGTTTCTTAGTCGAAAGTTATTTATTTATTTATTTATTTAACATGCACACCCTATCTCACAGGTTGACCCCAAAACAATAGAGCGGTTTACAGAACAAACAACAATTAAAAACTAGGCTTATCTACTTAACAGCTAATACTAAAAACCCTGAACACAAAATTAAAAATACTAAAGTCTATTTATTACCGAACTTTACAAAATTGTTATAATCTAAACTAATATATAATCAACTTTATACATCATACATATTCTAATTATAACTAACCAAATTCAACAAAACTATTGCGAATTCACTCCAATTGCACGAAAATATGTCAAGCCTCTCATGCAATTCGTTGAGCACACAGATTGTGCGGGTGAGAGGCGTTTTTGCCAACAGATTGGTTCGTAGCAGCAGGCACGGCCAGCAGCGGCGGTCGCCGCCGCTTCCACACGTACCGGTCTGGCACGCACAGCTTCAGGTGACGCAGCACACCCGGGTTATGTGCTACTCCACGCAGGAGTTTCAGTGCATACGCCGCGAGTGTGAATTCCCGTCGGACCCTGAGTTCGTTGTACCCCACCATACCAAGTACAAACAGTGTAGGATACATCAACGGGTAAAAAGGGTAAACCCCATAAAGTTTGAAATACAAGTGTCTTGTAAATTTATTCTGCACTCGCTCCAGCATGACATTGTATTTCGCTTCATGAGGAGCCCAAATCACCGCCCTGTGTTCCAAATGACTCCTTACCAAAGCGTCATACAGCACCCTGAGCGTGGTAATGTTAGTGAATCCCTGCGACTGTCTCAGCACGAAACCCAGGTTTCTGTACGCTTTCTTGCAAATATTGACTATATGATCCCGGAAAGTTAGATCCGGGGTAAACAGTACTCCTAGATCTCGTACCTGAGACACTCGCTGCATCGGCGTTTCCTCTATGTTGTATTCGTAGGCTAAGGCAGTCTTCGCGCGCGTAAATGTCATCACAGAGCATTTCGCTGTGTTGAAATAAAGTTTATTTTTATGACTCCACTCAACCACTCTATCTATGTCTTCCTGCAATCGCTCACAGTCTGACTCACCCTTGACCTCGAGCAGCAATTTGAGGTCATCCGCAAACAATAAACATAAACTATGTTTGACGACGTCTGGTAAGTCATTTACCATTAAAATAAATTCAAGGGGACCCACATTGCTGCCCTGGCTTACCCCCGACCTGGTGTAGTATGGTTCGGATTCGAACCCGTTGTAGTCAACGCACTGCTGCCGGTCTTTCAAGTAGCTAGCAAAGAACTGTAAGAGGTGCGGTGTACAGCCTATTTTTGCCAGCTTCATTAACAATACATCATTATCGACTGTATCGAATGCCTTCTTAAAATCAAAATATGCTGCGTCTACCTGCACACCAGCATCGACTGCTGGCACCACCCGCGCCATGAAGTTAAGCAGATTAGTGACAGTGCTGCACGCCGGTCGGAAACCGTGCTGTGCGTCCGATAGCTGTGCGCTTACTTGAGCCTGCATGCCGCACTGGAGGGCAGACTCGAACACTTTTGCAGGTGGCGACAGCACTGCCAACGGTCTATAGCCGCTGATATCCGGACCTGACTTACCCTTAGGAATTGGAATCACTCGTGTGATTTTCCATCGAGGTGGAAACGTTGCTTGTTTTAAGCAAGTATTAAAGATGTGATGTAGGGGCTCCTCCAGCACCCTGCCACAGTCTCGGAACAGAAAAGCTGGAATACCATCGGGGCCAACTGAGCGCTTTGGCTTAAGCTTCATGAGCGCTTTCCTTACATCTTGAAGACTGAGGGTCTCAATGTGCACTCGCGCACTGCTCGCACCCGCCTCCGCCTCCGCCGCCCGCGCCTCTAGCCGCGGCCGTTCTTGATTGTACACCGACTCAAAAAAAGAGGCAAGTTGTTCATAATGATAAGTAAAATGACTGGTTTTCACGTTTTTAGCAAACAAAGACAATTGTATACACTTAAATAGATCCCTAGTTCACAACAGTTTTCAAAACTTCGTACGAACCATTCTTAAGAGAAGATGTTTTTATTCTTAACATCGGTCTTTGCCTAGCCTTTTTCCAACTTTTATGGTGGACTTTCAATCTAACTGGATGCACCTGAATACCAATGTTTTCCATTGAGCGACTGCCTACCTGACCTCCAAAACTAACTCAGTCACTAGTTAACACGATAACCTGAAGACTGGTTGTCAGACTTAGGGTTCTGACTACTCATGACGACTGTCAATGATCTACAAATATCAGCCGGGACCAACATTTTTACGTGTTCGGTTTGAAGTGGATGGTAACCCATCCACGGATAGACTGCGGCCAGCGTAGCTTGTCCTATCGATCCGTACTTTTACTTAGCCATGAGCTCCTCTTTTACACCGATAATAAGTAGGTAATATTATGTGGGTGTGTACAGTCAACAGCAAAAGTGGATGATCAAAATCAGAAATTCAAACACACATACTTTTGAATCACTGAGGTTATTTTTCATTAACAAAAAATTACCCTTAAAAGATCCTTGACAAAATTCACGTGGACGAAATCGCAGGGTACGCGCGCTCCCAGCGCACCTAAAGTATTCCTCGAAACGCACCCACGATATGATGTAGAAGTAAGTGCCTGAAGGATTCGTAATGAATAATATCGATTGAAGACGTTTTAAAATTCAACTGTTTATTAAAACTACCAGAAGAGCAGAAATTTACTGGAAGTAAGTGCTTACTCACTATTTAGCTCAATAATGGTAAAAATACAGGTTTTGAAATTGAATCATTTGTTTTTTGAAAAGTACCAGGGTGATGGAACTGAACAGAAAATATTTGCCTAAACAATCTCACTAAGTTAAGAACTATAACGATTAAACACAAATAGGAATTTAAAGTATTCGTTATTATTCACTACTAGCTGTTGCCCGCGACTTCGTCCGCGTGATTGTCGGTTATCGCGGATGCAGATGAAGTCACGGATTAAAAAGTAGCCTATGTCCTTCCCCAGGATTCAAGTTATCTTCATACCAAATTTCATCAAAATCGGTCCAGCCGTTTCATCGTGAAAGCGAAACAGACAGAGTTACTTTCGCATTTATAATAAGTATGGATAACGATAGAGGTTCTAAAAAACTGTCCTATCTTACCTATAACTGTCATGTCTTCTACCTATAACTATCACGAAAACAGAAATTAACTAGAAGTAGCTGCTTATGCGATACTACTTAGCTCACTAATGGTTGAAGTAATACGATACGACGGTTTTATCTTGATTATTTTTTTATATTTTGTATTTCTAGATTACCTTCATTGTTTTCACATATAGAAGCAACAAGAATAATGTAAGCAGTATTTTGTAGAAACTTGATTTTAAAAGAGTGTCCGTGGAGTTTCTTGCTCGTTCTTCTCTATAGAGACCTACCTACGTTTTGGAACGAGCAACTAGCTTCAACTTTCTGACTAACTGACCGACACCTTGACAATTCAAAAGTGCCTGTAAATGGTTTAATTGAAATAAATGCTTTGACTTTGACTTTGACGATACCTATCTAAGGTCATGGAGTATATAATTTTTACGGACTCTTAAAAAAACGTGCATTATTTGCTCTCGATATTTTCCTATAGCTAATACCCATCCATATCCACACCTTGACCATTGGGTGCGTTTCGAGGAATAAGATTAAAATATTTTGAATTTGATTTTCGAAGCGCACGTGACGGGTGCGTTTCGGAGAATACCTTAGGTACGCTTCGTTGGGTGCGTTTCAAAATGGGTGCGCTTCGAGGAATACCCCGAAATCGCGGGGAAAAATCTAGTAGCTAATAATAATAAAATAAAATTCTTTATTATGCATTAGGTGAACAATAATACTAGTAAGTTCTAAGAGAGAATATAAAAGAAAATATTAAACTAGCGTATTTTGGACTCTGATATGAATAATAATAATGTCGCCGAAGAAGTAAGACAGTGAAATAATAAAACCTATAGTTTATTTTAATGAACGGATCACCCTTTAAGTTGGCAAGACCATACCATCCGTACCTCTGAACCTCTGTTTATTAATTTTTATCACTGGTTTTTACACGAACTTCGGTATCAAAGACAATTGTTCTTTTGATCTATAAAACTGCCATTGTTCATGATTTATTAGCGGTATAATGAACCCACTTTAGCGAATCGCTGGTAATTAGGAGTTTAGATATCGCTTCTTTTATAACTAATGTCTGATCGTAAATCTGTTTAACGTTGGTTGTGATTTTCGAGATTTTCATAATCATCTTTCTTTTTAACAAGTTTTACTATTTTGGTCTATTCGAGCCCAATATTGACAATGGCACCGATTCCCTTGTTAACAACCTTAACTAAAATTAGACAATTGGCATCTCTTACTGCCAGGCAGCTGATGAAAAGGACGGCGACAGATAAGAACTAAGTTGTAGTTGTCAAATTAGTTTTTTCTGGAACTTCGCCGAAATTTTACTAATTGTTATTAGTAAATACTATATTCTGACATGACAAATATAATTGTATGCATGAACATTTTAGATCAACCTAAATTCTTATCAATATCTGTCTCTTTCTTGTTTAATTGACGAGAAAGCGATATAAAAAGCTTAAGGGCGCGTATTCGATTTAGCGCAATTCAAAATCTAAATGATTGCTAGAACGGCGTAGCAGCATTGACACACACTAGAACAATACAATGGTCTGTTTGTGTGCATGAGAAAAAAAATACGCACGAAATAAGCACGAATCATTGAAATTGATAAGCAAACGACAGCGCGCGATGTTTTACAGTGCTTTTTAAAATAATTGTCTTAAATAAATGAGTTCGTATAACGGACTGAAAAATATTCTGTATATTAAGCATAATATTTCCTTTCATAAAATAAATATATCAGTTATGTTATTATTCAAATACTGTTGAAAAAAAATTGTCAAAATGAACCGATTTTCTACTTTTTCAGCATTGTTTATACATAATAGTAATATTTTCTTAATTTTGGGTAGTAGTACTGTAGTACACTTTAAGACTGTATATCCTATTGGAAAAACGCTTAAAACAACATATTTTGGCATATTGTAATGGTTGTATTCGTCCTGAAAGTTAACTCTGACGTCTATTTTCGTAAAACGACATGAAAGGATTTTCTTCGATTCAAAAAACCATAATTAAAAATTATCCTTTTACTCTGTAGCACCCTAAATCAAGACTTAATCTTATCGAAAACTTTAATTGTCTTTAAATAATCTGCTCACATCATTACGATATTGCTCTGGGCAAAACGCGAAAACATGAAGTTTTCATCACGAATCGAATACACGCTCTTAAAATGAGTATAGTTTATGCACACCAATAACCAATGTTTTATGCATCACTAATACAGTAAAAAAATACTTTATTTATTTGAAGTAAGAATATATATAAATAGCTACAAAAATAATAATACAACTACCTAAAACATATACCCAATTTGGATCGCTATTTGCTTACTGACCAAGCTGTTACAACCGCCAGGAGTACCAAATATAGTAGCTCTTAGCTGCCTCGGTTATTTTAAATTTATTTTGAATTATTTATTGTTGTCTCTAGACCTATTTTAACGTGCATAAATTTTACATTTTTCTCACATTTGTGTCTTGTAGATTAAACCTGAATGATGTAACCCAAATTTAGATTGAAATGATTTTAAAAGAGTGTTCATGGAGTTTTTTTTATCGTTTTTCTCCATAGAAACCCACTGTTTGGAACGAGCAACTAGCCTCAACTTTCTGACTGACTGACTCCTTGACAATTTAAAAGTGCCTGTTAATGAAATAAATAATTTGAGTTAGTGTTTATGAGTTTGAGTAAAAGTGATATATTCGAGCATCTTGGATTGGTTTGATGCTTTTTATTATAGCTGGTTTTGTTGTCTGTGGCCTGGGTTACTTAAGGCTATTTTTCAAAACCCTATAACTTTGCAGAATTATCTTTCCCCACTATATTGGGGTCGGCTTCCAGTCTAACCAGATGCAGAATGCTAGTGTTTTACATGGAGTGACTGCCTAGCTGACCTCCATAACCCATTAGCTGGGTAACACGATACCCTTAGGTAAGGCTGGTTGTCAGATTTTCCAGCTTCTGACTATCTGTAACGACTGTCAATGATCTACGAATGACGGCCGGGACCAACGACTTTATGTGCTTTCGAGGCTCTCGGTATAAATTGGATGGTCACCTATCCACGGACGTACTGAGGTAAGTGTAGCTTAACATCATGAAAAATCGATCCGTACGACTTTTACTTAGCCACGAGCTCCTCCTTACAAAATTATCTTAATCCTTACTTATTTTATAATATTACTAGCACTTTCCCCGCGACTTCGTCCGCGTGAATTTTCTCTAAGACCTCTATTTTTTTAATAATGCAATATAGCCTATGATACTCAGCGATAATGTAGCTTTCGATTGGTGAAAGAATTTATTAAATCGGACCAGTTTTTTTTGAGTTTATTCGTTACATACAAAAATACAAATCTTTCCTCTTTATAGATATAGATTAGTATAGAAGTATAGATAATGTGAAAGTAACTCTGTCTGTTACGTTTTCACCACGAAACGGCTGAACCGATTTTGATGAAATTTGGTATGAAAATAGCTTAAGTCCTGAGGAAGTACATAGGCTACTTTATAATCCGCGAATTCGCCTGTATCCGCTATAACCGACGTACACGAGGACGAAGTCGCGGGTAAAAGCTAATAATATCTTAAACAACAACTTTTGTTCTATGACTTTAGAACTATTTTTACTTTTTGACACCAAAAACTGACTTTCAAGTTTTTGTTATACATACTCCTGCAACCGCAACCCACTGTTTGTTTACTTATCTAGTGTACTCTTTTGGTACCGGCTAGAGTTGTTCAAATTTAAAGCAATCAATTTAAATATTTTCATTAGGTATACATTTATATAAAAAAAGAAATTGATGAATTATTAATAGTCGTAGAAAAAAAGTTTTTGTTAATGATGATGTTAGCAATATGTTTTACAAATAAAGTTGTATAATTGTAGAATTATATGCTTGGCCATTGTCAGTATCATCCCCTATCTTATTGACTGTTAGAAAAGTTGATTTTTGTGACCACTTCCGTGACAAATATCTATACATAAATTATCTTATTTTAGTCGTTATCCGTGGTCTCAATGAGCCATAAATTTTGTAAAATGACCTCTTTTGTAACTTGATTCATAAACTTCGGTATCTGTGTCATTGATAGATTAATGATTCATCAATAATGTCACAGGATAGAAAGTAACTATAATAAGGTTTTTCATTTTGATTGTTACAAAAAAAACATTACAATTTTCTTTCTGCAAACGAATTATGGAGCAATTTAAGGTCATGCTTGGCACTGTGGATATAATGAATGAAACTGAAACGGTGTTAGATACTGTTGATGATCTGGTCAAGAATTTAGAATGTAAGATTTACAATACCTTCTTCTGTACAACTTACTATAAGGTCCAATGTTTTTCCCACAGGGGAACGAAAAACAGCTTTCGCATTCAGTCATGCCAGCGTTTTGGTTTCTGAGGTCTTCGGATAAACTTTCGATAGCTATTCATTCGACAAAGTTATCTATTTGAGTGATTTTCTTGCTGAGTGATCGGAAACGCAATATCGAACCTATAGCACTATCGAATAGATATAGTCCAGTTAAATCACCTCAGAAACTGGGCATTAGTCAGTTTTCGTATAAAGAAACAATGAAATTGCGATATGTAGCTAGTCTGTTAATCAAATGTTAAGCTTCAGGTCCCTGTCAGTTAGTTTGAACTGGTTCCAATATTTGGGATTTGGGATGCTAGCCTGAAAACAGCCTATGATTTCGAGTAGTAAATTGTATTAACTAGCCTAGCATGTTCTACGATTAAATTCAGCTTATTGTAAGTACCTACTCATTATCAACCAAATCACCTGTATAGCGAAAGGGTCACTTGCAATATTATATTGCTATGAATTTGAAAACTCAGAGAATCGTTTTACCGTGAACGGGTAGTAAGCTTTACGTTTTCCATGTGAATAGTTTAGTAGCAAATCTATATTTTAATTATTTAGAAATATTTGAGATATTTAAAGTATGTTATGTTATTGTAGCTCATGGCAGTGTGTGCGAAGACACTGGACATACAGGTACGGCCGCCGGAGATGCACTAGCGACAGATTTTCCAGGGACAGAATGTAATGATGGTGGTCTGTATCTTTTGATGATTGTTATTTGAACTTACTGCTACACACGTATGGGTACCTCATACACAACGAAATCGAAATCTTGTAATAATTTTCTCTTCGGCAAGCTTTTAAAATAATAATAACATTAAAACCTTTATTGCGTAAATGGAGCTGTTAGCAGTACAATACAATAAACAGTATACATAAACATTATCTATATCACTTAGACTTTGTTAAGAAGTAGTGCTAATCTAGCATTACACTAATTCTTAAAAAAATATGTTATGTACAATTCTAAGAAAAAGGATGGGGGGAGCTCGAAGGGCATACCTACAAATTTATCCACATCGCTGTTGAGGGGCGCGTGCCCAACAGTCTGGCAGCATTGCCACGTTGTATGGCAATGCTAATTCTTTGACCCAAGAAAAGACCAGCCTTCGGGTCACATGAAGAGTCGACCAGCCAATTGGCGATGTCCTGAAAAACAAGATGGGCACTCGGATCCCATGGCCCTAGAGTTTCCACCCCAAGAAGCTCAAACATATAGCTTAATAGTTGAGGTACTATCCTCTTAGTACAAAACCCTTTTTTCATACATTGATTGCTGGTTTTAGACCTGTATGAACACCTTTAAAAGTGAAGTATTAAACAAAAGTAAGGTGTAATATGGCGGCTGATATTACGCTAGGTCGGCAGCGGATGGTGCAGGCGCGTCGCGTCCGGCGGGGGCAAGCGTCCGACGTGCGAATGCCCTTATGTTATACTGAGTATGGAATTATACAGAAAGGACACTTTTTGGCTGTTTACGTAACACCTACCCTGTTCACAATAAGATTAGACATAAACACAAACCTTTTTTACAGTCCCTTCAACCGATTTTGACTTCTCTTCCGTAAGCTTAAGGATGACATTAGAGACAAAAAAGTAGTTACAATAACAACTGTTTACTGCAGTTGCCATTTGTCATGCTACCAACGCAATATAAGTCAAAATCGGTTGAACGGACTGTAAAAATGGTTTATGTAAATGTCTAATCTTATTGTGAACAGGGTATAGGTATATTTATTTTTATGAGTGGTTTCCTGATACCTCTGTCTTGCGTTGAAATGTGGTGGTAGTGTGAAAACCTTATTCAGCCATCCTCTTTGAACTGCGATTTGGAGTCCTCTATGAGACATGGTGCGAGTCACTGACAAAATACAACAGTTTGCAAAATCTGCTCTAGAGTGTTACGACTATGTATGGTTACGACTAAACTCATTTACTAACGAATAGAAATGAATTGCTTATGTGCCATGAGAAATATCGGAAAAATGAAAAGATGGCAAAGAAAAGAATCATGGCGAGATTCATACATTCATTTGTATGACAAAAAAAAACATTTAGAGGGTTTAAAATATTTTCCAATGTGGAGAATACATTACCAGGAATATATTGATTTACTTAAAATATTTTTAAACGCCCCGCATAATTAAAATATTTCGAAATGAATATAATAGATTTTCGTTTCATCTCTTTGTCTATTTTGTGTTTCTAAAAAAAGAATGTGACAAGTGACAATGACGGATCTATCAAATTGATAGACAAGTGATATGAATCGTTGTTTACAATGGCGGAGTTGAAAAAGTACATTGCTTAATTATTATTTTCCATAAAACGATGCAATTTCAGTGTAAGTACTACGAAACGGCGGCTGTCAGTGTCACGGTTACTGTCAGGTGCCGTTTCGTTCTGAAATAATGAACTTTTCGTTAAACTTATCACTTTTAACATTTTTATTGCGGTTTTTATTGCGGTGGTTTCAAAATATTGTAAATGCATGAAGATACTCTTTCGGTACCCAAGAGTATAATAATGATAATGTCAACTTCTCTAAACATCTTTATATTTTTTTGTACAAATCCTGCCATGATCCTTTCCGAAAACCTTGTCATTAGGCATAAATATAGTCAGATAACACTAACATTTCTACTGTATGTCACACTGTTCGAGTAATTCCACAGCAAGTTAGCGATTTATTATCGACTCACTTCAACGCGGTACGTCGGATGCGATAGTTTATAGTTTTCGCAACT
Source organism: Charanyca ferruginea (assembly GCA_947361185.1). Taxonomy (NCBI): domain Eukaryota; kingdom Metazoa; phylum Arthropoda; class Insecta; order Lepidoptera; family Noctuidae; genus Charanyca; species Charanyca ferruginea. Next base: position 12,096,866 of record OX376070.1, read on the forward strand.
GTTACTTACCGGCTTTACCGCACTCTACCGCTCACGTACTGCTTTCACGTACCGGTTTCGTACCGCGTGGTTCTATGCTAATCAAGATTGCCATTAGCTGCAGAACGAACGTAATTTGTTTTAATGTTGCCTATCTACAAGTGGATCACAATGTTTGTGGGTTTTGTTATAAGTAGATACCGTGTGGTATCAACTCGCACATAGCGCGTGTGTGAAAAAGTACTTAAATAATAATAATAATAATAATAACAAGGTGCGCGCTTTCAACGGATGGGTCATGCCGGTTCTGATGTACTCTTTCGGCATACTCAAATGGACTCAGACGGAACTTGACGCCCTGGATAGGAGGGTCCGTACATTGCTAACCGCAAATCGGATGCATCACCCACGGTCATCGGTAATGAGACTGTATATCCCACGGAAGTGCGGAGGTCGAGGCTTTCTTAATGCTAAGTCCCTGCACAACCGTGAGGTATGCAGTCTCAGGGAGTACTTCTTTGAAGCCGACGTGGGGATGCATCGAGATGTGGTCTCAGTGGACAAGGGCCTCACCCCGCTCTCCTTAGCGAACGAGAACTGGCGCAAACCTGTAGTACTAGATACTAATGACCGTAAGAAGGTATGGCAGAGCAAGGAGCTTCACGGGCGCTTCTACCGGGCTCTACATGGGCCTGATGTAGACTTCTTGGCGTCCGTATCCTGGCTGCGATTCGGTGACCTCTTTGGGGAAACCGAAGGTTTTGTCTGTGCGATTATGGACGAAGTTATGATGACGAACAACTACCGGAGGTATATTGTGAAGGACGGCACGGTTGACATTTGTCGGGCATGCCACCGACCGGGAGAATCAATCCGACACATTATCTCTGGGTGCTCTCGTCTGGCTAACGGGGACTACTTGCATAGACACAACCTTGTAGCTAGGATTATCCACCAGCAACTTGCTCTAAAATACAGGCTTGTGGAATCGGAAGTACCGTACTACAGGTATGTGCCCGACCCAGTTCTCGAAAATGGCAACATCACATTGTATTGGGATCGATCTATCATCACTGACAGGACTATTGTTGCCAATAAGCCTGACATAGTGGTGATAGATCGATTAGAGCGTCGCGCAATTATTGTTGATATAGCGGTTCCGCATGACGAGAACCTCGTGAAAACCGAGAAAGATAAACAAATTAAGTATCTTGACTTGGCTCGCGAGGTTGTCGACATGTGGGATGTGAATACAGCAGTCATTGTGCCGATAGTCGTTACGGCCAATGGACTCATTTCCAAGAGCCTCGACCAACACCTAAGGAGGCTCTCGTTGGGCAGCTGGATCAAGGGCTTGATACAGAAAGCGGTACTCCTGGACACGGCGCGTATAGTCAGGAGATTCCTCTCTCAGGAGCCCTGACCACCGGTAGCTTGGACCCTATTCCCGATACCGGTGGGCTACTATTTTTTATATTTTTAAATGTATTTATATTTTTTTTACTAATATTTAAAAATATAATACAATATGTAAATAAAATAAATAAATGAGAATAATAATAATATGTGGGGACATTTTCACACACGGCCATCTGACCTCAAACTAGGGAGACCCTGTACTATGGGTGTCAGACAAATGGAAATAAGAATTGCATGTAGCGTTCTGTAGTTCCGCCTATTAACTGAGTACAGCGCTGAAGGTAGACATTTGTTTATGGTTTTTGGCGACCTAATTCAAAGAGGGTTATTGGTATACCTTAACTGGTATATTGTATTCGTATTTGCAAACCCAAACAAATTTCCCTGTTCGCTTTATTTTGATACTGTAATGTTTTCCGATATTTGCTGACGCAGAATTAATACGATTCGGTGAAGAGTGTTCGTTTATTCAATAAGATTGAATTCAAACAATATACGTAAATAATATTTAGAACGGAACCGATGTTTAATTTTAATAAATTCAGAACAATTTTGATTTGTGTTTCATATTGAGCTATAATTATTTTGTTAGTATCCTAAAACAACCGGTTTTCTTTTTTAATAACGTGTTACGTAAATAGAGGCACCATTTGTGAGTTTAGTAGAAGAAAAAGTGCTGATTCATGCTCCATTATGGAAAATAAATAAAGCGTAAAGCTGAAATTATTTCAACTCTTAAACGAAACGGAGGTAGCCAATGATGAGTCTGCAATTCTGTGGGTCGTATTTGAACAATAGTATCGAGAATATCGGGTTTTCATATCGATAATATAATTTCATCATATTTAAAAACATGTGTGAGTTTTCGGTACAGCAGGTACATATGTACAATTGTATATGAATATTGAACGTTATTGATCGTTTTATGTAATAATTCCGAGTAAGTATTATCCGCTTAAGCACATTTTTTTTCTATGGTACCAATTAGTAAGTACCTATCCAGAAAAATAATAAGTTCAATTAATATTTTCAAAGCTTAAAGGAATTTCCCTCATAATTCCAGACCTAGTAGTAGGGTCGAAATCTGAAATGATTTTCGAATCCTTTTTCCATTAACACACAACGTCGAGTCTGGAAATTTTCGACATATAAAAAGGCGGGTTCGGACTTAAGTTTACGAAGCAAAAAATCGGTCGACAATTTATTCGTGGGCGGGTTGGGCATCACTAATCGGCGTCATCAATCAGCTGGTCCCGCGATCGGATCAACTGACGGACAACCCCCGCCTCCCGCTCCCCGCGCGTCCCTCGCCGCACCTCATCTCACACCCCGTTAGTAGAAATCCGACTAGGCCTTGTGTAAGATGACTACATAGCCATTTTCATTACAAAATCAGTTTTTCTGTGGTTATGGACAAAACAGATGTAACACACTCACCAAGTTAGTAAATAGAGTAGGTAAAAGATTTAAAAAAAAGCAACTGTATTAACTTTTTATTGAGGACATAATTTACTGCAATATTATAAAATTATAAAATAAGACAGTGTTCCGAAAATGCTGCAGCAGAAAAAAAAATATAGAAAATATATGAAAGGAAAAATAACAAACGAGAAGTTCATGAGGTGGAAACAAAGAATGCTTGAAATTTCATCCGCATAATATTTGACAAAACCAATGTTTACCTGAGTCGTTGGGTTGGCCGTTGTGTTATCTATGACAACAGTCTGCTCCAGGCTTGTCGCGATGAACGCACAGAAATATTCCTGCTAAACTCACCAATGTAGTATTTATGCCCTTTGGATAAAGTTCAAATCCTTTTTACGCAAAACAATCGGTAGTACGGAACCTTCGCGCTTCGCTGACATGGGTAATGTTTGCACCCGTCTCCGAATTGATTTACCCACATCCGTAAATGTCACGGTTTTTCGCGCTGAAATCGACTATTATTGGAATATGAATATGTCTACAAATACCACTGTACCGTTTTTCGTTTGTGGTTATTGTTGCGTGGTGTATAATTTTTGATGTGATTATAGTCCACTGGCGTTAGTTCAGTGATCCTTTCAGAGTTTTGATTCACTGTGGACTGTAGATTCACTGTGCGTATAGTCAGACAATCAACTGGATTTTACTGCTATATATAAATTTTCCAGAATATTTGAGTTTGGTGGTAAAGGGCCTGCCTGCATCGCATTGTACCCACTTGCTTTTCAAAATATTGTAAATTAGCTTTTACCCGCGACTTCGTCCGCGTGAATGTCAATTATCGTGGACGCAGATTAAAAGTAGCCTATGTTCTTCCCTGGGGTTTAAGCTATCTTCATACTAATTTTCATAAAAATCGGTTCAGCCGTTTCATCGTGAAAGCGGAACAGACAAAGTTACTTTCGCATTTATAATATTAACGTAATAAAATTAGTAAATTAGTAATTAGTATGGATAAAATAGTTATTCTTTTAAACTTAGAATTTCACCTCTTAAACTAAAACAAAGTACTTTCATTTTAAAAACACATCACGTGCATTTCAAAATGTTCTTATACGTATTTCAGTAAAATCCACAAAGATTCAACGTTATCAAAACTTAGTCTGACTTACCGCACTTTTACATTCACTATTCGATATTCTGAAGACAAAGCGTCAAGTTCTATAGTTTTAAACCTTCAAAGAATAAGCTTTGGAATAGTGGAAACTCTATTAAAATTATTCTCAGACTTATGGATAAGTTTTATTCTAATATTTCGCACGGATTTGGTTTGTGCAAGGGTTTAGACATATTTGCAAGATGTTTGAAAAAATATTAGGTGCTTGGTAAATAATATTGCGGAGATTATTTTTAGGTTATGTCACATGTAGAATCAGATGTTTTAACAGAATAGACCAGCAGGTTGGATGACAGTTTACTTCAAACTAACTTAAATTCGACGGAGATTTTTACACAAAACTACAAAACTACGTAATGAGAGTTCTCCTTCCTTTTCTATCTTTCTTCTATCTCATTTACTTCTAACATGTAAAATTAAAAATGTATTTTTTTTGTTAACTTTAGAACGTGCAATATTGGCTGGCTATTTGTCACTCGTGCGACAATGCATCGAACTCGCTGAAAAAGTTGAAGCAGCTAAGGCTTAAGCGTACTGAACTGTGTAACTCCTGCCTACTTATTTGAAATATTACTAAGTTCATAGTAAAAAGTGTTTTATTTATGTCCCGGATTGAGGAGCCACCTTTCGTATCTTAATGAAATTAATATACTTATTTAGTAGTAAGTTTAAAAATTTTGTAGGATCGATCCTCAATTTTGTAGTATAATACTTCAAAAGTTACATGAACATAAAGGTGGCTCCTCAATCTAAACATCTGAATTGAGGAGCCACCTAGAACACGGAAAATAACTAATACATATTTTATTTTTATTGTGTATCATTTAGTAGTAATTGTGTATAGTGCTTATTAAAAATCTGAGTCGAGTACTGTTGATGTTCAAGAATATACAACACTTTGAGTGTGGCTCCTCAATCTATACATAAGAGAGTGAATTTCCATGAAAGTAATTGATCAATTTAAATTCCACTCCGAAATCATTTTGTAGTAAATGTGTTCGAATTTGTAGCATATGGACAAAGTAGTAAAACTCAGTGGATTTAGTAAATAAACGCATTTTATTTGGCTCCTCAATCTTGACGTTACCTGAGATCACAACGTTACTTTACCTACCTGAGATCACAACGGAATCAAAAACTAGAGATACTAACATTTAGTATAAATGTCTACTAAATACATATAAACAGATCAACATTGTATATATTCAGCATCTAAAAAACAAATTACTTTTCGATATTCTTTAACAATTCGCTATTAAGGGTGACCATGTTGTATGAATAAAACCAGGATGACTAGTTTTTCCTCAACGAAGAATCGAGAATCTTGAAGTATAGGTCTGCAGTTTGGTCTCTTGGAGATATCAGAAGGTTGAAGAAAATACTCGTTGGTGATTAATGTATAAGTAATGAAGTAAAATCGAAGTAGTGTAGAAGTAATATATTTATTTGTAAAATAGCGCGTCTTTTATATTATTTACAATTGTTTGCTTAACCAATAAATATAATAAACAATAGGAATACAGCAATTACAACCAATCACATCACACTGTTGTCACATGAATTTCGCGAGGGGGCGCGTGTGTGCTTTTGCGCGCTCGCGCGGCGCGCGCTCGAAAGCGTAAATATATTATTAATATAGTCTTTTGCACTGAACACCGTAAAAGCTTCAGAACTAGCTGCAATCAAGGTAAAAGAATCGTCAGAAATAATTTCGTGAGGTGATCTACGAATTGAACTTTTCCATTCATTTAGTCAATTTAATATAGATTGTTTGCTTTGTGCATCGGTAACCATTTGCAATACAGGCACAGATTTTAATTTAGGATTTCCTGTTATATCTTATTTTGTGAAATTTTCTCGACCTCTAAATATAGGACGAGTAAATGACAGATGAAATCGAGATAGTGACAAAAGTCGATAAAAATAATGTCAAATGTAGTACAGAGCGAGTATTTGTGGGTATTTTGTTTGTGTGTTGTGTTGTTGCATTTTGTTGATGCGCGAATTAAATTGTCAATTTGAGAATAATACAATTTAGTTAAGTAATAGGTAAAGACTTGACCTTAGAATAATTACCAAAGTCCAAACTCAAGGTTTGGCAACGAGCAATGGAGCGCAGTATACTAAGTACGAGTTAAATTAACGGATCGAGTTCAAAACACTATACTGGTGCGCTCCAAAACAGGGATAGCAGACGTGGCTCATAAGGCTGCCCAACTTAAATGGTACTGGGCAGGACAAGTCTGCCCCATGCCGGACAAACTGTGGGCTCAGGTAACATAGAACTGAAACCCTGAGACAGTAAGACGGGGTCGCGGCAGGAGATGGCGGGACGAACTGGATGGATTCCTCCAAAACTGGTGGAATGAAGCCCAGGATCGGGAAAGATGGGAGGCATGGAGGGAGGCCTTTGCCCAGGAGTGGGACAGAATAGGCTAACAAAAAATAAGTAATCGAGCAGTGTCTTTTTCGTTTAAACTTTCAAACATTACATATAAAAACTTCAGACAAAAAAATTGGTACTGGTGGATAATAACACTGTAATAATAATATAATAATATGTGGGGACATTTTCACACACGGCCATCTGACCCCAAACTAGGGAGACCCTGTGCTATGGGTGTCAGACAGCTGATATACATACACAAATACATTTTTTTTTTGTAAATACATACATATATAGATAAACAACACCCAGACACAAAGCAAACACAAGTGCTCATCACACCAATGTTTACCCTGGGCGGGAATCGAACCCGCAACACGCTGCGCAGCAGTCGATCGCTCAGCCACTGCGCCAACCGTGTCGTCCCTACTATAAAAATAACACTGTAGCAGTCCATAATATAACGATACGAAATATATTAAATACTATTATAGTAATACTATTAGGTATTGTAATATTTTAACTACATAATTTCAGGTATTATTTATTTTCTGAAATTGGTAGGTCTTGAATGTAAATAATTTCATGTTAATAACACAGTTACATTTCGCAAAAAAATTGCTTTAATTTGATACATCAAAGATTTGAATATTCCTAGTTACTAGCTGACGAGATATTAGACAAAAACTTTCTCCTGTAAAAGGATTTTTCGATTGCCGACTTATTACTTGGGAACAAAAATAAATAAAAATTGATTCATGGTCACCCTTCAAAATAATTTGTTCGGAAAGTAAAGAGTAGCGTATAACTTTGTAGATATTTACTTTTTTATGGCAGAATCAATACTTACAATTAGTATAAAATGTATACAAAATACGATGATATTTGTTTTAAATGTCCTCAGAAGTACAAATAAATTAGAGGCAAGACTACCGGAGCATCTTTATTAAGGAGCCAGTTAAAATGTGCCAAATCTCCCAATTTACTTATTTTTAATTACTGAGTCTTGTCGTACAAATCTAATATACTTAGTACTAAATGACGCAGAAATTGCGCATTAATTGAAGTACTGGTTCTTTGAAAAAATTACGAGTCATTTGTATGGTCTGAGGAGCCACATATAATTTATGGTAACTTTTTTTTATTTGAATACAACCGAGCTCAGATTTTGTCTACTAATTACTCTCAAATACTACAAAACCATACCAAATGATGATAAATAATAATCCATGATGTTCCTAGTTCTGACGTGGCTCCTCAATTCAGATGTTTAGATTGAGGAGTCACCTTTATATTCATGTAACTTTTGAAGTATTATAGTACAAAATCGAGGATCGATCCTACAAAATTTTTAAACTTACTACTAAATAAGTATATTAATTTCATTAAGATACGAAAGGTGGCTCCTCAATCCTTACGGAGATTTTTATTTCACTTATTTTTCGTGTTTTTAGGGTTCCGTATCTCAAAAGGAAAAAACGGAACCCTTATAGGATCACTTTGTTGTCCGTCTGTCTGTCTGTTTGTCAAGACCCTTTATCTCTGGAACGCGTGAAGGTATCGAGTTGAAATTAAAACCATATACTCAAGTCTACGATCCATTGATGCTGAAAAAAATTAACCCTCTGTGTTAACGTGAAAAAAAGATACGGCCGTTTATGTTGCAAAAACGCATTTATAATATTAAGATGATTAAAGTATGGATAGTAGGTATGGATAGTAGGTATGGATAGTAGGTATGGATAGTAGGTATGCATTAGTATAGAAGTATGGATATGTACCTACAAATATGTACGTAACCCTTGGTGGGCGAGTCCGACTTGCACTTGTCCGGATTTTTTTTGTGATATTGACAAGACGCGAGACTAAGCGGACGTTATTTCACGTAATAATATAAGTATTCTACTAAGTTTTGCCCGCTACTTCGTCCGCGTGAATCTCCGTTACCGTGGATGCAGACGAAGTCGCGAAATAAAAAGCCGCAAAATAGCCTATAGGTACTTATGTCCCAGGATTCAAGCTGTCTTTATAACAAATTTCGTCAAAATCGGTTCAGCCGTTTCGCTGAAAAAACGTAACAGAAAAAGATACTTTCGCATTAATATTAGTATGGATTATGCATTTGCAACGGACGATTCTCTACTGTATATAACTAGAAACAAAACGCAAGAATAAGATTTTTACCTTCCCGGGAAAACAAATGAATTATACCAAAATAGATTCTCGCTGGGCAGCATACCAGTACCTATATGGAAGCAGTGGTGTGATTCTATACACCTCATTCTAAACTTCGAATCTGAATACGCTCTGAGTTTCTTGATTGGCATTCTAAAAACTCGGTTAATAATTCGAATTTACACTAGCGCCACCCTTGCGCACGTGTCAGCGAGTTGAACTAAATTGACAGCGAGATTTTGACAGATAAAGTATGAAGATGCCGTAAGAAGTGACATTCTGTAAGGTAATTTCCCCGTCACTTCGACGCTCACTTCGCACCCGAGCCCGATTCAAAGTGTTAAAGGTAATTTTGATCCTTATGTGAAGTGAGAGTGAATAACGATGTGAGATGCGAGTTGTTGTTTGAATTTTACAGAATCGACCTACTGGATACGTTGCTACCGAGTTGGTTTCTCCTACACCGATAATAAAAATAAAGTTTTTTCATAGATACCCTAACTTATTCGAGCAATAAGCCAATAAAGATAAACACGAAATCTGGTAAACGCAATTATACTTAAAAAACCCGCAAAGCTTTCAAAGGATTTAGAGCTATTTGTACCTACTCCAGTCCTCCTGAATATTGTAGTAGTTCGTCCGTGTTAGTAATATCGATCAATATTGGAAATAGAATACTATTTGTGTACCCTGAGGCTTGAAGAAAGGGATTGTGTTTTTTGCGGTACCTCCCTACGCGTCAGCGAAAAAATCTTCCAAGTCTCGATTTCGTCCTACCCCACAGAATAGGGTTCGAATAGGTAAATGTTTTAAAATGCAATTCTGATATACAATACTTTGTTTTTGATCGACTACGTATGATATAAGGTGTCAAAATTGTTATTCATACCTTTATTCAATTTATTCACTCAGTAACATGAGTGACAATTTATATTCAAAGTTAGTACCAAAATGTTCTTACATAAACTAGGGAGTAAAATAGGGAGTAGAAAAAACGGTAATATTAGAATAAATGTTAGTAGGTATAGTGATGTTTTAATGCTTTTCAAAAGCATGAGATTACAGCTTGGTTGTAGTTACCACGTTTCATGCTACTGAAACGATTGTAGGAGGATTACGTAAGATTATGTAATTGCATAGAGATAGGACTGTAAAATATAATTTCATCAGATAATAATACCAGCCTATAATGTTTCACTGCAGGGTAAAGGCCTCTTCTCATACAGAAAAGGCACGAGCATTGATCACCACGTGCACTCAAGGCGGATTGGCGATTTCAGACTTATATCAATTATAAGTACAGGTTTCCTCACGATGTTTTCCTTCACCGATGTCAATGATGTCCAAGATAAATATAGAAAGTACATATGAATTAAAAAAGTCACATTGGCGTCGAAGTGATTCAAAAGTATGTGATTGACACACACATACTTTTGAATCACTTCGACGCCACACAGTTCTGACGCGAACTCCGTTCATTAGTATTGAACTTCTGATTTTGATCATCTACTTTTGCTGTTGACTGTACCAATGGCGTCTAAGTGATTCAAAAGTATATGATTGTCAAACACATACTTTTGAATCACTTCGACGCCACACAGTTCTGACGCGAACTCCGTTCATGCATGAGAGGCGGGCGCCTTAACGATTATGCCATCACGACATATCATTATTAGGCCATTACGTCATCAGATATCTACATTTTAAGGGAATATAACAGAAAATTACAATAATGTAGAGTCAAACATCAAAGCATATTATATATTTCATTTAAACCATTTACGTTTTTGAATCGTCAAGGAGTCGGTTAGATAGAAAGTTGAAACTAGTTGCTCGTTCCCAAACCTAGGTCTAAAACACGGACTAGAAAAAAAAGACTCCGCGCCACGCATTTCGAAAGTGAAGCACCCTAAGTAAGCCAGACCGTTTGTACAAACATGCCCCACGCACACATTTACATCATAGTCACGGACTAGAAAAAAAAGGATTCCGCGCCGAAAGTACCGACTACCGACCGTACCGATCTATGTGTGCCTCTCAGTCCGGCGTACTTTAGGTGCTTCACTTTTGATATGCGCGGCGTGGACCCTTCTTTTTTTTTGTCCGTGGTCTAAAAGTTATATGTTGAAATCTCTAGACCTCACCCAGAGGGCAGGCTTCATAGGTATAGTATGTACAGACCAGCACATCAAGTTACAATAATCTGTCAAATTTCTTTGATAGATTTTCAACTTTATTACAAAGTATAAGGTTCATATTCAATTGGGAAAATTTTACAGTTTGGTATGGTTTGTTGTGCTGGCGTCTATACACACGGCTACTCATCAAGCTATACATTTCCAGTTAATGTCGATCTCGTATTGTATAGGATTTCCATACAATGCGAGGTCAGCTTATACTAGAAATGTATAGCTTTATGTGTAGCCGTGTGTACATGTATTCAGAAATCGTATTTGTTAACAAGTTATTAAACATGTACGTTTTGGCTTAAAGTGATCTCAAAATGTTAACCCTTTTAACACAATCCTTCAGTGTGGTTTGTGGTTACGACTGACATGTCAAAGAAGGATCTAAAGAGAGATGAGGGAGACAAGAGCTGTTATAGAGATATGTCTAAGATGTATTATTTTCTTAAGGATCGTCAGCGTAAATTGATACCAATTCCTAATAACAGCAAGGTAGCTCCACGGAAGACATACGGCCAAAAAATACGGAACCATTTTTAGATAAACTTTTATATTCACCTACATCAAATGAGGGTTACGTGGTTAAGGTGTGGCCATGGAGTCCTGCCAAATTTTGAGACATGTTCAAACATGTCCTCTCTGGTGTCACCTCTGTGTGTATTTACGTCGTCGTTTGCGTTAAAATTATATCAATATCCCGCACCTGCTACTAATATTATGCTTATGTTAGTAATGGTAAACAGCTGGCGAAGGCTTTTTTATTTCGAACATGTTTAGATACTTATATCTCTTTTAGGGGTTTTTTGTTTTTGAACCTTTAAGTGCACATATTCTTTTTTTGGTATTATTTATTCATTATATACCTATCTAATCCTTCGTAGTTGTATACCTGTCTATAAAGATCTCATTTACATAGGTAGTTAGTAATAGGGTTTATTATTATCATCAAAAATATCTTAAAAATATATTTTTTTCACGAAAATGTCTGACAACAAAGGATTGATATTTTTCAACTCTTTATTCGTAGTCAATTAACCTTTGGGCTAATAAAAATGACAAACGGTCTTCATAATTCACATATAAAAAGTGTTTTTACTTGAAAAACTTAAAGAATGAGATGCATTTGTAATAAAGGTGACACAGACGACCTGACATCTAAAAACGGGTTCACACGTGCGGTTCAAAGGATTACCTACTATAATTATTTAAAGGAGAATGCTGCACGTCAAAACGAAAATACGTTGTGTTTCGTCTTTTGTGGAAAGTGTGAGTGTGCGTGCCTTTGATGTTGCTAAGAAATATAAAGTGGAACTTAATGCGATCGAAAAAACTATACCTAAAAAACGCGTAAAAATAAAAAATAATAAAAAGAAACCTTACTTAACTGTAGGTTTAAAAAAATCATGTGAGCACAAAAGACTGCTAAAAATTTTCATAGAAAAGACTGACAACGAATTTTTAAAATCACATTATAAAAGGTATGAAAAAATCTTGAAAAAGTGTGTAAAATTGTCAAAAAAACACAATCATATTAAGGAAATGAAGCGCTCGCAAAATAAATGTAAAACCATGTGGAACATTATTAAAAATAACTTTAAACCAGATTACAAGTGCCATAACAAAAATGTTACGTTGCGTTATGATGACAATAAAACCACAAGTGCACCATCAGCGGTTGCTAATATTTTTAATGATTTCTTCGCTTCGGTCGGCGAACCGCTGTCAAACAACACGTCAAATACATGCCCAGTCCTTACACCATCAATAAATTCCCTATTCGTCCAACCCGCCACGGAGCGTGAAATTTATAATATAATACGCAAAATGAAAAACAAGCGCAGCGCCGGAGTTGATGAAATACCGTCCTTCCTAATTAAAGAATGTATTAATGAATTGACACCACCTATAACTAAGCTAGTAAATAAATCCTTTGACGAAGGTATCTTTCCGGATAAATTAAAAGAAGCTAAACTACGACCAATATTTAAAAAAGGCGGCAAGCCACAACGTCCCTGCTCCTACCGACCAATAGCCCTTCTACCAGTCATATCAAAAATTTTCGAAAAAACAATGTCCACTAGAATTTGCGGGTTTTTGGAAAAATTCAATCTCTTGGACATAAATCAGTTTGGCTTCAGGCAACAAAAATCGACCACACTCGCGGTATATAATTACGTACAAGAAATATATAATCACATCAATGACAAACAATATGCAATAGGCTTATTCCTAGATATGACGAAAGCATATGATAAGGTTTTACATGACATTTTATTGCAAAAATTATATGGCATAGGAATTAGGGGTACATGCTATAAATGGCTAAAATCTTACCTAAAAAATAGAAAACAATATGTTGAAATAGAATACTACAATAAAGAAGCAAAAGAAATGCAAACTGTAAAATCGCGGACAAAGATTATTAACCACTCCATACCACAAGGCAGTGTTTTGGGATGTATATTATTTATAATATACATAAATGACCTACCTAAAATAATTGATTCGAAGTGTGTCCTATTCGCGGACGACATATCGCTACTGTTTAGATGCACTGAAAACGCCGAAACTTTGACTAACATAGAAAATACTTATGAAATAGTTAAATCGTGGCTAGAGAAGCACAATCTACAAATTAATGCTAACAAAAGTAATCTACTACAATTTAGGACATACCAGCGAAAGCCGCTAGACATAAATAACCTTAGTAATAAATTAAATATCCCAGAAACAGACGATCTAACGCTTCTTGGTTTAACATTGGATAATAATCTAACATGGAAAAAGCATATTGAAAATCTGAAGACTAAATTATCAAAATTTATATACGCATTAAGCAAATTAAAAAGCAACACGGATTATGAGACCGCGCTCTCAACATACTATGCTTATGCTTATGCATGGTTTAACTATGGCATAATATTGTGGGGTGAAAGTACTGACGTTCATGATATTTTCATCATGCAAAAGAAATGTATACGCATCCTTATGAACATTAAGCCATGGGAAAGTTGTAAACCATATTTCATAAAAAATAAAATATTAACGTTACCCTCCCTTTACATATTACAAATAGTTACGTTCGTGCAAAAACACAGAGACTACTTTCGATCAAACATAGAAGCAAACGAAAATTATAACCGTAGAAACAAAAACAAGTTGATTACACCGACACCAAAACTAAAAATAATGAAAAATAGCCCCCACTATAGAATCGCAACAATTTATAACAAATTACCAAATTACATCAAAGAGGACGAGAATACAAATTCATTCAATAATAAACTAAGACTACTTTTAATAGGGAAATGTTATTACACCGTAGACGAATACATGACAGATAAAACTTTATAGATGTAGGTATTTCATAACATTTCTTTCTCTTCTTTGTTGGATCCGGTCTGATCAAAGACATAGGTAAATATTGTTTACCTTATTTTATTTTATCCTTTTATTTTTGTATTTAATTTTGTATTAATTTGTATTGTAATGTAATGACATACCAAAATTCGACTTAATCAATAACTTTATAACTTTATAACTTGACATGACACGACTTATACTTTATAATTTGACATGACATGATTGTTAATACCTTTTATTCTTGCAATTTGACTAATTATTACTTAATGTGTATTATTGTACTTATAAGGTTTATTACTGTAAATTGGACATCATAATTCTAGACGTATTATTATTATTTAAATTACCTCATAAAATGATGACGCAGCATGTACGCTCAACAGCAAACCAACTTGATTATTCGTAGTGCCCTAACAGGGTTCATGTGCAAAAACCGACAATTTAATAATTTTATTGTAAAATGTGTGATGTGCATGAGAGCAAATAAATAAATAAATAAATAAATAAAAACAATTTGCACATGTTTATTGTCATAAAAGGCACAAATTTAAAAAATATCTCAAATATTAATACCATCGAGTATCCAGGATACAAATTCATTAAAATCAATAACACAGCGGGAGCATTATTAATTTATTTTACACCAACGATACAAAAGATTTCTTTGGAATTAATTTCGGGACCTCCTCCAAAACATGAAGAATCATAATTATTCGGAGCAAAATATTCGGATATTTGAAATTACAAGCAAACAATATGAACGCTGTGAATGACAATCTATTCTTTAAGAAAGTAACTGTAATTGCCTGCGACGAGGTCAGGTGGGTCTTTGGATTTGAAAAGGGCCCGTCCTTTATTCCCTTCCTCCTTGATTTTCCGGTGTAGAACAAAAGCTATGGTGTCCTGAATGAGACCTCCTACCCTGTTCTGTTGTCCTAGTACAAATTACATGTACTATATTACGCACTTAAGTACAGAGGTTCAAAGAATATCCATTATTTCGAATGCTTCATTGTCTTCCGTCTTTGACATTATAGGGTAGCGTTGGACTACACAACATACTCCTATCTACTATTTCTTGATTATGTATTGTTAGACAATTTGTTCTGTGATCCTATCTTTAAACACGGTATACGGTATCGGCGCACAAACTTTTACAATGAATTCAGAACATATACCTAGGCCCTCATCAATTTTGAGATTCTTCGTCTGTTATAAAATCAACTGATCCTGATCCAACTGATCCAAATCAAGTGTACCAAATACCTGCAAGGTAAAACCTCAAAATGTATTTTTTCATTGAATAGAAAACACATAATGTACAGGCACATGAGATTGTTGTCGTGTGATGCATTCATATATTAGTAGTAAGTAATTGTTACACAAAATATATTAACTGTACAGACATAACACAGTAACTACTTGTATAAATTTACTATAAAGTTCGCCAATGTAAATATAAAACCGTTCTTTTCCTGCTTCCAGTTGAAAGAAAACGTGATAACCGTTGTAACCCTTCTGAGTAAAGCACGGGATTTTGTGTCCCTAAATAAACATTATGTTTCAGGGAACATTTGTCATTTGTCTTTTACCAACTATGTCGGGATATAGTTGTGACGTGCAGGGGGAAAGTAAATCTTTCGGTTTTCAAAAATGCAACTTGGGTAGGATGGGTACAGCAATATGTTTTGTAGGGCTTGTTTTTTTCGGAGAGAATTCTATATAGAAAGAGGCTTCTTTTCTTTTAATAATCTATATAATAAAAATGGATCGTTGTTCGTTAGTCTCGCTAAAACTCGGCTGGACCGACTTCGCTGATTTTGGTCTTGAAATATTTGTGGAAGTCCAGGGAAGGTTTATACGGATTAAGAAAATTTAAAAATCGATTGACAGGACAACGTCCGTCGGGTTAGCTAGTTAGTTATAATTACGTTGGTATAGGTAAATTTACATTACATGAAATAACTTAATCATGTTTTAAACACTTCATTATAATTAGAACATAAATAAGGATAGGCCTATCTAATTTGTAAATGCTAAAATAAACATTTCTAACCGAAAATATCAAGCCATATTTTACAACAGTTTGTGGCAATTTATATTTCACTTAAGTTACCCTATTACCTACTTTTGAACGTGGTACAGGGAATAATTTAGATTTAATGGCGCAGAAGATATTATAAGCTACCTCTCTGTATAAGGCATGATGAATCGGGCTAAAGTTGAGAATTTTGTTAAGTTTCAAGGATCCCGGTGGTCGTCGTCTGCGGAAAAGCGCAATGGAGTGTTTCTTTATGACACAACTTGAGGAATTTTTAAAATATCGATTTTGAGTTCCATTCAAGAAGTTCGGTTCTACATTTAGAATTTATTAATAAAGCGTAAATTGAAAACGTTCCGGTGTTCGCTTAATCTTCGGTATATTGCTTCGTTGATGCTGATTGCTTCCTGCTCAAATATTGTTCAGCGTCGGCATTTTATTGAAATCGTCAGTTTATCGCCTTTTAAACACCATGGTATGAAAAATCATCGAAATTAACGGCGATTATATTTTCGTGTTCTCGTATTATGTAAGCAGAGTGAGTCATTAAAGACAATTAATTATTGAGGCACATAAATGAGTTTATCGATTGTTGAAAATACATAGGTGTCTTTCCCCCAATACATTTCAACTTGAAATACCATTTGTAATATTAAGGGCGTGGTTCTCCAATTAGTTTTGCTAGTTACCCTATTCCAAATTAATTCCTACGTGTAGGTACAGAAGTTCTAACAATTGGGGAACTTGTGACAACGGTATAAACGCTTCTTGTCACTTTGGGTGCCAACTATCGACGTAATACCTATATTTGTCTTTATATTAATAAACGGTCACTAAGCACATGTGTATATATCTCTGGAACTGTAAAGTAACGGTTAGTTACATTATTGTAATGGAAAAATTTCTTACGGAATACATCACTATCAATTTTTTTTTGCTGGGTTTCTTTTGACCTATTATTTCATTGAACTACGTTCATTTGGACGATTTCGTGATGATATAGAATCCAATATATTTTTTGTAACACTTAGGTATATGTGGGCGAAGCCACGAGCGTAGCTAGTTATAAATTAAAGTGCACTGTTCTAAAGAATATTTAAACATTACATTTAAGGTGTAGCAAGTGTTAATGGAAACGGGTTGGTATGATTAATAGTTGGTGTCTACCAAGAAAACGGAACTTTTCGCACTTCGATAGCGTAAAACTGCAAAATTTGTGATTGTTACGCATCATAAACAGCGGCCTTTAAACAATATAACGCCTAAAAAATTAATATTCTGACCCGTTTTATTTTAAAACTTGCACTTTTCCCGCAACTTCGTCTGCAAGAATTTTCTTATCGTAACTAACAAACAAACTTATCTTTCAATTTAAATTTCATGCTTTTGTCAATTTCTTACGGATCCCTTATTTTACGGAGCACTCGGAGATAACCTCACCTATTAGCGAAGAGAGAATTTTCCTTTTTTTTCAGCTTCATGATATTGGTATAGGTAGATACTCTTTCTTTATTAGTTTTTATATTATAGTAATAAAAAAAAATTGGTTGTCTGTAAAGTCGGCTTACAGACGATAGTTTTACGTGATTACGTCATAAAGAAACATATTGACTAACATATATAACATAAGCAAATAATGGCTTCCGTCGAGGTGGGCGGAGCTTATTGCTTGGACAGACCTTGCTCTCGCTTGTTCCGCGCTCTCGCTTGCACGCTCGGGCTCAGGCGGAACGTGACACTTTTTCGTGCGTGCAGCCGGTGTTCATCGATTTATAAGACGTTATCACGTCAATATTATTAAAAAAATATTATACTAAACCTATTCTCGTTCAGTGCAAACAAACAACTAACACTGGACTCATTTAAGGGTGAATCTGTTACAGCATAGAGCGGGCTCTCAAAGGATTTGCCCGCACTGCCATCGACAAATATTTGTCACGCTCTTTATTTCCATTCGACCAACATTCTTCACTCAAGTTTCGCACCTTTGTGAAAGAGAAAATATTATTGTTTATTTGTACTTGACTTCTTGTTTATATTAAGATGCCAGATGTGGGGAGATTTTTTTTATTCATCACATATTATAAAGAAAATGGTCAAATACTTAAACGCTTGTCAATTTTAAGATGCCGTTAAGTCTCGTGCTGTCTCTATTACTTTACGTCAAAGTGACAGTGACAGTACGAGTTTGGGCAAAAGTCTCCCGCCGCGTCTGTCTGTCAGTTCGCTTTACCAATAGACACAATAATTCGTGAAGAAGGTTTAGGTAAGTATATAATTTGTTAACGCTTTGTGTAAACTGGTTGAAATATGACGATAATATCCTCCATGCGAAGCTGGGGCGGGTCGCTAGTTTTACGTAAAACAACCATTTTGTTTTTGAAACGGTACTTAATTTATCTGTGATTCAACTATAGGTGCAAGTTGTTAGTTACTTATTTTGTCTTGAGCTTAATGGTTATTGTAAAAGTCTGGTAGCAATTGATCTGTGTTCCTATTTCAACCCGTGAGTGTCGTAGAAGGCGACGGAGAGATATTGACCAGAGGATGGGCAGGCAGGAGATGGGCCGGCACAGTCCTTTTGAGTACCATGACTCCCACTGCGATCGCCAACATGCATCGACCAGGCATGGCGATTACGGCTGAATCCCCCCCTTGAGGGAGACCTATACCTAGCACTAGTCGTATATAGGTAGACAAGATAATGATGAATCGATCTGTGTAAAGCATTTGATACGTACGCCGCTGCCGACCTCAACATTGTTGCTAGACTGACTAGATAAAAGATGAACTAGAAAATCACGCCTTATTTACACACGACGCTAAAAATAAACGGCCTGTAAATAGAAAAAACCTATCGCAGGATCTATGAAGCCATAAAGTATACAATTTTATCCTGAGTTTTCCTGTTTTTGTGTGTTATCGGCAGGCGGCGCTGGTGACGCGACTAACGACCGATGTCGACATCTCAGTGAAATGTCACAATGATTTATCGGCTGTACCACGGGCATCTACGCCGGATGTATACATACGTATATGTGTAGAATATATACTCGTAGAATATATACGTAGGTAGCCGAGATATTTAATTTTGAGATAAATGAGATCCGCACTTCTTAGTTTCATGGTATTTGGAATTTTTGGTACAAACGACATACTTTGAACTCACTTCTGACTTCTCAGGTTAAAAACTTAACCGTTGGGCAATTGTAGTTGTGAGTATACCTAATGTTGTATTATTATGTAGGTACTATAAAATATTTTATTGACACTTTTTCTGCAAAACATTTAATTTTGCGAGATGCTGCTATGTTCACCTGGTGAGCAAGTCACGCTCGTTTGCAAAATCTAATTTTAACGGCGGGTATTCGATTTAGCGCAACTCAAAATCTAAACGATTGCTAGAACAGCGTAGTAGTTTTGTCACACACTAGAATAATACAATGGTCTGTTTGTGTGCATCAGAAAAAAAAATATGCACGAAATAAGCACGAATCATTGAAATTGATCGGCAAACGACAGCGCACGATGTTTTACAGTGCTTTTTAAAATAATTGTCTAAAATAAATGAGCTCGTATAACGGACTGAAAAATATTCGGTATATTAAGCATAACATTTACTTTCATAAAATAAATATATCAGTTATGTTTTTATTTAAATACTGGTGAAAAAAAATTACTTTTTCATCATTGTTTTTTAATACGTAATAGTAATATTTTCGTAATTTTGGCTCTGTAGCTGTCTTAACGCCTGTATATACTGTTGGAAAAAGGCATAAAACAAAATATTTTGGCATATTGTAATGGTTGTATTTGTCCTGAAAGTTAACTCTGACGTCTATTTTCGTAAAACGATATGTAAGAATTGTCTTCGCTTCAAAAAACCATAATTAAAAATTATACTTTTACTCTGTAGCTGCCTAAATCAAGACTTAATCTTTTCGAAAACTGTAATTGTCTTTAAATAATCTGTTCACATCATTACGATATTGCTCTGGGCAAAACGCGAAAACAAGAAGTTTTCGTCACGAATCGAATACACGCTCTTTTATTTAGCTTCACCTGTAACTACGTAAGAAAATTTGGAAGTCGAATTTAACCTAAAAGCCAGTTATATCAATTTGAAACTTTGTGAAACCCATGACAATATAAAAATATGGTACCATCGAACTGATCTGATGATGGAACTGGAAGATAGGCACTAAAACTCTATAACGGAGTAACGTATTCTAGTCGTGTTTGGGCTTGTTACAATTGTCTTCAGATGCACTTTAATTATGATCTATTTTTAAAGTCTGATGATGGAGCTGGTAACCAGGCTCCGGATCTCCGTAACGGAACAACGTATTCTAGTCGTGTATGGGCTTGATAGAATTGTCTTGAGATAAATTTTGACCAGGGTTAGGTTATTTGATGGAACCGGAAGATAAGTACTGGAAATCCATAACGGAACAACATAAGATTAGTACTACTCTTCTTTGGACTTGTTAGAATTCACATAAGTAAATCTTGGAGTTGCCAAAAGAACAAGTCGTACATCGTTAAAATAAAGCAAAAAAAAAGGGTTTAAAAATACAAAAAACATGCTTGCGTAAAAACTGCATAAAAAGAAAAAATAAATAGTTCTAAGTTCAATTTCATATTACCAATGGAAAATGAAAAAGAAACTATTGCTTCTGAACAACTTATATGTATTGCATTTAAATGAACAGATTTCATTTGTAATTGGTTTTCCAGTTATCTAAATGTGTACTGGCCGCTATACATTTTAATAATTGTTAAGTAGGTATTGCCGTATATTATACATAAAGTAACTAGATATGAATATTCATACATATGAAAATGTTATTGTCGTCTTTATGACAACAATTATTTTTAAGTACAAGTATGACCCAAATTTTAATTGTTGGATACTAATACTATATTTTATTCTGACCCATATCTTTTTATATCCTAAGTAAAAAAACCCGCCAAGTACGAGTTGAACTCGCGAGTTCCGTACAATGCCAATTTTCTTTTTTCCTGTAATCTTCAAGCAAAGAACTATATTTTGTATTTTTTTCAAAATATTAGGCTCAATAGTTTCGGAGATCAAGCCCCCCCCCCCCCCCCCGTGGAATGGTCAAATTTTGTCTTCTTTCGTAAATAAAATCAATACTTTTTATTTTACAATAATAGCAAAATATATTTGAGATCTTCATAACGAGCTCTTTCATTTAATATAATGATGCTGGCACTTCACATGGCGTATTTGTGCAAATATTCGCCTTACTTGGATAATACAAAATCGACTTTATTTCAATAACACTAGGGTACATTTTGTTTTATCCAAATAAGGCGAATATTTGCACAAATACACCATGTGAAGTGCCGGCATGACACAGTAAGGTTTGCAAAACTTTTTTTTAATTTTCTAATTTGTCTCCCGAAAATGAACCTCATTTTAAAAAACATATTTATTTATTTCGCACATCTGTGTTTGGGTCATAGGATAACACCGTCCTACCAAATTCCACATGATTTGGTCCAGTAGATTCGGAGCAAATTGACTGTGAGAGACGGACAGACAGACAGATGCACGAATGATCCTATAAGGGCTCCGTTTTCTATGTACGCAACCCTGAAAGTGGTTGAACTATTCGAATTTTCAGCAAACTGGCCACTTTTAGCATCGGCGATCGGATTCAGCCGCTTTTTAGAAGCTAATTGTAGCGACTAAACATTTCACATTGCACACTTAAAAACGCCAAACGTGACGATTGCGTCGCTTTTTGGAAGCTCGATACGGCGGCTGAACGCTACGCTCCGCACACAATCTGATATGCCGGTCGCATTGATTTTTCATCTGCGGTATGCGACTCGAAGTCAGGCGCTTACTCTATGTTGCGCTAGATTTTGACGAAGCTACATCCTCACTATATATTCTAATGAAACTGCAATGCTATCAGTAGTTGACTATAGATCGGCAACACTACAGCCGACCCGATCCAGCATCGGAGCAGCCGCTAAAACACGCGATTCCGATACCGCGTCCAAACGCAGAAAGTCGCGAAATCGCGAGGCAGCATCGACAAAATCTCTAAACCGCGCGATTCTAATACTGCGATGGAACGCAGAGAGTCGCCAAAACGCGATGCAGCATCGATACAGTTGCAAAATGGCAGATCACCGATGCTAAAGGTGTTTGCTTTGGTCCTAAAATGAAATCCTAAATACTTTTGCTGCCTATTTGCAAGTGCTCGTTAACTTCTAGTTTAAAAGTTAATTTAATCTCACCAAACATACTAACCACACCTTTCCCTCAAACTCCATTAAACTAATTTAAAATTACTCCAGTCTAAAATTTACATTCATATTCATTGATATTACCGATTTTGATACACATTTCTGTGGCGCGTTGAATTTTCGATAACCGCGCAGGCCACTTATTTCGCGCAAATTTGTGTACAGACGTGTGCAAAATTTGGAACGCAGGAATTTTCGGTTCATACGATATGCTGAAGATAGGGCGTGGTGGCGATGTGGTTTGGCTTGACCTCGTTTTTAATGTTTTCATTTATTATTTAACCATAAACCCCTTTTTTATTTTGTTGTATGATTGTTTAATTCTGGCTCGGTTATCTTTGTTTGTTTTTGTTTCTGGAGACTGTTTTTCCAATGGTTTTAAGATCTCTGCGTGCTAGAAACATAAATACGAATATATAGCACGATTCTTCTTTTGCTTTCTGCTATGGTCCCGTTTTATTAATAGGGTCAGCGCAACTGAGCGGTAAACAGTTGGAAGAAAACCTTTTTTAATCATTAGTTTCTGTCTTTTTACAAAACCCTGCTTTACGACCAAGCTTTTTCTGTACACCTTTAATAAAACATTTTTAATTTAACAATATTGCAGGTTTTTTATTTAATAAAATGTTGCTATTATGAACCGTTTTTAATTTTGCTTGCTTAGGCTACCGACTGATATTATTATAAAGAAGGCAACCTGAAATGGCAGTTATTAAAACAAATGAAAATAATTATTTTATTTTGTACCATCATAACATTATAATTATTTAAACACTAGCGTTTTTAGTCAACTCCGTTCGCAGGAATGTCGGTTATCACAGATGCAAAGGATTAAGTCACGGATTAACAAATAGATGTGGACTATTTTTGAATCCACTACTTCGTCTCCTTCCTTAGGGTCCAAGCTTAGTCTGTGCCCAAATTTCATCAAATTCGGTTAAGTACTTTAGAGTACTTTCGTATTTGTTACGTTTTCACCGTAAATTCTACACACGTGTGAAAAACTTACATGTGAAATAATGTCACCGTAACAAACAAACAAAACTCACTTTCACATTTACGAAATTTGTACGGATTATTTATTTGTTACATTCGCAAATGGCATTGTTATAAACGAAATATATTTTGAATGAGGTACTTTAATCGGATATTGTGGTGAGTAGGTATATAATGTTTTTGCTATTTGTTTATATTGAAGTACTTTAAGTATTAATAACCTTTATTTTCATATTTTATTTCTATGTGTGTTGTAGTAACGTGCTTGTTCTGCGTGGTGGTGCTCACCATCTCTGGTGAGAACTGCCCATGATCAGAAATTGTGGTGATTATTATGGCTTAAATGCATGACACAAAACTATTTTATTTATTTATTTATTCAATAACAATAATTTGTGTCTGAATGGAATTTTCTCGGACCAATAAAAAAGTATTTTATTTTTTGTTTTTGAGTTGTTTGGTATTAATGCAAATTTTAAAACTATAATTGACACGGATCTTTTCATAATCCAAAAAAAAAGAGAACATCAAGTCTGTTAGTAACCTCCTTCGTAATTTCCTGTGCATCATAATGATTTTCTTAATTTTCTATTAACCTCCAAGCGATCACTTTTTGGTGTAATATAATAAAGTATAAATAAAATCTTTATACTGAGCAGCGTGGTGAATATTCTGGTATTAGGCTAATAATGATAAAAATAATACAAGAAAAGGGTTCTTCCACTGAAGGGTACATACTCACGAATTTATCTCCCACTTTTAATAGGGATAATAAACCTAACTGAGTTACGAGACAGGGGTCAAATGTTTCACATACAACTATTTGGGAACGCTAAGCGGTAATAGGTAAAGTTAATAGTTTAATCCAATTTATATGACCATAAATCCGGGACTCAGACGTACGAATTGGCTTCATATGAGTGAATAATTTTGTTGATACATTATTTTTCTCTATAATAATAATAAACCCTTATTTCAGACCTGTCCATAATAATTACAAGTAGGTAGGTAGATGAAAGTGACAAACATTCATCCATCTATCCATTCACACAAACGGTCGCGTTCATAATAGCACTAGGTATTTATTGCTGAGAGTTGTAGTCTATATGTTTTATGTCGGACAATGTCAAAGCCAAAGCTAGTAGGTAAGCAATGAACACCTTTTTTTTTTGCCCGTTCTGTTCCTCTCCTGAGCCAAGGCCACCGCCCACGCCTTTCATCTTTCGCGATGCCGTGCCGTGCCGTGCGGTGGCGTGCCGTGCGGTGCCGTGCCGTGCGGTGCCGTGCCGTGCGGTGCTGTGCCGTGCCGTGATCGACGATCCATTTCATTCCGCCATCACCTTTGTGATCTGCTGCGACTCCGTTTCAGTCTCAGGACAAAGCCCTTTCAAATCACAAAAGAAGATGCCGTATAAGTAGAGTACATAAATATTGATTGATATAATATGGATAAAATGTAATGACCATAATTTATGTTGATATTATTGAGGTTAAAAATAAGTATAGGTAACCTAAGTGCTTGTGAAAATTGAGAAGAGTGAGTGAACTCATGTTATTTCATCAAATGAAATGTGTTATAATATTCAATAAAGGATGAGAACTCTCCAAAAAAGGTGACACCGCAAATAAGTTTTGACCGATTTGCAGTCTGAAGTTGAAGATAATTAAACTTTGTGACTTAAGTTGTTTTCAAGTGTATCATTTGTCATCTTATTTATAACTCTTAGCACTAAGATTCACCAAGCTAGCACTTAGCACTAAGATGGGGGCAAGTTGATATATGGTGGATAGGGAAAGTATGAATTTTAAATACAGTCAAAGGTACATGAAACTTTTGGAATCTCTAGGGGGTGGAGGCAACTGCCCCTACCTACCCCCCTTTGGCGACGCCCTTGGGTTTAAGGCCTGTAAAAATTTGTGTAAGGAGGAAACAATGAAATACATTTTAAGATACAGAAATAATATTCAAAATGTGACAGTCCCAAAAAATCTCAAGCGTTTTCACGAAATTTTCGCCACTTCCTTAGTCCAATTGAATTCGAAACAAGTACTGACATAAATTCTAAAATATGACGTCACGACATACAGACGTATAAATCTACTAGAATAGCGTGTCGACAATTGAAAATGGTGTGTTAATGCCGCGTCGATTTGTGTAATGCTGGCTGGTTTGCAGTTTATAGCCAATAGCTACATTTAGCCTGTATTGTGGTATCAACAACTGGTATACGTATTACTAAACACCTGTGCTAATAGCTGTCATTAATGAGAATCGTGATTTGGTTACTGGATGAAATGGGCTCTGCGGTCGTGAGCTGTCTACAACTTTTGTCATTGCTGAGGCTGTATTAAATGTGGATTGGAATAATTTGGTCGGATTACGTGCCAGTGTTCATTATTACGAGTACGTATTTTAGCGGTTTGAATATTATATTATGGGAATATTTTCAGAGCTAGATAAGATTTTAAATGAGTAGGTAATCATGTCTGTTTCTCGACGTTGTGTAAAATGTATGATTGATTTTGGTCAAAAGAGGTATTCAGATGAATTGCAACAAAATTTACGCGCCTGTTAAAAGTTAATGGACGAGTAATCTCCGGTTTTTTAAAATGTCTTAAGAAAATGTTTTTTTTTGTCGTGACAAGCGATTTGAATGGCTGCAATTCATGTTCTTTCCGACAACGGATCATAATATGTATTTAATGAATATATAGTTGTACTCATCAAAAACATTTTTTACTGCAGATTTCAATCCTAGATGGACGTGGAAATAATGATCACGAACCGGGTAACAAACAAAGCTACCGTAATACTAAAAATACCTGTACTTATTTCTTTAAATAAATAATTCAAAGCAACATGTAATCGAAATCATATTTCTTTATAGCTTTGCGTTACATAATCTCTGAAACTCATCCTACTCTGTTATTCTATTAAAACGTTGGATAACAGCTACAATCAAGGAAATTGAAATTTTAATAAACTGTTTAATTTCGCCGTCGGGTCGTCGCCGATTCAATATGGAGTATTATAAAGTATTATGAAGTTAACTCAGGCTATTTCTTTGCTCAGTTTCATATCGTAAACCCGTCGGAGGCAGCTTATTGCAGTTAAATCAAAACTATGTAATAACGCGTTATATAATAGAACGTTGTTTTATGTTTTGATACTGCTTTTGAAAAGTCGTCGTGATGTGGTATCGAAAGATTTATGGTACGCAAGTGAATAACAGTTCGAAAGAGAAATTAGTTATATTTTAGATTAGCTACGAGTGTTTGCCTCCTCCTGCATGAAGATAAAGAGAAATTGCAACTGGAGTGGATAATGATATTTAGATTAAAATACATAATATATTATCATCCAATTCGATTTTAGTTGACCAGTATGTTAGATTTCGATAGTTTTAATTATAGTTAGTGTCCAAAATACTAATTAAAGTAATGCAATAGTAAATTATGTTAACAGTATGTTATCGGTGTCAATACATTGACAATATAGTTTGTCAATGTATTGACACCGATAACATAAATCTTAGAATTATCCACCTAATACCTTTAAACGAGCAATTCTTGTATATACAACATGATTTTTTAGTCACGTTCCAAATTTCTCAGGGTGATAGTACCCATGAAATTGAATAACTTTCTCCAGAAAACATGGGTCGAAATATTAAAAAAAAAATCGGACTTCCCATACAAAATCAATAGTCAGCTGATCGATTTTGTATGGGAAGTCCGATTTTTTTTTTAATATTTCGACCATCGAAATTTCGACCATCGAAATTCGAAATCATCTTGTATATATAATTATATATAATCTGAATCTCGGAAACGGTTCCAACAATTTTCATGAATTTTAGTATACAGGGGGTTTCGGGGGCAATAAATCGATCTAGCTAGGTTTCATTTGAAAAAAACACAAAAAGAAATATTCCGAGCAAAGCTCGGTCGCCCAGGTACTAATAACTTAATTAACACATTGAACTGAATCGATAAAAAGCTTTTTCATTTTCCGGACGAATTTCCAAACATAATCAAACTTATAAAGCCGTTTCATATTCTTGGTTTTATGGAGAAAATCTTAATTATAGTTACTGCAGTAGATGGGAATATGTACGTT
Source organism: Charanyca ferruginea (assembly GCA_947361185.1). Taxonomy (NCBI): domain Eukaryota; kingdom Metazoa; phylum Arthropoda; class Insecta; order Lepidoptera; family Noctuidae; genus Charanyca; species Charanyca ferruginea. Next base: position 12,124,418 of record OX376070.1, read on the forward strand.
GCAAAGTGTATTAGACAAAGTTCGGGCGAGCAGGTCGATAGGTACCACAGTACACGTGAATTAACTGGAATCGACTAAATTAAATGTCAGCCAAGCGTGGATACTGTGTTGTGAACGTGGATCGGATACACAGAAATGCTACGTAATTTCTGTTAAAGTTTAATATGGAAGTGGATGAGGAAAGGTCGAAAGCAATTTTCGAGTAAAGTAAATATTAATGAAAGATATCCGCCATCGACCAATAAGGTGAGGCTTAATAGACTCGCATAGGAAAAGTCACAAAGTGGACAATGATGATGAAGTTGATAAAACCGTTTTTGGATTGAGAGACAGCTGTTTCTAAAAGCAGCCATTTCTCCAAACTACTTATAGAGAAGAAGAGCCTATAGGTGGAGAACATGGCTGTTGGAAAGCGAAGCTTTTACTTGACTAAGAATCAGGGATTAGGAAGATTTTACCAAACCTAAGACCTCTACTTGCTGAGAAAAGCTCGTTAAGGGGCTATTTAACGATTTTTACAGATTTTAAACTGACAATCACGTCAAAATGTGCAGTGTAGAATACTACTTTTATTTAATTTTTTAGACTAAACTTTGAGAGTTTTGGACGCAGAACTGACGCAGAACGGACGCAGTCTGCGTCCAAAACTCTCAAAATGTAGTCGAAAAAATTAAATAAAAGTAGTATTCTTTAACTTAAAATAAAAAGGCGTATACTAAAAGATACATACTAAAATTGTCTGTAAGATGGTGTCAGTTTCGTTTAATTATACCTGGTAGATTTTGTGTGATTGTCAATGTTTTGTCCGCGTCAGACACAACTTCACGAGTTAATTAAACAATTTAATATGAATATAATTAAAAATATTCACATACTAAATGATTAAGAGAATGTTCTAGTTTAACATATATTTTTTTCAAATCATTTACACTGCTCATTTTGGCGTGATTGTCAGTTTAAAATCTGTAAAAGTCGTTTAATAGCCCCTTAAACCACCAATTTTTGGAATTACAATAAGTCCCATGAGTAGTTACGCTGGCCGTCAGGTTTTCGGTTTCGCCCAGTAATTGGGTTGCAGACGGTCGACGACATTGGATTGGTGAGCTAATATCGGTGCACCGCGAAGCCAATGTTTTTAAAAACTTGATTAATTGGATTTGCAGAGGAAAACCAATCCGCTATTCGCATGTATGTTAGAAAGATAGGTGACATGAAAACCGCTACAAAAGTACCAACTACCAACACAGTTACTGGTTTTATTTTAAGCTTTACAATGCTGTTTTTTTTTTGTAGTACTCCGATCGAATGATGTAGAAATAGCACAGTGAACTGTATAACCCGTACAATACGGTCAACGTAACTTGGCGCGTCTGAAGTTAGCCGGTTAGCTGCGCAGTAGACAATTTCGTTCCTAAAAGTTCCATTGCGCAGCCAAACAGCTAACTTCAGACGCGCCAAGTTACGTTGACCGTATTGTACATGGAACATGGTGATTCTTTTTTTGGAGCCGAATATCAGATAATAAAAATGCATGGTAAAGGGAAGTCGACCACAGCGACACTCAGCGTATGAACTGGTAACTGAGCAAGAGTGAAACTGATCTATGCAAAAGCTAAGTTGAGTGGAAGTTTGAAAAATGATCAATATGGGGTCCCTACTTTTGTATGGTGTGATAAATATGGTAAAAATAGTCATATTAATTTTTTAGCCTTTATTACTATTTTCTGATAATCTGGCCCGGTGTTCTATTTATTCATAATCCTTATTATTATTTTTTGTTTGATATTTTTAATGCTGTGGAATATTATAAACTGATTTGTAAAACTTTGAGGTACCTTTTTTTCACCGATGACACTGGTGTAACATAATAAGTTAAGATGTTAAATATTTCCAATTTTTTTATTCATGGAAAATACGTACCAAGTAATACTAACCGAAAATGTTACCCACCATTTGGGAGCCATTGCAGTCGGGTAATAAATAACGTTTCCCCTATTTATAATACTGCATGCTGGCGAAAAGTATCGTGATAATGTCGTGTTTGTTACAAATTAACGGAAGGTGGGCGGGTGCAAGGAAGCACATTTCTAACGCGACCGCCTCGCTGTCGTCTCGTAAACGCCCCGACGCCGACGCGGCTCATGTTGTGTTAAGCCTGAAAAATAACGTAGGTGAGTATTTTTGCCGTTTATGCGGAAGATAATTATTTTGCCCTTTTTGAATTTTGGAATATATTCGCAGTACCGTATGACGCAAAATGTTGAATGCTAACCATGAACTCTTTACTGATACGCTATAACCATAGACTTTGTGCATACTGCATCAGGAAAAACGATCACTTCATGCTACGGTACGGTACGGTACAGTACGGTAAAGTAGGATGCTATGCTATGCGACACGGCGCGGCGCCGCAACATTCCATGCAGTGACTCATTGCGGTGCGGCACCATGGATCAACGTTTTTATGTGTGACGGTCCGTATCACACAAGAAAAGAACAAACCCAAATATGATGTTTACTTGTTTATTTCCCTCAGTCACATCCAGCCACTTTAAATCGACAACTATAGGTGAGCGGACGATCTAAGCAAGGTTCTCTAGTCACGTTCGCAACGTTTATCGCGGACACGTTCACTGACGGTAATAAAAACTTCTCTAAAATGAAATATTTAATGCCACCCTGCCTGAGTGCTGCTCATGTTTCAGACGCGTCAATGAACAACCGTGTTTATTTTTAAAATAAACTCGCACGGTTTATACACAGGTACCTTTATAATCTGCGAGGTGTGGGTAAGGTAATTTTTGACGCTCGTTTTTTGGCGTTCGCGGTTTCTTGGTGGAATGTTGCTTAGGGAAATTTGCTCTCATTAGCTCTTACAAAATGTTTCTGATTTAATGGGAGCACGTGCAATAACAATACAAAATGTCTTGGTAACATATTGTATTTTTAACATCGTCATCTGTCGAATGACAAAATAAGTGGTTTCTATCGTTTACCTATTTTTAACCCTTATCACACACACATTTTATGTACAGTAGTTGGAATAAAACAAGATAGTACTAGGTATATTACGTGAAGCAGCACATACCATACAAGTTAACAATACTTATGATGCAGCAATAAACAGGTATAATTTGGAACGTTATGGCGCTAACAAGCGACTTTTGCAGATTTTAAACTGACAATCACGTCAAAATGTGTAGTGTAAATGATTTAAAAAAAATATAATACATGTTAAACTAGAACATTCTCTTAATCATTTAGTAGGTATTTGAATATTTTTGATTAAGTTCAAATGAAATAGTTTAATTAAATCGTGAAGTTGTGTCTGACGCGGACAAAACATTGATAATCACACAAAATCTATCAGGAATATTTAAACGAAACTTTTACTATCTTACAGACAATTTTATTATCTATCTTTTAGTATACGCCTTTTTTTTAACTTAAAGAATACTATCTTTAATTTAATTTTTTCGACTGAACTTTGAGAGTTTTGGACGCAGCGCATACGATTCTCTGGTCGCTCAAGGGCGCTGGCGTATATTGTCGCCTTAACACTCAAGACAATACCGTGCAGTTTAAAGTTAATAATGCAATGATGTAGGAATAAACAAGTATAATATGGGCCGTTATTCAACCCGAAAGTATCTGGCGATCCAACCGAAAATCTCATAAGACAGTGCAGTAGGCCTCGGTTTTGACAAGCCTTCCATTTATCTTCGTCGCCAACAAATTCAGTACGGTTGCTAGGATCATAAGTTGTCTGAATTCCATTATAACTTCCCTAGGTGTGTATTAACTTATCTTGAAATTAATACGAATTTCAGCGTTCCCATGCGGTGTAAATTAAATATGATAAAGGCGGGTCAGACTACTAATTCCTGAAATTAGAGTTCATAGAAAATTACCAAATGTAAAGTCCCCGCAGAAGCCAAATGAAGGCACAACTTGTACAGGACAAACATGCTGGTCAAATATTAATTCGGGTCACATTTGCCGCTCCGAATGTCCGTGTTTGCAGAGATACAACTTTCGGGCCATCGAATTTAGAATGGTTTACTTTGGGCCTTGTGTATTTGACTATTTATGTAAATTTAATTTGACTTGGTAACGCGGGGCGGGTGCACTAGACAAGGAACCCGCCCTCCAGGCCGCTTGCGTAATCCGATATTTTACGCACCAGTCCCAATTAGCACAATATTCCTTTAAATATTACGTTGGAATGGAGGGTATCTCTAAGCTTTGACATCGGCTTCTTTTGAAGATGTTCCCTTGAAAATGTGGGTACACGAACTTGACACAAAGTCGTGATTAAGGTTTTGGTGAAATTGATCAAAGTGGATGTTTATAGGTAGGTAGTTTCACGGGTGAGAACACTATTTTTCATTTCATATCAGCCCATACTGTCACATTGCTGAGTAAAAGATTTCTTTAAAAAGGAATATTGTTTTAAAATATTAAACAAAATACCTATTTAAAAAAATATCCTTCTGGTTTTGTTACGTTGGAGTCTTTACCTACTTCTTTTTAACGTGACCTTACAAATAATCAGCTTAACATCTTTTAACAGCTTAATAGCAATGGTTTTACATCCACAACACAAGAATAAAGCGCAAAATACTTTTTTTTTATTTCATTGGATTTTCCAGATAGTTGCAGATAGTTAGCACCGATTGACTGATTTTGTTGCCAATATCACAGTTCACCGCCTTTTTGTTAGATAAACAATAGTACGAAACGTGTGGGGTTAATGGGCGAATTGAAACCTCCGTGGTGAGACAGGCAGGTATAATCTCAGTTTGCACGTGGCGGCGAAGCTTCAACAAAGGGCAGTAAGCCAGAAATCCTCAATTTGATCGCTGTCTGTGAGAAGCTTGACAGATGATAGCCCGGCTTGCGTGGGCAAGATATATCGAGCTGTTGATTATAAATGACCAGCAACTATATGTAAAGAGTCTGGCATGGAAATATGTGTTTTACTTACTTTATTTTGCTTTAGAAAACAAAAATCGTTATATCTGTGATATCACAATGCCGATCTAATTGTTGTGTTTAGTTCATATGTAGGTAAAAAGTAATTCTTATTTTATTTATGGAACTAACAAGTTTTTCTCCAAATTGTGTTCGCTAACTAGGTATATGAAGCTCCACTCATAGTTAAGCACATTAGAAAATCTTTTCTCTGAAAATTAATAAATGCATCATCACCAAACACAAAATAGGACATTATTTTCCACATAATTATAATCCAAACAATAATGTCAGAACAGCTGTTTCAAAATCGGATACATGCCACTACGTAATTTAGTTATTGCATCCAAAATATTCTCTGTAACACCCACTGTTCTATAATTGCCATATTTAGTGCATTAGTAATATTTGCATGTATTTAATACACGAACTCGCAACTGTATTGTCGGTTAATGTCAATAAATGTTTGATATATTTAGATGCAGCTGTGCACGCGATGTAAAAGTATCGCTATTTTGATTTTGGTTGTAAAAGTACCCAGTTAAATTATTACAAAATGTTGCATAATTTGCAGTACCTACTGTTTATTATCTTTTCCGATAAATTGTTCAGTAGAAAGAAAACTTTTGTTTTTAAAATGCGTCTTCAATTACTCATTTTCTTTCTAAAAATGTCCTCTTGCCTTCCTGTCCACCTGCCACGTTATCTCTTCGCCATCTGTGATTGACTGGTGGTTGATATAAGTAAGTACCGTTTAGTGATTGTTGTTTAGATTCTCGACGCTATTTTCGTCGTTTGTTGAAAGCCGCTAAACCACCCGGTATCGGTAAATCATATCGATTCACATTCGAACAAACTAATAAATCGTCGTTTTTGCGGGGCCCTATTTTTTTTCTTTGCGAGTCTGGCTTGAACAATGCAAACTACTGAACATTAGAACATAGCCGTAACGCTTATTAATCCTGAAAGGGACTACAGATGTCATAGTATTAATAAAAACGCGGTTTGATCATATGAGTTAATAACAATAATACAATAATTTATTTCGATTAGACCATTAAAAGGCACTATTGTACGTCATATTAGAATATTATGAATCTATTTGCCCCTGAAATGTCTTTCTTATTATTTTTTTTCATCAATTTTCTTCTCCATGGCTAATTGTCGGTTAGTTGGCGATCTTTGGGGAGGCTTGTTCAGCAGTGCCGGAAATAGGCTGATATAATGATGGCTAAATGTCGATGGTATCTACTATAACGAATGGTAATATTTTTTTATGTAAAACTTATGACCTTCACAAGAAGTACGAGTAGGTACATTATCCTAAACATGATGGTGTATAGTAGGTTTTTATATACTAAGAAAATGAAGATACCACGGATATCTATGGAAGATACTAATATAGCTTTTTCTGTCAAAACTAAACAATCTAACGTCATTTCTCCCATTTCTCGAAGCGATTGTGTGAAGTGTGTGTGATACTGAATTTCTTTTTATTAAGCATAATTTTTGGATGTAGGAAGGTCTTCATGTATTTGATTGTTGATTTTGCTGGATAGTAATGACACGTAGTTTTGATGGAGTTTTGACATAAAATGGAATGGAATTTATTCAAAATGTGGGTTGCTTCATTTCCACTGTACTTTATAAAACTTCATGACGGTTCGGGCATCATTATTGATACCGGTATTCTTCGACCACAACTGCAAAATAGCTCTATAAACCAAAATACACTCGTACCCAATAAAATGAATGTAAAAGCATGCTATCTATTTTACTGAAGCTGTATTTCGATGTTTGGTAAATTGCGAATTTTATGTACCTACTGTCGTAAAGATCAACTACATTTACTGGGTGTTAAAATTTTATTGTTGTGGAAATGCAATATATACGTACCTACTTGATATTATTATTTATTGCTATAAATCAATTAATTGCTTTTTGTACCTATGATAGTAAAGTTTTAAGTGATATTTTATTGGCAATATTTTATGGCACACACTTAATATTTTACGGTTTGTATTTAACTATTATTTTTCATTGAAAAAATGTGTTGACATGTCTTCAATTTATAATTATTAAGAAATATTTTGATGGTAGGTGGGACCTACAATTTCAGATGGTTATTTAAGCAAATGTAACACAAAATTGAACGAGCTCGCACCCAAATTAAAAAAATACATCAATCCAATAACCGTAGGGGAACGCAAAAATCCACACATAATCTGCAACCCTCATTGCAAAATTGATCACAGTCATTAATAATACCGAACCTAAAACTGTACCTACCTACCGCAATGACAAATTACGGGCACAACTGAGCCTTGCATGCCCTTAACATATAGCGAGGATGATTTTTCAATCCGTACCCATTATCTAGCGATTACAAGGGTGGGTCCAGACAGATTTGGGATGTTTTTGCGAGTTTTCGCGTAGCGCTGACAGGGGGCGCGCGGGGCGTAACGACCCACCATGATTTATTGACGTCACTGGCGAGCTGTTATTTTTTAAACCCTGTTTTATCTTAAACGTTTTTCGATCAACGGTCTATGAGATTAACGGTGGTGTGACGTTCCGTATAAAGGGTGGGATCCAGACAAAGAAGTGTATATTTGTTAAATGTGTGTGAGTCGCGCAAGCGCGGTCGCACATTTCCAGAAAGTTTCTTAACACTAGCGGTTTTATAAATTGGTTTCAACCTTCATGTAGGTAGATATCAATCATCAAAGACGACTAGCGCTTGATATTTGCAGCCTGAAAACCTTTTGTACTAGGTGGTGCGTATGTTTACAATTAATTAATTATTTATACTTCATGCACAAAGGTACAAAGGCGGACTTAATGCCGTAGGCATTCTCTACCAGTCAACCAAGGGTGATGAAGAGATAACATGTGGGGACATTTCACCCACGACCATCTGACCCCAAACTAGGGAGACCCTGTACTATGGGTGTCAGACAGCTGATATACATACACAAATACTTTTTTTTAAATATATACATAATTATATAGATAAACAACACCCAGACACAAGGCAAACACTAGTGCTCATCACACAAATGTTTACCCTGGGCGGGAATCGAATCCGCAACACGCTGTGCAGCAGTCGATCGCTCAGCCACTGCGCCAACCGTGTCGTCGAACATGGCAGGTGTATATGAAAAAATATATTAAAAAAGTTAAAAACAGATAAACTTAATTATTACGAATATATAAACTAGACATACATAATTTAATATCAGGTATACAACATACCTTTATTTTTTTTTTTTTTTTTTAAACTCAACTTAACTTAACATACCATACAATAACACAACATACAACAACAATAACAATACAAACAACAACAACAAACAATTCAATTCAATATCTTTATTTTGAGCGTAGACTCATAATTATAAGGTTAATAACAATGTCCTTAAAAACTAAAGTGTTAGTAAACAACACAATTTGGTGACACATACAACTGACAGCACTGAATTCAGATTGTTACGGACAATCCACTCTGGCAGCAATCATTTTCGGGACCCTGTTAGAGCTGGCTTCATGACTCAGGCCACCAACTATGATGAGCGCTTGCGCATTGTAGTGGTAAAACAAACTACAACAAACACATTCCTGACACACTGCAACGCCATGGCAACCCCGTCAATTTTCTGTATGCGTTGTTATATTGGACACGAAGGACTATACGACACCTGCGAGTCCTTCTCCCGCAGGCTGCACTTGTAGAAGGTGGTACCTACAGAATGCTTTCAAAAGCGTCACCTTTACTTCTGCAGTACTACGCGTAAGCCTGCGAGATATCATATTTACACGCACGGAAAGAGCCCTCCGTTCCACTTGAATGTCTGTATTATCTTTAAGGTCAGTAGTGACCAAGTGACCTAGGTATTTAAATAGTTCCACTCGATCAAGAGGGATAGGTATTGAGTCATATCAGGAAGGTAGGTACTTGGTATCCGCCTCAATAACAATGTTACCTACCAAGAAGCTTATAGATAAAAGTGGAGGCAACACAACAAATAAGTGAAACGTACTGTGGGCAGACGCACTCTTTCTGAATGCATACATAAGATAAAGAAAACACATATCACTGTCTCGTTCTTATGTATGCAGTTAGAAAGAGAGCATCAGCCCACAGTTGGTTTCACTTATTTGTTCAGTGTTGCCTCCACTTTTACCTATATGTTTCTTGGTAGGGTATTTAGAGTGTTGGCTCCACTTTTATCTATAAGCTTCTTGGTATGTACCTACTGACTTTTTGTCCTGTAGAATTAGTCAAACGCAATAAAAATGGCGACCCTTTTTGAACTGACACCGTGAAGGACTGTCTTTAAAGAACCTCCTTTTTTTTGAAGTCGGTTAAAAAAGTAATAATTATAATATATTTTCTCGACCGAATTTCAGTCACGGCGGCCAATCTCAATCGAGACTAGCCAACAACGCGATATTAAAGTGCACAAATATGTGCGAAAACACAGGTAGAAAAAAAGTAACTTCTAAATGGTAGAAAATACTGGGTAGGTACGGTAGTTGAACCTCAATGGGTCGTTTGAAAACTCCGTTTTCGAGCGCTCCTTGGTCGTAAATGCTACAAAAGTGAAAAGGAATGTATCGATCAGCAAGTCAACATTAAGCGGTATTCATCGATTGCACTGTACGGGTAACTATTCCGATTTTAACCGTCAATGCATCGTTAACTAGGTGGCGCGGGCGCTGCTAATTGCAATGTACGTTGCTCATTTAGATGTTTATTGGAGCAGTGTTGGACATTAATACATTTTAAATAAAATCTTGCTACAAATGCGACACTGGATTGCCGTTCTATATGGAGATTGTTGAGTGATTTTCAACTTTATGTAGGTACTTAGTACAAAGTACTTAAGGAATTAAGTTCCTATTTTCCTGGACCTATCCTATATACCTGGATATATCTGGACGGGAGTCGTCTACCCTGTTGCTGAATGAAACAATTATAATAATGATAATAATTATAAGCATAATATCCTCTAAGCACACTGTTGGAGAATTCAAGTCTAGGCTATCGGTTGAAAAGAGGAGGTCAGGTAATATCTCACCTTCTTTACATGGTTGACTTAAAACTCTTTGCCCCTAACAGTTTACAGCTGATGGAGCTACTGAAAGTAACAGAAACTTTCAGTAGCGCCATCAGGATGGAATTTGGTGTGGCCAAATGTGCGGTCATGCATGTCAAGCGAGGGGAGATTGTGGAATCCGAGGGAGTTCAGCTCTCGGATTCCATAAACCTTAGATCCCTCTCTTCAATTGAGACCTATAAATATTTGGGTATGGCGGAAGCGTTGGGCATCAATGCTGCTGACATGAAACAATCTTTGATGGAGCGCTACTTTGGCCGCCTGAGGAAGGTATTCAATAGTGTTTTGTCAGGCGGAAATAAGGTGTGCGCCTTCAACGGGTGGGTCATGCCGGTCCTGATGTACTCATTCGGCATACTCAAATGGACTCAAACGGAACTCGATGCCCTGGATAGGAAAGTCCGTACATTGTTAACAGCATATCGAATGCATCACCCACGGTCATCGGTGATGAGACTGTATGTCCCGCGGAAGTGTGGAGGTCGTGGCTTCTTATATGTTAAGACCCTGCACAACCGTGAGATATGCAGTCTCAGGGAATATTTCCTAGAAGCCGACGTGGGGATGCATCGAGATGTAGTTGCAGTGGACAAGGGCCTCACCCCGCTCTCCTTGGCTAAAGAGAACTGGTGCAAGCCTGTAGTGCTTGATACTAACGATCGCGAGGAGGTTTGGAAGAGTAAGGAGCTTCACGGATGCTTTTTCCGGGCCTTACACGGGCCCGATGTGGATTTCTTAGCGTCCGTATCCTGGCTACGATTCGGTGATCTATTTGGAGAAACCGAAGGTTTTGTCTGTGCAATTATGTACGAAGTTATTTTGACGAATAACTACCGGAGATTTATTGTGAAGGATGGCATGGTTGACATTTGTCGGGCATGTCACCGACCGGGAGAATCAATCCGTCATATTATTTCTGGATGTTCTCGTCTTGCTAACGAAGAGTACTTGCATAGGCACAGTCTTGTGGCCAGGATTATCCATCAGCAACTTGCTCTGAAATACAACCTCATGGAATCAGAAGTACCATACTACAGGTATGTGCCCGATCCAGTTCTTGAAAATGGCAATGTCACATTGTACTGGGATCGATCCATCATCACTGACAGGACTATTGTAGCCAATAAGCCTGATGTAGTGGTGGTGGATCGATTGGAGAGGCGCGCAATTATTATTGACATAGCAGTTCCGCATGACGTGAACCTTGTGAAGGTCGAGAAAGACAAGCAGATAAAGTATCTTGACTTGGCCCGCGTGGTGGTCGACATCTGGGATGTGGACTCAGCGATCATTGTACCGATAGTTGTCACAGCCAATGGCTTAATTGCCAAGAGCCTCGACCAACATTTAAGGAGGCTCTCGTTAGGCGGCTGGATCAAGGGCTTGATTCAGAAGGCAGTACTTCTGGACACGGCCCGCATTGTCAGGAGTTTCCTCTCTCTGGAGCCCTGACCGCGGGTAGCTTAGGGTCCAAGCTACCCGCGGTCAGGGTTCCCGATACCGGTGGGCTACTATTTTTATATTTTAAAATGTTTTTTTTTCTATTAATATTTAAAAATGTAAATTATGTGTATATAACATGAATAAATAAGAATAATAATAATAAACCGTTTAATTCGACCAACAACGGATCATAACCACACACATTTATAATAATACCAAAAACACAAAACAATTAAATATACCACAATATATTATCAAAGAAATGCCAAGATTGGTTATATTATTTAAATTCACTATGATGAATTATTTTGGTGATCTTTTTAAAGGTTTTTTTTGTGCATCCTGATGTTAAAAACTGTTGTTAAGTATATAAAACGTCCATATTATTTAACAATGCATTGAAAGATGAAAAACAAACATGATCATTTTACGTTATAAGTGCGGATAGCAAGCCATAAATCTCTATTCTAGTTAGGAAATTGTATGGATAAAAAAGGTATATCAACAAACTAATTTCTCGCCCGATAAGCCACCACTTCACCATCTGTCCATGTATCTAAATACATAACAGGAGATCGCTACCCTTATATTCCGACAAACCGAATAGCCTTCCGCCTTTTCAATACCTCCACGGCTTACCCTAATCCTTATGTACATACGCTTTTCCATAAAAGGAAAAACTTTGCCTTTTGATGCTTCAAAATCGACCAGCAATAAGGGTATCATCCGAAGATATTCGGAAAATTACACTTTCTCATCTCAAAATATTTTCTCCGATATAAAACATGACAAGGGTCTTGAACTGTCTGTGACTAACGAAATTCCTAACTTTTGTATTCGAATAATGCTCCAATTATACGAATGATAACTTTCACATTTACAGAAGACCATTCTCGTTATTTCGGTCAAAATAATAAATAAAACATCAGTCAAATAATTCGTTCATTCACTTCGGCGGTTGAATTTTGATTCGAACAGACCCGACTCTTCTCAATTTACATGCAAGAGACACTGGGACGTGATAGCTTATTCATATTCATTTTTTCAATATGAAATAGATACAGACCAGTAATTGGTTCAAAAGATTAAACGATAGACGGAGGCTGTGTTATTAAAACTAGTGACGTAGTTGTATTCCTGAAACTAATTATTATTATTCTGTCTGGAAGCTTATTTCTGGGGTCTGTGTGTAATTGAAGGATTAGAAATGTAGATAAAAACATTTTAATGTGGCCGATTTTTTTTATTTTAAGTTGTTTTTCATTAAAATAGTGCTGAATACATATCTCAATTCTCACAATATGAGCTTAAAATAAGTTTAGGTTAAGAAGAACAACGACTAAAGACTTCTAATAATAATAGGTACAGATAGATCTGAAATAAATTTCTAGCTAGTCTCCTCAACGTTCAAGCGGAATTTTCCAATAACTAATTTTCCTACCTTTTAAAATATTTTTATCCTATAAATTGCCTTCAAATATCCATCGTAGCAGACACGTAGCGCCCAATCAGTGAGATCTCGTTTCTTTCTTCATTAGAGCTGCATCAAAAAGCTTATTCCGCTTAAATTAAATTGGTCCAATAATCCCAGCTCAGCGATAGTTGCTTTGTTCAATGAAGCCAGTTTGAACGCGTCTCTAAACTAAAAAAAAGAAAATACGGTGCATGCAATCAAGCGTCCCCGCTGCGATTAGCTGGCAAAAGCCGATGACACGTACTCACCATTTTATTATGCCTATGTACACGCGGTGTGCATTGTTATTTTAAATTGGACGCGCAATAAAAGAGTAATCGAATAATCAACGTATTTATTTTGATTGCGTTTACATTGCTTTGTTATCCATTTCTTTGAACACCTTTTATTTCTTTGCAGGGAAATTATTACCTGCTGTTACAATAAATTCATATACTTTTATGTAGTATTTTTATCTATAATTTAAAATACGAAAGAAAAATAACCCATTTGAGTTTGCCTTGAATAGTTTAGAGATGTAAAAATGCTTGTAATCTTAGGATCCCTCGGGAATTCAGCCTTCTGAGTTATTTTATTGCAATGAAATGTTTTTGCAATGTTAAGCTTAACTTCAGTCAGTATTCCCCGATCCTGGATTCTCTGTAATGTAAATGCATAAGAAATGCGAGGATACTAAGTGGTTCCTCACATATATGTACAAGATAAAAGTTATGCTGTACGAATGTTACATTCCACCGTATCCACTGTGGAATGATGATTGTATAACAAACATTTTTGGAAAGGTTTCACGAAAAAGCCATACCTAATGTGAATAATAAAAAAAACGAGTAGTTTTCTTTGGCAGCTTTCAAGTAGTGAGAAACTTTTCAAAATATAAATTCAGAATGAAAATTTCCACTGGATATAAAGTGACCACTCAAAATAACTCCAGAAAGCAGGAAGTCCTAAAACAACTTTTCAGCTTTGGAAAGTTATAGAGGGTCCCTTGTGAAATAGGTTCGATGCGATAGTTTCAGAAGTCACTGAGAACAAGTTTCCTTACGGACCCGGGCGGCAGGTCAACTTTGAATTTCACCACCAATTTTTATTGTGCGTTCGAAATACGACTTCATTTTTTAAAAATTGATAATAACAAGGTGAAAAGTTTCGCAGGACGTCGATTTCATCAGACTTACAAACATAATGTGGGACAAGTTGGAAACGCGGGCGTCCGCTTCAAATTTCGTAATACTTTAAGCAAACTTGTGAAGCAAAGTTAGCGAGTTGTCGGGCGAACAGGTGCTGCATCGAATACGTCCTGATATTCAGTGGGTCTTGCACATAGAAATGAGCAGACGTGCCTTCGCTGTCTTCAGTATTACACTGCCGAAGGATTTGTTTTGTAGGTAGTCATTACAGCATTACTAATCGACAAAATTCTTAAGTGCTGTATATAAAACTGGGTTTTATTCTTTATGTCATTATCGCGACCAAATTATGATCTGTAAACTTGCGAAGCTTGCCAAGATTTATAAACGAGGAGATTAATGTGACAGTAAAATATACAGCCACTATAAGAAATTTCCCAAAACTACATTTTTTGGGTAGTAAAGTCTTGTCTACTGATTTGTATTCCCACGTCAGACGTACGTTCATGGTATGCAGGGTGCCGCTTTGGGGGTGGCAGTGCAGTTCGAACGAGATAACGAACCCGTTCGAGAGCTACGTGCCTTTCCTGACTCCGTCTGTCAAACTTCGGATTGATTATTTTGTCAAATATATTCGTGTGTGCTCCGTAACTTTGGATAATTTGTACTATCTACAGTTTCTGAACACCTTTTATGAAATATTAGTTTAGTATTAGTAGAACATAGAGCGTAGATTTGAATTAATATATGTTACATTAATTAATGGTTTATAATTCCACTCAAAACTACAATTCTATTGACGTATAAATTGAGACAATTACTTGTAAAACTACAATACCTTCGACATTAGTCGTACATTTCAAAGATCAACCCAAGCTTTGTCATTACGTAACATTGTTCTAATAAGGCCAAGTTTATACGTTTCTACTGACGACGAAAAAATAAAAGACAAAGCTTAATAGCATGCCTGGGTCGGGCGAATACCGTAGCTTATTTATAAAGAACAAAGCTGATTAAATTGCTGTTGAGACGGACGAGATGCTCTTTATTGGAGCGCTCAGCTGTGGTCGGGGGCGGTCGAGATCTTCTATACATCGTGAATTTTCTCTCGCGAGGTATATGCGGCCACAAATTCGGTTTAGTTAGGTGTTTTGGCCGGAAAATATACATTTTTAAAGAGGTTGTGATGAGAGTTTTCTTCGTGCTTTGTGAGTTTCTTTTGAGTACTAAGTCTTGAGCTGGTTCGTCCGGTGTTTCCTTATTCTTCCGCTGTAATATCTACTATTTTAATGACTCTGCAAATATTTCTTTTCTTCAGAAAGAATTGTACATCACCAGCATCTGTTCCTGGTCTAGAGTAAAACATCGTTAAATAAAATGTAATAAAATTATTTTGTAATAAAATGAAAAATTTGCATGATAAATATTCATAAAAATTCATATGTCATGCTGGTGGTGGATGGGACACGGCAATCATTAATCATTCTTATTGTTATAGGTTTGTTGTTACAATATTTTTTTATTCGTTCGTTGGGAGCATGTGCTTGAAGTATGGCCGTATACAGATACCTATATTTATTATGTAAAGTGGTACAAATGGGCATTTGAGTTAAAAGAGGCCTGATTTATTTATTACATACTTGACCTTTTTCATAAAACGTTTCTTTATATTGGTATAGAGTGTAGTACACGATCTCAATAAACACGGTCATATACAAGTGTCAAAGGAATTTAAATAACAGTTGCCGATAATTGCCATGCCCTTTAAGTGTTTTAAACTTCCTTTAAGAACTATGTAGGTAGGTGGTGTGGGTGGTGTCTAGGTACTTAAACATGTGTATGTGTGATAACCTTATTGTGGCACACACATAGAGTTACAAAACCCGAAAGTAAATGCTTTAATGCACCCTCTGCAAAGTTCACTCCGGTGATGATAGTTCCCATGTAATAAAGTTTAGATTACCACACATTGTACTTAATTTAAAAATAAAAATACGTATATTTTAAGGTAAACACCTCGGTAACCCAATATTTTATTAAAATGCAGATCCTGGCTAGCACGTTGAAAGTACATGCAAACTAAGGTGGCTGCAAGTAAATTGGTACTTATCTCTCGACTCGACTAAAGGTTGATGAATGAGTATAAATCTCGTATATGTACCGGGAAGCTCCGGGAAATTTATCCAGGCCTCCGGGGAATAATGGGTCATCGCATAAAATCAAAGGGGCTAGATTACAAAGTAGGCCGTTATTTGTAACTGGCAGATAGTGTACTGGGTGATAAAGCTTAATTAAACCAAACCTTATGTGCTGTATTGGTTCTAGATAAAGTTAATTTTCGTGTTTGGATTTTATTGACTTTTTATCGAGTGTGTCTAGGCAAGAGGTTGTTACTGTCTAGAGCTTTTCAACTATGTCGGGGTCGATTTCTAATCTAACCGGATGTAGCTGAATACCATTGTTTTACATCTTCTTCTTCCACTGGCACGACAGTCTTTTATATTTGTTTGACCCAAAATTTTGCCACTTCCACGGCGTCGTCGGTGGCCGAAACATTTTTTTACAAAAAAGACAATCGCCTTCAAAAAGTAAAATAATAACTAAATTCGCAAATCGACAGCTTTGGTTTTACATCTAGCTACTGCCTGTCTGACATCTACAACCCAGTTACTGGGTAACACGATACCCGTTGGTAAGACTGATTGTCAGACTTCCTGGCTTCTGACTACCCATAAATTACTGTCAAAGATCTACGATAAACAGCCAGGACTAACGCATTTACGTGCTTTCCGAGGTAAGGAGGGGTCTCTGCATGAAATGTATAGTCACCCATTCACGGACCGACCGCGGCAAGCGTAGCTTAAAGAATCATGGCGAGATTCATACATTAATTTGTATGAAAAATAAAAGTAATTTAGAGGGTTTAAAATATTTTCCAATGTGAAGAATACATTACCAGGAATAAATCGGTATACGAGTACTTAGCATATTTTTAAACCTCCGCATAATTAAAATATTACGAAATGAAACTAACACTTTTTCGTTTAATCTCGATGCCAATTTTGTGATCATTATTTTTGTGATATTGTTTCCCATAATACGATGCAATTTCAATGTAAGAAGTGCGAAACGGCGGCTGTCAGTGTCAGTCGCCGTTTCGTTCGGAAATAATAAGCTTTTCGTTAAATTATTAACTTTTTTAGCAGGGTTTTGAGTATATTATAAATGCCTGAAGATAGTCTTTATGTACCCAAGAATATAAGAATTAGAATTTCAACTTCTCTAAACATTTTTTTTTTGTACAAATCCTGCCATGATTCTTTGTTAAAGTATATAATAATATCTTTATAATTTCTTATTTTAAAATAGTGTACACCCTGCCTGATATGGCTGTAAAACACTGCATGTCATTGCCTAATATTACTTGTGTATATGTGGCAACACTGGTGTAACAGATACCTTTAGTCGCCGCCTTGACTTACGAACTGGTGTGTAATATTCTCGGCTTAAACAATAAATATAAAGTATAAAAACGAGTGTTTCCATTTAAAATTTCAACAAAATTAACCATGATCTATCCATCCGTACATCTTCTACTAACCCACGAGTTTCTACTTGTTCCACCACCATTATCAGAACTAATATTGGTGTAGTGTGTTTAAAAATAAGTAATTGGTAACCAAACAAAATATCAACCTTAACAGACAGATCTCAGAGGCGAATCTGGGATATCGATATAGCGGTTTTAACAATATTCTGTTCATTATCATCATCATCATTTCAACCGAAAGACGTCCACTGCTGGACATAGACGTCCCCGAAGAAATGGGGAGTTTTGCCATAATCGCCACGCTTGGCAGGCGGGTTGGCGATCGCAGTATGGTTGTTACAGAGAGGCACAGAGAACGCTGCTGCCCATTCTCTGGTAGGATATGGGATGGGATGGTGGGAGGATATGGGATGGTGCTATTCTTTACGTCCGACACCATACAAACCAAAATAAAAACCAGCCATCTAATTACGTGAGTGAGTCATCATCATCAGCCGAAAGATGTCCACTGTGGAACAAAGCCCTCCCCCATAGAAGGGGGTGTTGCCATAATTCCCACGCTTAGCAGGCGTCTCAGGGGATCGCAATAGCGTTGTTAAGTTCACGGAAGCCGCTCAAAGTCAAAGTCAAATCATTTATTTCAATTAGACCATTAAAAAGGCACTTTTGAACGTCATAATAAAAAAATATAAAGTTGATTCTAGTTGCCCATTCCAAAAGGTAGTTTCGTATGGAGAAGAATGGGCAAGAAACTCCATACTTACTCTATTAAAAATAAATGTGTACAATATTTTGCATTTACAGTTTACAGTTATATAACTATACGTGAATACGATGGACCTTGCATAAAAACACTATATTGAAGTATGTACAAAGTATTACAAGATAAAGAATGACAGCTAAGTTGTATACATATATACATAGTGTTCACATATTATTATTTACAATTATTGTAAAAGTAGACAACCACTCCATACATTTCAACAAACTATGAACCTATGAACCAGTGTGTGACCCAAAGCAAGAATTAAATATAATGTATATACTAAGTATAAATTAAGTAGTTTTAATTAGCAATCCGTTTGATTTTGTCTAGACTGTAGATTGTCCTATGGAGCCCGGACCAGCATGTTTCCAAGCATTCTTATCATGGATATAATCCTCTAAACTGTGATATGCTTGTTTACAGAATGTACTTTTAATATATGTTTTAAATGTTCTTTCATTTTGTTGCAATATATCACTAGGAATTTTTTTATAACACTTAACACAGAACCCCATAAAAGATTTATGAACTTTAGACAATCTAAAATATGGTCGAGCTATTTTGTCTTTGTTTCTAGTATTAATATTATGTCTATCACTAACCTTATTAAATAAGTGTAGGTTTTTTCTTACGTACATAATATTTTCATAGATAAATTGGCAAGGCACTGTCATTATATTAATATTTTTAAATAGTTCCCTAAGAGAATCGCGGCGACGTAGATTATAAATGGCTCTAACAGCTCTTTTTTGTAAGATAAAAATGGATTCAATGTCGGCAGCCCGACCCCACAGTAAAATACCATACGACATAATGCTGTGAAAGTAGCTAAAGTAGACAATACGCGCAATTTATACATCTGTCAACTGTTTTGTCTATCTAACAGCATAAGCCGCGGAGCTTAGTCGCCCCGCAATAGATGTTATGTGAGGTCCCCATTGTAATTTCTCGTCTAGCGTGATTCCTAGGAAAACCGTTTGACTATTAAATTCCAGTTTCTCTCCATTTAGAATGATGTCACAATTGCTATTCCTAACATTTGGTAAAATGAATCGAATACATTTGGTTTTTTTTTCATTAAGTACCAAATTGTTTACCGTAAACCAATTTTGAACCTGAAGAATAGCGTCATTTACGTCGTCAAGATGTTGTGACCGTCTGTCTACTTTAAAAATCAATGAAGTGTCATCGGCAAATAACACCATCTTCGGTTGGTTTTGAAGTAATTGGGGTAAATCATTTATATAGACTAAGAATAGAAATGGACCTAATATTGAGCCTTGAGGAACGCCCATAGTCATTTTAGACCCCAATGAGTTCACACCGTTAACCTGAACTTTTGCCTGTCTATCCCTCAGGTATGACCTTAGTAAATCAAGAGATACTCCACTAATCCCGTACTGCTCCAGTTTCAGCAATAGTGTCTCGTGGTCAACGCAATCGAACGCCTTTGAGAGGTCGCAAAAGATTCCAATGGCATCTTGTGATTCCTACCAAGCGCTAAAAATGTTCTTTATTAGGGTGACACCGGCGTCAGTTGTACAACGCCCTTTGGTGAAACCGTATTGTTTGTTCATGAAAGATGGAATTTTTATTAAACCGCCGCTGCTGCTGCCCGACTTCCGGATTTACCCTTAGTCGACTTCCACTATACCCTCGGGATGAAATGGGCGGGTGCTATTCTAGTCCGGACACCCCACGGGAAACGTAAGTGAGTAAGGTATCTTTTATACCTTATACCAACAAAAGGGTCAAAAGGATACCTTCTTAACGACATACCCCTCAAAGAATCATGGCGAGATCCATACATTCATTTGTATGAAAATAATAAAATCATTTAGAGGATCTAAAATATTTTTCAATGTGGAGAGTACATTACCAGGAGTAGATTGATATATTTACCATATTTTTAAACCCCCGCATAATTTAAATATTTCGAAATGAAAATAACAGTTTTTCGTTTCAAGAAAGTGACAAGTGACATAACAGATCTATCAAATTGGCAGACAAGTGATATGAATCACTGTTTACAATGGCGGAGTCGAGAAAGTCCATTGATTAATCATTATTGGTGACATTATTTCCCATAAAACATACAATTTCAGTGTAAGAACTGCGAAACGGCGCCTGTCAGTGTCACTGTTACTGTCAGGCGCCGTTTCGTTCTGAAATAATTATCTTTTCGTTAACTATTCCCTTCTAGCATCCATTTTTATTGCGGGGTTTTAAAAATATTGCAAATGCCTGAAGATACTCTTTACGTACCCAAGAGTATAAAAATTAAAATTTCCAAACATTTTTTTTTTGTACAAATCCTGCCATCAAATCCTCAAATTTGCCATGTTAAAATGACGTAGGTGACTCCGGATCTTGGTCCACGATGTGGTTCGGTTGTTTTCAATATTCAATGCATTTGCGAGTTTTATTCGTCACACTCTTGTCCTCAACCACCAATCAACCGAAAAGCCTGCTACCATAAATTAAACCATACCTATCTGCATTACTGTTGTTTATAACGAAATGTATGCAGGAAAGCGTGGTTGGTCGTACATCATGGGATTAATGCTCGCTCCCGATCTCTAACTAACGTGGCTTGCCATAAAGGCAAATATTATCCGCCTCGCTTGAAACACTGGGACAGCAGGAGCTTCTGGAAGCTTCTAATGGTTTAATGGTGAAATATCATGATGATGCGGACTAGACGAGCTGTGATTTTTATTAAGCTCTGGCATTACTTGTCCGCTTACTATTGCCGCAAAGAGTAGATCATTATTTTTACACCGTGTATTATGCTCAATTACATTGCTTGTTTACTTATTTATTTTTACAACAACACAACTACCGTAACAGGTTTCCTGAATCGGTAGCGTGGCCTTAATTAAACAATATTTTACAATATTAAAAATATAGCACATGTAAGGTAATTTTTGTGAACTCATTCAGAGAACAGGAAAATAAACCTGTTGAGCAAGGAATTGCAAGCACGACTTTGGAGCATGAGATTCTGGGTTCGTGTAAGATGTTGGTGAGTTTTTTCTTTTAAGAATTTTTCAGTAGTAGCCCGAGTTTGATGAAAACGTATTTGCGTTAGATAATGAAAGACTACAAAATAGGCATTTAGAAATATCTACACAAATTCACACTCAATATAAACATGGCTTTATTTGTCTGTAAAATGTGTGGGTGATTGAAAAACATGAAATATAAAACCGACAGTCACCAGGGCCTCAAGTCTGCTATTACAATAGTGTCAGAATGGTCTATCATTGATTTTCATAATGACGCCATTATATTAGTAGATTACCAAACTTGTCAAAATCAGCAATTATGAAATCAATGATAGACCATTCTGACACTATTGTAATAGCAGACTTGAGGCCCTGTTCTGTCGCCAATACCCTAGGGCATTTTATATTCATAGATTTATAGTGCTTACGTGTGTTCCCCATTTGAAACAAAACTTAATGAAATGGGAGACATCCCAAGAGGTTCAGTTTAAAGTTAGGTATCTAAGTATTATGTTTGTCAGACAGTACAAGTTGAAAATAATAAAACGTATTATTTACCTAAAAGTTCCATGACATTAATATTATTTTGGGGTTATATTTTTATTATTAAGAAGGCGATCGCCGTTTAGGTCGACCGCGGTGAAGGTAATGTCATGATTCGAAGGTCAATATTACTCTTGTTATTAAAAACGTTGAAAATTCAGTTCCATCTCATCTCAGCGACAATATCAAAAACTGTTAATAAATGTCGGTAAAATATAGGAATTTTAGACAAATTGAAATTGAATGTGAACGTTTCTTGTGGGGTACCCCTTGATCACGTCTGGATCACAATCGTGGCATAAAAACAGAAGTACGGAAGGAGAAAGGGGAGGCAATTGCATATCAGTGGGACGCAAAGCAACAGACTATTAAAAAAAGACTTTAAAGTTGTGTTACTTATGTTTACAATACATACTTGTTATTTTAAAGTAGCTATTCTTAACTTACCGTAGAGTACTTTTAAAATAGTTAGGTCATGTGGAAACTCCAGTGTTCAAAATTCCATTAGGACGGACAAATAATTATAAATCATCATACATTAATATCTAGTCGCTATAAATTTATCGTTACTTGTAATAACACATATTTTCGTGGTTTTGGCATACAGTGATCATGTGGATTTAACTATTCTACATGTGCTATTTTATTTTCTATTTTTTTTGTAATAGATTCAGAATTATAGTGTGCCTGTATCATACATCAGTCGTTAAATGTGGGACGACATATTAATCGGAAGAACAATAGAGGACGTTGGACATCAAATTAATGGAATTTAAGGAAAATAAATTCCTAACATTTCGTCTACTGGTATATTTTCTTCACATAGCATCTTTTTGCTTTATTTTTTCATCGATATTGTTTTAGGGTTTTTGTCTAATACGATTACTTTTCGTTCTAATATTATGTTTCTAAATACTTAATGGATTTGTAATGGGTAGATACCATTCTTGTAGTAAGTGGGTATCTACTCTACAATGCAAAGCAGCTTAGTTTCAAGATTACACTTCTGAGAAACGAAGAAGTTGGCTACTCTAAGTTTCATAACATTTTACGATTAAACTATTTGCACCGTAATCTTAGTATACCGAATGAAATACTCTGAGTTAGTTAGTCCTAATAAAACATTATAAATTTTACTCAAGTTAATAGTATTTAATATAGTATATAGTTTAATTAATTAGAAAGAAACTCTACGAAAATTATTTAAACAATCATGCAACTCATAATAATTTGAAGGTGTCGCAAAAATGTAAATAATATCGGTGTATCCTATTTCGGTTTAGCCAAAATTGAGGGCTTGTTCAGTGTGTGCGCAGTAGCACCTGGTGCACAAAATGAACGACAATGGTTACGTGTTTGCGAGTTCGCGCACAAATTACCTGCATTTTATTGAACCTACGTACGGTAGTGTAGGTAGATGGTTATTACAACTAGGAGTATATGGATAGGTCGCCTGAATGTTGCATTAATTTAACGGCGGGGTGGTAGAAAACTTTAGGTAAGGGTAATATTATGTTGCCGTGTGGTGCCGATCGCGGATAGCACCCTATTTCTACCCGTGGGTGTCGTAGAAGGCGACAGAGGGATATTGACCAGAGGATGGGCAGCAGCGTCCTTCTGAGTACCATAACACCTACTGCGATCGCCAATATGCATCGGTCAAGCATGGTAATTACGACTGAACCCCCCTTGGGGAGACCCAAAAGCTTATACATACCATACTTTAAATACCAACTGTAGGCAGACGCTCTCTTTCTGAATGTATACAAAAGATAAAGAAATCACATATCACTGTCTTGTTCTTATGTATGCATTCAGAAAGATAGCGTCAGCCCACAGTTGATTTTACTTAGGTATTTAGAGTGTTGCCTCCACTTTTATCTATAAGCTTCCTGGGGGAGACCTATGCCCAACAGTGGGCGTCTGAAGGTTGACATGATGATGATGATGAATATTATGTTGTGATGGCCCAGTGGTTAAGGCCCGCCACTCATGCACGAGATTGTGAGTTCGCAACCAGCCACGAGCATTCAAGCAGAGTAGGTACCAACGTAAGTTTTTCAATTTCATACGTACTTTCTTATTTTGTTTATCTTGGACATCACTGACATCGGTGAAGGAAAACATCGTGAGGAAACCTGGACTTATAATTAATTTAAGTCTGAAATCGCCAATCCGCCTTGAGCGCACGTGGTGATCATTGCTCGTGCCTTCTCTGTATGAGAAGAGGCCTTTGCCCTGCAGTGGAACAGTTTTACTGCAGGGCTATAGGCTATATAGGCTGGTATTATTATTATTTTCACGAATATTCTACGAGGGTTTGATACTTTCCCATTTGTTTCAAAAATATTGTCTTATTTTTTTTGCTACATAGGTAGGTACTGTAAGAAGCCCAACTGCAGGGCATCTTACTGGTACCGGGTTGTGACGTGAAGTAAGAGGTTTATTCTATATATACCTAGTCTTGACATAAATATGGTAACGAAGATAAAAAAAATTTTTTTATTGCAAATAATATTTATTATTTTTACCGTGTTTTATATGTATTTCTCAAACTAACGTTTGAGAAATACATATAAAACAATTTAAATTATAAAAAGCTTATTCGAAGTGGTCTCCACTTGCTGCAATACAGTCCTTTAAACGTTGAGGCCAGTTATCAATAGAAGCACGCACTCTTTCCATGGGAAAATTCTTCACTGCCAATCGTATGGATTTTTTAGGGACTCCAAATTATAATGGCGTTTAGAGCAAGCCTTACTCTCTAAAACTGACCATAAATCATAATCCAGCGGATTAAGCGCGCGGATGCGCGGATGCGCGGAGCGGGCGGATGGTGTTGTTAAGGGGCTTAACTACCTTCTCAAGAATGGTATCTTGATACACTTGTGCCGATGTTTTGATACCTTTTTCACAAAAATATGGCTCAGTCACTCCTTCATAGTTAACACCCCACCAAACCATCACCGAAGTCGGATAATGCCCACGTTGTACTCTGTCGACTAATTGGGAAGCTTTCTTAGAGCTTTGAGCATAAATACGGTCATTTTGTTTGTTAAAATGTTGCTCAATTGTAAAGATTTTCTCATCCGTAAACAAAATTTTTCTGTGACCTCCCTTTGCGTACCGCTTCAGTAGTTGTTTGAAAGAAAAGAAAGAAAGAAAAACCATTTATTCACGAGATGTAATGTTTCGATTTGACCACCCTATTCTTTTTTAAATTATATGTTAAAAAATGACCAGTTCGTCTCTTATAGGCTACAAGTCCTAAGTCATCTTTTAAAATACGCGACATGGTTCTGGGTGCTATCTTTATCTCCCGAGATAAAATCTTTTGCTTTTGGACAGGATTTCTTCGAATTCTTTCCCTTACTGCTTTGACCACCTTTTTCGTACGAACGCTACGTGGACGGCCAGATCTTTTTCTGTCACAAACAGAGGAGGTCTCATTGTACCTATTAATAGCCCGGTACACAAACATTTGACTAATACCAAGCGTATGGAGAGTTTTAAAAATTGCATTTGGCTCCATACCAACTTTGTGCAATGCAATCACAGCGATTCGGTTCTCTTTCTCACCCCACTCCATTTTAATATCGCAAAATATTGTACAATGTATTGGTGCCAAAATTAGGAAACTCAATGAACAATCGTATAAAAATTACAGATTCCAAATTCAAATGTAATATCTTTCTAATTTTTAATTGTAACAGTATTTATGGCCAGACTAAGTACTTAGAATCAAACCACTCTTATTGTACGGTCGACGTACCTTGGCGGGCCTGAAGTTAGCCGATTAGCTGCGCAGTAGACAATTTCGTTCCTAAAAGTTCCATTGCGCAGCCAAACAGCTGACTTCAGAACCGCCAAGATACGTTGACCGTACTGTATTCGGAACTGGTTTACAATCAAGATACTTTTACGTGTGCCCGTGACAGGATCAGGCTAATAACTGATTTATGTCATATCTAAAACAATACAAATCTACGATTTGAACTTGTTCTAGAAGATTGCTGAGGGTTCTCTCATAGTTCTCTATTTAATGGCTATCGCATTATAAACTCATGCAGACTCAACAGTACCTAGTACCTGCATTTACGACTCATTGCTAATATTAATATTATTAGCGTAAGCGTAGCGTTAAGCGTAATATTGTTAGCGTAAGTGTAACTAAAAAACTAAGAATGATTCCAAATTGTTTGGGATTTTGTGTAAAAATATCAGCCGTTTAGAAGGTAAAGGCACTCGAATTGAAAAAAAAATTGTGCAATTGTGCATTGCTCTAAACAATGTGTTCATTGATCTAAAATACGATCAAAACATCGTGTTCATTTCATCCATTCAACTAAACTGTTGTTCGATAAGTTAGTCGAGTTAATTTGTTTAGAAATCGACTTCGAAAGCAACGTGTACGCACTCGCATTTGTAGCTATTGATTTGGGTATGTAATTGAACGATAGAAATAACAAATACCTACTGAATCATGAATTTAATATTGGGTAAGTGCAATATGGCGCCTCTTTGTCGCGATGTACCTACATTATTGTATTCACTATTCAGCTTACAAGACCAGCTTATTAGATATTCATCGGATCTATCCTTTTATATATCTTCTTATTTTATTTATTTATTTATCATGAAAAACATACAAGTAATGTTACAGGCTAGGGCTAGACCCAATGTTATATTGTAGCCACGCAGGCTGTGGTAATTACAATAAATCATGGTCGTTTGACTGTACCTGTTGCAATATTGTAGCGAATCTAGAAGTCTTGGAATATAACCATACATCGTGCCCATAATTATCTGCTATTTATTTTATCACACAAATTATGTACTAGCGACCCGACCCGGCTTCGCATGGGCCTATAGCCTTCCTCGATAAATGGACTATCCAACACAAAAATAGTTTTTCAATTCGGACCAGTAGATCCTGAGATTAACGCGTTCAACTAAACAAACAAACAAACAAACTCTTCAGCTTTATAATATTAGTATAGACAGTTAATGTAAACTGGAGGAGCGGAACCACCTAATACAAGCAAATCTTTGCTTAAAAGGTGACTCCAAACTTAACTG
This sequence comes from Charanyca ferruginea, assembly GCA_947361185.1. Lineage (NCBI taxonomy): Eukaryota > Metazoa > Arthropoda > Insecta > Lepidoptera > Noctuidae > Charanyca > Charanyca ferruginea. The sequence goes on from OX376070.1 coordinate 12,151,502, forward strand.
TGTTTTTACATATTAGTTCATGAAAGAAACATTTTAATTTTAATTTTTATTAAGTAGTTGTGTTGTTGTCACCACACGCGTTGTAACTATCTGATGCTTTGCATCTTCAGGTAACGACCTTTCAGTCATGAAAAAGATGATGGAGGAACGGAAGGCAGCTGGAACTGGCACCAAGGAGCTGTTCCAAGGCCAGGCGTCCAGTCTCCATGATTGACGGGAACTTCCTCAGTTTCATCTTCGGAGGATCCCTGTTCATATAGTTTTTCGGCCATTCAGATTCAGTTGAAGAATTGGAGAAAGATTGAATTTAAAACGACACGGTTGGCGGCAGCACGTTGGCAGTGGTTGATCGATTGAGGGCTTTGCTGCGTGCCACGGGTTCGATTCCTGCACGGAAGAAATATTTGTATAGCCTACAGTTAGTTTTTCTGGGTCTGGGTGTTTGTGTATGTGAGTTTATAATATTTGTAAACGCACCCACGACACAAGTGAAATTCCTAGCGAGAGACAAGGTTAAAAAAAAAAGAAAACATAACTTCTCTAAAAAATCTTTTAGTTCTGAAAACCGATTCATCTTTAATGTATAATTAGACTGTATAATTAGATTTTTAGTTGCTCTGAAATCAATAAGTATTTAGTCAATTGATTTGGTAAATACGTGACGTCACAGGTTGCTATTGGCATACAAAATAAAATAATTAGTGTTGTCTACAGCCGTATTATGTAGTACGTAAGTCGTTCCTCACGCTTCACTCGTTTTATTTTCGGGTCTGCTCGAATCCACCTAACGTTGAGAATAGACTTCACTTTGTTTATGCCACTTTGGCTAGCCCTATCCTTTATTTCTGTAGTACTCTTATCTCTAAACCACTAGCTTGTTAGGATGTCCTCGCTAATCATTTTCAGTTGAAAAGGGTTCCTAAATGGAGGTTGTAAACTTGTAATCACGTGGCCATTTATCGTTATTATTTAATTTAATAAAAATGGAGGTTATTCATGAACTTGTTTTCTAAATGGTTTATTAACTATAGGTATATGGGTCACTATACGAATATTAGATATTAAGTGAATTTTTACTAACCCTAATGACTTTATTTGAAATAAAGTAAATTTATTTCGACAATTTTATAAATGACAATGCCAGATCCTGCCCTACCCATTTACAGAAAATGTAATTTAATAAAATAATTGTAATGATCAAAGAATCTTATTATAATAAATTGTTTTGCTTTAGAACTTGCGAACTTGCGTTCGTGGTTTGTTTCCACGAGACAGGCACGAGTGTGGAGTTGTGTGGAGTTCATTAGCAAAATGCTTCTACTGTGTCTTATATTTGTTTTTTTTTTGAGAACCTAATTGATAATGTAGACTATTGTAGATAATAAGGAAATGTAAAGAACTTTTTTGTTGGCAAATGAACAACATTATTATTATTACTTGCGGATTACAAATCAATGCTAAAAGGAATGCAAATACAGTTTTTTGATTTAAACAGAAACGGCAAGTTCTGCTGTCATTAAGACTAATGTTAAGATATCAGCAATGAATAAGCAGTAAGATGCCACATATTGCAAGCTTGTACATGACTTTTATTGAGTGGGGCAAAGTTCTATAGAGTTTCTGACATTGTCCTTTGGTTAACGTTTTAACCTTCCCTGGACTCCCACAAATATTTCAAGATCAAAATTAGCCAAATCGGTCCGTCCAGCAGTTCTCGAGCTTTAGCGAGACAAACGAACAACGATTCATTTTTATTATTATAATTATAGACAAATAGAAGATAGACGAGGCGAATTTGCACATTCGGTTCGGCATTCTCGATAACTCTTTGCTAACATTGTATTGATTAAACCGAATGAGCCGATCCGCTTAGGAGTATAGCGGGCATGTAGATCTAGTAACCGTTTTAAGGTTATAAGCTCTTTTTTACACTAGCGATTAATAAACTGGAATCACTCAAACAATGTTTTACCATCTATGCAATGAACAATAGATTGTGGTATATCATTTGAATGGTAATTTTTTTAGCTTTCAATTTCATAATCAAAGATTATTCAGCTTAGGCCTTGGAACGTAAGAACAAAAGACATCAATTTTTAAAACAAAACACCCATATTGTTTGGTAGTTCTGAAATCCTATAAAAAGTGGGTATTTATGAAATTGGTCATCAGTCTAGTATTTCACGTCACTGGAACACTGAAGTTAAAAGAAAATTTAAACCACACCTATAGAAGCAACTCAAGTCGATTCGAATCTTATCCAGCAAGAGTTGTCTCTGCGTACTGTCGCTCCACAGCGTGAGCCAGTCTTGTGTCGCGAGGTATACAAGAGATTTAAGGAGCCCGGAAAGTTAGTCTGCAGACTAGGATCTGGACAACATCTGGGCACTTCGGTGAGGGATGATCGATTTATGGTCACCTCTTCTGTCCAAAATCGACACCTGACTAGCGTGGACGTCCAGCAGCAGTTCAGAGAAGATCGAGGGAGAGGTGTCAGCGAGTAGACAGTGAGGCGAAGACTCAAAGAACTTGACCCCAAATAGGCCAGTCACGGGACCCAAATTGTCTCCGGCCCACTGACAAGCCCTGCGTCAGTTTGCTCGTGGTCACTTAGATTGGGATATGGAGCAATGGAGTCGAGTCCTGTTCTTAGACGAAACCAGGATGTGCCTGCATGGTAACGAGCGTCGACGGAGAGTCTATTGAAGATTTTTCTTACAAAATATTAAGGGGTCAATGGCATCAATTGTGAATAAAAAAATATTTTTTCATATTACTTCCTATTCATTTAGACGTCGACAACTTCGACCTATTGCAATAAGTCTCTAAAGGATCATGGCAGGATTTGTACAAAAAGAAAACATTTCAGTCTAATACCCTTGAGTACCGAAAGAGTATCTTCCGGCATTTACAATATTTTTAAAACCCGGCAATAAAAATGGATGTTAAAAGTGAATCATTTAAAAAAGCTAATTATTTCAGAACGAAACTGCGGCTGACAATAACAGTGACACTGACAGCCGCCGTTTCGCAGTTCTTACACTGAATTTGCATTGTCTTGTGAGAAATAATGCCACAAATGATTAATCAATGTATGTTTTCAACTCCGCTTTGTAAACAATCATTCATATCACTTATCCGCCAATTTGAAAGATCCGTTAATGTTACTTGTCACTTTGTTTTTTGTATAAACAAAATGGGCAACGAGATGAAATGAAAAACTGTTATTTTCATTTCGAAATAAATTTTAATTACACGGAGGTTTAAAAATATGGTAAGTATCAATCTACTCCTATTCTCCACATTGGAAAATATTTTTAAACCCTCTAAATGTTTTTTTTTTTTCATACAAATGAATGTATGGATCTCGCCATGATTCTTTAGGTAGAACTATAATTTTTTTTTATATCATTTCAAAGCTAAAAAAATTACCGTCCAAATGTATATACCATAATCCATAGTTAGCGTAGAAATTGTACAAAATGTTTTGAGTGATGAAGCGATTCTATTTTATTGCTCGCGAGTGGTTTGATGAATGTGAGCATCTTCCACAGGTCGATGTTTATATGTATGTGTCGCGGTCTTTTGAAATGTAATCTTGTTCATGCCAATACCTAGTCATTTTCTTTTAACACAAAGCATCCATTTAACGATCGTCTGGCTGTTGTATAACATTATCCCCATGCCCATTCAATATCTAGCCTAGTCTCAAAGTTATTATTAAGTTATTACTTGCAGCAGGCACTTCGCATGCACTAAGTCGTTAATTATTCAGTACGCCGACACCTGATGCTTTCTGTTCAGTAAAAAGCCAATGCTTATAGGTAAATTTAAATTTGTTGAACTTTAAAATCTTAAGAAAAAATATTTTGTTGTAGAGTTTTTTTCCGGGACTTTAATACTATTTACTAGGAGTTGTATTGAGCTTGGTCTACATTTAATTATGCGTAAAATTTTCCCAAAGTCGTATTCGTAAAATACTATAACTATACACTATATTTGTTTCCAATATTTAGTTCTTTCTATATGTATAACAAAATTGGATACGAAATTGTTGGAATTATATTAGGTATGTAATGTTTTTACTCCTGAAATTATCTATATTTTATTCTGGATATGGTGCTTATTACATACTATTTGCAGAATATCACAACAGCTCCCAAGTTGCAAGTATTGTTTATATCGTTTTTACGACCTCGCGTTCGAGATTAATTACTTCAACGTTCATTAAAAAGACAATTAAAATTGCTAGTGAAGTAAAAATTCATGTACTTAAAGAGAAAACTTTTAAGAGCTATTGTTATTTGTCTTAATCTATTTAATCTATTTCTTAGGAGATCGTATTTATTTTATGAAGGTTTTAGTGACGAATACATACAATGTTTGGGAAGCGATTTATTGGAAACTTATTAGTTTGGCATAATGTGGAGGTTAGTATTTATTTGTCTATAAATTATAAAAATCTATTGCCGTATGAAACATCACTACTTAAGAACAGATCGACCGACTTGACTGATTGTTTTTTGTGTTCGAAATTCATAATCATCATCATCTGCTTAGCCATTTTCCAACTATGTTGGGATCAGCCTACAGTGCAACCGAATGCAGCTGAATACCAGTGTTTTACATGAAGCGACTGCCTATCGGTCCTCCACAACCCAGTTACTGGGTAACACGATACCCCTTGGTAAGACTGGTTGCCAGACTTTCTGGCTTCTGACTACCCATAACGCAGCCGGAACCAACGGCTTTACGTGCTTTCCGAGGCACGGAGGAAACTCAGTATGAATTGTATAGTCACCCATCGATCTGTCCGGCTTTTACTGAACCACGAGCTCCACACTTTTGCGTTCGTAACTATTGTAAGAACAACTCTTGTTTTTTTTTAATCCACCTCAATAAATAGTAGATGTCGTGTTTTTGTACGAAAATATTAATTTAAAGAATGCACTGTTTAGTATATTGTAACAATACGAAACCGGGGTTCGTTGCTAGTTTATTAATATGACCTTATGAAGTTACAGGCATGTACAGTCAACAGCAAAAGTAGATGATCAAAATCAGTAATTCAATACTAATGAACGGAGTTCGGGTCAGAACTGTGTGGCGTCGACGTGAATCAAAAGTATGTGTTTGTCAATCACATACTTTTAATAAATAAACAAGGAATAAATTATATAAATTAGTGTTAGTAAATTAGTATTGAATTTCTGATTTTGATCATCTACTGTTGACTGTACTCCCCTGTACGAGTTCCCCCGGGCTGTGACCAACGTGTCATCAGCCTAACACATCAGGTCGACGTCCGGCTGGAGCTCGCGCTCCCCAGCACCCAGTCATTAAGAAACTTTGAATAAAAAGTCGTATAAAAAATATTTGAATAAAAACAACAGGCTTTCGCGCCTTACCACCATCGAGGCGGTCGACACGGGAGGAGGCACGGCTCTCTGTCATTTCGGGTGACGCAAGTGCTCTCGGGGCATGGTTGCTTTGGGGGAGTACAGTCAACAGCAAAAGTAGATGATCAAAATCAGAAATTCAATACTAATTTACTAACTCTAATTTATATAACTTATTACTAGTTTATTTATTAAAAGTATGTGATTGACAAACACATACTTTTGAATCACTTCGACGCCACACAGTTCTGACCCGAACTCCGTTCAATAGTGTTGAATTTCTGATTTTGATCATATACTTTTGCTGTTGACTGTACTGTTATATGCACAAAAAAATTCCATTCTTACATGTTCAGAATTAATTTTAATTATTCAATTGGATATTTGAGTTTATGCAAATTACAGTAGGTATAACAGAAATTCCTAAGGTACATGGTAAATATTTTCTTAAGCTTAGTTTACCTAAAGCCACATAAAAAACATAACAGAATTACTCTCGTGTCATCAATTACTACAGGTTGGAGGCTGTGACTGGCTACTTTCATAATTGCCTTAGAAGTAACGACGCGATGAGTTGGCCAAATGATGCGTTACCCCGATGGGGCTAAAGTAGGGGAAAATTGCTATAAGTTATGCAATTTCCCTACGCACCATTAGCTTCAGACCTCCAGGCAAGGAATTTAGTACTCAACACCTTATTGCACCGTCTGCAATGGATTTTCTTTATTGTTTTGATGAGAAGGCTATTTGGAAGATTTTCTGTTTATGTATTTAATATTGTTTACCTACTTGTCATGCTGGAAAATCTATATCACATTTACTTTATAGATACACTAGCGAACCGACCCGGCTTCGCATGGGCCTATAGCTTTCCTCGATTAATGGACTATCCAACACAAAAATTCTCTATTCTATCCGGACAAATTCAACCAAACAAACAAACAAACTTTTCAGCTTTATAATATTAGTATAGATTTTATTGTTTCAATTCTTGACGGACAAATTAGGGGTTACTGAGGTTAGCGCTTTTTGCTTTATTTTTCCATGAGGTGTTTATTAAAATATGCCTTGAGATAATTTTATCCATTATATTCATTCTAAGATCATCATACTTATATTATAATGCAAAAGAGTTTGTTTCTAACGCGCTAATCTACGCAATAGGTGTTGGGGCAAGCATGGTGTGGGACGCACTGTGGCACGGTGAACCGACGACGATTTGAAGAAAGTGGCAGCGGATGGATACGGGTTGCCCAATACCGGGTTGGTTGCCGTGGTTGGCAATCTGTGGGGGAGGCCTACGTAGTACGCTGATATGATGACTCTTCCCAATTACTGGTTCGATTCTAAAAAACTTTAGTTAATAGGAAGCTACGTTATCCCTAAGTGCTGTACCAAAGTATAAATATTTGTAGGTACTACCGTACGTCGAACGGGCTCTCGAAACTGCTTTTAGGTCGCGCATACTAACACACACGCACGTATTTGTACAGTCTGTTATTTTGGTATTAGTGTAGTAATTAAATCGTTTGTTTGGAGTGTCGTAGGTGTGGCTATATACTGTATTTCATTACGAAATATGAGGGATCAGTAAGAAAATTCATGCGACCGAAGTCGCGGGCAAAAGCTAGTTATAAACTATTTAGGTTCTAAGTGAAAAAAAATTTCAGCTAAATGTAATTTTCGATACCTCCTTCAGTGATTCATATTTGACGCAACAATGCTGTATCTTATCTCGCCACAAAGTAAACAAAAATTAATTAATCATCAGGTGTCCTACTTTCTTTCATAGTGCGAAAGGTTACGTTCCATTAATGAGTGACTAGTAGTAAAACGGAACGAGGTTCAGCGACGGTACGTAACGACGTCGTAAACTAATACAACTGACGCGAAAGTACTACTTCTTTGACTTTTACTCTTGTAGTTCTAGTGGCCTTGTCAGGACACAGTTTATGTACACATGCCTCTCTGCGAGTAACGTCATGAATTCTAGGTTTCATTGTCCTAGGATTGTTTTTTTTTCGTCGTAGCCAGATGATAATAGTATTAGGTTCTTCTGTTTTATTGGTTTTGGTAGAACTAGTATTAGGAAGCGTAGTTTTATTCGCATTTGGGGCTGTATCTCTTTAAGTTAATTTCTAGAACTGGTTTTCTCATGGTAAGCAATAAATTAAATATTTACGCTGATGTTTTGAATATAATGAATATAATACCGAAATGCGCAGTAATTGCTTTTAAGTATAATCTGCCAAAGATTTCAGCTTCACATTTTGTGAATCAAATAATAATGTTAGTCTACATATTTGAGTAATGAAAAGATCAGATTTTGTAGAAAGTAATGAGATTTTCGCAATCTTTTAAAATTCTAAGAAGATGATTTAATTTTGTAATAAATAAAGTAGTTACAGTGGGTTTTTTTTAAGAACTGTAGAATATAATTTTTCATTAATACAACAACCTGAGCAAACCATTTAAGACATACTAATTAATTAATGTTCGCAAACTAACTAAATACACTTCGTTATTTTTGCAATTATTATAATTAAATCAATACAACTTAATATCTTCACAGCAATTTCCCAGATTTCCTCACGTTTGATATCAAAGGCACTAAGCGTTTCTGTCATTAAATTAATAGTCCGAGAGCTCGAGGGGCGTTTATACAAAATCTTTTAAATAAAGCTGGTACGTGACCTCTCGCTACGTCGGCCCTGCCAAATGGTGCAACAACAGATTTTTGTAATGTTCTGTGTTGGTAAGCTAGGTCTGGACCGACGCCAATTCGGCCATCGATTTACAAGTTCACTTTATGTTTCCCTGATACTTTCCGAGACGAAATAGGGGAGAGTTCCGTTTGTTTGTTGTGTTGTCTGCTTGTAATGTAGTTGTTGATTTGTTTGGTTTTAATTTATGCTGATGGTTGCTGGTAGGTTGTCTAGTGGAATTTAACCTTTTTAAATAGAACTGTATTCTCTTGATTTTTCGTCCTGAACATGACTGCTTTAATGAATAGATTCAACAGTTTTGAAACCTACTTAATTTTTAAGATTATTAAAAACTGATTATGGTACAAATAAGAAATAATAATTTATTTCAGATTCAGTACAATCCATAGTAATAATAATAATCATCACTGACAGGACTATTGTAGCCAATAAGCCTGATATAGTGGTGGTGGATCGATTGGAGAGGCGCGCAATGATTATTGACATAGCTGTTCCTCATGACGAGAACCTCATGAAGGCCGAGAAAGACAAGCAGATAAAGTATCTTGACTTGGCCCATGAGGTTGTCGACATGTGGAATGTGGACTCAGTGATCATTGTGCCGATAATTGTTACAGCCAATGGCTTAATTGCCAAGAGCCTCGACCAACATCTAAGGAGGCTCGCGTTAGATGGCTGGATCAAGGGCTTGATTCAGAAGGCAGTACTTCTGGACACGGCCCGCATTGTCAGGAGGTTTCTCTCTCTGGAGCCCTGACCGCCGGTAGCTTGGACCCTGTTCCCGATACCGGTGAGGTACTATTTTTTTATATTTTTAAATGTTTTTGTTTTTATATGAATATTTAAAAATGTAATTTAATATGTATATAAAATAAATGAATGTGAATAATAATAATAATAATATGTGGGGACATTTTCACACACGGCCATCTGACCCCAAACTAGGGAGACCCTGTACTATGGGTGTCAAACAGCTGATATACATACACAAATACATTTTTTTTTTTGTAAATACATACATATATAGATAAACAACACCCAGACACAAAGCAAACACAAGTGCTCATCACACAAATGTTTACCCTGGGCGGGAATCAAACCCGCAACACGCTGCGCAGCAGTCGATCGCTCAGCCACTGCGCCAACCGTGTCGTCAACACGATAGTATTAGTATACAACTTAAAAGTTTATTAGTAAAACACTAAAACTAAAAACGAACATAGGTAAAAAAGACCCCCACCTAATACCATTATTGCTAGAGATTTTTTGCACGAACCAAATATTTCCTTCTTATTTCATAAACACACGAGAAAAAGTCAGTTTTCGTAAACTGCCCAGAAAACCACGACTACATTATATCAACATATAAACGTACAAGCAAACATTCCATATATATCATATTACAGAACACACTCCTCATCCTTAAATGAGTAAATAGTACGTACATTTAAACTATAAGAAGGACTCAGACACGCCAAAGCTTTGACATCGTCCTTATTTTACATACTAATGTTTCATGTTACGTTACCGAGTTTTACAAACACAAGTGTGTTCTAAGAAGAGCAATTATATTAAGTGGTTTTGCGTGTATCTTATGTACTTGTCGTGTATAATAAATGATAATTATACTGTATAAGTAGCAGGAAAATAAAAACATTTGAAGATCTTGAACTTAGGTAGGCAGAAAGTTTGGTAAAAAGAAACGTAAAATATGAAATTATTGTGTTCTCATTTTTTTATTGTTTAAGTTCTGAAAGAACGCGCGTTTTGGGCGTATTCGACTGGGTTTGTAATCATTTAAAGTTATAATTTGAAACTCTAGATTTGGCCTAAAAAATTATTGATCATATCGTTTTTAATGTGTCGTGATGGCCTAATGGTTAATGGTGGCTAATGGCCGCCATTCATGCGCTCATTGCCATTGCGCATTGCGCATTTGTCGACACGGTTGGCGCAGTGGTTGAGCCATCGACTGCTGCGCAGCGTGTTGCGGGTTCGATTCCCGCCCAGGGTAAACATTTGTGTGATGAGCACTTGTGTTTGCCTTGAGTCTGGGTGTTGTTTATCTATATACGTATGTATTAAAAAAAAAAAAAGAAAAAAAAAGAAGTATTTGTGTATGTATATCAGCTGTCTGGCACTCATAGTACAGGGTCTCCCTAGTTTGGGGTCAGATGGCCGTGTGTGAAAATGTCCCCACATATTATCATTGCTCAGGTTGTGGGTTCGAAACCGGGCAAGTACCAATGTGACTTTTTCAATTTCTATGTACTTTCTATATTTATCTTGAACATCATTGACATCGGTGAAGGAAAACATCGTGAGGAAACCTGTACTTATAATTGATATAAGTCTGAAATCGCCAATCCGCTTTGAGCAAGCGTGGTGATCAATGCTCGTGCCTTCTCTGTATGAAAAGAGGCCTTTGCCCAGCAGTGGGACAATGATAGGCTGGTATTATTATTATTATTATCGTTTTTAATAAAAATATTATGTGTCGTGTCCGGTCAATAGTATGAACGTGAAACGAATCGCAAGCCTGCCATTATCGAGAACACGTGATCTACCACTTCTTTTGGCGCGCTTTTGCAGAGTCATGATGTTTTCAGCCCACAGCGAGGAAGACATTCAGAATCCAGTGTCTGATCGCAACGGAGCTAATACGTCCCGAAACTGTACTTTCGATTCGTTGTGCTAAAGTGTTACTAATATGTCTATTTTAATTTGAGTCTGAGTTTATTTTAAATTGAGTTTGTGCTAAATTGTGTTTTAATATTGTTGACCGACGAATTGTTGTTTTAATAAACGCCGTGTATTGTACCCTATACCCAGTGTATTTTCATTGCACGAAATCCATATTCTGCCCACATGATGACTGAATCTAACGGACTAAATCCTAACGATCCGAAATATGTAACTTTTACATCGTTAAATCGAATACGTATTTTTATGATCTTCAAGAGCTCGTGGCTAAGAAAAAGCCTTATGGATCGATCGGTCAAAATGGTTACGGTACGCTTGCCGTGGTCGGTCCGTGGATGGGTGACCGTCCATTTCATACCAAGACCCCTCCGTCCCTCGGAAAGCACGTAAAGTCGTTGGGCCGTTGGACCTTTAATAATAATAATAATAATAATATGTGGGGACATTTTCACACACGGCCATCTGACCCCAAACTAGGGAGACCCTGTACTATGGGTGTCAGACAGCTGATATACATACACAAAATCATTTTTTTTTTGTAAATACATACATATATAGATAAACAACACCCAGACACAAGGCAAACACAAGTGCTCATCACACAAATGTTTACCCTGGGCGGGAATCGAACCCGCAACACGCTGCGCAGCAGTCGATCGCTCAGCAACTGCGCCAACCGTGTCGTACAAACGACACACACACACACACACACACACACACACACGATGACGATGTGTGTGTCTTTGACAGTCGTTACAAATAGTCAGAAGTCAGAAAGTCTGACAACCAGTCTTACCAAGGGGTATCGTGTTACCTAGTAACTGGGTTGTGGAAGTCAGTTAGGCAGTCGCTCTATGTAAACCACTGGTACCTATACTACAGACGCTAATCTCATTACTTTTATTGAAATTGTCGCCACATTGCCATTTACACATTTACATTTACCTACTAAGTTTTTTGGATATAAACACGTTTGGAAGCCGACCTCAACATAGTTAAGAAAGGGCTTGGCAGATGATGATGTATTTTTATGATCTTAAGAATTGTTAGATTGATTTTTAGGCGAGGAAGTGGAAAACTATAACTGCCTGTTTACATGTCTTACGATGAGGATTCGTATAGACCAACGTGAAAACTTCCACACCTTTCAAACAGGATCACTGTAAACATGGGAAAAATACTGCATTCTAATGGCGGCACCACACTTCGCTATGCGCTATGCGTTATGCGCCTTATTCGCCCGCATACGACGAAGTGTGGAGGGTTTATTCGTCTATATTTGCTTTATTCGCCCGCATAACGCATAAGCGCGAATAGCAAATATGCCTATCCGTCCACCTGTCGGTTTTTTGACACACTTCAAAGGACACGGATAAGCCGAATATGCGTGTCGACTGCCCACACTTCTTTCACTCATTCACTCTTGTTCGCGCGCTTACGGCGGTCGTGTCGGACATATACTATGTGTAAAAGTAGCAGCAACAGTCAACACGTCCATTTTATTTTTTCAAAAGCCAAACGCACCACATATGGCTTAGTCTAATGTTTGGCACACCGGCACGAAGTGTGGATGGCGTGTTTGTTGTACGCTCACATAACAAATATTTGGCGAATACAGTGTAGCCGCATAGCAAATAACGCATAACGAAGTGTGGTGCCGCCATAAGTAGTAAATCAGAAAGAATATGTGGAAAGTTTTCTGCTTAGTTTATTGAAGTATTTATACAGGCTGAAATTGATTTCATGAGCAAATTTTTAAGGAGTGACTTAGACCACGAATCTGACCAACTATCATTACAGAGCAAACTCAAACAGCGCGAAAAAAAACCCGGCTGTTCCATACATTTTGGCCGAGTACCTGATGCACTTCTGTATGGAACAGCAGGTTTTTTTTTCGCGCTGTTTGAGTTGGCGCCATAATGAAAGTTGTTCAGGTTTGTGGTCTGAGTCATTCCTTAAACATTTGCTTACGAATTCAATTTCACCCTGTATAACTTGTCAGTACGTACGCTCAAGTGATAAACTATGTTTTTCCTAACTCCGAATAACATCTCCTCAGAAATAGGACTTGAAATGTAGACAAAAAGTCAGATTTTGAACGTGATTTATCAGGTGAAACGAACCGACAGTAAAATATAGGGATCATTAATTGAATCGCAATATTGCTTTAACAAAACAAAAGGACGCTGTGAATGACAAATTTGTATCGTCCTGAAGGCATCAGTTGCTTACGAAATTTGACGGAACCCCGCCCCCAGAGCGATACCAAAATAATAAATGGAATCTTGAACTGCTCCCAGCTTTAGATGTAATTTTACATTTTTCTTGATTTGTCAACCTCTCTCATAATGAGAATAAAAAAAAGGTTCATAATGAGTTATTATTTTAATGAAATATTTAAACGTTTTAAGCTCTAGCGTATGGCCTCAATTTCAATTAGGTACCTACAGTACAGTGGCGCTGGAGGAAAAATATTTAATATAAAAAATGGTTCCGTAATTCAAAGGAAAACGGGCCGCTGTATTGACGATTACATTGGGAGTTTTTGCTAAATATTGTCAACATTTTAAGTAAATTATTTTCCTTTGTTGAGCTCAGGGAGTTGGTATTGCTTATTTTTAATTAATAAAGTAAAGCACAGAAGTTTCGAATTCATTACACGATTTTGTGTGTTTGTTTTACATTTTCAGCGGGCATTGACCTCAAGAAATTATAATTGTTATTCTAACGCACTTGAAAGGGCTATATGGGAAAAAAGATACATCACATACCTCTTAACTACGCATTGGTACTGCCGTGGTACTGCCCATCAAATCGTAGCCTATATATGAAGACAGTACCTCAACCATTTAGGGTAGTGTTTACTAGTGATTATTTGTTTATAAACTGTTTTATGTATTGTAGGTACTACAGCACCATTTACGAATTTAAAGTTTTATTTATTAATCAAAGTAACATTCAGTAATAATTATTGCTGGAAAACGACTTTTCTATTTGGTGTATCTTCTTAAAAAAAACTTGGCATTTTTAACTTCAAAATCTCCATAACCAGAAAGTTTTCAGGGCCAGAAGGTAAAAACTATCGCAATCTTCATAAGTACACGGAAACATATCATAACACAACTCACAATAGACATCATATTGCACTTAACATCAGCTTTTGTGAGTCACACGAGGGGGAGTGATAGACTAAGAAATTTCACTACGTAACCGAAACGTGAATGAGATGTAGGAACTTGCGTTGAAACTAAGATCCCGCTGAAGAGGAATTTATGCAAATGAATCTCATCTTAGTTGATGGAATGCATTGTTCTGGTGTATCTCACAATGGATGTAGTATATAAATTATCTTTGTTAATGGAACATGCGATGCGAGTAATGGAGGTAGGTAAATTGATAGCTTGTAACTCAATCAGTGCATTGAGTAGTTAGTGTAAATTATGTACCTAGTAATTGTTTGAAATAATAGGTAAGGTCGACGGAAAATATTTCTGGTAGATGTGCCAATCAAAATTTCGGAATTAATCTCCATTTTGGAATTTATATTCCGTGGCTTAAAAGTTGTTTCCTATTAAAATTTAATTACATTTCAAACACAACAATCCAACTTTGTTACCAATAAAGGAAATGGATTCCCAGAGCTTTGTAAAGTGTATAAATTTTTAGGATTATTTCAACTTCTTTGTAACTTTCCCATTTCTTATTCAAGGCCACGATCAATCCCGTTCGGGTAGAATTTCGCTTTAATTTTCAACCCTATAAATTTATTTGGAGTGGTATTTAAAATACGTAGCGATATTTTCTAAAACGCGTCTGAAATTCAAATTTATTAGTCTCGCATAAATTTTGCAGTTTAGTTTTGTGGCATTGCGCGGCGTGGTCTAGCAATAAATCTGCTGGTCGCTAATAGCGTGCACCTGTCACACGCGAGTGGAATTCAGAAAGGTATTCCTGCTATCAGTAGCCCTTTGACGTGACGAACCTATCATGTCACTACAGCCGTTGCAAACGCGTCAATTTTCAGCATACGACTATTTGAAATTTGCAACCGTCGAATTTGCTTTTGAGTTTTTAGTTAGCATTTTGGCTCTGTCCAGGTGCAATGCGCAAAAACGTTTGGTATTTAGAGAAATGGGAACGCGGTAAATAACAAGTGACGGGAAGATTTAGTGTTGGTATTGCTGCTCTGCCTCTGGATATACCAGACAGCGTTGGTAGCTGTTTTTTGCAACTTACGTTTAACTACCGCTTTACTTGATAATCCGTTGATTTGCAAAGTCGTTGCTTACATAGAATGCAATCGTTCAAGATTCCAAAGTTACCAGACCTACGTTAGTTTTAGCATGGCCGAAATCTTGAGGATAGCTAGAGGTCGCATACTTGCTAGCTTCAGTGCTGGACCACTTTTTGGTTAAAGTGGTATACACTTATGTACATAGGCCATTTCTTTGAAATTTCTTTGATAGATTTACAACTTTATTGCAAAAGAATAGGGTTGTGTTCTAATGGGAAAATTTGACAGTTTGGCATGGCTTCATGTGCTGGCGTCTGTACAAATGAGATGGATGGTTTTTGTATTATGTTTTACAGGAGATTGCTAAAAACTATTATCTGCTATATGGTTGAAGGTCGAACCACTAACGCTTTGCTTCCACATTTTTTGTGCGAACTTTGAATTGACTGTGACTGTGGATTTCACTGCCCGCCTCTCTGTTCCCCGATGTGTATCTTGAAGGCACGAGGGAACCGGTTTGTCCTAGGCAAGCATACACCACCTAAGGCCGCATCATCACTAAATATCAGGTGCATTGCGGTGGAACGCAAGCAACGCAAGTGGAACATTAAAAATAAAATAAAAATAAATTGCTAGACACTTTTCGTGGGTTATAACTTCAGTCGGACGCTTCATAGTTCCGTCCTTTAAAGCATCTGGGTGTAGGTAATGCCCATGGCGAATCAGTATATTGTAATTGTGTAGGTACACACGGCTACACATCAAGTTATACATTTCCAGTATAAGCTGACCTCTTATTGTATGGAAATACTTAGCAATGCGAGATCAGCTTATACTAGTAAAGTATAGCCGTATGTGTAGCCGCGTGTATATACTTATATTAAATATCTCAGCAGTTACCGTTATTATGAGTTATTATATCCTGACTAAGAGTATTACATAACACCTCCCATACATTTATGCATGTAATATGCCAAAATGGTATAAAGATCATAATTTATTTCGAAATCAATCCATTAGAACCATTCTTGTCGATCTTTCATAATAATGACTTTTGTTCTAGACAATGTTAGGACCCTACACTTTTGTTGAAAAGAAAGAAATTATCTTTATCTTTTTTCTTTTAGACTGATAATAATATGTGTTTTTAAGGCTGTCTTTCCTCCTGAGGGCTGCTAAGCTGGTTAGCAATGGATATGTGCGGTATGTACCAAAAGGATTGTTCTATTTGAATACTATCGCCTGGCTTAATGTTTGTGCAAAGTTATTCTTGCTATGAATGCGAGCTAAAAATGCCAAATTATGTGAGCTAGTAATTTTTTTAATTCTCTAATGTATGTAATACCCTCATTTTTACAACTTTTCGTATCTTTTTCTCACAAAATATACCACATCTTAACTTAGCTTCGCCACTTGGCCTTCTCTTGTGAAAAGGTACCTTAAGAATCTGGTGACAAGTATTTCGAATATTGTTATATTTTTGTGTCATCTATCTTAAGTAAGGCGTGTGTATTATGGGTAGCACTTGTGAGAATAGAAGGAATAACTTTAACTGGTAGTTGAGAGATCGTGACTGAAAGAATGTCCTTGTGTTTACAATTCAAGGAATCCACGGAACATAATGACGTTACTTTTCAACTTTCCTCTGTTTATTCTCGCAGAAAATTAAATAGGCTTATAGGAAGTCATATTGATGACTATACGGTCAAAATATGTTTCTAGAACAATGTTATAGAGACCCGTTCGAGGTTTTGTACCCACAATGCATTCTTTCAGTGGTGACTGCGAACTTTAATTCTTGAATAAAAACTTGAAGAAAAAATAATAAGTACAAAAATTCAGAACACTTTAAACGAGCTCTTATTAAAAGATAAAGAAACCGGTACATACTTATCTAAGATGACATGACAATACATGACATGACATGACATGTGAATACTTATGTTTAACAAAAAAAATATACTGATTTCAATGAGATTCTATGTCTAGTACAGATTACAAAATACTGTTAATAACGATAATTTTGCCTTGTTAGATACAAATATTTTTTTTAATAATAATAATAATAATAATAATAATTTATTTGCAAGAAATACATTTCTACAAAGGAAGGTCTTATAGCCTAAAAGTCACTGTATTCGGCCTGCAAGCAAGCGTGCAAATTATTGATCTTTATGTCATTATTACATCACCCACTGGTACTATAGAATATGTCATTGATACATTATTACAAAATATGTCATTATTACATTACATTTTCGATGCACACATAGAAAATGTAAAAACAATAACAAAAACCAAATAAAACAAAATAATCTCCACCACACATATCAGAATTACAATGCTATACGTATCGGTAACTGAATAAACAAATATTTGTGTGCTCGCTACCAAATGCCGAATGTTATTACGCCACTTCTCTATATGGCAACACATGTACGAAGCATAAATTCGGTCCTGCACGTTAAAATTAGAAATGTAAGCGAGGCGCCGTGAAATATGTGCCTTTAAAATTTATACCGTATTATATTTGCTCACACCCGAATACCAACAATTGTTTTTATCCGTAAGCAAATGGTATCCTCAGATATATTTTTATAAACTGGCCAGTTCTTTGTTACACCTGCCTCGTTTTTATTTTGAGGAAAACAGGATTTCGTCCGGCAGTTATAACAAATCCTGAGTTGATTGTTTGTGGATTTTCGGTTTTAGTAATTAATTTTTGAAACTTCATTGGAATACTTTCGGTAAAAAGCGTATTAAAAAAGGTTGCCCAACAAAATGTAATAAGGTTCTAGTTAAACAGCAGTGTGTCCGTAGTATAGCATTCGCTTTGCTTTAGATCTACAAAGGATACGAGAACGCGGATTTAAAATAATGGCGTACTAGAAGAACGTTTTTAGTTTGTAAGTACTATACTTATCTACTTTAACGTCATTCCCATGTTTTCATTACTATTGGACTGTTCATTTTTGGATTCAAAATTGAACTCTCATAAGAGACTTATGATTTTGGTTAAACATCACCTATTGGGTGTCATCAGTAACGACGAATGTCGTCATTGCCCAGTGGTTAAACTCGGGTTCACAACCGAGCACGAGCAAGTATGAATGTGACTTTTTCAATTTCATGTATACTTTACAAGTTTATCTTGGACATCACTGAAGGAAAACATCGTGAGGAAACCTAGACTTATCTATCTATATTATAAAGCTGAAGAGTTTATTTGTTTGTTTGGTTGGTTGAACGCGCTAATCTCAGGATCTACTGGTTCGAATTGAAAAAATCTTTTTGTGTTGGATAGTCCATTTATCGAGGAAGGCCGATGCGAAGCCGGGTCGGGTCGCTAGTTAATAATACAGGTCTGAAATCGCCAATCCACCTTGAGCAAGCGTGGTGATTAATGCTAGTGCGTTTATTTATTTATTTACACACTTACACGCGGTGCGTTCTCACCTGATCTTAAGTGATGATGCGGCCTAAGGTGGAGCACGCTTGCCTATATATGAGAAGAGGTCTTGTATTACCGTGGGACAGTAATAGGCTGATATTATTATTAAATATAACACAAACCTCGATAAAACCACCCTCTAAGTAAAAGTAAAACATTATTAATTTCAAAAATGTAAAACGAAACGCACGTGTATTTTATGGCGCAATACATCCAGCAACATTGTATGAACGTGAGTGTGGTAGTAAAACCTTCAGAATTCTCATCTCCTTGGACACTGCAGTTTAATCAACTTCACTCTTTCGACCGTTATCTGGTATTCTGTTATCTGGAGTTAGCCGTACGTAGCGAACGCAACTTTTCAATCAAGAGTGTCTTGATTAAAATATCGTTTTCAATGTGCTTTGAAAGTTTTGAATTTGTTCTTTAAGTAGATGTGTTTTTGAAAGTATTTAGTCTTGGAGTTGTGTTGTGTTATTGAAGATTTTGAACTAGAAGTTGTGTTGAGTTTTTCGTCTTGGAGTTGAGTTTTTCCCCTTTTTTTTCTTTTTAGGGTTTCGTACCTCAAAAGGAAAAAACGGAACCCTTATAGGATCACTTTGTTGTCCGTCTGTCTGTCTGTCTGTCAAGACCCTTTATCTTAGGAACACGTAGTGGTATCGAGTTGAAATTAAAACCAAATACTCAAGTCTTCAGTCCCTTGAAGCAGTAAAAAAATCAAACTCCTAAGTTAACGTGAAAACAGATACGGCCGATTATGGCGTAAAAACGTATATTTCGACATTGTCAAGGAAATCAAAATTTATAGGGTACTTCCCGTTGACCTAGAACTATGAAATTTGGCAAATAATATCGTCTTATATTACAAATTATTATTTAATTAATTAATTACTTTATTTAAAGTAAGTAAGTCAATCGTCGAGGTATATTGTGTGGGTGACCAAACCACAGAATTTGAACGGAACCCTCGGTGGGCAAGTCCGACTCGCACTTGTCCGATTTTTTTTAAATAAATTACTGTCCCACACTTAGAATTTCTCAAGCGTTTTAGTAAGTATAAAAACAATTATACTGCTCAACTTCAATATGAATATTAAACTTTAGCTCAAGTACAGCTAGCAACAAAAGTCGATTAACACTGATGAATTCTCCTATCATCTAGACAATGTATCTGATAATGTACCTAGTATTTCAAGTCATAGCAGAGTTAATTTTATTTCGATTTTCTGTTCTTTTCGTATACCCTTTAATATGGTACCATATCAGATTAATCTCAAAACTACTTTTTTGAAATTCGAAGTGTTTCTCGACTTTTGTTGCTGACAGTACCTAAGCACCGCTACATAGAATAGAATTTAAGTACTAGGTACTAAAAGAATTTTATTGCACCTCTATAGCTTTTATTACTGAAACTTCAGAAGGTAAAAGTAAAATATTGCATTTCTTTAATGTTATTTCTTATTATTTATGTTATTAATAATAAAAATAAGGACTGCAAGTTTCAGTTTAGAAGAGATCAACCAAATATTTACGTACCGTCTGTAAAAATAACTTTAACTATTAGTTTACTTCAAATTAATCCCAAATTCTTCAGTTATAAACAAAGTTTTTAAAACTTTTGATATCATATTGTTGACTGTACAAAGTTTCATTTCATACTATATTTAAAAAGTACATTATATTCTTCTTCGATATAAACATAATGTACCTGTAATGATTTCGTAATTCTTTTGTTGTAATACATCACAAGATTCTTTTGAATACAATACAATCTTTACCGTTCCTTCACTGGAATTCTTTCGAGACAAAAAAGTCAGCGGTGCAGAAATGTTTGGGGAGAGAATATTTTGTGCTTCGATAATGATGTTTCATACGAACTGTATTACTATAGCTCTGCTCTGCTCTCTACAGCTTTAAGATAAAAAAAAACTTGAAATGATTATTATCATTTCCGTAATTTAAACAATCCTACTAAAATATTATAAATTTATTTTTATTTTATTTATTTATTTCAATGCGAAAGTTTGTGAGGGTGAACGAGTGTTTGTTTCTCTTTCACACCTTAACGGCTGAACTGAATTAGCAGAAACTTGTCACACCTGTAGGTATTGGTCTAGCTTAAGCATAGGTTAAAACCGTCGCGTGACCGTGGCGTGCTGGGTACATTTTAGTTTGTCATCTATATGTCATAGTCAAAACTCTTAACCAGTCAAAACTACTTTTGACTACAAAAATTAGTCAAAACTACTTTTGACTACTAAAATTTGTCAAAACTTCTTTCAGACGGTTTAAATTTATCCTAAATACGTAGAAACTCATTAGGTTGGTAGGTATTTTTTTGGGACCCTTTTAAAACTTTTGTTTTGTAGTGATTCTTATAATTATGGCGTTCTGTATTTTTGTTTTTGTAACGCCGTTTGCGTTACAAAAATCTATCTTAATAAGGGTTTACTTTTGACTGAAGCCAGTCAAAAGTAGTTTTGACCCGTTAATAGTTTTGACTGTAACATATACATGACTGTGGCGGTCAAAAGGTTAATTCTAAAGTCTAGGCAGACTAAGTCGCGGGCAGCAGCTAGCTTCAATATATTTATCATACATTGCGTTAGGTTTCCGACCAGATCATTTATGAACATACGAAGCAATGGATTTGTTTCAGGGATTGTCAAAATAATGACCATTGCTTAGGTTGTCTGATACGCAATTAAAAAAAGTGATTATTAGAATTAGCAGTATCTTCATAAGAACGATGGCCCTATTGTCAGTTACTTGGAGTAATGCTTTTCGCCTCTTTTTGCTACTATGTCTGACATGTGACTCACTTTGATAGTCTGTATGTTAAAGGTAGCTATGTAATTGAAATTCTCAGAATAGACTAAGCTAGTCTTGTGTCGCACCTTGATTTCAATCTAGTCATTTCATTAAAAATAATTTCTCATCAGCAAAACCTAACTACACACAACAAACGTGCAAGTTCTAGCTTATATTAAATTCTGTGGTCGAACTGTACGTCGTCGCGACACCGCTCGCTACGTGTGGAAGAGCGTTAAGACTGCGAGCTTAGTGATTTCGTACAGCGAAATGATTTAGTAAGTCGCGTCGAGCCCGCTCGCGTCCTGTCGCGTGCCATTGTTTCACCTCATCACGATTCTCCAGACGTACGCTTTGGTTTGTTCTGCTTTACTCTTGGTATGTACAAAGTTGAGTTTTTTTTTCAAGAAAATATTATTCAAAAGTAGGTTCGCCAAAGTATTGTGTAGGTATACAAATATAACCCATCGATAATTAGACCATTCGGAATGAAATGACATTGCATTAACAAAATGACACGTATGATCCTGGATACCCTCTAGGTACCTATACTTACCAGTACTTGCAAATTCATGAATCTTCGTAGACCCTTGCTACGAAACCGCTACGCGTGCTACGAGATCGCTACAAACTTGCTACGCACACGAATTCTCTGCCACCGCCAACACGCAGAAGTAATTGTGTTCGCGTCGTATACGTTCTAAAGACTTACTGTATCCTTTGCTACAATAGGTGACTGGGTATATTACATACTTGATACAATGACGGAAAATGACGAGATATGTAATTTAACTAACACAAAACTCAGTTTAGTGGAGGTAATATAGTTCAGTGTTCCAGGCAAGAGACATTTTGTTCCAAAACAAGGTGAAAATCTATGTACTAGTAGGATATTATTAGTTGGTATACGAAAAAAATTAGATCAAATACCGTAACATGCTGTAACATTGCCGTCATGCTCAACATTGCCTATATTCTAAAAAGTTGGATTAAATGCTTTAATTTTGATTTCTTAGCGGCAATAATTTATCTTTTTAGATGGCGGCAATGTTATAGCATTTTACCGATACCGTTATTCCCGTTCTAATAATGACACACACACAACCAATAATGTCAATTTTCTTAGAATAACGATCACGTCGTTTAATCAAACGAGTCAGTTCTAAAAAAATCTGATTGAATTCCAACTTTAGCTCAATAAATCAAATAGTGTCAGATAAGTTTACTGTCATCAATTTCATTGGATCATTTATCATCACTCGACTTACAACAGTACAACAATTATTTATTCGTGGGCTCGAAGCGGAAAAGACTTTTTAAACAAATGGGTGGTCGCGTTGCCGACTTTACGTATAGAACTGAAGCATGTTTATAACAATTTCATGGGTTACCCGAGAATTCTTCTTAAGCGACTTAAATTTCAGAGCTGAGGTGCTCTTTCTGTGCACGTAGCTTGACGAAAAATGTTCATTTTTTGTCTTCATTAAATACTCACGATATTTTTTGTAAGTTTTTTACAGTAATTTCTTTGCATTTATGAGATGTTTAAGAGTAGCGACATTGAACAGGTCGATTCCTCCTCGCGATCTATTCATTATCTTTATAATGTAGGATATATAAAATAAAATCTATGGATCGATCGATCATGGTTCAGTTGCGCTTGCCGCAGTCGCTCCGTGGATGGGTGATCATCCAATTCATATCGATACTCTTTCGTGCCTCGAAGAGCACGTAAAGCTGTCGGCCCCAGCTGTCGTTTGAAAATCTTTGACAGTCGATGGGTAATCAGAAGCCAGAAAGTCTGACAACCAGTCTTACCAAAGGGTATCGTGTTAACCAGTAACTGGGTTGTGAAGGTCAGGCGGGCAGTTGCCCCAGGTATTCAGTTGCATTCGGTAAGACTGGGTAGCCGACCCCAACATAGTTGGGAAAAGCAGGTATATCTATATTAAAAATCAGCTTCCGTATGTTCATGTCCGCAAAACTCGAACAGTAGTCGATGGATTACTTTTACACATCCTTGCATTTAAACAGAACAGTGTTTTAGTACTTTTTATTTCGAAGTTTTATCGGATCTGAGCCAAAGCGAAGCATGACCGGATTTTGCTAATATTATAATACTGGCTGTGCCCACAGCTTTGCTCACGTAGACCTAAGTGTAATCTAAGGTAATAAATAGAATAGAGCAAGACTACATTATTAAATATCCTAATCATAAATAACTACGTTTAACTAAGAAATAATTGTTTTCTATTCAGTATTTAACACTTCTTAGTGTTTGTCATCGAATTCCTCCGAAACGGTTTGACCGACTTTTATGAAATTTGTTGTGTATATTTGGTAGGTCTGAGAACAGGTAAGTAGTATGCGATTTTCTTTTATATGTTAAAGCCACTTTTGCCGTGTCAGCTAGTATTAGTATAAATAAAACCTTCCACATCAATTAATTATTTTTAAATTCACCAAAAACATCATCTTGTCCGTACAGATGAACAGCGAACTTTTTTTCGTCTCACCGTACTCGTACGTATGTGAGGTTTGTTAAGGAACCTTATTTCGTCATACAAAGGGCTCGTGCTTTAGAATAATGAGGTTCTCACGAGAACACACTTGAGTGTCGTTCCTCCTGTTTCAAACTTGACTTTCCAGCATGAGATGTGAAAAAAAACTTTTAATAGGTTCTTCGTTGAAGTGTTTGCTATTTAATTTTGGGAATGAAATATTTTAAATTTATCAGGTACACCACCTATATCAACAAAAAATAAAATTACAGATTACATAGATGATGGCTACATCTTGTAATGATACTTTATCTTTCTTCATACTTTGTCAACCTTTAGACGTTCACTGCTGGGTCTCCCCCAAGAAGGGTTCAGCCATAATCGCCACGTTTGGCCGATACATGTTTGCGATCGCAGTAGGTGTTATGGTACTCAGAAGGACGCTGCTGCTCAATTTGCTTTGGTCAATATCCCTCTGTCGCCTTCTACGACAACCACTGGTAGAAATGGGGTAATGCTATTCGCGGCCGGCATCACACGTCGCATAATAATGATACTTTATTATACAGTAAATCTTCGACCTCATTTTTTTTATACATTATCTTTCTTATCCAGTACCGTGCGTTGGTGTGTTGACAAATATACACTCTCATACCTAATAATTATTATTTGTTCTAATTATTTTTATTTATTCGATATGTAAATCGAACCCGAAACACGCAGTGCAGCAGCCAATCACTCAGCCACTGCACTAATCGTGCCGTAAATGAAGATAACATACACAACGTTTGTTCTTAAATTCCTTCGCGAATATATCAAATAAGAAAGACAGTATAAACATACATTTTTCGAAAATGGTCTTTGTCTACATCAAAACAATATCCTAACATTATCATCCCTTCAAACACATCCCTCCAACATTTCCATATACAGACACAAAACTGCAAAATGCTTTGTAAAACATCAAAGTGTTCTTATAAAGCACGGAACAAAAATCTATTACGTTACGTTCCGATTTCTGAAACGTTTACCTGTACAATATATCCGTCTATTATCCGAGTCCCGGATCAATATGGGATCCGAGATCCGACAGAAATGTTGTATCATTGTTTATGGAAAGTCATTCAATCGGGCCGTACAATGGAACATATCGTTCGCGTCTTGTGTAGTCTCGTTAATCTTAATCATCCTATCTGCTGGTCACGGTTCGCTTGGTGAATGACGTGGAATAATAACTGGGTTTTTTTTAAGTGGGTTTTCTTTGTTGAGTGGTTTGTGAGGTTGATATTTATCTATACTCTATACATACAAATACATACAATTGACGTGTCTGTTTGTAATGTCCAAATAACAGCTTTTAACTAAATGCATAATGTAAGTATATACGGTAATAGTAATTTTATTTTTGTTGTCTGTTTATCTGTCTGTTTGTTCTAGCTAATTTTATTAGTACCTAGAACTGTAGTGCGGCGTGGAGTGCGTGGACGCCCGCTATTTGCAGTGTCCTCATGTCGCACCAAGGCGGGTGTCCGCGCGCCTCTAAGACGTTTAGCAAAAAATTATAATACTCTTTTTTCTGAATTAGATTTATTTTCTTTGTCAGCTAACAAAATTCGCATTGATCTACTTAAAATTATCGAGAAAACAGTTGATTAACCATATCCTCATATTATTATGTATACATTTTAGTATTACAGTAAGAATTAGTATGATTGTATGATTAATTAGTAATATTGTACTCGTGCTCTTCCAAATTTTTATTCGAATATGTAACATGTGGATAACGTAGTTAGTTACGCACTGATAAACCTAGATTGTAAGCTATTGTTAACCATGTACAGTGTGTAATTGTTTGTTTTCCTTAATAAATAAAATAAAAAAAATAAAAAAAAAAATAATCTGAAACGGTTGGACCGATTTTGAACGGAATTTCACGGGCAGATAGCTGATGTTATAAGGAGTAACTTATGCTACTTTAGAAAAAATAAGGATTTCGAAAAAAAATCCTTTGATAACTGACAATCACGCGGATGAAATCGCGGGCATCAGCTCGTTTGTTTAAAAAATTTAATAATTTTTTCATCAAATCAGTAATTTTGGTACTAACATATTTAATCTGACACATCCTACAGAAAAAATGATGTTTGTAATTCTAGTGAGACATCGATATTTATTTGCGAGAAACAAAACCAAAATAAGCCTTATATGAATAAAAAATAAAGTCCCGACAAATAAACAGCTTTAAACGGCTTTATAATTTTATTACTAATTCATTACACGTGTTCACCAAACGACCAGTGATGCCGCGCATGTTTTACATCAATTAGCAATTTTTATCAGCTTATTTAAACGTATTTTAGTGTAATTACCCCACAACTATTTAAAAAAAAGACAGAATTCACGACTTTGTCTTCAATAGTCTTACGTGAGTACATACATTCGAACAAAGTAACTTAAGTACCGAATACTTTGACCAGTTTTATTACAAAACTTATTTATTTAGGTCCCCTAATACAATACTATAGTACCCGATATTGATATTCTGAAGACATACTTAGTAATTCGAAGAAAATCTTCGCCAATCTTTTTGTAGGAAGTAAAAAAGTTGGTTTACTAAGAAACAAAATAAAATAAAAGAAAAACTAACTTCTTTCCTTAACAATGTTTTTTATTTGGTTTCTTCTGTAATTGTTGATCTATACCTATATAATAAAAACGAATCGTTGTTCGTTAGTCTTGCTAAAACTCGAGAATGGCTGGACCGATTTCGATAATTTTGGTCTTGAAATATTCGTGGAAGTCCAGGGAAGGTTTATATCGTAAGAAAATTGAAAAAGCGATTGACAGGACAACGTCTGTCGGGTCAGCTAACAATATAAAATG
The DNA here is from genome assembly GCA_947361185.1 of Charanyca ferruginea. Classification (NCBI taxonomy): domain Eukaryota; kingdom Metazoa; phylum Arthropoda; class Insecta; order Lepidoptera; family Noctuidae; genus Charanyca; species Charanyca ferruginea. The sequence goes on from OX376070.1 coordinate 12,178,210, forward strand.
GATATAGAAAATGTTTAAGCACTATAAAACATTTAGGTAATATCAATTTCTAGTCTGCCAAGGAACATGGCGACTAGGTGAAGTTCGAATTGGTGATCGAAAACATCATCATCTGCCTAGCCTTTTCCCAACTATGTTGGGTCATCTGCCTAAACTTTTTTCAACTATGTTGGGGTCGGCTTCCAGTCAAAGTCAAAGTCAAACCATTATTTCAATTAAACCATTTACAGGCACTTTTGAATTGTCAAGGAGTCGGTCAGTTAGTCAGAGAGTTGAAGCTAGTTGCTCGTTCCAAAACGTAGGTAGGTCTCTATGGAGAAGAACGAGCAAGAAACTCCACGGACACTCTTTTAAATGAAGTTTTTACAAAGTCTGGTTACATGATTCTTGTTGCTTCTATATGTGAAAACTATGAAGGTAAGTCTAACCGGATGCAGCTGAATGTGATTCCAGTGTCGCTGGACATCACGACACCCCTTGTAAGACTGGTTATCAGACTACGAACGACAGCCGGGACCAAGGGTTTACGGGCTTTCCGAGGCACGCAGGGGTCTCGGTATGAATTGGATGTTCACCCATTCACGGACTGACCACGGCAAGCGCAGCTTAACCACCAAGACCGGTCGATTCGTATGGTTTTTACTTAGCCACGAGCTCCTTGGTGATCAAGAATATTACTTCTTCAGTTCTCTATTCTCTTACATTTTTCACACATAAGTAGCGACGGGTTGGTATCAAAAATATATATCCAATTTCAATTTTAAATAGCAAATTTTCCTTAATTTGCTGTTTGAATAGGTCTTTAATCCACATTAAACATTCGCTTATACAAAGGTACTAAAAACGTAAAACTGGTACAGTAGCAAAAAAGTGGCTATATTTTTTTTAAAGCCAAACTAACGGTACCTAATCGAAAACTGTAATGAATCAAATGACTGTTGCGTAGTTCACATAGCTTTTTTTCTGCTCCGCTCACTCTTTTATTTTTACCTTTTACCTCTCGGAGTCTCGTTAGCTGGAACTGAATTGAAATTATCATGTTATTCACAGTTTTTTTCAAAGTGGCGGTTTTGATATACCGGCTTTTCAAGTTATTTTTAGTTTGGTATTCGTAATTATTTCATAGTGGACAGAATTGCTGTGAAGCGCGTTCTTTGTCTTTTATGTAGGTCAACAGGTAAAGGGAAGTAAATGAGTTTTATGCAAATTGTTTTGATAAGTTTTATGTTTGCTTTCATTTACTGATTAAAGAGAACAATGTTTTGGTTGTTGTACTTATACTTACTTACTTGTACTTATACTCAAAAAATTCGAATAATACTAGCCTATTATTTTTCCACTGCAGGGCAAAGGCCTCTTCTTATATAGATAAGGCATTAGAATTGATCACCATGCTTGCTCAAGGCGGTTTTGCGATTTCAGACATAATATATTAATTACTAGCTTCTGCCCGCGACTTCGTACGCGGATCCTGTTGCTTATGCCAGCGACAACAGGGTCGGCAAAATCAAAGATCTGAAACGTCTGATGTCGAATTCTAGAGCCCGGGGACGGGAAAACAACGGGATGCGCGAGATGATTCGAGACGTCCAAAAAGTACAATTTTGAATCATACCTCCGATGGCGGAATATGTGGCGTAGTCAATCATAGGAGTATAGGTACGTAAATGAACTCCGTTCCTTACCAACCCAAGGAAGGTCGCCATGACCTACGGCTATATCTTGAGACACATCCGATTCTTCAGATGATATCGACATTCCGTTCAGAGAATGTCAAAGTCGATCAGAATTCAAACGTTCGTTGCGCTCTTCTTCTGTCGCTTCATGCCGTACTCCAGCAATTCTTTTTCTCTCACTTTCTAACTGATTATGAATATTTTGTTGTGGGCGTGTTCGGGATAATCTATACTATAATATTATAAAGCTGAAGTTTGTTTGTTTGTTTGGTTGATCGCGCTAATCTCAGGATCTACTGGTTCGAAATAAAAAAATCTTTTTGTGTTGGATAGTCCATTTACCGAGGAAGGCTATAAGTAGGCCAATGCGAAGCTGGGTCGGGTCGCTAGTGTATGATAATCTCGATCAGCAGTTAGTCGTGCATCACGTTCATCATTCGGTTCAAAAGACCTGTTAGTAGATGTGCGAATACGCTGAGAACTCAAGCGTGATTCTGTATCGGTAAACGTTTCCGATTCGCGAGACAATGCATGTCGCTCACGATCAGCGGACAGTCGCGCATCACGTTCCGCAGCAGATGCGTAGATACGCTGAGAACTCAAGCGCAATTCTCTATCCGTGAACGTCTCCGACTCGCGAGACAATGTATGACGTTCACGATCAGCGGTCAGTCGCGCATCATACTCTTCACTGGTCTCTAGAGACCTGGATGTAGATGCGTAAATACGCTGAGAACGCAAGCGTGCTTTGCGATCAGCTATGTTATTCTGTAAGAACTCACTCCAGTTCTCACTTCTCATTCCGCAGTGAAAACTGTTTTAGGTAGTCTGTAACTCGATGAAAACTACGCTAGCGCTACTAAGAGTGTCGTTACTATTTAAGGGAATACCAAATACTTTTCACTTCAAGTAAGTGAAATCGGAAATGAGATAGGATTCGAATTCGTGAGTGAATTATTACAGAATTGCACTGCTGCAGAGGTTTCCACGGAGCGAGTTTCAGCCTGATGTTCTCGAACAGCATCAAGTCTCTCCTGACGCTCTTCGGTAGATTCTTGGGATCTTATGATCCTCAATCTTTTAGCTCCTTTGGAACATTGGGAAAGATTTGACCTCTTTCTAGGCATGGTTATAGTTTTATTGTAAAGATACCTGATCAATTCAAATCTAAGTGACTGCTCCCCTGCGTTACCGGGTAGGCTACCGTGTCACGAAGATAAATGGAAAAGGAAATGAAACACCCAAATAACATAAGCCCGAAGGCATATTTATTCGATAAAATAAAAAAATAAATGGGAATTTTTGCCAGTAGAGTCAAATTTTCAATGATATACCATCGTCATCAAAAATCAGTCCTAAACTGTTACCGCCTTCACCGCGTGGAGGTACTCCCAGCTTATGTTTTTTTATAGGTCAACAGGAAATGCCCATCAGACCGAACAACTTTTGCTAAGACGTCATTCCTATATGTGTCATGGTGTAGCTGGGCTCTTGGAGTTCCACATCAGGTGTTCCAGATGTTCAAATTTATTCTCTCAGCAAAAAATGCTCATCACGTGGAACAATTTTTGCTATGGTACCATTTTTGTATCTCTTATAGTTTAGCTGGTCTGTTGCGGTTCTGCATCAGGTGTTCAAGTTTCCAAGATAAATTATAGCCTATATGTTGCCCAGACTTAATACCTATACAACAAAAGAAAAATCATTCAGATCCGCCCAGTAGTTCCGAAGATTAGCGTGTACAAACAAACAGACAAACAGACAAAACAGACAGAATTTATTTTTTGGATTCGTGCTCTATTACTGTTCCTAAACCCCCCTCAATTATTTTTTTTTTAATATATTTAATGTACAGACACAGTTTTGTTACTGTTTTATTATATGTATAGATGTCCAGTTTTCCTCACGATGTTTTCCTTCACCGATGTCAGTGATTTCCAAAATACACTGTGCGTGGAGTGGAAGTGAAGGAGTGGAATTTCCTTCCTGAGTCTGTGTTTCCTTATAGCTACAACCTGGAAGTCTTTAAGCCAAGAGTGATTAGGTTACTTCTAGGCAAGCGCGTTCCATCATATACCACATCATCGCTTCCCATCAGGTGAGATAGTGATCAAACGTATAATAGGTAATAATAATATGTGGGAACATTTTACACACGGCCATCTGACCCCAAACTAGGGAGACCCTGTACTATGGGTGTCAGACAGCTGATTATACATACACAAGTACATTTTAAATACATACATATATATATAAACAACACCCAGACACAAGGCAAACACAAGTGCTCATCACAAAAATACTTACCCTGGGCGGTAAACGTATGCCTATCAATAGTTAAAAAAAAAACTTACAAAGTACATATGAAATTGAAAAAGTCACATTGGTACTTGTTCGTGCCCCGTTGTGAACCCTCAACAACCTCGTACATGAGGGGCAGGCGCCTTTGCGTCATCAGCAGTCGATAATGCTGACTAAGCGTCGCCCGCCGCCGCCGTCGCCCGCAACTCAACACCGACTTCGGAAACGTCACACGTAGGTACACACAGCGTCATCAACTGTTAACCCCCTTTCCGAAGAAATTTCAATGCGTGGGGGGTAAGCAGTTGATGACGCTGTCTGTACGTCAACCCCTAAACGTACGTACGCTGCTACTGTCACGGCCAGCAAATCTGATGCGTCGCAGCCTAAGCGACAAAACCAAATAGGGGAAATATCGAAGAAGGGTGCTCAACCTGCCCTGACTGCGGTCCTAAGTTCCTTGCCAGGAGCGGGCCAAGTTGATGAAAAGGGTTTCATCAAAGTAGAGAAGAAAAAAGGAGCCCAATTCTCGTAACCAGTGCGGTGCGTGTGGACCCAACATGCTGCTGCGTCCTGCAGTGCCTACGACGCAGCTGTACATTTCGCGGCTCCAAAACGTCACGAGGATTGAGGAAGTCGTGGCGTATTTGAGGGTGAACACTGACTGGACTCTGAGGGTTGAAACGCTGAAATCGCTTCACAACATCAACTTATGTCGTTCGCGGTACGAGTACCAACCCAACATCTACAGACATTTTTGAAGGAGGACTTTTGGCCGAAAGGTGTCGTGTATCGACGTTTCCGAGGACGGTTACGCGACACCTCGCAGCGCAAACGACACCGACAATGTAATGTGTATGTATACCATATACTTTTTTTTGTTGATAAGGTTTTTCTGATACGTATTAGTTTATTGTTGTTTAAGATTATTTGTGTATTTTTCTATGGCCTCAGTTGCTTGACAGTAAAATGTATTATTATTATTTAACAATTCTTCTTCCCCCTTCTTCTTCTTTTTATTCTGCTTCTTTCTTCTTCATTTTCAATTCTTCTTGTTTTTACTATTCTTTTTTTTTATTTAACAATTGAACCAGCACGTCAAAAAAAGATCTACCTAAAACTAAAAAAAAAACATAATCGGCTACAATAGCGTAATCCACATTGCGGGTGAATGGTGGATGTCTCATAACTTCGATTTTGTCTTATAGATATTGTAGAGGTTGTATGCCTTTGATATGCATATTGGCAGACATTGCACATTTAAGTATAGGGTATCGATAGAAATCGATACCCTATACTTAAATGTGCCACCTTGGATCCTTCTAGAAATATAAGTGTCATTCCAATACGGAATAATCAGAATATTATGACAGTTATGAACTAACATAGAATTGTAATATTGTTTGCTTATCCGAAATAATAGAGATATCGTCTTACTACGTCTTTTACTCATGGTAGTTAGCCCCGGTCCTTACAGTATATCTGAAAGTCAACCTCGGAATAGCTGGAAAAGGCTAAGCAAATGATGCTTAATAAAATGTAGGTGTGTAGTGTTTCTAAAACGGTACGTTTTATATAACAGTAGGTATTGCTCATCAAAATATTAAGACTTGTTATTAAATCAGAACTCCAAATAAATAATATTACGAATCAAATCAAATTGTTTATTTTATTTTTTATAGTTCAATTTGTAAATTGAAATAACACAACCAGTACACAACCTCACAATTCATTGTCAATTTAATATTACTATGTCAAAAACAGACTTTAACAAAAACAAAACTCGTATCAATATACTGAATACTCAGTTTATTGATACATTTCAGCAGTAACATAGTTTATTTCGTATATTCAATGAAACAGAATAATACTCAGTAGACGTTATCACAAAGTACGTAATGCTGCGGCGCGCCCTAGCAGAGAAACCACTCAGAACAAACCCCCATTTTTCGCACGCATGCACATATTATGGACATTACGTTTACAGGCATTCTTAAGCAGTTTCAAGCAGGCTTCAGTTTCGACTAGCGACACGTGTTGTCAAAATTAATGATCAAAATTATGTTATTGGAAAATTTTGTTCTAAACAATTTGCAAAGAGTTTCAACCAGTGTCAATAAAATTCCATAACGTCACAAATAAAACTAAAACCTAAAAATAAAACCTGCAGCCTTAGTGACTCTGGCAAGTTTAGGTAATTATTTTTTTGGATGGCGGGAGCGGTCCTTCTGTAACCTTTTATTTTGTGACGTTATTGATATTCAGCCATATTGTTGGCAACGTTTCTTCATTTGTTTGACTTATCGACTTGAAGTTTTCTTTAGACTCTTGTCTCACTATTTGATTGAGTAAATGAATAGATGCTTTATCTGTCTCGATCTTATTAATTTCTACTTAATCAATATTACTTTGAATATATTCCCGTGACTCGTTCATGTTGAATACTGAAAACAAAATTGGGATGTAGTTTTAAATAAGGATTTGTATATCATATTAATTAAAATCTTAAATATTAGTAATAAAATCCATTACAATTTATTAATAGCCAGTTTTTTAGAAATGAAACACAGAAATGAAAAGCCGGTCAAGTGCGAGGCGGACTCGCGAGGGGGGGTTTCCGTGTTTTTTTTTTCTAGATACGAGTATATACAAAAATGTGTTTATGTTTTTAGTTCAAGTTACGTGTTTTTCCCCTCTCTACTTTTTCAGTTTTTAACTTAATTTTATTTTTATTAAAATACACACTGTGTGAAAATTTCAGTTATGTAACGGAACCTTAAAATTCATTGATGGAGACAGAGCTTAGTTACACAGATTAAAGAACAAGTGAAGATAGTGACATACATTAAAGTCGAAGAAAATGTTGCGTATCAGTAGTAGAAGAAAAAAATTTTAGCTGTTAATTTTAAAGGCTTAACTTTTTACACGACTCGACGATACGACACGGCACGACACGAACTTCAGTCACTATTGCCGCGCTTCGTATAAAGTACACACAAACAAAATACATAGGTACTTACAAAGTACATTTGGCTAGGTAACGCTACATGTCCAAACGGTTGGTTGACACTAAATGATAAAAAGATAAGTTTCAAAGGGGTGCTATAATAGCCTGAGCCATTTTTAAATGAACATGACCAAAATATGATAAGACTAAATTTCGTATGAAGCGCAGCCGATAATATTTATCTTCTTAATCATAGGATGATAGATACATTTCCATTCGCCTTGTAGAGATCATTCAACAGTTTTTCACTGGCACTCAGCTGTTCAATGAGTTATGAAACGCAATTCTGGCATCTCATCATCAACAGCCCGAAGACGTCCACTGTTGAACAAAGGCCTCGCCCATAGAACGCCTCAACGAGCGGCATCAATTTTTAATTTCTTGCATCTCAATTGAAATAAACTAAAATCAATAATCCAATCAACATTAAGACACGTATTTATTAACGACTCTTCCTAATTCTACATCGCATATACACTAATATAGGAGGGATCTAATATCCTTTCCATTTATCTACATACAAATCGGAACGTCCTGTCAGTCTCGTGGTACGAGTATGTCGCTCGACAAAGGACGCGTTTCCCCGCGCGTCTTGTCATCTCCTTTTTACATTGCTATAAACAAAGATGGCAGATTGTAAATTAGAGATTTGTTCCTGTCATTGTTTTCGTGTTAGATTTATGAATTGTATGAAGTATTCGTATTTTTATTAATATTTTGCTGTGCATTGGCTTCCAAGGGCATGGCCAAGGAATCCTTCACCAATTTGTTTTTTTTTGTATACGTAATTCCTGAGGGGCATCCACTTCTTCTATATCATGGGCATACGTATATAAGGTGACTAGTAATTAGTGTACGATACTTAAACACGTGATTGTGGTTATGATAAAAAAATCTTTCCTGAACAAAAAATGTTTTTTGTACTGGTTCACTTTTATCACAATAACACAACAGCCGTATGAAATTCACGCGCGTGCACGCCTATGACCTAAAGTGAACCAATACAAAAAACATTTTTTCTTCAGGAAAGTTGTTTGTTATCATGAACACAATCACGTGTTTAAGTATCGTACACTAATTACCAGTCACCCTATATAACCCGTAGGTCATACTTAAGGTCAGGTGAGTTACGGCCAAACGTAAGCCTATAACAATATAAATAAATAATAGTTTAAAAAAACTAATAACACGCTTTTTATAGAAAACCAAACTAAAAAATTTAAAATAAATTTTAATAAATTATTTTATTTTAAAAAAAGCGTGGGGTGCTTTTTAAGATATTATCAAAATAATAATCACTCTACTCATATCTGTCAATAAAATATTTATAACTATTGACACCATGCACCCCACGCTTTTAAAAAATAAAATAATTTATTAAAATTTATTTTCTATTTCTTAGTTTGGATAGTAAACTATAAAAAGCGTGTTTTTAGTTTTTTTAAACTATTATTTATTTTCTACTTTTTAGTTTGGTTATATCTATATCTATAAATATTATGTATTTTTATTCTACCAGGGGCGCTTGTGCAGTACCTTCCTAGTATATAATAGCTGTTTTTTCGGCAACTAATTTTGAACGACTTAAACCTTTTTTTGTTTTTTTTTTAATAATTTTATCAAATTAGTGTATTGTCATCGGTCCTCGATAAATCTACAAAGTTTGAACGAAATCTGGCCGTTTAAAGTGGGTCAAAATCGCGCCCAAAGAAGTCGGTTACAAACAAACATACAAACATACAGACGTGAAGCTAATAAAAAGCGTGTAAAAAAAATACAAATTAACTATACTAGAAACTATACCCGAAATACGCATCGCACTAGCCAATCACCTCTATAACTAAAAAAACACACTGATACATTTACAGCACTAACCATAGCTTATAATAATTTTCAAAAGTAGGTAACTATACATTGTTATTGGACAATGCTCATTGCAAAAGGAAAATATTGTTCAACATTATGTCAAAACAAACGCTGTTTACGTTAAACGTCGTGTACCTTATATTTCCTGTTACCATACGAAACAGAGCCTTCACGTTTGTACAGAAAACAAACATTGTTAACACATTACGTTAAACAATACAACAATGTAACACAATACTTTGGCACAAATTCAAGCAATTATGTTCTCATAACGTGTTTGTTATTACCTAACTATGAGGACATGGCAAACACACACATACATAATATATACAAGAAGGTACGTACAACACGTGTTTGTCTATTTAAGTGCAGCTGCAGACTAAGCTACTAACCACAGCAACAGTGCGGCCTGAAGTTGCCACAAGTTGCGGTTGACAGTTCGCATGCATTTTGTATGAAGTCTGCGCGAATTCAGCATTCGTCGCGTCCGGTTAAGTTTGGAAGCTCGGTACGTCTTGAGTTACTTGTGGCCGGTGTTGTGGTCGCGACTGGTGCAAATGGCGACCACAAGTCTGTTATCACACGATGGAGTAGGTATATGTGTAAGGTTTCGTCGTAGCAGAAAATAAGAGACCGCAACGACTAAGCACATAAGTAAGTTAATGACAATGGACAGTAGATCAACATGTTCAAAATATATACATCATTTTATATAAGAACAGCGCAGATAAATATTGATTTGAGTAATTTACCTCTTAAATTCGTAACAAAAAAAAGTGTGAAGAATAACGATTTATTTATAAACACTAATAATAATTGATGAGGACAATTGGTAGTCTAGTTTGCGGATGCGCTTACCGTAGATACACATATGAACCAAAGTTAGCCAACAAATCACACGTCTCATTATTTTATGATTACAATGCTGAATTATACAACTGTCCCATTTGTTACGTTTATGAGTATTTGTAATACATCTTTCATTATCATTATTACCAGTGTCTATCATTGAGCAGCCTCTATCTTACTTAGTGCTTCGACGAGCGGTAGAAATGTAACATTAAGACAATCGTCATAGGACAACCATTGCTTGGTCAACTACATTATGGTTGTCCCTTAAGGCGCTAACAAGCGACTTTTGCAGATTTTAATCTGACAATAAATGTGTAGTGTAAATGATTTGAAAAAATATATGTTCAACTAGAACATTCTCTCAATCATTTAGTATGTGAATATTTTTGATTAAGTTCATATTAAATAGTTTAATTAAATCGTGAAGTTGTGTCTGTTACGGACCAAACATTGATAATCACACAAAATCTACCAGGAATATTTAAACGAAACTTTTATTATCTTACAGACAATTTTTATATCTATCTTTTAGTATACGCCTTTTTTATTTAAAGAATACTATCTTTTAATTAATTTTTTCGACTAAACTTTGAGAGTTTTGGACGCAGCGCATACGATTCTCTGGTCGCTCAAGGTCGCCGGCGTATATCGTCGCCTTAAAAGTTTCCCATCACTATTCAGGACCACATAAAGACGTTTCCTGGTACTACTAAACACTAAATCTCCAATTCCCCTGTCAAAGGCGGTGATTTGACATGAGTTCCTTCTTTAGTCCTTTGATGTAATTTTCAGCAATTAATATTGGACATAAATACATGTGGGGTATATATCTCTTGGTTAATTTAGGTGAATATATAGTTCCACCTAGATGATCAAGATTAACAGCTCATCATTAGCTAATTTTTTTACAGAATAATACTGCGGAAACCAGCGACTTAGTTATATAGCGACCAGTTTTGTTTCAATTGATCATAAAAAAGAGACTAAACATCAAACAAAGTTTTCACTACTATTGTGTTGCTTAGCATTACAAGAAAAAAATAAACGAAGGTCCTATATATCACATCGTACGACGCGGCGTCAAGAACTTGCGAAGTAAAAAGTTTTAGCCTACTCACAATGACGTAGTCGCTGATAATGGTGACATAAAAGTCATATACTGAATGTTTTTATGACGTATTATTTCGTGATCTCGTCTTGTTATGTTTATGATGAAAATTGTGCTATTTAATTTGAGATTTATGCAGTTTAAAGGTAGTGGTGGAGCATTTGTGTTATGGCTGCCCCTTGAAATATTTTATACCTAGTATTTTCAGCGGTGAGAAATAGGAACACTTTCATAGTACAGAAATTAAAAATATTACTTTATTTATTATTATAACGTAATGTATTTGTATATGTAATTATTAATTTTATTAATAACTACATAAGACAACCGCTGACAGCTCAGTGTTGGGATTAAGTGTGGTAATGTTAAAAAAGTCGCATTGATTGTCATAGTTAAAGCATAAATTCGTTTTCCGTATAATTAGCGTCAATTAACTATTTAGATTCAATTCTATCCAACTATCTTACAAGACGACTCGTGCGTATGAAATCATCAACGGCTCCGCGTGGAATAGGAAGTTTGACGACCGTTTACTCTCGAACAGTCTATAAACCCTTATCGATATCGATTTTACAATCATAATCGTACAGCGTCCGTGTTTCCGTATTTCTTTCCCGAATTTAAACTTGAGAATTACTCGATTAATCCCCTGTGCGTAGGACCCATTCTCTTCATCTCAAGTTAAAAACTGACGTAGCCGTCGCTTTATTCAGAGGTTTTCCTCCTTTCACACTTTTTGTGCGCGTTCCCGTGACACTTCATTTATAATTCTGCTTAATCCAAGTGAGTGAGTTCTTACCGAATGAATTTGTAATGTAAAGATTAATGATATACCCTACGAGCTCTTTCACACTGTTCTCTAACTGCTATTCGCTATCGTATTTATCAAACCATACAGCTTCATTGTACTGTCGAAGCTAAGCGTGTTTTTTAGTCTGCGTAATTCGCGGACTATGAAGCATTAAATTGTGTGAAAGGCAAACAGTTTTTTGTAACACAAACACGGCTTCTAACCGATCCGTGTCCCTTATTGAAATGTTATGTTCAGACTTGGGAGTAAATTTAATTGTCGAAGTTCAGATTGAAAAAGTTACAGGCGGTCACATAATTCCACAAAACGAGCCTCGGTGCCCGCGGCGTAATTATTAGATATGTTTGTTTTGTACAATTTGGTTAATGTAGCTGGTGCCTGCGCCGGGAGAGTTTTATGACTAAAATTTTCGGGAACCTCTTTAAACGTAGGTGGGAATAATTATTTCTTCAACTTTTATTACTTTCCCCTTAATAAAAGTTTTTAAGCTGCGTTCGCATTAAATTAAACAGCATAACGTCGAGGTCGTTGCCTAGACGATTACTTGTGTTTCAGCTTTAAACATTCATTACTTGTAAATTGTTACTTAGTACAGCGCTATGGCTGAACTTCGTGTATAAAGATAATCATTATGGATTACGTTCAGTCTTTGAAAGCAAGCAGTGTGCGGGCCTATAATAAAAATAACATCAAAGTATATTATGGACCTAAAAGCCTTAGAGCGTTTATTTGTGTCTAAGCTAAATAGGTTACCTACCTAAATCTACGTTGAAGAAAGCGGCCAAAAACAGGTTCATGTATAAGAGAACTCTTTGTTATATGATTTATTGGAACGACTTTCAATAATCCGAGGCCCATTGCCTTTCGCGGGCGTTAAATTTCGATGAAATTGGAAAAAAATGGTATGGAGCGCCGGAAAGGATCACGGAAACTTTTCTTTATACATAGAAAAAATATCTATAAACCATTATACGCTTATAGAAGGGTAACGACATGTTTTATGTAAAGTAATTCATGTTTTGTAAATTCCTTTGTTATCAAGTTAGCTCTGCAAAAAAAGGTTTTTACACTTGATTAAAATACTGACAAATACAGAGAGAAAAGAAAAAAGGAATGAGGCCAGAATCCAAACATAAATATTCAATGAATTCGATATCCAATAAACCGCTTACTTTAACAACATGTAAAACTATCAATGTACAAAAAAGCACGCATCTAGGTACAAAACACTACAATTTCACAAATTTAAAAATAATTTATCGCGTGTCAATAGCATCCAATAAATTGGGGTAAAAATTGCTAACACACACGGCTCGCAGTAACAAGTTTGCCCAACGTTTTCATGTACAGGGTGTCCATTACGCGAACAATCCAGCTGCGGCCGAATTTAATCCATTTAACTGCATAACGCCAGCAAAGTTATCTCTCTGAATATGTGTGTAAAATCAGCCCTGGTTTAATGAGTCCAAAATAACGTTACAGTGTGCGGTCCGTTTATTTGCACGCCGTGTTTTTCTCAATTTGTTAATGTTGTAATTAATTTATTTGTGTGTTTTGTTGACGTGTTTTGTATTTTTATTGGTTGTGTTTTTGTGAATTTTTGTTTTTAGTCAGTGTTCCTAACTAATCATGCTGGCAAACCGTGTGGTGCTGGCCGCAAATACCCACGGATAGTAATGGGGTGGCCATTACTACCCGTGGGTGTCATAGGAGACGACAGACGGATATTGATCAGAGGATGGGCAGCAGCGTCCTTCTGAGTAATATAACACCAACTGCGATCGCCAACATACATCGGCCAAGCATGGCGATTAGTTACGGCTGAGCCCCCCTTGGGGGAGACCTATGCACAGCAGTGGACGTCTGAATGTGGACATGATGATGAAAAATCAAGCTGTTTACTGTTTGGTTCTCACCTTTCTCCTAAGTATGACGATGATTTTTTTTTACTTGAGCGCAATGTCATAAGCGCAATACATCTTATCATAGGATATCAGACCATTTACGAAAATACATTATTTTGCGATGTCTTTTGTTATTCTGTAAGTAATAGTATTCTTTTTACATTAATCTTTCTTTTACATTCTATCAAGTTTCTATACGCGAAGACTTGTAATTGGCTTTCTGTAGACTATTGTTTTTTTTTTTAGTTGTTAAGTTTTTGATTGTAGCTGTAAGTTTTTCATTAAAAAAAAATATGGCTGAACATGGGGTCCGATTAGTACTTAACGTTTGGTTAACGATGCAATTTTTACACGTAACTCAAATGTGATGGTAATACGAACTACACTATCAAGGAGATTTTCAAAGACTCCATCAGAATGATGTAATGAAACTTATCAATTGAAAAATGGAAACTCGTTGATCTACTTTAATCCCAGTATGTCGTGAACGAAGCGAGCGGATGAAACTGGAAATGTCTAACGAGATTTTATTTTGAAAAGAAACACGAAAACGCTACTTATTGCGAGTTGCTCTATTTGATTTGCTTTGGTACGGCTAGGGTTTGAAGTGTGCAAACGGATTAAGCGAAGAAAAATATCTATTTAGCTCCTCTACCCTAGTTTGTGGTTCTAAGTGGTGAAAGAATTAAAGTACGGAGTACGTTCAAGTTATCTGATTCACGTGATGGAGGTTTTAGTGAGATGATTTGTGTAATTAAAGAATCATGGCGAGATCCATATATTCATTTGCATGACAAAAAAAAAAATTGAGGGTTTAAAATATTATCTTATGTGAACAATACATTACCAGGAGTAGATTAATATACTTAGCATATTTTTAAACCCCCGCATAATTAAAATATTACGAAACGAAAATGTGTTTTTATCGTTTCATCTCGATGCCCATTTTTTGTTTAAAAAAATATTATAGGGATATTGTCCAGAGGATGGGCAGCAGCGTCCTTCTGAGTACCATAACCCCTACTGCGATCGCCAACATGCATCGGCCAAGCATGGTGATTACGGCTGAACCCCCCCTTGGGGGAGACCTATGCCTAGCAGTAGGCGTCTAAAGGTTGACATGATGATGATGATGATGATAAAAAAAAAAAACAAAGTGACAAGCGACGTTAACGAATCTATAAAATTAGCAGACAAGTGATGTGACAAGTGTGTGGAAAAAAATAATCATTATTTGTAATAGAATTTCCCATAAATCGATGCAATTTCAGTGTAAGAACTGCGAAACGGCGGCTGTCAGTGTCACTGTTACTGTCAGTCGCCGTTTCGTTCTGAAATAATGAGCTTTTCGTTAAACTATTCACTTTTTTGCGGTGTTTTATAAATATTGTATTGGGTTGTAAAAATATTGTAAATGCCTGAAGATACCTACTCTTAAAGTGCCTAAGAATATAAGAATTTGAATTTCAACTTCTCTAAACATACTTAATTTTTTTGTACAAATCCTGCCATGATTCTTTATAATAATAATACCAGCCTATAATTGTCCCACAGCAGGACAAAGGCCAAGTCCTCTTCTCATACAGATTAGACTTGAGCATTCATCACCACTCTTGCTTCAGGCGGATTGGCGATTTCACATACATAACATAAAAATTGCAGGTCTGATATCCGATATAGATACCTATATCGGATATCAGACCTGCAATTTTCAACAAAGAATATAGAAAGGTACGGTCGAACAAGCTATTTGGTTTACAGGCAAAAATATTCATCTTTCTACTACTTCTTCTTCATCAGCCGGAAAACGTTCACTGTTGAACAAAGGCCACCCCAGTGGTGGGTGAGTTTGCCTTAATCCCCACGCTTGCCGCGTCTTGGGGATCGCAATGAAGTTGTTAAGTACACGGAAGCTGCTGCTGCCCGACTTCCGGATTTTCCCTTAGTTACCTTCGAAGACACCCTCGGGATGCAATGGGGGGGTGCTATTCTAGCCCGGACACCCCACGGGCGGGTCATCTTTCTGACGACACGGTTGGCGCAGTGGCTGAGCGATCGACTGCTGCGCAGCGTGTTGCGGGTTCGATTCCCGCCCAGGGTAAATATTTGTATGATGAGCACTTGTGTTTGCCCTGTGTCTGGGTGTTGTTTATGTATATATGTATGTATTTAAAATATATTTGTGTATGTATATCAGCTGTCTGACACCCATAGTACAGGGTCTCCCTAGTTTGGGGTCAGATGGCCGTGTGTGAAATGTCCCCACATATTATATTATTATTATACATATTATATATACATTAATTTTTTTTTTTCTTGAGCACACAGGTAAGTACCAGAGATACCTACGCGCCCGAGTAAAAAAAAAAGAAATATTAAAATAGAATATTGTGACTGTAGTAGAAAGATGAATATTTTTTGCCTATAAACCAAATAGCTTGTTCGACCGTACCTACTTTTAAAGATATCAAGTAGTTTCTTTTACTTCTTTATGTAACTGCGTTGTTCGCACGCCTGGGTAAATATATATTATGTTAAGTGTACATAGTACTTATAGCACGTACTACAACTACTACTTAGAATTCCGTGGAAGTACCAAGGACTCACCTAGGGAAAACAGGCTATTACTGGCTCATACGCGTTGACTATCAATGCGTGTGTTTATGCCCTGTTTTAGCCAATAACTACTTGTTCTGTGCAGCATCGTAAGCCATTGAGTTCCGGCTTTCATATAAGTTTGTGATAGTCATTCAGCTTAGCATGTCGATGGAAAATATAGAGTTCTTTACCTGCATTGTTTTCACATATAGAAGCTACGTGAATAATGTAATCAGTATTTTGTAAAAACTTGATTTAAAAGAGTGTCCGTGGAGTTTCTTGCTCGTTCTTCTCCATAGAGATAGGTCTCTGAAGCTAATTACTCGTTTCAAAACGTAGGGTAGGCCCTATGTTTTGAAACGAGCAACTAGCTTCATTTTTGTGACTAACTGACTCTTTGACAATTCAAAAGTGTCTGTAAATGGTTTCATAGAAATAAATGCTTTGACTTTGACTTTGAGAAGTATTTATTTTCTTGGTTTTTTTGGTCCAGTGTTCAGCTACGCCAACAATATTCGCTGACGCAGTCATTACAAGTTGTATGGTGGTTGAGCTCTAAAGTCGCTAACATAAAAAATATTATTGTGTAGCATTTTAATTGCAAAGGTCAGATCCACGACATAAAATATTTTTCCGCCCCGGGGACTTTTTGCCGTCTCTAATATTGTTGAGATAATATACGCATAATTTGAAGACCACTTACAAGGTCTTCGAATAAAAACTGTAGTTAAACCTGTGTGTGTGTGTGTGTTAGGTACCTATGTGGTAAGTTTGTGTCTTGCAGAAAAGCCAGGCTCCATATAAAAAAAAATATTTTTAAATTGGTTGTCTGTTTGTTCCGGCTAATCTCTGAAACGGCTGGACCGATTTTGATGGGACTTTCACTGGCCGATAGCTGGTGTTATAAGGAGTAACTTACTTTATTTTAAAAATAAATCAGCGTACCGCGCAAATAAAAAATCTCTGCTGTTAGTCGGGGCCAAGCCCCGGGCATCAGCAGGTTAGTTGATCATAATATTAGAAGCCAGTTAATATTGGTTTTGTAATTTTATTTTCTGAAATAGGTATTCTCTTATCTAAAAAAGATGCCAAAGAAGCCGCTAGTATTGTACATTCACAGGTCGTCTATATCGATATTGGGTTTGTTGCTATTTGTCGGGCACAGTTCCAATCTCGGCCTGTATTGAGAGTGCTTCGAACACGAGAACTTTATCATGCGAATATTTTTGTCTTAGGGACTTGGTAAAACCACAATATTGTGTCATATACAAGCCAAAGCTGGTGCTACAATAGATATTACTTCATACAGTAGAAGGTTGACCTACTATATAGTTTTAGATAATTTCATATAGTTCGTTAATGCCATATATTTTTTTAATAAACTGAAGGCTAATTTTACTAATCGAAAACGTTCAAATATTTGGCACAATCTCATCTTAGCAACTGTCAATGTCAAAAAATTTAGGTAAATTAGAGACATTTTTGACAGATTAATAATGAGGTTGGAATTCCTTCAAATTAGCGAAATTATCCCGTCTTGATTGGTCCGTCACAATGTAGCAAGACAATGTGACAGACCTATCAAGGGGCAATATTACGAGAAGACGTACGAAATCTAACAAAATTCTAATTTCAAATTCAAATCTGTCATGTGCCACGCAAAGTTTTATAAAAATCCCTCTATTAATCCGTGAACAATGACATAACAGACGTCGAAGTTCGATAAGTGAAACTTTTTATTCATGTAAATCCATATAATATTAAGAATGGAACGGAACAAGAGCTTGCCGGGATTTATAAATGGAACATTCACGTTCAAATTTCAATTTCCTACTAGTAACAGCTATTCTGATTTAAGGTGTCGTCATTATGTTAGGTCGTATTACCTACCCAGTTTTATTTTATTCAGAGTCGAGATATGTATATTATGTGGATACAAATTCTTTAGCGTTAGTATAATAATAATAATAATAACAACAACGATACAACTCTGCGCACCTTCCTTATGTCATGTATGGGGCAATGGAGGACGGTCCTTCGCTGTCCAGGATGCCGGCAGATCCGGGAGAATAGCGAACCGATAAGGATCGAGCGAGGTATATTTCAGGGTGATAGTCTAAGTCCACTATGGTTCTGTTTAGCCTTGAACCCTCTAAGCACGTTGCTGGAGGGTTCGGGTTTGGGGTATCGGTTGAGAAGAGGAGGTCAGGTCATATCTCACCTCCGTTACATGGATGATCTGCAACTCTTTGCCCCCAACAATTTGCGACTGATGGAGCTACTGAAAGTAACAGAAGCTTTCAGTAGCGCCATCAGGATGGAATTTGGTGTGGACAAATGTGCAGTCATGCATGTGAAGCGAGGGGAGATTATGGAATCCGTGGGAACCCAACTCTCGGATTCCATACGCCTTAGATCCCTCTCCTCAACCGAAACCTACAAGTACTTGGGTATGTCGGAAGCGTTAGGCATCAATGCTGCCGACATGAAACAATCGTTGAAGGAGCGCTTCTTTGGCCGCCTGAATAAAGTGTTGAATAGTCTTTTATCAGGCGGAAACAAGGTCTTAACGGATAAGGCCTGCAACGGATGGGTCATGCCGGTTTTGATGTACTCTTTCGGCACACTCAAGTGGACTCAGACGGAACTTGACGCCCTGGATAGGAGGGTCCGTACATTGCTGACCGCAAATCGGATGCATCACCCACGGTCATCGGTAATGAGACTGTATATCCCACGAAACTGCGGAGGCCGAGGCTTTCTTAATGCTAAGTCCCTGCACAACCGTGAGGTATGCAGTCTCAGGGAGTACTTCCTTAAAACCGACGTGGGTATGCATCGAGATGTGGTCTTAGTGGACAAGGGCCTCACCCCACTCTCCTTAGTGAACGAGAACTGGCGCAAACCTGTAGTACTCGATACTAATGACCGCAAGGAGGTATGGCAGAGCAAGGTGCTTCACGGGCGCTTCTACCGGGCCCTACATGGGCCTGATGTAGATTTCTTGGCGTCCGTATCCTGGCTGCGATTCGGTGACCTGTTTGGGGTAACCGAAGGTTTTGTCTGTGCGATTATGGATGAAGTTATGATGACGAACAATCAATCCGACACATTATCTCTGGGTGCTCTCGTCTAGCTAACGGAGACTACTTGCATAGACACAACCTTGTAGCTAGGATTATCCACCAGCAACTTGCTCTAAAGTACAGGCTTGTGGAGTCGGAGGTACCGTACTACAGGTATGTGCCCGACCCAGTTCTCGAAAATGGCCATATCACGTTGTATTGGGATCAATCTATCATCACTGACAGGACTATTGTTGCCAATAAACCTGACATAGTGGTGATAGATCGATTAGAGCGTCGCGCAATGATTGTTGATATAGCGGTTCCGCATGACGAGAACCTCGTGAAAACCGAGAAAGATAAACAAATTAAGTATCTTGACTTGGCTCGCGAGGTTGTCGACATGTGGGATGTGAATACAGCAGTCATTGTGCCGATAGTCGTTACGGCCAATGGACTCATTTCCAAGAGCCTCGACCAACACCTAAGGAGGCTCTCGTTGGGCAGCTGGATCAAGGGCTTGATACAGAAAGCGGTTCTCCTGGACACGGCGCGTATAGTCAGGAGATTCCTCTCTCAGGAGCCCTGACCACCGGTAGCTTGGACCCTATTCCCGATACCGGTGGGCTACTATATTTTATATTTTTAAATGTTTTTATGTTTTTTTTTTACTAATATTTAAAAATATAATTTAATATGTAAATAAAATAAATAAATGAGAATAATAATAATAATATGTGGGGACATTTTTCACACACGTCCATCTGACCCCAAACTAGCCAACCGTGTCGATTACAACTTAATTGAACAACTTAGTGGAAAAAAGTGTTTTTGTGAAGTACAGACGCCAGCAGATCTAGCTACTACAATCTGTCAAATTTCTTTAATAGATGTTCGACTTTATCGCTAAAGCATAAGGTTCAAAGTTGATTGGGAAAAATTGACAGTTTCGGATAGCTTGATCTGCTGGCGTCTGTACATGTTAAAGTACGTGTATACTTCATGTAAACACCTACTTATTTCGTAAAACCTCATGAATTCAGTAGATCCAATAATCAATATTCATTTTATAAGTAACATTCACGACAAACGATACTTCTTATATCCATATAATATAAATAGGTATTATCATTTTTATTACGTCATTTATAAAGAAATGACGATCTTCAAATTTCCGGCTATTTGCTACGTTTTGTTAGAAAATTTATGATTGGAATTTACTGTCACTTGATGACTCCTAAACTTTGAAATGGTGCGTCATAATAAAATTTAATGATGCTATTTCACAAATATTCTGTTTGTCAAACATTATCTTGAAGGGTCGTATTTTTGAAATAATAAAGCTCTTGAAGTTGCACCCTTTCATTTTAGTGTTACTCTTACACTTCCTTATATAGGATGAATCAATCTTGCGTCCTTTTTCACTTTATGATAAAGCATAAAGAGAATCTATTTTCTGAAATGTGTTTCGCTTTCCTTCGTAATTCTGGCGTTCATGAGATGGTATGATTGGTTTGTTTTAGAGGAAGCTTCCCTAGATAAATTACAGTACTGCTATTGCAGAACAATGTCAGGTTGATTGCCTCGTTGATTTCGTGGCCGTGAACACGACTGCTGAGTATGGAGTTCTGGGATCGCTGGGTTTGATGATGATGATGTGTACAGATGTGTATGGGTTTACAGGTCATATCAGTCTACTGCCGCCCACTGCTGTCTGCTGAAGGCCGCCCCCAGATATCGCCAACCAGCCCGGTCTCGGGCAGCCTGCACCCATCTGCTACCAACCACCTTCTTCAAATCGCCGCTCCATCGTGCCGCAAGGCGTCCCACACTAGGCTACTACGCTAGCTTTATTAATTTATTTATTTATACTTCGTGCACAAAGGGCAATATGAGTATGTATATATTTATTTCGGTGTATATATATATTCTAGAATATAATTATGTATGTGTAGGTTTTTTTTTTACTTTTTGAGTATTACTTTTTGTAATGCACATGCCATGTTATCTCTTTACCACCCTTGGTTACCACCTATGATAGAGAATGCCTAAGGCATTAAGTCCGCCTTTGTACCTTTGTGCTTGTAGTATAAATAAATAAATAAGTAAAGGTAGCCTTAGGCATTCTCTACCAGTCAACCAAGGGTGGTGAAGAGATAATATGGCAGGTGCATATAGTTAAAAAAAAAACAACATAGTAACACTGAATAAAAAAAATATGTAACTAATATAATATATACATTACATATGTATATAATACTAGCTGACCCGACAGACGTTGTCCTGTCCCGAATCTACCTACCTACCTGCCTATTTACCTACCCTACACCTGCCCTACACCTACCCTACACCTACCCTACACCTACCCTACACCTACCCTACACCTACCCTACACCTACCCTACACCTACTCTACACCTACCCTACGCCTACCTTACGCCTATCCTACGCCTACCCTACGCCTACCCTACACCTACTCTTGTATAGTTTTCTTGCCAAAACCTTCACCGTGGGAGTATGAAAATTGCTTCGACTGTGTAACTCTTCTTTTTTTATTCTCCATTCTCCATCCATTCTTCAACCATCCTCGTACTTCAAGGAATGTTATATAAAAAGAATTATCGAAATTGGTCCAGCCGTTCATGCGTGATGCCGTGACCAAGGGAAATAGGGATTAATTTTATAAAAATTAATAAAAAAAAATATAGATAATATACAAAAAGAAAAGACGTTTATGAGATGACTCGTAGTAAAGTAGTAGTACGAGTATATAGAGTAGTAAAGTATATCCTCAATTTCAGTTCCGTGCCACCAGTCGGTATGCATTTACCGACTGGTGGCCGTCCTGATTTCGAGGAAGAATGGACTGGATATGAAAGGAAGAGTGGACAAAATCAGAAGTATGAGAGGGGCACAGCAAGAGAAGATTATTAGAAGACCGCAAATTCTTAGCGTGTGAAGAATATAAATATTGGAAGTGGGATATTAGATAAGAAGGAGGGCTCGAAGAGTTCAGCAGGGAGTAAAGCGTTGTCAACGCACGCAAACTTCTTCTCTGACGAATGGGCAGCTTAAAAGGTACTTTATTTTAATTTTTTGTCTGTGTTTGGCCTAGTAGATATTCTGCTATGGCAACTGCACTACAGGTGCAATCATTAGATTCTCACGTCTAAAAGAGATAGGACCTGCGTCGCAAGTTACAAAAACACAAAAACAAAATACTAATTATTTTTAAAATTATGAATACGTACCTGCTTAAGTACAAACTTATATTAAAGTAAACTCTTTGTCAATAACAAAGATACCTACAGTTTAGACGTAAAGTTACAGGTAAATCATTAAAACTATCAAAGCTCCCCTTTGTGAAACATGGGAAGGAGACACTCCTTTCTATTAAAACTAACGGAGCCAGCCCGTTCAGACCATTCAACCGGATTACATGTAACTTTAAAATGTGGCTGAATAGAGAGTGCCTGATTAGAGATATAATACAATTAGATGCTCTTAATACTTCGCGCGATTTGCTTTAGTACTTGAGAATTGTGTTTACAAGTTTCAAGTGCTCGTTTGTTTTATTAATTACTGGCAAATGGCTCCTTATTTTGTTAAAAACAGAACATTTTTTATTCGTACAGATACAGATCTTTAGTTTTATACAATTAACCTGTACTATACTATGTTCGATTTAAAATAGACATGCATAAACAGTTTTCTGAAATCTTATATTTAATGTTCAAGTACAAATACCTAGTTAATTTCAAGTTGCAAATTGAGTATTCCTAAAATAATTACATTTAAATTCAAATGAATGTTTAAGAAAAGCATCTTTCTATGATAATTATTTTTACAGTGACTTAATCTCTACCAGTCATATTATACCTACCTATTGTTTTCTACAGCCAGTCATGTAATCAGCATGAAATTTAGGGAGCTGTTTTATTTATACGCGTGTTTCCATTTTTTAAAGTTTTGATGTCATTTTGCTTTGGTAAACTTGGGTCACCATAGAAAACTACAAACTTTATATTGTTACTACTGTTGTTAATTATGTTTTAGCAATCAGATTGGCAATCCAAGAATGTGGTCACTTATATCATTGTACACAGGCCAGCACATCAAGCTACACAATCTGTCAAATATCTTTGATAGATTTTCAATTTTATAATATAATAAATAAGGTTAACATTCAATTGGGAAAATTTGACAGTTTGGTATGGCTTGATGTGGTGACGCCTGTACGTAAAATCCTACGTGCAAGAAATAATAACATTAACACAGTAGCTGACCACAGGTTTTACGTTTTATTCGAAATGGTTATCTCATACTATTAAGACGTTAAACACTCATGTGCTCTAAAAGATAAATACGTTTAGAGTTCAGTTTCCATTAAACAGATAGATAGCCCTCTATTTGTTTAATGATAACTGAACTAAACGCCCAGAATGAAACTCATCGTTGTAGCAACCAATAATATAACATCATAAAGTAAGCAGTTTTTCTTAGAGTTCGGTTAACTGAGCCTACTCAATTTAACTTTGTTGCTTCAAAAGACAATTGCATAAATATTTTAATCGCTACACCGCAGCTTGTTATAGCCAATAAATAATTCAGGACTTAGTCAAACAGGCAGTGAGCAAGCTAGAAAATATGCAGAGTAACGACCAACGACCCATTTTTATAGTTTCCTGGTTAGAGTATAAATAAAACACGGTGTGGAACGGTAATGTACATTATGGTTGGAGTTTTTATTTACGTAGAGAGTATTTATTTTTTAAAGTGTTTCATTCTTATTTAGGTAGAAATGTGTTCTAAAAACTGGGTAACCGTAGCGACTTTTAACAATCTTTTAAATAATTTAGAGCATAATATGTAAATACATGCATGTAGTTTTTATGTTAAAGACTAGACATTGGTTTTTTATTCGTGCATAATAGTTTGGCGTCAATTTCGACACCAGCGTACAATGATTAAGAATATTATGTTACAAAATAAATATTTAAACTGCCTTGCATGAATGGATTGTCTTATTTATGACTCCGTAGAGACATTTTAATACAGTATACGTATCAGCTTTTACAAAAAAACATAAACATTGATAAGCGCATGAAATATGGTTACAGTCTATCATACTTAGTGATGGGTATGCCCCTCAATGTACCAGTTGTTGTCATTAATGCGTCGTTAAATTACGTAAGTATTCCGTGTCAAAGTATATCACTCAGTCAAAATATGAAATCCCTGTATGCTAAACCCCGTTTATACCAAATGCAGCTCTCAACGCAGGATTATGCCGTTGACACGTCGCTAATGCACTAGATTCAGTGCGTCATCTCTTGCCATTGTAAATAAATTATAACCTTATTTTTAAACAAACTTAAACAAAACGTTCTCCTGGAATCAGATATACAAC
Source organism: Charanyca ferruginea (assembly GCA_947361185.1). Classification (NCBI taxonomy): domain Eukaryota; kingdom Metazoa; phylum Arthropoda; class Insecta; order Lepidoptera; family Noctuidae; genus Charanyca; species Charanyca ferruginea. Next base: position 12,202,807 of record OX376070.1, read on the forward strand.
TACTACTTATTTCTTGAAATAGTACTTATAAATATGTACGCAACGATACAAGAATAAACGCTATCTGTAGGAACAAAACTAAAGTTGAATATTTTATTTAATTCAACAGCTTGTATTATACATACTTAAATGCTCTCTGGTAATGCAGGGTAACCAAGTGGTCGCATTATGCGACAGTGGCGCTCTCTGGGCCAAGTGGCTGCACGGAGCTAGGTACTATATGAATTGTGCACAACCTGTATAAAATGGGGTTTTAGTTTATATAAAAATGTAAAATGACTTTACTATTTTTTATTAGCTTTCGTTCGCGGTTTTGTCCGCGTCGAAGTTGTAATATCCTAAGAAACAGAAAAACGCGGTAGAAAATCTTAATCAATGTCTGTATATGTGTGTTAAATTTTAACTAATTAAGTTCAGCGTGAAAGAGTTTCAAACATCCGTTCATCCATCTATTAACTTTTGCGTTTATAAAAATAGTAGAATAAGGAGTAGGATGAGAAAGCTAAAGATACCTACACTACACCTTATTATTTACTTTCATGGACCTACCAATTAAAAACCTATGAATGACGTCATCATTTCCACGTCTTTTCTTTGTTTTTAAATATAATCAATACTAGAATTTTATAATGTGAGAAAGATTTTGATGAAATTTGGTAAGAGAATAGCTGGAACGATGGGGAAGGACATAGGATACTTACTGTATAATCCTCGATTTTGTCTGCATTCGCGATAACCGACATTTACAAGGACGAAGTTGCAAGCAAAAGCTAGTCAAAAATATATTGTAAAATTAACCGCAAAACTAAACATTTACACACCAATTTTTTTTATTTTTTTTATTTGGGACTTTTCTCCAAATGAAGATCAGTCCCACCAACTATCAAATAATGATAACAAATCTTAAACGTAGAATGTATCGAATGGCTTATTAGCAGTATTTTAGATTCTTTGGATGTCGGTACAGTCAAAATCCTTTGGATTATACCGATATCTAAACGATTTATATTTACCATACTAATTAAAAAAATCTCCGATTGATTCATGGAACAAAATAATTAAAATGTATGTATCATCAACTTGTAGATACTTACGCAGCCTAAAAGCCGTCGCCTACCTGTAACCTACCTAGTTACATCGATCCACATCCGAATCACTTAGTCACGTAAGATGAAAGCATATATCAACTGGTATCAAAGGATCTACGGGGCCCTAATCAGGTGTATCGCTCACTAATGATCCGATCTCAGCGCTAATCCGGTTCCAGCCAGTCGGGGCAGGGCCACTTTTTCTCGCTAATACCTTCATTAACGGCGCTTACGGCTTTCCAAACACACTGTACCGTCCAGGTATTATTCGTGAACGGTATAGAGATAATAGTATCTTGTGATTGATCTTTATCGTCAGAAACACAGTTTTGCAGTATAAAATAACCCTAATCTCCACACTTGGATTCCCTGTGTCGTGGAGACTAGTCTCCTTCGTCTTACAAAATGACAGGGTAAAAAGGTACAGACAGAGCGTCATCAAGTGCTTACCCCCTTTTCGAAGAAATGTTAATGCGTGGGGGGTAAGGAGTTGTTGACGCTGGCTGTACACACAGCATAGATCGGCAAGATATTTTCTGCAATTAGGTATATAACACTCATTTCACACATTAGAATAAAAACAAAATCTTAGGTTTATTACCAAGTTAGGTACTTAAGTTAATAAAGTGTTTAGTGTTAAAAATGTTCTAAGTACCTACAAATAAATAAAATAGAAGTGCCTCTTTGTAATGCCAAAATAACAGCTGCATATGAATGGTATATACTGTACCTATATCAAAAATTCAATTTTAAAAATCTTTGTCTGTCTGTCTGTTTGTTCTGGCTAATCACTGAAACGGTTGGACCGATTTTGACGAGACTTTCAATGGTAGATAGCTGATGTTATAAGGAGAAAGTCAAAATCGCGCTGATAACTGACAATCACGCGGACGAAGTCGCGGGCTTGTATGAATAAAATAAGCAGGAATCAGGACTGAAAAACCGAAATCACGATTTAAATTTGATTCTGAAATTACATGATTGATTATAAGAAAACACAATTATGTACCTATTCTAAAGTACAAGTACTTTAATGTACTTTTTCATTATGTAAGTTTACATAATGAAATTACACAAAAATGTGTCTCATGTAAGCTATCGGAAAGAGGATTTCCGTGTCTCGAAAGCACATTCAAGCCATTGGTCCTGGCTGTTGTGTTCGTCGATCTTTGACAGTCGTTACAAGCTAAAACATCTGATAACCAGTCCTATCAGAAACAAGGACAAAATAGCTCAACCATATTTTAGATTGTTTAAAGTTCATAAATCTTTTATGGGGTACTGTGTTAAGTGTTATAACAAAATTCTTAGTAACTTCCTAGCAAGTAAGTGAAAGAAAATTTAAAACATATATTAAAAGTACACTCTATAAATAAGCGTATTACAGTTTAGAGAATTATATTCACATACTAGTTCATAGTTTGTTGAAGTGTAAGGAGTGGTTGTCTACTTTTTAATTCAATAATTGTAGATAATAATATGTGAACTCTGTATATAGGTATACAACCTAGCTGTCATTCTTTTTCTTGTAATACTTTGTACATACTTCTATATCGTGTTTTTATGCAAGGTCCATCGTATTCAAATATAGTTATATAACTGTAAACTGTAAATGCAAAATATTGAACACATATTTTTTCAAAAGAGTAAGTATTGAGTTCCTTGCCCATTCTTCTCCATACGAAACTACCTTTTGGAAGGGGCAACTAGAATCATCTTTTTTATATATGTCGTTCAAAAGTGGACAAATCTGGAACTCAACTAGAAATGTAGGCACTGTTATAACTTAGCTATGCACCTATAGGTACATAGGTCACATTCTTCAGGTGTGTACTGCTTATAAGCAGTAGCACCAGTTCAGTAGAAATTGTTATAACGCACAATAAATTGCATCTGATGAGTTGCGGTCAAACACAAGCTCATCATCATCATCATCAGCCTGGAGACGTCCACTGTTGAACAAAGGCCTCCCCTATAAGGGGTTGGGATTGCCATAATCCCCACGCTTGGCAGGCGTCTTGGGGATCGCAGTGAAGTTGCTAAGCACACGGAAGCCGCTGCTGCCCGACTTCCGGATTTCGCCCTCGGGATGAAATGGGGGGATGCTATTCTAGCCCGGACGGGTGCCCCCAAGCTCATTAGAATAAAAACAAAATCTGCCATGTTACCTCTTCACCACTTTTAGTTGACTGGTAGACAATACCGGAATGATGTCCGCATTTGTACCTTTGGTTGTATAAAGTTTACATAAATAAATAAATAAATGATTGCAGCTAGTTACTGCTAGTTCACACTAACTAGAACGTAATGAATTAACTTCAGCTAACTCTTACCACTTGCTTGTTTCACCCAAGTAACTTGGTCCTATGAACATTGAAATAGCGATTTATCTCGTGTTCAAGAAAATGTAGTTGCACTTGTATGGGTACCAAGTACCTACCTATTTCCTTTTTCGTGTTATTCAAAGTTCATTATTTGACACTATTAAGTACTATAGGGACCGGAGTAGTCTACGTACTACAATGAAAGGTATGAATAACTTTCAGAAGACTATATTATTATAATTAACGAGAGGTAAGACTTACAAGACCGCAGCTCTGAGCTTAGCTGGGTCTCACTGACATAATAATGTCATAGTATCAAAACTATCTTCTACATCATTCAAATATATTCTAAGGTATCCAGAAGGTTCTAACCATAGACTAAATAGTTATGGCTTCATTACATAAAGCCTCTTTCGTGGGAAACTCTCTACAGTACCTACTCAAAGTAAATAAACAATCCTATTAAGTAGGTACCTACATTTTTATCGAAAAAAATAAAAGCATAGCGATTTCGATAACGCATTTTTTTTAGCAGACCTGACGAGACGGGTTCATGTCTCTAATCTTGTCATTTTTTCAAAATTAAACCTGAACAGTAGGTATGTCTATTCTGTTACAATCACCCTCGGTGAACACCTAGGTGAAGTGAGCGGTCATCTGTCCGTCTGCCTTGTCAATCCCTAGCATCGAGACAGATAACAGCTCACTTTACCTAGGTGATCACCGAGGGAGATTTAACAAAATAGCACTGCAGGAACGATTAGTTAATCTGTACCTGAACGTTAAATATGTCCACGGTCTTTGTAATGTTTCATGCAGCCGTAAGTACAATGTTTTGTGTGTGTTTCATTGCGCGCTACCATAAACAGAGACTTTCAAACCAAACAAAAACATGTTTAGCGTTTCCCAGCAAAAATTGTATACTTAGTATGATGAGTATGTGATGTGTCTTACACTCTTTATAACAAGAACTGTACAACTGAAACTTATATAAGTATAAACACGGAATAGAAAAACACAAGTGGATGAAGTGCCCATGTAGCTATCCCACGTGTGTCACAATTATGCGGATAAATAATAACAACCTTTGCTAGTTGTAATAAGTCTTAATTTTGCATGAACAACTAAAAAGCTTTTCGTCAAAGTTGAATTTGTCGCTCATATAAAATTAAATTGCCCGTGGGGTGTCCGGGCCAGAATAGCACCCATCCATTTCATCCCGAGGGTGTCGTAGAAGGCGATGAAGGGAAAATCCGAAGTCGGGCAACAAACTCACTGCGATCCCCAAGACGTCTGCCGAGCAAGCAGCTGTCCCCCCCCCCCCCCCCCCCCTAGAAGATATGCTCACAAACCGTAAAGTTATATTACGATTAACTTAATTTCAAGAAGCCGAACTATGGTATAAAATGGCAGAACAAGGGTTTCTTCAAGGGATTTTTCATTTTTAACGTAACCTGTCTCATTTATCATGCAACATTTACCTTAGATATATTCTTGGTTTGTCTATGCCTGCCCCCCCCCCCCCCTTAATAAAATCCTAGCTACGCCCTTGTCAGCTGTATAACCATTTCGTTAACAACAAAAGTCCAATAGCTAAGAATGAATCTCATGGCTCTTCTATCGCCAGTCTATCGACTTTATTTTTAATAACTCTTCAGTATTTTATTTAAAACATTTCAGCCACAGTCGGTCTGCAAATAGACACATATTTTGTAGGACAGGGTTTAAGTGAACTGACGCTTGAAAACCCTGCATTAAGTAAATCCTTGTATTAGTTACGCCCCTCTCAGTCCAGAATATTTTGCCAGCAAAGGGGTCGGTATTAAGAGTAGAAACATTTTGACGTACAACTTTTCTATGTAACTTTCATATAGTCAATTCGTACAGTATTCAGAGCTTTGTGTGCTTGCAAAAAATATTTTAAAAAGTACCTACTTTATACATTTTTTTGTAAGGAGTAGTACACGTTTGTGATGGTTTGCATTTAACTACGATTACGTAACGCCTACGAAAGACATTTACGCTTAAACTAAATTATTTAACCTCCAGAAAATACATAATACTACCACACATACATCTTAATAAAGAAAATTTTAACAAACAAAATACATTCACATATCACTTTCAAACACAAAACTGACAACTATACTAGAAACAAAGATCATATTTTATAGAACTGCTTTCGATTAGAACTATAAATGGAAAGAAAACGAAATAGTTTCAGGGAGCTCAGTTTTACAATAAGTTACCAAAAGATATTAGAGACTTATCTGTAAACAGTTTTAATAAAAATACGTTGAAGTTGTATTTGGCTTATCTTTTTAACTTATTATATAGATCGAACGAGGATACTTATTAAAATGTATTTCTAAGTAGTCTTATTCTTGAGAAGGCATGTTCTTGAGAGGTTTTGTTTACACCTATAGAAAAACCATGATTGAAAACAAAAAAAAAACACAGAACGTATCAGTTCTGTGGTTTAATATTCTAGAATTCTACATTAGAATCCGATAGTCCCTACGTTGGCCTGAGTTAACTTACATCTGAGAACACATTAAATGCCGACTCTGCACATATCGCTCGATTTATCCACCGCCAATAATCCATCCATTACAAAAGCTTATTCAACCATCGGTTAAAGTTAATTCTGACAATCAAATCTATGAAGGAGCGTCTCATTCCGGTCCGGTCCGGTCCGCTAGCGTCCGGCTCTCGGACGAGTATGGCTGTAATATTTTATAGATATTGGACCGCGTTTTCTGTCATTATCGTAAAAGTAGCGTCAGCAAGAAAACTATTCCCTATCCTCTATTACTTTCATAATACTTAAGTGGATCCGATACTTGCGTAAAGGAAATTGAATCATTTATTGTAACGGCATAATACTGCTTTATCAGATAGGTTTCGGATGAACATACCTATGATTGTTTACTACAAAAGATACGAGCTAACCCTTGCTCCGAGGGAATTGTATACGCCCCAATCATACCGATATCAATATGTCCAATCAATTTCGTGTACACGATAAAATTTTATTCGGCAGAAAACAAAAATAGTTTTGCCATGATTGAAAAATTTCTGATAAAAAAGGAAATCCTTTTATTTTCAGTAATATTCAAATGGGTGTATAAATTATTTTACATGGAGGTACACGTCAGACACACGTATTATGCAATATACCTATGCAACTGTCAACTGCACATTAAAACACCGAAACCAGAGGCAATATTAAATTAAAAGCAATTTTATTCGGTCGGTTTTCAAAGACATAAATTGGCGGGTTAACCGCGCTTACGCGGCGTCACCCATGAAATCATAAAATCAGAACTACAAAGTGGGTGGAACGTCAGGCGTCATGCGGTATGCGTCACACATTAATCTATGTACAGGGTGCGCCACTTGCAACTGTCCGACAAAATCCGCATGCGGTGGCCGACAGAGTAAAGCCCACCGAAAGCTGCTTTGAGTTTGTCCCTGAACGGATTAAAAGCACAAAGTTTGTTGAATGCAATTTTAAAATGAAACTTTTGTAAGCAAGTGCATTCTATTATGTAACAAGTTTATTTATTTTGTAACCAGGTCGAGAGCAATATTGGAAAAAGTTCTATGTTCAGCTACATTATAGCATGATAAAATATTGCTATATAAATATGGAGCCTTCATGTTTTCTTTTGATCCCGTCTTTGTATAGATTATTATTACCAAAGCGGTATGGGTATACTTTCACAAATCACGCACGCATCGCTTTCAAATTAATCAACAATAAAACCGTGCATCAGCGCAATGTCATCTCAAAATCAAAAAGCTTTTAATTTTCTTTTTACCGTGCTCGACAAAGTTTTTCCATTTGCTCCGATTCTTGTATCGGCGACATTTCCGCGGGCAACTTTTTCATTTTCCTTACTCATGTTACTTTATACGAGTGCTCTCCCAATTCAGAATGCCTCCTATTGTACGATAAAAATATCGACAACAACTTTTCATGAGCCAAAATGTTCACGCAGATTATATCGTTCATTTGCATCAACACCTCTCTTTGTGAAACGCTGATAACGTTATTGTTTAAAATAAATGGAATAAGTGAGTGAATTTGTATTCACTATGAATGTCCACTTAAAATTATTTTGTTGCACTGCGGTCGGGTTTTTTGTATTTAATCGTTCTGCTAAACTCGTCGAATATGTTTGCAATAAAACAATGCAAACATATTAAATTCTTATAACAATGCATTCATCATTAATTTTCCTAATAATAATTAATTTTCTAAATATATTATCTAAATATAAAACCTATAATTATATTCCTCCTTCTGTAGTTTGAATTACAAACTACAGAAGGAGGAATATAATTATAGGTAGTAATAGTAATAATCGTATTCATTTTGTAAAGATAAAGATATGTTTAGTGCATAACTGTGTACATTAAGTTATTATTAATATAATAAACATTACATTATTAGTTTCAACAGTCTACAATTAATAATATAAATACAATCAATAGTATTTTTATAAATTAGGAAGTTAATAAATATTACCTATTTATTATAAAAAAATTAAAATAAATCTAATTATTTTTTTATTTAAAATTTTATAAAATCAAGCTAGAAGGTAGCAATTTCCATTCCATCTGGAATATTCTGGAAGTTTACATCATTCTGGCTCCAGTGTGGAGTCGCATACTTGGGGGCAACTCATCACTTATTACGACCCCAACTATCCGGCGGAAAAATGATGTAGAGCCAGAGAGAAGGTACAGTTTTAGTTAGGGCGGAGTTATTCTGCGGCAGTTTTAAGTTTTTAGGGTTCCGTACTCAAGGGGTAAAAACGGGACCCTATTACTAAGACTTCGCTGTCTGTCTGTCCGTCCGTCTATCTGTCACCAGGCTGTATCTCAAAAACCGCGAAACAGTTGAAATTTTCACAAATTATGTATTTCTGTTGCCGCTATAGCAACAAATACTAAAAACAAAATAAAATAAATATTTAAGGGGGGCTTCCATGCAATACAAGAAACGTGACTTTTTTTTACCCTTTTTTGCTCGATGTCGAATGTTGTATAGATAATGGTACGGAACCCTTCGTGCGCGAGTCCGACTCGCACTTGACCAGTTTTTTTTTATTGTGTTTAGTTGTATACTTAGAGAGTGCATCTTCTATTACAATGATTTTCAGCTTTATTTATCACGGGGCCGCGTGGTAAAGAAAGCTGAAACACCCTTCGTGGTTTTTTAGTTCATATTATAAACTAGCTTCTGCCCGCGACTTCGTACGCGGATCCTGTTGCTTATGCCAGCGACAACGGGGTCGGCAAAATCGAAGATCTGAAACGTCTGATGTCGAATTCTAAGAGCCCGGGGACGGGAAACCAACGGGATGCGCGAGACGATTCGAGACGTTCAAAAAATACAATTTTGAATCATACCTCCGATGGCGGAATATGTGGCGTAGTCAATCTTAGGAGTATACGTAAATGCACTCCGTTCCTTATCGACCCAAGGAAAGTCGCCATGCCCTACGGCTATATCTGAGACACACCCGATTCTTCAGATGATATCGACATTCTGTTGAGAGAATGTCGAAGTCGATCAGAATTCAAACGTTTCGCTCTTCTTCTGTCTCCTCATGCCGTACTCCTGCAATTCTTTCTCTCTCACTTTCTAACTGATTATGAATATTTTGTTGTGTGCGTGTTCGGGACAATGTATGATAATCTCGATCAGCAGTTAGTCGTGCATCACGTTCATCACTCGTTTCAAAAGACCTGTTAGTAGATGTGCGAATACGCTGAGAACTCAAGCGTGATTCTGTGTCGGTAAACGTTTCCGATTGCATGAGACAATGCATGTCGCTCACGATCAGCGGACAGTCGCGCATCACGTTCCGCACTTGTCTCTAGAAACCTAGAAGCAGATGCGTAGATACGCTGAGAACTCAAGCGAATTCTCTATCCGTGAACGTCTCCGACTCGCGACACAATGCGTGACGTTCACGATCGGCGGTCAGTCGCGCATCACGTTCCCCACTTGTCTCTAGAGACCTGGATGTAGATGCGTAAATACGCTGAAAATGCAGACGTGCTTCGCGACCTGAAGAGGTTTCCACGGAGCGATTTGCAGCCTGATGTTCTCGAACAGCATCAAGTCTCTCCTGACGCTCTTCGGTAGATTCTTGGGATCTTATGATCCTCAATCTTTTAGCTCCTTTGGAACATTGGGAAAGATTTGACCACTTTCTAGGCATGGCTATAGTTTTATTGTGAAGAGAAGAGATACCTGATCAATTAAAATCTAAATGACTGCTCCCCTGCGTTACCGGGTAGGCTACCGTGTAAAGGAAATTAAACACTCAAATAACATAAGCAGGAAGTCATATTTATTCGATAAAATGAAAAAAGAAATGAGAGTTTTGACCAGTAGAGTCAAATTTTCAATGATATACCAGCGTCATCAAAAATCATTCCTAAACTGTTACCGCCTTCACCGCGTGGAGGTACTCCCAGCTCATGTTATTTTACAATATACAGTGAAATTAGTGATAGCTTCATAGTAAAATTAGTGATAGCTTTGATTTCCACATCAGATGTTTCTGATCTTCGATTTTTATAAGTCAACAGGAAATGCTCATCAGACCGAACCACTTTTGCTAAGACGTCATTCCCATATGTGTTATGTTGTAGCTGGGCTCTTGGAGTTCCACATCAGGTGTTCCAGATCTTCAAATTTATTCTTTCAGCAGAAAATGCTCATCACGTGGAACAATTTTTGCTACAGTACCATTTTTGTATCTCTTATAGTTTAGCTGGTCTGTTATGATTCTGCATCAGGTGTTCAAGTTTCCAAGATAAATTATAGCCTATATGTTGCCCAGACTTAATACCTATACAACAAAAAAAAAACATTCAAATCCGTCCAGCAGTTCCGAAGATTAGCGTGTACAAACAAACAGACAAACAGTCAGATTTTTTTTTTTGGATTCGTGCTCTATTACTGTTCCTAAACCCCCCTCAATTATTATTTTTTTAATATATTCAATGTACAGACACAGTTTTATTTACTGTTTTATTATATGTATAGATATCGAATCCATACATAATTTTCACTGTTTTCATTATTAAGTATCTATAACATTTACAACATTTTGAAATAGAATGGTTTTAACCTTAAAGCATCGTATGGCGGTTGCAGACACTTTAAAATTTTAAAATTATTGTAACCACCTTAACATTGCTTTGCGACCTACACTTTGAGAAACTCTGTTTTATAATAATGATAGATCTATTTGTCAACACGGTAGTTAATGCGATATGTTTATTACGCAGTTTTTTGAAATACACCCTTTGTTGACAAAGGATTAAATAAGCCGAGTCTGATATTTAGGGCATAATAATGCCACAGTTTTGCACTTAGCTCTCTGTGAGATATTATTCACGTTTAATTCCTGAATGAAACAAAATTTTCTTTAAACAGAATATAACATAAAGGTATTTCTTCTAAGTGTTGGGTTAGGTTAGGTCTGTGGGATTGTTCCCGCGACCCCCGACGTAGGTGTGAGATGGAACACCGGGGTGGTTTTTAGTCAGTAGGTAATAGGTAGGTAAGAGTCCCTCCCATTCTCTAGACATCCATGAGGATTTTCCACCCCGGAACAAAAAAAAAGAAGGTCTGTGGGATTTCTGTCATTTTTCGTTTCTAGGATACAACATAATTCGACATGAATTATACATACACAATCAATCAATTCAATGATACATTATTAGACATGATTTTCCCAAATCTGGAATAATTTTCCTTAAACATGAATAAACTCGCATATATTTTTATTCAAACAAACCTCGCCAACTATGAAGCGTCCAAATAGTCTGTTTTAGTTTTGGCTCCTTTATACCAAAACAGACATTAACATCAAAGTAAACATTCGTTTCTGACTGTACACGGGCAAATTCCTCTGGAAACGATGAAACTTGCAATTTACGGGTAATGCACTACAAGTTTACAGTAAAACTGGATTGTAATATGCTTGAGTTGAACATTGAATAATGTTACGTTTTGGTAGCTTAACTTTATGAAAATGATTTAATTTTTATAGAACGGATTTAATTTTCGGAAAAAGTTTCAGGCAAATGTGAGATAAAAGCAAAAAGTTTCTCATTGACTAAACCAGTAATCTAAAAACGACTTAACCTATATGAAGCTGTATATGTATAATGTAGGTAGGTTTTAGCTACTCACGAATTTAACTTTGGCTCTTCTTTTCACGTGCAAGAAGTCGCAGACACAATCCAATTTAAGTACACATAATTGCTTAGGAACCTAAGATTCACACACAAAAAAAAGGAGCGAAAGAAGTTTAACTTCTTAGTAAGCGATAACGCGCAAAATCAATTTTGATCGCCCATACTGACTAGTTTACAGGTTGTATTTTCTAAATGAGTACCTAGATTTCACGATAACACTATTTCACTTAAACCCTTAGGGCGGGTTGTTTCAAACAGTCGGTTAACGTTACATACGGATGGTTAAAAAGTTACTATGACGTGAGATGTTTAACGTACGTTTAATGTAACGGGTTGTTTCATGACATAAAAATCCGTCAATTAAAGTTATTCAAAAAGAGATTTCATAATATTTTGATGTTTGAAGTAGCTGTTTGACAACATAAAATTACGTTGACTGGTCGGTTATGGTAATAGTAACTTTTTGACGTACGATTTTTTTAAACAACCCATTTTTTTGATTTGACGATAGTTAGCGCCATTTTTTACTATTACCGGTCAGTAATGTATAGTTAAAACAACCCGTCCTTATTGACCCACAAATACTTAAGGGCGGGTTGCATCAACTATATAACTATAGTTTAAGTCGAACTAACCGCTTAAAAGAGAATCTTCAAAAACACGTAACACCTAGCATTATAAGACTTCAGGCAATATAAAGCTGTAGCAACAAAGTGTCCCATATCACACATTTACTACGATCACAGTTGACACGTAAACAAGTCACAAAGCTATTCAATTTCATAAATATCTTACCACCTGCCAACATAACTGTGGCCGTCATTTCATCAACTTTTAGAGACGTTCCCTATACCACTTGGAAAACTTATCATTCAAGCGCACTCGAACTTCGTTTACTCTCGTAGGTATCTCTTCAAAGTTAGCACGTAGCGTTTTACACAAATGTGTACCTTAAACACGAAGAAATAAAGCGTGGCTGGAAGGAATGTGTTGTGTGGGTTTTGTTTCGCAATCCTAAGACCTTTATAAGTGCATGGAGTTATTTTTATATATTTTCCTTGTTATCAGTGTTTTGCTTACGTATTCACTTCTCTTGCTTTCGACTTGAGATCTATTTATTCATCTTGTTAAAAGTTCAAAAGTATCACATACTACCCCTTTTACGCCATACACTCACAACACCTAGAGAGCATACAACGGGCTTTCACCAAACACCTTACATATATGACCCCCGGCTTATCCCATAGGTGTCCCTATCCACACTACGCCAACGGAGAACTATGCATAGCCTTATGTACCTTCACAAACTAGTGAACGGCCATATGGATTGTAGTGAACTGCTATCGCGCATTTTATTGAATGTTCCACGCAAAATTCCACGCTTTCCCATCACAAGATTGTTACAGCGCCCATCTACCACCACAAACATAGGTCTTAACTCACCACTCGTCAAAATGTGTGACAACCTTAATTCATGGAATAAGTCCGTTCCCGAAGTAGATATATAAGATATATATAATGTCTCTAAGATGAAGTTTAAGACGAGAATCATGACATTTCTACACAATAATGAAATGTAATTATTTACTCTCTTTTCTCTGCCTAGTATTTTTTTTTTGTTTTTCTCAATAGAGAAACCAGAGACGCCAGATTTCCGCTTAGTTGCTAACTTAAGTTTAGGATTAAGTACAATTAATGTAAAATACTTTAAAGTATTTTACATTAATTGTACTTAATAAAATACTTTAAAGTATTTTACATTAATTGTACTTAATCCTAAACTTAAGTTAGCAACTAAGCGGAAATCTGGCGAAGTATTTTACATTAATTGTACTTAATCCTAAACTTAAGTTAGCAACTAAGCGGAAATCTGGCGTATTCTTTGATCAGTGTTGTGTTTGCCTGTAGCAATTGGCATATGTATTACAATGTAACCCTAGAATGTATTTTGTGTATGTATGTGCTGTGGTCGAACCTATATGTAAATAAAGAAAGAAACTAAAATTTAAACCATTGTGTATTTAAAATAGATCGATTATTTATTAATAAGTACCTAGTCGCGGCACTCCACGAAGGATATGGCGGGATGAACTGGACGGATTCCTCCATAACTGGATGGATGTAGCATCGGGAAAGATAGAAAAGAGTAAATAAGAGGGAGGCCTTTACCCAGGAGTGGGACAGTATAAGCTAACAAAAAAAAGATACCTACTCAAGTAGATAAGAGACTTTTTAGCAGTAGGTACCCAAAAATCCCAAATGTAATAAATAATTAATAATAATAACAATAATGTAATTGATCATTTTTTAGTTAACGATACATCCTACGTTAATATTAGTATTTCTCTAAAACAGAGCTTCCTCTCTTCTACCCATTTGCTGTGCCCGATCAGGGTCCATAATGATACTAACCAAACACCTACCACCTAAGCATATTTTGTACTTATGGAAAAGCAATAAAGATATTGAGATCGAGATATTGAGATCTGTTATGGATGTTCTTACTTGTATTTTCTGTACAATTTCATCCAAATGCAGCGCCGTGACTTTTTTTTTAAATGTTACAGCACCATGCTGAGATAGGAGCCTTTTGGCCTCGTACAGGACCAATTTTCGTTTCTTTTTTTAATCACGTATTTTTGTGTGTTTTTTGTCCTGGCGGGCGAATAAATTCTTTTCATTTCTATCTTTCTTTCAAGTAAGTGTAATTTCATGTGTTGGAATACAAATACGCTATTCAAAATAATCACGTTGCCTATCTCTGGATTACAGCGCATGCTCGTATGTCCAGTGCCCAATCGGTGCATAAGGATTTGAATGTAATCTGAAATTGTTTCATTATAAAATTATGTATGCGTTACAAACAATGTATTCATCTTCATATTCATATATCATGACTAACTGATGCCCGCGACTTCAATCAGCGGGGGCTTTTTATTGCGCGGAACCATAATTTATTTCTAAAATAAAAATAGCGTAAGCTGTCTGCCGGTGAAAGTCCCGTCAAAATCGTTTCAGCCGTTTCAGAGATTAGCTGGAACAAACAGACAGACAGACAACAATTTAAAAAAAAACTTTTTGATCGAAGTAATATCCTTTCATTTAGTAAAAAGCTGTTTTTTTGGCATTACAAACAGACACTTCAATATTATGTATTTGTATGTATGTATGTATGATCATTACTTATGGGAGGCAATTCTTCTAACTCCATCTGTGAACAGCGTCTCTATTTACTTACGTTTTAGACATTGATTGTTGGCTGCTGAAATGAGATAACGACTAGATTTTGAACGTTCTTTTTTATACCAATAGTATTGCGCTAACAGCTTACACTATCCTTACAAGGTTTACCCTAATGCGATAGTTAAGATTTTATATTAATTACATTATATACTTACAATAACAAAATCAGAAAAATAAAAACATAATTAAATTATTACACCGTAATAACACAAAAACATAACATTATATAATAAATGACAATGCCAGATCCTGCCCCACCCATGTACAGAAAAAGTAACCCATGTACAGAAAAGTAAATTAATGAAAATAATTGTAATGAATATAGAACCTTTCTATAGTATTTTTGTTTTCTTTCGAACTTGAAATTTCTTGAGAAATAAGCAGTACCTATGTACTCATATTTTATAATGTTCTTTTCCTGTGTTGTCTACTGTGTGTACATAAATAGTAAAATAAATAAATAAATAAATCAATGTCATCATTGTTTTTAGATTTAAACGGAAACCGCAAGTTCTACAGTCACTAAGACTAATGTTTAGTTATCAGCAATAAATAAACAGTAAGATGCTACATATTGCACATGACTTTTATTGGGTGGGGCAAAGTTCTGTAGAGTTTCTGGCATTGTCCTTTACGCATAAGTACCATAATAATAAAAAAAAATGTGTTGAACAGGAAATGTCTTTTTTAACTGATGTTATTCCCAAAATTAAATAATTTAACATCACATCTGTAGGTTTATCTTGAACGGGTTAACCGCAGGTGCCAAAAGCACTAATCCTTGAACTCTTCCAGCGTTACTAACTCCCTATTCCGATTCGAATCCCAAAGTTGGTAGCACGTTGTAATTCCGATGCACTTCCAAGATAACTTTCTAGATCGTGCGGGGCCCAAACGACCTCACAAAGTTTCGCCACCTCGTCCTTCACATTGTAACATTGTATTTAAGCGTTCAAGAATTTCGGCCATCTTGAATCGAAAGGTATCCCGCCTGTGTCCCCTTTGCCTTAGCGTTGGACATTTTTGGAATGAGCTGTGCGTGTCTTAGATGCCTTTGTGTCTTCTCCATAACTTATTTGTGTATGTGAGTTGGTAATTTGGTTGTTTACCTTATTTTTATGCTTCACTAATGTATGTATACTTAGATTGAATGAATTGGGATGTTAGTAAAAAAACGGGTATTTTATTAATTAATTACTTTTGGATGTTATTGGTAGCGTGTATCGACTATTGTGCAATCCTAAGTATAATAAATGTGAACGTACCTCAAAGTCCCAATAGATTTCAATAGTTTCACATTCTGTAACAGATCCATATCTAGCATAGTTACTTATATAACAATCAGTTTTAACAACGTAAATATTATTAGAATTCGAGAGCGTTGGTACAGTGTGTCCCACAAATGGTGACAAGAACGCTAGCGAGGCATGACGAAAGCAAGACAAGCCTGACATCCACTGAAAGGACTGGCTCATGTAAGCACAAGGAACTAGACAGATAGAGATTCTCAGTGAAATATAGGTCCAAAATGAGTTAGATAACAATGAGTTAGGTAAAAATGAGTTAGATAAAAATGAGTTGGGTAAAAATGAGTTCTAAGGTAAAATGAGTTAGGTAAAAATTTTGCATTCATCATATAATCAGTACGACAAACATTCTGAAGAACGTCCTCGTAAATACGTTGAAATCTAATTGCAATCTTATCTCAGCGATAACCAACGTCCAAGAAATGTCTCTCTCTGTCCACCGATAAGAATATTATAAATAATCTGGGTATCTTCAAGGCACGAGTGAACCGGTTCATCCTAGGCAAGCGTGCTCCACTAATGTGATGATGCGGTCTAACGACCGCATCATCGCTTAAGACCAGGTGAGTAGTGGCCAAACGCAAGCATAACAGAATATTAAAAAAAATAGCTACGTAGAGGCATTTTCGACAAATAAAACTGAGACTAGAATGCGATCTAAAATTTATTGATCCTCTGGTATTGTGGTGTTTCCAAATGAATTTCTTTTAGGTCTTTGTTTACTAATAAATGTACCGATATACTGTATTACCATACCAATATGAGACTGCCTGAAAAAAGTAAAGGCCTAATAGGAAAAGGATTTCTTAAATATAATTTTAATATGTTCAACAATATGCTGATCCAATATCACATTAATAATAATGATTAACCATAACATACAGACACTGGTTTTAATAAAAACCCGCCTTCGCCTCCCACCGCACCCTTTACGGCCTATTTAGTGTTCTATAATCTGTATTCATTTATTCTTTAGTTTATAGACATAAGTGCCCAATACAACTTTGCTTTAACCACAGAGGATCCTACAATAATACACGTGTGGTAACATCGCCTCCCTAGACTTTTCCCTAGTTGGAGTCTACTTCAAGTCTAGTCGGATGCAGCTGAATACCAGAGTTTTTACATGGAACGACTGCCTATCGATGTGTTTTTAATAGTATGTCAACAAACAAATGTCGCCCTTGTCATCCAAACATATTATGGCCCCATATCTCGTCATCAGTGACAAGCCATAAGCTAAGCACGCGAACCAGCCTGCGAGAATCAGACTTTTAACGAAATGTTTTGTTAAAAAACAAAACAAATTATTCTAATTCATCAAACAAAGTACATAACCTCAAAATAAAATCGCAAGACAATAAGTCCATTCGAATCAGTGGCACTTGTAGTACGTCGATTGTTTCACTCGCACATCGTACTCTATTGCTAAGTCGAGACGACTGCATAAGCCACAGCTGACAACTCAGTTGGTCCCTTTCCAATTTGCGTTCGAATAAATGGAAACGCTCGAATCGCATAAATGAAAACGGTGGAACAAATTGATTTCTCACTCAAACAGAACCGTGCACAGAACAACCTATTACACTTTCTATTTTCTGTTGTGTTCTAAAAATATGTTTTTCAGTAATATGTGAGTGAGAATCTGTAGTGAAAGTTTGGCGACATATTGATAATAGTTTTCATGTATTGGAAAAAATAACTTTTCTGTCAATGTTTTGTTTGATTTAACGATGCGAGGACCTTTTCCTCTGCTAGAAATCTAAACTAGAAGTCTAGGCAGAGAGTCAATAAAACAATTGATCTTATAAAGTAATTAAGCACTGAAACAGATAATCAAGCATTTATAACAATTACGTCTATATAACATTAATTGCTCTAGTTTTTCTGTAAATTCATGTTAAATGAAAACGACAGTAGTTTTGTAAATAGTTGAGTACTTGAGAGTACTTTTTTATGTACTTCTCTACACTAAGGAAAAGATATTCAACAGAAGTGTAGTCTCAATAAATTTAAAACAGGCGATGTCTACATGTGTTATTTTTATCGTGTTCGATTTTTAATCAAGCACATCAGACTGAATGGTGTCGTATGTCTCGAACGGTTCATTAGAAAATTTCGTCCCTTTTCCATTCTGTCCCCAGTCTAGCCACCCTATACTTTCTGTCTGATGCGCAATCTACCTTTTTATGCTTCAAACGACTCGAATATTTCCATAAAATGCATACTTCATATATGTAGATCAAAACAACGGTAACTGTAAACTATTTGTAACCAGCTTTTGCCCGCGACATCGATGTCCGCGTAAATGTCGATTATAGCGGATGCAGACGAATTTGCCGATTAACAACAGAAAAAAAAACGAAAAAACGAACGGAACTAATTATTGTTATTATTACTATTATTTGTGAAAACTTGCACGTTTCTTAGCTTTTGGCTAGTTTTAAGCCACATCAACGGGCCCAAGCCAAATCAATGTAGCGTGTGGTGAATTTTTACGTTAAAGATGGGTGATGTAAAGAGACGTCGTTATTATTATTATTATTATGTCCTTCCCCAGGGTTCAAGCTATCTTCATACCGAATTTTATCAAAATCAGTTCAACCGTTTCATCATGAAACCGTAACAGACAGAGTTACCTTCGCATTTATAATATTAGTATGGATTGGTAACTAAATAGGTATGGAGATGTATGTAAATTAAACTATACACAACAAACAAGAACAAGACGCAAACTAGTTTCCCAAGACCCCGCCGGCCTCACTCCGCTAAGGACAGTAATTCCCTATTTACAGAACTTATATAACATTCGATAATTTTGGTAATAAATCAGGCAACTTGTTAACTGAACTGTCACAAGAAAATATATCCAAAATTTTCCCTCAATGAGCACATAATGTAAAAATAAGGGGTCCCTTTTGTCGTTACGTGATCGTCAGGCAAGCATCACGCACGAACCGACCGCGATCAACGAAGCGTTGACAAATGCCTAATTGAATTTTCAGCCACGATATTGTGTCCCTGTCAAAAAGATTTATATACTTATAGATTCTATACTTGCTTTTATTTTCCGGTAAAAAGCAAGTATACTAAAGAAAAATGGATAGGTTTTAAGGCTCGCTCAATACAGGTCGTAAATAGTTGAAGCCTGCGGCCATTCATCCAAGTCCGGTATGATTGCTACGTTTTTTGTGTCGTTTCTCTACAAAATGGACTATCCTGAATGAATGATCGCCGAAGGAATGGCCGAGTGTGATTGCAAAATATAAAATAATATGAGAAGTGAGAAGATTTAAAAAAACAATATTAATATTTGGTAGTTGGAATGGACTGTGTTTCAAATATATGTTGGTAGATTGATCGACTAAAACAATGATTATAAATTACTAGCGGACCTGGCAGACGTTGTCCTGCCCTTAAAATAAAAAAGTCCTAGAACTCGACTGCAGCGCCACCTACCGGGTCCAATTGTAAATCTAAACCATTCTCGAATCTACTGGAACACACAAAAAATTGCATCAAAATTGGTACTGCCTTTAATGAGGAGTTCACTTTCATACACACTCACAGACGACTTTTATATATAAGATGTATATGCCCTTAAGGGGCTATTAAACGACTTTTACAGATTTTAAACTGACAATCACGTCAAAATGTGCAGTGTAAATGATTTGAAAAAAATATATGTTAAACTAAAACATTCTCTTAATCATATAGAAAGTGAATATTTTTGATTAAGTTCATATTAAATAGTTTAATTAACTCGTGAAGTTGTGTCTGACGCGGACAAAACATTGACAATCACACAAAAGCTACCAGGTATAATTAAACGAAACTTACACCATCTTACAGATAATTTTATTATCTATCTTTTAGTATACGCCTTTTTTTGAATTTTGAAAGAATACTACATTTATTTAATTTTTTCGTCTAAATTTACAGAGTTTTGGACGCAGACTGCGTCCGGTCTGCATCAGTACTGCGTCAGACACAACTTCACGTGTTAATTAAACTATATAATATGAATATAATTAAAAATATTCACTTACTAAATGATTAAGAGAATGTTCTAGTTTAACATATATCTTTTTCAAATCATTTACACTGCACATTTTGACGTGATAGTCAGTTTAAAATCTGTAAAAGTCTTTTAATAGCCCCTTAGGAGGAACTATCAGAATAATTGCTGCTTCGACCTAAAATAGATAACTTGATGTTTAATCTTCAAACTTTAAACAAGCATATAACTTTCAGCTACACATATATAGCCTTATACAAAGGTCGTGTACGCATCATATAAGCTGAGCGTTCACTACAATAATTCGTGTAATTTCCCTGCCCGTTATACGAAGATTTATGTGAACAGGAACAAATAATGTGCACAGAATACACGAATTAATTCCCTGTAAACGGATTCACGCTTACATTCTCTCAATATTTTTTATTATAATTCTCATATCTGTTCTTTTTTTACTTGACGGCTATGCCGATGGATGGGTAATCCTTTTCATATTCGTATTTCAGGATTCTTCGTGCTGCTATTAGCTATAGCCGTCTAAATTTTTTTTATTTAGAGCCTAAGTGTATTTAAATAAAGAAGAAAATATTCTGTCATGTTTAGTTCAGAATAATGCCTTTAATCTCTTTGCATGAATGGTACTAACACCGTACCTATAGATTGTATTTACTTACAAAATCTGGTTTTTACTCTATAAATTTGATGTCATACTTCGTAACATGAATGAATGACATATCAATGAAGTTCCCACACAACACTACAAATTGAACATCTTAGGCTCCAAAAAAATCTCCAGATTTATCCGCCAATGAGAATGTTCGCTTTCGTTCGAATTCCGAAACGTAGACAAAAACGAATCAACAAATTAATGTTCAGTCATGTATAAACCAACATTATTACTTGTCAATTCAAGTAACGAGATTCCGCTTACGGACGATATTCGGAACAATTCAAGGCTGACCCGAATTTCTGAACGAGGAAAGCCTAGTCTCTCGAAAGCTTGAGAGGAGGCTTCACTTAATTGAAAGAGATCGCCCCACACTACTTCACGTTGAGGGTGAACAAACTATGTGATGCCACTTCTGTACTTGTGTGAGTTGTGTGTTTTAGGCTTTAAAAGGGCAGCTAAGCTCTCTAAAACGTCTTGGTTTGAAGAAATTATAAGATTTGATATAAAAATTCTGGAATTATCTTGGTTTCAGTTTATTGATACTTGTATAAAAAATGTACATAATACAAACACAATTGAAATATATTTTATCAATTGTATTAGGTGAGTTAAAATAATTAATATTTTCATTCGTAATTTAAAGGATCAAAGGCTTCAGTTTGTTATTTTACTCTTAGAATTAAATATGCCAAGTTCTAAGTTTAACTTTTAAAACACTCTCCCTTAAAATAAACACGTAAGAAAAGTAATATAAAAGGCACCTATTTCATTTAAGAACATTAGGATTAAGTTCACATAAAAGCTACTTATGTTTAAGTTGAAGTTAATAAAGTCAAATTATTATCTTTTATTTGTTCTTCTCTCTTTATCTAATGATTGAAGATGATTGAAGATAACCTAAAACACGAATAACTAATTACTTCTGTAAATTCAATATATTTATATGAACACAATAAAAAGTACAAATAGTGGGTGGTGGTTATATAAAATCATGTTATCACTCAATGTTATTTTCGAAATAAAAGCAACCAAAACATTGTACATCTATTTAATTTGTTGAATGCAGCTGTAGTTCAGGGTTTTACTTACATTATTTTAGGTAAGTAGGTACTTCCGCTAATGATGAGAAATAAGAATTTTTGTGTTTTAATTTTATTTATTGAGTTTCAAGTCGTTGCTATGCCCGCCCTGTCCGTAATTACTAATACTTATACTGTGCCGTAGCTCTGTTCTAGTTTTAATTCTTGGTAATAATTTTTGTACACATTATGGGATGCAGTAATATGAATATAAATTTGAATATTCCATCACGAACCTAAGTAGCTTCATTGATAATTAACAAAAATGAGGTTGTGAGTACTTAACGTAATCGTTCAAATATGAACAAGAAAAGTTATTGTTAGGAAAAACACATGATTAGGTGTGGTGTTTTAAAATTATTAAAAACTAACAAATCCCTTTTTTATCAATCAAAATTAAAAAAAAAGACCAAGTCCGTGCTCACTTTTATCCACCAAAACTTAGCTTCTTTACATATTTGTCTAGCCTTTGACAGTCGGCTTGGAATTTTGGGGTTAAACTTTTAAAGTCTTTTATTTAAAAAAAAACACCTTTGTGTCTAAAGTAGGTATTTTCTTTTTTACACCTCTGTGATTTTATTGTGTTTCACTCATAGCATAATTTTAAAGTTATTTTTTAAGAACAACGAGTCATGTGACATTAAGTTCTTCATAGCAAAAACATTTTGCAGCATAACCCAGCAATTTCCTCCGAATAAGCTAAGATGTGCTACAAAAATTTGAGTGTCTCATTCATATTTACGATTACATCGGTTCGCATTACATACCTCAATATTTTCTTGTTCCAATATTATTTTATCAGAGGGGGGGTACCGGCGCTTCCGGGAGACGATTATTCTTCAAAGCCTGTTTCGAGAGCTGGTCGTAAAGTTTACGAGCGTGAATGACAGTGCCCGGGTCAAACGATCCTAGCCCCGGTAGCAAACGGGAATTCCGTTTATAACACTATTCGGTGCTAAGATAAGGCTCCCGTAAGCCTCACTATGGCCTCGCCTCTAAGGTGCACACGGTAAGTTCGGTTATAGCGTGCAGATGGTACATAAATCTTTGGCAGAGATATTGAAGGTACTGCCAGGCAAATGAAATTGCTATTATAAAGAGGTGGCACTCATTTGCGTTTCTTGTCTTGTTTTTAGTTCTAAAGTTGTTTCAATCAATATACATATCACTGTATAGGCGGTAGTAACATTATCATTATTATGAAGAACGATTTGTTTTTCCTCTATATATTTTCCTTTGTCATTCGTAAATCCCTCTTACTCAATATAGATGTACGATCGTATCGACTCGATTGACCGGCGGAATTATGAATAATGTGGACGGTATGAGGATAGTAGATAAAATTAATAATAATAATAACTTTATTGAGCAAAAACAGGATATAAATGAAAGAAACATGGGATGTTAGAGTGGAGAGTAGATCCCAGTCCCGTGCTAGGAATTAACCTGTATTACAAGAGCTGGGCAAATCATTAGAGTAGCATACAATAACTTGACTCACTGAATTTCCTAATTAGGCATGCCTGTTGATAGGGAATCGGTATTTAGCTAAATAGGTACTAACTATTATAAGATTATAAAGTATGGATGTGCCACATTTACAATGTTGTGTTTTATGTTGAGTATACTAATATGTTGTTGTTGCTGTTAAATTGTCAATAGTACCTACTTACTATTTTGGTTCGTCTCATTATGATAACTTTTTAAATAAAGTTAACTTCAAAGATTAAACTTAATCATTGATTAAGTTAAT
Organism: Charanyca ferruginea; assembly: GCA_947361185.1. NCBI lineage: Eukaryota > Metazoa > Arthropoda > Insecta > Lepidoptera > Noctuidae > Charanyca > Charanyca ferruginea. The sequence continues at coordinate 12,226,521 of OX376070.1, forward strand.
GTTTAATGTTATCAAGGGAACACTGAACACCTATTAATGTAAATGTGTTACTAAACTTTTCTTCTAGGTAAGTACAATATCTACACATAATTTAATCACTGTTCTTATCGCAATGTTCAGTACTTCTTTGTGCAAAATATCAAAGTCATTTGTAACATGTAAGTCGTAAACGTCCATTTGGGTAACAAATTAGTTTTTTGTCGAGTACATTAAGCAAACAACCGGTATCTTGCTCACGCAATCTGCTCCTAATGGTGCGTTAAGATGTGACTTAAGCAACTCGATGACTTGATACAATTTGCTTCGAAAATTCGATTTGACAACTGCGATGATACGACGGTTTTGTGTTCCAAATTGATCGCTTGTACGTAAGCAAATTGGTGGCCATTTAGGAATTGATTTCTTATTTATATCATTTGTAAAGTTAGCTTGCTGTTTCCTTAAGATTAAAAGTGATTTTGTTTGTATGATGAATTATGTTTTGTTAAAGTGAGAGAATACGATTGATTACAGAAAATGTTACAAAAAGCCGTAATATATACTGTGCTATTTTTGTTTTCACATATAGAAGCAACAAGGATAATGTATCTGCATTTAATAAAAACTTGATTTAAAAGAGTGTCCGTGGATTTTCTGGCTCATTCTTCTCCATAGAGATCTTCGTTTTGGAACGAACGATTAGCTTCAACTTTCTGACTAACTGACCGACTCCTTGACAATTCAAAAGTGCCTCACGCGATTCTGATACCGCTTCCGAACGCAAAGAGTCGCCAAAACGCGATGCAGTCGATACAGTCGCATAATCGCCGATCGCGAATGCTAAAAGTAGCTAGTCTGCTCAGGCCCTAAATGATTTCATTGAAATAAATGCTTTGACATTGACTTTGCTATTTTTCTGTTTGAACGCGCTGATCTCCGGAACTGTTAGTCCGATTCTGAAAAATCTTTCTATAATGGGAAGCTACATTATCCCTGAGTGCCTTCCATACTTTTCAATATTATAAATGCTAAAGTAATTCTGTCTGTTACGCTTTCACGATGAAACGGCTAAGCCAATTTTGATGAAATTTTGTATGAATATAGCTTGAATCATGGCAGTGGCGTGCCTAGGAGTCAAAGTTAGGGCAAGCCCAACAGATGTCTGATGAATAGCTACCTACTGCTTTCTTTTTATTGCCTCGCATTATTGATTGCAAGCCAGGCTTTTGGGCTTTTATGAAAGGCACGCCACTGAATCCTGGGGAAGTACATAGGCTACTTTTTAATCCGCGACTTCGACTGCATCCGCGATAACCGACATTCACGCTGACGAAGTCGCGGACGAAAGCTAGTTTACTATGAATTACATTATAAATTCGTAAGGAAATCAAGGCGAATGTAGTCACAGGCATATGATACTTCGTAATAGATCTCTATTATTTAAATGAGCAAACGATTATATGCTGTACATCTTCTTATTATGAACCCTGGGAATTATTCACATGTATCATTACCAGGATAGGGCGAGATGCGGTATTCTATTCATCACAGATCACCACTAAAACTGCCGACTGCGATTCGACTTTCAGTAAGAAAACTTTCCGTATAAATGTTATACCAAAAATCACGTTCCAATAATAAGAATGACTTAACAGCCTCTAATCGTCCATAGAATAGTTACATTCATATTCTCAGTTCATTCATCCGTACTGAGTACAGCTTGTTGAAACACTGTTGATGGGAAAAGTTCGGTTATTGTACTTATTTGTAAGCTTTTTGTTACGTGTGTGTGTGAAACAGAACACCTGGCTACGGGATTTACTGAAGTTGTCTTATATGCTTTCCTAACAAATTATTTCGGTAAAATGTGCCTATGTTTACGTAGTGTATGTTAGTTTTGTTTTAAATGACTTGGGGTGGATGTTAATATTTTGATTCGTGTGTGGAAATATCTTACAGTTCTCTGTTTATTAAAATTTTATTCTTTTCTTTTTTTTTATTAAATTTTTTTCAGTCGTCTGCATGGTGGTCAAATCCATAAATCCATACTTAATATTATAAATGCGAAAGTAACTCTGCTTGTTACCTTTTCACGACGAAACAGCTGAACCGTTTTTGATGTAATTTGGTATGAACATAGCTGGAACCGACCAGTAGGTCGATTCTGTAAAATTTAAACAACAACTCGCATCTCACATCGCTATTCACTCTCACTTCGCATAAGGTTCAGAATGACCTTGATGTATTTGACACTTTGAATCGGGTTCGAGTGCGAAGTGAGCGTCGAAGTGACGGGGAAATTACCTTACAGAATGCCACTTCTTACGTCATCTCATACTTTATCTGTCAAAATCTCCCCGTCAATTTAGTTCAACTCGCTGACACGCTCGCAAGGGTGGCGCTAGTGTAAATTCGAATTATCAACCTAGTTTTTAGAATGCCAATCAAGAAATTTACAGTGGATTCAGATTTGAAGTTTAGAATGAGGTCTTACAGAATCACACCCCAGGACTTTCAGAGAAAAAAGTGAAGTTTGTTTATTTTTAAGAGGTAAACTCTTAAAAATAAACAAACTTCACCTTTTTGTAATATTATTACTGGCTTCTGTTTGCGACTTCCTCCGCGTGGATTCATCATCATCTAAACCGTTCAGTTGGTACGGTTTTTGTTTAACCACGAGCTTCCCCATACCACACCATACTATAAAAGATATTCTATGAAACTCGGCCATTGTGTTTTGTTCAAAAAATGTTTGAAATCGGATGAGTAGTTTTGGAGATAATAATAATAATAATAATAATATGTGGGGACATTTTCACACACGGCCATCTGACCCCAAACTAGGGAGACCTTGTACTATGGGTGTCAGACAGCTGATATACATACACAAATACATTTTTTTTTGTAAATACATACATATATAGATAAACAACACCCAGACACAAGGCAAACACAAGTGCTCATCACACAAATGTTTACCCTAGGCGGGAATGGAACCCAGATTACCTCCTATATCTAAATTTAAACACTTTATGTTGACACACTTGCGTATGCCATGCTTGGGACATACGCTTTCCATGCATTGCGGAGACCGACGTGAAACGGAAGCGCGGGAGTGCCCTCTGGCGGCGGCGCGTCGAACAACTCTCTACGACACCATTTTTAAAGTCGTGTGCGCATACAATTCTATATTTTTACAAAGATTTATATAACTTTACACCTTTACAATTTTACAAATGTACTCTGTTAAAAGTAATACATCTTTGAAGTTGTTATTCTACGTTTAATTTGCTTCAAGATTAAATTTCACCCGCACACAGCGAAGTTATCTGGTCGACACTTTACATCTTGATAATATTACCAATAGAAAATACTTGAGATTATATCGTTCCAGTGTATTAAGAAAGTAGTGTAGTATAGTACATTTTGTTATACCTAATTGGATCATCTTGTGGAATCGCCACCTTTACTTGGAAAGTTCCATGTTGGTTGTTTGGACTGGTTAATCTCATTTTAATGAATTTTCGTTTGTCAATGTCAAATCATTTATTTCACTTAGACCATTAAAGGCAATTTTGAACGTCATAAAAAAAAAGTTGATTGAAGTTGTCCCTTCCAAAAGATAGTTTCGTATGGAGAAGAATGGGCAAGAAATTCCATACCTACTCTTTAAAAAAAAAGTGTACAATATTTTGCATTTATAGTTATATATCTATACCTACGTGAATACGATGGACCTTGCATAAAAACACTATATTGAAGTATGTACAGACGCCAGCACATCAAGCCATACCTAACTGTCAAATTTTCCCAATTAAATATGAACCTTATGATTTTGTAATAAAGTTGAAAATCTATAAAAAAAAATTGACAGATTGTAGTAGCTTGATGTGCTGGCCTCTGTACAAAGTATTACAAGATAAAGAATGTTCACATATTATTATTTACAATTATTGTAAAAGTGATAACCACTCCATACATTTGATGGACAACAGACTATGAACTATTGTGTGAACCAAAGCAAGAATTAAATATAATGTATATAAGTATGTATAAATTAAGTAGTTTTAATTAGCAATTAGTTTGATTTTGTCTTGACTGTAGATTGTCCTATGGTTTGATGAGCATACACAAACTTTTGGAGGATCTAGTGACTAAGTAAAAGATATACAGGTCAATCAATCATGATGGTAAACTTCGCGGTCGGTCTGTGGATGGGTGACATTTTATAACGAGACTGGATCGGAAAGCACGTAAAGCTGCCATTGGCTGGCAAGCCAGCTAGCTGTCATTGGTGGACCTTTGATAGTGATTATAGGTAGTCAGAAGCCAGAAAATCTGACAACCAGTCTCACCAAGGGGTATCGTGTTACCCAATTACTGAGTAGTGGAGGTCAGATAGGCAGTCGCTTCATGTAAAACACTGGAATTCAGCTGCATCCGGTTAGACTGGAAGCCCACCCGAACACAGTTGGGAAATGGTTAGGCAGATGATAAGCATACAAAAACTTTCTTTCTAGAAAATTTCCTATGATTTTCTAATTATTATCTGAAAGGTAAATATTAAAAAAAAAATATTAACAAAAAAGACAACCGCCTTCAAAAAGTAAAAAATAACTTTCAATTCGCAAGTCGGTGCCTTTGGTTTTGCGTGTTGTTTTGTATTGCCACCGACTTGCGAATTGAAAGTTATTTTTTACTTTTTGAAGGCGGTTGTCTTTTTTGTTAAAAATTTTTTTTTTCGCTTTTTAGTACCTATTTCTCATCATAGAAATTAATTACGAAACGGTGACACCAAATAAGAATCTGTCATCCCTTAATTTTCAGCCCTTAGCGGTGAAATATTTTCTTGAAATTAATATGGGACTAAATATGAGGTATCAATTAAAGAAAGAATCATCGAAATCGTACTACACTGAAAAAAGTTATGCGTGGTCAAACATAAAAACAAATATTTTAAAAATGTTCATAAAATGGAAACTACTGGGCCAAACAATGTTAAATTTTTATGGGACCAAATGGCAACTATTCCGCATCAAACTAAAGAAGAATCACGTAAATCAGATCATAAATCTCAGAGTAATCGATGTACATACATAAAAAAAAACCAACTGAATGGAGAACCTCCTCCTTTTTGAAGTCGGTTAATAATTAGCTAGATTTTCTATCACAACATTTTTTTCCTATAGGTAATTTATTACCCGTTAAGCTCCCATGACAAAAGGATTTCAATTTTTAAGTACTATATAAACAACCCTAATGGATTACTGTAGTTGGGGATCCGATAATCCCTTCACGTGGGGCTGATACCTACAAAACTTTATTTCTGACATGTAGGTAGCAAATCGATTTGGGGGGCTATCTCCACACGAACGATTGGGTCGTGCGACACGTAAGTCGTTTTGAGATTACATGACATGTGTAGGCACTTACGAAGCCCCTTTAAAATAAAGTACTGAACCAAAAGAAAAAACAATAAAATAAAAGTGTCATACAACTTTTCATCTTTGAAGCAAAATTTCTAAAATACCGTCTGATTTTTATGTAAGACCAAATAGATGAATTTTAACTTCCATGACATAAAATTGAATGAAGTTTACTTAATATTAAAATTGTTCTTTCGAGTTTCTTTAGCCACTGTTTCTTGCATGTATATTTCGCAATCATCATGCTATCAGCAGAAAAATGACCATTTACACTTACACGGACACCCTCCCCAAACAAACTGTACGCTCAAACCAGTCGTAACTAATAGTCTACAGGGAAATAATGTAAGAGACGTTTCACAAATTTATTTCTTTCCTATTGTAATAGTTTTCCTCCACCCCTATTTCTTCTTATCTCCCCTTTGTCTTGCGTTTAGTTGTACGTGCAACCGTACCACTTAGTCGACGATTGGTAGCGGACATCCCCTGATGCAATTGATTTATAGGTACCTACTAATTTTATTATAGAGGTGGCATGTTTGATTGCATTTACAAGTCTGATTATTGACTAAGACACCGATGGAGTGCATCTGTAATGAAAGGCCACTTCACTACATTTCCATACTATATAAACTGTATATTGTATACCTACTGTATATACTGTATTTTACTTTTTACTAATAATTTATAAAAGCGAAAGTAACTCTGTCTGTTACGCTTCCACGATGAAACGGCTGAATCAATTTTGATGAAATTCAGTATAAAAATCCTGGGAAAGCACAGGATACTTTTTAATCCGAGACTTCGTCTGCATCCGCAATAATCGACATTCACATGGACCAAATCACAGACAAAAGCTTGTTAAAAATAAAGAATTATGATTTAATTACAAATGTATAGTTTTCAGACTTTTCCCTGTATTTATAGTAGGTTTAAGACGATATATCATAATTATACTCTATAAATTTTCATTTCCTTGAGAATGTCGTAATGCTTCAAGGGACCGTGGACCTAAGTATAGTTTAGTTTCAGCTCGGTACCTTTACGCGTTCCCGAGATAAAGGGTCTTGACAGACAGACGGGCAGACAGACAGACAGACAGACAGACAGATGGACAACAAAGTGATCCTATAAGGGTTCCGTTTTTTCCTTTTGAGGTACGGAACCCTAAAAATAGCCTAACGACCTATTCTCAGACCTACTGAATATACGCACAATTTTGTTTTCTTTTTTAATAATTTTTTTTTTTATTTCATTTCAAGATTTTTATATATTGGGTTAAAGTTAAGTTTGTGTTCGTTCAGGCTAATATTCGGAACTACTGGCCTGATTCTGTAAATATCTTTTGCTAATAAGAAGCTGCGACATCCATAAGTGCTATCCATACTATATTACTATATTTAATCCATACTTCTATACTTACTTAACATTATAAATGTGAAAGTAACTCTGTCTATTACGTTTTTGCGACGAAACGGCTGAAACGAATTTGATGAAATTTGGTTATGCAGATAGCTTGAACCCTGGGGAAGGATATAGGCTACTTCTTGATCCGCGACTTCGTCTGAATCGGCTATAACTGACATTCATACGGACGAAGTCGCGGGCAAAAGCTAGTAAGGTATACTTTATCGTCAAAAAATTAGGGACCCCCGAAAAAAAATTTGTTCTCACTAGTTCGATTCATTAGTTTGATCGTCGAACTAGTGAGAATTTTTTTCTCAATAGTTTGACCGTCGAACTACTGAGTTTTATTTTCTCATTTGTTCGACTGTCGAACTTATTTAATTTGAGAAACAAAAAGCAATAAAATGAAATAAAAAAAAGTGCGCAGATATAAAATTTTAAATTGTTTTATTACGTACTTTATTTTGTCTTTTTAAACTTTTTTTTAATGGCTTGTGAATGCAGGTCGCGTTTATTGGTAATAAAAAATACTCTTTATTTATTTTACAATGATTTTGCCTTTTGTCTACTTAGCGATTAATCGCTCGTCGAATGGCTCCTGTCGTAGATTCGTAGCGAACCTAACTATACTGCGGTCGGTTGGTATTAATTGTGAAAGTTACTCGGTTGTTGGTTACACCAACTAATCTGTTCGGTACGTGTTCTTTCGTGTGCCACGCAACTGTGACGCAAGGAAACTTCTTACTAATTTCCTGGGAATCTCTAGGAAATGTCCCCGTTATTGTTTTTTAGAGTTACGGGATTTAGAGTTACGGGATTTACTTGGAAGTTTCTTAAGAAGTAGTACAATATCATCATCTTTGTACCCTTATTCCATGTTACTTGGGGTTGATACAACACTTTTTTTTCTTCTATTCCGTCCTGTCAACCTTCAAGATATCACTCCCTTTTCTTTATCACTTCACACAATCCATCCATCTTTTCTTCGGCAATCCTCTTCCTCTCCACCCATTCACACATCCATTCATCACACTTTTTGTCACATGAGTTTCATCCCTGTTCTTCACATGCCCATACCAAGGCATTGGATTCTCTTTCAACTTTACTGTCACTGGCTTTGTTTTCAAGCTTCCTCTAATATACTCATTTCTGACCTTGGGCCCTAGCCATATTACCCAAATTGACAATCTACAATCGATAACGCTATTAGAAAACGAATCAAATGTACCTATGGGAATGACATCATCTCAACGATAAGTCACGTGATCGTAAATCAAAAATGTATCACGACGAGGCGTTAATTATTGTAGAAAGAGAAACGATACGAAACGTTTGTGACTTGGCTAGGGGGACTTGTGTACTTGGTACAGTATCGTGATCTGAATATAAGGATCACTGTTAGTCATTGGCGCATTTAATACTGCATTAAACAATTCTAAGATCATTGGAGTATGAAAAGTAAAAGACACACACTCTTTATTGGTCTTGGTAACAGCTTGAAAAACCAGGTAAACTATTTTATTATCGATGGCCATTCAACTAATTTATTTTTATTTTTGACGCTTTAAAAGCAATAGGTATTGAAATTAAACTTGCAAATAGAAATACGAGCTACGTTTAGGTGTTCGAGCTGTATTTTGTTTTAATAGAAAAAAGACAGTCATAAATACACTGTACACAAAATCGCTTCTGCAATCCCAGCATCAATTTCACAATCTACGTTTGATTTTGTATCAAAAGCCTTGATCGCTTTTATACACTTTATATAAGCGTAGATTGGTCAATTTAAAAAAATAAAACTTCAACCATTTCACGAAAAGGTTATATGCAAACAGGTTTTAAAACAGTGAGTATAGAACACATACAAAATGAATCTACTAGCAAGAGCAATTGCCCGTGTTTTAACATAAATATTATCACTTTGTTTTGAAAGAAAATTCAAATTAGTAATATTAAAGCCTGTCTATCAAATAACGGTAATTTCATCAATCTATTGTAATTAATAAAACCATGATTCGTTCTACTCTTTGGGCATACGACCTTTTAGAATACAGCAATATCTTGTTCTTGCGAGTACACCTGTGTCAATTCATACCTGCATTGTCTTAATGCAAGAATATTGTCATTACTGTCTTAGGGTGTTACCAGACCAATCGATCGATCGTCGATCGACGGCATCGATAGGTTGTAGAATGGAGTCGTCGACGTCGATCGATAGTTTCTACCATACCAATCGATCAATCGTCGATCGACGGCATCGATCGATGGTAGAATTTATTAGTCGACGTCGATCGAGCTTCTTCATTATTATTACTGATGGATTATAGGTGGGATTAATTGATCAACGTCGACCGATGCCATCGACGGGCAATCGATCGATTGGTTACTGGAACGATATCCGTCAATCATCCAAAGCTACCACACCAATCGATGAACGTCGATCGATGTCGATTGATGGCATCGATCGGCGATGAATCGATTGGTCTAATAACACCCTTAAAAGGAAGGTAAGCATATTTATTATTTTTAATAGCTTCTTGCAACAATCATGTTGATAAATCAGTTTTGTCAATAGTTATGGTGTTGTTCACTGTGTTACTGAGATGTAAAGGCCACTTAGTGAAATAGGTGCTGGTATTCAGCTGCATCATTTTATAATTATGAAAAGCCAAAGCCGACCCCACCTGCCCATACTGGTCAACGTTCAAACAGACCTGCAGATCTGAATCACGTAAATTAATGTATTTTTCATTTTGTTATCTCTTTCAAATAAATATTTTCTTGATTGGTATGCTTAATTGCTTATTGCCCTGTGTTTATTAACTGATATTTGATATAATCGTGCCCCTTAAAATAAATAAAGCTTTAATTTACGAAATAAATCCAGCACTCAATATCGTTTATCAAGATGAAATAAGATTGCGTTCTTGGCTACGATACCTAGCATTGTTATTGGAGGTGTTTAGTTTTTCAGATAAATACGATTCGATTTTGAAAGTCAAGGTAGGACAAGGAGGAATAAATAAGGTATCAGTATTTACTTTCACTTTTCACTTTTTTTCTTTAGTACCACCCCATTTATACATGTGGGTGTCGTAGAAGGCGACAGAGGGATATTGACCAGAGGATCGGCAGCAGCGTCCTGATCTGAGTACCATAACACATACTGCGATCGCCAACATATATCGGCCAAGCATAGCGATTACGGCTGAACCCCCCTTGGGTGAGATCTATAGGACCCAGCAGTGGGTGTGGGTCAAAAGGTTGACATTTTTACGACAATCTGTATCATAAACCACGAAATCAGATTTTCGAAATCGAGCATCCAAAAATGGCATTTCACAATTACCCCGGCTATGCCGCCTACCAAAATGTTATTGTGCAGGCGTGAGACCCCTAGGGAGTTTTTAATCCGACCCCAAAACTTTCAGAGACACATTAATGAGGAAATAATACCACATTACCTGCCCCTATTTCGTTCACAAAGTTAGATTGAATAAAAGGTTGTATACCTGTATTAGCGTCAAAAGTTTATGATTTAATTTCATTGCGTTTTATTCCAGGTTTTTAATTAAGTCGTGGTTGTTAGTTATTTCAATTTTCGGGTAGGCTTATTTTTTCTTTTTTCATTGGAAGTTGACCTAATTTGATTTTCGTGTCAGTTTATATCTTTTATTTGGCATGAATTCTGTTTTTAGGGATTTAAGAGTACCTAATTATTTGTTAGCACCACTTTCATTTCTACCCGTGGGTGTCGTAGAAAGCGACAGAGGGATATTGACCAGAGGATAGGCAGCAGCGTCCTTCTGAGTACTATAACATCTACTGCGATCGCCAACATGCATCGGCCAAGCATGACGATTACGACTTAACCCCTCTTGAGGGAGACCATGCCCAGCAGTGGGCGTCTTAAGGTTGATGAAGAAGAGAAGAAGAATTATTTATTCTTATTCATCATGTAATATGACCTAAACATTCTCACACACACACACGGGCACAGGCTTCTTCTCTAAATGAGAAGAAGCCTGTGCCCTGCAGTGGGACTGGGACGTTTTAGGTTGGTATTATCTATTCTATCTTCTATACAATAAAAATTAATCGTTGTTCGTTAGTCTCAGTAAAACTCGAGAACGGCTGGACCGATTGGGCTAATTTTGGTCTTAAAATATTTGTGGAAGTTTAGGGAAGGTTTATACGGTAAGAAAATTGAAAAATTGATTGACAGGACAACATCTGTCGGGTCAGCAAGTTATTAATAAATTATCACTTTGCTAGTCATCCAAAAGATAGTCATAGGTACTTAAGACAGCTACACTAATTCTTTTCCATAAAACACACAGTAAAAACAATTAATTTACCATTACCTTACCTTCCAATCTCTATTAATAATGAGAAAATTGCGCTACCCAAATTAGGCAGATTCAACATTGTTCCACCGCCCAATTTTACTGCGGAACGTACTCTTACAATTTATGACGGGACACGTGTGAACCGGGCCGCGGTTTTAATATCTGCTGTAAATTAGACTGAGCGAACGGATACTGCACAAATTGGCCCGTACTACGCTCTTATTTACTTTAATGTTTTAGAAACGTACGTTGATGTTATCGGCGTTATTTATGACTGATGGCGAAGTAATGTGATGTGATGGAGAACTATCTTTGTATTTTTTGATAATATTGGGAATGATTGTGAGTGGAAAACAGATGGTTTTTGAAAACATTGTTGCACAGATTGTTACTTTGTATGTAACTTGATTGAAGAAGATCGGAGTAGAATCCGGAAGTTTATTAAATTAACGTTACATTTCTCCGTTTAAATTAGCTCACAGTATGTAGGTACCAATCTTTGCAATCCTGTCATAATAATCACAGGATTTGTTGTTACCAAAATCTATACTTACACTTATAAGAAAAGTGACTGCGGTCTCCAACTGATCTAAAGGTTTAATAATTTGATAACACTTAATTTTTTTTTTAAACCTCCTTTTGGTTTTCTATGGACTTTGTCTACGTTTAGCCAAACAGCATTTTGCTTATGGACACCGTGTGATCTGATGATACCCAGTACAATGGTGATTTATCCAATGTCGGAGTTCTGAATGATAAATTTATTGCAGTTTAACTATGAGTCACTATGAGCAGATACGAACGTGTTGACAGCGCTTCGGAAAATGGCACTAGATAATCAGGTCGGTCAGCCAATCCGGTGCGCCGTGCGGTAAAGTAGGCACGTCTGATTGGCTTACGGAGCCTTGCGCTGACCGACGGATTAGCTAATGCAACTGCCTGGTGCTGCAAAATCCAATGTTGATGCCCCAAATTTCAGGCTTTGGACTAATTAGTTCGTGATTCAGTTTAGCGATTAGGTATGATTTCATTTAGGAATCGTCCCTTAATTATGGATGTAATCTGTCGGAACGATTCGGTTTTTTTACGCTCATCAATTCTGGTTGAGGTTATTCAATTAATACGTAAACCCATACTTCCTTACTTTATATATTATAAATGTGAAATAACTCTTTCTGTTACGCTTTCACGACGAAACGTCTGGATCGATTTTATATGAAATTTGATATGAAAATAGCTTAAACGCTGGGGAAGAACATAGGCTACTTTTTATTATACTGCGACTTTGTCTGCATCCGCAATAACCGCAAAAACTAGTTAATATGTTATAATTTTGTAAGATTCTACCGTTTTCAATAGTTTATTGAGTTTAGTGTAAAAATAATAATGAATTGTAATCCATACAATTCGTTAGTATTCCACATTTACAATGGCTATCATACCAAATAAACTCTCACGTATAAGGCATTTCTCACAGCACTAATCCTTTCTAATTATGCATCGCACTAACAAAAGGAGACAAACACAACATTTGTAGCATACCTATTGTGCACTTTATTCCCAAAAAGCTAACAACATCATGCATAAACAGCTCTTACCCAGTGACCCGTCCAAAGCCGGCCGTTAATCTAAATTAACCCGTGTTTTCAACACAAAAGGTGTATTATCATTTGGCCGGATGGTCACGTCAACTCTTATTAAGTTCGCCTGGTAAGCTCCTTATCAGACAGTGTATGGTAAAGATAAAACGGACGCCAATGCCCGCTGTCTGCCGAAATGCATTCGGTGTAATCGCGTACAATGGTGATTTCGGTTTATTTGTCCTACGTTCCGCACTGAGAAGATGTAATGTCGAGTGCTAAGTATAATTTGTCCATTTCTGGGGCGATTATGTGAACTTCGGTTTGTAACAGTTTTCGTACACGCTTTAAAAGTTATTTTATTTCAGTAATGTTTTGGCTGTGGTATAGCAATTCAATGTTTTGACTACTTATCTTTGTTATTGTTATTTTGCGAATTATACATTAACGATGCTCATATTTAGTCGAAATAATACTTACCAAAGACTAAAGGCCGCAAGATGGACTAAAAAAGTTATGCCACCACCAGTACCTGTCCGAGCGAATTGGGCGGAAGACCATTTCTGAAGCTTTACTGCACGAAATTTGACAGTTTCACCCCCCTTCGCCCCTCTTCGCCCCTAGCATTTCTCACCCCAATATTATTAAGCTGGCTTTTATCGCGCCCACCTCACCGCGTAAATTAATAGAGGTAATTGTGGCGTACAGTATAAATGAGTAAAAACTGCTCGGAACATTTAATTATTCGGTTCGGTTGAAAAAATATGGCTGAAGGGGGCGAGTTTTTAAAAACATTTGTTTTAGCTATGATTGCGTGATTATTAAGCTTAATTAGTAGGTTTTGTTATAAATTGTTTTTTGCGTTAATTGATTTATTAGTTGACACTTTAACTGTGATGTTTAACTTTCAATACCAAATTCTAACTACATAGAGTAGGATAGGCACTGAAAATTAAACTAACATAACTTTTTTAATATCTGTTACCTAAACAACTTATTAAATAAAAAAAAGCTTAATAAAAAAAAAACTAGTCATCTCGCCAGAAAGAGCAAAGACCAAATAACATAATTTCAGATCAAAACTACTTATGTAAGTTACTGTTCTATTTTAATCATAGAACTATTCCTACGTAATACATTATCGATGTTCATAATAAATTATCAATGTTTTCAATGTTATTTTTTTCCCTAGACTACAAGGTTGTGTCTATGTAATCCCTTCATCTTAAGAACCATCACCATCTTCCAAAATACAAGCTTGCCTTAGTTTGGGAGTTGGTAGATCATCTATTTAGTATGTGCTGCTGTGCAACCATCAAACATCTTTATAAATTGTAACTCATACACTCAATTTTTGTTGTACTTTGAGAGCAAAATAAATTATTATTATTACCTATTATATATTTATAATTTAATTATTGCAGCTACTTATGCAAAATAGAATAAAAAAAAATTAAACTTAGTATGGTGTTTCTTGCCCATTCTTCTCTATACTAAACTACCTTTTTTAAGGAACAAGATTCAAGTCTTATTTCCTGTAAATGTGCCTCCTAAATGGTTTCATTGAAATAAATGATTTGACTTAGACCTAATTTAGTAACAAAATCTTCTACAAAAAGTATATTCCAATTTAAAAGTACGCAGGTAATGTAATTGTGTAAGTTAATTTCAATGCTTCTACGTCGCCCCTAATTCGTTTAAACCGGGAACGCTCCCGAAGAATATTATCGGGATTTTATGAATATTCAAACCAAGTAATCATGTCGAGGTAAATACGATTAAAACGAGTCTGCTTTATTATTTAATTATGTCTTGGAAATTCCGAAGTATACAATATGAATATTATTTATTATTAATAAGCTTCTCTAGATGAGAGGCCTTTGCGCTATAATAGTGGTACACAAATAGACTAATAATATATACATAACTGGGCACTATTATTGATGTCAGAGTTTTTTTTTTAGTTTAGATATTTTCAGGATTTTCTTCTCTCTTTGATTAAAAATTTAAAAAACAGTACAATTACGCGTCGAAATTATCAAAAAATAATTAATTATTATTATCTTGGGAAATTAGTATTTGCGTTTTCGAACTAATTATTTTGGTTTATATTTTTATTTCCGTTATTGTCAGTTCATCAAAAATATTGTTCACTGATAAAATTACATACTTATCTGCAATTTTAATAACTTCCCATAGATAAATTGGAAATTGTACCTAGTTTAACGTTAATTAATGTATGTATTTATATCGCAAGTGAGGCAATATTATCTTTGTGTCGTATTACCAAGTTCCTACCAACTTTCTCTAGACTCCATACTTACATTATACTTAATTTTAAGTTTAAAAGTTTCTTAATTAAGTCTTCGAGATATTTCGAAGGATATGTTCTGTTCTCATTTTACCTCATGAGAGACACAGTCAGAGATAAGAAGGAAAATTACGAGTTCCCATAAAATGTTGGCCATAATACATTCTTTAAAATAATAGTCCTCAGTCATTCATTACTTGTGGAAGAACTATGCTGGGTGCGATATATTAGGTGTCTAATTGCCGGTTAACATCTTGAGCAATTATGGCGTCCACTGCACAGGACCCCTCATAGTTTATAAGAAAACGCGTTTTACTCCCTATCTTTAGATCTCCAATAGTATTGTATTATCGTTTTTCGCGTATGTTTGCCAGTAACAGTTTGAACAGAATTAGCCTTTTTTTTTCGCTGGCTATATCAGACTACGATTACCACTGTCTACATGTTTAGAATATTGGACAAGTTATACATTTTCGAATACAATTTAATTATGGCCAAATACTCAACGCTACTCAATTTTAAGATGCGTTAAATCACTTTATGTCAATGTGACTGTGGCAATACAAGACTTAACAGCATCTTAAAATTGAGTAATGTTTGAGTATTTCGCCATTTGTCTTCAAGTTTTTTTAAATAGAGGATGTCGCATTCTTATTTACATGTCGTTTTTTGGTAGGTGAGTACCGACGTCATCAAAGAATACGGTTGTCATCCGAAGTTATTTCAGACGTACGGGGAAATAAACTAGGAAATGAGAGATGTCATTTCTGTTTCAAGTGCCATTTTCATGATATTCAGTGTTATGATAATGTCTTGTAGTAAATAAAATGGGGGAAACTGTACGTATGGAATATGTGCCAAGGAACAGTACGAAGTTTTATATGCGTATGATTTTATTCGGATAGTAGACAGCAATGTTATGTATTATGATAAGTCGCATCTACACGCAGGTTCTGAGTATAGATTCTGCAGTTCTATGTTTCTATTGGCTGAAGAAACTCTCCTTACCAATTGAAAAGTAGAACACGATAGGTAAACATTTGACCGCAAACAGTATGCGCGGGATTACGTAAATACTTTTCCAGCATTAACCTTATTCAAATAATTTAGAAACTTCTGCTCAGAGGCCGCAATAAAAATAAAAGCAAATTACACAAAACAATAAACCCAAATAAACAAAAGACAGAGGAACTTACTAAACCGCTTTCATAATAAACTACATAAAATACAGAAATTATAGTCGTTTGAATAACAAAGCAAGAACAATAAAGAATTATAAGATTCTATGTGAATTAAACTTTTTTTTCTTTTTTCTT
Source organism: Charanyca ferruginea (assembly GCA_947361185.1). NCBI lineage: Eukaryota > Metazoa > Arthropoda > Insecta > Lepidoptera > Noctuidae > Charanyca > Charanyca ferruginea. Next base: position 12,242,889 of record OX376070.1, read on the forward strand.
AGGTACAACAATTCCGGGTAAGCCATAAACTTGGAAGTTCTTAAAGGGAAACATTCGGAATCAGTACAAAGGCGACTTGATAATAACGCGCAACTCCATTCAGTGTACTGTAATCATCTTCCATTCCCAATTTCTGAAACTTTTTTCATCTTTGTTCACATCTGTTTTGGCGCTTTGGTAGCCGGCTTTTGATTCCCGTGACTCTTTCTACTAAGATACTTTGTATACGGAATTACTTTGCAAAATATAACTTAGGATACCCTCTTGTTTGTGACAAACCATACAAATAAAATGGCATTTCATTTGAAGTCAAAATGGGTAAGAATGAGATTTTCTCTTCTCACGACAAAATAGGGTTTGGTCAAATTGGAATCATGGATCTACATAATCAAAATTATACCTAATAATCATAATCATTAATAATCATAATCAAAGTATGAAACATGTTATACCAAAGGGTTCAAAGAATTGTCTGGAAGCTACTACTTCTGCTCCTCACTTGATACCAACCAAAAGGTATTTGATAAAGACTTGAAAGGAGGGTTCGGCTACTTATACAAAATTCAACAAAATGGTTAAAACGATGACTATATTTACAAAAAACCTTCCATTCTAATTCAGACTTTATGGACATGTCTTCCTGCCTGACACATTTACGTAACGTCTCGTGAGCACTACAATGTAATAAGTATGTACGTAATGTAGTAAGTCGGTTATTTGACAAGCAATCACGTTACTTGATAACACAATAGCTAGCAACAGCGTGGCCGAAGTTTAATAGATTTTGTTCTAGAACTGGCAACCATGAATTGCGAGAATCGGTTGCTATGTGTTTTAAACATATTCAAAAGAGATTTCAAAGAAATTTCTTTTGAATATGCATTAATATACATTTTAATTTTAAATAAAGTTTAGAAGTCATTTTGACTCTTGTGTATAAATGGCTTAGAGGCAGACTGATTAGGCATGCTTTACTTACTTTCTTTTGCTTGGTCATCTGTTCATCTAAAGGTGACCACTAAAACCGCCATCACTTGAAATGCTGTAAATAAATATAAAATGTTTTCAGTACATAATTCATTTTTCTTTAGAGTGTACTACTACCATAATGGAAATCTAATTCTCAAGTTCTACGTAAATCGTCCTTGTGAATGGAGAACGCTTTTGAATGCAACAAGCGCACTAAAATTGGCGACACGGTTGGCGCAGTGGCTGAGCGATCGACTGCTGCGCAGCGTGTTGCGGGTTCGATTCCCGCCCAGGGTAAACATTTGTGTGATGAGCACTTGTGTTTGCCTTGTGTCTGGGTGTTGTTTATCTATATATGTATGTATTTACAAAAAAAAAAAGTATTTGTGTATGTATATCAGCTGTCTGACACCCATAGTACAGGGTCTCCCTAGTTTGGGGTCAGATGGCCGTGTGTGAAAATGTCCCCATATATTAAAAAAAAAAAAAAAAAAAAATTGGACCTTCAATCAATGAATTCACTTAGCTTGCTACTGTCAACGTCTAAGAACCTTGCCTTGATATAATTCTAAGTGGAGAAAATACCTCTAAACCAGCTATTACATTATAACATCTTCATTACCTATAGGTATTCTCAGAAGGCATAGGTATAAGGTGTTCAAACGCTGTGTTTTAGTTCCATGTAATACGCGGTGGATGTATGTCCATTATCATGGCACAGATCCTGACTCCGAGTTCATCATCATCAGCCGGAAGACGTCCACTGTTGAACAATGGCGTCCCCCATTTAGATAGTGCAATCCACGAAGACGCGCCCCACTATTTTTTGGTCGAGGAGGCCGCGGGGTATGAGGAGTTTTCTCCAGGCGTATGTGTCATCGTAGTGTTCGTGCGCACTCATAGACAATACATACGTATCGATAGCACTACAACACTAGCAAATGGATACACACTCGCACTGCAACCGATTAGGAAAAAGAGTGGGGCGCGTCTGCATGGATTGCACTATCTATAGAACGCCACAACCAGCGGCAACATCCACCGGTTACCCGCGACCTTGACGATGTCGTTGGTCCATCTGGTGGGAGGCCTACCAACGTTTTTCTTCCTCATCGGTTATCGGTTCTTCGAGTGATGTGGCCTGTCAGTTTCAACTTTCATATTCTAAGAGCTATGTCGGTGACTTTAGTTCTTCGGCGAATTTCCTCGTTACGGATTTTATCGCGCAAAGAAACTCCGAGCTTAGCTTCTACCATGGCTCACTGCGTGACTCTGAGCTTCTGTAGGACACCAGCAGTTAAGGACCACGTTTCTGTGCCATAAACTTTAGCATCACAAACTTTATACTCTGGAAGAGAGACAAGACTTAAATGACATGGTGTTATTATACGACATTCTTAACAATAAATTTGACGGGTACACTACATAAATACGAAAAACTTTATTCTGAAAGTCAGAAATACGAATTTCAAAATACCGATTTTCTTAATTCCGAATGGTTCAAAATTCCTAATATAACAACTCCGATTTATCATTCATCCTATTTTTATAATTCCAAAATTTCAAAATTCCGAACGTTTAGAATTACTATTCTCAAAATATCGAGTTTCAAAAGATCGAATAACAAAAAGTCCGACATAATGAAAATTCGAAACATCAAAAATACGAATTCCGATTATTAAAAGTCCGAATTCTAATCTAACCTAACCGAAGTGATTCATTAATAATACAGGGGATTAGCAGCATGCAAGCAGGCATGCAGCGTGCAAGCAGACATACAGCATGCAAGTAAGCATGCAACATGCAAGCAGACATGCAGCATGCAAGCAGGCATGCAGCATGCAAGCAGGCATGCAGCATGCTAGCAGGCATGCAACATGCAGCAAGCATTGTTTCTGTCACTGCTCCGGCGCTTCGGGGTTTGGGCAGCCCCACGCGAGCTTAACGTCGCAGATGGCTTCAACGCTCACCACCGCAGCTTCGGCTTGCTGGCCGGCCAAGCCGGCCAGCCTCAGCTACGGCGGCGGGCCTTCAAACCACCTGCTCCTCAGCTTGCGGGCCGCCCCACCCCTCCGCGCCTACGCGGGCTTAAATTACACTCTAGGTGTAGGGCAGACAAGACTGCGTGAAGTAGGTTTTGCAGCGATTCGTTTCTGTCACAAAATTTTGTAGGTATGTTAAAAAAAACACACACATCACAAAATAACACCCACACACAAAAACATCACATCTAAAAATATATGTCAAATAATGCATATAGCAAAAAGGCGTCGGTCAATAGTGTTCGATTAAATGAAATTCGAACAAATCAAATCCGGAAAAGTGATTCAGAATCCTAATTTTAGTAGTATATTCGAAGTATTGAAAATCGGAATGTCGATTTTCGGACCGAGAACCCTTCGAGCATTTGATTCTTCGAGCGTATGAAAATCGGAAAACTAACAAATTGCATTTACGACTTTCGGTAAAATAAATTTCGTGATTTTTAATAATAGACATTATAATTCTTAGGTATTATGAAATTCGGACTTTTAAAAATCGGAATATCGAAATTCGGAATAATATATTTCGGAATCTTTGGGTGTTCCCAAATTTGACTGTCCTCAACTACTCAACAGAATAAACTTTAACGTCCCACACAGACGTACTAGACATACCACTTTCACATTGCCTTCACATTCGCAGTGCCTTCGGCCTCTACTAATTACCTTAAAATGTCACCATTTGTGCGCCTACCCGCATTATATAATGATAAGTTCCCAACATTGGACCCCTTTAATACCTCACGTCACAGACTTAAAAATGAAATATTCCAACTTCTCCGTCAAAACTCTGATATTCAGCGCGACCAGTGGTGCCAGTTTTAGTCACACCCATATATAACACCCATCACTACACACACACACACACACACACACACACACACACACACACACATTTACAAATTTCCACACTGTACAGTTACACGCACACACATGTACCTACTTCATAAATAATTGTGTCACTCTCTGCCAATCTAATACTTTTTATTTCAAATTATTTGTGTACTTCGTCATTGGCGTAACATTTAATTGTATAATTATGTTACACTTACATGTCAGCTGTGAAGTCACCTTGTATAAATAAATAAATAAGTCAACACTGACTTCAGAGTCATTGTTGACTTATGGTAGAGCAGCTCGGGCTGCTGCTGAGAAATTCCTATTGGAAAAACCAGAAAACACTATAATAAACGATGTCGTATGTCGTCTATACTTTCTAAGATATTATAAAGAGGATAAGTTTGTTTATTCTTTGTTCTCTCATTATCTTTGGAAGTTCTGGTCCTATTGTAAAAAATCTTCAGTAGTTCACTACTAAAAATCTACATAATTGCTGAGTGCTATTAGGCTATCTTTAATAGTATTCTTGACTTCCAAGCGGACCACGTCGTGGCATTAGCTAGTCAGATATAATAATACTTAAATTTGACAACAACAGAAGTTCACAACGCTGTAATAAACAATAAAACAAAGCTTAAATAAAGGTGTGATTTTAATGTCAGAACCCAAATCTAGACTTTAACGGTTCTGAAATGAATAACTAAACCGAATGTGTAGGATGCTCACCTGCGGCAATATTGTTTAGTATTCTATGGTCAAAGAGCGCGTAAAACTGGGTTTTAGGTACGACATAAAAGTATGTAGGAGAGAAACATGAACCTTAATAATATGATTTTATTAGTCCCTTTGTTTAAAGCGATGTACGTTTCAAGGTATTGAATTGGTCTGTTACATTTTCAGCACTCAATACTGACCCACCTTTAAAAATCGATCAGTGAATGCTCTTTAATAAACGCGGTATTTAATAAGCGATTTCGCGCGAACTAAAATGTATCGTTTTCCATTTAATTCTCTCGAGCGTATTTTTAACACGCGTTCAAAAAGCGCTCGTGCGGTTGAGGTAATGCTAGTTTTTAAGTCTTTCGTAGAAATAATTACTGACTAGATCAGCATAGTACTTGGTAATTAGGTTGACTGTTTGGTGTGCGTCAAATGAAGGTCTTTGTTTTGCATGATCACTTCCGAAGGCCCTGAAAATGACACCTAACCACGGCGGAAAAGTGCTTATCGTAAACTAAGTTATCATTTTTATGTAAGTAGGTACTATCATTTAATAGCAAGTTGCAAAATACTGTCACGGCTTTCCCTTTAAAACATAGCTCTTACTTCGAATCCAATAGCTACCCATCGATTTTCATGACCTACAAATACAAATAAAAATCGTAGCACTTAAAAGTTTAATATCAAGGATTCCTTAACGTATTCCCGTCTCAAACATGTCGGTGATTGGTCGAACAGGGCTGCAAGTGTCTACCTACGTGATTCGGAAGCAAATTCAGTTCAGAGAACTAGGTACAGTTGGTAAAAAAGATAAGTATGCAGAAAGACTCTCTTTAGTAAAAAAGTATATGAGGGGTCACGTATTAAATAAATCATAAATTGTTTGACCGTGTTCAGTGAATAAAACAATTTACGGACTTAGTGATGCCGTCAGATAGCGAATACCGTAAGTTTATGACAAGTCTCGCGCGATTGTAAACTGACGAAAAAGTGTGTACTTGAATAGAAATCTCAGATATCCGGGTCAAATGTTGGTCACGTTCTGTTTCGTTTACGTATGATTTGATTCATCATGAAAACGTCAATTTTATTTGATTAAGATGCGGGAGCTCACTTTTCTTGGTATTGCCATTTTTTGCGTGACGTAATTACGGTAAAGGATTTTAATCCGGTGATAGTGCGTTATGAATGGTTCATAGTTTATAGATGTCTGTTTATGTTAGGTATTCCCTTGTATACTTAATTCTTTTGTCGTTTGTATTCGTACCTGATCTCGTACTTGTATCTGAAGTAAGTTTTACGTCGGATTTTACTACTGCAACGTGATTGATACAGTGTAGAATTACTTGGGGAGTCACTTTTATAGCCGAGTCTTTGTGAATAAGAATCGGCCTTGTTTAAAATTTTGAAGATGTTTCTGTTGTTACGACGGAACTGTTCCTTACAATGTTTTATCGCAGACCAAGTTGAAGAGATACTAAAGGAATATTTTTATTTCAAATACCTAAATTATATCAGAAACTTTTAGATACTTTATTGCAAACATGTTATTCCTAAATGTATTTTATTGTCCTTACGTTTTTCCTCTGCTAAAAGAAAACAAAGACTTTATTTGCTAAAATAAATTAATCAAATAATTAAAATCCCCGAAGCACCACAAAGTTTTATCAAAAATAGTATAAATATTTTTTTGGCGATGGCAACATATTTTATAGTTGTGATTTTTTCGCAATGTGCTTAAATGATTATGTAAATGAGGTGCCACTGCTTTGCTAATGCGAAATTCTTGTTAGGTGCTAATTTATTGAATATAATTTTGAACAAAAACAATAAGCTCTATTTCAACCGATAGCTACAAACGATATTGAATGCGCATGATTTACAATGATAACCAGAAATAAATTTGCAGCAGGCTGACATAAAACTACTGTAGCTGAATTATTAGGTATTAGGTATTTAAGAGCGCCCATCCCGTCATATTTCCCATACAAACGCTCGTACGCGATTACGGCGTTATAACAAATTATTTCCTAAATATTTTTAACACCCAGGCATCTTGTGGTTAAAATCTAGGTTTGTATGAAGCCAAAAATAAACTTTTTTGAGAAAATAATTCAGTAAACACGTCCGAAAATCAGCTTTTTTGCACAATTTTATCTGAACTTTGGCCGTTCATAATGCACTTATACATTGAAAAGGTAAAAAACAGCTTCATACAAACCTTGCTCATGTAGTGGTGATTCTAAATTACAAACATTATTACCAAAAACCTGTATGGCATTTTCAAAAACACATTTAAATCACGCTCGCGTTGAAGTTCGTTCGATGGGGAAGGGCGCTCTTAAGATCAATGTAATAAAGACGAGTACCCATAAAAATAAAAGTTGACCTGTATTGTATTGACAAACAATGTAGCCAACTTAATAGTAGATTATGCATCAAGGGGATAAAGTAGTGCCCTATGTAGCGGGCGCCGTATTGAATCCCGAGCAAAACGAAGGATTTTAGCGTTAACTCCTGAGCGTAGCGAGGGAGTTTAGAGGTAACTCCCGAGCAAAGCGAGGGATTTAAGACCAGAATCCTGAGTGCAGCGTGGGATTCAAGGTCGCCCAAGACGAAGGCTCCTTTATCCCCGAGGAGCATACTCTACTTTTCACACCATCTACGAGACAATAAAAACACTAGTTGGTACTAGAATTAAGAGTAGATTGTTGGTCATACCAGTGGCATCGGATTTAATGTACTCCGGAGTCAAATCACTATCGTCACTCGACATTTTTGTGAGAATTTGCTGATATGTAATTTGTTGTATAACAAAGCAAAGCAATTTTCAGTATTCGCGCCTCAGATTATGAAACAAAAGGCAGATAGACAACGTGGAACACTGAGAGTGCAGCAAAAAAAGCAAATACAAATTCAAAAGCGAATACCTACAACGCGCTTCGTGCTGTACTGACACGAGTCAGTATAGCACGAAACGCCGCATCGTGAAAAATAACAAATAAAAATACAAATACAAATTCAAAAGCGAATGCAATCACGAGATTGTAGGTAAGTATTCGCTTTTGAATTTGTATTTGCTTTTTTGGCTTCATTCTCAGTGTTCCGACCGATCGGCAAACTGCCTTGTGTTTAATAATCTGAGATTCGCGCCTCTTTTTATTTTAATTTGTATCCTATTTTTCTTTTATTTATATTCTACTAGTGGTGGCCAGTTCGATTTTCGAACAATTTATTTTTAGTAGGTACAGATCTCTCAGACTATGACACAAAATGCAGATAGACCGCGCGAAATTATCTCCATAATTAATTAATGATAAACAATAAAGTAATGGTAACGTAACAAATACTATTGCTTTAAATTGTAAATTAATTATGAACTCATTTGCCATTATTACATTACATTACTATAAGTTTGTTTGTCATATGTACCTACATTTGTCATTTTGTACTTTACTTTTATTTATGATAGATAGATCCATTCAGTTTTCGTCTACTCGTGTACTTTAAACTTTAAACTTTTTACTTTGTACGCCATATTCTTTGGCAAAACATGTAGGCCAAGTTATATCCCAACATATTGCACTATAAACCTGTGTATACTCATGTTTTACAAATAACATATCTTTTTATCTTTTATCATTTAACAGCCAACGCCTGATTGCTATTCAGAGTCTAAATAATAACCAGGCAATGAGTAGATTCTAGACTAATGGGGCTTTATTGACTTTTACTCATACTAAATGAACCCTCCTACAATTTCAGTACCTACAAACAATATTATTCTTTGTCACGCTTGCAGCAAATACCTATAGCAGCATCAGATCGGTCGGTTACTGTGTGAGCCAACAAATATTGCAAACAGCTTGCTTGCCCGGATTGTGTGTCTAACACACTTCTGCTACACGTATTGTCCGAAAGCCACGCAACCGTACCGCTCACATTTCAAGCTTAGAAGCACACTCATGTAGCTTGCAAAATTTAATACTGTATATTCTGAGAGCGATTCCGGAGAGGTCTGTCTCCTCGCAGATTGATTTATTGGAGCCCCCGGGCCTTCGACGCATTCCTACTCCCTGTTAATGGAAATCGTAACGGGGTGTCCTTTTCATTTTCCACCAATGACTACGGCCGAGGTTATAAAAAAGTTTGAAGATTTTTTTTTCTTTACGTTGATTTTTCTTATTCCACTTTTCCTTATCCGCCCGTTTATTGTACCGTTCGGATTTGTGTGCTCAATTTTTTTGAATAATCCGGTGGTTGATCGAGATTAATAATAAGGAAAAACAAATGTAATAAGAGCCCAAAGGATAGAATTATGTTGCTATAATTTCCGATTTTAAATCGATTTTTGTCTTTACAGTGATTTAAATTCTGTATTATGAAGTTATTGAGGAGCTTGTGGCTGAGTAAAAGCCGTACAGATCGATCAGTCAAAGGTTAAGGTACGCTAGCCGCACTGGGTCTGTGGATGGGTGACCATCCCTTTCATACCGAATTCCCTCCGTGCCTCGGAAAGCACGTAAAGCTGTTGGTCCCGGCTGTCATTTCTAGATCTTTGGCAGTCGTTATGGGTAGTCAGAAGCCAGAAAGTCAGACAACCAGTCTTACCAAGGGGTATCGCGTTATCTTTGCCAGTAACTGGATTTTGGAGGTCCGATAGGCAGTCGCTCCATGTAAAACTCTGATATTCAGCTGCACCCGGTTAAACTGGAAGCCGAACCCAATATAGTTGGGAAAAAGGCTAGGCAGATGATGATTATGAAGTTCTTGACCATTTTCGTAGAATGCTTTTGTATTTGATTTATTTAAATGGTCATTGTTTTGAATCATATCGTGCAACAACAATCGAAAGTTTTGCAAACAAAATCATAAAAAGTATAGGTACTTAAGTAGTACATTGATTAAAAATACTGAACAAATGCTGTAATCCATTCCAGAGTAAATTAGATTGCGTTCTTAATTAAATCGATAGGAGTTCATAGTGAAGGTATTTCAATTAATGTAGTTATCAGAATATGCTTGAATTAATTGAAGCACTTGGATATTGCAGAGACTGTGTATTGTGATATTATTATTAGATATCTATAACTACATGATATCTCTTCAGATAAGCATTGTGTAGAAGTAACGACGCCTTAGACGAGGTGCGATGATGAATTTACATAATGTATGAATTATGTCTAATTGGTAAAGTCATTGAACAACGATGACAATGATTTGTGTGTAAAACTCCATGAAACTGTTATTAATGACATCGGATTTAACTCCTTATGTTTGATTTGTCATTGTTAAGCCGAAGGTACTGTAAAGGTTGCAAGCATAGTGCATGCTGGTCGAAACCATTTGACTAAATTTTTCGTCTAAACACTCTGGATTAGTTCTAGAAAGCTTTTCGAATCTAGAAACGTTAGTCTTATTTTATAACAAGGCATTGTTTAGCCTGGCGCCGACAGAGGCCAACGTGCTCTCTAGTTTATACAAAAGTATCCTCTCGCTTTGCCCTCTTTAACTTAAAAATACCTTCGATCTCTAGGAGATACACTGTGACACACTCAAACACGAGAATATAATACTTCGACTCGGTACCGCATGAGCTCAGGACGGTCTGATCTCTTACAGTACATACGTAAAATCAAATACGTACGGTTTTTATTTTAACTAGTGTAAGGCCTACGTTTGACCACTATCTCACCTGATGGAAAGCGATGATGCGCTCTAAGATGGAGCACGCTTGCCTAGAAGTAACCAATTACAGAGCATAAAATAATATCAAAACAATCGCAAAATTCGCTGAACTTACTCTAATATTCCACTGATTAAACCTGTCTGCAGCAATCGGGAACATAATATACCGTACTTATGTAAGCAAACAGAATACTTCTAAATGATTTATTGAAGGCTCCTTCCATTGTGGCGCGAATCCCTCGCACGAGCTAAATATCAATGACAGTAAGAAAGATTTATTATGTTTCGCAAGAAACACTGCCGAGCAAGTTTTGCTGCAGTTGGCTAACAGATAACTTTGAACGGGAGTCGGTATTTAAGAGCCTTTAATCTATTTGTACAGTAGACGGTTTCAGGATGGAAAATAACTATGCAAATAAATTGGCAAGAATTGTGAGTATCGATTTTAGTAAAATTAGCAGTGCTAGGCTGAGCTCACGATCATTTATGTACTGTGTACATCGATTTGTGTTGACTAGTCGATTCGGGGAAAGCGCCATTTATCTAGATTATTGATATGGTTGAATTTCGTCTATCTATCCATACTAATATTATAAACGCAATATGTGAGTTTGTTTGTTTATAACGCTCTCACGGTTATAGTACTGAACTGATTTTGATGAAATTTGGCACAGACTAAACTTGAACCACAACAAACTACTTTCCACGACTTCGTTTACATCCGCGAATACCGACTTTCGCGCGGACGAAGTCGTTGGCAAAAGCTAGTGATCTATAAGTGTACAGTCACCAAAAGGAATAGTTGAAGTTTACAGTACTTAGAGACCAATAAAGGCTTTCAAATGAAATTTAATTAAATCATTGAACTGTTTATTCTCTATCAATTGTACCTATTTTATTTTATTTATAAACACCCATCGGTTTCTAAGTAAACTTTAACTATTCCCGGCGACATGGATACTTATCTCTTTTGGTGACCGTACATTTTTTTCTTCGATTTACTTAATTTTGAAGAAAGTGGTAGTTACGCATGTCGATGATTTACCTTATAATAAAAGTGCAGCAAACCAATGCACCTTTTTGTAAACCAGAGTCTGAAATAAAGGGACTGGAAGGCTAATGGACTAAGAGAATTCGGTGAGAAGTATAGAAAGAAGTGTTTCTTTAGCTGATAGATGATAGACGTCACTTTCAAGTCATCACTATCTGCCTAGTCTTTTCCCAACTCTCTCGTTGACGACACGGTTGGCGCAGTCGCTAAGTGTCTGCTCAAACATTTGTATGACCTACAGGTAGTTGTTCCGGGTCTGGCTGTTTGTGTATGTGAGTTTATATTTTTTTAATGCATCCACGATACAGGATAAATTCTAAAAAGAGTTAAAAAAAAGAGATTATATTATGGTCTGCTTCCACTATAACTGAATACCAGTATTTTACAAGGAGCGACTGCCAATTAGACCCCCATAACCCAGTAAGTCGATTCTGTAATATACAAACATCAACTCGCATCTTACATCGCTATTCATTCTCACTTCGCATAAGGTTCAAAATGACCTTGATATATTTGACACTTTGAATCGGGTTCGAGTGCGAAGTGAGCGTCAAAGTAACGGGGAAATTACCTTACAGAATGCCACTTCTTACGTCATCTCATACTTTATCTGTCAAAATCTCCCTGTCAATTTAGTTAAACTCGCTGACACGCTCGCAAGGGTGGCGCTAGAGTAAATTCGAATTGTCAACCGATTTTGAGAATGTCAATCAAAAAACTCACAGCGGATGTCAGATTCGAAGTTTAGAATGAGGTTTTACAGAACCACACCCCAGTTACTAGGTAACACGATACCCCTTGGTTGTCACGAAGGATTGTGTTGTAGATTATTAGTGGTTGTCAGAGTTTCTGGCTTCTGATTACCCATACCGGCTATCAAAGATCTACAAGTGACAGTCAACGACTTTACTAGATGTCCCTAAACTATTCGTGATAATTATATTTCTTTAGTTTTTCCTTATGAAAGTTACACGTGCTCTTATTGAACCTATTTTATAGCTGGCCGCGAATAGCACCACCCCATTTCTACCCATAGGTGTCGTAAAAAGCGACAGAGGGATATTGACTAGAGGACGGGCAGCGGCGTCCTACTGAGTACCATAGAACGTACTGCGATCGCCAACATGCATCGGCCAAGCATGACGATTACGGCTGAACCCCCCATTGGGGGAGACCTATGTCCAGTAGTGGGCGTCGAAAGGTTGAAATGATGAATGTATGCCACTGACATTTTGGCACAGCAGCACATGACAACTTCGTACTTCAGACTGCCCCGAGAATCTTCAAAGGTGATGCCAATCTTCAGTGCTTATGCGGCATCTCTCCGCAGACCATTCTTCGACGACACGGTTGGCGCAGTGACTAAGCGATCGACTGCAGCGCAGCGTGTTGCGGGTTCGATTCCTGCCCAGGGTAAACATTTGTGTGATGAGCACTTGTGTTTGCCTTGTGTCTGGGTGTTGTTTATCTATATATGTATGTATTTAAAAGAAAATGTATTTGTGTATGTATATCAGCTGTCTGACACACATAGTACAGGGTCTCCCTAGTTTGGGGTCAGATGGCCGTGTGTAAAAATGTCCCCACATATTATTATTATTATTCTATCTTGCACTGTAGGTCCGTCACCTGTTCATGTGAGGTGAATGACTGCATGCTGATGGCGATAACGTTGCCGTAGCTGAATTTGTGTCAAACAAGGACTCTGACAAAAGCAAACACAACACACACATACACACTCACATATATATACATACACACACACTCACACACACGATACACATCCGTGTTTACCATCCACACGCTAAAAAGAGTCTGCCCCAAAATTATTTGTCTGATGTTTCGGGGCTAGTTCAGCGTTGTATAAAGTTGTAAATAAATGGCGCCAAAGCTATCTATATTTAAGTTAATATCGTATTCCCAATTGCACGTGCTTTTACTATGATTGATAGGGTAATTATCATCGGCTAATGAGGCTACACTATTAAATAAACATGTTGTATTAATTAGGCTTAATTTATCGTAATAGCTACTGTTGAATAGTGAATGTGGGAATTGCTGGTAATTACATGTGTTACAGCTAATAAAACAGTAAATTACAAATGTACTATAATTTTTGCAATAAATAATAATATAATAATAAATAATAATAATATGTGGGGACATTTTTCACACACGGCCCTCTGACCCCAAACTAGGGAGACCCTGTACTATGGGTGTGAGACAGCTGATATACATACACTTATACTTTTTTTTTTTTGTAAATACATACATATATAGATAAACAACACCCAGACACAACGCAAACACAAGTGCTCATCACACAAATGTTTACCCTGGGCGGGAATCGAACCCGCAACACGCTGCGCAGCAGTCGATCGCTCAGCCACTGCGCCAACCGTGTCGTCCAAATGACAATAAATTATAGTAAAGCTTGTAAAATATAAACTAGCATACAAACAATTCCCCAGTGGGGTGTCCGGGCTACTAGAGCACCCACCAAGTTCATCCCCAGCGTGTCGAAGAAGGCGACTAAGGGAAAATCCGGAGTCAGGCAGCGGCAACTTCCGGGTACTCAACAACTTTTTGGCCAGATTTGGCATTATGGGGGAGGCCTTTGTTCAACAGTGGACGTCTTCCGGCTGATGATGATGATGACATACAATTCGTTGAACCCTTTTCCACCAGAGCTAAGTCAAGCTACGCTACAAAAGTGAGAAGATTCCATTGGTTGATATACACATCCATCGCAACACTTTGTACTTCTGGTGAGGCCTTAGGTAGTCTGCCCCGCTATAACCTTCCTGATTGGCTAATTTATTTCCTATGACATTTAATATCTAAACTGCCAAACGTGGAATTAACTGCCCGCCTCTCTGTTTTTCGATTCTTATAATCTGCAGGTATCTTCAAGGCACGAATGAACCAGTTCATTCTAGGCAAGCATGCTCCACCTTAGGTTGCATCATCGCTTCCCATCAGGTGAGATAGCGGTCAAAGCCATACCGGCTATCAATAGTAAAGTTCGTGCTGATGTAATGATGTAACAATGAAATCCAAAGCATTTCAATTAAACCATTTACAGTCACTTTAAATTGCCTGGCTTTATTCTGTTTGTTGTTTTGTATTGCCACCGACTTCCGAAACTAAAGTCACGTGTGTTCCGTGCTAAAGTTATTTATCACTTTTTAGATTTTGAAGGCGGTTGTGTTTTTTTGTAAAAAAGCTTTTTATTTTTCGCTTTTTAGTACCTACCTTCTTATCATCGAAATCCATAAAAACACAGTCAAAACCATTTTGAAAAAACCGAATAAGTGCAATCGAATAAATTGCACTTTATCAATATTAGTATATTAGCAATTGGCCCTCGATTTCTTTCGCATTAGTTATTTCTCATGGATCCGCATTTTTTTTGATAATAAAATATAGTAGAAGTTTAAGTTTTTAGGGTTCCGTACCTCAAAAGGAAAAAAAACAAAACCCCTATAGGATCACTTGGTTGTACGTCTGTCTGTCTGTCCGTCTGCCTGTCAAGACCCTTTATCTCGGCAACGCGTGGAGGTATTGAGTTGAAATATAATAAAACCATATTGATTGATTGACTTGACGACACGGTTGGCGCAGTGGCTGAGCGATCGACTGCTGCGCAGCGTGTTCCGGGTACCAGTAGTCCTATTTAATTGGTTGACCACTAACATTTTAAGATATTTTAAACAATAAAATATTATGATCATGTAGTCTGTCATTTATTTAAATACACTAAATGGTGGTTGAGTAAAGGCAATTTAACATGCATTATTGCTAATTAACGTGATTAATGCAATATTTTCCTTGCGTAAAACAAAAACGTTGTGATTTTTGTTGTTTTTTATTAAATAAAGAATTATCCACATTATTCTAACATGTTTAAAGGTACTCTCACAAAATTGCTTTGTTCACCAGTCAATTAAAAGAAGTACACACGTATAATAACCTACTCTAGCGGCTCTGAGATAAGTTCAATTCAGCCTTAATCCACTCCGTCGAAGCAATTGACCTATGAAAGGACACAATAGGCACAATAATAGAGTGGGTATTTTCCAAAGAATTCCCTTTTACGATAATTGCTTATAGCCTTTTCGTAGCTCCGGGACTGAAGTGCCGAGATTTACGTTTGCACAACTATTTCGAGGTTTCAAACTTTAAATATTGATTATCGGGCGTTTCTGAGGCGTTTCTTTGGCTCTGTTTGGTTTCAAAAGGCCATTTTTGTATGTAAAGTCTGTTAGGTCTAGCGATAAAAAAAAATCTAATCTATGAAGAGGTATATTTGAATGTATGCATGTATATCACATGTTTTAATAAAGAAAAAAACAATGCAAATACTTTGTAATACTAAAACATGCTTATACCTGTAGTGAATCAAAAGGATTATGATACGAGTATTATTACGTCACTTAGACACGATGAACGACTAGCTATTTTCTTTAAAACAAACATTTATGCAACACCTGCTCAGTATACCACGAACTGAAATCGCTTTTAAAAACATGTTAACAAAAGCTAACCACGATCCGATAATCCGTCTAATTTTGAACGGAATATTCGAAAACCCGTATGCCATAGCATAAAGAGGTCGTTTAGCAAAGAAGAAAATGCGATTAAATTAAATTTCCGCTAGTAGGAAGTCTCAAAGGGCTTTTCGATAGCTGCAATATCTTAAGCCGGCTCTCCAAAGGTCTGGCTATCGTGGTCTTGCCTTTTCTACAGCGAGCCTTTTCATGTATAGTAGTTTAGCCTTAGGGCGCGTTTACACGACAAGGAATTGCTTGTTTTTTGTTGAGGAAAACAGAGCGTAATTTCGTGTGTACTTCACACGCGAAGCTGTCATGAAATGAATGAAGGGTTGCGAAATACTTCGCGCAATTTCGGGTTACGTTTATCTATTTCGATCTTTTTTTATATGCAAAGGTAGGTTGGTAAATGTATGTACATATTTTTCCATTCTTATTAGTTATCTTACGCTAGTTTTTAGCATGCATTTTTTTATTGTAAGCAGCAAATTGTTTGTATTCTATGTATGAAAATTTTAGCTCAAATTTGCAAAATTATTGGTTACGATAAAACACACTACACATACACACACACTATTCACACACACACACACACACACGTGTGTGTTTACACACTATTTAATGTTGAGGATTGAGTAGGTATCTTAATGATCTGTTACTCTAGTGGATAATAGTGAGACATTTAATAGCAAGCGGCATATCTCTGTTGTTGGATTGCGAAATACGATATTATGCATCAAGGGGATAAAGTATAGTGTCTTATGTAGCAGGCGCCGTATAACGTATAACGAAGGATTCTAGAGTTTATTCCCGAGCAAAGCGAGGGAGTTAAGACAAGAATACTGAGTGCAGCGTGGGATTCAAGGTCGCCCAAGACGAAGACACCTTTATCCCCGAGTAGAATACCGGTCGAACGGGGTTTTGAAATAAAAACCTACATAGCTTTTACAATATTAGAATAAAAAATCTGAAAAAAAAAAATTAATGACGACTTTTTGAATGAAAACACAATTAACTTTGTTTACTTAAAATTGATTAATAATTTAGGAGAAAAAAAAAATATTGATATTGAAAATGGGGCTGCTTTGATAACACCCACAATTTGCATTGCAGCTTTAAATTCACCCCGACGTAGAACGTATTTTTGACCAATATTCAGGGTTAACTTTGAACGTAATTTTTACCACTTCCAACTATCTTTATGATTTATCTTTATATCTTTAGTGTGTTACACCGTTTACAAAACATGGCGTAATGACTTGAATTCTTAATATAAGATTAAATAATCGGCTGTGTTTAATTTTACGGGTAAAAATTAGTAAAATATTAGAATTTTAGGTAATTATCAAAGTTACCTCTTGTTTTGAAAGTCACCCCGTTTGACGGCACTCTACATTTCACACCATCTACGAGACAATAAAAAGCAATATTACTGGAATCAAGAGTAGATTATTGGTAATGCCTATGGCTTCGGATGCTCGACAAGATTTTGACATTTGACACATCAGTTAACTCGGCAGGATGTTGCGAATTACGACATGAAATTCAGGAATTTATATCAATTTTCACCTTCCGATTTTTTATGAAAATTATGTTATTATAGCAACTTTCTAGAATAAGTTTGAGGCAAATATCTTTATTTATAACTTGAAGTCAGTCAAACTGCTTTTGTTCACCACGAAATTGGTGTTAAATAGGTATTACTACATCCTATCCAAAAGGTAGGCAACTTAGATTAGCTGAAACTAGGTACATAAACAACCTTCTCGGTTGCTGAAAAGATGGAAAAAGACAAAATTAAGATATTATCATTCCATATGCATTCTTATTTTTAGCATTATTCATTAAAATGCTTGTAAAAAAATACGATCAAATCTTAATAAAATTTACACAAAATTTGGTTGCAACGTGACATTTGTTAGTGCTGACCGTCCACGCATGTTTCTTATTTCGATTTAAAAGTGGCGTTCAGCCTAATCGAAATTCGCAATAAAAATGAGGTTGGCAAAAACAGAGTTTATATCGAATGTAAATTCTTTTTATATTTCTAAATATCAATTTTCATAATATATTTTTTTAAGTTAAGCGTATTAATTAGCGAAATTTTTCTAATAAAATAAATAAATAACAAAAAATTTTATTTTAGGTAACCGATTTTAAAAGGGAGGAAGTTCTTAAGTCGACCTAATAATGATGTAAAAATGAACCAAAATGTTTTTTTTTGTTCGGATGTCTAAGGAACTAAAAATTTTGTCATGGCCGTTTATCAGACGAGCTGTGAGTTTGTCTGTCACAACCTCGTAAATTCTTTGTTTTTAACCTATTTCGACTAACTCCTTTACAGTGGATTAACACAAGCGTTTGTTGGCAAGGGGTATGGGTTTAGAAGGCGGAGGTTACATCTTAAGCTGCCGTACTACAGTTAAGGATATAATTTTAAGGGCTGTCACTTTCTGTTGTTAAAGTTTATTTATTTCATGGAATTAATTTTCTTTATCTTATACCGAAGTATGAGTTCCTGATACCGAAAAATCGAAATTCAAGATGTGGGCGGTGGATCGGGCCTTTTCGACATTGTTTTGATGGCTTTAGGGGTAACGTACCTAAAATTAGGTCAAAAAAAATTCAAAATGGCAGTCATAACAATTGAACATTTTGATCATGAGTATCGTGAAAATGTACTTTATCCATTTAGGCTTACATATTATATTATTTTTTTTCATAAATCGGGTAACAGGTCGATCACTTTGAGATTTTTTGGGGTGATAGATAAATTCGATACTTAAAATTCTTTAAGAAATTCACTATCATTTATTTATTGGAAACCTAAACTTATAAAATTAAACAATTTCTAATACCTACTCAATTAAACTTTAAAATTAAAAGCGGTTGACGTTTGATAGGAATTTCATCGTCCCAGGATTTTATTTCTTAGTCTGATCAATGCCCTAGATAGATGAGGAGATAGATATCTAAACTCTCTGATCCGCCATTCACCGTTCTACTGGTAAAGCCCTTTCATTTGATACCCATTACTTATCATACTAAGGTGATTAAAACAAATATGAAATCCGTAATTTAGTACCAGCGGCCATCTTAGATCTGTAATTTTTCATAGTGGGCTGTATTTTACTAGCCAAGCCCTTTCATTTGATACCCATAATATGGCATATTATGACAACCCTGACGGTGTCGAGAAAAATATGTAACGGGCCATTATGATGGCGGCGGCCATCTTAGTTTTACCACCACCATAAACCAAAAAAAATGTAGATATACTAGGCATTCTGTACCTATCAAACCTCCAAGAAATAGGTACATAAATCATCAAATTAAAATTCACAATAAAATAATAAGAACAATATTTTTAACAAAAAACACATTCCAAATTTAAATTTTTAAGATTTAATTAATTTGCGATACGATAGTTAGGTCATTGGTCCTGTCCGATGAATCTAGAACTATCAAAAAAACATTGAAAAAATCATAAATAATATTACAAATAATGATTATTGTAATTTATGCTCAAAAAATAATTTAATTAAATTTTCAAGTATCGATTTCTGATATTCCTTATTTTAATTACTCGAGTCAATCGAAATTACAAAAAGAATCGATTAGCATAATGACATTCGCACATCATTGCAGTAAAAAAAAAACAAAATGGCCGGCAATTTCGAACACAAATGAGTAGTGGTAATGAATATTACGTATTATTGGACCCCTGTTAGTAAATAACGTTAGGAATTAGGCATTTCGTTGTTACTTCCGATTGTGAATCTCAAAAACTTTGTTACCACTACTAATTAATGTTGAACTATGGATGAAATCGGCCAATAATTAAATGCTTATTTATTCACTTCTCCTGTACATGGAGTTTGGGTGCCCGCAATCCACAATTTTTATGTTTTTTAGCCTCGACTATCAGGGTCATCAAAATGGCGATGGTTGCATTTTCACACTTAAACTTTCAAAAGGTAAATTCAAATGCTTGTGTGCTAAATCTAAATGATTGAATGGCGCTGACATATGAGCTTTTTATTAAACCCCTTTAATTAATGCTCACTCGCAAGATTTGATGGGTATCATATTCATTACTTACACTTTTAATCAGGATGACGTATGTGTTAATTCTGTGGACCAATCGGACCCAGTACCCACTACCGAGCCGGCGGAGGTTTGACAGTTTGGGTCCAATTGGATCCACTTCTGAACTATAGGTACGGTTAATGTACTCCGGAGTCAAATCACTATCGTCACTCGACATTTTTGTGAGAATTTGCAGTTAAGTAGGTAATTGGTTGTATAACAAAACAAAGCAATTTTCAGTATTTGTGACTCTTTCTTGTAATTTGTGTTCTATTTTTTTTATTTATATTCTACTAGTGGTGGCCAGTTCGATTTTCGAACAATTTATTTTTTAGTACAGATCTTAATGGTGAATGTTCGTATGCGATTTCTGTTTTATGTTCCAAATTAAAATCACATTAATGACCAGCGGGTCATAATGAAATTCAGTACAATAATGACCTACTTTAGGTTAGGTTTGCATGACAGATAATTTGACATTGTCGAGCAGGTGGTGTGAAAAAAAACTTATTTAATATTATTATTTATTTTCAGCATGTATAGCCTGTGGGGCAAAGGTCTCCCTTTCTCCTTTCCAACCTTCTCTGTCCAGAGTAAGTGTGGACCAATCTCTCCTGTAAACGTCAAGTGCATCCCACCGTCTTCGCCTAGCTCTATCACGGTGTCGCTGGACGTTTTCCGGGACCAAATTTGTTTTATATTTATTATAGCAACTAACCAATTCATCTAGAAGCTTAATAAGCCATCAATTGGTTCTGTTAACATAGACAATCCCCTGTTACAACTATACAAAGAAACTGTTGACTAACGATCGATTTTCTGTAATGCGATCGAGATTGAAACCCGGCCACTTGATTGGTTGCGAGCAGGGATCGATCCACAGATCGCATTATAGAAAACAGTCCTAAAAGCTTCAGAGTATTTCATACTCATTGTATATTCTAAAGGTTATATACCTCATTATTTATGTAAACCTCTTTGTTGGCTACTGTTTATCTCTATAATGTAGCGCTCCTCTATTAAATGTAGGTAGCATTATATTATCCATTATAATAGCTACGATAAGTAACAAGTCTTGTAGGATTAATGGTTTATATTTTTTAGAGAGTAGGTAGTTCTTATTTTAAAATTGTAAGAAACATCTGAAGTTTGCACGTGTATATACATAACCCGGCTAAAATAAAAAGAGGATAAGAAAAGTTCACTTTTAGGGCTTTCAATTTAATAAAAGCGTTTGTTGCCGAACTGCTGCAGCGCTGGAGTGGTGCGGATGTCGTACTGCCAAACTGTTTTTTTTATACAGTTGACACATCTAGAGCGCAGTGCGAGCTGGATGACAAAGGTTACACGTCTCATCATCTGCCTAGGCAGATAGAACCTATCCAGCATGCAGCAGGTTTTCAGTTTAACCGGTACTTTACATGGACTGCCTATCTGACGTCCACAGCCCAGTTAATGAGTAACATGATAACTCCTTAGTAAGACTCGTTGTCTGACTCTCTGGCTGACTACCCACAACGACTGTTAAAGATCTTCGAATGACAGCCGGGACCGGGTCTTTACGTGCATTCTGAGGCACGGATGGGTCTCGGTATGAAAGGAATGGTCACCCTATCCACGGACAGACCGCGCCAAGCCTAGCTTAATCATGACTGATCGATCCACCTTTTACTTATCCACGAACTGCTCCAACGACAAACGTTACATCGTCATCCTTATGGAAACACATAACCGTCCATGTACGCTCCGGCATCGCAGCACTTCGACAGCAAACACTTATTATTATCATTATTATATTTAGCCTGTACTGTCCCACTGCAGGGCAAAGGCCTTTCCATCGGTCTCGACTTTTAGCTATGTCTTGCCAATTCTTAAGGTAGCTATCCAAGTCATCTCGCCATCTCTTGCGTGGTCTACCGTGGCCCCGTCTCGTCATCTCAGGGCACCAATTTTAGGATTTACGGGCCCATAGGTCGTTCGGCATGCGGCAGACATGTCCAGCCCAGTCCCATTTAAGCTGGGTAGCCTTTTGAGCCACGTCAATGATCTGTGTTTTGGAGCGCAGTATGGTATTACGAATGCGAATAGCACGTTGACAAACCTTAAGTTTGGACTTTTGGATGTTAGTCAAAGACCAAGTCTTTGACTAACATCAAGCAAACCCTTAACGTTTGAAAAATCCCTTATACAGTTTTTTTTATGTATTCTTAAAGGCTTGCATTTGACAGCAACTTACATGATCTTATGTGATGATGCGGCTAATTGGAGCATGTTTGGCTAGGATGAATTGGTTCACTCGTATCTTGAAGATACCCAGATTATACAACAGCATTGCAGTTCGCACAATAAATGTGGGAGCGAAGCGCTTGGTTAGAGACCGTGGAACTTCAACTATACGAGTATAACGCTTCACCATACCGCTGCTCGGCCGATGATAGAATGGGTATGGGGAAACAGTTTTGTAAATATGGGCATAGTCTTAATCAAATGTGTTTGAACAACGTATAGAACACTAATATAGTATAATAAAAAGGTGTTATGATAGGTAGTAGTAGAACTAGCGAAAAACCCAAAAACACCTTGTGCAAACACCATAATCGCACCCCGAGCACTACCCTCAGCAGTCGAGCTTGCAGAGGGGCAATTCGGGGCAGTCCTGGTAACCATAGAATACTAATACTACAATAAACTACCAAACTCTAATAAGCAGCTGAATAATAAACTAGACAACACTGAATTACTCGCTAATCATTCAACCAGCAGACGTCAGTTACGCTCCTCGCTTCCTGTCGTAACAGTTTTCACATACTCTCTCGGGTCGCTTCCTTAGTTAGTTACCGTAGCGGAACAGCTATTATGGTTCTAAGTTGTATTTTGTGAAATAGAAGGAAAATAGGAAATAAACTTTCTAAAAAGTTTTATGCATTGGCATCAGCGTCATCATCAAGCAAGATCGATTTGAAGAGCAAAAATAGAAACGTAAGTCGTTGCAACATTTTAACATAAAAAAACCCCTTATGTAGTAGAAAAAGTAATATTTTGGCAAGAGATATCCTTAAAGCTCATTGCAACACAGTAAAGAAAATGCCATTCAAGTTTGGCCTTAACCCGTGTGCGTTAAAGTATTTTTTATAATGACAAAATGAAAAAGTTGACGGCTCACAGCGTGCTGGCTGCTTACTGTTGGATTTTTCAAGACGATTCTGGTCTGGCCCTTACCCGTGTCAGAGTGATGCCGTGTAAAAGTGAGTCGATATGAAGGGAATACGTATACTTGCTGGCTGTCATATATCTACATAGGTACATTGCGGTCAGCAAGTTATCATCAGTATCTTACCCCTTTTGATCATGTTTAACGGTCACTGCTCGTCTAAACAAACGGACTATTGAACATCAATATTTACTTGCAAAGACTTCCAGTTAGCCTCCGCAGTACAGTTCCGAGTTCACTGGGTTTCCTTCTATAAAGTAAGTATAGATATAAGAATAACTCAGACATTATTTGGTGTTGCAACTGCCCGAAATAACTAACTCTACCCTATACGACAAACTGAGATTGAAATTAAAATGCAATTGGTAAGTACGTATTTATTATTATTCTCTTTCGAGCTCTCTCTCTCTCTCTTTCTCTTTCTTTCTCTTTGGTACACAAAATAATGTTCTAACATTTTGTTGTGAAATGTGCTCTTTGACCAGAGTTACGCCTGGCAAAGACTTTGGTATCGCTCGAGTGATCGTGAATGCTGTGAAAGTGAAGAAACGTTGTGGTGTGATATAGTGAAGTATGATGTGGTGTGTTATGATGTGATGAAACCACTCAGCTAGAAACCCGACATGACATACTATACATAAGCTTCTAACTATCTAACAATTTAGTATCGAACGTGGGTAGGCCCAATTATAATAACGGACAATTCTGTGAGAAGATTACCTTGATCACGTGCTTGGCACTTATATTAATAGTCACAGTGTAATCTGCGACTTAATTGGTACCTATACGAGTATGCAGTTGTCATGTTAAAGCTCCGCTAGATCCTTTAAATAATTGTGATATGTAATCTATTTGAAGGATACTTGATTCTGGTAGGTCTTTAGAATTTATTACAAACATTAAGTAATAAGTAAATTATTTCACGCCTGTTTTTGAAGAGAATGGCTGTGAATTATAAAAAGAAACTGCTCGCAATGTGCAACGACGCATTTCCGAAATCCTGTGTAACGTGCAAAAGTGGTTTATGAACCAATAGTAGTTAATACTTTTGTGGTATTTCTGTGGGGATACCCTTGTGCAAAGTAGCATCAAAATTCAAACCTTTACAACATTTTTATTTAGGACACGTTTAAACGGGTATGTCTGACTGTGTCATATTTTATTATTTCTCTGCTGGACAAAATCACTCGGCACTTTAACAGTTTTTTTCCGATTTTTAGGGTTCCGTAGTCAAATAACAAAAAACGGAACCCTTATGGATTCGTCATGTCTGTCTGTCTGTCTGTCCATCCGTATGTCACAGCCACTTTTTTTCCGAAACTGTAAGAACTATACTGTTGAAACTTGGTAAGTAGATGTATTCTGTGAACCGCATTAAGATTTTCACACAAAAATAGAAAAAAAACAATACATTTTGGGGGATTCCCAAACTTAGAACTGAAACTCAAAAAAATTTTTTCATCAAACCCATACGTGTGGTGTATCTATGGATCTACAAAAATGACATTGAGGTTTCTAATATATATTTTTTTCTAAACTGAATAGTTTGCCCCCTCTGTAACTTCTAAAATAAGAGAATGATAAAACTAAAAATATTATATGATTTACATTACCATGTAAACTTCCACCGAAAATTGGTTTAAACGAGATCTAGTAAGTAGTTTTTTAATACGTCATAAATAGTAAACCGTAATTTAAAAAAACTCATTATTATTAAAACATCGATCAAAGTTACAACGAACTACAAGAACTTTTATATATTATGTTACCTGCTGCTACGGAACCCTTCATGGGCGAGTCCGACTCGCACTAGGCCGCTTTTTTATAATATTGCGCAACGGTATTATTTGTAGGATCCCTTGAGAAAATGTACAACAGTCCCCATTGCAATTTTAAACTCACATTTCTTCCAAAAAAAAAAAGAAATATTATCGGTGATAGTCCATCGACTAGACCATCGATTACAACACCGATGGACTTCTTGTTTTGTTGCATATATTTAAAACCCTTGATACAAACTGACACTAGCAAAATGAACTAAAACGATCTATCTTACGTAGTCCAACTATTTTATCTCCACTCTACTCTATATCTACGATCTACGTCACATCCATTTGTTCCTAAGTCTTTGTAACCCGAATGGTGTAAGCGCGACGCCGAAAGAATGATCGCCCGCTAATACTGCTCCGAAATGGTGAATAGACCGGCCATGCACTTTTATTGCAGCCTTTCAAGTGAATTGACCGTCGAATTGTCTGCCGAAACTATTGGTGTTTGAAATAAAATTGAATCTTATTCAATAGACACTTAGTTTTATTAGTGAACTAGCCTTTTCTCGAGATTTCGTCTGCGTGAAAGTCGGTTATCACGGCTGCAGATGAAGTCGGTGATTAAATATGTCCTTTCTTGGGGTTCAACCTTTGTAATAAATTTCATCAATCAGTTCCGTAGTTTAACTATGAAAAAATTACAAATAAAGAAAAACAAACTTGTTTTCTCACTACATTAGTATGGATGTATTGAATATAAAATTTAAGATCAAATTACATAACATTTTCACACTAGTATTCCTTAACGATAAACAGACACATAATAGATAATATTACACTTATATTTTATTAGTGATAAATATGTGTCTAGCCTTTTTTTTATCGTGGGTAAAAAAAAGGCTAGATACCCTCCTGGATTATGCCCCGTCTGGAGAAGACGAGGGGGTGTGCTGGACTCTTACTGGGTAAAACCACCACGGTGTTCCGTCTCACACCTACGTCGGGGGTCGCGAGATCGCTCGATCCCTCCGCAAACCCCGACTGTTATGTGTCTAGCCCACGCTAACTCTAAATACTTTGCTTGACTCAGAAATCGGGTTCAGGATCTTAGGCATTGCATCCTAGAGACTTACTAGGCTGTGACCAGTACAGGCTAATAAGTAGACAAGAACACAATATAATACAGAATTTCATTAACAATTCAAAAGTGCTTGTAATCTTACGTTATCGTTTTGAAAAGTGTAATTCGTAAAAGAACATACAATAAACTAGATTTAGGGATGTCTACCAGACAACTACTTCATGGAATGTCAGCTTCGCATGAATTATGACAATAGTCTACCTCATTATAAGTTTTGAAGTTGGCCTCACGACAACCACATGACTCTTCCATTGTCATTACTCAAGAATGGCTCTCCCACGTTTCAAAACAAGCTTCGTAAACGATCAACTTTGTGGTTTATTAACCACTGCAATAGAAATCCCCTCTTGATTTCTTATTTTTTATTCTAATTTTATTAAAAGTGGAAGGAGAGTAGATGTACCTTTGCCCTGCAGTGAGAAAGTTCAGGCTGAAAAAAAAATAATAATATTAACAATAAATGATAGCAATAGACAAATTCGCATAGCACAATCCAGTACCAGGGCCTTATTTAATTTCCATTGACATTAGTCCGTTCAAATGACTTAATTTAACAGTTAGCGCATTTCACGACTCCATTGTTGCTAATAAATTAAATGATGATTATATTATTACGAATTAAACAAATGACGCGCGCTTATGATTTGCATTGACTATAAAATCATTGGTAGCTCCAATCAGTCAATCGTGATTTTAATATTAAACGTTTATACCTAAGGTATACAACATTTTGTATAAGTAGGTAGAAATAACATGGTACACAGTAAGCCTTGATTGGGTTCATGGAACAGCGCAATATTAAAATCGCATTGCATATTCCTCGAAAGGGTCGGGTTCCAAAAATACCATCTGTTATGTTCCTAACGTTTCAGTTACTTTCCGTAACAATATAAGTAGGTAGCAACAAATTGTTTTCCGTAGCTCGTACGCATTGCAGTGAACCTTTTTGCTACTGACGGTGACGTGTAGTGCGGAAAAATCAACTCATAATGCCGGATTTATCTTTTTTTCTTTTCCAGATCAGTGGATACAAAGTCTTTTGAGATACGTAGATATGTATATTGTTGTAATACATAGTATTCTGACGACACGTTTGGCATAGTGATTGAGCGATTGACTGCTGCGTGTCGCGGATTCGATTCCCCGTTTCAGTTACTTTCCGTAACAATATAGGTATAAGTAGCAACAAATTAAAACAAACAAATTATTTTCCGTAGCACGTACGCAATGCAGTGAACCTTTTTGCTACTGACTGTGACGTGTAGTGCGATAAAATCAATTCATAATGCCGGATTTATATTTTTTTCTTTTCCAGGTCTTTTGAGATAGGTACATAGTTATGGATATTGTTGTAATACATAGTATATTACATGAGTGACTATAAGGAGTATATTTAAGTATTTTGATACTTTGTGGGGCCTGAAATTTATTAAACCTTTACACAGCTAGAATGACAATATTGCAGATCACCAGCTCGTTCAAATTCAAGCATGGTGGTTAATATCACCATCATTATTAGCCGGAAGACGTCCACTGTTGACGTCCACACCAAGGGGAAGGGGGTTGCCATAATCCCCACCCTTGGCAGGCGTCTTGGGGATCGCAGTGAGTTTGTTAAGTTCACGGAAGCCGCTGCTGCCCGACTTCAGGATTTTCTCTTATTCGCCTTCTACGACACCCCCGGGATGAAATGCGTGTGTGCTATTCTAGGCCCGAACACCCTACGGGCTGGTGGTTGATAAATATCTTTTAATTGCATCGGCTATTGGATAAACCCATGGAAGTTTGCAGCGATGAGAGGAAATATCAGCAACCTTTAATAAAGCCTTATATACACACTTTACCAAAACCCAGCGCGTCACAGATACACAGCAGGTTTTAATGAAAAAACTTTCCTACATTTCAATTAGTATCCGTTCAAAGACTGTAATTTTCCGACGTTAACGAGTTTAATTTTATCGAAAATTAATTGCGACATCTTCATTGAAAACTTTTCACTCAACTTTAATACCTACGTAAATTTTCGTTCGGAAAACTTTGACAATACAGAGTATCTACCGTGGAACTCGGGGAACTCCGGGGGGTGACTGAGTAGCTGTTACGTTGAAGTAAATCTTAAACAAATTTTCTCTTCAATCACCCGCTGAAACCTTCAACTGGATTGCCAAAACATTATTAAGAAAGTTCTCATCTCGTTTTGTGCTGAGTTTAATTATACAGAATCAATAGAGACGGAAGTCTTGTTCTGTCGCGCGAAGGGAACTGTTCATTCAGTTTTTGCATGTATTGACTTTGACCTATTTAGCGCACACATAATATTTTCATATTAGTATTAAATTTTGGTTGACAGTGTCAAATTAACTTTTTTATTTTAACTTGCGACGCGCCTCCGCTTCGGGGGGTGAGAAATTCATACAATAATACTATCTGAATTTTCGTTTATTCAGGTGAATTTTCGAAAAAAGATCTGTCCTACTGTCTTGTCTATAGAATTATGAACACAATTCATAAAAACCACCAATTCGGTCTAACCGCTCTCATGACGATCTTTCATACATGCGCCAATTGGTATTTATTTATATAGATTACTAGCTTTTGCCCGCGACTTCGTCCGCTTGAATGTCGGTTATCGCGGATATACAGACGAAATTGGGCATTAAAAATAGCCTTTATTAGTTTATAAAAAAAGTAAGTGATGTGACAAATGTGTGTGAAAAAAATAATCATTATTTGTGACATTATTTCTCATAAAACGATGCAATTTCAGTGTAAGAACTTCGAAACGGCGTCTGTCTGTGTCACTGTTACTGTCAGACGCCGTTTTGTTCTGAAATAATAAGCTTTTGTTAAGCTATTCACTTTTAACGTCCATTTTTATAGCGGGGTTTTAAAAATATTGTAAACGCCTGAAGATATTTTTTAGTTACCCAAGAATATAATAATTAGAATCTCAACTTCTCTAAACATCTTTATTTTTTTGTACAAATTCTGTCATGATACTTTCATCAAAATCGATACAGCCGTATCATTGTGAAAGCGTAACAGACAGTTACTTTCACATTTATGTATGGATTAGTATGGATTTCAATATTAGGAACATTTGGATCACGATTTTGTTATTACGCTTACTGTCTAATAAGTAGGTAGCTACTTAAAAAAAAAATAACGTTTCTCATCACATAGGTTTTTTCATCTATCTTGAGTGCATTGCCTTAGATCTGATAGCCCATAAAAAATATGGAAATACAATGCGTCAGTTGCAACTAATGTACCTTTTATTAACATTGTGAAGACACGTACCTAGTGTTGTCACTAATAAGATATTTCTACAGTACATATAAAATAGATTTTTGTTGTTTGTTAATTCATGAAAATGAACGTTAGTATCTTAAAGCCATTAGAAAATCAGAATACTCCTAATAAGTTCTCTGAGCTGTCAGTCACAAAAGAATTACCTGCATGATACATTGCACCCAATTACCTAGTCCTTTAGCAAATCTAGTTGGCCGTTTCGATGTAATACCGAGTTCTGATATGCGATTGATCTGAGGTAACAAGGAGTTCTCGATTCAATATATTCATATTTATTTCAGAGGACCTAGCATCAGCGCGCGAAGTTAACGTAAATTAAATAAAATTCGGTTCGATTTTTGATTTGGAAATACCCGTCTCGCACATAGTATTTAAACCAACTTAGTAAACAAAACATAGAAAACATAGTATTTACGTTTAGTTCAAAGGTTTTATTCATATTCACGGGTGATATTAAGTGAAGTCGTATTTTCAATTCAAAAATCGAATAACTACTAAAAGTATTCGATTTTTCTGTTAGCGCGCTAGGCTTACGGGTTATATTTTTCATACGAAGTTTACGACCTAAAAATAAAACGTAACCTATCATACAATAATAATTATTCGATCGACGGATTTATTAAAATCATACTTACCCATTTCGGTTTTAGTACATACCAAATCCGTTGAATACAAATTATCGTTAGGGATTACAAGTTTAAATCGCTTCTATGTGTATGAGCATGAGAGAAGTTGTTCGTCGGCCGTCGCGTGTGTGAGTAAATCACCATTAGTGTGTGCCACATTTACAAGCCCAAAAATGTTACTTTCCCGCTTCCTCTCGCAGCCCTGTTGTAAGAGGCGCAGGTGTGTGCGTGAGCTGCCCTATGCCGATAGGTTCGCGAGCTCGATGTGGATGTGTAGGTGAACGGTCCGGGCTCGCGTAGCCCCCGCCAGTGGCGAGCCGGCCGTAGCGGCACTACGACGCGCCTACGCCGTAGCAAACGCGCTCGCATCTGTCCCCCCTACCCACATCATCGGACAATAGGACCGGCGACGATTCGTGGCGTTTTGTTATTTTTTTGTCAGATGTGAATAAAAGCGACTCTTTGTGACATTCACTCGTAAAAAGTGGAGACAGTATGCTGAAGGGACACCCTTTGTCCTCAAAAGAGGCGGTTATTAAAGCAGCACTATGTAATTTTTGAACATTAATTTGTTGAAATGATAGCTTACAAATTGGGACAGTTTAGTCGTGTTGCGGTAAATTGAGCGGGATGTAAGGTGACCGCAGCGGGATTCGATGTTGTGTATTCATAAATAAGCGCGAGGAAGCCAATTTTGGCGTATTCTTGTAATCCATGTGACGCTAGTGTTG
The DNA here is from genome assembly GCA_947361185.1 of Charanyca ferruginea. Classification (NCBI taxonomy): domain Eukaryota; kingdom Metazoa; phylum Arthropoda; class Insecta; order Lepidoptera; family Noctuidae; genus Charanyca; species Charanyca ferruginea. Next base: position 12,273,631 of record OX376070.1, read on the forward strand.
GTGTAACGTAATTAAAATAAGACAATTGTACTCTGAGTGCTGGAATGGAGTTTGTATTTCTACATTAACAAATACAAATGTGAGGTAAATAATAATAGCTACGTTTTGAAACACTTTTCATCTTCCAGCATCCCTTTCCGTTTTGTTTTCACTTTGTTTCGTACTTTTGTTCTTTGTTGTACTTGTGTAATGTTTATTTACTACAACTTTGTTTATAAAATAAATGTTTTTCTTAAGAGGCTGTTAACGGAAACTGGGAAGCATTATTAATGTAAACGCCGAAAATAAAAATTGGTGCGCTTTTTTTAAGGATACTGTAAAAAATTAAGTAGATATAATAAGTAACCAATTTCACTAGGAGCAGTATACTGTGCCTATTTAATAGGAATGGTTGGAACTTTAGTTGCAGGCTTTTAATGTAATCACTGAATATTACAAAAACATGTTTTTTATTATTTCCTATTATGAAAGCGATGGGAGGTTCTCCAATTGAAATGAGGGGTTTCTTCTCATTTGGAAGGGGGGGGGGGGTCATTACATAAAATGTATTCTAGGGCTGGTCATTTAAGGGGCAAGGGAAATACCCATTTTATTAAGTAGGTAGGTGCGCATTCACATTCTAATCTTAGTCTCGATCTGTCATAAATGCTTCTCATCATCATCATCAACCTTTAGACGTCCACTGTTGGGCATAACTGCATAAGTCTCACTGAAAGATCTACAATTGTGTCGGTCCCGCGCCGCGTTTTTCCCGCGGCTCAGACCAGGTCATCAGTCAACCTTATGGAAGACCTGCCGACACTGCGTCTGCCCGTGCGCGCTCTCATAAATGACTCTAATTTACCTACATTATTGACACGTTTTCGATATTGATCGTCGCTGAAATGAGATTTCGACATTACATTTAACTAATAGTTATTAAATAACTATTAACTAATAGTTATTTTACAATATGACGTTCAAAAGTGCCTTTAATGGTCTAATTGAAATAAATGATTTGATTTTGACTTTGAGAATTGCCCTTTTTCTTTCAATTCAATGGAGATTATTATCTATTGCAAGTATTTTACAGAAAGCTTACAGATAAATAAACCACCAATACCTGTAAAGTTAGAGGAACATGGATAAGCAAGGATAGGTATAAGCTGGGAGTCCTCACAAAGGTGCGAAAGTACTTCACGTCGGAAACAGTTGCTCAACCGGTTGAAGTTCCACGGTCTCAAACCAAGCAGTTTACTTCCACATTTATTGTGCGAACTGCCAGACTTCACTGTCCGCCTATCTGTTCCGCGATAAATTGTAATCTTGGTATCTTCGAGACACGAGTGAACCGGATCATCCTAGGAAAGCGTGCTCTACCTTAGGCCGCATCATCACTTAAGATCAGGTGAGATGCGGCCAAATTCAAGCCTATTAGATTGTAACAAAAAATATACAGTTATCTTTAATTCTTGACCTTAAGGTCGCTTCACTGATTAGTGGACTCACTCACCACATATAATATATTTGCATGAAATTCTGCTAAAACGAACCAACACACGTCAAACTGTCTCACATTTCTAAATGGATTCTAAGTATAAAGTCAAAGTCATAGCATTTATTTCAATTAAACCATTTACAACTTTTGAATAGTCACTGACTCAGTTAGTCAGTCAGAAAGTTGAAGCTAGTTGCTCGTTTCTAATAAAATAAATAAAGATTAAGTAAAATAAATATAAATACATATTTAATAATAAAATAAATAAAGATAAAGTCATGGCAGTCAAGACATGACCAATCTGTTCAACTGACAGCGCCCGTTCACGGACATCTCGCGCGGATCAGCATCATAGCTCAACCATGTTAAAGGGAACCGAATGATCTAACATAGGTTTTTGATGCACACTATAATTGCCGGATACTAAAGTTATACATTTGGCAAATAACATTCGTCATCTATGATTCACTGCAAAACAAATGTAGGTAATTAGTAAAAACTGTGTTAAAGTGTTAACATTATGACTAGTATTCAAATAGCAAGAATCTTACCTGGCAACACAGATTCACTAGCACGGGAGGTAAAGAACTTGTCTCTGTATACCATTTCAGTATGTATTTTTTAAGTACTAGCTGACCCGACAGACGTTGTCCTCTCAATCGAATTTTAAATTTTCTTACCGTAACCTGCCCTGGACTTTCACAAATATTTCAAGACCAAAGTTAGCGAAATCGGTCCAGCCGTTCTCGAGTTTTACTGAGACTAACGAAAACCGCTTCATTTTTATTATATAGAAGATAGAATAGATAATATCAACCTAAAACGTCCCAGTCCCACTGCAGGGCACAGGCTTCTTCTCATTCAGAGAAGGCACTAACATTGATCATCACGCTTGGTCAAGACCAATAATTGGTGGTTTCAGATTTTTATTAATTAAGTCTACTTTCCTCACGATGTTTTCATTCACCGATATCATTTACCTATGTTCAAGATAAACTTAGAAAGAATATATAAAATTGCTCATACCCGGTTGCGAACTCACAACGGTAACGAACAACGATTCATTTTTATATACATAGATATAAATGTAAACCATTGTTTTACTTGTGATAACTTAATTGTAATTTGACTCTTCATTTACTCTCCTTGCTACTTTTTAAAGATATGTGTTTAAGTGTGGTTTGGAACGTAAGTGAAAATGCCTTATACTATTAATTATTTCCACTATATTAAACATGTGTTACCGATGTATTATAAGCTAAACTTATAGTCATTAAACATGTCATTACACGCAAAATACGCGCTAAGACGTGGGGTTGTGAACTCCAGCCCGTCATACTACTACTACTATTATCAGATAGATGTAATAATTATTGGGAGTTTGTGGGTTGGCTCTGTTATACATTTTGTTTGGTAAGTAGGTTCCTAGTGGCAAAGAGGTCGTCAAAATTCCAAGCAAATAAGGTTTTAGAAAACAATTTAGTTTTTATTTTGCACATTTAATTAAACCTCTGTAAATAGCACTTTTTGTTGCATGTATGTGTCACATTTAGTTATTCCTTTTCTTTTGTTTTTACTTAGTAACTAAACATGCACACTAGCGCTACTGTTTTATGTGTTTAAAACTGAATAAATTAGGTAAACCTACCAAACAATTTCCTTGGTACAATATCTACTTTGTGCTTTATATTTAAGAAGGATATAGTACCTACTCTGTATTTTAAAATGGTTCGTAACAATCCAGAAATAACGCCGAGGTCCTTACTGTCCAATATTGTTTAAAGCCATTATAAAAACATCGGTGAGGAAACCTAAACTTATGATTGAAATAAGTCTGAAATCGCCAATGAACCTTAAGGCGGATCCACATTTGCCCGATCCGGTCACCGAATCCGTATCGCCGATGCGTAACATGATCGCTTATCTGGACGCGTATGACGCGAGCGGCGTATCAAGACTGCGTATCATGATCGCGTATCATCACCTATCCCGGGAAAAATTAAATGATCATATATGGTGATCCGCCTCTAAGCAAGCGTGGTGATCAATGCTCGTGCATTCTCTGTTTGAGAAGAGGCCTTTTCCCAACAGTGGGACAGTAAAAGGCTGGCAAAATTCAAAATTCATCTAATTTGAACCATAATGACTATCGACACTCATGATCACAGATTTTAATACTCCATTCCAAAAGTTTCCTGCTAGAATTCGGTGTTTGAATTCTAGCAGAAAACTTTTGGAATGGAGTATTAAAACAATTATTGTAACAATTGATCAAGTACAGACGCCAGCACGTCAAGCCATACCTAACTGTCAAATTTTCCTAATTGAATATGAACCTTATGGTTTTGTAATAAAGCTGAAATCTATCAAAGAAATTTGACAGATTGTAGTAGCTTGATGTGCTGGCCTCTGTACATACATCCACTACATAAAGAGCACAAAAAAAAATTGAATACAATAGGCGTTCTAAGTCAAAGTCAAAGTCAAATTATTTTAACTAGACTCTTATAAAACTTTTGATTTAGACACTTTTACAAGAAATAAAATTGAATCTAGTTGAGTTCAACGTGAGCCATGTTGGTGGTGAGTGTCTATCTATTGCCGCGAATTTCCAATATTCTTTCACGTATCAATTCAAACATGGTTTGTCTGATTGCTATGCAAATCTGACAACCCCCTCAGTACCTGTCGTACATTTTCCTCATGTCGACATGAATGTTCAAATAAATTAGGTAGGTTGACATATTTTCGCGGTTCCCAATCTTTCGCTAGAATCTAATTTGGCGAAAATACCAGATTGTGGCCGAATTATTGAGTCCGTAATCCACATAATATTCATTTTATTTTCTCCGGATTGAATGCCGCTTAAAACCTCTATGTGCAGTTGTTTAGAACATTTGTCTATTTGAAATTAAAGAAAGAAGAAAACCTTTCATGTTACGTACTTAAATAGTCAAGTTTCCGATATTCTCAATTAATCAACTTTCTAAAGTACCGATTATAAAGTCAATACACAGGATTTTCTATAATATTTCCAAAAAGAAGTGAATTTTTGAACGATTTTATCAATATTAAACTAATTACTTATTTAGCAATCGTAAGGATCATTATGGCCCTCCATCCATTATTCAATCGATTGAAAAATACATCTACAACAAGTATAAAAAAGGTCGCAACTGTCCAACAAGCAATCAGGCTATAGAACAAGTAGAAAGTAGTTTTAAACAACAAAGCAATCGTAATAGATTTCTGACTAACTGTTACGAGTTAATCCTTTAAACGATCGATACCTGCTCGGTACACCCACACTTTGTCTACTTATGACTGACGTAGAGAAATACTTTTGAAATACCAAAGCCCAAGAATGTTTTACGAAGTTCAACCAAGTTTATAAAATGGAGAAATACGTACTTTTACAGCTTCACCTTTGTTCTTTCACGGCAGCTGAACTCTGTTAGGAGTTATGTCGGCGGGTATAACTATGATGCTTGAAATACTGGGAGGTTAGGTAGGTGTTTAATCTTTATTTATGTTTTCAAAGAATTGAATATTATCAGCTTATCGGAGACTTTTCGCATAAAGTTTATTGTATTACTAAATTCCATTTTACGAGTATTCCTCTCTTCATTCTGGCACGACTTAGGCTTGAATCCCGCGGTGGAACATAAACTAAAATTGAGGTGTAGTGGACAATGCTACCGTATCGTGGGTATTATTTTAAAGGTGTCACTTTTCAAAAGGTACGTGCATATTTGGCTATCTGTTACAGTAGATATAAATCATATAATTTATTGCTTTGAACCTCGCAGCTACGGCCATGGTTCAGAGTTGTGTAACAGCGTGCATGCATGACTAATACCACATTATACTGAGTCCAGATATTGTTAGGTACCGTCATCATAACGGAGACTGAAGATTGACGGGATCGATACGAAACTTCATCCCGGTACACAATAGACGCAACCAAAACCCACCTTTAAGTCCTGTATACACTTGCAACAATTCCCCGTTGTTACGCCCAGCGGTGTTGTTTGCAGTACCAGCGATACCGCGATTGACTGGGTTCATTGTTTGACGCGGCGGGCGTAACTCTATTGTGGGCGGAAAATGTCATAGCCCGCTCCGGTGTGTACCCGTCCTATGTTGCTTCGATTTATTATATTTTACACGGTTTGATGTCTCGTCTGATGAAATTTTACACAATTTTGAGCCATCACTCAGTTTTACAATATTAGTTTGTGACAAATGTTTTTGGTAAAACAAGAGCAAAATAAAGTTGGGTCAAACCATGGTAGCTAAATATTTTTCGTTATTAACGTTCTGAAAAAATACGAAACTAGTTCAACGGATTGTCATGTCACTGGTTCCTCGGGGACTTAGAGTTGCAAAATGTTTGAAACAGGTAAAAAAGTTTGTCGCGTAAATAATCCATGAAAATTTTCGCAGCACCGGTATTATTTTTACATGAGTCTTATAATTTTATTTTTGCGAAAAACACGCCAATGTTTTTTTTTATATATCAATACCATCCAATAGGTAGCAATTGATTACGGCATAATACTAATTATTTTAATTTATTATGAAAAGTTGGAATTTTTGTATCTTTTAAATACAAAAAATCCTTGTAGCCCATATTTTTGCGTTTTTATTTTTGTAATGACAACTTTCCTTTTTTTATTAGGGAAAGAAAACATTTTATGCCTTTGTAATAAAGTATCAGTACCTACACATAGTGCATTCATCATAACAATTATTAACTTCATAAAAATGTTCCTTCATCTTGTTGTTACGTCGTTTGTAATAAAGCTAGCAATCCACTATATCTGTTACATCGCCTCCAGTCACATTCTTATTAGTCTCCCACTCCGTCGCAAGCACAAATCAAAATAAGTAGTTATTGGTTCTCGCGAAAATACACTTATAGTAATTCACTTATGATTTATATTAGACTACTCTTCACGTAGATCTAGTAGGTTTTCCATATCAATCAAATCGGTATCATATTTGTATTTTGTTTTTACACGCTTTTTATTAGCTTCACCCGTATGTTTGTATGTTTGTTTGTAACCGACTTCTTTGGGCGCGATTTTGACCCACTTTAAACGGCCAGATTTCGTTCAAACTTTGTAGATTTATCGAGGACCGATGACAATACACTAATTTGATAAAATTATTAAAAAAAACAAAAAAACAAAAAAAAAAACATAAGTCGTTCAAAATTAGTTGCCGAAAAGACAGCTATTATATACTAAGGTACTGCACAAGCGCCCCTGGTAAAATAAATGTACATAATATTTATAGATATAGATATAACCAAACTAAAAAGTAAAAAATAAATAATAGTTTAAAAAAACTAAAAACACGCTTTTTATAGAAAACCAAACTAAAATATAGAAAATAAATTTTAATAAATTATTTTATTTAAAAAAAAGCGTGGGGTGCATGGTGTCAATAGTTATAAATATTTTATTGACAGATATGAGTAGAGTGATTATCATTTTGATAACATCTTAAAAAGCACCCCACGCTTTTTTAAAATAAGATTTTTTTTTTATTTTCACTATTATTAATTTATATTTATTGAAATTTTTAACACTTATCTTAATTTAAATTAATTAAAAAATATTTTCTATTTTTTAGTTTGGTTTTCAATAAAAGGCGTGTTTTTTGTTTTTTAAACTATTATTTTTTTTACAAATACATTCATCGGGCTTGACAAAGGCACAGAATCTGTAACGATCTTCGACTACTATCATTTTTTTAAACATTAGGTGTATTCCTGACATTCTCGGATAATTAATTAGTCTGTTTAGACTACCTACTGTAAAATTCTTAAATAAATCCATACTTCATACTTTCATACTTCATACCTACTCATACTTACTTAATATATAAATGCGAAAGTAACTCTGTTACGCTTTCACGATGAAACGGTTCAACCGATATTGATGAAATTTGGTATGGAGATAGCTTGTGCCCTGGGGAAGGACATAGGCTACTTTTTAGTCCGCGACTTCATCCCCATCCGCGATAACCGGTATTCACGCGGACGAAATCGCGGGCAAAAGCTAGTATTGAATAAAAAAATAATCAAAAAACTAACAAAACGCACAGGAGTAATAAATATTGACTTGGGTATGCAACGATGTGTGCTTAGACATCATTATAACTTCGTTGCATGTGCTAATGCAATTAACATTAATAATATTTCCCCTTAAATAAACATCTGCCGACCCTACTCAAGAATGTTAAGTTAAAACTAATAAAACAACAAAGTAATGCTAAGTTAAATAGCGCAGATAAAAAAAAATTAGAATAAGGTTGGGCATTTAATTATTATTGCTAATAATTGTTATTTAATTGTTCCTATAATAGAATGAGTTTGCAGAGTGTTCAATGAGCATGAATGAAAGCTGCACGTCCTTTTATTCATGAGAGGGGCGTAGCCTTTTTAGTAAAACTAAAAAGAAAAAGTAAGTAAAAAGTATTAACTGTACGGTTTATGTCGCAACACTCTGGAACATTCTAGATTAGTCAATGTAGTTTGAATATTAGTTGGTGTACAGCGTATAGGAACTGACATACGGACCTCCATCAGATACCGACGTATTATTGTCAGTTTTTTAATCGACTTAAAAAAAAGGAGGTTATCAGTTCGACCCGTATGTTTGTATGTCTGTATGTATGTATGTATGTTTGTCCGCGATTATCTCCCGTTTGACTGAACCGATTTTGATGCGGTTTTCAGGAAAGTGTTTGTTACATTCTGGAGAAGATTTAAGTATACAACAAACAGAAATTTATTCAGCGATTTCTGATAAAACCAACAAAAACGGAAAAGACATTTTCGTTTCTTTCTTTAAAGGACTTTGAATCTCTGTTTTAACTGTGTTGCCGTTCCTTAATGGATTTGGGTGAAAAAAGTTTTTATTTACTACAAACGAAAAATCTTACCACTACAAACAAAAAGAAGGTACTACAAACGAAAAGAAGTTCCTACAAACGAAAATCTATCTACTACAAACAAAAAGGAATTACTACAAACGAAAATCTTTCAACTACAAACGAAAAGAAGTTACTACAAACAAAAATCTAGCTACTACAAACGAAAGGAAGGTACTACAAACAAATTTCTTATTACTACAAACAAAAAGAAGGTACAACAAACGAAAATCTAGCTACTACAAACGAAAGGAAGTTACCACAAACGAATTTCTTGTTACTACAAACGAAAAGAAGGTACTAGAAACGAAAATCTTTCTACTACAAACGAAAAGGAATTACTACAAACGAGAATCTTCCAACTACAAACGAAAGGAAGGTACTACAAACGAACTTCTTATTACTACAAACAAAAAGAAGGTACAACAAACGAAAATCTAGCTACTAAAACGAAACGGTTTTCCTAGGAATCACGCTAGACGAGAAATTACAATGGGGACCCCATATAACATCTATTGCGGGGCGACTAAGCTCCGCGGCTTATGCTGTTAGAAAGATAAGACAGTTAACAGATGTAGAAACTGCGCGTTTGGTCTATTTTGGCTACTTTCACAGCATTATGTCGTATGGTATTTTACTGTGGGGTCGGGCTGCTGACATTGAATCCGTTTTTATTTTACAAAAAAGAGCTGTCAGAGCCATTTATAATCTACGTCGCCGCGAATCTCTTAGGGAACTATTTAAAAATATTAATATAATGACAGTGCCTTGCCAATTTATTTATGAAAATATTATGTATGTAAGAAAAAACTTACATATGTTTAATAAAGTAAGTGATAGACATGACTTTAATACTAGAAACAAGGACAAAATAGCTCAACCATATTTTAGATTGTCTAAAGTCCATACATCTTTTATGGGGTACTGTGTTAAGTGCTACAACAAAATTCCTAGTGATATATTACAACTAAGTGAAACAAAATTTAAATCATATATTAAAAGTACACTCTGTAAAAAAGCTTATTATAATCTAGAGGACTATATTCAAGATAAGAATGCTTGGAAACATGCTGGTCTAGCTCCATAGGACGATCGACAGTCTAGACAAAATCGAACCGATTGCTAATTTAAAATACCTAATTTCATACTTAGTATAAATATGTACATATATATATTTGACTCTTTTTTTATACACTGCTCAGGCTCACATACTGATTCATTGTTTGTTAAAATATAAGGAGTGGTCGTCTACTGTTTCAACATTAATTGTAATATGTAATATGTGAACACTGTGTATCTATGTACATATAACTTAGTCTGTCATTCCTTAATCTGTGATACTTTGTACACACTTTCAAATACCTAGTGTTTTTATGCAAGGTACATCGTATTCACGTATAATTATATAATTCCTGTAAATGCAAATATTGTTAACATCGTTTTTAAAAGAGTAAGTATGGAGTTTCTTGCCCATTCTTCTCCATACAAAACTACCTTTTGGAATGGGCACCTAGAATCAATTTTTTTTTCTCATTTGACGTTCAAAAGTGCCTTATAATGGTCTAATTGAAATAAATGATTTGACTTTGACTTTGACTTTGACTTTGAAAAGGAGTTACTACAAACGATAATCTTTTAACTACAAACGAAAAGAAGTTACTACAAACGAATTTCTTGTTACTACAAACGAAAAGAAGGTACTAGAAACGAAAATCTTTCTACTACAAACGAAAAGGAATTACTACAAACGAGAATCTTCCAACTACAAACGAAAGGAAGGTACTACAAACGAACTTCTTATTACTACAAACAAAAAGAAGGTACAACAAACGAAAATCTAGCTACTAAAACGAAAAGGAGTTACTACAAACGATAATCTTTTAACTACAAACGAAAAGAAGTTACTACAAACGATTTTCTTGTTACTACAAACGAAAAGAAGGTACTACAATCGAAAATCTTTCTACTACAAACGAAGAGGAGTTACTACGAACGAACTTCTTATTACTACAAACAAAAAGAAGGTACAACAAACGAAAATCTTGCCACTACAAACGAATGGAAGGTACTACAAACGAAAATCTTTCTACTACAAACGAAAAGAAGTTACTACAAACGAAAATCTTGCCACTACAAACGAAAGGAAAGTACTAAAATAAAAACTTTTTTGAAAAAAAGAGAACCGCCTTCAAAAAAGTGATACATAACTTTAGTAATGATAAATGATAATTACCTTTTTCTACAATACAGTGAACATTCTAAATATTCCTTCTTTCACTTATCCTAGCTAGTACCCGTACAGTAAAACCTCAGTATTTTATTTTCAGTACATTTATTCGAACTGAGTCTGTTTGCTAAGTGGCCTATTCTACTTATATTGTTACTTGCTTCTCTGGACGCTTACTCTACTGTCCTAGATTCAATAGCGGCTCAAAACGAGATTTTAAATAAAATTGACTTTTTATGCAATGATAGTTGCGCTTTGGTTGAGTATTCTGGTCCGGATTCAATTATATTTTTTGTACGGCTTGTGCAGTTGGATGATATTTTAACTGTGGTTTTAAATAAGTTTCCCATTTTTTATGTTACTGGGATTAAATTAGTGCCAGTTTTTTGTATACTAATATTAAGCAGTAAGTAAAGTTGGTTTGTTTGTTGTTTGTAAGAGTAATATAGATTACAAAAAATATCACTGCTGTGCTGTTGGCTTTCTTATTTACTACTACTTACTTTATTTATTTATTATAAACAAAGTTTACAAAAATCTTAACTCTCTCTCTCTCTCCGACTACGTCCACGGCAAAGTTGATATTAAGGCATTAAAATCCGCCTTTATACGATTGTGCATCAGCTCTCATCTATCTCTTCATCACCCGGAAAACGTCCACTGTTGAACAAAGGCCTCGCCAGGGGAGGGGGGGGGGGTTGCCATTCCCACGCTTGGCGTGCCCACGTATTGCACTGTCTTTAGGTACCTATATTATTGTTGATACGGAACCCTTCATGGTAGGTTTTTCCAATTATTTTCAGCCCTACGTACCTACGCTCAAGTCATAAAAAAGTAACAAAAAAGATTTCTCAAATAAACTCGTAACAATAAAAAAAACTTCTAATCCAATTTAATTCTGAATCCTACTTCCATAATAACGTTTTTACGTACAAAATCAATTGGAACAAGAATTTCTGACCGCAGAAGGGTAAGGCAAAAAGTTGTGCCTTGATCATGCGAATGTAATTGTATCAAACGGCAAAAAACCACAAATCGTACGATTAAAGAAAAACTTCTAGATTGCGTGTACCTAAAGGTTTGAATGTTACTTTTTTGTTTTAGCTCTAGACTTGCGGGAATTGGAAAGGGATTTTGAATATATTATTTTGGCCAATGTTCGCTAAAGTTTATTTTTGTGTGAGTTTCTGTACGCGTCCAAATACCGGTTCATCATTTCAGCCGAAAGACGTCCACTGCTGGACATAGGCCTGCCCAAGGAGGGGTTTGCCATAATCGCCACGCTTGGCAGGCGGGTTGGCAATCGCAGTATGGTTGTTACAAAGGCACAGAGAACGCTGCTGCCCATTCTTTGGTAAGTCCCTTAGTCGCCTCTTACGACACCCACGGGAAGATATGGAAATACCCGTTACGAATAGAAAAATAGAAAAACAAGTAGGTACGGTAATAATAAGCCGTGTGGTGCCGGCCGCGAATAGCACCACCCCGTTTCTACCCGTGGGTGTCGTAGAAGGCGACATAGAGATATTGACCAGAGGATGGGCAGCCGCGTCCTTTTGAATGCTATAATACTTACGTCGATGGCGAACATGCATCAGTTAGCAGTTAGGCATGGTGATTACGGTTGGACCCCTTGGGCGAGACCTATGCAGCAGTGGGCGCCTGCAGGTTAACATGATGATGATGACTGTATCTGTGGGGGGGTTGCTGGTGCATGAGTGTGTATAAAAATCTGGTTCTACTAAATTACAGTTCATCAAAACTAATATTATAAAGAGGAAAGATTTCTTTGTTTCTTTGTTAAGATTTAAATCAATCCGATTTACTTTCTCCCTGAGTAACATAGGTTTCGCATGGGCCTATAGCCTTCCTCGATAAATGGACTATCCAACACAAAGATTTTTTCAATTCGGACCAGAAGATCCCGAGATTAGCGCGTTCAACCAAACAAACAAACAAACTCTTCAGCTTTATAATATTAGTAGGTATAGGTAAATTAGGGATCCTTAAGAAAATTCACGCGGGTGAAGTCGCGGGCAAAGTGCTTATGTTGTAATGACAGAACTTTTTTTGTTATTCAAAATAATTATAGAAAAGTTCGTTTACTTATATAAAAATTCAAAAGTAGGTATCTAAATTAGTATGTAATAATTTGTCAAATAAACCGTTAACGCAGGAAATTCCACCCAATAAACACTTTCACAGGAATCCAGGAAATATGACAAGATTTCATAGCGAAAATCGTTGAAGCATCCAAGCCAATGTCGTGGTCAGGTAGAAGCACCTTTTATGTGTTACGCTCCAAAGAATGCGATCATTGTACTCTTCGAATGTCACCTCGTACTACTGGCAGTGCTCTCTCGATCGAGAAAATTGAATTGAGTCCGTAGTACCTCTTTTGAAAATGTCTTTTATAAGATACACGAAATACTTACTTGTTACTAGAACCAATAAGTTGGACGTCAAAGATTTGTTTCGAACGTTTCAAAGGATATAAGGTTCCGAAAGTATTAAGTTTTCTGGAGTAGAAACGGTTTGATAAGGTGCTTTTTGACTGTTGTTTAATAAAATGAAACACAGGTTAAATATAGGTAATAAATAGATCCGGAATAAAGTTACGTCTGAATTAACTTCGGTTTAATCATACAATTTTAGAGGTTTCAATTTGAAATAATTTCAATGGTTGATTATACAGGTTTTAATTTTCCATTTACACATTTAAAATAATAATGGTTTATTGTAACCGAAAATAATGATTTGTGGTTTAAACAATTCAATAGCATTTTATTTGAACTTGTGGTTTTAATGAGCGGTTACATTGTTAATGATAGGTAAATTTATACAGCAAATTCTGTATAAAAGTATATCAAATTTGGATTATTATAAAAAAGAACTCTGAATATATTAATAAATCGTAGTAATACAACACAATCCCGTAGATACAGACTTTAATTTATTGATAAATATTTATAGATAATTCGATGGAAATATTTTACAACAAATAAAAAAAAACGAACGATCTCTAATAAAATTACCGGCGTAGGAAAACGGGGCCAGTTATTAATAAAGATATAATTTTCCCCCGGTTATGAGTGCGGACGACCATCCGTTACGCAATTAAAACACGCGAAATGGTTTCATGTCCATTGAGATTTGCATACAGATATGTGATTATAGCCAAAATGGCTTTATGTTATGGATATAATGCGTACAAAAAATGTATTACGCCTCGGAATAGGTATACGGAATTTTATTGCTGTGAAATCCGATCTGTAGCATAGAATTTATAATATATTTTTATTATGTTTATAATTTTCAGACCTCAAGTAACATTGGATAAGGGCAGAAAGATGATGATGTTAATATTTTTGAGGTGACCTACCTTACTGATGCCCGCGACTTAATCCGCGTGATAGACAGTTTTAATTATTTTTTTGCGCGATCCCCTTGAACCGTTAAAGATAAACGCAACCTTACCTATAAAACATCAGCTATCTGCTAGTGAAAGTCCCGTCCAACCCATCAAGCTGTTTCAGAGATTAGACGGAAAAAACAGACACACAGACAACAAAAACAAAAAATGATTTTGTTAAATAAGTGTCGTAAGTTTTTTTTTATCGTTTATTTACTAAGATAGTTTTGTACATATTTGTTGAGTGAATAACAGCTTTTTACTAAATGCAAATGAAAGTATTAGGTATAAACAGATACTTCAATTTTATTTACTTGTATATATGTATAGATAATAATTGTCTAAGTATCAGATTAAAAGTTAGACATATGAGTCGGTACCGATATCTAGCTTATCAAAGAGCACAGTTATGTCTACCACAACAAGCCAACCCTCAATCTCTTACTTCGTTAGTGCAGAACTAAATTTAAGCAATCGTAGGATTAATTGAATAAATAATAGTTATTAAAAAAACCGTATTTAAACAATATGCTCACCGTTTGAAAGCTATTGCTTTTAGTCAAAATAACTGTTTTAAAATGCAGACAACTAGCAACACCTCACAATATCTTACCCTACCTTAATCCCTCCAGCAATGGTCACAGCATCCATCCGTGTATGAATACCAATTACCAATTATTGCGAGCGTGATTATTCGTGATTAACATCGCATTATAAATTCAGTATCATTCACTCGCCAAAGTAAACCTGAATATAGTATCTCCACTTGTAATTTGTAGACTTAATTCCATACTATAATTGTGATATTGTTATCTATATACATATACAGTACGTTGTATATACTGTATATAGAAGTCTGTCATGTAATCGTGACCGCGTGCTGGACACATTTTGATTTGTTATCGATACATAACTTTGGCGGTCAAAAAGTTAAATAAGTATTAATGAATAAACGGCTTAACGGCAAAACGGCTTAGATCGACAAAAGTTTTTTTTTTGTCGTATGAATATATTCCCCTTTTATTTTCCGAATGACAAAACCTTTAACCCGCACATTATTAAGAGAACAAACTACCCATAAACTTTTTGATGACCCTCTTTTAATTTAATCACCAAGTAATTTGGCACCGAGATAATATTTCCCTCACAAAATAACAATACAGAAAATATACTTAAACCATACTGTATTTCACTACTAGGACTCCAGTTTATATTTGAATGCTGGCAACAAAAGAGATTATTTTACCGAAAGATTACAAGATAAGGCTTTTTGCAAATATACCTAAACAAGTACATTATGTAGGGAAAATGCCTGAGGTAAGCGGTTTTGTAAGCTGAGGGCTATACGACAATGCTCTTCGACCTTGAGTATAATAGACCAAATTTTTCGCTCTCGAAGGAAATTCATATCCGAGCCTTTGGAGTTATCTATATGTAGCTACATAAGTACGCCGTTTACTTGACCGTGGCGGTCGGCCGATATGTGGCCATCAATTTCTCGAACGACACTAAAGAGAATAAGGTCTTTCTCTTCAACATGAATTTATTTTCATAAAAAATGGAATTTGATGGTCAGCTTGGCTTGTGGGAACCTAAACTTAATAATATTGTAAGAGTAGATTTCGATCTAAACATAAACTTGGCTGAACCTGAATAAAACCGCCATTTTGACAAAAAGAAAGACTTCAGTGTATATGGATAAAGTCTTTTGCAAAAAGGACGACAGTTTAAAAATGTTAACATCTGTAACTTTCTGAAAAAAGGTCAACGTGTCTCAAAGTAAAGCAGTCTTTGGCAAAAAGTCAAGAATTCCAAACAGAAAGACAAAAAACCCAATGTCTTCCGAACGTAATACGAGACAAGTGTCTTACCATGTCCACACATCAATGTCTTTATTACGTCCTAGATAGCGGACATCGGATGTCAGCTAAGCAGGTCAATGTACGCGATGCCAGATATCCACCCATATTAAAGTTGGTCACCGCGGCGCTTCTAAGTGATGTAGAGCTGGAATAAAATGTTAGCGACATATCGGCGACTTATAGACTTCGCTAATGGTAGTTTGGTAGTATTTCGGATACTCGTCATGCAATAAAAGTTGATTTTCAACGGACGAATGTTTGAAGATCGATCTAGAAATGATTTTATTTTACGTCTCATAAATAAATAAATCTCATAAATCTCAAATATAGTAGACAGCTTTGATCGCACTAGTAGTTAGAGGCTTACTCTACATAAAATAATCTGGCACTTGAATGTAGGTATTAATGTAGGTTTAAATTTTTGGATATAATCTTAACATAGTATGTTTTCTTAGTATAAATCAATGTCACTCCCGTTGTCTATACGCTTGTTTTCAACTACGCAACGGATTTTAATGGGGTTTTCAGATAGATAGAGTGATTCAAGTGGAAGGATTAGACGTGTAGTTTGGTCTACATTGTACCCGTACGAAGCCCATAAGGGTCTGATTATTTATAAAACTATACTAGTTTTGACCGCCTTCATTCACCTAGTCAAAGACCCGTTTAATTCGACCCTGTCGCAAAATCTTAGCTAACGTCTCTTAAGTATAAAGTACCTACCCGCCAAATTTCAGCTTCATTGATCAATTAGTTTACAAGATTTCGTGTTTAGTCAGTGAGTGTATGAGTAACCGTTTGGTTTTATGCAGAATGTCAATTAACGAAAGCCGTTCCCTTGAACCGGTAATACTACATCATCTATAGACCTTAAAAAATATATCCCCACCAAAATAAAAAAGTTTACATTTTTTTAAAATTCATACATAATTCGGATACGTAAAAAAAACAATGATTTTTATAATACTTATTTTGTGGTGCACAAATAGCACCACCCCATTTCTACCCATGGGTGTCGTAGAAGGCAGTAGAGGAATATTGACCAGAGGATGGGCAGCAGCATCCTTCTGAATACCATAAAACACCTACTGCGATCGCCAACATGCTACGGCCAAGTATGGTGATTACGGCCGAACGGCAGACCTATGCCCAGCAGTGGGCGTCTAAACGGTGACATGATAATGATGATGATGATGATATTTTATAAATCTAAATGAGTTTAAGGTAACGCCCTCTGATTAACTTACTGTCTATTATATAGATATTGGAAAACCTTTCCTGTTGTTTCAGAGAACTAAGAGCCTGTAAATGTGTAAAGACTTTCAATTCCATCGAAATCACGATGAGTAACGAAATATAAAAAGAAATGGTTAATGCGCGCCAATTGCGGTTGTCACCCCGACCGCAACACATCCAGCGTCTAGACTTTTAAGCACTTATAAGTCTTATTCATGTGCGGTTTCCGCAATAGGAAAGAACTCCATCTATTCCCGTGGCTGTTTGAAAGTCCAGCCAAGTACGTGTCAAGCTCGGATACTTAGGGTTCTGTACTACAAAATTACATCCATATTATAGATTACCATCTTTTGAACACTTGCCATGTTAAAGGTCATAGTAAAGCTTTAGCCCTCTGACAGACAGACGAACTAGTAGTTACTATAAAATAACTAGTACTGTTGGTGTCAACTGGTACGGGCACCCTAAAAATATTCATTTTTTAGCTGGATAGGTCTTGTTTAAAAGGCCCTTACTTGTGACTCGTAACTTGAAAATTTCGACAATGTATTTTAATTCACGTTCAGGAATAAAAGCAACTACATCAAGTGGTTTCCATAAAAGTCTATCCTTTGCTTTGAATACTTTGGTGTAGTCGTCCTTAACATAAAATTACATTCCTAGACACTTAGCTGCAAATGCACCCTATGTACCCCGCACATAATACGGTCACTACCAAGAATTGAATTATAGGCGTAGGTACATCAAGACATCGATCTTGGAGTCAGTTACTAGGTCAACACGACGACAGTAACAGCTATCGAGCAAACATTTGGATCAGATTTCAGTACCACCAACGGAATTCAATTGGCCAAATTAGACATAGACGGAATTTCGTGACTATATTATCACTACGCTATTGAGCTATGGTATAATGTGAAGCTGGGAACAATGCGGATGCATGGAGATACCAAAAACCCACAGTTACGAGATATAACTTCTTTAATAAAACACACTTTAGCACTGAAAATCAGATTATTTTTGGAAAGAAGTTCCTTAACGCGGCTTACGGCCAGTGCTATTCTGTTACAATCTCCCTCGGTGAACACCTAGGTGAACTGAGCTGTGATCCGTATCAATGCTAGGGATTGACAAAACGGATGGATGACACTAGCTCACTTCACCTTGGTGTTCACCGAGGGAGATCGTAACAGAATAGACATACGGGTAGTGTGAATTAGTAGAAATCATCACGTAATGAAGTGTGTGTGTGTGTATGTGTGCGTGTATCGAGCCTATCACGAACAAATTAGCACTGCTGGTGTACATATATAAGTATATTATACGAATATATTACAATTATTATCATTATTTTTATGTATATATATTTTTCTTAATATATATTTTTTTTTATATTTTTTTTTACAGACGCGTACGTAATAAACTTCGTTCCTTGGGATTTTTTTTTGCAGAGAATACCTATAGTATGTCTAATTATTTTGAAATCAATAAATAGTTAGTCAAATGAGGTGTCAATGAAAATCTAAGGCGTTGTCCTAGGTGAGTGACAGAACGCGACACATATCGACGCGACGCGATGCAACGTGATGCGACCAATACTTCACGACGTGTATCCTATGTTGTAGATAGTCATTGTATTTATTAATAAGTATGAAAGTTTCATCATTTATATCCGAAACTATATCCACGTTTATTTAAAGAGTATTGTGATTTATTTCCAAGCACTTTTGATTATATTGTTGCAGCTGTTAAACCTATTATTTAACTATCAATACCCAATTTTGAAAAACCTATTTCTATTGAGGAGAGGTTGTCATTGACTTTACTTTAAGGTAAGAAAAAACACTGGTACTTATAATAACTGTACATTTTTAATTATTAAGAGCGCGTATTCGATTCGTGACGAAAAGTTAATGTTTTTGCGGTTTGCCCAGAGCAATATCGTAATTATGTGAGCAGAATATTTAAAGTCAATTTTCAGTTTTAGAAAGCTTAAGTCTTGATTTAGACAGCTACAGAGTAAAAATATAATTTTTAATTATGGTTTTTTAAAGCGAAGACAATTCTTTCGTATCGTTTTACGAAAATAGACGTCATAGTTAACTTTCAGGACGAATACAACCATTACAATATGCCAAAATCTTTGGTTTTATGCATTTTTCCAACAGTATATACAGTCATAAAGACAGCTACAGAGCCAAAATTACGAAAATATTACTTTTATGTATTAAAAAACAATGTTGAAAAAGAAGAAAATCGGTTCACTTTGACAATTTTATTTCACCAGTATTTGAATAAAAACATAACTGATATATTTATTTTATGAAAGTAAATGTTATGCTTAATATACAGAATATTTTTCAGTCCGTTATACGAGCTCATTTATTTTAGACAATTATTTTAAAAAGTCCTGTAATACATCGCGCGCTGTCGTTTGGCGATCAATTTCAATGATTCGTGCTTATTTCGTGCGTATTTCTTTTTCTGATGCACACAAACCGACCATTGTGTTGTACTAGTGTATGTCAATGCTTCTACGCCATTCTAGCAATCATTTAGATTTTGAGTTGTGCTAAATCGAATACGCGCCCTTAACTATTGCGTCGCGTCTCGCGCAAAAAACAAATCCGCACTTGCCGCGTTTTGTCGCGCATTGATTAAGGCGACAACGTAGGCCACAAGTACATACAACGACTATTTGGCATTTTCGCGTCGCGTCGCATTACCGCGTTTGTCGTTCACATAGGACAACGGGTTAGGGTAAGTTGCGTTTTGACAGCTCATGCTTTGACAGCATCATTACTTAAGATCAGGTGAGTTGCGGCCAAACGCAAGCCTATAACAAAATAAAAAAAAATAAAAATATACAGTATGTTATTTAATGAAAGGCGTTACATTTAACCGGTAATATTACATTGTCCATAGATACTAAAAAAATATATTCCTATCCAAACAAGTAAATAAAATGGATTTTTTATATTTTTTGTTTTTTTTTTATACGTTTGTTTTTATGCTGATATATGTTTTTTAATTCATGAATGATGTAGATTAATGAATGTAAGGGAACACCCTCTGTTATATACAGGATAATTTTTAACCTTAAGTTCTATAGGACCAACACCGAAATCTCAAAAACAAATTTCACTTCCTCATAGAAATCGCAACAAATTATTGATCATCATTATCATCACCATGTCAACCTTTAGACGCCCACTGTTGGTCATAGGTCTCCCCCAAGGGGGGGTTCAGCCGTAATCGCCATGCTTGGCCGATGCATGATTAGCGATTGCATTAGGTGTGATGGTACTCAGAAGGACGCTGCTGCCCATCCTCTGGTCAATATCCCTCTGTCGCCTTTTACGACACCCACGGGTAGAAATGGGGTGGTGCTATTCGCGTCCAGCACCACACGGCGAGTGTGGTGAATGATTGATCACTTATTATGAAAATGTTAATTTTTATTTTGAGATTTCGATGTATATGTCA
Organism: Charanyca ferruginea; assembly: GCA_947361185.1. Taxonomy (NCBI): domain Eukaryota; kingdom Metazoa; phylum Arthropoda; class Insecta; order Lepidoptera; family Noctuidae; genus Charanyca; species Charanyca ferruginea. The sequence continues at coordinate 12,294,273 of OX376070.1, forward strand.
ATAGAAAAAGTTATTGTATTTGAGGACCAAAATCAGTCCCTAAAATTTACGCACTGGTAAAAAATTTATACTGTATGTATAACTTATTGTATAAAGTTTGTCATTTGATTAGAATGACTACATCGGTATTTTGTTCTATTACAACAATCTTTGAATTCGATCTGATTGATATTTAAGTATAGAACCACATAGGTTGAACTTGTAAATAAAATTACGCCTTGATCCAATGGCGGTCGGTAGAAACTAATTATTGAACCGCAAATACCACGATTCCGGCTTCTCTTGTTTCGTTGACGGAAAATACAGGAGTACATGGGTATTGAATGCGTTTATCATCGACTCTTTGAGGGCCATGTTAAAGTGCCGTAGGAACTCTAGGATTTTAAACTAATACCATCGCTAAACGCTGTTAATCTGAAGGTAGTAGTTTGACATTAGCCTAGAAAGTTTATTGACAGACAAAAATTGATCAACTACAAAATGGAAAAAATGAGTAATTTCCCGGTTGAAACTCGAAATATTGTAACCCAGATGCGATTATTTTATAGTATTGTATAGTGTGCGCGGTGCTCTATAATAGTGCTGATAAGAAGGATGATTGATGTTCACGTTTCGAGTAATATATTACGATGTACCCACTCATCAGATTTATTAAAATAACTTATTAGCTAACTGCCGACAAGCGCTCTGGACTATAATTACCTGTATAATTATTATTATTTAAACTTTGTTTATCAGTTATTACTTATGCAAATCTTTGAGAAATAATTAATATTTTGAACCGCCGATGCACGTTTTTTTACTTTATGCAAACACTAGCGACCCGACCCGGCTTCGCACGGGGCCTATGGCCTTCCTCGATAAATGGACTATCCAACACAAAAATATTTTTTAATTCGAACCAATAGATCCTGAGATTAACGCGTTCAACCAAACAAACAAACAAACTCTTCAGCTTTATAATATTAGTATAGATTTTAATTAATAAACATCCTCGCTTAAAAATCGATTTCCATAATACATAAATCGATATAACCAAAGGAGACTACGTTTCGATGCGTGTATTCACTTAAATACGATTATATCCGACAGTGGCCGTATATAGTTTCCAGGTATTACTGCACAAGTTATAGCTGCACAATAGAGTAAATGGTTTCCATGAAACGATTTCAGTTCAGCGTTTTCATTATAAGTAGAACGGCATCGTATTTCTAGATGTTGTACTGTTTTACATGCTTTATCATTTAATGGATGGAAATGAAGCGTAACATGTTCGAATTTTACGTTATAACCTGCTCTTTTCAACCGACTTCAAAATAATAAGGAGGTTCTCAATTTGACACGTAGGATGTATTTTTTATGTTTGACCACGCATAACTTTTTTCAGTGTAGTCCGATTTCCGATTTTTTTGATTTTTGTAATTAATGGTCTTATATAAACTTCATGAAAATTTTCTACCCCTAAGGGTGAAAAATTAAGAGATGACTTATTATTTTAGGTGTTACCGTTTTGTAATTAACTTGTATGATAAGAAGTAGGCACTAAAAAGCGTAAAAAAAACTTTTTGACAAAGAAGACAACCACCTTCAAAAAGTAAAAAGTAAGTTTAAATTCGCAAGTCGGTGGCGTTACGAAACGACAAACAAAACCAAAGCAGTTTGTTTATTGGATTGACGATTACGTTCTAATATTGTTGTTATATGACAATGTTTCGTGAATTACCTGTATAGATATTTAAAACATATTTATGTAGCTAGTTTAAAAAAATATTACAATATTGTTTGAACAACAAGAAGAAACAATAAAAAAATATAGTTATATAGCACTTTCCCCGTGATTACGTTCGCGTGATTTTTCTTACTGATCTCTAATTTATTTGTTAATAAACGTAGCTTTCAAATGGCAAAAGAATTTTCATAATCAGTCCAGTACTTCCGGAAACTAAACAAACAAACAAACTCTTCAGTTTTATTATATTAGTATAGATAGATATGTAGTACTGTTCTACAATACCCTTTTTATGACATGTTTAGTCAGGTATTGTGATCTCAAGAGTATTTGTGAAGCTTCAAGTCGACATTTTATAAAAGGCAATCATAATAGGGTACCTATAAGCGTAAAACGTACGCCTACAAGTTTGCCTTTTTAACCTTTTCAATATTATTCGTATTTTATTGAACACACGTCATTATTTTGAAAAGGGGACATATTTATCATAGTTCTTACCGCCTACGTTCAGTTTTGAAGACCTTATTTCTTTTAGCTTACTTTGACAATATATGTGGGTGGAGCTTTATAGATAAATTACTATGTTTTTATACTGCTTATTAGCATGAGTTGTATTAAAAGTCACCTCAATAGAGATTAAGGACAATCTCACTCAAGTATGTCTACTTACAGTTGTTTTAGTGATTTTTCGCGAATATTGCGGAAAATGCACCACATCTGCCTAGCCTTAGCAATTTTTTTTTGTTCCGAGTTGGATTTCCTCATGGATGTCTTTCGCCCTGGGGCGGGAGGAGGGGTCTGTCAGACTCTTACTGACTAAAAACCACCCCGATGTTCCATCTCACACCTACGTCGGGGGTCGCGGGAACTGGAGATACTTCCGCAACCCCCGACTGGTGCCGGCCCGCTTGTGCGGGCCACTTCTCGGATCTAGGGGGGAAGTGAAGTGTTAGACTCCCCCCCGAACGTCTCAGCGGGGCGCGCGTGGAACACTACGCGCCGCCACCTCCGGTCCTGATGTATATGGGGGCCGACAGACGTCCCCGTGTCTGCCGTCCCTGGACCCATTTAGGGGGGCCGACGCCCGGTGCGCATGCTGTGGGCAGGGTGGGAGGTTGTGATCTCACTCTCCCTTTCCGCAGCCTCCTTCTGCGACATGACAGTTTCGCAGAAGGAAACCACCGCGTCCCAGGACTCTGCGCTGTCGACCATCAACTCGACCACGGCTGGCAGCGACAGGTCACTGCCTACTTCTGAGACGAGGGCACGGCGCGGCTCCTCCCAAGCGGCACACTCAGCCAGCGTATGCCGCACCATGTCCTCCCGGCTGTCGACGCAGTGGTGACACCGGGTGTCAGCTTATTATTATTTTTTTTTGGTTCGGGTGGAAAATCCTAATGGATGTCCTCCGCCCTGGGGCGGGCGGGGGTCTGTCAGACTCTTAATGCCTAGAAACCACCCCGGTGTTCCATCTTACACCTACGTCGGGGGTCGCGGGAACTGGAGATGCTTCCGCAACCCCCAACTGGTACCGGCCCGCGAGAAGTGGCCCTTCCCTGATCAAGGGGGGGAGTGAGGTGTTAGACTCCCCCCCGGACGTCTAAGAGGGGCGCGCGTGGAACACTACGTACCACCACCTCGACCGGGCGTCAGCCTAGCCCAACTATGTTGAGGTCGGCTTCTAACCGGATGCAGCTGAATACCAGTGTTTTACATGGAGTGACTACCTGTCTGATCTCCACAACCCAGTTATTGGGTAACACGATACCCCTTGGTAAGACTGGTTGTCAGACTTTATCGCTTCTGATTACCTATACCTAACAAAAATTTCAAAGATCATCTACGAATGTCAGCCGGGATCAACGACTATACGTGCTTTCCGAGGCACTGAGGGGTTTCGGTATTAAATAGATGGGCAACCATCCATGGATAGACCGCGGCAAGCGTAGCTTAAACTCTATGTATCTGTTCCGTGATCTTAACCATGACCCATCGATTCGTACGGTTTTTACTTAGCCTTGAGCGATTTTGCGGAAAATTATTGACGAATAATATTTTTGTTGTAACTATTAAATGTTAAATTTTAAATATAGATAATAAAGTATAGATTTAATATTTAAACCATACTACCCATACTTATTATAGTTATTACTTTACTTGTTTAATATTTAATCCATACTTTATACTTTATTACTTTATTTACTTTATCCATACTATTATAAATGAGAAAGTAACTCTGTCTGTTACGCTTTCACGATGAAACGGCTGAACCGATTTAAATGAAATTGGCATAAAGATAGCTTGCACCCTGGGGAAGGTCATAGGCTACTTTTTAATCCGCGACTTTGCATCCGCGATAACCGCCATTCACGCGGACGAAGTCGCGGGTAAAAGCTATTTAACTCTCTGAATCACTGAATAAACATGGCAACTAGTTATAAATTACTACTAACAGTTAGCTACCTAATGGTTAAAAGCATTTAATTATATTTTTGTTAAAACTCATGTATGACAAATGATAACTTATTATACCCGACTGCTCATTAAAACTCTCCCATTATGTCCACAGATAGTATAAAATCAAGTTTTAAACGAGCTTTTAAAACAGCAGTGTTCTTTTATAACACCACTGTAGGTACACTGAGCGGCCATTTTCGAAAAATAAAAGTAACCCCCGCTATTTACTGAGTAATTAAAGGACTGTTTGGTCTTTACGACCAGCGCCAGAATGTTCAGAAACGACGTTTTGAACAAAATACATTTTTAAACCACTTATTATTATTTACGTAAATGTAGCTCGTTATGAATAATGTAAGACTTTTAAAAAAAGATAATGAAGTTGCCAGCATTAAAATATTGAATTACATTTTATGGTGGTTCAGGCCTCTTTGGGTCATGTCGTTTAAGCAAGCGTTTTGTATATTATATTGTATAGGTACCTAGTACCTTGTATAGGTTTTTGGTGAATATTATAATGATTCAGTATTTTTAAACCTTTCACATTATTGAGATTGTTATTGATTTATAATAAATTCTGGTCTCGTATAGCTTTTTGATATAAATGTGATGTCATCTGTTTTTGTATTAAATGATAAGAATGGTCAAAAAATATCTACCTAAACAGAAGTAGGGTTATCATGCGGTCAAGCACCCGAACTCCCCTAAACATAACCATGTCATCTCGCCTAAAACCCTCGTCATTACATAAATACTTAGAAGTACCTATACAGAAAAAACACATAAATAAAATGGACCCCAACGAGACGGGAATATCTTCAAGTAAAGATGTGAGTAAGCAAGAACACAATAAATTTTCATACCACTTATATCAGCTTTGATCATAAATACACAAAAAACCGTGGAAAGGAATCCCAGGGCGATGGTTATCGATTAGCTGACCGTGTACGGACCCCTCGGGGGTCGAATGGACGCCCTTTGTAATCAAAACAGTAATCAAACGGTACGATTTGGGAGGAGCGAGTGAAAACTTAATTCGAATTTTAAACTCATGTGAATAGTGTTGCCCTAAATACTTTGTATTGATTTTTTATTTAACAATGGATTAATTAATGAAGGGATTACTTGGAACTGTTTTGCATGACTATAGAAGTTACCCTCTTTTTAAATTAAAATTGAGATAAAGTTTTATTACACCAACTGTTGCGAGTGGTTAGAAAGATGATTTAAATGGGTTTATGATGAGCTATTGTTTGCTTAAATACATAGTTGTTTGTTCGAAATAGATTTTGTAATTATTTTTTATAATGCAGGCTTTTATTTTGCTTTTTTCTGTCACAAACCCTTATGTAACGTTATATTTTTTAACAAATTAAAAGGATTCATGAACATTAATGAGTTTAAGTAAGCCATTTTAAGTACATTTATAGTAACACAATGATAATGTTCGTAAGTACAGTTTCCCTGTGGGGGCACTTAAATCCTTTTTGCCATTCTAGTTTTACAAAAACCATCATATTCCGTTCAACCTACATTATTATTAAAAAACGCTGAACAAATAACATTATGAAAGTAAATCCACGTATTAAAAGGAGTGTTCGCGCAGTGTTGTCGCACCCGGCCTTAATCTGGCGACCCGCTTCGTTCGCCAAGCAATTATCTACGTGAAATAGTGTCCGTATTAGGAGCACTTACTTTGTACAGGATTAAACTGGATTACGCTAACTGTAAGTAGCCGTCTGTGCTGGTATTCAGTCGGAAATAACAGTGTTAGACGAAACAATCATTTGCCTGTACCCTATGACGACTCCAACTAAATTGTTTGCACTAATTTTATTTGAATTGCCGAGTAGTGAAATGGAGTTGAATGAAGACGTCGTATACACGAGCTTGATGGGAATTAAATGTACTGTTATTGCCAAGCCGTCGCTACAACACATCGTCGGAAATAAACAGAAATACATAGACAAAACGACTTCAAGGAAAAGCAGATGGACGTTATCCGAGTCATTTGTGTTTATTACAACAAAACATGATGTTATATTCACTTGAAATACCAACAATAATCCGAACGATTTCAGGCTCTATTTATAACACTAACCGCTTAACAAATCGGCTATATTTGTGTCACACAAATAAAACAAGGTATTTCGTTCCGACCTTTTGATACAGACCCAAAACTAATGCGTCACAATAGATAATCCCATCCAACATGGATGTCACCTTTGTTCTGCTGAAAAATAAGCCTTAGTGCCATATCCGATAAATCGTGTTTCGGAAAAAATACATTGTGAGTGGGTTACGTAACGATACCCATATTATGGGCTGTTTGTGGGACAGAAATCTCTACGTAATGGTTCCCACACGGCTCCTTATTTTAAGGATACACGCGATATAGCAAAATGTTTTCGTAAAATGGCTCGCCCATTTTACTGTATTGACATAGATAATGTACTCTGAAGCCAGCAGTGAGACGGTGGAGGGAACGACGTGGTGCCCAAGGGAGGTTTTTCTAAAACAAAGCCGTGAAAGCAAGGGAAGATTAGAAACGATATACTTTTACCAAAGGCGTGGTATTCGCTAGAAAATATCTTAACGGACGCCGCGAGAACTTAGATAACCGTCTGGGTCAGATACGAAGGACGAGAGAAAATATATTGCCTGTTTTTTATAAAGGTTTCGCTTCCTATTTAATATTAGAACGGAAGTCTGCCCTCTGAGTTATCTAGGAAATATCTCGTAGATTAATTTTATATTACGTCGCATTTTTTCGCAAAATAAAACCCTTGGTTTGGTGAAAAGCTTATTTCTAACTAGTAAATATCAAAATGAGTATTTAATGTTCATATATGATTGATAGATAACATTCCCGTCAAAACATTGAATAATTTATCAAACCCACTTTGATATTGACAACCGCATAATCGTACCTGGATTTGCCTCATCAATAAGCTTTCTGGCTAATCCCTTAAAGCAAGTGCGGGGACCGCAGACTAGTAAAGAGTACGAGTAGGTACCTACATAGACCCAAAAATGTAGATGTGGCCGTTTAGCTACTTATCTACGCCCCCTCGCTTGCTTGTTTTGTTTAAAAGCCCTCGACACCATGTGGCGCTGTAAAAACAGACCGACTCGAGCCGTCCCCTTTAATCCAGGACACACAGCCGTTTGTACACCCTTCACTCATTTGCATAAGTCCTGTCCGTCATAAGATGGGTTGTAAAACTTTAATAAGACTTTTTGATGGCAGCTCTCACAGATTTAATTGGATTATACGGGATTATAATGATTGGCGTTGCGTTTAAGTGTTTTGATAAAAATCTTTATTCTTACTCTTTTTATGTTGGGATTTAAAAAAATAAGTGTTTGTTCTAACATGTAATGTAGACAGTATATTGTGTATATAATGTTTGAGATAAAATATTTGCCGCACTTTACATAGACAGTAAACTTTCCACTTACTGTATTATTCCCATGCGCTGTTCCGACATCGAGGTGATAGCGAAAAGTTGTCATATTGACATATGTCAGATAGTAAATTTTTGTCATATTGACAAGTGACTGCCACCGCCTCTGTCTGAACTACATGTTAAGTGACGAACATCGAACTATGTAATTTTCAAAATGGTTTAAATGCACGCACGTTCTCTTCGAATTTAAATATGTTAATCTATTACGGTTTAGAATTTCAGATGGAGAAACTATCCAATACTATCCTGTACTATATAGCCACCCCAAAGTTAGTTCCAATAAAATACGTGAGTGATAAACCACGTTCTCCTACATAAATTTTTGAACAGTCGTTTCAAGTGGTAACAAGATATAAAAATGGTGAAGTGATTGTACAACTGAATCGAAATTGCCATTGAAACTTTTATTACCTTCTATATGTATATCTAACCCCATTGGGTAGTGATACAAAAATGGCTACAATTGGCTAAAAAGCGACATCACGCCACAAGTTCATCCAATAAATATTCCTAACTGCCGTTTCGTAAGGAAACAAATGCTCGAAAACACAATGATGGCCGACAAAATACAATACTGCTGGAAACAAGTGAAGCGTGTCCGACATATTCTGTTTGTTGTGAAAATTGTGGGGTTCATGTTTTTCTCAAGTTGCGCATATTTCTTTGTACGTTGTTTGTTCGGTAATCACCGTAATCGATGTTATAGTGGCTATTTGTTTCAAATATTTTAACTGACCGGAAAGTGTGGAACACACGGGGAGGTTATTTGTTTATCGTGGCGGAACTCGGGAGTGTTTTGAGGGCACGAATAGGAGGATAATAACCATAAAGAGCCTGCATGATATGTGGCCATGTTTTTGTGTAAAGTATCTATAGCCAATAGAGCACTCGGACCGTTTAATGTTTGCTTGAGTGCGATTAAATTAATATAAGTAATGGAAAATGTATTTATTCTACTTTTATGAATTTGTAATTATAATAATAATATTTATTCAAAAATTACAAGGCATAACAAGTACAATTTGCTTAAATGTAAATTATATTACTAAGACTTCCGTTTATGTTCCATATTTGTGGTTTTTACCAAAAGTAATATAAATTATATATTATTCGTACATGATACGAGAAAATCTCACAACCTTAAATTCATGACGAAGTTGTTTTCCTTTTAGAAAATATAAGACGAGAAACGATATATTACTCAGGCATTGATAAAACGCCCTTCGGCAATCCATAATTTCTGAGAAAATTATTCTCTAACTTATTCCCACAACATTAATTCGTGTAAGTTTCAGGGAGGGTTTCTTTTTTTACAACATTTTTGCATGCCGTCGTATTGAGTTGACGTAAATTATATTCGAAATAAGAAAAATAGACTGCCCTATGGGATTACTCACGAAATATTCTTCGTTTTATCTTTCTTTGGAAGTAAAGAATAATGTCAACGCTGCGTCGGTCAGCGAAGTAACCGAAACGGAACGACGTTATCTTTATAGGCGGTACCTACGCCTATTATTCTGCTATCGCACTTCCTTAGGGTTTCGTAGGTAGTAGGTATATATCGGAACCCGTAGGTATTAGATGTGTAATATATCTTCTATCAGGCTTAATAAAGACATGGCTGGCTCGGGAAGTTGCTAACCAAAGTTTTCTGATGAAAAATGTCGATCTATTTTTCTCCGTCGCCTGCGTAATTTGGATCATGTGGTTGGTTGCGCGATTGCGCACCGAAGAGATTATAATAAAGTTAGGACAGTCTGAAGGGTCATTAATTTTATATAATATTATAGGGAGTTTGATGGAAAATACTTTGGATGTTTTGTATCTGGAATGTTTTTCAGATTTAATCGAATTTCCTGCAAATTGTTTTGGTGGTTCCTACTGCTGCAAAATGATTTTGCGCCTCCACGATAGTACCCACTACTTAGACACCTGGAAATGTTTGAGTAGGTAACGTTGAAATAAAAAGAGAAACACTTTTACTTTACCGTGACCCCATTTAATAGCTCTTCCTAATGTTTACCCGAACTTTTCTAAAAAATACTTTACAAGACAAATTATTTACGGTCTGTCAAACAAAAAGGTCTCAAAGAGGTCTTCTTACACGGGTCACTTAAAGACAATGAATTTAAATATACAGCGAAGTAAATTTGGAGTAGAAAAATTATTTCAAAAGGTACCTTCCTACTTTGCCTAACATACCGTAGAGAATTGGGAATAACAACTTAGAGGAACACTTCGTTAGGGAGAAAATGCGAAGGCAAACGATCTCAGTGACAGGGTCCCTAAATGAAATTTGTGAAGGAAAATCTGCATTCATTTAAATTTTTACTGCTAGGAAGATTTCGTTGATTAATGTAGATGTCTATGTTCGTTCAGTGTTTGTTACGTCACAAAATATTGTCATTGGAGCGTTCGTAAATGGAATTGCCGTGTTTCGGCGCGAGCGTCTTGTAAACACATCTGTGTAGTTACGGTCTGTATACTTACTATGCAAGCTTTGTGGATAATTGTTTTCGTTGTTAATTAAACTGTACATTTTGAAAATACTTGTCTATGTAGGTATACCTACTTGAATTCAGAATCTTATACATAAAATTACATGCTATCGCTACTTACTCGACTATCTGCTTAAGCATTATGTATTTTAAGTTTATTATTTACTAACCATTTGTAAAGACTAGGTTTTAAATATTTGTTTCTGATGAAATTTGAACTTTATTGTAATTTTTTATTGAATTTGTGGTTCCAAAGCTTGAATTCAAGTTAAGAAATTGATGATAAGTAGGATTTTCTTTTTAAGTTGCAAGAGTACGTACATAGGTTACATATCAAACTTGGATATATTATATGGATACTAGCGTAGAACGTAGAACAGGTACTAATTGACTGGATTACTAATATGCTAAGTAAACGGGTAGTTCGGCTTGAGGAAGAGCAGCAAGTAGCCATGATTGCCAGAGGCTGCCCCCAAGGAGGGGTGTTATCCCCCCTCCTGTGGAACCTGGTAATCAACATTCTAATCAAGAAACTCAATGCCGAACGTTACTACACTATAGGCTATGCAGACGACCTCGCCATCCTTGTGTCAGGGAAGGTGACCGGGACCATCTGCAACCTCACACAGCGGGCGCTACGCATCGTAGAGCGATGGTGCGGGGAATTTGATTTATCCGTCAATCCCAACAAAACCGAACTAGTCATGTTCACCCACAAACGTGCACTAGGACCCTACCGCCTACCCAAACTATTCAATACCGAGCTCCAGCTGGCCAACGAAGTAAAATACCTCGGGGTCATCTTAGACAGTAAGTTAAACTGGAGCAACCACCTAGACAACAAATTAAACAGGGCCTGCATCACCTTTTGGCAATGTAGGAAAATGATAGGTAAGAAGTGGGGCCTATCCCCTAAAATAATACTATGGCTGTATATCGCGGTAATCCGCCCCATGATTGCTTATGGGTCGGTGGTGTGGTGGCCGAGGACCAAGCTAATCACAGCCGCCAACAAACTCCAGCGTATGCAAAGACTAGCCTGCATGGCGACCACGGGCTGCATGAGGACCACTCCGACGGCAGCACTGGAGGCGATGTTAGGGCTCCCGCCGCTTCACCTATTCATCCAACAAGAGGCGACAACGGCTGCATTACGCTTGAAAACACTAAATCTCTGGAGCAAGACTAGCACCAGACACTCTGCGTTACTAGAGGAACTTAGTAAGGAGTCTCCTATAACTAAAGCTATTAACGACAGAATTCCTAAACAATTCATATTTGACAAAAAATACAAAATCCAACTGCATGAGGATTGGCGGTGTGAGGGCCTTCGCCCGACTGAGCTGCGGATCTTCACAGATGGATCTAAAACAGGTACCGGCACGGGGGCCGGCGTTTTCTCGGAAGACCTCAACATACATATAGCAATGCCGCTGGGTGCTTACAACACGGTGTTCCAGGCCGAGTGCATGGGCATCTGCTTGGCGGCCTCAGCTATACTAAACAGACAGGTAGTAGGACAACCAATTCGCATACTGTCGGACAGCATGGCTGTACTACAAGCTCTGGACAGCTACACGGTCAACTCCGGGTTGATACACGAATGCCATCAGAGACTGAACGAGGTGGGTATTCTTAATGATACAACCATTCAATGGATCAAAGGACACAGCGGTTCGCGCGGTAACGATGCTGCGGACGAGCTTGCCAGAAGGGGATCGAGCATGAGCGCGGTGGGTCCGGAACCCATAGTGCCTCTCCCGTTCGGTCACCTACGCACCATGGTAAGAAAACGTACCAAGGATCTACACCAAAGACTGTGGACCGAACATGGCGAGTGCAGGCAAGCCAAGGAGGCTCTTCCTGTAATTGAGGGCCGCTTCACGAGGCAAGCCCTCCGACTGTCCAAACAACAGCTACGTGCGGTCACAGCCGCCATAACTGGTCATGGGTCTTTCAATAAACATCTTTTTGTCATAGGAGTCACAGACAGCCCTTTGTGCAGAGCCTGCATGGGGGCGGACGAGACAGCAGCCCATGTGCTTCTGAACTGCCCTGAGGTTGCTTCATACAGGGCAAAGTACTTCGGAAACCCAGGTAACCTGCGGGAGATCGCCAGCGATGTCAAGGCGCTGCTGGCCTTTCTTGGGGAGCTCGGGTGGATCGAATGATCTTCTTCCCACCTGTACGCAAAATACGCGCTTGGTCGTGGAGTTGCGGACACCGGCCCGTCATACTACTACTACTACTACTACATGGATACTACTACTCTCACGTCATAGGATATTAATGTATCTAATGTTATTGGTCGACATAATTATAAGCATTACGATGTTATCAGCTTTGGGTCAATATCCTAATAATGTTAGCTGTAAGCACGACTTCTATGCGATACCAAACAATCAGTTTGAATGTCGTAGTAATTACAATGTTGGCGATTTGTTAGCATTTATAGTTAAATCATAAGTTAGGTGTAAATTTCCAAAACATAGTGGTCATTCTTCGGTTGGCATTTTAAAGTTACGGCTTAAGACTAAAATGTTTATTAAAGTATTAAGGCGCTACCCTGACCAAAAGTGCATTGTTCTTCGTTATTCGGGGGCTATTAACTCATTCACTATAAAAAAATAACCTACATCTAAAATAATATTATTAATGTTCAATATCCTATCATCACATTCCACATTCTTAAGTATACACCTAAATCTCCCTGTAAAAAAATGACTTAAATAATTGAAAACATGGTAGGTATCTATTGCTAAAGTTGACGTGCTATTAAATGAGGATTACACTAATAGATAGGTGACTTAAAAATCTTTATAACTCACGTTTTATTTTATTTCAAAAGATCGTTTCTATTATTTATAACAAAAAAAAAAACAAAAATTGTGCGAATTTCGATTTTGCGGCAAAGAAGTAATGTATGGTCAAGGTTTTTTTTCGGGACAATATTGTTAACGCTAAACATTAACCCTTACACATTCTTTGCAAAATTACACGTAAGTGTGTTTACAAACACTTACCTACGTGTAGGAATTTGGCAGATGCGGATTTTAGAAATACTCAATTCAATTATTTACACAATTATAACAAGCTGAACTAACAGAATGACCCTATTCAAGACTCGGAGACTACTCAGCGACTTTCAATTAGATATAATCCCAACAATCCTTTCTCCCCCTTTCAATCCCAACTTTTCAATCACAAAACAAATTATTTACTCAACTCACTGATACAAAACTCATATTACTACTACAATTTTCAATGAGAAACTTATTTGTACAGAGATTGGCCTACATCTGGAATTAATCTGAATGTAGACAGACGACTGCAAATGCATTGGAAATGTAAAAAAAAAGCAGATTTGGAGGCTCCGTAAAGCAATTTTCTTCCTTTAGTTTTTTTTAAACGTTGCCCCAGACTAGGATTTTTTCCAATGTCTTGGGTGCGTTTGCAAACATATTAAACTCACATCCACTAGCAGCCAGACCCGGAACAACTATCTGTAGGCCATGCTAATATTTGTTCAGTGCCGGAATCGAACCCGCGACACGCAGCGCAGCAGTCAAAAGCTAAACCACTGCGCCAACCGTGTCGTCGTTTTCAAATTTCAATATTACTAAATGTCTTATTATAAAATGGAAGCCAAGAATGAAATGTTACGGAAATATTGACTCAAAACGACTCAACAATTTCTTCCAATTAGATATAATCCAAACAACCCTTCCTCCACATTTCAATCACAAAACAAATTAATTACTTACTGAACTGACTGATACAAAATAATATTTTAACGCTCCAGTTTTCAATATGAAACTTATTTGTACAGAGATTGGCCTACATCAGGGATTAAGTGAATGCAGACGGTAGTTTTCCCAGCCGAACCTAGAGGCATTTAGGAAATTTGCATACAATACTATCGGGGAGAATCTAACGAAGAAACTTTTGGGGACCCAGTAAAGTGTTATAGTCCTGCCTAATTATGTATTGGGGGCCGAACCTTTAATATTAAAGGGATATTGATTTTGTTTGCCTTAATTTTAATTAGAAGAGATTTCAGTTCGAAATTAAGAGATTATGTTATCTTTAAACTGTATTGAAAATCGTGATTGGATATGAAATCCACTGTATTATAATCAAGTTTTTGACCCTTGGCTAAGTGTTCATAAGATATTACGGTTATTTGTACATTAATATTAATTTTAAATTAAGTATTTTGTACTTTTCTAGGTGCTTCAACGGTCCTTTTTTAGAATCTTTCCTCTTCGTATATTGCAAAATAAATTTAGAATTTAAATTTATTTTTGAAGGTAACATTTAGAACACTAGATCTAAATGTTATCATTCAAAAATAAATTGGAATTCTTCTTCGTTTCCTAACGGTTTTGCCTGTTTTGCCCGCAACTTCGTTCCCTACATACAAACAAATTTTACCTATTTATAATACAGAAGACTGGGTAGTCAGAAGCCAAAAAGTCTGACAACCAGTCTTACCAAGGGGTATCGTGTTACCCAGTAACTGGGTTGTGGAGGTCAGATAGGCAGTCGCTCCATGTAAAACACTGGTATTCAGCTGCATCCGGTTAGACTGGAAGCCGACCCCAATATAGTTGGGAAAAGGCTAGGCAGATGATGATCAATGTTTTACGCGTCAGACACAACTTCACGATTTAATTAAACTAATAAACTTAATCAAAAATATTCACATACTAAATGATTAAGAAAATGTTCTAGTTTAATATATTTTTTTATCAAATCATTTACACTACACATTTTGACGTGATTGTCAGTTTAAAATCTGCAAAAGTCGCTTGTTAGCGCCTTAAGCAATAGGCACTTCCTACTATGAACATAATCAAAACAATTTTAAAAACAAACCATATTTAGATAACTGAATAACCAAATAAAGACCACTACACGATTGTATCCATTTTGAGATTATTAATCAGCATGCCAGTAAATTATTAAGCAAATAATACACGAAGTCGCATTTCACGCTGCTTAGTATGCAGGAAACATACAACTGAGCTCGCTGGCCGTGCAACGAACAACCGGCTTTTATTGTACTACCCACTTATAAGTAATAAAATTATATGGACACTGGTTCAATATACGTTGGTGCCCGTAGATTATGGACGTATATACCTATTCAGTTTGTTTAATAATGTTATGTCGAGGAATAATGAAAAAAGTTATGGTATTCTTGTATTATCCTTTCTTGCATGATTTTAAAAGCAGGTATTTGGGTATTTGGGTACAAAGTGTATTTCGCAAATTTTACTATGCATACTCCTGTAACTTGTAAAGGTTTATATTTGGAGAAAATGATATGAACTTTCGAGACCTAGCATTAATTTTATTAAAAGAGATAAATGATTTATAATATTAAATAATGATCTCGGTAATTTTGCATTGCTAAAAATCAAGATGTACATTTATTAAATATTCGTAGGCCGAGGTTTTATTTAAAAGTACAGTAAAGAAAACTCATAAAACAAACCGACACAGTTTCAACAAGATTGAAGAATTAAAAACAAACGACAACTATCATAGAGTCAAGTTTGCAACTCAACTTACTTTTAACGAGACAAGATGAATATATTTCAAGAACGTTCCTTCGCTTTGCCTCATCTGCGGCTGCCGTTGAATAATGGTTGGCATTAATAAACAGGAATGGTTTGCTCCACAAAGTTGAAGTAAGATCGTATAAGAGGATATAATTAATTACAAAGCAGAGAGAGACAGAAACTATCACTTAGGATTGAGTAGGATTGTGACGCGGAAGGTGCACCTATATCAGCTGTCTCTGTTTATGGGTTAACATACGTTATGGGATGAGTTATGTAGCCTTACGCGACATGTTTGTGTGTCCCATATGCTCATTACTGTTGCTACTTTGCTCGATGGCAGTCATGCAAATTAGTATCCTACTGTTATTACGTTGGTTGCAAAGGACTGATTCATAGATTTTTGATTGCTTCGACTGTGATGAGTCAAGTGATTGACAGGATTGGGTAATGTAAATTTTTTAATTTTTTTTCGTTTTCTTTCAAACCAGTTTGTAGTTAATCTGTTGTGTTCCGCGAGCTTCTCCACTCTGAATAACGTTATTCCAAACATAAATCTCTAACAATGAAGTATATTATTAAGATGGTTTGAAGGTATAAGGTACTGACGCTTATATACCGTGGTATTTTAATCGTCTTACTTTCTAATGACTACGAATTCATCATTAAAAAAAGATATTTTATGAACATTTAATCATTTCTTCACTTGGGTCACAGATCTAACCTAACCTAACCATGTCGAATCCGCCCCAGGGGGGACTTAAGGGTCCTTAGATTTATTTGGTGACAGATCTACCATTCTGAGCACAAAGCTATTATTTAAGTAATAAAACTATTATTACAAGAACGAAGTTTATATTCATCTAATGCACTACAATTTTATTGGTAATCCATCTCTTATTTTACACATATTGTATTAACATTAATTTGATAATTTACCTGGGAACACTTTTTGTTTATCTGAGAACGAAAATATTTCGTGGCGATAAATCTATTTATTAGGTGATACAACATGATGACAAATATAAATTTTGGTGACAAGAAATATAGTCCCCATACTGCTTAGCAGTCAGAAACATTTTTCTAATTAATGTTACCAATTTTTAAATTGCGTCTAGAGGTATTTTATGTCAATTACATAATAATAATAATAATCATTTATTCTCTCTTCACAAAAGTGGTCTTACGATAAAGGTTTAAAACTATATAACCATTTCCATCTTTGTGAGAGACTGGTGCCTAAGATAGGTTTTCGGAGTAAAGCCTGTGTTACATACAGGTCACCAGGACGCTCACCTCAGCAAGATTGTTTACATAGAAAAACAAATACCAAGAGATAAACAGTAAAGGTACAGTCAGCAAAAGATATAGGTATGCAGGTCATCGAAAATTGTTGAAGATTACTTAGAAACCGATGAATGTTTTCGAATGAAATTTAATTTAATCATTGAAATGTTTATTCTCTATTAATTTTATTTTATTTTATTCAAAAACATCCATCGGTTTCTAAGTAAACTTTAACTATATCTGATGACCCTGCATACCTATCTCTTTTGCTGACTGTACATACAATGCACAAAATAAATAGTACTGAAATTAAAATAAATGAGAAACTTAATGAAAATATTAATATTGCGAAACTAGCCTACAGTAGAAAAGTAAGGTGAGTGTGTGTGTAGACGTAAGAGGTGAATGCATTTGCGAATTGAAAATTTGTCAGTGAGTGTGGAGATGTGACTGGTGAGTTATGGGTGGGGAACAGCTATAGAGACGAGAATAGGGCTTAAATGTTATTTGGGGACTGTCAATAATTCCTCGGTTTCTTGGTAGTCAAGGGATTTTAGTATGTTATACTCGCTGAAATTTTAGTGGTTATTTTCCCGAAGCGAAATGATTTTGTCTTGGTAGTACAATCGATTAATAATAAAAATAATTAAAAAAATTATTAACTAACGGCGATTTAGAATTGTTGAAAATTAGCGATCCTCAACCAGCAATAGTGATACAGCCCGAACGGCTGACGCGCGAGGTCCTGTCTTAAAGAAACACAATACTTACCCTAATAAAAAAATAATAAAAAATGTAATTCCAATCCAATTTTTTCCATTTTGTTTTGTTTTGTTTTCCATGTTGTTGTTTGATTATTTTTTTGTTTTTTTTTGTGTTGTAATTCCAATATTCCCTTCACACTTTTACGGGTTTAGGAGGAGTATAAGCATTTTTTCTTTAAGTGTTTTAGAGTTACAGTTAAAAAATAAAGATGTTTTTTATTTTTCTTCTTTAACTCTATGAATCGTTAGTACTACTGAGAGCAAATCGTTCTACCGCGGGAAATTGACCATTTAGTTTTCAGCTTATATATCTACACTAATATTATAAAGCTGAAGAGTTTGTTTGGTTGAACGCGCTAATCTCAGGATCTACTGGATCGAACTGAAAAATTATTTTTGTGTTGGATAGTCCATTTATCGAGGAAGGCTATAGGCCCATGCGAAGCCGGGTCGGGGCGCTAGTGACATGATATACATATTATCTTAATGCAGATCCTTATCACCTTGTTACTGGAAGGTAATTACATTAACCGAGTTGTTCTTGGTACTAGTTTCCCTAGGTATTACATAGGAGAAGATATATGTATATGTAATCAATTATCATAATTAGAGGTAGCATACATAATAATTCTACGATATTAACATTTCGGATGGCCGTCTTCTTACGTCGTCTTCTTCTTACACTTTAGACCATGCTGAGACCTTATGGTACCGGATCGTAATGTGTTGTGTGATGTCATAGGGTGTACTGGATCAAAGTTCTTATGAATAAAAGAGGGAAAACCGAAAGAAACTTCTATATTTAACAAACAGCACGTCAGGCTCTGACAGCGCCTGGCCAAATAATGACTTCATATAAAAATAAACCTAACGCTTCTAAATTCAAAATACTTTTTAGAACAAATCCAGAGTATTTAGACGAAAAATTTTGTCGAATACTTAAGACCAGCATGCCATATGCATACAACCTTAACAGTACGTACCGGATATCTATGATACCGCTAAAGGTGTATCAATTATGTGAACAAAGGATAGGAGAGAGATCATAACCGCTGCGTCCATTTTGATTACCTACTTACTATATTGATTTTTTAAATGTTTATTATAATCGCCAGTTCCACCATAACTAGTGAGGTAGAACCTATTCTATTTAATTCTTTTTTTTTATAATATAGGCTTGTGTTTGACCGCAATTCACCTGATCTTAAGTGATGATGCGGCCTAAGTTGGAACACGCTTTTCTAGGATGAACCGGTTCACTCGTGCCTTGAAGATACCCAGATTATACTTATCAGGGAACAGATAGGCGGGCAGCAAATTCCACAGTCTGGCAGTACGCACAATAAATGTGGAATCAAAGCGATTCGTTCGAGACCGTCGAACTTCAACCATATATCGGTGACGCTTCGGCGTATCTTTTCTCGTCCGATGATGGAATGGGGATGGGGGAATTAAATTGTGCAATTCCAAAGCACACTCTCCGAAATGTACCCGATAAAAGACCGATAGGTTAGTAACCCTAAATACCTATATTTACCTGATCAGACGACGTAGCGCAGCAGCCACTCACTGAATTCTCTCGTAATGTTGGGTTATTTGGCCAACTCATATCAGCTTTGTGGAAGTAAGCACCGCTGATTCCCATGGTACAGCGTGTAGCATTATTAATCTAGCACACACCCAATTTTATGCACTTTTAATACGAACCCAAGTAGGATTCATTAAGTATAAACCAGTGTTGAAAGTGTTACTATTGTTTCTGTGAAATAGAAAAAGAAACCAAATTAAATAACAAGAGCAAGTGCTACCAAATTATTTTATATAGAGCGAACGTCGAAAGCTAATAACATAAATGAAGAAAATACACTTTGTATGTTTTAATTTTTTAGAGTTCCGTGGTAAAATTGGAAAAATGGAACATAAAAGAGTCGAGACGAGACGGAATCCGACCATCTGTCACATACCCTTATCATCTAAAATTTTATTCAGAAAATCTGAAAAATTTTGAACATTGATTATTCAATAAATGTATTTTTGTTTGTTGTCACGCATGGTTCGCAGGTAACCTACCTACTTTAATACTTTATTTTCAACAAAATATCTACGGAACAAGAGCTTAAGTACCTAGGATTCGCATTTAAACATTTTTTTTCAATACCAACCAGTTTTTGAGTTTGTGCCAAAAAAGTTTGGTAGTTTTTCGTCGACCACAAACGGGCGGGTCGTAACTAATTCATAGTTCCCTAGTTCCCCAATCTGTTACTGGGACACTGAATTTATGAAAATTGATAAAATAGTTTGTGGAGTGCAGTTTATGATGTGTGATCTCGGTATTTATTTATTTATTTATTTTTACATCATCACCACTACCACAACATTTGATTTGACCGGTTATTAATTTTAGAAAATGATGGAGGGAGATGTTGTAGGGACTATTGATTTAAAAGAAAATGCAGATGAGATCCTCTGGTCTATCTTCAATTGTTGTTTTGTGTTTTTAGGAAGCTATTATTAAGTTTCAGGGAGCATATTGCGCCTCTGTTGACCCTGATGTTCAAAACCTACGTGTGATTTTTTTTTAATGTTTCAGTTTAGGGTTATGTTAGTGCAATATTTACACTAATATTATAAAGCCTGAGTTTGTGTGTTTGTTTGTTTGAACGTGCTAATCTTCGGAAGGACTCCGATCCGATTCTGAATTTCGCCAGTAGAAAGCTATATTATCCTTATAGCTTTCTACTGGTGAAATTCAGACTTAGTACTCTATTATCCTTGAGTACTAAGTATATCAACAAAGCCCGCGTAATATCCTTTAAGGCGCTAACAAGCGACTTTTGCAGATTTTAAACTGACAATCACGTCAAAATGTGGAGTGTAAATGATTTGAAAAAAATATATGTTAAACTAGAAAATTCTCCTAATCATTTAATATGTGAATATTTTTGATTAAGTTCATATTAAATTGTTTAATTAAATCTTGAAGTTGTGTCTAACGCGGACAAAACATTGATAATCACACAAAATCTGCCAAGAATATTTAAACGAAACTTTTACTATCTTACATGCAATTTTAGTATCTATCTTTTAGTATACGCCTTTTTTAAGTTAAAGAATACTATCTTTTATTTAATTTTTTCGACAAATTTTTGAGAGTTTTGGACGCAGCGCATACGATTCTCTGGTCGCTCAAGGTCGCCGGCGTATATCGTCGCCTTAATCGTAGTGACTTCGTATGCTACGGCGTAGCGGCTACGAGAGCTACGCCGTAGCTACACCACACTTCTTCATTTTAGAACATAAAAGAGAAGGAAGTATTTGATTATTAAACAAGAAATTGGGATCTTTAAGAAAATTCACGCGAGCAATGTCGCGGGAAAAAGCTAGTTAACCATAATATTATGTGGGATAAACGAGAAACAACAGAAGTTTGACTGTTGTCACGTCTGAATATGTTTAGTGTTCCGTGTTATATTCTGTAACCAATCCAATATTATTTTGGTTCACCCTTGTTTGGTCGAACAATGTTTGATACAATATTACTAAATCGAACAACGTTTAAGAAAATCATCACTTAGTATAATATCGTTTGACAGAATTTTCAGTTCGTCGAATATTTATTTGCTATAACAACATTTGTGCTAATGATCAAAAGGTATAATGTTCATTTCATGTAATGTTCAGATGGTATAACATGTATTTTATCGAATATTCAATTGGTGTAAAGTAATGCAGAAAATAATATATTACTATAAATCGAAACGGGTAGATTAGGTTAGGTGGTGACGACACAACGCGCGAAGGCGAGCGAGCGCAGCGAGCGTGCCGCGTCAGCGGCCGCCTAGCGCCAGATGTCCTCAATTGCGTAGCAAATTATATTTAGACATTTGTTTTGGCATAAATTAAATTCACATAATGTTACTAGGCATAATGTGCAAATCTATTGTGCCACGCTAAATCAATGTCTTCAAAAAACAATAAGATGTGGTACAAAAGTTAGTGACAGAAACGAATCGTTGCAAACCCGACTCCACGTAGTCTTGTCTGCCCTACTCCTAGAGTGTAATCGAAGCCCGCGTAGGCGCGGAGGGGCAAGGCGGCCCGCGGGCTGAGGAGCAGGTTTTAACGCTCGCCACCGTGGCTGAGGCTGGCCGGCGCAGCCGGCCAGCAAGCCGAAGCTCGCGTGGGACCGCCGGAGCCCCGCAGCGCCGGAGCCGTGACAGAAACCATGCCTGCTGCATGTTTGCTTGCATGCTGCATGCTTGCTTGCATGCTGCATACTTGCCGCATGCTTGCCGCATGCTTGCCGCATGCTTGCTGCATGCTTGCTTACATTCTGCCTGCTTGCTTGCTGCATGCATGGTGTATGCTTGTTTACATGTTTGCGTGGTTACTGCATGCATGGTACAAATATGTTTTAATATCATTATGCGTAAATCATTTATGCTTTAGAATGTTAACCTTAATCATTATTATGATTAGAAAAATTATGCGTAAACTGTTATACGTAAATAATGTTATTGCGAAAATATGATTAGGCTAATAGTAATTATTAATGAACTAAATATTCGATACGATCTTTCGACTAAATCATTATTAGTCTGGTGAAACATTAGTTTAAATAAAATTAGTGCATTTGAAAATTCGGTGAAATGAAATTTGTTCAAATGAAATTAGTTCAAATAAATAATTATGCTAAATAAAAATTTACCAATGAATTATTCGGTCAAATGAATAATTCTACGAAATGACTTTATTGCAACTAAAATTCGCCGAAGTGATTTTCGACGAAACATTGTTCGACCAAACAAGGGTGAACCTATTATTTTATCTTGACGAACAAACGGCATTATAATTGTTGAAATAAAAGATTTCATCGCTTACTTACAAAATAATATCAAAATCGCTTACGAATCATAAAACCCACTTACCCACTTTACGAAACCGAAATCTGACGATTCAATTATATAGTAGTTTAAAAGTTGTGGTAAGTAAATTATAGCGGACTTAAGTACTGACGTGTGTACTTATAACTTTAGGCCTTAAAACCACAGAGCAGAAACAATTCAGCTAGATCGGATTACTATACTGAGGGCAGACGGCGGGTATCTCATTCTGGAGCTTAGGGCAACTGAGGGTACTTGGGACCCCTGTCAGTCACTCCTCATGTTTTAAGTATCGTATACTTTCAAGTGATGGTAGGTAGATGTAACCTTTATTTGTTTAAGTAATCTTTGAATGAAAACGTCATTTTGAGAGCTGCAGAGGAATATTTTAAAAATATTAGCATACATTCGAGGAGTTTGCTTCAATTGAAACTACACTACGAACTAAGAACTCATTGTATTTACCTACATTCAGTGTAAATAAATAAATCTATTCTATTCTATTCTAAAAAAAAGAAATTGATTTCTATAAAATGCTAGATTTTGTACTTATTTTAACAAAAATTAAATACCGTGTTTTTCGCAAATTAACATATTATTATTATCAAAAGATAAGCTGACTTCGACGCGAAAATATTAAGTAAGTATTGATTAATAATAATAATCTTACATTGTGAAATCTAGTATAGGTGTAAATATGAACTACTGCCATTAACGCTAATGATTTTGTTTGAGTAATACCTATAACCCACCTATCTACGTTACACGTGTGGCACCTCAACAAGCAAGGAACTAAACTCCGTTCATTCTGAACTATTCACCGAGCACTTGTAGGTACTACCTACAACTATGCCTGAAGCAAAGCACTTCAATCACTACTACTCCGAGAACTGATCCAGGATTAACCCACATCAGCCACCTCAAAGCTACTCCAACAATTCCCTAACAGACATTCTTAGAAAAAGCAATTTTAATGTTCAACGCCTAAATCAAGTTGCTCAACCAATCTGTTACAGAATATTTGAATTTATGCAAATTAATAAAATAGTTCGCCGAGCGCAGTGTAGCCCCGGGCTGGGCTGACGACCTAAATTGAAGTGGCCGACGGAGATTCGATGACAAAGAGGAATGTTGTTTGCATTTAGAAAATTAGACCTCACTTTATTAGTTATCGATTATCCTCTCTTGGGATGTTCTTTCATAAGAAAATAATGCCGATTATTTATGAAACAAATTCTCGAAACGGATTTTTCTGTTGATATCTATTTATCTGTTCTTTGGCAGGAAGTTGACAACCAGTCTTACTAAGGGGTATCGTGTTATCCAGAAACCTGGTTGTTGAGGTCCGATAGGCAGTCGCTCCATGTAAAACACTGGTATTCAGCTGCACTCGGTTAGACTGGAAGCCGACCCGAAAAGGCTAGGCAGATGATGATCTATTTATCTGTTTTTGACTATGTAATCAACGTTTTGATTTTATTTCTTTGGAACTATGTATAATATTTACACGAATATTAGAAAAGGAAAACCTATTACTATTAAACTAAAAAATAAGAAATACAGTAAGGCATCAAAAAATTCCTCCTCATCGCCGTCAGCTGGGAATGTGCCCAAGAAAATGACGGCATTGCCACGTTGGATGGCACCTCTGTCCGAAGTAAAAATCAGCTCTTGGATCACGGGAAGTGTCA
This sequence comes from Charanyca ferruginea, assembly GCA_947361185.1. Taxonomy (NCBI): domain Eukaryota; kingdom Metazoa; phylum Arthropoda; class Insecta; order Lepidoptera; family Noctuidae; genus Charanyca; species Charanyca ferruginea. The sequence continues at coordinate 12,318,619 of OX376070.1, forward strand.
ATCAACCTTTTGGAAAATTCACGTTTTGACTAATTTACTTAGCGGTTTTAAAAAAGTAACATCAACTTACCAACTTACAATATAAGGTACAATAAACCTATTCCCATGTATAAAGACATTAAATAAAAATAAATGTTCTAAGTAAAAAACTTTTAACCCGATTTGCTTGAAGCTTTTTATTACTACTTCCAAACATACAAATTACGTTACCCTTAGGTACTCAAATAAATATAATTTGTTACAGTTTCCACGGAAACGATTTCATAATCGTCGCATTATATTGTACATGACCACGCTATTGCAGTTTTTTAAGTGCCCCAAGCACGTAACTTTACAAAGTGTTCGTTTGTGGACCTAATTATATTAGCCTACATAATGTGACTTATTTGACCTAGTCGTAAGTGGTAGGTACAGTTCAAGCTGAGTCATTACCGGTAGCACTTAATTTTTCAGATTTTATCGATCAATACAAAGCTACGATTGAACCGTTTCGAGGTAAACAGTGACGTACTCGGACAGTTACTGAGCGACAGTAATGATTGTAAGGTTCTATGGAGTACGTGTTGTATCAAACTTGTCGATTAAGGTAGACAGGTATTCCAACAAAATATTGTGTAGGTACGTACCTTTAAATAGAACAAAAATACAAAAAGCGGCAATACTTGAGGTTGCTTTACGGTATAAAAACGAAAAAGGTTTTATTTACGCTTTTAGGTCCGTGTGAAAATTGAGCTACGTTCTATTTCTGAAGTTTCTTTATTAAAACCAGGGGAAAAACAAAAAATAGATTCAGTCATATAGGAGCTATGATGCCACAGACCGCCATAGATTTGTAAAAAAAACACCCCTCTGTTTAAATTTATTTATTATTTGGGTTTGCCAACAGCTTGTGTATACATTAAATCTTAGGTATAATACATAGAAAGTCACGGACTTATACAATCACCAATGACAGGCCAACCAGTATGTTAAATACAAAGAAAAACAATAATATTTCTGAAACTAAAACTATTCTAGAACTTAACTAAAATTTAAAACATAATATAGGGATCGAAGTAAGGAGAGAAGTAAAACGATCGAATGATCATACAGAAATAAACATTTATTGTATTAACACATGAATATAAAAGAGTATAGTAACTAATAATTACATTTTCGTCGGTGGTTATAATACTACCTAATGGGTGTACCATTGACTACGATTTTAATTCCCTGAAACCTGAACCGAAGAGTACTTCACAAGAGACATTTAAATCTTTAAGCCTAAACCACAACAAACAGACTACAATCCCTAACCAGACCATATTTTTGTAGTGCCAACAAGAATAATACATTTTAAAACAAAACGGCCTGGAAGAGTCAATTTGTCCAGCTTAGCAGTAAGGTGGCATTTAAATAACGCAATTATTTTTTTCTATAGCCTTCATTTGTCATGGTTTTTGTTAGTGATCGTTATCAACGCTTTATTTACTCATTAATTTATCACTTTCCAGTAAATTATCTTGTCTAAAGGGATTAACGCGGCAATTTAAAAAGTTTTTACGATTTCGATTATCTAAGTTATTTTGGATATTAGCCTGTTTTGATTATTTTTTACAAGCTGCGATTATTACTTATTCTCTCTTACATATTTGCATATCTATACTTATATGATCATCATCATCAAGTCAACCTTTAGACGGCCACTGCTGGGCATAATCACCATGCTTGGTCGATGCATGTTGGCGATCGCAGTAAGTGTTATGGTACTCAGAAGGATGCTAGTGCCTATCCTCTGGTCAATATCCCTCTGTACGACACCCATGGGTAGAAATTGGTTGGTGCTATTCGCGACCGGCATCACACGGATACACTTCTTTACCAATAATATAAAGAGGTCCATATTGTTTGTGTTTTTCTTTCCTAGTCTGTAAGAAGGTTCTGAAAGTTGTTAACTGGATTGATTACAAGAATTCTTTCACTTTCTTTCTTTGGTAGAAAGCAGCACTATTTCCCATTTATTTTCGTTGAATCCCAGTTTAATATTTTTGGCGGTAGATCCCACAATCCCTAGTGCCATTGCATAGTTTTACCTTTTAATAGCTAATGACTGCCTACTTTATCGTTTTAAAAAACAAACATTATATAGTTAATGAAACATTATCATCATTTATCTAAAAAAGAGTAAAGAAATTATACCAAAAGTACTTATTATATTCTAACAAGAACTTGAGTTGTGTTAAATTACCTGATCTTAAGTGATGATACGGCCTAAAGTGACACGCTAGCTGAAGATGAACCGTTTCACTAATGTCTTGAAGTTGCCAGACTATATTTATCGGGGAACACAAAACCATCAGTTATCATCATCACCACGCAAACGTAAAACAGAGTGATTCGGTAATTTAAATTAAGTGTCACGAATCATTACCAAATAGCACTACCCCACGGCATTATTCAGCCATCCATAAATGCCGTTCAGTGCAGTAAATACAGCGTCATGTCCAAGCTCACAGTTCAAACGTTATCTACCTATCCACATACTCACCCAGCGAGCCATCCAATCGGTTTTACATTTCAACGTATTAGGTATCTGCATCGCTTTTATAATAGAATTGCAAATTTAAACCCTTTATACTCGTAAGCGCTCTGCATTGTGGAACACAAATTCGCTTTTACGTTCATTTGCATTGCAACGTCACAGTTGTGGTGGCTCCCGAAACGCCTAGTTGTGCACATTGCACGGTTATTAATGCAAACACAGAGCTGGGTGGGGTTCTGGCAAAGCAGTACATTGTTCTGAGACGTTACGCTGCAGTGTCGCGTTCAGGTGTTGGATGGGTGACATTATTTTTTATATCAAGACTATTCTTCTCAAAGTCGGAGTTAAGTCAAACCATTAAAGCCACTAAACCGTTAAATGGCATTGACAAGGGAAGAATATAATTGAATCTAGTTTCCCTTTCTAAAAGGTAATTTCGTATAGAGAAGTATGGGCAAGATACTGTACTTACCCTTAAAAAAAAGTTTTACAGTATTTTTATAGGACAATCTCAGAATTCCGGTTGACATAATATAAATTACATAAGAAAGTCGTTAGTCAGAACTAGTCACAAGCCTGAGACCTTGTCTACTGAAATTAGAATATTTTTAGTTCTGCTCAGTTAACGAGTATTGGATTTTTGTTGATTGCTGATAGTTCTTCCAATATGTAAGTATAATAATTTCATTCGCAAGATTAGACTGGCAGTTGAACTCTATAAACTCAAAAACTCAAACTCAAAACCATTTAGGTATTTCAAATAAACCATTTACAGCTGCACTTTTGAATTGTCAAAGAGTCAGTCAATCAGAAAGTTGAAGCTAGTTGCTCGTTCCAAATATGTAGTAAGTTTCTATGACGAAGAACGAGCAAGAAACACCATGAACACATTTTAAAATTCATAAAATATTACGATCTAGATTACATCATTCATTTTAATGTACGGGTACAATGTTAGAACAATGTAACAAGTGGTGCACGTTAAAAGAGGTAATTAGTACCTCTTTTTTAACTGAGACCGTTCCTGAGATAGTTGCGAGGTGCGGGGGGGGGGGGGGTGACAGTTGTCACAGGTTGACGTGTGAGCTCGCACATCACGTCATCACACCCCATCGCACAGGTACCTCAGAAGCCATCTCAGTTAAGAGGTCTGGATTTTTGGGCACGGGTTATATATAATTTATTTTTATTGTTTTTATATCTAGAAATAAGAACAAAAACAAAAATAGTTCAGAATTTGCTTTTGTAAGTAAAAATGGGAAAATTTAAATTAATGAAAATACATACAAAATTTACATAGCTCAGATGATTTATTAAAAGATACCGAACATCCATCCATATATGATTTTCTTACAATAGAAGTTATAATAAAATAGAGTTCAAAGGTTTAAAAATGAACAGTTTTACTTTTCCTGTCATGTTCAGTGGAAGTTTCTCTTATTAACCCCCAAATATAGTCTCCCATCATGCTTTCAGAATACTGACAAAAAAGAATAAAAAAGCAAATATCTTCGATTTCTAATCACATTTTTTTTAATAATCAGAATATATGAAAACCATGCGCAAATCTATTTTTTTTGTTGACCGTTGTAATCGGTTTATGATAATACACAAAGAATACAGTTTCCTTCCTTACGGCTCAACTGCGACAAAAACTTAAAACTTTAAAGGTTAAATTACTAATACATCATGCATTATAGGCCCATGTAAGAAACTAACTTAGGGTTAAGATAATCCTAGCTGGCGCAAGCCGGACGAAATGGTGTATAAAACTTACTTTGTATACTCCGTTTTATTGGGCTCCGGTAGCATTGTTTTTATGTCTAATTTATTGAGCGCAACTCCGATTATAATTACAGCCGACGTTTAATTAAACAGACTTAGCTTCGTGTATATTTAGAAGTGTATAATGCTGTATGTACTTGTATTACCGTTTATCATAAGCTACAATTAAAGTTTATAATTGAAACTGTTCGTATGAAATTTTGCACAAAATTAAATTGTATCAAATACGAATAGGGAGTAGGTATGTGATTTCCATTTCATTTTCGTGTTAATACATTAAAGTTGTGATAGATATTTACTGCAGTAATAATGAAATGCTATTGAATTTGGAATACGATTTAGCAATATTGTTTCAGATTCATTTTAATTTAGAATCCAAGCTGCAAACCTTCTTTGAATAATACGCCATTAAAAGTTATTAACAATAAATATTTTTTTCACAAAATCCTTTTCAAGATTAAAACCGCGATTTGAATTCGTGATTCCGCTAAAGGATTGAAATGAACGAATTTAAGGAAAATTTACATTTGAACGCCGAAGGGTGCGACGACTTACAAGCGCTTATGAAAATTTGTATTCACGTTATGACGATCCCAAACGTAAAACTGCTCACACGGTGTCCTACTTCAAGATAAATTCTTTTATTGAGAATACTGCAAAGAGATAGAATACCTATCTAAAGAAAGGATGACATTTAAGTGTCCTGTAATAAAAAGAAAAAGCCTTGAAGAAGGAAATGAACAACTTATAAAGATATTGGAGCCTTTGTTATCTTGAAATATAGGTTTTTGTACTCTCCATTTCTTAATTTATCGATATCGATATCGATGAAGTTATAGCAGTCGATTTGAAATACATTTTTGTGGCTTACACGGGTGCCCAGATCAAACGTTACATGTGAGTTTATAAAACGTTTATAAACGCCACGAAATAGTATAAACTAAAAAGTAATTAAACTACGTAATTAAACAGTTGTATTTCTGCTATTTTAATTATCACAGCGTCTCTTGCTTATGGCACTAATTTAATGCTCTTAAACTTGGCACACGCAGTGCAATTTTAAATGAAAGATGAGTTTTACCAGAAATGTTAGGTATATATTGTGTACGTAAGTTAAATAGATCTAGGTTGAACCGCAATTCAGCATCGAGTGAAGTAGCGAACTAAGCTCGCTTGTATCATATGTTTACTAATCAGGTAACCTGGTTTCTACACCTATAGGTAAGTCTACCAGTCTATGTAAAGCGTAAACACGCTAGAAAAAAGAAATACCATTTACTCTTTCCTTTTACCTACCGAAGCAAAAACAAAGGACAAATCGTATAACACAAGCGTATATGAGCTCAGTAAGTGTGAAGCAGAATCGACCTCTCGTAAGTAGGGCAATACATTCAGCCACCCTTTCCGACATGTGCGGAGACCATAAATTACAACGCGCACCTGTTAGTGCTAGATCATGCCTAGATAAAGAAATGTATATAGAAACTGATTTATGATTTTGTTATATGCACTTTGGGATTACATTTAGAATTTATGAGTATTGTTGGTAGGTACGTCTTTATCGTTAAGAATAGGATTCTTTCTTAGAGAAAATTAAGTAAGTTTAGTGGTAGTAGACCTTGAAAGGAGGCCATTGGGAGTAGTACCTACTAGGTACCTATATATTTTGCCTAGGTAAAGTCTTTTAGTTTAAATGTCGATGGCAGTGTTTACTAAATTGGCCCAGAACTTTTGATGCCATATGTTGTCTCCATTGATTTCTGAAGAGTACAGGTATCAGGGCACGGAGGACACGATGACAGGTGTCTCATTGTTTAAGAAACATTTACAGGAGCCGAGCCAAATATTGTATCACTGATAAAATGTTTGGGTTCCTAGATTAATTTATTGATTAGCATTTTGTAACTAAAAAAGTGGAATTAAGTCAGTTTATATGAAGACTCATAGGGCCCAACTCCAAGAGTAAAAATGACTATTTTATAGTATTTTTGTTTAATTTTATAAAAACGATCAAATTTACGTTACGTTTAGACTGCGCGCTGAAGTTCAAGTTCAAGTTTAAGGCCATAGGCACATGTTAATACTACGGATTAGCTGATGCTAGTATTGAAATAGGAATAAAGATACATAATGTTAATTGACGTATGATTTATACGAGCATGCAGTTCGAGATTGGGTCCGAAAATTACGAGTGTAGATACGTGTGAATTAATAGGATTAAACAAAAATGTGTGTTTGTAATCGGATTGGTTCCAAGTGTTTTATTGTCGGATTATGATAATACAAGGGTAGTGCTTATTGTTTGTTTTTGTATGGTACATAAATGGGATTATTTTGTGTTCAATGGCTCTGTGTCTATTTGTGGAGTAGTGTTGCGTTATCATAATAATAACGTTGCGTTAATATAAAATACAGTGTTTTCTAAAATGCTTTTGCTGATCTTTTAAGGACCTAACTACATAATATTTTCTATGTTAAATTAGTATTGAAATTGTAAAGAAATTGATTATATATATATGTTATTTTTGATTAACAATTAGACAGGAAACGTTTTAAAATTGAGTAGAACATTTTTTCATTACATTACACTCTATTACATTTAGCAAAATCAAAATAACAAACTTATATCGAATGATTCGCAATTAACAAACCCTTTGCACCAAAGCGTAATGGTGTGCGTGAATCGTACCAAAACCTATCATATATTCGCTGACATCAAGGGCCAAATTAACGTTTGAATTATATTCAGTTCAGTGAACTGAAAACCTTTACATACTCGTATTATAATATGGTAATAAAAGTGTATATAAAAACGTATTTTGGTCACACATTGTTCACTCGATGTAGCTTTTAGGGCGAACACATACAGGTGCCCAATGTTCTGGAATTCTGGATTATCGAGGTCACGTAGGTATTAGGATATCCTTGTGAATATTGGGAATAAAAAGCTCGAGTGAAGTTTCCAGACATTCGGTTTCAAGGACATCGTCGTACGAAAATTGGGTACTTTTTTTGGTTTAGAATAAGTTGTTGGATGTCAATGATGTAATTTTTCTTGACACTTGTTAAGCAGTTTAACAACAGAATAGTTATCAGTTATCGTTATAACGGATAACTTTTCTTCCTTAAAGATTGGCAAGAGACATAGCGAAAAGTCGAGACCGATTGAAGAAATGGAGGCCTTTGCCCTGCAGTGGAACAGTTCGGACTTAATATTATAATAATATAAAAATAATATCGTTATAAAAAAAGATATATTTATAAAGAAACATGATGTTATACAAAACTTCGCCGGGTTCTTAAACTTGAATTAATAAATGTGTTAAGTTTACATTGTCGATTTTTTTTTTTCTAGAATCGCTAATAGGAGAGGAGATAAAATAAACGTTATTAGTAGTAGTAGTAGTAGTATGACGGGCTGGTGTCCGCAACTCCACGTCTCAGCGCGTATTTAAACTTATATTCATTTTGAAAATACGCGTAGTGCATACACATAGAAAATGCATTCACGCGCAGTGTTGCAGGTCAGTCGCCTACATGCAGAGAAACACGTGCAATACAAAGGTGGTCGCATAGTACCATTTTATAAGTACTTTCACCCTCTGAAAAGTGGTAATTTAATCAAAAGTCAACCCATATAAAACTCTTCATCAATCTCGTGCCAACCATAGATTAGAGAAAATTTTCTCACTGGTTCTGTTAATATCCAGATAGAATTTTGCTTTTACCGTAACAATGTGCTGAAATGAGGTGTGTACCTCGTTTCCCACAAGATTTCCTTTATGTAGGTTCATAGTTATGAAGGGTTTCACGAATATGCGAATCATTTTCTGTCTGAGCCTTATACCACAAAATAGTTACGTACAAAAGGTTAGTTCATTACAGTCAAAGACGCACGCACACTTAAACACATTGTAAATACAGCGGGTGCAAGCAATTGCGACTGGCATTCGATACACCGAGATACATGCCTATGTGTGCGTATGTCTCTTCTCACTCGTTCTATTAAGTTGGCCTTGTGTTCCAATTTATTTTGTGTGTACACTATTCCAGGTATATCCTGCTAGGTACTGTAACTTACCTACTAAAACTTTAAACAGTACCTGCCCTTCATAATAACTGAAATTATGACTAGGTGGGAAAACGAAAACCGACTTAGTCACTATATGAAACTAACGCGTTACGTAAAAGTTTGTACCGTCGCACGTCGTATTGATTAGTATAAAATGTTCCTACTATTATTTTAATGACTTCCCGCTAAAGCTTTAGGTAAACGTTTGAAATAACTTGGAACAGTGAATAAGTAGCTGTTTGGCATTTAGGTCAAATGTGGAGGTTTTTAAATAACTCTTAACTTAGTTTTACCTGTTTATTATGAGTAAGTTTTTGTCCGCGCTTTTGTAGCTTCCTATTAGCGAAAGAATTATCAGAATTGAACCAGTATTTCCGGCTGTTAGTGCCTTTAAACAAACAAACACTTTACCTTTATAATATTAATAACGATAGCCAGTGTTTTCATTCTATGGTATTTTTAAAATTTTCTTTTTTCTATGGCCTAATGGGGAAACCTTTCCTACGGTAAATTTAAGAGCAAATTCAAAAAATAATTGTACCAAAATATTAACAACGAAATTTCTTGTTACAGGTACAAACGCAGTGAGGTGCTCTCCTGAACAAAATGTTGTGACAAAAGTGACAACCAAACGGTGACTTAAAAATGTGTCACCCAAAGAATTCCCTAGACGTAACCAGCAGTAGAACATTTCTGTTCATAATAGTGTTACTATCTCTAAAACTGTGCAGCCCTCAGGACTTAAATGAGGAGTTTGTTAATGAGGATAGTATAGAGACGTCTGATATTAGTATAGTGCCAGTAAAAAAAGTGAAATTTCCAAGAAACGTTGGTGCAGCAACTCCATGTCGGTTGAGCGAACTTTTATGTGACACAGGACAGTGTATATCTTTGGACAAGTATTGCAATGGAGAGGACGATTGTGGAGATAAGAGCGACGAGCCCAAGTCTTGTACACGTAAGTACTTCTTGTTTTATGTTACTTGCATAATTTAAACGTTGTTTACGATTACTTTCGTCTTAGGGTGTTACTACACACCCGTCCGTCGTCCGACCAGATAGGCCCGAGTTGGCGGCGCAGTGTTCCACGCGCGCCACTCGAGAGTGGGTGCGGCCGCTATGGAAATGGTCGCACGGGAGGTGGGACCTGCTGAAAAACAGCAGGTCATGGCCTGTCGGGGGAGCGGTGAATGCTAATGCGAATCCCGCACCCCATCGATTGATGCCATCGATTGACGATCAATCGATTGTTCTGGTAGAAACTATCGATCGAAGTCGAATAATCCATTCTACCATCGATCGATACCGTTGATCGACGATCGATCGATTGGCCTGGTAACACCCTTACGCTTTAGGATAGCATTCTAGCTTAACCTTTTCCTAACGATGTTGGGGTCGGCTTCCCGTTTAACCGAATACCAGTATTTCACATTGTACATAGAATGACTGCCTATCTGACTTTCACACACCAGTTACTGGGTAACACGATACGCCTTAGTTAATTGGTTGTCAGTCTTTCGTGATTTTGACTATTCGTAACAACAGTCAAAGATCTACGGATGACAGCCGGGACCAACGGCTTTACGTGATTTCTGAGGTACGGAACGCTACATGAGAACAAACTTAGTTATAAAATTATACTTTTACTAGCTTTTGCCTGCGACTTCGTCCACGTGAATGTCGGTTAAAGTGAATGCAGACGAAGTAGCCTCTGTCCTTCCATAGGGTTCAAGCTATCTTCATACCAAATTTCATTAAAATCGGTGCAGCCGTTTCATCGTGAAAGCGTAACAGGCAGAGTTTCACATTTATAGTATTAAGTAAGTAAGTAAGTATGATTTGTTTAGCCGCTGTGGGAACAACCGAAGAGATATAATTTAAAGATAATATACAGGGAAATTGAAAAAATACCCAAAACCTCTTAATCTGGACTTCGTATCATCACCCTGAACGACATTTGTTCTACGACTTTGACTTCAACTATATAACGTAGCCAAAAACAATTTATTTGAAGTCTGTAAAGTCTCGTCGTAAAATTCGTTAAAGTTACTACGCGCGCGCGCACCCATATGATAGCGAATATGATGTAGATAGTGGGTGGGCTAATGTACAGGCACAGCTGATTGCAGGCATTTCATCGGCCGTGTCAGAAAAAAATATTATGCGAAATTTCAAGTGTGTTTATATTTATTGTATGGAAAAAAATTTTTGAAAAGTCGTAGAACAAATATTGTTCGGGGTGATGATACGAAGTGAGGATTAAGTGGTTTTGGGTATTTTTTCAATTACCCTGTATAGCGAGGTTCCTTTTGAAAGCCCACTAATATATGCGGGACATTGTCATATCAAATATATATTTTGTAAAAGTAATATGTGAAGTGAAAGAAGCCGATCTCTTCATAACAAAAAGGCGCGCGAATAAATCTTTTGAAACTCATTTTAGGTCATTCAAACGCATTTTTAATATGTCTCCCCTTCTCGGTTTGCTGACATCTGTCACAAAAGAAAAGGTAGTAAAGAATGGCTAAGGATTGAGAGCCGTAGAACAAGCGACTTTGTGATGAAGCATAAAGTTTGAAATGTGTGTAATTGTGTAGAAAGTGTTTAAATAATGTTCAGTGTTTTTCGAATTCTTTAATTTTGTAATACAATCTCTTAGACCTTTGGCCGAAGCTACTTTAGTGTGTATGGATTTTTGTAATTATCATTAATAGAAATTCAAACACAATTGATATTACTTAGCACATGATTTCGCTAGGTAAGCATGATTTCTGTCACTAACGCACAGCTGTCAAACTTCAAGTGCAATATAGTGACGGGAACATACTATGTTAAAAACATATTTTGTGATAAAGTTAATTATAAAAATCCATACCTACTAAAGTAGCGTAAGTAACTCTGTGTGTTATGCTTTCAAAATAAAACGGCTGAACCGATTTTGATAATATTTCGTATGAAGATAGCTTAAACCCTGTAGAAGGACATAGGACTGTATCCGCAATAACCGACATTCACGCGGATGAAGTCGCGGCAAAAAGCTTGTTTATAATATTTTGTTCTCGTAAAATAAGTTTTTTTATTAAGGTGTCTCTGAATAATATTTACCTTATCTAAAAGTTTTGACGTGATAAAAGCTTTAATAATTACACAACAATTTTTATTTAATATAAGGCCAAGGCTAGCGATAACAAAGCTTATTCTTTAAAAGAATACTTTACATTTGACACAATTTTCTTCTTCTTTAGTGTTACTATAAAATTGCTTAGGCACGAGTAATCAAATCGCGGTTCTCATAGCCTCAAATGCTTCGTCGCATGGCAGTGGAGTGGCTGTGTCAGCGATGGACAGACTTGGCTCCCTTTTGCCTTTTATGTAATATTCATCCCGTGGAGTTATGCGGGGACTCCGCCAAAACATATTATACAACATGTTTATGGATTTACGTAATCGTTCGGTTGGGTAGATGAAGTGTGTATCGCTTCTGCGTTATTTTGTTGGTGTTGTACTTTGTTTGGTAAGTTGAAGATAAAAGCAGTGGATATGTTTATCTACTACTGAAGGTCGTATAATTTGCAGTCGTACACTATTATGAGACAGCGGTTTTCTAAATAGTTTAACAGAAATGTTGTAGTTAGATTGTCTATCTGCGGCAATCGTAATTATTATTTATTTGTAATGTTTAATCATTATTTTGCCATATCATCTTATTCTGATAATGACACCCACAAACTTCATACTTCTAGTAAGTAAATCGAACCGCAAATTTTTATTCGTCAATCTAAAACAACGGGTCAAAATCCGTAAAGCCGTTTTATCGCTTTTCTCTAACCTGTAATATAAGGCGTCAGCGATCAAAAGTTATGAAGCACCTGACCCTTTCTGAAGGGCATCGCTAATGGGTCACATTATGTCCTTGTAGGGTGTCCTTTTCTGATATTTATATATTGTTTGTGTTGCATTTAGAAACTTTTATTTATTATGATACGGCAAATAGTTATATAATAGAGCATTCTTAGAAATTATTATGATTAATCACAGTGGTGTACTTTTTTTAAAAGAGTATTAAAAATATATTGAATAAGTTATTTATTTATTTTATTTGGCTCTTCAACAATGAGCACACTATAACATGTAGGTACAATGGTACATTTCAAACTTAAGTCTAAGTGCCAATCACTTTAAAAAGAGCACTGCATGCACTACATTTAGTACACAAACGTACGTACCTACGTACCTACGTACGTTTAGTTTACAATATATAGTCGATTAGAATAAGGATATAGACACCAGAACATCCTGCTCTCTCCTACATTTTATGCTGTGCCTGACAGGGTCCAAAATTGTAAATTCAGTACCTAGATACCCACCAAGTAAAGTAGTGTTTTGGCACGCATTAAAGTTAAAATTGAAATTACTCTGTTGTGCTATTCAACAACTCGTGAACAACTATTAAAATATGTTGTAAACAAAACAAGATTTATATTATGCAAACCAAATAACATCGTAACACAACAAAGACTGACCTTAACCACAGAACATTAGTAGTAATAATCCCCGTCTATATTAGCCGAATAAGCTTTTAGAACCAGCTCCCAAACAAAATATACTCTTGGGTACGTTTGCCAGTCCATAGCACTATCGCCAATCCCGAACACAAATAAATTCTGTTGCAAAGCATGCCTTAATCTGCCTCGCACAGTTTCACCAAAACGGCTCTCATTCCGCGCTCGTAAAATACGTTTTTGCTCAGAAAATGTCTGCAACGATAATTGTCTTACACAAAAGAAACTGAAGATGTACTCACAAAGGGAATTGAAAGAAGTAGATTACAATGAGTTTGCTCAGTTCCTTCTCTCAGGGGAGTCAGTGCATCAGTCTGATGCAGACCGCAGAACGAAGTTGGGAATTACATTTTTATTGAGCAAGTTATATAGAAATTGTACTGAAACAATGGAGTTGCTATTTCAATGCAGCGAATTTAGAGTTGATTACTTTACAAAACTGTAAATACGTAATAGGACGGTAATATTGGGGTGTAAGAAACAATTTAAAAACAAAACATGATAATTACACCCAGCATCATATAGCTACTTTTGCACGCGATGTGTCTTCGTATTAGTTTTTCTCAAAGATTTTTATTATTGTAAAATATTGCTGTGCTCTTAACGCCTTACAGTCGGGTGCTGCACTTTTAAAATGTAATAACAACTTACCACAGGAGTACAATGTTGAATTTGGAAGATCTATCTGTTTATTTGTGTTTTTACTTGTAAATATTCACTCTGGGAGTACGGGACGGAAACCGAACAGAAAAATAAATAAATTACCTATACGTTTATTACCTAAACACGGTCCTATTATAGCAAGCACAATGATTGTTCCTGTGAATATTCTAGCGAGTTAAACACACACGCCCGTATCTCGAACGTGGGTTCCGTGACTAATGTCAGTCCATTTTGTAAACACCGCCACGGTAAACTTAACACCTTATTAAACGCAGGTTTTTTTGTTAATTGTAGCTATATTTTGGCTTAATGGCCACCTACGTGGGTACGATAAAAGGGAAAGCTCGTTTTTAGCCGGTCGCTATAATTAAAGAAGGTTTATTGTCCGCCTCAGTCTTTGAGTGGTTGCTATTTAAATTTTCACGATGTTTGCATATTTTCTAAGGCTATTGGATTTTTTTGCTCTGAACCCCGCCTTCGGTAGATAATAGGTGTCAAGTTTTATTTTTGCAGGAAAATTATAAGCACAGTTATTTTGTAGATAGTAGGAAGCTTTTTACAGGAATTTCGGAGTAGGATCGAATTTCTAGTTATATTTAAAACATTGTTTTGAAAATTTTAATGTTTTCGTTTATTAAACAAAAAACAAAATAGACTGCAAATGTAACCGTAGATCATTGTGTAATTTAGCTGTCCTTACAATAAAATTTGTAAAATATTTTTTTGTCAAATTGAAAAACAACTAAATAGGTACGTAAGCATCAGTTTACCTAGGTACATTGTAAAATACGGTGTAGTAAAACAACTTCATTCAACCGCTCGCTCTAAAATCCAAAATTCCTCCTTAAACCTGGGTTCAACAGCGCAAACTATCATGAGCGGTATTTACCGTTATTCCCAAATCCCTTCCTGTGTCAGCATTTTAAAGGCTTAGGAAGTTTTATTTCGCACCGCAGAATGCAGTCTTACCGGATACGTGAAAATAATGTCTCAAATAGTCGTCGGCATTAGTCGGTCACTCGTATCTAAGATGGCGTCTATTTGAGACAAATACCTTTACTTTACATTTATCTATTTATTAAACTTTGTGCAATAAAAGGTACAAAAGTGGACTTAATAGAACAACCAAAATAGATTAAATAAAGTAATGTTCAAAAGTATCGTAAGTAACATGTAGTTACCACCATCATAACATTATCATAATCTGTATAGCTCTCTAGTCGGCTAACAGGTGAAGTAACAAAATCTTTATCTGTGTATCATGTCAAAAATAAAATAAGAATTTCTATCGATTATCCGATAAAACTCTGAATTCACAAGAGCTAAAAACCACAAACCAGCCATTCAACCCATTCATTGCATTTTAACGTTCATTGGCGCAAATTGAAAAATATATTTTGTTGTTTTTATTCCCAAATTAAATATGTAAATGGGTCACACTACTATGGAGGTTTAAAATAAAATCAATTCGCTTTTATTTGAAATGTGTACTCTTCGTAAAAACCAGGGATACAAAAAATATTTACACAAACCGAAATTAGGTCAGGTGCAACAAAAAACGTGAAGCCGGGGTTTTAAAACATTTTGTGTAAAAATACGCCGCAATGAGTCAAGGCGGATGATACCGGTAAAATATGTCTGCAAAAAGCTTAAAATTATAATGATCCTTATTAGTATTTTCATCAAAAAGAGAGGAGGAAATTAAGATATACCGCAGCTGCAAATCATGGCGAGGTCGCGGCGTGGGCTTATTTTGTTTAAGGCATATTATATTTACACCCAAAAAATGTAACACAGAAAATAATTAATTTATTCTAAAACTTCACCATGATTCTGTTCCGAGTAATTTTATATTTTTGTAATGTCATTTTTGTACTGACTGTACATACATCATTACAATATTGATCTTAATATTGATTGTTTTAAATACATTTAGGTTTAACAGTCTGTAAATTATGTGGGTAGGTAGTATAATTTTGAACATGACTAGACAACTAATTATCCCTGTAGTTCAAATTTAGAAATCAAAGTGAGTTTTGAAATCCAAATCCAAAATCGTTCAAATTGCCAGTCCTTATTTTCAACATTCTCGATTGCATTGCGATGAGTACCCGGCAATGAGGACGAATTGTGAAAACATCCCATCACGTCGATCAAAAATCACGACCAGTGACGCAAGGAGGGTTGCGAACTTGTAAACTGAACATTTTGTAAAAATACTTAAAGATGACGACGACGTAAATTTAATGAATGTGTGAGTGTGTGGAACTGTGACGCTACAAAATGAGCTTGTCAGTAAACGCATTGCACAAGAACACAATCATTTTACATCGGAAAACCATTATACTACTTTACATTGAATACGTCGCCGTACTCGAACGGTGGTGAAAGAATAATTAACTACACCACAACTGTAAACGTGACACAGATACGAGTTTGCACATAATTGAATGCAGAGAGCAGCCCATGTGGTTTTATACCTAGGTTCTATAATTATTGCTGCATAGGCTTCCCCACCCACTGAATTATTGAATAAATCATACATAAACATTAAAAAGCATAACAATACGAGTGCCATATTGATGTGCTACACTGGCTACTTACCTTTATCTACCCCTTTTGATAATAGAGTTGAGTGAGTATTATGTTAATATTTTAGAGTGAAAGCTTTCATTATTTCGGACTGGTTGTGATGTCTCGATTTTAAGGTATTGTCCTGTTTTCCATAAAATCATTTGTAATATTACTGTTTTCCATAATCGTCCCCTGTCATAATATTTACTTGCACTATTGTCATTTATATTAATAACCAAGCGTTATTTAGTTCATATCAACTTATTAGCCATAGCTTTAATTTGCCATAAAATAAGTTTAAATTATAACATAAGTTATAATCATTAGTTTCAATAAGTAACACATTACATAATCGTTACTTGACATAAGCAACATTTAGTTAATATAATTTAGAAACGTTTATTGTTTTGTACAAAAATTGTTGTCATTAAGGCCACCCACTAACCAAATAATTTATTACTGTAATCAATCTTTAGACAATAAAAAGTTAGTAAAAATCGAAACGGGTAGGTAGGTTAAGTTAGAACTGACGTTGCGGAAGTATCTCCAGTTCCCGCGACCCCCGACGTAGGTGTGAGATGGAACAACGGGGTGGTTTCTAGTTAGTAAAAGTCTGACAGACCCCTCCGAAAACAGTAAGTTGTGCTACAAAAGTTAGTGACAGAAACGAATCGCTGGAAAACCGACTCCACGTAGTCTTCTCTGCCCTAACCCTAGAGTGTAATCTAAGCCCGCGTAGGCGCGGAGGGGCGAGAGCTGCGGTGGTGAGCGTAAAACACATCTGCGACGATAAGCTCGCGTGATACCGCTAGAGCCCCGCAGCGCCAGACCCGTGACAGAAACCATGCCTGCTGCATGCTTGCTTGCATGCTGCATGCTTGTTTGCATTCTGCATGCTTGCTGCATGCATGGTAAAAATACGTTTTTATTTATGTGTTTTTTGATTTATGCGTAAATAAATTTATGCTTTGGAATGTTATGCTTAATCAATATAATGATTAGAAACATTATGCGTAAGCTGTTATGCGTAAATAATGTTACGCGAAAATATAATTAGGAGAAACAAATGTATGCTAAGTTAGATTAGGTTTGTAAATTATATTTTTAGATTTCCTTGTGAATAAAAAATCTGTATCTGTTAACATGATCATAACATCAACATTGCAGGCGATTGTACTGAACTAGCATTGTTGTACTAGTATAGGCATATGAATAATATGGTGTTTAAATGTTATGGAAAACTAAATGATTGAAAAAAAAAATAGCAAATCAAGATCAAGTGTCATAATAATGTTTATCCATATTTTTTTATGGATTAACATTATTATGACACTGAATCGATTATGACCAATGAAATTAGTGAAAATGATTTTATGTAATTTAAAGAATATAGCAACTAAAGCATTATTTCTAATGAAACTATGGCAAATAAAAGTATGGCATGTAAAATTATAGCATTTTAAATTATGGCAAACATTAGTAAACCCGACTATGTATTATGAATTATCATTACGAATTATGTTGCTACGACTCGTAGCATGCGTAGTAGTTTCGTAGCAGATCCGTAGCAATTGCGTAGCAGTGTCGTAGCAAAGTCACAGCGTTTATTATGACACACACATATTACAACATAAACATTTTTTCTTTACAATATTTTGACAATTACATCACCAGTTGTCTATGTGAGTGTAATATCGCAATATCATGTGACATACATTTTTAATGAATATTCATATTGCTTGACAAGATTTCCCATGGCAAAACGTACAAATTAAACATTAAAAACTCCAAATAGAATAGCGTTGAAACAATCATTATGTACACCGCAAATATTCCCTCGACGACACAAGTTTACACGTAGGTAACTAATTAGTGAAACGCGTGCGCTCATTTGGTAATGCAGTCTTACTAAAACTTGCTGAGCCAACTTCGGTATATAATTCTGCACTAAATTACGAAGTATGAGACAACTTTGCTTTCTAACTTCGTTAACGGATAGATACGTTTATGTTGTACCTACCTTCATAGAATATATGCCTATGATAAGGCTCAATTATAATTCTAGCTTCTGGCCGCTACTTCGTCTGCATAGACTTCAGAATTATACCAAGAAAATACAAAACCGGGATAAAACATTCTATAAGTTAAGCTAGATTAATATCTATATGCATGCCAAATTTCAGCTAATTCCGTTCAACCATTTAGGCGTGAAAGAGTAACAAGCATATGGATGTTTATAACAAAGATATAAATGTTTATAACAAACATATGGATGTTTAGAGCTACAGAGGTTTATAACAAACAGGGTGTTTGTTACTGTTTCAATAGTAAGTAGTTTCTTTTGAAAGTATGTGAAGAGCCATCCTCACATATTTTCTCATTTACAATAGTACCAGCGACCCGCTCCGTCATCGCTCGGATGTAATGAAGATCAAACTATACATGAAAACCTTCCACTTGAATTACTAAAATTGCCGAAACCATGTATTAGCATTAAAATCTGTTACGTGGTTCAAAAGATAGAGACAGCGAGAAAACTTTGTTGTATGTAAAAATAGTAGGATTTTTAGAACGAAGTTCCTTAATGCGACTTACGGGTAGTGAGAATTAGTAGAAGTCGTCAGTAACGAAATGCGTGTGTGTATGTGTGCGTGTATCGAGCCTACAACAAACAAATGAGTATACGTATATATATATATATATATATTTTGTACAGACACGTACATAAGGAATTTCGTTCCTTACGGGAGTTCCCTGACCATACATTTTTTCTTTTATATAGGTTACAATTACACCTAATAGAATAACTCATCACTTATGGCAGGGTAAAAATATAATTATGCCAGTTAGCAAAATGGTACCAGGGCGCACCGGTTTCCCAGGCAGTGTAGTAATAACACGTAAACTCAAGTAAACTAGTAAGGCCCGCTTGCCAAGGTTAGCTTTTGACTCCGAGTTAATCGCTAACAAGGCCCCAATACGAGTAGGTAATTTTTATTTTTACAATTTTAGGAAAGCTTACAGACTAATACACGTAAATTATAACAAAAGTAACTTTTGACAGTTGCTTCCACAAATAGATTACAATATTAAGAGAGAAAAAAAAGGTATGGAAAAATAAGTAGGTATGCCATGATAAACCGCAAACATTCACACATCAAAATATTCTTTACTCAGAATTTTTCTGATTCGTAACGCACTCGTGCCAAATAAATCAATGTCTAAATATAAAGGTAGGTTGTTAAATAATATTGCACTGCGTACACAAAAAGCAAAAAGCCTCAAAAACTTAACCTCGTATTAGCATCTAACTACGTGTTAAGGTTTTGGTGAACTTCAAAGTAAAACTATGATACCTACCTTGAGTACAAAAGGCTAAGTGTGTTAATGTCCTGACTGTTCTCATTTTTCCACTATAATTTTTGTTTGCTAAGTCAAAGTATTTATTTTAATAGTCTATTCAAAGGTACTTTTGAACGACACTTACAAGTAAAGGCAATTTATTTATTTATTGAATGAGCACAATACAGAATACAGGCAACACTTTTCGTGAGTAACACAAAGTATTAAAGTTCATGTAGATACTATATTCCTAAATGATGTGTACACAGCATGACCATTATAAAGAGAAATAAACAAAACTATCACAAACGTTATTGATAAAAACTTATTTATGTTGGTACCCATCCCAAATAAACTAATTACATACATTAGCATATCAATCTACCTTTAGAACATTACATTTTAACATACATTTATATATTTTTTATATTTGAATTTAGTGGCTCCTTCCAAAAGGTAGCTTTGTACCAAATCGATTGAACCAATTAATAGCCTCTGAAAACTGATCAAATAGTTGATTAGAGAACGTTAGGTAAATAGGTTTGCAATGCAAAACTACAGAGTACAGATAACATTAATTACACTACGAATTCCGACTCATTTACTATGCATAGTGATTACGCCGTTCCGACCGTTCGATGTGAACACAACATCGAACTTAAACTGTTTATTTTCTCTTAAAATCATCATCTGCCTAGCCTTTTTGTTGGCGTCGCCTTCCAGTGTAACCGGGTGCAGCTGAATACCAATAATTGGCTGCCTATCTGATTTGCACAACCCAGTTACTGGGTAACGAGATACCCCTTGGTAAGAGTGATTGTCAGATTTTCTAGCTTCATCATCCACTACCTATAACGATTGGAAAAGATCTAGGAATGACAGCCGAGACCAACGGCTTTATGTGCTTCCC
Organism: Charanyca ferruginea; assembly: GCA_947361185.1. Classification (NCBI taxonomy): domain Eukaryota; kingdom Metazoa; phylum Arthropoda; class Insecta; order Lepidoptera; family Noctuidae; genus Charanyca; species Charanyca ferruginea. The sequence continues at coordinate 12,339,048 of OX376070.1, forward strand.
GAGGCACGCAGGGGTCTCGGTATGGAATGGGTGGTCACCCATCCTTGGAAAAAAAGCCTATATCCTTTTCTTAATCTTAGTTTGTACCAAATTTCAACAAAATCGATTCAGAAGGTTAGCCGTGAAAGCATAAATAAACATACACACATCAAAAAAAGTTTGCGATCACTTTGAAAAATCGAAATCTTTTTTGTTTCGGTAGATTATATTATGATTTCTTCTTCTTTTTAGATTCTTTATATAAAAATATAGATTTAGAATATAAAACAATATAACAGTTCAATTGTTTTCCCGTATAAAAAGGCGTTCAGTCCTAGCTTACGCTCATTCAGGAATCTGATTTAGTCAATTTTAACGGATTTAAAATACTTTTTCTTGGAAAATTGTGATTGAAACAAAGCCAAGAGGATTATCAGAAGTTTTACGAGTAAGAATAGTAACTTTGAGCGAAGAAGGATACTCCACGAAAGAAATAGCACGCAGAGTTGCTGTATCCCAATCCAGTGTCGTGACCACGTTGCAGAGGTACCGCGGGAAAGGTAATTTAGCTGACCGTCCCCGCAGTGGTCGCCCACCTAGTTTGACTGCTGCCCAAAAGCGGTATATTATTAGATTAGGATTGCTGGCAGCCCGTGACCCAACAATCAACGCTACTAAAATAAAAGCAGGAGTTCGGGCCGCCTCTGGGCTTGAAGTTAGCTCTCAGACCATTCGGAATTGCTTGCACCAGGCTGGATTAGAAGCCCGGAGGTCTTGGCTCCTTTGAATTCCCGGCAACGACAACGCCAGAGATTGCAGTGGGCTAGGCTTCGGCAAAATGAAGAAGAAAACATTTGGCAAAACTGTCCCTTCGTTGACGAATCGCGAATCAGTACTCATCCAGATAACCGACGTGTCCGTATCTGGAGAAGCCCAGGAGACCATGAAAGGCAAAGAACTGCCACTGGAACAGTCGGCAAGGAGGGAAATCGGTGTCCTTTTGGGGTGGTATTATGATTGGAGCTGGAACGCCTTTGATCCCGTATCGAGGCTTCAAGACAGCAGACATGTTTAGAGCAGTTGCTATTGATGGTATTGTCAGACCATTCCGAGTAAACCATGGGCACCAATTTGTACTGGTCAATGATAATGCGGCCGCCCATCGAGCTCAACGAGTCAATGCTGCTCTCCGACATCACAAGTTAGACTGGCCTGCCGGCTCGTCTGACTTAAACTCAATAGAGCACGCGTGGGATGCTCTTAAGCGAGCTGTTTGGAACCGTCAGCCACGTCCCCAGACAGTGCCAAAGCTCAGGGACGCCGCTATTCAAGAATGGGACAGGTTACCCCAAGAAATGCTGGATAACTTGATTCTCAGCAAGCATGCCCAAGACGATCTTCGCATGTGTTCGAGCCATATTATATTGAACTAGCGACCCCACCCAGCTTCGCATGGGTCTATACCCTTCCTCGATAAATGGAGTATCGAACACAAAAATAATTTTTCAATTTGAACCAGTAGATCCTGAGATTAGCGCGTTCAACCAAACAAACAAACTCTTCAGCTTTGTAATATTAGTATAGAAGTATAGATATAAACTTTTTATTAATAAATTGTTGTTTAAATTTGGTTAAACAGTCTTTATCTTTCAATCAAATTTCTGTTACAATTACATTATGATGATTTACTCAATTTTTTTTTTATAAAAATAAGAAATAGTTTTTTTTTTCATTTCACGCAGGGTATTTTTATTTATAGAAAACACACTACAAAGAATTTTACTTGAGAACTTTAGCTTATGCTAGTGATCACAAACTTTTTTTGATGTGTGTACAAACTCACTTTCTTTTATAATATTAGTATGGATAAGTCCAAGTTTACTCACTGACTGTCACTGATATCAAACATATCTAAAATAAACTTAAAAAGTAGGTACGCTTTACAATTTCTTCGAATAGGGGTAAGCAGTTGATGTGCGTACATATGAATTAAAAATGTCACTTGGTACCTAAAACTCGAAATGAATTCTAACATCAAAATATTCCTGTCTCTTAACGGTTGACGGTTAACGTCCACCATATGATACTGGATGAGTTTTCGAACTCACAAGTGTGAGTTCTCTGGTATATACTGGAGTTTTTGAACTCACACTTTAAAAAAATGATAATTCATCAATCAATGACAAATCATTTACATTTCAGGAAAAAATATTATTTTTAGCTGTAATATAAAGCTTCTTTTTTTTAAATTTGCTCATACTAGTGTAAACTTACATACACAAACCCCCCAGACCCGGAAATTTCCGAAAAACCGCTCAACCACTGTGCCAATCGTACCCCTACTATGTCCATCTCAGTCACTCTGCGTTTTTGCACACACATACACAAAATATATTCGCGCTACACGTAGCTCGTACATAATTAGTGCAGGCTCCTGTTGTAGGTAATGCAGTCTTAACAAGGCCTGTTTGTTGCCTGCATTGCTGTGTCAATCATTGTTACGTTGGCAACACGAGGTTCTAATGATGAAGTTTAGTTGCTATTTGTTAGTGCTGTGTAGTTGCAATACGACCTGTTTGTTGCCCGCATTGCTGTATCAATCTTTGTTATGTTGGCGGCACGAGATTTCTAATGATACAGTTTAATTGATATTAAAATTTATTAGTGCTGTGTAATTGTAATAGGACTTGTTTGTTGCCAGCATTACTGTGTCAATCTTTGCTACGTTGACGACACGATATTTCTAATGATACAATTAAATTGATACCTATTAAAATTGGTTGCGGCTACAAACTGGTCCTATTAGAACTACACAAGGTTCTAATAGGACCAGTTTGGTGCCTGCATTACTGTGTCAATCTTTATCACGTTGACAACGAGAAGTTCTTATAATGGAGTTTACTTCTTATTTCTTCTACAGTGCTGTGTAGTTGTAATAGGTCCTGTTTGTTGCATTACTGTGTCAATCTTGTTGCATTTGTAGGACGCTTATGTGGATACTATTGAATGCGCACAGCTGCGTTCCATGAAAACGTTTTTAAGTCGTATTTTGATTAGATAATTAAACTCGATGAGGTTTTGTAGATAAGAACATTTACATCTTTGTAATAAGTCATTTTCGTGACATAACTTAATTTCAAAATGATACACGGTTACCTAAAAAAACGAATGATCCATTACGAATTACAGAGCTACGAATAATTTTAAAATTAAGTTACTTGATGAAAAGTTAACCAATTTACAGTGCAAACATACTTACCTATATACCTTATAAAATAGACTATTGTTTATATCTCCTGGGTAAAAATAATAAGACGTAAATAAATACTATAAGGTACTCTTCCTAAGTTATAGAATATTTCAGAGAGTAAGAGAGAGAGAGAGAAAGAGAGAGAGTCTACCTGTGTTATTTCACATAAACTCATTAATCACAAATTTATTATGGATTCTTATCTGTATACAATTTAAAATCCATCCATACTATATACTATATTATACTATATAATATTTACTATTATTATAATATTATAAATGTGAAAGTAACTCTGTCTGTTACGCTATCACGATGAAACCGCTGAACCGATTTTGATGAAGTTTGGTTTTTGGTTGTACCCTGGGGAAGAACATAGGCTACTTTTTGATCAGCGACTTCGTCTGAATCCGCGACAACGACATTCACGCGGACAAAGTCGCGGGCAAAAGCTAGTAGTTTATAATTTAAATGTATGGGTCTAAAACTATGGACTATAACTAGGACGGAAAGAAAGAAATAAATAATTATTATAAATTATTAATTATAATAATAATAATATAATATGTGGGGACATTTTCACACACGGCCATCTGAGCCCAAACTAGGGAGACCCTGTACTATGGGTGTCAGACAACTGATATACATACACAAATACATTTTTTTTTTGTAAATACATACTTATATAGATAAACAACACCCAGACACAAGGCAAACACAAGTGCTCATCACACAAAATGTTTACCCTGGGCGGGAATCGAACCCGCAACACGCTGCGCAGCAGTCGATCGCTTAGCCACTGCGCCAACCGTGTCGTCAAATTTTAATTTAACATTATTATTATACTGCAGGGCAAACTCCTTCCATCGGTCACGACTTTTCGCTATGTCTCGCCAATTCTTTAGGAAGTCATCCTAGTCGTCCCGTCATCTCTTTCGTGGTCTACCGAGCCCCGTCCTGCAATAAAATTAATTAATAAGCAAAATAGTATTTGTAAGTAACTTGGAAGTCACTGTAAGCAATAGTGTAGATTTTTATCAGTGCACGATTTTTTGGGAGACTATCTCTTAGAAACATACAAACTGTACCTCTTTGTGATAGTAATATGAAAGATGTTGTGTTATTGCTCAGATTATGAAACAAAAGGCAGATAGACCGTGCGGAACACTGAGAGTGAAGCCAAAAAAGCAAATACAAATTCAAAAGCGAATACCCACAATCTTGTGATTGCATTCGCTTTTGAATTTTGATTACTGTTTTTCAACGATGCGGCGTTTTGTGCTATACTGACTAGTACAGCACGAAGTGCGTTGTAGGAATTCGGTTTTAAATTTGTATTTGCATTTTTGACTTCACTCTCAGTGTTCTGCGCGGTCTATCTGCCTTTTGTTTCAAAATCAGAGTGTTATCGATAAAGACTCGAGGCAATGACACGTGTTTCATGTTAACTGTTTACTCTGTTGCATGTTTACGTAACAAGTAGTGAGTCGTACATAATTCAATTAATCAGTACCGGATATCAAACAACCGTTGATGATTATTTACAGCTTTATTTTAGTTGGTAATTCCCGAAACATAACTGGGACATTGACCAGAGGATGGGCAGCAGCGTCTTTTTTAATAACCATAACACCTACTGCGGTCGCCAACATGCATCGGCCAAGCATGGCGATTACGGATGAACCCACCCTTGGGGGAGACCTATGCCCAGCAGTGGGCGTCTAAAGGTTGACATAATGATGATGACTAAACATATCATATAAGTACATATATTATGACAATAACTATGTTATTTTTTAAGCATTTATTTTATTTTTTAACATACAATTGTTTTTTTGTGCCAGCACATTAAACCATACCAAACTGTCAAATTTTCACTGTTGAATATGAACCTTATTGTTTTGTAATAAAGTTGAAAATCTTTTGACAGATTATTGAAGCTTGATGTGCTGGCTTCTGTACATTTCACTTTACATAAGTAGTTATTTTGTACATTTTTTTTTGTTGTTTTACTTTCGTACAATAGTAAAGTTGCTCCTGCCATTCACTACCTTCAGTTAACTGGTAGAGAATAAATATAGTAGTATGTCCACCTTTGTACGGTCAGTAACAAAAGTCGATTAACACTGATACATTTACATATCATCTAAATTACACAAAATAATACGATGCAATACTTTTCAGTATTTCAGGTTATAGTGAAAAGTTTATTTTATATTGATTTTCTATCATTTCCGTATTACATTTAATATTCTGCTCAATAGTTATGATTTAAAAATCCGAAGTGTTAATCGACTTTTGTTGCTGACCGTACCCTTCGTTGCATGAAATTTAAATAAATAAACTATCTAAATTGAGGGAATGGGGGGAGGCCTCTGCCCAGGAGTGGGACAGCAACAGCAAAAAAAAAACTATCATGAAAACAACTTTACTAAAAGAGTTATGGTATGAAATCGGTTGATAAAAGGGTTCCCACTCTGACGTGAAACTCTCTAAGTGCTTTCTACAGAACTCGTTTACAAAAACTTTCGATTTGTTTGATCGCATCTAAAAATACGTCTTTTTTAGTCAGTATAATTAGTGCTGGTTACAATAATCACTTAATGATTGTTTACGGTATTATTATAAACTAGTTTCTGGCCGTGTGGAAGTCAAGTATACCAAAAAACATAGCCTTTAGTACTCCGCAATAGAGTTGCTTTTTAACAATGAAAAAAGTAATTGTGATCGAGCCAATACTTCCAAATATTCCACCTCTTACAAACTAAACACTTAGCGTAATGCATACTTTGATCCTTTAGCTATCCAATGCTGTAATTGAATTTAGGATTGAGATGATAGATATAAAGCTGCAACACCAAACTGTGTCTCCCGATTTTGTTTTGTTTTTGTTTCACGTCAAAAATAAAAACTATCTAACTCTGCCTGTTTGAACTATTAGAATAGATAAATACCTTTTTCGTCCTCCAGAAAAGGGCTATACGCACCATCCTCCGTATTTCACAACGAGAGAGCTGTCGTCCACAGGTCGTTATCGATTTCAATATCCTTACAGTACCCAGTCTCTACGTTTTAGTACTACTTACTAATCTTAAAAAATATCTGCGTGAATACGAAACAGATGAGGAACGCATAGTTAGAGAGAAAACACGCAGAAACGATTTAAGAAATAAGATAAGTCCCCGCTTTAATATTATGAAGCATAGCCCACTATATCAAGCAGTGCAGATTTACAATAAATTACCGCTACACTTAAAAGATCTGATTTACACATCTGCATTCAAAACAAATCTTCGGGCATTCCTGCTAAATAAGTGTCTATACTCCCATTGACGATTTGTAGACATTGTTTTAATTTTATTTTATTTATTCTACCCAGACATAATGTTAAATGTATTTATGACAATTGTTTATTCTTTAATTTAATAACTTGACATTGTATTTATTAGCCATTATTAATTATTATTAGTATTCTTTTTTGTATAAAATTTAATTATATTTTAGTATTATTGTGCTCAAACCTAAAACTTTTCAAACACAATGTAAATTGTTTATCAATAAATAAATAAAAATAATAAAAGACAATAAACTATCATAAACATAGTCTCTTAAAGAGTAATAGTATAAAGGATCCCTGCTCTGATGTCAAACTCACTAAATGCTTACTAAGTTACAAAAACCGTTTCCGAAGCTTTCGATTTCTTTGATAGCATCTAAAAAGAAGTCTCACTTAGTAAGCAAACATTTTCTTCTCAGTTCCTCCTATACCTACTATCATTCGGCAATCGCAAACGTTCTAGCGTGCCTATTCAAGAACCGTCTCCGACTAACTTTTGGAAGAACAATTTCGTTCCCATTCTGAGAAAACTTTAGCGAGTACTAACTGCGTTCTCACTAAAATGTCTCAATTATGTTCGCTAAGCAAACACTTCCTTTCGCGTCATTCGCTCCTGGTATATTTGGAACGGTTCTTGCAACTTTTAGACTCGCAACTTGGGTTATAAATATAAAAAAATGACAGTCATTAAATGGTTTTTTATTAATATAAAAGTAGACCACTTATAAATAATATTTGAAACAAAATAATGATTTCAAATCAAAATAGTTTTTTAAAGGCGGTAGTTTCATTTTTAAGTTCACTTTTTTTTATCGCCTTAACATCCAAATCCATAAAGAAACAGCGACACAGTTAAATCAGAGATTCAAAGACCTCAAAAGATTGAAGAGACTAAAACGTCATCTATGTATTTTTTTGGGATTTCGTTGATTTATTCAAAAAGGGCTGAATTAATTTCGATAAAATTTATATAGGACCATTTCGGTATAAGCCCCTTTCGAGCAAAAAAGAATTTTGCAAATCCGTCTATTTATGACGAAGTTATGCCAGAACATACATAAATAAAACAAACATCCGAATTGATAACCCCCTCCTTTTTGAAGTCGGTTAGAAAGATTTGATAAATTTTAAAATTTTGCAGAAGTAAGAAGAAGTTTAGAAAACTCGTTATCTTATTCGTCGTGCCATAAATATATACCTCCAAAAAACGAACAAACTACAAATGTAATATGTGTTTATGTATGCTAGTATTGAACCGACGTTTTGATAGCTTTATACTATTCTAGCTTTTGCCCGCGACTTCGTTCGCGTGAGTGTCGGTTATCGCGGATGCAGACAAAGTCATGGACCAAAAAGTAGCCTATGTCCTTTCCCGAGGTTCAAGCTATCTTCATGCCAAAATTCATTAAAATCGGTTCAGCCGTTCCGTTATGAAAGCGTAACAGACAGAGTTACTTTTGCATTTATAATATTAAAGTTTATGGATATAGATATCGATTTTCAGAGGCCTATGTTCAAAGATAACGATTGATACCTAATTTGAAAAAAAATCCAAATGATCATAAATAATATGAGACTATCTTCCATAAAATGATTTATTATATTACTAAATCCTTAAATAACTAGGCTTAGTTGACTCAGTAATTCAGAAGAGCTTACATAATATTTTTCTTTCTACTTAAATTTGTTCTATAATTCAATATAAATTATGTCCTGGGGACCGGCCATAACTTAGTCTTTTTTATTAACTCGGACTATGCGGTAAAATATATATTTTATAACTTAATGTTGAGAATACCTATCATAATTTGTTTGAAAATTGTTCTTGTAAATGGTGCTTGTCTTAGAGACTGTAGTTTTTTTTTATTTAGTAAAGAGCCTGGAATATTTTATCTGTCTGTGTATATGGTAGTGTTATCTAACAGATAAAATAAGAGAGATCTCATATCAATAATAGGTACATTTCAGTCATCATCATGATGTTGTGTTTGGTTTAGTTATCTATTGTGATAAATTAAATAAATGAATTACCTTCATTTGTTTTCGTTGGTGAAACTAGACTTTTGATACGTAACCTCAATACAGGTTTAAGATTATGCCTCTTACGTGATCGTGTATAAATCAACTCTTGTTGGAACAACTTTAAGGATTCGCGATTTGTAGTGAGAAACCCGATTTCTCAACCACTGGCTCCACAGGGACAACCATACCATCAAAATTAATGAGTAGGCTCCCAACAGTAGGAACTAAAACAACTTTACCGTTTCGAAGGCTCGTCTTTCACTTAAAAGTTACATAACAATCAAAAGTTCCAAATCAAAGTTATATTTCGAGAAATAAAGCTAACAAATTGGATGGTATCATTTTACGTAATTAAGTGGTGAACTTGTTTTGATATTTCGCGTTTGCCTAACCGAAAACAAAAGCGAGAAACATTAATGGGCACAATGATTCTGGCTCGAAGTGTACACTTGTCTTATGCTATGTAATGCGCTGTCACCGGAGACAATAGGCGGGTTTTTTTAAAAAAGATCGTAAAATATGGCCGCAGTCCATTGTATGGGGCGCTTTATTCACGACCTTTTTCCTTCTCATTTCCCTATTTTTATTCTGAAAGGATTAACAATAGTACAGGTACGGTGGTGTATTTTATAATGACTTGCATAAATTTTACGACATAACGTATAATTCTGTTTTGGGATTTCCGTGGCTTTAAAATGTAATATGAATAAAATTTTGTTAAAACAAAATGTTGTGGTGTCTTCAATAACGTTTGAGTAGCGATTTTAAATGATAACAGTTTCTGAAGTCGTTGGTCCCTGTTTGTCAAGTCTGATAACCAGTCTTACCAAGGGGTATCGTGTTACCCAGTAACTGGGTTGTGGAGGTCAGACAAACAGTCGCTCCATGTAAAACACTGGCCACTGGACTGGAAGCCGAACCCAACATAGGTTGGAAAAGGCTAGGCAGATGATGAGTTTCTTAAACCGAGTAGACAATTTATCTAACAATTGAGCAATTAAACTGCTCTAGTATCTATATAAATTCATGCGTGAAATACATATAGTGATGTATATTCGTAATACCTCCTCCTCAATGTTGCTCCTAAAGATCTATGTAGGTAGATACCTTTGATTATAATTATATAATGTCTAGATGGAGCGTCAAGTGCACGCAAACGTGTCAAAAAGTGTCAGCCAACTATTGGCTGACAAGTGCTTATATAATCAAAGCCCAAATGCGTAATAATAATAATAAATGATTAATATATGTATAATAATTTTTATTTATGTACATACATGCTTATATAACCATTATTTACGCACACAGAGACGTAGATGCACAGTGTAAAACGACGCCTGCACGCATACATACTTGAAATTGTTGACTCGTTTTCTTTGTTATGTTTGTAGGGCGACGCTCCATCTAGACATTACATAATCAAAGGTAGATACATATCATGATACCGACACAGAGGCCCTACAGAGGGTAAGCGCAAGCTAATGTGTTCGCAAACAGCTGATAATATGTAAAGTATGTAATATAATGACGATATTACTCTCATTAGGCTTTCTTTATAACGATACAGTGGGAAGGTTCAAGGTATCGCTATTACATCACTTAATATCGTATCGTCACATTTGTTCAGTGAGAAAAACTCCCGACTGTTTAGCATGTTGAAGCTGCAAATTGAAGTTTTAGCAGGAAAAAACGCAAGATGAAAGCCAACCATCAAGCTCGGCTTCATGCTAGACAAAACAAACCTCTATTCACCGACCAATTTCATAGTAAATATTGTCTTGCATAATTGTAATACATGTTGTGTATGTTTGGACGATTCAATTGCATGCACTATGACAGTCAAACATCAATTATAACTGTGCAATAGACATAGGCACTATAACGATTAATGTTTCGAGTGGTTCAGACAGTTACTATGTGTCGAAACATTTCTCAAAGGGAGCATGTGATGGGTTTATTATGGGCTATATAATATCAGCCGACGTATTGCAAATGCCTTTAGGATTGAATGGCGTAGTAAACGTTTGTAGTTGCGGATTTTAGAATATCCATATTAAGCCACTTATTTAGTTTATTAGTAACTAGCACTTAGATCGCAACATCATCCACGTGAACTTTTTGTTATAGACCCCTATTTTTTTTTATAATGTAGTATAGCCTATGTTACTCAGGGTTAATGCAGCTTTTTAATGGTGAAAGAATTTTTAAAATCAGTCAGTTGGTTTTTAGTTAAATCGTAACAAACAAACAAATCTTTCTATTTTATAATATAAGTTTAAAAGTTTAGACGACTGTTGAGTGTGGGGTTCTGGATTCCATCCTCAGGAAAGACAAAGTGTTACTGGGGTCCACTTGGAATTTTTCCGGTAGCAGTCTGGAGTTTAGAAGTTTGTGGCATGACACCGCCGTGGCTCGAAAGGAACGTAAAAGTAAAATTTGACAGTCGTTGCGGGTAGTAAGAAACCCGAAAGTCTGATAACTAGTCTGACTAAGAGGTATCGTGTTTGCCAGTAACTGGTTTGTCTAGGTCAGTGGTGGGCAAAGTACGGCCCGCGGGCTAGCTCCGGCCCGCGAAAGCATTTAATACGGCCCGCCGACGGTCCTTCAACATGAATAGTATATGTGCCCCAATAATTATATTTTGACGGTCCAGAAGTATAAAGTAGATTCTACTTAGTAGAATAATAGACGCATAGGTAAAGGAGCCAGCTAGACTAGCCTCGTATTTCATGATTGTGTTGCAGGGCCTTCGAATAAAAGTTAAATTTACATTTTTAACGTTTGTGCAAGTGTGTAATAATGTTGTAATATTTGTATTATATGATTAAAAGTTTCAATACAAAATGCATTTTTCCTATAATTCCGGCCCTCCTCTGAAATTTCTTAAACTTTCTGGCCCTCCATTAAGAAAGTTTGCCCTCCACTGGTCTAGGTAGTCGCTTCATGTTGAACACTGGTATGCAGTTGCAGACCGAAAGCCGACCCCGATATAATAAATGGCTAGGTATATGATGATTTGCGTATTTTCAAACTTTCAATAACAAAGTTTACCTTCTCTCCTGGTAAAAAAAGACCAATAAAACGAAACATCGTAAATACCATTTAGTATAATCATATCACAATATCGAAAAGTCTATGTAAGTCTACATTCTTCGCTCTTTCAGTTCACGGTATTCTAAACAATTATATCTAGAAAAATACTTCTTTTGTTTATTCTATGCCAAGAATAACGCAAACTTAAACATGTTTTACTGTTATATTTGTAAGTAATGTGTTAAATATATACTTTTACCTTAATGTTGTCCTTGTGTTTTGTCACTTTTATTTTTATTCGGATTTATGTTATCTACACTAATATTATAAAGAGGAAAACTTTGTTTGATTGTAATGAATAGGCTCAAAAACTACTGGACCGATTTTAAAAATTCTTTCACCATTCGAAAGCTACACTATCCACGAGTAACTTATGCTATATTTTATTTTGGAGAAAAATAGGGTTCCGTAAGACATTTGGGTTTTTCGGTCACAAGGTGGAAAAAATCAACCAGAAAAGTTACTTATTTTGCGTACGCTGCCTAAACTATAAAAGATAGAACCATAAAATGTTCTAATTAATTGTTGATCTTATAAATATCTACAAAAAAGTCCGCAACATACTATATCTATCTATGACGAGTGAGGCACAATAACCATTTTTTTATTTAAAAATCTTGTATTTTTTTTGGACTTCATTTAAACGCGTTTATTTTACTCATGCTATCAATCCTTATCAAAATAAATTATTTCATCACTAAGTACAGTTTATGTAGATAATATTTGCTCTTTGAATAATTAAAATTGAACGTTTGGTTTAGAAGTTATGGTGAAATTAAAATATTACGATTTCTGCCGCAAGGCGCGTTGCTAAATGGTCACCAAGGCGGGGGTGCGCGTGCGGGAGGGGAGTTTACATCTATGAGTAAGGTACCCGCGCGGCTCAGTCGCGTGGTCGGCTCGAGCCGCGCGGGTACCTTTTTTATAATAAAAGCAAATAAAAAAGGTACCCGCGCGGCTCAGTCGCGTGGTCGGCTCCCTACGCAGAGGTCGTGCGCGAAGTCTAATAATTTTCGTGCGTTTTTATTAGATTTTGTTCTTAAAACTACACCTACGCAAAAGTTCTTCTCAGAGCTAACCAACAGTTCTTTTCAGGGCTAACCAACAGTTCTTTTCAGGGCTAAACAACAGTTCTTTTCAGAGCTAACCAACAGTTCTTTTCAGGGTTAACCAGCAGTTCTTTTCAGGGCTAAACATCAGTTCTTTTCAGAGCTAGAATATTACACGCTATTAACATTTTCTTAAACATTTGAAAATGCCTAAGAGAGCCAGGTCCCAACTTTCTAAACATAGTTCTCAAACACGGGCAGCAAGAATACGTCGTATGGAAGAATCTTCACCCGAACGTTCACAACGCCTTGCCGAACAAAGTCTGAGAACCTCCGAGTTACGCGCACGAGAGTCGAGTGTCGAACGTTTGCAACGCCTAGCCGAACAAAGTCTGATAACCTCTGAGTTACGCGCGCGACAGTCGAGTGTCGAGCGTTCGCAACGCCTTGCCGAACAAAGTCTGAGAACCTGCGAGTTACGCGCACGAGAGTCGAGTGTCGAACGTTCGCAACGCCTTGCCGAACAAAGTCTGAGAACCTCCGAGTTACGCGCGCGACAGTCGAGTGTTGAGCATTCGCAACGCCTTGCCGAACAAAGTCTGAGAACCTCCGAGTTACGCGCACGAGAGTCGAGTGTCGAACGTTCGCAACGCCTTGCCGAACAAAGTCTGAGAACCTCCGAGTTACGCGCGCGACAGTCGAGTGTTGAGCATTCGCAACGCCTTGCCGAACAAAGTCTGAGAACCTCCGAGTTACGCGCACGAGAGTCGAGTGTCGAACGTTTGCAACGCCTAGCCGAACAAAGTCTGATAACCTCTGAGTTACGCGCGCGACAGTCGAGTGTCGAGCGTTCGCAACGCCTTGCCGAACAAAGTCTGAGAACCTCCGAGTTACGCGCACGAGAGTCGAGTGTCGAACGTTCGCAACGCCTTGCCGAACAAAGTCTGAGAACCTCCGAGTTACGCGCGCGACAGTCGAGTGTTGAGCATTCGCAACGCCTTGCCGAACAAAGTCTGAGAACCTCCGAGTTACGCGCACGAGAGTCGAGTGTCGAACGTTCGCAACGCCTTGCCGAACAAAGTCTGAGAACCTCCAAGTTACGCGCACGAGAGTCGAGTGTCGAACGTTCGCAACGCCTTGCCGAACAAAGTCTGAGAACCTAATTTAATAGTAGCGAAGATTATCACCGGCCGGTAAATTAGCTCATATACCAAGAATACCCATGATCCCTACTGATTTGCCTATAACCTTCAAAAGGCTTCAATTTCCTGTAAAAATTTCTTTCGCACTAACGATAAACAAATCCCAGGGTCAAACATTCAAATTAGTAGGAATTGATTTACGAAAAGAATGTTTTACGCATAGGCAACTTTACGTTGCCCTATCACGGGTCGGGGCTCCCGACCATCAGTATATTTTGTTACCTGAAAATAATTTAACGTCAAATGTTGTTTATAGAGAAGCTCTACAATAATCGCTTTAGTTATCTATCCTAAAACAACGGGTTGCACTCCGGGACTGCCGGCAGAAGTGAAAACTTAGTACCAATTACATTTAAATATTTTCATCATTAACAACTTTAACATCCACAGAAAGACAATCTGTGCAGCCTGCGGATGATGACTGCGTCGTCGATGTTAGTGTCGGTGTCTGTGAATAGACCTGGGAATCATGTTGCTGACCGTGTCTTTCCTGAGTAGGCTTTTTGCAGTGTTAACCGACATTCACGCGGGCGGAGCCGCGGGCGCCCGCTAGTTACTTATATTAATGGAACGTTAAAGTTCTTTCTTTTGAATTGTAAACACTTGTATGTACTTTAAGATACGTAAGTGATACATAAGTATACTTTCGATACATTTACTTTGATTTCATTGCCTTAGTTAAAAACGGTATATTCTGTTAAAATATTTCTAATAATATTGGTGAAGTGAGCAAGGGACCAGCTGTTATTCCAGCTGTCAGTTTGATAGCTCACATCAAACTGACTTCACTTACCTAACTACAACGAGCAAGATTTTTATGCTGGCAGTTCACTGCGTTGGGGTTGGTAAAGGACATAAAAAAGTACATTCCACGTACACAAACATAGTAAATATTATTGTATATTAAAAATATAACAAATTTTAATAAATTACGTTATTTTAAAAAAAGCGTGGGGTGTATGGTGTCAATAGTTATAAATATTTTATTGACAGATATGAGTAGAGTGATTATCATTTTGATAATATCTTAAAAAGCACCCCACGCTTTTTTTAAATAAAATATTTTCTTAAAATTTATTTTCTATTTTTTAGTTTGGTTTTCTATAAAAAGCGTGTTTTTAGTTTTTTTTTAAACTATTATTTATTTTTTACTTTTTAGTTTGGTTATATCTATACCTATAAATATTATGTACATTTATTCTACCAGGGGCGCTTGTGCAGTACCTTCCTAGTATATAATAGCTGTTTTTTCGGCAACTAATTTTGAACGACTTATGTTTTTTTCTTTTGTTTTTTTGTTTTTTTTAATAATTTTATCAAATTAGTGTATTGTCATCGGTCCTCGATAAATCTAGAAAGTTTGAACGAAATCTGGCCATTTAAAGTGGGTCAAAATCGCGCCCAAAGAAGTCGGTTACAAACAAACATACAAACATACAGGTGAAGCTAATAAAAAGCTGGTAAAAATGAATTAATACGTAGATTTTAACCTCTCTGATCTTGTCAGTTATTTTGCAAAATAATAAGTAATGAAAGATGAATTCAGAGTATCGTTTGTCAATTTCCACCATATTGAACCATAAAGAAAGACAAATATAATAATGGACGTTCCACATCATGCATACTAGGTACTTATAGACATGTGATGTTCTTATTAGGAACATTTTATAAATACGATTGTTATCAGCCGTGTGATGCCGGCCGCGTACTTAAAATACTTAAAACTTAAAACGGAACGCGTTTACTTATTTAACAAGGAGTCATTGTATATGTCAAGTGTCATAGCCAAGAAGCTTATAGATACAAGTGAAGGCAATACTCTAAACAAATAAGGGAAGCCAACTGTGGGCAGACGCTCTCTTTCTGAATGCATACATAAGATAAAGAAAACACATATCACTGTCTCGTTCTTATGTATGCCTTCAGAAAGAGAGCATCAGCTTCCCACAGTTGGTTTCACTTAGGTATTCAGAGTGTTGCCTCCACTTTTATCTATAAGCTTCTTGTGTACAGTACCAATCATCATTGTAGATTCTTTCTTCATTGCGTACGGTGTGTTTTTGCGATTATTACCTACCTAATATTTTTGACCCCCGCTTATCTCTACGAACTGAAACCTCGATTACCTTGCTATTAACACTGGACTCTGATTTTCATTGCGTTTCGGATTTGTTTTGTGGAACAAAACAAGGTGCATCAACTGCGGAATAGCCATGCAAAAGTTGCAAAGGCATCTCATATCCTCGCTTTCTGCACACCATCAAACGAGGTTGTCGCGTTGGCTATCCAATACTCAAATCCAGGTATGAAGTTGGAGGAGAAAAATCTTAACCGGATTTATTTTTATATACGGTATATTTTATGCTATCCGATATTTACTTGCATCTTAGTTTTAGTTGATTTTTGATAGATTTTAAGACAACATATTATTAACAATTCAAGAATAATAAAATAATCTAATAAAAGGCTGATCTTTATTAAAAACTGCATTATGTACATTGAGTTATCTATCTAGTTATGCAATTAAGATATAGGTATTATAATCTAATAAAATAATTGTACTTGTTTTCTTTAATAATTTGCCATATATTTTTTTCTCAAAATTATCTTAAAAGTAACTTTACAATTTATTAATAATAAATAAATAATTATTTACACTCTTGTTTTATTTTGTGTCTTACTTGTTAATTGGTAAACTATTTAAAAAAAATATAAGGGTAATCTGTAAAAATATACTTTAGAGAATAATATTAGTTTCGTAGATAACTTAGTTTTGTCACATTTTTTGAGACTATTACCCAGTTTAATAAATGTTAATCAATATACAATTAAAAGCCTTAGTTCGGGTGGTCATTACCATGCCTAGTAATTCTAAAACCATAAAGTTAAACGTAATAATTCATATCTGTTCGCTATTTTGAAACGCCTAGTTTTTTTATATAGATAAATCATAATCTACACACTTACTGCCAGTGATCTGATACAAGGTTCAATGAAACTGTTTTCGTCTAGTCCGATATAATGACAAGTGCTTTGAGTTTTCTATTTATAGCAATTGAATGTGCCATATGCAGGTATATAAAACACCAAAAATCATTAGTGTACACGAAGTTCGATAACTATGCCAACGCCCATACTGAAATTGGCCATGTCTTTTTGTATTATCCAATTAGGGCAATTATTTGTACAAATATACCATGTGAAGTGCCAGCATTAAAAATAGCACAGCTGGTGATAAGGTTCTTGTCAAATTCCGTTTAGTGTAATACGAATCATGAGCTAAGATTTTGTTTTAAATGTTTATTGGCAACTTTTCCAACCATATTGGGGTCGGCTTCCATCATCATCATCATCATGTCAGCCTAAAGACGTCCACTGCTGGACATAGGCCTCCCCAAGGGGGGGTTTTGCCGTAATCGCCACGCTTGACAGGCGGGTTGGCGATCGCAGTATGGTTGTTACAAAGGCACAGAGAACGCTGCTGCCCATTCTCTAGTAAGTCCCTAAGTCGCCTCTACGACACCCATGGGAAGATATGGGATGGTGCTATTCTTTACGTCCGACACCACACGGCGGAAAACACTGGTATTCAGCTGCATTCGGTTAGACTGGATCTAACCGAATGCAGCTGAATACCAGTGTTTTACATGGAGCCACTGCCTGTCTGACCTCCACAACCCAGTTACTGGGTAACACGATATCCCTTGGTAAGACTGGTTGTCAAACTTTCTGGCTTCCGACTACCCATAACGACTGCCAAAGTTCTACAAATGACAGCCGGGACCAACGGCTTTACGTGCTTTCCGAGGCACGGAGGAAACTCGGTATGGAAGGGATGGTCACCCATCCACAGACGGACCGCGGCTAGCGTAGCTTTACCTTTGACCGATCGATCTGTACGGTTTTAACTTAGCCACGAGCTCCTCCCGTCCGACCGTAAACAGGTGTGCCGGCTATTATAATATTTGAACGATCAAAACTTACTTTAAATATTCAACGTATCATAAAATAAGAGCCTCAAATCCAACAACAAAAACCTGCTAAATCCAATTTTCTTTGTTACAGCATGCAACAGGACGTACATGGGGGATGTTGGTCGCACATACGAATTAGAGGTCCGAAGGCCTCGTGAGGACCACCTCCCTTTCGTCTGCCATCTCAACTTTACCGCCACTGGAGGAAACTATGGCGACATTATACAGGTATTTAGAAATGGCGACGTGATCGGAATTCTGAAACGAACCTCCGTCAAACGGATCGGTCTGACTAGTATGTGATTGTAATCTGAAATAGGAAGATTGTATTTTAGTGGACGGGTGGGGTTGAATTTTGATGGGATAAATTTGGTATTGACGTAAGAGTGTTGGAATTATGAAATTTATTGTAGGCCGTTAGATAGGTACGCACTTAGTATATCTACATACTTAGGTACTAACTTTTGAACCATAACATCACGGTTAGGTTCTTAAAAGAGGTAGATAGAAGTGTATGGAATTTCTTCATTTAAGTTTTCCTTCCTACCCTATCCTATCCTACTATTATCATAAACACAGTGGATGGGAGGATAGGCAGGTGGATAGATGTTTATAACTCTTTCATACTTAAGCGGTGGCTTAGCGGAATTAGCGAAAATTTGGCACACATAGACAATGATCTAGCTTAACAAATGTAATAATGGGTTACATGGGTCGTTTTCTATTTTAATTCTTTCTATGTATGTGACTTGCCATAGTCCTTCGAATATCTGGGTGCGCAATGCCGGTTAGTGGATACAGCATTCGTACCGGTGTCGGTTTGAGGCAACTAGTGAGGTGGGGGTTCTAAGATGATGCCAATCAAACGCCGCAGACCATGGTCCATCTTCTATCTTGCACTGCATGCCCTGCCACCTGCTCATGTATGAGGACCTAATGACTGCATCAGCGGATGGCGTTGCCGTGGCTGGGCCAAACAAGAAATCTGACAAGAATCAACACAACACACACACATGATACGTATCTGTGTTTGCCATTGGCACTCTAAGAAGAAGAATAGAATATTTTTTATACTGTTTTGTATTCCTGTCGGCATCCCACCCATTTAAGACTTAGGCTTAATTCTGAAGGCTAGGAGATGACTTCACAGACAGAAGCTAGTCTATGAATAAAGGTCAAAGTTATAAGGCACAAGTTTATAAATAAGTCTTCAAGCCTGTCAAAACAGTCGTTGAAACCGTCTTTGTCGTCTTTGATTCAAGTGAGTTTAGTATTCTAAAACTCTATTATGAATTCTTGGAAATTAGACACAAACACGAACTTATTAATAGACTTGTAATTGAACTCCTAAATAAATAATGAACTAATTTTAGGACTATTCGGTCGTTATGATGTGATTTTTTAAATTCATACGTGGAGTTTGTCTAGACATCACTGACATCAATGAAAGAAACATGGACTATAGGCTATAGAATAGATAATGGAATAGATATAAGTTTAAAATCGCCAATCCGCCTAGAGCAAGCGTGGTGATCAATGCTTGTGCCTTCTTGGTATGAGAAGAGGCCTTTGCCCAGCAGTGGGACAATAAGAGGCTGATATTATTACTTGTTCTGTAAAATGATATTTGGAGATTAAAGTCCGTTTATACACGGGAAGTTACGCAGTTGCCTCTCGGTACTTATATTAGTTTTGATACTGTCTTAGCGTTATTAACAACTAAGGTTCGACTTTCTGTATCTTGACAGTTTAAGGGATACCAGAAATTGACAAAAAAAAGGTAGTGAGGTAGTGTAAGAATGAACGAAATTGAATGAACTTATATAATATGCAAACATTTTATATGAAATTTAATAACTTTTCAGGATCACGATATACACTATTAAAAATCTATACACACACATCACATCCATCAAAAATAAAACAATAATTTTTATTTTGTTTCTATTAAAAGAAAAAGAAAGGAAATTACTTTTATTAACAATTATTAAATGTTCTTATATTCCACATCTTACATAAGAACATTTAAAGTTTTATTTAAAATAAACCATTTTTATCATTCATTCTTTACGCAAAATCGTTCACTATCCCAACACTAATAGTTTTAGTATGGTATCATTATTATTCTTTGAACTGTCAAGTTAAGTACTGAATAGAATTAAAAATCGAATCTTAGGTAGGTATGTGAATACGTCACATAGCCTATTTCCGTTCCGTCTGTTTAATTTTTGCAAAAGTACTTGGTAGGTCCTTTGCACCACGAAGTAATCATTAGTACATGGATTATAAACGATTCATTGTATATTATGTACAAATTACGCTACCGTACCTGAATTAAGATACGTCATTCCATTTCCTACAATATGAATGAAACGTACGCATCATCAATATTTAGGGGTAAAATTGAAAAGGAACGGTATCGACAAACGAGCTCATTAAAAATATACGCTCCACAGAAGTAACTGTCTTATTCTTGTGAAGGTTTAAATTCCTCTTCATTTGTTGGTCGGCGATCGTTACAACGATTTTCACTTTTTTCCTTGGAATTTTGCTTGTTCAAAATGAACTTTATGTGATTTTGTGTAGGGATTTTTTTTAACTGTTTTTACCATAATCAAAGTCACGAATAGGTAGCACAAAGTACGTACCTAAGGCTGCGGCGCGCCCGAGCAGAGAAACCACTCAGAACAAACTGCCATTTTTCGCACGCATACATACATTACCTTTACAGGCATTCTCAGGCAGTTTCAAGCCCGTGTTGTCAAAATGAATGATAAAAATGATGTAATTGCCATTTTATGACAAACGGAAAAAAAATTGTTTTTGTATTTAAAAAAGCTTTTTACAAAAAAGACAACCGCCTTCAAAAAGTGAAAAATAACTTTAGCACAGAACACACATTGACTTTAGTTTCGAAATTCAGTGGCTTTGTTCTGTTTGTTGTTTTGTGTTGCCACCGACTTCCGAAACTAAAGTCAATGTGTGTTCTGTGCTAAAGTTATTTTTCACTTTTTGAAGGCGGTTGTCTTTTTCAACCGACTTCAAAAAAGGAGGAGGTTATCAATTCGTCTGTATTTTTTTTTTTTTATGTTTGTTACCTGATTTCTTTGGACTGGGTAAAGCGATTTTGATGATTCTTTTTTTATTTGAAAGCTACAGCTTCCCGTGTGGTCCCATTATAATTTGGTCCAGTTCTGACAGTGGCATCCGTGAGAAAACCGTATAAGTCTTAAATTTGCATTAAGTATTTGCGCGATTTGTTACGCGATTTCTCCGGCAAACGTACTCCGATTTCGAAAATTCTTTTTTTTATGGATAGGGTATGCTTCAGGGGTGGTCCAATATAAATTTTATCGAAATTGATTCAGCACTTTTTGAAAAATCAACAAATACCCAAAAAAATTACACAGGCGACGTTTTAGTTTCATCAATCTTTGTAGTAGTTAACTGTCAATCTCGTCTTAATAGATTTGGATGAGAAGGAGGTACTAAAAAGCGAAAAATTAGAAAGCTTTTTACAAAAAAGACAACCGCCTTCAAAAACTTAAAAGTGAAAAATAACTTTAGCACAGAACACACATTGACTTTAGTTTCGGAAGTCGGTGCCAATACAAAACAACAAACAGAACAAAGCCACTGAATGTCGAAACTAAAGTCAATGTGTGTTCTGTGCTAAAGTTATTTTTCACTTTTAAGTTTTTGAAGGCGGTTGTCTTTTTTGTAAAAAGCTTTTTTTGTAAAAAGCTTTTTATTTTCCGCTTTTTAGTACCTCCTTCTCATCCAAATCTATTAAGAAGAGATTGAAAGTTAACTACTACAAAGATTGATGAAACTAAAACGTCGTCTATGTAAAATTTTTGGGTATTTGTTTATATCGCGTAACAAATCGCGCACATACTTAATGCAATTTTAAGACTTATACGGTTTTCTCATGGATGCCATTGTCAGAACTGAAGAAGCACTAGCTTTCAAATAAAAAAAGAGTCATCAAAATAGGTTCGTCCAGTCCCAAGAAATCAGGTAACAAAAAAAAAAAAAAACGAATTGATAACCTCCTCCTTTTTTGAAGTCGGTTGAAAAAGAAAACGTTGCCCACATTATGAATTTCTCTTGTGTCGTGGATGCGTTTATAAACATATATATAAACTCACATACACTAGACCCGGAACAACTATCTGCAAGTCATAATATACATAATATTTTTTCCGTGCGGGAATCGAACCCGCGACACGCTGCGCAGCAGTCAATCACTCAACCACTGCGCCAACCGTGTCGTCAGTCAGTTCTATTTTGATTTTACGATCTAAATTAAAATTATTAAAAGTATTGACTAATTGACTGAATATTTTAAGCACATAAAACATTGGCGTGAATTTACTGTGGCTCACGTACCTAGACATTCAAAATAGACTACATGAAACGCATGAGCCTGGTACGCCTGCGCGATCCCTTACAATGGCCATTCAGTCTTAGACACGACACGCATTGTGAGAAGTTTCACACTCTGAAACCCTTACCATCGTAAGCTTGGGTCTTACTTCCTTACGTCATATGTCGCCTCATAGCACTATTCCCAAATATATTAATTATATTCTTCAGAGGTATCTAGTGTTGATTTTTATAAACGTTATCTTAACACATAAAAAGACCTCTTATCTGTAACGAAATCTCCAGGAGATTCGCGTTAATTGTTTAACTATTGTGTCTGCTAATTGGACAGTTGAGCTCTTATGCAAGCTGACAATTACATCTTTGCACTACACAGGCAATATTTTTATTTTTGAGATACCTAAGCTATAGTTATGTCAAAGATTTGTCTGTCAATGCGTACTCACATCATTTATTTTTTGCCCTGCACTATGAATTTATCTTGTGTCGTGGGTGTATTTACAAACATATAAACTCACATACACAAACAACCAGACCCGTAACGACTATTAGTTAGCAAGCCATTCAAATATTTGTTCCGTGCGAGAATCGAACCTGGAACACGCAGCGCAGCAGTCAATCATTCAACCACTGCGCCGACTGCGTCGTCAAAGTTGGCAGTTGTGAAAAGGCTAGGTAGATGATGACTTATAAATACTTAATTATAATAAACACAAATTTCAATTATGAAATATCTACCTGCCTACTAACAATAACATTCAAGTAAAAATAACTTATTTAACAGATAAGTATAACCTTTTTCTCTTATTTTCCCTTTTTCAACCGACTTCAAAAAAGGAGGAGGTTATCAATTGGTCTGTACTTTTTTTTTTTTTTTCTACCGACTTCAAAAAAGGAGGAGGTTATCAATTCGTCTGTATTTTTTTTTCTTTTTTTTATGTTTGTTACCTGATTTCTTTGGACTGGGTGAACCGACTTTGATGATTCTTTTTTTATTTGAAAGCTAGTGCTTCCCGTGTGGTCCCATTATAATTTGGTCCAGTTCTGACTATGGCATCCATGAGAAAACCGTATGAGTCTTAAATTTGCATTAAATATGTGCGCGATTTGTTACGCGATTTCTCCAGCAAACGTAAACCGATTTTGAAAATTATTTTTTTATGGATAGGGTAGGGTATGCTTCAGGGGTGGTTCCATATAAATTTTATCGAAATTGATTCAGCACTTTTTGAAAAATCAACAAATACCCAAAAATTTTACATAGACGACGTTTTAGTTTCATCAATCTTTGTAGTAGTTAACTTTCAATCTCTTCTTAATAGATTTGGATGAGAAGGAGGTACTAAAAAGCGGAAAATAAAAAGCTTTTTACAAAAAAGACAACCGCCTTCAAAAAGTGAAAAATAACTTTAGCACAGAACACACATTGACTTTAGTTTCGGAAGTCGGTGGCAATACAAAACAACAAACAGAACAAAGCCACTGAATTTCGAAACTAAAGTCAATGTGTGTTCTGTGCTAAAGTTATTTTTCACTTTTTGAAGGCGGTTGTCTTTTTTTACAATAATGTTTACCTTTTGATTTGTAGAAGAATCTAATGAAAATCCTTTGTTCCAGCTTACATTCGACACATTCACAGTGGGCAAGTTCGTGTCTTTCACCTCGGACGGCTGTCCTGACGGGCATATGACGATAGTAGAGCGGTCTCCATCACCGCCCACAGGACAATGGTGCGGCTCAGCGTGGGGCTACACCGTGTACTTCTCTGAGTCAGATTCTATTAATATGACGTTAAGATTGGACAGGCTTAGTCAACAGGTGAGTTGAGTAATGTTGGTGAATCTGTCGAGTCTGGAGAGAAACACAACAGTGGAGCTATTCTGTTACAAACTCCCTCGGTGAACACCTAGGTGAAGTGAGCTGTCATTCGACCCGAAGCGCGGGATTGACAAAACAGATGATCGGATGACAGCTCATTTCACCTAGGTGTTCACCGAGGGAGTTTGTAACAGAATAGCTCCACTGTTGTGTTTCTATAATTGCATACTGTGAGTGCCACGCACAAACTGCACAGGTTTGCGTTGTACTAAATGTCAAGTTGTTGTTTACCCACTGTCTTTCATATTTACCTAATAATACCGACAGATTAGAATAGCACTGCTGAACACAAACACTTTGTATACCAATTTAAGTTCAATATCACTTAGTATTAAAGTTCATTCTTGTACAACAGTGATTGCTAACTAAATGTACATCGATTATCTCATAATATCGTTAAGAAAAAGGCGTATGGAGCGACCGGTAGTAGTAAGCCACGCTTGATGCGGTCGGTCCGTGGCCATCAATTTCATACAAAGAACCCTCTGTGCCTCTAAAAATACGTAAATCTTTTGTAGATCTATGACAGTCGTGATGGGTTAAGTACCACGCATGTACCATATCGTACTACCCAGTAACTGGGTTGTGGAGGTCCGACAGGCAGTCGCTCCATGCAAAACACTGGTATTCAATTCAGCTGCATCCTTTCAGTCGCCTAGAAGCCGGCCACATCATAATTAATTAGGGTTCCGTAGTCAAATGGCAAAAAACGGAACCCTTATGGATTCGTCTGTCTGTCTACCCGTCCGTATGTCACAGCCACTTTTTTCCGAAACTATAAGAACTATACTGTTGAAATTTGGTAAGTAGATGTATTGTGTGAACCGCATTAAGATTTTCTTATAGTTTGCGGGTATTGCGGGTTCGATTTCCGCCCAGGGTAAACATTTGTGTGATGAGCACTACTTACAAAAAAAAAATGTATTTGTGTATGTATATCAGCTGTCTGACACCCATAGTACAGGGTCTCCCTAGTTTGAGGTCAGATGGCCGTGTGTGAAAATGTCCCCACATATTATTATTACTATAATTATCTACCTAACATTAAAAGCATGGGAATAGCGTCTAGTGACATTATTGCATGATTAAACCTTATCAGTACCTACAAATCTTTACAATTGTAATTTTTTCAGAAGTGTCACACATACGATTTAGCATCCAATGTTTTATCTCAGTCACATTTACGTTGACATTGATGAAAAAAGAGCGTAAAAAAAGATGGGTCTCTTCCGTGCAAAGAATTTTAAAACCGACTTGATAAATCTCATACTCGTCGGTACATTTAGAAAGGGTACACGTAGGTATAAGGTTTAACATACAATTTGTTAACACAACAAACTGACACGTTTAATTAGAGTTTTTGCTCTCAGCAAAGTTAATCCGTATAAATGAACAACAGTATTTATCTTCATTAAGAGTCACTTACTAAGCATCCCTTTGTGTTGTACTGACGTGATGTAACTAACTACACGTTTTCGCCTGTGACTTGACTAATATTTCACATCGCCCCGCTTTTAACGGTTCGCTGCCTTCCCTTTATCTCTTGTTAGCAGCCGTATTATGTGCACTAAGGGTTGAACTTTCGATCAATTAATTAGGCGACGATTACGGACACCCTCCCGGGACCGCAGGATAAGGATACCTCCCTATTACAATAATGTTATTGGGTACCGCCTTAATTCCTTAATTTAATAACGGGAATTTCGTTTCGGAATCATTTAATACATTTCGGATGGCTCCCTAAATTTTGTTAATGCGCTTCGCCTTTTATCTCTTACTGATATTTTCGTTTAAAAGCGAATCTTTCCAAATAGAATTTCGCTCTTCTAATTGATTAATGACTGTTTTCAATACGGCAGAAGTTGAAAATTTTAGATTACTCTCCGTTATATTTTTGAGTGCCTCTCCTGAAAGTTAGGTTCAAAGTTGAGTAATTAATTAATTGTATCGTTTTTTTTACATAAACCTACACTTGTTGATGATAAAGTATAACTCTACATAAAACTTATAAATGTTTTTACTTTCTGTTTTATAATAGTATCCACCCAAAACTGTTTAAGACTGCGCCGAGCAAAATAATTCAAAACAGTCGTCACTGTTAAAGTGATATAATCAATACTTTTACCATAATTGCCATAAAAAATATGTAACAAATACCACAATGAATGTGTTAACCGATTATAGTTGCCAAAAAATAAAAATACTGTTTAATTTAATAAACAAATATACGTAAAGTTGTACAAAAATCTTTAAACAAATCTCGTACTTAGTTGAGTTTTGATAGTAAACTGTATTTTTTTTTTCATATTAATCTTTAATATTCATACAACAATTTGTAGTTTTTACATTTTCGAAATGTCTCTTAGTTATTTTTTTTTTTTTTTAATAGACGCTCTGTTTTGAATCATACGCAACGTATGTATGTATCCGGTTAACACATTCATTGTGGTATTCATTACATATTTTTTTTATGGCAATTATGTTAAAAGTATTGATTATATCACTTTAACAGTGACGACTGTTTTGAATTATTTTGCTCGGCGCAGCCTTAAAAACTTCTCCTAATCAAGTTAATTTCCACCATTTGCTTACATTTACACAAATTCTGACAACCCTATTTTATTACAGGGCGTAGGCTATAATTTCGACTTCAAGCTGGCTTACAAGTTTTTAAGACGAAGTGAAGCAAGATTACGATACGGTAATGCTACTGTCGGCGCGTGGAGAGGAGAGAGGGTACCTGGGACCTACTGCGACAGAATACTGAGTGACTGCGACCTTAGAGCTTGTCGCATCCAGTCCCCGAACTTCCCTGGCGTTTATCCCCGCAACGCAACTTGTACATACCGCATTGAACACACTAAGGTAAGCAAAGGAAATGGGATTTATCTTTTTGGGTTTGTGTATTCTTGCGTTTCGGATACGAGAAACCAGTGATGTGATTGCATGCTCTTTGTTTGTGTAGAGTGCTAAACTGTAATACTTTCGTGATCTTTTTTCTGTATTAACATCGTTTTATATAGGTACACTTTTAGGACAGTGTTTTGTTTTGTTAACACTGATTATGTAGGTATATTGGTATTGGTACAGATATTAATCTATTGTTCTATTTAGAAATGTACGAACAATGTTACCATTATAATACTGAATAGATATACAGGTACCTATTTCATTTTAATGTACTTTCATGTTTTAGTTTTATTCAGATATTTAACAAAAGGATTGAACATGAAGCTCTACGTAAATTAAGTCATCATTACAAGCATTATTGTATTCAAAATAGAAAAGTGGGTCGGAAAAAGTTAAAACCAGAGAACAAAGCAATTAAAAAGGTGCTTGTACCTGGTTTTTGTTTAGAAAATAAATCGTAAGCAGGAGATGTGTAATGTGGGCTTTGTGTGGTTCTTTGTGTTAATATTTAATATAAAATTTACACCAAACTGTGTAACTGTTACACCTGAAATGTACCTACATAATAAATGTCGGATGCGTAAGGGTTGGATTCTTTTCGTTTAACCAAAATGAACTTTGGCGGCTTGTGCATAGTGTTGAATTTACTTTGATGTATTCCTTTGCAGATACCGGCAGATAAACATGTTTTACTAGCAGTGAGACAGACGAATAGTCACAAAATACATATCAAAGACCAAATAGTGAAGTACGATAGGAGTCAACGCGTCTTAAAGTAAGTACACATAAAACTTCTGTGCTCATTCCTTACTACCATGAGTGTAAAGTTTTGTTAGACGGAACCACTGCGTTCGTAACTCTTTCTTATTATAATCAAGTTTTAGTAAAGGAATCAGAGTTTTTTCTTTATTTACCGTTTCTTTGCGGCAGGCACGAACTACTTTCAAAATAATTTTTCGAAAAGCGCAATAGGGTATTTTACTCTAAACGAGAAAAAATCTATAAATATGTTATTGAGACAGTTTAGGCATAAAGCAGTCGGAAAATGTAAGTTTTAGTTCATAAAATAATAAAACAAATTTTTAAATTCAATTCAAAGTTTTCAGTATTTTTAATCTGTTCTAAAACACCGTGAAATAGTAGCGGCCATGTTATTACGCCATAAGGCTGTGTAAACAAAAAATTGTCAACTGTCTGTCAACCGATTGGCGTAATATAGGCTTTGTACTTTTATTATTTTCGTAACCAACGTAATTTTTTCATTATTACACCTATTACAAAATATGCTTTTAATTATTTTAAAATGATATACAATTTATTATCATATTTATTATGAGCTCATTTGATACAAAACGAACTGACGTCATTTACGCTGAGCAATATGGCGTCCAGTAAGAGGCGTTTTCGTCAAACTACGCGCGAAATTTGAAAATTTAAAATTTAGATGCATTTTTATGGCACTTATCCATTGAATAAAAATTTTGTGTTTTTTTTTGGTGGCATATTAGCACCACAGAATTTCATTGAGACACTTTTCAAAAATGAGTGTAATACCCTATTTGAGCGAGTTATAACGATTTTAAAAATGGCTCGTCTCGCGTGTCCACAGAGAAAAAATGGTGGCACGACTGTCGCGTCATCCGTAAGAAATCGGTTACCATAAAATAAAAACGCTTTAAATTACTTGCCGACAGTGGCAAGCGTGAAAAAGTGTTTGGGAATCGGATCAAAATTCTTTGAGACACGATTGTACGTACACTTATGAAACTAAAAAGCCGTATTCAGAAAGTCCATGTAGTTGTATGTTAAAACAAACAAAATTTTAGACAGTATGTTAATTAACAAAAGGCGATCCTTTTAATTCTACTTATTTTTATTTACTACATCATCCCTAATGGCGTTGTTTACAATTCAAATTGTGCTTATACACTTTTTTAATAATGCCAAAGAAGTATAACTTCTCACGCTCGTACATAAGTACACGCACCCATTTTTTTTTAATCTATTAATGCTGTAGATTAACGAGTTTAAGAGAACTTCGTTATTTACTTTACATATCTTATTGTAAACTAGCTTTTGCCAGCGACTTCGTCTCCGTGAATGTCAGTTATCGTGGATGCAGACGAAGTCGCGGGTTAAAAAGTAGCCTACCTTCCCCAGGGTTTAAGCTATCTTTATGCTGAATATCATTAGAATAGGTTCGGCCGTTTCATCGTGAAAGCGTAACAGACAGAGTTACTTTCGCATTAAATAATATTAAAAAATATGGAAATATGGATATGGATTAATACATAATGAATATGTTACAGTTAAAATTTTTAACCAGTCAAAAATACTTTTGATTGGTTTCAGTCAAAACTGGTCAAAACCCTTAATAAGATAAAACGCGTTTGTGTTACAAATACAAAAATACGGAGCGCCCTAGTTATAAGAATTTCTACAAAACAAAAGTTTTAAAAGGGTCACAAAAAAATCCTACCAACCTAATAGGTTTCTAAGTATTAAAGATAAAATTGCACCGTTGAAAAGTAGTTTTGACTGGTTTTTGTAGTCAAAAGTAGTTTTGACTGGTTAAGAGTTTTGACTGTGATTATGTAGTGAAGGTACCTAATTACTACCGCCAACCTGCAAAACCTACACTCAAACTCCACAAACCCTAATAACAGAACTCCCACACAACACACCATTACTCATGTCAGATGATAATCGTAATTACAGCTGTAATATAGATTAATGAAACAAGTACCTACTGTCCAGTCCGTTATTAGTTAACGCACTGTCTTACTCCTTGAAATGAAACCTTCATTTGTTACTCTAATAATGTTGACAAATTCTATCCGTCCACGACATTTTGGGGACGTTATTTACGCCTGATTTGAAAAGGCGTTGGAGTGAACGAAGATGGGCAAATTAGACTTGTTTTTCGACGGATTTATTAAATATCTCAAGAGATTAGCTGCTAATTTTAGTGAATCAGTTTTTGTTGAGTTTTATTGATTTTGCCGTCAACGTGTTAATGGTTTTCTATTTTATTAATAAAAGGAGTGGTGGAACCTGACATATTTTTAATAGATCAGCAGTCATTTGTAGGAAGAAATAAAAAAATAAATTTGTTGTCTTTCAAACTCACAGGCAAAGTCGAAATATATGTTTACTTTAACAACAAATACAAAATATGGTATTTAAATTATTATTAGTGTAATGATACATTTTACGACAAAATTCACACTTTTACACTTTTATTGTTTATCTGCACAATTATTATCACTTATAGGTACATGTACCCCACGGATATCGATGTACCCACTATGCTCATTACATAGTAAGTATATTGTCAAATAATCCACCTCAAATACACAACAATATTTCAAATTAACACTCAACAGCACTCCTCTCTAGATACCAATCTATTCTAAAACCTTAACTTGTCAAACTTCACTAATCCATCAATCTTCTAGGATTTGGGACCAATGCAATGTCGTGCAAGATTACCTCACAGTTTGGGACGGACCCACTCGCGATTCACCCGTACTGGTACGCCTTTGTGGTGGAGATGCGGTCCCAGATATTGTCAGTAGAGGTCCCAATATGTTGCTGGAGTTTCATACATCGCCGTACGATAATCCCTTTCACCCGGTACCGTTGAGCTACCTGCCCGGATTCGAGCTTGAAGTACAGGTGAGGTTTTCGGATTGTGAATATTATATGCGAGTATTGGGGACGACAGCACTGAATTTATTTTATGCTGTGGTATGCGTGTGGATAGGATAATATGGAAGATTTGTGATGAAAAAGACTTAACGTATTGAAGATCTCATTATAAGCATAAACATTCCGCTTTTAAAGTTTACATTTATGATTGCTTATTACTGCTTAAAACAAAGCTTTTCAATTTGGGATATCTTCAGTAACCGGTTTTCTTATTTACATAATCGCTTTAAAAGTACAAATTAAAAGCAACAAATACTTTCTAAATCACTTCTAAAAATAAACTTTTAACGAAAACTAAACTCCATTTCAAAACGGAGTCGTGGAAATTGTAAGAATTCCAATTGAGACTGAACTATTGCTAGGTTAAATCCATACTATTTCTACACTGAAAAGCTGATTGTATTGCATCCAATACAGAGCGGAGTCGTTGGTACTTGGTGCATAGTACTTTCACGTAAATATATGTTTTCTTGTGCAGGTGTTGTATGTCGAAAAGGATTCACATTCATACGTGCGTTCGGACGGTCGTTGCCGTTTTGTGCTTCGGTCGTCAGACAAAACTAGCGGTGTATTGAGGAATCCGAGGCATTCGCTGCCGCCGAATACTTCTTGTGTCTACTATTTTCAGGTAAATTTGGACTGCTATACTTTTGTTCCGTGTTTTATTTTTAGAAAAGAAAAATAACATCGGTCCCGCATTGTTCTCGTAGAGGCGTAGAGGCAAATACTTCTTCCTAAATATACCGAAAAAAAAAAATTAAGTAGAATTTATTTATTTGTGTTGGCTTTCTTATTAATTAGGTAGTATTTCAAAATAATCCTGAGTATTTCAGCCTTCTATCTAATACCATAAGAATATGCGTTGACGAATACGTCAACACAGATTATTTTGGTCGTATTTGAATACGGAAACCTACAAAAAGACTACTAATATTGGTATCAAAAGTATTGATACCAATATTTGTAGTCTTTTTGTAGGGTTCCGTAGGCTGGCTGACTTTGTGTGCGTTCTTTTTGTAACACAGTGCCGTGACGCTAAATTTGTTCAGGATTACTAAAACTCCGGAAACAATATCTTTTAAGCGAATTAACATTTCATAAAATATTTGAAGCGGAACTATCTCAAATTCATTCGGTAAATGTATTCTAAAAAATCTACCGTCAAAAATATTTGCTGTTTGCTTGTGTGTCGAACTTATATTGAAACAGTATATGAATACTGTTTTATCTCTTTATTTATATTGATGTTATTGCGATTAATATAGACTTCATTAATATATATTTCATCAATCAACAGATTATTATAATAGGCTGCCTAATGAAGCGAATGTTTATTGATCACTTCGCAGACCAAAAGAGATTATTAGAGCTTTACCCTCGTTACCTGAAAGCATAATAATTACAATAATATTATAATTATGGTCTTCAAATCTTAAATATTTTTATTAATTTATTAGGACCTATTACATTGATTTTGATTACGGATTGCTGTAGCTATTATTCATGTGTTATTTAAGTAGTAATATTAGGTAATAAACCGCCTATCAGAAACTCAGAATTCTTTTTTTTTTTTAATTTTTAGAATAATAAATAAATATAATAATAAAATTGCTTTTAATCTAATCTAATATTAATATCTACTTGTTTGTTTGTAAAAATATATTAATGTTCCAGTCCGATTAAAAAAAAACTTTCACTAGATGGAAGCTAGGTTATTCTCGAGTTCTATAGGCTATATTTTACAATAAAAATATTGGTATCTGAAAGAAAATTTACGTAGACGAGGCAAGGCATATTAATATATATATATATATATTTATAATAATTATATATATTTATATTTATAATATTAATATATTTATATTTAAAAAATGTGAAACAAACAACGATCGCAGACGTAATAAGGGCGAAAATATATATAGCTACCGTGTGTGGTGTGGTGGCTAGCTATAATATATATTATAGCTACGTATGTGTTCGGCTTAAGAAGATATTTGTTAATATGTATAGAGGCCTGCATATCAAGCTACAACAGTGTCCGATTTCTTTGATAGATTTTCAACTTTAATACAAAAGAATAAGGTTCAAATTCAAATGAGAATATTTGACAGTTTGGTATGGCTATTGATGTGCTGGCGTCTGTATCTATTTTACTTAGAACAAAAAGGTCTGCTGTGTTTTTTACAATAGTAAAACAAAGACACATTTAATGTTGACAGACATATAACAACTAAAGACTTTATCTAGTATTCAATTAAGGGTAACAAATGAATAGAAGTCACGCAATAGTTTCGCAATGAATAAGTAATGAAACTCCTTTGTAGAATTTATTTATACGTTTCAATGTAGGTTATTGAAGAGACATAAACATAGGCTCTTTGTATTGATAGACTGGGTTAGACTGTGAGAGAAGGTCTGACTCAATTTCAAAGCATAAAAGGAATTCCAAACCCTTGTTTAGAGAACTGCACTGACAGGATGCTCTATACAAAACATTGTCTTTTAGTCATATTTTAGTCACTGTATACATAAACTCGATGATTTTTTTAGAAAGGATAAAGGAATAAATATCTGCATAGATAATACCGTTAGTTTATATTCATCATTATCATCTTCATATTAACCTATTGCCGTCCACTACTGAATGTAGGCCTCCCTCAGAGATCGCCAACCATCTCGGTTTTGGGTAGCCTGACCAGCCACCTTCTTCAAATTGTTTACAATCAAATATCTTTACTATAGTTTCAAATAAATGAAATTATCTTTGTTCAATAACTTGAAATGGACTTTTTTTTAGTTACCTTGTATCATTTTGAAATAAGGTTATTTGCGGGAATAAAAAGATGAACTAGGTACAAACCCACATTTTATCCTTTGTACAAAACCACATCGAGTTAGGTTACTTATTTATCAAAATATGACTGGACTACGTTTGTATGGAGCATGAAGCAGTGCGCTGTAGAGAATATCATATTAACTAGGCTGAGTAATTCGATAGTCTGTACCAGGCAGCTCGGTAGATGGCCCGACATGTTTTTGGTACGGGCAACTATTTTGAATGTCCACTGGCTGTAGAGCAGGGATAGCTAGCCTTTTTACATGACGTGTCAAATTTCGTGAAGTGTAAAATCGATTTCAGACACAAATAAAATTAAAAATTAACATTGATAAAATACACAATTTTTGCTGTGTCGTATTAGCTAGATTTGCTAGATGTTTAAAATGAGGTGTCTTTTGTTGTTGCCAACTACTAATTATCTGTCGCATACCATCTCTTCTGTATGTGTTTCAAACAAAACAGCTAGGGTTGTAACTGGTACTTAAAACGATTTACGATTTCTAGGGTCGCGCCAACGAGATAGTTTGGGTGTCGTTTGTGAAGTACCATTCAGCTGGAACAGAGCCCGCTGGCTTCGATCAACAGAAGGATTGTTCGTCACAGCTGACGATATGGGACGGTGCCGCCCCTGATGCGGACTTGGATCGAAAGGTAACTTTGTACTAATTATATTATTTTGTTTTGTATGGGTGCTGGTATAATTTACAGGCATATGAGACATTTCATTTTTGTATTTGGTGTGACAATGGTTCTGCAAGGCCTGTGTATTGAGGATGTCTAAAGGCAACGATGGTCAATAACATCATGTAGTCCGCCGGCTTACTTACCATCCATAATCAGCCGGAACACGTCCACTGTTTAACAAAGGCATCCCACATATGGGTTTCCCATAGAAGGAGGGAGTTGTCAAAGTCCCCACGCTAGGCAGGCGTGCAAATCTACTGCGGTCCCCAAGAGGGGACCGCAGTAGATTTGCTAAGTACACGGAAGCCGCTGCCCGACTTCCAAATTTTTCCTTAGTCGCCTTCTACGACACCCTCGGATTGAAATGGGTGGGTGGTATTCGAGCTCGGACATCCCACGGGCAGCCATCTTGCCATCCAATAACAAAAAGAAAATTATACCCATGACAACAACCCAACTGCTTAAGAAAAAGAGTGTATCTTGAAGATGTATGATGTAGTGCCAATCTTTTGATACCATTCTGTACTCTCATTAACATTAGATAGCGGCAAATTTTACCGTTAAAATCAAATGTGTGCAATGACCAATTCTAGGTTAATAAAACATTTTTGATAATCAAACATTAAAAGTCGTAATGTTTAATAAAGTTTCCAAATAATTGTTCCTCCTTTAAAAACGAATGGTTTTGTGATACCTACATATCATACATGCTTATATTAAAAGGAATTGTAATTAGATTAGAATTAGAAGCTGACTTCCAGCTGAGTTAATAGCTGTATCTAATTACAAATCTGGGCTCTTCACCTTACCTTATTACTCTTCTTTGGAAACCTGAATCTTATTACATAATATCTACCGACACTTATCTAAAATAATCCTTTATATCTAAGATTAATTCCCTAGGTAAGTGTAGCTTACTGAGCGCTTAAGGATTATATTTTCACAAAGCACAAAGGCATGATTGATACACGCTACCGTATGACTTATCTAGAACAGCGCAGATTAATCTCCGTGCCGTAAAGGAGCTGGTACATTTTCCATCCTTTAAGTAAATACACGTGACGGTATAACGCCTGTATTTTGTGAAGTGGTGGGTAGAAAGGTTACTCCCACTATTTTTGGATGGAGGTCTTCAGTGTCAAGTGTGGCGTGATAGAATTTTTCCCTCACTCTATTATTTAGCTCGAGAGGATAACAATCCAACACGATCCAGAGAGATCAGTCGCAGGTCCAATGATGACTAGTGCTTCTATTACAGGGGGGTGTTATATCACCTTCTTCAACATTTCGGGTTGCTGCCATTTCTAGGTTGTTCTATTTAAGTTCGACAATACTCGTAAAGTCTCAATAATAATAATAATAAATCTTTATTTCAAGGAAAAAACTCATAATTATAGGGTTAGTAATAACATTCCTAGACCTAAATGTTAGTAATTAATGCTATAGGACGGTGCATGAAGACTACAGCTGTGAACTATGTACGGACAGTCAACTCTGTCAGCTATCATATTCAGAACCCTGTTGGGGCTGGCCGTGACCCGTGCTACTAGCGATGTCGCGCGCTTGCACATTGTAGCTTAACAATCAAACCCAAAAATTGCATTGAATGCTGATGGAGAGGTTATGGTCCTTCCCTTCACGTTGTTGTTAGAAGATAAGAGCAACAAGATGGCCATTCTACTCCCGATTGTGGAATGCTACATCATGCTTTTTTTACGAATTAACACTGTAGCGACATCTATCGCACATGATACGAACTACGGCCGACGTTTCCTAGATCGCGCAAGCAGGGTTCTACGCGACATTTGCATACATCCAAAATCCGGACTACAACCGTCGAGCAGTAGCCCACCAGACACAATACCCTGGTCGGAGGATCTTCCCTTTTCTAAGGAAGATGAGGAACTTTTTACTCTGTTCTTCATACCTCTAAAAACTTAGCCAACGTTTAGCAATACATTAGTCCTCTTACATTTCAATAATTATCAGTATTACCCCACTTCTCCCTCCTTCCCCCGCGGGGTGTCCGGGCTAGAATAGCACCCCCACCCCCATTTCATCCTGAGGGTGTCGCCGAAACTCAAAGGCGACTAAAGGAAAACCCGGAGGTCGGGCAGCAGCGGCTTCCGTGTACTTACCAACTTCACTGCGATCTCCAAGACGTCTGCCAAGCGTGGGGATTTTGGCAAATGGAGGGAGGCCTTCGTTCAACAGAAGACGTCTTCCAGCCGATGATGACCTCACTTCTAGTCACACCCATCAATAATATGATCATCAGCGTTTATACATTTCTTTTCTCGGTGCTTTTTAATTTCTTTAAAATAAAACTGCTTCCTACCATATTACCGAATGTAGTCGAATTTTATACCAAGCTTTAATATTTTTACCAAGAGCGGGTACTGGCTGATTCTCTTTCGGTTATTCATAGCTTAATGTACTGGCTTTATATGCATCGGGACGTAGTACGGTATCTTAGTGGATGAATTAAAAATTATGTTGCAAAATAGGAATTTTAGATTTTCAACCGACTTCAATAAGAAGGAGGTTCTCAATTCGTCTGTATGTTTTTCATTTTTGGTTTGTATATTAAATTTGTTACGCGATTTCTCCGTCAAATGTAAAGCGATTTTGAAAATTCTTTTTATTGATCACAAACTATACGATTATTATATTACTAGCTGACCCTACAGACGTTGTCCTGTCCCTATCTATCTACCTACCTACCTACCTACTAATCTACCTACATACCTACCTACCTACCTACCTACCCTACCTATACCAACCTACCTACCTACCTAGGTAGGTAGATAATGCAAATATATCCAAAGAATATAAAAAGTTTCATACAAACTTTTATCCCCTATTTCACCCCCTTGGGGGTTGAATTTTGAAAAATTCTTCTTTAGTGGATGCCTTCGTCATATGAGGAATACGTGTACGAAATTTCAATTTTCTAGCCTTAAGGGTCTGGCCTGTGCGTTGATACATCAGTCAATCACCTTTGCCTTTTATATATATAGACAGATAGATTACTATGAACCTCTTCCACGATAGATCAGTAGAGGTCCGTGTGGTTCTTGTGATTAGGTTTTTATTTTATAATTTTGTCATAGGGATACATTGATGTAATTATATTTTTAATATAATTTAGTAACCAATGTCATGTCAAAATATTTCAAAAATTGATATCTACACTTATCTTGTTATAAATTGAACATTTCTTTATCTATTAATCAAATCATAATTAACTCAATTATCGTACTAATTACCCATTTTCAGGCTATTTTCCTAGATATTTAGCTTCCCTTTAATGAGTAAAATATTTATCTTGTAAATGGGCGCAGAAGGATTAGATTTATACTCGAGACAAGGTCGAAATAAAACATTTTGAATGATAATTGCAAGTTATATCGTGTCGCTAAGAAATGACCGTAATTTGTTATTTCATATCTACGAAATCGGTTCAGGTGACTGAAATATAATTCAAGTTTATTTTATGCTATATTTTTAGAATAATGTTACCTGTGTATGCCAAAGCTGCCTGCCAAAATTGTTTTAGTTTGGCTTAAATTTGGCTTTCCTTCGTTAATGCCAAAATGTTGGCTTTAAACAAACTACACCAAAAATACTCGGCTATCGATTCCCTTGAACTTCTAAAAATCCCTAAAAAGACATTTCGCTTTGAAGTCGCGTAGGCAGCAAAGGGAAGTACCGCACCATGTGTCGTCTAATGTCCCAAATAACACGGTAAATCTCCTCTTAAAACTGTTATTGTCTAACTTCCATACTTATCGGAAACAATTCTTGGCGTTCGCGCAATAAAAATAAAATATTTAAATTGTTATCGCATACCGAATCACAATACCGGGTCGTTCGTATAAAATTTTATAGTACATGAATTTAAATGTTGAAAAGTTCGGGGCCAACGTGTATCGTAATGAAATGTGGATTAGTTTAGCATGTACCGAGTAGAACTTTCGCACTGCGCAAGACCAACGCGGTGATACAACTACGATGCGATATAGAATTGGCGGTATTTTCACTGCCTTTATTCGTGCCATTTCACTTTGCCAACCACCTCAACCTCCCACTTGACGTCGGCAGCCAAACATTAATTTTCTTTAATGTGTCTGAGCACTTTTACCGAGTTCCACCGACTGCAGTGCGGTGTTTCGTTTCATTCATTCGGGATTCTTCAGTTTGAATTAAGAATGGATAAGCGGTTCTAGTTCAACTTATTTTTTGTTAGCACTTTAATCAGAAAAGTTTTTCCGTTCGCTCGCAGATACACTATGTAAATAGTGTTGCTGAGTTGAATAACTAAATAATGTATTCAGGGCCTTTTTACTTTTCTTTCAATTTGCATTAATTTATGACGGAGCACTTTTAAAAGACGAGATGTCGCTTAAATTTATTTGAACACTGATATGCGATGAATATTCATTACCACCAAGTAAATAAGTATTAAATTTGCTTTACTTGACATTACCAACTAACACGACCTTCATTCGGGTTTTTTACTCTGTCTTTATTTTTTTTTTCCCTCCAGCTGGATATGACTGACAAGAAGTCACGTCTCGGGTTGTTCTGTCGCGAAGAGTCACCTCGCCTTTGCGACCATGCCCTCCTTTCTAACGCGACCAGAGCGACCCGACCGTGTGCTCCCTCTGAAAGCTACATAACTACTGGGAACGCGCTTACTATACTGCAAGTAAGTAAATAATTAGGTCTGATTTACACATGCTACTAAGTTGCATGAATGCACTCTATCTTGTGAGCTGGTTACGTAACTAAGACGATGGAGTTGGCGAAGTGGGTAAGAGTTTCGTTAATGTACTTTTGCAATGTAAAATTTATGTTGATTTTGAATAACTGAAACTACAAGTAGTGAAAACAAAACTATTAAAAGGCATCACAAGCATTATTTAAAAAAAAATGCAATTTTCTTCAAATTCTAACGGTTAGCGAAGGGTCATGAATTATATAGTATAGTTAAATTGTGTTTCATTTGCTTATTTGAATATTTATTAGAACTCTCAGCAATGCGTAAACCACGTTCCATTTTTATTCTTGAAATAAATACAAATTACTTTAGCTGAAAAAGCACAATGGCTGAAAACGAAGTTTCTAATCATGATAATGCTCTTTTGTTAAGTGAGTCCCAATCTTTTAATAAAAATATCAAAGGTCAAGGTGACCGAATTGTTAGTGGTCTAAATGGTGATTAATGAAATGTCAAAGGTTTTAACAAAAGAACCTATTTTTGTGCTTAAAGTGAATTTTCAAAAGACAGTAGGTTCTATCAAAAAGTTTTCCAAATATCTCCAGTTATTTCTAATTGCAATAAAATCCAAGTTTACAAAGAGTTTTAACCTTTGTATTTCCTTCGCAGGTAATGCAATTGAAATAATTTAGTTACAGTCTAAAAATAAAATCTTACATACAGTTTCATTGTAAGTAATTCAATGAATATAGTTTTACAAACCCCTTGTTGATAAAAATGATATAAAAATAAATACACCAATTTCTAAAACTTTTTTACAACACGACCCGTGATTCCACACTAATATAGAACAACTCACAAAAGAATTAAACACGTAATTAGAGCAACAAACAGCCGACAAACAACTAACTGCCAAAGCTCACATAATTACAGCTGCAAATATTTATCTACCCATTTTGGTAGGTACTCCCGTATGCAAAGAGCGGTGTGACAGACACCGAGAAATTTTTAGCCAAAATATAGCAGGAGCATATTGCATAGAAGTAACTCGGAACTTTCATGAATTTAAAAGCAGTCGACTAAAACACGTCACGTCCATCGCGAGATAATAGTGCGAGTGTTTCTTGCGAAATTTTTATGTCTTTCTCGCATATTGCTGGCTGAATTACTAAGGATATGGCTTCTCGAATATGTATGGGAAATTGTAATGGAAGGAAGACAGACAGTGGTATATTTTCCATGTAGATTGTATTCTTGAACGGTTTTCGTGACTGAAGTTTTGAATAATTTTATTCACAACTACAACGGTTTAAATATCACATAGCACAGACTTTCCTTTTTATAATAATGATTATGATCATAAGATAAATCTTAACTACAAAAAACTACAGGTTTTTTATTTTTGGTAGAAAAAAATGTCTACCATTGTAATTATCTTGTAGCAAAATGATTTTGTTTATTGTTGTTATGACCTTAATGACAAGAACGATTAAAAGTTAAAGTCCTGTTAGCATCGTTTGGCTAAAGTAGAGTTTCTTTGTTGAACATTATACTCAACATCTTTTATGCCAAAGATACTTCGGTGACAAGTATACGAGGTAGCATTCAACTATTACGTTCTTCAATTTTGTAGATCAAATACTTATGTCTATTGCCAAATATCATATGAAAGATAGAAAAGAAAATCGAAACGTAACAAAATTACGATATCCCTTTTTCATAAACGACCCTCTCAACAAATCAGAGGATAATAATATAAATCCTATAAACATGATTTCTCCATTATCAACCCGCATATATCAAGTTGCTTATATTTATTCTGATATCGATCCAATACTCTGACATTCAAAGCAGCAATCCACGCGGGATTACGCGAGTGACTACTCTATTGTTTCCTTTTCTCCCTCGCCACTGCCCTTTCAGCTGTATTCCCTCGACTAGATGTAACTTTTCTGGCATGTGAAACATTCATAGCGGCCAGGGTAGATAAGTCACGTGCTACTACCGTTGCATTTGCCATAGTGAATAATGCAAGGAGCACGTGCTAGTTCGCAACTCTCACAGTGATAGAATGCTTTAGTGTTGTCACGCTATTTCAAGTGTTAGGAGCGTCACAGGATGAGACACGTACCAAAGTGTTTGTAAAACTCAGATTTATTGCGACTCATCACTCGTTATGGCCGTTTTATTTTCTTGCGGTGTTTTGCATAAACTCGAAGATGGAACGTGGTGAGGTTTAATCTTGGTACTTATTGCAGATTGATAAGTAGATACAAACATATATAGGGCCTGTTGTATGAGATGAATATTACATTTCGGTGTGTCAAACCAAATGTATTAATTTACTGACAATTTAGTGTGAGCATTGGTAGGTGTCTGATTTTCATCGGATTTCACGTTTAACCGTAATTTTGTGCTGCATTCCGTTGGCTCTACACGAAGCACTAAAATTCGTAATTTGTCAGAATTGATTTCAATTTCCAATTTGTGAATACACTCCTCTTTCATTTAGTATTTGAGTTTGGCGTCAGATCTGTTTTAATGCCTAAAATAGCATTGACTGGATATGGTAAACGAATTTTACTAATGATATTATATTGTTTTCAACATAACTTTTGAATTCATTGAAATCTCGTCAACCTTACGAATCTCTACCAACGACTTAACTAGTTAATCCGTACAATAATTACAAAATCTTTAACATTGCTATTAGTATGCTACGCAGCTGCTCAGCAACTGGAATACGCCCTAGTTAATATAGGAAACCTGGTATTATGCAAGTTGTTAAAGTCACTAGTTGAGAACTGCTTTATTATTCAATATTAAATTCAACAGAGGAAGGACTGAAGCAAGTTTCTAACTAAATATTTGAAGTTTTACTACACCACGCGGTCTCTGTTTACCGTGAAGTCGGCCTTGACGATACACTACAAATAAAGTAGAAATAAGTTTTAACGTTTATAGAAAAGTGAAAATTGATGGCGATAGATCATTAGGGGTGATTAATGCTTGTACTTGTTAGAATATTACAAATGGTAGTGTCTATTTTACTAATGAAATATGGTATGAAGTGGGACATGATCATTAACAATAACACTTCAAATTGTCAAATTGATGAAATCTAAGGAAACATTTGTCTGACGGGTTTCATTATTATTTGGACCTATACTTAGCCATATATTTCATTACAGGAACTTCGTCAAGGATCAGCACTCTATCCAGTATCATTCCTCCTCCGCTACGAGTTCGTTGATGTGAGTGAGCAAGGACAACCCTTGGTGGACTCACAATCAGCTTGCGATAGAGTCTTTAAATCTGCTCAGACCTATTCTGGCAGATTTCAAGCTCCTCGAGCAATTTTTTACTATGGAAGAGGTGGCGCACAAAACCTTACTTGCATTCTAAGGTAAAAACTATTTCTAAGAAGCTTCTTAAACCTTGGAATTACATTAGGTTATTTTATTGTAATTATGGTAATGTTTGCAGATTCGAAGCCAAACAAGGAGAAAGAATACAATTGACCTTCACGAGCACTTACTTTGGAAATAAATATTGTAATACCCACAAAGACTCTCGAACAAGTCGCTGGAAATGCGATCGGCCTGCGAAAAGAACCATTGGAGGCGAAGGACTCGCCCAAATTATTATAACAGAATATCCTTGGGAAGGCGTGCCGATACAAAGAGATTGCATTTGTACGAATAGATCTGAGCCATTAAATGTACATACATTAACCGCTCCGGTTGTTGAAATTAACTTTACCGTAACGATGATGAATATTACCGAAGATTATGACGATTTTGCTTTTGAGGGTGAATATAAATTTGTTCCGACTGGCCCAGGAGATGAAACTGTATGTTCAACAGGATGGGGCAAAAGACGGCTTAGAGGCAGTAGTGGAGAAATCCGACTTTTTGACAAAAGACAAATACCTGTAGCACCAGAAATAGTTGGAGATAGACATGTCAT
Source organism: Charanyca ferruginea (assembly GCA_947361185.1). NCBI lineage: Eukaryota > Metazoa > Arthropoda > Insecta > Lepidoptera > Noctuidae > Charanyca > Charanyca ferruginea. The sequence continues at coordinate 12,382,057 of OX376070.1, forward strand.
ATCGGAAAGTGTAAGAGCCGAAGTTGCATGTGTACATAGACCTTGGCTGATCGAACCTGGGGGTGACGAAGTTACTCCTGTCCAAGGGAGGTATTTATATGTAAAAGTCCCTGGCTATGAGGTCTCCGGGTCATCACCTTTCTGTAGCACTCCAAACCGACTGTACATTTATGAAGCACATGATACTACTAAGGTAAGAGAAGTGTGTCCAGATGGTGCTAATGTCATAGAACTGTATTCACCGGGTTGGAAATCTGCCCAAACAACTTTAGAGACATCATTGAAACCTCACGCACGAAGCTACGTCATTGATTTTCTACAACATGAGCAGGCCGATTATTCTATAAAATGGATTGAGCTGATGAAGAAGCAATCTTTTGAAAATGATCCAGATTCCAACACTATACCTCCACCTGTGTCATTGGAATGTCGTTATAGGTACGTTATGACTTAACTTTTGCTTTTTCATTTCTATAGGATTACGTGATAGTGTTCTAATATTGGTTTTATTTTTCTGTTTAGCTGTCCGGAGTTGAATGCCTGTATTCCAATCGCACTGTGGTGCGACGGTAGTGCCCACTGTCCTTCAGGTTATGACGAAGACGATTCAAATTGCTCCTTTAGGATATCTCTACCTCCTCCCTATGTAGCCGCAGCTGCTGGAGTCGGTCTTCTTCTTTGTGCTATCGCTGTTGCCCTATGCGCATGTAAAAGACGGCGAAGAAAAGACAAAGAATTTAAAGCGAGGCTAGATGGTGCGTTACCGCCTGAAGAAAGACCCTTTGATCGTGCTAAAACTAACGGCGTACCAGAAGTTGCTCGCCAATATGCTACTGTACAAAAGTATGCGACGATAGATAAGTACAGCTTAAGTCAGAAATACAGTGCAGGGTTGAACGACGCTCGTTACTACGACGAGGTGGCACAAAGGGATAAGCTCGCGGATACAAGGTACGCTAGTTTAGGTCGAGCTGGGCGAGGCATGCGAGTCGAGAACTCAAGAGGCAACGGTTCAAGAAGAGCGATGCCTGATTTGGGTTATCCGGACTTAAAAGACGGTTTTTGTTGACCCTCACCGGATCTTATAGAAACAACAGTTTAGCGTTTAGGACGCTAATATTTAACAGATTTTCTTTTGTGTAAACATTAGATTGAAGACTGAATTTGGCGAAAGTGCCTCCCCTAACATTTGATCAATAGTTATTCAGACTCGAAATTGTGCTGCAGACATCGGCTTCTATTGTTAGGTAATTTGTTTTATACCGAGACGAAGACTACGACTTTGACTTTGTAGAATACTGTGTAAATAAATGAACTTTAAAATAAGTTTGGATAGCAGGCGTCAGATACTTAATATTCTTTGCATCAAATCTCACAGTACTTTATTCTCATCAAATAACATATCTAAATGTACATAAAACGCTTGACAATACGATTTTAAGATACAGAATAAAATCATTTTAAAATGTTAGTAGTTTGAGTGGTTAGTGACTGACTCTGAACAATAGAATTAACTATCGGACTTAAGTGTAAACTGAATTATGTTATTAAGTAACTTCATGTAAGGGTATTTTCCTGTATCATTCCTATTTTATTGTGGGGTGTATTACAAATGTTTGCCATGATAATAATTACGCAAAAAAAAAACAATTCTCAATAAAGGCTTTCTTTTTTTGTCCTGAAAAGAAAATAACCAGATTTGTGTAAGTGGATATTTTGTTTATTTATATTTTACGGCAAGCAGTTGTTTTTCACCTTGACTCTACATTGCAATGACACTAGACATAAAAAAATGAAAATGTGATATAGGTTGTAAAAATGTAGGTATCTAAGCGTTCACAGAATGTATAACTTATATTAGTCTTTTCCTTGTGTATAAAACTAATTAAGGTTGTAACTAACTAGATATTGATTGTAAATAAATTATAGATTAAGATTTTTAAAGTCTGTAATTATTTCCAAGTAAAAGGAAGATTAAAGTCATTTCTAAAAATCGATTTTAGTTTTTTATTCCTTTCTTCATCATAAAATTTAACTATATTAGAATAATTATTATAATATTATTCGCGAACCTACAAATATTATTTGTGTAGAAAGGACTGATGAAAATTGGTATGATAATAAAATTCTTACGTCCAAAGAGTCGGAAGCATCAAAAAAAAAAAATCTAAACAAGAAAAAATAAAAAAAAAACAAAGACAAACACGATGATGTACCGACCTTCTTCTACATCCATAAAAATCTCGGAACGGCTTAAAAAGTACACCAAGTTAATGAATAGAACGCCTGTCTCACAACAAAGAAACAACGCAAATATACCTACAATGACAGTTTTTACGACAATGAAATATTTTTATTTAGTACACAAAAAATGAGATACATTTCGCTTCATTGGGGCTGTGATATAAAGGTGGGACTCCCTACATTCTTATACTTTTGTTTTGATATAATTCTTTTGTAAATTATAGCTTTGTATTAAATTACTTTATGTGACACCGTCACGGAATATTGCGGATATTATGCCAGAAATTCTTTTGGAAGTTAAAAATTACGGATTTTTGTTAACTAGTTTCCATCGATACAGACTACGTTACAGTCGACGTTCCGAAAAAATATCAAGATTTTTAAATAAAGATTCTTAAAAAAATGTTGTGAAAATTGTAACGATTATTCAGGATACGCGCGCTTTTAAATAGAAACGGCTTCCGCAATTTTCTCCGTGAGATGCTCTTTGTTTTATCAACCTGAATTCTTAAACGAAGCGCTACATTCGAAAATAGGACTCGCGAAGGCATGACAATGACAAAATAACTCTTGCAGTCACATAATAAATTGCGCTGATACTCGAAATAGCAATTTAAATTTTAGATAATATTTGTTTTAAGACCCAACCTGCTAATGCAACGATAAATCTATACATACAAATAAATAAAATTGACGTGTCTATTTGTAATGTCAAAATAACATATTTTTACTAAATGAATATGAAAGTTACTAATATAAAAAAAACTGGCCAAGTGCGAGTCGGACTCGCGCACTTAGGGTTCCGTACCATTATCTATACAATATTAGACACGATATTATAACCTTTTTTCATCGAGCAAAAAAACGGCAAAAAAACACGTTTGTTGTATGGGGGCCCCATACAACAAACGTGGCTAAAATATTTCTTTTATTCGGTTTTTAGTCATTACCTGGGAAAATTTCAACTTTCTAACTATCACGGTTCATGAGACAGACAGCCAGATGGCCAGCCGTCTGGGTACGGAACCCTAAAAAACATTTTATATTTTTTTTGTCTGTGTCTGTCTGTTTGCTCAAGCTTATCTCTGAAACGGTTGGACCGATTTTGAAGTGACTTTCACTGACAGATAGGGAACAGGCTACTTTTATTTTAGAAATAAATTAGGGTTCCACGCAAAAGTCTAGTTAAAACCCCGCTGATCAAACACGCGGACGAAGTCGCGAGCATCAGCTAGTAGAATTATAAATTTTTATGGCCAGATACTCAAAAACTGCTCAATTTTAGGATGCTTGTACTATCACAGTCACTTTGACATAAAGTGATAGAGACAGCACGAGACCTAATGGCATCTTAACATTGAGTAACATTTGAGTATTTGGCCATTAGTGCCATACTTTTGGAAATACTCATTCAAAAAACTGAACGGTCATCTTCAATAAAGTTGACGTCATCATACTCATAAAATCAAACAATTGAATACTCGTAGCAAGCTCGTCCAAGCAGGTACGCAACATCACTAATTTGTATTTGTCTCATCAAATAATTAGATCACAGGCTGAAGCTGCATTAGCCTGTCCACTTCGCTGGCGTAGCGAGCGACTCGCAAACTAAATTATCTGATGAACTAATTAGGATAGAAACAGTACTGTGTAACAACAAGTGAAATTCCTGGGAAGTCTACGACAATGTTGAGTTGGAAACAATGCTTTGGATTTTGTGTTGTTGATGATTTGTTGAACTTTGGATAAGCTGTGATTGACTGGCAGTCGGTTTGCTTAGCTGCAAAATGGTGGTGAAATGTTATTGTGAAAACAGTTTGAATAATCTTCGTACTTAGACACAAATTCAAAACTTAGGTACCTACATGTACACGTACAGTTAATGAATAAGAAGCTTGAACATCTATACGATTTTGTTTCTATTCTTTTTCTAAATATAAACTGCTAACAATGCTTATTCGTTTCAACATTCGTCGCTTCGCATTTGTTTTTTTTATTCGTCATTTTAAATCGCAGCTTACTTTTAAGACCAAACAATATTCAATCTTCTTTAGTTAATACTCAGAAGTCTATCTAAGACATTCCTTCATTCTTTTATTTTCTCATAATTTTAGAAGATAAAACTAACCAATTTATTCATATTTTATATTCAATACCGAACTGGTTCTCATGTTTTTATGCTTCCACATTTTTGCCTACAGACACTAAGTTTGTAAACTAAGATAAATGAAAATACTTGGCGTAAGTTTCTGGGCGGGTTTCACTGTCCAGTTATCCAGCTAAACCAGTTATCCACGGAATTTGAAATTTAAGGAATGTTTCGAATTTACGCTGTAGGCGCTCTGTGTACACGATGTTTTGGAAATTCAAGACCAAAGAGGTAACAGCAGAGTAGTGCAGCTACCTTGTAATGAGAGTAAATAAGGTTTGGCTGACACGAATATACAGGGTATACACGTCACATAGTTAATTTTGCATATGTCCCATCAACCTACGTAGCTGAGACCAAAAATTATTGTCGGGAAAAGGCTTTTGATGTAAATAATCAGTGTTTATGGTAGAGAGCACTGTAACGCAAACTTTTTGCTTACGGGTGGGTGCAGAGGTCATGGAGGTCTTAAAAGTTAAGTAATATTTGACCTTTATAAGCACTAATATTTTTTATAGTATAAGAGATTTTTTTGACATGTTACATTTTTTAATGTAACCTATTTACAATTTGCATGCTGTGATATAAGCAAAACATGTATGCTCCTATAGTCTCTTAAAACAACTTTGTACGCCATGTTTTATGCAAATAAATATTATTATTATTGAAATATCTCCGTAACCAGAAGTTTCAAACTAATGGACCAACACAACAAATTATCGCAATGATGTCCGTCATAGTTTATTTTTGTGAAGATATTCTAATAGGAACTTTTTACATAGATCTTACGAGAAAGTTACGAATTTTGATAGATCACAAGAATGACGCTGATGGGCCACGGGAACTGGCCCGGTGTCCACCAGGACAGACTTCTCACAGAGAGAAGGCCTATGTCACAGCAGTGGGAAAAAGCTCAAGTGCTGATGCTGCAATAGCTAATACAAAAAAATCCTCTAGCTTGTAATAAAATAATTAAAAGCGGATCTGATAGATTTTGATCCCTACAAAATTAATCACCTCGCATGAATTCTATAGGAGAATTACTAGGACTATATTGTGAATAATATGTGGTGACAGACAAAGGATTCATAGGTTCATTGAACATTGATAGTAAGAAGGTAATTGAGCAAATCGTAGGAGCTCAGTACAATACAAATAATAGTTGTATAATGTACCTATAGCAATTGTAGCAGGTACTCGTATTATACGGTAGCGCATTAATTGCTTATTACGTGCGTCAAGATTAGCATAATAAACTAGACTGCTTCTCCTTGTTGTCTGTGTAGTTATGGAATTATTTATACTATAATTTACATCATATTATTCTATATAACCGCCACCAGATGTGGTGAAAGAGGTCTGCAAAGGGAATTTTCAAATAACTGTTCTGCAGCGCAATTATGTATTGATATGGTGGCAAGTGCTGTTGAGCTGCTGATTGCTGAACTGCTGACTTTGGTGCCCGGAAAGAGCGAAGAATCTATACTTAATATCTATACTAATATTATAAAGCTGAAGAGTATGTTTGTTTGTTTGGTTGAACGCGCTAATCTCAGGATCTACTGGTTCGAATTGAAAAAATATTTTTGTGTTAGATAGTCCATTTACCGAGGAAGGCTATAGGCACTATAGGCATGCGAAACCGGGTCGGGTCGCTAGTAGAAAATAAAACGGCGGCAAAACATTTTACGTGTGTATTCTACCGTTGTCACAGATGGAAGGGAAGTGTGAAAGCGACAGATAACACAATCTTTACCTTTTTTTTTACTATTGATAGGCATACGTTTGACCACTAACTTACTTGATGGAAAGCGACGATGCGGTCTAAGATTGAGCACGCTTGTCTAGAAGTGACCTATTTACTCTTGACTTAAAGACTCCCAGGTTGTAGCTATCTGGAAACACATACTCAGGCAGGGAATTCCACTACTTAGCAGTACGTAATGAATATGTTCCCGAAACGTTTTGTGCGCGTGGGTGGGATGTCCACCATGTACCGGTGACGCATCGCCGTACATCTGGTGGTCCGATGATGGAACGGGCTCGGCGGAATTAAATTATGCAATTCCGTCGCACACTCTCCCCTAAATGCAACCGATAGAAAACCGACAGGCCAGCAACTCGGCGTCGATGCTCAAGAGTGGTAGAGAAGGTAAGCTCCAAAGCTTACCTTTTTAATGTTGGTGTTGCAATAAGATTTATTAAAATATCCAACATCTATCCGCATTACCAAAGGTCTTCCTGCATGGCGAGCGATGGTGGACAATACAACGAGCTCATGTGGTCACGACACTCAGTCATGAGAGTACAAGGAAGAATAGAAGAACTCCTATACTTACACATGGAAATAAAACGGGTCGACCTAGTCTATGCGGCATTCTCAATTAAAACTTTGGAAACTTTCTTTTAAAAATGTCGACTCCCTTATTTATCTAGCGACCTTCAGATGTACTAGTGATCGTTACTATTGCAAGCAAACAGGACAAAACAAATGTTTAATAACTGAATTATAACGTGTTAGGTATTTGACCTTTTATTTCGCACATCAAAATATTAATAAAGAATTTAATCATAATACAAATTATTTAACACCTAATATGTTACCTCAAAGATGCATGTCATAGGATTTGATCGTCTATATAAAGCTGAACTAAGTGAAATCAAATTCTACGCGATTTGCAGGCGTTTTAAAATTAATAAAAATATAAGTAATCGATGAGCCAGACGTTCGAGTTTACCTAAGAAATAAATAGGAAATAACAATAGTAAAAAAACAAAAAATGCACGCTTTCTTTGGTATTTCACTAAAAAGCAAATAGATCATTTTTACATACTAATTGTCAAAAGTTTTTGATTAAAAGTAAAAGCGGTCCACGCGTTGTTTATACTTATTTCTAATTTTAAGTAAAATACTAAAAAGTAGCTGAAAATGGATCACAGTTAAAGTGCATCGCAAGACAATTTTAACAAGCCCAAACATGACTCAAATACGAGTTTCCGTAATGAAGTTTTAGTGCTCTCTTTCTAGGTCCATCATCAGATCAGTTCGATGGCGCACATTATTGTATTGCCATGGGTTTCACAGACATTTGCAAAGGTACCTTTTGAAAGGGGCTAGATTCAAATGTTCAAAAAGTTGTAGCTTTTCTCTAATTGAAATAAAAGATTTAACTTTGACTAAGACAGTTTTAACTTGTTTTTTTTAGTAGCCTTTTCTGTCCCACTGCTGCGCAAAGGTCTCCCCCAAGTCTTTCCAGGTACTTTTGTCCGTCGCCACCTCGAGCCAGCCCTTGTGGTACGCGTCCAGGTCATCTCGCCACCTCTTTCTGGGCCGTCCGCGGCGACGCCGCCCATCTTCAGGCACTCATTGCGCGGAAATTTTCGCCCAGCGGTCACTCTGCATGCGGCTGACGTAACCCGCCCAATCCCACTTGAGTCTGGCAGCCTCTTTGCCAACATCTGTTATGCCAGTTTTAGAAAGCAAATAAGTTGGTTTAAAACGACTTCCAAGGTTTTCTTACATAATTTACAGTGAACCTTAATAAACGCATGAGAGTACCTTTTACTGATAGAAAGCTACACTGCTATAACATATAAAGGGTGTTTGGTTGATCGATGCAAAGCCGTAAAGCGGAGCTAGTATAGACTATTAATATAGGTTACCTACCTATCATAAGTTCGAAAAATATTTGACCGATTTTTTATCACCTAAAACTTTTCAAATAATATCGTTTCGTTTATAACCATTTGTACCGAACTTGTCTTAGATGAAGTGTGACTATTTTTTGTTAGCAAAATTTTATTGATTTTTGATAAGTAAACCTAAAATATTGCAGTTAGTTGCAAATAATGGCCAGTTTGAACGATAAATATTTATTATCTCATGACACAGATGCCTTAATCATGTTTCAATAATCTGTTTACACTATACTTTAATAAACTAAAATAGAAATAAATGATGTATTTTTAAAACCGGCCATTAATTGCAACTAACTGCAATATTTTCGGTTTTAATATCAAAAATCAAAAAAAAATTGCTAAATAAAATAGTCGCACTTCGTCTGAGACAAGTTCGCTTCAAATGGTTATAAATAGTCTACATTTCCGGCTTTGCATCGATCTTCCAGACAGACTGTATGTTTTATGGTATACCTACTGTACTACTAGGCGGGCAAAGCTTAGTTTACAATAATTTTTAGTATGCAATAGTACAGGGCAAGCACTTGAAGCCGTTGGTCCCAGCTATTATTCGTAGATCTTTGACAGTCGTTATGGGTAGTCAGAACCCAGAAAATCTTACAACCGCTCTTACCAAGGGGTATATCGTGTTACCCAGTAACATGGGTTGTGGAGGTCAGGTAAGCAGTCACTTTATGTAAAACATTGCAATTCAGCTGCACTCTATAGGTGGGAAAAGGCTAGGCAGATGATCATAATTGTGTATCAAGGATGGTTTCGTAAAGATGGAGAGGAAGAAGAAGAAGCCTCCTAGTCGGAACCAGTGCGGAACCGCGCTGGCAGGACCCAATATGCTACGTTTGGCAACTCCTGTGTGTGTCCCGGTTACATCACACAACGAAGATTCAGAAGATCGTGTTGTAAGTTCGAGCGAGCCAGCTGGACCTTAAGGGGCTATTAAACGACTTTTACAGATTTTAAACTGCCAATCACGTCAAAATGTGCAGTGTAAATGATTTGAAAAAAATATATGTTAAACTAGAACATTCTCCTAATCATATAGAAAGTGAATATTTTTGATTAAGTTCATATTAAATAGTTTAATTAACTCGTGAAGTTGTGTCTGACGCGGACAAAACATTGACAATCACACAAAATCTACCAGGTATTATTATCCGAAACTTACACTATCTTACAGACAATTTTATTATCTATCTTTTAGTATACGCCTTTTTTTTAATTTTGAAAGAATACTACTTTTATTTAATTTTTTCGACCAAATTTTGAAAGTTTTGGACGCAGAATGCGTCCGTTCTGCATCAGTTTTGCGTCCAAAACTCTCAAAGTTTAGTCGAAAAAATTAAATAAAACTAGTATTCTTTCAAAATTAAAAAAAAGGCGTATACTAAAAGATAGATAATAAAATTGTCTGTAAGATGGTGTAAGTTTCGTTTAATTATACCTGGTAGATTTTGTGTGATTGTCAATGTTTTGTCCGCGTCAGACACAACTTCACGTATTAATTAAACTATATAATATGAATATAATTAAAAATATTCACTTACTAAGTGATTAAGAGAATGTTCTAGTTTAACATATATTTTTTTCAAATCATTTACACTGCAATTAATAGCCCCTTAAGGGTCGAGAAGTTAAGAGTCGCGCCACAACACGACTTTCAAGTTATTCGTAGTGCGAGTTCCGACTATATACATACTATATATTGAGACCTTTCTCAAGGAAGAGTTTTGGCCGAAGGGTGTCGTGTATCGGCGATTCCGCGGAAGGCTACGCGACACCACGCAACACAACACGACGCCGTCTCTTCGTCTACAATAGCTTTTTATTATCTGAAATAAATGATTTATTTTTATTATTAGTATTATGCAACAGTACAGGGGTCGTAGGGATATTTAAATTAAATAAAACGTTTAAAATTTATTTGCGTAAAAAACGTAATAAGAGTTGGTTAGACCTTTGATCTTCAACATCTTCCTAACCAGAAGGTCCCCAAGTATGGCCCAGAATAAAAAAAAGAAAACTCGCCATGATGTAAAAAATATGTAACTCTAGATTTCGATACGTTTCTTTTTACAATCGTCACGCGCCCACTCTAGGTAAAGAAGAGACTTCAGTAGGTATAACAGAAACCTAGAAAATCAAAATACATGCACTCCATACCACTTAAAGGTAGTAAACTTTGAGTGAGATATCACTCAAAGTTTACTACCTTTTACTACAAAAATAACTCAAGGTGAGAGAGCGTATCGCTAAGAAACAATACCACTTACTAGTAATGGCTGCGATACAAGTAACGTGACACAAGTGTGAACATGCTTTACTGGCCACGCATTCCAATTCAAACAAAAATAAACAATCCATATTCTCAGCACAGGTGCACTTTTCAAATGGAATGTGGGTACAAAATTGATTGTAGAGGGCCGTTTTCCATTTAGATATGGAAATTCCGACAGTGTGTATGACACCGCAGCGAGTCTCGTTACTAAAAAATATTCCACCGGCAATGTGTTCGCACGTGAATTTTTGCTTTTAAACGAGAAAGTAAAATGGCTAAAATAATAGTGGGTGTTTTATGCCCATTTAAAGTAATGAGATGCCTATTTATTGCATGCTGATGCCCCAAATGAAAACCATTTTGTTATGGTGATGTTGGTAGACAAATTGTGATAAATTGGGGCTAATTGAAGAAGTTTATTATGGCATGATGATTTGTACGCATCAAAATATGGCGTTTTAGATTGAGATGGATCGTGTGATTAACATTAATTTAATTTTAATGAAGGACTTAAATGGACCTTTTTAGGGCTCATTCTAATTTGACTATAAAACAGGTAATTACTTAACACACATTATTGTGATTTTGGCAGGCAAATTGTAATAAATTGGGGCTAATTGAAGAAGTTTATAACGGCACGATGATTTGTCCGGATCAAAATATGGCGATTTACATTGAGATAGATCGTGTTATTAACATTAATTTAATGTTAATGTAGGATTTAAATGGATCTTTATAGGGCTCATTCTAATTTGAGTATAATTATAAAACAGGTAGGTAATTAACCCACAAAACTTTCTAAATTCATATTTATTTCCACGAAACTTAGCGATAAAAACTTTTGATTGCAATCATCTGTTTTTGTGCTTAGACTTAGATAATAGAATAACGGTGTTTAATTATTCTCGAAAGGTTGAAAAACTGATAAAAACTAAATCTGGCCCACAAAATCGAATTATGTACAAAATTGGATCTTAACTTTCCCAGAAAATTACAGTTGTTTACTTCTTCGATAAACATTTGCTTCAACATTATGTTTTTACAATATTATAAGTCGATTGGTGCTTCAGAAATAGAACGGTATAGCAATCAACTGAGTGCTTTTTGTCATATTGTTATTTATGGATTGATAAAACCCGATCAAAGGGAAAAGCGATGACCGGTCGAAATGAATGCATTATTTTCTCAAACAAATGGGAAATTCATAGAACTTTTTAACTCTAATAAATATCGCAAAATATTGGTCCTAACTTTAGGATGTCGTTTAGAAAGGGAATGAACTTTTATTATTATAGAAAAAAAAAGGTGTCATAGGTTTTATAATGCTATTTCTTTTTTAATCGACTTAAAAAAAATGAGGAAGTCTCAATTCTCTACTGTATTTTATTTTTGTAACTCTAAACCGATTTAATTATCGTCTTTTGTTTCATGATATGGACTATATGAAGTTAATGTAGGACCAACTTGGTCCTACGTCATGACAATGTCCCGAAACGATTTTTTATGTTCAGGAACTGAGAGTTGACGTTTTTGTTTGTTAAATTTATTTATATAAAACACTTCTGTGTCTGTGCATTGCTTGTAGAGACAAGAGACAGCTGAAGTTGACAGTTAATTAGTAGGTATAATAAAATAGATTAAGTAAATAAGATATTCTATAAGCATAGTTGATAAGAAGACCCATCTTCATTAAAAGAGCTTTGCAAGCTTATATTTGAAGATGACTCAACTATCTATACTTAGGTATACGTAGGTATACTTAGAGTTCGGCAGGCCCCTCTGTCCATGACGATTTCCACCGCGCACCAAAAAAAGAAAGGTAATTAAAATAAAGTAAATATTGAAAGCTCGTATTCACTGTTAAACAAAGTTGCGCAATATCCTATCAGCAACATGTTATTGTGGGCCACAGCGTATTCATTGAAAAACAAAAGCAGAGCAAAGTTATTTCCAGGAACATTTGATGTTGCGCAATTGTTTCTCAACTTTGGTACGCGGCACAATAAGTAACTTCGTCTCGAAAGAAACATACATCATCTTTTAACGGGACTAAAACACCACACATTTACAGTAACAATTGATATTTTTATGGCGGTCGGGACAAAATACATAAAAACTTTATTGTCTCCGGCCAGTTTCAAAAGTTGAGGGAGGAAAACGGTTTGCTATGATGTTTTTTGGCAATGGAATAGCCATCTGCCGTTAGTTATTCATTGGGAAAACGTTTTTACGGAACTTTAGTTTTGTGTGTGTTTGAAGTCACAACGAATGAAGAATACTTATGAACCTTCTCCATATTAGAAGATGTTTACGACTTTTATGATTTTAGTGATAGCACGCTGGTCACCAAACTCTTTTGTTTAAACAAAAGAGTTTTGTATATAGAGATTTTGTATAGAGACAGAATAGACAGAACCCAAACTAACCCCCCCCCCCCACAACCCCCCTATCAATGGAACTCCTAATATAATAGTAATAATAATCGTTGGAGTGAACTATTCCGAAGAAATAAACAATGTTAACTGTCCAGGAATACCACTATCCGTTTCATTACATAAATAACTAACGTCACTCGGAAAGCTGTCATGCTGAAATGGAATTGGGCTGGACACATCTGCCGCATGTCAGACGATCATTAGGCCAAACGCACATCCCAATGGGGCCCTCTACGTGGCAAATGACATCGTAGCCGGCCTAGGCAGAGATGGCGGGATGATCTGGACTCCTTCGAAAAAGACTGGCCCCAAATAGTCCTAAATAGAGAGAGTTGGAAGGAGAGTGGAGAGGCCTTTGCCCTGCAGTGAGAAAATACAGGCTGAACTAATAATAAAAATAACTGTTCATGCTTTGTAAACGGATGGTAACAGTGTAGCACGTAGGTGGTAAGCTACGTCATGACTGTTTGTATAAACAAAGTTACCATAGTTGCCTTTTTGGGTATTACGGGCCGACTATTTTCGTACTAGTAAACGTGGGCTATTTCCGTCACACAATGGGTACGATTGGACCACGGATTGGACGCTGATACCCATTGTGTCTTGCTGGGCTCGACCTAAGCTTCTAAAAGGTATTAAGTCATAGACATCATTAGCGGATAAAAATATTTCGACAACGACTTATATTCTTGCAAAATAAAAAAAAAAATACTTCCTACTTTTTGAGAACAGTGACCCAATTTCTATTAATTTGTTTTTGCGATCAACTTGTCAAAATTTAATAAAAAATTGTGAGACTACTACAGATTTTCCTTAAAAGATAGAGTGTTTTGTGAATAACAATTATGGAAAAGAATGTAAAATTTTTGGGGATTTTGCCATTTTTGTTTATTTAAGATTCCTATTGGTGATCCCGACATTGTGCTCCAGTGATAAGATTTTGCCAAAATACTGACTACCGATCAGCGCAGACAGACTAGTTGACCATTTACTTAAATGTATTAGAAATAAAGTTGAAAATTGAGTTATCGCGTACCAGCAAGATAATAAATGCCGCGCGCTATTAAAATTGCACACAATTTCCAACTGTATTTGTAATGAGTTTTAGTTCATTATGCATGCTATAGATCTTTGACTGTCGTTATGGGGATAATACAGAAAGTCTGATAAGTAGTCTTACCAAGGGGTATCGTGTTACCCAATAACTGCGTTATCATGGTTGGACAGGGAATCGCTCTATGTAAAATTCTGGTATTCAACTGGGTCCCGGTTAGTCTGGAAGCCGAGCCCAAAATAGTAGGGAAAAGGCTAAGCAGATAATAAATGATTTATATGTCGGCGTCAGCGATGGCTGAGAGGTAGCGCCGACATCGTTTGGGTTCGGTGGTATCGGGTTCATTGTAGAATAACAATATTCAGTGCAGTACTAATTACCTTACTTTATTAAATGTGATCGTACAATACAATTAAAATAGGTAAACCGACAGTTTCGTACTAGATGAGTATCCTGCTTGGTGTCTTGAGCAAAAGTGAGCATGCCATGGTCCCCACTCTCCAACACGACTCTGACCACGTGCCGCCATTAACTGATAATTGACGTCACGGCGTTTACCATTTCTTCTGTAGGTACTACAATAATCAAACTGAATCCTCTTTATCGTTAAATTATCGCTTGCTGCGATATATAGATCTGCTGTATATCTGCTGTATATAATATGCTATAGATCTGCTGTCCCGTGGCATCTTTCAGATCATGCCATTGACATAAAATACTCGCTTTTGCCCGAAACTTCGTCCGCGTTATTATCGATTAGCACGAATGCAGACGTAGTCGCGGATTAAAAAGTAGCATAAGTCCTTCCCCAGGGTTCAAGCTATTTTCATACCAAATTTCATCAAAATCGGTTCAGTTGTTTCATCGTGAAAGCGTAACAGACAGCGTAACAGACTTTCGCATTTATAATATAAGTATGGAAGTATGGATTATCCAACCATTATCAGACACAAACTTTGGATAAACTAATAAATACTCACCTTACCCTTTTGATGACTGAAACAAAGCGCTGCGATGAAGGATGACACTACAACGAGAACTATAATTTCTATAATTATGTATACATCGTCCAATCTTTGGGTTGGCATATTATGTTAGCTGCCTTAGCATGTATCGCTGATTACTGGAAGTCCTACGAAAGGCGAGGCCACACATAACATGGTATCTAATACTTGGTATCTGTGCTCCATTTGTTATAAAACTAGCTTATGCTCGCGACTTCATTCGCGTGGCAGTCGTAAACAATTACTATTTGAGTAGGTACTCAATAGACAGACAGCGTACAGCTTGGTCTCTAGATGTTTAAAAATTTCCAAGTAATAGGAGACGAAGGTTTGTATGGAGATTTGTCTTTGGATAGGAAATTCAGCCGTGCACACGGTATAAGTACTAAAAACGGGTGCGCCAAAGTTCACCTAAATTTTCAACTCCGATAATGAAATCCGAAAATGTTCTTCCTAACATTTTTCATCCTAACAATCACAATTCCTAACTACTCTGTCTCTAATGTTCATAATTCCGAAGCATTCAACTTCATAATGTCAGTAGCAATAAACATCTATTATACTTTTATTTGTTTTCCTATATTTTCTCAACATAACCATCTTTTACACTATTATTCAAAGTCATATCTTTTTTGTTTAGATTTCTTTTTATTCATTATAATCAGTATTATATACATTAATTTTGCGTAACTTTATTTTCACATAACATGTATAACGGTGTCCCCTTGTTTCGCAGACAGAAATTTCATAGAATTTCGTTTCCCAGAAAATGTTTGATAATTATAATATTTGGTTCTTGTAATTTTATTTCGACTATTATTGTTTCAAAGACTATTTTTTACTTCAAATGTTTCTGTGAAATATGTTTATATTTCACAGAATCACAATTCAATGAATTTTTATTCACATTTTCTTGTTTAACAAACTTATCAAACAGAAGAATTATTTTTGAACGAATATTGTTTGTTCAGTGTATTTTTCCATGGAATTTATTTCAACGAAAATATATATAAGGTGCTATAAAAATATCTGCCACGGCTGCAATGGGAGACAATATTGTGTTTATAGATTACAATAGTAAAGATAAATTATTGATCATTTGTCATATTTTTTTTCATACAAAAAATTGTACGTATAAATTTGAATTGATTTATTCGCATAAAACCATCACGTAGACTTGCTGTTGCCGCTCCGCACCGAATAGGTACAATTCAATCGTTTCGCAAAACGCCGGCGCCGTTCATACACTGTTGCCATTCTTATCATTAATCAAACGATGCCGCTGCGCATCGGCACTCGTCGGGACGTCGCGTCGTCAAAGAGCAGCCCAGCGCGCCCCCACCCTGACCCGCACTACCCCGTTCGTCGCACGCGCCAGCCGACCGCCCGCTCGCCAGTCGCCCCCCGTCCGCTCGGAAGTTAGTTTTAATTAGCGGTTAGCGACGGGATAATCGCTCGCGCTTCCTTTAAAAATGCCTCCCAGACGACGGTATTCCAATCAAGAATATCTTGAAATGGTGTTGTGCTACCGCGAGTGTAACTCCATAACTGCGCATGCAGTAAACTTATACCAGCAGAGGTTTGGTGTGCGAGTGAGTCATCATACATATCATTAGAAGTGTGGAAAAACTAAAAAGGCGCATCAAACGCGCATTTAGGCAAGTAAAAAGTGAAACGGACACATTAAATAAAGTGAAGAGACATGTACATAAGCGTGCCTACATTTGTGTGCAACGCGAAGGCGAAGGCAACGCCAAGTTACTGTAATTTATCGTTATTTGATACCTAAGTATTAATCTAAGCACCTACTGTTTAAAAATAATAAGAAAAAAATTGCGATTCTTACACTAACTTGTCAGTCCAAAGCCTGTTTTAAGTGTGATGGGAAGTTTATCATCTTATTTACCTACGTCAGTTTTTTGGAAGAATGCGGTAGCTGGTAAGTAATTGCACTTTTAAAACACTTTTTTCCCTGCGTATTATTGTGTACCTAGTAGGTTAGATAGTGACGAACTAATCAGCTGATTTCAGTTTTCATTCACAGAACAGATAGAAAGAGATAGCAGTTGTTTTCATTGACGAAGCGACACATCGCGCGTAATTTGTGAAACACGTTATGCAGAGTAGAGTCAATGTTTATTAAACTACTTTATTTTCTCAAATTAAATTAACTATTCTGGGGTACGAAAGTTCTTCACTATTGTAATCTTTAAACACAATACTACCTCCCATTAAAGCCGTGGCAGATATTTTTATAGCACCTTATATATGCAATAACTAAAATATTGTCTTAAAAAGTGAATATGTTGTGCTACGAAAGTTAATGACAGAAACGAATCGCTGCGAAACCGACTCCACGTAGTCTTGTCTAGAGTAGTTGCCTAGAGTGTAATTTAAATCCGCGTAGGCGCGGAGGGGCGAGGCGGCCCGCGAGCTGAGGAGCAGGTGGTTTTAATGCCCGACGCCGCGGCTGAAGCTGGACGGCGAAGCCGGCCAGTAAGCCGAAGCTGCGGTGGTGAGCGTGAATACAATCTGCGACGATAAGCTCGCGTGGGACCACCGGAGCCCCGCAACGCCGGAGCCGTGACAGAAATCATGCCTGCTGCATGTTGCATGCTCGCTTGCATGTTGCATGCTTGCTTGCATGATGCATGCTTGTTTGCACGCTGCATGCTTGCTTGCATGCAGCATGCTTGCTTGCACGCTGCATGCTTGCTTGCATGCTGCATGCTTGCTCAAATTAAAACTATAAATATCATCTTCTACCCACATATATTTTTTATTTCACTTGGTAAATGTTTCTTTCTGAGTATGAGTGAAAATATTATGGTAATTATGTTTAGGGATAGAAGCGTTATGATAAAAAACAGTAGGACTTTAAATATATTTACATTAACGATATTATTAATTACAATTGTCGGAAACATGAGTGTTATGAACATCGCCGGTAGCACTACAAATAGTATGAATGAAAACTTTAGGATGAAAAATTTTAGGAAGAGTGATCATTCGGATTACTAATCCTTAGGAAGTACAATTTCGGGTAAAGAACTTTAGGTGAGCCAATATGGACCCACAAAAAACACTGACTCTTTCGTTATACATGCTGAAAAAAAGTGATCATATTATGATTGTTTCTTTTCAACCGACTTCAAAAAAGGAGGAGGTTATCAATTCGTCTGTATTTTTTTTTTTTTTATGTTGTTACCTGATAGCTTTGGACTGGGTGAACCGATTTTGATGATTCTGTTTTTATTTGAAAACTAGTGCTTTCCGTGTGGTCCCATTTTAATTTGTTCCAGTTCTGACAATGGCATCCATGAGAAAACCGTATAAGTCTTAAATTTGCATTAAGTATGTGCGCTATTTATTACGCGATTTCTCCGGCAAACGTAAACCGATTTTAAAAATCCTTTTTTTTATGGATAGAGTATGCTTGAGGGGTGGTTCCATATAAATTTTATCGATATTGCTTCAGCACTTTTTGAAAAATCAACAAATACCCAAAAAATTTACATAGACGACGTTTTAGTTTCATCAATCTTTGTAGTGTTAACTTTCAATCTCTTCTTAATTGATTTGGATGAGAAGGAGGTACTAAAAAGCGGAAAATAAAAAGTTTTTTACAAAAAAGGCAACCCCCTTCAAAAATTAAAAAGTGAAAAATAACTTTAGCACCGAACACACATTGACTTTAGTTTCGGAAGTCGGTGGCAATACAAAACCACAAACAGAACAAAGCCAAATTATTTTTTACTTTTTGATGGCGGTTGTTTTTTTTTTCGCTTTTTAGTGCATAGGTACTTCTTATCATACAAATTAATAACGAAACGGTGACACCAAAAAAATTCAGTCATCTCTTAATTTTCTACCCTTATTGGTGAAATTTATATGGGAACAATTTTGAGGTAGGTATACACTATCAACTAAATAAAGAATCATCGAAATCGGACTACACTGAAAAAAGTTAAGCGTGGTCAAACATAAAAAAAAATAATAATAATGTTCATATGTTAAATTTTTATGGGACCAAATGGCAACTATTTCGCATCAAAATAAAGAAGAATCACGTAAATCTGATCATAAATCGTTGTACATACATAAAAAAAATACCAATCGAATTGAAAACCGTCTCCTTTTTGAAGTCGGTTAAAAATACAAACATCGCAAGTTCGTAACTGCGGTTTTCGCCAAGAGCGGGTATCAATGTAATGTATTACGTACCTCTCTACGCACTTCATAAAAGTTTCAGATTGGTTTATTCAGCACAGCATTTTTGAATTTATTAATTAACATTACATTTACCTACCATATTAATCTCCTGACCGTTGCCATTAAAAAGATCATTTCAACCTATCTACTTACATACACGTAGGTGCAGTAAAAGGGCATAATTAAACGTATCATTCGATCGAATGAACAATATTTCTCTTTGATGTTGCTGTTAAATGAATATTCCGACGCGGTACGTATTATTTCGTTAATTACAAGCATTATGGAATGCAATGCGGTCTGTTAATTTCCGCTCCACTCATATTGTGTAGTGACATAGTACGAATGTGTGTGTCGTTAGTATATTGCTGTTCGCATGTCATTGTTTGGACGGGCGGCGTTTGTGCTTTGTAGGTTATGTGAAATGAGTTTGTCGCAGTGTTTAAAACGTAAAATGTATGTACATACATTGTTTAAAATGGGCCAAAGGGGTGTTGTAAAAGACAACTAAACAATTATGTGAAGAGAACGGCCAGTTCTCTGAATTCTTGAAACAAATAACAGTTAAGGAAGGGCGTTGGAAGTTATTGAAAGACGTGCTAAAAGGCTGATAGACAATGACTTCCTGGTTAAGGCTAAGTTCCGAAGTCTTGAACATCGCCGCACCGTTGCGAACCTATTGGTCTTTTATTGGGTAAATTTCGGAGAGTGTGCTTTTTTTTCGGAGACGGATACTGTGAAGCGTCACCGCTATACGGTTGAAGTTCCATGGTCTGGAACCAAGCGCTTAGCTTCAACATTAATTGTGCGAACTGCCAGACTGTGGATATCAATGCCCGCCTCTCTTTTCCCCGATACATATAATCTGGGTATCTTCAAGACACGAGTGAACCGGTTTATCCTAAGCAAGCGTGCTCCACTTAAAGCCGCATTATCACTTAAGATGGCCAAGTCTGCTATTTATATAATTTCGTCATTCCAACACGATACCATTGTAATTTTGCTAAAAGTTCGTAATCGGCTAAATTCATAATGGTCGATCATTGGTCGGTCGAATTAAAAGCAATAGCTGTCTGGTCACTGATCAAAGGATCTGTAAAAATTTTAGCAGATTACCGACTAAATCAGTTATTCAGTTGTCATTTTGTACGAGATTACCATTCTATATCATTTCTTTCAATGGCGTGTCAGTGGTTGATCATTGGAAAGTCATTATGATGAGTTGATTTTGAACTTGTCAAAATCAACAATTATGAAATCAATGATAGACCATTCTGACACTATTGCAATAGCAGACTTGAGGCCTAGGTGAGTTGCGGCCAAACGCAAGCCTATAAGAATAAAAAAAAGGACTATAATTCGACGGCACGGTTATCGCAATGGTTCAGTGATTGATTGGTGCGCTGCGTGTGTCTGATTTGATTGGTATGGTAGTTGTTCCGGGTATTGTCGTTTATGTATGTGAGGGTTTATGTTTGTAATTGACGTTTAAAAGTGCCTTATAATGGTCTAAATAAAATAAATGATTCGACTTTGACTACTAAATTACATTGCTTTTCTTATGATTGTTGTTTGATATGAACTGCCACTGTATGTATTTGTTAGGTACTAGATTTTTTTTCTAATTTTAATCTTCACAATAAGTTTTGTGCATAATTAATAGGTACGTAATATTAAAAAAAAACAAAAAGTCCAAGTATTCAGTTATGATTCTTAATTAATTTATTATTTAAGTATTTAATCGTGTCCTGTAATTAATTTACAATGCATTCATCACACTACGTAATTAGTTTTATAAACTTTGTAAGAAAATGTGCGCTGTTTTATTTATAGCCTCATTCATAATTAACGGGGGTTCTTAATTGCCTGTAAAATGATTGGGGTTGAAAAGTCCCGTGTAGGAAGGCACCTACACAAAATCTCTGGGTATTTTATTAAGTATAGCGGTATTATACATATAATCTCCTTTTTGGTTTACTTAAATATGTTTATCCTGTTAATAAGTATCAGTGTCTGGGTTCGTGTTGCTTTTCTAAATATGTTTGAGAAAGAACAGTCATTGGTGGTGTATTTAAATATGATTGATAGTGCCAATTATTGCGAAACACTACAGACGTGAATAGGAGAGTAGCTATGAACTATTTTGATGATCGGACGGTTTTTATTCAAGCAGTACTGTAAGACTTTAGACTGTGCTGAGCCCTATGATACCGGATCGTAAAGTCTTCCCTAGAATGTTATGGTGTACTGGGAGTCGGAGGTTCTTATAAATCAAAGAGGGCAAACTGAATGAAATTACTATATTCTAAATAGCAGGTCTGCACTCAGTAAGCGCCAAGCTAAACATCGTCTTTATAGTACTTATAAGAATAAGCCTACCGCTCCTAAATTCAAAACACTTTCTAAAAAAAAATCCAGAGTATTGACGATACATTTAGTCAAATACTTTCGACCAGCCTGCATATGCATGCTACCTTTACAGTACCTAATTCTCAAAGAATCATGGCGAGATTTATACATTTATTTGTATTAAAAAAAAAAATTAGGGTTTAAAATATTTCCAATGTGGAGAATACATGACCAGGAGTAGATTCATATACTTACCATATTTTTAAACCCCCGCATAATTAATATATTATTTTGAAATGAAAATAATAGTTTTTCGTTTTAGCACGTTGCCCATTTTGTGTTTATAAAAAAAAGAGAGTGACAAGTGACATTAACGAATTTATCAAATTGGCAGACAAATGATGTGAAGCGTTGTTTACAATGGCGGAATTGAAAAAGTACATTGATTAATCATTATTTCTGACATTATTTGCCATAAAACGGCTGTCAGTGTCAGTGTTACTATCAGCTGCCATATCGTTCTGAAATAATGAGCTTTTCGTTAAACTATTCACTTTTAACATCCAATTTTATTACGGGTTTTAAAAATATTTTAAATGCCTGAAGATACTCATTAGATACCCAAGAGTATAAAAATTAGAATTTGAACTTCTCTAAACATCTTTACTTTTTTTGTACAAATCCTGCCATGATTCTTTGTAGAACCACAAAAATGTTAGCAATCTCCTGCTCCACAAATGTTCTGTTTTACAAAGATCAAGTAACGAAACTACGAGTAGTAAGCCCATCTGGGCTTGACGCTTTAGGCACCATGAAGTGTTTTTGTGTTCCAAATGGAACCCTTCCGGTAAACGAGAAGTTATTCGGGTGTAACATGAACTTTCGAGTAAATGTAGCATGTGTTTGACCACTCCCATAATTTTAACGTAACGACCTACTACGTGAGAGAGATAAGTCGAAGTTTTCGGCAGGGAAGGTATTCCTGGTTTATCGCACGCACGTTGTAAGAAATTTTAATGAATGCGCTATAGTTAGTGAAAGATTTATTAGCTTCGCAGCATTGCGTGCGTCCACGGATTAGAACTCACTGATTTATATATGAAAGGCTAATGACATCGTTAAGTCTTTGTATTTTTAACGATTTTGGATTGCGTCGTTTCCGATAGGATTGAGTAGGGTCAGTGTGTAATGAGGTGAGAGGTTATCGGACTGATCGTTTGACGAAAGTGCGCAAGTAGGCAGTTTTATGTCGCCAACATAAGTTGGAATTCATGGAAAATCAATGAAAGATTCTTACTTAGGAATACTTGACCGTAGTTTAACTTGAGTGTGTCTAGAGTTAGGACCACTCAAGACTTTATTGAATTATACTACGTGTAGGACGCTAAGGACCTGAGGAAAAATATGTACCTACTTCTTTTCCTTTTTGGAGTACTAAAAGGGTCATGGAACTTTTATTGCGTGATGAATATACTTTACCTTTATTTACTTACACGTATTTTTCACAAAAACGCTTAGGTGACTTTACAAACAACACGGGGAGAGTTATGCTGTACTTTCTGTAATTAATTATCATGATATTCGGTATGTAAAGCGCCGAAGTATCTACCTACCTACGTAATTATACTTTCGTGAATGTGATTATTGCAATAGTGTTTTCTCAACGTTTTGGAACCTTGTTTACTTTATGTTTGCTTTAAGTTTCACCTTGTTTACAGTTCGGTGTAATTAATGTAGTCTTCTCGACAACTATAACTCAAATTTAATATTTTGTTAAAAAATGGAACTTGTTATTTTTTAGATAATATCGTGTTGATTGATTTCCTATTCTAAGACCCGATATAATGTAATCGATATCTACCTAGATCTACATAACTGAATATGTTTCATTAGTTGAAAAATAAAACTGGTCCCCCCAAAGGGGGTTCAGCTGTAATCACCATGCTTGGTCGATGGGTACGATGCTGTAACTATTTAGGTAATAAACTATGTTTTAAATTTTGACTCCATTGCCATTTCCGCGAACTTCAGCAGGCTGCAGTGAAGATCTAACTCAACAGACATAATATTAACCATGTACCAAAAAATATTAAAGAGCAACCAATAGGAAGATTTAAAAAGTAACTTAAAAAAATGCTAGTTCAAAAATTCTACTGCTCTTTATCAGATTTTTTAAATGACAAGTCTATTTAGTTTGTAATCTTTATAAATACATAAAGCATTCAAATAGTTTTAGTAAATACAATAACTTTAATCCAGTCTAAGTTTTCATAAACATTTTCATGACATATGGCAGAATGTATAAGGACTCAAAATATTGTAACACCTAATTGTAATCACCTACATTCTATGCAAATCATCAGCATCATCATAATGTCAACCATTATAGGGCATAGGTCTTCCCCAAGGGCGGGTTCAGCCGTAATCGCCATGCTTGGCCGATGCATGTTGGCGATCGCAGTAGGTGCTAAGGTACTCAGAAGGACGCTGCTGCCCATTCTCTGGTTAATATCCCTCTCTCTCTCTTCTATGCAAATAAATAAATCTGTCTATCTAAGTAACTGTATGGCACGTCACAAGGGTGAAAACTTTAGAAGGTTGAAGTTGGTTCTAGTAGCGTAGAAAGTCGAGATATTTTAATAATACCAGCTTATTGTCCCACTGCACGGCGAAGGTTTCTTCTCATATAGAGAAGGCAAGAGAATTTATCACCATACTTGCTCGAGGCGGATTAGCGATTTCAGACTTACCTTCAGGAGTAGTGATTTATGATAGTTATATAATAAAGATGTAAAATTTGTTTGCATGTAGGGGTAATATCTCGACATACTCATCCAATTTAAAAAATGATTACACTAATAGGTAGCTACGTTATTACCTTTACTCCATAAGAAAAAACACGCGGACCAAATCGAGGGCAAACTGCTAGCAAATTTTTTTTTTTTTTTTTTTACTATTAAATAGGCTTGCGTTTGACCGCAATTCACCTGATCGTAAGTGATAATGCGGCCTAAGTTGGAACACGCTTGCCTAAGATGAACCGGTTCACTCTTGCCTTAAAGATACCCAGATTATACTTATCAGGGAACAGAGAGGCGGGCAGGGAATTCCACAGTCTGGCAGTTCGCACAATAAATGTGGAGTCAAAGCGCTTGGTTCGAGACCGTGGAACTTCAACCATATAGCGGTGACGCTTACTCACAATGTTTTCCTTCACCGATGTCAGTGATGTCCAAGATAAATTTAGAAAGTCCCACGGACTAGAAAAAAAAGAAGGACTCCACGCCACGCATACCAAAAGTGAAGCACCTAAAGTACGCCTGTACGGTCGGTAGTCGGTACTTTCGGCGCGGAATCAATTTTTTTCTAGTCCGTAACTGTGATGTAAATGTGTGCGTGAGGCATATTTGTACAAACGGTCTGGCTTACTTAGGGTGCTTCACTTTCGATGTGCGTGGCGCGGTGTTCTTTTTTTTTTTTTCTAGTCTATGGAAAGTCCATATAAAATTGAAGAACTTACATTGGTAAGTACTTGGTCGTGTCCGGTTGCAACCCATAACCTCATACATGAGAGGCGGGCGCTTTTACAACTGCGCTATCACGACATGTAAATCTGTAGGTAAGTAGTTTCTTATAATTAGTTAATGCCACCTGACGAACACCTATGTTAGTGTCTAACTTTAGCTCACAAGGCTAGGTTTCTTTTTAGTCCTAGCTCATTCGTAGGTACTTTTCTTTTTATCGGAACTTGTACGAGAGTTTTAGTCTAGTTTTAACTGTGTTTTTTTTAATCTTTTAATGCTGAAGTTGTTGTTTCCACTAAAATAACCCATTTTATTAATGCTACAGTTTATGTTACGTCAACAACAACAACAAAAAAACACAATCAATGGCGCAATAATAATAATAATAATAATAATAATTTATTGCAGACTTTCATCCATAATTTGTTAGTAACAATATTCTTAGCCTAGAGTTAGTAAAAATTAAATAATATATAATAACAATATTTAGGCGCTTGGTCTCGCGTGAAGGCCTATCGAGTGCGCCATCAGTGTAGAGTCCCACCGGCCGGCGCACGCGGACAGGATGGCGCTGGGGCTGCCGCGCACCCGCGCCAGCATCGACGCACAGCGCTTACGTATGATGGCGTGAAAGCCGTCCACGTGCGCTTGCGCGAACATGCCACTAGCGCAATGAATGCTGGAAAGTACCAGGAAACATTGCTGTTGATTGTCACTGCTCATTTGGGAAGCTTCATTGGGAGCTAGATATTTTTAGGCTCTGCTACTTAGTAATAGTAGCTTATTAACTAAAAATGGGTACCTCTTTTTTTCGGGAACCGTCACTTGTCCCGGCTATGATGTTTATCATCTTCATCTGCTTAGCTTTTCGGCAGATGATGATGACCCCAATTAAGTTGGGGTCGACTTCCAGTCTAACAAGATGCAGCTGAATTCCAATGTTTTACATGGAGCGATTACCTGTCTGAGCTGCACAAACCAGTTACTGGATACTACAACCCTTACCCCCCCCCCTTCCCTTGAAATCCGGAAGTCGGGCAGCAGCGGCTTCCGTGTGCCAACAACTTCAATGCGATCCCCAAGACGCCTGCCAAGCGTGGAGATTATGGCAACCCCCCCCCCCCCGTCTTATGGGGGAGGCCTTTGTTCAACAGTGGACGTCTTCAGGATAATGATGATGTTGATACCCCTTCATAAGTTTGGTTGACAGACTTTCGGGTTTCTGACTACCCGTAACGACTGTTAAAGATGTTCGAAAGATAGCCAGGACCAACGGCTTTACGTGCTATCCGAGACACGGAGGGGTTTTGCTAGATGGTCAGCCATCCACGGACCGACCTCGACAAGCGATGCTTAGGCATGACCGTAAGGCTTTTACTTAGACCTGGGGTGTGATTCTGTAAGACCTCATTCTAAACTTCGAATCTGAATCCGCTGTGAATTTCTTGATTAGCATTGTAAAAACTCGGTTGATAATTCGAATTTACGCGAGCGCCACCCTCGCAAGCGTGTCAGCGAGTTGAACTAAATTGACAGGGAGATTTTGACAGATAAAGTATGAGATGACGTAAGAAGTTGCATTATGGAAGGTAATTTCCCCGTCACTTCGACGCTCACTGGACGCTCACCCGATTCAAAGTGTCAAATATATCAAGGTCATTTTGAACCTTATGCGAAGTGAGAGTGAATAGCGATGTGAGATGCGAGTTGTTGTTTGAATTTTACAGAATCGACCTACTGAGCTCCTTGTGGTGTTTATCAACAAGAGATTTATGCCGATAAACCCATGAAACAGGAGAAATCTAATCCTGATTTTTCTATGATTATAAAGCTAAGATTTCACACTTAAAATCACCCTAATACAAACTAAGAGGGTGATTAGCGAATAAATCCACCTGCTATCAAAATTTCAATTACGTATTAACATTAGCTCGTCTTAAAAGGGAGGGGACGAACCCTGCAGAGAATTATAATTATCTATTCGGCCCCAATCGGTTTTTCTCCGACATTCCCGAACCTTTCACTTTGATTCTTCGCTATATCTATTTTACTAATTATATTCAACTGGCCATTTGCCTTTATGTCGTACAACTTTAATCCTTTTATCCGTTTTGTGTTTGAATTTGGAATTTTCGAACAAACCCTTCTTGTTTTCATTTCGATGTTGTGTTCGAAAGACTTGAATTGGGATAAGTACCCGTCTGTCATAAGTGGGAGGAGGGGTACTGATTCAGCATTAGAATTTGATGAATATTTAATCGAATTGTCATCGGACTATAGGGGGATCCTCACCCAGCTAAGATAAATAAGTACAGTGTAGGTACCTAACAAACCCGGTTTTTAAGTATAAAGTTTATACTTTTATGTATCCTGGGGTGTGATTTTTCTAAACTTCGAATCTGAATCCGCTGTTACTTTCTTGATTGGCATTCTAAAAACTCGGTTGATAATTCGAACTTACACTAGCGCCACCGTTGCGAGCGTGTCGGCGAGTTGAACTAAGTTGACAGGGAGATTTTGACGGCTAAAGTATGAGATGACGTAAGAAGTGGCATTCTGTAAGGTAATTTCCCCGTCACATTCAACTTGCACTTAACACAGAAGGTACAAAAGAACACAATTTGATTCAATGTCTCCCGCTACTAAACGCAAACGACCATCACTTTATGACGTCACGGGTACATTACGACCACACAATTGAACGCAAAGGTAGTTCCGACCCCAACATTATCACTTAAAATACTTAATATGCTCACAAACGTTCCCAGCACCGTGAAATTCGTTTCACGTCCCCCAACGAAATGTCAAACGCTTAGAGAACCTTCTCAAATACTCTAAGAGGGTCGATTCGACCCCTTGACAGCTCTAACCAGTAATCCGTCGAAAGCGAAGGGTCACTTTCCAATTACATAATTGTCTACTCGAGCGCAACGTACGTTCTCCAAATGTCGGCGAAATGGCGCTGATTATACAACTATTGATAAGAAAAAAAGGAAGAACCAGTTGTTTTTAGAAATCTGACGATAATATACAAAGAACTAAACGCCTTCACTGCATGAGAGTCTTTAACACCTTCACTATTGATGATCTCACTGAAGACACTGCTACCGCAATCGACGTGGTCACTGAGCCTAAACAACTATAAGCTGCTGGTTTCGTAGGTAAGTGAACGAGAAGAAACCCACAGCTTTCACAATTATTAATAATAATTATTATTATTATTCATTTATTTCAGACTAAACATATATATTTTATCATTTCTAACTTGTGTTAATAAGAACGACTTAAGACTATGATAGTAGCACTTCACTAAATTGCACTAAGTTGTCTGCGTGCTGTCCTGTGGCACTTGTCCGCGGAAGCGACGGAACACCACGTCCTGCGGCCAAAAGTCTTCTTCCATGACGAGGGGCAGGAAACAATTCGGTACTCGCTCCTCGAACGCCTTGAAGTTGACGCTGCTGCGCGACTCCAGTAACTATACCCTCGGCGTGTACTTCGTCTTTCGGCGCACGTACTCTACGATGTCCTCCGCCTTAGTGGTGTAGTGCATGTCGACTATATAGAACCAATCCAGGTATCAGTACATCATGTGTAATAGGTATTATTTAGATTTAAATCAGCACCTTCATTCTAGGTTCAAACCTTAGGTCACTTTTCCTATTTGTGTGCGCAAGATACCGCTAGTAATTTACGAATAACAGACTGTTATTAAATAAAATTATAATAAAATATCAGGCTGTTTATTTACTCGTACCTATCGAATTGTGAGATTGCTATACCAATGCTATGCATGCTTACGCTATGCTAACATTCTACTTTGTCAAACTTTTGAGATATTACTTTACCCACTAAAACCTATAGTACTTGATGTAGGTACATACTTACTTTACAATATAACGACCTAAATATCTATATTAATTTGTACAGTTTCAATATATTCCGTCTTACTTAACCACTACAATGTGAACACGACCAAACTGGGATCCCTTCACATAAGTTACATAACATTTTCGAAATTGTTTCCATGTGAAGTTACAAACCACGAGGATGCCGCGGGGCGATTTCCTAGAACCGCCCTGTATATAAGTTTAAAGTTTTATCATTAACACTTCGCTGAAACCGACGGAGGTCGAAACAGTCAACGTAACTTTGCCCAGGAGCGTACAGTCTGAAATATCGATAAGGGTGGTCTAAAATACTGAAAGCGTTAAAAGCAAAGAATGGTTTTTACTATACTTGTTTGAAACTGGAGCAACACCTTGATTTATTGGCCTTGAATTTCCCGTCGCAGCGTCCGACCAACTTTACTAATTAAGAGAAAGATTAATTTCCCTTTTCCCTTAAACAATTTCCTTTAAAAGTTTATAACACTTGGAAACTCTTTTTTGGTTATAAAAATAATCTGATTCTTCCTTAAACCTCGGTTGAAATATTTAGGCAAGATTGTATACTCATTAAAAACCAAACAAATATTTTTCTTTGACTAATATTGAGCGATGAAAATAACAAATAATATTCAAATACTGTAGACAACTGTATCAACATTTAATAATATTTTTTAAGATAAAACGCGTATAGACAACACTTAAATAAGTATAATAAAAACTTCTTAGAAAACGCGAATCATAGAAAAAAATATTGGAAAATATTTTATTTAGTATTACATGTAGCTACACGTGTATAAATCAAGCAAACTGAAGTACAATAAAATGTCGGTCATGCGGAAAATAAAAGCTTTAATGCTAAATAGAAGAAGTACAGAAGGCTCTAGGTAGTCAGTCTACCTATTTATAGGTCGCGTGCGTGTCCGTTACGGAAACATCTATGTATAGGAAAAATCACGATAGAGCAAATTGTTACGATACAATAATAATACACACATTACCTAATGTTTACCTAAATAAAACTCAACAATAGAACCACGATGTTGCGTGAACCTTCGTAACATTTATAATAACGCAAGGATTTTTAACGTTATTTACTCAAACGTTTTAACATTAAAGCTCAAGTTTTTGATCCCTAATGATACAATAGAGGTACACTAACACGCCATAAACTCATTTGCTGGCGACTCCCTAATCTTGGCTTCCAGTGTATTTAGTTTCACATTTATGAACAACGTTGGCATGGAACTTGCTTCGTACATAATTATTAATATGGGCTTAGAGCTGTAATGAACCACAAAGCTCGCGCCCCATATAATATCCTGTACTATTTTGATTGCCAGCATGTGTAATTTGGAACTGGCAACTACCCATTATAATGACAATCACGGTTTTGGTAATGATGATCTGTTTTGTGTTCATTTGACACTTTCGAGTTCGATTAATAGCTTTTATTTTGATATCCTTGTTAGACAAACCGTTAGGTTGTTTATGTCTTAAACTTTATTTTCTTTTTTTTTTTTTACTTTTTTTTGTTTTTTTTTTGTATTTCAGCAAATTTACACTGCATTGAGCTGTAATAGGGTATTTTATCAAAGCAATGCGTAATATGATTACGTTTCTTAGAAAACATGATTATGTCCAAAGTATTTTGAAAAGTAATCAACGCGGTTTTCGTCTTGTATTGACTAGTATATGGACAGAAATTTAAAGTAAAAGAAAACATCACCTAAATCAAAAAAAAATTCCACGAAGTGTATTTTATTAAAATTGTCTTATTTAAAGGTACTCCAATGAGACACATGGTGTTGATGATGTTGGAAAAACAATACGGAGTAATGTGATTAATGGTATATTTATTTTAAAAAAATTAAATTAAAAATTTAAAAAACCCCCAACGCAAAACATAAAAGCAATTATTTAAAAAGTAAAAAATAATATCTTTTGTTGAGCCATCAAATGTTTGTTCGTTGAAATGGCGCTATAATGTCTCGGCGGGGTACCGCGTAAGTCAAATCTCATTGCAAATCCATGAGTTCGCTATTTTACCTATTTAGCTATTGCTGACTTAGCGGTACCCCGCCGCGACATTATAGCGCCATTTCAACGAACAAACATTTGATGGCTCAACAAAAGATATTATTTTTTACTTTTTAAATAATTGCTTTTATGTTTTGCGTTGGGGGTTTTTTAAATTTTTAATTTAATTTTTATTTGAAAGTTTTTAAATGTAATTTAGTCTGGTTTTGAGAAGTTGTAGATACGTCTAAAGTTGTATTTCGTCACATGGATCTTTTTTGATATTAAAGATAAGTATCACCCTGAGAATGCGTTTGGTATATATAATTCGCCATTTTGTGGTGCCGGTCATCTTGGCCTTGAAATTTATCATAGTGTAAAGTATTCTACTAGTGAAGCCCTTTCATTTGATACCCATATTGATGGAGTTGTGAAAAAATATGTGATTAGCTATTTTGTAGCGGCGGCCATCTTGGACCGATTTTCATCAAACATAGCTAAGAACACTCCCGACTAATTCACCTTTCAAATAAAAAAAACAAAAACAAAATCGGTTCATCCGTTCGGGAGCTACGATGCCACAGACAGACACACACACACACACACACACAGACACGTCAAACTTATAACACCCCGTCGTTTTTACGTCGGGGGTTAAAAAACACCAACCACCAAAAAATGCCACTAACGAATTCTTTCGTATTTTGGCCACATAATGCGAAGGGGTAATGAGAGCCTGGAGAAATTAATCGTAGTTGGGAACACCAGTGGCAAGCGAGCCCGAGGCCGATCTCCTACCAGATGGAGGGCCAAATAAAAGACTCCAGGTCCCCGAGGTTTAGCTCCGTCGTCAGGGCCGCGATGGACAGAAGCCGATGGAAGCAAATAGTTCACTCCAAGTGTGGACCACTTGTTGATGACCACGATCCTCAGTCATGAGGGAAGGCCTGGAGAGAGAGATTAAAAAATCTCGTCCTCTTCGGATCGTGTTTATTTACTAAATAAGACGGGAATGAAAAATACGGAGTACACAAGGTTAAATACTCTCATTATATTCATCTCATAGGTACTTATTAACACCTCACACGCTAAGTATAAATCTTACACCATCGTCTAAATAAGTTCGACCAAAAATCGATCGTGAGCCTGAACTTTGGCTGGAAACAAATTTGCAAGCGTTAGCATGTGCGCGTATGCTCTCGACACGGTTACATGCTGGGAGCTGAACCGAATGAACTCATTTGTAGCAGCCAGATAACTGATAGATTCGAATCTAAATGTGTCTGTGCCTGCGTTTCATTTAGGATTTGTAACAACTCCTCGAAATCTGTGATTTTCAAGTTTTTGTTTTCATTTCGTTAGTTAATACTCCTCGTTCCCTTTCAATATATAGGTAGTATACATTATTCTTCTAGTCAAGCCCTTTCATTTGATACCCATATTGAGGGAGTTGTGAAAAAATATGTGATTAGCCATTTTGTGGCGGCGGCTATCTTGGACTGATTTTTATCAAACATAGCTAAGAACACTCCCGACTAATTCACCTTTCATACAAAGAAAAAACCAAAATAAAAATCGGTTCATCCGTTGGGGAGCTACGATACCACAGACAGACAGACACACACAGACATACAGACACGTCAAACTTATAACACCCCGTCGTTTTGGCGTAGGGGGTTAAAAAGGATAATAATCATAATATATAATTTAATTCCGGCAACAACGACCCATATAACATAAAAGCCACCACCGCCAGCACACCGCCACCGCATCACCACTCGCTGATTTATCATGAAATCGCGACAACTTCTTTGACCTATGAACGAAGTCGAGACGAAGTAAGTAGTGGGCATAAGCTAATCAAACTTATAAACTTATAAGTATTCAGTAGTAAACACAAATATTTCGAAAGATGATCCTATGTAATTTGAAGACCCCAATAGGTATCTCTTTCGACTGACGTAAAAAAAAGAGGTTATCAATTCGACACGTATATAATAGTAATATATAAAAAGTATTGGAACTTATATATACCTACTGACTTATGATAATCTATTAGGGTTTCCAAACAAATATTCAAAACTTTATGTATGTACGTTTATCCATGTGTTTCACCGGAACTATTAATCGGATTGTGATAATTTTTACTTTTTTATTGGCTGACAGTTACTTTAACTTAGGTAACAGTGTAAGTTACATCAAAATCAGTACAGCGGTTTACAAAATATGGACAAATGCGTGTGTTAGATTATTTAGTGTTATCGTTTCCGATTTGGTTGAAGTATGAAGTAGAAACTAAATAGCAAAAATAAAAACTTTATTACAAAATCGACAACCAAAACAACAAAAAATAAAATGTGAAAAATAACGGTGGCAATAAGAAACAACAAACAGTAAAAATGTCGCCGAATTAAAAAACTAAATTCATAGTTATGTGTTCTGTGCTAAAGTCTTTTTTAACATAAGACGACAAATAATGATGATGATGAAAATGGACACCCTGGCGAGAATCACGTTCTCTATGTTCTATGTTAGGGGGGTTTGGTTTCCGCACTTAGTCCTTAAAATGGACCATTGTACGTGAGCCATAGCGGCCGATTACTCCAACCAGCCCACCTCCCTCCAGAAGCAGATCAATCTTCCCAGTCTTCTCAGTGCGTCCGCAAGGGAGTTTGGCGTTCCAAGGGTCTCCCTGCGGATCTGGGTGACGCCAGTGCACTCAAGGAGTACATGCGCCACCGTTTCTTCCGCCTCCATGCAGGCCCTGCACAGAGGACTATCAGTGATACCTAGTGTGTGAAAGTGCTTATGAATAAGCACTTTCACACACTAGGTCACCATCACCGGACACTGCTCATTGAAATGAGCAGTGTCCGGTGATGGTCCCCGTTCACGGAATCACGGAATCACGTTCTCTTTTTTAAGTCTGTAGAAGTTTTGACGGTGATCAAAGATGATGATGGAATAAATCTTTCTAGAACATTTCAACTACCTATGTAAAGGTTCAATCCATACTTACATACGTAGGTAACTTATTATAAACTAGCGACCCGGCCCAGCTTCGCATGGACCTATAGCCTTCTTCGATAAATGGACTATCCAACACAAAAATATTTTTTCAATTCGAACCAGTAGATCCTGAGATTAAGCGCGTTCAACCAAACAAACAAACTCTTCAGCTTTATAATATTAGTATAGATAGTATAGATATAGATGCGAAAGTATGTTTGTTTGGTACGCTATCACGAATAAACTATTGAACCGATTTTTATGAAATTTGGTACAAAATAAGTCTAAACTCCAAAAAAGAACATAAGCTACTTTTTAATCCTGATTTCGTCTGCGTTTGCGATGTCCGACATTCACGCCGATGAAGTCACGGGCAAAATATTCTAAAAATTATAATTATTTATAAATTTATGAAAGACATAGATTTAATTTGTCACAGTAAATTCTTCTAAAATTCAACTGGAAAAAAGTCGTAACCAGTTCAGTTTTTATCTGAAAGTTTTATAACCGCGCGTATTTTTTTATTGCAAAATTAAAAGAAAGAGGACTGACATTAAAAGTGTTTCAGTCGACTTCATTTATCTAATAATGCCGTAGAGACTATATAACAAAAGTTTGCAGCTACTACGCTATGCGTTCAACTTTGTCGGGACTTCATTTCTATGCCACTGAATGCCATATTCGTGGCAACTAGGTGTTATAAATGAGCTCATTTTTCTGGCGGGAGACTTTTTATGGATATTGTTTTGCTTAATAATATTTTCAAGTGCTACTGTGATATTATGCAAGCAATCTTAGAACTCATTTCATTGAAGCAAAAGCGCAGATAGAGCTATTTTAGAATGTAGTAAATAATAGATTTTTTAAACATGCTGCGAGAAACTTCTATAAATTATAGGAGTCTTCGGGATGAGTTATTATGTTTTTATACTAAAATATGAATGTAATAATAGCTGTATCTTCAGATAATTTAATGGTACCGTTATGGAGTAGTAAGTGCTCCATTAAATAAACATTATTTTATTCTCAAACATTCTGTTTTTTTTGTACGATATTATTTATTGTCATGATTATAATAGCAATACCTACACAGAGATGTTGAAACCAATCAACGTAATTATTCATGGTATAATTAATGGTGATTGAGTGGGCTACTAAGGGACGGTAGGAGGGTAGGTGTCTGCGATACCCATGGGTCCTTTTCCCATAGGGTACCGTACTCAAAAGCGATGAGAGATAATTATTAACACTCATGTGGTATACCGATGACGTATGGATATGCTTTAATATTAACATTAAATTAACCAAAGCCGCAGAAGTTTTTTACTTAAATCTACTTTTCCCAAAAAAATAATATAATAATAATAATATAATATAATATGTGGGGACATTTTCACACACGGCCATCTGACCCCAAACTAGGGAGACCCTGTACTATGGGTGTCAGACAGCTGATATACATACACAAATACATTTTTTTTTGTAAATACATACTACATATATAGATAAACAACACCCAGACACAAGGCAAACACAAGTGCACATCACACAAATGTTTAAACAAAACAATTCAATACAATACAATACATAGATAACGTTGTTTCTTCAATCTTTGGAGGACTTTCAATCTCTGATTTAACTGTGTCGCCGTTTCTTAATGGATTTGTATATTAAGGCGATACTAAAAAGCGGAATAAAAAACTTTTTTAGAAAAAAAAAAACAACCGCCTTCAATAATTAAAAAGTGATACCTAAATAACTTTAACTTTTGTTGATTTTTTCAAAAAGCGCTGAATCAATTTCGATAAAATTTATAGAACTATTTCGGAAATTTTTAAAACTCCGCATCCGCTTGCAAATCCGTCTATATATGACGGAGTTATGCCAGAACATACATAAAAAAAATACAAACATCCGAATTGATAACCTCCTCCTTTTTGAAGTCGGTTAAAAAATTAGAACACATAGTTACGTGCTACATGAGCAAATTTCTCAATAAAGTTATCCAATAACTCGATAAATACACATCAGTGCACAAAAAGGAGCCCTTGAACAAATTCTTACATTAAAATTCAGTGGGCCTAATCAAATATTTGCTATCGAGAAACTGGCAGCAATTCTTGTGAATTGAAAGTGGAGGTTTTTTTTACTCCTTTTACTTGTAAGGGACCGCTCACGTTATTGTATTTCGTCCATGTTTCTGTAAAAAAACCTTCAACCAACAAGTTATGACTGGGAGTAACTTCTCAGACGAGTATTTTTATTTTCCTTTTTAAGAAATTTGCGAATATTGTGTTGTTCCCTCGGGTATTCTGTGAATTTTCTTGTTTCGATGCCTTTACAGCGATATATTGGTATGCTGTTGTTTTATTTACAGGTCGATTATTTTGTTACTACGTGTCCAAAGTACACCCTATATAGGGTTCGAACGGTAGTAGGATCGTTTCTTTGATTTTTGTTTTGTATCTAAGTATAAATAAGTTGTAGAATCGCCAACCAAAAAGTATATTTTCATTCATTTTTTTATTTACTTTTAAGTAATAATCTGATAACACCTCTGTTATCATTCGATTTGCAAGTCTAAAGAGAAATACTTTTCAATTACTGTTTTATTGTGGTATCTTCGACATAAAATTACCTACTACCTAACCCTACCCCTAATTTATGACTCTAAGGTTGGTACCTTAGAGTCATAAATTATTTACAACCAGCTCTAATTTCTATTTCTGTAAGTACCACTACATCAAAATTCTCTTCGTGTCAAACGTTTTCCGAGTCTAAAATTGAACCCTCTTGTGTTTAATTAGTACGCACTTATTAACAGGTACTTATAATTAATCATCATTACATATAAAATCATACCAAAATAGAGTTTTAATGATACCTGCTATACGCATGACCAGTTTACGTAACTTTGAGAAAATATTTTAGCTTAATCAGATGAAGAATCTATCAAGCAAAAGCATTATGTGACATTAAAATTTTATAAGTAACATTGCCACATGCCTTGGCCCGCCAAGAAAATGGCCACTTTCTATCGTTTATTTAATAAGATATTTTTTACATTTTTGTTGAATGTATTAACACACCAACACAATCTATCGCGGGTTTAACAGCGGTAGGTATGTCAGACGCGGCAACTTGGTGCCACAACATCTTTTAAATATAATTCTATAATTCTTTTATTTATTTTTATTTAATTATATAATACATATAGCTCGTCATTTATAAAGACACTTTTTAGATCGCAATTCAACTTAGAAAGTACCTTTTCAGCACTCTTGAGCAGTTCTTAGCATTTTAATGTTTTCCAGATTTCTAATAAAAAAATAATAATATAGGTACATAATTATTGACTTTTGGTTCAGAAAAAGCAAGCATATCAAGCGTGCACAGCTTCATGAATGAACAAACTACTTATCTAACACATAATATTTAATTTTACCTTCATGTTTGACACGTGTACTGATTGTAACAAACTATTAAGCTCGAAGCTCGATGTGAGATAATGAACGAAGTACTCTTAGAAAGCAATAATGTCTGTAAACTCAAAGTTGTATCGAGTTCACTGAGAACTCTTGTTGTATTTACACAACAATTCGCTGAGACTTAGCGAGGGCACTAACTAAGCAACATTTAGACGTAATAATACCTTTTATGACTCGGCTACAAATCTCAATTGGAAATAAGGTTTTTGATGTCGCATCGCGCTTATGGGGCTGCCGCGGTTCTGTAGCACTTCAGGTATGTTTGCCGATGCGAGGGTGGATGATTTCTACGTAATTATCCGTAAACGTTGCGCCTCTCTGCGGCACAGAACACGGGGTAGCTCCAACAGTATGCTGAGGGCATTATGTGAGCGGTGGGACTGTCCAATGCTCGGCCGATGGGTGGGACTGCACACACACGTCGCAGCCAGATAAGTGGACAGATACAAATTGTGACTGTTTTATTTATTTATTTATCTTTATTTCGTCATTGTATGTGTACTAACATTAGTTTAAATAAGTTTGAATGTATCTACTAACAGTATGGACCTCGGTCTGCCAATAAATTATTATTATTATTATTATTATTCACATTTATTTATTTCATATACCATATTAAATTACATTTTTAAATATTCATAGAAAAATAAAAACATTTAAAAATGTAAAAAATAGTAGCCCACCGGTATCGGGAATACGGTCCAAGCTACCGGTGGTCAGGGCTCCTGAGAGAGGAATCTCCTAACAATACGCGCCGTGTCCAGGAGTACCGCTTTCTGTATCAAGCCCTTGATCCAGCTGCCCAACGAGAGCCTCCTTAGGTGTTGTTCGAGGCTCTTGGAAATTAGTCCATTGGCCGTAACGACTATCGGCACAATGACTGCTGTATTCACATCCCACATGTCGACAACCTCGCGAGCCAAGTCAAGATACTTAATTTGTTTATCTTTCTCGGTTTTCACGAGGTTCTCGTCATGCGGAACCGCTATATCAACAATCATTGCGCGACGCTCTAATCGATCTATCACCACTATGTCAGGCTTATTGGCGACAATAGTCCTGTCAGTGATGATAGATCGATCCCAATACAACGTGATATTGCCATTTTCGAGAACTGGGTCGGGCACATACCTGTAGTACGGTACTTCCGACTCCACAAGCCTGTACTTTAGAGCAAGTTGCTGGTGGATAATCCTAGCTACAAGGTTGTGTCTATGCAAATAGTCTCCGTTAGCTAGACGAGAGCACCCAGAGATAATGTGTCGGATTGATTCACCCGGCCGGTGGCATGCCCGACAAATGTCAACCGTGCCGTCCTTCACAATATACCTCCGGTAGTTGTTCGTCATCATAACTTCATCCATAATCGCACAGACCAAACCTTCGGTTTCCCCAAACAGGTCACCAAAACGCAGCCAGGATACGGACGCCAAGAAATCTACATCAGGCCCATGTAGGGCCCGGTAGAAGCGCCCGTGAAGCTCCTTGCTCTGCCATACCTTCTTGCGGTCATTAGTATCTAGTACTACAGGTTTGCGCCAGTTCTCGTTCGCTAAGGAGAGCGGGGTGAGGCCCTTGTCCACTGAGACCACATCTCGGTGCATACCCACGTCGGTTTTAAGGAAGTACTCCCTGAGACTGCATACCTCACGGTTGTGCAGGGACTTAGCATTAAGAAAGCCTCGACCTCCGCACTTCCGTGGGATATACAGTCTCATTACCGATGACCGTGGGTGATGCATCTGATTTGCGGTCAGCAATGTACGGACCCTCCTATCCAGGGCGTCAAGTTCCGTCTGAGTCCACTTGAGTATGCCGAAAGAGTACATCAAAACCGGCATGACCCATCCGTTGAAGGCGCGCACCTTGTTTCCGCCTGATAAAAGACTATTTACCACTTTATTCAGGCGGCCAAAGAAGCGCTCCTTCAACGATTGTTTCATGTCGGCAGCATTGATGCCTAACGCTTCCGACATACCCAAGTATTTGTAGGTTTCGGTTGAGGAGAGGGATTTAAGGCGTATGGAATCCGAGAGTTGGGTTCCCACGGATTCCACAATCTCCCCTCGCTTCACATGCATGACTGCACATTTGTCCACACCAAATTCCATCCTGATGGCACTACTGAAAGTTTCTGTTACTTTCAGTAGCTCCATCAGTCGCAAATTGTTGGGGGCAAAGAGTTTCAGATCATCCATGTAAAGGAGGTGAGATATAACCTGACCTCCTCTTCTTAACCGATAGCCCAAACCTGAACCCTCCAGCAACGTGCTTAGAGGGTTCAAGGCCAAACAAAACCACAGTGGACTCAGACTATCGCCCTGAAATATACCTCGCTCGATCCTTATCGGTTCGCTATTCTCTCGGATTTGCCGACATCCTGGATAGCGAAGGACCGTCCTCCATTGCCCCATACACGACATCAGGAAGGTGCGCAGAGTTGTATTAACTTTATACAACTCCAACACCCTCATGAGCCATGTATGTGGCACAGAATCATAGGCCTTCTTATAGTCTATCCAACATGTCGACAGATCCCTTCGGGAACGACGAACCTGCTGGTTAATGGCCATATCAATGAGGAGTAGCTCCTTAGTACCACGAGACCCGTTCCTACATCCATTTTGAGAGGCAGACATGATAGAATTTTTGTCAATATGTTCGTTAATTTTAGCTCTCAAAATGGATGTAAGAACTTTATAGACCGTTGGTAGACAAGTGATCGGCCTATAATTTTTGGGTTCCGTAGTACTACCTGATTTATGGAGCAGGTGGGCTATTCCAGTGGTTAGGAATTGGGGCAACGATCCTGACTCTAAGGCTGACTGGAACTGAGACGCCAAGCGAACGTGCGATCTCTGTAACCATTTAATCCAGAAATTATGCAGCCCGTCCGGTCCTGGAGATTTCCAATTAGGTAACGGACGAACTGCACGAGCTACGTCTTGGGGGATGATGGTTATTGCCCCCATTTCTGGTATTAGATCACACTTTCGCTCAACCTCCCGAGTCCAGTCGCCCTCAGTGTGACTAACAGGCACCGACCAGATGCTGCGCCAAAACGAACACATGGCAGCATCATCCGGCTGGTGCGCATCAGCCACGCCTTGGTCCGGTCGCTCCCAAGTCCTATACACCCACCTCTCATCACTCTGGAATATGCGATTCTGAGTGTACCGCTCCACTCGTCGCTTGTACCGTCGAATACGGTTTGCCCATGCACAGATCTTCTGCTTCAGGAAGTCGATACGCTCTGTGATGCAGGACAAATAATCTCGAGGATTGATATCAGTCCCCGAGAATACCCGCCTCACAAAGCGCATCACTCTAGGGCGCGTGTTGCCCTCCCTGAAGCAGATAAGCTTGCCGATGAGTGCTCTAGCCTCACTAATACGACGCTCAATCCTGTACTGCCATGCTGGTACAGCTGGTTTTGGTCGTGCAGCTCCGTCACTGTTGGGAAATTTGACATGAGCTACACGACATGCTGCTACAGCCGCGCAGTACAAGATCGAGTGGGTATCAGCGAGGTCTTTGCTGCTGTCAAAATAATTTGACAGCTGCGAATCTAAAGCACACACCAGCGCCCTATTTTTCTTGTGCATGGGCAAACGAGGTAGTCGCGGTTTTAATTCAGGCGGTATGGAGCGATACTCCCGGAACGCCTCCTCCAAAGCACTCCTCAATTGAAAATTGCACTGGGTACTCACGGATATAGCCTCGCCATCATCCTCTTCACCACCGTCGTCAGGTCGCGGTGAAGCACTGGGTAAATCTTGCGATTGTACCGCGACCGCAACCAGTGGCAAAGCAGACGTGTCATGGCTACTCCGTGATTCTAGGCGTAGTCGATCAAGTACAACGTCATCCAGCATATGGTTACGCTGGATGACTCGCACCTGATCCGACAGTCGCTGTGCCGACACGTTGACAGCTGGCTCAAGCACCTGAAACTGAGAGAGCATCCGACCACGGTACGCAGTCAAGTTACTTCCCCCCTCTGTAGCCCCATAGTATGAGCGCATGACACTTTCATTAATAGACTGCGTCCATCTCATGCGCTGCACACTTCCACCGGTAGCGGGGACCCTATCAGAGACCGGTGGGTCTCGAAGTCCCAAGCTGTCCGGCGGCCGGCGTGGTCCCCGCCGACGCACAGGTGGTGGCGTCGTCGGCGGAGAGAAATACTCGTCGCTCGAGCTCGACGCAACTGCCGAGGCCGGTGTCACAGCCCTCACGATGGGGCTGGGTTCCGGCGGCGGCGAGGCGGAGCTGAGCGACGGGTCCGGAGATGGTGGGCGTGCTCGGCGTGCTGCTGATCTTAAAAGCATGTTGTCATCGTCGCTTTCTAATTCTGATCAATTATTACGTTATGTAGGTATTCTTTTTCATTTTAAATTATTTTCTTGGTGCGTAAGGTGCGTAAGGTGCGTAAGTAGTACATTTCCGTTGACTGTTTATATTATTATCGAAATTATTTTCAGTTTTTGTGGTTTTTCAATGACTTATGTCACTTTTGGTTATATCTGTTCAAAACTGTACGTATCATAAATAATTTTTAAAAAAGGTTGATTATAATGGATGTAATATTAAATTGTGTAGCGAAATGAATAGGAAATATCAAACAACTATTGAAATTGTGAAAATAAATTAAGGAAGTAAGGAGACGACGTATGATGACACTAAGGGTTGCCAGCTATTATTATTACTATTAGTATGTTTGATTGTGACTTCATAAAATATAAACTATGTTACGTTAAATTTTATAATTTGTAACGCGTTTTGTACACTTACCTATCTTGGCCAGTGTACTGTGACACAATAAAGGAAGAAATAAATGATAAAAAAAAAAACAAAATTGAAGAACTCTGGCGAAAAATAAGTCTCTGAACATGGTGTACATGTATTTGTTCTCCAAACCAATGCACCTATTTAAAGACACACATGCGTCTAATTGTATTATGCGCATAAAATATAAGTAGAGTAGCGAGCCAGACCCGCGCCATACGCACATCGAATTTAGATCAAGCAAACCCCTCTTGATGGAGATTTGATGTCATCTGTAGCCGACTGCCCATGCACATTTTATTGTTTTTTTTTCTTTATCTTTACAACAGTTTATCTGACGTTTTATTAAATTTGTTTTAAGGATAAATTGTGGGTAGAATATCGTTATTTATTTGACAGTCGCAATGTTTATTTTGGGTAATCGGTTTATATAAATTCTAATCATTATAATTCTAAGAAAATAGAGTTAGATAAAAAAATGTAATTGGACGTTGACAGACGTAAATAAGACTGTCAGACAAAGTTAGATATTTGTAATGAAATAAGAATATGCAAAGAAAAGTTTGTAATCTATTATTATTTATCTGAAATTGTATTCTCGTAACCCAATAAACAAAAAATACGTCAAGGGAGGCTCATGCAAAGTGAATAAACGAGTTGTTTCACTCATTGTGGTCCATTCGCAACTGCGCCGCCGTGCTCGCACCTAATTACTA
Source organism: Charanyca ferruginea (assembly GCA_947361185.1). Lineage (NCBI taxonomy): Eukaryota > Metazoa > Arthropoda > Insecta > Lepidoptera > Noctuidae > Charanyca > Charanyca ferruginea. Next base: position 12,424,909 of record OX376070.1, read on the forward strand.
AATAGCTTAATGGATGGAACGGCCTCATTAGACCGGAGTGGAGTGGCGTTTAGAAAGACATTCTACAGCCATTGGCAGCGAATATAAGGCCGCATATTCGCAAAGTTGCTTCATCGGGAAATTACGCTTTAAAGCTGCTTTTTTACTCAAGGTACGAACACGTGTGGGTGGTACACGCTCGTCAGCAGCTTTTGTGAATCGGTGTTGGTATATTTTGACGTTGTTTTTAAGTCGCTATCGTTTGGAAGATGCGAGAAAATGTTTTCTCAAAATCTCAGCGATTTTTAAGAAAAATAATGTCAATTAATATTATCTTAGAAAGAGTCATCAATTATTAAACATTAAAAAGTAGAAACATTAGAAGTAAATTGTTATTTTGTAAGGTCGAACTACAGTATTCATTCGTCACGGTATTCGTTTAAAAAATAACAAAAAATATGTTACGCAAGTTTGCTCTAAGAATTTTTTATTGGTACTTTTTTGCCGAGTCGACTCCCAACACAAGATTTGTGTCCACTGCATACGGGAACTTTGGTACACCCAGCTAGATTTATGAGGCCGAAATTTCAGTTACAATGGATGTTGGTGAGACTATTTTGCTCTCTACTCGAATGCATGCTGTTTTCTGGGTACGCAAAATTCTGTAGCGTATTTGGACGGAAAAATCACTGACACATAAGCTTGTATCGTTGTTTTTAGATCTTCATTATTGTGTAGTGTTGGTTTTTGTAATTCTTGATTCAGTCTGAGAAGTTTGTATTTGTTTCCTCATTTATAAAATTGGAACACATGCAAAATTTTTGCCAAAACAATTAAGAACTAAGTAGGTAAGTTTACTGTTTTTAGCCTACGAATCAATATCATCACAAGTTCCCAAACAAAATCAACTTGCTCATTTGCTTATTGTCCCCTAATTTTCAAACACAAGCCAACTCGGATGTCAACTTTGTTTCGAAATGTAAATTATAAATCTATTATCCAAATTCCCAAGTGTCCGTTTGAGTTGAGAGCTTCTCCAAGAATGATAACGAAGTGTCGATACGAAATTTGTCCAAAGTTTCTGTCCCTCTTGTTTTGTCCAGATTTGAATATCTTAACGAGACAAAGCAAACAGACACAAAGTCTCCAAATAAACAATTATTTTTAATTTAGCCAATTTGATTTAAACGAGCGACTGTACGAGTGTGTTATTTTGATTATCTTAAAGATAATAGAAGGAAAAGTAATTTAAAATTTTGAACACCGTACGTTCAAAATGTTCTCTTGTTTTGTCATTATTTTATTGAAATTAAGTTTATCTTTAAATGTTTTAATTGAATTACTTGTGCTGAATTAAAACAAAAAGGAAAAAGAAATCTTATATCATAAGATAAGTAGCATAAAAAGTGATGACTTGCTAAGTGCAAAGGAGTAGGACAAAATAAAATGCGTTACCTACGTGTTATATAACAAGTGTTAACCCAATTATTGTAAAACAGTTACCTAAGTAGAAAACAAATGGATGTTTCAAGTATCGAAATAATTTACTTAACTACGCCTGTCTCGCGTTTTCAAGGTAACCTAAGAAATTAATCAACATTTACGTACTTAATAATCTTACAATAATGGAGTGCCTAAATTAATAACTTATCTAATAATTTATGTTGTTTACTATTAGATAGATACATCATTAAAATGTGGGTACGTTCCTATACAGGGTGGGGACGACGATACGACAAAAAATTAAAATACTGGTAATACTCGTTCATAGGAATATTTTGAAATTATCAAATAAATCCTAAAACCGAAATTTAAAATAAATTCAGATATACTAAAGAGCACATAAACGTAACCAAAATAAAACACAATATAAAATATCGGTTTTCTAACTTGTGAGAAGAGCGGCAACTTGTGGCGTCATAATTTTGTATTATTAATGCTCAATAAAAACAATTACATCAAATTATCAAATACTACAATGATCCTTTTTTTGTGCTAATGTCATCCCTACCCCGTGTATAAAATCAAAACAAAACTTCGACGTATTACCAAAAAATAATACAAACTATTAACAAAGCCCACGTGCAAAGGACGTTATTCTAATTTTACTTCTATTCAACATAAGAATCAATGTCCCATATCAATAGCTGCCTACCTAATATTATTCATACGAACAAACTATGGGGACAAACAAATGCGTCTCTTCATAGCTTATTGAAAGATCTTTTTGTACGAAATATAAAAGCAAATCATCGAATTCGAGAGGCATTCATTATTTTGACGTAGTCGTCTACAATACTTATTGTGCGTAGAACACAAAAGAAACTCGAAAATTTGGCTTTGCCTGTTCATAATAAATTTAATTCTAGGTAAATTCAATTGACAACAAGTGACTTTCAAAGATCTATGTGCGTAACTAATTATTTCTAGTAAAAGCTCTTATTACTGTTAAGTAAGTAAATGTAAGGTTTTTTAATTGGAAAAACTTGTTCCGTACATTACAATATTTATTTTAAATGGTTAATTAATAGTAGGTATTTTATTCGATATTGTAACCAATTAAAATGTAATGTGATTGTTATTTTTGCTACTTTTGAGATACTTCTTTTAAAAAGGAATAAATAAATTTTGTGATACGTATCTATTATTCTTATTTAGTTATCTTTTAAAAAGAAATAAATAAAATTTGTGATACGTATCTATTATTCTTATTTAGTTATTTAAGCCTTAGCTTTAGCCGACTTATAAACTGTTGAGGATGAGCACGAGTTGAACGTTTTTTTCGTAGCTGCTATAAAGTGTGTGACCAGTTTTTTTCCATGAACAAGCGATTCTTCGATTGATTTCCATGTCAGTTTGGTCTCTGAATGATAATTTATTATGCGTTTAATATTTCTATGTTTGTCATTATTTTGTTTTTGATCTATTCAATGTGTAACCAACCATTCTCTGCCTGCGTTTGTCAACTGTTGCTAAATATTATACTTCTAGCATCAAATAACGCTTACAAATCTATTGTGACTCAAAATTATGAGCAATGACTCCTAGTTAGTCTCCAAATTATAAAATGATTTGCTAAAGTTTCGAGCCGAAGTCAATTTAAGTCGAGTTCATTATATTCCGATAAAACTCGAATTTCTCATTCAGAATTGGTTGAGTAATCTCTTAAAACTTTAGATAGAGCAATTCAAAAATTCAAAAGTCGTAAGCAAAGACGTGTGAAGTGTGAAAATGATATTCATTCTCATGAAGTGGAATTACTTGAAACTCTTGAAAGTGTTAGGTATAATGAGCTACATAACTTGGATTCAAATAATATGATTAGTTAAGGTGATATTAGAGGTTGCAAAACTGAAACGTCTTCCACTCGAATTTCAAGCGTATCTTATGAAACACAATACAATACAATAACAGAATACAATATCAAAATTAATTTATTTTTTCAACAGATTATTCAATTTCGCACTGGCTCCATTTATATTTTGTAGTTGTAGAAAATTTGTACTATACTAGATGACAGTTGTTAGTTGCAGGAATTTGAAAAAGAAGCATTCTGAGGATTTAGGGGTATTCTTAATTCAAAATTACTTATTCTTAAGGCGATGATATACGCCGGCGACCTTGAGCGACCAGAGAATCGTATGCGCTGCGTCCAAAACTCTCAAAGTTTAGTCGAAAAAATTAAATAAAAGATAGTATTCTTTAACTTAAGAAAAAGGCGTATATTAAAAGATAGATAATAAAATTGTCTGTAAGATAGTGAAAGTTTTGTTTAAATATATCAGGTTGATTTTGTGTGATTATTAATGTTTTGTCCGCGTCAGATACAACTTCAAGTGTTAATTAAACTATTTAATATGAACTTAATCAAAAATATTCACATACTAAATGATTAAGAGAATGTTCTAGTTTAACATATATTTTTTTCAAATCATTTACACTACACATTTTGACGTGATTGTCAGTTTTACAGATAAAATCTGTAAAAGGCGCTTGTTAGCGCTTTAAATGGAAAGACTGACTGCTGGATTGGTGCAGAACGATGATTTTCCGATACGAATTAGATACGTCCCGTACCCCTGCGGCCCTTTGTTGACTGGTAGAGAATGCGTCAGGAATCAAGTCCCTTTTGTACTTTTTTGCATGAAGTATAAATAAATAAATTAATGACAAGGGCCTTACAGTTAAAGTTAACCGACGTATTCAAAAATATTAAAACTTTCTAATATAGTATACTGGAAAGATTTCTTATGAAAGTTAATCCATTATTTTAGCCGAAGTACTACTACTGACGTAGTCTGTTAGCACCGACAGATTCCTATAATGGGTTCTGTGTGGAATTCCCCCAAATTGCCACCAAAAAGAATACCCTTGCATTCAATCATTTTAATTTATGAATATGAAATTTCGATAAAAGACAATTTTTGTTGTAAATAAATGAACACAAGCCAATGAAGAACAAGAAGCACCATCTAGTTCTATCACGAGTAACTAAGACTAGACATTCTATTGACGTGCTATTGTTTTTCTCAGTCATCTTCTGTGCTCTCGTGACGTTTACATGTATTATTTTTTATTATCATTATATTTACTTTAAATTAAACTCCAGCTCCGTTGTTTCCATTCCAACAAAATTCATAAAACCGTCTCCAGAAATTATTGAACCCAATTTCAACTCTTTGAAGAGACCAGTTAAACAGCTATCGCGGCGGAGCAGTTTTGTGTATTGACATCAAAGAGGGCTTGCGTCAACCGTTTGTTATGTAAATAGAAGACGGTAGTTAGGGTTGGAGGGTTAGCCACTTAGTTTGAAGATATTCTTACAAGCAATCCTCAAAGCGAGCAGGGATTTTCTTGGTGATATTTGTGTGAGTAGGTATTGAAATTTTTGAGTTCGATTGGTGATTGTTTCCCAACACGCTGTATCCACATGTAGGTATATTGATAATTTATAAATCACTGCTGTATAGTGATTTATAAATTATCAATTTGCCTACGTGTAGGTACAGACAGCGTCATCAACTACTTACCCCCTCTCCGAAGAAAGTTTAATGCGTGGGGGGTAAGCAGTTGATGATGCTGTCTGCAAGTAGGTTATATAGTACCTATGTAACACCTTAACAAATCATATGATTAGTCAAGGTGTATTGGAGGTTGCAAAACTGAAACGTGTTCCACTCACATTTTTAAGCGTAGGTATCTTATGTGACTCAGGATACAATATCAAAATGAAATTATTTTTTAACCGACTTCAAAAAGGAGGAGGTTATCAATTCGAATGTTTATATATTTTTTTTTTCTTTTTTTTTTATGTATGTTCGGGCATAACGCTGTCATATATAGACGGATTAGCAAAATTCTTTTTTTGTTCTAAAGGGGCTTATTCCGAAAAGATCCCATATAAATTTTATCAAAATTGGTACAGCCCTTTTTGAGAAAATTAACAAATTTCCTAAATAACAAAACTTTAGCACAGCACACACATTACTTTACTTTCGGAAGTCGGTGGCAATACAAAACAACAAACACGAAGCCACCGCCACCGACTTCCGAAAGTAAAGTAATGTGTGTTCTGTGCTAAAGTTATTTATCACTTTTTAGTTTTTGAAGGCGGTTTTTTTTTTTTTCAGCAGACTATACAATATGCGTGTAGGTACGTAGGTACTATAATATAATATGAGATGAAATAAAGACATGAAGTAGAAGGAAACTTGAAACGAATGAAGTAACAAAGGAGAAAATAAAACACGATCACACTAAACGAAATACTGAGATGGAGGACATATTTACTTGCCATAAAAAAAATAAAGCACTGCTATTTTACTACCTTTAAAAGAGGAGTGTAAGATTCTTCTATTTATAAAAATCAAAGTCAAAGTCAAATCATTTAATTCAATTAGACCATTAAAAAGGCACTTTTGAACGTCATAATAAAAAAATATAAAGTTGATTCTAGTTGCCCATTCCAAAAGGTAGTTTCGTATGGAGAAGAATGGGCAAGAAACTCCATACTTACTGTTTTAAAAATAAATGTGTACAATATTTTGCATTTACAGTTTACAGTTATATAACTATACGTGAATACGATGGAACTTGCATAAAATCACTATATTGAAGTATGAACAAAGTATTACAAGATAAAGAATGACAGCTAAGTTGTATACATAGATACATAAAATATGAATAAAACTCAAATCAAGGAGATAGAGGCGAAAATTGTTTTTAAAGAACAACCCCCATTAATTTGGCAAGGAAGTATTATTTAAATTTAAATCGACTAATTTATCAGTTAAATTGAAAGCTTTATGCTACTTCACGGAGTCAAGATCTTTGTTTATTATGTTTGTTTAATACTAGATATCCCTGCGAGTCTGCCAGGGTGGAAGTTGGAATACTTATTAAAATAAGAAGAAGAGTTTGTAATCAGTTGTTAGTTGTTTACGATAAAAAAATAAACAGAGAGCGTCAATGTCATAGTGTCAGAATGTCAGAGTTCAGTACAATAATGCCTTCAGAGTGTTGTTGGGGCTTCCACGTTACTGCAGTGCATCAGGAATGTTTGCAATCATATGAATCAAGGTCTGAATTAAATATATTTTTTATTTTTAATGTGGCGACTCATCGACTCATTTCATATCAAAAATTGAATGTTAAGAAAAAGGAAGAAAGAAAGTAAATTTATTTGTCATAGTCTTCAATATACAAACAATGAGTAGGTAAATTATAAAAATATGATTTTGTGACCCACACTTGCACCAAACAGTCAGGGTACTAATATCCACTATCGGGTACTATATACATAAATTATTATTATATCTTATCACTGTGCTAAGTTTAATATAAATGTGTCCAGTAGCTTTGAAATGACGCATGCATTTAATGCTTAGTACAACGTATTCAGTAAATGGTTAAAACCTTAAAATGCATTTAAATACCATCCTTTAGTAGATACACTTTATTTTTGTAAATGGATACTATTGTGTTTTTATTTATTTACAAAGCTTGCCGCGGTCGTTCCGTGGATGAGTGACCATTCATTTCATACCGAGACCCCTCCATGCCTCGGAAACCACGTAAAGCAACGGCTTTACGTGGTTTCCGAGGCACGGAGGGGTCAAAGATCTACGAATGACAGCCAGGACAGCCAGGTCATAGGTAGTCACAAGCTAGAAAATCTGACAACCAGTGTTACCAAGGGGTATCGTGTTAAGTACCCTGTAACGTAGGTTGTGGAGGTCAGACAGGTAACTAATACGGTAATACAACGGTAAAATATTAGGGCAATAATAAAAATCGGAAAATAAAAAGTTTTTTCAAAAAAAAGAAAACTGCCTTCAAAAACTAAAAAAGTGATAAATAAATTTAGCACAGAACAAACATTACTGTAATTTCGGAAGTCAGTGGCGATGGTTTTGTTGTGTTGTTGTTTTGTATTGCCACCGACTTTTGAAACTAAAATAGGTAATGGTGTATTTGTTATTGCTAAAGTTATTTATCACTTTTTAGTTTTTGAAGGCTTTTTATTTTCCGTTTTTAAGTATTGCCCTAACATCCAAATTCATTAAGAAACTTACGTCGCACTTAAAATAGAAATTGTAAGTCCTCCAGAGATTGAAGAAACTAAAACGTCATCTATGATTTTTTTTTTTGGGATTTTGTTGATTTTCTCAAAAAGAGCTGAATCAATTTTGATAAAATTTTAGAATTTTGCAAATCTGATGACAGAGTTATGTCCGAACATACATAAAAAAATATAAACATCCGAATTGATAACTTCCTCCTTTTTGAAGTCGGTTTAAAATATATATTACTGGTATTATAGGGTGTTTCTTAATGGTTATTTATGTACTTAGTCTTATTAAATATTTGGCGGCTTGTTAATGGACGTTATTTATTGAGTCTGGCGCTGTATACTCTGTATAGAGTAGTTTTTTCATTTGTTTTGTGCGTCGAAATGAATTTCAATTGTGTATTCGGGCAGTTACAATGTTTGCTGTAGTATATTGTCGTTGCTGTTTTATTTACTGATTCGCAAACTAACAACAATGTAGGTACATGAAGAACAGCATGTACTTCACTCCTGTTATGTAACTTTACATGACTAGACACAAACAATAAACAAGGTTGCAATATACGTGTTATTTAATATTATAAGAAGTGAAATTGTTTTAATGTTTATAATAGGTTATTTCTGAAAGTACGTTTTCGGTTATGAAAAAGTTGATGAAATGCTATATTATTGACCAGTATAGAGAGTACATTTCATGATATTTTTTTTGCATACAATCAAATTCTCAAAAATGTTCAAAAATAATTTTTGAGAATTTTATTGTACAGTAAAATTGTTACAATAAAATCACTATAATATTTGTAAAGTTTGTAAAGTCAAAGAAAAATGAGCTCATTAGCTGATCTGTCGACTCAGTTCATATCTAACTTCTATATATAAGCCACAATAACGCTTTTTATGGAAAAAGTTTTAAATTAATTTTAAGTTGCTATCAAGGCGTGTGGAGACCACGAATCGGTAGACGCAGCGTGGGACGCCCTCCAGCCCGATGGACCGATGACCTGAAGAAGGTAGCCGGTGTTGGCTGGATGCGGAAGGCAGAGGACCAGGAAAAATGGCGCGCTATGAAGAAGGCTTATGTCCAACCAGTGGACCAAAATTAGCTGAAGTGATGATGATGGTGATGATCTAGGCGTATTATTCAAGTATAACCTATCAATTTATATACAAACTAGCTTTTGCCCGCGACTTCGCTTGAATGTCGGTTATAGTGGATAGGTACAGACAAAGTCGCTGATTAAAAAGTAGCCTATGTCCTTCCCCAGGGTTCAAGCCATTCTCATACCAAATTTCATCAAAATCGGTTCAGTCGTTTGATCGTGAAAGTGTAACAGACAGAGTTACTTTCGCATTTATAATATGAGTATGGATAAATACCTTAACCCTTAATAAGGCAACAGGAACATTATTCCCAACATTATGAGCGACTTAATATTTAATAGACATAAAATTACCTTTTTAGAGCATGTAACTTGGATGTACGGTATATGTGAAATAAGAAAATACGTAACATAAATTAATTAATTCAGCTACACCGGTGCGCTAAGGTCCAGGTGCGTTTCTTTGCAGTTCCGATGCAGTAAGGGCACCGTTTTCCTACATTATTTATTTACTAAGTAGGTAGGTAAATAACTACTTGTCTTATTATAGTCTTTAATAAAACCAACCACGTTTGGTTCTTTGAGAACCATCACTAATTTAAGACCGCATCCGCTCAACAACGCATATACCTAGCTACTTATATACCTATATAATAAAGTAAATAAAATGCTGAACATCAACCCACTAACAAAAATAAAAGTAGGAAGAAATTTAGTTTCTTCACATGGCTTCAAACACTGGATTACCTACAGACCGAAAACTTACTGAAAGAACTATAATCGAGGTAATCAAATAGTAAGGTAGGCAAACAAACTCAAATATTACCCAAAACCCAGCTACCAAGCACAATCTCTCACCTCTCTCACACACACACGCACATACACACACACACACACACACACACACTCACACAAAAACATACAAACACACACGAACTACAAACCAATCAAGAGCATGCATGCACTTCCATTATTTTTTACGCTATTTTATTTAAAATTATTACATAAATTGTCAGTTCCAAAGCCGGGTGAAGACACTGACTCCTGTAACACAGGTACCACCTAGCTCAGGAGTCAGGGTTTCAAACTTAAATGTAATATTTATTATTTAATGTCAATAAAACTTTTTATTATTATTATTATTTTAAAAAGAAGAACCTGACTGACTGGCTTATCAACATTTAAGAGAGTAAAAAGGAGGATTTCTTTATTTAGTATAACGAAGTAATAACGTTATATTTTTGATATCGTTATTAATAATTAGTTCTTTTATTCGCTCCGTTTGTTAGTATCGCTATAGCGATACTAACAAACGGAGCGAATAACAAACAAACAATATAAGTGGCTTGGCTATAGCCAAGCCACTTATATTGTTTACAACAAGTAATAAAACAAATGACGACTGTATAGAAAGTGTTTCCATTTTATTTATGTATATAGGTATACAGGTTTGGTCATGGCAGGATTTGATAATTGGGTGTAATTGTTTTTATTGAGCATTAATAATATTAAATTATGGTGCCACAAGTTGCCGCTCTTCTCACAAGTTAGTAAACCAATATTTCAAATGGTATTCTATTTTGGTTACATTTATATGCTCTTTGGTATGTTTGATTTTTTTTATTAATTTCTGTGATAGGATTTGTTTGATAGTTTCAAAATATTCTTATGAACTAGTATGACCAGTATATTATTTTTTTGTCGTATCGTTATCCCCACCTTGTATACGTACTGTATCCTCAATCCCCCTGGATACGACGTACTCACAATTAACACACACATACACACGCATCCACATACCTTCCCATACATACAGACACTCAAATACACCTAAGCATAAATTTGTCATGTTCCGATATTGTTCCATCATTTTAATATCAACATCTTCTGTTTTGTAATTTGAGATTAATTAATTCCCAAAGTTGCATTCAATTAATACAATCTGACTCACCAATGTAGGTGTGTATAATGGAATATAAATATAATGTAATGAAAAAATATGTATAACTCTTACTACTAATCCATACTTACTAATATTATAAATGCGAAAGTAACTCTGTCTGTTACCTTTCACGATTAAACGGCTGAACAGATTTTAATGAAATTTAGCATGAAGATAGCTTGAGCCCTGAGAAAGGACATAGGCTATTTTTTTATCGACTTCAAAAAGGAGGAGGTTATCAATTCGGTTGGTTTTTTTTTATGTATGTACATCGATTACTCTGAGATTTATGATCCGATTTACGTGATTCTTCTTTAGTTTGATGCGGAATAGTTGCCATTTGGTCTCATAAAAATTTAACATTGTTTGGCTCAGTAGTTCTCATTTTATGAACATTTTTTTAATTTTTTAAATATTTATTTTTATGTTTGACCACGCATAACTTTTTTCAGTGTAGTCCGATTTAGATGATTCTTTTTTTAATATTGATAGTGTATACCTCAAATTTGGTCCCATATTAATTTCAAGAAAATATTCCACTCCTAAGGGTTGAAAATTAAGGGATGACAGATTTTTTTTTGGTGTCACCGTTTCGTAATTATTTTCTATGATGAGAAGTAGGCACTAAAAAGCGAATTAAATTTTTTTTAACAAAAAAGACAAACGCCTTCAAAAAGCAAAAAATAACTTTCTTTTCGCAATTCGGTGGCAATACAAAACAACACGCAAAACCAAAGCCGCCGACTTGCGAATTGAAAGTTATTTTTTGCTTTTTGAAGGCGGTTGTCTTTTTTGTTAAAATTTTTTTTCTGTCTGCATCTGCGATAACCGACATTCACGCGGACGAAATCGCGGGCAAAAGTAGGCAAAATAAGGCCAGTTAATTATAAATCCATATTCAACCTACCCCCTAGTTAAAAAACTAGAACTTAGAAAAACTTAGTTTTAACAAAGTAAATTAATAGTTAGATAAAGTTTTTTTTTAAAATAAATATTAATTATAAATAAAATTATTTAAATATTTGAAGAGACAAAAAGAAACTACAACAATATTTTATCATTTAAAGCAAGGCAACACCATCTAGTAACAGCACAATTAAAATTTTGTTAATCGAAAACTGGTTTTACGCTAGATGGCGTCATTTCACGATTTTATTATTTCTGTACTATTTATGGTTTTTTGCATGCTCCTGTACATGATACTCACAATATTAATTCTCTTACTAATAAGTAGACCTAATAACAGTTTTTTATCAAACTTATGTTACTCTAACAGAACAACAGTGATTACTGACTTAATGTACCTACAGCGTTGTTTTAGTAATGAACATTATCTCACGACACGAATACTATAACACGTGTATTTTAAATAACATGCTGTTTCACAAAACAGAACCAAACATTACTTACAACGTACACCCTATATGAACTAAAACACATTAGCACAACTTTGCTCCAAGTAACTCGTCTACTTCACATAAAGTGCTACTCAACCAAAAATGCAAAACGCACTCACACACGCACACTCCCTTTTCAAACTACAGGTGCTTTAATTAAAACACCACACACACACTCACAAAATTAGCGTATCTCGGAGACACGTACGCACTCGTCACCACTTTCTATGAACCACAGAAGTTTCCTTTGTCGACGTGGAGTTACAATTTGCGGAGTAAACAATTGTATACGAAGACAGCTTAAATTTCATAGGATGGAATAGGAGGCCATTGAGGTAATAGGGTTGTTTTGGCCCGTTTTACAGACGAAAACCTCACTCGAGATCACGTAACGTTTTCATAGCACTGGAAAATTCCAAATATATTACCTGCGACCGTTGCATTGTTAAGAATAGGAGTGGGGTGGAAACGATGTTAGGTTGTTTTTATTTTATTTGTTTTCTAATCTTGTGTATTCTAGAGTAAATCCGCATAAAAATGCTTTAGTAAAGCACAGGATAAGTAATTAATGCAGCCGTCTTGTGTTCATACTTACTACGTTCTAGTTCAAACTTTAAGTCTATGTTTACATTATTATTGTATTTTGTATTAATGAAGGAGTTTTAGTTTTTTCAATAAGCTTTACCTACATTATAAGCTTTTTTTAGTATCAATTAACAATTATCACTGTAAGGTGAATTAAGAAAAATACTTATTTACAAAACGACTAAAAATACGTAAACAAAAAATAACAAAGTACAGACAACATGGACTCAACAGTTTCACAATAAGCTTATTAAGTACAATCGCATCCACAGCAGCATAAGGCTGCTCAAGACGAGCGCACGTGTGCCCGCCGCGGAATTTCCTCGTTGCATTTACCTCTGATGACGCGTCCTACCATTACCTACGGGACCGTCCCAGCAATTTTATATTTCGCTGCAATATCCTGCTGGTTGTCACACAGCTTGATAGATTATCTTGTACAGCGATATTTTATAGATTAAAAGTGTAAAATGGTTGTGTCACTGTTCGTGGTGACTGTTTTAGGGTTGCCATTTTTCTGATGGTGTGTATTGTAGTTTTTTTTTTGGCAGAAGAATACTTTGTGTAGTTAAACGAAATGTTGTAAGACTTCTTTGATAAGAAGAACTTACCATTACTCACTTGTATTTTACATACTATACTCGTGTAGATAAAGGTTAAAGGTACATGTAAAATAACTTAATAACGATATACATCATAATTATGAATACACAACCCATCAAGTGACAACACATAGTACTCTAAATAATTTGGTTATGTGAGAGTAGTTTTAAAATGCAAACTTCCAAAGTATATTAAAATGCAAATCAAGTGAGACACCAAAATCAAAAACAAGAAAAGACATAAAACAGCTACAGACACGCTTTCTAATCCAGTTTACGGCTTAAAATGATATACAGAACTCTTTTACGTTTCCGCCGCTGCGTTCCCCAATCTGAAACGGCCATAATTCACTCATTCCCCACGTTCTGTGTTTTATCAAATTTACACGTTTCAAAAATCCAATCGGGTAGTGTTGAACGAAAAATGTCACGGCAAAATAGGACTTCATAATACAAGAGCCGTGGCCCGACCAATATGCTGACGTTACTACGAGGAATACTTGAAACTCGATTTTCACCGTTTCGGTGGAGTGGTGAAATTTATAAGTAGCCCGGATTGGTTTTATACATACTAACACTGGTTAGTGGTTATTGGTGACATTTGAAAAGTGCTTCAATGTTTGGCAGCTAAGTAATAAAATATACTATTTAACGAGATTAGCGCCAATTCCCTTGTTCACTAACTAAACTTAAATTAGACAATTGACATATCTTACTGCCAGGCAGAAGAAAAAAAGGACGGGGACAGAGAACTAAGTTAGGGAAGTCAAATAAGTTTTTTCTTGAATCAATACACATGACAACTATATTGTATGAGCATTTTAGATCAACTTAAATTGACAGCTCTTGTTAATATCTGTCTCTTTCTTGTTTAATTAGAGAGAATGAGATATAAATAGCTTAATATAAGTTTAGCTAGTGCACAACGGAATTGATACACTGTCCATAATTAACTGGTCTGTTATAAAAAACGGTGCGTGTTTGGTACTTACTGTACTCGTGAGCTGAAGATTTACACTTTTATATCGACTCAAAATACTAAAGAAGTATTAGATTACAAACTTTCAACAAGAAAAGAGTCTTGAGTAATTTTTGAAACAAAACTAATGACGAACAAGTTTAAAATTGTTCCATAATGATTCGAAACTTTTACTAGACCGTTTTCTAACTGAGTTTGTAAACAAAATAGTTTTATTCTATTTTGACTTTCTGGACGAGTCAGTCCTCAATAAATGAAGTTTTACAATTTAAAACTATTGGGCTTTATTTAATAGCCATGAAACAAAGTAAGACACAGAGAACCTCTTAATCCTTCAGTATCTAGGTACTGTAAAGTGTACGTTCACAATTGTCTATGGAAAAGTGCGGGATTTTTAGGAGATTGAAACGGGGTACGGCTCTGGATATGAAGGTATTTTAAAATTACTGGGAGATTTTTTCTAGCTAGAGGCAGGCTGTTGCTATTAAGTGATATATAATCATATAAACATGCATAGGATGTACCTATGCATGGTGTTTAGTTTTCACAGTAATATCTACGTATGAAGTGTATTATTTCTTAGATTGTATGATTATATAAATGTTTCATAAATTGTCATTAATTCTTATTTTTATAAAAATAGTATGTATTCTCCTGACAACGTAAGAAGTCCCATTTGACGTTTCTTCCTTCGAACTAGTACAGACGCCAGCAGCTCAACCTACCCGAAACTGTCAAATTTTCTCAATCAATCTTGAACCTTATTCTTTAACCATAAAGTTGAAAATCGATTAAAGAAATGTGACAGATTGTAGTAGCTTAATGTCTGTACATAAGAAATTGAAAAATAAAATTCATAACCCTAATTAATTAATATGTTACCCATACACTACAACAACGAGTATCATTCGTAAGCATCAAGTTTAATTTATATTGAAAAATAAAAATGCACTCAAAAACACGAACTAATCGTTGATTCATATTCAAATATGATATGTCAAATAGAACTTCTTAGATTGTCAGGAATATAGATAATAGATAAAAAGGCAACCGCCTTCAAAACGTAAAAAATAACTTTCAATTCGCAAGTCGGCGACTTTGGTTTTGCTTGTTGTTTTGTATTGCCACCGACTTGCGAATTGAAAGTTATTTTTTACTTTTTGAAGGCGGTTGTCGTTTTTGTAAAAAAATTTTTTTTTTCTCTTTTTAGTGGCTACTTCTCATCATAGAAATCAATTACGAAACGGAAACACCAAAAAAAATCTGTCATCCCTTAATTTTCAACCCTTAGGGGTGGAATATTTTCTTGAAATTTATATGGTACCAAATTTGAGGTATACACTATCAACTAGAAAAAGAATCATCGAAATCGGACAACACTGAAAAAAGTTATGCGTGGTCAAACATAAAAATAAATATGTCGGAGACGGTTTATTAATCACAATTGTGGGTGTAACTAAATTTGTTATGATTTGTGGTTCTTATTGTTAATTTATGTGATTTTACTATCAAATATTGTCTATTAATTCGAAACATGATTTAATGAGTACTCACTGTATGTACACTGATTTGTGGTTACTTTATTTCGATAATTGTTATCGATGGTTTTATTCAAAACAATTGTTGACACGTTACTTTGAATGTAAAACGAATTACTTTATGAAATCACTATTGTTTATTCATGAGAATTATTAGTGTGGTATTTGATTGCTTTATAATTAAATCTTATTAGATTTAGTACATTGTAGTGTTTTGTATCAAGTAAACGCATGACGCACTTCCGTGCGCCAATGGATAGACTTGTATGGAGAGGTTGTAAAGTGGGGGGCATCGCCTTATAAAAGAGCGTGCACTCCGTAAGTATGGCAGTCGATCCTCGGATTCGACTCAGTAAAGAGTTCCTGCTCCCGACAATACTGTCGGTTTACCTGATACAGCGCTGCTGTATATCCACATAGCTGTATAGGCTTGCTGCTAGCGAGCGATACACTTTGTATTTGGGTGGCTTATGCTACTGTACGAACTATAAACCTTAAGGGTTTGTTCGTTTATCATTGGGTGGCTTAGGCTGCTGCACGAACTGTAAACCTTAAGGGTTTGTTCGTTTATCATTGGGTGGCTTGGCCACTGTACGAACTGTGGGACCTTAATGGTCTGTTCGATTAACTGTATTGTTGCTGTACCTTTAACTTACTTTATTCTTGTTACTGATTACCATTTGTATTGTGTTTTCTTTACTAATAGTGTGTAATTGTTTTTACAGGTCTTGTTTAACCCTAATGGGATAATGGGAACGCCCATACTCCTGACGATGTACTATACCGCTCGGCACTCCTCCTCGATCGCTCACTGACGATCCGACAAATATATAAAAAATAAAAAAAATATAAAATTAAAACTACTGGGCCAAACAATTTTTATGAGACCAAATGGCAACTATTCCGCTTCAAACTAAAGAAGAATCACGTAAATCGGATCATAAATCTCAGAATAATCGATGTACATACATAAAAAAAAACCAACCGAATTGCGAACCTCCTCCTTTTTGAAGTCTGTTAAAAAGGATAATAAATAATATTAATACCAGCCTAATATTGTCCCAATGTAGGCAAAGGCCTCATATAACGAAGGCAATTGATTACCACTGATTGATCAAAGCGGATTAGCGATTTTAGACTAACATTAATTATATCAGTCAAGGTTTTGTCACGATTTATGTTTGATGAAGTGTAACAAAAAAGTAATAAAAACAGGATATCTTTTTCTATCCTAGATCTTGAAAGGGCCTCAGTGCTCACGTAAACATTTTATCGGAAGAAACTCTGAGATTGCTTCGCGTCTCGCGCCCACTGCAATACCACCTGCAGCGTGCAACGTGACATAGAACTAAGTGGACTCGTTCACACGTTTTATATATTGTCACGCTATAAATTTGACGCCGAGTTTGGCGCAGTGGTTGAGTGATCGACTGCTGCGCTGCGTGACGCAGGTTCGATTCCCGCACGGAACAAATATTTGTATGGAACAGATAATTGTTCCAGCTTTAAAACTTTTTACTTCTTATCTTACAAATTAATTAACATGACATGGTAACACCAAAAAAATTCAGTCATCCCTTAATTTTCTACCCTTAAGGGTGAAATATTTTCTTAAAATATATATGGGACCAAATTTTAGAAAAAAAAACCATAACTATCAAAAAAAAATTTTTCATAAAATGAAATCTACTGGGCCAAACTATGTTACATTTTTATGGGACTAAATGGCAACTATTTCTTATCATCATCATTTCAGCCGAAAGACGTCCACTGCTGGACATGGTTTGCCATAATCGCCACGCTTGGCAGGCGGGTTGGCGATCGCAGTATGGTTGTTACAAAGGCACAGAGAATGCTGCTGCCCATTCTCTGGTAAGTCCCTTAGTCGCCTCATACGACACCCACGGGAAGATAAGGGATGGTGCTATTCTTAACGTCCGACACCACACGGCATGCATTCTGCATCAATCTACAGAAGAATCACGTAAATCGGATCATAAATCTCAGCGTAATCAGTGTACATACATAAAAAAAAACCAATCGAATTGAGAACCTCCTCTTTTATTTAAGTCTAACCGACTTCATATAAACCTCAATTTTGTATGGCATCTACTACTGAAATATTTTTGTAAAATTACGTTACCTATTCTAAATTCAAACAGTTAAAGTGCATTATCATCTGCACAACAACAGTGTTATGGTCGGCGTGCAGTTCAACCGAATGCAGCTGATTACAGTATTTTACTGGTACGAATGCATGTCTGGCCACCACAACCCAGTTACTGGATAATACGATACTATTGGTAATATTGGTTGTCAGACTTTCTAGCTTCTGACTACCCATAATGACTGCCAAAGATCTACAAGCGACAGCCCGGATCTACGTGCTTTCCGAAAATAATAAAACAAACAAACAATCAAAGTGCACATTGTGGTTATATAGCTTTTACAGCCGAATTTAATATCTACGTTATACAAAGTTAACACAAACATTGTCAACACTACCTCTTGTATGTCATGTGTTTAACATAAAAGGTTCCTACAATGTATATTAACACCGAACAAAAAAGCACCAATAAATTAATATTACTTTTTCCGCGCGCAACACAGCATTTTACCGTGATAGCAATCGGGATTTTTTTGCCTTATTTATGAAGAGATCGCTTCCCATTGTACAACAGCAGTCATAGTTGTGCAACACCATAAATATCCCCTCCGGAAACATGACAAACAATTGTATTGTGGACAAAAATAAACAGCGATTCGACGAAATGCCTTCCATCGATAGTGTAGGAATACGACTGAACACAAGTTCTACATGTGAACAGCTTTGTATGTGTGTGTAATTGTGTATGTCAATGGCATTGTGTTTATTTGTGTCACTGATTGTAATGGTAACAAAAGAATGACTACTTACAATACTATCATTTACTATGTTCTTGCTACAAGTACTTATCTATTGTTTAGTTATACTTACACCCTATAACTTACAAACCTTGCTTAAAGTTAAGACACGCTTCAACGGCTAAGCGGTATGGCTAAGCCACCTTAACTGTAATTATTGTTTATTTTGAGCTACTTTTGTCATTTGTAGTCTCTTTACTCGAAAAATAAGCAAGTGGTCCATATTTGGAACCGTGCATTAAGTAGACCTAGTCAAAGCACAAGTTCTGAGCACTATATAGTTCCACTAAATTTTAAACGTCATTAAATGTTCTAATTTTAAACCCGTCATACAAATACGACGAAACTACGAAGGGCCCATCGGTCCGTCATTTGCCGGATTCGGATCAAATGCAGTGCTCTCAGGGTAAGTCTACGCATTTGCTACGGCGTAGCAGAAGTCAATGCTACGCAGCAAGCCACACCGACGTAGCAAATAAATATATTGAACAAGTTTTTCTTTCTCTGTGACTATAGTACTACAACAAAGTCCCCACAAACAAGATTCACATAATTACACACATCACGTCTTCCTTTAATCAAATCACATACCTATTTATCGAACAATCACTTCACGTAGACATGTCTCGATGACTTGTAATAGACGTCATGTGGGGTGGACAGGCCCACCGGTGGGACATGGACGTGCCTGTTCTATCCCGTTGATTGCATTTATTCTATGACGGGGGCACATTTAGGGGCGAAGCTTCGCTGGGCATAATGACGTGCCCCAGGCGAACAGTACGATCAGAAATTCCCTTGTTAATAGATTTCTGAGAGTCGATTCATGTCAATTATGTTTGGACGTTCGAAGCCTGGGCTTACTGGAAAATCAATTCGGGTATTGTTCTTTTTGTTGCGTTTTTTTTTTATCTGTAATAGGCTTTGTGGAATGAAATTAGTTTCAATAATACGTTTTAACTAATCATTCGGTTTATATTATCAAAGACATTTATTTTAGATTTTCTCACAAGGTTACTGGGCCTGGTAGGTGAATCTTTAAATATATTTTCTTTCTTTTTCTTTTAGGTAAGTGCTCTCTGAATATTTGCGAATATTATTCTAAAGTTTTAGCTTGATGTAGTATCTAGGTCCTTAAGATTATGAGGTAGGTACTTGAGGTACTTGAGGATAAGTAAGTAAGGTCAAACGCCAAAACTGTGCTAAGGGCTCGATAAGAGATAAAACCGAGTTCCAGTACAAGACGCCTCATGTACTGTATACATAGGTAGGTAAGTAGCAAATGAGGCGTAATATAAAACTATTCATATGCATAAAAATATAGGTACTGTAGAGACTTGCCCGCCAACGAGGCTTTATGTAATGAAGCCATAACTATTTAGTCTATGGTTAGAACCGTCTGGATACCTTAGGAATATACCTATATTTGAATGATGTAGAAGATAGTTTTTATACTATGACATGTGATGTCAGAGTTAGACCCGGCCAAGCTCTAAGCTGCCGGCTACCTAAAGTTTTTCCTCTCGTTAATCTGATTAATATAATCTTCTACAAGTCGAGCATATCTTTCATTGAACGTAGCTTAGACTACTAGTGTAGCCGAAGTGTTACAGTACACATATTCAAAACGAGGAGTTCGTGGCTAAGTTAAAACCGTACAGATCAATCGGTCAAAGGTTAAGCTACACTAGCCGCGGTTGCTATAGGTGACCATCCGAGTACCCTCCGTACCTCGGAAAGCACGTAAAGCCGTTGGTCCCGGCTGTCATTTGTAGATCTTTGGCATTCGTTATGGGTAGTCAGAAGCCAGAAAGTCTGACAACCAATCTTACCAAGGGGTATCGTGTTACCCAGTTACTGGATTGTGGAGGTCCGATAGGCAGTCGCTCCATGTAAAACACTGGTCTGCTGCATCCGGTTAGACTGGAAGTCGATCCCAATATGGCTGGGAAAAGGGTAGGCAGATTTTCAAAATTATATTCTTATCAAGTTTCATAATAAAGACAAAAGTATTATTATAGTAGACATTAATAAGTTAAGTACACCTTCCACAAGGCTTTATCTAATACCAGTTAGGTTTTACCGGTTAATTAGGTTTCTGATAGGTAGGTACTTTGTGTTAAATGAGGCCGTATGTTTCGGTACCTACTAATTAAACCTAGCACGTCTGCGATATTTCTGGAATATTATAGACAAAAAGAGTTTGTAATAAGATAAGAGAAGACACAGGCACAAAGCACGTAAGGCTTCGGAGCGCCCAGTTCTTATTAAAATTTACAGTTTTAATAAAAAAAGAAGAACATAAATGACAGTTTTTTAATATTAAGTTGTTAAATCAATCGCGCAATAAAAGCTATTTTCGTACAGTTTGTGTCATCACGAGATAACTTCTTGTATTCATCATTGTCATTCGTTAAACAACTTTTTAAAAAATGTTGCCATACTTAATACTTATTATGAACTTACTTTAAAAACGTAATTCTTACTATGATGTCGTTGTTTTACCGAGGATTAATTTTGTATTTCTAACTAGCTGACGACCTTGTCCTGTGCCTATCTATCTTCCCTACCAAACTACCTACCTACCCTACCTACAATATCTACCCTACCTACTCTACCTACCCTACCTTCCCTACTTTCCCTACCTACTCTACCTACCCTACTTACCTACCTACCTTACCCTACCCTACATAGGCTACATACCTACCTACCTACCCTGTTCTACCTGCCTACCTAACCTGCCTACCTACCCTACCCTACCTTACCTACCTACTTAACATTTTCTTTTATGCAAACCTTCTCCTGACCATAACGAAAACAACAAAAAAAGTATTTTCCAATTTGGTCCTGCCGTTCGCCAGTTATGCGCTTACATACATTTCGGCGATTCATTTCTATATATATAGTTAAGATATGCGCCCGTCTCTTTTCATGACGTTGTGGTTTCAAAACCGGGCAAGTACCAATTTGATATTTTTAATTCATAATAATGTAAAGAGCTCGTGACTAATTAAAAACCGTACAGATCGATCAGTCAAGACTAAGCTACAGTACGACCAACGTATCTTGGCGGTCCTGAAATTAGCTGTTTGGCTGCGCAATGGAACTTTTAGGGACGAAATTGTCTACTGCGCAGCTAATCGGCTAACTTCAGGACTGTCAAGATACGTCGGCAGTACTGTACGCGTGACGCGATCGGTCCGTGGATGGGTGACCAACCAATTCCAATACTGAGACCCCCTCTGTGCCTCGGAAAGCACGTGTAGCGGTTGCGTAGAAATGAAAGTCCAGTGTTGGTATTACTTAGGAATAATTTTAATGTTTATGGATCTCCTTATATTACAAAATTCATAGTTTAGTACATGGTAGGGTGCCGTATTTATCCATTTAACACAACCAATCGGAAGCGCGCTGAGTGCGCTTAGCTGCGGTCGATGAGAATAGCGGGCGACAGAGACAGAGCAGTAAGCGCGAGCGAGAGTCACTCACGTAAATCGCGTTCACTGCGCGCACGCCTCAGTCGCGGGCACAGAGTACATTTTATTATAGGAGATGGTCCCACTTGATGAACACATGCGATGCGTAGGCACACACTTAAAGTGGTTGGTCCCGGCTGACATTCGTAGACTTTTGACAGACGTTATGGGTACTTGGAACCCAGAAAGTTTCACAAGTCATAACAAGGGGTATCGTGTTACCCAGTAACTGGGTTGTAGAGGTCAGATAGGTAGTCAAGCTTTGGAAGCCAACCCCAGCATGGTTAGGAAAAGGCTAGGCAGCTGATGATGAATTCATAATAATGTACTTTCTACTATTATCTTGGACATCACAGACTTTCATGAAGGAATAGTTTCCTTCATGAAAGTAGACGAATTAGGTTTGCTCACGATAGTTCGTGAGCAAACCTAATTCGTCTACAGCAAGCATGGTAAACCGTTGGTCCTGCCTGATCAGGCCCCTTATTCACAATCATTCGATTCGATTCCGTACCGAATCGAAAGTCAAAAGATATCGAAGATGTCCTTCAAACGCAATTCACAAATCCGAAACCGAATAATTTTGACAGTTCAACGAACATACGAAGACTGAACACGGAATGACATTGTCGAATACGGTTCCTTACCGACACGGAAACGTATCGAATGGTTGTGAATAAGGGGCCTGTTCCCGATCGCATCGGATTAGTTTCTCATCGGTCTATGAGACTGAGGAAAGAGGAATGCACCTGTGTTTGGGTACTACTATAATAATAATCTATTGCGTAAGTACGCAGGAGATTATTATTATAGTGGAGAATTGTACATGTGTACATTGTAAAATTCTGGGAGCATTTTTATGTAGCATGTTTCCATGCAGTATCTAATTGTGTTGTGTTGTACAAAAAAAAATTGCGGGAGTACGTAACAAAGATAAAAGATAAAAGATAAAAGATAAAAGATAAAAGATAAAAGATAAAAGATAAAAGATAAAAGATAAAAGATAAAAGATAAAAGATAAAAGATAAAAGATAAAAGATAAAAGATAAAAGATAAAAGATAAAAGATAAAAGATAAAAGATAAAAGATAAAAGATAAAAGATAAAAGATAAAAGATAAAAGATAAAAGATATTTTATTTGTAAAACATGAGTATACACAGGTTTATAGTGCAAGATGTTGGGATATAACTTGGCCTACATGTTTTGCCATAGAATATGGCGTACAAAGTAAAAAGTACACGAGTAGACGAAAACTAAATAGATCTATCTATCATAAATAAAAGTAAAGTACAAAATGACAAATGTACCATTGGACAAACAAACTTAGTAAGTATATAAAATAATCTATCTGTAACAAAACAATGCAAATTAATATAATTATCCTATTTTATGATAGGTATACCTAGTGACATAAAAATAAATTCAGTCAAATCCAGCAACAATTTCTTTCAACAGAAAACAAAATGTCATTATATTACTATGGATGATCATCCAGAAAGTCTGTAAGGCTATAGTAACATTTAGCAATTAAATATTTTTTCAAATGTTGCTTAAATTTGTTTCCGTTTAATTGTTTAATTAGTTTTGGTATTTTGTTAATTATTATATATTATGTGTCTAGAAAATAAATTATAATAACCAAAATCATCATTATAGTTCTTCAAGTTAGCATAATCCTTTAATGTGCCTATCTAATGACAATAATATAATATTTACGGATTATGTTAACTTGGAATGTTGATGTTGTTGTAGTTAAGTTGATGATTTTAATTTTAATTGTAATAATTCTATAAATGCATAGGTACTTGTTACTCCCGAGAATAAGTTTTTTAATTACCAAGCAACTATATAGGTACTGGGCTGGTAATAGAAAAACGTAAGATTTTTTTAATTTCGCGGGCTGCGCCGCACCCTTTCACCTTAAGCGCTGTATTTTCAACCGACTTCAAAAAGAAGGAGGTTCTCAATTCGACGGTGTTTTTTTTTGTATATTTGTTACGCGATTTCTCCGGCAAATGTGAAGAGATTTTGAGTTTTTAATGGATAGGGGTGGTCCCATATTTTATCGAAATTGATTCAGCACTTTTTGAAAAAATCGATAGAAAGCTAAAAATTATACATGAATGATGTTTTAAGTTTCTCCAACCTTGTACTTCCAATCTCTGTTTTGACTGTGTGGCCGTTTCTTAATGGATTTGGAAGATAAGGAGGTACTAAAAAGCAAAAAAGAAAAAGCTTTTTTACTAAAAAGACAACCGCCTTCAAAATCTAAAAAGTGATAAACAACTTTAGCACAGAACACACATGACTTTAGTTTCGAAAGTCGGTGGCAATACAAAACAACAAACAGAACAAAGTCACCGACATTCGAAACAAAAGTCAAGTGTGTTAAGTTATTTATTACTTTTTATATAGATTTTGAAGGCGGTTGTCTTTTTTATAAAAAAGCTTTTACATCATACAATTTTACACACACTTCTTAACAAGCTAAGTTTATGATATACATCTTATAAGTTTGTACCCTTGAGATTTTTAAGTTTCGAAGTCATTCTGTATCTCAAGTTCCCGCGGGTACTAACTTACCTAAGCGGTTGGGTTAAAAAGTACCCCATTTCTTTCTTCTTTTCTTCTCCGTAGCACTTTCAGTTACTCCGTTGTGACGTAGGGGAATAAAGGTTCTTGTGCAAGTTCCTTTGTCACGGGAATAATATTCGATTTTCAATTTTCTTTCATTTGTGGACAACTTTTTAAGGAAACTAGCTTACCCTAGACCCGAATTTTAGAGGAAGAAACTGTACATGATCATGTTTTCCCTTATTGGTCATTGATGATTTAAATATTTCCTCTTTGTACAGTACCTTTGTTATATAGGTACCTGTCTTAATTATAATCTTCTAACCATTGTCTGCGACTTCGTCCGCGTGGATATCGGCTATCGCAGAAACAAATGAAGTCGCGGATTAATAAGTAGCCTCTATGTCCTTCCCCAGGGTACCATGCTAACTTCATTTCATATCAAAATCGTTTCAGCCATTTCGACGTGAAACGTAACAGAAAGAGTTACTTTCGCATTATTATAACATTACTTATAGGTAGTATGTATTGGAACCTATAGAAGAGAGTTATATATATTATATATTTATTGACATCTACATATATTTGACATTGTACTTACTTGCTATGGGTGAAATATATGAAAATACGTAATATGCCTGAAATAAAATGTTTTCTTTGTATTTTATTTTTTATATCTTTAGATTATGACTGAGGATACTGTGGCTTAGTAAAAACCGTGAGCCGACCGTGGCTAAGATCGTTCGGTTATGGTTAAGCTACGCTTGCCGCGGTAGGTCTGTGGATGGGTGACCATAGATTTCATACCCAGATTCTCTCATGCCTCGATAAGCATGCAAAGCCGTTGGTCGCGGCTGTCATTCGTAGATCTTTGACAGTCGTTGTGGGTAGTCAGAAGCCAGAAAGTCTGACAAACAGTCTTACCAAGGGGTATCGTGTTACAAGTAACTGGATTGTGGAGGTCTGATAGGAAGTCGCTCCATGTAAAACACTGGTACCTATTCAGTTGCATCCGGTTCGGGTTTGAGTCCACCCCAATATTTTTGGGAAAAGGCTAGGCAGATGATGTTGATATTTAGATTATGACTACCCATAAAATGGAAAGTAAATCAACATACTTTAATGGTAACAAGTTATCAACATTTAGAACTATACCCTGTTCAAAATAAGATTAGACATTTACTTAAACCTTTTTTACAGTCCGTTCAACCGATTTTGACTTCTATTGCGTTGGTAGTGACAAATGGCAGCTGCAGTAAACCGTTGTATTGTAACCACTTTTTTTGGGCAAAATCAGTTGAAAGGACTGTAAAAAAGGTGTGTGCTTATGTCTAATCTTATTGTGAACAGGGTATAGATGTCTCCGATTTGAATAATATCTCACAAATAATTTCATGTAAAAAGTAAACAACACACTCATCTTAAACCAAAACACGACACCCGTCGACATAAACCGTAAATCCTCTTTAAACACAAGCTCTTTACTAATAATTAATTAACCAATAAAAGGTTCCACATAACAAAGCGAAAAGCACCCAATACAGCGCCTTCTAAAACCTCTTATTTTGAAAATGCCAATAAACGAACATCCATTGCTGGGTTTTATTTTATTTCTTCTCAAACAGCTTAAGTGGATGTGTAAAGTGTGGGAAATGCCAAATGGAAGGTATTGTAGGTGGTAAAGGAGATTTGCAGCAAATATATACTATCCAGAGGTTAAGGCCATGAAGTACCTAATTATGTCCCTATTTACCCAATCGAAATGTTTGAAACAGATGCTGTTTTTAGCTGCTATTTCACAGGTAATCGCATAATAATAATTGTTCATGAATATCTGCATATTCATTCTAATCCATACTTTATGATATTATAAATACGAAAGTAACTATGTCTGTTACGTTTTCACGACAAAACGGGAAAACAGATTTTGATGAAATTTGGAAAGAATATAGCTTGCACCTCGGGAAAGGACATAGGCTACTTTTTCTGTCTGCATCCGCGATAACGACATCTCCGCGACTAAGCACGTGGCAAAGAAGACCAAAGGTGGGCACACATTCCAAAGACCTCGCCAAATCAACCCGGTTCACCATCAATCTAGGTTCTTTCAAAACTATTACCAGTATCCTATATTACAGTCCACTCTAAAAATAAATAATTTCTTTATAAATCGGTGAATTTCCATACCAACGAGGAAGAAGTCTTGGGCAAAAGCTAGTCTAAAAAGAAATCTTTGTACATGATTTCGTCCGCTTGAAGTATCCGTATATTCGCCCGCTTATGGATCGCTATTTCTTACAACAGAATATAGCCTATATTACTCAGGGATAATGTAACATCCTATTGGCGAAAGAACTTTCAGACTCGGACAAATAGTTCCAGAAATTAGAACAAAACAAAAACAAAGAGAAGAATTCTAAATATGAACAACAAACCAGCAAAATAAATTATTTTATATATAATAATAATTATATCAACCCTTTAATCACAAAATAAAGAGGGTACAGCAGGACCGCTCCCGCCATCTTCAAAAATAATTACCTAAACTTGCCAGACTCACTAGGGCTGCTGCTGTATTGACTCTGTAGGTTTTATTTGTGACAATATGAAATTTTATTGACACCGGTTGGAACTCTTTGCTATTTTTTATAATAAAATTTTCTTGTTCGTTTGGAAATGTCAATGTCTCTCATTTATTCAAGACAACACGTGACAGTCGAGTTTGAAGTCTGCTTGAAACTGCTTGAGAATGCCTATAAAC
Source organism: Charanyca ferruginea (assembly GCA_947361185.1). NCBI lineage: Eukaryota > Metazoa > Arthropoda > Insecta > Lepidoptera > Noctuidae > Charanyca > Charanyca ferruginea. The sequence goes on from OX376070.1 coordinate 12,452,317, forward strand.
GTAATGTCAATGCGGGCGCAACGCAGCCTTACGTACTTTGTGCTATAATTGTCCTACTGTAGGGGAAAGGCCTCTTCTTAAACAGGAGAAAGATCACGATCACGAATCGATCAACGTCGACCGATGCCATCGACCGGCAATCGATCGATTATAGTTAGTCGAACGGTATCCGTCGATCAGCCAAAGCTACCACACCACTCAGTTAACGTCGATCGATGTCGACCGATGGCATCGATCGATGATCGATCGATTGGTGTAGTAACACCCTAAGATATACTTACAAAGTACTTACTTGGTATTTTTTAAATAATTCTCTTTATAGTTTCTAGTACATTATTCTCCTTAGTATTCATTGTATGTAATCCTGATGATCGAACTGGAAGCCGCAGCTCGGTGATATTCCGTATGACTGGGCACGGGGGATTGTGCATGACATAATGCGTCCTCTAAAACGTTCGCTGGATTTGAAAGCATTAACTCCCAATACAGATTGAACTAATATCAGATCTGCTAATTTGGATCTGAGTTTAATTGTGTGCTGATCTGTGTTAATATAGGGAAGAGAAATAATGGCCGAATAGATGTTAAGAAGGATAGTCACATCACTAGGGGAGATCAGAATTAACTATGTTTTGACTTTTTCAGTCTTGAAAAAGGAGGCCTTATTTAAAGAAAAAATATATCCGTGAATGTTATGAATCTATTTATTTTAAGTACTTAAGTATATTGGTATAAAGCGCCTCTAGATTTACTTAATACTACCATTATTACATTATCGGGCAAAAGGTATTTAAAAAATATTTACCGCTCTTAAAATCCGCCTATCAAGATTTTCCAACTTAATAAGTAAAAAGAAAATTTCTCACGAAAATAAACACTTAATGTTAGGAGGTACATAAAAAATCCATTCCACTTTGCCAAGTTCAGAGAAGTTAAATTTAAAATCAACTGCCAACATCCCTCCAGTGAAATCAAATTATTTTTGCCACCGTGAAAAATGGGAAAACATTTTTTTCTTCTTTTGATCTAAGAAAACATTGCACAATATTTTGGGTAAACATCAATTTGGCGTAATGACCTGTTCGGCGGATAATGTTGTCTAATGATTTAAATAATGTTCCAAATTCAAATAAAATCGGTTGGGTCGTGTTTGGGTCTCATTAGTAACAGTTTAGTAACACAAAGGTTTGGTTCACAATGAACTCGGCACGCTATGGCATGATGGGAGATCGTATTATGAGAACTTTAATTATATCGGTTAACAGATTTTCTAAGGACTATTATTATATTATATCAGGAAACGTGATTTCAAGCAAAACGGAAATATCGAAGTAACGGAGGTGAAGCAGGTAAGTTTCTAGTTGAACTTGTGAAATGGTCCTAGATCTACTAGTGGTCCAAGATCCCGAATTTTAATAAACGTCATTTAAAGAAATGCAAGAAACTTCAATGCTGGGTCCTGTTTTAGGTACTAGACGTAAAAGACCCTATTGCGTAACTGTTGGTTTTATTATTATGTTTTACAGAACATTATTGAAAACTAACATTATTATTATTACCAGGCACTTGCCGTAAGTCAAAACTTCAACCAGTCGCTTGAAGGAGGTATAAAAATTACCCATCACACTTGAACGTAAGTGAGTAAGGTATCTTTTACGTCTAGAACAATAGACAGCTTATGTCAGTTTATAAGCTATCACAGGCAATGCACAATGCAGCAATATGAAGAATACATTTACATTATTCTAATCTATACTAATAATATTATAAAGCTGAAGAGTTTGTTTGTTTGTTTGTTTGGTTGAACGCGCTAATCTCAGGGTTTACTGGTTCGAATTGAAAAATTGTGTTTGTATTGGATAGTCCATTTATCGAGGAAGGCTATAGGCCCATGCGAAGCTGGGTCGGGTCGCTAGTAAATAACATATTCCTCTATTATCTTAAAAAAAAACAGCTAGCTACCATGATGCAAGTCTGACGAGCCTGGGTTCTCAGTCTATGGTTAGAAAATGACTATCTAAATTCCATACATATCTGCGTACCCCTCGGAGCAATAAAGCTTGATGTTATGTAGTGTGTAATTGCTGCATCATCAATCTGCCCATCGCAGTTTGTTGCTGGACATGTGGCCCTCCCTAAAGTTGCGTCATACTACGCTCTGCAATTCTATTCTGAAAAAATCTTTTTCGGTGAATTCCGGTGAAGTGAGCTTATTATAATAAAAAAGAGAACTTTAGCACAGAACAAACATGACTTTAGTTTCGGAAGTCGGTGTTAATACAGAACAACAAACAAAACAAAGCCACCGACATCCGAAACTAAAGTCATGTGTGTTCTGTGCTAAAGTTATTATCAGTTTTTATTTTCCACTTTGTAGTGCCTCCTTATCACCCAAATCCATTCAGGAACGGCAACACCGTTAAAACAGAGATGGAAAGCCCTCTAAAGAAAGAAACGAAAACGTCTTCTCGGTTTTTGTTGTTTTTTTCAGAAAGTGCTGAATAAATTTCTGTTTGTTGTATACTAAAACCTTCTTCAGAATGTAAAAAACACTTTTCTGAAAACCGCATCAAAATCGGTTCAGCAAAACGGGAGATAATCGCGGCCAAACATACATACATACATACACGCGGTGATGACGCAGTCCTCACGAACAGCTGACGACGAGTCAAACGTAAACAAAAGTATGAGTGTGTTGACAATGGCTGACGCTGTTAGGAATGGTACAATAGTACAAACTACTACCCATAAAAATACTGGAGGGGGATGGACGAAAGTCCAGTACCTATGGGCGCAATAAAATAAAAAACAGACGAGGTTTGGCGCAACCACTGGATCAGTTTAACTTTAGGGCAGCAGATAGAACAGTCTCCCTGTACGTGTCAAGAGTGCACATCGAAACGACTCCTACAGATATTGAGGGGTTTATCAGACATAAGACTAACCTCGATGTCAATGTCTATAAGATCAATACAGTGGATAATCAATTTAATGCATTCAAAGTAATTGTACCGTTAAAAAAAATAGATCTATTTTTAAATGATAATGGGGACCGACTATAGTATGGCCTTCTGACATAGTATTCAGAAAGTACTGGGAGCGTAGCCGTACTCAGAACAAGAGAAAAGTTACTAGCGAAAATACCACAAAATAAAAATAATGGATAGTAAAATCAAGCTTGTATCATACAACTGCAGATCACTAAAAAGATCCATTCAGGAAATATCACAACTCTGTGAGGAGCATCAGATAATTGCACTACAGGAAACATGGCTGTTTCGGCATGATCTGGACATCTTAAGATCAATAAGTAAGCAATTTGGTAGCCATGGTGTATCTGCAATCGACGCGGAGCATGGAGTGGTACGAGGGAGGCCGTACGGAGGTGTCGCGCTCCTGTGGGATACACGTGTGTGCGTTCGTAAGAACGCAGAGATTGTGCAGTGTGATAACGACCGTATGGTCGCGGTGACACTTAGTCGCGGAGACCGTAGTATGCTAGTATTTAGTGTGTACATGCCTACCGATAGTGAAGACAACTTCCCCGTGTTGTCGCTGTGTCTTGCCAATATTAGTGCTATAATTGAAAGTGTGGATATTGAAACTGTGTTTGTGATGGGGGACTTTAATGCACACCCGGGTACCAGGTTTGGAAACGAGTTGATGGACTACTGTTCTGACGAAGCATTATCTTGTATTGACTGTAAATGGCTCGATACAAACACGCATACTTATATCAGCGATGCGAGCGGTTCGCGCCGTTGGCTCGATCACTGTGTTGTCTCCGTGGCGGCCGAAGCGATAGTGAGTCATGTATGCGTGCTGTATGACGCGTACCTGTCTGACCACTTTCCACTTGTGATACAGGTAATGTTTGATAATATTATTTGTAAAACAATAACTGCAGCAGATGCTACATTGGAGCGTACCCAAAAATGTATATGGGGCACGAGGAACAGTACTCAAACAGACAAATATTGTAAATTATGTGATATAAGTTTTAATAAAATTCGTAACTATAATTATTTTAATCTGTGTTGTAAAAGTGAACTGTGTACGAACTCGGAACATATTAAATCAATTGATGTTTTCTACTCTGATATAGTTCAAACGTTACAAAGATCTGCAGAACGTACTATTGTAAAAACCAGAAAAAACACACTGTTGTAGGTTGGAATTACCATGTTCGACAGTATCACGTTCTGGCTAGGCAATCTTTTTTACAGTGGGTTCAGTGTGGAAGGCCCTGCTCGGGATATTACCATGAGCAGATGTTAGGCGCGCGAAAAAACTTTAAAGCAGCCCTTAAATATGTACAGAATAATCAGGAAAAAATCAAAATGGATATACTGGCTCGACATGAAACGGCAAAAAATTTTATACAATTTTGGAAGGAAGTCAAGAAGCTAAACCCTAAGAGTGGCTCTCCTGTTAGTGTGGAAGGGGAGACTGATAAAACAAGTATTGCAAATAAGTTCCGAAAACACTTTGATGTAGCGCCGCCCACCAGGCAGACTGCGGCAGCAGAGAAGCAGCAGTATGGCAATGTTACGGAGGCCTTCCAAGTCACTGCCGATGACGTGCTTGGTGTGCTTAGAGGTATGAGGCGTGGAAAGTCTCCGGGGCATGACGGTCTGAGTGTAGAGCATTTGTTGAATGCGGGCCAGTATATCTGTTGTGTATTAGCACAGTTTTTTAACCTGTGTGCACAGCATTGTTACTTGCCAGCAGATCTTATTCGCAAAGTGGTTGTTCCTATTCCTAAAAATAGGACTGGTGATGTCTCGAGCATGGCCAATTACAGGCCTATCTCTCTCGCAACGATAGTGGCCAAGGTTCTTGAACGTCTAATACACAGAAAGCTAAGTCCGGCACTTAAGATCGATGATGGTCAGTTTGGTTTTCGGCCAGGGGTTTCAACTGACATGGCTATATTCTCCCTCAAACAGGTTGTCAAGCATTATGTCAATCAGTCAACCAGTGTGTATGCTTGTTTCCTCGATCTTAGTCGTGCTTTTGACACTATAAATCATGACCTGTTGTGGGGGAAGCTAGAAAGTAATAATGTGCCAACTGGGGTTATAGGGCTTATCAGATATTGGTATTGTAACCAGTCCAACTATGTCAGATGGGGATGTTCTATATCCGAAAACTATAAGCTGTTGTGTGGTGTTAGGCAGGGTGGGTTGACCTCTCCCGACCTGTTTAATCTCTACGTCAACGACCTGATTGAGGAGTTGAGCAGGACACCGGTAGGACTTAGGTTGGGAGATAGATATGTAAACAATCTTAGCTATGCTGATGATATGGTTCTGCTCAGCCCCTCAATTAAGGGCTTAAGAAAGCTGCTAGGTATTTGTGATCAATATGCTAAAAATCAAGATTTAGTTTACAATGCCAGAAAAACACAATTAATGATTTTCAGGTCGGGAGGGGGGCCTCAAAATGTTCCGCCAGTGAGCATTGGGGGGCAGACGTTGGAAGTTGTAGAGAGGTTCAAGTACCTTGGTCACATACTGACATCGGACATGAAAGACGATGCGGATATTGATCGCCAGCGGCGTGCCCTATCGGTTGTGGGAAACATGCTGGCCAGAAGGTTTTATAAAGCGCAGGTACAGACCAAAATACACTTATTCAGAACGTATTGTCAAAGTTTCTATACATGCCAGCTCTGGACTGAATATACAAAGAAGTCTTGGGATGGCATACGTGTTCAGTACAATAACATCTACAGACATCTAATGGGATTAAAACGTTACTGTAGTGCCTCTGGAATGTTCGCAGAGGCAAGGCTGAACGCGTTTAATGCAATTCAAAGAAGCAGAATTGCCTCATTCATGTCCAGGGTTGGTGCGTGTAGAAACAGTATAGTTAAGGAACTGGCTGACAGGATGTATGCTACCAAGACCTACAAGCGGTGGTTAGATATAGCCGCGTAAAGTTTATGTCTCTATTTTTTTATTTATTAATGGATTTTACTGTATTTTATTTTTATTTTTGGATTTCAAATGATAACGGATTTTTATTGTAATTTTCTTTTGAATTTTTTTTTTTTTATGTTTTGGATTTTATTGTTTTATTTTAATAATTATTCTGGATATTATTGGTCAATGAATTTTATTGTTTATTTTAATTTAATCTTTTATTTGTATTTTTTGAAATTCTAATTGTGTTTTTTTATGGATCTTCTAAGGTCTGAAATAAAGATTTTTATTATTATTATTATACAAACATACGGGTCGAACTGATAACCTCCTTTTTTTTAAGTCGGTTAAAAAATAAATAAAAATAATAATTCATTTATTGTAGGCTACACAGGCTCCTAAATAAATATATAAACCTAAACATACATCCATACTGTGAAATGTCCCCACATATTATGTTATTATTATTCACATTCATTTATTTTATATACATATTAAATTACATTTTTAAATATTCATATTAAAATAAAAACAATTAAAAATAAAAAAAAATAGTACCCCACCTGTATCGGGAACAGGGTCCAAGCTACCGCGGACAGGGCTCCAGTGAGAGAAACCTCCTGACAATGCGGGCCATGTCCAGAAGTACTGCCTTCTGAATCAAGCCCTTGATCCAGGCGTCTAACGAGAGCCTCCTTAGATTATTATTATTCATCCATACTAATATTATAAACGCGAAAGTAACTTTGTTTTATTTTTGTTTTTACTATTAAATAGGCTTGCGTTTGACCGCAATTCACCTGATCTTAACTGTGACTGTTACGCTTTCACGATGAAACGGCTGAACAGATTTTGATGAAATTTGGTATGAAGAAAGCTTGAATCCTGAGGAAGGAACTAGGTCACTTTTTAATACGCGACTTCGGCTGCATCCACGACAACCGACATTCACGCAGACGAAGTCGCGGGCAAAAGCTAGTAATATTATAAATGTAGTTAAGTAACTCTGTTACCTATTTTGATGAAATTTTGTATGAAACAAAACAAATCTTTGGACTTGTAAATAAAAGTTTTCACTTAATATACAGGTGATTAGGAATTTGCATTTAATGTGAGGTACTCACGATATTATTATAACGGAGTGAAATAAGTAGTACTAATTTCTTCATTAAGTTCAAACAGCGAAGCCAAGTTCAAAAGCTTTTAAAGTAAATAAAGTTTTACTATTGTTTCTATGTGTTTCTTTTGTTTATAGTGTGATTACGTGACTAGAGCTTATTTATTTTACTAGAATACACATTCAATATAAAACTATATCCCACTGCCAAACACCGCTACAATAACACTAACAACAATAGTCTTTAAAGAAGTGACAATATATTATCTAGCTAAAGTTCGAAACTCCAAAATGTTATAAAAATCAATCTCAATATTCAGCCTAAAGTCTATCACTCAACGAGGGTTAAAACACGCGAGACGTCGCTTCAAAGTAACTTCTTTAATAAGATTCACTCTAGACAAGATTAGTTACGTGTTGACGCATAAGCTGTGAACGATTTTCTACATATTTATCAAGTGTATAAAAATCTTGGTTTGTGACTTGGCAAGGAAATAAAAATTGAAGGCATAATAAAAACAACAAAGACTCAATGTTGTGCCTTGAATAGGAATCTTATTGTAATATTTGATGTTCGTGTTACAATTTGGTGAAAAATTGTTATGACGACGTGATCTTGCAAACAAAATGGGTCAACGTATGATGGTTTTTGAATACTTTGTTACTCAAGTTTGGTATGTTACAAGAATGATAGATGATTGAAAATTTATGTCCTGAATTTGATGTTGGATTGAGGTGCTTCAGTTCTCTTTAGGTTTGTGCCTAATGGTGCTCTATTTTTTAATTGACTAAGGAGGGTTTCACAAAACATGATTATGTCAGCCTCAACTAATGCTCGCTTTGAAAACCATTAACAAAAATTCTCTATTGAATTTTATGAAATTAATGATTCAGCCGCGTAGTGCCAAACACAACCTTTTCTACCCGTTTGTAGTAGGTGACAGAGGGATGGGCAGCAGAGTCCTACTGAGTACAATAAGACCTATTGCGTTCGCCAGCATGTTTCGGCCAAGCATGGCGATTACGGCTGAACCCGCCTTGAAGGAGACCTAAGCCCAGCAATGAGCGTCTAAAGGTTGACATGATGATGACGATGATGAACATGAATCATCGACAGCATAATATTAAGAGTTCTTCAAGAAATACAAGACTTGTGCAGATATGAAAATTAAAATACCAAATTCAAAGCAATAAAATCGAATATAAATTCGAATCCCAAGAGTTGAGAGCTCGCATGACTATTCAACTCAAAACGGACCAATCGGAGCGCAAAATGTTCATGCAAACAGGATTTTCCCGAACACCGATTGGTGGATTTCCAGTAGACCTAACATTTTAAAAACGCATTGAGGAAATGTAAAGTGGCATTATATAGTTTAGATTGTGCCCTAGATTTGCGTTCTTCAACGCAGTCGGTAGCCATTTTAGTTTTCAGGTCGCTGCAACTGCGCCTGGTTATATTTGCATGGCCGTAATAAAGTAATAAAATGTTTTTCGCGCGGGTGAGAGCTCATTTCATACAGCTAGTCTTGAAGGAGTTAAGGCTTTAAGGATGGTGTTTGTTTTATGTTTTGTAGCTGGTTTTAAACTCCAGATGTTTTTATTTGGTTTTGATGCAAGAATTTTAATGGGTTTAGGGAATAAGTATTCTGAAAGGATCTGGCAGGATTTTTACGAAAAAAATAAAAAAGTTGAAATTCTCATTCTTATACTCTTCGGTACCTAAAGAGTATCTTCAGGCATTCACAATATTTTTAAAACTCCGCAATAAAGCTCATTATTTCAGAACGAAAACGCGGCTGACAGTAACAGTAACACTGACAACCGCCGTTTCGCAGTTCTTCCACTGAAGTTGCATCGTATTATGGGAAGTAATGGTAATGTAATGGTAAGCATAAGGTAAGGTAAGGTAAGGTAAGGTAATGGGAAAAAATGGTTTTTTTTTTCGACACACTTGTCACATTACTTGTCTGCCAATTTGGTAGATCCGCTAATGTCACTTATCACTTTCTTTTTTTTATAAACACAAAATAGGCAACGTGATGAAACGAAAAAGTGTTAATTTCATTTCGTAATATTTTAATTATGCAGGGTTTTAAAATATGGTAAGCATATCAATCTACTCCTGGTAAAGTATTCTCCTCATTGGAAAATATTTTAAACCCTCTAAATGATTTCTTTTTTTTTCATACAAACTAATATATGGATCTCGCCATGATTATTTTATTACTTTTGTTTAAATATACTCCAATAACAGTATTACTTCAATAGTTTCTCATTAGCATTTGCTGTTTTACATTTGTTTTTTGTGATGAAAGTGAAAGTTGAAAATCTATTAGAGAAATTTGACAGAATGTTGTAGCTTGATGTGCTTAGCCTCTGTACAATGTAGCAGTAATACACATCTCTAATACCTCAGCTTTATAATATTAATATAAATTTAGGTACCTAACCTACCTACCGAATTTTAAACGTGCTTATCATCGGAACTTCTGTTACAATCCGTTCGTTATGTCTAAGTTCGTTAGTTATAAGCTATACATATTTTGCTACATAAACAAAAAAGATACGTTTCCGGAACAAAATAAATTTAGTATTAAGTAACAAAATAATTTACAGAAATGGAAGACAAACGCGAATTTTGAAGTCAAGTCCGTCATAATAATATTTAAAAGCTACCCTTGCATAACCAGAGCACTCCAGCCTATAACGATTCGAGTTCCATTAAACTCTATTCACAACTAAATTTATTTCCGTTCAAATTTCATGCAGACTTAACCATAATGAATGCCCTGTTAGCTTGCAAATCTTATTGCTATTACAAATGCCTATGTTACACTATATATTGTCTATGTGTATAGTTTAAGTAGTCCTAAACTTTATGGATGGGTCACTTTATGCACGGGTGTTCGAATCTGGGCAAGTAGCAATGTGACTTTTTCAATTCACGCATTGTTACAAGTTTATGTTGGACAACACTGACATCGGTGTAGGAATATATTGTGAGGAAACCGGAACTTAATTTCGTAGCTGGTTCCAAGACAGTAGAATCGTTTCTTCGGGACTCGTCGGGCTTCATTGTCTCGGCGTTTTTGCAGTGGTTTGGAATTAGTGTGGCGGGCTTGTTCCATTTTTAATGCGTGCGTGTTCCCCGCCGCGTATGTCTTTTGGTTTGTTTACGATAAACTCAAAGACTATTGATTAGATTTTAATGCGATTTCCACAATAGACAAAGTGATTCATGAGCAAGGGGTAGGCTTTCTCTCGTCCGTCGTCCGACCAGATAGGCCCGAGTTGGCGGCGCAGTGTTCCACGCGCGCCACTCGAGAGTCGCGTCTGTTATGGAAATGGCCGCACGGGGAGGTGGGACCTGCTGAAGAACAGCAGGTTATGGCCTGTCGGGGGAGCGGTGAATGCTCATGCGAATCCCGCACCCCCGGCCATAGGCACGAGGTGGAATACCGCGGTGATATTAACCGGTAAGAGTCCGGCATGCCCCTCCGCCACCCCGACGATGGAGGAAGTCCATGAGGACTTCCACCGCGCAAAAAAAAAGGCTTTCTCATGTCACACTCAATCACTCTGTCTATGTATTGGTGGAAACCGCATGATATGTTTAATTTGTTAAGGTTTTTTGTGTATATGACTGACATAGCTGTGGGGCAACGCTAGTTTACAAATAACAATGAACAATCGTTTAGAAATTAGTCAGTCAATAACTATTACGTCCTATTTTTGCATTACCAATCAGCAAATCGAAAACTTTGCTAAACCAATATATACTTATACTATAAATAAACAAAATTCAATAACACTTCAGACGACGTCATCGGAAGGCCATCAAATTAACAACCGCTTTTAAAAAACTGTCTCAAAAAACGCACGTCCATTTTGAGAGTGCAATCCATCCGGCCTCTCAAAGCGACAGATGGAATCAGTTATCCGACGAATAGTCCGTATGTGCTCGTGTTATAATAAAAGCGCTAAGGTGTGCTTACACCGGCAAGCTAACTTGCCCTAGTCTGGGTAATGGGGTAATTCACTAGAAGTTCGCTAAACAACAGTTTATATTAACCCTGAAAACCCGATTAATTTTCAATTAACAGTAAAAATCGGTTTTCAATTACTTTCGAAATCAATAAATAGAAGTAGTTTGCAAATAAGTGACGTCACATTCCATACAAAATCTATAGGAGAATCGCATTTTGACAGCTCATTAAAAGGATGTCAATTGATGAGTGGTGTCAAGTAGTCAATTCGCGGCATTGCCAACATGTAGGGATTATTACTAGGCATACGTCAAAACCAAATTCAGACGACACGGTTGGCGCAGTGGCTGAGCGATCGACTGCTGCGCAGCGTGTTGCGGGTTCGATTCCCGCCCAGGGTAAACATTGGTGTGATGAGCACTTGTGTTTGCTTTGTGTCTGGGTGTTGTTTATCTATATATGTATGTATTTACAACAAAAAAAAAATGTATTTGTGTATGTATATCAGCTGTCTGACACCCATAGTACAGGGTCTCCCTAGTTTGGGGTCAGATGGCCGTGTGTGAAAATGTCCCCACATATTATTATTATATTATTATTCAACTAACTAAATAAGACAGGCAATTCTTCTATTATCAATCCAGAATAAATGGAGCTTCATCTTCATCATCATCAGCCGGAAGACGTCCACTGTTGAATTAAGGCCTTCCCCATAAAATGTCACAATGAGCGGTCACCTGCCGTTTGCATTCGGGATTCTTTCTTCCCTATTGGGCTGTTCCTTGACCGATGTGACCTGCCCATAAGTGGAGCAACAAAAGGTAATTTTGAAATTGAAATTTTACCCTTAGCAACTATTGTCGGGAAATAATTGCTGGAAAAATTGCCCGTGTAAGTACAGCTTTATAAACAAAAGCGTCACCGACGACATCTCGAGATATTCATTATTCAGTGCCGCACATATTTACCGTTTCTTTGTCTCGGTATGCTAACGCTTGTTTCATGTGTAACTTTGAACGTATGTTTGTTGCGTATATACGTGCAAATATGGGAATGACGCTTATGATTGCTACAGAGAAAGGGTTCTTTTTTTGTAAGGAATATATGCGTTTGGGTGTCAGAGGGTGGAAGATATTAAAGATGTATAAAGTATGTCAATGTAGTGTGTAGTATTATAATGATTAGCGTCTTAGTATTTTACAAGCTTTTGAATACGGATACATCCGCGTGAATGCCAGTTATCGCGGATGCAGACGAAGTCACGAGATAGAAAGTCATGTCCTCTCCTAGGCATCGAGCTATTTCCATACCAAATTTCATCAAAATCGGTGCAGCTGTTTTGTCGTGAAAACGTAATAGACAGATTTAGTGTCGCATTTATAATACCAAAGTATGGAAAGTATGGAATATGGATTTGTGGCTTAAGTTTATTAAAACAATTTTACGAGTCTGTTTATTAATTACATGATAGTTATATAAGCGTCCAAAGTACCTTATAAAATCTTCCTGAATCAGAACTCTTATTAACTAGGTTTATGCGAATTAGAGAACTAAAAAAAAACAAACAGTAATTCTTATTTAGATATAAATAATGATTTATAGGTATAGATTTCATATCCAATTAGAGATATTCCAAACGTATGATGCAACTTGCTAGTTAAAATAAAATAAACACACATCGACTCATAAATTACAGCTGAACGTTTAAAATTAATTTGCGTAAAATATTGTAGCGGTAGTCACAATTTATTTACCATGACATGTAGTGTAAATGTGATTAATTTATAACTCCATACTTTAATGTTAATCGTCTCTTCATCATGATTTATTCGGAGTTAAACAAGCTGGAAATAATCATTCTTAGTCACGCAAGTTTAATAATAAATTCAAGCTACGGACCATCTGTTTATTCCAGTCCAAATATCAGTTTAAAACAATTTATAATTGATTGAATTCAATTTGGTTATGTTAGACAAGGCGCTACGGATTGTCGATTCGTATGCTACGAGCGTAGCACCTCGTAGATCCTCGTAGCGGTTCGTAGCCGACACGCGTCACGGGCGCGCTCGAACGTCAGTTCTGTCGCCTCGGGCATTTCTAGTACCCCTTTGTGTAAATGTCGAATTTATTTTACTTGAATTGTTAATCGATAACTTGAATAAATGTGTTCTCCAGTAACAGGGATAATTGAAAATGAACGTGTCATGAATACACAGGAGAGGGATAATACATTACTAGGCGATTTAAATGCGATCAAATGTTTTAGTAAGCCGTTTGACGTAGAATGAAATCATTTTGACATACATATATTTGCATTTCATTTTCTATTCCGCAATCCACAAACAATTATCGTTAGCCCTCAACTTGAGAATATGATGATCCCCGATTTTTTAAATTTTTATCCACTCTTGTGACCAATAAAATCTGCTATCCTATCTTATGTTAAAATGATTGGTAAAACTAATTACAACACCAAACAAATAAGCTTGACATAAAAGTGTGAGATGTAAAATCATTCAGAAACTTGATGATACCCTTCTACAATAGAAATATCGATCGCAATTTTTTATTGTCTTTAAAAGACCGCTTCTTCAATTACTAGAACTCGTGGCAGTTCCAATAGCATTCTGAAGGCCCTAGCTGTTCAGCTGGATGCCCCAATGCTTAGGCACTTTGTAAATGTATTGGTGCGACAAAGGCAATCTTGTAGTTGGTGATGCTATTCGCGGGCGGCACCACACGGCTGTTGTTTGTTACTAATAATTAATAATAACAGCGAAATTTATTGAAGTATTTTTTTTGTGTTAATTGCATGGAATAAAACGCTAATATTATTATTAGAATATTTATTTGTTTACCATCAATTAGACATAAGTAGTCAAATAAATATATAAAATAGTAGCCCACCGGCATCGGGAATAGGGCCCAAGCTACCGGTGGTCAGGTCTCCTAAAAGAGGTTATTATATTATTAGTAGAACAAAACAATCCTTCTTGCTCTTCATATACCTACGTACAAACTAACACAATTTACGTAAACCAAACCATTCCGAAGTTTTCGTACTCAAATCTAAAGCCTAAACTCCCCAATCAGCAGTCAGTCGGGATAATCCAAATTGGGCAAACAAAATCGTCCGACCGGTTGTTTCACTAGTAATAACTGCACGTCTGGCGTACCAAGAGTTTGGCAACGTGGCAACATTTATCTAACTGTCAGGAGTCATAACTTACTGTCTTCTTGTTATCAAATTCATCAAAAGAAAAAATAAAACTGTTGTATTGGTAGTTACCTATTTGGTTTTGTTGAATTCTAGAAATATTTTTTTCTTCTAGGCTTCCATTAACCGTTTTTTGACAACTAGTGATTGTGTGATTATTTAAACTTTAATCGGTATATAGTATCAATCATCGATTTTTTTTTAAACAAGCAAGAAACAATCGTGATAAATTTGGTTGTTTAATTTTTTATATTTAAACCCGCAATATAAATCCATTGGATTATTTTCAAAATAAATAGGTTTTTAGGATTACATATTACAAAATTATTATTTTCGATTTATTCATTTGAAGCGAATACATTCGATCCCATCGCTTAATGCGATAGAATGTAACTATATTTCTTGCGCAAAACAATCTCTATGTTTTTTGAAGAAACGGATACGAATACTGTATTATAATGTCTGTAAGAACTCATAAATAACATACTAAATCCATTTACGTAAGGCAGTTTATACATTTTTACACCACCTGCTCGACAATGTCAAATTATATGTCATGCAAACCTAACCTAAAGTAAGTCATTTAAGACCTGAGGTTTAGCAGGGCAATAATATTGTACTGAATTTCATTATGACCCGCTGGTCATTAATGTGATTTGAATTTGGAACATAAAGTAGAAATTGCATATACGAACATTCACCATTAAATTAAGATCTGCCTCAGAATACGAAACAAAAGGCAGATAGACCGCTCGGAACACTGAGTGAAGCCAAAAAAGCAAACACAAATTCAAAAGCGAATACAATCACGAGATTGTAGGTATTCGCTTTTGAATTTGTATTTGCTTTATTGGCTTCACTCTCAGTGCTCCGCGCGATCTATCTGCATTTTGTACCATAATCTGAGAGATCTGCACTAAAAAATAAATTGTTCGAAAATCGAACTGGCCACCAATAACAGAATATAAATAACAGAAAATAGGACACAAATTAAAAAGAGGAACGAATTTCAGATTTTTAAACAAAAGGAAGATAGACCGGTCGGAACACTGAGAGTGAAGCCAAAAAAGCAAATACAAATTCAAAAGCGAATACTTACCCACAATCTCGTGAATGTATTCGCTTTTGAATTTGTATTTGCTTTTTTGGCTTCACTCTCAGTGTTCCGCGCTGTATATTTGCCTTTTGTTTCATAATCTGAGGCGCGAATACCTACTGAAAATTGCTTTGCTTTGTTATACAACAAATTACATATCAGCAAATTCTCACAAAAATGTCGAGTGACGATAGTGATTTGACTCCGGAGTACATTAAATCCGAAGCCATTGGTATTACCAACAATCTACTCTTTATTCTAGTACCTACTATTGTTTTTATTGTCTCGTAGATGAGACAATAAAAACTAGACAATAAAAAGTAGAGTATGCACTCTACTTTTCACACCATCTCAGGGATAAAGGTGACTTCGTCTTGGGCGACCTTGAATCCCACGCCGCACTTAGGATTCTTATCTTAACTCCCTCACTTTGCTCTGGAGTTTACTCTAAACTCTGGAGTTAACGCTAGAATCCTTCGTTTTGCTCGGGATTCAATACGGCGCCCGCTACATAAGACACTACTTTATCCCCTTGATGCATAATCTACTATTATTTTATAATGCATTTTCAAGTTAACTTTTAGGTAATCGAAAATAGTTACGTTCTAAGGCAGCTGTCAAAAAACTAATAACCCAATGGACAAGGTGTAGCGATTGAAAGAGGCTACAACACAATAGTTTTTTTCTATAACCGAGTATGACTTTCTTATACATATAATATTTCCCAGTTCACATCGACTCTGACAAATTATGTCACGACACTACCTATAATTATTTCTACCTCACTTAGAAATGAAAATCATTTCTCCAAGCAATATTGAACCCTATATTTACACTCCAATTAAAATTTAATGGAAGTAACATAGGCAACACGGTTACACATACACATGTCATGAACGTCTGATCATTTCATTTTCAATTAATAGCATATTTGAGTTCGACACGATAATCACGAAGAGCTACGATTCCGGACGAACGGATGCGAATTATTTCGTAATGATATTCGATGCTGTGCTGTCAAGTTTTAATATTGTGAGACAATAACAATCCATACTTATATACTATCCATACTAATATTATAAATGCGAAAGTAACTCTGCCTGTTAAGCTTTCACGATAAAACAGCTGAACCAATTTTGATGAAATTTGGTATGAAAATTGCTTGAATCCTAAGGAAGAACATAGGCTACTTTTTAATACGCGACTTTGCCTGTATCCGTGATAACCGACATTCACGCGGACGAAGTCGCGGGCAAAAGCTAGTGTATTACATTGTAATGTCTAAATATAAATCAATAGAAGCATATGACGGGCTTGTAGCTAAGTAAAAGCCGTATGAATCGATCGGTCATGGTTAAGTAACGCTTACCGCGGTCAGTCCGTGCATGGGTGATCACCCATTTTACATCAATCGTGCCTCCCGGTTGTAATTCGAAGATCTTTGATAGTTAAGCTAGAAATTCGTCAAAAATTCCCCCTTTTTACAACTAGTCTCACCAAGGGTTACTGTATTATCCAGTTGCAAGGTTTTGAAGGTCAGACAGGCAGATGCTTCAAGAAACACAGGTTAGACTGTAAGCTGAGCTCATCATACATTGGAATTGTCGAACCAGATGTGATTTAGATCACATCTGGTGGTCTGGTCTGGTGGTGGTGGGTTGATCTTTATCAAATTAATTTGTCTTTAGAGAAAAATCATTAATATGATAAAGACATTGTTGACTTGTGAATTCTTCTGTAATGTGAGGTATTATACCTTATTTTGGAATGTTACGGAATAATTAAAAATAGTGTGAGACAACACACATTTGATCATTACAATGATCAATGCCGTAGTAGGTAGTTTAAGACTGTACAAGAACGAAATCCATGGAAGCAGCATTTATGTATAAAAAAAATGAAATTTGATTTCGATGAAAAAATGTAGATTTAGTGCAGTTTGTAGTAATAGGTAATGTGGACATTTCTATATGAAAATCGCACTGGCTCATTGATTATGTCACCGTTTCATCACAATAACCCATTTTACTTCAGTGAATACATTGTCTGCATTATGCACTCGACTGATGCATAATACGAGATAGTAGACACATACAAGTAGTATTGATAGGCATACTGTATTATCAGCTGTGTACACGAACTCAGTAATAAGGTTAAAATTGATAAACGAATAATTTAAATAGCAATAGGTGTTCTGAAAATGAATCTAGGTTCTAATAATGTTAGATAGGTCCTTAGTTTATAATTAATTATGAAGCAGATGATTTTTACGAGGATTTTATTTCACGATTTTTTCACATTGCATAGCAAAGGTACTCTAGGCTATCCATCCTTTTCTCTCTATCCAGGGCTATTTGGAACCATTTTTTGTCGAAATACCATGGCCAAAATAAAAAGTTATTAGTCTACGTTTTGATAATGTAAGAAAGGTTAAATTTAATTATGAAGCATAATAATTATTGCAAGGTTTTTTTTTAATTTTGAAAACAAAAACTTATTTTTTATAATCGCGGTTATTACTTGAAGCTTTTTTTTCTTAAATGTCCGCAAAGGTACATGTTCATTTCGTGATGCCAAATAACATGTCCAAGTTTTTAATTTAGTGATTTAGTCAATTTATTCTACTCTGACGAAAAACACGTTCAACTTCTTAATATTTTCACTCTTCACAACTCGGCATCATTAATTCTTAACACCAATACAAAATCGGTCAAACAGCCACCATGTCGATTGATTATTCGAAATTCAAAGTAGGTACTATATTTATAAAGGCTCGTTCAGATCCATACGTCAGGCTACCAAGCGCATTTAAATTAAATCGACACGAGTCCTGCATGTATAGTTGTGTACTAATTAAAGTTATTTTAGTTAATAACTCACTCGATGTTGATATGTTTATTTTATTCGAAAACCTGCATGTTTAACGTATTGATTCTGTATCGATACTGTACGGAACCGCACATTATTTTGTAAACTCACGCCGCCGTGCATTCTGTGCGCTCAGCATTTCGTAACTATCATTTAAGGTAATTTGTATAAGTAAATTAATTCAATAAATCAGTGTTCAACGGACATTCGCGGTGGTCGGTTTTATTTCATCATCATCCCCATAGAATCGCACCTTCATCATCATTAAGTGTCGGGATCCCCTACATTTATTTTGGTCCTTCGAGCCGGATGATACTATACTTCTATTTATTATCTAGGTATACTAATATCATGAAGCTGAAGTTTATTTGTTGGTTTTTTTAAATTTAATATTAAGTAACATTTTTAAAACAAAAAATCAAATTCAAATTCAAAATCATTTATTTGCTAATATGTAACTACATACCGTTGTTAAAAAAATAAATAATAGAGCATAGATGCAAATGTCAAGCTTTTACAGCAACGTTGTTTGTACAGTTACATGCAACAGTAATTTAATAAGCAATAACACAATTTTGGTATTGTAATAATAATGAAACATTAGCAAATATTAATGTCACAAAAATAATTAAAGATTAACATGTCATGTATTAAGTGAGAATGTCAAGATATATTTGTAAATAAATGTAAAAGTCATAATAATGGATAATTAATTAGTGTATTAATCTCATGTGACATTAAAAACAATATTACAATATTATATACTCGTAATTTGTACTTTCCAATTTTATCTTAGACAACACTGATATCGGTGAAGGAAAATATCGTAAGGAAACTTGGACTTATATTAATATATAATTATATAATTAATATAAGTTTGAAATCTCCAATCGTGGTGATGAATTCTCGTGCCTTCTCTGTATGAGAAGATGCCTTAGCTCCGCAGGGTACCAGCCGGTATTATTAGACTACATTAAACAAAAAATATCACGCCGATAAAGTTGCGGGCAAATGTAAAATTCAATTTAAACATCTCATTGTATTATCAATCTCACATATTTTGAAGGAAACTGTGATCACGTCAACTGTAACAGATGTTGGAACGACAACATTACACTTTGATTTTGTTTGAACTTCTTCTTAACTCATGCCTCGAACTTCCTGACTATACATTTACACACATACATAAGAAACGATACGTATATTATATGCACTAACTTTATTTATCTACCTAATAGGGAATATGGTTATGTAGCTACATTTATTTTGTTGAGTTGATCAACAATAAATTGACACGCGTGGGACACAGACCCGTGCTGAACTCTGAATACTCAGCATTTGATTTTAAAATTTCTTTAACGCTGCTGCTCATCCTCTAGTTAATATATCTCTGACACCTTCTATTTGTGGCTGGCACCACACGGCGAGTGTATGCATATCTACATAATAAGGATTTACAACTGACCGCCCACGCCACCGCTTCTGTTTGAACAGCACTTTAATTGTTTTTATCGCTCGTGTATTATTACCCAATCGTAAGAAGTATTTTCCAAATACAAAGAAAAAACAAATAAACAAAAGAGTAACGAATATCTTTAGACCAAAACGTCCCACAAAGTAACATATCTACTCACAAAATCTCTATTATCTATGTAGATTAAATGTGTTTAGCTCTTTCAAAGCGTCCCTAACCGAATCTTGTCTAAAAATAAATCCAAGGAAATTGTCTTCGAACACGACAACACAACAAATGCAAATTGGGAGACAGACCGCTATGATCTACTTAGAGCTTAATGCACCATGAAATTACGTATTTACCTACTTACCTAGTCGATAGGAAAATTGGTTTCTACATACCGGTTGTCCATTCGATGCAGGAGAGATTGGCGTTTGACAGCCGAGAGTTTTCCGCAGCGGCATTAGACGGATCAATCTGATTATACTAATCGTTTGATCTGTTTTATTGATAAGAATCTGGGTTATACGAGTTAGGATCATTTTGTTGGGAGTGGATTAGAGACTGTGTGTGTTTTGGTTTATAATATTTTACCTACTCCTTAGCGTGTCGATGGTCAACACAGATATGTATAATGTGTGTGAGTGTTTGTGGATGTGTATGTATGATAATTATGTGTGTGTTGTATTTATTCTTGTCAAATTCCTTGTATGATTCAGTATTCAGCCACGGGAATACTATTCGCTGGTACAGTCATTAAGTCCTCACATGAGCTGGGGTATTTTGCTATTTTTATAATTTCGTCATTCCAACACGATTCCATTGTCATTTTGCTAAAAGTTCGTAATCTGCTAAATTAATTATGGTCGATCATTGGTTGGTCGAATTATAAGGAATGACTGCACAATGGTAGGTCACTGATCAAAGGAACTGTCAAAATTTTAGCACATTACCACCTAAGTTAGTCATTCAGTTGTCATTTTGTACGAAATTACTATTCTACATATATCATTTCTTACAATGGCGTGTCAGTGGTTGACCATTGGAAAGTCATAATGACGCCATTATATTAGTAGATTACCAAACCTGACAAAATCAACAATTATGAAATCAATGAAAGACCATTCAGATACTATTGTAATAGCAGATTTGAGGCCCAGGTGACAGGGCATGCGGCTTAAGATAGAAGGTAGACTATGGACTGCGGAGAGATGCTACATAGGCATTGAAGATTGGCATCATCTGAGAACCCACCTGTGAATATTCTCTTTGCTTATGTTATTTGCTTTTGTCTATAATATCTGAAGGGTTGGTGTAGTGGACCATTGTTGTCAAGTTAAATAAAACTAATTATTATTATTATTAGTGGAAATTATTTTAATAATAAATTTACAAAAATAATCTTGCATGTTGCCATTCGTTATTATTTTTTAAATTAAATTAAAAAAAATCATTTTATTTCAGTTTCGGGTCAGTTCGGGGTTCGGAATATTTATATTGGTACCTATATATTATATTAGTTATATATTTTTGTATATTCAGTACTATGTAGTTTTTTTAACTTTGCACCTGCCATGTTATCTTTTCACTACCCATGGTTGACTGGACCTGGTAGAGAATGACTAAGGCATTAAGTCCGCCTTTGTACCTTTGTGCATGAAGTATAAATAAATAAATAATAACATATAATTGAACCTTTCTATATACAGTGAAACACGCTACTTGGTATAATATTCTGCAGTTTACTTGCAAATATTTGGAAACAATATTGTGAGAGTGCTGAGTAATTTTACATACTACTCTTATAAGTATGTACACAATAATAACTTGTTGTAGAGGGATGAATATTTTTTCGTGTAGGTATACCAAATAGCTTCTGCGACTGTACATACGTGTAAGGTACCTACCCCTTTTAAATTATGGTTCCACGTTATTTAGGCTCATAAATTCTTGCGCACCTATACCTTCTAAAATATAGTAGCAATAACTTTCAACTTGGTGGTTGGCTTACTGCTATTTTCATCGATTTCCTCTACTGTCATCAATCACGTTACCCTATATAAAAATCGGGTACAATTAATAATTTATACCTCGTCGGCGAAGTAAGTAAAGAAAGTTCTTAGCTGTCAATTTTTTCGTTTGGTGCCTTTGAAAAATTAGTAGTCATCAAAGGTTCAGAGGGGATCATAAATTTTAGGGTGGTACTTTCGTGATTTCATTCGCTTTTCCCCTTAGAACACGGGGCGAATGCGATAAATTATGCCCATCAATAATACCCAGGCAGCCTTGTGTCAACAACATTCTATACTGATGGCATTTGTAGCTATTTATTTAGGTACCCTTCACAGCTGCGGTGCGACGTCGTAGCTTCTGCTTGTCTTAACCATGGATTGTTTTATGCACGATCAGTGATTTTACGAGGCCGAATGTCAATCGCGTACCTAATATTCAGTTACTCATAAAATGTATTTTGGCCGAAATATTCATCGAAGTTATTTAGGCTCGTGGCTAAGTAAAAGCCGTACGAATCGCTCGGTCAAAACTAAGCCACACTTGCCGCGGTCTGTGTGTGGATGGGTGACCATTCTTTTCGTACCGAAATACGTGCCTCGGAAAATTGCCGTTGGTCCTGGCTGTCATTCATAGATTTTTGGCAGTCGTTTTGGGTAGTCAGAAGCCAGAAAGTCTGACAACCAGTCTTGCCAAGGGGTATCGTGTTACCTAGTACTTAACTGGGTTGTGGAGGTCAGATAGATTGTCGCTCCATGTAAAAGACTAATTTGCAGCTGCATCCGTACAACACAGTTGGAAAAGGCTAGGCAGATGATGATGATGGTGAATATGTTTTTCTTAATATGTTTTTCTTACTCCTCCGCTATTCTTTTCTGATTAATTTCGTTGCGGGATCCAAGACAGTTTAATCGCTTCTCTGGGACTCGACTTTTCTGGTGGTCGCCACTGTTGATTCTGGCTTACAGGAGTTACAGTGGTTTGGGAATAGTGTGGCGGGCTTATCCCATTTAAAAAAAAAAAAAAAAAAGATGATGATGATTCATCGAAGTTATTTCACCAAAGGATGCTGAAGTCAGAGAGAGAATTATATAATACTAGTTTTTTCCCGCAACTTCGTACGCGTGATTGTCGGTTATCGTGAATACAGACGAAGTCGTAGAATAAAGAGCGTATGTCCTTATGCAGGATTCAAGCTATACTCATATCAAATTTCACCAAAATCGGTTTAGTCGTTTACAGACAGAGTTACTTTCGCATTTATAATAATTAGTACGGATTTAGTTTATTTTTAAACATTGAAAACCGTTTCTGATTCCATTATCTTTTTTATTGATATAACTAAAACAAATCCTCATGAACAAGGAAAAAGTGGCTAAATTAACCAATAAAAATCAAATAGGAACAAAAAACATATGTCTGAATATCATACAATATCCTATCTAACCCACATCCGCTACGGAATCCTAAAAAAGGGAGCAATGTTTATTACTTTACCCAAAATTAGTTTTCTTTTTTATTATACGCTACCATAAATAAACCTGCCAAAGTTAACTAAAACCCACTCGTCCTTTTATTCCGGAAAGAAAGGAGCCTTCTACCTGCGGGAATACCTTCTATGTTTAACGAGAAAACTGGTCGCGTATAGGTTTGAAATTTCAAGTGTAGGTACATACCCCTTTCAGGGTTCAATCGGAATAACCACAAAACATTCGGATCCTATTTCCGATTCCCGTCACAGTGCCTCCATCATACGGAGAGGTAGGGACGGGACAGAGGTGGGTAGAGCCACTTTCGATGCGTATTCAGGGAGCGTACGTGTACCGACGGCGCTCTGTGATCGTGTATGATTTCTATTGAACGAAAGATTAATATCCGAGTTTAAGATTTTTGCTCAGATTTCTATTGGAGGGTTATGTTTTGGGGGGAGTTTGTTACTATGCAATACTTTCAAACAATACTATGTTGTCTACGGTATCGATTAGTTAAGCTAATAATTGACTTCTAAAAAGGTTGGGATGGGTCGAAAACGTTTAAGTAAATTTAAAGGTTCGTGTTTTTGCTATTGAAAAAAACATCATAACTGTGTTTAAAAACTTTCGATTTTAATTTTAAACATTAGTAAGTAAACGAACTTTTATGAGTTTTGTGTATTGTATCTATTATTTTCAATGAAAATAGTAAAAGATAGGTAGAAAAAAGGTAAGGATCCAGAACATCCCACTTAGAAATATTGAAGACCGTGTTAAACTAAAAAAATATAGGCCATAGAAAATCTAAGCACGTACATATTCACGTATGTGTATCTAAACACGAGGTTTACTTAAAATTTTGATAAGTATTACATAAGAAATAATTTATCTCACTAGCGTACAGGAATTCCGTCTAGAATATTTTTTACAAAACTTAAGTGTAAATTGAATAATTCAGAAACTACAGTCAATGGCGTAAAATGTTTAAATTTTCACTAGGTACTTCTAAAGATGCGGACCCCTAAAAACCTACAACGTAACGTAACTACAAATAAGTTCAAGGCTGTTATTCTGTGCGTGTAAAGCCCGTTGTGTGAGTAGGCGTGATTAAACGACATCGTGTAAATATTTCATTAGGAAAAGGCCAGGAATCGCTTAGTTAAACGAATGGTAGGTACTTATGGGTCAATACTGTACGAGAGAGGCATGCTTAACGAGCTTCTAATTGGTCAACGTGTTTGTTAAAGCTACGAGGTTTTTGTTTTTGAATTGAGAATTCTATTTGACTCACAATAACATTACAAACGCATAATTATAGTAATCAGTGTCCGAATGATATTTTTTTTTTTATTTATACTCCGTTCACAATAAGATAAGACATATACACAAACCTTATTTACAGTCCGTTCAACCGATTTTGACTTACCTATATTCCGTTGGCGGCATGACAAATGGCTGCTGCAAAAAACAGTTGTTATTGTAATCACTTTTTTGCCTCTAATGTCATCCTTAAACCTATGGCATAGAAGTCAAAATCGGTTGAAGGGACTGTAAAAAAGGTTTGTGTAAATGTCTAATCTTATTGTAAACGGAGTATAAGCATTGTGTGGATTTGGAAAATTTAAAACAACATACAAGTAAATGTGTCGAAAATAGAGTTGGGAGGATTTGTTAATTGTTTATTTTCATAAAACGTTTAGCATTGTCCATCTTAAACGTAATTTGCAGCATTACGAGTAAATGCGATTTGTGATGATGAATGTATGTATGTGTGTGTACGTTACTCTTTCGCGCCTCTTTGACTGCCCCAATGGTCTCGTGTGTTACGCAAGCGTGACTTCTAAGCATAGGGTTCTGGGTTTAATTCCTAGGTCGGTTAGAGTTTTATTGGGTTGTTCTATTAAGAATTTCTCAGTAACAGCCCTGAATTTGGAAGTTGATGGTGTAACACCCTCGTGCCTCGGAAAGCAAAGCAGCTAGTCCTGCGCCTGATCTCTCCCCAGTCGTGTTGGGTTGCCGTCCTACCGGACTATGGGATTGAGGGAAGAGGGCGTGCAGTGTTTGCGCACACACTTGAGTATTTTATTATCTTATGCTTACTTGACTGATCCATTGAGTTGGTCGCGCGTTGGTGACCGAAACCCTGTCGGAAGAAGAAATTACATTTTACATTATTTTTTCACGCTTAAACGGCTGAATGGAATCGGCCGAAAGAATCATGGCGAGATTCATACATTCATTTTTGTATGAAAAATAAAAAATAATTTAGAGGGTTTAAAATATTTTCCAATGTTTTCCAATGTAATTTCCAAACATTACCAGGAGTAGATTGATATACTTACCATATTTTTAAACCTCGGCATAATTGAAATATTAAGAAATGAAAATAACACTTTTTCGTTTCATCTCGATGCCCATTTTGTGTTTATAAAAAAAAGTGTCAAGCGACGTTAATGGATCTATCAAATTGGCAGACAAATTATGTGACAAGTGTGGAAAAAAATAATCATTATTTGTGACATTATTTCCCTTAAAACGATGCAATTTTAGTGTAAGATAAGAGACTGTCAGTCGCCGTTTCGTTCTGAAATAATGAGCTTTTCGTAAAACTATTCACTTTTTTTGCGGGGTTTTAAAAATATTGTAAATGCCTGAAGATACTCTTTAGATTTGGGTATCTAAAGAGTATCTTCAGGCATTTAAGACGCATATAAGAATTAGAATTTCAATTTCTCTAAACATCTTTATTTTTTTGTACAAATCCTGCTATGATTCTTTGGCACACTTATAGATCTTTATCTAACTTTACACTTTGTGAGTCGCAATGGAACTTTTAACCCGTTATTGTGTTCCAGTAAGATAATTTAGGACTTTGACTTTATTAGAAAGTTCACGCAGACCAAATGGCAAGCAGAAATTGGTCATCATCTTCCTGCCCCAGTACCATGTTATTTGGGGTCGGCGCAACATGTTTTCTTCTTCCATTCCGTTCTGGTAACCGTCATGCCTTCACTGACTCCCTTTTCATTTATGTCATTCTTCACACAATCCATCCATCTTTTCTTTGGCCTTCCTTTGCCTCTTCATCCATCCACTTATATTCATAACTCTTTTGGTCACATGCGTTTCATCTCTTCTCTTCACATGCCCATACCAAGACAAACGGTTTCCTTTCAACGTTACTGTCACTGGCGCCACTTTCAAACTTCCTCTAACATATTCATTTCTCACTTTATTCATTCTGGTCACTTCACAGCGCAAGCAGAAACTAAATAGGTAATTATTATAATATCAACTATTCAAGTAGTGAATCTACTCGTACTGCCTACCAACTTCAGAAAACAGCCCTACTTTCACACAACACGCTCAATATTGTATCCTTTCCTAACACTAGCTACGTCCGTATAGACTAAGTTCTACTCCCAAATAAATATTTCAATATAAAAAACGTGGTTCCAATAAAACTCATAGACTTTCCATGTTATTAAAACATTTCACGCGTCACCCCTCGCTTTGGCCACGGTCTGAAGTGGAATCAATATAGATGCTTTTCGTATTCCGTATCACGTAGAATCAATATAAGAACTCCTGCTGCGGGTCAACGGATATTTATGAAGATAACTTCGATTTATAGAGATTGCTTTGCGTTCTTTACACCGCCGAGCAAAATTATGGCGCAGCGGTGTTGCTTTAAGTGTTTGATAAGGTATCTTACCGCAAATGAGTCTTGGGTCTTATTTATTTAAGTGGACATTAGAGGTGACTCTGTTAAATAGCACTTGTGTGTACTTCGTTGAGTGTTTGTGATTTGTTCTTACAGCTGTTTTTCATTATGTCTGCATGTAACTCTTGGACTGGTTAAAGAATAGGTTGATAATTTCAAACTGAGTGTGGTAGAAGGATTATTACACCTATTTACTGATAGTTACTATTGATTTGAAATTTCTGGTAACTAGGTACCTGCATTGACATACTTACTCTTAACAATGTTTTTATCTTTTTTCGTGTTTATTTAAACTTTATACTTATATATTTTTTACCCAGCTGTAAAATGATTGACGACGAATAAATATTTGTATGGCTTACAGATAGTTGCTCGGGGTCTGGCCGCTTGTGTATCTATAAAGAAGAAAAAAAAGAAAAGAAAGAAAAACCATTTATTCACGAGAAAGAGATGCACAAGAAGAAGAGAAGTACAAGTGTCCAATGTCTTTATATGTTTGTAAACGCACCCACGATTCAGGAAAAATGCCTAATGTGGCGCAACGTTTTATATATATAAATATATACTTTGTTGATCTCATTCGCCAATTGGCATCTTTGTAGCAAATACCTCAAACCGTTGAAAATACTTACTTGTAATCCTGAAACTTTTACAAACCACGAATATTGTGTTAAAACAGACGATACCAACGCAGTCTGTGGTCTTTACTTCTAAGAATAAAATGTCTAATTAATGTTGCTGCAATTTATAGACATCTGCAACTAATACGATGTCGACTCAAATAAGTACAAAGAATTGTTCCGCCGTTAACGTCTCACATGTTTCGTGTTTTCCCTCTTCAAACGTAAGTACTTATTCCAGTGTAGGTACACTTATTTCTTACATGTATTTTCTTTGGTACAAACTTTTCAACTTTCTGTTGTATTTTAGCTTGTTGTTTTACTTCAGTCTTTAGTGTAAGACCCTTCGTATTTGTACACATGCCTTTTTGTAACCGGCCAGAACTTCAAGAACGTTTTTAAGTTCTTATGGTGTATCTGGGCCGAGTTAAAGCCAAATTTCGACTTGATGGTGTAATGACCGCCTTACAATAAAAAAAAACCGGACAAGCGCGAGTCGGACTCGCCCACCGAGGGTTGTACATATTTGTAGGTAGGTACATATCCATACTTCTATACTAATCCATACATACTATCCATACTTTAATCTACTTAATATTATAAATGCGATTTTTAGCGACATAAACTGCCGTATCTTTTTTTCACATTAACATAGAGGGATTTTTTTACAGCATCAAGGGACATGAGTATATGGTTTTAATTTCAACTCGATACCTCCACGCGTTCCCGAGATAAAGGGTCTTCACAGACAGACAGACAGACAGACAGGCGGACAGCAAAGTGATCCTATAAGGGTTCCGTTTTTTCCTTTTGAGGTACGGAACCCTAAAACAAACAAACCATTCCTCCTTATAATATTAGTTTAGAACTCTAAATTATAACTAACCGCGACCGCCTACGTCTGAATGACGCATTAACGTAGGCGTCATTCAGAAGCAGACAACCTTGATACTTTTTTGTTCCAATTTATTTAAAAACGTGTTTAACTAAACGCTTCCAACCTACCTTTATTTCATTTCACGGTAATTATATAACATGTTCCTTTCCACTTCACTTCCAGTCTAGTTTACGTAGGAAATTTTCAAAAAATATATTATAGCGAGCAATTTTATTAATAAGTAGCTGATATTGTATAGCTTTTCCCGTAAGTAAGAAGTTTTTACGAGGCTTCGTATTTGCTGTTTGGCTTTTATGTAAGGATTTCTAAGAATATCCATATCTTTTTTTTCATTAATTTTTTTTTCATTTTTCATTTTTTTTTCAATTTCATTTCAATTGAGAAAATATCATGTTTAAAGTGTATCAGCAAAAATATAATAATTTTAAAACTGAAATATATTACATAAAGATCAATAAAAAATCATTACGGACCCACCCACGGAATATCACTGGCCATACCCCTGGTGGTATGGTGAGTATAAAACTATACCACTTACCTAACCTAACCCAAATGATTCACCAACAAGAGAGGGGATCTGGTGCTCGGCGGCCGCTACCGCTTGCTCCGCTCGCGCGGCTCCGCGCGCCTCCGTCACAGTTCGAAGATTTTTTTTTTTTTTTTTTTTAACGTGGGGAAATCCTCATCGACTGAGGAAGTGCCGGACTCCTACCGGCTAAAACCACCACGGTGTTCCTCGACTGACCTATGGGCGGGGGTACGGGATTCTCTTGCGCATGCACCGCGCCCCCGCCAGGCTATGATCCGCTTACATGGCGGATCCCGTCGACCTCGGCGGTCTGAACGCCGCCAAATCCTCTAGTGTGGCGCTCGCGGAACACGGCGCGCCGCCTACACGGGCCTGCACCTGGTCGGGTGGTGGACTGCCCCTAAGTCGACCACCCGCAGGCGGCGCCCAGCCGGCGCCTTCCGGCGCCCAGTGCGTCTTCTTCACTCTCGCTCCGGACCATCGAAAGAACGATGTTCGGGAGCGAGAGGTCACCTACTGCTGCGGAGAGTTCACGGCGCTGCTCTGCCCAAGCTGGGCACTCAGCCAGCGTGTGCTGCGCCGTGTCCTCCAGGCAATCTCCGCAGTGGTGACAACCGGGCGATTGTTCGCGGCCTATGCGACACAGATACTTCCTGAAACAGCCATGTCCGGTGTAATAATTCTAGTAATTTATGAAATAAAAAGCTATGTAGAATTGTACGATAGAATTTAATAGCTCTCACAAGAAAGATTTTAATGTGATGAGTATCAAAAACAGCGAATTAGAAAGCACTAACCTAGACGCACTAAGATTAGGCAGAGATTTCCAGGCTCTTGGTTCCACAGCCTGGCCGGCAAACAGGATCGGCCGAAGATAAAACTGCCGCGATCGGCTCCTAGCTTTAGGACGGCGGGGATCTTAACAGTAAGACCCGCCCTGGGAGCAGCAGCACGCAACAGCACGACGGCACGACTCAGGACCGTTACCGACTTTTGGTTGTGGACCAATAGACTTTAAGTAAGTGAAGTATAAGTAATCAGCGTATTACTTAAGCGACAGCAAGATCTAGACTGTGTTATGTTGGTATACTCCAATATATACTACATGCTTGCAACTTCGTAATAAAGCAGTCGTTACCAGATCTCTGCCTTTTATTGACGTTGACATAACATTCGCGCAGTCGGTATAGATAATTCAGTATTTTCAGTTGAATTTGGTTTATCATCATGCCGATTGGAAAAATTTAGTCATTTAACATCGAAGACCAAAATTGGGAAAGCTATATTCGTCGAGTAAACCAATTTATATTGTTAAATGGTATAGATGATAACCTAAAAGTTGCCACACTTTTGACATTAGTAGGTTCGGAGTGCTATAATCTAATTTGTGACTTGTGTTCACCTGTGGAACCGGAAAAAAAGAAGTTCGAAGAATTAGTTTCAATCGTCAAAAATCATTTGGAACCGGAGAGATCTGAAATAGCAGAGTGACACATTTTTCGGCAGCGGACGCAACAGCAGGGAGAAAGTATTCGTGTTTACCTACATGGTCTAAAACACTTGGCTAAAACCTGCAACTTCGGTAGTTCTTTGGAAGAAAACCTTCGCGATCAGTTCGTGTCGGGTTTATATAGCGAAGAGATGCGGTCAAAATTGTTTGCCGAAAAGAGTATAAACTACAAAAGGGCTGTGGAGTTGGCCACGGCGCTCGAGGCAGCTGAGCGGCATGCAAGTACAGCATCCGCATATCGGGCAGCGCGGGCGCGGCCGGCGACGGCGGCTTGCACCGGGTCGGCAGCGGCGGAGCGCGCGCGCGAGCCGGCGCGGCTACTGTGCCTACGACGACACAGCGACGACTTTGTGCGCGTTGCGGTAAGACCGGCCACGTAGCCGGCAAGTGTCGTTTTAAAAATTATACATGCGATGCGTGCGGCCAGAAGGGCCATTTGAAAGTAATGTGCCAAGGTAAAAGTGAATTTAAGAGACCAAAGGAAAACAAAGGTCAGTACTTTTTAAATGATTCGGACTCGGATGACGACTGTAATTTTTTTAACTTGGTTACAAGTAATGACGGTAACGGACCGTATTATGCGAATTTAGTGGTACAAAAGGTGCCGTGTAAATTTGAAATTGATACGGGTAGTAAAATATCAGCTATTTCGAAAAAATATTATGATAAATATTTTAAACATGTGCCCATTCAAACCAAGTTGTTATGTCTGAGGTCTTACACGGGCGACGTTATCGAGACCCTCGGTTATATTGTGGTAATGGTTGTTTGTGGTTCCAAGTCTGCGATGCTTAAGTTATTTATTATTGAAAACGGCGGCCCACCTTTAATGGGTCGTACGTGGATTAAACAATTAAAAATAGGAATCATTGAATGTCACAATATTAACGAATCGGACTCGGTAGCAAACGTTTTGAGAGACGAATTCCCTGAAGTGTTTGCAGAAGGGTTAGGCACTTTCAAGTCACCTGTATCGCTGCACCTCAAGGATGAAACCCCCGTGTTTGTGAAGGCGCGGCCGCTGCCACTGGCACTGCGCCCGCGAGTCGAAAGCGAACTCAAACGGTTAGAACAAGAAGGAGTTATTTATAAAGTCGAAAGATCAGAATACGGCACGCCTATTGTCCCGGTTATTAAGTCGAATGGCTCAATCAGAATATGTGGAGATTATAATTTAACGCTTAATCCGATTCTTAAAGATTTCCATTATCCTTTACCGCGGATTGAAGAACTCTTTGCGACCTTGGGGGGCGGTGAGCAGTACACAAAACTTGATTTATCAAATGCATTCCAACAATGTTTATTAGATAAGAAATCACAACCGCTGACAGCAATTACCACTCATGTCGGGACGTTCATTTACAAAAGAGTACCTTTTGGGATTAAATGTATTCCTGAAAACTTTCAAAAAATAATGGAGAAAACATTGAGTGGCTTGCCTTCAACGGCTGTATTTGCAGATGATATATGTGTAACGGGAAAGGATAAGGCTACCCATTTAGCAAATTTGAGGGCAGTGTTAGAAAGATTAAAACAAAATGGATTAAGAATCAATTTCAGCAAATGTCATTTTTTTAAGAATTGTGTAACTTATTTAGGTTATAATATTGATAAGGCTGGCTTGCACACGGATTCCAACAAAATTGAAGCCATTAAGGCTGCCCCATCGCCCACAAATGTAACTCAATTAAAGAGTTTCATGGGCCTCGTTAATTTTTACGCTAAATTTTGTTCAAATATAAGTGATATAATGAGACCGTTATACAACTTACTATAAAAAAATGTTAAATGGCAATGGAATGATGAGTGTGAGGTTGCTTTTTGTAGAATGAAAAAAGTATTGAGCAGCGCACCAGTGTTAGCACACTACGATCCTACTTTGCCGTTGGTGTTATCAGTGGACAGCAGCGCATACGGGTTGGGCGCCGTGCTGTCACAGCAGTACGCAGACGGCAGTGAGCGGCCCGTGTGTTGCGCGTCGCGAACACTTAACGCCGCTGAACAAAACTACTCGCAGTTGGACAAGGAGGCACTTGCAATTGTGTACGGTGTGCGTAAGCATCACCAGTATTTATACGGGAGACCGTTTATTTTACGCAGTGATCATCGTCCATTGAGCTATATCTTTGGGACGAATAAAGGTATACCTGTGACAGCCGCAAGTAGACTACAGCGATACGCAATCCAGTTGTCTGCTTATAATTTCAAAATAGAATTTATTAAATCAGTACAAAACTGTCATGCCGATGCGCTTTCTCGTCTTCCGTTGAATTCTACGAGAAGCAGAATCAAATGTGAGGACAGAAACTGTAGTTACCTTAATTTTGTGCAGGACAATTTTCCACTTAGTTTTAAAGACATTAAAATTGAGACGGCAAAAGATTCTTTATTGAGTAAAATATACGGTTACGTAATGTTCGGGTGGCCAAAAACTAGCAATATTGAAAATGAAAAAGCGTATTTTAATCGTAAGGACAGTATTTGTGTGGATCAAGGTTGCTTGATTTGGGGTTACCGGGTAATCATTCCGAAATCTTTACGATTGACAATTTTGAAAGAAGTTCATGACGGTCACTCAGGCATAGTAAAAATGAAGCAAATAGCGCGGAACTATGTCTGGTGGGAGACATTGGACTCTGACATCGAGCAGATAGTACGGGAGTGCGTCGCATGCCAATCGCAGCGCTCTGCTCCCGCCCCGGCTCCACTACACTCCTGGCCGTGGCCGGACGAACCATGGGCTCGGTTGAATTTAGATTTTTTAGGACCATTTAATAATAAGTATTATTTAGTTATTGTCGATGCTCATACAAAATGGATCGAGGTTGCCAATGTTTCGGGTACGTCCGCTGCGGTTGTAATCAACTGTTTACGCAACATTTTTGCACGTTTTGGTTTACCTAAAAGAATTGTTAGTGATAATGGACCGCCTTTTTCCTCGGCAGAATTTAAAAAATATTTAGACATAAACGGTATTCGTCATACCTTAGTTGCGCCATATCACCCTTCGAGCAATGGGGCGGCTGAAAATGCTGTGAAACTGGTAAAGAGGGCATTAAAAAAGGCCCAAGTCGAAAAGGAAAATGTTAATACGGCACTCAGTAAATTTCTTTTCTCGTATAGAAACACTGAACATAGTACCACTGGTCGCGAGCCTGCAATGCTTATGTACGGGCGACGGTTGCGTGGTCGACTGGATCTGCTACGGCCCGACACGCGCGACGTGGTGCGACAGCGGCAGGAGGCTAGTGAACGGCGACGGGACACCGCTCTACGGGTAGCCGAGCCACAGGATCCCGTGCTACTACGGAACTATTCTAAAAACGGGGGAAAATGGACTGAAGGTACGGTGGTACGTCGAGAAAGTCCAGTCTCTTATACGGTGAAATCACAAGATGGTCGTGTTCACAAGAGACACATTGATCAAATCTTAACAACTATGCATCGAAAGTCTAGATTTGCATTATCGAAGTTGCAAGCGGAAGCATCAGATCAAGCTGACGCAGGGCAAACGGCGACGCCTGACATTGATCAAGATGATCAAGTTCAACTGGCAGAGGAATCGCCTCCCGCGAGAACTCTATCTGAAAGATGTGACGATCCATTGACAACAGTGAGGAATCGTGTCTATAGAAAGGCTGCTTTACGCTGCATTGATAAATTAAAAAGGTTGTAATGATATTGTTTATTAAAATACATGACACTCATCATTGCACAGTTACTAAACTAGCTACTGTATGAATAACCATGATTATTGCATTTAAGTATCTATGTTTCGTTTACACATTGTTGTATTCACATTTTAGTATGTTTGTTGAAATACAAAATGTAGTTATGTCTTTCGTTTGTGTGTATGTTTAAGTTAGACTATTTTAAATATAGGGGGGAAGTGTTATGTTGGTATACTCCAATATATACTACATGCTTGCAACTTCGTAATAAAGCAGTCGTTACCAGATCTCTGCCTTTTATTGACGTTGACATAACAGACTGACTCATTTGACAGGTTTCTTTCCTGTCCGCTCTTCCGAAATTCATAATACTTTCCAAGTATGAATTCCATTTCTAGAACGCCCGTATTGGTCATATAGCGGGGTATTATAGTACCGGCCAGACCCAATTATTGTAGACTGCCAGTTATTTTTATTCTATTAGTGCGAATAGGATTTTAAAGAACACCAAATACATTAGCGGGTGTCCAGCTGTTTAGTATAAAATACAGCAATACACACATATATATTCGACATCAGTTTGGAGGTTTTAAGTTATCTATGCCGTAAACTAATTAAAAGTATTACTGACAATTGTCAAGATTGACAACTGTCATTGACAAACATGTCATAACAAAAACATTATTTATTTTCCAGATTTATAAAAAGGGAATTAAAATACATGCTCGATGGAATATAATGTAAGTAAAACTAAAGGGAACTATGATCTGAGACACACATTATAAAGAAAGAGACGTAGACAAGACGAGCATAAAGACTGTAAGTACATTTAAAGTATAAAAACAAGTATTATTATAATATTTAGACAGCAAATATGAAGAATGTTTGCATGTTTATAAAAAGTAAATATAGCAAGTGTAAACATAATGCTATGTTATCCCCAACGACCCGAGAATTTTTTTTGGCCTAGAACAAAAATTTTGAGAAGGTTAGGTATTTCAGCATTCACAAACTTTCATAACTCAATCAAACACACCGACATCTTACGAAATTAAGGTCAAATAGAATTCACACACGATGATCCTACGCGAACCTAAAGATTCATTAACAATAGGGCTTATTTTTGGAGTTGTAATCCGCTCGCGTTTAAAACCATTAATAAGATGAAGATTTTTTTTGACGACACGGTTGGCGCAGTGGCTGAGCGATCGGCTGCTGCGCAGCGTGTTGCGGGTTCGATTCCCGCCCAGGGTAAACATTTGAGTGATGAGCACTTGTGTTTGCCTTGTGTCTGGGTGTTGTTTATCTATATATGTATGTATTTACAAAAAAAAAATGTATTTGTGTATGTATATCAGCTGTCTGACACCCATAGTACAGGGTCTCCCTAGTTTGGGGTCAGATGGCCGTGTGTGAAAATGTCCCCACATATTATTATTATTATTATTATTATATATATCAAGGGATAGGCCTTGATCGATTATAATGTAGGCTTATTTAAGAGGAGTTATTATCCGCTCCATACCTATGGCTTTCAGAGTATAGCCATAGATATGGGGAAAAAGATCAAGGGGATAGCCCTTAAATAGTATTGATGCAGGCTTATTTAAGAGGAGTTGTCAGCCGCTCCTAAAGATACACCTATGGCTTTCAGAGTATAGCCATAGATATAAGAAAAGATCCATCAACCTCAATAGTTGACGGTGGCTAATTAGTCAGAAATCCATCAACAAGCAGTCGTTGATGGTGCTAATTAGTCATAAACTAACGAAGAGTTAGTAAATAAGAAGATTAGGTAACTTGTACCTAAAAGAACTTCTTAAGTTTTTTAAAAAAAAGGAGATTAAAATAATCTTAATGGTTTCAGAACCGATGAATGAAGAAAATATATATATAGAGTTTTAGTAAGCCGAGATTAAAACTCTATAAAGTCAAGTCAAAGTCAAAGTCAAAGTCAAAGCATTTATTTCAATTAAACCATTTACAGGCACTTTTGAATTGTCAAGTAGTCGGTCAGTTAGTCAGAGAGTTGAAGCTAGTTGCTCGTTCCAAAACGTGTGAAAACTATGAAGGTAATCTAACAATACAAAACAAAAGAAGCAAGATAAAGTGGCATCTAATCCATGGCAGATAAGAGCTGACCAATCTCTACTGACAGCGCCCGTTCACGAACATGACGCGTGAATCAGCACCATTTAGCTCAACCATTTTGAAGGGAGCCGAATGATCTAACACACGCGCCACCATCAGCGAGACATTTGAGCGAGCATGACAATACTCCCAACCGCCATGTTAATTTTTGTCAAACATAAAGGTACTAATATACTTAGTAAATGGCTCCATGGTATTCACATTTACAAAATTGAAATAATGCTGCTAAATTATACAAAACTAAGGTTTCCAATGTATATTATTTTATCATATGAAGTGTGATAAGTTAATAATTTAAAAATATCTATATATAAGAAATAACGATACTCGTTACTCATGTCAATAGAAAAAGGGGTAGGAAACATCCTTTTCTTCCAATTTGGAAATTCCCTAAACTGGCTGTGGAGCAGGACCAGCATTCAGCCAAGCATTTTTATCATTGATGTAATCTTCTAACTTATAATATGCTTGTCTACATAGTGTGCGTTTAATACATGTTTTAAATTGTTTTTCATTCAATTGTAGAATATCAAGTGGTATTTTATTATAGCATTTTACACAGTACCCCATAAAAGAAGTATGTACTTTTGACAATCTGAAGCTTGGCTGATATAATTTGTTCCTATTTCTAGTATAAACATTATGTCTGTCACCTATTTTATTAAAAAGATGAAGATTTTTTCGAACATGCATAATGTTTTCATATATATATTGACAAGGTACCGTCATGATGTTAATCTGTTTAAACAATTCTCTTAGAGATTCGCGTTTGCGGAGATTATAGATTGCCCTGACAGCCCGCTTTTGCAAAATAAAAATAGAATCCATATCTGCAGCCCGTCCCCATAGCAAAATACCGTAAGACATGATACTATGAAAATAGCTAAAATATACTAGCCTAGCGGTATCCACGTCTGTCAAATGCCGGATCTTTCTGACAGCGTAAGCGGCTGAACTTAACCGCCCTGCAAGAGATGTTAAGTGAGGACCCCACTGTAGCTTGGAATCAAGCGTAATCCCTAGGAAAACAGTCCTTTCGACGAATTCAAGTATGTCCTTATTCAATACAACGTTACATTCATTACTCTTAACATTCGGCAAAGCGAATCTTATGCATTTAGTTTTCTTCTCATTTAATACTAAATTATTTACAGTAAACCAATTATGAATTTTAAGCATGGCGTCATTTACGTCGTCAAGGTGCTGTGCCCGTCTATTTACTCTAAAAATCAATGAAGTATCATCAGCAAATAACACCATTTGTGGTTGATTTTTCAGTAAATGAGGTAAATCGTTTATATAAACTAAAAAGAGGAACGGACCCAATATGGAGCCCCGCGGTACCCCCATTTTTACTTTTAAGCCCGATGAATTAACACCATTTATTTGAACATGCTGCAGTCTATCACTTAAATATGATTTTACTAAGCTAAGTGCTTGTTGACCCAGTCCGTAATGCTCAAGCTTTAAGAGCAGTGTTTCGTGATTTACACAATCAAATGCTTTGGAGAAGTCGCAAAAAATGCCAATAGCGTCTTGCGAATCCTCCCATGCCTTAAAGATATGCTTAATTAAGGTGACACCAGCGTCAGTAGTACAACGCCCTCTGGTGAAACCATACTGTTGGTCATGTAAGATGTTGTTACAATTAAAATGACTGAGCATTTGGTTAAGCATTACTTTTTCAAACACTTTGCTGAAAACCGGCAAAACTGAAACGGGCCTATAATTATTCGTGTCCTTGCAATCGCCGGATTTAAAAAGTGGTATAATCTTGCTGTACTTCATTAAATCCGGGAAAACCACTTGGTCTACACACAAATTAAAAATGAAAGCTAAATAGGGTGCCACTGTCTCAATAACCGATTTACAAACATTAGTAGACATCCCCCATAAATCTTCAGTAGCCTTGATCTTGATTTGTTTAAAAGTCTTCATATATAAAAAAAAGTCTCTATATTAAGAAGAAGGGAAAAGCGATAGAGATGAATAATGAATAAAACAATTTACAAGAAAAGGTAATATAAGACGATATAAATATCAAAAGAAAAGAAAATAAAAAGAGTCAAAGAGTTAAAGTGACACTCGAAATGATAAGTGAGGGAAAATAAGATTCAAGAAGCAAGAAGCAAAAGCTGAGAGAGTGGGTAAAGTTATAAAGAGTGGAAAATCTCCGGGAGGGTCAAAGTGACTAGCCTCAAGAGGGTCAGAGTGACTAGCCTCAAGAGGGTCAGAGTGACTAGCCTCAAGAGGGTCAGAGTGACTAGCCTCAAGAGGTCAGGCGAGGGTAAATAAGATTCAAGAGGGTGAGAGAGTGACAACCCTCTGGGAGGTAAATGAGGGTAAATAAGATTCAAGAGGGTGAGAGAGCGACAACCCTCTGGGAGGGTACATGAGTGACTAAACCTCTTCAAGAGAGGGTCAAGCAAGTAATATACCTCACCGAGAGGTTCAAATAGTAATACGCGCGTAAGAGTAAAACGAGTAATAAAAAGTGACCAATCTCCGGGAGGATCAAACGTAATACGCCTCACCGAGAGGGTTTAAGCCGAGAGAAAAAAAAAACATTTTAAAATAGAGCCCACGACACTGAGCCAATTCAATAAAAGAAAACACAAAGTACAGTAAAATGAAAGAGCAGTATTTGTTATTTTATTTATTGTTGTTAGAATCTGTATAGTTTATATATATGAGTAGGTATGTTTAAACAACTACAGGATATTGTCCTGTAGCTATCGTGAAGTGTCTCAGTCCCCAACTCAGTAGTGACCACTATGTGGTTTTAAAAACACACCCAAGCGAAGACTGAGTGCGGTTACCAGAGGGTAAACGCTGTGGTGTGCACGTGTGTGGGGTGCAGAGTAATGTGGTTAAGTTTAGAGTAAAAGTGTAGGTGAGAACGACTATAGGATATTCTCCTATAGCACGTCGTACAGTAAACCAAACCCCAACTTGTAAGTAACCAACGAGTGATTTAAAACTCACAAGCGAAGAATGGGTGCCAATTACCAGAGGTAAGAGGATTGTGTGTGGGGATGTAGTGTAAGTTTTTGTACAGTATGTAAGTATGTTTAGTACGACGAGGAGGGCTGTGGAGAAAATATTAGTATTTTTTGCACACACAAGAATCTAAGCCAAATTAAATGTCGAAATAAATAGTACTAATGAATTAGTAAGATTAGAATTTTGAAGAAAATGATAGAGCTAGCTTTGATTTCACGATTGAGCGCCAAATGTGACATTTCTAGTAATTTATGAAATAAAAAGCTATGTAGAATTGTACGATAGAATTTAATAGCTCTCACAAGAAAGATTTGAATGTGATGAGTATCAAAAACAGCGACTTAGAAAGCACTAACCTAGACGCACTAAGATTAGGCAGAGATTTCCAGGCTCTTGGTTCCACAGCCTGGCCGGCAAACAGGATCGGCCGAAGATAAGACTGCCGCGATCGGCTCCTAGCTTTGGGACGGCGGGGATCTTAACAGTAAGACCCGCCCTGGGAGCAGCAGCACGCGACAGCACGACGGCACGACTCAGGACCGTTACCGACTTTTGGTTGTGGACCCGTATACTTTAAGTAAGTGAAGTATAAGTAATCAGCGTGTTACTTAAGCGACAGCGAGATCTAGACTGACTCATTTGACAGGTTTCTTTCCTGTCCGCTCTTCCGAAATTCATAATACTTTCCAAGTATGAATTCCATTTCTAGAACGCCCGTATTGGTCATATAGCGGGGTATTATAGTACCGGCCAGACCCAATTATTGTAGACTGCCAGTTATTTTTATTCTATTAGTGCGAATAGGATTTTAAAGAACACCAAATACATTAGGTGTCCAGCTGTTTAGTATAAAATACAGCAATACACACATATATTCGACATCAGTTTGGAGGTTTTAAGTTATCTATGCCGTAAACTAATTAAAAGTATTACTGACAATTGTCAAGATTGACAACTGTCATTGACAAACATGTCATAACAAAAACATTATTTATTTTCCAGATTCATAAAAAGGGAATTAAAATACATGCTCGATGGAATATAATGTAAGTAAAACTAAAGGGAACTATGATCTGAGACACACATTATAAAGAAAGAGACGTAGACAAGACGAGCATAAAGACTGTAAGTACATTTAAAGTATAAAAACCAGTATTATTATAATATTTAGACAGCAAATATGAAGAATGATTGCATGTTTATAAAAAGTAAATATAGCAAGTATAAACATAATGCTATACCGGTCAGTATCTGCGTCAGCCGGAACGTAAGGGCGCCATGTCGGCGCCCTAACCAATCCTCCGTGATGGGCCTAACTGCCGAAATTACTGCGTGCCCTGCGCTGGGGTTGAGAAGTCGTCCCTCCCATTCCGCCGTTAGAATTACTCGGAGTTCGGAGCGGCGCCGCGCGTACTCCCGCGGCACTGGTCGTATGCCCTGCTCCCGCGCCTCCCCGCTCCAGTCGTAAAATGAAGCGAGGGCTCTCGCTTCGAGATCCCACGGCGGAGATCCGGCAAGGAGCCTCGCTGCCTCAAAGGAGATCGTGCGGTATCCCCGAACCACTCTGACGGCCATCGCTCGCTGCGGATTTCGTAGCACTGCAATATTGCGGGCTGCCAGGTTCTCCGCACAATCCCCATATAGAGCCTCCGGCAGGAAGCGTTTGGTCCACCTAAATTGGGCAGCAAACAGGCTAGCGCACCCGCCGCACCCATGAGTTTGGGTCCCAGCCGCTGAAAGTGCTGCCCAAAGTTCCATCGGCTGTCGAGGACGAGTCCTAGGTACTTCATCGTCGACTCGACGCCGATGCGGACGCCTCCTACCACGATATGAGAGCCCGGAGGTGGTCCACGCCGTGGCCCATGAAAGAACAGGGCCTCGGACTTGTTGAGGGCCACCTCTAAGCCCAATTGCCGGATCCTTCCCACGACCTGTGCAACCCCAGCGGTTGCCAAAATCGTCGCCTGCTGGTGCGTCTTCCCGCGTGCTACAACGAGCGTGTCGTCGGCGTAACATATGACACCGACGCCGCGGAGAAGCGCACCACGCAGCACCCAGTCGTAACCGATATTCTACAGGGGCGGTCCTAAAACGGAACCCTGTGGAACATCGCACGACATCTCTCGCCGACCCCAGCCATCCCGACCCCGGTAGATTGCGGCCCTATCCGTCAAGTAGGCCCCAATGATGCGGCGGAGGTAGTTCGGCACTCCGTGATAGACGAGTGCCTCCCTAATTAATACAACTCCAGGGCATAGTGTTGAATGCGTTGGCGATGTCGAGTGACACCGCCAGCACCACCTCACCCCGGGAAACTGCATCCTCCGCCAGGGCTCTAACGCGCATGATGGCATCGATTGTGGAGCGCCCACGGCGAAAGCCAAATTGGTTGTCCTCCAGATCCGGTCCCTCTCCAGAAAGGTGCTGGACGAGGCGGTCCGAAATGATCCTTTCGAACAGTTTTCCCACCTCGTCCAACAGCACGATGGGCCGGTATGCGGACGACGTATCCGCAGGGCGCCCCGCCTTCCTCAGCAGGACCAGTTTACCTGTCTTCCACTGGCGTGGAAACTGGCCCCGCTCCAGACATGCGCTGAAG
Source organism: Charanyca ferruginea (assembly GCA_947361185.1). Taxonomy (NCBI): domain Eukaryota; kingdom Metazoa; phylum Arthropoda; class Insecta; order Lepidoptera; family Noctuidae; genus Charanyca; species Charanyca ferruginea. The sequence goes on from OX376070.1 coordinate 12,494,174, forward strand.
AGCCCCACTAGTCGGGGCCCGAGAGCCTGCAAGGCCAGGACCCATGCACGGCCAGGGATGCCGTCGGGTCCTGGGGCGGTGTTTTTGGCCTGAAGCCGTAGTACCACCGCTCTCATTTCTACCGGGGTCAACTCGGGTATGTCGTCATCGTCGTCGTCGTTATCCGCGTCAGGCAACGCCGCGGGCGGAACCATCGGAAGCGGCGTGTGCTCGCCGTAATGGAAACATGGAGCACATCACATCTTCCAGGAGCTGCGGTCGGAGACTCTGTGACAAGGGAGGCGCCCACGGGCGAAGTTTGCCCCGTACCATACGGTATGGACGCCCCCACGGATCGCGGTCCAGTGTCGACAGCAGCTCCTCTCGGGCCCTTATTTTGGCAGATGCAATGGCCGATTGAAGGACCCTCTTCGCCGCCTTGTACTCCTCGTACAGTTCCGCCTCTCTGGCCGCCCCAAGCTGGGTACGGCGACGCCTCCTGCGGTGTCTGGCGTACTGGCGTCTAGCCGCACTGCACGCGGCGCGCAGATGCGCCATGTCCTGAGACCACCAGTACACCTGGCGTTTGGCAGGTATACTGCTGACGCGTGGCATCGCCGCATCGCAAATCTGCGTAAGCGCCTCCCGGAACCACTCGGCTTCCTCGTCGATGTCGACAGGCCTGACCGGCATAGATACCCAGGCCTGGACGATAGAAGCCTCCAGGAGAGCTTCCCTATTGAGAACCTCGGTTGAGGAGGACTAGGCCGGTTTCAATGGCCCAGTCCTCGAGAACTTCTCCCCGTGCAGTTGTCGTCGGGGAACCCCAAGCCACAGATTTGGCGTTGAAGTCCCCAAGGACGAGCACGGGCAGAGGACGGCAGCGTGCGACGACGACGCCCAAATCCCGGAGTAATCCCTCAAAGTCGGCGAGAGTCCCGTTGGGTGAGGAGTAAACTCCTGCGACCACCATTTATCCTAAACGGGCCGCCACGAATCCCCGTCCACGTGTAACGCCTTCAAAAGAGGGGGATTCTGTGGCGGCCCGCAAAATGAGGGTCACGGTGCCAGATAAGTCGTCCACCCAGTCGTCCCTGGGTGGCACATAGTACGGCTCGGCGACCGCGGCGATGTTGATCGACCACTGCGCCATACTCTGGAGTAGCAAGTCTTGAGCCCTGGCGCAGTGGTTAATGTTTGCCTGGAGGAGGCGGAGATATGAAGCCGTTATTGACAATCCATACTCCCCCCCTCCCCTTCATCCTGGCCCGGCCTTGATGGGGCCATAGGCGCTTTTGCAGCTGGTTTACCCGACCCCTTCTTTTGTTTGGGCGCGGCGCAGGATCTCGCGCCCATCCGGTGCTCCGCTGGCTTGCCAGCCGCCGCACACAGGGTACAGTGCGGTTCAGCCTCACAAGATGCGGCCTTGTGACCGGGTTGACCTCAGCGGAAACAATGACCGCTACGATCCACCCCAGAAGTGCCCGTCCATGAGACATCGGTAGCACCTCATGGGGCGGGGCTCCAGGAGTTTGACCCGCGCCGACACCCATCCCACCAGCAGGCGGCCACCCTCGGCGAGTTTGTTTGCCGTCGCTACGGGACAGCTTATAATAGCTGCCCCAAACCGGCGAAGTCCGTGCTGATGACACCGGACCTCACCTGTTCAGGGGGGCAAGTTCCTACCCTCGCGACGGCTGCCACCAGCTCCTCGGTTGTGACTGAGTCGTCCAGACCCGAGATGCGCAGTTCGGCACTTTTGGTGGGCCTGGACACTTTCACTCCTTCACTTTCCAAGGACGCCCTCAGTCTTTCGGCGAGGCCATCCGCTAGGGGGCCGCTGGTGGCTCTAGCCACTTCAAGCATGCGGGCACCGGTCGCTGTAGCTTTGCACCGAATGCCCGCGATGCCCAACTCGCCGAGATTAATTTCTGATTTATATCTGATATATTATTCCTGATATTTATTTATTTATTTATTTATTTATTATAAGCACACCAACAGCACTGTCACTTACAATTCAAATAAAAATAGCATTTAAAAATCTGCATTTCAGTAACCATGCAAATAACAGGTATGCATGACATTGACAAAATGAAAAATTTGAGACAAGAAGAAAAAACGAAAAAAGTGCGTCTAGTGAGTAGACTTAAATCTAAAAGCACTACAAAAAAAAAACCAAACAATTTGAGCTATACAGACGTGCATTTTTCGCACTGTTTATGTAGGGAGCGTCTGTATGAAGCGAAACTCATAGAGAATACTTCGGAAGGGTAATCAGTCAAGTTGGAACGTTCATTATATAACCTTGCCATACGCGTCAGGGGGCTATTAAAGGTGGTATTTAAGGTGGATGTAGGTAATTGAAAAATGCGATGATGTCGCTTGCTACGTTGGTTAGTTCTAAAGTAAAAATAGTTGATCAAGTGCGCATCTATGGAACCATTTATAATTTTATGTAATACAAGTAAGTCTGAATGAATCCGTCTTTCCTTCAAACTAACCATCCTATAGAGCAGCCAATGGTGGTCGCAAGATTCGACCCCCCAGCACAGCGAAGCGAGTGCCGAGGCTCGCCAGTTCCCTCTTGAACAAGCGAGCCAATTCCGACTCGGCTTCGCTGGCCTTCCGCCCAGAAGGGGCCGTATCGTCTCTCCTCTCCTGGCGCATTCTTTCTACGTCAGCGCGGATCTCCTTTTGCTCCTTACGGAGCTGTGCCACCTGGGCTGACAGACGGGTATTCTCCGCCTGCAGCCTGGCCGTCTCCTCGGAGGAGGTCCGCGCGAGCAACACCTCCGTCGCCTCCAATATTAAGGTCGAGGCATCCTTTAGGGCCTTTTGGCATGTGTCCTTTAACCCTTTGGACGCCTTGGCGACGCTTTTAACCGCCGCCACGGCCGGCGTCTTGGAGCCTCGACCTCAGCTCCAATGCGGTCATGTCGGCCCCCTCCTTTGCAGCGGCAGCAGCAGCAGCTTTTTCTGCCGCTGACTGGCCCCTCTTGACCTGTGTCGTGCCCCTGCTCCGGCCAGCTGTGAGCGGCCGACCCTCCTCCGATGGTGCTCCGGACATCACTTGCTCGGAACCATCCGAGACAAGTGACATGCGCGACCCATCGGAGGCGTCTCCCCCACTTTCGCCGCTGGGTCTGGGTGTCGGGATGACCACCGGTCGCTTAAGAAAGCGACCTTTGGCATCCCGCGAAGGCGTCGCCATCCCCGGTCACAGTTCTAACCTAACCTAACCCAAATGATTTTCCCACTGGTATAGTTTTAGATCCACCATACCACCATGGTCCGCACACTAAAGATTTTTTTTTACAAGTACACAGTACTTTCAATATTAAAACCAAGTCTTTAATCTATAAAGACTTCAACCTGACATCAGTTTACATTATTTTATTTCCCCAATTTCCATCAAAGAGAAGTGAAGGGATCCCTTCAAGTAAATGTGCCAGCAAAAGAGCTTTGTGCAAATTTAATAATACATGTTTCGGCAGATTTGCTCACTCGCATAATGCACTTTGCGTTGTCACTTTTTCCGATGTTTGGCTCCCCTCGTGCTAAATGTATTAGTTTCTCATCTTCACACTATTGTCAATACGTAAGTGTAAAATTGTCAATGTATGTCTGTATGTTTAGTACTTTCTTAAGGCTAATCTGCTGAATCCAAGAACATGGGTTTAACTTTATTTCACACATATATTTTTTTTTTATTATTTAAAACAGCTAATAAACAATTCCACTGACAAAAAATATACTACACAAACAACCGCGGGTTTAACCGTGATATGTAAGACACATTATCTTGGAGCATTTCTAACCAATGCATGTGAAAACTCAAATACCTACTATGTTAGTATTAAAGTTTGCATGGAGAAATTCCGAAATACACACGAATGAAATCGCGGGCAGATTACTAGTGTGTCATAAATAACACTTTAGCATCGGGGATATTAGAGGGGGAATGTCCAGATGTTCCGTGATAATAAAGTACTGAATGAAAAGTAATTTGTTAGAGTACAATAGTTTTGAAATATTCTTTTTTGCATGTTCCCGCTGTGAGATTAATTGAGATATTGTTGTGGGACGGTAGGTGATAATTATTATGTATTATAGACCTACATTATAATCGATGTTGTTGGTTGTTCAGAATAATGGAAATACCAGTTGCTAGGCTTAATTACTATGTCGTATTATGCTGACTGCATGTGTACAGTGAGGATTTATTCATTTATTTGCGTTTATGTAAACTAGCAATGTAATTAGTTGTCACTCAGCATTTTTAACCGACTTCAAAAAGGAGGAGGTTATCAATTCGAATGTTTATATATATATATATTTTATCTATGTTCGGGCATAACTTCGTCATATATAGACGAATTTGCAAAATTCTTTTTTTGTTCGAAAGGGGTTTATTCCAAAAAGGTCCCATATAAATGTTATCAAAATTGGTACAGCCCTTCTTGAGAAAATAAACAAATTCCCAAAAAAGTTACTTAGACGACGTTTTAGTTTCTTCAATCACTGGAGAACTTACAATCTCTTTTAAGTGTGTTGCCGTTTCTTAATGGATTTGAATGTTAAGACAACACTAAAAAGCGAAAAATAAAAAGATTTTTCGAAAAAAATAATACCGCCTTCAAAAATTAAAATGTGAAAATAACTTTAGCACAGAACACACATTACTTTACTTTCGGAAGTCGGTGGCAATACAAAACAACAAACACAAAGCCACCGCCACCGACTTCCGAAAGTAAAGTAATGTGTGTTCTGTGCTAAAGTTATTTATCACTTTTTAGTTTTTGAAGGCGGTTTTCTTTTTTTTGAAAAATCTTTTGGGTTTAAAAGAGCACATTCTGACCAACCTTTTTTTGTGTTACATTTGCACTCGCTGTGTAGGTATACACAATTGTTTAAAAATCGCAATAACAGACCTTATTACCAATTTAACTTTTGCACTGTTTCAAATCAGTAAATTTTTCCACGGCGTTACATAATCAGTCTTTTTTTCTGCAACTCATTTTTAATATTGAATGTTAATGGGCTTAACATTCTTACAATATGTTTACCCCAAACTCAGTCTCCCCTATATAACAGCACGGTTTTATGGGACAAGAAGAGTGATAGTGCCATAAGAACGCTTATGGTGGATTGGAATCGAAGTACCTACATAATCCAGTTAGTATCTACCCAGGTGGGTGTAACCGTCCACCCTCTTTTGATCTCCTAATCTGAACATTCGCTTGCAATACTTGCAAAAAAATATAGAGGACGGTTTGAGAGACGCTGTAAAAAAACCTTAGAATATTTATCAAATGCCGAAGAATAAATGCTAACCGCCCCCCGGTCAGACATAGCGGAATCCGCGCGGCATTATGTTTGAACGAATATAAAGATGGCCGCGCAAGAAACAAATGAAAACCGCGCGGTTTCCGCCGTGTCTGAACGAGCGGTAATATACGTACGAAAAATAAAATCTATCTAAAATTACATTATTTTTCTAATCGTTTATTCATTGTATATACATATTCAATACATTTTAAATAGTAATATAAAAATAAAAACATTAAAAATAAAAATAAAATAGTAGCCCACCGGTATCGGGAACAGCGTCCAAGCTACCGGTGGTCAGGGCTCCTGAGAGAAGAATCTCCTAACTATTCGCGCCGTGTCCACGAGTACCGCTTTCTATTATCAAGCCCTTGATCCAAGGCTTGCCTGCACGCTGCCTAACGAGAGCCTCCTCAGATGTTGGTTGAGACTTTTGGAAATAATTCCATTGGCCGTCACGACTATCGGCACAATGACTGCTATACTCACCATCCACATGTCGACTACCTCGCGAGCCAAACCAAGATACTTAATTTATTTCTCTTTCCCAGCTTTCACGAGGTTCTCGTTACGCGGAACGTGAACTATTAATATTATAATAATAATTATTATTCTTAGCCTATGTCCCACTGCAGGACACAGGCTTCAGTTTCTCCTTTACAATCCTGTCTGTCCTGAGCTAATGTGGACCAGTCCCTCCTGTAAGTGTCAACCTTATCCCGCCATCTTCACCTAGGTCTGCCACGCTGTCGCTAAACGTTTCCGGAACCCACATTGTAGGTAGTTATTTATTGTAGCCCATTAAACCACATAACTAAACTTACATAAACAACCAAAAAGGCTGTCTTACTTACAAACGTTAAATACAGTACGGTCCCCACTAAAAACAGAAAAACATATCTAATACCCGAGACTTATTTCCCCACACTACAAACATACATAAAGTAATATTTTTATTTGTAAATGCAAAACTAAACACCTGAGCCCTTATAGTGACGACAGCACCGAACAAAGCGGACAAGTGAACACCATTACTCTCGCCAAAAATATTCCTCTCCTCAAATTTGGTAAGGGAACAAATGCTCTTAGCAATGTGGTACGGTAATGTACGCCGGCCCCCTGAATTTTTCATTCCCTTGTGGCTCGACAACTAAGCATTACCAAAATTGCGTCATATTTCTTTTCCAACACATACTGGAGGGGAATAGTTAGAGGATTGCTCCTTTACGAAGTAGGACGAGGAACTTAGTGATGATAATTGTTCTGTAAGTTTGGTGAATTAAAGCACCCGATGACATTGAAAGAGAGAAAAAAAGAAAGCAAAATGATGACAAAGATTCTATCGGTAAATGATCTCCAATATTTGATTAAATATCACTGAAAAATTAAATTTTAAAAATTATCACGTGGTATAAACTACCTAGTAAAGTCTCATTCGTTCATATTTTCAGATAACGTCACAAAACGTCTAGTCACTAATAAAGTTATATAAGTTTATTTCATAATAAAATGGATAAACAAAAATAAGTCCTAATTGTATTTAAAAATAATTATCTACAACACAGTGACTTAGAAAAAGTTCGCACAAAGTTCATTATTTTCTTATCACGAACACAGCTTTTCTCCGTAGGTACGATCAGCAACAAAAGACGTAACGTAATTACTTTTAATGCCCTTAAAAAACAGGTCACCTGAAATGTTGAAAAGCAGTGCATCGTATTATTTTATGATTTTATATCCATTTCGTATTTCCTACAATATTGTGCTCAATTGGGTTGAAAATCCAAATCTGAAGTGTTTAACAAGTTCTGTTGCTGACCTTACTTGTTTATTGTTGTAGCGTTGTCTAATGATAGAAAGACAAAAATGGGAACATCAATCTTAATAATCTATCTAATTACTTAAGAGCCGACAAGTAGTAAACAAGGCATCAACAGTTTATTTTTAACTTTTGATATTAAGTTATAACTCTATTGTGAAAGAGGTTGCCATATCAGATAAAACCGTCTAATGTACCTTTACTAATTCAATCTATACTAATATTATAAAGCTGAAGAGTTTGTTTGTTTGTTTGGTTGAACGCGCTAATCTCAGGATCTACAGGTTCGAATTGAAAAATTATTTTTGTGTTGGATAGACCATTTATCGAGGAAGGCTATAGGCCCATGCGAAGCCGGGTTGGGTTGCCAGTCTTATTTAATATTAAAAGTGCGGTCACAAAAAGCGTTGGTAAAAATATAAACATTGTTTTTGGTAGACTTACCTATCTAAAAGTTGGAAATTATAAAAAAGTTTATTCACCAGACATAGTTTTAAACAAAACGTCACGAACATATAATTATGTTAAAATCAGATACAACTTTTTCTTGCCATAAAAATAATGTATTTCATAATAATTTGATTTCGACAATACTATGATTGTGACCTTTCAAAACTTTAGGAGAAAATGTCTTTTGAATTTTGCGTTATCTTTTATACATCTATATGATCTATAGGTATACTTTATAGTCTATGTATACAAATAAATAAAATTAAAGTGTCTGTTTACAATGTCAAAATATCAGCTTTTTACTAAATGAAAGTATATAGTTACAGTACATATACATATATAAAAAAAAAACAATTTTAAAAAATTTTCGTTGACTGTCTTTCTGACTGTTTGTTTCAGCTAATCTCTGAAACGGCTGGACCGATTTAGACGGGACTTTCACTGTCAGATAGCTATATTGTAATGATATAATGAGTAACTTAGTACTAACTACTTTTATTTTAGTCAAAAAATCAGTTACGCGCAAAAAAAACCCCGCCGATAACCCACAATCACGCGGACGAAGTCGCGGGCATCAGCTAGTTGTAACATAATTATGCTCGTGACTGTATCTAATATTTATGATCCAGATATTGTCAGATAGTCCATAGAACCTACATTGAGGACTTTCTGACACCATGCTTCGTGTAACTCGATTTCGTAACTCGCACGCAAACCCGTCAAGCAGAATCACTAAGAAAAAAAATAGCGTAAACCAGTGAAGTAGTTTAATTAATACACACTTCAGTGCCCTCAACAACTCCATTTACCCCACCCCACACGCAAAAAAAAAACACGAGTACCGTGTTTTATACCTAATTAAAAAATATATTCCATTTACTGATCCCACATTACGATCCCTCGAGCTTACGTAGGCGAATTATACAAATATACAAATCTATATAATATAATAAAATAGATCCGTTCGTCTGCACAGTATTTTCTTTTGTCTTGGTACTTATTAATACTGTATAAGTAATAATGTTATACGATTATGCGGCTCAAGTCTTGGTACCGTATAAATTATTATAATTCGTACCGTCTTCTAGGTATAATATTTTGTTGGTCTGCGTTGGTTGTCGCTTTGTCAATATTAAAAATGGTCGAAGTAAACGAATATTGTCACTGATGTGTTTTGTTGTCATGGTTTCTTTTTTGCTAGCCTGTAATCTCCCACGGCTGGGCAAAGGCCACCCCAAGTCATTCAAAGGGACGCCCGCGGCGCCACCTCGAAAAAATGAAAAATGGCGTTTTGACCTCATCATCTTGTCAATCTTTAGACGCCCACTGCTGGGCAACAGGCTCCCCCGAGGTCCCCCTCAGGGGAGACCTGTTAAGCCTGTTAAGCCATGCTTGACCGATGCATGTTGGCTATCGCAGTAGGTGTTATGGTACTCAGAAGAACGCTGCTGCTCATCCTCTGGTCAATATCCCTCCGTCGACTTCTACGACAGCCACGGGTAGAAATGGGGTGGTGCCATTTGCAGCCGGCAACACACGGCTGTTGTCGTGTCTTACATACTTTAAAATGAAACGATTATCACTACATCTAGACTACATGTAATCGTTATTCTTTTTCAATTTCTGACCCGTCACGACACAGTTGGAACCATAGAAGTGTTACATATATAGGTATCGATGTTTAGAACAGTAAAAAACGGCAGTTTACCAAGTATAAAAACTGTAAGAAAAATAAGAACCTACAACACACTTTCGTGTATTTATCCTGAACAATCAAAGTTTATGATACAATACAAATGTTACCAATTTAGAAAAATGTGACAATATGCCTAAATAATCCTCTGAAAATCTGGAACTATTTTCCACGCAACCCTATCAAACTGCACAAGCAAAACAGAAGGGAAAGTCTAGTAGAACTTTATTATGATATTTGCGTTCATATCACTTATGTCGATATGAAGTTGAGCCGCCTGAAATTTACGCGTCAGCTGAAATTAAAGAGTCCTACTTCTGTGTTATCACCGTAACTTTGCAGACTCGAATTTGCGAAATTATTTTGTGGTTTTTACCTAAATATGTATTTAGCTTATACGAATATTATTAATATTGAGTATATTTTTAGATATCGAGTAGGTACTACTGCTGTATATTTTGACTAAAATAAATTGGTAGTTTTCTTAGAATTATAATTCTTTGAACTATTTTCATATATACTTTGAAGGAGTTCTTGTAGTCAGTGTTATTATGGTAACTTGTAAAAACATTTAGGTACAGAAGTTACCAGCCTCATGCCTTCTGGAAGGTATACGTACACAATACATTACTTGCATATATTGCCCTAAACTTAAACCTAAGTCATCATCATCATCCTTAGCTCGACTACAACCACTATTGGGTAGGTTTCTCTTAGTTTAAACTAGAAACTAAAAAGTAGTAGGGAATGATACATGATTATTCAAAAGAATAATTTTATACTAATTGTCCCACTTTATACTAATGCCAGTATATTGTCCCACTTCGGGGCAAATACCTCTTCTCATATAAAGAACATTAATGACCCATGGGATTGCGATTTCAGGCTTATATTCATTTTCAGTCCGATGAGCTCAATAAAAACCGTACAGATCGATCGGTCAAAGGTTAAGCTACGCTTGCCGCGGTAGGTCTGTGGATGAGTGACCATTCATTTTCATACCGAGTTCCCTCCGTGTATCACAAAGCACGTAAAGCCGTTGGTCCCGGCTGGCCTTCGTAGTTCTTTGGCAGTCGTTATGGGTAGTCAGAAAGTTTGACAACCAGTCGAATCTTCATCATCTCATACTTTATCTGTCAGTTTTAGAATGCCAATCAAGAAACTCACAGCGAATTCAGATTCAAGGTTTAGAATGAGTTCTTAAAGAATCACACCCCAGGTGTGTGATTCACCTCATTCTAAACTTTAAATCTGAATCCGCTGTGAGTTTCTTGATTGGCATTTTAAGAACTCGGTTGATAATTCGAATTTACACTATCGCCATCCTTGCGACCGTGGCAGCGAGTTGAACTAAATTGACAAGGAGATTTTGACAGATAAAGTATGAGATGACGTGAGAAGTGGCATTCTGTAAGGTAATTTCCCCGTCACTTCGACGCTCACTTCGCACTCGAACCCGATTCAGTGTCAAATATATCAAGGTAATTTTGAACCTTATGCGAAGTGAGAGTTAATAGCGATGTGAGATGCGAGATGGTGTTTGAAATTTACAGAATCGACCTACAGGACAAAATCCTATTTAAAAACGAAGTACTTACCTACATTTAGAAGAGAACTCGAGTGAAATCGAGCTTCTAAAGTAAAGTTGGCTGAGAAAATGTCAAGTTTATTTCTCAAGGACTGTTACTTGACGTCTTTGGGACGCGGCATGAAAATATAATCAGTTTTAGTAGAGAAACGACATGTTTTTTTACCTAAAATCGGATAATAATCTGCAATTTGTAATCAGAATAGTGGTAGCAATTACCAAAATTATACACACACAGAAAAAATGCAAACTAAAAAAATGCAGCAGATAAAAAATACTAACATCGATAATTCAGTTACCATGGCAACATATGAAGTTCATTCACACTCCTCATCGGTTCACCACTAATAAATAAGGGCTCATCAATAAGTAAGGCTTCTCGGTATCTTCGGGAACAGCGTTCATTCGTCAATGTACACTGCGGGGTTTTTCTTACGCAGGTATTTACTTATTTATAACTCTGGTTAGAATATTTATGTAGTGTTTTAGGTATTCAAGGATACAGCATTATTTATAAGTTTAGTTGTATTGTTTCATTGCTATTCTACTAAGATAATGTAATGAAGAACTGATCGGAATGTTGTTGTACATTTACTTGCATTAGTAATTTAGATAACATAGCGCAAAGCTAGATTGACGAGCTGGAAGCGATAACTCATGACTTGGACTTGTTAGCGGTAGTTACAATAATGCATTTTAACAGCCATAATTTTTTACTTTAGTCTTTATAAACCTACGTACTTTACTTACATTTTTCACAAGATTTGAATTAAGAATCCTACTTCCTCCACCATTTTTCTTCTTCACGAAGGTACCCAAATTCGGCACACACACGCAAATGTTATTCATACAAATACATTATTCATAAAATAAAGATGTTCATCAAAAAATGGAAGCTGGCATAAAACGTATTCCAGCAAGGACGTACTGTAAACACTACCCCTGGACTGGGGGTAAATGTTCCATGAAATTACCCCAGCATTTCGCTAGCAATGAAACTCGTTTTCCACCGGACAATTCCGACTTTATCCACTGAAGCTATCTCGGCAATTGTATAACTAGATAATGATAATACGTGACTTCTAGTCCGTGTAATGTAATTTTTTATTTATGAAAATACTGGTTGAAAATATAAAACAAAATTTAGTTCTGCCAGTCAGCTAGCGGGGCTGATTGCCCAGAGTGTACCAATTGTACAATGCAACTACTTGAATTTCTTTTTTAACAAACTTGTTTGTAAAGTGGCTCCTATTGCACCGCCTTTAGTGTCATAATGTGGCGTACACACGCATGCTTTATACACTACAATGACGCACTAGTACGATTGTGATTTTTATTAACCCCGGCAAAAGTCATGTTCATTATTAAAATGTAACAAATTTACATTATTTATTTTAAAAAATGCAGTATGTTGTGTTCTCTAAACAGAAGTATTCAGTTTTTATTCTTCAATTCAGGCTGTTTGCCAGTTTTCAGTTAGCCTCTGAAAACTGGCAAACATTAAATATACGAATAAATTTAATTAAAAATATAAATTAATTAATTTTTATTTATTTATTTATTCATTTTCAGACAATAATACAATCCATTTTGTTAGTAAAAAAACCTTATTATGTTAGTATTTCAAAACAAAATACAAATCAACCGGCAATAATAAAACAATACAGTTATGATCAATTAAGTGTCCGCTGCAGGTTGCACAGAGAACGACCACGCAGGAAATCAGGTACTTAGTTGACCATCCTCTATACAAAATGCCTCAGAACAGGAGAGTGAGAGTGGAGGAGAGTAGGGGCTCTCCGCCACTGATTTCAGGATACTATTGTTATTATTAAAATTAAACATTTATATAATAATAATAATAATAATAATATGTGGGGACATTTCACACACGGCCATCTGACCCCAAACTAGGGAGACCCTGTACTATGGGTGTCAGACAGCTGATATACATACACAAATATATTTTAAATACATACATATATAGATAAACAACACCCAGACACAAGGCAAACACAAGTGCTCATCACAGAAATATTTACCCTGGGCGGGAATCGAACCCGCAACACGCTGCGCAGCAGTCGATCGCTCAGCCACTGCGCCAACCGTGTCGTCATAATAAATTAACAATGTGATGTTTTTTTGTGCCTTTGTTTCAAATACCTAGTTCCACTGTACAGTACATTTAGAATCATAGAGGATTTTAATCGTGTAATCGTATGGTTGCTTTATTTTTCTATTCAATCCGCCCAATCTATAGTTCCAAGCTCAAAACCTGAATTAAACTTGTTCTCAACTAAAACAGATTGTTTTAATTAGAGCAAGATGAATGTGAAAAGTTTCCTGTTATAATTCAACGGTAAGTTATCGCAGGTGTCGATAGAACGTACGGGATTCAGCTGAGTCGTGGTAGACGTTCAAAATAAGGGTACCTATTTATGTATAATATGGCTGAATTGGTACTTTTATAAATATGATTTGTAATTTGTATGAATTTAAAAATAATGTTTTGTGAATGTACTGTAAAGGTTTTATGGTATTGCCCGAAGCTAGTTTAGGCCGATTTTTGATATTCAAACACTCCGGTAAATTCTAGAAGGGTTTAAAGTAAAAAAATGGGCGATTGGCTTTTATAAGGAATATTGGTTTTTGGGATCCAGTGGTGAGCACGTTTTGATTTCAATATTATAGAAAAAGTCAGTCAGTTTCAGTTAACCGTTGTTTGGAGCCCCCAGTCGATACTGTGGGCCCGTCAACCTGTAATAAAAAATCCTCATTACAATAGTTAATCCAATTAAATTACATTTTAAGGAAATTTCCAAAAGGTTGGTTGACACTTTCCGTGATCCAAGGGCTGGTTTTTACCTCGGACAGAGGTTAAGCATTGACATTCAACGTGGTAATGCCGCCAGTCTCTTGGGCACATTCCCAGTTGACGACGATGTGGGGGAATTTTTTGATGCCTTATTGTCTTACTTAGTTTTGTTTTTTTTTTATTTTTTCTTTAATAGTTACAGGTTTTCCTTTTTTTTTCGTGTAAATATTGTACATACTTTACCAAAATAAACACCATAGTGAACAGAAAAAAAAACCCAATTATGATTTTTACACTACTTACTTACTTGAAATATATCTTCGATATATTTCAAACCACATCTGCTGCGTCAATGGTAGCGGGGTAAGGAGATACCTTAGACTAAATGGGGCTTTATGGGATTTGAGGTATCGAACCTTATTGAAATGGACGTGTCACGTATGTTTTAAAAAGTTAAAAACTGCTTAGTTAATATTAGTGAGTCATTAAGTCAGGTGTCTTACATATGTTTACAGTGATCGTGGTAAGCAGCAACCATTCAATATCATACCATCATTATTGTCATTACAAATTCACTAACGTGAAATGATCGTGTAGAAATTTAGCTGTAATCTTCAAGATTACAGCTAAATCTCTACACGATCATTTCTCGTTAAACTCTATGAAGATATCCTACTGCGGACATTAGGGGACCGATAACAGAAGAAGATTGTATCGAATTTACGTGACCCACATAAATAAATAGGTCACAATCACGACTCAATTTTATTATCATTATTTACTTCATTTTTCTTCTACCCTTTTCAAAGCTATAGTGAAATTAATAACGTTTCCATTATTATTCCTACCGCAAAATGTATTTATCTAAAACAAAACAACTAAGAAATATCTCGGAAGACAGACATTTCCATTGGCCCCGGAATAAATTACAAACTCACTTAATTTTGTGTTGTTTGGTAATCCCCACAATAATTTCTTTCAAGGCCTTTATTTCAATCTGGGGAAACTCAGTAATATTGAGGATTAGGTATGATTTATGAGACTAGAGGAATTATTAAGACATAATGAGTATTGCCGAAGAAAGCCTCGTCTTTATTAATAGATAAATACGAGTTATCCTCCTTTAAACGTGAAAAAATGTGAGGCATTTTTGTAAAATAAGGGGATTTTTTATTTTCGCTGAATATCACGTGTCAGGGTCGGGGTTTCGGCCGGAAAGTTTTTTTTTTATCAGAAAAGTAAACATTTTAATTTTGGATAAGAAAAGATTTAAGATTTATTAACAGATTAGATTTTATTAATGATACTGAACACAAAGGAATGTAATAACAGGTGTTCTCTTAAAATTTAACGGTAAAGTAATGGTATAAGGAAACAAAATAAAATATCGAATGATTTTTACTAAACCATACCAATATTGTTCTAAATATTAATGAGCGGTGTGGTGCTGGCCGCGAATAGCACTATCCCGATTCTATCCGTGGGTGTAGTAGAAGGCGACAGATGGATATTGACCAAAGGATGAGCAGCAATCCTTCTGAGTACATAACACCTACTGCGATCGTCAACATGCATCGGCCAAGAGCATGGCGATTACCTCTGAACCCCCTTTAGGAGAGACCTATGTTCAACAGTGGGGGTCTAAAGATTGACCTGATGATGATGAAGATGAAGTTTCTTAAATCCTGCGTCCCCAAGACCCCAAACTAGTTAACTACCTATCTTAAGGACCACTATTTAAAATGCACATTATTTGATCATTAGAACGCTTAATTACCTACCAATCATTAACAGTAGGTAATCTAAACACCAATCAAAGATGTCTCGATCACGTCAATTCATTTCCTGCGATCAAATCTCGGGAATTGCATTTCATTAACACGGCAAGCGCCCTGCAAGTTGTCATGACAGAATCATAGATGGCGTGACGGACATAATCGGCTATCAAGTGGCAACACCGATATGATAGCTTAGCTGTCACGTTTGAAGACGAGGGAAACGGGTAGTAACTGCAGTTGTGTCAGTCGTCTTTGGTTAGGTGTACTCGACTTTACATTCCAGATTGGTTAACTAGTCGTTTCTATTTTGTAGGCAGAAAGTGTAAATTTTAAGTCAAGTTTCTTGATTGACTTCTTAACCCATAATAATCCATACTCCATACTTAATTACTTAATCCATGCGTATCCATATATCCATACTTACTTATTTACTTGTAATCTCGCTTTCACCATGAAACGGCTGAACAGATTTTGATGAAATTTGGAATAAAGACAGCATGAACCCTAGGGAAGGACATAGGCTACTTTTTAATCCGCGACTTCGTCTGCATCCGCGATAACCGACATTCACGCAGACGAAGTCGCGGGCGGAAGCTAGTAATATAATATGGAATTAAAAGAAAGACAGGGCAGTCTGGCCATATATCACAAATCTGATAATTATTGATATTGTGCTAATGCTGATCTTTAATTTTTTTAACCCTTTGATTAGGTCTATACTGGTTGACAATATAAACCATTAAGTATATATTTTAGTAAATAACACCGAATCCTAAACATTCGATAAACGAACCCAAAACACCGCAGTAAAACAAACAAATACACTATTTTATCAACTTAAATCAACACGAAAATGCACAAGCCATTAGAATCGGTGAATTATCACAGTTAATATGCCAACAAATCAGAAATAAAGTGGGTATGTAGAGGGCAAAGTTTACGAACTTGTTCTCAGTTCGAGCCGCAAATCAACTTAACTAGCGCACGTTACAACACACTACTTTAAACTACGTACCGCGATCGATTCGAAATTTCTAACTTAACCGCCTCTGAGCCTGACTAGAGTACAAATATGTGATAATATTGAATTATGTACTGTTAACGTTGCATGCATATGGTATGCTGGTCGAAACCATTGACTAAATGTTTCGTCTAATAACTCTGGATTCGTTCGAGAACCTTTTCGTATATAGAAGCGTTAAGCCCGGTTTCCACCGCGAAAGAGTAATGAGCCGAAAATGGCTAAGCGGAGCGGACTTCGTTTTTATGAAATAGGTTTGCTTTTCCACCAAGGAAGAGTTTAGTCGTCCGATTCCCACCGCAAAAGAGAAATGATGAAGCGAGCTCATTTTTACTCTTTTTGCCCGCTGAGTCATTTCCGCTCGACTCTTTGTTAGTGGAAACACATGTATGCAGTTTACTCTTGCGAGTTTAACGGAGTCCTCAATGGGTCCGCTCCGCTCGCGGTGGAAACCGGGCTTTAGTCTTATTTCTATATGGTAGGTATTGTTTGACCTGTGGCCGTCAGTAGCCGACGTGCTCTTTGAATATTACATAAGTGCTAACTTGCTTTGCCGTGTTTAATTCTCAGAACCAACTATAACACAGTAAATTCATACATCGATCCGGTGTCATAAAGGCTTTGCAGGTTTGAACTCTTACACTTACTGCTTATTCAACATGAAACTGATCCTTTTGAACACAATCATTTTATAGAAATATTACATGACTCTAAAATAACAATTATTTTTATTCGCAAAGCTATTTGTATTGTTTTCTATACTTCATAGTTATTTGTAAGAAAATGGATACAGGATCGTGACTTCGTTATAGATAAGCGAAATCCAAGTTAATTTTTTGAAAACTTCAACATAAGCAATTTGGAATGGCATCGCTTTAAACTGTTTTTTAACCGACTTCAAAAAGGAGGAGGTTATCAATTCGAATGTTTATATATTTTTTTATGTATGTTCGGGCATAACTCTGTCATATATAGACGGATTTGCAAAATTCTTTTTTTTCGAAAGGGGTTTTTCCGAAATGGTCCCATATAAATTTTACCAAAATTGATCTAGCCCTTTTTGAGAAAATCAACAAAATCCCAAAAAAAAACTTAGACGACGTTTTAATTTCTTCAATCTTTGGAGGACTTACAATCTCTTTTTAGTGTGTCGCCGTTTCTTAATGAATTTGGATGTTAAGGCATCACTAAAAAATAAAAAGTTTTTTCATTATCAATCGGTGGCAATACAAAACAACTAACACAAAGCCACCGCCACCGACTTCCGAAAGTAAAGTAATGTGTGTTATGTGCTAAAGTTATTTATCACTTTTTAGTTTTTGAAGGCGGTTTTCTATTTTTTTTTAAACTTATATTATTAAGCAATTGCTAAACCACCGATTAAAAACTCAGTAATGACGAAATATTCTGATGATTACGTATTTTGGAAACTGTATTACATTACCGAAATAATTAAGTAAACTAAGTTCCACGGTCTCGAACCAAGCGCTTTGACTCCACATTTATTGTGCGATCTGCCAGACTGTGGAATTCACTGCCCGCCTCTCTGTTCCCTGATAAGTATAATCTGGGTATCTTTAAGGCACGAGTGAACCGGTTCATCTTAGGCAAGCGTGTTCCAACTTAAGCCGCATTATCACTTACGATCAGGTGAATTGCGGTCAAACGCAAGCCTATTATATAGAAAAAAAAAAAAACTTAATTTAAACTAATCTATCTGTTAAAAAATTATTAATAAAAGTTAATAGCAGCAATTTTTTAAACTGTGTCTGGTAAATTTACACACACAGGAACCACCCACACATACGTAGACCTGACATGGCTCACCCACACATAACAAGAATAATAATACTACCAAACAAAACACAGTCACTCGTTTCCAAGTAACAACTGCGTAGCTCGAGCTTGCTAATTGAGTAATTCCTTTAAGACGTTCGTTATGATTATCAACTAGGACAGACTCCCGGGGGTGAAACTTTGCGAAGTACTTAGCACTTCTCTTCTGAATACGTGTGATATGTAGGTGCCTACGCTGCGGTGTGAGGCGACGAACAACGATGTATGAAGATACTTCAAAAAGTGCTATGGGGTAAAATACGTAAGGTTTGTTATTTCAAAGGAAATTGTTAAAACATTTTATAAAACTAAATAACACATTATAAAACTAACATAATTATAATCTATATGAGGAATCGATGTAATGCTGACACTCGGCGAGCTCGGACATTCTAATCACGACAGCCGAACTGTACGGACGTGTGTTGGCGCTAACATCTTGTATATCAGCTGTGTCTAAAAGAAGTGAAAGAAAGTACATAAAGTTATAATGTGATCGGAGTTTTATTGTAAATATAATTTAAAGAAATGTTATGACTATTACTAGGAGATGAATATAACAATCTGATTAAATAATAATATTTGCGGAACATTTCACACACGGCCATCTGACCCCAAACTAGGGAGACCCTGTACTATGGGTGTCAGACAGCTGATATACATACACAAATACATTTTAAATACATACATACATAGATAAACATCACCCAGACACAAGGCAAACACAAGTGCTCATCACACAAATGTTTACCCTAGGCGGGAATCGAACCCGCAACACGCTGAGCAGCAGTCGATCATCATTGTAATACATACTTCAACGCTTATCTCAATGTATTGTTAAACATTTCAGTGATCATTCCAATGTTTCCTATTGAGGGACATAGGTATCGCTCAAATCCTGTACAGCAAAACCGTATACCTACCTGCAAAGTAATTATACGCCTTGGTCCTGAATATAATTACTACTATAAAATATACTACTAACTTATTAAACAAAATATTTGTGTTATCTTGCTCTGCCTTAATTATTATTATTGCAGGTGTTATGGTTTACATTATTGTTAACTTAACATAATTTCGACCTATATATTATATATCTACACTAGCGGAACTGGCAGACGTTGTCCTGCCCTTAAAATAAAAAAGTCCTGTAACTCGACTGCAGCGCCACCTACTGGGTCCAATTGAGAATCTAAACCATTCTCAAGTCTACTGGAACACACAACAAATTTCATCAAAATCGATCCAGGCGTTTAGAAGGAATTCACTTTCATACACACGTACGCAGAAGATTTTTATAAGATAGGTATTTGGATATTAATCATTGTTGTTTTGTTTTCGTAAATCAAATCCTCATAATGCAAACACCTTATTGCTCTCTGTAGATGGTGAAGAAAGGTCCTCGAGTGCAGGTTGCCGCTCGATGTAGCGTTCTATTTTCAACTTTGGGGCCTTTGTTCAACAGTCAACATCTTCCAGCTAATGATGATGATGATGATGATTCCTATTGTAAAAAGATACCAATTCCGAATGATTGACAAGACATCAAGTACCCTCTGCACAACTTTTAAATGTAACCCATCATAGTTTTAATTTATTTTACTTGTAAAATATCAGTAAACAGTACCTTATTAATGCATGGAAGAGCGGAGTCTTCTAATACAGGCTTAAAAGGAGGCTCCAATCACTACTAGATGACTTGTTGATTCTAATAAACCATTTTTCATTTTCATGATTCCTCTGAAAATTACATTTTCTTCCTATCATTGCAATACTTTTTTTTTCTTATAAACAATATAGGTACCTGTGTACTTTCTAGATACCAAGATATTGACAAAGTTTCGACTTTTTTCTACGTTTTACGTTACCATAAACTGCGATTTTTCAAAATAAAAATTGTTTCTCAGCAATAATTCTTGCTTAATGTAACTTAGTTTGATGAACAGGATGAGCAGAGACGGATCTATAAAAGAGCTTTTGCCTGGGTTGCAGCCTAGGGCCCCGAGAATATATTGGGTCCCCAGCCCCTACTGAAGACAATGGACAATATTATGAATATAAAAAAGAAAACTGTCGTAAACATCATTATCAAAATCAGTTTTTTTGACAAAATGGCAATTCTTGATTTATTAAGCAGGGCCCCAAAAAGTATAAGCCCAGGGCCCCACAAACTCACAGTCCGCCCCTGACTATTAGAAGTTAACAATTAATGTGATGTATTTTTTTATTTATTTTAAGACAGCTATTTTAACCTATTCTCGTATAACAAAAGAACCCTTTTGCAACATTAACATAAACTGCAAATAACTACCGACAGACGAAAATATTGCAGACAAAACTATCAACATTAGCTGAGTACATTCACTTCACCCCCATTTTCCGCAGTTGGTCGCTAGTTACGAAGTTATTTCGTAACTTCCAGTTACCAACACAATGACATAAGGGGCGGCGCTTTGAAGCCACTTCCGTTTTCTGCGTAACTGTTATTAGGCAGACGCTCCGCTCAATTTCTAAGCCATTTCCCAGGAAGGTGGGTAGTTATAGTGTTTCTAGATATCGATATGATCTGTGTATGGGACAGCTGTGTGGGTGGATGTTCGGATGTTTAAGTCGTTAGTGGTTTGTGTGATGGTTTGATAATGGGTACTTGGGGATTAGTGAAGTGCTGTTTTGAGTTCGATTGATAAGACGAAATCTTATTAGGGATGTAAAGTAAAACACATCAGTGAATTTAAGTGATCCTGAGTTATTAATCTTTAGTATCAGGTGGGGTTAAAGTTCATTTGAAGCTTCCTTCACCTAAATTCATCAAGGGAGATTTTTCAGGACTGGAGGTATTTGTGTAATGTGTGTTGTGGGATCACTAAGTACGATACCTAGTAGTAGTAGTAGTAGTAGTATACCTAAGTGAAACGTATAATAATTTGATAGACGTCCTCTATATTGGAATCAATTAATAATAATCCAAACGTCCCTGACGGTGGGCCAGCTGACAGTCCATCTGTCATAGTATATAACTGAATTCTAAATTATTTAAACTTACAAGAATGACATTGATCTTTCTAGAGGAATCCAGAGTGTTCTATCGAAACCCTAAACTTCAAGGTACATAAAACCTCTACAGTACCTAGACACTAGACACATCGACGCTACTAATAACGTATTTTTAATAAAACAAAGAAAATACACATTCACGTCTCTCACTAACTTTTTATCTAAAACAATCAGTTTAAACTAAACATACTACTGGTATCGTAATCAAATTACAAGTGTAAGCTCAGACCGTGAGACGCCTTGCGCCCACACCCTGTTTTCATAAACATTAAAGCTGGTGATAAATCTTCAGCACAGATACATCTTACATTGGAAGCTCTTGTGATACCAATAGTCGCGGTGTTGTTGTTAGAGCACGTTGTCTAGTAAGGGAGATTGTACACTGCGGTGTCATGCAAGATATGGGATGCAAGAAAGGGGGAGTTTTAGAGTGTGTGTAGGTTATGCTAGTTTCGTTTATGATGAGGATATTTAATTGCTAGTTCAAATCAAAACGTCATTTCGAGTTTGGTGAAAAACAATGTTAATTTCCAGATGAAAGCTTCTTACTTAAAACAGGTTTTTTCTTTCGTAATGTCTTTATACTCTGATCCTAATCCTGTGTTATTCCTACTATAGTTTCATCCTAAAATGATGAAACTATAGTAGGAATAAGTGGAAGCGTTTGCATGAAAAAAAAACAACCATAAGAAACTAAAGTCGGTAATGGGATGGCGGGCTTGATATTAAGTTACGGGTTACGGCTCATATTTCCTGGTCTAATATCCGACAACAGTGACGGCATCGTTTCATTTTGGAGTTAAACAAGTGAAGGTTTCCTCATAGATAGTTTTATGGCTCATATAAAAATATTGCTTATAAAATGACCGACCACAAATATAATAAAGTATTTCCTTTACTAACATTGAAAAAATGATAGCTCACTCTATGTTGCACTTGAAAAAAGAGAATGTTATTTTCTATTTGGGATTACTCTTCATTTATAATAGTGTCTTGAAGGTTCGGTTTCCACAATGGCCTCAGGTGAAAACAATGCGAATTAGAACTATTTTGTCGCGACAATAAAATTTCGCGTAATTTTCTTTTTCTACTCAGTTCTCAGACTCAGTTACATTGCAAGATATAGCATCGGTACTCTTCAGTGGTGAGAACTCTATGGCCTAGTCTTCCGAACCTAAACTGCCGAAGGGTAGCCGGTAGAAATCGAGTTGAAGAGGTATCATTTTTGCTTCAGCTTTTCCCTCACGGATCCTGAGAACCTGGTACACTTGATTTAATTGGTTTACAAAATTCTTCTTGCATTGAATTCATAGTATTCATCTAATTTTTAATGGTTTGGGTAGCGCTTTGTCCGCCAACTAGTCAGTCGATAAAAGAATTGTGTGAGTTGAGTTTTTCTTCTGGCATCGTCTTGCATTATACAGTCGATGTAAGTCCTTCTTAAGTTTGGCAATCGTCCGAGGCGGAGTGACGACGCGCGGCGCCACTTGTCGCCACAGCACACATGTCGTGAGACGGTTGCATCGCCACTCATGCTATGATTAGTGCTGCGATGTTTTGTTGTAATTTCTTTTATCGAAATGGTTTGCCAGAAAACTATAGGAATCTATGACAGCTGAAAGTGAAATGGTTTGAAATGTTGTTTGCCTGTGATTGATGACTGTATAAGTTCATAATTGGTTATGTATTTTACTTAAGATCGAATTTATAAAGCTTGGCAAACCTTTATAAATAAAATAATGTTCATTTCTTTAATACACTGCTGTCCGAGATAGCTTAGATTTCTCCCCAGTTTTGTAAATCATGAAGTTATCATAATTGAAATCACTCAATTACAGTCAAGGTTTATACCTAAATACCTGGGCTATAATTGAGAGTAAAGATTTACTACTTCCATTCAATAAATGAAACGAATTCGAGCCCCTAAACACTCTTCTTAATTGCACGAAACCCTCTTACTCTCAAACCAATACATTCCAGTACAAGATTACATTGTAAACCGTAATCGTAAATCTAAATATCGATAAAATTGTAACATTTGATAGGGGATCACTAGTGTAGTCCCCGAACGGTAATGCAGCTGTATCCAATTCGTTATCGAATCCGACTTGGATTTGTCGCCGTCTCAGCTCACAATGGTAAATTTCGATGTGGCCACAACACTGTTGTGTGGAATTGAATGTGTCTATCGAAAATATGTTAGTCTCGGTCAGAAAATTGCTGTGGACAGAAAAAATGCAAAACTGGTAACGTAAAAAAGTAAGTTTTTTTAATTTTCTTGTTTTGATTTTGTTAAGTCTTGCAACTATAATGTTTAATGCTTTGAGTTAAAACACTGATCGGAATATGGAACAACCTTATTTAACTAAATAATAAAGTTAATGCTGTTGCTGCCTTCTCTATTTACTAAAGGGTATAAATATAATGATCACCAAAAAATACTTTAGGATCTTAAGCTCCCTTACCAATAAAATATACTAAATTATACCAAATGTACTAAATGGTCACCAAATCTTAGTGTGCAAAATAACCAAAATCTTTTTGACCCCCCTGGGGCGGATCCGACATGGTTAGGTGACAAAGCCACTGAATTTCGAAACTAAAATCGATGTGTGTTCTGTGCTAAAGTTATTTTTCACTTTTTAGTTTTTGAAGGCGGTTGTCTATTTTGTAAAAATCTTTTTTTACAGTCAAACTCATACATTCCTACAATACCTACTTTAAGAAACACCATTTTGGTGACCATTTACTATTTTTGTTTTATTTTTTTTACTATTATTGGTGATCATTTAGTAGATCTGGAGGTTTGTTAAACATAAGCCTTTACTAAAATTATAAAGCTGTATTTTATTGTTGTTTCGTTAAGCGCGTTAATCTTCCAAACTATTGGGGTGTGATTCTGTAAGACCTCAGGGTAGGTGGATAGTTAGGTAGGGTAGGATAGGTAGATAGGGTAGGTAGCGTAGGTAGGTAGGGTAAGTAGGTAGGTAGGTTAGTAGAGTACCTACTCTAATTACCTACCTACCTACCTACCCTATCTACCTATCCTACCCTACCTAACTATCTGCTTACCTAGGTAGGTAGGTAGTTTGGTAGGGTAGATAATAGGAACCGGATAACGTCTGTCGGGTCAGCTAGTTTATTATAAAATAAGTAGGAACCCGTAAGAATTTTCATGCAGACGGCGCCGGCGTCGCGAACAAAAGCTAGTATGTATAAAACATAAATATACCAACACATACCTATTTACCTTACAAACATTCCGTTTATTGTATAGGTAGGTATTAAATAAATACAAAATCAAATCACAAAAGATAATAACCAAATGTCCGACGCTCAAACCAAAACCGAAAAGCAAAAAATAAAACGAAAGCACTGATTCAACACCGGTAATTTCGATCAACATTTTTCACACGAACAACAGAAACCCGATTACCGAATGAATTCGTTAAAATTTACATCGCAAATACTGAACATCAATTTCATTAGTAAACAGTATTAATCTCAGCAGCGATATGTAATAACTACGTTATATTTACTCTGTAATTGCCTTCGGGTATGCGTGTAATTACACAGATAGTTGTTTGTCCTAGCAAATTAATCGATAAACCTTATCGGTTAATGATGTACACCTCTATTGTTGTCTTTTCACTGGTGTCGGTTATTTGTAACGTTTTGAGTGATTGGTTAAATGAGATACAAATTCAACAAATATTTTAAATTAGAAAATGAGTCTGTTTGTCTGTTACGGTTTTAAGGGTAAACTACTGAACCGATTTGGACGAAATTTGGTACAGACTAAGTTTTAACCCCAAAAAAGATTCCTAAAGGAGCAACGTTGTAAAAAAATAAAGCCATTGATAAATCAAAGATGAAAAATAAGAAGTATGTAATGTACAGACGTCAGCACATCAACTCAAATTTTCCAGATTGAATATAAACCTTATTCTTTTGGAATAAAGTTGAAAATCTATCAAAGATATTTGACAGTTTGTTGTAGCTTGATGTGCTGGCCTCTGTACCTGTATTATTTTTCATCTTTCATTTATCAATGGCTATTATTATGGCATTTTTTTCAAAAAACGGGTCTATTTGCCTCATACCTTTTCTTTCTTCCTTTTTTTGGTCCAATTTATTTCCAATTTTATTTAACTTTATATTTAACATGAGTTATACTTACATGAAATAAAAAAATACTATAAAATAAAAACACAGAAAATAAAACGATTTGTTCTAAACTAAAATTACAAAGGCCTTATAGTACCTTGATGAAAATCCTGGTACTTACAAACAAAACACATGAAGGTATTACGTAGCCTCACAATAAAACGACCGCACAACAGTTCCACAGACGAGCCGTGTAATTTCTTTAAAACAATGCTTTCTTATCTCACAATAGCCAACAAAAGACGGCCAAAAGGGGAGCTGTCCTAATGGCACAGAATTTCAGATTAATTTTTTTTCACGTGACCTCAAGATAAAAGTTTCCAAGGCAATAACAAAAGCCGTACCTTAATGTAACCGGTAAAAAATTTAATGTAAAGTACGATGAAAGGTTACGTAAGGACGCTTTCGAACCTAATGCTTAACGTTCAGAATTGACACGAAGCAAAAAAAAACTTCATAAAAAGACACCGAAGTCAGTAAATTTTTGATATAGGGAGGTACGGTTAAGGATTCCGCAGAAAGTTTCGGTCAAGGGCTGTATAGCTTTACGACTTACGGCAAAGGTTCGGAAAATTGTAAAAGTAAACGCGACGAATATCAATAAAATTAGTTTTATGTCGCCAATGCGAGGAGCGGAAACTTTCTCAATCATTTTATCGAATCAGAATGCGTGTGTAAAGGGAACATTTTACATAATATGTTTAGTGAGTTGGCTATTCAATCTGGGAGTACTATGACATACTTGAAATGTATTAGACGCGATCCTCTAAGGTACTGAAACACGTTACTTCGTGACGTTATTAGAGTCGCTCGGAATTGTTCCGGAGCTTTCACAGTTGCTTAAATAGCTTCACGTTTCCTTTTGAAATTATAATGTTTGTAAAGTGAACCTGCGTACTTAATACATTGTACTAGATTACATATAAGGAAATAGCTTTAACGATTTGTTTTAAGTTTTTGAAAATAGGAAGCAATTATTTTCCATTTTATAAATGCCTATGTTTGTTTTTTTTAGCATCAACCATGAGTAATACGACCAAAAACTATAGTAATTCATTGTCTCTATCACTGTATGTTAAAATGACTTTGAAAGAACAAGACTCAACGGCGTCTTAAAATTAAGTATCGTTTGAGTATTTGGCTATAAAAAGGTTTGTTTACACCTTAAACTAGTCATTCAGTATTTCTTTGCTTATTGTTTACTAGCAAGCTCTTAAAATCAAACATACAAATCTTCAGAGCACACGATCATCTAAAAACAAAACACTATCACACTCGAAAACATACTAAATTTTTATCACAAGTTCTCAGCCAAAACTAGTAGGTATCTACTTAATTTATGCGCGATTACCCCATCACGCCGGCCTATAGAAACTTTGTTTACGGCCACCATATCTTAACTTACCTATGTTTACGAAGGGTACGCTTGGTATCAACATAGAATAAGAATGGGTAGAAGCGAAATTCATGCTCCTAACGCATTGAATCTATTTATGTATTTGCCTACAGTTTAGGGGTGTAAGAAATACGCACAGTCGTCCGCTCATTTGGCTAGAGCATCTGCGACTAGATGATGTGAAATTAACATTATAATGTATAATTTAAGCAAAATTGAACTTGCAAGCATCTAAATGTATATTTTTAGGGAGAGCGTTGTTGTCTGAGATACAGATATCCATTTATCCAATTCAGACACAGATGCCTTGTCAAATTTTTGATAGTGTATGCTCATTTAAAAGTAGTTTCTAATGTATAATGTATGCATCTAATTTTTTAACACATTTTTGTTAAAAAAGAAAAATTGAGACTCAATTTAAAAGTAACACTACTT
Organism: Charanyca ferruginea; assembly: GCA_947361185.1. Taxonomy (NCBI): domain Eukaryota; kingdom Metazoa; phylum Arthropoda; class Insecta; order Lepidoptera; family Noctuidae; genus Charanyca; species Charanyca ferruginea. Next base: position 12,521,536 of record OX376070.1, read on the forward strand.
TTATTATTAGTTTGTACTCAAGCGCGGTCACGGTCGTGGTTTTAGGTGAAGCTCTTAGAATAATAATTATTGTTGTTTGTGATGTACGATACACAATTCCTTTTTCAGACTGGTAGAAAGTCTATTCACTAGCTAGCTAGCTAGCTTGAAATTCTACGAAGTGTCTCTTCTACATAGTTTCCTATTCTATGATATCAGGTAGAGAAATTTAGGGGAACTATACTATCATTAATCCCAGGAGACAATGTAGTTAACGATGACCCACTTTATCTATATTTCTTGGGGCCACTAGTTCCCAGCACGATTAGTCGCGCTGATATTGGACGGGATATTAGGTTTAGGTCTGTTCTATTGTTCTTTATGGTGATGGTTATTTTAATACAGTGGGGTTGTTTTTCTTACATATAAAATATATTATAGGACCACTTATAATAGGACCATGATCAGGTTGAATGTCTCGCATTTAACGGTGCCTAAAGGCTTGCTTTTTGTGGTGATGCTACGTCCAGCAGTGACTCCATATTTCGGCTGAATGATTATAAAGATGACTTAAAATTATTCGAGAGACACGAACGATCTTCTCGAAGTTCGAGGCTCATTTGGACAAAAGTACCTACCTAGTCCTTGAACAGTAGTTTTCAAATATTTTAACGACCAACATCTACAACAGCGGCAGACTATTTTTTTACTTATTTGTCAGTAGGGGATTTCAGTTCTGATACAATGTATTTCGATTGGCCCGAGTATTCGACAGTCACAGCGCGACGTTTACGTAAAATTCCTACCAATTTCTGGTACAACAGTCCCTGACAGTGTTTTTTTAATTGCTTTCGACAGGGGTGCAGTTCAATCTCACGGCTTTTTTTTCGATTCCATAATAAAAATATGCTTTAGTGTGCTGGTTTATTTATATGGGTTTTCTCCTCGAATACAAACTAAGGTACCTACATCTTGACAATAAATATTTGTAAGTAATTTTAAGATTTTTTCATAACGAAACTTGTATAATGTTTACTGGGGCTACTACACACACATAGCTGTCACACTACATGATTCAATGGTTAAACCACGAAGTAATACTACTATCAATCAATGTTTATCATCATGTCTTGTTAGACCCTATCTCATATTTCAACACTGTAACCGATTCATCTCTCTAGTATTACCTAACCATGTACAGGTTATTTGGTTTACAGGCAAAAATATTCACCTTACTACTACACTCACAATATTTTATTTTGTTTTTGTCTTGAGCGAGTAAGTGGTAGCATACCTATGCTACCACTTACGCGCTACCAGAGATACCTGTGTGCTCGAGATAAAAAAATAAATAAAAATAAAATAGTAGTAGATAGATGAATATTTTTGCCAGTAAACCAAATAGGACTTGAAGCTGTATACGTGCCAAATTATCCCTTAATTTGAATAAGTCATACTCAAAACCCAATCGACTTCAAACTTCACTCTAAAAAAAACAAGCGAGTTTTTTGCTCAATTGTTTGTTAGGCACATTTATTTTTCCTAATTTGGAATACGTATTGGCAATTTAAAATGACATAGACTTCGGAAGTTGTTTGGGTGCTACGATGAATAATAATGGTCTCACCTCACCGCTTCAGTTTACATTGTAAATCTGCTGCGTCATGTAAACAACCGTTTGTAATTAACATTTTAGTAGGTGAGTGTATTATTAACGTATTTTCACATAAAATTAGGATGTCTACGATTTATTTACACAACGTTTTAAAGGAAAATGTTCAAGTTGTTTCCGGTCTTGATTAGTTTATGAATTTTAAATATGGTGCTTGCTGCGTGGCTTTGAAGGTTTTAACTTTCGTTAAAGAGTTTAATAAGTGTGGTCTGCTTTTTAAGATTTCAGTAATACCTTAATTGATACATTTGAACTTAATTTGCAATAGTAAATTAATGAGACCAATTTGGAAATCGTTGTCCCCTGCCGTCATTCGTAGATCTTTGACAGTCATTATAGGTAGTCAGAAGCTAGAAAATCGGACAACCAGTCTTACAAAGGGGTCGTGTTACCCAGCAACTGGGTTGTGGAAGTCAAATAGGCAGTCGTTAAATGTAAAACACTGATATTCAGCTGCGTTCGGATAGACTGAAAGTCGCTCTCTATAACAAGACCTGGGATTGGATGCATATTCACATAAACTTCAGGGATTGTAGGGATTTATGAAATTAGTGTAAAAAAAGAGATGTATATTTACCTAATGTTTACATGTTAATGAGCAAATAGCTTCAACATCAACTGACCAACTCCCTGTTAATTCAAAAGTGCCTGCTTACATATACTTTTTTTAATTATAGGAGGAATTTGAGTTAGCTCGTTAACTACTTAGCTGGGGATACTGTATAAGTGGAACCTTGTAATTGGTTTTGCTCTACTTATTACTCTTACTATTCGAATGTAAGTTTATTTAAAAAATTAATAAAACAAAATAAATAAAATACTGCGTAAATGTTAAAACCAAACTCGTTAACCTGCAGGTTCTGTTCCTACCTGCCTACCCACCTACGGACTAATAATATTATTTCCAATTCTATCCATAGATCTACTCACACAGTAATAATTAATATGATTGGATGTGCCACTTACAACTGCTCCTGGGCGTGCCACATTTGGAATTAATCATTCATTATTAAATGTATAGGTTTCGTAACGTATTTAGTTTATACGCCAATAATTATTATAGGTAATTATAGGGTTACATGAATATTTACTGAAACTTTGTTAAAAACTTTACTATTCTAATTAAAAGTAGATATAGATCGTGACAAAATGGTGACGGTACTTACAAAATTAAGTTTACATAACTCATAACAAATGTAACGAACATAATATTTTGAATTCCATGTTTAAGGGGCTATTTAACGACTTTTACAGATTTTAAACTGACAATCACGTCAAAATGTGCAGTGTAAATGATTTGAAAAAAATATATGTTAAACTAGAACATTCTCTTAATCATTTAGTAAGTGAATATTTTTAATTATATTCATATCATATAGTTTAATTAACACGTTAAGTTGTGTCTGACGCGGACCAAACATTGACAATCACACAAAATCTACCAGGTATAATTAAACGAAACTTACACCATCTTACAGACAATTTTATTATCTATCTTTTAGTATACGCCTTTTTTTATAATTTTGAAAGAATACAACTTTTATTTAATTTTGACTTAACTTTGAGAGTTTTGGATGCAGGACGGATGTAGAACGGACGCAGTCTGCATCCAAAATTCTCAAAATTTGTCCTCAAACTGTAAGATAGTGTTAGTTTCGTTTAATTATACCTGGTAGATTTTGTGTGATTGTCAATGTTTTGTCCGCGTCAAACACAACTTCACGAGTTAATTAAACTATTTAATATGAACTTAATCAAAAATATTCACTTTCTATATGATTAAGAGAATGTACTAGTTTAACATATATTTTTTTCAAATCATTTACACTGCACGTTTAGACGTGATTGTCAGTTTAAAATCTGTAAAAGTCGTTCAATAGCCCCTTAATTCCATATTTAACATTTTTGTCTGTAGGTACCTATTAAAGTCACATCTAATATCTACCCTTTTACATTAATGTATACTTGCAATTCGGGATCATTATAATCTGCCTACTCATTTTTCAATTATGTTGGGGTCGGTTTCCAGTTTAACCAGATGCAGCAGTACCAATGTTTTACATGGAGTGACTGCTTGTCTGACCTCCATCTGTTACTGAGTAACACGATACTCCTTAGTAAGACTGGTTTTCAGATTTGCTGGCTTCTGACTACCCATAAGGACTGTTAAAGATCTACGAACGACAGCCGGGACCAATAGCTTTACGTGCTTTCCAAGGCACAGAGGGGTCTCGTGTCGGTGTGTGTGCGTGTGTGTGTGCGTGTGTGTGTGTGTGTGTGTGTGTGTGTGTGTGTGTGTGCTGTGTGTGTGTATGTGTGTGTGTGTGGATGTGAGCTTAAGGTAAGGTCGGATGCCAGCTCATTTCAAGCCCACTTTATCCAAAATTCACCGGAAGAGGAGAGGTAGATATTTACATAGACCGTCTATTTATAATAAGAATGTGGGCTTTTAAGTTACTGAGCGGCCCACCTGCTGTTCAACATTCAGCGCCCCCTATCTGCAAAACTAAAGACAATTTTGAAGTAACATGTGTCTATAATACACCAATACCTTATATAACAATAATATCTAATATATCTATGTAGGTAATTTGAAGACGGGCCTATAGGCCTACGTTCAGCAGTGGGCGGCAATATGGTTGATGGCTAAATAATGACGATGAATTCGAAGAAACTTCTTAGCTAAAAATTCTACCGATCGTGAAGTCTTAAGTTTTTTTAATTGTTTCATTCGTGTATTCAACACTTTTCGTTTCGCATCATAGAAACGCAAATTCGCAATATATTTACTATTTAACAGACTTATTGAACTAGTTGCTGAGTAATGCTCAGTAGAAACATTTTCAGAAGTTTTCTACTAGGTATCGTCTTGCTGTTTTATTTTATACGGATAAGTATTGACCTGAGTTATTGTGTAAAATACATCCCAGACCACTTGAGACAAATTTATTTTGTATATCTGATATAAGTAAGTTAGTAGGCATCCTTGACCAATCTTATAAGTATACTCTCAGATTATCAAATAAAAGGCAGATGGACCGTGCGGAACATTGCGAGTGAAGCCACAAAAGCAAATACAAATTTAATAACGAATACCTACAATCTCGTATTTGTATTCGCTTTTGATTTTTATTTGTATTAGTATTTGTTTTTTTAACATTGCTTCGCTTCGTGCTGTACTGACTCGTGTCAGTACAGCGCGAACCGAATTGTAGGTGTTCGGTTTTAATTTGTAAGTGTTTGCTTTTGTGGCTTCACTCTCAGTGTTCCGCACGATCTATCTGCCTTTTGTTTCATAATCTGAGAGTATACCTATCTATATTATTAAAATTGTTTGAATTGAAGATAATTAATTATTTTTTAATATCAATTGATCAGCCAGAAACTACGAACTTTCTCTTCGCCTTTACATGTTACAGGCCCATTTGCACCAAACATATAACTTAGAATGATTTGCTAGTAGTAGTAGTAGTAGTAGTATGATGGGCTGGTGTCCGCAACTCCACGTCTCAGCGCGTATTTGGCGTAAAGATGGGACGTAAATCGTTCGATCCACTCGAGCTCCTCAAGAAAGGCCAGCAGCGCCTTGACTTCGCTGGCGATCTACCATCAAGCAGGTTACCTGGCTGACCGAAGTACTTTGCCCTGTATGGAGCGACCTCATGGCAGTTCAGAAGCACATGGGCTGCTGTCTCGTCCGCCCCCATGTAGGCTCTGCTATGTTATTCTGTAAAAACTCACTCCAGTTCTCACTTCTGATTCCGCGGTGAAAACTGTTTTAGGTAGTCTGTAACGCGATGCAAACTACGCTAGCGCTACTAAGTGCTGGCATAGGTGAAGCGAACTGTTATTTCGTTACTATTTAAGCAAATACCAAATACTTTTCACATCAAGTAAGTGAAATCGGAAATGAGATAGGATTCGAATTCGCGCGTTAATTCTTACAGAATTGCACTGCTGCACAGTAGGCTGCCTGTTACTCCTATGACAAAAAGATGTTTATTAAAAGACCCATGGCCAGTTATGGCGGCTGTGACCACACGTAGCTGTTGTTTGGACAGTCGGAGGGCTTGCCTCGTGGAGCGACCCTCAATCGCAGGAAGTGCATCCTTGGCCTGCCTGCACTCGCCAAGTTCGGTCCAGAGTCTTTGGTGTAGATCCTTGGTACGTTCTCTTACCATTATGCGTAGGTGACCAAAGGGGAGTGTCACTATGGGTTCCGGACCCACCAGGCTTGTACTCGACCCCCTTCAGAATGATTTGCTAACACAAAGTAACATGGCAAAATGTAGACAGATGCTAGATGAAGCAGACAAGGCTGCGTGGAGACCGTGTTTGGGCAAGCGCAGTGTGGGACGCCCTGCGGCACGTGGGACCGACAACGATTTGAAATTTGTTGCAAGCGTACTTCATGGTTTAGAAAGGTACATTTCCCTTCTTTACCTTCAAAAAGTCAGTCACTGACATCAGTCACCTGCGTCCTATCTAACTTTATTCTTTAATTTGACAATCGATACCCTGTTAAGGCCTCCAAGTATCTTTTGATCTTCATTTTAAGGTGCTCCCGACAAAAGGCTAATCAAATTTACGTTATAAAAGAAAATAATTTCAATGTCACTGTAATATCTTTGCTATTAAATGAATTGTCTTTGCGTTCTTTTCTTAACGTTAGTAGGAATAACCTTATAGGAACAGTAGATAAACTGTTGTAGAAAAGAGGGACATTAATTTTGTAACCGACCTTTAAAAAAGGAGGTTATTAAGTATTTGATGTAACAGACACACTACTTTGTGTGACTGACTATAGCAAATTAAATTGCTATAGGACTCTGATTGTAGGAATTGCTATAATATCTCTGACCAATTTTTTGATCATTCCTATCACCCCTGTATTCATTACAGGTAAATGTGCAACTCACACCGTTATTAACAGGAAAGCAGAATATTGATTTAGAGCAAATCGACACAAACAAAAAATTTGTTGTCTGTAAAGTCGGTTTACGGACGATAGTTTTACGTGATAATGTCATAAAGAAACATAATGGCTAAACATAAGCAAATAATGGCTTCCGTCGAGGTGGGCGGAGCTTATTGCTTGAGCCGATCGTGCCTCTCTATCACTTGTTTCGCGCTCTCGCTTGCACGCACAGGCTCAGGCGGAACGTGACACTTTTTCGTGCGTGCAGCCGGTGTTCATCGATTTATAAGACATTATCACGTCAAAAGTTTTATCAGAAAAAAGAAAACCGCCTTCAAAAACTAAAAAGTGATAAATAACTTTAGCACAGAACACACATTACTTTACATTCGGAAGTCGGTGGCAATACAAAACAACAAACACAAAGCCACCACCAACTTTTTATTTTTCTCTTTTTAGTGTTGCCCGAACATCCAAATCCATTAAAAAACGGCGACACACTTATAAAAAAATTGTAAGTCCTCCAAAGATTGAAGAAACTAAAACGTCGTCTAAGTGTCTTTTTTTTTGGGAGTTTGTTGATTTTCTCAAAAAGGGCTGTATCAATTTAAAAAAAAATATATGGGACCATTTCGTAATAAACCTCTGTCGAACAAAAAAAGAATTTTGCAAATCCGTCTATATATGACAGAGTTATGTCCGAACATACATTAAAAAACAAATGTATATTATATAAACATTCGAATTGATAACCTTCTCCTTTTTAAAGTCGGTTAAAAAGCAACTATTATTTAATTAGTACATAATACATCGGAAGTAATTTTTAAACGAAAAAGGTCATGTATTTCCTTCTTCCCCTCAAAATATCAAGCGAAAGCAACATTAAATTGATATTAGCTGCAAGTGTAAAGCCATTTTATTTCCCGTACATTAGCTCCTAGTTTTCGCACTTAGAGGTCTCTGAAGAAAAGATTTATTAATGGCGGGGCAGCCACAGGTACACCTCAAAGAATAAAAATAAAACACATTTAAGTGCGGTAAAGATGTAATAAATAACTGATGTTAAATTGACTGCGAAGAGCTTATGGGCCCGAAATTCGAAACAAAAGGGAAATTGGCTTGTTTTTCCATTGGTTTTCAACGGGAAAAGAAAAACGAGTTTAAAGAATTCTTTTAGGATCTTTGTGATGTAAAGGAAAATATTTTTGGGCTTGGGAAATTGAATCTAAACGTCGTCGTAATCTTATAAAATGATATGAAAAAGGCCAGTTTTGCTCTGCGTTACACTATTGGAAAACTTTTCACCTATTGCCAAATAAAAAATTATTTTCGATATTGAAAAATAAATAATGACGACTTAAACAATTTTTTTTAGATATTTTCATTACATTCAATTCTACTTTAAACTTTTGACTAGAAAACTTAATAAGAGATGGTTTGGTTACACAAAAAAAATAACACCTTGTGGAAAACATTATGGGTGTATGATAAATTATTACAACGCTAAGGCGCTGGACACACAGTATAGACGTAAGACGAGGACAGGGCGCCGACAGGGCGCAGACACAATATAGAACCGCACCCGCGCACCACTACGCCCGCACCCCCGTTCTCACCCGCCCCTCGTCCGCTCGTGCCCGTGCCCCGCCCTTTCTATATGTTTTTACAATAGGGCGCAGACGAGTAAGCGTCGTGTCCCCATCCTGTCTATATGTGTTGCGTCGCGACGCTTCTATACATTTCGTATGAAAGGGACGCGGAAGAGACATATGTCCGCGCCCCGTCCTCGTTTTACGTCTTTTCTGTGTGTCCAGCGGCGAACTCCATCTGTCAAGGCGGGCGTAACCTAAAAGGACAGTTATACTAGTACGGTTATTTCTTTTTTATTTTACCCTATATAAAATTATGTAGGTAATTCTGCAAACAGTAGGTATTACCTACTTTCTATCGTAATTATGTTTTAACTAGCTTTTGTCGTGGTTTCGTCCACGTAAATTCAAAGTCAAATTAATTATTTTTTTATATTTTCTACTTAATACTTAACGGCTAAATTGCTGCTTCATACAGGTCAAGTATTTTTCGAAATTTTACGTTTAGTCAGTAAGTAATCTGCTTCTATGTTATAATATGAAGCAATTCTAAAACTCTTGATCAATTTACGTGTTTTACAGATATTATGTTGGTATTGTGTTTGCCTTGTGTCTAGTTGTTGTCTATAACTATACGTATTATTTCTATTTTTGTGTTGTATGTTATTTCATTCAGCTTCAGCTTCAGCTTCTCTGCTTCAGCTCTTCAGATTCAGCTGCTTGACACCCATTGTGCCCAAAGTACAGGGTCTGCCTAGTTTCTAGGTCAGATGGCCGTGTGTGTTATGTCCTCATATTATTATAAATTGTTGCCTATATTCTTTGGTCAGGTCATCTGACCGACACTGACGATGCTATAACTCTCCTCCAGGAGAGCAATAAGGCCACCAGTACAGTAAAAAAACACAGACACAGACCGCCGTCATTCCGTCCTCTCTCCTCCCCCCTCCCCCTCCCCGACCATTGCTCGTGCCAGCCCGCGCCCGCGCTGAGCCTGCAGCTTTAAATACGTCCCTAAACAATGGAAATCCGATCCAGCAAGTCCCTTTGCTGTCCTCCCCCAGCGATGCCCTAGGCCTCGGCCTAGGGCATCGCAGTCGCTTAGTTAGTAAGTTATTTTGCCCTGGCTGGGGGCCCTAAAACTAATATTTTTTAAGGCACCACAGGAAAGTCCGGTTAAGCAGCCGACAACCTCCTAGGTAGACCTGCGAGATGCAATTCCGAAAATTACTACTGTAGACGACTATTAGATTCCTTGTAACTTTAATGATTGTTAAGAGATTGCATTCGATTGAATTTAAAAAATAAGGATTTTAAACGTGATTTATAAAATTTTACCGTTAGGTTAGGTACACCAACACACTGACAGCAACAAAATACTATTTGTTTACTTTTCAATTTAAAACTATCACATTTCAAACGATTGTCAGTTTGTATGTGCATTTATTTAGGAAACTTGTTTCCATAGCTAAAATTAGTTTTGGTACAAAATTCTCGTATAACTTTTTAGATGGAATGACGTAATATTTCAATTCAGGATTAATTGAATTTTATGATAGCTCATCCAATCAGTGTTAGGAAAGTCTATTGTTTATCCAATCAGGCTGTAGATACGAACTGATGCTGTTAGATAGATCTGTCCGGGGGGATAAGCCGTATCGTAACCGGGTGTAGATTAATTGGCATCGTCGAACTGTCAACACCAGTTTTCACACGCATACCCTTGACAATCAAGCTCCGGTAAATTTGATAGCTAGACTCGTTACATGTCAAGATACTTTTATCTAAGGTTAGCGCAAATAAAGTAGCCATTTATGCTCGAGAAGTTTTTATTTAATAAATAATTCATCATCATCTGAAACCTACTCCAATATATTTGGGAAAATATAGAATAGATATTATTATTTAGAATAGATGTTGGCTTCCCGACGAACACCGTGGTAGTTTTAGCTGGTAAGAGTCCAGCACTCCCACCCCCCCCCCCCCCCCCCCCGATTTCCCCAAGAAAAAAAGATGACGAGTCTAACCATATTATGCATCACCGACTAAGACAGATTTCATTCGTCAAGCGAGAGATCCGATTGGAAACGCTGGGTGAGTGGAACCGGAGGTACAGAACTGGCGAAACGGTGGCCAGCATCAAGCTGTTTTTCCCATATGCGATTGCGGCGTACAGGACGGTGCGGAAACTACGAGTAACGAAGGAGCTGATCCAAGCCCTAACAGGACACGGTGGGTTGTCCGAATATTTGACTCACTTCAAGTGCAAGGAGAACCTAACGTGTATCTGCGACCCCGACAAACAGGAGTCGATCCTCCATCTCCTTACGGAGTACCCTGTGCATGGCTGCCACAGGCACGACCAGGAAATGAGACTTGGAATTATAATAAATAAATAAAAAAAGAACAGTATTTTATTAGTAGGTTTAAAGTCAAGAGATAAATTTATAGAATTCACTGAAAACATTATCAAAATGTTAATTAAAAGAAATAAAACATAGAATGATGCAGAAAAACACAGGCCTGACAACATTCCTGCGCAACTTGTGCGGCAGGGGCTCACGCTAAGGCAGGAGTGTGGTATTAGCGGGTAAGAGCCCGGCACTGACCAGACTTCAATATTTATAAAAAAAAAACAATATGCAACGGAATATCAGTATTTTATTTACATGGAGTGACTGCCTATCTTTATTTAATGAATAATTGCTAATAAACTAAAATACAATAATAATAATAATGCAATGATTATTGACATAGCAGTTCCACATGACGTGAACCTCGTGAAGGTCGAGAAAGACAAGCAAATATAGTATCTTGACTTGGCCCGCGAGGTTGGGCTACTAGTTTTTATATTTTTAAATGTTTTTATTTTTTATTAATATTTAAAAATGTATTTTATAGGTAAATGTAATTAATAAATGGTGATAATAATAATAATAACGCCTTCAACGGATTGGTCATGCCGGTTTTGCTGTACTCTTTCGGCATACTCAAGTGGACTCAGACGGAACTTGACGCTCTGGATAGGAGGGTCCGTACATTGCTGACCGCAAATCGGATGCATCACCCACGGTCATCGATAATGAGACTATATATCCCACGGAAGTGAGGAGGTCGATGCTTTCTTAATGCTAAGACCCTGCACAACCGTGAGGTATGCAGTCTCCGGGAGTATTTCCTTGAAGCCGACGTGGGGATGCACCGAGATGTGATCTCAGTGGACAAGGGCCTCACCCCGCTCTCCTTAGCGAACAAGAACTGGCGCAAACCTTTAGTACTAGATACTAATGACCGCAGGGATGTATGGCAGAGTAAGGAGCTTCACGGGCGCTTCTATCGGGCCCTACATGGGCCTGATGTAGACGTCTTGGCGTCCGTATCCTAACTGCGTTTCGGTGACCTCTTTGGGGAAATCGAAGGTTTTGTCTGTGCGATTATGGACGAAGTTATGACGACGAACAACTACCGGAGGTATATTGTGTGTGTTCAAATGTGTATAATAATAATTTATTGAGCAATACATTTTGAGTACAAAATAACTTATACACTACTACAGGATAAGAATAAAAGAAACATGGCATGTTAGAGTGGAGAGCAGAGCAGGACCCAGTCCCGTGCTAGGAATTAACCTGTATTACAAGATCTAGGCCAAAATGATCCGTCCCCGCACCAAACCAAACTCAAATGTATCATTAGAGTAGCATACAAGAACTTGACTCACTGAATTCCCTAATTAGGTATGCCTGTTGCTAGGGAATCAGTCTTTAACTAAATTAGGTACTAACTATTATAAGATTATAAAGTATGGGTGTGCCACATTTACAATGTTGTGTTTTATGTTGAGTAGGTATATGTTGTTGAGTGTGTAGTGATGTTCTGTGTGTGTGTGGGTGATGTGCTTGTTGTAGTTTAAAGGATGTAAGTATGCTTTGTGGGAGTTCACAGTTGGTATTTGATAAAATTGGTAGTTATTTAATCTTATCGAGTAATCATAGATTGGTACTGCAATAATTATGATTTGCTTATTTGATTAATTATTGAAATACGCAGCTAATTTGAATTTAACAGATTTTCGGTTTCTATGTAATTTAACTTTAATAGCCAGGCTATTGTTTTCCTTTTAAATTCAGTTAATTTTAGTGGGTAAAAATTTAGTATTTTGTTAATTCTGGTATACAGTAGTCCACTAATAACTATGTAGTGCCGCTTGGCCATTATAGTTCTATGTCGAACAGAGAGGATTACTATTATTATTATTATTATTATTAATGTGTATTGTATAAATAGTTGTCTCATTGTCAGAACACCTATTTCATTGTACAGCTTAGACGTTGGATACCGAAAGATCTTTTTGGTCATAACCTTGAGCACTGCTCTTTGTGCTCTCTCTAGGGGTAAAAGTGATGCAGTATGATATGATGGACTGACAAAGCGCTTGGTAGGTCATCTTGAGAGTTTCGAGGCTGGCGGCATTACGGAGCAACTTGAATTTATGTGTTCATCTACTAATACATCACAAATTCAGTTCCAAAATGGTAAGCAAGATATAATTCCTCGCGGTATATTGCTGCTCCGTCTGCAGTGGCCTTGGTTTTCCAAAGGCTACTCGTGGCTAAATAAAAGCCGTCCGAATCGATCGGCCATGAAGGTTAAGCTACGCTTGCTGGGGTCGGTCCGTCGATGGGTAACCATCCATTTCAAACTGAGACCCCTCCGTGCCTCAGAAAGCACGTAAAGCCGTTGGCCCCGGCTGTCATTAGATAGATCTTTGATAATCGTTATACGTAGTCAGAAGTTACAAAATGTGGCAATTAGTCTTATTAAGGGATAGCGTGTTACCATTCAACTGGATTGTGAAGGTCAGACAGGTAGTCACTCCACGTCATCATCATCATATCAACCTATTCCCGTCCACTGCTGAACGTAGGCCTCCTCCAGATATCGCCAACCAACCCGGTCTTGGGCAGCCCAAATACATTCGCTGCCAGCCACCTTCTTCAAATCGTCGGTCCATCGTGCCGCAGGGCGTCCCACACTACGCTCGCCCAAACGCGGTCTCCACTATAAAGCGTGTCTGCTCCATCTACTGTCTGTCCGTCTGCAGACGTGGCCGGCCCACTTCCACTTCAGCGTGCTGATTCGACGCGCAATGTCGGTGACTTTAATTCTCTGGCGAATGACTTCATTACGAATTCTATCCACCAGTCACTCCACGTAAAAGATTGGTATTCAGCTGCATACGGTTAGACTGGAAGACGACCCCAACATAGTTGGGAAAAGGCTAATTATTTTGATAGTAGCTATGGAGAGAGCGATGCTCGTGTTTCTCTGGTGGATAGAATTCGCAATAAAGTCATTCGCCAGAGAACTAAAGTCACCCACTTTGCGAGTCGATGTGGACTGGCCACGTCTGCAGACGGACAAACAGTAATTGGAGCAGACACGCTTTAGACTGGAGATGACAACTACAAAAGTTACTACCTGTGACCTGTATATTTGAGAACTATTTTTTTTTAAACATCAAGGTGAAGAAACAACTCAAAAATTACTCCACTTTATTACCCTAAACACGTTCATAGCAACAAACGCTATAAATAAATCTAGGTACACCGCTGTGGGACTATTGAATACCATTTTTCATGATATACTGAACTTCGCTATTATCATAACGGCTTGAAATGATATACTGGGCTTGTTTTGACGTACGCTCGGCATCCATGAAATGGTAAAGTTATATTCAGTACTGAACGAACGTGTAAGTAGTCTTATATTTATTGAGTGGAAGTTCAAGGATACAATCTTGAAGGCATTTTTGGGTAAAATGTATGAAATTATTTTATATTATTATTATCTTCGTATGACTTTGAAGGCAAGTATGGCTTTTATGGATTTAGGTTAAGTAGAAGTCCTAAAATAACAATAACTGTGCGTTTGTTATGACCAATAATACTAACACTAAGCAATGCTTTTCATTCATCTTTCTCATGCAGAAATTTTAGATATTTCATTTAGAATAAATCATTTAGCATAAACTAAGTCAAACTAATCAAATTGAAACAGTAGATAGGTTCTACTGTTTCAATTTGATTGACTCTATAATTTAGAAATAAAAACTTTAAAAAATTTGAAGGTAAACTTAATAAGTAGCAACTTGATCTAGCATGTACCTATTCATACGAGATCAAACACCAAAAGTTCAGATTTTATTATTACTTTACTTATAATACCTCTCAATCGCCTCTTACTTAAGTCCTTTACCACTCAATTCAACAAGAAACATTATAGGTATCATAATTGTTGATAAAAAAGTTTTCCGTTTCAAGAATTGCGCGATACAAACCGAGGGAGAGATGTATAAATATTTATTGTACAGGTGGTATAAACCGCCCGAGGATATTGGAGGATAAATTGATTGTTCGGGGTCGGTTTTCCATTTAGATATGGAAATTTCCGGGATTGTGTACGAAAATCTTCGATTTTACCTACCTACCTTTTTTTTCAACAAATCACGCTAAGAGCGAGCGTTCTCGTTTTTTTTCAATCCTCGTAATTTGAACATGATTGTATTTTGTTAGGCAAGCGAAATTATACTATTGATTTTTTTTTTTTTTTTTTTTTTGTCTATTGATAGGCATACGTTTGACCACTATCTCACCTGATGGGAAGCGATGATGCGGTCTAAGATGGAGCACGCTTGCCTAGAAGTAACCTATTCACTCTTGACTTAAAGACTCCCAGGTTGTAGCAATCAAAAACAGGTTTTTATTATTACTGTAAGAAGAAAGACATTAAATAGAACACATAACAATTTATTACACAGTCGATATGATTTATATATTGTGACCAAAACGAAAAATAACAAGATCACAACGTAATAAATACGCAATAACTGAAGGTAAAACTTTAATAGAACCACAATACGCCAGGCCAGTTAAAAGGTCCACAGCAATTTCGTTTTCGCTTCGTCCATAAAAGAAATACAACGGTCACAAATTTATTTATGTTCAGTTATTGTACGTCATGTCCCAGTGATCGCAATAAAACATAGCGTTTACATCCGTAGCCCACAAGAGACACCATTCAAACAAACGTGACCCTTTCACCATCATATTATTAGATTCAGAATGAACGTACTAACATATAAACAACAGACAAACGATCGACTTTCATGATAAAGGGTTCGGTCATACGAAATTAATTCAATAACAAAGGTCACTGTTGTCTTGTTGTCTCTTTTTTATATCCTCAAATTGGATAGTCGAGATGTTTCATTTCACTCTTATTCGGTTACTGTTTGACTTTTTCTCTTATAAATTGAAGATTGAAATTGTGCTTCTAACTCGGCCCACGATGGCTCGCCCCAAACTTTCCAAGTTTTGATATCGTATTACTCAGCATTTTTAGATATGCCTTTTCAATAAAAATGTATTATTCCTTATTTTATCGACAGCTCTTTACTAGTTTTGGAAGAATAAAAGCGGTTAAAATTATTTATAGCTGTCGTTTAAATACTCTTGGGTAAGACTTACGCGTCTGGGACATATTGGAAACGGATTTATTTTATAACTTTACCTAGAACCACAATTTGAATAATAAATTGGATAATTTCTTATAGATACAGAGCGTTGCTTTCGTAAATTAATTTTTCGGCCAAGTATAATAAATACATTCGCGGCCTATTTCTTCAAGAATGTTGACTTAACTTGGTCAAACTAAAGGAAATACCACAGAACTAAATTGAAACGAATGGCTCCAAGTTATATACTAATTAGACGACGACACAAGAACTTTATACGTACAGTTAGTACGTCTCCTTAGAGTGTCGAAATTAGAGTTAAACTAAACTTGTTTACCTTTCTGCTGAGCTGTTTATATGAAAGTTTGCAAATACGCCACCTCGGGGAAGTAAAATTTTGCTAAAAGTGCCATGCCCGAAGTTTGCTTAGTTCTCTCATGCCTCAAAGTAGTTAAGTAATTTGTATAAAATTGTTTTACTTGAACAAGTTTTGCATCTGTTCGCGTGCTTTGCGGTTATCATAAAGGCTATATGCGACGTACCTACATGTAGATATTTAAATCATGCGGGCAATATTGTGTTTAGTTGACAACTATGAAAAAATATATGGTTTTATGAGGAAATATGATATATGAGAATTGTATTTCTTTGTTTGGGTGTTACTACACCAATCGATCGATCATCGATCGATGCCATCGATTGACGTTGATCGATTGGTGTGGTAGCTTTGGCTGATCGACGGATACCGTTCGACTAACTAATCGATTGATTGTCGGTCGATGGTATCGGTCGACGTTGATCGATTAACTCCGGCCATAATCCGACACTAAAATAATCAAGCAGCTCGATCGACGTCGACTAATCCATTCTACCATCGATCGATGCCGTCGATCCACGAACGATCGATTGGTCTGGTAACACCCATATTCTTTTTTTTTATAAAGTAAATACCTATGTAAAACAGAATCGTTACGAATTACGCAGATAGCATACTTAGTGCACACTATTTCCATAAAATTACATTATTAGGTAGGTGGTGTTGAGACAAAATATACCCCTTTTTTAACATACCCGCTTCGTAATAAAACAAAAGCCTATCAAACCGAGCAAAGATTGACAATTGATATAAGGGTAATAAATCTCACAATTGCAGCAGAAGGATTTAATTTTTTTCCAACTAATAAATGTACATACCTACCTACCTTTCTTTAATATTACAGCACAAAGTAAAATTTAACAGTACACTAAATGTATCTTTATGATGACAGTCAACGTGGCATGACAACAGGTTTTATCTCTCTTTTACGCCCTTGTAAATACAAGTCCCTATATTTATGAAATGGGATGTTTCTGTGTCGTGGCATTGTTCTTTGAGATATAAGGGAAAAAATATGTCAAGGTAAGGTTTATTTATTTATCACAAACACAACTAAATTGCAGTGGGTAGGTGCTGTAGAGTCTGATTGTTAGATGCTTAATATTTCTATGAGATACAGTTTGTTCAAAATAAGACTTGACAAGACGTTTTAAGAAACTTCTGAATTAAACTCCTGCTTAAAATTAAAATGAATATTTGTACACGTATGTCTGTGCGTTCCTAAACTTGTTCTATGATTAAACTTTGGTGGGTTGTTCTGCGTACGCTCGGGAAGGTTCATCATCATTAGCCGAAAGACGGCCACTGTAGAGGCCTTCGCCATAGAACGCCACAACGAGCGCTAACCTGCCGCTTGCATCCACCGGTTAACCGCTTAAGTGCACCTGGTAGCACTAGACGTTTTTTGAATTTAGTCGTTATTGCTTTAGATTTATAGGGCGAATTTATAAATTTTTGCTGGTAATAATTATTACCCAATCCTACTTCCATTTCATCTATCTATCCTATTTCTGTTCTTATTTTATAAAGAGGAAAGATTTGCATTTTTGTATGTTTGTAACGAATAAACTCAAAAACTACTGGTCCGATTTCTAAAAATCTTACACCATTATTTATTTATTTATACTTCATGCATAAAGGTACAAAGCCGGACTTAATGCCTTAGGCATTCTCTACCTATCATCCAAGGGTGGTGAAGAGATAACATGGCAGGTTATTACAAAAAGTAATAATTAAAAAGTTAATAGATAAAAAAATGAAAACTACACATACATAATTATATTATGGAACATCATACACCTATAGAAATATATACATACCCATATTAAAACAAAGAAAAAAGGGAATGGTACATTATCCTTAAGGCTATATACATTAATTGAAAAAAATTGGGATCCTTGCAAAGTGCTAGTTATATAAAAAATAGAAAAGTAATATCACCATTTTTTTCTGTTGAAATGAAGAAGGAAAAGTTAGTTAAAATCAATCAATATGAAACAATTATTATCGCATTATTAATTCAATGAGACGGAACCAACTCAGTTGCTTAAAATCCTATACAGGACGTTTTGTTGTTTTCACAATTTCGTTGAAAATAATTGAAAAGGGGGAAATTCTTCCCCTCTTACATTTTGTTTCTTTTCAATCAATTCTTACGGTTGAATGCAAAGAAGCAACTGACAGTTTTAAAAATGCGTTTTAAATATAAACTTCGAAATTATTTACTTCGGTATATTAATCTTTGTAACATTTTTATTGAACTTGTTTAACTTGACTTTTGTTTTTGAAATATATTTGTATTTAAAAATTTCAGTTTGGAAAGTTACATCCATATTTACATACTTAACCATACTTTAATATTATAAATGCGAAAGTAACTCTGTCTCTTACGTTTTCACGAAAAAACGGCTGAACCGATTTTAATGAAATTTGTTCCGCGACTTTGTCTGCATCCGCGATAACCGACAAAAGTCGCGGGCAACAACTAATGTTCTTATATTTATGATTCATCTTTTTAGTTTGATAAAAAATATTTATTAGATGAGCGTTTGACCAAAAGAGACAATTTATTGTCTGTATAGGTACGCTTAAGTGATACAAACTCAAAACATTCTAACTTTTTTTTTTTATTAATTAATAGGCTTGCGTTTGACCGCAATTCACGCAAGTGATGATGCGGCCTAAGTTGGAACACGCTTGCCTAGGATGAACCGGTTCACTCGTGCCTTGAAGACACCCAGATTATACTTATCAGGGAACAGAGAAACTCTTTGTCGCACAATAATAGTATCTAGAGCTACGATCTTGTTGCTATGGAAGCAACAAGATCGTCGAAACAAATTAAAAGACAATTTTCTATCAAAATCTTCATGACAGACATGTATCAAAGATTTTAATATTCATTCTACCTAACCACAGACGTTTTTGTACAAAAATAAACATCAAAGGGACCGTTTCATCGACAAAGAACGCTGTTACTATGAAAAGGATTGATATAATCGTGTAGCTCCCATTTCGACAAAAAAATAAACAGTAACATATTCTCGTTATCTATAAAATATAGGAAACGTGACGTCACCATATTTTCCTGTTGAAATTTCCGCCACTTGGAATAAGGATTAGGTTATGTATATATTTACGATTTAACTTTATCCGGGTAACGTAAAAGCGGAAAAATAAACGAGAAAGATATCGTGTGTAATATCTATTACGATGAATATAATGTTGGTATAGATTGCCTTCTTGAAGTTTTCTTGATGATCTGTGAATGAGAGTATCAGCTGTTTATCGTCGCATGTTAGGTTAGAGAAGGAGAAACTACATTTGCCTTTTGCTTTGACTAAGTTCTTATTGTAGAACTATACTAATATTATATTTTATTTGCTATGTGTTATCTGACTTCCAATGTAATGATTTTTCAGAATCATTAGAGTCATTTCTTTGTCATGTCCCTAACGCTTATGTTTGCACACCGACGAAATAAAACACAAAAATGTCTAAATACTCAAACCACAAAGTACTTTTCAACCGACTTCAAAAAGAAGGAGGTTCTCAATTCGACTGTATGTTGTTTTTTTTTGTATATTTGATACGCGATTTCTCCGGCAAAGGTACATCGATTTTGGGAATTCTTTTTTCATGGATCATGGGCTCAGGGGTGGTCCCATTTAAGTTTTATCGAAATTGATAAAACTCACATGTACCCCCATGTGTACTCATATGTACCCATGTTTGCAAAGAAATAAATGATTTGATTTGATTTGAACAAATACCCAAAAATGTTACATAGACGACGTTTTAGTTTCTTCAATCTTTGGAGTAGTTACTTTCAATCTCTGTTTTAACTGTGTTGCCGTTTCTTTATGGATTTGGATGAGACGGAGGTGGTTGTAGGTTGTTTTATAGCTAATAGTTTTATAGAATTTCGTTTCACATAATTTTTTTCTAATAATTTCGCTTCATAGAATAATCAATACGCAGAATACTTACTTTCAAGATTTTTAAATCATTGATTTTCGTTTCACATAAAGTTTGTTGTTAGAGCAATCATATCATAGAATAACAAATCAAATATTCTTTATCCTTATATTTTTTATTTGATATAAAACTTATTCCCAAGAATGGGAGTCTCAGTTCTAACCAAACCTACAGCGCGTGCGTGCAAGCAACCATGCAGCGTGCAAGCAAGCATGCAGCGTGCAAGCAAGCATGCAGCGTACAAGCAAGCATGCATCATGCAAGCGAGCATGCAACATGCAGCAGGCATAGTTTCTGTCACGGCTCCGGCGTTGCGGGGCTCCGGCGGTCCCACGCGAGCTTATCGTCGCAGATGGTATTCACGCTCACTACCGCAGCTTCGGGGGCCACCTCGCCCCTCGACGCCTATGCAGATTTAAATTACACTCTAGGGGTAGGGCAGACAAGACTACGTGGAGTCGGTTTCCCAGCGATTCGTTACTGTCATTAACTTTGGTAGCACAACATATTGACTTTTTAAGACAACATTTTTGTTATTGTCTATATATTTTCGTTGAAATAAATTCCATGGAAAAATACAACAAACAAATAACTTTCGTTAAAAAATAATTCTACTGTTTGATAAGTTTGTTAAACAAAAAAATGTGATTAAAAATTCATTGAATTGTGTTTCTGTGAAATATTTTTCATTGATTAAATCGTCTTTGAAACAATAATAGTCGAAATAAAAATACGAGAACCAAATATTATGTGAAACATTTTCTGGGAAACGAAATTCTATGAAATTTCTGTCTGCGAAACAAAGGGACACCGACGGAGGTACTGAAAAGCGGGATATAAAAAGTTTTTTTTTACAAAAAAGACAACCGCCATCAAGAACTGAAAAGTCAAAATCATGTGTGTTCTGTGTTAAAGTTATTTTTCACTTTTCAGTTTTTGAAGGCGGTTGTCTTTTTTGTAAAAAAGCTTTTTTATTTTGTGCTCAAACGCTACTTAATTTTAAGATGCCGTTAAGTCTCGTGATGTCACAGACACTTTGATATAAAGTAATAGAGAGACTTAAGAGGAAACACAAGGGCCGTTTTTCCATACAAACTTAGTCCCCTGTTTCCTCCCTGGATAATCCCAGTAGATCATTTTTTTTTTTAAATATCCATGGCTACTATTGGCATGTCCCTATGTTTTCCTTTTTCTCATAAATGTATTATTAAAAGAGATATGAATATTCAAAAACCTAAAAAATTGCCATGATTTTCCGCTGTGTTCAAACATTCAGAAAACAAAACTGACTTGATTATATAAAAATAGAAAACATAGGAACACGGCAAAAGCCTTTCTTTATTTTTTAATGAAAAAAGCAGTTAAATCGGTTAAGTTTTGGAGAAGAAATCAGGGGACTACGAATCATTGATTTTGTGTACTTTTAATAGGTATTTTAATAGGTTTTTTATACCTAATTTTCAATTCTCTAGCCCGTGGTATTTCCTCTTAACGGCACCTTAAAATTGAGTAGCGTTTGAGTATTTAGCCAGACAATTAAATTAGGTAATCATACTTTGTTATGATACATGTTCGTGGTAAAATGTTAACAATCCTTTTACAATAAATAATAAGTTGAGCCGCATTGTGAATGAATGAAAACCCACCTAAAAAATATCTTCAATAAAAACTAGTTTATAAACGCCCTCAATTAACAAGTCACTCAAATAAGTCGCGTGCTTAAAACCAAACATCGAAGCCATCCTAAGTTTTGAATTATAGATGAGTTCCGAAGAAAAATAATTACTTACCGGAGTACTTACGTTTAATTATTTCCGAACAATTCAGTTGGCAGCCTCGAAATGGCGCCCGACTAAAAGAACCTTTCAGCGGGATCCAATTAGTAAAAGTAGGTGCCTACAATGCGTTTGGATAGATCAATAAATTATTAACCTGACTACAAAGGACACGCTTCACAGAAATAAGTGGTAAGTAAAAGTATTTTATAAAGTGACAGTTCCTTTTCTTTTGTTACTTTGAAGTTGGGTTCGAGGGGTAAAATTTTTTGTGTAGTTTTTATTCTCTAGTCTAGACTATTTAATGCGAAAGTAACTCGGTCTGTATGCCTGATTTTTAACTCATCATGGCAGAGTATGCCAATGAATGAAACTGAATCAATCGCAATAAAATTTGAAATGAGAAATAAAGTAATTTATCTTGGGCGGATTCTACCAAACTTGTACAAGTCTTATCCTGGAAATAGAATCACTCATTACTATAGAGTTTCAGAACTTTTCGTTTTACCAAATTTTAACCCCGGAATAACTGTCTATCCGATAGTAATTTGCTAAACCGCCAAAATGCATGAAGAAACTAGTTATCCAGGATAAAAATAATGGCGGACGCTACATTACATACATACACACAAAGAATATCCGGGCGAATTTCGTTCTGCAATTTCGTTTAGAAAATAGTAATAAAATATTAAGTAATTTAGAAATAATTCAGCTTGTTTTCGAAAGAGACTATAGCAATAATGATTTCATTAATGTTTTCAGAGTGTGACAAAGCTCAAAAGATGGGTAAAATTTTAGTTCATTCATTCACTAGCGCTCGTAATTTCCGTCAAACAAAAATCCTCCAATTAGCGAGCCGTACGGTGCTGGTCACGAATAACACCGCCCTATTTCTACCCGTAGGTGCCGTAGAAGGCGACAGAGGGTTATGCCCGTAAGATGAGCAGAATAGTCCTTTTGAGTACCATAACACTTACTGCGATCGCCAACATGCTTCACTCTAGTATAGCGGTACGACTGTGGCCGTGGGGTCTATTGGTGGATCTCCATTTGGCTATGCTGTCCTTTCTTGTTTTCCTCTGTTGTCAAGAAAACTACAGGATGTTATGATAAAAGATTACCCTAGTCACCGACAAGAAACTATAACTTCTTGTCGTAATACAGGAAGGATGGAAGTAGCCTATTCTGACTATTCTCAGTGGAAGCTGCATTGCATTAAAGCTAAAGTAATTTCATCTTACTTCTAGTTATTTTTCTTGAGAAATAATTCATTTCAATCACAACGGACTAGTGAATCTCGTCGCGAAATGAACGCGGTTTATTTTATAATATATTTTTATTAAATTCCCGTTACAAAGATAACATTTTTGTAGTATTATTCAGAAGGAAGGTTGAATGGCATTGACTACGCTATCTGACTTATTTAACTTAATTAAGTTACGTTATTAGTTCCATTCATGCAAAAAAAGATAAAATTATTCTTATCATAAATACAGTTAGTTCTAATGCGCAGGTGTAATTATGAAAAGTACGGAGTTTTGATCGTTCTAATTAAATAATAAAAATCCAGTAACTACCGTAGAATCAATCAAGAATAGAATATTGCGGATTACTACGAGCATGTTTTCGTAGCTTACTACTTAGTGTAGCAAATCACGCGTAGCAAGCAAGCTACGTCTAACTTGCTACGAAAAAAAATCAAATTTTACAGTACCTAATAATAATATTTTTAATCATCGTTTAATGTGGTTATATTATTATTTACATCCGCATCCAAAACACTTTTCAAAAAATTACAGCTATTAGTTATAATTCAATAGTTTTTCATTACAAAAGCCACCTCTACATTAATTTAAACTTTATTCTAGCTACAAGAATCAGTTTCACTAACAACGCTTCAAGACTTTTCGCTAGCTATACAAATCGGACAATGCTAAAAATGTCAGCTTTTCACCGCCCCATACAAAGCTGAAGTAAAATAACTCTGTTAGTGTCATTCTTGAAAGGAATATTTAAAAAAAATTCGCAGCGTAACTACAACGATGAAAATGTCTTGAAAAATTTGAAAATATTTTAATGAAATGGTATATCATTGTAACGATTTTTTAATAAAGCTAACAAGTACAACAAAAACTTTTCGTTTACCTAGGTTCCTTGTATTTGTTTTGTTATAAAGTTTACATGTTTCCTTAGAAACAGACCTCCAATGAGTATTCCTAGAAAAAAAAAACTGTTTTTTTTTTTATTTAGATTGAGTTTCTTCGTTGGGAAATAAATATTCGTAAAGTGGGTGGATGTCATTCAGATCTTTGACAGTCGTAACTTTAGGTTTACCAAGGAGTCTCGTGTTATCCAGTAATTGTGTTGAGGAGGTCGGCTTGCAGTCTTACCGGTCCAATATAGGAAAAGGCTAGGCAGATGATGATGACTGATAATCACTAATTTTTGGAACGAAGTTCCTTATCGCGCGTTGTGAAAGGGGGCTAGACGGAAAAAATTCTTACGAAAAGTTGTCACGACATGCTATAATAAGCTAAATTGAATCGTTGGAACTGTCAAATAGAGTTCATTATTAGTTGAATGGCGGCTTTTCTATGAAAATATTGGAGCGAATTAAAACCTTATTTTTGCTATTTTTATTAGCCCGACCGGACAATAAATAGGAGCTATGTGCAACCGAATTTCACGGTTAATGTGTAAAAATAAGGTTTTAATTCGCTTTTCTATGAAAATATTGGAGCGAATTAAAACCTTATTTTCACACATTAACCGTGAAATTCGGTTGCACATAGCTCCTATTGTCCGGTCGGGCACCAGCCTATACGTTTCTCAGAATAATTTTATCATACCTAGTTTGGTAAAATTTCAATTTTTAACCGTTTACGTTTACAAAATAAAGTCCGAATTCGCTTTTCGTAGATGTTTTGGTTTAAATTAAGCCAGTGGAGCTTAGGTGGGTACCTAGGTAGGTAGTGGTACTTACTTTTATCATTGGCGAATTATTTGTAGTTGTAAGTAGGTAAGTGAGTAGGTACTCTTTTGCTAGAAAAAGAAAGGCAGGCAGGCGTAGGTACCTATAGAGCCTATAGGTGCTATAGGTAACTTATTTAAATAAATTAGAGCTATTCACAAACACAGTTTTAATCAACTTTGGCTTAATTAAAAAACTTACCTATTAGGTATAAAATTTACACTTCCCTGTATCGAAGCAACTGCTCAAAATGGAGTCCATTTCGCTCGATACATAAACGGGCACGTTTAATTAAATTGTCTTTTAATTACATTATATTTGTTAATAATAAAAAAAATATTATTATAACTTAAAAAAAATAAAATTTTATTACAATTCCTTCACTAATTATTTTTTAATATTTAGCCATTGCCATATTTATAAAACAAATTAATGACGTTAAACGCATCAAATATTCTGCACTCGCGTGAAGCTAAGCATGATAAGCTTTTAAAAGCTCGCTAATTTATCTAATTTTGAACAACACTTTTCCTATAACTTGGCACTTCTAATTAACGTAAAGAGTGTTAACCAAATAATAATTGCATAAAACATAGACCTTTTATTTTATAATTATAGCATTATCGCTACCTAAAAATAAACAACAAATTGGCATTGTTTTTTACATTCGCCATTGCATGGCTTATCTTCCTCAAAAATGTAATTCAAAATTACGCAGCAGAAAAACCGCGTCTTCCATGCAATAACGTATTCCAAGCGTCATAGCTCAGGTGGGTAGACCGCAAACATTTCGACTGCGCCGTACGTCTGCAACACCGAAATTGAACTTGTTTACGGAACAATCCCGCGAGTTGTACGAATACAATGTACGGTTAAATTAATTTTCTGTGCGAATTGTATTTTGTTTAAGTAGTGTTTTGTTTTAATTGGAAGTGTAGAGTGTTGATGATACAGCATAGGTAGGTACATAAGCAGCGGAGGACCTTCAACATTTTTCGCCCGTCAGTCGTTGAGTTGAAAAAAAAATACAGTTTGTTTAAAATAGTAGGCAAGGCAGGATTAGGCGACTGTCTCTTTAGCTTGAAGCTAGAACAAGTACCAATATGACTTTTTTACTTCATAATTATGTACTTTTATTATTGGTTGATATTTTTTATGTTTTTTATTTCTAGATTACGTTCATTGTTTTCACGTATAGAAGCAACAAGAATAATGTAAGCAGTATTTTGTAAAAACTTGATTTTAAAAGAGTGTCCGTGGAGTTTCTTCCTCGTTATTCTCCATAGAGACCTACCCACGTTTTGGAACGAGCAACTAGCTTCAACTTTCTTACTAACTGACCGATTCCTTGACAATTCAAAAGTGCCTGTAAATGGTTTAATAGAAATAAATGCTTTGACTTTGACTTTATGTACCAGATATACCGACGACATCGTCAACCGGTGGATGCAAGCGTCAGGTTATCACCCGTTGTGGCGTTCTATGAGTGAAGCCTATGTTCAACAGTAAACGTCTTTTGGCTGACGTTGATGATGATGATGTACTTTCTAAGTTTGTCTTGGACTCCACTGAAATCCGTGAGGAGACCAGAACTTAAAATGAAGCCTGGAACCGCCAATCCGCTTTGAGAAAATGTGGTGATGCTCGTGGCTTCCTAGTATGAGAAAAGGCCTTTGGCCTGCAGTGGGTCTATAAGGTATAATTATTTATGTAAATTTAATTATGTTAGTTCCTGTCACGATGGGGCGTATAGCGTTGTACGGAGTCTAGTGGGCTAGTGTCGATATATAGACGTGACCGCGACACCATTCTAGTCTGGGAATCGCTGTGTTTCATGTTAGGTTTAGATTTCTAAGTTTTTGACTCTTTGTGAGACTCTATTTTAATTATGAAAGACAATTCTTTTTTTCTTTAAAAACGTTGCCCAATACTAGGAATGACTCCTGTATCGTGGGTGCTCTTACAAACATATAAACTCACATACACGAACAGCCAGACCCGGAACAACTATCTGTAGCCCATACAAATATTTTCGTGCGGGAATCGAACCCGCGACAAGCAGCGCAGCAGTCGATCGCTCAACCACTGCGCCAACCATGTCGTCGAAAAATAAAGTGTATAAACTTAAAGGAGTATATTTTTCTTCTCGTATCCCAATGGTGCGTCCATAACAATTAACGATGTGTAATAACGATACTATAAAACATGTAAGCGTTACTATACAATAACAAATTAAAACTACAGCGTATATTCTTAAAGCCGAATTTCGGACACGGCGACAAATTCAACGGAGACTAACCAAGTACAAAGTAGAAATTACATTGCACAAGTGTATGCGCAAACACCTCTGTATTCCATCTTCCCTCACTCTTGTAGTCCGGTAGGATGGCACGACCAGTGGGCTAATTCATGTAAGTAAAGAAGTGCTGTTGCAGTGCAGTTGCAGTTAAGTTTCCATCAAAACAACGTTTTTCGCATTTTCTACCGCTGTCAGACATGCTCGCGTCACGCGAGCGCAATAACGGCCTTCTACTGTTGCGCGTCTTTGGTGCGTGCTTCATTCATTTTTCATTGAAATGTAATCGATTCTATTCAATTATTTAGTGAGTAATAATTTTTCTTTCATGTGCCACCAAAACTAAGTTTGGTAGAGTTTGGTTGTCGTACTACAGTTGGCGTGCAGTTCACGCGCAGCTTACGCGCAATTCAAAGATTACGAGAATGCCGTTTATCACTCAAACTTGAACTTAACTGCAACTGCACTACAACTTCATCGGCGCGACACCACTAACTTCCAAACATGCTAGATTGCTTGCTTTGCTTGCTTCTGTTGATTCTGGCTTACAGGAGTTGCAGTGGTTTAGGAATAGTGTGGCGGACTTGTAATTTCCAAACTCCGGTCTCATCATCTGCCAAGCATTTTTCCAACTATGTTGGGGTGGGCTTTCAGTCTCCGGGCATCGGCGGAGGGCGGACAACGCCTTCTTCTGGCCACCCTAAACCCTAACCCGTCCAGGGGCAGCAGACTCGGGGACGTCTGTCGCCCCCCACATACATCAGCACCCGAGGTGGCGGAGTGTAGTGTTCCACGCGTACCCCTCTTAGAAGTTCGGGGGGGAGTCTAATACCTTACTCCTCCCCCCCTGACCCTTGAAGTGGCCCGCACAAGCGAGCCGGCACCAGTCGGGGGTTGCGGAAGTATCTCCAGTTCCCGCGACCCCCGACGTAGGTGTGGGATGGAACACCGGGGTGGTTTTTAGTGTCAGTAGGAGTCTGACAGATCCCTCCGCCCGCCCCAGGGTGGAGGACGTCCATGAGGATTTACCAACCCGGATCAAAAGAAAGGGCTTTAAGTCCAGCCGGATGCACCTGAATACCAGTGTTTTACATGGGGCGACTGCCTATCGGACCTACACAACCAAGTAAGTGGGCAACACGATACCCCTTGGTAAGATTGGTTATTAGACTTTCTGGCTTCTCACTACCCATAACAACTGCCAAAGATCTATGAATGAGAACCGAGAGCAACGGCCACTTCGAAACTCTGGTCTGCTAATGGAAAACCCCAAGAACACTTTACCCAGCCTGAGAATCGAACCCAGGCGAGCTCAGTCGCGCTTGCGTTCATGAGACCAACGGGGCGATTATAGATAACACTATTAACTATTTCAATCACTTCATTCGTTAATTAAATGGAAATAATATTTATTTAAATGTCAGATTAACTGAATTTGTGGTTTTGACGTTGCTTTGTCATGAACCCAGTGATTTCTGACAGCTTGTCAAACAATATAGGAATTGTTAGCCGCATAATTTGTAGCAA
The DNA here is from genome assembly GCA_947361185.1 of Charanyca ferruginea. Classification (NCBI taxonomy): domain Eukaryota; kingdom Metazoa; phylum Arthropoda; class Insecta; order Lepidoptera; family Noctuidae; genus Charanyca; species Charanyca ferruginea. Next base: position 12,550,133 of record OX376070.1, read on the forward strand.
GCCACATAATGACTAATTTCATAGCCACTGTATTAATTATTAATATTAAATTTATTATGTGAAATATTAATGTAATAATATTTGAGAGCCTCGTTACTAAGTAAAAGCCGTACGGATCGATCGGTCGAGGTTAAGCTACACTTGCCGCGGCCTATCTTTCGATGGGTGACGATCCATTTCATACCGGAACCCTTCAGTGCCTCGGAAAGCACGAAAAGCCGTTGGCCCCAACTGTCATTAGTAGATCATTAACAGTCGTTATGGGTAGTCAGAAGCCAGAAAGTCAGACAACCAGTCTTACCAAGGGGTATTGTGTTATTCAGTAATTGGGTTGTGGAGGTCTGATAGGCAGTCGCTTCATGTAAGACACTGGTATTCAGCTGCATCCGGTTAGACTGGAAGTCGACCTCAATAAAGTTGGGAAAAGGCTAGGCAGGTGATGATAATGTTCAGATCGATCGGTCGAGGTTAAGCTGTGCTTACCGCGGCATGTCCGTGGATGGGTGACCATTCATTTCATACCGAAACCCCTCTGTGAAGCACGTAAAGTGGTTGGTCCCGACCACATAATAGACAATTTTATCTGTTCTGTAGTCCCGGCTGCCATTAGTAGGTCATTAACAGCCGTTTACCAAGGAGTATCGTGTTATTCAGTAATTGGGTTGTAAAGGTCTGATAGGCAGTTGCTCCATGTAAAACACTGGTATTCAGCTGCAACCGGTCAGACTGGAAGCCGACCCCAACATAGTTGGGTTGGGAAGAGGCTAGGCAGATGATGATGACATACCTAATAGTATTTATAAGTATACTTACTCTACTTACTACTTTTTCACTGTATTTGAATATTAACAGGGTACACAGAAGTGTGTTGTTAGCTATAGCTTTAGAGCCATTAGGCACTGTCGACTCGTAGCCAGCGACTCAGTCCCTTTGGCGATCAAAACATAGGCCGGCATCCCACGGCGACCAAGTGCGTAAACACCACAGATATAGGTAGACCCTAGATAACGCAAGTATCACGATCTGTATGAAAACCAAGCGTGCCATTTTTTGACTACCTATTATGAGGTCACAATGTTTTGTTTTTCTTAAATTTGGTATTACCAGGTATTACTGAGGGTATTAGATTAAAAATAATGGTTTTTAAATTAATTACGCATAATATTAATCACAGAATGGCTTACCGATGAAAGGAAACGTTAACTTTATTTTTTTACTTACGATTTTTGTACGTAAGCTAGGCACGAAACTAGGCACGCGAAGTAGTTGCTCTTGCGTTATCTAGGTCTATCTATATCTGTGGTACTACACCTATTTGAACTAATGAAAGTCACAGTCGCTGTCGACCGAATCGCCGGCGACCAGCCGATAGTGCGTAATGGCTCTTATAATGTTATTAGGTACATAGTTTTTCACGCGACTTCGTCCGCGTGAATGTTGATTATCTCGGATGCGTGAACCCCAAGACAACCTTTTTTGGGGTTCTAGCTTAGCCGGTCCAAATTTCATGAAAATCGTTTCAGTCGTTTAGCCGCGAAAGCGTAAAAATAAACCAACTCACTTTTACATTTATAATATACTAGCTGACCCGACAGACGTTGTCCTGTCCCTATGCCTACTTACCTGCCTATTTACCTACCCTACACCTACCCTATACACCTACCCTACACCTATCCTACACCTATCCTACACCTACCCTACACCTACCCTACACCTACCCTACACCTACCCTACAACTATCCTACAACTACCCTACAACTACGATACAACTACCCTACACGTACCGTACACCTACCCAATAGGGGAACACCCAAATATTCCGAAATATTTTATTCCGAATTTCGATATTCCGATTTTCAAAAGTCCGAATTTCATAATACCTAAAAATTATAATCTCTATTATTTAAAATCACGAAAGTTATTTTACCGAATGTTGTAAATCCGATTTGTTTGTTTTCCGATTTTCATATGTTCGAAGAATCAAATGCTCGATGGGAATTTCAAATGCCGAATTTCAATACTTCGAATAAACTGTTAAAATTTGGATTCTGATTCAATTCAGCTACGCATATATATTCAAAATGGTATCCCCTTGTTTCGCAGACAGAAATTTCATGGAATTTCGTTTCCCAGAAAATGTTTCATATAATATTTGGTTCTTGTATTTTTATTTCGACGATTATTGTTTCAAAGACTATTTACTTGAATGAAACGTATTCCACAGAAACACAATTCAAAGAATTTTTAATCATATTTTTTTGTTTAACAAACTTATCAAACAGTAGAATTACTTTTTAACGAGTATTGTTTATTCGGTGTATTTTTCCATGGAATTTATTTCAACTAAAATATATAGGTATAAAAAGAAAGACAATAACAAAAACAATCTTAAAAAGTCAATATGTTGTGCTACAAAAGTTAATGACAGAAACGAATTGCTGCGAAATCGACTCCACGTAGTCTTGTCTGCCCTACTCCTAGAGTGTAATTTAAATTTGCGTAGGCGCGGAGGGGCGAGACGGCCAGCGAGCTGAGGAGCAGGTGGTTTTAAGGTGAGCGTGAATACCATCTGCGACGATAAGCTCGCGTGGTACCGCCGGAGCCCCGCAACGCCGGAGCCGTGACAGAAACCATGCCTGCTGCATGTTGCATGTTTGCTTGCATGTTGCATGCTCGCTTGCATGTTGCATGCTTGCTTGCATGCTGCATGCTTGCTTGCACGCTGCATGCTTGCTTGCATGCTGCATGCTTGCTTACACGATAAACGATTGCACGATAACGATAAAGATAATCGGAATTTTAATAATCGGAATTCGTATTTTTGATGTTTCGCATTTTCATCATGTCGGACTTTTTGTTATTCGATCTTTTGAAACTCGGTATTTTGAGAATAGTAATTATAAACGTTCGGAATTTTGAAATTTTAGTATTATAAAAATAGGATGAATGGATAAATCGGAGTTGTTATATTAGAAATTTTGAACCATTCGGAATTATGAAAATCGGTATTTTGAAATTCGTATTTCTGACTTTCGGAATAAAGTTTTTCGTATTTATGTAGTGTACCCACCCAATCGCGTATGTTACTCAGGGACAATGTAGCTTACGATTGGTGAAAGAAGTTTTGAAATCGGACCAGTACTTTTTGAGTTAATCCGTTACATACAAAAATACAAATCTTTCCTTTAGCAGCTCAACGGAATAATTAGCAGACACAATAGTAAAACAATTGACGGCGACCGTCAGGAGGCTTTTGTACGGATGAAGGGCTATATAATATTAGTATTAGTATAGACTAGCTGATGCCAGCGGCTTCGCCAGCTTGACAAATTATATACTAAAACCTTCCTCTTAAATCACGCTACCTATTAAAAAAAATCCGCATCAAAATCCGTTGCGCAGTTTTAAAGATCTAAGCATACATATGAACAGACAGACGCGGCGGGGGACTTTGTTATGTAGTGAAGTATAGCGACCTAATATGCATAGACCTAAATAATTTTAAGTAAATACTTAGCAACATACATTTGTATTTCTAGCTGAATATTTTTGTTCAGTACCTAATAAATAACAAACTCTTCCATATTACATAATATTTATTTAATGTTCCAAATTAACTTTTCAGAAAATACCCATTGTTTATACAAATGAACAAATAATATAGGATGTTCTTCGCAAACGTACCGTTTACACACTTTGTAACCCAATGTAAGCTGTATAATACCTACTGTGTGTAGACAGAAATTAATTTTACATTGGGCCGGAACCGCCGAAGGGACCGAGTGGCGCGCAAGTAATTATAAAATTCATTCACTCACCTCATTTTGCTCATTCAAAATATCTAGAGTATAATATTCTTGTATTTTCGAGTAATCGCAGCATTTGTGTTCCTTTATGCAAAGATTTGCCTGTGTTATGGTAACTGCTTATTGCTAAACATCCAACTGAATTCGTTATTTTTGTTGGTGACAGAAGCTGATGATAATATTCAACACCATCTAGGGACGGTAACTTAGACAAAACTCCTTTCTTTCTTGAGATAAATGTAAATTATGTGAACATGACTCTCCATACGACGCCAGCCGACTTTTATTTTCTCTCCAATAAATATATATTTATAGAACGCCTGGATATACTTTTCATAATCCTATTCAGTAAAGAAGTCATAGAACAAACTTCTGTCACAAAAAATATTACTTTCTCATTCACATTTCATACGCCTTTAACCTCGAAGCCTCGTAAGAAATGAAGGGCGTTCTTGCAGCCATATGCTAAGACCGATAAATCATATCACAGACTCTTCAAACATTCACATTCAAGGCTAGGTACACATGAATGGTGTGCAAAAGTTATCTGGGGAGCATGTTGAGTACCTCACCCTTTAAAATAAATCATATGTAATACCGCGCTGAGGGTGTGAGCCTGACGTTGCTCAGTAATCCGGGCTTGCCGTATCTGGTGGCTCAGATTTCATTATCATCTGATATGTAGATGTAAGAATTATTTCGAGAGGTATTTTGTATTGGCTGGTTTTGATGGGCGCTCATCTCACTTCTGGCTGTATATTATAAGACACTCTTTTACACATACCTATAAGTTTCTTGAAGAACTAGAATAATAATTAAAGAGAATTAATTGAATCTGTCTATTATACAATACGGGCTAAATATGAAAATAATAATGCCGGGTTTCGATGCCGACTCAATTAATACGTATTTTCTAAGTTTATCTAAGAAAACTCTGACATCGGTAAAGGAAAACGTCCTAAAGAAACCTGAGCTTATAATTTGTATAAGTTTGATGTCGCTATTCCGCCCTGAACTACCGTGGTGATCATTGCTCGTGCCTTCTCTATTATGAGAAAAGACCTTTGATTTGGCACAAATCACAATCATAGGCTGGCATATTATTATTATGTCGTCGTAGAAAGATACGGTACCTATATTGCCATCGCTATGTTTAATAAAAGTCAACTTTAAACCTATTTGCTTTTATTCGCCCTACAATTTGAACCCATGTGTACCTTTCACTTGATAGCTTTTGATCTCACGATCACTAGCCTGGACAATTTTGATATTGTAAACCACTCTTTGTTTTTCGCTACTGAATCTAATTTCCGCAGCTTTCTGTGTAGTCTGAGTTAATTTTGTTCGGTACGCTATGAAAACCATCCAGAGCTGGAAAAGTCCATTAGAAAAATAGCCTCGGCTTTAACCCAATAGAAGCACTCTATTGCATGGAAATGCTAAAACTATCAACAGTATTTGCTGTATACAATTTGCGCTGTAAGCATTTTACTCTCTCATTAGTTCATCGTTGTATGAATAGGTTGCTTCGCCTGTAGGATTAAATTTCGTCGCAACTGGTGATAGGATGTCAAAATAATAACGACTACCGTCAATAGGTATTGGATAGCTTGGTCTGTATATTTGAAAAAAAAAAGAAGACAACATTTTCTAGTCTTACATATTTTACAATAATGTTTGACAATTTATGACGTAATTGACAAACGCCTCTCAAAGCATCTAAAACTTTTAATTGCTAACGCCATCTCGTGGGAATCACCGTGATCAATATTTTAACGAGCTATAGAATCGCAGGGATGGTCGTAAACATACGAGATTAGATCTTATATGACTTCTGACCAGACATTGCTTAACCATGAAGAGAGAAAGGATATGTTAATAGCCTTTTATATCATGACAATAAAATGAAGAATTGCAAATAAACAATAAATCAGTGATTATTATGATTGAGGTACTTGAGTATTCGTTTTAGTTCAAAACAGCTGTCTGACACCCATAGTACAGGGTCTCCCTAGTTTGAGGTCAGATGGCCGTGTGTGAAAATGTCCCCACATATTATTATTATTATAAAATAAAAAGAGAACAATTTAAACTTCAGCACTAAATAATTTGAATTTAATTTGAAGTAGACGACGAATTGGTTAAACTATTTGTAATAAAGGTAAAGGAAAATATTGAAAGACAAACAAACAAAGCCTTCAAAGATCAAAGGTCAAACAAAAATGTAGCAACATTCCACATACTTCGTTGGGAAGCAGTAGACCCCGAACTAAAGCAACAGATTAAAGCGATACGCAGCAATAAAGCGCTAAAAGGTTAAACTAGTTGGGAATATTTGAGAAAATTCGCTCTGCATACTGCAGTCGGAATGCGCTTACCAACAGGGAATGGGTCGAAATTAGAACATACTTTGTTGTAAATTTTGGGTAACAAGCTTTGCACTAAGTATATTATATAGGTACCAATATTTGTGTTTGAAACCGCGACAAGCATTACATCCGAATGGAAACTAGGAGATTGCGAATATATTTCCAGTGTTAGAACTGCGCTTGATTTGTTCTATTTTCTAAGTTAACTACACCGAGTGTTTGAGATTGAGTAGTTTTCTATTGAAGTGGACTGGATGCGGGAGGCGAGTTGAATTGTGGCACTAGGGCGCAGATTAGATTTAGAAGTAGATTAGTTTGCCTGAGCTGCTTTATATTTTTTAATTATGTCGAAAATTGTACGTGCACCTAAGTTGATACTTACGTGAAATATTAAATTGTTCTTACCCTTCGCCTTATCAAAGACAAAGGGTAAAACCATTTCAATATTTTTATAAAATTATTATTTTAATCATGGTTCAAATTCAAATTCAAAATTCAAATTCTTTATTGCATTCCATATGTATTAAATAGGTGGTATAACAAGGAGGTGATCAATATGGACCCTGTCGAGCACAGCAAAATTAGGAGAGAGGAAGAGGGCTAAGTTAAGGCTTAAATTATTTGATGAGTTTTATTGGGTGTTTGTTTAGCTATGCTTGCCGCGATCGGTCGGTAGATGGGTGTCCATTCATTTCATACCCAGTTACTGGGTTGTGGTAAGACAGGCAGGCAGGCAGTCGTTCCATGTAAAATATTGGTATTCAGCTGCAACCGTTTAGACGGGAAGTTCATCTCAACATAATTGGGAAAGGGTTAGGCAGATGATGATGATGAATTTAATATTTATTACTCTAGGTGGCAAAAGATATATTTAGTACCATTTCTGGAGAAATAAAGCAAAATAACAGAATCATTCTAATTGTAGTTTTGATTTTTTTAATTTTTTATAGGTAATGTATAAATGACAGAAACTACATTACTAAACTAAAGAGTCCGTTAGGTTCGTGTAGTTAAAACTTTTACAAACTTGATGTTAGTAATTACGTACCTAAAATACTTTGTAGGAAAAGAACATCGGTTCCACGAAGTACAAATGAATTTCCTTTTATTGCCACGGAAACCTCGGCGAGAACTGAAACTTGTACTTGTTAGGTTTTTTTAGAACTTAAGAAAGTTAGACCGCTTGTGGCTATGTCTCTATAACGATAAATTACTGCTTTTGCAAAATAAGATTATTGTTTTTAGCAAGATATACATAATCTGTGTTTATTACAGTGTCATCCAGCCAAAATAATGTCAAAATTTCTAATTTACGAACAATTAACGTCGATTATTTCCTAAAAATATAATATGTAAATTTGATTCCAGTGAAACAGTATGTAGGTGTACCAGTTAACCAGTAAATAGGTATACCAGAATAGGATTACCAGTATACAGGTATGACAGAATAGAAATACCAGTAGGTACACGGGTATACCAGAATACCTAAATAAACCACATCCCTAAGTGACGTCAAAACTTGAACAAAAAACGCGTCACACGATTAGTATTCAGGTGTCGTGAAGGGAGGCGCAAGACATTAACCTTTAAAAAGGGGTCAATGCGTGAAGTTTTGTCCCCTAATATCTTATTCTGGATGGCGATTTGTCGAGGGACTGTTTGGAGAGACAAATACTAACTTTGAATATTGATGGTCTACCTCATTATAAAGACAATTTAAGTCCACTAATAAGATTTTAATAACAAACCTTCCTTAACTTTGCTTTTAATGAGAGAGCATAAGGTTTCCTATCAGGAACAAGTCACGTCGATGGTCCTTTGGGACAAAGTTCACTGAGAAATAATGAAGGTTCGTGAAGCAATATCTACAAATAGGTATTTTTTTAGTGACAACAAGGTATGGTCCAAACTTATAAAAATAGTCAATCGGTTTCATAAACTTTAAAAAGATTTACCAACGCTCATCATTAAATTAACCCATGGTAAGTAGGTACCTATTAATCAATGTTTTTACAAAATAATAATAATAATAATAATATGTGGGGACATTTTCACACATATTAGATCTGTTCAAAGAAAATCTAGGGACTGTAATATTTGAAAACAATAATATTTTACCCTGCATCCGATTTTATCGTTTTCAAACTGGCCACATCCATTCAAAGTCAAAGTCATAGCATTTATTTCAATTAAACTATTTAAGTACAGGCACTTTTGAATTGTCAATTTGAATTGCGCCCCGGTTGTCTTAGTCAAGAATAGACGATTTGTCTCGCTAAATACCCATTTAATGTACTATTATCGACAATTTTGTTTTTATGTCGGATAGAAATAGACAATACAATGAAAAATAGAATACCTACAATAATTCAAAGGTTCAACAGGTTTTTATTGTATGGAATATAAACGGTGGAAAATAATTTTAATATTGTAACTGCTCTGAGTCAGTAAATAAAGAAAACATATAACGTCTTTTTTGATTGAGGAAAGCTTTTAAAATTATAACAAAAGATTAGAAAAACGAAAAGAAAGACAAAATAATAAAAGACCGAAAGACAGATTATAAAATAAAATTCATATAAAACGGAGAATTGATCGTCGCTTCCTTTCTTGTCGTAACAAAAATACTTTAAAGGAAAACCTACTTCGTTCTCGAGTATATTTTACAGGAAACTTCCAATGGCCAGTGACTTTGTCAGGTGAATAATAAATGTTGTGAAAGTCACCTGTGGGTTCTTACTTCTGTTGTTTGCCATCTGAATGAAATGGTCCTTACTGCGGCTAGAAAGACACGATTAAAATAATACTACGGGATTTGATTGAAGTAGAAATAGGTAATGAGAAATTACTCTATTATTTCTGGATACAGGATCCAGGTAAAAAACAGCATTTGCTTTCAGGATCATTGCAGGTTTCTGCCGTCTGTCGTATGGAAATCTTTTTTTCATTGTATTGCCTATTTCCATCCGACATAAAGCCAACATTGTCGATAAGAGTACATTGGATGGGCATTTAGCGAGGCTAATCGTCTATTTTTGGCTTAGACAGCCGGGGCGCATTCGAACTGATAATGGATGTGGCCAGTTTTAAAACCAGTTATTGCAATTCTTACTTTACGTTAATTTAGTTTCAGCGCAAGCATAATAATGTTTTTGTCTAGTGACTCACACTACTTTTCGAAAAGTTACCAAAATATCAAGACTCCATCGAAGTCATAACCTCAAACAACTTTATTGATTCTAAAACATGAAACGTACTAAAGTAGATCGTGTTGCGACCAGCAATAAAACATCACTAATTTAGTGCCGATCTTCACGTAACAATGTTACACACATGACTCGGGATACAAAAGCCGATGCTTGCTTTACGAGTACATACTCGTAAAGCAACGACAACGCTCGACAACGCTCTAAAACTGGTATTGTCAGTACATACTGACAATACCAGTTTTAGAGCGTTGTCGAGTTGCAGTAGTTACTAGCATTGTTCGAATTTTATGATGCTGCTGCTGTTGAAAATGTGAGAACGCTATCATATACATAGTTAGGGAGCAAGTCTCACGATGCTTTTTATTGCATGTTTTCAATGTAGTAATAATTTAAATTTAATTTCAAAGTATCGATTCTGAGCTAAATCAAATAAAAAAGGACTGTAAAAGCTCTCCCTATCAGAGCTCGACTAAGTAGGAGTTTGCGCCATTATTGCAGCGTTCGTTTCTAGGAAAACTATTAACTTTATAGAGCTAAACATAATATTGTAAACTTATTACTTACTAACCTATTACTTACTTATTACTATTTATTCATACTCATAACATTTACATTATTAATGAAAACAGCATCATTTTGTACAAATAAGACATTGTTAGAAACGTTATGATTTACATAATTACATAATACAGTCAAAGTATAACAAAAAATAACAAATTGTGCAACATACTCGTATAATTATATTTATTTTATCAAAGAAAGTGGAAAGTATTACCTAATAAAGAAAGTATCTATTGTACGGAACAAAGCCCGGGTTCTTATTAGGCAAAGGTCTATGCAAAAATCCGTCGTAATACAAACCTGCTAATGGCCTAAATTCACTCGACGTCAAAAACATTTCCCCCAATGAAGAGAAGCTCCTCCATCGATCATCTTGTCGCGGAGGCAAAGGTGATTCATTTGTATAAGAATTTGTCGTAATTGATACCTGATCAATCTTTGCATTGTGGTACAGGGCAGCTGGATAGGGTCCTTTTATTGTACTGTCAGTCACATTGACTGGTGGAGATAAAGTAGAATTGTTTGAATTTTCAGTGGATTGCGTGTTATTTGGTTTAGTAATATTGATATTGGCAGTCACTGTGAAGTTTTTCCATTCTTCGTCTATTAAAGGTGGTAACAAAAAGGAATTCGGTGGTCCATCTGTAATTGTTAAAGTGTTTACTATTTGGGCATTATTAACTGCAGTTGCGTTTGGAGCACTAGCTTCACTAATAGAAAGTTCTGTAACATTTTGCTCTCCTGTAGTAATTGTGTCAGGTGTGGTGGTTTTATTATCTGAACTTGTGTTATTAGTCACTATTGAAATGGTTTCTACCATACCATCTTTTTGTATGATGTCACTTGTGTGGTTTTCTTTTACATCACTTTTACTAAGGCTTCCTCTGTTCAATGCTTGTCTGAAACTTACTTCAATGTCATTATTTTCTTCACTAATTCTTGTTTCATTAAGTATAATTCTCACTGGTACAAATTTCTTTAATATTGCACTGTTTTTTTCGAAATTGTCATCAATGCTCATTGCTTGATCATTCGCGTTGTGCTCTTTATTTGGTTTCGAAACAATTATTATAGGCGATATTAAAAATGCTGGTATGGTCAAGGTTTGACCGTTTTTGAAGTTTTTTAAATACGCAAGTACAGTCAACGGTTTCTTAGTGATTTGTTTAGTTCCACCTAAAAAGAGAAAAGATTAAGGAACAATAAACGATTTTTTAAAATTACATAACCCATTTAGTTATAACTTACATAACACCATACTAAAATGTAAAAACAATGTAACGCAAAGAGCACGGTTATGCATTTTGCGAGAACTGATGTACTAATGTGTAACAAATTGGAAACTAATGTTACGGTACCCATATGTATGATAATGATGCAATAGGTACAGTATACGTAAAAAGTAAGAGAATCTATAACTTTTTGTTGAGTGTAAATAAATAAAATTGTATTATATAGATACTTGTAATGTATTGTTTTAATCTCAATAAATGATACTAGCTTTTGTGGATGTCGGTTATAGTGGATGCAGACGAAGTCGCTGGTTAAAAAGTAGCCTATGTCCTTTCTCGGGGCTCAAGACATTTTCATACCAAATTTCATCAAAATCAGTTTAGCCGTTTCATCGTGAAAGCGTAACAGACAGAGTTACTTTCGCATTTATAATATTAAAGTATGGACAAGGTTAGTATTTAAAGAAGTAGGTATTTCATAGTAACTAAGTTACTTACAGTTTTTCTCTTTATTTATATAGTCATTCAATTCAACTCCAAAATATTTTTTTTTTACCAAAAACCGGTTAAAAACAAACCTCCATCTTAAAATTTAAGCAAGACATCCAATTTTCTTATTAAAATGTTTTCGTTTCATCTGTTTTCATCAAATTTAATCTTATAACCCTCCTTCGCGTATACTAAGTAAAGTGAAATCGAAAATAAACACAAGCCATATCAGAATGCGGGTGCGTCAAGCCAGCATTCTACACTGCTATCATTCTTTCACATTGTTTATCATTCATGTTTATTATGATAGTATGAACAGTTTCTGACATTACAAGCATTGCTGTAATAATAGTTTGAAGTGAAAAACTTTCTAGCTAACAGAAAGTTTGATGATATTATCTACTCCGTATAAGTTCGTATATTACCTAACAAGAATATTTGGGAAAGTGTGTATATTCAACTTCTGCTTTCCGTGTGGGGTAATTTTAAGTTTATTCTTCTTCTAAAACGTCTTCAGTGTTTAAGACTTAATCACCTGGATTCGTGCCTACTTCATATCATGTATCTATATTTATACTAATGTTATAGAACTAAAGAGTTTGTTTGTTTGTTTCATAGCTAATCTCTGAATCTACTGATTTAGATTCTGAAAGATCTTTCATTCTATATTTATTGCCATAAATTGGGGATCCTTAAGAAAAATCACGCAAATGAAGACGCGGGCAAAAGGTAGTGTAGAATTTTGTAAAGTCTATCAAATCAACAAGCTTTATAGAATTTACCCATTCCCTAACTTAATCATACATGTACCACTAAACATGTGTTTGAATAACCTGTTGTTTGTCTGAGACTTCAAACTGCCATTAATTCTAAATGCTGCGGTTCCATTCAGAGCTACGTGCAACGATAATGTACAAGGTTGGCTTGTGGATAAGCTAAACAAGAACTTGGACTGGGTTAGAAATAGCAAGCAACAGTATTCAATATTCAAAACCTTTATGATTAATTTCGGCGTCCAATTAAACTAGACTCTACAAGCGTGACTATTTTTAACCGAATTCAAAAAAAGGAGCCAATTTGACACATATATATTTGTAATATTATTCTAACTGTTCGACATTTAAATATCAAAGTCAAAGTCAAATCATTTATTTCAATTAGACCTTTATAAGGCACTTTTGAACGTCAAATGAGAAAAAAAAAATTGATTCTAGGTGCCCATTCCAAAAGATAGTTTTGTATGGAGAAGAATGGGCAAGAAACTCCATACTTACTCTTTTAAAAACGATGTTAACAATATTTGCATTTACAGGACTTATATAATTATACGTGAATATGTATGATAATCTATTAGGGCTTCCAAACAAATATACAAAATTTTATAGGTATCCTTGTCCACGCATTTCTCCGAAACTGTTATTCAGATAGTGGCCCTTAACATTTTGTTATTATACATTTACTTCAACTTAGGGAACAGTGCAAGTGGTTTTGAAGGTGGTTGTCCGTTGTGTTAAAAAGTTTTGACTAACACTGCACCTAAATGTAATACCTAAATAAAATCGCACTGTTGAATTTTCAATGCTCACTCAGCTCAGCATCGAGACTCGAAAATTCAACAGTGAAATAATTTTATGGTATTACAACATTTAGGTGGTGTCTAAGGTAAGATAACGGTTAAAACCCGTTACATTGACGTGTGCCGCTTAAAATTTACAAAGCTATGCTAATATAAATAAACTAAGCTATTTATAAATGTGTATTGCAGTACCTCCACAGTAATCCCATCCTTAAACATACTTAACGCCACACCTACCAAAGGGGTTAGCACACACAATGCACCAGTTTATACGTCCATGCAATTTCTGTCTTTTTTTGACAAATTTGTCACACTATTTTCAACCACTGTAAGTCCCAATAGAAGTCATTCACCAACCCCTGCTATAGGGAGTGAGAATATCGTCATTAACCGGGAATAATTTCTCCAAATCCATTCATATTTCTTGACACAAAGTAAAGAAAACATGATTGACTTTCGGCACATAAACACTAAGTACCTGTACCTAATCTCACACTGTCAAAAAACAAATAAAAGATTTCAGTATAACAAAAGTATAATCAAGAACAGACATCGATGACAGGTAAAAAGCCGCTATTATTACGATTTTCCTTGAAATGAAAGCGTTCTCCTTTATTTCGTTGGGGCTTCACTGAAAATAAAATATCCTTTGAAAAAATAATATCAACTCCTAAGGGGGAACCGGAGGTACAGATGACAGTTTTAGAACAAAGCATTTTTCTTCTTCGGTTTTACTTATACGAGCGAATTTACTTATTGCGATGTAAAAATGGAACCGTTTATTTGTCTGTCAATATATTTATTTGTTTTGTTTGTAGACTGATATAATAATAATAATTTTGTCATCATTTCAGCCGAAAGACGTCCACTGCTGGAAATAGGCCTCCCCTAAAGGGGGGGTTTTGCCATAATCGCCACGCTTGGCAGGCGGGTTGGCGATCGCAGTATGGTTATTACAAAGGCACAGAGAACGCTGCTGCCCATTCTCTGGTAAGTCCCTTAGTCGCCTCTTACGACACCCACGGGAAGATATAGGATGGTGCTATTCTTTACGTCCGACAACATACGGACATAATTTAGTGGAAACTTGTAATTGGTTGAAATTGAAATTGAAATTGAAATTGATTGCAATGTTTTTCTTCACCGATGTCAGTGACGTATAAAATAAACTTAGAAAGTACCACGGACTAGACAAAAAAGAAGGACTCCACGCCACGCATATCGAAAGTGATGCACCCTAAGTAAGCTGGACCGTTTGTACAAACATGCCATACTCACACATTGACATCATAGTCACGGACTAGAAAAAACCGGACAAGTGCGAGTCGGACTCGCCCACCGAGGGTTTCGTACATATTTGTAGGTACATATCCATACTTCTATACTAATCCATACCTACTCGTACTATCCATACTTTAATCTACTTAATATTATAAATTCGTTTTTTGACGTTAACATAGAGGGTTGATATTTTTCAGCATCAACGGACCGTAGACTTGAGTATAGGGTTTTAATTTCAACTCTATACAGACAGACAGACAGACGGACAACAAAGTGATCCTATAAGGGTTCCGTTTTTTCCTTTTGAGGTACGGAACCCTACAAAAGGACTCCGCGCCATTTGTACAAACATGCCTCACGCACACATTGACATCAAAGTCACGGACTAGAAAAGAAAGGACTCCGCGCCACGCATATCGAAAGTACCGACCGTAACGATCCATGTGTGCGTCGGTCCGGCCGGCGTACTTAAGGTGCTTCACTTTCGATATGCGTGGCGCGGAGTCCTTCTTTTTTTCTAGTCCATGGAAAGTACATAATTATGAAATTGAAAACGTGACATTGGTAGTTACTTGCTCTTGCTTGACAGGCTGGCGTCTTAACCACTGTTCCTCAAGTCTGCTATTACAATAGTGTCAGAATGGTCTGTCATTGATTTCATAATTGTTGATTTTGAAAAGTTTGGTAATCTACTAATATAATGGCGTCATTATGACTTTTCAATGGTCAACCACTGACACGCCATTGAAAGAAATGATATAAAATGGTAATCTCGTACAATCTCGTTTATTTATTTTTTATTAAAATGACAACTGAACGACTGACTTAGGCGGTAATCTGCTAAAATTTTGACAGTTCCTTTGATCAGTGACCTACCATTAGAACGTCATTGTGCAGTCAATAATCAACCATTATGAATTTAGCAGATTACGAACTTTTAGCAAAATGACAATGGGATCGTGTTGGAATGACGAAATTATAAAAATAGCAGACTTGGCCCCCTGGACTATTACTACTGATATAGATATAGGCTGTATACAAATACACTTCTTCAATTATATACATACAGTGGCGTGCGTAGAATTCAAAGTTAGGGAAAGCCCGACAGACGTCTGATGTCAGATGAATAAGTTGTGGCTACTTAGAGATATTTTATTTATATGCTTTCTTACAAGCAAATGACAATGCCAGATCCTGCCCCATCCATTTACCTACAATAAATGTAAATTATTGACATAGGTAATCGTCGTGATTGGAGAACCTTATTATTGTTTTTCTTTAGAACTTGCCTGCGTTCTTGGCTTGTATCCACGAGACCGGCTCAACCTAGTGTGGAGTTCATTAGCAAAATGCTTCCTTAGTGTCTTATATTTGCTTTTTTTATGAACCTAATTGCTAATGTAGTCTACATTAACAATAAGGATAAGGCAAGAACTTTTTTTGTTGGCAAATAAACAACATTATTATTATTACTTGCGGATTACAAATCAATGCTTAAAGGAATTCATATACAATTTTTTTATTTAAATAGAAACGGCAAGTTCTGCATTCATTAGAACTAATGTTTAGTTATCAGCAAAAAATAAGCAGTAAGGTGCTGTATATTGTAAGCTTGTACATGACTTTTATTGAGTGGGGCAAAGTTCTATAGAGTTTCTGGCATTGTCCTTTAAGTTAATACATTTTTATTGTCTCGCATTATTGATTGCAAGCCTGACTTTTGTGCTTTAATGGAAGGCACGCCACTGTATACATGCATATATTTATTCAAATACACCCTATACGTTTTTACACGCCTCGACAACGCACGGTCCATGTAACGCGAGAACAGCGCGTTTTCTCTTTAGCTAATTATGAAAATGTAGCACTATTTGCACTTGCTACCGCTAACTACGCGTATTGTCAGCTCGTGAATAGAACCTTTTGTGTTCTAAATGTATTAACTTTTTAGACCCACGTTGGTGTAATGACGAAGGTGGTGGTTGGTGTCCAGTATTTCACAATTGTGAAAATAAAAACGATTGTAAGTACACATTTTACGCATCTCATTTTATAGTAATAAAGTATCATATGATACTTTATTACTATAAAATATAATGAACTCGGTCTTAGATGAGACTTGAGAAAATTTTATTTAGATCTAAATAAATACCGGTGATTTTTATTACTTACCCAGAAGATTCATTTAATATGAGGTACCTACGTTAATAAATCTCCATAAAGTGCCTATTTTTAATATTGTTGTATTTTAGTCACGAAGGTTACATTTATTTTTTTCAATAATAATACCATTAAGGGCAAAAAAATAAAGCTATTTATGAAAAAAAGCTTTTTACAAAAAATTCAGTGGCTTTGTTCTGTTTGTTGTTTTGTATTGTCACCGACTTCCGAAACTAAAGTCCATGTGTGTTCTGTGCTAAAGTTATTTTTCACTTTTTAGTTTTTGAAGACGGTTGTCTTTTTGTAAAAAGCTTTTTATTTTCCGCTTTTTAGTACCTCCTTCTCATCCAATGCTATTAAGAAGAGATTGAAAGTTAACTACTTATTGGGTATTTGTTGATTTTTCAAGAAGTGCTGAATCAATTTCGATAAAATTTATATGGGACCACCCCTGAAGCATACCCTATCCATAAAAAAAGATTTCAAAATCGGTTTACGTTTGCCGGAGAAATCGCGTAACAAATCGCGCAAATACTCGAGGTTGCCCAGCGTGCTGTTCTGAAGGTGGCCTCTTTTCGACCAATACTCTATCCTAGCTTTGAGCTCTATCAGAATTGCAAAGTCCTCTCTGTCAGGCAAACATTTATACTCAGCACGATAAAGCTACAACATACGAAAACTCCAACTGCTCGTCAGCACATAACTTCCAGAACAAGAGACAGAATATATACTGTACCTCATCCTTACTTCACTTTTACAAAAAGATTCTTTTTATACCTGGGACCATTTTTATATAACAGAATAAATGCAATGATTCCACTGCACACATATTGTAACCAAACATGCAAAAAACAGATTACCCAGTTTCTTTCTAAAAAAAATTATGCTGATACTGAATCTCTACTAATAACACTGAAGTAACTCACAGCACTCATAACACAACACACACACACACACATACACATACTCACATACACACACACACATATACACACACGCATACGTTCACCACATTTACACATGAATGTAAATAGTCACATAGATTAAATGTATTGTTTAATGTTCTATATTTTGTCTAACAGTCTAATAATATTAACCTATTTCGGGAAATGAGGGCTGATTGTCCTTAACACAGGTTACTACGTAACCTAGCTAGGACATCAGATCGTATTATGTTTTTGTTACTTATCTTACCTGTAATTTATTCCTATGTGTCATCATCCTACCTTGTAACAGACTGTACCACTTTTTTGTGAAATAAATAAATTATTATTATTATTATTATACTTAATACAAATTTAAGACTTATACGGTTGTCTCATGGATGCCATTGTCAGAACTGGACCAAAAAATGGGACCACACGGAAAGCACTAGCTTTCAAATAAAAAAAGAATCATCGAAATCGGTTCACCCAGCCCAAAGAAATCAGGTAACAAACATAAAAAGAAATAAAAAAATAAAATAAAATAAAATACAGACGAATTGATAACCTCCAACTTTTTTAAAGTCGGTTGAAAAATAATAAAATTATCAATGGCTCTTACGAAGTTTGTCCTCGAAGGTATGCTACCTACGTACCTTTGGTTTACCACAAGACACCTTTTTTGGTCTACCAATGCACACCTTTTTTAACCGGTTTCAAAAAAATTAAGCAGATTTAACTCGACCCTTTTTCATTTACTCGAAATTGATGACTTTCACATTAAAGCATAGCTAAAGCCCCTATTACACTTGGCTAAATTAAGTCGACTAAATTCAGACGCTACTGAATTCAGTTACTACTTACTACTACTACTTACTTACTAAATGCGATTACACTTTACTGAATTCAGTACCTACTGAATTTAATCGACTTAATTTAGCTAAGTGTAATAAGAGTAGAATAAAAATATTTTCCTGCAATGACCGTAATACAATTTTCTGAGTTGATTTTGTTAAGATGACCTAGATATTTAAAAAAAAATGAAATAGGTAGCTACACAATACATATTCCAAAAGGGGCACAGAGGTTCACTTTCCTTAAACACTGACCTTCGTAATAAACCTACAACTATGTTTTCAGAACCTAATAACTCAGCCTTTGGGGTACGTCTAGGTCTAGGCACTTAGGTATAGCAATAAAACATATTATGTAGGTTCCAAATGAAAGTGATGAAAATCTGTAACACATGTGCAAAAGACATTGCGTGAAATATGCTTTTTTCTTTCGATATAAAAATCACAATACCTATAAGGCTAGTCTATCCTGGAGGACTCCAAGGCTGAAAATGAAGATTTAAAAAAAAATTATTGGCATTGCTTTGAGGTCTAGTTATTTAAAATTCCTGGTCTCATCAAAAGCGCTGTAAGAACTTATCAGCTAGATTGACAGTAAAATACTTTTTTATTTCCGAAAGAACTTTTGTCTACAGCAGCTCATAATTTCTTAATATAGCTAGAAAACTTAAAGTTCTAGGTATTTTAACTAACGCATATAAGCAAAGGTTACAAAACGATGACGCAACACACAATTATAGAGGTTTGATATCCGAATATCCGAAATTGTAATTATAAGAAAACAACATAATCCCATAATAATATTATAGTATTCAAATCTCAAGTAATTATTTAACAATCCCCCTTAGCGATGATACAAGTAGGCATAGGGGCATTAAGATGCTTACGTACAAGTATATTAATAATATTACTATCGCGCTGCCAATCACGGTAGGGTGCCGTTATTCTCGGAAACGCGCTAAATTTCAAGTTACCGAGTTAGACGGAGTTCTATAGTTGTATAGATATACATATTGTGATATATACTGTAGCAGTAGTGGATTGTAGCAGGTTTAGTAAATTATATTTGAGTTTCTCTCGTCTACTTGCGAAATATGTTAGTTATTGAATCTTCTACAGACTTGTATTTTATAGCCTTATCGCTTTATTAAATATTTAAGCAGAAAATGATGAAAGAAAAGTAATACTTTGTCTTCTTACTAAGTTATATAGAAGTAGGTATGATCAAACTTGTTGTATGTGTACCCGCGACTCTGACGAAATGTATCGATTAAAGTTTTCTACCAAACAGGTGTTCACGTGGTTTCGGTGGGAACATTTTAACTGACAAAGACAGAATAACTTTGCGTCTGCCAAGTACGAATTTTTCACATACCTATGTAAATTTAGCATTAAAGCAAACCCAAGTTGTTACCTACTGCATTACATAAAAGATTGCACTAAATCTCCTTTGTGCCATCTTGCATGAAACGGTTTGAGGAGGCTTGTTTTCAGCTGTGGGTGCAATCTGACAGCTTTGAATTCCCTGTTATAAAGTTATAAAAAACTTTTTAACAAAAAAGACAACCGCCTTCAAAAAGTAAAAAATAACTTTCAATTCGCACGTCGGCGGCTTTGGTTTTGCTTGTTGTTTTGTATTGCCACCGACTTGCGAATTGAAGGTTATTTTTTACTTTTTGAAGGTGGTTGTCTGTTTTGTTA
This sequence comes from Charanyca ferruginea, assembly GCA_947361185.1. NCBI lineage: Eukaryota > Metazoa > Arthropoda > Insecta > Lepidoptera > Noctuidae > Charanyca > Charanyca ferruginea. The sequence goes on from OX376070.1 coordinate 12,570,294, forward strand.
AAACGTTTTTGTTCGTTTTTTATAAGAAGGCACTCTACTTCTTTTCATACAAGTTAATTACGAAACGGTGACACCAAAGAAAAAACAGTAATTCCTTAATTTTCAACCCTTAGGGGTAGAATATTTTGTTGAAATTTATATGGGACCAAATTGGAGGTATTCGCTATCAATTACAAAAAGAATCATCGAAATGACACACACACACTACACACACACACACACACACACACGTTTACACTTATGCGTGGTTAAACATAAAAAAGTAACTAAAAATAAAAAAAAATATTCATAAAATGAAGACTACTTGCTCGAACTATGTTAAATGGGACCAAATGGCAACTATTCCGCATCAAACTAAACAAGAATCACGTAAATCGGATCATAAATCACAGCGTAATCGGTGTAAATACATAAAAATAAACCAATCGAATTGAGAACATCCTCCTTTTTGAAGTCGGTTAAAAATAAGAAGTCTATAATCATGTATGACCATTATTTCTGTCAATGAAAATTGTATCAGTTGAATTATTTAGTAAAATGAATACCTTTCATCTTAAAAATCGTCACTGAAAATATTTTCAGACTCTTTATTTTTCTTTCCATTTCAGAGCTAAATAACAATTGTTAGAAATTCTATAGAACTGTCGATTCTTTTGTACTAAATGTCATACCCACTTATCTAAGCATTAATAATACAGCTGCCTTTTTTGTATTTTGTTATAATCATTGTGTCTTAAATTCATTGAACAGCATCGAGCTAGAATTTTTTAATATAAATGTTTTTTTTTTTTTTTTTTTTTTATTTTATCTATTTTTTTTTTAATGTATATTCTGGGTATCTTCAAGGCACGAGTGAACCGGTTTATTCTAGGCAAGCGTGCTCCACCTTAGGCCGCATCATCACTTAAGATCAGGTGAGTTGCGGTCAAACGCAAGCCTATAACAATATAAAAAAAAACATATATATATATATATATTTTCAATTTATTCTACTTCTATTAAACCTTATTGCAGTAGTTATACTTGCATACACAATTATTTACCGGAAGACGCAGCGTTGGTAGGCCTTTCACCAGATGGACCGATGACATCGTCAAGGTCGCGGGTAGCCAGTGGATGCAAGCGGCAGGTTGCCGCTCGTTGTGGCGTTCTATGGGAAAAGTGGACGTCTTACAGCTGATGATGATGCCACAATTATTCTGGTTCGTTTATTTACTTTACGTTTCCATCGTTGCTGAATGGCCATCCTCCCCATGTCGGATTTTATAGATTTGTCTTATTGTCATAATAGACAACCTACTTTAGCGACCACGTGCTTCATAAAAAATTGTCTAGTCATATTTCGGTAGGTTATTAAATTACCACTAGAATTGTGGTTTCAATAGAACTGCCTCTTAAAAGAGTTTATGTAACGTAACGAATCTTCATCCACCACCACCCAACACTCAACCCAAAGAACACCTGCCACTCTAAAGTGATTTGCAGTGGCCTATTTGGAAACACTCAATAGACTACGCACCCAGGTAGGCCGCTGCAAACATAACCTAGCAAAATGGGGATAACAGATCCCACCGATACCCAGTGTGAGTGCGATGCTCCTGACCAGACAATGGCCCACTTACTACAGTGCCCAAAGTGCCCCTACACCTGCACCTTAGAGGACATTAAAAACGCCACATATGTTGCGATAAATGTGGCTACCTACTGGGTACAAGGTAGTCTAACAAAAAAAAAAAAGGAAAACCATTGATTCGGAAAGAAGTAGATGTAACGTATCTTTTTGTAATTGAGAACCTCGTGGATATATAAAATTCGTATGGATCGCTCGGGCATAAGTTATAATACAAGTTACTGGGTAACACACCCAGTAACTTGTCAGTGGAGGTCAGACAGGCAGGCGCTCCATGCACTGGTATTCAGTTACATCCAGAAAGACTGGAAGCAGACCACAATTTAGTCGGAAAAAGATTAGGCGACTAGCCTCAAGTAGTATAACAAAAAAAAAGGAAAACCCATCGATTCGGAAAGAAGAATGTAACGTATTATTTTGAAATTAAGTTATTTGACGGAAAAGATCGTGATTAGTTAGTATATAATTTTGTCGAGTTTGATCAAAATATGGCGTTGTATGAAGCACGCTATCAGGAAAGCCTACTAAATCACCTTGCCTAAAAGTTTTCAGGAGACAGGAAGACGCCATTATGCTTCTTTTGTTCGCTCGCTGTCTTTTTTGTGGTTATTCGAAAACCATTGTTTTCTGCTCTATAAATATTATTAAAACCAATGATAAAACAACTTAATCCCGGCAACTGATAGCGTAAACTATGTTTATTATATTATTATATTACGGATAGTACCGAGTATCTACTATCGTCCATCGGGAGCATTTCGATACCGATATACGCAGTTAGGTACAGTCCGTTCCATAACTTGCGGTCCCTCGGCTACGTTTGGAGGTCTATTACAATTATGTTGCTACGATTACTTATTGGTCCAATTTTGGTAGAGGATTCCGTTTTCCTTTTTCTGGTTTGTTTACAGGAAAAAAGCTTGATTGATTGAACGTTTGATTTAGCAGGGACTTGATTCTATGTAGAAGATACTTTTCGGAAGGCAGTGGATGAAAACATATGGGATTATTGTTACCTTTTGAAGTATCGAATAATATTAATACGGTTTCTTAAACACAAGGCTGTAATAAATATTCTGTAAGTATATATTTTTATTATTCTACGGAAATTGAGTCAACTCACGCAAAAAGACGGCGTGTTTGAGTTTAGGCGTGTTTGTCTTCAATTCCGGTACGGTAAAATTTTTATTTCTAAATTGTGTCGATCGAGTTTAGTTCGGCTCAACGCCGGAGCGTGAAAACGGAGAATCCCAATCTCTCTTTCACATTACTCCACCTTTTGTACACTGCGAATTTACATAAAGAGCCTCACTCGGTCCTTGGGGTACCTTTCCGGGTTTTCCATTTTGTGCTTGAATGCGACGTAGCGGCCGGGTCCTAACTATAGCTTGAATCTGGCAAAGCGGCCGCCTCGTTTTATTTCGATCGAACCACAAAAAGGGTTAGGTTTTTTGATGGCTGACTGTACATTTTTTGGTAATTGGAAACTATTCCTTTTATGAGGGTACTTTCGAGACCTCGGTATTGTAACCTTAAGGATATTTTAACCTCAATGGTATATTGAAAACTGTTTATCAGCCTGCGGTCTGAATTTAAAAGGTTTTCTTTTAAAATCATTTAGTACTTTAGTTACGAGACTTTATTTTCCTGTTCACGGCCACTGATATTATACCGTCTCTTAGTTGAGCAAGGACCTATTACAACTAGCAATGAAAAACGACGGGGACTCGGCCGACGTAATCACTGTTTCCCACAACACTATCGCAGAACCGAAAAGAAAAAGTGACGAAAAGTTCAAGAACACGTTCTATTACCCAGCTGAACTATTCTCACCTCCTCGCCTCGCCCGTTCGTCTCATAAAGTAAGAAAATCGTCCGCGGCGAGCGATCAGCGAAAGTAATCTTCGCAAACATTCTACCTCCGGGCGGAAAACAATTTTCACTGATGTATTTTTTTAGAGGCTCGTGTGTTCCAGCATTATTCTCGAGTAATATAGGATTGGAGTTTTTTCTCTCGCCCGTAATTCAAAGAGGGTTTTACAAAGACTTTTTACTACGCCAAAAATAATTCTGACCATGTACAAACCGTCCATTGTCAACCGCAGATTCAACGCTGTGATTCCTCATGAGCTAAGCTTGTAACCACATTTCTCTTAGGTGCCTACCACTATTTAGTTAATCCCAATTTTGAACAAAAATTTTAGAAAGCATTTTACTGTGTTACGAATTCTCAGCTTAAAACTTTGTAAATAAGACTATCATATATTTATCAAGAAGATTAAAGGCTTTTGTTAAATTTATTTGTTGAAATCTGATTAATTGTTTACCTAATGCAGGTGACAGATGTCTTACGCACGTCTTTTCGTAATAATAACAGCAATAAGTTTAAGCTTCAAATAAGCTCTTACAGTTTTGAAGGGTCGTATTTTTCATGAAAATTATAGAATTTTGTATTTTCATAACAAAAGAATAATGATGATATTTTTCACAATTACACTTCATAAATAAATAGAATAAATTGTCCCTACGGGAGCGCGGTGAGCGTAGGTACTTATTTATAGGATAGGAGCACAGGTGGGTTTTGGGTCTTAGCAAACGTGTTTTACGCTGCCCCCGGGCGCCCTGCCGTGACGCATTGGCGGCCCGAGACCGTTAGATACGCCAGCATACATAACTTCCCACCGTAATTATAGCTGGTGTTAAACATAAGTTGAAAGTCGGTCAGTCTGTTGTGGTTTAGGCCTTAACTTTGAGGAAATAAGTCTGGCTAGTTACTTTCTAATCAGTGGGGTATTAGTCGTAACTTTTAGAAACGTGTTCGCATTTTAATTTCAGTCAAAACTACCTCTATTTATCTAATTTGACATTGATTGTCGCTGAGTTGAGATTGTGACTAAGGACTCTTACACACCAGCGGCATGTTGCCAACGCAGAGGTAACTGCAGCCACAGACACGCGTTAGCGGCAACCGACGGCTGCCGTCGACGTGCCGTTGGTTGCCGTCGACGAGTCAGCGGCAGCCATCGACGAGTCGTTGGTTGCCGTCGACGAGTCAGCGGCAGCCGTCGACGTGTCATCGGCAGCCGTCGACGAGTCAGCGGCAGCAGTCGACGATTCATCGGCAGCCGTTGACGAGTCAGCGGCAGCCGTCGACGAGTAAGCGGCAGCAGTCGACGAGTCAGCGGCAGCCATCGACGATTCATCGGCAGCCGTCGACGAGTCAGCGGCAGCCGTCGACGAGTCAGCGGCAGCCGTCGACGAGTCAGCGGCAGCCGTCGACGAGTCAGCGGCAGCCGTCGACGAGTCAGCGGCAGCAGTCGACGAGTCAGCGGCAGCCGTCGACGAATCAGCGGCAGCCGTCGACGAATCAGCGGCAGCCGTCGACGAGTCAGCGGCAGCCGTCGACGAGTCAGCGGCAGCCGTCGACGAGTCAGCGGCAGCCGTCGACGAGTCAGCGGCAGCCGTCGACTAGTCAGCGACAGCAGTCGACGAGTCAGCGGCAGCCGTCGACGAGTCAGCGGCAGCCGTCGACGAATCAGCGGCAGCCGTCGACGAGTTAGCGGCAGCCGTCGACGAGTCAGCGGCAGCCGTCGACGAGTCAGCGGCAGCCGTCGACGAGTCAGCGACAGCCGTCAACGAGTCAGCGGCAGGCGTCGACGAATCGAATACCTGTATTCGATAGCAGCTTTACTCCATAAGGTATTCGATAGCAGCTTTACTCCATAATTTCCGTTTTAATTTCATGTCTATTTATTTCATTCTATCATGAGGAAACCTGTACTTATAATTAATATAAGTCGGAAATCACCAATCCGCCTTGAGCAAGCGTGGTGATAAATGCTCGTGCTTTCTCTGTATTGATAACTTAATAAACTTAACAAAAACAAGTAAAAGTGCCCACACAGCTGCTATCGAATACCTGTATTCGATAGCAGCTTTACTCCATGTCATGCTGTTTTATTAGCGGATTTGAATTCAGTTGAATTCATTCATAAACGTAATTATAATTAAGTATACCTACGATTAAAACACTGAATAGAAAAAACAAGTGGAATAAATTGACGAGTGGGCAATTTTACTGGTTTTTGAAGAATATGTAAATTAATAACAACCTTCGCCAGTTGTAATAAGTCTTAATTGTGTATGATCAACAAATTCAACTTTGACAAAAGGTTCATTGTTATTCAAACAAAATTAGGACTTATTACAACTGACGAAGTTTGTTATTATTTTACATATTTTCCGCATAATTGTGACACATACGGTATAGCTGCGCACTTCCAATTGTTTCTTCTATTCCGTGGATCAAAAAGATAACAAGTATTTCTTATCGTATTCCCACGTTCATGTTGATTTTGATGCCTTACTACAACACGACGCGCCGGTAATACCTTTAAAATGAAATTCTTATAATTTCGTAAAGATAAATTGTAAACGAAACATTCTCATTACTCAGGTAAATTAAATAATATATCAAATGAAATACGCCGTATACGATTATAAAGCAAATATTTACTTTACCCGACCTTATTCGGTTGTGATATAAAGAATTCTCGACATAAAATGGCGGAGATTTTTCCACGTTTTTAACTTGATTAAGTTTAGCAGAGCCATCTTAAAAGGAATCAATTCTCTTTTTGCTAAAGTTTGTTTAAAATGTTGTTGTAATTTCTATTGATTTTGAGGGTATTTAGAAATTGTGTCAACGTTAGTTAATTTACTAATTTCAATAAAGAGCTAGCCATTGTAATGTGATATTTTTGTAATCAACCTGCCGATATTTTATATATGTGTGTACTCCACTTATTTATAAACTCAGTAGAAATTATGGATTACTAGCTTTTGCCCGCGACTTCGTCCGCGTGAATGTCGGTTATAGTGGATGCAGACGAAGTCGCGGAATAAAAGTAGTCTATGTCCTTCCCCGGGGTTAAATCTATCTTCATGACAAATTTCATCAAAATCGGTTCAGCAGTTTCATCGTGAAAGCGTAACAGACAGAGTTACTTTCGCATTTATAATATTAGGATGGATTAATTTATAATTATTAAAATTACTATGTAGGAATTTAGAAATAAATAAAATAGTACATTATTTTTATTTATTTCAAAAATTCGCTCAAAACACTTTGCTAGACATCTGCACTTCGGTTTGCTCATCATATTTTTTCTTTCACGTTAAAAATGAAGCCAGCGTTGGCGGCCATTGTTGTCTTTTTGCTTTTAGTTTGTGTTTGCCCAGCGTTCAGGTGTTGACTCAAAAATATTGCAACGGTTTTTAGTGAATGAAACATCGGAAATTGAAATCATTTTTCTTGTAGCGTACTTTGTTTGAAGCCCTTTATTTATAGAAGACACAGACTGTTCTTATTGATATGTTTGAATAAATAAAAATATATAATAGGACATGGTTACGCGCTGAAGTTGAAATTGTAAGTTTGGTAAAAACGGTTTATCGACTCGAATTTTGTGGATAAGCTTTTTAAAACCATAATAACTCGTCTGAATAATAGAGTTAGTAAAATTTATCTTAATTACACGAGTAATTACTTACCTACGAAGGCAAATACCTTTCGTATAAATTCATGAAAATAACGCTGGAACGACAATATCATTAAGTAGATCAAAACGTTTTTTTAAATATCATAAAGATTTTCAAATTATACATACATACAACGTTTGAATCCATATAATCGGACGTTGAGTTTAATCAATAGGTACAGTGTAAATTTAAAACATATTTTCATATTTTATTTTGATAGGTACAGCTTTTCACTTTATTAATTTTAGTTAGGACAACATTGTTCTTTTATTAGGTCAGCGTCGGAGTGAGCTCGGAATGAATCCGGATCATTGATTTCCCTGGCGCCTGGTAAAACCAAACGTGCCTTTATTTAAATACTGAAGTCTGCTTCGTCGCAGTACTGTAGGCGTTCAAATAAAATTGGCTGTATTGCAGCCAATATTGAACGGACAGTTATTGCTGCGAATCTGTCAGGCTTAAGGCTATTTGAAAGTAGAATGACTTTGGTTTCTGGCGCTAACCTTGACTTTAAGGCAAGGGTAGGTTTCGAGTTATGCAATACCGGTTTAGTCACTTATTTTGTTAGTCTTAGAAATGACAATATCTCAAACTATCTTTCTATCTATTGCTATCTTTAGAAGTTTTTCAGGACTCTTACCGACAAACCCCAATGTTCCTCCTTCTACCTTGAATCAGGGGCCAGGCTATTCACTTGATGCATTGGACCGTCTTAAGCGAGCCCCTTCACCATGTGCGCCCTGTCCTGCAACGGCACATTATCCTAGAGAGCCGCGCACGGAACAATGCGCGCTGCCGTCATGGGCTACTATATGGGCTGACGAACTGCCCCAGGTCCGTTACCCGCAGGCTCTTCCAGGCAAGGCCGGAGGTCATTGAGCGCCCTTCGGCGCCCGGCTGCCCTTCTCGCGGAGTGAGAGCTTCGCTCCCTCTCTCTTTCCACTGCCTCCGTTGCGCAAAAAGGGGCACCCTACGCGTTCGCTCTTCCCACCATGGGTTGCATCACGGTTGGAAGATCGAGATCACCTCAGCTGCATGGTGATCTCAAGCTGCGCCATGTCTTCGTTGCAGTCCGTTCAATGATGGCAACTAGGTGTCCGCTCCTGGCGTCTACACCGCAGGTACTTACCGAAACAACCATGTCCAGTCAGCACCTACGTCAGCCGGGATCTGAGGGCGCCATGCTGCCTCTCTAACCATTACCGGCCTTACCGTCACTGTTGTGGCGTAGCTTTATCTGAGTTGCATAAGTCGTTCCTTCCATTAGGATACGCCAAGACCGTAGCATCCAGATTCTAGGGCGCAAACCTCGCCAACAAACTCGCCGCCCCATGAATAATAATGTCGTCACCTTTCAAAGAGACGCAACTAATCCACTTACCAAACATTTATTATATTACAACACAACCCCTAAATTATCTATCATCGAACCAATGTCGACTTATTATTCATAATTATAAGGCCCGTATTAACAGTACACACTTGTGAATAATTTATAAAGACAGGTATATACGAAGGCCTACATTAATCAACAGCTAAGATTGTACAGTGGACGTTAGTATTATTATTCGGTATTTCATCAAAATATCATCCTAAACAAACATATGGGCCTAAACAATATACATTATTCAGCAACTATAGATGGCGGAACCCAACAATCAGGCGTTTGACTCCAATATTCGTATAATTTTGTTAACAAGACCCGAAGTCAACTCCTGAACCTATAATTATTAAACCACTAGTTAGGGGTAGTTTAGTTTAAAGTTCGGTTTTGATTGCTAGTATTGTGACCAAAAGTAGCCACGAACAAATAATGTGTACAAACTAACTGTAGTTTAAGTAACAAAGATTGGTTTATTGATTGTGGAACGCTAATTCTTAGGTAACTAGCTTTAATTTGTCCTCTGGAATCAAGAATGCAGACTAAGTCGCAGATTAAAAAGTAGCCTATATTCTTTCTTTTGATTTAAAATTATTTCGAATCAAATTTCGTCTAAATCCGTTCAGTAGTTAAGCCGTAGAAGCGTAACAAATAAACTTATTTACTATAATTATTAAGTACTATTGATTAACAATTATTGTGACATCACTGTAAAGGTGCGTACGGATAGCGCGTACACTGGTACGCGTAGACAGTTTACGCGTGTCCGGAACGCCATGTCCATACTTGCAGTTACGCGTACACTCTTGGGGAACGCGTACCGCGCGAGCCGCCATCAGTCGGTTTTTGGTCGCGCGTCAAAGAGGAAGCACAACACCGGGTACGCTATATTTGGACGGCAAAATGAATTGACACGCGTGTTCTTCGAGTTTCAATAATGAAAATATTATCAGATTGATTCAACTTTATGAATTTTTCATCCACCATCTAGGTTTCCGTTTGTTTCTCTTTTTTTATTTAAAATATGTTGAATAATGAGTAATGCTGCAGCAGTGGTAATGCACACAACCGCTAAGTTTGTCGGAGTCATGGCGAATGACTGGGGCTCGCAGAGCGCTCTGGATCGATTGACCTCGCGTACAGGTTCGCGGCGATCCGTACAGGAGCTGTACGCGTATCCAATGTACCCGTGGACAGTGTTTCCCAACTACGCGTAACACAGGAACGCGCTATCCGTACGCACCTTAATAAATGTCACTGAATTAATGAACTCTGGTTCTAAGTAAAGAATATATGTTATTTGTATCAGCCCAAGAAATCTTACTTCTATCTTCAGCACAGAATATCTAAATTAAAAAATACTAAAGTAAACAAGTTGGTTTTAAGCTAGAATTAAGTATGAAATTGTAATTGCTGTCAAAACCGTGTCAATGTTTGAACATTGTAAGTTTTCACGTCGTCTATAAATTGATATCAAACGGTAATCGCCTTAGAGGACCGCCCACTTACAAGTTTACATTAAATTAATTTACTTAGGTTGAAATTGCTCGCTCCAATATAACCTTGAGAGGAATTTGTTCGAATTAATTGAAACCAATATTTGCTTTACATTTTCGAGCCTATTAAAATACTAGATTGATTTTGAATATTATTAGGTACTAAAGGTAACTTAAATATAATTTATTAAAATTACTGGTCTAAAGTTATTATATTGTTAGAAAAAAATTATAACTGGTTTTTTTTTTATTTAAGTAAGGGCCTGTTACTTAATAATTTCATTAAAGTGAACTGTGAGCCAAAATAATAAAAGTGTGTACGACTTAATGTTTTTTCAGACGTACACACTTCTATATTATTATTAGAGTAGCTTTTTTCTGCGACTTCGTCCGCGTGATGTTAATATTGTCGCGTATGCAGACGGAAGCCTATGTTCTTCCTAAATCTTCAAGTTAACCTCATACCAAATTTCATCAAACCAGTTCAGCTTAGCTGTAAAATCTTTAATAAGGTAAGATTATAGTTAAGTTTAAGTGGATTTCAATGTATGAAAATTGTTCTAAAATAAACAGATTTTTATTATTATTATTATTAGTGTGAAAGCGTAATAAAAAAAGGCCATCATCGCATTTAGAATATTACTAGCTTTTGCCTGCGACTTCGCTCGAATGAATGTCGAAGTTGCAGATTAAAATGTAGCCCATGTCTAAGTCCAGCGTTTGACACCGATTGAATGATTTGGCTGATTAATAAATTGTGATATAATGAACTGTTTTTCTAATACACTGAACAATTTCCGAATGGCCTTAAGATATTTGTTCGGGGTTAGGTTGTTTGTGTAGGTATGTGAGTTTGTATGTTTGTACACACATCCACAAACCCCTAGAGTAGGGCAACATTTTCAACCGACTTCAAAAAGAAGGAGGTTCTCAATTCGTCTGTATGTTTTTTTTTGTCTATTTGTTACGCAATTTTTCGGCAAAAGTAAAGAGATTTTGAAAATTCTTTTTTTGATGGATAGGGTATGCCTCAGGGGTGGTCCCATATAAATTTAATCGAAATTGATTCAGTACTTTTTGAAAAAATCGACAGAAAGCAAAAAAATATACATGGATGATGTTTTAATTTCCTCCAACCTTGTACTTTCAATTTCTGTTTTGACTGTGTTGCCACTAAAAATCTAAAAAGTGATAAATTACTTTAGCACAGAACACACATGACTTTAGTTTCGAAAGTCGGTAGCTTTGTTCTGTTTGATGTTTTGTATTGCCACTGACTTCCGAAACTAAAGTGAGTGAGTGTGTGTGTGTGTTTAGTGCTGAAGTTATTTATCACTTTTTAGAATTTTAAGGCGGTTGTCTTTTTTGTAAAAGAGGTTCTTTTTAAAGATATAGTTGCCTAAGAAATATTGCAAGTACACTATCAGATATAAATGTTTGCCTCTCATCCAACTTTTGAGTCTTACAAAATGAGAAACGCAAGATACCTAAAGGTATTTAGTAATGTTTACCTTCGATAAAAAGTTTTACATCCATCTAAGGCGGGGTACTCACCGTTATTTATGTTTCTTTTCTAACTATAATCCTTTTCTTTTTCATTGATAAGAGGGCTTTAGCGAGTTACAAAGTTTCTAGTACCTAACTGCCTTCAGAGTAAGCTACTTTTTATTATTTCTCAAAGTACCCCTTATAAAGGTAATAATGGTTATAGTCTCAAAAGCTAAGTTTGAAGAGTGTTTTAGTCTCAGATTTTGCTTTTCAGTGAATACGGCTTTTTATTTTTTGTGTAGGTACTTAACTATCATTTTGCACAAATTGTTTTAAAAGTATGTACCTACAGAATGAATTGTAGTTCATGGAAATGACATTATTTTTTCGTTTATAAGTGAACTGGATTAGAATCAAATCACTCTGGATAATCAATGTATCGTCACCATAGCAGATTTACAATAAACTCTAATAACTAGCATGTTTTTTTTATCCGTGAAATAAAATTAACTTCTGATAGTAATAAATGCATGGAAAATCAGTCAAAATTTAAGCGTATTTAAAACTATACTAGATGTAATTGTTGGTATAATTGCCCCCTAATAACACTGAAGTAAAGATACAAATGGTACACAAAAAGGGATCATGGCCATCCGGCCATGAACAACCATAATATGAAATCAACTGCTCTAAACATCTTAATTTTTCTTTTGTACAAATCCTTGTACAAAAGAAAAATTAAGATGTTTAGAGCAGTTGAAATTCTAATTCTTCTACTCTTGGGTACCTAAAGAATATCTTCTAGCATTTACAATATTTTAAAAACACCGCAATAAAAATAGATTTAAAAAATGAATAGTTTAAAGAAAACCTCATTATTTCGGAACTAAACACCATTTCGCAGGTCTTCCCCAAAATTGCATCATTTTATGAGAAATAATGTCACAAATAATGATTAATCAATGAACTTTTTCAACTCCGCTATTGTAAACAACGATTCACATCACTTGTCTGTCAGTTTAATAGACCGAGACTCGCACTTGTCACTTTCTTTTTGTTATAAACACAAAAGGGCAACAATATGAAACGAAAAACTGTAATTTTCATTTCGAAATATTTTAATTGTGTGGGGGTTTAAAAATATGGTGAGTATATCAATCTACTCTTGGTAATGTATTCTCCATATTGGAAAATATTTGAAACCCTCTAAATGTTTTATTTTTTTCATACAATTGAATATCGCTATGATTCTTTGCCCGCTAATGTCGGTCATCGTGAACGCAGATCATGAAGTAGCCAGTAAAAATTAGTCTATAAATTATATTATTACAGATCTTAAGCTACCTCTGTGTAAAATTTCATGACGATCGGTTCAGTGGTTTTGCAGCCTTTTCCTAACTATGTTGGGGTCAGCTTCCAGTCTAAATGAATGCAGCTGAATATCAATGTTTTTCATGGAGCGACTGCCTCTTTGACCTCCACAACCCAGTTACTAGGTAACACGATACCCCCTGATAAGATTGGTTGTGATTTTCTGGCTTCTGACTATACGCAACAACTGTCCAAGATCTACGAATGACAGTTGCCAGAACCAACGGCTTTACGTGCTTTCCGAAGGGTCATATTATGAAAAGATGAACACCCATCCACGGACCGACCCCGGCAAGCGTAGCTTAACCATTATTAGTAGGTATTTATAATATTAATGTACATTTAATTGTCCTCCATCAGTAAATGCATTTAAGATCTCTTTTCTACCAAAAGTAATAAAACGGATCAGGGTATATAATATGGTCATTCCGTAATATGAGCTCTGAAATTGAGTCTCGTCCGCTAAAAACTAAAAACCTATCTTAGCCAACGTCATAAAAATCCGTATTGCAGCGGCTTTACTTACTTACAAAATACTTTTAGAAGCACTCCAAGTTCTTACCAAGAAGGTGCTCTCAACTTGAGAGTATGTTTAATAGAACCGTTTTTCTACGTTGTCTGTTTTTTTTATTATTTATAGCTTAGGAGTTTAAGTAACAAGTTGTAAGTTCGCAATTGAGATGAAATTTTTCGTAAAATTCTCACGGTTTTGAAGAAATCCTTGTTAAGTGTATGCTAGCAATGCAATTTTTTTATGAGCGTGGTCAGCATTTATAAACTAGAAAAAGTTTTTCACAAAAAAGACAACCGCCTTCAAAATGTAAAAAATAACTTTCAATTCGCAACTTGGTTTTGCTTGTGGTTTTGTATTGCCTCCGACTTGCGAATTGAAAGTTATTTTTTACTTTTTGAAGGCGGTTGTCCTTTTTGTTGAAAACTTTTTTTTTTGCTTTTTAGTGCCTACTTCTTATCATACATACAAATTAATTACGAAACGCTGACACCAAAAAAATTCAGTCATCCCTTAATATTCTCTTTATATCCTTCCTTCCTTTTTATATCTTCCTTATATTGTCATGAAATTTATATGGGACCAAACTTGAGGTATACACTATCAATTAAAAAAAGAACCATCAAAATCGGACTACACTGAATAAATATATGCGTAAACATAAAAAATAAAAAAAAAATAATGTAGGTACGGTCGAACAAGCTAATTGGTTTACAGGCAAAAATATTCATCTTTCTAGTACACTTAATATTATATTTTTTTATTTTATTTTTTTATCGTTAGTACGTAGGTACCAGGGATACCTACGTGCTCGAGATAAGAAAATGGAATAAAATAAAATATTGTGAGTGTAGTAGAAACATGAATATTTTTGCCTGTAAACCAATTAGCTTGTTCGACTGTACATAAAATGAAAACTGCTCGGCCAAACTACGTAAAATTTTTGTGGATTTTTTTTGCCAAATGGCAACTATGCCACATCAAATTAAAGAAGAATCACGTAAATCGGATCATAAATCTCAGCGTAATCGGTGTAAATGCTACCACCGGCAATGTGGATAATCCGGTATTGTATACAATACCTAGGCAATGTATAGAATACCTAAAACGGGTAGACAATGTATGAAATATGATTTATTTTATACTTTGCCTAGGTATTCTATACAAAACCGAATGCACAGCCGGTAATGTGTGTAATAGACGAGAGCAGGTAAGGAGGCTGTCAAGTAGATTTGATTGACTTCTGTCACGGCTAAAGCGTTGCGGGGCTCCGGCGATCCCAGGCGAGCATATCGTCGCAGATGTGTTTTACGCTCACCACCGCAACTTCGGCTTGATGGCCGGCTTTGCCGGCCAGCCTCAGCCACGGCGTCAAACGTTAAAACCACCTGCTCCTCAGCTCGCGGGCAGCCTCGCCGCTCCGTGCCTACGCGGGTTTAGATTACACAGATAGGGCAGACAAGACTACGTGGAGTCGGTTTTGCAGCGATTTGTTTCTGTCACTAACTTTTGTAGCACAACATATTGAATTTTTATGACAATACTTCAATGCGTGAACTTAAATTTGTTCCCGTTTTTTATAATAATTGTATGCCTTAATACTAATATGCTATGCTAATAGTCATAGCCCGTCATTTTATAGGTAGGTCGGTTAACATTGATAAATATAGACCAAAATCTATTTCTTTTATACATTGCCGGTGCACCAGCAGGTATTCTATACAATCCCTAGGAATTGTATACATTACCTAGGTAAAGTATGTAATGCACGATAATATTCATAATATTTCATACATTGCCTGAACGCCCCAAGTATAATATACATTGCCTAGGTATTGTATAGAATATATATAGAATTATACAGATTACCGGTAACATACACACATAAAAAATACCAATCGAATTGAGAACCTTCTCCTTTTTGAAGTCGGTTAAAAATAGAAATAAAGATCGAAAGGTTTTCTCATGGAGAAGTAAAGAATATATAACAAGTCCTTTTACACATCGTGTCTACATGTCTTAATATGCAATCTATCGCAGGTATCTAGATTTCTTCACATATAAACATTACCTCATTATCATCTTCCTGCCCTTGTCTCATGTTACTTGGGGTCGGCGCAACATGTTTTCTTCTTCCATTCCATTCTGTTAAGCTAGTAATTAAGCTAGTAGCTAAGTAATTTGTCACACAACCTATCAATCGTTTCTTTTGCCTTTCTCTCAATCTCCATCCCATCCACATTAATTTTCATAACAAATACACATTACCTACATATGCACTTTTCTACGTATTTTTCTGTTCCTTATTTTTGTCTATTGATATGTGTACGTCATCATCATCATCATTTCAGCCGAAAGACGTCCACTGCTGGACATAGGCCTCCCCAAGGGCGGATATTGCCATAATCGCCACGCTTCGCAGGCGGGTTGGCGATCGAAGTATGGTTGTTACAAAGGCACATAAAGCTGCTGCCCATTCTCTGGTAAGTCCCTTAGTCGCTTTTTACGAAACCCACGGGGAAATATGGGGTATGTGTACGTACATATGGTTAAATGAATAAATAAGTCCAATCAGATCAGAGAATCCAATCAGAGAATCAGAGATGTTATTCATTTTCTTCATCAAGTCGCACTAAAGTACAGCTAATCTAAATGGCTTAAATTTATCGAATGCACCCGGTAAGTGCAAGCCATTCTTAAACAACACAAGATGCAGCTTTCTGACCAACAAAATATGTACATCAAATCACAAACATTTATGGCGTAACGGTATCAACAACGTCAATACGACCCGAAGCCACTCAATATTCTGTTCTGAATATATTTTTGACGTGCATTGTACCGCCCTCATGCCAGCTAGCTCCCTGGAGGGTTGAAGCTGACAGCCTCCAAGAGGTAATCCATTAAAGCCGCTGTAAGTCCCTACAATAACATAATATGAACAGTGGCAGCCCTAGGAAGTTTGCCTACCGTTAATGTTACCTTATTCTTCATTGTACACAGTTTTGACGGTGGTTCTATAGTTTGAGAGGGTCTAGGGATTTGTTGTTGACGGGTCATTTGGTAAGGTTTTTTGTCGTCTTTACAGCAATAAAGTTGTGTTCAAGGTTTTATAATTTGATTTTTCTTATAATATAATATTCAATAATTTGAGTGAACCTAATAACCACGAACATTATATATCTAATAATATAGTCCAGTAGTTCAATTTAGTTTATTTCTCTTATAAAGGCACATTGTTAGAGTAGTGTATATTTAAAAATTCCATATGCTACAACCTTTGTGAGAGCTGAAATCTGAACTAGGTTCGGGAATAGAATAATAGAGAAAATACAAAATAACGCAATCCTTGTTATAAGATATTATTACACTTTAGAAATCATACCATAGACCCTAGTTAACAAAGGATTAGAAATAACAAGAAGAATCAATGAATATTACCCAACCAACCTGATTTTACGTACACAAACAATATTCAGCTACTTATAACATTAGTAGGTAATCCGGTAAAGCCCCCGTAAGGCGGCCAACAATAACATAATGCGAGAAACAACATAACCTTTAAGCCCGGCCTAAGTAACCCGCAATGTACTTAGGTACCAACTTAACTGTATTAAGTTGACTTCATTGAGATAATCTTTTCAACCATACACGTGGCTCTGGTAGCCACGAAAGGTGAAAACATTCATCGACTGGATTTCATAGCAAGTTTAAGGGTTCTGCACCTTATAAGCACAAACTTATCATCGTTATTTCAGTTGAAATATACCCACTGCTGATTTTAAGCGTGCTCTAACATCACCATTATATATTGACGGATGAGTGACGTAAGAATTGAGTAGTCCATCCATAGATATCCGAAATCCATCCATACTTTAATATCCATCCGTATTTAACATTACAAATGCGAAAGTAACTCTGTCTGTTATGCTTCCACGATGTAACGGCTGAACCGATTGTAATGAAATTTCGTATGAAAACAACAGATTGAACCGTAAGTAAGGATATATACAACTTTTTAATCTGCAACTTTTGTCTGCATCCGCGATAACCGACTCTATAAATTACCTATTGTTGGAATCAAATGTAACAGCTCACATTTTAGGACCCAATAAATAATGTTAATTGTAATCCGTGGTGCAACTGGGCCTTCCCCAGTAATAAACGTCCCTTTGGTCCTATTGGCTTAGTTCTGTTCTGACAATTCCCAAAAAAAAAACTTTTTAATCCAACTTGCAACCCAGCTCGGCTTCACATGGGCCTTCCTCGATAAATAGTCAATCCAACACAAAAATAATTTTTCAATTCGAACCAGTAGATCCTGAGATTAGCGCGTTCAATCAAACAAACTCTTAATATTATTATCGCGAAAGGTCATTCACTCACTCATCACGAAATATCGAAAACCGCTTGACATATTAAGATGAAATTTGGCAGGAAGGTAGTACGTAGTTAGTAGACGTCCGCTAAGAACGGATTTTGCGCCAGGGCCGGATTAAGGAGGTCTAATGGGTCTCGCAAGTTTGTATGAAAGTCCTTAATTTTTTGCGCTACGAATTTGAAATACGGCAGACAGGTAGGTTATATGTAGTAATCGTCCGCTAATAACGGATTTTGCGACAGGGCCGGATTTAGGAACTCTAATGGTTCTCGCAACTTTGTTTGAAAGTCCTTGATTTTTTATGCTACAAACTTGCAATTCAGTAGGGAGGTAATTTTTAGTTAACAGACGTCCTCTTAGAACAGACTTGGGACAGGGCCGGATTAGGGAGGTCTAATGGCTCTTGCAAGTTTGTATGAAAGTCCTTCATAGTTGTGCTATATACTTGATATTTGTGAGGGAGATAGTTAATATTTAGTAGACGTCCACTAATAACGGATTTTGCGACAGGGCCAGATTAAGAAAGTCTAATGGTTCTCGCAACTTTGTTTGAAAGTCCTTGATTTTTGGTGCTTCAAACTTGATATTTGGCAGAGAGATAGTTAATATTTAGTAGACGTCCGTTAACAACGGATTTTGCGAAAGGGCCCGATAAAAGAGGTCTAATGGCTCTCGCAACTTTGTATGAAAGTTCTTCATTTTTTGCGCTACAAGCTTGAATTCGGCAGAGAGGTCGTTATTAAGTAGTAGACGTCCGTTATGAACGAATTTTACGACAGGGCCGGATTAAGGAAGTCTAATGGTTCTCGCTACTTTGTTTTAAAGTCCTTGATTTTTTGTGCTACAGACTTGAAATTTAGCAGGGCGGTTGTTAATAGTTAGTAGACATCCGGTCAGGACGGATTTTGCGACAGGGCTGGATTACGGAGGTCTAATGGCTGTCGCAAATTTGTATGAAAGTCCTTCATTTTTAGTGCTATAAACTTGAAATTTGGCAGGGAGGTAGTTAATAGTTAGTACACGTCCGCTAAGAATGTGCGGATTTTGTGATAGGGCTGGATTAAACAGGTCTAATAGCTTTCTTAAGTTTGTATGAAACATTTGATTCATTTTTTAACTACCGACCTGAAATTTAGCAAGTCTAGAGTTTATGAGTAGGAAACATTTGCAAAGGAAAAATTTTGTGACATCCTGGACTTGCTCTCGCGAAGTTTATATATATAAATCCTTGGTTTTTTGTACCTGTAAATTGCTAGAGAGATAGAATTATAGTTAAGTCATGTCACGTAGAATCAGATTTTACGACAACGCCAGATCAAGGGAGTATAACCTAACTCCATGTGTTCAACAAACATTTATTGATGACTTATAATACAACAAATATCGAGGATAATCGAGGTCTTAATATTTTTTAGTTATTAGATTCATAAAGTTATAGTTCAAATATTTCTTTATATACTACTCAAAACAAAATATTTGTCTGTACCATGAAAATAACAAAACAAATATATATTTTTGTCTCCATAACGAAAACTAATGTTGTTTTTACCATGTAGACCAAAAAATTTATTCAAATAATAATGATTAAAAAGTTTATTTGCTTTTGAAAGAAAAAACACATTTTAGGTTAAAAATAAAAACAACGTAAAGTTACTGAAAACAAAAGAAAATACTCCATGCTCATCTTTTAGTAACGGGTATGCCCCCCTCGTTTAGCTACGTACTCCTGAAGCCTGGAGTGCATGCTCTCAATCAAATGCCTGACATTTTCCATTGGAATCTCTTCCCAGGTCCTTTTCACAGCGTTGATGAGTTGCTGTTGGTTGTGGATTTCCTGATCACCGTCTCTAACTCTTCGTTTCAACTGATGCCACATGTGCTCTATTGGATTTAAGTCCGGACTGTTCGCCGGCCACGGCAAGACTTGAATTTGAGAGTCTTCCAGTACAAACCGAGTCGCTTGAGCCGTGTGTGCACGAGCATTGTCTTGCATCAAGATGAATCCAGGACCCGCTTGCTGTGCAAATGGGATCACATGTGGTCTGACAACTTCCTCAATATACCGCTGAGCAGTAACAGTACCCTCATTTAAAATAGCGAGCTCAGTTTTGCCGTGAAAGCTTATCCCGCCCCAAAGCATTACATTTGGACCACCAAAACGATCGACTTCATGGATGCAGGCTTCTGAAAATCTCTCGCCGCGTCTTCTCCATACTCTAATACGCCGATCGTCGTATTAGAGTATGGAAAATTTAACTTTGCATTCGTCTGTGAAGAGCACCATAAAAAAATAAATTACACCAAAATTATAAAATACCTCGTGGCCCTTATTTTGTTTTGAGTAGTATATTTAAAGCCCTGGGTACTACTGTGACGCTTTTTTTGTAGTTAAAAGTATCTTATAGTACGTAGAACGTGGTATTTACATATCACCATATTAATTACTAAATTCCAGACAATATTTTATACATCTTTGTTTACCGCACATTGACCATCGTTTTCTGTAAAAGTATAGATTTAATTTTAGAAAGCTCACATTTAAAATCGATACTATCCATCCCCTCTACAAACATACAACAGTTTCGAGTAGACTTAGGAGTCGGAAAGGTTTTCTCCGCAGCACACAGGCCATCCAGGATCGACCACGTACGGACAGACGAAAGTTGTGGGAACATCACCCATCGCCACTGAACTTCTTTCAACCCAGGAACACTTGGCACTCGGAAGTGATTTGCAGTGGCCTAAATGGAAAGCGCTCAATAGAGTGTGCTTCCAAGACGGCCGCTGCAAACATAAGCTAACAAAATGGGGGATTATAGATCCCACTGATACCCAGTGTGAGTGCGGTGCTCCTGACCAATGGCCCACTTACTACAGTGCCCAAAGTGACTCGTCACCTGCACCTTAGAGTAGGTACATTAAAAACGCCACTAATGCTGCGATTAATGCAGCTCCTACTGGGCCCAAGCAGTCTAACTACGGATATGAGTCTAACACAAAAAAAGAACACAAATCACGATTCGAAACGAAGAAGACCATGACTGTATCATAATCACAAACCATCTCTTTAATATATAATGAATTGAAATAAACTGCAGGCTGAAAATAAACCTATAAATGTGGTGTATACTTTTTTTAGATTTCTATGGGTGTATAGGTCGGTTGTAGGTTTTAAGAAAATAACAACATCTATTTTTTTACAAATATAAAAATAGTTTGCGTTCAACATCATTAAACTTCATATCTGCATAACCACGCGGACGAAGTCGCGAGCAACAGCTAATATAGTATAGATAATTCAAAGGTACTTACAACTTTTGTTAAAAACTCATTGTAATTCTGAAAACCAGATTAATTTTCAGTTAAGTGTAAATGACAATGCCAGATCCTGCCCCACCCATGTACAGAAAAAGTAACACATGTACAGAAAAAGTAAATTAATGAAAATAATTGTAATGAATATAGAACCTTTCTATACTAAATTGATTTTCTTTAGAACTTGCGGATTACGAAATACCTACCCACAAAATACAAACTCATTTTACCTAAAATACAAATTAACCTATAATCAATGTCATTATTGTTTTTAGATTTAAACGGAAACCCCAAGTTCTACAGTCACTAAGACTAATGTTTAGTTATCAGCAATAAATAAACAGTAAGATGCTACATATTGCACATGACTTTTATTGAGTGCGGCAAAGTTCTATAGAGTTTCTGGCATTGTCCTTTGATTTTAGTTGTTTTGAACTAAAAAATAGTAAGTCATTAAGTAGCCAAGTAAGGGACGTCACAGCAAACTATTGCCAAAAACCACGAAAAAAGTATGTTAATTGATTATTGGTTGTGTCTACTTCCCAATAATGGCTTCATAAGTATAACCTATTACTTTACAAGTGAATGGTACATGATAGAGAGAACATGTTGATGATAAAATCCAGGAATCGATAGTCTATAATCGCACGTACATAGTGAAAAAGATCAATCGATACGTCTTCTTCCTTTTATTGAAAAAAAAGCCATTTATTATTCAATTGTCAGTTTCTATTGTTACACTTTGTAAGCATAATTCAGTAATCCCAATAGATTACCTGTACCTACCAAATTCTCTTCAAAAAACTTTAAATAATTTATCCGTTAGATAAATATTCACTTCATTTAAATGGACGGAAATGAAACCTTTGGGTCTCTTTGAATCGGGTAGATCAGTCATAAATCTCTTTTTATTAGATTTCAATGTTATAGGTATGAAATGAAAAATGGAATTATTACAAAGCTTTTAATACTCTTAAAGTTACGAAGTGGTTAGATCATAAAAGTTACTGTGAAACTTTTTAGTGTTCCAGATTTTACATTAAATTTATTAACAAAATGAAGAACAAAGGCGCTGATTTCCTTGTTCACAGACTCGATATTCGTGTCACAGACTAAACTATCATTAGACAATTGGCATCTCTTACTGCCAGACAGCAGAAGAAAACGACGGCGACAGATAAGAACTAAGTTAGAGATGTCAAATTAGTTTTTTCTTAAACACCGCTGTGTGTGCGTTCTGACATGACAACTAATAATTGTATGAACATTCTAAATCAACTTAAATTGACGAATTTTATTAATATCTGTCCTTTTCTTGTTGTATTGGAGAGAAAGATATATAAATACCTACCTTAATGACGACTAAAGAGTATTTACTCAGGATATTTGTTGTAAAAAAATCATGATAGCCTCAAAAAAATAATGTAAGGAACGACCTTCTTATCTTATAAAATAACAAAATGTACCTAATTTTTAATGTGCTGTCAAATAAGTTATTTATTCTAGTATCTTGTTGGGCTCATAAATAAGGAGTGCAAGAGTAAAGAAGTGCTTGTGTGACAAGATAGCAGGGACACACTCCCTGATGCTTCCGCTATGTGCCACTGTGGCGCGGTGGCGCTAGCGTGCATTACTGAAATTCTTTATTTTTCACATTTTTGGACGGGACAGACATGCGGTTGGAACGCCGCGTTTGTCTTGAAATGTTCGGAATTTTAATCGTTGCTTGAATGTTTTAATTCTTTTTGGGGAAATAGTTTAAAAGTAAATGTTGTTTCTTTACATAATTATTACTTTTTTACTTTTTATACTTTATTGTAAGTATAATGACAAAATGCCTTACAAATTCCTTATTATCTATTCCGAAGGGTTCAAAACTATGCGTAATTCACAAGTCATTCACCTACAGGCGTATGTCTGCAAATATTAATACCACTAATACGGCCATTAGCTTACCTTCTGGAAACATTTCTAATACTCAAACGTTTACAGTTTGTAACAACCATTGATTAACTACTAAAATATTCAGCTACAGCAATAAACGGAATACGTAAGGTTTGTAAAGCATGATGCATTAATTTAATGTAGGTATATGAAGTAGGTACGCATAATAAAACGATTTTGATTTGACTTCACAAATAAAAATAAAGCGACTGCAATTTTTATTTGTACAATAATGAGCGTGTGCATATAACATGTATTATTAAAGAAACCATATGAATAATGGACAATGCAGCTTATCATACCCTTTCACTCAGGCTGTATAATGTGCGAGTGGGAGAGAATGATTAACGTTGCCATTTTTAATAATTATGTTTCTTTAACGTCTCGGTTGTTCAGTAGCAGACGATTTTACACGCTAAATTAATTGGCAGACGGGGCTTCTTAGGTACTACCACAGATGATATATTATTACTTACATGTACTGCTCACCCTCTGGCAGACGGGGCATCGGACACTGGCCAGTAGTACTAAGATGCCTTTGCATCTAATTTGCTCAAATTCGATGCAAGGTGCGATATTACCTATAGTACGAAATTAAGTACAGCTACATGAATTAAGGGGTTCACCATACCAAAGTAGATTTGTTCTGTAAACAACGAATCTCAGTGAACCGTTCGACGTATCCCTTAGAGGTTATCATGGATAGCACGGCCAAAGGGGTAAGGAACTTATTCACCACGCTAGAAAAACGAATAAATGACAACAGTTAATTGTACTGTACCTCACTGAACTATTAAAGCACACAATAGTCAATAACCATGTCATATTATTTACTTCATCAACGTTAAAACTACGTTAACATTAGAACCACGTCTAGAACGTTCGTTTGCATACATTTTGTGAATAAATCATTGTCTTCAGAACAAGATAGTGCGTGTTGCTTTGGCAAATTTATTTTTATATTTCACAAAGTCTGAATACAAAGAGCGGAGCGGTGCAGGAATATTTTAGAGGAGAAAATATTGCTGTGTGTTTAAGTATGACAAATTAATGTTACAGTGATATTCGTAGATGTTGTGAGAGACCAATAATGTAGTCTTGTTAATATATTATTGTGGTAGAAAGTAGTAAAAGTTTTTTTTTTTTTTTTTTACCTAAGATAGGCATACGTTTGACCACTATCTCACCTGATGGGAAGCGATGATGCGGTCTAAGATGTTGCACGCTTACTCCCAGGTTGTAGCTATCAGGAAACACAGACTCGGGCAATATTTTCTTCAAAATATTTGTATGAAGCCTTTGAGATCGTTTCTTCATCACTCGTGTATCACGGTATTAATTTTAAGGTTTGTCTACAGGTTGGTGGCCAAAATTGACTGCTCAAGATGCTAGCTAACATAAAACGTGGTAACGCAAAAGTATTCGATCGGAGTCGATTTTTCGAATAAGAATTTTTGGACCTTTTAGCATTTTGGTTTAATTTTACGTTGTTATGAATAAAGTGATTAAATAAATATTCGTTCGGAAACGAGTATGGCCAATTAAAAAATGGATCGAATTTACTCCATGCGCTCGTGGCAAGCCCTAGGATACAGTACCGTTATTCACGAAGACTAAAGAACCGAAAAGATTAAAGAACCGTCTGTGAATACACATCAATATAATCTCATGTAGATTGATTGACAGAGACAAAGTTCATTAACCTGACACGTGCTACAATCTTCACCTAGCTCAGATACGTCAACATTAACTTCAGGAGACACGGTAATTTAGTTGTAATTCGATGTAATGAACCATTACCGGCACTTATCTAACGAGGCGTAATTACGAAAGAACCAAAGCTGTCTAGAAAATAATCTACTTGAATTACTCAGAAATCTAAAGCACATTTGAACCTAATTTGGAGGTGGGTGTGCAAAAAATGTACTGGGTAAATCTTAAAGGTCTGACGCAAATGTTGGGGAACTTACTTCCAGATGAGAAATCAACATGGCGGGCAAAAGTTTCTAGCTGCGAAGCTGTAACCGTTTATCTTGTTCAAGGTGAAAAATTACTTCATATTTACGTAGCCGCAAGTTTTGTGATTTTTAAGGTGAAAGTTTTATATTTTATATGCATAATTAAATTTTATATAACACGAGGTGTCTGGACGCTAAGGGCTATTGCTGAAGCTTATGGTGTAAGGAGTGGATAAGGAATTAATAAAAAATAATTTATAACCACAATTTTATAATTAAATTATAGTTGCTCTTCAGGCGCGGCACGGGCGCGCGGCGTTCAGACGCCAGCACATCAAGCCATAAAAACTGTCAAATTTTCCCAATTCAATACGAACTTTATTCTTTTGCAATAAAGTTACTTGATTGTAGTTTGATATGCTGGCCTCTATACCTTTTTGTAAACTGGAATGAAGACCAATAACCGTCAACAGACAGAATCGCGTGTGTGGTTCTAAATGCCATACATTTACCAATACCTATTGATAGAACAGTGTGACATATTAGGTACTTTGTTTTAGTATAAAACTGCCTGATGCCCGCGACTTCGTCCGCGTGAATTTTGGTTCTTCATAGGATTTTTTTTCCGCCTTCAAAAAAAATCTAAAAAGTGATACATAACTTTAGCACAGAACACACATGACTTTAGTTTCGGAAGTCGGTGGCTTTGTTCTGTTTGTTGTTTTGTATTGCCACCGACTTCCAAAACTAAAGTCATGTGTGTTCTGTGCTTAAGCTATTTATCACTTTTTAGTTTTTTTTTGAAGGCGGTTCTCTTTTTTCAAAAAAGTTTTTAATTTCCACTTTTTAGTGTCTCCTTATACCTAAATCCATTAAGGAACTGCAACACAGTTAAAACAGAGATTGAAAGTCCTCCAAAGATGGAAAGATGAAAGAAACGAAAACGTCTTCTCGGTTTTTGTGTTTCTTTTTCAAAAAGCGCTGAATAAATTTATGTTGTTGTATACTAAAACCTTCTCCAGAATGTAAACCGCATCAAAATCGGTTCAGCCAAACGGGAGATAATCGCGGACAAACATACATACATACATACCATAGGTAGGTAGGTAGGTAGTTGGGTAGGGTAGAGTAGGTAGGTAGGTAGTTAGTCATGTAGGTAGGTAGGTACCTAGGTAGTTTGGTAACATAGATAGGGACAGGACAACGTCTGTCGGGTCAGCTCATGTCAGCTATACCCTGTTCACAATAAGATTAGACATTTGCATAAACCTTTTTTACAGTCCGTTCAACTGATTTTGACTTATATTGCGTTGGTAGCATGACAAATGGCAACTGCAGTAAACAGTTGTTATTGTAACCACTTTCTTGCCTCCAATGTCATCCTAAAGCCTACAGAATAGAAGTCAAACTCGGTTGAAAGGACTGTAAAAAAGGTTTGTGTTTATGTCTAATCTTATTGTGAACAGGGTATAGTACCTAGTATAAACAAAGCTATGTCCAAACGAACATTTTACGAGTTTCATGCATGTGTGTGTGAAAACAAATGAGAACGCAGTTTTCATTACAATGGAACACATTCCTGAAACAAATGCACAGTATGAAAGCTATTGGTAAAATCTAAACTGTTCAATGAATTTTGTACTAATTAAAAGCTTGAACATTTGATTCGATGCTCATGTTAAACCAATAACCAATAATGCATGGTTCATGCGAACCAAAACTATTTAGGTTATTTGTATGTACCTAATACACGTGTATATCCCCACAAAATAACACACACACACCCCACATATTATTATTATTATTATTTTGTAGGTTTTGGATTATTACTGTATCATAATATATTATTATAACAATATATTTTTGATAAATGTTTGTAGATAGTCCTGCAGTAGTTCATAAATTAATAAAGTTATAATTTACATCATATTATTTATATATTATCTATATCCATACTATCCATACTTCCATACTTTATACTTATACTTGTCCATACTAATATTATAAATGCGAAAGTAACTCTGTTACGCGTTCACGATGAAAAGCTGAACCGATTTTGATGAAATTGGGTACGAAGATAGCATAAAGACTGGGAAAGGACGTAGGCTACTTTTTAAGTGATTATTCTGTTTTCTTCGAATAAAAATACTTAATTTTCATTATGGCTGTTTGTTTATAATCATCATTTTCCTACCCTTTTTCATGTTACTTGGGAGCTTTCATCCCTTCTCTTCACATGGGGCCCACCAAGACAAACGATTCCCTATGAACCTTTCTGTCATTGGCACAACTTTTAAACTTCCTCTAATATATTCATTTCTGACCTTATTCATTCTGGTTATTTCACTCATGTATCTCAACATTCAGTTTAGGCCCATCACATGTAAAAACTTAGAGAAATTTGATAATTCATTGGAAAGTAAATTGAGTGCTCAATGCTTTGATAATATAGGTGACCCAAATGAGTTCTACGCGGTTTTTGTTCAATATTAAACATGCAATTTAATGAAGCTTTTCCATCTAAAGAATAAAAGTATTTGCACAAAGTTCTTATATAATTAATACAAGCTTTCATCAGTATGTTGCGAAATATTCGAAACTTTTTAAAGTGTCTGCAAAATCTCTTTATATTAGAAATAGAAATACAATTTTTTTTTTTTATATTTTTTACACACGGCCATCTGACCCCAAACTAGGGAGACCCTGTACTATGGGTGTCAGACAGCTGATATACATACACAAATACATTTTTTTTTGTAATTACATACATATATAGATAAACAACACCCAGACACAAGGCAAACACAAGTGCTCATCACACAAATGTTTACCCTGGGCGGGAACCGAACCCGCAACACGTCGATCCCGTCGATCGCTCAGCCACTGCGCCAACCGTGTCGTCAATTAAATTAGCTAATGACAAAATAAAAACTACTTGGCAAATAATAAATAATGAAACAGGTAGGAAAAAGCAGCGTAGTACTGAATTTAATTTAGAGACTGCACATGGTCCCATAAATTCAGAGAATCCCCATATATCCCATAAATAGAAGTTGCTCAAGAATTTGAAACCTTTTTTGGCAACATTCCCATTAGAACCACTGAAGCCTTAAATTCCTTTCCCGCTCTCTCTGCTGCCTTACTTAGAAAGAATGTTAAGAAATGTCCTTTGGAGTTTAGGTTTCAACATACAAACCCCCAGGCTATAAATGATTTACCCCAATTACTTCATAATCAACCGAAGATGGTGTTATTTGCCGATGACACTTCATTGATTTTTCAAGTAGACAGACGGTCACAAAATCTTGACGATGTAAATGACGCTATTCTTCAGGTTCAAAATTGGTTTACGGTAACAATTTGGTAAACAATTTGGTACTTAATGAAAAAAAAACCAAACATATTCGATTCATTTTACCAAATATTAGGAAAAGCAATTAAACCAAACATATTCGATTCATTTTACCAAATATTAGGAAAAGCAATTGTGACATCATTCTAGTTGGAGAGAAATTGGAATTTACTAGTCAAACGGTTTTCCTAGGAATCACGCTAGACGAGAAATTATAATAGGGACCTCACATGACATCTATTGCGGGGTAACTAAGCTCCGCCGCTTATACTGTTAGAAAGATAAGACAGTTGACAGATGTAGAAACTGCGCGTTAGACCATACGCGCAGTTTCTACTCTACTATTTAGCTACTTTCACAGCATTATGTCGACGTTGTGCTGCCGACATTGAATCCATTTTTATCTTGCAAAAAAGAGCTGTGAGAGCCATTTATAATCTACGTCGCCGCGATTCTCTTAGGGAACTATTTAAAAATATTAATATAATGACAGTGCCTTGCCAATTTATCTATGAAAATATTATGCACGTAAGGAAAAACCTACATTTATTTAATAAAGTTAGTGATAGACATAATATTAATACCAGGAACAAAGACAAAATAGCTCAACCATATTTTAGATTGTCTAAGGTTCATAAATCTTTTATGGGGTACTGTGTTAAGTGTTATAACAAAATTCCTAGTGATATCTTGCAAAAGTGAAAGAAAATTTAAAACATTTATATTAAAAGTACACTCTGTAAACAAGCATATTACAGTTTAGAGAGGATTATTTCCATGATAAGAATGCTTGGAAACATGCTGGTCCGGGCTCCATAGGACAATCTACAGTCTAGACAAAATCAAACTGATTGCTAATTAAAACTACTTAATTTATACTTAGTATATACATTATATTTAATTCTTGCTTTGGTTCACACACTAGTTCATAGTTTGTTGAAATGTATGGAGTGTTTGTCTACTTTTACAATAATTGTAAATAATAATATGTGAACACTATGTATCTATGTATACAACTTAGCTGTTATTCTTTATCTTGTAATACTTTGTACTTTCATACTTCAAAATAGTGTTTTCATGCAAGGTCTATCGTATTCACGTATAGTTATGTAACTGTAAACTGTATATGCAAATTGTTGTACACATTTATTTGCAACTAGAATCAACTTTGTATTTTTTTTTATATGACGTTCAAAAGTGCCTTTTAATGGTCTAATTGAAACAAATAATAATAATAATATAATAATATGTGGGGACATTTTCACAAACGGCCATCTGACCCCAAATAGGGGACCCTGTACTATGGGTGTTAGACAGCTGATATACATACACAAATGCATTTTTTTTTGTAAATACATACATATATAGATAAACAACACTCAGACACAAGGCAAACACAAGAATTGAAATAAATGATTTGACTTTGACAATATTTTCATCTCCGTCTTCATCTTCTTTACGGCACTACATTGCGATCCATACAATACGACAGGTCTTCTTACGGACTTGTAGATTTTATCCTTTATCTGAACGGGCATCCGTGAGTCAGAAGTTGTTTCAGTGACCTGTCGCCGTTTCATCCATCCTGAGTAGATCCGGTGCGTTACGTTACGTCTCGGTCTACCTCGACATCCCGTTGGACAAGCGAGGTACCGAATGTCGAAGCAAGTAGGAATGGGCATTCCAGCTAGAGATATTGGTAAATAAAAGACAAGAGAGATCGCCAAAATCGCAAAACCAGTACTCCATTTTGCTTCTGCTCAATTTGAGGCCAACACTCTCTAGTCTTTGCTACTTTATCTCCATCTGCTCTGGGCCTCTAGGTCACTCTAGTTAACTAGCAAATTGTCATACATACAGGGATCCTCTTCTTGAATGTCCGACGTCAGAGCATGCATTATAATATGGCACAAATATTAAAAAGAAAAACTACTGTCTTCCTATTAATATACTAAAAAAACATCAAGCGAAATAAAGTTTATATTTTACCCTTCCAAAACAAACTTACGAATGTCGCATTATATTTAAATAATTAAATTTTTAACCTTAAACACACACAGGGTTTACTTAAATAAGTTACTTGGGCCCTAAACTGAAAACAAATTTCAGTTTTCCCAGGAGAACTGTGAACTTGTCTGGCTAAAATAGGTAGGTACTTTTGCAAAATCTAGGTCTTAAGTTTTTAATTGCTGTACGTAAAGTTCCATTTGGGACCTTGAACGTGGTAAAAGTTGTTGCTATGGTAAAACATGTTTATTGCGTCGTAATTTCGTCAATTTTAAAGAAGGACAAACAGCTACTAACGCTGGAAATTTTGTGCTCAAAACTTACGATTATTATGAAAAACACATTAATAAAAAGCGCTTTTCACTTTACGTTATTAAGCGCACTTTTTCGATGCAACTTGTCAACCGTTGCTAGAATGAATACACAAAAAACATCGAAAGTATATTTTACAAACACCGCCCTCGTCTCGTTCTGTTTGCACTTAATTAGCAACAATCGATTCAAGCACTTCATGACGCTGTTTCATCACGCCAAACTTAATGATATGAGGATTTGTGTTCCTGTCTGCTGATTGGATGGTTCTGATTCAATACAATACAAATACGTGCTAGATTGTGTGAGAACATTATAACGTCTAATTGGAATTTGTGAACAATCGTTAACTCTAATTTGGACTTAGAGTAAGTGTTTGTAAAATGCTGATTTAGTGAAAATAATTTGTGGATTTCTCAACGACTTACTCAGTGTTACTTGTGCTAAAACTGTTTTAATTTTGAAGATAAGTAGCTATATTTTAAGTACCTAGTGAGTCAATAAAAAGCATTCGGTTTAGTGAGAGTGAGAAAAAAATTCTTACATGTTTGGGAGTTCCCCATACTTAGAACTGAATCTCAACATTTTTTTTTTCATCAAACCCATACTATGGATAGGTCTTCAAAAATGATATTGAGGTTTTTAATATAATTTTTTTTAAACTGAATGTTTTGCGCTAGAGACACTTTCAAAGTGGTAAAATGTGTCCCCCCCCCCCCCCCCTGTAACATCTAAAATAAGAGAATGATAAAACTAAAAAAATATATGATGTACATCTACATTACCATGTAAACTTCCACCGAAAATTAGTTTGAACGAGATCTAGTAAGTAGTTTTTTTTAATACGTCATAAATCGTAAACCGCAATTTACTATTAAAACATCAATCAAAGTTACAACGACCTACAAGAACTTTTATATTATGCAGCTACGAAACCCTTCATGGGCGAGTCCGACTCACACTTGGCCGCTTTTTTCTCAATCCACGGACACTTTTAAATCATGTTTTTACAAAATACTGGTTACATTATCCTATCAAAATCTATATCTGTGTTGAATAAGCTACAGAACGGTAGATCACGCTTGTATTCCTTAGAAAGGAAAATGCATACATTCCCTCATTTCAACAGTTATGTCCATGAAAAATTGCCATCAATCGGACCGAAATTTAGAGTCTGAGCTGCTACTCGTATAGAAATAACCCGCTGAAAAACCCTATGATGGCCAGTCGGTCTTACTTGACTAGATCAACAAGGCAAGACAAACGAAATCGAAATAATTTCACTAGTCAAAGCTTTGAATACCAGTCAAAGATGTACCCCTATATTTTAGTTTTAGAAGCTTTAAATCCAAACTTATAATGGC
The DNA here is from genome assembly GCA_947361185.1 of Charanyca ferruginea. Taxonomy (NCBI): domain Eukaryota; kingdom Metazoa; phylum Arthropoda; class Insecta; order Lepidoptera; family Noctuidae; genus Charanyca; species Charanyca ferruginea. The sequence continues at coordinate 12,602,345 of OX376070.1, forward strand.
GAATATAGGTTACCTACGTGTTTATGTAGCTCGTGAATAAATAAAAGCCGTACACATCGACCTGTCAAGCTACGCTCGCTGCGGTCGGTTCATGGATGGGTGACGAACCATTTCTTTCGTGCCTCGCAAAGCACGTGAACCCGTTGATCTCGGCTGTCATTCGTAGATCCTGGACAGTTGTTTGTTGTTGTTGCCGTGTGGTGCCGGTCGCGAATAGTATCACCCCATTTCTATCCGTGAGTGTCGTAGAAGGCGTAGAAGGGTGTCGACAGAGGGATATTGACCAGAGGATGGGCAGCAGCGTCCTTCTGAGTACCATAACATCTACTGTGATCGCCAACATGTATCGGCCAAGCATGGCGATTACGGCTGAACCCCCCTTGGGGGAGACCTATGCCCAGCAGTGGGCGTCTAAAGGTTGACATGATGAAAGCACGTGAAGCCGTTGATCCCGGCTGTCATTCGTAGATCCTTGACAGTTGTTATAGGTACTCAGAAGCTAGAAAGTCTGACAACCAGTTTTACCAAGGGACATCGAGTTGGCCAGCAACTTGGTTGTGGAGGTCAAATAAGCAGTCTCTCTATGTAAAACACTGGTATTCAGCTGCATCCGAAGAAAAAGCCTACGTTGTTGAAAAAAGGTGAAACCACGCTCTGCTACCCATTTAAACAAAATTTAAATGACAATGCCATGAAGAGGAGTGTGAGTACTGGCCATCCAGTGGCAATAGACACTGCACGTCGTTTAGGTTTTGTTTAAATAGGTAGGGTGTCCAAGCACAAGCGGTCCTGATGTGTTCCTAAGCTTTTTAATTAAAATTTGTTATTTAATAGGTCTTTTATTTCTTAGATCTTTCGAGGACACGAATAGGCAATTAACAAATCGTCGACATAGATAACTATTATGACTTTAACTTGTCCCATACAGCTTTCGATGACGAGCATTTCGGACTGGAAGCCGACCACAACATAGTTGAGAAAAGGCAAAGCAGATGATGATGACCTACGTGATAATGTGGATGTAAGCGATACGTCATAATTTATTTAAAAAAAAATTGGTAGGTTCTAACCTCTCCCTGTCCTCGCAGAACCTACCAATTTTTACCGTTTTTTTTTTAACAATTTTATGTCTAGAAATAATACTCCGCCTTTGTACCTTTGTGCATGAAGTATAAATAAATAAATAAATACTCAAATATACTTTAAATAACGCTAAATACTCTAATTCTACTTAACCGAAAATATTGAAATATTTTTGAATACAATTAGAAATTATCCCGAATTATATGCAGTTGGTCAGAATGGCTGGTGGCTTGGAGGGAAATTCAAGAAAAAACGGGAAAATTACAATGTCATGTCTTTGCGAAAAAACTGCAGTGTACTAACATTCCACAGATATGTATTTCGTTACGCAGTAGTTCCGCAGTGATTCGCTGCCGCATACGACGGCGTTGGTGTACTAACAGCGTTAATACCAAGTACATTAAATTATTTTATTTATTTAAACCTGGTTTTGATGAGTCATTTACACTAACATATCAGATTAAAACATTTTTAATATATTTTTCTTTATCAAATGGTCTTGCTTTCGCAGAAGCTTAGACATATGCACATTACAATTTTAAATTCGTCCGCAAATAGATCAAAGTTCGGGTTCCACGAGGCTATTGAGCGCAAAAAGAACGTCTAAGATGAAAAAATAATTTTCTGTCAATGGAATCGAAACTTAAACTATTAATTAGTATTTCCTTAAGGTTCATTTTTCTATGTCGCATATCAATTGCATTCATATTTCCCATCAAATAGTTGAATTTCGATAGAATCGATAGAAAATATACATATATTAGTATGTTTACCTAATAACTTGATGTTGCCAAAAACAAGTATCTATGTACTTACCTACCTAACCAAAATATTTAGCTTTATAATTTAATAAAACAAAAAGAACACTATGGCCTGGGTACTTATTTAGAAACAAACATGAAACAAAAAGTTAAAGGATTTAACAAAATTAACAAAATATAGTCCTATAAACCAAGCTCAGTTACGCTAGACAGAAACTTTCATTCACATTTGGTTTTCAAACGATTTTAATTTACTTTGCCGTCGAGATCTCTAACTCTTCACTTAAAAGTAATGTAATCTGTTTTTGTGTTAGTAGTAAAATATCTAATGGAACCCCAGAGTACCTAACTAGGTAGCTATGCCAGTGATAGAAATCTATTTTGAAAAAAGCGTGTGAGACTGTTCTAGCGGCGGAGCGACTGGCTGAGTAATGAATGTATTAAATAATCTTACTAATAATATTTATTTTTTTTTATTTTAAATCAGCGTAACTATAAAAAATTGTTAGTAAAACTTAAAACTATGTTAGTACCTTATAACTACTTGTCCCACTTATCCTACATTAAAAAGGGCACCACCAAAGCTGTGTACCTTATTCCAGTGCCTCACAATTAAATAGAACACTCAACTCTATCCATAATGGTATTTAGTAGGCCGTTGATGCTGCCCCGAACACGCCGCATCAGGGAGGCCACTCTCTTGCGCAATATTGCTTTAGGGCAAAATTAATTTTTTTTTAGGTATACAACACCTTAAGTAGCCCGTGGGGTGTCCGGGCTAGAATGGGATCGGGATGAAATGGGATCGGGATGAAATGGGTGGGTGCTACCACCCATTTCATCCCGAGGGTATCGTAGAAGGCGACACAGACAAAATCCGGGAGTCGGGCACCAGCGGCTTCCATGTCATTACCAGCTTCACTGCGATCTCCAAGACGCCTGTCAAGCGTAGGGATTTAACCCCCAAGTTTGGGGGTAACCTTTGTTCAACAGTGGACATCTTCCGGTTGATGATGATGGTGATGATGAAAGAACACCAAACAGAACAATTATTTTCCAACTAGCAGAGAGAAGTCTTCAAATCGTACAAAAGAAAGAACCTCGTCATAGGAATTGTAAATCTTACTTCTTAACATACTATCCTACTGTCTAATCTAATCTTCTAATCTTCTTATATCTATCTAAATATATAAAAGCGAAAGGTCACTCACTCACTCGTCACGAAATATCGAAAACCGCTTGATGTATAAAAATGAAATTTGACAGGAAGGTAGTTTAAGTAGACGTACGCTAAGAAAGGATTTTGCGACAGGGCCGAATTAAGGTGGTCTAATGGCTCTCGCAAGTAAACACCGGGAACGAAGACGCAGGCAGCAGGATGTTTGTTACCGTTTCATGATTAAACGGCTGAAAGGAATTAACTGAAAGAACAATGGCAGCCACCCATACATTGTTTTAGTTGAGATTAAATTCCTACGTCTTTAAATGAAAAATATCTTATTTAATTCAGCATCACCTTCTGAATTAGTTTGTGTAAGATTTTTTGTTCAAGAAAGCCGAGAATAATAGATATTCAGTCATGAACTTTTGTAGGTTATGTCTATGGTAACTTTTATATTCCAAATTGAGGAAGTAAAAAGGCAATATCGCATTAGTATTTTCTTTACCTAGTTAATTCAGAATGAAATGTCTTGTAAAAATATTGTTTAAGGTTGGTAATCCCAGTGGTTATTTAAAATACTCTTTGGCCTAACCTTATGTATACAATAGGTATCTACTACATGTATACATCGATCATATCGTTTTTACTCTGTGCACAGATCTGTCTATGACTCTGTGTCAATTACCAAGCAATTATTTTTAGATTTGGGTTACTAGTCTTTTTGCTAGTCATTAATCGAAACTAATTGATTTATTTTTATACCACAGTATTTTTACATACCTGCAAGAAACCTACACTTGGAAATAAACTGTATTCATTTACTTACTCCGTTTAATTGTAATAACAAACTAAAACTGATTACAGTACTTTAAATGCTTTAAGTACTTACTGTCACTTGGCAGAATGAATATAAAATGGCAACACTAAACGTAATGAAAAGTCAAATAAGTTTTCATTTAACATATTTTTTTTATCCGGCCCTAACTGGTTAATTTGATACTTTGAAAAATCGTAGAAAAATAATGTAATTTCTTTCGTATGTAAGTCACTTTTAGACGCTCAAATTTAAGTCAACTACGTTTTCGCCATTGTTCTTTAGATATTGATCTACCTTAACACATAGAGGGTATTATTTTTCTTGTTATTATATTCCCTTTGTATTTTGTATGAATTAATCCTTTCTATACAATTCTATAAAGTACAAACGTAACGTAAAAAGCCGTACGGATCGATCGGTCATGGTTAAGCTACGCTTGCCTGGGTTGGTCCGTGGATGGGTGACCATTCACCGAGTACCGAGTACCCCTCCATGCCTCGAAAACCACGTAAAGCCGTTGGTCCCGCTGTCATTCGCAGATCTTTCACAGTCGTTATAAGTAGTCCGAAACCAGAAAGTGTGACTGTTGTCACACTTTCTGGTCAGACAGTCTTACCAAGGGGTATGGTGTTACCCAGTAACTGGGTGGCCGAGGTCAGACAGGCAGTCGTTCCATGAAAGACACTGGTATCAGCTGGTTACTGGTATGATGGTCAGCTGCATCCAGTGAGACTATAAACCGACCCCAACATGGTTGAAAAAAGGCTCGGCAAATGAAGTAAAATTTTTCCTTTTTCTGTATTTTTGCTCTTTTTCCATTATTTTATACTTTTGAATTGCACTCATCAACAACCCTCATTTATTATTATTTGTATTCTAGATCATTGTTTGTTCTATTTTAATTGCATTTTATTATGTCACGTGTACATTTAAAGTTAGTACAACGTATTAATATGTAAGTGCTGTGTGACAAATCCACCGTAATCCTAACGAATGTTCGCCTCATTATATAATTAAGTTATTAGTGGATAAGTCGTTGGAAGTCCTACAAATAAATAAATAAAATAAATAATTTCTGCCTTCACGTCTCGCGAAGTAGATGTACCTACCTATACCTATAATGAGGGGCGGGTCTGGGTCTATGCTTTAGCGGTTCCCGTACGGCATGCTTAACATGTTAGCATAGATGCAGGCCTACCCTATCACCTCCTTCAGAGGGGATAGGGGGGCGTTGGTCTTGGGGGAGAGTGTCAAGTTGGTCGCAAAGATCCCCAAGGCAAGTTTGGCGGACTAGCCTTCTCGAGGTTGCCAGCCCTGTTACTGGGTCTAGTTCATTAGGAAAATATGCTCAAACAAAAAACACCGAGCGCTTTCGTATAAATTATATATAGTATATATTTGTGTAAGGTTTATTTTATAGTATAATTTTATATATAGCCCAATAATCGCGGCCCCCTGTGACTGGGTGGCCGCGAGCTTGCCCCAAGAGTGTTGGCGAGTAGGGGCAATTAGTCATCTGCGCTAGGACCTGCACAGTTGAGCGCCGTGTGCAGGGATGAAGGAGTCCTGGGGGGTTGAGCCGATCGGCGCTGGTGGTTATGTGTCCGTGAGGCAACACGCCCCCTTTGGTCTGGATTTCAGGCAAAACGGTGGCCTTACCCTCTAGCCAGGGGTAGGGAAATGGCCATTGTGTCCCATCAGAGGGCCACAGGCGAGGTGCGTGAGGTCCGTTGCGGTCGTCCTCGGACGGCTGCAGCGGTGGGTTAAGGTCATGCTGACGGTGTAAGTGAGGGTTGATCAGTTCGTCTGGGGTTGGCCAATTCGCCCTATGACGCCAACTCGATCAAGCACCCGATGTCGCACTGTAAGCCAGCCTTGCGCCCCTATATCTCTCTGGTAATCCTAACGTCAAACTTCTTCCCGTCAAAACTAAGTCCCACAAAAAACAAAGGGCAACGGCGCTGATTGGGACCAGTACCGGTCTTTCTAAACCGGCGAAGGCTCTGTCGCTGGGTAAAACCGGTGCTAGCCCTAGCCACACATAAGCCTCGGCACCGGGGAAACCCGGCAAAGAGGTCACACCTACACACCCCCCTCCCACTGGGGCTCTTCAAGCTCCAATCGTTGTCCCCGATCAATCGGGGACGAATAGCACCGCCGACGCCTTTGCAAGCGCTTGGCAGATGCAAAAACGCAAGGGCAAGGGCAAAATCACAAAACAAACCCGACGCCCTTGCACAGACCCTTCAGGTCAATCAGCTCAAACGAAGAAGGAGAAGCGCCGAGCACGACTCTTAGCGATGAAAGCAGGCAAGAACCCTTCCACAAAACAAGTTGGCTTCACTGCTGGCGTACAGGCTCGGGCGTCGGGCACTAGCCAACCAAGCTCCAGCCAACCACCAACCGGTGAAGCCATTTCAACTCCGAGAAAGGAAGATACACAGCGACCCGCCTGTAAGGATCAGGCCGCGGCCAAGCGAGCTCTCAACGAGACTATTTCACCTCGTGGGGAGCATAAGCGGCCGCGACTTGATCAATCCAAGCGGGCCGCCAACAAAAGCTACGCCGAAGCCGCCAGCGCTCCCCTGATCGTCGCGATTACGTGCGACCGCACGGGGATCATTAGCAAGGGAACGTCGGACCAGGTGCTTGCTGCCATCCAGAGGCAGATCATCAGCGAGGCCTGCTCCCCTGCAAAGCTTTCACCTGGGCCGACGTTCAACGCTAAGCCGCTGTTTGCCGAAGGCGCACTGAAACTCTGGTGTGGCAATGAGCACACACTGGAATGGTTGAAACGCACAGTTTCCGGCCTGGCACTCGCGACAACGCTAGTCGTCAAGAGCCAGTCGGAACTGCAGAAGAGAACACGCTGCGGTGTAGTCATCCCTGACGAGCAGGGGGTCTTCGAGGAGCCAACCAATATAGGACGGGCCTTGTCGTACCAGAACCCCTGGGTCGACGTGAAGAAGTGGGTGCTACACTTCGCGGACAAACAGGCCGCGGCCTGGTTCGTGGTGGTTGGCATCCCCGAGGACCAAATCCCGACCCTGATGAAGGCCGGACGCCGTCTCTCAATTGGATTGGGGGCGGTGTACGTGAGGTTTCAGGGTTGGAACGGTAGGTTTACCGAAGTTCCCCGGGGATGGGACCCCACCACTGAGACCATCCGCGACGAGCTGAAGAGGCCGCCGAAAGCAGGGAAGACCTCTCCCACACCACACAACCCGGTAGCAACCGCGGCCGAACCTGCTTCGGCAGCACCGGCTTCTCCTGTCGCTACCGACGTGGCCGCCGCCCCTCCATCGGGTGAGGAGCCGGACGACTCCCTGTCCTCGGCTTCGGACCCGGAGGGTGGCGGCCCCGTCGGGGGCGACTGCCTCGACGAGGATTTGTTCGCCGGGTTACAGCTTGGGGGGGGACGAGGAGGGAACGACCAGCGATGGCGTCCCTTTCGTCTGCTTGTAAGATCCTCCAAGCAAACCTCCACCACAGTCAGACCGCGACGGCTCAGCTGCGCGCAAGTGGCTGGAGGTTCAACACACGGCCATTGCCCAGATTCAAGAGCCGTGGATCAGGGCCGGCCGCATACAAGGACTCTCCAATCTTGGCGGTAAGCTCCTAGTTACTACAGACCATGATCACCCTAGAACGTGCATCTATATGACAGGTAACCTCAAAGCACAGCCACTAAACGATTTCTGTTGCAGAGACCTCTCTGCAGCAAGGCTGCTGATACAGCAAGGCGCCGAAAATACAGCGGTGGTTTTTGCCTCGGCTTATATGCCTGAGGCGGAGAACCCGCCCCCTCACGACCTCACCCGCCTCGTGAACGACTGCGAGAGGAATGGGTTGGAGATTGTGATTGGGGCCGACGCCAACGCCCATCACCCGCCGTGGGGTATGGACTCACCAAACGAAAGGGGTAAGGCCTTAGTGGAATACTTATTTACGACTAACCTATCCCTACTTAATACAGGCTCTGAACCGACTTTTGCCACTAGACGTAGCCGCACTATTATAGACCTGACACTAGCATCGGATGGTGCAGCGGAAATCATCACCGGATGGCAGGTCTCTAAGGAGGCCTGCTGCTCCGACCACAGATGGATCCGCTTTGACATCCAGGTCAGTATATCACCGAAGCCACCGCGACGTAATCCGCGAAACACGGATAAAGCGGCCTACACACGCAACCTTGCAAACAAGCTTACACCGTTAGCTAACTCGCTGTCTTTAGAGTGCACGACACTGATTGATGCACAGGTAAGACAGGTTACTGAAACAATGATTGAATGCAACCAAGCTGCATGCCCATTGATCACGGCGCCCAAGACGCCAGGGAAACAACCCTGGTGGGGAGCCGAGCTGGAGCGTAAGCGCAGCAAGGTAAGGAAAGCCTTGAACAGAGCTATGAACACTTGTGCTGACGATGACTGGGACGCCTACCACGCGGCCAAATCCAGCTACAAAAAATGCATCAGATTCAGAAGAACCACGGGATGGCGCAAATTCTGTGGCAACATAGAATCTTGTCAACAAGCAAACAGGGTAAGGAAAATACTGGCACAGCAGAACACACCAGAAGTAGCCACTCTCCGCAAGCCCGACAACACACTCACAACATCACCAGACGAAGCGAGGCGGGTTTTGATAGAAACCCACTTCCCCGGATGTGTCTTTACACAGACGGTAGACTGGACAGATGCAACCCATACACCTTCAGACAACGACTGGCTCTATGCACACAGGATGATTACTTTGGAAAAACTCCAATGGGCCATTCAGTCCTTCCATCCCTTCAAGGCAGCGGGCCCAGACGGGGTGTTCCCCGCCTTACTACAATGGGGGAGTGCCTCGGTCACAGACAGATTGCTGCCTTTAATGAGAGCGTGTCTGGCTTTCCGATATGTTCCCATAGGATAGAGGGAAGTGAGGGTTATATTCATCCCTAAACCAGGTAAGAGTGACTATACAACTGCCAAATCCTACCGACCGATCAGTCTGACCTCCTTTTTGCTGAAGACATTGGAAAGACTATGCGAGAACAGACTTTAAAACTATTTCATCAGAATATTCAAGGTTGCTCTTCCAAATTACTGGAAATAGAAATGTTTTTAGAGAAAACCAAATATGATATTATTTGTTTAACAGAACATTGGTTAAAAGATAATCAAGTGATGTCTATTTATTTTGAAAATTATTGTGTTGTTAGCCATTTCAGCCGCAAACGTATGATACATGGGGGGTCATTAATACTAATTAAAAATTCAATTAAATGTAAAGAACGAAAAGACATCATTGCATTATCGGTTGAACACACTATTGAATTGTCCTGTGTTGAGCTAGATAAGCATGTTATAGTATGCGTATACAGACCTCCAAGTTACCAGAATTTATCTGTATTTGATTCTGTAATGGAAGATGTGTTAAAAAAATTAGTACCAATAGTAGTAAATCAATCATCATACATATGTGGCGACTTTAATATTAACTTGTTAGATAATAACTCTAATAGTATCAGATTATTGAGTCTTTTCAGATCATTTAATTTGTCAAATATTTTTATGGAACCAACCCGAGTGACAGCTTCTTCTGCTACTTGTATTGATAATATATTTTGTAATTGTGATTACTTACATAAAGAAATTGTAAATAAGCTGCCATCTGATCATAGTGGACAAACCATTACGTTTTGTGCCTACATTCCTTTACAAAAAATTCAAATAAGGTTTAGGCCGATTACATGTAAAAATATTGAGAAATTTAATTTAATTTTTTATTTATTTATAATTTTATATCAGAACATAAATTCCATACAAATTGTTAGTAACGCTTAAAACTATGTTAGTATCTTATAACTGCTTATCCTACTTATCCCACATTAAAAAGGGCACCACCAGAGCTGTGTAACTTATTCCAGTGCCTCACAATAGGACACTCGACTCTATCCATAATGGCACTAAGTAAGCCGTTGGAGCTGCCGCGGACACGACGCATCAGGGAGGCCACTCTCTTACGCACTATTGCTCTAAAGCAGTCTGTGTTGGCCTCCGCAAACATCCCCGATGCACTACAGTACCGCGGCAACCCCATCAGCATCCTAAACCCGTTATTGTAGAGGACCCGCAGAGCATTAATAGCCCTCTGCGTATATCGGACCCACAGGCTGCAGGTGTACAATGACTGGCAGTACGCCTTAAACAAAGTAATTTTAACATTGTTTGTGCACCTTGCAAACCTGCGCGCCAGCATATTGCATCTGACTGCCAATGCCCTGCGTTCCCTCTCCATATCCAAGTCATCAGAGAGATCCTCAGTGACCCAATGCCCCAGGTACTTGAATTTAGTGACCCTACTTATAGGAACTCCTCTAAGTCTGACCGGTGGAATGGTAGTGGGAGTTTTATTGCCCGCCTTAAACACAAGTAATTCACTTTTTTTGGAGTTATACCTGAGGCCATGTGACACTGCGTACCTCTCACATATGCCTAAAGAGCACGTTGAGGGCTCTAACAAATGGGCTCAGCAGTACCATATCGTCGGCGTAGCTAATATTGTTCATACAATTGCCATCTATCGAACAGCCGACACCGGCCCTGCTGAGCTCAACTATCAATCCGTTTACGTACAGGTTGAAGAGCCTTGGTGACGTCAGACCTCCCTGTCTCACCCCACACTCCAACCTGTACTCTGTGGAACATGAGCCCGCCCACTTAACATTATTAGTTTGGTTGTCATACCAATACCTCAGTATGTTGATCATGTCCCTGGGTGTGCTGGTTTCTTCCCGAAACTTATCCCACATCACATTATACGATACAAGGTCAAATGCCCTCGACAGGTCCAAAAAACAACCGTAAATAGCCGTTTTCCTTGTCACATAGTACTGGATAGTATGCTTGAGCCGCAGTATCGCAGCTTCCGTCGATAGCCCAGCTCTAAATCCGAACTGGGCATCATGCAGATGTATATGCTTACTAAGGTGACAATCAAGCAGCCCATCCAGCACCTTGGCGATTACTGTGGCCAATGAGATGGGTCTGTAGTTGTTCCCGTCGGAGGCATCACCCGTCTTATTTTTAATAATCGGAATAACAGTGGTCTTCATAAGCTCCTGGGGTAAATACGAATGTCCTAAACACAAATTGTAGAACATGACCAACACCCTGGGCAAATGAGCACCCGCGTGCTGCAAGTGCTCGATGCTGAGGTCATCGTGCCCTGGAGACTTACCTCGAGTCATGCCCCTAATAACCTGAGTGACTTCTTTTATTTTAAATCTGAACCACTCACCATCCACAACTTCAGCATCAAGCACCTGCCGCACACCTGGTAAGGGAGACTCAACCCTAAAACGTTCCCTAAACAGCTCGGCAATCTGCTGGGGATCATTTCTACCCTCAACACACGCAGGCACACACAAACCAGCTTCCAGCTTCCTGGTATGCTTCCAAAAACGCTTGAAGTCCTTATTCTTGTGGTGCATGGCTAATATGTCCATTTTAATGTGTTCCACGTTGTCTTGACACCACTTGAGCTTAGACTTAAAACGCTTTCTGGTTTCACACATAGTATCATAAATATCACCAGACTTTGGTTTACCATACAGGATCCAGGTCTGAAAGCTGCTTCGTGCTTCCAGATGAGCCTTTTGTACATGCCTATTCCATCCAACGACATGATTCTGCTTCTTGTACTTTTTCAGTCCATTACTGCTACGCGCAGCTACCGTCAAAGCACTAACAATACTGTTATATAGCTCATCAATAATTGCATAATGATGCTCGTTTCTGCAAACCTTATCAGCACACAGACCAAGTGCCACCGGAAAATCAATTTCCCTTAGCTTGCTATTGCAGAGTTTGCTATATAACCTGATCTGCTCAGCGTTTCTCTCCCCCCATCTCACTTCATTATATTGATTCCCACTACAATATTTTTTACACGGTAATATACCCAAGTTACAATACACTTCCAGAGGAAAATGATCCGACCAATAAACATCATACAATATTTTAATATCAGTCACACAATGCCAAGCTGCCTCCGTCGTCAGACAGTGATCAAGCCAACGTTTACAATTAGTGTGACTTTCACTCACAAAGGTGTGCGTCTCAGACAAGGTATTTAACTTCTTCACGTCTGCACAGAGCCAGCTCCGCTCCATACAGAAGTTAGTTAACTCCCTAAAAAGTAACTCACTAGGATGAGCATTGAAATCACCGAGAATTATAGCGGATTCAATGTCACAACTCTCAATCACTGCATTTATTTCACTTAATACCTCCGTGAATTCTAACAAATTATCCGCACTGTCTGTTGGCATGTACACCGAAAACACTAACGAACTACGCTTACCCACACACACCTTAACAGCTGCCAGTCTCACACTACTGCACGGCACCACCGTAACGGAAGAAAACATACCCTTTCTCCACATCAGTGCCACCCCACCATAGGGTCGACCTCGCAGTACGCCGACCGATGTATCTACCGCTGACTTACTGGTATACTCGAAGTTTTTGTCAATCGATCCAATGAAGGCAGTGTCGTGAGGCAATAGCCAAGTTTCCTGCAGGGCTATAACGTGTGCAGTTTTACATATTTCACGTATCCCCTCCACTGACCTCGCAACTGATTTACAATTGAAGCTAACCATTTTAACAGTTTGATTTCTTCAAGTACTAGCCATAGCTTACTTAATCGCTTTTTCTAATTGCCTCAGCCTCAGCTTTAGTAACCCCTACTGTAGGACTACTACCATGCATATTCCGCTCCTTGAAATTAATAAAGCGACGAAAGGAAATGCCTTCAGGCCACAACTGCTCGTCCAGGAATATTTCTAACTTATGTCTAGGAACAAATACTTTAAAAGCCTTATAATCTCTTTGTCGTTTCATTTTTATTTCCGTTGACTGCACTACAACGCTTGTCTTGCTCAATATGTAGTCAGCGATGTCCTTGACTGATGACTCACTGTCCACATTGTTTACAAACAGCGGTATTTTGATATCTGCTGCCTTAAATTTACCCGACGGATCCTTCGCCTTTCCCTGTGTTCCTATAAATTGATTTTTAAATCGTTTACCATATACAACGTTCCACCCGTCATCCTTATAAGTTTTAAAACTACCACCGACCTGCGCTATTTGCGAGTAAGTACGCCGTTCACTATGGTTAAGCTGCTCCGCACAGTCCGTACTGTCTATTACATCGGTTACACGTGTCGCTGAGGCCATTGAGTGCGCACACGCAGGGGATTTGCTCGTTGTCACCGGCGACGAAACCGCAGTAGGGGCCTCCACGCGCTTGCGTTCGTCCGTTTGGCCCGATGTCGAGTCTTGTGCAACAAGGACAGGCGGCGACCGAGGCTTTGCGTGCGATAAGGACAAGCTTCTATCGTCGATACGTTGACCTTGCGCTTGTTTCTCGGCCAATGACATTTTGCAAACAGCTGATTTTGTATTTAACCGCTCCGATGTCGTTATGCTTTCTTTCGACAAATTCAAAATACCAATGGGTCCACTATTTAAATCAAAATTATCGAACCGTAATAGGTTTCGCGTACCTCTGTTTATGTTTACATAGTTATCTTCCTGATAACCATCCACCAACGACGCTTCTTTCAGATTAAGTAAATCCTTACTCAACTTATTCACCTGTTCAACGGTCGCATACTCCTCCCTTATTTCCTCAACTTGATCCTTTAGTTTTATGATGTCTCTTAATAGTCTTGTGACATCAATATGGTCGAAAGTAACCGGCGGTACAAAAATAGGAATACACTCAGCTGCAGTACATTTTATGAGGGATATGATATCCTCAAGATCACGCTGTACTTTTCCATCTGCTTTCCCTTTTCTTTTCACCTTCTTTTCCTTTGTTTGAACTGACTGGTATAGCAAGTCCTTCGCAATCACTATTTCATCAGACGAGAACGCCGTTGCGCACAGTCTAACGATGCATTCTTCATTCATCACATCCACTTGGTTCTGTATAAACGCCAGAAGTTCACTAATAACAATATTACAATTCATACATTTCACTATATTCGTCGACATTTTGACACGATAGCGCACGACATACGCTCTGCGCGGTGACCGAACGAAGACTCAAATATATAATATAATATATATAATATATATATATAATATATATAATAATTCTTTGGAAAATAAATTGAGTGCTCATAACTTTAATAATATAAGTGACCCGAATGATACCTACGGCGAGTTTTTCTCACTTTTACACAAGCAATTTAGTGACAGTTTTCCACTAAAAACTAAAAGCGTTTCCGCAAAGTTCTTATTTAGTGATTGGGCAACTCCAGGTATTCGTAAAAGCAGGGAAAAGCTATTTGAACTTTATGGCCTAAAGCAACACATAATTAATACAAGCTTTCACCAGTATGTTGCCAAATATTCAAAGCTTTTTAAAAGTGTTTGCAAAATAGCCAAAGCTCTTTATATTAGTAATAAAATAAAATTGGCTGATGATAAAATAAAAACTACTTGGCAAATAATAAATAATGAAACAGGTAGGAAAAAACAACGTAATAATGAATTTAATTTAGAAACTTCACATGGTCTTATAAATTCAGACAAAGAAGTAGCTCAGGAATTTGAAACTTTTTTTGCCAATATTCCTATTAAAACTACTGAGGCCGTAAATTCCTCTCCCGCGCTCTCTGCTGCTTTACTTAGGAAAAATGTTAAGAAATGCCCTTTGGAGTTTAAGTTTCAACATACAAATCCCCGGGCTGTTATAAAAGCCTTTAAAGATCTTAAAATTAAATCAACAGAAGATCTTTGGGGAATGTCTGTAAAAGTTTGTAGGTCTACTATTGAAACTATTGCGCCCTATTTAGCTCTCATATTTAACACCAGTGTGGATCAAGGAGTCTTTCCGGATTTGATGAAACACAGTAAAGTCGTACCATTGCACAAAGCCGGTGATAGTAAAGAACCCAACAATTATAGGCCTGTGTCGATTCTGCCAGTTCTCAGTAAGGTGTTTGAAAGGTTAATGCTCAATCAAATGTTACGTCACTTTAATAAAAATTCCATCTTTCACGAACATCAGTACGGTTTCACCAAAGGACGTTGTACAACTGACGCCGGTGTCACCCTAATAAAGAACATTTTTAACGCCTGGGAGGAAGCACGAGATGCCATTGGAATCTTTTGCGACCTCTCAAAGGCTTTCGATTGCGTTGACCATGAGACACTTTTGCTAAAACTGGAGCACTACGGAATTACTAAAACATCCCTTGATTTGCTTAGATCATATCTGAAGGACAGACAGGTTAAAGTTCAGGTTAACGGCGTAAACTCATTGGGGTCTGAAATGAATATGGGCGTTCCTCAAGGCTCGATATTAGGTCCATTTCTATTTTTAGTTTATATAAATGATTTACCCCAATTACTTCAAAACCAACCGAAGATGGTGTTATTTGCAGATGATACATCATTAATTTTAAAATAGACAGGTGTTCTCAAAAGCTTGACGAAGTGAATAACTCTATACTTCAGGTCCAAAATTGGTTCATGGTAAATAATTTGGTACTAAATGAAAATAAAACCAAATGTATTAGATTTACTTTACCAAATGTTAGAAGTAGCAAATGTGATCTTATATTGAATAGAGAAAAACTGGAATTTGTTAATCACACGGTTTTCCTGGGGATCACGCTAGACGAGAAGTTACAATGGGGACCACATATAACATCTCTTGCGGGACGGCTAAGCTCAGCCGCTTACGCTGTTAGAAAGATAAGACAGTTAACAGACGTCGAAACCGCTCGTTTGGTCTATTTTAGCTACTTCCACAGTATTATGTCGTATGGCATTTTACTGTGGGGTCGGGCTGCTGACATTGAATCCATTTTTATTTTACAAAAGAGAGCTCTCAGAGCCATTTATAATCTACGTTGCTGCGAATCTCTTAGAGAACTGTTTAAAAAGATTAATATTATGACAGTGCCCTGCCAATTTATTTATGAAAATATTATGTATGTAAGAAAAAACATACATCTTTTTGATAAATTAAGTGATCGACATAATTTTAATACTAGAAATAAAGATAAAATAGCTCAACCATTTTTTAGATTATCTAAAGTACACACATCTTTTATGGGGTACTCTGTTAAATGTTACAATAAAATACCTTGTGATATATTAAAACTAAATGAAACAAAATTTAAAAGATACATTCAAGGTAGACTTTGTAAACAGGCATACTATAAGTTAGAGGATTATATCCAAGATAAGAATGCTTGGGGACATGCTGGTCCGGCTCCATAGGACATAATTTAGTATAGACAAAATCAATTGATTGCTAATTCAAATGACTAAATCTAATACTACATATAATATACATACTATTCTTTATTGTACTTAATAGATTACTCTGGCTCACACACTATTCATTGTTTGTTGGAATAGAAGAAGTAGTCGTCTACTGTAATATTAATTGTAAATATGTGAACACTGTGTGTCTATGTACATAACTTAGCTGTCATTTCTTAACTTGTGATACTTTGTACATACCATAATATAGTGATTTTTATACAAGATACATCGTATTCACATAACATAATCATTCTTGTAAATGAAAATATTGTAAACACCCTTTTTTAAAAGAGTATGTATGGAGTTTCTTGCCCATTTTTCTCCATACGAAACTACCATTTGGAATGGGCAACTAGATTCAAATTTTACATTATGACGTTCAAAAGTGCCTTTTAATGGTCTAATTGAAATAAATGATTTGACTTTGACTTTGAGAGGGAGTTAAGGGATGGGCCATTAAAAAACATACCCCTACACGGTAATCAACACGCCTACAGCTCAGGTAAGTCGACAGAATCTGCTCTCCACATGGTGGTTAGTAGGATTGAGGAGGACATACACCAAAAAGGTTCATGCCTGGGGACCTTTATAGACATCGAAGGGGCCTTCGACAAAACTAGCTTCTCCAGCATCAGCGCCGCCCTATCCAAACATGGAGTAGAACAGGTACTAATTGACTGGATTACCAATATGCTAAGTAAACGTGTAGTGCGGCTTAAAGACGATCAGCAAGCGGCCATGATTGCCAGAGGCTGCCCCCAGGGTGGGGTGTTATCCCCTCTCCTGTGGAACCTGGTGATCAACACCCTAATCAACAAACTCAATGCCGAACGTTACTACACTATAGGCTACGCAGACGACCTCGCCATCCTTGTGTCAGGGAAGGTGACCGGGACCATCTGCAACCTCACACAGCGGGCGCTACGCATCGTGGAGCGATGGTGCGGGGAATTTGATTTATCAGTTAATCCCACTAAGACCGAACTAGTCATGTTCACCCACAAACGTGCACTAGGACCCTACCACCTGCCTAAACTGTTCAACACCGAGCTCCAGCTGGCCAATGAAGTAAAATACCTCGGGGTCATCTTAGACAGTAAGTTAAACTGGAGTAACCATCTAGACAACAAAATAAACAGGGCCTGCATCACCTTTTGGCAATGCAGAAAAATGATAGGTAAGAAGTGGGGCCTATCCCCTAAGATAATACTATGGCTGTATAGCGCGGTTATCCGCCCGATGATTGCTTATGGGTCGGTGGTATGGTGGCCGAGGACCAAGCGAATTACAGCTGCCAACAAACTTCAGCGTATGCAAAGACTGGCTTGCATGGCGATCACGGGCTGCATGAGGACCACTCCGACGGCAGCACTGGAGGCCATGTTAGGGCTGCCGCCGCTTCACTTATTCATACAACAAGAAGCGACAACAGCAGCATTACGCATAAAAACACTAAATCTCTGGAGCAAGAGTAGCACTCAACACACCTCGTTACTAGAGGAACTTGGTAAGGAGTTTCCGATAATTAAGGCTATTAACGACCTGTGGTTAATAGCCTTAATTATCGGATTTTGTATTTATTATCAAAGATAAATTATTTAGGTATCCTGATACCTAAACAATTTATCTTTGATAAAAAATACAAAATCCAACTGTATGAGGATCGGCGGTGTGAGGGCCTTCGCCCCACAGAGCTGCGGATCTTCACGGATGGTTCTAAAACAGGCACCGGCACAGGGGCCGGGGTTTTCTCGGAAGACCTCAACATACATATAGCAACACCACTAGGCGCTTACAACACTGTGTTCCAGGCCGAGTGCATGGGCATCTCCCTGGCAGCCTCAGCTATAATAAACAGGCAGGTAGTAGGACAACCAATTCGCATACTGTCGGACAGCATGGCTGTACTACAAGCTCTAAACAGCTATACGGTCAACTCCGGGCTAATATACGAATGTCACCAAAAACTGAACAAGGTGGGTATACTCAATGATATAACCATTCAATGGATCAAAGGACATAGCGGCTCGCGTGGTAACGATGCTGCAGACGAGCTTGCTAGAAGGGGGTCGAGTACAAGCGCGGTGGGTCCGGAACCCATAGTGCCACTCCCCTTCGGTCACCTACGCACCATGGTAAGAAAACGTACCAAGGATCTACACCAAAGACTGTGGACCGAACTTGGCGAGTGCAGGCAGGCCAAGGAGGCAATTCCTGCTATTGAGGGCCGCTTCACGAGGCAAGCCCTACGACTGTCCAAACAACAGCTACGTGTGGTCACAGCCGCCATAACTGGCCATGGGTCTTTCAATAAACATCTTTTAGTCATAGGAGTAACAGACAGCCCTCTGTGCAGAGCCTGCATGGGGGCGGAGGAGACAGCGGCCCATGTGCTTCTGAACTGCCCTGAGGTCGCTCCATACAGGGCAAAGTACTTCGGTCAGCCAGGTAACCTGCGGGAGATCGTCAGCGACGTCACGCCCTTCCTGGAGGAGCTCGGGTGGATCGAATGATCTACTTCCCACCTGTACGCAAAATACGCGCTGAGACGTGGAGTTGCGGACACCAGCCCGTCATACTACTACTACTACTACTACCTATAAATCTAAAAGTGACAGTTATAACTATGAATGTAAAAACAAAATTCTTAACTCAAACAATAATTTATTCGTTTAATAATATCCATCACATCAATAACTAAAAAGCATTCCCAATAGACAAGTCCACAATAGAGGATCTCATTTTTTCATAATAATATTCCCAAGAAATGGGCCATTATCTGTTATTTATCGCGTAAACTCGTGAACTGTATGAGTCTCAACTCTTTTTTACACGACAATAATTCTTTTGGCCTAAATAAAAATGTCAACTTTGTTAGAATTACATGTTATCAACATTTTCGCCTGAGTGGGAGTAAATTTTATTTAAAAAGGAAGAGTGCTGCTCATCCCTTGCCCATAACCACATTATTATTCGACTACTTACAATTCTTATACTTATTAAAACTTCATTTCTTTACGTTTAATAAAATAATACCAGCCTATAATAATACCAGCCTATATTTGTCCCACTGCAGCGCAATGGCCTCTTCTCATACAAAGAAGGCACGAGCATTGATTACCATGCTTGCACAAGGTGAAATGGTGGATTGACGATATCAGACTTACATCTATCTAATATTATAAATGCGAAAGTAACTCTGTCTGTCTGTCTTTTCTTCACGCCTAAACTACTGAACCGATTTGTGTGAAATTTGGTACAGGGTAAGTGTGAACCCCAACAAAGGACATAGGCTACTTTTTATTCGACTTCGACTTCGACTTCGTCTGCGTCCGCGATAACCGACATATACGCGGACGAAGTCGCGGGCAAAAGCTAGTACTTAATATTATAAAGCTGAAAAGTTTGTTTGTTTGGTTGAACGCGCTAATCTAAGGATCTACTGGTTCGAATTGAAAAATTATTTTTTGTTGGATAGTCTATTTATCGAGGAAGGCTATAGGCCCATGCGAAACAACCTGGCCGGGTTGTTAGTTAATTTTAATTTCTGGTTTTCTCACGATGTTTTACTTTACCGATGTCAGTAAAGTCAATGAAAAAAAAATAACTTAGAAAGTACATAAAATATGATTTGTAATAGTCACTTTAGCACTTGCTGGGTGTCGAACCTATGTATAGGAGGCGCGCGCGCCATTACAACAATATTAGTATCTTCAGCGTTGTCAAATTTTAATATTATATTGTGGTCTGTATTCATGAAAAAATGTAACGATTACATAAATAAGAACAGCTATTTATTTAATTAGAGTTCCTAGCTCGTTTTTTTAGCATTTTCAAATATTATTGTGGTCTGTATTTATGAAAAAAATGTTATGATTACATAAATATGAACAGCTATTTATTTGATTAGAGTTCCTAGTTCGTTTTCTCCATACACTTACGTACGTTTAAAACAGGCCACTAGCTTCAAGTTTTCTGACTGACTGACTCCTTAACAATCCAAAAGTGCCTGAACATGGTTATAATTAAACAAATGTTTTGACTTTGTCTTTGAACATTTCTTAATTAAATTTAATAAAACAATTGTTTAATGAAATACAGAACCAGTTAATTAAATGTTGGTGAACATGGGCCTAAAAATACTAAAATTGAATGCTCTAAAACATTGACTAAATTGTACAAAATATAGTGGGATACAGGAAACTTCAATCTGCTACAGCAACTGTCTTTCTAGAACAAACTGTAAATCAAGATCAACAGTGTTCTAATTTTATAATAAGAGATAGATTTGTATTATATTTAATAAAAGCAGTCATCATAACGAGTTTTGTTTCTACTACCTGAGCGCTTTTAAACCCTTCATCACTTTGAATAATCCTTTGGCAAATATGAAAAAAAATAATTGACAACAGGCTCACAATGAAAAATATAAATCATTTTTAACTTTAAAAAATTGGTTTGAATTTTATGTTAGGTACTAAATTCATCATAGTTATGAAGGCAAATCAATTTACTAATGCATCAATTCACGTTAAAATTAATGCAAAACTAAATTGAATTCTCTTTTGTTAAACAGAATTTCGGTTTTTATACAATAGGTATTCAGAAATAATCATCTAGTTAATTAATTTTATAAATACATCAATCTGACCAGTAATGCATATAAAAGATTTGAAATTTTAATTAACAGGTCCATTCATGATAATCCCGTTTGCTTACCTAACCCTTTTACAGTAAAAAACGTAAAATTAATTGACAAAGAAGGTAGCCAAAGAGACCGTGAACCGGCCGCTCCCCGACCAACGCATTAACAGACTGTTTGAAGAAAAAAAGTTGTTTGCGCTTATTGTTAGAGAATATTCCCGTCGAAATATAAAAATGTTGCATCAGAAAAACTTCAAAAGCATTCTCAGAGTAAAAACTTGGAGGTTTTAAGCTTACTCAAACTGGAAAGTTAGGCAAATGACACCGCGGGGACAGAAATATTTCGCAATCTTCTCACAAACCGAGATGGGATGCTTTCTTGAAGTTTTTCCAAAAGGAAGTTGGCCCGAAACGAGTAGCGTTCCGTCGCCGCCGCTTCATAGCTCAAACAAGACAATAGATACCAGAATAGTTGAAATGTTAACTTTTGTTCTTGCTGTTGACAGCCCGTCTTTTCAGAGAGGATTTCCATTTTCTTAAGGCGTAGTGTTTACCGCTGGTAAAGCTGTGCCGGTGAGGTATTGACTTAGTTAATGACTTGGTTACCTGTTTTCAGTTTATTCAAAGCTGTAAACTAGAATTGTTGAATAAGAAATTTATTACTTACCTACTACCTTTATTTATTTATTTAAATGCACAAAGGTACAAGGGGAGTCCTTTTTCTTCAGACAGAAGCTATCTTCAGACTTCATGCGATAGACTGGTGCTTGCAGTCTGCACAATCTTATCGGGTCATGTAGAACGCATTGATGTAGTTCATATGTTGTTATTGGTAGGTATGAATCCTTGTTAATATTGAATTGGTCAGCGACCTTACAAGCGCTGCATTTTTAGCCGCCCTAAACAGAATGTCAGCAAGGAGAGGCACCCCGCGTCACATATACAGTGACAATGCGACAAACTTTGTTGGCGCAAACCGACTACTCCTGGAACAGTTGGGCGAAATTGAATACACTTATAAAAACGACCAATTACAGAAGGAGGTCGCAGAGATGAACATAGAGTGGCATTTTAATGCCCCCGCTTGGCCATCAGCGGGAGGACTGTGGGAACGAGCCATAAGGAGTTTAAAACATCATTTGAAACGAGTAGTCGGGGAACAAAAACTCACATTTGAGGAGTATACAACAGTCCTGACAAAATTGGAAGCTTGCCTGAACTCCAGACCTTTATGCCCGCTTAGTGAAAACGTAGACGACCTAGACTGCCTGACGCCTGCACACTTTTTAGTGGGGAGGTCTGGACTGACTGTCATAGAAACAACAGAAGACGCTAGGACAAGATGGGAATTATCAAGAAAGATTTTTGTTGAAATTTGGAAAAGATGGAAATCTGAGTACTTAAGCCAGTTATCGGCTAGGTCTAAGTGGTCGGTGCCTCAGAAAAACCTACAGAGAGGAGACTTGGTCTTGGTAGACTGGTACTTTGGAGGAGTCATCCATGATGATCATCTACCAGCCGAAAAATGGCTAATGGGTAGGGTGACAGATGTTCACCCGGGGGATGATGGATATGTGCGTGTTATTAGCCTGAAAACTAAAAACGGGTTTATGAAGAGACCTGTAACAAAAATATCCCTATTACCCATTAACAGTGACGACAATTGTGAACAAGAAAAAGGTGAAGAAAAGCACCAAAAAACAAACAATCAGCAAAAATCAACAACAAACAGAAAAATAAACTTCGCTGCATTAGTCATGGCCTTGTTATATTTTCTAAGTCCAGTGCAAGCCGCTAACACAACAAACGATGTGGAAATACAACAGGGATTATATTTTGATAAATTGACTAATATGCAATTAATTCGTGACGAATGGAAGATCATTGTATATTATGATGTGGCCCCATACTGGCAAGGGATAAAAGTATTTAGTCAATTTTCAGTACACTTAGAGAACATCTGTGAAAAAATCAAACAGAAAACACAATGCGTTGTCATCTTATTACAATTACAACACGCATTTACAGAATTAACACATTATAATAACATGTTATTGAATCCGCTAAGTAGTCGGAGAAATATGAGACTCAAACGAGGCCTTATCAACGGTGTCGGTTCCATCGCACGTTCCCTGTTCGGAGTATTGGATAATGAATTCGCGGAAAAATACGAACGTGACATTGACCTAGTGAAACATAATGAACAACATCTGGCCTCACTATATAAAAATCAAACGTCTGTTATAGAAGCCGAATATAACCTTCTCAAGCGATTCGAAGCCACCGTGGAAAAGCAATATAAACTTTTTAATCAACATCTGATAAACTTGGAAAATATTGCAGGCAGCATTCAAAGCGAAATCAACTCTCAGGAACTGTCCATCGAGTTCGCGCTGTCAGCTGTATCTGCTAATAACCTCTTAGAACACCTTCGAAACACCCAAGAAATGCTAATGGACACAGTAACAAACATATACAATGGTAAGATGAACTTACACCTCATCGAACCAGAACAACTACAGGACGAGCTAAACGTCATCTCCGGACAGCTGCCAAAGGACTTAGCTCTTCCCGTCAACAACGTTTAAACAGAACTATTCCGGTTATATCATCTTCTTCAAGTCAAGGCTACTATGACGGAACGACATCTCCTAATTGAGATAAAAGTACCATTGGTTAACAGAGATAACTATGAGATCTACAAATTAATACCTGTACCGAAAAGGAGCAACTCGGATATGATCACCCTACAACCGATAGCTGATCTGCTGGCAATCAATATTAACAAGGATTCATACCTACCAATAACAACATATGAACTACATCAATGCGTTCTACATGACCCGATAAGATTGTGCAGACTGCAAGCACCAGTCTATCGCATGAAGTCTGAAGATAGCTTCTGTCTGAAGAAAAAGGACTCCCCTGATTGCAAAATAAAACAAGAAACCTGTCGAGACACATGGTCGGAACTAAACACCATGAACAGCTATTTATATTTTTGTTGCGAACAATGCAAAATACGCATCATATGTGGGCATCGAGTTACAACACAATTACTAAATAAAGCTGGCGTTATATCACTCGAAGAAAGTTGCATAATGAACAGCGACACTTTCACAGTTTCGACCCAAAAACAATTGAAGAACGAAATGGTAGCTCAGGTCGATGTCGGACCACCTATGAAAATTCCACCAATTAATAATATTCTCAACATATCTATACCTCAATTGAAGTTGGAAAACGAGACATTGATTGAGCACAAGACATGGAGAGATCTCGGGAAACAAATTGAACAAATGAAAGCAGCTGCTGCAGAAGGCATCTTATCGGATCGAATAACCTACCATGATATACACCAGTATATCGTATTATACATACTGGCGGCAGCAGCCACATTAGCAATTCTATTATATGGGTGTCGACGCCTGCGCCGTTTTAGATCAAAACAGCTGGAGCAACAGAACACCGCCACAACTATGGTAAACCATCCAGCACTCCGAAGGAGGTCCCGATCCAGTATCGCTGAACAAGCAACCTCGGACGTCACGGATGGTTCTGTTAGTGTGCACTTATCAAGTGCACGCGTACTTAACAAAACAACGTCGCCTATTGCGCGTAATCGTTTATTGCCCGATATTTAAATTTAACATTTTAAGTCTTTTTGTATTGTTTTTATTCTCTATATTTTATTTTACACTATGTCTTCTATTATTATTTAACAATAACATAACATTATTTTAGTTATTTTTGTGAGGCGGCAATATGTACGAGCTACGCTGTACATTGACCTTAGTCATACGTCATTTACGTCAGTATTGCAATTAGGCTAAACATTATAATAACATATTTACTTAGTAGCAATAAATTCTTTACACAGTTTAAACGTCTACTCATTTATAACAAACATATAACATTTCGGACAGTGTTCGAACCAACAAACATAATAACATTTATCACTGTTGGATTAAACCCCCAACATAGTCTTTATGCACATAGATACATAGATGGACTTAGGTATTCTTTACCAGTCAAGTAATGGTGGAGAACAAAAACTGGCGAATAAAAAAAGTAAAAAAAATAGAAAACCGGCTTCAAAAACTAAAAAGTGATAAATAACTTTAGCACAGAACACACATTACTTTTCTTTCGGAAGTTGGTGGCGGTGGCTTTTTGTTTGTTATTTTGTATTGCCACCGACTTTAGCACAGAACACACATTGTGTTCTGTGCTAAAGTTATTTATCACTTTTTAGTTTTTGAAGGCGGTTTTCTTTTTTTTTTAATCTTTTTCTTTTTCGCTTTTTAGTATTCCCTTAACATTCAAATTCATTAAGAAATGGCGACACACTTAAAAGAGATTGTAAGCCCTCCAAAGATTGAAGAAACTAAAACGTCGTCTAAGTATTTTTTCTGGGATTTTGTTGATTTTCTCAAAAAGGGCTAGATTAATTTTGGTAAAATTTATATGGGACCATTTCGGAATAAACCCCTTTCGAACAAAAAATGAAGAATTTTGCAAATCCGTCTATATATGACAGAGCTATGCCCGAACATACATAAAAAAAATATATATATATACATTCGAATTGATAACCTCCTTCTTTTTGAAGTCGGTTAAAAATAATCCTAAGCTTAATTATAAAACAAACAGTAAAAGGTTTTTACCTTTAACTGCGTTTTTTTTTTGTCACGCTTATGATCAAAATGA
Source organism: Charanyca ferruginea (assembly GCA_947361185.1). Taxonomy (NCBI): domain Eukaryota; kingdom Metazoa; phylum Arthropoda; class Insecta; order Lepidoptera; family Noctuidae; genus Charanyca; species Charanyca ferruginea. Next base: position 12,627,872 of record OX376070.1, read on the forward strand.
ATACCAATCATTTAGGTACTTTTGGCATTATTTATTTTGGACAAGCCAGTCACTGTAACTCCTGAAAGCCAAAATCAACAGTGGGAAAAACCAGAAAAGCGCCGAGGCAATGAAGCTCGACAAGTCCCGCTAAACTATTTTGGATCCCGCAACGAAATTAATCAGAAAAGAACAGCGGAAGAATAAGACTAACTATGACGAGTACTTCCTACTATTCTATTTTCAATTGACTTCAAAAAGAAGGAGGTACTCAATTCGAAAGTATGTTTTTTTTTTTGTATATTTGTTACGCGATTTCTCCGGCAAATGTTCCTCGATTTTGGAAATTCTTTTTTGATGGATAGGGTAGTACCTTAGGACCACCCCATATACATTTTATTGAAATTGACTCAGGATTTTTTGAAAAAATCAACAAATACCCAAAAATGTTACATAGACGACGTTTTAGTTTCTTCAATCTTTGGAGTAGTTCCTTTTAATCTCTGTTTTAACTGTGTTGCCGTTTCTTTTCTACTACTATTGTAAGCTCAAAAGTTTGAAAGTGTGAATGGATGAATGTATAGATGTTTGTTAGGTAGGTACTCTTTGACGCTCAAACGATTGAACGCCATTGGCTAACTTTTATCCTATTTATGGTGTTCCCGTAGTATAATTTGGGATTTTGGTTTAATTCTGAAGTCTATGCAGAGGAAGTCACGGGCAGAAGCTAGTAGCATATAAAATGCTCGATAATGATAGGTTTCTTGGTGTGTATAAACTCATAGGTAGGCCTGAACTGAAAACCCCGATCTACGTGTCTATATTAGCAGTTACAAAAAGTTGGATTTTACCTGATGTAATCGAACTTCTCCTTCCAAATTCAAACATTCCAACATATATAACTCGCATTACACCTTGTCCATTGGGTTGTTAGTATTTTACAGCTGCCTTAGAACGTAACTATTCCCGATTACCTAAAACTTTAAAATGCGTTATAAAATAAATATACTGGGTGATTTTTTATTCACGTTCCAAATTTCTCAGGGTGATAGTACCCATGAAATTGAATAACTTTCTCCAAAAAACATGGGTCGAAATATTTAAAAAAAAATCGGACTTCCCATACAAAATCGATCAGCTGACTATTGATTTTGTATGGGAAGTCCGATTTTTTTTTTAATATTTCGACCCATGTCTTTTGGAGAAAGTTATTCAATTTCATGGGTACTATCACCCTGAGAAATTTGGAACGTGAATAAAAAATCACCTAGTATAAACTGCCTTACGTTTATGGATTATCTTATTTATGACTTTTTACATACTTTAAAATACAGTATTCGTATCAGTTTTTACAAAAAACATAAAGATTGTTATGCGCATGAAATATAGTTACATTCAATCGCACTAAGTGATGGGATCGCATGTATCTTCAAATTCGCTTCAAATTAATAAATAGAAAATAATAATTTTATATATATGTAATCCTAAAAACCTATATATTTTCAAAATAATTCAATGGATTTATATTGCGGGTTTAATCATCGAAAATTAAACAACCAAATTAATATTTTAAAATTAATTATACGTTGTTATTATAAATAAATCAATAAATAATTCGTCGTCTTCCGACATGGAACTTACGTCTGATGGCGAGTCTTCGCCTAAATTTATCACGATTGTTTCTTGCTTACTTCAAAAAATGGATAAACCAATACTATATACTAATCAAAGTGTAAATAATCAAAACGACACGTAGCTGCAATCACTAGTGTTGTCAAAACCACCAGCTGTCAAAAAACTGTCAAACCAGTGGACAGAATATAATAGAGATCTGACACAATATTATAGTATAATCAACAACAAAAATTCAAATTAAAAAAAAAACAAAAATTCAAAAGTCCAGTAGCGCCACGCTGGGTATGTAATCGCTGCGTGTGCCTTGTGGCTTGTTCGGGAAATGAAAATCACCGGCGCACATCCTTACGTCGCGTCGGTGCGATGCTAAATTGGAAAAGCAACACCTGTGCCAACCGTGTTTTCCAACACTTCCCCTTTATCTGCAGAGGTTTTATTGACGCTTTCTGAGTTTAGTTTTAAATGGTTTTACTTTGTAGCAGTTTATGATTGACGTTTGCTGTCTAAAGTTTGTAATAGTTGAGAAAACAAAGCATAAAGTAGTACACCGCTTCTGTCTTTAAAATGAAAATGGAAATAAGTTATTACTTATTATGTACCTCTCTGTTATGAAATAGGGATCCAATGAAATAAGAATGTATCTATATTATTTACACGCATAATAAAAAGAAAGCCTATAAGTATTAAACTAAAAAACGAAAACAAAAAGGTGATAAATAGGGAAGACAGATATGCCAAAATAAGTAAAATCAATTTGATAGTTAAATACGTAATTGTTAAAAATGTGTAATGGCCATCACGAAGTACACTTGTCTTAGTCTATGTAGGTACTTACTTCGTATTCCCCACCCCACATTCGATTTTGTTACGATGGATTCTCATTTGAACCAAAATTAATCATAGTGATATTTACCTCTTAGACACCAAGTAAACACAAAACGTTAACTAGCGGAACCAAAATAAAAAAAATATTTAAAAAAACAAAAAACCCGACTGCGTGAAAAATTGTTAAACTCAAAAGATAGAAATAAGTGAAAACTTAAATATTTTTTTGGTTTTGAATCATCGTGGTTGACAGTGTTCACAAAGGCAGTCGGAGGCATCAAAAATGTACAATATGTTTCAAATCCGTTGAAAGTGTCTAAACTTTAACTTGATGCCTCCGACTGCCTTTGTGAACACTGTCAACCACGATGATTCAAAACCAAAAAAATATTTAAGTTTTCACTTATTTCTATCTTTTGAGTTTAACAATTTTTCACGCAGTCGGGTTTTTTGTTTTTTTAAATAATTTTTTTATTTTAATATTTTTAGTTTTCGCAGTGATTCAATTTAGAATTTAGAAAACTTTACGTCGAGTCTCTTTACGTTGAGCCGAGAAGCTTGCCTCGCTTCTATTATCCCTACGTCGAGTCTATAACTTCTGTCCCGTTTTTGCTCCCTTAACGTCGAGTTTCTGTACCCGCTTTTCCGTGCACTAGCTATCGGAGGGATAGGCGGTGCAGTGCACCAGGTCCCCAAGCTTAGCGGGCCCCTCAGCCCCAAACCTTGAACTAACCTAAACCTTAAACCGACTGAACTTTTTATTATTTATTTATATTTTTTCTCCTCCATGTTGTTTTTGTTTAATGTCTGCCATAACAATGTAAGACACCTTTTCTAATGCCAACGTTCACGCCCGTTCTGATTTGTAAGAGTTGGTATAAACCTCAATCTTCTTTCTACCATCTACCCCACTTCCCGGTTTCATTTTTATCCGTCGCGATAGAATTGGAAAGAAGGAGGTTGTGTTGCTATTTAATTATCGTCGTAGTGATTTTCCTTTAAAAAACATTGCCTCTTCTTCTTCACTTTACGGTGCCTCCCCTGAGTAGGTACCTATTTCCAACACAAAAGAGGGACAGGTCGTTAGGATTAAGTCGAGCCACGTGTCATACCCTAAGATATTAAAACGAGTAGGTTGCAGAGGAAGAACATAAGAGACTAACAGACTCGATGATATGTAAGAGTTCTCGGGAACGACAGGTTGGCTGCCCAAGGTCTGTGTTGAAATCGCCCATGAAGACGCAATGTGCATACACTGACCCTACTGATTCTTAAAGTTGCGAAAGTAGTCAATGGCGGGCGGACATTAATAGACAACACCAAGTAGGGTTTTAACACCTTTGATATGGATAATACCAAAGATAATATCATCATATCAAAGAATACGAAAAACCAACCTCTTCCTTCTAGTGAAGATAATACTTCTGAACCTCTCGGAACCTCTTCAAAGCTGCAAGAAATCGCTAAACTGCCATATTCTCGAAAACCTTTCTTCTTTTTCTCCTACTGATATCATCATAGTAAGTAAATTATAGTGCAGAGAAACGTTAAAAAACAAATCATAAAACAATTTTTTAATGATACTGGTTTTTAATTTATATCCTGACTGTACTTATTATATAAACTCGACGTAACGGAATTAGATAGCGTAAAATAGCAATATTTTGCAAGAGCAATAAACTCTCAGACTCGACATAAAGGAACTCAACTTAAAGGGAATCAACCTTAATTATTTGTTGTTCTTTAGCATTTCTGATTCCAAATTACATTTAAACAAATAGTTGTATATATATTAGTAAGGTATTTATAAAACCTACCCTACTCGATAGGTTTAAAGATTATTTTTTTGAAAACACTAATATGTCGCCAAAATCGGCCAGTTTAATTTTAATAATTTTGATATACCCAGTGTCACTCACACAATTAAGACGATTGAAACGACACCTTTCAAGCTAAAAACTCTCAGACTCAACGTAAAGGAACTCAACTTAAAGGGAACGAACCTTAATTTATTTGTAATTTGTTTGTTTTTTAGCATTTCTCATTCCAAATTACATTTAAACATATAAGTTATTTATATATTTGTAAGCTATTTATAAACCCTTTATTTTGATACCCCACTCGATAGGTTTTGAGGAAAAATATTTTTATTTTAAACACTAATATGTCGCCAAAAATCGGCCAGTGTATTTTTTCTAATTTTGATGTACCCAGTGTCACTCACACAATTAAGACAAATGAAACCACACCTCTCAAGTCAAAATCCATTAAGCCGTTTGAGCTACAGAGCGTGCCAAAGAAATTCACATACATACATACATACATACACCCGAAAAACATAACCCTCCTTCTGGCGCAGTCGGGTAATAACAAAACATTGTAAATTGTTACATGAGCAAAATTCATGTTTCAGTCAAATCAATTATTTTCTCTATCAATATTTACATTTTTTTTTTTTGTACTGTATTAATAAGAACTAAATTCTTAATAATTAATTACGATCTAGCCTAAAAGACTAATAAGCAATTTATCTCTGACTTAATATGTTACGTGACAAACTAAAACTAAAAATAGTGTCCATATGGAATTTTTTACAAGTCCGTAGCACTTTCTTAGAGTCTGATATAATATATAGAAACACTATGTTCATGTGTTATATGTATAGCACAACATTGTTACTATTATTCATTCACTTTGTACACTACACTAATTCAAAAGGTTTAGTTCTTTTTAGCCTACGCACTAAGTCTGTGTTGTCTAGCAGCTGAATTGCCTCAACATTCACGTGTCGGTGAAGTCTGTGTTCATGGGCTTCAGCAAATTTTTGGATAATGTTGGTGACGGATTCCATTTTAAGGTCACGGTGAATGTCGTCATTTCTAATGTACCAGGGTGCATTAACAGCATCCCTGAGTACTTTATTCTGAAATTGTTGGATTATTTTGACATTGCTTTGTTTAGTACAGCCCCAAAGTTGGATACCATACGTCCAAATTGGCATTAGAATATGCTTGTATATAGTTATTTTATTTTGTATTGATAGACAGGATTTCCTTCCGAGTAACCAATACATACTTTTATAACGTATGTCGAGTTCCTGTCTTTTCTTTTTGACATGAGCTTTCCAACGCAATTTGGCGTCGAGAGTTATGCCAAGGTATTTGGCTGTATTAGCATAAGGCACTTGCATGCCATTTATGTAGATTGGGTGATAGTCCAAGAGTTTGTTCGTGAAGTCAATGTGAATTGATTTTGACTCATTCAGTTTGATCTTCCATTTTTGTGTCCAGTCATAAACTTTGTTCACAGCTAGTTGAACTTTTTCTACTGCTTCTCTGTGGCTTGATCCGGTGGCCATAATTGCAGTATCATCTGCAAAAGTCGCAATGGTGTTGTTCTCCAGTTCTGGGATGTCACAGGTGTACAACAAGTACAAAATTGGGCCTAGCACACTTCCTTGAGGTACACCCGCTTTTATAGTTTTTAGTTCGGAATATGCGTCGTCCTGCCGTATCCTAAACATTCTATTAGTTATATACGACTCTAGGATGTCTGCAAATTCTGGTAGCATGCGTCTGAGCTTGAATATTAGACCCTTATGCCATACTTTGTCAAAAGCTTGCGCGACATCTAAAAACACGGTGGCACAAACTTCCTTATTTTCAAGCGTTTTTTCAATGATATTAGTTATTCTATGTACCTGGTCTATTGTTGAGTGTTTTTCCCTAAAGCCAAATTGATGATTTGGAATGAGGCCTTTATCTTCTATAATTGGTTTTAACCGTTTCAATAACAGTTTTTCGAATAGTTTTGATAACACGGGCAACAGAGAAATAGGTCTATATGATGATGCTTCATGGGGTGGTTTCCCAGGCTTTGCAATCATAATGACTTCAGCAACCTTCCATGACTCAGGCACATATTTTAGCATAAATGCAGCATTAATAAGCTTGGTAAGCTTTACTATGGCTTTGCGCGAGAGGTGTTTTAGAATTTCACCTGTAATGAGGTCGTAACCTGGAGACTTTTTCGAGCTAATATTATTTTGAATTTCTCTCATTACTTCTTTAGGAGTCACAAGCTTAATTCTTTGGTTTTGTGACAAATTTGTACTCTCAAGTATTTCAATCGAACTTTCATTAGGTTGAAAAGTTTCTTCTAAGTGTTGAGCAAACCTTACCGCCTTTTGGTCATTGCTTATGGCCCATTTTCCGTCACAATCTCTGATGGGCGGTATTTGTATAATCGGCCTTTTTAGATTTCTTGTCGCTTTCCAAAGTGAGTAATCCGTTGATTTGTCATTGGTTAGCTGCAGGAGGTTGGTATTCAGAGACTCGTCCTCAAATTGAAGAATTTTTCTCTTTAATCGTTTCGTTAGGTTGTTAAGTGATGTTTTATGTCGCGGGCACCTTGTTTGTTGCCATTGCTTCCTTTGTTTCCTTTTCTCAGATAGTAAATCCACAATTTCCTTAGGATAGACAAATCCCTTATATTTACATTTTAATTGCGGTGTGTTGTTCCACGCGCATTGTTGGATGTTAACAATATATTTGTTTACTTCTGAGTCAAGCTGATCTTGCTTTTTTATCGGAGTTTTAAGGTCGATAATATTATCTAGATCAAGGGCAAAACTTTCCCAATCTGTGAACTTATTAACCAGGGTTGAATGGCTTTCTTTGAGTAAGACTTTTTGGCTAAGCATTAGTACTATCGAAGAATGGTCCGAGTTCATATGAAAACCTTCCTCCAAACTGATGTAATTGGCGGATATATTTTTGCATATAAAGAAATCTATAAGATCCGGTATTTTCTGGTGGTCAGTGGGCCAGTACGTTGGTTTACCTGTGCTCCTAACTTCGGAATGTGTATGCTTAACTGCACTCAAGAGCTGCCTTCCCTTAGATGTAGTAAGTCTTGATCCCCAATGCGTATGCTTAGCATTAAAATCGCCACCTAGGATAAATCTCTGGCCTAATAGTTCAAAGAGATGTAAATATCGCTCTTTTCTTATCATATGCCGTGGAGGACAGTATATGGATGCAATGGACACGTGACAAAATTTGGTTTTAACGGATACTGCTACGGCTTGAATATCTTGTTCTTCATATTTACACTGCACATAGTGACTAATGCTGTCTTTGATTATAACTGCGCTACCTCCTCTAGCAGAGTTGTCAGGGTGGAGCGAATTGTATACCAGGTATCCTCTAAATTTGACAAAAGATTGCTTAGTGAAGTGCGTTTCGGAGACCAAACACACGTCTATATTTTCTGTGTCTAGGACCGCCTGCAACTCATTTTGATGTTTGAGGAGCCCATTAGAATTCCACGCCATTATTTTAAGAGTGTTATTCATTTTGATTATTTAAAACAGCTGTTTTAGTGCTGGTTTCTAATTTCTCTAATCTTTTGTCAAATGAGGTTATACACTTTAAGATCTGATTAATTTTATCCTCTAGGTTCAAAGGCTGTGACCTTTGTTTTACAGCTTCCGCGTAGGAACCAGTGTTGGTTACTTGCATGGGTTTCAGGACACTTGGTTTCTGTGTCTGTTTGGTAAGATTTAGTGAGGGAAGAGACTGTTGGGCAGTTGGTACCACCACTTTCTTTTTAATATTTTTATTTTTCATAATTTGGATCTGCTTAGCTACTTCACACCCTCTATAGTTGGCAGGGTGCGGCAGACCACAGTGAACACATTTTGGTTTCTCTTGCGGAGATTTGGTACAGTCGGCTGTAAGATGCTTGCCAGTGCATTTTACGCACCTTGGCTCTTTCCTGCAGTATTTATGTGTATGCCCATACGCCTGGCATCTCTTGCATTGGGGAATGAGTTTAGGATTTTTAAGTGGGTGTATTTCAATTTTACACCCTAAAATATACTTTATGCCATAGATTTTGTTGACATCTTCCTCATTACTAAACGATAAAACGAACATGTTGAGTGGTTCTTTACTCCTCCAGCTCAATTTGCCGTCTACTTTTTCTATTTTTAGGCCTTGTGCTGTGAGATCGTCTTTAATACGATCAGGTTGGCAAGAAGAATGTAACTTCTTCACAACAACTCTAATTGGTCTAGCCTGCTTATTCTCGTAAGAATGCCAATGGTGGTCTTTTTCTGTTAAAAATCTGGTAATTTCTCTATAAGAGTCTTCTTTTTTCGCGTTTACCTTTACACAATCACCATTCATCATTTTTGCGGTAAATGATTCAGCTGGTATTGTTTCAATTAGCGAGTCGTAGAACGTTTGGTAGTTCTTAACTCCATCTATTATAATTGGCGGTGGTGGGGGCACTTTTTTGACGGAAGTCTCTTTCGCGTTTTTTTGCTGTTCTTCAGGTTGGGCGCTTGTTCCAGGTTGTTGTTTTGGAGAGAGGGAAGTGTTAAGCTTCCTCTTCTTCCTGCTCTTGGCCCTAATCCACTCAGTCTCTTTAGCGAGTTCATCCTCGTCTGTGCAATATTCAACGTCACTTTTAGTACGCTGGGTAAATATCGCTTTCTCGCTTTCCTGTTTTTGTAAGGGTTCTTTATCATGCTTTTTTTCTTTCAAGCAATTTAACTCCCCTTGAAGGGCTTGTACTTGTTCCTGCAATGTATTAATGTGATCATTCAAATTACGTACCATAAGTTGCAGGTTTTCTCTGTCTGTTTTCTCCTGGATGTAACAGTCATACAACCGCTTTTCCAGGTCAGTTTTTATCTTAATAGACTGTGTAGCCATTATTTTGTTGTAAGGTGAGTTTAGCACCTAAACAATAAATTATTATAAACACTTCATGATTTCCGCACTTGTAACTAGGTCATGACAATGACACCGATAGATCGACGTAGGAACACCGCGACGACGCACGGCGGTGTTGTGCTGCGTCTGCAGAATACTCTTAACTAGAGCACGCGCGCGCGATCGTACGTCTTTTCGCTATTGCAGTTAAACAACGAATAAAAAAAAAAAAAAAAAAAAAAAAAAAATATTATTATATATTTACATTGACAGAAATTAAATTCGTTCGATTTGAGCGTACCAGTATGTAATATCGAATATTAAAGGGACACAATGTCATGTACTTGTTCGGAATTATGGAGTACCTTAAATCCGGCGCGCGTCCGGAGTTCGGAATTAATTAATCCGGATTTTACTTCCCCTCACGGCAACATGACCTAAAATGAAGCACAGGTTCTAACTTAGGACCGAAGTGACAAAAGTGTTTCAAGAGATACATAAGCTTACGAATTTCAATTAGAGCAATATCTATTACCTAAGTATAACAGATATGAATGATCATCAACTGGGCCTTCTGAATTGTATTGTTTGGTTAGTTATATAAATTGGTGTTGATAATATCTGCATATGGTAAGAATAAAAATATTTATACCAGTCTACTTTAGACCCACTTTAGAGCAAATGCCTCTATTCTAATAGAGAGGGCATGAGCATTTGCTCAAGATTAATTAGCTATAATATTTCAGACTTACATGTTTTCCTTCACCGATGTCCTGCCTGAGTTTTTAAATATTAGTAAGATGTAAAAATACCATTAATTTATATTTACAAAATCATACAAAATATTTAAAATTGATATAATAATAAATAGTATTTATCAAAACAGACACATACATTAATTGACCTTGTGAACATAATATTAGCATAAACATATTCCTGACCACAAAACAGTGTAAAAAAAAAATAGCACTATGAATTCCACTGCGTCACTTTGTCAAATCCGCTGTAATAGTTAAGATTGGTGAACAGTCAATGGAGACGAATATTCTGTTCTACCCATAAAAAAAAATGCAGCTAAAATATAATACTTAATAAAATCAATTTGTTCGGTATCGATAGAACTTTTTCATTAAAATGTAATTTACCTATTTTCATACAGTGATTTATGATAAGCATGAAATATTAAAATGTGGCCTTTGGCAAAAACAACTCAACCAATCGCTTTCATTGGCATAATTCAGATGAATAACAATATAACCGTTGCTTGATTTTAGACATTCATTTGTTTTTTACTCGATGATATGAGAGTAAAATCATTCACATGAATGAATTAAGTAAGTCAGTCCCTTAATTTCATTCACTGTCTATTCATTTACCAGCATTTCCGACCAATTTGCTTCGATATTATCAATTTTTTGTTGCTAATCTAGTTGTTAATCTTGTTGCAAATCTTGTTGCAAATCTAGTTACCATCAGTTTGCTATTTTAGCACTTCGCTATTTTAGCGCTATTTTAACACCCCTCTTTTTCGTCGGGGGTTAAAAAATGGACTTTATATAAATACGATTACACGACAGGAGCCATACAGTTATCCGATACATATATATGAAACAAAACCTACATACCTAAATACTCATCTCCTATCCCCACATAATTGGAATCGTGTCCTACATCTGTTGAGTTAACGCAACGGCGATAGTAGGTAATCAATTTGAAATCGGCCGTTCAGCATCGGGCACCGGCTCGTTTCACATATAGAAGCTCACCATTTCATGTCAATAGGGCTTTTGTATGGAAACCGCATAGTGGTCTAGGCAAAGGTGGTCTGAGCAATTAGCAGATAGCATTGCCTCCATCTCTATCATTTTGAGACATACGGATGGTGTAGATCGCGGATTTGCTGGGAGGTAGGTATTCGATTTTTAGTGGTTTTGTAGTGACAAATTGGGACGAGTATGGTGGCAAGGTGATTTAAAAAAACTGGCCAAGTGCGAGTTGGACTCGCGCACGAGGGGTTCCGTACCATAATCAATACAACCTTAGACATCAAGCAAAAAAACGTCAAAGAATCACGTTTATTGTAAGGAGCCACCCTTAAATATTAATTTTATTCTGTTTTTAGTATTTATTGTTATAGCGGCAACAGAAATACATCATCTGTGAAAATTTCAACTGTCCAGCTATCACGATTCATGAGATACAGCCTGGTGACAGACAGACAGACAGACAGGCAGACAGACGGATAGTGGAGTCTTAGTAACAGGGTTCCGGTTTTTACCCTTTAGGTACGGAACCCTAGAAAAATAATATTGTTGTAGTGGGCCACTTTGTGAAGCATACATACCTATTTCTGTGTTTATAGGGTAGGGGTGCCGATCCAATTACTGGTACAAGTAGACATTTCAGCTTTCTCTAGCATGGTATGATATCGCGTTTGATAGACCTCTGATATTGTAGATATCTATAGACAACGGTGGCCAGTTAATATCAAGTGGATCGTCAGCAAAGCGATTAGTTCGAGACCATGGAACTTCAACCGTAAAGCGGTGACGCTTTTCCGTATCTCTGCTCGTCCGATGATGGAATGGAAAAACGGGAATTAAATTGTGCAATTCCAAAGCACACTCTCCGAAATATTCCCAATAAAAGACCGATAGGCTGGCTATGGCTAGGGATGTTCAAAGCTCTGGAGCGTAGCCTTAACAAGGGAGTCGTTGTCAATGAGCGACTCTAATTATTAATGATCATTATTGATCGTACAGTGCAGATCGTGCAGATCAAATAATCAGATCAAGAATCATATAAAAGAGTGTCCGTGGAGTTTCTTGCTCGTTCTTTTCCTACGTTTTGGAACGAGCAACTAGCTTCAACTTTCTGACTAACGGACCGACTCCTTGACAATTCAAAAGTGCGTGTAAATGGTTCAATTGAAATAAATGCTTTGACTTTGACTTTGATCTGACTGACTTGTTGGAAACCTTCTTCTTAAGAATTTTTCTTGACATACATAGGTATGTCAAGAAAAGGTACCGTCCCAACAGTAAGTTTAACTTTCTTAGACATTTCGAACTGATAGTCTTTCGAACATTGAAGCTGTATGTAACAACATAATGCCAGTAACATGCTTCGAGCCCTTAACTAATAGCTAGACTACTCTTAGCGATATCAAACGATACGCATGAATAAGCTTAGACACTATAGATGTATCTAACTACAACATATATCTACACGGACCAAAATAAAAAATAGGTATACTTTGTGGCTTCGATTTAAAATAGTGACTAGTACGTTTGTTAAAGACAAAGTTACGTTCTACACTTGATTAATAAAATCTCATTCCTTTGCTTAATCAATATATCTTCGAATTTTTTTGTAGGTAATTAAGTAGTATTCATGATTATTTGTGTATAGTTGTAGGTACCTACTGCTCATCATATCATCATCATTATCATATCAGCCTATATAATTGCCGTTCACTGCTGAACGATGGCCTCTCCCAGAGATCGCCAACCAACCCATTCGCTGCCAGCCACCTTCTTTAAATCGACGGTCTATCCGTGCCGCAGGACGTCCCACACTACGCTTGCCTAAACGCGGTCTTCACTCTAAACCGTGTACATAAATTACGTGGACGAATAATCTTTTTCTATTTCTTACGTTGACACAACAAGGCTGACTTTCATTGGATGCTGAAATATTTATTTAGGTATATTCAATAATGAATACTAAAAAATGACACACAATACTCATGTAATACTTATACATTTACGCATTGCGATTATATTCCCGATTGCGATTATATTTAAATTTACTCATTTTTTTTTGTGTACCTAAAGTAAGTACCTACTCAGTTGTGTTTTATGCCATCAATGTGAATTAATCTGCAACCAACATTACGATTTTATAAAACATATAACCATAATATAATTAAGATTTTATCGTGCCACTTCAAACTAGCCAAATATAACTAATTACCTCATCTGATTTACCCGTTATTACCTTAAATTAAAGTAGGTAATAAAACTTCGTATTCAACCTTAAACCGTCAAAATCCTATAACAAAAAAAGGGAAAAGGCAATAAAATGATTTCGCCATTTTAAATCGGAACATCACACAAAAAGCTTCGATATTTGATAAATATGGCCCTGATGGAATATAAATTAAATAAGTCGTAGGATCTCCACGCTGAGATTTTTATTGATGGCCGTAATTTATTTGAACGGCACCCGCAGTGTGCTTCGGGAGAAATATGAAAGGCATTACAGCAAAAAGGCCTCTCCGAATTTATGAGCATCTCTTTCGTTGTTTGATAACGTTCGAGTTTTCGTGGTGAGAAGGGAAGTTCGATTTTTGAATAACAGTTTTATTTTCACTAGCCATTGTGTTGTTTTATCACAGGTAGGTAACATACAGGCTGGTGTATACTCGTGCATATTTCTTACAATTTTTCCAAACTTTTATACCTACTCGTAGTATACTTTTGCCCGTGACTATAATCTTTATTCCCGACCGATTCCTACGTTCGAATTTTCTTACGGATCTCTAATTTTTTGACACTAAAAAAGCTTTTTACAAAAAAGACAACCGCCTTCAAAAAGTGAAAAATAACTTTAGCACAGAACACACATTGACTTTAGTTCGAAATTCAGTGGCTTTGTTCTGTTTGTTGTTTGTATTGCCACCGACTTCCGAAACTAAAGTCAATGTGTGTTCTGTGCTAAAGTTATTTTTCACTTTTTGAAGGCGGTTGTCTTTTTTGTAAAAAGCTTTTTATTTTCCGCTTTTTAGTACCTCCTTCTCATTCAAATCTATTAAGAAGAGATTGAAAGTTAACTACTACAAAGATTGATGAAACTAAAACGTCGTCTATGTAAAATTTTTGGGTATTTGTTGATTTTTCAAAAAGTGCTGAATCAATTTCGATAAAATTTATGTGGGACCACCCCTGAAGCATACCCTATCTATAAAAAAAAGAATTTTCAAAATCGGTTTACGTTTGCCTGAGAAATCGCGTAACAAATCGCGCACATACTTAATGCAAATTTAAGACTTATACGGTTTTCTCATGGATGCCATGATCAGAACTGGACCAAATTAAACGGGACCACACGGGAAGCACTAGCTTCCAAATAAAAAAAGAATCATCAAAATCGGTTCACCCAGTCCCGAGAAATCAAGTAACAAACATAAAAAAAAAAAAAAAAAAAAAAAAAAAAAAATTGATAACCTCCTCCTTTTTTGAAGTCGGTTGAAAATATAGCCTATAGAACCTAGGAATAACGTAGCTTCCTAGTGGAGTAAATTCGGAGATTACCTTCTACATTCAAACTTACAAATTTAACCTCTTTAAAATACTTAATAACTTGTGAATTTTGAACCTGTCAGACGTCAATGTCATTCCCTGGACAAAGCTTTTAGTTTGTTTCACCACCTTCGATTACGCGCCGATACTCCGACGAAATTACTTGACATTATTATTAAAAAAAATGTTCCATTTAATAATATTGTATAGTGAGCAGTGATACCTATAATATACGCAGTGTCTATTCAGAAGTGGTGAAAAAGGCTCTTATATTTATGAATGTTTGGCAAAATTCGCCCTAAATGACTTTCAGTGAGCGCAAGATATTCGCTCTTTCAAAGACTCAGAAAATCCCTTGAAAATTGAATCTTATGTCTATACGAATTAAATTAGAACCGTAACATTTACGTGGGCAGTGTCTGGAATATTTACAGCAACTCTTTATCGATTTACCAAGTACGCTCTGAAGACTACTAACTAAATTATAAGTCTGTAACGAACAATGTTAAATCTAAATAGGTAATTGCTACGTGTAGACGGCAAGTAAATAACATAATAAACGCAAAATCATTCCACTGTGTATAATAAATGTTCTTTTGTTGTTTGAATGTTAATGTGTAAGTTTTAGAGTCGATATTTGATTTAATTATTACTTTTTGGTTGCTTTCCAGCTCTATAACCCGACCGCGACTGATACGGTTTCTGCGGTAACAGTGCGGTGTGGAAGAGGTGACAGTTGTCACAGAAGTTGACGTATCAGTGAGCTCACGCGTCACGTCACCACACTCCTCCCGCACCACAAAGCTACCTTAGGAACGGTCTGAGTTAGGCCTAGACTCCACCAAAGCGGAGAGGAGAGGAGATATCTCGAACAACCAATCGGTTTACGTTATCTGCACATCTCACCGCTTTACTTCAACGCAATACAGTGTCCCATTGGTTATTTACGAGACATCTAGTCTCCTCTCTGCTTCGGTGGAGTCCGGGCCTTAAGCGGTACACTTTAGGTACACTCTTGTGTGGGTAGGTACACAAACAATAAGTGACTAAACAGGCTGGCTGGTACTTGGGTCAAAGAATCAGCATTGACACACAACGTGGCAATGCTGCTAGTCTGTTGTGCACGAATGCCGTTGACAGCGATGTGGACGATATTATGGGTTTTTGATGCCATATGAGCTCCCCGCTCCCTTTTTCTTGACATTGAAAAAAATGTTATAACTAATTTTAATTTTTAACGCTTTGAACGCCATGGCGAACACGGTGGGTCTAACGCTAGTGGAGGTTTTACCTTAAATCTTTTTGGCCCGGCAGTCAATGTATTAAGCAATGTAAGTATAAAAATTCTCTTCAGTTATAAATAAGGAAATGTTAAACTTCTGTTACTCTTACAATACGTATCGGTGCAACGGACTGCAAAATTCAATATCGAACACAATGTCGCTTCTTCTTGGAACAATCGTCATTACGATTCCTAAAAAAACACTTAAAACACACTCCATTCAACCCTTTAATTACCAACAACAATCAAGTAAGAAAGCAATGGAACAAATATTCACATTTTTACCGACCTAACTAAAGCACACACCAACGCGGCCCGAGCCAAACGCTACATATATTTTTGTAATTAATTTCCCAGGTGAGCTGTAAACAACTGCAGAGAACCCTATTCCGTGTTTACGTTTCTTCCCCAGCCACTTTTATGAACATATTAAGCTGTCAAACGTAAAATTTTCTTTGGTTTGCACGTATGGTGTGGGATTATGGTGGTGCATATTTAACATCTCACGGTCTGGGCTAAAGGAATTGTGATTGTAAATCTATTACCGTCAAGGATAGTTTTATTGCTTTTCTTGTATTCCTTGTAGGATTACAAGAAAAGCACACACACTTTGGAGTGTCTCTCGCGCAAACTATTCAGTTTAGAAAAAAATGATATTAGAAACCTCAATATAATTTTTAAAGAACTATTCATAGATCCACACATGTGTGGGTATGATGAAAATTATTTTTTTATTTTCAGTTCTAAGTACGGGGAACCCCCAAAACTTGTTGTTTATTTTTTATTTTTGTGTAAAAATCTTAATGCGGTTCACAGAACACATCTACTAACCAAGTTTCAACAGTATAGTTCTTATAGTTTCGAAAAAAGTGTCTTTGACATACGGTCGGACATACAGACATGACGAATCCGTAAGGGTTCCGTTTTTTGCCATTTGGCTACGGAACCCTAAAAAGGAAAACCTATGACTATTAAGGCATAAAAAAAATTCTCCACATCGCCGTCATATTATTTTGAAAATGTGCCCAAGAGACTGGCATTGCCACGTTGGATGGTAATGCTTAACTTATGCCAAATGTCCATGTCAAAATTTTCCCTGTTCATCTAATTTATTGTAAATATTTAACGTTGATAAACTTTTAATTCATTTCTAAGTTTAAGCTTTGGATGTGCATTGATCTATTTCGCTAAATAGTAATGTGATTAATTCAATTATTGCAAGATTGTGGGTTGAATTGTTAAAAGTTTTTTTATGAAATGTGACGGACACGTATAATCAATCCCGGGAAACCAATATATATATTGCAGTAAAACCATAGATAATTTTTAGTCATTTTACGTTTATATTTTTAGGTAGTTTTACTTTATTTAATATATTATTCAAGCAACTTACTTAAAGTCGTTTGAATTGGGTAGTTGACACTTAAATTGTTAAAAAACACTAAGTATTTTTTATGCAAGTTACATCATATTCATGGTATAATATTATAGGTATAATTATTCCTGTTCTTCTTCTTCTTTTCGAATCGATGGTTTTCCTTGTATAATTCCTGTAAATGCAAAATATTATAAACATCTTTTTTAAAAGAGTAAGTGTGGAATTTCTTTCCCCATTTTTCTCCATACAAAACTACCTTTTCGAAGGGGCAACTAGGATCAAACTTCATCATATGACGTTCAAAAGTGCCTTCTAATGGTCTAATTGACATTTATGATCTGACTTTGACTTTTTAAATTAATAAAAAGTTAGTCAGTTGAGATGTCGAAAAAGTTAATGTCACATTTTACTATTGTCATATATAAAATCTATGGGGGCGTTCATAAAAAGCATATCAACTGACTAATGTTCTCAAGTACTCAAATACAAAAAAAATATGCATCAGAGTTACAGCAGCAGAGTTACTTTCGCAGAAACCACTGCGATCGACTGCTGCGCAGCGTGTTGCAGGTTCGATTCCCGCCCAGGGTAAATATTTGTGTGATGAGCACTTGTGCTTGCCTTGTGTCTGGGTGTTGTTTATCTATATACTAGCTGACCCGACTGACGTTGTCCTGTCGCTATCTACCTACTTACCTGCCTATTTACCTACCCTACACCTACCCTACGCCTACCCTACGCCTACTCTACGCCTACCCTACGCCTACCCTACGCCTACCCTACGCCTACCCTACGCCTACCCTACGCCTACCCTACGCCTACCCTACTTATTTCATTCAGCCGTTCTTGAGTTATAAATAGTGTAACTAACACGACTTTCTTTTATATATAGGGTGACTGGTAATTAGTGTACGATACTTAAACACGTGATTGTGTTCATGATAGCAAACAACTTTCCCGAAGAAAAAATGTTTTTTGTACTTGTTTAAGTAAACGCGTAAGCACGTGTTTAAGTATCATACACTAATTACCAGTCACCCTATATATAGATGTATGTATTTAAAATATGTTTGTGTATGTATATCAGCTGTCTGACACCCATAGTACAGGGTCTCCCTAGTTTGGGGTCAGATGGCCGTGTGTGAAATGTCCCCACATATTATTATTATTTTATATACATATTAAATTACATTTTTAAATATTCATATAAAAACAAAAACATTCAAAAATATAAAAAAAATAGTACCTCACCGGTATCGGGAACAGGGTCCAAGCTACCGGCGGTCAGGGCTCCAGAGAGAGAAACCTCCTGACAATGCGGGCCGTGTCCAGAAGTACTGCCTTCTGAATCAAGCCCTTGATCCAGCCGTCTAACGAGAGCCTCCTTAGATGTTGGTCGAGGCTCTTGGCAATTAAGCCATTGGCTGTAACAATTATTGGCACAATGATCGCTGAGTCCACATTCCACATGTCGACAACCTCATAAGTCAAGATACTTTATCTGCTTGTCTTTCTCGGCCTTCATGAGGTTCTCGTCATGAGAAACAGCTATGTCAATAATCATTGCGCGCCTCTCCAATCGATCCACCACCACTATATCAGGCTTATTGGCTACAATAGTCCTGTCAGTGATGATGGATCGATCCCAGCACAATGTGACATTGCCATTTTCAAGAACTGGATCGGGCACATACCTGTAGTATGGAACTTCTGATTCCACGAGGTTGTAATTCAGAGCAAGTTGCTGATGGATAATCCTGGCCACAAGGTTGTGCCTGTGCAAGTACTCTTCGTTAGCAAGACGAGAACATCCAGAGATAATATGACGGATTGATTCACCCGGCCGGTGACATGCCCGACAAATGTCAACCGTGCCATCCTTCACAATAAATCTCCGGTAATTATTCGTCAAAATAACTTCGTCCATAATTGCACACACAAAACCTTCGGTTTCTCCAAATAGATCACCGAATCGTAGCCAGGATACGGACGCTAAGAAATCCACATCGGGCCCGTGTAGGGCCCGGAAAAAGCGTCCGTGAAGCTCCTTACTCTTCCACACCTCCTCGCGATCATTAGTCTCAAGCACTACAGGCTTGCACCAGTTCTCTTTAGCCAAGGAGAGTGGAGTGAGGCCTTTGTCCACTGCAACTACATCTCGGTGCATCCCCACGTCGGCTCCTAGGAAATATTCCCTGAGACTGTATATCTCACGGTTGTGCAGAGTCTTAGCATTTAAGAAGCCACGACCTCCGCACTTCCGTGGAATATACAGTCTCATTACCGATGACCGTGGGTGATGCATCCGATACGCTGTCAACAATGTACGGACTCTTCTATCCAGGGCATCGAGTTCCGTTTGAGTCCATTTGAGTATGCCGAAAGAGTACATCAAGACTGGCATGACCCACCCGTTGAAGGCGCGCACCTTATTTCCGCCTGACAAAAGACTATTTAATACTTTCTTCAGGCGGCCAAAGAAGCGCTCCTTCAGCGATTGCTTCATGTCAGCAGCATTGATGCCCAACGCTTCCGCCATACCCAAATATTTGTAGGTCTCAATTGAAGAGAGGGATCTAAGGTTTATGGAATCCGAAAGCTGAACTCCCTCAGATTCCACAATCTCCCCTCGCTTGACATGCATGACCGCACATTTGTCCACGCCAAATTCCATCCTGATGGCGCTACTGAAAGTTTCTGTTACTTTCAGTAGCTCCATCAGCTGTGAACTGTTGGTGGCAAAGAGTTTTAGGTCATCCATGTAAAGGAGGTGAGATATTACCTGACCTCCTCTCTTCAATCTATAGCCTAGACTTGAATTCTCCAGCAGTGTGCTTAGAGGATTCAAGGCTAAGCAGAACCAAAGTGGACTCAAACTGTCGCCCTGAAATATACCCCGCTCAATCCTTATCGGTTCACTATTCCTCTGGATATGTCGACATCCTGGATAGCGAAGGACCGTCCTCCACTGCCCCATACATGACATCAGGAAGGTGCGCAGAGTGGTATCTATCTTATACAACTCTAGCACCCTCATGAGCCATGTATGCGGCACAGAGTCATAGGCCTTCTTGTAATCTATCCAACATGTCGACAGATTCCTTCGGGATCGGCGAACCTGTTGACTAATGGCCATGTCAATCAGGAGCAGCTCCTTAGTACCGCGGGACCCATTCCTACATCCATTTTGAGAGGGAGACATGATAGCGTTACTGTCTATGTGTTGGTTAATTTTCGCTCTCAAAATAGATGTAAAAACTTTATAGACCGTCGGCAAACATGTGATCGGTCTATAATTTGCAGGCTCCGCAGTACTACCTGATTTATGGAGCAGGTGGGTTATTCCTGTCGTCAAGAACTGGGGTAACGATCCTGATTCCAAGGCTGACTGGAACCGAGACGTTAAACAAACGTGCGACCTTCTAAACCATTTTATCCAGAAGTTGTGCAGCCCGTCCGGCCCTGGAGACTTCCAATTAGGCAATGGACGAACTGCACGAGCTACATCATGGGGGCTGATAATGATTGCCCCCATTTCTGGTATCGGGTCGCACGCTCGTTCGACTTCCAGAGTCCAATCACCCTCAGTGTGACTGACAGGCACCGACCAGATGTTGCGCCAGAACAAAGACATAGCGTCGTCATCCGGCAGGTACGTATCAGTCACACTTTGAATCGGTCGCTCCCAAGTCCTATACACCCACCTTTCATCGCTCTGGAATGTGCGATTCTGAGTGTATCGTTCCACCCGCCGCTTATACCTTCGAATACGGTTTGCCCATGCATCCACCTTCTGCTTCAGGAAGTCGATGCGCTCTGTGACCCAGGGCATATAGTCTCGAGGACTGATATCAGTCCCCGAGAATGCCCACCTCACAAAGCGCATCACTCTAGGGCGAGTATTGCCCTCCCTAAAGCAGATAAGTTTGCCGATGAGCACTCTGGCCTCACTAATACGCTGCTCAATTCTGCACTGACACGCCGGTACGGCAGGTTTTGGTCGTGTAGCTCTATCATCATTAGGAAATTTGACGTGAGCCACACGACATGCCGCAACAGCTGCGCAATACAGAATCGAATGCGCATCAGTGAGGTCTTCGCAACCATCAAAATAATTTGATAACTGCGAATCCAGAGCACACACCAGCACCCTATTTTTTTTATGCATGGGCAAACGAGGTAAACGTGGTCTAAGCTCAGGCGAAATGAATCGATATTCTCGAATCGCACCCTCCAAAGCGCTCCTCAATTCATCATTGCACTGGGTACTTACTTGTGTAACCATGTCATCACTCCCATTAGTAACATGGCTACGTGTTGCGGTCGGCTGTGGTTGTGCCACTTCCACAATCTGCGGCAGGGGAGCAGTAACATGGTTTCTCTGCATTTCAATTCGGAGGCGATCAAGTACAATGTCATCCAACATACGATTGCGCTGGAGGACCCGCACCTGATCCGATAATCGTTGTGCCGAAACGTTGACAACTGGCTCAAGCACCTGAAACAGAGAGAGCATCCGAACACGGTACGCGGTCAGATTACTTCCCCCTTCTGTAGCCCCCCCCATAGTATGCGCGCATGACATTTTCGTTGGTGGCTTGTGTCCATCTCATGCGCTGCACACTTCCGCCGGGAGCGGGGACCCTATCAGAGACCGGTGGGTCTCGGGGCTCCAAACTATCTGGCGGCCGGCGTCTTCCCCGCCGGCGCACAGGTGGTGGCGTCGTCGGCGGAGAGAAATACTCGTCGCTCGAGCTCGACGCAACTGCCGAGGCCGGTGTCACATTACTCACGATGGGGCTGGGTTCCGGCGGCGGCGAGGCGGAGCTGAGCACGAGTCCGGTGGTGGTAGGCGTGCTCTTCGCGTTGCTGACCTTGTTATCATCCTTTGCTTACTTTAGTTTCATCATCCATATATTGTATACGTATTTTCATTGTGAACACTGACATCATGACAGATGTCAGTGAATTTAAAAATGATTTTCAATTACTATTGCTTGCATATAAATGGTCCATTTCGTTTTTAATATATTTGGGGTGACTTAATAGCTGTTTATTATGGTATTTTATTATTATTGTTAAGACATCACTAGCTCCCGCCGACATCACTACACGCCGGGCGGCCGCGGGCGGAGCAGAGGGTGCACGGGGGCGCTCGAGCTGCGAGCGCGCACTGGCCGGATCAGCTGACACTGCGTCATTCACCACCGTACTAAGCGCGCGCTTCACCCTTCCGCGTTAAATCTATTACCTAGTCTAACTGTCAACCGTTTGTTTCTTCTCTATATTTAAATACAGTCCTGTAATACAAATTTCACCGCGTTTTCGTCCTATCACCACCATTAGGGCTTACCCACTCCTATGTATGGTCCTTCGAGGTTTTTGGCGAGTAAACAAGCCAGTAACGAAGAGTGACAAGCGGTTTTTCAAAATTTGAAAACGGCCGTTAGTAAAACTGGACTTCGAGATCAAGACGACAGCCCGCCCTTCGTGCGAGCTTTGTTCCTGTCTTCGGTCATCATCTTCGGCGCCTTTGTGAAGAAGCGCATTTTGTGGAGCGAGCAAGTTCTTCAGTGGTCATCATAGCAGGGTAATCGCAGCGTAGCAGCCCGAGCAGAGCCCAAGAGCATCGCCATCCATCACAAGCAAGAAAACGTTTAGTTCGGACACGCAGTCAACGGATTTTGTGAGATCTTTCCATATTCTTACTAACATTTGTACACAATCATATACTAACATAATATCATTCCACCAGAGTGTTAGATAGTGCATTAGACCAGAGAATCATTCATTAGTATTCGTCTCAGTGAGTAATATCATCCTACGTTAATGACAGTAGCTTGTTTTGTCCAATACAATCATACATTAAAACTACATTCTGTCATACTCATTATTATTTCAATACTCAACACATTCATACACACGTAGATTTTCCCATTAAACAAGAACCCCATTCATTAATAATTATTAGTAATAAGTGCTTAATATAATAATCATAATCATCTAGTAAAAATATTCGAAAAAATATTTTTTTTAAGGTACCCGCTTTTTTTGACTTTTCAGTTTGAATTGATTTTTTTTCTAAACGCCTAACGGTATTGAATAGCATCGCTTCATCGGTCAGCTGTTCGCCTTTGTTTTGCAACAGGCGCATATTCTAGTTTGTTTCAGTGCCTTTAGCATTAATTCTTATTCTGGCTTCTTCTTACTTCCCTTTTTTTCTTCTTTTTTCTAGCACTTAAACCTATACTCCTGTTTAGCCATGACTGAAGAAGTAACGGTTAAAGAGCTTACGAGGAAACGTGCCTCAATTAAATCTCAGCTTACGCAATTTACAAACTTTTTAGCTACCGCTAAGTCTTGCGAACAGCTTAGTGAGGAACAACTTGTCGAGCTAGACATCAGAATTGAGAAAATAGTTACCGTATATGCCACCTATGATCAGTTACAGAGTCAACTGGAGTTCCTGTCCGCTAGACCCGACGAGCAATTTACTGAACGTGAGCAATTCGAGAGCATCTACTACAGGCAACTAGCAGCTGCCCGCGCGCTTCTGTCACGGCATCGTGCGCAACTGGGATCTAAGGTAGGCTCCAATGAGCAACTGTCAGTGGTTACTAGACATAATAATGTTAGACTTCCTAAGATTAATTTACCTCACTTTAGCGGCGGTTATAGGGATTGGTTAGAGTTCAAAGATATTTACGTGTCACTGATTCATGAAGAGAAATCTATAGATAATATTAACAAGTTTCACTACTTACGATCATCACTTAATGGCAGCGCAGCACTAGTAATGAAAAGTTTAGATTTTAGAGGGGACAACTACGATAATGCATGGCAATTGTTATGTGAGAGGTACGATAACAAGCAGTTATTAGTGAATAATCATGTTCACGCTTTATTCAACGTGGAACCACTTCAGAAAGAGAGTAGTCAGGGCTTACGTGAAATTGTCGACGTGACCAGGAAGAATCTTCGGTCATTGGCAACCCTGGGTAGGTAAGTACAACATTGGGATGACATGGTGATACATTTAATGGCATCTAAGTTAGACTCTGTCACCAGCAGGCAGTGGGAAGAACATAGGAACTCGTTAACTGAGTATCCATCTTTAGACGAATTTATTAAATTTATTTCTAACCGTTGCAATCTTTTAGAAACACTTGAGGAAGCTAAGAGCATAAAATCAAAGCCGGAGTCATCGCACAGTAAGCCTAAAAGCTTCTCTGTATTAACAAGTAAGGGTAAATCTGATATTTCTTGTCCCCTGTGTAAACAGAAGCACTACATATTTACTTGTGATCAGTTCAAGGCACTTGCAGTCGCTGCACGCTTATCTAAAGCGAAGGAATTCAAACTTTGTTTGAATTGTTTACGCCCAGGTCATTTTGAGGCTACTTGTCCACTCGGGCACTGTAAATACTGCAAGAATAGGTACAATACAATGTTGCATTCTCACGATGATAATCCTAGCTCTAGCAAGGAGCATATAACTTTAGCTGGTACTAACTATGATTATTCATCTCGTCATGTTTTACTTTCCACAGCTTTGGTAAGAGTCACGGACAATTCCGGGACGCCGCACAGCGCCAGAATCTTACTTGACAATGGAAGCACGGCAAACTTTGTTACCAAGGACCTTTGTGGTAAGCTACATTTACCTATTCGTAGTGTAAGCTCACACGTTGCAGGCATTAACAGTCAAGTGTCCACCATAACACAATCATGTACTGTACATCTACAATCGTGCGATGGGTCATACAACATTGACATTGATTGTTTTGTCTTGCCCAACATAACCACTCATATACCTCATACATACATAGACTTAACGGACTTGCAGCTACCGGCAGGAGTAAGTCTGGCCGATCCATCTTTCAATGTCCCTTCC
This sequence comes from Charanyca ferruginea, assembly GCA_947361185.1. Classification (NCBI taxonomy): domain Eukaryota; kingdom Metazoa; phylum Arthropoda; class Insecta; order Lepidoptera; family Noctuidae; genus Charanyca; species Charanyca ferruginea. The sequence goes on from OX376070.1 coordinate 12,652,890, forward strand.
ACTATCGACATACTTGTTGGAGCCGACATATTTTGGGGTGTGATTGGTCGCAACCGTATACAGTTAAATAGACATATGCCAACGCTATTCGAGACAAAGCCCGGATGGCTCATATCAGGCGCCATACCTCAACCTAACTCAACCCACTCATCATTATGTATGGTCGCCCATGACAGGCACACCACACACGTACAAGCGCACATGGATCTATCAAGATTCTGGGAACTTGATTCCATCTCGCCTAAGTTCAATTTTACATCCGAAGAGCGAGCATGTGAACAAAATTACAAGACCACTATAAGGAGTCTCCCGAAGCGTTAGGTAACTCCTTTGAGATGGCTAAACGTCGCTTTCTGTCGTTGGAGCGTAGACTTGATAGAGACCCAACATTCAAGCGTCGCTATGTAGAGTTCCTGCAGGAGTATGAAGCATTAGGTCATATGAGCGAAGCCTCTCAGCCTTCTTCATCTCATTCATACTTCCTTCCACATCATGGTGTTTTCAGAGAGTCCAGTACAACAACAAAGCTTCGAGTTGTCTTCGACGCTTCAGCCGTCGCAACGTCGGGCAAGTCGTTTAACGACATCCAAGGCATAGGACCTAGAGTTCAGGACGACTTAATATCCATACTACTAAGGTTCCGTCAGCATAAATACGTCATATCGTCAGACATCGAAAAGTTTTTTCGACAAATTAAAGTGGACGAATCGCAGCGACCTTTACAACAGATATTGTGGCGTTCCGACCCATCACTTCCTCTCAAAACTTACACGCTAAACACCGTCACTTACGGAACAGCATCTGCTCCGTTCATTAGTACACGATGTTTGTCACAATTGGCGAAGGAAGCCACGCACACACGTACACAACAGTCTATACAACACGACTTTTACGTGGATGATTACCTGTCAGGAAGTGACTCTATAGAGAGTACTATAGCGCTATGTAGAGATGTCATCAGCACACTAAAGACTGCACAACTCAATCTTCGAAAGTGGCAGTCTAACAACGCACCAAATACTTCAGGCAGTCACTACAAGCATCGGACACCCTTCATCCACTCAACCCACATCCACATCACATACAGATACACCTAGCACAGTCAGCTTAAGTATTGACGAACCAAGTAAGACACTCGGTCTTAATTGGCATTGTCATACTGACTGCCTTACATTCTCCAATCATGTACCGGAACACACAGTTACTTTAATCACAAAACGACACATCCTTTCCACAATAGCGCAAGTGTTCGATCCTCTGGGTCTTGTCTCTCCATGTATTATCGAAGTTAAGATAATCTTGCAAAAACTATGGATAGACAAGTGCGCATGGGACGACGAGGTTAATGAGGACACTAAAAGGTTGTGGCTGAAGTTCACACAAACATTACCACAGCTTAATCATCTCAGCATACCACGCTGGGTGGTATCAGATAGCCCTACCTCTGTTGAAATGCATATTTTTACAGATGCATCAGAAAAGGCATACGGAGCTTGCATATACATTCGTTCTGTAGCTAGAAGCGGCACCGTTCGTACACATCTGCTTACGTCTAAAAGTAAGGTAGCACCGATCAAGTCGACCACAATCCCAAGGCTAGAACTTTGTGGTGCCTTATTAGGGACAAGGTTGTGTGCGAAGGTACTAGAGTCGTTAACACTTAAACCCGACAAATGCATATTCTGGTGTGACTCAATGATTGTTCTAGGTTGGTTGTCTGCTTCACCTAGTACACTTAAACCGTTCGTTAGGCATCGAGTTTCGGAGATACGGGAAGGTTTTGGTGATTACACCTGGCGATATGTGCCGTCTAAGGACAACCCTGCAGATCTGGTTTCCCGTGGTTTAGGCGCGGACCTGATAGGTCAATCTACCATGTGGTGGTCAGGACCTTCATTCTTGTTGACAGACTCGGCTCTTTGGCCTTCAATGCCTAACTCGGAAGCTGACGCAGTGCTACCGGAGCTCTTAAAATCACATTTTACCAACATTAACAGTCAATCATTACCTATAACCAACACTAATCTTAATACAAACACAGAAAATTCATTTCATACTTTAATTAATAACTCATCTAATTACTTACATGTACAACGCCTACTAGCATACGTATTTAGATTTATTAACCGGTCTAAAAGAGAGCATAAGCACAGTCCTACCCTTACTTGCTCAGAGCTAACTTACAGCGCTGAGTTTATGGTCAAAACAGTTCAGAGGGAAATGTTTCCTGAGGAGTACGAACTGCTTTCATCAGGTAAATCACTGCCAAACAAAAATCGTCTAAAGAAATTGTCACTTTTCATTGAATCTGGCATTATACGAGTCGGAGGCAGATTAGACAATTCCTGTTACGACTATAATGTCAGACACCCCATCATTATATGCAGCAAACATAACTTCTCTAAACTCATTTTTAATTTCTTCCATTTACGTCTGTTTCATGCTGGTCCACAGTTACTCTTAGCTACGATTAGACATGAGTATTGGCCTTTGGGTGGTAGAAACCTTGCCAAAACAACTGTCCATAAGTGCGTGAAGTGCCAACGATTCGCCGGCAGAACCGTTCAACCCATCATGGGCAATCTGCCTAAGGAACGGGTTCAGCTGGAATTCCCTTTCCTAGAGACTGGTACAGACTATGCCGGACCAATCCTCATAGCCGACCGCAAGGGTAGAGGATGTAGATTAATAAAATCATACATATGTGTTTTTGTGTGTCTAGCCCATTCGCCAGAGAAGAAGTTTGCGTGCACTGACAACGCTTTTCTCCCTACTCAACTCTCTCTCCCCCCCTTCTTATCTAATGTCCCACTTTCAATATCTATGTTCTTCACACGCTAGAAATCTGCGATCTTCTAACAACCTTCTCTTACTTTGCCCTTCTCATACTTCTGATTTTGTTCATTCTTCCTTTCATATCCAGGTCATTCTTCTCTGGAATGCGCTTCCTCTCGATATCAGAACGGCCACCAGCCAGTATGCATTTAAGCGGAAATTGCGAACTTATTTTCAGCACAAATAAGCAGAGTCATCTCATAATACTTTGTTCCTTTATTTATATTTATATATATAATATATATATATATTATATGTTTATATATATTTTATATAGGTATGTTATATACCAAACATTAAATTATGTATGTATAGTTTATATATTCGTAAGTTTATATCTTTTTAACTTTTTTAATATATTTTTTTTTTCATATGCACCTGCCATGTTATCTCTTCACCACCCTTGGTTGACTGGTAGAGAATGCCTAAGGCATTAAGTCCGCCTTTGTACCTTTGTGCATGAAGTATAAATAAATAAATAAATAAGGGCAGTTCATTTGGAGCTTGTCTCTGATCTTACAAAACATGCCTTTATTGCAGCTCTGAACAGGTTTATTGCTCGTCGTGGTAAGCCTAGAACAATTTACTCCGACAACGGTACTACCTTTGTTGGCACCTGTAACGAAATAGCTGACATATTAAAACAGGAACTCTCTTCAGAAATGGCAAATTCAGGTATCAACTTCAATTTCATCCCCGCATACACCCCACATTTTGGGGGCTTATGGGAATCTGCCGTGAAGTCTATCAAACATCACCTTCGACGTATACTAGGCTTAGCACATCTCACGTACGAAGAGATGTCTACTTGTCTGATTCAGGTTGAGGCAATTCTAAACTCTCGCCCTCTCACTCCCCTTTCCACTGATCCATCAGACCTATACCCTCTAACTCCTGCCCATTTCCTTATTGGGAGATCTCTCACATCCTTGCCGCATCCACAAGTTAGCAACCAGAACGTCTCCAGCCTGAAACGTTACCAGCGCATAGAACACCTGAAGCAACAGTTCTGGAATAGATTCTCTAACGAGTATATCTTTTACCTCCAACAGAGAACCAAGTGGACGGACTCCGATGGGATGCTCGAAGAGGGAACCATGGTGGTACTCAAGGAGAAGCTTGCACCACCACTGATGTGGCCACTCGGCCGTATCGTACGTCTCATACCTGGGAGAGACGGAATAAGCAGAGTCGCAGACGTCAAGACGAAGAAAGGAATAGTCAGACGAGCTTACAATACCATCTGTCCTCTTCCAGCATAACTCTTGAAGACTAGTCTTCAACGCCGGGAGCATGTTAAGACATCACTAGCTCCCGCCGACATCACTACACGCCGGGCGGCCGCGGGCGGAGCAGAGGGTGCACGGGGGCGCTCGAGCTGCGAGCGCGCACTGGCCGGATCAGCTGACACTGCGTCATTCACCACCGTACTAAGCGCGCGCTTCACCCTTCCGCGTTAAATCTATTACCTAGTCTAACTGTCAACCGTTTGTTTCTTCTCTATATTTAAATACAGTCCTGTAATACAAATTTCACCGCGTTTTCGTCCTATCACCACCATTAGGGCTTACCCACTCCTATCTAATTATTATTATTATACATGATTATTTACATTATTTACAATTTCATTATATACATTGTTTCTGAGTGAAACTTTAAATAATGATGGTTTAACTATAAACTACCGCATTTTAATTTGATCACGCGAGTGTTATCGTATTCCCTTCTTTTATTTACTTTCGATGTCTAATGAGCGGGAAATAAAGGACGTGAGAGATTAATGTCTCCCCGTCAGACTAGTAGAGAGAGAGAATAAAACAAAATCTAGCTTCCATACAATTTACTTAAAGGAAAGTGCATTACATGTACGAAGGCACGCGAGCACGACATAGTTCCTAGAAGTTGTTTAAAAATAAAAGTTGGGTGAAAACACTGCAGTCTGTATTTCGTGGTAAGAGTTTGGAGTAACATGCGAGGAAGTTATTAGGGCCGAAAAAGGTTTGACTTTTTTAGTCCGAAGTCTGTGTTAATCATTTCCTTTAATTAGTCTTCGGTGAGTTTCTTAGGTTTATTTTTTCGGTTTTTGATTTACAGTGACTACTTAGTACTTAATAAAATAGTAACCTAATATGTTATCTCTAAATTATTTAATGTTTTTATTTATTAAATGTTTGACTACTAAGACAGAAGTACCAATAGTCCTGCAGTGCTATTCTGTCACAATCTCCCTTGGTGAAAACCTAGGTGAAGTGAACTGTCATCCGATTGTAGTGCTTTGTAAATCCCTAGCATCAGGACGGATGACAGCTCACTTCACCTAGGTGTTCATCGAGGGAGATTGCGACAGAATAGACATACCTACTGTACTACAACACTGGGTGATATACTACACTACAAAGTACCTAAATCTAACTCATTTTCAGCCAGAATTAAGTAATCTTTCAGCTTGAATGTTTTGTCCAAAACATCGCAATGTTCGCCAATTTTAATCATAATTCAATTAGAAATAAAACGGATTCATAAGCTAATATTTTCCGCCAAAGTATTCAGAATTCTGTACCAGCATTTATCAGTTAGGTATATAATAAATGCCGATAGACTCGAAAGTGCCCTTCACGATAGCTAGATCCATGTCTGCGAATACTTGAATACCATCGAATGCTAACGAGCGCCAATGAATGTCGAGTGATTTCCAGATAATTCTGCAATATATTTCCGATAGATATTGAAGTCATAATAATAATTGTTGCACTTGAGGGTTGGAAACTCAGAAATCATTATCATGGTATTTTGAAAGGACTGAATAATTTTGAAATAATAGTGTCGCAGAATGACTTGGGTTTTAAAGAGTTATTATCTTTCAACCGATTTTAAAACAAACAGGCGTAAAGTTAAACCAACTAAAACATATTATTTGTATAGGAATGGTACTTTGATGATGTAGGTGTGAAAGAGCTAAAGATTAAGGTGTGAAAGAGCTAGAGATTAAGGTGTGAATGAGAGAGATGACGGATACTAAGACGTATGCGCGGGTTAACACGACAGATATTTAGAAAGATGATTAAAAAACTGACCGTTGATCATCATCATCATCATCATTTCAGCCGAAAGACGTCCACTGCTGGACATAGGCCTCCCCCAAGTGGCGCCACATTGACCGGTCCCGTGCGACTCGCATCCAGCGGATCCCCGCAACCTTTACCAGGTCATCGGTCCACCTAGTGGGAGGCCTTCCAACGCAACGTCTTCCGGTTCGCGGTGGCCACTCTAGAACTTTTCGACCCCATCGGCCATCTGTTCTGCGAGCAATGTGCCCTGCCCACTGCCACTTAAGTTTGGCAATTCTTCGGGCTACGTCGGTAACCTTGGTTCTCTTGCGGATATCCTCATTTCTGATTTTATCACGCAAGGAAACTCCGAGCATAGCCCTCTCCATTGCCCTTTGGGTGACTTTAAGCCTTCTGATGAGGCCCATTGTGAGCGACCACGTTTCGGTCCCGTATGTAATCACTGGCAACACACACTGGTCATAGACTTTCGTCTTGAGACACTGCGGTAAGTTGGACGAGAAGATACCACGCAACTTCCCGAACGCTGCCCAGCCGAGTCGGATTCGACGATTGACCTCTTTCTCGAAGTTAGACCTACCTAACTGGACCGTTTGTCCCAGGTAGACATAATCATCTACAACTTCGAGTGTAGAGTCTCCGATCTTGATAGGAGTGGGTGTTACATGGGCATTCAACATGACCTTGGTTTTGTCCATGTTCATTTTAAGACCCACTCTTTCGGAAGCTCTACTGAGGTCACCGAGCATTGTACTGAGGTCCTCCATGGTCTCAGCCATGACCACTATATCGTCGGCAAACCGAAGGTGAGAGATGTACTCGCCATTGACGTTGATGCCTAGCCTGCTCCAGTCCAGAAACTTGAAGACATCCTCCAATGCAGCGGTGAACAGTTTCGGAGATATGACGTCTCCCTGTCTCACACCTCGCTGCAGAAGGATAGGTTCCGAGGTCTGGTCCTGAAGCCGGACTGACATGGTGGCGTTTCTGTATAGACACTTCAACACCTCGATATACCGATAGTCGATTTGGCACCGTTGGAGAGACTGCAGTACAGCCCAAGTCTCGATCGAATCAAATGCTTTCTCGTAGTCCACAAACGCTAAACAGAGAGGCAGGAGACCGTTGATAGACTGATGTAAACCGTTCTATATACAGATTTTAATCATTTTTTCGAGGGGGAAGTAAAACTAAATAAACTTTTGCTTCTTTAATAATTAGTAGGTACCTTTGATCTCGTCCTTACGTTCATTTTATGTTATCTTCATTTGACATAACGTTTTGAACCTGGTTTTAATAGCTAATATTTTGTGTACACTCCTACCTCAATTGGGAATAAATGTTTTATCTATCTAGCAATTACACTAATTCTACTAATATGTGTCAGCACACATTAGTAGAATTAGTGTAATCTTTCAGCTTGAATATTTTACACGAAAACATCGCAACGTTCGCCAATTTTAAACATAATAAATTCAATTAAACATATAATAATAAGATATTTTAAATCTTCACAATCACAACTCTTAGACAATACTTTTTCGCTAAAACTGAATCTTCCACACTCCACAAACTAATAGCCCAAAACGACCAAAGCTTCACAGCTTCACACCCATTAATCTAAAAGACACAACGGAACAGAAAAACGAAAGATTGACTAATGACAAAACGAAATGTCTAGAATGGACCCAGAAGTCTCTCCATGGAAGACATCGCCAAGATTTATGCCAACCAAAATGTCGACAAAGAAGCGTCGAACGCATGGTTTAGTCTTAGATGCGAACTCTTCCCAGAGACTAAAGGGTTCATGCTAGCAATACAGGACTGGTCCTGTATTGCTAGCATGATAATAGAGACCAAAAACTATTGAAAGCACGTCATAAAAAATCTACCAAACGACACATGTAGAAAATGCAATAGTTCTTCAGAAACAATTCAACACATAACTGGTGCCTGCAAATCAATAGCTCAAACCGACTACAAACATAGACACGACCAAGTAGCCAACGTAATCCACCAGAAACTAGCTCATCAGTACAAACTTGTAGATACTGTAGTACCATAAATATTATAAATACAACCCTGAAACAGTACTAGAGAACACCGCCACGAAATTGTACTTTGACCGAGCTCTCTTTACCGACCGCACAATTCATTATAACAGACCAGATATCACATTGATTAATAAAGTTAACAAAACTGGATTCCTAATAGATATAGCCGTACCAAACACTCACAATTTACAGACTACAATAGCCGAAAAACTATCAAAATACACCGAGTTAAAAGACGAAATTACCCGACTTTGGCGCCTACAAAAAGTAATAATTGTCCCTATAGTTATTTCTTCAACGGGAGTCATCCCCAAACAGCTTCACCAGTTCCTGAGTTCTCTAAACTTACCAGCTAGCACCTACCACTTACTGCAAAAGGCAGTGATCCTAAACACAATCATGCAGGTTAGTAAGAAAGTTTCTACAGTGTGAGCCGGACAATATTATACAGTCTGCGCACAACCACGTGGAATCTAATATTTCCATACCCGCACTTAACCCAACTGATGAACACTTGGCTTAGGCCCGTGCCACCAGAACTTCCCGGGTAGCCGGAGGAACAAAAATATGATAACAGAAATAATAATAATAATAATAATTTTATTTTGAAATGACTTGGCAAAAGAAATACATTTTTGCTTAAATATAAATTACATTGCTAACTAGTGCCTGAACTAGGTAATCCTGTGTTTCAGGCGAGATGAGCTAAATAATGTTATAAAATTAATAAACAATCAAAAAGTCAATTCAAAAGAAAGTTGACAATTTATAGACAACAGTTGAGTCGCTTAACTAATATATCTAAATTAAATAAATACTAAATGGAAGTAAAACAAAAAATATCTGAACTATAAATTCACTTTATCACACATAGTAAATTCTCTGTATCTTCATAGGACATACTTTGAAGAGCATCCTTGAAAATTATCTTACAATTTGTGTAGGCCAGGGAATAGATGTTTGTTTGTTTGTTTGTTGTAATATAACAGTATTAAGCTTTTATATTCAGCCAAAGTATTCAGAATTCTGTACCAGCATTTATCTGGTAGGTATATAATAAATGCCGATGGACTCGGAAGTGCCCACGATACAATAACTAGCTACATTTATTCAACATGAGTTTTTTAAACAGAGTCATCACTCTTGTTTAAAAAACCATGATGGATAAATGTATCTGGTTATTGTATCGTAACAAGTAACGTTGACGACGACTCCCTTGTTAAGGCTAAGCTCCAGAGCCTTAAACATCGCCGCACCGTTGTCAACCTATCGGTCTTTTTTATCGGGTACATTTCTATGGATTGCACAACTTAAATTCCCGATCCCCATTCCATCATCGGACGAGCAGAGATAGGGTGGAGCGTCACTAGTTGAAGTTTCACGGTCTCGAACCAAGCACTTTGCTTCCATATTTATTGTGCGAATTACCAGACTGAGGAGTTCACTGCCCGTCTCTATGTTCCCCAATAAGTATATATTTTTTTATCTTCAAGGCATGAGTGAACTTCTTCATCCTAGGCAAGCGTGCTCCACCTCAGGCCGCATCATCACTCAAGATCAAGTGAGTTGTGACCAAATATATTTTGAACAAGTACCGCTTCACGTACTAAATAGCAGAAAAAAAACATCAAACAGAAATATAATGTAGCAAGAAGAATAAATGAAATAAAATTAGGTTAAAGAAACAAAAGTTTTAGAAATTAGCTCCAAGTAACCGCCAAAATAAATCCGGAACAAAAAAAAAGTAATAAACTTAACATAATTAACTTAACATTTGCTCTCTTGTAAAAAATAAGAGGATGCCATAAATTCTATTTTCTTCTAGATTTATAAGAAATAAAAAGGGAATTCACGCGAAGTTCCTAAAAGTTTTTTGAAGAGTTCTGAACTTGAGCATTAGAAAGGAAATTATCGTGGGCCAGAGGTATAATTTCTAAAGTTTCGTTCTGAGCCGCTTTGGCCAAGGCGTACAACTTTTTAATGTATACTGTTGGAACACTGACGTGATATTGAGTTCTCTTTACTCAATGTCAGATGCGTTACGTTACTTTATGTTGAGTGCTTTATATTTTTACTTGTGGTGCAAAAAGGTTTTGCAAACGTTTTTCATCCAACTGTTTTGTTTTATTGAAATATGGGAACTCTATTTTCTGCTCAGATAGACTTGATAAAAGCAGTGACAGTTCAGAATTTCATAACTTTACTTTTTTTTTAGAAAATCCCTAAATTATTTTTCTTTTACTTTACTTTTTGATGTCGTGATGGCTCAGTGGTTAAGGCGCCTGCCTCTCGTGGACAAAATTGTGTGGGACCCACACAATTTTTTTTTTTCAAAACCGGGCACGAGCAAGTTGCAAGTTGTTGTTGTTGTTTTGTTTTATGTATACTTAGGTTAAAGTATATATATCTATGGCCTTTGTAACCTGAAAATATATTTTTTTAAACATTATTATTATATTATTAATGAATTCATAAAATTTAATAAGTTACATTAATACATAATAGATAATATAAATAGAAACATAGAATGAATAATGAAGAGATAGAGTGAATAGAGAATAATGAATAGAAAAAATAATTAATAGATAGATAAATAGAAAGTACATATTATGTATGGGACAAGCCCGCCACACTATTCCCTAACTCCTGTAAGCCAGAATCAACAGTGGCGACCACCAGAAAAGCGCCAGAGCAATGAAGCTCGACGAGTTCCAGAGAAACGATTCAACTGTCTTGGATCCCGCAAGGAAATTAATCAGAAAAACAGCGGAGGAGTAAGAAAAACATGTTTTCCACTTCCCTCCAAATCAAGCAGGAGACAGAACAGAACTAGGCCAATAGGCACAAAGGGACGTATTATGTACTTTCTATTTATCTTGGACATCACTGACATCGGTAAAACAAAACGTCGTGAGGTTTGGACTTATAATTAATTTAAATAACCGTCAATCCACCTTGTACAAGCATGGTGATCAATACTTTTGCCATTTCTGGATGAGAATAGGCTTTTGTCCTGCAGCGGGACAGTAATAGGCTGATACTAATATAATTATTTTTTAGGAAAACATCGTGAGGAAACCTGAATCTGAAATCACCAATCTACCTTGAGCAAGCCCAGTGATCAAGTGGTCAATACTCGTGTTCGTGCTCCCTGTGTAAAAAGAGGCCTTTATCTATAATTATCTTTATTATCTTTATTATCTTTATTATCTTTATTATCTTTATTATATTTATTATCTTTATTATCTTTATTATCTTTATTATATTTAGTATCTTTATTATCTTTATTATCTTTGTTATCTTTATTATCTTTATTATCTTTATTATCTTTATAGCAGTGGGACAATAATAGGCTAGAATTATATAATTTCTTTTTATTATTACTATTTTATAAAACTTAGTTTTAGATCAAGAATTGCTTTATGTAGAAACAAACGTCACGGATTGTTCCATACATTATATTGTCGGTATTCAATGTATTCACTGCACGCCGGAACTTCGTGCTCGACATGACAGGTGGCATAACTTATTTATAGCCGATCTTAAACACATACCTACTTACATAAACTAAACATAAGATATAGGTACATTGTTTTATGATGATACTTAATAATGCTTTTCAAAATCCAAGGCATTCTAAAGGTTCTTTATAATTTATGAGATAGCCGTAATTTTGGTAATTATCGCTAGGAAGGGTGAAATAGTATTTGTGTGAGGACATTGAGAGTGTGTGCCGGTCATATTTAGTGAACCGGCCGATCAATATGTTCAGTTTATATACTGTTCTCATAGATACTACCTGCGTGGTTACTACTCAGATCATAATGCCGTATTAGTATCAGCCTACCTAGTTATTATTCATTTTTGGTAACCATAAAACGTTTTTAAAAGGCCATCTAGTGAATTGGCCGATAAATATGTTCAGTTCTATACTGTTCACACAGGTACTCTTCATATAATAATGTGGTACTAGTTTCAGCATTTCAAGTTATTGTTCAGTTTTGGTAACCATAACTCCGCGATACCTAGTCAATTGGCCACCTACATACGGGCAGACTGTCAAACTCTCACCAATGGAGGGCCCTTCACCCTCCAAATACTGTTTCAGCCTTCAGGTAGTTACCAAAAGTATGGCTATCTCTTGTAATAGGTATAACAATTACCTTTTTTACTGCTAATAGGAAAACCCCAAGGTGACAGTAAAGACAACTGTCTCACCTCTGTTACGAGGGCGGCACTGAAAATTTCGGGAATCAAGGAAGTGACACAACATTACTATTTAAAAATGTATTTATTGCTTTTCGAAGTATTCTCCGCGAAATTTGACACATTTTTCCATACGATGGAACCCATCATTGAAGCAACCATTCCATTCGGAATTTGGGGTTTCCAAAATGGCCGTTTTGTAGGCGTCCACAGTTTCTTCAGGTGATGAAAATCTCTGACCACGCAATTTATTCTTTATTTTAGGGAAAGTATAGAAATCATTAGGGCTTAGGTCGGGGCTGTACGGCGGATGGTCTAATAATTCTATGTTTTCTTGCTCTAAAAACTCTTTTGTTCAGTGCGCGGTGTGAGAACTCGCATTGTCGTGATGGAGGATGATGCGGCGGTTGCAGTTCTCTTTATGGAGTTCAGAAACGACCTGTGGCAAACAAATGCTAGCATACCATTCTGCATTAACCGTTCTTTGTCCCTCAAGAGGAATAGTCGCAACATGGCCGGTTTTGGAGACAAACGGTGGCCACCATTTGTTTTGCAACACTCCGTGAACGAACAATTTTTGTTGGCTTTAACTCATTTTCGAACACCGAAACTCGTGATTGGTTTTTTGTTTCGGGTTCGTACGCGTATATCCCGGATTCGTCACCTGATACAATGTTGTATACAGCATTTCAAGATCCTGCGTGGAATCTTTCGAGAGTTCTGACGCACCAAGTAACGCGAGCCGCTTTTTGCTTTTCGCAGAGCGAATGCGGTATCCATCGGGAAAACAACTTTTTTACGCCTAATTGTTCATGCAAGATTATTTGTATTTGACTCATGCCAATGTCTAAAGTTGCCTGAATTTCGCGGTATGTCACATGTCGATCTTCCTCAATCAGCTTACGCACAGCATCAACGTTTTCTTGGGTGACTGCAGTTTTTGGACGACCTTGACGGGGATCATCACTGAGCTTGACACATCCACGTTGAAATTCAGCAAACCAGCGATAAATTGTGGTTTTGGATGGGGCTTCATCACCAAATGCAGAAATCATCCGGTCAACACACTGTTTTTGTGATAAACCACTTCGAAAGTCATAATAAATCATCGCTCTTGAATTTTCTCGAGTCAATTCCATTTTCTCAACGAATAAACAAGTTTGACAAAAGCTTGTGACAAGACCGAGAATCTTTTTTTAAATAAATAAACGGTATTCGATTTTTAAAACCAAGGAGTTTTCAATTAAAAAGATTTTAATATGACAGGAACAGTGGAAATATTCCATTCCCGATACTTTTAGTGCAGCCTGGTACATCCGCCTTTGACCGCATTGAATTACTTTCTAATCTACCTAGCAGATCGTAAGCAATACGTGGAGAAATGACACGTCAAAGAAGCCATCTAATACGTAAAAGTGTGCAAACCAACAAAACAACAGAATCCGAGCAGCGACAGCACTCATAATGCTCACTTCAAAAGAAGAAATGCAGTTACTGAATAAAAGCATTTTCTGTTTTACACAGAGAATGGAAAATAATAAAATCAATGTTGAAATATCATGACAACATGTTATAACATCTCTTTTATAAGCTTTTTTACAAAAAAGATAACCGCCTTCAAAATCTAAAAAGTGATAAATAACTTTAGCACGTAACACACATGACTTTAGTTTCGGAAGTCGGTGACTTTGTTCTGTTTGATGTTTTGTATTGCCACCGACTTCCGAAACTAAAGTCCGAAAAAAATGTTACGTGCTAAAGTTATTTATCATTTTTTAGATTTTGAAGGCGGGTATCTTTTTTGTAAAAAAGCTTATTATTTTTCGCTTTTTAGTACCTCCTTATCATCCAAATACATTAAGAAATGGCAACACAGTCAAAACAGAGATTGAAAGTACAAGGTTGGAGAACATTACAACATCATCCATGTATATTTTTTTGCTTTCTGTCGATTTTTTCAAAAAGGGCTGAATCAATTTCGATAAAAATTATATGGGGCCACCATTGAGACATACCCTATCCTTCATAAAAATAATTTTCAAAATCGCTTTACATTTACCAGAGAAATCGCGTAACAAAAAACATACAAAAAAAAACAACAACATACAGACGAATTGAGAACCCCTTCTTTTTGAAATCGGTCGAAAAGTAATAGACATGTTAAGAAAAATCTCTGTGGTTAAGTGTGCATTTTTGCAACTGCTGTCACATAATGAAACTGCTTTTAGGAATTTTATTGTTTATATTTTTAGTTTGTAGGTGCAGGAGGACCAACCTGCAGAGCCCTTGCGGTACCTACCGGATCGTATTCTCGGGAGGTGTTCATATTAGTGATCGGAATTTAAAAAAATAAAGATAGCAAAGCAATTGAGCACTTTTATATTATCGAAAGAGAAGACATAACAATCCCTTGATATAAAAATAAGACTAACGTTCTAAATACGGAAATCTTCTAAAACTAATCCCGATAGTTTTGACGAAACAATGGTTTCAGTCAGTTCTTTACAGTACTACCTACATATGGGTTCTACATATTATACTATACTCGGCCGCGAAAGCACCACCCCATTTCTACCCGTGCGTGTCGTAGAAGGCGACAGAGGGATAATGACCAGAGGATGGGCAGCAATCCTTTTGAGGACCATATAACACCTACTGCGATCGCCAACACGCATCGGCCAAGCATGGCGATTACGGATGAACCCCCCCTCGGGGGAGACCTATGCCCAACAGTTGATAACAGTTGACATGATGATGATGATACTCTTAGACCTAGTTTCACCAACCGATGTTTGTTAGTTTAAACGGCCGTTAAAATATTAACCGGACATTCAAAGTAGCGAGTGTTTCACCAAGTTCAAATCCATGTTTAAATGTCTTAATCAGACGTTATATTTAATTGCTGCTGTGGTCGTCCGTTAACTTACTAACCAGCGTTTAGTCAGTTGTCAAGATTGACAAAATGAAACTTTATTTTCGAAATCAAATTGTTTAGGAAATGTAGAATAATTTACAGAATTTGGAGATGCCCAACACATCAGAAAAATCCCCTTATTTTTCCCACAATAAGACGTTATTATTCTTACAAAAAACGATAACAAACAAAATTTGAAAATTACTAAAGGTGTGTCCAAACACATGAGCGGTAATTAATCGCTTTCAAATTCTGCATCCTCTGTTGATAAAGTGGTCGCACCCAATATTGTCTTTTTGAATAGGCTTTCTTCTTTTCCTTCTTCTACGCAATTTTGGAATGATAGTAGAGATACACACGCGGCCGCTTTCATTGTGGTTTGAACGCGATATGAGCGCGGCGTGTCTCGGATATGCCGAGTATTATTACCGCACAAACATTTCTGGGTTTGTCCTAACTAGACGCACGGTTGATTTGTGTCTTGGAAAAAAATCGCGCGTAGCAGCGTTCTTTGCGCGCTGTGTTTGGACACAACTTAATATTGACATAATTATGTACTGCCAAAATAAAATTTTGCAAGAACACACTCATACTTGACTACACAACTGACATTTTTATTTAGTAGTATTGTTTAACACGAGTCTGTACGATACGGCTAGATATTGTGATACATTGTCACTGAACATTGACCTGTGACAATGCGACTTTTTATTTTGGTTGCTTTGGTTAGTTACCGATAAAAGAGTGAAAGACACATGACTCATTCATATAACGCCAGATTTCCAGATGTCATGTTATTTTTTGTTGGTGGAACATAAATACAATTAACATCGATGTTAGTTGTAATGTCTGATTTGCTAATTTCCGATTATGAAAAGTTTCGTGAAATTGGCCCGTACTATACTATAATCTTGTTTCAAACTAAAAAAACAAAAGACAATTTAATCATTAGCTAAAATAATTTCTTCACTGCAAGCATAACTCTTGACGTCATTATAACTAATACAACGCCAAAGCCCATTTAAAAATTAAACCCAGACAGCTGATTCTACATTCTCACACCGCTGCATAGAACCGATGCTTAAGGTTTACTGCAGACGATGTACACCGCAGACTACACTAATTACCGTGCACGTACGCCTCCTTACTAGCCGGGTGAGGGCAGCCTAATTGACATCGCGACGGATGTCACTTAGCAACGATTCCGTTGTCTCGCCATACTAATTAGATACGTTTATTAGATTTCCTTGTAAATGAGATTGTTTCAGTTTTTTGTATTTCCTTTTAGATTGTACGAGGGCTTATAAGTTACTTTGCGGGGATTGGTAGCTAGCTTTTCTTTTATTGTTTTTTAAAATTTTCTTGAACCACACAGTACAGAGTTGGACTTGCAATAATAGCAGTGTTAGACTACTTGGGCCCAGTAGGTAGCCACATTAATCGCAGCAATCGTGGTAGTCTAACACAATAAAATAATAAACACAACCATCGATTCGAAAAGAAGAAGAATAAAAGCGGTGTTGCAAGCCTGGCTAGAAGCCTTTAATTCTATTTTAGACACCACAGGAAAGTCCGGCTAAGCAGCTGACAACTTTCTAGGATAACCAGCCGAGCAGAAATGCCAAACCGGAAAAAGGGCTATGAGCGAACAATATGCTTGGTAGTTACACCATATAGCCAATATAACCAATGACAGTGTGAGCATTTGTGGCGGGTGTCGCAAATAATTTGAGCAGCACAACCAAACATTAACACTACTAAACAACAAACATCAATCCATTGTATCTTACTGTCAGCCATATATTTCTTAATACTCTTCCTTCCGCATTAAATCATGACACTGCATTGAAATAAATAACTAGCAGAAAGAAAACTAAAATAAGAACGCCATTATCCATTTCGCCATACAACTAAGAAATAAACGACGCTCGATATTTATCTTCATAATCGTGAGTACAAAAGCTATATATTAGAACGTTATCAGCAGATGGAGCGAACGATTGTTTTGCGGATGTTACAGACATGACGTTAAAATAAATAAAGCTGTGTACAGCACTCGATTTCCTATGTTCCGCCGCTTCCGTTCCATTTTGCTAGAAAAGATATTTTCTCGCCTCTCAGTTGAGCTTATCAAAACCTGGAAATAAGTATTTAGTTGAAGCGTTTGCGCTGTTGAAATATTTATTACAGCATTTTTATTTATTGTTTCGGATTGGTAAAAAATTAGATTTAACTTGGATTAAAATCTTCTAAAACGAAATTTCCATTACAATTAGATCCACTTAAGCGAAGCTGTTGGCATCACGAGTTTTTTAGGGAAAATGAATCTAGTTGGTCTGATGATTTTGCTAGCGCAACTACTGTAACACTGAATTGTCATAAAGAATATGTAGGTAGACGTCTGTTTAACAAAATGAGACCACTATGAACACAATGAACTAAATACAACATAACGCGTGTACAGTAAAATAATGCATTTAGGGTGCTGATGGGGTTGCCGCGCCGTTGCAGTGCATGTTTGCAGAAGCAGGGATATATGGTTTCCATGCGATTATGCGTAAGTGCTGTGCCTCTATCATGCGCAGGGTGCGCGCTAGCCCCAACAGCATCCTAAAAACTATAGCTTACAGGTGGGATAGCCCTATACTGGGACATTGGATACGCCTACATGCCACTGGGGTGTAGTATTTAAGTTCTCATGTGATGTGTCTTTGGTAGATCTAAGTACTAACACTAGTTTTATAAGTTGTGTGAATACAAACTTAAATAGACTTTTAGTCTGAAATAAAAGATTTCGGTCATTATTATTGCAAAAATAAATATATGTACTTTTAGAGCTAGGAATAGACTAAAGATAGGGGTTTATATACCTACACAACTTCAAAATAGAAACAACAGTTAAGCACTAACGTATCGACTTGCAATAGTTTGTGTCTATTTGGTCAAACTCGGTGACATACAAGTTAGTACAAACAAGAAATAGGACGGTTCGGTCCCGCATCTAAAGCAGGCCAAATTACAACTGACTAAGAAGTTATACACACAACAAGTTTAGACTCAGTAATATTAAGGCTGTTAAGTAGCTCTACATACATGTCCAAATTGCTTTAAGTAATATTTATGCGCAAACGTAATTAAGTTTTACGGGTTTTGTCCAAATAGCGTAACCTCTTAAAGGGTACTTTACAAACAACTTGGTCTAATAGGCGTTAATTGAAATAATGGTGACAGATTTTCTAATGAAATATGACTTTTGAATATTCTAATTAGGATTTGCCGTATTGTTTTGTATTGTCTTA
This sequence comes from Charanyca ferruginea, assembly GCA_947361185.1. Classification (NCBI taxonomy): domain Eukaryota; kingdom Metazoa; phylum Arthropoda; class Insecta; order Lepidoptera; family Noctuidae; genus Charanyca; species Charanyca ferruginea. The sequence continues at coordinate 12,671,266 of OX376070.1, forward strand.
ATTTTTTACCCCCTCCGCCCTAATCTTTTTTGTAATGAAATATAGCCAATAGCACTTACGGATTACGCAGATTCCTACTAGGGAAAGAATATTCATAATCGTGCCAGAAGTTCCGCAGGTTATGGCCCTTTTCCTGACATGTGTATTTTTGCCCGCATGCAGATCTGGTCTGCATGCATCCTATCAATTCATACATGTTTTTCCTATCATACGAGCAGTACGCGCGCGGAATGAGGATTGGCTGCATTCGTACTAACCGGATGCGGGCGGCGTCCTTCTGCCTTCAGTGTTGTTTTTAATGTGACGTGGGTCGCACCCATGGCCAAAGTACGCACGCATGGCCAAAGTACGCACGCATGGCCAAAGTACGCACGCATGGCCAAAGTACGCACGCATGGCCAAAGTACGCACGAGTTTTGTCACTGGCGACACGCACGACACTGCAGTGGTAAACAAAATCTTTGTCCTGCGTGTGGCCAGGAGAGTGCTATCATCCTATCATTTCATACAATGACATGTTTTTCCTATCATGCGGGCAGCACGCACGCGAAACAGGAGCGTGCTATCACCCGCATGCGGACTACATCCGCGCGCGGGCAAAAATAAGCATGACAGGAAAAGGGCCCTTACCGCGTTCAAACAAAACACAAACAATCTTACTCTTCAGGTTTTATAATACTAGTACCTATAGATAATTGTGTCGAAGAAAACCTTTCGACGGATGTTAAGTTTCAGATTTGGAAACAAATGAAGGTTGATCATTTGTTTCCAAAAATGAGGCTATCCTATAAAATCCGACTCGTGTAGGCTGACATCGATCGGTGTCCAGACGTCAAATGAGACACGCGTCTCTTTATCATCCTAGTAAGTACCTACATTCTATTAAATGTAATTAATGAAAATTCCAGAGACAAAATTGTTGTTCTGACTCTGGAATTTTCATTAATTTTACACAATCATGGCCTAACTTAATAGTCAGTTACTTCTGAGAAAATAGGACAGTGAACCCCGTTTACAATAAATGTCTCATACTTACATGTGCTTATTATTTACACAAATAGAATAGACTGATAATTATTACTTTATAGGTTTTTACTTTAATAGCCAATGTCGCATGGAGATACGAGTAAAATTGAAAATACTTGCAAAATTATCACCCTTCATTTAACAGGCTTTATGGAATAAATAAAGTAAAATCATTTAATTACTTAACATCAGCGCTACCAAGTGAAAACTAGTTTTAATCTACTGCTACTGCAGTTGTCCGCGATTTCGTCCCCGTCGGTTTTTATTCTTTTTCCGATAAGGAACCATTGCGAGCCTATGCAAAAGGCCCCACCAAAATTTTATCATACTCACATGCAATGGTTAGAAACATATAGAGCATAAACATCCAGGGGTTCAAGCTATATTCATACCAAATGTCATCAAAATCGGTTCAGAACACACAAACAGAGTTTTAGTAGACAGATATTAGTATGGATTTAAGATAACACACTAATCACAGCTACAATAATCTCTTGTCAATACACAGACTAAAAAAAAATCACACATCCTAGTTCTACAGTGCACATACAAACAATATTGTGTTGCCCTACAACACAATATTGTTTGTATGTGGCGAGCGATCCGATGTTGTGACTTCCAAGTAGTCCAATAACGAACTGGAGTGGTGTTTGTGTAATGCACTTGCTCCCTTCGGCCAGTGTTTGCAACACTGTGGAACTTTTTACATAAATTACTGGTAATATTAGTGGTCGTATGGTATGAAATTTAAAAAAACTTTGCTTGTTTTCTTATGATGAAGTTGTTCTTAGCGGTTTGAGGTGGGTTTTGATTAGAGACGCATAGCGCTTTTCTAGCCGTGTGGTGCCGGTCGCGAATAGCACCACCCCTTTCTACTCGTGGGTGTCGTAGAAGGCGACAAAGGCATATTGACTAGAGGATGGGCAGCAGCGTCCTTTTGAGTACCATATCACCTTCTGGGATCGCCAACATGCTTCGGCCAAGCATGGTGGTTACGACTGAACCCCCTATTGGGGAGGACATATATGCAGTGGGCGTCTGAAGGTTGACATGATAAGTAATGATTAACGCTTCTCTTCTATAGTAATCCTACTCTGTTTGCCATTCTGAGTTAAAAGCAAGTTGGAATCAATTGTTTCATGATTAAATAAGACTGCCTCTACCTTTGTTGACATAATGACGTAGCGGCCTTGTAAGTGACCGCAATAAGATGTTATTAGTCCACATATTCTATTGCCCATCCCACAGGCCGCAGCTTATCCCTTAGTCACACCCAAGGGAAGTATAGTCGGTCCTAATTGTAGGTACCCGGAAAACAGATGTCAAAGTTGACCAAACCTCTTTAGTTGGCTGTGACATCTCAATTTTACTTCAAAATACAGGCTTATCACTTACAAAAAACATTTTGTCTTTTAAAACATTTTTAACCGCGGGCAACATGTCACTGAAATGTAATTTAATTGCTGTTCCAAAAAAAAATGGTTCTCTTTTCGTGATATATCCCGCGGCTTGTCGCAATACCAGACCTTGTATATGTACTGTACGCTTGTAAAATCATGTTACTCAAATCTAGTTCACGGCAACAGTTTGTTGATATGAGACACAAATCAAATTTGAACAACTACCCCACGTCATTGTTCAACTGAAAATTGAATATTACTATTAGGAACTTACGGATTAAGGCAACTACCAACATTATTCAAGTAAAAACGTCTTATAATAAATAATGGAAGAAGAGTTCATGAAAGGAATTGTAGTTGCCAAAATAATTCATATTAGCTCTAATTTGCTGTATTGACAAACAACTAGGCAGGTTTTCCTGTTCGAAGAGGAAAATAATAATCGTCAAATCAGTTATTTTCCGGTCCTGTTTAAGGTAACAAACGTCCTGCTTGACTGTTACATGCTGTATATATTTGTGGCGTGGCGACCAGAAGGACCATTTCTAATTTGGAAACATACTTCCACTTCATTGCGGACCCACCATGGTCATACCCATGGTGGTATAAAACTATACCACTCAGCTAAACTTACATCTAGCGCTCGGCGGCCGCTACCGCGGCACCGCTCGCCTTCGTGCTTTTATGGTCACAGTTCTAACCTAACCCAAACGATTTTCTCAGTGTTATAGTTTTAGACCCTTCATACCACCAGGGGTACGGCCAGTGGTATGGTGGGTCCGCATACCTGCCACTTCAATCATAACCCAAAAACAATTGCCAATCTATTACCAACAAAAACGCCAAAAAAGCTTAATGTCAAACAAGAAAGAAACTAATAAAGACCATTTTCCTGCGCTGTTTTAGTTAACAAGCGGCTTGACCGCAACAGGCCGTCCACATTTGTGGCGTGGCGTGACGGCCAGAAGGACCACAGTGTGTTAAGCTAGCAATTACTCACAGCCAATGTATGTACGACAATGTTTGGCCTGTAATCCTAACGCATGCGTGTGATTCTAGTCGGGCTGAGATGCTCGAATTTTGATCTTTAAAATAGTTTTTGTTTGATCAAAGTCAAAGCTATGATTTTTATGATTAAGTACAGTATTTTCTAATCATAAGCTGAAAGGAACGAGAATTTTCGGCTAAGCCTAAGAGTTAATTTAAACCAAACCATAATTGATAGATCTTATGAACTCCTTAATGATTTGCTCTTCAAACTTAGATAACGTTTCGCAAGTATTGATTTACTTAAGGAAATAGTGTAAGTTGAAGTAGCTACTTTATACCATACTTACTTAACATCTAAAAACAGTCTACAGGTATATAGCTGAATATATACTCATACAATTTATGTGTTAGTACCTATTTATCTTGGCTATCAGGAGCCAATTGCTTAAGTAGCCATTGAAGCCTGATGGTTAATACCAGATACACAACCGAAACTATAGTCTGCAGGTTGGTAGGACGATAAAGGCGCATTCACATAATTACGATCATTTGCCCGATCCGATCACCGTATCCGTATCGCCGACGCATGGCATTATCGCATATCTGGATGGGTGATGATAAAGTCAAAGTCAAGACAAAGTCAAATCATTTATTTCAATTAGACCATTATATGGCACTTTTGAACGTCAAATAAGAAAAAAAATTGATTCTAGTTGCCCTTTCTAAAAGGTAGTTTTGTATGGAGAAGAATGGGCAAGACACTCTATACTTACTCTTTTAACAATATTTGCATTTACAGGAATTATATTTACGTGAATACGATGTGCCTTGCATAAAAACACTATTTTAAATACAAATATGTACAAAAAACGGTTTTGTGGGGCATAGTTCTAAGTTAAGATTGTTGTAAACTTTGTTTATAATAAATAAAGTAATAAAAATAAAAAGTATCACAGATTAAGGAATTACAGCTAAGTTATGTACATAGATAGGTACATAGTGTTTACATATTACAAATTTTGAAACAGTAGACGATCACTCCTTATTTGTTAACAAACAATGAATCAGTGTGTGAGTCTGAGCAGTGTATAAGTACAAAAAAGGGTCAAATATGCATATATACATATTTATACTAAGTATTAAAGTAGGTATTTTAAATTAGCAATCGATTCGATTTTGTCTAGACCGTCGATTGTCCTATGGAGCTAGACCAGCATGTTTCCAAGCATTCTTATTTTGGATACGCGATCATGATACGCGCCGCCGCTCTGTTACACAACGCGAAACGGCCCGTTCCATTTCGAATCGGTTTTTGTCGGATCATCAAAGAAGATACATAATTATACAGCACGGTTTGCGATTCTTTTTCTTAGAGACGAATAAAATAAAGGAGTCCAAAACTAGATACGTAGCTTCATACAGTTCGACGAATGATACGGTGATACTGATTGAGTCGGGCAAATGATCGTATATGTGGATCCGCCTTAACGGACCCTGTGTGTTTGTACTGCAATATTATGGAAGAGAAATGGTTAGATTAGGTAGGTATTAGTAACATTTTCTGATAAAATGAAATTACTTTAATGGCAAAAGCGATCATTGCCCTTTCCTTAATATCTCTTCGTAGAAACCTGAACAAAAAAGTATTCATCGTTTTTCATTAGTAAAATATGTTGACGAAAACGATATATTTTTACAGATTTTACGAAAATAATAGATTAACATTTAGGACATTAACGATCTATGTGTTAGTTTTTTGAAATGAAAAATACTATTGATACAAAATGTAGATGAATATATGACTACAACTGCCACTCTAAAAGGCCGTTACTATCATAATATCATTTTCTGCATTATATCACTAATGTGTTAAGTAATTAATCATACCATTAGTTAAGGCTGGAATAAGTACAAGATCAATATTGAATTCTAGTTACTAGAAGAAGAATCAGTATAATTATGTAACCAAATCTTTTAAATGAACTAAAGCTTACTTTATTCTACAAAGTATTCAGTTTTTGTGGTTGAATTGTATTCCCTCGAATAAACCTACCACCGCAATTTTACATTAACGAATGCCATAAAAAACCTTCAAATTACAGTAGCTGCAATTTTTTTTATACGTAAACCGACTGTTTCACAGATTTTAACAAACGAATATTCACATCTGTTTTCGAAATGCCAACCAACATTGGGTAAAAAACGAATATTGTACGTATAAAGCTCATACCAAAATATGAGAGAAGAAAATTAAATATTTTTTTTGAAAATGGAATTATTGAATCAATACAGTAATACATTAAAAACTGTATCTTAAATAACTACTAGACTGCCCGCGACTTGGTTATGAAGATATGAAGTTTAATGATGTTGAACGCAAACTATTTTTAACAGACTTAAAAAAAAAGGAGGTTCTCAGTTCGACCCGTATGTTTGTATGTATGTAGTATGTTTGTCCACGACTATCTCCCGTTTGGCTGAACCGATTTTGATGCGGTTTTCAGAGAAGTGTTTGTTACATTCTGGAAAAGGTATTAGTATACAACAAACAGAAATTTTGAAAGCGCTTTTTGACAAAACAACAAAAACCGAGAAGACGTTTTCATTTCTTCCATCTTTCCATCTTTGGAGTACTTTATTTATTTATTTATTTATACTTCATGCACAAAGGTACAAAGGCGGACTTAATGCCTTAGGCTTTGACTTTCAATCTCTGTTTTAACTGTGTTGCCGTTCCTTAATGATTTTGGGTGATAAGAAGACACTAAAAAGTATAAAATAATTTTCTTATTGAAAAAGAGAACCACCTTAAAAAAAAAACTAAAAAGTGATAAATAACTTTAGCACAGAACACACATGACTTTAGTTTCGGAAGTCGGTGGCAATACAAAACAACAAACAGAAGAAAGCCACCGACTACCGGACGAAAAAATTTTTTTTTAATTAGAAATACAACCGCCATCAAAATTTTAAATTTTACTAACATAGTTATAAGAACCCACTAACATAATATGGACTTTGTATCTCATCACTGTGTACTTGGTCTGAAATAAATATTTTCATTCATTCATTCAAAAAGTAAAAAATAATTTTAAGTCAGTGGCAATACAAAGCAACTTTGAAGTTATTTTTTACTTTTTGAAGGCGGTTGTCTTTTTTTGTAAAATATTTTTTTTTTATTTGCGATCGTGCCCACTATCGTATGAAATCGTATACTTTACTTTCCAAGTAGTTTTGGCAGATTGAGATTAAGATTTGAATGCGAATATTTAAATGGGTACAGAAATTAACCATTAACCTAAAATAACAAGACACCACTTCTCTAAAATAACAGTTTGTTCTTACCCTGAACACCCAAATGACTTAAAATTAACAGTAAAATAATACAATATATAAATAATTACAATAAGAATTTGAGATGGCAAAAAAGTGTCATAAAATTATTTTATTATTGCCATACAAAATCTATTATATTAGGCGGTTAAGATGATGATGATACAAAATATATGTGGAAATCGCGTTTTGACAACTGTGTGGCATAAAAAGTATGTCAACTGATTAGTTATGTCAAGTACCCAAGTACCCCGGGGTATTCCTCGAAGCGCACCCATTTTGAAACGCACCCATTTTGAAACGCACCCATTTTGAAACGCACCCAACGAAGTGCACCTAAATTATTCCTCGAAACGCACCCTTCAGTTGCGCTTCGAACATTAAATTCAAAATATTAAAATCTTATTCCTCGAAACGCACCTAATGGTTAACGTGTGGATAAGGATGGGTATTAGCTAACGGAAAATATCGATAGCAAATAATGCAAGTTTTTTTTAAGAGTACGTAAAAATATATATTCCGTGAGCTTAGATGGGTTACGTATACTTCAACCATTAGTGAGCTAAATAGTATCGCATAAGCAACTACTTGTAAAAAAATGACTTCAATCAAACGTTTGAAAATAGAACTACGTTCCACCTTTAACGAGTCGGAAGAAAAAATATTTAGGATCAATAGAATCAGATTAGGAGATATATTTACCGATATTTGTTACCGTCGAAGTAGATTGCGATTGGCGACAGTGAGATATTATCCTTTCTTGTTAAATTATATTATCAATTACATTCGGTTCATTTGTTTTCCTGATAGTTATAGGAATAAGACATGACAGTAAGATAGGACAGTCTTTTAAAACTTCTATCGTTATAGTGAATAATAACGACTTTTTTAAATTCCTCTTTGTGTTTAATGTTCACAACTTAGAGCGGGTTACTATTGTGAAAAATGGCGCTATCGTCAAATCAAAAAATGGGTTGTTTGACCAAATCGTACGTCAAAAAAATACTATTACCAACCAGTCAACGTAATTTTTCTTTTTTAAGTGTTGTCAAACAGCTACAGCTAAACATCAATAAATGTTATGGAATCTCTTTTTTTTTTTTTGTTTTTTTTTACCAGTAAAATATTACTTGATTATATTCATATTAAATAGTTAAAAGAATTGAATATGTACAAAGCTTAAAAATAAATTAAAAAATATATTTATATTATGTACAATGGCGGGCTCACAGGGCATCAAAAAATTCGTCCGCATCGCTCGCAATGGGACAAGTGCCCAGAAGGCTAGCCGCGTTACCACGTTGAATAGCAATGCTAATTCTTTGGCCCAAGAAAAGGCCAGCCCTCTGGTCACGTGAAGAGTCGACCAGCCGCTTAGAAATATCCCGAAAAACAAGGTGAGCACTCGGACCCCATGGCCCTAGTGTTTCAACCCCAAACGGCTCAAACATATAACTTCCAAGAAGGTTATTATATTTACGCCGTTTGAGGTTTTCGGCACCTGCAGCAGCCGCCCCAGCACAACACGACGTGCTAGGAAGATGGGATGGCGCGAGGGTGTCGACACAAGTTGCATCCCACACCAAAGGTCTACCCAATTTCCACGGCATTATGGTCATTCCATCTGGTCTCTTACCATCGTCACGTGCCAAGCCATTAGGTTCTAACACAGCTGGCACGCCGGCGGAGGCAAGAGCACGACGGATGATGTCATTAATGCTGGCGTGCCGAGCTATCCGGCCTGCGCTTTTACAGCAGGAAAGGCCATGGTGACCGAGGCAGTCGACAACTTCACCACATTGACAGCGATGTGGGGCCCCGCAAGGAGCGCCCAGACGTAGGCATGTAGCGAGCCGGAATGTAGAGTCACTAAGCATAGTACCTATGTTAGGTGACGGCAGTGCCTGAAGCCAGAGGCCCGACTCCCACTCACCCACAGCCAGCAAGCGGGCACGCTCAGCAGGATTGGTGGACGTATTAATAAGTTTATTCCGTACCAACCTGCAGAGCGGCTCATCCCACTGTCTCTGGGAAGATGGGTTCACGGGCCGAACCGTACTTGGGCAAGCCACTTTCCAGGCGTTCACCGCATCAGTCAAGCACGGCACTTCAAAGTCAACCAGTGACGAGGATAAGATTTTTGTGGTTAACTTTTCGGTGCTGTGGACGGAGGACAGGAACGCCGGCAAACTAACACTGGAAATTTTGCGGATCCCGAGACCACCAAAACGAATAGGCAGTGTGGCTTGGAGCCACGCTCGGTCATCCAGGGCCACATTAAGAATTTTAGTTAGTGTATCTTTAATAAGTAGATCAATTTTGTCCAAAAGGTGTGGCTGCTGCCATAAAGGCGAAGAGCGAAGGTAATACATAAAATTTGGACCAAAACAACAATATCTGATGAGGGTAAATGCCGAATGTAAATTAATTTTGGAGAGTCTATCCGAAATATCGTCAAAACGTCTGATTTTTTCGTCAACGAAAGGTGCAAAACTATCTTCCAAAATTGGGGAACCCAGGAGGTGCAGTGAGTTTTTTTCTAAAATTTTGATCTGTGGAGCTACTGCATTAAATTTATCTAAAGTCGTTTGTCTGTCGGTATTGTCACAAAGAAAAATTTCACATTTGGAGGGATTCAGGTCTAGGCCAATAGATTCAAATTGCTGTTTCAGGAGTTGAAAATCTTTCAAAACAGTGTCTATATCACCTCCTAGAGTTCCGTCGTCCAAATACCATACGTTAAATTTGGAATTTAGTTTTTGTATTATAGGATGAATTGCCAAACTGAAAATAACTGGCCCAAGAGGATCACCTTGTTGGCATCCGACTGCAGATTCCAAAACATTGTCCTTATAAAGTAATTTTGAAGGGTGCCTGTAACACTGCCACAAAAAACCATAAATTTCGGGTAATTCTTTTTTGACTTCGGCCAACAAAGTGTCTCTATTGACGGAGTTGAAGGCGTTCTTAACGTCAACCTTAAGAATGACCTCACCTTTGTTGGATTTTAAAAAAGTGGAAAGGGCATGTACGGCAGCCTCGCAGCCCCCTCTGGAACCAAAGCCAAGCTGCAGGGGCTGAAACTTGTTGGTAAGTTTGTGTAAATTTTACAGCAAATTTTGGCTGCCATACGCCTGTAGGTGCACCCCACGGCGATAGGACGAATGCCGCCGTCCTTCTTGCGTAGGGCGCATAAATTTGCCCCATACAAGACATCGACGACGGCATCGTTCACACCGCCGCAGAGCATAAGTTTAACCAGAGCCGCAAGCTCCTTCAGCAGTGACTCACCAGCATCCCCGGCGGCCGAGCTCAAAAGGTCCTTTAAATGCTGTGGAGTTAAGCCGTCGAGGCCGCCAGCGGAACCACTCCGGAAGGAACCCACGGCTGCTAATAACTCGGGAACTGAAAAATTAAAAAAAGTCGAATCCAGGTCGGGAGGGTCGGGAGGGTCGGGAAAGGTGAGACCATCCGCATGCGCTGGGTGTTTACTCTCCAGAGCTGAAAGAGTTTCTGGAGAGTAAGGCGCCACCACATCGCTGCTGAATAAAATCCTAGCAGCTCCCCTAATATCACCCTCGCTTAACTTTGATTCCACAAGAGAACACAAACCTTTTGATGTGTGGTTATGCAATGTAGGAAATTTTGTGTCTAAAATAAGAGTCGAATTGATGCAATTATCTTTAATTTGGTTGGTTAATGTCTTTTTGGTAGTCAAATTTTTTTGGACATGCAGAATCCTATAAGGGAAGGTGAGTAATTGCTCCCAGGCACTTTGTGAATTCTCCTGGGTCGCAAGACGAATACATTGCGCCAAATTTAAAGCAACAGAACGTCTTGCGCCCCGGGGAACTCTCTTTAAAACAGGGGTAGAATTTTTTTATTTAGACAAAATTTTCCAAAGTGATATTTCAGAAGGAGTTGGGGAAGTGGTTTCAAGGCACAAAGGTACACTATGAGATTTGTGAATCCTGCCATAGTGTATCCTCAGTCCCCGTTCGCCTTTAAAAAAGCGTGCCTGTGAGCAATGGGGGCATCTTACCAGGGCATCCAACGATGTGGCAGGTTGACTAGCACTGATAACGGCGTCGCTACAGCCGGCTACAAACATAAATTAATTAAACTTAAAAGTTAATAAATAGACTATAGAATAAACTTAAAACACAGTCACTATAAAAGAAAACTAAATAAAAATTTAATAATCACAGGAAAGTAATAGTCGGCACTTTACAACAACTTAAACTGTGGTGCAGACACGCAGGGAGCCTGGGCGCACGCTCCACAGTAAGCAGAGCGCAAGCCCAGCAACTATTTGTCAATCTCACTCGTTGTCACTCCCACACCACACATTTTGGCAGCCTCGTCCAACATTTCATTCCCGAGCCGACAAGCCACACACATTATGCCTTCGATCTCCTCATCAAAGAGCGCTTTGAAGTGTCCGAAGAACTTTGCGGTTTGTTCCGATGCAGGGAAACCGTTTGGTTGATCAGCTTAGTCTGAGTGACCAATATTCAATTTAATGTTACACTCCCTGTCGGGAACGGTCACGATTTCCCAGTAAAACTGAATGATGGTCAAGGGTTGTGTTTATATTTCTATATACCATGTAATATTGTTATACATAGTAAAATAAATGATAGAAGGACGCTTGTTGAATTAGCTCAAAAGATTTTTTTTAAATGGTTTTTCAGAGTGTATTTCCCATGGGCTCAATGTAGCACTCTGCGAGGATTTACTGGTGTCTATATTCACTACACACACAATTTAATAACTTTATTAGTTAGATTAATAACACATTTCTATTTTTTAAAGATTTATAATACACGGACTATGTTTACGTCAGCATTGACAGCTGTCTGTCAATCCAGTCAAATCAGAATCTCTTTTTGAATAACTTTATCTGACGGATTTTTAAGTCAAGAAACCACTCATTACATTGAATGTACGTTTAACATCTCACATCATAGTAACTTTTTAACCATCCGTATGTAACGTTAACCGACTGTTTGAAACAACCCGCTCTTCGTGAGATCGTTAAGGCACCTATTTTCTGTTCATTTCTGTCACCCTGCTACTTTTCAAAAAAACAAATGATTTAATTTCAAAACCTGTATTTCTACCATTATTGAGCTAAATAGTGAGTAAGCACTTATTTCCAGTTCATTTCTGCTCTCCTGGTAGTTTTTATAAACAGTTTAATTTTAAAACGTCTTCAATCGATTTTATTCATTACGAATCCTTTATGCACTTCACTGTTTTATCGAGGAAAAAGATTAAAATATTTTTAATTTCATTTTCGACGTGCACCTGATGGGTGAGTTTCGAGGAATACTTTAGGTGCGCTTAGTTGGGTGCGTTTCAAAATGGGTGCGCTTCGAGGAACACCCCAGTATCCCCTCTGCATAAACCAAATATACCTACTTTAATAGCAAATAAAAAAATGACTTCAATCAAACGTTTGAAAATAGAACTACGTTCCACCTTTAACGAGTCGGAAGAAAAAATATTTAGGATCAATAGAATCAGATTAGGAGATATATTTACCGATATTTGTTACCGTCGAAGTAGATTGCGATTGGCGACAGTGAGATATTATCCTTTCTTGTTAAATTATATTATCAATTACATTCGGTTCAATGGGCCGTGATCGTTATCTTTTGTGCTAGATTCTCTTGACGAAACGATACGGACGTTGTTAATGTACAACCTTTATTGACTCTTTGTTCCGTTTTACTTGCCTTTGATTCAGAGTTAAATTGTATCAGGGCTTCGTGATCAAAGATATCTATAGACAATCTATAATTATTTTCAGTTTAAATGTTACATTATTAAATGTAAAAGCTAAGATGGATTCGATGGAAACAAATTCTTTGTGTGTATTAAATAAAAAAGATACACTGGATAATTGCATAGCAACATTTCTGTATATCTATTCTGTTACAATCTCCCTCGGTGAATACCTAGGTGAAGCGAGCTATCATCCGTCCGACTGCTTTGTCAATTCCTAGCAACGAGACGGATGACAGCTCACTTCACCTTGGTGTTCACCGAGGGAGATTGTAACAGAATAGCACTGCTGGTGTTCAAACTAGATGCAGAAGGTGGTATCTATGGTGCAACTTGGGAGTATGTACAGTCAGCAAAAGAGATAGGTATGCAGGTCGTCGGAAATGGTCGAAGTTTACTTAGAAACCGATGGATGTTTTCGAATAAAATTTAATTAAATCATTGAAATGTTTATTTTCTATTAAATTTATTTTATTTTATTCAAAAATATCCATCGATTTCTAAGTAAACTTTAACTATATCTGACGACCCTGCACACCTATCTCTTTTGCTGAGTTTACACGTTTGTAATGTCCCCGCACCAATGAATGAACTGCAATATACAGAGTTGATGTATTTTAATAGCTTTATATACGAATTGTCACCAAAACAAACCGCTGCTGCTAATATTAAATAGATGCCACACATTTGGCACGTGTCGATAATTCACACAGATTATGACATCTAAATTAAATCTCGAACAAACAAGGATTGATTGATCAGATGTGATTGCGCAATCAATGTGACCAATCAGCCGCACAGGTGATTATCATTCATGGAACACATAATTTTGCGGTTGAAATTGGATGGGCCGACATTAGATGTCACATTAATCGCTAGATTACTGAACCAAATGATATTTGATTATCCGTCATTGCGGATTACAACGCAGAAGCCGAGAGATATGATAGTCTCCATGTAGTGTGTTTTTGACCAATGATATTACCTGTATGGTTAATGTGTGCTGGTTTTGCTATTTGTTATCAAACAATCAATTAATGAGTCTTTGTTCCAGAACATTTTCGACTGTTGTCTTAATTATGTGTTTATAGACTGTCTTTCAGTTCAATGTGCCTGTGTCTTAGCATAGACCCTCTAAAATCTTCTATTGCATTCTGACTCTAGATCTCCTTACCATTTCAATATCGATATAATAGCTGAATTGATTCTACATAATATATCGGTAGTAAACTAATCGGGATAAAATGTTGAGTTATCTGGTAAAGATTAAATAGGTATATTTTCTACCAACACCTAACTGTCCTAACCTACCTAATTATCTGTAAATTCCATTGACTTGATTTTTATAAGCAACTAGCTTTAGACTTCGTCCGCGTGAATGTCAGTTACCGGGGATGCAGAAGAAATTGCAGACTAAAAAGTAGCCTATGTCGTTCCTTAGGGTTCAAGCTATTTTCGTACCAAACTTCATTAAAATCGGTTCAGCCATTTCATCGTGAAAACGTAACAGACAGAGTTACTTTCACATTAAAATATTAGTATGAAAGTATGAATAATGTTAATTTTAAATCTTAAAACATGCATCCATATTAATTTGTTGTGCAATTTTAGTTGCATATTGAAATTTGGCCACTGAAAGTTGGGAATAATACAAACGGTTTGAAACAAAGGATAATGTCGACAAACAGGTTTTGGTGTTATATTTATGACTTCTATTTGTCATTTTGAGCCAACAATTCGTCTCATAGCTGGGCAACGGCCTCCCCTTTTCTTGTCACAGATCTCTATCTTGTCTTACCGGAGAAACGGTCTAAAACCTCGCTCCATTTAAGATGTTGTCTGTCTTGACATCTTTATTTTACTTTGTATCTTTAGCTAAGATTTTTTGGGGAAATAAAAGTTCATACGTTTTGTAAATCTACTGATACCTTTACCTTCTTGGAAGTCAACTAGCTTTTAGGAAAACATATGACTATATGAAACAGACCGTGTTAGTGGTGATGAACCGTGGTGGTGGTGGTGTGTGGTGACTATTGACTTATAATTGTGACTTAAAAAAATCGACTGTACATATCAGGACTTAATCATCAGCATCATCATGTCAACCTTTAGACGCATGCTTGGTCGATGCATGTTGGCGATCGCAGTAGGTATTATAGTACTCAGAAGGACGCTGCTGCCCATCCTATGGTCAATTTATCCCTCTGTCGCCTTCTACGACACCCACGGGGAGAAATGGGGTGGTGCTAATCGCGGGCGGCACCACACGGCGCAGGACTTGAATACTGCAATCTAATCTAATTGGTAAGGGTATTTTGATGCTCAAAAACAAAAAGTTTTTCTGCATGAACTTGTTTAAAAAGCTTGATATGTCAAATAGACAAGTATAAAAGTAATTTGATTACCTTTTTACACATTCTGGAGCTCTTTAGGTAGATAATCTTTACATGATCTCTTTTGTTGGTTTTTTAGGGTTCCAAAGTGTAACTGGGCACTTTCAATAATTGGCCGCTATCCACTTCAACTGGATAAATTAAGAGTTAGCCTCACAGTACGCCATCTTTTATTTATTTTGGGTATTACCTACTCAAGTAGCTTTCATTGTAGTAACATTTTTTTCTATTATGGATATTAGCGCCAAAAATTTCGACCATTTTTGTGACAACCGGCGTCCATGTTTTGAAATTAACGGTCAATCTTTAAAAAAGCCTTAACGAAACGGTTAATCTAAACATTTAATTTTGTGGTATTTTGTGTCGTAAACTTATTTTTTTTTGTTTTTGGTGTGTTGTACAGATGGTAAGTAACCCTTTTTAAAAGGTCCATTCGGTAAGCATCTATTATGAACCACGATTAAGCGGGTGGCTTGTAATTGATTGTAATTTTTGCATATTTTCTATTATTGGCCACCCATGCCAGTTACTAAGTTATAGACTATAATGTTCGAATTTTATGAAAAATGAAACGTATTAAGTAGGCATGGGCGTAGGGTACTTCCCGTTGACCTAGTACTGTAATATTTGGCAAGTAATATTGTCTTATACTCCACTAGCTGATGCCGGCGGCTTCGCCTGCTTGACAAATTATATAACTACTAAAACCTTTCTGCTCAATCACTCTATCTATTAAAAAACCCGTATCAAAATCCGTTGCGTAGTTTTAAAGATCTAAGCATACATAGGGACAGACAGACGCGGCGGGGGATTCTATAAAATATGTAGTGATAGTGAAGTACAGAGAAAAGTCTGAAAACTATACATTTATAATTAAATCATAAAAATATAGTCTTTATTAAAAATAATTTAAAGTACGTAATCAATCATCGAGGTATTATTTGCATGGGTGAACAAATCACGGAATTTGAACGGACCACTCAGTGGGCGAGTCCGACTCGCACTTGTCCGGTTTTATTCTTGGAACTGGTCTACGGTCCCTCAGGCAGTACCAAGCTATGTGACATAGTGTTCGCAATTTCGTTCTGCACCACTTTTAGCTGTTCGTTACATGAAGTTATGTGCCCCACCTGTTACTGATATGGAGTGTTCAGTAGTTGAAATGAGAAAAGCTAGAATTCTTCCTTATGCTGCAGTTTGGTAAGTAAAGATAAATCCGATGATTTTAATTTTATTATCTATTTTTTTTAAGCGTGGCTACACACTAGTTATTTTTCCCGTATCGTAGATGCGATTACAAACTTATAAACTCTCATACAACAGCCCGAAAACCCGTACCTGTAGTAGTCAGCTATATTTGTTCCACGTAGGAATTGAAGTAGCGACACGCAGAACAGTAGTCAATCGAACCACTGCACCAACCGCTACAAATAGAAACTGTCAGTACATTATTGTTTGAAGCCAAAATTCACTAAGTATAAAATATGTAACGTGGGAGTAACAAATAATGTGTTAACACAGTTATAATAATTAAAAAAACTTATTTGAAAAAAGAAAAGGACCGACTTCAAAATCTAAAAAGTGATAAATAACTTAAGCACAGAACACACATGACTTTAATTTCGGAAGTCGGTGGCTTTGTCACTTTTTAGTTTTTGAAGTCGGTTGTCTTTTCAAAAAAGTTTTTATTTTTCACTGTTAGTGCCTCCTTATCACCCAAATCCACTAACAACCGGCAACAGAGTTTAAACTGAGATTAAAAGTCCCCCAAAGATAGAAAGATGGAAGAAATGAAAACGTTTTCTCGGTTTTAGTTGTTTTTTTTTTTTCAAAAAGCGCTGAATAAATTTCTGTTTGTTGCATACTAAAACCTTTTCCAGAATGTAACAAACACTTTTCTGAAAACCGCATTAAAATTGGTTCAGCCAAACGGAAGATAATCGCGGACAACCATGCATACATACATACATACATACAAACATACGGGTCGAACTGAGAACCTCCTTTTTTTTAAGTCAGTTAAAAATCATCGACGAGCCCTAGATAAAATTTGACGTTCACGGATTATGTTAACTTTTAAAGTGGTTTTGATGATTTTATTTATTATAAATCTGTAAATGTATATTTGCTTCTCCTACCTTGATGGAAAATGAACTGAACGCAAAACCTCTGTAGTTTATATCTACGCGCACTACTTCATGTCTTTTCTATGTCTATGCATCTCTCTTGTTCTGGACTATGACGTGTGCTATCAATATTTTATTTCTTTATTAAAATAAAAGTTTATTTTAAGAGCCTTGCTTTACTTTCATCATTTTTTATTATTTGAATATTTTTGTAACCATACAACCTGATACAGAACTGCATATTGCAAACTAGGTAAAACAAAAAAAATCGCGGGCGACCTTAGCGCATCCCCTCTAAAGACATAATCTGAACTCTCCTAAAATACCTTACAAATCGATTCATTCAAATGTAACATCGATTCAAGAAACTAAAAGTGTTAAACAAACAGAATTATATTGTAACGAAAATGTTTTAACTGAACAGGTACGAGTTGGTCCGAAGTTGCGTCTCTCTGCCTCGAGTTTGCCACCCACTGGCATGGACGTAAACTTGCTACAAAGTTGATTGCTGTACAACCGCACTTGACACAAGTTTTAGCTTGATTTCTATACTGTGCCTTTGGAGACCCCATTCATGACTCCATTCGGTTTGGTTGTTACTGGATTTTATTGCTTTCATAAAATTTAACTAACTTCTTGACATTTTTGATTTCGTCATGAAGGCTCTCTGTAGGTACTCTACCAGTTGTCATCATCATCTTCCTAGCCTTTTCCCAAATATGATAGGGTACGCTTCCAGTTTAACCGGATGTAGCTAAATACCAGTGTTTTACATAGAGCGACTGCCTGTCTGACCTCCACAACCCAGTAACTGGGTAACACGAAACCCCTTGGTAAGACTGGTTGTCAGATGTTCTGGCTTCTGACTACCTACTACAACTGTCAAAGATCTACGAATGCTTACCGATGCACGAAGGAGTGTCGGTATGAAATGGATGGTCACCCATCCGAACAGACCGTGGCAAGCGTAGCTAAACGATTATGACCCATCGATCGGTACGGCTTTTACTTAGCCACGAGCTACGGTCTAACTAAGCTAAAACGAGCCAAGAGGATCATCAGCAATGATAGGCTCGTCGAGTCAAAACTCCAAAATCTTGAGCATCGACGCCGAGTTGCTGGCCTGTCGGTTTTCTATCGGTTGCATTTTGGGGAGTGTGCGACGGAATTGCATAATTTAATTCCGCCGAGCCCATTCCATCATCGGACCATAACACGTACGGCGATGCGCCACCGGTACATGGTGGACATCCCACCCACACGCACGAAACATTTTGGGAACACATTCATTGTGCGTACTGCTAAGGAGTAGAATTCCCTGCCTGAGTCTGTGCTTCCTGATAGCTACAACCTGGGAGTCTTTAAGTCAAGAGTGAATAGGTTACTTCTAGGCAAGCGTGCTCCATCTTAGACCGCATCATCGCTTCCCATCAGGTGAGATAGTGGTCAAACGTATGCAGCCGACAATAGATAAAAAAAAAGCTCCAATCCAATTACAACCACAATTACGCCTTAATTAATATATACCACAAGACATCTGCCCTAAAAGCACAAAAGTTATAACATTACATCCGAACAAAGCAAGTACTTACCTGAGTCGATTATTGTAAGTCGAAAATAATCGGTTCAGCGATTAATTTTTTCGTGGAACAACCTTGTTACGAATAAATGGGTTAATTACAACGCTAGTCCGGGAATGTTTGAGCTTCGAACCAAAATGGCTTACAGGAATTAAAAACTCATTACAATTAGCGAACAACTGCCAAGGCTAATTCGTGCAGGCACGGTGGCAAAGCAAAATTTTAAGTCCACCTTCTCAACTAAGTTTTTAATTAAAGTATTACCTTCTATTGTATTAGTATAAGTCCTGTCCTTAGAATAAGTGGAAGTTTTCTTCGGACCATAATTATGCGAACAAGTTTTATATAAACTAAACAGAAGTCGTAGGTTCATGTGGTTTCTAAACTTAAAGATTAATTATTATATTGTAATTATAGTGTAAAAAATAACTGTAATCCATTAATGGATTATGATTTACATTTCGTAGCAAATTGATAAAGTCAGATAATGATATACCTAAACAGTTCACATTTACTGCGATCTGTTAAAAGAACATTTATCCAAATACCAGTACCAAAGTGCTAAACTACAAAGAAGTCACAAAATATTTTGAGTAAACAATATCATTAAGCTACGAAAGTTTGCGCAAAAACGGAAAATGTAAGTAGAAAACAATTTTAGTAAAGTCTTGGTAAAAAGAATGCGAAGCCAGGTTAGGTGTTTATTTGCGCCTATATTTTGTGCACAAAATATTTTTAAGGCATAGCGACTGCCTACGGAACGTAGCCAAGGATTCCCTAATGCTGCTAATCTTATTTTAATTTATATGTAAATTCATTCTCAGCATATTATCTCTAATATTCCGGCCAAATGTTCAGAGTTCCAAAACTTTTTTTGAGATATTTTAATATTATAGCAATCTCTCGCTTATTTCCCCTTTTATTACCTCGACTTTTATCTTTAATTCCGCAGACATGCCATAGGAACGCAATGATTACGAGGGAGAATGGGGTGGGAAGAAACAGAGAGAAAAATGTATAATGAAGTCCCGTCGAACCCTACTTCCTTGCTTTGTTGCCATTCTTTAAATCTAATCAAGGGTTACACTTTGTAACGAGAGATAGATGAGAAATGCAAACTCATCCCTCGAGTATCGGAGTATTATCACTAAAAGGACTTGTGAAGATAATTGACTAACTTCTGGAAAGATAATATGGAAAGCAAATATGTTTTTTACACTTCGTGCCTTGTTATTTTCGCATAGTACTCTCGATTAAGCATTAATTAAAAAAATTCAAGGTTAAAAGATGTTTACAATATAACTTTATTATCATCAGTTATTGTCACTTGGCGAGATAACCTTGAGGCGTACCACGAGGGCTGGTTTGAATGGCGCTGGATAAAAGTTCCTGGAAGGACTAGGGGAAACCTTTGTCAAGCAAAGGGACAGAATAAACTAATTAAAAAAAAATATTAGCACTTGATAGACGAAAGAAAATTGTATCGATAAATGGTTGGCCTGCTTCTGGCTTCTTCTATCAAAGTAATTATAAAACAAGCAAGAAATTGTCATCATCTAATTTCCCATTTCCATCAAAATGGAAATTAAATACGGCAAAAAAGTTTAGTGAAAATTACACATTTTTAACCCAAAACTTTCTTCGGGTTAATTAAGTTCTTCGTGTTACGAAACTTTAGAGGATGTTCATTTCCTTCAGCTGTTTGTTACAATAAAAATATGTTCGTACGAAATTACTTTTGCAACGGTCCCATAATATTCGGCTAAGGTTAAAAAAAAAACATAAAATTCCTACATGACCTTTGTAAATAAAGTGAGACGGTATAGAGTATGATATTTTGTTCTGTTGGAACAAGGAATTCTTCTCCGACAAATACCTTACCAAATTAAGGAGCCCCTTTTGTACACAGACATCAGTTATTATTTCCGCATACGGAATCCCAAAATGAATTCACGTGTATTCCTTACACACAAAGATGTTGACCTAACATGTAAGTAAGTACATACATTAATACATAATTTTATGTTTAATTTTTTGGCTCATGGCGATTCTTGTGGGCAACGTAAAAGACTGAGTATTCGGTCATTTAAATCATTGATATTTATCAACATATAACTATCCGAACCAGAACATTTATTTGATGATGGCCGATGTTACTGGGATACCTAATAATTTGAGAATTAATGCATTCATAAATAATTGCACACAACAACCACAAATACTACTCGACTACAATCTCCATATTAATTTAAGTAGTCGGGTTTTCGTTGAGAGTAAAAAAGGTTTTATCCTGAAATAAAATACAGCTACATATATAGTCACGTCATTCCAAACTAAAACAGTATCGCATAAGGTCACATGTATTATATCTGTCCGCGATTGTACCTATATGTAACGGTCACATTGTGTCGACACCGCAGTCCGCACATATGGCAGTACAGTCGAACGCAGGAGTATCTCCTAGTTAATTACCATCACTTGACACCTGGCTTCGTACCACTACCTGTTAGCTAATTGACAGTGGGACGGCCCGACAACCAAAGCCGGGATACGGATTTACCGCTAAATTTTCCCATTCGATTGTACTCTCAGGTAGATACTGATTTGTAAAAATACATTGTTGTACGAGTACATTGTTTGGAATCATTTAGTTGCGTTAATTTGTACTCGTTGATTGATATTGTATTGATTTGGGTGTATTGTGGTGTTTAATGCTTTTCTGTGTATTTAAGTAGTGGGTTTATTGCGTATGTTTATGTGCCTGGTATATAAAATATATTTATTTTGTCCTACATGTTATATTTAACCGACT
This sequence comes from Charanyca ferruginea, assembly GCA_947361185.1. Classification (NCBI taxonomy): domain Eukaryota; kingdom Metazoa; phylum Arthropoda; class Insecta; order Lepidoptera; family Noctuidae; genus Charanyca; species Charanyca ferruginea. The sequence continues at coordinate 12,692,716 of OX376070.1, forward strand.
TCAAAAAAAGAGGTGGTCAGGTTGTCAATTCGGCACGTATGTATGTAAAATTATTGGAAATACTTTAAACGTATTCATGTTTGATAACCTAATAGGGCTTCCAAACTAATGTAGGTTCATACAACATTTTGTAGGTGTATGTTTAAAAATTAATACAAATAATTCATTAACACAAGTAAAGACAAAGTACTTATCACTAATGTACACAAGTTTCTTTCTCCACAAAACGTAAACCTTAAAAACGATTGACGTGAACTATTCGTTATTTTTATTTATAAAATATTTCTCACAAAATCAAAGACTTTTCCTCCAATACCGACACTGTGTTTTATTGTGGAACGGAAAATATACAGTGCAACGTCAAGCCGGGAGGGGACGTACTTTTTCACTTATACCTGCGAATAATTCCCGGGTAGGGTAGTAATAGATTTCGAAAAAGCGGAAACGAAGTCTACCATAAATCCGCCGGCGAATGACGGAATGAATAGCTATTTAAATATCTGGAAGCGACAGTACACTGTTGTAGATGTACACAGATGAATGTTGAAAATATTTTCTAACGTACTTCACCTTAAAGAAAATGTTGATCACTTAAACTCGTCGGTTGTGGTAGATTGCATTATCACTTGTTGATGCGTCAATTTTGGCGTTGGTATTTGGATCGTACGATAATAATATGACAAGGTTCTGAGTTTGATGAAGGCTTTCGTCATGGGGCATTTAGTCCAATACGAGCGGTGGCCCGTTGACACGAATGTTATAAGTATTATGAATGTGAACTAAACTACGGCTATAGGTGCTTACCAAAACCACATAATGCTGCAAGTTGGAACAAGATCTCGTACACACCACATTACGTCCTTGTTCTATGATTATTCAGTACCTACCACTTAAACAAAAAACACTAAACATCTGTAGGTCGATTCTGTAAAATTCGAACAACAACTCGCATCTCACATCGCTATTCACTCTCACTTCGCATAAGGTTCAAAATGACCTTGATATATTTGACACTTTGAATCGGGTTCGAGTGCGAAGTGAGCGTCGAAGTGACGGGGAAATTACCTTACAGAATGCCACTTCTTACGTCATCTCATACTTTATCTGTCAAAATCTCCCTGTCAATTTAGTTCAACTCGCTGACACGATCGCAAGAGTGGCGCTAGTGTAAATTCGAATTATCAACCGAGTTTTTAGAATGCCAATTAAGAAACTCACAGCGGATTCAGATTCGAAATTTAGAATGAGGTCTTACAGAATCACACCCCTGGTTTTTTTTGCTTTTTTGTTTTAATTTATGAAACAAAAATGATCACCATTACCAACTATGAACGTACAAAACGAATAATAATGAGCATAACATTTAAAAAACACATCATTAACTTTACTTATAACTTCACACAATTAACACCGTCAGAAACACGCAACCGCATGAAAATAAGCTAGGTCGTAATTCACGTGGGCCCAATAAATAATAGATATTTGAAAATTACATAGTATCAAGTACATGATATTTCATACACCAACTGCGTTTGACCGCATACGCGACTCCGCGTCAGTTGTACGTGAGATAGTTAGCCCGGCTGCTCTAAATTCAAAATATTTGAGGGTAGATTTTGTTGGAACAAAATGTAAACTACCCACCCACACACAGATGCTAATCTGAATGTGCAGATTTAAGAGTAAAAAAAATACCACTAAAATTATGTATTGTTAATAATATTTTCAAAATAAAAATGTGACAATGTTCACAAATACATAATAAATGATTATATAGATATTTTTATTCACGGCCGTGTGCTGCCGGCCGCGAATAGCACCACTCCATTTCTACCCGTGGGTGTCGTAGAAAGCGACAGAGTAATATTGACCAGAGGATAGCACCGTAACACCTACTGCGATCGCCAACATGCATCGGCCAAGCATGGCGATTACGGCTGATTCCCCCCCCCCTCCTGGGGGAGATCTATGCCCAACAGTGGGCGTCTTAACCACTCAAACGTTCATGCGCGACAGCTGTCAATGCCTTGTACGTTGTACGTCCGCGCGCGCGATCGGTATTGAACCACGTCGAGCTGCCTATATGTCGTTAACGATTTAAAGCGTATTTTCTAGCAAACTATTGCAGCTGTAGTAAAGGAAAAAATACCAATATAAAGCTGAATTATTAGGGAATTGAAGTATGTTATAGTTAAAGTATAACAGTTAATCTGAAAACCATAAAAAAAATTTGAAATTAACAATACGGGTAAAATTGAAGTAAAATATTTGTTTTAACTAGTTCTACCGAAACATTTTATAACTTTTGTCAATGTGTTTTATTAATTAAGAAACTAGATTAAATAAGCTTTTTTTTGACACAATAATATATCATTACTTTGACTGAGCAGTGTAGCACATTAAATCAAAATAACGTTACGGGCCGCCATAGGGTTGACATGATGATAAGATATTTTTAGGCACCCATTTCAACATTCATAATTTTATAAATCCAGCACGGGAACGATTTAAAGATTACAAGATTTCGTCATGAAGTCGCACTGTAGGTACTTCCATCATCGACCGTCATCGTCATCTGCCTAGCCTTTTCTCAACTATGTTGGGTTCGGCTTCCAGTCTAACCGGTTGCAGCTGAATACCAGTGTTTTAGATGGAGCGACTGCATATCGGTTGTCCACAACGCGGGTAACACGATACCCTTTGGTAAGATTGGTTATCAGACTTTCTAGCTTCCTTATCATCCTTGGCTCTTCTACACAGGCGCGTTATTATCGGTCGACGAATGTCAGGCGGGACCAACGGCTTTACGTGCTTTCCGAGGCACGGAGAGAACATGGTATGAAATGGTGTTCACCCATCCACTGACCGACCGCGGTAAAGATTACAATAGCATAATATACAGATAAACACCACCTAGAAAAATGTAGCATCTGTACCTATACCTACATAATTACTATAAGTTGACTTACAATAACCAGAAATATTTTTAAATTTTTCTGACTTTGTTGTACCGCACTATAAGATTCCCAAATCTATGCTGAAGCTTATCGAACGAGCGTAACGATGGCAGGCTTAAAAATCAAAGTAGATGGTCATCCATAAGGATTAATTCTCTCAGCAAAAGCTGCATGAATGAGTGGGATTTCATGTTACCCAAATATATAGTGCACAACTAAATATAATGTCAAATAATTCGAGAAAAATTATAGCATTCTCTCCTCCAACATGTCTGTCGTTTATAAAATTGCCCTGTACAAAATTCTAACCCATTGAAAAGCGATGAGAAGACCCACCATTCCCTTGTTTCCTTTTAATTAAACTAAACATTCAGAGTCATGGTAGGAAGCGAACCGGCCGGGACAGCTAAGCTCGGTACTTGAAAAAAGTTAGTTTAGCTTTGCAAATGAGATTTAGTCTTACGGCAGTGTTGCTCTTTATATCCGTATTTAGTTCAGCCTTCAACCCGTTTTTGTGTACCGAGCTAAATATATTTTTAAAGTACCTACGTACCTACTCTCTGTTTTTGGTTTTGGTTTGTTTCTTTAGGACTCCTGTAATGTACCAGAAGGTTGGTGTTTAAAAGTTTGAATAAAATTATGTTTTTTTGAACACATTTATTTAATACCCGTTGTTCTTTATTCTGTTCCCGACTCTTAAAGTAAGAGTTTTGACTTTAAAGTAGTAGTATTAAATAGACTTTCAATTCTCAAGCTAGTTTCAGATAGACGATTATAATCTTAACTCGTCGATCGTATTTAGCAATACAGAAGCTTAGAATGGACAGAATATAGCAGATAGAGAGATAATGCTTTGTCATCGTTTAATTGTAAGAAAGCAACACGACCGTAAGTAGATAACTTTAAAACTTTAAACTTACTCGTGAGACACTTAATCTTTTTGACTAGCCATTTTTCTCCAACTCCTGGGCACAGGCCATTCTATCTATTTCTCCCGATATTTTGCCATATTTCAATTTCTGAGGAATAAAAGCGTCCCGATATCTCTACATCAGTCCCATTAAAAAAGGAAAAATTAATAGTCGCATCTAACCGAATTACTCACAACCCTAAAACAAAAAAAGTAATTAAAACAAACAAACACAAGTAGGACATTCATAAGCGCTGCTATGAGCACCGCGATAAAACCCCACAGGTATGCTCACCGTTAATTAAATTCAACCGCGGAACGTGTCGCCTCTTAGGATATATTAATCCCCCCGTTACCTAGGCATCTGAAATCAGAACAAAACTGCCTTTGTCGCGAGGGTTAAGATTAACAGCCAAGGTACAATTTTATTAGCATTTTTCCCTCTTTCCGGAGTGCCAAGCTCATTTCCTCTCCTCTAATTTATTGCAGGCATTCGGAACCCGTGAAATTAGTGATATCAAACAGTCATAACCCCCCTTTCGTATTTACCTCGAGGAAATTTAATTTTAGGAATTCGATTAAAATGTGATTAAGTCGATTTTAAAAAGTGTTTCACGTCCCTGAAATATTTTATGGGAGATTTAATCGTCTGTTTGAAGTAGGCTAATCTGTGTTTAACACAAAAAGTAATTTTGGACGAAAGGTTTTATTAATCCTTTTCTAATGTAAGTAGCTTGGTTGGAAGAGGTTTAAACTTTTACTACTCTTACATAAAAATGGTGTTTTTTTTAAGAGTAAGTTTGGGTTATTTTTCCTATGCTTCTCCATACGAAATTATTTTGGAACTAGAGACAATTAGGTTAAATATTTCATGTAAATGACGTTCCAATTACCCCTATACGTTGACTGCCGAGCCAAAAATCTTGAAGGTAAAACCTCCACTAGCGTCGGTCACACGGTGTCCCCCATGGCGTTCAATGTATTAATGGTCTAATTGAGGTAGGTAACTTATTTCAATTTGACTCTTACATTTAAAATTGCACTTTTCATTGTTCGCTTTATATTTTCCGAGATAATAAATGGCATCTTAATATTTCGATTAAAAAAATAACACATTTCGAAGGGAGGATACACGGACCTCCAGCTATCTACCAATTAAAAAAGGCGCCTTACATTAGTCATTCATTGCATAGCAAAATGTATTTGTGTTTAAAATGCAAATTGTGATTCTAATTTATTAACACCAAAATATTATCGTTTAAAATAGTACATTTGAACAAGCTATTTGGTATACAGGCAAAAATATTCATCTTTCTACTACAATAACAATATTTAATTTATTTGCTTTATATCGAGCATGTAAGTAGCTACAAGGGATACCTACGTACTCGAGTTAAAAAATGAAATAAAATAAAATATTGTGTGTGTAGTAGAAAGATGAATATTTTTGCCTGTATACCAAATAGCTTGTTCGACTGTACATACATTACTAAGTCAACATTATTATAATTATATAAATTCAGAGTAACAAAAGGTTACCAGGAAAATTTAAAATGTTTCCTTATTACATATAATATGATGATAACAACGTTTTTCTCCCATCTAATTGAAATCGCATTTACATTAAAAATTAAAATAATGATATATAAAAGTTTCTTATATGAAAGTAACACTATTATAACATTTTAATTGTATTTTAAACATTGAACAGCGTGGAATATATTGATACCTTTAGGCTCAAAGGGCGTATCCACCAAAACACGACTTTTCAGTAGAGCAAAAAAACAAAAAAACAAAAAAGTTTTTTAACATAACTTTTAAGTGCTTATAACTATAGAAAAATAATGTATTGCAAAAGGTCTTAGAATTTTGAGATAAAGAACGTCGTAGAATAAAATTTAAAGTAAATGTAATAAATAAAAATAGACCAATCGAAAGAGGACGAAAAAAAAGGTATGACTGCATTATTAGCGAATTTTGGCCAAAATGGTGGTTACGCCCTTTACGATATTTAATTCGTTCAATTTGGCGGATCGCCATTATTTTAATTCCAACCGTGTCGCAGAACGAAATAATTACAATTTCAGCAGCTCTGCAAATTTTAAATTATGTTTTAAACACGCATCTGCTGTATGCCAAGTTCAAAAGTATAGTTTTTATTTTCCATAAAATGGGATTCCAAAAAAATAAAACATGAGCTTTGTAAGTTTTTTGTTTTAGGTAACAAAGTGGTTCATTCGTTTGCAACACTTGAAAACAATATAATTTTTAAATACGCTAGTATTGCCATTCACAAAACTTAATATCTTAGAAAACCTCAGTGCCCTACATAACCAACCACTGCAAAATTATTTTGGGCGAAGTCCAGATTACCCAGAAGCTATCCTATCTCCCCAAAAAAACTACATTTGTATCCTTCAATCAAAACTGGAGCCATCTGTATCTAACCCGGCCAGCCAACTCGTGCATTACCAAAATTGCTCGGAACCAATTTTCTTTATGCGATTCCGTAAGATACAGTTTGAGGAGACTTGCAAGCCACTCATATTTATGTGATTGATTTATGTTAAAGTGAAACACTTTAACAGTTTAGAAAATACCATGGATCTTGTTGAAATTTGTAGAGTACCTATTTATTTGTTTTGTCTATTTGGAACTTTATTTAAAATTAGCGACTTCGTTCGCGTAAATGTCGGTAATATGGGTTTAATTTTCGGAACCCTATTTATGTTATGAATAAAAGTAGCCTATGTTACTCTTCATTACATCTGCCAGTGAGTAGCCCCGTCAATATCGGACCAGCTGTTTCGGAGATTAACCGGATCAAAAAGTCAGACAAAAAATTTAAAATTAATGTTTTTTGGGATAAGTAGAATGAAAACATGCATTTAGTAAAAAGTTGTTATTATGGCGTTACAAATAGACACAAAAATTTTATTTATTTATTTATTTACTTTTACCTCATAATAAATGAGAGTTGATCTATGGTGGCGAAACCGACATTATTGTAGAGTTACACAGTTTGGAACAAGTCTTTATTTGAACAGATTAATAACACAATTAAGTTTAGCAAATAGAGAACACACCAATTACTTAATTGCTACATTCGTAATTACATTCCAAATTAATGAATACTCCAACGATGCTTTTTAGGGAATTTCATTTTAATAAATGAAAGGATGGGTCCCTTGATACGTTCGAACTCGGGCCAAATCAGTATAATAGACACATTGATGAATCCCAGGCTCAATGCAACACAAATTGAACAAAAAAACTTCTTTATTTAATAAAGGCGTTTTGCATCGACGCAGAGGGCTTAATGACGCCATATTTACGGATTACATGGAGGGATAGAATGTAAAAAAAGCTCCCAAACATTTTGCGCAGATGGTGAACTGAATTAACCACAAACTTGGGCCATTATTAATTCTGTTTTCGTGTAGCCGACGGCTAATGTTTCAGCGGGCTTATTATTGGGAAATTCTGTAATGACTGTTAATATAACGATCACGCCACGGCTTCGGGCACGCGACCACGAATAAGGACAAGTTGTACCTATCAAAGTTCAATGCACTTACCTTCTGACTTCAATTGGGTTAATCATATTATAAGTTCCGTGCCCGGCTGGTACAGGCAAGTTTATAAACCTAGTATCGCGAAGTATTTCAATTATCTAGAAGTTTTCTGTTGCCTACTTGAAGTTAAAAATGATAGGAATAAGTCAGTGTAGTACAGTGTCATTCTTCGTAGAAACTTGAATGAAAGTTTTAACTATAAATAAATGGTTTTATTGCTACAAGAATCATTCAAAGAAAATATAGGGTGAAAAAAAATTAATCAGAAAACCGTTAAATGCTCGTCATATCAGCCTATTGCCGTCCACTGCTGAACGTAGTCCTCGCCAAAGATCGCCTACCAATTCGGTCTTGGGCAACTCGCATCCCTACGCTGCTACTACGCTTGCCCAAACGCGGTTTCCACTCTAAAGGATGTCACGGCATACATTGCCAGTTTGAGTTTGCTTTTTGGGTTTTATAGTTCTCTGTTTTCTCTTCGTCGGTAGCTAAAGAAACAAACTCGTGGTCTTAGATTTTTTGCGCTTATGCGTGCCCAAAATGCACTGTCCAAATGTAGTGAACATTCTGACCTTGGTGATAAATGTTATGCGTGCACCCCGCTTTCTATGCCACCTTCTATTGATAGTTCTTTGGAAAGGCTTAATATTTTAGATGATGACGAAGACCCCACTAGTCCGAAGCTTCGTCTTACAACATTTTTTGAAGCGTCTACTCAAGCCCATCTCTACAACCAAACTGTTAGAAAGTGAATGTAGATTGTCCTCAAATTGTCAAAGAGTATAATAAGCAAATGAGGGTAGTTGATTTAGCCGATATGCTTATTTCTCTTTTTAAAACCCCGGCGTTGGTATTTATGCATATTTACGCAGATTCTTGATATTTGTATAAATAATGCGTTGTTTTATACTCAAGATTGCTTAAAATTGCAAAAGCAATGGTTGCCCCTCAAACATTTTTAATATGAGCTTTACGAGGGGTAAAAAAGACCGAACCCATCCGTGATAGTATTGTAGGATGTGTGTCATAAATGTACAAATCGTGTACCACAAGTCAACCCAAAAGAATTATCAAATTATGATAATGTTGGCCATTTTATAAGGATGTCCACTCAAGGTCGATAAAGCTAAAATCTGTATTATGCATAAAATGCTAAGCCTGTCTGTGTTTAGGGTTAAACATAAAAACTTAAACTTAAAAAAACAAAAAATATACATACCGTATTGAGAACCTCCTTCTTTTTTTTTATGTCGGTTGTAGAATACATTTTAAACATCACCTAAACCGCTTTTCAGGGGTGTTAAACATACTGGTTGGAACCCCTCACTAAACAGTTATCTATTACCCTATGCATTCCCGGCTATACAAAAAACCGTCTAGTGTGAATTCTTCAACATGTGATGTTGAATCTACCCACAGATAAGAGGAACCTTTATCCCATTCATGTCTCAACACGCGACCATTTTTCATGTCTTTGTTGGCGAGCAATAGGCATTAGGGTGACACTGAAAGTAACGCTCACTATCCCTCCCTATAAAGATTTAATACTTTTTTTAAATTTTATACGATTTTCGATATGCTTGCTTTGTCTGACCGATGCTTGTTATAGAGGGATTTTGTTTAAAAATGTTGTTTATAAAACACATTGACAAGTTAAACCATCTGTCAAATATTCTGTAGGGAATTATGGAAGGCCGTTTGGATTTTTAAATTGGGGTGTCAAATTTTATCATCTGTATCGTATAGTTACGAGTTAATAAAATATTAATAAAGACTCGTTATCGTATTGGGGTCATATTCAATTGTGTTGGGGTCGGCTTTCAGTTTAACCAGGTGCAACTGGGTTCCAGTATTATACATGGAGCGACTGCCTGTGTGACCTCCCTAACCAAAAAACCAAATATTAATATAAAAGGAGTGGTTTCAAAATATATGGACCTGGGCTCAGTCCTTGTACACCATACTTAAAAATAGGAAAACACCTTGTAAATAATTCCCAACTGTCTTATTACTTTAAAATGGCTTTGTTAGCAGGTAAAACACAAGAAATGGCACTTGAAATTGCAACACACAACAATAAAACAGTCATGGCGGTTAGCTGTCATTTTGATTGATAAATGACGTTTGACATTTATAATTCTGATTTTCTGCGTCGATTTGTGGATAGGTGGGAAAGAAACGGTGTCAAATTCAACAAACGAAAGGGAGGTTGTTAAAAAAATAACTCCAAAAACTAGAAACAAAACGAGACGAAAGCACTGAACATACAGACGAAAGTGACACTGTTGTGATACTGACAGCTGACAGTTCTCTTTCTATGATCAATGGTCGATCTATGGTTTATAGAGAAGCCAAATCTGAGTGACACCATGTTGAAAATCCAAAAAAATAATAGTTAAATATCAAAATACAATAACAGTATTAATTTCAATGAATAATAATTATCTGTATTTTTCCTGGATTCTACGGATTTTTCTTTTTTTTATATGAAACATGCCCTTTATTAATTTAATTACTTAATTATTAACGAACTAAATATTCCTTAATCCAAGCGTTCGTCAACCTTAAACCATAAATAACGTAATACCTCTTGAATTCCACTTCATAACTACGTTATAAAAAATGACTATGAAAGTAACGGAGCCTACCAAACTAATAAAATGACAAAACCTTAAAATTAAATCTTCCTTAAGACCACTATTGTGTAAAAATGTCTCAGACTTCTTTTATTATTCAGATACTTACCAACTCAATATTTCCACTTGACAAAGTCTGAATTAGCCTTTGGGAAAAATTTAAAAAACGGTTCAACTTTATTAAAAGCCGAATTGGGCAGACCTCCAGTCGTTAAATTCATGATGAATTTCTTAAGAACTTTTACTGCGTCGTAAAATTGTGTGTCAACAGGGTTTTATCTAGAATAAACAACGATAACTTCTTTGAAGGAATTGCTCCTATTATCTTTACTTTTTATGAGCCTATTATTATGTTATACATTCCCATTGTATGGCAAACGACACCTCTAAAATCTTCCAAGTATGTGGGTACTCTTTGCCTGCTGCGCAAGTCCAGGTCCTCTCGTCATCTCTTTCTGAGCTTGTCTTAATTATGTCCTGCATCTTCAGCTATCATATGACCATATATTTATGCTTTCATAATAATTATGATTTAAAGGTGTAGTTTTTTTTTACTTTGTCCCAAACGAGGTATTTCTCCTGTATAACTTGCATATAATATGCATGTTACCATCATCTTTAGTTTAAGTCATATAAAAAGTACCCATAGTATACTATCGTTATAATAATATAATCGACGACACGGATGGTGCTGTGGCTAACCGATTGACTGCGACGCTGCGTGCTTCGGGTTTGATGCCCGCTCGAATCATATATTTGCATGGAGGTTAGGTATGTGTTTACAATCGCTCCCACGATACAGGAGAAATACGTAGTTTGGGGCAAAGTTAAAAAAAAAACTGTACTCCCATACAACATCATTATTATGAAAGTTGTCATTTTTACGGATAAAATTGTTAAAACCCAAGTAATAACTAATTAACTAAACTGAAATCGCAGTATGTATGTCCATGAAGAAGACAGGGCACAAATTCTGATTATGAGAATAAAATAATAAATCATCACAAAGTAACTTACCCCTATTATATTATAACCCTATTTCCCCCAAATAAATAACTTATAATAAACAAAAATAAAAACGAAATCAGACATCGATAAAGAAAAACGTGACCCTCATTCTAACGATGCAAAGAAACAACGGTACGTATCGTTCAATAAAACCACGGAGTTTAGAATAAATGGAAGGTTTCTTCTTTCTTTTCGACACAAACAGAAAATAGATTAGGTATACAATAACAAAGATGTAAGGAGACATACGCGTAGATCATCATCATAAGTCCAGTAATTTCAAAACTACGATGGGGTCGGCTTCCAGTCTAACCAGATGCAGCTGAATACCAGTGTTTTACATCTAGCGACTGCGTATCTGACGTTCACAACCTAGTTACTGGGTAACACGATACTCGTTGGTAAGATTGGTCTGATTTCTGACTGTCAGATTTTCTATGCTTCTGAATATCTACAACGACCAACGGATGTACGTGCTTTCCGAAGCACGGAAGGGTCTCGGTATGAAATATATAATAATAATATAATAATAATCTTTATTTCACTCTTCACAAAGGTTCACGTATGTACGCAAGATAAGTAAAAATACAAATAAATTAACTAAACTGCATGAAGCATGATCCTTTGTGAGAGATTGGAGTCCATACTAGGATACCCTGTGTGACGGATCACCAGGCTCTCACCTCGAAATTGTGTTGGCTAATTACTGTCTCTGAACAAATTTTATACATCAAGATACAAATATTGATAACCAAACCAAAAATGCGTAAATGGAAAAATAAAAAGAAATGGAAAACATATTTAATTTGATTATTTTACAAATAAAAAAACTTTAGTTTCGATGAATCAACTGTATAGTATTGTTTGTGAGTTGTGAGTGTGTGCAGATAAAGTGTATGGTCACCTATCCAAGGAGCGACCGCGGCAAGCGTAGATTAACCATCAAGTTCGATCGATCCGTTTGCGTTTAACTTAGTCACGAGCTCCTCATACGACATACGCATGAAAATATACCCTATGGTTATTGAAATAAAGTTGACTTAGTATTATTGAAATACGTCGAATATTTGCAAAAATACGCCAAGTGTAGTGCCAGCATTAGGTCCATAAAGATAGTGATAATGGTGATTGTGTGCTTTTGTACTGTGTTTTTCTTCTACTACATTTCCAAATATGTTTGTCAAAACAGTGGTTTCATCTTTTATTTATTATCACGTAAGAAGAGTAGGTACCATGGTTATTACTGATATTAAATTTGGCTTCTAATCGCAGATCTCAATATATCCAACGGAAGGCAGTTTGTTCCGTTCACACAATATCCTGGCTTAACCATTCGCACCACATCCTACCAATAACGATTTGTTCACTAACACGGGTAAGTTACTAGGCGGGTTCTTAAATCAAACTGCAGAGAAACTTTGTTTGCAACGTTAACCGCTGAGTTAGAGCCCTCTCCCGCAGTACTACAGTACATGTTGGCAATACTTCAACTATGTTGTTTCATGTCTGCCTTTTTTAACGTAAAGATATTAGTTTTATTCATGTTGGTTTATTGGGGTAGCGGTTGTTACTATTATAATATTAGTATATTCTATCTACATAGGTAAACGTCGTGGGCGAATAACTACCTCATTTATTATGGGAATGCCCTTAGCAATTTTGTTTACGATAACATAGTACTCTGCCTGTTATCTTTAGGTACTACTTAATTCACACACACATCAGCCTATTGCCGTCCACTGCTAAACGTGGCCTATGTTCTCCAGAGATTGCAAACCAACTCAGTCTTGGACAACCCGCAACCATACGCGGCCAGCCACCTTCTCTAAATCGGCGGTCCATCATGCCGCAGGGTGTCCTAAGCTTGCCCAAACTCGGTATCCACTCTAAAATAAATGTCTGCTCCATCTACCGTCTGTACGTCTGTCTACTTAATTCACACAAAATAAATTGTGATCAGACGAACCAAATTAAACTTGCGCGTGTAACAATTATACAAACGTAATTAACGTCTTAATTTGAGATATATCTTCCTTTCATGTTACGGATTTAGTGTTATGAATTAGTTTGAGGTTTTAGTAAACCACAATATAATTAACCCCAAGGAGTCTTTGATCATAATCCAACTACAATATTGGCTAAACGTGATAAATCGTTATAATTTCGCTATTCAGAAAAGTGTATATGCATTAAGTGGGGATATTCTCCTTATTTTGCAAGTATCATCAATAGCGACTGTACACACAAATTGAAGTGTGGCATAAGAACTGAGTGGAGAACAAAATAAGTTATAATACTGTCATTCAGTGATAATAAGCTAATATAATTTTGTGACAGTTCTTTCTTCTGTTTTAATTTTCTTTAAAAATATAGCGAATAACACTTTGCCCTAAGATCACAAGGATCCTTACTTTTCAACCGACTTCAAAAAAGGAGGAGGTTATCAATTCGTCAGGTATTTTTATTTTTGTTTTTTATTTTTGTTATATATATATATTTCTTTGGACTGGGTGTACCGATTTGGATGATTCTTTTATTATTTGAAAGCTAGTGCTTCCCGTGTGGTCCCATTTTAATTTGGTCCAGTTCTGACAATGGCACCCATGAGAAAACCGTATAAGTCTTAAATTTGCATTAAGTATGTGCGCGATTTGTTACGCGATTTCTCCGGCAAACGTAAACCGATTTTGAAAATTCTTTTTTTTATGGATAGGGTATGCTTCAGGGGTGGTCCTATAAAATTTTTATCGAAATTGATTCAGCACTTTTTGAAAAATCAACAAATACCCAAAAATTTTACATAGACGAAGTTTTAGTTTCATCAATCTTTGTAGTAGTTAACTTTCAATCTGTTCTTAATAGATTTGGATGAGAAGGAGGTACTAAAAAGTGGAAAATAAAAAGCTTTTTACAAAAAAGACAACCGCCTTCAAAAACTAAAAAGTGAAAAATAACTTTAGCATCGAACACACATTGACTTTAGTTTCGGAAGTCGGTGGCAATACAAAACAACAAACAGAACAAAGCCACTGAATTTCGAAACTGAAGTCATTATGTGTTCTGCGCTAAAGTTATTTTTCACTTTTTAGATTTGTTGGCGGTTGTCTTTTTTGTAAAAAGCTTTTTTCAAAGTATAGCCAGTCAAGGAAAATGTAGCTTTCTAATGGTGAAATAATTTTTAAATCGGCCGTGTAGTTTTTTAGTTAAATCGTATCAAACAAACGAATCTTTCCTCTTTATAATATTAGTTTAAATTACTTTATACCGATTTAAAGCGTATTTAACTGCTTGCTAACATACCTGGCACAGCATCCTCATACAATTGACGCGTGTATGATCACATGAAAAGAAGCGGTCAAAGGACAGACACAATGGTCGCTTCACAACATATGAATAGGGACAGTGCTATTTCTTGCACTTCAACACCCTCAAGTCTTTCAAAGCACCTTAACATCTCGAACCACTTCAACGTTGCAAAGCTGTTCAACGTCAAAAATGTTTACATAAAACAATTTAACTTGATTTATTCAACAATTTTATAGCTCAGCGTGCCCGAGATTCATGAAGAGTGGTGAGTACAGGAACCGGGAGCTTTATATAACTTCTACATAATTACTTTGTAGTCGGGCTGGGTCAGTATTTCATTGTTATTATCAAAGTTAGCTTTATTTCGTACAATTGGTTCGACTATTTTGTTAAATTTATTGTTAGGTTTACCAATGCGTGCCATGTGTTGTTTATGTAGGTACTGTGAGAAATCAAAATGGCTTTTATATTATTTGATTTAGTATAGTAGTGGATTTCTGAAATAACTAGTTATAAAGATATGATTTTATTTATCACCCAAATAATTTAATACTATGTACACACGGCTACACATCAAGCTATACATTTCCAGTATCAGCTGATCTCACCTTTTATAGAATTTCCTTACAATGAGAGTTCAGCTTAAACTGGAAATGTATAGCTTAATATGAACCCGTGCGTACCTTATTATTTGTACTGCTTGTACAGTCGCGGTGTATACAATACAACAGCATTTATACCTACATAATGTTATTATGTAGGTATAAATGCTGTTAGTGTGCTTTAATCATTAAATAAACAAATTACGTGAAATGTATTTCTTTTCATCAAAATAGTGGTGTACCATTTGAATAAACACATGATAGATCCAGAATAGGTTTTCTATACAGTTAAGTTATATTTAATACAAAGTCAGACGATTGAATTAGGAACCGTGTCACAAACACTACATTATACTATTGACTTTTGTGTACAAAAGAATTAAAAATATATGTATTTCCTGCCTTTCCTCGCAATCATAGTTTTTGTATTTCGTCGTAATTACTGTAAGACGAGCTGAGTAATAATCCCATTGAATTTGGTCGCCTAAAACTAGTAAACCCCAAACACTAAGGCCAATTCTAGCAACGCTTACAAAGTTGTTTACAGGTCACATTTAAAATTAAGCACTAAAGTGGGGCATGTAAAATAATACATTTTTATTACTAACACGCTATACAATCGTAAAAAATATATTTTGCAACACTGCGCCACTTATTTATTTTTCTAGACAGGCAAATAGCACTCAGTAAGGCAATAATTTAATATTCATATTTTATTTATACAAATATTAAAGTTTAATTAGTAAATAAATACTTAATCATGTGTTACAATTCAGTGTTACAAAACCTGTCATTTTAGAACTTATATCAGCAATTTAATTAAGACCAAAATTTTTGGTTAACTTTAAATTTTTGTCTTTCAAAAATAACTAAACTCTCAATCCGTGCCGACGTCTACTTCGCACGCAGTGGACGTCTGACGTCCACTACGAAGTAGACGTCTAAGTTCTGTTTGTAATTCAATAAAGTTCATAACAATACGTCACTGCACACAAGCCGTCACGCTTACATTTATAACAACACCTACTAAGTTGCATGTATTACTTGCACGCGACGAAATAGGAAACTAAATCTCAATCTAAATACGATCCGTGTGAAAATTCAGTACAATTTTCGCACGGTTCGGTTCCGAAAAACACTCTACTCAGCAAAAATACTCTGAAGAAGTAGAATAATCTATTTTGATCCTACAGGGAAGCATAATAATCGTCATAGCCAACAATATAGCAAATAAAAAGGCCGTCACATCAGTATCATCATCCACCTTAGGCTGCATCATCACTTAAGATCAGGTGAGTTGCGGCCTAACGCTAGCCTCCAAGAACAGAAAAAAATAGAACCGATGACATTAAAAAATGGCTGCAGTTATTGCCAGAAATATAGTGCAATTAAAAAAACATGGTGCACAATGGTGCCAATTCTGTTGTGCACGAACTAAATTTAAGCTATTTATATCTCTTTCTCTCCAATAAAACAAAAAAGAGCTGTCAATTTAAGTTGATCTAAAATGTTCATACAATTATAGTTGTCATTTCAGAACGTATTGATTAAAAACACTGCGAAGTTCAAGGGAAAAACTAATTTGACATCTATAACTTATTCCTTGTCTGTCGCCGTTCTTTTCTTCAGCTGTCTGGTAGTAAGAGATGCCAAATGCCTAATTTTAGTTTAGTTTGTGAAGAAGGGAATCGGCACCATTGTCTTTACAAGAAGGTTAGTAATAGATAGATAGATAGTCGCTAAAGATTGAATTTAATAGCGGACTAAATACAGCAGTAACCAGGAGTATTCCCTTGTTAAAGTAACCAGTGATACGAATAAATTATGCCAAAATACACTAGACACTTCATACAAGTACTGTAGCATGTCTAAATTAATGACGGCATAGTTCATACTAACAGCACACACATCATACCACCTCCGATTATGTATCGGTGTAGCGATCTTTTTAAACTTTTTTTTTTCGAACACGCTAAGGCTACATTAAAGTTTTCGTGCATTTTCAAGCCGTGGCGTGGCATGAGTAGCGTGCTGCTAAAGAAATAAGAAATATTTTTAATGTACTTAATGTCATTTTAACTATAGCTGATTTATTCTTTTGACGACACGGTTGGCGCAGTGGCTGAGCGATCGACTGCTGCGCAGCGTGTTGCGGGTTCGATTCCCGCCCAGGGTAAACATTTGTGTGATGAGCACTTGTGTTTGCCTTGTGTCTGGGTGTTGTTTATCTATATATGTATGTATTTACAAAAAAAAATGTATTTGTGTATGTATATCAGCTGTCTGACACTCATAGTACAGGGTCTCCCTAGTTTGGGGTCAGATGGCCGTGTGTGAAAATGTCCCCACATAATTATTATTATTATTATTATTTATTTATTATAGTTGGCAATCTTGTATGAGTCTATTTTGAAGAATGCAAAAAGTATAAAGCTATGCTCAGACTTGAGTCAAAGCTGACTGACAGACTATGGTTCTATAGAAACAGTGACGGCGAGTCCTCACCACGAAGTAAGTATACTCACGATGATAAACTGGCTCTTTAGTCAACTGATACCGTTCGAAACGCTACCGAATATCTCGATAAAATAAAAAGCTTTTTACAAAAAAGACAACCGCCTTCAAAAAGTGAAAAATAACTTTAGCACAGAACACACATTGACTTTATTTTCGAAATTCAGTGGCTTTGTTCTGTTTGTTGTTTTGTATTGCCACCGACTTCCGAAACTAAAGTCAATGTGTGTTCTGTGCTAAAGTTATTTTTCACTTTTTGAAGGCGGTTGTCTTTTTTGTAAAAAGCTTTTCATTTTCCGCTTTTTAGTACCTCCTGCTCATCCAAATCTATTAAGAAGAGATTGAAAGTTAACTACTACAAAGATTGATGAAACTAAAACGTCGTTTATGTAAATTTTTTGGGTATTTGTTGATTTTTCAAAAAGTGCTGAATCAATTTCCATACAATTTATATGGGACCACCCCTGAAGCATACCCCATCCATAAAAAAAAGAATTTTCAAAATCGGTTTACGTTTGCCGGAGAAATCGCGTAACAAATCGCGCACATACTTAATGCAAATTTAAGACTTATACGGTTTTCTCATGGATGCCATTGTCAGAACTGGACCAAATAAAATGGGACCACACGGGAAGCACTAGCTTTCAAATAAAGACAGAATCATCAAAATCGGTTCACCCAGTCCCAAGAAATCTGGTAACAAACATAAAAAAAAAAGAAAAAGAAAAAAAAACATACAGACGAATTGATAACCTCCTCCTTTTTTGAAGTCGGTTGAAAACAAAAAAGTTTTTTATTCAATAATGACAGTCGCAGACTTACCGATCGCAATACAAAAACACTACAGTGCCCCTTTCAAAATAAAGTAACTTTTTAATAGATATTTTTTTACTTCATTAGTTTTTGAATGTCTTATTTAATATAAAATATTATAGTTTTGCCCTTTAATGCTTTTTATTATCATCCAAATGAACACTAAAAACACCTCTAAAAAGCTACAGGAAAGTAAACATACGCAATATTGTGTACTTGGATGTTAATTTATTTCCAGATAGATTTAAAAACGAGATGCTGAACCGATTTTGATAAAATGTATATGATACAGCCGACTTGAGGGCCCTCAAGTCGGCTGTATCATATACATTTTATCATCAAAATCGAACAAAAATGAATCATTGAAGTCGATCCACAGCAGGCGAAGATAAGATCGCACATCATGAGAAAAATACATTTGCTTTGAGAAACTCCTCCATTTTGAAGTCGGTTAAAAATAAACCTTATTCCCAGTAAAATTTACTACAAATCGGCATGACGATACCTACCCTTACAATTGAAATGACAATTTATTTTCATCGTACGTATCTACGAGTAGGTAACCGAATCAAACTTGATTAACATACAACTGTAGTCAATTATTTTTAGTTCCGATGTATAATAATGACAAGCAGACCAATTATTTCAAGCTAATTAACGGAATTAATTTAATGTAACTCGTAATAACCTTTAACAGTAGGTAGGCATAGTGTGACCGCGAGTGACCAAAAAAGAGTTATGTATAATATTAATGTAGATGGGTGGAGAGGGAGAGGAAGATCAAAGAAAAGATGGATAATTTGTGTAAAGATTGATATGAATGAAAAGGGAGTCAGTGAAAGGATGACGGTAGATAAGAAGGAATTGAATAAATAGCTTTTTTACAAAAAATACAACCGCCTTAAAAATCTAATAACTGATGAATAACTTTAGCACAGTACGCACATGCTTTAGATTTGAGATTTGCGAGAATGAAACAAAGCCACCGACTTCCAAATCTAAAGTCTGTTGTAAAGTTATTTGTCACTTTTTAGATTATGACGGCGGTTGTCTTTTTTGTAAAAAAGCTTTTTATTTTTCACTTTTTAATACCTTCTTATCATCCAAATCCATTAAGAACCGGCAACACAGTTAAAACAGAGGTACTCCAAGGATTGAAGAAACTATTAAAACGTCGTCTATGTAGATTTTTTGGGATTTAATTGATTTTTCAAAAAGTGCCCCTGAGGCATACCCTATCCATAAGAAAAAGAAATTTCAAAATCGATTCACATTTGCTGGAGAAATCGCGTAAAAAATATACAAAAAAAAACATACAGACGATTGGGAGCCTACTTCTTTTTTGAAGTCGGTTGAAAAAAAAAAACATGTTGCGCCGCTCTTAAGTAACATTGGACAAGGGCAGAAAGATGATGAGCAGGTAGGATTATATTTTGTTTTACCCAAAAAAAAAATAGAATTAAAAAAGAACCAGTTTATCGATATAAATAAAGGATCCAGAAGACAATAATGTTACCTATAGACGTATTTTGGAAAGAGTAGATAGGTTTTATATGTAAAACTAATGCAAACGTGAATTACTTACTCATTTTTTTACTTTTATATATTATAGTCATGCTGTGTACACACAAGGAATACAGGAATCTCGACCTGAACTTTAATATTTATAGTTACTTGTGTAATTTGTTGTCTGTATTCTGTTTGTATTCCAAAATAAATACATATTAAATACAATCAAGGATCGGTACCGTCAACAGCAAATGTAGATGATCAAAATCAGAAATGCAATACGAATTTACTAACACTAATTTATATAATATAATAATATAATATGTGGGCCATTCCACACACGGCCATCTGACCCCAAACTAGGGAGACCCTGTACTATGGGTGTCAGACAGCTGATATACATACACAAATATATTTTAAATACATACATATACACACACACACATACTTTTGAATCACTTCGACGCCACACAGTTCTGACGCGAACTCCGTTCATTAGTATTGAATTTCTGATTTTGATCATCTACTTTTGCTGTTGACTGTACATCAGAGGTAAGGAGGACAGCCCGTGGAATATCTTTATTTTAGGTCAATAAAAACTAAACCAAGAAACAACAATAATAATATTCCCCCTACCAAATTTCGTTACGTGCGGCCTAGACTAGAGAAGAAACTTTAGCTCCTACGCATATTAGACTGAGAGCTCAGCAGTCTCGAACACGAGATCAAGGGACTACCACACAAAACAACAATATTAACGAACTTAATACTCAAAACCTAACCTAACCCTTATAACGTAATTTATTCTGTTACAAAAAAAAAACTGAATCAACGTCTAGACGTTATTGAATCTAGAATCTCGGCCTATCGTATTACGAGCATAACGATATAAGGCGAGGTAATGTCGGTCGCCTAAGGACTTGTACAGATAATGTTTACTTTTGTATTTTTTTTTGTTTGTATTTGTTCACAATGAACTGAAAAAGACGTTTAAACCTTGTCAAGAATTCCGCCTATGGCAATTTACCAATAAGAAATTAAATGTTATTTTTTTACAACACGAACGATTTGGATATACCTACCCTTTAAGATCCAAAAAGGAATTCGTAATAAACAGCGGACTTCTTACCTTAAATCTTATTATATTAACTGCGACGCTAGGGTTAAATTATTCAAAACGATTCCGAAGTAGTCTTTGTAGTGGATCACAGTTAAAAAAAACCGGACAATTGCTAGTTGGACTCGCCTGCCGAGGGTTCCGTACATATTTGCATAATCCATATTTCTATACAAATACATACCTACTATCCATACTTTAATCTACTAAATATTATAAATGCGTTTTTTGCGACATAAACGGCCGTATCTTTTTTCACGTTAACATAGAGGGTTGATTTTTTTACAGCATCAAGGAACCGTAGACTTGAGTATATGGTTTTAGTTTCAACTCGATACCTCCACGCGTTCCCGAGATAAAGGGTCTTGACAGACAGACAGATAGATAGACAGACGGACAACAAAGTGATCCAACAAGGGTTCCGTTTTTTCCTTTTGAGGTACGGAACCCTAAAAAAGGAATCTTGAATTATCTACCATCGCCGCTCCTGGGCAGTACTCATAAAAAGTGGGCAGAGCCACGACGTGACTGCGATATGCCCGTGTTTAATTTTGAAACGGACGAAGGCGAGAGATTTTAATGAGAGATCAGGTTTTTCAATTATCCCCACTTCTTTTCACGAAGTTTTACGTCAGATTTTTATCGGCTGCGCACTTTTATGAGTACTACAGCATCCAGAAATGAATAACCTTGGATAAGTCACGGCGGCTCTTTTAATTTATTAGTCTATTCTGAAATTGATGAGTGAGGGCGAATATTTAACAGTATCCGCCATGTTATTTTTTGCATAGGTATAATGTTTAAAATATTCAAAATGATTTCAGAATTGGAATTTAAATAACGCGTCGCGTAAAGCTTTGTGTTCACGTTAACCAAAGCGTATTGAATATTGCAGTTAATAGAATACAGCATTCGTTGTATAAAATATTTACGTAAAAGCAACATCACCGCAATGTTTTTTACTATAACATCTCGCTAAACGAATGAACCGAAATAGTACGGTCAGAGTACTGAATTACTCTTTTTCTCGTGCTGTCTCTGTCACTTTATGATAAAGTAACTGTGACAGTAAGAGACTTAACGGCATCTTAAAATTGAGTAGCGACTAGCGTTTGAGTATTTGGCCATATATTTATTAACAAACACTTAGATTTCATCTTCTTTCTTTCATATTTTTTAAGGTTTGTGCCAATCTTTACTTCCACAGTTTTATGCTGGACATAGGAGATTGAACAAGCTGGTTACAAACTGCCAAACAATTAATTATCCCCTTGGAATTATGAACACTAGTAGATCTGTCAGATACCGCGATTGTACACTTTCGCTGATTTTACATAAGGTCCAAATTTGACATTGAATTGGGTAGGTGAAGTCATTAATAAATAGGTAAGTCATAACTTCTTAAAAAACATACTTCATAGTAACCCTAAAAACCCAATTAACTTTCAATTAACTGTAATATTCAATTTTTAGTTTGCTTTTGAATAAATAAATGGTTGATCAATAGTTGAATTTTTTTATTACTTTTTTCAGCTTAATGGCGAAAATGATGCCATCGCATGGAATTCTACAAATAAGTTTAACAATAAAAATTTTAATCCTCCGTCGTGCTCTTGCCACCGCTGGGGTGCCTGCTATTTTAGAACCCAATGGTTTGGCACGCGACGATGGGAAGAGACCAGATGGGATGACCATAACGCCTTGGAAGTTGGGTAGGCTTTGGTGTGGGACTCAACATGTGTCGACACCCTTGCGCCATCTCATCTTCCTAGCACAACATCTTGTGCTAATATAATAGCCTTCTTGGAAGCTATATATTTGAGCCGTTTGGGGTAGAAACTCTAGGGCCATGGGGTCCGAGTGCCCATATTGTTTTTCGTGACATCGCCAAGCGGCTGGTCGACTCTTCACGTGACCCGAAGGCTGGTCTATTCTTGGGTCAAAGAATCAGCATTGCCATACAACGTGGCAATGCTGCCAGCCTGTTGGGCACGTGTCCCGTTGACAGCGATGTGGACGACTTTTTTGATGCCCTTTGAGCTCCCCTGTCTTTTTCTTGGAATTGTACATAATACTATTAGATTTTTAAGATTTGTATATAACTAAAATGGTGTAATTAAATTAAATACTGTTGATCAATTAAGTTCGCAAAAAAAGTGACGTCACATTTTACTAATGCCCAAGAAGCTTACAGATAAAAGTGAAGGCAACACTCTGAACACCTAAGTAAACCCAACTGTGGGCAGACGCTCTCTATCAGAATGCATACATAAGATAAAGAAAACACATATCACTGTCTCGTTTTTATGTATTCATTCAGAAAGTGACCGTCTGCCCACAGTTGGTTTCACTTAGGTATTTAGAGTGTTGCCTCCACTTTTACCTAAGCTTCTTGCTAATGCCATACAAAATGTATGGCGGAATCGCGTTTTGACAGCTCATAAAGTATATCAATTGATTGGTGGTCTCATCTTCCCTATTCCTATTGACAATGTTAGTTAAGCGGAATTGGACTATCAACGACGGTTAGTCGATAAGTAGTAAGTAGTAAAACTTTTTGGACGGTCCTTGTCCGGGGAAGGAGTACAACCATACAGGTCCAGTTGAAAACCAGCGTCAGGCACAAGTGGTCTGGCATTTATGCTGAACTGGGCGTATTTGGCGCAGCCGTGGGGCACACAAATAATGTTTTTTTTATTTTTGTTTTTACATTGAAATTTTTTGTTATTCTTATTTTTGTGTGCACGTGGTCTGTGTGAAATAAACGTTTTTTCTTTTTCTTTCTTTCTTTATACTTATTTCTATCGCATTGCTGTGTTCTGGTTTGGAGGGCATAGTTGCTAGTGAAACAGCCACATGAGGCATTTCAATTTTTTTTTTTTGAATGCCAACTCATCTGCACGGTATTGCAGTCAATAGGCAGCCGTGACCACTAATGCCACGTAGATCGAGGGTTTGTATTTCATCCAATGATGTAAAATAAAATACTGGCCAAGTGCGAGTCGAACTCTCGCACGAAAGGTTCCGTACCATTATCTAGACAACATTAGACACTATTTTTTAATGGCAAATGATCACGTTTGTTGTATGGGACCCCTTCAAAAAACTTATTTTATGTTGATTTTAGTATGTGTTGTTATAGCGGCGACAGAAATACATCATCTATAAAAAAAACAACTGATTACCTATCACGGTTTATGAGATACAGCCATTTTTTTTTTTTTTTTTTTACGCGGTGGAAATCCTCATGGACTTCCTCCGTCGTGGGTGTGACGGAGGGGCATCGGCTAAAACCACCGCGGTCTTCCACCTCTGCCTACGGCCGGGGGTGCGGGATTCGCATAAGCATTCACCGCTCCCCCGACAGGCCATGACCTGCCGTTCGTCAGCAGGTCCCACCTCCCCGTGCGGCCATTTCCATAGCGGCCGCACCCACCCACCCGCGCCGCCAACTCGGGCCTATCTGGTCGGACGACGAACGCCCCTGGTCCGCCGCCCGCAGGCCACCTCTCATGGAGGTCGCAGATCGTTTTGCGCCCTTTTCGGGCGCCCGGTGCGTCTTCTGCGGGAGAGGAGAGAGGATACGGCTTCTCTCTCCCGCTCGGCTGCCTCCTTTGCAGACATGACCTCCTCACAAAAGGAGGCAACCCCGTCCCATGCACTCTCGCTCTCGACCATCGATTGAACGACGGCCGGGAGCGAAAGATCGCTCCCGCCTAATGCCGCAACGAGGTCGCGGCGCAGCCCTGCCCAGGCTGGGCACACCTCCAACGTGTGCTGCGCCGTATCCTCCGGGCAGGCAGCACAGTGGTGACACACCGGTGTCTGCTCCCGACCTATACGACACAGGTACTTCCCAAAACAGCCGTGGCCAGAAAGTACCTGCGTCAGCCGGAAGCTGAGGGCGCCATGCCGCCTCTCGATCCACGCCTCCATGACTGGTCTTACCGCCGCTATAACGGCGTGCCCCGCAGTGGGTTGCGCGAGTCGCGTCGCCCATTCCGCCCTCAGGGCCCGGTGGAGCTCAGACCGTCGTGCCTCGATAACCCGGGGCAGGGGTCTTCCGTCGCCCTCTTGCGTCTCCCCGCGCCACTGATATAGTGACGCGAGTGCTCTCGCCTCCAGGTCCCAAGGCGGGGATCCAGCTAATAGGGTGGCCCCCTCGAATGAGATCGTGCGGTACCCTCGAATAATCCTGACGGCCATCGCCCTCTGCGGTGTTCGCAAGATTGCAATGTTGCGGGCCGTCAGGTTGTTTGCCCACACAGGCGCCCCGTAGAGCGCCATTGACCGCACGATACCCATGTACAATTTCCGGCAGGACGTGTCGGGCCCCCTCAGATTGGGCAGCAACCGCGACAAGGCACCCGCGGCGCCCAATAATTTTGGGGCCAACTGCCGAAAGTGCGGGGCAAAGTTCCATCGACTGTCGAGGACGAGTCCCAGGTACTTCATCGTCGACCCGACAGCGATGGTAACACCTCCTACGATTAAGTTGGATCCTGGAGGTGGCGCACGCCGGGCCCTATGGAAACAAAGGGCCTCAGATTTGTTCAGGGCCACCTCAAGACCCAACCGCCGGATTCTCGCAACAACCCGCGCAACCCCTTCTGTCGCCAGTTGTGCTGCGTCTTGGTACGTACTCCCCCGCGCTGTCACCAGCGTGTCATCGGCGTAGCAGGTGATGTCAACACCATGGAGGAGCGTACCACGCAACACCCAGTCGTATCCGATGTTCCACAGGGGCGGCCCCAGTACTGACCCCTGTGGAACACCACAAGACACCTCTCGCCGACCCCATCCTTCTCGACTCGGGTAGATGACACTCCTGTCCAAATAGGCCCCAACAGTGCGGCGAAGATAGTTCGGCACCCCGTGATACCGAAGTGCCTCCCTAATGGAACTCCAGGGCAAGGTGTTAAAGGCATTCGCGATGTCTAAAGACACCGCCACGACGACCTCACCCTGGGACACTGCTTCTTCCGCCAAGGCTCTTACGCGCATGATTGCGTCCACCGTGGAGCGCCCACGCGGAAACCGAACTGGTTATCAGACAGGTCTGGACCCACCCCCGATAAATGTTGAGCGAGGCGGTCTGCAATTACTCTCTCAAAGAGCTTGCCCACCTCGTCCAACAACACAATGGGGCGATATGCAGATGGTGAGTCCACGGGGCGCCCCTCTTTTTTCAGCAGGACCAACTTGCCCGTCTTCCAACGTCGTGGAAACTGGCCCCGCTCCAAACATGCACTAAAGAGCCCTCCTAGTCGAGGCCCGAGAGCCTGTGAGGCCAGGACCCAAGCGCGACCTGGAATGCCATCGGGCC
Organism: Charanyca ferruginea; assembly: GCA_947361185.1. NCBI lineage: Eukaryota > Metazoa > Arthropoda > Insecta > Lepidoptera > Noctuidae > Charanyca > Charanyca ferruginea. Next base: position 12,718,989 of record OX376070.1, read on the forward strand.
CTGGGGCGGTGTTTTTAGCTTGAAGTCTCATCACCGCCACTTTCAGCTCTGCTGGGGTCACCTCAGGCACGTCGTCGTCTTCGTCCGCGCTTGGCGTCACAGTGGGCGGAAACATCGACGGTGGCGAGTGCTCCTCCCTTGACGGAAAGAGAGCATTTACTACGTTCTCCAGCAGGTCAGGCCGGAGACTCTGAGATAGTGGAGGAGCGACGGGGCGAAGCTTGCCCCGCACGACTCGGTAGGGCCGCCCCCACGGATCGCGGTCCAGGGTCTTAAGTTGCTCTTCACGGGACCTGACTTTCGCCTGCGCGATGGCCTGCTGGAGTGCCTTCTTCGCTTCCCTGTACCTCTGGTACAATTCCGCCTCCTCGTCAGTCGTACTCTGATCACGGCGACGCCTCCTACGCAGTCTGGAATACTGGCGACGAGCGGCCACACACGCAGCGCGCAGCCGCTCAATACTTGGCGACCACCAGTTTACCTGGCGCCTTGCCGGACTGGACCGAACCTTAGGCATCGCCGCATCGCAAACGTGTGACATTGCCTCCAGGAACCATGCTGCCTCGTCGTCGACATCGGCAGGCCTGTCCGGTGCTGTCACCCAGGCTTGGACGATTGCGGCTTCCAGCAATGACTCCCGGTCCAACTGTTTCAGTGCCCAGCGCGGACCTACTTCTCCGGGGGCTGTTGGGGCTGGATTAGTGGAGGTTTGGGAGGAGACGTCGAATCGAATGTATCGATGATCCGACAACGTCTCCACCTCCTCCATAACGCGCCAGCCCTGAACACGGCGTGCAACAGCGGGGCTAGCGAACGTGAGGTCCACTATTGAGCCGCCCCGTTGACGCACGCACGTTTGGACGGTACCCCGGTTCAGGATGAGCAGACCGTTCTCCACAGCCCACTCCTCGAGCACCCTGCCCCGAGCGTTAGTCCTCGGGGAACCCCAAGCCGTGGATTTGGCATTGAAATCCCCAAGTACGACCACGGGGCGAGGGTGTCTGCGGCTGGCGACGGTGCCCAACTCGACTAGGAAGTCCTCAAATTCGGCGAGAGGCCTATTCGGGGAGAAGTAAACCCCAACAACGACTACCTCCCCGAACAGTGCTGCGACGTATCCCCGTCCTCTGGCCACGTCCTCAAAAGACGGGGAGCCAACTGCGGCTTGTGAAATTAAGGCAACTGAGGCGTGGACGTCACTCACCCAATCGTCCATGAGATACAGCCTGGTGACAGTCAGCCGGACAGACAGTGGAGTCTTAGTAATAGGGCCCCGTTTTTACCCTTTGGGTACAGAAACCTAAAAACGAGTTTTTATATACGTAAATTGCATTTAACTATTTTTCCACTGAGAGTATAAGAATAATTTAATTTCATCACTACGTCAAAGGTAAATATATGAACAAAAGAAGACACATCAAAGTAACTTCAAATCTGGAGGATTATCGGATTTATTTATTTGCGTCTTTTCAGCCCGAGGTTAAGATAAAAGGTGTTTTTCATGCCCTTTTCTTTACTGGATATGTTTACATCAAGTAAAAAACCCCTGACCGACTTAAAGACCTTTATATAGGCTGGTAAAATCAATTGTGTACTGACTTTTTGATTTAATCAAAGAAACAGTAATTTATCGTATTCCTTTATTTCAATAAGAGAGGAATAAAATCGGTTATCTCAAATTATCAGAAAATAGGTTATTTTAAGATGAAGAGGTTTTTGCCATCTAACACTTCACACAATACATGCAGAATAAAATAGTCATTCTTTGTGTAAATAAGGTTTAAATACTGACTAAAGCTGACCGACCTGACGACGCTTTAAGGCGACTATATACGCCGGCGACCTTGAGCGAACAGAGAATCGTATGCGCTGCGTCCAAAACTCTCAAAGTTTAGTCGAAAAAATTAAATAAAAGATATACTAAAAAAAGCTAACAAAATAGTCTGTAAGATAGTAAAAGTTTCGTTTAAATATTCCGGGTAGATTTTGTGTGATGATCAATGTTTTCTCCGCGTCAGACAGAACTTCACGATTTAATTAAACTATTTAATATGAACTTAATCAAAAATATTCACATAAAGAGAATGTTCTAGTTTAACTTTTTTTTTTTATCATTTACACTACACATTTTGTCGTGATTGTCAATTTAAAATCTGCAAAAGTAGCTTGTTAGCGCCTTAAGCCTCCTCCAGGAGAGTAATAGGGCTAGCACGCTTAGAAAACATACGCAGTCGTTTCGTCCTCGCCGTCGAGGTCCGCCACGACGACACCGTACGTCTCCTCCAAGATCCTTGTATGGCCTGGCCTGGAGGCCTTACATACACTTTAAGACACCACAGGAAGGTCCGATTAATCAGCTGTACCCTCGTAGGTTGACCTGCGCAATGCCATTCTGAAAAAAAAAACTGAATCCATACCAATCTATCTGTATCTATCTAATATTAGATTTTTTGTTGGGACAAGTCCTCCATATTGTTCCCAAACCAATGTAACTCCTGAAAGCCAGCATTAACAGTGGCGTCCATAAAAAAGAGCCGAGCCAATAAAGGTCGACGAGAGCCGGAGAAACAATTCAACTGTCCTAGATCCCGCAACAGAATTAATCAGAAAAAAAAACCGCGGAGGAGTAAGAAAAACATATTTTCCACTGCCCTTCATATCAAGGCAAGAGACAAAACAGAACTAGGCCAATAGGCAAAATAGAACCATTACATTGCAATGTACAAATTATAAAGTAACCGAGTGTACTCATTGTTGAAAAGCCTAAAATAAATAAGTAAATTACCTAATGGGTCTATATACCATTACCTAATTGGTCCTAAAATGTGAGTTGTAACAAACTGTGAAAATGTGCGTGTGTACGGTCGAACAAGCTATTTGGTTTACAGGTAAAAATATTCATCTTTCTACTAAACTTACATCTTGAGCACATATGAGCACGTACCTATGTGCTCGAGATAAAAAAATAAAATAAAATAAAATATTGCAATGTGTGTGTGTGTGTGTGTGTGTGTGTGTGTGTGTGTGTGATGTGTGTGATGTGTGCCTGTAAACCAAATAGCTTGTTCGACCATACTAGAATATTTACCGTATAAAAGTTGAGATATAAAATAAAATATTAAAAACCAACCGAAAACGACTAAAGAGTCATAAAAATTAATAGGCACTCGACCTATTAAAGCTTAGGGTATAAAATGGTAGAGATACGAGTAGTTGTTCGAATTATGAACAGTTTTTAAACATTGTTAATTTTAATTTTAATCCAGTTTCCAACCCGTTTTTCAACTCTTTTATATCTGTTAAACTAAAATTTTGAACGAATAAATAAAAAAAATAAATGGACTGAAAGTTTTCATATATTTTTTGTTCAGAAACAAAACTCATGACTTGTGTGGCCGTCCATTTGTCTGTCACAGGCTTTGTTTAAAGGAGTACTGGAACTGAAAAACATTCCTTTGAATGGTTTAAAACTAAAAAAACTGTTGTATTGTTTTTTTTTTATTTCTATAGCTTATGGCTCTTTGCTCGCTTTATGTAGGATTTCAGGACCGTCGAACTAATTAAATTTGGTTCTTTGTTAATAATTAATAACTGAAGAGGCACGAGCCTCTTCAGGCTAAATGAAATCCACACGGATCGATCGGTCATGGTTAAATTACACTTGCCGCGGTCTGTCCGTGGATGGGTGACCATTAATTTCATAGTGAGCTTCGTGCTTTCCAAAGCATGCAAAACTATTGGCCCTGGCTGTCATTCGTAGGTCTTTGACAGTTATAGATAGACATCCGGTTGCACTGAATGCCGACCCCAACATATTTGGGAAAGCAGTGATGATGTTAATTAAAAGTAGCTCTAACTAGTAATGAGATGTGTTGATACATTCAGCAATAGGTAACTTTCATACCTATACATCTACAGAAATATTATATTCTACATTTATGACTCATTTTACTAGATGAATGACCTCCGGGCTCCGTTAGTAGGTATCTTGGTCTTAAAAACTTTTTTTCAGAACAAACTTGGACGTCTGTTCAATCAACCTTTTTCTAGAAAGGTTTTTTGGATGGAAGTCGTAGAGATGTAGGAAACGTTAAGGATCTTAACAATATTTTTCTTTAAAAATGTTTCTTCTAAGTTATGTTTTTTGATATAGATTTCTGGTAGACATTGGAGATGGATTTATTTATTTTTTACTTTAATCTAAACATAAACTTAGTGATAAACAGACAAAAAAAAAGCTTATTACAAAAAAGACAACCGCCTTCAAAAAGTGAAAAATAACTTTAGCACAGAACACACATTGACTTTAGTTTCGGAAGTCGGTGGCAATACAAAACAACAAACAGAACAAAGCCACTGAATTTCGAAACTAAAGTCAATGTGTGTTCTGTGCTAAAGTTATTTTTCACTTTTTGAAGGCGGTTGTCTTTTTTGTAAAAAGCTTTTTGTTTTCCGCTTTTTAGCACCTCCTTCTCATCCAAATCTATTAAGAAGAGATTTAAAGTTAACTACTACAAATATTGATAAAACTAAAACGTCGTCTATGGAAAATTTTTGGGTATGTGTTGATATTTCAAAAAGTGCTGAATTAATTTCGATAAAATTTATATGGAACCACCCTGAAGCATACCCTATCCATAAAAAAAAGAATTTTCAAAATCGGTTTACGTTTGCCGGAGAAATCGCGTAACAAATCGCGCACATACTTAATGCAACTTTAAGACTTATACGGTTTTCTCATGGATGCCATTGTCAGAACTGGACCAAATTAAAATGGGACCACACGGGAAGCACTAGCTTTCAAATAAAAAAAGAATCATCAAAATCGGTTCACCCAGTCCCAAAAATCAGGTAACAAACATAAAAAAAAAAAAAAATACAGACGAATTGATAGGTAACCTCCTTCTTTTTTGAAGTCGGTCTACAAAATAAGGATAAAGCAAATCAAAGTTACCTACGAGTACCAGCCAGTTATGTAAAAAAAAACTTGAGAGGTGTCAAGGGACACCCGGATAGAACGAAGTTCCTTTCGACAACAATTTACAATAACAACAACACAACAACAACAACAAAAACAACAACAACACACCTCAACAACAATAACAACAACACAACAACAAAAATACAACAACAACAATAATAACAACAAACACAACAACAACAGCTACAACTAATACAACAACAACACAACAAACAACAACATGTTGTTGTTGGTTTTGTTGTCATTGTTGTTGGTGTTGTTGTTGTCGTTTAATATTATTTACTTATTATTATTTACAATTAATAACTGGCTTGGAAAGAGTAACACGCGCACGCCGCACGGCTTACAACTATAGCAGAAAGTGTCGTTACCACTGTAAAAAGTGTTGTTACATTTTTTCCGTCTAGCCCCCTTTCGCAACGCGCGATAAGGAACTACGTTCCAATAATACAACATTAAAATGGTGCTAAGCAACACAACAATTTGGTCCAATTTTCAATAACACCGTACAATTCAATAGCTAATTTCCACCATTGCCATTAAGACACAAATACACGCATGTTAAATTCATGGCGTTTACCTGCACCGCCATCTTAACACGTTTTTGCTCCTGCATCAACCCAGGCGTAGATATCGCGGTCTCAGACACTTTTTGTACCGACGATAAATGACGCTTCTTGAGCAGGGAGCACATTGTTTGTTGACCACTGTCGTGTTTATGGCCTAGAAACGATGCGATGCCACTAAAGAAGATTTATTCACACTTTACTCCACGACTGTACAACGTTTGAGTTAAGTCGAGTGTTAAAAAGTCTCCTATTAGCACTTTGTGTTACTACACTCGTGTGAAAAAGTTTATTGAATTAAAGTTTAAAAATAAAGCAGGATTTAGCTTTAAAATTATGATGGTCCTACTAACGGTAGGTTACCACCTTTCAATTTGAGACTTTTAAACCAATTAACAATGTAAATATCTCGAAAAAAAATATCAGTCCATTTTCAATTATTTTTGGAAATTTACCTTCATACAATTCTGGCATTTAATTTAATATTCCAATCTCTTTGTTGTATAAGTTTGGTGGATAAGTTAATACATTTTTAAAATATTTTCCTTTAATGCGTAGCAAAGAGATTCCAAGATCTAAATGAATATAATTCTATTTTAGGGTAATATTTACAATTTGGTAAATCATTTTGGTCGTAGAGTTTTTCATTAACTGAGGAACGGTTAACGGCGTTTCCGATTTTTACTTCACTGTCGTAAATGCGTTTTAAATTCCCAATATTTTAAAACCTTTTCTTAATTTAAAAGGCCGTAAAGTGCTTTTCAGTGCTTTCTTGTCTATCCACTTTACCTTTTACCAGTTTCTCGACGAAGACATAGTTTTAATTGGACTCCTTCCGCTTTGCTTAAGGTCTTCTAATTGAATTTTTTGCATTTTAAATTTGAAAGCACTTAATTTGGAAGTTAAGATGAATTCACCTCATTATACGTTATAAAGAAGTTTAGAACTTAATGAACTCTTGCTTTATCTTTATTCAATTCAAACACTTGAATATGTTTAAAGAGATCTAAAGCCTTTTTATAACCGAACAATACAGGTTGTTTTTAACCGACTTCAAAAAGAAGGAGGTTCTCAATTCGATCGGCATTTTTTTTTATGTATGTACACCGATTACGTTGAGCTTTATGATCCGATTTACGTGTTTTTTCTTTGTCATCTTTGATAGTGGCTATTTGGTCCCTTAAAAAATTAGCATGGTTTGGACCAGAAGTTTTCATTTTATGAACATTTTTTTATTTATTTCTTTATGTTTGACCACGCAACCTTTTTAGTGTAGTTCGATGATTATTTTTTTAAATTGATAGTGTATACCTCAATTTTGGTCCCATATAAATTTCAAAAATATTCCACCTCTAAGGGTAGAAAATTAAGGGATGACTGATTTTTTTTGGTGTCACCGTTTCGTAATTAATTTGTATGATAAGAAGTAGGCACTAAAGAGCGAAAAAAAAGTTTTTAACATAATAAGAATTAAAAATACCTTTTATTAACAAAAAAGACAACCGCCTTCAAAAAAAAAGTAAAAAATAAATTTCAATCGTTTGTTCGTTGTTTTGTATTACCTTGACTTGCAAATTGAAAGTTATTTTTTACTTTTTGAACACGGTTGTCTTTTTTGTTAAAAGGTCCTTTTTTTAATTCATTAAAACATGAAAAAAAAACACTGCTGTTCCGTATACACAACATACACTTGAGAGCAATAAAATCGCACACCTTGACTTTTTTTGTTATTGCAGTTTTTTTCATGAATATGGAAAAAGATCATACACTAACTGAAAGTTTACTTCAGTACCTTTCTAACGATATCAAATACAGTGCAAAAAAGGGCACTAAACCCAACAAACGAGTAAAGTTACCCAAATTCGCTTAAGAAATTTTGATCGATCATTTTTTATATTACAGTGGTCTCAAAGAAAATTTCCTATTCATGAAAGCCAGCCTGTATTAAACGGAATAAAATAAGGCTTCCCATTCCTTGAAGAATATCAAAAATTTAAGCTAGACCAAACTCAGAATAAAAACCGTCTCAAATTTCAGAAACTGCACTTCACCACGTTACGTTGCTTCCTTATTACATTTGCATACGCTAATACAAAGCTCACAATGTATCATGTTACAAAGTAACTGGCTACAATAAAAACTAATAAAAGTAAACCAAGGCAGGCAAGAACGCAACATCACTAGTCACGGAAGAGTGTTGCAAAAACTCAATTAAAACTTACCTAATACGAACGTGAAGGGAACTGTTTCTTTTGTCTCATAGCTGTGATTGAACTGTGTCAATGTACTACTGGGTTTCTCAATCTTATATATCTCCCCATGTTGCCCCCCATGTTGTACGAATTTTCAAATTTATAAAAAAAATCATGTTATATAAAATTAGGTAGCTAATTTTATTTGTGTAACGTGTAAATATTAAAGTTTAAAAAAAAAACGGCTAAGTGGAAGTCGGAATCTCACAGGCAGGGTTCAGTACCATTGTACAATATCTAACACTAGGTACCTACATACAAAATAAACCAAGAACAAACATATCATTATAGTTGAAAACATCTTCCATACACTAAAACTGGAAATATTAGTTTCTAGACTCAGTATTGAAAGATTTGACGCGTTATATTTAGACCACAGGCTTCTTGCAGGTTGTCTAGTAATCTTTAAGTATAAAACAATTTTCAGTAACGTTTTCAAAATGTAATTTTTCAAATTTCAAAGTTAAATTGATTTTCGAAACTATTAAGTAATTTCCGATAATAAGCCTTTTTATTTACAAAACTTTTTTCAACTTCCTATTAAACTAAAATTTGCTGTGACAGACGGACATACTGACACACGGAGTGATCCTATGAGGGTTCCCTTTTTCCTTCGAACCGGAACCCTAAAACACAAGTAGATACGAGTAATTATGTTGAAATATCGCGTTCTACGGTTTATGTAAAAAGGTTCGAGTTCATGAACGGATAATGCTTAATATTTACCAACATGACAAAAATATTGTTGCTACAGATTGAGATACTCTTAATTTTACAAATGTAAAAACATTGCGAGCCCTTTTCAGTATCTCCATTTCCACAGAACAAGTTTCGTAACTCTTAAAGCTAGATAATATTGGTACTGTATGTAATAGCGAATTGTTTTTCTTTGCAAGCACTAGCTATCAAAGTTCTCTTCGATTGTTAGATGTTATTGCGGTATTTAAGTTTCTGAAATTGAATCATAAATTGTCGGGCGGAAAATTATAGTTTAGTTAGGTATTTCGGCGTCATCATACATTAAGTTTACAAGGAGGTAAAAGGGCCCAAAACATATATCAAAAGGAATCACACACATATTATATATTATGAATCCTGAAAAAAAAAGTGTTATGCACTCCTTCTTTTCAGCAGTCGTGTAAAAAAGCCCCACAAGTCCCCCCCACAAGGTGGACTGTCCTGGTCCGAGCCGTGGGAAGCCGCTGGATAAACGTGACCCGGGACCGACACAGGTGGAGGTCTTTTGGGAGACCTATGCCCAACAGTGGGCGTCTAAAGGTTGACATGATGAGTAAAAAAGCAACCACAGATTCGATTAAAAAGATAAAGATAATACAAAACCTTTATAATTCAAAGGTCTAGCTATAAGTTTAAACTCCGGTGACCATTATATACAATAAATCAAAGTCCACATTACGGTCTAGTCCTAGGCTTCCATGTCTAGAAGCCACGCAAATTAAGATTTAGGGAGATAGATTTTGAACCATTACTTTGACAAAGGTTGAAATAAATCTTCGCTTGTTTTTTCTTTATAAACTTTGCCCTTTAGCGGAACAAATACTGGCTGGTAAAATTGGTTCGGGTCAGATCTGGCAACTATGCCTGGATGATAGCAATATGTCTTTCCCCCTAAAACCTACAATGAGAGTAAGATGTAACTGGTAATTCGGGGATATACTATATTCTTCCGCCTACCTTTGTTATTTATATCTAAGTATACTTATATTAAGTAACACAACTTATAGCTCGACGCGAGTAACATTTTCGTTTTTATTAAGTTTTGCAAGCAGCGCTAGCTCCACATGACATGTAGTAACGGTTTTTGATGGAACCATTCAAGGTTGAATAATTTGACAGTGTCTGTTCATAATATAAAAAACTAGCGGCCCGCCCCAGCTTTGCGCGGATGCAATTTTTTTTCGAATTTCCTCAATTGTATTCATTATTCAAACCTTGTCCTGACAATACCGAACACAACAAAAAAAGAATTATCCAATTTAGTGCAGTCATTCGGAAGTTATGCGCGTACAGATATTTCGGCGACTTTGTTTTATACTATATAAGGACTATATGCGCAAAGCAAAAATAGTCGCTGAGGTCGACGTCGATGCCATGGCTGACACGATGTAGAGTTGGCGTCGAGAACAGCCACGAATGGTAACGTTACAGAATGGCATAGCTGTTCCGATTACAAAAGGTCTTTCACCGATAGAAAGGCAACTACCATAGATGATAATATTTGACTTACAAACAGACGAAGTCAGGGACAGAAGCTAGTAGAATAATAAACTCTGTGCAATAAAAATGGTTGATACGTTCTAATATTTGCTCAGCAAGTACAGAATAAACATTCTCAACAAATTGAGTGTGCAAGCAAGTTGGCCAACGCCCAGAGCAAACTAGGAATTGAAAGAATCCATTCCCAGGATACCAAGTTCAGGCTGAAACTTCACAAATGACACCGAAGAGACCACGATAATTCACCAGCTAATGTCAAAGTTCGAAGTTTGTTTGAAATTTTTACCAACGTAAAGTATCATTATTCGTCCTTCCGTTTCCTTCAACGTTCGGTTTATGGTAAGTGCTTCATTAAATTAGGGGTTATTAAAGAAGTTATGTTTGTCAAAAGGGGTGATTATGGTAAGGTTTATTAGGTTGGTAATGTATGTTTATGATTATATGGTAAGGTTATTAATGAATTTTAATGAACTTGATAATAATTCATTGAAATCTTAACCATAGCTAATAGAATAAAATAGAATAAAACATGTCTTTATTTGCTCAGAATGTAGGTACATAAAAATCAGTTGTTGCAATACATACAGAATCCTTGTACGTTCTGCCTTAAGACGGCATGCAAATGTGATAACAAAAGTGATACTACATAATTAAATTATAGGTTAGAAATTACAGAAACTTATCGTCCAAGAAATCCTGCACAGAATAATAGCATTTATTTGACAGTAATTCTGTTAAATGTTTTTAAAATTTTTCCAACGTCAAGTTTTTAATATGGTCAGGTATTTTATTAAATATTACAGGAGCCATACAAATAAGACTAAAATACAAGATATTAGGCTAGCATAGGTATAAAATGTAGTAAATGTTATCATACTCGATTAAACAGACGGCCTGAAACACAGGTTTGATATTTCTTATGGTAACTGACTAGTTAGTTTGTTAGTTTCAAGTTAGTAACGATATAACATGTTTCCTTGAATGTGAATAATAAATAACTTACCGATGAGTCCTTATCATAGCATTTCTTTTTGTTAATATGTGGAAAAAGTAGTGGTTATTACATTTATTTGGTTTTTATATAGGTACCTTACTGATAAGTGTTTTAGGTATGGTAATATCGTTTTTATTCGAAATAAAATAAAATACACCAATGACTGTTATCAATTTTTACTACCAATTCTTGCGACTTACACCTTTCAAAATAACTACTGCAACAAAACCGAATGACAAATCACGCACTGCAGACAATTAAAAAGTATCCAATTATCCAAATTAAGCAGTGCTTTAACAAAATCAAAATGTACTGAGGTAAAAACTTTATTCCAATTTAACGTTGACGTGTTGGCACAGTGACAAGAATTCAGTAATTTTTTTTTTTTGCACAGAATATTGTGTAAATCTTCTGTCTTGTTTTTAGGAGTTAGTTTTGTGATTGTTATAATTATATGATGTGATTATTATTCACATTTATTCTCATATTATAATATATTTTTAAATATTAGTAAAAAAATAATAAAAAAAAAATATTTAAAAATATAAGAAATAGTAGCCCATCGGTATCGGTATTATGATTATTATTATTACTGTTGTTATTATTAACTATTTATTCTTGTATATTTACATAAGATTAACATAGGTTTACTTTTAGATAATAATGTATCAATCGTCAAAATAGTTGAATTAATTTGACATTTTAATTCGACTATTTTGACGCTAACGAATTTTAATTTAATTTTATATTTAACCAAATTTTAATTATTATTTTATTTTATTTAAAAATAATATGACATATTTGCACACCATATGTTATGGTAGAATGTAATTGGGCCACGATAGTCTTATAAGTTCTTCATTTGTACCTACATTCTAGCAAATAAATTAATTTGAATTTGAATATGCTTTTTCTCATCATTGTTATTGGATTATTATGAAACATTAGTAATACTTTCAACTTCACTTCCCAATTAAATTTAAGTACAAAGTGATGGCCTGAAACACAGGTTTGAATGAACCTTGATCGGGCGGGTCGCTACCTAAAATTGTTGATTCCGATCCATAATAACTTGCACTAGTAATATAAATATTTTAGTTTTACTTTATTTTTAGGTATTATTTTATAGGTATTTGTAGGGGAATTATTCCATCTGCTGACTAAATGTACACATTTTGTAAACAACATTTTAATAAATAAATTATTATTATTATGGATTCATTGTTTTTCTTCTCACAAAAGAGAGTCGAAGACCTTACACACAGGCCGGAGCCAAGTGTGTAAGGGGAAATTTAAATTGAAAATGTGGATGAGAGAGTAGAGGAAGTCATGAACTTTCGGGTTATGCGACAGGTGTTGAGTATAGTGGATTTTTGAAGCATGTAATATTATTATTATTTCTTAACTAACATTTGCCGTGCCCGTGGGGTGTCCGGGCTAGAATAGCACCCCCCCATTTCATCCCGAGGGTGTCGTCGAAGGCGACTAAGGGAAAATCCGGAAGTCGGGCAGCAGCGGCTTCCGTGTACTTAACAACTTCACTGCGATCCCCAAGACGCCTGCCAAGCGTGAGGATTAAGGCAACCATCCCCCCCCCCCCCTTGGGGAGGCCTTTGTTCAACAGTGGACGTTTTCCGGGCTGATAATGAATCGAAAAGGGAGTGCACCTGGGTATCCGATCTGTAACTAATATCTCTGCGTACTTTTCTAGTCTTCATTGAAATAAGCCGCCGCGACAACCATCATCTGCTTAGCCATTTTTTTTTGGTTCGAGGTGGAAATCCCTCATGGATGTCCACCGCCCTGGGGCGGGCCGAGGGATCTGTCAGACTCTTACTGACTAAAACCACCCCGGTGTTCCATCTCACACCTACGTCGGGGGTCGCAGGAACTGGAAATACTTCCGCAAACCCCGACTAGTGCCGGCTAGTGCGGGTCACTTCTCTGGTCAAGGAGGGGAGTGAGGTTAAGAGGGGCGCGCGTGGAATACTACGCGCCACCACCTCGGGTCCTGATGAATGTGGGGGGCGACAGACGTCCCCGAGTCTGCCGCCCCTGGACCTGCTTAGCCTTTCCTAACAATGTTGGAGTCGACTTCTAGTCTAATCGGATAAGTACAGCTATGTTATTCTGTTAAAACTTACTTTCACACTTCTGATTCCGCGGTAAAAACTGTTTTAGGTATTCTGTAACTCGATAAAAACTACGCTAGCGCCACTGAGTGACGACATAGGTGAAGCGAACTGTTATCACGTTACTATTTTAGCGAATACCAAATACTTTTCACTTCAGGTAAGTGAAAACGGAAATGAGATAGGATTTGAATTCGCGGGTGAATTCTTACAGAATAGCACTGCAGCTGAATACCAGTGTTTAACACGAATTTTAACTAGCTCCTCAACCCAGTTCCTGAGTAACACGATAGGTACTCCTTGGGAAGTCTGGTTGTCAGACTTTCTGGCTTCTACCGACAATGACTGTAAAAGATCTACGAATGACATCCGGGACCAACGGCATTGCAGCCTCGCGCCTTGCGTCTTGGCAGCTTCCATTTTGCTTTTCTTGGCCTCTGTGACCGAAATTCGAATGTTATTATAATTTATTTTATCAACCTTAATTTAATGTTTTGCACCTACTGGAACTGCAAGTATGTACCTACCTAGAAAGCAAGCATAATGCAAAGGTCTTAATTAAGTAGGTTTACTCGGATCGGTTTGCACAACATGAGCACGAACAACATGAACATTTTTCATGAGCCTCCACCAATTTGCATTCTACCTTTGTTTACATATTCGTGTAAAACAAAAGTAGCACGGTATGTATGTACATACATATCAGACTGTCTGTAGTGACGAGTGGCAGAGCAGAAAACAAAGAAGAGGTGTCATGTTAAAACTCAAGTGAAATGTATTATTCAGTTCCTGCTTCACAAAGACAATTCGGCTTTTGTTTGACACTGACAGGAAACTGAGATCATGCGAGACGGGCTCACATATTACTTACTTTATATGCGGCGTATAGAACTTGATAAAATATGCTATGTACATTATCTATGTATGGGTTTCAACCCTTTCTTCAGAGGTTCAACTAGAGATTTGGGTGCTACGAATTGTGGGTTATTGGTTTCTCAGTATAAATGATTATTTGTCTACGACCTCTCAAATCTCTGTTATTAATTTAAAAACAATGACTTTTTGATTAAATTTCTTGTGACTGATAGACATCCAAGTGATTTCATTATAACATATACTATTTTTGCATTAGCCACAATTACCTATTTTGTTCAATATAAATTAAAAAAATCATTTAAAAGCCTGCGTATTACACATTATAAATTTGGCTCACATCTGTTTCAGAAATCTGACGAAGAAATCAGCTTTGGTGTAATCCACTAAACCCAAGATTGATCTATCTTGTACCAAGAATAACATTAATTAACTAAACGTCTGAGTCTAGGCATAAGACTATTATTAATATGCAAACAGCCTATGGTTTGTTCTGAGTTAATTCAAAGATTTCATTCGGCTTAGCTAAAATATTATTGAATATTCATACGCTTTTCTAATCTCACCACTATGTATGTGTGTGCATATTAAAAAATATTTACCTTTACATTTTGGGTTCTTTGACTATAAACGCAACGGAGAGATCAGGTCCAGGACCAACGGCTTTGCTGTTGGAGTTGCTGTTGGAGCTGTGCTGTTGGAGACACAAGGGTGCCACACAAAATAAGCAACTGAGTTCTATTTTAATTACTAAGACATTTATTGTAAATGTGACTTTTAATTAAATAAACGATTATTATTATTATCATCACACTACCAACTTCCAAACTCGTGCGGAAGAAAAAAGCGTCTCGGGCAGATACAACCCGGGCCAGCAGCAATAGCATTCCAAGACAGTGGCCGAGAGTGTATTGTCCCCTTTTTTGAGCATTTTGTAGAGAAGATGGTCGAGTAAGAAACTTGTTCATCTTCTGTGGAAAATGCTTCTCAAACTCAAATTGCTTTTTTATATACTAACACTAGATGTAAGGTAAGTTACTAACACTATGGATTTCAGTTATCCGATTATTGATTTCTTCATTCGTAAAGTTTATCTGAAGCACTTAAGTCTGCATAAATCGTACCTATATTATATATTTGCAAATAGCCAGTAACATCACAATAGGTACCTAAGAGTACTACCTACTTTCCTAGTACTATATAAAAGCTTCCACAGTGCAATACTAATTGGAGAGTGTTTCATTGTTTGCAGCTACACTTGTTCAAATATTTGTAGCAAAAATAGCAGTTATGTAATGCCATTGAACTATTGGTTCGTTACTAAATTGTTAACAATCGATGTTTTGTTAACTTTAGCTAGTTTTAACCAGTTTTTGTATGACGATAGTCAGGTGGAGAGTACTATGCTCTGTTATTATCATGAATAGCAAAGTTCTTTATGAAAATAAAACAAGTAAACAGCAGTATTTGCTGTAAAAATATATCTCTCCGTAAATTTAGGTAAATGAGCTGTAGGTGAATTCTCATCCTACACTGATGACAGGAATCGACAGTGCATCACCTAGATTTTTAGAGAATATATATTATATAACTAACGACCCGGCCCCGCTTCGCATGGGCTTATATATAGCCTTCCTCGATAAATGGACTATCCAACACAAAAATATTTTTTCAATTTGAACCAGTAGATCCTGAGATTAGCGCGTTCAACCAAACAAACAAACTCTTCAGCTTTATAACATTATATAGTAAATATAGTACCTATATTCGACGACACGGTTGGCGCAGTGGCTGAGCGATCGACTGCTGCGCAGCGTGTTGCGGGTTCGATTCCCGCCCAGGGTAAACATTTGTGTGATGAGCACTTGTGTTTGCCTTGTGTCTGGGTGTTGTTTATCTATATATGTATGTATTTACAAAAAAAAAATGTATTTGTGTATGTATATCAGCTGTCTGACACCCATAGTACAGGGTCTCCCTAGTTTGGGGTCAGATAGCCGTGTGTGAAAATGTCCCCACATATTATTATTATTATATAGTATTTATAGATAACAATAGTTGGGGCGATCATTGCGCATTGTTACGAAAATTTTCTAGTGCTTATAAAGTAGCGCCGACGCGCGACAAGGATTGTCCTGCCGAAGATGGTGCACAGAAGATTTCTATGTTTTGTTTTGTGGATATTATCCTCAAAAGAAAAAAATAGTAAAAAAATAGAATAAATAGAAATAAATAACTTTTAGCTGATAATGATGATTTTGTACATTCATTAACGTAATGAAATAAGAACGTATAAGCACAACAGTAACTAATTACTGTCATTTATTTTGTATTGGCTTAGTAAAACTTCTCTTCAAAATTATAATATGCGCAGTTTCCCGGTACTTAAGAGCATTTTTGGTAACCAAATACTTTCACATACTAACACGTTCAAACGATTCAATATTATATTCTACTATTCGTCGTAGCTATATGTTTGAGTCATTTGGGATAGAAACTCTAGGGCCATGAGGTCCGAGTGCCCGTCTTGTTTTTTGGGCCATCGCCGAGTGGCTGGTCGACTCTTTATATGACCCAAAGACTGGTCTATTCTTGGGCCAGCATTGCCATACAACTTGGCAGTCCTGGCAGCCTGTTGGGCACATGTCCAGGGCCTCAAGTCTGCTATTACAATAGTGTCAGAATTGTCTATAATTAATTTCATAATTGTTGATTTTGACAAGTTTGGTCATCTACTAATATAATGGCGTCATTATGAAAATCAATGATAGACCATTCTGATACTATTGTAATAGAAGACTTGAGGCCCAGACCAGTGATGTAGACGAGTTTTTTTAATGCCCTTTGAGCTCCCCCCTCCCTTTTTCTTGCAATTGTAGGTACATAATATTAATATCGTCATTTTCAAACTTTGTATAAATACTAGATTCTACATAATAATATGTCAAAGCTTCGATGTACTGCCAACACAATTTAAGATATTTATATCATATCTTGGTTGAGATGTGGAGAATACAGATATTCAATATATAATATTGCATCAGACATGATTTCCTTTGGCAGATGGATGAAAGACGGCTTAACTTATACAGGATTTTATTCTTAGAAATAGAAAATTGTACTGGTTCAGATATTTGTACACACTTTAGTAGCTTTGAAGAATATTTTTTATTGAATTAAATGACATTTTACTGAAGACGATCTTCATAATTTTTGAGCATGGAGGTTAGAATCTAAAGTTTTCTTTCTATAAAGAGTTTTAATCAAAAATAATTAATTCAAATAAAAAACAACACTTTATGAAGGTTACAAAGAATCATGGCAGGATTTGTATAAAAAAAATTAAGATGTTTAGAGAAGTTGAAATTCTAATTCTTATGTAAGAACATAAGAATTCTTACATTCCTGGGTACCTAAACAGTATCTTCAGGCATTTAGAATATTTTTAAACCACGCAAAAAAAAAGTTAATAGTTTAACAAAATGCTCATTATTTTATAACGGAACGGTGACTGACAGTACTGATAGCCGCCCTTTCGCAGTTCTTACACTGAAATTGCATCGTTGTATGCGAAATAATATCACAAATAATGATTATTTTTTCCACACATTTGTCACATCACTTGTCTGCCAATTTTATAGATCCGTAAACATCGCTTGTCACTTTCTTTTTTTTATAAACACTAAATGGGCATCGAGATGAAACGAAAAAGTGTTATTTTAATATTTTAAAATTTACATTTATTTTATTAATTTTTACTTTTTTTTTTTTTGTATATTTTTTTTTTTTTTTTTTTTTAAATAGCCCTTGACAGAGAGAGGTGTAAGGAGAGTGGAGAGGCCTTTGCCCTGCAGTGGGAAAACACAGGCTGAATAATAATAATAATAATAATATTTTAATTATGCGGAGGTTTAAAAATATGGTAAGTATATCAATTTACTCCTGGTAATATATTCTTCACATTGGAAAATATTTTAAGCCCTCTAAATTATTTATTTTTTCATACAAATGAATGTATGAATCTCGCCATGATTCTTTAGTTCTTTATTTCTTCCTATATGAGTTGGGAAGAAGTGACGTAACCAGATGTAGGTATCTTTTAAAATTTGACCTTAAATGTGTGTAACAATAAAATTGTAACAGTTAGTTTATAAAAACTCCTGATAACCCAGTGGTTAAGGCGTCCGCCTCTCATGCACGAGGTGGTTGGGGTGGATGGGGTTCGCAACCCGGCTCGAGTCAATACCAATGTCACATTTTAAATTTGAATATGTTATCTTCCCTGTATGAGAAGAGGCCTTAGTCCTGCAGTGGGACAAAAATAGGCTATTATTATTATCATAATAAAAAAAAAATCTGTAGATGCATCATCATTTATAACCTAAAACGATTTGGCTAAAATAATTCTTCCAACAATTGAAAAAAGACAATGAATAATAGGTAAGTATATCTTGCCATCATTAATTTGTCAAAAAAAGACCGTAGGCACACCAATCTTAAGCTCGACTTGATAGCTTTACTTTCTGTAATTTAAAATCTTTTATCTTAGAGAAACTCTCTGGTATAATAATTTATTTCCTTTCAGGAATACCTACCTCGTAAATCAATCACTGTAATTTGTGCTCGATCAGTTTTTAAGCTTTTTTCGAACAAAAAAGATTTAATTCCACTGAGGATTTCTTAAACTTTTTTACTTATTACAGCTTTAAATTTGGAACATAGATTTTGTTGCTAATAGCAATCATTACTCCGCATCTACAAACAAGAGTTATTTTATTTCTTTTTCCCTTTAAAGTAAATGAATACTAAGAAGTAATAATAAATCTTATTTCTACTTTTTTTTCTTACAACACAGTACCTACTGTATTCATAAAACATCTTCCTTTTTCTACAAATCCAAAAGTGTAATCAAAATATTGTATGTACACTATGTTTTTTTCTTAAAAACTATCTTTACTTCTTAGAACCAACGCCCCAGCATCTTACTCCAGGGTATATATCTGATAGCGTCGCGTCCTTACGTCAAGGGGCGTCGGCAAACACCTAGCGTGCCAACGGCATTTGTCAACTTCACGGACAAGACACTCGTGGCACACAGGGCTCTTCGGACAACACGACACTGCAACATTATAGTGGCTATGGAGTATTAATAAGACAAGCTAAGTAGATTTTTCAATGAAAGGTGAAAAACACGAAGAATAACCTTAAATGAATTTGTTTTTTAGAAACGTTATTGACACCACATTCGTCATTCCAATTTTAATTAAACTATTGAAATTCTACAAAGGGTAACCATACTACAGTCTATAATGGAAACCTTTTGAAAAAAGATGAACAACCCCAAAAGAATTGGTTTTTCGGAGTTGTTATTGACACCACAATCATCATTCCAATACAGAATTAAACCATACTACAGTCTATAATTGAAGCCTTTTTGGTTGCAACCAAATATAATGGACATTTTTTATCAAATACATCTTATTAAACTTCAAATTGAAAGTTTAAAAAGGATAATTGAAGTTAATTCTTCTGGATTATTAGCGAGTTTTAAGAGGCTGATGTATATTCTTGGTTAACAATTATAAAATACTAACTTTTGCCCGCGACTTCGTTCGCGTGAATATCAGTTATCGCGAATGCAGTCAAAGTCACGGATTAAAAAGTAGCCAATGTCCTTCCCCAAGGTTCAAGCTATTTTCATACCCAATTGCATAAAAATCGGTTCAGACGTTTCATTGTGAAAGCGTAATAGATAGAGTTAGTTTCGCATTTATAAAATTATTAATTATGTGAGCAGATATTTAAGATAAATATCGTATTTTTGTCCATTACAATATTCAAATAACGGTCGCTTAAAAGTCGGTAAGCCACCACCCGTGAAATATAGCCATTACTCAATCCCCTATCTATACTGACACGGACTTCCGTATGCGCAATCTATAGCCCCATTAATACTTCAAGGTAACAATAGAGCATCCTGTATCTAAAGGACGGCATCTCGAGCACCGAATCAATCAACCGACACGTGTAAAGGGGGAGTCCGAAACACTCGCGCCTCCTCCAAAGCCAGGCTGCTTTTAAAATAATGATGGGTAAAGTGCATCGCCTTGGAAGTGAAAAATATTGTGTTTTTAACTTTGTTTCGTACAAACATAGGTACTCATAGCGTTTGAGATGGTGAAAACAATATCTGTTTATTAATTCTTCCAGAAGTTTCACGATTACAAGTTTAAACTTAAATAATATGGTTTTTCTATGTCTATATAAATATTATAAAGATAACATATTTGTTTTGTTTCGTATGTTTGTTTGTAATAGATAAACTCAAAAAATGCTTAACTGATTTTACAAATTATTTCCCTAATGAGAAACTGCGCTTATCTCTGGGTGTTATACGCTATATTATATATTATTATCAATAAATTAGGAATTCATGAGAATATATACGCGAACGAAGTCGCGGGTAAAGTGCTAGTAGTACAGTCAACAGCAAAAGTAGATGATCAAAATCAGAAATTCAATACTAATGAACGGAGTTCGCGTCATAACTGTGTGGCGTCGAAGTGATTCAAAAGTATGTTTGTGACAATCACATACTTTTAATAAATTATATAAATTAGTGTTAGTAAATTAGTATTGAATTTCTGATTTTGATCATCTACTTTTGCTGTTGACTGTACATATCACTTATGAATACGTAGAAATATTTACTGTTTAGTTTATTTATGTATAATGGCGCGTAACATTAAAAAAAATGAAAATCAGTTAATAATTTTGAGTTATAATTTATTTTTTGTTACTTTAACTATTCTGTTATTTTTTAACCTACTAGATGGTAATTTTAATCAAGAGAGGGTAACACCGAATGGAGTTGCGTCTGTCATGGCGGGCGAACGTCACGTCATTCAATATTCATCCACTCGTTGACAGCGGTCCCACGTGGTGGTCATTCGCAAACCCATTGGTTCTAAATAACTATCATTATGATTGTGATCCTTATTCGCAAAAGTTATTTAAGTGTCCGTGTAATTAAAATAGTGAAAAGTTAACGAACCTGTATATTTATTTTCACGTTTCCTGGAGTTTAACGACCAGAATGGATTTTCGAACTAAAGAGTTCACGTACCAGCAATCGGATGCGAAAGCAGGGCTTCCCGACGTCCCGTCATGTATATAAGTCAATCATTTTGTATTTCATTTTATTTCGTCTTTTGCACCATGTACTTACCTAGTGGTCTTTTTATACAATCTCCTACCATAGGTATGCTGGAGGAGATTTCTATAGAAGCAAGCATTCTTTTTGTATGTATTTTTCTGTGTGTATGTACTATGTACGTACTAAATTTTAAAAAATAAACAAAATTAACATCACTGAAACCCCAACTCATTCATAAGAAACTAATTAGATGAACAGACGCCAGCACGTCAAGACATACCAAACTGTTAAGTTTTCCCAATTGAATATGAACCTTATTCTTTTGTAATATAGTTGAAATCTATCAAAGAAATTTGACAGATTGGTGTAGCTTGATGTGTTCTCTGTACCAATTTATAGATAAGCATTATTCCACTATTTTACAGGATGATTGGTTAAACCAGTTAAACATAATAGGTAATTCTCTAGAAAACAGTTAATTTGTCAAAGGATTTACAGCGATATTTTTTCCAAAAACACTTTTACGAATTTGTTATGCAAATGGTAAAGCCTTATTACACTTCCTTAATTATTTCACAGGCTTTATTCAAGCACAAAGTCCCTCTAATATTTTATGATGTAATTTAAAAGACTGGCTTCGAAAATGAGTTTTGAGACGTCTTCTACGAGGGATAATTTCATGCCATTGTTTTACATCCTGTCGAAATTGTGGATCCTGATTAGGTTGTACGAACATGAGTGAAAAAAAATTGTTGTCTGTAAAGTCGGTTTACGGACGATAGCTTTACGTGATAACGTCATAAAGAAACGATGGCTAACATAATATAACATAAGCAAATAATAGCTTCCGTCGAGGTAGGCGGAGCTTATTGCTTGGACTGATCGTGCTTCTTTATCGCTTGTTCCGCGCTCTTGCACGCTCAGGCTCAGGCGGAACGTGGCACCTTTTCGTGCGTGCAGCCGGTGTTCATCGATTTATAAGACGTTATCACGTCAAGAAATAGTCGGTTGTGTAAAGTTAAAATAGTTCGTTTTTAAATAAATAAAATGTTTCGTATTAAAAAGAAAACCTAAAATTCAACTACCTACTTCCTATTCTACTACTATCATATATGCTGTATAAGGACGTTTACGGCATTAACTATTTGAAATATATATTTTTTTGTTAGCCTGTTCTGTTCCACTTCTGGGCTAAGGCATCAACATATTATTATATAGATATTATTCTATTTTTGTGTTCCCGGAATAATTTAGAACTTTGGCTTAGTTCTGACTTCAACGCAGACGAGGTCACGGGCAGAGGTTGTTTCTTTATTGTAGTTATTTAAAAACGTAAGATGGCAGTGCTTGCAACAAAATTACTTACTAATTTATAGAGAAAAAAAATCATATTTGCCGTTATAATATGACGACATATATGACGTTAAACTACGAAAACATAGTGACATTAATCTTATTTTCCATCAAATCTCTAAAACAGATAACACTTAAGTGCATCCGAAACTTTCTCGAGACCTTTTCTTTATCGCGGTAGAGACAAATCACGCAGAATTTTTAGGGATTACACGCGTACGAAACATTTTATCGGACGCTGCAAGAAAGTTTTTTTTTTCCAAAGATATCTAAAGCCTCGGATCTCCCTATAAAAGTTGCCCCAAACTTTCGTTTCCTGCTGCTCTAATAATAGCCACTTTTTCTTTACGTATCGTCATAAAGAATCTACTGTGTACCAGCTTTTCATAGAGGTTGTGGAAAAACTGTAAAAGTAATCAAAGTTTATAAATGCTAACTTTATTTTTTATGATTGCAACAAAGTAAAAGTAAAGAGTATTAAAGTACGGTTATTACAAACTAAATAAGTTCTAGGTAACATTTTAGAGCTACAATTTTTATTTTTATTAATTCATTATTGTTTTGAGAAGTTCAGTTTTATTCACTGCCCGCCTCTGTGTTCCCCGATAAGTTTAATCTGAGTATCTTTTTCTTTTCACATATTATATCTCACACTATAAAAACGTACCACTATGTACCTACCATACATAATAGCCCCAAAATGAAAAACTAAAAAGTACCCCAACACAAACATGTCAGAGTCACTCACAGCCACTAGTTAGGTAAAGATTGGATATTTTTTTCTGTAGCTTTGCAAACATCAATCCTTTTACGCATTGGTATGCAGGCTGCGTGGGTCGAAATGCAAAACACTTACCCTCGGTAGAGTTCAAAGCGTAAACTTTTTCTGTCCCAAACATTATTCCAGTCTCGTAGTTCTGCTTTGCGTGTTTGAGGTTTGAAGTATTTTTCGGTTGAGCCCTGGTTTCATTAAAAAGTTGCCCGCACAACTAATATTCGAAGTGATCGAGCAACTTTCAATTGCGACGTCTGTAAACCACTTTTGTCGTCATTGGTAAGATAGGAATCTGTGTAGCGCTTGCTAGGCTGTGATCGATTTCAATTAATTGTGATTAGATTTCAGAAAAGTTAAATTGTCCACAAGTTTAAAAATAGAAGCAGCAGTAATCATTGACTGGCGAATCGCTTTATAAAACCAACCAATTGTGAGTCGGACTCATGCAGGAGAGTTCTGGGGTACCTACTACCGTACAATATTAGCACCTAAAGATCGAGCAAAAAACAACAAGTTTATTTATGATTTTATTTGTTTAATTATTTGGATCGCCAACAGAGGCTACACAACTTCAAGCATGGTAGGTACAACAACAAATGTTTGATAAGGAAGACATTATTAAAATTAATCGAAATAGAAAGAAAATCATAGAAATCAAGATAATGTTCAAGTTTTAACTAAGTTTTATTTTTATTTTTTGTTATCGTGGTCATAGTAATAGCGGTAGAGTTACAAACTTTGTGAAAATTGCAAGTATCTAGTATAGTATCAAGTATCTACCTACCTATTACGGTTCTAAAGATACAGCTCCGCTGACAGACAGACAGTGAAGGTTTATTAATAGAGTCCAGTTAGGCACCCTTCGGGTACACAACCCTGAAAAATTCTCCTCTTTTTCAATAGAGTCCAATTTAGTACAAGTATTTTTTACACCCTATATCAAAATTCACTGCACGTACTAGTAATTGCACTACAGCTACCTATCAGTACTTGATGGGGACCTTATAGAGGGCATAAGGTCCCCGCGCCCCCTTTTTTAATTGTATAATTTTTATTATATCATTTATTCTAGTGAGGTAGGTACTCGGTAAGGTTTCAAACTACAATTTCATCTCTAATGATTTAGTGGAAGTTAAAACAATTATGTGGAATATTTATTTTGTGTATCTTATAATTCCAGTAAATTGCTAACATGTCCACCTTCTCATGTGCCCTGTAACAGGATACATCCAACATAATCCGGATTATTAAATAAAACACCATTTTTTTTTTTTTTTCCATTTTATACCTAGGTTGTTCCAAAAATTGTTTGTTTCCACAAAATAAATACAATCTCTTTTTTCTTGAAACTATTTTGAATATACGGCTTATTTCAATAAAAATCTCCTTGGTGAAAATCATTGGCCACATAATAATATGTGTAGTTCTTTTTTCAAATATTTTGAATAGCGATCAACCAAGGATCGGTGTCTGTGGCATTCTCTTTCATAAAGATCACACGCTCGCTCACACAGCTGCTAGAACTATGGACTTTTTGAATGTAGGTACAGCCCCGATTTATCTACATGCGATTGTATTTTATTTCCTACGGTAAAAAAAATGCTTCTTGGGCGAAAATTAAACACTGCAGTTGATGCCGTCGAAGCATTTCAGCGGTTGGTTTTGGACCTCCTGCTGTTTTTTTTTAATTATTCGAAAGGTGGTTCTTTATTGGATTGAAATTTTATGGAATATTTTGTAAAATTATAAATAAACTTTTTTCATGTTTTAACAATTTTTCATTTTACTAACAACTTTTAAATCAACCCACATAGATCTATTTGTATTCCAAAATATCTGTGAAAGTCGTAATCAAGTTCTTTATCTGTAATTAAATAGCCTGATTGACCTAAAAAAACAATTTATTCATATTCCCTAAACATTTATGAATAAGAGAATTATTATAAAGTTATAAAGGCAGAATTTCAAAATTACGATACAACGTATTAATTAAAATAACATAACACGCGTATTTCAAAATCCACATTACATAGGTACAAGTAATCACACTACGGCTACCTATCTGTACTCTGTGGCTACGATGTAAGCTAATTTAGACTTAGCTAACTCCTAAGTAGATAAGTCAGTGAGCTAGTCAGCTAACAGTAAGTTAGTACGGTGCGGGTATGTGGTCGTAGACTAATACAAATAGTAAAGTCAACTGCGAAGTAAGTGTGTCTGCAGATGTCCCGAATTTTGGGATCAGGGTTTAGGTATTGTTTAGAAGGATATTTTTAGTAAATTCCACAGTACAATATGAAATAAAGTATTTTATTGAAGTTCTATATGATAAGTAGTTTCATCTGCCTAGACTTCAGAATTAGGACAATGTCACAAAAATGGTATAAAAATTATGGCTTGTATTCACGCCAATAACCTTGAGCATTTGGGCGAAGCAACATTAGTGGACGAGTGCGGGGGTGATGTAGACGCAGTCTTTAATCGGACGCATTTTTAATTTATTGTAATAAAAATAATACATATTTGTAAAAAGTAACAAAACCAAATCATTTTCCTTTGTATTGCAAAGCAGTAGATTTTTTTTTATACTCTTTTGATAAAAAATTAAGGAGTAAAATGGTTTCATCTCAATATTTGGAGGTGATTTGACATTTTTTTTTTCTTATTATGTGATACCGATGGAAAAATTGTGGCTAAACCAAATTACGTATCATAATCAATATCAAATTTTCAGATGTAATTTCTCTGTAAATGCCGACGAAAAGTTGCTTCATCTGCATGCTTCTTTCAAGCTTTTTTTCGAGAGAGCAGCCTTATTTAGGTTTAGATGATCAACCTTTTGAACTTGACAGAGTAGCAAACATCAATTCATCCATCCAACCTCTCATGCTGGCACTTTACATGGTGTATTTGTATTATATATTCGCCTTATTTGGATAATACAAAATCTACTTAATTTTAATATCTTTAGGGTACAAAGCAAATATTTGCACAAATACGCCATGTGAAGTGCCAGCACCAAACATCACTGTTTTGACTTTTTAAATATTGAAGTCTTTTTTTAATTAAATACGAAGGTACCTACTACAACGCATCGCTCACGCATAGTTTTCTCTTATCTACAAAGGTAGTAAAATCTACATCTAAATCTACAGGTAGTGTTTCTTGCCCGTGGGGTGTTCGGGCTAGATTAGCACCTCCCCATTTCATCATCAGCGGCTAAATGAAAATCCGGAAGTCGGGCAGCAGCGGCTTCCGCGTACTTAACAACATCACTGCGATCGCCAAGACGCCTGGCAAGCGTGGGGATTATGGCACCCCCCCCCCCCCCCCCACACTTATGGGGGAGGCCTTTGTTCAACAGTGGACGTCTTTAAGCTGATGATGATGATGATGAAAATCTACAATCTTCCCTTAATCAAAAACCACATGCTTAATAAATAGTAGGTACCAAAGGTTAAAAGGGCAATGACCAGATCAATACGACGGTGAACTTACTCGTTAACGTTTCTAAAGGAAAACAATTAAAAAGCTGCAGAAAATAATAAAAGTTGAAGCGCTAAAAGTGTAATTAACTTAGCTTGAGGCATCAAACTGCTAATTTACCCTGACAAAAGCAATAATGGCCAAGTTTGGCGCTTTGATTCCTTTACACCTGCATTATTTAGTTTATTGGAAAACAGTGAAGTTGAAAATGAACTTCGACTTTACCGTAGAAATATATTTTTACTTTGGTTGGGACAGTTGTGTCGTAACTATTGTGGTTTCCATTTCTGCCGTGTTTGAAATATGAATATTTCTGAATTGGAACGAAGTTCCCTAACGCGGCTTACGGGTAGAGCGAATTAGTAGAAATCGTCACGTAACGAAATGCTTGTGTGTATGTGTGCGTGTATCGAGCCGCTGCGGCGCACTCGTATGCTCGTGATATATTATTATTTTTATATATTTTTTTTGTACAGACACGTACGTAAGTAACTTCGTTCCTTACGGAGGTCCCCCGACCGCGCAGTTGTTTTTTATTTTACACTAGCTTTTGCCTGCAACTTCGTCCGCGTGAATGTTGGTTATCGCGGATGTAGCCTATGTCCTTCCCAAGGGTTCAAGTTATCTTCGTACCAAGTTTCATGAAAATGGAATCAGCTGTTTCGTCGGGAAAACGTAGGTAACAGATAAAGTTACTTTCGCATTTACTTATAATATTAAGTATGGAAGTATAGATTATTACCACACGATGATATTTTCACAAAATATTTCCGTATTTCAAACATTATTTTGGGAAGGTAAGGTTGAGCTCCAACAACAAACATCATGAAATAGAATTTGGAGAATTCTTAATACTTTAAACCGTGTGGTGCCGGCCGCGAATAGCACCACCCCATTTCTACCCGTGGGTGTTGTAGAAGGCGACAGAGGGACCAGAGCATGGGCAGCAGCATGAGTAACATTACACCTTCTATGATCACTAACATGCATCAGCCAAGCATGGAGATTACGGCTGGACCCCCCCTTGGAGGAGACCTATACGCAGCAGTGGGTGTCGAAAGGTTGACATCATCATGATGTTCTCATGCTGTGATAAAAATATTACTATAAGCCAATGACCAAGATATTACAAATTACAGTCAATGTCCATAATAACGTATTTACTGAAATAATCTTTATATTAATACATCATCATCATCATCATCACCCTTTTAATTTGAGACCCTTGGATTTTGAGATTTGACATAATGGAGAAGGAGTACATAAAGCTAAAAGAAAACAAAAGTAAAAAAGACGGCCTAATTTAAACCAATAGTCATAATTGAGATGAAATCTTTGACAGAAAATCGAATGACGTTTAGCTTCGTTGTTAATTAAAATTAACAAACTTCTAAATAATATCTCTAGTCCTTTGATGAGCTTAATGAATTTGTCAGACCGAGCAAAACTATCGAAGTAAAGAGAAATTTTAATAGAACACGGGGAATTCATTAAATACCTACTGGAGTTTTCATAAATTCGTTTTTGGTAATGGTAATCAAGCTTAGTCTAAACTAATTAAAATCCAGTCAGACTTGAAATGAATACCCGAAATCGTAAGTTATTATTTGACGGCATTTTCATGATAAAAGCGTTTGTTATAGACTTAAGTTTTCAATTTCATGAAGCCGTTATGGTAACATTGGTAATATGATTAAAGCACGCACTCCACTTATAATTTAAATCGTATATACCTACACCGTGGCATTTTAAGCGTATAATAACTGTAGCCTACTTCATGTATCCAATGACTACTAGTAATTCATTAGAAAAAAAAACGTATTTATAAAAAATGGAATTATTAAAAATATGAAATATTATTTGAAAAGAATGACGCGTTACGTCAGCGTGACACCCGCCCGAGCCTTGCTGAAGCGCTTGCTGTAACTTGAATGAAGCGGTAACATCTTTATCAGAGTTCATTCACCCTAGCGCAAAAATATGTTTCTCAATCTTAATGTTCTCAGTTTGTAAGTATTTAAAGGTATTAATTACATTTTTTCGGTCTTACTTTTACACACATAAGACCGTAAGAAACTTTTTTCTAATTAGGTAATGTTAACAATTTTTAAATCGCGCCTAGAGGTATTTTATGTCAGATACCGCCCACCTTTGTGCGACTAAAATGCTACGGTGTTTAAGGTTCAATTTATTTCACAACTTAATATTAATTTTAAAAAAATGAGAAAATTTTTTCTTGAGATAAGACCAGACTGTAAAATTTTCTCAATTCAATATGAACCTTATTCTTTTGGAATAAAGTATCTATCAAAGAAATTTGACTGATTGTTGTAGCTTGATGTGTTGTCCTCTGTATCAACTCGCAATCAACTCTGTTATTGAAACATATTTATGCACAAAACCAGATGTATTACCAGGTGGATTTCATTTTATTCGGAAACTTAAAAAAATACCAAAGTCTCCATCCCAAGATGAGGGTCGCACCTGCAGCAAATATTTCACTGCCAACAATTTATATATATCCCGGGTCACCACGAGTCCTGGACCAAAACCAAATGCAAAACGATATACATCTATTTTGTGTGGCCACCTCCACTTGATTTCCCTTCACTAAAAAACGAAGTAAAAAGCAAAGATTTATGGTAGTTTTTACAATTTTACGGTCAGCGAGTTCGGTTGGTACGCCAGGGGAGACATAACAAGAGATATCGCAGATTTACTTCAAAGTTGATGGCTTCTCTGGAGGGAAATCACGAGATGGGGTATCATTGCAACATGATTCATTCGACAAGCCACCGCGAATGATCCTATTTTAAAATCAGTTTCCGCGCCGTGAGACTGAAATTATGTCTGACATGGTTTTTTAAATCCGGATTTATTAAGTACGCTATTTTTGGCAATGTTTTAATGTAATTTCTGTAGTTCGTTCGTCGCTATGCTCAGGTATGTATTATAAATATATATTTTTTTAATTCAATAATCTACGTCATCGTTACACATGCACCATTATCTTTGAATGTTATAAATTAAGAAACTAGTGTGTAACTTTTTGTTTTCTCAAAGCAATAAATGCTGTTTCCATACTTCAAACAAAGGAAATATGACACAAGTTCAACAATAAACAAGCTGTTTGTCTTCAAAGTCATCGCACATCGTTAAAAAAGAAATCATTAAATTCAATGCGTGGCGTCTAATGAATCCCGAAATATTGCGTTATCGATAAAGTAATGAGGCCAAAGCCTCTTTTAAGAGCACCTTAAAAATGCATATCATGTTTCAAAATCGATATCGTCACATTTTCCTTGTTCTCTGAAAACGCACACATACAAACATAAAAGTTAATATAGGTGCTTTACTATGTATATTGTACATGTAATATATATTAACGATCCCTTTGGTCGCACACAAACTGATATAGATTATCAACCCCTGGCCCTTATTCGTACAAAGCCTTTATCGAACACGAACCCTAGAACACTTCAAAACAAAGAAAAGGTCGGATAAGAAGATTATAGTGCCATCGCTTAGTTGAAAAATGAAACAGAAAAATACTTATAACGTTTATTCCCTGTTTGTTGTCAATATTTAACGAAAGATTTAATAGAAACGCAATGCTAAATGAATTTACAATTTCAAGATTATCATTCTATTGAATTTGAATAAAGAATAGAGTACGTCGTCATCGATTTCGAAAATAAGGTTGGGACCTGTCAAAAATAATTCCATTTTTATGTGAGGGGTTCTCAAGAATAGGGAGAGAGCCCCTCCTCGTTATTTCGTCTTCATGCTCTCTGTAACGTCTATTTTCAAGCTAAATATGTTTTAAATTGCCATTCGCGTTCGATGATTACGACAATAACATATTCTTGCTTCAACGAAAATGTAAAAATGAGCAAATTGTTATTCAAGGTAGGTATGCCAAATAAGACTCGCTACTTTTGGCACATCATTTCATAAATGTATTTAGTTAAAGGGACTTTAGTTTTTATAAGACTCTTTGATGTTATGAAAAATATATTTATTTAATAAAGACATGCCGAAGGCGTACAAAGTAGGTACAGAGGCCAGCACATCAAGCTACAAAAATCTGTCAAATTTCATATATAGATTTTCAACTTGATCACAAAAGCATAAGGTTCATATTCAATTGGGAAAATTTGTTATGGCTTTTGCTGCAGTTTGGTATGGCTTGATGTTCTGGCGTCTGTACATGATATATTCATTTTATTCGTCTTTAATAAAAACTTTGTTACTCAAAAACAAATTAAGGTTTAATGAACTAGTGAAGAAAGCATTGAAGTGTATAATAAGAGGCAATAAAAACTATTGTATTTTATTTTCAAAAGAACAATGATGACTCGTTACTAAATTGTTAATTCAGACAAGACCTAGACTTGCCTCGAGTGTGGCAAGGAGTTTTTTGGGCGTCAAAATAAAAAATAAACCTTTTTAACTTCATAAAGTTACGTTCTGTTTGAAGATGAAACAACACAGTGACTATATCTGTGTTGGAGACTGTATTTAGTATAGGTACTAAGATTTAAGAGTCAGGGCACAGTATAAATATTAGTTCTACCGCACAGTCGCGACACGCCCCGCCTCCCTCCGAAACACTGTTCCTCACCTCTCCCCGCGTCGAACGTGCTCTCGAAACTGCTTTCAGTTCGAGCGACGCGTAGACACGCACGTATTTCTACAGTCACGCACGTAGGTAATTAAATCGTTTCGTTTGTATGGAGTGTCCTAAGTTTGGTCAGGGTGTCTAAAGGTCAGTCGGGGGTTACGGAAGTATCTCCAGTTAGTTCCCGCGACCCCCGACGTAGGTGTGAGATGGAACACCAGGGTGGTTTCTGGTTAGTAGGGACCACATCCAAGAGGATTTTCCACTCCGGAACAAAAAAAAATATGGTGTCTAAAGGTAATTAAATCAACCACTAAGCTACATGACTCACTTTAACACTGGGTCCTTTTTCAGGTCTCAGATTTAAAAGGTACCTCACTGTTCGCGACGATAGCTCGCGGTGGAGATGAATATGAATAAGGAACTATGTAAATTAAATGCAGTGGACTGTATAACATGTATATTGGAAAACTATGAAAAACAAGTAAATATGCTAAGAGAATAAGATGCGCGAGCGCAGCCGTGCGTAACTGCGTGCAACAGCTGACTAGTGGTGTGGTGCGGGGCCCGCGCTCGGCTGTGCGCCGGCTGACTCCCCGCTGCCCCCGCACTCCTCGTTCACTGCCGCTGGCGCGCGGCGGTGGTGAGAGACGCGGTCTCAACACTCACTCACGTTCCCGTCAGGCTGGTTTTTCATAAATATATACAAAAACGAGCCGGATAATTGAATTTAACTAACCTTTTAACCGGAAAAAGGACACAATACTGAAGCTTAGCTTTACGCCAGTAAGTAAATACGCCAGCAACTACGCCCGTAAGAACGCCAGTAAGTACGCCACTAAGTACGTCAGTAAGTAGGCATGCCTCGAATTTTAAATTCGCGTAGTCGTCTGGCGTCTCTGGCATATTAATCTATGAATAAGCAAATCAACTTTTAACCGTTATTGTAAGTAACCAAAAACACTTGGTACTAATAATTTAAGGTCTACAAAACAAAAAGGTTAACTGAATTACTATAATATTGACAGTAGGTAGACAAATATTCAAGCCGTGTGATGCACCACCCCATTTCTACCCGTGGGTGTCGTAGAAGGCGACAGAGGAATATTGTCCAGAAGATGGGCAGCAGCATCCTTCTGAGTACACCTACTGCAATCGCCAACATGCATTGGCCAGGCATGGCGATTACGGCTGAACCCCCCCTTGGGGGAGACCTATGCCCAGCAGTGGGTATCTAAATGTTGACATGATAAGACGAATATTTTACACAACAACCACCTCTAAGAAATGGAAGATGTTTTACGAACAAACTACATTACCTGACGACAATACAAATAACGTAAACAAGAAATTTGATAAGCCAACATCAAAGAAATAAGGATAAACTTGTAAGAAACACAATAAATCTTTGTAGTTATATAACTGTGCTAATAAACGAGGTAGAACGACGACCTAGCCCTTTCATCTGGCTCTGGCCGTAAATCCAAGAGGAGGGAAGTGAGGGAAGTGCCTCTAGTGATGTATTCCCAACATTAATGGAATTACGCGGCCGGCCGATACGTAGCACTTGTTGGTACAATTTAAGACTAACAATTTGTATTGAGTGGTTTGCGTTTCCTCGTTAAGTTTCTAGTTTTAGTTCGTTTCAATCTCCATTTTAAACTCTGGAATAAAGTAAACATGTAGTTCCTTCTCGCTTACTAGCCGAATACTTCAAATAATGATATAAGCGCATTCCTATGATGTATTCATATTTTATTATATGCGAACTTTATAAAACTTGAACTTTATAAAAATGAGAAAAAATATCAAAAACATGAAAATAGTAATCACGAATCGTCATGATTAATGTACCTACAGATAGTTTGCAGTTAGGTACCTACTTCATATAAATTTCCAAAAAAATTTGTCTGTTTTGAAAAAACACACAACTTCTTTCCCTTTAAACGTTATTTTAAGAAATGTAGGTACTAGTCGAGACAGCTGACTATTCAGCAATACATTGTAGTCAGCTGTTAGTTGGCAAAAATCACCGATTAATCGGCCCTTTACTTTATTCACATTTCATTGCTTAAAATAGGTAGGACGAAATGAAATCGTAACCATTATTAGTAGACTAGTTGGCCGACTAGTCAGACATTTTACAACCGACTCGTACATCTCTATTTATTAAATTTTATCTTCTTAAAAACCCAGAAGACCCAAAGGTTTCCTAAAGGTTAAAGTTCACAAATTCATAAAGATTAAAGTCCATTTTAAGTAATATTGGCAAGTTTGAACTCTTTTCAAATTACAAAACTTTTCTGTATTCATTTGGAAACTATAAACTTTTTTAGCATCTTGTATCATCTTGTGTGAAATGTGGACTTGTTTTATTCATACATCGTAATAATGTACCTACCTATGTAATCAATATTAGGATAGCTTGTCTAGTAAGGATAGCATAGCGTTCAGAGAACAATCTATATTATGTACTTCATTAACATCGTCCCCGAATTATTTAAACAAGCTAACGGAACTTCTTCTCTACAATCTACAGTCAAAGAAGTTTTCTAGTTCTTGTTTGAGTTTATGATAAAATACATAGACTAGTGAAGATACGAAAGTATCAATGTGTCCCCAGCAAGACATTAGTCTTTAATATTTTATCAGACAAACTTATTAATCACATACTACAAGAACAAGCAAATACAGAAGTATTGAAAATTAATTAAGAGTTAATTTGCTACAATTTTGACCCGAAAACTTGTGGTCTATGCTGAATTGATTTTGAGTAATAACACTTTTCAAGTATTTGACAAGTTTCTTAAATTGTTTTTCGTATTTCGCTTAAAAACTACTTATTGTAAGAAATCTATTTAACTCTGAGCGTAAAGTCTTATACTTTTATGATAGCAAGAAAAAAAAAATTGTACAAAAATCACTACAAAAAATAATACGTTCCAAAAAGTAAAATCCTCGGAAAAACATTTTCATTGTTCGCCTTAATACGTGTAAACGAGCGCAGTATAGCGCACGATAAAATTACGTTCCCCTTTCATCACACAGGTGAAGAGCGGCGTAATACCCACCACAATTTTTGTAAATCCACAAAGTACGGGCGGATTGAATCCTGGGATACGGCGATGCTCCTTTGAACGCTGCATCCGTGTATCAAAAACATGTGAAACCTTTTGCAACGGAAAATAAAATACGAACAAAAAAACTGTTAATGAACCACATGTGTGTTTACATACTATCTATCTCAGTATGCAGAGCTTACATTTTATTTTAGCGACTCATAATTAAAACGCGTACTTGTAAAAACTTTTGTGAATAAAATTTCTTATTAAAAGTGATTACTGCTTTTCTTTACAGTCTTACTGGTTTTTGTGACATTTTCAATTCAGAAGTTTGCTACGGAACCGTTTCGTAATGACGGGCACCGGTGAGAAACTAATCGGTAATCGCGATAAAAGGAGAAAATTACAAAATATAGCTTGAAAAAACAATCATTATATTTTTACTTTTCTTTTCCATTTTTTTCAGATCCTTTTGTCTCGTTTTTATACCAGACTAGATACGTAAATATACGCGAATATGAAATTTTTAATATCTTCAAGACAGGCGAAACTCTTGCTCTCAAAAGGTCGTGCCTTCAATATTTTATGAACACTTATAACTAAATTAGATTTTTTCTTGAGTTTGAACAAAATATTGGACGGTGGAACACCTTCCACGAGTTATGGCGTAAAGTTAGAGGTGAAACTTTTGTAATTAATAAATCTTTACAATTAGTTTTTGTTTGAATAGTTTTAATTTAATAACAGTTTTTGTTTAAACTTCGTCATAAAAGTGTTTGAGTGTTTGTAATTTTCATTACTTATATCAATATTAAATTAAAACATCCATTAGTCTTTATTTCAGTTTATTCGAAGTACTGTGCCTTAAAATAATTCATAGTTCGTTGAAAAATAAAATACAATCTCATTTATTATGCATATATATATGATAGGTACATGTTTGTCTTTGATATTATTTTGAGTATTAAAAATGTGTTTCTTTGAACACGATATGCATGATTAATGCTAATCCACATGAAATAGAAATATTATTTAAAAAACAGATAAAAACTCTTAAAAAAAAAGATTAATGTTTATAAATAACTCGTTAGATATGGCAAAAAATAAAATAAATGTTCAAAGGAATGGTGTTTACCGTTTGTACGTATCACCAATGATTCCAAAAGAAAAGTTATTTTGTTCAACACGATCGACTTGCAATATCTTCATGCCCATGCAAGTTCATATATAACGTAAACAAGCAATTAAAACCATGTAAATTCTACGTAATAGTGTTAAGGTACTTCAAACTTAGTTGCCTTAACCTAACCAAGTTCAATAACAAACTCATCTTGTCTTCCAAACTCCTCTATTGTTTAACAAGAGCGGTCAATCCCGTCATACTGCAGCCAAACTCAATACATTCTGGAATGTCGAACTTATGTAATAACAAAATGTTAGTAAGTCAAGTGAACAGACCCAACGCGGCTGTCAGACTGCTAAACTGGGTTCGATTTCTAGGTCAGCTAGTGTTATTAGGTTTTTTCAGTCAGAAAGTTTTCAGTTTCGATCCGATGTAAGGGATTAAGCCCCGTAAAATGGAAATAGGCTGACTACCGTTGTCAAACTTTTATTATTTTTGTTCGATGAAAAACGAAATAAACAAGTGTTTTTGGTTTATATCGTGAGTGTTTTTACAAACTCCAATCAATACGAAAACTCTATGCAACAAAAATGCATCGTTGTTCTTTAGTCTCGCTAAAACTCGAGAACGACTGGATCGATTTGGCTAATTTTGGTCTTGATGTCCAGGGAAGGCTTAAACGGTAAGAAAATTTAATAATCAATTGACAGGACAACGTCTTTCAGGTCAGCTAGTGTGAAATAAAAACAAAAAACTTAGGTACGATAATACTTGCACAACCCAATAGTAACATAATTTCATCATGATCATCAGCCGAAAGACGTTCACTGTTGAACATAGGCCTCCCCCATAGAACGCCACAACGAGCGGCAACCTGCCGCTTGCATCCACCGGTTACCCGCGACCTAGATGATGTCGTCGGTCCATTGGTCAGCCAACGCTGCGTCTTCAGGTTCGTGGTCACTCAAGATCCTTTTTTCCCCATAGGTTATCGGTTCTCCGAGCGATGTGGCCTGTCTGTTGCTACTTCAACTTGTATATTCTGAGAGCTAACCATGTCGGTGACTTCAGTTCTTCGGCGGATTTCCTTGTTCCGGATTCTATTGCGCAATAAACTCCGAGCATAGCTCAAGCTCAGTAACATAATCTATACTGATAATTATTATTATTTAAGTTATTATTATATTATAAAGACGTAAAACTTGTTTGTATGTAGGGGGTCATCTCCGCAGCTATTCATCCGATTTCAAAAAGAATTATGGCAGGACTTGTACGAAAAAAAATAAGTTGTTTAGGGAAGTTGAAATTCTAATTCTTATACTCTTGGGCCGTGTGGTGCCGGTCGCGAATAGCACCACTCCATTTCTTCCCGTGGATGTCGTAGAAGGCGACAGAGGTATATTGACCGGAGGATGGGCAGCAGCGTCCTTCTGAGTACCATGATAACACCTACTGCAATCACCAACATGCATCGGCCAAGCATGGCAATTACGGCTAAACCCCCCACCACACCTGGGGAGACCTATGCCCAGCAGTGGGCGTCTAAAGGTTGACATGATGATGATGATACTCTTGGGTACCTAAAGAGTATCTTCAGGCATTTAGAATATTTTTAAACCCCCGCAATAAATGGATGTTTAAAGTGAATAGTTTATCGAAAAGCTCATTATTTTAGAACGAAACGGCGGCTGATAGTAACAGTGACATTGAGAACCGCCGGAAATTGCATCGTTTTATGGGAAATAATGTCACGAATGATGATTATTTTTTTCCACACACTTGTCACATCACTTGTCTGCCAATTTGATAGATCCGTTAATGTCACTTGTCATTTTCTTTTTTTTTTATAAACACAAAAAAGTGTTATTTTTATTTCGAAATATTTTAATTATGCGGGTTTAAAAATGTATATGGCAAGTATATCAATTTACTTCTGGTAATGTATTCTCCACATTGGAAAATATTTTAAACCCTCTAAATGTTCTTTTTTTTTTCATAGAAATGAATGTATGGATCTCGCCATGATTCTTTGTAACCAATAGGAAGCCACATTATCCCTAAGTACCTACTGTAGGCTACTTTTTTAAAATGGATTCGTATGAAAATTCACACGTACGAAGTCGCGGGTTATGTGCTAGTTATGTATAAGGGAGCTGAATACTGAAGTCGAAGCCTTCTACCAATGAGTGCGTCGCAATATGAATGAAAGTTTACCTATGTTCCTAACCCGTCAAGAAATCTAGCGTGCTATTGTAATAAACCGAGCGAACAGCGAATTCGTGAAGCACAACTCAGCTTATCCGGGTTACAAGATCCGGTCAGATCTGGGCCACATCTAATCGCCAAATACACGGATATTCCATTTGCATTGCATCCGGGCCACGCAACTAGGTGAAATTCATCCAAACGTAAACTATCAGGTTTGGCTGGCAAGTTTAATGATAACGTAATGCGAAATTATTGGAATCGAAAATTATGTTGATTGGGGCAAACATTCTATAGAGATTCTCGTTAGGGACTAAATATTGCATAGTTATTTGCGTTGTCTTCTATTAAATTAGGGTCATCATAATTTTTTTAGCTATTTGGAACTATCACAAACTTGTTTTCTAAACAACGATTAATTGCGATTAATAATACTGAAAAGATCAGGTCTGTCAAGAATATAAGCCGTAAACAAAATATTATGTACTTATCTAATAAATCAGTTTTATATTTACAAGACTCTTTACCGAAACTAATCGAAAAAGTTCTAACAATTCATAATAGAATGCTCAAATATTTTCAAACAAACAACTACATCGATACGGCTCGCAATAAAACAAGATATAGTCTTAGATAACCGAGATACCTGTAATATATCAAAACAAATAACGATTCAGAGCATTTCGTATGCATGACCGATCCAGCCAAAAGACCGGACGTTTCAAAGATATGAACTACGTACGTGGAATGCAAAAGGACATACGGATAAACAACTGCTAATATTTAGATAAGGACCTCCATTCGCAAAAGCACATGTTACACAGAGTTGGTTACAAATGGAGTAATCACAGGCAGGTTATAATGTCGAAATTATACCGCGTAGGTATTCCGTAGCAAGACAAGATAAGCAGTAACAAAATATTTTTTCTACGTGGCTACTGAATTTTAGTTGACTACTATGATTAATGATTATGATGCGGTAATTGTTTGTATAAAAAATATTTTGTTGGACAATTCAAGCGAGCTGGCGTACCTAGTCTGGAAATAAAATAAGATTACTACAATTTTGGAATATGTTAATATTTCTTTTAATAAAAGAAAGCTGCGGACAGGAGAAACTTTTAACGCATGCAATCGTCCAAACATTCACTTATGTCACACGCCACAATATTGTCAAAAGAATATGTTTGAGTACTCCATGTTTTCCCCATTCCGTATTCCCGTATGTCCAACAAAGTTAAGGCTGCAAGAGATAAGAGAAACCGTAAAACATACGTGCTTTCTTTGTGCTTCCATCAAAACGATGAGTTTTTTGCTCACGTTGTCATAAAAATTGTGCAGGGTTTTAGGGGAAATTTTAAGTATGCCGTTACCGCTTCGTAATGAGAGTGACAGAGTTAATGACTGAGATAGGATGCAGTTGACATGTCACAAACATTTTGGTAAGTAGAGGGTTGGTTGACCCCTTTACTTTTATTTTGTGACAGTGTTCTTCCTTCACATCAGGTACAGATTTCTCATTTTTTA
Source organism: Charanyca ferruginea (assembly GCA_947361185.1). NCBI lineage: Eukaryota > Metazoa > Arthropoda > Insecta > Lepidoptera > Noctuidae > Charanyca > Charanyca ferruginea. The sequence continues at coordinate 12,758,333 of OX376070.1, forward strand.
ATAAGTTTTTGAATAGATATACCTTGTAAGATGTTACATGACTATTACGTCAGTAAGCATATGGCAATTAGATATAATATAGCTTAGCAGAATTGAATTGATAAAAGTCTAGATAGACTATGTAAGCATATGACCCTCGGTCCTGAAAACCGAAAATGTATCAAAGGTTAAGTTACTATTTTCATCACTGAACGTAGACAGGTATGCACCTTTATCGCAAAGGTCTTTAAAACCCACTTCATTAGCCAGAGGTTGCAAATATTTCATAACTTTTAATATTTTACTCGCCTTGAAAAAGTTGCAAGCTACAGATTTCGTCCTATCAGCTAGCAATCTTGCATTTTAGTCACATCTGATTTGGCAGCGGTAGTGGCTACGTTTCTCAGCAGGTAGTCTTCTTAACAAATGTAGTGAAAGGTTGAATACCCCGAGAAAATCTTGGCTCACACAAATCTTGATGGAACTTATCAGTAGAAATTATGACGTAACGTTGTCTTACTTTGTGAATTTTACTAAGCGATATCATTATAAGCCGGTTGTAAAGGTGGCTGCAAATATTTGAAAAATATTACTGTTACTTTCCACGAATTTATTGTGATGACACAAGATACTTATATTTAACAAAAATGCAATTGCAATATTTGGCCGTTTTGCATCAAGGTAAAATAAATTACATAAGTATCTTTTAGAAGAGTAAAATAGAACTTAAAGATATTTACGAATACTATTACTTACTCGTTCTGACGCAAATGTTTCTCTAAGCACCCTCTAGATACTCGTATGTTACAGAGACTGAAATTCCCGGTATTTGTGAAAGCCCTTTATGTCGTCCTTTCTTGTACAACTATTCGAGACATTATGTAGGTACTACTTAATAAGTCGTAACTTGCAAATAGGTACTAGTTTTCAAATACTTACTTTACAACACTTAATGCTGGCAGGTACCTGCAAAGTAACAAGTTGACAAGCTTACTAATCCGCTCAAGCGAAAAATTTGTATGAAAAATTGTCAAAGGCGCATAATATCAACAACATACACACATAACAGCTCCATCATTATCATCATCATCATCAGCCGGACATCACTATGGTTGCCATAATCCCCACGCTCCGATAATTTGTTATATCAATATTACGTTCGATGAAACGGAGGTAAATCTGTTCTCTGATTGACAAAATTCTCAAAATTTTCAGTGATGGGTTGATAATATAAATCGTAGTGTCAATCTTTTTACAAGGCCCATGATTGTATGAGGTCCAATAAAAACTACCTGCGTAACTTAAACATATAGAACAAAGGTGGTGCAATGTATCCGATATAAAATACTTCTAGACGCGATTAACAAATTGTGAACATTCATTAGAAAGATGTTTCTGACTGTCCGAAACCCGGTAAAAGTATGAAAAAAGAATTGACATTAAATGGCTTTTAACTTACAAAGTGTTACATATAGAAAACATTAAGATAGCAATAGTAAGAAACAAATCTTTTTTTTTTTGACTATTGAGATAGTGGTCAAACGTATGCCACGTTTGACCACTATCTCACGTGATGGGAAGCGACGATGCGGTCTAAGATGGAGCATGCTTGCCTAGAAGTAACCTATTCACTTTTGACTTAAACACTCCCAGGTTGTAGTTATTAGGAAACAAAGACTCAGGCAGGGAATTCCACTCCTTAGCAGTAGGAATGAATGTGTTCCCGAATCGTTTCGACCATGTACAGGTGGCGCATCGCATTTTTAAGCTTTTAACCGTTTTTTGTATAAAAGAAATACGAAAATACTTAAATACTGAAACAAGTTCAACGCTATCCGATCAACATCGTCGAAAATCGAATAGAAACGTCCATTCTGAAATTTGTCACCCAAAACGCTATTCGAGAGCGTAGACGCTCACTGAATGTAATAACAAAATTTCATAATATACGGAACGACAGGTACAGGTAGTTACAAAACTGAAATCTTCGCGGAAGCACGTAACATTATCATGGCGCTCGGTGCAAAATTTCACGAGATAACGTCACCTACATAAATGCTAAGTTTTAAGTTTTTTGTGTCCTGTTTCGTTTGTGGACTATTTGCATAATTTGTGAATGCGACATTAAAGACTTTGCCTTACCGTTATCAGGGAGATAGGGATCGGAAACTTTGAGGTATTCATTTTGTTTAACAGAGTTTAAACTGCTAATGTTTTAAAGTCACTTTTGACTTGTCTTGTCAATTGTCAGCTATTAGGTATAAAGCTTGGAATTTTAAAAAGAAACATGTTTTTTTGTAACCAATCATTACTGTTCCGCTGCTATGCCATTAATTCTATTCTATGTATTGTTTTTCAGACCAATCTTTCACTTATTGTAACCTACCTATAAGTTTTCAAAGTCATAATTCGAATGGAGAAGAATGAGCAAGAAACTCCATATTTATTATAAGAATTGATAACAACATTTGGTATAATTATAGTAATGTAATTATACGTAAGTACCTACCTTATATAAAACCACTATATTAGAGTATGTATAGAGTATTACAAGTTAAGAAATGACAACTAAGCTACTACAATACTGTAGATACATAGTGTTCATAATATTTACAAATCTTAAAACCGTAGACGTTAAAAAAATTAAATATAAAGAGCGGTCTCCTTATATTTCGACAAATATTAAAACAGTGTGTGAACCAGAGCAATCTTAAAGTTCAAATAAATAAAAATAACATTAGGTAAGTATTTGAATAAGTAGATTGTAGTCTTTATTGTAGTCTGCTAGTAACAGTTTCAACTCAAACCGCAGCAAAATTTTCTATGAATAACGTCGATCGATACTGAGTACCTACTGCAGGAAACAAAAGGTGTCAGGACCGCAATGATTGAATGTTGCTCACAGAACGTACTAGTTGGCAGCCACGCTTTGAGTTTAAGCACCAACTCTCGGCGCTTAATGAAAAGCCGGTTCCAAAACAGATGTCCGACCTTTTGTTTAAAGGAAAATTGTCAAGTCTTTGTGAAAAATTGGGACGTGGGTTGATTAGGAATATTTTTTAAAGAATTTAGTTGTTAGATTACGTCGTAAATGATTCTTATTAGGGCAATACGTGTCACAAATCCGAATTGAGAAAATAAAGAAATAAGTTCATCGTTCATCATTAGTACATTTTATTATTTTCAGAGGCTTTAAGAACTCAGTTCACATGCTACCTACAATTAAATCTCTCAAAGAATAAAAGAAAGAAATTATTGTTTTCGAAACCATATGTAAGATGCATGTTTCTTAACGTTTCGTGTGTGCCTTAATTACAGACAAAATTAAAAACCTATTGTGTCTCACGTGGATCCGAGTTTCAGGTACTCGAGAGGTTGAGGAACTTGCATGTATGTATATTATTTACAAATACGCATAATCCACGGTCATTATTTTTCTCTTAAATGAACAACAACGACATCCCGCATCCCTAATCAGCCGAGCATAACTGTCGCAATTAAATATTTAAATAGACAGGCCACTAATAATTACACAGTGCTAGAAGAGCTATTATCCGTAGCCTTTTTACCCTCTCGAGTCTTTTATGTTCTTCCCAACGAAGATATAGTTTTAATTGGAGTCGTTTCGAAGCACGCAAAGAGTCTTTTAATTAAAAATTTAACTCTTCATGTTTAAAAAGAGTATGATGGCTCGGTATCCGAGGGTATTGCTGTAACTTCCGCAACGTATATTTTTCTTTATGAATTCTTTGAATTTTTCTATGTCTGGGATAAAACGAAGGCTTTTATGGGTAGGTTAGTTAATCGTTGGTTATTTTATGCTTATTTTCACAGGAATTTATGAAAATGTGAAATAAAAAATCTGTAAAATGGCATGAATTTCACAGATATTTCATGTCTAAGTAAAAAGTCGTGATTTCCAAAGACTGTTAAGTTAAAAAAATAATAAGAAGAAAATATTATAACAAATTTACAAGATGCAATGGCACGGTTGGCGTAATGACTGAGCAATTGGCTTCTGCACTGCCTGTTGTCTCAGGTTCGTTTTCTGGACAGAACAAATACTCGTATGGCCTACAGGTTGATGTTCCGGGTCTGATTATGTTTATGTATGTATTACGGGAGAAATTCTTAGTACGGGACAATATTTTTACTCAAAGAAAAGCAAATAAGAAAGATATACCTACGTGGCATAAGATACATAAATGATTTTCTGTGTTTTTCTCAGGTTTCTACAAAATACAGAGATATTTGTACGAAGCTATCCTACAACAAAACTTTTTTATTTCCCCTCAACTCTAATGATTGACGTTCAAACAAAACTGTCGTGTAAGCACTAACACAAGTATTGCAATGTTTCCAGACATTGCAGACTTGCAGATAGTTAACTAGCGAAGTAAAATGCAGAAGACATTTCAGTAGAAACGAGCAACTCTCAAACAACTTCTTGATTTATTATTGTAGGAAAACTATTTGAGTATTTAGTCTAGTGGCTTGGGCGTCACTCTTATCAGGGTTTCAACTTTACCAACATTCACTATATAAGTTGGTAAGCAATTACTTACTCGACTGAAAGGAATACACAACTGTTTTGAGGAGCAATGAATTATCATAAAACGTTGCGTGAATTGCGAATTTCGCTACAAAGTACCTAGTTGTTTATTGTGCCTAACTGCTTGCTGAATTCCAAATTATTTTATGGTTTAGAATATAAACTACGATATTGATTCGAATTATATTTCAGCTTTTCAGGGAGATAAGAGTACCTTTATAATCAAAAATATTATTTCAAGTCAGATCAACCTAATACCGTCCACCGCTGAACGTAGGCCTCCCCCAGAGATCGCCAACCAACCCGGTCTTGGGCAGCCCACGTCCATCCGCTGCAAGCCACCTTCTTCAAGTCATCGGTCCATCATGCCGCAGGGCGTTCCATACTACGCTTGCCCAAACACAGTCTAATTGGATTAATAAAAACCTAAAGTGGACTATAGACGACCAAATTCGTATGCGTACTTAAAGCTCACCGTCCTTTTTCGTCTGTTTCGCGCCTAATATCGCGTACCTACTTGCTCGTACGCATTGACAAAGGCGGTGATGTTAAAGTATGGTGATTAGCATACAATATTTAATAGCAGCGCAGTTTCTGCACTTAAACAGAACAATTTAGGCTATAAAACGACGTCATAATACAAATTAGCAGTGTATTTTAGCCGCGTTTAAACTGATACGCATTACGAATTTATGGTGAACCCGGATTCCCTTGGTTAGCACGCCCATAATTTTTACTACTAAACAATTTCCCGAATGAATTACGATCCTTTTAACTGATGATAATGGTACTCGTCATAAAATGTTGCTTTACGATATTATAGGAACTCGTAAAACAAACTTTGTTTACGGATAAACAGGACCGTGAGGGTTAATTACGTTCTGTGATACCGTAACACATTACTTATTTTAATTTATAAAATATTTTTAAAGTAACTCTTAATATATGATTTTAAGTGGATACGTTCTTAGTGCGAGCTATGTCATATTCTCTTGATACATACGACCGGTCCGAGCAATATATTGAGTTATAAAGTAAACATTACAACGTCGAGGTAGGTATTACTAGAGTGAATATAGCCCTCTATAAATTATTGAAATACGATAAACCGTGATCAATAAATTGGTTTATCATTTAATAGAGTATTATTAGCATGGGGCTAAGTTTTTAATTTGGTAAATGCTAAACTTACTTTAAGATGAATATCCAATAATTCTTGAAAGCAGTGGTGCCGAACCATTTAAAAAAAAAACCAGACAAGTGCGAGTTGACTCGCCCACCGAGGGTTCCGTACAACTATGTATACTTTCAGACTTTTCCTTTGCTTGTAGTATAAGACGATATTACTTGCCAAATGTCATAGTTTTAGGTCAACGGAGAGTACTCTATAAATTTTGATTCCCTTGAGAGTGTTGTAATATAAATTTTTGGCGGTATAAACAGCTGTATCTTTATTTTACGTTAACTTAGAAGTTTGATTTTTTCACCGCTTTAAGGGACTGTAGACATAACTTCATGGTTTTTAATTAATTAATTTCAACTTGATAACTCCACGCGTTCCTGAGATAAAGGGTCTTGACAAACAGGCGGACAGACAGACAGACATAGAGACAGAGAGAGCCTATAAGGGTTTCGTTTTTTTCTTTTGTGGTATGAAACCCTAAAAACCGGACAAGTGCGAGTCGGACTCGCCCACCGGGGGTTCCGTACAACTATGTATGGTTTCAGACTTTTCCCTGTACTTGTAGTATAAGACGATAATATTACTTGCCAAATTTCATAGTTCTAGGTAAAGGAAAGTACTGTATCTTTTTTTCACGTCAGCTTAGAAGTTTGATTTTTTCACAGCTTCAGGGCACTGTAGAGTTGAGTATATGGTTTTAATTTCAACTCGACAACTTACTTCTTTTATCTGTTATGTTAGCGTAATTGGCTCATCATAGCCGTGTTAGCATTAAAATAAATAAATAAAATAAATAACTTAAGGTGTTCACGAGATAAATGGTCTTGACAGACAGACGGACAATAAAGTGGTCCTATAAGGGTTCCGTTATTTCCTTTTGAAGTAAGGAACCTTAAAAACATGGATTTTTGTATGTTAAAGCTGTATAGTATGTTTCTTAAAAGTCGTTTAGACATACCTATCATCATACTATATACAAATTATAAAATTCAAAGTGTTTTTTTTTATTAAATCCAAAATTTTAAAGTAGTAGTTGCCCTTTCCAAAAGAAAGTAAGTAAGAATAATGAGCGAAAATCTCTATACACCTTTAGAAATATCTATATTTAATAATATTTTGAATAAGTACAGACGCCAGCAGGTCAACCTACCCGAAACTGTCACATTTTCCCAATCAATCTTGAACCTTATTTTTTAACCATAAAGTTGAAAACCGATTAAATAAATGTAACAGATTGTAGTAGCTTGATGTGCTGGCGTCTGTACATCAATTATGTTATTAATACAATGTATTTTGTATTCTATCAAAAAGTGAATGGTAAATCTCAGCAATTTATAATTTGCATTAACAACGGCACGTTAAAATCTTCAAAACCCTCTGCAATGACAAATTATCTAACAGCGTTAAATGAAGCCGATGAGTTACAGGCGCTACAGCCTTTTTCAAGGAGCAAAACGTAAATGTTTTGCCGAACCAGTGGCAGGTATAATTTAATTTAATTTAGGGGAGTTGGGTTGATTATAAATTTAATTTATGTGAGCCGTGACGTCAGACGGCCCTGCTTGTTATTCGCTAGGCGTGCAATTTATCGACTGTTCTGATGAGAGCTGACAGTGTTACTACCATTGGAAAATTTTATGAAGAACTAATTATTCATGTAGATTGATTTGGGCTTGAGTGTGTCAAAATACTGTTATTTTTACCTTTTAAAAAGATTATTGTGCGAACTGCCAGACTGTGGAATTCGCTGCCCGCCTCTCAGTTCCCTGATAAGTATAATCTGGGTATCTTCAAGGCACGAGTGAACCGGTTCATCCTAGGCAAGCATGTTCTAACTTAGGCCGCATTATCATTTAAGATCAGGTGAATTGCGGTCAAACGCAAGCCTATTTGATAATAAAAGAAAAAAAAAAAACTAAGATATTATATTTAGATTAAGCATTGCCATCCAACGTGGCAATGCCGCCAGTCTCTTGGGTACATTTCCAGATGACAGGGATGTGGACGAATTCTATGATGCCTTATTGTGTTATGTAGTTTTTCTAGTTTAATATTTTAGGTTTTCTTTTCAACCGACTTCAAAAAAGGAGGAGGTTATCAATTCGTCTTTTTTTTATGTTTGTTACCTGAGAACTTTGGACTGGGTGAACCGATTCTAATGATTCTTTTTTTATTTGAAAGCTGGAACTTTCCGTGTGGTCCCATTTTTGGTCCAGTTCTGACCATGGCATCCATGAGAAAACCGTATAAGTCTTAAATTTGCATTAAGTATGTGCGCGATTTGTTACGCGATTTCTCCGGCAAACGTAACCCGATTTTGAAAATTCTTTTTTATGGATAGGGTATGCTTCAGGGGTGGTCCCATACAAATTTTATCGAAATTGATTCAGCACTTTTTGCAACAAATACCCAAAAATTACATACACGACGTTTTAGTTTCTTCAATCTTTGAAGTAGTTAACTTTCAATCTCTTCTCAATAGATTTGGATGAGAAGGAGGTACTAAAAAGCGGAAAATAAAAAGCTTTTTACAAAAAAGACAACCGCCTTCAAAATCTAAAAAGTGAAAAATAACTTTAGCACCGAACACACATTGACTTAAGTTTCAAAATTCGGTGGCTTTGTTCTGTTTGTGGTTTTGTATTGCCACCGACTTCCGAAACTAAAGTCAATGTGTGTTCGGTGCTAAAGTTATTTTTCACTTTTTAGTTTTTGAAGGCGGTTGTCTTTTTTGTAAAAAGCTTTTTTATTATTCTTGTAAATATTGTACATACCTACTTGAAAACTTTAATTATTTATTTATTTTTTCTTTTTAAATAACATAATCGTTATACAAAGGTTAGCTCATTAAGCTTCAACAATCTATCAAATTTCTTTGAAAGATTTTGAACTTTAGCACAAAATTATAAGGTTCATTTTCAACTGGGAAAATTTACCAGTATGATATGGCTTGTTGTGCTGGCGTCTGTACGTTACCGTACCTTTAGTAATGTTATTTTGTTGTCGTTTTTGTTTCATTATACAGGTTCCATACCTTGATGATTATGTTTTATCTTAGTTTTTGTTTTATATAGATAAATAATTGCTATGATAGCGATTTTTTTAATGTTTATGGTCAATATTTTTCTATTTCATATTTATTTTTAGGTCAATAGTATACAGCGTCATCAACTGGGGACCTCACACGCGATTCCTTCTAAAGGAAAAGGGGTAACTTGTTTATTCTAAGTACTAAGTTTGTTAACAGAAATGTTAAACTACTACTGCTTAAAAAAGTAGCATTGAGCAAATTAATGCAATCCCGCTAACTCGGACCTTCACAATTTGCAACTGTATGACGCTCTTAGCTGATCAATTTAATTTCAAAACAAATGATATCATCTGCCTCGTTAAAATAAAATGATAATAAAAAAAAAACATTTTCAAAAACAAGCTTTTAACCTAAATAAAATAAAAATAACACTAACTAAAAGGAAAAAAGAAAAGCTCGAGGCATTGATATTATGTAACAGCTGTAAACGGACAGCATGCATCTGTGCCTCAAGCTTTTCTTTTTTCCTTTTGGTTCGTTTTATTTTTATTTTTTTAAGGTTAAAAGCTTGTTTTTAAAAATGTTTATGTTTTATTTTGATTTTATTTTTTACTTTTTTAGTCTTACTAACTTTATCGGTTTCGTTTTGTCTCTTCAAACCATAATAACCATTTGATATTCATATTAAGGGGGTTGAGGAAAAATATGTAATTTTGCCATTTTTAATTTATTACAATATTGAGTATTGAATATTGTATTATCACCAGAACTACAAGTGCATGCAAAATTTCAGCTCAATTTTATACCTAGAAATGGTCGAAAAATGGTTTGCAGTTTGAAGCGACAACTTACATACGAACAGTGCAAGTTAAATAAAAAATTGTAAAAAAGCATTCTTACATTTATTTCTTGCTAGCTGTTGCCTTGTAGTTTTCAGAATATATGCTGATTGAACTGAAGCTATATGCTGACTAACATGTAAGATTTTGCTTAAATCTTATAAAAAGTAAGCGAAGCGAAAATAAATATTACTTAACTCACTTTATTGTTCAATAAAAGGGTGCGAAATTATGTTTCAATTCATAATTAAGAAAAACAGCTATATTTTCGTACGATTAAATAAACTTTTGATTGCTCACATCTCGAATGACGGGTTCAAAACTGACCTGAAATAATATTACCTCTTATTACATTTCACCCATCCTGGGAATTCGACTCGGAAAGTGTAATCAAGTCTCGAATACATAAATCCAAACTAGATTTTTCTTTGCTTTTAGCTTTGTTAGGTGTACCTGATTCCAAAAGGTATAGTTTAATTAGTTATATTCTATTCTAACTATCTTTTCGATATGTTTAATATTGGTACAATTTGTTTTGGTAATAATAGATGTTACTGTACGGTGCAACCGTACATTGTGAAATTTACATACCGCGTCAGCATATCCGCCAACATTAATTATTCATTTTCACTTACTTACAATTTAGTTCACTACCGGTCATCGAACGCACCGCGTGTTTTCACGTATCAATATCATATCACTATCATATATCATTTATTCTTAAAACCTATCTCTATTTGAGCCTTGATGTTAACTTAGTGTAATAAACCTTCATGGACTCGTATCATTTAATATCATAGCATTCTATCAGTAAAAGCTGCACGGTACAATACCGTACAGTTACAAAAGACTTATTTATAAACATCATATATCAATATATAACGTCAACTTGCCGTGTTTTTTATTTTCCCACTATTTTGGGAACCCTGACAAAATATGTAATAGGTAGCCACAATAATTTAGGTAGTCAGTGTAATAGAATAGGACAAATAAATAATTATGTAAACTTAAATACGACCTCATAGAGCTATTGTGGTTGGTTAATTATGTAACAACATACATTAATAGGTATGGCACGTTCATTAGTGTCTAATTAGTTAATATTAAATATTTTATTGTTTGTAATATTTTATTGTTTTCTATTTTTCAACCGATTTCAAAAAAGAAGGACGTTCTCAATTCGACTGTATGTTGTTTTTTTTTCGTATATTTGTTACGCGATTTCTCCGGCAAATGTGAATCATTTTTTTTTTTCTTATGGATATAAACTTTATCGAAATTGATTGCACTTTTTACCCCGACTGCAAGGAAGGGGTTATGTTTTTCGCGTCGGTAAAATATAATAAAATATTATTTATTACCTGATATCTTCCAAACTGCTGAACGGATATATTTCGTTAGCGTATTGTTAGATTTGTCTCATTAGTCCAAGTGTTCTTAGACGTGACGAAGAAAATAAATAAACGTGGCAGCTGGAAAATGCCATTGTTTGAAGTTAAAAAAAAAGATTTTGGTCTAAAGCTATAATATGGGTATCAAATTCAAGGGCTTATTTTAAGGATTTTAAAAATGTATACACAGTCATAATTAAAAAGTAAAAGCAAAAAATTACGTAATAAAACAAATTTATCTTCGATATCTGCAATGTGGGTATCAAAATAAAGAGCTAATTTTAAGGATTCCAAAAAGATATTACAATGCCTTATTAATTTAATAATAATTAAAAAAACCGGCCAAGTGCGTGGTGGGCTACGCGCAATGTAGGGTTTCGTCATTGTCATACTTACCCATGCAGTTCATATTTGGTCCCCGTATTTTATATATTTTTTTAAATTGTCGCGCCATAACAGACACCACCGATGCAATTGTCGCTTTTGACGTCTTTGAAAAATAAATAATAATAATAATAGTAGGTACTATCTACTTATAACATTTATCATTATCTAATTATTTTGTAATGTAACTTAATATTACTCTATTTTAATTTAATCAAGGTATAGTCGGTAGTAAATAACCTATTTATAATTATAATGGTAGTGTTTTTCAATTCACCAAATAAATTTGACAAATTCTACATATTTTTTCATTAAACGAAACGTGAGTATTGTTACAACACAGTGAGTTAATTCGTTTTTCTCAATCTATAATTTCTACATAGTATAAAACAAAGTCGCTTCCCGCTTTCAGTCCCTTAGTCATGTGAATGTCGCTTTGATCTTTTGAATTTAATGCTGTTTTATTAACAGATAGATCGATTCAAGAAGAAGGTTTAAATACTTATAGTTTGATATTGGTTTGTGTTAATTTGTTGAAATATAACGATAATTGATCAACATGTTAGGAGAAATCAAACACGGCAACCGTGCGAAACCTGGGCGGGTTGATAATTTTATATAATAGTAATAATTTTTTTAGGTTTTTTTTAATTTTCGCGCTTTATTGCCCTACCTGTGCACGAATAAGAGAAAGAATCAAAATTTTTTTGATTGATACTTTTTTACATCGATACTAATCTTATCGATACTCGATACTCAGGAGTACAACCTTTAAAAGTAGCAAATATGCCTACTCGCGCTTGAAAGAGCGGCTGTTGCTCGATTTGTCAAACTTACCTATACTTAAGTTGATCGTCTAATACTCGTAAACTTGTAAAGCCTACTTAGCTGTGATAGTTTTCCTTTGAATTTCGTTATATATGTATATTCTACTACGGTGATTTTTTTTCACATATCCAAAACAACCATTTAGCTGATCCGGACCGAGGGGACACTTGATTCCAACAAAAAATAGCACTATAAAGGATCTCTTAATAGAAATATTGTTTTTGCTAATCTTTAATATTTTAAAAATACCTTATTAACGACACCACATACTACGGGGTAGACTAGAAAAAAAAATAACCATCCCCACTATTATTAGTGGGGAACACAGTGTTAAAATAAAATATTGAAAAATATTTGGGTACCTCCTCTACACGTAGGTACTAAATTTATCATGAATATAAATATTAGTCACGCCGACAAAGTGTTAAAATAAAATGTTGAAAAAAAACCACGCCAATAGCGATTTGATCAGTCGGGATCCATTATAGGGAAGATTTGAACCGGTCTAGATTTTAATGGGTGCCGACTGACCAAATCGCTATTGGCGTGGTTTTCATTTCAATGGTATAGTTATTCAACAACATTCAAAAAAAAATATTTTAAAAATGCGTGGGGTGCTTTTTAAGATATTATCAAAATGATAATCACTCTCATATCTGTCAATAAAATATTAATAACTATTGACACCATGCAGTCCACGCTTTTTTTAAAATAAAATATTTTTTTTTTATTCACACTATTATTCATTTATATTTATTGAAATTTTTAACACTTTTCTTAATTTAAATTTATTAAAATTTATTTTCTATTTTTTAGTTTGGCTTTCTATAAAAAGCGTGTTTTTTGTTTTTTTAAACTATTATTTCTAACCATGTGGTTAAGGCGCTTTAACATAACAACATTTTGACATGGCTATGTAGCCATCACAACAAAAAATTCAAATAGGTACCTATGTTCATAAATAAAATCGTAATTTCCAAAGCATGGCACATTTCAGAAATTATAAAAGCCTGAAAGCGTGTATGTCGACGGAAAATGTCTGAAGAGGTCGTTTTAGAAGGACATACACTCACCATATTGATGACGTCCTTTTAAAGGTCAGGTGGGTAGTCCTTGTAACGGCGCGCTCCATAAAAAGCATGAATATGGAATAGTGGAAAATATCTATAAAATCCGTGTTAAGCTGCGAACTGATGAAATTAAAAAAAAACTCTCTATATCATCATCTGCCTAGCCTTTTCCCAACTATATTGGGGTCGGCTTCTAGTCATGATGAATGATGAATGCCAGTGTTTCACATGGAGCGACTGCCTATCAGACCTCCACAACCCGGTTACTGGGTAACGCGATACCCTTTGGTAAGACTGGTTGTCAGACTTTCTGGCTTCTGACTACCCAGAACGACTGCCAAAGATCTACAAATGACAGCCGGGACCAACGGCTTTACGTGCTTTCCGAAGCACGGAGGAAACTCGGTATGAAAGGGATGGTCACCCATCCACAGACCGAAAAGTCAAATTAATATTATAAAGCATAAACTTATTTGTTTTTTGTTTTAACGCACATCTTCAAAACTACTGGTCAGATTCTGAATAATATGATACAATTTAATGTTATATTCGGAAAGATGGTATCAGCATATTCTACCGTACATGACTTGCAAATGTCAATTAGATGTTGCGGTGATTTCGTTAATAGCAGGCTACGGTATCCTTTAGTATAATTATTTGATTTTATTATCAAATGATCTTGGATTTGATAAAAAAATAGAGTCGGACAAAAGCTAGGTATAAAATAAATGTAATAAAGAATTCGATTTTAACAAGGTAAGACACGCGGCTTCGGCTGAAGAGATTAAATCCCTGGAACACGATTATTCCTTTTTAAAAGTGCTGCTACTTTTACAAATCCTGCAGCTGTCAATCTTACTGCTATTTCTTTACCAAATTATTTACGTCTAAATTAGTTCAAAATATTATATTTCCACACATTTAGACAAATATTTACCATCTTCTCATTTTCGAATCGATGGCATTTATTTTTTGGTTTTAGGGTGATGATGTAGATTCATTTACTAAGCTAAAAAATACTGAATTAAATATAGTTACCTATACAAGGTTTAAAAAAAAATATTATGTACAATGGAGGGCTCACAAGGCATCAAAAACTCGTCCGCATCGCTCTCAATGGGACAAGTGCCCAAAAGGCTAGCAGCATTACCACGTTGAATGGCAATGCTAATTCTTTGGACCTAGAAAAGCCCAGCCCTCTGGTCACGTGCAAAGTCGACTAGCCGCTTAGCAATGTCCCTTAAAACAAGATGAGCACTCGGGCCCCATGGCTCTAGTGTTTCAACCCCAAACGGTATAAACATAAATAATTTCGAAGAATTTATTACACATATTTAGGTACGCCGTTTGAAGTTTTCGGCACCTGCAGCAACCGCACCAGCACAACACGACGTGCTATAAAGATGGGATGGCGCAAGGGTGTCGACACAAGTTGCAAGTTGCAAAAACCCACCCAACTTCCACGGTATTATGGTCATTCCATCTAGGGTAATTAAATACAGGGCCCAGGAAATATATTAAGGCCCAGTGAGTAGTGGATCGCGGGATAACTTACAAACTAAGCGACTACACGGACCTCCGAGATGCCAATCCGAAAAAAAAGGACCGCGGGGTCGGTGGGGTTTCTCATGTCCTCTAAAGTACAGGTGTAGGGACACTTTGAGCTGAACTAAACCAGCCATTGCCTGGTTAGCAGTAGCACCGCACTCGTACTGGGTGTCGGTGGGATCAATAATCCCTCATTTTGCTAGATTATCTTTGCAGCGGCCGTTGCGCGCTTCCCATGTAAATGGAATTTTATCAAAAATAAAATTCATATTAGATTACCAAATATTTATTTCAGACCTGTTACTTAAATGCTTTTACCAAATATTTAAAATTCTAGTGAAGTGAATCTACAACCAAAACTAGTTTAAAATAACATCACATAATTACCAAATGCCTGCAAAACGAACATTATAATTTACAAATGACACTCGCGGGAGTACATTTAAAGTTACGATTTCACAGGTAATGACCTTTTAATATCACCCTAGTTGGTACAACTCTAAACCCATGTTTTGTTAAATTAGACCATTAGGTACATTGGTACATTATCATTAGTGAAAATTATATTGCAGTATAATGTAGACGTAGAGGTTAGTGGCTAATTAAAAACCATACGGATCGATCGGTCAAGGTACGCTTGACGCGGTCGCTAAGTGGATGGGTGACCAGCTATTTCATACTGAGACCCCTCCATGCCTCGGAAAGCACGTAAAGCCGTTGGTCCCGGCTCTCATTCGTAGGTCTTTGACAGTCGGGTATGGCTACTCAAAAGTCAGAAAGTCTGAGAACCGGTCTTACCAAGGGGTATCGTGTTACCCAGTAAAGGCTAGGCAGATGATGATTATTATGTTGACGTAGAGATTAGACGGATCAATGTGCTAGCAAAATATCATAATTATAAATAGGTGCCTCACATTACGTTAATTTATATTTATCAAGTTTTATTTTTTAGTGCATTTCCACTGTGCACTAGTTCATGACTCAACACTCGGTTACCTTGCTACGCGTGGTGCTACGGCGTAGCTTACACTGTGGTATGTAGTACTATTAAGTATTCTGTGACTGTGGTCTGCAATTGCGTAGTGGATGTATGTGCAAAAAGAATCATGGCGAGATTCATACATTCATTTGTATGAAAAAAAGAAGTAATTTAGAGGAATTAAAATATTTTCCAATGTGAAGAATACATTACCAGGAGTAAATTGATATACTTAGCATATTTTGAAACCCCCGCATAATTAAAATATTACGAAATGAAAAGAACACTTTTTCGTTTCATCTCGATGCCCATTTTGTGTTTATAATAAAAAGAAACTGACAAGCGATGTTAACGGATCTATAAAATTGTCAGACAAGTGATGTGACAAATGTGTGGAAAAAAAAAAATCATTATTTTGTGATATTATTTCCCATAAAATTATGCAATTTCAATGTAAGAACTGCGAAACGTCGGCTGTCGGTGTCACTGTTACTGTCAATCGCCGTTTCGTTCTGAAATAATCTAAAAAAAATGTACATACATTGCTATAAAAATACACACAAAACATCGCTTCTTTGAAACACATACTTATCGCACATTTTGACCGATATGATAACATATATTCACACTTTTGCAACCGCTTTGCAATCCAGCTTAAGAGCTATTGATACAAGCAATTTTTCTAATGCACCTACACGTCGACATTATCGTGATTAAAGTCTCTCTATAACGGAGCTCGTATGTATTTGCCAAACGTTTTAGAGATTTATACTACCCACATCTACTTATAAGTAGGTACGGTTAGAATTTTGGCTACGACTATTCCTTAACATTGCTGTTTCGTGGTGCAATTCTCTTTGTGAATTTATTTGAGTGCATCTACATAATATATGAAGATAATCGTTCAAGCTTTTCGGTTGAGCATTTGGCTCCTGATCGTATTTTTCGGATTATGTTCGTAAACAACCCAGAACCACAAAACTCTGAACCATTTTTATATATAATTAGGTATTTGTAATCTATACTAATATTATAAAGCTGAAGAGTTTGTTTGTTTGTTTGGTTGAACGCGCTAATCTCAGGATCTACTGATTCGAATTAAAAAAATATTTTTGTGTTGGATAGTCCATTTTTCGAGGAAGGCTATATGCCCATGCGAAGCCGGGTCGGGTTGCTAGTATTGGTAATATGTGAAGCTCGTTAAACTGGGTGAGATTAATCTTTATGACTGTATTGTAGGATTCTTTTGGCTATAGGATGTCTCTCAACTCAGAAAATGTGTAGACCGAGGAAGAAATATTTTCCGTAGTAGTACCTATAGTATAACAGGCTGAAGTCAGCCACTCCAGGTCTCAGCGCGTCTTTTACATACAGATGTGAAGTCAATCATTCGATCCACTCCAGCTCCTCAAGAAAGGCCAGCAGCACTTTGACGCTACTAGCGATCTCCTGTATGTTGCCTGGGTTACCGAAGTACCTTGCCCTGTATGAAGCGATCTCAGGACAGTTCAGAAGCACATGGGCTGTTTCTCGTGTAAACAATATATTTCCTTTAGTTAAACCAATTTAAATCTAAAAGAAAACCTTATATACTAAAAGGATTTAGAAAAATTGTTTGTAAGATGTTTAATACTCAACCAAAATGTTTGCTTCTAATAAAAACATAACTTTCCATTTTCACAACCGCAGACATCCGAACTAATTAAGCCACGGGTTTTTATTAAAACATTTCAAAAATGATAACGAGTTATCATTTCAGGAGAGCCGCGCTGTAATACCGGTTGTAAGATAGTCATCTACAGAATGGCTTTTCATTTACCAGAACAAAGGGACAAATCAAAATAAAGGGCTGTTCCTGAGTTCTTTTAAGTCCAAAAATATATTTTACGTCCATCAGAATTTAATTTTAAATTATAAATTCGTGCCGCCTTAAATTAAAGGTACGTAGATAATTTTGAGCGTAATAAAACTAGAATATATTTCAGTCTAGTTATTTTGTTTTATTTAATTAAATCTGAGAATTTATGGAATTTAAATTAACTGTGAGATTTGTTGTTTAATGAGTCTCTTGCGTGAATTTTAAGAGAATTTATTAGTTCCCTTTGTCTATTGACTTACAAACATTTAACAAAAACCTTTAGATATTTTAGGCATAATACATATAGGTACCGGAGGCACGTGCAGATATACTTTCAAAATAATGTTAGTAAAAATTTAAAGATGGAATTTCAGAACGCTTAAATAAAACTTCACACAGATCTGGATATGGATAAGATTATTCAAAAACATGACAGGATCTTATACTATGAATGGTAAATGGCAAATGAGCAATAATTAAAAAATTAACTCAAAAATCTACCGAATACCTATGCAATTAAAATATAAATATCATTTCATAATTTTGTAACAATTTTATATTTTGCATGTAGACAGAAATCTGCACGATTTCAATAATTGGTTTAATAGTTTGACATAACCGTATAAAAACCAACTATTAACCATTAAGTGATTGACATTACGCACTCGTAATGTCAATCACTTAATGCAACCACGATCGAAGCACGATCCACTGATCGTCCCCAAAAAAAAATGACATCAAAAATAACACACACAAAAAAAAAACTGGCTTGTCCCAAAAATTCAGTCCAACGACACCTCCGCATCAGTTATGGACATGAAATTTCGGAAACACCTGCGCGTCCCCGACCTATCTCAATTTAAAAAGCTGCTTGCTTTACTACCCACACAAAAAGCGACAACCGCGTAACCAGGGCAACGGGGCATCTTTGCTTAAAAATTCAATATGGCTAAACGTACTTGGACTGTGGGATATATCACGTGAAAGCAATTTGAACACCTCTACGGTAGCACTAAACGTTATTTATGGTAAGCCGACGGCACTCAGTGGATAGCCCACATTGAGTTTCAAAGGATTTTCGGCAGTAACGGGTTTTATTATCAGCATTGTCACATACTTATTGTGCCGCCTAATGTTTGGTCAGCTTTGATAGTTAGTCATTTGTGTGTTCCATGTTTCTGATATTAAATATCTCTTAGCATTCCATTTTTTTTAACAGACTTCACAAAAAAATGTAGGTTCTCAGTTCGACCCGTATGTTTGTATGTATGTATATATGTTAGGTATGTACGTATGTTTGTCCGCGATTATCTCCCGTCTGGCTGAACCGATTTTTATGCGGTTTTCAGAAAAGTGTTTGTTACATTTTGGAGAAGGTTTTAGTCATAGATATCCGTGATCGATATCCGTGGTTTTACAAAAAAGATAAGTTTATTCAGCGCTTTTTGAAAAAAACAACAAAAACCGAGAAGACGTTTTCGTTTCTTCCATCTTTCCATCTTTGGAGGACTTTCAATCTCTGTTTTAACTGTGTTGCCGTTTCTTAATGAATTTGGGTGATAAGAAGGCACTAAAAAGCGGAAAATAAAAACTTTTTTGAAAAAAGAGAACCGCCTTCCAAAACTAATAGGTAAGTGATAAATAACTTTAGCACAGAACACACATGACTTCTTTTGAAGTCGGTGGCAATACAAAACAACAAACAGAACAAAGCCTCCGACTTCCGAAACTAAAGTCATGTCTGTTGTGTGCTAAAGCTATTTATCACTTTTTAGGCCAGAAGGCGGTTCTCTTTTTTCAAAAAAGTTTTTATTTATTGTTAACCGTGATTGTTTCATATGTCGTGATGGCCTCTCATGCACGAGTATATTATATTATGGGTTCGCAAACTTTTTTGAAAAAAGAGAACCGCCTTCAAAAACTAATAGGTAAGTGCTAAATAACTTTAGCACAGAACACACATGACTTCTTATGAAGTCGGTGGCAATACAAAACAACAAACAGAACAAAGCCTCCGACTTCCGAAACTAAAGTCATGTCTGCTGTGTGCTAAAGTTATTTATCACTTTTTAGTTTTTGAAGGCGGTTCTCTTTTTTCAAAAAAGTTTTTATTGATTGTTAACCGTGATTGTCTCATAATGTCGTGATGGCCTCTCATGCACGAGTATATTATATTGTGGGTTCGCAACCGAGCAAGTACCAATGTGACTTTTTCAATTTCATTTATACTTTCTAATTTTATCTTGGACATCACTGACATTGGTGACGGAAATCATCGTAAGGAAACCTGGACTCACAATTAACAAGAGTCTGAAATCCATTCCACCTTGACCAAGCGTGGTAATCAATGGTCGTGCCTTCTTTGCATGAGAAGAGGTGTTTGCTCTGCAGTGGAACCACAGATATAGATAGACCTAGATAACGCAAGAGCAACTACTTCGCGTGCCTAGTTTCGTGCCTAGCTTACGTACAAAAATCGTAAGTAAAAAAATAAAGTAAACGTTTCCTTCCATCGGTAAGTCATTTTGTGATTAATATTATGCGTAATTAATTAAAAAAAACAATTATTTTTAATCTCATACCCTCAGTAATATCTGGTAAGAAAAACAAAACATTATGACTTCATAATAGGTAGTCAAAAACCATCACGATCATACAGATCGTGATACTTGCGTTATCTAGGGTCTATCTATATCTGTGAGTGGAACAATTACAGGCTGGAATTCATTATATATTTAACCCTGATTGAATAGGTACCTATTTGAATTTAGTTAAGTTTTACTAACGTGAAAGAGTGACTAAATTATAGTAGTCTGTCTCCCGAAAAAGCATACATACCCACATACGCACATAATCTAAATACGTATTCGCAACATTTTGTAGCAACATCATTTTAGCACATAATTTTAGCACACCTGTAGATTATAACAGAAACTCTACTAAATTCTACCAACTAAAAATGTAAATTGTGAAGACCTTTAACAAAACAACTTAATGAAAGACCCAAATTAAAGTAAAGTTACCAACGGTATTACGTCTTCCTAAATAAAGATAATCTCCTAAAAGTAATCACCAAATGGATACCGAAGGAAATGCGGAACTCTAATTTTACACAGCCGGTTCGATCAGCTCATCCGTTTGGATAGGGAAACTTGGCTCCCGTAACAATCCGTCCGGCTACATTAGTCAAACTCGACTTAATACTGCCCGAAATAGACTTAATGTAATCCCCTGAAATAATAATGAATTGGATTGATAGAGATGAGCAGCTCAACGTGAAATTGAGTCTTTCTCACTACACTAATACTGAAACCTTTTAGTCGACTCAAACTACTTGCTACTAATAGAAAATCTAGACGGTCTCAAGAATGACATGTCGACAATTGATATATTCTGTAGTGTAATGTCGGTCTCGCATTAAGCGCTACAAAATAGATTGAATTTTCGGCTTATGCTAACAACGTATATATTCTCAAGCGACTTAAATAAACCCTAGATGCGATTGCGAAATAGATATGAGATGAAACAAAGTTTGTCCTACATAGAATAATGGATTCTGGGGAATGGTTTATATCTATTTCGTCAATGATACAGATTTGTCGTAGCCTGAGTTGAAATTAAATGAAAATAATGAAGATCCTAAGCCCATTAATAATAACCCACCTGTAATGATTTTTGTGTCAAAAAAAAAATTATGTAATAATCTAGAAAATAAATAATGAGAGGACGGATCAGAATGGTTAAAAAACCATTTCGTCATAGCATGTTGTTACGATCAAAGCTTTAACAATTTAGCAAAACATTAATCCATACTTCCATACAATACTATCCATACTTAATATTTTAATTTTAATTTTTAATCCATACTATTTTACCTATTATAAATGCGAAAGTAACTCTGTCTGTTACGCTTTCACGGTGTAACGGCTTAACCGATTTTGATGAAATTTGGTATGAAGATAACTTGAACCCTGGGGAAGAACATAGGCTACTTTTGAATAAGTGACTTCGTCTGCATCCGCGATGACCGACACCTGCGGACGAAGTTGCGGACAAAAGCTAGTTTCCTATATTTAAGAATATCCACTCAAGAGGTTCGTGCCTAAAAGTAGTTGATTTTTAACGACCTTTATGATATTTACAGACGATTGAACTTGGTACGGGCCCTGGCAACGGATATGGTTCGCTCCGTATAAAAATTTGTCCAGACTATTTTAGTTCAGTCCGTACGAAGATCGATCGTCTATTATATTCGACACTTCTGTTTTTTTTAAAACATCCTCTATCAATTCTATTCTCTCCTAGGAACTATGAGATTCTGTAAGCATATTTTACACATACATCATGTAGATACAAACACTACATTCAACAGGCACATCTCAAATTCAAATCCCTCATCCACCAAGGCGTCTATTCTCGCGCCATAGTTTATTTGCATCTGAGTATTTCTTAGCTTCTTGAAAAAGCACGCAATGAATAAGTTAGAAGAAGGCCACGGGTGCGGGCGGGGTCACCAACAAAAGCTAGAATAACAAGCGAGGCTCAACCCTTGAGACAAAAGAAAACTCTTCGACTAACGATGTACCGGCTCGCACTTGACACCCGACGAGCGTTGCTACCATTTCGGGGATTAATTTTTAACGTGTAGCTATATTTTTCGCGTGATATTATTTCGCTGCCTTATGTAGGAAGTGTTCTAGGAAATGCTGTTTTTTATTGGATTTTTTGGGTTTCTTCTGATGTCTCTAAATGTTAGTATGGGTAAATGTAAGCATGTGTTAGTAATACTTTACTTATCATTACGAGTATTTTTGGACTAGGGTAGTTTTATGTAACTTATTATTTCCGCTTCTTATTCGGTATATTCGCTTTCTAATGCTTCGCCGCGTCTCAGGCGCTCGCAACAAAATCTATACCTCTATTATGTGTGAGATGCAATAAACGTTGATGTGCTGTGTGCGTGTGTGTTGATTTGGTGATCGATAGGTTTCCGTGTTGTCTAGAGTATCGCCTTACAGTTTATTAGTTGAAAAACCAGGTAAGATTTTTTGCTATTATTATAAGCACCGAACTATGATAAGAACCTTGACCAAATTACGGATCCACTGAATGCTAAACGTTTTCAAATCAAATGTAATTATGCTGACGTCAACTGCTGTAGAATTCTTAGAAAACCACCTTCTAGATACACATTCGGAATGTACCTATAGTCTGTAGGAGCATGGTATTAACATACATTTGTTATTTTTCACATGTCTTTGAAGGTTCGCCGTTTTTATTCCTGCAATAAAAACCTCTATCACAAACTGTCTCGCCTACAGGAAAACTAAGTCAGCAATCCTGTCACATTGAGGCCATCGGTACCATTGAAAACTCGTTGTAAATCTAGGACCGGACGCTAGCGTCGCCTCGCGCGTCCGCCTGGCAACTGCCCAAACTAATGTTTTTACCAAAAAAGTTTTTCAACTAGACTAGTTGTTAGGTCACAGAAGTTACTACTTACTAGGAAGCAGTATAAACTGAGGTTGAAGCTAAATATGTGGTGCATTTGGAGATTGTTTGTAAATTTTGCCGCTATATTGGGACAAGCTATTATGTCGCCGATCTTAATGATTGATGTAGGTATTCTACCGGATTTTTTTTCAGTTTCCCACTAAAATCTTATAATGACCTTATAAATATAATTAACTAATATTACAAGGAAGTAAAGTTTGTTTTTATTTTTTGTTGAGGTAATTTCTGGAAGTACTGGTTCAAATACTAAAATTATATCACTGAATAGACAATAG
Organism: Charanyca ferruginea; assembly: GCA_947361185.1. Classification (NCBI taxonomy): domain Eukaryota; kingdom Metazoa; phylum Arthropoda; class Insecta; order Lepidoptera; family Noctuidae; genus Charanyca; species Charanyca ferruginea. Next base: position 12,781,764 of record OX376070.1, read on the forward strand.
AAAGCTACATTATTGTAGAGGGTTATGGGATATGCTGGCTGGATTTAAGCACCAGCCTAGGGCCCCTCACAGGCCAGGTGACCCGTGAACCGGGATTTTTTTTTTGTTAAAAACGATAACGTAACGTTAAAATAGCAGGATTATAAATATAATTAATTGTGGTAGAAAATATTTATTTTAGGAAGTTAAAAAAGTGTAAAAGGGTCCTGAGAATTGCATTGCCTAGGGTCCCCGATATGGTTAATCCGCCCCTGGTTTTGTGGTATATTTGACTTCCACGCGGTCACATCGCTGCCAGTAGCTAGTGTTTAATGCTTACCAAAACCCTCTTTGGTAGTCAGAAAAATAAAAAATAGGTAGTTATTTTCTTAGAAAAAACAATTTAGATGAGATGTGGACGTTTCAGAGATTTCTTCTTAAAACAAAAAAGTCCTATACTATTAGGTAAAACTGTAAAGTCATCAAGGAACTATCCACTATCTATATAACTATATAAGATGATTCAATACAAAAACGCTAGTGAAGTAATATAGTGGAATCTGATTGGGGTGGACTGGAAGAGTGGGTGTTTTAGGGTAAAATGATCATTAAGTACATTAATCAGTGTCAACCTTAAACTTCCACAGACGAAATTGCATGCATATTCTACTTGCCTATGCTGTGACCGAATAAATACATGACAAAACCACACAAAGTGAATACAAAACGACCGACAGTTAAATTGTTCCAAGCTCCCAATTACTTATTGTTTAAATTCCCATTTTGAAATCCGTAGTTTTTAGTTATAAGCGCTAAGTTACATACTATTCGTGTGCAAAGCATTAATATATCGTGGAATACCCTGTATTGCTAATTAAATAATGCAATTACGTCCAATCCCACGTAAAACGAGAACTCCACGATTTTACAACAATTGAATACACGAATTCAACGGTAAACAAAAGTAAAACAAATGAACGTTTCTTGAAATTGAAACACAGAAGCCAATTTCATTTGTTACATACAGAAAGTTAAACAGGAACACATTGCAATAACGTTTTACTCAGCACACGTAGAAGAAAAAGTGGTAGGAGAACGCTATCAGACAAGAAACCAAACGTATCGTGCAATAAGCGAGTGTTATAAAAACCTACAACATTAACAACTCGACCGGGAATAAAACCACGTTACAACAAGGCAGAGCTGGCAACACCCATTCACAAACAAATGAAAATTCGCATACCTACACGCGTCTGGTTAAGGCGTCGATACACGGTGCAGTGTTGTCTGACTTTTCTATTTGTGGTTGATACATTAACCAGGTTGGTTATTTGTTTATAAACAGAAACCTAATATTATATATAAACACGAGTACATACTCTCTCCTAATTTTGCTGTGACCGACACGGCCCATATTGATCTTTTACTTTGTTACGCTATCTATGTAATACATAAAGAATGCAATAAAGAATTGAGTGAAGCTGTTAGTTTACGAATGGGCTGTGGTTTACACAACATGATTTATTACTGTACTATACCATACTTTTAATGCCACACGTAAATACTTTCCAAGCTCGATAGAAACTATCATTATAATTAACTTTATCACCGTTACCTACAATAATTAAAAATATATATTGGTTCCAAAAGCACTTAAGTTGATTGAACTCAATGAACACAGAAGACCTCTTCAGTTTCTGCTCACATTACTTAAAGTAATTGTAAATCTTAAGAAAATTTGAATTGCTTTACTTCTCAAGATAAGAGGCTATTACTTGATACTTGACTATTAGCTCTTTGTAACTACATATGGGTTTGAATACTTAGAAAATCGTAAATATTTGAGTTATTCTTTAACGTTTGCCTTTTCGTGGGAGCTTTTATTTCATAAAAGGCCGAGTTTTTCATAAACGTTTTGATATTTTAAATATTCTACTTGAATGAATTCTAATTAGACATTTTAGACTTTGAATTACTAGATAACATTATGAACAATTTAGGCTGTAAGACACTTACTGTAATAATTTCAGTTTTGAGGTCGGCTCGTGTACTCAATAGTTATGATAAGATAATAATAATTTGTCTTTATTTGACTTAAATATGGTGTGATGTTGTTACAGTCTGGTTTAATTAAATAAAATGTCCATGTTTAACTATGCAGAATATGTATCAACTTCATGCAAAATTAATTATTATATGCGACCAAATCTAGTAATTGAATGATGTAGTATCTGTTATTTATCAGTAAATAAGAAGTTGGGTAACTCGTGCTTTTTAAAATTGCTCATAACTTTCTACCATATTCAATATTCCACATCCAATGTCTACCACGTTTTTGTGGTGGAACCGTGTATTCGGGTCGTAACAGTTAGGAAGCAAGGCGCTCATTACTGCAACAATTTGTCACAGGCGCACCGAGCGTTTCCAACTTTACACTAGCGACGTTTCTTACCCGGCTCAGTTTGATGTGGTCTCACCCCAAGTGCGTAGGTACTTGTCTTGTCTGATTGTAGGTACAACTATCAGGTTTGAGATTTGAAATTGAGGTTTTAGTTTGGAGATAGATCCTCAATATTTGAAATGTAGGTGGATGTCTAATGTTGAACCAGTAATGTAAAGATTACATTACGTAGTAGAAAACCTGCTATTTAGGTCTTCTGAAGCTACGATTGGAGATTTTAGTTAAGAAATGTTTCAATACCTTTGATTTTCTATAGGTACTGTAAGAGCTTAAACTTTCTGAGCCCTTACGGTACCGGATCGATGTATTTTACTATGTTAGAGGAGGTTCTCGGAATTAAACACGACAAAGCCATTTAGCACTTCAGCTTTCAGGCTGTTGTTGGGGTTGCCACGATGCGGTGCTTCAGGGATGTTCGCTGGAGTTTGTGTGGATTGTTTTTATTCGGTGATGCGGAAGCGGTACGCATCCATGGTCTGCAGGGTGCGGGGCAGCGTCAACAGCATCATGTGTATGATAGCGAGTAGGCTTGATTGTGTGTTTATGAATCACTGCTGCAAGGTTTCGGCTGGGCCTGTCACCTTGCAGAAGTGATGTCATAAACTGCTTCTGATTCTGTTTTTGTGTAAGTGTTACTAACTTAGTTTGTAAGTATATTGTTACTAACATTATGAGTCTTGTTGCTCGCAATAAATGATTATTATTATTATTGTATTAATAACTAGCACTTTGCCCGCGACTTCGTCCGCGTGAATATTCTAAAGGATCAAGGATTTTTTTGATAATGAAATATAGCCTATAGCATTCAGGAATAACGTAGCTTCATATTGGTGAAAGAATTTTTTAAATCGTATGAGAAGTTTCGGAGATTACCCCCTACATACAAACTTACAATCAAATTTTACCTCTTTATAATATTAGTATAGAAGCACGTTGGCCACTAACGGCGCCAAGTCAAACAATACCTTATTAAAATAAGAGCAACGCTTCAAAATATGAAAAGGTTCTAGAACGAATCCATAGACGAAACATTTAGTCAATGCTTTTAACCAGCATGTCATACCTATGCAAGCAACCTTTACAGTACACCATCACCACCTTAATATAATACAAGCCAAGTTTTGAACAAATTGAATTTATTAAAACCGACAAGTACATTGAAATACACTTCTGAACTGCTTTTTCTCCACGAACAATATCCCAAAACTTTATGGAGTCTCGACGCTACAATGCAGTGATTCCGTGGTCAACGTCACCCAAAAAAATACCACAAAAATCATAATTAAACTCCTTAAAAGGGGTAAACCAACAGATGTTAAGTTAAAAAATATGGTAATTGTTAAAATTAAACAAGCAATCTCATTGTGTACCAAACGGGGGCCGACTCGATGGCGTTCCGTGAAAATGGGCTATTGCCTCTAAATGTACCAAGTTTAAACAATGATTAGAATCTGGATTTATAGTAATTTGCAATGTAAATGTTAATGGAATCGGTTTATGAGCTGCTTCGAAAATATGGCCTTTATCCACTTTAGGTTATCGTTTTTTATTCGATGTAAGTTATAGATAAGGTTCGGTATCGGGATGTTATCAACAATGTCGTTATCTGAGGTCGTTTACTCGAGAACCTAGGGCTTAGACCTACGTAATACAATTTCGGAATCTATTTTTATAATAGTTCTTCGTACCTACTTCGTTTTTCACTTGACTTGCAACATAATTCGTTTTCGCTTCGCTTCGTTTGATAACTCTATGAACATTATTTATGTTTATGCTGGGTTGTTGAGTCTTAATTCCTTGCACTTATAAGGTTGATTTTACCAAATAACTATATTAAAATTAGGTATCCCTAGTGACTGATTAACATGAAAACTGTGCAAAAACGAACATGTAAGAACCATTCCAAGAAGAAAAGAAAACTATTGCAGAAGTTGAAAAGATTCCACACGGTGTAATAGAGCTGGTTCATTGTCGAACCACGATTCACACGACCTAAAGACGCGTTCATCGAATCTGCTCCTCCTATAGATGTAAATTAGGATGAAAATTCAAAAGAGCACTTAGTTTTAAACCGGAATCGGGCCACTTCAAGTATTAATTGCTTTTCGTGGCTCATTGTTAGTCAGATCTGGGGAAGTGAGATGCAAATTACGCTAAACTTTGCAACTGCCCCACTTTTCTAACGGAAATGTGAAAACTTTCGTGAAAAACTACGCCTGCGGAATAGAAAAGTCTATCTATACTTTACAAACATGTGTGTGGTTGCATTTTTAAACAATATTATTTATTGGTGACGTAACGCAGGGTCTGAGAACCCTTTGGAAAATCCTCTATATTTTAGTTACTTACCTTCACCATATTTGATTACAGTATAGTAAACGTTTATTCATTTTTTTTAGTTATCTAATAATACCTATATAGAAATAAAATATGAAAGCCATATTTATAGACAAATTCTAACTTTAATTTATTCAAATAAAACATTACGTTTTAAAAATTATATTTGTGTTTGTTGTAAAACAACATTTGTATTGTCCTAATAATCCTATGCATCAATTTATCCTTTTATGTTTAAATAAGTACACCGCTTTATAAATACCAAGGCTAGGTATTTGTGTAACAAACCCGCTATAATGGTGAGGTCTAATTATTTCACACTATTTAATTCTAATTATTAATGTAATGTTATAATTGCAATGATTAGTTTCTATGATTGGTTTTATGCCATTTAAACGCAATGAATTTTCAGATTAAAATTTAGATACATCTATTCAAAAAAGCCGTTGGTCCCGGCTGTCATTTATAGATCTTTGGCAGTCAGTCGTTATAGGTAGTCAGAAGCCAGAAAGTCTGACAACCAGTCTTACCAAGGGGTATCGTGTTACCCAGTAACTGGGTGGTGGAGGTCCACTAGGCAGTTGCTTCATGTAAAACACTGGTATTCAGCTGCATCCGGTTAGACTGGAAGCCGACCCCAATGTAGTTGGGAAAAGGCTTGGCAGATGAGGACATCTGTTCGAAAATAAACAAACTATATGTATAGTATAGTGATCACTATAATATGATGTAATCAAGGTACCAGGGTTTCAATTTACACAATAGAAATACTACCTATTTACATTAATATTCCGTGTATTGAGCTAATGGAAATGATTACATTATTTTGTGTAAAATCGCCTGTCAGTCCTAGTAACGAAGTGATGAACAGCAGGCTTACTCTTCAAACTAACTTTATTTTCAATTTAATTCCAATACAATTCCAATGTCAATTTTGCAGTTTTCGTAACTGCTTGCGTAATCACCATGCTTGGCCAATGCATGTTGGCAAACGCAGTAGGTGTTATAGTACTCAAAAGGACGCTGCTGCCCATCTTCTGGTCAATATCCCTCAGTCGCCTTCTACGACACCCACGGGTAGAAATGGGGTTGTGCTAGTCTAATTACTCATTATAAGTAATAAACTATTGAAATAATGTTGAACATTGTTAAACCAGCCAGTCTCTTCATAACATAACACAAATAATTAACTACAAACCTTCACTCACGCGTAAATAATATTTATGTATATAGGTAGTCTATACCTGACTTCAAAATGAATTTCAACAAACAAAACAAACAACTGACAGTTTCACCTGTCAACAGCGCGATCGCCATCAAACTTCCAAAATCCACCAATTAATTCCACATCATGCCATACAATTTACATGTACACCATGCAACCGACGCAGTTATCAATAAAATATCGGATCGGCGGCCATATTGAAATATTTACGTTCTCATTAGCCCCGTGTACGCATGTAACGGCTGACATAGCACAAAACCAATCGAGCCCTCGTTTGCTCCCGTTGCATTTTACTAATTAACTCCTTGTTCAACGAAATGCGTGCCATAACGTAAATTACATTTCCAATATCTTTCTCAGTTTAATTGGGGATTCATTTTTCAAATTATTATCGTATTCACCGTTCGTTCGAGTTAATTTTTGTGATGCTGTCTGTGTGAATAAATTATTATACTGCAGTTACCTACTGTGCTGTTTTTGAGTGACGTTTGTTTATGCGGATTCGGCAAAAATGCACACACCTACCTACATTTTTATATTTACATACATGTTGAATTAATTTCATACCGTGATTCCTTCGTGCCTCGGAAAGCACGTAAAGCCGTTGGTCCCGGCTGTCACTCCTAGATCTATGACAGTCGTTATGGGTAGTCCTGAAGCCAGAAAGTCTACCAGTCTTACTAAGCAGTATCGGTTACCCAATAACCGGGTTGTGCAGGTCAAACAGGCAGTCGCGTCATGTAAAACAATGATATCCATCTGCATCCAGTTACACTGGAAGCTGAACCCAACATAGTTGGAAAAAGGCTAGGCAGGTAGGCATACCTACATTTTTAATTATTTCGAATATAAATTTATATTAGACCTCAGGTTATGAAACAAAAGGCAGATAGATCGTGCGGAACACTGGGAGTGAAGCCACAAAAGCAAATACAAATTCAAAAACGAATACCTACAATTCGCTTCGCGCTGTACTGACGAGTCAGTACAGCACAAAGCGAAGCATTGTTAAAAATAACTAATTCAAATAAAAATTCAAAAGCGAATACAATCACGGAATTGTAGGTATTCGTTATTGAATTTGTATTTGCTTTTGTGGCTTCACTCCCAGTGTTCCGCACGGTCTATCTGCCTTTTGTTTCATAATCTGAGTATTAGAGATAAAGTTACAAAAGTATTACGTTTGTTCAATTATTATGGACTAATTCGAGAAAACTACCAACAGCAGATACTTACACAGTTTTATGTTTTTACGCGACTTTTACCTTTTTATCCCGTTCAAAAACAAGGTAGGTATAGACGAGTTGTTTCATTTAAGTTAATTAGATTTCCGGTATCGTTTTTATATCGAAAATCTTTCGGCTGATTAATTTAGAAACGCCTTCAAATTCTTTAATAGCAAAATATCTTTTTCTGTCGAAACTTGTATAAGTAGTTTTTGTTTTTCGCCATCATATTTTTTTAAGGGTATAAATATAATGATCACCAAAAAATACATTAGGATCTTAAACTCCCTTACCAAAAAAATATACTAAATTATACCAAATGTACTAAATGGTCACCAAATCTTAGTGTGCAAAATAACCAAAATCTTTTTGATACCCCTGGGGCGAATCCGACATTGTTAGGTTAGGTTAGAAACTGTGACCCCCTACGCCGCCAGAATCAAATCGCTTTTTACAGTCAAACTCATACATTTCTACAATACTTTAGGAAACACCATTTTGGTGACCATTTACTATTTTTGGTTTAGTTTTTTTACTATTATTGGTGATCATTTAGTAGATCTGGAGGTTCGTTAAACATAAGCTTTTTTTTAATAAGTAGGACCAGGATCACAAAACCGCCATAATGTTTCAAGGAAACCACTTCTTTATAAGTATGAATGTAATCTGTTATGCGCTAGTGTTATCTAGATACTTCACAAACACAGTACTTACCATTAAAATGTTTGCAGTAGTATTCCAGCATTGAGGCGATATGTATTCAATATTGAATGACTACATGCATTTTAGTCTACGATGAACCAGATCAGTCGGCGCTCTAGATTTTATTTTGACCTAAAGTTCTCGGCCCGTTATATCGCACTAGCGACCCGACCCGGCTTCGCATGGGTAATCAAATCAAATCACATCAAATGTCTTTATTGCATTCATGTGTGTACATATAGTTGTTATAATAGTGTTAGTTCCAACATGAAACCCGGTTAGGGCACGGCAACATAATAATAATTTAACACAATATTTTTTACATGATACAAATTTTTTACATGATACAAATTTTAACATAGCTAATCATAATTTTAGCATAATAATGACGTTGAGATAATAATAATTGTAACATAATTATAATTTTAACATATAACTTCAATTTAATATTTTTTTTCCAATTATAATAATAACGATTAACAATAATTTAATAATAATAATAATTTAATGTTATGATTTTAATTTTATTTTATTAATTATAATTTTGATTTCCAATTTTAAATGTACGTTTTAAATGTGATTTATGATCTAAAGTTTAAATTCCATCATGAAACCCGGTTAGGGCACGGCAACATATTAATAGTTTAACAATAATTTTCACATAATTATAATTTTACATAATAATAATTTTAACATAATAATAATTGCAACATAATAATCATTGTATCATAATAATACTTGTAACATATTAATAGCTTCAGTTATATAAATACATTTATTTTTTATAATAATAATGACGAATGATAATAATTTAATGACATGGTTTTAATTTCATTTTAATGATAATAATTTTGATTTCAATTTTAAATGTGCGTTTCTAATGTAGTTTATGATCTAAAATAGATTGAAATTAATTATTAATTTAAACAACATTTTTGGACAAATATGTCTGTCAGTATGTGCCAATACTAAATATAACTAAATATTTTATGCGAGATATTCTGCGACCGAGTAAAAGCATTTCTGTGTTAGATATTCTTTTAGTTTTCTGTTAAATTTACTGAATATGGGTTCTTCTTTTAATTGTTCTGGTAATTTGTTGAAAATTTTTACTGCCATGTAATATGGGCTATGGTAAAGCATTTTGATCCGAGAGGGTGGAAGATGTAATCTATTTTTATGGCGTGTATTTACGTTATGAATATCTTTTGATTTTGGAAAAATGTTGCGATTTTTAAATACAAATATGCAAAGGTCATGTATATATATAGAAGGTAAAGTAAGGAGCTTTAATTTAACAAAATATGGCTTACAGCTTTGGGTATTGTCAATATGGGCCAGTATTGTAACACATTTTTTTTGGATTATAAATACATCACTTGCGTCGACGCTGTTTCCCCATAACATCACTCCGTATCTTAGCCACGAGTTTGCGTAGGCGTAGTATGCCGATAGTGCTGTTTCTGTATCTGTGCTATACTTAAGTTGAAACAAGGCGTAGGTAAATTTAGATAGCTTAGATTTCACAGTTTCTATGTGCTTTTTCCAATTGAGATGTGTGTCTATGTTTATACCGAGTAAGTTAAATGTAGTTACTGATTCTATAGGGGTGTCATTAAAAATTACATTTGCATCTAAGGGGGGCGTTTTATACGATCTAAATTGTATCACTTTAGTTTTATTACAGTTGATTTCTAAATTGTGATCTTGTAGCCAAAGTGTTACTGTCTGGAGAGTATTTTGTATGATTGTATTTGGGTCACAATTTTTGTCACATTTCACAAGTATGGAGATATCATCGGCAAATAATACTGGTAATGTAGTTTGTTTATTAAGAATTTTAAGTAAGTAAGTCAGTCCCTCAATTTCATTCACTGTCTATTAATTTACCAGCATTTCCGACCAATTTGCTTCGATATTATCAAATTTTTGTTGCTAATCTAGTTGTTAATCTTGTTGCAAATCTAGTTACCATCAGTTCGCTATTTTAGATATTTAGTTATTGCTTTAAACTTAGCGGTACCCCGCCGCGACATTATAGCGCCATTTCAACGAACAAACATTTGATGGCTCAACAAAAGTATTATTTTTTACTTTTTACATAATCGCTTTTATGTTTTGCGTTGGGGGTTTTTTAAATTTTTAATTTAATTTTTATTTTAAATTTTTTAAATGTAATTTAGTTTGGTTTTGTGTGGTCAGTGTGGTCACCTACCTATAATAATATGTTTGAAAGCAAAGTAAACATCCGGTATGCGTCTAAGATCCCTACAGCAGCAAACAAAAGAGCTGATAACTTTAAAACTGCTGAACCGATTTTGATGAAACATGTCTAAGAACCATCGCTAGAGAATCTACTTTCAAATAAAAAAAACCGCATTCAAATCGGTTCACCCGTTAAAGAGCTACAGTGCCACAGACAGACACACAGACACACAGACACACAGACACACCCCTCTTTTTCGTCGGGGGTTAAAAATAGTATGCAGCCTAGAACGCTGCCCTGAGGGATGGAACATGTTAGATTTCTCACCTGGGAACGGATTGTTATTGTCCCTCTATTTTCAATATTGTGGTCTTCAACCTGAACTATTTGTTTTCTTTCGCTTAAATATGACTTAAACCAATTGAATGCAGGGCCACGTATACCTGAACCGTAAAGTTTTGCTAGTAGTATGGTATAAGAAACATTGTCATAGGCTTTTGACATATCGAGTAGCAGGCCGAATGCATACTTTTTGTCATTTATTTGCTGGAGAGCTGTTTGGACATATTTATACACTGCACATGTAGTGGATCTTGCCTTCCTAAAACCATTTTGACAGTCATCAAGAATATTGTATTTTTCTAAGAAAAAGTTTAGTCTGTTACACATAGCCTTTTCAAAAATCTTTGAAAAGGTCGGCAACAACGCTATAGGTCTGTAATTACTAGGGGTGTGAATATCATCTTTTTTGTGTATGGGTTTTACTAGGGAAATTTTTAGTAAATCAGGGAATTCTCCGAGCTCGAAACTCTGGTTTATTAAGAATGTGAGTGGAGCCGACAATTCTTCTGCACATTGTTTTACTAATATAGGGGGTATGTCGTCTATTCCGCAGCTATGCTTATTTTTTGTCATTTTAATTATATTTAGTATTTCTTTTTGGTTTACTGGCCGTAGGTACATTGATGTAGTTGGTTGGGTCATTACTGGGCGTCCAGTTTTTAAGGGAATATTTGTGTTTGTGTCTGTTGTTTTTTCACCTACTGTAGCAAAAAAGTCGTTAAATATATTTGATACGTCTTTAGGGCATGAAGTAGTTTTATTGTTTACCTTTAGTGATATGTTTTCATACTGCCTTGTCTTAGTTTTACCAGTTTTATCATTTATAATATTCCACATAGTTTTAGTTTTATTATCTGACTTATTCATTTGCCTGGTATATTCTATTTTCTTTGAAAGTTTTATGCTACGTTTTAATGTTTTGCTAAATTTGCTGTGATATGCTTTTATAACATTGCTTTTAGATTCATTTAGCATAATTCTTAGTACTCTCTTGTACTTGCATGATAATTTTAAACCTGTTGTAATCCATCCTTTAGCTTTTTTAAATTTTACTTTTACTCTTTGTTTTGGAATATTTTTATCTAGGAGCTGTGTTATAGTTGTGATGAATATAAAGTAGTTTTCATTAACATTATTATTTCTATTAATATTTTTTTCCCAATCAATTTCCCTTAATGCATTTTTAAAGTTTATTATGTTTTTATCTGTAAATAGTCTTTTTTCTTTATACCATGTTTTGTTGTTGTTTGTATATGCAGTTTGTATTCAATTTTACGTTAATGGATTTATGATCAGAGAGTCCGTAATCTTCGACATATTCTTTCTTTATTAAGGATTTATAATTGGTGAAAAGTAAATCAATGCAAGTGGAAGTAGTTTTAGTTACCCGTGTGGGTTCGCGAACTATTTGCTTTAGGTTATGTGAGCGCATTAAGGTAAGAAGGTCCTGTGTTTGTTTGTTTTTTTTTCAAGTATATTTATATTGAAATCTCCACCAAATATGATATGTTTATTTTTATCTCTAGTATTTAGTATATTTAAAAGCTTTTCCAATTGTTCGTAAAATATATTTATATGTCGATCTGGTCTACTATGAATATACAATTTAATTCGGGAATTTCAATTGCACAAATGTCTATTATAAATTCTATGGAATAATTTACTATATCTATTCTTTCTATAAATTTTACATTTTCTCTTATAATTAGGCAAACACCTTCTCTAGCTTTCCTACAGAATTGGGATGCAATTTTATATCCCTGAAGCGATACAGAGTTACAAAAATTCTTATCTCTCCATACTTCTGTTAAACATAGTAAATAAATACGTTTTTCTAGTAACAAATGTTCAATTAAATCTATTTTATTTCCTAGACTGTGTATGTTTTGAAAGGTTATCGTGATATCTTCAGCGAAATGTCTTATTTATTACGTTATTTGGCTTATTTACTTTTTGCGGTAGGTTTGGTTGTGTGGACGAATGTGGAGTCGGTGTATTTTTTCTCTCTGTGGCGGGTAGTATAATATTATCTTCTATGATTTTATTTTCCATAAGGTTTTGTGGTATTTCCGTTGTAGTGTCATTTGGACTAATAAATTCATTTCCATTTATGAATAGTCTTTCCTCAAGTGTTTTCCTGTCCATATATTTTAAAATAGTTATTCCAGTATTCTTAAAAACAAATGTATTTTCTAGTATGTAGTTGGTCATTCTCTTACTTATCAATTCAATAGCTAGGGGCCTTCTATTTCCTCTTTTCCCTATACGTTTGATATCTTCTATATAGGGATCTATGTCTATACCCATAATTTCGTAAAACAGTCTAGACGTGCGTTCATACAAGTTTGATTCAGTCTCACGATTTTCTTCTGTTAATCCGTAAATTACAATTTTTTTGGTATTTTCTATGTTCTGAAGTTTTTCTTGAATACTTTCTATTTGTTTATTGACTTTATTTATTTCTTCTTGGTAGGTTTTATGGGCTGTTGTAACTCTATAATCAGGCTCTTTTTGGATGTTTTTAATGGCATTTTTAATTTCAGTTTGGATTGTTTGTTTTACATCTGCTAGTATTGATGATTTAATCCTATCCAGTTTAGCATCCAGTAGCAAGCTAATGTTATTTAATGTTAAGTTCTCGTTTTCCATAATATTCGCATTTATATTTGTACAGTCGTAACCGTTTCCAGATTTAATATAATCATGTATAGTATTAGTTATAGTGTTGCCAATAATTTCATCTACAGAGATATCATCCTGAGGACTATGTATGTTGTATTCTACCAAACTCGGGTTTACAGTTGTTTTTTGGCGCAGTGTAACGTTTGCATCAATTGTCTCAATTTGAGTGCTACTTTGAATCAGTGGTTTTATCGGAGTATTTATATTGTTTTCTTTTGGCATTTTGCATATGCAGTCCTGACATTTCCAGTTTGATTTGTGATACATTGTCATAGTGGTATGAAAGTGACTTTCTGGAATATTCGCGCATATTAAATCATAGTAAGCACTGCAAAGTGTGCACTTGAGAAACTCTCCATTTGGAGCTTCTTGGTAGCAACCTGCACACTGAACCATTGTCGCAGCAGAAGGTATTTAAATATTTGTAACCCCTTCTTTTGAGCGATACCAGAGTAAAGACGTTATTGATAAGTTATTTTGCTTTGGTTGAATTGATCTGTACTTCCGATCAAATAATAATGTATGCTATTTGTACATAATAGTGCCCGTTTAACAATAGTAAGTGTTTGCTCTGTGTATCTACAGTGTAGTAGTATGCTCGTACCTACTTTGTATTTTTGTAAAAGCGATCAAGCGTACCTTTGGTCATCAGATTGAACAAAACAGCGACCTCCACAGCGCAAAGCAAAAAATAAGCGTTCACTCCACTCATCCGTAAGGCAGCGATGAAAGCGCGACGTACGTGCATCACACAGTGAGCTACTGCCAGCGCAGCGACCACCGCAGCGCAAAGCGAAAGCGTGCGTCTAGTGTAGATACTTGTAAGCCAGCGCTTAAAGCGCGGCAAGCACAGGCAAGCGGGCGGTTGGACGTGGCCGTTGTCGAAAGAATATTTTAAATGTTTTCACTTTTATTTTGGTAATAATTCATCAAATTTCATCAACTAAACACGTCACTGTACACTCCTTTTTCCCAGTCACACGGTTATGCAAGTTTCACTAGGTTATCGTAACTTTTAACCACTTTTTTCGCGAAATAATTACGGAGTAAACAAACGAGATGTTGCTCTGCTGACGTTTTTTTTTATCCTCTATGTATATAGCCTTCGACAAATGGAATGTCCAACACAAAAAATATTTTTTCAATTCAACCAAACAAACTCTTCAGCGTTATACTATTATATATATTAATGATAGATTATTAAAAGAAATATTTAAAATTAAAGAGCAATGAGATCGGGCTTTATCCGCTTCTTTGAGGTCGCATCCGTTTTTGTGAGAAAGGTTTTTATTCTATAAATTGAACCATGTCATCAAATTCCTTGAATTAATTTTCGGTTGCAGTGCGTCAATTGTTTCATAAAATGTTATCCATCGATTATAGTTCCACCCCACCCTTATTATAATTGAGGGTAGCATATTCGTTATCTACAGAAAACAAGAATCTGCCTGTAATCAGATAGTTTTACTGACTTTGTTTATAAAAATAAGTCTGTTAACATTACTATGCAAGAGAAATTCATTAAGTTACCTTGTTTTAAAACATGAATCAAAGCTGATCAAAGGGTTTCTACTTGATTGTCAGTTGGTATTATACAAAGGGTAACTAACTGTAGTCTGTCTTCAACATTCTGTAAACAAAAGATATTGAAGTCTACCTTTAGAGAAACAGTCCTGAGAAACTAAAGGCAAATCTGAGCACATCAATATACGCACTTGTATCACTTTCAATCACGTACATATATTAATAATACATTACCTATAGTAGGTACATTAATAATGCAAGAACACTAAAACGTTTCCGTCACACCAGTTACAACCGTCACCCCTCTTGCATCTGACTTGCGTTACCATCTAAATGTCAGGGATTATAATACCCAAGGGGTTTGACGCAGGTCATTTGTTTTTGCCATAAAACCATAGACCGTAGGAAAGTATTGACCCTTGTATATTTTTTTTCTTTTGAACCGTTTCGTTGCAACTCCCATTTTCGAAATCTAACTGTGGCGGCGAACAAATATTTCGTGACACGCCAGCTGTGTCAAGGGTCCAGGATACCGTGGGGTGTCCGGGCCAGAATAGCAAAGACTCATTTCAATCCGAGGTCGTCGTAGAAGAAGTGTTTAACGAAAAATCCGGAAGTTGGACAGCAACGGCTTCCGTGTACTTATAAACCTCACTGCGATCCCCAAGATGCCTGCCATGCGTGGGGATTACTTCCTCCACCCTCTGTCCAACAGTGGACGACTTTCTGTTGATGATCCGACTAGAAAAATACAACTCATTTTTGTTTTTATTTTGACCTAATGCTATGGTTAATTGGTGTTAATAGTTATTTTTCTGTTACGTAACCTCATTCTACTCTGGTAGAAGACAGTTAAGTATCGTTATCAGTATTGTAACGATTGAATCAGAAGCTATCAGCCGTAAAGATAAAGTTATAATTAGTTACAAACTTCTAATTGAAACCGCGCTGGTACCTACGATCTGAAAGTTAATCACTCTTTCAATAAATGAAACTATTAAAATTAAAGTTTTGACAGCACCTTAAGCACCAATGCCTCTTTTGTTTTCGATAAGAAACATTTAAAACCCACCATCCCTTCGGCATACATGGAAATATACTCAAAAAAGGTAAACAGTCACTAATTAGGCAAAACAAATCATTATAAATATCGTATCATTCGTAGAACAATACGTTTATATGTTCCTTTTATCTTACCTACTTATATTGTTTGTACAGAAGATAAGATTGATAAAACATTGCTGGAGACTTATAATATATTATGTGAACAGTGAACTAGCAGGTAGGTACCAATTTAAATATAAGGCAGTTATATGATATGCGGATTTATCCTCATTTATGGGAGTTTTTCTTTGATTTGAAATCTCGGTTCATTAAAGCACCAAAGAGGCGAGCGCGATCGAATCGATCCTTACATTAAAAACACCTGGTTTTTACATCAATGGGTAGTACAAATTGTGCTTTTTAAATAAATAATAAAAAAAAATTAAGTTGCCAGTTAAAAAACTCTTATGTTCTTACTTTCTGTATCTTTCCCAGGGTTCAAGCTATCTTCATACTAAATTTCATCATAATCGGTTCAGCCGATTCATCATGAAAGCGTAACAGACAGAGCTACTTTCGCATTTATAATATTTGTTGTGTTGTGTTTTGTTTTGTGTTTTCTATGTTCTGTTATGGGTTATGGAGGTTCGGTTTCCGCACTTAGTCCTTAAATATATATCCTGTCCTTAAATAGGGATCATTGTAATATGGATTAGTATTAGTACCTAATATTATAAATTTAGCACTCAGAAATATCCTACTGCTAGTATTTTATAAATACTCGCTGAAATTACTTTTCTAATTACTACGTAACATCACTTTGAAGGTTTCAACACATAATGACTATTATATTATTTTACCGAAATAATAAGAAAATGTATTGTATTTCTTATAAAAGCAACGTGATAATACAATATTCCAATTAACACATCTAATACAAAAAGTAATATCCTGCCTAAACACGAAAGCAGGCGCCTTATCAAACATAGGTAGGTAGGCAGGATGTATAAGGAAGACATCCGTATTCTCTATTCTCGCTTATTAGAGAGAATTCGTATGCAGTGGCACCGTCAGCCTTATTATATACGTGATAAACAATAATAGTGATCATCACGCACATAAAATGATATTCTAG
Organism: Charanyca ferruginea; assembly: GCA_947361185.1. Lineage (NCBI taxonomy): Eukaryota > Metazoa > Arthropoda > Insecta > Lepidoptera > Noctuidae > Charanyca > Charanyca ferruginea. The sequence goes on from OX376070.1 coordinate 12,798,627, forward strand.
TAGGTGTACTGAGTGACAAAAGTGCTCGTTTTCACGCAACTGTTTGTTTATATGTGTTTTGTTGTAGACTTCTCTATTTGACTGTACGATAGAATAGTGAGGGTGCGATGAAAAAGACGTAAAACATAGAAATCTTTTATTATGACTTAGAAATAAAAACCAGTTAATTATACCCCTTATTGAGACAAGGACTGTTTTATTTTTTTTCTTTCAAGGAAATTTACAAATAAATAATAATATCGTTTTCCTGTATCTTCCCATAAAGAGCTAAGTAATTAAAATAGCTCACGTTTAATTCGTTTAAAAAATATATCAGGTCAAATATAAAATAAACATTGACAAATCATTTTTGACAGGGCTTAATTTAAATGCAATAAAAATAATAAGAATGTGTTAATAATTACATACTACGTGAGTCTTTATTATTAGGTGCAGCTTAAACTGTTTGCATGCCTTAGTTAAGGTAGTTAGTAAAATGACCAATTTAAACTAAACATCTGTAACTTGTACCTACCTTCAGTGCAACAGAACTATTCTATTATATTCTATTCTAACACCATTACCGAGTAGGTATCTAGTATACCATTAACTAGTACCTAGTATTTGTCCAAATACATTGCACCCATCCATTCCTTTGTCAAAATTAAACAGTGATTTTTTTCATATTAAAATAAATAGCGTTTTCTAACAATATTTTCTGTTAAATATCATTTAGTCTGATAAGCAGTAGGTATGTGTAATTACCGGTTATAATATTAATTAATGTGTGTTTTACAACCCTTATTAAAAGCTTAGACTAAGACCAAAGTATATTCAGAACATGCACACTAATCTTTCGCCGGATCAAAATTCCCCCCTTTGCCGCCTTTTCTCTTATCGTCTTATTAAAATAAATATTCTGAGACGAAGTGATATTATAGATCATCCTTAAGTCCTTGCTGGGGAGGTTTTGTACTACTGAATTGTGTTTCAAAAGAAAAATGATTGCTTCTAAATAGTTGTTGCGTTCATTTATTGCTGTTACATTGTATATGCCCGCTGTGAGAGGAGCTTGTGGCTAAGTGAAAGCCGTACGAATTAATCGCTCATGACGGTTAAGCTACGCTTACCCCGGTCGGTCCGTGGATGGGTGACCATCCATTGTCATAGTTATAGTCGTTTATTCATTAACAAAAAAATTGTATCTAAATTTACACATAAGATAATTGAATTTTATAAATTACATCAACAATTTAAAAATAATAAATTTACATTTCGTCAATATCATGTCAACAAATAAATTAAACAACCTTAAAATTATAACAACAAAATCATGATTTAAACATAAATTAGCATTGATTGGTAGAATTCAATAAAAATAATAATATTAAATTTATAGTTTGATGAACATAATTTAATAAAATTTAGCAACCCAAGATTATTTCAATAAAATGTATAATTACTGTCCAATAAAATTACAGTTCTTCTACTGCATATATACACTTATTCAATAGGATTCTTTTTTGTTTTAATTTGTAATTTCATACCGGGACCCCTCCGTGCCTCAGAAAGCACGTTCCGAATCCCCGCTGTCATTCTTAGATCTTTGACAGTCGTTAAAGGTAGTCACAAGTCAGAAAATCTCACAACCAGTCTTACCAAGGGGTATCGTGTTACCCAGTTACAGGGTTGTGGTAGTCAGATAGGCAGTCCCTCCATGTTAAACTTCAGATTATTCAGATGCCTCCGGTTAAACTGTAAATCGACCCCAACACAGTTAAATGCTGCCCAGATGATGATGTGTTACAACTAAAAAAAAACATTTTAAAATGGAAGTAGACCTACTTAATTTCCTGAACGTAATGAGATTACTTGCCAACACATTTTCTAATTGACGATATCCGGATCTGGTATGTGTATTTAAGTTTATAATGTTTGCAAACGCACTATACAAACGAAATTCAAAGGTTGGGGCAACGCTGTTTAAAAAAAAGAAAATTTGTTATTTATTTTAATATTTAGTAGGTATCTACTACAATTTCCCAATACTAAATAGTTTTTTCAATGGATTGAAAAACATTATATCATATAATCGTTTTACATTCAATAGCAATCAAAGGTAATGTTGGAGGTGTTCAAACATGCTATGTGCATCGCCTTCTTAAAGTACACATTCATAATACTTTTATACATAAGTATATTGTACAACTACTCTTGAAATGAAGAAAAAAGAAAATTCATGGCGACATAAACAATGATGAATAGATTAGCGTTGCTATACACATAAGCGGGTATTAGGTTGGGCATTCTTAATACAAATTGCAGCTAAAAGAATCTTTAAAGGTTCTAAGGGGGTTCTTAGATGATGCCAATCTTCAGTGCCTATGTGTCGTCTCTCCGCAGACCATGGTCCATCTTCTATATTGCGCCTCATGGCCCGTCACCTGCTCATGTGAGAACTATTATTGCGTCAGTGGATGGTGTTGCCTTGGCTGAATACTGGACCTAACGAAGAATTTGACAAGAACAAACACAACACACACATTCAAACACATATACATACACAGGGTTGGGAGCACTACCGATCGATACGACGATCGATAGAATTCATTATATTCGGGAGTGCGCGGGAGAGTGATATGTTGTTTTAATGTACTACAATATATTATGTGATGTTATAAGTATCCATGGTTTTACTTCAAGACCTAACAAAATTCTACACATCCACAAACACTCACACACACATGATAAGTACATACATATCTGTGTTTGACATCGACACGTTAAGAAGAGAAGATGAATACAAAAATTGATAACGTGCCGAATCGAAAAGCGACTATTACTTGCGACATATGGATACAATCACTTCTGCTCTTCCCTTTGGGGAATATACAGGCATGATATATTGATAAGGATCTGACAAGATCACATTTAACTATCTACTGTAAAGTACGTAGCTTTTTTTACTCCTCATTCTGATTATTTTCTTTTCTAATACTACAGTAAATAAGAAACGGCAATCTCTTTAAGTATGTAATTCAGGAGTTCAAATAATTATGTAACAGAAAACATGGCACCGGCTTTCACAAGACGAGAAAAGAAATATTAATTGAATGAGCGACTAAAAATAGATCGACGCTCCAATATCTGAAAATAATGAAGTGAAGTCTTAGCAATTTATGTGAAGAGGAAGCCCTCAGATGTCTTTGAGGTGTCCTGAAATGTCAGACCAGACAAAAATAGATTGTGTTGCTAAGAAAACATGTATTCTTATTCGAATTCGGATTATTTACTTTTATTTTAAGAAATACTTCAATAGCTAGCGATATCACTATAAAAAAAATCGGTATGTTTAGGTTTTCCGACTAATATTCGTGCCAGGATATTTCTTATAAAGTACCATATTCCTCTAACTATTTTCAAAATTTCAGCTATGGTAAAATGACGTAGCTAGCCACTTTACAATCTTGGACTGACCATGAAAAACCTGCAATTTTCTGGTTTTAAATTTAAATCTAGACATCTATTTGTCAACTCATTTTCACTTACAAACACAATACTTCACTTATTTTAGTTTAAATTAATTTCTACCATAGATAAAAAATGCAATGTATATACTATCCATACATTATGATTGCGTAATGGAATTTACCGAAATTAATGACAATATTCATTTAACCTTGTATTCTAAAGTAATATCAGATATGAATGGTTTATTTCGCGGTCTAGTTTCATGGGGGGCGTAGCTCAGATGGTAGAGCGCTCGCTTAGCATGCGAGAGGTACCGGGATCGATACCCGGCGCCTCCAATACAAACTTTTTGTAAAAAATATATTTTGGACTACTTTTTATTTGATTTTCTGAAACTTGTTTGCTTAATATGAATACTATTATTTGTCAGACATAGATAAACCAATTAATGTATGCAAGTTTTATTAGGCCAACAGATTTAGACTCTCGGGGGGGAAAAACAGAACGATAAAATTATCATCATTTTAATAACTATAACAAAATAACTTTCTGTACAATATACACAAATAAACATTCGAATAGATAATTAAGAAAATGCAGGTATCCCTGTAATAGCTCTACCTAATATCAATGCATGGATATCATGTGTTCCTTCATAAGTGTTGACTGCCTCCAGATTCATCACATGTCTTATAACATGGTACTCGTCAGACACTCCATTACCTCCAAGCATGTCCCTAGCATTTCTAGCTATTTCCAAAGCTTTTCCACAATTATTCCTTTTCAATAACGAAACCATTTCAGGAGCTACCTTATTTTCGTCCTTCAGACGACCCAGTCGAATACAACCCTGCAAACCGAGAGCTATCTCCGTTATCATGTCAGCCATTTTCTTCTGTATAATCTGGTTGGCTGCGAGAGGTCTTCCAAATTGTTTCCTATCTAATGTGTACTGACGGGCGATCCGCAAACATGTTTCAGCGGCACCGAGAGCGCCCCAAGCGATCCCATATCGCGCGTTATTGAGACATCCGAACGGCCCCTTCAGGCCCACTGCGTTGGGCAATAAATTGTCCTCCGGTATAGCCACTTCGTCGAGCAATATCATTCCCGTTGCCGACGCTCGCAAAGAAAATTTTCCATTGATTTTAGGAGTATCGAGACCTTTTTTGACTTGCGACCGTTCTACAATAAAACCACGGACTTTGTCTTCGTCGTCTTTAGCCCACACGACCAGTATGTCTGCGATGGGTGCGTTCGTGATCCATGTCTTTGAGCCTGATAGGACGTAGGTCTTATTCTTAGCGTTATACTTAGCTTTTGTAACTAGACCTCCAGCGTCACTGCCGAAATTAGGCTCTGTCAGGCCAAAACATCCTACTAATTCTCCTGTCGCCATTCTTGGTAAGTATTTTTGTTTCTGTTCCTCAGTTCCGAACATATATATTGAACCCATTGCCAAACTACTTTGTACACTCATTGCTGATCTGTATGCTGAATCAACTCCATCCAACTCTCTTGTCATCAATCCATATGTAACTGAAGAAACACCGGCACAGCCGTATCCTTTAATAGTGCATCCAAGTGCTCCCAATTCTCCCAGCTCCTTGTAAATTTGTCTATCAAAGAGTTCATTTCTGTTCGCTTCGATTATTCTCGGCAATAGTTTCTCGTTGCAATAAGCTTTGAATGAGTCCCTTATCGCCTTTTCGTCGTCATGTAATTGCCCTTCTAAATTCAGAGGATCATCCCAGTTGAACGTAACTTTTACGTTTTTTGACTGTGTGGTAGACAATGCTCTTATGTTTATACTGTTTTTACACAAAGACAACAATTTAGTGGACATTGACACAGCCATTGCGCACGGTTTCACTGCTCGACACAAATACAGTAGTGCTACACTCACTATCAGTTGTTTACTGTTTCTTGTTTATCGCAAATCTCGAACACTGACGCTTTATACTACGTTTTATTTAATTGAGATTTTACATCACTCTACTTTTATTTAAAAACAACATTGATCTTCACTCAATTGTACTGTTACTCTTTTTGTTGTAATAGTTCGTCTAATTTATAACCTCTCCAGCCAGTAATGACCTAGAGGCGACGGGATTGTTAAAATAACGTTACGCTACTATCTTCACATCGGTGAACTTTACGACACTCTGTGTGTTCTACGTAACTCATGCGCATGTGTGCGAGTTTGTTATCTAATTTCCATGCGAGAATTTTGTGGGTGTGTCTATATCATTCAAGACCTTATTGTGAAACATATAAGATTGGTTTTGCCTGGTTACTAAACTATGATAATATTATTTCACTTTTATTTGTCATTTGTCTTCATTTTTATCAAGTTAAAAACATAATGATAAAGTATGTTTAATGATAAAAATACAGGTGAAGTACAAATAACATACTTACTAGATAAATAGGTGTATACCTAACAACGTACAAGGTTAAATTAAAACAGGTTCTCTAGCTTTCTACAAATACTATTTAGGTATCTTTAGAATAACTAATCAGTATTAACTTTTCTATTTCATTTATTGTAGTAAAGTTTACAACCTGCAAAAAATTCAATAAGCACAACAACATAGTTATAGTAATCTACAAAATGTTCATCAAACTCACCAATTGATCTAAATTCTAGCACATCTTCGTATCAAAACGTGACCAATGGCAGCAGCACTGTGATACTATTAGAAACCTTCCGACTCAACATAATAACATGTATTTTTCTAAGCACCATTTCACGGCTATTACGACCTTTTTGGTCACATTCAGTTGTAACAAAATTACTTGAACTACACACAATTACTATGATTTAGTTGCTCAGGAGTGTATATGGATACACAACAAAAATAGGACCCTAATCTAAAAACGAAATTAAGTATTTACCTGTAAGTACCTGCTAACATTTATTTGTCTTTTCTAGCAGCGCCCACCACAAAGGAACAGACATGTTATTACTGTTTACAAAAATGTGGAGCACCTAAGTAAAAGTTTAATTTACTGCAAAAACACAGAAGAACTTTGCCTAAGCAGTGGCACAGTTTAAGCAAGTAACATTCCAGTAGGTTGCAGTTATTACACACTAGGTGCGTTCCCAAAGAGCTAGATGGTAAAGTTTGCAGTGAGGATTACGTTATTGTATATCTTAGCAACTAATTAGGCTTCTGAAGCTGAGAACTTTCTTCTTTGTTATTATTTTTACCTTCACATGAAATTAAAACAAATGAAACACGCTGCGTATTTCCTCTCTGAACTCAATGTTTTAGTTTGGCGTGGTTTGCCTTAATCTCTGAAAATGCTGAATGAAATTCGGTATACAATTCAAGTGTTAGTAGTAAGTAATAGGTACCTACTATGCACCATTGCAAAAAGCAGTATTAATATGGTCAAAGTCATATATTTCAATTAAACCAATTGCAGACACTTTCGAATTGTCAAGGAGTCGGTCAGATAGTCAGAAAGTTAAAGCTAGTTGCTCGTTCCATAACGTAGGTATAGAGACTTCTCTATGGAGAAGAACGAGCAAGAAACTCTATGGACACTCTTTAAATCAAGTTTTTACAAAATACTGGTCACATTTTTCTTGTTGCAGAAGCGGTTTACCACTAAGACTACCAAGCACGGACAGCGAAACCAATCGGTTGCCCCACTTTTGGAATGCTTTTGAATGCGTGAGAGGTACCCAACTAATTCAGCTGTATGTACTTAATGACGTCGAAAAACAACATAGCAATAATTTGTCATTCTTATACTATTCTTTAAAAATGTACAAGGCGTTAAATAGATATGATACCTATTTAGGACACTCTTGCTTTAATTGTATTAATTTTTTCTCAATAATCATTTTTATTTGTCTTTGGTCTACCCATTTGTAGGTCATTCAAGTATTTCGTCAAAGTTACTAAAACTGTAAACTGTAAGTAAAGTATACTTATTGTTATGTACGCAAGTGTACTAATATGTCCCCTGTTTGTAATGCATTTGCATTTCAGCTGTCTCACTGTCTGTACATAATGTCTCCGAAAAACAACATAGCAATCATTTGTCTTTCTTAAACTTTACAAATATACAAGGCATTAAATATGATCCTACTTAGGGCTGAGTTTTCAATAGTCAGATTACTATCTGAGGAATAAAGGTACTATTACTATAAGAGAAGTACAAGTGCTTACATATATTTATCTACGAAAGTACCTTCGTTATGTCTATGTACAATGTACTTTGCTAACATCCCTGTTAATCCCTCCAACTAATCTAAATGTACTTGTTTTAGCATTGGGTTCACCGCAATAGATCAACAGGGTCGGATCTGAACCAACGACCTTCCAATCGATGGGCTCTTATTGTTTCAAATTGATTACTTTTGTTTGGGACTGTTACGGTAATTCAGTAGGGAGGTAGGTATCGATGTTTTTGTGGTTTTAAATAAATAAAAAATAAGCTTTCGGTAGGTTTAGATTTAACCGAATGTGCCAGTAAGAGAAGTGAATACTTTAAATTAGTATTCGGTCATTTGAAACCAAGTATGTATTTATTTGGAATTATGCACAATGCATATTCAGGTCTCTTCTCTACACCAATCTGGTAAATTGCATGAAATGGTAAATCATAATTTGTACTAATATTATAAAGCTGAAGAGTTTGTTTGTTTGTTTGGTTGAACGCGCTTATCTCAGGATCTACTGGTTTGAATTGAAAAAAACATTTTGTGTTGGATAGTCTATTTATCGAGGAAGGCTATAGGCCCATGCGAAGCCGGGTCGGGTCGCTAGTACTTCATATGTGCCGTGTGGTGCCAGCCGCGAATAGCACCACTCTATTTCTACCCGTGGGTGTCGTAGAAGGCGACAGAGGGATGTTGATCAGAGGATGGGCAGCAGCGTCCTTCTGAGTACTATAACACCTACTGCGATCGACTACATGCATCGGCCAAGCCTGCCGATTACGGCTGAACCCCTCTTTGGGGGAGACCTATGGCCAGCAGTGGACATCTCAAGTTTGACATGATGATGATGATGATACTTCATGTCCAAAACTATTTTAAATAATAATAAAAACATATCCAACAGAATATATTTTATGTCGATTAATTTACAGCTACATGGTTTAAGATTTAATGCGAGGTTATTTATAACTTCCCTTATTAAAAAAAAACGTAACTACAAAAATTAGAACAACACACAGAGGAGCCATACGCGGACAGTGTGTCCATTTATTCTCGCCCGAGGACAAAAATGACAGTGTTATGAATGCGAACAACGTTGCAGCACACAAACTACAATGTCTTTTTTTAAGTTTTTCTTTGCGTAGACGAGTGAAATATTTAATTTTAACTAGCTCAGACGTGCCACGTAATTTATTGTATTACTTTTGTAGTTATTCAGGTAGTGTGCTATTTTATGCAAAGAACTTTTTCAATGCAGCCGACACCACAAAATATCACCAGTACCTACCTAATAAAAAGTAACCTATAGGTAAGGAAAATGTAGGTGCTTGTGATTAAAAAAAACATATTTATTACGATACACACAAGATTCATAATACACAAGAGCAGATGTACAAAATAACATGGAATCTACATAAATCTACACAGATCATGTAACCCTGTCTACTAAACTACATAGATAGACCTGTATTTTAGGAGACATAAATTATCTCAAAGTTCTGTAACTTTTATAGGGTTATAGGATTTACTATTATAAACTTTTATATTAAACAAAAAATAAACTAATATTATTAAATTAGTTTTTTATACAGTGTCTTAATAAAAATAATAGGCATAAAAAAATTCCTCCACATCGTCGTCATCTGAGAATGTACCAAGAGACTGGTTGCATTGCCATGTTGGATGGCAATGCTTAACCTCTGCCCCAAGTAAAAACCTGCTCTTGGATCACGAGAACTGTCAACCAACCTTTTAGAAATTTCCTTAAAAAGGAGATGCGCACTCGGACCACACGACCCGAAAGTTTCTACCCCAAACGACTCACGAAAAAATTATCAGTTTCATTAGTATGTAATATGATCCATACTTACAAATGTTTTTCCAGTAACAGACATCAGTATTTGGTATCAGTCTCGACTCAGACATTCATTCTCATGTCAATGACGTCTAGCCAGCGTAAAACGATGCTTTTTTCAACAGATAGACACTACGTGCTATTCCATATGTAAATACAAATAAAATGGATACGTTACAAAGGAAAATTAATGTTCCATCAAATAGAAAACGACATGGAATAAAATAGAATATCATAGACCTCAGAAATACATTGACGTCCGCAACACCAAACAAAGAGTATCATCATAACAATGTAAAAGGCATTTATCTAGATACACCGGTCGCCTTATATCATCCGATTTCCTCAACAATGGGTATGCTCGTAAAGCAGGGGGATGAATCTTCTATAAATTATTCACTCTCTATTTGCATGACAAACGACGGAGAGCAAGAAAGGTCTTAGACCTTTAATGGCACCTCTTCGGCCCTTGTTAACTGTATTTGAACCACTCCATCCTTTCACATTCCTAGGGACACTCTTTAATGGGCCAGTGATTTTTCCCAGTCATATGCAAATGTCAGATTAGCATACATTTTATTCGGCGTTCCTATTTTAGCAGACGAAAACGTTGATAATATTAAAAAGGCAAATCTTCTTCTTGATGGTTATTGCTACAGACTTTTGTGTTGGCGCTTCTAATTTAAAACGAACCAAGCTGAGTAATCTTGACGTTTTAATGAAGCTATTTAATTATTTAAATCGCTTTCCTACTTTAATAACCAAAACAAGCCATAAAATTTGATAAAGGAAAATATAAATGTAGTGAACCCGACGGCACTTAAACCAGAATAAAACCAGAATAAATATACCAGAATAAAACCTTTCATATTTGATATTGTTGAAAATATCATCGACAATTGACGCGATTGTCGAAAAGCGACATCACACACATCCAAAATTAGAGTCCCAAGAATATATCTTCACAACCATAAATGGAATAGTCGTGTAGTTCGGGAGCCTAGAAATACGAGATAATCTCGGTAGGTATCATCTAAGTCGTAGTATGAAATTGGTTTCACTGTCGGCGTAAAGCGATTTAAAAATAGAAAAGCTGAAATATCTAAAGAGTTCTCAGGCGGGAAATAGTTCTGAGCTATACATTATATGGATAATACATATTTGTGGTTAGTATGTTTTAGTTAACACCGATATTTTATTTTGCTGAAAGTATGGAACAAATTATATTGTAGTGTGCGCTAACATGTATGTATGTACACACCTAAAAAGTAACAAATGTTTTACAAACAATATATGTGTGTGCAAAGTTATTAAACTCTCAAAACCTATTGGTTTTTTAAACACGTGTTCTTAATGGTTAAGGGGCTATTAAACGACTTTTACAGATTTTAAACTGACAATCACGTCAAAATGTGCAGTGTAAATGATTTGAAAAAAATATATGTTAAACTAGAACATTCTCTTAATCACTTAGTAAGTGAATATTTTTAATTATATTCATATTATATAGTTTAATTAATACGTGAAGTTGTGTCTGACGCGGACAAAACATTGACAATCACACAAAATCTACCAGGTATAATTAAACGAAACTTACACTATCTTACAGACAATTTTATTATATCTTTTAATACACGCCTTTTTTTTAATTTTGAAAGAATACCACTTTTATTTAATTTTTTCGACTAAACTTTGAGAGTTTTGGACGCAAAACTGATGCAGAAAGGACGCAGTCTGGGTCCAAAACTTTCAAAATTTTGTCGAAAAAATTAAATAAAAGTAGTATTCTTTCAAAATTAAAAAAAAGGCGTATACTAAAAGATAGATAATAAAGTTGTCTGTAAGATAGTGTAAGTTTCGTTTAATTATACCTGGTAGATTTTGTGTGATTGTCAATGTTTTGTCCGCGTCAGACACAACTTCACGAGTTAATTAAACTATTTAATATGAACTTAATCAAAAATATTCAGTTTCTATATGATTAAGAGAATGTTCTAGTTTAATATATCTTTTTTTCAAATCATTTACACTGCACATTTTGACGTGATTGTCAGTTTAAAATCTGTAAAAGTCGTTTAATAGCCCCTTAAGGGACAACTTCGCCTTTCTTATAAACTGCTGTATCCGTACTAATCTAAATATATAAAAGCGAAAGGTCACTCACTCACTCATCACAAAATATCGAAAACTGCTTGACGTATAAACATGAAATTTTGCAGGGAGGTAGTTTGTAGTCAGTAGACGTCCGCTAAGAACGGATTGTGCGACAGGGCCGGATTAAGGAGATCTAATGGCTCTCGCAAACACCGGGAACGAAGTCGCGCGCAGCAGTTAGTAATATTATAAATATGCGAAAGTAACTCTGTTGTCTGTTACGTTTTCACGATGAAACGGCTGAACCGATTTTGACGAAAAATGGTAAGAAAATAGCTCTATATTGGAAAAGGAAATATGCTACTTTTAATCCGCGACATCGGGTGCATCCGCGATAACATTCATGCGAACGAAGTAGCGAGCAAAAGCTAGTTACCCATAAATTCATAATCAGTGCTTCATAATATTATGTTTGAAAAAAAATTCGACAGTGTGTTTGTGCGTTACACTTCATAATTATGTTTGAAAAAACGCGACGAGGGTGCGCATCAACTATCAGCCAATTAATTATTTTCTTCAAGTACATAAAATACCTATAACTAACATAAATTGACCTTTATTATGTTCGCATACGATCATCCAACTTCCATCAAATTGTGTTCCCCTTCATTTAGAACCCTTTTCTATACCTTCACAGTTTTGATAGTAAATTGGCGTAGTTATAATTAGTTTTGTTTTGACCCATATGCAAAAGTATTAATGATGAGTTTTAAACCTATTGAAAATTCTAAGTTATAATAGGAATCAATTCAGTTAAGACGCAGATAACAGTTCAAGCGCGGTTACTGTCAGACTTCATAGAAAAAAGAGAAAATCGATGACATGACGCTTGTAATTTATTACAAAATATGGAGAAATTTTAATGATTAGATTGAAAAAGAGACAAAAATAATAAAATAAAAAAAATAAAAATAGTTTATTTGATAACCTCATGTTGTACAACATAATATTTGAGATTGAAGCCTCCTTTTAAGCAATATATGCCTGTATTAGGAGACTCCGCTCTTTCATTAACAAAAAGTGTCTTATTAAACTATACAAATGAAAAACAAGGTGACTTTAGTGAGTGTGTGTGTGTGTGTGTGTGTGTGTGTGTGTGTGTGTGTGTGTGTGTGTGTATGTATGTGTATGCATGTTTTGTGTGTGTGTGTGTGTGTGTGTATGTATGTATGTGTCTGTATGTTAGCGTGTCTGTTGCAGAAGTGATTCAGTCTCGCTGTAGGTGAGTTTTTGTATCCATTCTGTTAGTATTTTTTTGCATTCATAATAATTCTTAGGGTAGATGTAGATGTGTTTATTAATTGCGTTATAAAGTTGAGCCGAACGTTTTCGAAATTGAATACTGGCAAATAGTGTTCTTGTTTGTGGTATTTTTAATATAATATCTTTTCGTCTTCTTGCCAATATTCTGGAATCATAGGTTAGTGTTTTATGTTTAGTGAGAACAACTTGAGTAATGTAAAGCTTCCGGACCGTCAAAAGGTTACTGATTTGGTATAAGTTTTCAGTACAATGTCTTCTTTTTTTAAAATACATGCACTTGACAAGAGCCCTCTGTGCTCGCTCTAATACTAAGAATTTTGTTTTAGTAGCACCCCCCCATATAGAAATGCAGTATAACAATACTGATTGCGCAAGTGCTAAATATATTGTATTTAATAGGTTTTTGTTCTTTCCTTAAGGAGTACATGTGTTTTTAGGTATTATATGTCTCAGAGTCCTGAAGATCCAGCTTAGTTTTCTGATTCTGCTAGCAACTTGGTCGATGTGGGGATGCCAGGATAATCTCTGGTCGATAATAATACCCAAATATTTGATATGAGGTACTCTGTTAATAGTTGAGCAGCTACAGAGTGAGTGATCTCTAGCGTCGCATAGGTGAACTTTAAGATTAAAGTCAGTACTCGGTTGGGTACGATTGCAAACACTGAAACATATGTAGTTAGTCTTAGGTATATTCAGTGTGAGCAAATTCTGTCCCAGCCATCTAGCAATCACAGATAATCCCGATTCTGCGTTAAGCTGAACTTCTCGCCAAGAGCTACCAGTGAAGACTACTGCAGTGTCGTCAGCGTACGAAAAGATTTTTGCGTTTGTCATATGCATGTTGCAGAGTTCGTTCACATAAATAAGGAACAAAGTGGGCCCCAGCACGCTTCCTTGGGGGACTCCGTAAGACACTGGCGTGTCGCCGCTAATGTACTGACCCACTTTAACCCTCTGCTTTCGGTCATTGAAATAATCTTTGAGAAGATTTAATGGCATCCCACGAACTCCTATAGCTTCCAGCTTATTTTCTAAGAGTGGGACAGAGACGGTGTCGAAGGCCTTTTTTAAATCCAGGAATACAGTTACACATTTGTTGCCGCTATCAAGTTGATCGGTAATTAGCGTACTGAGCGCAGAAACGGCATTCTCAGTAGAGATACCTTGACGGAAGCCAAATTGAGAGTCCGATAATATATTAAAATCCTTTAGATATTTAAGTAGCCTTATATTAATTAGTTTTTCAATTATTTTAGAAATTGTAGGTAGGACAGATATAGGCCTATAGTTGCCGACATCGTCTCTGTCTCCAGATTTATAAATTGGTGTAATAACAGCTTGTTTTAAAGGTGCTGGAAAGGTTCCTTGACTAAAACAAAGGTTGGCGAGATGAGTAATTATGGGAACAACATCATTGCGTATGTATTTTAAAAAACTAGTTGAAACGTTGTCCCATTCAGGTGCACTGCCGGTTTTAAGACTCAGGAGTACATGGTTCACTTCACTTATATCGGTGTCAAGCAATACAAATGAGTTTGGTTGACCTATTGAAGAGAGATGTTGATCCTGTTGATTATGACTTATGCGCGGCTGGATTTTTAATGAAAGGTTTTTACCAATGTTGGCAAAATAATTATTTATATAATTTACAGATTCAAATGGAGATGATTTAATATTTAATAATTCTGGGTTTTGGCTTTTACATTTTTTTGAATAAGTAATATTTTTTATGTTTTCCCATAGTAATTTTTTATTAGTAGTTGATTTAGTTATTAATTTTATTGTCTTTCGTACTTCCTTTTTAGTTTTTTTATTAGGTTATTGCAATAGTTCCTATATCTTAAAAAAGTTATTTTTAATATTTCATTGTATGGTTCCTTTTTATGATCTTTTTGCAACTTGTTGCGGTTCCTGATGCATCTTAAAATACCAGGGGTAATCCACGGTTTGATTATGCGCTTACTGTTTGGTATTTTCACAAGGGTGGTACTTTTATTAATAGATTCGGTAAGTTTATATATAAGCAGGTTTGTCAGTGATTCTGGATCGTTACAGAAGAGTAAATCAGCTAATTTATTTTCAAGTAAATACTTATATGCTTTCTCGTAATCAATTGAGGATTTAGTTTTGTTCGCAATAGGAGAGTCTTTTACTTTTGAAAGGGATAGAAGGGTGGTAAAGTGATCTGTAATGCTTGTTTGCAAAATAGGAATGAAAGCGGATATCTTGTTTTTGTTTAACTTTAGCATAAAATGGTCCAAACAGTTTTCATTTCTAGTAGGTAAAGTATGACCAGGCAGTATACCGTACTGGGATAGTGTATTGAGGTAATTAAGTCTGTTTTTTTGGTCATGAGGCGATTCAGTGTCCTTTTGTTTAATATTTATATTGATATCACCCGCTATAATTATATTTTTCTGGGGATTAATAGTATCGAGATGGGTACTTAGTGAATTTATAAAAGTCTCCGGGTTTGCGTTAGCTGGAGATCTATAGATGCATAAAACAATGTTATTAAATATTTCAACTTGCAAGCAAGACGCATGCGATAGTTTAATTTCCGAAACTTTAGATTTTATATTATTTTTTATATATACCACAACGCCGTCGTTCTGGTTTAGGTGCTGTGTGGTAACGTAGGAGGAGTAATTAAATAGATGTGGTATTGGTTTTTCAGAACTCAGTCTGCATTCCGTTAAAATAATGACATCAGTTTTAAAAATAAAAATCGACTATTCTATCCGAAATCATGCTACGTTATTGTTATATTTTTTTCCAATAAACATTATTTGTTAAAGACAGATATTTGTAATTGAAAGTCAAAGTAACAGGTTAGCTTACCGTCCATTTGTATCGATAATTTTTTCATTTTTTTTTATCATACAACCAATCAGAAATAATACGTATTATCAAAAAAAGTGAAATGTCGCGTTTAAAAAACGCGGTGTGCTTAGGCCTTTACATATAATTTCTCCATTGCCACAACACTGACTAAGAAAATCTTTCAATTTTTATTTTTTTTGCTATCATACAACTAATCGCAACTTAAGTTCGAAATAGTGTTAATCTTATAGTATATGAGAATCCATAACAATAATAACGTGTATTTCTCTTTATGTGCATTGTAGTCTTGATTTAAATCTGCAACTTCAAGATTAGGACCCTACCCACATACAGGGAAAAATAAAATCATTATAAGACAATTTTGAATTAATTTAGCTTTGCAATTAATGTGATTACAGCCTACCTCATTTCTTCTCCTCAAGCACTAGATTTTCCATCTGTTCTTTCATTTCTACCATTCCTATTTTGTTTATTCAATTAGTTCTCACCGTTTCTTCAATTCTAATTTCAGTACTAATCCTGAAACCATGCCTGTGATGACCCGTAAGGCTACTGCTCAGGATTTGGAGCTCAAATTGAGAACGGCCCTACAAGAACTAAAGGCCTCGAACATCCAATGTCAACAATTATTACTGGAGAGAGAGGAATCCGAAGAGGAAGTTAAGAAAATTGTTGACAAAAACACCAAATTAAAGCGGGAGCTGGTAGACCTTCATCAGCAATTCCTGGATGTTGTTGATGAACGGGATAAACTACGGGTGGTCACAAATGGTTTCAACAGCTGTAGCAACCTATACGAGGAGGCCTTATGTAAAGTTAGGGATTTAGAGGAGGAATTAATTCATGCAAATGTACGGTATTCAAAATTACAGAAGGATAAAGAATGTACTCAGGTTATGGAAACTAATCATTTATATAATGAATTGTTGAAAAGTAACTGTAACACAAATTCGTTAATAACAATTGACCTTACTGAAGATTCTATAATGAAACACAATAATAGTAATTATAAAATGAGTCACAATAAAATAAAAAAATATTTCAAATTGAATAAAATTATTAATAAATGTAATAAATGTAAGAAACAACAGAAACACTATTCCAGTAATATAAAACTAAGGAGAGAACGTGTGTTTCTAATAAATAAATTAGATAATTTCCAAATAAAGTTGGAAGACAGTGCTAACATTTATCGGGTTGACACTCAACGGCTTCAGTCAGAAATTCAGGTACTTGAAGAGTCACTACATGCGCTTTATACAAAGTATGTGCATTCTCAAAAGCAAATAAAAGAACATATCCTTGCCACAAATGAGTTAGTAGATATGTGTAACTCCAATGCAGACAGAGTAGACCCACTGCCTCTCAGCACCTCTCCAGATACCTTCCAAATGGAACCAAGCTGTGAGGTTGTTCAACCTGATGCTACAGAAGTCCTGTCCCAATCTGAAAGAGCTAGGGAGTGTATGCTAAAAAAAAATGTAACAACAGATATTGTACAGGGTTCACCTTCTGTTGTACAGTCACAGTCAGACAACAGTTTTCTCAGTTGCAATAATGTTTCTAATAAAGATTGTTATTGTCCTATTTTGTTTTCAGATAGTTTAGGGAGAGGGTTAGGTAGATTATTAAATAACAACCTGAGTCATTCTGTATTGAATTATTGCACGCCTGGGCATTCATATAAAGAAATAATATCTTCAGTTACTAGACAGGAATATGATCCTAATACAATTATTACTATATGTGTAGGTAATAGCTCAAAGGTTAAAATTGATGATATAACTGACAGTGTCACTGAACTATTGAACATTAATTGTCAAAAAATAATATTATGCGCTTTTCCGTACTTTGAGCACCTATCAAATAGGACAAATAATAACATACATAAGCTTAATAATCATATGCATTTATTAACTAGTCACTATAGTGACAAGCTTATGTTCTTTGACACCAACAGTTTCGTTGAAAAATTGAAATCGACTAGAGATACAGCGTATCTGCCCATTAGGTTTAGACGTCAGATAGCATGGCTATTAGCTTTTAATATTAACTCAGACATAATTAGTATGTCGAAGTGTTCTATAACTAGCACCATGGTTAGTAATAATACTAATGTTAAGGTGGTAAGCTCAAGTAGTTTAAACTAGTAAGTAAGACAACAGAAGGTACCAGTATCAATATAGTTCAACTTAGTAATAACAAGGTATCTTCTAGCAATCATGCAGAGAATTTAAAAAAAAGGGCTAAGCAACATTCCTTGAAATTATTTCATCAAAATATTCAAGGTTTTTCTTCCAAGCAATTAGAAATTGAATTGTTTTTAGAAAAGACAATGTTTGACATTATTTGTTTTACTGAACATTGGTTGAAACCTTATGAAATGTTAATTAATTATGAAAATTTTACTGTGGGCAGTTGTTTTAATCGGAAATCTATGCTGCGTGGTGGTTCACTAATTATAATGAAAAATAATATTAAATTTAAGTCTCGCAGAGACATTGTTGCACTATCAGTTGAACATATTATTGAACTGTCCTGTGTTGAGCTAGATAAGCATGTCATAGTGTGCGTTTACAGACCCCCGAATCATCATAACTACTCTTTATTTGAGTCTATAATGGAGGATGTTTTGACTAAGCTTGTAACGGGTAATAAATCAATAATAATTTGCGGAGACTTTAATATTAATATTTTAGAAAATAATTCAAGTAGCAGTAGATTTATAAGTCTCTTTAAATCCTTCAATTTGTTAAATGTGTTTTTAGAACCAACACGAATAACTACGACCACTGCTACTTGTATCGATAATGTTTTTTGTAGCTGCGACTACTTAGATAAAGCTATTGTAAATTATCTTCCCTCTGATCACAGCGGTCAAACCGTTGCTTTTGAGTCCAACACACCCTTGCAAAAAATACAGATTCAGTCAAGACCAATAACATCTGGTAATTTAGATAAATTTAAAAAGACTTTAATAAGTAAGTTACCCGTTCAGGACCTTAGTATGAATAATGGTAATATTTTATATAAAGAATTCTTCTCAGTTGTGCAAACTGAGTTTCAGAATATTTTTAAGAAAAAAACTAAAACAATTTGCCCTAAGTTTTTATTCAGTGACTGGGCAACTAAAGGCATCAGGAAAAGTAGGGAAAGACTTTTTGAGCTGTATGGCCTTAAGCCTTATATTAACACTGACACTTTTAATAAGTATGTTACTATTTATTCTAAAACTTTTAAAAATGCTTGTAAGGCAGCTAAAGCGTTATACATTAGCAACAAAGTAAAATCGGCTGATGATAAAATTAAGACTGTTTGGAAAATTATTAATAATGAAACAAATAGGAACAAAAGACATAATACTGACTACACTCTGGAGACTTCCAGTGGTCTCATAAGTACTAATATAGAAGTTGCGCAGGAATTTGCAACATTCTTTACCAATGTTCCTATTAAAACTACTGAAACTTTAGATTCCTCGCCGTCACTTGCTTTTAATTTATTAAGTTCGAATGTTCCAGCCTGCCCCACGGAATTTAAATTTAAACATATAAACCCTGCAATCGTTATAAAGACTTTTAAACAACTCAAGATCAAGGCTACTGAAGATTTATGGGGGATGTCTACTAATGTTTGTAAATCGGTTATTGAGACAGTGGCACCCTATTTAGCTTTCATTTTTAATATGTGTGTAGACCAAGGGGTTTTCCCGGATTTAATGAAGTACAGCAAGATTATACCACTTTTTAAATCCGGCGATTGCAAGGACACGAATAATTATAGACCCGTTTCAGTTTTGCCGGTTTTCAGCAAAGTGTTTGAAAAAGTAATGCTTAACCAAATGCTCAGTCATTTTAATTGTAACAACATCTTACATGACCAACAGTATGGTTTCACCAGAGGGCGTTGTACTACTGACGCCGGTGTCACCTTAATTAAGCATATCTTTAAAGCATGGGAGGATTCGCAAGATGCTATTGGCATTTTTTGCGACCTCTCCAAAGCATTTGATTGTGTAAATCACGAAACACTGCTCTTAAAGCTTGAGCATTACGGACTGGGTAAACAAGCGCTTAGCTTAGTAAAATCATATTTAAGTGATAGACTGCAGCAAGTTCAAATAAATGGTGTTAATTCATCAGGCTTAAAAGTAAAAATGGGGGTACCGCAGGGCTCCATATTGGGTCCGTTCCTCTTTTTAGTTTATATAAACGATTTACCTCATTTACTGAAAAATCAACCACAAATGGTGTTATTTGCTGATGATACTTCATTGATTTTTAGAGTAAATAGACGGGCACAGCACCTTGACGACGTAAATGACGCCATGCTTAAGATTCATAATTGGTTTACTGTAAATAATTTAGTATTAAATGAGAAGAAAACTAAATGCATAAGATTCGCTTTGCCGAATGTTAAGAGTAATGAATGTAACGTTGTATTGAATAAGGACATACTTGAATTCGTCGAAAGGACTGTTTTCCTAGGGATTACGCTTGATTCCAAGCTACAGTGGGGTCCTCACTTAACATCTCTTGCAGGGCGGTTAAGTTCAGCCGCTTACGCTGTCAGAAAGATCCGGCATTTGACAGACGTGGATACCGCTAGGCTAGTATATTTTAGCTATTTTCATAGTATCATGTCTTACGGTATTTTGCTATGGGGACGGGCTGCAGATATGGATTCTATTTTTATACTGCAAAAGCGGGCTGTCAGAGCAATCTATAATCTCCGCAAACGCGAATCTCTAAGAGAATTGTTTAAACAGATTAACATCATGACGGTACCTTGTCAATATATATATGAAAACATTATGCATGTTCGAAAAAATCTTCATCTTTTTAATAAAATAGGTGACAGACATAATGTTTATACTAGAAATAGGAACAAATTAGATCAGCCAAGCTTCAGATTGTCAAAAGTACATACTTCTTTTAAGGGGTACTGTGTAAAATGCTATAATAAAATACCACTTGATATTCTACAATTGAATGAAAAACAATTTAAAACATGTATTAAGCGCACACTATGTAGACAAGCATATTATAAGTTAGAAGATTACATCAATGATAAAGATGCTTGGCTGAATGCTGGTCCTGCTCCACAGCCAGTTTAGGGAATTTCCAAATTGGAAGAAAAGGATGTTTCCTACCCCTTTTTCTATTGACATGAGTAACGAGTATCGTTATTATTATATATAGATATTTTTAAATTATTAACTTATCACACTTCATATGATAAAATAATATACATTGGAAACCTTAGTTTTGTATAATTTAGCAGCATTATTTCAATTTTGTAAATGTGAATACCATGGAGCCATGTATATTAATACCTTTATGTTTGACAAAAATTAACATGGCGGTTGGGAGTATTGTCATGCTCGCTCAAATGTCTCGCTGATGGTGGCGCGTGTGTTGGATCATTCGGCTCCCTTCAAAATGGTTGAGCTAAATGGTGCTGATTCACGCGTCATGTTCGTGAACGGGCGCTGTCAGTGGAGATTGGTCAGCTCTTATCTGCCATGAATTAGATGCCACTTTATCTTGCTTCTTTTTTGTGTTTTGTATTGTTAGATTACCTTCATCGTTTTCACATATAGAAGCAACAAGAATGTAACCAAACTTTGTAAAAACTTGATTTAAAAGAGTGTCCGTGGAGTTTCTTGCTCGTTCTTCTCCATAGAGACCTACCTACGTTTTGGAACGAGCAACTAGCTTCAACTCTCTGACTAACTGACCGACTCCTTGACAATTCAAAAGTGCCTGTAAATGGTTTAATTGAAATAAATGCTTTGACTTTGACTTTGACTTTGAATCAGGAATATGTATTAACAAAATGTCGTCGACGGCACGTTTTGAAAAACGCAGTGTGCTTAGTTAGGCCTTTACATATAATTTCTCCATTGCCACAAACACTGACTAAGAAAATGTTTCGTTTTTTTTTAGTGCATTTTAGTCTTTATGCAATAATGTTGGCACACAGCGGCACACATGAGACTTTTACCACTGATCTTGGGCCAGGGATTACCATTACTAATTGCCGTTCTTCTTGTGTCATCCGTTAGACTAATGGTAAATTAATATTATGCTCAGTTTGATGTGATTACGTTTCCATGTACTTGGTACTCGGTTAATCTTATCCACCACAATTGTGTATTAAGGGATCCACTAGGGCAGACCGCATAATTGAATTTTTCTTACGTTTTTTGCAATTTGCAGCTCAGTATCAGGTAGTATTATTTAAAAAAATCGTAAAATAATTATATTCATAAAATTATTCGCAAGTTAGAAAATCTCGTAAATTACATATTTTCATTAAATAGGCGAGTTATGTTGAAGATTTTGCTTAGGGACTCACCAGAGAATTGGCGGCAGCGTTCTCTGTGCCTTTGTAACACCCATACTGCGATCGCCAATCCGCCTGCCAAGCGTGGCGATTATGGCAAAACCCCCCCTTGGGGAGGCCTCTGTCCAGCAGTGGACGTCTTTAAGCTGAAATGGTGTTGAAGATTTTAATTATTATAGATAATTCTGTAAATGCATATTTGTTACTCCCGCGAATTTTTTTTATTAAAGAGAAAAAAGGAGTTGAGAATTAGAGTCATTCCATAGGTAGGCACCTAAAAACAAAACCATCTAAAATTCCAAAGTAATTAATTCTCCCCCGTCACCATAAGGCGAGCTCAAAACGATACTTCGCTGCAATTTATCACCAATTAATACAAACGCGAAAATCGCGACCACGCCCCGTCGGATCCGTTATATCGTAAGAGATTAATGTAATCTGTTATAATTAGGCTTCACCCAGCGATTGCCTCCCTGGAGCCAAGGCTTTAATTGATTAATTTGGTATGAAAAGATCCGAAGCACTTCGCTGTTCACCGTGTTTTGATTTTAGAAGAGAATCATGTTGTTATGTTTATTTTACGCTCGTAAATATTTTATTATTGTAATCTGTATTAATAATAATAATATGTAGGGACATTCCACACACATCCATCTGACCCCAAACTAGGGAGACCCTTTAGAGTCTATGGGAGTCAGACAGCTGATATACATACACAAATACATTTAAGTACATACGTATATATACAGGGTTATTTTTCAGTCACCAACCAAATTTTTCAGGGTGATAATACCCGTGAAATTGAACAACTTTCTCCAAGGCACATGGGTCGAAATATGAAAAAAAATTAGACTTCCCATACAAAATCGATCAGCTGACTATTGATTTTGTGTGGGAGGTCTCATTTTTTTTTCATATTTCGACCCATGTTCCTTAGAGAAAGTTGTTCAATTTCACGGATATTATCACCCTGAAAAATTTGGTTGGTGACTGAAAAATAACCCAGTTAATATAAACAACCAGACACAAGAAAAAAACAAATGCTCATCACACAAATATATGTTTTACCCTGGGCGGAACTCGAACCCGCTACGCAGCAATCGATCACTCAACCACTGCACCAACCGTGTCGTCGTATTGTATTGTCATATTGTGACATATACAGGGTAGTAGCAAGACCCAGTTTATGTTACAGCTAACATCTACACTAAGGCCGGTTGTTTCAAACAGTCGGATAACGTTACATACGGAAAAGTTACTATGACGTGAGATGTTTAACGTACGTTAAATGTATCGGGTTGTTTCATGACATAAAAATCTATCAGTTAAAGTTATTTAAAACGAGATTCCTTTGTATTTTGATGTTTGAAGTAGCAGTTTGACAACACAAAATTACGTTGACTGGTCGGTTACGGTAATAGTAACTTTTTGACGTGCGATTTTGTGAAACTACCCATTTTTTTTTATTTAACGATAGCGCCATTTTTTACTATTACCGGGCTGTAATGTATAGTTAAAGCAACCCGCCCTAAATAACATCCATCGTGACGTACTAGCAACAAATATAAAAAAAAACTTACTTAATTGATTAAAATTGTTCGTGTGAAAAATTAACTTAGTACCTATCAAAACTCCAACACAATTTGAAACAAACTGTCAACGAAACGAAAAACAATAAATTCAGTAGTATTAATGCCTATATTATAATGTTCTATATATACAAAAGGGACAGGAGTTTGTTTCAGTCCTCCCTTTCTTCTTACATCGTAATTTTCAGCTTCCGAACTCTAAACTCAGAACAAATTAATGTTAAAACAAATTTCAATTGAAGCCATTACTTTGAAGTTCGTAAGTTTGTAATTTAATGTCAAATTTTGTTACGGCCAAACTTTAACAATGAGCCATTTGACATTTTCTATATAAGTATGATACATTTTGTACTTAGCTTGTTCAATGTTATGTGCATAATAGGTGCGTATCAGGCAAATGTGTGATTTTCTATATTTTAATGTAAGTTGGTTTAATCAACTTTATGGCTAAACTTTCCCACAGCTTTTGGCTTAGTACAGTCGACAAAGCTATTTGGTTACACTTACAATAATTATCTTTTTTTTATCTTGTGTACGTAGGTACCAGTTATACCTACGTGCTCGAGATAAAAAAATGAAATAAAATAACATATTTTGCACGTAGTAGCAAGATGAATATTTTTGACTTTAGTCAAAATAGCTTATTTAACCGTACTAAGTTATTCATTTGAATACTAGAAAATTGTTTCATAACTTTTGCTTTTTGTTCTGTTCGGAATGCTGTTACCAGCATTCCGAACACATATACAGGTTTTATCTTTTTCTTTAGTGCTGGCAAATAATAATTACGTATGATTATTACATTGATATGTAAAGTGACATGACGAGAATAAGAATTACCTACAAATAATGTTCCTTTTAATATTAAAGATTTGAGAAATGATAAAAATATGTTATAAAAATTCTTCAATAGTTGTAATTCGTCAATAACTCTATTTAAGTTCATAAAATTATTAGAAAACCTAAAACCAACAGCTTTTCGAAATCAATTTGTAAATAGTAAACTGAATTCAGAGCGGTTTGTCTTACGATAATATTTGAAACCAAGTTCTCAGAAGTTTTCGAATGCCTCATAAATTATGAATATCTAGTCGTTAACAAAAACCAACAAATCGAAGAACTTGTCAGAGAAAAAACATAAAATTACATTACATACTTAGTTGGATCATTAAAGTCCAAATGGTATATGGAGGCAAAAAAAACGAATAAAAATATCAGATAATTATACTTGTACAGTCCAGTTTAGTTAAATGAGCAGTAGGTACTACTATAGTTAGTAGATTGTATAGTTGTAGTGTTAGATGGTTGTGAGTGTGAACAACGTCTAAAAGTTTTCACACAGAAATATCAATAAACCAAAAGGTAATTGATTATTGATTCAGTATACTCCGTAAAGATTGGTGGTTCTTACATACGTCTGTTACGCATGTTGGTAAAATACACGCTGGAAGTGCAACAGTATAAAAGAAAATGTATTGATCGATTTGCTTACTCAGTTGAAATAATGCATACATAATGCATTGCATGTACAGTCATCAAGAGAGATAAGTAACCAAGTCGTCGAGAATAGTTGAAGTTTACGTAAAAACCGATAGGTGTTTTCTTCGCCTCGAAATCATGAAAGAGTCTCATGACTCTGATTTAGCGGGTTACCATGGAGTAGACAGAACTTACAATAGAATCTCTCAAGGTTTTTATTTTCCAGGCATGCGTAGGGCCATAACAGAGTATATCAAAACTTGCGCCAGCTGTCAACGGTATAAATCTTCAAATAAAAAGCCGTCAGGCCTTTTATAGACACCTGTTCTAAATCAAAGGGGAGAAGTGTTAGCCATTGACCTATTCGGTCCGCTTCCTGTGGGAGATAATGGAGAACGCTGGGTATTGTTAGTAGAAGACACTGCTACTCGGTGGATCGAGCTGTACGCTTTGAAGGAGGCAACTTCAGCAGCGTGTGCTCAGATATTGATTGAAGAGTTCTTCCTGCGTTACGGATTTCCTCGACGTATTGTGTCAGACAATGGCGCTCAGTTTGTTTCTGCCGTCATGCAACAGTGTATGTTTGTTTTAGGTATAAGTCAAGAGTTGTTACCTTAGTATCATCCCTCAGCTAATCCAGCGGAACGCAAAAATAGGGATTTGAAATTCCAGTTGTCACGTTTAGTCGAAACGAACCATTCTTCATGGCCGCAGCACCTACCTGCGATAAGGTTCGCCATGAATTCCGCAGATTGTCAGACTACGAGTGTCTCTCCAGCGTACTTAACGTTTGCTAGAGAGTTACGCTCACCCCTCGACGTACAACACGATATTCGGTCCATACTTAACAAAGATAATTTTATTCTACAAATCACGCCTTATTTGAAAAACTTAGTTAACACTTTCATTGCTGTTAGGGAAAGGGTTGAAACACAACAGGACCGACGTAAAGAATGTGCTGATAAGTCCTCCGTGCCAGCCGAAATCTTTGAGGTCGGAGATCAAGTGCTGTTGAAGTCACATGTTCTTAGCAGTGCAGCAAAGAACATAACATCTAAGTTCATTCCGAAGAAAGACGGACCTTAAGTTTTTGTAAAGAGGGTGAGTCCCACGGCATACTTCTTAGCTAACATAGATAGCCCTGAAAGTTTGCTAGGAAAGTATCATGTATCAGATCTCACTCGGTTTCATAACCGGGACAGTACACCTCCTCGTCCCGTAGTTCCAAAACGTAAAAGAGGGCGTCCACGAAAACACGTTTGTTCAGTCTGTTCAGCGCCCTTTGAGCGAGTTCATGAGCGGGGACGTTCTCTAGAACTCGAGGGGGAGTGTATAGCGTGCGGCAGAGTGTAATGTAAACGTGGCAACCCAGAGTGGTTACCCGGTCACCCGTAGGAGGGCGCCCGCGCATGTTCGAGACAGTTCTTAAGAGGTATCCAGTGTGTCTATTAGAGTATATTCATCTATGAGTGTGTCAAGTAGAGTGTAAGACGCTACCCACGAATATGTGCGCGCGAAGTTTAAGCTTTAGTTAAGATTTAGTTAAGTAGTGACTTGTGATCTGGCAAATATACGGTAACCTGATAGCACCAGCGTTTTTCCTACACCTGTTCCCCGGCTATACTATTAGGTAATACTAAGGAAACACACACATGCAAAATCATGTCATAATTATTCGAACCAATAATTACAACACGCACAAAATAGTTTTCATAATTTTTAACCCACTCCAATTACATAATAAACACATCATTGTACCGAGCTTATGCTAGATCAACAGTAACCTTCTCGCTCGAGTTTTTCTACCGCTTATGAAGGAAATAGTGGAAGCCCCCTCCGGCTTTTGACCTCTGACTCTTTCGAACCTGCAAATCCTACAAAAATCCCTAATCGCTCCGTTGCTAGGAAATTCGGATTTAATCTTTTAAAATAGTGTTAATCATTTTGATTTTCACCTGGATGTGATGAAATTCTGACTTTACCTCTGCCCTTTTTTTATCTTTGATGAATTTGTACAAAGGAGAAAAAAAACACCGTTTTTCCTTACGTTTCATAGAGAACATATTCCATATACTGCGTGGCACTCCACAAACGAAACATTCTCACTAGAACTG
Organism: Charanyca ferruginea; assembly: GCA_947361185.1. Classification (NCBI taxonomy): domain Eukaryota; kingdom Metazoa; phylum Arthropoda; class Insecta; order Lepidoptera; family Noctuidae; genus Charanyca; species Charanyca ferruginea. Next base: position 12,825,903 of record OX376070.1, read on the forward strand.
ATGTAATATCACAAAAGGCTCTCACATTCCGCATTCAATTCCACACAGTACATCACGGTATTGTGACGGGTATAAATATCGTTTTTGTTCGCGTTCGCCAAGCAAAAAGTTGCTTGCAGCCAGGACATAGACGGCTGGCATAAAAAGCGTATGCGGATACTATAGGTACCATAAAAATATATGTAATATAAGCAATACAATAAGAGCTTGTTATTTTTCGTGCTTTTGCAGAGGAGGCTCGCATTTAGAAGCAAAAAGGAAACTGAATACATGGTTTTTAATGGCAGAAAAGTAATAAAACTAAAAGGATTTGTTACAAAACTTGATTGTCAGAGAAGCAACTTCCTTTTTAGAATTTTGATACATTACGCATTACGATTCATTCGTGATGGCCTAGTGGTGAAGGCATCTACCTATAGGGTATGTGCGATTTCCCCTACATACGTATTATCGGGATCACTAACCAAAATTAGGATTCACCCGAACTTCTGGAACAATCCATGTTTCCAAAAAAATATGTGTACCTATGTAGGTAATAATGTAAATGACATCTCTGATTGATTCCCGAGTTCCGTAGGTTTTTTTGTATAAAATCTGTAAAAACATCTGAATCATTAATGCTACAAACTTAACCGGTCTACAAACGGCCGACCTCATTCAAATATTCACTAAACTAACTTACAAATCGTCTCAAACAAGTTCCAATCCAGCACTCTATGATGTTCAAGACAGATTTTCATTTCCCAAGCGTTGGCATTGGCGTTAATTCCCTTCAGAACGGCGGCCAGATTGCAAAGTTTTAATTGCAAACTCTTAATGAGATAGGCCTGGCCTGAAATAGACCAATGTCGCGTATCTGTAGTCTGCGCTAAATGCACTGCGGCGAATAATTGCTTTCATGTCGTCTGCAGATAAAATTGATACTAATTAGGATTCCTTTGAATAATTATGAGAGGAGTGTTATTTGAAATTCAAATCAAATCGTTTATTTGTGATACATGGGTTACATACCGGTGTTTATGACATAATTATATACTTAATAATGTTCATTCCATGATCAGTCACTTGGGCATACAAATTATTAAATAATATAATTTTATGAAATTCTAATGATTTGAGTATGTGTAAATTGGTCTTTGTTGATCAGACTATATTATCAGTTTTATTATGAATTGGTCAAATTAAGGGGCTATTAAACGACTTTTACAGATTTTAAACTGACAATCACGTCAAAATGTGCAGTGTAAATGATTTGAAAAAAATATATGTTAAACTAGAACATTCTCTTAATCACTTACTAAGTGAATATTTTTAATTATATTCATATTATATAGTTTAATTAACACGTGAAGTTGTGTCTGACGCGGACAAAACATTGACAATCACACAAAATCTACCAGGTATAATCAAACGAAACTAACACCATCTTACAGACAATTTTATTATCTATCTTTTAGTATACGCCTTTTTTAAGATAGTGTAAATTTCGGATAATTATACCTGGTAGATTTTGTGTGATTGTCAATGTTTTGTCCGCGTCAGACACAACTTCACGAGTTAATTAAACTATTTAATATGAACTTAATCAAAAATATTCACTTTCTATATGATTAAGAGAATATTCTAGTTTAACATATATTTTTTTGAAATCATTTATACTACACATTTTGACGTGATTGTCAGTTTAAAATCTGTAAAAGTCGTTTAATAGCCCCTTAATAGGAAGGGACTAAGTAGAAGCCATACGAATTGTACGAGCACTTGCTTGCTGGTACGAATTGAGACGGAAGAAAAACTATTGTTGCTGACTTCCTGATAAGTTATTTATTAATAATTGTAACAAATGTGTTTACAATAAAATGGTCGAAAGTATACTCAACAATATTAATTGCTATGTGTATTTAAATTATGTAAAAATTCTTATGCTAGCGCGCTGAATAATGTGCGATGTAATCGTACACGAATCGATCGGTTAAAGTGAGGCTACGCTTGCCGCAGTCAGTCCGTGGATCGGTGACGATCAATTTCATACCGAGACCCCTTCATGCCTCGGAAAGCACGTTAAGCCGTTGGTCCTGGCTGTCGTTCGTAGATACTTGAGAGCTGTTATGGGAAGTCAGAAGCCAGAAAGTTTGACAACCAGTCAAAGTGGAAAATATGTTTTTCTTACTCCTCCGCTGTTCTTTCTGATTAATTTCGTTGCGAGATCCAAGACAGTTGAATCGTTTCTCTGGAACTCGTCAAGCTTCATTGCTTTGGCGCTTGTCTGGTGGTCGCCACTGTCGATTCTAGCTTACAGGAGTTGCAGTGGTTTGGGAATAGTGTGATGACGGGCTTGTCCCATTAACAAAAAAACAGTCAAAGTCAAAGCATTTATTTCAATTAAACCATTTACAGGCACTTTTGAATTGTCAAGGAGTCGGTCAGCTAGTCAAAAAGTTGAAGCTAGTTGCTCGTTCAAAAACGTAGGTTGCTCCATGAAGAAGAACGAACAAGAACCTCCACGGACACTCTTTTAAATTAAGTTTTATCAGTTCAGTTTTACTAAAGGGTTTTTTGATAACCAGTAACTGGGTTGTGAAAGTCAGGTAAGCAGTTGCTCCATGTAAAACTAAGATTCAGCTGCATCTGGTTAGACTGGAAGCCGACCCCAACATAGTTGGAAAAAGGTTAGGCAAATGATGGTTAAATAAATATTTATTATCTAAAAAAATAAAAAATGGACTGTAACTGAAATAAGTACTTTGTTATTTTGTTGTTGCTTGTGGCCACTACCGTGTTATGGACAGGCCTATTTTAAATATGAACCTCTTCTTCTTCTTCCTGCCCCTAACTCATGTTACTTGGGGTCGGCGCAACCTGTTTTCTTTATCCATTCCGTCCTGTCCAACGTCATGCTTTCACTGACTCCCTTTTCGTTCATATCATTCTTCACACAACCCATCCAGCTTTTCTTTGGCCTACCTCTCCCTCTCCATCCATTCAAATTAATATTCATAGTTCTTTTGGTCACATGCGTTTCATCTCTTCTCTTCACATGTCCAAACCAAGACAAACGATTCCCTTTCAACTTTACTGTCACTGGCGCCACTTTCAAACTTCCTCTAATATAGGTATTCATTTCTCACCTTATCCATTCTGGTCACTCCACACATCCATCTCAACATTCTCATCTCCGCTACGTGCTATCTTTTTCCATCCATCTTATTCACGGCCCAACATTCCGATCCATACAGTACGTCAGGTCTTATTACGGACTTGTTGATTTTCTCCTTTAACTTGAGGGGCATCCGTGGGTCACAAGTTGTTCCAGTGACCTGTCGCCACTTCATCTATCCTGCGTTGATCTGCGGTGCGTTACGCGTCAGTCTACTTCGCCATCCCCCTGGACAAGCAACCCGAGGTACAGAAAGTCGGAGCAGGTAATCATTCATAGTAAATAAACTCTGGAGCTATGAAAACCATCTAGGCATAGTCTACAATATGGCAATGCACTCAGCAATACTGTGCAACCACCGTGCTATTACATTATAACAGTCTAGACCGAATCTAAGATGTGAAATGGGGGGCGTAAGTTTAGTGGCCCGAAACACAGCCTCCCTTGGAGAAGCCTCCAGGCTTGCACATTGCGTAATTGGTAACATAATTGTAGTACATATTGAACCGAGTGGTATAAACTAATAATATTTTATTTTTAACTATTTTTTTAAGAGATTGGATGGAGAATAAAGTGATCTGATGTAACTAAAATATTTCCAGAAATAGAATTTGACCGATTGATTGCAAAGTTCATTCAACTCCTTCAGTTTATTGAAAGTTTCCAATCAATAGTCTCGTCTCCAAAAATTCGTACATATTCATATACCAAATAAGTTAGTAGTCAATTAAAACCAAAATATAACCCAGAAAATTAAGTTTTATCCTAATTTCTTTGACCTCCAGGGGCAACGAAATATGTGCACATTCATTATTGTGACTATCGAAAAGTTTAGATATAACTAGTTCATTACATATTGGTATGAAAAAAAATGCTTTCCGCGCCTGAACGAATGCGATACAAAATTGGTAAGATAAGTGAATCAAAATAAGCGTAGTTAGGCCCTTATAAAAAAATATCTTGCAAATATCAATCCTAAACCCTTTAAAAATGTCGGCGTGAAAATGTACGAGTAAAAGTAGATACCTTTGACAGGCAGGTATCAACAGGAGATTAGACAAAAAACGGATGCGAAAACCGACGGATGCATGGCCGACGGTCGTCGCCGGTATGTTGATTTTAATTTGCGTCCCGTCCAAACTCTGTTAGTTTTACATTTACCTTTCAGGGTTCCAGACAGACGACTGATAAATTACTGATACGTGTGTGAATGCATTCGTTACTTTACGTGGAGTGTACGAAAATCGATGTGTGATGAGGGGACCTCTCGACTGGCTGGAAAGTTTTGTGTGCTTCAATCAATGTGTTACCATTGATAGAATGCACAATAAAAAATCCAGCATATTATACGAGTTAAATACGATGCATATAATTGAGCTTGTCTATTATCGCTAAATAATGTTAGTTTGACTGATACATAAAAAAAAAGTTACAAAGATTTAGACTTTGGTACACTAAGTCTAAATATTTGTAACTAGTATTTTTATATTCACGACACCGTTGGCGCAGTGGTTGGTGATCATTGGCTGCTGCGCTGTTTGTCGCGGGTTCAATTCCCGCACGGAACAACTATTTGTAGGTATGCTTACAGATAGCTGTTCCGGGTCTGGCTGTTTGTGTATGTGAGTTTGTATTATGTTTCTAAACACACCCACGAATTACTAGTGCGGGGCATTATTAAAAAAAAATTCAAGAAAAAACAAGAAACTCTTGTGTGTGTGTGTGTGTGTGTGTGTGTGTGTGTGTGTGTGTGTGTGTGTAGTAAACACAAAGAGCATGTAGTATGATCTTGATGATATTTTTTATTAAGTGCGCTGATACAGTAGGTAATGCGAATATCAGTCGCTTACACGATTTAACCTAGCTAACAACTGACAATAGTACTCTGTATCATTACGTGACAGAAGGTCAAAGGGTTAATTGGTTTATTACTAATCTCGTTGTAAAACGTCTTTCAGATTAGTAAATGACTTGTCACTGTGTATATATTTTAAAGTACGGCTTCCGTATTCAGCGTGATATAGCAGGAAGTTCTCTGAATTTTATAAACTGTTCAATATATTATGTGTTCTTCTTTTTAATACTCCAGCCTATTTTTTGTCAAATGTCAAGTACGTACAAAGATCGGTGAACTGACGGATCGGCGGTAAAGAGAAAGGAGTCCGAGTGTATAAAAAAACTTATTTCTTGGATTAATCAACTTGAAACTTGGCAGGAATGCGAACCTAAGTAAAGAAATTAAGTTAGACGTTACAAGTTTCTTTTAACTATCCGTCAAAGGAGCTCTAATGGGTATTGAGTTTGTAAGTACGAAAACTCATCATCATCAGTGAAAAAACGTCACTGTTGAACATATGTCTCCCCCCATAGAACGCCATAAAGAGCGGCAACCTGCCGCTTGCATCCACCGGTTACCCGCTACCTTGACAATGTCGTCGGTCCATCTGGCGGGAGGCCAAAAAAAGCTGCGTCTTCCGATTCGTGGTCGCCACTCGAGAACCTTTCTTCCCCATCGGTTATCGATTCTTCGAGCGATGTGGCCTGCCTATTGCCACTTCAACTGTACGAAAATAAACGAAAGTACTAAATGTAGGCGAATGAAATCGCGGGCAAGGTGCTAGACAAACCACAAAGTTAAAAACCTCACAAGATCAAGAAACACAGTACATAAACGCAGTGCTTACGAAGAAAAAATAAAAACAAAGTGCGTACTAATGAAAGTCTGAGTACACACGAAAGAGGTTCGCAATCTCAGTCTGTCGCATTCGAAATTCATAAGTCAGTCAGAGCTCTCGCCCAGCAGGCTCACTCGCGGTGCTGGACAAAAGACTCGCCCCAACCTGTGCCTTGTTCAAACACCAATGTTCCGTTCAAATATTTGTCTAATTATAAACTGTACATAGTTTCAGGTACGACGCTATGGGTTGCTGTCGCCATGTTTATGGGATTTTCAGTATAGAACCGTTTTCTATCTAAGTTAGGCTTTTTCTTCGATTTTACAGATACAAAAATCGTATTGCGGGCTAAGCGCAGCGAAATAAAAAACATATTATGTCAGTCAGTCAGTAAATAGCTGTTTCTTTTAGCTCAATTATGAAGCAAAAACTACAGTAAAAAGTTATTCCGTCGGAATATTTATTTTATTAACCTTGTAAGATAAAATATGTGCAGTGTATAAAATATCAAGTGTATTAAATTAAATAAAAATATCATACTCGTATATATAGGGTGGGGATGGCAATAGCACAAAAGATGATCATGGTAGGATTTGGTAATTTGGTGTAATTGTTTTTGTTGAGCATTAATAATATTAAATTATGACGCCACAAGTTGCCGCTCTTCTCACAAGTTAGAAAACCAATATTTTTCATATGGTGTTTTATTTTGGTTGCATTTATATGCTCTTTAGTACTCGTATATCTGAACATTTTTTTTTAATTTCGTTTTTAGGATTTATTTGATAGTTTCAAAATATTCTTATGAACTAGTATTACCAGTATTTTAATTTTTTGTCGTATCGTCGTCCTCAACCTGTATATAATTGAATAACTTAGGTATAAAACCATTTATTTAAGTTTTTCACAGGATGTCTAGATTTTTATGTATCAGATTGGCTTGCGTAACCAAATGAGAATCAACTTTATTCACACATCTATTACAAGAGTTCATAAATAAATTATAAGTTTCAAAATATTATTAACTACGTATCACAACTTTGCTGTTTCAGTAAATTATTAATTACAAAAGTCTCTTGTTAATCGCTACTCCTTTGGGAATGAAATTTTGGAATCCTTGGATTACGTATTACATTTTCTTGATTAAAAATTAATAAAACAAGAAAGGTTGGAACTACTTTAGTTGCAAGTAGGTACTAGATATACCATGGAAGGGAAAATACGCACGAACGCAGAATAAAAAATAGGCCAGATAAAAAAAAGTCATCTTCTCCATACATGTTCATAGTATAATTGCAAAATACTCAAAAGCGACTCAATTTTAAGGTACCGGTAAGTGCAAGAAGCTTATAGATAAAAGTGGAAGCAACACTCTAAATACCTAAGTGAAATCATCTGTGGGCTCACGCTCTCTTTCTGAATGCATACATAAAAACGAGACAGTGATATATGTTTTCTTTATCTTATGTATACATTCAGAAAGAGAGCGTCTACACACAGTTGGTTTCACTTAGGTGTTCAGAGTGTTGTCTCCACTTTTACCTATAAGCTTCTTGGTTAAGTCTAGTAGCTGTCTCTATCACATTATGTCAATGTGACTGTGACAGTACGAGACGTAACGGTATCTTAAATTTGAGTAGCATTTGAGTATTTGGCCAAAGTGTTCCCTACACCGTGTATAACGTAATACCTAGTAATAAGACATAAAGTCATATATTTATGTCCGCTTTTCCTTTAGCTTTTTTGTCGGCTCCGAACTCAATAAGCTCATTACAAGCATTACTATTTTCAGTATCGCGTATACAGACCCTAGTACTAATATTAAAATGAAAGCGTAAACATCTATCATGGTATATGCGACCCAACTTAATTCCAGCGCTGGATTCTTCATATAGTGTGCTCCTTTGTTCCTCATTACATATTCGATCCAGAACATAGCCGTATCCAAAGCGGTCATTGGTCTATCTTTAAATCTAACCGACAAATCTTTAGCCTTTATCCTATACGATTCATTTGTAAGTACTTCGTTTAATGTTTGAGATAAAGTTTCCTCGTTGATATGCGGGTATTCCAATATTTTCCCAAAGCCTTGCAACTCTGCTTGTAATAAGTTGTTATACTGGTCGGCGTAAATTGGAATGCCTACGATTGGCACTCCATAGAATACGGCCTCTACTGTTCCTATTAGCCCGCCGTGTGATATGAATACTCTGATGTTTGGGTGAGCTGCAAGAAAGATAGTTAAAATGAAGGATATTGCTGATAATAATTTATTTGAGTTATTAAATTTTGAATCATCTGCATTCATTATGTTAAGATATTATATGAACACACAGTCACGATCATAAAATATTTATAAGATACATAGAGAAAAATAGATTACTGGATCTAAGTTGTTTAGCCTTGGATACAGTAAAAAATAAAACTGTGTTTTTAAATGTACGATTTAAAACATCAAGTAAAGCATGACTAAAAACTTTAACTAATACTTACACAAGATTTCCTTTTGTGGCAACCACTTTCTTACAATGAGATTATCTGGTTTGTTTTCCAAATTGTCGTCTTCCCATTTCCAAAGGACGGATTGTTTTAGTTTCCTGAACACGTTGAGAACGGCGTTCCTTTTCTCTGCTGGTAACTCTGAACTTCGTACATTTGATCCGAGGCTCATATACACAGCTCCATGTTTGGCATTATCTAATAATTTTTGGAGATCCTGTAAAAATTAAACAGAAAATATAATAACAATGAATTAGAATGGTCTCGGGAATAGGTTTCGGGAAAAAAATTACATTGAATGAGTACCGTCATTTCTTCTTTCATTTATTCTTTTTTATTTATTGTAAGTATAACATGTACAATATGTAAAGAAAACATATCTATACTATATGTAGGTACTATATTATACTATATAATACTGCATAATATTATAAAGCTGAAGAGTTTGTTTGTTTGTTTGGTTGAACGCGGTAATCGCCGGATCTACTGGTTCAAATTGAAAAATTATTTTAGTGTTTAATAATCGATTTATCGAGGAAGGCTATAGGCCCATGCGATGCCGGTCCGGGTCGCTAGTTAAGTACTAAAATAAAAAGGCAGCAAACAAAAATCCTCCACATTGCCGTCATCTGGAAATATGTCCAAGAGACTGGCGGTGTTGGATGATTACGTTGGATGGCTTAGCCTCTAGCTAAGGTAAAACCCAGCCCTTCATTCAAATTTATAATTAAATACGTCACCACAGGCTCTCAAACATATTCAAACAACAATGTTGTATTTGAAATATGTTCTTTAAACAATATTGCACAAATAATGTAAGAATCTAATGTGTTAAGTGGCTTTCAAGCAACAATAATAAACAAATAATGTTTAATGTAATGGGAAAAACAAACAAACAACATTAGTGCAGAGACTAGACTTTAGACTACAAACAGTAGCAGACAATGATGCGAATGCATTGATTTTAAAGAAAGAGTTTCGTGAGCGTAGTCAAATTCAACCAAACGAAAAAATAAGAATGGGTCCTGCAGCACTTGCAAAGCTAAATGTTGTAACAGTTTTATTTATAGACAAATGGATATGACACAATAAAGCAATCATGTTGTACACAAATTAAAGTCTATAGTAAAACATTACAAAGTAGACGAATGACTGACTCCAATACCATAGTAGTTAAAAGACAAAACATAATACAGTCTATATCTAATTTAGAAGCATAATACCAGCTCAAAATAATAATGTACAACAACTATTGTACTTCGTAGAGGGTACTTATTTGAATATCGAAGATTAAAATACCTACTGTTAAAATATCGATGTTCATAACATCGAAAATGGAAATATCGAACGACCATAAAACCGAAAATTAAAATAACGAAAGTTTATAGTATCGAATGGTTAAATATCCTACGTCCAATATATCTAAAATCTAAATATCTACAAAAGTTACATCGAAAGATCCAAATATCGAAATACAGATTATCGAATGTCCTAAATATCGAAGTACAAACTATCGTCAATCGGTCGGTCAATCGTGAAGGTATTATTTAGGTCTTTAAATTAAAATATTTTCTTGAAAGTCAATATGTTGTGCTACTAAAGTTAGTGACAGAAACGTATCGCTGCAAAACCGACTCCACGTAGTCTTGTCTGCCCTACCCCTAGAGTGTAATTTAGAATCGCGTAGGCGCGGAGGGGCGAGGCAGCCCGCGAGCTGAGGAGCAGGTGGTTTTAACACCCGCCACCGCAGCTGAGGTTGGCCGGCGAAGCCGGCCAACAAGCCGAAGCTGCGGTGGTGAGCGTTTAGACCATCTGCGACGTTAAGCTCGCGTGGGACTGCCGGAGCCCTGCAGCGCCGGAGCCGTGCAAGAAACCATGCTTGCTTGCATGTTGCATGATTGCTGCTGATTCTATAAACTGTACGTTACATTTACGCAGTAAACAGACTAATGACTACTTAATAGCAACGGGTTTGCAGGGTGTGACAATTTCACATCTACCTACATTTATGAATACACTCATACTGCCTATATAATTTTTTTTCGGTATTTCAACTAGTAGGTATTTTTAACGTAGATATTATGAATTTAGATGTATGAAATGTTGATATTTTGAACTTAGGCATAATGTCATTCGATATTTTGAATCATTCGAAATTTTAATCACTCGGCATTTCAATCTTCGACGTTTTAAGCTTAGGTATAACAATTTTCGACATTTTGATATAATCGATATTTAAATTTTCGATGTTTTAAACATAGGTATTTTAAGCGTAGGTATTTTAATCTTCGATATTCAAATACGTACCCTTCGTAGATAATGTAGGCGTTACACAATTCGACAACTAGAAAACAATGAGTAATGTTAGGAACGTTCCTAAATTGAACGTTATGAACGACAATGTAAGGATTGTAGAACTAAACATTACGAATGACAACATAATAGATGCCAATTAGTACAATTCTGTATCATTAGGTAGCTGTCCGGAGGTATGTATTATGAACGTTAATAGATAAAGACACACCAAGACCACTTATAAAGTAGTAATAATATCTATATAGACAGCATATTTTGACGACACGGTTGTCACGGAGGTTCAGCAGTTAACGGCTGCGCTGCATGTTGCTGGTTCGATTACCATACGGAACAAATATTTGCACCTATGGCCTACTGTACAGACAGTTTTCCGGGTCTAGTAATTTGTATGTGAGAGTTAATGTTGTTGTAAACACACCAAGAATACAGGACAAATGTCAAGAGTAGGGCGACGTTTTATAAATGGAATATAATAATAATAATAAGTTTATTTAGCCAAAAAATACAAATTTATACAGTCATTTTAGATGTAGTTATACAAACAAAGTTCATGCTGTGAATCTAATCTGCACAATAATAGTTATAAACGAACAAAAAAAAACATACTAATAACACGTACGCACTAATATATATACGTTGTGTAGTGTATAATATGAACAACTATAGTCTTGAACCGCTCATGCAACTCATGGGTTCTGGTACGTATAAATATGAACGCGCATATAGATAACCAGATTATAATTATTATGATATAAGAGATCGACTACTGATATATAATAACTCTACACATAATTATAGATAATATTAGAATGTTATTAGATATTTTGTCATTTATGTATAACGATGTTTATGTTTTTGGTTTATGTTTTTTAGTAACTTTACTTCTTATCAACATTTTATTTTAGTACCTATAAGGCCAAACATGTCTTACTGGTTGGAAAATACAAGTCAGTATTTAATCAAACAGTATGATTTTAATTAAATATACTTTTAATCAATCAAATATTGTCACAATAGGTAGTTTTAAGTGTGAAGCCCTAGAACCTCACACTAGGATTTCCTGTGTCATGAAATCAGCATAAAAGTAATAACTAATAAAATAGAAAGATGAAGACTTACAAAATTTTTTATAACCTCCACTGAAAATACGCATAGGAGTCTTAAGTCCTATAAAGTTACGGAGTACGGTATGCATATGGTTTGGAACCGTGCCTAAAATGTTGAAATTGCATAGTTCTGCCTCCACCATAAAGAAAAAATATGCATGATGATAGTCTTGAAATTGAAATAGATTGCTAACGAAACTACGTAGCAACAATAATAATTATTATAGTATAATGATTTCTAGTTTTTAGTTGCAAATTCCAGCTAAGGATGCTTGTCCTTGGCGTTGGATCAACTTTTTATTGATAACGCTCCCAATTAGTGTCAAGTTAGCATTTTGATACACAGACTTAAAACAAGTTTTGATACATGACATTAAATCTACCATCGACCTCAAAATATCTATGAGTTTTAATTTGTTAGGGTGGAATAGTGTCCAGAATCTTAAGAGTGAAGGGTCTAATGTGTGATGTTATGTATGGGAAATGTCTCAATACTTACATCTGGCAATTTTGTGTCACTTTGAGACAAATGCACTCCTCCAATTTCCACTACATTTGGAAGATAAGCCGCTGAAGCGTCAAAACTAAAATGCCCATTAATCAACATCAGCGAAGCATTTTTCTGCAAGTTGTACAAGCTCGGGACTGGCTTTGGCAAGTCTGGCAGATACTTGCTTATCAGCTTTTCGTGGTCTTCTAAATACCAGAATCTCCAGTAAACGTATTCGTATACAGTAAAATACATATTCCTCATTCTACCCCAAAATGATGTCGGGTTCCTGACATCTAGAAATTCTGAGGTAACTGTGGCTAACTGTAGTGGGTTTCTTGCTACGATATTGTGTCTCATACAGTTACCGAATGTCGTAACTAAGACTAAAGGAGTGTTGTATTTGTAGGCTAGGACATACAGCGCTTCTTGAAAGAACTGTTCACAAACCACCAAGTCAAACTTTGTGCCTTCTTTGAGAAAAGTTCTGATTTCTGACGAGTTTAGTACAAGTTCTGTGAAAGCTAGGCCACCTCCCCATAGGATTTTTTCATGGAATATTTCCGCAGATACACCTGCCATATTGAAGACATTGGGTCTGCCGCCTCCTAAAAATAGAAATAAGGTCTTGTTTTATCGCTTGCATTCGACACTATAACTTTGCTCGTATATTACAATCGTAAAATGCAATGTAACAGTAAAATTATGTCATATGGTCATGTCCTGCATGTCAATAAAATCATATTTAGCTATCATGAAAACATTAACAGAAGTACTTAGACATTGAAGCCATGTCTATCGTTTAAATAAATTGCTGAACTTAAGAAATTAATTACATTCTGTTAAGTAACGTATTAAATTATGTAATATCTTTAAATAAACAGTACTACAAATAAAAGTATTGCTATAATCAAAGAAAGTTTTATTTTAACGGAAACGAAGGTAAGTATTTTGTTGACAAAAGCATTACCTATAAGACTTGAACTTGTTTTCTTCTAAATTTGAACTTATTTTCCTCTTATTCCTACTTAGCATTGGTAAATACAAACATTTCGGAAACCTTGTAAACTTCAAAATTAAACAAAAAGTTACACAATTAATCCTATTTAGAAAGAACTACACTTGACTAACAAAATCTCACCTATGACATCCCATATCTCTTTTTCATCGACCTTGTATTGATGATAGTTGGGCGGAGGGTTAGATAATCTGTAACCTGTAATGACAGTCACATTATGCCCTCTCCTTGCCAACTCCAATCCAATGGGTCTCAACATGATATAATGAGATTTTGACGTAAAAGGCATCACATACAATATATTCGCCGCTTCACAATATTTTGCCATAGCCAAAAAAAACAAAACGAATTTTAAGGCATCCTGTAAAAAATAACTTCATTTTAAAACTTTTGTCACGATTTGCAAAAGTTAAATAAACATGTTTACAAAAAACACGCACCATTTTGTAAAATAAAACTTTTTGTTTGAAAAATTAAGCGGTTTGTTTTTAAATTGCACTAAATAGACACTACCCGCGGCTTAGAAACATTATACCATACTGACGAGGCATGCTTTACAATTACTACGACATTAGTATTGTATGTGTGTTATATAAAGATTTACGTATTAGATTTTGCTTTTTATCGCAACTCAACTTTAAAATACTAATGTTTTAACATATTCCACCATTCATGTATTCATTTTTAGCTCCTGCCCACAACTTCGTTCGTATCACTTATCAACTTATAACGATTGTACTTAAAAACAAACAAATAAAACAAACCCATTTTAAACCTAATCAAAACTTAATATTAAAAAGAGATAAATTTATTTGTCTGTTTGTAATATCTGGAAGTATCTACGGGTGCGATTACAAATATTTCACTATTTCAAGTATCATAGGCTATTTATATATTATTATTGACTTTCACGCGATTGAAGTCGTATGTAGTAACTAGTTGGATAATAAAAATCTCGTCTGGCGTCACATATCCATGTCCTATTTTTGCTTCCGCGTTGCTTATAGAATCTAGTCGTTTGCTCATTAGCAGCCCTCGGCCAGCTCCTCATTCATTTAAAGGCAAGTTCCTGTATTTAATAATGTACTTTAGTACCTATATATTGAGACTTACTACAATACCATGGTAATAATCTGCTTTTAACAGCGCTGCATTTGATTTTCGTCCTCAAAATGTTATTGCTTAGGTCTGGGAATTGTTTGAATGAATATCTATCTAATCTACTTGCCTAAAAGAGAAAGCTTCCGTTCAATAAAGATTTATGAATTCCCAAAAGATAGGTTTTATAATTTGATTCCATTACAACATTCTTTTACAAATCTTTTCAAACCCGGCATATTTTTGGATAACCTACTTAGTCTTTACTAAGTAGGTTATCCAAAAATATGCCGGAAATGATTATAAATCATTTGAAGGTTTCCATCAACGGAGCAAGTACGCCTTTGACAATTTCTACTCTTCTTCTTCTTTGAATATTGCCCTACCTAATCGTAAAGATTTAAATTAGAAACCCGTAAGAATTAAACCCTCATTGCCAAGGTATTTTGCAGATTGTCTAAACAGTTATTACTGTTATAACAAAAACTTTTAAAATAAAACTTCGTGTTCGCGTTGAAATTATGTAGGACAAAAATACTGATAAATATTCTAATCAACTATGACTGTGAGTTAATAGTTCAAGTTCACTGCTTATTTTTTACAGTACAAAATCTTCTACAAGTACCATCTTTAAATATTAATTATACACACAGTAGACCTATCTAATTATACATTCTACAAGATAAGGGCCCAATTTAAGGGTAAAGGTTGCCTCATTGAATAATCCGAGATATCTTCTATTATTATGCCCTTTAATTGTTATCCACTCTCATATCCGGATTATTGTATTCAAACAATGGCTGCTCTATTTAGTCGAAACAATTTGTAGCCAAAAGATAATAATAAGATAAGGTTCCAGTAAGAAATATTCGTATTTAACGTAATAATATCGGCATGGTACTCCCTTGGCCCTTGTCCATGAAAAGCACCGTCCTAATGTCAATATTTGTTCTTTGTTTTCGGTGTATCTTTATTCATTAAAATTCAACATGGAACTAAACTATCAAATTGGTCACTTTGAGGTATGACGAAAAACCATTTGAGAACCTTTTTGTTTCAGTTCATATTCCTTTTTATTTACTATAGTGCCAGACGTAATTCGATGGTGGGCATTTTTTGCAACAACGCCATCTACAATAGCTTTGAAGTACTACGCAGAGAATCTACTCGGCGACTCGGAAGGAATAGGCTTGAAAAGATACAAAATGCAGTGCAATTTGCGAACAGTATTTCACAAAAAATAAGTTATAGTTTTGGATACTACTGTGTTGCTTTTAGAAATATCATAGAGGTCAGCTTTTCGTTCAGAAATATTAATCATTCGAGGAAAATTACACTCAAAGGACTAGCCTTTGAGTTATATCCAAGTTTTCGGAACTTGAA
Source organism: Charanyca ferruginea (assembly GCA_947361185.1). NCBI lineage: Eukaryota > Metazoa > Arthropoda > Insecta > Lepidoptera > Noctuidae > Charanyca > Charanyca ferruginea. Next base: position 12,841,645 of record OX376070.1, read on the forward strand.
ATTGCAAATGATTTCCAGTCTAGTTCCTACCCTACATCTCAAAGGGTTGTATTGCACACCATAACCTGATGATACGTCGGAGGATACTTACAGTGAAGACCGTGAGTGACGTTGTGTCCTCTACGAGTCAACTCCCCCACAGGCCTTTGCATTACGTAGCCGCGTAGGTAGATAGTGTGGCTTTTAAAGGATCACGTATAAAACGCCACCACGTTGATACTATCATTAATATGGCCATAAGTTTAGAATTGTCAACAGAATATAAAATTGCTGATACTGATATATGTAATACTAGTACTTTATCCTGTTTGCAAAATATGCGCTGAGACGTGGAGTTGCAAACACCAGCCCATCATGCTACTACTACTAGTACTTTATCAGCAACTTTGTCCATGTGATTTTTTTTACAAATCCCCATATTTTTTATATTATAATAATGATATATATTAGGTGGTAGGACCTTGGCCTTTCAATCTGGTCCCTACTTTCCGAAATGTATACGTTCCGATCACCGACCATCTTGAGCTTCTTGGCGTTACTCTGACGTCGAATCTCAATTTTCGTACATCGAGTCAAAGGCCCAACTAGCTACCAAAAAGCTTGGAGTCCTCGCAAAGGTGCAAAAGTACTTCACGTCGGAACAGATGCTGAACCTATACCGAGCACAAGTTCGATCATGCATGGAGTGCTATTCGCACCTTTGGGATGGATCTGCCAAATACCAGCTGAAAGCGTTGGAAGTTATTGAAAAACGTGCCAAGAGGCTCAAAGACAACGACTCATTCATTCATTTCATTTATTCAATAACAATTTACATTGTGTCTGAATGTTTCCGTCGATGCAAAGTAATATAATTCAAAGTAACTAAATAAATTCCTGGTAATTCCTGGTTAAGGTTAAGCTCATCGCCGTACCGTTGCCAGCCTGTCGGTCTTTCATCGGGTACATTTCGGAGAGTATGCTTTTGAATTGCACAATTTAATTTCCCCATGACAAGTCCATCACGAGCAGGGATACAGCGAAGCGTCACCGCTATACGATTGAAGTTTCACGGTCTCGAACCAAGCGCTTTGCATCCACATTTACTGTGTAAACGAGGCGGGAATGCCACAGCCTAGCGACTGTGGAATTCACTTCCCGCCTCTCTATTTCCCAATACATATAATCTGGGTATCTTCAAGGCATTTATCCTAGGTAAGCGTGCTCCAACTTAGGCCGCATCATCACTTAAGATCAGGTGAGTTGCGGCCAAACGCAAGCCTCAATAAAAAAAACCTATGAAATTTAATCTTAGTATGCAGAAAGTTAAATATTTTTTTAATTCTACAAAATATGCACTCATGCTATCAGATGCATCTCTGCCAGCACGCGCAGTGGTAATAACTAAACCAGACCAGACCACCAGACCAGACTACCAACCAGGCCACCACCAGGTTACCAGACTGGTGAACAGGAGCCAACAAACTCTTCAAAAGCATTTTGTACTACCTCTCGGATATTGGATTTTTTCCCTGTCAAGCAATTGTCCAAATTTTGGAAAAAGTAGAAGTCCGATGGCGGTCCATGATCTGGTGAGTACGGTGAATGACGCAAAACTTCCAACCTTAGCTCTTATAGCTTAGAAAACATCTGTTGAGCCATATGAGGTCGAGCGTTGTCCTGTAGGGACCGCCGGACAAGCTTAACCAAGGCTGACTGGATATTTGTGAACTTTTCCATCGTTGTGTCCAGTTTCTCACAGCACACGTCCACAGTAATGCTGCTGACATTTGGTAAGAAGCTATGATGAATTATACCGGCACTAGACCACCAAATATTTATCATGACTTTTAGGGGTAAGTTTTCATTTGGAGCATTGCTTAGGCGCTGAATCTGGGTCTAACCAACATGATGACCTTGATGATCAAAAATAATTAATTTTTCATCGCAAGTGACAATGCCGTTCAAAATCTCTTCGTTTCTGTGTCTGTTAAGCAACGCAAGATATACCTCAACGCGTTCGTCGCGCTGGCGATCGTTTAGTTCGCACCCACTTATTAAGATTTTTTACATTACCAATTTATATTGTTTTGATGTTAACGTAGAAAGCTGCTGCTAACTCAGCCGTAGATGGAGCATCGTCAGTTTCCACTATGGCCTTTACGTCGTTGTTGACTTTAGTTTTCGGGCACCCACGGCACACGGGCTTAATTTTTTAGATCATTGTCGGAAGCGTTCAAACCAATAACGAGTCGTGCGTTCGTTTGTAGTGTTCAGTACACGTAATTAATGATGCGAGACGTTTGTGCGTCGGAACTCTTATTCCATAATAACTCGTATTTCATCGTATCCTTATTGATGAAAAAGATACAAATGTAGTGACAACTAAACACTAATGCATAAACAAATGAATGAATTTGAAAACAGATTTACATATTTTTGAAATAAGAAAAATTTCAATTTAAAATTTATTACCAGCCATAAATTACGTTTCAAATGGCCAGTATTGTATTGTTTAGTAAAGACCTATATTATATTATACCCATATAGCCTATTTGCTGTCGTTGACAATATGGCTTTCTAAAATAAAATATTTAATGAAATCGGTTAAGTATTTTTTGAGTTCGTCCATTACAAACAAACATACAAAAAACAAAATCTCTTCCAATATTAATTTAGATTATATTAAAAAAATACTTAGAGGACCATCCAGGTGTCAGCCGAATTCCCTTCTGAAATTGGAACGTGCAAAAAAAGATTTCGATTTGCGATTTGCGACTTCAAGTTTTAAAAACGACAATTATTTTGAATAGGTAATATGACCGTTTTTGGCGACGTAACGAGGTGATATTATAAGAGAAGCACTAAAGGCGTTAAACTCGTAAGAACTAATATCGTTGTATATAATATGCATTAGTTAGGAGTCACTTAGAATTTGGCAGTGTGGTATGGAACCCGCAATATGCAGTACATTCACAAAGAGTCAAAAGGACCAATATTGAGGTAAACTCACCACTAAATAGACTTAGCAGAGAGATGATCTCATTTACAAATTCTGTCATGATACGATGAAAGTTTCTAGAACCAAAATACAAGAGTCGAAAAATAGGACATGATAATTTGCTATAACTTTTGATCTATTCTTTTCTCTTATTTTTTTTTTTTGCGAATTTATATTTTTATGTCTATGAATTCATTTTTACGCATATTTCTTTTGAAAAATATTTAGTTACTACTTTAATTTATTTTTTAACTTTCATTAAGTTCTAGAATAGTTTTGTTTCAGAAATATTGTTGTTTTTCTTTGTGTTATTTTAATTTTCAACATACTGATTGGCCTGTAATTAGCGATTGTATAAGTCCGTTACTTTCTTTATTTATACCTAAGATCTCAGAAGCATACAAAAGAAACTGTTGGCAAACCAATAATAAATAAATAAAACATAGTTTTAAAAGTCTTTAGGTACGATGGATATTGGTTACACAATAAAACAAAGCCCTTTAGTGCGTATTAACACATTATAATTTTATTGATACATTTTTATTACAAAATCTTATCTAATTTATTATTACTTTTATTTATTATTTTCTTATACAATATCAATAGATGTTATTTTAAAAAAAATAAAGCTATTCACAAAGTTAACGCTTTCGATTGTAAAACGTACCCGAAATTGTTTTAAATTCATTAAGTACACTGGACGGAATTAAACCAATATTAAAAGTTAAATTAGTAAAGCTCTATGACTTTTTACATGATAACATGAAGCTCCTTAAACGAACATTAACAACAGTTACTGTGTGTGAAATAAAGTTAGATAACTTACTAACTAAAGCGTTTCAAAGATTCAGTCTGTGTATGACTTTGATTCATTTAGTACATTCGAAAAAAATATGGCAGAATAAACGTTTAAAATTAACTTTTCTTAATGATACAGATGTTACTAATAATCTCTTATTTTCTCGATTACTTTATAGTTATTGCTCCTTCGTTCAGAGTACAAGGGACCATTCTTGGACTCATATCCGTGCGGCGCGGGGCGGATACCATTTTCTATATACTTGGGACTCGCTATTGGTTCACCTTTGTACCCCCGGCTTTTCGTCACTGAGTTTATTTCCCTCGACTCAATAATCTCTTTTGAGCGACCGTCTCTTGATGGCACGATCTTCTTACTAACGGTTTCAACCGTATCGGTAACACTGGGACGTTCAGGATCACCTGAGCGAGTGGTGTACCGGTACGTCTCAGAAAAGTTATCGCTACTATTGCTTCCTCGCCGTATCGCCGGTGACTTTATTCTCGAATCCAGCCGGGACACAAAAGGACTCGTTTCCCTATTGAGCGATTCTGTCTTATACAAAGGCGTTTTCCGTTCCTCTGAGATACGGTCTTTGTAATGTGGTGACGGCGTGTTGTATCGTGACGACAACCTGCTACCGTCTGATTCATCGTCTGCGTGCAACGTTTGATATAACTCAGGCGCTCTTTCACGAAGCCCTTTCAGGAATATCTTTTTCTTATCAGTTTCATCGTAAGATTTACTGAATCCGTTTGTGTGTCCGTTGGTCACTGGAGTAGTTTTTCCATATCTAGCTCCAAATAGGCCATCACGTCTACGCTCTGTTTCACGAGAAACAGCATCGGCGAGGTCCCGCTGACTACGATTAATAATGGACACGATTCCTGGGCTTTTAAGCTGTTCTGGAGTTTCATCAAGCCGACTCAGGTGGGGGTTGGATTTATACATAGTTGAGTAATTGCGATTCATATTCGATATGTAACGTGGGTGCGTCTCCTGTTCAGGAGCTCCCATAGCAAAACTCTTGCTTCTGTTTAGAGCTTTGTAGGTCCGCGCTGGTTTCGCAGGTCCCGGTGGGTATCCGTTGATTTTGCCGTCAGGTGCAGCTGTCACGTTGTTTGAGATGTTAACGGCGCTGTTGGAGCGTTTGTTGGGTGTGAGTCTGTGCCAATATTTATTGGAACTAGGTTTCTGGGGTTCGGTGGTTTTTTCTTTTCTGTCGTGCAGTTTCCTCGGCAGCGTCTGCGCGCTGCGAGTATACTCCTCGTCGGGCTCGATGTTCGGATTCAGTCGACTTGTAGAGTGACTGAACCGACCCAGCGTGCTCGAGAATTGACCCCTGGAAACATAAAAGAAACAATTGAATATTTTTTATACAATCCGCTTATAAGACTTATTGATGTTTCGTGATGGTGTAATGAGCCGGGCCCACGTACAATTATTGTATTGTTGGTAAGTCGCAAAAACTCGTAATCTTGTTGGTGTTTTAGTAATTGGATTCAATGGGAAATCTCCACCCACACATCTAACGACCATGCTTTGTTTTCGTACGTTTAAAATGTCTTTGTTAAGGTCTGAATAAATTGTATACAATTTAACTTAGGACTAAAATGATTTTTTGTCAGTTTGTCCTTAAAGTCTTTCGAAGATCCAAAGGCGATCTGTTAAACCGCATGTGTATTTAACCAAATAGCGGAAGCATATGACTATTGTAATTTGCAAAAATAATTATAACAAACTAATTTACATAGACCAACCTCCACTAACATACAGCAGGTGTTTTTATATAAACATTTCCTTGCCATGAGTCACTTGTCGTTTGTCATTGTGGATCGACACAAACTTCTCAATAAAGACACTGTTTCACTTGACAAACACCAATGACTCATGCACTAAATAAGGGTGCCTTTGCAAAATAATGAAGGCATATTTACCCTTAATAGGCAACATCCAAGAACAGCGATGGATGAATAAGGCAAGATATGCCGGAACGCAGCTTTAATTAAAGGTGCATGATTGCTGTGATTGATTGGAGAAACTATTGTCGTGTCTACTAATAGCAAATGAAATAATTGTCTTTGTCTTGTAATTAGTCCTGGGATTGACTTTAATTGAACGTGGTTTCGTGTCATTGTAACAGTTATTAAGATTGCCTCATTGATCTTTATCGTGTTTGATGATTTCTGATTTAAGTGATGCAGCGTAGTCATTGGTGCCAATTCTACTGTACACGAGCTAAACTTATTGTAAGATATTTATATCTCTTTCTCTTCAATAAAACAAGAAAGAGACAGATATTAATTAAAGCTGTCAATTTAAGTTGATCTCAAATTTTCATACAATTATAGTGGTCATGTCAGAACGAAGTTAAAAAAAAACTAATTTGATATCTCTAACTTAAGTTCTTATCTGTCGCCGTCTTTTTCTTCAGCTGCCTGGCAGTAAGAGATGCCTATTGACTAATTTTAGTTTACTTTGTGAAGAAGAGTATCGGCGCCATTGTCCCTTTTATACAAAAACTGGACAAGCTTTTTAAACCATTTTAGCTTTGACCCTATGGTATCCTAATTTGCAAATGATTTTTTTCGCTGCCTTTAATTAAACTACATTTTAAGGAGCTTCGGTCTTTATGACTGTGCAAACGTAAATAAAGCATCGTTTAATTTAAGTAATTTAGTTTTCTTGTGTTTGCCATATGTCAAAAACTGGCCTTACTTCTATAATATCGCCCGATGATTACAAGCGCAGCGATAAATAGCTATATTTGTATGATAAGAGGCATTTTCCATACAGTTGGACTATTAACTAAACAGCTTGATTGTTGTATTATATTTTCCATCTGACCTCGGCAAGCCTTTGAAAAATCATGCATTCTTGTATAATGCATCATGTTATGTACAGTTGGTTGTTGTTGATATAATAATAATATATTTAAATTAAAATAGCAAATTCAAATACATTGTATTAACCTAACTTAATTAACGCGCATAATTCCTTATAAGTTAAAACCTAAGAAATATCTTAGGTTTTACCTATTAAATTTGCATGCATAAATAGTTACCTTGCGTAACTCTACAGGTCTAATGTACCGCCGCACCGTGACAAGAAATGTGTCACGGATATTGTTGAACATCTATATCACAAATCTGTGACACATATTCTACATGGTCCTTTGAGTCTTAACGCTTCCTATTTTGGTCTTTTGTTTGTAATTGTTCAATACGGTTTGCATTATGTGAATAGGTTTTGTTTCCGCAAATTCTAAAATGTCCTGAAATGTTTTCGCATGAATAATAATAATAAAGCATTGTGTAAGCTGCAGTACCTAGTAATGTTAAGTATTCGCATGAAATATCTAAGGGTCCTAAAATACATAAGCCTTTGGATTTAGAAACACTAAACTAGTGTTCATAAGTCTTATTTATGCGTTATTATATAAATTCCTTTTTCAAACATAATCGATTTGTTATTACAAAGTTTTGTTTATTAGCCGATAAAAATAGAACTATATATTTATGTTTTAAACTTTTTTAGAAGATCTACAATTTTTGCTAAGCCCTATGACTGGACCATTATCAATAAATCGTATCAATATAATATCTTCCTATATTAGAAATCTAGTGTAAAACAAGTAAATAAGTTAATAGATGCGATTTTCAGATTCATAAGACCAATTTCGTGTAGCATTTCTTTCTCCAAACTATATTCTGGAATGTGAGCGGTCTAAAACGGAAGCTCCAAAGACAAGAAATATAAATAAATGTACCTGTGCTACACGACTGCTATTAACTTTATAGATCCTTGTAATATTTTGCTCCCATTAGTAAGAACCTCAAGTTCTCAACTAATTTTAAAATCCTAAGAATATTCTTTTGTGTACAAAACCTCGAGAACTTATTCTTACCTCACAATAGCTGCATGAAAATGGCACTAATGAGTTCAACTGTTCATTGTAATCTACGCCAAGTCTAAGAATGCGACTGCAAGGTTCATCTAGCTACCTTATGTACTGACCATGTAAACAATAGAACAAACAAAGTCTGCGTGGCGAAACAACTCATACATAACTCAAATACATAGGTAAACGTATTTTCTTAAGTTACGTTTACGTTTTACCAAAATTTACGAAACCTCGTTCAACCCACATGCTCCAACTTAAAGCAAATTCTACCTTTATTACTATTGGCTCCTATCAAAACGCCGTAACTTTATGATAATATAAACACAAAGCATTAATTAAAGGTTTGGTAGATATTAATGTAGGTGGACGCGGCTGGTAGTAGGACAAGCTTCTATTTAAGGCTCACTGGATTAAATTTTTTTATGAAAATTGAATATCCATCATCTCATATTTTGGCTAAATCTGCTCGACTACTAAAAGAGATAAACACGCGTCAGGCTGTTTTGACTAGCACCAAATATGTAGCGACACATATTTTATTACAATAGCTAATTAAATTTATTGATGTTTTGGCGACAATGGGAAATAGTTAATTGCTCACCTTTCGCGGTGTTCGCGGGCGTCGGCGGCAACTGCGCGTCTCGAACTGCCCTCGTACTTGTGTTCTCGGCCATAGATGCTGGGCGCAAAGGGGTCCTCCCCGAGGTAGTAGCGGTGCGGCGGCGCGACGGGGGGTGCCAGCTCGCCGCCGTACTGCTTGTACGTGCGCGACGAATGCTCCGGCGACGGCGTCCGAGAGTTGCGCCACCTACCACGTCGCTCAGCAGATGCCGAACGAATCTTCCCTACCAACTTACGAATAGAATTCCCGATCGCAGACCCCACTGACTTACGCGCCGGAGACGGACGCCGTCCGTTGTCCGCAAAACGAGTCTTCTGATTCTGTTTGCGCTCATCCCGGTCCCGTCGCCTTGGTGGCGTACGATCCCTATCCGAACTTTCACGCCTCTCTCTAGGAGGAGAATAATCCGGCGGAGGCTCGACTGCTCCTTCTTCGCGACTGTCACGCGATCTTGCCGAATTCTCGTTCCTAGAAGAGCTTCTGTAGCCACTGTCGTAGCGGTGTTCTTCAGACAGTCTTTGTTTCGTGGGTCGTTTTCGTTCCGGCGCGATCGGCCGGTAGTCATCCTCGACCGAGGGCTCGCGAAACGAACGCTCGGTTTCTAGCGGCCGGAAAGGCGAACCGCGCGGTGGACTGTGCATTGTTGACGATGACACGTAGGCGGAGTCGTCGCGCGAGGGCGGGTGACGGCGGCCGATAGGTGATGACCTCCCCTGAGGCGAGTCGCGCTTCCCGTATACATGTCTGGGGGAGGAGCCGTTTAATCGATCATCACTAGCATATGGTGAGCGCACTGTTGGTGGTGACGGTGAAGAACTGCGTGGCTCGGGCATCCTAGGCTTACTGGCGCGTCGCTGCGACCAGTCGGCAACTCCTTTGAAATAGCCACCGGTCCTGTTCACTGGTGCTGCCGGTCGTTCGTCAGAAGGCGTCGACGATTTAGTTTTTCGAAGAACTCGATCTCCATATACGGGTGGTGGTGGTACAGACGATGTCTTCCCGTAGTATCCCTCGTCTTCGGCTTTTTTGTAGAAGGCCGGGTCAGGTCTTCGTGCTATTTCTTCAGCGATGGAGTCGTGCGACGAGCGGGATTCACTGCCGAAATGGTTTTCGAGCCACTTTGATGTTTCTTTCTTGCGTGTTTCTTCCTCTATGTCGTAGTCGACGGGACGTTTGTAATCCTTGTCGTGTTCTGAAACCAGAGTGAACTATGAGCGCGGAGCGACACTGCGACGGCGCGGGCGCGCGCGCTGCGTCTCACGGTGGAGTGGCGCCCGCGACGCATCCTCTACCACACGCTATGGCGTAATCATTCAGTCAATAAGTTTGCCAAACTATCGAAGGTCAATGCAATGTACACTCGAGACAACTTTACTTAACCGCTACGAGACATTATCGTGCATATTATTCACTGAATGATAATTTCTAGGTCAGTATTACTTTACGTTATGTTTATGGTGTTATGTAATTATTGTCGGCTTTGGTGGTCATTTAACTTAGATGGTAATACAACTATTGTATTCAGATTGCTATTCTTAGTGTGGCGGCCATTTAAGGTAATATCTAAAGGAGAGAAATTGTGGGCACTGGCAATTATTATGAATATAGACAAATATATTAGTGCACTACAGAATTTAGTTCGATATGCAGTAAATAATATAATACTTAGTTCATAAATACGACTCTGGATAAAAATGTTCATCCTTTTATTGTAACGTTCTTAGAAAGTTTAAAAGGGCACCGTCTGATTGTGAGTCTATATTTATAGCTATTACAGCAAGATTGACAAGTCGCTGACATTACAACATTATGTACGGAACCGGGCGATCTTCGCAATCAAGTTTACACGCCCTATAAGCTTCACGTCATTGCGAAAACAGTGATTAAATACACATTTATGAGGAAATTTCTCTGATTTATGCGCCGTTCCTGCAACTCTTAGCCTACTTATGAAACTAACACCATGTGCGTTAAGTATTTACAACTTATTTAATTAAACGGTTTCTAACTCTTAATTAAGTTTTATTTGAAAGAAACGACTTTGAATCGAATATGTCAATTTTGGTTTTTTGATACATAAGAAAAAAAAGACAACCGCCTTCAAAAAGTAAAAAATAACTTTATATTCGCAAGTCGGCGGCTTTGGTTATGTTTGGTTATTTGTATTGCCACTGACTTGCGAATTTAAAGTAATTTTTTACTTTTTAATTTTTGAAGGCGGTTGTTTTTTCCACCGACTTCAAAAAAGGAGGAGGATATCAATTCGTCTGTATTTTTTTATTCTATGTTTGTTACCAGATTTCTTTGGACTGGGTGAACCGATTTTGATGATTCTTTTTTTATTTGAAAGCTAGTGCTTCCCGCGTGGTCCCATTTTTTTCAATTTTTTCAATTTGGTCTAGTTCTGACAATGGCATCCATGAGAAAACCTTATAAGTCTTAAATTTGCATTAAGTATGTGCGCGATTTGTTACGCGATTTCTCCGGCAAACGTAAACCGATTTTGAAAATTCTTTTGTTTCTTTTTTTTATGGATAGGGTATGCTTCACGGGTGCCCCATGTAAATTTTATCGAAATTGATTCAGCACTTTTTGAAAAATCAACAAATACCCAAAAATTTTACATAGACGACGTTTTAGTTTCATCAATCTTTGTAGTAGTTAACTTTCAATCTCTTCTTAATAGATTTGTATGAGAAGGAGGTACTAAAAAGCGGAAAATAAAAAGCTTTTTACAAAATAGACAACCGCCTTCAAAAACTAAAAAGTGAAAAATAACTTTAGCACAGAACACACATTGACTTTAGTTTCGGAAGTCGGTGGCAATACAAAACAACAAACAGAACAAAGCCACTGAATTTCGAAACTAAAGTCAATGTGTGTTCTGTGCTAAAGTTATTTTTCACTTTTTAGTTTTTGAAGGCGGTTGTCTTTTTTGTAAAAACCTTTTATTGTAAAAATGTTTTTATTTTTCGCTTTTTAGTGCCTACTTCTTATCGTACAAATTAATTATAGAAACGGTAGCACCAAACAATTTCAGTCATCCCTTAATTTTCCACCCTTTGGTGGAATATTGTCATGAAATTATGCGTGGTCAAACAAAAAAAATTCGTGTCGAATTGAGAACCTCCTTCTTTTTTTGAAGTCGGTTAAAATGAAAGAATGTTTTTTTCTCATACTTTGCTTAAAAAATCATAATTGATACCGATGAGACAGAAGTATTTTTATAGACGATTTTAACTACATAGTTAAAAGTGCGCATTGTCTATCATGAGCTTAAAAATTCACATCATGTTGCTGTTAGTTCTAACTACTAAATTTATCAGAAACTCAACTTGGTATGTCTAATGTTAATATTAATATGGTTTTAAATAAAGATTTAAAAACAAAAATGGATATCTATGAGTACAACATACAAAGTTTAATAGAGAAGACAGTTAATAAATGTAGTAGGGTAGTACCTAAACCTAAGTCTTGATACTTTTGTACTCTCTAATAACCATAAAATTATTCTTATAGAAAAACTAACAATATATCTATATAGTAGGACTTATTAATAAGGGCGTGGGACGCCCTTCAGCCCGGTGGACCGACGACCTGAAGAAGGTATAACCCGTCGTGACTGGATGCTGAAGGCAGAGGACAGGGAAAAATGGCGCGACATTCAGGAGGATTATGTCCAACAGTGATCCCTCTAGTAAGCTGAAGTGATTTAATAAGAGGCAGCAGCTGAAAAGCCCGTATATACGAGCAATTTTCATAATTAGTTTTATTCATGAAGGTGGGAAAAATTAAACTATGGATTACTTAACTAAGCAACTAATCAAATAGAGGATATTTGTAATCCTAATATCGTAGCATTTCTAGCTCAAATTACTCATAATAAAATTAAATCGGTTTTCTCGATAAATTCAGGTGAAGTGAGCTTAAAATCTGGCATTGGGTATTTTTTTGAATTTACTTAAGGAAATCTACCCACGTATGACTAGATTATTTGGACAGCCGTGTTTTGCATTGCGGTAGTTTAGTAATATTTAATGTCGTGTATGTTCAGAGGGCTAATTCACGGAATTTTATGACGCCGTCGAAGTTGTAAGTAGTGCAGTTGCAGTTAAGTTCAAGTTTGAGTGATAAACGGTATTCTTGTAATCTTTGAACTGCCCGTAAACTGCGCGCGAACTGCACGTCAGCTATACGACAACCAAACTCTACCAAACTTATTTACCTATGGTGTAGCCACACGAGAGAAAAAATATTATTCACTAAATAATTGAATAGAATCTGAATATGACGTTATTATAATATTAAAATAATACCCCAGTACAGCTTTTAAGCTTTTTAACTGTCATTTTGGGACGTCAAACGAATAGTAGAGTACCGATCATGTTGCCTTCCCAAGCACGCACCAAAGACGCGCAACAGTAGAATGTCGTTATTGCGTCCGCGTGACGCGAACTTGACGCGAGCGTGTCTGATAGCGGTAGAGAATACGAAAAGCGTTGTTTAATTGAAACTTAACTGAAACTGCAACAGCACTTCTTTAGTTACGTGAATTAGCCCACAGTTTGATGACTTTCGCGACATAATACAAGCATTTTTCTGGCTATCGAATTGGTTACTGCGCTTGCACTGTATGTAGAACCATTATCATGCCAAGTTTTAGATTGTGGCTTGTATGATATTGGTATGGGTATTGGGCCCGTGATAATACAATAGACTATCGAAGTGTTAGGTAGTTAATCGAGGTATCTCACGTGGTCCACATGAGGTGGATATGATGCTGGGCCCGGGAGAGACTAGGATAACTTCGTGAGTACCTTATATTTTGTTTTATACGAAATTTAATACGAAATTTATACCCCAAAGAGACATTCATTTATTCCATCTATATCCTTCTCATGGCTCGTTTACACTGGGTCGTCTGTTGACTTCGGTAGGCCGAAGGCAGTTCGGCCAAAATGATGGTTACGCAGAGGTACTGCAAGCAAGCGTCCATTCGTACCTAGTCAAGTTACTACCGTACTCTAGTATTATAACATGGCATTTGCTCGAATCTGCCCTTAACGACATATACTATATCTATCTTCGTAATTCCAGCCATGCTTATATATATGACGTAGGACTATGGGACCTCACTCTATAAAGATAGGCCTATTGACAACCAAGACAACACGCCACACATACACGGCATTCAACACACAGCAGATGTACAAATATACCAATAACACATGATACAAAACGCTGTTTGAATCACATTTATATTGGGTAAACCATAAAGTTATGCTTTCTGAACTTTAATGTTTTATCACGGCATTCAATGCTAAAATCTTATTGTTCTGCTGTTCTGTTATTTTACGAAAACACGCGCCGTTCACTGTAATGCGTGGTAAATGATGTCACAGTAAATTCTGATAACTGATACTAAATACAAAGCACGATTTGCAGCTTTTGCATTTTAGAATGCCTTGGGAGTTAGATGATAAAATGCCGTACTGCTGGAATAACATTTCCCTGCTTGACATCAGCCGGTCTATTTACAGTAAATATGTCCCTTGGGAAAATTACCATGAAGTTTCAGTCGGTAAGAGTCTGCTCTCATGCTCTCTTGGACGCCAAACCTGACTGTGAGGTATTCGCGGACAATCAGTAACGTTGTCAGTATGTTTGGAGTATTGTATGATGAGCGGGTGTGTGTCGTTGAGTTATTATGTCTTTTGTTAGTATTATGTCTTTTACGGAGGAGGCTTATGTCCAACAGTGGACCAAACTAAGCTGAAGTGATGATGATGATGTCTTTTACTAATGTAATTAGTCAATGGCCGTTTTATGTAAAAGAAAAAATAAATATATAACTCTCCGTTCACTCGAGATGGACACACAGGAATTTCCGCACGATATAAAAAGGTGTAGAGAGCTTAAAGGGAGCTCCTTAACATCGCTGATGATAACTATTAACAGCTCACTTTAGGCTTACTTAGGTTACCTATATATTTACAGAATTGAACTACAGGCAAGAAAAGGATCGCGGAAACTCAACCGTGGAAAACAATGAAAACATTCACAAATAACAAAGAACCGCTGCAATACAGAGTACTTGAAGAACGTTCCATCTGCCTAGCCTTATCCCAACTATATTGTGGTCGGCTTCCAGTCTTAGCGGATGCAGCTGAATACCAGTTTTTTTACATGGAGCGACTGCCTATTTGACCTCCTTAAGTTGTAGGGTAACACGATACCCCTTGGTAAGACTGGTTGTCAGATTTGCTAGCTTCTGATTAACGACTTTCAAAGATCTACGAATGACAGCCGGGATCGACGGCTTAACAGGCTTTCCGCGGCCCGGAGGAGCCCGGTGTAAAATGGATGGTCACCCATCTACGGATCGACCGCGGCAAGCATAGCTTAACCATAATGACCGGTCGATTCGTACAGCTTTTACTTAGCCACAAGCTCCTCACCGCTTGAAGAACGTTATTCATCTTTAAAATTATAGTAAACTAGCTTTTGCCCGCGACTTTGTCCGCGTGAGTGTCGGTTATTGCGGATGCAGAAAAAGTCGCGGATTCAAAAGTAGCCTATGTCCCCAGGGTCCAAGCTATTTTCATGCGAAATTTCATCAAAGTCGGTCCTGCCATTTTATCGTGAAAGCGTAACAGACAGAGTTACTTTCGCATTTATAATATTAAGTATGGAAGTATGGATAAATACAGTAAAACGTGAAATCACCTGCGAGTGTCGAACCGTTACAGCTGCACAAACAAGAAAGTCTGTGACTAACTTTATTTACGTGATATTTTACATGCAACAAAATCACACAAATAAGACGAAACAATAACAGCACAATGGCTGAAGAGGTGAATAAACTTCATGAAAGAATTGAGTAGCAATTTTCAGATATGTAAAAACTTTTGTCGGTTAAAAAAATGAGTAACATCGCTTTTTCATCATTCTTCAAAACAGAAAGGATTTGTTGTTCAGGTTTTACTGGCCCTTAGGGCCGGTTTTTTGATCCGTAGTTAACTCAACCATTAGTTAAAAATTGTTACTAATGGTTAAATTTCGGCAAAATGTGTTTTTTGAACAATGGTTAGCCCAACCAATGGTCAAATAAATAACTATTAGTTAAAAAAACTTAACCACTCAACATTGGAGGGTTGACAATATGGCAGATGGTTAACTCAACATTAACATCTGTTTTGTACAAACTTTAATGTTGTCGATTTCGAAAGTATTCGTTGTCTTTGTTTAAATTCACGAATAATATAATTACACAAAGAGTAATTATGGAGTAATAAATGAAGTCGGTTGACGCAATATTTTACGCAGACTAGATATCTTTCTAGGCTTAATATTATTCTCGTCTCGTGTTATTTTATTTCATTTGATTTGATCTAGATTTGATGTTTATTATGCTGTCAATGTCAAGTGAGTGTCATGACGTTTAGTTTTGGCTTAGTTCACTAGCGTTCATTCACTAAGGTCAGTGTTGTCACATAGAAAACTATATGACAGTTCATTTGTAGGAAATGACTTCTCCTTACACTGGCAATATTATAACCAGTGGTTAAGTTTAACTATTGTCAAAATGGACATTGAAAAACGTAATAGCCCTTTAACCATTAGTTAACCAGTTGACTATGGTTAATCTAACAAATGGTTATACTGTGTTTGACCACGGATCAAAAAACCGGCCCTTACTTTATGTTTCACAGTTTCAGCTTCACCGTCATTTCGGAAGACTCAATAGAAGACTCAATAGCACTGAACATTGTAGCTGTAGAGATTTGAACAGAATGCATCCTACACAGCTTAACCAATGGTTTCTTACATAAACACAAATCTACAAACCCACAATTGGTTTGATCTAAGCCCACTGTTATGAGATGATTGAAACGGCCGATGCACCATGCGCGTGTACATTCACACTAATTTAAAATATGGAAAGTTCAAGCACTATTTTTGTTGTACTATTATTTTTGCTTTTATTACTGTTCTGTTTTTGTTATTATTTATATACGGCACAACCGGTTCGCCTTTTTCAATAAACGTTTTCAGAGCAATGCAAATGGGAATGCCGGATCAAATTTGTTATCGATGCCTATATAAAGATGCGACGTAGAAACAACGATCAGATTTCCCTTTTCTACCCATTGATACACAAAATACCTTTCAATCATTTACGACACTTTTTTTTGACGACACGGGTGGCGCAGTGGCTGAGCGATCGACTGCTGCGCAGCGTGTTGCATTTTCGATTCCCGCCCAGGGTAAACATTTGTGTGATGAGCACTTGTGTTTGCCTTGTGTCTGGGTGTTGTTTATCTATATATGTATGTATTTACAAAAAAAAAATGTATTTGTGTATGTATATCAGCTGTCTGACACCCATAGTACAGGGTCTCCCTAGTTTGGGGTCAGATGGCCGTGTGTGAAAATGTCCCCACATATTATTATTATTATTATTATCATTAATATTTTTCTCAAAATTTTCATCAGTATAACAGATTACGGTAAACAGGCCGCAGCCATGTCACAACCGACCTCAGAGCGTAGGCCCAATGACTCGCCATATGCGGCAAGTTGATGGGCATGTAGCATTAAATTGGCCACTTAAATTCTCGTTTAAACGAGGCACGTGTGTTTACTAAATCCTTAATTGTTTGCAAAACAATTTACCTACCAGATTTGTGAGGGAAAGTGAAAACAGGATACTATGTCATTGAGATCGAATCGATATGTCTATGACGTTCTATCGAGACGAAGTCATAATTAGAACCACACATAAGTAAGCACCTATATTTTTAAGGATATAATATATCTATAGTCGTCCATTTTTAGGGTTTCGTACCTCAAAAGGAAAAAACGGAACCCTTATAGGATCACTTTGTTGTTCGTCTGTCTGTCAAGACCCTTTATCTCAGGAACGCGTGGAGTTATTGAGTTGAAATTAAAACCATATACTAAGTCTACGGTCCCTTGAAGCTTAAAAAATCAACCTTCTATGTTAACGTGTAAAAAAGATACGGCAGTTTATGCCGCAAAAAACGTATATTTCGACACTATCAAGGGAATCAAAATTTATAGGGTACTTCCCGCTGACCTAGACCTATGAAATTTGGCAAGTATTATCGCCTTATACTACAAGTACAGGAAAAAATCTGAAAACTTTACATTTGTAATTAAATTATAAAAAGATATAGTCTTTATTTGTAACTAGCTTTTGCCCGCAATAACGTCCGCATGAATGTCGGTTTTCGCGGATTAATAAATAGAGCTATATTTTTCCCCAGGGTTCAAGCTATTTTCATACCAAAGAATCATGGCGACATTCATACATTCATTTGTATGAAAAAAAAAGTAATTTAGAGGGTTTAAAATATTTTCCTATGTGAAGAATACATTATCAGGAGTAGATTGATATACTTAGCATATTTTTAAACCCACGCATAATTAAAATATTACGAAATGAAAATAACACTTTTTTGTTTCATCTCGATGCTCATTTGGTGTTTATAAAAAAAAGAAAGTGACAAGCGATGTTAACGGATCTATAAAATTGGCAGACAAGTGATGTGACAAGTGTGTGGAAAAAAATAATCATTATTTGCAATATTATTTTCCATAAAACGATGCAATTTCAATGTAAGAACTTCGAAACGGCGGCCGTTTCGTTCTGAAATAATGAGCTTTTCGTTAAATTATTAATATTTTTTGCGGGATTTTAAAAATATTGTAAATGCCTGAACATACTCTTTAGGCACCCAAGAATATAAGAATTTGAATTTCAACTTCTCTAAATATCTTAATATTTTTTGTACAAATCCTGCCATGATTCTTTCATCAAAATCGATTCTGCCGTTTTATCGTGAAAGCGTAACAGTTAATTTCACATTTATGATATTAAAATATGGATGGAAGGTATGGATTAGTATGGAAGTATGGATATGTACCTACAAATTGGTACAGAACCCTCGGTGGGCGAGTCTGACTCGCACATGTCCGATTTTTTTTAATACGCCATTTTTAGGTAAAATAAGTTCAAAATATGTTTTAAAAGTAAGGAAACCACTCATATTGCCTTTTCATTTGTTGCTTTACGTCATCCAAGACAGGAAGTATTTAAATACTGAAATGCTACTTCCACTAGGTCAAAAGATAATAAATGTATTCTAAAAAACAATTGAAGACTAACAAGGCAGAAAAGTGCGATGGCTTGGCATTTATCATGGATGTGCCAGGAAGTGAAGTCCCTCGGTAACATTACGGGCATCCTACGTAATATGCGTGGGATTCTAACTGTCCTGGCAATTCATTTCCTTAAAAGTTACTCACTGCTTGCAGGAAGATGTAATCCGAGAGGCACTGCATAAGAATTATGCTTATTGTCGCAATGCGTACTATTCTAGACATAATCTTCGTTTCTAATAAATAATGCCTACTTACTAAGTTTCCGCTAAAGACAATTCTAAAGTAGAAAAGCTTTTGCTTAGACAAATAACAATCAGAATCAATGATCATTCAAATCATTCCCTGACAATTCAAAAATGCCTGATAATGGTTTCATTTAGACAAATGATATGGACTATGACTTTGAATCATCTTCAAAGCTACACAATGACTCTTAACGACCAGCAATCTTATAATTCATCAGTACCAAGAAACGGACGCTATCATTGATTACAAATGCACGTATAAACCTGAAAAGGCGTATCAGAAAACCGTCCTCATCAATATAGCCAGACTTTTTCCTCAATTTGTCATCGCAAGCGTCCAAACCTGAGCTGTACGTGTGACGAGCGTCCTTTGCAACTAGGAAGAGCATTCAACATGCTCGTATATCATGGAACGAGTAGTCGAGTAACTCGATCGATCAACTTGAATGCAAACAATAGTCGAGTAGCCGACACAGGTTACTGGCGACAAGGTCGGTATGTGTACCACTTCTCACTGGCTACGTGTGTATTTTGTCAGAACTATGAATATATTACGCGTTTCAGATGTTTATGATGGACTGTCCAAAATTGAGTTATTTATTGCTCCTAATTTTGTAACGAATGGATTGATATTTAGAATAATTTCCGACATATACAGTAATCAAAATAATTAAAAAGCTTTTGATTTAGGAGCTCCAAGGACTTTTTGAAACAGTACATAGGTAGGTACTACTTCCATGAGGTAAAATCTAACCTTTCTCTTGTTCAAAACTTTTAATATAAATTTATATTTTTTTACTTACTTTACTTTTAGACGCTCACTGTTAGGCATAGGTCTCCCTCAGTGGGAGACCAAAGGGGGGAGGTTAAGACGTAATCGCCATGCTTGACCGAGGCATGTTGTCGATCGCTGTAGGTGTTATGGTACTCAGAAGGACGCTGCTGCCCTTATTCTAGTCAATATTCCTCTGTCGCCTGTCTATGACGCCCACGGGTAGAAATGGGGTGGTGTAATTCGTGGCCACACGGCTTACGAGCTACTTAATCGCTTCCAGATCGGTCATGGCCTTTCATCTATAGGCAGAGGTCTCTTCGTAAGTTGTCCGAATGGTTTTGGTTGGGAGAAAAATAAGCTTTTAATCTTCAGGTATTAAATTTGACTTCAGCGACAATCTTCCGAGGCCTGATGATTCTGCTTCGAGTTAATAATTATCTTCCTATTTCTGCCAGTCCTTTAGTCTTCAGGCTATTAAGCTAATTCAACGACAAGTTGTGAAATAGTTAAGATTGATAGAAGCCCAAGAAGATATGAGTAGGCTCTATTTACAATTTAGAATTTGGAACAGATAACAATTTTGGTTGGGGATTATGCACATGAAGAAATCTACCCACCAATTTTGACTTTAAGGCCGAGCTAAGCATAGCACTTTAGGTGGGTCACCAATCAAAATTGGCACCGTACGTTACCAAAGTGATCTGATGGCCTTAAGCGTTAATTTTGTAGTTAGACAGTAAAAAGAACTAATTGCCTACCCAGTAAAACAATAAATAATCCTATCACATATATTTCAATCAACTTCAAACTTGATAACTCTATAGCGATATAATAATATGATCAATTTTATTAATAGCCCATAATCTATCCAATTTGCCAGAAGTACTTACGCTTGTCTTGCCTTAGGCAGTGTTAAGACGAATATAGACGAGATACAGACTGAACTAAACGGTGCTATACTAGCCTGACTATTGAGCTAGCGTAATGTTGCATTTTGCAAAATAGAAGAAAAAACGACGGCCTATCGTAGTGCACCACGACATTTAATCCTCAGACTTTCATAATCAGGCTGATCCTGCTACCTTTTTCAGGTTTTCAATCCTGAAAAAGAGTTGTAATGTAGGTTCACAGTGTAGTATCTCACGGAAAGCACAAATAATTTTAAGCAAGACCCGGAGGAGGACATCGCCGCCAGCCCGCCAAGCCCGATCGAAAGGAAGGTGGTGTGACGATCTGACCATATTTGCAGCCTAAACGTGGGCACAGATCGCACAAGATCGGGAAGTTTGAAAGGGGAAAGGGGAGGCCTTTGCCCAGCATTGGGGCCCAAAAACAGGCTAAGTAAAAACACAATAGTACCGCGCGGAATTTAATTATTTCGTACGTAATCACACAATTTTCAATTCTATTTCTGTTACGTTTAGTTTATAATTAATTAATCAATACAAACTGCTCGAGCCTATTGTTGCTCTGTTTGTGGTAACTTACAAGCTGTATTTACTGAGTCGTGGTCTAAATTCAGCGACCATCGGGCCAATGAAATGAGACGTGTGAAATTACATAGGTAATTGTGCTTACATTATGACATCTGTTTCCACCCTTACATCGCCGTTGTTATTAATACTGCTTAAAGACGGTAGGTATAATTATATCATTGCGAGACACTACAGCAGGTCTGCCCACGGCGCCTGCCCATAATATATTCTATGAACTTTTAAGGCAACTAGTTAATGCGAATAAAGCTTGTAACTACCGTGACGCTGCGTGTTCTACAGCGAATCTTATTGGCTGTTAGGATTATCTTTATTTAATTGAACCAATAAGAATGGATCAATTTGTTTAACATGACTGATGTAAATGTTCAAACTAATTAAGATTCTATTTTGAATGAGGTATGCGTATAAGAAGTAAATTGCGCATTTATTTGTCTGCTATGTGGGTAGCTTTTAATATTGTAACTTGTATACATGTAGGTAGGTACTTAAGTATATCTAATTAGGTATTCTTTTAAGTAACAAAAAGGTACAGTACGGTCAACGTAACTTGGCGCGTCTGAAGTTAGCCGATTAGCTGCACAGTAGACAATTTCGTTCCTAAAAGTTCCATTGCGCAGCCAAACAGCTAACTTCAGACGCGCCAAGTTACGTTGACCGTATTGTAATACACCTAAGTGCCCATTGTAACAATTCCACTTTTTGAGTAGCCGAGGAACAACAATCCGCCGATTAAATTGCATCAATAAATAAATAGCTTAACCACACACTTAACATAATAATCTTGGTCATACCAAGGTAATAGGTTCATATGATTAAAAATTACCTACCATAGCAAAAAGCACAACTTTCAAAAAAACTATTTTAAGAACCAAAGCTAGGCCTTTTTTACCGCCACACGGAACTATTTGACCACCAAGGCTGACTAAAATGGCGACAGTTCGACCATCGACCCATTAACATAACGATCGCAATGAAGACGCAGGTTGATGTCGTGAATGAACTTATTTAGTCATGAATGGCGAACTCCAACTTAATAAATTAAATAATATGAATAAGAATAATAATTCAGAGATAACGTCTCGATCTATTATGTAATAGATACTTTTGTTATGATTAAAAAGGTGTTGTAAGTTTTACATGAATAAATACATACTTAATAATATTTATTAGGTACGTACCTATTTAACCTTGCAAAAAAATTGCAAATTAAGAATTCATGATTCCAGTAGAAAAAATCTTTTTAAAAGTGATAGGTAGTACGTCAATGGACTTATCGGGACCTAATCGAAATTGCGAGCTAGTATAATAATATTTGCATTTATTATTATTATCATCATTACTAATAAATTAACTCTATTTAAAAAGCAAAGGTTTTTCAAAAATAGGATGATATTTTTAATTTGGTCCCAATAATCATTTTTGTTTACTAATATCAAATAATAATTTTGGAAACAGCGACATCTGTTAAACTTATATCACACTACTAAGCCAACTAAATGACAACGTATACCGCCATCTATCAACGAGTAGCTGAACTATGCGTCAGAGCGTGTGGCAAATTACGAAACTTATTAGTTTAAATTCTTACCGACTTGACGAAGACGGCGCTGGCGTCGCATTCTTACTGATAGACTGTCCCAGTCGTCATCCATGTTTGGTTGCCCCTCTCTCTCAACTGCAACAAAAAGAACGCTTTCATACCTTTAGTCATAAAACGATACTAAAGAATCTAGATGCTAAAGAAAATCAAAACATAATTTATAGCATATTTCATTTTGCTCATCAATCATTCAATTTTGCAACAGGGCATTCACCTGTCAATTTTTACCCTACTAAGTCGCACAAGTTTTCATGACTTTAAAAAGTTCGAACGGAAGGAGGCTTGTTTCACCGGAAACATATTTTAAACCCAAGCGAGAAGCATTGTTGTAGACATCTATACACACAAATACATACAATTAAAGTGTCTGTTTGTAATGTCAAATTATCAGCTTTTTTAGTAAATGGAAGTATATTATACGGTTATCTGGTACTTATATCAAAAAACAATGATTCAAATTTTTGTCAGCCTCTCTGTCTGTTTGTTCCGGTTAATCTCTGAAACTGCAGGACCGATTTTATACAATTTTATATATAAAAATCTTCTGTGCGTGTGTATGAAAATGAACTCCTCCTAAGCGGCTGGAACGATTTTGATGAAATTTGTTGTATGTGTTCCAGTGGATTCGATAAAGCTTTAGATTTACAATTGGAACCAGTAGGTGGCGCTGTAGTCGGGTTCTAGGACATTTTTCATTTTCAGGGCAGGACAACGTCTGTTGGGCCCACTAGTTTTATATACAGACCTTCTTCAGTGCGGGAGCGTGAGTTGATATGCGTAGCGACCCGCAAGCCACCCGCCATCAGATCAGTGCTCTGCTCGAGGTCTACCCGCGTCCGCCTCTCCGTGCCACCAGTCTCTTCTACCACACTCTTGTCACTCGGCAGAGATTTTGCCTGGGAAAGAGGAATAATAATCTATATCAAAAATGGTTACTGGGAAACAACTTTTATTTTTGGTGAGAGAAGTCACAGTTTAGGCACACCTCGGACACTTCATACAAAACTTCCCAAATAATTACCTATTACTACTACAAAACCAAATGACGTCTATACACGTGCAAATGTGTGCGTGAATTTTAGTAGGGTTGAATCAGTCGGATGTCGTGCTAGCGTACATAATGGCGCGAAAAATGCAGCGCTTTGCGTCGGGCGAACCGAACGACGACGGCATGCACTACCCGAACGTTTCGAGCATTATTATGAAGTGATCTTGTCCGAGCGTTCAATTATTTATTTCTTAAAGAAATAAAATAAACGATATTTGATTTTGAATACTCGGATTTGTAATGACATAAAAGTAATAAGTATTATAATATTTATTATGTAAAAAGGTTTATTTATTCATCAATAATGGTAAATTAAGGTACCTAATTACAAAATATGGAATTCACGATCGCCCCGCACCATTACGCGGCAACGCAATGGGGCGACGCGACAAAGTTAGTGCGTAGGGTACTACTTTTCAATTCCAAGAATGAATAGAACGTGAAAGAAAGAGACATAAGTACATAACTAAGACAATAAAGAGAGAGAGAGCAATATTAATAGCTGGTAATGTTGGTATGTTATTATTACGGAAGTTTTAATTTGTATTATTATATAACGACGAAAACTTGGAAAATAAATGAATCCTCAAGATTAAAACTAATAAATAAAACTTAAAACAAAATAAATCGCAAAATTGTGTTTTTGTGTCAGCAGTACCTACAGCGCTGCAGTTCTTACGATTTTGAGCGTCCTGGCTAAAGACTCGATTAGCACCTCCAAGTGCGGGGTGAGGTGCGGTATATGATATAGCACGGGGAAGGGAGTGTCCCTTCTGTACGTAGTACTATTAAGTATTCTGTGGTTTAGGGTAGCGCGAAATGATATAACCTAAAGATTTCCAGGACAAAGAAATCGCAATGATGAGTAGCCGTATCTTTCAGTTTCAAAATGTGTTATGAGCACCGGTTGTAATGAGGATTATTTACAAAATAAAAACCCTATCATACCCCATTTCTACCCGTGGGTGTCGTAGAAGGCGACAGAGGGATATTGGCCACAGGATGGTCAGCAGCATCCTTCTGAGTAACATAACACCTACTGCGATCGGCTCATGCCGTTGCCGATGCATGCGATGCCAAGCATGGCTATTACGGCTGAACCTCGCCCCCTGAGGGAGACCAATGCCCAGCAGTGGGCGTGATGATGGAAAAATTAAAAAAACTACAACAATCCGTGCTTCTGCTGTGAATTCACGGAATAAAGGCGTGCATGCAATACAATCAGGTGTAATAAATTCGGCAAACGATGTTTTCACTTAAAATTTATTGCAAGTTATAGGTACCTAAGCTACAAAATCGCAAATCATTCATCACATCATTGTATTTTAGGTAGAAATGTTACCCAGAAAAAAAAATATAATTGATGAGTCTGCCATTAGAGAAAGTACTTAGGTACCAAAGTACAAAGCAATTCTTTTTATAAATATATATATATTTTTAGCATTGCTGATTTAACCTTTACAAAAAGCAATGATCATCTTTGTGATTTCATGAAATCTAGCTAGAAAGCTTGTATTGAAAGTGTTTTTTATTTTTTGATCAAAGGTAGCGCTTATCTAGTATTCATTAGATAATTTAACATATTTAATTGACAACAGAAATATTAAAAAGAATACCGTACATATATCTATAGTTAAATCTTATATAATTATAAAAATCTCGTGTCACATATTTGTTAGCGAACTCCTCGGAAACGGCCGATTTTTATAATAATAATAATAATAATAAAGACCCGTAGATCCTGATAAGCGCGTCGAACCAAACAAACAAACAAACCAACCTTTCAGCTGTATAATATTAGTATAGATTTTTTGACTGCCCCATACTCGATATTACTCGTTGATACGTTTACGAACAGTACATAAACTCACGTATACATAACCCGATATGGTTTCTCTCATCTACAGTTATTCCTGCCAGTATAACCATTATTACAATACCATTTATTACTCGTAACTATTAACAAGTATTCCAACATTACCTCGTCTTTAGACAGTTCTTCGTCGCAGACCCGTTCTTGTTCCTTGGCGTGTCGTGTCTCCGTCACTATCGTGCCATCTGGGCGCAGTGCCCGTAGTTCCTCCTGCGACAAACGAATACGGTTAGGTATGCACAAGTTATAATAGAGAGGCCTACTTACTCAATTTATTTATGCAACATCACGATCTGTGACTGCAAGTACATATTGACCAGGAAACGGTTTATGTCCCGATGTACAACGTGTTAGGTCGTAAGATCAATGGGATTCTTGTTTACTAATATTTATTACCTATATTTTATAGGCTTCTAAGTTATATTAACCAGCAGTCTATAAAGACATAGAATTTTAAATCAGGTGAATTGGTCATCACCAACTCGCTTGCCACAATGCATTAACTGTTTTAGTCTACACAATTTAACATACACGTAAACTTTCCGTATGGACAATTTGACCTGTGCCCTTAAATCATAGGTAAAAATTTAAAGTAAGCAAACAAAATCATTACAAAAGCTTTACACTGACACATTTGTGAAGAAACACCCTGTAGTTTTTACATAATACATGGGTACACTGTTGGCTCATAGATTTAGAGCAAAATCGATACCAGACTGACTGAAATAGATACTTAATTTAAGAACAACAGAAATATAATCCTAATCTTGACTATTAAGTTTCTTTAAAATTAGGAAATATTAATAAATTAGTTAATAAGAAACTCTGTGGTTATTTAGGAAGCTAAAGATGTTTAGGATCCTAATTCTTAGAAAAATCCTACAAATTAGCGATGCTAAAACAATAACTGTTAACAATAAATAAACAATTGTATGTGTATTTTTATATTTAGAGAGTTCGTTCAAACTACAATTTGAATTTCGGTTAGTATGTGTCAATCGTTATGTAAATAACAAAAAGTAGTAAAAAATGGACCGTAGCTCTGCAAATATACTCGTATTGCTTGCTATTGTATCGATAAATACCTTCTAGTATCAGCCATCCCTGACCTACAAACACCTGAGTGTTTCGACCAACAAATTATAGTCCAGACAAATGCACACTTTACAAGTCTAGACATTTATAATGAATTATATTGCAGTGGTGTTTTAAAAGTAAGTAAGAGCAAGTAGAGTAGAGTAAGTATGGAGTTTCTTGCCCATTCTTCTCCATACGAAACTACCTTTTGGAATGGGCAACTAGAATCAACTTTATATTTTTTTATTATGACGTTCAAAAGTGCCTTTTTAATGGTCTAATTAAAATAAATGATTTGACTTTGACTTTGAAAATCCTTTATGTACAATATACCTTTATTTATTTATTTAAAAATATACAAAATTCAACTTTATCTCTTAGCCATGTACAATCTTTATCTTTACATAGTATAAA
Source organism: Charanyca ferruginea (assembly GCA_947361185.1). Classification (NCBI taxonomy): domain Eukaryota; kingdom Metazoa; phylum Arthropoda; class Insecta; order Lepidoptera; family Noctuidae; genus Charanyca; species Charanyca ferruginea. Next base: position 12,868,666 of record OX376070.1, read on the forward strand.
ACAAAGTAAACAAACTATGTAACGGATTTTAATGCAGTTTTCAGCAATAAATAGAGTGATTCAAGAGGAAGGTTTAAGGCTGCTCTCTCGAAAAAAGCTTGAAAGAAGCATGCAGATGAAGCAACTTTTCGTAGACACATTATTTAACTTACATCAGAAAAAATTGTTTAGTAATCTACTAAAAATGATATGGATGATCTAATTTGGTTTAGCCACAATTTTTCTATCGGTATCACATAATAAGAAAAAGAAATGTCAAATCACCTCCAAATCATTGAGATGAAATCATTTTACTCCTTAATTTCTTATCAAAAGAGTATAAAAAAAAATATCTACTGCTTTGCAATAAAAAGGAAAACGATTTGGTTTTGTTACTTTTTACAAATATGTATTATTTTTATTACAATAAATTAAAAATACGTCTCGTCCACAAATTCAGTGCGGGCCAAATGCTCAAGGTTATTGGCATGTATTGGTTATTGGCAAGCCTTAAAAGTATAGTTTAATTTTGTTTTGTGTGACACGACATTAGTATACCACCGTGTGAAGCCGGAGCGGGTATTATTCTTTACTCGCTATTAATTTTTATATTTTCATACCTACTGATTATTCTAACTATATAATAAAAATTAATCGTTGTTCGTTAGTCTTGCTAAAATTCGAGAGTGACTGGATCGGTTTAGCTAATTTTGGTCTTGAAATATTTGTGGAAGTCCAGGGAAGGTTTATAAGATAAGAAAAATCGATTGACAGGACAACGTCTGTCGGGTCAGCTAGTGCAATATATTTAAATGCTGAGTATGTATTTAGTTCATCATCCGAAAGACGTCCATTGCTGGGACATAGGCCTCCCCAAGGGGGGGTTTTGCCATAATCGCCACCCTTGGCAGGCGGATTGGCGATCGCAGTATGGTTGTTACAAAGGCACAGAGAACGCTGCTGCCCATTCTCTGGTAAGTCCCTTAGTCGCCTCTTACGACACCCACGGGAAGATATGGGATGGTGCTATTCTTTATGTCCGACACCACACGGACAATAGTTGTTTGTGTGTGTGTTTGTGTATTTAGTTATCTAGATTCATTTACCTCTTCTCATAATCCTGGGTGACGAAGTTTGAAACGGCATTTACACAACAAGTGTTCTACTTACCCAAGTGATTCGATTGTTAATAGGTACTTACAGTGTCATCAGTAGTGATGGTAGTATTGTATGCAATGGTATCCTTCACAAGTTTAGGGCCGTGCGGCACAAGCGCCAGCTGATGGTCTGTCTGCGACTTCAGAGCATCTCGGATATCTTCCTCGGGAGTCTCATTCACTGCCGCGATTAAAGCCTGGAACAAGAGAAATGGGATTTTTACTTCTTTGTTGTTTTCAATCGTATACTATTTGAACATTGTAATTACAAGTTTTTACAAGCCATTCATTGATAATGATGTCCTACAAAATATAGTGTCCCATTAAATCTGGATATAGAATGGTGACATCCGTAATATTACAATTATTGTAAGTCATTTGATTTAGGCGACACAGAGGTTATCAAAAACAGTATTTACAATCAAATGCTCGCCAGTAAAATTGATTTAAAAAACATTCCATTTGTAACGGCAATTATTATTACTTGTCAAGAGCTTGTCAGTGGTCAACTTTGATTGTCACCGTCACAATGATGGTTGACAAATTAACTTAAATTACTCTGTGAAAAAAATACCACAATGAGCGAAAGCTTATTTTACACAAAAGCCGCGCGTTACTGGTCCAATATACCGGCTACAATCGACGGTGTGCTCGGAGGATATGGTCACATCTCGCAAGTTGACATCGATGGATCAAAGACGTTCTTGGACCAAATTCTAGCCTTCGAAAATCCACCAGCTACAAACTTAGCTCTAGACTGTGGTGCGGGTATCGGAAGAGTGAGCAAGTTTGTACTAATTCCTCGTTTCGAAAAAGTCGATCTAGTAGAGCAGGATGAAAAGTTCATCATCAACGCCAAAGGATTCCTGGGTACTGATTATGGGAAGATAGGAACGCTGTACAGGAAAGGTCTACAGAATTTCAAGCCTGATAAACACTACGATCTCATTTGGTGCCAGTGGGTAATAGGACATTTAAAGGATTACGACTTGATTGATTTTCTCGAGAGATGCCGAATGGCTCTAAACAAGCACGGCTTAATTGTGGTTAAAGAAAATATAGCAACATCTACTGAATTAGAATATGATGAGGATGATTCGTCTGTGACACGCCCAATACAACTAATGGAAACAATATTCAAACAAGCTGGACTGAAAACTGTGAAGACCGTCATTCAAAAAGGATTTCCAGATGACATTTATCCAGTACAGTCATTTGCTTTAACTGCTATAGAAAATAAATAAGTAGCTTAGTACTTAAATCTCTTATTTTATTTTTTGAATGACTGACTCTATTGCTAACAGGTTTCAGTTAGGACTTTAGTTGAATATTTATTCGCGGCTTAATACAAGTGAGTTTATCTTTGCTGGAGTAGTGAATCGTGGCCCGAATTCGTGATTGTGTCGTTTAATAAAGTAGGATCCCGGGCGTGCCGCAATCTGCTCGCAAGTGCATTCGCCGTTTTGGTGTTAAGTTACGAAATACTTGCGTCACAAGCCACAAGGACTTTGGAATTTGATCTGTTAGCTACAAGGCTTTGTGTTAAGTATTAGATATCTTTAATACTTTTCAGTAACAATCGTGTTATTAATAGGCCATTCTAAGTTTGCTCTTGTGTTGTGTGACCTTTAAAAGAAGCAATGAATTCCCTGCATCTGCATCTGCAGGCACAAATGTAATAGTTTACTGTGACCTGCAAGTATGGAATTTCAATTGAGGTAAGATCCGTGCAATGATGGCGTATCTCTGATAATTAGCCGTTGAACGAGCGATGATGTTCAATCAGAGAACAGTTAGCGATGAATATCGCACCGCACTCTATTATTAGGGCCGCGTCAATCTCTACAGCGTGGTATCGAGCCTTGCCCAGCAATTTGATGTTACAGTTACATTCCGAAACGGGGGAATGTTCAGGCCTTAGGTTTGATATATACGGATTTTGCGTGCTATCTAGGAAGTAAAACTAGTTGCGTCTTAGATTAACATTTTAATCAACAAGCCTTGAAAAGAACTGTTATAGTCGACCTCAGGTGAAGCAAAAGGTAAATGTAGACGAAATTGTAAATGTCACGAATGACGGTAACGATATTTCTGTCGATGACCAAACATGACCCGTATGTATCGATGTTTTCCAAAGATTGTAACGCAAGATATGTGTTTACAATTTCTATTCACGTACTTCGGTTAAAATGTAACGTTACTTGTATTTTTGTAGCAATCTACGAGTCACGGCTAGCTGTAAATTTATTGATGTTTACTGTAGAAAAAATATATAGCAATGGTACGCATACTGTTGTAATTGCTGAGTTTCGCTTACATAAGCGTATATTTTAATATTCTATTTCGTGTTTAAATAATGTGAATTCTCATGGTACGGTCATTGCCCGGTGTGATCTCAGAATAGATGTCTTTTTGCTAAAGTTGAGTCGAGGCCCCTTATTCACAATCATTCGATTCGATTCCGTACCGAATCGAAAGTCAAAAGATATCGAAGATGTCCTTCAAACGCAATTCACAAATCCGAAACCGAATAATTTTGACAGTTCAACGAACATACGAAGACTGAAGTCGGAAATGACATTGTCGAATACGGTTCCTTACCGACACGGAAACGTATCGAATGGTTGTGAATAAGGGGGCTGGTCAGACTAAGCTTATTAAAAACGTAATTAGCGTTTAGTGACTTTGCGTTCGCAAGTTTGATGGAATTGCTGTGATACGTTTTATTGCTTAGGTACTTGTTTTGGTAATTAAAATGAAACATAAACTGAGAAGAGTAATATTTAATAAGTACTACTTAGAAAAAGCCATATTATATCAAACACATGTTTAAAAAATTATTTGTGGATATTAAACTTTATGCCACACAGGTTTTAAAGTTTTTAAATAATTTTTTTATTTAATATCATAAACTTAATAGTCCCTATTAACCTATCATATATTATTACATCATCATCATCTGCCTAGTCTTCTCCCAACTCTGTTAGGGTTCAATCTAGCCTCCACACCCCAGTTGCTGGGTGACACGATACACCTTGGTAAGACTGGTTGTCAAACTTTCTGACTGTTAACTACCAATAACGACTTTCGAAGATCTCGGAATGACAGCCAGGGCCAATGGCTTGACGTGCTTTCCGAGGCACGAAGCCCGGGGGCGTCTCGGTATGAAATGGATGGTCACAATCGCGGCAAGCGTAGCTTAACCATGACCGATCTATCTATATGGCTATTACTTATCCACTACATATATAAATAGGTTTCTATACTAATATTATAAAGGGGAAAGTACATTTTTATTTTTGTAAATTTGTAACGAATAAACTCAAAACTGTTGGTCCAATTTCAAAAATTCTTTTACCATTAGGTTCAAGTCACACTGGGATGGCAGCGGCCGGCAGTTTTGCTGACAAACTATTTTCAACGTTATCTTTGAACAACAAAGCATAGTATCTTTTAGAGATTCGTATGAGTCGAGCGGCAGCAAAAGAACGGCTCGCCGCGTCGCTGCCGGCCGCTGCTATTCCGGTGTGACTCGGCCCTTAGGGTCAAATCACACCGGGATGGCAGCGGTCGGCAGCGGCCCGGCGATCAGCCGCGAGCCGTTCTTTTAAGCGACGGTCAACGGCTCGCGGAGCCGCGCGATGTGCCGCTCGACTCATACAAATCTCTAAACGATACTATGCCTTGATGTTCAAAGACAAAGTTGAAAATAGTTTGTCAAGAAAACTGCCGGCCGCTGCGCTGCCGACCGCTGCCATACCGATGTAATATGACCCTTAGAATGCTACATTATCCCTGAGTAACGCAGCAATCGAAAAAATTAGGGAACCTTGAGAAAATTTAAGCGGTCGTAGTCGCGGGCAAATTGCTAGTCTAATATAACCTCTAACAGACCATTCATGTAGCCATGAAACTCAACCTTCCCTTTAGAACTAAAAAAAAAGCGGCCAAGTGCGAGTCGGACTCGCCCATGAAGGGTTCCGTAGCAGAGGGTGAGGTAAATTGCGGTTTACGATTTATGACGTATTAAAAAAAACTATTTGTAAACTTCCACCGAAAATTGGTTTGAACGAGATCTAGTCTCGTTCAAACCAATTTTCGGTGGAAGTTTACATGGTAATGTACATCATATATATTTTTTTGTTTTATCATTCTCTTATTTTAGAAGTTACAGGGGGAGACACATTTTACCACTTTGGAAGTGTCTCTCGCGCAAATTATTCAGTTTAGAAAAAAAAAATATTGGAAACCTCAATATAATTTTTGAAGACCTATCCATAGATACGCCACACGTATGGGCTTGATGAAAAAAAATATTTGAGGTTCCGTTCTAAGTACGGGAAACCCCCAAAATTTATTGGTTTTTTTTCTATTTTTGTATGAAAATCTTAAAGCGGTTCACAGAATACACCTACTTACCAAATTTCAATAGTTCTTATAGTTTCGGAAAAAAGTGGCGGTGACATACGGACGGACAGACAGACAGACATGACGAATCTATAAGGGTTCCGTTTTTTGCCAATTGCCTACGGAACCCTAAAAACATGATAATCGTTAAAGTAAATAATCCTCTAACATAATGCAACGAAAACAGGTTTATCATTTCCGTTGAGACGTGCAAAAAATGGTTGCTAAGCGTTTTGGAGATAACCGAAGTTCCAACGTGACTTGAGAGGAAGGAGAGCGTCAGTTAGCTGGCAAATCTACAACATCACGCATGACGTATGAATCCTACTTTGGTGTGCTACTGTGAGAGCACGTGGGGACGTGGGGTTCAGAGCGGGTCACGGGAAATTTTACCTCAAATAAGGCTGCATGCTACTTTGAAAGTTTACAAATGAATGTACGCATGACATTGACGATTTATTTGTGAGTACTGAGATGATGGCTAATCTTTATATACCTATGAAAATCTTCTGTGCGTATGAAAGTGAACTCCTCCTATACGGCTGGATCGATTTTGATGAAATTTTTGTGTGTGTTCCAGTGGATTCGAGAATGATTTAGATTCACAATTGGACCCGGTACGTGGCGCTGTAGTCGGGTTCTAGGACTTTTTTTGTATATAGGGCAGGACAACGTCTGCCAGGCCAGGTGGCCAGGTGGAATATAGAATCATACGGTAGAAGAACACATGCTAAGTGATTTAAATTGAGCGTAGGAGGAAGTCAACTCACAATTTCTATCTCTCTTAAATGAATTACGTCAAATTTACTGGATATGCCAACAAACACACTGCACTGCTTAAACACTGGTACTCAGGTGCACCCGGTTCGACTGGAAGCCGACCACTGGTATTCAGCTGCACCCGGTTAGACTGGAAGCCGACCACTGGTATTCAGCTGCACCCGGTTAGACTGAAAGCCGACCACTGGTATTCAGCTGCACCCGGTTAGACTAGAAGCCGACCACTGGTATTCAGCTGCACCCGGTTAGACTGAAAGCCGACCACTGGTATTCAGCTGCACCCGGTTAGACTAGAAGCCGACCACTGGTATTCAGCTGCACCCGGTTAGACTGAAAGCCGACCACTGGTATTCAGCTGCACCCGGTTAGACTGGAAGCCAACCTCAACATAGTTGGGTATACGCTAGACAGACGATGATGAACTGAATATGCCAAAATTGCTATCCAGTAATAGCAGTTCAATAAACATTCAAATCACATGCTTAGAATTTAAAGAATAATATTTTATACTTCAACATACTACACTTTGAAAAACGAGAGTAATTTTGACATGTGTTGATTCGTTTAGGCAGAACTAAACTGGAAGAAGCAACTAATAAATAAATTCAAAAGTGACTATTTCCTAAAGTAATACAGATAACTTTGAAGAACTACCATTTTTAACGCATTGACTTTCAAAGATGCGGTTATCAAGTCGTTCCTATTTCGCGGCAGTTGTACTGCAATTAAAAAATGATTGCATAGTAATAAACGATCAATTTATGTAGAATCAATCGAAAAGCTAATTACCCCCGCCTTCCACTTACATAACGTAATTACCGCTATCACCTCATGCACAGTTAATTAAAATATTTACTTTGCATTATCGCCAATCAAGCTACTAAGTAAAAGTAAGGACCGAAGTATGTCGACGTCGACCGGTCGACAATGTTGCTTTGCGTCCGCGCATATTTACAATACATTTTTTTAGATCAGCGGTGCCCAACCTGTAGAGTAAGAGGCGAACTAAAAAGTTCTATAGCATTGCCCCAGGCAAAAGGGTATTATGAAAAAAATACGACGTGGATGATGAATCTAATAAATAGTTCCATTACAACTTTGTCCACTGGTTTAACCGTTTTTTGACTGCTGGAACTAGTGAACAATATTTATGTTTTTCGTAACAACTGATAGAGGACTGACTGAGGACTGTTAGAGGTCATAAATAAGATAATCCAACAAGATAAGGCAGTTTATATTTTTATTTTATAACACATTTTAAAGTTAACTTTAAGGTAATCGGGAATAATTACGTTCTAAGGCAGCTGTCAAAAAGCTAATAACTCAATGGACAGGGTGTAACAACTGAAAGTTTATGAAAGAAAAATAAGTATCTGCATTAGCCTTGGGGATTGTATATAAAATTGAAAAATGTTGAGCACCGCTGCAGTGGAACATTGATTGAAATCTTAATACCCGCGAACATTATAATCTGGCACTTTATTATGTGAGAATATTTCGTGAAAGGAGTTTTTTCCAGCGTCATTTGAGAATGTTTGATGAAAAGATTGCTTATTTTTTTTCAGAATGCTTTTCGTAGCAGTTTAAAATTAAATTGCTTCATGTAATATGTATACTTGGCAACATAGATTAATATAATATTATTACCGATTATAGGTAGCTTATTAAACGAAAAGTAGGTACTTAACATAAAAAATCACATTCAATACAAAAACATAAAGAAAAATGCGTCAGGAAATAGACCGTACGTTTTCTTCCAAACAAAAAATAAATTACCTAATTATTACATTATTATCCTAGTCACATTAAATGAAGGAAACGTTTATTTTAAAGTTAGATAATCCTAATTATCAATACATAAATAAAAATACAGAATTCACGAATCCGGTCGACTATTAGGTAGGTATATCGTGAGTTAGCATAATTAATATATAATTAACAATCAATAATTGCAATACCTGAATGTTTTAAATCTAAACAAGCCATAATTAGACAGCCAATTGAAGTAAGTACAGTTGACTTCAGCAGTAAGAAAGGTCATTGAACTTTTTGTTTCATGAAGGACAGGAATCACGAAGCCAATACGATCAAGCATTTTGATGGTATATTTCGAACCAGAGTAAGCTGTAAGTACAGCTTACTCTGGTTCCATCCCATGGTTTTATCCATAATGCTGAAATACAATTTTGGTTAACACCATCAAATATTATATACATATTTTACAGGAAGTATTTGCTGAAACTTTCTTATTTTTTCAACCGTCTTCAAAAAAGGAGGAGATTATCAATTCGTCTGTATTTTTTTTTATGTTTGTTACCTGAGTACTTTGTACTGGGTGAACCGATTTTGATGATTCTTTTTTTATTTAAAAGCTGGTGCTTCCCGTGTGGTCCCATTTTATTTTGGTCCAGTTCTGACTATGGCATCCATGAGAAAAGCGTATAAGTCTTAAATTTGCACTAAGTATGTTCGCGATTGGTTACGCGATTTCTCCGGCAAATGTAAACCGATTTTGAAAATTCTTCTTTTTGTGGATAGGGTATGCTTCAGGGGTGGTCCCATAAAAATTTTATCGAAATTGATTCGGCACTTTTTGAAAAAATCAACAAATACCCAAAAATTTTACATAGACGACGTTTTAGTTTCTTTAATCTTTGGAGTAGTTAACTTTCAATCTCTTCTTTATAGATTTGGATGAGAAGGAGATACTAAAAAGCGGAAAATAAAAAAAAGCCTTCAAAAACTAAAAAGTGAAAAATAACTTTAGCACAGAACACACATTGACTTTAGTTTCGAAATTCGGTGGCTTTGTTCTGTTTGTTGTTTTGTATTGCCACCGACTTCCGTAACTAAAGTCAATGTGTGTTATGTGCTAAAGTTATTTTTCACTTTTTAGTTTTTGAAGGCGGTTGTCTTTTTTGTAAATAGCTTTTTTTCATTGAGGCTGTTTTACTACGAATATATAAAAGATTATATGATTTCCGTTTATTATTTTTTTGCCTTAATAAATATTTTATTTACTTTGGGTTAATTAAAACGGTACGTTGGTACGGTTCTTTATGTGTACGTCAAACAAACTAATTAGTTTACAGGCAAAAATATTCATCATTCTACTACACTCACAATATTTTATTTTATTCCTTATTCTTATGTCGAGCACTTAGGTACCCCTGGTAAAACACACAAACTAAAGATAAAAAAAATAAAAATAAAAAAATTGTTAGTATAGTAGAAAGACGAATATTTTTGCCTGTAAACCAATTAGCTTGTTCGACTATGTAAATCTCTTACTATAGTTAATTCTGTTACCCACTGCAGTCTATTTATATTGACATCAAATCTTTCAAATGAAAGTGAAACTTGGTATGCAAGGAAGCGGAAACCGTTCGCAACAGCTGAAAATAATTCTTGTAATATCTATTTACAAGCTACATACAATCATACGACTGACTTTTCTCTATTGAAATATCGTAAATACATAAATATTAATCTATGTCAAATGTTACGTAAATAAATTAAAAATACATAAAATATTCCTGCTGTTAATAATCATCGCGTATTTGCATAATGTGCAAGCTTTAACATTTGCAAGGAAAGTCATTAATTTGCAATACTTATTGCGTAATTTGTTTAAACTTTTCGCAGATAAATAATATGCCTAACGACAAAACATTAGGTTCTACTTCTTTTTTTTTACGTCAATTCCTTTTGGAATAGTTTACACCTACTCCATTCTGAAATGTAGAAATGAAATATTTGAGGAGAAATGGCACAAACGCCAAATAGGACGGTTCAATGTTCGCAGCGTTTATTCTCCTCAAAACTTTACGTAATGGAATGGTTTCTTATTACATATATACTTTAGTTTGTAACTTTGTATGTAGGGGGTAATCTCCGAAACTGCTCATCCGATTACAAAAATTCTTTCATCAATACGAAGTTACGTTATCCCTGAGTGTTATAGGTTATCAAAAAAAATGGGATCACAAACACTGTGACACGAGGTATTTATATGTTAGATTATTCAGCATTACTGTAACACGATAATACAGTAATAATACGGATAATACGGTATTAATCGTTCTCAATACAACCAAATCTCTTAAATCAATAATTATAATGTTCGCATAATTTCACTTCTCATCTCATAAAACCCAGACGCCATTGTGCTAACAGAATGACAGCGCAAACTCTCCCTGTCATAGGCTACTTGTTTACAATCATGATTTATTCGAAATACGTCGCCCAAGATTTATCTAACATGTGACAGTCCCGTGACATTGATTTAATTGAATATTGTGCCGGCCCTCATTACAAAATAAAAGCTACATTAAATTACATAAGGTAGTGGGAGACGACACGACAATCCACTTAGTTGCTTCTCACTTGTGACAACTTACCCTGAATTAGATGGTATCGTGCAAAATGTATCTTAACTACAAACTACTCAACTTTGTAGTAAAAAGATCAAAGTTTAATTAAGTACAATTTATCTGAAGGAACAGGTGTCGTGTTCTTTATTTCGCAGCGGTTTGAGAAAATTGTTCTTTTTGCCTGTTGTGTCACTTTGAAGTAAATTAGCTGTGTTCTGAACACATTTTTATCTTAATTAATATAGGTGTTGTTAGGAAAGCAATTTCGTAACGTCTTCTTACTTTAACCGAAGTCTAGGTTAGTCTTACACTAGTACAGTCAACAGCAAAAGTAGATGATCAAAATCAGAAATTCAATACTGATTGTCACACACATACTTTTGAATCACTTCGACGCCACACAGTTGTGACGCGAACTCCGTTCATTAGTATTGAATTTCTGATTTTGATCATCTACTTTTGCTGTTGACTGTACTCTCAACTCGCCTTCGCACATTTAAATAGTAATCGTATCGAAGAAAACCAACAACATTTAACATGTATGCAAGAAACCTATTGCTCACAGTAATTAACTCAAGTTGTATATGTACATCGTCACCTACATGCTATCATGTTCTACTATCCTCAATAAACACGTCTTTGAAACAATTGTAAGAATGAACAAGACATTTTTTTCATTCCCATGTAACCATAAAGTTATAACAATAAAGAGAAAATACTCTAAGTGTTAACATAAACACCACTCAATAGCATAGTTTCGACAGGTTTGCTTTAGCTCTGTGGTGTCGTCAAAAAGACTTAGTTCATCCCATCTCATTGACATACCATATTAAAGTTATGCATCATTTCCTTGTGACTGTATTGTATGTAGTTCTACTACAATACATGATAAAAGCGAAAGAATGTAAGGATGTATGTATGATAGTTACTCTTTCACGTATAAATGGCTGAACGCAATTATTGCCCTGACACCGTTCCTGAGCTAGCTGCGCGGTGCGGGGGAGAAGTTTGACGTATCAGTGAGCTCTGTATCACGTCACCACACTTCTCACAGCTACCTCAGAACATACTTAGTTAAGGGGCTATTTAACGACTTTTACATATTTTAAACTGACAATCACGTCAAAATGTGTACCTAGTGTAAATGATTTGAAAAATATATATGTAGTATGAAGTTAAACTAGAACATTCTCTTAATCATTTAGTAATAATAATAATAATATCTTTATTGGACACAAACGGTGGTTAATAAAAAAGATTTCCCTAACTCCTGCGCTAGTAAAAACTGTGTTGCAGAAGTTAGCGTCCTCCCCATAGTATGTGTTAGTATGTGAATATTTTTTATTATATTCATATTAGATAGTTTAAATAACCCGTGAAGTTGTGTCTGACGCGGACAAAACATTGACAATCACACAAAATCTACCAGGTTTAATTAAACGAAACTTACACTATCTTACAGACAATTTTATTATCTATCTTTTATAATACGCCTTTTTTTAGTTAAAGAATACTATCTTAATATTGAATTTTTTCGACTAAACTTTGAGTTTTGGACGCAGCGCATACGATTCTCTGGTCGCTCAAGGTCGCCGGCGTATATCCATAGATGAATTGCGTATATCGTCGCCTTAAGTGGTCGTGTTATATGTTTAGGATAATTTTGATTCCATTTTTGTGTCCCCGTGGGATAATTTAGGTCTTAATTTTGAAGGCTATGCAGATGAAATCGCGAGCACAAGCTAGTAGTCTATAACTAGAACCCGCAGTGTAGAGATATGGCTTTTAAGTGACCGTTAAATACAGCTTTGTGCACTTTTGGCCATAATAATTGACCAATTTTAGGAGTGTTCCATAACTTTAGCAATCAAAACTGAATAACGCAAAAAAATCTTAATGAAAATTAACGATTCCTTTTAGTAAGCTTGTTAGCGTGGAAGTGTAAAGATTATATCCGTTGAGCTGAGGATATAGGAGAGTGATTTATCGTATGTGTCAGCTGTCGGGAGATTGTCACGCGATAGTTGTCACACACATTAGTGGACGGCAATTAAATTATAAAAAAAAGTTGGAAGTAAGTATGTAATTACGTAAAGCAACATGTGTTATTTCACTTTTTATTTCAAACCTGAAATGTTTACTTGATTTAGGTAAGTGACATAAGTTATACACTTGCCGTCATTAAAATTTCACCAGTAGCGTTTCGTATGATTATTTTTGTTATATTTGGTGTTTTTATACATAACAAAATATTAGGCTGTTCTTCATTGCAGAAAATGTATGCTATAAATAATTTTAAGTATGCTTTGTTGTACAAATCAAATTAACCTTAGAGCTTATATCGGCGAAGCGTCACCGCTATACGGTTGAAGGTCCACGGTCTCGAACCAAGCGCTTTGCTTCTATGTTATTGTGCGAACTGCCAGACTGTGGAATTCACTGCCCGCTTCTCTATTCCCCGATACATATAATCTGGGTATCTTCAAGGCTCGAGTAAATCGGTTTATCCTAGGCTAGTCCACCTTAGGTGATTTGCGGCCAAACGCAAGACTATAACACTAAAAAAAAAGCTCCCTAACAACAAAAGGCGCAAACAACAGTGGAGTTAGTAAAAAGAAATTTCAAAGTCTATTTTTATATTAATGACTAAAACCGTTTCGTTTTGTGGCAACCAAAACGGGCAAAAGATTTGAGTGACAGATAATTTTTTGCTTCAACTTCTTGGAAGACAAGATTACATCCTAATATGGTGTTTTACACAGTAATTTTGCTGTGTTCTCTTATTATTTTGACAATTTAATAACATGTAATGAGGGGAGATGCTATCTTAAATTAGCAACTAAAAAAGTTTGACAAAAACAAATGAATGTCAGGAAATATTTTCATGGAACCAAGCCGACCACATCTGGGTGGCAAGTTTTGGTAACAGATTTCAAAACGGTTTTCACCACATTCGAAGAAATTTCGGTATTTCAAATTTTTTACTTGAAAAACCGCTACTAACCCGCTAGCCGCTATTTCTTTATAACTTTATAACTGCAACAGGATAATTTTTCTAAGAAACTGTACTTTTTTTCATAGCTCGTTAGGACAAAAAAAACACAAAGTACGCTTGCTTTTGATACTTTTTTCTTCAACATATTTGTAATCATAAATCATAACACAATTATTTTCTTGCCTATTCCATAATGTTGTGGCTTACTTAAATAAATTAAATGGCGTACTACAAAAAACCGAAACCTTACTTAAATACCTACTTTTTACAAAAAACTGCGTTACAGAAGAACTTTCCAAAAATTTGTTTGCTAAAGCGATTACCGTGGCATAGGCCTAGCTAAACGAATCATATTGGTAGATGTAAAAAAAACTATAAACTATGTTACAATATAACATGTTACCAAAATGTATCGGTACAAAACATTGCTAACGAACGGTAACAATATTTCACTATTTTCATATTACAGTTGCAACCGGCCCAATCAGAACTAGGACAGCTTTACAAACTATCTATTATCTACTATAACTATCACATACCGTAAAAGCTTATAACTATAATAAAATAAAACAAGATAGTCGCTAATGAGTACCTTGTATTTATCTTACAGAAAACCCACGCACATTGCCTCCACCGTGTAACTCATTCATATCCAGCCTCTACGAATCTAAGAAACCTATAAATAAAGCTAGATGCAGACTATAAAGAGAGTATCGAGGAGTTTCGAGATATATATCAAGAAATATTTTATCGAACGTTACCTATTCTAACTATATTCAACTATTTTTATGACAGCCGTTAAAATATAAATCTAACAACGGATATAAGTTCTATGGTTAGTACTTCTCTTACGCTTAAGCAAACGTATTATTAGGAAAGTATTTTCAATCAACATAAACACACAAATAAGTTTTAATTAAAATTGAATTTAAATGGTTAGTCGTGGTAGAAGCTAAATTAAATCGTTTAATAATGATAAGAATCAACAGGGATTAAACTATTTAATATTACATAAAATGCCGATTCTGCCCTATAATTTTTGTTATAAAATTTTATGTCACATTTCCTATTGATAGTTCCCATTTTCCTACTTCTCATGAATTTATGTGAGGACAAAAACCGAAGCCTACGGTCATTAACTGAAGGATCATATTTCCGGCATGGACACAGACAGCAAGTAAGCTATAATTCCTCGTAAGTCTCAATCGACAAGCCATTCCATAAGTTTTGGTATTGATTCATTCAACATTTAAATATGGAAATAAGCTTGCATAATGTGTATAATGCTTATCTAAAATATTTAATGGTGTAATACAGAAATGTTATGAACACTGTATAAATTAATTAACATAATTGATGCATTGGCGTTCATTTCGTTATTCATGTGCAATTTTTATATACGTTGATATTCAAGTCGGACCAGATTATTTCTATGAATATTTATTATTGACTCACTATAATAATATTATAAACGCAGAGTGATTTTATATTTTGTTTAATTTTCTACAATAGTGATAATCTCTTTGGGAATTTTATAGTATTTTCAAAGTTTAACTAGGTTAATTTTACGCTCTACGTAATATTAATAACAATATAAGTATCATTTATTTCGGGTAGCCAAGACCCATCACAATTATACACGTACATTACAGATCACAAATATTTATAAAAACCACAAAAAATAACTCAGCGTATCTTTTTAGTCTCCTTCACCGTGGACCAAATGCTTAAAAATAATTTCATTCTCAAATTCTTAAAATCCTAACTGATTGTCAATTTCCATTTAAGTCTAAACCCTCATTCTATCAGATTTAATATCAAGCGATTAAACTGTCCACTAAACGTAAAGTATATTCTAAATCTTAGGATTATTACTTGCATTTAATCTTGATTTTCTCACGCCAAGATTCTATTGCAATATAATAAATTAATTGTATAATGTTGGGGCATTGTGTGGGATATCTGGCTTTCAATTCCTTGAGGTGGGTTGAATAGATACTTGGAATTTATACTTTCAGAACTTATAGATCTGCCATCATAGTTTGTACGAAAAGAGGTCCTCTATCCTTTGGATTGTAGGCAGTTTTACTATGTAATATTTTTGCACAAAAAACTCCGCAATAAATCTTTGCAGATCATCGACCATGGGCTACTAAGGAGCGAATAATAGTTAAGTATAGTTAAGTTCATTTTTCGGTAAAAAAGGATGGATACGATGTACTAATAAGAATGAACTAATGTGTAGTCTAGCAATAAATAAAACCATGTTTATATGATTTTATTCCTGGTAGCGATTTTTTCGATATATTAGTCCATTCCATACTAAACCAACACCTGAACTTTAGACAAATATTCATTCAAATATCCAATCCATGCTTATAACACCACGTTACCGTAAGCCCCTGTTCCTACTTTTACATTTCATAAAAGTTTGCAGAGCCTATGAATCAATCTGCCATGCATTAGTTTTAAGAGTTTGTTGCCTAAATACTCAAACGCTACTCAATTTTATGCCGTTAAGTCTCGTGCTGTCTCTATCACTTTATGTCAAAGTGACTGTTAGAGTACGAGACTTAGGGCGGGTTGCTTCAACTATACATTACTGACCGGTAATAGACAAAAATGGCGCTAACTATCGTCAAATCAAAAAAATGGATTGTTTCACAAAATCGTACGTCAAAAAGTTACTATTACCATAACCGCTGGTGGGTTATGGTAATAGTAACTTTTTGACGTTCGATTTTGTACTTTTGTGTTGTCAAACAGCTACGTCAAACATCAAAATATTATGGAATCTCTTTTTGAATAACTTTGTCTGATGGATTTTTATGTCATGAAACAACCCGTTACATTTAACGTACGTTAAACATCTCACGTCATAATAACTTTTAACCGTCCGTATGTAACGTTAACCGACTGTTTGAAACAACCCGCCCTTAACTGCATGTTTTTTTTGGCCATATAATCTCTGACTCTGTTCACTACGATCACCCTAACGGACGTCCGATTTTAATTGTTCAATGAAGTGTTTATTAATAATTTTACAATAAATACTGTAACTCCTAGTTTCACTTTTTCTGTACAGATAGCGTGTTTAATGTTCCGTCATATTCAAGAGTTCGCGCCTCTCTTAATGGGAGCCTAGTCTATATGTAAGTTTATCTTATGAATCGGCGTATCGTTGAGACT
This sequence comes from Charanyca ferruginea, assembly GCA_947361185.1. Lineage (NCBI taxonomy): Eukaryota > Metazoa > Arthropoda > Insecta > Lepidoptera > Noctuidae > Charanyca > Charanyca ferruginea. Next base: position 12,885,546 of record OX376070.1, read on the forward strand.
TTCTCGAGACATCTGCCGAGGCTCCTGATTGAACACGCGATACCAAGCGTAAAATACTTAGAAATAATTTCACAATCATTCAACTAGCGTCTACCTTTTTGTCCCGTCTATAAAGCAGATAACATCTTGCTAGATAGTGCTGCAGACACACGGTTAAATGATGTCACTGAGAAAATTCTTCATTTTAACCTCGCAGATTTATTTTTAGTTTCATTATGAACATTATTTTTTAATCTCAGTATTTAATTTTTGTTCGGTGAGTCATCCGTTTGGTATGTATACAAGGTCTTATTTGCGGCAATCACTTCTTTTGAATATAAATCAATTGCTTCAATTGCTTTCAGAATTCGAACTCGGTTCCGAAGCTATCCACTTGATATTCTGTTTCAATACAAAATGGCAGTGCTTCACTTCAATGCAGCTTGGTGCTACGCTGTGTAAGCTTTAACGTAGTATCATGAACCTGTGGCGCTTCGTCTCGCCAACGACCGACCTTCGCATCCAGCTGGAAGTCACCGACAGACAGACTTTTTTCTCTTCGCACAATGTTATACACATAATTTATTACTTCAATGTATATTGAAATAGCAATTTATAATAAAACGTCGGTTGAAACTGGTTTGTGCAGGGTGGTCGCGCAAATTTAAAGCCTGTACTTTTACTTATTTGAATGTATTTTCTTACCAGGCGCCTTTGGCATCAGCAAAAAATCTGCAAAAACGAGCTAAAAAAGCATCGCATTCCTTTGCTATACAGCTAAAGAAATGAATTGGACAGATGGCGCTGTCGCCACGGTAAACATCGCCTCCGTGAACAAAAATATAAAAAAATAGCAAAAGTAACATATTTTACAATTTTAATTGAGAATCTCGTCAAGTGATAAGTGACTCACGACATGAAATGTTTGTGACCATATAAGTTCAAGTAAACGTGAAGAAATAAACAGAACATTTATTAGAATCCTATCAACAAAACCAGTGAAGTTTTGCGTAATATAAGATCACCACAAAACAGCTATAAACTAGTGAAGAAGATCTCATCAAAAAACCAAAGGATTTTGTATTAGCAAGTGAGTGAATTTTTAAATATTACACAAAAGCAAACCGTTAAATTATACACAAGACTACGATTGCTTTGTTCGAAAACTGACCTTTGGACTTTGCTAATGACTGGTAACGAACTCAAAACTCCACACTTCAAGTAATCGACAATTTCGAACCACAACATAAGTTAATATTTGGCTCCGAGGCTTTGGCAATCGCTTCTCAAGATAAGTACTGTGAGTTCAAACCCCACCGGATGATACACTTTTTGGATTTCTTTGTTTGTTGTTTTTTACTCAAGGAGAAACAAAGCAGCACATTACTCTCATATTTTTGTTTTATACTTCTATTTCCATTTTTGTGTCGTCTATGAAAATAGTATTGTTTCATAATTACAATCGAATTTAGAACCTCCTCATTTTTGAAGTCAGTTGAAAAATTGAAGATGGAACAAGCAAATAATGTTACTCTACGAAGACACAAAACAGCGGTTAAATCGAAATCTACGGAGTCACTAAATCGAAGTCTGAATACAAGTCTAATGTCGTGTGATGAAATACTAGGCAGAAGCTTGGACCTTTCAACAAATATGTCTTCTACATTTATGTCGGAGCTAAGAAATGAAATTAAAGAATTAAAAGTCCGTTTAGAAAGTACACAAAATGAAATGGAGAATATTATCTTAGAGAACATAGACCTAAAAAAACAAATAACCAACGTGAACCAGGAGCTCAGTGTTCTAAGACAATTGTGTAGAAGTCCATTAACTACCTTTAGTCATAACATGTCTTCAAGTACCAAAAAGAGTGTAAGACGTAGACTCACAAACAGTTTTCGTATATCACCACTAAAACTAAATGAACATAATACGAATTCATCAACAGAAAAGGGAAATGAAATTATTTCAGAACCGGAAGTTGTCGCAAGTACTGAACAACCCACAACGAATATAGACGCTTTAAATCCTTCTTTAGAACATGAAGTGCAGATAAACACAAACAATGACCTCATCGAACATACCGTGGTAAGCGTTAATCTTCAGCAAAGTAAGGTTGCAGTCGCAAATATGCTTAACACAAAGACGAACAGCAATGCAACAAGACCTGAATGCAGAAACCCATGGTCTAAACGTGAAAAGAGGGCATTTATTATAGGAGGTAGACAGTGTAGTGGGTTAGCTACACGGCTTCACAAATCTCGTTTTTACAACCCTTATAATTGTTATCGGTTTATATCAATTGTTAAGTCCAACGCTTCTACGGAAGAAATATTAACTAGCGTACAACTGTTTGACATTACCCCTGACGACAAATTAATTATATCTGTAGGACAAAATGATTATAATAGTCTAAGAATGGCGACAGAGTTGTGCTTGTTCCTGAAATCTATTAAATGTCCGGTAATCATTATTTGTGTAAATAAAAACATCTGCTGTAAAGAAATAAAACTGAATGAAATGTTACATCTAATCTGTGCGCAGAGCAAAGATTGTTCATTTATCGCAAAATACGACAAGAGCTCATCGCTATGCCATCAAATAAACTCGATTCTAGATCAATTAGACTATAACAAAACCTTTTTATCATATGATAGAAAGTACAACAATTCTAAACTCCCTGTTCAGAAAGCAAATATGGTTTGTACTAAAGACCAGAGTACACAAACAAATGACTCATCTCTTAAACAACATTTAAATGAAGTTCATCACGTTAATAGCACCCTAGGTGATACTACGCACAAAGCATTTTTTCGTGCCTAAAAAGACTCATTTAAATCATGTAGTTTTTCATCAAAATATTGCCGGTGCCATAAATAAATCAGATGATATTGAAATAGCCATAAATATACTTCGAGACAAACAATGCATAGTTGATTTTGTATGTCTAGCTGAAACCTTTATTAAATCGGGAGATGAAGAAAACCTGAGATTAAAATCCTTTAAACTAGCGAGTAGTTTCTCTAGGAAGGATCAGAGACGTGGCGGTGTTTGCATACTAATAAGGCAAGATATTGAATACGAAAATATAAAATGGTTAGATAACATTACCCTGGAAAAACATTTCGAAATATGCGGTATACGACTTCAAAAATATGGCATCAACTTATTCTGTGTATACAGAACACCAAATTCGGACCTGAATATATTTTTTAGGAAACTACAAATATTATTAAATAGGATACATGACAAAGATAATAAATCTAATAGTATAATATGCGGTGACTTTAATATTGACATTTTAAGTGATACTAAAAATAAAAATGAATTTATGAATATTCTATACAATTATAATTTGACATTCCATATAAATGAGCCAACTCGACAAAAAACATGTATTGACAATATAATTAGTGATATAAAAGATGCTAAGGGGGAGGTACATGAATTGGGATTGTCCGATCACAACACGGGTCAAACATTGACAATGAAAACTAAAGGGAAAAATCTCGATAAACATCATTGGTTTGTATATAAAAGAGACCTATGTAGTGATAATCTGGCCAAGTTTAATTATTATCTAAGTAATCTATCTTTCTCTGAGATTTACCATGAAACAGACGTAAATAAGGCGTTTTCTTTGTTTCATGATGAAATCTGTCTTTTTTTTAATCTGTGTTTCCCATGGATAAAAGTAAAAATGAACCAAAACTCGACCAATCCAAAATGGATTACAAGGGGCCTGAAAAAGTCTTTTGTTACGAAGCGAAAATTACAATACGAATATTATAAAAACAAAAATAGACAAAACAAGCTAAAATACACTACATATAGTAAAATATTAAGGAAATGCGTAGCAAATACTCAAAGTAGTAAAAATAAACAGACCATTGAAAAAGCTAAAAATAAGTGCAAAGCCACATGGAACATTGTAAATGAACAAATAAAACAAAACAATACAACCCATGAAATTAAGGAAATTTCGGATGGCAAAAGCATTTTAAAAAGTGGCGAAGACATTGCTAACTACTTCAACCATTTTTTCTTAAACATTGCGAAACCGAAATCCACTGAGCACCCAAAAAATAAAAATAAACCAGTAATGGGAAGAAGGTTAGCAAACTCTATCTATCTTGAACCAGTGGACAATGTTGACGTTTATAAAATAACAATGGAGTTACGAAATACGAACTCAGCCGGGTATGATGGCATTACTACTAAAATATTGAAACAAAATATATTTCCTATACTAAAGCCATTGACCTATTTAGTAAATATGTCTTTAGAAAGCGGAACTTTCCCTGATGCACTAAAATTCTCCGTCGTAAAACCAATACACAAAAAGAGTTCGAAAACAGAAGCGGGGAATTACAGACCAATTGCTTTGGTACCGATTCTCTCCAAGATATTCGAGAAAGTTATGTGTACAAGGCTTATGAACTTCTTTGAAAAAAATGAAATAATAAGTAAACATCAAAACGGTTTTATTAAAAATAAATCCACTACATTGGCATGTTTTAAATTAATAACAGAAATTCTCAATTCAATTGACAAAAAGAAAATTCCTATAGCTGTATTCCTAGACATGAGCAAAGCATTTGACATGGTATGCCATGACAAACTATTAAATAAATTAGAACAGTATGGTATAAGAGGCCCTGCCTACAATTGGTTTGAAAGTTACTTAAGGGGTCGAAAACAATGCACTGAGGTAGTAAAAACATGTCCTAAGACTAACACCCAGGTAACCCATAGGTCTCCATACTCAACTAATATTTATGGCGTACCACAAGGGACTGTGCTTGCCCCGATATTATTCTTAGTGTATATCAATGAATTACCAGAATCTACAGATCAGTACATTGTATTATTCGCAGACGATACCACTGTTCTAACCAAAGAGGCTACTATTGAACAGGCAATTAAAGTTACCAATAATGCCCTTAATGACATACATGAATGGTTAATTGAAAATAATTTGGAAATAAATTCGGATAAAACTAAATTTATGAGATACGCGACATATAATAACAAAATAAATAAAAATGACTCATTAGAATTGCCACTAAAATATAATAATAATATTATTGAAGAAGTAAATGATATAAAATTTCTAGGAATAAATATTGACAAATTTTGTAATTGGAAATTTCATATAGATATTGTTTGTAAAAAAATTCACAAATTCATATACGCGCTTCGCAAAATTAAAAAAATCACCAATAAAGAAACAGCACTACTGGTATACCACAGTCATGTGTGTTCAGTACTGAGGTATGGGATAATTATATGGGGTAACTCTACAGACGCCCAAAGAGCTTTTATAGCCCAGAAAAAATGCATCAGGACAATTTACAGTCTAAAGTGGACTGATTCGTGCCGGCCAATATTTGTTGATAACCGTTTACTCACATTTCCATCCTTATACGTTTTGGAAATGTGTAAATTCGTAAGAAACCAACTTTCACTTTTTGAGCAGGATGACAAGGCTCCATTTAAAAGGAAAATAGTACAAAAACCTCTAATAGTGCCTCGAAGCAGATTAAAACTATGTGAAAAAAACTGCTACGCCATGGCGGTAAAAATTTATAATAAACTACCCGAAAAAATAAGAAAAATGAATAACCTAGAATTTAATAGAAATTTGTTTAATTGGCTTTGTGACAGATGTTTTTATTCAATAGATGACTATTTAAATTTTAAGGCGACATGATCTATGTAACTATGTAAATGTGCTAGTACTTATTTATTTATTCGTTTTTATTATATAATTGACATTGCGTAAGAGCTATTAAATTGATTGACTGTCTTGACTGTGATAATCCAAAAATCTGATAAATTTCCTAACGTTAAGTAATAATTTAATATGTACAGCAAATTGAGAATGTAAATTATGATTATGATATTATGTATTTGACATTGTTGTAACTGTTATACCTAACCTATTTAAAATATTTGCACGACTGATAAGTCGAATATAGTGAGTTTAGATTAATTTTACCACCTCATTGTATACCTATATTCTGGCAAATAAACAATTTCAATTTCAATTTCAATTTCAATAATAGCAGTATAAAAGTGAACATTTTCCGATGTAGAATCGACAGGTATACAGGTGGGGTCGAGCACGCCACGATTCTTGAGATATCTAAGTTGTGCATCGGCCTTGAGAAAGCCGCCGCTTGCTGCCGCTCGCTCCGCGCGCTGACCTTTCCGCTCCTCTCCGCCCAGCGTGGTTATTTATTGCTATCGAACGCGTGATAAATCCGCAGCATCTGTGCCGTGTACATCCGTGTTGTCTTCGACGAAATGAGTAACGAATTGTTTCGCGGCGCTGCTTTGGTAGCACTCGATGACAACTGCGGGGACACGCAGCCATAGCCACTCGTAATATTGATTTATACTTATTTTTTGCTTTGATTTATTCTATGTTGACAGTGTGCTGACACTGTGTGAGGTACAGAGGGTTAAAGGCAATCGATGACTGTAAGAGTCTTTGGTCAACAGAAATGTAAGCTCTTAAAGTAAACGCTACAGTTACAAACGTAGAGCGCATTCAAAGCCGTGGAAATGTAAACAACGATTTCGTGAACGTTTAAACCGGTACTAAACCGATCTAAGTTTCTTCACAACTTTATTTACATTCACCGTAGGTGCTTAATTGGCAGGTACAGTTACAATTTATTATATCAATTTTGCTATACGGTACATACCGTGTTGCAACATCTTGGAAAACATAGTTGCCTTTTCCCGCTGGGCCTTAGACTTGTCCGGACTTCTAAAGATCCACTATCAACTTTAAACTTTGTACTGCTCGTGGCAGCTCCGTCGTTTTATCAACAACAGAACGTTATTTATTGGGTCTCATATTGGCGGGCACATGATTTATTAGATGAACTTGAAAGACATGAAACAAGGAACTAACTAGTCGTGTGTCTAAATATCTAAATGTATGTTAAGAATAAAATGCATTGGTCGTTAGAGACCTCAGTTTTTGAAACTCGAAACCGCCTCGAATGGTTCAGTCACAGCGGCTCAGCGGCTCAGTGACTCGGTCCCTAGACAAGCCATAAGTCAACTGCTCTCTTTCGCAGCATGCAATTTTATCAAACTTGAATAGGGAGAAACCGCTCATTACTGGTAGCCTACATAAGTTGCGAAGAAAAGAAATTGCCGGGACCTTGTTCAATAAGTTGGAGGAGAAATTACTCGTTCGGGGAGTCTGCAAGGTGAGCGAGTCACTGGTATGGTCTGTGAAAGTTATTACTTGTGCGATGGACAAGTGTCTGCGCTCGCGCCGGCCGGTTCGCTAAGACAGACCTAAACATTTAATTGAGCAACTTTTTGTATGTGTGCACGTGATATTATGAAAATGATTATGAACTGATCCGAAAAATGAAAGTGAAGGCCGCTTTAAAACTAAGTAGATAATGTCGACAGTTTGTCATAGATGTATTGAACAAACATTATGATAAGGTTGCCAAATTGACCGTATAGAAGTGTGTTAATCTATGTCACCAAACCAATACATGTACTTTATGAGACTGGCAGCTCTTAGGAAAAAGAGATCATTCAATACAAGCAGAAGGCACAAGACAGACATTATTAATCCACATTTTTAAGGCGACGATATACGCCGGCGACCTTGAGCGACCAGAGAATCGTATGCGTTGCGTCCAAAACTCTCAAAGTTTAGCCGAAAAAAAAAATATTGTATTCTTTTACTTAAAAAAAAGACGTATACTAAAAGATAGATAATTAAATTGTCTGTAAGATAGTGAAAATTTTGTTTAAACAAACCTAGTAGATTTTGTGTGATTATCAATGTTTTGTCCGCGTCAGACACATCTTCACGTGTTAATTAAACTATTTATTAAGAACTTAATCAAAAATATTCACATACTAAATGATTAAGAGAATGTTTTAGTTTAACATATCATTTCAGCAGAAAGACTTCCACTGCTGGACATAGGCCTCCCAAAGGGGGGGGTATTGCCACAATCGCCACGCTTGGCAGGCGGGTTGGCGATCGCAGTATGGTTGTTACAAAGGCACAGAGAACGCTGCTGCCCATTCTGTGATAAGTCCCTTAGTCGCCTCTTACGACACCCACGGGAAGATATGAGATGGTGCTATTCTTTACGTCCGACACCACACGGACATAACATATATTTTTTTCAAATCATTTACACTACATATTTTGACGGGATTGTCACTTGTTAGCGCCTTAAGATCAATTTCTCGCATAAGTCTGTGCCTCGTATTCGTATTAGACAACGCGACGGTATGTCTCCATTGTCTACTGGGCAAGTTCCCACGGACGACAAAACGCTGCGGCAAAAAACATTCACAGCGTAATCACGAGTCCTTGACAATCACATTGACGGCGCCCGATGTAAACGCGATTGATTTTTTTTCTTACAGCCTGCGCAATCTAAGGAATCCAATTTATTTATTTAACCACTTTAACAAACAAGTAAATAGATTTAAGTACCCGCTAACTCGTTCCGACAAATAGGTAAGTCACTATTATTATGTTTTATGCATCGACATGTCTTTTCTTTCTCTTGATAAATGGGAAACCATTAAATCATTACCAACCATTTATCAAAGGAAAGAAAAGACATCTCGCCGATTATTGCGACTATTCATTTTGCTATAAAACGTGTGATATTTATACATAATATCCTCATTTGTGCCATGCTAATGTTTTTTCGTTTCCAGTTCTACAGTAAAAGAAAGCGTTATTATATTAAGACAAGTTCCGTTTTAAAAATACGTTTTTTTTGCACTTGACTTTTAAATGACAACCGCAAAGTTCTTTATTAAACTTCGGTAACATTACCGTGCCAAACATTAACCTACATTACAATGTATTAAAATTATGTTATCGTGACTGTGAAGTTCTAAGGATCATCCAGTTAGAATCAAATCATTCATAAATCGAAACAAATCAAATCAGTATTCATTCCCAGTCCTTTAAGACCACGTAGGGCTATGTTCCTTGAATAATTGTAAATGCAGTGAGTTTTGTGTTTCATACATCGATAAAGACGCTACTCGCCACACACAGTATCATTTGTATTCACCATTGATAGTAACTATTGTGAACGCAGTATTTTACGATCGTTCGCTGCGCTAGCATATACAAAACAGATATAAATTTTGATGCAAACAGCATTAGATTTAACCAAACTGGTGGTTTTGAAATGATATTGTGACATTCTAGTATTTTCACCATAATGTCCTCCACAAGACGCTTTGTTTGGGTGTTACTTACGTAATAGGATGCGAAATTCGGTTTTCTTTTTAAATAAACTTAAGTTTATAGTCGATATTTAGTTAGAGTCGACTATTTTGGAAGTAAAGCGCAACCTCGCTCCGGTAAAATGTGTTTTTATGGTTTTCCGTCGAATTCAAGAGGGTGTCACATAATGTGTTGTCCACTGAGTAAGTGGTGCTTCTACCCATACCCGTTGCTTGGGACTGAAATTTATGAAATATAAAAAAAAAACATTTAACATCACCTAAGCAACGTTCATTACCTACACACATGAAATCGTTAAAAAAGAACACATTAAAACACATACCTACTTAAATATTACAGATCGTAGTTCGGAGATTAACACATAATGTGTAAAATATAAACAAAATAATTTGCAAAGCTATTTTCTGCGTTAAACCTACACGTTTACTACCGCCCGATACCATTAAGTTAATTGAATACACACACAGTGGCTTTAATTTTTTTTATATACTATCAGTAACGTTTTGCAGCGAAAAACGTCTGATCGAAGTCATTCAAGTTTATTTCATTTTATTGTATCCGCTCTGATTCCAGTGCCCAGATTACTTTGAAGCCACAGAGTAAGCATTTTGGAATAGTTGCACGTTCATTCAGTGTCCCGAGGTAGGCCGTAGGCGCCACCGTAATTAGATTAAACGATTCTCTTGAATTACGCGAATGTACATACTCAGACTGTACAATAAAAGGAATGGTACAGGATGTCGGCTGAACGAGGGTTAGCTACCAATGAATGACAAGTCTACTGACACTTGGAAAATACTTTATTCTGTGTGAAAAGACTTTATAAAATAAGTGAAACTTTTTAACCGCTCGACTACATAACAGTTGTCGTGCTTCCAGCGCCCGGCACAGTAAATATTATTAGTAATTCATCTAACTTTAGACATTATTTTTAGGACTTGTAATTATGAGACTAAAGTGTATTAATTTATAAATGATAACTTAATTAACTATTTACCTAATATAAACATCTTCTTGATAGAATACAGCGTAATTAAATTTTAAAAAAACAGACGTAACAAGCTGTGGTATTTGGTCGTAAATATACGACGCTGGAGCAATGAACACAAAAAGATATGTCGGATTAATCCGACGTGAGTGGTTAAAGGGTTAAAATATTGATTTTAATAAAGTTTTTATTTAATTATCTATTTAATAAACTTTATGTATATCTCTCTCTAGTCGTTCCCTCATGACTGAGGATCGTGGTCATCAACAAGTGGTCCACACTTGGAGTGAACTATTTGCTTCCATCGGCTTCTGTCCATCGCGGCCCTGACGACGGAGCCAAACCTCGGGGACCTGGAGTCTTTTATTTGGTCGGTCCATCTGGTAGGAGATCGGCCTCTGGCTCTCTTGCCATTTGTGTTCCCAACTACGATCAATTTCTCCAGGCTCTCATTTCCCCTTCGCATTATGTGGCCAAAATATGAAAGAATTCGTTGATGGCATATCGTGGACAGACGGGTTTTTATCTTGAGCTGTGAGAGGATCGACACATTTGTTCGCTTGGCCGTCCAAGGTATCCTCAACATACGCCTCCAGCACCACATCTCCAAGGCATCAATCATCTGCCTCTCTCGAGCCCGTATCGCCCACGAGTCCACGCCATACAGAAAAATGGGGAATATCAAGGCACGTACTAACCGGATCTTGGTGTTAATAGTAATTCCCCTCTTTTTCCATATTTTGTTCAGGCGGGTCATAGCATCCTTAATGCATTTATACTTAATGTGAAAAAACAAACAAAGGCGGACTTAATGCTTTGGGAATTTTCTACCAGGCTACCTTAAGGTGATGCAGAGACAAAACATGGTAGGTGCAGAGATACAGGAAAATTACAATAATAAAATAATAAATACATACATACACACAAACAGAACATACAAAGTAGAGAGAGCAAAAAATTGAGAAGTTTTTAGCCCTCTATTGATTACCAAGTCCTTGATGTAAACGTAATCAAACTTCCAGTGCAACTTTTGGCAAAAAACAAATCTTATGAACCGCAAGTTTATCGCAAAAATATGAAACTTTTCTTTCGAAAGGAAAATTTCCCTGAAACAACAATACACAAAGATTACCAATCAAACTCATTGTCCCTGTCCTTTTAAATACGAATTAATTTCTTCTAATCACAAGGTGCACAAGTGCTATTTCACATGGATATCACTCGCATTAATAAACAATGCCTAGTGAGATTTTCTTTGTGTGCGCACGCTCATCATAACTGTGCTATAGGAAGTACAATTGCGTTAACAGTCCCGTTAACTATTGCAAGCTGTATTCAGAACACATTCATGCGTATTCCAATACACGTTTTGCTATAGACTAATATCTAAGTGGTGTGTTCCTGGAAGCGATTTGATACACACGTCCAGACGTTGGAAAGTGTATTACGTTTTGATTATTGGCTGGTTTTAACAAGTGACAAAGCAGGATTTGAATGCTAGTTTATATCCATGCTTTATGAAAGTACTGTAGAGGTTGCATGCAGTTGGCATGCTGGTCGAAACCATTGACTATATGGCTTCGTATAAACACTCTGCATTCTTCTAGAATACTTTTAGAAATAGAACGTAATCGTATTTTTATCAGGCAGATTGTCTAGCACACGTATTATTCTATTGAACAGGGCGTTGAGAAAGAGACGTCCTCTTTCATTGAAGTTTTCCTCGGACATCCTCCCATAATACACTATACTCCCGGTACCAGTAAGGCTCCACAGTTGTAAGCGCTTACAGTACCTAATAGTAAAAAAGGAACTTTTTTAAGTTAAAAGAGGTATTCCTAACTTTTTGAATTATTATTTTTTTGTTATGCACCTGCCATTTTATCTCTTCACCACCCTTGGTTGACTGATAGAGAATGCCTATGCCTAAGGCATTAAGTCCGCCTTTGTACCTTTGCGTATGAAGTAGGTATAAATAAATAAATATATAAAAGAGTCTCCCTATTTTACTGTAAAATTTTCTTTAGTCATATTTTTGAGCATAATTTTCAAAATAAGATTTTATGAAGAAAATTTTAAGGAGGGTTCTGAAATTTGAAGTCGTTGCCACGAAACACCAAAAATATATTTTCATATATTATGCAACGGTTTAACACTTTTCGCAATTTTAAAAATTGTACTAATACCAAAAATCCGGCTGTCGCTAGCTTCCATTACTCAAAAATCGTTATTCACATATTGTAACCAAAGAGCAATCTACATATCCCATTTCATAAATTTCGAGAGTTAGCATTGAACATTTACATTCAAGCAGTAGGTCCGAACTATTAGTTATTTGTGTCGCAAGCTCCCGGTGCGGACACGATAATATGTGATAACTTCGCCAACTCCATACAATGGCGATATTGTCATACAAATGATTTGAATTACTTGCTCTAAAAACATGTGTTTATAGTCCCTTTGCATACGAATTATGGTTTTAAATTTATTATTAGATAGCTGCGTTTTTTTGTTTCCGGAGTTGCTTGAACTCAAGACATCTATGAATTCATAATGATAATAATACCAGCCTACTCTTATCCCACTGCTAGACAAAGGAGACAAACAGAGAAGGCACTTGCATTGATCACTATGCTTATTCAAGGAGGATTGGCCATTTCAAAAATTCAAACTTATATTTATTACAAATCCATGTTTCCTTCACCGAATACTCAACAAGACCCTTTATTTGTATAAGGGTACGCTGTGACTGGCATATGCTGTGCATAAGTCTCTACATAAATCTAGTCTACATAAATCGTGGCACCCATGAATTAATGTATCATGCCCACGAAACATTCCCATTTTCATTCATGGGTGCCGAGATGGGAAAGCGTCGAGATGGGACTAAACCAAAAATAAAATAGATCCGTTATCATTACCAACTCCCGTTTAATCGCCACATCAATAATGAAAAAAGATGCCCTCGGGGCCAAGCTAAGTTACATACTCTATGAAATTACATATAGCAGTCTGTCATGTAGTCGTGACAGTGGCGTGCTGGGCACAATTTTTAACCAACTTCAAAAAGGAGGAGGTTATCAATTCGGATGTTTAAATATTTTATTTATGTATGTTCGGGCATAACTCTGTCATTTATAGACGGATTTGAAAAGTTCTTTTTTTGTTCGAAAGGGGTTTAATCCGAAATAGTCCCATATAAATTTTACCGAATTTGAACCAGCCCTTTTTGAGAAAATCAACAAAATCCCAAAAAAATACTTAGATGACGTTTTAGTTACTTAAATCGTTGGAGAACTTACGATCTCTGTTTTAATGGTGTCGCCATATCTTAATAGATTTGGATGTTAGGCAATACTAAAAAACGAAAAATTAAAAGTTTTTTCAAAAAAAGAAAACCCACATTACTTTAGTTTCGGAAGTCGGTGGCGGTGGCTTTGTTGTGTTTGTTGTTTTGTATTGCCACCGACTTCCGAAACTAAAGTAATGTGTGTTCTGTGCTAAAGTTATTTATCACTTTTTAGTTTTTGAAGGCGGTTTCCTTTTTTTGAAAAAATCTTTTTTAGTTTGTCATCTTTATATGACTGTGGCGGCCAAAAGGTTAAGTAAGATTAAGCTCGAATCAGAAAATAAACAGAGTTATGAATTTGAGAAAATCCACGTTTCTAACGGAGCCACAAAAATTATAGCCCCATTGTCTTAAATGTGTACGTACGTAACGTTACACTGTTAAGCGCACCACACACGAGTATGTAAATCAATTTGTAAAGAAACTGTTCACAGGGAAACGCTCGAAGCACTTCCGAATGTAACTTCCAGAGGAACTCGACAAAACATTTAATAGCTCGTAATTTAACAATTTCGCTGAACAAAAAGATAACAATGTACCGAGCATACCAGAACAAGACCCTATTGAAACAAAGTTGCTAGTTATAAAATTATGCGCCGTGACTAGCAAAGAGATTCGTTTATTTTCTTCGAGCTACAAGAATAATGTGAGTAATGCATTTAATTATTAGCTCAGGATCTTCAGCGGCATACAATTCAATTTGCATTAAAATCAGATTTTCTTACACGTCATCGCGATCACTTTAGTTTATGTGCAGCGCTTTCTATAATAATAATTAATGCAGCAGTTCTCCTTAGCTGTCACGATACACTTGACTACAATGTCTATTGACAACATAACTCGAGTATCAATTACGTATTGAATGGCCTTTGCGATTACGATCTCAGCTATTGAACTGTGTTCTAACGCTGAGGTTGGGCCTGTGTTCACGAACATGAACGTATAATCATTTATCGTAACTTTATTACTTTGTTTTCATTTGGAGCTCTTTAATTGATTTTCGTTAGCAATTTACTGAGTAACGGAACTGAGTTTATCATCAGAGTTATGAAACGTAAATTCTTGACTGTTGCGGAATATTATATAAGTAAACGAACTACATTTCCTACTGAGTCTCCCTGTCTGTTTGTCTTAGGGCCAATCTTGTAAACAGTCCCCTCGAATTGATGCAGCTTTCACCAACGCTTGAAAGCGTATTTCGAGCATGATTTTGACATATTCATTTTATAAATTTTAAATCTGTCAGCGTGAAATTCTACCTCTTGCGTCTCGGCCAAATTTCATCAAAATTCGTTTGTCTGTTATGGCGATTGAATAACAGACAGGTACAAACAAACTTTCGTATTCATAATGTAATGAAATATAATAGTCAGTTAATTATAAGTTTAGGTACATCATATCCCATAAAAAAATACCATCGCTACAGAAATCGTAAACTCAACCTCTGTTTACGATCCTATTTACTTAGGTACTAATTAAGTTTCTTGAACATTAAACTAGAGTGGTGTAGTAACTCTCCACAAATATGCGCTTCACTTTACATTCCCACATGTCAACGAGTGACAATGGGATGGCGAGGTTGCTCACCTCAATTGTACTAGCTCCGTACACCGCAACTATCTAATACTGTGACGTCGCATAATTAGAACCGATTGTACTCGACGATATATCATGGCTTTTATAAAGTACGTTCGTCAACGTGATCACGTGACAACTAATTGACAACTTAACATTTCTATAGTATTATGCATTATGTTAATTGAACTATTATAGTGATAGTATAGTCACATGCTTTTTGTGGGGAATGACAAATTATCTATTATTCATTTAATTGTTAAAGAAGTTTTGTTACTTGTTAATTGGCTTAACGGGTTATTGTTTCAATGTATAAGGTGTTTTTAATTGATTATAAATAGGGAGACTTTGTTGTCCTAAGTTATACAATGAACATTGAGGCGGTGCATGTTCGCAGTAAACAATAGACGACCTGGCAGACGCTGTAGTTTAGTGTTTGACTTTCTGTGGTACATTTCACGGGTTCGAGCGCCGCCCTAAACAAATGAATGTTCTATGGCCTCTAGGGCTACGATCCGAGCCCAAGTTCATGAGAATTACATAATTAAATGTAAAGAAATAAATCTAATAAATAAGGATACAATTACCGTCCTAACTGCCACCACTCAGAGAGGTCACATAATAATGTATAATTATTCATTAACTTTTTTTCATTAATTGACCAATATAACTTGGCACATGTCAACAACATCAAAATTTTCTCAATCTGTCACATTTTTGACAACAGGGTTCCAATGTATGTTGGTCAGTTAAAGTTAATGATTGATTATTATTATGTGACATCCCTGAGAGTTTGGAATTACAGATTTTACCGACTGGTTATAAAAATGATCCGTTTTGGAAAATGGAATCCGCAATTTACGTCGCGTCGTCGCGACCATAGTTAAAACAATGGATGCGATGTACTTACACGACACTCCTTCCACTATTAATATATTCATAGCCCTAATCATATCAAAAGCGGTCGGTGTTCTAAATCTGAAGTAACGCAACATTCCGACTGAACGCGTATTTAGGAATGCTGGCAACCAGGGCGTGTCATGTACATACATATTTACTATTTAAAAAACACTAGACGACTTGTAAACATTTGGTTCACATAAATTAAGTTGTCAATTAATATCTATCTAGGTACTTATCTAGAAATTCAGTAACTTGGTAGAGCGAGAATTGATTAAAGTATCACTTGCAATATTACTTGTGATTCGCACGGTTAATTTTGCGAAAAAGAAACCCGTTTGGCTATGTAATTATCGAGCTTTACGTCTAAAATTGTAAGAATAATGATTTTCCTATCATGACTACCTACTTTGATTACCTATTCAAATCAAATCAATTTATTTATTGCTGAACATAGATATAAATTCATGTCACGATGCTTGGGTAAATGCGCAGTTCATTACTTATGTCCTACCAATTAAGGCACGCAAAATATTATTTTTTGATTATTACAAGAAAAGATAAAAATTAAATTAAAAATCATGGAAAAGATCGGTAATGTAAAAAAAAACCTCTAAATAAAATAGCATTTCATTACATACAAATTCATAAAATATAATCGTATCATAAAAAGTATTGAGGTCTTGAGGTTACATAGGCAGGTCTTACCTACATTTTTTAAATTGACAACCCGCGTAAGAATTTTCAATATTTGTCAAGCAATTTCAAATTCTATACATGCAAACTAAAAACAATCTCATCACTTCAGTGTTGTGATGAAATAAAATCTAATATTTATTTTAATAATCATCGAAACAGATGCATGCGTAAACAGCGTTACTAATGCATGTAAATAATACTCTAATCTATTCATCAACGTTGAACGATAGTTTGTGAACGAGTGAACGATTTTCCGGAGAGTGACCACGTTCATTCACTCTCGTCGCCACACGCCGTGACGTTTCCACCCCATTATTAGCTTTTACACGTGTTTCATGATGAGTGGGTTTAATATTTCGAGTGTGACGTTAACACCTGTTTTGTTTTTAAATTATGTGTGGTATTACAAGATTACAAGTGTGTTGACTTGTTCAGCCAACACGACAGGTGCTAATCCGATGTAATGTTTAATTTTCATTTTGTTCTTTTTTTATGTTTCCTAATAATAGCGAAATGTACTTTTTTTTTCATTTTCCTTCCGCTTAATAGACGTGTTATTATAAGGTCACTGGATTTCATAACGACAATCTGTAAATATTACAAGGGACTTACAGGTATGTTTGCAGTAGCCAATACCTTTAAGCTTATGATATCATTCTGCATCCGACACGGTATTTGAAGGTTAGGTAATCTGCATTAGTACATACTGCATCTATTACGTAATGCTTTTTCTCCAAATATACCTTGTCTTTAGAAGTACTAGTCCATCTAAAGACCTTATCCCGGAAAGCGTCATTATGTAAAAGAAGAAATACAATCTACTACAACTTAACATGGGGTACATTCATAGATATCCGAGGTACATTGAACCCTTCAAGTCCGAAGGGCTAACTTCTAATACGACCACAAAGTGGGCATCGGAGCAGTTTATGGTTAATTTAGCAAAAAAGATACCATTACATGACAGGTGGTCGACCTGTTATGAAACCGCATATACATTTAATAGTGTTGGAAAATATCAATAACAACAGATGTCATTTACATAAATTAATTAAAAGACTTAATCGAAAATTTTAAAGTCTACTGGTCATGATGGTTAAGCTAAGCTCGCCGCGGTCGGTCCGTGGATGGGTGTCCATCCATATCGAGACCATTTCGTGCCTCGGAAAGTACATAAAGCCGTTGATCCCGGCTGTCATTCGTAGATCTTTGGCAGTCGTTATAGGGGACTACATTTTTCTAGCTTCTAATCAAAGCTAGAAAATCAACCAGCACCAACCAGTCTTACCAAGGGGTATCGTGATACCCAGCAAAGTCTGGGTTGGGGAGGTCAGATAAGCTGTCGATCGATTTAGAACACTGGTATTCAGCTGCATCCGGTTAGACTGAAGCCATCCCAACATAGTTGGGAAAAGGCTAGGCAGATGAATTAAATGACTTAAGTAATTAAGTACTACTTAAACAAACATCGATACAAATTGAGAATTAACTTAGATTTTGTTTGAAATACACTGATTATGGACAAGTTTTACTAGAGCACTAACCATTACATCTAAAAAGCTTTTTTACAAAAAAAGAACCGCCTTCAATAACTGAAATGTGAAAAATAACTTTGGCACAGAACACACATGTCTTTAGTTTCAGCAGTCGGTGTCTTTGTTCTGTTTGTTGTTTTGTATTCCCACCGACTTCCGAAACTCAAGTCATGTGCTAAAGTTATATTTCACTTTTCAGTTATTGAAGGCAGTTATTTCCCGCTTTTCAGTACCTCCGTCTCATTCAAAACAGAGATTGAAGAAACTAAAACGTCGTCTATGTAACATTTTTGTGTATTTGTTGATTTTTTTTCAAAAAGTGCTGAATTAATTTCAATAAAATTTATTTGGGACCAACCCTGAGATCCATAAAAAAAAATCAAAAAAGAATTTCCAAAATCAATGAACATTTGCCGAAGAAATCGCATAACAAATGTACAAAAAAAACACAACATACAGTCGAATTGAGAACCTCCTTCTTTTCGAAGTCGGTTAAAACAAATGATTTAGTTGCTCCATTCATTTTGTTCGGATTTAAGAGAACACAAATGTATAGAGCAGCTGATATTTCTCGCGATTTCAGTTCGATTCCAAATTACATCACCGAACCGTCTGACCCACAGTCTACTCGACAGTTATTTAGAATAAATAAAATATTATCTATCGTTCCATATAAATATGCATGAAATGTCTGTTCAAATTTAACACCTTCATTTATGAATATTAACAAGAGTATTAAATATACATTAAAATTTAGCCAAGAGATCACAGATCACGCATATTTTAATATTTTTTAAATTACTCAATATTAGCTCGTTTAAATTCGGCAGCTATCTTAATACGATCTGTTGACATACTTATCATACCTATAGAGTGGGACCATTTACAGTCGGTTCTGGAACCGTGTCTTTTTAGGGTTCCGTACCTCAAAAGGAAAAAACGGAACCCTTATAGGATCACTTTGTTGTCCGTCTATCTGTCCGTCTGACTATCTGTCAAGACCCTTTATCTCGGGAACGCGTAAAGGTATCGAGTTGAAATTAAAACCATATACTCAAGTCTACGGTCCCTTGACGCTGTAAAAAAATCAACCCTCCATGTTAACGTGAAAAAAAGATACGGCTGTTTATGTCTCTAAAAACGCATTTATATTATTAAAATGATTAAAGTATGGATAACAGGTATGGATTAGTATAGAAGAATGGATATGTACCTACAAATATGTACGGAACTCTCGGTGGGCGAGTCCGACTCGCACTTGTCCGCTTTTTTTAATATAGTGACGATCTATGAACGTCAAATTCACCTTGGCCGTCTCAAGTGTCAGCCCTGCCAGGGCTTGATAAGCTTTTCGCCACGAAATTAAAAAAATACAAAAAGAAGTGCCCACGGAGTTAGCCGGCGCGTGTCATAATTATGCGGAAAATATACAAAATAATAACAACTTTCGTTAGTTGTAATAAGTCTTAATGTTGTATGAACAACAAATTCAACTTTGACGAAAACCTTATTTGTTGTCATATAAAGTTGAGACTTATTCCAACGAACTATGGTTGTTATTATTTTACATATTTTCTGCATAATTATGACATGCGCGGGATAACTACGTGGGCACTTCCACCTGTTTTTTTTTTTCGTGCTATTCGCAAACCAATATTTTTGCTGAGTTCTTTTTGGCTAAATTGAGAGCAAATTACTGTTATTGTTAAAAATCCATCCTAAAGTAGGTAGTAAAGTACTTTGGTAATAATGTAAATGTCACTAAAGCCGTGTTCACACCTAACGTATAGTAGTATGTTCGTGTGTACGTAACTTATGTTCGTTGTAACCTATGTTCGACTGAAGCACAAATAAAAATCGAATTCAGCCGTCTGAAAGTGAATTGTGAAAGTTGACTGTGTGTGTGAAGGTGACTTTAGGCTTATCAATACACTTACCTAACATAACCTACAATGAAATTCATACTTTAAATTCGGTAGCTATCTCCAATACAATCTGCAGATAGCAACAATAGTAGATTTAATACCTCTCGTATTATGTAAATGGGTCCATTCACAACGGATAATGGTAGTTAAATACGATATGAATAAATGCAAGCATATCGAACTATCGATACTTAAAGGCCGTATATATTGGTCGAGTGAATTGTCTAGTACGACGACGCCCATGGAGTATTACAGAGGGTCTAACACGAACATAACGTAGAATCGATTGTAAATTTGCAAGGGCCCGTTTCGCACTTTAATTTATTTAATTTAAAGGCTTTTTGGCATGTATAACAAAAAAAAAGGATTAATAATAATATCAGTAGGTGGTACTATAATAATAAATTATAATTGCGATGTAGTCGACATGTGGGATCTCAGGAATTGTGCCGATAGTCGTGACGGTGAATGGAATAATTTAAAAGGTAGGGACTCCTGGGCACGGCTCTCTCAGGAGGCCAACGGTAGATTGGACCCTGTTTCCTTTACCGATGGGTTACTACTACTACCTACTATTTTTAATATGCTTAAATGTTTTTATATTTTTCCATAATTATATTTAAACTGTGTGTGTGTGTGTGTGTCACTCTCAGCCAATCAAATTTTTATTTTTTCAAATTATTTGTGTACCTCGTCATTTGCGTAACGTTTAAATGTATTATTATATTACACCTACATGTCAGCTGTGAAGTCACCTTGTATAAATAAATAAATAATAAATAAATAAATTACACAGATTAACTAATAATTCCCCAATTATGTTTGTCTTACAAAATTAAACCAATCTATAGTACTTAATCATATTTCCAATTCTAAATTCGAATACTTTTAGCGTGCTTGGCTTGCTGGTCCTGTAATCAGCCATACTATTCCCTCCACCGTCCATAACAGGTTAATTGGAATAAAACCTAATGAAGACGAATATAAATATGAATAGCCTAATATGAAGGTCTAACTAACACGGAAAAGTGTGCTGTCTGTAGCTGCATCAGCTCTCTGCTACTAGCCCATATTTTTTCCCAGAAATGCTAATGTGTTGCTCATTACCTTGTAATCTTTCGAGTTCCACCGCAAATCTCAGATCTCTTTCATATATATTAAACGCATTTACCGTAAGCTAGCAAAAAAATATCTTGACATTTGAACCTTCGAGTTCCTTTTGGAATTTTAGGTAGTTCTTAACAGTAACCTCAGCTTACACAATGAACATTGGTTTACAGCGGTATCTAAAGTAGAGTATACTTCTTATGCTAGCACTGAACATGACGTATTTGTACAAATATTCGCCCTATTTGGATAATACCAAATTTTTCTCCATTATTATTGAAATAAAGTCAATTTTGTATTATCCAATAATACGAATATTTGCAAAAATACGCCATGTGAAGTGCCAGCATAATGTTAACACCAATTAAAGGTATGCATAACATACACAAATAGATATGTACATGTTCTTAGGTACTCTCGATTTCTTACTAATTGAATATAAACGAGCCCTAAGACCTTGGTTAGCAGGATATTGAAACTGTTTTTTTTTTGTAATTCAATAAGCAGAGAATAACTACGTTATCTATTAAAACCACTTTAAACAGACCCACTTCGTTACTTGATCGGAATCAATTGCAGAAACTAAGAATAGACTTGGGATAGTTTGAGTTTTATGTATGTACAAGTCTATGTAAAAATGTTTCGCTCGAAGTCTACTTAAAGAAAGAGATTGACTCAATTACATTAAATACAAAAATATCTTACTAAGGCCCGCTTACGCCAGCCAGGGTAATTTAATTTAGGATTATAAAGTTACTAACTGTAAACTAACCTCGTGTTAGCAACAAACTCCGAGATCAGTTTTTGGCACAAATGGGCATTAAGAGAAGTAAATATTTTCTACTCTTCTTTGTCCGAAGTTCAAAAATTATAGCCAATATTACAATAAACAGTAATAATAATAATAATAATATGTGGGGACATTTTCACACACGGCCATCTGACCCCAAACTAGGGAGACCCTGTACTATGGGTGTCAGACAGCTGATATACATACACAAATACATTATTTTTTTTGTATATACATACATATATAGATAAACAACACCCAGACACAAGGCAAACACAAGTGCTCATCACACAAATGCTGCAAATGTTTACCCTGGGCGCGAATCGAACACGCAACAAGCTGCGCAGCAGTCGATCGCTCGAGCCACTGCGCCAACCGTGTCGTCAGTGGTCGATTTCCGCTTTTCAATACAGCCACTATTGCCCACTATGATATTCAGACACACTGGCAAACGAATAGTAAGGTCCAACCAATAACGCTCGATAATTTACAGGAACTGCAGCACCTAATTTCGTTTCACTCTAAATAAACCAAAGTTTTCCTCTGCCTAGTAAGTATTACATCCAATCCATCAGTTTCCAACATTAACAGCCTTACGGTTAATTGTTGGTAAACAATGACTGTGTCAAATGCTTCAGAATTCGTACTTTCACCACCACGGCCTATCAAAATTAACGTAAATTACCGTAAGACTATTCAATTGAATTTCAACTAAAATATGCAGTTTGTAAATTGACCCGACCTGAGCCTTGGTGTATTGTTTCTCATTTGTCTTATAGAGAAAGCAAGTTTGTAAACTTTACGATCCTGGGTTTTAAGATCCTCACACACTCGTAAGATGTTGGTAAATTGTATTTTCTTTTTAGGTATCTTGGGTAAAAAAATTGGTCAAGAACAACGATTTTTGAACATGACATCTTAAAAATGTGGTGGAAAATCCAATCAGTTTCGCCCAAAAGTGCAAAAAGACAAGACGTAAATGTATTTATTATTATTTCTTTTAATTGATTTTTCGTTATTTGAAAATTAACTGTTTATTCAATCTGCTAGTTTATTCTGAAAAGCTCTCCCCTAGTACATTTACACTGGGAAAGGAATTTTACAGAATATGAAAAGTTTACATTTAAGTTCAAAGCGGTAAAAGGAAGGTTAGATAGAAAAAACGATAGAGCTACGTGGTATAAATTAAACGAAATATCGCTTTTATTTTTTACACTTGAACAATTTAGTAACTTTAGTTTCACAACCAACCAAATATAAACTTTGAAGGTACCTACTGACTTAACCCTTCTAATTCAACAATAGCACAGTAAAGCATAAACTTTAATCACTAAACATACAAAATTACGAGCTTAGCGTAGCAAGAAACTGAAACTGTGATTACATTGTTTCACATCTGTAACTTTTCTAGCTTCACCCGTTCCTAAATCATGGTTTACGTTTACAGTTAACTGCGGTTCGGCAGTTAACTTAAATTAATTTTTAACGGCGGTTTATCTTTAACCCGCACGTTACATTATAGTATATACCAGGGATGGGCAACAATCGCGGCTGTTAAGGCAGTCAATCGTAGATGCAATGCTCACACAAATTTTAAGTTAATACTAAGAACAATCTAGAATTTGTTGTTTTTAAATTAAAACCAATACTAACTTCATGTACTGTAAGTCAGTTAAAGTTTCATGTATGTTCAGTACGGCCGACGTATCTTGGCGGTCCTGAAGTTAGCCGATTAGCTGCGCAGTTGACAATTTCGTTTCTAAAAGTTCCATTGCGCAGCCAAACAGCTAACTTCATGACCGCCAAGATACATTGGCCGTACCTACTGTAATAAACGATAGTTTATTTATCCAAAAAGTATTACATAAACACAGATTTAACAGAATAGTGGTAGAGTAACTAATATGCTTTTATCAGTTTGTACACATAAAAAAATTTCGGTGACAACAAAATCTACACAACCAAAATTATAAATCCTGTCTCTTTTTTATATTGTAATAGGCTTGTTAGCTAGGAGTCCTGTAGTTTGTCCAAACAATTAATTAAGTTGTCTTTATATGAGTGACAAAAACACAAAAAGAATTTTTCAATTCGAACCAGTAGATCCTGAGATTAGCGCGTTCAACCAAACAAACAAACAAACTCTTCAGCTTTATAATATTAGTATAGATTGGTCGATCGCACAGAGTGTAGTCAAATAAACAGTAGATTAGGGTTTCTTAAACTGTTTGTAGTCCCGGACCACTTTCACAATTTAAACAATTCCGCAGACCCAGGGGTCTGTGGAATTGAGTATATTTTTAGGAAAAGAAAACAAGCTTTATTTCGAGTTCATGGCTTGGCCGAGAAATGCAGAACTACACAATTTCCTAATAAATTTGTGAGTTAATTGACCTACTGCTGACCACTGATACACTTGCTACGGACCCCTAAGGGGTCCATGGCCCCACTTTAAGAAACCCTACAGTAGATCTTTGCTTAAATCAAGTTGACCACCCCTGGTATGTACTGTGGTTAAACCCAAACCGTACCTATGTTCGTTACTAACTTGTTGCTCGAACTTGCTAACTTTCAACGTGAAATTAAATGTTGTTGTTTGAAAGCTGTAGCATTTAGAACTACTTGAAACTGTAAACCGGAGTTATTAGTAAATTGTCCTCTGTAGAAAGTTGGTTGGCTTGCGATATTTCTTTTAAGTTTAAGTTAAGATGAAGTTACCAATTAATGTTACTGTTTATGTTAATTACCTGAAGCTGTATGTAATAGGTAGGTTTGTACTGGTATTATACTTATGATAATTATCCCTTTTTTTACCGACGTGTAAATACTGGTTGGATGTCCTCCACCCTGGAATGGATGGAAGGTGGAGGGGGGGGGGGGGGGGCATTCATTCATAACTCGATAAAACAATGAAATCAGATAAACAGAATACTCAATATTGAGCATCCTACAAAAATTCTGTGATCAAGCATTGTATTCTAATTCTGTGTTGTATCTAATAAAGTAAAAAAAAAACAGCGGTAAGAATACTATTCTGAATTAATTACATAATATTTCATTTATAAGCCTTATCCTTTTTAAATATTACGACATCGGTATTAGACGCCTATTATAAAGTAAACATAAACATCTATGTTAGCTTAGTTTTAGTTTATTCAAAAAACTTGTACCTACCTTTATTGCTATTGGGTATATCAATAAAATAACAAAACTTATAATAAAAACAAAAGTTCATATCATAATTTTATATTTGCACTTGTATAATTAACTTGTGTAATTAACTTTATTGCCTAGTTCTTAAGTAATCCTGTAAATTTTCAATAAGATACTGATTACATTCAATTATAATTTTGATAAAAGTCCTAACAAAACTATTAAGAAAGTTAAGTGTTTCCAAGAATTTTAAACAAAACTTTTAATGAAATAAATTTTTATTAATTTAAATGAACAGGAAAAATTATTGCTTGTGATTAAACTTTAGCACGCCTTTATATATTAAAATAAAATTATCCTCGAGCAATAAATAATTACACGTTACGTTTATTTATATCTTAACTGTTTCCCGAACAAAGAACAATCCAATATCCGATGACTCATATTTATTTTTCTTCCTAATTATTAAGATTTAAAGTTCAGGATATGAGTGGGTAAAGTAAATTCGATCGATTTTATTATAATTTAATATACCCTATTACACATGATGTTTTTAACCGACTTCAAAAAAAAAGGAGGTTCTCAGTTCGACCCGTATGTTTGTATGTATGTATGTGTATATGTATGTATGTATGTATATATGTTTGTCCGCGATTATCTCCCGTTTGGCTTAACCGATTTTGATGCGGTTTTCAGAAAAGTGTTTGTTACATTCTAGAGAAGGTTTTAGTACAAACAGAAATTTATTCAGCGCTTTTTGGAAAAAAACAACAAAAACCGAGAAGACGTTTTCGTTTCTTCCATCTTTCCATCTTTGGAGGACTTTCAATCTCTGTTTTAACTATGTTGCCGTTCCTTAATGGATTTGGGTGATAAGGAGGCACCAAAAAGTGTAAAATAAAATCTTTTTTCAAAAAAGAGAACCTAATAAATGTCTAGTTTTAAATATTCTCATGTAAGTGAATTGTAATTCTTGTGAGAATAAATGATCTCAAACCTCAATACGTATTGAACTCGACGGCTTTATTCGTAACTAGCAACCCGCCCCGGCTTCGCACGAGTTTAATGTAGATCAAACTATACGGACTTGTAAAACTTCATCTTGAGTCACTTTATCTATTGATAAAAACTGCATCAAAATCCGTTTAGATCTGAGCGTATAGACAACGGGAGCGAATTTGTTTAATACATACTATGTAAAGATAATGGGATTTACCTATAATGCATGTCATGTAAAATAAACCAAAATGGTCTAGGATCATCCTAGGTATCGTATTCTTAATTCTAAAATCGTTTTACGTTGGCAAGCTCGTACTAGGCATTATGCTCTATTAGTACAAATATGTAAAGTTACTAATTATTATTTCAGACGTGTTGTGTGTTGCTCACAGCTTATATAATTATATTAACCGAGATAAGACCTAATAGGAATGTCACAAAATCGAATCTTCTATACACGCAACTACCGATAAACAACAACACAACAACATGTCACTGTAGTGCGTACTCACAGATATAGATAGACCTAGATAACGCAAGAGCAACTACTTCGCGTGCCTATTTTCGTGCCTAACTTACGATAAAATATCGTAAGTAAAAAAAATAAAGTAAACGTTTCCTTCCATCGGTAAGTCATTTTGTGATTAATATTATGCGTAAATTTTTAATCTAATACCTTCAGTAATACCTGGTAATACCAAATTTAGGAAAAACAAAACATTCGTATTATATTGTGACGTCCAAAAATGGCACGCTTGGTTTTCATACAGATCGTCATACTTGCGTTATCTAGGTCTATCTATATCTGTTTGCGTACTACACCTGCAAGAAAGATAATATTAATCACTATTTATCCTATTTCGTTTCTAACATTTCCTGTGCACCTTGTTGTGGGAAGTTTCTTCAAAGACTTCATAATATCCGCTTCATTGCGGATGATTCGCTCTGGCAAAACACCTATTTACACCTCTGTACTATTGGTTCTCGATAAAAACCGTAACAATGCCTTCACTTAAGTATTTATTTTCAATCGATCGATTCGATCGATTTTATGTAGTGTGAGGTTGTTAAATGGAGTTATGTGCTAGTTTTCTTAAGTTTAATTATTAAATATTATTACTACGTTCTTATCCTTTAATGGTCTTTTAGCTATTAAGCAAGCGGTCAAGATGTTTAATGCTGATGTAAAACGATAAACCGAAATAATTATGACGATCTTGTACACACATTTCACACACTAATCGGTACTTAAAATATAATAGTTCTCTATAGATCAGGCAAACAGCATGACATAGATAATAATATAAATACTGCCACTAAAAGACCACCAGCAGCAATACGAATATTTATCGAATAACAAACGCCACTCGTGTTCCATCATTCAAAATAGAATCGAGTTTTAATCGAGAACTATTATTTATATGAAGCGATTAAAGCGAATCTACGTGGGTTTGTGATTAACCGAGCGGCGAAGGGCTCGAGCGCTCGCGGGTTGCGGGCGACAACTCGCCGCTTCCTCATTGCTCTGCCGGCGGTTATTGCGCCTGCGAAGCCGAGCCGCGCAATCGTCAAGTTCATTTCTCAGGGTTGTCTGTATTTTGTTCGAAATTGAATGCTTGAGTAATCAATCCTCCATACAAATGCGGTAGTTCATTCATTGAATCCAAGAAATGAATCGATAGCTGTACTTTAAGTCAATTTTAAAAATTATACGTACCGATTCCATGCACAGTGTTTCGACCGCACAGAGATGTAGGCAAAATTTCGCAATTTTAATTTACTTCGCAATTTTAACGTCTAGGTTTTACTACCTATAAAACGTATGTGCGTTACACACAGCCTATTACATATTTAGAAATACGTAGACACCGACGAATACCTATACGCTTATGGCTGAAAACTGCACAAACTGGTTCTTTAACAATTAACGTCTGGCACGAATTTTCTCATATCAAACAACAATAGTTTTAATTTCCTAAAATGGTAAATTACCCGTTACACGGCAGGTCAATTTCGTACGTGGAAAACGAACGATTGTTCAAATTAAATTTTTGATTACAGTTAACTTTACAGTAGATTAGATGTCAATGACACCGAGTAACGGTATTGTTTAGTGAAGTGCATTACACGATACGAACTAGACATATTTAAGTACAAAATGTAGGGAAATATTGACAACATATGATCGTGCTTGCACTGTGATTTGCATATGTGTATGAAAGATATAGGAATTGGTAGAAGGTTTTAAAGCCACGACAAAGCCAGTTGTCGGTGGTATCGAAAATGTGGCTTCAGTATTATTTTAAGATACCATAACAATAATAACATAATTTATTCTTATTATTATTATGGCAATAATCATATTTTATTTGTCTTTAAGACTTCTTCTTCTAGACCAATATTTATAAAATGCTGTCCAACTTCCATTACTTACTTTCGAGTAAGTAAACCAATGTCCTATTAAATAACCATTTATTATTTAACTGTCATCCATTTAATGTCAGTTTTAATCAATGTGTGATTATTTTAAGTAGCATGTATTAAAGCGCGGAAACACAATATTACGTTATTTATGATTAACTTACATTAGTACGTTCTAAACCTGGTGTTATTAAATTTAATTTCACGTTCAGTTTATTATTTCTACATTAAGGCGCTAAGAGGCGATTTGTGCAGATTTTTAACTGACAATCACGTCAAAATGTGTAATGTAAATGATTTGAAAAAAATATATGTTTAACTAGGACATTCTACTAATCATTTAGTATGTGAATATTTTTGATTAAGTTCATATTAAATAGTTTAATTAAATCGTGAAGTTGTGTCTGACGCGGACAAAACATTGATAATCACACAAAATCTACCAGGAATATTTAAACGAAACTTTTACTATCTTACAGACAACTTTATTATCTATCTTTTAGTATACGCCTTTTTATTAAGTTAAAGAAAACTCTCTTTTATTTAATTTTTTCGACTAAACTTTGAGAGTTTTGGACGCAGCGCATACGATTCTCTGGTCGCTCAAGGTCGCCGGCGTATATCGTCGCCTTAACTAGACACTTGAAGTACTGCTGATGAAGCATTTTCTGAAGCTTTATCAGGTTCTTGGTACCTATTAGTCAATTACGATTAGTAAAAGTTAAGAAAATCATAGGTTTTGATTTCTACTCAGCTGCATAATCCAATAACAGAAACTGTATGTAGAATTTTAGATTGAATTAACATCTTTAGTTTTATCTTACCTTATATTTTCTAAAACGCTTAAAATAAATACACACCTGCATAAATTAAATCTACTATACTTCGATTAAAAAATATTTCAATTATTCAATCCGGTTTAAAATCGTTCGTACCGATAACTTCAATACCGTTTGTAATTTTGTATTTATATACCTATATTACGACCAAATACATTTCTTCATATGATTAGTCGGTGTATGAACAAATTAACATTATGTAAGTCACTTTCACTGCAATGGCAACACCATTCCATTATTTGCACATTCCAATTAGCATCAAAAAAGTAGCACCAGGTATTCTATTTTCAAAACTCGGCTTACGTCACACTTCGTCAATAGTTGAGCCAATAAGTTGCGCTGATTGGTCAATCTCGTTCAGTCTTCTGCTTAGTTACGTGTGAAATATTTTTATATTTCATGGTTTCAGAGCGTTACAACATTTTTTATAACGTGCGTGTTATCGTAAAGGAGGTCACAGTTTTACGGGGGAAATTATTGTAATGTTCTAAAAGTACATTTGCTATACTTTCGATGTTTAAGTGTAACATTTCTCTTTTCTAATCTAAACTAATCGGTAAGTAGGTATGGAAAATAAAATCACTAACAAGTAACAAGTTTATCGGTAACATAAGTATGTTTATGAAACTCTTTGAACCATTTTCATACTACAAATCTCTACAATAATTTCGATCTCTAACTCACAATCAATTCTAAATCAAAAGCAAAAATAATTCAGCACATCAATAATTGCTAGTTCAAACAAAAGCCCGTTATTATCGCACGAAACATAATATAGTTAATCTAAAAGTCAGTTATTCGATATGGCCGACTATCATTATAGAAGGGGTTATAAAAAATGATAGCCATTCACTGATACAAAGCTTTCTTGCTAATGAACACGAACTAAGTTCGTTCCGATAGATGACCGCTGTCTTGACTGTTGCACGCTTTAATTTGTCTTTTTGGCGTCGGTAAGCGAAACGAGGCACACTGGCCGTTGCGATGCCACTGAGGTTCACAATTCTAAATTCTTTTTGTAAGCAAGAGGTACAAAAATATTCAATGCTATTTTTTTTTATTAAATTCTGTCTATATTGTGTCGTGAAAATGATGGCTATTTGCGCTACTGGGTTTAATCATTTGGCATATTTAAGATTTGTAATGTAAAATCTTTTTAATACAAAAATTACAATTGTTGAAGAACAATAAATGTAGAAGCAATAGCTGAAGCTTTTATTTTATTTAGTTTCCGATATAAAAAACTCATGCGAGGAAGTTACCACATATTATTTCATGAATCACCATTGTAAAAAAAACTTGTAATGTTTTTAACCTTTAAACTATAAAGAATACATTAAACTCATGTTTGACTTGATTGCGGTTAATTAAAATAACGTATGCAGTGAGGTCACGAGTGGAACCTCGAACTCTTGACATTGGTTCGGAATTTGAAGATGGAACGTTCCTTCTATAAAAAATAAAAACTTCTTGCTTGATTCAGTGGCAATTGGCATTTCTATATAATTCAAATATTTATCTATACTTAATATATAATAGCTTTAGAAAAAAGAGGCTCGCAGAAGCAGGAATGAAAAACATTTTATTTCTAAGATAAGTTAAAACAATTTTAATTAATATTTTTTTAACATAAATTTGATAATTATTTCTAAGATAGTACTTAATTTGGACGAACGAGTATAATAATATAAACATAATAAAAGTGTTTTAAAGATTAGGTGACATTTTAAATTTAGTAGAATTATATTGAAACAAATAAAGTTCCCGGTATTGTTCATCCCTGCTTCTTTTAGGTTTTTACCATTGACACTGTAATTTTAAATTAGAATTAAATAATACAACTAAATGAAGGCCGTATAATTTTAAATGATAAATTATTAAAATAGTTACTATTACGTGCGACAGCTGCTGTAAAAAAAGCTTTTTACAAAAAAGACAACCGCCTTCAAAAAGTGATAAATAACTTTAGCACAGAACACACATTGACTTTAGTTTCGAAATTCAGTGGCTTTGTTCTGTTTGTTGTTTTGTATTGCCACCGACTTCCGAAACTAAAGTCAATGTGTGTTCTGTGCTAAAGTTATTTATCACTTTTTGAAGGCGGTTGTCTTTTTTGTAAAAAGCGTTTTATTTTCCGCTTTTTAGTACCTCCTTCTCATCCAAATCTATTAAGAAGAGATTGAAAGTTAACTACTACAAAGATTGATGAAACTAAAACGTCGTCTATGTAAAATTTTTGGGTATTTGTTGATTTTTCAAAAAGTGCTGAATCAATTTCGATAAAATTTATATGGGACCACCCTTGAAGCATACCCTATCCATAAAAAAAAGAATTTTCAAAATCGGTTTACGTTTGCCGGAGAAATCGCGTAACAAATCGCGCACATACTTAATGCAAATTTAAGACTTATACGGTTTTCTCATGGATGCCATTGTCAGAACTGGACCAAAAAATGGGACCACACGGGAAGCACTAGCTTCCAAATAAAAAAAGAATCATCAAAATCGGTTCACCCAGTCCCGAGAAATCAGGTAACAAACATAAAAAAAAATAATAATAATAATAATAAAAAAAAGAATACAGACGAATTGATAACCTCCTCCTTTTTTGAAGTCGGTTGAAAATAGATTATAATAAATTCGGCGCTTATCGTAACTGCAAACATATTTATTGTTTTTTTGTTACAAAGTGTGAATTAAAAATTACCTTTTTCAACTTCTGTCATGCTATTGTAAATGGAGTATAGTGTTTTAAACATTTATTTTGCAGAGAGTTCAAAAGTGGGCCTCGTGTCGTAAAAAAATGCCTTTCCGAATAGGTAAGCCCATTGCTTAGCAAAGTACGAGTACCTACATTTCACAATCGTTCTGGTTTCCGCTTTTATTATATAATTTCAATGAAAATATGTTCTACGTCAATTCTCTACCTATTAATTAGAAAACAACCCATTGTTCAAGATTCTCAAAGCAGAGGCTATTTTAAAGGCGTTTCATGATTTACGTAGAAATATTTTACGATACAATCCGGGCTACACCTACAATCAAGGCATATTATGCAAGGCCATAACATAACAGTCTTGCAACTTGACCTCGAAGCCAGAAATATAAACGGGAAATGCATCGATGAAAGACCCAGTTATTCTCTTACTTGTATATAATCTAGATACTAAAGCAACGACCACCGGACCCAACAAAAGTTTTTCTTTTATTTCTTCTTAATTTCCGTACAACATAAACATTTAAAATAAATTTTCAACCGATTTCAAAAAAGGAGGAGGTTATCAATTCGTCTGTATTTTTTTTATGTTTGTTACCTCAGAACTTTTGACTGGGTGAACCGATTTTGATTATTCTTTTTTTATTTGAAAGCTTCCCGTGTGGTCCCATATATATTTTATCTGAAATTGATCCAGCACTTTTTGAAAAAATAAACCAAAATGTTACTTAGACGACGTTATACTTTTCTCAATCTTGAGTACTTCCAATCTCTGTTTTAACTGTGTTGCCGTTTCTTAATGGATTTGGATGAGAAGGGGGCACTAAAAAGCGAAAAATAAAAAGCTTTTTTACGTACTGCATAACTTTAGCACAGAAAACCAGTCATGTGTGTTCTGTGCTAAAGTTATTTTTCACTTTTTAGTTTTTGAAGGCGGTTGTTTTTATTGTAAAAAGTTTCAGCTAGCATTCCTCAAGAGTTAATGGCTAGCAAAAAGTAAACCAAATCGAATTTGCAACGTCATCGAGGATGCTGCTGTGTCATGGCATGAACTACCGGCGCTGGTTCAATACACAGAATGGCACTTGCCGTGACGTGACACCCACGAAGTCGCTCAATTGGAAGTTACGATAGCGGAGGAAGATATTTTTAGCCGAAACGGGTAGCATATAATTTGAGCACAAAATAAGTGCAAAATTGACTATAATGAAAAGTTGTTTTTATTTTTTGTTATATCAACAAATTGTATTTGAGCCAAATATGATTAAGGTGATTATTTTAAAAGTCTATAAGAAATTTCTAACTCTTAGCATTTTTTTTTATCCAGGCAAAAACGAAATATTTCAAAAAAGGCTTTAAAAGGTACTGAAGCTTTTCATGAAATCATATCGTTTCAATACTTCTTTCAGCCTTTCAATTGGTTAAAACCTAAACTTTTTAATAAGTAACTAAAATCTAACAAAACATCAAATTCCATTACCAACGATTACACTATCTAACCCTGAAACGCTTCACACTTGTAGGCGTCACGTTCAACCCGTGCACTGCTTAGGTTGAGTTACAAACGCAATAAGTCGCGTCCCGGTGGTAACATTGCTCGCTCCGGGGGCTAATCAACCGTGGCGAACGCTTCCAAGCCTTTTGTTTTTCAAGCCGACGACTTGTGGAGCGATCGTGTTTTCTCAACATCTAATTGTAACGAATATTGGTTGGTTAGAAGTTGATCGACTTTTGTTTTGTTGGTGTTATTTTGTTTCCTTTTTTATGTCGATTACTACCTACTATTTATTTTTATTGTGGCCAGATTTTTATTCTTGTTAATTTTTATGTT
The DNA here is from genome assembly GCA_947361185.1 of Charanyca ferruginea. Taxonomy (NCBI): domain Eukaryota; kingdom Metazoa; phylum Arthropoda; class Insecta; order Lepidoptera; family Noctuidae; genus Charanyca; species Charanyca ferruginea. The sequence continues at coordinate 12,919,620 of OX376070.1, forward strand.
GGGTATATACTGTTCTCGTGTTTACTGTTCCTAATTAATATATTTTTAATTATTTGCAAGTATTTGCAACACAATGGTAAATCAATTAAACGTGATCAACTTCACGAAGTAATACATGACATAATAGACCAGTAATTATCGCAATAAATCAACAATTCAAATTCGAAACCCCTTTATGTCTTCAATAGCCATATTATATAAAGCAAAATTAATAATAGACACATTAAGCTAAACGTTATCGCTTTGTTATGCAACTTGATCGATGATAGCAACGCAACGTGTAACGCAACGGACGATAGTATCTGAGGTACTTACCTATGACACCCACTGAGATAGCAATCTTTTACACGAGTAACTTTCTCGCACGCCTACTAAATGTTTGGGCAACGCTTTTTTATTTGCAATGCATTCGAAACTTTGAATCTCGAATGAAAGAATCGAGACTCGATGTCACGGATAGCAATGTTTAAGATGACTACGGATCATTAGGTTAAATGCACTTTAACCTGAATGGGCTTGCCATTCGGTAAGATAGATCTATAGTCGATTTAATAGACAGAGAGTAGTACACGAGCGATGATTTGAAAGAAAGATAAACTATTTTAAAGTATGGCCTAAGTAATTTGAAAGACGATAACAAAAGCCAATATTGATATATAGCTCCTTATAAAAATATGTCCTTAATGGCGAGGACAAAAAGAACGAGATGGAGTTTAACTGTAAACGAAAGTATACTGAAAATTACCCAAAAGGAGACCTAATATACACACACCACAGACATTAAAAAAACCTACCTACGAAGTTCAACAAAAAAAAAGTTGTTAATACGTGTGAACCGTAATTCGTTATGGGAAACGTGCCGCGGAAACTGGGGGAATCAAGTTTGATACAACTATTATACAAATCTCAGCCAGCTCTCGTCTGCGACCACTTTTTTGCTTTTTCGGTTTCAAAACTATTTTAACGATGTCTAAAGTTACAAAAACAATCCCGAGATTGTCGGGAGATTGTTTTTAGAAAATATAAAACAACTTTATTTTGTTCGACGGTGTAGATTTCAGATAGGATTTCAAAAAGTTAATTTTTAAAGTCACAATATTATGCCTTTTGGTTTACACTCGTAACTCTCCGCTTATCATTAATTATTATTTTATTATCTAAACTAGCGACCCGACCCAGCTTCGCATGGGCATGTCACCGATAAATAGACTATCCAACACAAAAAGAATTTTTCAATTCGAACCAGTAGATCCTGAGATTAGCGCGTTCAACCAAACAAACAAACAAACTCTTCAGCTTTATAATATTAGTATGGATTAAATGATATCTGTACAACCGAGTCTAATCAATTTAGACGCAACTACACTCTCTTAACTTAATTCAGCATCACCGAACAATTTCTCGAGTTAAATCGAAAGTCACGCATTTCTATCTACAATATCAAGATAACAACGGCCTCTAAATCTTGCTAAGGATTTAATTGACACATTCGCTAAGCGCAAACGTCATTACAGATGAATGGTGGCTGCTTATCTCAAGGGGTAACTACTAGCTTCGTAACGAGGGACAGCATTATGAATATCGATAATGCGTTATTCTCATACGTAATCGGCGAAGTCGGAGGCTGTATCATCGATAAGCGTCGGCTTGGGGGCATCGCATCCCTATACATCAATGAGATACGATCTAACCCTGTGTCGCTCGCAAAGTCGCAACTAAACTGTGCAATTATGTGATAATATACGTTTGTAACGAAATCGGTGCGTTTCGCGCCAGTCATAAATAAAGCTTCTGAAAAAGCTCAGTGTCAAAACTAAAAGTTAAATAGGTAAAATAAAATAATATAATATATAATAATATGTGGGGACATTTTCACACACGGCCATCTGACCCCAAACTAGGGAGACCCTGTACTATGGGTGTCAGACAGCTGATAATCATACACAAATACATTTTTTTTGTAAATACATACATATATAGATAAACAACACCCAGACACAAGGCAAACACAAGTGCTCATCACACAAATGTTTTACCCTGGGCGGGAATCGAACCCGCAACACGCTGCGCAGCAGTCGATCGCTCAGCCACTGCGCCAACCGTGTCGTCCTAAAAAGTTTTCAGTTTATTCTCCGTAATTCACAGAAAAATTAACTATTTATTATCATTTTTTTATTTCTAGGACATATAGACTGTATTTAGGTAGGTACATGAAATAACTAAGTACGGTAGGTACCACGGAACAAATAAATAGAGTGTATGTACCCACATTTGTATTTTATCTACAGTTCATTTTACAATAAAATGAATATTCTTTACTTACGTCTTTCTGTCATTCACTTCGAAACACAATATACCAGCTAAAATATTATCAATCTTTGTTTTATTTGCAGTTTCATATTGACATGGAGGCCGAACGATAGTTATTGTATTACAAATTGTATTTCTTTATTAGACACGTACGAACGAAATGACTGCTGTAATGGACCTCGTCTCAGAAGAAACTTTTTTATTGACAAGCCTATTTCTATTTAGTTTAATATGTAGAAATTGCCAGATTGTTTACGATGTTTGAGAGCGGATCGAAAAGTAAAAAACTAGACAAGTGCGAGTCGGAATCGCTCACCGAGGGTCCCGTACAGATTTGTAGGTAGGTACATATCCATACTAATATTATAAATAAGAAAGTAACTCTGTCTGTTACGCTTCCACGAAGAAACGGCTGAACCGATTTTGATGATTTTTTTTATGAAAATAGCTTGAACCCTGGGAAATCACATAGGGTACCGCGACCGACATTCACACGGACCAGATCGCGTACAAAAGCTCGTTACAAATAAAGAACGACACACACACGGTTAGCGCAGTGGTTGAGCGATCGACTGCTGCGCTGCGTGTCGCAGGTTCAATTCCCGCACGGAACAAATATTTGTATGGCCTACAGATAGTTGTTCCGGGTCTGGCTGTTTGTGTATGTGAGTTTATATGTTTGTAAACGCACCCACGACACAGGAGTAATTCCTAGTGTGGGGCAACGTTTTTAAAAAAAAGAAAGAAAAGAAAGAAGAATATATTTTTTATAATTTAATTACAAGTGTATAGTTTTCAGCCTTTTCCCTGTATTTATAGCCAGTATGCCAAATTTCATAGTTCTAGGTCAACGGACAGTACTTACCCTATTAATTTTGATTCCCTTGAGAGTTTTGAACTGTACGTTTTATGTGACATAAACGGTCGTATAATTTTTTCACGTTAACTTAGAAGTTTGATTTTCTTTCACAGCTTCAAGGAAGCGTGGATCTAAGTATATGGTTTTAATTTCAACTCGATACCTTTACGCGTTCCCGAGATAATGGGTCTTGACAGACAGACGGACAGACAGACAGACAGACGGACAACAAAGTGATCCTTTTGAGGTAAGGAACCCTAAAAATGTTTCATCTCTATTGCAAACACGACGACCTATTTCAACAGCTAATAAATATTTTTGAAAGAAAATTATGAAACAAAACACAACCAATTTTATAGTATTATAAAATATCGTAGACAAAACAAATCTATTACATTTTTTACGAATATTCAAACCTACCTACATATAATAATTTAAAGCATGGAACGATGTAATTTAATAATTACAGGTTTCAACGATAATTTGTATCTTTAAAAATCATACGAGTACATTTATATACTCCCCCACGACTTAACTTTCTCCGTTATATCGTTCATCCTAAAGCAATGTGCCCTCAAAATATGACTGCCTAACGCAATAATCGTAACCGAAATGATTTTCTAACTTGTTTACTTTTACATAATATCATCAGCCGTGCACCTTTCTCCGTTCGTTGACCGCCGTCCATTCAAGGCCAGATGACGGCCAATTATAAACGTTTTTAATATAATTTACGCTTATTATTACGCGTTTTTTATGTAGCTTCTTGCTTGAATTATGTTTAGATGACTATCTAGCTGTTGCTTCTGGAGCGTAATGAAGGAGTATTTAATTATTTATTTCATGTTTATAATAAGTATTTATTTAAAGTAAACCTTTATTGTTCCACAGCACTAGCTCTAGATAGACAGAGAGGGTTGGAAAGAAGAAAGGGAGGCCGTTGCCCTGCAGTGAGAGTAAATCTATACTTCCATACTATATAAACTATATACTATATTATACTATATACTATATAATATTATAAATGCGAAAGTAACTCTGTCTGTTACGCTTTCACGATGAAACGGCTAAACCGATTTTGATGAAATCTGGTATCAAGATGGCTTGAACCCCGGGGAAGGATATAGGCTACTTTTTAATCCGCGACTTCGTCTGCAACCACGATAACCGACATTCACGAGGACGAAGTCGCGGGCAGAGCTAGTAAAACATATATTATAATATACGCAATTTTAGAAATTAAAGAGCTGTATAGATTTAACTTTTTGCATCTTTTATCATGATCTGATCTGAGAATGATTACTCGTATATCCATTTTGCTAAAATATGCAAGGCTTCAAAACATATTGCTTAATTCAATACATTTATAGAAATCATATAGGATTAAGGAGGATACATCACATAATAAATAAATTATATTATTCTTTCCGCTTTTTAAACATTCCATAATCTCTCTTAAATGTTATTCATACCGCGTTTCTTTGATATTAATCAAAATGAAAACATTAGTATTCCTGTCACGATCGACATAAAGCATAGTTTGTATCTATTTTAATTTTAATTAAACATAACATGGAAATACTATTATGTAAAAGGTTTTGTTATTTTATATAATCCTTTATTCTATGCATAATAATTATTCTATGCTAAGCCTTTCATCAAATATATTTGGTCAATTAATATGACAATAAATATGACAGGTAACGGTTTAAATTCGCAAATACATTTCACACGCTAATAGTAGTCTTGTGTCACATAATATCCAACATTTATTAACTTTGATCGAACTGCTATGAACTACCTTATACTTACCTATTGTTATGATAATACGGTTAGTCATCAAATTAAGTACGACAAAAAAAGCATATCTAACTTAGACAAATCGCTACAGCTTCCGTATATTCTGGGAGCTTATAGACCATATTAAATTGGCAAAAACCTATGATTCATCATTATAGACAGTAGACTGATTGCCTATAATTATTATAATTACGGCCATGAACCTCAAAATGAACGATGACACTTATAAAACCTACTACCAACCTACGAAAAATAAACGACATTATTTTGCGAAACTGTCTTATTATTTCAAACTTAGAAGGAAGTCTGACAACAATGCTTATTGTTAAATGTGTCACAGATTTCTACAGCGTAAGACAACATGTATAGAAAACTTAACAGAACATAATGATATAATAAATAGCTAGTATATTTCTAAACATTTTACAAACATTTCTAAATATGTCAATTTCATTTAAAAGCAGAACACTATGGATATACCTTTATTTAAAATAAGTTTTCAAAACTTTCTACGTTGGTGAAACAAAACGCAATCGATCATTGAGCTATCAAAGAGGTTTAAAAGCAAATAAAGTTTATTGTGTAACTTTCTTCTATTTCTCTAGAGCGGGTGCGACTTGCGAGTCAAGCAATGCGTTCGTTTTTGTCGATGGTTACGTAACTGCCGTCAAGCAACGTCATGCCGCGTCAACGGTCATTATCACATCGTCGGCGAGATGTTAAACAGACTGTTACTGACAATTTTATTGGCTTTCGTTTTACGTTTTTTAAGTAAATTGTGGACATGTGTCACATACAAGAGTTTTGATTTAGGAAACTGGTTTACATTTTGTTTGATTTAAATAGTTTGAAATAAAATATAGCCTACAGCACGTAAGGGTAGACTTTCCCATTAGTGAAAGAAATTTCACAATCGAACCAGTAGTCCCGGTGTTCAGCGCGTTTTATTTCTAGGATTCCGTAGCCAAATGGCAAAAAACGGAACCCTTATGGATTCGTCATGTCTGTCTGTCCGGCCGTATGTCACAGCCACTTTTTTCTGAAACTACTAACTGAAGAACTATTCTGTTGAAACTTAGTAAGTAGATATATTCTGTGAACCGCATTAAGATTTTCACACAAAATTAGAAAAAAAAACAATAAATTTTGGGGGTTCCCCATACTTACAACTAAAACTATTTTTTTTTTCATCAAACCCATACGTGTGGGGGGTATCTATGGATAGGTCTTCAAATATGATATTGAGGTTTCTAACATCATTTTTTTCTAAACTGAATAGTTTGCGCGAGAGACACTTCCAAAGTGTACTTAGTGTTCCATAAATCGTAAACCGCAATTTACCTTTCATTCAATCAACTCAAATATAAAAATAAAAAACTTTTATATTATGTTACTTGCTGCTACGGAACCCTTCATGGGCGAGTCCGACTCACACTTGGCCGCTTTTTTTTCATTTTTTTTATTTTTCCCAATTATATGGGAAGGAAAAGTCAACATTGATACTTAACTCATTCAGTAGGATACATGTCATGTTAACTGACAATTTTTAAACAGCAATTGTTGACACGAAAGAACAAGAAGAAGTAGTAGGCCTAGCCAAGTCACAAACGTTTCGTATCGTACGTATCTCTTTCTACTTAATAATTGTTTTTTTATTTTCGATCACGTGACTTATCGTTGAGATGACGTCATTCCCATACACTTTATTAGTTTTCTATTTGAGTTATCGATTGTAGATGGTCAATTTGGCTAATTTGGCTAAGCCTGTAGATTGAGCTTTCAACGTTAGGCTCAACAGTAGGCAGTAAGTTCACCGCCGGCTTCACACCATCCACGGTACATAGCACCTATTTCAGTAGTTAGCAAGAAATTATTTAAGAGTTAAAACCATACGTGCTCAGACGGCTACGTGCTAGCTTTCAAGAGCCGTAAGTAAAACCGCTGAGTTTTAGTTTTACGACTTTTCACTGTTCCTAAAGAAAGTTGTGAAACTGCGAGCACTATTCAGTCGAAAGATCTCTTTAGTGAGGCGCATGCACATAAAATAATATTGTTCGACACTGATGAGTCATTGTTAGATAATTTTATAGATAAAAGTGTAAAGCTGACATTTTGATAGTTATTTTATAGTTTCTACATAAGCAAGGTGTGCTCTAACAAAATCGTCGGCAAATTCGATAATCAGCCAAGTCATTAATTTTGTCGTGGTGTAAATGGGAATGGCGGTGTACACATACAGAGAAGAATCGGTCATTAATCACCACGTAGGGTTACGGCATCTTAGTAATTTTAGAGAATAAGGATTTGAACTTTGTCGATGGTAGTTTGCTCAAAACTTGGCCACGAATTTGGGGCCATCGGTAGCTTTCATCAATGCTTGAAGTATGCAGGCAACATGGCACGGAGGACACAATACATATGTCCCATTGTTTGAGGAACAGTACCATATTTGCACTCCTGGATGACATCTAAACTAATATTATAAAAAGGAAAGGTTTGTTTGTTTGTTACGACTTAAAAAGACTTTAACTTAAAAACTGCTGGTCCGATTCAAAAATTCTCTTACCATCAGAATTCTACAATATCCTTAAGTAACATAGGCTATATTTATCAATTGAAAAGAATAGGGATCCTTGAGAAAACTCACACGGACGAAGTCGCGGGCAAAGTGCTAGTCGTATATAATTTTTTTTTTCACAATATTCTGTCTACTTCGAAACACACACACACACACGCAGCTTGGCAATCTTCCATCACCTATTTTATAAACAAAACAACTACTGTTAATTGACGTATTACTTGATTCGGATATTGAGTCTAGTAAGCAAACATTTAAAGGAAAACATCACAGCGCTCCAGCGTAACAGCTCTTTGGTAAATCAGCACAAAGGAGATTCACTTAAGGCACAGTCGCTGAAACTGGTAACTTGTACAATTAATTAAGCAATTATAAAGAATTACCTAATTAAATTAACAAGTTATCCATCCGTGGTCGTTTTCAGCTTTAAATGACTAAAAAATTCAGTTAATTATAGTTAATTTAAAGCAAAAAATAATCATATTGTGAAAACCTATTTTTCGCTTTTTAGTGCCTACTTCTAATAATTCAAATTATGAATGAGACGGTAACACGAAACAAATTAAGTCTTCCCTTAATTTTCCACCCTTAGAGGTGGAATATTTTTATAGGACCAACTTTAAGGACTAAACAACAATGGACTAAACTGTAAAAAGATATGCGTGGTCAAACATAAAAAAAATCCTGCTCCATTTTTTAAGTCGGTTAAAAATGCATTCGAATCCCTTTTTGTGTCACTCATGCACAATTTTGTTATTAACAACAACAAGCTTTGTCTTTTCATGGTATTTAGATAACCAGGTTAGAACATCTGTTCACATTTAATTCAGTTCACGAGATATCTAGAGTCAAGCACTTATTTTCTTGCTCTAATATATCTAAATATATTATATTACTAGGTGCATCGGCAAACGAAGTTTTGCCATATAAGTAAAAAAAAATTGCCTACGAGCAAATCCCAGACGTACCAAATCTACCCAAAAAAAAACATAATTATCGGTCAAGCCGTTTTGGAGGAGTTCGATAACAAACACTATGACACGAGATTTTTATAAATTAAATAATATTATATGTATTAAATAAACCCAATTTATATTATCTACATCATGATCTAGTTATCTTCTGATTTATTCCCTTAAAAATTTTAGTTTTAAATAATATTATCTAATACCTTTAAACGAGCAATATATACAGTATAAATATATATATACATGATTTGCATGTTTCAAATTTTAACTAGGATTTCAGCATCTAGTTTGGTTAAGTCCTAAGGCCCTAGTCTATAGTCTCTTCCGAATTTAGGCTAGGATCGTACCACCCAGTTTGGTTAAGTCCTCAGGTCCTAGTAAATAATTTCAACAACGAGCAATTCTTATATGCGCGGCGCCTCTTTTATGTTGTTTTATTTATCCGTACGTATGAGAGGATACATATACAGTATATATATATACAAGAATTGCTCGTTTAAAGGTATTAGATAATATTGTTAAAAATGCAATATACTGTATATATAGACTGTATTTTCATGAATCTGTCTCTGATTTTTATGAAATTTTGTAAGCGGCGGTTTAAGGGGCGATAAATCGATCTAGCGAGGTTTAATTCTTACAGAATACAAAAAAAAGTACCGAGCAGAGTTTGGTCGCTCAGATACTTGTATACTGTTCAAAAACAATTTCTCTCCACAAACTTACTCACATACAAGTACGCTCATCCATATTAATTTCTTTAGGCACCAAATTAGAGGTCATAAAATTTTACAACCTAAGTGTCGTACAATTTCTGTAATTGAAAATTATTATGGCGTCCACAAACAACTTTCTGAAATTTATTTCTCTATTAGTATGTGTCTTGTGAAAGTCGATTATTTAACCCGCGACATGCGTAGTCACAAAACTGCGTATTGGCCATTTACTGCAATGAAAATCTATTTTTCCCTCTCAAACGCTCATGACAGAGGAAAATGGATTTTCATTGCATTCTACAAGGGTTATTTTATTGCTGGGTTTTGACAAGAAGTCTTATCCCAAAAATACCGTAATTATGATTACATATTTTATATGTGGAAGCTTGTAATTATCACTTGTATTACCTACCCATGCACACTACGTACGTTATTATTTGCCTGTAAGCTTTCTCTAAAATAAAATAAATAAATAATTATTCTTATGATGTTGAAAAATTAATAATATTTGCGATATAATACGTTAACATTTACGTTATATTCTGAACTAAGAATGTATAATGTACTAGCCACCCGACCCGGCTTTGTATGGGCCTATAGCCTTCCTCGATAAATGGACTATCCAACACAATAAGAATTATTTAATTCGAACCAGTAGATCCTGAGATTAGCGCGTTCAACCAAAGAAACAAACTCTTCAGCTTTATAATCTTATATATAAAAATCTTCTGTGCGTGTGTATGAAAGTGAACTGCTCTCCTAAACGGCTGGACCGATTTAAATGAAAATTTCTGTGTGTGTTACAGTGGATTCGAGAATGGTTTAGATTCATAATTGGACCCGGTAGGTGACGCTGTAATCGGGTTGCAGGACAACGTCTGCCGGGCCCGCTAGTATTAGTATAGATTATTGGCTTAAACTTAGACTAAATACGATTGATTTTATATGTAAAAAAAGTATTTTCAAAAAAAATAAAACCGCCTTTAAAAACTAAAAAGTGATAAATAACTTTAGCACAGAACACACATTACTTTACTTTCGGAAGTCGGTGGCGGTGGCTTTGAGTTTGTTGCTTTGTATTGCCACCGACTTCCGAAAGTAAAGTAATGTGTGTTCTGTGCTAAAGTTATTTGTAACTTTTTAGTTTTTGAAGGCGGTTTGCTTTTTTAAAAAAAAAAATTTTTTTCGCTTTTTAGTGTTGCCTTAACATCTAAATCCATTAAGAAACGGCGACACACTTAAAGGAGATTGTAAATCCTCCAAAGATTAAAGAAACTAAAACGTCGTCTAAGTAATTTTTTAAGGAAAATGTTGATTTTCTCAAAAAGGGCTAGATCAATTTTGGTAAAATTTATATGGGACCATTTCAGAATAAACCCCTTTCGTCTATATATGACAGAGTTACGCCCGAAAAAACATATAAAAAAAAAATACAAACATTCGAATTGATAACCTCCTCCTTTTTGAAGTCGGTTAAAAAGAATTTGATCATATCATGCAAATTACATACACGAGCAATCATAACACTTAACATCAGTCCTACAAGCAATTAGGAACCTTATCAACTGATGTAGGATTCAGCTAGGTATGACCTGCAGTACTTAACTTTAATGGCAGCTACAGTATAGATATACCAATAACTAGCCAATATTTAAATATTGACAAGAACTCCTGAATATACCCTTATTCAGGAGTTCTTGACAATAAACGAGATGGCCCTTAAGGACGTCTCGTCCTCCCCCGCCCCGCTGGCTCGCTACCCCGCACCCCTCTCCCGCCGGTCCGACAAGATCCAAGATGCAAGAATGCAGGTCCACGCGAGTGCTTCGCTTTCGAAATAACTCGCCACTCAGTAACATTTCTTTCATGTTGGAAGTTCAAGTCGCGTAATTTTTGTAAACACTCTTATAGGTATATTGCTCAGGCAATTAGCTGGTTGGTTGATTGAGTTTCTAGAACTTACAGAAGTGAATGAATTGCAATAATGGGTGCAAGACTTGAATCGTCGTTTTAGATGATTTATAACAATATACATTAATATTTCCTAATCAGTAAAAGAATGTTGTGTATTTAAATTATTAAGGAAATTCTAAACGTAGATGTATTCATTTCATAAAACATTATAAAATAAGTACTCACTTCATTGCTAGGCTCATTCATCAGTTTTTCTATTTCTCAAATTCAGATAGAGTAATGAACAAAATATATTTTAATGTTCTAATTTAATTCATTTAAGTAATTTAAAACGTGTTTCTATTGAATTTGATTTAAGATTTTAAATGTTATCACGTTTCTTTGAAACCATTGTTTCCTTTTTAATCAAACGTCTTTTTGCATCGAAGGTCAACTCACATTCTAATTTATTACTTAATGTGTATGCAAAGTAATTTATTTTATGTAACGGTAATATCCCAATCAGGAAAACTTTGAAATGTTCCTTTAAAAGAGCTGAACGGAAAGCACGAATCATCGTTCTAAATTGACACAAAATAAAATGTCAGCTCACTTAGAATCAAATTGGATCCAATATTATCTTTTTCTGAAAATGGTTTGATCGAATTATGTAATCAAATTGATTTGAATGTTCACTCGTAACAAAATAATACATTAAGAAGTTGTTTAATATTCACATCTACTAATAACAGAAGACACGGACATCCTTCACAACTTCCTAGAAACCTGAAGGATAATTTTACAAAACAGGATAGCCAGCCATCCGGTTATCTGCCTGATGTATTCTTATCCTCGCAAATTATACTTATTAACTGCCTCCCATCACGCAATATCTTATGTCAATATTATAGGCCTACTGAAGGATTACCTACAGCAGTGGCTCTATATAGTTTATCATATTATTCGTATATAAACGCAGTAATAATTTGGGAGCAAAAAAAAATATACAGTTAAAATGTCACTCACCTTTATGAATTAATTTCGACTGCACCAAAAATATATATAAATATTTACAAATGTCACAATATATAAAAATCCAGACAGACACAACACTATTCACATATTAAAAAATCCAGTTCCACTAAAGAATAAAAAAAAAAATCTTTGAACAAAAGAAACTTCAATACGGTTGAAAATGGTAGTCTGATTTCGTAGCACTCCGAAGTGCAAAAGAGTTCAACGCGCGAGCTCTCTCTAAGCAAGCTCGTCGTGTACTGAACCCGCTCGCGAGGCCGTACACTATCTCCTCGTACAACTTAACGTACATGATAACGCATACCTAACGACCATCTTGATACTTTGCCTTTTTATTTTTAATAGTGGTTTTTTCTATTCAGTCAAGCTCATATTTGAATTGAAACTTTTTTTTCAGCGTGACCAAATAGTGTTTACGTGGCACTAGTGCGGTCGCCGCCTCCGATTGATACGATCATGGGCGAAACGTAAATGGTTCTTAATAAACGATGCACCGCAAGCGCACTAAGTTAACTTTTTTATCGGGAGCTTTAAGCTCCGGCGGTGAGTTAAATAAAGTGGTTTCTAAATATAAACGGCGTATCTGGACGCGCCATTGGCAGGTGCGAGCCTACGCGTAAAGTCTTTTTTTGCCACCATCTCTATTTTTTATTACATTTTGTATTTTTTTAAAGGGACAATTTTATAATTAAACCTAGTGCGTTTATCGTGGAGCGAGTGAAGTTTTACCGAGAAACTGTGGTCGATGATATCTATATCTTATCCCCCGACTTAGTACTACAAAATGGTAATTAATTTTATTTATTAATAATGTCTAGAGTTTTTATTTGCGCGTTTTATAATTAATATGATGTTTTACTGCGCTTGTCGAGATAATGTCGCATTTCTCAACGTTGTAGTTGTAAATTGAGATAAAATCGGGAATTTAAAAATAACAAATTACACACATTAATTTATGAAATTAATTGTTGTTTGCATTCATCATCATTATGACTTGGTAAATGTTATATCATTTACGACCATCATTTTAATCGTTATTTGCTTTATCTGAACTGTATGCAACTTTTTATGGTCAATCAAGAGAATATTAATTACCTAATAAAGCACGTATTTTTAATTAAATGTTCGTCGTAACAGCATACATTACGTTTAAATAAAACGCAAAACTAGCATGGAGACAAACGATAGATCTATAACAATTAAATAAAAGTGATTGTGATCAGACCAGAGCGGGGTGTATGGGAGGGGAGAGGAAGAGGAGCGACAGGGGAGGTAATAGAAGCGATAATTAAAAAACAGCGTAATGCGCGTACGGTCCCACGGCCCGTTACCGTTATCGCGAACGTAGCTAATGAAACTGAGGAAATATTGTAGCGTGTGGTGCAAGTGAAGAGATGAAGCGATTATACAGAGTGGGGATGGCAATAGCACAAAAAAGGATTTGGTGTAACTGTTGTTATAGAGCATTAATAATATTAAATTATGACGCCACAAGTTGCCGCTCTTCTCACAAGTTAGAAAACCAATATTTCATATGGTGTTTTATTTTGGTTACATTTGTACGCTCTTTAGGTTATCTGATTTTTTTTTAATTTAGTTTTTAGGATTTATTTGATAATTTCAAAATATTCTTATGAACTAGTATTACCAGTATTTTATTTTTTTGTCGTATCACGGGGACGATAGTCCCCACTCTGTATACGTATCGAGTAGTATGGCTACTGCTTTAGTAGCACAGCTATGTAAAACATACTACAGCTAGCTCTTAATATTTCTAAAATAGTTTATAAATATAATGTAAATTATAATTATAATTATAATTTTATTTAATAATTATTAGTATGTATTTATCTGTACATAAGAAAGGAAACAAGGTATATTACACATGTAGTAGTAATTATGAAAACGCTGTATAACTGTATTTAAAACTGCAAAAGTTATTTAGATCATTTAAAGCTTTTGCCAGGACCCTATAAAAGTTTCAAATATAACAGAATTTAAAGCACGTATTGTCCAATATTATATTACGGTTTTGTTAATATACCATTTTAAGAAGAAGCAGACCTTAAGATGTCTTATGTTTTGTGGCACACACCAACATTCTGGACGTGGCGTGTGCTTAAATCTTAACTAATTTCCACCTCACCCTTATCTAATCTGAGATACGTTGTGTCATCAACCTCATAATGAGGACGATCTCGCCTCATAAGTTTAAAGCAGGAACATTTTTTTCGCTTATGTGTTTTAATTTCTTCATGTTACAATGTAAATAAATTTACTTGATGGTAGAAGAAAAGGAAAACGTTTTTAGTCATAAGTTTTTTTTTGTCAGAACATTTAAATGTAGCATCTCTTTTTGTGATATTTATTTGTTTTCCTTGTTGTGCAGTCACTAACTGGTTCGGAAATATAACTGTGAAAATGTACGGAGAGACATGTTGCATCTATCTATGCTAATATTATAAAGAGGAAAGATTTGTATGTTTGTAATGAAAAAACTAAAAAACTACTGGTCCGATTTCAAAAATTCTTTCACTATTAGAATACTACATTATCCCTGACTAACATAGGCTATATTTATCAAATTAAATAAATAAGGATTCGTAAGAAAACTCACGTGGACGAAGTCGCGGACAAAAGCTAGTTTTAAAATAATTTAAGAACAAAAAACAGTTTTTTAGGGCTCCGTACCCAAAGGGTAAAAACGGGGCCCTATGACTTCGCTGTCTGTCCGTCCGTCTGTCTGTCACTAGGCTGTATCTCAAGAACCGCGATAGCTAGACAGTTGAACTTTTTACATATTATGTATTTCTGTTGCCGCTATAACAACAAATACCAAAAACAAAATAAAATAAATATTGAAGGGGGGCTCCCATACAACAAACGTGTGTTACGTTTTTTTGCTCGATGTCTAATGTTGTATAGATAATGAAGAAATATAGAAAGAAAATAAAGAAAAATGCGTTTATTGGCATTATTATAAAAATTAAACACACCTTAAAACTATACAATTCAAAAAACAACAATTATGAACGCCAAAAGGGCCTCAGCTCAGCATAATGTCAGATGACGACACAAAGTGCGCCACCTGACGCTGATTTTCAGCTGCAGCCCACGAGTGCCATACGCTAGAATATTAAAATTACAGGGAGGTGTGTGTCCGTTTAATAAAATAAAGGAGAAAATATGTATATAATGGTAATATATATATAATGGTACGGAACCCTTCGTGCGCGAGTCCGACTCGCACTTAGCCTATTTTTTATTTTATTTTGGTACAATTATTCGTAGCCGAACGCTACGTGCCTGTGCATAGACCGTATGGGTTCAGGCTGGAAAAAAATCTCTATGTTAAAGTCCACTAACTATTATATTTATTTTCTGTAGCCCTAACTCTGCTAAAGGGCTCTTCTCATGCTAATAAATTATGAACATTCATCACCATGCTTGCTCAAGCTGGATTGGCGATTTCGGACTTATATTTATTTTAATTCTAGGTTTCTTTAGGATGTTTTTCTTTTATCGATATCAGTGATGACCAAGATTTACTTAAAAACTCCATATATTGAAAAAGCCTAACACTATTACTCGCCCTCTTTGAACATGAGAACTGCCCTACCCAAGACATCCGGATCAAAGAATTACTAAATACCAGTGGCATCACACATCATCAGATAATTTTGACACATCCACAATGGGCGCACTTGAGTATCTTCAAAGAATAGAAGAGGTTAAGTAAAGCGATACCAATAGAAAGCCGTGACAGTTTCCACGCCACGCATCGGGGTCGCCCATTGTGGCGCGGTTATTGTCTACGTTTCAGTTTAATTGCGCCAATGGGTGGTAGTTATATGGTTATGAATGTCAAGGAATTTTTGTATCATAATATAGGAACTCTTTCTTTAATAGTTAGCATTTGCCCGCGATTCGTCCGCATGAATGACGGTTATCGCGGATGAAGACGAAGTCGCGGATTAAAAAGAAGCCCTTCCCCAGGTTTCAAGCTATTTTCATACCAAATTTCACCAAAATCGGTTAAGCCGTTTCATCGTGAAAATGTAACAGACAGAGTTATTTTCATATTTATAATATTAAGTATTGATATACTAAGCAAGTATGCATAATCAAGGGGTATTCTATTAAAATAGTAAATAAAAAAATAGGTGTTAAATATTTTACTACAGCTATTCTTACATAGGTAATTCGCGTCTATATGAGAGAGAATAAGGAGAAACAGTTAATTGTTTGGTATAATATTGTGACTATTAAATATTATCGTGGGGATGTTTTATTGTGTATACTTGTTCAGGCTATGGACTTATTCTATTCTTATTTATTTAAAACAGAAGTATATAGTGTATATAGTGCTACGAGCAACTTGTTACGTTCAATGTGTAACAGTGGCCAAATCTAAAGTTAATATGTACCTACTAAACACAGTGTTGTTATATAAATTAAACACAGATTCTCCTGTCAAATAGTGGTTTAGAGTTTTGTGATAATCATGTTAAAAAAAAACATTTGAATAAAAAACAGAGTTTATTGTCTGTACTGATCATACCTATTCCAGTTTTTGTCTACGCATCTACTTCCATAAAGTTATTCATAAGTTCACTTACGTTCTAACATTCTAGATATTATTTTATAACCAGAATCGTCCAAAAATACACTCACGTAGTTCTTCCTCAATAAAACTCCGCATTCTATTATGAGGATACACAGTTTGAATAAATTTAATATATAATTTATTCAATATTATTAAATGTATGTACATGCAATAAGAGAAGTATGTATGCATCTTTATGTCCTTATTAAATTAATTAAATTTTTGATGCCCTGTGAGCCCTTCATTGTACAGAGGCCAGCACATCAAGCTACTTCAATCTGTCAAATTTCTTTAATAGATTTTTAACTTTATCTCAAAAGAATAAGGTTCGTATTCAATTGGGAAAATTTGACAGTTTGGTATGGCGTCTGTACATAATATATATTTTTTTTATGTATGTTTAAGCTTTGTACATATTTAATTCTCTTGTAATACTTGCTTCATTTGTTAACAAAACAATATTTAACATGTGGTGAGAAGTTAAATCTTCGTAATCGTTGGTGTGAGTTAAAAATCACGTATTACATAGATGTTTTATTTTTGTCTGCCGGAATGTTTTGTTGGTCAACGCGTAGTTATCGCAAGCCCAACGGCTGATAAAGTTCAGAGGGGCAATTACCATATTTTAAGAACTTTACCATTCAAATCTCAGTTTCAATCTATCAAAAATAGATACCTTCAATTTAACAAATTTTTTATCAAGTTAAAAAATTGTTTTTCGTTCAGATGAGATTGCGATTAGGTTCTGCACATTTTTAATCACGGGATCTACCCTTTTGATATCAATCACAAGGCCGAGAGAAGTAAGTGTCACATTTTTTTTCTTTTTGGAAATGTTCGGTACCTTCTTCCCACCCTCTTGTATCTACTCTACTACGTGTACTGTTCTAAAAATTGTTAATGAAATGAAACATAGAATACGAAAAAAAGTATATTTATAGCATTTCAAAATATTCCCCTTAACCCAAATGCACTTAAGCATTCAGGTGAACCAGCTTTCTAAATCTAAATTTATCTTGCCGGAGGTCTAAAAATAACCGCCAAAATGCTTCAACGGCATCGTCTGCAATATTAAATTTGCGCCCCCGAAGTATTTTTTTTACTGTGGGAAATACAAAACATCGCATGGAGCTAAATCTAGGCAAATCTAGGTAACATTTGTACCCCCGAAGTATTAAAAAAGTCCATGGTTCAAGCAGCTGTGAAAAGAATGCCACGGACAACGCTTCCTGGTCGCTAGCTATTCAAAAATATTAAAAAAAAAACCGGACAAGTGTGAGTCATACTCGCCCCCCGAGGGTTCCGTTCAAATTCCGTGATTTGTTCACCGTTACAATTATGACCGTGCATACATTCCGTACTTTAAATATTATAGACAAAATTTTTATGATTTCATTACAAATGTAAAGTTTTCAGACATTTTCCTGTACTTGTAGTATAAGTCGATATTACTTGCCAAATTTCATAGTTCTAGGTCAACGGGAAGTACCCTATAAATTTTGATTCCCTTGATAGTGTCGAAAAATACGTTTTTTGCGGCTTAAACGGCCGTATCTTTTTCACGTTAACATAGATGGTAGAATTTTTTACAGCTTCAAGGGACCGTCGACATGAGTATATGGTTTTAATTTCAACTCGATACCTCCACGCGGTCCCGAGATAAAGGGTCTTGACAGACAGACAGACGGACAACAAAGTGATCCTGTAAGGGTTCCGTTGTTTTTTCCTTTTGAGGTACGGAACCCTAAAAAGAACTACACATATTGGCCAATGATATTCAACAAGGAGATTTGTATTGAAAATAGCCGTCAATTCAAAATAGTTTCAAGAAAAAAGATATTGTATTTATTCTGTGACTAACAATTTTCAGAACAACCTATGGTACCTTTCCCTTCTGGGAACATAGTCGTGATATTATGTAGGTAATGCTCACAATAACATCGTATGAACGTTCTCAAGATTATTTAGGTATTAGTCAGTCACTGACACAGATCAATTGATAGACGCTAACATTTGAGCTAACGATCTTTATCGCGAAGTTTCGATCGACAAACGATTTATTGTTTGTTGTGTTTGTTAAAGTTGCTACCTTATGTGGGTGTTGGAATAGCGTAGTTTGTTGATGAAATAAATATAATGTGATATTTGAAAAATTAAATGTTTTACTGTATACTTTGAATGAGACCACACTTTCTTTGCGAGGGATAATCATCATGGATGCATCCGAAGCTGACAAAGAATTTTATGGGACTCTTATCAACTAAAATATTGTATTCCTTCAACCTTTTTTTTTCAATTCTATTTTCAAGATGAGAATAAAATTCGACAAGTTAAACTTTTAAGCACAAGTTCATGAAATCCATACTTAATATTATAAATGCAAAAGTGTGTTTGTTGGTACGCTTTCATATAGGCTAAACTACTGAACCGATTTTGATGAAATTTGGTACAGACTAAGTTTGAAACACAAGAAAGGATATAGGCTAATTTTATAAACCGAAATCCACGCGGAGGAAGTCGCGGGCAAAAGCTAGTATTTAATAAAAGTAAAAATATCTCTATCTAATCTATCTCTATCCTAAAATATCTATACATAAGTATATAATTCGTTATCCACCCTTATTAAATGCATTAGCAAGAAAAATCTATGCTATTTTTTTCTAACTAGAGGCAGGCAGCCCTGACATCTTGGAAACGCCAGCGATGCGCGTACGCCGCCGCGGCGCACAAAGGAGCGGGATTTAACGCACAAAGTATTGTACATCCTCACGGAATATATTGCCGCAGCACGCTTACGAATAGGCGTGGTAGCTAGTTCTCGCTGCACAGGACTGGATTTGAATTAGAATTTTAGAAAAATTTAGAATTAGAAAAATAATTATAAAATAGCGGTTAAAGATACACTACATATCAGTAGATGATTATAGGCTGAAGGAGGCAAAAAAATCGGTGTTCGAATTTATTTTAAAAAAATATTGGCTTTTAAATTCAGGTAAATTAATTGGTATGAACACCCTATATGTATATATAATAATATGTATATATTTTTTTACTTTTTTTTAAGCTTTGTACATATTTAATTCTCTTAAATATTGTAATTTATTAAATAAATAATATAATATTGAAAAATTATACTGTAATGATAATAATGAGCAGCAGTGTCCTTTTGAGTACCATAACATCTACTGCGATCGCCAACATACATCGGCACAAGCATGGCGATTACGGCTGGAGCCCTCTTTGGGGGAGACCTATGCCCAGCAGTGGGCGTGTAAAGGTTGACATGATGATGATGATAATGAAAAAATAATACATCACATGTTTCTAATCTTTGCAACACAAGCGACCAATCTTTAAAGCACACAAACCTTTTAACAAAGCATACTCATTTTATTTAAATTAATTCTGTAAATTGAGTCAAATATTATGGAATCTCACGAACATTAAAAACATGCACAGTTGACATTAACTCGGGGACCGGACTTGACACCACTGACCTTCAAATGACAAATCCAAAATGGCTACCAACCATGAGTTAATGGACCTATGCAAATTTTTAATATACATTAAAGATTATTTAGATAAGACCTAAATCCATATAGTGTATAGCAAATAATTTATAATACCATCTCGATTTGCGTTTAATCTGGAATCTATTAGAAAACATATTTTTACAATAAATGAACCGATAATTAAATACACGCTTAACTGGTTAATTATCTAACTTCAGTTATTAAATCACATGCAGAAAATTGCTTTGCACTAAAATAAAAAAACTTTAGTAGCAATGTGCGTATTTAAAGTGCTTATCTTCGTTATTAAACAGTTGACGGCGATGTGGCTAATAAAAATGTAAATATGCAATGCGGACCTGTGCCTGTAAGTCGGTGCCTATATTATTAAATAGACCATATCTTGCAATCTGTCGGGACTGAATGGATAATAACGTGAAGTCCGGCCGACTCTTCTATTACGAATAGGACCTCACTCCCGCCCCCTGCCCTGCCAACAAGGATTGAACCCAGTGCTTAACTCTAATTGCGTACGTGTTTTTGCAATTCGACTGATTTCACCCTTTTATAGGGCTGTTAGAACCTTTTAGAGCTTACATCCGCTATTGGTCGATTCTTACGCCGATCATATTAACATTAGGTGCCTGGGAGCGGTAAGGCTTACGTAATTTTACGATATTCATTCATAGACGTGGCTCGGGTACTTCGTTCAATTTTAATAGTAACTAATGTAGCTTAGCAAGAGTCCCTATCATTAAGGATTCCTTACTTAATACAGAAATCACGATTTAAAAAACACAATGGCCAGAATTAAGTTAATGTTTATTTTTAAGATTAATTCATCACTTATTATTACGTCACTAAATCATTTTCTCCACCAATAATAAAAACAAATTATACTATTCTTCTTTTATAATTAAAATAAGTTCTAATAATTGAAAATATAATTACCATACTTCTTAATAGTAGTAAATAGTATATTTAACGTGCTTAGGAATAAAATCATGGAAAAATAGTAAAATTAAATGGAAGATAGAAAATCATATGAGTTTTTTATTTATGCAGAATTCATAAAAGAAAAATTTCTTACCAATAAACATTCTAACTAGATAGACGGATGAAATCAACAGTGTTTGTATCTGCTGTGGCTGAAACCCGATGTGCAGCTACACCTAGTTTTACCCGGCTAGAACTAGATGCAGCCGGTACTCAGCAGTTGGTTAAACTTAGGTGTATTCTACTTATCTTCGCTTAGAACTACGTTTAGCCTTCATCATAGCGGCTAGAACTAGGTGCAGCCGCACACCGACGTCAGGAGCACCTTTAAATCCTGCAGACAGAAATAGGACGATCTGACGTCGACCGTCTTCTTCTGCTCATTCTCTTTTGGTGCTCCTAGTCCCGAGCTTGCAGACTACACCTAAGTTTAACCAACTGCTACTGACTATACCTAGTTCTAGCCGGTTAAAACTAGGTATAGCCGCACTTCGAGTTTTACCCGTAACATATCTATTTATAAACGTTCTTTGATATTTATCCTTGTAAAAAAATACGTTTTACAAATGGATACAACAACACATATTTAAATGCATTTAACGTGATAATAGTCAGAGATATGGGCATATATCAAATGTAGGTTTATACCTTCTTTTAAGTAACCATCAATAAACATTCCAATTCAGCCTTCAATAACAAAAACTTAAGACCACGCACATATTCAAGATTAAAATGCCCATATCTTAAGCAGGGTGTCCGATACATTCATCATCCCATCATTTGAATAGCCCACTAAATTGCTCGACACACGCGAATCATCGATTTGTATATTTTTTTACTTTATTCTCGATAACATTCTCGATGGGAATGAATTAAGTATCGAGCGTTTCGCATTGTATCAAACGAGTAAAAAGTTCTTTATAATCTGCCACGCAATTGTCTCTAATGTTACTTTGTATTTGTATCACTGTAATCTGTGTAATTTTATCTTTGGATAATTGTGTTTTTTTTTATTGCAGTTACGTGTATGTTGTTCTGTAGTGATACGTCACTTTTTGTCTGAAACCTTACGTAAGTACATATAAAGCTTAGATTAAGACTATATCTGAATATTATACATTCCAACTGTATGGCATTTTCTTTTTGCAGTTTTGTTACATATTGCTTAGTAAAAAAAAAGTAAATCATTCTATAGTCGCAAATACAACCATCCCTATTTTTCCCCAAATCAATTGTTATTAACTTACTTGTATTATTGGAAACCATAATAAAGAGTTATAAGTTCATGCAATCTCCCGCATCAAATGCAAAATATACAGCTTTAGATATGGAAACCGTTAAATCGATACCCTACCAGTCATATAGGTCAAATAGACAACAAACAGAATATCTATTATCTACAGAACCTATAGAACTGTAAACAAATACCAATTGACCTGTTTCTTAGGCAACAGCTAGTACTGTAAAACAATATAACATAAAGTAATAGTTTAAGACAAGTCATGATCTCGTTCCGAACTAGTTGAAACTACTGCAATCTACAAGTCAATCATAGAAATGTTTAAGTAAGTCATGCTGCACGCTGCGCTAAATTGAATGAAGCTAAGACTGAAGCTCTGCCCTAGCTGGATTTAAAACTCATCAACAATATGAATACAAACGCTTTAGCACAACCCAGATGTAAATAGTGCGTTCATAAAATCGCATCGATTTTTCGCTTCGTGCAGCGCCGCACCCTACACGACACAAATTGACACAATGCGCCTACCCAGCTAATGCAAACGGTCCTAACATTCACTACCGACCACAAATGAACCTGTTCGGAATGCGCTCTAACAGACTGCACTGAATCAAAATGTCAAAATAAAACATTATTATTATCCGCTAACTGAACCTGTGGGGTACGTCAGTGATGCAGTAAATGTCAAGAACGAACGCTATTCGTACTGTCGACTGCGGAACAACCGCGGAACCCATAAATATTCCACCGACATTACAGTTGCTAGAACTCATTTGATTAACGGTAAAATCGATATAACAATTCACTCGATATATCTATGCAAGTAACTGTATCGAAGTAATGCGTATTGATTCAATTAGATTCAATATCCACATTCTCAAAGATGTGACTAATAAACTACTTATTATCTTGCCTCTACGATGCCGACTTGTTACAAAGGAATAGAATTTTCATTTTCATTTACCTACTTTGTTACATAAACGTGAGCAATTTAAAGTTACAAAGTATCGAATACTACTATATTTCTTGCATCTAATCGAGTGTGAATGCGGTTTGATATAATCGAAGAACAGGCGGTATAACTTAGACCACAATTGCTGTTTAATGTTAATCCAAAAGGCTTTCGTAATTAACTCCAACATTACATTGTAATATACTAATGCCATATTTTTGATTTATCAATAAAAATAACTGGCCTGTCCCTTTTGTTCGATAAGGTCAAGGACGACAATATACACATTGAAAATATTTTTCATTGACGATTGAAAACAAAACAACCGCGGAGAACAAAGATCTGCAAACGAGCAGTATGGTCAGCACAAAAATGTATTAACACAGGCAGGACATCATAAATCTTATGACGCAATGAGCTTTGATGTAGTGTGCTTTTAATTTCATCGAAATAATTAATGGAAGTGCAACAAATATGCGTTTAATTATAAGAACAATACAAGTTTACAAAGAGTAAGCATCATGTATTCTTACTGAATTGACACGTTACACAAAAAGCAATATAAAAATAGCTTTACTTTCAAATCCATCAATTCAAAAGCTGATTCTTAGCGTGCAAATCATCCATATAAATATGAATACTAAGCACATCGGTGGCTACACGCAATGCTGGCTGCAAGGATTCATAATCTTTGACAAAGAACAGGTCCCATAGTCGGAGATAATTTTTCGTAACATCACCTCGTAGAGGCTATATCTAAGATTGGATCTTGGAGGTGATCACATGAATTCTTGGGCACACCGCACAGGGCTTGTAGATGTTATCTAAACATCTTAAATTATTGTCCTGAGAGCAGCTACTCGGCTCTCATCTAGCGTTATAATCGCGGAGTTGACTAGAAAATTCACTTGAACCTAACGTTGGAGGAGGCAATCGATGCATGTTCGATAGCATAAAACTTCAAATGGCAAACATCTTTTCAATTTATCTGGAACATTGGATTAGTATGCACGATACCCGCTGCTTCGTAAACATGTTTAAAGCGCACTCACTGCTAGAAACACGGTGGCATGCGACTTGGAAAGATTTTCAACGTAATTTTAAGCGAAGGTAGAGATGTTAAACGTTGCAAACATATTCCAGATTTTTTGTCATGCATGTTGCCAAAAATAGCTCTCATTACGAGATACACAACGGGCGACATCATGCCGCCACAATCTCAGCCTCTCGATGCAAAAAAGGCCATATCCAAGAAGTTTCGCAGCATTTTGTAAATGTGAAGCACATATTTTGTGGTTTTATTGCTATTCGCGTTGAAAGCACAGCGGGCACTCCTACTAATGCTCGGCGTAAGGTCAAATTACTAGCCGATGTTGCAAAGCCGAGTGCTTAGATAGGCACTGTTCAAATTGCGTCGAATAAAAAAATAGGTTTAGTGAGATTGCTAGCGTTTCCAATTGACTTTTACGTTGGGAACTCGAACAAGCCCTATTCAATCGAAATATAGGTTTCCTTTTTTCTAAAATACAATTCGTATTGTAATTTAAGAAAAAATCATATTCGTGAAATCGTGATTACCATTAGAGCATAACTTCATTGTAATTAGATTTGATAGACATTAATATCAGTCAGGTAGTAAAAAGCAATCTTTCTTGAGGTAGTTGAAGCTATGAATCAAACAGTGAATTATTTCTAGATGATAAATTGTCTTCATCAAGGTTTCATTTGAAGCAGTGACGTCATTTCTGTGCGAAAGATGTAGCCTAATACCGAATACGAGTTAGGGCGAATAAGTGTTCGAGATGACTCGTTAAAAGTATGGAGTTATTGGTCGTTTGCTTCGGGCGACACGCAAAGGGGCCGGCCGCGAATGTGCGATCACTTTCGTTGGAACATCACTTTCGATGTAGCAATAGCATATATACGGTTGGTTCAAGACCCCGAGTTGTCATACCTACGTCAGTTTAGCGTAGCTCAATTTTTTAGAATAGAATAGAATATTATTTATTTCTGAGTATATGATACCTGGGTACATTGAGACTTTAAAATTAATATACTTATATTTAGCTTTACATATACTATGTAGAAATATAAAATTGAATTTAACAAAAATGTCTTTAGCAAAAAAATTAAATACATACAATATTTTAAATGAAATGTCAATGGATGGAATATATATTTTAAAAGATAGCCATATTTACTTGAAATCTTCAATGCTGGACTATTTTTAGGTGACGCTTTAAAGTGTTCAAATATTAGCGAAATTCAAATATTGTTACTTTTTTGCAATTTTTAGCCCAGTATTTAACCAGATATTGGGTTTTTTAAACGTTTTTTACCATACAATCGTTTGGAATTAAAATACTGAAATGCGGGAGTAACAAATATGTGTTTAGACCATAAAATTATAATAATTAAAATCCTCAATATATATATATATTATGTCCAAGTTAATCACATAATCCGTAAATGTGCCTATTTTATGAAAATATTATGTTAATAATTTTAATAATTATAATTCTGTAAATACATATTTGTTACTACCTACTGCGTAGTAGTTTTTTTATTACAATACAACGCATTCCCCTTAAACCTGATACCAGAGAAAGGGCCTAGCATTAAAGCTAGCAAGTACGCATATCTCCTTAACGACGTATTACTCTATCTGTTCTCAAAAGGATCATGGCAGGATTTGTACAGTCGAACAAGCTAATTGGTTTACAGGCAAAAATATTCATCTCTTTGCTACACTCACAATATTAAATTTTATCCCATTTTCGTATCTCGAACACGGAGGTATCCCTGGTACCTACGTATAAAGATAAAAAAATAAAATAAATAAATAAAATGTTGGTGTAGTAGATAGATAAATATTGTTGCCTGTAAACCAATTAACTTGAAAAAAAAAATTAAGATGTTTAGAGAAGTTGAAATTCAAATTCATATACTCTTGGGTGGCTAAAGAGTATCTTCGTACATTTTTATTGCGGGGTTTTAAAAATATGGTACTATATCAATCTACTCCTGGTAATGTATTCTCCACATTAGAAAATATTTTAAACCCTCTAACTAAAAGAACTCTTCTTTTTGTACAAATGAATATATAACTATGGATCTCGCCATAATTCTTTCAGCTATGCTAAAATGATGTGGGTCTGACTACTCCATGATCTCCATCTAGGACATTATCTAGGTGAAATGTGCAGAGTAAAGACCAAATTGAAATTCCGCCAATATGTATCTTTACTCAGTTGCATTGATAATTTTGGTTGCATTGTAATACTGATTTAGCAGTTTTGTAATTTACTTTGTGCTCTTAATTTCGATTGTATTTGTGTACAATACGCTTGCTTGCCTACTTATTGAAATGGAGTTGCAATGAAAGTGTTTGTATTCAGTCTGATGTTATCTCATGAGCGAACTTTTCTAGATATTCACGGGTTGTTACCGCATAAATATGACGTCTACTGCAATAGTCTTGCTTACGAAGAAGAAACAAACTATTAAGACATTTGAATATATGTATTTTATTATTCATATCCAATGTGTTAGTTACTTTATTGTTTTTATCGCCAAACAAACCTGTTATGGCCAAGAAAATGTCAAGACAATCTACACTTGGGATTGCCGCAATAGACGCATTTTGCTCGTAAATAAATAATTTGATCATTTTAGTCAGCACACCGCTGCGCTGCACAAGTGCGGTTTACTCGACGATTGCAACATGTATGGGTAATGGAGCAAAACACCAATTTGAGAACGAATTGGCTTGAAAGTGCTGAAGCTGCTTACTTTACTTGCTTCCTTTACGAATTGCGAATTAATTTTGTGAACCTAAAACTCAAGGTTTTAGAAATTTTAATACATACTTACTTAATTTTTAAGATACTTAAAATTAGGGACATTTCAGCCTTAAACATTATATGGAGATTACGTAGGCTACGTTTATAATAACTTGAGTGATACAGATCGCAGGTACTAGTTGGATGCGAACAGCAAAAGATAGAGGCCGGTGGTCATCTCTGGAGGAGGCCTTCACCATCCACTGAGAGAGGTTCTTGCCAAATTTAATTATTTTAATCATATTTTTTTTAAACCAAATTATTAATTAAATTCATATCATATTTTTTTTAATTCATAATACTTACTTTAACAACATTCACATAATAAATAAATAACTTTTTAATACTAAATAAATTAATAAATATTTTTTTTATATTTTATATTTAAGGTGCTTAAATATAAAATATAAAAAAAATATTAATAATAATATTATTAATAATTAAAAAAAATATTAATATAATTATTTAATAATATTCAAATGGAAACTAAAGTGAATTGTTAAAATATGAAGTTAAGATTACGTGCATGATCTTATAATTATTTTTTATTGCAAGAAATAAAAGGCTTTTTTATTTTTTATTTTAATTTTATTACACACGTGGAAACTAATACGCGTGTAACAACGGCAGAACTTATACGAAGAAAAATCAAAAAATCTTTCTGTAACTACTGCCCAATAACTTCTATCGCTCCAATAAAAAAAAAGCATCAACAACTATTTCTTAAAACAAAGCCACTACAAGAAAATCATCTAACAAACGCAGAACAAAGCGCTTTCCGATGCGCAAACGCAGCGCGTGGGCGCGGCGCCCCGGGCGACCTATCTCCACGAACAAATTATAATTTCAAAATCCCCATCGATTTATGTGGATGCTCATCTGTATAAACCGGTGCTCTATTTTGCACTCTGTATCTTACTATTGTTTTTCGATGTGAGAAGAAAAAAGATTCGTGACAAGCTCTATCTAGGATTAACAATGTCGCTAAGGTGTAATAAAATTGCGCGGAATTATGTTTGGTAGATTATTTTGTGTGGGTATGTTCGGACAATATTTTATATGAATATTTGTGTCCTGTGGCGTTCGGAGATAGCGTACATGCATTGAAAGCATGGATGCTAACGATGTTTGTTTTGAAAGCTCTAGACGGCTTTTTTTCATCCACTGTTGCTTTCTGCTTACGGTTCTTCCAGTGGCAAAAATCTATCGGTTGCATGCCAATAGCTTAGTGTTTAATTTGATATGCATACATATCTTCGTTTAAAGCATAGCTTAAAGCTTTCCTTTTGAATGAAAGTCTCTACTCCATTGACGAATAGTAATATTGTAGACATTTTGTATCTGCAATTTGTATTATTAGTTATTCTTTTTCTATTTAAGTAATTTATATACACATTGTTAACTGTTACTGAAGTAATAAATTAGAATTAGAAGTTAGAATGAATTAGATAGTATGTAATTAGAATGTTTTAAACGTATTTAAAGTTTTCTTCTCGAGGATAAAAAGGTTTTGCGGTTGGTTTCAAGAAAACAAAGATTCGAGAGCCACCAGTTTTGAAAGGGTAAACCTTGATCACGCGATAGTGGAGCCTGATTGTAATATCAACCTTAACAATAAACCGGGTGGCCTGTTAGTCAAAGACCGCACACCATTAATGTGGTGTTGTTAATTTAATAGCTTCCTAAAGTCCAAATTGGTCGCAAAGAGGTTGAATTCGAACCGTCTTCTAATACAAATTACTTTGCACTCGGAATTTGTATTTTCGAAGCACGTATTATTTCCAAGACTTAAGTTGGTCTATTTACAATCGAAGTATGCATTATGCATACTGTAATCTTGCATTGATCTACGTTTACCTATAATATCATTATATACGTTGTGTGTAATTTTACTTAGACAACAAGATTGTTGTTTTTATTAGTCCAGGCGGCCAGTCGGGTTGTGCCTGTGGTCGTGGCCGAACCAGTGCGCATTATCCCAACCGTAGAATTAATAATAAAAGTCACCTAAATAAAACAAAACCATTGGTACGAAGCATTTAGAACTAAGTTTATGTAACACGTAAATAATGGGTGTTCAGACTTTCTCATTACATGAACAACAAAAATCGTTTCGTAGGCGTAAGTAGAAAAATATGCTGGAGTCGTGAATCACCCGTCTGGGCGAAGGAAATGCTGTTATTCGAAGTAGTAAAATATGCCTAGTTTATAGTATTTACCCAGTATTGATACAGAATGGAAAATGTTGTCAAAACGAACTAACACCCGTTTTTAAAGTAAACAAACGATTTAAAAGTTTCTATTTATGTATCTGTGTATGTTTTTTTTATATATAAAAAACGTTGCCCCACACTAGGAATTACTCCTGAGTCGTGGGTGCGTTTACAAACATATAAACTCACATACACAAACAGCCAGACCCGGAACAACTATCTGTACGTCATACAAATATTTGTTCCGTGCGGGAATCTAACCCGCGACACGCAGCGCAGCAGTCGATCGCTCAACCACTATAAAAATAGACTATAACAACAAATAAACTATAACAACTGTCTGACACCCATATTACATCGTCTGCGTAGTTTGTGGTCAGAGGGCCTAGTGTGAGTTTTTATTTGAACACGATCGCGTTCACGTAAACTATCGCTATTGTCAATTTGTATGGAATAATTGTGGTTCATATTGTTGCCACTAGACTGCGCTGTTCCAGTTTCAACACAAATTGGAGTTTACGTTAACGCGATCGAGTTCGAGTAAAAACTCGCACTAGGCCCTCAGATGGCCGTGTGTGAAATGTTCCCACATATTATTATTACTAGCAACCCGACCCGGCTTCATATGGGCCTATAGCCTTCCTCGATAAATGGACTATCCAACACAAAAATATTTTTTCAAATCGAACCAGTAGATCCTAATATTAGCGCGTTCAACCAAACAAACAAACAAACTCTTCAGCTTTATAATATTAGTATAGATTTTAGAAATTTTTTGGAGGATTTTGGATGTGTAATTATTGTACATCTAAGTCGGGGATTAATAATTCGCCTATATACTTTCTTGGTTCTCAAGCTGGTCAAGTCTGTGCCAAAACTTAAGAAAATTGGTTCAGTAGTTTGACAGCGTAATGAACAAGTCAATTCATTTTCGCATTTAGGTAATACTAGCAGCCCACAAACATTTCAAAAGTTATAACTTTTTACACACACCCGATACATACTTTCTCGTTTTTGCGTGGAGTCATTAAAAAAGAGTAAAATGAAGAAAATTCGAATATGAAATTATATTTTTTTGTTTTTCTTTTGTATTAAAATTATTACTTTTTTCTTTTTAATTTTATTTTTAATTTTTGTAAAAAGGCCTTTACTATATACTTTACTTTCTCTGCTCCTGAAAATCAATTTATTGATTCAGAGCATCCCTGTAAACGATTTTTGATGTTAATTTATATTTTTAAACTTGTGATATCTGTCGAACGGAATGTCCAAATTGAATAATTCAAAAAGTCATATAATGGTATTGAAGCAGACTTAAATATTAAGTATTCTATTTTGATAAGGATTAATTTCAAAGTATAAATAAAAGAGCTTTTATAGCGGTGGCATTTATATATTTTTTTTTTAATGAAAAAAATACTTATTGTGACATAACTATAATAGTTAGACATATGCTGTCGCGATATTTTTTGTACATAATTATATGTTCTGCAAAGACGTAGTACATTATTTTGTTCTATAAACAACAGTTTTCGCAGCGCACGTGATGTAAGAAAGTTTTATGGTAATTTTTAACACCTTGGGTTATATTATTGGAGTTTTAGTATGGATCCTTAATTTTTTTGAAAATGTAATATAGCCTATGTTCACCGGAGATAGTGTAGCTTTCCAACAGTGAAAGAATTTTTCAAATCGGTCAAGTAGTTTCGGTCGAAGCCTATTCAATGCAAACAAACAAACAAAAAAACAATCAAATCTTTCCTCTTTATAATATTAGTGTAGATTAGTATGAAGTAATGAGCCCTATCAATACAAAACAATTCAAGCTTTCAATAGCTTTACCCTCAAAATTAAATAACACGTTTGCCTTCATAAAGCTCGCGATCTCGTACTACGGAAATCACGTAACCGCTATACAAAAGTGTTAACATCACTTGCTCACTACACGAGGCAAAGCGCACAGGTCGTACACAATCAGTGATTGACTAACTTTGATTGGTGATTAAAGACGATGAATCGAATTCAATAAATGATAATTGAATCTTTAAATGGGATTACAAATTGCACGAGAATGGGATCTTTCATTGTTTGTTGGTTTTGAATAACATTTTGGTACAGGTATGTGCTAAATATGTCTGATTTTATTTGTTCACATCAATAGACAAATTAATGGATTTTAATTTAGGTATGTGGATGAATGGATCTTAATATAATATGTGGGATTTTGTGATTAACTTTTATGAATTTTATTATGACACTGCTATGGCCAAAAATTAATAAACTAATAGGTAATACCAGCCTATTAAAGTCTGTCCCACTGCTAGGGGACTGCCTTCACCGATGTCAGTGATTTCCAATACAAAATTAAAAAGTAAATGTGAATTGAAAAACTAGTAATCAATACATTTTATATCACTGCATTTAGGTTTTGTTTTAACCAATATAAAAACACTAATAAGTCATTAAAAGTTATGCTTGCATTCATTTCGGTTTGTTCAAATTTACTGCCTAACTTTCGCAACATCGCTTAATTATATCGTAATTACATTGAACTTAGTAATATTAGCAACATATAACATCCAAATACAGAACTACATACAATTGATAATTGATTGGTTGTTAAACATTCTAAACCTTGGGCGACACTTCCTGATAATTTAATTTAGCGATTCGGCCTAATTTATCAGTTACGTCGTTATCGTCATAAACATAATTATATAATAATATCACAATCTAAATGGAAACTAATTTTGAAATTAGAAATCTGGGATGTACGATGTGAAGGTACATTTAAAAAAAAGTATTAAAAAAAAATGTCGCGTAACTTAATGTGGCAGACCAAATTCTACGCGAGCGAAGCCGCGGGCAAAAGCTAGTTTCAAATAATTATAATATAGGTATTTCAAGTACTATTTCAAATATTAATTTATCTAGTTCTGACACAAATGACTGTCATGTTAAATTATGTGGCAATAAGCTCATTTAAAATAATTTTCCATATAAAGTATCCCAATTTTTTTAAAAGTAATATACAGGACGTCCCATATGCCACATGGAGGGAAAGTACCTTGAATATTGTAGATGGAACATTTTACTGAAAGAAGACTTTATTTGAATTTGAAAAACAATTTAAACTGCATTCATAAATATTTAAATAATTAGATACATGGTTGAACCAGGAATCGAATCTCGTTACACGAGAAAAATAATCAGCCTGTAGCTTTATCATACCGATTGAAAGGCTTCATCATAAGGATTATTTTTTGCTAAATAACATAGTGTCAGAAATAAAAGGAGGACCATGAATTTTAACATTTTAATACAAAATTAATTAATAATGTCAGTATATATGTCCTTAAGGCAATGTCAGCTTTTAAATTTTCTGAACAAAATTTCACATCAAATGTTAAAATTCATGCTCGTCCTTTTATTTCTGACCCTATGTTATTTAGCAAAAAAATATCTTTATGATAAAGTCTTTCGACCGGTATGATAAAGCTACAGGCTGATTATTTTTCTCGTGTAACGGGTTCGATTCCCGGTTCAACCATGTAATTATTGAAATATCTATGAATGCAGTTTAAATTGTTTTTATAATTCAAATAAAGTCTTCTTTCAGTAAAATGTTCCATCTACAATATTCAAGGTACTTTCCCTCCATGTGGCATATCCGTGGAACATCCTGTATAGCTCTCCGGGTAACGTAGAAAACGAAAGAATTTATAAAATTGGACCAGTAGTTACGAAGATTAGCTTCAACACACAATCTCAACTATTTATATTATGTAGTAATGATCCATTTTATGTAGTTAAACTGAATAAAATCATTCATTTCAGTCCTTACCTAATTCCGAGTGTTAAATTTTTAAGAAATATTCATGCATTTCGAAAGTATAGTCACCTTGGTGATAACCTTATTTTCGAGCCGTTTGGGGTTGAAACCCTCGGGTCGTGGGGTCCGAGTGCTCATCTCCTTTTTAAGGAAATTTCCAAAAGGTTAGTTGACACTTCTCGTGATCCAAGAGCTGGTTTTTACTTTGGGCAGAGGTTAAGCATTGCCATCCAACGGGGCAATGCAGTCAGTCTCTTGGGCACATTCCCAGATGACGGCGATGTGGAGGAATTTTTTGATGCGTTATTATATTAGTTTATTTTTGGTTTAATAGTTATAGGTTCTTCTTTTTTTAATTGTACGTGTAAATATTTTAACAACTTGAAATATGTATGTCAACATTCCGGTAAGTTAACGAGAGAGCTAAATCAAGACTTATTATTAAATACGACGTCAGCGTTTCCTAGACATCGTTATTATAATATCATTGTCAGCCAGGCCGCACCTAACGCATTCCAATTATGAACATACTCGTATTATGACATAATTCTTAACACAGTGTTTCAAATATTGTGTATGATAAAGTGCAATAAAAGTTAAATTTTTATCTACATATTTACTAGTGACTTTGGGAGTAACAACATGTATGGCGCTCGGTGGTAACGTATAATAATAATAATATGTGGGGACATTTCACACACGGCCATCTGACCCCAAACTAGGGAGACCCTGTACTATGGGTGTCAAACAGCTGATATACATACACAAATACATTTTAAATACATACATAAATAGATAAACAGCACCCAGACACAAGGCAAACACAAGTGCTCATCACCGCCGTGTGTGAAATGTCCCCACATATTATTATTATTTTATTATTATTTGCCCGGGGCGGGAATCGAACCCGCAACACGCTGCGCAGCATGACAAAGTCGATCGCTCAACCACTGCGCCAACCGTGTCGTCCGTTTAGCTCTCTTTAAATAAAATATGTTTTGTAAATTGGATCAGTATTTCCAGAGACTATCTTACACATAGACAAACTTTACCTGTTCATAATATTAGTATAGATTGCGTATACATAAGAAATAGGTAGTTTTTTTATTCCTATCTCTCTCTCTGAAAGATAACCAAGAGCAAACTACTGCAACAGCCGCTAATTTTAGCTATAAATTATGAATTCAACTCAGCAGTAAGTGATTTCCCATAGTGATATTCCTCTCAAGAAAATGGTATTAATTCTGTTGTACACATGCTAAACTTATTTTAAGCTATTTATATCTCTTTCTCTACAATAAAATAAGAATGAGACAGATATTATTAAGAGCTGTTAATTCAAGTTGATCCAAAATGTTCATAAAATAATAGTTGTCATTTCAGAACATATTGATTAAAAACACGGCGAAGTTCAAGAAAAAGCTAATTTGACATCTATAAGTTAGTTCGTGTCTGTCGCCGTCCTTTTCATCAGCTGCCTGACAGTAAGAGAAGCCAATTGTCTTATTTTAGTTTAGTTTGTGAACAAAGGAATCGGCGCCAGTACCATTTCCTAGTAGTAGATCTTTGTTAAGCCACAGATTATTTCATCGACCATCAACAATTTAATTCGCAGAGTAAATTAACGGCCCGTTTTCAAAAAATATTCAGAACACTTCTCTATCAATTCCACTACCAACTTCAGTAGCATAAATTCCGTTCACGATTAGGCGAATAGCCAACCTAAGCATACTAAAAATAAGCCTTATCACAGAAATACTTCAGCATAATAAGACGAGTACTGCTTCCCATGACTCCATTAGCGTGTATCAGCCGGTATCGAACCCCCGGCCTGCTTGTATCGACACCTCGACATGTCCCCAGCATCTTACGGTGTGAGATAAGGCACATCATCTAAAAGCTAAGAGCGCTAGTAAATTGCGGCAATCAAGAGTTTGACGTTGGTTATGGAATTTGCATGTGTGCCCTAAGCTTAGGAACGGGTGTTCTTGTGTGATATGATTTTAGGGTTATCTGTGTCCATGATTTATAGTGGTTTAACTGGCAGAATATTAAGTGATACTCTTACACAAAGTTATAATAACTTAAAAATGCGTTTTAAACGAGTATATGATAGCAAATATATGATACAGAAGCTACAAACATTTTTTGTTAAACCAATTTCAACAAAATTATAAAACGTAAGTCTCAAAATTGGTGCCCCGAAATGGCGAGACAGGGCCGCGGTCAAAGAGAATATAGTCTTTGGCCGCGGTAGACCACCAAAGAGATGGCGGGACGACTTGGATGGTTTCCTTAAGAATTGGCAAGACATAACGAAAAGTCGAGACCGAAGGAAGGCATGAAGCGAGGCCTTTACCCTATAGTGGAACATTACGACAGGACAGGAGGAGGAATGTCTATGTCTTATTGTCAAACATATTATTAACACCATAATCCGAAAAATAAGCCGTTACCCGTGTGGTACCGGCCGCGAATGGCACCACCCCATTTGTACTCGTGGTGTCGTAGAAGGCGACAGAGAGATATTGAACAGAAGATGGGCACCAGCGTCCTTCTGAGTAAAATAACACCTACTGCGATTGTCAACATCACGGATATCTATGGTCAACCAAGCATGGCGATAACGGTTAACCCCCCACCCCCCCACCCCTTCCCTTGGAAAGGACCCTTGAAGATCGACATGTTCATGATAATGACAAAAAATAAAGTAAGTACTCGTACGCTGTAAAAACCCCGAAACCAATACAATTCAACAGGTACTCACGTCATGAGTAGTATCCCCCTTATGTATCCGTTCCTCCGTCTCCTGAACACGCTCGGTGATGTTCCTCGTCAGCACTCGCTTGTCGTGACTCTCGCGCACCTTGCCGTCAGGGTTGGCGACCACTAGTGACGTCACGTGGACCTTTGTGCCGGCTGGGGCTACCACCTCGCCGATGAGGGGGCCGTCCACTTCTGAGGAGATTTTAGTGTCTATAAGCGATGGTCGAACTTTGCACAGGTTCCTATATTGCGGTATTCCTCGAAACGCACCTATTTTGAAACGCACCAAATAATTTTTATTCGATTTTCTAAGCGCACCTGACGGGTGCGTTTCGGGGAATACTTTAGGTGCGCTTCATTAGGTGTGTTTCAAAATAGGTGAGCTTCGAGGAATACCGCCCTTTATTTTTTGAGACCATCGGTGAGATATTATTATTTATTAGTTGCACGAAACAAACATTAGTTTAACGGAGACATTAAATTGGTGCTGTCACTTTCTTTTTGATACAAAATGTAAGGGATGGCATTATTTTAAGTTTCCGTTAAACTAATGTTGGTTTCGTGCAACTCAACGTTAGTCTCTACCAATATCTTTCTATGAATAATTGGGTAGATGACGGTATTGTCTTGTTTTCCATAAAATCATTTGTACTATTATTGTTTTCCATAATCGTCCCCCGTCATAATATTTACTTGCACTATTATCATTTATACTAATAACGTTTGTCATATCAACTTATTAGTCATAACTTTCATTTGCCATAAAATGAGTTGCCATAATAACATATGTTATAATCGTTACTTGACATAAGCAACATTTAATATAATTTAGAAACGTTTATTGTTTTGTACAAAAATTAATGTCATTAAGGCCACCCACTAACCAAATGATTTATTACAGTAATCTGCAATCTTTAGACAATAAAAAGTTAGTAAAAATCGAAACGGGTAGATTAGGTTAGGTTGTGACCACACAACGCGCGAAGGCGAGTGAGCGTAGCGAGCGTGCCGTGGCAGCGGTCGCCGAGCGCCTGATGTCCTCATTTGCGTAGCAAATAATATTTAGACATTTGTTTTGGCATTAATTAAGTTTGCATAATGTTACTAGGCATAATGTGCAAATCTATTGTGTCACGCTAAAGTATTGTCTTAAAAAAACAATAAGTTGTGCTACAAAAGTTAGTGACAGAAATAAATCGCTGCAAAACCGACTCCACGTAGTCTTATCTGCCCTACTCCTAGAGTGTAATCTAAGCCCGCGAAGGAGCGGAGGGGCGAGGCGGCCCGCGAGCTGAGGAGCAGGTGGTTTTAACGCTCGCCGCCATGGCTGAGGCTGGCCGGCGCAGCCGGCCAGCAAGCCGAAGCCGCGGTGGTGAGCGTAAAACACATCTGCGACGATAAGCTCGCGTGGGACCGCCGGAGCCCCGCAGCGCCGGAGCCGTGACAGAAACCATGCCTGCTGCATGTTGCATGCTGCATGCTTGCTTGCATACTGCATGCTGCATGCTTGCTTGCATGCTGCATGCTTGCTTGCATACTGCATGCTTGCTTGCATTCTGCATGCTTGCTTGCTGCATGCATGGTGTATGTTTGTGTGGTTACTGCATGCATGGTAAAAATATGTTTGTGTGGTTACTGCATGCATGGTAAAAATATGTTTTAATATCATTATGCGTAAATAAATTTATGCTTTAGAATGTTATGCTTAATTATTATTTATATACGTTATACGTAAATAATGTTATTGCAAAAATATAATTAGGAGAAACAAATGTACGTTAAGTTTTAATAGGTCTTAAAATTTTATGCAAATGGATAGAGAAGGTTTATTTTTAGGTTTCCTTGTGATTAAAAAATCTGTATCTGTTATCATGATCATAACATCAACATTGCAGGCGGTTGTACTCGTACTGAACTAGTATTGTTGTACTAGTATGGGCAATGGTGAATAAATGTTATGGAAAACGAAATTATTGAAAATAAAAATTATAGCAAATAAATTTATGGATTAACATTATTATGACACTTGATCGATTATGGCCAATGAAATTAGTGAAAATGGTTTTATGTAATTTAACGATTATAGCAACTGAAGCATTATTTCTAATGAAATTATGGCAAATAAAATTATGGCATATAAAATGATGGCATTTTAAATTATGGCAAACATTAGTAAACCGTAGATGACCATTTACCAACAATCCTAAGCAACTTCTCTAAAAAAATACTTGATTTTAGCCCTGAAAACCCGATTCATTTTCAGTTTACTATAAAACTCGATTTTTATTTGCTATGAAATCAATAAATAGTTACTCAATTGAGATGTCAAATGACTACCTACAAGTGACGTCATAAGTCACCATGCAATATTGAGGAATCGCGTTTGACAGTTTATAAAAAGTACGTCAATTTATTGATTGGTGGTCATCTAGGTACCCAATTTTTTCTTTTTTAATTTATGAAAAAAGGGGCAGTTTGGAAAGAAAGTACCTACTACAACTGCGTGTGATTTAGTATAGACTGCAATGAGAATTTGCCCACAAACAAAAATACTTTCTTTGAATTTCCGTAAGCTAATAACATTTTTTTTACCATCAGGTGGCGCCCCAATCGCTCCCCCTGTTTCATTCTCCTCTGTTTCCTCTTCAATCTGCTCGTCAGGTACCCGATGCTGTCAAAATAAAATAATGAGAGGTAAGTATGATCAGACAGCGCCATCAACTGCTTACCCCCACGCATTAAAATTTCTTTGGATAGGGGTATGGTAAATCTCTCTTTTGTGTTTATAACAATCACTTTTATTATTTTACAGTCTAGAACTGAAAGTAAATAAAATAATATTTGTAGTTACCTCAGTCTGTTGATAATTGGTAGTGTGTGTGTCTTCATTAACAGAGGTAGATATCTTGGGTCCCGAGTCCCTCAGTATGCGTCCATCTTCTAATATCAGCTCGCGTTTGACTCTGGTTGCGATCTGACGGGTCGTTGTCACTTCGCTTTTCTTCCGCGTCACCCATTCTTCTGCAAAAGTAAAAAAACAACTCAATTTTAATTGAATCTATGAATAATAATTTATAAATATTATCAATTATTGTGCAACAATATGTTTTTTTTTAAGAAAAATATACAAACCTTCTTTGGTTGTTGCTATTGTATCACCCGGCTCGGCCTGTAACAAGAAAATACGACTTATTAAAATAATAAAATAATATGGTCGCTCGGTATCATTTGGTAAATATTGTCTACAGCGCCATCTCTTACCGAGTAGCTGAACTTATATAAATCATAGTTAGTTGGTCGGTCAGCCATGAACTGTAGTAGTACTCGCGGCCGTCGCTTGATGGCGCCATGATCGCTTAATGTAAAGACTGTCACCATTAAAATTCATAAAATGGTACACTATCCGCGGAATTGCACTGCACAAATTTCAGTCACAATTATATTCTATTGTTTATTCACCATATTTAACAATTCACACAGTGTTCAATAAATAATGTTTGGAAAACATTACGATTTACCTGTAGGCACACAAACATAAATTCTATCAACTTAAATATTCTACGAGTTATTAACTATTTACGTGTATTAGCCGAAGTGGTGAATACCGTGTATTCTAGTGCCGTGTTAATAATCGACTGCAGGAAAATCAAGGCTTAGCTGTAATTTAATTAATGAGCCGTAGATTAACATTTTCTTTTGGCACACAATGCTATAGTAACGCGATGAGTATTCTGTCCGTACGCCCCTGCTTCCGTTGGGACTTAGCGTTATATTGAACTCTTCATATAATAAAATATTTAAAGGAACTAAACGGATTTTCCGGGAAAATTCACTCGATTTAACTTAGTATGAAAAATTAAGTTATCTATAACCTTACGCAGGGGCTTCTTGTAAATAACGATCAAAATATGCTGCAAACTTTTCATTTCTCCAGAAGAAATTGATTCCAGTTTTCCTCTTATATTTTTCTGCTCACCGCTTTTTTAAAGGCCAACAAGGCGTGCCTAACAAAATCATAGAACCTCTCATCTACATCCCATTCAAGTACCTACGTACTTGAGACCCTAATCCCTATTTGAATTTCACGGAAAGTCTATTTTTCAAGG
Organism: Charanyca ferruginea; assembly: GCA_947361185.1. Lineage (NCBI taxonomy): Eukaryota > Metazoa > Arthropoda > Insecta > Lepidoptera > Noctuidae > Charanyca > Charanyca ferruginea. Next base: position 12,959,844 of record OX376070.1, read on the forward strand.
GCTTCCCTACATTAATAACGGTCTACGAAGCACAGTCTATTCAAAGTTACATAGTCTATGAATCACATTGATTATAAACGACACGGAAACTCGGAAAGTTTTTCCATTTGTGTTCCACCGGGGGAAGTAGAAAATATTGCACGTGACTGCAAAAGTTATTAGCTCGCCAAACGCGACTGTCGTCGTCAGGGAGTAGTTACTATGTAGTTAGTAAGATAGGTAGTTAGATACATTGTTTATACAATACTATCGGCACAAGTATGCAATGCACAATGGTATGAAATAATGATGTTTAGTTCAGAGTATTAGTTGTCTCATAGATGAAATTGCGTCTTATTTTTCAAATGGCACCAAGGGCGTCGTCGCCAGGGGGGATGTAGGTAGGGGCAGCTGCCCCCCCCCCCCCCCCCCCCCCCTAGAGATTCCAATAGGTTCATCTGCCTTTGACTGTATTTAAAATTTATACTTTTCCTATCCACGATATATCAACTTGCCCCCCCCTAGGCCATCAGGTGGCGAGTCCTGGCGACGCCCTTGAATGGCACCTATACCGTACCATGCCTGCCTGTCCGTTTGCCATTAACACCCAAATACTGAACTTTCAATTTGATAGTTTTAGCTCTCGTGTTAACGGAAACCTCTTCGTTGCGATCGACATCGACTAAAATTATCTGATCTACATGATAGGTTGGTACATTTTACAATATGCAAATATTCTTTTGAGACATAAATCATAACAGACTAATCGTTTCTTTCAACACGTCACCCAAGTCCCAAAACATGTCACTCAAAAATAACATATTCATCTGATAGCATCGAAAACATTCTCGTACCATTGACCCGGGTTTCGTGCAAAACGGTCATGATTGACAAATTGTTACGGCACAATGATAAATATGGCCACTTTTGCCACTTACACGTGGCCAGTATTATTTGACATGCTGCGGAATATGAAACTAAAGTGAAAATGTACTGAGTTTGACAGCTAATTGACGTTAGCCTTTGCAAGCAGCGTTGCTGACAGATGTCAAGATTTATTGGACCCCGGTACACGTGTCAACGGTATCGCGTCTTCACTACTCTATTGAGGATAATGGATAGATGTGCACTTAGGTGGACTACACAGCCGTTTGTGTTAGCTTTTATGACAACATGTTTATCTTTGGTGGTAATATAGTTATTTTGGGCTAATATTATTGAACTGGAGTGTAAAGAGTTGTCACACACAGACTGACTCGGTTAATGTCTTTATCGTAAGTATGATTTTTATCTCATGGTCCATTTAGGTAAGTATCAATCTCGCTTGGCGGAGTCGTATGTCCAGAGACAACCAACTTTTGGCTGATATAAAGATAAAGAAGATGCACACTCTTGCAACTAAGGAAGATAAAGAGATAGCATCGCTGAAAGGATCAATGTACAACCACCGACAGACCAAAGTTCCTGAGCAAGGAAAAAGGCCCTGGCCCTAGTCAAAGGGTAGGTATCAAGAGCCTCAATGTGTCTAACCTTCTTAGAACGACGATTGTCGTTTGTCAAGTCGTGTCTGTCCCATTGTGTCTGACTCATGACTATTCACTGTGGGTAGGTAGTATCACGGTTGGACGTAGATATGACTGTCGATTGCCAATCAATCGGCATGGGCTGACATGAGGTTAAGCACCTGTGCTGACCTCGCCATTGATGGAAATATAATATTTACAATGTAACATGCATCGGCCGTGGTTCGGTATCTGAATTTTGTGAAAAGGTTATTGGGGCAAAATGACATTGCAAAATTGGGTCACTTATTAGAGTATTTTGCCAACTTTGGAAGTTCAGACTGCCCATTACAATTGTGTTAAAGGAAGGTATTTGCAAGTCAAATAGGGCGAACGATTCGAATTCATAGACAGACACTATTAGCGCAGTGCCTGTGATATTGGCTGCCACACTGTGTCACGGCTTCGATTGCCGGACGTAGTAGTTGTACTGGGTACGTTTACAAACATACAAAGTCACCGACACAAAACTTTAAAATCTGCACATACCTAAACGTATTTCGCCATCTTTTTTGAGTATTGGAATAATTGTTCTAGCACAATCTGAATGTTCCACTGGTAATAACACCCCTGTCTGAATCCAACCTAACCTAACCTATTCAATTCCTTTCAACTTTACTTCCTAAGGCGAAGGGAACCGTTCTTGGTAAAAAAAACCGGTTTACAGTTAGGTTTCAACATGAGTTTTACTTTATTCTTATTTATATGTTTGTAAACGCACCCAAGGTACAGAAGTACCTCCAAGTGTGGGGCAACGTATTTAAAAAATTAGCCAATATTTTATAACCCATTCAACGTCATTACTAGTATTTTCATTAAACCGGCATTTTTTAACCTCAATTAATTGAGTCTTTATCATGTAAGCCGTTAATTAATACAGCTTAACCACGCGTTAAAAAACCCATCATAAATTCAGACACACCTGCTAACCCTAAACTTAAAAGCCCGTTACTTACTTAACACCACACATTGAACAGCCAATTAATTAGCGCCCTATCGGCGTCCCATCGGCATATAAACAAATTAACACATTAGTAACTCTGCGTCACGGGTCGCGGTCACATCAAGGTAAAGGTAAGAATTGGACTCTGGTTCTGACTTCCAATTACCGTACTTCTTACATATTATTAAAACAAAGTCGCCAAAATATCTGTACGCGCATAACTTTCAAATGAGTGCACCAAATTGGATAATTTTTTTTTGTTGTGTTAGGTATTGCCAGGACAAGGCTTGTATGAAAAAAAAATAATTGCACTCGGGCGGGCCGCTAGTATAAAATAAATATGCATGTCCCATCAAGAACTATTCCGACAGCACACTTTATTTTTTTTTAACATTTGCCTACACTATGATTTTTTTTGTATCGTAGGTGCGTTTACAAACATAATAAGTCACATACACAAACAGACCCGCAACAAATTTCTGTGGACCATACAAATAATTGTTCCGTGCGGGAATCGAATCTGCGACACGCAGCGCAGCAGCTCTCAACCAATGCGCCAACCATGTCTTTAAAAATACGTAACTTAAAATCTCGTTTAAAAACAATATAATTTAAAAACAATATAATTTTGAAATGCACTTACTTATTTTATTTTTTATTATTATCAAATAGACTCACGTTTTACCGCAAATCACCTGATCTTAAGTGATGATGCGGCCTAAGTTGAAACACGCTTGCCTAGGATGAACTAGGTTATTATTCCTAAGTACTAACTATCTGCAAGTGTAGATAATTATAATGATATTTAGGCGAAGAAAAATTAGCGTATTAGGCTAGGGAACTTTTGTAGCTGCATAAGTTGTATTACTTAGCAACCAAAACTGACTAGATTGTACTATAAGAAGCGCGTGTCGGTAAACCCGCCTCAAATAATGTAAATCGCTATACCTCGAAACAACAGCCTAAAAAAACAACAACATAATTTCACAGTCACCTAATAACTTATGCCCGCTACTTAGCACTAATCTCTAAGTCAATTAATCACCCTGTTATCAGTGTCCAATCGCCATATAAACAAATTAACACATTAGTAGGTGTCACTGTAGAGGCCGCGCCCTTGTGCTCACCGCAGCGGAACGAGCGAGGTCGGTGCAATCCGGTGCACCACATTGTGATGCGCGCCAGAGCCTGTGTGTACCGTATTGTTTGGTGCGAGGACTTAATCCGGTCATGGCCTTTGCACCCGCTTTGTGTACGAAATTGATACGGCTGTTATGTTATTTATTGGGTTTAGATTTTCTGTATGTTCTAGATTATTTATAGTTATTTATAAAAAAAGTCCGTCAATTGCGAGTCGGACTCACACACCGAGGGTTCCGTACAAATTTGTAGGTATACATATTCATACTAATTACTAATCCATACTAATATTATAAATGCGAAAGTAACTCTGTCTGTTACCCTTCCACGATGAAACGACTGAACCGATTTTGATGAAATTTGGTATGAAAATAGCTTGAACCTTGGGAAAGCACATAGGGTACTTTTTAATCCAGGATTTCGTCTGCATCCGCGACAACCGTTATAAATAAAGAATATGTTTTATGATTTAATTACAAATGTATCGTTTTCAGACTTTTCCCTGTATTATAAGACGATATTACTTGCCAAATTTCATAGTTCTAGGTCAACGGAAAGTATCCTATAAATTTTAATTTTGTTAACAGAGTCGAAATGTACGTTTTTTGCGACATAAACGGCCGTATCTTTTTTTCACGTTAACATAGAGGGTTGAGGGTTGGTTTTTTTTACAGCATCAAGGGACCGTAGACTTGAGTATATGGTATTAATTTCAACTCGATACCTCCACGCGTTCCAGTTAGATAAAGGGTCTTGACAGACAGACAGACAGACGGGTTCCGTTTTTCCTTTTGAAGTACGGAACCCTAAAAAGTATCTATTTTACTACAAAAAAATTTGAAATGCCTGCCAGAATGGATAAATGCTCACCAAATTGTGTTTCCTAAAGTATTGTAAAAATGAACCTATTTTTCTTTGTATTCTATGCCATAAAGATTTATAAACGCCTATAAAGTTAATTTCAGACCAAATATTTTATATTATCGCTAAATAGATGTTACCAATACTTTATTTCACGACTTTCAATTTAGTCAGTTTTGCTGAGGCAAAAAAGCTAACGGTCGATTGTAAATTTTTTTTGAATATCAAATATAATATTGCGTATCCCAAACACATGCATCATGCAAACGAGCATGCAACATGCAGCAGGCATAATTGATTGCTTTGTGGGTCTCCGGCGGTCCCACGCGTGCTTGTCGTCTCAGACGGTATTCACGCTCACCACCGCAGCTTCGGCTCCGCGCCTACGCGGATTTAAATTACACACTGGCAGACAAAACTACGTGGAGTCGGTTTCGCAGCGATTCTTTTCTGTCATTAACTTTTGTAGCACAACATATTGACTTTTTAAGACAATATATTTGTTATTGTCTATTTATGTACATTTTCGTTGACGTAAATTCCATGGAAAAATACACAAGAAACAAGATTTGGTGAGCATTTATCCATTTTGGTAAGCAAAAAGAATATAAATACAACACGTACAATTATTCTGATGAGTGTATATTTATTTTGGTACTTAAACGTTAATCTTTAGGCACCTCGGTATAGAGTAGGTTTATTTTATTTGAAGTTAACATATTTTACTTGGTACCTAGTGCTAACACTAGGTACCAAGTAAAATATGTTAACTTAGGTTTTAAAAATTATTTCGGTGAGCCTTTAAATTGTACCCATTTTTTAATACTCCTTGGCATGCAAAGATTTGTCGAGTCGAGAAAACGCTTTAAGTGGACACACACACATTGCGTACAAAAAAAAACAAATAATAATATTATTTCTAAGAAATTGAGGAATTTAAGATTATTTGGCAAACTAATGTCACTGCCTTTGCCTTCGGAACAAGTTTTTGTAGAAAACCTGTCTATTTATCATTTAGATGGCTCCTTAGATAATTAATACGTAATTAGGCAATCCATGGTAATATCAAATTCGCCGCAAATTGTCGCCAAATCTGTATGAGGCAATTCTTGACACAAATACATCAGTACATAATAGTTGAATTTGTGTTTGTTTGGCCTAATCTCTGATTCTGTAAATTCTTCTAATAAGAAGGTACAGTCAGCAAAAGAGATAGGTATGCAGTTCATCGGAAATGGTTGAAATTTACTTAGAAACCGATAGATGCTTTTGAATGAAATTTAATGAAATCATTGAAATGTTTATTCTAGCTATGAATTTCATTTAATTTTATTCAAAAACATCCATCGGTTTATAAGTAAACTTTTAACTATATCTGACGACCCTGCATACCTATCTCTTTTGCTGACTGTACGTTATCCATGAGTGCGGAATCCATGAATCCAAAAAATGTGGATCTATTAAAAAACATGCGAACGATATCATGAGCAAAAGTTACAAGAAAATAAAGTACCTAATTATCTGAATAGAACAATTATTTTACACTTGATAACTAGTAAACTGGACAATATATCCGTGTTGCAATATTGATCTTGTCTACATATACGAATCATAGGACTTATTAAAAATACCGAGAAACCCTGTCCAGCGAAATAGTGGTGTACCATTAGTCACTGGATGGATAGGTTTCATACGTGACTGGGTTCAAATGTGAGAAATAGATATTGGATATCTACAGCTTAGAATTAGCCGACAGTGTCTTGACACATTTTATTTATCATTCAAGGTTCCTAATTAAATATAAATCTTGTTTGTTTCTATAATGCACGCCTTTAACCTTTCAGACATTAGGTATGTTTATTGGAAACGAGTTCGTTCAACTTGTTCAATTAATAAATAATCTCAATGTTGCAAGTGGAATGACCTACTGGCTGGTGTTGGTGCCTAAAGCATGTAGCACACCTTGATTTATCGTCACGATATTATCAAAACAACAAATTCGGCAGACAAATTGCTATGTCCAAGATATTCCGCACCTAATTATTACTGGACGGTTTTGGAGTTTAGAATGTAAAAGACAGGGTTACGCCGATGAAAACACAACTAGATGTTGGTTGGCGAAAGTAAAAAATGCAATAACCCTATGGGCTCTTTCAATTCAAGATTACTTAATTCAAGATTACAACCGTTACCGTTACCGTAGATTACAGCAGTCCTGCACCAAATATAAGTGTTTGATGCAGGACTGCTGTGGCACAGTCCGTTTATCTTAACGCAAGTGTTTGGTGCAGGACTGCTGTGGCACAGTCCGTTTATCTTAACGCACAGGAACGGTTGTAATCTTTCAAAAATTTTAACGTCGAGAGCAATAAAGGGCCGCCTTACTGTGGTCCTATTCTCGTAACACAACCTAATGCTCAACACTGCGGCAGCGGGGTGTAACATTTTCGTATTCATACACCTTTGCTACCGCCACGTGAAAGAACGGCTTTTAGTGCTCAAGAACTACTCAAGGTTGATTAATTAGTCATTTTTGACAGTTCATATATGAACAAAAAATTTTTGCTAAGCAAAAGCAATCGCTGAGCTCGACGTTGATTTCACGGCTGACACGATGTCGAGTTCGCTGTTGAGCACAGCCACGAATGGTAACGTTAGAGAATAGCATAGCTGCGCACGTACGACGGCAGAACTGTAAACGTCATGCGTCAACTGCATGGAGAAAAACAACCGATTGTGTGTAGTTCGTCAAACATAAACCTCCAGTACCGAAGCAGTCCTGCGCCAACGCTTAAATTGAACGATCGATTATGAACCTTTTGATTTCATAATCGCGCCATTGGTTAACAAGTAAAATCTATTCAACGATGTGCACGAAAATTATAGTCTTGTGGTTTCCGGTAAATAGACCTCCCTCCTCAGGGGTTGAAGCTAGGTAATCTTCAATTGTAAGAATTGTACCAAGGCTTGAGCAGTAACACAGTTCGCTAAGTTTTAAAAATATTATTGACTACTAGCTTCTGCCCGCGACTCTGTCTGTGATGACTGCGGAATTAAGCAAAAGACCCAAATTCCACGGGAACAACAAAACGGGATCAAGATCTATCATCATCATCATCATCAGCCGAAAGACGTCCACTGTCGAACATAGGCCTTCACCATAGAACGTCACAACGAGCGGCAACCTGCCTCTTGCATCCGCCGGTCAATATCCATTGCATCAATATCCATTTTTGTACCAAATTTCAGCTGATTGGGTCTATCCGTTAAAATGTGAACGAGGAAGAAACATCCATCCATTCATTCTTAAAATTTTCATATTTGTAATAATAACTAGCGACCCGGCCCTGCTTTGCATGGGCCTGTAGTCTTCCTCGATAAATGAACTATCCAACACAAAAAGATTTTTTCAATTCGAACCAGTAGATCCTGAGATTAGAGCGTTCAACCAACCAAACAAACAAACAAACTCTTCAGCTTTATGATATTAGTATAGATAATAATAATATCATTTATTTCAGGTAACAAAAGACCCATTATTAACCCACCCCCACCACCCATGACCCATTATAATATAGTAGTAGGATTCCGCGTAAAACCTTTTTTTTTATATATATATTGATAAAGAGGAAAGCTTTGTTTGATTGTAATGAATAGGCTCAAAAACTACTCGACCGATTTTAAAAATTCTTTCACCATTCGAAAGCTACATTATCCACGAGTAACATAGGCTATATTTTATTTTGGAGAAAAATAGGGTTCCGTAAGATATTTGGGATTTTGGCCACAAGGTGTAAAAAATCAACCAGAAAAGTTACTTATTTTGCGTACGCTGCCTAAACTATAAAAGATAGAACCATAAAATGTTCTAATTAATTGTTGATCTTATAAATATCTACTAAAAAGTCCGCGACACACTATATCTATCTATGTCGAGTGAGGCACAACAGCCATTTTTTTATTTAAAAATCTTGAATTTTTTTTGGACTACATTTAAACGCGATTATTTTAGTCATGCTATTAATCCTTATCAAAATAAATTATTTCATCACTAAGTACAGTTTATGTAGATAATATTTGGTCTTTGAATGATTAAAATTGAACGTTTGGTTTTGAAGTTATGGCGAAATTAAAATATTACGATTTCTTAATGAATAAACTCAAAAACTACCGGTCCGATTTAAAAAATTCTTTCACCAATCGAAAGCTACATTATCGCTGAGTAACATAGGCTATATTGTAACGCGGACGAAGTCGCGGGGAAATTGCTAGTTTATATATATATTGATAGGCACACGTTTGACCACTATCTCACCTGATGGGAAGCGATGATGCGGTCTAAGATGGAGCACGCTTGCCTAGAAGTAACCTATTCACTCTTGACTTAAAGACTCCCAGGTTGTAGCTATCAGGAAACACAGACTCAGGCAGGGAATTCTACTCCTTAGCAGTACGCACAATGAATGTGTAAACCACATTTATACGGTGCAATTTAGTTCCCTGTTCAATATAATACTTTCATTGTTGCTTTAACTTGCTTCATTTTCATTGTATGCTACAGGTGCGAAACTAGCATCGTGTAAATAGGACTTTAAGGGTTGTGACAGTCAATAATCTGTCATCCTGTCATAGCAAAGCCAACAGTGGACTATTATGCTCTGTAACGAAACTGATTTTGAGAACTATGATCACTGGTGTCTTCGACACCTCACCATAATAACCATTCTTGGCACTACAACATTCTATTCCCCGTTGTCCTAGTGACTTGTTAAAAGGGTGAAAGGTACAATAACCGGCCTTATGTTTCTCGCGAGCTGTGCTTGGGGCTATCGCTTGTATCGCGCCCGACCATCAATTCGGACATACGCCTCTCAGAAACAATGTGGTGTTTAGGACTCTGCGTACAATACAATATTTAGACTGCCGCTAATGGTGGGTATCGCCTTGTACACAGGGCTGTCGACTTTGGATTATCTTAATTGAATTTTAATTAATTTTCATGGACTACTGCAATTATGATTGGTTTTCGTTTTATGTTGCAGATAGATTATGTTAAAGAAAATGAAAATGTTCTTATCGGTAGAAAACCTAGTATTTTTATGTGGAAAAAACGACTTTCCTCTATCTCCTTAATATTGATAAATCTCAACACTCGCAACTCACTGCACTCAGTGACATTTATTTTGTTTAACATTTTTTAACCATTAAATATTTAACCTTGTAAAAGAGTACGATGGGGTTGACATATCTGAGATAAAAACCCCTAAATAAAAACAGATAAAAAAAAATGTAACAAATAAAATAATAACTAGATTTGGTTTACAAACAATGTACCTTCCTAACTAAACAAACATGAAATTCTCTACCAAAATCCTCTCTACCTGTCTACATTATAAACTGACCACATTTTTAATATTTTTCACAATTCTTGACATCATTTCGTATTACAAAAAGACCACACACAAACCACCCGACCTCTAGGCAGCCCTACAGCCAGGCACGGGCCTCACACAATGGGAGCTATCGCAGAGCAATCTCGACGTTCCACCCGATGTAATGGAACGGGGGCGGTGTAACATAAACATTGACAGGAGACGTACTCAAGGTCCCCCACTATCTACGTACTTATATAGCTCTCTTTCAAGTAATCAATCAAGGTATTACAAGTACTTGAACATCGCAATATAAACAAAAGAATGTCGAAATTGTTTAAGTTTCAATGCGTGCTTTTGGTTTTCGCGTTGATTTTTATCAGTACCCTACGTGGGTTTAAAAATAGTTTGTGTTTAAGTTTCGTTTTTTTGTGTCAGCTTGATATTAATCTGATAGTGCGATATGTTTTTTGTTAAGACAAAATATTGCGCGATATCATACAGATTAGTAATCTGTGAGAATGTATTGTTTAGAAATGACAAAGAAAATTTAAGTATGACGAAAATATTGTTTCTTCTATCTGCCTAGCCTTGTCCCAACAATGTTTTGGTCGGCTTCCAGTCTAAGGATCCAGTGTTTTACATGGAGTGACTGCCTATCTGACCTCCACAATCCAGTAAAATACGGTACCACTTGACAAGACTGGTTGTCAGACTTTCGGGCTTCTGACTACTCGTAACGAATGTCAAAGATCTACGAATGACAACCGGGACCAACGGCTTTGCGTGCTTTCCGACGGCACGGAGGTCTCGGTTTGAAATGGATGGTCACCCATCCATGGACCGACTGCGACAAGCGTAACTGAATCACATTAAAGGTGAGGTGGTGGTTCAAATATCCTTACGTTTCTTAGGGTTCCGTTCCTCAAAAGGAAAAAACGGAACCCTTATAGAATCACTTTGTTTTCCGTCTGTCCGTCTCTCTGTCTATCTGTCTTTTAAGACCCTACATCTCGGGAACGCGTAGAGGTAACGAGTTGAAATTAAAACTATACTTAAGTCTACGGTCCCTTGAAGCTGTGGAAAAATAAAAATTCTAAGTTAACGTGAAAAAAAGATACGGCCGTTTATGTCGCAAAAAGCTTACATTTGATACTCTCAAGGGAATCAAAATTTATAGGGTACTTTCCGTTGACCTAGAACTATGAAACTTGGCAAGTAATATCGTCTTATACTATTAATATACGAAAAAGTCTGAAAACTATACATTTGTAATTAAATCAGAAAAAATATATTCTTTATTTATAACGAGCTTTTGTCCGCGATTTAGTCCGTGTGAATGTCGGTTATTGCGGATGCAGACGAAGCCCCGGATTAAAAAGTACCCCATGTGCTTTCCCAGGGTTCAAGCTATTCTCATTTTTTAATTTCATCAAAATCGGTTCCGCCGTTTCATCGTGGAAGCGTAACAGACAGAGTTACTTTCTCATTTATAATATTAGTATGGATATGTACCTACAAATTTGTACGGAACCCTCGGTGAGCGAGTCCGACTCGCACTTGTCCGGTTTTTTCAATTTTTAGCCCGCCAGGGAGACCCATATTTTTATTAAATAGTCACATTTACGAGCTTTTCTTACTTGGAGAGTTTATATTGAAGATTTTACAACAATACATATACTACGAAATAATTATATTTTTTTAGAAGAAAAGATACATCAGGCAAATCCTTATCATATAGTATGCAGCCTCCCATCGTCGATAACGAATAAATAAAAAAGATAACATCTTAATTAATATTCATTATGCCCCATCAATATCTCCACAAGGAAGTCAATTAATAAATAATGCATTAATAAACAATGTTTTTCTTTATGAACCTTCATTGTCTGATCGGGTTCATTTATGAAACATGCCCGAAAGGTCAAGCCAAATATAGGCAGGTATTGCCAAAATGCTATTGGTAGTGAACAAAGTAGATATTATGGTTCCTTGATTCTTGGCAAAAGGTCGACGGTTCTGTTATCAAAGAATTTTACATGGTATAGGTTATTTAATGTAGTAACAGATATTTCTGTTTGAGATGTTAGTGATCTGAATTTGCTATAAAGGAGCACCTTTTAAAGATAGTATAGTATTATAACTAGATACGAAACTTAATGTTGGTTTGTGGTCTTAGGTGGTGGACTTTAGTTAAGTGGTCGACTGTTACAAAATATTTAATCAGGATAGATTTCTATGCATTCTATAATCTATAAATAGAACTTTATAATAAAGTCGCTTTTCGTGCCTGTGTATATCTTTCCTTACTTTTTTAATGGCTTTTTTGGACGGATTTTACCAATATTTTTTCGGGTGCTCATCCAAGTGCAAATCTCCTTTTTCAGGAAATTTCTAAAAGGTTGGTTGACACTTCCCGTGATCCAAGAGCTGGTTTTAACCTCAGGCGGTTAAGCATTTCCATCCAACGTGGCAATAAAGAAGAATGAGGATTTTTTTGGAATTGAGTGGATTTTTTTGGAGTGCGGGGATGTCTTTCCCAGATGACATTGCCGTCATCTGGGAATGTGCCCAAGAGAGTGGCTGCATTGCCACTAGTTTTTTTTGTTTGTTTTACATATGATGTTTTTATATTTAGAGAATTTGTTAGGGAAGGTTTACGTGTATACCTACTACATTCATTAATATTTAGCTAGCACATAATACAGGAATTTCGATGTTCATGACGTAACATCAGTAGATTGTATCCGAACGAAGCAGGGGCGGGTGACTAGTATTAAAATAATAGACTTTCAGACAAGTCTTCTTTGCCTTCAGTTCAAACCCCTTTTTATTGTTGCCCCGTGAGTAAAATTCCTATAGATTCTAAGAAAAAATAAGATTTTCACGACCCGAGAAATACGATATCTCAAAAAACAATTTACGAATAATTCGAGATACCTAACAGTGAAAAGGTTTCCTATATAAAAGATATAAATCATTTACCTGTAAATGAAATTTAACAGAAAACAAATTTAGGTTTACACGTGTATTTCATTATTTACACGCGTTGAATAAAATCTTTTGTCCTGTCTATGTCATGTCTCAGATGTTGAACGTCTCTTTAGGATATTTTAATAGTAACAGGGTTTATTATACAAATGATTTGTTTACTCCGTCAACGTTTAGGTACAGACACCATGACATCAAGCTATCCCTAACTGCCAAATTTGCCAATTGAACATGAACCTTATTCTCTTGTAATAAAGTTAAAAAAATATCGAAGAAATTTGACAGATTAGGGTAGCTTGATATACTGGCCTCTGTACAATACTTTTCCTGCATTTTCACTAGCGATTTGAATTTTGACTGAATGCGGCGCGGGATAGACATAGATCTTTATAGAGGTCTTTGGGGGGCACCTATGCCCAGTAGTGGGCGTCTAAAGGTTAAGATGATGATTTTGATTATCAGTTAACAGAATAAATAAAAGTAATTAATCAGGCCCCTGTCTCACTAATCATCATCATCTGTCTAGCCTTTTCCTAACTACATTGAGGTCGGCTTCCAGTCTAACCGGATGCAGCTGAATACCAGTGTTTTACATGGAGCGACTGCCTATCGGACCTCCACAACCCAGTCACTAGGTAACACGATACCCCTTAGTAAGACTGGTTGTCAGACTTTCTGGCTTCTGACTACCCATAACGACTGCCAAAGATCTACAAATGACAGCCGGGACCAACGGCTTTACGTGCTTTCTCACTAATATAAACTAATATTTACGATGATGACCCTTCCGTCTATAATAAACAGTTAAAATTCATCAACTATATCATAATTACACCTGTATTTATAAAATAATTACGAGTACGGTTACAAATCAACTCATACACACGACCTTGTCACCACCGGAAACATCAAGAATTCAACTCATTAAATTTATAAATGTCAAAACGGATTAATTGAACATCGACAATATTAATTAATTGTAATCAATCTGTATCTATGTAATGTACTTCGAAATTGATCAATCATGTAACAGTTTACCTCGTAAATATTTATAAGCAGGTTTGAAACCGAGAGTCTGGTATTGTGAGCAATCTGGCCCATTGACCGGCCATCTGACCCTTTACCGAAGCAAGGCCGTACAATCAGTCGCTGACGCTGACTAGTGTACTGTGTACTTGAGCTATGATTTCATTTCACCCGTAAAATTGAAGCTTTTGACCGGTTATCTGTAAACAAACGTAGCGCATGCGAGAATTTCCGCTTTGACGTGATTATGTTCCTAGAAACTGAGAATTGCTTTGAACAACATCCATTTCTTGAAATTGCTTGCTTAAATTACATTATATTTAACTCTTTGTGATTATTTATTCTTAACTAGCTTCTGCCCGCGACTTCGTACGCGGATCCTGTTGCTTATGCCAGCGACAACGGGGTCGGCAAAATCGAAGATCTGAAACGTCTGATGTCGAATTCTAAGAGCCCGGGGACGGGAAAACAACGGGATGCGCAAGACGATTCGAGACGTTCAAAAAGTACAATTTTGAATCATACCTCCGATGGCGGAATATGTGGCGTAGTCAATCATAATAGTATACGTAAATGCACTCCGTTCCTTATCAACCCAAGAAAGGTCGCCATGCCATGCCATGCAATCGGATGTGTCTCAAGATATAGCCGTAGCTATATCTTGAGACACATCCGATTCTTCAGATGACATCGACATTCTGTTCAGAGAATGTCGAAGTCGATCAGAATTCAAACGTTCGTTGCGCTCTTCTTCTGTCTCTTCATGCCGTACTCTAGCAATTCTTTCTCTTTCACTTTCTAACTGATTATGAATATTTTGTTGTGTGCGTGTTCGGGACAATGTATGATAATCTCGATCAGCAGTTAGTCGCGCATCACGTTCATCACTCGTTTCAAAAGACCTGTTAGTAGATGTGCGAATACGCTGAGAACTCAAGCGTGATTCTGTATCGGTAAATGCATGTCGCTCACGAACAGCGGACAGTCGCGCATCACGTTCCGCACTTGTCTCTAAAGACCTGGATGTAGATGCCTAAATACGCTGAAAACGCAGGCGTTCTTCGCGATTTGAAGAGGTTTCCACGGAGCGAGTTGCTGTCTGATGTTCTCGAACAACATCAAGTCTGTCCTGACGCTCTTCGGTAGATTCTTGGGAACTTATGATCCTCAATCTTTTAGCTCCTTTGGAACATTGGGAAAGATTTGACCTCTTTCTAGGCATGGTTATAGTTTTATTGTGAAGATACCTGATCAATTAAAATCTAAGTGACTGCTCCCCCGCGTTACCGGGTAGGCTACCGTGTCACGAAGATAAATGGAAAAGGAAATTAAACACTCAAATAACATAAGCCCAAAGGCATATTTATTCAATAAAATAAAAAAATTAATGGGAGTTTTGGCCAGTAGAGTCAAATTTTCAATGATATACCATTGTCATCAAAAATCAGTCCTAAACTGTTACCGCCTTCACCGCGTGGAGGTACTCCCACCTTATTATAATATAGAGCGAAATTAGTGATAGCCTTACAGTTAAATTTTAAAAATTACAGCTTTGATTTCCACGTCAGATGTTTCCGATCTTCGATTTTTATAAGTCAACAGGAAATACCCATCAGAGCGAACAACTTTTGCTAAGACGTCATTAATGTATGTGTTATGGCGTAGCTGGGCTCTTGGAGTTCCACATCAGGTGTTCCAGATCTTCAAATTTATTCTCTCAGCAAAAAATGCTCATCACGTGGAACAATTTTTGCTACGGTACCTTTTTTGTATCTCTTATAGTTTAGCTGGTCTGTTGCGGTCTGCATCAGGTGTTCAAGTTTCCAAGATAAATTATAGCCTATATGTTGCCCAGACTTAATACCTATACAACAACAAAAAAAACATTCAAATCCGTCCAGCAGTTCCGAAGATTAGCGTGTACAAACAAACAGACAAACAGACAGACTTTTTTTTTGGATTCGTGCTCTATTACTGTTTCTAAACCCCTCTCAATTTTTTTTTTTTTAATATATTCAATGTACAGACACAGTTTTTTTACTGTTGTATTATATGTATATAGATGGTCTGTATACATTTATTATCTATGTATCTATAGTCTACACAAATAAATAAAATTAAAGTGTTTGTTTGTAATGTCAAAATAACAGCTTTTTACTAAATGTATATCAACGTTTACAGGGTATTAATACCAAAATAAACAATATTAAATAGTTTGTCTGCCTGTCTGCCAGTGTGTTCCGGCTAATCTGCAAAATGGCTGGTCCAAATATGGAACACCACACAAGTAAATGACGACTAGAATCGGCTACCAAAACCAAACCAAACCAATATCAAAACTACACCCTCACCGTGCTGTATGAACGCATCAAAATAACACTAGCACGTCAGAATACAAATGTGCAGCTAACAGCTCGAACTCAAGACAATGCACCGTGCGCCTGCACATAACAACATTAATAGATCGCTATTGCGTGACCATGCCGCAAGTACTTGCTTTGTCTTCTACGTAACTCGAATCGATTCAAACATCGATGATGCGTTCGATTCTATCGAATACCGATGCTTTTGTTTCGTTATTTTTCCTGATGGCCTTATGTAGGTTAGATTTTTTGTTGAGTGTTTTTCCGAAGATTATTTTTTATGTGCGTCTGAATAATTGTAGTTAGACAATAGCGTAGGATAAATGGTTCGCTATAAAATGCTGATAAAAACCGCATTAAACTAGAAGCGTGCCCCAACTTACTAGACTTAAATATAAGTGCAGGAAAAACTGTTCAATTATTGTAAAATATGAATATTTATACTTTGTCTAGTATTACTGACCTATTCAACACGTTTTTTACAAAACAAAGCAAAGGTTACTTTTGCTCTTAAAGTACCTAACATATAAAATATAACATGTTTTTGCAAAAAGTATGCCACTGGCTGGTGATTCGCACATATCCAATAACGAATCTTACAAAATCACCATTCACTATTCAAAAAAAATACCAATTAAAACACTTGATACATATTAGGTACAAATTCAAAAATAGAATTGTCAATACAGCTATCAAGCAAACCAATTCCTCCTATATGGTCACAAGCGGCGCTTGAGTGACCATACGTATCAAGTTTCGCACTGAGTCACCGCAAGGCGATCCCAACTGCAAGGTGACTGCACTGCCTAATACGGGTACATTACAAACCTTCAACTTTTCAAAGACATTTGGTATTAAATAACATATGAATTTGAATGATTATGACACTTTTTGAGTCATTGTCTCTCATACTTCAATGAGTATGTTTGTTGGGTATCGCAACATTACAGTCTCGTCACTGAAATGATGACTAGATACTGGAATAGGTTTCCCCTGTAACATACACTAAACCTTTAACTTCTTCCGCGTGAGTTGTTTATATGGATCCCCAATTTTTTGATAATAAAGTATAGCATTCAGCACTGAGGGATAACGTAGCTTCCCATTAGCGAAATAATTTACTGAATCGAGCCAATAGTTAAGGAAATTAACTCAACTTTAATTTATAATAGTACTTATATAGTGAAGAGAAGTGATAGTGAAGAGACATTTACAGCTAATTAATTTCGGTGTTTTTAATTATTCCCAAAATAGTCGGATAGAATTCAAACACTTTTATACTTACTTTTTTTTTTAAATCTAGATGAGATCATCTTACTCTCATTTACTAAATACAAATTATGTATATACTCGAGGCTATTCCCTCCATCCTCTCGCATTTAAAATACGCGAAGCGGGTGAAAAAAAAAACAAATTATTTAGTTCATTTGAAGGAATTGATTCGAAAGCGAATGCTTAGTGCTAATCGTCTTTTAAACTTTCAAAATATCTAAGGACAACATGATACCTCTTGGTAAGACTTCTGGTCAGACGTTTGGACTGAACGTAACAACAGACAAATAACTAAAAGTGCTTTTCGAGACGCAGGCTAGCTAGATACCTAATTGACCAAAGCCAATGATATGGATCCGTCAACAAATAAGATTGTGGCCACAGAGTTCAAAATAGCAGATCTTTCATAATAAATTCTAGTAGATAAATCAGGTTGCATAAAATCAGAAAGTTCAAGTTTGTGTAACTTCAACATCGTAATCTATATTTTCTTAAAAGCAAGGGAGTGGTCAGATAGTGTTACTGGTACATGTCATAATGGGACAGTGACTGATGATTAGACCTGGCCTTCATGACAGTATGACAGGCTCCTTATTTCACTCACTATTGTTAACTCCAAATAAGTCGAAGTATCTACTAAATAACACAAATGAACATGTAGAAATCTCATCTGAAGTTACATAGCATAGTGTCTGGATAAAACCGCCGCAAACTCTAAATACTTAACGAGAAAATTAAAGTTTTAATGGTCGAGCGCTCCTCCTGCAAAATCTTCGAAGGGAATCTTTGAGGACCTTTTGAACTCGACTGATTTTGACCTCATAAATGTCATGAACTATCACGACTTCAAGGTCATGCTGAATCAAAAAGTAAGAAACGCGAATTAACTAGGTACTATTTATTTACCTACATCCAGAGATTGGAAAACCCTGTTTATGATGAGTCTGCAAAGTTACATGAAAGGGTAAACTTTTCATATAATCTTAATTACTCAACACGAATGACCCTCAGATTTTAAAACAGAAGGTTTATAATCTGAATACTGACCTTTTAAAGTCCCTCAAGAACATCGTTATCGTAGGTAAAACAAAACGTTTGTACTCGACTATGGTGTAGTAAAAATTAGGGTAATGACTTGCCTGACTTATGGATATGATCATACATCCGTTGAGCATTAGACGTAAAACAATTCGTCATCATACAAATCCAGTATGATGATTACACGTGACAAATTGATAGTTTAAGTTTTTATGTGATCGCGTGAAAAGGATTTTTTTGTTTTCTTTGTATTTGCGTTTTCTGTTGTAGCACGATATTCTCGAAACCTTCAAAACTTTGTGATCAAAAATGTTGTTATCACCAAATTTCTCCTTTAAATCAATAGATTGAAGGTTTGACAATACACTTGGGTTTTTGGTCCCGTTTCAGGGTTCATCATCATCATCATCATATTAGCCTATTCCCGTCCACTGCTGAACGTAGGCCTCCCCCAGAGATCGCCAACCAACCCGGTCTTGGGCAACCCGCATCCATTCGCTGCCTGCCGCCGTCAGGGTTCATAGTGATTTCCAATACAGAACCTCACTCACGCAGTGTAACCTACCTACCTACCTTTTGTTTACCAGAATATTATTATTCAACAAAAGTTGTTTACTCTCAGTGAACAACTAAATATAAACATGAAGTAGTAATTTATTACCAGTCCTGATACATTACCGCGTATGATGCAAGCGTATATTAATGCTGGTGACTCCACGTGACAGGTTTTTGCTGTGATCTATGACTTACACGTGATACAGACAGACTTAGATAATTATAGGGGAGTTCGTCTTGCTGGTAGTAAAGAAAACGTGAATCTGTCAGTTTTTATTTACTGTAATAACTAGCATCTTTTATATTCATTACAAGGAGGAGCTCGTGGCCAAGAAAAAGCCATATAGATCGACTGGTCATCATTGGTTAAGCAACGATTGCCTCCACGGAACAGATATAGTCAGAAGCTATATAATCTGACAACCTGTCTTACCAAGGGGTATCGTGTTACCCAGCAACTGGGTGGTGAGCAGTCGCGCAATCTTATCTCCGTCCTCCTACCCTTATGCCATTTTGTGTGGGATTCACAACATGTCTTCTTCATGAGGTAATTCTACAAGTAAATCTTATTAGCTTCCCATTTCCACATAATAAAAGTTATGTGATGGAAGTTATTTTTTTTCGAATTTTAGATTGCATTTGCAATAATTATTAAAGACTAAGTACCTACATGTCTTACGGAAGAAGACTTATAGATGTAATTGTAGAGAATACCAGCTGCGAGTAGAATGCTCACGTCGTGGAAAAGAATACAACATTCAATTATGAATGCCGTTTTTGCCGTGAAAGTGAGCATGGGAACTTCTTTATTAGACATTGAAGAATTAATGTTCTTACACTTTTTTGGGAAATTACGCACATGGTATAATTACCCCATGCGCTACTATGTACCTAGTTCTGTTTTTAATTACTTAACAATTGTAGACTTTATTATATTACCAAAACTGAACAAAATCGAAACGATCACACCTCGCCTAAGTAAGATTTTGGATTATATAATATAGAAGCAATATACATATGTACTCAAGTGTCTATAATAGTGTCCACAGACACCACTGAAGACACTTGAGGACTCTATGGTGACATTTGTGACTGTAGTAGGTAACAAATCCCTGACTAACAACTGATTATAAATACACTGTCTTGAGTTAGATTAAAATATAAATAATAATATAAAATGAAACAAGTTACATCTAAAATCGTGATACGATTCCACGAAATTCGAAATTAATGCAAATTACTCATTGAGCCATAAAATCCGCGTGAAATCTCTCACGAAAACTGACGACTTTTCAACTTACAAACGACCTTTCATCTACTCGAATTTACTTAATTCGAGGTGATGTAGAAATGCGGTAGTTAGCTTGTTGGAATTTACATAAAACGGCGCTCCCACGGCGGCGCGGGCGCAAGGTGAACCGGCTATTCTTAATTTGTCGCTGTTGGGCCCAATGTGCATGAATGGTGTTGTGTAATACTATATACACACCATCGTATATTATTGTTATTCTTTTCTTAGTTCAATCTAGGTAGCCTATCCGCATGGTAACGACACCTTCGTGACCTTTTAAACCTCAATGACTGGTTAGGGATGGTTGTGGTTATTATTAGAAGTGGGTACCCCTTCAGCTAACCTGTATTTACCTTGACCCTGGCAAATTCATTATTATTACATCAAGCAGAAAAATAGTAGCTAATGACCAAGTGTAAACTTGACGCTTTTTCTTGTGTTTTCAATAGATTTCTACGTCTATGAAGACTTCTTGACCACCCGGTCTATTCTGAAGTGAGCTAGAAGTGGCCTGTCAATATCGGTTATGCACCTGTCATGTTATCTCTTCACTACCCTTGGTTGACTGGTAGAGAATGCCTATTACATTAAGTCCGCACCTCTGTGTATGACGTATAAATAAATAAATAAAAGAACACTGCCTATCTTCAAGACAGACTCATTTCAACATACACACTCATAAATTACTTATAATGTATGAATGTTTTACAATAATAATACATCTCAAGTGGCATGATGATACCGTACATTATAGTTATTAAGTAACCAACCTTTAAGTGAGATGGATTTACGACCAAGGCTACACTGAACGTAATTTGTGATATAACGATTGTAATACTCATTTATGGGCTATAGAGGTAAAGGTTCAGAGGCCAATACATCAAGCTACAACAATCTATCTTTCTTTGATAGATTTTCAACTTTATTACACAATCTTAAGGTTCTTATTCAATTCAGAAATAGGAGTAGGAGAAGACTAGCTTCTGCCCGCAACGTCATCTGCATACACTTCAAAACTAAGCCGAAGTCCTAAACTATCGCAGAGGAACTTCGAAGGGAAAACTTTTGTATTTTACTGTTCATTGCGGGTTTAACGTTGATTAAGGACATTAATCAACCCCTGGGGGTTGAACATGGACATGGACAGCATTTAGGGGTCCAACATGGACGAGGGTAAAAATTATGGAGGTTGAACGTAGACTAAATCATAAAAATTATGATATATATGTTAATCCAGATCAATATCTATATGTGTGCCAATTTTCAACTAATTCCATTCAGCCGTTTAAGCGGGAAAGAGACACATTCGGTCATCCATCCTCAAATACTTTTGCATTTATAAAATAAATAGGATAGGATATAGTAGGAAGATATGAGAAGTACAGTCGTCGTCCCCCCCCCATAGAGATTCCAAATGCTTCATGTGCCTTTGACTGTATATTATAAAATTGGATGACATAATGTGCACACGCAGCTTTATAGAAAGAATGTTGTTTTTTCATTGATAGTAGGTACAGGATTTGGTGTTAAGATTGGAGGATTATGAAAGGCTCTGATCGTGAACTGATGACCTATTCGTGTACCCTGTACCTACATAGTAATTATGTGAAGTGAAAAATCTTCTTCTGAATCGTTCGTTCTCCTGCGATTGAATGCACACTGTTCAGTACAAGGATCCTGCATGATTATAGGGCGATGTCCTTTCAGCTTTATTGCAGTTAATCTTCTGCCCGCGTATTTGTACTCGTGAATTTCGCGGATTAAAAAGTATCTTACGTCCTTTCTTGGGAAAATCCGTGCCAAAATTCATCAAAATCGATTCAGTGGTTTGGGCGTAAAAGCAAAACAGAGATGTGATGGTATTACGGGTTGATTTTAGGTTCCAAAAACAATTACAAATCTTTACTACAGTCTGTCATTGGCTTGTCACACAGATATAGATAGACCTAGATAACGCAAGTATCACGATCTGTATGAAAACCAAGCGTGCCGTTTTTTGGACGTCACAATGTAATACGAATGTTTTGTTTTTCCTAAATTTGGTATTACCAGATATTACTGAGGGTATTAGATTAAAAATAATAGTTTTTTTTTAATTCATTACGCATAATATTAATCACAAAATGACTTACCGATGGAAGGAAACGTTTACTTTATTTTTTTTACTTAAGATTTTTTATCGTAAGTTAGGCACGAAAATAGGCACGCGAAGTAGTTGCTCTTGCGTTATCTAGGTCTATCTATATCTGTGGCTTGTCAGTATTTTCACTTACCGTGTAGTTATTACTAGAATACGTTCTAGTTATTATTAATCTATCCACTAATGACCTTCTAATTTTAAGGTTAATTAATTTTAGGGCACACAAAATAAACCCTAAACTTGTAAATAAATATGTTGTTGTTTTAATAGCCATGTTTTAAGATGTCTGTGATAAATTCCCAAAACAATTCGTCTTTCAAATAAAGCTTCCGCTTCATTATATTATTCAGTTGTTAAAACAATACACGGACATTTGATAACTTCCGAGTTGAGCTGTAAATTAAACCGCTTGCCAGTTTTACATTTAAATGTATTAATTACTTAGGTACTTTATTACGTTCGGTATTCATTATGAGCCTTTTTATTATTTATGGAATTTCCACTAAAATTACGTATAAATTAATTGTATTCTCATAATAAAATCAACAATCGTATTATGGACCATTTTCAGTTATTATTACCTCTAGTTATTAATTAATTATTGTGATAATTGTTCATTATGTCATAAGCATTGTGTAATCGACTACTACGATAGTTTATAAGCGTCTATAAATATTTTTTGTGAATGATCTATTTAGATCAAATGCGAATTTTCTTTATTTTCTCTATTTTTGCGAATGATCTATTAATTTTATACAAATATGTAGTAATTTGTATAAAATTAAGTTATCTCCTTATAAAGAACTGTAGCGTAAAATCTGAACCGTGAAGTCGAGCCCACAGGTTGAAAAAATAATTCCGTGAGTAAATCAATGTCGTGATTGATCCAATAGTTCAGTGGTCGTGAGAAAATCGCACCCAAATATCGCACAACTTAACTAGGTATATAATTAGATTGATCTCAATAAAAAAAATAAGCCAAGGTCTCTTCACAACAAACCGTTACACACGCGAATGATTCACGGTTACGTTTCAATACTAAAAACAAATATTTTTTAACGATCCTATAAAACCAACTATTAACGAATTACGATAGTGGGTATTCATCATAAATTCGGCACTTATTCTATCATCACTTCACATAATGCAGTCACGATCGGACTCACACACTATTAACTTTTGTCATTTACGACAAATATGGCGTGTGACTGATTTGTATATATTTTTAATTTGGTGGGTGATAACTCGCGGCAAACGCATCGGCGGCGGCGAGAAGGCCGCGCGTCGGAAGCTGTGAACAAACTAAACTACTAAGCTATTGTATGCAGGTGGATTGTAATACGTCCGTTTGCCTTATTATGGCCATTTTCCATTCTCACAGTGGGGCAATCCGTTCGCTTAGCTCCGGACTCCGATACGTGTCGTAGTGTGCCACATACCTACTCCACACAGTAGCGTTTCGGTAGTTTCGCCAATTTCTGTGCAAATCGCTTGTCAAGGTGATAAGGAGTTGGCATTGCGAATCGATGTTTAAACTGTGATTTTGCACTATTTATTCAATATTTATTTAACAATTTGTTTGCACATGTCAATTGATTTGTCTGCGTTTCAGTTTTTGACATATTTCAGTGTTTCCTTATTCTAATTTTCTTAATATTTTTAGCTTGGTCGGGCAAGTTAAATGACGTGCCATCTGCGTTTGACTTTGCAGTTTGAATGACATATGGTTTTTCAAATACCTATATACCTACACCATGTACTCGGGTCTCTTTTACATAACTCCCAATATATTCTGTTAACTTTCTTATAATCAATTTTCAGGAAGTTCCCACATCAACTGGGGTCAAAGGTAAGCCTATCAGAACTAAAAAAAAACTCACGGCAACTGAACCGATCGCATATTTTCTTTTATATACGCGAGTCAAATTTCACTGACAACTTTAACACGATAACTAACATAAAACGATGAGGAAACCCAGTCGTACATAAGTAAATAATAAACACAAACACGACTAATGGATTGTACCTATGACAATAGGAATCTCACGTTTTGCACG
This sequence comes from Charanyca ferruginea, assembly GCA_947361185.1. Lineage (NCBI taxonomy): Eukaryota > Metazoa > Arthropoda > Insecta > Lepidoptera > Noctuidae > Charanyca > Charanyca ferruginea. The sequence continues at coordinate 12,984,434 of OX376070.1, forward strand.
AAATGCCGATGCTAAAATCATACAAATATTAATTTAGCACGTCATCCTAAGGAAGCAACAAAAGTGAAAATAGACATAGGAGAAGTTATACGTATCAACTGTTGACTATAGTACTTATGTCGTATTACCATACACGTCAGACATATTGGTGATCGTACCGTGTTATTTGTAGCGTGATAACAGAGTGCTAGTGTTGGCATGGTTGGCTCAAGTCGCTACCCCGACCAAAAGTGCGTTTTTCTTCGTTATTCAGGGGCTATTAACTCATTCATTAAGAGAAACAATCTACATCTAAAGACACATTATTAAAGTTCAGTATCCTATCGTCACATTCCACGTTCTTATTTTTAAGTACCCTATATACACCTAAACACCCTTTAAAAAAAAATTACTTAAATAGTTGAAAACATGTATCTTTTGCTAAAGATGACGTGCTATTAATTTGAGGATTACACTAATAGATAGGTAACTTAAAAATCTTTATAATTCACTTTTTATTTTATTTCGTTTCTCTTTTTTTACAACAAAAAAAACACAAAAATTGTGCTAATTTCGATTCTGCGGCAAAGAGGAAATGTATGGTCAAGGTTATTTGGTCAGGGAAGCGCCTTAATGCCATGTGGTAGAACTTACAGAATACAGCCAATTTTCACCCCCATTCATTTCGATAAAATGATAATGATTTTTAAATCTCGTACGAGATGTTGAAATAGATATAATTTTGAATTTAAGTAGATTGACAATAAACTGACTATAAGCCGAGATACAAGTGCCATTATTCTGTCTAAAAAATCATTGAGTTTAATTACTTAGTGACCAATGTCCCATGTGTAGAGTAGTCTTGAATGGAGCGTGCTGTCGATGCAGGCTTTCCCCTAACGCTTGAATTACCTAATCAGTAAAGAATTTATGTTGTCATTGCTTTGTTTGGAAAATCCACCGTTAATTGCTAATAGATAATTGCAAACACAAAACCGAAGTGCGAATTTTATAGCCCACGATGTGGTTTTACCTTGATTTTCACTGAATATTAAAAATACGTCATTTACTACGACTAAGATAAATGCGCTAACGATTATAATCTTTTACATCTATGTTAAGGAGCACTAATTCTATCTCTAAGTATTTATCTACTATCTATTTCGACAATACCTAAATTAATATACTTTGCAACGACCAGCGCCATCTACACATAAGAGATAGAACTTACAGACAATTATTAATAAAGTCTCATTTAATCATGAGAATACTGTGCAAAAACAGGTATTATACTGCTATATAAGTACAAAAATATGTGTTTTTTCATGTTTCTAATCTCAATCCTTTTGGAATACTCAAAGAGATATAAGAAACAGGAGATACCCGTACGATTCCCATTCCAATATTATTTGACCCGAAATCCTAGGACATCGGTTACCTGCCTATACCCATCGGAACCGAGGTCGATATTTGTCCCATACATTCTGGCACTGTAAATATTTCAGTTTTACATACAGTGGCTAAAGCCTCTTCATATGTGGCGGCGTGCAACGGTGGCGACGCGGGCGGCGTCTCACGAGACACTGCTGTAATCGGCATGTCAGTACATTACTGGGCAACTGTGGACAAAAAGAAAGACAAAAATAATAATCTCATAAATAGTTATTGATCTCAATCTCAACGTCATAGTACAGGCACCGGATAATAAAATGATCAATTTTAAAAGGTGCCTGAGACAGGGTAGTCCTGAATTACGGATCAGAAGGAGAACGGAAAATTAAAAACATATACCTAGCACTTGAAACATAAATTGTAATTTTATTGACTACCATATTAGTGTTTCTATAGATCCATTTACACGCGCTTTAATTTTAGGATATTGTCACGAGCTCAACAAATATCTTCAATTATTTTCGAAGTCGCGGATTAAAAAGTAGCCCTTGACCTTCCCTAGGGTTAAAGCTCTTTTCATACCAAATTTCATCAAAGCGGTTCAGTCGTTTCATCGTGAAAGTGTAACAGACCGAGTTACTTTCGCATTTATAATATTAAAGTATGGATATGGATTATCTGCCTATAATTTTCCTACCTGGGTACTTTTCATGCCTCATCCATCTCAAGGATGCTATAATATTTGCAGTCATAATAGATCAATTAAAAACTTTAAAATTACCTAGTTTATTCTTATCTTCAAACTCTAAACCTCTTCTTACTTTTGTGTGCCATTAGCAGTAGGCAAGAACACATAAAAAAAAACCTGGATCTTGAGTACTGACATCTCAACATGATTTCGCTCTTAAGAATTGCGATACATAGTCGTTTTACGCGTAATTTAATGATTCTTTAAACTTTAAAGCCGGATTTCACGCATTCATTCAATGGCCATTAGTAAACAAACCTCTATTCGCACAGTCTTTGAATCTCCTTAGAATAGAATGACAGTAAGAACGACACTTGTTCTATCCAATATTCTACCAATAATTTATGTAAAGAGGCTCCTAACAATTGTTTGGCATACATTGCTACCCCTGCTCATAAATCTTGCACGGCCAATGAGATAAGAGTAACAATGTAACGGATTGCAAATTCAGATTATCTGGCTGTTGATCAAACGTTGGTGTATTGGTTCACAATGGCTCTTGACCTTGGCTCAAGTGTGGCGTCGATGTGACGACTGTGTAAACACACATTACCATACTCGAAGACACCGTGACTAAGCGTGTACTGACATTAACAGGGGTGTATTCTAAAGCAGATAATGTTATGGTTACGATATTTGTTTAGCTGATATGGCATACAAAAGGAATCGAGTAATCAACAAAATCGAATGATATTTTAAATCGGAGACCAATGATTCTGATTGCAAACGATAAATAATATTAGAGTTAATTCACAAAAAAATACAGAAACACATTCATAATGTATATTACAATTCATTACAAGTTGCAAAATCTGTAGAAAATGTATATAACCTTGTCTCTTAAACTAGGAGGAAAGCTTAATCAATGCGTAGTCTGGTTTTAAGTGTTTAATATATTCATTTATTTAAATTGATTTAAATACAACTATTAATTCAGTTGGTTCCAGCATACGTGGCACGGTAATCTCTATTTGTAGGATTTTCATCTATTTCGTGAAGCTAATTGTCCATGATCAATTAAGCCACTACTGTTTCAAGGCTGATTCCGAAGGCCTCAATACATTAATCAAATGCTTCATTGTTTCGGTGTTCGGAACATTCCGTTTGATCTACTATGATGCGATCAATTCTTATTCGCTAGTTCTCTTGTTCTTGTAAAAGATAGGCTAACATTTTCCGCGTATTCTGGTAAAATTCGTTCAAATACTTGAACAATATAGAATTAATGAGTAGTAGAGAAAAAACCAGCGTTAGTATTCCTAAATCTAGCTATAACTCAAATCACATTGAATATTTTACGTGACAACTGTCAAAAAAACCTGTCCAGTGACTTCGAGAAACGGACGGTCACATGCAAATAAATGGTGTAAGTATTATAAACTCTAAAAAATATTATAATGAAATTCTACACGATACGAGGGGTCATCGGCATCGGTATCCGTTACCCTCTTGACGGCTCGTACGTACGTACTCGAACGTATCGAATGATTTGACAATACGCCCCTGTTGCGAATTGATGTGAACGATAAAGACATGTGAACAGCGAGACGTGAGATCGATAAAGTTATTCGAACTAAACATAATATTGTATACTGTATTCGATTACCGGAGCTTGTAGGGCTGGAAACTGTTGTGTGTTATTCCTATGGAAAGTTTCGCAAATTGATATTATTGTAAAAACTATTCACGTTTTACACTTCATTAGGGTGGATTCTTAGGATAGGTACACAACCATGTTTGTGCAAGCACATCAACAATGACAGCAATTACAAAAACGATATTGGTAGGTAGGCATGAGGACAGCACAATATTTTTTTACAATAATAATTATTTCCATGTATGGACATCTTTTGAAAAGCTACATACAGTCCCTGCATTGGAAAAATTAAGAAGGAAAGACGAGTCTGGTATTGCAAGGCACTGAGTGTACAATTGTACATAATACTGCATTGAAATAATCTCACGAAACTTGACCATATTATATTTTTCTAGTACTACTTATATTTGCAAATCGTCTAAATAATTTAGCATTTTTTTACCCAGAGACAGTTGAATTAATTAAAGTAATATTTAAAAAAAAACAAACGATGCACCGTAGCACTTAGCAGGGTCATAAACCCAAATCCTTTTAAGCCCCTTGACCGACAATCGTAATTTAATAAAAAGAGAACGAATCGAATGTTGTAAACTTTTAATAATTTTAATAGATGCACATCTGACATCAACTAGATATCCAAAATAAGATAAATGTCCAATACTAGGAAATTCTACATAACCTGATGTGTCTGCTATGTTGGTTTACGATATCTGATTTCGATCATTCACGTGCAATGCTTGATCACGAAATAAATATTTAAAGGTTTGAATAAATAAATGACCTAGAATTCGTCGTCATTCGATGTAAGACAATACCACCTTGTATTAAGTAACAATAGAATCTTAATCAATTTTAAAGTATCGACAATAAAACTACGCCCGCAAAGTACCGCACTTTTAGTAGATTAGTTTTTATTTCCTTTTTCGACTACACGTTATCAAAATCGGGAACATGTCGTATTAAGACCGACGGATGATCTTATATCTTTTTTTCTTATGGGGGATGCGCCAGGGCAACCCGAAAATTCAAATTATCTTACGTTTTTTGCAATTTTCAGCCCAGTAGGCATCTAGTTGTATGGTAATAAAGAAAATATTCGCAGGACTAACAAATATGCATTTACAGAATTAAAATCATCAACATAAATTCAAGTTAGAAAAGTTTAATGTGCGGATTTGATGAAAATATGACGTTTAGGCGTTTTTCTAACTTGGAGAATTTAAATAAAATTTAATTAGATGACGTTTTGGTTTGTGTTTTCTTTCAATTTCAATCTCTGTTTTAACGGCCGTTTCTTAATGGAATATTAATGATACGACGATACTAAAAACCGGAAAATAAAAACGCGGCTTTTCTTCTGTTTGTTGTTTCCGAAACTAGTCATAATTATGCGGTTTCTGCTAAAGTTATTTATCACTTTTTAGTTATTTTCATTCATTTTCAACCGACTTCAAAAGAAGGAGGTTCTCAATTCGTCTGTATATTTTTTTTTTTTTTTTGTATATTTGTTACGCGATTTCTCCGGCAAATGTAAAGCGATTTTGAAAATTTATCGAAATTTATTCAGCACTTTTTGAAAAAATCGGCAGATAGCAAAAACATATACATGGATGATGTTGTAATGTTCTCACCTTGTACTTTCAATCTCTGTTTTGACTGTGTTGCCATTTCTTAATGGATTTGGATGATAAGGAAGTACTTAAAAGCGAAAAATAAAAAAGATTTTTTACAAAAAAGGAAGTCGGTGGCAATACAAAACAATAAATAGAACAGCCAAGCCACCGACTTCCGAAACTAAAGTCATCTGTGTTCTGTTTTATAGTTATTTTTCACTTTTTGGTTTTTGAAGGCGGTTGTCTTTTTTTATAAAAAAGCTTTTTGTATAAAAGGTTCAGGTTCAGGTATTTCATATACAACCCTACTTAATGAATATTCTTTAAGATAAACATACACACTCAATCACCCACACGGCGACATCCTTGATTAACGTCCAAGTAGGCTTCATCACCTTAAGGGAACCCGTTCACCTTTGGAAAGAAAGAAAGAAAGAAAGAAAAAGCATTTATTAGCCCGCACAGGACGAAACACTCAAATAACAACAAGGTTTAAAATTATTACAAAATAAAAAACGAATCGGTCCTGTACGATGCCAAAAGGCCCCTATCTCAGCATTGTGCTGTAACATTTAAAAATGTCACAGCGCTGATATTCTGATAGGGCCCAAAGTGATGCCACGGTCAGATACGGATATAATAAAAAATAAATAATGTAAATGAATAAACAAATATAAATACATGTAAAAAAGTAAATTAGAGAAAACAGTAAATAAAAAATAATAATTATTATTATATCTACACCCAACGTAACCATACCCTTCGTCAATCTGCGCGATGGGATGGCCGATAACTTTCATTTTCATTCACTGGCAAAGTGGCAAGTGGCAACACTGACGAACAGAGACGGACGCGGGCGCAGACATATTTGTTTATTGTTATGGAACGTAGACGTTGTTGGCATGACATCAAGAGTATCTTAGATCTCGCCATCAACATTCCGCAACCATCACTTCCTCATTAGTACCTTACTCACGATACAACGACATAATAATGACTTGAATTGTGAATGAACAATGTAAATAGTGACTACTAGATTTGAGTTTACTTGAACAGGTTTTTCTTGTTGGTCTAGAGGTCGAACTCTGAGCGTTATAGTTCTGGGTTCCATTAGAAAATACTTAGTAGCAGCACATAATAGGCTATACCAGAAACAGGGCACTACAATTTGAGATGCTATATGCCTATTATGTGCTACTAATTAGTATTTTCTAATGGAACCCAGAACCCTAACGCTCAGAGTGCGACCTCTAGACCAACAATATAAGAAGAAATACGACGAAATACGAAATTAGTATAAGACCCCCTGTTTGACTAAGAATACAAGAGCTCCGATCCAGCCTGTCCCTTTGCTGCTCTACCCCAACGACGCCCTCCGTGGTGGGAGTGGGGGGAGGTGTAGAATCCCCTGTGAATGAAAAGTTGCGCCCCCCCCCCCTTTAATATTAGTATTTAATATTAATAATTTAATAGAATAATAAAATCATGTCTCAAAAAGGGATGAGACATGATTTAATTATTCTAATAATTTTTTCTATTAAAAGGTCGAAAGAAGTAAGGAGGGCGACAAATAAAAAGCGATTTGATTCGTCCGCTAAACGGATGACTAATTAATTTTATTCATCCGTTTAGCGGACGACTAGACACTTCGAATCGCTATAGCTGTCTGACATAGTATATATTAAATGATTTGGACGTTTCATAGCTGGATAGTTCGATTGGCATCTGTGTTTCGTGAATTTAGCTCGATTTAGTTTTCCCGAGGGTAGAAAATATTTGTTTGACTAGTCTGTTGTGTAGATATAGTAATTGCTACGAGTCTGAACGTTTGTGCATGTGAGGATTGTATAAACAAAACGCACCAACAATACAATAGAAAATCTTTTGTAATAGAACTCAGACTCTATTTAAAAAAGTATTTTTTAAATTCGTCTTTAATCTTTTTGTTTTACACCTGATTCATTATACAGCATCAATACAGGCTTATCATCTCCATATCTTTTTCGATGGATATCTGCACCTTTATTTATCGATCGATAATAAAGAAATAAGCTGTGCAACCTTTTAATCCATATAAGGGGTGCTCATGAATCATTCGACCTTACTCCACCCGGAAAGGAAACTTGTTCAGTAATACTTTCTTCAGGTTTCGATACTACTTTATTACTTGCTCGCACGTCAACTTTGTGGACGTAAGAAGTATTTATTTGGTGGCAAAATACTCTTAATGTTGGTATTCTGTTTTTTTTTCTATAGCGAAATAATAATTACATACGGTGTACCTTCATACTTAACATTGCATGGCGAGACAAAAATGAACCGAAGTAATTACTAAAATATTTTTGATTTGATTTATATTGTCACTTTTTAAACCGGGCAAATAAACTTTTCAATACGGAATGAATTGTTACTTTAACTTAGGACAACGTTAAAAGCTCTCCTCATTTATTATCTATAGGTACCTACTATGTTTTCTATCACCAATAAATTAAAGGAAACATAAATTCCTATTCAATTTAAAGTATTGATTAAAACATGTTCTCACGAGCATACATAAGTTACAAATACGCAAAATTCAAACTCAATTTGCTGCTGCAATAACGAGTGCAATATTTGCAAGAATTGATTGGAGAAAAGACTTATTTCATAATAATAATAAAACACAACTAGCGGGCACGGCAGTCGTTGTCCTGCCCAGAAAATAAACAAAACCTACCAAATCCAGGAACCCATTCCCCCAAACCAAACCTACCCAAATCGTTCCAGCCGTTTAAGAGGAGGTGACAAACACACGTACAGAAGAATTAGGTAATATATTAAGATAAACTACCAATACTGTAGTAGAAAATCGACTTTTAGAGTAATTGTAACATACTAGACGACACGGTTGGCGCAGTGGCTGAGCGATCGACTGCTGCGCAGCGTGTTGCGGGTTCGATTCCCGCCCAGGGTAAACATTTGTGTGATGAGCACTTGTGTTTGCCTTGTGTCTGGGTGTTGTTTATCTATGTATGTAAGTATTTACAAAAAAAAAAATGTATTTTGTGTATGTATATCAGCTGTCTGACATCCATAGTACAGGGTCTCCCTAGTTTGGGGTCAGATGGCCGTGTGTGAAAAATGTCCCCACATAATATTAATATATTACTATTGCTAGGGACTTGTACTTTATTCGATTCAATAACTTAACCCTAACATGCAAAGTATATAACAACACAATTGCAACCTTTTTAATTAGGTTAAACAGTTGAAGAGCTGCCAATGTCGCTACTATTTCGGAATCATCGATAGAGTCACACTTACGACCTCCTTTCCTTATTTATATGATACTTAGGTATGTATTCGAGCATTAACGGTTAGAAGTAACTGTTTAGTATTTGGACATATTTTTATAACAATGGTCGTAAATAAAATCTTATGGCGATTTTAAGTCTAGCCTTTTCCCAAACATGCTGGGGTCGGCTTCCAGTCTAAGCGGATGCAGCTGATTACCAGTGTTTACATGGAGCAACTGCCTGACCACCACAACCCAGTTACTGGGTAACACGACATTCTTTGGTAACACTGGTTGTCTGACCCTCTGGCTTCTAACTACCCATAACGACTGTCAAATATTTACGGATGGCAGTCGGGACCAACGGCTTTATGTGCTTTCCGCGGCACGGAGGGGCCTCGGTATGAAATGGATAGCCACCCATCCACTGACCGACCGCGGCAAGAGTACCTTAACTTTGACCGACCGATTTGCTTTTACTTAGCTACGAGCCCCGGCATGGGTGTCCCCTTGTTTCGCAGACAGAAATTTCATAGAATTTAGTTTCCCAGAAAATGTTTCACATAATATTTGGTTCTTGTATTTTTATTTCGACTATTAATGTTTCAAAGAATGAAACATATTTGATGTAATGAAATGAAACATATACTTTAATGAAACATATTTCACAGAAACACAATTCAATGAATTTTTAATCACATTTTTTTGTTTAACATACTTATCAAACAGTAGAATTATTTTTTTAGGAATATTGTTTGTGTAGTGTCTTTTTCCATCGAATTTATTTCAACAAAAATGTATATAAATAGACAATAACAAAAAAATGTCTTAAAAAGTCAATATGTTGTGCTACAAGAGTTAATGACAGAAACGAATTGCTGCGATACCGACTCCACGTAGTCTTGTCTGCCCTACACCTAGAGTGTAATTTAAATCCGCGCAGGCGCGGAGGGGCGAGGCGGCCCGCGAGCAGGTGGTTTTAACGCAAGCCGCCGCGGCTACCCGAAGCTGCGGTGGTGAGCGTGAATACCATATGTGACGATAAGCTCCCGTGGGACCGCCGGAGCCCAGCAAACGCCGGAGCCGTGACAAAAACCATACCTGCTGCATGTTGCATGCTCACTTGCATGCTGCATGCTTGCTTGCATGCACGCGCGCACTAGGTTTGGTTAGAACTAAGACCCCCATTCTTGGTAAAACATTTTATATTAAATAAACAATATAAGGATAAAGAATATTTGATTTTTTATTCTATGATATGATTATTCTAACATTAAACTTTATGTGAAACAAAAATCTGTATAAGAAACAAAATTATAAGAAAAATTCTATGTGAAACGAAATTCTATGAAACTAACAACGTACAACCCCCGGTATGATTTAATAGGTTTAAAAATAATTAAAAAAAGAGAAAGTATGTAGTAAGCATAGATCCTCTTTATCCTCTTTCGATACACAGGGTTAAACTTGCGGACTTACCGCCTATTATATGAAGCAATCAATCATGTTCAATAGTTACCCACACTAATTTAACATACTTAATTAGCAAACGATACAATCGAATGTAACACATTTTCTATTCTGATTCACATTTACCGAAGTTATGTGATAATTGAAATTTCATCGACCGATTTAGGTAACCGCTTACCTATTATTATTGATGATGTACACAAGAAAAACAAACACGACTCACCAGTATCGAACAAGAATTTACTTCTTAGTAAACCTAACTCACGCACTTCACCAATTTAACGGAACATGTAACTACAATTACTACTTCAAGTAGTTATGGAATCGTTTCGCAATAACAATGTTCAGCTGTTGCATCTTATGTTTTCAATCGTCCGTCCAGGCCTGTCCCTGTTACGTGGTACGACTGGTTCTCAGTTCTCACAGACATGCGTAGGAGTCTACCAAAAGCTGAGTTTGCGCAAGAACTCCTCCAATGAATTGATCGACGTTGTACTCTCCCGTGAAATAAGCAATGTTAATTGTTCGATACAACAGACTAATTAAGCATGAAGGCTAACAGATTTGTTTGTTGTTCTTTCGTGTTCGAGCCTTCGCCGACATTTGTAAACAAATACGAAAATTTGGGTTTACATTTTGTTCGCCCAGTATTTTTGTGTTTATTTTATTCTGTTTCATTTACTTCAATGAACTTGAATAATAATGATCTGTCTCTATTAGTGTATGTAAGTTATATAAATTAAACGCATTCTAAGATACAATCATTTCATTCAAAGAGGAGGCTGGCAGCTTGAAATCCGAAGTGTTGCAATCCTCAACTCCGACGCGTTTATATTGTTTTTGATAGCATCGAAGCACTGACACATATTACCAACCTGTTCTGTCTCACAAAAGCGATAGATAAATATGTATCTTTATATCCATATCTCAACATCTCTCACACACAATAGAAGCAACAGTCATCCTAATGCTCAATTTGTCATCCAAGCTTTCATACTGTATCCGAACACTTGTAAGAGTTCATCGATTTACGAAATCCCGCCAAACTCGATGCCGCATTCGGTTTCGATAAATAATTTATGAGTTCTCGATCGCACAATAAGGTTTGCAGAATCTGTATTTATGGAACTTAGTGCGGGGAAAACTTGATATACATGTTCAGCCACGGTCATTCTTACCAAATTAGAAGTTGATCATCAAAGAAACCTCAAAACCTTATTCTTTTGAAGAATATACGATGCTCAATAGTTCGTCAGACATTGGAATCTGTGAAAACTTGTCATATCTCTCTTGTTATGGCTGCGGCAAAATATAGCAGACAGTTTTATTGATAGATATTAATATTAGATGGTTTTATTGGTTATTAAGTCTAAAAGGTGTATTAAAAGTCTGTATGTGAACCAAACGGTTTAAAAAAAGTTTGTCAATGCCAAAGTTATGTTTTTCTTAAATGGATTTTTGGACTAATCTACACTTTCTTCATAATATAAAAATAAGCAACGAAAAGTCCTCTTTATGTCTACATAAAGAGGACTTTTTTAAAGCTTTGATCTCAAATCTTAGCTTTTGCCCGCCACTTCGTCCGCGTGAATGTCGGTTTTTGCGGATGCAGACGAAGTCGCGCATTAAAAACTTGCTTATGTTCTTCCCCAGGGTTCAAGCTATCTTCATACTAAAGGAGGATGGCGAGGCTGGACCCACGTAATTTAAAAATTAACGGAGCACCGTGCTCGGACTAGTTTATACTAATTATAGTAACAAGTTTATAAGAGTTCTATATAAAAAATATTGAGTTACTAGAGAATGGGAATTAAAAGTTATTAATGATTTTATTTTACTAAAAAATAAGTATCGTGCAGTTTCCGAACGCAATGTTTTTTACGAATTACATTGATACATTCCAATCTACACTACTGATTTACCCTCTTAAAATACTTAAGTACGTTTTCGCTTGGCAGATTTCCTTTTTATTTTACTTACATCTTGTTAAATAAACCAATAACGTATAAAACGAAACATAAATACTGTTATAAACAGTCCGTAAAAATAATATAAATTATTTTAACAGTAATGAAAACATGGAACGTCAGTGTCGAATTGTCATGTCATTTGATGTCATTGTCAATTCATTCATTCCATTGTTTGTGTTTAACAGCTAACGTGGGTGGGATTCTAATACTATTTTTGCGATTTTGTGGATTCTTGACAATTTGGCTTTACCTTTAGACTGACGACCGACTTGCAAGTGATTTGGAATTTCTCAACGGTTAAAATGCGTTGTGTTAATAAATGAGAATTGCTCGCTTACCGAGACATCGTTTGTCTGATGAACGTGATCAAATAGTTGAAAGAGTTCAGAAATGGGTGTACCCGCGTGATGTAAGTATATTCATGTACTAATTTGTTTAATTTCATGAACACAAATCATACAAATATAAAATAAATGGAGCAAGCAAAAGTAGAGATTTCGTATACAAATAATGTAGTTTCGTATATAATACTCTTATCATAATTATGCTCTTCCTGCTCGTCTTGCAGTATTGGGCAACACAGGAGCATCTCTTAATCTTCTGAATATAATAACAACCTGAAGTATTTTATAATACTGCAGATTACGGTCAGTGGGTCGTCTTAGGTACTGCTTGTGGTGCACAATATTAATAACATTTTAAAATAAAATACTGCACCGGTATCAGGACCCAAGCTACCAATGGTAAGGGCTCCAGAGAGCAGAATCTCCTAACAATGTTGTATGACTAGGTGTACCACTGATGAAGTACAACTTCGCAGGCCAAGTCAAGATACTAGATTAGAAGAATATTACTATTTTTGTATAACCACACTGCTAGCGTAATAACCTGATGGATAGAGTTTTTGGATAGTCTGTTCTTTAATCTACTCAGTATGGGTACCTGTACTACACATGCTTTGGCAGCATTGAATGTGGTAGTCACTTTCTTAACCCAGAAGCAAAACATGATTATAACTTAGCTTGTAAACATTTTTTGTGTATCCTTAACCATAGTAATAATATTTTTAGGTAACTGGAGACAACTATATTTGTAACTCATGTTGGGAGTTGATAAATAGTAACCCAAATGATGGTCCTGAACATGAGACCCAACCACAACCTGGCCTTCGTGATGTATGTGCTGGATGTGGCAGATAGATTTTGAGAATCAGGAGCAGGCTAGTTGTCCGACCAGAGATGTCTGAAAGGGAAACCCGAATAAGAGACATTGTATCGGAATGGATAAGGCCCTGCCAGGTTGGTAATGAAAACAATTTATATAGGGTTACTGGTAAGCCTAAGGTAAGGTTACTGTCAAGGTCTCATCACAAGTGGGCTTTTTGGATGCCAACCTTACCAGTAACCCTATAAACATTTAATATTACAAATAATGATATGAAATCCTAATATATTATTATTTTTGGCAACATTTTACTTTTATTGTTTCAGTTAACCTTAAATGAGGACATATGTGTGCCATGCTATTTACGGGCACAGAGAGTGGTGGACAGTTCTTATAGAAGTTCTGCTGTGGTTTCACCTTCTGCAATCAGCCAACCAACATCTTCTCAACAGACAGAGCAAACGGTGGAAGTTGAAGAGGTTGGTCCATCAACATTTGGAAATCCATTAGTGGAAACATCTACTGAACAAATATTGCCCACAAGAAGAATATCTGACACAGCAGAGGGTGAAGAGGCTAGTCCATCCACCTCAAGACGTCCATTACAGGAAACTTCTGCTGAACATATTATATTGCCCACGTTGAGAAGAGCGGCTGATACAGCACGGCGCTGCTTGTTTTTGGAGTGCAATGATGCTGAAAAGCGACATATACCTGATGGGCTCAGAAAACGAATTATAAAGGATTTTAATTTCTATATTCCTAGCAATGCTAGAATTTGCAATTTCCACCTAGGTAACTATTTGGCAACCACCCATTTATTCTAAGTGCCCGAATTAAATCTAGGCATATAGGTAGCAAGTCCTATTATACATACATCGCACTAGATAGGAGGCTGGAGGGGCGAAATACCATATTAGGATACTATTGTTATTGCCCCGTGGGAACATGGACAGTGGGCTGTTGCTCTCATGTTATGAGCATATTGTGGTAGATGGGCTATGCCAGACACCAGAGGTATGTCGCTGCACCAGCTGCCTTCTTAGATAATCTTTTAATTAGATAAATCAATACTTACATACTAAAAAAAAATATCCAAGATTCACAACAATTGTATGTCTTCAATATTTTATAAGTCATTATAAAGTAAATAAAAGCGATTTCTTTAAAATATATTTTTATTTATTTAACAAACCTCTAGTTTCAAGCAGAGCAAATATGCTTATTTATATTATATTCTAGGAGATCTAACAACTGGACTCCTTATCTAGTCATATTGTGTACCTTTACCACTTTAAAAAGTTATTACTATTTTATGAACCTTTTCGTAACGAGGGTCGATGTCTGTAAACCTAGCCAAACCCCTGAGCAGCATAGATTGTGTGAAAGATGATAGGTATGGTAGTAAGGGGGTGAATGCTAAGATGATGGCTTGTAGAGATGTAGATATGGAAGAGGACATACTGTGCCGATGGATTGGAAAGAGCAATAGGATGATGCTAAACTACATGTTAGCTAGGTTTAACCTGACCACAATCTAGTTTCTGGACAAGTAATGGGAGGACACCCTAGAAAAATCCACTGAAAATATTAGTGATGTCCTTAAAAAAGTCAGGCGCAACGCGCGGACATATGTTCGTGGATGAAGTAAAAGAAGTAGAATCCTACCTATTACGAATCGTAGCAGATGGCGTTCTGTAGTTTCTACCTACCCTCACGGGATATAGGTGTGAATTTAAGTAAATATGTATGAATAAGCCATTCTACTACTGAATAATAGGCCAATAAGTACATGCCCAAAGTACTTTAAGAATATTTTAGGTTATAATCTTCTACCGTTCATATCTTTTTTCTCCCATCTTCTATAACTTACTTCCCATTTGCTTTTTGGTTAGTCCTACGTCGTTCTTTAACAATTCATAAGTTTCTATAATGTATGCTACTCCTAACACTGGGTCCCACAATACATGTAGTCTCGCCATTCTCCTTTCACCAAAATCGGTTCAGCCGTTTCGTCGTGAAAACGTAACAGACCGAGTTACTATACTGTATTTATTATTAGTATGGATTGTGTTAGAAAAATATCAATACATACATAGTTCTAAAGTAAAACGTAATGCAGTCACATTTTTGTATGGCAACATTAATCATATTTGTTATGTAACAACTTTACACAAATAATGTCCCAATAATTTGAAATGATAAACATATTTAACTATAACGACATAGAAATTTATAGCAAAATCATTAAGTATTGACATCAATAAATTGAATTTAGATTAGTTATTTGTGGTTCTTTGGTAATTTATTAGGTAGATAAATGGCAGATATTTCGATTATGTTTTATAGTAACAGTAATTTCATAATGTACCTATATAAATCAAACTGTTGTAACGCCTTTTTCAATTAATAATAATTGAGTGCTTAAAGTTACTTTTCAAAGCATTTTAATTATAAATCATAATTTCAAAATAAAATTGTACATTTAAATCACATAATTTGCTTATATTTTGACTCTATGTAAGGCGAAGTAATAATAACAAAACAAAAAAATGCCTACCTATTTATTATAAAGAGAGCGCCGAAAATCCACAAAACAAGGAAATAAAGTGAAATTGTCTACACACAAACCTTCCACAAAAGCTTAACGATTACACCCACACTCCAGTGAAAGTCATACTAAAATCAGTACAGCAGTTTCCGAGTTTGTACTTAATTAGCAATCTCATATTCGTAGAGCCGTGCGCATCAGCCGCGCTTTGTTTCGCTCGAGTAAAACACATATACGCAATGTCGTTAGCATTACATCACGGTTATGTAAACGTTTTGACAAGCCTATAGTCGTGTCATCTCTATTAATATATTATGTAGATTTTAAACCAGCCTACCACGACCCTTGTAATGTTCAAAAGAGATAACAGACATTTTACGATCGAAGGTCATCTTAGAGTTGTGTAGATGCGTTCGTTCGTGGGAAAAACATATGACATTAGTATAACTAGTTCGACGCTATGTTTTATGCAGATATAACAGATACAGGTTAGTCGGCTACACACGTTTTTCCAATTAATTTCATAATTGCTTGAAGCTCAACCTAACGAGCGAGATTTAAGTTATGTATTTGTTGATTTATGAGTAGGCACTTCGTCAGGCTTATTTTTTGTTAAAACTCACCTTTATTATAATAAAGGTGAAACCTATTTCGCAATACAATCAACATAAGTTCCCATATAAATAAAACCTGATAACAATGCGACTGTTTGTTCAATTCGCACATCCTTAAATGTCACTTTTAGTAAATAACCTGCTGGTTATTGATCTATCCGCAAACAAAGAAACAAACTAACGTAGCATTTGGTACGTGCTAAGTTTTAAACTTACAGCTAGAATACAAATACTGAATCCTTTTCAATTCCCATTTTAGACACTACAACACTAACCATTATGAAGCTTTTAAATACTAGCGACGCGAAAAACATCACGCCAAGAAATATTCAATATTGCAGAAGATTAACAAACTAGAGATCTGTTAATCCATACTTCCATACTTAATATTATAAATGCGAAAGTAACTCTGTCTGTTACGCTTTCACGATGAAACGGCTGAACCGATTTTGTTGAAATTTGGTATGAAAATTACTTGAACCCTGAGGAAGGACATAGGCTACTTTTTTATCAGCGGACATTCACGCGGACGAAGTCGCGGGCAAAAGATAGTAATATACAATTAGAGAATCTACACTAAAACCTTTTCCTCTAAACTAATACCCACATTAACTCATTAACCTTATTCCGTATTCCGTCCGTAGTTTGACACTGAGAACAATAAACCTTCACAGTTCGCGAATTACGTGGGTTAATTCGACTCATAGGGTCATGTCCACCTCGACATTGCCGACAATTGCCGAGGACTTCCAAGGAATGCCGAGGACTGTCGCGACATACGCGCGTGTCGCGAATATAGACATAAAGCGAATTAACTGCGGTTCAATGTCATTGTATGCATTTACCCGTAGAAGCTTTTCATTCATTGTTTGTATTTCATTCATTGTAATAATGAGTTTTGCGTATTTCGTAGTTATTATAGACTTCAAAAAACATAAGTGTATGGTTCAAAACATTTTAAGAAGAAGCAATAAGAACTTTTAATAGGGATTAGATTAAAATAAATGGCCACCAAAACTACTTTGAAATCCTAAGCTCCCTTACCAAAAAATATACTACTTAAACACCAAAAAAACGAAAAAGGTATCAAAAAATTCTTTTTTTGATACCTTTTTCGTTTTTTTGGTGTTTAAGTCAGTCACAAAATTACAATGGTTCTACTGTTTTAGTTATGTTGGTTTAATAAAATATGAAGATGTAAAATTTTTGATTATAATTTGACATTTACATGGGATTCGCGAGTCGCGCGATCATTTTGTATATTTGGCCATATGAAAAACAATTTTTATGTTATATTTTATTACAACTGTTGTAAAATGTAGAACTTTCAATATAGAACTGTAGTTGAGTTATAATAAGACGAGACATGGCAGAAAACTTAAAAATACCTAAAAATAAAACACACTTAAATGTGAAAACACACATAATGAAGTAATAAAAATGTAGATTCTATTTACAACACAACATAAGTAAATATTTAATTACTGAATGACTAATGTGATTGACTCAACCCTTGAACAAAAACCATGAAATTAGCCAACACTTAGCATGAAGTAAGTGTATTACACAATAGCGATTATAGAAGATTTTTCCTTGATTAGCGATAAGGTATTTTTGAGAAAACATTCTTAGGAGTGTCAGTAAGCCGTAACCGAGTCTTGTAGTCAGCTGTTCCTAAGAATTATGGTAACTATGGGCTTGGTAACAGTTACTAATGTGTCAAGGAAAACGTTAACGTTTTTATACGCGACTGTATTAAGCCGCAATTAGTTGGTAGTGTAGTTATTATTAAATAATCTAGTTCAAGCCTAGTTAATCATTATGTAGGTATCTATTATAGAATAGGGGATATTACAGCAATGTTCTGGCACCAGAGTGCAGCACTAGCATAATCCGTAAACAGTTTTTCGACGAGTCGTTCAAAGCGTGAAATTCTGCCTTTAATTGAGTTCAAAATTGGGAAGTGTATTATATTATACAATAATGCATCAGTGTTGTGTATTTCGATGTAGAAATTAAGGAAATTAATTATTTTCAAAAGAAGAAAATGTTTGAAAACTTTGGGAAGCAGCTAAAAATCACTCTAAAATATGTTAAGGTTAAGTATTCAGGTGAGATAGACGTATTTACAGAATAACGTTCACTTTTGTCATGTAAGACAACCAAATATGATTTTATTCTGAGCATAACCTAGAATCCACTTTCAAATGGCCGTAGGATGCCATAATATAGTTGAAAGTACAGTTAGGTAAGTAAGATTAGTTAAAACTTTGATATATTTTCACAAAATACCTAGCTATTATAATTAATAACATAATTAAACAAGAATACGAGGTTATGCTCGTGGGTATGTGCTAGTGGCGCCCTCTGCGCTGAGTTTCGCGTAATGTTCCCTATTGTTAAGCTTTAGAATACAGAAGTTTTTATAAATAAACTAGCTGCTGCCTGCGACTTCATCCGCTGAAACACATTACTGAAAAAAGAACATGACTATCGGTAATAAGTGTAGCTTTCATTCTTACAGAGATTACTACTTCCAAAACCACAATTAAACAATTTTACAGTTTATAATAATACTACTTATACATATCCTGGGTTGACTGGTAGACCTGGGTTGACTGGTAGAGAATGCCTAAGGCATTAAGTCCGCCTTTGTACCTTTGTGCATGAAGTCATCATCTGCCTAGCCTTTTCCCAACTATATTGTGGTCGGCTTCCAGTCTAACCGGATGCAGCTAAACACCAGTGTTTTACATGGAGCGACTGCCTATCGGACCTCCACAACCCAGTTACTAGGTAACACGATACCCCTTGGTAAGACTGGTTGTCAGACTTACTGGCTTCTGACTACCCGTAACGACTGCCAAAGATCTACGAATGACAGTCGGGACCAACGGCTTTACGTGCTTTCCGAGGCACGGAGAAAACTCGGTATGAAAGGGATGGTCACCCATCCACAGACTGACCGCGGTTAGCGTAGCTTAACCTTTGACCGATCGATCTGTACGGCTTTAACTTAGCCACGAGCTCCTCACCTTTGTGCATGAAGTGTACATAGTTTAGACTACTATCAGAGATTTTAGTTCGTTTTTAGTTAAGCCCATTCAGCGTGTTTCAACCCTCACTCAACACCTTGCTTACTTCTTCAGACTTCCATCTTTCAGGTTGAATTAATATTCAATCTATTGTTATATGTATACGTTTAAGTTAGAGTTAAGGTATTTTTCTATGGGTCTTTGTTACCTGAAAATAAATGGTTTTGTTGTTATTTTATTATTTTTATTATAAACTAAAACATTCCAACTCTAATTTATCACGGAAAAACTACTTCGCGATCATTTTCAGTAAATTCTTTCAAGCGTGGCGTGAAACGCTACCGTTTCTTTAATTCCTACAAAAAGTATAACATTATAATAGTTACAACATTTTAATCATCTCACATTGATGATCGTTGCGGTGCGCATGAGTGGTTGAGTAGTAAAAACAAAGACAAGGTCAGCGCGGTCACTGCGCGACCGTCCTCTGAAGGTCGGCTTAGGTCTCAGTGTCATCAGGAAAACTATGTACCTAATAGGCAATAAAGATGAGTAAATAGATGTGTTGTAGGGTGCCTCGTAAAATAATAAGCATTCTCTCATCCTCACACCATTAGCTATCTGTCACTATACTTATCTATTGAGCTTGTGTTCGATCGTGGACTACTTACTGCTCCGATTCTATAAATTATTTCACCAATAGAAAGTTACGTTATCCCTAAGCCATATTTTATTATAAAAAAGGGCTCCTTTAAAAAATCACACGGACGAAGTCGCGGGCAAAATCTTGTACTATATTATAATTATTTTTTAGCCTACAAAGCCTCACTCTTTCTGTCAGCTAGGCAAATCTAGCTGATAGGGGTAGGGGCAAGATAAGATTTTCTTATCTATGAGGTTGAAGCCAACTTCGTCACAGAAAAAAAAATAGTACAACTTACTACTACGTACAACTCCTAACTACTACATTTGTCTACTTATTTCGATTTATAAATATTTTTTAAGATTAAAAAGATATCGAGGAGTGAGTCGTTACAAAGTTCTCATAATTATTACACGGGAATTCTTTATAATAAGTAAGAAAACACAAAAATAAAACTTTAATAAATGAGCTTATGTATTTACAACTTTCTACAGCTTCGTGTCATTCCAAGTAAAACCCAAATAAGTGCCACTACTAGCAAATTACATTCCAAGTTAACCTAGTCACTCCAAACTATTTTCCGCTCCTACTAACCTACGAGGAAAATCCGCTTCAAAACAGATTCCCGACGAGGATCCGCCAACTTCCGCAGGATGCTCAGCGGAAGTGTTTCAGCACTTGTAGGTACGGGAAACTTTATAAAATGTTTTGTAAAATCATTTTTTGCAGAAATTGATGTTACTTATGATTTTCCAACATACCTACCTTGCTGGCTTTTGGCCTTCATTTGTTTCTTCATTCATCAGTTTCTTTCTGCACTTAGGGTAAATTTTAAATGCGTGTGAAAATTACCTTCAACATTAGGCATTATAAATTCTACTAAGAAAATCCAATCCATACTAATCCATACACTAATATCATTTTTATAATCTATACTTCCATACTTTATTTACTTTTTTTTCATTTGATGAAATATAGTAGCAAAATAGCTTGAACCCTGAGGAAGGACATAGGCTACTTTTAGCCCTGCATGAGCGATATTAGACATTCACGCGGACAAAGTTGCGGGCAAAAGCTAGTATAAAAATAAATACCTACTATCAACACCTACTACTTTTAAATTTCCACTACACTAAGTAGGTATTAACTAATTCTTCTCTCACATATCCACGTATTCCATACACATAATCTCGTGAGCGAAATCAAAAACTTATCAACATTAAAGACAATAGGTCAAATAAAAAATCAAAGATACATGAAAAACCTTTCCAAAAACAATAACTAATATTTAAAATATTTGGCAATATAATGTTTGTATACTTTGCCGCTAAGAACCGTAATTACTAAAACAAAACACACAGTTCCAGTAAAAACGGTCGACCATTATTTTTAAAAGGAAATTCTTGCGGTCAACCGTCATCACGCGTAAATAGATACGTCTCGTAGTTCGTATTCATAGTCTAGGACCTGATTACCTGCGTCCAAATTATGCAAGACTATAGATAATTAATTACAATCAGTTGGAACATCGATTTTCAGAACTTTTTGCTGATGATCAAAGATACCATCGAATTGTGCAATTAAAATTAATTTCGCATTTGAATCATTAATCAAAGAACATTGTACGCAATTTGTTTAATAATTTTATAGCAGAGACGCGATGTATTTCTTGATTAGATCATTTGAATTTTGTTGTTGTATTCAAGTTATGAAAACACCTGTACACGGCTTTTCTACCGACAGTAGGATGATACACATTACCTATACGTTCATACAGTCTACTAGACTAGGTAATCAGAATATAAACGAATGAATTTACTTTAATAACTTTCAGTTCGACATTTAGAGCCGCTAAACAACACCTCCGTACGCTCCGTTCCCTAGCACCACAACTCACAAGGCAAACCGGAACCGCCAGCACATTAATGAAATCGACGGTACTTCGGCAGGGTATAATACATTCTCTCCTTAGTAACGAGCCGTTGCAAGCAATGTTAGGGTTCTGGTAGTAAATAATCAGCTAGCTGCTAACATCGGCCGTGCGAGGAATGCGCTCAAATGTGCGCCTGCGACGACGCCCCGAGCACCGGACGACCGGCTCCGATCACAGCATTTTAAAAGATACGTCGAACGGTAAATTAGGAATTCTAAGTTTGCGGTAGTTGGTGGAAAAATAGTAATTGTTTTATAGATATAGATATATTTTTATATTTTGTCAGGGGTGGATCTATAAAGTGGTGTTTTGGGCTACAGGCCAGGGCCCCGGTGTGACTGACACTGGCTCGGCCACCATCAGGGATTTTAATTTTGATAACACATAAAAATTGTCGCTAATTAGTCGAAATTTGTCGCCAAATATCAGAATTCGTCGGTCATTGGTTCAAAAGTTAGGTTAGATCGAAGAGATTGTTGTGAACTCTTCGGTCTAGCTCTTGGACTCTACCTTACTTATTGATATTTTAGCTGCTGCAGCTTATAAAAGTATTTTCTACAAAGCCATCAAACTTAATAAGGACCCGTAACGTACTTTCATTTTCTTTGTTTCGGCTTCATATAAAGCTTTTATTAAGCTGGCCAAAGCTGGGCACAGTTGCTCTTTGTGTAATAGATATTTGATAGATTGTCCTAACCAAACAAGTTAATAAATAAAAAAATAATAATAATTGAATGATAAAACAAGATTATTTGTAGAACATGAAGTGCTTAGGAAGCATCGACATAATAAGTTGTAAGCTGTTCTCCTAGCTAGATCACAAAATATTAATATAATACACTTATGTGCTAAGAAGAAACAGATTCCACTCCCTAGTGGGATAGCAATAACAGTGATGCGTCTAAGTTGCTCAATAAAGATACATGGTAATTATTATGCTGTGTTTACATGTATTATTTAAATTTAAAGGTTCTCATTACGGCTGAAAGTCTTCTAAACATAATCCATGTTAGACAAACAACAT
The DNA here is from genome assembly GCA_947361185.1 of Charanyca ferruginea. Taxonomy (NCBI): domain Eukaryota; kingdom Metazoa; phylum Arthropoda; class Insecta; order Lepidoptera; family Noctuidae; genus Charanyca; species Charanyca ferruginea. The sequence goes on from OX376070.1 coordinate 13,007,441, forward strand.
TAGGTGCCAATTGTTTATTTAAGGTAAGTGATAATTATGATTCCAGTCATTTGCGTGTTTCGCCTAAACGCGCCATGAATGAAAACATTCTTTGATGTCGATGACATGTAGTGTAGGTACAGAGGCCAGCACATCGAGCTACAACAATTAGACAAATTTCTTTGATAGATTTTCAACTTTATTTCAAAATCATAAAGTTCATTTTCAATTGGAAATATTTGACAATTTGGTATGGCTTGATGTGCTGGCGTCTGTACGTACCTTCTACCCAGTTTGCTGTCAATTTTTGAATGATGTTTACGCTTAGAGTCCCATTTCCTCGAGAGAATATCCCGAAGACCAGTGTTTTTAAAGTACTCTGTAACACTCTTCTTTAATCATCATCTGCCTAGCCTTTTCCCAACTACATTGGGGTCGGCTTCCAGTCAAACCGGATGCAGCTGAATACCAGTGTTTTACATGGAGCGACTGCCTATCGCACCTCCACAACCCAGTAACTGGGTAACACGATACCCCTTGGTAAGACTGGTTGTCAGACTTTCTGGCTTCTGACTACCTTTAACAGCAGCCAAAGATCTACAAATGACAGCCGGGACCAACGGCTTTACGTGCTTTCCGAGGCACGGAGGGAACTCGGTATGAAAGGGATGGTCACCCATCCACAGACCGACCGCGGCTAGCGTAGCTTAACCTTTGTCCGATCGATCTCTACGGCTTTAACTTAGCCACGAGCTTCTCCTCCTCCGCTTCCTCCTTTAATAATAAATAATAATACCACCTTATTATTGTGTTTCTGCAGGGCAAAGGCCTCTTCTCATACAGAGAAGGCATGATGAGATGGCAAGGATGAGCTTTGATCACCACGCATGCCCAAGGCAGATTGACAACGCACACCGCACTTTGTCTAATCCTTATTTGATTTGTATTTTTTGTGTTGTTGCATGTGTTTTGTGTGCACCAAATAAATGGTAATTGTTTTATTTGTTTCAGAATTATATATAACTAGCTTTTGCCCGCGACTTCGTCCGCGTGAATGTAGGTTGTCGCGGATGCAGACCAATTCGCGGATCAAAAAGTAGCCTATGTCCTTCCCCAGGGTTCAAGCTATATTCATGCCAAATTCCATTAAAATCGGTTCAGCCGTTTCATCGTGAAAGCGTAACAGACAGAGTTACTTTCGCATTTATAATATTACTAGGGATTAATTCTGAAATAAATAAAACAATTATCCAAGTAGTCCAAGTTTCCTCACAATGTTTTCCTTCACCGATATCTGTGATGTCCAACGTAAACTTGGAAAGTACATATGAAATATGTACTTTCCAAGCATTCGTTTTCTCTTTGCCGCAGAATCAGAAACCGCACAAATTTTGGAAAAAATATTATAAAAAAAGAGAAGCGATATTTTAAAATAAAATAAAACGTGTATTACATCGATTTTTAAATTATCTATCTATTATAGCAAAATTCAAAAGCGAATACAATCACGAGATTGTAGGTATTAGCTTTTGAATTTGTATTTGCTTTTTTGGCTTCACTCTTAGTGTTCCGCTTCAGCGCGGTCTATCTGCCTTTTAATCTGAGGGCAGGACACACCGCAGTGTAATAATAAGTACACATAGATTAGAACTTAAAAATAGATGTAACAAATACACAACTCATCATCTCTATCATTTCTATTCATCATTGGGTTTTAGGATACGAAGCAATTATAACTTCGCTAATACAGGTAAAATCAACCACTATGATTCAATTCTATCAAAATTACAACATATCCTATCAAAATCAACAACCTTAGTCCACTACTTGATATGTTGTTATTACACTTCACTAATTGCGTAATAATCTCGCCTCACACATTCAAAATCCAAGTTCTAATAACTTAGTTCAACCGCATACACAGCATGGCAACTTAATGCGTTTATAAGAACTTATTTCCTCCAACAAGCTAAGTAAAGAAACATAGCTAAGTATGACATAGTTTCTTAGAAAACGATTGCTTATCATGCACGGATGTGACTAACATAAATCCTGTCCGAGTTTTTACGATTATTAGTCTTAGGTACTTCGTAGTCATGTACACACCACCACATGTTGTGTTGTGTCAAATCCTGGCACTCGACTATCGATATTAAATCGTGGAAAATACAGATTAGTATTGTATGAAACTCTTCGGTTTGATTAGCGATGTTGACATCGGTATCGAAATTACGAGGGAAAGAAAAACTATACCTTCGATCGTTTAGTATCATCTGAATAATCAAAACACTATAATTATATATTCAAAAACAAATATGACGCATAATTTGTTCTGTTTGTACCGAATAATCTATAAAAAGCTAAGTAAATAAAGGTCACCTTTTATGAATTATTTTTATAACGTATTAAGAGTTTGTCGTACTTAGGATTTATTGAAGGTAATTTAAAAGATTTATAATTTAAGAGATTCTTTTGAATAAAGACCTGCTTACTCATAGACTTAAATAATTAAGATCCCAGGCCTGTTAATTGTTAAAAACGCATCTATGTGGGTATTATTTATCTCGAAATGCAGACGGGTTATCAGAAAGAAAACAAAAATTTAATTACCAAAGTGCTCTTGATCGCAAGCTCTTGACTTCACACCTAATGCCAAAGATCAATGATCTGAAATAAACATTATTTTATTATCTGTGTAACAATACATATCAGTGTGATCGACAAAGATGCGCCCACGCACTTCTGACAAACAAACCGCGGCTATTATACTTCCAAGGGCGTCGCCAAGGGGGGGCGGTAGGGGCAGCTGCCCCCCCCTAGAGATTCCAAAAGGTTCATGTGCCTTTGACTGTATTTAAAATTCATACTTTTCCTATCCACCAAATATCAATTTGCCCCCCCCTAGGCCATCAGCTGGCGAGTCCTGGCGACGCCCTTGTATACTTCAATCTAATATAATAACGCCTCCACAAATGTTTTGTGTCCCTTTTTTTGTTAGTATATGACTAATAATTATGTCGAGACGCATAAAAATAATAGTTCTATAATAATAATAGCGTATGTTCGTGATTATTATGATACTGTAATGGCTCATTTATGCATCTAATGTATGCTAGGTTTATGATATGATGTGTAAAGTTATATGGTTTTTCGGGAATATGACTTGTTATTGTAATGATCAAGAAGTAGCTGCCCTAAATAGCTTAGTCTACTTATATTTTGTGGTCAATAAGTTATGATAAATTTTTGAAATGGAATTGGTAGCTCCAGACATTATTATAAAATTATTTAGTATAGAACTATAGAATGACTAAAATATATCTAGACTTCTTTTGTATGGAATGCGCTGTTCTAATTAAAACATTCATTACCTTCAACCCAACAATTAAATCTGAGCGGTAAAGGTATGGAACTACTTAACGGCAGCTAAAAGTGTATGTATAAATAAAGCTATTTAGTAAATTGTATTATGAGATAAGGTTTGCTCCAATACTGTGTAAATTTCATTCATATCTTCTAAATAATATCGGCTATTTTTATCACAAGGCAAGGTAAAGTCAATTTAGGTTAGTATACACAACTTAGAAACTATTGTTAGTACTATATGTCTGCCAAAAAACACATTATTTAAAAACTACGCCTCAGTGGTACGAAGGTGTACCCAATGTCCCAGTATAAAGCTGTTCCACACGTCTGCTATAGTTTTTAGGATAGACACAGCCTTTGGTAATGACTTTGCGGACTTCTCACATGAGGCCCTAACACTAGGGCAAACACTAAAAACTCCATATATCATCTTTCGTGTCCATACACAACATTTTCTTCAAAGACATTTTCTTAAAACAATAAATAACTTCACAAACAAAACAAACAGACGTCTTCCTTCATACAATTGAACTCAATAGTTTTCAATAGCATTAGCACAAACTATGCACAGAGACAATGGCCGACACCGATAACGCAACGGTTACAGCTGATCGGTCGGTTTGGTATGTTTCCTGTGCGTGCGCAAGGATCCCAAAAAGTATTGATAGTTCAGAGTCGATACAGACCTAATGTATTTTGTATGTACATTTGACTAAGCATCGCAATTACTAGTACAAATTTAATTAGATTTAATTTTTGATTTAATTGATGATTATTTTAATTTAATTTAAGTGATGATTATTTTAGTTTAATTATGATTGATGAGTGAATTTCATTTTTATATTTACTAACATAGTTTTAGGTAAACATTGTTACTAACCCTTATATGAGTGCAAACTTGTAATAAAATATTAATAAATAAAATAAAATGAACTAGTGAAGTACTCGATATTTTAAATAATGTTTCTAGCAAAAACCGAGTAAAATCGAAAAGATACTTTTTCTAACACTTGATAATATATATGAGGATACACCAACCAGACACAAGATTTTTTTTAACGGGTAATAGAATTTCTCCTAGTTTTTCGAAACAAATATGTTAAGTACCGCTAGATATTGAGTACAATATGTACTACAAATGAATACAGTATCTATCGATACTTCTAAATTATTTCCCTAGCTACAGCTGATCTGTCGGATTGGTATGTTTCCTGCCCCTGCGACGAAGGGCCGCGACATCCGTTGTACGCGTGACGAAAGCTTGACTTTGTATTTATATATCAGCCTGTAATGTACCTGTTAATAGACTGTGACAATAAATAGTTATACGGGAATATTGCCGTATTCGCTGGGTTCATTAGTAATTATACTGCTGGCCACATTTCGTTTTTGGTATAATCCTGCCAAGCAAATACGAAATTCTTCCTGTTTTCATTGGATATTTGCAATTTTTTTTATTTGAACTCTATGTTATGTACGTAATCTATTTGATTGATAAATTTGAGTGTTACTCTGTGCCCTATAAGTCCTGTAGATACTTAGGTAGATATGTACCGCGATCTAGGTTAGTATCTTAGCTACACCTCATACTAATTAATATATGTAAATGCACTTATACGTAAAGACGGTATATTAACGCATCGTAAATGGTATGAATGGTAATCAGTAGGAAAATGAAGTAATTTGCTATCCGTATTAGTAAAATATACTCGTAGAGGTTTGCATAATTAAATGTTCTTAGAAGATGTTTCATCAACATCCTCATATATGCTTAATGACGTCTTCTGCTCGAAATAGACCTTTAACATTGGTAAAACCAAAATTACTCTGCAAAAGTTGCCCAAACTTTTGTAAATTTTTAAGTTGGTAGACTGACAACCCAACGAAGGAGTCGCGGCCATCGTCACCAACAAACCCAAGGACATTACTAATTTGCTGCTAGCTTATAAAAAATGTTTCAGATTGCCATCTCTGTAAATTGTTTGAAAATCACTCATCGAAGAAATCTAAATCAAGTTTTCGGGCAATAATTAATTGGAATTCATCTTCTCAAAATGCTACCTACATTTTGATAAACCTTGTTATAATTAACAAATTAATTAATTTCCTCTCATACACGAGTAACCACTTAATCGTTTCACTAATAAACAATCTGTTTAATTCTCAGTAATTCCACCTAACGCTTCAGGAAACAAACATTAACATAATCATAAACACAATGTGAAGGCATTATGATAATATTTCTACCTAACCTGATGCCCAGAGCGATACATAATATGTCACTAAACATTATGTTTCACAAATCATCCATAAAGTAATTATATTATTTCTACATAAAGGAAAATGTAGTCAAAAAATCTTTGGAGAAAATGCGTCAGCACTCCTTTTTTATATATCTATAGCTATTGTTTACTGTAACATAATGACATCAACTCATAACGTATTGTGCTTCATATAAATGTATACCAAGCCACAATTTAAAATAATTATCAACTTCACCTCAACATGTGTAATTGATACCATCTATACACCGCAAAAAATGTGTAAATACTCATAATATCGTGTAGCATACTATCGCATGTATAATTAAGTAGTTACAAACCTGTGTTAAAAAAAAACCACACTTAAACTTCACAATTTACACTACAAAACGGCGGCACAGTTTTACAAACTTTCAGTCACTACACTGAAAACATTGGAAATTATTCACAGATTAGGAAAATGGAGTTTCACAAACTATGTTAATGATGGCACTAACATTCCGACACGTACTAGTAATTGTTTTACGTTTAACAAGGACTTTTCATTCAGAAAAATGTGTAAAACGTATTGGTGGAAATCAATGGTGTTGATCGATCGCACACGCGGTCGCGAGCGAGAGGGAGACACTACACTATGACACCGGCGGTATCGTGCCTCGTGGAGTGCGCAAGAGTGGGGGCCGCGAGGACCAACATGGAAAACTGCGTGGACGCAGCCTTAACAGAGACGGATTAAGGCAACGCGCGGCCTGTGCCGTAGCATGACGTATTGCTACGAGCCCGGAAAATTGGGTATGAAATTGTAGAGATTTTCTTCAGTATCTCTTTTTTTAGACTATAGCGCGGCTGCACTTTAAAACTTTACATTTATGTAGAGTGATAAATTTTGTATTTTATTAATACTTTTTACATTGTAAAGTAATCTTCTCCTAAGTATTTCTGAAACGATTTAGATTTATTAGATAAATTTATTATTTACTAGCTTTTGCCCGCGACTTCGTCAGCGTGAATGTCGGTTATCGCGGTTGCAGACAAAGACGCGGATTAAAAAGTAGCCTATGTCCTTTCCCAGGGTTTAAGCTATCTTCATACTAAATTTTATCAAAATCGATTAAGTCGTTTCATCTTGAAAGCGTAACAGACAGTGTTACTTTCGCATTTATAATATTAAATATGGAAGTATGACCTGAATGTTAAAACGTGCTTGACGTTAATGTTGAGCCAAAACTAATATTTCATGAAAGCATGCTAACAAATCCAATAACTGTACCTCATCTCATCCCTCTTTTGTTTCCTGACCGAAAGGACCAAAAGCTCAGGTACCATGGATTTATTAACATTAGTTATTCTGTTAATCCGACCCTGGTTTACAACTTTAATATCTTATTTAAATTAACAGACGACGGTGTTTCGCATTAAGTATTGCTATGGGGAACAATCTGGTTATTCTACATTTAAAACCGGTTCTATTTAAAAACGTCTTTATGGTTTTTGCTTTACCTGTGATGCTCGAATAAACAGCGCTAATTTGTATGTACCTAAGTTAATAAAGTTCATCTTATCTCATCGTCTGGAAAAGTATTTAAAGTTATTAAATATTATAATTTAATAACTTTGAATGCCTATCTTTTAGATTATTTTCTTAATTTGAAAACCATGTACAGTCACCACAAGAGATAAGTATCCATGTCTTCGGGAATAGTTGAAGTTTACTTAGAAACCGATGGGTGTTTATGAATAAAATAAAATACAGTTAAAAGAGAATAAACAGTTCAATGATTTAATTAAATTTCATTTGAAAGCCTCCTTTGGTTTCTAAGTAAACTTCAACTATTTCCGACGACATGGATACTTATCTCTTTTGGTGACTGTACATAAATAAGTATGTACAACTTTACAAAAATTAAGATCATGTGCCTAACCATTGGTTATCTTCCGACTACATTAAAAATAAGAGACATAACAAGAGTATACAGATTAGTGCCCACACACGCGACAACACAAGAAAAACATAATTGATACAGTATGCCGCCTCCGATTGACTCAGCAAAAATGTTGTTTTGCCTTTCAACAACGCAATGAGAAAAAAAGACGTCTTGCCTTAAAACAACAGTAGCTTTAAACGCAAGTGCACGGGCTTTAACACATTTGTTTGTAGTAGCAATTGCAGGAATTTTAGTTTCCTGATTAAGAAATAAAATAACTTTGTAGCACAATATTAAAGAACAGGTTTTAAATCTCGAATTAGCTATGGTAAACTGTACTGTGATTTCTTGTAGGTAAAGGTGTAAATAAGAACTTTAAACATTAGTAATACGGATGTTGATTCTTTTAATCTTAACTTTAGCGATGATCATTGTGTCTATGACATACATACATACAGATATACTAGTTTATAATCCCAAACGTAGTTTTCGTATAGAACCACGGAATTAGTAAGTACATACTATTTATTTATAACCGTTATAAGTACCTACTTCATATTTTGAAGTGAAGCACTAACTGAATCGTACTTATGACGTCAATTTACAGGTATTGTACTAAAAGTTCAGGATGGGCCCGGAATGAGAGAAAGCGTGATACATCAATACTTTTAATGTTGGTAGAAAAAGATCACAGATCCTGAAAAATACTTATCAGTTAAAAGTAAGGTCAACATAACGCAAATTAAAACTTCTCGATTCCTAAGGACCAAAATAAATATGCACTTATGAAGATTGGTCAGCTTAAAAACGTCAAACATTTATAGTTGAGTCAAAACACCCAGACCCTTTAGACGAAAGTAGGCACTCTACAACACCCACATTTCGTCATTATTATGTTGTAAGGTGCTACCATAAGCCTCATTATTCATATTAACGCTAAACATTGTCAAAAGCTTACTTGTAATATCCACCATTATTAAGTCAATCTATTATAGAGTAGGAAACTTGCAAAAGAGGTACATTTAAGACGGTCCGGTGGGAGGGACGGCTGCCCACCGCTCTTGTTTATCACCGCGGCCCCAGATGCATGCCAATGAGGCGTGGGTGCACTTCTGCATAAACATTACCAACGATGTCATAATCCAAGTCGCCAACACAGTAATGTTTCGTTCTATCGACTTGTCTAAATATAGTCGTACACTTGGGTTTGTTACGATTATGTTTTTATCTGGAATGCGTGCTTTAAACAGGTTCAGTTTCTAAACAAAGTAATATTTTTGAATGCTTAATATATTTTTGTAATTTAGGTCACTTGGAATAATACAATGTCATAATTATAAGCCACTCTTTAGTTTGTAAGATGAAAATAATTATACTTCTGACATCAAGTACTTGCTACTTACTTGCCACAAATAATCAAACTCAAAATATCACTGACATAAGGAGCTAATTTTTCGCATACGTAATGCAAATGCGGAGATATAAATAATTCAGAACAATGTAAAATACTCGTATTATATTTTATTAATTTCAGTACACACAACACATTGTTATGGATGTGATTTGCTGCAACTGCAAATGATGTTTAATTCACTATTATGAATTCATAAACAGTATTATATTCATTTTAATACAATTGTATATTCATATCAGAGGAATATCGTATGCAACACCGACAATATCACATCCAATACTCAGTTATGCGAGGAATGTAGTGGAATTTATTGATGAAACTGTTATAAAGTCGCTGTGGATTTCGAAGTAGGTGTCTGCAAAATTGGCGTCTAGCGTCCGCCTACACAACAAAACAAAATTACAATATATATACGAATACGATTCTATGTATTAAATTATATTGTAAACGTCTTCCGGGGTCAGACAATTCTTAAGGTACTTACATAGCGATATCAAATTTCCAGGTACCGTTTTGCAGTATCCATCAAGTTGGTCTTTTACAGCCTACTATTAGAGTATCAGACACAAGAGAATTGTAGGAAAACTCATATGGTTTCCGGTCCACTATCTTGGTATTTTTATTTGTTTTGCAATTGACATGTTAATTGTACAATGTTCAAAACAAGTCACTTGCAAATCATTAGTTGATTAAATTCTATAAAATATCAAGTAATGTATAAATGATACCCTCGACTAATTTTAGGATTAATCATCTCTATCCGAAAAACAGAACAACGTCATATCCGCTGCCCAGCCTTGCCTTTATAAAATACTAGCACTTTGTCTGCGTGAATTTTCTAAATTTTTTTATAATTCAATATAGCCATTCAATTCATTTAGCATTCAAGGATAACGTAGCTTCATATTGGTGAAAGAATTTTTGAAATCGGATGAGTTATTTCGGATATTACCCCTACATACAAACTTACAAACAAATTTTATCTCTTTATAATATTAATCTTCTTTTTCGTATCGCTGGCACGACAGTCTTTTAAATTTGTAATAATAATTAATAATATTAATAATAATATAGATATCTTCATCAACCTTTTCAGCCGTAACCGCCATGCTTGGCCGATGCATATTGGTGATCGCAGTAGATGTTATAGTAGATACTCAAAAGGACGCTGCTGCCCATCCTCTGATCAATATCCCTCTGTCGCTTTCTACGACACCCACGGGTAGAAATGGGGTGGTGCTATTCAATATAGATATTATGCCAGTCAATATTTGGACAAATATTACATAGCCTTTAAAGCGGTAATTTTCGAATCGTCATATGAAAGTCCCGTGACAAAATGACCTAACTCAAACATCCATTAAACAGAGTCGCAAATAATCACTGAACTGACTCAGCAATCATTTTGTTTTGCCGTAGTCCTTTTACTGGTCCTACAAATGGACATCAGGCATATCTTGATGGACTGTAACTAAGCGATAAGCTTGAGAAAACATTTCATTTGCAATTCCGAGACACATGACGTGTATTTGCGTCTTCCTTACAGATTATGGCAATCTGCCGACAAATACTGACGACGCCGAAGGTTTTCATACTTAGTGAGAAAACTTAAATAAATATTTATTAACATTATCTTATTTGATGTCTTAGTAAATGAATTTAGACATCATGCTGTTTTTAGGAAATGGTAGGATCCATATCATCATGATCATCATAGGCCAAAAGACGTCCACTGTTGAACATAGGCCTCCCCCATAGAACGCCACAACGAGCGGCAACCTGCCGCTTGTATCCACCGGTTACCCGCGACCTTGACAATGGCCTCGGTCTAACTGGAGGGAGGCCTACCAACGCTGCGTCTTCCGGTTCGCGGTCGCCACTCGAGAACCGATAGGATCCTATTTATCAATAAATTACAAATAATCACAAAAGAGTCTCAATACTGATACGCGGACCAAAGGACCATTATTATTATTTACTCTTCCCAAAGGTTTTCTATTTAGGTACATATAAACTCTTTGCATGACGAACATTTATTGAACATTATGTTCACCCTTTAACGCATCAACGCGCAATGAATAGGTACGCATCATCGCTGTTTCGGGCGGCTGGGGTATGGTCAGTACCCGCAGGCACCCTGGGACAATCTCCCAAACGTTTGTTTGACGTACGTTTTTTGACGAACTGTTTGCTGGTGACGTACGTCACCACGCACCCCTGAATGCGTATGTGTTCGTGGGCACCACCCACAAGGACCACGGGAGAGCCGGGGAGTTGAAGAGGCGGCGCAGGCAAATAAAACGCAGATATTCTTCTTGAACCTTTCTTGTCCGCAGTTTTCGGCTTGCTTCCCTTTTCTTGATGTTGCCTCTTCAACGGCTGAGCTGCGACTGACTCGAACCGAAAAATGGTTCGCCTTATATATCGGCCTGCCTTACCGGACAGAGGTCCGCGTAATTTGGGCCTGTTTTGCTCGTCAATTTTCCCTTAGCCGAAAACTTTGGACCCCTTATTATATTTATTTATTCCAATAAATCCTTACAATTTTTATCTTATTAACTAATTATGAACCTAATTAATAAAATAAAACACAAATCTTAACTATTTAATAACTTAATAAAAAAATCCTAGATCAAAAACTCGTAAAAATGTGTGATTCGCAATTTTCACTTTACATTTTTTGCTATAACTTTAAATTGGTAAGTTCTATCCTTATGAAACCTTTTGTATATACATTTTTAAATCAAGATCTAACTTTTAAGACTAAAATCAAATCGCTATGTACACAAACAAAAAATCACTTTTTCAAATTACGTAATTATTTGGACAAAGTTACTTGAGATCTAACTTTTACTTTACAACTATCAAATAACCAGTCTTATTAGAATGAATCGCTAAAATATTACGTAAATACACCCTTATATACTAATTAGAACCTTATAAGAAAAATATCTAACATTTAAATCTAATTAGCGCCCTATATTACATACATTATTGTTGATCGTGGATCTCGTCGCCGACAGTCTCCCCCTCGTGCGTCGCACCATCCCTCTGGCTCGGCGATACTCCCGGCACCAACAGCACCACTCTCGAACTGGGTCTTCGCAGCACACCTCCTCGCGTCTCGACGTCGACGATCCTTGTCCGCCCGTCCGGTCCAGGATACACCCGCTGAATTCTGCCGCGTGGCCAAGTGCATCTCGGTAGGCTGTGGTCGACGATCAACACGATGTCTCCGACTTGCAGGTCTGCGGCGTTGGGTCTTCCCTTCGTCTTCCTCGGCAGTAGAGTGGGCAGGTATTCGCGCAGCCAACGTTGCCAGAAGTGATCGGCAAGTCGCTGCGTGGCCTTCCAGGTGTGTTTGCCCACGAGCTCGTTGTCCTCGAAGCTGCCGATTCTCGCTGCGCCGCATGATCGCCCAATGAGGAAGTGCTTCTTGATGACGTGATGTGTGAGTGCTTCTTCTTCAGGGTTCTCGGAGATGTGGGTGAGAGGCCGGGAGTTGACTATGTGTTCGGCCTCTAGTAGGAGGGTGTGAAGTACCTCCTCACGTGGATGCTTCTCGTTGAGTGTGGCGCCTAGTGCGGTTTTTATTGATCGCACCAGACGCTCCCATGCACCGCCCATGTTTGGTGCACCAGGAGGGATGAATTTCCACTGCACGCCGATCTTCTCTGCTTCTGAGGTGAGGTCTTCTTGTTTCATTGTTTCTAGCGCCTCTTTCAGTTCTTTGTTGGCGCCGACGAAGTTGGTCCCGTTGTCGGTGTAGATGGTCTTCGGCATTCCTCTTCTCGCGGCGAATCGTCGTAGCGCCATTATCATACTGTCGGTGGAGAGTGATGGAGTTATCTCAATGTGCACAGCTCTAGTTGTTAAGCATGTGAACAGCGCACCCCATCTTTTCTCGTGACGTCTTGCTACGGTGATTGTCATCGGGCCGAAGTAGTCTACGCCGGTGCACGTAAATGGAGGGTTTCCGTGCATCAAACGCTCAGCAGGTAAGTTGCCCGTCGGTAGTTCTTGCGGTCTTCCTTTTCTTATCTTGCACCATTGACATTGATGTTGAACCGCCTTTATTGCTGACCTCAGTCCCAGTATCCAGAAGCGTTGCCTTACTTCGTTCATTACTGTTGCATGATTCCCGTGATTGAAGCGGCAGTCCTGGTAGCAATGCGTCATTGAGGCTTCTTCCTTTTGATTTCGCTGCAGCGTCGAAGACAATCCTTATCTTCTTTTTCAATGGATGTACCACGGAGAAGTGAGGGAGGAACCATTTCTTCTTGGAGTCTTCTTGTCCTTCAGGTGCTTCTTCTGCGTACTTGCTGTCGATTAGACGCTGAATCTGCTTGCTGTACTCTGCCTTCAACTGAGGGTCTTTGTCGATCTTTTTCTCGATGTTGATTAACCGGTTCCTGGCAGACATGTAGCTTTCTGGCATCTGTTCCTCTTCGTTCGAAGTCCAGCTTCGAATCGACCATCTTCAAGTCTTCTGCAAGTCTTCTCTAGGATGGCGAGTGCTCTTCCTTCAGAGTCCGTAGTAGGTCTTCGTGGTTGCACACCCAGCGCCTCGATCGCAAAGTGATCCTTGATGGCTTGATGCATTTCTTCTTCTGGTGTGCTGACATGTAGACACGTGTTGAGGAAGTGTACCACTCTTGCGCCTCCGGTGTCTGACCCGTGGAGCACCCATCCAAGTCCTGTTCTTGAAGCAACTGGTTCTCCTGGTTTCCCTCTTCTTACTTCTCGAGTCACGATTAGCTCCCAATTATCTTGCCCGATGAGCAGCTGTGGTGACTCCCCTTCATAGTATATCGAGTCAGCGATCTTCTTCAAGTGTCGACATTCTTCGATCCTTTTCTTTTCTAGGAACTGTGGCGCAAGCTTCAACTCGTCGATGGTTCGAACTCTCTTCAGGGTCTTCTTGCTTCCCCGATGAACCCCCTTCACCGTCAGGTCCAGCATCTGAGAGTCCGTCTTCCTTATGAGCCTGCCCCCCACTGTTTCGATGACTAGTTCTTCCTTATTTCCTTGAGCGCCGACTTCTTCTGCCACCTTCTGATCCAGAAGTGACACTGTTGACCCTTCATCCATTAAGGCCAATATCTTCTTTGATCCTTTTGACCCGAAGACTTCTACTGGAACGATCTTCAGGTATGCCCTTGCGTTATTCACAGCGTTTACCGATGCCATGACGTTTGCCACCTCTTGTGTCTCCGTCTTCTTTTCTCCCGAGGTCCTTTCTTCTGACTCGATGTGCAGCAGATGATGATGCCACCTTTTGCATTCCTTGCACGGTGGTTTTCTGCAGCTCTCCTTCCTGTGTTTCCCTTGAAGACATTTGAAGCAAACGCGACTCTTCTTTACCATTGCCCAACGATCTTGCACTGACGCCTTCTGGAACTTCTGACATTCGATGATGAAGTGTTCGCCCTCACACACGGGGCAAGTCTTCTCTGGTTGTCTTGAGTCCTTTTCCCTTTCTTTCGTTGAATGCGTCGCCTGTCGTTGAGTCCTTTTGAATCCACTCTTCTCTTCTGAAGTCGCGAAGGCTCCACACTTGTCTGCTTCTATGTTCAGAAACCTGGATACCATCGTCAGGTCGGAGAACTCGCCTTCTTCTGATGCTGCAGTGAAGTCGTACCATCGGAACTTGAGAATCGTAGGCATCTTCTCTATGATTTGCTTCACCATCTCAGGCGAATGCAGGTACTGCGGTTTCTTCAATCCTTTTATTGCTGCTACGCTGTTGTTGATCTGGCTCGCGAAGACGCATATATCCCTGGGATTTTCAGAGATCTTCGATAACGCCTTTACCTTATCCAATTCTGCCAGCACCAGCGCATCAGGTCTTCCATATCTTCTTCTGAGGGCTTGCATGACTTCCAACGGAGATGCTTCAGAGTACAGCAGGCTCTTGATAGCTTCTCTTGCGTTGCCCTTCAGTGCTCTTCTTAGTCGAGCCATGTTTTGAACTTCGTTGAACATCGGTGCGGTATCTTCGTAGACCACCTTGAAGGCCAGCCATTCGCTGCTGTTGCCGTCGAAGTAGGGTAACTCGTGGATGTACTTCGGTTGCGCTGCTGGTCCTCCTTTCGTGGTGAAGGCTTCTTTCAACGCCGTCGCCAACGCTTGAATCTCGATCGTAGCCCTTCCCGCTGAAGAGTTCTCTTCTGGCTTCACCTTCTGTGGCTCTTCTGGTGGGCGCTGATCTCGTAGCTCTGGCTGTTCTTTGTTCCCATCATCCAGCACGGATGTCTCGATCCAGTTCTGCACCTGTGCTGTTCTATCTTCCTGGTCTTCATCCACGGAGTCCTCATCTTCACATTGCGCCAGCTCTAATCTGACACGGGCCAGCTTCGCCTCAGCTTGTGCTTGCTTCAGCTCCAAGCGTGCAACCTCTTCTCTGGCTGCCAGCTCGCGTCTTCTGGCCGAGGAACTCGTGGTCTTCGTGGACCTGGCACGACGACCGACCCCCTTCGGCTTCAGGGTCGTGGCGGAGCCATAATCACCCTTTTCCGGAACATCTTCTGGGGTCTTCTTGGCCATCTTCTTTCTTGCGGCATCTTCCTTCTTCTTATCAGAAGCCGCCGTGGTTTCAGTCGCAGTCGTGGTCTCTGTTTCTGTAGTACCTTCCGTCGTCGCGGTGCCTGAAGAAGTGTTCGTATCGGTTGTAGTTGCAGTTCCCGATGACGCCGACGCAGACGTGACGTGACAATAAATTACAAATAATCACAAAAGAGTCTCAATACTGATACGCGGACCAAAGGACCATTATTATTATTTACTCTTCCCAAAGGTTTTCTATTTAGGTACATATAAACTCTTTGCATGACGAACATTTATTGAACATTATGTTCACCCTTTAACGCATCAACGCGCAATGAATAGGTACGCATCATCGCTGTTTCGGGCGGCTGGGGTATGGTCAGTACCCGCAGGCACCCTGGGACAATCTCCCAAACGTTTGTTTGACGTACGTTTTTTGACGAACTGTTTGCTGGTGACGTACGTCACCACGCACCCCTGAATGCGTATGTGTTCGTGGGCACCACCCACAAGGACCACGGGAGAGACGGGGAGTTGAAGAGGCGGCGCAGGCAAATAAAACGCAGATATTCTTCTTGAACCTTTCTTGTCCGCAGTTTTCGGCTTGCTTCCCTTTTCTTGATGTTGCCTCTTCAACGGCTGAGCTGCGACTGACTCGAACCGAAAAATGGTTCGCCTTATATATCGGCCTGCCTTACCGGACAGAGGTCCGCGTAATTTGGGCCTGTTTTGCTCGTCAATTTTCCCTTAGCCGAAAACTTTGGACCCCTTATTTTATTTATTTATTCCAATAAATCCTTACAATTTTTATCTTATTAACTAATTATGAACCTAATTAATAAAATAAAACACAAATCTTAACTATTTAATAACTTAATAAAAAAATCCTAGAACAAAAACTCGTAAAAATGTGTGATTCGCAATTTTCACTTTACATTTTTTGCTATAACTTTAAATTGGTAAGTTCTATCCTTATGAAACCTTTTGTATATACATTTTTAAATCAAGATCTAACTTTTAAGACTAAAATCAAATCGCTATGTACACAAACAAAAAATCACTTTTTCAAGTTACGTAATTATTTGGACAAAGTTACTTGAGATCAAACTTTTACTTTACAACTATCAAATAACCAGTCTTATTAGAATGAATCGCTAAAATATTACGTAAATACACCCTTATATACTAATTAGAACCTTATAAGAAAAATATCTAACATTTAAATCTAATTAGCGCCCTATATTACATACATTATTGTTGATCGTGGATCTCGTCGCCGACAATCGCATAAATCGATTATTGAGGGCGCATGGATTAATCTAGCTTAAATAGATAAGACGTACATTATGTACTTGCCTTGGAACTTTGGAAGCATTCATGATGTAGGTACCTATATTTAAAAGATTTCGGTTTTAAAGATAACAGGATTTTTGTGTCCTCCCACATAGAACGCCACAACGAGCGGCAACCTGTCGCTTGCATCCACCGGTTTCCTTCGACCTTGACGATGTCGTCGGTATATCTGGTGGGAGGCCTACCAACGCTGCGTCATCCGGTTCGTGGTCGCCACTCGAGAACCTTTCTTCCCCATCGGTTATCGGTTGGTCGAGCGATGTGGCTTGCCTATTGCCACTTCAAATATTGCATATTCTGAGAGCTATGTCGGTGACCTTAGTTCTCCGGCGAATTTCCTCGTTCCGGATTCTATCGCGTAAAGAAACTCCGAGCATAGCTCTCTCCATGGCTCGCTGCGTTACTTTGAGCTTCTCCTGTTTTGTATTATCTAAGAAAATTGTGAAGGGCGAATAATCGATTTTCTTCCTCCTATTAATAACATAATGCGATCCCTTATTTTTAGAACCTTCCATAAGAACCTATATACCTGTAGGTTTATACTCTACCACGTGCCTCAGTGTAAACACGTTGGAGGTTGCTAGTAATTACATTATTCATGCCTATATTTACTTATTTATTTTTCTCTCGTAAACCATTCATCACTTGTCTGTTTTGAAATTAGGTACCCGCTACACAATGTTCTAGTCTGTGAATATAAATGTCAACATCCGTAATCTAACATGTTCAAAATACGGTACATGAAACATATAATGCGACAGTTTTAATGACAGCTTTAGTTTTAAAAGGACATAATGACTTCCTTCGACTATAAATCTTCAAAAGGTATTCTGTTAATTGACACCAATTGGCTACGTTTCTTTTTTTTAAGCAATCAACGTTCGCCTTTTATTAGAGTCAGTGAAGACTGTCATCAAGGTTCTGAATAGATTGTGATTGTGTTATCACTATATTCCTCATCCTTCTAGTCATAACTCAATTTGGGATCAATGCTACATATGTTCTGGTTTCATACACCTCTATCATCTCAATATTCACTTCATTCTTGACCGTAATACTACATTTTATAGATATTGGTTCAATTGAATCATTGTTGTTCGATTTATGTGCGTCTTACGTAAAAATATTTGATTCGAGTGGTTTTCCTAACTGGAAATACGAGTATCCTAAAGAATTTTAATTTTATTTTATTCTACAACCACAATTAATAATATTATCTATAAAACCTTTCAACTAAAGTAATATGATTTGCAAAACAGGTTATTCCAATTTAGAAATCGATTGAATTTACGTGACTTCTATTTCACGTGCTCGTGGTAAGCCCTCTGACGTGTCCCGAAATTCAAATCATACCAACTACGATAAGCGGCTGCTTTTATTATTTTACTAAGCTATTTTCGTAAAATAATAGAAGAGGCAGAAGCAGATATCCTGACAGCATTTTACAAAAAAAACGAAACCCCCTTCAAAAAACGAACTAATTTCGCAAGTCGGCGCGGCTTTGTTACTGTTTGTTGTTTTGTATTGCCACCGACCACACGAAATTAACATTATTTTTTAGTTTCATGGTCAAGACATTTTTGTAAAAAAAGTGTTTTTTTGCTTTTTAGTTCCTATTTCTTACCATCCAAATTAATTAAGAAATTGTAACACCAAACAAATTGAGTCATCCCTTGATTTTCCACAGGAATATTTTCGTGAAATTCTTCTCTCTAGATTACACTATCCATTAAAAAGAATCATCGAAATCGGACTAAGAATTATTCTTTGACCATCATCCAGCTAATTCCAGCACGCGTAGAATAGACATACTGACAGGAAGAATAGACAAGTCAGTACAGTTTGTCTATTCTTCCTGTCAGTATGTCTTTTCTTCCGTAGCCATAGCGTGGTCATGCTACTCGTGCAGCTTGGCATAAATATCAGCAAAGTTTTTTTAATAAAGTAACATCACATTTACCCAGAATCCCGTGCTTCTTTAAGTACCAAAGTTCTTAAAGAAGCACGTTAACAAATAAAGTAAGTAAACATTTTTTCCGGTGCATGACCATTTTGAATATAATTTGGGCTTGGTAACGACGTCTGCCGACTAATTGGACGTGGGTCGCGTTTTTATCTATCCTCACGTAATATTAGACATGCTTGTAAGTAGATTGTATGTAGCTGGTACATTATTTTTAGATATGTGTTCGTATGTAGGTATCATTAGTGCTTTTGTTAAACTGCAACATTGCAGTTGAGTTTTTATAAACATCTAATTTTAATATCGCTTTGTTTTCTTAGTTGAATTGTATTTCTGTCAGCCTATATGTTACAATGCTATGGTACTCCTGGATAACTCGTAATTGAAATATTATTAGGGCGAATTTCACCAAACAGGTATAGGTGCCTAGTATTAGACCTAAAATTAAACTGCGGTTAGCCGCAACGGCACGCCGCATTTCCGGCCGCCGCATATAATGGAAAAGAAATGCTTGTAATTGACGACGACATGCTGCGGACTGCAATAGAACCGAAACGATGCGGTTAACCGGAATATTGCGGACTGTTGCGGCAGACCGCAAATGCTGCGGCCAGCCGCAAGTGCGTTTTAGGTCTATTCATCCTTGAAATATAATTGACCTCAGACATTTTTTGTATAAAAAAAAAACAAAATTTCTTAGTAGTTTAAACGTTTGGTACAAATCTTCCTAAAAGATATAATATTACACTGATCCATACCTAATTAATCGAAATGCGAGCAAAATGAAATTACGCATACAGGATGCTTAAAATTTAAAGTTAATCACTACTCTATTAATATCAGTCAACAATCTATAAATACCTATCCAATAAAACCGTTTCGCAATACTCCAGCATCCTCCACTTGAAGCCATGTCTATAATTATGGGACATTTCTCAAAAATAAAATATATCAGCTGTTTAAATATATCTTTGTGTTAACTTTATATAAACGCCCACGGATGGCCCGAGGCTCCAGTCTAGCCGATTGAAAGCAATCATTTATAATTTCTCGCATTATTAAACTTTTGTATTAATCAAAGCTATAGTTAAAACAGTTATTATTGTTTGATCAATGATAAGCATTAACAATATAACTTTTCTGATTATAATAAATCTGGTTATATTTATTAAAATCCAAGACCCCAAGTACTCCTCCGCTGTTCTTTTCTGATTAATTTCGTTGCGGGATCCAAGACAATTTAATCATTTCTTTGGAACTAGTGGAGCTTCTTTGCTTCGGCACTTTTCTGGTGGTCGCCACTGTTGATTCAGGATTACAGGAGTTGGTAGGTTTGGAAATAGTATGGCATTACACCACGAAAATTGAGGAAGTCGTGTAGTATTTGGGGGTGAAGACCGACTGGACTCTGAGGGTTGAAGCGCTGGAATCGCGACACTACATCAACTTTAAGTCGTTCGTGGTACGTGGTAGAGTTCCAACCCAACATCTACAGACCTTTTTGAAGGAGGACTTTTGACCGAAAGGTGTCGTGTATCGACGTTTCCGAGGACGGTTACGCGACACCACGCAGCGAAACACGACGCCGACAACGTAAAGTTTAGTAAACGTTTAGTTGATAAGGTTTTTTTTTTATGTATTAGTTTATGGTTGTTTGAGATTATTTGTGTATTTTTTCTATGGGCCTCAGTTGCCTGACAATAAAATTTATTATTATTATTATCGATTCTTTGTTTTTCTTCTCATAAAAGAGAGTCGAAGACCTTACACACTGGCCGGACCCAAGTGTGTAAGGGGAAATTTAAATTGAAAATGTGGATGAGAGAGTAGAGGAAGTCAGGAACTTTCGGGTTATGCGACAGGTGTTGAGTATAGTGGCTTTTTGAAGCATGTAAAGTGTGTGAGTTGGCATGTGTAGAGTGTTAAGACTTTGTGTTAGTGATTTCGGTACAATACCGGTGGATGAGAGTACGATATGGACTGTTTGTGCTTTCCACTGGGTTTTTATCTCTATGGCGAGGTCTTGGTATTTGCTAAGTTTTTCGGAAATTGTTGTTTGAATATTATGTGAGTTAGGTATCGCTATGTCGATTAGGTAAACTGTTTTATTAATTTTGTCATGAACGGTGATGTCAGGTCTATTGTAATGAATAGTTTTGTCTGTGATTATAGTCCGGTCCCAGTAGATTTTCACATTTCTGTTTTCTAGAATGGTTTCAGGTTTGTATTTATAATATGGAATCATCTCTCCTGTAAGTGTGTATTTGTGCGCTAAGTGTTGGTGTACGATTGCGTCAACCTGATCATGTCGGTGCTTATAGTCGGTCTGTGCGAGTGATTTACAGGCCCCTGTTATGTGCTGTATAGTCTCAGAGGCACTGTTGCAATATCTGCATGTGTCAGTCGGCTGATTTGGGTCTTTTATTATATATTTCCTAAAATTACGAGTTGCTATGATTTGATCCTGGATTGCAAGCATGAACCCTTCGGTCTCGGGAAACAGTTCGCCTCGTTTGAGCCATTCGTTCGACTTATTTTTATCGACGTGTGGCTGGCTCAGGTAGGGTCGGTGTCTTCCGTGTAGAGCTTTTCTAGACCATGCTGCAATTTTTGCTTGTGTGCTTATGAGGTGTTCATTAATTTGAGTATTCCTATTTTGTAAGTTGAGTGGTGTAAGTTTTTTATCTGCTTCCGTTACATGTTTGTGTAGTGATGAATGTTCTGATTTGTTATGAAAATAAGATCTGAGTGAGAGTATCTGTTTGTTGTGCAGGTTACGTATGTCTATCAATCCTCTTCCTCCTTCTTGGCGAGGTAGTATGAGTCTTTGTATGCATGATTTAGGATGGTGTTTCCTGTGTTTGGTAAAGAGTGTATTGATAGTACGCTGTAAGGTTTTGATGTCGGTTTTTGACCATCGTATGATTCCGAAAGAGTATGTAAGAATGGGTATTGCGAATGTGTTGATTGCTTTAATTGTGTTTCTTGAGTTAAGATTAGGTTAAGGCGGTATCTAAATTTTTTAAGTAGTTCTTGTTTTGTCATCTTTTGTTGTATTTGTCTAGATTGTTTAAAACCTAGGTATTTGTATGTACTATATTCATCCATTCGCTCAATAGATTTACCTGATCCGAGTGTGTAACTATTGTTTTGGTCTTTACCTTTTACAACTAACAAATGTCATTAGAAAACTGTTGGGTGGTGTCTGCTAAATGAAAAAGTGATTGTTTATCTGCTGCATATAATTTTATGTCATCCATGTACATGAGATGTGTTAAGGTGAATTGTGTGTTATCGCTTGTCAAAGTGAATCCTGTGTTGGTTTTATCTAGTAGGTTTGAGAGTGGATTGAGTGCCATGCAAAACCATAAAGGGCTTAAAGCATCACCTTGAAAAACCCCACGTTTTCTGTGGATCGGTTCTGTTGCCACAGTCGTGGAGGCTTGATTTATTTTAAGTACAGTTTGCCAATTTTGCATAGAAGTTTCTAAAAACAATCTGTGTGTTGGGTGGATATTATATATATTTAAGACATGTAACAACCAGCTATGCGGAACTGAATCATATTTAGTATTATAAAAAAAGCCAAGATACCTTTAGCCAAGATCTTTAAAGTACCGACTTTTAAATGTTCCGCGGTGCTACTAATTGTTTGTCAGTGTGTACCTATACGTTCTTACCCTCTTACTCCGCGGCCTTCACAAGTGTAAGTTACGATAGTTCATTGCTTATTGTACAAGTGTTTGATCAGCTGACGAAAGTGAGATGCGCAGGAGTGTGACAACACGGTGGTGACAGACTAAAGGTCAGAAGCACGGTAATGTTTGTATTTCGTATGGTTTTGGTAACATGTCATAATTTTATTATTTGATGTAGATACACTATACTGTTGAAATTGCGATTTTATTTTCGCTAGTTTTGTCAACAATTAAATTATATTAGTGGTACTTAAAGGATTGCAAAAAATTTTTTGAGTATGGAGTCTATTCTAAATATACTTTAATTGAATTTTAAGATGTAAAGACAACAACACCTTTGCAATCATATTATTATTCAAATAATGAAGAACCGAATGAATATATCAATAGATCAGTCAGTCGATTGACTGCTACGCAGGGTGTTGCAGGTTCGAATCCCGCCCAGGGAAAATATTTGTGTGATAAGCACTTGTGTTTGCCTGGTTGTTATATATCTATATACGCATCTATTTATGTATTTGTGTATGTATAGCAGCTGTTTGACACCCAAGTACAGGGTCTGCCTAGTTTGAGGTCAGATGGCCGTGTGTGAAATGTCCTCACAAATGATTATTATTATTATTATTGTACACCTATATAATAGGTACATACGTATACAACTTATATCATGGACAATTCAAGTTTTCCTAAAAAAAGAACTTGACCTGTGATGTCGTTAAACACCAGAAGATTATACATGCCTATTATTATTTTACTAATCATATAGATGATAATGAATCAACTTTAACGACCACGTAATAATTTTTGTTTACTCATGTCCTTGCAATACCAAATAGAGAAACGCGAGGTGTTTAAATTGGACAAGACGAACGAAATCTCGCCGTTTCGATATCGAAATAATCAAAATAATTGACAAAGCTTCTAGCTTACATAATCCAATAATTTATATTAATTTGTATGCTTATTAGTCGTTGAATTTTGGTTTTATTGCCATTTAAATCCTTAAAACGTTTATATTTTGCGATCTTCGTCTTAAGACGCGTTTTGCCCAGATTAATATCGTAATGATGTGAGCAGATTATTTAAAGACAATTACAGTTTTAGAAATTTAATATTAATTCTAGATTTAGGGAACTACAGAGTAAAAGTATAATTTTTAATTATGGTTTTTTAAAGCGAAGACCATCCTTTCATAGCGTTTTACGAAAATAGACGTCAGAATTAACTTTCAGGACGAATACAACCATTCCAGTTTGCCAAAATATTATATTTTATGCGTTTTTTCAACAGGATTTACAGTTTTTAAGTCTACTACAGAGCCAAAATTACGAAAATATTACTATTATGTATTAAAAAACAATGTTGTAAAAGTACAATATCGGGTCACTTTGACAATTTTTTTCCTCCAGTATTTGAATAAAAACATAACTGATATATTTATTTTATGAAAATAAAGGTTATGCTTAATATACAGAATATTTTTCAGAATTCATTTATTTCAGACAATTATTTTAAAAAGCTTTGTAAAACATCGCGCGCTGTCGTTGGCCGATAAATTTTAATGATTCGTGCTTATTTCGTGCGTATTTTTTTTTCTGGTGCACATAAACAGACCATTG
The DNA here is from genome assembly GCA_947361185.1 of Charanyca ferruginea. Lineage (NCBI taxonomy): Eukaryota > Metazoa > Arthropoda > Insecta > Lepidoptera > Noctuidae > Charanyca > Charanyca ferruginea. The sequence goes on from OX376070.1 coordinate 13,031,565, forward strand.
TATTGTACTAGTGTGTGTCAATGCTGCTACGCCATTCTAGCAATCGTTTAGATTTTGAGATGCGCTAAATCGAATAGTAATCGTGAACCATGTCGATTATAGTATACATATATTATGTACTTACTAACCTAAAAACCCTGACATATCTACCACTAGCATCGGTATCAGCCCAGAAATGTTGGCAGATAAAATATTCAAACTAATTCGATAAAACCAGTGTTGTAAGACCAGTTAAACATTATACGAAATATGTAACTAAACTACCTCATGAATTAACATGTTTCAACGCTCATAATGATACCTTAACCAAAACTCAAACGATAGCCTTCAAAGCCACTGCGTAAACATTTTGCTTTTACATAACAATTAGGGCAACCTGAGCAATTCTTGTATATATATTTATATATAATATATATAGTCTGAATCTCGGAAACGGCTCTAACGATTTTCATGAAAATTAGTATGCAGGGGGATTCGGGGGCGATAAATCGATCTAGCTAGGTTTCATTTAAAAAAAACAAGATTTAAAAAAAAAAATATCTAGCTAAGCTCGGTCACCCAGGTATCTATTTTTCCTGTAGGTAAACGTCCAGCGATATCATGGCAGACCCAGGCGAAAATGACGAGATGTCCTAACTTACAGTCAGAATTCACTAGCTCAGGGTAGGAGTATCAGAAGGAGAAAGGTAGGCCTTTGCCCTGCAGTGGGACTACACAGGAAGTAAATAAATAGTAGGTATAGGGTAACTATCGTCAAACCCCGGCTTTTCAAATTAATTAGTTTTATTATAGTCATTGGACGTCTCACCTAAATTAACACGCAATAATTAGTACACGATTGTTAATGAAATACTAAAAAAAGCAAACCCTCAAACGCATCACGCCACTGGTGCAGCGTGATCACGAATTTCGGTTATGAAGGACCGACTTCATAGAGAGACACCTGAAAATTTACTTTACTTATGGGAAAAATCTCCAAGGGAGCCAAGCATGGGGATTATGACAATCCCCCCCCCCCTTTGGGGGAGGCCTTTGTCCAACAGTGGACGTCTTCTGATTGAATGATTATGATGATGATGCAAAAAATCTTTTAGGTGCGTCATTATCTAATAAGTTAATGAATTTGTTTATGGCGTCTACTGCAACAACCCAAAAATGAGCACCCTTTACTGTTACTTCACTCAGCAGCCGTACTAGACAGCAAATACCATTGAAAAAACGTACAAAACTACAGCTTAATAAAATGTCTAACAGGTACCTTTCATCGAATCCATTGAGCAAATACTGTGTGCTACTTTGACATAATGATTAGAGCAAACCGTCCATTATATCCAACTGGTAATATATTCTAATAACAGTTGAGCCGTTATCGTTAACTCTACGCTTTGGCACAATTACTGTAATCACAGTTTTTCTGTTTGTTAATGTAATGCTTCCAAAAAATGGCTTCATTGTTAATAATTTTAATATTCAGCGTTCTGTTGATAATATTTGTATTAGGTAAGAACTTATTTTTTGTTTTATAACTAACATTTTATCTTTAGTAATAAAATAAAGTTGAAGAGTTTGTTTGTTTGAATGCGCTCATCTCCGGAGCTACTGTTCTGATTCTGAAATTCTAAACTTTTGAAACTACGTTATTATTGAATGCTGGCTACATTGATTATCAAAAAATTAGAGTTCAGTAAGAAAAATCACACGAACGATGTCGCGAGACATTTTTCTTTACACGATATTGTAATCTAGATTCTAGATCTAGAATAATAGAATAGATAATAGAAGAAGAAAAATGTTTCCGACGATAAGGCTAAGGGTCCTAGTCGATAGGATAACAGCCCAGATCTCAAAGCTAAGTCATGCTGTGAAACTTACGAAATAATCTTCGATAAGGAGTGTATCTAACCGGGGAATTTATTGATAAAAAAAACCTTGTTCCATTAATTGCATGGCGAGGAAACATAAACATATATAGTTAGACGTATCTAAAAGTTATTAAAAATGTAATTGTTATTATAGAAGTAACCTATACTCGTGAGACTTCTATCATATTCCGAATTTAGGTAGGTATTTCACTTTAGTTGATGTGGTACAAAAAGTTATTAGAGGAAATTGATACCGGTTAATGTAAGCTACGCAACTAATTGAACTATCAATCAAATTGCAAAAAACAACAACATAGGTACTGTGAGAACCAACGCATATTAGTGAAATCCAGTGATTTATTCCGTTGGTACATAGAAAATTGTGGCGAGAATTATGTGTTTCCAAACGTGCTTGTAGTGTTAGAAGTGTGTACTTAGTCGTTATTTCCTTTTAAGTTATTAATTCATTTTATTTACCAATAATTCTCCAAAATCTAAATTGGGTACCAACAAATATGGGTCGCTAATAAATAATTACGCATTAATAGAAGGCCAGTCTATGACTCAGGGTAATTTATAATCGAGGTTTCATTTTTTATAATATTTATTAGAATTGGTTACTAAATATGTACCGTACCTGCGTTAGCATAAAATTTAAAGCACATTGGGCTATATTTGGAGCTCCGTATGCCTGTATGTATAAAGTGCCATCGAAATGCCAATCGCCCTACTTCATTTGGCAAAACCTTGCGGACTTGGTCCACCCACGTTGTTATATTAAGGTTGTCACTTTAATAACGATTGGCAATTGTTTCCACAAAGTACGAGACAAGGAGACTTTCACATACGCGTGTTACATTTATTGTTATTTAAATCGGGTCCTAAAATCGAGGTGGTCCAAAATTTGAAAGAATTGATGGTCGATCCTGAATTTGTGTCAAGTAAGTACTTATACAGTAAATATTGAAAATTTTATTTGTGTTGTGTCGCTTTGTGATCTTTTGAAGTCAGACTTAAACGTGTTTGTTCAATATTGTGTAAATCAATCTGAATCTTGATATGCTCGATTCTATACAGACAATCAAAATATCATAATTTTTCTCTGCTAACGCAGAGAATAAACACTTTTAGAACCAAATTATAATGATCAAATATAACATCCGGTTTACAAATAATTTACAAAACGCTATTCAATGACGAAATTCCATGCCCTACTTCAATCGACAATTTTAACTATTAGCAAGCCGATATGCATACATAATTTATAATCGCTTGATTGGCTCCCAACCTTAGGGCCGTTGCAACCTGTTAAGGCCTAATTGCTGCCTTGTATTCATAACCGTTCATTTGGCCACCATGTACCTACATGAAGAAACTGGGGCTACTGAAATAACTCACATAATTCTCACCTTCCATTATCTATACATATAATAAAACAGTAACAAAACTGTGTCTGTACATTGAATATATTAAAAAAAATCTATACATATAATAAAACAGTAACAAAACTGTGTATGTACATTGAATATATTAAAAAAAAAAAAAATTGAGGGGGGTTTAGGAACAGTAATAGATCACGAATCCAAAAAAAAAATTCTGTCTGTTTGTCTGTTTGTTTGTACACGCTAATCTTCGGAACTACTAGACGGATTTGAATGATTTTTCTTTTGTTGTATAGGTATTAAGTCTGGGCAACATATAGGCTATAATTTATCTTGGAAACTTGAACACCTGATGCAGAACCGCAACAGACCAGCTAAACTATAAGAGATACAAAAATGGTACCATAGCAAAAATTGTTCCACGTGATCAGCATTTTTGGCTGACTCTGGAACTCCAAGAGCCCAGCTACACCATGACACATATAGGAATGACGTCTTAGCAAAAGTTGTTCGGTCTGATGGGCATTTCCTGTTGACTTATAAAAATCGAAGATCAGAAACATCTGATGTAAAAATCAAAGCTATCACTAATTTCACTGTATCTTATAAAATAACATAAGCTGGGAGTACCTCCACGCGGTGAAGGCGGTAACAGTTTAGGACTGATTTTTGATGACGATGGTATATCATTGAAAATTTGACTCTACTGGCCAAAATTCCCATTATTTTTTTTATTTTATCGAATAAATATGCCTTCGGGGTTATGTTATATGGGTGTTTAATTTCCTTTTCCATTTATCTTAGTGACACGGTAGGCTACCGTGTAGGCACCCGGTAACGCAGGGGAGCAGTCACTTAGATTTTAATTGATCAGGTATCTTTACAATAAAACTATAACCATGCCTAGAAAGAGGTCAAATCTTTCCCAATGTTCCAAAGGAGCTAAAAGATTGAGGATCATATGATCCCAAGAATCTACCGAAGAGCGTCAGGAGAGACTTGATGCTGTTCGAGAACATCAGGCTGCAACTCGCTCCGTGGAAACCTCTTCAGATCGCCTGCGTTCTCAGCGTATTTACGCATCTACATCTAGGTCTCTAGAGACCAGTGAAGAATATGATGCGCGACTGACCGCTGATCGTGAACGTCATACATTGTCTCGCGAGTCGGAGACGTTCACGGATAAAGAATTGCGCTTGAGTTCTCAGCGTATCTACGCATCTGCTTCTAGGTCTCTTCTAGAGACAAGTGCGGAACGTGATGCGCGACTGTCCGCTGATCGTGACTGACATGCATTGTCTCGCGAATCGGAACCGATACAGAATCACGCTTGAGTTCTCAGCGTATTCGCACATCTACTAACAAGTCTTTTGAACCGAATGATGAACGTGATGCACGACTAACTGCTGATCGAGATTATCACACACTAGCGACCCGACCCAGCTTCGCATGGGCCTATAGCCTTCCTCGGTAAATGGACTATCCAACACAAAAATATTTTTTTAATTCGAACCAGTAGATCCTGAGATTAGCGCGTTCAACCAAACAAACAAACAAACTCTTCAGCTTTATAATATTAAGTATAGATTGTCCCGAACACGCACACAACAAAATATTCATAATCAGTTAGAAAGTGAGAGAAAATGAATTGCTGGAGTACGGCATGAAGAGACGGAAGAAGAGCGCAACGAACGTTTGAATTCTGATCGACTTCGACATTCTCTTAACAGAATGTCGATATCATCTGAAGAATCGGATGTGTCTCAAGATATAGCCGTAGGTCATGGCGACCTTCCTTGGGTTGATAAGGAACGGAGTTCACTTACGTATACTCCTATGATTGACTATGCCACATATTCCGCCATCGGAGGTATGATTCAAAATTGTACTTTTTGAACGTCTCGAATCATCTCGCGCATCCCGTTGTTTTCCCGTCCCCGGGCTCTTAGAATTCGACATCAGACGTTTCAGATCTTCGATTTTGCCGACCCCGTTGTCGCTGGCATAAGCAACAGGATCCGCGTACGAAGTCGCGGGCAGAAGCTAGTGTTAAATATATGGATATTTTGATGTTACTAAGTAAGTGATGAATCCCGGGGATGGCTTAGGATGTCAATGGTTTATTACAACAGCTATAGCTAGTATTTATGTCATGTCCACAAAGAAGCTCACAATGCGTAAATATTGAAGTAAACTGAAAAAACCCTGTTGCTTCACAGGGGTGACTGTGAAATTACTGAAGATCAAAGATCTTCCAATATATTTACACTTAAAATAAAAATTTTAAGCGTAAATATATTGCGTAACAATCAGCTATCGATATTTCATCCTCAAACGTCAAGCATTTTGTTTGATAATGATTATTATGAGCAATGGAGAGTATCACGAAGACTGTGAACAAAGCGTATCCTTCAGCTGATGGTAAATGATTAAAAAAAGATACTTAGAATATACGTATACACTAACACCTCTTGTTCATTCCTAGATTCCCGTGTGACTCCAAAAATTAATTTCATAATCTCTTTAACTAAGTACATTTTGTTTAGACGGTCACCGAAGTTTTAAATTACCTTCTGCGTGAATATTCGTCATCAAAAACATTGATGAAATGCTGCGTAGTTTAAGAGCCATGATTTAAGCTAGTATTAACCAATATTGACTATTAAGACGTTGGAATGCAATGAGAGAACTCCAAGAAAAGCTAACGAATTTATTCTCCAACAAAACACTTAAATTGCAAACTGCAACAACCGTGCTTGTCTAAGGCAACGCGTTTAAATTCACTGAAACAACTCTAGCTTCGAATATTAATTTTGAAACGGAGTGAAACCGAGTTCACCAACATTTTACCAGGCTATTAATTATTCAATTACCAAATGAAACGTCTGATTAAATGGTTAATAACTTAGTTTTAGGAGCATTTCATTGAAATAGGCATTTGTAGTAACATTACACCAGTGTTCAAGCTAGTCTGAAGTTGCGTGGGCCGTCGCTCAAGCAGCTTTATGGACAGACCAAATTCAGGGCATTCAGACAAATTCCTATAAACTCTTATCAATGATCGAGTTTCGAATAAATTATAATAAACATCGTTAAGCCGGTACTTAGTTACGTAGGACGTGAATACTAATCAGGTTGGCAAAATATTGCAATATTTAATCTGTTTGCTAATATCCGTTTGGGGCCATTTAACGATAAGTACCTACGTATTTTTTACTTTGCTCGCGCTACTATTATTGATAGTAAATTATTTGATTAAATAAAAACGAATACTGCCTTGTTCTTATGCTACTTCGCCTATAAGTACCCGAGGGTATACGTTGGATGGAAAGTGAAACTACTTTTACCTATAACCTACCAATCACCAATAACAATTTAGATGGAAGAAAGTCATAAAGTTTAAATAAAACAGCCTTGTTAACCGTTGTTGGGAATATTCACTAAAATGCGACTGACATTAACCATTAAGCCCGTCACATACGTAGCTATAATATATATTATAGCTAACCACCACACCACACACGGTAGCTATAATATAATAATATATTTTCGCTCTTATTACGTCTTCGATCGTTGTTTGTTTCACATTTTTTAAATTTATATTAATATGCCTTGCTATATTTGTCCACATATTTTGGTGACGTAGTAAAAATGTATATTATAGCTGATCGTAATATGCATTGATTATCGACGTCTGATGTATATTAATTTATATTATAGCTACGTCTGTGACGGGCTTTAAGGTTTAAAAAAGAAATATTTGTGTAAGACCTACAACCACGAAGTGCCTACAACGCACTTGCGGCTGGCCGCATTGCGGCGTGCGGTTGCGGCAGGACGCATTTCAATTTTTATATGAAACCTCATGATATCTACGCACTGACTTGCGGCCAGTTGTAAACCGCTCCAGATATCTTGGAGCTGTGGCGGGTCGCACATCTATTGTTATGAATTGTCGTTGCTGTCGCATATAGCTATCTAATGGAAAAGAAATGCTTGTAATTTACAAAGACATGCGGCGGACCGCAATAGAATCGAGACGATACAGTTAGCCAGAATACCCCGCACTGCCGCAAGTGCGTTGTAGATCTAAGGAGAGACTAAACATGTCTATTCTGTTACAATCTCCCCTGGTGAAAACCTAGGTGAAGTGTGCTGTCATCTGTCCTGATGCTGTCCTGCAGCAAACCAATACAGCGCCTACAACCCCGCCTCAAACAATTGACAGTCACCTAAATACAAGCCTGCACATAAATGTATGACAATGATCTCATTACTCCCACACACCTAAACAAGTTATTGTAACAAACTGTGATGGCCTACAACAGGAGTCCTTAACTAAGCTGTGAATATGATGTAGTCATGCCGAAAACACGTCACACTTCAAGTTTTCTTTAAATGGTGCAATCTGCACTAGGCCGTCAATGTGAGGTCAATGTCGCCCACCAAAAATGGCAAAGGCCATTTAGATGAATGACAATTGAGAGACAGCCTTTCAGATGTGACAAACCGGAAGCATAGAACGAATTGAAAAAATTAAGAAGGAATCTTCAGTTTAAAGCCAAGTGTCTTAAGTAAAAATTATTTCATTGATCGTGAAATCGCACTTTTCGTTCCTTGCCTCTGTTCAGATCCAGCCTCCCGACCTTTAATAAGGGGAATGGCAGAACGGGCTATTATAACTTATTCATGAAGTGCATTACACTGAGCCACAGAGCCAACTGTAGAGCATCAAAAGGAGTTAAATTGTCATCATCCTCCTGTTCTCATCCCAATTAATTTTGGGTGCAGCATACTACCTCTCTTCCATTAAGTACATCAAAAGAATATTTATCTATCCGATCTATAACCAGTTAATATTCTGTTTGATAGCTGTTCAATGTCACAAAGCACGTCGCAGAAGATAAAACGTAGTCCGATGCGCGTGGGCAGTCTTTGTGTGCAAATTGGGAACAACTTGTGGCAGAAAAATATTATAAACATTAGTCATTACAACCGGTAGTTCTACTCGATTATCATTTGTGACATTAAGTTCAAAATGTTGTTATGATAATTCTGGCAAAATATTGATCATTTGACTTATAAAAATAATTTATCTGTTTTGACGAGGCGCCTCATTTACAAAGAAGGCTAACCTATTCAAACCTACGAGGTAGCTCCAAAAGTTTAGCTTGGTTATCACAACTCATAAATTATATTCCATTCTTCATTTAATCACCAATTTCTATGGCACATCTAAATTAATTGCTACGAAACCCTCACTACTGCTCATAGTAAAGGTACTGTCATAATCGTCATCATCATATCAACCTCTAGACGCCCACTGCTGGGCATAGGTCTCACCCAAAGACCTCCTCCTGTATCGGTCCCGCGCCGCGTTCCTTTGGTTGGGGGGGTTTCGCCGTAATCGCCATGCTTGGCCGATACATGTTGGCGATCGCAGTAGGTGTTATGGTACTCAAAGGACGCTGCTGCCCATCCTCTGGTCAACAGCATTGTAAATAAAATAAAATATCTTCTTATCAGCTAATAATAAAAAAAAAGTCTTGCATTCATGGATTTTTATCAGCAGTATGCTCTGATATTATGACGTGATAATAAAGTCATAGACTCCACTCCACAAATTTCTCCTCTCCTCATAAATGAGACTGTTTATTCGCGCACTTACGACCGCGTAAGTAGCAACATAACATAATTACATAAACAGCGTGGGACACAACACGACGGGTGCTATCTTCACAATTACGTGCGTATTATTGTTCTCTTCGACACTCCCACATTGCCAAGTTTATGGCCGAAAGTTTATGACGTTGTGCTGCAAAATTGTTGCAGAAGGTTCAGCCATCGTAAACATAGGTAGTTGTATTTTAACCAGAAAGGAATGGGGAATGCGACTTCAATGACGATATGATAAGATATCCTCTAAATCGGTGACCTCAACGTGACCGTATGCGCTTATGTAATAATATGTGGGGACATTTTCACACACGGCCATCTGACCCCAAACTAGGGAGACCCTGTACTATGGGTGTCAGACAGCTGATAAACATACACAAATATTTTTTTTTTTTTAAATACGTACATATATAGATAAACAACACCCAGACACAAGGCAAACACAAGTGCTCATCACACAAATGTTTACCCTGGGCGGGAATCGAACCCGCAACACGCTGCGCAGCAGTCGATCGCTCAGCCACTGCGCCAACCGTGTCGTCAACCGGGCCGGGTCGTATGTTTGAGTGGGATTCTCGGATCAGTTCCATTTCCATACACTTACCTACCAGCGGCTGTCAGCATCATTATTACTTTTCAGCTTCTCTCCTGTTGGCTTTCGAACTATATAATACTCTAAAGACTCATGCTAACCAAATAAATACACCCTCATTTGTATTGGTTTGAATGATGAGATAAACTCTTTCAGAATTAAGAAGGACTATTTTCCCAACGTTTTCACCAACCAAACCTAAATGGTTCCCCAACTAAGGAGTACCCTAAATCAATCTTATTTTCACCAACCAATCCTAAATTTTAGGGAACTTTTTCGTGTGGACTGTCAAGTCGCACTATGAAATGAATATAAAAAATATAATAATTTAATAATCTATACTAATATTATAAAGCTGAAGAGTGTGTTTGTTTGTTAGGTTGAACGCGCTAATCTCAGGATCTACTGGTGCGAATTGAAAAAATCTTTTTGTGTTGGATAGTCCATTTACCGAGGAAGGCTATAGGCCCATGCGAAGCTGGGTCGCTAGTTCAATATATGAAGTTACAAAGAGATTTGTGTATCAATCATCAGTAGATACAACCTGTCCCGGTCGTTGTAGTACTTGCCAATAAGATAGCTTATACTTACCTTGGTAAAGGATATTAAGCCAGTCAGCAGCTAGATGGGTAGCGCTGCTGACTGCCAGGTGCTTGATTGCTGATAGGCCTCCGCTCGCTACACGAGGAGACCTATCAACAATCTAAGTTCGAAAATTCAAACCATTAGTACCGTCACTAGAGAAAGCTATAGGTACCTATATTAGTATATCGTCAAGGGTTTACTCTATGTTTCTTCTGTCTTGGAAGCGTGATACTGGCTATTTCTACTACTGTGGCACCGTGGCACCACAACAGGTCTACGAGAGACTCAGGTTTAGCAGTAGACCTAGATTGGATTAAGTACCTCATTGCAAGCTATCAAGAGTAGACCTTCTTAAACAGCGTTGGCGCTGAACAACATTAAGTAGTTAATTATTTCAGGTTTTTTGGAATTGAACCAGTAAATTTACTTTAATTGCATATTTACTGTTGTAATGTACAAATTAATGAACCAGTGATACTCCTTTATTTTACAAGCAATTATTTGACTGTCACTAAATATCTTTATACAAAAAATAAATTGACCATACTTCTTGTCATTCTTTTCCAAGCTTTTCTTAATCTTTATTTAAAATAAACTAGCTTATAAACCTCCCTCTTGAATCACTCTATCTATTGATGAAAACGGCATTATATTCTCAAAAATTAACTGTTCTTTCTTTCTCTCAAAACCCGTTGCGTAGTTTAAAAGGACAAACGGCGGGAAGCGACTTTGTTTTATAGTAGAGCAGGGTATCTTCAAATGGGGTCCACGGAAAGCGTAGGGGTCCGTAGCATGTGTATCAGGGGTTCGCAGTAGGTCAGTTAACTCACAACATATTTATTAGGAAATTGTGTAGAAAACTGCATTTCTCGGTCAATCAATCAATACCAATCAATGTAATATTACTACTACTATGTATATGGCTTATTTTATTTTCCTAAAATATTCTTTGGTAGGGAACCGTGGAATTGTTTAAATTGTGTCTGTGGTCCGTGACTACAAAAAGTTTAAGAAACCCTGATGTAGAGAATAAATTACACGTACGGGGTTAAAACGTACGTGTGTCTGCAAAAACACAGTAACTGATCTCGTCGGAAATTGTTCAAAAGCTCGCAGCGGTCTTGATTCCGCCTTATGTACTTGAGCAATGTCAAATACCTCATGTTCGCTACTTACGCGTAATCAGTGGCTTTTAATCGGCCCGGTTGGCCCATCATGGCCATCATCCAGGCGACAGCTGTATCTGATCGTCTGCAAACAAAGCGTGCGTCCTCATGTAAGGTCGTTACCACTGACAGATCATACGTCTTGTCACTATGTTGTCGTTTTTGCAAAAGGCAGAAAATAATCAATTTGTTTAACAAATGACAAGGTTTGAAACGTGGTTTGAAACATAGTTAACCGAGTTTGAAATAAACGTTCTTATAAAATTGTAGGAAAAAATATGGTACTTAAAAAAAACTTGATTAATTTCGTTCTAGACAAAAACTGTTAAACCGCAGTAAGCACCTACTTTTGAAAGTATTTAAACTCTAAATCTAAATTATTGTTAAGTTGATGTGGTCTGGATGCACACACTAACCGTATACGCGGAAGATAAAAAAAATGTGTAACGCGCTTAAAGGATTACCATTGAATCTTTGAATAGGGGGTTACGTAAAATAAGGTATGGTTTATTTAGTAAGCGGTGTGTGTGTGTTTATTCTTCGTAACCAAGTAAAACACAGAATCTACCTTAATTTACTCAATACTTCATTATTCGCCAGGGGAAACCCCTACCCCTACTTTATGACCGTACAACTCCACGATCAAGCAAGCAATAGAAGTAAAGTTCGCAGGACACTAAAAGGATTTTACTGTGATCGTTACGGTCATTACGTCACCAAAGCATGTAAGTACTACTTAGGTACGCAATAAAGCTCGACAAGGAAATGTCTGCTCAGACACTAAAGGGATAATAGTACTTCCTTTTAAGACTGCCGACATTAAAATCTCTTGCGTTAATCGGACGTTATGGTTGACCAAAACAGTATAAAACTAACAGCTACTCAATCTAACTTAATAAATTTGTTGTTTTTTTTTCCTAATTTTGTGATGTTTTTATTATTATGTATCGAGTCGTCGCGTCGGTAGGTACCCTATAGCTACCTAGATCACGTTTGATAAATTTCAAAGATCGGTTAGCATCTAAGACGTAGGTACTTACCTGTATGTGTACTGCTGTAAGTGTGCTGTAGCTAGATTTTTGACCTCATCTTGAAGGCTTAAACATCTGTGAGAGATGAGTACCTACCTTAAAATCAGCATGAAAGCCTTAGTCAGGGGTGGGCATACTTCCAACATTGGCGATCTACAATATTAAAATTGTACGACAAACGATCGACTCGCAAGCAGAAAAAAAAATAAAGACATTTATAGTAAAAGAAGCTTTCGCGGATTCGCACAAATACGTCGGCCCAAACAAAGCAGTTAACTACTGGACGATATTTTTGAGATTTGGATATTTTTCTTGGCTTAAAAGAGACTAACATTTGGTACCTACCTATTGCTCTGGCATAGAGATGTATGTCTGAAATGATCTCTATTATCTCGTATTCAAGAGATGGCAAGTCCATGTCAAATGTATTCGATATTTCAGAAGCAGTTATTTCGACATCCTGGCAAGACAACGGACAAACAATCAATTCTCGTCAATTTTCGTAATTCAGAAAAACGTATTTGTAACTCGCTGAAAATATTTACAACAGCTACATTTCAGCCCACCCCCTGGCTTAGATTATAAAGCAGAAGGGATGTTTACCTAATGTGAATAACTGCCTCTACCGTTTGTCAAAGAAGAGGGTGATGCAACTTATGACCGGTGGTTATAACCGGATTATGTGGAAATCCATGTTAAAAATATGCTAAAAGCTAAAGGTTGTTGTATTTGTCCCAATTGAATTTTATTGTTTGAATAATATCACAGTAACCAAACTAGAACAAAAGTTTATAATAACGCCATCTATCGTAAAAAAATCTTACATCCTCTCAACAACAGATGGCGTCGTTATAAGTTTGAGACATTTGTCTATTTGTCGCAAGATGGCGCTATGATCACGTTTTTAAACAAAGGTTCTAGTTTGTTGAACTGAGTAAACTGTACTACTCCACCAATAAATATAACTAGGCATCTGTCGTGTATTTAATTTAATTTACCTTATTTTAATTAACAGGTGCCTAGTTATCTTGGTGGAGTTGTAAACTAGAAAAAGTACCTATTCTTTTCAACAATTTCTATTAAGTAACTATTATTTTGGCCTTTAGAATTTAACTAACGAATTAATCTGAATACCTCATCCATGACCCGTTTGGCTATCCGGAAATTAAAGCATTAATTCAATAAAAGAGAAGAAAAAGACACTTCTTCATTAATAGTAGACTAGTACTCTAATTTAATATTAGCTGCTTACATTATTATTAAGACCCGGAACTAGGGTTTTAACATTCGTAATTATTTATTATTATCGCATGTTGTGCTAAATAATAGTGAAAGTAAGACCAACATTCACGTGTCTGGTGGTGCCTATATGAGAAACCTATCAAAACAACTTATGCATGTAGGTAGGTACCTACCTGACGCCAGCAGTCTGACGAGTGCAACTCAAGTAATGATGGTAGAGAAGTTATTTGTTTAGTAGAAGTTGTAAACCAAATTAATCAAGAACTTAGGTGAAAGGGCGCTAGGGTGGCCATCGAAATTAAACTATTCTTACGTTTTTTGCAATTGTCCGGTCGGTACAACGAATATGTACCTATTTAGACAATTATAATAATTAAATTATCAACAACTGCCCAAGTTAGAATAACCATTAAACGTCTTAAGTTTTTAGCGTATCTTTGATCCATATATCATACTAGGTACTACACGGATACTCTTTTGATTCAGAGAAAGGATTAGCAGTGATGAAGCAAACCTTAACAGAAACAATTAATTCTCTATATTTGTAATATCTATATTTCTAATAAAATAAGTCAGTTTCTTAGTCATTGTTGAAACATTTTTGTGGAGTAGTAGCACAAATTGCATATACAAGCAAGAAGAAGATAAATAATTAGATGATGGCTAAAGGGCTTACGCAGATAAAAAAATTTGTGCGTTCAAGTTCGCACGAAGTCAGTAAAGTCTCTATAACAACCCTGTGTTAATTTAGTGACTGCTTATTATTTATTAAGTACTTTTTTATTAAAACTGCGTCGCGAAATGCATGCCATGCCTTACACAAACGGAGTGTTTACAGCAGGTCGTTTTTACATTAGTATCTATTATTTTTTTAAATTACATTTATTGCTCTTGTCCCTCAGTCCATTATCTACTCGATTAGCCTCTACAAAATAAATCTTATATATAAAAATCTTCTGTGCGTGTGTATGAAAGTGAACTCCTTCTAAACGGCTGGACCGATTTTGCTGATTTTGTTTGTGTGTGTTCCAGTGGATTCGAGAATGGTTTAGATTCACAATTGGACCTGGCAGGTGGCGCTATAGTCGGGTTGCAGGACAACGTCTGCCAGGCCCGCTAGTAACTCCTTAAAATGCAAGAGGGATACCTTATTTCTATACCTATTAAAAATAAACAACTGAACATCAACAGTTTAATAAAAAGTTTCTACCAAAGTATTTTCCAACTGAATTCGAAAATCAGTTTCTATTTCAGCCGCTTTTATCCAGAAGTGACACCTACGACCGAGCACGGGTCTCGGTTAAATGTGACCGCAGATTTGGCCGAAGCTTAAAGTTATGCAGACCACGAACGAGCACAAAATGCCGTGAAAATAAATGGAGGAGCTACCAAGGTTGAATTTATTTAAGACGGTAATTCACACCGAAGTCTGTATACTCTCCATATAGAATGAGATAGCTATGATGGGTTGTGATAAATACGTGCATTGGTAGGAAATTGATTGATCACAGTAATATAGTGTTTTTATGATAGAGAACTTAAGTATCGATGTCCAAAGGTCTGCATTAGCTACATGTGCCTTACCAGTGCAGCGCTGAGTTATGAACATGGCATAGGAGCGCTTGGAACTAACGAATTACCAAAATACTAATAAGATACTTCATTTTAAAAAATAAGTCGGTCGCCCGTGGTCCCTACACGTAGTCCCTGGAAGGGACCACGGACCTTTTTTTCTTCGTAAATAAAAAGAACTAAATAAATCTTGCGAAGCTCCCGTCTTGGCCGCCTTTTTTTTAAGTTGGTTAAAAATAACCAAACTTAAAAAAAAAGGAGGTTCTCAGTTCGACATACAAACATACGGGATGTTTGTATGTATGTATGTATGTATGTTTGTCCGCGATTATCTCCCGTTTGGCTGAACCGATTTTGATCCGGTTTTCACAAAAGTGTTTGTTACATTCTGGAGAAGGTTTTAGAATACAACAAATAAAAATTTATGCAGCGCTTTTTGAAAAAATCAACAAAAACCGAGAAGACGTTTTCGTTTCTTCCATCTTTCCATCTTTGGGGGATTTTCAATCTCTGTTTTAACTGTGTTGCCGTTCCTTAATGGATTTTAGTGATAAGGAGGCACTTAAAAGTGTAAAATAAAAACTTTTTTGAGTATTTTTTTGAAGGCGGTTCACTTTTTTCAAAAAAGTTTTTTTGCTTACCAAAATGTATGACCAAAATCTTTTTTAGTAGAGTGTGCCGCGGTACCGGGTGCCGAGTGCCAGAACCAAATCGCTTTTTACAGTTAAACTCATACATTTCTACAATACTTGAAACACAATTTGGTGAGCATTTATCCATTCTGGTCTCGATACTCGTGGTCCCAGGACCAGGGACTAAGGCACCGGGACCACGGGTGAAAAAGGAAAAAATACCATAAAGGACGTTATCAAAAATCTATATAATTTTTCTCGAGACCTACCAAGTCTAAAATTACCTAAAGTAAGTATTAGTAGGTAAATGAAATTACTAACGTGAACATTTTACCTTATTCAAGTTAACCTTAAAATCAACAAACTTCTAATTTCCTCTTACTTTATGGTACCATCGAGTTGAATAAAGTTGTACTGTAAACACTATATTCCGCACATCGGATATTGAACGCGCAGTTGAGTGCATTTTGTTACCTAAGTTGTATTTTACTTTTCCCGCTGACATAACGACGTACTGGTATTTGAAATTTGAACGTGGAAAGTTGAATCACTTGTAGATAAACAGTAGGTAAAATAAAATACTAAGTTAACAGTTTAGTGTTTATTAACAAAAATAAATAAATGCATTGCACAGGAATGTCAATTTTACAGGGCTAATTTTACCAAACGTTTATACCTACGTAGTATTTAAGTCGTAAACTTCGAATAAATTTGGAATTTCCGAAAATTTTGCCATGCAAAAACTGTCTGACATCAATTTTATATTTCATAGATAAAAGATTTATTCAAGATATACAAGTTTGGCGAAATTTGCTCAGATAAGTGTTTTATGAGGTATTTCGGTAATTAATACAACAATAACATGATGCAGTAGAAGCAATTAAACAAATCTTTTAACATTTACTTTCTCTTGGTAGCCACAGCGTTCATATTCATGTACGTCAGAACAGCAAGGGCGCCGTTTATGATGTAGGTGGAAATACAGACGACACACAGGTCGTGTAGAACAAAAGCCAGAAGGTACGCCAGGTACACACACATTGGTATCGAAGTCGCAGCGAGCACAAATAGAATACGCGTCACCACCAGTTGGTCAAATGTTGCTGAAATAAACAAGGATTGGTTGTTAGTGTACCGTTATCTGGACTAGATGATGAAAGTCGTGAGAAATACACGACTAGCTGCTTGTACAGACAGTGTCATCAACTGCTTACCCCCCTACGCATACAAATTTCTTCGGATAGGGGTTAAGCAGTTGATGACGCTGTCTGTACAAATACAGAAATATTAATATTGAATGAGCACTGTACCTAGGCATGTAATTGTAATAGCTTAGCGCCTACTAACCTAAAATTAATATCTAGCACTTCTAAACCTCATTAAGGAATTAGTATTTATACTACATCTCAATCAATGGTGGTGATCAATGCCTGTGTTTTCTCTATGTGAGAAGAGACCTTTGCAACTGTAGGTCAGTAATAGGTTGGTACCTATTATTTTTTATGCTATAAACTGTAACGATGCCCAACATGGAGTCTGTATTTATACTTTAATACCCATATTTAAAACGTTTAGCAAAAGCATTTGAGACCGTGTTCCAGATAATCCCTAGACCCGTGAAGTCCCATCCCAAGTAAGAACCTAATGATACAAAATTGTTAACTATACCTATTCTATAATTTAATATTATGTAGTATTGTTCGTGACTCCCTAATTCGAGTCTTTTCATTGAAAGATCCAAGTGCAATTCCCGCAGTTGTGCTTTTGCGATCTTACCAACATAGCTAAAGACACTGACCCTTTGCCGGAAACCATACGGCTAAATACTATAATAAGCAATTCAAATGTTAATTAATAGCGCTTAGCACAGTTCCTGAACTTAGAAAATCATAATTACAAATTTCTAAGCTCTAACATTATTTAATGGGTCATAAAATCAAATCAAGCATAGAGCAATTACAATGACAGATTATGACCACTCAACACAACAAAAGAGATCAAACAAAGCGGCTGTGGCTTATTTCAATATCAGACTGAAATAACACAATGCCCACTACAATTCCAAGCATTTACGAGCGTGTTTCACGGAATTAACATTTTAGCGAAGCAATAAAAGCTCACGCGAACCCTCTAAATATTCAAATAGAGAAACATTTTATTGTTATAGTATAGACTTTAATGCTATTGGGAATATTAAATTCGACTTTCTTATTCGATCAACTGACGACGTTGGCCATTTATATCCATTTCATATTTATGTAGATATATAGATCCTGTTTAAATACAAACGTTAATTGAGTTGCGTGTTAACTTTCGGTTATCGTAACACTAATAACAATGATAAACTGGAACTAACTAGCTCACATTGGTACGAGTAGTTGTATTTACCCTAAACCTCGTAAACATTTCGCACTTCCCAGGAGTGTGTACCAATGTTAGCCTATTACGATAACAGTTATTCACAGCTCGTGAGCTACCAAATAAGCTTAGAGTGAGCACAAACGCGGAGTTTCGCAATATTTTTCTCTAGAGTCACGAACTCGACTCGGCATGGCAACCACGAACCGCATTGATGTGCGAACTGCACGCCGCCGCGCCACCGCTAACTGACGCGTCGGTGCATCGTAAACATAATCGTAATGCCATGTCGATTATTGGCCTCGTAATTGTATCTATGTAATTACTACACCACTCGTTAATTCAATAACTCCAACTGCAGAAACAGTATTTATGTAACTTTTACGATTAACAGTCGACTCTCAACTCAACTTCATTGAGACTTAGCATCAACAACTTTATAAGGTTGACATCTATATTTATTTAATTGATGGATTTCTTCTTTTCAGTATTAATGACAGCTTTACTGTCGATTCCATTTGGACATCGTAAAAGTTGATAGCATTTAATTTTTATTGGTTTCGGTTAGATCTAAAGAAAAACGACTGCATTAATGTGCTTTAGATATCTCACGCAGATGGTAAAAAGAGTGGGTTAATGTCGTTAACTTTACTACAGTTTTATTGTGAAATTCTGCGAAACAAAAATCGGGTCAGATAGCTCTTATAAACGTAGGTTATTATAAATTAGTATACGTACTTAAAAATATTAAGAGACAGTAGAAGATTATTCCGTAGACGGGATTGGGTATCCTCAGGAGTGACTCTTTTGGTATAAATCCAAAACCTTTTGAGTATCTGCAAATAAATAATGTAAATTTATGTTAATGTCACCATTACTGTAATTATCATCTTTCTGCCACTGTCCTATATCGTTCAGGGTCGGAGCAACACGTTTTTTTAATAACTTCTTTTACTTTCATAATATATGTAGGTACGTATAGATAGATATAATCCCTCATAGGTATACAAACCATCTTTTCTTTAGACTCATAACTCTTTGGTTTTATCACTTTTCTAATCACCATGACATGTATTCCACCTTTTCTCATCACATGTCTACCAAACAAAACGGTTCCCTTTCAACTTATCTGTTACTGATAGCGCCACTTTCAAAAGTTCCTCTAAAATTTACTACAAGTACCTACCTACCTATTTCTTACTTTGTCCATTCTCGTCACTAAAATGTTAAAATATCGAACTCCAATTCTTTATTATTATTACTGAAACCCAAGAGCCCCGTACTACTGTAACCTTCGACAATATAAAGCGGTTTTTATCCTTATTCCTAAATATTTCCGTGACCGTTAGTTACAAGCTGATTATTATAATCCTCAGAGCAGACAAGTAAGCGATAAGTATTGAATATGCTACATATTATTATAAAACTAAGGCCGGTTACAGTGCTCCACCGACCGTCAGTGCGTACGTTCGGTCCTGATGGTACGCATTAACCGAGCGTCAGTTTGTATCATTCAGTGCTCTCCTGACCAACAATCTGATTGGAGTCATACACTCACACACGTATAAGTACTTGTTTATGTTCATCAGACATCCGAACGGTCGGTCCACCGATCGCCGATCGGTGCAGCACTGAACGCATTCATTTGTTTCCATAGAAATCCATAGCGCGTCGGTCGACCGACGGCACGCATGCGCACGCGCTCAACCGACCGACGACGGCAACAATGACGTTCTAATGGTAGGTCACTGATCAAAGTAACTGTCAAATTTTAGCAGATTACCGCCTAAGTCAGTCATTCAATTGTCATTTTGTACGAGATTATTATTCTATATCATTTCTTTCAATGGCGTGTCAGTGGTTGACCATTGGAAAGTCGTAATGACGCCATTATATTAGTAGATTACCAAACTTGTCAAAATCAACAATTATGAAATCAATGATAGACCATTTTGACTATTGTAATAGCAGACTATTGAATGACAATTGAATGACTGACTTAGGCGGTAATCTGCTAAAATTTTGACAGTTACTTTGATCAGTGACCTACCATTAGAACGTCATTGTGCAGTCATTCCTTTTAATTCGACCGACCAATGATCGACCATTATGAATTTGGCAGATTACAAACTTTTAGCAAAATGACAATGGGATCGTGTTGGAATGACGAAATTATAAAAATAACAGACTTGGCCCCCTGTCCCCGTACGCAGTGCGTAGCAATATACGCATGCGTACGGTCGGTCCAGCACTGTAAGATTTATGAATTTTCATGTAGGTAAATGTCAAACGCGACCGACGTATAGTGCGTGCCACGAAAAATGAGACTTGACACAGACTTGATTTGACTTGCGCAGTACTCGATTTAAAGAAATTTACCTTTGAGACTTGACACAGACTTGATTTGACTTGCGCAGTACTCGGTTTAAAGAAATTTACCTTTAAATCGAGTACTGCTCAAGTCAAATCAAGTCTGTGTCAAGTCTCATCTTTCGTGACACGCACTATAGGTACGCACTGACGAGCGACGGTCGGTTGAGCACTGTAACCGGCCTAAGTCCCCCGCCGCGTCTATCTGTCTATCTGTTCACGATGAACTCAAGAATGAAGACGAATGAAGGGATTATCATGCTGTTTTCACCAATAGAAAGAGTGACTCATGAGGAAGGTTTAGGTGTATAATTTGTTAAAGTTTTGGGTAAATTGGCTAAAATATGACGGTGACTGTTATTGAAGGTGACAGAAAAAATCATGGCAACTATGC
This sequence comes from Charanyca ferruginea, assembly GCA_947361185.1. NCBI lineage: Eukaryota > Metazoa > Arthropoda > Insecta > Lepidoptera > Noctuidae > Charanyca > Charanyca ferruginea. The sequence goes on from OX376070.1 coordinate 13,052,427, forward strand.
ACTAACTAACTAAACTAACTAGTAGCTATGCAGATGGCTATGCTCTGCTACCCGTACGAAGCGGCGCTAGTGACTAATAAATCGGAAACAGTCGTCAAACCCACAAAAAAACATCCACCATCCAGTAACTCGGCATTACTAATAATTAGGCGTAACCTAAGTAACAAGTAAGTACGTTTCTACCCATTAAAAGTATTAAAAACAAAAAACAGATATAATAAATATGCATTCATCATCATCATATCAGCCCATAATTGCCGTCAGCTGCTGGATGTAGGCCTCCCTCAAAGATCGCCAACCAACCCCAAATATGCATTATCCACAACACAAATTGAAAATAGATGACATCTACCTAACAGTCATAATATCTACCTACTTCTATACTAATATTATAAAGCTGAAGAGTTTGTTTGTTTGTTTGGTTGAACGCGCTAATCTCAGGATCTACTGGTTCGAATTGAAAAAATATTTTTGTGTTGGATAGTCCATTTACCGAGGAAGACTATAGGCCTATGCGAAGCCGGGTCGGGTCGCTAGTAATTAATAATTATAGTAGGTAACTGATAATTTATTTTTTTATAAAAATAAATAAAACAAATTTTCTATTATCAGGCCTAATCTAATTATTGATATGCAATTAGAAGAATTCTCTTTTTTTACATTACGAATATCATAAGACCTTTAACCTTTCAACCTTCAGGAATACTCCAAGATATCAAATGAGTATAATTTTATTTGTAAGTAGTTAAGATATCACAATAATAATATGCTCACTCACTGACGTACACGTATCTACCTACCATTATGACTCGTCAACCGCACGTTTTGGTAAAAAGTGCACGTTCACTAATAATAAAATAGATGTTACCAGTTACATAAAAAATACAGGTGTCCTGATGACTTCTAAGCACTAAACTTCCTAATTGGTTATCCCTTAACACACATAGTATGGTACATAGATATAAGAAATTGTATGGTATTGTTTAAAAGGGCAGTACGTAAAATATGCGCTGAGACGTGGAGTTGCGGACACCAGCCCGTTATACCATACCATCATCCCCAAGCACACGTGTCGCCAGTATTTTCAGGATCGGCAAGGGCAACGGTAAGTAACGTTACAGGTCAAAAGGACGCGCCCTGTAATAAGCCGCTGATGTCAACCCTTACACAACACAATAAGGTATTATAGATATTTAACTTCATCATTTCAGCCCAGATATCACCCACTGCCGTTTAGACACCTTTCCATTCTGCATTACTTCTCAATTTGTAGACCATCTACCAGGTATTTACCACGGCTTTGACGTTATCGTCGACAAAACGCATTTTAGGACGTAGAACTTACCTGTTTTATTTTTATCTTAACCTTAGCCATACAGTGCCATTAACTTACTCTGAAGAAAGAACCCGAGAACAGCTTGCGTACTCCGAGATATCACATAGTGCAGTGTACCCCGGAAGTGCCTCAACTTTCAACTCCACGTACAACGCGTAAGTAGACAACAGTATGCCAAGAATGCAAGTCAACACGATGACACGTTCGAACGTTTTCGGCTTCATGATTACCTAGAAAATATAACAAAACATAAATAACTTACCTACAATGTATCTTTGATAGACTTCAGGGAGAAAATCGAAGCTATGGTAGATAGGTCAAGGAAAGTAATAGTTCCATTTTAAAGAAAAGTAAAACAGCAGACATCTGGAAAGAGGAAGCGCCGATTCGCAAAAGATGGAAGGAGTGGAGGGAGGCCTTTGCTCAAAGTTGGGACAGAACAGGATAATAATTTAAATGTTGTAAAATGCTAGGTAGATTATTTAGTACTTAATAAAATACGAATATTAACATTTTACCAATTTCATATAACTACCTTTACGTTCTGTAAGTAGTGATAAATAAGGTGAATTTTATTTTAAAAGGGGACGGCAAACTCTACAGATCACCAGCGGTTAAAAAAGAAAATAAAGTAGCGCCATTTAGTCCTAGGTCCGTTTCGCCACCCCATCGTGTTATATAAAACATTAAAGACTTTAATGCATACACTGCATTAAAGTCGTAGAGTACAAAATAAAAATAAAAAATAAACAATGGAAGCACCGTCGGAGGTCTAACGTTTTATTAGCATAAAACCACTAAAGCATCAAACACTAATTATGTTAACACTCGAAAACCTGCCCACAAAATGTTCTTAAAATAATAACGCAACATAAATTATACTTACTTACGCACAGGGCAACTAAAAAACTGGTTTTTAATAAATAACTCGATATTTTTTTATACGATAAGATATAATTATTTATTATCAACATAATTTTTAATAAGCTGGCATTCACGAACTGAACGGCTGACTGACGAGTTAAATGTGCATAGTTAATAACACAGAACGTATAATCAATAACAACCTACCTCACTTGCACAAATAGATAAGACTCACAAAATCAATGTCCAAGTTAGGCTAATCTGTTTATATTACAATATTAAATGTTAATTAATGTTTGCGTAAACACTGTCATGTCATATCGACGGCTATCTAAATCACGTTTTTAATTGATAACACACAAGTTCCCTTCATAATATCTCGAGCTCGACTGGATCTATGACACCGTTTTCTTATGATTAAGTAGTTAAGTTTATTCACACGCCTCCAAGCCAAACGTACTTTAAACTTTAGCCGTCGGAAACTGGTTACAACAAAGATGTTTTATCTAATTATGAATATTAATTTAGATTTGGCGTAAAATAAAAAAATATAATTGGTTATCAAGCTTTTTTTAGGTGTAAAGATGTATGAGTTTACGAACCGAACGAATAAGGATCATGGCAAAGCAACAAGTATTGCATAGAAAGGTATCCTAATATGAACAGTAATATCCTCATTCTGGGTATACGTTTGCATTGGTTACAATTAATTGGATTATGCTGTATTTTCCACCATTATAAAAACCACGGCATGCACAACCCTATGTAGTATTTGTGGTTCAAGTTCAGCTGTTAAAATCAAAGATGACTAATAATTTTGGGTCCTTCGCCATAGTCAAACTATTTTGTCAAACTTATTTGACTACAAGAAATAATTTTCCCCGTGGTCAAACTTTATAGATATTGCAACTTTTGAGCACGCTGTATGCATGCGCAACTCAAAATCCAAACGATTGCTAGAACGGCGTAGCAGCATTGACACACAGAATGGTCTGTTTGTGTGCATCAGAAAAAAAAATACGCACGAAATAAGCACGAATCATTGAAATTGATCGGCGAACGACAGCGCGCGATGTTTTACAGTGCTTCTTAAAATAATTGTCTAAAATAAATGAGTTCGTATAACGGACTGAAAAATATTTTATTATATTTAAATTAAGCATAACCTTTATTTTCATAAAATAATATATATTAGTTATGTTTTTATTTAAATACTGGTGAAAACAAATTGACAAAGTGAACCGATTTTGTACTTTTTCAACATTGTTTTTTAATACATAATAGTAATATTTTCGTAATTTTGGCTCTGTAGTAGATTTTAGGACTGTATATCCTGTTGGAAAAACGCATAAAACATAATATTTTGGCATATTGTAATGGTTGTATTCATTCTGAAAGTTAACTCTGACGTCTATTTTCGTAAAACGCTATGAAAGGATTGTCTTCGCTTTAAAAAACCTTAATTAAAAATTATAGTTTTACTCTGTAGCTGTCTAAACCAAGACTTAATCTTTCTAAAACAGTAAATTGTCTTTAAATAATCTGCTCACATAATTACGATATTGCTCTGGGCAAAACGCAAAAACATGAAGTTTTCGTCACGTATCGAATACGCGCTCTTAAGTATGTACAGTCAAAGACAAAATTATATTAATGTCAAATTTCAACTTTCAAGCGTCGCGTTTTGTTCACTTGACAATTAAAGTCAAAGTCAAAGTATTTATTTCAATTAAACCATTTACAGGCACTTTTGAATTGTCAAGGAGTCGGTCAGTTAGTCAGAGAGTTGAAGCTAGTTGCTCGTTCCAAAACGTAGGTAGGTCTCTATGGAGAAGAACGAGCAAGAAACTCCATGGACACTCTTTTAAATCAAGTTTTTACAAAGTCTGGTTACATGATTCTTGTTGCTTCTAATATGTGAAAACTATGAAGGTAATCTAACAATACAAAACACAAAAAAGAAGCAAGATAAAGTCCATGGCAGATAAGAGCTGACCAATCTCTACTGACAGCGCCCGTTCACGAACATGACGCGTGAATCAGCACCATTCAGCTCAACCATTTTGAAGGGAGCCGAATGATCCAACACACGCGCCACCATCAGCGAGACATTTGAGCGAGCATGACAATACTCCCAACCGCCATGTTAGTTTTTGTCAAACATAAAGGTATTAATATACTTAGTAAATGGCTCCATGGTATTCACATTTACAAAATTGAAATAATGCTGCTAAATTATACAAAACTAAGGTTTCCAATGTATATTATTTTATCATATGAAGTGTGATAAGTTAATAATCTAAAAATATCTATATATAATAATAACGATACTCGTTACTCATGTCAATAGAAAAAGGAGTAGGAAACATCCTTTTCTTCCAATTTGTAAATTCCCTTAAACTGGCTGTGGAGCAGGACCAGCATTCAGCCAAGCATTTTTATCATTGATGTAATCTTCTAACTTATAATATGCTTGTCTACATAGTGTGCGTTTAATACATGTTTTAAATTGTTTTTCATTCAAATGTAGAATATCAAGTGGTATTTTATTATAGCATTTTACACTATCTACTTTTATCAATCTGAAGCTTGGTTGATCTAATTTGTTCCTATTTCTAGTATAAACATTATGTCTGTCACCTATTTTATTAAAAAGATGAAGATTTTTTCGAACATGCATAATGTTTTCATATATATATTGACAAGGTACCGTCATGATGTTAATCTGTTTAAACAATTCTCTTAGAGATTCGCGTTTGCGGAGATTATAGATTGCTCTGACAGCACGCATTTGCAGAAAAAAATAGAATCCATATCTGCAGCCCGTCCCCATAGCAAAATACCGTAAGACATGATACTATGAAAATTGCTAAAATATACTAGCCTAGCGGTATCCACATCTGTCAAATGCCGGATCTTTCTGACAGCGTAAGCGGCTGAACTTAACCGCGCAAGAGATGTTAAGTGAGGACCCCACTGTAGCTTGGAATCAAGCGTAATCCCTAGGAAAACAGTCCTTTCGACGAATCCAAGTATGTCCTTATTCAATACAACGTTACATTCATTACTCTTAACATTCGGCAAAGCGAATCTTATGCATTTAGTTTTCTTCTCATTTAATACTAAATTATTTACAGCATGAAATAATTCTTCAACAAATCTTAAGCATGGCGTCATTTACGTCGTCAACGTGCTGTGCCCGTCTATTTACTCTAAAAATCAATGAAGTATCATCAGCAAATAACACCATTTGTGGTTGATTTTTCAGTAAATGAGGTAAATCGTTTATCTATACATATAATAAAACAGTAAAAAAACTGTGTCTGTACATTGAATATATTAAAAAAATAATAATTGAGGGGGGTTTAGAAACAGTAATAGAGCACGAATCCAAAAAAAATATTCTGTCTGTTTGTCTGTTTGTTTGTACACGCTAATCTTCGGAACTGCTGGACGGATTTGAATGTTTTTTTTTTGTTGTATAGGTATTAAGTCTGGGCAACATACAGGCTATAATTTATCTTGGAAACTTGAACACCTGATGCAGATCCGTAACAGACCAGCTAAACTATAAGAGATACAAAAATGGTACCATAGCAAAAATTGTTCCACGTGATGAGCATATTCTGCTGAGAGAATAAATTTGAAGATCTGGAACACCTGATGTGGAACTCCAAGAGCCCAGCTACACCATAACACATAATGGGAATGACGTCTTAGCAAAAGTTGTTCGGTCTGATGAGCATTTCCTGTTGACTTATAAAAATCGAAGATCAGAAACATCTGATGTGGAAATCAAAGCTATCACTAATTTTATTACTGTAAAGCTGTCACTAATTTCACTGTATATTATAAAAAGATAACATAAGCTGATGACGCTGGTCAAAAAACCCTTTTTTTATCGTTTAAATATGACTTCCTGCTTATGTTATTTGAGTGTTTAATTTCCTTTACACGGTAGCCTACCCGGTAACGCAGGGGAGCAGTCACTTAGATTTTTATTGATCAGGTATCTCTTCACAATAAAACTATAACCAGGCCTAGAAAGAGGTAAAATCTTTCCCAATGTTCCAAAGGAGCTAAAAGATTGAGGATCAAAAGACCCCAAGAATCTACCGAAGAGCGTCAGGAGAGACTTGATGCTGTTCGAGAACATCAGGCTGCAAATCGCTCCGTAGAAAACTCTTTAGATCGCGAAGCACGTCTGCGTTCTCAGCGTATTTACGCATCTACATCCAGGTCTCTAGAGACAAGTGGGAACGTGATGCGCGACTGACCGCTGATCTTGAACGTCACGCATTGTCTCGCGAGTCGGAGACGTTCACGAATAGAGAATTGCGCTTAAGTTCCAAGCGTATCTACGCATCGACTTCTAGGTCTCTAGAGACAAGTGGGGAACGTGATGCGCGACTGACCGCTGATCGTGAACGTCACGCATTGTCTCGCGAGTCGGAGACCTTCATGGATAGAGAATTGCGCTTGAGTTCTCAGCGTATCTACGCATCTGCTTCTAGGTTTCTAGAGACAAGTGCGGAACGTGATGCGCGACTGTCCGCTGGTCGTGAGCGACATGCATTGTCTCGCGAATCGGAAACGTTTACCGATACAGAATCACGCTTGAGTTCTCAGCGTATTCGCACATCTACTAACAGGTCTTTTAAACCGGTTGCTGATCGAGATTATCATAATTGTCCCGAACACGCACACAACAAAATATTCATAATCAGTTAGAAAGTAAGAGAGAAAGAATTGCTGGAGTACGGCATGAAGAGACAGAAGAAGAGCGCAACGAACGTTTGAATTCTGATCGACTTCAACATTCTCTGAACAGAATGTCGATATCATCTAAAGAATCGGATGTGTCTCAGATATAGCCGTAGGACATGGCGACCTTCCTTGGGTTGATAAGGAACGGAGTGCATTTACGTATACTCCTAAGATTGACTACGCCACATATTCCGCCATCGGAGGTATGATTCAAAATTGTACTTTTTGAACATCTCGAATCGTATCGCGCATCCCGTTGGTTTCCCGTCCCCGGGCTCTTAGAATTCGACATCAGACGTATCAGATCTTCGATTTTGCCGACCCCGTTGTCGCTGGCATAAGCAACAGGATCCGCGTACGAAGTCGCGGGCAGAAGCTAGTATAAACTAAAAAGAGGAACGGACCAAATATGGAGCCCTGCGGTACCCCCATTTTTACTTTTAAGCCCGATGAATTAACACCATTTATTTGAACTTGCTGCAGTCTATCACTTAAATATGATTTTACAAAGCTAAGCGCTTGTTTACCCAGTTCGTAATGCTCAAGCTTTAAGAGCAGTATTTCGTGATTTACACAATCAAATGCTTTGGAGAGGTCGCAAAAAATGCCAATAGCATCTTGCGAATCCTCCCATGCCTTAAAGATATGCCTAATTAAGGTGACACCGGCGTCAGTAGTACAACGCCCTCTGGTGAAACCATACTGTTGGTCATGTAAGATGTTGTTACAATTAAAATGACTGAGCATTTGGTTAAGCATTACTTTTTCAAACGATTTGCTGAAAACCGGCAAAACTGAAACGGGTCTATAATTATTCGTGTCCTTGCAATCGCTGGATTTTAAAAGTGGTATAATCTTGCTGTACTTCATGAAATCCGGGAAAACCCCTTGGTCTATACACAAATTAAAAATGAAAGCTAAATAGGGTGCCACTGTCTCAATAACCGATTTACAAACATTAGTAGACATCCCCCATAAATCTTGAGTTGTTTAAAAGTCTTTATGAAATAGCCTAAAGCCAGGATATTCTGATTAATGGACTGCCATATAATATCCGAACGTTTTAGAGAACATGCTGAACACAGCCTGCTGAATAATACGTGTAAATTGTTGATTACTGCTATAAAAATTAATAAAGTACACATACACACATCAAAACAAGTTTGCGATCACTTTGAAAAATCTAAATCTTTTTTGTTACTGTAGATTATATTATGATTTCATATTCGTTTTAGATTCTTTATTTAAAAATATAGATTTCGAATATAAAACAATAAAACAGTTTCATTGTTTTCCAAAAAGCTTAGGCTTTCAGTCCAAGCTTACGCTCATTCAGAAATCTGATATAGTATATTTTAACGGATTTAAAATACTTTTTCGCGGAAAGTTGTGATTGAAAAAATGCCAAGAGGGTTATCAGAAGTTTAACGAGCAAGAATAGTAACTTTGAGGGAAGAAGTATACGCCACGAGAGAAACAGCAAGCAGAGTTGCTATACAACGAGTGGAGCAATTTAAATACCTCGGTCACGTGGTCACTACTGACCTTAAAGACAATGCTGACATTGAAAGGGAGCGGAGGGCTCTGTCCGTGCGTGCGAATATGATAGCCCGCAGGTTTGTACGTTGTACTGCCGACGTGAAGGTGACGCTCTTTAAAGCATTCTGCACAACCTTCTACACGTGCAGCTTGTGGGAGAAATATTCGCAGGCGTCGTATGGAGCCCTTCGTGTCCAATCCAATAACGCATTCAGAAAACTGATGGGGCTGCCATGGCGTTGCAGTGCGTCAGGGATGTTAGCGGCGGCGCGTGTAGACTGTTTTTATGCTACAATGCGCAAGCGCGCGGCATCGCTGGTAGCACGGGTCACGGCTAGCCCCAACAGGGGTCTGAATATGATAGCTGACAGAGTGGACTGTCCGTATATAGTTCACTGCTGTAGTCTACATGCACCGTCCTATAGCATTAATTACTAACACTTAGGTCTAGGAATTTTGTTACTAACCCTATATGAGTTTTTTGCTTGAAATAAAGATTTATTATTATTATTATATCCCAATCTTGTGTCGTGCCCACGTTGCAGAGGTGCCGCGGGATGTAATTTAGCTGACCGACCCCGCAGTGGTCGCCCAACTGTTTTGACTGCTGCCCAAAAGCGCTATATTAGATTGCTGGCAGCCCGTGACCCAACAATCAACGCTACTAAAATAAAAACAGAAGTTCGACCCGCCTCTCGGCTTGAAGTTAGCACTCAAACCATTCGGAACTGCTTGCACCAGGCTAGATTACAAGCACGGAGGTCTTGGCGAGGTCCCCTGAATTCCCGGCAACGTCAATAACGGAGATTGCAGTGGGCTAGGCTTCGGCAAAATGAAGTATAAAACATTTGGCAAAACTGTCTCTTCGTTGACGAATCGCGAATCAGTACTCATCCAGATAACCGACGTGTCCGTGTCTGGAGAAAACCAGGAGACCGTGAAAGGCAAAAAACTGCCACTGGAACAGTTCAGCAAGGCGGAAAATCGGTGTCCTTTTGGGGTGGTATTATGATTGGAGCTAGAATGCCTTTGATTCTGTATCGAGGCTCTATGACAGCAGACATGTATACAGCAGTTGCTATTGATGGAATTGTCAGACCATTCCGAGTAAACCACGGGCATCAATTTGTTCTGGTCAAAAAAAGTCAAAGTCAAAGTCAAATCATTTATTCCAATTAGACCATTAAAAAGGCACTTTTGAACGTCATAATAAAAAAATATAAAGTTGATTCTAGTAATACCCATCGAGCTCAACGAGTTAATGCTGCTCTCCGAGAATACGACATCACATGGTTACACTGGCCTGCCGGCTCGCCTGACTTAAACCCAAAAGAGCACGCGTGGGATGCTCTTAAGCGAGCTGTTTTGGAACCGTCAGCCGCGTCCCCAGACAGTGCCAGAGCTCAGGGAATTCAAGAATGGGACAGGTTACCCCAAGAAATGCTGGAAAACTTGTTTCTCAGTATGCCCAGAAGGATCTTCGCATGTGTTCGAGCCAGGGGAGGAATTATATTATACTAGCTTTTGCCCGCGACTTCGTCTGCGTGAATGTCGGTTATCGTGGATGCAGACGAAATCGCAGATTAAAAAGTAGCCTATGTCCTTCCCTGGGGTTCAAGCTATCTTCATACCAAATTTCATCAAAATCGGTTCAGCCGTTTCATCGTGAACGCGTAACAGACAGAGTTACTTTCTCATTTATAATATTAGTATGGAAGTATCATCATCATTTCAGCCGAAAGACGTCCACTGCTGGACATAGCCCTCCCCCAAGTGGCGCCACATTGACCGGTCCTGTGCGACTCGTACGTATCCAGCTAATCCCCGCTAGTCGCAACCTTTACCAGGTCATCGGTCCACCTAGTGGGAGGCCTTCCAACGCACCGACTTCCGGTTCGCGGTCGCCACTCCAGAACTTCCGAAACATCCAACACGATTAATATATTTAAAAAATATATTTAATTATATCAGTATGTATTTAAAAAAGTGTTTAAATAATCCAAACATGTACGGAGTGTTTCTTTACGTATCCGATTTTGTATATATATATTTTTTTTATTAATACCTGGCTACGAAGGGACTACGAGCTTAACGAATGAAAACAGGACAAGTCCTTAATAAAAAAATAAGGCTAGAAAGATCCCGAACTTTGTTAAGGCGCTACGTAGGAAAAAAGTAACGCGAAGTTTATTTTTCAGTTTTTTTTTAACGTTAAGCAATGTTGAAACAACCAAAATAATGAAGTTTATGCCCACAACAGTGAAGAAGCGAGCAGGCGAATCTCGAGGGTCTAGTGTGGGCATGATCCATCGTCATTCATGGTTTGCCTTGGAGTCTCATCAGGCCTCACTGAGGTGTTTTTCTGTGAGAAAGGAAAAACCAGTGCCTTAGCCCGTAAGGTTGTATACCAAAATACGGTGCTTTTAAACATTGTGGAACCTCTTTCTCAGACAATGTTCGATAACAGACACTGGGTATAGGTACCAACAGGATTCTGCGCAGGATCTTAAGGTTAACCGCAAAATTAGTTGAGTTGACAGTCCATGGGGATTGACTTCATCGAGCACGAAGAATGGCCCTCCTCTAGTCCAGACTTAATTCCGATGGATTACAAAATATGGGAATATTTGAAGAAGGAAGTCTGCACTAAACTTCACCAGTATTTGAACTAGGCTAGGTATTTGTGCCAGAACTTATGACCCGACTAAGTAATAACTTATTATACCTACCTATAAACTTACGTAACTTATTAGACTGAGCGATAGGCCGCTGCGCTGCGTATCGCGGATTCGAATTCTGCACGTAACAAATATTTGTACTCATAAATAGTTGGCTGTATGTGAGTTTATATGTTTGTAAACGCACTCATGATATCTACAGGCGGTAACAGGCGAAACGCATAGCGTGGGGCAATAGTTTTTTAAATATAAAGGGTGACTGGTAATTAGTGTACGATACTTAAACACGTGATTGTGTTCATGATAACAAACAACTTTCCCGAAGAAAAAATGTTTTTTGTACTAGTTCACTTTAGGTCACAGGCGTGCGAGTGCGTGAATTTCATACGGCAGTTGTGTTATTGTGATAAAAGTGAACCAGTACAAAAATCATTATTTCTTCGGGAAAGTTGTTTGTTATCATGAACACAATCACGTGTTTAAGTATCGTACACTAATTACCAGTCACGCAGTCACCCTATATGTATGTATATATTCCTTTTTTTATAATACAAAAAGTTCCATTGTGTAAATGAAAAAGCACGTAAGTACCATATCTATGGTATAGCAGGTACCTAGGTACAGTCGACTACAAAATTTTGAAAATTATAAAAATATGTAGGTATCCATTGATGATGTTGTCATTGTTTGTTACAAAAACTAGTAGACATGATGTATGCCAGATTTATGTTCCAATCAAATGTGCCAATTTTATGTACACAGCTAAAATAACACAAAAAAGTGTACACTCTGAAACGAATTAATGTGTTCATATTTGGTTACTATAATATGTATACAGGCCTAATATTCTATTTTAACATTTTAGAATAGTGCGGGATTACTTGTTTTCTCTTTCATTTCGTGCATGACGTCATTGGCGTGTCATTTGTTTATCGAAGTTGACTTACAAAGTTACAAATTATTTTCGCCACTTATTTACATTATTTATCTCTCACTCGACTCATAAAAAGAAGGTGTTTTCTAATCAACCTGTTTTTCTTTCCATATGTACAGTAACTAAAATGAACAATAATTAACATTATTTGGACATAGATAAAATTTAAAGTATCGAATCATAAATAAATTTATTGAAACTTAAATCGATATCTTGCTTTTAATAATATAACTTATCTATAATATTCTTTTACTTATAACAATAGTATAAAGTACTTCACATTTTGACAAGCAATTATAAAACTTGCGCCGCCGGCTCCTTACTCCTTACTCGGCTGTATGATGTATGTGTAACTTTAGGCGGTATACATCTTTTTGTGGTCGACTGTACCTACCGCAGGTATCGATGGCAGGTAGGCATAGCCCCTATTTTTAAAATCTGGTGAAATATATTCATGAGTCAAAAATAAAGTGTTGGTACCTACCTACTGTTACCTAAATTAATGCATCCTACAATAATAATAGGTAGGTACGTAAATGGAATTAGAGTCAATCCAAATATCTCAGATTATTAAATGGTTTTATATTCTGAGCCAAATATTTATAAAAAATAATATCATACAAGTATGTACACACATTGGTGATTTCACTGAGAATTTGCCCCGGAACCTGGAAGAATTTAATAGGTAGGTAGGTATACCTACTGACATAATCTGTTTCAACCAAGTTTCAACATCCTATAATTATTCAAAACGTCAAGTCGATAAACATTCAGCTCAGTGACCAGCACAAATGAGCGGTATAAACAACAGTTTAGTCCCTAGAATAATTTATAGCAAATAAATCATTGAAAAATAAATCCCGTTTAAAATAAACTGCACAATATTTAACTTATAAAATGCGATTTTTACTAGACAACAAAAACTGTAAAACTTCACCGAATGTAAATTATAGACAATGTATTTTTTATTGTGAACGCATCCATGACGCAAAATAAATTACCGAAACGTCAAAATCAAGAGCAAGACATGCAATAACTTACTTCATTTTATAGGCAATAGCTCTTTTTATTTTCAAATGGCTCAAACACCACTTTAAGTGAGAAATATTGTAACATAGTGTTTTTACAAGTAAAGTAAAGAAAAATATTAATTACATTGTGTACCACAGAGTATTAATAGTTGGAAACCTTCTACTTCTAGTCCAATCCAATCCAAACAAATTCGTTCACGAAATGCCAACATGAAAGATGGAAATAAGACATATCCTCAATACTAGATTGTAGTATCTAGTAAAGAAAATGTCGTATATATGATAGAAATACCAGTTAATTCAATACTATATTATTAGGGTACTAATTGATTCATGTGGACACTTGCAATTTATCAACCATTTAAAATTAATTTTGTGTCGAAAAAAGAGACAACCTTACCAGTTAGAAGAGTATGACCAAGCGCCACATTGCCAATGACGCCCAGTATCGCGGAATGTCCGTGCCTTAGGTTGGCAGCACTGCCTTTAGTTCACCATCGCGACCGCAACGTAGCGTTGGCGTCGTGTAACACCTTTCATTGTATTGACTATTGACTGATTCTGAACACAGAGAATAATGTATAAAGTTAATTTATCGTTTTATTGTCTTAGTTATTGTTAAAATATATAGTAGTATGTTTTAGTTTAAGTGGAATAATGCCTCCGTTTACGTGAATGTGAAAGAAAGCAGCCCGTGGAGTGCTACGCGGCCATTTTACTTGCAATGCGGCAACGGTGTACGATCCGCCATTGGAAACGGCCAGTGTCTTTTTCTGAGTGCAAGATTTGTATTTCGTTGAATAACGCGGCGTAGAATCAAAGGATAACCATGTGTGATAAAAGTGTAGTGCGGACTTTAGTGTAGTGAAGCACGGTGGTCGGGTGTTTCGAATAATGTGTGAACGATGGAAAACGAAGTGAAGCAGCGCAATCAGAGAAACAGGCGAAGGGAGCGGGCACAGCGCATGCAAGCACAGCGAGAGAGCAAAGTTAAGGATGGAGACAGCGGCGAGGACGAATCTCCTACGAGAGAAAAGCCGCCTCGTCCTCCTGCCAGGAGGAAGAAATCGCGGGAGCCGCTGGGGGAAGAGGACATCATCGATGGTTTCGCCATAATGGCTTTTCGCACATACGAAGATCTCGAGGTGAGTACTGAATTACCTAAAAAGCTTTGTACCATTCCTATTTAGAAACAGTTTATTCTTCGATAACAAAGCGACTACCACTCGATTTGTATATTAAAGATATTGCCTTGTGTTTTGCCTATCTATACCTACCAATTATAAACTACAAAATAGCTACTAAAGGTTGTTTACATTTGCATAATAACCTACAACCTTGCAATTATTGTCTATAAGCCTATCAAAAACTTGGTAATTATCTGGTAACGTTATGACGACATCTACTGTCGTCATACCATTGCTGCCACCAAAATTGTTAGATTTTCTAGAAAATGTTAGCCACAGAAAAGATAACTAGGATGTTCAGTGTTCTGGTATCCCATTATAAAAAACGGCACTCTGTAATCGCTTTGGACGTCACCTCGGAAGTGCATTGACCCATCGAATGAACCCTGCGTGTAAAAAGTAGATAGTGAAATTTAGTTGTTATTTACGTAAATGAAAGTAGGTCTTTTTATACTCAACAAAAATAAAACCTGTTTTCATGGAGTGTTGTATTATCTATACTTACAAGTATTTAGCGGTTATATTATGTATTATGTAGTGAGCAGCTGACTGTCGACGGCCGCGCCTGTCGGATCGCAGAGCGCCGTTCTCAGCAAGCGAGGTGCAGCCGCGGTCTCCCACAAAGTGTAAATTTGGTCTAAGTGGCTTTCGCTCGTTTGTGCTCATTTATCGCGCCGTCCTCGAATGGCAATATGTTGTGTACGTTGAAGTCTCGTATGTGCACAATAAAACTACATTCCCCGCTATCGTTTTAAATTATGGCGACAGGCTTGCCGTTTGTGGCTCGTTGAGCGGCGCGCGCGTATATTATAGGCCCGAACAGGTTCCTTTGCTCCTATTTAATTCACCACATGTGGTGTGCAATGCTTATGCAATTTCTACTTACAATGCTTGTGAGTTAATTTTCTACTATACATAGAATACTACCTATGTACCTACATACTTTAGATTATCTGGGAACTTAACATGAGTTACCTGTCTATAAATAGCTGGCAGTGGCACGCACTTCTCTATAACAAAACCATTTTTATAAACCCAAATGGGCTATAATGACATGAAATACCCACTACGATTGATACTGATAAGACTTATTAGAAATGTCGTAATTTAGAATATATTACATGTGCTTTGTTAGAATCGGTATGTTTTTTTAGACATCACAAAAGATCTAATACACACGTACCTAATCAATCACAAATTCATACGGTAACCAATAAATATCTATCATAGCTAGGTCTAATTATGTGTAGATTTATGTAAAGTAGGTAATTAATTATTTAATCGTTTATTAAATTTATTACTCATGAATTATAGGTACCTACCTACCTACGATGCCATGTTAAATAAGACGTGGTTTTCCGTGACATTTACTTATTTCACTTAAATTATGTAACACAAGTGTAAGTAGGTATAACTACATGTAACTAGGTAGTATGTTGAAAGAAGTAGGTAGGTTGGTACACTAAGAACGTAGATAAATAAACGTACAAAGTAGGTAAGTATTGTATCGACGGGTTAGTAATGCATGTGTAATTGCTATAACAAACCATGTTTATACACTATAATCGCAAAACTAATTCATTTACTTACGAATTCATACAAGTCACACGATAACGTGTTTCAAAAGGAGGGTAAACTTAACTCTTTTTCAGGTTTGAATTCGTAAATTGTAATAAGATCGCTTTTATGATACATGTTTGTAATAAAAATGTCTTGGGACAAAACCTAATTCCGAACGAGAGCCCGGCTCGAAGAAAAACAAAGGTAAAGTGAAATGAAACTATCCCTTTACATAATACCTACCTGGTATGTACAATATGTTTTGTTAATTTTAGACACTATCTCGTAATGTTTTAATGTAAATGTGCGTTACGCGTTAATAGGTAGGTACTTAGATATTATGATTTTATTTAAACCGCTATTTATTGTCCTTGCAGAAAATTCGGGCATTTCATAAAATAAATACAATACCTACTCATTGATGGTTTATCGTAAAAATTATTTTGAATTGATTAAATAACATCAAGATAGTAGAAATATAATTAATTTGTCATATTAAAATTTATCGACTCGACATCTTAGTGTTGATTGTAAGGACCTATTACTTCATTTGAAATGTATGTTGCTATTGGTACTTAATTGAAAAGGTGTAGGTACTTACTCAGTTAAAAATGCCCTTTAATCAACCAAGTAAACAAACCAATAATTTCTCATACAACAATATTATAATAATTTATAACATAGGTAGGTATTAGTCTCTTTACATATTTATCGTTCCTAACTTTAAAACTTAGTTACGGTGAATTAAAATACAGTTAATCGGACAAAAACACAGTCGAGCGTGACGATGTCGTCTGACGCCTGGTGAGAGACGATCGACTCTTGAATATCAACAATTACTTTGGCGTTAACTTATTATTTTCCCACGGTATAGATAGGTACTTATGTCAAATCGCCACGAAAATTATTGAAAAAGCTTGATTTATATTATTATACCATTTTTATTTGGTTATTGTTATTCATAAACAATACAGTTTTAATAGTAAGTTCACACAAAAGCCACTAATAGGATTTCAATAAAACATCACTCGTTAAAAAGAATAAGTAGAATTCCAGATTCTGTAAGATAAACAAAAGGTAGGTATATTATCGAAGTCCTAGGACACAACATGAATGTATACGCACAAATCCTATGTAGGTACAGACAGCGTCATCAACTAACCCCCTATGCGAAGAAATTACAACGCGCGGGGGGTTAGCAGTTGATGACGCTGTCTGTACCTATTGTGAGTAACATTATTATCTATAAAATTACGAAATTATTTCACATAGCCACAAAGACATTTGCAAGAAGGACGAGTAGTGTTTACACCGATAACAGCAATATTAGACCTAAAATCTGATCATAATTATTTTGAAATTTAATTTGATATGAGAAAAAAAAACCTATAGGTCTCCCAAACAACCAAAATTTTATAGAAAAAACTAATTTGAAAAGATTGACAACGTCCGTTTACCCGATTACGATCGAGAAAAATCGCATAGGGCATGAAGAAGTTAGCGGGCGTGAAATATCGTAGACATCTAATTTTGCGAGGAAAGCCTGCTTGGAATTAATTTTCTTCGTAGTTTGATATTGAACTATGTTCCCAACTGTTCAGAGTTTGAAATCATAATAATATGTTAGAAAATGTATTACGTTTGTCTATCGTTATAATCTATGTTAGTTTTTACAAGCTAAAAACATGTTAATAATCTCTTAAAGCATGAAGCATTGGTATTTTAATACAAATATAACACTTAAAATGAACAAATATATAAAATGTTGTGTTTAAAACCAGCAACATGGTTTTACGTGGCAATCACGACGGTATGTACCTACCTACACATAGTAGGTAGTATTTTTTTGTTATTATTCTTTGGTATGTATTTCGCCGAACGGATGCTAAATCAGCCAGAATTTTGCCACAGACAAAGAGATTTTCAACCTATGTAATTTTAAGTAGGCCGGTTATTACTTTTCTTCAACATTATCAGCTTTTAAGCTTTACTATAATAATACATTGTATAACTGCCTAATCTGAATCTAAATTGGGTCATACGTATTTGTTTTATTAATAATAAATAAAATTTATTTATTTCAGGTCCTCAAACCCATATTAAAAACATTTAAAAAATCACGCATAAATAAATACAAACAAACAATTCCAATTCAATTATGTATTACATTACAAGAGCCTCTTAGGTGGGACACGATGATATGTAACTTATCTGTCACAGCAGTGTCGCACATAAGGACAGTCCAGCCTACTTGCTATCATACTCAGAACTATTAAATAAATCAATTTCTGCTATATTTACAGTTAAAACAATAGGGGAATAACCCGATAATGATAATGTCTATATGGATTATAGATTACCTATATTTCGAAGAATCCGTTTAGCTCCACGTGGGCAACACAAAATGCGATAAAAGATAAGAATTTAGGAAGTTAAACGCACCAATCGTTTAGAATGCACTCTGATAAGTCAACATATTTTTGTACAAAATCAATATCATTCGACTTAGAAGACAAGCCACAGCGGCCGGGAGCGCCGATGTCTCGGGGACACCGACACCCCTTTGACCCATCCCCTTGTAGTATTCCCCTGAGTACAATGTTAGCACGTTGTGACATAAATACTTACCTGAGTAAACTTTAAACTACATCGTTTCGCTTTTATTGCCTCTCAATGAAACCACGTTTTAGCTTTTATTTAGGCCAATTTAATTTCTGATTCGAGTGCACAGCATAGTGATGTAAGATTATTAGTTATGTTTGTACCTCGTAACAAGCCTAATAGCTATGTTGTGTACCTACTCAATGAATACGCTGCTTAGTTTCGTAAACACAGCCTGCCCATTCATTCTTTATAACGAACACGCATTGCTAGCTGTCGAAATAACAGACTATGTACTAAATGAACGTTTGTTTAATACACATAGAAAATAATTTTGCATTACACATACAAATAATTACTGACCTCGGTGACTATTCAAAAGATAACAGATCTTGTCGTGGGTAGCTATTTAACGTGGCAGTAGGTGGGTAGTAAATTGTACAAATTGAACCAAACCGACGATGACCCGGCGTTGCGGGAATTCTCGACCTTGACCGTAAGTAGTTTAACAGATAATGCGTTGATTGTTAACAGATACTTGACCTGTAATTGAGAAGGCAATTAATAACAATTCATATTACAATGTCAGCTAAATGATATTTTATAATTATATATACTATGCGACAGTCTAAGACTTGTTCGTCTGACAAATAAGTACAGCTTAAATAGAACCTGCTTCTGAACGATAAAATTAAGATTTCATCTTGATTTTACTATCTAATCAAACTCATGACAAATTTTCGTTCAACATAGGTACCTAGAAGAACTATAATATCATACATTTATTTATTTATTATTTATTTATTTATTATTTATTTATTTATTTTATTTTAATGCTAACACGGTAATGATGAGCCAATTACGCTAACATAACAGATAAAAGAAGTATAATGAGTACAAAAATAATGCAAAAACGAAAAACAAATATATATACCTATTTATGGCGAAGATTTTGTACAGTTAGCTGTAACATGCTTGCCAGTGCATTTTACGCTCCTGGGCTCTTCCCTACAGTATTTATGAGTATGCCCGCCCATATGCCTGGCATCTCTTGCATTGGGGAATGAGTTTGGGATTTTTGAGTGGGTTGTTTATATATTATATAGATTTAAAGACATTTAAAATCGAAATATTAGCACCATTATGACGTACATATTAATAATATGTAGGTAATTGAATTTTAGGCAAACATGACGTTTACAAAACATTAAAACATTTAAGTACTTACTTAATGCAATATAATATTCCCTTTTATGAAATAGGTACATTTATGTATTATTACTTTAAATAATAACTTGCCACGCTCGATTAATGTAATACCTTATTTACTATTCAATTCATAAACAAAGTAGGTAGGTGTCTTTTGATCGTCTGGAGGTGAATCAACACTATACATACAAAGTGGCACTAACAGACATCAGTTTATTGGCGCTCATAATATTATTGTCTTGCGTTATATATTCTACCTCCACCCCTCCCCACTCCACGTGTAGTTTCAGTGCATCTGGCAGCAATATTGACTTTACGAAAGAACCCTTCTGCCGCAGCAAATCTACGTTCCTTTGATGGCTATGAGGATTTGTTTGGCTTGTGTAGTTTTACTAGTAGGTAGTACTTAGTAGTTTTGCAAATATGTAAATTATTAATCTTTATCTTATCTTTAACTATGTAAAACGTATAACAGATTAATAAATAATCATTCATTAGAAATTAAATAAAAATATACGTAAGAATTCATTATCTAACTAAAACCATTGCATTAAGGCGCGTCCCTGTGCAAAACGCAGCGCTAGCCGTTTTTTGTTCAGTTTTTCGGACCTAAATACTCTATATCCAAAAGAAATATCAACAAATAAAAAATAGATTAAATTTCTACATAATCTTGACTCCACAATGGTAGATCTGATTTTTGTTTACAAAGTATAGTATTTATCTAATCTCCTCACAACGAAACCACAGAAATGAGAAATAATTATTGAAAATATTCATCTTCTCGGCAAGTAACCATTAATTCAATTTTTTACTAACACTAATGGATAGGCAATTTATTAAAGAACATTTTGGTAGATTTTTTTTTTTCAAAATCCCAATGTTTGATTTTATAAAGATTTAATTCTAAAATCTGAGCGTATTTCGCTACTGTATCTCTTGCGCGGCGCAAAGGGAACGAATGCTCAAGGTTATTTGCTCAGGGTACCGCCTTAAAATTAAATTTTAATAAGTGTTAGAAATAAACCTTGTTTAGGGGTCATGTCATAAACGACAGCTATATCATGTGACTATAATTATTATTAAAAAAATATAATTTACAAAAAAGACAACCACCTTCTAAAACTAAAAAATAACTTTAAATTCGCAAATCGACTGCTTTGGTTTTGTTCGTTGTTTTGTATTGCCACTGCCACTGACTCGCGAATTAGTTACAAATTATTTCTCACTTTTTAGGTTTTGAAAAATTTTGGATTAAAGTTATGCGTGGAAAAACAGTTAAAAAAATAAAACGTGTCGAATTGTGAACCTCCTTCTTTTGTTAAGTCGGTTAAGAACTACATAAAAACTAACAAATGAAAATTGTTCAAATGCCAATGCCAAACGATACTCAAATGACACTTCACCAACCGTAATAGTCAAAGTGTGATACAATTAGACCCAAAATAAAACAGGATATAAAGCAATTAAATATCATAATGTCGTTTTTTTTTTTGTTTATTAAATAAATATCGATTAGATATTGTATTGGATTATAATTTTCTATTACCGTAAGAACCGTAAACATTGTAAAAACATGCAACATAATCTTACTTACTTCGTGGATGCTACAAAGTAGGTACCTACTCAAATAATTGTATTGTTGCGAGTCGATCCTGTATTTTGGTAACATGTTCTCCCATTTACACATTGTATATATATTTTTTTCATTGTAGTTTGTTTTTATGCTCGCAAAAGCATAAAAACAAACTATAAAAAAGCTTTTTACAAAAAAGACAACCGCCTTCAAAAAGTGAAAAATAACTTTAGCACAGAACACACATTGACTTTAGTTTCGAAATTCAGTGGCTTTGTTCTGTTTGTTGTTTTGTATTGCCACCGACTTCCGAAACTAAAGTCAATGTGTGTTCTGTGCTAAAGTTATTTTTCACTTTTTGAAGGCGGTTGTCTTTTTTGTAAAAAGCTTTTTATTTTCCGCTTTTTAGTACCTCCTTCTCATTCAAATCTATTAAGAAGAGATTGAAAGTTAACTACTACAAAGATTGATGAAACTAAAACGTCGTCTATGTAACATTTTTGGGTATTTGTTGATTTTTCAAAAAGTGCTGAATCAATTTCGATAAAATTTATGTGGGTCCACCCCTGAAGCATACCCTATCTATAAAAAAAGAATTTTCAAAATCGGTTTACGTTTGCCTGAGAAATCGCGTAACAAATCGCGCACATACTTAATGCAAATTTAAGACTTATACGGTTTTCTCATGGATGCCATGGTCAGAACTGGACCAAATTAAAATGGGACCACACGGGAAGCACTAGCTTCCAAATAAAAAAAGAATCATCAAAATCGGTTCACCCAGTCCCGAGAAATCAAGTAACAAACATAAAAAAAAAAATACAGACGAATTGATAACCTCCTCCTTTTTTGAAGTCGGTTGAAAATATATTTCCGCATCTTTCACCTTCCACGTCCAACAATAAACGCAAACTAAAATAACAAATAAAATTCAAAAATGCATTCACAAAATCACGGTAGCTATGCTGCTATGACAATGTGATGCGAAAACTGTGGTTTCATTGTTTTCACTTTATGAAGCATAAAACATTCAAAAACTTTACAGATTAACATTTAATTAAAATGTCAGATGATAATTTCTAAGACTCTCTGAATACAATAAAACGAAGAAGGAAATAAACCAGATCAAAAGAAATAAAACGTCGTTCAATCCAGATTTTAATGGTAATGTATTACCCACTCAAGAGACTCGTTATAAGATGTGCCAAGTGCTCCAAGTGGCAAGAATCGCGATGTCGGTGGAGACTTGGAGAGTGGCGCCGACGTCAGAAGATATTCGGCGGCGGCGGGCGGCTGTGGGGCGGTCGCGACGTATCTCGGCGATCTGCCCGCGATCGACCGTGCTGCCTCTCGGCCATCGCGATCTAATAGTCTGAAGAGAGTCGCAAGAGCCAATGCAATGTGAATATGTCGCTCACGCTGCCGCTACTTGTGAATACTTGTGATGCTACTTGACTACGCTGAGTACCGCTCTCAGGGTGCTCCCATGTCGGATTTAGCGCTCTATATACGTAACTTTCGTGCCTTTTCTAATTTGTAAATCCTTTGCATTTTTTATCGATGGAGTTATACTTAAATAACTACACAGTCCAGAAAACCAAACCCTTATGACAATATGAGCAAAAACAATAATTAAATGGTATACCTAACAAGTTTCTCCATCTTAATTGAAATTCTGCTTGGTTGCGTTTAGACTTTTCTATGTCATTTCAACAATAGAATGGTAAATTGCTTTATGTCCAATGCTTTGCTTGACTTTTGAAAGCTCGTTAATAATAATATAAAGTTCATTGGTTTCGTTTTCTCACAACTTCAAATAATTATAACAACCAATAACTACATTATAAATGTAGGTATGTATTTCATAAAATGTTATAATAGGTAAAAATAATAATAATAATCGTATATTTTTGGAACAAAAACAAGTACAGTAAGTGGACAAAATTTAAAACGATAGGTAGCTGCAAAAGTTAAAAACTGTGGCGCAGCTACCAACGCCCGACTCCAAGTCAGAGGGTAAGCTGTTCCAGGTTAATACATAACAAAGGCATTTTAACAAAAGTGGGTAAAATAAGAGAAAAAACTAAAATAAAAGTAA
Organism: Charanyca ferruginea; assembly: GCA_947361185.1. Taxonomy (NCBI): domain Eukaryota; kingdom Metazoa; phylum Arthropoda; class Insecta; order Lepidoptera; family Noctuidae; genus Charanyca; species Charanyca ferruginea. The sequence goes on from OX376070.1 coordinate 13,075,807, forward strand.
AATGTAAAGTAAAAAAGGAGTTAAATTGTGTGCCGTGAGTAGAATGTGGAGTTGGGGATGACGGTGAGTTCGAATGTTAAGTGTGGGTGCGTAAGTGAGGTGCGAGTAAGGCGGGTGAGTGTAGGAGTGTGAGTGTAGTTTAACCTAATTGTGTAGTGAATGTGAGTGTTTATAGATATTTAAACTTCCACGAGTTTTTAAATTGCATCATATGTGAGTGATCTTAGCCAAGTGTCGAGCTTTTCCTTACATTTATGCCTAGTATCAGAATAGATATTTATGGTTTTATTTATTCTGTTGTACATTTTACAGCTTATGTAATTAAAGTGGCGACGTGTTGCAACAGTTGTTCGGTAGGATATAAATTTCTCTTCACGGTGTACAATCGTTCATTTTGTTATTTATTGATTATGTATACCGTGAACCGTGTATTAACGTTGGCTATATGACATAATATAAACATTAGTAACATAAATTACTCCATTATCGCTGAATACACGTTAGCTAGAGCAAATGTTTACCGAGAAGTTGTTAACTATGCGACAGCGTCGGTCGAGAGCGGACGTGTCTTGCTCCGTTTGATTCATACCGATATACAGCGAAACGTCTAATGCTGGCACTTCACATGGCGTATTTGTACAAATATTCGCCTTTTTTGGATAATACAAAATGTACCCTATGATTATTGAAATAATGACTTTATTTATTTTGTATTATCTAAATACGTCGAATATTTGCACAAATACACCATGTGAAGTACCAGCATAAGATACTGCTTTTGATATACCGTCAAACGGGGTGAATAGGGATGCAGGGGTGAATCGGGACGGAACTTTAAAGAGGATTTTAACGTTGAAATAATATAGTTTGTTGACATAAATGACTCTAATGAATGACTTAATAATCAATATTTTTTCCTAGGGTCCTTGCTGGTCTTCGCTCGGCTTCGTCGTAGATTTCTAACTTTACAATGTACAAACTTCTATACTATTTTAGGATTTCAATTAATTCATAGCCCAAATATCAATGATATATTGATTTTACTTGAAAACTGACGAATTATCTTTTTTTTTATAAACTTCCATTCCGTTTAGTGATATTTCGAATATAGTACCTACTTCCAAAAAACCTTAGTTGATACTTGCATCACAAAAAGAAGCCCGCATTTCATATGTATGTCCATCTTCAGTCAGTGGTAGGCTCTGCGTTGATGAATCAGTCACACAGGACATTCTTCACGTCTTGATGATAGACGATAGATAGATTACACAAAATGCATATAACCAAGCAATAACGTGAATTTTATATTACATCGTTTTTCTTGTTGGTACTTTCTCATCTCAAAGCCACCCACAGTGATAAACAAGTGTATTCTGTCATTATTTATTGACAAGTTATTAAATCTAATGCAATTAGCACTTTCTGTGGGAAATTAGTAATACCTAACTGCGTGTACCACAACTAACAATGTAAAAAAGTAATTACGACTGCAATACAACACACAGTGGGATTCCTATTAAAAACAGGAAGCAAAGATGTTAATTATGCCATAGCGAGTCATAAACCACGGATCTTAGTAAATAAAATTGCCAGACAGTATTACTTTACATGAAAACTAGTCTTTATTCCCGGGACATTTGAGCGTGCGGCAGTTGACAAGCCAGGGTAATCGGTTCGTGGCACGCGACATACATTTACAAACATTTCGATTACATCCCTATTCCCTTCATATTTGTTTTCACGCGCTACTATTTCGCCCCATTCAATTATACAGCTATTGGAGCTTCCTGTTTCAATCGCGCGCGACTCACTTATAATATTCATACAAACATTTATTTCAAGTTATTTCGTCCATAAAATTAATTCTGGAGTATTGTAATTTTGATAATTATTTTAATCGATATTATAATTATTGATAAAACTAAGTAATGACATCATATTTGTCTTGAATTTGAATTACATTCTAAATTGATTAATTTAACTGTCATTTTTATTTAGTATCTACTCGTGATTCGTTTACCTGCCAACTACAATAGTCGACTACCCAATGGAAATTGTTCTTTTGTTGAAAGATTTTGCGAGATTTTTTGTAAAGCTCCCTGCTGAACATAATAAACATTTTTTTCCTTGGCTTCGGCGTAATTCTTACAACAATAATTGTTTTCTAAACATCGTCTATATCCGACAGCGTGGTTTTTTTTTTCCCCGCTTCAATTATGACCCGTTTTTTTTTATATATTTACTAAATGCTAGCCAAAGTATATTTTAAAAAATAGTTTATATTAGGCATCATTATTTTAACCAACAACAATTTTACACCTTAACACAAAATAACTAATAAGTATTATCCGAATCGTATCGTACCTTTAAAAAGAGAAGAATATTATACTCAATTGAATGTCAGTAATAAATGTTGAACTGATTATTCGCAGTTAATTACATGCGGTTGGCGCTGCCGGTGCATGATTTAAATTATTACTACGGACATATTAATTTACTACTGAAAATACTGTTACCTAGGGCGAGTTAATTAGGTATTCCACGATCTATAATCGTGTTGGCTCAGCGGAGGCGTTTCTGCCACCCGCTGACCTTTTACGACATTTAAACCTTTCAGTAATTTATCTGGCTCTATTTTTATAGCTCTTAATAAATACACCACAGTCGAGTTAACGTTCATAATCTACAAATAACTTGGATTATATACGTCAACACTGAAAACTATGTCCGACGAATGACATTATGTTTTTCGTGTCAATTTTTAAGTTGATAGGACGTGTTTTATTTTCAGCATGAAAGTTTAAACCACTTTACGCCCTCCTCGTCCTGACCCGGGTTCACGTTAACCATAAAATTACATCTTGTTCAACCTATTAGAAAAGTGGTATAATCGTTCATTATCACGCAGCTCAGTATCTAATCCGTGCCGTGCTACCACGCCGCCGGCTTGTCTGATGACTTAATTAATGACCCGCCGTGTCGCTGTTAATTAAACAGCTCAGGCAAATTGAAGCTCATGCCTGTGCCCGCGGCGGCTACAGATTAAAAACAAAATGCAATTTGGTGCGCACCACGTGACCCGGACTAAGTGTGATTAACGCACAAGGCCACAAATATCGTCATTGAAGGACGGCGACGACCGACTTCCGAAACTAAAGTCATGTGTGTTCTGTGCTAAAGTTATTTATCACTTTTTAGTTTTTGAAGGCGGGGTTCTCTTTTTAGTAAAATGTTTTTATTTTCCACTTTTTAGTGCCTCCTTATCTCCTAATTCCATTAAGAAACGGCAACACAGTTAAAACAGATATTGAAAGTCCTCCAAAGATGGAAGAAACGAAAGCGTCTTCTACGTAGAATTTTATGGCTTTTGTTGAGTTTTTGAAAAAGCGTTGATTAAATTTTTTGTTGTTATATACTAAAACCTTCTCCAGAATGTAACAAACGCATTTCTGAAAACCGCATCAAAATCAGTTCAGCCAAACGGGAGATAATCGCGGACAAACATACAAACAAACATACGGGTCGAACTGAGAACTTATTTTTTTTAAGTCGGTTAAAAAGTGAATTTATGGAGTGGAAAATTCCCCTTTTTATTTATAAATCGGTCGGTGGCACCATGTCCAACCTAAACACGTGAAAAATATTGAAGCATGATGAATTAATTAATACACGAGTGAGCAGCAGTCATGTAAATTACACGTAGGTAAAATTAAATAATTTATGACTAATATTATAGACCTACTGCTGTTATGACTGATGATATTGTTGGTGAATTGAATTAACCTACACTTTATTGCTGTCACAGATTATTGATATAGTTTGTTGTAGCTCAACTTACATAAATTTTACTTAATTAATTACTCATAAGCGCAATTCTATGTTAAACTCGTTGAATGGCAAACTGTATTGTCGACCGCTAGCGCTGTCTGTTTAGCGTTTTAGGTAATTAAGCGTGTAGTGAACATTGCCAGTTTCATCTCCGAATATAATTTTGAATTTATCCAACGGAAAATAATTCTGAACTGTAATTTCTACTGTGCTGATGACAGGTTATTTGTGAACACAAACAAGCATTATTTAATTACCTTATTAGTACAAAAAATACATATTAATAAAATACCGTGTGCTGTCTTTAAATTTTATAGATAAATTCGGGGTATTCCTCGAAACGCACCCAGTGTTCAAGGTGTGGATAGGGATGGGTATTAGCTAACGGAAAATATCGATAGCAAATAATGCAGGTTTTTTTAAGAGTCCGTAAAAATTATATACTCCTTGAGCTTAGATGGGTTACGTGTACTTTAACCATTAGCGAGCTAAATAGTATCGCATAAGCAACAAATTCCAGTTCATTTCGGTTTTCCTGATAGTTATAGGTATAGGACATAACAGTTATAGGTAAGATAGGACAGTTTTTTAGGACTTCTATCGTTATGGTGAATTATAACGAATATTTGAAATTCCTCTGTGTTTAATCGTTAGTGCACAACTTGGTGAGATTGTTTAGGCGCCTATTTTCTGTTCAGTTCTGTCACCCTGGTACTTAACAAAAAAAAAAAAAAAAAACGATGTCAAAACCTGTATTTTTACCATTATTGAGCTAAGTAGTAAGTCGCTTAAGAGTGCGTATTCGATTCGTGACGAAAACTTCATGTTTTTGCGTTTTGCCCAGAGCAATATCGTAATTATGTGAGCAGATTATTTAAAGACAATTTACAGTTTTAGAAAGATTAAGTCTTGATTTAGACAGCTACAGAGTAAAAGTATAATTTTTAATTAAGTATGGTTTTTAAAGCGAAGACAATTCTTTCATATCGTTTTACGAAAATAGACGTCAGAGTTAACTTTCAGGACCAATACAATCATTACAATATGCCAAAATATTTTGTTTTATGCGTTTTTCCAACAGATAAAGATACAGTGCGAAAATTACGAAAATATTACTATTATGTATTAAAAATTGAAAAAGTAGACAATTTTCACTTTTTCAATTTCTTTTCGCCAGTATTTGAATAAAAACATAACTGATATATTTATTTTATGAAAGTAAAAGTTATGCTTAATATACAGAATATTTTTCAGTCCGTTATGAGCTCATTTATTTTAGACAATTATTTTAAAAAGCACTGTAAAACACCGCGCGCTTTAGTTTGCCGATCAATTTCAATGATTCGTGCTTATTTCGAGCATATTTTTTTTTCTGATGCACACAAACAGACCATTGTATTGTACTAGTGTGTGTCAATGCTGCTACGCCGTTCTAGCAATCTTTTAGATTTGCGTTGCGCTAAATCGACGCGCCCTTAAGCACTTAGTTCCAATTAATTTCTGCTCTCCTGGTAGTTTTAGTAAACAGTTGAATTTTATAATGTCCTCAATCGATATCATTCCTTAGAAATCCTTCGTGCACTTCACTATGTTGCATCGTGGGTGCGTTTCGAGGAATACTTTAGATGCGCTTCGTTGGGTGCGTTTCAAAATGGGTGCGCTTCGAGGAATACCCCATCAACCATATAATTAAAGTACCTACTCTGGTATAAAAGTAGTAGTAGGTACCTACTATTACACATTCTCCTTTATTAAATTTCAATATTCATACCTACTCTAGTAAAAAAAGCTTTTCAACCGACTTCAAAAAAGGAGGAGGTTATCAATTCGTCTGTATTTTTTTTTTTTTTTTTTTTTTTTTTTTTTTATGTTTGTTACCTGATTTCTCGGGACTGGGTGAACCGATTTTGGATTTGGTCCAGTTCTGACCATGGCATCCATGAGAAAACCGTATAAGTCTTAAATTAACATTAAGTATGTGCGCGATTTGTTACGCGATTTCTCAGGCAACATAAACCGATTTTGAAAATTCTTTTTTTTATAGATAGGGTATGCTTCAGGGGTGGTCCCATATAAATTTTATCGAAATTGATTCAGCACTTTTTGAAAAATCAACAAATACCTAAAAATTTTACATAGACGACGTTTTAGTTTCATCAATCTTTGTAGTAGTTAACTTTCAATCTCTTCTTAATAGATTTGAATGAGAAGGAGGTACTAAAAAGCGGAAAATAAAAAGCTTTTTACAAAAAAGACAACCGCCTTCTAAAAGTGAAAAATAACTTTAGCACAGAACACACATTGACTTTAGTTTCGGAAGTCGGTGGCAATACAAATCAACAAACAAAACAAAGCCACTGAATTTCGAAACTAAAGTCAATGTGTGTTCTGTGCTAAAGTTATTTTTCACTTTTAGAAGGCGGTTGTCTTTTTTGTAAAAAGCTTTTTTTTACAAAAAAGTCAACCGCCTACGAAAACTAAAAAGTGATGAATAACTTTATTTTATGGTGGTTTTGTTTTGTTTGTTGTTTTGTATTGCCACCGATTTCCGAAACTAAAGTCAAAGTCATGTGTGTTCTGTGCTAAAGTTATTTATCATTTTAAAGTTTTTTGAAGGCGGTTGACTTTCTTTGTAAAAAAGCTTTTTATTTTTCGCTTCTTAGTAGGTACCACCTTATCATCAAAATCCATTAAGAAACGGCACTACAGTCAAAACAGAGATTGAGACAAGACTGGATAAAAACATCATCTACGCTTCATATAGCTTTCCTCGATAAATGGACTATCCAACACAAGAATATTTTTTCAATTCGGACCAGTAGATCCTGAGATTAGCGCGTTCAACCAAACAAACAAACAACTCTTTAGCTTTATAATATTAGTATAGATTGTGAACGACTAGTTTTTGTTGAATAATCGATATGAGTGGCTAATTTAATGCATTAATATAATCATGAGTCAAACGTAACATAATTATTACTATAACTGCCCATTCTTTATAAATTGATGTATCCGTACAGTATTGTCACATTAGTGATTAATATGTTGTCGGTGAGGCAATTACAGCAAATTACCGTTGTTGACGAGCCGTTCGCCGAGGTGTGACCGCGTAGTGGTATATATAGGTAGGCGATTACCTTGCGGCCTACGGGCCCACTGAGTTATTGACCGATGCTAATTATTTGACTGCGTCTTGTAAACACAGAACGTGACGTTTACACTATGTTAACATAGCATGTTAATTGCTGAATCACGACACCAGTAGAGCCAACTTGTTATTTTAACGTTTAATAAGTAGGTAGCATGATAACATTATTAACGAATGTGGTTGGGTATCAGTGTAAATTGAAACTATGTTGGTGCATCTAGAATCAAGCTGTCTTTCCCACGGGGAGCAACGCTGCCGGCAAAATAGCTGCTCGATTTCTGTGAATTCGTGATAACTTTTTTTATGAGGCTGAAATGAATTGTATAAAATCTTTTGTGGAAGTCACAAAGTTCTCGAGAGAATTTTGCTTTCGTCGCGGTTCTGAAGAGATTTATTCCTTGTAAAATGAAGTTTATTCCCCCTTTTTTATTCTCTTCATCTTGTGTGGGCAATTGAGTTTACTTTTTCATAGCTATTTTTCTTAGATGTTATCCGAAAGCATTGCTCATGCAATACATCAATAAAAGATGTTAGTAAACAGGTTATTTCTATGAATATTCTTAACGAGATTTAGTAGCTGAGTGTTGTCGGAAGATAACAAACTTATTCTTTTTATTTACTGTTACCGCACTATCATGTTAAATACGTCATTAATAAAAATGGTGTAAGCTATCACCTGTGGGTGTGGAACGTATAGTTTATTGTTATTATTTATTCACATTGGGTGGTCACGGTAACACGTGTCGTTCGGTGACACGAGCCACTTTACATACATCACAGATCATAGCTAGATAGTCAACTTCGTACCGCACATCTTGTTCCCGTCCTGAAAGCTGACATAAACACTCTCACACCAATTTACCACACACCCTCGAGCTATTTAATCGAGGGTGAAGGGGTTACGCGTGTACTATTGTTAATTCGCTCTAAGAGCTTTGCCTTTGTGTTGTTTGGCACAAACCGTACAACTAAACTAAGTATTAGCAAATCTATTTCTTGTAGTTTGTCAGGCGACGGTCACATAAATGTTTTTGATTTTGATTTACTTTAATTGGTAATGGAAAAAATTATTTTAAATTATACCTACCTAATGTAACTTTTACATGATTTGTAATGTTTGTAAAACAGCTCTCTATAGGTAAACAAATCTAAATAAATAAAAAAGACATTGTAACAGAAAACAACTGATCAATGAATGATCCCTTTGATTTTTTTCTCATCAAATCAGCACCCCAACGCGAAGCGAGTCACCCTCGCATAACCGGCCGATCGAATATTTCGTGTCATTCAAAAATATGTCAGTGGGACCCTTATTGTGTCACCGCCGCCCGCCGCCAAACATAATCTACCCTACAAATTGTTATAACACGGTAGCACGTGTTACCCGCACACATTTCACTTCGTGATTTTTGTATGAATAAAAAAGATTTCAGTTTCTGTATTTACATAAAAAATCTCCACCGAGATTAAGTACGACAAGCATTTCGTTTTTGTTTGATACGCACAAGATAATTTTCGTTTATCACTTCTGGTATTGGGTGTGATGTTATTGTTATCATTGCATTTATAGATAACTAATTTAAGTGTTGTGATATGAACTATAGTGATATGATAAACCGTGTGAAAGTAAATTAGGTTACAAAAGTAATTACATTTTTATTTGTAAAGCATTTAATTTATTTTTCCATGACCAATTACTGAATCATACCGAACCGCGGCTTTATAGAAAACTTTTCTTCTTGAATAAAAAATAGCTTTGGGTAATGTAATAGCTTAAAATAAAACAATATTTATAGTTACACAGACTGTTATGGTGAGTTGCCCCAAATGCCCAGAAATATGTATGTCGCTAGGTGCGTAACTTAATTTTACCTTGACTGTTGTCTACATGAAAAATGCCAATGAAAGATCGAAAAAACTGAATATACTGCAGAAATACAATGTTTACTGTTACTGGTAAAAAGTTATCATATTCGTTAACTAGTAGTAAACAGCTCTTAGTTTTCTCAATTCGTAACTAAGAAGTAGAATCTTAGTCAGCAGCACATAAAGTGCTACATAGGTACTACGTGCTCTCGGGCGTATGAGACTATGATTATAAATTAGTGGGATCATTTAATTTAGACCTGACAATCTGTACGCTAGTCCTTAGTACGGCCTTCCACATTCTAGCAATGTGATGTAAAGTTCCACGTTGAACTCAAACGACCTTCTGACTTATTTATTATACAAGACGGCACGTAACAAGTTTGTTTTTAATTCGAGTTACGGAATTTCTAAACAATCTGATAAATAAATTACTTATAATTTCTAATGTGTGTATCTTTGTTAACAGGCGGCTGTAAAATGCGCTTCCTCTCCTCGCACAAATGCCCTGTCGACCAAGCCTCGTTTACCTTTGGCGGCGCTGGCGGCCGACCCTGGGCGAAACCATCCGCCCAACAACGTCAACTCTCATGTAAGTAACACCCATTATCATGTCGTAGACTTGATGTGTATGTCAAACAAATGTGGAGATTGCTGTCATCCTACTACCGAATTAATGGTCTGCAAACGCGATAAATTTAGAACTATAGTAAAACTATTTAATGCATGTGTTGTTAGTGTTTATTTTCAATCGTTTCGTAGACATAACACAGTATAACACTCTATTTGTGCAACAGTACATCACTTTGAATTTTAATGTGGTTCGTGCGAATAACGGCAAAGTAAAGTTTCTTTGGAATAATGTTACTCCCAAAACAAAGTAAATTATTGTTAACAGTGACCGTCCATGTCCTTACATTCAAGTTAAATGTGTCTGGTGATCTCACACGTCTAAATGCAGCGAATCTAAATCTGTAAGTCATCGAGCGTGCTCTTCCGGGATCCGCTTTCTCGCCAAACTCATAAAATGTATGCAAACTGCCAATCGACTTGTCAACGCATCTCCTCAACTCATCTTCAAGTTGGCTTTTAAACCAACATCTGCGGAATGCCTGCTGAATGCTTTGTTTACTTGCCAAACCATTAGGCATTGAATTACCGCAAGAGTAAACTCAGTTCATTTTGTAGTGTTTAAAGCTAACTTAGTGAACCTAACCTACCTAAAGTAATTTCCAATTTTACCGCTTGAACAAATTTTTCAAAAAGGTATTTTAATCATTTATTTTAATAAGATGGTTATTCTGTTAGTAGTTAGTAGTAGTAGTTTCAATCTACTGTAATTTATAATAGTAACCTACTTGGCCGTGGATACGCAAATCGCATCAGAAAGGACCCATTCAAAAATTAAAACCAATTTATTTCTGATGCTAATTGGAGATCTACGTTTCAAATTAATATAAATTGGCAGTGTATAATTAAAAAGCTTTTTGATCTAATAAACTGTTAGTTAATATGTAATATGTATTAAATTGGCAACGGGAATAACGGAATTTCTTGGAAAGTTGAAAATAAACCGAAAATAGACATGCCAAATATCATTGCGGAATCCATGTCGAATGCAAAATTATTTATTCATTGGGCCAGTCGGCAATGGCAGGCGCTGCGCTGTCCAGCGACGGCAGTAGCTCTCGACTATTTAAGTAATTGGTTCTTATGAAATCTTTATTAGATTCACACTTTCTGGTCAGGTTAAAACTGTTGTTTATGTTTGACGACCTCGAGCCTTTATATCATCTAATATAATCCAATAGAAACTATAGAATATTCGACCTGCTTGATATTCCCTTCCGTTTTGCGAGAATTGAATATTTATTTCTTCACTCGACAACGCGTGTGCTTGAGTTCTAAATAGGTTCACATTTCTGATTCGAAAGGAGCACTCTGAGCGGAATGTGAGCAGTTTACCCTGTATGCTCCCCCGTGAATTTCGACAGTTCGCCGACGCCAGCCAAGATATGTCGCAATCCCATCCAATTTGCCTCCCGCCGCTCGTGCTGTTGCTCGAATAAAGCGGAAAATCTTGCACCGCAGCGCGCCGCCGACGGAATAAATTATGTCAACTTCAATATGAAACTGTCGGAAGCGAAGGGCGCATAATAAAAACGTTAAGCTTTAAGCTAATCGTTAATAAAACTTGCTTATCTGAAATTAAACGCAGATTTATAAAACGTATGAGTATTCAAAAGATAGGCTAATATTTACAATTCTCATCTCATATACATAGTGGTGCAGAGTAGCAATGGTTGTTTTATTAAAAGTCTACTCGGTTACAGTTTACCGACTATATCGCGGTTTGAACAATATCTCGAGTTGAGCGGGGAATGAGCACGATCGTTTGGCACGAGCTGGGAACGCGCCGCTGCGGTGTCGGCTAATAGCTCTTCGCAGATTCAATTTGCTGTCGAATAGAATATAGCCTCCCGGTGCGCACTACGTGATCATTAAGTTACGCTCTCGGCTCCGACGACGAGCCAGTAAAATTTGCTTCAAACACCTTCCACTCAAGCCAACTAGCTTCTAACTTTAATTTAATTTGCTTCCTAATTAGTTGAGCAAGTAATTGACTTAATGTGACCTCTCTTAGGTTAAAAACTGAATTACGTTCTAAGACTTTCAGTATCTACTCGCTAGCTATCGTTTGGATTTTAAATTAATTTCAGAGTAGGTGATAGCCATCATTATATCAGTTTTGAGATCCAGTTGGCTCCAAAATAAAATAATACTTATCATATTTCCCATTACCTTTATAATCGTATACTTAAACTAAATTGTTCAAGTTTCAACACAAACTTATAGAATTCATAAAACACAGTCCAATATACTTCTACCTGTGTTTGTAAGTTAACATGAAATTGGTTGCGGCGGACATGGATTGCTTTCGACAGAAGAGCGTCCTTATTGTGTTGTCTCCGGGAAAGCTGGCGTATCGCCACGGACGCGACACGCTGCCAATGCCAAATGTTTTTTATTCCCCCTTTTGGACGATATTCCCGTTAGCTTACGTCGCCCTCACTTGCCTTATCTTAAACGACAACGGGCCACATAGTCCATAGCTCAGTTCAGAGTTATGTTTAGATTTCTCTGGTTTAATGCATACCTTTACTATGTCCGATATTTATTACAAAGACTTCACAGTACTTTTATAAATACAAATGAACACGTAAAGCAACCTCGTTTACTTTACACATGTATTCAAAAGATTTCGGTGATCATAACTAAAAATAATCCAATAATTTCGATTGAAATAAACGACGCTCACATTTATTAAACACAGCAATGTAATTGGTACGTTTATTTATGAAACGTTTTGAATGGATTTATTGGTAAATGATGTCTTTATTGAACTTTAAATTAAATTGCACAATGGTTCACAAATTAACAATTCGTAATATCCAGTGAACCGTAGATAATTTAATAATTAATAATGTCATGAATGTGATGCACGTTAATTAATATGTATTTGCCCACCCTGTGGATTTTGTCAATTAATTAAAAACACAACAGTTAAAACAAACGCTTATACTTTTATAGTTATTTATTGTATTTTACATAAATTACGTGGGTCTAAGAGAGACTAATTAGGCTTCCAAGAGTACTTCATTGATATACATAGTAGTCCCATTTTTTTTTACTGTAATCTAAGCTGTGTCTCGAAAACTCTGAGAACCATTTCCGTAAAGGTTCTGTTTGAACGTGTTTTACTCCTGTTTAAAGTTTCGACATACCAGTATTCTGGTTATGTCTGCCGAGAAGTCGAGTGTGATTTGTTCTGAGAACTTAAGCCCCAGACGAAATAAAATGTCAGACAAGTTTATTTAATACATAACGGCACGACTACAGCTGGAAATTATGTTTGCAACCTGACATTGCATATTAATGCTACACGGCTACACCACGGAAAATGTTTCGTAAACAAAAACTGTCTTTGACATTTAATACACTTTTATTATGATCGCTGTTCATAATGAAAAACGCTGAAATTATTAGTACGTACTCTCTGCACTCCATTACATTTTATGTGCAATTAAATAGTTTGTTTCGTTTAGTTAACGAGTCATTTAATACGTGGCTTTTGTAGTTGATGTTACATTGTTATACATATTAATGTATCTATAGGTACCTAACCTACAACCAAAATACAGCTACTCAAAATTCCGAAATAAATGTCTGATGCCTACGGCATCCTGGAATTATTAATACAATCACCATATCCATTCGTCCGGCTTTTCACACTATATTAATTCTAGAACGGTGTCCCGCAAAATTCTATTTGGAAATACCGCAGGCGAACGCTGCTTGATGTCCGCGTCACATCTGATTGGTTCGCCTGATAGAACGGTGATACACCTAATTTAAGTGTTTTTGTTGAAACCTCTGAATCTCTTTGAAGCTTAGACATCAATCTTGTTTTGACTTATTTCAAAGTGAATATTTGTGACTATTGCCAAAACTGAAATCTTTGATTCTTATCTTATTTTTCATGTATCCAGTAAAATTTGCATTTGACCTTCCCTTACGGACTAAGAATAATTATTTATCAATACTTTGCACCTGCCATGTTATCTCTTCAGCACCTTTGGATGATTGGGAATGCTTAAGGTATTAAGTCCGCCTTTGTACCTTTTGATGCGTAAAGAACAATGCCCACTTCCCATACATTTAAAAACCTGATAACAAAAGTGTATGTATAGTAATAAAGTATAGTAGAAAGACTACCTGTAAGTTTAGAAAATAATGCCAGATAGTCATTTTTACGATTTAAACGCCACGAAGTCCAAAAAAATACAAATATTACTTTTTAGGTTAGGTTTTGCCGTTACCAAAAAAGTAGTAAAGAAATAAATGTGCTAGAACTAATTATTAACGCTTGGAAGTTTTTTTTGGTTTAAAATAGGAATACTTACCTACCGATCTATAGTCTAAAACAACTTTTTTACTTTGCGTATTCCTCGAAATCAGCTGCCTCTAAGTCACTGCTTAGGCATTTAATAATGCCACTATAAATAGAGTGTCGAGCATTAACTGCTGTTTCAACAACAACAATAACGTTCTAGCATTCTTATAGAATCTTGGAAACCCCTATCCAACATAATCACATCATTTTCTGGACAATATAATCTAAAAGATGAGTTTTCATAACATAAACATTTCAAATGTCAAAAAAAAAATCCGTTTCAGTCGTGCGAATTCAATATAGCATACTGCGTGATTAATTTATTTAATTATTATGTTATTTGTAATGAATATGTAATAAAGGTGTATCTAATAAAAAATAACATAATAATAAATACTTACTGATTAAATAAAACGTAAAATAATGAATAAAACTCAGAAACAGAGTTAAATAAAGTTAAAGTTGCAATGTGTAAAATGGAACGTCGTAAAAAGAGTAGTTGAGGTGCGTTCGAAACATGATATTACGTTAACCTTTGCCATAGAATAAGCATAAACAAACTTAAAAATCTTTTTTTCCTGCGTTTCTTTTAACATTGTGATAAGCGTAATTAATATAGAATAAAATTAGCTAAATTTTAAGATTTATTACGTTTCTATACATAGTCAGGTCAAAAATGAACATTCTTCTTTAAATAAATAAATTAATCTATGGTCACATTTTGTGACGAATTTTGAAAACTCGCCTTAAATTTAATAATAATAATAAAACTTTAATTCGGACAACAAAGATCCATAGATTAATAGTTGGCGCTGCATAATTAGAGTGCGGTAGTCAGCGGTACCTACTTACTAATGTTTTGTCAACGATACAAGAGGAGTAACGTGCTCCCACATAAATAAATAAATTATGCAATACCTCGTTTAATAGGAGCACACTGCACTTGCTTTCTTAGTATACGCAGTTGTGAATCTCCAATCAGAATGCTAAGGGTAACTTCAATATTAATAAATAAATATGTAGCAGGCCTAAAACAAAGTTGCTTTTCGTGTCTGATCGGTTGGCATTTATGTTCTTCTAAACTAGGCAACGGATTTTAATGCGGTTTTAACGGTCACCATAATTTAGAGATTATTTATTTTTGTTAAGAAATAATACATTAATTAATATATTAAACTTAAACGGTATAGAAATCTTAATTACTTACCACATTGTTATCTCGTTAGTAACTAGAAAATCGCATCCGTGCGCGTGAATAGCGCAGAAGCGAGACGACTAGGTAAAGTACATAATATTAAAAATAAAAAACTGCACAATTTCAAACAGCATTTTACTACCAAATTGTTGCCATCTAAAAAATAACAGGACGTAAATTAAACAAACCGGTTGGCACCAGCAATAAGATACTTCCACCCGGAGGGATATCATTAGAAATGAATTACCATCTGACATCCAGTATTAAGCTGAACCCCGAGAGTGCATATCCACTGTGTCTGTTCATGAAAAATGTAATTGAATGATTTATCTCGTTGGTCACGTTTCGCCGCCATATGGACGGACTTCTCATGAATAAGTAATGTTCGGCTGCGGTCGTTGTTTCAATTAGCGGTTGTGTCGACGGTCGGGCACGACTGCTTGCCACAGGCCCACAACAGAGCAGAACACTATCACAGAAATCAACACTATTGTTTTGAAAATGCGGTAAAAAACGTTTCTATAAATATTAAAAACCTTACTTAACGTTTTGTTTATATTATAGGTAATGCATATTTATTTGCATTAAAATTCATTTCAATTTTCGTGTTTGAGATTACTGGTTCCCCTGCGAACATTTCCTTCTGGTCTTCAGTCTACGATTTGTAAACGGTTTTGTTTATGTTATAATTATTATCTCCACGATTACGCTCTTGTACACACATACCTTAGCATGTGAGGAACTCGTGGCTAAGTAGAAGCCGTACAGATCGATCGGTCAAAGGTTAAGCTACGCTAGCCGCGGTCGGTCTGTGGATGGGTGACCATTCCTTTCATACCGAGTTCCGTCCTTGCCTCGGAAAGCACGTAAAGCCGTTGGTCCCAGCTGTAGATCTTTGGCAGTCGTTATGGGTAGTTAGAAGCCAAGTCTGACAACCAGTCTTACCAAGGGGCATCGTGTTACTCAGCAACTGGTGGGACCTCCACAGGTCCGATAGGCAGTCGCACCATGTAAAACACTGGTATTCAGCTGCACTGGGTGAGACTGGAAGCCGAACCCCAACATAGTTGGGAAAAGGCAAGGCAGATGATGATGATGACATACATATACATTAGCATAATCTATTGACCTTAAATAACATTTTAATTATCTTAATTTCATATTAACGCAATGAACAAATACAAAAAGTTTTTACAGAAGTGACTGGCATTAAATTAAGGTCTAATACGTAAACAGTAACAAAACTCAACATTTTGCACAAGTTTGAACAAACGTCATGAATAGGAGTGAAAGCCCCGTGTTATTCCTATAATTGGGGCGTACGATAATGAGCGAAAGTAATTATGTGGCAACATCCCCCGTTACATCTCTGAAAGACACGACCCATTCAGGGATTAGAGGGATCTCGCTCGCCTACGACGGATTAAATTGATATGTGCGACGCTGCTTAACTCGTTTTATGTAAAGGGTCGGAAAGCAATCCCTTTTATTAGAAGTGGAGACATAATCTGGCGCGTATGTCTTTTTGTTGTCTATTATGGGAGCTAATAAACGTTTCGACTTTTATTGTTTCTGTCGTTTTCATAACCTATTTAGAAACGGTTGTTCTGTTAGCTTACTTAGTATTTTATTAATCATACTTTCAAATACGCTGGCGATATAATTTTATCATATATATTTATTCCTAATAAAAAGCTCGAGTTAAGCAATATAAAGATTTTGTTCCGGTCGACGACCGTTCCCGGAAATGGTGTCGTTTACATATACCTAAACCGGCCGCTCGCGAGTAATGGCCTCTGCACTTGTACGGTTCAGATACACGACTTGAATTGCAATGCACTTTGTAAATTTGTAATTAATTCCGATTTTTGCTTACAAATGATTATAATTATGAATTGTGTGTTTCAAAGCCTTATCAGTTATCATATTGTATCTAAAAAGTTGAAAAGAACAAGATTCATTAAATCAAAAGCCGTTGTTCTCATGAACCTCTTTATTACCTGTAATAATATGTATTTTATTACACCATCTTGCACTAACGTCATTCTACTACACTCCTAACAAAATGGTAAGTGATCAATTAAAGCACGACATTGTTTTATCTAGCATTTTATGCAAGGATATGCCTATTTTATATGTATATTTTAGGCCGTTGCTAAAGTTATGTAACGATTTTTGATTAGCATTTATTTAAGTTATTATTAATTTAACTATAAAGGAGCAGAGTAACGATAAGTTATTTAATACCTTTTAAAGTTTAGAACGGAAATAGTAATTAACAACTGAAGCAAAGCTTAATACACCATTTTATGAATAAGAAATCAAATTGAAAGTTAACAATCTGTAAAGTTATATAATGATTTGGAAGTTCATTGCGAAAGGGTCGCCGAAGTTATCCATTTACGGAGAGTTATACTCGTTTATTTTCTTTTAGCAGTTCTGTACAGCGTTCGTCGCTGAGCATCATAGCCGCTTCCCCCGCTCGAACGAGCGCCTTTCGAACCCTACCGTAAAATAGACGCGAAATGTGATAAATGGAAAACTCTTTTTATTGTCGAGGCCCGGGGCACGTTACGTTATGGGACGGCTCCACTCATCCCGCCCGCACCCTCGCTTTCCCGGCCCGTCTTATCAAGTTTTCTTATATCCTAGTTACCGCTCAATTTTGTGAGCCTTATATAAAAAGCTTTTCCTCCGCTCCCCTCTTTGCAAAAGAATTGCTCTTAAGGTATCTGTACACGAGTCTCTATCACTTAAGTGTTTAAGAAAGCTTATGATTTTCTTGCCCTGTTGGTTGCGGGCCTGACATTAAAATTGACCCTGCATTTGTTTTATTCAGGGTATTACGCTGCTTCAAGACGCTGGTACGTCGGATGACAGCGGACGGGCGTCAGAAAGACTAACGGGTAGTTCTGTGGCGCCTCGCGATCCCGATTCTTCCCGTGATCGTCTTAGTGACGTAAGTATTTTAATCTTACATCACTTTATGCCCTTAGTAGCCATTACCAAAAACAAATCATGTCTTAGTGCATAGAACCTTCAGCAATGAACTCTCTGCAAAGCCCTTTCGTATTATTATTCTATCTACGAAATTCACTTATGAAAATTCTTACCGAAATCCTGTTCGCTCTTTACTCTGCCACAAATATCGTAAATTTGTGTCGTGCTTTATGATAAGAATACGTTGACTTTCAATGAGGTGCATGTACGAATTCACTTAGTGTTGTGATTGTAATGCGTGTTAGATCGTGAAATAAAAAGTATAAATGTCTTCTATTTTTTTTTTGCATACTTTCTCGTCTCTCCTGTTATTATTATTAGTAATATCGAAAGATCACAAATCTATCTTTAGATCAACGCTTTTTTCTCTGTTTGCATTGTATTTTGAAAGCATTGTGGCTAAGTCGAGTGTTAGGAGAGACGGGACAAACTTCACCACCCCTAGTCACTCCAATCCACTCATATGTTCGCTTTCTCTCTCCTGCCTACAGGCCAGTAGCCGCTGTAGTTCCGGAAAAGGCTATATCGTGAGTATTATCAATGTTGTCCGTTTGCTGTGTAGAACTTTCTTTATTATTTTTCTTCTATTTCACCACGCACGACTCAGTAGAACCCTTACTTGCATGCATGATTCATAGAATGAGGTAGAAATTAGTACTTAAATAATAATATGTTTTCTTCAAAATATCAATACTTATTTAAATTAAAAAAAGTTTTAAATAGATATGATAATTGTCATTATGCATATCTAACATGACACTAATCTAACGAGTGTAACGACACATACATCTATACGGTCGATGACTAAATTGAATGAATTAAAGTCGAAATAACCCTTGTCTGTTGTAAAAGACATGTAATGGCTATAATTCTCTATTACTGTGTGCAAATTTACCCAGATCACGCAACACACATAGACCCTGTTCGATATTCGGCGCGTATCGCAGCTAAATCACGAGATTTGTCGAGGCGGTGCCGTTCCGTACTACATAACATTACCTGCGCTCGTCCTGAATACTTCATGTTCTGTATTTATTTGAAATTGTAATATCTCAGCCTGATCCCTTGTTGTTTCCCTCGGCGCGTGAACTTACCTCATAAATAACGCGTAACGTATTCGTCGATTTATGTTACGATAATAGTCTTCTTCTCCCATATGAATTGGACTTTTCCGAGATTGTTTAATGGTAATGTATAGGATACGTTCATCTACTGCCAAACATTTCAGTACGATCATATGTTCAGCGAACAGCAATAAACATGCTACATTAAAAAAAAACACCTCATTATTTTAAGCAGACTATTTGCATACTTTAAATTCTAAGCAATTTGTTTTAATATACTGTTTAGAATAAATTGCACGCTTGGTTTAGGTGTGAGTTTTATTCTTAGATAAATAAATGATTTAAATCTTGTGGTAAGAATTATGCTGGCAGCTTTCAAATAATTGCGGCTTTAATCATCAGCTGCGGATTGTAGTAACAATGTTTCTTAATATAATCAACGGGCATGAATAGAGCTAAGCCAATCCCCTCTTCGAAATGCCCACATCTTTTACTCAAATACTTTTTTCTCTTTTTGCAGTGTGATAGCGAAGGCGACGATGACAAGGCAAGTACTATATTAATATTTCTTTTCCAAACTTGCACAGTTAATGTTTCTAAACGATATTTAGGTACGAATCGCGTAAATTAATTAAACCAGTCTTCAACTCCTTGATTCTTTGAGAGTTGGAAAAGTTGAAACAGAGCGTTGGAAATAAATGTCCGTGTAATGTAAGTGGCGAAGTTGCTCGTTCCCGGTTTATTACCCGGTCGGACTTGCCAGTACACAGTGATTAATCTCGCGGGGCGGAACGCCACGTTCTAAGCACCTGTTTACAAAATTGTTTAGTTGTATTGTGGTTAATGAATTGGACCTGATTTCTTAGCGTTTTGTGCTTAGAAAGGAATAACTCTTGTCTATAAAAAACATAGTTATACAAGGTATTATGTAATTTAACAAGCTTATTGAATGTAGGTAGTGCAAGAAGTCCGCTTTGTAGTCGGACTGTACAAGTGTACATGCTCCAGGGCTTAACTAACTCGTCAACAGGTTGTGAAATGCGAGTCAAAAGCGACCAGAGTTTGAGCGTTGGGCGCTCTCCGACGCGTGTCGACATGGCAAAGGGCCCTGATTACGCGCCGTCGCTCTGTTCAGTAATTACTAGATTGGCGTAGTCGGGAAGTGCCCGTAATTAAATACATTACACCGCCTTTACTAGTACTAACTACCGGCAGAACAGTTACGCTTTAACATCTCATGTTATTTATACTAAACCCCTAATAAAGTATTTATTTTATTTATTTATTTGGTTTACCAATAACTAGCTCACCAGACAGACGTTGTCCTGTCAATTGATTTTTCAATTTTCTTACCGTTTAAACCTTCCCTGGACTTCAACAAATATTTCAAGACCAAAATTAGCAAAATTGGTCCAACTGTTGTCGAGTTTTAGCGAGACGAATAACGATTAATTATAGATTACTAGCTTCTGCCCGCGGCTTCGCCCGCGTAAAAAAGAACGATTATCCCAAGGGAACACATCACCGGAATAAAAAGTATCCTATGTGTTAATCCAGGAAATGGTCTACCTGCGTGCTAATTTTCTTGCAAATCTGTTCAACGGTTTACGCGTGATTGAGTAACAAACATCCAAACATTTTTTTTTTTTTAATCTATTGATAGTCATACATTTGACCACTATCTCACCTGATGGGAAGCGATGATGCGGTCTAAGATGGAGCACGCTTGCCTAGAAGTAACCTATTCACTCTTGACTTAAAGACTCCCAGGTTGTAGCTATCAGGAAACACTGACTCAGGCAGGGAATTCCACTTCTTAGCAGTACGCACAATGAATGTATTCCCAAAACGTTTCGTGCGTGTGGGTGGGATGTCCACCATGTACCGGTGTTGCATCGCCGTACGTCTCGTGGTCCGATGATGGAACGGGCTCGGCGGAATTCATCACAAACATCTTCACAAACTTTCGCATTTATAATATTATAGTAGGAAGTAGGATGTAGCTTAAGTTTCATTTGCTTTTTTAGTAACAAGCAATACAAATCAGAATAAATTTTACGTACGAGACAGTGGGGCTGGGTCAATGATATTCTAATAAATATCATTGGGCTGGGTAATATTATTGTTTGTTTTTTTTCTTTTATTGGAAAATCGTTAGTTCTTGATTGTGAATAGATATACTGTTTTGGTTAAATTGGTAATACCTACAGCATAAAAACTAAACTGCAATGTTATTAGTTAGGTTAATGAATCGCAGCAATGTCCTGCTACTATTTTATGCTACAAAGATTAAATTAACTCAAACTTTATCGATGTCTTACCAGTCGAAAAAAAACAGCTCGTAGAACAATCTGTGACAGCAGTCGTGCAAATCCGAAAGCTTTAAAAGACTGATACCATTGTTCGAGCAGCCGCAACCTCGACTCGTCCGTACCCCTTAATCTAATTATCTGGCCGCTTCGTTGCCTGCTCCGAACGAAACTCCCCTCCCTCAATTTTCTCAGGAGAACTAAGTATAAGTGTTTTATTAGGCAATCCATCCCTTAATGTATAATGAAATCTCAGTTTTGCATAAGCTTCTTGTTTTAGTAAGTTAATACTCTTGTGAAATCGTTTCAAATATGTAATTTTACTATGTTGTTAGACGATATTGTCTGGCCCTTGATATACACAATATTCATCATCACCATTCAGCCGAAAAACATCCACTGCTGGATATAATGCATCTCAAGCATCGCTACATCGACCGGTTCTGTGTTTACATTGTCGTCATACTCGCGGGAATCAGCTGATTCCTGCGACCATGATCGCTAGATCATCGTTCGACCTTGTGGGGCCTACACACATTACATCCAATACGTGTTTTTTTTTATAGTGTCGTCCACAAAAACTCTTTGACACTTCTTTTCTTGAGTATTCAATACAGACCTGTTAGGCCTAAGATATATTCCATAAATCTATGCTGTATAGCTGTATACATCCAAAAATCCCTGTTCTTGCTTTGATAGATGTTACAGAATCTAAGTATTTTTTTAAGAAATAGACTCCGACGAAAAAAGTGAGGACTAAAGTCGCCTATGTGTGCTTAACTCGGTGTACGATATCGTAGATTTGCGCTTGTGTGCTAAAGAATAATGTTGCAAGCGCTGTGCTGCGTCTCCAAAGTGCGAGAGATCTACTTTGGGAAAAAGTTTTATTATTAGGTAATATTGTGTTTTATTTGTCTTGGTTGTATTTATTTTCATATTATGAACAATAATTAATATAACGGAGCGTCATGCGCTCTCAGCACAGATAGATAGACCTAGATAACGCAAGTATCACGATCTGTTTGAAAACCAAGCGTGCCATTTTTTGGACGTCACAATGTAATACGAATGATTTGTTTTTCCTAAATTTGGTATTCCCAAGTATTACTGAGGGTATTAGATTTAAAATAATTGTTTTTTAAATTCATTACGCATAGTATTAATCACAAAATGACTTGACACGATGGAAGGAAACGTTTACTTTATTTTTTTACTTACGATTTTTTATCGTAAGTTAGGCACGAAAATAGGCACGCGAAGTAGTTGCTCTTGCGTTATCTAGGTCTATCTATATCTGTGGCTCTCAGTCAATCGCGGCAGACTACCGAACGGCCGTCATCAGCGGTCTTCATATTATCATCGAATCGTCTTCATATTACGTGCCACACTTTTACGTGCGCAATGTTCCGTCTATACTTTTTTATTAGTCTGAGTATACATATCCTAAACCAATAATCTAAGTACCTAGTACTGTTTGCACAACAAAACCGAATATGAAGTTGAACGGCACGATAATGGCAGTAAATGGATATCTGAAGAGGAAATCAGATCTAGTCCGTGTTGTCCGTAGTCGATTAAATTAATTATTCCGTGAAGTTGACAGCGCTGAGCACATCGCTTGGAGCATCGCAAGTTGGAAGCGATGTGTAGGTGAGAGCTGGTACCGTGGTAGCGCGTGCCTGCCATTGCTCGATACACTTAGCTAGAGAGCGCCACTAACTCGATCCGATTCCACTTGGGCTATTTGCACTCCGAGTTCAATTATGCCTCCACTTTGATATGCAAATCCAGTCGCGTTTGGCTAATTACGTAGACGCTTCCGTAACATCATTTCAAACGTCAACTTACCTACGTCACATAGACATGTGCGTACTACTGAAAATGGGATATTTTAATTTTTATTTTTATGATACTTTATATTTTTTTAAATGACTCCTTTAATTTTCATGTTAATATTGTAGACTGTCAGATTCAGGGATAAAAACTAAAATGACTTAGTCTGTAGTTATAGTTTAATTTCTTCTTAAACTTCTCTGAAAACAATGGCGAGGTTATGCATAAATCCGGGCTAACACTCCGAGCTCGGTAAACTCGGTTATTAGCTTAGTAGGAACAGACAACTACTGGTTATGCAGGCGGTGGACTGGCCCGCCCCTTCATAACCACATCAATCCTTCATGTTGCGCACTCATAACTTGCCGTTTCTAACTAATGCGACATTCTTCTACTAGTGTACGTTGCCATAATGTTGATCGGGTATATCTAGAATAATTTTCGCATTGTTATATTTAAATATTTCATTCCACATATTTTATACTCTTGCTGTCCGTCGACTTGACAAATAGGAGGTTAAATCTGTGCAGCAGTCTATGCTTAAGCTCATCATCATTCATCAGGTGAGCATATCACTTCTGGTCGATTTAAGCGGGCGGTGGTCTGTGGTGGTGGGTAATCTGTGCGTACATTCAGCCGTAAGGGGGGGCTGCCTAGCTCTGGCACATTAATAAGCTCATGAATACTGATTGGGTGCCACCAACCTTAAATGCTATTAACACTAATCTCGTTTATATTTGTGTGCATTAATAGAAACAAAGGTACTTATTCAAAAACAAATTTCACATAAAATGGCAAAATCTTTTTTTTTTCATTTCTATTCCGTAGAACGTAGAAGCATTTACATTTTTTTTATACTGCTTTGGGTGCCACTTGGCAAAATATTTCTTACGCAAAGCTGCCTCAGTTAATTGAAAGAGCTTCTTTCGTTTAGTGTAATATTTTACGGCACAGTCTGTGCCTCGTTGCGGTAACAGCAAAACGGTCTCGCTCCGACACACCAGTTTTCTTTAGTGCTCTCTCCTTGGGCGGCCGCTTACGACTCCTTTTAGAACTCGTTTTAGAAGCAACAAGAAAATAATTTAATCTACTCCACGGAATCGAAACATAAATTTGTTTTCAACATTATCTTAATCGCTACTTCTCTTTTATCATCTTTCAGCGTTGGCTTATTTCTTAAAATTCTTTTACTTTCATTTCCTTTGCGTAGAATGCCCTTAGAGTTTTTCAAATCAGCAATTACGGTGAAAATTTGATTTGGATTGCGGCGAAATTGTGTTGGTTGCTCTAAATTAGGATTTCATTCCGGGAATATTTCCTTTTATGAACTTTTGATAACATTTTAAATTACAATACGTATTAGTGTAGAGTGTGTTCAGAAGAAAAACATGAAGATATAATGTTCAGTGCAGTCGTAGGCCGAGTGTGGTGTGTACATGTACCACAATAAATCGGCCGCACCCACGGCGACGGCGGCGCTGCGACACGCGAGATAAGGGTCACCGCAACACCATTAAGTACTACAATGTCACAGTTCCGCCGCTCAACTACATAAACCCTTTACCACCCACTACACGCCTTATGACTTACTAGCATTAGGTTCTAACATTAAATCCATCAACAAGCTAACAACGTTTAACGCACCAAGTCTTATTTTGATACAACAACTGTAATAATTATATTACACTACATAACTACGTGATTAACATAATGTTTCTAGAATGTTCTACTTTTGTCTTGTAAACGAGCATAAAGTGAAAGAACAAATTGCGAGTTTCCCCAGTATTTTCCTCGCTCGGAAAAATATATGTTTTATTAAAGCTCGGCATTTCCGAGAGCGCGGCAACCCTCGGGGCGAGGGTGGGCTGGTCCAGGGGGATGAGTTCGGCGGCGCGCCAGTGTATAACAGACAGTAGAGGGATATAAAACATATTTACGCGCCTATAAAGTACTCTCGTACGCTCGCTCTCCACCATTTTCTTTTGTTCCTCGCTCGCAGCCAATGATAATGCTTTCTCCCGTTCGGTTAAACTTATTTCTCTGCCGTCTTATCTGGCTTTTCTTCGGCACTTTTATTTATAACTGAAGTGGTGAAATGTAACAACGTGAAGTAAACGATTTTGGTTTCAGTTTGCTTTTTGACATCTTGTTTTTTGTTAAGGATTTATTTATGTGGCTTTGTGATATTTATTTAGGAATATTTTTTATACAGCGATCTAGTTTTTTAACATTTACCATTCACTGTTGTGTTATACCTATACGACTTTTTATTTTCAGTGAAATCAAGCGGTTTTTCCATTATTTGTTTTAATCATTTGACAGTGGATATCTAACATACCATTACTAATAGATTGGCTGTTCACATACTCTAGCAAAAGTACAAGTAATAAAATTGAAAAAATATATTAAAGTTGACCTATAGAAAGTAAAAGGCACACTTAAGCTATTTAGAGCAAGCAGAACGGAAGCCAGAGTGTTAACAGCAAAGCGAGTAGCGTCTTAATCTTGCGCTACAGTACGGCTAGAACAGAAACCCCTTGCGTAGGTGAGAGGGTGTAATAACAAGAGTCGCCCGTTCCCCGCCACGCCACCCTTCAGTCGCCCGCAGACTCACCCGCTCGCAAAGTTCTACGGAGATTCCTATTACTCCGTCGTGCTCCAGTCTAACCAGCTTGACTTAGATAAAGACCTAACTTACATCGATTTAAACTGAACCTTAAACTCTTTTACTTACATCACTCATTCATTCCTATCTGTTAGTCGTGTAAACAAGCTAATAGAGATAACACATTCCCATTAATTAGAATTCATGCAATAGAATCGTCTTAAAATAAAACATGCCTATCTAGCATTAATTCTTGCAAGTGAAAACGAAAAGCATTGTTGCTACTTTCGAAACCGCGTGTAGGACAAAGAGGCATCGTCAAAGGGCCGTAATCATCCGTAGGCAGGCGAGTGTTAGCACTCGACGCCGAGGTCGGGATATCTCTCAACGGATCAGCAGCTCACTCAGGATGCACTCTGCGATTCCGTTTGTCACTGCACCCGACTGCGGTCTGAGCTCCCGCTCTGATAAACGCATGTCAACGTGCTTTGAATGCGGAGCGCATTTAACCACTGAAGCCGGATAGAAGCTTACCGCGTAAGGTATAATTTAGCGCTATTAGTGATATCGCAATGTTAAGATGTACGTAGATAATTTAATATTAGACTTTATCAAACAATCAAAGCTCCTCATAGAGTCATAATGTTATAATTGGTGTCCCCTTGTTTCGCAGACAGGTATTTCATAGAATTTCGTTTCCCAGAAAATGTTTGACATAATATTGGGTTCTCGTATTTTTATTTCGACTATTATTGTTTTAAAGACTATTTACTTCAATGAAAAATATTTCACAGAAACACAATTCAATGAATTTTTAATCACAATTTTTTGTTTAACAAACTTACAAAAAGTAGAATTCTTTTTTAACGAATATTGTTTGTTTGTTGGTTGTATTTTTCCATGGAATTTATTTCAACGTAAATGTATAGATATAAATAGACAAAAACAAAAATGTTGTCTTAAAAAGTCAATATGTGGTGCTACCAAAGTTAATGACAGAAACGAAACGCTGCGAAACCGACTCCACGTAGTCTTGTCTGCCCTACAACTAGAGTGTAATTTAAATCCGCGTAGGCGTGGAGAGGCGAGGCGGCCCGCGAGCTGAGGAGCAGGTGGTTTTAACGCCCGCCGCCGCGGCTGAGGCTGGCCGTCTTAGCCGGCCAGTTAGCCGAAGCTGCGGTGGTGAGCGTGAATACCATCTGCGACGATAAGCTCGCGTGGGACCGCCGGAGCCCCGCAACGCCGGAGCCGTGACAGAAACTATGCCTGTTGCATGCTCGCTTGCATGATGCATGCATGCTTGTTTACATGCTGTATGCTTGCTTGCACGCTGCATGCTTGCTTGCATGCTGCATACTTGCTTGTACGCTGCATGCTTGCTTGCATCCTGCGTGGTTGCTTGCACGCACGCGTAGTAAGTTTGGTTAGAACTGAGAGTCCCATTCCTGGGAATACGTTTTATATTAAATTAAAAATATAAGGATAAAGAATATTTGATTTGTTATTCTATGATATGATTATTCTAACAATAAACTTTATGTGAAACAAAAATCAATGATTTGAAAATCTTGAAAGTAAGTATTCTGCGTATTGATTATTCTATGAAACGAAATTATTAGAAAAATTTTATGTAAACCGAAATTCTATAAAACTATTAGCTATGAAACAACGTACAACCGTTATAATTGTTTCCACGCCTAGGCCAAGATTTGGCTGAGATACCACAACCATAACTAGATTTCATCTAAACCACCCCACCCAATAGCTATGGTATAAATATTATGCTAGTAGACTTTTATGATCGGTCTAATTTAGATTAAATTAATTACAACTTTGAATTCTAGTAGTTATTTTCAAACAAACAGTAAATCCGAGTACTAAAATCCGCGAAACATTTTTTTTTTGTAATGTATCTATCGATTTGCACGTTGTCGTTGTTGTAGTTGTATGCGACCCGGCCCAGCCGTAATTAGCTGGCCGCAAAGTTCGCCGGAATGTTATACGAACACCCCATGAGCCCGTCTAACACTGAACACATCCACAATGCATTCATTTAATTGCTGCGCTACGTTTATACAACTCCCTTGGGACCGATGAGCTTTGTCCGTTTGTGACGTTACTTTGTTTGTATTCGGAATGGAGACTACATGTCATGCTTCCTTTAGGTATTTATATAACAGTCTTAAGTTTATCAAATTGCGAATTTATTTAGGTATTCGAAATGCTTTCTTTTTGCTTTACTCCCTAAAAAATCTAAGCAATCTCCTACATGCATTTGGATACAGCTCATTCAATTCATAAAACTGTTGAATCTGGTTATAATAAATAGTAGACTAAGTATTCAAAGCTTTCGAAAAGATAACACTTAACGGTTCAAGTCTCAGCAGTCGTTATTTTTGTCGTAAATAGCTCTATAGGTCGTTAGTGGCCCGAGGAACCGGGAAACAAACATGTTATGGCGACGACAATGTGATAAAGCAGTAGAATACACCGTCCCGTCCGACTAACCGTTCTACGACCATTAATAATTTGCTAACTTTGCTACAACACCCAATTTATCTATTCCGTTTGCAGTGAAATTTCAAGGAATTATTATAATGTAATCTAAGTTTGGCGATCCATTGATAGCCGAGGGTGACAGTTGTTTAAATTATACCGCAATGCTTCCCACACAGCGTTACAGAATATATTACGTCCAAGATGGAGTCATAGAATCGAGCTGTCGCCTGAGCTTAGAAACTTGTCACGTTAATTACTTGTTATGACTCGGAATGCATTTCATATCTCAGTGGCTAGGTGTGCATTGTCTGCCTTGAGGATTAGCCAACGCAGGCGTGCGTGTTAACGTTTAACATTATCGTTGTAAGTTAATTGATTTAACTGATTTAAGCGATACATAAATTGTGTCATGATGGATGATTGATTGGTACTTAATTGGTAAGTGTGGAGAATAACAATTATCATAAGCACATCCATGTATCTTTCGTGAACTTTTAAACCACCTTCTAAAACTAAATTTAATTTTAGCCTACAAAGTTGCAATTCTTTTCGCAAGTTACCTATAATAAAATAAAAATTTGTGCGGTCGGGGGACCCCCGTAAGGAACCAAGTTACTTACGTACGCGTCTGTACAAAAAAAATAATAATAGGCTCTTTGAATAATTTCCAAGAACCTCGACCAACATCTGAGGAGGCTCTCGTTGGGCAGCTGGATCAAGGGTTTGATACAGAAAGCGGTACTCCTGGACACAGCGCGTATTGTTAGGATATTCCTCTCTCAGGAGTTCAGGAACCTACCCAAGAACTATTTTTAAATGTTTTTATTTTTGTATTAATATTTTAAAATGTAACTTATATGTATATACAATGAATAAATGAGAATATATGTCACAGTCAAAACTCTTACCCATTCAAAACTACTTTTGACTACAAAAACCAGTCAAAACTACTTTTCAACGGTTCAATTTTATCCTTAAGGCGACGATATACGACTTTTACAGATGTTAAACTGACAATCACGTCAAAATGTGCAGTGTAAATGATTTGAAAAAAATATATGTTAAACTAGAACATTCTCTTTATCATATAGAAAGTGAATATTTTTGATTAAGTTCATATTAAATAGTTTAATTAACTCGTGAAGTTGTGTCTGACGCGGACAAAACATTGACAATCACACAAAATCTACCAGGTATAATTATCCGAAACTTACACTATCTTACAGACAATTTTATTATCTATCTTTTAGTATACGCCTTTTTTTAATTTTGAAAGAATACTACTTTTATTTAATTTTTTCGACTAAATTTTGAAAGTTTTGGACGCAGACTGCGTCCAAAACTTTCAAAATTTAGTCGAAAAAATTAAATAAAAGTAGTATTCTTTCAAAATTAAAAAAAAAGGCGTATACTAAAAGATAGATAATAAAATTGTCTGTAAGATGGTGTAAGTTTCGCTTAATTATACCTGGTAGATTTTGTGTGATTATCAATGTTTTGTCCGCGTCAGACACAACTTCACGTATTAATTAAACTATATAATATGAATATAATTAAAAATATTCACTAACTAAGTGATTAAGAGAATGTTCTAGTTTAACATATTTTTTTCAAATCATTTACACTGCACATTTTGACGTGATTGTCAGTTTAAAATCTGTAAAAGTCGTATATCGTCGCCTTAATATTTAGATTAGAAACCCTTTTGTTGGTAGGTTTTTTTTGTGACCCTTTTAAAATTTTTGTTTTCTAGTGATTCTTATAACTAGGGCGCTCCGTATTTCTGTATTTGTAACGCAAACGCGTTTTATCTTATTAAGGGTTTTAACTGAAGCCAGTCATAAGTAGTTTTGACTGGTTAAGAGTTTTGACTGTAACATATATATACATATACGCGGGCAGGCGAGAGCTGAGCACTCGCCTTTCCGTGTGCTCATTTATTTGTAGTAGGTTCGATACACGCACACACA
Source organism: Charanyca ferruginea (assembly GCA_947361185.1). Classification (NCBI taxonomy): domain Eukaryota; kingdom Metazoa; phylum Arthropoda; class Insecta; order Lepidoptera; family Noctuidae; genus Charanyca; species Charanyca ferruginea. The sequence continues at coordinate 13,106,078 of OX376070.1, forward strand.
CACGCATTTCGCTACGTGACGATTTGAACGATTTCTACTAATTATTTGCACTACCCGTAAGCCCGTTAAGGAACTTCGTTCTAAAAACAAAAATATAAAACACTTTAGACCCCAAAAACACACTTCAAAAACCTAAACTACCTTCGGGTACTTAACAACTTAGAAACTTGTAAGTTTAAAGGGCTTCTTTGCATGTTATGGCATAGTAACAGATCGGCAATATTTACTTAGGTAATTAATTCAGTATCATTAATAAACAGTACATTTTATTATTTATACATGACATACAACTATTTTCTGCTATAAAAGTGTAAAGTGTGTTCTTTTAAAAGCAATAGTCATATTATAATTTACTGCTTGTAAACGTAAATATTTCTTTCTTCAAAACTCATAAAAATGCTAAACAGCGTGATTATCTTGTTACAAAGTGCCAAATAGTGTTTATATTGTATTTTACCCCACGTCGGATCATAAATTATTTTCCTTATCGATGCCGACACGCCGTTATCGTCCCCATCTTACTTTTACTCGACTCCCACGCCTACGATCACGACCACCGTTTATAGTAATTTGTCGTCAAAAGCTAATGCCCCTAATGAACCCTAAAAAAAAGCGAAGTATTATTAATATAATACTTCGCTTTTTTTTTAGGGTTCCGTACCTCAAAAGGCAAAAACGGAACCCTTATAGGATCACTTTGTTGTCCGTCTGTCTGTCAAGACCCTTTATATCGGGAACGCGTGGAGGTATCGAGTTGAAATTAAAACCATATATAGAGACCCTTGAAGCTGTGAAAAAAATCAAACTTCTAAGTTAACGTGCAAAAAAGATATGGCTGTTTATGCCGCAAAAAAAGTATTTCGACACACTCAAGGGAATCAAAATCGATAGGGTACTACCCGTTGACGTAGAACTATGAAATTTGGCAAGTAATATCTTCTTCTACACTCGGCGTCACAAAAATCGCACCTTTTCGAAAATAAGTTTAAAACATGTCCCGCCAGTAACGAATACATTAAACCCAATTAATATTGGTATCAATTAAAAGTATGTTTAACGACCTTTAAATTAACAACAGTTAGAATTCCTAAACACAACAGATCTCATTAGCACGTAACGTTAAAAAAAATGTTGTCAAAATACGCATTACAACGGCCACTAATTGCACCTCCCTACAAGGGTATAAAACGGGCGACCCGGGTTAAATGTGGGTCATTCGCTATTCAACCTTTGAAGTGAACACACGTGAACAGCTACAGCAAGAAAAATACCCCAGAAGATGGATACCACTGCAGATGAAGCCGCTCAAGTCATTGCACTACTGCAATCAGGGATGCGGCAATGTGATGTTGCTCGGCAACTGAACTTGAGTCGTTTTGCCGTTCGACGAGTGTTCCAACGTTTCCAAGAGACTGGTGGCTATATCCGAAGACGTGGATCTGGAAGACAACGGTGCACATCCGAAAGAGACGATCGCTTCATTGTTTCGACGTCTTTACGTAATCGGTTCTCCAATGCTGTTGAGCTGCAACAACAACTGCGATCAGCTCGCAGAACTTCTGTAAGCGTCTCCACGATTAGAAGAAGAATGCGGGAGAAGAAAATTGCAGCTCATAGGGCTGCTACAGGGCCCAAATTGACTGCACAGCATAGGAGAGACCGGTTGCAATTTGCCCGTGACCATGTGGATTGGACAATAGACCAATGGAGGGCTGTGCTCTTCTCGGATGAGACGAGGGTGTGTCTTTTCTGCAACGACAGGCGTCGAAGAGTGTATAGGAGGCAAGGGGAACGATTCGCACAAGCCTGTATTCAAGAGACAGTGGAATACGGGGGTGGCTCGTGCATGTTCTGGGGCGGCATGTCAATCGACGGTAAAACGAACCTTGTGTGTGTTTCTCGGACTGGAAGTGCTCGCGGGCAAGGGTCGCTGACTGCTGCTCGGTACATAACAGAGATCTTAGAGGAGCAGGTTGTCCCTTATGCGGGTTTTGTTGGCAGTGGGTTCACGTTAATGCACGATAACGCCCGTTGTCACACCGCTTTAATTGTAAGAGACTACCTGCAAGAAGTTGGCATCCCTGTTATGCGCTGGCCGGCGCGAAGTCCAGACCTGAACCCTATTGAGCACCTTTGGGATGAACTGAAACGGCGAGTACGGGCACGAAATCCTGCCCCTACCACTCTCCAAGACCTTCAAGATGCCGTCGTTGCAGAATGGGACAACATTCCACAAGAGACTGTTGTCACATTAATAAGGTCCATGAGAGAACGCATGGAAGCAGTCATCAGGGCTAGGGGGGGTAACACTAGGTTTTAAGTTAGTTTTAAGGACTTTGTTGTAATTTTTGCTGATAAAATAAAATTTAACTTTTTAATCATTTGCATTAGCTTGCTTTTTTTTATTCCCTGGTAAACAAAAAACCAAATCCATTGATTTATTCTGAAATTTAAATAAATTGCCTTTCCAATTATACCTTATAGTCATATGTATACCATTGATTAATAGGGTTAAAATGACTTTGAAGGGAATTCTTAAAGAGGTGCGATTTTTGTGACGCCGAGTGTAGTACAAGTACAGGGTAAAGTCTGAAAAGTATACATTTGTAATTGAATCATAAAAAAATGTAGTCTTTAGTTAAAGTACGTAATCAATCATCGAGGTAAGCGCGGTCATAATAGTGTAGGTGACCAAATCACGGAATTTGAACGGAACCCTCGGTGGGCGAGACCGACTCGCACTTGTCCGGTTTTTTTATTTATGCTGTTTATGTAGAATATGAAGGTTAATTATATTATCAATAGCTTTCCAATATACATTTCCATGGTTTTATTTAGCAATGTATTATAAAATATACTTGTTAGACACATTTATTATGAACTCTAAAGTACCACTCTGCGACGCTTTAGTGTTCATCGTGTCGGATTATTTTTCTCTTTATCTGCGAGCGAGATGCGTCGATCACTTTGTTGTTTTATACTTCGTCTGGAAGCGACTTTATGCATCGCCTCATTGCTCTTCGCCGTTTCGCTTAGTTTCCTCTCTATTTTCGACTCACGTTACTACGTAAATTTATTTTGAAACAAGTGATCCACCGACAACCTTATGTAGTAGGAACTAGGAATACAGTGCATGCAAATACAAATTCATACTTACGCCGCTGCCTTATTTAATGTTTATTTACTCTTTATGTCGGTTTCAGCCAAATTATAGTTTTTTTTTTTATGAGGAACCAAAACAAAAAATAGTAATTGATTTTTTCTTGAAGACGAACAGAATGATGTCTGGTTTCTGAAGCACTTTTATCGGTGGTGTATCTATTTTTTAGCGCTATTGGTTTGATAACTTGTGAAAGTGCATTTCCGAACACCGCAATGTAACATAAACTCTGTTTAAACTTAACATAGCTAACCAATGTGTGCCGTTTATCGTTTCCATAGCTTTAATGACGTTTCATTTTATAACAAACTACACCAACTTTTAGGTTATTACTTGTGTTATTGAATTAAATTGCCAGTAAAAGCTCAATATGGAAGTACTGGAGTTTATTTTTAATATATCAGAAAAACAGTGTTTACTGATAAAGTATTTAAATTGAGATATCGCTTTGTTAAGAACACTGTGATACACCTACGTGATATCATCACCCCTGCACTACTTCCCTATCCAAGCTTGTTTGATGGCCTCTACAAAAGTCATATTATATATTTAAACAAACAGTGTTCAACCACTTATTTACCCTCGGGAAAAAAATGTTATTAGAAATAAAACCGGTAATAAAGACAAATTAAAATAATAAAATTAATTTTAAACACAATCTCTTATACAGACCTGTAACAAAAGAACTAGTTATCGGTTTCATAGTTTTTTGATGGGTGGTTGCGTATTCAGAAACGAATTGACAGTTAACCGACGTTTATCATAAGCATAACATTATTAAATCTTCAAACCCCAAACTTCAGACACCGGGCATATATTTAAAATGTGACAGTCATATACACGTCTTCATATATAAACAACAGAATGATACGAATTCTTGTGTATTTTATTTAATTTTGTGTATATTATTTTTGCATTCGTAGTTAATACTTGTTTACATTTATAGCTGAGTGGCATGAAATTGGATCATTATAAATTGTCGTTGCATTTCTCATGATAACAACCGAAATTGCCTTCGATTGTTAGCATCATCATAAGTTTTGTAACTTGCAAACAAACGATTGCATTGCATGCCACAAAAACATAATTGAAATAACGTCAACAAAGCTGAAAAATCAATAGTCGAAATCTGATTAATGATTTGCACAAAAACAAATACGATTGCGAAAAACTTGATAACACAAGCCATCCACAATTTGTCGGCACCGCGCCGTTTACAAACGCTCAGAAACAAACTACATTTTTATACGGCGAGCAAACAAAATGAGTTAGTGGTGCCGTAGAGTCGCTTTTCCCGGTATTTCCAACGAGCGAGCTTGAAAATTCGCTTTAATACCTTTGTTCTACAGGGCTTTACAGCTCTCATGTTTCGCAGAAATATTTTCCGAGCGCAGGTTTAGTTTACCTATGTGTAAATATTCTCTACTCCATTTCGTTCCTTTTAAATTTTCTTGTTTCAACTTTTTATAAAGTCTCTCTGGTATTCTATAATGAATAAATATTAATTTATTGACAGCTTATGTGCACCGTTAAATTTTGAATTTCAATTTCTCATCAATGATAATGTTTGTTTTTTTGTGTTTTGAAATTCACCTCATTTATATGTTTTTCATAATACATTTCACGTAAAATCTGAAAGTTTAGGTAACTAACTAGGCAAACAAATAAAACAAAACTGAAAATAATAAAAAGCACAACAATTGACAAATCAGTTTGTTGAGTGTTTAAGGTATGATCGCTCCCATTGCGGAATTAAATAAAATGATAGAACCTCCCGTTTGAGTTTATTCATTACAACCCACGTCGGGTCGACGGTGGGGGCGCCCACCCTCACTCCACTCGCTTTATGGATATAACCTCGACAAAATACCCCTAAAATTGCACTGTTTTTATTATGTTCTCTCTTTATCTCTTTTGGTTTGTTGCTCCTTTTTACGACGTTATTATTTTATTAGGGAATAAAGCAAATAATAGAGTCAACCGTGATTAACTACTGCCTACCTATATCGGCATGGGTTTTAGCACAATGATTTATTAATGTTGCGATCCGAGCCGTTTATTTAAAAAGTGGCACATTATGTTATTGATCTTATAATAGATAGATACTAACTACGAAACTATAAAATGATTACTACAATCATATTAGGTCATGATCATGATTTTATGATCACAAATGTTTACCTACACGTGAAGGAAATTATCCTGGATGACCCTTTGACAGATAGAAAACATAATCATTTTCAGAGTCGTGACCACACTGGAATTAAATAATCATTGTTAAAACTGTCAGTGATGACACATTGAAATATCTGATGCGATTTTTCTGTATCATTAAATAGAAACATTGTTTAGATGCCAAATAGTTCGCGAAAGCGATAAAACAAAGCGGCTGGCAAACGACCAAGTCGCACAAAGCGACACGAGTGGATGGGCTCGCGATTTGCAACGCGAACACTGGTTACTAGCGTCGTCGTGAAGCCATGTCGCCTCATGCCTCGCACCGCGCACTGCTTAGCTCAGATTTGCACGGATACATTTTAAATGGAGCCGCCAGATCGCAATTACACTCCCTTTGAGCTTGCGGAATGCGTTATGTATGACATTCAATTCAATTTGGCGCACAAAGCCCGCGTCGAAATTCTCTTTCTCTTTGACCGAATCCTCTTATACAACAACGCTTTGTTGGCGAAATATGTAGTTTCAAGTTAACAGCCCACGTTTTCATGATATTTGGAGATATATCTCTGCATGTTATGCAACATGATTGTGGTGTATTTGTTACACCATTGTGAATGTTTCAAGTCTGATTGAAGAGTTTAAGCGCTACTCTAAACTTTATTGGCAGTGTATTGTCAGCGGAATGTCGGACGTGTCCACCTGGTACGTGGGCGTGCACGTATCACCGCCTCCCTTTGAAGTAAAGAACACACGCCTGCTTCGCGTCGAACTTCTAATAAATAAACAAAACAAATACTTTGCAATGCAATCAACCTACATAACAAATTAATACCGCTAATAGGGTATTACACCCATTTTTGAAAAGTGTCTCAATGAAATTCTGTAGTGCTAATATGCCACCAAAAAAAACACAAAATTTTTATTCAATCGATAAGTGCCATAAAAAGGCATCTAAATTTTAAATTTTCAAATTTCGCGCGTAGTTTGACGAAAACGCCTCTTACTGGACGCCATATTGCTCAGCGTAAATGACGTCAGTTTGTTTTGTATCAAATGAGCTCATATTAAATATGATAATTGTATATCTTTTAAAAATAATTAAAAGCATATTTTGTAATAGGTGTAATAATGAAAAAAATACGTTGGTTACGAAAATAATAAAAGTACAAAGCCTATATTACGCCAATCGGTTGACTGACAGTTGACAATTTTTTGTTTACACAGCCGTATGGCGCAATAACATGGCCGCTACTATTTCACGGTGTTTTATAACAGATTAAAAATACTGAAAACTTTGAATTTAATTTAAAAATTTGTTTTGTTATTTTAATAACTAAAACTTACATTTTCCGACTGCTTTATGCCTAAACTGTCTCAATAACACATTTATAGATTTTTTCTCGTATAGAGTAAAATACCCTATTGTTGTCTCGCACATAGATGACATGCCCGTTTTCACTCAGGCCTTTTGCTCAAGCTCTATAATATGAACATAATTATAAATAAAATATTGGTAAATGCCACGGACTAGAAAAAAAAGAAGGACTCCACGCCACGCATATCAAAAGTGAAGCTCCTAAAGTGGAGACGAGACGCACACATAGATCGGTACGGTCGGTAGTCGACTTTCGGCGCGGAATCCTTTTTTTTCTAGTCTGTGACTATGGTGTAAATGTGTGCGTGAGGCATGTTTGCACAAACGGTCTGGCTTACTTATGGTGCTTCACTTTTGATATGCGTGGGGCGGAGTCCTTCTTTTTTTTTCTAGTCCGTGGTAAGTGCATAAAAATTACATAATTTATTTCTCATTATACTACGTAGACGCAGTTTTTCAGTACATAATACAGTCGTTATAATTTAACTAAACGTGTTTGTGCCGAAACTCCGAAAGGTAACATTTCATGTTCAAAGAAGTAAAAATATTAAAACATAATCGTATGTAAATTTAATATGGTAGGGTTAAGTCGCTGTTAATTAATTTAAGCCGAGCGAGGTGAGGCTCGATTAGCGGAATAAATTGGGCTTGCGGCGGGCACAATCCCCGGCGCAGTAAACAGCGCTGACAACAAAGGCAACTCGGCAGCCGCCCCTGCGCGGGAAAGGCGAGCTTTTAATGCTTACTCATTATTTATTCACATCTATAACGAGATTGTCAGTGCTCCCTGTCCCCGCCCGCTTCTCTACAGCTGCCCCGCTTATTTTATCTCTACTTGTAGACTCGTCTTTGCCTTATTTATTTACTCTTACTCATACTTAAATAATTTTCTTTTCCCTCGAGTTATAAAGTTATTACAATTTTTCTCTGAGTTCTTTTTTTCTTTAAAATTACGGTCTAGTACAGAGCGCTTGAATTGTAAGTATGTTTCTCGTGAATACGGTACGGTTTTATTGAAATATATTTTTCCGATGCTGGAAATACTGCTTTATTAACATACGTTGATATTTTCTGAATACTCAATATAAGGACGCGTTTGGACAGTGTACTTTGGTGAATGCAGCGTCTAGCTAGTAATATCATTATGGAGATCTATTTTCATTTTCGTAAAAAAGTCTTCTTTAGGAATTCTATGTAATTGGAATTTGTCATAATTATTCATTTCAGAAGATAAAATAACCAATTTAAATTTCCGTAATTTCTAAAAATGTAAAGACCTATGTACCTATTTGACCTCATATTAAATTAACTTACTAAAATAAATTAAAAACCATAAAACAACTTAGTTTTTATGAAAATAGGCGCCTTGTTACATCTTAGAATTTTATATGAATTGCATGTGCAAATTCGAAACTACGAGTAGGTAATAGTACACTAAGTTTTATTCAAAAGATATGAAAAGCGGTAGAACACTTGCAAAGAGCTAGATAATGCCGTCAGATACTCAACGTGGTCGTTGAAAATTTTATATCGCCTCTTGCTGCATCCTCCACTGCAGCCCCCACCCCGCATCTGTAATTTTACATTCTACAGTGTAAAATGAATACACCCTCTTCAACGCTTTTACTATCTTATGTAGTAGAACATGCCTACACATACGAGACGTAGATTTGTTATTTTCCACGTTTTACTATATTGGTAGTGGACCTTTTGTATGTTTCATTTTATACCTAATATTCTTTGAATTATTTCATAAAATAAATCTACTTACAATTTTACTTTTAGAAATTAGATAAAAAAATCCTCAACGAACAGGCGTAATAAGTTTTCTCTTTTTCTTGAAAAATACCTACGTTTAGAGAAAAAACGGCTGACAAGGAAAATTCGGAATAACAAGTATTTCTTCCGTTGCTGGCATCTGATTGTTTTTCCGCCTGTAGCTATGATTTTTTTTCTGCTTTGGGTATTGTTTTATGCCACTATTTAAATACATAAACCTATATTTTATTCATCAAAATAAAGAATCAAATTCTATTGTAGTAAGCATGGTATTTCTTCCGTTGCTGGCATCTGATTGTTTTTCCGCCTGTAGCTAAGATTTTTTTTCTGCTTTGGGTATTGTTTTATGCCACTATTTAAATACATAAACCTATATTTTATTCATCAAAATAAATAATCAAATTCTATTGTAGTAAGCATGCCCTAAAAGAAAGTAAGGTTTAGTTTTAGTAGCATGTATGTCATTCATTCTCATCACTATTCCGCTTGAGCAGATACGAGTCACATTTGTATGTCTAGTACGTTACTTTGCATTCGCTTTGTTGTCCTCGTCTGTTCTGTGGAAACACTTTCAAATTTTTGCCGACGCTTTCTCTTTTACGATACTTAAGAAGTTCGCTAACAACATAGTTTATTTCTAAATGCGCGATAAAGATACTCAATCTTGAAGGCACTACTAAGTAAATAAAAATTCTTACAAATTATTCAGCCTAGAACAAATTTATTTTTAACCAACATGACATACAGTGAGAGAACGATACAAAAACGCAATCCAACAATACGTTTACCACAAATTGAATGAGGCTCGTAATAAATCCTGTGGTCGTTGTCTGACTCTCAATACCAGTACCTACCTCCCATTCGTATCTCTCACCCTTGTTTGTCGTTTTTGGGGTTTCATTCGTCGAATAAAAATATCCATATTATTATGCTTGTATTGTTCTATCGATACTGTTTATTTTTTTTATAAAACAACTGATCTTTTTGGTATGTGCTCTCTGTTATGATCAGAGGGAAAATGTAAAAATATTATAAAAAATAAGGGTCGAGAAACGTAGCTTGATCGTTATCGAGGGCCCATTTTCTGTCCCTCGTTTAAGACCCGACCAAATAGGTCCCTAAGGTTCAAGCGTCGTAAACCAAGCACTCTAGTGTATCGTAAGTGTTAATTACTTTTGTCACTCCGCAACTGGGCGGTTAACAAATCCTGGCGTTATATAATTCCACCACTGAGAACTGTAATTTACATTGACTGACGCAACATTGTTTAGATAATAAATTATTATGCCTTGAAGCGTTCTTAACAGGCGGCTAAATCGATAAGCGTCGTTTTTATTGCACCATTAACAAGCAGTGCGAGGGGCGAACTGATTTCAATCTGCATAATCGTTGCAGTATCACACTTAACGAAAACTAATCGGTAAGTAAATAAACCGTGTGGGTCTCTACATCTTCAATAATGTAAGAATGTGCATGCGTACTTACCATGGTATGACATTTTGACTTTGCTAGTACTAATCTATAGCGAATAATCAAAAATCATCATGGCATCACATTCACAATAAATAACTACTAACTCTTGTTTTGCCTATTAATTGACACACTATAAAACCGACGGATTGCGAGCAACCTAATCCCTCCTGGGACCAAAAACAACAATCAAAACATGCCGAAAGCATAGATTTCTACGTATCACTTTATTCCTAAATGTAAGTGAAAAGAGGATATGTCACTTAAATGCGAATACCGGTTTTGGTCAAAAATAATATTGAATTCTCACTGAAATGTATACTTTGTTGATTTTAAAAATCTTTACTCGTTTTACTGCTACCGAAAGTGGGAAAACGAGAGAAAAAAAATAAACAGCACGGCTGTCGGTCGCTCGCGAACAAATTTCCGGCTCACTGCCGTTCGGGACGTTTCAATTTTACAAAATATAAACTTTTGCCCTCTGGCTCGTAACAATCGGTTCACTCCAATTTATCATGTGAAATTGAATGTAATCTAAATTTTGTTATGATCGTATGAACATTGCACAAAATGTTTTATCAATGATCGTTCTATTTACTTACTGTTATATTAATTTAATAGTATTTTACACAAATAATTATAATAATATCAGTATTAGTTAGTTACACGGGGATGCAACGGTGCACTTTTTTATGGAACCGCGGAGTCGTCCGTTTAACGCAGTTTCAGCCATTATGCACCTATGTATAGCTTTGAAATAAAATGTCTTACTACTTAGCTAAGAGTCAAGATACAATTACATTCGTTTACAACACATGACATAAACTTAATATAATGTGTTATGAAATAAAAGAATAAGTACATATGTAATTATTTAAATAAAATTACTGATTTTTTCTATGAAGTTTCATAGAAAAAATCAGTTTTTTTTCCTCCTTAAATAAATGAAATCAACGAAAATTGGGCTTACGTTAAAACAAAAACTACAAAACATCGAAAATTTAACCCACTGATAAACGACGATGTAACTAAGAATCAAATCGCGTCTATTGTTACAGTTATTATAATTACAAATAACTAAATAATGACAATTCGTTTTCGAAATGACTACACAATAAATGTCTTCTGTTTATCTCTCTTTTCATTTCAGTATTTTTTGTCACTATTTATACAAAGAGATCCGTTCATATCGTTTTAATTTCCCCTCGGTATTATACGTTAATATTTTACGTGAGATCACAATTCCCCGCAATAATAATCTGTTCCTCTCGTTGAGGAAACTCTTACAATGTTTTTTTATATTTATAGATTATTCTTCTGAGACGGTTACTGTAGACAAGTCGAGATTTATCTCAGTTATCCCTGCTGCTTTACTGTTTCCTTCTAAATTAAGAGGTCTTTTGTACGTTTTTCTTGCTGAATAAATGATTTCAAATTAATATCTAGGGGAAGAGAAGCTTTTATACTAGAGTACTTAAGTAAATTTGTTATTGTACGAAGAGAGATGGTTTTTATTGCTAATATAAATGAATATAGTATTAGTGGTCTCTATGTTGAACTGTTATTTATATATGCTAAAAAAAATTGTAATAAATTATTATGTTGTACTGATTCCCAGTTTACTAAAGTATACACTTACGTAGCGCACAAAAAAAGCTTTTTTACAAAAATGATAACCGCCTTCAAAATCTAAAAAGTGATAAATAACTTTAGCACATAACACACATGACTTTAGTTTCGGAAGTCGGTGGCAATACAAAACATCAAACAAAACAAAGCCAAAAGATTTTGAAGGCGGTTATAATTTTTTGTAAAAAAGCTTTTTTTGTGTAAATGTATTTTTCGCTTTTTAGTAGGTACTTCCTTATCATGCAAATCCATTAAGAAACGGCAACACATTCAAAATAGAGGTTGAAAGTACAAGGTTGGTGGAGAACATTACAACATCATCCATGTATATTTTTTTGCTTTCTGACGATTTTTTCAAAAAGTGCTGAATTAATTTCGATGCAATTTATATAGAACCACCCTTGAGGCATACCCTATCCATCAAGAAAATAATTTTCAAATTTGCTTTACATTTGCCGGACAAAATCGCGTGACAAAATATATAAAACGACATACAGACGAATTGAGAACCTCCTTCTTTTTGAAGTCGGTCGAAAACATCACAAACCACTATGCGACTCCTAAAATAACGACACCGACTGGCACGTGCATAATGATTAGACAACTCTTAGGGAATCCCTAAGAGTTAGTGTTAAGTCCAGTTCGGTGTCTGTCAATACTGTTGATAGGCAACCGCTTATCACCAATAGTAAGACTTTTAAGACTCTTTTTTATATTAAGACTAATCATTCCTTATCTTATTAGGAAGACCAGACTATACATGCGTCTATTTTAGTATATAGCTTGCTATGCGGTTAACACCTTAATTTAAAATAGACTATACATGCGTCTATTTTAGTATATAGCTTGCTATGCGGTTAACACCTTAATTTAAATTAGGTAGATCTAGATTGTGCACCGAGCGAAACATGGACGGGTCAGTCTTCAATAAAAACAAAATTCAATGAAAGACAAGGACTACATCGAGTACTAAACATGAAATATAAATAAATTTATCAATATACACACAGTTGAGTTGATTATAGGTACTTTACAACGACTGTATTAATCGCAGTCGTAAAGCAATAAGTTATAAAACGAATATAAATAAATCGGTTTACGGCCGTTTTACGGCTTTTCGCGAATGTGTTATTGCTACGAACGAACGGACGCTATGCGTTTCATAGAAATACATACGTACCTACGTAATAAATACTGCAGGTAGGTACCTATTACTTGTACATTAAACATAGAAATCCAAGTTGGTAAGTAGTAGGTACTGTAAGAGATCCTGATGGAGGATTCTTAGTGGTACCGGGATATGGCGTGATTGTAATAGGTTTATTCTATAAATAAAAGCACTGAAACTCGGTACTGGTTTATATTATCAGATACTTGTAGTGTGCCCGTGACAAGATCAGGCTAGGAAGTCCTAATGTCAAATATAAAACAATACAAGTCTACTATTTGAACTTATTCTAGAAGTTTGCCGAGTGTTCCGTCATAGAGTATAATATCTAATGGCTATTATCTCAGAAACACATCAGAACTCCACAGTACCTAACGTGTTTTTTTTTTTTTAAATTAGGTACTTTCGTACTTAGATTATGCTGATCAATCATATTTAAATAATATTATCACTTCGAGAAGTTTAGTATCAGTACCATGGCACAGTATTAATATAAGTACTAATAGGTACATTAATGTTATTTAATTTTATGATATTTTAATAGCTAAAACCGGCCACGCGTCACTGTGGTTTAATCTGGGTTGTTTTTTAAATAAAACGTTACAACAAACACTCTTCTGACAAAATGCAATGTTTTGTAAAAAAAATTAAGTCAGTCCATCGACTACTTTTCGTGTTTTGCGGCCACTAACATACGGAATTAAATTTTTTATAGGTAATGTTGAATTAGTAATGTTGAATCATTGAAATAATAAAAACCGCGCCAATAGCGATTTGATCAGTAGGGACCCATTCAAATCTAGACCGGCTCAAATCTTCCCTATAATGGGTCCCGACTGATCAAATCGCTATTGGCGCGGTTTTTATTATTTCAATGGTATAGATATTCAACATTACTAAACATAATTCTAGAATAACGGACTTGTTTATTTCTTTTCAGTTTTTACTTATTTAAAGTTCACTCTTTACGCAGTCGGGTTTTTTATTTTTCTAATTGATTTTTTTATTTGATACTTTTCAGTTATGCATACCTATGTATTACTATTATTGTTATTTATTTTTCAATGACGTCAAAAGCGACAATCGCATTGGTGGTCTCTCCTATAGCGCGAGAATTTAAAAATATAAAAAAATATGGGACCGAACATGAACTGCATGGGTAAGTATGGCAACGACGGAACCCTACATTGCGCGTAGCCCAGCACGCACCTGGCTGGTATTTTTGTATTACATATTATTATATTACTAAGGCATTGTAATACCTTTTTGGAATCCTTAAAATGAGCTCTTTATTTTGATACCCACATTGCAGATATCGAAGAAAAAATAGTTTTATTACGTGATTTTTATTTTTTATTATTTAATTATTACTGTGATGATATACATTTTTAGAATCCTTAAAATAAGCCCTTGAATTTGATACCCATATTATATGTTTAGTCAAAAAACTTTTTTTTTAAACTTCAAACAATGGCATTTTCCAGCTGCCACGTTTATTTATCTTTTTCGTCACGTATCTAAGAACACTTGGACTAATGAGACGGATCTAACGAAACCCTATAAAATATCCGTTCAGTAGTTTGGAAGATATCAGGTAATAAAGAATATTTTATTTTATTTTACCGGCGCGAAAAACATAACCCTTTCCTTGCAGTCGGGGTAAAAAATGTTACTTGCCAACTACTGTTGGGAAAAAATGGTATTCCGAATTAACACACACACCTTGGTAACTGTACCTATTTATGATGGAAACAATGGATGGAAATTGATTACAAATTGAATGCTTGGGGAGTACTTGGGCAGTTCCAGTTTAATAAAGTGCGCTGGAGTGCGAAGGAATACCACTGATCGCAGATTTTATATTGTGATCATCAAAAATATTCTCAATTTGTAGTATTTGCTAAAGCAAGAATTAAACATGTTTAACAGAATTTTAAATTGAAAACAGGAAAAACAAACGTCTCTTTTCAATGCCATAAATGGCCGTGCTTGTAGCACGTTGCTACATCTACGAGCAAACAAAAAAGTTCAGTTCAAAACTGCTTACAAACATTGTCGCAACGACACGCTAGTTTTCTATTAATTGAACTAGCTGTAATATCCCTAATGTTATTTTTAGTTTACCTCTAAAATTAAATTAGCTGATGTATCTTTTGACAAAATATTTTCTCCAACGCATATTGGTACCTATCTATCGGCATTTTACATGTGTAGCAAGCTAGCAAGCAAGAAATATATATAAGAGACACGGTATGTTTCGGCGCGTGCGCGAGGCGCGGGGCGCGGGTTACAGCGGGCGACGACCGGCTGCGGGCCGCGCCGCACTCTCGCCCCGCACGTCGGGCGAACTGTTCGTTGTCTGTTGATCATCCGTTTCTTTGTCTTGCATACGATCGCGATACATCGTTATTTTTGTTCTGTCGGACTGACATCTCTAGACCTGTTTTGGATACCTAACGTTCTCTGGATTTCAGTGGTAAAGGATTGCAGTGACATTAGTGGATATACCTTTTTATTAATTAATTTGTTTAAATGTCAAGTGCACTAACAAGTTTATAGTCACTGATAAATAAGGTGTATATATAATAAAAAGTGATTGTGGCAACATTATAAAACGAGTAATGAGTGAGTGACTGGAATAGGCATGAATGTTTACATTAAATGGTTTACGTTTTTATAAATCTCAAGTTTCGGATTTCATCAAAAGTCAACCACAGTCACCATAGTGAGGATCAAAGATTCTCCTAAGAACAATGCAGCAGGCAACAGCAAAAAGGAAAGCAAGAAAAAAAGTAGTAAACAAAAGGCGGAAACTAATGGAGCGGTGACAGGGAATAAGAACGAAAAGATAGCTTCTGCTACTGTTAAGGCGGACAAGGAAGGCAAAAGACCGTCGCCGATCAAGGATGTGCCAGAACAACAGGTAAAATCCGACGACAAGATGTCTAATAGATTGAGGAAAAATGCTTTGAAGAATAAAATAACATCCATTCATTTATTGATAATATTTATTCATTTTAGTCTAGTAGATAAATCAAATAACAATTTCGGATTGACTACAGATACCTAATGTATTTCTTAATTCCTCTTGAACGGCATGCAAAGTAATGTAACGCCTTACGTGACCGGCATCATTAACATTTACCCCACTTTAGTAAGATTAACTTGAACAATGGAAACAACCTGCTATAGAATTCATATTTAATTTATACACATATTCGCATTGAAAATCTAATGGAATGGTTATTGCCCTCGGTCACGAACTACCGAAATGCTAACTCTACATGACTTGCTTTTGCTACTGTAGACTACAAGTACGAACAATTCCGGTCAAATGTTTATTATGGTAGGTACTATGAACGAGGTAATTACGGTTGCCACTTGCCAATCAGCTGACCCTCCTATTACTTACTGTTTTTTTTATAAGGCCACATAACTAGGCTATTTGCAACTTTTACTACCTACTAATGTAGCTTTACAACCGATTCATCGTGCCTTCTTTATTTTTACCATAAATAAAACTTCTGTACAGTATACGTATGTCAACTTTGTATTTATTTTAAGATACACTAGAAAAATCATTAAAAAGTATTTGAAATTACATATCTTGTATGTGTAATTAAATTATTATTGTTCTTTGAACTGTATAAAACTACCAACTAAGTCTAACAATAACAATGATCGCGTCGTTAATTCACAAAATACAGCCAATTATGTACATAACAGGGGCAGACTCTAAATACAAGACTACATTTCGATTATAATTACAAATATGTATAGTTTTAAATAACACACACACAACCAGACTTCCATAATTATGTAAAAATATAAAACATAGCTAACAGCAAAAATAATTTTACTCTGAATTCTTTCAACAGATTTTCTATTAAATAATGGAATTTATTTTCCCACACAATTGTAACGAACGATTGCTTGTCGCTTTTGTAACCCACATAATTAAATAAAGTCGCCAACTCACCAGTGCTGTTTACAAAAAGACAATTACTTTTATTCTGCCATTAGGAAATCCATATCGGCAATCATGGTAATAAATTGTATCTATCTTTTTAGTATGCATTAAATGTCACTGGGAACAAAAATTGGTATGCAGCTTAAATTCAGGTCATGAACAACAACTCTTAGCTAAATCCGCTAAATTATGCGCGATGAATACGTCTCTACGATTTCGGCTTTTTATGAGCGAGATTTTTTTTTTACAACCATCTTCTGATGTCTTTATGACATCTATTTTATTTCATTAGTGATTTTTGTTTGTTGTTTCCGTTATGAAATCAGATTATTTTACTTTCTTTATTCCAATGATCTCAGAAATAATCAATTATTTCTTGCAGCAAAATTATTAACTATTGGTAACATTAATTTCGAATCTCTTAATAATTATGCAATCTGTCAGAAATTGGTAAAATATTATGAATTCATTGAATTATTCATGTTTTGCACAACTCGAATTAGCAGACCTGGCACAAAAATAAAATCTATAAGAATTTTATTTGTTCATTCAAATCAATAATAAATGATTATTGTCAAGTTTATAACCATGCGAAAATATGACTAATCTGTTTATATATTAAGCTCCAAAATATGGTACAAAACCATTTGCTATTCAGTTGTATGTTACAAATCTTACTACATTGCCTTTTAAAGATCGCGGGGGGGTCACGGATCGGTATGACTGAACTTTGCTTAGAGAGATGAAATTCTCCTTGAATTTTAAGTCCCATCCTATTAAAAGTTTGTGAAAGTATTAGAATTCGCAATGAGGGGCGAAAAGCTATCACGCCATTTTTTCCGACTTCCCCCCGTTTCCACTGGGTGAGGAGAAGGCGGGCAAAACGGCCCCGAGGCTGGGATCGCCAGATTATGCTTCGCTGTTTTGAATTCAGAATACGAATTAATTAATTCAGAATCGTAAAGTTCATTCATATTAAAAGTTATTAACTTTTTATATACGCTTGTGTGGGTGTGCAACGTTAGCTTATTTTATTTTTATTACCTTGAGTTAATTGCTTTAACGACTCTACTAATGGAATTTGATAAGAAAAAAAAAACTAATTTCGAAACAATTCAGCAACGCAAAGAAATAACTTGAAATTTTAGTTTGTGTAAATATTCTTAGTTTTATTTTGACAACGTTGACTAATGCGGTCGTTTATTTTTATGACTGATTTATTTAGAGTCGCGTGTATTTCTCTTCGGAGGTGGGCTCAACAGAACTATTATTACTTGCCGACACGACATCAGTCATCGCGCTAATCGAGTTGAATTATTATTATCTTTTATGTAAGTAACATGGTTTTGACAGCCAGCCAACGTTTGTCAACGTTGATGGACAGCCTCTATTTTCTAACTTAGGCGAGGTGAAATGAAAATAAACTAAAAAATTAAAATATAATCAAATTGACCATTTATGACCTCTTACATTGCCATAAAACCAGTCAACTGTTTAATTTGATATTCAACATTGATATTCTATTTAGACTAGTGGTAAGATTAGATGGCTGAAAATGTTTTATATAAACTGACGGTGTCTTTGAATGTTTAATGTAAGCCGGACGCAAAGCAGCCGCGGCCTGGGTGCCGGAGTGGCGGTCGGCGGCACGACACTCGCCGCCCGCCTGGCACGCGCGGCCCATACTTGATTTATCACTCCATTGTTGCGGAGCGACGACCCACCCCCACCGGATAAGGCTAAACATTCAATTGCCGGAACGCACCCGAAACGATTTGTTCCCCCCATACTATCGATTGACTATTATTTTCTTCCGGATGTGCCAGTATTTAAACGGTGTTAGAAGAAAGTAAAGTGATATGATTCGTGAAATGCATTGACTGATACTTAAGGGGTCAATATTGCGGGTATTTAAGTAACTTTTGTTCCGATATTTAAATTCCACCTACCTGTACAGGTAGGTGGCTATTTCGTCCTGGTGTCAAAAATACTGCTTTAGGGGCTGAAATTTCAATCGTCAGATTAAGACCTCTTCGTTCCGTTCCTCTCTGTTCTACCTGAAGAATGACGACGGCCACAGCGGTTTGATACATTTTCTATGCAACAACTATCAAACTGTTATTGGTATTTATTATTTAGATAAAACTTATCTACCGATTGAAAAATTAAGCCCCATTCAATGACTAAGACTTAAAATACAGATCTATTTTCTATGACTGAGACTTCTGAGACTGAAAAGTATTTTCCCAGCGACATGAAATAAAACCAATTCGCATAATAGGAAATTAAATTAACTGCGGCAAATCAGATTTAAGAGACAATGCTACTTAAATTGTGTCCATCGTAAAAGGCGCGGTTAGCCAGCTAGTTTTATTGAGTCGTTCTCGGCGCTAGCTCGTAAATATCACTGGGTAATTACTTTCCATTCCCTTTAAATACTTGAAACCCGCGCCGTAAAATAAATAAACTTTTATTGTTTCAGAAATTGTTAGCATTTATTATGTTTTGTTTAAACCATAATTTTTGTAATTGTGTGAACATTAGATGTGTCAGTTGCCACACTAGTCTTGTTTAACATGTTTTAATGCTTCATTATAGGATTAGAAGCATTATTCATGTTAATTTATTGACGTTATACCCTGGCCTATTCTCATTCTAGTTTTTGTGAACTTATCAATATTCTCTGTTTCATTCACACTATATTATTAACAATATTCGACACGGTTGGCGCAGTGGCTGAGCGATCGACTGCTGCGCAGCGTGTTGCGGGTTCGATTCCCGCCCAGGGTAAACATTTGTGTGATGAGCACTTGTTTGCCTTGTGTCTGGGTGTTGTTTATCTATATATGTATGTATTTACAAAAAAAATGTATTTGTGTATGTATATCAGCTGTCTGACACCCATAGTACAGGGTCTCCCTAGTTTGGGGTCAGATGGCCGTGTGTGAAAATGTCCTCACATATTATTATTATCACATATTATCATATTATTAATATGACATTTTTACTGTGAACCTTACCCGTTTTTATTGACACTATTGACAGGCATCAAACTCGACTAAAATAACCCGAAAAAGTCAGTAGGTACTAAAGATGTAGATTAGAATCCTAGGAGTCACCTAATAAGAATCGAATGGTGAAACAAGAAGAATAACCTTCCATTGAGCGTTGCTGACTTTTACGTTAGCGAAAACGGGCATGAAATTCAAATTTTCCGATTCGGGACGGGTTCCAGTTTGATGGTTTAATCCGTTTACTGAGGCTTAAAGACTGTCCGGGGGAAAAATAATGAATATTTTCACATCAACAGATCAAGTTTAATTCTTTTTAAAAGAACATACCTAGTCAAAATATAATACAGCTTTATTTTACAGTTTTTTTTTACATGGGATTTTTTTAATAATACCAATCTAAGTAAGTACTTCCTTATTATAATCTCGGCGGGCGGTGTCTTTTTGTCATGACAGATTGTTTATCGAAGTCTTACCCTTTGTTGTTTTTGTCATCATCACATTGCGTAACCCACAATGACTAGTTAGTCGATTTTGAATGAGAACGATTTCAATAGGTACCTACTAAATAATGGCTAGCCTTTTAAAATTGCGATACACAAACATATAATTTTATCTATTATTAAAATGAAAGAAAAAAAATACATTCCTAACACCGATAATCAACTTATACGGTGATATACCCACGAACAAGTAACACGTACTTTAAGAATGTATTACTTAAGAATTGTAAGTATACTTATGCAATCGTTTTACTTGTAATTCTCATTAGCATGTCTTTGTGTCAGACGTGATTTCATCTTCATCTAATGAATACAAAAAACCCGAAGGCGGTTATTGTGTTAGGTTTGAACAATAGGCACACATATTGTGAATACTAATCATGTCGGTGCTCGGTACATACAGACAGACGGCCCAACGGGGTCGCATCGCTTCGCCTCGTTTCTCTGTTCTATAGATACTAAACGCGACTACAGAACAGGCTTGTTCAGTTCAGACTTCAGACACACGCCACAAACGCCACTACGCACGGTACTTCTAACTTTGGATTTTTTATGAAAAAATTTAACGCTGTACATTACTATGACGTTTTTTATTAAAACGAATTATTTACTAATCTACGCATTATGGGATTATCCCACTAAATCGG
Organism: Charanyca ferruginea; assembly: GCA_947361185.1. Classification (NCBI taxonomy): domain Eukaryota; kingdom Metazoa; phylum Arthropoda; class Insecta; order Lepidoptera; family Noctuidae; genus Charanyca; species Charanyca ferruginea. Next base: position 13,126,968 of record OX376070.1, read on the forward strand.
ATTACTAACGGGATTCTCTACAATACATAAATAAAACGTAATAAATCTGGAATTGTAAATAAATAAAATTAATCATGAAGTTTAAACAAGTTAATGCTATCACTGGACTTAATGATAGCTTGCCGAACAATACTGTAGTTTAAATACTAGAATTGACAAACATTATTAATGATATTACCTATCATCATCAAATTGTAAGTAATCACCTGATTTTTTTATGTTATGTTGTGCTATTTGGTATTACACAATAAGTTGTTGCGCAAGCCAGTAACGGAAGTCATTCTTGTAACTTAGGTTATAAATAAGTTTTCACTGCCTCCCCCAGAGAAAACTTATTTATGTTGTATGTGTTTGAGTCCAAATATATATATAATATGTAAAATTTAGAAAATGTTTGAATAAAATACTATCGAGTAATGTGAGGTTAGCATTCAATAATTGCACATCGTGATCTTGCGTACCTCATTCAAGTGTTTTGGACGTCCTGTCACGCGTTGACGGCTTAGCGTTAATTAACATTTTAACGGTCCGCTGTCGTCAGTGGCTTCCTATAATTTATTAACGATGTCAAAACACGCGTGTCCGTCGCAATGTGAAATCTCCTTCGGGGACAAGTTTCCATAACAGCAGTAACTTGTTTATTTATGTAACTAGTCCGGTAACGTAGGTTCCGTTTGTTTGTTAATTTTTAATAACGTTTGGTCAATTTCATTAATTCTATCTATTTTATTTATTACAAGAAAAATGTACAACTTAACAGACCTAGTGTGCAAATCATTAAGTAAAGTGCTATTGAGTTGGGCAGTACGTATTGTCAGCTATTGTGGTGCGCCTCAGATGACTAATGTGCTATTAGCTATTGCCTATTATTCACTGTTTATTTAGCTTTTACTAGGCTTGTTCGTGGACCTTTAATATCATTTTTTCTTATTGAAGTACCTAGTATACTTATTATTTTATTCTTGTTGATTACAACACACCAACTCATTGTATGAACCCGAAATCAAAAGTGAAAATAAAACATAATCTCAAAGTTTGTCATAAACTCAAGATTGAGATCTTGAGTATATAAACACTAAAGCTATCGATAAAGATATTTAGTTCCAAACGCGCTGTTCTATTATTATTCAGCTTCCCGATTCTACTACTAGACGATGTTTTTGAAAAGATTGATCTGATTATTTTTATTTTCACGCTCAACATTTTTTCTAACTTTTGTTTCATTTTGTTGTTCCAGGCGAGTCCCGAAAATAGCAGAAATCCTTCTCCAAGATACCACGATGCATCAATGGAAGATGTAAGTTAGTCGGCATTTTGATAGACATATTTAGACAAAAAACAAGTAAACTGGAAAAAGAAAATTGACAGTATTCATTTATCTTTTCAGGCATCGGACGCAGGCTCTCTGTTCCGGGTGGCGGGCGCAGCGGCTACAGGCGCCAAAAACGAGCTGGTTGCGCGGGGGGGCAGTGGCGGGGCGCTCGCCCTGTCGCGGGCGCCGGTGGGCGGCAGCGCCAGCCCGGCGCCTGCGCCCCTGCCACAGCCCGCGCCTTCGCCCGCTCCCGCTGCCTTGCCTCCGCCCGCGCTGCCACCACCGCCTTTCCGCGCCGACACGCCGCACCGGCCTAACAGCGCGCACATTCCTGCTCTCGATGGTCACGCCGCAACACAAATCCCGGCGCGGCCGGTGGGTGCCGCCGGCCCCGACACGCCCGAGCGGCCCGCTAGCAACAGCAAGCTCCAGCCGGGTGCGAGAGCCTCCGCAGACAGCCCTACGCCCGCCCCGCCCGCACCCCCAGCACCCTCTCCTCTCTTCCCCTCGCATACCGCCTACCAATCCCAGTCTCAATCGCACGCTGCCGCCGCGTTGCCCGACTACCGGCACACGAATCATGAAACGCGAACCGAACCACCGGAACAGCCCCCGGCACCCCTGGACCTGCACACGCACCACACGGCGCACCACACGCCTCGGCCGCCGCACCTCGCGTCCAACCCGGCGCAAGCGCCACATCCTAGTCTACAAAGCCGCGTCCCGCACTCGCAGGCGCATCCAGTGATGCCCGGTCATGACGTTCGAAATCAACCAGTCGCAGCTCAGACTCATCCCTCCGTTCCTACCTCCTTTTCGAACCGCGTCAATGGTGTTCCGCATAGCGTAGCACCACATTCGACGCCGTCTTCTATTCCGAGCTGTCTTCCGAGTCAAACTCTTACGGGACGGTCGCTCTCTCCGGCCGCGCCAACCTCTTCTCGCCCATACCCCACCCCGTCGATCGGGTCTAGTCACGTAAACTCCAGTATAAGTTCCAGTATTCACGGTCACTCTATAGCTTACCAGAGTCAGTCGAGTTTACAGAAACATTCCGTTCAATCTGTGTATGCTAACCGACCTTCTCATCTCGCACCCTTCAGCATATCCAATCACATTTCATCCAGTCATATTCAACCTTCTTCAGCGATTCAACCTCCAATCCCTCATATGAACCATCCAATAAACAGTCATTCCGTAACAAGCCTCTCGAGTCATCTTCCTGTTGTCAACCCCAGTTCCTTAGCGACGTCTACACCAAACCACATTGGTCCTCCGTCTACTTTAGCGTCTATTACAAGTACCACCATGTCTTCTTTTACCCCCAGCCTTAAATCGCACCCGGGTGCCAATATACCGCAACAGCCGACTTCTGTTGCCGCACCTATATCTTCTCATTTACCGAACAGTCATGTGGATGCATTAACCACGTCTAGTTGTACACCTACAAGCGTGACACCGGTATCGACGAGTAGCAGTGGCATCAGTAACCACCCCCTTGTGCTTCCCGTCGTGGATTCGAGGCAAGCTCCGATACCATCTTGCGAATTGCCTGCACGCACAGAGAGTCCAATTGTATCTTCAACCTTGGCTTCCAATAGTTATCCGCCTCCAGCTGTGTACTCAGGATCTTCGTATCCTCCGCTGTACACTCCCTATGCCGCCACAATGCAACACAGTCCTTACCTACCACCGGCTGCGGCTTCACCGAGGAACTCTGCCGACACGGTATGTAACTGGGAACACTGCAACAATAGTACTATGGACTATACATGTACAATTTTGTAACGATTGAAAATAGTTTTTTTTTATTCACTACAGTGCTGCTCACTGTAGTGAATAAAAAAAAAACTCACTGTTGAAGTAGTTACAGTAAAAATATCCGTGTAATTGGTTTCTTATTCGAATAATTTTATTTACTAGAAAATATTTCTTGCATTTACAGAGAACGAGTTTATCTGCGTCACCTTTAGTTGCACCAAAAACACCGAAGGGCGTGCGTCCTCACACGCCAGGATCCACGGGCGCGGCGGGCGCAGCGCTGTCATACTCTCCGCGTGGACACAGTCCGAACAGGGAACGGGAAAGTTTCAGGTATGCAACATACGCGGCAATATTAATACACAGTTAAAATTTGATTACAGTTGAGACTATCACACATTCTAAGAATAAACTCTAAATGGTTCTGTGTATTTTCGCGGATTTGGAATTTGATTTCGCCAACCGGGAAAACGCTGTACGCCGGAGATCGTCCTTTGACCGATTTTTTTTGGGCGCACCTTCAAAATTCGGTAAGTTAAATTTTACATGTATGCGTGTTGTTAGTACTGACTTCATTTTGTGGGCGTTACGTACTATCACACGATTGATTGAACAAAACTTTATTTCACACAATGATGGTGATTGATTTCAGCAGCAATATCAGCAGTTTGTCTCGCAGCACTCCGGCCTCATCAGCTGCGTCCTTGCCGTCTCTCGCGCCATCTCTAGTTGCTCCGCTGGCCACACCGTTAGCTGCCCCATTGCCGGTAAAATTCCTCTTTCCCCACCTGTCTGATATTATACAACAGGTTAGGGACATAATTATTATGGTGGATTTATTTTTTGTGGTTAATCTTAGCTTAACAGTGTCTGACACAGTCATCAATACTTATATGTCTGAATCATTATTTTATCTATTGCATCTGTCTTTATATCCGAATTCGTCACAAATTTTTTTAATTTTTCTGCTAAAATCGGTTAAAAGCGTGTGATAGCCACACTAAGTCTAATCTAGATGCTCCCATAAACACTAACTATATCAGTCTTATTTATACTTTAAAGGTTCGGACAGAAAGACATGAACTGTATAAACCTCAGGGTCCCTTACCGGTGTCGCTGCCGGGCCCGCTGCCGGCGCCGCTGTCTCTAGCGCCTCCCCTGGGCGCGGGGCTGGCGCCCGGCCTAGCGCCCCTGGCGCCACCGCTGGCCCCGCCCCTGTCGGCGCCCCTGGCTGCGCCCACGCCCACGCCGGCCGCGCCCACAGCGCCGCACCTCACACACTCGCTGGCGCCCGTGCCCACCGTGCCCAGCATCAGCTCCAGTGCCAAACCACCTGCGCACTGGGGGGTGACGTGAGTACATGTTGGATTCGCTTGCGACTATTACCTACTCAAGATAACGGGTTATTTTTCAATCACCCGGCGGTTCTCAGGTGACTGAGTGGTTAAATTTTTTGCCGCGGTGAGGTTGTGTACCTACTTGTAAATATCCACCGTTTCTGCTTTTTAGTGGCAGGCGCAAATATAAATAAATACCGGCCATGAATCGTTTCAGAATATTTGGTTGGTCATTGAAAACAAACCCGGTATTGCAATCCGCAGTATTCCGCAGTAGATTTCTCTCTCCTCTATAACTCCTTGTAGTCCTTGTTGTTACGAGATATCGACAAACGCTGACTGATCCTGCTTCGCCAATGCTTAATATGTAGACTGCGTTATGTGTATATCTAATTACGATTGTCGTATATATTTCAGCAGGCCGACGGGTGCGGAGCGTCCGTCAGGCTTCGCGCCTGCACCTCCACTGTTCGGTGCGCCGCTCCCGCCGCCTAATCCCAATCCATTCTCCGCCGAATCGCTCTTTCAAAGCAGTAAGTTAAACCGCAAATAAACTAGTTTCAAATGTATTAAGGTAGACAAGATGCTGCTGAATGTAATGTTGATACCCTTTGTACAGTAAACACAAGTTTTAGATAGACATTACTGTCTAGTGACAGAAACGATAGTGTACAAAACCTAAACTATTTGTAAAATTTATTACGCCTTATAATAAAATTTACGCCGTAATTATTGTATCCGATAAATTAAATTATTTTGTCGAATAAAGGTCTACCGGGATAAAGAAACTTGTTGTGTGCAAAATTGGATTAAACGATCTTGATACTGTTTAATTTTTCTGCGGCGGGTGACAGATTTCGTAATATGATTTGACAGGTGACAATATGAGAATCACAATTTTGTATGATTTTTTTTATGCCATTAGATTCCGGTAGACCTCTATACTCCATTTATAATAGCATTAGAAACAAGATGCTCATAGAAGCAGGAATGCAAAATATTTTATTTCTAAAACAAGTTAAAACAATTTTAATTAAACTTATTTGAACATAATTTTGATAAATACATCTAAGCTAGTATTAAATACGGACGTATAATAACATAAACAGAATAAAAGTCTTTTAAAGATTAGGTAACATTTTAAACTTGGTAGGATTTCAGTGAAACAAATAATGTTCCGGGTATTGTTCATCCCTGCTTCTGTTAGGTTTTTAGCATTAACACTGTAATTTTAAAATAATATAACTAAATGAAGATCACATAATTTCATAAGGTAAATTACTAATTTGGTTACAATTAATTGCGACAGCTGCTGTAAAAGTAAAGTATATTAAATATTTGAAACTAGCTTTTGCCCGCGACTTCGTCCTCGTGGATGTCGGTTATAGTGGATGCAGACGAAGTCGCTGGTTAAAAAGTAGCCTATGTCCTTCCCCGGGGCTCAAGACATTTTCATACCAAATTTCATCAAATTCGGTTCAGCCGTTTCATCGTGAAAGCGTAACAGACAGAGTTACTTTCGCATTTATAATATTAGTATGGATAAGCTATTTCAATTTCTGTCCAATGCTATTGTAAATGGAGTATAGTTACAATATTGTTAAAAGTGGTTGTTGGACATGTAGAGGGGTGCTTTTCAGGCCCGGGTGCGGATCTGCTGCGGCGCGAGCTGGACAACCGGTTCCTGGCGGCGGCGGGCGCCGTGTCGGCCGTGCGCACGGAGATGCACCACCACCAGCACCAGCACCAGCACACGCACGTGCACCAGCACCCGCCGCACGCGCCGCCGCACCCGCACCAGCTGCTCGTGCCGCACGCGCCGCACGCCCCGCACGCCCCGCATGCGCCGCTCGTACGTATACTCATACATACAGTACGCCCGACGTGTCTTGACGGCCCTGAAGCACAAAGTACGTAAGGCTGCGTCGCGTCGCGCCCGAGCGGAGACCGCTCAGAACAAACCGCCATTTTTACCACGCACACATTGACATTACGTTTATAGGCATTCTCAAGCAGTTTCAAGCAGACTCGACTGTCACGTGTTGTCTAAATGAATAAATGAGAGACATTGACATTTCACGACGAACAAGAAAAATTTGTTATAAAAAATTGCAGAGTTCCAACCAGTGTCAATAAAATTTCATATTGTCACAAATAAAACCTACAGAGTCAATTCAGTAGCAGCCCTAGTGAGTCTGGCTACTTTAGGTAATTATTTTTGAAGATGGCGGGGGCGGTCCTTCTGTACCCTCTATATTTTGTGCCTATAGTTAGCTGTTTGGCTGCGCAATGGATCTTTTAGGAACGAAATTGTCTACTGCGCAGCTAATCGGCTAACTTCACGACCGCCAAGATACGTCGGCCATACTGTACTCCACTCACTCCACGAAGTAGCTATACAAACGAACGAACTCGAGCTCGTGGCTAAGTTAAAGCCGTACAGATCGATCGGTCAAAGGTTAAGCTACGCTAGCCGCGGTCGGTCTGTGGATGAGTGACCATCCCTTTCATACTGAGTTCCCTCCGTGCCTCGGAAAGTACGTTAAGCCATTGGTCCCTCGGCTGTCATTTGTAGATCTTAAGCAGTCGTATGGGTAGTCAGAAGCCAGGAAGTCAGACAAACAGTCTTACCAAGGGGTATCGTGTTACCCAGTAACTGGGTTGTGGAGGTCCGATAGGCAGTCGCTTCATGTAAAACACTGGTATTTAGCTGCATCTGGTCAGACTGGAAGCCGATCCCAATATTAATAGTTGGGAAAAGGTTAGGCAGATAATGATTACGAACAAAAAGATCCGTGCACCCGCAGATACGTACCTACTAACGACGATCTTGATTTCCTTCCATTTTGTGCTGACCCCAAGACGCGACGTAGTGCATAGTACATCGTGAGCTTCGAACGTCTTCAAAAGAATCTGTCGCAAGGCGCAGCGGCAGTATAACGATCTTCTTCAAACATTACTCGACGCATGACGTCCGATGTAAACTGACGCTTACACTGCATTCATATTATTTAACTAGCTTTGACATAGATAGACATCCTCGTGGATGTCGGAAAATATTCCACAGTAACGTACTACCAGGATTAAAAGTATCCTATATGCTAATCCAGGTAAACAATGTCTTCTTTCACTATTTTTTATTGTGTGACCGCCGTCAGCTGGAGACCTCCTCCTATATTGCGGATAACCATCGTCGCCTGTCTGGGTGTCCTTTAGAAGTGGTTGAGGGTACCTCTTAGTGCAGCTACTATCTGTCATGCAGGGTGATTTGTAGTTTAAACTACCACAAGGACCATGTATCACGTTTGCCTTCACAATACTGTAAAGGGTCCTGTTCAGGCTCAGGTATTTCTGCACAAATAACTTTTTCGATTTGATCTGGGTTGATACGCTGCTCTAGCCACAGTGAGATGTGTATTTGAGGAAGACCTCGTTTTTGTCACTCCACTAAGCATATAAAGGAAAGCATCCCCCTAAACAGAGTACCTTTGGTCAGAAGAGCCATCATCTTTTTCACCTTTAGGTGGAATGCCCTAGTAATAATGTCGTGGCGATCGTATGACTTTTGACCAGGTAAAAGTATATCTGTGATCTCTTTCCATCGGGGATTACATGTGAATGTGATAAAGAGTTGAACGGCCGTATTTGCGCACGTATATCATGGAGTCTTGTGTACGCTCGTGCATAGCGTGGTCCCCCGGTAAAAGATGACGGGAGTACCGCCTTCTGACTCAAGTGCTCACCATCAACATCCTGCCTGCCTATAGTATCCCTCATGTGTACATAACTGTCAGCCCCAGCTGCCTCTGGTTGTTCCTGATATACGATAAAACAGAGACTGAAAGGTTGACCCTTTCAGTCTCTGTTTTATCGTATATACAAAGTTTTCATCCCTTATTTTACCCTCTTCTGGGATGATTTTTCAAAAACGCTGATACATGTAATTTTCCTGATATAGGTCAATCTCTCCATCTCTGTTTTAGCATCTATACAAATTTTTCATCCCCTATTTTACCCTCTTCTGGGATGATTTTTCAAAAATGCTGATACATGAAATTATTAATTACCAACCAAAAGGCTAATTACAAATTTTCATAGTTTGAACTACAAAACTAACGGGTTTCCTATTTATACATTCATCCCCTATTTTACGCCCTTTAGGGACGGATTTCCCAAAAACAGTGAAACACGTGATTTTTTATTTCTAACCAGAATTATAAACATCAATTTTCATGGTTTAAACTACAAAAATGACGATTTTACATTCAAACTTTCATCCCATATTTAACTCCCTTAGGGGTTGAATTTCGAAAAATCCTTCATTATTCCTTGTCTACATTATAAAGGGAAACTCTGTGCAAAATTTCAGCTTTCTAGGTCCAAGGGTTTGGGCTGGGCGTTGATGAGTCAGTCAGTCAGTCAGGACTTTTCTTTTTATTTATATAGATAGATATATAATATATTTTATTTAATGGTTGTTTGTGCAGCTACTTCTATCCACAAAGAATTTCCATAGTTGATAATAACTGAACTTGTAGCTTCCATTTTGAGTCAAATACTGAGTGTGGAACTATATTAAATGTTTACATAGTATAAAACAGAGTTAAAAAAGAAGGAGATTTTGTGGGTATTTATTTTTTTACTTTTACAATACGTTGCGCAATAATTATGCACCGACAACGGTTATGTAGCTCATGATGACGTCCGAGGTGGCGTGATGATGTGCCTGCTTAATTTCTGTCATTGAACTGGAATTGACTCCCTGCTGCTGCTCATCAGACCTCTACATACCTCCCAGCGCCCTGCATGTCCCTATAAGCATATATCAGCATTCTCCCGGTACCCGGCACTACAGCTACTATTCTTTCTTCTTTTCTGTTTCAGCACTGTTTCGTTCTTCACATTATTCTGTTTTAGTGTTATCTTGTATTTTCCTTCCATGTATATTTTTCAAAACCTCCACGTTCTTGCTGCTGTTCCACTTTCTTTTTTGTTCTATTTGTTTTTAATTATCTTAGCCCTTCATGATAATTATGGTACCATTCAATGGTTAAATAGGGTGGGTGATGGTGGTATTAAATTAAGAGAAATGCTTGGTTGTACTATCGATGTAATAATACCAATTAATATGTGTGCAGTTATATAGGGTTAGGCGAGCTGCACACACTACACTAGCTTATGATGCATAAAACTGAAATCATCTTCTATTGTACTGTCTTGAGGGATGATTAGTCTAAAACGCTCAAACACTTATCAATGGCATATTTTCCATTAAACTCCATACATACTTTCAACCCCTTCATGTTCGCGACGAAAGATGTCTGTGTTCTGCAAGGTCAAATTTATCCCTCTATTAAAATGCATTGAAATTGGTTCAGTGGTTTAAGCATGAAAACGAACAAATAAACAGACAGACTTACTTTTGCATTTATAATACTACTAGTATTGAAGCATGGATTAGTGCTACCAGTGAGAAGCCGGGGCGGGTTGCTATTAGTAAATAATACTTGGATACAAAAATAATATCGTGCTTTTTATCGTTTACAGTTCAAGGATGTGAGCAAAATGTCATCGTTATACCGCAGCGGAATCGGGCTTGGTTACCCATATTCATCGAGTCTTCTACACCCCAGCGGCCCTTACGTGCCTCCCGCGCCGCTTACCACATATGCTCCTAAGGTGAATTGTCATTGATTTTAATCATCCATATGTTAATTCTGTAAATAAATAAATAATATAAGATTTTAAGAAGAGTTCTATATTATCCAATTCTGTTTCATAATAACTACATTATTAATGCATGTATAATTTGAATCATAAAATGTTTTTGTTTCTGGATCACTTTCTTTCTAATCGACCACTTACTACCTACATGTCTATAGTATTGCAGATTTATACAATCTAAACCCAACTTTTTAAATGTAGCTTTCAATCTTTCTCATGCCATTGTAATTCACTTCTTTACCAACAATTTTCTTGAAATACTTGCTTACGCTTAATCGACGTTTTAATTTGCTCCAATCATTAACCCTGCATCGCATAATGTTAACAGCCCGTAGTGTCAGCCGCAAGCGACTCCGCCTCTAAACCACCACCACGTCCCGCTGTCGCGGTAGGTTTCCTTCTTCGCACTACATTACATATTTTATGCATGCATCTGTTATATAATATTTGTCAAACTCGACCTGCTCGCATGCCAGGACAGTTACGACTTTTACAATAAATATATAATATGCAAATATAATAAAAAAATATATAGCAATTTGTTATCATCGTCGTTTTTCTCGAACAGAAAACGGGGAAATGGAACGCGATGCATGTGAGGATCGCTTGGGAGATCTACAACCACCAGCAAAAGGAGAAGACCGGTGGCGGCGCAGTGCCGGGCGGCGGCGACAAGGACAAGTTGCGAGCCTTCCCCGCGCCCGCGCCGCCTCCGCCCACCTACCGCTCGCCCTACGAGCTGCCGCCCTCGCCCTACCTGCCGCACCACCCGCACCTAGGTACGCTCCGCCGCTACGAGCCCGGCCTGCCCGCGCCCGCGCCCGCTGCCTCTCACCGAGCTGTGCGCGTTTCAGGCGTGTCACCCTTCGGCCGGTACGGGCCCGGCGCCTACCCCGGCGCGCCGCCCTTCGGCCTCACGGCGTACGGCCGCGACCTGGCGCTGTCCGGCTCGCTGCACGGCGTGCACCACGCGCCGCCCCTGGGCGCGCTGCACGATGCCTGGCGCGCCGTGCGCCCGCCCGCGCCCCAGGCGGCGGCCGAGGCGCGGCGCGAGCACGACGAGCGCGAGAGGGCGCGGCGCGAGCGCGACGAGCGGGAGCGGCGGGAGCGCGACGAGCGCGAGCGGCGGAAGGCGCGCGAGCAGCGCGACCAGCGCGACCGCGAGCTGGAGCGGGCGCGTGCTCGCTCGCCTCTGCGCAACGGCGCGCCCGAAGCCATCAAAGAAGAGCGCAAGGAGCCGCCGCGCCACCCGCCGCCCTCACTGCCCGCCTACCCGCCGCCGCCGCCGTGGGACCCGTACCGCACGTTCGACCCGCTGCAGCACATGCGGTTCGCGCCGCTCGTGGAGGCGGCCATCCGCGCCGAGGAAGACCGCGCCAAGATGCTGAGCGCGTACGCACACCACCAGCAGCTCAAGTCGTCGCCGCTGCTGCACCGCGCGCTGCCGCCGCACGCGCCGCTGCCGCCGCTGGGCGCGCACTCACAGCTGGGCCACGCTCAGCTGAGCTCGCACGCGCAGCTGAGCTCACACGCGCAGCTGAGCTCGCACGCACAGCTGGCTCCGCTGGCCCCGCTGGCGCCTCCGATGGCGCCGCTCGCGCCGCTCGACCTGCTCAAGAAGGAGGAGCCGCGATGATAGCGATGCGGCGCAACCGCCGTGTCGCCCGAGTGTGTACATAGAGTGGCGTAAACGACGTCGCAAGTGAGAGTATGAGTAATTTAATGTATATCGTTTCGCATTATCGGTTTAGAGAATTATTTATTGTAACGTCGCTTACGGAACGACCGTTGTCGGTTCCGTCGACCGCCCGTCTCGCCAGTATCGTTTGGGACAGTAGCGAGTAGGGGCGAGGCGGACATAGCGAATCGGAGAGGGTGGGTGCGAGCGTGCACGCTTTCTCGACATGTGCAATATTGGACGAGAACACGCGGCGCTCGTCGCCGCCGGCCTGTACACTACTGCTTGTTTATTTACATGAAAATATCTATCGAGTTGTTATTGTGACCATTATTAGTTAATTATACATGAAAATTGCTGATTATTGTGAAGGATAGGATTATCGGAATCGCTATCGATATAATTATACATATTTATATATACTTATAAATAAACTGTAAATATTAGTATGTAAATTAGCGTTAAAATATAGAATTGGTTTATTTAACGTCATACAAAAGAAAATCCCATAAATTATTATTGCATCGGGAGTTTACTTACACTTCCGTTAAAAATCTCAATGGTTTTTCAATTGTACCAATGGAGTTTTATTTATTTATTTATACTCCTATTAGTGAACACAATTTCAGGTATAGCAGTTATTTCATTTTAATGCATTTAAAATATGTGATATTATTGTATTGTGAAATACATTTTGTCTGACTTCAAAGTAGTGTCTATTCTCAGGTATCTAGATGTAACAGTAATACAATAATTGACGAATTTGTATTAGTTATCATGAATCATGTTGTTTTTATTCCCAATTGTATTTGTGAACAAGCATAATATTTGAAAATGATTGTTTAGTGACCTTATCATGACATATAAACTCTTAAGTGCCATTGAATCAATATTAAATGGGCATTGAGTCAGACAAAATTGGATTTAGGGTCTGTAATTACAGATACATCTGACAGTTTGTGTTATTAAAATCTCAAGAATGACTCGGAAATATTATTATACTTTATTCAAAATCATTCTGTATACTAAAAAGTAAATGAAAGCTTGGTGCGATTCAGAAAATACCATTAAAACTTTTGATTTTTATACCAATCAGATTTTTTTTACAATCCCGTCTTGCACCTACATTGGATTTGAAGTAAATTATTTCCTGAAGGAAATTGAATCAACTAAGAGTAGTCTTTCGGAAACTTATCTACCAGCATCAAGGTGCTGTAGGTAGTACATTTTGCAAACTGTTCAATCTTTGAAATTTAGTGATTACATGCGGATTCATTAAAATACAGACATGTATCCCTGATTTCCTGGTTCCTGTTTTTTCAGTGTATAGTATTTAATGTGCAAATGAGTAAACTTAGCTTTATGTCAACAACATTTTCACTGTGGGGCTAGTGACAAGGGACCTAAGTACATTTCATCAGGCAAGTTGCATAGTAGAGCAGCTAGACGACTTGATACCAAGTAATCTTTCAAAAATTATCCAGGGTATTACATCATCATAAACAAGCGATGCATCAGATAAAGCAGATTCTAGTCAACATTAAAGACCGATGTCGTTCTCAATAATAATTAAATCCGCGTAGAATTAGAAAAATATCAAAGACAGAGAACCACTAAAACCAACAGAGTAAACGTAAAGTAGGTAATAACTTTTTGTCAGTTTGCCGTGCCGCCATCAAAGAGATTACAAAACAAAAAAGCTGTTTAGAAATGCAATAGAGAGATAAACTGACAAAGAAGATAAGTCTAAAAGATAGACAATATTGATGGTTCTGGACTGCACGCTAACTTAGTATGAACATCTAACGACACTGTGAGGCCTACCACATTACATACTTTTGGCTTATAGGTAGGTACTAATACACTGTGCTTTTGGTGGAAAATAAAATCGACGGTTATTTCACAGACTGCAAGAACACTACACCATTTTGGTAATTTGGTCGGTGGAACTGATGGGACGTACACGCTATGAAGAAATAAAGAAGAAGAGAGTTCATCCTATTCTTTTGCAGATTATTAAGACAGGATAATTTTTATCCCGTTTTTGTGTTCCCCTTTAATAATTTAGGAATTTAGCTTAGTTCTGAAGTATACGCAGACGAAGTCGCAGGCATAAGCTGGGCTAAACAGATATTATAAAGAGGAAAAAAATTGTTTGTTTGTTACGATTTAACGCAAAAGCTACTGGTCCGATTTAAAAAAATCGTTCACCGTTAGAATGCTACATTATCCGGTTATCCCAGATGTCAATCGACAGATTGTCAATCCTCACGGTTCACGCAATCAGCACGAATCCCGACATTAGTATCAATATTGAGAAGTTGGAAGTTGGTCTGGGTTCCAACTTCTACGAGGCGGCTTGTGCACTGACCGGATCCCCGCCCTGGGACCTGGAGGCAAAAGTACTCGCGTCACTGTTCCGGTGGCGCGAGGAAGCGCGGGCGCGGGGCGAGCGACCGATGCAGCGACACATTGAGCTGCGTCGGTCTCAGCTTCACGAGGTCCTGGTGGCGGAATGGCGGGACAGTCTTTCGCGCCCTACTGCCGGCCTCGCCATCATCGAGGCGGTCCGGCCAGTGCTCGAGCGCTGGTTCGGGAGGAGGCACGGCTCCCTGTCGTTTCGGGTGACGCAGGTGCTCTCGGGGCATGGTTGCTTCGGGAAGTACCTGTGTCGCATAAACAGGGAGCCGGACGCCTGGTGTCACCACTGCGTCGACTGCCGGGAGGACACGGCGCGGCATACGCTGGCAGAGTGTGCCGCTTGGGAGGAGCCGCGCCGTGCTCTCGTCTCAGAAGTAGGCAGTGACCTGTCGCTGTCGGCCGTGGTCGAGTCGATGGTTGACAGCGCAAAGTCCTGGGACGCGGTGGTTTCCTTCTGCGAAAATGTCATGTCGCAGAAGGAGGCTGCGGAAAGGGAAAGGGAGATCACAACCTCTTACCCTGCCCGCAGCAGACGCACCGGACGTCGGCAGAGGGCCGATAACGCCCTCTCGCGCCCCCCCCCCCCCTAAATGGGTCCAGGGCCGGCAGATTCGGGGACGTCTGTCGCCCCCCACATACATCAGGACCCGAGGTGGCGGCGTGTAGTGTTCCACGCGCGGCCCTCTAAGACGTCCGGGGAGGAGTCTAACACCTCACTCCCCCCCCCTGACCAGAGAAGTGGCCCGCGGCAGCGGGCCGGCACCAGCCGGGGGTTGCGGAAGTATCTCCAGTTCCCGCGACCCCCGACGTAGGTGTGAGATGGAACACCGGGGTGGTTTTTAGTCAGTAAGAGTCTGACAGACCCTTCCGCCCGCCCCAGGGTGGAGGACATCCATGAGGATTTTCCACCCCGTACTATAAAAAAAAGGGTTCCAACTTCTCACTATTGATGCTACTGTCTGCAAGTCAAGTTCTAGCAATTTCATACCTAAAATATCGAACACATCAATGCAAAGTCTGCATAATCCCTGTTTTGGTGGACAGTACTTCAGCTGCTGGCGCTGCAGTAATCAGATTTCCAAAGTAGGGACCCAGAAATCAATAACAGAGTCTGTATTCGGTAATTTTTAGTATTAACTAGCTTTTGCCCGCGACTTTGCCCACGTGGATGTCGGTTTTCACGTAAACAGCCGAAGTCGCGGGTTAAAAGTACCATAAGTCCTTTCCCAGGATTTAAGTTATCTTCATAGCAAATTTTATCAAAAACGGTTCAGCTGTTTCGTCGTGAAAACGTAACAGACTGAGTTACTTTCGCATTTATAATATTTTCGGTAGAGCTCGGCTAGGGTGGGTGACTTTATCACAGTAATATGAAATGTTAAACTATAACAACTATATTATTGGTAAAATGGTTATGGTAATGGTTTGAGAACGAGGTGTCTGAACGCGAACTAACTCACATTTTGGTAGACGAGCGAATGTGCATACTTGCGCTCGATGTAATTATGCATTTTCGCTGAGTGGTTGATTAACTCGAACAGACCGGACTGGCACGGATGATGTCGATGGCGAGTTAGAGCTGCAACAAGTAGCAGAACTTCTCAGCACTCCAGAAGCATTAGTGTTGCAAGCGTGGTCAATTGTATTGCATGATAAAGCTCTTGAAGTAACGTGTGCGTTACCCCAGCAAAATAATGTCGAAAATAGTAATTTAAATGTTACAGGCAATTAGTTGTCCAGCTTCTGTAATTGTTGCGCACATTTTTAAATTTGTTGCACATATAGATTTTGAGTTATTCCACAAAAACATTTCCTGCTGGGGTAACGTTACCGCAGCCAGACATTTTCTTTTATAATGGGAATATTGAAATAAATATTAGCCATATAATTAGTAGTCTAGACGAGGTAAATGTTGCAACTTATTTTGTATTTGTTCTTCCTTCGACTGCGATGTTATTCAAGATTTTGCTGGAGTAACGTTTGTGGTTTTGCTGGATCTCTGAAACGGATAAGCAGATTCTTATCATCTTTTTTACATGACTTCTTAAGAATTAGTTTGAATTAGTTGGGTAATAAAAAACAAAATTAATGCACCATTCAAAGGTTATTTAATCTTATATATAAAAATGAATCGCTAAATGTGTTGGTAAGCGCATAACTTGCGAACCGCTTGACCAAATTGGATAATTCTTTTTTTATAATATTCCTTGAAGTACGAAGATGGTTCTTACGGAGAGAAAAAAAAATATATATTACTTTTGTAGGGTAGGTGTAGGGTAGGATAAGGACAGGACAACGTCTGTCGGGTCAGCTAGTTAAATATAAAAACACTTCAATAGGTCCTAACACTATGAATAAGAGCTCGAAGTACTTACTTTAAACGTTGTTTTGTAGCTTGTATCTGTTTTCAAATGTATGTGAAGTTTCATTAGTATCCTGTTAGTAATAAACAAATTATGATGAAATTCAGTTCTCCACTTTGACGGTCATAATGCGCGCTTAGTTATTTGGCCTCCTATAACCCTGTATGTGAATATATAAACTAAATGATATATCAATAATTAGTTACTTAGTTCAGTTATATTCCTGTAAAAGTTCAGCGCAGTACCTACATACAATAATTATCGAGATAATAAAATAAAAGCCATTAGGAAGCGCAACACCGTGATAACCCGACCATATTAAGGTGGTTACAAAAAAGCGACCGCGCAGTAACTTACATTATGTATTATATTTTACCTATAAGCTTCTTGATTACGAGGCGTTTTCGTCAAACTGCGCGCGAAATTTGAAAATGTTAAAATTAGATGCGTTTTTATGGCACATAATGATTGAAAAAAAAATTGTGATATTTTTGGTGGCATATTAGCACCACAGAATTGAATCGAGACACTTTTTAAAAATGGGTGTAATACCCTATTTCGCGGGCCGGAGCGGTATTTGCCATAAATAAACTTAATGTTTGATAAATTCATGTATCAAATATTTATTTAGTTAGAAGGACTATACCCTGTCCATTTGGTTATTAGTTTTTTGACAGCTGCCTTAGAATGAAATTATTCCCGATTACCTTAAGTTAACTTAAAAATGCGTTATAAAATAAATATATAAACTGCCCTAACTTGTTGGATTATCTTATTTATGACCTCTTACAGACATTATAATCAGGGTTACCATTTTTTTTCGCTGTTCCTGCCATTTTTTTGGGTAAATCCTGCTAAACCTGCTAAATCTCCTTATCGTCACCCTTATGACGCGATAACCAAGTGGAAAACAAAGGATTTTGTTCCCATTCGCTCCGGTAAATAATGCTAAACATCCTGCTGTAGCTTAAATTTTACTCATTTTTACTCTTAAAAATGCTAAAAAAGCAGGATCCTGCTAAAAATGGCAACCCTGATTATAATACAGTTATGCATAACAGTTTTTACAAAAACGTAAATATTGTTCACTAGTTGCAACTGTCAAAAAACACTGGACAGAGTATAAATACATGCACCACTCAGACTGAAATAAGTATTAAATGGTGGTTTACATTATGTAAAATACCTAAAGGAATATGGTTTAACTTTGTTCTAAATTAAGATTCCTTACACCACCGTTCCTCACAAGCAGCGGTACTCGGCAAGCTGGTACGAACAACGATGCTAGGCCTAACCTCGACAACCGCTCCAGCGCAGGCACAACTGAAGCGTTCTCGAACATTTCCCTTCCCCCCACGTCCCTTTGTCTATAGCAAAACGAAGTAGAAAAGGCACGTCTACTGACTTGCGTCTTCTTTATTTAGTATTGATTGATATATAATTTCGTTCCACTGGAAAATAGAACGCATCTACCACATACGTCTATTAAAAGAAGTGGTGTACTAAATTGAAAAGCCGCAAGTGGTAAATAGGTCCTTTCCTCTTAGTATTAGCCCAAATTTTCAAATGTTTTGAAAGACGCAATAACCAGTTACGTCTTTTCTTTGTCATATGCGGAACTTCATGAATAGATGCGACACGCAAATACCTAGGTACGTCTTTTTATTTTACTTCCATCAAAATGTGGCCTTTCATCTTAGTTAAAGTGTAAATGGTAATGGAGATGAGCCCTTCTTCACTGTGGTAAATCCGAAACTAAATGAGATAAAAAAAATATCAGCAGGTCCGTCTTTTTTCCTCATTCCGGCAATATAATAACTCAATTTTGGAAAAGTGTTAGATACGTCCTTTTTACTGTCGGGGGCAGTATAATATAAATTTCGATACACAGCAAAATTACCACCATTTCGTGGTAATTTTGCTGTGTATCGGCGGCGCTTCCCCTTACCCCGCCCGCGGTGCGTCATTGTCCTCACTTGGCGTAATTAATTCTTCGCTTCTTTAGCTATCCAATGCTGTTTTAGAGGCGAGGGCGGCGGGGGTACGCCGCGCGCTGTTGTTGACTCGTGCGTAGGTCAGCGATCTCGAGTGATAATTTTTCGATTTGTTTTGATAACAAATCGACTTGTAGGTTCGTCATGGATGCAGCATTTCGCAGACTTTCGCGTTGACGTGGCGTGGTTGCAGTGGAGACTGCGGCGACTGATGCTGGCTCGAAGTGCTCCATCATTTTTCAGCCATTGCAGCTAGTATCTCGAGCGTGGATTCGGTGTTCACAGAGAGCACGGCGCGGACTTGCGTGGGCAGCTGGTTGAGCCACATGACTTGGAGCGCTTCATCCGTTAGGAGTTTCCCGCTCAAATTACGCATCTTGCGGAGTAGCTGGCTAGGTTTCTGGTCGCCGAGTTCGAGGCCGTCGAGTAATTTCTGTAGCTGGCGATGGTCTGATTCCTGGTATGTTGATATCAGCCTGTTCTTGAGTGCGGTGTACTTGCCAGAACTAGGTGGATTGAGGATGATATCGCCAATTTGTTCTAGATCGTTGTAGCCCAGCTGTGTGACGACGAGATTGAATCTCTGTTCTTCTCCAATTTTGCTAGCGGCGATGGCGGCTTCAAACTGAGCGAACCAGAGACGGGGGTTTTGACGCCAAAAAGGTGGTACCGTAAAACGGGGCTATTTGGGTTTAGGGGGGGTATTTGAGTATTTGGGACGACCCAGGATTTCGTACAAAAATATTGATAACTTTCATTTGGTGTTTGGTAGGATTTATTTTATAAACTCTAGCAATACATATAGTTTACGTCATATTGTCACTAGTCAGTGTCAGTATATTTTACAGTTTAGTTACAAATGGTGGAAGAGTTGGAGACCATTTTTTACTTAAAAATTTTGGTGGCAAAACTTCTACCACAGCGCAAAATCCTAAATGGTAAGAGTGCTGTTGTTTTTAAATTACGAATATATATATTATAACGATGTTTTCTTTCTTGTATTTAATTCTGATATGGTTATAGTTTTCGATTTATGATTGAAAGTGTGTCTGGGGTTTTTTGGGACACCGATGCCGGGCTTTTTGGGACAGAGTCCCAAATTGAATTGAAAAGAGCACTTGTACGACACGTGGCTCTTAGAAGGCCCAGAAGACACAAGATACAATAAATCCCAAAGCGGGTGGTTTGATTCCTTATGTTTTGAAAATTGGTTCCAGACGATCTGTTTCGGGCGGCTGGGGTATGGTCAGTACCCGCAGGCACCCTGGGACAATCTCCCAAACGTTTGTTTGACGTACGTTTTTTGACGAGCTGTTTGCTGGTGACGTACGTCACCACGCACCCCTGAATGCGTATGTGTTCGTGGGCACCACCCACGTAGTGTAGAGTAGTGCTCGCTGTTGCCACGACGTCCGCTGCTTTTTCTTCTCCGGTGGTTTCTTTCTTGAAGGTTCTTGCCGCTGGCCAATGAACTTCTTCTCTTCTTAGAAACTCCGGTCCGGTGTACCATCGGTGATTGCAGCTGAAGTGTTCCGGTACGTCGCGCGTTGCGTCATCTGCAGGGTTCTGCGCAGTAGGCACCCACCGCCAATCTTGTGGTTTGGTGAGATCTTCTATCTCCGCCAAGCGATGAGCCACGAACGTCTTGAATGTTCTCGGGTCCGTCTTGATCCAGGAAAGTACGATGCTGGAGTCCGTCCAATAAGTCTTCTTCTTCACCTTAAGGTCCATTTCTTCTTCCACCGAATGTGCCAGTCTGCTTCCAAGGAGGGCCGCCTGCAGTTCGAGTTTCGGGATCGACACCGGCTTCAGTGGAGTGACTCTTACTTTCGCCGCCACTAAGCTGACGTGGTAAGTCCCATCTTCATCTTCTGTCCTCCAATAAACCGTCGCTGCATACGCTGTCTCGCTTGCATCCGTAAACGTGTGCAGCTCCCCCTCGGTGCGATGTGGCGCCAGGCATCTAGGAACCTGCAGGTCTTGAAGTAGCTTCATCTTCTCCAGGTAAGTCTTCCATGCCTCGTACTCCCTTTCTTCTATCTCGTCATCCCAACCGACGCCGCTCCGCCATATGTTCTGAAGCAGCTTTTTGCCCTGGACGAGAACCGGTGATGCTAATCCTAGTGGGTCGAAAGTTGACATCACGGCGCTGGTGACTTCCCTCTTCGTAGGCACTTTGAACCCCTGAGCTATTTCTTCTGGCGTGTTTCTGAGGTTTGCCCTGAAGCCGATGGAGTCCCTTTCTGTGAACCAGCGTAGTCCCAGTGTCTTCTCTTCCTTCTCGCCCAAATTTACTTCTGTCTTCTCGGTCGTTTCAGTCTTCACGTCTTGCAGCAACTCGGGTTGATTTGATGCCCATCCCCTGAGTTCGAAGCCCGCCTTCTTGTGTATGTAGTCTACTTGAGCTGTCACTCTTCTGAAGTTCTCTTCTGAATGGAAGCTGTGCAGGTAGTCGTCCATATAGTGGTTCAGCTCGATCGCCCTTACTGCCTCTGGATACTGGTCCCTGTAGTCCGCTGCGTTCCGGTTCTTGACGTAGATCGCTGTGCTCGGAGATGATGTCGCGCCGAAGATGACCGATGTCATCCTGTACTCCTTCGGCGACACGTTGCGTCGATCCCCGCGCCACAGGAATCTCAAGCTATCTCTATCTTCATGTCGAATGCGGACTTGCAGGAACATTTCTTTTATGTCGGCTGCCACTGCTAACGGTCCCTGTCGAAATCTTAGTAATACCCCGAAGAGTGACTGTAGTAGATCTGGTCCTGGTAGTAATGCGTCATTGAGGCTTCTTCCTTTTGATTTCGCTGCAGCGTCGAAGACAATCCTTATCTTCTTTTTCAATGGATGCACCACGGAGAAGTGAGGGAGGAACCATTTCTTCTTGGAGTCTTCTTGTCCTTCAGGTGCTTCTTCTGCGTACTTGCTGTCGATTAGATGCTGAATCTGCTTGCTGTACTCTGCCTTCAACTGAGGGTTTTTTGTCGATCTTCTTCTCGATGTTGATCAACCGGTTCCTGGCAGACATGTAGCTTTCTGGCATCTGTTCTTCTTCGTTCTTCCACAGAAGTCCAGCTTCGAATCGACCATCTTCAAGTCTTCTGCAAGTCTTCTCTAGGATGGCGAGTGCCCTTCCTTCAGAGTCCGTAGTAGGTCTTCGTGGTTGCACACCCAGCGCCTCGATCGCAAAGTGATCCTTGATGGCTTGATGCATTTCTTCTTCTGGTGTGCTGACATGTAGACACGTGTTGAGGAAGTGTACCACTCTTGCGCCTCCGGTGTCTGACCCGTGGAGTACCCATCCAAGTCCTGTTCTTGAAGCAACTGGTTCTCCTGGTTTCCCTCTTCTTACTTCTCGAGTCACGATCAGCTCCCAATTATCTTGCCCGATGAGCAGCTGTGGTGACTCCCCTTCATAGTATATCGAGTCGGCGATCTTCTTTAAGTGTCGACATTCTTCGATCCTTTTCTTTTCTAGGAACTGTGGCGCAAGCTTCAATTCGTCGATGGTTCGAACTCTCTTCAGGGTCTTCTTGCTTCCCCGATGAACCCCCTTCACCGTCAGGTCCAGCATCTGAGAGTCCGTCTTCCTTATGAGCCTGCCCCCCACTGTTTCGATGACTAGTTCTTCCTTATTTCCTTGAGCGCCGACTTCTTCTGCCACCTTCTGATCCAGAAGTGACACTGTTGACCCTTCATCCATTAAGGCCAATATCTTCTTTGATCCTTTTGACCCGAAGACTTCTACTGGAACGATCTTCAGGTATGCCCTTGCGTTATTCACAGCGTTTACCGATGCCATGACGTTTGCCACCTCTTGTGTCTCTGTCTTCTTTTCTCCCGAGGTCCTTTCTTCTGACTCGACGTGCAGCAGATGATGATGCCACCTTTTGCATTCCTTGCACGGTGGTTTTCTGCAGCTCTCCTTCCTGTGTTTCCCTTGAAGACATTTGAAGCAAACGCGACTCTTCTTTACCATTGCCCAACGATCTTGCACTGACGCCTTCTGGAACTTCTGACATTCGATGATGAAGTGTTCGCCCTCACACACGGGGCAAGTCTTCTCTGGTTGTCTTGAGTCCTTTTCCCTTTCTTTCGTTGAATGCGTCGCCTGTCGTTGAGTCCTTTTGAATCCACTCTTCTCTTCTGAAGTCGCGAAGGCTCCACACTTGTCTGCTTCTATGTTCATGGAACCTGGATACCATCGTCAGGTCGGAGAACTCGCCTTCTTCTGATGCTGCAGTGAAGTCGTACCATCGGAACTTGAGAATCGTAGGCATCTTCTCTATGATTTGCTTCACCATCTCAGGCGAATGCAGGTACTGCGGTTTCTTCAATCCTTTTATTGCTGCTACGCTGTTGTTGATCTGGCTCGCGAAGACGCATATATCCCTGGGATTTTCAGAGATCTTCGATAACGCCTTTACCTTATCCAATTCTGCCAGCACCAGCGCATCAGGTCTTCCATATCTTCTTCTGAGGGCTTGCATGACTTCTAACGGAGATGCTTCAGAGTACAGCAGGCTCTTGATAGCTTCTCTTGCGTTGCCCTTCAGTGCTCTTCTTAGTCGAGCCATGTTTTGAACTTCGTTGAACATCGGTGCGGTATCTTCGTAGACCACCTTGAAGGCCAGCCATTCGCTGCTGTTGCCGTCGAAGTAGAGTAACTCGTGGATGTACTTCGGTTGCGCTGCTGGTCCTCCTTTCGTGGTGAAGGCTTCTTTCAACGCCGTCGCCAACGCTTGAATCTCGATCGTAGCCCTTCCCGCTGAAGAGTTCTCTTCTGGCTTCACCTTCTGTGGCTCTTCTGGTGGGCGCTGATCTCGTAGCTCTGGCTGTTCTTTGTTCCCATCATCCAGCACGGATGTCTCGATCCAGTTCTGCACCTGTGCTGTTCTATCTTCCTGGTCTTCATCCACGGAGTCCTCATCTTCACATTGCGCCAGCTCTAATCTGACACGAGCCAGCTTCGCCTCAGCTTGTGCTTGCTTCAGCTCCAAGCGTGCAACCTCTTCTCTGGCTGCCAGCTCGCGTCTTCTGGCCGAGGAACTCGTGGTCTTCGTGGACCTGGCACGACAACCGACCCCCTTCGGCTTCAGGGTCGTGGCGGAGCCATAATCACCCTTTTCCGGAACATCTTCTGGGGTCTTCTTGGCCATCTTCTTTCTTGCGGCATCTTCCTTCTTCTTATCAGAAGCCGCCGTGGTTTCAGTCGCAGTCGTGGTCTCTGTTTCTGTAGTACCTTCCGTCGTCGCGGTGCCTGAAGAAGTGTTCGTATCGGTTGTAGTTGCAGTTTCCGATGACGCCGACGCTGACGTGACCCCTTCTGACCCCGACGTTCCTTCTGTCGCGTCCCTTTCAGAGGGACGGGACCCGGGGCGTGAGGGGGCATCCTTCTGCGACCTGGTTACCGGCATCTTGAACGCAGTCTTCTGATTCTTCTGAACTCTTCTGTACTCTTCTCGCAGGGATCCGGATCTCGAAGGACCAAGTGTTTCGGGCGGCTGGGGTATGGTCAGTACCCGCAGGCACCCTGGGACAATCTCCCAAACGTTTGTTTGACGTACGTTTTTTGACGAACTGTTTGCTGGTGACGTACGTCACCACGCACCCCTGAATGCGTATGTGTTTGTGGGCACCACCCACAAGGACCACGGGAGAGACGGGGAGTTGAAGAGGCGGCGCGGGCAAATAAAACGCAGATATTCTTCTTGAACCTTTCTTGTCCGCACTTCCGCAGTTTTCGGCTTGCTTCCCTTTTCTTGATGTTGCCTCTTCAACGGCTGAGCTGCGACTCAGCGACTGACTTGAACCGAAAAATGGCTCGCCTTATATACCGGCCTGCCTTACGGCTTAGAGGTCCGCGTAATTTGGGCCTGTTCTGCTCGTCAATTTTCCCTTAGCCGAAAACTTTGGACCCCTTATTTTATTTATTTATTTCAATAAATCCTTACAATTTTTATCTTATTAACTAATTATGAACCTAATTAATAAAATAAAACACAAATCTTAACTATTTAATAACTTAATAAAAAAATCCTAGAACAAAAACTCGTAAAAATGTGTGATTCGCAATTTTCACTTTACATTTTTTGCTATAACTTTAAATTGGTAAGTTCTATCCTTATGAAACCTTTTGTATATACATTTTTAAATCAATATCTAACTTTTAAGACCAAAATCAAATCGCTATGTACACAAACAAAAAATCACTTTTTCAAGTTACGTAATTATTTGGACAAAGTTACTTGAGATTAGGGTTGCCACCTTTTTTTGAAGCAAATAAAGTATATTTACTTTCTAGGGTAAATAAAATAAAGTACAGCATCTGCGGATAAAGTATAATTTTTATGGATCAAGGTTTTATCGATGCGATCCATTCTACAAAAAAAAAAAACATTTTTACAAAAATAAAAGTTGAGTCAACTTTGGTTCTGTTTGTAGTTTTGTATTGCCATGCCACCGACTTCCGGACTGAAAGTTATTTTTTTACTTTTGGAAGGCGTTGTCTTTATGTTTTTTAAAGAAGAGGTTGAAATCGTTAACTTTATTGTTTCTTTTGTTGAATAAAACTTCGTAAAGTCCAAATAGATAAAATAAAGTATTTTTACGTACTTTATTCCGCTTATAAAGTATAAAGTACGTCTACCTGAAATAACGTACAATACTGTATTATAAAGTACGGGTGGCAACCCTACTTGAGATCAAACTTTTACTTTACAACTATCAAATAACCAGTCTTATTAGAACGAATCGCTAAAATATTACGTAAATACACCCTTATATACTAATTAGAACCTTATAAGAAAAATAACAAACATTTAAATCTAATTAGCGCCCTATATTACATACATTATTGTTGTTCGTGGATCTCGTCGCCGACACGATCATCATTCCATATGCAAAAACGAAAGAGGGAAAAAAGATGGTGCTTATAGGAGATAACCTCTCGACCCTTTTCTCCCCTAAAGTATTGGAAGATTGGGGAAAATACAACATTACGTTTGTGTGCTTACCTCCAAAGGCCACACACATTCTGCAGCCTTGATGTTGCCGTTTTCGGCATATAAAATATGTACAACCAATCAGAGCGCAGGATTCCGAAGTATTTAGATCGATTGCGGTCGCGATTCACTCCGCGGGTCAAACCATAAATATCCCGCGCTTCTAAGGGGCGCTTTAGTCCACAGCTTTAGTCTGCGCTCGCGCTGCGTGGCGGAAGGATGCATGTGTATGCTTTCAGGATGGCGGTGCGCAGAGGTCGCGCTACCGCTACACTGTAATTGAATTTAGGGTAGAGATGATAGATATGAAACTGCAACACCAAACTGTAACCCCCATAGAAATAAACATAATATAGGTATCGATGGTAACCCCCGATTTTGTTATCATTTGTTTTTTTGACTTGCCTCCCATTAAGTAAGCAATTTTATAGACTTATTCACGTCAAAAAAAAATTCTTAACTTAAATATTATTTATTATCTGACTAGCTTCTGCCCGCGACTTCGTACGCGGATCCTGTTGCTTATGCCAGCGACAACGGGGTCGGCAAAATCGAAGATCTGAAACGTCTGATGTCGAATTCTAAGAACCCGGGGACGGGAAACCAACGGGATGCGCGAGACGATTCGAGACGTTCAAAAAGAACAATTTTGAATCATACCTCCGATGACGGAATATGTGGCGTAGTCAATCATAGGAGTATACGTAAATGCACTCCGTTCCTTATCAACCCAAGGAAGATCGCCATGCCCTACGGCTATATCTTGAGATACATCCGATTCTTCCGATGATATCGAGATTCTGTTCAGAGAATGTCGAAGTCGATCAGAATCCAAACGTTCATTGCGCTCTTCTTCTGTCTCTTCATGCCGTACTCCAGCAATTATTTTTCTCTTACTTTCTAACTGATTATGAATATTTTGTGTGCGTGTTCGGCACTATGTATGATTATCTCGATCAGCAGTTAGTCGTGCATCGCGTTCATCACTCGTTTCAAAAGACCTGTTAGTAGATGTGCGAGTACGCTGAGAACTCAAGCGTGATTCTGTATCGGTACACGTTTCCAATTCACGAGACAATGCATGTCGCTCACGATCAGCGGACAGTCGTGCATCACGTTCCGCACTTGTCTCTAGAGACCTAGAAGCAGATGCGTAGATACGCTGAGAACTCAAGCGTAATTCTCTATCCGTGAACGTCTCCGACTCGCGAGACGACGACGTTCACGATCAGCGGGCAGTCGCGCATCATATACTTTACTGGTCTCTAGACGCCTGGATGTAGATGCGTAAATACGCTGAGAACGCAGGCGTGCTTCGCGATCTGAAGAGGTTTCCACGGAGCGAGTTGCAGCCTGATGTTCTCGAACAGCATCAAGTCTCTCCTGACGCTCTTCGGTAGATTCTTGGGATCTTATGATCCTCAATCTTTTAGCTCCTTTGGAACATTGGGAAAGATTTGACCTCTTTCTAGGCATGGTTATAGTGTTATTGTAAAGATACCTAATCAATTAAAATCTAAGTGACTGCTCCCCTGCGTTACCGGGTAGGTTACCGTGTCACGAAGATAAATGGAAAAGGAAATTAAACACTCAAATAACATAAGCCCGAAGGCATATTTATTTGATAAAAAAAAAGTAAATGGGAATTTTGGTCAGTAGAGTCAAATTTTCATTGATATACCATCGTCATCAAAAATCAGTCCTAAACTGTTACCGTCTTCACCGCGTGGAGGTACTCCCAGCTCATGGTATTTTATAATATACAGTAAAATTAGTGATAGCTTTACAGTGAAATTAGTGATAGCTTTGATTTCAACATCGGATGTTTCTGATCTTCGATTTTTATAAGTCAACAGGAAATGCCCATCAGACCGAACAACTTTTGCTAAGACGTCATTCCTATATGTGTTATGGTGTAGCTGGGCTCTTGGAGTTCCACATCAGGTGTTCCAGATCTTCAAA
The DNA here is from genome assembly GCA_947361185.1 of Charanyca ferruginea. Taxonomy (NCBI): domain Eukaryota; kingdom Metazoa; phylum Arthropoda; class Insecta; order Lepidoptera; family Noctuidae; genus Charanyca; species Charanyca ferruginea. Next base: position 13,154,524 of record OX376070.1, read on the forward strand.
TTTATTCTCTCAGCAGAAAATGCTCATCTCGTGGAACAATTTTTGCTATGGTACCATTTTTGTATCTCTTATAGTTTAGCTGGTCTATTGTGGTTCTGCATCAGGTGTTCAAGTTTCCAAGATAAATTATAGCCTATATGTTGGCCAGACTTAATACCTATACAACAAAAAAAAAATCATTCAAATCCGTCCAGCAGTTCCGAAGATTAGCGTGTACAAACAAACAGACAAACAGACAGATTTTTTTTTTTGGATTCGTGCTCTATTACTGTTTCTAAACCCCCCTCAATTTTTTTTTTTTAAATATATTCAATGTACAGACAGTTTTTTTACTGTTTTATTATATGTATATAGATGTTTTCAACGAGGTGTTTGTATCGACTAAATAGGTTTTATGCAATGATATTCTAATAAACAGATATGTTATACACTCACAAAACAAACGAAAAAAGTGTTCCGCGCAGCAGCGGCTGCACACATTTACACTTTTCGTTCATTTTACAATTCACTACAAGTCAAAATGTTGAAAAGGGATGGCTTGAAAAAACCACAAAGAAAAAAAGAGACAGTTAGTGTTGTCAATTGCGCGTAAAAGTAACCGGGCATTATCCTGGCCACCAATCACTGCGTCTTGGCATCACAGACTAGCAAAATTTAACGAGACAGAAGGTACAAACCGCGACTACATTTATACACGCGGTTTGTACCTATAACAACTAATAAACAGGACTAAATGTATAATAGAATATATATTTAAATAATATACAGAGTAGAAAATATTTATTTTGTAATAAAATTAATTTCTTTGTTTACGAACAAATGCGATCCATTCTTGAAGCCAGATCTCATTGGATAACCTTAACGAAGAAAGGATAATAAATATCTGTTGTCATATTGTTTAATTTATAATTAGGTATATAAATGATTGAATAAAACAAAATGATTAAATATTACAAGGTTAGAAAAAAGAAAAACAGAACTGTGGGTAAACAATGACTTTACTGCCTACGATAGGTATCGCATCTGTACTTTTATTCTATGTCCGGAGTGAACGCGTCCTTGTCTTACTCACGTGAAACAATGTACTTCCATTTCTTTCTTTTTTCTAACCTCCAAATATAAGAATATTAGGAAAATAATTGAAATATATAAACAAATCGATGTATATTGCGTAGTTACATGTGGTATGAGATCCCTTGTGCTTTATTAAATTGGGTATCATAATTGGTACACTTTCTAAATACACAAAATAGCATTTTTTTAGCTGCTTTAACAAAGCGTACCATTCGTGGCCATGCGTGACGCAGACTAAAGGCAATACGTCCTAATTATGACGTTTTTGAATCTTCAAAATTGGGCGCTCATAACATATGTGTTTAATATAATATGTATTTTGAGTGGTACCTATATCAAATGATTTTATGCTCAATGATGATATTTTAAAATTTTATCAATCGTTTATTATGTTAACTGATTTTAGTATATCTAATAAAGTTATAAATTCAGTTGTTATACCTTGTAACTATTAGAGATTTTGTAATCTTCTTGTATATAAAAATTAATCGCTAAATGTGTTGCTAAGCGCAAATCTCGAGAGCGGCTGAACCGATTTCGCTAATTCTTTTTTATAATATTCCTTGAAGTACAAGGATGGTTCTTACGGAAAGAAAAATAAAAAAAATTGCCTGACAAAAAGAAACAATTTTCTATATTCCCATAAAAAAGATTCAAAATGAATCGCTAAATGTAAGCGCATAACTTGCGAATGGCTGGACCAAATTGGATAATTCTTTTTTTATAATATTCCTTGAAGTACGAGGATGGTTCTTACGGACGTTAGTTCGGATTATCATCCGTCGACGCGCGCTTTAAATATAGTACCCGTACCAATAAAGAGTAAGCAAAAGCATAGAAGGCGCTACTAGCGGAGAAACAAAGGAAATTACAGACAACAGGGAGGGGGGGGGGGGGGGGACTAGTGCTTGTCTCAAGATGGAGTAAAAATTAAACAATGTCAATGCTTGTACTAGAGCATTTATTACTGCAACTGAGGGTCTGAGGGTAACATTTACATAAATATAAAATCACTACTATTGATCGAGTTCATTTATTTCCTGTACCATATTTGAAGTGTTTTCATTCGTTTTACTTTCTTCTGTAATTGAAGAACACCATAGAGTAAAGCTTCAGCTGTTGGTGGACATCCAGGCACATAAATATCAACGGGAACTATACGGTCACAACCCCTGAAAATCATGCATGAAAAATAAATTAACAACAACTATGAGCTTAGCTTTAAAACTCTATAGTAGTCAGGTGTTATTTTATTGAGTTTTATTTATTTTTTATCTTTTTTTTACCTGTGTTATGTGAATTTTGGTTTATATAAATTTAATTACTAGATATCTCACCTTACAACTGAGTAAGAGTAATGGTAGTAACCACCACCATTTGCACAGCTGCCCATAGAAATTACCCAACGTGGATCAGGCATTTGATCATAGACTTTCCTCAAAGCAGGTGCCATTTTGTTGGTCAAGGTACCAGCTACAATCATCACATCAGATTGCCGGGGAGATGCACGGAACACCACACCATACCTTGAAAATATAATCATGTGTTTATGTATTTTGTTTTATTAATACTTCATTAATTTATGGGTCTTTATGTGAAATTTGGTTAACTTGGTGTTAGCATCAATTTTCACAATATTATAAAAAAATTAACCAATATTTGAAACTACTAAACTAAGCGATGTTATGTCCATTTAGTTCCGTCACTCATTTCGATATACAGGATGTTTGGTAGATCGATGCAAAGCCGTAAAGCGGAGCTAGTATAGACCATTTACAACCATTTGAACCGAATTTGTCTTAGCCGAAGTGTGACTAATTTTTTTTTAGCAAAACTTTAATGATTTTTGATGACAAAACCCAAAATATTGCAGTTAGTTGCAAATAATGGCCAATTCGAAAGATAAGTCATTTATTTTTTATTTTATTTGGTTCACATAATGCGTAAACAATCTAATAAAACATAATTAGGGGATCTGTGTGATAAGGAAATTTTTTTACAGACTTAGAAAGTCACAGACATTTTTAAAGATTTCAGAAGTTTTTTTTTAGACGGCATGAAAAAAAATCACGTATGGTGCTTTTTTTGTTCAAATATTTTGAAAAACATGTCTGATTATTGTTCTTTCTTTTGAGGTATTAACTACGAGGATAGCTCACCAATTATTGAAATTAGGACCTAAAAACCAAATTGAGGGCGAAAATTAATTTTTTTGGCGAATTATTTAAAAGGAAATTATAATTAAAATCATTTATTATTCGTGTTCAAAATGTTCGCCGCGGTCTCTAACACCAACACGGGCCCATCTCCACACTTCTGTTGTTGTTATTTTTAACTTCATCTCCAGTTTCGTCGTTTCAAACGTTAAATTAATTCTCTCAATCAATTCTTCTTTCCATCATTGTTCTTTCCTGTTTATTTCCACATTCGTATAAACTTCCATGGCCCGACCCCACACGTAAAAGTCAAGCGAAGTCATGTCGGGTGACCGGGCGGGCCAAGGGGTTGGCCCGTCTCTGCCGATCCAGCTCATAAGGAAGCAATTATTTAAGTGCTCCCGTACCTTTAATGTCCAATGCGCTGAACAACCATCTTGTTGAAAGATGACTTCTCGGTTTATCTAGCGAATATCGGGGCCACGAATTCAGACGACTTGTCGGTCTCTAGCGATTACCGGATAATTTGTATGGCGAATCTAGCCATACAAATTATCCGGTAAGAAATGGGGCGATGTCTGCATATTACCCGTTCGAGAAATTCATTCAAATATATTTAAAAAATGTTAAATAAGTATACTAGATACTTATTTCACTGATTGGGCCCCATTTCTTCCCGGATAATTTGGATGGCAACAATTATTTAGAATTCCTACAAAATGATCTTCCAGAGCTTGTAGAGGATTCCGGGCCCCGATATTCACTAAAAACCGACAAGTCGTCTGAATTCGTGGCCCCGATATTCGCTAGAGAGACCGAGAAGTCATCTTTCAACAAGATGGTTGTTCAGCGCAGTGGACATTAAAGGTACGGGAGCACTTAAATAATTACTTCCTTAACAGCTGGATCGGCAGAGACGGGCCAATCCCTTGGCCTTCCTGGTCACCAGACCTGACTCCGCTTGACTTTAACGTGTGGAGTCGGGTCAAGTTTATACGAATGTATGTATGTATGTGTGTAGAAAAGAAGAATTGATTGAGAGAATTAATTCAACGTTTGAAACGATGAAACTGGAGATGAAGTTAAAAATAACAACAACAGAAGACGGGCCCGTGTTGGTGTTAGAGACCGCGGCGAACATTTTGAACACGAATAATAAATGATTTTAATTATAATTTCCGTTTAAATAATTCGCCAAAAAAAATAATTTTCTCCCTCAATTTGGTTTGTAGGTCCTCATTTCAATAATTGGTGAGTTATCCGCGTAATTGATACCTCGAAAGAAAGAACAATAATCAGACATGTTTTTAAAAATGTTTGAACAAAAAAAGCACCATCCGTGATTTTTTTTCATGCCGTCTAAAAATAGATTTCTGAAATCTTTAAAAATGTCTTTGACTTTAAATGTCTGTAAAAAAATTGTCTTATCACACAGTTACCCTAATTATGTTGTATTAGATTGTTTACACATTATGTTAACCAAATAAAATAAAAAATGAATGACTTATCTTTCAAATTGGCCATTATGTGCAACTAACTGCAATATTTTGGGTTTTGTCATAAAAAATCATTAAAATTTTGCTTTAAAAAAAATTAGTCACTCTTCGGCTAAGACATGTTCGGTTCAAATGGTTGTAAATGGTCTATACTAGGCTCCGCTTTACTACTTTGCATCGATCTACCAAACATCCTGTATATCATAATATTCTTTATTTTCAAAAATTTACATTTCTCACTCCAAATATCAGGCCCCCTAGCCATGTAAGATCTCGCAAATTTAGTATTCATTTCACTGTAATTATAATTCTTTAAGAATAATTTGATCGAACTCTATTTAAATTCGTTTACTATTACATTACTAACATTGTCATTACGATTTAATTTATAAAAACAATAACTTTCATCACATTATTTCAAATCAAAAAGTGTAAGCGATAACAAAATATCAGGCCCTAGTCATTTACGAAATTCAAAAATAGGCGGCATTCAAACATAATTGGCTTTTTTATAACGCACTCAATACGATAGCATTGGTGTGAAGTTAGTTACAAATACGACCAAAGCCGTGGCAGCTATTTTGTTATTAGTGTGGTCGCCGACTAGGACCTTGAATATCAAGTAAAGTGACTGGCCCTTTTAGATGCAGCAAAGTAGATGTTATACCCACAGCAGACAGCATAGAATATAAACTGTTTTGATTTTTAACTAAAAACACCAATTTCAAAATTACATCAAAAAGAAGTTAACCAGTTTTCAGATAACCACCCTTAAGATAAACTGAAGTATTATTTAGAGGGCTAAAACAGTATTAATATGGATATTTATAATTCGATTTTTAATTAACACATTGAACGCCATGTAGGTCACCGGTGACCGACCTTAGTGGAGGTTTTACCTTCAACATTTTTGGCCCGGCAGTGAATGACTTAATCTTCTAACAAAATGACTACTGGGTATGAATGCCTTGTCAGTTTGTAGATATATATTCCATAGTAGGTAGGGTGACACAATTTATTTGTCTAATCTAAGTCTACCAACCTAAAAAGGAAACAAGAAGACAGACTATTCAGAACAAGTCATATTATTGTTTTGCTAGATACCTGTCCATGTCGTATCGAGGAGCAGCGATGTGCATCATCTCCACAGCACAACAGGCCAAGCCAAACGTCATTGGCCATATCGAGCCCTTTCTGCCCCAATTTAATAAGTCGTCAAGCCTAGCCACTGCCATCTCAGCCATGTTGCTAGCATCTTGAAACGGTGAGTATGGCCGTGTTTCATTTGGCTTCGGAGCAGGTAAATGAGTTTGTCTTATTTGATCAAGGATGGGCGTAAAACCTCCTTTCTTAACTACAGACATAAGCGTTGAAGGAGCCGTAGCTCCCAAAGCTTTAATAGCCTGCATCTTGCCTGAAAAAATGGTAAACACAGAACCACACTTTATTGTCATCTTAACATCAACAAAGCAGTTTCCTCAGAATTTGTATAGATAGTACACTTACAATATCAACGCATTAATCAACAATAATTCTAGAAGAATATAAATACGCAATTTCACTTAAAACTAAACGATTGAAAAATCTCTACGAGTAGGTGTCAATTTTACGTAATTTATAGTGCATTCACAAAGAACACAGAAATAGACCATTGAGACCGTGAAATAATAATAATAAAGACGACAAATTAAGTAATGAAATAAATAATTATAGTACTCATTAAATTGATTGTACAGTTTTTGGGGTATTAATGTGTAAAACAAGAACATTTGATATTTACCACATAATTCGTGATTAATAATATTCAATATAACTTTCTTTGCCTGATCTAACTTCGTAAACAATTCTTGTAATGTCAGACAAAAGTTTTAAGGAGGCGGTTCCACGATCGGCAAAAATAAAATGATTCGATTTTGATTTGCACGCTCCTAACCTGACAGAGAATCATCATAATAAGCTGCAACTTCCGGACTAACTGGCTACAGTCAACTGATAGATGGAATACGCAGATTATTTTTGTAACGGACGTTATTTTCGTAAAGGTTTATAGCTTTTATTTAACATAGTGGCAACCCGAGTCTGAAGTTTCGGTTGTTTTCACTAGCACTTGATTCCATTGGTTTTCATCTTTTATGTAATCAAATCAGCTTTTAACTTTGGGTTGGGCCTAAGAACTTATAGGTAAAAGTGGAGGCAATACTCTGAACACCTAAGTGAAACCAACTGTGGGCATAGGCTCTCTTTCTAAATGCATACATAAGATAAAGAAAACACATATAACTGTCTCGTTCTTTTGTATGCATTCAGAAAGAGAGCGTCTGCCCACAGTTGGTTTAACTTAGGTATTTAGTGTCGCCTCCACTTTTATCTATAAGCTTCTTGGTTGGGCCTGGGCTACATTAGCTGTGAAAAATAATGACAACGCACTCAGGGCGCGTTGTTGGCAACACTTATAAAAGCTCAGCAGTCAGCTCAGCGTTGCCAACTCTATGTATTTTTACGTAGATCTACGAACTTTAGGCCTTTCCTGAAAACCTACGAACTTCAGTCCCAGAATCTACGTATTTTCTATCAAATTGTACAAACTGGTAAAATAACATAACTCATTAGGCTGAATGGGCCCTAACTTCCTTTTCATTCGTGAAAAAAAGTTAATTATTATAAACGTTCCGTTTCATACTAAATCAAATCAAAAATCGCTTCCGTTTTAAAGACAAAGGCTGAAAAACTCATGGTTTACAAGCCCTGACACATTGCTGGACCCAAATCCAAAACGTTCTGGACCATCTATACCTCAGTTGGGGCAAATGTTTCCAGGTATTTATTTTCTCATTAACTTTTTTTTATTACTTACGGGTCGAGTCTGCTGCACTTTATCGTTTTGATTTAATTAGCTTTATTTTCAGGATTATGTCAAAGTCAAAGTCAAGGCATTTATTTCAATGACTTTTACTTTTGAATAGTCAAAGTCCAACAAATCTGACGGAATTAGACCTGTCTAATTAGTCCCATTTCCTGAAATGGGACTAAAAAATACAAATCTTCCATTTGAAAAAAAAAACGCAGCAGCCGACGAGTTTTGGCATCATGATGTACTCTTTGATCATAATTCAAAAATAACCTGTCTTATTTTTTTCGTTTCATATGTTTCCTAAAATTTGGCCCAATTTGCACAAAATTTATTAACAGTGCCAATGTCGAGCGACTGTTTTCTACGATCAATTTAATGAAAACCAACACTCCTGCCCTCTTCATTTCACTCAGAAAAAAAAGTACATAGATCTACGAACTTTTCGGACGCAAATACGTAATTTTGTTTTTCTACGTAATTTTCTAGTTTGGTCAACGCCTTTTTCTGATTTTTCAAAATCCTAGTTGGCAACACTGAGTCAGCTGTTTATCATGGTTTATTTATCTTACTCTTGTTCACAGAGTACTTTTACATCTACGGCTCTTGTTGTATCTTGTTGACAGTTGTCAGTTGTCACGGTCGCTTTGTCAGTTACATAGTCTACATTTCTAAGCTTGTGGAAACGTATTTGAATTGAGCTCGATTTTGTTTGAGATATTATTTGCCATTTAATTATTTGTTCAAGTTTTATCTCTGTAAATATGCCTAAAGTAAGTAATTAATTTATGTATGTAAATAATGAAAGAATTTTCTGTGCTATAAAACATTTATTTTGCAATAGGAGAAGAAATGGTTTAAACCCATGTTTGATTTTGATGACGATGAAGAAAAACCCTCAAAAAAATTAAAAAAGGAAACACAGAAGGCACAAGAAATATCTGAAGATAGAGAGCCAGTAGAAAGTGAGGTAGGTATGTTTGTGAATGCCAGCAAAATAGAATAGATTTTTATTATAAAACTTATTTATTTCCAGCCTGAATTTTCCCACTGCAGGGCAAACCTTTTCAGGCCTTGGTAATAAAACTTACTTATGTAACAATATTTAATCTACTTATAGGCATTGGATCGAAACTCAGGCAGCAAACCTGTTATTATAACAGATCATAAACATTGGATGAAAACATTTGAACCTGTTAACATAGAAGATTTAGCTGTACACAATAAGAAGGTACAAGAAGTGGAGGAATGGGTAAAGACTGTGAGCAATAATAACAACAGTGATATGCTCCTCTTGACTGGGCCCGTTGGTTGTGGGAAAACCATAACTTTACGTGTGTTGGCATCTAAGTACAATGTTAGAATAACTGAATGGATTACACCAGTGGATATCGATATTCCCAGTGAAAATGGTAATTTCCAGTTCTATATTTCCATTGATCAAAAGCAAGAATAAAACTACTACTGTTAGGTATAGGAAGTAAAAATAATGAATAAATCATGTGATACAGGATGAAAATGACTAATGCTTTGTAATTTATCTTCTTTTTCAGGAGATTATGAATTTAAACAAAGACAATCTGTCAGATTCTTGGATTTCATATTAAATGCTGCCAATTTCACTTCTTTGTTAGATGATAATAGTAAAAAAATGGTACTGATAGAAGACTTTCCCAATACCTTTTTGAGGACACCCTCAGAATTTACAGAAGTATTACAGTAAGTAATACCATTTTTTTTTCATTTAGATTATCATCATTACCATTTATATATACTACTAGGACATTGTCTGTCAGGACAGCTGTCCTGACATTGACATTGTCCTATTCACATTTCAAAAATTCTTACAAAAATCCAGGTTCAGCCTACCCTACCCTACCTACCTAGTTACCTACCCTACAAAACTGTACCTACCTACCTATCTATCTATGTACCTACTTACCCCTACCGTCTCTACCAATCTTCCTACGTACCCTGTCAACCTTCCTATCTACATACCTACCCTACCAACCTACCTACCTACCTTACCCCTACATGCCTACTCTACCTATTCGAGGCGAAGACAAATCGAACACAACTTGATATGGCAATGTGGCTCTGTGCAGTAAAGAGTTACCAAGGTGACATAGATCTAAGAAGTCCTAGAACTCGACTGCAGCGCCACCTACTGGGTCTAATTGTGAATCTAATCCATTCTCGAATCCACTGCAATGCATACCAAAAAGAATATTATAATCGGTCCAGCGTTTAGGAGTTCACTCACATACACACGCATAGAAAATTTATATACATACTAGGGGGCCCGGTAGACGTTGTCTTGCCCTAAAAATAATAAAACCGACTACAGCGCCACCTACCGGGTCCAATTGTGAATCTAAACCATTCTCGAATCCACTGCAACACCCACAAAAACTTTCATCGAAATCGGTGCAGCCGTTTAGGAGGAGTTTACTTTCATACACACGCACAGAAGATTTTTATATATAAGATATTATAAATATGTAATTTCCTTTGATTACAGGCAATACAGACAAAGGGCAAAATCACCAATAGTATTCATATGTTCAGAATCACATACAGATAACAAAAAATCTACTATAAACATCTTCACACAAAATTTGAAAGACCAGTTGAACATACATCATATTTCGTAAGTACAGATTTGGTTTCTGGCATCTTTGGTATTCTAGTATCTTATCATCGTCGGTCAGAATGACGGGTGTATTTTTGCAGAAATGAATATGTTTTAAATACATATATGAAAGGAATGTACCTTTAAGGGGCTATTAAACGACTTTTACAGATTTTAAACTGACAATCACGTCAAAATGTGCAGTGTAAATGATTTGAAAAAAATATATGTTAAACTAGAACATTCTCTTAATCATATAGAAAGTGAATATTTTTGATTAAGTTCATATTAAATAGTTTAATTAACTCGTGAAGTTGTGTCTGACGCGGACAAAACATTGACAATCACACAAAATCTACCAGGTATAATTATCCGAAACTTACACTATCTTACAGACAATTTTATTATCTATCTTTTAGTATACGCCGTTTTTTAATTTTGAAAGAATACTACTTTTATTTCATTTTTTGACTAAATTTTGAAAGTTTTGGACGCAGACTGCGTCCGTTCTGCATCAGTTTTGCGTCCAAAACTCTCAAAGTATAGTCGAAAAAATTAAATAAAAATAGTATTCTTTCAAAATTAAAAAAAAACGTATTAATTAAACTATATAATATGAATATAATTAAAAATATTCACTTACTAAGTGATTAAGAGAATGTTCTAGTTTAACATATATTTTTTTCAAATCATTTACACTGCACATTGTCAGTTTAAAATCTGTAAAAGTCGTTTAATAGCCCCTTAAGAGCGCCCACCCCGTCATATTTCCCATACAAACGCTCGTACGCGATTACGGCGTTATAACAAATTATTTCCTAAATATATTTATCACCCAGGTATCTTGTGGTTAAAATCTAGGTTCGTATGAAGCCAAAAATAAACTTTTTTGACAAACTAATTCAGTAAACACATTTGAAAATCTGCTTTTTTGCACAATTTTATCTGAACTTTGGCCGTTCATAATGCACTCATACATTGAAAAAGTAAAAAAACAGTTTCATAGAAACCTTGCACATGTAATGGTGATTCTAAATGACAAACATTATTACCAAAAACCTGTAAGGCTTTTTCAAAAACACGTATGTCCTGGAACAAGTTTTGTGAAATTTCCGCGCCCCTATTTTCCTGTGATGTTATCGCGTTCTCACTCACTCGTTTGTTTTCGAGCTTTGCGTTGGTTGAAACAAAAAAATTTTCAATCACTCTCGCGTTGAAGTTCGTTCGATGGGGAAGGGCGCTCTTAAGGCGCCAACAAGCGACTTTTGCAGATTTTAAACTCGCAATCACGTCAAAATGTGTAGTGTAAACGATTTGAAAAAAATGTATGTTAAAGTAGAACATTCTCTTAAACATTTAGTATGTGAATATTTTTGATTAAGTTCATATTAAATAGTTTAATTAAATCGTGAAGTTGTGTCTGACGCGGGCGAAACATTGATAATCACACAAAATCTACCAGGAATATTTAAACGAAACTTTTACTATCTTACAGACAATTTTATTATCTATCTTTTAGTATACGCCTTTTTTTTACTAATACTATCTTTTATTTAAATTTTTCGACTAAACTTTGAGAGTTTTGGCCGCAGCGCATGCGATTCTCTGGTCGCTCAAGGTCGCCGGCGTATATCGTCGCCTTAATGATATACAATAACCTCCATGAAACAAACTATTATAATAATAAAGTGAGCTGCAGTCCTGACAGTCAGAATGATGGTTGTATACTGATAATAGTAGGAGAGCCCAAGAGGCTAAATCGGGATTTACTCGAGCGTCGTGGAGATCTATTGAATTGTGAAGATTAGATGCCAAAAAGAAAAAAAGGGTTATGAGATGTATGCACTTTCACTGGTGGGGAAAGCGTGTACAGGTTTTTCAAAAATGTAAAAAAAACCGTCACATGGAAATACTTGAGCGCGTCAGATATTAATAGTGTATGTGCCCCACGTGTTTCTGGTAATAGAAAAATGTTAATCTGCCGGTTTGCATGGTGGGGGTGGCCGTACAAAGGGGTAGAAAGTAGGAACAAAACAAAAAAAATTCTCGACGGCGGCGTCAGATATTGAGAAGGGATGTTAAGTGAAGCCTCAAGTAGCTCCTATTCAAAAGACTGACGATTTGGACGAGCCCAAAGGTCATGGTCGATTTTAGAAAAAGCAAAAAAAATCGATACCTCGTAATACTCGAGCGCGTCAGATTTTTATACAGACGCTTCATCTTGATGTCCTTGTCGTACTGACCCATAATCTGACAATTATGTGGAGGATTTTCCTTAATCTGACGGTTAGAAAAAAAATATTCATAACTTTTTGTTAATTTTTGAATGTAATAATTTATTTTTACATTCAATTGCATGCTGCATGCTTGCTTGCAGCTGCATACATGGCATATGCTTGTTTGCATGCTTGCTGCATGCATGGTAAAAATATGTTTTAATATCATTATGCGTTAATAAGCTGCAAAAAAAACTTACATGCACCACACTTTATTGATGATTTTAGCTACTTCGGCTTGTGCAAATGGGCAGATTATGTTATTTCCGCGATTAGAGTAACTAGTTTACTTCAAAAAAAAAAAAATAATAATCGCGCTCGAGAATGTCCACGTGACGATTTTTTTTTGCAATTTTGTGACTCTCCCATTTCTTTATGTCACGCTCAAATGGTCAGATTATTAAAATGCACACTTTTCTGCATGTAATTAACTTACCTTGGCTTAATCTGACGCGCTCGAGTTTTTCTGATGATCGATTTTTTTTTACTAATCTGATCGGCTGTCCTATACATTCGACCATTCGACGCTACATAAAAAGCTCAGGTATGGTGGGAGCACTTCACAAGTCGCAAGGCTGCCCCCCATATGTTATTCTGCCGCGCTCGAGTAAATCCAAAAATCCCCACTACGGCTCCCTTTTTTTTTTTTTTTTTTTTTTTTTACGGCTCCCCTACTATAATGAATGTTATAGATATCAAATGGTTTGCTAATACGTGCGAAAGTACTTCACGTCGGAACAGCTGCTCAACTTATACCAAGCACAAGTTCGATCGTGCATGGAGTACTGTTCGCACCTTTGGGATGGATCAGCAAAATACCAACTGGAGGCATTGGAAGTCATCGATAGACGTGCCAAGAGGCTCATTAACAACGACTCCCTGGTTAGGGCTAAGCTCCAGAGCCTTGAACATCGCCGCACCGTTGCTAGCCTTTCGGTCTTTTATCGGGTACATTTCGGAGAGTGTGCTTTGGAATTGCACAATTTAATTCCCCCATCCCCGTTCCATGATCGGACGAGCAGAGATACGGCGAAGCGTCACCGCTATATGGTTGAAGTTCCACGGTCTCGAACCAAGCGCTTTGACTCCACATTTATTGTGCGAACTGCCAGACTGTGGAATTCCCTGCCCGCCTCTCTGTTCCCTGATAAGTATAATCTGGGTATCTTTAAAGCACGAGTGAACCGGTTTCATCTTAGGCAAGCGTGTTCCAACTTAGGCCGCATTATCACTTACGATCAGGTGAATTGCGGTCAAACGCAAGCCTATTTAATAGTAAAAAAAAATAAAAAAAACATATTTACCAGAGCAATGTACCTTGTATTTATTATAATGCTTTTTGTGTCACGGAGGTACATTGAATTTCATTAAAGGTATATTGCATACTCATGCATTGTGCATATAACAAATTGACAATACATCATTCTGACCCTCACCTATCATCAGGTATAGGTATGCTAGGACATTAGCTTTATTTTGTATGATTTTGACGTGATAACGTCTTATAAATCGACGAACACCGGCTGCACGCACGTTAAAGTGTCACGTTCCGCCCGTCCGTGCAAGCGAGAGCGCGAAACAAGCGATAGAGGCACGATCGGCTCAAGAAATAAGCACCGCCCACCTCGACGGAAGCCATTATTATTGCTTATCTTATATATAAAAATCTTCTGTGCGTGTGTATGAAAGTGAACTCCTCCTAAACGGCTGGATCCATTTTGCTTAACTCAACGACTGTCGGGCGAAAGTGTTGAAGGTCAAACCTCCGCTGCTTATGTCGGACTGTGTAACATAAGACATTCGAGAGGTTAATTTGTATGTGTGTGTTCCAGTGGATTCGAGAATGGTTTAGATTCACAATTGGATCCGATAGGTAGCGCTGTAGCCGGATTTTTTTTCAGGGCAGGACAACGTCTGCTCGGCCCGCTAGTTTCATATTATGTTTCTTTATGACGTTATCACGTAAAACTTTCGTCCGTAAACCGACTTTACAGACAACCAATTTTTTTTGTTAATTAATTTTTTATTATATTTCAGGTTCAATAGTGTTGCACCAACTAATTTAAAAGCGGCCCTAAAACGAGTTGCAGGTATAATAAGTAAGAAGCACACCACAGTTTATAACTGCCCTACGGCTGATGTGATAGAATGTGTAGTCAATTCTTCAGCTGGGGATGTGAGATCGGCAGTATTAAATTTGCATTTTGCATGCTTGAAAGGTAAGTCCTAATCCCTATTCCCAACTTACTTAAATCAATCAATATGTATAGATCAAATTAATGCTTGTTTTAGGAGGATCAAAACGAAATATGGACACAAGTTTAGTACAAGGAAAAGAATCAAAAAGCAACACTAGAAAGAAAAAACAATCTTCTAGTAAATTTATGTCATTAGGAAAGGATCAAACAGTCAGCATCTTACATGGAGTTGGTAGAGTTTTGAATCCCAAAGGTATTTTTACCATTATGTTCTCATTTTCATTTGTATACTCCACTATATTATGGACATTTAACTAAAATTTACCTGATTTCAGTAATAATAACTGAAAATGGCAGTACAAAGTTTACACATTCTCCTCAAGATATAATTGAGCAGTTCATAAGTCAGCCTATTTCTTTTGTAAACTTTTTGGAAGAAAACTACTTGCCTCACTTTTCGAATATTGATCATGTTGACAAAGCTGCTTCGGCTATCAGCGACGCCGATTTTATGCTCGCAGAGTGGAGGGTAATTGTTCTTTTTATTATTTGAATTGTGTAAGTTAGTTTATTTGCTGTAGTAGTAATTAGGTACATAATGTTTCAATAATATATTATAATGGTTTCAGGAAAAAATGTGCCAAGAATATGGTTTGTATACTGCTGTCGTCAGTTTGATGCTTGCAAATAAATCACCTATATCAGCTTGGAATCCAGTTAGGGGTCCAAAAAATATGAAGATACAGTATCCGTATGTAGATAACAAATAAAATGTTTTTAGTGTCACTTTTGAGTGATTAGCTGCTGCGCTGCGTGTCGCGTGTTCGATTCCCATACTGAACAAATATTTGTATAGCCTACAGATAGTTGTTCCGGGTCCTGGCTGTTTGTGTATGTGATTTTGTATGTTTGCGCACCCACGACACAGGAAAAAATCTTAGTGTCCCATCAGTTGGGTTGCACGACGCCTTGTGTTGGGACGGCAGCTAGAGGTGCCGAAAACCTCAGCTTTGCACTACAACGTAGCAATGCTGACAGTAGGGATGCCCGATCATGGCCATACCATATTTACCGATATTTTTAATCAACGGGATGCGATCTTCGTCCAGATCGAATCGTATGCCTCTAAGATCGTAATAAAAAATCGTATCAATTAAAACCGAAACGTACCGTACGAAGTTTTACAAAGTAAGATTACGTGGCTACATATTGAATGAGATTAGTTTCCAGTTACATAATCAAATATTAAAAGCGGTAATCACGGACTAGAAAAATAAAGAAGGACTCCGCGCCACGCATATCGAAAGTGAAGCACCCTAAGTAAGCCTGACAGTTTGTACAAACATGCCTCACGCACACATTTACATCATAGTCGGTACTTTAGATATGCGTGGCGCGGAGTTCTTTAGTCCACGGACTAGAAAAAAAAAAGAACTCCGCGCGTCGCATATCTAAAGTACCGGCCGTACCGATCTATGTGTGCGTCGGTCCGGCGTACTTAGGGTGCGTCACTTTCGATATGCGTGGCACGGAGTCCTTCTTTTTTCTTCACCATGGCGGTAATGTATAAAATATGAAGGTAGGTGATATTGTGATATTTTTTTGTTTATTTTATTGTTGGGTACAGTTGTTGCAATATCGGTCCCCTGAACGCTGTCTTCTCTAGCTGGGAATGGACTTTGAATTTGGAATCTGTAACGAAAAACATGTTTTAAACTTTTCAAAAACCGATAATAGGCTAACAAATTTAAATAGACAAAAAATATAAAACATTCAGTACGTTTTGAAGGCAAAAACATATTATGAAAAAGATAAGTTTTCTTTTGCTTATTGTCGATAGTTCTAAATAAATGTGTTGTTTACAAAAAAGATCTCGCTAATACTTTTTTCGATAGATAATCAAAACTTATTTCTAAGCGATACCGCACTACTGCTCCTGAAATATAAACTTAGGACTATTTTTTGTATTTTTAACATTCACACTCTAACGCAAACAACACTCTAACGCCGATATCACGCTGAAAATGCATCGCGCATTTTCAGCGTGATATCGGCGTTAGAGTGTTATATTCACCGTTTCAATGGCGCGGCCATGGGGTTTTTGTCTTGCAGCTCCTAAAATATAAACCTAGGATTTTTTTCTGTATTTTTACATTTTTTTTACAAATTCAATCTGTTATTTACCTGAATTTTAGGTCTCTGCTACGCTTAGTTTTAAAGATCTCCGTGGCCGCGCGGTTGTCCGCGTTTCAATGGCGCGGCCACGTTCAAACCCTTCTAACTTTTTAACCATATCTTCGACAAATTTATGGTTTTGGGAATCAACTTTTACAAAATTTTACATAATCTTGGAAAAGTTTTTTTTCGAAATATCGCCGTGGCCGCGCTGTCGAAACGCACACCCATTATTTTTATAAAATTACCATACGATCTTTCGAGATCGAATGAGATCGTTTCAATGCAATAATAAAATCGTGAATCTATTAACGAGGTAACGATCCATTACGATCCAAAAGATAGATTCAAAGCAAAAAATCGGGCATCCCTAGCTGACAGCCTTTTGATGTTTCTGTTTGTTGTTGACAGCAATGTGGACGAGTTTTTGAAGACCTATGGCTCCCTTTTTTTTGAAATTGTACATAATTTTATTATTATAATTTATAAGTTTTTGTAAAACTACTGACTACTATCTGAATTCCAAATTAAATCTAACAAAATTAATTTTGGTTTTAGGTCAGTACGTGAGCTCCAATTATTAGAAGAAAACCATTTATACAAAGGAAAAATTTTGGTCTCAGATTACCAAACATATTGTAAAATAATTAGAAATAAAATTGAAACTTGATACTTTGCATTTTATTTTAGTATGTATATATTTACGGGCACGCAATACAATCTGAAGCTCACTTCACAACAAAATTTAACATTCACGGGAGATTTTTACAGCATATACTGAGACTGTTTCAAGCACAGGTTCGATATATCTAATTGTAAAGTAAGTAAGTAAACAACAACAAAATCACTTCAGTTCTCACTTTGCGTTTCCTCATATGCAGTCTTACCGACAAGACACGGACAGATTATTAACTACTATCTTTTGCCCGCGAATTTGTTCGCGTGTATTTCGGTTATAGTGATGCAGACGAAGTCGCTAATTAAATAGTAGCCTATGTCCTTCCCCCAGGGTTCAAGCCATTTTCATACCAAATTACATCAAAATCGGTTCAGCAGTTTCATCGTGAACAGACAGAGTTACTTTTGCATTTATAATATTAGTAAGGAAGTATGGATTAAGAAGGCGCTCATAGTCATCACACTGCACCGCGCTCCATCGCGTAGCGCGGGGCCGCAGATTTTAAACATTGTAAGCAAGTATCTCAATTGTATAGAAAACACGCCTCACCTAGCACAACGCACTGACAAATTGAAATTTACCTAAAATCTGCAGCCCCGGGCTACGCGACGGAGTGCGGTGCAGTGTGATGAGCGCCCTAATGTTTGTGTTGTATTGTAAACGAGAGAGGGGATGTCTGGAATCGGATTCCTGTGGTAATGTTTTTAAGCGCGCATGCGATATCCCTACGGATGACGGGTGGTGTGACAAAAAATCACAGCGGTCAAACCGTTGCTTTTGAGTCCAACACACCCTTGCAAAAAATACAGATTCAGTCAAGACCAATAACATCTGGTAATTTAGATAAATTTAAAAAGACTTTAATAAGTAAGTTACCCGTTCAGGACCTTAGTATGAATAATGGTAATATTTTATATAAAGAATTCTTCTCAGTTGTGCAAACTGAGTTTCAGAATATTTTTAAGAAAAAAACTAAAACAATTTGCCCTAAGTTTTTATTCAGTGACTGGGCAACTAAAGGCATCAGGAAAAGTAGGGAAAGACTTTTTGAGCTGTATGGCCTTAAGCCTTATATTAACACTGACACTTAATAAGTATGTTACTATTTATTCTAAAACTTTTAAAAATGCTTGTAAGGCAGCTAAAGTGTTATACATTAGCAACAAAGTAAAATCGACTGATGATAAAATTAAGACTGTTTGGAAAATTATTAATAATGAAACAAATAGGAACAAAAGACATAATACTGACTACACTCTGGAGACTTCCAGTGGTCTCATAAGTACTAATATAGAAGTTGCGCAGGAATTTGCAACATTCTTTACCAATGTTCCTATTAAAACTACTGAAACTTTATATTCCTCGCCGTCACTTGCTTTTAATTTATTAAGTTCGAATGTTCCAGCCTGCCCCACGGAATTTAAATTTAAACATATAAACCCTGCAATCGTTATAAAGACTTTTAAACAACTCAAGATCAAGGCTACTGAAGATTTATGGGGGATGTCTACTAATGTTTGTAAATCGGTTATTGAGACAGTGGCACCCTATTTAGCTTTCATTTTTAATATGTGTGTAGACCAAGGGGTTTTCCCGGATTTAATGAAGTACAGCAAGATTATACCACTTTTTAAATCCGGCGATTGCAAGGACACGAATAATTATAGACCCGTTTCAGTTTTGCCGGTTTTCAGCAAAGTGTTTGAAAAAGTAATGCTTAACCAAATGCTCAGTCATTTTAATTGTAACAACATCTTACATGACCAACAGTATGGTTTCACCAGAGGGCGTTGTACTACTGACGCCGGTGTCACCTTAATTAAGCATATCTTTAAAGCATGGGAGGATTCGCAAGATGCTATTGGCATTTTTTGCGACCTCTCCAAAGCATTTGATTGTGTAAATCACGAAA
The DNA here is from genome assembly GCA_947361185.1 of Charanyca ferruginea. NCBI lineage: Eukaryota > Metazoa > Arthropoda > Insecta > Lepidoptera > Noctuidae > Charanyca > Charanyca ferruginea. Next base: position 13,173,970 of record OX376070.1, read on the forward strand.
CACTGCTCTTAAAGCTTGAGCATTACGGACTGGGTAAACAAGCGCTTAGCTTAGTAAAATCATATTTAAGTGATAGACTGCAGCAAGTTCAAATAAATGGTGTTAATTCATCAGGCTTAAAAGTAAAAATGGGGGTACCGCAGGGCTCCATATTGGGTCCGTTCCTCTTTTTAGTTTATATAAACGATTTACCTCATTTACTGAAAAATCAACCACAAATGGTGTTATTTGCTGATGATACTTCATTGATTTTTAGAGTAAATAGACGGGCACAGCACCTTGACGACGTAAATGACGCCATGCTTAAGATTCATAATTGGTTTACTGTAAATAATTTAGTATTAAATGAGAAGAAAACTAAATGCATAAGATTCGCTTTGCCGAATGTTAAGAGTAATGAATGTAACGTTGTATTGAATAAGGACATACTTGAATTCGTCGAAAGGACTGTTTTCCTAGGGATTACGCTTGATTCCAAGCTACAGTGGGGTCCTCACTTAACATCTCTTGCAGGGCGGTTAAGTTCAGCCGCTTACGCTGTCAGAAAGATCCGGCATTTGACAGACGTGGATACCGCTAGGCTAGTATATTTTAGCTATTTTCATAGTATCATGTCTTACGGTATTTTGCTATGGGGACGGGCTGCAGATATGGATTCTATTTTTATACTGCAAAAGCGGGCTGTCAGAGCAATCTATAATCTCCGCAAACGCGAATCTCTAAGAGAATTGTTTAAACAGATTAACATCATGACGGTACCTTGTCAATATATACTGGGTGGCGCAAAAGTAAAGACCCTATTTGGTTCAGCTATAACATTTTTTCTAAATTAGAAAACTAGATTTAGATTTTTTTAAATGTATATTTGTGCCATTAAATTTCGTACCATTAGGATTTAAAGATGATGTCTTTTAAATGGTGACCTCCAGAGTTGATACACATTTGAGCCCTATTTATGACATTTTGCATAACTTGCCGTAACACTTCCTGCGATATGTTCGTTATTTCTTGACGAATGTTTTCTTTTAGAGCTGCGAGAGTCTGTGGCTTGTTCACATACACCCGAGATTTCAAAAAACCCCAAAGAAAGAAGTCTGGACTGGTCAGATCGGGTGATCTTGCAGGCCAAGGCAAATCGCCAAAACGAGAGATAACTCGGCCTGGAAAAGCGTCCCTCACTAAGTCCATAGTGTCGCGCGCTGTGTGTGCCGTAGCGCCGTCTTGTTGAAACCAGATGTGCTCCAGCCCCAATTCGTCCAAACTGGGTATCAAAAACTCACGTAACATGGTTCTGTAGCGTTCTCCAGTGACAGTAATCGCATTGCCTCCAGCGTCTTCGAAAAAATAGGGTCCGATCACTCTGTCAACACAGATGCCACACCATACAGTAACTTTTAGTGGGTGTAGAGGTGTTTCTTGAATAATGCGCGGATTATCAGTGCCCCAGAACCGAGTATTCTGCTTATTGACATGCCCTGAGAGATGGAAATGCGCTTCGTCACTCATAACCAATTTTGAAGGAAAATCATCCTCTTCAAGGTTGAGGTTTATGACGCGCTGGCAGTAATCTAGACGAGCTCGGTGGTCAGCAGGCAGCGGCTGATGAGTCATTTGAGTTTTATACGGGAACATCTTTAAGTCTTTCACCAAAATACGCTGCAGGGTCCGTCTGGAAATGCCCAATTGCGTGGCACGTCGCCTCGTTGATGTTTCTGGACACTCTTCCACATCTTCGCGCACAGCATCGATATTTTCAGCTGAACGGCCTGTTCTTGGTCTCCCAGACTTAGGTCTATCCAATGTTGAGCCAGTTGCTTCAAGGCGTGTGGCAAAGCGTCGAATTGTGCGACCAATCGGTGCCGGACGGTGGGGAAATCGTCGACGAAATTCACGTTGTGTTCTTATCACTGATGAATTATTCCGTAAGAACATTGACACAATTATTCCACGTTCTTGGGGAGTAAAACGGTCCATGTTTATTTTCAGTGTATTTTACATTTGTTCACTACACAATTTTCAACAACAGAATGACAGAAAATGTCATATAAAAAAAAAAAAGTATTTTCTTTAGTGCCAGTACTTTTGCGCCACCCAGTAGAAGCAACAAGAATGTAACCAAACTTTGTAAAAACTTGATTTAAAAGAGTGTCCGTGGAGTTTCTTGCTCGTTCTTCTCCATAGAGACCTACCTACGTTTTGGAACGAGCAACTAGCTTCAACTCTCTGACTAACTGACCGACTCCTTGACAATTCAAAAGTGCCTGTAAATGGTTTAATTGAAATAAATGCTTTGACTTTGACTTTGTGATGCCAGCCAATGGGTAGAGCTTGTTAAGCGGAGTCGGTTTCAGTCGGTAATCCGACAAGCCTCGTTCAGGGCGATGTCGACTTGCTTTGCATGAGCGAATCGATGCCACACTGGGCATGCAAATTCACCAGCAGAGAGGCATAGGGACGTGCCGGTTGTGCGAAGGACATCTGGTGCTGCTCCCCAGTTGGTAGTGATAAGGTGTCGTAGCAGGTTATTACGGGTACAGACTTTCTTACCTCTACAAATAAACAACAGTTCCGGGTAGACGAGTCGGAAGCGTTTTCTTCGCAGCACACAGGCCATCCAGGACCAACCACGTACGGTGAGACGAAAGTTGTGGGAGGAACATCACCCACCACCACCCAACTTCGTTCAACCCCAGGAACACCTGCCACTTTGAAATTATTTGCAGTGGCCTGTATGGAAAGCGCTCAATAGACTGCGCTCCCAAGTAGGCCGCTGCAAACACAACCTAGCAAATTAGGGATATGATGAATACAGCAATCATTGTGCCGATAGTCGTTACGGCCAATGGATAAATTTCCAAGAGCCTCGACCAACATCTGAGAAGCCTCTCGTTGGGCAGCTGGATCAAGGGCTTGATTCAGAAAGCGGTACTCCTGGACACGGCGCGTATTGTTAGGAGATTCCTCTCTCAGGAGCCCTGACCACCGGTAGCTTGGACCCTGTTCCCGATACCGGTGGGCTACTATTTTTTATATTTTTAAATGTTTTTATTTTTTGTTTACTAATATTTAAAAATGTAATAGGATATGTGTTTAAAATGAATAAATGTGAATAATAATAATATGTGGGGATATTACACACGGCCTTCTGACCTTACAAACTAGGGAGACCCTGTACTATGGGTGTCAGACAGCTGATGTACATACACAAATACATTTTAAATACAATACATATATAGATAAACAACACCCAGACACAAGGCAAACAAATATTTACCCTGGGCGGGAATCGAACCCGCAACACGCCGCGCAGCAGTCGATCGCTCAGCCACTGCCACTGCATAATAGGTGGTCAAAAAATGGCACGCTTGGTTTTCATACAGATCGTGATACTTGCGTTATCTTCAAAAATAAGGAACGAGCTTGGATCAGGTGGAAAAAACAGAAAAACCTCTCAGATTACGAAAAGTTCTCTGTTTATCGTAAACAGTTTAAACAACTATCTGATCAGTGTTACACTAAATATATGAAGTCGGTTGAAGACAGCATCCCTCTTAATGTCAGGCACTTTTGGTCGTACATTACCAACCACAGGAGAAGCTCCGGTCTTCCAGCAAATATGTACTACAAAAACAAATCATCCAATTGCCCTGGCGAGATATGTTTATTGTTTTCCACGTTCTTTAACTCGGTGTACGAGCCTTCAACCTTCGACCCTATAAGCTGGGTACCTCCCGATATCCTTGATGAGAAATCGGCCTGTATTTCCCAAATTTTTATCAAAAAGTGTGACGTGCTTAAGTCATTGTTGTCCTTGGATCTAAATAAAGGGCCTGGTCCAGATGGTCTTCCACCTACATTCTTTAAGCATACGGCACAACAAATCTGTATTCCGCTACATCTACTGTTTAATAAATGTTTAAGTGAGGGGGTATTTCCGTGCATATGGAAAAGAGCCTTTATTACTCCCATTTATAAAAGTGGAGACAAAGCCAACATTGAAAATTATCGACCTATTTCTATTCTGTCCACCTTGTCTAAGCTTTTCGAGAATCTAGTGCACAGTTATTTGTTTCCTCATCTGAGACATCTCATTATTCCCGAACAGCATGGCTTTGTTAAATCGCGATCAACCAGTACAAACCTAATGATTTTTACGCAATTTTTATTTGAAAATATGGATAAAGGCACGCAGGTTGATGCTGTGTATACTGATTTTCGGAAGGCTTTCGACAAGGTGGATCACAAACTGCTGTTAGACAAAATTGCTTTCAACGGCATTAGAGGGAATCTGCTCAGATGGTTTATGTCGTACATATTCAATAGAACGCAGAAAGTTGTCATCAATGGATACGAATCTGATTACACAGTTGCCGATTCCGGTGTGCCCCAAGGTTCAGTCTTGGGTCCTTTATTATTTATATTATTCATAAATGACATAAAATCCTGTATAGTCAACTCTAAATTCCTCATGTACGCCGATGATATCAAAATTTTTAAATCCTGCACGAGTATGCAGGATTGCTTGCTATTACAAGATGATGTACGCAGACTTTCGCAATACTGTTTTGACAATAAACTTCATCTCAGTTTGCCAAAATGTCATTACATATCCTTTACAAAAAATAAGGCAAGTATTAATTATCCTTACTCGCTAAATGATATAAACTTGAATAAAACAAATTGCACGCGTGATCTTGGCGTACTACTTGACAGTAAATTACATTTTGATATCCATATTGACAACATTATTAATAGAGCCTTTCAAATGTATGGTTTCATAATGCGGTCATGTAAAGAATTTAAAAAGACTTCTACTTTTCTCTTCTTATATAAAACTTTAGTTCGTTCCCAATTGGAATACGCGGTGCCTATTTGGAGCCCTTTTTACGGTAAATATAAGCACAGACTAGAAATGGTACAGAAAAAATTTCTTCGCGCAACTCACTATAAGTGTTACCACACCAAGATTTCTTACGCAGATCTGATGAAACAGTATAAAATATTAAGCTTGGAGCACAGGCGTAAACTGCTGATGGTTATGATGTTGTATGGCATTTGCAACAATAGGTTTAATTGCATGGAAATTTCAAATAGATTATGTTATGTAGTACCTAGAACTGTTAATAGGCGGGAGGTGCGAGCACCCCGCTTGTTCTACACAGAGAAATGTAGAAATAATGCTGGGGAGCGAGCACCTCTCCGTCGATTATTAGAAACATACAACTCTCATTTTATAGATTTAGATATTTTCGCGCACAATCAGAGCAAATTTAGAAAAATGGCTATTGAATTACTTGCTAGTGCTAGTCATCTTTAACGATGACTGCTTCTTGCTGAAGTTAATGTCATGTTGTAATCCGATTGGTGACAACAGACCTACTTTGGACGGCGAGCGCTATCCAGGCTGGTGTGACCTTTCGGGTTTATTTATGTTTTCTTTCTCGCCCTCTCTGTATACGTCCGTTTCCTTATTTCTTTAAATTTTATGTTATTCCGTGGACAATGGTGTGGGTTATGCGTTTTTTTTTACTATTATGCTTAACTTAATGTTAATATTGTAACGTGTAACTGTTTTTTGTCCCTAATAAATAAAATAAAAAAATCAAAAAATCTAGGGTCTATCTATATCTGTGGCTGCGATTAATGTGGCTACCTACTGGGCTCAAGCAGTCTAACACAATAAAATACTTAACCATCGATTCGAAAAGAAGATTGTAAACGACATATTAATATCTGTTTACAATTTTTCGACAGTTTACATTCTAGCGAGATTTATTGTAATTCAATAATCCAGCGACATACAGATAACTTACACTAATAAATAAAATACATGAAGATTCTTACAATATTATTATTCGCAAATTCGTAACATAGGAGGCGATACATTCTGAATCGTAGAACTAGTTTTCTACTTGGCATTGGAAACAGGATCTTTGGATCTGGGAATAAAAATTAAAGTCTGATTACTAATACAATTTATTAGCGAAAAAGTCAGGATTCCTCACATTTTACAAATACATTACACTTCACACTGTTTAAAGTCATGTTTTAAAACAGTTCATCTGCATTGATCACTCACTCAGTTGTTTCCATTTTGCAAGCTTTTATAACAAGAAAACTCTCGTTAAATTTAATTCAAGTAATGGTGCATAATCAAAAGACACAAATACTTACCTGCGCCTTAAATTGCCATAATAATAACAACTCTACTATACAATATTATATGGTAATCGACCATAAAGAAGTAGATTCATACTTACGTCAGGTGTTAATTCTGGAACATGTATTAATGTTGGTTAAACTTTGTAAGCCTCCCAAAATTTGATAATAGGTCAACACATCTGTTGTGTGTTATTGTATTCCATTCCATGCATAGTGACTTGGGTGGGTGTGTGTGTGGGTGAGTGTGTGTGTAGTGTGTTTATGTGTGGAGGATTTATCGGGAGGAGGAGGAGGAGGACCTGGAACGGCGACGGCGTGGGGCCGCGCGTGGCGAGCGAGAGCGCGAGCGACGCCGGCGCGGTGGGGAGCGGCGCCGGGGCAGAGGGCTGCGGCGTCGGTACCTGCCCACAACAACCAAACAAGTTATGAGCACATACATATTCTAGCCATTTTATTGTTTACGACATTACTAATATCAATGAGCTGAGTTAAGGCTCCCCCACACAGGTGCGCTATTACCGTCGATAATATCGCATGCGGTTTTGCGATATTTATTTGTTTTCAGTACATTTTGTTTGAGGATGGCTACGAAGTTACACACTGTTTTGCGATAATAACGACGAAATAGAAGTACGAGGAATCGGGACGCATTATCGCAAAAATGCAATGCGATATTATCGGCGGAAATAACGCATCTGTGTGGGGGAGGGAGTTTTCACGCACAATGGTCCATTTTTAAAGTGCGGGAACCAAACCCCCTAACATAGAACATAGGGGGAGGGAGCTTTTAAGCCGGGTCGGGTTCAGACCAGCCGGGCTATGTTGCTTAGCGACCAAAAACGCTCGGAGTGTGTGGACGCGCAATGCATGTGCCTTTTCCTCTTACTTTACGCATTGAGGCTTATACCTCGCGAAGCGGTGAAACCAGTGTGGACCAGGCAGCTATTGAATATGGTGAGCTATTTTTCAGCTTTATCCTACAATATACTCATACAAAATTGAACTCTATTATAACATTAAAAATAGATATGAAAACTCACCGAGGAGGAGAGTGTCGTCGAGGCGGGGCGTGTCTGGGCGGCGGCGGGCGCGGAGAGGGCCGACGAGGACGCGTCGGTATCAATACCGGCGCCGCTGTAATTTCTTGACCGTCGATTTGACCTTTATTAATAGTAACGTTTGCATTCTTTTAAACTATTTACAATAATTAAGATGATTTTCTAGAGTAAACAAAATTAGCTTTTCTGTTTTAAAGAATAATTACTATTCGTGACTTATTGTCTTTCAATGATCGCCAACAGGCTAGACTGCTCTTATGTCCGACATTGATGTTGCTGTTCCAATGCCAGGTAATTTTATGTGTTTATTTATATGAATTGTAATGTAAATGAATAAGTTTTATTTAATTGAATATCTTGTATGTTTGTATTGTTATTGAAATTGTGTGCCTAATAATTAGTAGGTATGTCTTTTTTTACTTGATTATGAATAAAATAATAATACAGGGAGGATTTTTGAGACGAGACAGTTATAAGGGCAGGTACCTTAACCATTATAGTTACAGGAAAATATTCCAATCCATAACTTTTAGAGATATTTTGGGATTGCATTCACAGATTTTGGAAAAATGTGGTCAGCAAAAAAAATCTAAAGTACCAAAACATTTTTGTCATGCTCCGATCCTATTTCATGTAGGGATCAAAATACAATGGGATCATTTAATTAAGGTATGAGTACAGATATCGTCAAAAACCTTGGAATTCTATGAAGGTACTCTTAATTATTCTGCCGTGTCTAACAGTGTCATTTTACAGAATCTACCGAGCCAGGTGGATGAATGGCTCCTGTCGGAATTGCAAAATTTATTTTCAGCAAGTTTGCGATCCGCCGCGTTTCAGTTTGAATAGGCTATCCAAGACAAAATCTCTCTCTCAAAAAGTTAAGGTTGGTCTCCTAGGAATGTTTCCCTGTAACTATAACGGTTAAGGTATCAGCCCTTACTGTCCCGTCTCAAAAATCCACCCTATACATATTATTGCGCCCATGACTCTTGCAAGTTGTAGCAAGATTAAAGTAGTAAAAAAGCTTTTTACAAAAAAGACAACCACCTTCAAAAAGTGAAAAATAACTTTAGCACAGAACACACATTGACTTTAGTTTCGAAATTCAGTGGCTTTGTTCTGATTGTTGTTTTGTATTGCCACCGACTTCCGAAACTAAAGTCAATGTGTGTTCTGTGCTAAAGTTATTTTTCACTTTTTGAAGGCGGTTGTCTTTTTTGTAAAAAGCTTTTTATTTTCCGCTTTTTAGTACCTCCTTCTCATTCAAATCTATTAAGAAGAGATTGAAAGTTAACTACTACAAAGATTGATGAAACTAAAACGTCGTCTATGTAACATTTTTGGGTATTTGTTGATTTTTCAAAAAGTGCTGAATCAATTTCGATAAAATTTATGTGGGTCCACCCCTGAAGCATACCCTATCTATAAAAAAAAGAATTTTCAAAATCGGTTTACGTTTGCCTGAGAAATCGCGTAACAAATCGCGCACATACTTAATGCAAATTTAAGACTTATACGGTTTTCTCATGGATGCCATGGTCAGAACTGGACCAAATTAAAATGGGACCACACGAGAAGCACTAGCTTCCAAATAAAAAAAGAATCATAAAAAATCGGTTCACCCAGTCCCGAAAAATACAGACAAATTGATAACCTCCTCCTTTTTTGAAGTCGATTGAACAAAAAAAAAACAATTTGTTATAAATACCTCCATCCATGTGTTTCATAGCATTTTCTGCCTCATCAGCATTACTGAACTCAACATATGCATATCCTCGTCCATTGTGGGGATGTAATCTGTCCATTGGAAATTCAACAGCTTTCACAGTACCATATGTAGAAAATATCTCATGAACATGATCTCTGGACACATTCAAAGTCAAACGGCCTATATGAATTCTTGTAGGGCGTGGCGGCGGAGAGCGCTCACGCTTCTTGCGACCAGGTGACCTGTATACAACAAAAGCTTATTAATTTTGAAACCAGACAACTTATCAATTAGTTTAACCTTTTGAATACCATAGATCACTGAAGTTGCAAAATGGTTGCGTAGCTGAAAAGTCACCGATAATAATGTCTAAATTTTGTTATTTTTATAACAATATTTTCGCTGTGCATGAGACTCCATACTGACTGTTAACGACTTTAACTAGGCTTGGCGTTGGGGGTGAGGTAACGGAAAAAGGCACTAGCGTGCAAAGTTTAAAACAACAGAATAAATATTTATTATACATGATTTTAAAGACATTCTTACCTATCATGTTTCTCCTTACTTTTCCCCTTATCATTAGATGAGGGTGCAGCTAATTTCTTCTTATCAAGAGGTGATCTGTCTCTTACTTTATCTCTGTCAGGTTCACGGCGATCCTTTAAGGGACTCTTATTTGGGGAAGTTCTGAAACAGATTTATCAATTGGTTTCTCGATAATGATTCTAAATAGGTGGGAAGTGAGTCACTATAGATGATTATGTCCCTTGAAATTTATTGTTCATTGGCAGTACTGTTTACTTACTTCTTCTTTGGCCTGGAGCGATCATTGTTACTGCTGCTGCTGCTTGACGAGCTGGATGATGATGAGGAGCGAGACGAACTGCCTGAACTGCTCGATGATGACCGGGACGACGAGCGAGATGAGCTGCTCCCTGAGGAACTACCCAACAAAACATTATTCATTACCAAGAAATTACACAATCCCTATAATAGATTTGAAAACTAAGTGGCTTTAAAAATGTGGATAAATTTTGATGCATTAATGAATACGCAGGTAGGACAAAAAAAATTGCAGCTTGGATACTTAACCTAACTTGTATCAACAAAAAAGAAAGTATAGAATAATAATAATGAGGAACATACCTGCCACTACTCTCACTACTGCTAGATCCTGAATCACCTTTCTTCTTTTTGTTTTCTCGTGGTTTCTTCTTGTCCTTCTCGGATACCGCCGAAGGCGATTTTGTTCGCGCCCTGAAACCAAATTCCACTTTAAGAAAATAGCTCAACTCGATTTTATTTACTTATATCGATCTAAATACGCACATTACAAAACGTTTCCGCGACCAGATTTATATTTATTGTATTTGCACAAAACAATTAATTCTCTATTTTCTATAGCGTCGCCGAGCGAGACCTGAAACGAACGAACGATAGATTCTCCTGTATACTTGTATAGTGTTACGTATAGGTATATTATATTACTCTGTGGATTGTGTGGATAGATTGAGTGCAAGAAGCTTATAGATAAAAGTGGAGGCAACACTCTAAATACCTAAGTGAAGTCAACTGTGGGCAGATGCTCTCTTTCTGTATGCATACATAAGATAAAGAAAACACATATCACTGTCTCGTTCTTATGTATGCATTCAGAAAGAGAGCATCAGCCCACAGTTGGTTTCATGCTTTTGTTCTAAGTGTTGGCTCCATTTATACCTATATCTTCATGATTGAGTGAGACTAGTGAGTGATCCAAAACCAAAGACTAAAGAAAGAGAATAGTAATATAGAGGAGTGTACTAAACAAGAAGCTTATAGGTAAAAGTGGAGGCAACACTCCAAACAGCTAAGTGAAACCAACTGTGGGCAGACGCTCTCTTTCTAAATGCATACATAAGATAAAGAAAACACATATCACTGTCTCGTTCTTATGTATGCATTTAGAAAGAGAGCATTTGCCCACAGTTGGCTTCACTTAGGCATTTAGAGTGTTGCCTCCACTTTTACCTATAAGCTTCTTGGTACTAAATCATTATCAAGAAGCTTATAGGTAAAGATGGAGCCAACACATCGAAGAAAAGTCAAATACCTACGTATCTCCATCTCACTCTCTGTGGGCCGACCTCTCTTTTTAGTGTGGCCTGTAGCTACCTTCTTATTTAAATCTCCTACTAAATTCTTCGAAATAGGCGTCACTCTAACCAAATCAGAAGTTAAACTCTGTCAAATAATGTTATTATGGATCAGTAGTTGTACTATGATTAGTTAAGTTATAAAACATAACATTTTAGGTCACACTCACGCGTCACGCATGCTAAACTGGGTTGATGATCAGTGAATTACAATGCCATTTCCTAAGGAATTGGTAATCTGGGAACATTGACACTATGTGTCAACATAAATATGGCCAATAAGGCGGTTGTTTACTTTACAGTTCACAGCTTCGTCTGATATTTTTCGAGGTAATCATCGTTATAAATAAAGAAATGGTGCAAAAATGAGTAGTGCGTGGTTGTGGTAATACGTGGTATCCAGGAGGTGATATAAAATTTCACCCGTAAGTGTTAAAATCGTGATTTCTGACATTGAATCAATGTAAACATATTTCGTTGTTTTTTTACTTAATTTCTTCTTAAAACGTTTTACCAGTGTTTTCAACATATTAGTAAATTATAACTATATCAAGATCAAATACTTTTACATTGAATTTCATTGATTTTGTGCAATCTATTTGATTTTATTTAAAAGAAGTCGTATTGAAGTAGTGTGACCATATTAAGGATATATTTAGGACTTTGCGTGAGAACTTAAGAGCGCCCTTCCCCATCGAACGAACTTCAACGAGAGCGTGATTGAAAATTTTTTTGTTGCGACCAACGCAAAGCTCGAAAACAAACGAGTGAGCGAGAACGCGATAACATCACAGGAAAATTGGCGCGCGGAAATTTCACAAAACTTGTTCCAGGACATACGTGTTTTTAAAAAAGCCTTACAAGTTTTTGGTAAAAATGTTTGTAATTTAGCTTTTTTTACTTTTTCAGTGTATGAGTGCATTATGAACGGCCAAAGTTCAGATAAAATTGTGCAAAAAAACTGATTTTCGGACGTGTTTACTGAATTTGTTTCTCAAAAAAGTTTATTTTTGGCTTCATACAAACCTAGATTTAAACCACAAGATACATGTGTGTTAAAAATATTTGGAAAATTATTTGTTATAACGCCGTAATAGCGTACGAGCGTTTGTATGGGAAATATAACTGGTTGGGCGCTCTTAACTAATTACACTAATACTAAGAAACGTGTATATATTTAGTGACTGATTTACACATACACTTACGGCAGTCAATTTTCATTTAATTTTAGTTGCTCATTATTCGGGTATTTTAATAACATTATTTTTTTAGGTTTCCTAGAAGTAGTACTCAAAGAAAATTGTGGTTATCCATTGAGCCGTTAAAAATGAAGTTTTATGAAAGTGCAAGGATTTGCAATTTGGATTTCAAGAATCAGATATGATTCAAGAACAAGATGCTTAAAACAAACAGCAGTTCCTACTATAATACAACAGTAAAGGTAAAAGATAACTGTATTTAAAGCTGTGTTACATTATTATCATGTATTTAGAAATATAATGTTCCATATATATAACAAAAAGCAACATTTTATAAAATTTATTATAATAGGGTATTTTACTCTATACGAGAAAAAATCTATAAATATGTTATTGAGCCAGTTTAGGCATAAAGAAGTCGGAAAATGTAAATTTCAGTTCATAAAATAACAAAACAAATTTTAAAATTCAATTCAAAGATTTCAGTATTTTTAATCTGTTATAAAACACCGTGAAATAGTAGCGGCCATGATATTACGCCGTACGGCTGTGTAAACAAAAAAATTACAACTGTCAGTCAACCGATTGGCGTAATATAGACTTTGTACTTTTATTATTTTCGTAACCAACGTAATTTTTTCATTATTACACCTATTACAAAATATGCTTTTAATTATTTTTAAATGATATACAATTATCATATTTAATATGAGCTCATTTGATACAGCAATATGGCGTCCAGTAAGAGGAGATTTCGTCAAACTACGCGCGAAATTTGAAAATTTAGAATTTGGATGCATTTTTAAGGCACTTATCGATTGAATAAAAATTGTGTGTTTTTTTTGGTGGCATATTAGCACTGCAGAATTTCATTGAGAAACTTTTCAAAAATGGGTGTGATACCCTATTTTCAGACAACAAGTTCACTACATGAAGGATCTTGGTGCAAATAGCTGCTCTGCCAAGTACTAGTTCTGGCGTTTATAGTAATTCTCCACTTACGGAAATGGGAGTGAAACATGCTGGCTGCAATGTAGTTAAAAACAGTGTCGAAATATTCTTGAAAATTTAAGCAATCTTAACAACTTACCTGGTGTCCCTTTCCGTTAATAAATATTAAATACATACCTTTTATGTCTATTTGTTATGTATTCCATAATAATGTTATTAAGTCAAGTTTCAATTACATACTACACTCGTGAGTCATGCGCTCAGTTTAAGAGACACAGAAAATATCTCGGTGATTTACGTGGTAAGAGACAGAAACTACATAGAGTAATGATATTTTGTCATGTATGCTAGAAAAGTTACAATAAATGATTTTAATTTGGGTGGTGTTTTTATTTCCTTTTTGAGGTTCTTACATAAAAGCGTTCATATTAGGGCCGGCGCTGACTGACGTCGCGGCACGGCAAAGAATTTTATATTTGATCAAGTTATTTTTATTCTTATTTCATCAAGTTTAGAATTCATATTACTTTATTTCTTAATCAATGTATACGCATACATTACGTATCATGATGTAAACAAACTTAGACGAGATATTAGTTTATCTTAGGCCTTGGTAAACAGAATGTAGATATTTATAAATGAATACTTATAGCGATGTCCTGAGAAAAATAAAATAAAGGTTACCTTACTTAGAAAGAGAGGGTTGGCCCACAGAGAGCGAGATAGTGATAGATAGCTATGGCTTCGAGTAGGTATTCGAAGTGTTGACTCCATTTTAATCTACGGCTTCATGATCATTATAATATAATGTATACAGATAACTTCGAGCACATAACCTTTAAGGCGGCCCCTAGACGATATTGCGCAATATTACGAATAGGGTATTTTACTCTATACGAGAAAAAATCTATAACTATGTTATTGAGACAGTTTAGGCATAAAGCAGTCGGAAAATGTAAGTTTTACTTCATAAAATAACAAAAAAAATTTAAATTCAATTCAAAGTTTTCAGTATTTTTAATCTGTTATAAAACACCGTGAAATAGTAGCGGCCATGTTATTACGCCGTACGGCTGTGTAAACAAAAAATTGTCAACTGTCGGTCAACCGATTGGCGTAATATACGCTTTTTTTATTATTTTCGTAACCAACGTAATTTTTTCATTATTACTCCTATTACAAAATATACTTTTAATTATTTTTAAATGATATACAATTATCATATTTAATATGAGCTCATTTGATACAAAACGAACTGACGTCATTTAAGCTGAGCAATATGGCGTCCAGTAAGAGGCGTTTTCGTCAAATTACGCGCGAAATTTTAAAATTTAAAATTTAGATGCATTTTTGTGGCACTTATCAATTGAATAAAAAGGTTGTTTCTTTTTGGTGGCATATTAGCACTACAGAATTTCATTGAGACACTTTTCAAAAATGGGTGTAATACCCTATTGTGCAGTATTATTGACCGTATAGGGTTAATATTGAAGATTGCGCAATGATTGAACGAAAGTTTGAGCGAATTTGATTTTTAATGCTCTAAATATTTTCCATTACATCGTGTAGGGTCAGTAGTGCGCAATATTTTTTAGTGTGTGTTTCGTCCAAGAAGCTTATAGATAATGGTTTCGTCTTGACGAGCAGTACACGCGCGCTGAATGGCGGAAAAAGAGGTTCCAAAAGTTAAGGCAAGAGAGTTTATGGTCGAATGCATCCAATTTTACAGAGAATTACCGTCTCCGTGGAATGTCAAGTCACAACCGTGATAAAAAAACGCCGCTTACAAAACATTGTTTTCTAAATACATACTTAGAGATGTTTTGACAAGCAACTAAAATGATATGAAGAAAACAATCCGTTAAATGATAAAGAAAACACATATCTCTGTCTCGTTCTTATGTATGCATTCAGAAAGAGAGCAGACGCTCTCTTTCTGAATGCGTACATAATAAATAACGAAGTGAAGATGACTTTCACTTCGGTATTTATAGTGTTGCCTCCACTTTTATCTATAAGCTTCTTGAATATTATTATTATTTATTTATTAACAGACTACAAAGGTCCACTGTGTTAGTAACATTAAAGGCTTATTACACTATACAATTTTTAACCGACTTCAAAAAGGAGGAGGTTATCAATTCAAATGTTTGTTTTTTTTTATGTATGTTCTGGCATAACTCTGTCATATAGGTATAGACGGATTTGCAAAATTCTTTTTTTGTTCGAAAGGGGTTTATTTCGAAATGGTCCCATATAAATTTTACCAAAATTTATCTAGCCCTTTTTGAGAAAATCAACAAATTCCCAAAATAAATACCTAGACGACGTTTTAGTTTCTACAATCTTTGGAGGATTTACAATCTCTTTTAAGTGTGTCGCCGTTTCTTAATGGATTTGGATGTTAAGGCAATACTAAAAAGCGAAAAATAAAAAGCTTTTTCAAAATAAAGAAAACCGCCTTCAAAAACTAAAAAGTGATAAATAACTTTAGCACAGAACACTCCGATAAATAGTTTCGGTGAAATGCAAGCATACATATATAAACATACATCTATAACATTTTGAATATTTGTTTAAAAGTCCTAGATTATCAAACTATTACGTGAATTATAGCAGTTCCATACAAACGTGTCAAATCTATAACCTTCTTTTTTGAAGTCGGTTAAAAATAATGTACTCTATTTTGTTATCTGTGGTATACTGGTAACCGATGACCTAAAAGATGATTTAGATCTAGAGAGGGAACGCAGAGCATTATCAGTTCGAGTGAATATGCTGACCCGCAGGTTCTCACGATGTACAGCTGCAGTTAAAATAGTCCTTTTTAAGGCATACTGCACATCGCTGTACTCGGGGGCCCTGTGGTTCACATATTATACCCAAAAGGCTTATAATGATCTGCGTATCCAACATAATAAGTTCAGGGTATTGTTGCGACGTGCCTCAGCAATGTTTGCCGACTCACGCACTGAAAGTTTTGATGCGTTGTGGCGTAAGAAATCTGCCTCGCTACTTCATAGGCTGTGTGGCAATCTCAACACTATCCTGCAATCGATAGTTGCCCGGGCGGATAGCCTGCTAGTGTGGGCGCTAATGTGCTTATTACACTAAGTATACAATTTGTAGGAAATCAATTTAGGAACCTAAGTTGTTAGCTAGTGATCACACTACTGACTACACTAAATTGAATTCTAAACTGGACCAATTTAGAACTCAATTTAGTAAACCACCAATTTACACTAAATCGGATCCAATCTGTTCTAACTGCGATTACACCTGCCGATTTTCTAAATTGTTTTTCTAAAAAAGTTTTTTCAAAAAAAGAAAACCGCCTTCAAAAACTAAAAAGTGATAAATAACTTTAGCACAGAACACACATTACTTTACTTTCGGAAGTCGGTGGCAATACAAAACAACAAACTCAAAGCCACCGCCACCGACTGATGTGTGTTCTGTCCGCCTTAAAAACGCCTTAAAAAAATCTAAAAAGTGATAAATAACTTAAGCACAGAACACACATGACTTTAATTTCGGAAGTCGGTGACTTTGTTCTGTTTGTTGTTTTGTATTGCCCCCGACTTCCGAAATTAAAGTCATGTGTGTTCTGCGCTAAAGTTATCTATCACTTTTTAGTTTTTTTTTGCAGGCGGTTCTATATATCAAAAAAAAAGTATTTTCCATTTTTTAGTGCCTCCTTATCATTAAGGGACGGCAACACAGTTAAAACAGAGCTTGAAAAAAAAACAGGACAATAGCCGCCGACTTCCGAAACTAAAGCCTATATGACCTAAAGTTATTTACCACTTTTTAGTTTTTGAAAATTTTAAAACTAACAGGTATTAGATGGGGATGTAAATAATTTTGACAAGGTTGTAGGCTTAGAATAATAACGTTGTAGGATTATTTTTTTGGAAAATCCACCGGACATGTTGAAACTTTAGGTGGATTTTTTGTATAAAAATCCCAACATAAACGTGGCGTTTAGTAAATTGCACTTGTGTAAAACCGGGACGGGTTACTAGTAAATATCTAAATTAAACTTACATAAACAAAAAGAAAATGTGCCATGTGCTTTGCATATTCTACTAACATTTGGTAATTGGCGATGATTTTTTTCATTAACTACCCAAAAGTAGGTACCTACCTACCACGGGTCCACGAACTAGAAAAATATGTTTTTTTTCTAGACCGTGGTAGGTACCTACGTAAGTTGCATCAGTTTATTCAAATAATTGTTTAAGTATTTGTTAGTCTTGCGTTACCCGTAATTGATGCTATGGTTGATGGTATGGTGGATGTGGTCGAAAATGATGCACGATTGCATAAAAGTAATCTTTTTAATAGGGATTTGAAGATTAATAACAATTAACTATAATAAGCCTTTATTTTGTGACGATCGATTGTACCATCTCGGACCGTGACGGTTTACTGTAACTGCCCATTAGGCACCCCAGCAATAAACGTATAATGCTTGACATAACCAAGATAGTTGCATTACTTAAGTATGTACTTCTACCTACTTTTTTCTATATAGGTATCTAGGTATCGTCAGTGATAATAACCATAGTAGTAAACAATTGAAAGAATTTGATTGCAATGGAATGTTATGTAGGTGTACCCACCTGTACCATTGCCTGTATACCTCTGTGACAATGGCTCTGAAATGATGAGGCGTGATGATAAGTAAATTAATGTTTTCAACCGGCTTCAAAAAAGGAGGAGGTTTTCAAATCGGCCGTACGTATGTTATTTTTTAAGCTATTGCATAGCTTTTATTGCGGGCTTTGAGCGCGGCGACCGAATCAAGAAATTCTGTAACGAAAACAAAACCTGACACCCCCCACTCCGCCTACCA
Source organism: Charanyca ferruginea (assembly GCA_947361185.1). Lineage (NCBI taxonomy): Eukaryota > Metazoa > Arthropoda > Insecta > Lepidoptera > Noctuidae > Charanyca > Charanyca ferruginea. The sequence continues at coordinate 13,192,044 of OX376070.1, forward strand.
TGTATATGGTTGTACGTTGTTTCATAGCTTATCCATTCATTCATGCATTCTTTATCCTTATATTTTTTATTTAATATAAAACTTATTTCCAAGAATGGGGGTGTCAGTTCGAACCAAACCTACTGCGCGTGCGTGCAAGACACCATGCAGCATGCAAGCAAGTATGCAGCATGCAAGCAAGCATGCAGCGTCCAAGCAAGCATGAAGCGTGCAAGCAAGCATGCATCATGCAAGCGAGCATGCAACATGCAGCAGGCATAGTTTCTGTCACGGCTTCGGCGTTGCGGGACCCAGGCGGTCACACGCGAGCTTATCGTCGCAGATGGTATTCACGCTCACCACCGCAGCACCGGATTTGCCGGCCAGCCTCAGCCGCGGCGGCGGGCATTAAAACCACCCGCTCCTCAGCTCGCGGGCCGCCTCGCCCCTCCACGCCTACGCAGATTTACATTACACTCTAGTTGTAGGGCAGACAAGACTACGTGGAGTCGGTTTCGCAGCGATTCGTTTCTGTCATTAACTTTGATAGCACAACACATTGACTTTTTAAGACAACATTTTTGTTATTGTCTCTTTATATACATTTTCGTTGAAATAAATTCCATGGAAAAATACAACAAACAAACAATATTCGTTAAAAAATAATTCTACTGTTTGATAAGTTAGTTAAACAAAAAAATTATACCTATGTATATATGATTGTACCTAGTTTTGCCAAAATATTGTCACGAAAAAAAGATTTTTTTTTATCGCAAATAATATTTTTCTTACTTTTACAGTGTGTTAGTTTAATACATAAATATAAAACAATTAAAAATATAAAAAACTTATTCGAACTGGTCTCCATTGGCTGCAGTACAGACCTATAAACCCGTTGGGGCCAGTTATCAATAGAAGCACGCACTCTTTCCATGGGAAAATTCTTCACTGCAAATCGTATGAATTGTTTTAGGGACTCCAAATTATCATGGCGTTTAGAGCAAGCCGTACTGTCTAAAACTGACCACAAATCATAATCCAGCGGATTAAGATCGGGACTAGACGACGGCCAGTCTTCAGCTCTGATGAAGTCCGAAACGTTCACTTCCAACCAAGACTGCGTGAACCGAGCTTTATGACCCGGCGCCGAGTCTTGTTGGAAGGATCATACTTGGTTATTGAACATGGTGTTGTTAAGGGGCTTAACTACCTTCTCAAGTATTTATAAGGCTCGTGCACGTGTACTCAAGTTTTAGGTTAAGCATTGAAATATTAGAACTACAATAAGAGAAATGGTGACATGTTGTTTAACGTTAATGTTACATCGTAATTAACTCAAAGTAATCAGTTGGTAATTAATTAACTAATTAATTTATTAAACTCAACGATTCTGATCCTTATAACAGATGCACTTTTGTAGTTGCGCCGATATATATAAAATGCTATAATAATAATAATAATCATTTAATTCAGGTAACAAAGACCCATACAATATATATAGATACCTTATAGATAACTAAATTACATTGCTTGTTAGTAGGTATAATAGTATCTTATGCCTATGTTAGTTACTTCACTTCACTGAGCGATCGTGTGGCACTTGTCCCCGGAAGCGACGGAACACCACCACCCTTCGGCCAAAAGTCCTCCACCATGACAACCTGCAGATAACACGTTGGTAACCGCACCACAAACGTCCTGAAGTTGACGTTGCGATGCGAGTCCAACAGCTGCACTCTCGGCGTGTAGTCTAGGTCTTTCGGCGCACGTACTCGACGATGTCCTCCGCCGTAGTAGTGTAGTGGAGGCGGGAGATGTACAGCGGCTTGTTCGGCATCGCGGTACGTATGGCATTGGGCTCCACGGGAGCCATGACGCAGCGGTTCTTGGAGGTTCTCAGACGGCGCTTCCTCCTTTGCACCGTTACAAAACCTTCACCATCAGCCTGTTTCGATGCCACTTCAGGCACGGACTTCACAGACGGATCATTTAGAGTATTTACGGTGACCCTGGTGGGATGACATTTAGCTGACGCTACAGACACAGACCGCAGTTTAGTAGGCCGAGCCGTGCCAGCGGCGATTCGAGGAGGAGCCGCGGGGGCGGGGGCAGTGCTGCGGGGCGGGTCGTCCCATATTTTTATCCAAATAGATGATGTGTTATAACTCTTTGGTTTTAACTGTGTTGCCATTGCTTAATGTTTGATGATTTATTTATTTAAAAACTAAAAAGTGATAAACACACACATAACTTACACACGCACACACAGTGATGTATTAACTAGACAAGATGCCATAACAAAATCGCCGTCCTCAATCCGTTGGTCCGTTCGTCGAACGGCTGAGGTATCGTGTAAGTAGGTAGGTACTGTGTAGGTACTCAAACGTTTTATATGGTACACACACACGGCTACACATTAAGCTATAGCTATCCTTTTCCAGTATAAGCTGACCTCGCTTTGTACGGAAATCCTATACAATGCGAGATCAGTATTAACTGGAAATGTATCAATTGACGTGTAGCCGTGTGTACCTAGGCACAGAATACTTAATAGTACTAGGTATATATTGTCTTAAATTTTTCTTCTTTATCTTTAAATCTATATTGAATAATCTACTGATCACAGTTTGATAATGTTACGAATCACAATAAAAGTGCAATTGAAAATAAAATGTCCTCTTCTCCACTGAAATATTCTGCAGACAAGTACCTAAGTCCTACTTTAGAAGCAAATAAATAGTCGATTGATTACGTACTTGGGTAATCACTCTCCAAGACTGGTAGCCGTTAAGTGACCGAAATGATTAGCTATGAGCCTCCCGCTGCCCGACATGAGCCGCACATTAGAGCAATGGGAAGGCCGTGTTGCATTTACGAGCATTCGCCCACCCTCACCATTGTGACCTCTTCAGCCCTTCCTTATTTGACACTAAAGTTGGAGAACGGTAAATATACGTAAACTGAGGTGAATCTGTACTAACCAGAATGAGTATCTATTATGTTTACTTGTAGAGTTGCAGATGTTGAATTTTGAATTATGCATTTAGCTAATTCTGACTGATTGTACAAAGTAAGGCAGAGAGAGAGAGGTAATCATCCAAGACAAGCGTGCTCCGCCTTAGGTCACATCATCAAACGCAAGCCTATTACAAAACTGACTAAACACTAATTAAGACAACGTGTTACAACGTCACGTCAGCGAGAATGCACTTCTAACTCACTACGTAGGTACAGACAGCGTCGTCAACTGCTTAAAATTTCTTCGAATAGGGGGGTAAGCAGATGATGACGCTGTCTGTATATTAAATTATCCAGAGATGCCGCAATCAAAATCAAGAAGTAAATGCCGTATAGAGCCCTGGTACTCTATTTTCGTGTGTATCTACTCCACATAAGACTTCTACCTAGCTATATTGAAGTAGGCTTCTAGTCTAACCGGATGTAGCTGAATACCAGTGTTTTACATGGAACGACTGCCTATCTGAACAACCCAGTTGCTGGGTAACACGAAACCTCTTGGTAAGACTGGTTGTCAGATTTTCTAACTTCTGAGTGTGTATTAACAGACTGTCAAGGATCTACGAATGACAGCCGCCGGGACCAACGGCTTTACGTGCTTTCCGAGGAAGGACGTCTCAGTATGAAATGGATCACCATTATAATGTCACCCATCCACGGAATTACCGCGGCTAGAGTAGCTTAACCATGATGATGGGTCGATCAGTAAGATTTATACTTAGCCACGACCTCCTCAAATGAATGTGTCCCTACATCTATCTATCTCTCTAATACCTTTAAACGAGCAATTCTTGTATAATCCATACTTCCATACTTTAATATTATAAATGCGAAAGTAACTCTGTCTGTTAAGCTTTCATGATGAAACGGCGGAACCGATTTTGATGAAATTTGGTATAAAGATAGCTTGAACCCTGAAGAAGGACATAGGCTACTTTTTTATCCGCGACTTTGTCTGCAGTTGCGATAGCCGACATTCACGCGGACGAAGTCGCGGACAAAAGCTAGTTATATAAGTATGTATATTCTGAATCTTGGAAACGGCTCCAACGATTTTCATGAAATTTACTTTATTTAAAAACACGAACAAAAAATACCGAGCAAAGCTCGGTCGCCCAGGTACTAAATAAATAAAAAATCCTATTTAAGATGACAAACAAGTGATGCTTTAATTGGCGGCTCCGTAGCCTAAGTGATAGTGTATCTGCCTCAGGCACATAAAGTTGCAGGTTCGAATCACGCCCAGGGCAAACATTTGTGTGATGAGCACTTGTTTTTGCCTGTGTCTGGTTGTTGTTTATCAATATACGTACGTATCTTTATATTTGTGTATGTATATCAGCTGTCTGATACCCATAGTACAGGGTCTGCCTAGTTTGGGGTCAGCAAGCCGTGTGTGTGATGTCCTCATATATGTATATTATATTATTATTTATATTAATTGAAACCAGCCTGATATTTCAACATGTAGTTTGCTGTCGACTGTCTCATTGATTATGTAGGTATAATATATCGCACTGTTGGTCTCTTGGTCGCAAGGCATTTCTCAGTAACAGCTCGGGTTTTGGAAGTTGGCGTCACACACCTCCGTGCCTCGGAAAGCACTTAAAGCCTTGCACCTGATCTCTCACCGGTATTGTCAAAGAGAGAGTGAGAGTGATATGAGAGTGACGCAGGAGGGAGTGCATCTATATTTACGCACTCTAATATCTTGCTTTGTGTTCACGATGGTAAATCCCGAAGGTTCTCCTCAGAGCCATGACCATCGGCCTTTCTTAGGGCCAAATAACGAAGCTGACCACTCTACGAACACACACTCACTTCGCCAGTCTCCAATCTCCATTGCGATTGGCCGCCGTACGGAAAATATTTTATTTTAATACAGTAGAATCCGTTTATAATGACATCGTAGGGTAGTGACAAACACGTCGTACTTAACTGACGTCATACAAAGCAGATAGTCTCATTATAATTGCAAGGAATTGCACCTTTCTCTTCCAGGTAAATGCTTTAGAACAATGCGACGTTTTTGGAACGAAGTTCCTTATCGCGCGTTGTGAAAGGGGGCTAGACGGAAAAAATTCTTACGAAAAGTTGTCACGACATGCTATAATAAGCTAAATTGAATCGTTGGAACTGTCAAATAGAGTTCATTATTAGTTGAATGGCGGCTATTCTCTGAAAATATTGGAGCGTTTACGTTTACAAAATAAAGTCCGAATTCCCTTTTCGTAGAATATGTTTATGTATTTAAAGGCGGCGCGGCGAACTCTTTGAACTAGGTACCTACGGCGATATGTTTAGTACCTAAGTTTATTCGCTCAAATAGTGGCGGTAGGTACCTACATCAATGACATCGGAATTATCATTGCGTGATAATTCCGATGATAACGACCTACGAGATAAGTCCACCTTTCACTGTGAGACTGTGTGAATTGTGAAAACGAGTGTAAATTTTAAGTCGATAATTAAGCCATAGAATACGTAGGTTAGGTAGGTAGGTAGTTACTGTACCTACGTCTATGTTTTGTTTAGTAGGTACCTATTGAAAGTTTGGGTTTGGTAATCATGAGCTTTCTATCGGTCGCGGTCGTCAGTAGGTAACCACAGCACCTTATCGCTCTAGGTCACAGAGTACTTTTCTCTAGGTTTTACTAGCGACAATAATATTTTTTTTTGATTCGATTAAAATGTTTTGGTTTAAATTAAGCCAGTGGGAGCTTAGGTGGGTACCTAGGTAGGTAGTGGTACTTACTTTTATCATTGGCGAATTATTTGTAGTTGTAAGTAGGTAAGTGAGTAGGTACTCTTTTGCTAGAAAAAGAAAGGCAGGCAGGCGTAGGTACCTATAGGTGCTATAGGTAACCTATTTAAATAAATTAGAGCTATTCACAAACACAGTTTTAATCAACTTTGGCTTAATTAAAAAACTTACCTATTAGGTATAAAATGTACACTTCCCTGTATCGAAGCAACTGCTCAATATGGAGTCCATTTCGCTCGATAGGTACATAAACGGGCACGTTTAATTTAATTGTCTTTTAATTTTATTAATGTGTCTCTGTCACTTTTCACAATATTAAAAGCGTTCACTATCGCACTTCTTAAGTCATCTCGAGTAGTATACTCCTGGGTATAAACGAGCCTTTTAATCTCGAACCACAAATAAAAATCCAGCGGTGTCAAGTCAGGGCTCCTTGCGGGCCAAGGCACTGGGCCACCACGACCTATCCACCGCTCACCAAACTCACTATTTAAATGCGCACGCACTGAAGTAGCATAATGAGCGGGACATCCATCATGCTGATAGAACATGCCGCGTAAGTATGCCAGAGGCACATCCTCTAACAACTCCGGTATGGTATTTTGCAGCATCTCCAGATAAACGAAAATTGAGCCTACTGATTAAGTTTATATAACATTATATTTGTTAATAATAAAAAAAAATATTATTATAACTTAATAAAAATAAATTTTTATTACAATTCCTTCACTAATTAACCGAAAGGAACTTCGTTCCATCCGGGTGTCCCTTGACACCTCTCAAGTTTTTTGTTATTGTGTGCACAAATCACTGTGTGCGTTACCCCAGCAAAATAATGTCGAAAATAGTAATTTAAATGTTACAGGCAATTAGTTCTCCAGCTTCTGTAATTGTTGCGCACATTTTTAAATTTGTTGCACATATAGATTTTGAGTTATTCCACAAAAACATTTCCTGCTGAGGTAACGTTACCGCAGCCAGACATTTTCTTTTATAATGGGAATATTGAAATAAATATTAGCCATATAATTAGTAGTCTAGACGAGGTAAATGTTGCAACTTATTTTGTATTTGTTCGTCCTTCGACTGCGATGTTATCCAAGATTTTGCTGGAGTAACGTTTGTGGTTTTGCTGGATCTTTGAAACGGATAAGCAGATTCTTATCATCTTTTTTACATGACTTCTTAAGAATTAGTTTGAATTAGTTGGGTAATAAAATAACAAAATTAATGCACCATTCAAAGGTTAATTAATTAAATATAAAAACACTTCAATAGGTCCTAACACTTTGAATAAGAGCTCGAAAGACTTACTTTAAACGTTGTTTTGTAGCTTGTATCTGTCTTCAAATGTATGTGAAGTTTCATTAGTATCCTGTTAGTAATAAACAAATTATGATGAAATTCAGTTCTCCACTTTGACGGTCATAATGCGCGCTTAGTTATTTGGCCTCCGATAACCCTGTATGTGAATATATAAACTAAATGATATATCAATAATTAGTTACTTAGTTCAGTTATATTCCTGTAAAATTTCAGCGTAGTACATACAATAATTAACGAGATAATAAAATAAAAGCCATTAGGAAGCGCAACACCGTGATAGCCCGACTATATTAAGGTGGTTACAAAAAAGCGACCGCGCAGTACATTATGCTACCTTCTAAAATGTTTAGCATAATACACCTTACAAGTTCGGTACAGACGCGTACACTGTTCAATATTCGATGTGATTTTGAAATAATTTAAGTCATTTTTAGAATACAACTATCCGTATTTAGCTAGGAAAAACTATTGTGATATTTGAAATTAGACTATAAAACAGTGGGGCTTACTGTAAGCACTTTACTACTTACATTATGATGTTATATTATATTACCATCACTTTGTGATTTTTAAACGATATATGTAAGTATTAGTAGGCATAATGTGAACTTAAAACATTTATTCTATATCTGTTATTTTCTGCGATGGTTTTAAATCTTAATTTATATTTTAAAAGTGAAGATTTTTATTACTAAAGACAAAGTGTAAAGTAAAATTTAAAAAGTAATGGAAAATGCCATAAGAACAATATTGCTACCTGTGATTGTTTTAAAGTATTATCAATATTTTGAAAGTTTTATTGAAATGATTATTTTACCTGTAAATAAAATTTAATAACACAAATTCAAAACACTTGTGTACACATCCGTACTAAACTTCTAAACCTATCCTACATATTTAGGAAGGTAGCATAATGTACTGCGCGGTCGCTTTTTTGTAACCACCTTAACATGGTCGGGTTATCACGGTGTTGCGCTTCCTAATGGCTTTTATTTTATTATCTCGTTAATTATTGTATGTACTGCGCTGAACTTTTACAGGAATATAACTGAACTAAGTAACTAATTATTGATATATCATTTAGTTTATATATTCACATACAGGGTTATCGGAGGCCAAATAACTAAGCGCGCATTATGACCGTCAAAGTGGAGAACTGAATTTCATCATAATTTGTTTATTATAAACAGGATACTAATGAAACTTCACATACATTTGAAGACAGATACAAGCTACAAAACAACGTTTAAAGTAAGTCTTTCGAACACATATTCAAAGTGTTAGGACCTATTGAAGTGTTTTTATATTTAATTAAATAACCTTTGAATGGTGCATTAATTTTGTTTTTTTATTACCTAACTAATTCAAACTAATTCTTAAGAAATCATGTAAAAAAGATGATAAGAATCTGCTTATCCGTTTCAGAGATCCAGCAAAACCACAAACGTTACTCCAGCAAAATCTTGAATAACATCGCAGTCGAAGGAAGAACAAATACAAAATAAGTTGCAACATTTATCTCGTCTAGACTACTAATTATATGGCTAATATTTATTTCAATATTCCCATTATAAAAGAAAATGTCTGGCTGCGGTAACGTTACCCCAGCAGGAAATGTTTTTGTGGAATAAGTCAAAATCTATATGTGCAACTGTTAACAACTTCAATGTTGATTAATTAAATAAAACTGACTGCCTTGATTTGATGATTATATTTATATACGAGACTTCACCTTACAATAATGAATAATGGCGGACATTAAAGGGAACACGCACTCGCGTTATACATTCGTTCACAACGCCGTCTTGTTGAAGCCTGTCATGGCCGCGCCGCCGCGCGGCGGCCGGCCGACGCGGGCGCCTACGTCCCTCTCCTCGCACCGCACCCCCGCACGATGGAGCGTTTGTTTGTGCCGCGTTTACACGCTTGTGGCGTGAACATCCTCCGCGGCATTGAAAGGCTGAACTTGCTGCCTTTCAACATTAATTTGGTCCAGATGACCGTAGCAGGCACAACCTGTTCACAGCTCGTCTGATTGTGCCTTTGGTAGTGTAAATATCGGCCACTCTGCTTACACCATCGGGGCCCGGGTAGAGTTTAGACACCCGGCCCATACGCCAGTGAAGTGGCATCAGGTTATCCTCCTTCAGAATTACGAGGTCATCAACTTGGAGCGGTGTCTGCTGAGTTTTCCATTTGGTGCGGTTTTGTAGCTCTGCCATGTACTCAAGGCGCCATCTTTTCCAGAACAGCTGCCGTGCGTCTTCAATTCGCTGGTATCTGTTGGGTCTAATCAAGTTGACAGGCAGTGATGGTGTTGAGACCAATGGACGACCAATTAGAAAGTGCCCTGGTGTTAAGGGATTTAGGTCAGCAGGATCGGAACTAAGGGGAGAAATAGGGCGGGAATTAAGTATCGCCTCGATCTGTGTGAAGAGCGTGCCCAACTCTTCAAAGGTAAGGGAGGCATTGCCAGCTACGCGTTTTAATAAAGACTTTGCGGACTTGACGCCCGCTTCCCAAATGCCACCAAAGTGTGGAGAGTAAGCGGGGCTAAATATAAACCTAATTTCTTCAGTTGCTGCGTAGTCTGAAACTGATTGACGGCTCGACCGTATAACCCTTCCTAACTCATTGTTGGCTCCCACAAAATTCTTACCGTTATCACAGTAGATCGCATAGGGTTTGCCGCGCCTCGATATGAACCTGCGTAGGCATAAAATAAAGCCCTCCGTTGTCAGGTCACTGACCACTTCTAAGTGTAAGGCCTTAGTCGTTAGACAAACGAATATGCATAAGTAGGCCTTAGTGACTCGGCTACCTCTACCCTTTTTAGACGCAATCATGAAAGGACCTGCGAAGTCTATTCCACATGAATTAAAAGGGAAATCAGTAATGACTCTAACACCAGGTAAATCACCCATAATGGGTTGAACAGTTTGCCCTCTAAAGCGAGTGCAGACAACACATTTTTTAGTTACAGAGCGAGCTAAGTTTCTGCCACCAAGTGGCCAGAATTTCTCACGAATAGACGCTAGTAGCAATTGAGGTCCTGAATGGAATAACCGGAGATGTTCCTGTTCCATAATCAATTTAGTTAAGTGATGTTTGGCATCCAACACGATTGGATGTTTCTTGTCATAACCAGCTTCAGATTGATTTAATCTGCCTCCTACCCTTATCAAACCATCTAAATCCATAAATGGGTTTAAAGGCAGCAGCTTGCTTTTATAATTTAAATCAATACCGCCTTTTATACTAGCTACTTCCTTACGGAAAGACTCAGCTTGACTAAACTTAAGCAATATTTTTAATGACCGATTGAGCTCTTCAGCATCTAATGGCCCTGTCAGCTTAGAATTGTTTTTATTGCAATTATTAACAAAACGTAAAACATAACAGTATATTCTTTTTAATTTTAAATAATTGGAATGATTTTCAAATGGGATAAACGAATTAATACTGTCCAATTTATCATTCACAGTGAGCAAAATTTTAATCTCAGGTAAGTTATCAAGTGTGGTGTGAACTTCAGCGGGCCATTCAATATAATCTTTCTTTAGAAATGAAGGTCCTTCCCACCACAACGAACATGACTGCAGCTGCTGCGGGTCGATGCCCCTAGACGCATGATCTGCAGGGTTTTCCTTTGTTGGAACATGTTTCCAATTAAAGTCTTGGGTGAGCTCATTTATTCTATTTACTCTATTACGAACAAACATTTGTAGAACTTTGGTTTGTGTCTTGAGCCAACCAAGTACAATTGTGGAGTCCGTCCACATATATTTACTATTAACTCTACATGGAATAGATTGTAGTACCTTATCGCACAACTGAGCTCCAGTCAATGCAGCACATAATTCCAGGCGAGGAATAGTCAGCGTTTTTATAGGCGCGACTCTGGTTTTTGCACAAAGTAACCTTACTGTAACATTCTGATTACCCTCTATTGTGCGCATATACACACAAGCCCCATAGGCTTGCTGAGATGCATCAACAAAACAATGTAGCTCAATAGACCTAATATCAGAGCAATTACCTAAAACATAGCGAGGCAATACAATATTTGATAAAAGGTGTATGCCTTGAATAAAATTAAGCCATCTTTTGACATATGGCTCTGGCACTGGATCGTCCCAGTCCAGTTTAGCATTCCATAAATCTTGGAGGATAATTTTTGCTTTTATAATGCAACAACCTACCAAGCCTAACGGGTCAAAAAGTTTACAAGTGGTAGAAATAATTGTTATCTTTGTAACTTTGGGATCAGCCTTTAAATTACTTGGAAAATGTAAGTTGTCTGTCATAGGTGACCATTTTAAACCTAAAACAGTAGCTTCTTCATGAAATTCTAAACAGCTTGAGGACTCTAAATTGGCATTAAGAATCTCAGGACAATTGGTACGAAATTTTCGTAATGGAAAACATGCAGTGTTTAATGTTTGAGTGACGCCTACGTAAATATGCCTAAGTTCATCCACTGTCGCAGCGCCAGTGTTCAGATCATCAATATAAAAATCGTTCTTGATGACGTTAGCAATGACTTTATCTTCACACTGACTAGCTAGTTCAGCAAGACACCTAGTGCTCAAAAATGGAGCAGAAGCCGTTCCATATGTCAACGTATTAAGTTGAAGAATTTTAATAGGCTGACCAACCTTTGTATCGACCTGATCCCTCCACAGCACCAGCTGTAAGTGACGCTGAGATTCATCGAGAGCAATTTGTCGATACATTTTTTCAACATCCGCTGTTAACACGAACTTACGCGCTCTAAAACGTATTAAAATGGAAAATAAGTCGCTTTGTACAACAGGACCTATTGCCTGAATATCATTAAGAGAATTGCCTGAACTTGTTTTAGCCGAAGCATCAAAAACTACTCTTAACTTTGTTGTTTCATGTTCTTCTCTTATTACACAATGATGAGGTAAGTAGCAACCAAAAGGAGGCGCATCAATTTCTTTTAAATGTTTTAAATTGGCATATTCATTTATAAAGTTTGTATACTGTTGACTAACATTTTTGTTTTTATTTAACTTTTTTTCTAAACTAAAAAAACGTCTCATTGCAATAGAGAATGAACTGCCTAGTGCCTGCTCAGGATCTTCCTTCAGCGGCATCATGACAGAAAATCGACCGTCTGGTAAGCGACGAGTATTCTTACAAAAGTGAGATTCACAAAACTGTTCATCTACAGAATAGTCACTACAATCTGAAGGCACTTCTTCGACCTCCCAAAATTTCTTTAGTGAGTCGTTGATGCTTTGAAGTGACGCTGACTCATTTTTTATTAAATTACATTGAACATTTAAATTACATAAAGTTGAATCACCCGTAGGGCCAGCCACCAGCCAACCAAACCTACTATCTTGCAAAATTGGCCTATTTGGACCTAAACTTATTTTATTATTTCCTATAATGTTAAAAAAGTGATCTGCCCCTAGCAAAATATCAATCTCAGAAGGTATAAAAAATAAAGGATCGGCCAGAGCAATATTATCTGGCAGCCCTAGACCTTCAACATCTATGTGGACATTAGGCAAGTAGCTTGTGATTTTTGGTAGTACTAGACAATTGACCTGCACATCAAACAAGCCAACTCGAGATTTTATTATGATACTACATTGGTCTGTTATTTTACACGTTATACTGTTAATCCCTGACACATTCAAAGCATTTACCTTTTTAGTTTTTATCATTAGTTTCTCCTTAAGATTTTCTGTAATGAAGGATGACTGACTGCCAGTATCCAGTAAAGCACGAGCAAGACAAGTTTTATTTGTTTCAGTATTCACAACTTCAATTTGTGCAGTACATAAGAGGACTTGTCCTGAAGATACAGCTGATAATGTTACTGGAGTGTTAGTACTGTCAGATGACTCTTGTGAGTCAGATGAATTTTCTGAGTTCATTACACTATTATTTTTAGTATTTTTATGCAACATTGTGTTGTGTTTATCCTTACAAATGCGACACATACCTTTGAAACTACACTTTGTGTTATTGTGACCTGCTCTAAGGCAGTTTGTACACAACTTGTGTTTTGAGACCTCTGATAACTTATCACTAATACTCATTGCCTTAAATTTATGACATCGATACAAATAATGCGTCTTGTTGCAAACTAGACATGGCTCAATGTTGGAATTATCGACAAGAGTTGCAAAGGAGTTGACTGATTTATGATTAGAATTACTCTCTTTGTTACTAGGACCTTTATGATCAGAATTGCCTCGACTATAATTAGCTGTTTCTAAAACATTGGCCCTATTTTCTATAAAATCTCTAAATTCTTTAAGGGACGGTAAATGTGAAACGCAACCCTTCTGCTCCTCCCACTTACTGCTAGTTTTGGGATCTAACTTTGCAGCTATTAAAAATATTACTAACGGGTCCCAGCCTTCGGTAGAAATATTTAATGTGTTCAATGCATTTAGATTTTTGTGAACCTGGTCGATTAAATACCTTAAAGCCTTAAAGGATTCTTTTTGAATAGGGTTGATAGTAACCATTGCTCGTAAATGATTATTTATAAGAATGTTTTTATTATTGTAGCGGTCACATAAGGCCTGCCAGGCATATTCATAATTCCTAGCGGCAAACTCTATAGATCGTATAACTACACTGGCACTCCCTGATAACGAGTTTCTTAAATAATGAAATTTATTGATTGGGGCAATGGATTCATTACTATTTATAAGAGAGTCAAAGGTATCTCTGAACTCCAGCCACTTGATGTAATTACCATCAAATGTGGGTAAGTTTATGCTTGGTAACTTAATTGAGTTTAAATTATTATTACAACAACTCGACTTCACAGAGTCATTGTCACTCTTGTTGTGAGTCGTTCCAGAGTCTATCACTTCCTGGGCAAGAGCTATTTGAGAGTAGAATTCACTCTCAGTGCTATCCCTTTCTAACATTTGTTCTGCAAGATCAGAGGAAAGTTCTTCTATTTCCATTTGCACCGTATCAAACTTTGACATTAATTCCTGAATTTGAATTAATCTTAAATTAATTTCTCTAATTTCTAGGTTAGAAGCTTTATTTTCAAGAAATTTTTGTATGTAATTTTTAAATATGGTCAATCGACTACGTATACCACCACGTTTTCGAATAAGTGACTTCAAAACGTCAGCCTTATTTGATTCTTCCATATTATTATATTCACTATCTGACATAATATACAAAACCAATTGCAACTAAATGTAGCAGGTACTAAACCAACAATGAGTTAAGTAAAAGGTAATTGTGCAATCCCACCGGTATACAATCCAGTCGACAATCAGCCCAAACCACACCGCTACCGCGAACCCGCCACCCGCTGGCGCTGAGCTCGTCAACACAGCACGAGGCAGCAACAGCAGCGCGTCGGACGCAGCGAGGCCCGAAGTACTTAAGGCTCGTGGGCCGTACTCGCGGACCCGGAACGCTGTAATGTTCGGCAAAATGCTTTGAATTTACAATGCAATACTATATGTAATTTTATTAGTAGGTATTTAGGATACCTGGGACTTCAGGTGTAATTTTATATTAAAAACAAAATGGAGTATAGATCGAATCGCATGATAATTACGTGCCACGTGCAAATATTTGAGCGATTAAGGCAAACATAGTACCGAAGTGACCTCTCAGGCAAAAGATGACCATATAATAAGGGTACAGTTTAATTTATATGCGACAGAATAGACGCTCACACCCATGCACGTGCTCTTATACAAAACAAAAGATGCAAATAATGCAAATGTAATTGCGATTCGGCCAAGCACACTGTAGGTAGGTACAGTATAGTACCGAATAGTTATTTATAAGGCAGAAAATTAAAAAATAAGTATGAACCTATTTATATAGAGGTATGCGGCAATAAGTTGCGCCAATGTATATAGACGCAAATACCAGGCTTAAGCAAGAAAATTAGCTTGTTGAGCTGGGCACCTCCGCACACCAAATAGAAACGGAACACAAGGAAAGGAGATAAAGGAACGGGCTTACTTCCAATAGGTGTCACTACGCCGCCGGCGCTGATTCTACGGCTCAGAGGTGGAAACCCACGCTGACGCGACGTATGAAGACAGCGGTTAACTCGGAGACGCAGCGTAGCACGGAGCTCACCAGGAACCTTTGACTCGGAGACACGCACGAGGGTATTTTCACCAGCAAACAGCCACCGCCCCACTTTTCGGAACGAAAACTTGGCGCGCCGGTACTCCACGTGCCTTCTTAATGGTTCTTCGTATTTTGTTCACGGTCGCCATGTGTTAACAACTTCAATGTTGATTAATTAAATAAAACTGACTGCCTTGATTTGATGATTATATTTATATACGAGACTTCACCTTACAATAATGAATAATGGCGGACATTAAAGGGAACACGCACTCGCGTTATACATTCGTTCACAACGCCGTCTTGTTGAAGCCTGTCATGGCCGCGCCCGCCGCCGCGCGGCGGCCGGCCGACGCGGGCGCCTACGTCCCTCTCCTCGCACCGCACCCCCGCACGATGGAGCGTTTGTTTGTGCCGCGTTTACACGCTTGTGGCGTGAACAGCAACAAATTTAAAAATGTGCGCAACAATTACAGAAGCTGGACAACTAATTGCCTGTAACATTTAAATTACTATTTTCGACATTATTTTGCTGGGGTAACGCACACCAAATCACTAACAACACGTATTAATCACTGCGAATCAAAACAAAAGTGATAAGCCACGCCATACGTACGCACTAAACGTCGATGCAGGGCAAAGAGAGAGGAGGGTACAAAAACAAATTCGGTCACTAAAACGCATACAAATAAGTCAAAATAAGCGACATGTCACTTTAAACGTCGTCACGTCATTATATCCGAATTTTGCTATAAATATTTAAGGCTAGTATTTAACTGTAGGTACATAAAAAAAACTTCGTTTTGTATATTTAAAAAATCTCAATGCTCATCAAAAATACTAACTGAGCAGCAAAATAGTTACCTCAAAATATTATTATTTTAGCAACAATTTTAGTTCGTGATGCATCGCTGTTAACTGAAAAGCGAAGCTTTTTATGAATGAATATCAAAAAATAACTTGCGCACATTAAACTTTTTGCAGATATAAAAATGCTTCAATTTTTAATGTATAGCAATATATTCAAATGAAACACCATTTTATCTTCTCGTAATAATCTAGTTATTCAGTAATTGAAACCAAAAAAATCAAAATCACACAACAACAATGAGATCAATCAAAACATTAAAAACATTGAGATCAAACATACCATACCATACCATATTTGTACCATAGTGTTGAGGACGTTGTCGGCGCGGAAGTGGTGTGTCTTTTCCAGGCACAATTGAAAACCAATTGTTCTTGGAAGGGTTACGCCGCTTTTGCGCTGATAGCCTCAATTATGATACCCTAATGGTATCGCATTGTTCTGGGTGTCGCACCTACTGGTAGATATATATATATATTTGTTTATTGGTTTGTGGATTCCTACATCCGAAAACGGAATGCAATCTTTTTCTCTTATTTTTCGTTTAAGAATTTCGGCTTTGTGTTTTTGCTTGGGACAGCGCTGCCTTTATGGTGCCATTTAATTGTTAAGTTGAATGTAACATGAGCTCTTTTTTATTATTTAAATTTATTTTAGTAGTAAGTATAGCATGAGAATAAACTGTATGTGCCACGTACAAACTCCAGAAGTTTATGTGACACTATAATTATAACAAACTGTAATATAACCACTGTTTGATAAATAAATAAAAAAAAAACAATCAAATATGAAAATGATACAAATAGTTGGTAACTTCTACTTTATTGTAATTTTTATTGAATTATTAACAAAAGTGGTTAAAAGTGGTCCCGGTAAGAAGCGTGCAAACAAGGATGCTTGCTTAAAGCATGCAGCAGGCAAGCAGGTATGTAACGTGCAAGCAGGCATGCAACATGCAGCAAGCATTATTTCTGTCACGGCTTCGGCGCTAAGGGGTTTTGGCGGCCCCACGCAAGCTTATCATCGCAGATGGTGTTAACACCCACCACCGCAGCTTCGGATTGCTGGCCGGCTTGCCGGCCAGCCTCAGCCGCAGCGGCGGGCCTTTAAACCACCTGCTCCCCAGCTCGCGGGACGCCCCACCCCTCCATGCCTACGCGGGCTTAAATTACACTCTAGGGGTAGGGCAGACAAGACTGCGCGAAGTTGGTTTTGCAGCGATTCGTTTCTGTCACTAAATTTTGTAGCACAACTAACAACATACTACTGTGTCAAGAAAGTACCGGGAATGATTCAATAAAAAACAAAATAATGTACTAAATATCTAAATTTATTGCAAACCGAGTGAACGCTCGCTCGGTAGGCACCATAGAATATAGTAGTAGGCACTTACTCAACGGCAGTGATAGAAAGCGCGCGCGATTAGATGAACAAAAGCTAAATAAAAGCTTGTAAAAAAATGCTATATAAATAGCAATACTTGGCTTTAATGATGATTCAATTTGCTGAGCGTGTTTTCTGAAATTTTAAGACATTTATGTTGCACGACTTTTGAGATGCTTAATAAAAAACTTGTTGCAAAAATGGTTATTTCAGTATAAGTATTACGTTTGTACGCCCTGGTTAATTTGCTGCACAATCAGTATATTTGCTGCTCAGTCAGTATATTTGATATATAAAGATTATTTTTGTCCATTGGGCAAGTTTTTTGCGGCGCATTAGCGGAAAAAATACAATAAAGTATTGATGCATATTTTCGGATTATTTTTAGTAAGTACTAGTTTTGTTGAACATTTGGTTTGTTTGCATTACAATAATTATTTTGATGTAAAAAATATTTAATTGATGGAAACAAATCGATCGCAGACAAGATTTTTGATGTGCACTTAATAATAAGTCAATATTTAATATGAAAACCAAACTTCGCACTGCAATTACTTATTAACCGGTTGGTTATTATACACGGAGTAATAAACGGATTCTACTGTACATCGAAACCTATGTATCGCATATGCTGTCGGCATTATTAGGTACTTCTAGGTATTACCCTGTTGTATATTTTACAGCGCCACTTTTAAATATATAGGCAAGTGAATAGCCAATAGGTACATTGTGAGAGATTATATATTTCTCACGATAAACGCACTATTACGGTTATTCTTATCGGTTATTTGATGGCGGCACTTTATAGGTTTTTAGCTTTGAATATCAATAGACCCCGGGCATGCTCATGAAAGGCTTAGTAGTCAAACTATTATGATCACCTACACACTGATAAATAGTTGTAGGTAATCCTAGGATTTGATAACAATGCGATTTTATGACTATTGCTTAGATATTAGTATCATTTTATGGATTTTTGTATTTTATGCTATAAGTACTTATATACATAGGTAAAAAGGGGTAAATAGGGCAGAATAGGAATAAAAAATAAAAATATTTATGATTTGTTACGTTACCTTCCTTTAAAATAACGAAATGTGGGTTACTATAGACTTTTGCCCAACCCTTCGGGGATTACAGCCGTAATGTTATTTTGAAATGTCCCCACATTACATTATGATTATATTATATATAAGTAACTACATAATATACAATCTAATTTAATTGCTCTATCAATACATAATAGTTAGTATTTAGACGAAAGACCTAAAATAAGAAAAGAAGTTTTGGATCATTGAACAAAATAAACGAACACTTTTCTTATAAATAGTAAAAAATATTTAAAATAATACTTAGTAAGATAATTAACGTATCATAACTCGTACCTATTTCATTCTAAAGCTAATATGACCTACTTTACTGAGCTTTCCACGTTTATAATAATTTTCGTAAGATTAATTTGTTCCAGGTCTAAAGCATAAAATATCTACTTACCTTGTTGTTTGTAATAGCTATAAATAAAAATAACATGTTGTAACAACTTTCTAACATCGTTTAGGTACCTACATAAAGTACACATCAGAGTTTATTAATACCTATGATAGTATACCCACAGGGGTCTGTCGAAAACGCTGGATATGAATTATTGTAGTACCTAAAAAAGTATGTGTGTAGTAAAATTATATCCCAAACTAAATAATTAAAAACGAAGATTTTCTACTAAATAGATTTTATTATATTTCTTATGATGCCTAGGTAGAGAAAATACTTCAACAAAAATGCAAATGTTTAAAAGTAGTTAGATATTATCAAAATCAATATTTTTAAAGACTCACCGTTGCGTCTTTGTAAATCATGTTAATCATTACAGGTAGGTATAAGTTTGTCTGCTGCTGTACTGCTACAAAGATTAGACACCCACTATAAGTTATTTATTTATTTAAGAAACATGCTTTGATAAAAGTGTACGATGTGTGTGAATGCCCACCAATGGACAATGTATCCCACGGGATTTCATTTATGGGACGCTCTTTGTAAACATAATAAATGGTTTTCTAATGACCAGTCACATTTTGTCGTGGGGTTGAAGTTATATCGCTTACATAATGCTTTTGTGTAATAAATAGTACCCATGTTTATGGGCAAAAGTTCCACGAAATTCATACCACGATCTGTAAGAATTTCGGGGAAAAACTCAATAAAAATCTTACTGAATAAGTCTGTAAAGAAAATAATGTAGAAAAATCTTATTATAGTAATAATATTTATTTAAGATATTCACTGGGTTCTAAGTAAAACCTAACATGTGAAATAAATATACAGTATTTACTATAGTTTTCTTTATAAAATCAATTGATATTGAACATAGCCTGTGTTCAATTTAAAAATATTTAAAGTAATACCTGCTATTAAACATCTAAAATAATTATGTAGACCAAAGTTGAAGCAAAACGTGAAAAGAAAAAAAGTCCTCTATTTTTTAAACACTAAAATTAAATATTTACCCCACTATTACTCGCCTAGATACAGCTTAATCTACGAGTACGTTCATTAATAAACTCCTATGATACTGTGTGAGTATAATAATATTGTTCAAAACAAACAACCTTGTGTAGGTGCATACATTGGGCGGCCTTATAAAGGCTTGGGCGGCTCGCTTATCGCCCTACATTATCACAAGAGCTTTCGCGCTTCACTACTGCCTCCGGTTATCGACCGAACCGTTTAAGACGAAAATTTATAAATAACGTTATTATAAATAAGTGGAAATATTGCAGTTTGTTAACGAAGTTGTAAATAGCGCGCGCGTTTTTTATATTTTGTGAGTATATTTTCATGTTTTTATCTATTAAATTTTTAGAATTGGTTTAGGTCGCTATTTATAAAAAATACAAAAAGTGATACCTTTTACTTAATTTTAGAAAAGTATTTTAATCAAATTAAACTGTGAATATTTTAATAGTAATTATTTCAAATGAATTCACTCTTTGATACATAAAAATTCTAACTGAAGAAGAGTACTGATGAAGAGAATTCTGGGTTCTAAAGTAAATTCAAAGCTATCATCAACTTTTACTACTATTGGTTTACCAGACTTTACATATTTGAACCAACAGTTCAAAATTCTTTTTTATTATTATTGCACAAATCAAAACACACAGTATAAATAACTTAAGTTGAGTTTTTTATCGATATACAAAAATAATTGCACTACATTATTTTTGGTAAGTATATTATATATCTATGAGCTTAATGATGCCCAATAATAGACAAGGTTAAAGGATCAGTCTTCACTAACCAAGTTTACGAAGTGTACAGGGGATAATAAACGTGTAGAATGTATCTATGTAAATTCAATAAACCTATATTTTGGATTTTTAGGAAACATTATTTTTATTTGTGGCATCTACTTTAGGACGAGCATGTACTTATTCCATAATATAGATTTGTATGCATATTGCATGGGTATAATGTTTAGTCAAAGGGTGATTAATTTATTTATCCAGTGAATAAGTAGATCGTGACAAACTTGGGTTTCCCTTATTCCCTTATTCTATATATATTATATTAGTTATATATTTTTTTATATTCAGTTTACATAAGTTGTTTTTTTTAACTATGCACCACCTGCCATGTTATCTCTTCACCATCCATGGTTGACTGGTAGAGAATGCTTAAGGCATTTAGTCCGCCCTTGTACCTTTGTGCATGAAGTATGAATAGATAATAAATAAATATTCTTTTATATTTATACTTTCCCATGACAACTTTATGAATGAAGTATTTTTATAAAAAGTTTCTTCATTATTTTTAAGCCAATAAAATAGGAGGACAATGTAGCTAAAGGAGGGCAATATAGCTAAATATCATTTTAATAATAAACCATTCGTTAAATATTTACTGATCGAAAAGTTAAAACACTTTGAGAATTTTTTTTAAATCTATATTTATGAATTCTTTATTTCTTATTAATTGAGAGCACTTGAAAATTAATTACCTACCCCAGTGAGCGAAAACTGTAGATCGTTTTCAATTAATTATTTTATAAACATAACATAATAATAATATAATCTATAGGTACTAATATTATAATGCTGAAGAGTTTGTTTGTTTGTTTGGTTGAACGCGCTAATCTCAGGATCTACTGGTTCGAATTGAAAAAATATTTTGGTGCAGTATAGTCCATTTACCAAGGAAGGCTATAGGTCATCAAACATAATAACACTTGTATGATAATTAACCCTTCTATAGTCACCTAGCAACTTCATATTTTACCAGATTGGACTTAGTTAAATGCATTTTAAATTACAGACTAATCTACCAACCTACCACTACCACCTACTATGTTTTAAATTCTATAATAATAAGCCAGAGATTGATATAAAGAATAATAAACCTTACGTTAAAAAGTTACGTTTACGTTAGGTACCGGTCATATGTTAATGAAGTAAATAGCGAGATCCACTACAGCTATCTACTATAGTAAAACATTGTTATGTTTTACTATAGTAGATAGCTATTGTTGTAGTGGATCTCGTACCAATAATTGAGTAAAACCGGACAAGTGCGAGTCGAACTCCCACCGAGGGTTCCGTACATATTTGTAGGTACATATCTATACTTCTATACTAATCCATACCTACTATCCATACTTTAATCTACTTAACCTATCTATTTTAATAATAAATGCTTATAAATGCAAAAGTTACACTGTCTGTTACGTTTTCACGACGAAACGGTTTAACCGATTTTGATGAAATTTGGTATGAACATAGCTTGAACCCTGAGGAAGGACACAGGCTACTTTTTTGATCCACAACTTCATTTGCATCCGCGATAACCGACATTCACGCGTACGTTATCACGGGCAAAACCTACTTATAAGACTATTTTTTTTTTTTTGATGAATGAAATGTAAAGTTTTTAGACTTTTTTCTGTACTTGTAGTATAAGACGATATTACTAGCCAAATTTCGTAGTTCTAGGTCACATAGAAGGTTGATTTTACAGCATCAAGGGACTTGAGTACCGTAGACTTGAGTATATGATTTTAATTTCAACTCGATACCTCCACGCGTTCCCGAGATAAAGGGTCTTGACAGACAAAAAGACGAACAACAAAGTGATCCTATATGGATTCCGTTTTTTCCTTTTGAGGTACGGAACCCTAAAAACGTATCCGCGGACGTCAGAAAGAGATAAATATTGTACGAATTGAGGCGATTTTTATCCCCGTTCACAAAGAAATACGTTACTTGTCATCCGCTCATGAAGCAGGCTTAAACTTGAGACAAAGGGGATCAGGACGCTTTAGCGCACCATCAAATTGATATTGATCATGTAACGTAACAGACATCGATACTTTTATTATTTTCATTTCATAGGATTACAACAATGTATCGTAGACACATAGATCGAGGAGCTCGTGGCTAAGTAAAATCCGTAGAGATCGATCGGACATGATGGTTAAGCTACGCTTGCCGCGGTCAGTCCGTGGATGGGTAACGTGTAGTTCATTTAACCTTACGCATCGTTTGACGTTTTAATTATTGCGTTTATACCGTTATTGTCGGCATGAAGGTAAATAGGTTGTTTTTAAAATACATAATACCGGAATTAACTGAGTCGCTAATCTAAAGATAGCAACCGCGGTTTTGCAACGGATCCTATAAATCCGGGCTCCTCAAAAGCGGAGATGCGAGATACCATCCATTTCATACCAAGACCCCTACGGCTTTGGAAAGCACGTAAAGTCGTTTGTCCCGGCTGTCATTCGTAGATCTTTGACAGTCAGTTATACATAGGTAGTCAGCAGCCAGAAAAATCAGAAAACCAGTCTTACCAAGGGTTATCGTGTTACCCAGTCGCTCCATGTAAACCTTTCTATTCAACTGTATTCGGTGCCCAACACAGTTGGGAAAAGGCTATGCAGATGGTGAGAAATGCAATGTTTAACGATTGTACAGCAATGGAACAATAGAAAAGTTATTAATCAACATCATCTGCCTAGCCTTTGGGCTACTACTAACTATATTAGGGTCGGGTTCCAGTCTAACCGGATACAGCTAAATACCAGTGTTTTACATGGAGCGAACGCCTATCAGACGTCCACAACCCAGTAACTGGGCAACACCCCTTGGTAAGACTGGTGGTCAGATTCTCTGGCTTCTGACTACCCATAACGACTGCCAAAGATCTACAAATGACAGCCGGGACCGATGACGTGATTTCCGAGGCACGGAAGGAACTCGGTATAAAAGAGATCGTCACCCATCCACAGACCGACCGCGGCTAGCGTAGCTTAACCTTTGACCGATCGGTCTGTACGGCTTTAACTTAGCCACGAGCTCCTCAAAACAAAAGTTATTAATGATATTATTGGTCTTCTTTTTTTTTTTTCCTTGGCTACTATTTATTATTTCAATTAGTGCCGATATATCGATTAACGAGACGTTAGATAAAATACAATAAGGTTTACTGAGTTATTTTTCTTCGTATAACTGAAAAATAAAAATATAATACTGAGAAACATTGCATTTCGTTATTCCGGCCTGTCTATAGACAACGGCCTTCAGGTCAGCAAACAATTTTCGATCAATCTCATCTCTTCAAATCTCTATATGATATGCTGCTTCGTGCTTCGGCATAAATAACCTGCCTACACATCTCTAAACATTGCAAAGATCCAGTCAAAGAACGTTTTTGGGTTTAAAAAAAGACCTTGAGAACAGTTTACCATACTCATATTATCCCCCCTCCAAGGAGGGGTGCAGGCGTAATCGATATGCTTGGCCTTAACTGCGTTCAACAATACTTAACTTTAAACCTAACTAGCTTATTTCGGGATTCCTCCATAGGGAAGTCTAGAATACTATAAAACATACAGCATAACACTTGATATTGTATAGCTTTCTATTAGAAAAATATATTTTTAAATCAGATGAGTAGTTTCAGATGTTACATCTTACGTAAAATTTTACCTCTTTTTAAATTCACTTTTTGACTTCAAAAAAAAGGAGGATTTTTTTTATGTTTGACCACGCATAACTTTTTACGATGATGTGTGGTGGTGGTGTGTGTTTTTTTTTTATTTGGTGTTACCGGTTTTTAATTAATTTGTTAGAAACAAAGCTGCACCGCGAAATTTAAGTCATTTTTTAATTTCTGAAAGTGGCTGTCTTTTTCGTAAAAGAGTGCTTTAATATTAGTATAGATAAGGCCTAAATAATGGACTGCGGTTAAGTTAGTTATGTTTTTTCATTAACAGGTTTGTCTCATGTGTGATGACCATCCAGCGATGATGTGCAGTCCCGTGGCGCTGTTGCTCCTGGCTCTCACGAGCGCGCTCGCAGCTCCAGCTTTATACGACGACTATACAGTAAGTACAGCATAAACCGACTAGAAAGAGATATAATATAATAGGGCTTTATTTTATTCCACACGAAAAATTAATGATACTCAATCTCAAATCAATATAACTGAATAAATCAATATAAGTGAATTTAGTACATTACATTCGAAATTTACAAATAAAAAGTCATGCAGTAGATAGTAGTAGTCAGTTTATTGTAGTGTAATCTATTGTTCTTCTATCTATATAATCTATCTAATATATCTACTAAAACTATTTAGTCATGTGTGGACCCCTTGAGGGTAAAAGCCTCCTCCAAGCATCTTTCTTTGTTTTTAGCAGTGTCTCTAATCGAATCTATGTAGTTCTTCTATCAATATAATCTATCTATCTTATAAAATATTTAGTCTTGTGTGGACCCCCTGAGCGTAAAAGCGTCCTCCAAGCACCTTCATCTTTCTTTGTTTTTAGCAGAGTCTATCCATCTCATCTGCGACCCGCTATCTCTCTCCATCATAGTATCATCATCAGTAGTATCATCATAGTTCGCTTGCCTGTCGCTGTAAGGCCATGTGGTCCAGACGATTGTTCTACTCTTATTGTCCACATATCTAGGAATGTGACCCGTCCATTTCCATTTGCATGCTAGCGAGAAAGTTAAGGCATCTTTTACTTTTGGTTTTTTTGCGGAAATCAATATTCTTCACTTTGTCTTTTAATTTAATACTAGGCAACTTCTTTCCATTCTCATCTCAGTACGTCCATTTTGTTTCCGATTTTAAGATCACATGTCCAGTAGGTCGATTCTGTAAAATTCAAACAACATCTCGCATCGCTATTCACTCTCACTTCGCATAAGGTTCAAACTGACCTTGATACATATATTTGACACTTTGAATCGGGTTCGAGTGCGAAGTGAGCGTCGAAGTGACGGGGATTTACCTTACAGAATGCCACTTCTTACGGCATCTCATACTTTATCTGTCAAAATCTCCCTGTCAATTTTGTTAACCTCGCTCGCAAGGGTGGCGCTAGTGTAAATTCGAATTATCAACCGAGTTTTTGGAATGCCAATCAAGAAACTCACAGCGGATTCAGATTCGAAGTTTAGAATGAGGTCTTACAGAATCACACCCCAGGTTTGGAAGCCATAGGTGAGACATGGAAGTATTTCTGAATCTATTACTAAGTATACTTTCTTTATCGATAGCGGGAGCTGCGACTTTAATACTTTGACCACTTGCGTGTAGAAAAGATACTTCTCAACTCAGTATTCGTTAGGTCGGCTATCCTCCTTGTGACGTCAACCTTCAAAGTAAGAGTGAGTAGGCATCTTCTAGGTTCACACGTTGCAAGTATGGGGGGGATCAAGCTCGCCCGGATCAAGCCTGGCTTCAGATGACAACCGCTTAGCGAAATTGTAGTCGAATGGTATTTACGTCACCTTGTGTGTGAATATAGAAATCTAAAAAAATCTATGTGTGTGACATACAGAATCATTAAACAAATACTTTCAAAAGAATAAAAAACACACACACAATTACACAAAAAAGGAAACCTAAGCATATTTATACTTACTTATAGAATAGCAATAAAGATCTTGAGTATTGAGTTTTCTTTTCTTTTTTGTCTTGATTGTAAATTCACAGGCCTACGTATTACTTCTATTTACTACATTTCGTTTTATTTTTAATTATATTTATTAGATTTAGTCATAGAGTTTGATAAACTGAATTTAATTTTTGTAATTAAAAATTTACAAAAATAACAGGTAAACAAAATACAAGAGCCTTTAAAAATAGTACCTACTTAGAAAATAATTCATTATCATCATCATATCAACCTATTGCCGTCCACTGCTGAACATAGATCTCCCCCAGAGGTCGCCAACCAACTCAGTCTTGGGTAGACCGCATCCATCCGCTACCAGCCACCTTAAAATAATAATAATTAAGTATTTTCTTAATTATAATTATTTTAAGGTGGCTCAACACGTTGGAGTAAGACATTTTCTTTTCAAATTATTTTTTTTACTTTATTCCGGCAACCGAATAGGAACATGACTTAACTGCAAATTTTATGTTTAAGGAACTTTCAAAGTCAAAGTCAAAACGCTTATTGCGAACTAAGTGTACAATTGCGAACAAGTGGTGTTATGTTATGTGAGTACTTATGACTTGTAGCTTTCTACAAGCATTGCAATTATCATCATCTTTAATAGGTACGAGCAATTGAAATGAACAAGTCCTTGCTATTTAACAACTGAGAATAGTCGAACATGAAGCTATCGACATAATAGTTCATCGAGATTACTTGATTCAAAGACCAACAGAAATACTATGATACATAAAATATCTATCAAGGTGTTCGAGCGGCTGTGACACCACGTGTCGCTGCCGATCCGTCATCTCTTGGTTTTTCATCGTGGGCGTGTAACGTTGGAGGTGTTCAGACAATAATACTCGGAAAATAAGTCAAGTAGTTTTCTTAAAAGCATTGTGACAAAACTTTACAATAATAAGCAAGGATAACAATGATTAACACTGATTAAATCAAGTTACAATCATTTTATTTTTCAACTTTAATTAGAGCGAATGCACCGCGCGACGGCTGCATCAAAAGTGATCAGCTCCGTCTCCGACGCCATGACATTCCCAAGCCCATTCGGTGTTACCCGCTCTAATTTTAAATTACCATTAAGTCGAATACAAAATGATTAATCTTTAAAAAGATTACAATAGTTTGCCAATGATTAAAAAAATAACAAAATAAATCATCTCTCAAAATTAACTGATTTTCATTATTCAATAATGTCACGCGCCGATATATCTTTAAATGCAAACAGATATTCATTCAAATAGGTTGATATGCATATCTTTGTCCTAGGTTACAAGATTCGATAGATATAATCAATTTCAAAATATTGAAGGTCGTTTATAAAATATTCCTGACGCTTTTTGCTGTACAACATTCAAGCACGTCTCCATATACACGTGTAATATAACATGTTCCGTGACATTACTGAAAGATCAGGACATCAATAACATGTTTAGGAATCAAATAAAGGAAATAAGCGTTCGATTAGGAGCATGTGCTTTTGGCAAGAGACCAACAAATTGACCCGAATTCATATAAGCTTACGTCTACTCTTAAACAAGGGTCATCATAAGAGGTGAACTAGACACAGCACGTTAACTCGCGTACTGGCTTTCAAGCGAAGTAACATTGAGCAAATATGATTATTAGAAAATTTCTGGTATGAAAATCACTGTTTATAGAATAGCGCAAAGTAACGCACGTAAACAGGCGCGTACGCACTTGAAGCAACAGGGCGAGCCGTGCGTGCCTCAGGCGAGGCTGCCTCTAATCGGTACGCACTTTTACAGCTTTGTAATATTAGTATCGACACCTTATTATCATCTTATGTCATAGGAGGTGGTCCCCCAGAAGCGAGCAGCTCTAGTGCTTGATCGGCTGTTGGTGGCGCTGCAGAAAGCGCTGCACGAAGACAATGGGCCGCAGCGGTCCTACGAGCGCATCGACCCCAACGGACCGCGCACCGCGCCGCTCCGACTTGCAGACGACGAGATGAACGATTTGGTAGAACTACAGCTTTATTTCTAATACTTTATTAGGCGCTCATCACAATGCACCGGGCTCCGTCGCGTAGCGCGGGGTCGCAGATTTTAACATTGTAATTGCTTACAATGTGCATCATGTGCATCTCAATTTGTATAGAAAACACGCTTAGCACAACACACTGACAACGCGTCCAGCGTGCGTGAGATTTAGATGTTAAAATCTGCGGCCCCGCGCTATGCGACGGAGCACGGTGCAGTGTGATGAGCGCCTTAGGGCCGAGTCACACCGGAATGGCAGCGGCCGACAGCGACGAGGCGATCAACCGCGAGCCGTTCTTGTATGAGGCGGTCAACGGCTCGCGGAGCCGCGTGGCGCCGCGAGCTGCCGTTCGACTCATACAAATCTCTAAACGATAAAGATAATAGATAAAGTTGAAAATAGTTTGTCAGCAAAACTGCCGGCCGCTGCACTGCCGACCGCTGCCATCTCGGTATGGCTTGACCCTTAGACCACGAAGTAAATATATTCGTGAAATATACGGAAACGTATTATAATAAGTAACATACCAGTCTATATTTGTCCCACTACAGGGCAAAGGCCTGTTCTCATACGAAAAGGCACGAGCATAGATCACCACGTGTGATTTTTTTTTGATTATTTAAGGGTGATTGGCGATTTCAGACTTATATTTATATTAGTGATGAATATAAGTCTGAAATGTTACTTATTATAATGCGTTTTCGTATATTTCAGGTTTCCTCCAGGTTTCGTCACGATGTTTTCCTACATCAATGTCAGTAATGTCCAGGATAAACTTAGAAAGTACCTACATATGAAATTAAAAAGTCACATTGGTACAGTCAGAAACAAAAGTCGATTAACACTTCAGATTATTAAATCATTATTATTCAACACAATATTAAAGGAAATGCGGAAAGTATTAAAAATCAATATAAAATAAACTCTTGGCAATGACTTAAAATATTGAAAAGTATTATCGTTTTATTTTATCTTATTTAGACGATATGAAAATTTAACAGTGTTAATCTACTTATGTTGCTGACCGTACTTGCTTGTGTCCGGTTGCGAACCTTAAGATTAATTAGAGAGGGCAAGCTGAAAGCAGAACCTGCAGTGCTATTCGGTAAAAATCTCTAATTTTGGTGAAGTAAGTTGGACGTCAATCCCAAGCATCTTGAGCTATGACAGCTCACTTCACCTATCTTTACCGAGCGAGGTTTTTAAAGAATAGACCTGCTGCAGTGGACAGCAATAGACTGATATGATAATGATGATGATGAGACCGGCTTGTACACGCTTCCCTCTCTTATTCTCTTTTAGAAAAGAACGTTGTTCTCTCTAAGCATTTCTCGAAAGTTTATAAACATGAGCACACATATTAGTTCTGGGTGAGAGAAACTTCCCTGCGTCAACCGTGCTATCCGGCCACTTACCTAATTGTGAAGATGGTTTCTTTTAAAAACAGATTAAGAATTATTGCGATATGCTATAGAAAATTTTAATCCTTTTACTCAACAACTAAAATAATAATTGTCCTCTGCATCTTACACCGTACACGCGTACACACCAAAGTTTATATCTTTGGCATTAGACCGAATGTACTTCAAATCCCAGCGGGGCCACTATAGAGGGTTTTGACCATAAATTGAAGGTCGCACGCAGAAACATTTTTTTATCTGCACTAGATGAGACATATAACTCAATTTAAGAGGACTTTATTATGCCTATATATTTTAGTACCAATATGACCTTAAAAATAACTGATATAAGCATAATGCAATAGTCAAAGGTGCTCCGTAACATCGTAAACACACACATAAATTACGTTTAACGGTTTTCATTGGACATTACGACTTATCCTTAAAAAAATGTAGGAGACATAAATAACTCCTTACTTAACTTAATCAAACAATTTTCGACAAAAAATATCAAGCCTAGACAATTAATTAATGTGCTACACGCTACGTAGCATGCGTAGACGTTTTCGTAGCATCAACGTAGGCTTGCTACATATTCGTAGAGTATTTATATTCTAATGAATTACCACCAATATAAAAGTCAATATGACGTAGTGCGTACTAAGTACGTCATGTTAACAAAACTTAAACGCGTAGGCTTTAATTTGTTTGTAATACGCAACGTAACGTGCGTAGACATATTCGTAGAACCCGCGTAGCACCGCTACGGGTTTGAGTAATATGCGAATGACCTGATAAAATAATGGAAGTTGATCCTAGTTTATTTAATTGTTATTGTTGTGTAGCACGTAGTACGTATTCAGATTCGTAGTATCCGCGTAGCATGGCTACGGTTTCGTAGAGGCTATCACGATACCAGTGATTAACAGAAAAACATTCTTGGTACATTGTTCACTTATTTATAGTATTATTTCTCAAAATACTTGAACAACAAACAATTCATCAAAAGGCGGAATGTTCGGGTCAATTCGTTTAAAGTTTCAAGAACACAGAAGGTTTAAGGTTACCCTTACCCTTTGAAGACTATCTTGTAATAGTAACATGTTGAAACGACATTAATGGCTATTTATTAGACTTCCTATTTCTTCCATCCCTTATGAGCGAAATAGGAGTAGAAAAAGGGGCGAAGGCCTATGGTTAATGAACCCAACGACCGAACCTACGTGATTAAGCAAAAATATTGTAAACGAGTTTCATTCAAGACCAACGACCCATACTTGAACTATGAACCATTGTTCAAAGTTGTTGTCAGCTAAAAAGCTATAATATCTAGTTCATATGTATTTAGTTCTGTAACGAGCTAGAACAAATGTAGTTACTGTTTTATCCTCCTAGAGAAAATAATATTTTTATATTATTATTATTATAAAGAATTATTATTATAAACAGTGTTATTTTACCCCAGAAATAAAAGTAGAAAGGCAGTAGTTATACGTTGTTGACGGCTAGTGATGAGCTTGGAATTAACCATTAAAGATCATCGAAAGGTTATTAATATTATCGTTTGTTTACAGAGCGCACTGCAGCGGCGCGGCAGCGGCAACGGCCGGGGGCGTGTCCTCCGATGTTACTTCAACGCGGTCACCTGCTTCTAACCTACGCATGTACACTTCCTTATGTGTTGTATATCACTAAACTAACCAAATTATAGTGTAATTATGAATAAGCATAATGTACTGCAAACTACGAGGAATATTGTATAAGTATCTATGTATAATTCTGAAAGTAATGTTTAAAAATGTTAAATAGGTATTTATTGTTGGGAATTTTAAAAAGATTGGAACAGTTATATTTATATGACATTCATTTGTGCCAAAAATGTTTTAGTATATTTTATAACCGTTAATAATTATTTCATGTTGCCCTCTCACTCTATTAACATAAAAATTACTAGGACAATGACAAGGCAAAAATATAATGCAATGAAAAATGTACTGTTGTATCCTAAATTAATAGGCTCTTGCCATCCGAATTTATTCCCTGTAAATATCCAATAATAAATTTTTGTTGCAATAACTCGTTCCCTTATTTATATGAAACTAGCTTTTGCCCGCGACTTCGTCCGCGTATATGTCGGTTATCGCGGACGCAGACGAAGTCGAAGTCGAAGTCGAATAAAAAGTAGCCTATGTCCTTTGTTGGGGTTCACATTTACCCTGTACCAAATTTCACACAAATCGGTTCAGTAGTTTAGGCGTGAAGAAAAGACAGACAGACAGAGTTACTTTCGCATTTATAATATTAGTTAGGACTAGTTAGGATAGCTTTTGCCGGTTTGCTCCGGATGTGATTGAATAGAAAATATAAATAGAGATTGAAATGCGCTCTACGTTTACCTAAATATATGAAAAGACGTAAATATTACCTTATAAGTATGTATTTTGTTATATATGTTTGGCATTTAGATGACTGATCACATATAGGTATTAACACATGGGGTCATAGGATAATATACATAACTAACATTGACGCGAACCATGTTGATCGTGGGTAGCAGCTAGTAAAACATAATTAGTCCAAATAGAAAGAAAGAAAAGAAAGAAAAAGTATTTATTCGCCCCCCAGGATAAAAACACACACACTATAACATTAAAAAAACGTCACAGCGCTGATATTCTGATAGAGCCCAAATATTCTAAATGGTCAACAAACAAACAACTACCTACCGTTCAATAATCACTATTATCTATGATGAAAAAATAAAAACAGACATTATAAGAAAATTACTCGACTAGTAAGAAATAAAAACTTCATTTCCAGGTAATTTTTTTTTTTTTTCTTTGCTAATCAGTTGAGCATAAACATAATTAAGTAAGTCTGGTATACTATACACCTGCACATATCTTTCGCAACATGTAAATCTATACTAATATTATAAAGCTAAAGAGTTTGTTTGTTTGTTTGGTTGAACGCGCTAATCTCAGGATCTACGGGTTCGAATTGAAAAATTATTTCTGTGTTGGATAGTCCATTTATCGAGGAAGGCTACAGGCCCATGCAAAGCCGGGCCGGGTCGCTAGTATTCTAATATTCAGGGTAGAACAAACATATGGAAACTTTTAGGCAAACCACTCATGAAACATTTATTAATGCCGTTTTGTTAGGACTTGTAAGGAAAGCTTATTAATTGTTTAAATAGGTCATTAATATGCTAATGGTTATTATGATTTCTAGTGAAATAAAACAAATTTGGTAGGATGATACAATATTTAATAGGTCACTGGAACAACTTGCGAACCACGGATACCCCTTAAGTTAAATAACAATCACAATCTTTACGTCTTTATAATATTAGTATAGATTAAAAAAATATTTCAACAAAAACCAAAATCTTATCAAGAAATTACGACATCTACATAATCGGATTAAAATATAAATGTCAGCTATAATTTACCGCAAAGCTGACATATTAAGAGCCCTACATTACTAAGGAAAAACAAGACCGTTAAGTATAAGGTTATTTAACTAAATTTACCGAAATTTCATCAAGGTATGTATGATGGAAGGATCCTTTTGTACCTGAAGGATACCTGAGTGCTTACTTTAGGTTCTGATTTGACAAAAATCACGTCTAGACCGCACAAAGGGATCGCATAAAGACCCGGGAGCACTGAAATTGAAATGTTAGGCATGTGGGCATATTCATTGTTGTAAGTAACAGAAGTAAAAAACAAAATGAAGACAAATGCTTATACTTTATCAATTTCATTTTTTTTTTTCTTTTTTTTTTCTTTTGACGACACGTTTCGCGCAGTGGCTGAGCAATTGGCTACTACCCTGTGCGTCGCAGGTTCGATTCCCGCACGGAACAAATATTTGTATGTTGTTCCGGATCTGGTTGTTTGTGTTTGTAAGTATATATGTTTGTAAACCCACCCACGATAACGGCAAAATTTCAAGTGGGTGGTTAGGTTAGTACTTAAATAACATTACTTGTCAATATCTCCTAACTGGTATTTCTAAACTTATAAAAACTTTCCGAACGTTGAATACATAGAAGAATGTATAAAATTCAACCACTTATGTCGTAAACTTCGCACTGTTAACATCTACCATAAAAACAGAAACAAAAGTAAAGTACATGTTATAATGGCCCCAGAGTAGTCGTTATAACTTTTCGTCAACACTTTTATTTCTTAGCCAAAGGGATACAAGATGCAAAAATAAACGTTTTATTACAGACTAGCATATTATTGCATATAGCCCGCGACTTCATCCGAGTGAATTTTGTCAAGGATCCCAAATTTTTCAAATTATAAATATAGCCTATGTCACTCAGAGATAATGTGGCATTCAAATGGTGAAAGAATTTTTGAAATTGGACCAGTAATTATTGAGTTTATTCGTTACAAATATATTTTTTTTTATTGTTTATTATATTTGTGTAGATTATTCTCATTAAACGAAACGGTAGTTTAATCCGTTTTTATTATAGTTTATTATTATTTTAGTATATGAACGGGAGTCTTACGGTACGTGGAATTCAGGCCTTCTATTAACAGCTTATACCTACTTAATTCGGACAGGATGCCATGACTATAATACATAGTGAACCTATCTGAAGCCCAAAAATGTATAGTTGAATCTTTTTTGAATTTGTTGCCACATATATTTATTTCAAACTACCTTGGAATGTTAGTTATCGCAGACTTAAAAGTAGCCTATATACTGTGATTTTGATCTCTTAAATACCATTCTATTTGCGTTGTAAATTGAAGAAAAAATGTAGATACTAACTACTACTATGCACTACGATAGTCTTTTTTTTTACCTTAATTTAATAAGTGAAGAAATTTTTTGGAATACATTAAAAAATGGTTCTAACAATCCTTTTTTTTATAATTTTTTACCGACTTCAATAAAAAAGGAGGTTATCAGTTTGACCCGTGTGTTTGTATGTATGTATGTGTGTCCGCGATTATCTCCTGTTTGGCTAAACCGATTTTGATGCGGTTTTCAGAAAAGTGTTTGTTACATTCTGGAGAAGGTTAAGTATACAACAAATAGAAATTTATTCAGAGCTTTCTGGAAAAAACAACAAAAACCGAGAAGACGTTTTCGTTTCTTCGGAGGACTTTCAATCTCTGTTTTACTGTGTTGCCGTTCCTTAATGGATTTGGGTGATAAGGAGGCACTAAAAAGTGGAAAACAAAAAGTTTTTTGAAAAAAGAGAACCGTCTTCAAAAAAATCTAAAAAGTGATAAATAACTTTTTCAAAAAAGTTTATTTCTGGATCCGAATCTACCTCTATGTCAAATTTTATTAAGATCGCATGTTTTTGCTGTGATAAGGCAATAGAGTATAGACTGACAGAGTCAGACATAATAAAAGTGGATATAATTATCTCGCGTATCACACATACAATGTTTTAATGATGATAATTTTAGAAGTTTGAGAACCAAAATTGCATTTCAATTGTTTTTTTTTGAATTTGAATTGTTTGATTCATTAACATCACCCTCTCTCATCATCCGTCTTTCCGTACAACTAAAATAAAGATATAACAAAATAATAAAATAAACTACTTACATGTGGAATTTGAAAATCTGCAGTAATTTTTTGCTTTTAATAAATAAACGTGAGTCCAAGTATCTACACAGACATCTATCTTCGAATCTCGACATTTCATAGTGGAGCACGAGAGAAAAGAGAACTATCGTTACTGTGGCATACCGCGCAGTACGCAGTTAACAGCCTCCTCTCCTGAAATATTGAGCTGAAGCTAGATGGTGCTACTTGTCATTAAAATGTATTTTGTACGAGTAAAAATTATAAGCGATAACAACGATTCTCTTTTCACAACATTATTAAGTGCTTGTTTGAACCTCTCAGTACATACTTTTGTTTGTGATATATTCAAAATTGGAACAGAATTTGCAGTTACTAATTAATTTAAAAAAAAAACTTCAAGACCGGGTTAAGAATACTGCCATCCGTTCCATCACAAAAAAGTTGATGTTATTAGGAATGCTGTCACGCTGAAGTGAAATTGGGCTGGACACATCTACCGCATGTCAGACGATCATTGGGCCATACGCGCGACCCAATGGGTCCCTTTACATGGCAAGCGATATCGCGGCAGGCCCAAGCGGAGGTGGCGGGATGATCTGGACTCTTTTGACAAAGACTGGTCTGATATAGCCCTTGACAGAGAGAAGTGGAAGGAGAGTAAAGAGGCCTTTGCCCTGCAGTGGGATAATACAGACTGAAAAAAAAAGTATTTATTTTAAACCAAGTGGTGAAACAGACCTTAAGTATTTTATGCTAATATTACCTAATAGCTTAAAAGTAATCTTACGTTCAGTAGACCTTGAATTCAAGATTTGCATGTGAACATAATTAAGAGTTTGTCGTATAATGTTGAGATAATTTAATTTTCTCAACTCATGTAGGTAAGCATTCTTGAGTTACTTAAGTAGGTACACTAGGTGAACCGTGCATAGTCGTTTGATGTTAATTAGTTGCTTGTTTAGTTTATAATTGTACAATGTGGTCTGTATGTAATCAGTTGGTACTTAGTGTATAAATAATCTTTGTTGGTTAGTTTAGGGCGCTTTCTTGTGTTTGTCACTGAAACTGTAGGTCGATTCTGAAAAATTCGAACAACAACTCGCATCTCGCATCGCTATTCACTCTCACTTCGCATAAGGTTCAAAATGACCTTGATATATTTGACACTTTGAATCGGGTTCGTGTGCGAAGTGAGCGTCGAAGTGACGGGGAAATTACCTTACAGAATGCCACTTCTTACGTCATCTCATACTTTACCTGTCAAAATCTCCCTGTCAATTTAGTTCAACTCGCTGACACGCTCGCAAGGATGGCGCTGATGTAAATTCGAATTATCTACCGAGTTTTTAGAATGCCAATCAACGAAACTGACAGCGGATTCAGATTCGAAGTTTAGAATGAGGTCTTACAGAATCACACCCCTGGCCTTGGCCATTTTTCTGTTTTTTTGTTAGTCAGCCACCATGCTTGATGCTTTCTCTTTTGTATGCTTTGTATTCTTACTTGCAGGAATAGGTCACGTTCCTCCTTCTTAGTTGCTAGTTCTGTTTAAAAGTAAATGAACAATCGATATAATACTAAATTGGAGTCAGTATGACTTTCGTTTAGGTCAACATTTTACACTAAGCCATACACATAAGTATTCTGTAAGCATTTTATAAGATCACAATAACATCACTGAAAATGTTTTCTCTGGCATAATTTTAGCAGTTTTCAGACATTGTCCGAAATCCCTACTAAAAGTTGAGGAGAAATGTGTGTTCCATTTAACAGTATTTATTTCTACCTACTCTTATCAAAGTGAAGTTCTAAAGAATCGACATGCAATGTTATCTCGAGAAGATTTTTTATCGGAGATGTGTCTCGTGGAATAAAAGCAGTCACCCTTGAAGAGTACACCTCTATAGAGTCGCTGGCGGTGAGCGGTTCCACGCTCTGACAGCGTGTCTTTTCTTTATGGTGTGAACAAAAGTGGCTGTACATTTGAAATGCTTCGACATCAATGTTCGCCCATATGAATAGGCAATAGCCATTAAACTGCACGGGATTTAGTTCGGGGAAAGAGTTGTTTTGCAAAATCAAAAATGAACAAAATAAATGTTAATTTTTGAATACTATGGAAAAAGACTGACTCAAAATTTGCGGTCCGCATCGATTAAAAAAAATCTGCAAAAGTTATTCAAGAATGTATTATTATCAAAAACTTAGCGGCATTCATTTCATCCAACAACAGCTATAAATAAAATAAAGAAAAACTACTTATTTATATATCTAATGAATTCAAACGTAACTATAAATTAGCTATTAAGTTCCGTTTATTGACATGCACTGTACTTATGTACTCCAGCGACGAAATTAATGAGGTCGCTGCGTTTTGTTTGAAATGAACAGTTGCAACTCCTAATTAATGTAATTTGTATGAAAATGTCGCCAAAGCAGAGATGTAACCAAATTACGGTACAATTAAAATAAAGACTAGTTCCAATTTTGGCGACCGCGTTGCTTCTGAAATACGAGTAAATGCAGAACAGAAATAAGGGATTTTGTACTCCTGTTCGCGCTGCAACGTAATCCGTCGTCTGAATTTAAACTGCCACGAACTTTTTTATTCGTTGTTTATGTACTTAAATTGATTTTAAGGGTTCCGTACCTCCAAAGGAAAAAGAGGAACCCTTATAGGATCACTTTGTTGTCCATCTGTCCGTCCCTCTGTCCGTCTGTCTGTCAAGACCCTTTATCTCGGGAACGCATAGAGGTATCAAGTTGAAATTAAAACCATATAGGTACTTAGGTCCACGGTCCCTTGTAGCTGTGAAAAAATTAAACTTCTAAGTTAACGTGAAAAAAGATACGGCCGTTTATGTCGCAAAAAACTTACATTTCGAAAATCTCAAGGGAATCAGGTACTTTTCGTTGACCTAGAACTATGCAATATCGTCTTATAACTACTATAAATACAGGGAAAAGTCTGAAAACTATACATTTGTAATTAAATCATAAAAAAAATTTTTCTTTATTTATAACGAGCTTTTGTCCGTGATTTGGTCCGTGTGAATGTCGCGGTTATCGCGAGAGCAAACGAATTCCCGGATCAAAGTACCCTATGTGCTTTCCCAGGGTTCAAGCCATTTTCAGACAAAATTTCATCAAAATCGGTTCAGCCGTTCGGTTTTTCAAACGAAGACCTATTGGTCTCGCTCATCCGTCCGTCCGTCTGTCTGTCCTTTTTTCACAGGAGATTCTTTCACAGGAGCTGGATCTCTTGAACCGTAATAGATAGACACTGGTTTAAATGTGTATTACTACGGCCACTATAACAAATTTTAAAAATAAAATGGTTTAATATTGTACGGTGGTACGGAATGAGATCGATTCACATTTTGCCGGTCTTGTGTTTTATGGTTGACATGTATAGTGCGTGCCACGAAAGATGAGACTTGACACGGACTTGATTTGACTTGCGCAGTACTCGATTTATAGGTAAGCGGACTGTACACTTTTACCACATATTTTTTTCAAATGTTTAAAATATATCTTTTTAAATGTTTTAAACATATCCTTTATAAATCAGATATTTAACGATATTTGTACAGAAAGCTATATGTATGTACAATACACGAAAAAAAAGAAACCTATAGCTATTAAACTTTTAAACTAATACAATAAGGCATCAAAAAATCCTGCACATCGCCTTCGACATCTGGGAATGTACCCAAATGACTGACGGCATTGCCAAGTTGGATGGCAAAGGTATAAACCAGCTCTTGGATCACCGGAACTGTCAACTAACCTTTTTGATCATAAATAAAGCGGATACTAGAACCCATTAGAAACATGTGGGTGGAAATTAATTGACGTAGAAAGAATTGGGGGCGAAAAATATGATTAAAACCTAATTTGTTAATTTCTCTAACAAGTTATCGTGAATTTACGATTGGGATTTTATTTGAGATATCTCGCTTAGTTGGACATAAGTAAGTGTATAGAGAACTTTCTCTAGTCACGATTATTCCTTTTACGTGTTTTTGCTTGTACTAATTTAGGGTAATAGTTGGTAGTTAGTTGTGCCGGCGTTGAATGGGGTCCTGGCGCGTGATTGAATATCCCAGACGCTAGAGGTAGAGTCAGAGCCATGTCACATCGAAAGAACTCATAAGCACACCGACGACACTCCATATAAACGAAATTATATCATTGACTAATAACAGTTCCGAGAGCACGTTCCACGTGAGAAGAGGTGTTTCAAAAGGTGGGGGAGGGGCAGAGCATGTCGCTACTGTACGGTAGTACTAATTTCTGTGTCATAAGTTTGCATATCCATTATTTTTATCTGAAGAAAAATGTTTAATGTTAAATATTAAATGTGCAAAAGTTGTCGAGCATCTATATTTATGCCTGTAAAAGTTATTTGACGATTAAAACTTTTACTGGTATTATTAAGAGCTATGTTATTAATCAGTATGTCAGATAAATTGTATCTAAAAAATAATTGTGACGATTGACATATTTTTTAAATCCACCATAAGCTTTCCAAGTATTACCCCATTTTGTGCTAAAAACAAATATTAAGTACATACATATCGACTATCACCTTTAAAAAATCAGATACTACTTAATTATAGTAACAAAAAAGAATGGTACTAAATATGAGAATTAATTATATTACCTTTCGGACGTCATTTACAATTTCGTTTTTCTTTTTTCAAGATGTTAACAATATCAATAGTACCTATACAAGGATATGGTTTCGACCTTAATATGACCCCCGGAGCTTACAAAATTATTGTGCATTTATAGACTCTCAGAGTTATTATCGCTTTATTCTCTATCAAAGAACAAATGTTATCAGTTAAGTAACGTGTTAGAAAACTAATATATTATTTTAGAACAAAAGGCATTATAATTAGTCTGTTTTATGTGCCACTTCCAGGAAAGAGTACTTGTCTTCCTTTTGTCCATCATTCCAATCTCGATTTCGAGATAATAAATTCAAACCTTGAAATAGCCATTTGACGAATTATTTGTAGTATATGAAATAAGTTGTCAATACGGGTATGGGTGGTCACTTAACTGTAAGTAACCATAGCGACTCTCTTGCGGTCAGGGAAATGGGGAATGTTACCGTTTAATATAATATCTAATAGGAAATATTTATTATGAAAGCTTACCCGCCTCGAAACATTTTACATTTTGAAATAAGTTTAAAGTAACTTTAACAAAAACTGTAAAGTTGTAAATTGCTAGTCCTTACAAAATGATAGGCAAGGACATCAACATACGTAAAGATGAGGGTTACGAAAGTGGAACTAGAACTTTTAGTAAAGTTGCGACGACGCAATTAGTACTTTCAACGTATTAACGTAATTAGTTTTACAGTTAACAAGTTTTAAGTGGTTAATAAGCTTTACAAGTGTGACGCTTTACATATATCTTGACTTGTTTATATAAATGGAACTGCTTGCTTGAAATTGAACACATCCAGAAGTAAATATGAAACATATTGTTTGTTAGCGTTTTTGATGTCGTAACAACTCTACTGCTTTATGAAATAAAAAGTTATGTAGAATTGTACGTTAAAGTTTAATAGCTCTCACAAGAATGCGATGAGTATAAAAACAGAGATATAAAAAACACTAACCTAGACGCACTAAGTTAGGCAGAGATTTCCAGTCTCCACAGCCTGGCCGGGAAACAGGATCGGCCGAAGGTAAGACTGCCGCGGTCGGCTCCTAGCTTTGGGACGGAAGTCCCCGGGGAATCTTAGCAGTAAGACCCGCCCTGGGAGCAGCAGGCACGCGACAGCTCGTTGGCACGACTCAGGACTGTTACCGACTTTTGGTTGTGGACCGGTAGACTTTAAGTAAATCAGCGTGTTACTTAAGCGACAGTGAGATCTAGACTCACCCATTTGACAGGTTTCTTTCCTGTCGTCTCTTACGAAATTCATATTATTTTCCAAGTATGAATTTTATTTCTAGAACGCCCGTATGGTCATATAGCGGGGTATTATAGTACCGGCCAGACTCAATTATTGTAGTCTGCCAGTTATTTTTATTCGATTAGTGCGTATAGGATTTTTAATAACACCAGATACATTAGCGGGTGTTCAGCTGTTTAGTATAAAATACAGCAATACACAAATATATTCGACTACAAAATATCATTTTGAAGGTTTTATGTTATATAAGCCGAAAACTAATTAAAAGAATTACTGACAATTGTCAAGATTGACAACTGTCATTGACAAACATGTCATAACAAAACATTCTTTATTTTCCAGATTTATAAAAAGGAAACTATAATATATTTAATTAGCAGACACACAGTCTTTATGCTCGATGGAATATAATGTAAGTACCTTTAAAGGCCCATTTAAATTATAAAAGATTCCATGAATCTATAAAAACAAGTATTATAAAATGTAAACAGCAATTATGAAAAATGATTGCATGCTTATAAAAAGTAAATATAGTATGTGTTACAACATATACTATAATGTACAAGTAAACAGGGTGATTAGTAAATCGATGCATTTCTTAAAAGAGGATTAACTAGAGCTAATATGGATTTTTTGTGCAAATGATATCTAGTGTTTCCTTTTTCAAGGAATGCATCGAATAACCAATCACCCTGTACCTATGTTTTATTACAACTACTCTACAAATATAAATGGTTTGTGAAAAGTGTCACATTCTTTTTAATAAATTCCTGTACCTACAGCATTTATAATTCATGCGAATGGATCCCCAGGGCACACGGCAGTGATATGTTTGACACATAGAGTACAATATTGAAAGATGTCTCCTTATATATCTATCTTTTACGTTGTGTACAGTTGAGTGGAAAAATATGTGTACACTTAACGAAACTTTATAGCGATTCTCTTAAAAATTATCGTCTGTAATTACACATAGAAGGTACTTGAAAACACATACAATAGAGATTTGAAAAAAATATTTCCCAACGAGGATACGTGTGCACGTGACTGTATCATATGTGAAATTAATAAATCAGCGTCGTAGTAATAAATTGCAAGCGCGAAGTGAGACGGGTGTATTGTTATACGGAACATCGCTTGGTACCTGAAAGACCTTTTACACAAGATAGATATGAAAGTGTCATATCTTTATAGTAGAATTTGCATTAGTTTAGTTAAGTTTGTATTTACCTATGCTTTTTCTTCCTACTTGTTTTCAAGATATTTGTTATTCTATATGAAATTGTTGAGCCTTATATTCATTGGAAAAAAAGTTGCAGAACATTTCAGCAACATGTTTTGTGTTGTGCGAAACATTTTGCAGTATTGTTGGCAACCTGAGCCTTACTTATGGTAAACAAAAGACGCGAAACATTGTTGTCGAAAATGTTGGAAAAACAAATCTATACATACCAATAAATATATAATAATATTGTTTCCAATATATGGCTTTGTGTTTTAATGTTCAATGCACCTACTGTCTCGACCCTAATTTTGATTACAACACGTAACTAGAAGCCATTATTATATTTGAAAATTGAGTCATATTCCTATCGTAGTTTAGAACCAAATCAAAAGAAAAATGTCATCAAAGACTAATATGTATCAGAATTGCACCATTTTTAGTAGGTAGGTAGTTCATATGGTTACCAGATTACCACAACCGTGGATAGTAGGTAACCAACTAATGCTGTTATGAAATAGCCGTCTATGCCATGCCGTGCCATGATGTAGCCATGACTGAAATGATGACGTTATGTGTAGGTATTTTATTGAAATACATAAATGTCAACAGTTACACGTATCGATATTGTAAAACCTACAAAGAGGAGCACGAAGCACTTTCTTTCACGCTGTAAGGTCGTGCCAGTCGACTGGTATCAATTATCCTGTGTTATAAAGACGCGTTACACGATACCGTCGCGCGGCTGATTGAGTGAAGCGATACTCGGCGATGCACAGCTGCCTAGGAAACGTGAGGCCGTGTACGCCATTGTAAGGTACTGGGATACCATGCTTGATTCAACTATGGACGAAGTGAAGATTATCAATGAATTAAAATTAATAATTTCCATCAAGGCATCATTAGTTATAAGCAAGTGCAAAAACTCTTTTGCATTACCTATAAAGATAGTTTCATGTTTCCTGAGAGAACCTTGAAAAATGAGACTCTGTGTCGTGTTTTGTTGCAAAATATTTTTCTTTGATAGTGATATAAATCATGGTCACCGTACTGTGTGTACTACAGGATTGCTCGTTAACTCACAGAAAGCTCTAACCTTTTTCCTAGTAGTAAGTTCCTGGGGAGTTTGTTGCGCAACTTATCCTTCTCAGAAAAACCACTATAAAGTGGTGAAAGGCGGGTATATTTGAGGGTCATCTTATATCATTTTGACGTTAAAAAAGTACCTACTGATTTTCAATCTAATATAAATAAACAATTTTAGACTTTTTTATAGTTCGGAATAAAAATACCCATGTCAATAATTCCGTTGATAAAATAATTTAATTTATCCAAACATAAGTAGTTATAGTACATACATACAATAGTAGGCATGCAAGATGTTAAAAAAATGTAACAGATCATCACAGTATAAATATAATCAAATAAATTTAAACTAGAATATTCCGAGTAACAAATTATTCGGGTATTTTAAAAATTCTTCTAATATATACGTGTCATAGTGTTTGTTATAGAAACGGCTTGACCGATTTTCATAAAATAAAATGTGAATATTTGGTAGGTCTGAAAATAGGTTGCAGGCTATTTTTAATTTTTTTTTATGGTAAAACAACGTTTGCCAGGTCAGCTAATATAAATATAATCACTTATATTTTTTGTTCCGACATAATTGTTATGTATAAGCTG
This sequence comes from Charanyca ferruginea, assembly GCA_947361185.1. Classification (NCBI taxonomy): domain Eukaryota; kingdom Metazoa; phylum Arthropoda; class Insecta; order Lepidoptera; family Noctuidae; genus Charanyca; species Charanyca ferruginea. The sequence goes on from OX376070.1 coordinate 13,236,280, forward strand.
TTTATTTAATCATAATAAAAAAAAAAAGATAAGAGGGCTTGCATGATCAGACAAAATCTTTTAAAGTTTATGCGTTTGATGTAAAGCGATTTTAAAAGAATTTTCGAAAGAAGAAAGATTGATTGTTTTTGTTTGAATTAGTCATTTATAAAACCACTAACGTGAGATTGGACAGCCAATTTTCTGTTCTAAGATGATCCAATCTCACGATGGCTTCAAAGATCGTCTGAGTTTATTTAGCAGCCTGATAAACGTAACATACTACTTGTATAACCCGTCTCGTTTGATTACCTAATAGTTAGTAAGTACCTTATACAAGTGTCAAGACAGCACATTTACTAAACATATTTACTACAGCAATTAACAGTTCTATCTAAATCGTTTCTGAACACCTCGGGGAATTCAATTTACCTACTAAAACTTATATTGGCCGAACCAGTTAAATTAACCAGTACGTATATTCAAATATTGACCTTCATTTCTTGATTGGTCTCGCGTCCCTGGACGTCGGACCCTGATTATTTAAAGTTACCCTGTTTATGTAATTATAATTATCTTTACGAGTCCCGAAACATTTAACGAAGCGTGTAAGCAAACTCTATTCTTGTTTTGGTTGGTTGTTATGGCTATAATGCTTTTATTTAATTCATGTTGGCTGCTCTTACGTTAGCTATTTATTTTAGGGTTCGGTAACTTTTACCAGGATAAAAGATTTTGATTAGAATCTGATGTACATACCTAAGTAGAGTTCAAAATATGATCCATATTCTAGTATAGTTTTTGAATTACTTTATTTGCAGTCAAAGATGTACCATACAATTACATACAGAAAATTATTAAAAGAGGACTTTTATTTTAAGAGGTAAACTCAATGGGTAACTAATATTTAATGGAATATATTTAAAAATATCTTTATCCTTACTCCTTCTTACTTTGTAGTAGGTTAAAAACCCCTAATTGAAATATGTAACTGAATTGTCGTTCACCTAAATTAGGATGCTGTTGGGGCTCTCACGCTTTTGCAGTGCATCTCAAATGTTCGCAGAAGCCCACGTTGATGACTTTTATGGCGTCATCAGGAAAAGAGTTGCGTCAATGTTAGGCAGGTTGCGTGGGAGCTCCAATAGCATCTTGAAAACCTTAATAAACAAATTTGAAAATCCTTTTGTTAGACACTGGGTAGATTTACTCATGTCGACCCGGTGCCTAAAACTAGCAAAGTATGCGAAATAAAATGTACATAATATACTAACATAATTTTAAGTTTTCTTTTGTTACTAACGAACGGTTCTTTGACCGAAATAAATACTAAATAAATAAATAAAAATATATAAATAAATTGAAAACAATATTATTGTGCAAAGGAAAATTGATTTTATACAATAAAGCATAAAATAAAACTAATACACTAAAATTAAACTGCAGACGTAGAAACCTATTTGCTTACATTGACGGTTTAGCATCCGGTACAAGCGGGCAGGCGGAAATTCACCTTCGTATCATAAAGGAAACAATAATATTTTCTACTGTAAATGCAAATTAAAATAAAAAAGCTTGTTCCTGCCTCAAGATTTAATGTTAAACTTGCAATTTGTGGAGACTGGAAATCGTACGTAGGTATCAATTATACCCTGGGGTTTATATGTGTTTTATCAGCGATAGATAGTAATAATATAAATTTAAAATTCCGAACGCTTTTAAATACTTTTAGACTTTTATGTTATAAAACTGAAAAAACCTCCTGCGTTTTATTTTTATTGGTCGTAATTCTCTATGGTTATCGATAAAACGTACATGGCAGACTTGGCTGCATGTGGGCTCCGTTTAAGCCCCAGTGGTTACACCCTTAAGAGTCAAAATTTTGGTTATTGTGTTTAATATAGAACATTTTATGCAATATGAAACTCAGTATCACGTGGTATGGCAATAAAAAAAAAAGAATTAAAAATAATTAAAATTATCAACATAACTTTCCAAGTTAACACGTGTACCGTATCTTTAAACATATATTATTATAAATGCTCTCTAAGTTAGCCTGGAGAGCTTTGTGGATAATTTTAATTAATTTTTATTATTGTCTAAACACATATTTTAATTTTGCGGGCTACCCTTACCTTAAAAGCTTATAAGCTGCTGTTATTGGTTGACAAAATTATCAACAACCAATCACAGCTTAATACGCGCACTAGACAGTTTGCCACATTATTTTTGCTAGAAACTTGGGTTTTATTTAACATCAAGTGGTTTCGACTTTAGTTAGATTTGTATTCATATAGTTTGTATGTAGTAGGCGTAAGTGGAACAAACCAAATGGTATCCCGCAGAAAAGTTACGGAGCCATGTGAGAATCGTTTTTACAAGTCGTAAATAGTAAGTGGATTGTAATGGACTCAATCAAAGCCTCGTGAAGGCTGGTAAAAGATCAGTTGTAACTTCCATACATATTTATGATATTATGTCAGTGCAGGAAGCTACAAAGAAAACACAATCATTTTTTTTTTAAATTAGGTACCTATTTATTGTTTGTAAATCTGTTTTTAATCTAAACGTTCTATCAAATTTATTTGATAGTTTTTCAACTTTATTACAATAAAAACAAGGTTCATGTTCAATTGGAAAATATTGACAGTTTCGAATAGCTTGATGTGCTGGCGGCTGTAGGCATGTAACATCTGTTGAAATATAGGAACAATACCGTAGACGGTAGTGGCAGTGCCGCCCAACAGCAATCATGACACTGATTTTAATGTAAACGCTTCAACGCTTCTGTAAATGACGCCGGTGCTTCCGATAGTATTTTCATGAAAATACGTCTGCTATTGCAGTACCGCTGTCATCTGCGGTATGTGGTCACCTTTTGAATTGTATCTTTTCATCTGTGGATGCTTTTTCCCAATCACATTCGGGTCGACTTTCAGTCTTACTGGATGTAGCTGAATACTACCTTTTACATGAAGCGACTATACCTATCTGACCTCCACAACCCAGTTGCTGGGTAACACGATACCCCTTAGTAAGACTGATTGTCAGACTTGGCAGTTGTTGACTGGTTAATGAAAACTGCTGAATACTGAATACGAGGTCTCCGTGGCACGGCAACTTCGCGGCTGCCAATGAGAAATTCTTGAGGTATATTGACTTAAAGAATTGGTATTACTATGCACCATATAAACTAAGAACCATCTAAATACGTCATCTAATTGGGTGTCATAAAAGCGACCTAAAGATTATGTAGTATGTATATTTATTATTGTAAGTCGTACGTCTTCGGCAATACTTGAACATTATAACGTTGCGATTGTAAATTGTTAGCTATGATATTATATGAGTGGTCAATATTGAAGCTAAAGCACAAGCAACACTGAAGATACTATATATAAGGGGTGTGTAATATATGGCATAATAACAGATAGTATAATATCACTTGAAATAACGTTCATATGATATAATTTTCAGATGCTATAAAAACAAATAACCCAATTTCATGTGATCGAATGTTATCTAATATATAAAATTCTCGTGTCACAGTTTTCGTTCCCGTACTCCTCCGAAACGGCTTGACCGATTCTGATGAAATTTTTTGTGCATATTGGGTAGGTCTGAGAATCGGCCAACATTTATTTTTCATCCCCCTAAATATTAAGGGTTAGGGTAGGGTAGGTGTAGGGTAGGTGTAGGGTAGGTGTAGGGTAGGTGTAGGGTAGGTGTAGGGTAGGTGTAGGATAGGTGTGGGGTAGGTGTAGGGTAGGTGTAGGGTAGGTGTAGGGTAGGTGTAGGGTAGGTGTACGGTAGGTGTACGGTAGGTGTACGGTAGGTGTAGGGTAGGTGTAGGGTAGGTGTAGGGTAGGTGTAGGGTAGGTGTAGGGTAGGTGTAGGGTAGGTGTAGGGTAGGTGTAGGGTAGGTGTAGGGTAGGTGTAGGGTAGGTGTAGGGTAGGTGTAGGGTAGGTGTAGGGTAGGTGTAGGGTAGGTAAGTAGGTAGATCGGGACAGGACAACGTCTGTCGGGTCAGCTAGTATTTCATATAATCTTCTTTTGTTCAAATAACGTTGTTCGTATAACGTTCATTTCATCATTTTCAATTTGTATAATGCTCTTTTTATATAACGTTAAGTTGATCTAATTTGCCTTTGACCTAATTTTGATATTAAGTAAATTTCAGTCTAAATTCTGTAATGAATAAGTAAGTATCAGGAAACATACCGTTATAACCGTATATTAAAATGCACGATGTTTTATAGCTAACAGTTAAAGCAAGCAAGCAAGCATGCATCATGCAAGCAAGCATGCAACATGCAGCAGGCATGGTTTCTGCCACGGCTCCGGCGTTGCGGGGCTCCGGCAGTCCCACGCGATCTTATCGTCACAGATGGTATTCACGGTCACCACCGCAGCTTCGGCTTACTGGCCGGCTTTGCCGGCCAGACTCAGCTTGCGGGCCACCTAGCCCCTCCGCGCCTACGCGGATTTAAATTATACGCTAGTAGTAGGGCAGACAAGACTACGTGGTTTCGGTTTCGCAGCGATTCGTTTCTGTCATTAACTTTTGTAGCACAACATATTGACTTTTAGATAATATTTTTGTTATAGTCTATTTATAAAAATGTTTGCTGAAAAAAAATCCATGGAAAAATACACTGATCAAACAATATTCGTTAAAAAATAATTCTACTGTTTGATAAGTTTGTTAAACAAAAAAGATGCGATTAAAAATTCATTGGATTGTGTTCCTGTGAAATATGTTTCATTCAAGTAAATAGTCTTTGAAACAATAATAGCCAATAATTATGAAACATTTTCTGGGAAACGAAATTCTATGAAATTTCTGTCTGCGAAACAAGGGGACACCGTTATAAACTCATCTAACCCAAACGATTAACCAACAATAGAAGGAATATGGTTAATGGTCACTGTTCTAACCTAACCTAACCCAAATTATTCATTAACTAAATTATGCTAAACGTTACTTACAGATTTCTTATATATATATATTATTATACTATATGAATATTAGTTCAAATGTGCATTATAGAGAATGTTCATTATACCATATAAAATTAGGTAAAATGAAATTATATCAATAATTCATTATATCATTTGATCGTTATATTAAATGAAATTAGATCATATGACCTTTAGAGATTTTGTTATTATTTCAAACGTTACACACCCATATATAAGATATCAGAGGGCAGAAATCATAAAACAACAGTAGTAATAACTTGAAAATATTCTTGCGAATACATTAGAAAAGCGTAATACGTCTTTTGTAACATTAAAACAATAGTGACAAGTCTTCTAAAATAAATACACCTGTACTGTATGAAGGTAATCTGAACAAACAATTTTAGAAATGAAACTTCTCTTCGCGCGTAATTACTTTTCAGTTCATAAAATACCTACGGCACGTTGGTAGCGCCATCAATTTGTATGGCTATTTCCTCTTGTAAATTACTCTTACAGGCTTTATGAAATGTCCGTGTGAAGATGAAAATTTAGTTGATTAAACTTTAAGCTAAGGTTTTCTGTAAGCTCGCCATGGACAGTCTCCTTGGTTTGGTGATCACTAACGTAATGTAAATAAGTCTGATTTTTTAATTGAAAATAAAATTAATTTAGTTCGAATTTAATTCATATTAATGGATAGTACTAATTATGCTTGTCGAATAAAATTGACTCGTTGGGAGTGCTTGTTCCATACAGGTGGCTACGGTTAGGACCGAGGGAGGGACTTTTTAAAGTTTCAGCAACCCGTACAAACTTATTAAAGTTTGCACCACTGATTCGCGCAGTTGTAATACTTAATAGTGTATCTCTGCGTTTGGACGTTTGGCGTTCTTGCTCCGTGGCGGTATTAGAACACACTTATTATGTTGTCCACTGTGTAACTTCTACCCAGACTTAGGACTTGATAATTTGCAGTTTACTTTTAACTTGGGTCTTACTTGTTAAAACAAATGTATGTGTTAATGAATAAATAAATAAAATTAATCGAAAATGCTATAGGATAGTCGTACTTCCAAATCGTAAATTGACTCGAATTGTATACTTTTACGTTAATGCGCTCGTACTAGGCCACAGAGTTTGACTCGCGTATGCTTTGGGTACCTACAAACGTAACAGTGAATTTAGACGTTGAAAAAAATGTCGAAGTGAAATTTCAAGTTTATCTCTTATCCGCTTTTATGCATTGGTTTATTCCGAGACCAAAAAAATTAAACTGTTTTAATAGGTGCTATTATTTGAAATACATAAATATATGTTTACAATTATCTCTTTTTTTTATTTAAGCTCTAAAATATCCATCCATTATTCATGAAAACGGGTTTCAAAATTTTTGCCGTGCAACTTTTTTTCATTTCCCGGATTCAACCGCGAATAGCAGCGAACACTGTGAAATGCACAATGCATTGGGAAATGTAAAAAGTTAAATAAACCTAGGGCTTTATCGTTTTCAGCTTCGTTGAATCTCTCTGAAATATATGAAATATTTTAAAATATTCCTAAAAGCAACATTGTAAGTTTGAACTCTGTAAGTAGAATACAAGAGTTTTGTACATAAAGTCTTACACAACATCCGTTTTAATGTTAGCTTAGTAGCAAAATGGAGAATTCTTGATGAACTTTGCAAACTACAAAACACGTGAGATAAAGGTGGAAAGGTACTGACGGGAATATCGATTTTTAATGACGTACATTTGTATTGACATCGTGGTTTTATCACAAAATTCAAAATTCCATGTCCTGTACGCAACGAATGTATCGGTAGAAAAAAGTATACTTATATGCTTCTATAAGCAAGCTATCTATATAGCTTGCTTCCTGTGATACTGCTTTTGTGCATTCCAATGTATGGTCTACCATACATTGTCAAATATAGGAGACTCATAAATAATACCTATTAATATTCTAACTGTTTGGTATATAATTTTGATATCGCTAATGTAATATCTAATTAGTTTGAGAAGTATAATAATTCAAAAACGAGATTTAGGTACTACAGACTACTTCTGTGGTAGTAAAATAGTGTGGGAATCTGTGTGTGTGTTAATAGTAATTACATTGTCAAAAAGGTAAGGGTATAAAAATATTTTTATTTTTGTACTAAGTCAAAAACTCTAATCTAAATTATTTCTTGATCACTTTCGAAACATACTTATAAGCAGAGACCAAAGGCGAAATACCTTTATCAGATATTTTCTGTGTAAAGACTATCCTTTGATCAAAGGATCGCGAGTACAGCCAAAAAAAAAAGAAACGTAATCAACATTATAACATAGCTCTTCGTTACTGAATGTTCACTAAGCTAATTTTTAAACCCGGCTACAGGACACCTAATCCTGCTTAATTAAAACTCAACCTTTACAACGTGTATGTTTTCAAAGCTCTCGAAACTGGACCAGCCCAGTGTTACAGCCAACTTTGTTACAGTTTTTGAGCACGACACCGTCCACGTGATTTGGATTTATCAAACCATTTCAGTTGACAATCTACAAGACTTAACATATATGCGTTTCAAATAAATTTGTTCAACGCTTTCAGCGTGATTGACTGACCACTAATACCAGTTTTCACATTTATAGAAAAGTTAAAATAAGAGAAAGAAAGGAAGGCAGCATCATAGAAGGGAGGACGATATTCAGAAAATAGCTGGTGTTACGTGTTACTTTGAGGAGGATGACCCATGATCGAAAAATGTGGCGAGCTCTAGGGGAGGCCTTTGCGGGTACGCAAGACAATCTCAATACCGGTGTCAAATCTATACTAATATTATAAAGCTTCTAAACTAATATTATAAAGCTAAAGAGTTTGTTTGTTTGCTTGAAAGAGCTAATCTCAGGATCTACTAGTCCGAATTGAAAAACTATTTTTGTGTTGGATAGTCCATTTATCGAGGAAGGCTATAGGCCCATGCAAAGCCGGGTCGAGTCGCTAGTATTTAATATATTTAACTTTAACCTTTCGAATGTCTTATGTTACACAGTCCGACATAAGCAGCGCAGGTTTGACCTTCAACACTTTCACCCGACACTCGTTGAGTTAAGACCTACAACGCACTTGCGGCGTGCCATTGCGGCAGGCATTGCGGACCGAGCTTTATGACCCGGCGCCGAGTCTTGTTGGAAGGACCATACTTGGTTATTGAACATGGTGTTGTTAAGGGGCGTAACTACCTTCTCAAGCGTGCCATTGCGGCAGGCATTGCGGACCGAGCTTTATGACCCGGCGCCGAGTCTTGTTGGAAGGACCATACTTGGTTATTGAACATGGTGTTGTTAAGGGGCGTAACTACCTTCTCAAGAATGGTATCTTGATACACTTGTGCCGATGTTTTGATACCTTTTTCACAAAAATAGGGCTCAGTCACTCCTTCATAGCTAACACCCCACCAAACCATCACTGAAGTCGGATAATGCCCACGTTGCACTCTGTCGACTAATTGGGAAGCTTCCTTAGAGCTTTGAGCATAAATACGGTCATTTTGTTTGTTAAAATGTTGCTCAATTGTAAAGATTTTCTCATTCGTAAACAAAATTTTTCTGTGACCTCCCTTTGCGTACCGCTTCAGTAGTTGTTTCGATTTTACCACCCTATTCTTTTTTAAATTATCAGTTAAAAATGACCAGTGCGTCTCTTATTGGCTGCAAGTTCTAAGTCATCTTTTAAAATACGCGACATGGTTCTGGGTGCTATCTTCATCTCCCGAGATAAAATCTTTTGCTTTCGGACAGGATTTCTTCGAATTCTTTCCCTTACTGCTTTGACCACCTTTTTCGTACCAACACTACGTGGACGGCCAGATCTTTTTCTGTCACAAACAGAGGAGGTCTCATTGTACCTATTAATAGCCCGGTACACAAACATTTGACTAATACCAAGCGTATGGAGAGTTTTAAAAATTGCATTTGGCTCCATACCAACTTTGTGTAATGCAATCACAGCGATTCGGTTCTCTTTCTCACCCCACTCCATTTTAATATCGCAAAATATTTTACAATGTATTGGCGCCAAAATTAGAAATCTCAATGAACAATCGTACCTATAAAAATGACAGATTCCAAATTCAAATGTAATATCTTTCTTATTTTTAATTGTAACAGTATTTATAGCCAGACTAAGGGCGGGTTGTTTCAAACAGTCGGTTAACGTTACATACGGACGGGTAAAAAGTTACTATGACGTGCGATGTATAACGTACGTTAAATGTAACGGGTTGTTTCATGACATAAAAATCCGTCAGTTAAAGTTATTCAAAAAGAGATTCCATAATATTTTGATGTTTGAAGTAGCTGTTTGACTACACAAAATTGCGATGGCTGGTCGGTTATGGTGATAGTAACTTTTTGACGTATGTTTTTGTGAAATAACCCATTTTTTTGATTTGACGATAGTTAGCGTCATTTTTGACTATTACCGGTCAGTAATGGTTAGTTGAAGCAACCCGCCCTAAGTATTTCCGCGCGGTATTTAATATCTTTCACGTAATTTTCAACCCTATTAATGTTGCTTATTAGTTAATTATCAAATGAATAAACAGAAAGTGCTAGAGAACATTTTGCAGTCCTGTCTGCGCCGACCGTAAGGTTTACATTGTTTCGATTACGCTGTTAATACTTGTATCCTACAGTTTTAATATGCCTCCCTTGGATACCTTTTAAAGCACTTACCATCCATTATAAATTATAGACCTAGTTGAATGTTGAAACTGTTTAAAATAAATTTTATTAGTTTTAGTTTTATTGCTTTAGCAAAATCGTGGACATTTACGGAACCAGAGGCCATTTTGACTGTGGCAATCTATACATATAATAAAACAGTAAAAAACTGTGTCTGTACATTGAATATATAAAAAAAAAATTATTGAGGGGGTTTAAAAACAGTAATAGAGCACGAATCAAAAAAAAAATTCTGTCTGTTTGTATGTTTGTCCGTTTGTCTGTTTGTTTGTACACGCTAATCTTCGGAACTGCTGGACGGATTTGAATGATTTTTCTTTTGTTGTATAGGTATTAAGTCTGGCCAACATATAGGCTATAATTTATCTTGGAAACTTGAACACCTGATGCAGAACCGCAACAGACCAGCTAAACTATAATAGATACAAAAATGGTACCATAGCAAAAATTGCTCCACGTGATGAGCATTATCTGCTGAGAGAATAAATTTGAAGATCTGGAACACCTGATGTGGAACTCCAAGAGCCCAGCTACACCATGACACATATAGGAATGACGTCTTAGCAAAAGTTGTTCGGTCTGATGGGCATTTCCTGTTGACTTATAAAAATCGAAGATCAGAAACATCCGATGTGAAAATCATCTATCTATACATATAATAAAACAGTAAAAAAACTGTGTCTGTACATTGAATATATTAAAAAAATAATTATTGAGGGGGGTTTAGAAACAGTAAGAGAGCACGAATCCAAAAAAAAAAATTCTGTCTGTTTGTCTGTTTGTTTGTACACGCTAATCTTCGGAATTGCTGGACGGATTTGAATGATTTTTCTTTTGTTGTATAGGTATTAAGTCTGGCCAACATATAGGCTATAATTTATCTTGGAAACTTGAACACCTGATGCAGAACCGCAACAGACCAGCTAAACTATAAGAGATACCAAAATGGTACCATAGCAAAAATTGCTCCACGTGATGAGCATTATCTGCTGAGAGAATAAATTTGAAGATCTGGAACACCTGATGTGGAACTCCAAGAGCCCAGCTACACCATGACACATATAGGAATGACGTCTTAGCAAAAGCTGTTCGGTCTGATGGGCATTTCCTGTTGACTTATAAAAATCGAAGATCAAAAACATCTGATGTGAAAATCAAAGCTATCACTAATTTTACTGTATCTTATAAAATAACATAAGCTGGGAGTACCTCCACGCGGTGAAGGCGGTAACAGTTTAGGGCTGATTTTTGATGACGATGGTATATCATTGAAAATTTGACTCTACTGGCCAAAATTCCCATTTATTTTTTTATTTTATCGAATAAATATGCCTTCGGGCTAATGTTATTTTGGTGTTTAATTTCCTTTACACGGTAGCATACCCGGTAACGCAGGGGAGCAGTCACTTAGATTTTAATTGATCAGGTATCTCTTCACAATAAAACTATAACCATGCCTAGAAAGAGGTCAAATCTTTCCCAATGTTCCAAAGGAGCTAAAAGATTGAGGATCATAAGATCCCAAGAATCTACTGAAGAGCGTGAGGAGAGACTTGATGCTGTTCGAGAACATCAGGCTGCAAATCGCTCCGTGGAAACCTCTTCAGATCGCGAAGCACGTCTGCGTTCTCAGCATATTTACGCATCGACTTCGAGGTCTCTAGAGACAAGTGGGGAACGTGATGCGCGACTGACCGCTGATCGTGAACGTCACGCATTGTCTCGCGAGTCGGAGACGTACACGGATAGAGAATTGCGCTAGAGTTCTCAGCGTATTTACGCATCTGCTTCTAGGTTTCTAGAGACAAGTGCGGAACGTGATGCGCGACTGTCCGCTGGTCGTGAGCGACATGCATTGTCTCGCGAATCGGAAACGTTTACCGATACAGAATCACGCTTGAGTTCTCAGCGTATTCGCACATCTACTAACAGGTCTTTTGAAACGAGTGATGAACGTGATGCACGACTAACTGCTGATCGAGATTATCATACATTGTCCCGAACACGCACACAACAAAATATCCATAATCAGTTAGAAAGTGAGAGAGAAAGAATTGCTGGAGTACGGCAGGAAGAGACAGAAGAAGAGCGCAACGAACGTTTGAATTCTGATCGACATCGATATTCTCTGAACAGAATGTCGATATCATCTGAAGAATAGAATGTGTCTCAGATATAGCCGTAGGGCATGGCGACCTTCCTTGGGTTGATAAGGAACGGAGTGCATTTACGTATACTCCTAAGATTGACTACGCCACATATTCCGCCATCGGAGGTATATATGATTCAAAATTGTACTTTTTGAACGTCTCGAATCGTCTCGCGCGTCCCGTTGGTTTCCCGTCCCCGGGCTCTTAGAATTCGACATCAGACGTTTCAGATCTTCGATTTTGCCGACCCCGTTGTCGCTGGCATAAGCAACAGGATCCGCGTACGAAGTCGCGGGCAGAAGCTAGTTTAAAATAAAGAATAATAATAATTTATTCAATTCAAGTAAAATGCATTTATACTTAATATTTCATAATGCGAAAGTAATTAACTCTGTCTGTATGTTACATTTTCAGGAGGAAACGTTTGAACCGATTTTGATAAAATTTGATATGAAGATAGCTTGAAACCTGGGGAAGGACCTACATTCATGCGGAAAGCTAGTAAATGATATCAAATGTACCATATGTACCACATTATCAAATGACCTAGAATGAATATCAATCAATAACATTTTCCTAGCGTTAGTTTTTAATGTGAGGTAGAAAGTTCTCGAGTGGCCACCACGAGCCGGAAAATGAAGGGTCGTCTATCTGTATCAGTTTAGTATATGTATAGGAAGACCTAGTGCGGACCGCTGGGAACTCTTTGCTACTCGTAATAATTTCATACATTGGTCGTTATTGCACACGTTGCCATTGTTGGAAAGAAGAAGATGCAAGAACGGCACATTCGTTCTTGTATATTCATCTTTTCCTTCATCCGGGTCATGGTCGCCACTCGAGAACTTTCTACCTCACATTAAAAACTAACGCTAGGAAATTCTATATAAAATAAAAAAGCATTTCAAGCCATACTAATATTGCGCTTTATTGTGCTTTTTATGCACCTGCCATGTTATCTCTTCACCACCCTTGGTTGACTGGTAGAGAATACCTGAGGCATTAAGTCCGCCTTTGTACCTTTGTGCATTAAATATAAATAAATAAATAATACTCCAAATGCGAAAGTAAGGTGTTTGTTTGTTACTCTTTCACGGCTAAACTACTGAACTGTTTTTGATGAAATTTAGTACAGACTAAGGTTGAGCTACAAGAAAGAACTTTTTATTCCGCACTTTCATCTGCATCCGCAACAACCGACATTCACGCGGACGAAGTGGCGGTCCAAAATTATTTTAATGTTTACCGATTTTACAAAACTATTGTAAGGCTCCATCATTAGCGTCGTCATTATATCAACCTTTAGACGCCCACTGCTGGGCATTAGTCTCCCCCAAGGGGGAGTTCAGCCGTAATCACCATGCTAGGCCGATGCATGTTGGCGATCGCAGTAGGTGTAATGGTACTCAGAACGACGCTGCTGCCCATCCTCTGGTAAATATCCCTCTGTCGCCTTCTACGACACCCACGGGGTAGAAATGGGGTGGTGCTAATCATGGCCGGCACCACACGGCGGCATCATTAGCGTATCGTAGACCAATACTGGGTATGAACCACTATTCATTAATAATCACTAGATTAGTACTACCCAAGGTCAACAAAAACGTTTCATAACGAAATAAACAAAACCACATCTATGTATATTGCATAATCTACAATCTACATTATAACTTTTTAATCTAAACAATTGTTGAATAGAAATGGAAACAAAATAATTGTTGGTGCTACAGCCGACTTTATCATTTATTATGATCAAAGCACTAGCATTTCGGTTGTACTGTGGTTGCGGACTACGTTTATATTCCTTATAATCAAATATGTACAGGATTGTACGTGAACTAGGATCCAACAAATGGAGTGACGAATGTTCCCACCTAGGTATGGTTCGCACTCTGTAAACGGCGCGAATTACAATGTTGTATTTTTGTTGACTAGTTTAATTGTACAATTAGTTAATTGACTAATAGTTACTGTGTCAGACGATGACAGTTAAAAATCAGTTAATAACTTACGCCTACATGTGGTGGAATGTATCACACTTATATATATAATGTAGGTATATTTATTTAGACGTAGACTTCTGCTCTCGACGTCCTTATACCGCTTCAGCGAGCAATCTTAGAGAGAGTACCTAACGTAGTAGTTACCATTAACACGTTTTCTAGTTTATGTAGAGCGCGATAATGTTTGTTCGGAAGTTTTCTATAATCGGCCCCAACATATTCTATTCAAATTAAGAATATCTTAAAGGACGTATCCATTATCTTGAAATAATAAGCAAAAAGGTCCGTTTCGACAGCTTCCAATAAGTTGTGATTAAATTACCTGACAGAAATGATCTGCTATATACTATCTATTGTCTAATATATTTGGTCAAATAGTGTTATTTGACCAAATATATTAGACGTTATGGCAGATATCTGATATAGAGATATAGCAGATCATTTCTGTCAGGTAATATACACATATTTGGAGACTACGTACGATATACCGAAAGACCCTTTGCCGATTCAACAACTGCACTCTTCGTCGAAGGTCGCTTTTACATAAATATTTTTTGCCGTCAGAAGTTTCTTCGAAATCACTGTTCGTCGACGATTCAATTCAAGGAAGGATCTTTTCCCTATGGAACACCGAAAATACACTTTGTCTATAGTTTATTTGACGAAAAAAAACCTTTATTGATAGAACAGTCCGACAAAACACTTGTCGCCGGGAAACGAAAATAGAACTTTATCCTTTCAGCTTTAAGCGTACTTTTGGTGTTATGTGGTGAAACAGGTCATTAGAATCAATGTCAGAGAACAAAAGTTTTCTATAATATATTCCTACCTTCTGTTTGGCTTCCATTAAAATTGTAGGCAAGTAGATAAAAGCTTCAGCCGCAGAAAGGGGATGAAGGTTTACTTACTATCATATATTATGCACAATTGTCACATAAATTTATTTTTGGATCAAACAGATTAGCTTTTACATTGTGCCCTAATACCATTAGATATACATATGTATGTGTACTATTAAATATAACATTACTTATACCTTAAAGAGACGTATTTCTTTCGCAAGATAAGAGGATTTCCCTTTGACATCGACATCGACCGAAATCAGATTCATAAAAAAAAATATGATTATAATAACTATAAAAAATCGTGAATTCTCTGTTTTTTTATACTTCTTAATTCAAGTTCAGGGTATACATTCAAAAATGTTTATTAAAAACAAAAAAAAAACATAAGTTTACAGGTTATAGTAGTTACACTCTATACGGATAGTGCAGCACAGAAAGTTGTGATGCAACGTGTAAGAATTTCATCTAATATTGGCTTGATTTGATTAAATCGGTTGAACCGTGCGTATTTATCCGTAAAATTCACCAACTGGGTTTCTTTATTGCCTCGGATATTAAAACCTCATTCGTACCGATGATATATTTTTCGACTGTCCAGTGGATGGTATAATAGGCCGCTCACCGAATATATCGGGTCTAATATTGGACAACTCTTTTATAAAAATCACGAGTCCAGCGATTGGCTTTTGTTTTGCTAAGATATATGATTTAATTTTACCGATTTATGGATTTAGCTTCAATGTCAGCACTGTTAATATAAGTCTCAGTTTTATAAATATAGTAAGTGATTGTTAAAAACAACTGACGGGTGTGTTTGCGTTTAACTAAAGTAAAAGTCAACGAACTGTCATTACAAAGTGTGAGTTGGCATGTTTTAGGTATCGAATTAAGACACATAATCCCTCGGTATATGCCTCATGGAAAATTTCAGTAAGTTCCAACTATAGCAATTATACATCGCCCTTTCATTCTCTTCATAAATTATAAAGCTAATAGTTAGTCTAACATTTCCGGAATAGACCTGTGATTTGGTGATTATAATTCAAATAGGTTTATAAGAATCAAAGAATCATTTGAATGACTTCAAAAACCCATGCCTTTTATGTGTAGTAAGGGAAACTACTTCTACGGTTTAGTTTAGTTAAATATAAGATTAGGTCGTCGAAATTAACATTTTAAATACTTAAACAGTTAACGATCGTTTGTGATACGGTAAACGAGGCATTGATATTTGACTAGTTTCTATGTACCATTCATGTTACCATCGATCGAAATGTGTGAACAGCGAACATATTCAATAGCATACTTTAATTTGTTTAATTCAAATTTTAGGGATGGTATTAGATAGAACGTCTCAAGGAAACTCAAACTTTTGAATCATTTCATATAAGTAAACACATTAGTATAATACAAAGGTAAAAAACGTCTAGAAATATATATATTGTGTCAAAGTAAAATTAACAATATTGTACCGGCTGATATGGTATATAATAAACGTATATAATACTATAACATTTTAATATAGATTCCTTGAACTAAATTATTGTACTACATAGAGTTAAAAAGTTCTCCGAATTTTATAACCCCAGTACTTACGTGTGGGGTATTATTAGACAGAATTATCTATATTATTGTTTTTATCTACTAGTGACAAAATAAAACGTCATTCACTACATATGGAGTATTTTCGACGATAATAATGATTACTCCAGATTATGAAACAAGTGATATAGGTTGAAAAAACTCAGCATTATTTCTTTTCAATTACCTAATATATTTTACGGTAGAAATAAGACACCATTATCAAACTAATTATCATATCAATCTGGCGTAGGAGATCACTAAATGGCACCTAAATATATAATTCAATTGCAGTATTCAACTGCAACTGGTTATACTAAAAGCCGATCCCAACATAGTTAGGAAAAGCCTAAGCAGCTGATGATAAAGAAAGTTTTAAAACAGACACAAAATGCGTGTAATATTAATTATTATTATTATTTCTTTTACGACACGGTTGGCGCAGTGGCTGAGCGATCGACTGCTGCGCAGCGTGTTGCGGGTTCGATTCCCGCCCAGGGTAAACATTTGTGTGATGAGCACTTGTGTTTGCCTTGTGTCTGGGTGTTGTTTATCTATATATGTATGTATTTACAAAAAAAAATGTATTCGTGTATGTATATCAGCTGTCTGACCTATGTCTGTGCTGACACCCATAGTACAGGGTCTCCCTAGTTTGGGGTCAGATGGCCGTGTGTGAAAATGTCCCCACATATTATTATTATTATTATTTGCGAAAACTTGCACGTTTCTTAGCTTTTGGCTAGTTTTAAGCTACATCAACGGGCCCAAGCCAAGTCAATGTAGCGTGTGGTGAATTTTTACGTTAAAGATGGAGATGGGTGATGTAAAGAGACGTCGTTTTCGTCATTTTGCATGAACTTTCGTACGATTCTGCAGGTGTTCAAAAGGTGGTGTTTATTATTATTATTATTATTTCAGCCTGTATTTTCTCACTGCAGGGCAAAGGCTTCTCCACTTACCTTCCAACTCTCTCTATTAAGGGCTATTTGGGGCCAGTCCTTTTCGAAGGAGTCTAGATCATCCCGCCGTAATATTATTTCTTTTTTATATAAAATTCCGCGGCACCTTTCCCAAAGTGCAACTCCTGTAAGCCAGTATCTACAGTGGTGAGCATCAGAATAGCGCCGTGGTACATGAAACAAAGTTGTTATTTGAACAGTTAATAATATACACTGTGTGACACGCTATCAGTGCTTATTTTAGCTAAACATCGCTTTTAATAACTCCCTCCAGGAAGCGGCCGCACGTGATTCACAAGCGATAAAAGCTTTAAGAGAGCTTTGTTCTATTGAGGCTATTCGTCATTGTTATCTTGATAGTTTACACAAGCATTTAATCGGTGCTCGCCATTCAAACCCGAAATTGTTATTAAAGCCTATCATGACATATTGAGAGATAATTTTATCAAAGTGTTGATGTATCGCCCCATGGCTGCCAACAATCCCATTAACTGGATGTTGACCGTACGGAAATTGGTTACCTACTTAATAACTATTTAGTATGGATAATTAGATAAATGGATGTCTGAATCTGGAAACTTGCGTATTCAACCACTCACTTGTTTGAATACACAACTAAATGGAATTTAAAACTTAGCTTGAAAGTTCATTAGTTGTTGTAATAACTTTCAATTTGAAAGATATTGTCATATGACGGTATCAAATATTCAAATAGTTGACACTGTTTCGTCTTTTTTGTTTAATTTTCCAAACAAAATGTCAATCCATCATTACATATGTAGATGTTATCTATTGTAACGTGTTCTGAATTGTTTGAATTAAAATTATTCCCCATTATCATTACACGAAATGTCAACTTTCCTTGAATCAATATTTCCCACTCGAAAACTTTTTTAATAATACGAGAATACAATACCATTAATATCTACGTCAATATCTTTTTTAAATTATAACCTCTAGGTATGTGACCAACAACAAATCCTGATTTAATTTCATTGAGAATAGGAACTATTGATTTAAGTGTTTGAATAAAAGATACACCTCTTTAAGTAAGCTAATTAATTATTACAAATTTATACAATATACATACACTGGTCATATACTATTTAATTAGTTAGTCCATATGTAATGGGTTACTAAACAATGAGCTTTATATTGAATTAAAATATTAGCTACATACTTTAAAACCCCAAACAAAGTAATTAATTAAATTGCAAATCAGCCCAGGTTTCGTAACGCCAGTTAAAATTCGTAGCGTCGTAGCACCGTCGTAGCGCCGTAGCAGCGTAGCGCCCTACGGCACCTACGCAAGTGAAACACGCGGCGTAGCTTAGTACCGCATCGCTATATAAACCGCGTCGACACTTCGCACCGTTCATTTACTTTCAAAAACCATCGAGGGAGATCACGGAAGCAGGACTCACAGCCTCCCGTACTAACTTGTAAAAGTGATCGTTACTAGTTTCACGCAAACATTAAGCAGTCAACGACTGAATTTATTTCGACGTGCTGAATTTCAAAGGTAAGAATTTTCAGATTATTTTTTTTTGTGGTAGGAAATTGTTTTGTTTATATTTATTTAGGTTTACGTAGTGTTTCCATTCTTACTTTTTATTGTTTAAACCTTTGCATTTAAAATCCGGGAGCAAAGAAAAATTAAACTGCGTCACTGAATAAAAAGTTGTAACACGAGTTTCGTGATAAATACATCTAAAAATATAGAAGTTCACACTTTCCGTTTCTAAGTGCATAATTTATTTAAAACTGAGAACCTTATTAAAAAGTGTCGTCGCATGATTAAAATCTTAACACTCCGACTTAATGTAAACAATAGGAAAACTTTATCAATATTCAGTTATGGCAGCTTCACTTTACAGCACTTTCAGAACGCCCATAAATACTTTCGAAACTTATGCAGCGAGTTACTGTTTTAAATAATAATAAAGATATTTTAATCTTTTGTGTTAGTTTTCATATCAAATGATAGAAGAAGAAACACTAAATTAAAAGCTAATTATAAAGGTTTAATTTTAAACTACCGAATTGAAATATACTATACGCCCTTAAACAGGTGTTGCTAAATTAGTTAATTAATATTAGGTAACAATTTATCATCAGATAATTTAATTAATATTTGTAGGGCAGAAGAATAGAACTTTGTCTAACTTCCGAAAACATTATGCTGTAGGTACATTGAAGTATCACTCAAGTTTCAAATCGAAAAAGTCTTGTAACAAAAGAGTTTCTAACTAATTATTTTATTTTCTTTTCTTATTTATTTCTTTTTTATTCTAAGCCTTATACTAAGTAGTTAAAGATTTTAGATGATTCATTATAGTCTATTGATTAGTGTAGTATGTGAAAGAAGGCAATTGAGAAAAATTGGAAATTTTCCTAATATACTGGCATTAAAATAGTATATTGTGGATGCTTGACTTAACATAATTCAATTTATATAATGGGCCCCGAAAATGTTCATTTCATGTAATGTAAAAATTTTTGTCCTTATAATTCTGTTGCTCACTTTGCTAATTTAATATTGGTGCTGTCGTCTAAGTACTAAATGAATTGCATAATATGATACCGTTATTATTTTTACAACTTGAAACTCCACTTAATGGCTAATATTCTCTCTTTAATGATTATTAGAAACGACATAAATTCACGAAAGACCTCTTTCAAAGTAAATAGGTTTAATTTACAATTAGCCTCTCAGAGAAAATTATAATTATGTTGGAATTTCAATTACAGATTAATTTGTATATAAACTTCATTAACTTGGCATTTAAATATTCCTTATTTCATCGATAATTAAACAAACTCAGAATTATAGTCGTTTATGATAAATTCGACAAAGGAAAGAAAATTCTTTTACTGTGTAATGTGTGAGGAAATGTTGATATAGATTGCCAGAGCAATTGATTCGGACACTATTAATGGCAGCACTTTGTTTTACCCCACAGACTTCAGTTTCAATAATATACGTCAAAGTGACCATTAAGTAATTATTGTATAGAATTTTGTTTACAATGTTTCACACTGTATTTTTTTTATTATTTTAGATACCTACCTACCCTAGTTTAATCACATAAATTTTTACACGTCTACAATTAGCGCGAATAGTATAGTTGACACAAAATTACTATCGGCTTTTTATTTATTTAGTCATACTATATCATAAAACGAAATAACGAGCAAAAAAATATTTATTCCACGAAATTCCACGCGAAGAATGTATAAAGGAATCAGCTGCACTGTAATTTTTAATCAGGATATGAATTGACAACGAATAAGGAAATGGAAATACGCTTTGCTGTAGATCTTCAAAATAGATTTTTCGTGACTTTCTGAAATAACAACGAAAAATACAACAACGATACACGCATACAATACTTAAAAAAAATTAACAAAGTAGAAGAAAGCGATACAGAATTGCACAAAAGGCAGGATCATTTGTGCCATTCTGAACCGAAAACCAAATCCTATTTACATACGTTCTCCATTAGTAAAAATCGTCGAACCATCAGATGCGGTGACGCACCATTAAAAAAAAAAAAAAAAAAAAAAAAACAATCAATCAATGTACCCAGTGGCAAATAGGAAGTCTATAAGCATTAAGCGTGATAAAATAACGCATCAATAATGAAATGCGTTTTAATAATTCAATTATGTTCCTTCCGATTTATATTTTTTAGTGTACGTTTAATGATTAAATATATAAAAGCGTTTGGTATTTATATTCATGACTATTGAATGTGTGAAATGAGCTGAGGTTGCTATTAAAAAAGAAACTTGCATCAACTTTTAATGAAATATCTGTTTTTCACACCAATATTCCTTTTTTCAAACCTAAAAATTTAAGAAAAATTTTTACTTGTAGTGTTTTATTACTGTTATACAGCATTTCAGGAGTTTTACAATGTTACTTCCATTCTATAATTAATTCAAAGGATCACTTACAAGTACTCTGAAGGTCCCGTATTTGCCTCGCACCCTAGGTGCTTTCAGTAATTTCCGGCTTGCATCCATAAAGAGTAATTAATATATAATCTGCGTAGCTTGATGCTAAATTACGTGGCGTAAATATACCTTATATTAAATAAATAGTTTACCAAGTAATTTAAATGGGAAATATTTAATAGGATAATAAACTATTCGTGAAAGAGTCGATAGCCGATAAATTGAGTTGTTTTTGTATATTTTATTGGTTTTCCAGCTTTTGCAAAAAAATCGTTTTGTATGGGTAGGTACATTTATCAGTTTCATAGTCGTAATTTTTCATAATATAAACTATCTTTATACATATTTATATTATAAAACCGTTTGCAGGGATACAACTTACAAGCTTACTCAGCGTAATATAATTGCGACGCACGGCTGCTCCCGTGATACATATAGGTTTCAGTCGCTAATAAACTGCAGTCGTAATTGGTCTTTTCTATGAAACTTACACCCCAACACAGAACACAAATAACTAAATATTGCCTAAAGGGATTAAGGAGATTGTCCCTTAATTGTTTAAAAAGAACAGCTTACCTATCCTTTATTCGGTCTAATCAAATAACTAGCAACTTATGCCTATATAATGTAATAGAAAGTAAATCAACCGACCCGAAGGGTAGATCGCTTCAAAGTCGGTTACTCGACCTGTAATTTGATAAATCTGTGTTCTGCCATCGATGTCCACCTTAAGTCCTTGAGTATAATACGTTTACGATACACAGAAACAGCAGGGAAGGATCTTTATAAATTCATATATAATATAGCTTGCTGACTTGAGCAAAACAACCTGAAGACCCGTGAAATATGTATTTAAATGAGCAGGATTTATATATATACATATAATGTAGCTCTGAGTATCACTCCAAATTTCACGCGTGTATGAGACAATAAAACCACGCCCATCGAAAGAAGTTTTGGAATATTCAACTGTTTGGGAATCTTTCACAATAGTTAGTTAACGGTGTTTGAAGATGACCCGTTCGTTCAAACTTCTGATAGACAAAATCTGGAAACTTTCTATTAACAAAAATGTATTTCACAAATCTAAAGAAACCTAATAACCAAAAATATCTTTATACTTTAAAAATACTAGGTCTGTGCAAACTTTATTCTTTTAAAGTAAAGACGACCTAAAATAACTAACTTATCTGATACTAACTGTTGAAATAATAGGGAGAATGGACAAAGTATTATTTCACTATTCAATCAGACGGATTTGACATATCAACAAATTCTATATATTTTATGCCAACGCCTCACTTAGGATCCTTTTCAAGTCCAGGGACCTAATGGATTAAGAGTGAAAAAGGTCCATGTATACTGAACTAAGAAGGGTCATATTCTTCGAGAAATGTCTCGTGTCACCCAGTGTGTGTTTACAATCGCACATATAAAGCAAAGCATAATGAGGAGGGCTTGCACAGATGTCCACGGACTATAAACACAAACTATGATTATATATGAGATATATGAGATTGTTTACGTCGCGTCGACAGTCTTTCAGAATCATTTATTTGACTCGGAAAGGACGTAGCTATATACATTATTTATTCAATTTGAATTGATTACCAAAAATGTATTATGGTATATTTACTGAATATTTCAGAAGTTCCGTTTCGGGTACCGAATTTCGTAAAAAGAAAATCAGTAGTCTAAGATTTAGTTTTTTTTTCTGTTATACATAATAAGAAAATGTTACCCCCGGGGTGTATGGATTTCGCAATCTCACTGTCTGCTTTAATAGTCGATTTGTAATACATTCAGGTATTTTCTTTTTCTATTATTTCCGCAAAACGAGTAACTCGCATTGCTAAAACACTCCCCGTTGAGACATTTACTAGAGATAGGAAAAAAAACATTATCTAAAGAGCGCTCTTTAGATAATGTTTTTTTTCCTATCTCTAGTAAATGTCTCAACGGGGAGTGTTTAGATAATGTTTTTTTTCCTATCTCTAGTAAATGTCTCAACGGGGAGTGTCCTGAAAACTTTTTTACGAAACATTGTAGAAATAAGAACTATATTCATATAATTTCGTAGCAAAGAACCGGATACGACAATGGTGACTTGCGATTTGTATCGCAGACCCGAAAGGCCTTTACTCGATTAGTCCAACATTCACGCAACTTTGAGATACTCAACCTAACTACTAATATTCAGTGTTCACCTTAATTAGGTGAACCAGGGCTAACGACATTATTATAAAGATGCGCGTTGTAAAACACGCGCAGATAAACTTAAGTACGTATTCAATAACAAGTTATTCAAATGAGACTTTAAACCGTGCCATTAAAAAACGCTAAAAAGCTTATTGCACCGCGACACTAATATTTAACAACATGCAAGACGTGCGCGCTTACTTTATGCATCGTATTCGTTCAGCTTGATGGCTTTTGCATATTAATACGATGTCGCTCTCTCAATCACTATTACACGTTGTCTGCATCTACTTAAGTTACCCCTATACGAGGCAATAAAATTGAAATCGTGTCGTTTTCGGAAATTGGCTGGTTACCATAATGAAATATATGTGATTTTCTGTCTGATTTCGCTCAAATACAATTCTACCTAAAAAGAAAATGTTATACATTTCTGGAAAATTTTATACATCGTAAAGTCTTTAAGCCAACTTAACTCGGGCATGTTAAGTTTTCGCGTACACCTTTACTAAACTTTTTACATAAAGGTAGGTTAATACGTACGTTTCTGGAACTTTATTAAAACTGGCATGGTAATTTTACGTAACTAAAGCTGAGAATGAATCCAGAAAAATCAACCGTGACATTACATTATATTAGGTAGGTAACGAGGCATTGTGAGGGTAATAAATAGTATGGTATTATTTAAAAAAAAACACACGATCATGTAGATACCACCGCATTACCTAGCTGTGGCTTCATATAGCGCACAAAATAACAGTAAGTACACTTATTTTTTTCATTATTCGCTGAATAGTCGTTACTCGTAGTTTGAAGGCTTATTTCTTCGTAAAATGTACACGCGTGATTCTTGAAGGGATTGTTATGCGCCTTTTCATCAATCCTAACTTAGTTACAAACTTAGATAAGTAAATTCTTCGCGGACAACAAACTTTTTTTTGGGATTTCTCAGAGTTTCAACAACGCCAACGCTCTCTTTCTATTTCGCAAATACTTTGATCTGTTCTAAGTATGTAGGAGACTTAAATTAAATATCGGCAAAACTTTTGCCTGGCTTTGTTTAGGGTTGATCACGTTTACATCGGAAATTGTTTTAAAAGGCTAGTTTTCTCAAAAAATTACACAAATGACATGTTATTTTGGAAACTAGGTACTTACTACATCTTATACAAAATTGATGGCTTTGGATTTCGTAGAAGTAGTTCGAACTTGTTTAATCGCGTTTTACACTAAAATAACATCTTAGTTAGAGTTTCTAATTTAATAATATAGCAGCTTTACATTGCCATCTATTATTACTATTAGCTTTAGTGGTTAGTTATAAAATACATAAAAATAAATAAATAAAGATGTGCTCTACAGGTGAAATTGAATTTATTAGCAAAATTTTAAGGAGTGACTCTGAAAAAAAAACCGGACAAGTGCGAGTTGGACTCGTCCACCGAGGGTTCCGTACATATTTGTAGGTACACATCCATACTTCTATACTAATCCATACCTACTATCCATACTTTAAGCATCTTAATATTATAAGTATCTTTTTTCACGTTAACAAAGAGGGTTGATTTTTTTACAGCATCAAGGGACCGTAGACTTGAGTATTGTAGTATTTCAACTCGATACCTCCACACGTTCCCGAGAAAAAGGGTCTTGACAGACAGACAGACAGACGGACAACAAAGTGATCCTATAAGGGTTCCGTTTTTTTCATTTTGAGGTACCCCTAAAAACAGCTGTTCCATACAGAAGTGCAATAGGTACTCGGCCAAAATGCATGAAACAGCTGTTTTTCTTTTCGCGCTGTTTGAGTTGGCTCCATAATGAAAGTTGTTCAAGACCGTGGTCTGAGTCACTTCTTAAAAATTTGTTAATGAATTCAATTTCATCCTGTACCTATATGAATCGATTTGTATAATTTTGATATTACTGAAAATACTTACGTAAATAGGACAGTTCTATATTATACGAACCAAACAATTCTACCTTAAACATAAACATTCGTTCTAAAAGGAATACAATTTTTGCATCGAATCATGTCTTTTGTAACAGTCGATATGCGTAGATGCAGGCAGATCTATTGTCTTCACTGTACACTGACAGTCTGGCAATGGAAATTATAACAATGGCTTTATTTTTTGTCTGGTACACTGCTTCTTTTCATGAAACGTTTTGTTTACTTTATATCTTTACTAAAAAACGTGCGGTGTATCGATAAATAGTGTCTCACATATCCAATTTATTTGTCAAGGCGATTCCAAATCCGCAGGGTGACCGTAATTTGCGCGCTTTGTGATGCGAACACCCACAGGGATGTTACGAAGACGTATGAGAAAGGTTATACCCAAGCCTTCATAATAGCCGCGATTTTTTTTTCAATGTATTTGTATAAAAAGATCAATCTAGTTGATCGTAGGCGGGTTTTTTGATTTTTCATAACTTGATGAAAAAAAATGAATAATGGATTCCTTTCATGTTATTTGCACATAACTCCAGTTTTTATTTAATAGTAGGCGCGGTTAAAAGGCTTCTTGTCAGTTTTTATTAGGTTAGGTTTAAGTAAGCTGTTTGACGATTAGCGTACTTTTTGAATTTAATTTCATTGGTAGTCTACTTATTAATAAAGATGATGAGTTAATTCCGAGTTCAGAATAATTTTCACACACACAAACGGTCAACCCGGAACAACTATCTGTAGGTCATACAAATATTTGTTGCGTGCAGGAATTGAATCCGCGACACGAAGCGTAGCCGCCAGTCACTAAGCCACTGCGCTATCCGTGCCGAATCTAACATCACATCAACTAAAGACCTCTTTTTTATAATGTTTTACTTTAGGATCTATTACATACAAAAACATAAATAAACCCAATGACACGTCCTTCACATAAATAAAGTAAAATTAATTTGTAGCGTATTATGAATTTATTTGTCGTGTATGTGACGTGTTGACACCGTTGAAGGAGATCCTGGTAATAAATAAAACAATGTGAAATCGGCCGACTGTCCCCCCCAGACGAAGCGACCCCTAACCTACGTACATGTCAATGAGGGTGTTGCATACACAAGGTAAACGTGTCCTTCATATTGTCTACGTAACTCTTGTCTGGACTTAACACGGGAAAATTAAATAATAAAATAAAGAAGCGGGTAATTACGTAGCCTATATATATAGGGGTGACGCGGGTGTCATATTGGTGGAAGGTCCTTGTTGGTTATATATAATGAAAATCCCGCACGTATATTCCAAATGTTAGTGCGAGATTTTTTCTATTTTTTTTATTTTGCTATAGGGGTTAGGTTCGTATAAATGAGCACTCTATAAATGTACAAAAACAATCATTTAAAGATGTTATGATATTACAATTTGCACATGCCTACTGCCCAATAGAAATCCAATAGAAATCCACAACATATACACAAACTGCCCAAGTTTAACACTCGTTCCTCTATTTGAGAGGAACAATGGTGGTCTAAGTTTTCGTTGTACACTGTAATGAAGCCTGAATTTATAGTTAAAATAATGTTTGATAATAATTTCAGTCCTAGTATAAAAAATTCAGAGCAGAAATATGAATTCTTTGCTTGAAAGACTGACTTCTTTGCGAACTGCTCAAACGAAAATTCCATTAACTTCTGATAAAATAGTAAGAACCTACTTTCCGATTCAATCGGAGCTTGGTTCTACTTAGTATCAAGAATAATTTAAAGGTTAAGTTGAATATATAAAGCTTCGATTTCGACATTCAAGCACACAATAACGGAAGCTGTTCTATGTACGTTTTGGTCCTCTTAAATTACGGACATTTTAACAGTTCTAAGTTTTTTCATAAACTTGACATTTCTAAGGAACCGTAGTACATATATGTAGTTTAGTAGTTTGTAGTTTAATGACCATGGTGCCTCCCTCTCTTCAGGAACGTTCTATCACAGTTGAGTACTGTTATTATTATTTTGGTTGTATCTATTAAACTTGTAAATGGGTCATAATGCTTGAACAAGGTTGGAATGGTCTATCAACGAAAAGATAGAAGAAATTTACTGAAGTTTGAAATTAGAAAAAAAATTGTAGGTGTAAATTTGATTAATTACCCAATTAATCACCCCCAATCAACGGGATGAGTTCGAACGTATGTTCATATTTAATGCTTGTAATCTTTTTAGATAAAAGATAAGCAAAAATGTAAAAGATATCAATAGATTCCTAGTAATATTCCCATTATTCCCTTCTGTATGTGGTTTATAACATTTCAAATGACAGTTCAATAATACACTACTAAATTTTTATTATGTGCGGTCTTTTGATAAAGAAATAAGTTCAGGATCAGAAACTGTTGTGTATTTATTGCTGATAAAGCTACCTGAACGGCTGAGAATCGGCTGTGTTTGTTTGCATTATTTTTAACTAGAATATCGCGTCAAAGGCCTCGGACATAAACCATCGGGTCACTTAAAGATTTTATGGGGTCGACCCTTAAGTAAGTGGTTTTACTACTACTATTGACGTGACGAAGTCTTTGCCAAAAACAAGGAAAGTTCCTTTTTTTACCCAATACTTTTTATGTAGGTAGGTATAATTCACGCCTGCCGATTTTATCACCCCAACGAGTATTTTTCCTGAGCAAAAAATGGACTCAAAAATGTAACTTTTTAATTAATTTATTTGTAAGTAAGTAAACGAAATAATTGGCAGCAGTCCAATTGATATTCGCGTAACCCGTTAAAATCAAACTTTTAACATTTTAATATTAATTAAACTTTGGGAATTGAATGTAACTTCGTTGCTATAGCCGACTATTAATTAGGGCTCTAATTAGCTGCGTAGGAGGACAAGTGAGACATGTTCTTAATTTTGTGGCTAAATACACATTCTGCCTCATATTTAGGACACCGCAATATTTGTGAACTTCATTTTTTTTATATTTAGATTAAAGACTGCATTTACGTTAAAGTGAATAATTGGAGCCAATTTTATACATTTTCGCTTTATACATTAAAAATCACTTTATATAATCTCTCACTCTTGCTCAATCTATGCAGCGATGTGTTAAATGGATGAAAACGAATGAATACGCTAGCAACTACTGAAAATAAAGTTGCTTACCATAAGGCAAGGTACAGTTAATTGATTGGCTAATCGAATTAATTCTTTTATAGTTGAGAAAATCACAATGAAAGCAAGCGCGTACAACGTCTGTTTGGCCATCGTTGCCGCCATGTTAGCTTTGCTGTTCGTCACGGTGAATGCCGCACCAATGGTAAGTTTCAAGCTCCCCTTTTCTATCTTGTCTAGTGTGGGTTAGTGTTGATTTGCTGCCACATTCAAAATTAGAACTTGTGATTACAGTACAAGGTTTCGATTGTGGCTACCCTTACGATTCGTGGAACAAAAAATTCTCAAATGTCTCAGATTTTCCGAATATTGTACACTGCGCTCCTGATGAAACGTTAATAATGTATCCTTCATTACCGACTACCAGCTATTCTGAAAACTCAAATATTTGCTCAACATTAACAATATGTGGAATATTGTACACATTTATTTTTTAAAGGAAAACCTATAACCTGACAATATGTCAGAAATAAATGACTAAATAAAATACGAGCTAAAATCGCCTACTTGTAGGTCGAATTTTCCGACATGAAATTTTAAGTATAGGCAAGATAGGTAATTATTATTTTTTATTTGAAAATGAAGTATGTACACTAACGTGTTATCAGGCCATATTGTCAATAACCAACCAATATAAGAGTTTGCAAAGTAGCTTTTAGTGCTAGCTGATAATAACATGAAACATTATTAACTTTTAATCATCCATTATGTGTCACCAAAAAGTTTATAAGCACTTTCAGGGGCCGTATTATTTTTACAGTGCGAGGGAGAGACAACCATTCACAAACAAAAAAGGGATGATACAAAGAAGGGATGGCCCTAGCAGTCGCTAGGGCCATCCCTTCTTTGCAATGGAATTCTTCTTATTTCTTCGAAGAAAAATGATGACATGAATACTTCATAATACGCCACCTAGTACTTGCATATTCGAGGTTTAAAAAGACAGCTAATTAACATTGAGCAAAAATGATTGCTGTGAAATGGCTTTTATTATTGGTGTAAAAATCATTGCTTATTTATTAATAAGCAATGATTTGCGCACAATGTAACGCACGCATTTTAAACTTGTTTTCGAAGAACTAATTTAGAACTATGCCTTCAATATCTCTTTTTTGTTGTTTGTGTACTAATACTAGCTTACATACCAAATTTCAGCTTTCTAGGACGTTAGGAAGTACCCCAGAATGTTAATGATCATCAGTGAGTCAGTGACGAAATCGGGCATTTTTAGATATCAATAAATTCTGAAGTATAAGAGCTATGCAATTGAAACTTTATATATTTAATAAGTCTACTATTGGCATCATATCTCGAGAATTTTGTTTGTCTGGCATAATCCAAACCCAAGTTATGAGAGTTCAAAAAAACGACGAAGCGCTGCGAGAGAAGGTAGGCAGTGCTCTTGCGCTTTGCTTGGCTGGTCTTGGCGGGGGCACTGCTGTGCCCCCAGATAACTTTCAGCTTCGTTAAGTTTCTTTTTACACCCGATACGCTGAGTTCAGGATTAAATATTGAATACAAAGCACATGTTAAATATTTAATTCTGAATATATTAAGTTGACTAGTCAATGTTAATCATGCAATCGTTTTTTTTTACTTAGGAGAAGAACTAAGCTTCTTTTTTTAATATACTTACAACTATATAATACTTACAACTTGAGTTGTAAAACGTGTACAATACATGGCTATACTTAGTGACATCTTATCTAGTGGTGCACCAAAGAACAATAAAGCAGATTTTAATGTTACAATAATTAAAAGCGCAGTTACATCACAGAAACGTGTCAAATATTAAGTACGTTAAAAGTTATTAACGTAAGAGGTTCTACAAAGACTGCTCTTTATGTCAATTTGCTAAACACAATTTCTAAGAGCTCATTTTATACTTCATGTAGTGGATGGTAGCAAGAAACACGAAATTATTTCTACAACAGCAGGCCTTGTGAGGGAAAACAGGCTTATTTAATTACACAAATGAATGTGGTCAAAGAAGGAATATGTTGTTGTGAGAAATAATTACATTCTGAAGGCTTTTTGATGTGTGAGCAATCAGTAGAGTTGTTGTGCGTGGATTTAGGGAACCGTGTGACATTGCTAATGTGAAGCTAATGGTTCGGTGTTTTCACGAGTGTCTATAGGGGTGGCATCTGTATTCTAACCTACACCTACAAATAAATACCGAATTGTATTCCTCACTCTGTGTCCGAAAATAAGTCACACTGTGTCTGCTTCTGTTTCGGGTGGAAAGCGTAGCTTGAGAATATTTATATAAAACAATTTTCGGGGACAAGTTTTGTCCTTTCTGTTACACGCAGAAATTAATAACATAGATAAAAAGGACGAACAAATATCATTCTACACTATGTGTAACTAAGTTTGAATTACCCCAGTTTTTTGCGCATTCGCGCCTTCTGATTTGTTATATATTCTGTGAATGGATAAGTGGCTACACAGGTTTAAATCAGAAATGTTGGTTTAGGAGTCGGAGGATGAGCAAGCGGATAACACTCTCGTGGCGCATCCCGACGGGGACATGGACATGTCGGGCCAGTGGGATGCCATCAACACTGCTGCGTTGCGCAAGCTGTTGCTGCAACTCGATGCTGAGGAGAGGTGACTTTATTATTCTTACTTTTTTCTTGATTAAGCTAATTATACCCAATGCAGGTACCTACCTAGCTGATTTTGTATTGAGTGGTCAATTTTCGTTGCTGAATTTATTGCTTCATGTGCCGACAGCAAATTATAAATACATAATAACCCATTCAAGGGCGTCGCCAGCCATTGGCCTAGGGAGGGGGGGGGGCAAGTTGAAATATACAGAACTAGCACTTTTCCCGCGACTTCGTCTGCGTAGATTTCGTACTTCCCACAAACGCAATACCACGGAGTATTGCGTTTGTGGCCGCTAAGCCCCCTTTTAGGGGTAAGTAAAAAAAAATATTGTCATCAATTTAATTTTTTACCTATGTTGTCATTTTTGCCAAGTTTCAAGAGTTGATTATTTTAAGAGACTTATCATACAAAAAGCGATAACTGATTACCCCCCGTAAATTTAGCCCAATTTTCATATTTTTTGGAAATGTTGTAGGAGATATAATGAAACACTAGGTCTGTACGTTTTTATTTTAAATAAATATTGTGTGCGATAGCAGTAATCATCCTCTAAATATCTACATTTTTGACCTAAACACTTCCTCAAGCGTTTTTTTTTTTTTTTAATTAGACTTTAACTGATTGTAGGTACCTAATTGTCTCCTAGACTTGCAACTAGGCTTGCCAACCGTCCCGGAACGTCCCGAAATCAGTGATTATATGGTATTAGTATCTATCTCGTACCAACTACAAACAATGGGGGTTGGGCAACAATAAGTATTGTGTTATTAATGATATGTTAAAGTCATTAATAGAAGAAAAACAAAAATCAGCCCCTGAAAAAGTATTTGGTACTTATTAATGGGACAAATTATTTATGTCCGTGAAAGAGGCACCTGGTTTTCTACATATCTTTCAGATGATACCTGCAAATGCTTCAGCAGAAAGTATTTTCTCTCTGTGGAAAAGCATGGACGGACAGCAGAAATAAGCTATCTGTCGACCACGTCAAGGCTGAACTACAAATTAAAATTAATTTAGATCAAAATTGCAGCGAATTTTATAATATGTACCTATTGCAAAAAAAACTTGCAAAATAAGTAGGTACAGTTTTAAATTTAAAATGCTTGTCATATATTTGATTTGATTTGATTTGATACATTTGTTTTTTTTTTTTTTAATGATTAATAAATATAAAATTAGATTATTCCTAACCATTTTGTATGTGGTGTGTTGTTGTGTCCCGCGTAATATACCCAAGTATAAATATATTGTATATTGTATTTGTATAGTTCACCCGGAGCAAGCGATATGAAACATAGAATTTTTGGAAATACCTACTCGCGCCGCGTATCTGCACAGTCCTCTTAAAAAAATAGATTATTGGTACGTACGATTCTGCTTTGGTGTTGAATTTACAAAATACTTCACCATTTTTGCAAATTCAACACCAAAGGGGAGTAGCAAGTTTTAATTTGAAAAAATTTCATCATTGTTAGTGGGTACGAAATCTGCGCAAACAAAGTCGCGGGAAAAATGCTTGTAAAAAATAACGGATTTCTTATAGAAAAATTCATCCCTTTTTTACTGAAATTTAAAAAAAAACTAACACGTTTTTTTTTTCAACCAAAAGCCTCTACTTAGGTAACTATATCAGGTTTCATGCCTCGAACTACAAAAATGACCGAGTTTCATACAATTTAACACCCTCCCACCCACCATTATACACCCTCAGGGATTGAATCCCGAAATCCTTACTAGCATTTGAAATACTTACTAGCATTTGGAAGGCCTAATGCTCGCCTACCTACATGATAAAAAGAACGCGTGTGCAAATTTCACATTCCCAGTTCCAGTAGTTTCGGCTGTGCGCTGATACATCAGTCAGACAGTCAGTCAGTTTCTCCTTTTATTTATATTCATGGGAAGAGTATGATTTTAAATACAGTTAAAAGCACATGAAGCTTTACACTGGTAGTGCGAGTATTTTATTAATTGTACAGTCTCAGCTCTTAATCAAAAACCTCCATCATCTTTTTGAAGTCTGTTAAAAAAAACATTTTCTTGGTTCTCTAGGGGCGCCTACCTGCCCCCCCCCCCTGGCGACGCCCTTGAACCAATTTACTAAAGATGGTGTTCGCGGGAAATTCCTACACAATCAAATGACGGTTTACGGTCGTCACTTAAATTACTTATAACTAGAATTTCGAAACTTAAAATACTACCAAACTAAAATAACAAACTGTTCTGTAGTATTAGAATGTTTGGAAAACTAACTGGGTAAGTACTAATGTAGGACAAAGTGTGAAGTAAAGTCCAGTCTGTAGTC
This sequence comes from Charanyca ferruginea, assembly GCA_947361185.1. Classification (NCBI taxonomy): domain Eukaryota; kingdom Metazoa; phylum Arthropoda; class Insecta; order Lepidoptera; family Noctuidae; genus Charanyca; species Charanyca ferruginea. Next base: position 13,269,689 of record OX376070.1, read on the forward strand.
CGAGGCTTATGTTACTTTGTGTTTAGCTCCCCGCTTCGACGTTATTAACTAGTAGGTAGCCGCCTGTTAACTAAAGGACTGTCTTTTCAGACTATCAGACCCTGGACCAAAATATGTTTCTCGCTAAACACAGACAATGTTTTACGAATTGAATTAATTTACCGAACGGATGAACGCAACTGTTGTTACATGTACCTAAATATGTATTTGAAAATGGAATTGGTCTTCTAACCAAATGTGGTGTATAGAAACGTTAAGACATCTTTTTTCAAATCTTTATTGTATTTAGTTGGCTTATTGCAAATATATAGGTAAGAGTAAAAAAAAATACCTTGATAAATCATGTATTACTGTCTTATTCTCTTCAATGTGCTAGCCAAACTTTGGCAGTTTTCTTCTGGTACTTTATTTTGTCTAATATCATGATTATATAAAATAAAATAACAGAAGAAAACTGCCAACCGTAAATTGAAAAATGTTTTTCCCATGAAAAGGGTTTGAAATGGATAAAACGATAAAAAGTACCTACTGTGTGTATTCGGTACATTATAATAACGAAAAAGGAAGTTTTGAAAAGGTTGTTTCAAGATAAATGGCTCAATTTTTTTGCGTCTCATCGGTCATAATATGACAGGATTTGAAATTCGAACATAGAATTGAAATTAAAATCTAGTCCCTACAATGTACCAGTCCATTCACAATAATATTAACACCAAGTTATAACGATCATATTTACATAAAACTAATTTTGATTTTATAACAATACAATACACTCACAAATTTTCACGTGAGGAATTTCACAAAATTTAATCAGCCGGAATACCGCACAATACACGCTGCGCTGAAGGCCAAATACTCATTTACTAAAATCGTATGTTGTAAATTCAATATACATTGTTTCTAGTGTTAGCAAAGAGTATCTATTGCATCATATTATAGCCAGTAACAAAATAAAGCTTCTGTCCTTATTTATTACTTTTTAACCGATTTCAAAAAGGAGGAGGTTCTCATTTCGATTGGTTTTTTTTTTATGTATGTACATCGATTACTCTGAGATTTATGATCCGATTTACGTGTTGGTTGACTGGTAGAGAATGCCTAAGGCATTAAGTCCGCCTTTGTACCTTTGTGCATGAAGTATAAATAAATAAATAAATAAATAAATTCTTCTTTAGTTTGATGCGGAATAGTTGCCATTTGGTCCCATACAAATTTCAAGAAAATATTCCACCCCTAAGGGTTGAAAATTAAGGGATGACAGATTTTTTTGGTGTTACCGTTTCGTAATGAAGTTGTATGATGAGAAGTAGGCACTAAAAAGCGAAAAAAATATTTTAAACAAAAAAGACATCGATGCCATCGATCGACGATCGATTGATTGGTGTGGTAACACCCTAACAGAAGATTTAATATACTTAGTAATAAAAAAGACAACCGCCTTTAAAAAGTAAAAAAATACTTTCAATTCGCAACTCGGTGGCAATACAAAACAACAAGCAAAACCAAAGCCACCGACCGACGGATCATAGCCAGGGTTAATCGATCATCGTCGACCGATGCCATCAGCCGGCAATTGATCGATTAGTTAGTGGAACGGTATCCGTCGATCAGTCAAAGCCACACCAATCGATCGATCGTCGATCGATAGGTATAACACCCTTACGCTTTCGCGATGAAACGGCTAAACCGATTTTGAAATTTGGCATGAAGATAGCTTGAACCCTGGGGAAGGACATAGGCTACTTTTTAATCCGCGGCTTTGTCTGCATCCGCATTAATTAAACGACATTCACGTGGACGAAGTCGCGGGCGAAATCTAGTTTATTATATACCAACTTTATTTAACAAAAAATGTTTGTACAGTTCGCCTACGGTACGGTAGTACCGATTTTTGTACACAATTGCATGGGTATTAACTATTTTTTGCGCCTAACCTTAATTCTTTTTTTGAACTTTTTTTGGAGAAGTAGCCTTAGTTAGTCCTCATAACATCAGCTATCTGCCAGTAAAAGCCTTCTCAAAACAGTCCAGCCGTTTTGATAATTAGCCAGAACAAACCGACAGGCAGACAGAAAGAAGAAGAAAAAGAAGAGGAAGATATAAAAAGAAATGTTATACTTCCTTAAGCATTTAATTAAAAGCTTTTATTTTGACATTACAAACAGACACTGTAATTATTATATTTTTTTGTATAGAGTATAGATGACTCTCTATTGAGTGCCTTTTGTTTCTTCATCTGCCTAGCCTTATCCCAACTATGTTGTGGTCGGGTTCCAGTCTAACCGGATGCAGCTGAATACCAGTGTTTTATATGGAGCGACTGCCTATCGGACCTTCACAACCCAGTTACTGGGTAACACGATACCTCTTTATTTTGGTAAGACGGGTTGTCAGACTTTCTGGCTTCAGTCTCTACCCTTAACGACTGTTAAAGATCGACGAATGACCAACGGCTTTACGTGCTTTCCGAGGCACGGAGGGAACTCGGTATGAAATGGATGGTCACCCATCCACAGACCGACCGCGGCAAGCGTTGCTTAATTAACCTTTGACCGATCGATCTGAACAGCATTTACTTAGTCGCGAGCTCCTAGAGTGCCTTTTCTTTCTTACTTCTTGTATTTTATCTGGGATCACTATTGCAAGCTGCTTTCATAAAAAAACAAACAAAAGTTCAATATTCAGCATTACGTAAGAATAATTGCACCCATTTCTATGCCATCGTCATGTAAATGCTAGGAAAATAAATTAATTTATGTGGTTAATGCCACTTATAAGGATTGATATGCTTAAGTGGCTCATATATATACGTGCCGCTCAATTAAACCGGCTTGATTCCGTTGCACACTCGTTGCATAACAAACGTATTTATTATAATAACGTACAAATTTAACGAGATAGTACGAACATAGGCAAGTACGTACTTATTACGTACTAGGTATAGTCTGTGATTTCGGCGGGATGGAAGTCAAAAACCATTTTATTTTTATAAAAACGTTGGCCTTCACTTGGAATTTCCCCTGTATCGTGGGTGCGTTTACAAACATATAAAAGTCACATAAAATAACAGGCAGACCCGGAACAACTATCTGTATACAAATATAGGTCATACAAATATTTTCGTGCGGGAATCGAACCCGCCAGTCACTCAGTCAATGCGCTAACCGTGTCGACATTTGTGACAACACAGTACAACAATATCAAGAGAATCGACAAAACAATACGAAACGGATTCAAAATGATCGAGCTGGATCGGGGCATCATTTTGAAACCGTTTCGTATTGTTTTGTCAATCCTCTTGACAAGGGCGTCGCCAGGGGGGGGGGCAGGTAGGGGCAGTTCCCCCCCCCCCCCTACAGATTCCAAAAGCTTCATGTGTCTTTGAGAGTAATTAAAATTTATACGTTTCCTATCCACCATATATCAACTTGCCCCCCCCCAGACCATAGGCTGGCGAGTTCTGGCGACGCTCTTGCCTCTTGATATCGTTGTCCGCAAACGTTCAGTAATTTTCACTCAGTGGCGGTTTGGCGGTTGACCGAATGGCAACTGCGCTGCGTGTCGCGAGTACGTTTCTCACACGGAGCAAATATTTACTCCCACGATACAGAAGTAAATGTAATGTAAATAAATAATTCCAAATGTGGGGCAAAGATTCTTTTTTAAGTGTAGTTTTCTATCATAGAAATACTTTTTGTCATCGAACCAGAGCTTCTTTACAAAGAGATTACCTATTACAAACAAACTTTACCTCTTCATAATATTAATATAGAAGTATAGATAGGTTTGATGAATAATAAAAAGTACCTGAATCTCTTGTTTGTCGTGTTTACAAAACTAATAATATCGTTCTCATTAATAATTTTCCCAATATTTTTTGCTCGAAAAGTGGCTCTTATTAAACTGCTTTTAGGATCACTATAATGTAACGTATTACGTTTTATTTTTTAAATCTCAGCCAAAAGTTTTGTTGATTTTTATGCCTAAATATTTTGTCAATGTAATTGGCATGAAATAAATTGAGAAATTATATATTTTATAATATATACAATAATTTGTGTTCTATGTACAAAGATATACATTTGTTTTTATTTTATAAATCAGTCTATTTGGCGGTCAGTCAACCATGTGGGATTGTGGGTGAGCAACCTGGCACAAAATATAGAGGGCAGCCTTACGTACTTGGTGACCTGGGGCTCAATGAAAGATCGAAGTTTGAATTAAGAATTCCGCGCGCCTTGTTCGACAAATCTTTGTCCAAAATACTGAAGTTTAAGTTTTATATAGTTTTCCTCACAAGTGTGATGAAAAACGTCGTATGAATAGCGTGAGCTTTTAATCAATACAGTCTCAAAATCGATCGTACGAACTGCAAACACGAGAATCATGGTAATGTACACGAGTACCTGTTTATCGAAATATGAACAAAAATGTTCCTTTCCTATTGACACCAAAACAGTAGGAGGCAATAACTAACACCATGTACTAAGTTTCCGCAAGTAAATTAAATAAAGTCTTTTTATACACAACCAAGTTCCGACTTAATAGACGATGACTTGCAAAGTGACCGCGAATGAAATTGCTTTTTTAATTCGGATTGAAAATCTATATAACCCGTTTGTTTCTTTGTTAAGTAATACTCTTGTGTACCCGTAAAAAAATACAAAGTAAGATTTGATGATTATAATTTGCATTACTTACTTAATTTATCGATAGCTTCAAGAACTGTTTGATGTTAGTGTTAAATAAATGATTTACTCGTTACCTTCGTTTGATAACTACTGATGAAAAAAATCGTAATAGGATCTATGTTTTAGAATCCTGATATATTTAGAAAATGATACGATCGCCAACAAGTCTTATAGTTGAGTAAAAAGTATAGGTAGTGCTACTGCTTCATATTACACCAACTCAACGTTGACTCCACTCCAACTCAACTCACGGTATGGCATTGAAATGTAAGCTTTATTTCGTGTTACATACGAGTGAGTTGTTGTAATGTGCTATGACCTTAAGAGGACTGTGAGTTGCCGATACGCAACGCGAGTAGGTATTTCCAAAAATGCTATCTGCTTCATGTCGCTCTGCCTGCATCCAGGTGAACAATACCAATACAAAATGACTCTGTCCCCCGACCCGTATCGTGCGATAGAGAGAGTTGCAAGTCTAGGAGGCAATAGGGTATTTTATTCTAAGTATACGAGAAAAAATCTATAAATATGTTATTGAGACAGTTTAGGCATAAAGCAGCACGTACAATGGTCCATATTTACGGACTAAGTGCGGAAACCAAACCCCCCTAACATAGAGGCATAAAGCAGTCGGAAAATGTAAGTTTTAGTTCATAAAATAACAAAACCAATTTTTAAATTCAATTCAAAGTTTTCAGTATTTTTAATCTGTTATAAAACACCATTAGATAGTAGCGGTCATGTTATTATGCCGTACGGCTATGTAAACAAAAAATTGACAACTGTCAGTCAACCGATTGGCGTAATATAGGCTTTGTACTTTTATTATTTTCGTAACTAACGTAATTTTTTCATTATTACACCTATTACAAAATATGCTTTTAATTATTTTTAAATTATATACAATTATCATATTTAATATGAGCGCATTTGATACAAAACGAACTGACGTCATTTACGCTGAGCGATATGGCGACCAGTTAGTGGCGTTTTCGTCAAACTACGCGCGAAATTTTAAAATTTTTAATTTAGATGCATTTCTATGGCACTTATCGATTGAATAAAAATGTAGTGGTTTTTTTGGTGGCATATTAGCACTACAGAATTTTATGGAGACACTTTTCAAAAATGGGTGTAATACCCTATTACCGACATTTCCTTTTTGAAATATGGTTTTGGGCGATAACGTTTTTCCTCCTCTAAACCTTCACAAAATAAGACAAAGTTGGTCTAACTAGATTCAGTACACCTTAATCTAGGTCTGTACGTTTAAGTAATTCAGTATAGTTTAATTTAAAAAAATAAAACGCTCGAGGAAGTTTTTAAGTAAAAAATGTAGATATTAAGATGGTATTACTGCTATCGTACGCAATATTTCTTTAAAATAAAAACGTACAAACCTAGTGTTTCATTCTTCTTCCTTTCGAATCGATGGTTTTCCTTTTTTTAGTATTTCATTATATAGCTACAACATTTCCAAAAATTATGAAAATTGGACTAAGTTTATGGGGGGAAACCGTTATCGCTTTTTGTATGAAACTTTACAGCCTCACAGTCCTCTTAAGGATTGCTCGCGATCGTGAGGCGATGCCGCGATGTGACGATTCCTCCCAAGGTTTAAAACTCACACTTTTGGTTATGATTTGGTTATCAGGATGGGCAGGGTGACCCGCTCATGGCCGCAGGCGGAGCCCCGCGGCTGGGGACTGCGGGCGCTGGACGGCCGCATGGCACGGCAGTGGCGGGCTGACAAGCGCCAAGTGCGCTTCCGTCAGTGCTACTTCAACCCCATCTCCTGCTTCCGCAAGTGAACGCTACCAACTCAACGACGCATCGACCCTATGACCTAGTTGTGTAGCACGTGATTTTAACATTTTCCTTTTAACAATAAAGTAGCAACCTAGCAGCTCAATGACCACATTGTGAAACGCTCATATCAACACACATTTTCATATTATTTATTACTCTCTATAAATTAAAGGAGCCGTTTCATAATGAGGTCGTTGACCATCCCAAATTAACTATTAGAGCATACATCCAATGTAAATACATATTGTAACCACTTTAGTGTCAGTTAAAGCACTAGGAAACAATACTAAAATTATCTTATAAAAATCAAATGTCAAGCTTGTATTAAAGCGACTCTTTTATAACTAATGATGTTTCTAAAGTACTAAATTAAACGTAAGCAGTGCTTAGAAAACTTTTACTAATTAAACATATGTATGGTCTATCCCTTCACTCGGTGACAGTGTTCATGACATTAATTAACTACTTTTAATAACATACCAACCAAAGTAGATCGTGTCTAGTCATAGCGTATAATTTCTATCTAGGTCGTGGCAAATATATATTAGGGTTAATATACTTTTCTTTTGAACTCTCTTCCATTCTACTGAATAATTTAGTTAAATACCTATATTTAATCCTAAATATTGTTTAATTAAAGATATGCCTCTATTTAATTAAATTATAATCTCTACGTTATTATAAGTAATATATATACATAATTATATATAAAATCCTTTGTAGATAAGTGTTATTATTAATAAAGATAATCAATGAAATAAACTTTTGTTTGTCTAATACCGTGTTTATTTGTTTTATTCATACATATATTGTTAAAAGGTATGGTATTATCCCTTATGAGTAAATAATAATAAAAAGTACATATTCAACTACGATCATTTTCGAATCGAATGATACAACGATGCTCCCGGTGAGATATGCCATGAATGCGATCTACCTCGATGAGTAGGCTCCCATGGATTAATTTACAACCAGATGTCCATTCTATTGAGTGGTTAGGAGGTCACTATATAATGAGAAGAATCTAACCAGACGAACTTCTTTTTTATCAATTGATAAGCATACGTTTGACCACTATCTCACCTGGGGGCCAAGTCTGCTATTTTTATAATTTCGTCATTTCAACACGATCCCATTATCATTTTGCTAAAAGTTCGTAATCTGCTAAATTCATAATGGTCGATCATTGTTCGGTCGAATTAAAAGCAATGACTGCACAATGACGTTCTAATGGTAGGTCACTGATCAAAGGAACTATCAAAATTTTATTCTATTCAGTTGTTATTTTGTACAAGATTACCGTTCGATATCATTTCTGTCAATGGCGTGTCAGTGGTTGACCATTGGAAAGTCATAATGACGCCGTATTAGTAGATTACCAAAGTTGTCAATATCAACAATTATGAAATCAATGATAGACCATTCTGGTACTATTGTAATAGCAGACTTGAGGCCCTGATGGGAAGCGATGATGCGGTCTAAGATGGAGCACGCTTGCCTAGAAGCCCAACACACCCAACCAAAACCTGACCAAACCTGACCAAATGCAAACCTCTACTAAACTTTTTAACTCAACGTGACCGCGCTAAGATCTCTAGATTATTTAAACCACAGACTGACGTCTGGGAGGAACTTTTATCCGAGTGGCAGTGTAGGTGGGATGATTCTAGCAAGGGCCGTCGCCTTCATCAGTTTTTTCCATCCGTTCGTGAGCGGCTGGCCAGGACATGGCTGGAGGTGGACCACTGTGTTGCCCAATTTCTAACAGGACATGGCAACTTTAAAAGTAAATTATTTTCTTTCAAGCTTGTTGCTTCGCCTTTGTGTCAATGTTCTACATCTGACTGTGAATACGAACAATCTGCACATCATATCTTATGGGAGTGTATTCTTTGGCAGAAAGAACGCAATATTATGTTGGATAGTGTACAGGCTACATCCGGTGCAGTTTATTATGCGGACCTTGTGGAAACTAGAACTAATTTCCGTGCGTTCAAGCGTTTTTGCCATACCTATTATTGGAATCAAATTTAATGTAACAGCTCACTTTTTTAGGACCCATTAATTATGTCAATTATAATCCGTGGTGCTTAGCAACTGGGTTTCTCCCAGTTGTAAACGTCCCTTTGTGCCTATTGGCCTAGTTCTGTTCTGTCTCCTGCTTGATTTGGAGGGAAGTGGAAAATATGATTTTCTTACTCCTCCGCTGTTCTTTTCTGATTAATTTCGTTGCGGGATCCAAGACAGTTGAATCGTTTCTCTGGGACTCGTCGAGCTTCATTGCTCTGGCGCTTTTCTGGTGGTCGCCACTGTTGATTCTGGCTTACAGGAGTTACAGTGGTTAGGGAATAGTGTGGCGGGCTTGTCCCATTAAAAAAAAAAAAAAAAAAAAAAAACCTCTACCACCTGAACAAACCAAACCTGACCAAACCTGACCAAACCTGACCAAACCCAACCACCCAAACCCTCTCTCGGGTCCATATTGGCTCACCTAAAGTTCTTTACCCGAAATTGTACTTCCTAAGGATTTGTAATCCGAATGATCGCTCTTCCTAAAATTTTTCATCCTAAAGTTTTTATTCATACTATTTGTAGTGCTACCGGCGATGTTCATAACACTCATGTTTCCGAAAATTGTTATTAATAATATCATTAATGTAAATATATTTAAACTCCTACTGTTTCTTATCATAACGCTTCTGTCCCTAAACATAATTACCATAATATTTTCACTCATACTCGGAAAGAAACATTTACCAAGTGTAATAAAAAATATATGTGGGTAGAAGATGATATTTATAGTTTTAATTTGAGGGTATGATTATTATTTGGGGGTATGCTTTACATAACGTACTGAGTTGTGTCTATTGCTAAGTTCAAACCTACTGCGCGTGCGTGCAAGCAAGCATGCAGCAGGCAAGCAAGCATGCAGCATACAAGCAAGCACGCAGCATACAAGCAAGCATGCAGCGCGCAAGCAACCATGCAGCATGCAAGCAAGCAAGCGTGCAGCGTGCAAGCAAGCACGCAGCATGCAAGCAAGCATGCAGCATGCAAGCAAGCATGCAGCGTGCAAACAAGCATGCATCATGCAAGCAAGCATGCAACATGCAAGCGAGCATGCAACATGCAGCAGGCATGATTTCTGTCACGGCTCCGGCGTTGCGGGGCTCCGGCGGTCCCACGCGAGCTTATCGTCGCAGATGGTATTCACGCTCACCACCGCAGCTTCGGCTTGCTGGCCGGCTTCGCCACCTGCTTCACCACCTGCTCCTCAGCTCGCGGGCCGCCTCGCCCCTCCGCGCCTATGCGGATTTAAATTACACTCTAGGCGTAGGGCAGACAAGACTACGTGGAGTCGGTTTCGCAGCGATTCGTTTCTGTCATTAATTTTTGTAGCACAACATATTCTCTTTTTAAGACAATATTTTAGTTACTGTCTATTTATATATATTTTCGTTGAAATAAATTCCATGAAAAAATACACTGAACAAACAATATTCGTTAAAAAATAATTCTAGTTTGATAAGTTTGTTAAACAAAAATATGTGAATTAAAATTCATTGAATTGTGTTTCTGTGAAATATGTTTCATTGAAGTAAATAGTCTTTGAAACAATAATAGTCGAAATAAAATTACAAGAACCAAATATGATATGAAACATTTTCTGGAAAACGAAATACTATGAAATTGCTGTCTGCGAAACAAGAGGACACCGTTATACATGTTATGTGAAAATAAAGTTACGCAAAATTAATGTATATAGTACTGATTATTATGAATGAAAAGAAATCTAAACAAAAAAGATATGACTTAGAATAATAGTGTAAAAGATGGTTATGTTGAGAAAATATAGGAAATCAAATAAAAGTATAATAGATGTTTATTGCTACTGACATTATGAAGTTGAATGCCCGAAGCATTATGAACATTAGAGACAGAGTAGTTAGGAATTGTATTTGTTAGGATGAAAAATGTTAGGAAGAACATTTTCGGACTTCCAATTATCGGAGTTAAAAATTTAGGTGAACTTTGGCGCACCCACCACCCAAACCCTCTCTCTGTCTGGTCTCTGGACCTGATCCAAATTGGTAAATACTGAAACGATAAGAAAACAAATAGGTGCTAAGGCAAAGTTTCTGCATTTGATAATATTTCTACAGTCCCACAAAAGAAGAAGTCTTCTTCATTTTAAGATTGGCACCTACAATATACAAAAAAAAAAAAATTTAATAAAATGTAACATAAGTAAAAATCTAATATCTAAAATTATACAAAAAGTTAAATTGTTATTGTTTAACTTTTTAGTATAATTTTTCAGATGTCTTATCCAAAAAACCGTTTCTAAATGATCAGAAAAGAGGTCCTCTAACAAGTAGGTATTAACCAGAATTCACTGCAAGAAGGAGAAACATTTCAATTCATTAAGATGTAGGTACGTCAGTCTTTTGTGAACATTGAACAAAGGACCTTACACAAAGTTAAATTTACCCGATGAAATAGTTGTTTCTACAAACTCCTAGTTATTTCACTTTGTACGGTACCTACATTAAAAGTAAATTGTTCATGTTGCTGTGCAGTTGACTTGTCCACCGATCTGTTAAAAGTCGTATAGAAAGCAACATTAGCAACACAAATGTTTTAGCGCGGTCTCAGTAATCCGCAGTATTTGAATAATGCTAAACGTTCAAAATACCTCGGAGGAAACGAACTGCGTTTAATGCCCAAGGGTAAAAGGCTGTGGCGAATCATAGTATCTGTATTATTATCTATGGTTCCCACTACGGAGTTGACAGTAGTTTGACATACGAGGGTAGTCTATGAAGAGTGATAAGTTTTCCGGGAGAAAATAATAAGACGTGACCATTCTTAACTGCTACACAGTAAACGGTTGTATTTGTATTGAGTTTGGTGTTGAATATCAAGAGGCATAGCCTACAGCTATTAAAGTGATGATATTAATGTACATGACTTTTATTTGGAGAACGGCGCAAGTAAGCGCCTAAATTGGTGACCCCGACTATAGAAGAACAATATCGGCTTAAAAAGAACAATTGGGATCCAGTCCGAGCACGAGTATCGAATTCACATTCACTCCGGGCAGCAGGTTCCTTCGGAACAGACGGATCCAGTTGAAGTTGGTACCTACTCGCCAGCCATCACGCGAGTTTGCCGGCTAACATCGAAGGACGTTTGTTAAAAAAAAAAATCGCCCAGTCGTCCTACTATAGTGCGTGAATCCGTGTTTATAGTGAGCTGACTTGAATTCCTGTGTCAAATTATACTGTTTCGAACATTTTACTCAAAACTAGAAAAATCCTCAAATTCCGCGACAACAGAGCCAGTTTTTCTTGTGCGATTTTTTCAAACAACTTGAAGTTAGAGCGCGAAAAGCTACCCTGTCAACTGTCAAAACCGTCATCTGCTAAATAGTAAATATCAAACGCCATCTGCTGTGTTCCAGTTGCCAGAGATTACATCGTGCACCGAAATAAGTATTCAAAAGAGTGATATCAAAAGACTGTAAGTTTTTTTTATTTTTTCTTTAAACCCTGCTTGGACTAAGACTACCCACTAACCGACAATACAACTTACTCAGTGTACACAGCAGCGTACCTACATGAACAATAAGTGATTAATCTTTCACCGGCTACCTGTTACAATATAATTATAGCAGTATCAAACTTATTCAACTAATTCTATGTTATAGGTTTTGTATGGCATTAATGTAAAAAAACTTAATACTCTAATTAAACTAGTGTTGCTAGCTAGAATATTATTGTTTGTATGCAAAATATTGAACTTGTGTAGCATTACATGCAATTAATTTTTTATTTTATTATACCACTACACTATTTGCAGTTTTAAATTGTAGTATGTGTTAAAAGTTATTTTAATCTGTTTTCTCATGCAAATCATCTGATCTCACTGTCATACTATTGTTAATCATTTATACTGTGCCACTCTGATTAGATTTCTTTTAGCAAATTTACCGGTAACATGTCAACCGAAGGAAAAGAAGTATTTCTTGACCCTGAATCTGGAACTGAGGGTGGACTTTCAGTTGACCTTTCCACACCTAACCCTCAAACTGTCTCTGTAAACAGAGTGTCGATTCGTGTTCCCCCTTTCTGGCCTGAACGGCCTGGTCTCTGGTTTGCCAGTTTAGAGGCACAGTTCCACATTAACGGCATCACACAAGAACTAACTAAGTACTACTATGCGGTCAGCCAGTTAGACACTAAATCCGCATCAGAAGTGGAGGACATAATTACCGAGCCGCCAAAAGAACAACCTTACACATGTCTGAGGAAGGCTCTCATCTCCCGTTTCTCCTTATCATATGAGGAAAAAGTAAGAAGGCTCCTGGAGAAAGAAGAGATCGGGGATAGGAAGCCCTCCTCCTTCTTGCGTCATCTCAGGACTCTTGCTGGTCCTTCTTTTCCCGAACAGCTCCTCCACACAATTTGGATAAATAGATTACCGCATCACATACAAGGCATTTTGGTTGCCCAAAAACAATCATCCCTTGAAGACTCAGGTGAGTTGGCTGATAAGTTGCAAGAAATCAGTGCGCAACCAATGCATATTAATGCAGCCAGTAGGGCAGCAGTGCCTATTGATGACACCAAAGAACAACTTAAGTTACTCCAGCAACAGGTGGCAGACTTGACACGGCTGGTAACCAGCATTACCACAGGAAACAGCAGAAATAGCCGCAGCCGCTCAGGCTCAAGGTCTCGCACTTTTAACGGCTTGTGTTGGTACCATAAGCAATTTGCTGCAAAGGCATCCAAGTGCTTACAACCATGCACTTGGTCTGCCCCTGCAACACAGGGAAACTCAAACAGCAGTCAGTAGCGGCGACCACTGACTGCTCCCTGTCTAGTCGCCGTCTATTTGTAACCGATCGGTACTCTGGCCGACGATTCTTAATCGACACCGGGTCCGACTTATCTTGCCTACCTAGACGGTTCTCCCAGGGTAACAAGCAGCCACTACCATACGAACTGTTAGCAGCAAATGGCACCAAAATAAATACCTTTGGTTTAATAGAACTAAAGTTAAACTTGGGGTTAAGACGCGATTTTACATGGAAATTCATAGTTGCTGAGGTAGGAATTCCAATAATTGGTTCAGACTTTCTAGCGCATTACCACCTTCTACCGGACTGTGCTCATGGAAGGTTACGAGACGATAAAACAAGTTTGTCAGTTGAAACTGAAATCTCGTTGATAGACCAACCCAGCATCAAAGTAATTCAATCACCTGATTCTCCTTTCGCTCACATCTTGGCCGAGTTCCCTAGCATCTCACGTCCTCCTGGCGCGCCTGAAGATCCGAAGCACACAACGGTGCATTTCATTAACACTACTGATGGCCCACCGGTGAAAGCACGACCACGTCGTCTCGCTCCACAAAAGCTTCGAGCTGCTCAAAAAGAGTTTGAAGAGATGATTCTCGTGGGCACTGCCAGACCCTCCAGCAGCTCATGGTCCTCTCCATTACATCTTGCGCTAAAAAAGGATGAGTCTTATCGCCCGTGCGGTGACTACCGAGCATTGAACGCCCGCACAGTCCCGGACCGCTATCCTGTCCGTCATATAGGGGATTTCTGCCAGAACTTATCCGGATGCACAGTTTTCAGTACCTTAGATTTAGTAAAAGCATACCAACAAATCCCAGTTAATCCTGATGATATTTGTAAAACAGCCATAATCACACCTTTTGGGCTTTTTGAATTCCCCTATATGACCTTTGGCCTGCGAAATGCGGGGCAGACTTTTCAAAGGTTCATTGATGAGGTTGTGCGGGGGTTTAATTTCTGTTTCGCTTACGTGGATGATATCCTCGTTTTCTCAAGAGACCTCCAGCAACATGCTGAACACCTGAGGCTCTTGTTTCAACGACTACATCAATATGGCGTGGTCATCAACCCTGCGAAGTGCGCACTTGGTGCAGCCGAGGTAACCTTCTTGGGTTACCGCATAAATGCCACAGGCACACATCCTCCCGAAGACCGTATTCGCGCTTTAGTGGAGTTTCCTCTCCCTAAGACCGTGCAAGGTGTTCGCAGATTCCTAGGCATGGTTAATTATTACCGCAGATTTTTGCCAGATGCCGCTAAATATCAGGCCCCTCTAATAGATGCAGTGGCTGCTACTAACAGTAAGGGTGCAAAACCATTTCCATGGACACCCATACTCGAGCAATGTTTTAATGACTGCAAGAAAAGTCTAGTCAACGTTACCACCCTTTCGCATCCGAACTGTGAGGCTCCCTTGGGTCTCTTTACTGACGCATCTAGCATGCACATAGGCGCATGCTTACAACAGAAAGCTGATGGTAACTGGCACCCCCTCGCGTACTTTAGCAAAAAGCTGACCGAGAAACAGTCCCAGTGGCCTGCTTATCATAGGGAACTTCTAGCCGTGTACGAGAGCGTTCAACCCTTTCGGCACATACTAGAAGTGCAAAACGCAACTATTTTTACCGATCACAAGCCTCTGGTTCGTGCCTTTACACAGCGCCGTGACAAGCTCCCACCAATACAACTCAATCAATTAACTTTCATCAGCCAATTCACCACCGACATACAATACATAAAGGGAACTGACAATTTAGTCGCAGACGCCATGTCACGGGTAGAATCCATCTCATTAGAGGAAGACTATCAAGCCCTCGCCAAGTCCCAAGAGGACGACGACGAACTCAAAGAGTTAATTTCTTCTACTTCTATGAATTTAAAAAATATCTTGGTTCCCGGGACAAACACTTCTATTCTTTGCGACACGTCGACAGGTAGACCTCGCCCTTATCTAACATTACCATTCCGTCGAGCAGCCTTCGATCGACTGCATAATCTCAGTCATCCTGGCGTGAAAGCAAGTTTACGTTTAGTGACTGAGCGATACGTGTGGCTAAATGTTAACACCGACTGCCGGAAATGGGCGAAGTCATGTTTACAGTGCCAGCGTAGTAAGGTGACCAGACACACATCATCACCTCTTACAACCTTCCCGATCGCATCAAGCCGGTTCTGTCATATTCACATTGATATCATAGGACCACTGCCGCTTTCTTGCAATTACAAATATTGCTTGACCGCGGTTGACAGATTCTCGCGTTGGCCCGAAGCGTGGCCTATGACATCTATTACGGCGGAAGAAGTGGCAGACACGCTAGTAAATGGGTGGATTTCCCGTTTCGGGGTTCCAAGTACTTTGACAACCGACCAGGGTCGTCAATTTGAATCTGATTTGTTTCGGCGCCTCATGAACGTGTGCGCAACAAAGCGGATTCGCACAACCAGTTACCACCCGTGCGCAAATGGCATGGTAGAACGTATGCACCGCCAGCTAAAAGCTTCATTAATGTGCCATTCCCAAACATGGAGCAAGGCACTTCCATTAGTACTCCTTGGCATGAGGACTGCGCTCAAGGAGGACTTAAACTCCTCGTCTGCTGAGCTGGTCTATGGCGAACCCCTCCGCCTCCCTGGAGAACTAATCATGCCGGCGGAAGAACCCAGGAGTCCACACGACATTACGGATTTCGTCACGGAGCTAAGAAGCCGGATGGAAGTTTTACGTCCCATACCAGCCTCACGACACGCTCGACCGTCAACCTTTGTATTCAAAGAGTTGGCGACATCAACTCATGTCCTGCTTCGTGACGACACCGTTCGGCGGCCCTTGCAACCTCCTTATACTGGCCCATACCGCATCCTGAGGAGAAGAGACAAAACCCTTACCTTGGAGATTCATGGAAGAGAGGTAACGGTCAGCATAGACCGCGTTAAGCCAGCGTATCTGGATTCTGAACCGTTTACAGTTCCTATTTCTCCTTCCACACTGACACCTGCACCGCAATCTTCATTACAATTACACCCAACTGCTTCTACCTCAACTAATCCACCTACTCCCACTCCGACTACTCCACCGCCTCCAACTGCTGTCACCACCAGAACTGGCAGACGGGTCAAGTTTAGGGACATCCTAGATTTATATTTTATTCATTGTTTTATTGGTTAATTAGTTTTTTATTCTATTAGTTCTGTATTATATTTTAAAATGTTTTACATTATACCTAAGTGCCCTGTTTTTACGTTCTGCGTTTATAGCATATTTTTTGTGACACCTTTGTTTTCTCCGTAGGGGGGTGGTGTGGCGAATCATAGTATCTGTATTATTATCTATGGTTCCCACTACGGAGTTGACAGTAGTTTGACATACGAGGGTAGTCTATGAAGAGTGATAAGTTTTCCGGGAGAAAATAATAAGACGTGACCATTCTTAACTGCTACACAGTAAACGGTTGTATTTGTATTGAGTTTGGTGTTGAATATCAAGAGGCATAGCCTACAGCTATTAAAGTGATGATATTAATGTACATGACTTTTATTTGGAGAACGGCGCAAGTAAGCGCCTAAAAGGCTATTAGACATTGCGTTAATTTTTAGGGTTGCGTACCACAAAAGGAAAAAATGGCACCCTTATAGGATCACTTTGTTGTCCGTGTGTCTGTCTGTCCGTCTGTCTGTCAAGACCCTTTATTTCGGAAACGCGTAGAATACCTCCACGCGAGCTGAAATTAAAATCATATACTTAGGTCCACGGTCCCTTGAAGCTGTGAAAAAATCAAACTTCTAAGTTAACGTGAAAAAAGATTCGGCCGTTTATTTCGCAAAAAACGTACAAATCGACACTCTCAAGGGAATTAAAATTTATAGGGTACTTTCCGTTGACCTAGAACTATGACATTTGGCAAGTAATATGGTCTTATACTATAAACACAGGGAAAAGTCTGAAACTATACATTTGTAATTAAATCATAAAAAATATTTTTCTTTATTTATAATGAACTTTTGTCCGCGATTTAGTCCGAGGAATGCAAATCCATTCTGTTTTAAAATACAGATTTTTAGGAACGGATTTTTGGTCCAATCCGAATTATCCGGAGTTTATGGATTTTTCATGAAGATAAACAAATCTACCATTTTAGTTGATTAATATGGTGTTTCTTATATTATTTTGTGTTTTTTGGGTTAAAATCAAAACACAGGAAAAAAAAAATCATAAAATATGATTGAACGCCCTTAACGACCGTGCTCCGACTTGTGTGCGGACCCACAATACCACTGGCCATACCCCTGGCGGTATGGTGGGACTAAAACTGTACCCCTGAGAAAATCGTTTGGGCCAACTGTGACCATTAAAGCGCGAAGGCGAGCGAGCGAAATGAGCGGTGCCGCGGTAGCGGCCGCCGAGTGTTAGATTCTATTGTCGGTGAATCAATTAGGTAAGGTTAGGTGAGTGGTATACCTAGGTTTAGACCCATCATACCGCCAGGAGTATGGCCAGTGGTCAGGCGCGGATCTAGCCCTCAAAAAAGGTTGTGGGCACCACTTAATTTTTTGATGGCAACCGAGTCAAGGGCCCATGTCTGAGTCGGACTAGGGGAAGGTGGTCGATTATGTACCTTTATCCTACGTGCATATTATGTGATAGGTGTGTTTGCTTCAGATTCTGTTGCCATTTAGCAGTGTAATTAACCAACCTTCATTACAGTATTCGAAGCAAATAAGTCATGTTTTGATGTTTCCGTTTATAGGGTATTTGGCGCGAAACGATCTCTTCATATGGTGGGCAAAATGATCCCGGGATCATTTTACACTTTACTTGCTTCAGTTTACTTTAAATAAATACATTTTTGTTTTTAATATGTAGTCATTTTATTATTGGTCTGAGTTTTATGCATATTTAGAACTTTTATTGGCTCATTTGTAGTATATAATAATGATAATAATAAACGTTTAATTCAGACTATGAGTCCATAACCGGTTAGTAATACAAAAATACCTTTCAAACTAGCGTTAGTAAAACAAATACATGACATATATGACATCCGATGCCGGTGCTGCTGAGAATACCAATCAGTTTGTTCATGTATAAGTTGAAAAGCCGAGGAGAGGTTAACCCCCCTGTCTCACCCCGCACTTCAACTCATACACGTCCGAGCGCGAGCCGGCCCATCTCACGAAATTTTTTTGATTGGAGTGCCAAAATTTTAAAATTGACACTATATCACACGGTACATCAGTTTCATGTCTCAGCTTTTGCCACAATACGTCATACGACACTAAATCGAATCGATCTAGGTAACAAGCATAAACCGGCGTATTTCTGGCTGTATAGTACTGTACAGTCTGCTTGAGACATAGGATGGCACTCTCAGTCGAAAGGCCTGGTCTGAAACCAAATTGAGAGTCATGAAGTTGGATGTGTTTATCCAGGTGTTTGTCAAGTAGACTGTCCAGCACTTTAGCTATTACAGTAGCAAGCGAGATAGGTCTGTAGTTTGCCAGGTCTGAAACATCCCCTGTCTTGTTTTTTACCACCGGTACAACTACAGTGTACATAAGATCGTCCGGTAGGTAACAATGATTCACACATAGACTGAAGAACATAGCGAGAACTCTATTCATATGGAATCCGGCATGTTTCAGATGTTCGATACTGAGACCATCATGACCAGGGGACTTACCTCGCACCATTTTTTGAATAACGGAAGCTACTTCCTTCGCGCGAAATCTAACAGTAACGTCCCCTGCCGGAGTCCCAGCATCGAGCACCTGGTTAGTGGAGCACATAGGTGCGGACTCCACCTTGAAATGGCGCTGAAACAGGTTCGCTATGTCACGAGATTCGTGCACGCCCGCAACGCTCACAGGCAGGCTCGATTTCGGGTTCAATTTATTTGTATTTTTCCAAAATTTACCAAATTTCTTATTCGCATGATGTTGTGCTGTTATGTCTAACTTTATTTGTTTTTCATTGTCTTGACAATATTTTACTCTAGATTTAAAAAGGCGCCTCGTTTGACACATGTTATCATAAATATATCCACTACTTGACTTCCCACACAGTAACCAGTTATGATACGACAATCGAGCCGCCTTGTGAACACCACTCACGTACTTGTTCCTACCCTGGCATGCATTTATGCTTTATCACTGTAGGGTGCAGCGCAGACGACAGACTATTCGTGACGCACTTTTTAGTCTGTGAAAATAGAACCTATGCAATTATATGCAGTAACGCACACGACGCGTAAAAAGTCCGGCGCACAAAAAATCCGTGTAATTCGGGCAGACCACACCGCGCCGCGCCGCGCCGCGCCGCTCGGCACAAAAAGTGTGTGAAAAAAATTGAACGTTTGCTTCAACGCGCGCTAACGCAGACGGCGCACACTTTAGTCGGCAATCTGCATTTGCTAGGGGTGGACGTATAGAATCCGAAAGTATAGGATGTACCCAAAATTCTCTATTTCTTCTTCTTTTTCTGTACTTCATGTACAAAATAATACTTCGCGATCTCTGAACGATTTCCATAGCGTCTACGTCCCTACAGCTCTGCCGACAGAATGATCGAAGATGTGCGTCGTGTGTGTTGAGTCTGTGAAATATCCGCGATCGACATTTTGCGCGCCATGCAGACGTTTTGTGCGCCGCAGACTCGATCGCACAAAAAGTGTGCCGTCTGCGCTGCACCTAGGACCAACATAACTGTCGATAGCAGCCTCACTAAGTATACGGACAATATCACTATACATATGTTTTAAAATGAGCCTGTGATTTTCATCAGAGCAAAATTTATCAGCGCAGTTTGTAAATTCCACAGGAAAATAAATATCTCTCAGTCGTGAGCGAGAATTCCGAAAACTTCTTGGTCTGTTCACCGTCTCTTTCACCCCAAATGACTTTATTATACTCGGTAATAGGAGCAGTAATTTTAGGTCTTATTAATTCTATGTCACACTCAATTAACAAAGGACAGTGATCAGACCAGTAAGTATCGTATAAAACCGACGCATTTCGAACTGAGTGTCTCGCCGCACTAGTCGTCACACAGTGATCGAGCCAGCGCAGGCTACTGTGCGCATCACTCACAAACGTATTAAGTATCTATTGGTAGCATTGCCATATCTACGCACGACCATGTATGTTCGGTACAAAAGTCTAATAGTTCATTTGAAAATAACTCACCCGGGTGGGCATTAAAGTCCCCAAGTACAAACACAGATTCCACGCCACTGTTTACGATCAAGACATCAATTTCACTGAGACATTCCGTAAACTCAATCAAATTATCGGCACTCGCGGTGGGCATGTACACTGACACTATCATAATCGACCTATTATTATGCACTAATTTAATAGCCGCGAGACGCACACTGTCACACGGTATGACTGTAACGCACGGGAATACAGACTTCCGCCAGAGAATGGCCACACCACCGTCACACCTCGGACACTTCATACAAAACTTGCAAAATAATTACCTATTACTACTACAAAACCAAATGACGTCTGTACACGTGCAAATGTGTGCGTGAATTTTAGTAGGGTTGAATCAGTTGGATGTCGTGGCGTACAAAATGGCGCGAAAAGTGCTGCGCTTTGCGTCGGGTGAACCAAACGACGACGGAACTACCCGAACGTTTCGAGCATTATTTTATTATGAAGTGATCTTGTCCGAGCGGTCAATTATTTATTTCTAATAAATAAAATAAATGATATTTGATTAAGAATACTCGGATTTGTAATGACATAAAAGTAATATTATAATATTTATTATGTAAAGAGGTTTATTTATTCATCAATAATGGTAAATTAAGGTTAATTACAAAATATGGAATTCACGATCGCCCCGTACCATTACGCGGCAACGCAATGGGGCGACGCGACAAAGTTAGTGCGTAGGGTACTACTTTTCAATTCCAAGAATGAATAGAACGTGAAAGAAAGGGACATAAGTACATAACAAAGACAATAAAGAGAGAGAGCAATATTAATAGCTGGTAATGTTGGTATGTTATTATTACGGAAGTTTTAATTGTATTATTATAAAACGACGAAAACTTGGAAAATAAATGAATCATCGAGATTAAAACTAATAAATAATAAAACTTAAAACAAAATAAATCGCAAAATTGTGTGTTTGTGTCAGCAGTACCTACAGCGCTGCAGTTCTTACGATTTTGAGCGCCCTGGCTAAAGAGTCGACGGTTAGCCCCTGTAAGTGCGGGGTGAGGGTGCGGTATCTGATATAGCGCGGGGAAGGGAGTGTCCCTTCTGTGCGTAGTACTATTAAGTATTCTGTGCCACCGTAAGGCCTTCCCCTTAGCACCCCAGCTGACGTGTCTACGGCGGAGGTGCCAGTAAACGCAAACCCGTCGTTAATGGTACCAAGATAGGGCACATCGTGAGGTAGCAACCAGGTTTCTTGCAGCGTGATTATGTCAGCTGTCGTGCACAGCTTCCTTATGCATTCCGTAGATCTTACAACATTCTTACAGTTAAAACTAATGAGTTTCATTGATGTACTATCCATTTAACTTTGTTTATATCCGTTCTCGTTTTGTGACCGCTCTTTAGATTGTCGAAAGTTAATAAAACGGCGAAAGGAGACACCTTCTGGCCAAAAGTCATCATTCAGGAAAGTATCAATGTTCTGTTGGGGTACAAAAATCTTAAAAGCATTGTAATCTTTAGTCTGCTTCATATTCCACTTTACCAAAATAACATTCAAGTTAGTTTTGTTCATGATGTAATTTTTTTATGTCAGATTCAGTCGTTTCCTTGGATACATTGTTAATATAAATAGGAATTTTGAACACCGCCGCTCTAAAGTTAAAATCCGATTGAACAATTGCTTTTCCTGTATTTCCTGTGAAACGATTTCTTAGTCTTTTCTTCTGTAACAGTTTCCAGTCTTCTGACATTTCATTTGTTTTCCATTCGCCCTCTTGCTTGGTAATGTCAGCAAAAGATTTTACTGGTTCATTCGTCTTGACGGATACGAGCGCAGCGGCGACTGGCGAAGACGAGGGCGGGGGCAACGTGGGTAGCGGGGGCGGCGGGGAGGCGGGCGCTTGCGGTGCTAACCGTAGCGATGGTTGAGTCATCGCGCGTGCATCGCTTCCGCCCGTGCCGTCCGCTGGCAAGTCATTGTTCGTACTCGGCGTAGAAAATATAACACTACCCTCTTCTGCACAACATTTTTTTACAACAGCTGATTTCTGATTTACATGGATGACTACCTTCAGAGTTTCACGTCTGCAACCGAAGCTAAAAAGATATCAAAAGAAGTGAAGGAAATTCACGCAGAAGCAGGTTTCCACCTAAGGGGTTGGGCCAGTAACGACTCAGAAGTACTGGCGGAAGTGGAAGAAATTAGTAAAGAAAACTCGCTGCAACTAACAAAAGAAGAGAAAACTCTGGGGCTAAGATGGCTGGTGAAAGAAGACACGCTAGCTTTCAACGTTGGGTTACGCAACACATCAAAGGACCTGCTAGACGGCAGGCGGACGCCAACAAAGAGGGAAGTGACCAGCGCCGTAATGTCTACGTTCGACCCTTTGGGTTTCGCAGCGCCGGTTCTGATTCAAGGGAAGAAGTTGATTCAAGACATCTGGCGGACAAAAACGAATTGGGACGAGGAAATCAATGACAAACAGAAGGAAACCTGGTCAAGATATTTAGAAGAAGTATCGGCGTTAACTAAGTTGAAAATTCCAAGGTGCGTTTCTCCCCGCGGCAGAAAAGGGCAGCTGCACGCGTTCACCGATGCGAGCGAAGAGGCTTACGCGGCAGTGGTCTACTGGAGGGCGGTCGAAGCTGGAGGAAGAGTCCATATCTCCATGATCGCCGGCAAAGCAAGAGTTACGCCAACGAAACCAGTATCGATTCCGAGGCTAGAGTTGCAAGCAGCCTTGCTTGGCGCCAGGCTGGCCACCACGATCGAGGAAGAAACAGAGCTTGAAGTATCTAAGAAGGTCTACTGGACAGACTCCAGCACGGTCCTGCAGTGGATCAGGGCAGAGCCACGGAAGTTCAAAACCTTTGTGGCCAACCGACTGGCGGAGATTGAAGAAAGGACTAAGCCCGAAGATTGGAGATGGGTACCTACGAAGCAGAACCCAGCGGATGACGCCACAAGGGGAATCCCAGCCGAGTTCGATCATGACGCCAGATGGTTCCAAGGGCCGGCGTTTCTCCGTCAGCCAGAAGAAGCGTGGCCAACCCACGATTTCAAGCCAGAGGGTGACATGCTGGAGGAGAAGAGCAAACAAAGGGTGACAGCGATAAGGGCGAAGGAAGAGGTCTTACTAGATCCAGAGAGGTTCTCAAACTGGGAGCGACTACTGCGCGCTACGGCCAGAGTGGTTGCTTTCGCATGCCTCTTATTGAAGAAGACCCGTAAAGCAACCAACGCCGCCGTTCGCCAGAAGGACGGGCCATGGAAACCTCAAAGAAGGACCCGGAAGGAGAAGGCCCGGATCACCACGCGGCCGGCCAGCAAAGAGGGGGAAAAACGTCGGTACCTGCCCTTAGAGGAAGAGCACATAAGGAAAGCAGAACAGTTACTAATGAAGATGAGTCAAGAAGACAGCTTCGCGACGGACATCAAAAGTTTGAAGGCAGAAAAACCATTAGAAAGCGCTAGTCGACTCAAGAAGATAGACGTCTACGTAGGAAGTGACGGTTTGATCAAGTTACGAAGCAGAACGATGAAGTTTCGTGACGAAGAAAGAAGAAAAATGAATCCTATCGTCCTGGATGGGAAACAAAGAATCGCGCGCCTCATCATGCAACATTACCACAGAAAGTTCCTTCACGGGAGCACAACTACGGTTATGAACGAGATTCGCCAGAAGTACTGGATTCTGGGCCTAAGAGCGACCTTAAAGGCGGTCGCACACAGCTGTCAGTGCAAGACAAAGAAGAGGCTACCGGAAGTGCCTCCAAGTGGCGACCTACCAAGCGTGAGGTTGCAACATCACCAGTTCCCGTTTTCTTGCACGGCTGTAGACTATTTCGGGCCGATGCAAGTCACCGTAGGGCGGAGAGTCGAGAAGCGCTGGGGGGCGTTATTCACTTGCCTCACCACCAGGGCAATTCACCTCGAGCTGGCACCTTCACTCAGCGCCAGCTCCATGATAATAGCATTGAGGCGGATGGCGGCCAGAAGAGGGACCCCGAAAGTTATGTTTAGCGACAATGGAACTAACTTCGTTGGGGCAAGCAAGGAACTAGAAGAAGCCGCGCAAGAAAGGGGCCTCAAGTGGAAGTTTATTCCCCCGGGAAGCCCAAACATGGGGGGCGCCTGGGAGAGACTCGTGCGAACAGTCAAGACCGCTCTGGCAGCGGTACTCAATGAAAGAAGCCCTCCTGAAGAAGTCCTCCATACATTGATGACCGAGGTCGAACACACAGTAAATTCCAGACCCCTCACTCCTCTCAGTATGGACCCCGAAGACGACGAGAGCCTGACGCCTAACCATTTCCTTCTGGGGAAATCATGCGGAGCGATGGCGCCGGGAGAATTCAACGACACATAGTTAATCGGGAAGGCTAGCTGGCGGACTACCCAAAGGCTAGCAGACCACTTCTGGGGAAGATGGGTCAAAGAGTACCTGCCCCTCCTGATGCCAAGAGCCACCAAGGGGCGGGAAAGCAGTGACCCACGAGAGGGAGACATCGTACTGATCGTGGACGCCACACTACCACGAAACTCATGGCCCCGCGGAGAAGTCGTCAAGGTGTACCCCGGTCCAGACGGCAGAACCAGAGTACTGGACGTGCGGACGACGGGAGGAGTGCTGCGCCGGCCCACGCGTCGTGTCATCGTGCTGGTTCCTGCGTCATCGTCGCTGCAAGGGGATGATGTGCTGCGCACCGCGGGGGAGAATGTTAGCGACGAACTATGAACTTTAAGTGAAATTGCTAAAGTGTTTCGATAACGAGGAAGTAGTGTTAGTTATGAACAGTGAAAGTACTAAGTGGCTATGTTTTATTAAGGTAAAATAGTGTTAGCTTTAACCATGAAATTACTAAGTGAATATGTTTCGTAATGCATGTAAGTAGTGTACATTAATAATCGTGCGATAACTAAGTGGAATACGTTTTGTTTGAATATTAAAATACGGCGCTAGCAATTAGATGTAATTCTGTTAAGCTATATGTGTTGAAACAATAAAGTAAATAAGGTGTAGTTGCATTCTTATAACTTTAAAGTGAATATGTATTAAAATAAGTTTTCAGAGGTTGATCTGTAAAAATTAAGTGAATAAACTTGTTAGTAGTTAAGGCAAATATGGAATAAAGTGCTAGTTTTGTTTTGTAATTTATTTACCTAGAAGTTTAAGGGTTTAATAAAATAAAATAGAATGGTAGTTAGGAAAATCTAGGATTTACTAAGTTTTTATATGTACCTACAAATAAAGTGAGAATTTCCTGTGATTTTATTTCCACACACTTGGCGGCGCCACATGTACCATGTGGCACATAAGTTTAAGTACTGAGAAACCTTACCGTAACGAGGACCGCCAAGGGTTTTTTGCTATTTTTAAGGGTTAAAATCTAGATATTGTAATAGGGTTTTTTGTAATTAGCTAGAGTAAGTTAATACCCATGCGCTGAAAATGTTTGTAACATTATAAGGTATATTTTACCACCAGAAATTGGCTGAAATAGTTTTCCCATACAAACGGCGACAATGGTGCCGTGTGCAAAATATTAGTGTCGAGCGCAAATTTGCAGGGCTGTGATTGGTCAGAACAGCCTATATAAGGAGGTCAATTTCGGTGGTTCGATATTCCGAATCCAGCAGTATTATAATAAAGAAGAAGCTCCAGAAGAAAACATAGAAGACCTAGTGAAGCAATATTTCGAGATGGACGCACTCTGCTTAAACCCCAAGAGACCGAAGACTGATCCAGAAGAATAAGCCCTTCGTATTCTGGAGAAGACCACGACCAAGACAGAAGAAGGAAGATTCCAAACCGGTCTTCTCTGGCGCAAAGAAGATGTCAAGTTCCCGAACAACTACGAAAACTCACTGAAGAGGCTCTTCAACATAGAAAAGAAGATTGATCGTGACCCCGTACTAAAGAAAAAGTACGTCGAACAGATGGACGCTCTCATCGCAAAGGGATACGCTGAACCTGCCCCGAAACAGAAGACAGCTGACAAGACGTGGTACCTGCCACACTTCGCAGTAATCAACCCGATGAAGCCAGACAAACTTCGGGTAGTACACGACGCGGCGGCCAAGACCAAAGGGCTGGCACTCAATGACATGCTGCTCAAAGGTCCTGACCTACTACAGCCGCTGCCAGGCGTCGTCATGCGGTTCCGACAACACATGGTCGCAGTCACAGCTGACATCAAGGAGATGTTCATGCAAGTAAAACTGAAAACAGAAGACAGAGATGCACTGCGGTACCTATGGCGCGGAGATCGACGAGACGGCCAACCTCCAGAAGAATACAGAATAACGTCATTGATCTTTGGGGCATCAAGTTCGCCATCTACAGCTATCTACGTCAAGAACTTGAACGCCAAACAGCATGAAGAAACTCACCCCGAAGTTGCCGCCGCAATCATACAGAAGCATTACGTCGACGACTACTTAGACAGTTTCAGAAGCCTCGAAGACGCTGAACGCATTACGAAGAGTGTGCGAGAAGTGCACATGAAGGCCAGCTTCGAGTTGAAACAGTGGAAGTCAAACTCAGCGTTGCTCCTAGAAAAACTCGGAGAACACGGTCAGACAGAAGACATAGAACTCTACAAAACAGAAGAGAAGACTGAACGAGTCCTGGGCGTCATATGGAAGATTGACTCTGACGAGCTCACCTTCAACCTCAACTTAGCCAGAATACCTTCAACACTTATAGAAGGTAAACAGCCGACAAAGAGGGAAGCACTGAGAATAGTAATGTCGCTCTTCGACCCGATCGGGTTAGCCTCGCCTATCACAATTAGGGCGAAGCAACTACTTCAAGAAGTCTGGCGCAGAGGGACAGCATGGGACGACAAGATCGATGAAGACCTGGCGGAGCAGTGGGACACGTGGATGGCACACCTGAAGAACCTCCACAAAGTATCAATCCCGCGGCGATACCTACACTACAGTGACGCTGCCTCTCTAGAACTCCACGTCTTCAGCGACGCCAGCGAGTCTGCCTACTCTGCGGTCCTCTTCTGGAGAGCAGTAGCAGCAGATGGCGAGGTGGCCCTATCCCTCGTCATAGCCAAAGCAAAAGTGGCGCCATTGAAGCTGACGTCGATCCCCAGACTGGAGCTACAGGCAGCGGTTATGGGCACCAGACTCGCAGAGACAGTAGTCGAAGAACATGAAAGGAAGCCCGACCGCAAAGTGTCATAAGGACAGGGTCACGTTCCTACAAACCTTACGTGGCTCATCGTCTAGCAGCAATAGAAGAGAGTTCCAAAGTCAACGATTGGCGCTGGGTTCCGACGAAGCTAAACGTAGCGGATGACGCCACACGAGACGTACCAGTAGCCTTCAACAGAAATCATCGGTGGTTCAAAGGGCCTGACTTCTTATACCAGACAGAAGACTCATGGCCAACAGAAACCACAAGAACAATAGCAGAAGAATCTTCCGAGGAAGAGAAGATGCATCATGTGAGCGACAAGACAAGACCGAAGCTTGCAGAGGGTCTGCCTGACCCAACGAAGTTCTCCAACTGGGACAGACTCCGATACTCAGCAGCGCGTGTTCTGCAGTTTATCCAACTCTGCAGAGCTAACAAACAGAAAATCAACTACAGAAGAACAAAGAAAAATAAAGAAGTTGATCCAGCCTGGAAGAAGAACAAGACGACAGTAAAAAGGCAAACCCCTACGACGACAAAGAAGTCGTCACAAGAAGAGAAGAAGCTGCTACCGGTCACAGCAGAGCTGCTCAAAACAGCAGAAGAACTCCTGATGCGATCTTCTCAAGAAGAGTCATTTACAGAAGAAATAAACAGCCTGAACAATGGGAAGCCTATCAATAAAGAAAGCCGCCTTCGCCAGCTCAGCGTTGTATCTATAAACGGTACAATTAAATTACGAAGTCGCATTCAAGCAGTCAAAGACATAGAGGAAGAAGTCAAGAACCCGCTGGTAATCGATGGTGATCATCCAACAGTCAAGCTCTGGGTGCTGGGTAGTCATCGGCAACTACATCACTCCGGCGTAGAAGCTACAGTCAACGAGTGCAGACAGCAGTATTGGGTATTAAGACTACGCTCTATCACACGCACTCTACTACGACAATGCCTGTTTTGCAGAATGAAAACACAAGTACCACCGCATCCGAGAACCGGGGACCTGCCAGCGTGTCGCTTAGCTCATCACAAGCGACCTTTCACCTTCACCGGGGTAGACTACTTCGGACCCCTCTCCGTGACCGTCGGACGAACTCGACAGAAAAGATACGTAGCCATCTTCACATGTCTCACGACGCGGGCGATACATCTGGAAGTCGCCGGCTCACTCAGCGCCGACTCCGCGGTGATGGCGGTCAGAAGGCTGATAGCGCGACGAGGCTGCCCGACTGAGATCTGGTCGGACAACGGCACCAACCTTAAAGCTGCTGACAAGGAAATAAAACAGGCGATCGATACAGCGACTGCAGACGAAGCGGCAAAGAAGACAATCTCCTAGCGCTACATTCCGCCTGGAGCTCCTTTTATGGGCGGAGCCTGGGAGCGAATGGTTCGCTCAGTAAAAACGGCACTCACCGCGACGTTACATGAACGTCACCCAACAGAAGAAGTCCTCACGACCCTATACTACACAAAAGAAGAAGAGAAGAAGAGAAGAAGTAGAGTACACCGTCAACAGTCGTCCGCTGACTCACGTCTCAGTCAGTCCAGAAGATCCAGAAGCCCTCACTCCTAACCACTTCTTGTTGGGAGGGCCAGGACGAGTGCCGCAGCTAGGCACCTTCACCGAGCAAGACACCGTTTCACGATCCAGCTGGCGTGCCGCACAGAGACTAGCCGACGTCTTCTGACTCCGCTGGGTTAAGGAGTATCTTCCCGAACTCCAACACCGGCGGGAGCCCTACGGACGAGGTCAAACAGTACGAGTAAATGACCTCGTACAGATCGTCGACCCGAACCTGCCCCGCAACGTGTGAATTCGAGGAAGAGTCGTCGCTACATATCCTGGTCCCGACAACATCGTGCGGACGGTGGACGTGCTGACCAAAGGAGGTATCCTGCGCCGGCCAGTGAGGAAGCTGGTGATCCTGCCCCTGCCTACGAACGTCGAGCCCGCACCGGCAGCTGATGCGACGCGGTCGCACGGCGGGAGTAATGTGCGGGACAGTGAAAATACATAGTGTTATAGTGTAATAGTGTTACATAGGCAATAGACACTGATAGGAATGTACATAAACAGTGCTGACTATGCGGGACAGTAAAAATACAGTTTATAGGTGAATCTATAGCGTTATAGTGGTACATAGGTAATGATAGGAATGTATATAAACATTAACAACGCTCAATCACAGATTAACTAATAGTTCCTTTGGAACAGATAGTTCACTCCATAGAAAAAGATAGATACCTAACGCTATAACTGCCTACAAAAATATTACAGCCGTTCGTGCGCGCTAAAATGTACCTTACGCACACGCTCGAGAGTATCTACTACGTTGTCTGACGTGGTGTCGGGCGATCACCTGCGTCAAATTACGCAACGCTAGGGCTGTCTATGTTATGAAATGATTACACAAAGGAATAGGAGAATAAAAAACAGTTGTTACATTTAAAAAATATATATTTATTCAAAATCACAAATGCCTTACTTTAATATGTGGTACCTATATTAAAGTAACGCATTTGTGATTTTTAAGGGTCGAGAATAAACTATAGTTAGGGGTCCAGTGGACACATTCATTATTGGGGGTCGAGGGGTCGAGAGTGGACTAAACGAAATTTTGCCGGTGTGTGTAGTAAATACCTCTATTCCAATCTATGATTTAAAAAAAAATATATTAAATAGAAACAAACCAAATTAATGGACAGTAAATTCTTGAAAAGTTGGCTGGTTATTGTGTGTATATTTTGAAAAATAATAAGTAAGTAAAATATCTAACCAAATCAATAGGTACTATATTACACTACTATTATACCTACTTATAATTACGTACTATTAAAAAAACTTTCTTCTTAACATTACACAAAGAACTCTCCATTATAAAAAAAAGAATCAACAAAGAAAAAATAAATACAAAATATTTACCTTTCCTCCTCCAGTCCTCCTTAGGTAATGTAAAAAAGGATTTTTACTTTTGTTGGTTGTTTTATTTTGACAGACGTCTACACTGCAATTTGCACGACTACCCATTATTAAAGCTGCGGTCGCAGTATCGTACGGAACTATTAATTAAACTGTATCGGAAAAAACATCCCCGTGGTATACGTACACTTATCGAGCGCGTGGCAACCCGACTGGATTTTGGACGTTCAAACGTTGGTGAGCCGTAGGTACTTAAGCGCGTGACCTTAAACGAGTGGCAATACTGTTAGATATCTTTACTGTGGCTCAATTAATAGTTTAGAGTTTATAGTTCGATAGTTTTTTAACATTTTGTGTTGTGTACATAGTAGACTTAACGTTAGAGTATATAAGTTTATTATGTAATGTTTAGTGATAGTTTTATATTTTTCTTTTGTAAATCTCGGTACATAGAATAAGATTACATATAGTTTACATATGTTTATATAGAAATAATTAGAGAAAAACGCAAATATTGTCACGCGGTCCTCGTTACGGTCAAGTTTCGCGATACTATAGATAATTTGTATTAATAATTCCCGCTAATTTGTTTTAATTTGATTGGATTTTAGTCTTTCCCGCGTTTTTTGAAATATTGTAATTAAATTTGATTGGTGAATTACCTGTAAAAAATATGTATAAATTCAGGAACATTTCAACTCTCCTCCTAATAAATCGAAGAAAGAAGCTCATCAGTGTTTTACTCCTCACCAACCCAGCAGTATAGTGTACATACCTGTACATATTGTGTCTTGTCGTGTCGTGGCCATTCATCACCTCGGCACGCTTAGGGTTATTTTTTAAAGAGGTTGTCTTCCTCGCCGCGGCTATCCCGTCCACTCTTCATCCAGTCGTCCTACCCTCGTATCGTATCGTATCGTATCGTGTCGTGTCGTGTCGTATCTTCCTGTCCTGTCCTGTCCTGGTCCCGAGATTTTCCCCGAAGTGGCTTTCATGGAGGCCCTAATTTCACTGATCTCGTCCAATTGCGTTGGTTGACGCAGGTCGGCGTGTCGTGTCGTGTCGTGTCGTGTCGTATCGAATCGTATCGTATCGTATCGTATCGTGTCGTAACGTGTCGTGTCTCGTCGTGTCGTATCGTATGGTATCGTGTCATGTCGTAACGTGTCGTGTCGTGTCGTGACGTGACGTGTCGTATCGTATGGTATCGTGTCATGTCGTAACGTGTCGTGTCGTGTCGTAACGTGTAGTGTCTCGTCGTGTCGTATCGTATCGTATCGCGTCGTGTCGTGACGTGACGTGTCGTGTCGAATCGTATCGTATCGTATCGTGTCGCGTCGTGTCGTGTCGTGTCTTGTCGTAACGTATCGTGTCGTGTCGTAACGTGTCGTATCGTAACGAATCGTATCGTATCGTGTTGTATCGTATCGTGTCGTGTCATGTCGTGTCGTGTCGTATCGTATCGTGTCGTATCTTGTCGTATCGTGTCGTATTGTGTCTTGTCGTGTCGTGGCCATTCATCACCTCGGCACGCTTAGGGTTATTTTTTAAAGAGGTTGTCTTCCTCGCCGCGGCTATCCCGTCCACTCTTCATCCAGTCGTCCTACCCTCGTATCGTATCGTATCGTATCGTGTCGTGTCGTAACGTGTCGTGCCGTGTCGTAACGTGTAGTGTCTCGTCGTGTCGTATCGTATCGTATCGCGTCGTGTCGTGACGTGACGTGTCGTGTCGAATCGTATCGTATCGTATCGTGTCGCGTCGTGTCGTGTCGTGTCTTGTCGTAACGTGTCGTGTCGTGTGGTAACGTGTCGTATCGTAACGAATCGTATCGTATCGTGTTGTATCGTATCGTGTCGTGTCATGTCGTGTCGTGTCGTATCGTATCGTGTCGTATCTTGTCGTATCGTGTCGTATTGTGTCTTGTCGTGTCGTGGCCATTCATCACCTCGGCACGCTTAGGGTTATTTTTTAAAGAGGTTGTCTTCCTCGCCGCGGCTATCCCGTCCACTCTTCATCCAGTCGTCCTACCCTCGTATCGTATCGTATCGTATCGTGTCGTGTCGTGTCGTATCTTCCTGTCCTGTCCTGTCCTGGTCCCGAGATTTTCCCCGAAGTGGCTTTCATGGAGGCCCTAATTTCACTGATCTCGTCCAATTGCGTTGGTTGACGCAGGTCGGCCTGTCGTGTCGTGTCGTGTCGTGTCGTATCGAATCGTATCGTATCGTATCGTATCGTGTCGTAACGTGTCGTGTCTCGTCGTGTCGTATCGTATGGCATCGTGTCATGTCGTAACGTGTCGTGTCGTGTCGTAACGTGTCGTGTCGTATCGTATCGTATCGTGTCGTGCCGTGACGTGTCGTGTCGTGACGTGACGTGTCGTATCGTATGGTATGGTATCGTGTCATGTCGTAACGTGTCGTAACGTGTAGTGTCTCGTCGTGTCATATCGTATCGTGTCGTGTCGTGTCGTGTCGTGACGTGTCGTGTCGAATCGTATCGTATCGTATCGTGTCGCGTCGTGTCGTGTCGTGTCTTGTCGTAACGTGTCGTAACGTGTCGTATCGTATCGAATCGTATCGTATCGTGTTGTATCGTATCGTATCGTGTCGTGTCGTGTCGTGTCGTGTCGTGTCGTGTCGTGTTGTAACGTGTCGTGTCGCGTCATATCGTGTCGTATCGTATCGTATCGTGTCGTATCGTGTCGTATCGTATCGTATCGTACGTCCTGTCCTTTCCTGGTCCCGAGATTTCCCCCGGAGTGGCTTTCAAGGAGGCCCTATTATTTATTTCAGGTCGGCGGTGGTCTGCCGGCCTGCAAGACTACGCTTGTAGAAGAAGAAGCTAGAAGAGGGGCGGGATACCCCCCGAAGGGCCTGGGGATTCTATATCTTCTGTATCTTTCTATATTATTTGTAGTTTTCTATTAATTTTATTAAAGACTAGCTGACCTGACAGACGTCCTGTCAATTGATTTTGAGGCGGAAGCGGAGGCGGAAGCGGGGGCGGAAGCGCAGGCGGAAGCGGAGGCGGAAGCGGAGGCGGAAGCGGAAGCGGAGGCGGAAGCGGAGGCGGAAGCGGAGGCGGAAGCGGAGGCGGAAGCGGAGGCGGAAGCGGAGGCGGAAGCGGAGGCGGAAGCGGAAGCGGAGGCGGAAGCGGAGGCGGAAGCGGAGGCGGAAGCGGAGGCGGAAGCGGAGGCGGAAGCGGAGGCGGAAGCGGAGGCGGAAGCGGAGGCGGAAGCGGAAGCGTAAGCGGAAGCGTAAGCCGAAGCGTAAGCGGAAGCGTAAGCGTAAGCGGAAGCGTAAGCGGAAGCGTAAGCGGAAGCGTAAGCGGAAGCGTAAGCGGAAGCGTAAGCGGAAGCGTAAGCGGAAGCATAAGCGGAAGCGTAAGCGGAAGCGTAAGCGGAAGCGTAAGCGGAAGCGGCGGGCGGATATTATCTTCTATATCTTCTTTCTATATTATTTGTAGCTTTCTATTAATTTTATTAAAGACTAGCTGACCTGACAGACGTCCTGTCAATTGATTTTTCAATTTTCTTACCTTAAAAACCTTCCCTGGACAAATATTTTTTTTTTGTTCTTTATTAATTTTGGGTGGGGGTTTTTATCCACAAGGATACGCCAACCCCATTGTACCTTAACAATATATAAAATTCCCAAGTCGGCGGCTTTGGTTTTGTTTGTTGTTTTGTATTGCCACCGACTTGCGAATTGAAAGTCGCAAGTATCGTATCGTGTCGTATCGTATCGTCCTGTCCTGTCCTGTCCGTAGAGAGGTTGTCATCATCGCCGCGACCATCCCGTCCACTCTTCGTCCAGTCGTCCTACCCTCGTGTCGTATCGTATCGTCCTGTCCTGGTCCCGAGATTTCCCCCGAAGTGGCTTTCATGGAGGCCCTCATGTCACTGAACTCGTCCAATTGCGTTGGTTGACGCAGGTCGGCGTGTCGTGTCGTTTGGTGTCGTGTCGTATCGTATCGTATCGTGTCGTATCTTGTCGTATCGTGTCGTATTGTGTCTTGTCGTGTCGTGACCATTCATCACCTCGGCACGCTTAGGGTTATTTTTTAAAGAGGTTGTCTTCCTCGCCGCGGCTATCCCGTCCACTCTTCATCCAGTCGTCCTACCCTCGTATCGTATCGTATCGTATCGTGTCGTGTCGTGTCGTATCGTATGGTATCGTGTCATGTCGGTTTCTGGCAACAACTTTTCCGAAAGATTCATAAGGCGGTTTAGTAAAATCGATATTCCAGATCCACCAACCGGTCTCCATTCAGCAAAATGTTAAAATTAAACGGGCCAGCATTTCTTCTTTACTTTTATGAAGGTCTTCGCCACTCACCGGCTTAAGCGGCACTTGTGTAAAGGAAAAAGTGTCTATCAACTTCCGAACCACAGCGTAGAACTCTCCCAGCTGGTTAGTGTCTGCAAGCCACTGCATGTGACGAGCTTTATCTTACCACCACTTGTCCTTTATTTTCCGGGATAGTCTACGCAGACTCTGGTCACTTTGCCTTTTGTGACTCCGCAACATCACCATGGCTAACATGGCTTACACCCCTGTGCTGCCGAAGGAAACGTCGGTGCTTATCAATTGCCTCTCTGAGGACTCCATCATTGTCATAAAACAGTCTTCGCTCCTACGAACTTTTAGACCTAATGTCACTAAGGCGGTGTTTAAAATGTGACCAGATAGAGCCCTCCAATCAACGCCGGTATCACCGGTCCCCTTACTAATAGTAGTAAGGGCAACTCTACCACCAAGACTTCAGCATACTTCTCCCTCGCCTCGAGATTACTAAGCCTGTCCACGTTCAAGTACGTCGGCTTGGTTCAGCCAGATCTACTAGGATGACGAAGACGGAGGCGTAGCTTTGTGACCACAAGTCTGTGATCAGTCCAGCAATGAGCACCTCGCATGACGCGGGTGATTTGGACTTGAGAAACATCTCTTTGTCACTATCAAATGCTAGTGCTTTGATCTTGAATGCATCCATGTGTTCTTGTCTTGGCAGGAAGTATGAACGTGGTGTTCGTAATCGCGAGTTGAAATTGAGCACAAAAATTGAGCAGCAGTTGACCGTTATCGTTCATGCTGCCTACTCCATGTCTGCCCAGGACTTTAGGCCAGGCAGAGAAATCCTGACCAACTCTGGCATTAAAATCACACAACAAAAGTATTTGCTCTCTGGGATAGACGCTCTCTATACGGTGAGTCAGCTTTTCGCAAAACTGGTCCTTAATGTCATCAGATTTGTCCAGCGTTGGAGCATAGACACCAATGACATTCAGGTAGCTGTCATTACCCAGGTGAAGACGCAATGTGGTAACGAGATCCGAGATGTGCACTGGACACTCCTGTAACTGCTTTACAAGCTTATTTTTGATTGCGAATCCTACGCCTGACCGCCGCATTGCAGAAGACAAGAGTTCCGGCAAGATGTGTTTCGCTGAGAGCAGCCACATCCACATTATAGCGTGAAAGTTCTTATGCCACAACGGTAGTTTTCTGCTCAGGGCATGCGTTATCCTCGCGATCAAGAAGAGTTCTTACGTAACACGCGCCGAATGTCATTTCAGATGATTTCATTAAAATTAGCGAACGATTAACGAATTTAGTGATGCGAAGGCATCCGCGGTTACTACCTTCGGTACGAGTTGGGGTGAGCATTTTTTAGGGCACCTTTTCTAGCCCCCCCAAGTCTGAGCAAGGAGAGCAGTGCCATCCCTAAATAGGGCTGCTCTGTCACTCCAGGTGCTGCCGAGTCCTCTCTGTTACCCCGATGCAGAGCGATAGCGACCACGATGCTCAAAGAACACCCCTGGAGCCGCCCATGTGCAGGCCTCAGACAAAGCCCTGTTTGCATCAAGCCGGATCCGCCAGTTTCCGGTCCTTATCAATATGGACTGCCTTCACCGCCGAGCTAGACTTTATACGGAGTGCGGGAGGTAATAATCAATAAATAAATAAATAAACCGCATGAAAAACCTGACTGCCGAAGCTTTTAGGTTTGCTGCTGACTAACTTAGATGTTTTTCCTTTGCTCCCGGGTCAGCTGGGAGGCGAATGTCAGTCATTGCGGATATATAGACGAAGTCCCGGATTAAAAAGTACCATATGTGTGTTTTCCCAGGGTCCAAGCTATTTTCATACCAAATTTCATCCAAATAGGTTCAGCCGTTTCATCGTGGAAACGTAACAGACCGAGCTACTTTCTCATTTATAATATTAAGTATGAATATGTATGTAGGTACCTACAAATTGGTACGGAACCCTCGATGAGTGAGTCCGACTCGCACTTGTCCGGTTTTTTATTTACAAGTACATTCAATTTTTTCTACCGTCACACGTCTTCTTATTCATACGAGACAGGGATTTCATACTCTTTGAATATTTGTTTAAGGTTAATCAAATTTTCCAGATTTTATATTGATTTGGGTTTGACATAATACGATATGAAGTGAGGGTTTTTTGAAGGTCATTTTAAGGACTTGTAAAAAATACTCAATAAAAACTAGCAAATCCCAACCAACCAGAAAGAAGTTCGATCAAATGGTTCAAATCGCAGGAATATTCTGATCGTAGGAGTTTTCGAGACATCGAACTCTAGCCGTTATGAAGGAATGAGACAAAAGTTAGAATAGTGATAAAATTTGATGACACGGTTGGCGCAGTGTTTGAACGAATGGCTGCTGCGCTCTGGGTCGCGGGTTCGATTCCCACATAAAGCAAATATTTGTATGGCCTACAGGTAGTTGTTCTGGGTCTAGTTATTTGTGTATGTAAATTTATATATTTGTAAACGGAGCCACGATACAGGAAAATCCCTAGTGTGATGCAACGTTTACAAAAAAATTATGTACTCATGGGATCTTTCTTTTTTTCTTTATTTAATTTAGGGACTTTGAGTCGTTGAACGACTATGTCAGTCCCATAGTTCTTTCATTGCTCTACTAACTCTCATTGACCAGGCTGTCTGTAGCCTGATAGAGCATTCTAGCTGCGCCCGAAGTTTGCGCAGCTAAAATGCTCTGGAACAGCCCCACATCAAACCGGTTTACTTCTAACATTTCAAATAAATTATCTCTCATAGATGTACTCCGGACACACTCCGTCAAAAAATGCTAGAAATCTTCAACAACACCACACAAATCACAGTTGGGACTGTCGACTTTTTTCATCAAAAATTTGAAACTATTAAAGGGCATGTGTCCGGAACGCAACCTATGAGCAATTACAATTTGCTTACGATTTAGCTTCACATTGGCACTCCATGGTATGTGAGGAGGCTCACTTTGTATTGTCCTGTACTGTACAGTGCAACCGCACAATCTGCAATTCAGCAATTTACGCCACATTCATTTCAACTCATTACATTTAGTTCAGTTCGTGTTAGGCTATCAATACAGCCGGGCGTTCTCGTTACAGCCAACAAGGGCAGCGTCACTCACTTTCCACACCATCAGTTTATTAAGCTCATTTTACTTTACGTACCTTTGGGACAATACAGTTGTGTTTTAGTACTTACCTTCTTTAA
This sequence comes from Charanyca ferruginea, assembly GCA_947361185.1. Taxonomy (NCBI): domain Eukaryota; kingdom Metazoa; phylum Arthropoda; class Insecta; order Lepidoptera; family Noctuidae; genus Charanyca; species Charanyca ferruginea. The sequence continues at coordinate 13,307,832 of OX376070.1, forward strand.
TTTCAATCAACCTTCATCTGAAAGTAATGTATGGTCACACCTCGGACACTTCATACAAAACTTGCAAAATAATTACCTATTACTACTACAAAACCAAATGACGTCTGTACACGTGCAAATGTGTGCGTGAATTTTAGTAGGGTTGAATCAGTTGGATGTCGTGGCGTACAAAATGGCGCGAAAAGTGCAGCGCTTTGCGTCGGGTGAACCGAACGACGACGGAACTACCCGAACGCTTCGAGCATTATTATGAAGTGATCTTGTCCGAGCGTTCAATTATTTATTTCTTAAAGAAATAAAATAAATGATATTTGATTTTGAGCCATTTATAATCTACGTCGCCGCGAATCTCTTAGGGAACTATTTAAAAATATTAATATAATGACAGTGCCTTGCCAATTTATTTATGAAAATATTATGTATGTAAGAAAAAACTTACATATGTTTAATAAAGTAAGTGATAGACATGACTTTAATACTAGAAACAAGGACAAAATAGCTCAACCATATTTTAGATTGTCTAAAGTCCATACATCTTTTATGGGGTACTGTGTTAAGTGCTACAACAAAATTCCTAGTGATATATTACAACTAAGTGAAACAAAATTTAAATCATATATTAAAAGTACACTCTGTAAAAAAGCTTATTATAATCTAGAGGACTATATTCAAGATAAGAATGCTTGGAAACATGCTGGTCTAGCTCCATAGGACGATCGACAGTCTAGACAAAATCGAACCGATTGCTAATTTAAAATACCTAATTTCATACTTAGTATAAATATGTACATATATATATTTGACTCTTTTTTTATACACTGCTCAGGCTCACATACTGATTCATTGTTTGTTAAAATATAAGGAGTGGTCGTCTACTGTTTCAACATTAATTGTAATATGTAATATGTGAACACTGTGTATCTATGTACATATAACTTAGTCTGTCATTCCTTAATCTGTGATACTTTGTACACACTTTCAAATACCTAGTGTTTTTATGCAAGGTACATCGTATTCACGTATAATTATATAATTCCTGTAAATGCAAATATTGTTAACATCGTTTTTAAAAGAGTAAGTATGGAGTTTCTTGCCCATTCTTCTCCATACAAAACTACCTTTTGGAATGGGCACCTAGAATCAATTTTTTTTTCTCATTTGACGTTCAAAAGTGCCTTATAATGGTCTAATTGAAATAAATGATTTGACTTTGACTTTGACTTTGACTTTGAATACTCCGATTTGTAATGACATAAAAGTAATATTATAATATTTATTATGTAAAGAGGTTTATTTATTCATCAATAATGGTAAATTAAGGTACCTACCTAATTACAAAATATGGAATTCACGATCGCCCCGTACAATTACGCGGCAACGCAATTTTTTTTTTTTTTTCATTTATTTCGGAACCAGTCCATGTATGTTAAGTTCAAAAGTATTAAAAATAAAAATTAAGAATTAATTAAAATATTACAATAATAATAATTGCAATGGGGCGACGCGACAAGGTTAGTGCGTAGGGTACTACTTCTCAATTCCAAGAATGAATAGAACGTGAAAGAAAGGGACATAAGTACATAACTAAGACAATAAAGAGAGAGAGCAATATTAATAGCTGGTAACGTTGGTATGTTATTATTACGGAAGTTCGTTGTATTATTATAAAACGACGAAAACTTGGAAAATAAATGAATCATCGAAATTAAAACTAATAAATAAAACTTAAAACAAAATAAATCGCAAAATTGTGTGTTTGTATCAGCAGTACCTACAGCGCTCAGTTCTTACGATTTTGAGCGCCCTGGCTAAAGAGTCGGCGGTTAGCCCCTCCGGTGCGGGGTCGAGGGTGCGGTATCTGATATAGCGCGGGGAAGGGAGTGTCCCTTCTGTACGTAGTACTATTAAGTATTCTGTGGTATGGTCTAACATGGGATCAGTCAGTCGACACGGTTGGCGCAGTGGTGGAGCGATTGACTGCTGCGCAGCGTGTCGCGGGTTCGATTCCCGCACGGAACAAATATTTGTATGAACTACAGATAGTTGTTCCGGGTCTGGCTATTTGTGTATGTGAGTTTAAATGTTTGTAAACGCACCCACGACACAGGAGAAAATCCTAGCGTGGGGCAACGTTTTAAAAAAAAAGAAGAAATATACATGTACCATATACCTTTATCGCGAGAAACTATGTCAAAATACTCCTTCCACTGAGATGCAATGAATTTTGTATTTGATTAAACTTCTGAGTACCTATTCTAGTTTTAAGTAAACTTCTGTACCACTTGAGATAGCTTCTCTAGCTAGTTTGTTTGTCATTACCACGGAGGCCAACATGTGAAGGAATCCACTGCAATCCCAGAGTCGCTACCCCAGCGACCAGGGCCAGAACTTTATTTAATAATGCATAAGCTATCGATGCTCGTCTGTGTCCAGAGGAGCATCAAGCTATATGCTGTAAGGCACTTTAGCTATCTGACAAAATAAAAGATTTTTAAGCGTATCTATTGTTACGTTATTCATCAAAGATTGAGATTTCAGACAGTATCTATTAGCTAAATATTTTCGTTGCAAATAAAGCGGAGGTAGGCACAACTCTCACATTCCATTACGTGAATAGGAGTGGTTTTTATAAATCCTCCCATTACACGTAATGCTGCGTTTTGCAATCTATCTAATTTTAGTAGGTTTGTTTTTGCTGCTTTGTCATAAATAAAGCTTGAGTAATCTAACCTACTTCTAATAAGAGAAATGTAAACTCTTCGGAGGTATTTTGGATGGAGTCCCCAAGATAACCCTGCTAAATTTTTTAAAATGTTGAGTAGTTTCATTGACTTCTGTTTCTTTCGTCTATTCCATTTCAGTGACCTATCCATCCAGACTCCCAAATACCTGACACAGTCTATAACTGGAATAATATTACCATTAATAGTCACATTCACTTTATCTTTCCGTCGCCCTCTACTTAATTAATAAATGAGTTATAAATGAGTTTTTGAAAACGAGATGCTCAAACCTATGTGTTCTAATAATGTAGTAGCCAATGTAACATCACCCTAAATATCTATGACACTAAAATGTTTACATAACAAGTTTAACTACTACGTGCATACTTGTAACTTTTACACAGAAGGATAGGGACTTTATTCGTGTGTTTAGTATCGCTATAGGTACCTACCCATACGATGAATAGATGAATGTAATGGCAATTCGATGGCTTCATCGGGGTAAAATTCCTGCCAAGCGTCGGGTTTTTGATTAACTGACAAAAAAAGCAAACGTTTTTTGTTTGTCTAGTGTAAGTTCACCTTAAGAGTCGTATTTTAGGAATCGATACCTCCGAATTCAAAAAAGTATAGGCACCAAACTTCCATTACCCCAACACGCTCCCAAGCGGGTTGAAAAAGAAATAATGTTTTAAACATTACGATGAAGCTTAATTTTCAATAATAGTGATTAAAATGCTCGTAAATTATTTAGTTGTGAAACTGAAAAGAGCTGGATCTTACCTTGGTCAGAGGTCAAGTATTATCATGCAATGTGGCAATACCGCCAGTCACTTTCCGCCAGTGACACTCGAATATTAGTCCGGAGTTGACCGTGTAGCTGTTTAGAGCTTGTAGTACAGACATGCTGTCCGACAAAATGCGAATAGGTTGTCCCACTACCTGCCTGTTTAGTATAGCTGAGGCTGCCAGGGAGATGCCCATGCACTCGGCCTGGAACACTGTGTTGTGAGCACCCAGCGGTGTTGCTATATGAATGTTGAGGTCTTCTGAGAACACCCCAGCCCCGTGCCGGTGTCTGTATTAGATCCATCTGTGAAGATCCACAGCTTTGTGGGGCGAAGGCCCTCACACCGCCGATCCTCATGCAGTTGGATTTTGTATTTTTTGTCGAAGATAAATTGTTTGGGTATCCTGTCGTTAATAGCCTTAGTTATCGGAAACTCCTTACCAAGTTCCTCTAGTAACGCGGTATGTTGGGTACTACTCTTGGTCCTGAGATTTAGTGTTTTTAAACGTACTAAATAACGAACGATAACGAACCTATAAATTATAGTTAATCAAACGTAATATTACTTACACGTGCAAATATATGACGTCGATAGACTCGTGTTTACCTTTAAATATGAGCTATTTATTCCTTATGAATCGGAAAATCAGCAAGTGGAGACCATTTTATCCACAGGGGTTCAAGCAGCGGTCGCGTCATGGCAATCAAATGTTATTTATTGTATTCATCTTGCTCGATTCCTGGGGTACTCTGAATGGGTTAAGTAATATTCCTGATAGACATGATTGGATACTTATTTACGGCCATATAATGCACCAGAATGGTATATTCATACCACGAAAATGATTTATTAATTTGTAACAGAATTTGGCGTATTCCATTTACGGTAGGTACTTTCATGTCGTTGCTATTGTACTTACATGATCAATAAAATATCAGAACCCCCATTGATTTGTTCCAAATTACAGACAAACAGTTTTAAAGAAAAAATCGAATGGAACATTACGAGTTTTCGCATTAAAAAAAAATTACGTTGTTAAGTTTAGCTACGCCGTAGCCACATCTACGGGCGTCGTAGCACCGGGGTGGCGGTGGCGGCAACGGCGTAGTGACACGGTGTGACATTTTATGTCATCTGTGTAATTATTCATCGATCATTATTATTTTAGTGGCAATAAAAAATGCCTCTTATTAAACTATGGACTAACAACTTCGTGATAATTTCCAAGACTTTAATCATAAAACGATTAGTTATAACACAGTGAGTTGACAATTTAAGAAGTATTTCAAGTCGCGTAATAATCTCTTTAGCTGGTACTTTCTAAAGTTATTTGAATTTTGGCTACTTTAAGTTTTTAATATATTTTAAATTACCTTAGTAATTAAATAAAAAAATGAAGGTCCAATTATTCTGAGACATGGCAGCTCTCACACATAATGAACTAGACTCTTCTGTAGTCACGAAATTATGGTTCATTATACTTAATGGACGCCTGTCTCTGAGCTAGCGTAAGGAATATACTATGAGAAAGCCAAGTGTTATCAAGTTAGTCAGCCAAGATCCTGGAAGCTATAAAAAATGAATTTAAATAATCATTATCTAAAAGCGTGTTGTTTACACTCCTATTATTAAATTTTAGTTAAGTAGGTAAGTACCTCGTATCAATCTTATCATTTCTGCAACAACTCTACTGCAGCGCCACCTACCGGGTCCAATTGTGAATCCAAACCATTCTCGAATCCACTGAAACACACACACACATAATTTCATTTAAGAGGTGTTCACTTTCATACACACGCACAGAAGATTTTTATACCTGTAGGTATCCTTTATGGAATTTTCAACTTTCTATACATTTTATTTCTTTACATTTGCATGCCTACACCAAATGAGGTAATGTGTCTTTGCATATTGTACCATCTCTGTACCTACCACATTTTAGGCAAATAGATTATTTGAATTTTGATTTCGAAAAGCAGTTAATAATAAGTAGGTACTTAGCCAGAATTGTTATAACAAAAATGAAATGAAATATTTATATAAGTGGTTGAAATTTCAGCAAAATGAGAGTAGAAGTAGTACACTAAAATTGTGAATATTGTAGAAAAGAAAAAGCGGCCAAGTGCGAGTCGGACTCGCCCATGAAGGGTTCCGTAGCAGCAACATAATATAAAAGTTCTTGTAGTTTTTTTATTTTTATATTTGACTTGATTGAATGAAAGGTAAATTGAGGTTTACGATTTATGATGTATTAAAAAAAACTACTTACTAGATCTCGTTCAAACCAATTTTCGGTGAAAGTTTACATGGTAATGTACATAATTTTTTTTTTTAGATTTATCATTCTCTTTTTTTTTTAAAGTTACAGGGGGGGGGGCACACATTTTACCAGTTTGGAAGAGACTCTCGCGCAATCTATTCAGTTTAGAATAAATGATATTAGAAACCTCAATATAATTTTTGAAGACCTATCCATGGATACCCCACACGTATGGGTTTGATAAATAAAATTGAGTTCCAGTTTTAAGTATTGGGAACCCCCAAAATTTATTATATTTATTCCATTTTTGTGTGAAAATCTTAATGCGGTTCACAGAATACATCTACTTACCAAGTTTCAACAGTATAGTTAGTGTAGTTATACTGTAGTTAGTAGAGTTTCGGAAAAAAGTGGCTGTGACGTACGGACGTACAGACAGACAGACATGACGAATCTATAAGGGTTCCGTTTTTTGCCATTTGGCTACGGAACCCTAAAAAAAAGATAATTGAAATAACAACTTAATTTTAACGACTCAAAAAGTCACCGCACTCATCATCACTTTAATTGATAGGGACTTTTTGACGTCCCTCAAAAACAACGCTTATTTTCTTATTTTCCGGAAAAAGTAAGAATGGAAGTAGATTATTTTTAATATTTATTATATACTATTACATAAAACATAATCAGCCTTTAATGTTCCCACTGCTGGGACTCGGGCCTCGTCTGTGTAAAACCGAGCAGGACGTTAATACATCATGCGGGCCCCGTGCGGGTTGGTAGATGTCACATGTCTTTGGATTATTGTTTCTAGGATATAGGTACCTACCAGCTTCCTTATTATTTATTCGTTCATCGTTGTAAAAGCAACGGTGATAAAATAAATTGCACAAAGTAAAGTGTGTGCTTTTCTGAGTACAAACCAGTCCGAACTCAGGATCTACCTACTACTCAAATAGTAGGTACTTACCTACTTTCATGTACTTACACACTACTCGACTTTTCTTTACTTGAACTTGTTTACTACTCAGAGGCTCTGAGTAGTAAACAAGTTCAAGTAAAGAAAAGAAAATCAGAGCTGCCAACGCTGTTCACAATGTTTTATCATATTAAAAAAAAATATCCATTGCGCATGAAAGATTTAAATAATTCCTATTAAATGGGGATTTGAAAAAAGCTTTGGCTGCTTGTCAAAACTTTTAATGATCGGACTGTTACGATAGTAAGTCACTTGTCCAAAACTGAAGCTATATTTAGAAATGAAAAAAATTAAGTGGAGCGATCACCTGTCAGTGTAAGTATTATAGACCAAGATACCGCACCATTTTAGTAAAACTCCGCCTTACTAATTTTTACAAATCATATGATTAGTACCTACTTATACTTTAGTATATTATCTATTGATTAGTATAAATTACCGCAGAGTGAAGACGAAAGTCTTTGTCCAGTGCGTCCTGCCTGTTATGACTTATGCCGCCGAGACGTGAACACTTACAGCGAGGCTAGTTCACAAGTTCAGAGTTGCTCAGCGGGCAATGGAGCGAGCAATGCTTGGAGTTTTTCTAAGGGATAGAATTCCCAACGAGGAAATCCGGAGGAGAACTAAAGTCATTGTCATTGCTCGCAGAATCAGCAAGCTGAAGTGGTAGTGAGCTGATCACGTCTGTCGCAGGACCGACGGCCAGAGGAGCAGACTCGTCCTAGAGTGGAGACCACGAATCGGTAGATGCAGCGTGGGACGCCCTCCAGCCCGATGGACCGATGACCTGAAGAAGGTAGCCGGTGGTGGCTGGATGCGGAATGCAGAGGACCGGGAAAAATGGCGGGCCATGGAGGAGACTTATGTCCAACAGCGGACCAAAAAGTAAGCTGAAGTGATGATGATGATGAAGTGATGAGTATAAATTAGATGCTGTATTTCAGGGACTTACTTGGGTTGAATTTAACCATCTATGTGTAGGCAATAGTAGTGTGTAGCCGTAGGGTACCTAACTGTTACATTTTTGTCAAATAGTAAATAAATAAATAAATATTTTTTGTCAAATAGTAATAAATAGTAAATAATAAGGGGTGAAAGGGGTCCCAAGCCAACCACATCTGCTCGTGGTGCACCCTGCTGAAAAACAAACGAGGTGATGGCGACCCGCCAACCCTCACTGGACCAGCGTGGCAGACAGGCCCCAAGTGCCCGGCGACTCCTGCGGTTGTGCTGGTGTGGACGGGCGTAGGCATAACCCTGGTGTCAGGGGAGCTAAGAATCTCCAGGTGGGATCGACTTACCGTCAAACGACCACAGCTAGTTACATTAAGGACACCGATATACAGGGCCGTCTTTAGGCCCAGGCCGGCTCCGCTTTGCATACATTTTGTATGGCATCTGGAGCTCTTCTTATATTTGTCGATTTTACACCAAAGCAAGCCGCGCCACGAGCGCGCGAACACAGCGCGAACGGTTTTTTACTTAGACCAACCAGAGAACATAACACTTTTAGTCTGAAATAAACATTTAATAATAAATAGGTCCTGTAATACTTAATTAGTCATTAAATGCTGATTTTTTGGAAAAAAAGTTTTTACAAAAAAGACAACCGCCTTCAAAAACTAAAAAGTGAAAAATAACTTTAGCACAGAACACACATTGACTTTACGAATTTCGAAGTCAATGTGTGTTCTGTGCTAAACTTATTTTTTTTTGTAAAAAGCTTTTTATTTCCCGCTTTTTAGTACCTCCTTCTCATCCAAATCTATTAAGAAGAGATTGAAAGTTAACTACTGCAAAGATTGAAGATACTAAAACGTAGTCTATGTAAAATTTTTGGGTATTTGTTGATTTTTTCAAAAAGTGTTGCATCAATTTTGATATAATTTATATGGGACCATCCCTGAAACATACCCTACCCATAAAAAAAAAGAATTTTCAAAATCGGGTTACGTTTGCCGGAGAAATCGCGTAACAAATCGCGCACATACTTAATGCAAATTTAAGACTTATACGGTTTTCTCATGGATGCCATTGTCAGAACTGGACCAAATTATCAGTTCACCCAGTCCAAAGTTCTCAAGTAACAAACATAAAAAAAAAAAAAATACAGACGAATTGATAACCTCCTCCTTTTTTGAAGTCGGTTGAAAAACCTTAAACTTGTGCTTTGTTTTTCTTGTCACTCCTAAAAATACTTTTTACCCGTGCCCGTGTACAGTGGGCCTCGCTCGCAGTGAGCTTCCCAAAGAATCATGGCAGGATTTGTACAAAAAAATTAAGATGTTTAGAGAAGTTGAAATTCTAATTCTTATATTCTTGGGTACCTAAAGAGTATCTTTAGGCAGACAATATTTTTAAAACCCCGCAAAAAAAGTTAATAGTTTAACGAAAAGCTCATTATTTCAGGACGAAACGGCGCTGACAGGAACAGTGACACTGACAGCCTTTGTTTCGCAGTACATTGGAATTGCATCGTTTTATGGGAAATAATATCACAAATAATGTTTATTTTTTTCCACACACTTGTCACATCACTTGTCTGCCAATTTTGTAGATCCGTTAATATCGCTTGTCACTTTCTTTTTTAGGGTTCCGTAGCCAAATGGCAAAAAAACGGAACCCTTATGGATTCGTCATGTCTGTCTGTCTGTCCGTCCACTTTTTTCCGAAACTATAAAAACTATACTTTTGAAATTTGGTAAGTAGATGTATTCTGTGAACCGCATTAAGATTTTCACACAAAAATAGAAAAAAGAAACAATAAATGTTGAAGGTTCCCCATACTTAGAACAGAAACTCAAAAATTTTTTTTTTTCAAACCCATACGTTTTGGTATCTATGGATAGGTCTTCAAAAATGATATTGAGGTTTCTAATATCATTTTTTTCTAAACTGAACAGTTTGCGCGAGACACCCTTCCAAAGTGGTAAAATGTGTCCCCCTCCCCCTGTAACATCCAAAATAAGAGAAAGATAAAAGTAAAAAAATATATGATGTACATTACCATGTAAACTTCGGTAACTTGTAATTTTCGGTGGACCGAAAATTGGTTTGAACAAGATATAGTAAGTAGTTTTTTTTTAATACTTACGTCATAAATTGTAAACCGCAATTTACCTTTCATTTAATCAACTCAAATATAAAAATAAAAATACTATTATATTATGTTACTTGCTGCTCCGGAACCCTTCATGGGCGAGTCCGACTCGCACTTGGCCGCTTTTTTTATAAACACATACCTAATGGGCATCGAGATGAAACAAAAATGTGTTTTTTCATTTAATAATGCGGGTGTTTAAATATCAATCTACTCCTGGTAATGTATTCTTCATATTGGAAAATATTTTAAACCCTCTAAATTACTTTTTTTTTTACAAATGAATGTAAGAATTTAGCCATGATTCTTTGTCAAATGTTACCAACTGATATTGAACTTTGTTTGATATGAGGTCGTAATTAGAATGAAGAAATGTCAAAATTTGGACACTGGATATGATTTGGACATAACATCTTTAAGTATAGACATGTTAACGTTTTGGCTTGTTAGGGTAAACACCAGAACAGTGAACAGTGAAGAACTCGTCTTTACAACCGTATTAACAAAATAGTATTCGTACATAACCTACCAAAAAACAAGTGCAAAAAAGAGTTACAAACCCTCTTACTAAAGTTAACGTACCGGGAGACTGAAGATCTTCTCAAACCAATTCAATAGATCATGTATCTCAAAAGCAGACGCATACACACACTCACTCACACACTCACACATACATACTCTCACACGTACACTCTCACAAACACTCACACATACACTCTCACATATAATGATACATGCATGCAGAATCACTCACCTGTGCACTCTCTTGCACGCACACGAACTAATATTAACTTAAGTACATATACAAGTAGCTTAATTTTATTTTAATTTTAGTTTATAATAATAATTGATTTTATTATTTTTAAATTACTTTTTACTGTTTATTGTATTACCATATGTTTTTTACGAGTTCACTATATCGCACGTTCGAATCTTAATTTATTATGTAACCTATCTTGGAAGGCGCTGGTGTCTGTGATACAATGATTTTCATTCATTAGTACAGGCACCAACGATACACTTCTTTCTGTTATGTTCATTTTAGTAGAAAACTGTTTTTGTGTATGTACCTTAAATGTGTTTTTTCTGAAAAATAAATTATTATTATTATTATTATATTTTATATACTTGATGTATCTCGGGACCCAGAGGTCCCGGGCCTTTGTAAGGCGTACGAGGAGCCGAAGCCAACTCGCAGAGGCCCCTTAGGTAGCTTTATAAGAAATAAGACATCAACCGACGATTATCCCTGTATGCACTATGCAAGTGCACCCAAGGACAACCCCCGGTTGGTGCAGGACTATTACAGGACATGGAAACTAACAGTACTGGACTATGGGTATGGGTTGCTAAAGTGACTTGGTTACCTGGAACTATGAAGTGACTATAGCCCCTGCCGAATCAATGTTTGTATACATGGATAAAATAGCAGGGGGTGACTTGCACACTCACTAAATGGGCCCCCTGAAACAGTCGCTAGCACGAAGTGACGTAGCGACAAGGGGGCAACATATCTTGAGGTGCTAGAGGAGTGGAGAGGTATTCCACGGCTATCAGGACAATCCCGGAAGTACGGTCAAGATCCCTACCAGCGTCTTACTGGAATACTTCCTTACCCCGAGCACGAATGCTTTCGCGAGTTTCCACTCTAACCGGCCAATTAAGGCAAGATAGAGGTGGGAGCTCCGTTATTATTATTATTATTATGTATTATTCTAAATACAGTCAACAGCACACCATGGTATCCAAAACCGACAAATTTCTTCTTCATCTCCAAACAATAGAGTTTATTATCCATTGGGGAAATTTGGCAGTTTGTGGTAACTTTATGTGCTGTTACTTGTTATACTTTGTACCCATTCCATTTTGACTGCGCGCTTAATAGGGGGCGCTGGGTAATGTTTGCACACGGGCGCTACATGGGCTAGAGACGCCTCTGCCGATATACGTACAATGTACGGACGTTAATGAAAGATAAGCGCTTATTCGAGCTTAAGAATGCTCTAAAAGACATTAACTGGGACATCTTAGGCCTTTCAGAAGTTAGAAGAGTGGGCGAGCATACAGAAGAAAGAGACGATGCCATATTTTTCTACTATGGCGAAACCAATGGACATCACGGAGTGGGGTTCATGGTGGCGAAGAAGTGGAAAGACAATATTATCGAGTTTTTGGGCTATTCTGAACGTGTCGCTTTGCTCAAATTCCAACTAACTCCTACCAAAACTCTAACTCTAATACAACCCACATATGCACATACTGAGGATGTAGAAGATTTCTACGATCTAGTTAACAGAGCATGCGATGAAAACAAGTGTACATGGAATATGGTCATTGGCGATTTTAACGCAAAGGTGGGACGAAGACAAGAACTGGACAATCGAGATACCGTCGGTTACTTTGGAATAGGGGATCGCAATAAGCAAGGAACTCGTCTCACACAATTTGCCTTTGGACAGAGAATGCACATAACAAATAGCTTCTTTTTCAAAAAACCACAACGACGGTGGACTTGGGTCTCACCCAATGGCTGTATACACAATAAAATCGACTACAATTTATCATCTGACCATCATATAATTAAAAACATTGACCGTCATTGACGTTATCAATAGATTAAAAAAATACAGCTCTGATCACAAACATATCCGTACAAAAATTCGGCTAGACTTTAAAATCCACCGAGCTAAAATATTTACAAAACGCATAAGGCTTTCTAAGGAGACACTCGTAAACCACTTCGACTAACCACCACCACTCGAATTAACAAACTATTTTAAAGAATTTCAAATTGATGAAACAGACGCGGAAGATCAATTTTGCGGATGGCCCCTCAAGTTAAAGGGGAAAATCTACAAGTCCGTGATAAGACCTGTCGTACTGTATGGATCAGAATTTTGGGCCGTGAAGAAGACGGATGAATAAAGATTGTGTTTGTTTTTGCGTGTAGCGGGGATGAGAATGTTGAGATGGATGTGTGGAGTGACCAGAATGGATTAGGTGAGAAATGAATATATTAAGAGAAAGTTTGAATGCGGCGCCGTAGACAGAAAAGTTCAAAGAAATCGTTTGTCTTAGTATGGGCATGTGAAGAGAAAAGATGAAACGCATGTGACCAAAAGGGTGATAAATATTAATGTGGATGGAGAGGGGAGGGAAGGCCAAAGAAAAGATGGATGGATTGTGTGAAGAATGATATAAATGAAAAGGGAGTCAGTGAGGGCAGGACGGTTGACGGGACGACAAGTAACATGGGATAAGGGCAGGAAGATGATGATGTTTTTTTTACCCGACCACGACAAAACCAATGAATAGGTTACTTAACTAATAAAGAAGGTAATTGATTAACTTTATACATTTTTATATACATGGTTCCCGTAGAAATCAACATGCGGGTGAATCGGCGATTGTATCATAAACCTATCGGTACCTATTACAAAAATAACTTAAACGGATTCTAGAATCTTCAGGGGCGAAATTCGGAGGGTGAGGAACAAAAAATCTTTGCTTTGCTTTGATAATGCTTTTTTATCTTCCAAAACAACGAATATTTTAAATTAATTAATTAGTTACTACATAATTCGAAAAATTTAAAACATTCATAAATTACTTTTTAATCATAATAATAATATCATTTATTTCGGACAATGTCCACTCCACAGATATGGACATTGTCCGAAACCAGATGGTCAGTAACACAAAGTACTAAGCTATGTATGTTAGTAAAAACAAGATGTACAATAGGGTATTACACCCATGTTTGAAAAGTGTCTCAGTGAAATTCTGTAGTGCTAATATGCCACCAAAAAAAACACAAAATTTTTATTCAATCGATAAGTGCCATAAAAATGCATCTAAATTTTAAATTTTCAAATTTCGCGCGTAATTTGACGAAAATGCCTCTTACTGGACGCCATATTGCTCAGCGTAAATGACGTCAGTTCGTTTTGTATCAAATGCGCTCATATTAAATATAATAGATAATTGTATATAATTTAAAAATAATTAAAAGCATATTTTGTAATAGGTGTAATAATGAAAAAATTACGTTAGTTACGAAAATAATAAAAGTACAAAGCCTTTAGTACGCCAATCGGTTGACTGACAGTTGACAATTTTTTGTTTACACAGCCGTATGGCGTAATGACATGGCCGCTACTATTTCACAGTGTTTTATAACAGATTAAAAATACTAAAAACTTTAAATTGAATTTAAAAAATTGTTTTGTTATTTTATGAACTAAAACTTACATTTTCCGACTGCTTTATGCCTAAACTGTCTCAATAACATATTTATAGAATTTTTCTCGTATAGAGTAAAATACCCTATTACTTATTCGGCATAATATGCAGGGTCAGCTAGACACTTAACACTGTCTAACTAGAATCCGCATGAAAGACTGTATAATAATAACAAAGTCGCCTATAGCAATGTATAGGCGACTTTGTCCGCGACTACGTTCAAGATGCTATCAGTGCTGCCCCGCACTCTCTGTGCAGTAAGGAGGAGGCTCGAAGTAATCCACGCGAGCTTCCACAAACATGCTAAATGCACTACCGAAGCGGGACAGCCCCAGTTACATCCTGAAACCCTTATTACATTGGTCGCGCCATGCACTGAGCGATCTCTGTGTATAACAAGTCCACAGGCTGCTCGTGTAAAATGTTCGCCAATATGCTTTAAAAGTGAGATCTTAACATGCTCGCTGCAACGAGCATTGCCAGTGCCCTGCGCTTCCATTCAACGTCCATTTGGTCATCAAGATTTTTGGTAACATAGTATCCCAAGTTTTTAAAATGGTTTACCCTCTTCAATTATTCTACTTCATTTAGCTTCATCTTGGGCAATCTACATAGATGGGAGAACTTTGCATTTTTCAAAAATATTTTTTTTTATTATATTGTTAGGCATACGTTTTACCACTATCTCACCTCGAAACTTTATCCATTATATGCACAATTTCGTTAATGGGGTGGCATTTTTTACAGTGTCCAGTGACGACGCTATGGTTTAATCCGAATGAAATACAAAAAAAAATTGTATCATTACGCACGCACGCCTACTCGTAAAGTTAACTACCTGCTGACTGCTGTAAGGTTGAAATAATGAAACCCACGACCTTGTGCACACAGGCGGCGTTAGGCGTAGGCGACGTGGGCCACCGCCTACGGCCTCGCGGTCCGAGGGGCCTAGCGCCTCAACGGTTTATGACTGGATTTCTAGCTGTCCCAGCGACCACTGGAGCATATTGAATTAATTCGATACTGGGAGAGCTGGCCGGCCCACTTCCACTTCAGCGTGCTGATTCGACGCGCAACATCGCGTCGGTGACTTTAGTTTTAGAAAACAGCTTATAGAGACATGGCTCAGGGGTGAGATGGGGCGGTAGTTTTTAAGAAGCATGTTATCACTTTTTTAAAAGAACAGTACCACCATGCTCTTGCTCTATGCCTCTGGTCACTGGTGTACCTAATGCCTGTGTGGATAGCGGAATTAAATAGCTCTACAAACTCAGTCAACAGGACTAAAACCTGCTCTGAGCAGCTCCGTGCTCATCCCGTCATCCCCGAAGCTTTGTAGTTATGAAGCTGTCCAAGAGCTATTCTAATCTCACACATATCAATATCGGGAAGCTCGTCTGTGAGGTGGCGTGTGAGCCTGGCTCGTTAGTAATCCGCGCCGTGGGCCTGAGGTGGATATGTTTTTGGGAGTATAAGTCCCCATAGAACTTTTCGATTTCATTATAATAAAAAATAGTAAAAATAATATGTGGGGACATTTTCACACACGGCCATCTGACCCCAAACTAGGGAGACCCTGTACTATGGGTGTCAGACAGCTGATATACATACACAAATACTTTTTTTTTGTAAATACATACAAGATAATTGCTTCTTGCGCCACCAGAGGGCCTCGCAAAATGTACCTTGCCCACATCAAACTTTGGTCTTGTCCCGCCACTGCTTGTGCACGATCTTTGACCCGGTACGGAATCTCTGCTGTGCCGCAGCCGCGCCGCGTATGTATTGACTAGACACAACTGCGCCACTGCAACTTCGTAGACGTCGCAATGATGTTGCCCAAAATGGTAAATTGAAGGTATCCTTTTTTGATACATTAAGACTGAAATAGAATGCGAATAACTCTGATATTTTGTTCGCGGCGGCACGGCAGAATTGCTCTCTACCATGAAGATACGTATGTCGAGAGCATGAAACCTTCATGCTCTCTACACAATGGTAGATTAGCAGGATAGTGAATGGACTCCACTCAGACTAAGGGGACTCCATTATAACTGTCTATGGTTTTGATTTTTTTAATCTGTATCAGTTTGCCCATCCGTCAAGCTTTTTGCGCCAAGCGCCAAGAAAAAATAACTTTTGGTTTGGATGCTTTGCTTGCTTGCTGAAGTTTGCTTGCTGTCTAATGTCTATGTATTCAGTGTGACCAGATTTAGCAGAATTCTGCAATTTTAGCAGAATTTGACCCCCAATTTAAGGCTTAGCATATTACGCCGCAGATTAGAAAAAGTTGGCAGTTTTTAGCAGAATCTAATGAAACCCAATGCAGAATTAAATTTGTCTAATTTTTCTTGTTGTTCTAGCTATCCTTTAGTACCTACTCTATTTTAGGGGAATTTCCCGCTCATGTGTATTTTCTCGAGTTGTATTTAGAGTGCATTTTTTCGTAGTGGTTGGTGGTCAGGTGTGTTGTGTGTGTAAGTGCAGTAAAAATGAAAAGAAAATATGACCAGAAGTATCGTTCTGAGTAGGACGAGGATCCATTGTTTTCGTCCTGGTTATCGAGAGCCAGGGATGACTGCAATGCTCTTTTTGTAAAGCATGTAATAATAATCTAATTATTAAAAGATCAAGTAACCTCAGCGAAACAAAAAAGGATTAGGTACTGGATATTCTGGTCAGTCTTCAGTAAGTGAATTTACCCAATCCTTACAAAATATTGTTTTGTACTACAAAGTATTCTAAATACCTAGTAGGTATCCAAAATACTATTGTGTTTATTTCATTAGATTATTTTTTTAAATTATCGAAACCGCAAGCCAATAGGACAGCGTTGCCATAGCTAGTTCTTATTTCGTACAGCATTTAATTAACTAACGTTTTTGACGTGACAACGTCTTATAATTCGATAGCCGGCTGCACGAACGAAAAAACATGACGTCATGCGTCGTTGCGTCGTTACGGCGTTACATGACGTCATGCGACGTTACCTCGCTCTGCGGCGTTCCAAGTGAAAAGTGAATGTGGTGTCAATTGTTTATAGCAACGATAATTACAGCGATAAAGGTAATGATTCTTTCGCGTTGTCACGTTCAACTATCGTCAGTAAACCGACTTTACAGACAACCAATTTTTTTTTTTCGAATTTATAACTCGAGGTGTAATCATTCAAAACTGTTATATTTTAAACAATTTCGTTCAAAATAGAGTTAATTCGGTTTTGCAGAATTTAAGCAGTTTTTAAAAAAGTTTAACAGAGTTTAGCAGATTTTAGCGGAGCTGCTAGCATAATGACTAATTTAAATCTGGTCACACAGCTATGTGAGTGTATGTGTGTCTATGATTGCTCTCTCGCTCGATCGTCTGCGATTGTTTGACGTTTTATTTCATCATTGAATTTCCTTGATCGGGCGCTGAAATTAAAACTTTTGAACAGTGTCTATATGTTCAATTATTTGAAACAAAAATATCAAGATGGGAGACGATCTGCTTCCAGACAGTGCAAATACTCAAACGCAGACCCAAAATTCACAAATTGACTGGAGTCAGCACAATACTCCATCTTACATTCCTACTATATGGGGAAGATTGTATTCTACGAAAGTTGCTGTGACTGGAAAACATTGCTGGAATGTTAATAAATACCCTGAATACTATGGTGAGAAACATTTCTTTTATATATAAATCCTTATTCATTTGAAAAATCCGTCTACCTGCAAATATTTTTTATCAACAGCTCATGTTATTTTTCCAAAATTCCAACTATGAATTCTGTTTCTTGCTACTGAACACTTATTGTTTTTTTTTGTTGTAACATTATAAACTTTTAAAACATTTTATTTAATACGTAATAAGCACTGTAATCCTTCAAGCTACCCCCTGCTGGAACCAAGGCGATAATATGCAGCTTCAAAAATAACCTCATTGAGCGATGTAATCCAGCTTACAAAATAAATTACTTACTTATTTACCCAAGACAGTTGGTCATATAAGTCATCTTACTGAATATTTTATTCACATCATACCCTATTCTTATTTTTAATTTTAATTATTATATTACTTTACACCGTTTTATCTATAGCAATTTTTGACTCTTTTCATTTGTATAAAAGAAATATGATAAGTTACATACAAACTATGATTTACATTATGAAACCCTTAGAACATATAAAATTAAATACGAGACCAGACTGGGCCACTGGTGAACCCTAATCAAAAATTATCGAATGTTGGGCTGATGGAAAATTTAATCTTACAGTGGCAGATTTTAGCTTACAATAATATTGTTTTAGTGTTATATTCTTTTTACACTCAGATCTCACACAACCAGAATTTACACTGGGAAGAGCACTCAATTGTACCTTTGTGGTGAAAAAGGACATGATTAAGGAAAATATTATAAAAAATGTTAGCAAACAACACTTTATCATAAAAAGGGACATGTCGTAAGTTTCCCTAACTTTTATACTTAATTTTTTTTTTTTCACAATGATCTATATTTTACTTCATAAGAAAAACATATTTTCAGGGAGCTTCTTTGTCCTGCTATAATAACTGATCTGTCATACAATGGCACCTTTATAAATGGGGAGAAAATAGGCAAAGGCAACTGCCGCATATTGGATGATAAGGATGAGATATCAGTCACTCATCCCATTGTCAAAAGTTAGTAACCAAAAAATTTTTTACTTGAAATGTGTTGCATTTGATTTTTTTTTTTATATTGTTAAGAGATAAAAGAAATTCATTGTTAACTTTAATGTAACACCAAGGCCATTTTAGGTACAGTCAACAGCAAAAGTAGATGATATAAATTAGAAATTCAATACTAATGAACGGAGTTTGTGCCAGAATTGTGTGGCGTTGAAGTGATTCAAAAGTATCACTAGTAGTAAAAGTAATCACTTTGACGCCACACAATTCTGACGCGCTGTTGCGCTTGCTATTGACTGTACATATTGTTTATAGGCAACAGCACAACAGCAAAGATTACTTTTTTTATTGCAATTTGAGTTTGCTTTTTATTTTTATTTTCAGTTTTTATTTTCAAAGATTTGCTGAAAAATGAGCAAGATGTACTACCAAAGGAAATTTCAAAAAAATATTACATCTCAAGGACACTGGGGCAGGGTGCCTGTGGCTTAGTTAAACTAATTTACGACAAAGTACTGTTATATTAATTTTTATATTGCTGGTCTATTGTCAAATTATTGTATAAGAAACACATTTGAACAAACTCTTAATTTCAGATAAAATGTAAGAAGTATGCTATGAAAATAATTAAAAAGAGCAAAATGACAAATGGACAAATTAACCATTTGAATGACCCACAAAAGATAATGAATGAGATCACTATTATGAAGTCTGTAAGACATGTAAGTAAATTAGGAAATGGAACCCAAAAATTATACATATACAGGAATAAAAAACCAGCAAGAAAAAACACTAATTTGTCCTGTGCTTTCCTATGATATTTGACTAACCCTGACTATTCTTGATATTCTATAGTTTTGTTATTTCTAGCCTTGTATAATCTCAACGGAAGAAGTATTTGATTCACGTGAAGCTGTCTACATTGTCCTAGAACTGATGCAAGGAGGGGAACTATTTGACAGAATCACTAAACGGGGACACTTGTCTGAACAATTTACCAGATTTTTATTCAGACAAATGGTGCTAGCTGTGAAGTACCTGCACTCTCAAGGCATCACTCATAGAGACCTAAAGGTTTATTTAATATTTGTATTACTAGTTATTTGTTATGTTTCCCCATACATGTCTGAAAGTAATAAAATTGTGACCAACTTTCAGCCTGAAAACGTTCTACTTGAGAGTCAGGAGGATGATACCCTAGTCAAAATAACTGACTTTGGTTTGAGTAAATTTGTTGGAGAAGACAGTTTCATGAAGACCATGTGTGGGACACCACTGTATTTAGCTCCTGAGGTACTGCGAGCAAACGGACAGAGGAGCTATGGCCCTGAAGTTGATGTGTGGAGCCTAGGAGTAATTTTCTTTGTGTGGTAAGACTACAATATATTTAAAGTGTGAAAGTAAGTAACAGATTCTTGGTCATAGAATTTTATAATTCTTTACTTTACAGTCTCGTTGGGTATTTGCCGTTTTCGGTTGATTACAAAGACATGAGTCTCAAAGATCAAATCCTGAGTGGGAGGTACAGGTTCTCACAGTCACACTGGCGGGGCATCAGTTTGCAGGGCAAACTGCTGATGAAGAGAATGCTCACAGTGCAAGTTGACAGAAGAATCACTCTGAACCAAATCCTGAACCACAGCTGGATGCAGGTAACTACTGGCAGACTGTTTATATGATGACTTGATAGTGACATTGGAATGACTACTAAGCAATTATTATTTTACAGGACAATGATGTAATCATCAGAGTAGAAAAACTACTTTCTCATAAACAAGTAATGTCAGGCATGACTGAATTGACAGTTTCATCTTCATGTGAAGATGATGAAAATGGCAATGCTGACACAGTTACGGTTATAAGGTTGGTGGCAACTGGAAAACGTGCTCTGAGTGACAGCTACAGCTCATGTGAACCTATTCCTAAGAAGCTTAGAGTTGGACTGTCTGTTGAAAAACATAATGACACTACTTCTACAAACAGCTACTCCTCTCAAGACTAGATTTGATTAAAATCTTTGACAATTTGATATATTACTGGTTCTAATAATTCTATTGTCATGTTTTACACAATTATGATACACAATTTGTGACTGTACATTCCAGAGCAATTTTGGTACAAATGATTAATTAATGACTAGTATTTTAAATTCTGTGTTTTAAATACCATTTTATTTTGAATTGTTATTTTAATAATTATTATTTTGTTCAATAGGGTCATGTGATATTTTTTAATGTTTCTGAAGTTGAATTAGTCCAGTGTGGCAATTTTGTTAAGATAATAGTTACCTACTTAATTTATAATGATTGTGCTAACGAGAATAATTAGACACAAAAAATATTGTAAGGTGTCAAAATTGTATGAATGCATGACTGTGTACTGATTGCATTAATTTGATGTTTTAAGTGCATTGTTGTTTTAAAGTGCCATATAATTATTATGTTTAGTGCCTTGAATTCAAATTGGTCTTAAATCAGATATTTAAGGCTATCACATTTTTTAAAACTTATTTTTATCTTCATAAGCATACAAACAAGTGGCAATTATTTGGTAGCAAGTGATTTTGTACTTACAGAAATTAAAACTCAATTATTAGATTCCTAATAGTCTTTACATATTTTGTACGAATAATTATTATTAAGACCTACCAAGACTTGTAAACTTAAGAACTCAGATCCGCCTCGGATTCCACCGATTTAGTTTTATATCATGTTACTTTTAACTAGATATTGTTGATTTTTCAAATGGTAATTGGTTTTATCGTCAATAAAACAAGTGTTATCAAAAATAAATAATGTTTTTATTTCAATTCCGCGAGATGAAATTTTAATTATGTACAAGCACGATTTGTAATTATACTAAATTATTTGAAAAAGAAATGTATTGACAATAATTAAATTTATTCAGTCTTCTAAGATATTCAATACAGTTTAACTTTGTCATTCTACAAAGAAATGCTTAGAATATTAATTACATATAACCATAATTACAAATTACACACATATCGATTCGTTTATTTCGTAACTCAAAACAATAACATAACGTCTTATTCAAAAACAGTCAGTTGGGAGCTTTTAAACCGGTGTTAATATTAAACATCCTCAATTCTTTATAATGTCACATTCACAACGTGACACTATTTATACACCAGCGCAACTTCTCTCAGTCTACTTTCATTAAGCAAATAATTAATTATATTCATCAAAGATACCAATGAATAAGCGCGAATAAACAAACTATAGAGACGTTTTTCCGAACATAAATATAATTAGCCGCGTACAGGCACCTCGAGGTATACCCTGAAATTTTCCGTCACAGAGCATTCATCGATGGTGTGAATTTGATTGTCTTTATTGCTATTCTTTGATTCAGTGGCATGCGTCGCGGCGCATAACTCTCGGTGCCTACGCTTCTTTCAATAGACTGCTACACAGCATAATAGTAGGTCATCAGTTCATTCGGATATACAAATTTTACAAATTATACATTCATTTATTAGGTGATTTACCTTCAAAAATCCATCGTAACATTACACATAAACCTAAACAACTATATCCATTAGGAACTTGAAACGACAAAGATTGTTAAACTGCATGAATATTTTCATACTAGAACACTGTTTCAAACCAAAAACTAAAGATATTATTTTGCTTCGATAATGTGCTAATTAACAATAACATTAATTATGTTGAATTGTATAAATATTTGAGGTAATTAATAACTAACACGAAAGATAGGCATAATCTTTGTGAATTTGTATTAGGTATTTACATTGATCAATTGTGTTAAATACTTACAAAAAAGAACTATGATCGGCAACGGCTTCAATTAATTATTTTAACAGGCACATAGCTTCTTATTCAAATAGGTAACAGTCTACTGTGATGCCTAGTTTCTAACTACTTACAATCACACGGTCGTTTTGCCACTATTTTAACCAACCCTCTTTTTAGCAATACGCCTTATGATTCAGTCTTATAAAATAATTGTGTTGCAAAACAAATTAGGTACTATAATTATTTAACTATTCGTTAAGTATCTCGTCCGGAAATAACTTGCGAACTATTGAATAATTATTGATCAGACAAATTTATTGTTTTAGTTTCTTGCTAAATTTACACTGAACAGTTCAAATATACACTGGCGATAGTTTATTAACGAAAAAGGATCTGGAACAACCTACTCTGACCCAATATTGTTCTTCCATAGTGCTCTCACTTTCTTATCACGGAGGTAATTTCATCCAATATAAACGTCGTCATTTGTCATTATTCACCATCACCTTCACCCCCACCCACACCATCCTGAGCTGCAATGTGCGAAGGCTCTCTTGATTGTGCTTCCGCTTCTGTAAAAGTAAACTAAAATTATTATCATGTCAAATCAATCACATGAAGTGTTGGTAGAGTGCCCCGCCATTGTCACCAAAGCCAAAGATGAAGGTGCACAGTGCACAGCAAGCAAGCTTTTATATTACTGGGGGACTCACCTACCACGCTACTACATTACTTTTGAAGTAACTGAAACAATATGAACAGGTTTGGTACTTTTGATAGACAGCAAAATGCAAAGCGTGTGGGCGTATTTTTAAAAAAGCTTGAAGTACTGTATGACCACTTTTTTAACTTCTTAATTAACCGACAAACATATTGAACAACAATTAAGTGTGCCGACTGCGTAGGCCTCCTTTTCCTCTAACTAGTAAGTATAGAAATGTGGCCCCTATACTCCATACGTTTCTTAATCTTTTTGCGCTTACAGAACTTTTATGCTGGACATTTTATAATATCCTTATGAGAGAAAAAGCTTAGTACTTAAATCAAATAGCTGTAATCTTATTTACTTACCAGCAATGGCTCGCTCTACTCTTAATTTGTCTCTAACAATGTATATCGCAGTTAACAAAAAGAATATGCCACCCAAGACTTCGACAAAACACGTCACGAACAGCGCGTATTGTAGCGCCTTGAACTCTACTAGAGGCGTAGGTTCCTCGATATCACCTACAGGTGATAAACTTATTTTCAAACTTTCCGATATCTGTAACAAAAAGAAAATAAGAATAGTAAAAAGAGCAGAAAAGTTATTGCTAATATCATGTATCGAATACCACTTCGCCCGTAACTTCGTTCGCGCAGATCGTAGGTACTTCCCCTACAAACGCAACACCGCTAGGCCCCCTTCAAGGAGTAGTTGAAAAAAATCTTTTTATTATTGACTTAGATGGCATTCGTGCCTAGGCCTAGTTTCAATTTGTCTAACCAAAAAAAAAATAAGATTTTTAGTATAACCTTTACGGGTTGAGTTTCCAAATATCCTTTTCTAGTGATCACCTATATCAGAAAGCCATGCGCAAACCAGTAGTTAAGTTTCGATGTTGCATACAACAGTATTTCACCCCCTTAGGGAATATAACACTGGAACTATGTATTTTTATATGACTAACCGGAAAGCTAAATACCAATTGTCATGTTTCTGACTTAAAAATAACGTTTTTCCCATATAAACTTAAATCCTCTATCTTACCCCCTTAGAAATAGAATATCCAAAAATCCGAAGAGAGAGAGAGACCGTTAAATACCAATTGTTATGTCTCTAACTACAAAAATGACGGAGTTTTATACAAACTTTCATCCCCATTTTTACAACCTTAGTGGTGGAATTTCCAAACATCCCGTCTTAGTGCTCCCTTACATCATAAAAGGAAGCCGTGTGTAAAGTTACACGTTCTTAAATCCAGTAGGCTTCGGC
The DNA here is from genome assembly GCA_947361185.1 of Charanyca ferruginea. Taxonomy (NCBI): domain Eukaryota; kingdom Metazoa; phylum Arthropoda; class Insecta; order Lepidoptera; family Noctuidae; genus Charanyca; species Charanyca ferruginea. The sequence goes on from OX376070.1 coordinate 13,332,331, forward strand.
TGTGCGCTGGCTGATACGTCAGTCAGTCAGCTTCTCCTTTTATAAATACACATAAATATATATAAGACTAGCGGCCTGCCCCTGCTTCGAACGGTTGCCATTGATAATTCGAATTTCCTATTTTTTTTTAGGAAATGCACATACCGAACAAAAAGAGTTATCCAATTTGGTGCAGTCATTCGGATTTAAGCGCGTGCAGACATTACGGCGACTTTGTTTTAGACTATGTAAGGATAAGGATTTGGCACGCGTAGTAAATATGGCAATATTTCCTTTACGTCGGAAATATCGCCCGCCTGTTCGACTGGATGACCATAGAAACTATGTACGTACCACTCCGACTAAGTAGGGACTTCCAGCGTCGCCAAACATGTGTGATATCAAAATTTGGAAAGCTTCTGCTGTAGACCGTCTTGGCGGAATCACCACATACTGAAATATAATAGGTAACTTTGTTAGCAGCTATAAATGAAACAGTATATTCTTTTTTAGAAAACAACACAACACTACATACTTTTGTCACAATCACCAATTCACAAACTACTTTTCACCGGTTTATAATGACATGCAAGTATACAAACAACAAAAGGATATACTAATAAACACGCATACGTAGGATTTATATTTCTTTAGCAATCAAAAAAATTTTATGATTGCAACTAAAAAGCCTATTATAATTAGTAGTATTATTAAAAAAAAAAGAATGTCCACTCAAACGGGATAAAAACATTTACACTTTTATTGTTATAAGCGCCATCTGTACTGACTTTTAGTTATTACTTGTCTTAGTACATAACAGTAAACAAAGGGAGTAATTAGTGCAAGCTAAAAACAAAAGATGGCGCTGTTACACACATTGAAATCGGTCCACCCGGCTTGAATGTTCTAAAAATATTCCAATGAGATCACAAGTTTCGGAAATAGTTGATCACAACTTGGCAATGGTGAGCCGTCAATATGTGCTAATGAGTGACTGATTTTTAAATATTATAAGCATCATATACAAAGCCATATTAAATAAATAATTTAGATCAAACCATGCAAGTTTTGCATACACCAAAATACTATAGCCAAAAATAATCCAATAAAACCACGCATTAAGAAAATTGCTAGCAGCACAACACAAATAATATAAAACCACCTCAAAAGGCTGCCCCTGAACGCGATCGGTTTTGTAAGCGGAAAGTAGAAAAACCGATAGCGAGCCAGAGGCGTCCCTGCGGTCGAAGTCTCTTACCAGCAACATATCGGCTATTATTGCCCAGTTGAGATTCAAAGCGATTTGGCCTATAAACATGAGGACGAACGGCGCGTAGAAGTAGCCCTCCGAGAGGACGATCGCGAGCGTCATGGCGGGCGCGGAGACCAGCAGGCCGGCGCCGCAGATGACGGGGTGCGCGCGCGGCCAGCGCTTGCGCAGCGCCGCGCCCAGCCACGCGCCCAGCGGCACGCCCAGCAGGCCCGCCACCATCGTGATCCCGCCGAATATTAGCGACACCCTTCGTGCAAAGTATCGGACGAGTCAACACATGCACCACTTACAGCGGCATTGGGAACCATGTTCCTGACATTACTTTAGAGTTTGACGATTGAGCCACGACTATTTTATTTAGGAATACCGACTACCTCTGATAAGAAACGAAGGTCCGAACTCTTCACGCATCTATTGAACCTGAACTACTCGTAGCAGAGATTTTTTGTTTTTAAACTGCCAGAAGAAATTGCTAAACATTCTAATTCATGCTAAATGTATCTCTGATAAATACATAATATAATATAGATGACTTGAATGTTGAAGTCTATACAAAATATGGTATAAGGTAGGTATTAAAGTAAGTTTTCATGCATTTTTTTTAAATAAAAAGTATCAAATATAATATTTCGAAAATAAAACATGTAAATTGACAAGACTGAAGCTTCTGTGCAATAATTATGTATTATCGAAGCGGCATTCTCTAGCATTATGATGATTCTATCGCGTCATGAATTCCCACACAACATGATTACGTTACAAATACAATGGAGTGTTGCGAAACCGCGTCATCTCATTGGAATATTTTCTCCAGAATCAGTTTCGAGCCGGTGATCGATTTCTGCTTTAAATTGCTTGCATGCACTGCTGTGCATGCAAAGCCGGGTCCCGGCAAAGTGTCCAATTCTACGTCATCTTTAAAATATTCTACTCAAGAAAGGTTCCGTTTTTTCCATTTGAAGTAGGGAACCCTAAAAACCAAATTAATTGTGTTTTGAGCTGACTCTTTCCCGGGACCAGTAAAGACAGAAAGCGCTCACCAGAATGATATCGGCGACGATCGACCAGGTAAGGTTAAGAGTGGTCATGCCGATGAACATGAGGAAGTAGGCTAAGCCGACGTTGTATTCCACGGTGACGAGCGCCAAGAACACGACGGGGGCGGACGCCAGCAGGGCGAAGGCGCAGATGAGCGGGTCGCAGTCCGCCACGCGCGGGCGCAGGCGCTGAGCCAGCCACGAGCCCAGCGGCACGCCCAGCGAGCCCGCCGCCATGCCCACCAGCCCGAACTTGTACGACACGCTGCGCATGCGCCACGCCCACACATTACTCTCTTATCACGACTATCTCTAACATCCATTTTTAACCTTTTGACCGCCACGGACGTCTATGGACGTCAAATTAAGGCCCCGGCGCCCATTGTCGGCATCGGCATGGCAAGGTATTTTTAGACGACGATTAAAAATATAACATATAGGTATGGAAATAAAGTTGAAATTTCAATACATGGCATGCCTAAGCATACCGCGGTGTTGTTTATGATTCAAATTTTAACTTTATTTCTTTACTTTTAAGTTATATTATTATTCGCCGGCATTGCAAATGCCGATGCCGACAATGGGCCCCGGGCCTAAAACGTGCCAAACACGCCACCGACACTACATACAGTTTACTAAGTTTATTTTTCCTATTACATATTCAAAAGTAAATCAATGCAATATTGTAAAAAGGCACAAAGATATATCCATTAGTTAATAAAATTGTTACTCCTTTTTTTAATTTTTTTTTTAGGTATTTGCGGTGAATGGGTCTAGACAAAATCCCTTGACAAATTTCTGTTAGCGTTAACGACAACGGAAAAATCAAACTATATGCAGTTGACATATTTGCAGCAAACGTCAACTCCATACAATTTGATTTTTCCGTTGGCGTTAACGCTAACAGAAAGAGACTTTGTCGACAGGTCCAGGAGAGTTCTTTATGAGTGATCGATGTCTGACGTTCAAAAGGTTAAACCCTGAGGCCGTTTGTCCACCGCCGCCGTCACCGGAACGTCAACGAGAACGAGATGACGGCGCCGAAGTACTGATACATAGACTACCTACTATAGCCGCGTGTCCACCGCAAGTCCGTCACCCGGGCACCGTCATCCCGGCCGCCGAGTTTCGAATAGATCGGCGTGACCTGTGCCGGCAACGGCAATACAAAACACTAGCTATGTGTCGTTACGTGTTTTTTAGGTAACATAACACAACGCGTTTTGCGTTTTGACAACGTTTTCCAAACCATCTATTTCACAACGATCTATTTCATAACAAAATACAACCACACATAGACTCATAACGATGTGTCGATTTTGAACAACTGTCTAATTTATAAAACGGCTGGTTTAATGTAATTGGTTCGTTATGGTGCACATTCAGTAACAAAACAAGAGTGCATTTAAGGTCATCGAAAAAAAAAAACAATGAAATTATGTAGGTAATAAAAGTAATCAGCAAAAAACGACTTTATCATCATAATTACTATCACATATTCTCAAAATAATGATTTTATTAAAATATTTTTAATTATTATTATTTTATTGGGAATTATACTCATAATTAATAAAATCGCATGTAACGTGTGTGCCAACATTTCAGTTGGTGGTATGCATGCCCTGTAGTTCGTGTTTTGGAGTGTGATGGCATCTTTTATGTGATATAGGATATAATCGAACGTAGTCGTGGACATCCTATAGTAATTAAAAAACTTGCGGTCTTACTGCCGCAACTTGTCGTGACGTACATAAAACGCTCCTGTGATGTATCGTTCACGTATTAGCGGATGAATCCAAAATTCTTTGCATCGCCTACGCCTTCGAACGTACAAAAGCAGAGCAAGCAATTGTCGCCGGTTGAAACTAGCCATCCTTCTAGTTCGTTTTATTTCTATTAAAAAGGAAAACGCGACTACCACCCACGACAAAGCTGTAGGACTGAGCCACCGATATATCGGCGCGGTGGACAAACGATCGCCGTCACGTCATCTTAAACTCGGCCCGAAATAATCTCGTTCTCGGTGACGGTCCGGTGACGGCGGCGGTGGACAAACGGCCTGAGACGATCACTACCGTTGAAATCGTTAGTTAGGAAATAACTTGCGATACAAACATGACTGTTAGCGTAGATATCAATATCGCCGATCGACCTAAACAGATTACTTGCAACATCCTTGTTATATCTAGAATTTCTAATGTCAAAATAATACTAGTCTCTAGCGGGAATCGATTCCGCGTAGCCAAGACATTTTATTTTAACAATATTGGAGCCTCAGTCTGTCTACAATTAATATTTCTATGAAGACCTATATAGTTGTTCTGACACTCACCTGCCTATTTTAATATCAACGTCCGGTTGCAATTGGAAGCCCAGGAATATGAATTGCGGTCCCCACCATGCGAGAGAGCCTGTCACGAACGCTACGCACGTGAAGGCGAGCGTCGACAGCATGAACGATGGACTGAAACACACCAAATTTGTGTGAACTTTAAATCTAAAAGTAGGTGATAATAAAATATAATATATTTAGAATATAACTTAATAAACTTTACATCAAATCGAACGATTGATGATTGATTGATTGTACGATTTGATGTAAAGTTTATACATACATGTAATTTTAACTTGGTAAATGAAACAGTACAGTCCAGAGCAAAAACATGTAATCAATTGGTCTCATTCTAAACTGATTTTCTCTTAAACTATTATTACCAATAAAGTATTTTTGATCTCAAACTACTATAAAATAGGTTAAATAGGTTGGGTTATAGATTTATAATATTGCTTTTGAATTTTGCCATCTGTATATGCTTGTAATTCTTGTAAATGCAAATATAGTAAACATATATTTTTTTAAATAGTATGTATGGAGTTTCTTGCCCATTCTTCTCCATACAAAACTACCATTTAGAATGGGCAACTAGATTCAAATTTTACAATATGACGTTCAAAAGTGCCTATAATGGTCTAATTGAAATAAATGATTTGACTATGTATATGTCATATTTATGCTCGTGACTGTACACAAGAATGTAGTATTTTTTTATTTTAGAAATTGTAGATTATTCTTAGTAACCAAGTGGTTACTAAGAATAATCTACAATTTCATTCAGTCGGTCGCAGACGCAATGCTCACACTAATATAAGTATATTAATGTGAGCATTGCGTCTGCGATCGACTGGCTTAACAGCTGCGATCGACCGGTTGGCCATCCCTGGTGACATGAAAATCTTAATTTCTTTATCGTCTCTCGAAACTTTCCTAAACAAATTAATATCGCAAGCCATGTACAAACATATCGTTAGACGACATCCATAAGTTTAATAACTTACTTCTTAATAAGGGCATGAATGTCCTGGCTGTAAGTGGTGGGCTTCATTTGACTGTCTTCTGCATGTCCTCGCGGGGGGTCCTGCATCACCCAGAATATGAGCACCACGGCTGCGATGCCCAGAAAAGGCGTGATGCGGAGGCCCCATCGCCAGTCACCTGCCGCCGCCCCGGCTAGTGAACCAACTATGTATCCGAGACCACTGAAAAAAGTATTTAATTGTTTATATATATAAACTGGCCAAGTCCGAGTCGAACTCGCGCACGAAGGGTTCCGCCGCACCATTCATACTTACTAATATTACTTATTAATTACTTACTAATATTATAAATGCGAAATTAACTCTGTCTGCTACGCTTTCACGATGAAACGGTTAAACCGATTTTAATGAAATTTGGTATGAAAATAGTTTGAACCGTGGGAAAGGACATAGGCTACTTTTTAATCTGCGACTTCGTCTGCATCCGCGATAACTGACATTCACGCGGATGAAGTCGCGGGCAAAAGCTAGTTATCTATACAACATTAGACTATAGACACTATATTAAAACATTCTAATTTATTCTGTATTTGTTGTTATAGCGGCAACAGAAATACATCATCTGTGAAAAAATCAACTGTCTAGCTATCACGGTTCATGAGATACAGCCTAGTGACAGACAACTAGACGGACAGTGGAGTCTCAGTAATAGGGTCCCATTTTTACCCTTTGGGTACGGAACCCTAAAAATGAAACAAGTTTATTTTGAAATAATTGTAGTACCACCATAATAACAGTTTTATTAGTTTATAGGTATAGGCTGTTGTGTATTTAAGAGACCTTCAAAACGTTATTATACGTTGCAGTAGGTTTATTCAATATAGTGAGGAATGTGCTGATTTATCAAGAGTAAGGAATTTGATTACATATTTCGAAGAAATTACTTTTGCAGACTAAGCTGCTTGTTTACAGGTAGGTAAACAAACAATAACCATTCTAAAGTGTATTTTACTTAATAATTATAATTAAATAGGTTGTTTATTTTACTTAATGCCAATCTATTATTTTAAACAAGTTAAACATAGGTAACTAGTTAAGTTAGCTATATTTAACTAGTCTAGCAGTTAATAGCCCGCTTGTATTAAAATTAAACAATAATTGGGTATATTCAATTGAATATACCCAATTATTGTTTAATTTTAATAGCGATCCTATTTAGACTTGTTTGCTAGTAATTACTAGCAAACAAGTCTAAATAGGATCGCTCTGGCTTGTACGCTTGTAGGTAATCTAATTTATAACACGTACTTTGTATGTAGATATAGGCACCTAACGTTAGTTTCAATGACCAAAGTCAGCTTATTCATGCGTCATCACAAAATTTACATTGTCTATAAGTAAGTACGTGAGAATTTATAATTATGTAAAAAATCTAACTAGCTTTTTCTCGCGACTTCGCCTGTGTGTTTCTCGTGAATAAATGGTTTTTCTTTCTAATGTTTTTTTTACGGTTTGTTTTTAAATAAAATATAGCCTATAGCTCTCAAGTATAACTAGCTTCCCATCAACGAAATAATTTACAGAATAGGACGAGTAGGTCCGGAGAATAGCCCGAACGAGAAATAATAAATACTCATTACAAAACTACAAAGGTAATCTAACTTCCCACAACTTTCCCTTGAAAGGGAATTTGCAAGTGACGTTAGCAATACAAATACGCTTGGCAATCGTTTGTTGACCATACGTCAAGAGTGAACTGTGTACTATGTGCATGGTAAGGGAACCTATTAACTCAACAGTGCCTAGGCGTAGTACTATTAAGTATTCTGTGGCCTAGGTCAATGGCGAATATATAAATAAATCAACACATTACAAACACGTGTTTTCCCATGCCCTATAAACGTAAAATTGACTTGCACACAGAAACGTAAGCAGAGGCAAAGAAGGCAGCAGAAGTTTAATTCACCATCAAACTCGCGCGTGATGAGCATTGAAATCCATATTATCTTAATTATCTATAACGATTACAGGAACGTTTCACTGTACCAAAAACGGCCATTTTCAAAATTTCAACCAAATTACGTCTTCTAAGTCCTGACGTTCTTTATTATTTGGTCATGACCTATTAAGTATGGTTGACATGGTTAATTCATGACTGTAAATTACCTGCCAACTGGTATAGCGAAGTAGAAGAAGGCTAACATCTTTGATCGTATATTTCCTACGAAGAGGTCGCTGATGATTGTGGGCGCAATCGTCGAATAGGAAGCCTCGCCGATGCCCACCAACCCGCGGAACACGGCAAATAGAGTGAAATCCTGAAAAAAAAGAAAATATATTGTAATATTTTATGTTGGGGTAATGTTTTATTATGGGGTACTGTGTTAAATGCTATGATAAAATACCAGTTGGTATTCTACAATTGAATGAAAGACAATTTAAAACATGTATTAAACGCACACTATGTAGACAAGCATATTATAAGTTAGAAGATTACATCAATGATAAAAATGCTTGGCTAAATGCTGGTCCTGCTCCACAGCCAGTTTAGGGAAACTCCAAAGAGGAAGAAGAGGATGTTTCCTACCCCTTTTTCTATTGACATGAGTAACGAGTATCGTTATTATTATACATAGATTTTAATTTATTTACTTATCACACTTCATAAGATAAAATAATATAAGTACATTGGAAACCTTCGTATTGTATAATTTAGCAGCATTATTTCAATTTTGTAAATGTGAATACCATGGAGCCATTTACTAAGTATATGAATATTATGTTTGACAAAAATTAACATGGCGGTTAGGAGTATTGTCATGCTCGCTCAAATGTCTCGCTGATGGTGGCGCGTGTGTTGGATCATTCGGCTCCCTTCAAAATGGATGAGCTGAATGGTGCTGATTCACGCGTCATGTTCGTGAACGGGCGCTGTCAGTAGAGATTGGTCAGCTCTTATCTGCCATGGACACTATCTTACTTCTTTTTTACGTTTTGTATTGCTAGATTACCTTCATAGTTTTCACATATAGAAGCAACAAGAATCATGTAACCAGTACTTTGTAAAAAACTTGATTTAAAAGAGTGTCCGTGGAGTTTCTTGCTCGTTCTTCTCCATAGAGATCTACCTACGTTTCGGAACGAGCAACTAGCTTCAACTTTCTGACTAACTAACCGAATCCTTGACAATTCAAAAGTGCCTTTAATGGTTTAATTGAAATAAATGCTTTGACTTTGACTTGACTTTGACTATCGTAATCATTTTGTAGATCATGGATAATCTTAAAACCATTCGAATGACGAAATTATTGAACTGTTTATATCATCTCTAAACGCTTAGTCATGCTGATAATATCTTCACCCAGAAGTCGCTCTAGGAAATAAAGAACAACAACCACTTACGTGTACGAAAGATCCCAGTAACGTGGTCAAGCTCCATAACCCCACTCCAAATGCCATGATGACACGCCTCGAGTACCTATCTCCGAAGTACCCGAATATCGGCGCGAAAACCATGTACGCAACCACGAACACTGTCTGAAGGAACCCTGCCTTGTCATCGCCGATTACGAACTCCTTTTTGACATCGCCCAACACACCTAAAAATAGATAAAAAGACGAGCATTAGTCACCTATTGATTGTTATTGTTTATCTGTGTTTCAATTATAGCATGTTTTATAAGTCTCGCCACTACGGCGGCGTTTGTTTTACGCGTAGCAGACACGGTCATGCCTAGGGTTGCCAACCATACTATATATAATAAAGTATCCTACTATATTAGAGGCCTGACTACTATATTTTTGAAAAAAGAATATAGTAGGCGAAACTACTATATTTGAAATGCATTAAACTCTAAGCAATAACATTCGTTTCAAAATGTGTAAACGTAAAACGAATCGTCAATATCTATTTCTTGTAGACAGAGAAGCAGAAAGCTGAGGTAATGGTATTTTGTAATTTAAATTTAAATTGCAATAGTAGCTATGGGGCATTCCTTAAAAAAAAATAAAAGCTAAAAACTGCGAAATATATTCTTTTGGAACCTACTATTTTTTTTTTCATATTTTCGTTATAGACTACTACCTATATTTTTTGGGTAATCATTTTAGAGCTACTATTTTTGACCGACAAAGAGTTGGCAACCCTAGTCATGCCTATTGTATGAAGACATCATGATTCTGTTAGCGGATTCCATGCTGGAAAACAGTTAACTGTGGCTTGCTGACTAAACAAATAATAATCTAGTTTCTTTACGTATTAGGTATGGAGAATGATAATAAAGGACGTAGATGTGATGTGTGCTTAAGTCACACTGGTTTCCTAGATTATTAGCAAAAAATAATACAGCTCAAGATTCTATGTGAATCTAAAGTTATATAAGTGACAAGAAGTAGTGCTCGTATAAAACTTAAAATACGTCCTTGAATCGTTTTTTAAGTTTTATGACATAATTTGTGGTGAAGCTATGTTCAACGTGTTCAACCAGTACCACGAGATAACTGAAGCAAAGTGTGTACGTGACAAATCTAAAAGATAAATATATTTCTAGCTCAGGGCAATATTGATATAGAACTCGAAGAGGAGTGGTTTGCATCGTTAGCAAAAAAAACTTAGCACTGCCCGATAAACTAAATAAACAGACAATTCTGGGTTCGGCTGAACCAGAGAGACGATCCGACAATCTTATCGGTTGATCGGATCGTATCGATCGACAAATTGAAAAACTGCTTAGACATCATCATAAAGCCTACGTGTACCTACACAAGACACGTTTGGGTAATCGATTAAATTAACATGAAGCACCCAGGTGATTCAATTACCATAAAATACCGCGAGTCACGAAGTCTGACGTGAAGGATGTAAAATGTTTTTTTGTATTTATACAAAATTGACTCTAAATTGTTTTAAATTATGCAATTGAATGTCCATTACACTTTGCCATGCTATTATGTTTTTGTATTATTTTTTTCTATTCAACATTCATATAAAAAAATCCTAAGTACCTAGGTATATTATTTACTAAAACAGTCGTAAAGTAAAATATTAGAACTGTCGGTGTCCAACTATTTGTTATTTTTCAATAACACAAAAATGTAAAACGAGTTAAAGTATTAATCGAACTCCAGATTCTCCTGTTATGCAACCCGTATCATTGTGACACCTCTATAAATCATTTCTTTTATTACAGTGTCCCTATTATATTTTACCCGTCGCTATTTATTCAAGCCCCCTGTTTTTATTCGATGCACGTCTGACTTTTGAGAGCTATTATTTTATTTTCTATACGTTTTTGGTTTTTTGTAGTGTAAAGTGAATGTGTAAATCGCTGTAACAGTTTACGTAGGTAAAGGTGGAACGATATCAAGGTGAATAAAACACACGTCAGAACAGTACTGTAGAACAGTAGGTGTCACGTAAGTTAACCGACAACATTTACAACAATATAATTTTAATTTACCTAGGTACTGTAACACTTAGGTTACACTAGTAGCTTTTGCGAACTATCGTGAGTCTAAGCTACGTTGAATAAAAGATATGATCGACTTGTAGAAGATTATATTAATCAGATTAACGAGAGGAAAAACTTTAGGTAGCCCGCAGCTTTTAGCATAGCCGGGTCTAACTCTGACATCACATGTCATAGTATAAAAACTATGCTTCTACATTATTCAAATATAGGTATATTCCTAAGTTATCCAGACGGTTCTAACCATAGACTAAATAGTTATGGCTTCATTACATAAAGCCTCGTTGGCGGGCAAGTCTCTACAGTACCTACCTAGATCTTGATTGTGGAACAAAATAATTTTCAATTTTATCCTTTAAACCGACGAATTTAATATCTAATTTAATTAGAAATATTTTAATGAACAAGTAGGCACGTCACTATAATAATTTAACTAATACCTACAACTAAATAAACCTAACCGACTAAATAACACCATTTGCTATGGAATCAAACAAACCGTTGCGTTAACGAGTTGTTTTTCCCTTTTCCTTCCACAAAAACTAAACAACATAATTGGATGGTGGTTCCATGTGACGTAGGTGGGGGGGAGGACTGGAGTGGCGTGATGTATAATTGCTTGACGCGGTCAGTTCACGGTCGCACAAATTACATGAGCATCCAAACTCCATATCAGGACAACATTTCATGCATAAGGAAATTGTAGTTAACGGAAAACTGACTTCAATCTCATAACATTATGTAAATAAAAGATAAAGCTAAAAAAAATGTAGCACTAATATGCTCTTGTAGTTAATTTAACAGTGGTATAATGTTACTCCAAAATTAGTAATTAATAGTATCTATTCGGAACCATTTACTATATTATTTTCAACCGACATCAAAAAGAAGTAGGAGGTTCTCATTTCGACACGCACTTATATTATTTTTTCTTTTTTATGTTTGACCACGCGTAACTTTTTTCAGTGTACCTCAAAGTTGGTCATATATAAGTTTCGTGAATATATTCCACCCCTAATGCCAGCTACACACGTAACGACCTATCGTAGCGATTAAACTGTGCAATCGGTTTGCACAGTTTTATAGATCGTGTGTATGATAAATCGTTGCAGATTATCGTTCATCGGTGGCAGTTGCAATTTATATTAGACTAGCGACCCGACCCAGCTTCGCATGGGCCTATAGCAGTGAACGTATTTCCGTTCACTGGCCTATAGTCTTCCTCGATAAATGGACTATCCAACACAAAAATAATTTTTCAATTCGAACCAGTAGATCCTGAGATTAGCGCTTTCAACCAGACAAACAAACAAACTCTTCAGCTTTATAATATTAAAGTATAGATATAGATAAATCGTTATCGATTGCGTTTGCACAGTTTTATCGTCGCGTGTGGATGGCGATCGCTCATTTCAGCACACCAGTGGGTACATATTTGAATTTCGAAAATTAAAATATCTACGATTAAAATGTCAATGTTCAAAACATCTTTAATAATGATGTTGGTTCATCTTTATTAATAATGGTTTCAGGAATGATTTGACTAAGAGCTTGCGATGATATTATTGTAGAAGACTTCATACATTCGTAGGCACGACCTGTGGCTAAAAATCGCAGTGTAGCAGATAATCTTTCATGAGGACTTAATGCTTCTCTCATTACAGTAGTATCTTGTTTTTTTTTTATTAGTGGAGTACCTAACTAAAGCCAGCTTTGAGTATGCCTCCTCACTCATCCTCAAATAATTAGGCCAATACTTTGGAGCGAATTTGAACTCATTTAATAAGTTGTTATGAGAAAATAGCTTCTTTTTCATGAGCCAGTCTACACCACACACCGCGCCTTTTTTTTTCTTTAACACGTAACCAGGCCTAATATCGCAAGTGCATCATCATCTTCCATCGTGGATGACATTTTTCTTGCATGAGCTTCTACGGAGAACTGAAGATGACGATCGGCGTCGATATCGGTGGCGTGTGGAGGCACTAGGGATGTTCGATTTATCCGCACAGTTTGTAATCGCTACGATAGATCGTTACGTGTGTAGCAGGCATTAGGGTTAGAAAATTAAGGGATGACTAAAATTTGTTGGTGTTATCGTTTAGTAATTAATTTGTAAGTTAAAAAGTAGACACTAAAAAGCGAAAATAAAACTTTTTTTACAAAAAAAAAACAATCCCCTTCAAAAAGTAAAAAATAACTTTAAATTCGCAAGTCGGTGGCAATATAATACAACAAACAAAACCAAAGCCGCCGACTTGCGAATTTAAAGTTATTTTTTACTTTTGAAGGCGGTTGTCTTTTGTAAAAAAGTTATAATTTTTAAAATGGTAGGTATGCGTTCACGTTCGTTACCCTCTTACAATAGATACAAACTCTGCTTATACTTCCAATGGCATCATGAATAAATGCATATGCACACGGCTCGCTCCACGGAGAATTGATTTTGATTAATTTATTGTTTGTCCCTCGTTTAAAACATGATATTGTCCCTGAACCAACCAATGAATATCACGGGACAAATAATACTGTTCTTGGTTAAAAAAATAATGATGGCACAGGCAATATCCTCAAGTCAACAACGTTACAGGGATCACATAAAAAAAAACTTAAGTTTCGGAAGTCGGTGGCAATACAAAACAACAAACAGAACAAAGCCACCGAATTTCGAAACTAAAGTCAATGTGTGTTCTGTGCTAAAGTTATTTTTCACTTTTTAGTTTTTGAAGGCAGTTGTCTTTTTTGTAAAAAAGCTTTTTATTTTCCGCTTTTTAGTACCTCCTTCTCATCCAAATTTATTAAGAAGAAATAGAAAGTTAACTACTCCAAAGATTGAAGAAACTAAAACGTCGTCTATGTAAAATTTTAGGGTATGTGTTGATTTTTTCAAAAAGTGCTGAATCAATTTCGATAAAATTTATATGGGACCACCTCTGAAGCATACCGTATCCATAAAAAAAAGAATTTTCAAAATCGGGTTACGTTTGCCGGAGAAATCGCGCACATACTTAATGCAAATTTAAGACTTATACGGTTTTCTCATGGATGCCATTGTCAGAACTGGACCAAATTAAAATGGGACCACACGGGAAGCACTAGCTTTCAAATAAAAAAAGAATCATCAAAATCGGTTCGCCCAGTCCAAAGCTCTCAGGTAACAAACATAAAAAAAAATACAGACGAATTGATAACCTCCTCCTTTTTTGAAGTCGGTTGAAAAGATTAGGAACCCGTAAGAAAATTCATAGAATAGATTTTTCGGATGCGGGCTGCTCAAAACCGGTTAGGGTCGCTATCTCTGGGGGAGGCCTACGTTCAGCAGTGGACGGGTAACAGGGAGATGAAGAAATTCACGGACGAAATTGCGGGCAACAGCTAGTAAGTAATAACAAGTACTTTTATCTACAACTGGTCAACTATAAAATTAAAGAAGTTTAAATCTTAACTGCACTCGCAAAACGCAATTCGTCCCTCTGGTTCAAAGAGAATATAACCAGTCTTTGCTCTGGTCCCAACAGTAGTTTGAATTCAAAGCTATAGTATGTATGTGGAATTTTAAAGGCTTTACATAAGCATAAAGACATTGAATAACTATCATTACGTCATTAGGAATTACTATATTCACTTCGGATCATATAAATATCCGGTAGATGTTAAACAGGGTGGCGGTTGTCGTTGAGATGATTTGTGCGTATGGGGAAATCCGAAACTAAGTAGGTACATAGAAATATTCACCATCATCATAATTATGTTTTTTTTTAAGCAGTTTCTTTAGAGTCCATTTTTCTGCCTCTAATAGTTTGTAATTTATTCACTCATATCGACCCATCTCATACTATCATCTGATCATCCGCATTGTGTATCCGTAGGTTTGGAACATTAGGAACCTATGTAGAATGAAGACAATGTAGGTACAGCGTCCTGATTCTGATACAGCTTGTATTATCTAGCTTAACATTTTTTCAAGATTGGCTTTTAAGGAAATAACAAATGTTAGTTTAAGAAATCGTGTTCGAAATACCCGTTTCCTTTACCGAGGATGTTTATAAAAAAGTGCCTGTTAGTTACTCAAGCGCATGTACGACGGTAAGGTAGGTACGTAATTTAGGTAGACACTAGTGTGTACACAGGTGAACTACTGTTAGAGGTCTTTAACTCCTACCTATCTGTAGTTTAGAAAAGGTAGGTACCTACCCAAGTAAAAGTTCTGAGGTAAACAGTCTGTTACGCTTAAATAAAATCGATAAGAAATGGAAGGAGAGTGTAGTTTTATCGAGTCGGTATTGTTGTTTGTAGAATGCCTTCATCAACAAGATTAGTGCGGTGACCTTCATAGCTTGTGGGCGTCGTATACAGCGTGGCGTGGCGCGTCGCGCGATCATACGGATACGCTACGTCATCTTCGGACTAGCAGTCGCGTGGCGGCAGCACTGGCGCAAAGCACGCCCGCCTGCGGACGCACCGGCTTCGTACATCACGCCACCTTCACAACCAATCAGCAGCAAGAGATTCGTGGCGCGAACGCGCACCATTGCACAGCGACTCGTGACGACGACAGCATGTAGTTTTCTCGGTCATGACATTATGACGAAACTACACGTTTATTTATATAGCTGCTTAAATATTTTTGCTGACAAATGTAAAAAGCCAGTTACATCATGTTTAAAATCGATTACATTGAACTCGCATTATATAACATAGGACGAAAATAAAAGCTTTACCACATCATCAGCCACTGCAACAGGTCTCTGACTCTGGCATGAAACGGTAATAACATTTTCACGACATCGCTGTAATCGCCCATGGGAGAGATTGAATGCCGGCTTTCATTTCCGTTGACACATTCGATTACTGGAGGTGACAGATCACTCACCCTAGCTAGGGCTTCAATAAAATTCGGAACATCACAAATAGGACCCTCGAATGCCTGCCGATTTGCAGAGCGGATGAGAACATATTTTTTTATTCATAGACAACTTTAGCTTGTTAACGTAATTTGGTACCTAGGTAAAACGGTAAGTACTTTGTGTACCTATCTACTGCTTACATAAGTAAACTAAAATTGGAGTCCAAATATTCCTATTTGCAGAATTCATTCATTTATTTTAGCTTTATTACAAATTCCAAAAGAAAAGTAAGTTCCTATTGCATTATTAGACATAAGTACATATTAACTTAGTAGTAGTACAAACATAACCTTTGATTGGAAAGAATAGAAGATTCTGCTAACCATCTCATTATTTTATGTGTGCCTGGTGCCTATTATTGAAAGTTTTAATTATTGTTTCAGAGCTCTAGTTATAGAACCACAGAACGACAATAGTTCACGTATTCTAGCTAGACACCATTTCAAAAGCATGCGGTATTAGTGCTCTGCCTTCTTAGCAGCTAAGCGCCAGGTAGAACTATTTTATATTTATAGTTAGTTTACAGTTTCAGTGCCAGAGCGTCTGCCAAGTGTGTAAATCGAGTACCTACCGACTTGCCTGGCGACAAGTGTGTCAATACGATTTTTATTATGCAACTTATGCTGTTTCTTATCAGTTATCAGTAACCGTTATTCGTTATTTGCTTTGTAAACTAGGTGCATGATAATGCATTGCCTATGACTCTGCGACCAAAAAGTCATTAAAAATGTCATTAACAATAATGTAATTACTTTTAAACCGAATTGTACCTAAGTACTTACTTAAATGCTTCTAAATTATGACTAACCTGTTGCATGGCAACTTTATGTAACCATTGTAGCAGGTACAGTTTGCTACATAAATACCTAACTAATGTCTTGAAAACTCTTTAAACATTTGCTTAACCAGAAGATAACATAGAGCAGGGAATAAACTGGTTAGTTAATTCTTCCAGACATTATGCATCATCATGCAGCTAATTACAATTTTCCTAATGAAAAACGCTGAAATTGTGAAACCAGTGAACAAATTAGGTTAAGGCCTCGCTGACAATAATGTATTGTTCTCAGTATTTCTACAGCAGACTACTTACAAAGTATTGGTTGTGTACTTCTTCAAATATTCCAGCTAACTATGTATGTAAGTGCACCGGTGTAATTTTTATTATAATTCAAAACACATGTCATTTTTATTATAATAAATTGATATAGAATGGAGGTAGTACCTACCTACAGTCAACAGCAAAAGTAGATGATCAAAATCAGAACTTTAATACTAATTTACTAACACTAATTTATATACTTACTCTATTACTAGTTTATTTATTAAAAGTATGTGATTGTCACACACATACTTTAGAATCACTTCGACGCCACACAGTTCAGACGCGAACTCCGTTCATTAGTAATGAATTTCTGATTTTGATCATCTACTTTTGCTGTTGACTGTACCTACCTAATTAGGTATTAGGTAGACTTACCTATAAAATATTATAAAAAACGTACCTATTAAAAGATGTTAACTTGACCTAATGGTTATGGTTTGTAAATCCATTATTTGGCAAAAAAAGTAAAATGTAGTGAAACCGATTCTGACACTCAATTCTGAACTAACTAGTTTCAGGTTTTTAGTTTTTTCAAATAAGTTCACCTTGTATTATGGTGATTATGTTGTACTACGTAGGTACCTACCTATGTTATTGTGCATCGCGTTGCAGCAAGTGAACTATCAATACCAGGAACCCGGTAACCTAACCCATGCATATTCACTTTCACAGAACGTCTCACATGAACTAATCGAAAAAATAATTAATTAGCGGAATAAATTTCAAGGAATTATGAAAATTAAACTGTTGACATGAATGCAATAAAAAAATTGAATTAAACCATTAATAATAATTGTTTCTTGCATCTTAACATCATTGAAGTTATAATTTCTCAAGAAACCGCTCATAATTTTGAGCTGCTAGTGTTTTGTTATTAAGTACTGCAATTAAGGTTAAAGACCTTTGGTCGTATTCTCGTAGTTTGACGAAACCACGATTCGGCAGACGTAAATAATAAACTGTATGTCTATACTGTCTGTTCAATCTTCCTCGGTGAAAACCAAGGTGAAGTGAGCTGTCATCCGTCCATCTGCTTTGTCAATCCCTAGCATCGCGAGGGATGACAGTTTACTTCACCTAGGTGTTCACTGATGGAAATTGTAACAGAATAGTACTGCTGATAAATAATATTTATTCTGTAAATGTTGGTTCCATGCTGTCTATCTGCCTATTGTTTTATAATCTGAGGATCTACTTTAAAATATAAATGTAAAAAGTTACGACTTCTTATAACCGAACATTAAGCATACTTACAGTACGGTCAACGTATCTTGGCGCGTCTGAAGTTAGCCGATTAGCTGCGCAGTAGACAATTTCGTTCCTAAAAGTTCCATTGCGCAGCCAAACAGCTAACTTCAGACGCGTTCAAGTTACGTTGACCGTATTGTAGGTATGTTGTTTTTGTAAATCAAATACCTATGTTAAATTAGGAATAGGTAACACACGTATTTTTTTTAATTAATGACGTCTATCGAGCGTAATAATACCTACATAGTTAAGTAAGTATAGATAGTTACCCGATAATACTCGAAAGAAATAATATTAAAATAAATGAAACAATAAATGTCAGCCGCCAATTAGGTATAAAGAAAAGTTCAATAACATAAACACTTATCAGTGGCACTCCATATAAAACTATAAATACTGAAAATAAAAAAATGTATCATACTTGAAACACAGCGGTTAATTATATTTATAGCACTATAAAATAGGTGCTTCCGGACATAAATCTTTTTCTTAATATAGCTGTAAATAATCACTAAAGTTTAAGAACTCCTTGATCCATTATGAAAAATTTAAAAAAATAGGGTGCGACAGAAGTGGCTTCAATAAAGGCGTCTATGATGCAAAGCGTTTTTTATTTCGGGAGGGTGAACCTCGAACCCTATTTGCTAAAGGGCGATCACGTCGACGCAACGACGATATTCCCACACTACGTTACTAAAGAGAAATGCCCCTTTACTTTCTCTCTATTAGGTATGCATTATCACTATGTTGCTATTATTGCTGTTACTTTTTTTTGACTCAGACATGGTGGCATTTGGTATGCCAGTTAAGACTTACTTAAAAATAATGGCAGAAGAATTATATTCATACATAATTACAAATACTAATACCTACCAATAGGGTTCCAACTATACCGTTTTTCACTACATTATACTTTTTACTGTCGGACAAAAAAAACTGTATGAAAAATACTGTTTTTAACATCACTGGTACATTTAAAGGCGCGCCACACCACACAGTCGCACGATGCAGTGCATGCAGCGCAGACCTTCCTAGTTTCAGAAATAAAACTTCAAAAATGACACTAAATTGCCCAGTTGTACGAGAAACATCAAAAGTTCTTAAAACATTGAAAAAATTAAGTAGGTACCTACTGTTCATTTTATTGAAATACTGTTGATTTTTTTTCTCCAACTTAAATATACTGTATTTCTTGCGTAAAAAGTTGGCAACCCTACCTACCAACCTAATAGGGTTCCACTGCAGGGCAAAGGCCTCTTGGCCTCTTCCCATACAGAAAAGACACGAGATAATTACAAAGTCATTATTCATTATAACATCGAGGTAGGTCGTTAAAATAATATTGACGGAAAGCGTAAACACTAACAGTAACACTGATAGTTGGTAACTTACACATTTACCTTAGCCACGCACACGCATTTGCTGTGTGCGTAGTCATAGTAATACTAGAAGTTGACATGACAACTACATTAAAATTTCTCATCAACAAAGGGAAAGGTCTGTTGATTTTGCAATCTCGTTTACATACCCCAGAAATTTTCACAGTATTAATCAACAACTAAACAACAGTTAAGCTTACAATCTAAAAGCTAAAAACAGAAACGAAATATGTAGGTAGTTATTACAGTTGCAAGCGGGATGAATCTCGACTGTAGACTAGAGTGAACAGAAATTGTGCAATGTATTTAATTGAAGAACTGATAGAAAAACAATAGCCTTGAAAGTTTTTATAAATATGGACAGCGGAATGCCAAGCGACGATTATCATCACAAAATTCAACTGAAATGCGGTTTTAATTGCATGGCATCAACACTTTGATTTCAAGCTTTGAAACAGGTAGATAAAATGAGAAAATATATAATACATATTATGAACATAACCCCATTTTTAGGGTTCCGTAGCCAAAAGGCAAAAAACGGAACCTGTTCAGTGTGGACTGTATATATTTTGAAAATAAAACAATTCTTCAGGCTTGATTATTTTCCCATTTATTCTTCTTAGCTCAGTATTAGTCAGTTGCTATTTTCGATCTGAATTCAAGCGGGCCTAGTGCCCTTTTATATAGACGGCTACCTGGGTGCAAGTAGTGGCGGGGGTAAACAATGAAAATCTCGACCGACCACTCGATCGCTTACTTTGCGCCCAAATGGCCTTGAAACTATGTACAATTCGTAATTATTATTATTACCTATTTATCTATCCTACTTAAATATATAATACAACATGGTTTGTACCTATAATGCTTACACTAAACTTATCAAACTTAACGCTACATCTTGTTCTTATTCAAACATGTTTATAATATGATTTTATTATTTACAGTTAGCGTCTATTACAGTTTAGGTCGGCGTCCGTAATAGTTCTCCCCCCGGCGAAGCCTGCGCAGCCTCTTCTTTCTTCGTCAGGACGACGAGCTTGCTCACTGGGCGTCGGAAGATGCCGGTTCTGGTCCGCACCTCGACGACTCGAATGCTGCCGTCGGTTCCCGGATGCGTGCGCTCGACGACCCCCATAGGCCAGGTGTTCCGGGGCAGTGTGCTGTCGACCACGACGACCACGTCGCCTACTTGCAGCGGCCGCGCGTCGTTCTTCGGCTCGCCGCGGGGTACCAGTGTGGGCAGGTATTCTCGTAGCCAGCGCTGCCAGAAGCAGTCGGCAAGCGCTTGGCTAGCTCGCCATGTTCGTCGGTCGGCTTCATCGCATGGTCCCGTTGCTGGTAGGCCGTTCGAAGACCCCAATAAGAAGTGGTTGGGAGTTAGGGCCTCAGGATCATTGGGGTCCACGCTGACGTGGGTCAAGGGTCGTGCATTGATGCAGAACTCAGCTTCGGCGAGGAGCGTGCTGAGTACTTCTTCTGAAGGCGCCTTCTCTTGTAGGGTTACTTTAAGGGCGGCTTTTACGGAGCGCACCATTCTCTCCCACGCGCCGCCTTGATTGGGCGCGCCAGGAGGTATAAAGCGCCATTCCACTCTGTGTTGTAGCCCCACATCCTTCAGGGCAGGCAGCCATTCAGTGTAGGCGGTGCGGAGCTCTTGATCAGCCCCGCGGAAGTTGGTCGCATTATCAGAATAAATTAATCGCGGCCATCCCCTTCGTGCAGCCATTCTTCTTAGTGCCATGATCGCAGAGTCTGTCGATAGGGATGCGACGAGCTCTATGTGCACAGCGCGGGAGGTGAGGCACGTAAATAGCGCTCCCCACCTTTTCTCTCGGCGACGCACCTTAACGGTCATGGGGCCGAAATAATCCACCCCACAGTTGGTGAACGGGCGGTGGAAAGGGTCGAGGCGGGCGTGCGGCAGGTCCCCCGTGGCTGGCGTCCGTGGTGTCCCCTTCAACTTCTTGCAGAAGGCGCAGTTTCTCTCGATCGTGCGCACAGTGGGTCGTAGATGTATGATCCAATAGCGCTGCCGTAGATCATTTGTCACGCGCTCCCTGTTGGCGTGGCCCGCAGCGCAGTGTTCACGTAGCACTATCAGTCTAGTTAGCGCATGTCGACCGTCCATGATGATGGGTCGCTTTGTCTCTGTCGGTGCCGAGGAAGCCTCGATCCGTCCTCGTACTTTGAGGAGCCCGTTTTCTATTACAGGGTCCAGTCTGTATAGCCTGCTCGTCTTAGTTAGGGGGCGAGCTGACTTGATCTTCTCTATTTCTTCTTTGAAACTTTCTTCTTGCGCGCGTCGGATAAGTTCTGTCTCGGCGCGCTGGATGTGTCGATGCTCCATGCTCACGGCCTTACGTCGGCAGATGTCTATGAAGGCGAGCGCTCGTGCAGTGGCCCTCACCAGGACTTCATATTTCGAGAAGCGGGCCGGGTCTGGTAGCCAGCTATCTCGTCCTGGTTCTTGCGTCACGTGTAGGACCTCCTCCTCGTCTTCTTCTTCCGTTGTCGACATCATGGGCCATTGTTCTTCTGGCAGATGTAAGAAGCTAGGCCCCTGGAACCATCGGTCCGCTGTGCTCAGTGGAGTGTCGGTGAGCCTCGTCGCGTCGTCGGCCACATTCACTTCCGTGGGCAGCCATCGCCATTCTTCCTTCTGGGTTAGCTCGGCGATCTCACCCAGCCTGTGTGCGACGAACGGTGTGAAGCGTCGCATGTCGTGACGTATCCAATGTATTACAGTGGATGAGTCGGTCCAGTAGGTCGTTTGGTTGATCTTAACTCGATGTTCCCTTTTTATAGTGTCGGCGAGTCTTGCTCCGATGACGGCCGCCTGGAGTTCTAGTCGCGGTATTGTCTGTGCTCGTCTCGGTGCTACCTTGGCCTTGGCGGCCACCAACACCACGCCGATACTTCCGTCGTTGTTTATGATTCGCCAGTAGGCCACGGTCGCGTAGGCTTGTTCGCTGGCGTCGCATAATATGTGTAGATCGACACGTTCATACTTCTGTGTTAGGTAACATCGCGGCAATCGTAGCTGAGCCAGTCCGGTCAGGTGCGCGAGCCAGGACGCAAAGAGCTCGTTTTCTTCTGCTGGAATCTGTTCGTCCCATGCGGTCTGGAGGCGCCATAAACTTTGTAGTATTATCTTGGATCGTATCGTGTAGTGGCTCAGCAGTCCTAACGGGTCATAGATGGACATGACTGCACTAAGGGCTTCTCGTTTGGTCGGTGCGCGGGCTCTGGTTCGTACTTCAGTTGGCACTCTGTTCATGGACGTGTTGAACCCCAACTCATCTCGTTCTGCGTTCCAATATAGCCCGAGTATTTTACTCTCGGGCTGCTCTCCCCCCAGTTGTGTGGGAGAGGTGGCATGTAGTTCGGTGGGTACGTCTCGTAGCACTGTTCGTTCGTTCGAGCTCCATCCTCGTAGCGTGAACCCCGCGTGCGCGTGCACCGCTCTTGTTTCTTCTATCACCTTTCGTGCTTCTTCTGGGTTATCGTAGCTGGCTACTAGGTCATCCATGTAATGGTTTTCCTTGATCGCTTCTAGGGCTCGCGGGAACTCTTGCCCATGTACGTCCGCGTTGAGGTTCCGGACGTAGTGGGCCATAAACGGAGAGCTTGCTGCGCCGAAAATCATGCTCGTCATTTTATATTTTGCAGGAGGCGCTTCTCTTTCGTTGCCTCGCCATAGAAACTGCTGGGCTGGTTGATCTTCTGGTCTTATTTTTATGCGGAGAAACATCTCTTGTATGTCGGCCGTTATCGCGATCGCTCTTTCCCGGAATCTGAAGAGTATTCCAGGTAGCGCCAGCAGCATGTCCGGGCCTTCCAGCAGCGCGTCGTTGAGGCACACCCCGTTGCTTCGTGCGGCTGCGTCGAATACTAGCCTACACTTGCCGGGTTTGTTAGGATTCTTCACGGCAAAGTGTGGCAAGTACCAGCAGACCGGACTTGTTTGTTCCGAGCCGCCGCACAGTGTCGCGTACCCTTTCTCAAGCAGGTTGTTGATCTGCCTGGAGTATTCCTCAGCGAACTCTGGATCGGCGTCCATCTTCTGTTCTATCTTCTTGAGACGGCGGAGTGCTTGGCTGTAGCTTGGTGGCATGATAATGTTATCTTGTCGCCACGGTAGGCCCACCTCGTAGCCTTCATTGATTCTCTTCGCTGTTGTCTCGACGATCTTGATGGCGCGTTGGTCCGCTTCGTTCACTCGCGGCTTGCCGTGGATGCTGAGTGCTTCTATTTTGAAGTGAGCCTCGACCAAGTTGTGGAGCTCCTGGTTGCTCACGTTCGATGATCGGTCGGGCTCGTAGAGATGTAGCACCTTGCCTTCTTGCATGATGGTGCTGCGCGGTGCGGTTCCATGCACCACCCATCCTAATTGAGTTCTTGAAGCGGCCGGCTCGTTCGGGCCGCCGATTCGTAGTTCACGGGAGACGATGCACTCCCAATGATCGGTTCCTACTAGGAGCCCGGGGCGCGCGCGTTCGTAGCACACCTCGTTCCTAGGTAGGTCTTTCAGGTGCTCATATTCTAGCAGGTTTTCAGGGATGGCTTGCTGGTAAAGTTGAAGGTTCTTCATGGTCCTCGCTCTGACCTTGTAAGCTTCCTTTTCTTTGGCCCCCCTGACCTTGATTGTCACAAGCTGGCTCTCTGTTTCATCTTGCGACATGTTGACACCGTTTAAGCGCAGTGTCTGTGATGGTCCCTCCGCCCCGATGCTGGATGCTAACTCCTGGTCCACGAGTGTAATGGTTGCACCCTCGTCTAGGAGTGCGTAGGTCGACACCTCCCCCCGTGGTCCGGACACGGTGACAGGACACATCTTCAACATGACTGTTCGCGGGCCGGCGGCTGGACGGGCAGCCACGGACAGGACTGCTTCCTCTTTAGGTTGTTCGGCTTCCTTCGCGACTTCAGTCTTCTCGTCGTGTTCTTGATGTAAAGTCTCGTGATGCGGGCGGCGGCATTGATTCACGCCGCACGGCTTTGCTTTACAGTTCATGCGCCTATGTTGTTTATGAGCGCATTTGAAGCAAATCTTCTTTTCTTTCAGGAAACTCCATCGTTCATTCACGGCGAGTGCCTTGTATTTAGGGCACTGTGTTAGTGCGTGAGCTTGTCCACACTTGGGGCATTTTTCAATTTCTTCCTCCGCTCCCCCGGTCGTAGTGAAAACGCTCGCCTTTTTCTTTAGTATCACGGCGGGTCGGGTTTCTTTCTTCGTAGTTGCAGCGCCTGTGGCCGGGGCGTATGTGTATCTCAGCGCCCGGTCAGCTTCTCTCATCAGGAACCGTGACATCACGACAATCTCTGGGTCTGCCGTCCCTTCGTGTTCATATGCGTAGTCACACCAGCGGGATCGTAGATGCGGACTGAGCTTGTCTAGTACTTCTCGTGTCATCAATGGATTGAATAGGTATCCCCTTCGATCGATGGTTTTTAGGACACAGATGATGTTCTGTAGTTTGATAGCGAAGCTATTAAGCTCTGTTGCTGACGTACCCGGCTTCGGCAGCTTCTTCAGATCTTCCAGCGCCCGATCAATGATGACTTCTGGTCTTCCAAAACATTGCTCCAGAGTCTTCATAATCACATCAGGTTCGGTGGCTGTGTGCAGAAGAGCGGCCACGGCGTCCCTTGCTTCCCCTTTGAGGCAGCTTCTCAGTCTTTGTATGTTCTCGGCCGCTGAGATCAGGTACATGCTTGTTGTGTCTCGTACCGCTGCCTTGAATGGCAGCCACTCGTTGGCTGCGCCGGAAAACGTAGGTAAGTCGATATGCCTGGGTCTGGGTCTGGCCATCTTCTCGAGGGTTGCCGCCAAATGTTCGATGCTGTTTCTTGCTCGTGTCGGGGTTGGTGATCTCGCCCCCGATGCTTCGAATCGTATTTGCTTCGGTTCTTCCCTGGGCCCCTCCTCCCCCCGTGGGTTGAGGGGGTTGGTTCTCAACCACTCGTCCACCTTTCGATGGGGTTCTTCACGGGGAGGGCCAGGTTCTTGATCATCGTGTACGCTTTCTTCGTCGTTAATCACTGACACTTCAACTGCCAGCCTCTTCTTGATCAACTCTTGTTCCAGTTCTAACTCTTTTCTTTGAATGGCTGCCAACTTCTCGGCTGCTTCCAGTTCCGCCATCCGTAGTCTAGTTGTGACGCTCGTTGTCGATCGCATTGACCTGGCCGGTGATCCCATTCTTCGTCGGGTCACATTGGTCGTTGTTGCTTGGAGTCCAGAAGGCCCCGCCGCCGTACTGGTGTCCGCTATCTTTGAAAATGGCGACGCCGGTGGGTCGAGTGAGAATCTTCGTGTTCTTTCGCGTTCGATTTGTTCAGTTTCCCTGCGGCGCATCTCTTGTTCCTGGGCACGCCGCGCCTCTTGTTCTTGGATGCGTCGCTGTTCCTCAATCTCCGCTACGTCCCCTTGGCTTCGAGTGACAACCATCTTCTTATGCGTGTTCGTGTCGTCGCGTACCAGGCCGCACGTTCAGTTTGCAGCGTTCAACGCGCACCGGACAGCACGTTCAGTTTGCTGTGTTCGACGGCGCGTTCAGGTTGGTACCTCTTCTGATCGGTATTTCTTCGGCACGGTGAATAATCCCCTTGGCTTGATATCCCTGTTGAAACCCGTCGGCTCGGTTCGGTGAGTCGTTCAGGTCGAAACAAGTCTTGCTTGATGGCCGTGTTCGTTCTTCAGAGCTTCGTACTTCGTCTGGAGTTCGGTAGGCCAGGTTGCCGCAGGATCTTCGTTCTTCTATCCGGCTTCGGAAGGACCAAACTGTTCAGTGTGGACTGTATATATTTTGAAAATAAAACAATTCTTCAGGCTTGATTATTTTCCCATTTATTCTTCTTAGCTCAGTATTAGTCAGTTGCTATTTTCGATCTGAATTCAAGCGGGCCTAGTGCCCTTTTATATAGACGGCTACCTGGGTGCAAGTAGTGGCGGGGGTAAACAATGAAAATCTCGACCGACCACTCGATCGCTTACTTTGCGCCCAAATGGCCTTGAAACTATGTACAATTCGTAATTATTATTATTACCTATTTATCTATCCTACTTAAATATATAATACAACATGGTTTGTACCTATAATGCTTACACTAAACTTATCAAACTTAACGCTACATCTTGTTCTTATTCAAACATGTTTATAATATGATTTTATTATTTACA
Organism: Charanyca ferruginea; assembly: GCA_947361185.1. Classification (NCBI taxonomy): domain Eukaryota; kingdom Metazoa; phylum Arthropoda; class Insecta; order Lepidoptera; family Noctuidae; genus Charanyca; species Charanyca ferruginea. The sequence goes on from OX376070.1 coordinate 13,359,225, forward strand.
GTTAGCGTCTATTACAGTTTAGGTCGGCGTCCGTAATAGAACCCTTATGGATTCGTCATGTCTGTCTGTCTGTCTGTCCGTCCGTATGACACAGCCACTTTTTTCCGAAACCATAGGAACTATACTGCAGTGGCGTGCCTAGGGGTCAAAGCTAGGGCAAGCCTGACAGATGTCTGATGTCAGATGAATAGCTACCTACTTAGAGATATTTCATTTTTGTGCTTTCTATCTTTTCTTTTTATTGTCTCGCATTATTGATTGCAAGCCAGGCTTTTGGGCTTTAATGGAAGGCACACCACTGCTATACTGTTGAAACTTGGTAAGTAGATGTATTCTGTGAACCGCATTAAGATTTTCACACAAATAGAAAAAAAAAACAATAAATTTTGGGGGTTCCCCATACTTAGAACTGAAACTCAACATTTTTTTTCAACATACTCATACGTGTGGGTTATCTATCTAGTAAGTAGTTTTTTTTTTTAATACACGTCATAAATCGTAAACCGCAATTTACCTTTCATTCAATCAACACAAATACCTATAAAAAAAAAAACGTGTGGCACTCGGGGACTGCCGCGGTAAAGCTATTGCCTAGCATAGCATATATACTTAGTCTGGCCATAAATACTGTTATAATTAAAAATAAGAAAGATATTACATTTGAATTTGGAATCTGTAATTTTTATACGATTGTTCATTGTGTTTTCTAATTTTGGCGCCAATACATGGTACAATATTTTGCGATATTAAAATGGAGTTGGGTGAGAAAGAGAACCGAATCGCTGTGATTGCATTGCGCAAAGTTGGTATGGAGCCAAATGCAATTTTTAAAACTCTCCATACGCTTGGTATTAGTCAAATGTTTGTGTACCGGCCTACCGGGCTATTAATAGGTACAATGAGACCTCCTCTGTTTGTGACAGAAAAAGATCTGGCCGTCCACGTAGTGTTCGTATGAAAAAGGTGGTCAAAGCACTAAGGGAAAGAATTCGAAGAAATCCTGTCCGAAAGCAAAAGATTTTATCTCGGGAGATAAAGATAGCAGAACCATGTCGCGTATTTTAAAAGATGACTTAGGACTTGCAGCCTATTAGAGACGCACTGGCCATTTTAAAACTGATAATTTAAAAAAGAATAGGGTGGTAAAATCGAAACAACTACTGAAGCGGTACGCAAAGGGAGGTCACAGAAAAATTTTGTTTACGGATGAGAAAATCTTTACAATTGAGCAACATTTTAACAAACAAAATGACCGTATTTATGCTCAATCCCCAATTAGTCGACAGAGTGCAACGTGGGTATTATCCGACTTCAGTGATGGTTTGGTGGGGTGTTAGCTATGAAGGAGTGACTGAGCCATATTTTTGTGAAAAAGGTATCAAAACATCGACACAAGTGTATCAAGATACCATTCTTGAGAAGGTAGTTAAGCCCCTTAACAACACCATGTTCAATAACCAAGTATGGTCCTTCCAACAAGACTCGGCGCCGGGTCATAAAGCTCGGTCCACGCAGTCTTGGTTGGAAGTGAACGTTTCGGACTTCATCAAAGCTGAAGACTGGCCGTCGTCTAGTCCCGGTCTTAATCCGCTGGATTATGATTTATAGTCAGTTTTAGAGAGTACGGCTTGCTCTAAACGCCATGATAATTTAGAGTCCCTAAAACAATCTATACGATTGGCAGTGAAGAATTTTCCCGTTGAAAGAGTGCGTGCTTCTATTGATAACTGGCCTCAACGTTTAAAGGACTGTATTGCAGCCAATGGAGACCACTTCGAATAAGCTTTTTATATTTTAAATTGTTTTATATTTATGTATTAAACTAACACACTGTAAAAGTAATAAATATTATTAGCCATAAAAAAAAAATCTTCTTGACAATATTTATGGCAGGACTAGGTATGTTGTATAGCAAGCTAACCTTTTTATTAATCTGATCGGCTGTCCTAGACATTCGACGCTACATAAAAGGCTCAGGTATGGTGGGAGCAGTTCACAAGTCGCAAGGCTGCCCCCCATATGTTATTTTGCCGCGCTCGAGTAACACACATGCACTAGCGCCAGGAGTTAGGGAAATCCAAGTCAAAGTCAAAAGTCAAAGTCAAAAACCAATATTCACTCATATATATTAAATTATAAATACGTATTATATTATGATTATTACTTATATCTATTTTAATATTATAAAGAGGTAAAATTTGTTGTTTGAGGTAATCTTCGAAACTCCCCATCCGATTTCAAAAATTATTTCACCAATACGAAGCTACGTTATCCCTGAATGCTATAGGCTGAATGCTATATTTTATTCCTAAAAAAATAGGGATCCTTGAGAAAATTGACTCGGACGAAGTCGCCGGCAAAGTGCTAGTTAGTATACCATATACATACACGTTAAGCAAACGCTCGGCCGAGAGCTCGGCTCGGAGCTACATGATAGGCGGAGTGGGGTGTGTTAGGTTATATTTTCGTTACGGAATTTCTTGATTCGGTCGCCGCGCTCAAAGCCCGCGATAAAAGTTATGCAATAGCTTAAAAACTTTTATATTATGTTACTTGCTGCTACGGAATTATTCCGACTCGCACTTGGCCGCTTTTTTTAGGGAGTTCATGAGGTTCATTCATGCTGTTTTTCGTTTCCGTCCGTTTTCAACCGACTTCAAAAAAGGAGGAGGTTATCAATTCGTCTGTATTTTTTTTTTATTTTATGTTTGTTACCTGAGAACTTTGGACTGGGTGAACCGATTTTGATGATTCTTTTTTTTATTTGAAAGGTGGTGCTTCCCGTGTGGTCCCATTTTAATTTGGTCCAGTTCTGACAATGGCATCCATGATAAACCGTATAGGTCTTAAATTTGCATTAAGTATGTGCGCGATTTGTTAAGCGATTTCTCCGGCAAAAGTAACTCGTTTTTGAAAATTTTTTTTATGGATAGGGTATGCTTTAGGGGTGGTCCCATATAATTTTTATCGAAATTGATTCAGCACTTATTGAAAAAATCAACAAAGACCCAAAAAAATTTCAAATACGACGTTTTAGTTTCATCAATCTTTGGAGTAGTTAACTTTCAATCTCTTCATAATAGATTTGGATGAGAAGGAGGTACTAAAAAGCGGAAAATTCAAAGTCAATATAAATCGAAAAAGTACATTATGGCAAATAAATATACCCTGTTCACAATAAGATTAGACATAAACACAAACCTTTTTTACAGTCCCTTCAACCGATTTTGACTTCTATTCCGTAGGCTTAAGGATGACATTAGAGGCAAAAAAAGTGGTTACAATACAACTGTTTACTGCAGTTTCCATTTGTCATACTACCAACGCAATAGAAGTCAAAATCGGTTGAACGGACTGTAAAAAAGGTTTGAGTAAATGTCTAATCTTATTGTGAACAGGGTTATAGTTCTAAAAGCAATTTTTAAAAAAAAAAAAAAGGTTTTTACAGAAAAGACAACCGCAAAAACTAAAAAGTGAAAAATAACTTTAGGACAGAACACACATTGACTTTAGTTTCGAAATTCGGTCACTTTTTAGTTTTTGAAGGCGGTTCTCTTTTTTGTAAAAAGCTTTTTTTTAATACAAATTTGCCTTTAGAACTATGTATTTGCCATAATGTACTTTTTCGATTTATATTGATTGTACTGTGGAGGTTTTATGCACCGGTTTAGAGTTTCGATAGAACACTCTGGATTAGTTATGATTAATAGTTTTGATACGGATGACGGGATGACTGACATACGGATGGCTGACACAGTCAGTTGTATTATTGTTAGCTTAATACGAAATAATAGCTGAATAATCCTAATACGTGTTTGATTTATCGTAAATAGTTCCGATCCCTCACAGTAGTCCTACCTACCTACTTATCCGTTTCATTAACGATCGATGCCACCTAACCTGATTTGCTTGTAAGTTAACTGGTTCCAATTTTGAATAATGGCTGCCCGCGCGCAAATCTTTAAACGTGTCCATTATCGGCCGTGTCAGTACTGCCCGTATTCTATCCTATCTACTGTAAACACTGATCCACTTGACGACCCAGCTTCGGGCTTCGGTTCTAGTATGTTGAAATGCAAGCACTGACATATAAACATTTTTATCTTTAACACCAATTTTGGCAGACTACGCACTGGCTGAAGTCTTACCAACTTATCTACTTTTGGAGTTTTATTACATTTTAATATTTATTTACCTGCACCGCTTTTATGAACTTCAAGACAATACGTCTTGTTGTCTTGCTCAATAGCGAATCATTCTGTTCACATAGCATCATTTAGTCGTATATCGTAAACAAAGAGAATATAATTATACCAATCATCAATGACAATAGTAACATTAATATTATGACCTAAATAAAAACACTATTTTATAATCTTTTGGGAATCCTCATTCACATCCGAATTTGATCGAAATTACATTTTTTATCTCGAAAATCAGTGAATTATATATAATTAAATATATCCGAGATTTGAAACTAGGTAATCAGGTATAATATTCACAAATCATTAAAGTATATATACATATATATAGGTAGTATACAGATTAGTAAGGTATTGATAAACTATTTATAAATGACATGAACCTTTTATCATATTCTGCTGTAACTGTCGTAAAAGTGGAAAGTTTTCATTTGATTGACTTAAAACAGATAGCCTTAGGGTCTTCATTGTATATGATGATGATCTACATAGGTACCTACTCTCTTCCTTTAGTAAACCATTAACTCTAAAAAGCGATAATTTCATATCGCTTTTTTTCAGTTAATGGTTTATCATCACATCACATGCGTACTACGACATGAATGTTCAATTTTTGAACTACTCCGATGACGATAACATTTAGGCCTGTTCTAAATGTTATCGTCATCTGTTGACACAGTATCTCTAAAGTCAGAACTAATTGGTCCCAAGTGGAGTCTCAATGGGCACTTGAAACGTGGGCCGAAGCACAGGCAAACGGAGCCGCGGTATCTACGTTAGTTATTACGTACAGCTGCATCGCATCAAATCAAAGCAACTACTGTTGGAGCTGCAGTGGACTTCCAGCTTGAGAGTTTAATTGCTGTAATATAAAATCATCTTATTGTTCGTACCGCACTCGTATCAATAATGGCACCCATGCACAACACCAAGACAAAAACACGTGCGCGTTCTTATCGATTTGCAAGATAATTTAAGATGAAAACGTGAATTTTGTGATACTACAAAACATGTCTGGTCACAACTATTTCATCATCGAAACAAACAGATAAGATTGATAAACTTCACTATCATGAATAATACTGTTAAATGTTGCGGTAGTAAAGATTATTTAGACAATAAAAGATAACTTTTGGAAGAAACCTAACGAAAACCTTTTATAGTCATAGCTCCTTGCTACACTCATAAATTAAATATCCATGGGGTAGGAATAAAAAAGATCAAGCTAAATCCGGGATACTTTGCTCGCTGGCAGGTTATAAGCCTCAATTTCGTAGTAATCCACTTTGATCCTCAACCACATGATACAGAAACCGCTCGATTAATGGCTACGGATTACAACAACATTAAAAAGGATTGCTTTTAAGCTCAGCCCTTACACATACGGGCATACCACATATGTCAATGGTCTATGTCCTTTCGTAATCAATACTCTGGTACCTATATAGAATAGCTTTGTAAAGGCAATCAATATGAAAGACAGACAGACTTTTACGATTTCTTGTGAACCTTGGATTTGCATTAGTACCTTTGAAGAAATGGCGATGCCTGAAGCAATTTTACGATTTACACCTAAGAGTCCATTTAACTGACACTATAAAAACGTAAATGGTGCAGGTACTGGTGACAGTGTCAGTATGTAAGTACCTAAATCTAAACTATAGGCTATACGTAGTACTATTAAGTATTCTGTGCTATAGGTACAAATACTTATACTGTGACTATAAGCAATTGAATATCTTTCATCGTGTACCTAGCTTAGACCAATAAAAAAGTATTGGTCTGAGGTACCTTACCTAGTATCAAATATCGCGTGTTCATCACGTTTATGATATCTGCCTATTACATTAAAATTTATCACAACACAATATTTATTATCGTCTATAAAAAGTGACGACCCTAAAAAGTTACTTACCACATTTTTAACCCCTCACTGGGCACAGCGCGCGGTAAAACCAAAAGCTTCTAAGCATTCACATATTTTATTTAGTAAACGATGTGCACACACCCGGGACCCATAGCTAACACAGCAAAATAGGGAACATACGGAGTATACGAATACGAACCCTTTTCTAATTTAACGATTTGGATTGGAATTCCTAATATATTTTTGTTACCCACTGTTAACATGGACATTATGGTAACCTGGGGGCCAAGTCTGCTATTTTTATAATATCGTAATTCCAACACGATTCCATTATCATTTTGCTAAAAGTTCGTAATCTGCTAAATTCATAATGATCGGTAATTGGTCGGTCGAATTAAAAGCAATGACTGCACAATGACGTTCTAATGGTAGGTCACTGATCATAGGAACTGTCAAAATTTTAGCAGATTACCGCCTAATTCAGTAATTCAGTTGTCATTTTGTACGAGATTACCATTCTATATCATTTCTTTCAATGGCGTGTCAATGGTTGAAAAGAAAGGAAAGGAAAGTCATAATGACGCCATTATATTAGTAGATTACCAAATTTATCAAAATCAACAATTATGAAATCAATGACAGACCATTCTGACACTATAGCAGACTTGAGGCCCAGGATGGACAACATTATATAAAATAACGATGTATGATCCTACTAATACAAGGTGGGGACGACGATACGACAAAAAATTAAAATACTGATAATACTAGTTCTTAAGAATATTTTGAAGCTATCAAATAAATCCTAAAAACGAAATTAAAAAAAAAAATCAGATATACTAAAGAGCATATAAAAATGTAACCAAAATAAAACACCATATCAACTATGACAACCGGCTTCAAAAACCACAAAGTGAAAAATATTTGGGGAAAATGTAAATAATTTCATATCACCGATTAATAGAAATTGCACTGAGTTACGAGTTTACCGAGAAGGAGTGGGTTTTTGAGAAAATTACGAAACTACATGTGCATCATCATACGCGTCCAACACAGAACCGCCTTTTTTGAAGTCGTAAATTATACCTAATTATCTAAAAGTTGTGTTACGAATAAATAAATATTATTATGTAATACAATCAATCGTCTTTGGAGTTTGGAATGGTCTCCTTTTCTTGAACGGGTAAACAAAAAGATAAAATGTGACCAGGGTCATTTGCCTACCAGACAAACTGTCTCACGCGGCACGTCCAATATGGTAATCATTTATCACAAGTAGCCAATAACGGTAAAACAAAATACAATCTGACTAATTTTTGAGCAATCTACGATTCGCAGATAATATACTTTGCTAAACAGAATTATTAGCAGTGCGCAAACAGAAAACGATATATTATGAATGAATGAGATAATTAAACGGTAAACAATTAAGCAAACAATATACAGACAAATGACATGATTATTATCTTCATTGTCAGCCGTCACGAGACCCACCAAATTAATCATTATGATAAACGACAGACCTACTTAACATATTTGTATCAATGTTACTCAACCCCGTACATGGGTCATCCTTTTTAAATCTATTAATTACTGTAATGAGCAGAATGGTGCGACTAACTCGTTGCTTTTCATTATTGATATTGTGGTGGGTATAGCACAAGTCGCGCGCCTCTGAGGACAGTATTTTTTTTTATTCGTTCTCTGAACGAGTTCACAAAAATTACGTGACAACATGAGCTAAATATAATGCATAAATGAGCATAAAAATAATGTTAGAGACCACGCTACTTATTTGGGGTAACCTGTAATAAATAAGAACTTGTGTTGTAAAAGTAAATAAATATCTCCGAGTACATAATTTAAATTCCTACCAATTTGTACCAATTCAAAAATTTTAAGCTGCACACCTGCTTTAGTTTTATCTTCAGCAGCAATCATTATTTTATCATTGTGCGTGTCTTCGACAAATTGAACCTCATGATTACTTTTAGATTTTAATCAAGATAACAATATTTGTAAATTGTAGCCTGTTATTGCGGTGGTAACTTGTGGATAGCCCTCGGGGGAAATCAACCCTCTGCGCCCTCCCACAATCGCGTCAATATAAAAGAATATTGCTTATGGTTTTTACACACTCCTAAACTTACAAGTTATTACTCCCTTGTAATAGCTGTACTTTCATTTTTTTTAATCATGCGAGTATCATGAAATGACATCAAAATTAAGTTTTCCACACGAGACACAACAAATAATAATTCCACAGAAAATCAAGTTACAACGCCTGTTCCATATTTAAAGGGCGACATTGTATTCTCTAAAGAATGAGAAAAGAACCCACGCACGTGAGTAGACACTGGAGATTAGTTCTCTGATTACGTGACATCGACACACCCTGGGTGTTCACCGTTCATTCATAGTTTATTGACATCTAATACACCCTTTTATCCATTTTATCGTATTGATTAACGTGGAACTGTGTAGGTATTTGAATTCATTAAAGAATTACAAAAGAGGAACCGGCTTAGTGAATCTTGCCGTAAGATATTAAATCTTATCTGACCATGTTCTGAGTCGCAGTGACTAGTGTGACTACTACTCGCAGCGTTAACAAAATGTTGTTGAGAACAAATTCAACCTGTCCTCACTACGTTATGTTTAAAAGCCTCTAACTGCCCACGAAACATTCCATTCTTTATGTGTGTGCTTTTAGAGGTCCTGGGTGGTTTTGGAACTTAAAAAGTCAATGACATTGTTCGTGGCTTAACTCAAAATGTAAACATTACGTAGCAGGGTTCTGAATATATTTCGTAACAGGATTCCTCCAGGAATTTTAAGTAGCGACAATAAAGTGCGTCCAAGATAAAAAGGATTATTAACTAATCTATTTTAGAGCCGAGTTTTGACGCAGGAAGACGTAGTTTTATTTTGACATGAAAAGATTAACCACACAAAATCTATGATGTAACCTCAGACCATTTTACATGTAACATGGCCGATGTTCTGCTCCTTTTTTTATTGTAACGTTGGCCTTGTTGTTTGTCCATTCGGAAGTTCTAGCTTGGACTTGGATTGAATTTTCATCTATCTTAAATTATTAAACTGTTCCAAATAGAGATATTTTCATAAGAGAAAAACGAGATAAACGACCAGGGTGATCGATAAAACTAACGATTGCAAAGCTGTAACCTTCTTGGAAGTTAGCCAATTGAAGACAAGAGGTGTGGCGTGGCGATTATTTTGAAATTAAGAGGAATTAAGGACTTGCAATGCTACATACAAGTGATTGGTTTGATTATTTCGCAAGAATCAATCAATGATAACGCTTCGTTACTATAGCTCAAGTGGCGATCAAGCACTTATGAGTTACGAGACTACCTACACTTCATAATGCGATTTCTAAAAAAGACACGAAGTCGGCATTCCATGCTTTTGTAAATTGGATACTTATTAGACAGAATTTACCCTATTGCTTATATTCCTAGAAATTGTTGTGTTAAATCAACTTAAACCATGCCACAAGAGTTATCGCGGTTACAGGTAGTTATTTCTACTAACTGTTACATTGCATAATTTAATACTATGCACTAACATACCACGATATTTTTCGTAAAAAAAAAGACAGGCTATTAATCATGGAATATTTTTGCTGCAGACGGAGTTTTGGCATTCATGAAGATAAGATAAAATTAGTCTATGGTTAAACAAAGCCCTTGAATAGAAAATACCGATGACGTAACCGTTTAACATCGTTAGTAAGATATGGATGACTAAAAATCAGACAACAGTCACAGATGGCGGCGAGGGGTTAATGAAAAGTATGATTAGGTGACTATTAGTACCTCTATGAATCATTTGAAATGAATCCACGGTTACGAGTGTCTATTTTTGACGTCTCTATTTAGAGATTTGTTCTTTTAAATGTCGATAGATAACTTATTATGGTTATTGACTCTGCATAGTATTCTTCAGTACTGCATAGTATCGTCCCTTATTATTTTAATGCAGTCACACTGCGCTATTTTAGGGTTTCGTCGACAGCTATAGGAAGGAACCCATATAATTTCGTCATTTCCGTTAGCACTGTACGTACATATAGTTTCAAGTAGTTAGGTAGGTACCTACTTGGAATATATTACAAATCTAATTTCAATTCGTAAAAATGCAGATTACGATTTCGGTAAAACGAAGTAGGTACTTGACCTACGTAGGAACTTGTTTTTATCCGACTACGACTACTATGGCAGAGAAAGGGTTAATTAACCAAGCCCAAACAAAGTGGAGCAGTATTGTTCTTTTAATTACAAATTTTGTTCATACTTGATACGAGTTTTACAGAATTCAACAAATACTTTGCGCCAAAAGCCAAGCACCCTTATTTTTATGTTTTTACAGAATGCCCTCAGATTATGAAATAAAAGCAGATAGACCGCGTCTATCTGCGTTTGTTCTATAATCTGAGAGAATGCCTATATGATTTAATTGGTGAGGTCTGGGTGAGGTACAGATAATACAGTTAATTACAAAGATTAGCGGCGTGTTCCGTTCGTCACAGATATGGTTCCAACATGCTGACGTGCATAATAATATCTAATCTCACTGAGGCCTGAGTAATAACACCAACAACATGTCATTTATAACTCAGTTATTCTCAATTCATTGTACTACTTCTATCATTAAGAAATAGCCGTAACATAAATACGGAAGTTGATTGCAGGAAATAATAATTGGTAAAGTAAGTATACTGAAACTAAACATAGTTTCTTGTTTGACTTTACTAATTAAATGTTTCTATAAAAAATAATTGAGACTTGATTGTTGTCAAATATTTGAATAGAAATTAGGGTCATGTACACTTTACCTAAGCTCAAATATTTACTTTCATTGTTGTGATCATTTGGAAGCGGATGTTTAGAAATAATTAAAATGATGACAGTTTTACTTTATATTAAATATGTTTTAGAGTGCTTTATTTTAGCTGTTTGATAGTTGCAACTTCTACAATATCACTTGATAAGATTTTGATAGATTATGCAACTAAAAAGGGACTTAGTATGACTTTGGTAGATAAGATTTGAGGCTTATCTATAGTTGCTAAAATGTTACTTAGGTTCAATACATTTATACACAAATAAATTCTGTATAATATGGTGCACTCTCATTAATTAATTGTTAAGCATGCAATCAACAAAAATTGATTAATGTTTGTACAGTTCATAATATCATATGATTTAGTAAAATGTGTGTTCCAACTTGACTTTCTTGACCCTGAATGAGGCTGGCATTAAAGTACATGGTCAAACTTGTCGAATTTCAAGCCCCACTCTCTGCCAATAAACTCAATTATTAGTTTCTTTTGTCAGTAGAAAAGTAAGTCTTAGATTACCTTAGGTTTTTCTTTTAGATTAGGTTTTTCAGACCTACCAGGCTGTAGATAAGTTGAAATAGTTCCAACTCAAACAAATTTAACATTTTTGACATCAGTACCAATAATTATAAAATTATGAGCAGGTATTATTAAACAAAGTTGTTAAATGCTTTAATGTTCATGTAGATATATAGGTAGGTATTAAACTTAATAATAATGATGTTGATTTTGATAAACACTATGTATTAGTTAATTACTTACAAAATTAAATTCTTGAATTTTAGTAAACCATTGACAATCTTTGTCTTTGATAACTACTGGCTACACGTTTGGGAGGCCTATGTATGCGTGATATTCATCACATAAGTATCACACTTTCATAAACTTTAAACAGTAGGTTATATAATAATGTCAACTTGCACCTAATAAAACAATAAATTAACTTTTTACTTAGTAAGTACTGTTGAGCTATAAGAATTCATAGACAGATTTTATTTATGAAAATATTAATCCTATTCTCTGAAATAAATAGTGACTTTGTGTACGTTAAACAAAAAACTGCATTTGATTCTTATTAGAAAATAATGCTTATTAGGTTCTGGTACTACTACTAGGTACCCTGATGATTGTTGATAAAGTTGTCTTACACAGCGCATATTCAACAAATATTAAATATGATTTCTTTCAGTCAACAGATGAAATTAATAGAAAGTACCTAGTTGTTGAAAGTTCATCTTTAACTTACCAGCTAGGGTGAATCTGTCCATATAGTTGATCAGGTTGACGTAGCACAGTATTCCGACAGTAATGTACTCGACGAAGGTTACTTCACTCAGATTTTCTCTTCTCCTGCTTTGCTTCTCCTGCAGCAGCGCGGTCGCCGATTCATTGTCACTGTTTATAACAAGCTGCTGGTTCGAAGTGTTCGGTGTTATGCTACTCTGGTCCATGTTGCTGACCCTACTGATACACTAACTATTAACTAAAGCTCAGATCACCTGTAAAAATATTGTGAGCTACAACCAACTATCACTTTCAAGAACTTTGAATGCCGCAATTTTGATCTCTCCGAACTAACTTTTCAAGTAAAATCCTTAACTGCCATTTAAATACTATAGACTAATTAAAATTAACAGAATCTAATAGAAATTAAATATAAAATACTGTTGAAGACAAAATTATCTAAGAACTCAAATCATGATTTATTGACGAACAGTCGAACACCCGTGATGACAACTCAACGTTCGTGACGTGAATATTCTTGCTTCCTTTCCTTGCTTGTGTCAAGTTGTGTGATGTGTCACTCACTTCACAGGTTGAATGGGTTGGCTGTCATCTGTCATCCATAGATACCACACAAGAAGCTTATAGGTAAAGATGGAGCCAACACTTCGGACAAAAAGTTGAGTCAAATACCTACGTATCTCCATCTCACTCTCTGTGGGCCACCCCTGTCTTTTTAGTGTGTATTGCTACCTTCTTATTTAAATCTCCTACTAAATTCTTCGAAATAGTCGTCACACTAACCAAATCAGAAGTTAAACTCTGTCAAATAATGTTATTATGGATCAGTAGTTGTACTATGATTAGTTAAGTTACAAAACATAATAGGGTATTACACCCATTTTTGAAAAGTATCTCAATGAAATTCTGTAGTGCTAATATGCCACCAAAAAAAACACAAAATTTTGATTCAATCGATAAGTATAAAAATGCATCTAAATTTAAAATTTTCAAATTTCGCGCGTAGTTTGACGAAAACGCCTCTTACTGGACGCCATATTGCACAGCGTAAATGACGTCAGTTTGTTTTATCAAATGAGCTCATATTAAATATGATAATTCTATATAATTTAAAAATAATTAAAAGCATATTTTGTAGTAGGTGTAATAACGAAAAAATTACGTTGGTTACGAAAATAATAAAAGTACAAAGCCTATATTACGCCAATCGGTTGACTGACAGTTGACAATTTTTTGTTTACACAGGCTTATGGCGTAATAACATGGCCGCTACTATTTCATGGTGTTTTAGAACAGATTAAAAATACTGAAAACTTTGAATTGAATTTAAAAATTTGTTTTGTTATTTTATGAACTAAAACTTACATTTTCCGACTACTTTATGCCTAAACTGTCTCAATAACATATTTATAGATTTTTTCTCGTTTAGAGTAAAATACCCTATTGAATCATGTCCAGCTTTGACCTGAAAATTTTCTAACACGTCTAGAGATGTAAATTATCTTAAAAAAATGCTTTGTTTTTGCTTATATCGTATTGCTAAAATATAAGTATAAAATATAAATACCATAAAAGCGAATTATATTATTTTAATGATAGGTACTATTTGAATTTAATATTTGTCTTTTTTTCCTAACAAAAAGCGCCTTCATCCTCTCTCCTATTACAATATTAACTTTGCTGTGCCCGACAGACAGGGTCCATAATTGATTCGATGTTTTTAACATACCAACTATTTGTACACATTATGGAATGCAATAAAGTATTGAGTATTGAGTATTGCTTAGTTGAATTTTCAAATAAAGCCAGGAAAAAACAATATTATTATGTTTTTCACTCTCAGTAGATTTATATGAGATGTGGAAAGAAAAGAAAGTGTACATTTGAGAGGTTACACGTAAAATGAACTTCTTTGGAGTGACCGGCTGTTATGTCATTTGTTTGACGTTTTGCGTTTTTGCAGTTGTTCGTCTTGCTACATAATTATTGTACTGTGCTAGTTTGAATTTTCTGATACCCTTAAAACTTTTTCATTTCGCACGGACTCACGATACCTACTGCTGATGATTACTTTAGCCAGTGTCATACGGATACTGATTAGTGCGTTTTAATTGGGATCTAAGACGTTATCGCTCTTCTTGAAAAGCGCTATAGAGTCTACGAGTTTGTTTTGCATAAACTGCAACATATATATATATGTGTGTTAATATAATACGCTTCGGCATTATCGGGCCCTGCAGCTTGATAACAGAGTCATCTCGCTAATTAGCACTTGGATATCTCCAGTAATAGTAAATATAATAACAATCAAGTAACCCAACGATTTAGTAATCCAACATGATTGTTTTATAAAAAAGGATTTAAATACAGAAGTGGTAAAATATTTTTTTTTAAATTACATGAAAAATGGAACAACTAAACATAACTAGTACTACTAGAAATAGGGGATGCCTCTAAGATGACCCACTGACCGAATGTGATAGTTACATGTAGATTTTCCCCATGTTTAGCTAAAGTGTTCTTTTAAACATGTAAAAATATACTTATTTCTATTGTAGAATTCAAAATCTCATGATTGATTTGTTTTACAGATAAAGGCAGAAGATTACATTTGTAAAGCATGTTTTGACATACCTATCCATGCATACTAGTAATACTCAGATTCATGGAAACAATGAGTGTGATCCGTCTGCCGAATCATCTCACGGTAGTCATGTTCAAGTATGCCCCGTTTGTGGACGATCATTGCTCAATCGTCAAAGAGCACACCACATTCTCCGAGGAAACTCATCGAGCCTCATGCTATGGATGATTAACTTATTCGAACTACTTTACCACCTCGTCAGGTTTGTATTTAAATAATCAAAATCATTTCATGCATTTTTTGCTTTAAATATCACGTGTTAATCCATTACTTTACTAGGTATGTAACTGCATTTATTATAAATATGTTGTTTTTTTGTTGACAGATATCACAATTTCACTGTCTATGCAATGCCTCTTGCCATTTAAAAGAAACTCTTTCAACTTAGCAACAGGATAAGAAACGAGACTTAGACAGTGATGGGACACGGTATGGTAAAGCAATAATAAAAAGTGGAATAGTCTGTTGATCCAGTCCATGTTCCAGAAATACAACCTCCCCCACTTCCTGCAAGCACAGATGAGAGTCATGAAAAGGAATCATCTGTAGAATCAGTTTCAGTTCCATAGCTTTATTCTCAACAATCTCAAACCATGTAAATTGCTTTATTTGCACAAAGTGTAGAAAACAAGGATGGCATAACATCACACGTGAAATGACATAGCATGGGCGGGATATTACGATTGACGATGCTATTACATTGAAGAAGGATTTATTTCTGAGTGATTGTAACTTGTAACTCTCTCAGGGATTAAGAAATAATTTGATTTTTATTGGTATCGTATAGTTCTGAGGTTTCAAGAGCGTGTGCGTTACCCCAGCAAAATAATGTCGAAAATAGTAATTTAAATGTTACAGACAATTAGTTGTCCAGCTTCTGTAATTGTTGCGCACATTTTTAAATTTGTTGCACATATAGATTTTGAGTTATTCCACAAAAACATTTCCTGCTGGGGTAACGTTACCGCAGCCAGACATTTTCTTTTGTAATGGGAATATTGAAATAAATATTAGCCATATAATTAGTAGTCTAGACGAGGTAAATGTTGCAACTTATTTTGTATTTGTTCTTCCTTCGACTGCGATGTTATTCAAGATTTTGCTGGAGTAACGTTTGTGGTTTTGCTGGATCTCTGAAACGGATTAGCAGATTCTTATCATCTTTTTTACAAGACTTCTTAAGAATTAGTTTGAATTAGTTGGGTAATAAAAAAACAAAATTAATGCACCATTCAAAATTTATTTCATTAAATATAAAAACACTTCAATAGGTCCTAACACTTTGAATAAGAGTTAGAAAGACTTACTTTAAACGTTATTTTGTAACTTGTATCTGCCTTCAAATGTATGTGAAGTTTCATTAGTCTCCTGTTAGTAATAAACAAATTATGATGAAATTCAGTTCTCCACTTTGACGGTCATAATGCGCGCTTAGTTATTTGGCCTCCGATAACCCTGTATGTGAATATATAAACTAAATGATATATCAATAATTAGTTACTTAGCTCAGTTATATTCCTGTAAAATTTCAGCGTAGTACGTACAATAATTAACGAGATAATAAAATAAAAGCCATTAGGAAGCGCAACACCGTGATAACCCGACCATATTAAGGTGGTTACAAAAAAGCGACCGCGCTATACATTATGCTACCTTCTTAAATATGTAGGATAGGTTTACAAGTTTAGTACGGATGTGTACACAAGTGTTTTGAATTTGTGTTATGAAATTTTATTTACAGGTAAAATAATCTTTTCAATAAAACTTTCAAAATATTGATAAAACTTTAAAACAATCACAGGTAGCAAAATACTGTTCTTATGGCATTAACCATTACTTTTTAAATTTTAGTTTACACTTTGTCTTTAGTAATACAAATCTTCACTTTTAAAATATAAATTAAGATTTAAAACCATCGCAGAAAATAACAGATATATAATAAATGTTTTAAGTTCACAATATACCTACCTATGCCAACTAATACTTACATATATCGTTTAAAAATCACAGAGTGATGGTAATATAAAATAACATCACAATGTAAGTAGTAAAGTGCTTACAGTAAGCCCCACTGTTTTATAGTCTAATTTCAAATATCACAATATTTTTTCCTAGCTAAATACGGATAGTTGTATTCTAAAAATGACTTAAATTATTTCAAAATCGCATCGAATATTGAACAGTGTACGCGTCTGTACCGAACTTGTAAGGTGTATTATACTAAACATTTTAGAAGGTAGCATAATGTACTGCGTGGTCGCTTTTTTGTAACCACCTTAATATGGTCGGAATATCACGGTGTTGCGCTTCCTAATGGCTTTTAGTTTATTATCTCGTTAATTATTGTATGTACTACGCTGAAATTTTACAGGAGTATAACTGAGCTTAGTAACTAATTATTGATATATCATTTAGTTTATATATTCACATACAGGGTTATCGGAGGCCAAATAACTAAGCGCGCATTATGACCGTCAAAGTGGAGCACTGAATTTCATCATAATTTGTTTATTACTAACAGGAGACTAATGAAACTTCACATACATTTAAAGACAGATACAAGTGACAAAATAACGTTTAAAGTAAGTCTATCGAGCTCTTATTCAAAGTGTTAGGACCTATTGAAGTGTTTTTATATTTAATTAAATAACCTTTGAATGGTGCATTAATTTTGTTTTTTTATTACCCAACTAATTCAAACTAATTCTTAAAAAGTCATGTAAAAAAGATGATAAGAATCTGCTTATCCGTTTCAGAGATCCAGCAAAATCTTGAAAAACATCGCAGTCGAAGGAAGAACAAATACAAAATAAGTTGCAACATTTACCTCGTCTAGACTACTAATTATATGGCTAATATTTATTTCAATATTCCCATTATAAAAGAAAATGTCCGGCTGCGGTAACGTTACCCCAGCAGGAAAAGTTTTTGTGGAATAACTCAAAATCTATATGTGCAACAAATTTAAAAATGTGCGCAACAATTACAGAAGCTGGACAACTAATTGTCTGTAACATTTAAATTACTATTTTCGACATTATTTTGCTGGGGTAACGCACACTTCAAGAGCTGTCAACCTTCATCTGACAGCTGTTTAACCTCAAAAACTTACTTGCATAATAGCATTTTTCCCTGGCCTCTAAATAAAAAGATGATAAGATATTGTATATAAACAATAATTGTTTTTATACAACACTAGTTGTGAGTAGACGCGACCTGTAAAAAGAATCAAGTGACAGGTCAATCAAGGTTTGGAAAGTGGGCATGATTTTTTAGGTCACACTCACGCATCACGCATGCTAAACTGGGTTGACGATCAGTGAATTACAATGCCATTTCCTAAGGAAATGGTAATGTGTCAACATTGACACAATGTGTCAACATAAAAATGGTCAATATGGCGGTTGTTTACTTTGCAGTTCACAGCTTCGTCTGGTATTTTTCGAGGTAATCATCGTTCTAATTAAAGAAATGTTGCAAAAATGAGTAATGCGTGGTTGTGGTAATACGTGGTGTCCAGGAGGTGATATAAAATTTCACCCGTAAGTGTAAAAACGTGATTTCTGACATTGAATCATTGTAAACATATTTCGTTGTTTTTTCACTTAATTTCTTCTTAAAACGTTTTACCAGTGTTTTTAACAAATTAGTAAATGATAACTATATCAAGATCAAATACTTTTACATTGAATTTCATTGATTTTGTGCAATCTATTTGTTTTTATTTAAAAGAAGTGTATTGAAGTAGTTTGACCATATTGAGGATATATTCAGGACTTTGCGTAAGAACTTAACTAATTATACTAATACTAAGAAACGTGTATATATTTAATGACTGTTATACACATACACTTACAGCAGTCAATTTTTATTTAATTTTAGTTGCTCATTATTCGGGTATTTTAATAGCATTATTTTTTTAGTACTCAAAGAAAATTGTGGTTATCCATTGAGCCGTTGAAAATGAAGTTCTATAAAAGTACAAGGATTTGCAATTTGCATTTCAAGAATCAGATATGATTCAAGAACAAGGTGCTTAAAACAAACAGCAGTTCCTACTATAATGAAACAGTAGGAAAGGTAAAAAGATAACTGTATTTAAAACTGTGTTACATTATTATCATGTATTTAGAAATATAATGTTTCAAATATATAACAAAAAGCAACATTTTATAAAATGTATTATAATTTTCAGACAACAAGTTCACTACATGAAGAATCTATGGTGCAAATAGCTGTTCTGCCAAGTACTAGTTCTGGCGTTTATATAGTAATTCTCCACTTACGGAAATGGGAGTGAAACATGCTGGCTGCAATGTAGTGAAAAACAGTGTCGAAATATTCTTAAAAATATAAGCAATCTTAACAAGTTACCCCTTTCCGTTAATAAATATTAAAAACATACCTTTTATGTCTTTTTATTATGTATTACATAATAATGTTATTAAGTAAAGTTTCAATGACATACTATATAGGGTGACTGGTAATTAGTGTACGGTCACGTGATTGTGATAACAAACAACTTTCCCGAAGAAAAAATGTTTTTTGCACTGGTTCACTTTAGGTCACAGACGTGCGCGCGCGTGAATTTCATACGGCTGTTGTGTTATTGTGATAAAAGTGAACCAGTATAAAAAACATTTTTTCTACGGGAAAGTTGTTTTTTATCATGAACACAATCACGTGTTTAAGTATCGTACTCTAATTACCAGTCGCCCTATATATTTTAACTAGTGAGTCATGCGCTCTGTTTTAGAGCCATACAGAAAATATCTCGGTGATTTACGTGGTAAGAGACAGAAACTACATAGAGTAATTATATTTAGTCATGTATGCTAGAAAAGTTACAATAAATGATTTTAATTTAGGTGGTGTTTTTATTTCATTTTTGAGGTTCTTACATATAAGCGTTCATATTAGGGCCGGCGCTGTCTGACGTCGCGTCACGGCAAAGGATTTTATATTTGATCAAGTTATATTTATTCTTACTTCATCGACTTCAGAATTCATATTACTTTATTTCTTAATGCAATGTATACGCATACATTACGTATCATGATGTAAACAAACTTAGACGAGATATTTGTTTATCTTAGGCCTTAATGGTAAACAGAATGTAAATATTTATAAATGAATACTTATTAAAGCGATGTCCTGGGAAAAATAAAATAAAGGTTACTCTACTTAAAAAGAGAGGGTCGGCCCACAGAGAGCGGGATAGTGATAGATAGGTATGGCTTCAAGTAGGTATTCTAAGTGTTGACTCCATTATAATCTACAGCTTCATGATACCACAGAACCATAGAACGATGAAAATGAACTAATAAAATATGATAAAATAAGACACAGACAACATAATCTGAATGAATGAAATGGTGGCAGCACAGTCTTATAGTGTTTTATGGCCCTTAGTTAAACTTACGCTTTCATTTAAAATGGTGCTGTAACGTGACGTTACATCATATAATTTTGGAACGAGCAACTATCTTTAACTTTCTGACTGACTGTTTCTTTTGAAAATTTAAAAGTATGTATTACCAGTACAAGGTTTATTTGAAATAAATGGTTTTGAGTTTTTGCAACCGTGCGTTACTGTTTTCGTGGAGTGTCACACGCGTAATCAAGTATATAGTACAATAAAATATACACACACATCATAATAATATAATATATATGTAATGACACGGTCACTGTACTATTGTAAATGATTTGATAGGTACGTATAACTGAAGTGACGGACAGCAGAAATTCATGAAAAGGGTGGCAGGATGATAGAAAACCAATTTTTCTTATTTTCATGATGAAATATTAGCCTGGCACTTATGTTTCAGGTAACATTCATTATAACTATTCATCATCATCATCTTATTAGCCTATTGCATTCTACTGCTGAACCCAGAGATCGTCAATCAACCCAGTCATAATAACATTACCTTTCTATTTAATCCCAGGCTCAACTTCCGTGTGCAAACGTCAGACCAATAAAAAAAGAATGATTGTTCTGAGGTGCAAACTTTAGTCATAATATACATGTGAACAACCGCGGCCAGAAAAAAATGCTATAATTTTTTGTATCGTGGTTAATCTTCTAGGCCTAGCGTAAACGACCGTAGTCTTTGACCGTAGATTGTATAAATATTACAAATGGTGAGCTTTCGCTTCTTTCTTAAACAATAAAATTATACTATTTCTTTAATCTGTATCCAATATACTGTCAGTTTGATTCTTAGAGATTTACCAAAACCAATTACAGAACGAAAAATTATATGCCAAACCCGGTCAACAACAACATGAAGATATAGGTATAAATGGAGCCAACACTTAGAACAAAAGCTTGAAACCAACTGTGGGCTGATGCTCTCTTTCTGAATGCATACATAAGAACGAGACAGTGATATGTGTTTTCTTTATCTTATGTATGCATTCAGAAAGAGAGCATCTGCCCACAGTTGGCTTCACTTAGGTATTTAGAGTGTTGCCTCCACTTTTATCTATAAGCTTCTTGAACAACAACAATCAAAATGACAAGATTGTCAATGTCATTGTCATCGCGTCGCGTCGCCGACGCCCAGTGTGATCAGATTCAGCAGAATTCTGCGATATTAGCAGATTTTGACCCCTAATTTAGGGCTTAGAAAAAGTTGGCAGTTTTTAGCAGGATCTAATGAAACAGCAAAAATACATTAAAAGTTAATATAAAAAATATGACCAGAAGCATCGTTCTAAGTAGGAGGAGGATTCATTGTTATCGTCCTGGTTGTCGAGAGCCAAGAATGACTGCAATGCTGCTTTTCCTAAAGCATGTATTATGAAATTAGTTTCATGTCTGTTTTAAAAGATCATGTAAACTCAGCGAAACACAAAAAAATATATTACTGGATATTCTGGACAGTCATCGGTAAGTGAATTTACCCAATCCTTACAAAACATTGTTGTAACAAAGTATAGTATCCAAAATACTTTGGTGTTTATTTCATTGTTTTTTTTTTTTTATAAATTATCGAAACCGCAAGCCAATAGGACAGTGTTGCCGTAGCTAGTTATTATTTCGTACAAAAATTTTGTATGGTTTCTGTGTAAATGACAATGCCAGATCCTGCCCCACCTATGCACAGAAAAGTAAATTAATGAAAATAATTGTAATGAATAGAGAACCTTTCTATAGTAAATTGTTTTTCTTTAGAACTTACGGATTACGAAATACCTACCTACCCATAAAATACAAACTCATTTTACTTAAAAAACAGTTTAACCTATAATCAATGTCATTATTGTTTTTCGATTTAAACCGGAAACCGCAAATTCTACAGTCACTAAGATTAATGTTTAGTTATCAGCAATAAATAAACAGTAAGATGCTACATATTGCACATGACTTTATTGAGTGGGGCAAAGTTCTATAGAGTTTCTGGCGGTTGTACGTTGTTTCATAGCTAATAGTTTTATAGAATTTCGTTTCAAATAAAAATTTTCTAATAGTATCGTTTCATAGAATAATCAATACGCAGAATAATTACTTTCAAGATTTTCAAATCATTGAATTTTGTTTCACATAAAGTTTATTGTTAGAATTATCATATCATAGAATAACAAATCAAATAATATTCTTTATCCTTATATTCTTTTTTAATATAAAATTTATTCCCAAGAATCGGACTCTCAGTTCTAACCAAACTTACTGCGCGTGCGTGCAAGCAACCATGCAGCATGCAATCAAGCACGCAGCGTGCAAGCAAGCATGCAGCGTGCAAGCAACCATGCAGCGTGCAAGCAAACATGCAGCGTGCAAGCAAGCATGCAGCATGTAAGCAAGCATGCAGCAACATGCAGCAGGCATAGTTTCTGTCACGGCTCCGGCGTTGTGGGGCTCCGGCGGTCCCACGCGAACTTATCGTCGCAGATGGTATTCACGCTCACCACCGCAGCTTCGGCTTACTGGCCGGCTACGCCGGCCAGCCTCAGCCACGGCGGCGGGCGTTAAACCACCTGCTCCTCAGCTCGCGGGCCGCCTCGCCCCTCCACGCCTACGCAGATTTAAATTACACTCTAGGAGTAGGGCAGACAAGACTACGTGGAGTCGGTTTCGCAGCGATTCGTTTCTGTCATTAACTTTGGTAGCACAACATATTGACTTTTTAAGATAATATTTTTGTTTTTGTCTATTTAACTATACATTTTCATTGAAATAAATTCCATGGAAAAATACAACAAACAAACAATATTCGTTAAAAAAGAAAGAAAAATTTCGCTTTTTAGTGTTGCCTTAACATCCAACTCCATTAAGAAACGGCAACACACTTAAAAGAGATAGTAAGTCTTCCAGTGATTGAAGAAACTAAAACGTCATCTAAGTATTTTTTTTTTGGGAATTTGTTGATTTTCTCAAAAAGGGCTTTACCAATTTCGATAAAATTTATATGGGACCTTTTCGGAATAAACCCTTTTCGAACAAAAGAAGAATTTTGCAAATCCGTCCATATATGACAGAGTTATGCACGAACATACATAAAAAAAATATATATACACATTCGAATTGATAACCTCCTCCTTTTTGATAAGTTTGTTAAACAAAAAAATGTGATTAAAAATTCATTGAATTGTGTTTTTGTGAAATATTTTTCATTGAAGTAAATAGTCTTTGAAACAATAATAGTCGAAATAAAAATACGAGAACCAAATATTATGTTAAACATTTTCTGGGAAACCAAATTCTATGAAATTTCTGTCTGCGAAACAAGGGGACACCGTTTCTGGCATTGTCCTTTAATGTCTATACATTTTGTTCGAAGTTGCATTGCAACTCGAAGTGTAATCAGCAAAAAGTGTTTTATTTTATAAAATTTCGTACAAAATTTAGTTAATTCGTTTTTGCAGAATTTTAGCATTTTTTTTAAATTGTTTAACAGAGTTTAGCAGATTTTAGCGGAGCTGCTAGCATAATGACTAATTTAAATCTGGTCACACGCCGTCCATCCGAATTTCGGACTGCCAGTGCCAAATAGTCCGACTCCGAATAATTGTTTGACTAGGGATGCAAAGTCTTTTGAAATATCGATATTTATATCGAAGGCAGGTAAATATCGATATCCGATATATCGGCCATGCCAACGCGATAACTATCGATATTTTCACTATTTTTATAGCTCTGTAAAAAATAGGGAAATGAAAAGCAATTTACAATCATAATTATTTATTTTGTTACAAAGATAGATGAAAAAAGTAACAGCAAGCACACAGCGAAGATGATAATCACATAAATATATTTCATGTCAAACATGTTTTACTTAAGGCGGGTCTCCTGCGACTGTTTTGTGTTGTCTAACATCAAACATGTAACAAAATATATACGCCCATATTTTGTTGAATAGCATTTTCGCTGTGTGCAAAATTCTTTCATTTACCATTGTAACAAAAAAAAATTAAGGTTAAAGTTTTGAAACGTGCCGCCCTGATAGGGTTCTGTGGAGCGGAGGAGTGGGAGCGGGGGAAGGGGGGGTACCCATTCGCCCCCACTCCCCCCGCCGGAAATGTATACATTCTTTTTTATGATTTTTTTTATATGCAATTTTATTGTTATAGCAAATGTAGATTGTAGTGGTTCTGGGGGGTTCAGAGGGGAGGGGGATGGGGAGGGCAACGGCAGAAATTTATTTTATCAATCGGATTGTATCTAACCTAATCCAGTCAAGGTGGACTGAGTCGGACTCCGGGTGTGCTCCCGCCAGAAACTCTTCGGTCACCCCTGAGTGTCGCTACGGTACACTCCACCTTCGCTCTGCTCGGCTTTGTGTGGCTTGCTCCACTCAGGAGTTCCCTTGAGCTTCTGGCTCCCGCCTTTATAAAAATCACTCTAGGGGTAGGGATCACAAGACTACGTGGGGTCGGGGTGCTCTGTGTCGGTTCTAAGACCAAGTCCTGTCTGCATGAAAATAATAATCATAACATATTATATACTAAAGAGTTGGGGCAAGTAATATATCTAACATATATTTATCTCGACTACTTACTTTTTCCGAATTTAGATTAATCCATCTGGACAATTTGGCCGATTCCTCCAATTTTTCCTAATTGCTGCTGCTGCTCCAAATATTAAAGTACAATAAACTTCTGAGGATAGGCCTAGAGATAGGCCTCATGACAGTGACAGCTGTCAAGGTGACAAAATGGCGGCATTGCGTTTCGTTTCACGTAATTAGGATCATTGTAATACATATTTTTGGTCTAAATATGTACGTTTCTAACCTAAAAGTTAGGTTTTTTTTTTGTTTTTTATATTTTGTCCCCGGCAAAAAAAACTGTTGTAGGGATATCAGAAATCCCTCTAGAACCCCCTAATATACTCACTTTTCCCCCAGCGGGTCGGCACGTTTCAAAACCCAACCCATAGTAATAGCAAGAGAAATAAAATATGCTGAAATAAAAATTTTAATGGTTTTAATCAATATGTTTTTTGGGATTTCCGATATCGATATTATCGATGTCAATGATTTTAACATATCGATATTTTGGCGTCGATATTATCAGTAGCGCGATATATCGTTGCAACCCTATGTCTGACTGACACCTGACACTGACAGTGACAGTCTGGTTCTGCTCTCTCATGGACAAAACGGTAACGGTTTTGGTCTAAATATGTACGTTTCTAACCTAAAAGTTAGGTTTTTTTTTTGTTTTTTATATTTTGTCCCCGGCAAAAAAAACTGTTGTAGGGATATCAGAAATCCCTCTAGAACCCCCTAATATACTCACTTTTCCCCCAGCGGGTCGGCACGTTTCAAAACCCAACCCATAGTAATAGCAAGAGAAATAAAATATGCTGAAATAAAAATTTTAATGGTTTTAATCAATATGTTTTTTGGGATTTCCGATATCGATATTATCGATGTCAATGATTTTAACATATCGATATTTTGGCGTCGATATTATCAGTAGCGCGATATATCGTTGCAACCCTATGTCTGACTGACACCTGACACTGACAGTGACAGTCTGGTTCTGCTCTCTCATGGACAAAACGCCGAACAGCACAGAGAGTACATTTTATTAGAGCCGAACAGAACTACAGAAGTTGTGCGTAGCGTTTTCTAAAGCCAGAAACACAATTAACATTTTACGAAATTTTAAAGTTATCTAAGTATTTAGTTTTAACAGTGTAAGTTAATTTCGCTAACTATGACTAAAGCAATATTTTTTATAGTTTTAATTTGTTTCACTATTAGTTTTGCTAAGAAGCCCAAAGATGAAGAAAAGCCAGATTGGGCAAAAAAGGATATTAGAGATTTCTCCGACGCTGACATGGAAAGGTAGGAATTTGAAGCTTCTCTTCTTCCTTGCATGTTATGTACCAGTCCAATCTTGGTTATCTTTTATTTAAAAATTATTATTACTTATTTAATTTCCTTGTTAACTAGTGTACGTGTTCTAATAGTATAGGAACACATAATTTTTATATGGAAAATAAAACTGCTAAAATAAGGCGATAAAAGCGTTATCGTCTATACCCTGTTCACAATAAGATTAGACATAAACACAAACCTTTTTTACAGTCCCTTCAACCGATTTTGACTTCTATTCCGTAGGCTTAAGGATGACATTAGAGGCAAAAAAGTGGTTATAATAACAACTGTTTACTGCAGTTGCCATTTGTCATGCTACCAATGCAATATAAGTCAAAATCGGTTGAACGGACTGTAAAAAAGGTTTGAATGTCTAATCTTATTGTGAACAGGGTATAGTACCGCTTAATAAGGCCCACATATCTGATTTAAAAACTTTTTAAGTTCACAAATTGATTAATGATGATTGATGAGATGTGGTGCACCCCAGACACTAATAACACAGAACATAGAATATGCACCAAATTTAATAAACCATTATATTAAATAGTGTTTGTAGCAGTATCATACAGTACAAAGACCTTTGATAGTACTAAACACTAAAATATCCATGTTACTAAAAAACAAGCGATATTAAAAAAGACAACCAAATATTTTTACCTATGCAATCTAAGTACACTTATTTTTAGACTTTTTGATCAATGGGAAGAAGATGAAGAGCCCTTACCAGAAGATGAACTGCCCGAACACCTTCGGAAACCACCATCAATAGATTTCACCAAACTGGATATGTCTGACCCAGGAAATGTATTGCAAGCAACTAAGAAAGGCCAGACTCTTATGATGTTTGTGTCTGTAGCAAACAAGCCTTCTAGAGCAAGAACTGAGGAAATAACTAAGATATGGCAGACAAGTCTATGGAGTAACCATATTCAGGTGGAAAGGTTAGTGACAATTCACTCAATTAACAAGTCATTAATTAATAAGAAAATGTAATGTAGACAAAAAAACTATTGAGATGTTACAAAAGTATTGCTGCTTCATTTCATTTATATTTCTGTTTTAGGTACCTTGTTGATGATGACAGGGCAATATTCATGTTCAAAGATGGAGCCCAGGCATGGACTGCAAAAGAATTCCTTGTAGAGCAGGAAGAATTAAAAGAAGTTCAGTTAGAGAGTCAAACATACCCAGGACAAAAACCTGATGAGAAAAACAAGTCTGTTCGGGATGAATTATAATAAAGTGTATTATTTTATTTGTTACAGCATAATAAGTTGTCTATATTTTCATCAAAGCATTTTATAACTATAGTAGTACCACTACTATACCTATCAAAAACAACTTGAATACTGATAGATCTGTATTTAAATATTTTTTTAGATAACAGAAATGTGTTCTCAATGTCAGTGTATTTTTATCAATATATTCCTGTGTGAGCGCAAGATTACATCCATTGGTTATTTTAAGTGAATAAGTACTGAATGATTATTATATTTAAATACAAGCATTTCTGATAAAAAAAAAATGGTAGTTTTATTGATGTTATTGGTTGAATAGGTTTGGGTGATCATTTAAAAGCAAAAAAATATTGAGATATTGAAGGTTTCTTTTTATTATAAAAAAACTAGTAGCTTATTAATGATTTGGTGGTGTAGTTTACATTGAAAGTAAAATAATGCTGGTTTCTTTACAAGAAATACACAGAAATCTTTAGAAAGCGTCCGTAGCACGGTAATGCTCTTCATCAATAGTCGAGTAGATATGACCTTCACCACACATCCACTCCAAGATATTTCTGAAAATATAAAAATCATCTAAATAAGATGTCCGTCTGGATTGAGGGCCCATTTTTTTAAATATTTGCGCAACAAAATAAGACTTTCAATTTATCTAAAGAAATCCATTAATACAAATTTAATATACTATAATAAGGTACATACGTGAATTCGTAAAAAAAAAAATATTGACACAAAATTGTTAAAAAGTAAATGAAAGTCGAATTTTACTAAAACATCTGAACTGATGTTCAACATTTTCGGCTCTAGTGTATAGGTTTATTCAGTCTCATAAACTAACATAAATTAGAAAAGTTTTTTACTATCACACAGGAAAAAAACAATTGGGATTTATATTAAAATAATTATAAATGTTTATAATATCTACTTTTGTGTTGTGTTATTTGTCTTTTTGTTTCAGAGCAATTCAAAGAAAAAAAAAATTGTTTTATAAGCTACATACTCAAACTCCACTTGTGACATACGGTCCTTCAGTGTGCCATACATATCTTCTTTACTGATACCCTGCTCCAGGGTGGATGCCCTTATTAGGTTGAACACCATCATTTGTCGTGGGTTGAGACCATTTACTGATGCACTGTTTTCAGTCACACCAACCATGGAATTCGCTGGTAAGCCACCAGTGAAAGTTGAGTTATTGTTTTCAACCTTTTCCTGTAAAAATAAATGATTTTTCAATTACTTATGTATGGTGACAACAATGAACCTTGACTTTAAGTAACCCATCATCCTGGGTAACACAACATATAAACTACTAAAAGGATACTATACAGAAAATAAAGAAATAAATACTTATTTGCTATGGAACTGAAAACTGATGCAGCAGCGTATTTCAATTAATTTTGCAGTTGTATTTTTTTTGGGCAGGAGAGTAAATGACACTATTATCACAAGGTTCGTAAATTACCTTTTTGGAATCTGCTTCCATTTTGAGCCTATTTTGGATACAGTGTAAGTAGTGGAATGTGATAGCATTAACATCTGTTATTGGCATTATTTTGAATGTCATCAGTACTTTCTTTCCTTTGTTGGTCTTCACAGTGCCATATACTTGTATATAATCATTGACCTGCACTTTTGGTGTGGCTTTATCCTGTAACAATTTGAGGAGTGATAGGTGAAAGTAATAGAGGAAGGTTTTTAAGCTTTAAGCTATAGCTTAAAAACCTTCCTCCTCAAATCCTTCAGAAAACTATGATTGTCTACACAATCATCATTTTCTGAAGGATTTGCTTATATTGCATTTATGTAGGGGCCAGTAATTAATTTATGCATAAAAAACTTCTTACGTCTTCATCAGCTGCCTCCTGGTCCAGCCAAAGCACAGCTCTCATCCTGCCAGTTATGTCTTGTATAGTATATGTGATTTTGGTGCTTTGCATCCGGATATTTCTTATGCGAGCCACAATGGACACAATCTGAATCTCTGTTCCCCATATTTTCACACCATCATCACCACTATGCAGTGCTTGTCTAATCACGATTGGAGCTGTTCGCGATGCTCTTCGACCCTGAATAGAATGTAAATATTATGCACATGCAGTGTGTATGAGCCTATGAAATACTTACAATGAATACTTACCGATTTCTGGGCCTGATTTGGTGTGTTTACGTTTCCAAATTGGTTTGGGGAGTTGAAAAACCCTCCGCCAACAGCAGATTGATCTGAAACATGGGGTAGAAAATGTACAATGGGTGTAGGTATTGATACCAGGGATGTTGATGATGTTAAGAATGGATAGATTAATTGACTGTTATGGATAAGTAAGTTTCTCGATACTGGTAAATTTGAGGTATCTCTTTCACAAGTTATTATTGATGAGGTGAAGTATTGAAGTACCTAGTGCGTTACTTACCATTCCACATTTTAGAAAAGCAGACTACCTTTATTTGCAACAGCAGATCTCATAAAAACTACTTTCTTTTGAGCTAAGATTTTCAAAATTTCAAAATTAAAAATATTAGAATCCCTTTTATTGTTTTTCTAACGCGATTTCAAGTTTCAACAAGTTCAATAAGTTCATCAATTCAACCGAGGGAGAAAGAGTGAGGGCGAGGCGGGAAGGAAAGCGGGAATTTTGATGTTTTGCAATCTGACATATGACATGACATTTGACAAAAGAAAATATTTTGACATTGGGAATAATTGGGATGGAAACATGAAGCTGTAGATTAAAATATAAGCTTCTTGGATGGAAATGATGGAATATTGTTTATGCGACGTCGTCCGAGTAAAGAAAAATACTATTTTACGTACAGTCACCAAAAGAGATACGTACCGACGTACGATAAAATTAATTCGAAACCATCCATCGGTTTCTGAATAATCCTCATTATTGTATCCGATGACCCTGGTTACTTATCTCCTTTGCAGGTGGCTTTTATTAATTTTATCGTTGGGGTTTTGTTGGATAAAGGTGACTATTTTGACATATTATGCGTAATAAATTACGGTGGTGATCATAGGTGGCGATTCACAAAGGACACCTCTATAAAATAAAAATGAGTTTGTGTGTGATTGTCAAATGTCAGTAGTGTCACTGTCACATTTGTGACAAAGTAAGTGTCAGTGTTGTTAACAATAATTCAAATAATTGACATTTGTTGTCGTGTTGACTGTAGACATGGGCAAAATGTATCACTAAAAAGAAAAGATCGAAATGTATCTTTCGATCACTGGGATATGTATCACTCATTTGTATCTTTATATCCTTATGTATCAGTAGCTCACGCTCGCGCGCACGGCTGACGGCACGCTGCGCATTGCATCTCTTCGCTTGATTCAATCATTCAATGTTAATCCAATAAATCAGCGAGTGATAGATAAGTAATTATAGCTATTAGCACTTTGCTTGGTCGTTAGATGAGGTATCTTTCTGA
Organism: Charanyca ferruginea; assembly: GCA_947361185.1. Classification (NCBI taxonomy): domain Eukaryota; kingdom Metazoa; phylum Arthropoda; class Insecta; order Lepidoptera; family Noctuidae; genus Charanyca; species Charanyca ferruginea. Next base: position 13,390,065 of record OX376070.1, read on the forward strand.
TTTATTGGGCTGCTGTTTTTTTTCTAGGTATCTATTTGTTATTATTGATAAATATTAAACAGGTCGGTACTCGAAAAATGAAGTTTAAAATGTTTATATTATTTAAATAATTAGTTTACAAGTGCTAACAGCGTCTGTGTGCCTAGTGCCTACATATAATTAGTTATCTGTGGCGTGCGCTATGCGGTTGCGACAGATAGAAAAAGACGCCGTGAGTGAATCAGTTGTAAAGATACAGTGATACACTGATACATTCGAATGGGAATGGATATAAAGAGTGATTGATTAAAACGGATTGATTCATATCTTTTGTATCTATCACTCCTGAGTTACCCATCTCTCTGTTGCCGTGTTTGGAAGGAAGATAAACTACTTGTTTTGTTTTGTTTGGAACCGAAGCAACCGAAGCTAAAATAATAAAATAGTTATCGTTTTGTTATGTGGTATTTGCAACTCAAATGATGGCTTTTAAAACGTTTCACAAAGAAAAATACTATATTACTTTTAAAAGAGGTTTTGAAGATTGCAAGAAAGATGTGACTGTAACAATTGACAAACTTTTTGAATCTGATACTCTGGTTCGTTGCTCTCTTATTAATAAACGTCCAATTCTAATAGTAATGTAATTAATAAAGTTCTATCACAACATTACAAATGAGTTTATTGATTGATTGATTAATAAGTTCTCGTAATTCTTTTTAATTTCAGCGAATATCTTTATCAGATGAGGGAGACCCCACATTTTTATGTGTGTTGACTATCACACGTATGGACTATGAAGATTTAAAAAAGCAACAAGGTCTTCTGGTGGATTTTGACAACTTCCCATCACAACTTGTAAGGCTACTACAGCAATGTGCTTCAAATAATATGTGAGTACAGAAGGTAAAACATAGCTATTCTAGATCAAGAATTCAGGAGTGATAGTGTTATTATCAAGCTCCATAGAAAATAAGGTCAGTGGGTCGTCTTAGGAAACTTTGTTTATGGATTAGGAACCCAAATTCTAGGCTAATACCAACTACAGTTACCTAGAGATGGGCGTTTAAACGATAAGCAATTAATGAAGTGCGTTTTTTAATTTAAGCACATAATCACATTTATTAATTAAAGCAATTACTGTTATGTGCTTATTCTTAAAATTATAACACATCGATCTTTTTATAGACATCAGAGCCATCTAGTTAGAGTATTGTGACTTTGTGAGATGAGTTTTACAACCAATAGATGGCGCATAATGAAACTTTAATCGAAAGACGGACAATTACATAACGATAATAGATCCTAACTCGATAAAGTTAAGGTATAAAACGTTTGTCTTTCGATTATTTCAATAAATCGCGATTCGTGAGTTAATAACCCTGCCGAATTAAATAAGCGTACATCGTATTAAAATTGGTTTTAATAGCCAACATTTAATTTATAAGGATTATATCCACTTATCTGCTTATTTCATTATTTGCTTTTTTAAATTTAGTATCGTTTTTTCTGCGTTGGGGGAATGTTGATTGTTGTAAATTTTTTTTGTTTATTTTTGCGCGCGTGGTCGCGTTACAAATATCGTATGATGATGAAAAATGTGTTTACCTATTAAGACGAAATAATTCTACTTAATGTAATTATGGAAATATTACTGTGTAAAACAATAATAATTGAAGATTTTTTTACCAATTGAAAATAATTTTAGATTATGACTTACGTATTACAAATTTACAAGTAAAAGTTCATACATAATAGCTAATTTAGTTCGATAATATTCAGACAGTCCTAAGCCTGACTGCAAATAACGAAGGAAACTTCATTTAAATTCACTATAAGCAAACAACGTAATATAACCATTATAATGTAAGTCAATAACATTTTTAGCAAATAAGCAATTAAGCAGATAAGCAGATAATATAAGTGACTTTTGAAAAAAAATTAACGAATAAGTTCGTTAAAAATTTCAAGCCGTTATGCACACCGCTAGTTACCGGCACGCAAGTTGGCAAGATATTTTGTAGTGGGGGAAGTTTGCTCATGTAAAAATGTATGAAATTGTGCGTCGGCGATCTTCCCCCACTACAAAATCTCTTGCCAACTTACGTGCCGGTAATTATACCAAGTTAAAATATGAATTTGAAAAACACTTCCTAACTGTGTAAAATAGTTATCTAATTTTTTCCAGGTTTTTGATAATGCAACAGAAAAACCCAGTGCAATATTATTTAGAAGTAGTAGAGCATAATGAATTCAAAAGACTTGTACATTTATCATTGAAGACTGGTCCGGCCACAGATGCGGATGTGAAACAACATATGGCAGATACAATTGTGAACTTGAAAGTAAATATACTTACTGTATTAGGTTTGCATATATAAAACTAATAGATTAAAAAATGGACATATAAAATTCTTTATAGAATATAAAAAAAAATCTGAAGGAAAATTAATAAAGATCTCTTTCTCTCTGTACTCATTTAAAAATTAGCTGTGCCTGACAGAGTCCATAATTGTTTCTGTTATTTTTTATTTACCACCTGTAAGTGCACATTATGAAATGCAGTAAACAATTTGAGATTAAAAAAATAAAATAAATTACAACATTTAAAAGAATTAAATATGTACAAAGCTTTAGCAAATAAATTAAAAAATATATACATATTATGTACAATGGAGGGCTCACAGGGCATCAAAAAACTCGTCTGCATTGCTCACAATGGGACAAGTGCCCAAAAGGCTAGCAGCATTACCACGTTGAATGGCAAATGGCAATGCTAATTCTTTGGCCTAAGAAAAGGCCAGCCCTCTGGTCATGTGAAGAGTCTACCAGCCGCTTAGAAATGTCTAAAAACAAGATGAGCACTCGGACCCCATGGCCCTAGTGTTTCAACCCCAAACGGCTCAAACATATAACTTTCAAGAAGGTTGTTACATTTACGCCGTTTGAGGTTTTCGGCACCTGCAGCAGCCGCCTCAGCACAACACGACGTGCTAGAAAGATGGGATGGCGCAAGGGTGTCGACACAAGTTGCATCACACCGCAGGTCTACCCAACTTCCACGGCATTATGGTCATTACCATCGTCACGTGCCAAGCCATTAGGTTCTAACACAGCTGGCACGCCGGCGGAGGCAAGAGCACGACGGATGATGTCATGTCATAATAAATAAATAATTACTCACTGCATGATTGTATGTTTTATAAGGGAGTCTGATTCTCTACAATTTTTTTATGAAAATTGAAGTTTGTTGCAACTATCTTTTAAAAATTTAATAATGATGTAATTTAATTAAATAGTAGGTAATTAACAAATTGATTACAGAAAAGCTTGTCTTCATATAAAAGTTCGGCGTTGAGTAATGAGGCAGTATTAAATGAAAAGTGTATTAACATGGAAAGAAAGATCCATGATCTGACACTTACTATAGCAAGAATGGAAGAAGAGAAATTAAAATATGAAGTTGAGTGCAGAGAAACTTTAAAACAGGAGAAAGAAAGGATAATGCAGGTGATAGCATGGTCACATTTATCAAACTTTGTTGAAATAGATTGATAATTTGATACAAAGTGGCTTATATATTTCTTTTAGGATTAACTTACCATTCTAGTTTTACTGTGTGTACTTTCTAACATTTATCTGCAAAATAAATGTTACAGGAAAGAATGATCTGGCAGCAAAATGCAGAACTAAACATGAAGACACAACTTACCACATATCAGGATAATCTAAATAAGAAAGACAAACAGGCAGACGAAATGAACTTACTTTGTAAGCAGTTGCGTGATAATATTGGACAATTAGAAAATCAGTTAAGGTATATTTCCCGCAAAACAATGATTATTCCTGACATTTCTTTAAAATATTAGAGAATTCATGTGTTTTGTCTGTTAAATGTTTTCAGTGAAAAAACCCAATGCTTGAACATGTTAGAAAAAGAAGTTCAAAAATCACATATTGAAGTAGCTACACTAAAAGCTAAAAATGCTTCATTAGAAAGGGATGTAATGGAAAAAGAAAAACAATACCATCAATTGAATTCCAAATGTATTTATTTAGAAAAGGTATAGTAATAAACAAAAAATAAGTAAAACATTGATAAAAAACAGATTGATGATTTAATTCTGTTTACAGACAGTGAAGGATAACTCCGATGTAATAAAGGAATTAAACAGTTCTCTACAAATAACAAAAAAAGAAAAGGTTTGTTTAGTTTTCAGCAGATTTCATTATGCAAATCAGTACTAAAAATCTATATTAGGTCACATTACACCTCTGTGACTACACCACTATAACATTTTTGTCTTTTTTCTTTCTTTCTAGTTAAGTTTAGAAGAACGGCTGGCTTTGAGTGAGTCTCTTGTAAATAGGAATAATGATGCAGTTCAATCAACATCGGAGCAGCTTTTAAAGGCTAACCAAATTATTTCAAAACAAAACACTGACCTTATTGAAATGAAGGAAAAGGTAATTATTTTGATTTGACGTCATTTGAAAAGTATGCTCTCTAAATTAAGTGTCCACACTGTGTGGTATCTCATACAAATTTTGAGGTAAAAATCTTGGAAAGAACAATGGCAGCCACCCATACATTGTTTTAGTTGAGATTAAATTCCTACGTCTCTAAATGAAAAATATCTTATTAAATTCAGCATCACCTTCTGAATTAGTTTGTGCAAGATTTTTTGTTCAAGAAGGCCGAGAATAATAGATATTCAGTCATGAACTTTTGTAGGTTATGTCTATGGTAACTTTTATATTCCAAATTGAGGAAGTAAAAAGGCAATATCGCATTAGTATTTTCTTTACCTAGTTAATTCAGAATGAAATGTCTTGTAAAAATATTGTTTAAGGTTGGTAATCCCAGTGGTTATAAATACTCTTTGGCCTTACCTTATGTATACAATAGGTATCTACTACATGTATACATCGATCATATCATTTTTACTCTGTGCACAGATCTGTCTATGACTCTGTGTCAATTACCAAGCAATTATTTTTAGATTTGGGCTACTAGTCTTTTTGCTAGTCATTAATCGAAACTAATTGATTTATTTTTATACCACAGTATTTTTACATACCTGCAAGAAACCTACACTTGGAAATAAACTGTATTCATTTACTCCGTTTAATTGTAATAACAAACTAAAACTGATTACATTTAAATGCTTTAAGTACTTATTACTGTCACTTGGCAGAATAAATGTAAAATGGCAACACTAAACTTTAATGAAAAGTCAAACAAGTTTTCATTTAACATATTTTTTTTATCCGGCCCTAACTGGTTAATGTGATACTTTGAAAAATCGTAGTAAAATAATGTAATTTCTTTCGTATGTAAGTCACTTTTAGACGCTTAAATTTAAGTCAACTACGTTTTCGCCATTGTTCTTTAATAATATAAATATGCAAGGGAAGAGTAGGGAACATTTTTCAAAATACTTTGTGGTGTAAATGCTTTTAAGTCTAATGTCTTGCAAAAATCTGATCTCAAATCATTGTAACGTTAAACCACTTTAATTAAATTTAATATTTTCAGCTTCTATGCAGAACAGCTATAGCATTAGAACAAGAAAAAGTTATAGAAAGCAACTCTGGAGAGACTGAAGAACTAAGAAAGCGAATAAGTAACACTAATCAGTGCATGGACAGGCTGCAAAAAGAGTTCGACGATTTAAAGGAAAAGTATGAAGCCAATGAGAAAGCTCTCAAGGAGAGAGATGAAACTATCAAGAATAATAATATGGGTAAGATTTAATTTTATGTTGTACTAAATTCTGCTCGCGACTTTGTCCAGGTGGAAGCTAATTATACCATAATACCACAAAATAAAAAGCGCCGCAGGTATGTAGTACTATTAAGTATTCTGTGCCGCAGGCTAACGTACTTTGTGCTAATACCTATGGCACTTTTAAATATTCTAACTTTCTATTAGTGATAGAATTTTTTAAATCAGATGAGTAGTTCCGGAAAATGGCTTCTACGTCCAAACTTACAAACTTTGTCTCTGTATAATATATATTATATTCTATAGATGCAGCAAAGACAAAGGTACTAATAGCCATTTTCTTTCGAATGGTACCTGAATAAGGTCTACTTCTTTGCCATCAATTCTAAACTAATATTATAAATAAAGAGGAAAGATTTGTTTCTTTGTTTGTTATGATTTAACTCAAAAACTACAGGTCCGATTTCAAAAATTCTTTCACCATATGAATGCTGCATTATCCCTGAGTACCATAGGCTATTATTATTTATTATTATTATATAATAATAACCATAGGCTATGTGGCGACCATTATCCGCCGCCACTAAAACGCTACCGCTAATACATCAAGGCACACAACAAAATCACGCCACACATCAGGTGACCAATATGGCGGTGGTCACCGCTGTGACGTAGGCCATTGTTCGACCGTCGTGTCATCGCGTAAGCCACGCCTGCCTGCGACATACGTCACTGCGAAGCAATATGGATGCGCGTGCGCCTTTGTGTTAGTCCTGCGTCACAATATGGCCGATTAGCTATCCTTTTGTTTCCAAAATCAAGCGGACATATTGTTTACGCCCAAAGGACCCCTACTTCTAATTTAAGTTTCTTTTGTTTTGGTTTCGTATAAAAGCCAGTGTAATTTGCAAACCATTAATTGCCCTGGCTGGAGGCCCTAAATGCCCTGGCTGGAGGCCCTAAAAATAATAATTTTTAAGGCACCACAGGAAAGTCCGGTTAAGCAGCCGACAACCTCCTAGGTTGACCTGCGAGATGCCAATCCGAAAAAAAAAAAAAAAAAAAAAAAAAAAAAAAAAAAAACCATTAATTATTATTTACTTGTACCTACTTCTTGCTGTATCTGATTGTCACTAAATTCCATAATAAAATCGATTCTAATTTACGTACTACGAGTGTTAATTCACATACCGGTAGGATACCTAGAAGTTTAGTGGAGCGTAAATCATACGAGGTTCGATTCCCGGCTCGTGCAAAATTTCGTTAGAAGTAGTACCAAAGCACTTCTACAGTGGTGACCCCGAACGAACAAGGACAAGATGGACACGGAGTCGGCCAAAGAAGGGACAGCAGAGTTGTTTAGAGTTGGTGTACGGGTACCCCCGTTCAACCCGGATGACCCAACACTGTGGTTCGCCCAAATAGAAGGTCAGTTCATTCTTTCTAATATTGTGAGGGACGAGACGAAGTTCTACTATGTGCTAGCACAGCTGGAACCCCAATATTCCGCCGAATAGGGCATGCAATATCGGAAGGTTCTCAATTCCGGAACTGAGTTCCAATACTGGAGATGTGACTCCGGAATTCCGGAACTGGTTCCGGAACTGGTAAGTTTTAAAGTTTGTTTCAAACCAAACAAGATTTATAATTATAGCAGTCTTGTAGTTATCAATTCGGATTTTTTATGTATGTTCGGGCATAACTCCGTCATATGTAGTTGGATTTGCATTTTTTTTTGTTCGAAAGGGGTTTATTCCGAAATAGTCCCATTTCAATTTTATCGAAATGGATTCAGCGCTTTAGGAAGAAATCAACAAAATCCGTTCCAAACGAGCGATATTTTAGTTTCTTTAATCTTTGGAGGACTTTCAATCTCTTTTTTAACTGTGTCGCCGTTTCTTAATGGGTTTTTAGTATCGCCGTAACATCCAAATTATCTTAGTTTAGATGATAAGGTAATACTAAAAGCGGAAAAAAAACTAAAAAAAGACAACCGCCTTCAAAAACTAAAATAAGTGGTAATTCAAAACAACAAATAGAACTATGCCACCGTGACCCACTTCCGAAACTAAACTCATGTATGTTCTGTGCTAAACTTATTTATCACTTTTTAGTTTTTGAAGGCGGTTGTCTTTTTTTTAGTTTTCATTTGTAACAAATTAAACATAGAACATCTTCCTCTCTTATTACTCTCATTAAAACGTAAAAACAACAAGGCATATTTTTTTTATCACACATTAACACTCGTAATATCCATAATAAAACATAGGTACGATATTTGAATCGCACTATGTTTACGTGCATACGAGTCATACGACATAGTCTCTATCGAGCTGCTTTTGTAAAGTTGGTACATTATTTGTTACATCATTATCAGAATCTAGTGCGGAGGGTTGTGCAGTTACGGGCACTTTTGAATTGTCAAGGAGTCGGTCAGTTAGTCAGAAAGTTGAAGCTAGTTGCTCGATCCAAAACGTAGGTAGGTCTCATGGAGAAGAACGAGAAAGAAACTCCACGGACTCTCTTTTAAATCATGTTTTTACAATATATTGGTTACATTATCCTTGTTGCTTCTATATGTGAAAACAATGCATACAAAAACAAACAAACAACAAAAACAAAAAAAAGAAAGAAAAGCCATGGCAGTTAACAGTTGACCAATCTCTACTGACAGCGCCCGTTCACGAACATGACGCGTTGTAGAGTCAGTTGTAGAGTCGATGGGCTCGCTGGTGAGTGCCGGTGATGGAGTGCGGGGAAAAGGATGCGCGTGTGCGGTCAGCTGCTTATGGAAAGTTTCACAGCCTAATTTAGTTGCGTGTAGAAATAATAATAACCAAATTCCGGAATTCCGATATTACTCCTCTCAATTCTGGAATTGAAATATCAGACCAATTGTTACGGAATTCCGGAATTACGAAATTCCGGAATTCCGGAATGCATGCCCTACCGCCGAAGTAAGGGACCTAATAGTCACTCCACCTATTACGGGCAGGTATGATAAGCTGAAGGAGGAACTTATCAAGAGGCTGTCAGTATCACAGGAGAGGAAAACTGATGCATGAGGAACTAGGTGACAGAAAACCGTCTCAATTTCTCAGGCATCTTCAACAGTTAGCGGGACCTACCGTACCTTCAGATTTTATTCGGACTATTTGGGCAAGCAGACTTCCGACCAACTTACAAACCATTTTAGCATCTCAATCAGGTATGAGCGTCGAGGCCGCAGCAGAACTGGCGGACCGTATTAACGATATCGTTCCAACCACTTCGCAGGTAGCTAGCACATCAACAACAAAACAGCCGATGGCCCAAAGTACAAGCGACAGCGATTTAAGAATACAAGTAGCCGAGCTTGCCAGAAAAATCGAGGTGATGACCACGGAGTTTCAGAGGCGTTCCAGACGTGAGTCAACATTCTCCCATAGGAACCGCTCCCGCTCGCGATCCCGATCCCGTCCACGACCAGCAGATCACCCGCACTGCTGGTACCATTACCGGTTCAAGGAGAACGCAAGGAAATGCACTTAACCCTGCAATTACAAGTCGGGAAACAGCCAAGGCAGCCGATAATCGCGGTAAACGACTGCCTTAACACTTCGAACCGCCTGTTCATTACCGACCAAAACACGAAGATCCAATACTTGGTTGACACGGGTTCAGACCTGTGCGTGTTTCCAAGGACAGCTGTTCGGGAGTCGCGACCCAAAACTAACTACCAACTGTTTGCAGCCAATAGTACTCCAATAGCTACGTATGGTTTTATAGAGTTATCGCTTAACCTGGGACTACGCCGTGCATTTCTTTGGCGTTTCATAGTAGCAGACGTATCAAAACCAATAATCGGTGTTGATTTTTTAGGATTTTACAACCTACTAGTCGACTGCCGTAACCAGCGCATAATTGATGGGGTGACATCGGTAACCGTATCCGCCCCACAGCAACAGCGTGCAGATAGCATTTTGTCAGTACGCACAACATGCGCAACAACGGTTGATACGCAATACCTCCGCCTGCTACGAGAGTTCCCGGACATCACACGACCAGCCGGTAAGCCTAGCACCCCAAAACACAAGACGGTGCACCAGATCAGTACCACACCTGGACCACCCGTCTTTAGCCGACCACGCCGCCTGGATCCTGCGAGATTAAAAATAGCTAAGCAGGAATTTGAAGCTATGTTACAGAACGGAACAGCACGCAATTCGCAGAGCGCCTGGGCTTCACCGCTTCACCTCTCAAGAAAGAAAGACGACGGCTGGCGTCCATGCGGTGACTACAGGGCACTAAATGCACGTACCATCCCCGACCGCTATCCAGTACGACATATACAGGACTTCGCACACCAGCTGACAGGCAGCACGATATTCTCCACTATAGACCTGGTAAAAGCATACAACCAGATCCCAGTGTGCGAAGAGGACATACAAAGACAGCAATCACAACACCATTTGGTCTATTTGAGTTCCCGTTCATGACCTTTGGACTCCGCAACGCCGCACAGACCTTTCAGAGGTTCATGGACGAGGTGTTACGCGGTTTAGACTTCTGTTATTGCTATCTAGATGACATTTTAGTATCCAGCAGAAGTAGCAGCCAACACCTGGAACACCTGGAACTCCTCATCAAGCGGCTAAACGAGTACGGTATCTTGGTAAACCTCTCGAAATGTCATTTAGGGCAATCAGAGGTTACTTTCCTGGGCTACAAGGTCTCCGCAACAGGTGTGCAGCCACCACAATCAAAGGTTGAAGCAATCCAGAACTTTCCAGAACCACGGACTATAAAGGAGCTTCGGAGATTTCTGGGAATGATAAATTTTTATAGGCGTTTCATCCCACGAGCAGCTATGATTCAGGCTAAACTTAATTCATTGCTTGCAGGCCCAAAAACCAAAGGATTGCAGCCTGTAGATTGGACGCCTGAGCTTCAAGAAACATTTGCCAAGTGTAAGCAAAGCCTAGTCCAAGCCACACAACTAGCACATCCTGATCCAGATGCAGCGTTGTTTGTGCAGACCGACGCCTCGGACACCGCAATAGGAGCCGTCCTGCAACAGCGTAAAGGACGACAGCTCAAACCGTTGGCTTTCTTTTCGAAAAAGTTGTCTCCAGCTCAAAGGAAATATAGTCCGTATGATCGCGAATTGTTGGCTGTATATGAAGCAATTAAATATTTCAAGCACATGGTCGAGGCAAGGACATTCGCGATCATGACGGACCACAAAATTTTTTTTTTTCTAGTAAAGAAATTTGGAAAATAGTCAATAAATCTCGGAAAAAAATTGACAATAATTTTGAAAATGATAATATAATGCTTAAACATAATAATAAAATAATTTGTAACCCTATGGACATCGCTAACATTTTTGCGGAAAAGTTTGACAACAGTAAAGGTGTAAGCACCGGTAATCCAGAACTAGCTAAGAAGCATTTAATTGAAAATACTGACAGAGTTGATAAGTCAATGGCTTTTAATCCCGTCATGCCGATGGAGATCTACAAAATGGTAAAGGGTATGGATAATAAAAAGTCATTTGGACATGATGAAATACCGCTGAGCGTAATCAAAGATAATATAGATATACTGGCATACCCAATATCTGAAATAATAAATAACTGCATCAATGAAGGCGTCTTTCCTGACCAATTTAAGTTAGCCAGAGTTCTACCACTATTTAAGAAAGGTTCTAAAACAGATCCAGGAAATTACAGGCCAATTTCCTTGTTACCGGTTCTTTCAAAATTTTTTGAAAAAGTGATAAAATCAAGGCTTGTAAGACATTTGAGTAGTCTAAAAATAATAAATCGTAATCAGTTTGGATATCAAAAAAGTAAAGGGACAATAGATGCAATAGACTTGTTAGTTAATAATGTGGTAAATAAACTTAACAATAAACTTAAAGTTGCTGGCTTATTCCTAGACTTAAGTTCTGCGTTTGATACTGTAGAACATTCCAATCTAATGGATAAGTTAGCGCATTACGGTATAAGAGACAATGTTCTAAAACTTTTTAGTTCTTATTTGACCAATAGGAAACAGTACGTCGAAATTAAATCATTTCGCGAAGGTGTGGAGGAAATTCATAGATCGAAGTTATTTACTGTAACTAGAGGGGTTCCGCAGGGTTCGGTGTTGGGCCCCATTTTCTTCATAATATTTCTTAACGATCTAATTGAATACATTAAAAACATTTTACCAGATGCTGACTTGATAATATTTGCGGACGATACAAGTGCTGTTATAGCTGCTGACAATATGGAGACCTTAAAATGTAAATTAAATGCATTAATAGCTGCTTGTGAAAGCTGGTTTTCTATGAATAATCTAAAATTAAATGTAAGCAAGACAAAATGTATGATAATTAGATCTACAGTTAGGAACAAGGCTTTAGTAAACGTAGAATCCTTAGGCAGAAATATAGATATGGTGGAGAGTTTGAGGTTTTTAGGGGTACATATTGATTCTTTACTTAATTGGAAGCCAGAATTAGTTTCAATTACGAATACAATAAGTAGTGCGTGTTATGCTATCAGATCTCTGAGGGATATGTTGTCTATTGCCCAACTTCGTACCGTCTATTTTGCTCTAGTTGAATCTAAACTTAGATATAGCATTAAATTTTGGGGAAACAGCTATAAATATAATATTAAGGCAGCCTTTACTATACAAAAGCGGGCATTAAGAACCATGCTGCGTCTAAACCAGACAGAATCATGTAAGGAGTTTTTTGTTAAACTTAGAATTTTGACGGTACCATGTCTATATATTTTAGTCCTCCTTACTCATTTAACAAAAACTTAAACGAGTTTGAAACGGACGATGAAAGAAAAAATAGAGTAGATACTCGCAGAAAAGATCTTCCTACTATTCTGCAGGCAAAACTTAATGTTGTCAAACACTCGTCACGTGTGCAGTCTGTCAATCTATTTAACAAATTACCAACAGAATTTAAGAATATTCAGAATGTGAACATATTTAAAAATAAACTCAGGGCTTTGTTAATCAATAAAACCTATTACAGCATTGAGGAATTTTATAATGATGAAAATCTTAAAAATTAAAATGAAATAAAATAAGTGTGCTCTTTGACTTGATATAAATGTTGCTTTTTATGCTTAATATTTCGACATTAAATGTATGTTCTGTATCAATGATAATTTTAATTTTTGTAAATTAGTATTTTTGGTTTGGATGGACATACTTATGTTATAATTGTTTTTGCGTTGTATCTTTTTGTGTAACTGTTACTGTGCAGATATTTCGACACAAATGTATTTTTGTTATGAAATAAATAACTTGAACTTGAACTTGAACTTGAACAAACCGTTAACTTTTGCATTTACCAAACCCTTGTGTGTTGTGTGCCTTGATGTATTAGCGGTAGCGTTTTAGTGGCGGCGGATAATGGTCGCCACAGCTTTATTAATCAATTGAAAAAATTAGGGATCATTGAGAAAATTCAAGCGGATGAAGTCGTGGGCAAAGTGCTAGTAAAATATGAAAAAAAGTCTTTACTGTGTGTTGCAATGCCTCTTTCTTAGGCTTTGGTCCTAAAAGCCAATGCGCAATTTCACAAGGTAATTTTAAATAAACAATAATTTTCTTGATTTGTAACTTGTTTCAGTAATACAATGGCTTCATAAAAAGCTGGATAATGTGGAACCTACTGATGTAATATCAAACAAAAGGCTTGGCATTCAGACAGCAACAAGTTCGACACCATATTTTCTGTCTAGAAATAACAACCATTCTGATTCGTCACACGGCATAACCGAAGAATCTATTGACTTTTATGCCACTTCGAAATCGTGAGTCTTATTCATTGTACAATATACCGGGGGTTCCCTCTATCTGGCAGAATCTTGATGCTCCAAAATTTATTTGGAATAACATACTTGGCATAATCTTCATTAAATAAAACATAACAGAAACATCTACTGTTACTCCAATTGACATATTGTTAATCTAGTTGTCATAATTTTAATTCGTTTGACTGTTTTGATAGTATTTAATTATTTTTTTACTACTCTGACCAGGTTGACATGCTTAATTTTATTGTAATTTCAATCATATGCCTCCTATTCTTAAAATTTAATTGTAAACCTTACCATTTGCATGCCCATGTGACGGTAAAATATGGAGAACCTATATTATATAAGAACATCTACTCATATGTACCCATGTTTGCAAAGAAATAAATGATTTGGTTTCATTTCATTTGATTCTTTCAACGAATATTCTTAAGGCATCAAAATTGTTTAATATAATTTTTGGTTGGCAGAATGTTTAAATGTCCGAATTTACAATGGCATACTTTTAAGATGGCAGAATATTATTTCGCATAATTCCGTTTAGAATAACGTTTATTTGGCAGAATTTCATTTGGAATAATTTTATTCGGCATATTGCCATTTCTATTAAAAATAATGTTTAACCTTAAATTCAAATTAAAATAGGTATTATCTTAAAGTCTATGTTGTGCTACAAAAGTTAGTGACAAAAACGAATCGCTACAAAACCGACTCCACGGAGTCTTGTCTGCCCTACCCCTAAAGTGTTATTTAAGCCCGCGTAGGCGCGGAGGGGCGTGGCGGCCGAAGCTGCGGTGGTGAGCGTTATAACCCTCTGCGACGGCAATGTCGCGTGGGACCGCCGGAGACCCGCATCGCCGAAGCCGTAACAGAAACTATGCCTGCTGCATGTTGCATGCCTGCTTGCATGCTGCATGTTTCATGTTCGCTTGCATGCTGCATGCTCGCTTGCATGCTGCATGCGTGCTGCATGCCGTATGCTGCATGCATGGTGTACGCTTGTTTGCATGTTTGAATGCTTCTATAAAAACACATAAATGTTCACAATCAGCTATTCAGATTCAGTGATAATACATGCAATAATTAATTTTACAAATAATTAATTAATTATTATGGTAAAAATATAAAATGATTCTAACTATGAATTTTCTGCAATGTGAAATATGAGTTTTTCAATTATTATGGATATGAAATGTATGCCAAAAGATGATTCTAACTGTAAGATTTCTGAGATGTGATGGTTCTACTTTTCGATTATTATGCGTATGAAATTTATGCCTAAAGATGATTCTGACTTACAAAATTATGAGTTTTGAATGTATGATAAATAAGTGTCTGCAAATAATTTTCTGCGAAATGAAGTTTATGCTATCCGCTGTTATGCAAAATAGTATTGCGTAATAATAATATGACTTAAAAAGTTCTGCTATAAAAGGTTGATCCATATACCGGGTTAGTGTCCGCAGTTCTACGACTAAGCGCGTATTTTGCTTCCCTAGTCAGTTTCATAGTCATTTATATAACACATTGTGAATTTCGTAAAAAAAAATCTCGTCGACTAAGACGATGCGACTCAAGGCCCAACGTTAAAAATGTATTTGTCTGTTCCATCTAGGGCTTCTAATTTAGAAGAGTCTCCAGGTCCTGTAATCCAGGATAGAGTTTCTAAAGTTGGCCTGGACCCGAAATATCTACAACCTTCTGAAACTGACAACCAAATTGGCAAAGGTATTAACTAGTTTTAAGTATTATTTTTTATCATTTCTAATTAAACACATAACGTCGTTTTTAAGCCCAATTCCGCATATCTAACATTTTTCAAATACCGCGAAAGTACACTTAGGCTGATTTTAGATATGGTCAAAATTTGCAGTATTTGACAATTTTAGTTACACGGTATCGGACGATCAACGACGTTAAGGGGTAAAATCTCAGATTATAAAACGAGGCAGGTGGACCGCACGGAACAATAACGTTTGTAGACAGATGCGCGTGACAGCAGCAGCATTGATTAAATTTAATCTCAGGTAGCAAACAGATTTTAAAATGATGGAACAATATCGGGACATAATATACAATATTAATAAACATTTTATTGTCAGGCATCTGAGGCCCATAGAAAAATACACAAATCATTTTAAACAATAATAAACTTACACATATCAGAAAAAGGTTTTTCTGTTAGGTATTAATTCAGTAGTATCAACTAAAAATAAACACGTTACATTGTCGGCGTCGTATTTCGCTTACAGACATTTTTGAAGGAGGTCAAAAAGGTCTGTAGATATTGGGTTGAAACTCGTACCACGAACGACTTAAAGTTGATGTTGTGACGCGATTTAAACCCTCAGTCCAGTCGATCTTCACTCTCAAATACGCCACGACTTCCTCAATCCTCGTGGCGTAATGCAACCGCGAAAGGTACAGCTGCGTCGTAGGCACAGCAGGACGCAGCAGCATGTTAGGTCCACATCCACAGGTGCGGTACCGCACTGGTTACTAGAATTGGGCCTCCTCTTCTGCTTCTCCACTTTGGTGAAACCCTCTTCATCAACTTGGCCCGCTCCTGGCAAGGAAGTACGGACCGCAGTCAGGGCAGGTGAAGCACCCTTCTTCTGTTTTTCCCCTATTTTGCTCGTCGCTTATGCTGCTGTCGTGACTGTAGCAGCGTAGGGTCGACGTACCTACTTATGACGTTTCCACTAGGGATGTTACGGAGGTGGTTTTATCGGAACCGGAATCGGAGCCGGAGTTTTGAAATTTGGTTTGTCGGAGTCGGAGGCGGAGTCGGGGATGGTGGCAGAAGAGAGATGTGTTAAGGAGCGCAGACGTAACGGCTCATACCTACTTTCAAACATACGGGTCGAACTGAGAACCTCCTTTTTTTAAGTCGGTTAAAGAAACCACGTGGGGAGTGGGGTTCCTCACGGGACATGCATAAACCTGTTCGTACATGTTGACCGCGGCAGATATACTTTGGCCTCCGATTTTAAAACCTCCGATTTCAAAGTGTCGGAGCCGAAGTCAGTACCGGAGGTGTAAAATCAATCGGAAGTTCCGACTGTGTTATCGGAGTTGGAGTCGAAGCTCCGTATCATCCGTAGTTTCCACAGCTAGTGTAGAGGCGCGCTCGACGGCGGCGGCAGCGGCGGGCGGGCGGCGCTTGGTCATCATTATCGGCAGCACGCAACACGGCAACACGCGAATAAAATTCGTTCCGTGCACAGTAAACACTTCCGCACTCGAACGCGCATCGATCGCACTGCACCACCCTTTATGGGTACCTATATATGTTCTGTGCACTGCACTGACTATACATATTTGTGCTTATAGCCCAGTCAAGTTACCTTTAAAAATAGGGGTAAGGTTACACTAATTCCCATAAAGCTGAAAATTAGTATGTTGTAATGTTGTTACAAATAAATTATCAAAAGTCCTCACCGACAAAGTTATTTATCATGTAAATATCTATAAAAAATATCCTTGCACTTTTTTCCTAAGAATCACCATTTCGGAGATACAGCGATGCAAAAAGTTGAAAAAGTTGTGTTCTTCGTAATATGCGCACTATTTCGCGCCACTCGTGAGATAGTGTACTTGGCGACTTGGCGCGTTTTTTTTTAACATGGTTTCCCTGATTGGCCTATTCCACGATCTATTGTCGTCCAGTCCGACTCCTGTTGAGTTAAAAATATTGTATCAAATAAAAAACTTGTACTATGGGAAGTTATGAAAGCGGTGTAAGTTATGATGAGTAATTTGGGAAAATTATTCGTCTGATTGATAATCATATAATGGAACATTAAACATAATGTCTTCTTCTTCCTGCTGGGTGCAAGTGAATTGTTCAAAGAGCGATGCATCAGATGTCTCCTCGCTGATATGGTGGTTATCCTCGTCTAATGACGATATGGTGTAGGTAAATATATGATAATGGTATTCCCAATATTCATACCAATTTTCAGCTTTATGAATGTCTATTTTGACCGGACTATTATTAGGTGTATGTGTGAAGTGAGGGTGTGTGGATTTGTTTTATTTTTGTTAATCAGTATTCCTGTATCCTGTACTTATTTCCTAACTAGCGGGTAAATATTTCAATATAAACTAACAACACCGAATGATTTTTGTTACCTAAGGTTTGTGTTCCAAGATGTCACTAATAATAATCACTTGAATGAAATAATATAGGTACAAATTGACAAATAAAATAATCAATATTAATTTACATGAAAAGATACTTCATGTTCTTTCTTTTAAATTTGGAAACAGTTTTTGCAATGTTTAAAAACACGAAACGGAATTATTCTTAAAAATATTGAAATTATCTGTGATGTACTCACGATGAGGCGCTTCGTGCCGTACTGACTCGAGATTATTATTTGCTTTTGAATTTGTATTTGCTTTTTTGGCTGGACTCTCTGTGTTCCGCGCGGTCTGCACAGAAGGCAGATCCTTCTGTTTTATAATCTGAAGGTAAAATTTAAACTTTCATATTGTCCACAGGTCGAAAATCGAAGCAGCCAACTAATAATCCACCGAGTCAGGCTGGTAAAGAAAATGTAAATATAAACTTACCTAAAGTAAACTACAGAGAAAATAAATCTACACGGGGATCTACCTACCGGGCGACACCCGTCTCCGCCTATTTTCCTTAATTTACCTAGTATCATCATTAGTGCAATAAATAATTAGTACTTATGAAGAGTTTCGTGTCTGTGATTATGCTTATTATCCTTATTGCCCGTCGTATTGGTGATATTGATATCATCAGCCAAAATGCTGATCTAAAGTTTAGTTCACACAGAGGCGTGACAAGACGCGATGCTGCGCTCTTTTTTTGAGATAAATAGGTAACTTGACAGTCCGTTATAGAAACCATTCCTAAGAACATAATTCGTAAAAAGGAATAATAAGTACTTAGTTATTTATCTAGCTTAAGACCTTATTACACTTGGCTAAATTA
Source organism: Charanyca ferruginea (assembly GCA_947361185.1). Taxonomy (NCBI): domain Eukaryota; kingdom Metazoa; phylum Arthropoda; class Insecta; order Lepidoptera; family Noctuidae; genus Charanyca; species Charanyca ferruginea. Next base: position 13,408,552 of record OX376070.1, read on the forward strand.
AAGGGCGGGTTCCTTCAACTATACTTTAAAATTCAGTCGCTACTGAATTCAATTTACTTACTGAATGCGATTACACTTTACTGAATCCAGTAGCGACTTAATTTAGCCAAGTGTAATAAGGGCTTTAGCAGTTGTAGTAGGTACTGTGGTGGAAAGATTTTTATCATTGGAAAATAATAGAATGTCACTACCAGTATGCCTACCCATTCTTTGTTCGCTAAACATATTGATGTTACACTACATAATACAGCTAGCGTGCTGTGTAGGTATATGTTACTGTGAATGTCCGACACTGGTGAATGATATATCGCCAATGATGATGTGTCACTAATTTCGATGGTGTAAGTCCGAAAATATTTCATTAATTTACTTGAATTAACGCCTGCCAAGCGTGGGGATTATGGCAAGGGCGCCTTTGTTCAACAGTGGACGTTTTCCGGCTGATGAAGACGAGAGATGGAGATGATTTGAATTGAACATACACCCCAGAGATTCCGTGAATCTTAGATTCCTAACATGAAGGGGATATCGGAAACTTCATCGGGTTCACCCTTTTAGGCCCCGTCATCCCTTTCGAAGAATAGATTCATGCCGAGCCCCCGAGTTGAAGTGTATATTTAGGTATAATATATTTACTCAGATTATAAAACAAAAGGCAGATAGACCAAACGGAACAATGCAAGGTTTTAGACAGGTGTGCGTGACAGACTGACAGCACTCTAAGAACACGTTGCCTCTGTATGCGTGTACAGTTGCCAGGATAATGATAAAATTACCCATAATATTTCGATACCTTTGGGTAGAATGGTCGTATAAACCAAAACCCGACTTTTCAGGAGAGCAGAAAAACTATTTTTTATTACATAAAAATTCATAACTTTTTTGTTTTTGAAGTTATAAAAATATGATCTATGAGAAAGGTTCTTACAATTTGCAAATGAAAAACGTTAAATCATCAAAACTTATCTATCTTCTTTAGTTTTAAAGTTAGCTTGGATTTACGTCTAAGAAAAAATCAATTCTTGGTTAATACATCCCATGAAAATGTACTTAAAAAAAACTGTATAGGTCGTATATATCCATTTTTGGTAAGCTTATGGTCACATTTACTGTCGTAAAAACCCATACATGTTGTTTTTTTTTGTATTAAAAAGCATTTATAATCATAGATCAATTGAATTCTGACTAATAAACAATCCTGTTACTCTCAGAATTAGTAGGAACTCAATTATTATTATTCTAATACCCATTAATGGTCGATTCAAATAAAATAAAACTACCTGAAATACGAAATCAACATTTATTAAGTATTATAATACCTTCTAATCAACATTTACTATTATTTCAATAATGATACAACATACCTAACAGGTTTAACATTTTTAAATTGAAAAAATAATTATAACAACTTAAACTGAAAAGTGAAATAAAAAAATCTACTTAGTCATAAAAAAACAAAAATTGTTCAAACTTCTTCTAAATTATTGTTCAAATGATTAAAATGCCTGATTACTTTAGTAATCAGGCATTTTAATCATTTATAAAGTTATGACTTGATCGTTTTTTTTAATTTTTGTACATATTTAAATGTACTTAATTCAATAAATGATTGAATTAAGCCTATGTACTAAGGCTTACTTACTAAGTAATTTATTGAATTGCAACTAAATAAAAAAAAAAAACGATCAAGGACTAAACACGTAACTGACTTAAGTACTAAAAAGTAACTTATTTATGATATAAATTTGTATTCATAATTAGTTTTAAATTATTTATGAATTGTTACTATGAATTATTTTAATAATTATTATAAATTATTTTAAAACGAATAATGAATTGGGAAACACATTTAAAAAAAAAATTGGTGACAAAGAATACAATCATTTAATATAGTCTTGTTTTTTTACTAAATAATATTCTGCTAACGAAAGAAATGTGAAATTACTTTTTAGTACATAAGTTAGTTACGTTTAGTGCTTGATCGTTTTTTTTTATTTAGTTGCAATTCAATAAATTACTTTGTAAGTAAGCCTTAGTACAAAAACTTAATTCAATAATTTATTGAATTAAGTACATTTAAATATGTACAAAAATTAAAAAAACGACCAAGTCATAACTTTATAAATGATTAAAATGCCTGATTACTTTAATTTAGAAGAAGTTTGAATAATTTTTGTTTTTTTTTATGACTATGTAGATTTTTTTATTTCACTTTTCAGTTTAAGTTGTTGTAATTATTTTTTCAATTTAAAAATGTTAAACCGTTTAGGTATGTTGTACCATTATTGAAATAATAGTAAATGTTGATTAGAAGGTATTATAATACTAAATAAATGTTGATTTCGTATTTCAGGTAGCTTTATTTTATTTGAATCGACCATTATTGGGTATTAGAATAATAATAATTGAGTTCCTACTAATTCTGAGAGTAACAGGATTGTTTATTAGTCAGAATTCAATCGATCTATGATTATAAATGGTTTTTAATACAAAAAAATTCAGTGTGTACTTATGTACGCGCGTGAGAAGTTATACTTCTTCGAGTCACAAAATAGCAACGAAGGCAGTAAGTAGTTCAGCATGTACGTCAGAGATGGCGTTGTTTACAATTACTCCCGTGAGAATTTTGTGTGACGCTGTGCGCGCGCATCGTAAAATTTCACTCTCATCATTTTTTCATAACGCGCCTAAAGAAGTATAACTTCAAAAAACAACATATATGGGTTTTTACGACAGTAAATGTGACCATAAGCTTACCAAAAATGGATATACGACCTATACAGTTTTTTTAAAGTACATTTTCATGGGGTGTATTAACCAAGTTATTTTATGAACTAAAACTTACATTTTCCGATTGCTTTATGCCTAAACTGTCTCAATAACATATTTATAGATTTTTTCTCGTATAGAGTAAAATACCCTATTATGGTCATTACATCATAACAAAACTACAAAAAAAAAACATTCGGCTTTTACATTGAAAATTTACCTTTTTTAAGAGGCTATGACTGAAAATTTCTGGGTCGTATTAACCATTTTGGTGCGAATTTCTGCATTTCGTATATACAGATCGATAGAGAAAAAAATTCTGAGAAAAATGGTATATATAACTCAATTTGGCCAAAATGGTTTATACGACCTTTTGTCGTGAAGCGGCAGATAAATGAAATCTAATAGGTAAAGGTTTAAAAGTACAAGTATAATTAATATAAAACATGATATAAAAATATAGAACTGTTGGATTATTGATGAAGAATGAAGGATGTCACGAAGGTGTAGGTAGTATAGTAATGGGTGTAGATGGATTGATGATAGAAGATTTAGGAAGACGACAGCAGATGCAAACAGGGTTTCTTTTATTTTGAAAATGGCATTGAAAGTTTTACTCTATGAGTGCCTTACGAAAAGGTTGTCAAGGGATTTAAACTTCATAGTGTTTAGAAATATGTTGAAGGTAAGAAATATGTTAATAATGTAAATATCACACTTTCTACCCAAAGGTATCGATTTAATTATATTACACAAATAATAAATAATTTATTGTCTCAGAAAAATGCAGAAAATAGTTGTATATACCTACTTATCTAAGTAATTTTATTTTGTAGTAATTTTCTATTGGGTATTGTTTCGCTAAGTACTTAATTCTTTTGTTTGTTTTTTTTTATTTTGCCAGTTTTGAAATTAACTAAGATATGTTAATAAAAAGAATTATATACCTACCTATCATCATTATAATATTAATAAAATGCCGACATAAAGAACCCAGCTTTCTTCGGAGACTGCTACAGCAAAACGGCTGCAACTGTTGCGCAGCAATGAAACAGCGGACGAAAACATGCATAGACGGCTTTGGTATTATTTAAACTACCTAACATATTTTAATAAAAAATGTTATTTACCTATCATATATTCATAAAATGCCTAAAAAAAAGAACTTGCTTTTTCTGGAGTCTGTTACAGCAACACGTCAGTGACTTGCGCAGCAATGAAACCACGGATTGAAACATGCATAGGTTGTCAACGAGTAGGTAGGTAATCAATGAACAAAACCGTGCTAGGGAATCAAGCGTTCAACGTTTTCAGCGTTTGGCCCCACAAAATTCCCGAACTTTTGCGAATCGTGAACGGGGAATCAAGCGCTAAACGGTTCCACTGTTTGGCCTCACGGAATTTCCGAACTTTGGTGAACCGTGAATGGGAATCAAGCACTTCTCAGCGTATGGCCTAGCAAAATCCCCGAATTTTGGCGAACCGTGAACGGAAATCAAGCGTTGAATGTTCTAAACGTTTGTGTTTCACAGAATTCCCGAACTTTAGCGAACCGAGAACGAAAATAAAGCGTTTTTACCGTTGGGCCTCACAGATATCCCGAACTTTGGCGAACCGTGAACGGGAATCTAGCTTTGAATGTTCTCAACGTTTGACCTTACAAAATTCCCGAACTTTGGCGAACCGAGAACGTGAATCAAGCGCTGAACGTTCCCACCGATTAGCGCAACAAAATGCAAAAACAAACGTTAAAAAGTATTAGTGATAACCCATTTTCTTATTATTTCTGTTTCCGTGACATTTAGAAACCTAGTACGAACTTCAAAAGTACGAGTATTTAAACTCGACCTTATATTGTATGTCTAGTTTCAAACGTGATGCCAGATTGGGGGATTCCCCCCAAATTTGGGGGTTTTTATAGTGATGGGGGGAGAATTAGGGGGTAAATATTTTTGGGGGGATATTTGGAGAGAAAAATCTGGATTCCGAGGCAGTGATGCCAGATTGGGGGGATTTATCCCAAATTTGGGGGTTTTTTATAGTGATGGGGGGACAATTGGGGGGTAAATATTTTTGGGGGGATATTCGGAGCGAAAAATCTGGATTCGGAGGGAATTGGGGGATTTTTATTAATAAGTATAACAAAGCTTTAATCTGGGAAAACCGCCCAGGTTTTTATAAATAATCGACAGTAACTAGGTGAAATATTAATTTATAAGAAGTTATTACATCGTTTTAGATAATATTTCCACGAAATAGCATCATAAAATCTTATTTTTAAACAAAGAAATGCTATGATAAAACCGTTTTCGCGCGGTTTAAAGTTTGAATTTGAATGTTATGAAAATGTTACGTAGGTAAGATCCCCATAAAACAGTGTTGTTAGTTTTCTTATCTATTCATAATGTAACTTGCAAAGTTTCATGTTAATTAATAAAATAGTGTTATCACAAATCGATGTAATACAAGAACACATAGTTTTAGCCAATTCTCCGATAACATCTTTTGAGTACAAATACAACTCTCATAATCCGGCTTTTGTTTATACATAGCTCTGGATATTCACGATAACAAAGCCGTCTTCATTATTACTAAAGATAATCTTGGGAGAGCGTTTTTTGTGAAGCGAGTCGAATGTGACGTCACGCCTTCCAGGATCGCCCGTCATGACATTTTTATCATACGCGCGCTAGCTTCACCAATGAAATAGTAAAAATTGTATCATTTATAATTAAAAAAAAATATTTTGCCATTATGGGGAGATTTCGAGGCAGATTTGGGGGCAATGCGAGTCGGTCATCTGGCAACACTGAGTTTGCGCAGCAGCGAGCGTCTCGCTGCTACGCAAACTCAGTGTTGCCAGATGACGGCTTGCTGCGAGCCGTCAGTGCTCAAGGTCACGCTCCGTTAAACACAGCTCGCAAGAAATATTTTAAAATTACTGTTTGTTGCGTAAAATACTGCCATAGCACAACCGATAAACATAAAGAATTTGATAAAATTACATTTCACATGTAAATAGTAACATTATATCTATTACTTTTACGTAAATCGATCTCCGAATAAAAATTTTGCTAACGTAATTTATTACAATGAAGTGTTGCCAGTGTTGTACGGAAAAATTACCCATAATTGAATTCTAAACACTAACATTAATGGAGTCTACTGTATTATTCTGGTAGAAACCAACAGCTGATCCATACATTTATGTTCGTAAAACTGGGAATAATTATTTATTAATGTAGGTATGGATCTGCTGTTTCTTTTGGCGATATTCAGGTTTTTAGTGAATATTATTTTACCTAGAATAATTTTAACAACTGAAAGCGTAAATAATGTAATTCTGTTGTATCCGTTAATATCGGACACTGTGTTATCTATGCTATATGCTATGTGAAGTACACTTTTAGTTACCAAGTAATCCGAGTATACGACTGTAAATAATATTTTGATGCGATGACAACGAAAATAATATTACCTATATATTAAAATGTTTGGCGCGTATACATTTAAACTAATTAAAATAGATATGCGACATGGAAACAAATGAATTTCTAAGTATAAGTACGAGTTACGTTAAAAACAACAATTAAAACTTTTATAACGTTATATAACGATAAGTAGATATGACTGTATTTTAATTAATATAAAAAAACACATTGACAACTTAAATTACGTACGTAACATTTTTATATGCAATCGTGCTATGGCCCAAATTAATTATCATTTTCCCTAAAATCGGGGAAAAAAATATTTTCTAGCATATTTTTTTTTACGTGTGTGTGCGTGTCAGCGGTCGTAATTACATGCCGCTCACTCACACATAACCTACTAATGTAGGTAGCGTACATTTTTCGTAGGCAGCGTATAGAGACTGTCCTTCTATGCGTTATTATTCTAAGGTTCTACACTTACTGATTATTGCGTGATGTACAGACGCCAGCACAATAAGTCATACCAAACTGTATTTTTTTCCAATTGAATATCAACCATATTGTCTTGTTACAAAGTTGAAAATCTATCAAAGAAATTTGACAAATCGGGGTAACTTGATGTGTTGACGTCTGTACCTTGTAAGTAAGTATTTTATACTCTGGAATAAAGGACATTGCCCAGAAGTAGTATCGCTATATATTAATAGAGTATAGCCATGAAAATGTGTTCATAAATTATAAAATATTTTTTTAACTTGTCTTAGTTTACTTGATCGAAATCGTATATGGCGTTAACATTTTGTATTTAATTAGGTTTTTAGTTGATTTTATTGCAATACTTTTCAAATGGCGTATTCTAATCAAAGCAGTGTTGTCAATTTCAAGGACCTTCCACTAATCGGTCTAGACAGACATTAAAAAGGGTGACACTTCATTTAAAAAATAATTTCAACTAACACTTTTTTTCTCGTTATTAATATTAATATTTTTAATTAACATAATTAAAATAATGCGTTTTATGGATTAATATCCATAAAATAATATTACTTTACATATTAAAAATGTTTTTATACTTGATAAATCACTAGTGATCGGGGTGTTTTAGATTAACTGTTGGCAACACTATTACGGGTAACGTGAAAGGTGAACTGTCAAAGTGAAAGTGTCTAATGTGTCAGTTGTGTCACTGTCAATCGTGTCGGCATTTGGCGGCAGCTAGGGACACGGTATCGAACAGAAAGTATCGATACTGTACTCATGAGTAGTATTGAAAAAAAAGTATCGTACTCGTAAAAGTATCGAAACAAAAGTATCGATACTTCAAAGTATCAATACTTTTTTAGAGCCTAAACTACTTTTCCGTGCAAAACTACACGTCAGTTTAGTTTCAATAGAACCAATACATGAGAAAATGGTATAAAAATTCCGATATCATATTATAGTTTTTTTTTATTACAGGATGAGTTTTGCGATAGCTGTCATCCGAATCACGCCACATTCATATCCATCAATCAATCATAAATCTAGCTTAAAAAACGTGGCGTAAAAAATCATTTACTCATAACTTTTAATAATAATCAAATAAAGGTATCAAGATCGATTACACTAATTTGAGCAATCGATTATTTAACATCAAATTAAATGACCACCACAAAATTATCACTCAGTCCTAGTTAGGTACAGTTTGACATTAAATCTATCGCAGCAGAACTTATCCATCCTACCCTCTAATAAAGTAAAGACTATAGTAATATTTAAGTACCTAATAGGTTAGATTTACGTATTCGGTATTCCCTGAGGTTTTTATGATTTTAAAACAAATCTTTCATTTAACTTCCTTGGCACTCATCTTGATAAAATACTGCCAAAGTTCACTTTTACTTGGCGGCATTTTAGGTTTCTCTTGAATAACAATTATAATCAAGTACAATATTAACAATAAACCCCACGCAATATTACGCCTTATTTGGATAATACAAAGTCGACTTAATTGCAATAACAATAGAGTATATTTTGTATTATTCAAATAAGGCGAATATTTGCACAAAATACGCCATGTGAAGGGCGAATAATATGAGCATGAGCCGTAAAGTCAAGTTTTAAGTGTATCAAGTGTATGTAGATAATTGTCTATTGGCCGCAATGGGCAATGCTGGCTGACAATGGCCTGCTTTACAGGTATCGTATCGAAACAGTTCAAGGAAATGTCCTAAAACTGTTTCGATACGATACCTGTAAAAAAGTACTCGAATGAGTAAAAGTATCGAATGTAAAGTATCGAGTACAAAATATCGGTATCGAAAGGTAATGTACTCGATACTACAAAGTATCGAAACTTTTTTCGTGTCCCTAGCGGCAGCGAAGTTTTGTTTAGTGTTTTTTACATGCATTGATAGTTGTTGTTGTTGAGTTTGTGTATTAATAAATAACCTTTCATTGCGTGGAGTTCGTGTCCAGTCGAATCTTAAGATTCCTGCACGATCAAGAACTCTAGAAGACAATTGTACTTTTTCTGTGCTGGTGGTGTGACTGTGTAGAACGTTTTTACGACTACCTACAGACCGTGTCATCTGTGCAGTAAATCATCAACGATTTCGTTTAAAATGTCACGCTGTGTGAACTGTTCTCTTTCTTTGGTACATCCTCTACCCCGTCGTCAAGTCGGGGAGGCAACAGACGTAATGGTTAGAATTTTACGATCCTGGATTACTCCAGCGACGGTTAGTATATCTTATTTATTCAATTATGTTTTATTATATTTTTTTACCACTCTTCTCAGTTCACTTTTTAGACGTATGTGCAATAGTTTCAAACATACAACAACAATACACACAATATAATATTTATAATAATGTTGTATTGATAATATAGATAATATTAATAATAAGAAACTGTAGCTCAAGTCTTTCAGCACTATTAATATTTTATTGTTTACAGTTAACTTTTACAGGTCATACTAGAAACTGTCTAACTATGTTCAAAATATATATGAACATGTTATGAACCACTATAATCCATTTGCAATAGCATTAGACAGAAGTTGACAAAGGTTATTTTTGATGCACACTTTGTAACAAAAGTACAATAAACATGTTACAGTTATGATAGACTCCGAATTTATTATAATCTATTTTTACAGCAGCCGTTGCACTTAACTTTGACTAATTAATATTTTAACTTATGAAATTATTTAGCTTTCAATTAGTTGTAATAATTCATTACAATTTAAAATTGCAGTGTCAATGCTAAAAACTTAAAAGAAGCAGGGATGAACAACACCGGGAATGTTATTCGTTTCACTATAATTCTTTTAAAATCTTACCAAATCTTTAAAAGACCTAACCTTTATTTTCTTTATATTATTATACATTCATATTTAGTACTGTCTTAGATCTATTTATCAAAGTTATGATGCAATAATTTTAAATAAAATTGTTTTAACTTATCTATGAAATAAAACGTTTTGCAATCCTACTTCTACGAGCCTCTTTTTTTTATTTATGCTATTATAATAGAGTATAGTTATACTTTTCTTAATTTGATTTGATTTTGTTTGACTTTTGTGTTTATGATAATAATCTAGGTATATTTTCTATTAAACTAATACTAAGATCATTATCTAACCTGAATAAATTGTATATCTATTATATTTATTTTTAGATGTCATTAGAAGATGTCCTTTGTCAAGAATGTTATGAAATACTAGAAAGAGCATCTATAAACTTGTCAAGTGAATTAACAGCTGTACGAGCTTATGGACATCAACAAGTGTGCTTTGTCTGCGGATCTTCCATATTAAGAGCTAAGACACACACAGTATCAATTGATAGCCCTGAGGGAAATGTCATCCTGTCATGCATACCATCTCAGCAGGTATCTATACGTTTAATAACACTTGGTGCATTAAAATATTGAATGATGTTTTTGTACAATCTGAGAACTGTTCTCAGATTTTACACAAACACCTCATGAAATATGGAGTATGCTATTTTCTAACTTGGTTAAGTCTATTTTTGTCCTTTATTCCAAATATGTTAATTAATTTTAGGTACACAGACTTGAAAAAGTTTGCTTACGTTGTTGGACAAAGGCCTATAGAAGTGTAAGGAGACAAACTCAGCAAGATCAGGATAGGCAACAGCAGATTGTTCATGAAGAAGCTTCTGCACCGCAAGGTAGTATAGATGTTCCTACATCAAGACAAAAGGGGGTAAGTATATTAGAAACTTCTATGTCTTCAAGGACTTTATCAATACCTACACCACCACCACAACCCATTCACCAGTTGCATCAGGAGCATAATGTTGTACACCGCCCCAAAATAATATCACGTATTTATAAAAGAGCTGCTGCATCATCACGACATTGTATTTTTGATGACTGTAGTAATACAGAACGGTTGTTGGTACCATCTGTTAAATAGCTGAGCATAAATTGTACGTACCAGTTAGTGCTAGAATATGCAGCCATCATCTTAATATTGGTTCTTGGGATGAATTACAGTTTCATTATAATGACTTTACTGGGTGCCAAATGGATGATATGATGTCAATTATGGAAAGAGGTACTCGCAGACAGTACAACTTTTCTAATATTAGTGAAATGAATACACACCTCTGTCATTATTGGTTAGGTATGAATCCTGAACAGTTTTATCAATTATTATCACACATACACAGCTGGCAAAGGAAACTCCTTGTCCAAGTGTGGCTTTAAGTATTATGCTGGTTAAACTTAGAACTAGTGAGAGTAATGAGCGATTATCTATATTGTTTCAACTTCCTAGAAGCACTCTAGAAAGGTATATGTCTAAAGCAAGAAATTGTTTGGGTAATACATTTGTACCCTTATATTTAGGACTTGGTCACATGTCGATACAAGATGTGGCGGCTAAAAATAAGATAATTCCAGATGGTTTATTTGGAAATCCAGATATGCCAGTTTCTACCAAGCCAGCAATTATTATGTGTGATGGTACTTATGTCTATGTGCAAAGCAGTAGTAATTATTTATACCAAAAAAAGACTTATAGCCCACATAAATATGTTAATTTGAATAGAATAGAATAGAATAGAAAAGAATAGAATAGCATAGAATGGAATGGAATGGAATGGAATGGAATGGAATAGAATAGAATAGAATAGACTTTTATTTTGCAAATATGGGTAATACACAATAGTTGTCTTAACACATTAAAGCTCAGCCATATTTTACCATTCGGCATGCAAACATTTACATAATATACGAAACATTATTATTATGAACATGCACTTTAAAACCAGATCAATTCATATATTATTATTACAATTATTAATCATTCAAATATCAATTAATAAATTATCATCACAATTATCATTCAATCGGTCAATTAATAAATTATTTAATTATTATTCAAACAAAAATCATTACAACTAATAAATTATTTAATTATTATTCAAAACAAAAATCATTACAACTAATAAATTATCATTACAATTATCATTCAATATGTCAATTAATAAATTATAATAAATTATTTTTATTAATATTAATAAATTATTTGGTAAAACCATTTTTGTTTGTCTGCTGCGATGGATTTATTTTGCAATCACTCGGCCCATTCCCAGCAACTAAAAGCGACTCGGACATTATGTCTACTGAATTTCGCTATGAATCAACTACATTAAGAAATTATTTTAGGCCTGGAGATGTTTTTATTTTGAATAGGGGCTTCAGAGACGTAAGTGGCGAATTGCACAGCCACGGTTATAAAGCGTATATGCCTGAATCTCTTTTAGAACGCGAACAGCAGCTAACCACATTGCAAGCAAATCGATCAAGATGTGTTACAATGTGTCGATGGGTAGTTGAAGTTGTAAATGGGCGAATTAAACGCGATTTTAAATTATTTCGCCAAGAATATTTCAATCGTGCATCATTACACTTGATGTTGGATTTTAATATTGCTGATGCTCAACAGTTTTTAGAAATAGCTAAAGCTAGATTAAATACAAGAAACTATTTGGGAGAGTACATACAAAATCAAAATATTAATAGAAAGAGAGCTGTTTTTTTAACTTTAGATGCTGAACATCCATATTTGGATATATTTCCAAGACTATCATTACATGATCTGATGACAGTAGCTCTAGGTTCTTATCAGATTAAACAGGCTCGATCGTATTTTGGGGAGCACGTCCGTAGGAATGGTAAATACGAAATTGAACTAGCAAACGACATTGAGGATGACTTGCCATTGTCTCTGGGAACGGATAAGTATTTAGTAAGGGGAAGAATTAAGTCACGACATGTTAGCAGTAATAGTAGTGGATCCATAGGCGTACAACTACTAGTCTCTAGAAATCGTGTAGCGCCCATTAAACAACCAACAATACCGAGGCTTGAACTTTTTGGAGCTTTGCTGGGTGCAAGGCTGTGTACTAAGGTTAAGGAAGCGCTTACAATGCCCATTCACAAATGTAGATTCTGGTGCGACTCAACCATAGTCCTGGGTTGGCTTTCTACTCCTTCAAATCAATAAAAACCTTTTGTTAGAAACAGAGTCAATGAGATACAGGAAAGCACTTGTGGTCATACCTGGAGCTACGTACCGTCGAAGGACAACCCGGCGGATCTTGTTTCCCGTGGTCTCAGGGCCGACGTTATCATAGACACACCTCTGTGGTGGTCTGGACCCTCATTTTTACAGCATAGTGAAAATGAGTGGCCCAGTATGCCAAACCACGGGAAAGATAGTCTGCCGGAAGTAGTGACTCATTTCATTGACAGTGATAGTAACAATCATTCATTATATAGTAATCATTCAGATGTCATCATTCATTCATCAATCATTCATAATTTATTAGTAAAGTATTCCAGCTTAACAAAAATACAAACTATATTTACACATGTACAACGCTTTATTTACAATGTAAAAAATAAAAATAAATTGCATGGTAATTTTTCAACAACAGAGCTAGAAAATCATTAAATAAAATTATACATTATTCACAGCTTGAAATGTTTCCAGAAGAGTATAATTTGTTGAAGTCTGGACAAAAATTACCACGCAAAAGTAGATTGCTTCCTCTGACACCGTTTATTGACATTCATAACCTCATTCGAGTGGGCGGGAGGCTCGATAACTCCCCCTCTGATTTTAATGTGAAACATCCCATTGTTTTATGCAGTAAGCACATACCTACAAAACTTGCAGCTGACATCACACGGCTGGATCGGTGGAAACGAGTCCAGTTCATTAGGCAGCATTTCTGGAGCAGATTCCATAATGAGTACACTTCTCTGCTGCAGGCCAAAACCAAGTGGTTTCATTAGTCAAAACAAGGTCGTGCCTTCAACTGCATCTGCCCCCTTCCAGTAGAAGATTGAAGACGTCCCTTCAACCCGGGGAATATGTCGGCGCATGAGTAGCTACAGACGACACCGGGGACGGCGCGGGGTCGAGGTATCGAACCCGGCCGCACACGCACCTCCGCCGTCGTCACCACTCAGCTCATTACCACGGTCGACTACGGGCATTTATTTATAACAATCTAATACGTATAGCGATTGTGAAAACGGCATTAAACCTATGTTTATACAGTCCACTATCTTTTATTATAAAGTCCCGATTGAGCCTAATCACTATTTAAATCACTGCTTTCAACACAATTAGGAAAATCGAAAGCCTATTTCATGGAACAGTCACATGTATTTTCAACATAATGTAAATTGTTTTATGAATGAATAAACGAATGAATGAGTAAAACTATATTCCATTCCTATATTAAAGTATTTTTATTATCTACTTCCTATACAAACCTACAGTATAAGCTTCCTATGTATAGAATTAAAAAGAATCACCTATGTAATATTATTGATTTGGGATCAATTATTATTTGGTTTGAACTATTATCTATTATCTTATGTGAAATCAAATCATATTAGACGGTTTTTTTGGTGAAAGGTTTGTTACAAAACTAACCTCAAAACTGAACACAAAATCAAAGAACAACGGAAACCCCCACAGTACACATGGATAATTTTTATTTCCTTTAAAAGTACAACATCACCCCTCTTTTATCTCCAATTTATGTAAACATACAAACATTTTTATTGCGCAACCGTGGTCTATAGTAGAATGGGCAATCTCCTTTCAGTCGTTTTTTTTTCTCAAATTAACGCGGGTAAAACCGCGGGGCACTGCTTATTTACATTTTTATAGCATCATTTTTTTTTTAGGAAATATTTATTTATATTATTTATACTTCATGCACAAACGTACAAAGGCGGACATAATGTCTTAGGCATTCTCTACCAGTCAATTAAGGGTGGTGAAGAGATAACAAGGCAGGTGCATTAATAAAAGTAATATTTAAAAAGTGAAAAAAGATATATTTATATATATATATATATATAAACTACACATACATAATAATATTATGGAATATATATACACCGAAATAAATATATACATACTCATAACTTTTGTAAGTAATAAGATAAATGGCAAAGCGAAAGGAGAGGTAGGTACCTATTATACGAAGAAAAGGAACCAAAATGTTCTACTTTGACTGTTTACTACCTACCGGAAATAATCGACTTAAGATTGCTCGTGACGTGCTTTTCATTCCGGTTCTTTAATTTGTTGTCTATCCAAGACAACAAATTAAAGAACCGGAATACATTTTAGGAGCAATCAATGCACGAGCACAGAAAATGAAGTAAAAACTTTAGATGAAAAATGTATTTATGTCACAGTCAAAACTTAACCAGTCCAAACTACTTTTGAACGGTTTAAAGAATCATGGCAAGATTTGTACAAAAAAAAAGTAAAAATGTTTAGAGAAGTTGAAATTCTAAATCTTATACTCTTGGGTACCTAGAGAGTATCTTCAGGCATTTACAACATTTTTAAAACCCCGCAAAATAAAAAGTGAATAGTTTAACGAAAAGCTCAATATTTCAGAACGAAACGGTGACTGACAGTAACAGTGACACTGACAGTCGCCGTTTCGCAGATCTTACACTGAAATTGAATAATGTCACAAATAATGATTTTTTTCCACACACTTGTTACATCACTAGTCTGCCAATTTGATAAATCCGTTAACGACGCTTCACGCTTGTTACTTTCTTTTTTTTGTAAACACAAAATGGGCATCGAGATGAATTGAAAAAGTGTTATTTTAATTTCGTAATATTTTAATTATGCGGGGGTTTATAAATATGGTAAGAATATCATTCTACTCCTGGTAATGTATTCTTTACATTGGAAAATATTTTAAATCCTCTAATATTTTTTTTTTTTTCATACATATGAATGTATGGATCTTGCCATGATTCTTTTGAGTCTTAATATTTAAAAACCCATTAAGTTGGTAGGTTTATTTTAATCTTTTTTTTTTCATTGACACGATTCTGATCTGTATTTATGTCACTGTTATATCTGTTAATAGTTATACCTAAACTGCAGTTACTACACGAATTATGTGGGAATTTCGGTCGAAATAGTCGATTAGGCTTTGGGAATAGTAAATATGAATTATCTGTATTATAGATTACACCAAGAAGGTTTATAAAAGAGGAGCCAACACTCTAAATACCTAAGTGAAGCCAACTGTTGGCAGACGCTCTCTTTCTGATTGCATACATAAGATAAAGAAAACACATATCACTGTCTCGTTCTTATGTATGCATTCAGAAAGAGAGCATCAGCCCACAGTTAGTTTCAAGCTTTTGTTCTAAGTGTTGGCTCCATTTATACCTATATCTGCATGGAGTACAATTAGAGAATTCTACGCTCGAAGAGATTTTCCTTTAAACTTTGACCTTTAAACTTGAGTACCTATAAGCCTTTAAAGATGGATTTGAAATGCTTGAAATACCTATTTAAAAAATGTATTATACTAGTGATAGGTATACGAAGAATGGGGCTGGCAACTGTCAAAGTGGCGCTAGTAGCGCAAAGACCAATAACAAAGCAGTTTTGTATCAAATTTGTTATAGATTTCATAATAAAATTACACTCTGTCCACTGGTTTAATCGTTTTTTGACAGCTGCAACTAGTGAACAATATTTATGTTTTTTGTAAAAACTGATACGCATACCTGTATTATAATGTCTGTAAGAGGTGATAAATTAGATAATCCAACAAGATTAGGCACATTTTAAAGTTAACGGTAAACGGAAATAATTACATTATACTGTCAAAAAAGCAATAACCCAATGGACAGGGTATAGACACCATTATTGAGGAAATGCCTAGATGTTGTACATGTACCAAATTGTAACGAAACTGGAGGCCACCAGTTTCCTCGAGATGAGAAACATAACAAGTTGTGATTCAAAGCGATAAGGCGAGTAAAGTTTGAGAATAAAAACCGGGCAAGAGTGTGTCATAAACTCATAAGCCTTTAATCTGTAATATATAAAGGATACTTTTCATACTTATAATCATCCAGACTTGTAATAGTAGGGGAGATGCTAAATCGGGATTTACTCGAGCGTCGTGGAGATCTATTGGATTGTGAAGGTTAGATGCTTATAAGAAAAAAAGGTTTTGAGATGTATGCACTTTCACTGGTGGGGAAAGCGTGTACAGGTTTTTTAAAAGTGTATAAAAAACCGTCACATGGAAATACTCGAGCGCGTCAGATATCATCTACCGGTTTTCATAGTGAGGGTGGCCGTACGAAGGGGGTAAGTAATATATGATATAATTACAAAATCTCTAATATTTATAAGATATAACAACTGATTCTATAATTTTGTTTCATATACTGATCAGTTAATATAATAAACGATAGATTTAATTTTAAAATAACTAATTTTTATAAGCATAACATACATTCAATATAAAATCTTTTCTCAAGAGTGAATAGGTTACTTCTAGGCAAGCGTGCTCCATCTTAGACCGCATCATCGCTTCCCATCAGGTGAGATAGTGGTCAAACGTATGCCAATCAATAGATAAAAAAAAAAAAAAAAAATATACCACTCAAAAGACATAAAACTTATTTAGTCTAATATGATAAAGACGCCTAGTTAAAAACACAAAGCAAAATTGCATAAATACACACTAAAACATGGTCCAATTATTGATACACTTCTTAAATATGAAAACGTTCCCACGCGAGCTTAGATTACACTCTAGAGGTAGGGCAGACAAGACTGCGTGGAGTCGGTTTTGCAGCGATTCGTTTCTGTCACTAACTTTTCACGTTTCAATATGTTGTCAGGAACAACATATTGAATTTTTAAGACAATACTTTAACGTGGCGCAGTAGATTTGCAGATCATGCCTAGTAATATAAATGCCAATTCAATTTATGCCAAAATAAATTAGCTTTCAAGATAATTTTGCCAAAAGAAATATGGCAAAGCAATGATATTCTAATAAACAGATATGTTATACCCTCACAAAACAAACGAAAAAAGTGTTTCGCGCAGCAGCGGCTGCACACATATACACTTTTCATTCATTTTACAATTCACTACAAGTCAAAATGTTGAAAAGGGATGGCTTGAAAAAACCAACAAGAAAAAAAGAGACAGTTAGTGTTGTCAGTTGCGCGTGAATGTAAACGAACATTATCCTGGCCACCAATCACCGCGTCTTGGCATCATAGACTAACAGATTTAACGAGACAGAAGGTACAAACCGCGATTACATTTATACACGCGGTTTGTACCTATAACAACTAATAAACAGGACTAAAGGTATAATAGAATATATATATAATAATATATATAGTATAAAATATTTATTTTGTAATAAAATTCATTTCTTTGATTACGAACAAATGCGATCCATTCTTGAAGCCAGATCTCATTGGATAACCTTAACGAAGAAAGGATAATAAATATCTGTTATCATATTGTTTAATTTCTAATTAGGTATATAAATGATTAAATAAAACAAAATAATTAAATATTACAAGGTTAGAAAAAAGAAAAACAGAACTGTGGGTATACAATGACTTTACTGCCTACGATATCGCATCTGTACTTTTATTCTATGTCCGGAGTGAATGCGTCCTTGTCTTACTCACGTGAAAAAATTTATTTCCGTTTCTTTCTTTTTTCTAACCTCCAAATATAAGATTATTAGGAAAATAATTGAAATATATCAATAAATCGATGTATATTGTGTAGTTACGTGTGGTATGAGATCCCTTGTGCTTTATTAAATTTGGTATCATAATTGGTACACTTTCTAAATACACGAAATAGCATATTTTTATTTTTTTAGCTGCTAGTACAAAGCGTACCACTCGTTACCATGCGTGACGCAGACTAAAGGCAATACGTCCCAATTAGGACGTTTTTGAATCTTCAAAATTGGGCGCTCATAACATATCTGTTTAATATAATATCATTGTGGCAAAGTATTATAATGGCAAAACTAATTCCTAAACTGGTTATGCCAAAGTATATATTTGAAACGATAGACTTAATGATTTTCGATTAAATAAACGTTATATCCAATAACGTTATAAGAAATAAGTTGTAGAGTATATAAAATGTTATATGTAAAGAAATTATACCAACAGTTAATATATCTCACGTTTATTATGTCTTGTGAACGTTATTAAACTGAAAATATACCAAATAACTTTATATGATATGAGACACACCCGTACGAAGGGGTAGAAAGTAGGAAAAAAAACAATTGTCGAGGGCGTCAGATATTAAAAAGGGATATTAAGTGAAGCCTCAAGTAGTTCTTATTCAAAAGACTGACGATTTGGACGCGCCCAAAGGTCATGGTCGATTTTTGAAAATGCAAAAATATATCGAGACATCGAAATACTCGAGCGCGTCAGATTTTCATACAGACGCTTCATCTTGATGTCCTTGTCGTACTGACCCATAATCTGACAATTATGTGGAGGAATTACCTTAATCTGACGGTTAGAAAAAAAATATTCATATCTTTTTTTAATTTTTGAATGTAATCATTTATTTTTACATTCAATTGCATGCTGCATGCTTGCTTGCATGCTTGCAGCTGCATACATGGCGTATGCTTGTTTACGTGTTTGCACACTTGCTACATGCTTAGTAAAAATATATTTTAACATCATTATGCGTCAATAAGTTTCTGCTGTAGAATGTTATGTTAATCATTATTATGATTACAGAAACTATGCTAAAAAAAAAATATGCGTAATTAATGTTATGCGAAAATATAATAAGAAGAAACAGTATGCTAAGTTATATTAGGTTTTAAAATGTTATCCAAATGAATAGAAAACCGTAAAATTCTATCCTGTATTTAAAAAATAAAATAGTACTGAGTAAAAACACAAACAAATTTTTCAATCATCATCGTCAGTAGAATCGTCTTCTTAATGGAAGTTCGGTTCGACTTGGTCGTTATCTTATCTTTTCTTCATCTTCACCTGTCTTTTTAGAAATTACATCTCTCAAGTCAACCTAGAAGGTTGACCGGTTCCGGTCCGGTTAAGCAGCAGACTGCTTAACCGGACTTTCCTGTGGTGCCTTAAAATGTATTTAAGGCCTCCGGCCAGGACATAAAAAACTTACGTGCACTACACTTTATTGATGATTTTAGTTACTTCGGCTTGTGCAAATTGGCAGATTATGCTATTTCTGTGACCCGTAAGTAATTTCCTTCAAAATAAAATAAAAAAATAACCGCGCTCGAGAATGTCCAGGTGACGTTTTTTTTTCTACTTTGTGACTCTCCCATTTCTTTATGTCACGCTCAAATTGTAAGATTATTAAAATGCACACTATTCTGCATGTAATTAACTTACCTTGCCTTAATCTGACGCGCTCGAGTTTTTCTGATGATCGATTTTTTTTACTAATCTGATCGGCTGTCCTAGACATTCGACGCTACATAAAAAGCTCAGGTATGGTGGGAGCACTTCACAAGTCGCAAGGCTGCCCGCCATATGTTATTCTGCCGCGCTCGAGTAAATCCCAAAATCCCCACTACGGCTCCCCTAACTACTATAATACACACTTTTTAACACAACAGAAAAAGTAAGTTCCGTCAAAGGTATTGTTAGAATGATACAATGTTATCATACACTAGACTATCCTAAGTAAGCATTCAATATACCATGAAGCAAGTTTTAAGGCCATAAAATTGTAAAAGTTTAAGGAAATACAACTATCCTTTCAACTAAGTTTGCTTTCCTTCCACGTAAAAGAGGCGCCTCTTTTTCTTAACTCTTGTTTAACTCACATATTTTCCAAGTGAAATACATGTTCCGTGCATGTTTTTAAGCAGAAAATTGTCAAGAAATTCGAAGTCGTCTCACTCAATGACAAGGGTCCATACAGTGGTGGCGCCATCTGAGATCAGCTTTCACTTGTCGGCGACAGACAGCAGAGACAACCATGAAGCTGTAGATTAACTTCTTGGAGACAACCTATCACAGAGAACTGCATATAGTTTTATATACAGAAGTTTTGGTAGTAATGTGCTTATTACAACTATACAATTTGTAGGAAACCAATTTAGGAACCTAAGTTGTTAGCTAGTGATCACACTACACTAAATTGAATTCTAAACTGGACCAATTTAGAATTCAAAATAGTAAACCACCAATTTACACTAAATCCTGTACGCAAAATACGCGCTGAGTCGTGGAGTTGCGGACACCGGCCCGTCATACTACTACTACTACTTACACTAAATCGGATCCAATCTGTTCTAACTGCGATAACACCTGCCGATTTCCTAAAAATTGTATAGTGTAATAAGCCTTTAAGAGTCTTTACCAAACGTTATGTTGAAGAATATGTTGGTCTTTTAGAATGTCCGACATATTCTTTGTGGAATTATGGGGGTCATTATATACTCAATAATAATATTAACATAAGTCAAGCATACACGCACGGATTTAACCGGGGGGCACTATTCGGATCCGATCCGTTACTTCACCACACGTTCACGCACGGGCATCAGTTATAATCGAGACTTTGTTATGAACAATTGAACAGTCGCTATGTCTGATCAGCTGAATATTGTAATTTGTGGTGGTTTAATTTGTCTTGAAGAACGGAAGCGTAGACGAGTATGGGTGAAACAATGGCTAAATAAACGACAGCGATATAGTCACATAAATCTATTGCGGGATTTGTCAATTCATGAACCTGTCGATTTGTTCAATTTTCTGAGGATGGACAAATGTGTTTTTAACCGACTTCAAAAAGGAGGAGATTATCAATTCGAATGTTTTCTTTCGAATTTTTCTCGTTTTTTTTTTTTTTTTTATGTATGTTCGGGCATAACTCTGTCATATATAGACGGATTTGCAAAATTCTTTTTTTGTTCGAAAGAGATTCATTCCGAAAAGGTCCCATATAAATTTTATCAAAATTGGTACAGCCCTTTTTGAGAAAATCAACAAATTCCCAAAAAAAATACTTAGACGACGTTTTAGTTTCTTCAATCACTGGAAGACTTTCAATCTCTTTTAAGTGTGTTGCCGTTTCTTAATGCATTTGGATGTTAAGGCAACACTAAAAAGCGAAAAATAAAAAGATTTTTCAAAAAAAAGAAAACCGCCTTCTAAAACTAAAAAGTGATAAATAACTTTAGCACAGAACACACATTACTTTACTTTCGGAAGTCGGTGGCAATACAAAACAACAAACACAAAGCCACCGCCACCGACTTCCGAAAGTAAAGTAATGTGTGTTCTGTGCTAAAGTTATTTATCACTTTTTAGTTTTTGAAGGCGGTTTTCTTTTTTTTGAAAAAACTTTTTATTGAATATCTACTTAAAACAGTAAAACATTTAATCCGGAAAGAAAACACAGTTATGATTTATGCTGTTACTCCACGAGAACGCCTTACAATAACGTTACGCACGCGCACACACGTACAGGCAGAGCTCAGATTGTAGTGTACCCGATCCGTTCGGTTTGAACACGGGCGATGGGCAGGCAAAAAGTAGACATATCCGTGACCATATCCGTGACTTTTATCGCCAGTCGCCACACACATACAGATATGCCCGTTGGGTAACCGTATGGGCAGATCCACCGGGTAAATCCGTGCGTGTATGCTAACCTAATTAGGTACAATCATGAAGATATAGGTATAAATGGAGCCAACACTTAGAACAAAAGTTTGAAACCAACTGTGGGCTGATGCTCTCTTTCTGAATGCATACATAAGAACGAGATAGTGATATGTGTTTTCTTTATCTTGTGTATGCATTCAGAAAGAGAGCGTCTGCCCACAGTTGGCTTCACTTAGGTAATTAGAGTGTTGCCTCCACTTTTATCTATAAGCTTCTTGGGTACAATACATAGGTTTTTGGGGTTACCAGCAGCAAATAATCAATTAAAAAATTAATTCTACCAAACTGTTTATCCATTAGGAGTAATAGTGTTCTGTGGGTTGGGTTGCACGAATCTATATTACCTACATCGACTTCGATGTCGTGTGACACTGACAGGACTTATTTTCAGGTCCATCTCTATAATTCAATGGCGATTCATCAATCATCATCATCAATAATAGACAATGAAATCTCTATAGTTATCTGTGAATGAAATGTACGACGAGTCGACGATTCCATAGCATGCATGCATTAAAAAAAATAGCATTTGACGACAGGACAGAAGAAGTGACGGTGACGGACTGGACTGGAATATGAAAATGAGATTGCTATTGGGATTGGTGGGGCGGAGAAGGTTATCATTATTTTGTTTGAGTGATTCATTATTCAGTAATTTTATACTATTTACTGAGGTCTCCTTAGTGTGACTAATTATAAAGAAGCGCCACAATGTTTGAGTTCTACAAACAATGTTAGTGATTAGGACAAACTGTTTTATGCGTTTTTGTGTAAAAAAAATAGTGTAATTTGTGGTGTGTGAGGTTGGAAATAAGATCCAACATAATGCCGTTCGATTTTCTGTGTTGTGTCCGGCCTGGCGTCGAAGATGTCGTGGAGTTGGACTATTCGCATCAGTCACTGGTCGACTTCCCTACTGAAGTGTTTGTGTACGAAAGAACGCTTGAAACTCTGCTCTGCCAGAGTAATCGTGTTACGGAACTGCCGCGCCAACTATTTATGTGCCATGGATTAAAATACTTGGATCTTAGTGATAATGAAGTGTCAGTGTTACCTGCAGCCATATCTTCGTTAGTGAATCTCCAACACCTAAATATTAGCAGGAATACGTTGACATCAATACCAGAAAATATGAAAGCACTCAAGTATCTAGCATTCCTAGATCTTGGTGTTAATCCATTGGAAAAATTACCAGATGCTATTACAAATCTTACTGCATTACAAGAACTATACCTGAATGACACATACTTGGAGTATCTTCCTGGAAACTTTGGACGGCTAGCGAATTTAAGAATACTTGAATTGAGAGACAATTATTTGATGATTTTACCTAAATCACTGTCTCGGTCAACTGAATTACAGAGATTAGATATAGGACAAAATGATTTTCAACAGTTTCCTGAAGTGATTGGTAGATTTGTAAAGCTAAGAGAACTATGGATAGATAACAATAGTTTGACATGCATTACATCTGTTATAAAACCACTGGAAAACTTGATACATTTGGAGGCAAGTAATAATATGATAGAAGAACTTGCTCCTGAGATTGGATATTGCACTCAACTGGTGGATGTGACACTGTCATTAAATATCTTGACTCAGCTTCCAGACAGTATTGGGCAGCTGTGTAACTTAGCCACACTAAAATTAGATAATAATAGATTATATTCAATACCAGAGAGCATAGGACAGTTGGCAAATCTTGAAGAATTAATGCTTATGTGCAATTATTTAGATAAAATACCATCTTCTGTTGGACTTCTGAGAAAATTGAAATACCTTAATATTGATGATAATATGTTGACATCAATACCTCCTGAAATAGGAAGTTGTACAAAATTGTCTGTACTTTCTCTACGATCTAATAAATTGACAAGAGTCCCTCCAGAAGTAGGTCATTTAACTTCCTTAAGAGTGCTAAACTTAGTAAGGAATTCATTAAGTTGTCTTCCTCAGTCCTTGTTGAATTGTGATAATTTAGTAGCCCTCTGGCTGTCTGAAAACCAAAGCAAACCTTTAGTGCCTATGCATTCTGAAGTAGATCCTCAGACCTATGAACAAGTCCTTACTTGTTTTCTCTTCCCCCAAGTGCCTTTAACTCCTATTGAAATGAAATTAGACAATGAGAAATCTGAAAATATTGAGGCGAACTCTTCTGCTCGCCATATCAGTTTTGTTGACATGAAAGCTGCTCCTAAGGTAACAGAAAAACCAGGACAGCTGAGAAGAGCCCCAACACCATATCCAAAAGAATTAAGGGCATTAGCAAAGCATGCCAGGAATATACACAAGGATGGCACACAAGATGTTACACCTCCTATGCAAAATGCAGTGCACATTAAAGCTGCTAAAATAACACCTACATTACAACAAAGATTTGCATCTGATAACAAAATGGAAATAGATGGCCCTGGTAAAAGTAATTTAGGAGGAACTAATAAGGATCCCATTAAAACATCTGTTTATGATAATGTTTCCACTGAGAATGCATATGATAAACCTCTGGATCTTTCATATGTGCAAGATAAAAGTTACAAAAGTGTAGACCATGCATTGTATCCTGAAAATACTGGACCTGCTAACAGTGATTTTAATGAAAGTGGTGATAATTATCTCTTACCACAAAGACAATATAGCTCAAAGCAGACTGACAAATACAGTTCTAGACAAGATATGGATAGAGCAAACATACCTCTTCCGCAAAATATGTACAGAGGACATATAGATCATAAAAATTATCAATTGCCAAATGATGTGAATTACCGAGCTGGCATAGATGACTCCCACAATAGATTGCAAAGGTTGAGCCTCAGTTCTCAAGAAAGGCAGCCAGTTAACGAAGGTATTCTATCACCACATTTTAGTAGTGAAGTTGCATATAATAGCAGAACTATGATGGAAAATATTCCTCCCTTTGATCCTATATATGCAAGGAAAGATCACATATGCCACTCTGTGTCAGAAAACAATTACCATGAAAGTATATATGACAGTGACAATTGCATGCGTGCCAAAGATAAGATTTATGGTCAGCGGAATTATGAAACTTATAATTATCACTCACATGGGAATCGTGATTTGCCAAGTCCTAGGTTACACACTGTTAGTCAAGTGGTTAGTTCAACAACTATGCCAAATTTAAGTGGTTACAGTAATGTTTATCCAGCTGGTGTTGTGGAAAGTCATGAGTATTCAACAGCTCTTCACCAGACTCAACCACCAAATGCTAACATTTATGGCATGACAGCCAGTCCTACTTATGTATCAACACAGTCTCCAGAATTATACTCACCAACGGGGCACACCAACACAACTAATCCTTACCGTATGGCTACCACACCGTTGATATCAGATGATGGAAGTTACAGTCATGTGCATTCACCAACTAGCCAAAATATGTACGATTTATATGATGCCATACCTTCATCTAATACTCCGAGTGTGGTTAACCACCGACATAGTCCTAGCATTTCTGAGCCAGTTTACGGTCGAGGTCAACCTCCGCCTTATCACATTGCAGCTCCGTACACGAAACATGCACAATTCTTCAATGGAACAGGAGGATAGTGACATAAACACGGAAAACCGCGAGGTTTTCTGAAAATGCACTCTTGTGAACGTTATTAGAAAGAATTGAAAATATAATGGTGATTTTATTCCTGTTTTGTAACATTGATTTTCTGTTTTTGCATGTGCAATTTAAATGTGATATAATTGTGTAAAATAATGTTATGTAGTAGAAACTAATATTAAGGTGCTAAGGGACGGAACATATTTGTTGTTGGAAAATCTATCAAAGGAATATTGATTACTATTTTTAAAAAGGTTGAATTTATTCAAATATAAATTGAAAATAATTGTGTCTAGTTATGGTTTAAATTAATATAGAACGCATTTAGAAAGTGGTAGGTACTTAATAAGTACAAATTGTAACAACTGTGTTGTTTCAAAAAATCTATTGTAGAATAATTATATTATTACATTCTGTATTTTTAGTTATAGATACTAACCCTGATTTCTTATAGCCTAAACGGAAAGTATAAATACCGGTTAACTTTTTGAACAATCACGGCGCCCACTGCGCAGGTCTGTTTCCCCCCTTCTGACTAAAAGCTAAAAGCTTACAACACTCTCACGCGTTCCATTTGTTCCTCAATGGTAGGTACCCTATTATTGACTTTCGCGCAATGATATTCTAATATCATTGCTTTCGCGCATGCTCAGGATGTTTTCCGGCTTTTATACAAGAATTATTTTTGATCACTAACAGAAGTGAGATAAACCAATAGGTACATCCACTATTTTGAGTGACAGGGTGCTGTGCCCTAATCCAGGGCCTAGTTTCCGGGTAGGCTATAGCTAAAATGTGTACCTACAGCGTTTTAGCTTAATATTTATAAATAATATTATGACGAATTGACGACATTGTGTTGTAATGAATGTCTATATATTTTTTATAATTATGTGATACTTGTGAATTTATTGTTAAAATAATGATTTATTTGATTAAGTCAAATACATGAAATAAGTAGGTATAATATCAATCCCCGATCCATCTTCTTCGAGGCATGACCGCCAATACGCTTATCTACAAAAATGTAGTTTTTATTATACTTTAAAACTTTCGTCGTTATTCTTTTTATTTGTTCACGAAGTCCTGATTCAATCTATTGTGCTTCCCGTGCATGTATCTACCTGGCTCTCCACGTCATTTATTTGGACTTCGTGTACCTATTTTTGCTAATTCTTCAACGAGATTCTTGATCTATGTAATTTTATTTACTGCTATACAACTGCTTCTTGTATAAATTCCCTCCCTGAATCTTCACAACGTTTTCGTCATTATTTTATTGTCATATCTCTTCGAGACCTTCCTCAGTTTGTTTTGCTTCCCGCCTGCCCTATTAGTCATGCTTCATGGGAGTCAAAAAGGCGGTTACCTTATCCGTTTGTTGCGACAATGTTAATCGATCTTTGTTTGTGGTAGGCACATTTGCATGTTACAAGTAGGATACGTAAGATATCTGCTCAATTCGTACACAATGAATTAAAGCGTACTTACATGCTACCTACAATTCAAATAATTTATTTATCGTTTGCTATTCTATTTGCATTGACAATTGATGTCAGTCCAATATCTTTTTAAGACCATAATATTTTATAATGCTTTAAATCTTAGATTATTGATAGGTTTCCGCGCGCGCGCTCCAACGGAGACCTATCAATAATCTAATAGCATTTACTGTGTAAAGATATGAAATGATTTTATAAGTAATATTTGTATATTTTGTACTAATTGGTATATTTACAATTATCTTCCATTGATTGCACAAATATTTAATTCTATCTTTATTTCCGTCTTTTTTTTAACTTGAGGAAACCAGCAGCTGTTAGTTCATTTCATATGTTCTAACACTGACTCAAACCCTCTAACCCTCCAATTTTAATTTCGTTCCTCCGTCCACGCGGCCTTTTTGGGTTTCGTCAATTGATTTCAATTGATCCTTAGGATCATTTGATCCTTATTATTTTTTACGAATCCGCCTGCGAGGCAACTAGTATTAACTCAAAACAGACTATCAACGCACATTAATTATAGTTAGTTTTGTTCTAAATAATACACGATTTGCTTGTGGTTTTGCTATTTGACCCTGATCGTATGATCCTTTTTTTTCTATTGTGATAATGTAAAAATAATGGATATACAGATAAAATGTGGGATTTCTACCAGAGGTATTTATTGGGACTGTCCTTAAACCGCATATATTTTTACCTGATTTCTCTCGGTCGATAATATAATCAGTCTGTACGATTGTTTAGGAAGAGGGAGCAAAGGGTTTATAAAATCTTTACATAAACTGACAGTGTAATCTTACCTAATTCATTCAATACTTCATAAAACAAAGTATTTGTGGATTACGTATGTTGCGCATTTAAATAATAAGCTCTAAGCTGTTTCAATAATGTAATTAGGTAAAAGCAATTCCATGACAATTACACATAATAACATGATATTTTTTTAAAAAGTACACTGAATTATTAGTAGCTTTACTATTTACAGACAAAATAATGTATTGCTGCTCTATTACAACACACACAAAACTTTACAATTTCAAACTAGACTACTAAAGTTTCAGTTAAGTAGGTATAGTACGTGCCACGAAAGATGAGACTTGACACAGACTTGATTTGACTCGATTTACTCGATTTAAAGGTAAGAGACTTTTAAATCGAGTACTGCGCAAGTCAAATCAAGTCTGTGTCAAGTCTCATCTTTCGTGGCACGTACTGTAAGTACTTACTTTAAATTCGTTGCTAACGCTTGGTGCAGATTTAAACCTGATATAAATGTATTTTCTAATCGCTTATTACCTAAATTACCTATATATTAGTTAATATTTTAATGTTCAGTACCTGTGACCTGTTATAAATAAAAATTAGATTCTTTGTGCTCTCTACTATTAGCTTATAATAAGTAGGTAGTCATGTATGAGTACTTAGTTAGTAAAAACATGGAAATAGCTTACAAAACAACTTTCTTAATTATTAAGGCCAGTTACATTGCATAACCGACTGTCGCCGTCGATCTTTACTGCGCCGTCGGTGCGTACGTCAGTCGCGCTTGTCATTTATATGAAAATTCATCTAACGTACAGTGCTGGACCGACCGCACGCATGCGTATATTGGGACCGACGGACGAGAGCGTGCGCATGCATGTTTGTTGGTCAGGACTTCAGGAGAGCACTGAATGATTCAAACTGAATAACTGATGGTCGGTGGAGCATTGTAACCGGCCTAAAACTTGACGATCTTAGATGTGTTGAGTAACTTGAGTACGTTTAGCAGAACTGTAGGACTTTTAAACGGGAGATTCATATAAATGTGGACTTTTGGCGAGTAAAATAGATACACGAAAAAGTTGTTAGTTAAGCCGTAATGTTGCACTTCAAATTCAACTTGTTGAACTAATGTACCTAGGTAGGTAATTTAATTTTAGAAAATTTGATCATTTCGGTGTTTTCCTTAATTGTACATTGCACATCTAAATTTTAAAATACACTTGTGTCATATTTTTGTTAAATATATTACAAATATAATAAATTGTATGTTAATATTTATATTTAAACTAGGTATCTATTTAACTTGGAGCGAATTTCCAGTTACTTATGCTTTTCTACGTATGTTATTGTAAGATGACGCATGTTACTGATGCAGATTCTCGGATCTCATCTAGTATTATGAGGTACTTTCTATTAACCGAGCCAATTTCATGAATATAATTTATTTTAATATTTGTTTACAATTAGACGAATACAGAGTATACTGCCAGTTCTTTATCATAATGATAAATTCGAATAATTAAAGCAAAATAATGTACTTACCTACTTTTTACAAAAAATAAATATTTTAATTTCATTTACACAACAACACATCATAAAACTTGTACCTATGAAACGTTCAAATAACTGAATAAAAATTGATTTTATAAATGTTAACCTATTTTATTTAACTACTATTGTAATACCTAACTAAATAATACGCAAAATACGATATATTCACAAGAAAATACGAAATATTAACAATAAAACACCTTCATTCAGGACGGTCCCATAATCTGACGCGCAAGGTTTTGTTACTGGGCACGACGGAATGACGAGATTTTACACTATAGATTCGCTATGAGTGACAATGAAGAGTTCGTTGAATAAAGGGTCTAATTAACCCACGAGATACGTAATTAAATCAAAACTGTAGGTACTGACTTTTTAAATTATTTAAAGGTCTGTTTAGCCTACTTAAATTTTGTAAGTTCCTTTGTGCAAAGGCTATTAAGCAATTTTTAAAATTATACATTTTTATACTTACTTATATAATTAAATATACTTATTATAAAGAAATCTAGTCACTATTAATGGTACAGTTGTTTTTAATACTTACCTACTTATTATTAAACTATTTTTGTGGTACCTAATCCTCCAAAATGTTTAATATTGGGACCATTAAATCGTCAAAATTATAACTTGTTTACATTTTATGAATATATCTAAGTCAAAATCTGTGAATCTGTAAGTACATAAGTAATTATATTATGTCACACTTGTTAAAGTTTTGTGGTAATTGTTTGTCTAACTACCCACAAATAATATTTTCGTGTTAAGATACGTAGGTACCTAAATGTATAAACATACAATCAATAAATGATATAAATTAAAATAAATTGGGTAAGTACCTAATAGATTTATTTATTGTTTCATATATACTTAGCCCGAATTTATCTTGCTATTATATTATAAAGAGGTTAGTACTTAACAATGTATTAGTTATAGTAAAAATATAACAATAGTAAGTATGTTGCCAATATGGGCCATATTAAGCTAAGGAATCATTTCATGTACTTACCTATTGTGTTAGATAAGTACCTACTATTACATAATAATAATATTATGTTCATAAAAATCAAAACGCTACATTTTCTCAAGACTGACGCCTAAAACATATAATTTAACTGTATTTTCTTGTAACTAATGCATTATTTTGTGGTACCTGGTCTACACTACCTACCTACCTTTTTTGTATTTTATGTACCTACTACATACATACCTAGGCACATAAACATAAATTAATGAAAACTTACACGGGCTATCGCGGGACTGTCTGTTAACTACTTATTACAATTGCAAACAGTAGTATTTTATGTAATGTATAATTGAATTATTCACTCTTGACTTGCTGATAATCCTTACTAGTTGTATGGTAATAAAATAATGATTTTAACATATTTAAAATGCATATTATAATAATTAAAATCATTACATGTACTTAACTACATGTTGCGTACAGCACGCAGTACGTGATTAGTCGGGTAAAAGAAAACAGTTTAAAAACGTTTAAGTGTTTGAGACCCTGCGGCGGCGACGACTAGCATAACGGGAGTTGTAGGTCCTATCATGCGCACGGCGGGAAACGAACTAACTCGCTGACCCGCTCGGTGCCGTGGGTAGCGCGTGGGCAATGTGCGTTCAACATCTTACGGCCAAGCGAATTTGAACCCACATTACGCGGTGTTGTAGCCTGACGACGCGATGTCAGCATCGCGGATGTACTTATGAAAATATATTATTTCGCTGTTGCGGGGCCTCAAAACTCATTTATTTAAAAAATACACGATACGATAAATGTAATCAAATTAACAAACTTCTCCCATACGTAACATTCTCCCCCTCAGTGTCGACACGACACTCAAAACGGTAAACTAAATTACAAATATACATAAATCTAAATATAAATCTAGAATATTGCTAGCCTAGCTGCAGGACGTTTAAGTATGCCATTTTTTGTTTTAACGTCGACAACCCTTACACGTCCGTCAGCACCGGGGTACACGGATTGTACGATGCCTTTAGGCCAGCAGTTACGGGGGGAGTTAGGATCCACTATAATTACCATATCCCCGATCTTTAATTGAGCGCCCTCTTCTCTCCATTTTCGGCGTGGCACTAGATCGGGAAGCACCTCCTTTACCCATCTGGCCCAAAAATGGTCAGCCAAGCGTTGAGAAATACGCCATTGTTTACGCAGACATAAATCTTTGTCCGTAAATACTCCTGCGCTAGGTAAATTAGACGACGAACCAATGAGGAAGTGATTTGGCGTTAATGTCTCGTCGTCACGAGGGTCCACGGAAACATGACCGAGGGGGCGACTGTTGATCATATTCTCCACTTCAGCTATTAACGTAATGAGAGTTTCTTCGTGCGGAGCTCTCTCCTTTAGGATCACCCTGAGGGCGGTCTTGACACTGCGCACGAGACGCTCCCACGCTCCTCCCATGTGCGGGCTAGCCGGCGAAATAAAACTCCAACAAACTCCATTGTTCAGAGCTTCGTTCGTAACAGTACTTTTGTCTATGGCGTCGTAGGCTTTCTTCAGTTCAACTTCTGCCCCGCGCATGTTGGTTCCGTTGTCAGAATAGATCTTCTTTGGCCAGCCTCTACGCGCAGCCATTCTGCGTAAAGCCATTATCAACGAATCTGCTGTTAGAGACGGTACGACTTCAATATGCACGGCACGTACTGTCAAGCACGTGAATAAGACACCATATCGTTTTGGTCTTGATCTTCCAACTGTGACCTCTATTGGTCCAAATAAATCGACTCCGGTAACAGTAAAGGGTCTTTGGTGATGTGTCAGTCTACCTTCGGGCAGGTCACCCATTCGTGGCGGCTTTGGGTTAGCTTTCCTGATGCGACACATCAAGCACTGTGTCGCAATTGTACGAACTGTAGGTCGTAAACGTAACAACCAATATTTTTGACGCAGTTCATTGACCACCAATTCGTTGCATCCGTGGCCTGCGCGAATGTGATAATGCTTGACAATGAGTCTAGCCACGTGGTCATGTCCATCCAAGATCACAGGTGATTTTGTGTCCATCGCTACATCCTTAGCTGCTCCAATTCTTCCACCAACACGTAGTAGTCCAGTATCATCCAATATGGGTGTCAAAGCGCGTAGTCTACTATCGCGTTTAATTTCTTTATTTTGTTTCAACAGCAAAATATCGCTGAAGAAAGCTGTAGCTTGTGAGTGCTGAAGCAATAATGTTTCAGCTCGTTTCATCAACTCGTCGGTAAGTCCATTTATTTTTATCTTCTTACATTTATCTATGAACAACAAGACAGTTCCAGCAGTTCGAAGCAATCGCAACCAACTGGAGAAGCGCGTCGGCTCCGGTACAGGTAAGTTGTTTACACTATTATTTTCATTAATTATATTTATTTTTTCTAATATTTCTTCATTAATTTTTATTTTATTTTGAGGTTCCTGAGGCCAGCAAGAGCGTGATTGATGTAAAAACGACGGACCGGTAAACCACGATGAATTGCTGTTAAGTTCGTAGTCGGTACTTTTAGTACCTAAATCTGCCACGTTGACGTCAGTCGGCACATAGTGCCACTCGTCAGCCTTACTTAGTTCGTCAATTTCCCCTAGACGATTAGCGATGAAAACTTTATATGTTCTACAATTATTTCTGATCCAGTGTAAAACAGTTGTGGAATCCGTCCAATAATAAACTGAATTTGGTTTTATGCGATGTTCTTTTTTAATATTATTTGCTAATTTACATCCTAATAAAGCACCCTGTAGTTCCAGGCGCGGTATAGAAACCGATTTCGTAGGTGTAACTTTAGATTTACTAGCAATAAATGCTACAATAATATTTCCACTGCTCATTTCTTTTATATTTGTTTTCCAAGTTTCGCGCATTATTATTTTTCCTTTAATTGTAAATGGCATCAGATAACCATGAATATCAAAAATAGACATAACAATACATAACAGTTCGCGTTTAGTTGGTTTTCTTTTTAAGTTGAGAACATCATGTGGTATACGCTTCAAGGTCAAATCGAATCCTAACTCGTCGCTAGCGGGATACCATAATAAACCCAGTGTCCTTTCCGATGGATCTTTATCGAGGGCGCAACAAACACTGTCACTCAAGACTTCTTTGGGTAGGCTTTCTACAACTTCCGGGACGTTGCTAGCCCAGTTCCGTATTTCGAATCCACCCTGCTGGTGAACAATGGAGACTTCTTTAATCATCTGTTTCGTAAGGTCGACTTCGGGTAAACTATCGATATAGTCGTCCATATAATGTTGCTTGCATATAGCGTCGACAGCCGTCGGATAGGTATCCTGATAACGTAATGCGTTTTTATTTTTAATATGTTGCGCGATAAAAGGCGAGCAGTTCGCGCCAAATATTAATGACGTCATTGCATATTTATTAACGTCCCCAGTGGCCTTATCTCTAAATAAAAACCTAAGTGAATGTTGATCCTTTTCTTTAATTTTAATTCGAAGGAACATATCTTTGATATCTGCAATAATTCCTATTTTATTTTCTCTAAACCTAAACATAATTCCAAATAAAGACTGCAAAAGGTCCGGGCCTGTCAATAAAAAATCATTAAGGGAACATCCCTGTGTTTTCGCAGCCGCGTCGAACACCAAACGTAACTTTTTCTTATTGGGGTTATCGACCCCGAAGTGCGGTAGGTACCAAACGTGGTCGCTAGACTCCCCCTCGTTTAGCCTCCTGGCATAATTATTAGAAAATAAATGCTGGATACGTTCTTGATAACGTGACGCGTAAGTGTTGTCGGCTGACATTTTTCTCTCGACAGATTTTAAACGATTATAGGCATTTTGATATGAATCAGGCATAATAAAGTTATCATATTTCCAAGGCAATTCTACAAACCATTGATTATCAACTAATTCACATGTGTTATTTAGTATGGTGATAGCACGTAACTCGTCCGCATTCTGTCGCGGTTGTGCTGATATACCTATTGACTCTAACGCGAATGATTTTCTTACAATCTCGTTCAACTTAGAATCACAACAATGTTGCGCGCTGTCATCAATAGGAATACCATCAGCTGCCACGTTCATAACATTTATATTGTTTACAACACCGTGTATACACCAGCCAAGCGGTGTCTTTGTAATATAAGGGTCATTTTTCCTATTACCTTTTAAACACATTAAAGGAGCAATAAGGTCGTAATTATCTTGTCCGATTAATAGTTTAGGTTGTGTGTCACATTTACACAAGTCGTAGTTTATATAATCCGAATAATTGGTAAAGTCCACACACGATAAGCTTTGAGTAGGCAAATTAAGTTCGTTCATTTTTCGGGCACTCAAATTAAAACGATCGCCTGTGTTATTAGAAATGTCAAAACTTACATTTTCCGTTTGGCACACGAGCTCACCGGAGTCCCATGCACCGCGGGCGCGCATGGTGACGGTCTTACCGTGGAGTCCCGCCTGATCAGCGAGGTCAGCAGCTATCAGCGTCACAGTGGCGCCGTCGTCGAGCAACGCATGTGTGTGTATATTGTCTTTAGGTCCATGAACGGTAACCGGCACAATTTTTAACAACACTTTAGGCACTGGTACACTAACACTAGTGGACGCACTGGTGTGGGCGTGGGCGACGGTATCCTCGCGGTGCGGCTCGTCGGGCGTTGAAACGTGCACGCGGGCTGCGTCAGCCACCGGGCGCGCAGTCTCAGGCCGCGCGGTCGCTGTCAGTGCAGCCGGTGGCGCGGCTGCGGGTGCCGCAGTCGCGGTTGGTTTCGTCCAGTGTAGGAGATGATGATGTGGATGTCCACACTCGCTGCAGTCGGGAGCGCTGCACGCGCTGGGTACATTATGCCGTGCGCTCAAGCACTTGTAGCACAGATGTCTAGAACGTACAAACTGCCAGCGATCTCGCCTCATAGCGCGTTTGAACTTGCCGCACTTGTCTAAGGTGTGCGTCGGAGAGGCACGACAAAACATACATTTATTCTCTGATGTCGTAGTACACGCTAACACTGAATGAGTTTTTATATTATGATCGTATTTCTTTCTTATGTCATTCTGACTGTGTATAAAACTCACACCTGAGGTTGCGACGATTGTTGCTTCTCTGTATAAAAACTCCGATAATATTTCCAGTTTAGGTATAGAACTATCCTGTCTCTCGTAGGTATACTCGGCCCATTTATTGATAAGAGCGGGCGGTAACTTTGAAAGTATTATTGACGTCGTTTCCGGACTTTGTAGGTATTCCGGCAACTTAATAGCTTTAACAGCTGTGACGTAGTTTTTGACTTTTATCGAGAAATTCACGATCTCCGTGTGGTATGCAGTCGGAAGTGGGTGAATTTTCTTGAGTTGAGTGAATATTTTATTGATTATACACTCGGGTCTACCAAATCGTAATTCTAAGGTGTCAATTATAGCTTGCGGTGTTGTGTTGCCGATGAGGAGCGATGACACGGCTTCTTTTGCGTCACCACGTAGACATTTTCGTAACCGCCAGATGTTTTCTGCATCGCTATAACTGCACAGGTGTGACGATTCTTTATATGACTCCTTGAACTGCAGCCACTGCATAGGGTCACCGTCGAATACCGGTAAATCTTTTGATGTTGCTAGGCGCGCAAGGAGTTCTCTGTTGTTATCACGAACGTTACTTCTGGTAAGTACTTGTTGCAGCGCCTCCGTCAGCTGGTTGATGCCGTCGTTACGTTGAGGCGGACGCTCACTGACGAAGTGCTGTTGCGGTATCGAATAAAGTGGGCAGACATTTTCTTCGTACTCACTTTTAGCGATGGACTCGACGCCATCTTGTTTGTCGAACCATGAATCGACTTTTCTCGAACTTTCCGAGGCCGAGCCGCGGTCTTCTTCTTGCAAGTCTGCAATGTCGACTTCTAGTTTCTTCGAAACCAAGTCTTTCTTTATTTGCGCACTTCTTTCCGCTAAATCGAGATCTATTTGCGCTTGATGTTGAGCCGCTTCATATTCAAGCCTTTTACGGGCCGCCGC
Organism: Charanyca ferruginea; assembly: GCA_947361185.1. Taxonomy (NCBI): domain Eukaryota; kingdom Metazoa; phylum Arthropoda; class Insecta; order Lepidoptera; family Noctuidae; genus Charanyca; species Charanyca ferruginea. Next base: position 13,445,194 of record OX376070.1, read on the forward strand.
TGACGAACACGAGGTTTTATCACTTTTCACTGATTTTAACTGTTCACTTTTATTGGTAGCCAGCTGCTCCGTGGCACGTTTGCTACGTGTTGTAACACCCTTAGGGGGTGTGCGAAGCAGCGACATCCCTGCACTACAGGTTTTAGTTACGACTAACACGTGGCCGAGATCCTAAATCCGGCTCGAAGGACCAGCTTAATGTTGCGTACAGCACGCAGTACGTGATTAGTCGGGTAAAAGAAAACAGTTTAAAAACGTTTAAGTGTTTGAGACCCTGCGGCGGCGACGACTAGCATAACGGGAGTTGTAGGTCCTATCATGCGCACGGCGGGAAACGAACTAACTCGCTGACCCGCTCGGTGCCGTGGGTAGCGCGTGGGCAATGTGCGTTCAACATCTTACGGCCAAGCGAATTTGAACCCACATTACGCGGTGTTGTAGCCTGACGACGCGATGTCAGCATCGCGGATGTACTTATGAAAATATATTATTTCGCTGTTGCGGGGCCTCAAAACTCATTTATTTAAAAAATACACGATACGATAAATGTAATCAAATTAACAAACTTCTCCCATACGTAACACTACATATGTTATGTATGACAAATTGACGTTTACGAGTTGTGTTAACTGGGAAAGCTATGTTGATGATATTAATTTTATATTATAATTCTGTAAATGCCTATTTTTACTCCCGCGAATTTTTTTTTGATTACCGTAGAACCTAATAGGTACTGCAAATTATAAAAAAAAACGTAACAACATAAATATACATATATTTGCAATCATTTCGCGGGCTACCGTGGCGCATCATTATAAAAACTCAATGTGCCATTTAACGACTGTGTACCTATTGTAAGCGTACTACCTTCACGTAATTATATTTCATTAATTGCAATAGGTGCAGCCAGCTGCATTGCTATTAGGTAGGTACCATTCCGAAGGCAACAGTCAACTAATGCAAGTTGAGCGACGCCGCTGCCGTTTGCAGTGGTACGATAGTACTAATACTTATACTGTGGCAGTGGTGCGTCGCCTTCGAAATGGTACCTTTATGCTATAAATTAATAACATTTTGTTTTTCTTTTTAAATTAGCCCAATTCATCCAAGTTGTTTAAAGTCTACAAATTATCGTAATTATTTTTGATATTGTGTGGACCATTATTACAGAACATTTTGTTACACGGGCTGAAATGAGTTCTGTTATTGAGAACTTGTCCGCGCGCCGCGCCGCACCCTTGAGGTGGAGGAAGAGATATTATAACCCCCGCAACTGGTTAATGATCTTAATAAGACCACTTGCGATTGTTTAACTATTGTGTCTGCATAAAAGACAGTTGAGCTCATATTCTAAAGAGTGCGGCTTACCAAATCAACGCGTTTACTAAGCCTCGTAGGTATCTACCTATTATACTTAAGTATAAGTACCTACTGGTACATAAGGTGCGTCTTTATGTGCGTTTATATCATCGATCATTAGTGATCGATGGTTTATAAGCGACTCTTTATTATAACTTTCCACTTGGGCTCAGTTGGCAAATATTTTTATACTCTTCTTCAATCATTGCTTTCCTACATAACAATAGAACTTGAGCTGAAACTATTATGGGAATGGGAAATAAATAAAATAATGACAATTAATAATACCTAACGAATAATTTGCTTGATTCTGGAGAAATCAAAGATCTCTTGTTTTTTGTTGTCTATGTGTTTGAATAATTCGATAAAAGAAATTTAAAAATACACCGACTGTATTGTAATTTATATAGGTACCTAGGTCGGTATGTAGAGAACAAATTATTAATTGGACCTTTTATACCTCAATGCCTCAGGCAAGAACAATAAGTTAAAAGATAACTGAGTGGGCACAGAACAATGTTCTTATTATTTTAATTTGCGGAAAATGCCAAAAAGTAAACTGTTGTTTGAATTTGTATTTTTATATCCTAGATTTTGTAGGTAAGTTGTATAATTTATTAGTACTTAGCTTTTTATTTTACCTACATAGTCTTAAATTTTTAAGTTAGCTCACGCAGTCTTAAAATAAATAATGATAATGTTGTTAATTGCAACATTTATTTCTTTTAAAATAATTTATCACGTCAGCTAGCTACTCACAAGCACATTGGTGTTTGTAATGAAATTTTGATTTGTATTGACTTAAATAGATGAACTCATGTAGTTAGGTTCTTATATATATATATATTTTGTAAACACAGTTTACACTTCGTCTGTAATACAAAGTAGAAATAAAATGTTAAAATTTTGAATGTAGCGTTTTATTTTATTTCACTATTTTAACTCAAGTATGTGTAGCTCAAACGATCCAAGTAGAAATCGTTAAAAGAGTAAATAAAAGAGACCCTGATTATAACAATTTTGTAAAAATAACCTGTACAGTCAACAGCAAAAGTAGATGATCAAAATCAGAAACTAGTTTTGAATCACTTCGACACACAGTTCTGACGCGAACTCCGTTCATTAGTATTCATTTTCTGATTTTGATCATCTACTTTTACTGTACCTCATAATAAAGCATCAATCACCACAGGTTGACAGGCTTCCCCAAACGCCAATATCATTGCCAAACGCTATTATACGACCAAAAACCGACCTATCTACTTCAAGTTTGTAAGGAGCAGCGACTGTGATAATCTTCTAGAGAGAGGTACCTAACATACCAAAACCTAGAAACATCGCTGGTGTTGTAAAAAATAATAATGACGTAGGTACCTACATAAGTATGTGTGTAGGTATATAAATTCCTTCCTATCTGCCTATTTTGTTAGACCATAAATCTAAGCTAGGTAGCTACTAGTAGGTACCTACCTACGTCCCTTTTTGGGGTAAGACGAAACTGCTGGCAAGACTGATAAAAGATCAACAAACTCTAAAACTCTAAATGAAACCATTATACAAAACAAAAACCCAGGTTTAGCTGAAACTAAAAATAACTGGCGTAGGCGTATTGACTTCGGAAACAAGCAAGGTTCAAATTATTGGAAAACAAGATGGTACTTATGTAGAAGGTAGGTAAATAGGTACCTATAGGATAGTAAGTAGTAACTAGGTAGGTAAATAGGTAAGTACCTACCTACCCTCCATCTAGGAATACTTTGTTAGATGTGTTTTTTTATTCTTACCTTTACCGTAAGTAGGTATCGTTTAAAATAAATAAGAAGAAAGAAAATGTAATACAGTATCCAGACAAGTCCCAATGTGCATGTTCTAAACAAGACCACAGTATAAATATTAGTACAAGAACTCATCTGTACATGAGGAGCTTCACGATCACCATTATTATATACTAGCGACCCGACCCGGCTTCGTATGGGCCTATAGCCGTCCTCGATAAATGGAATATCCAACACAAAAATATTTTTTGAATTCCAACCAGTTGATCCTGACATTAGCGCGGTCAATCAAACAAACAAACTCTTCAGCTTTATAATATTAGTATAGAAGTATAGATGCCTAAAGGTAAGTACCTATCTACTGTCAGTAGAGGCTGCATGAATACAATATTTAAACAGAATGAATGAATATGAATTTAACAGGTAGATGCCCTTAAACATGTGGTCTATGGCTGGACACTGCATGCTTCTAGAATAAGTTCAAATCGTAAATTAGTATTGTTTTATAAATGACATAAATATATGTTAGTTATTAGCCAGACCCCTTCATGGGTTACATAGAAGTTAGGTATAATCTAAGTGGCTGTTATTCTATAGAAACCTATTAGAATCCGCATCATACACCACGTTATAACCCGGTACCTGTTAAAGAGAACCTAAAGTTGGACGTCTTACAGTAGGTACAGACGCCAGCACATCAAGCTACTACAGTCTGTCACATTTCTTTAATCGATTTTCAACTTTATGGTTAAAACAAGGTTCAAGATTGATTGGGAAAATGTGACAGTTTCGGGTAGATTGACCTGCTGGCGTCTGTACCTACCTACCATAATGTAGGAACATAAAGAATCTTATAATTTTTTTTATACGTTGGCCCACACTATTTCTCCTGTATCGAGAATGCGTTTACAATCATTTAAACTCACCTACACCAACCCTACCAGCCAGACCCGGAACAACTACCTGTGCGTCCAAACCACAAAATATTTGTTCCGTGCGGGAATCGAACCCGAGACACGCAGCGCAGCAACCAATCGCTCAGCCACCGCACCAACCGTGTCGTCTACCATAAAATAATTTAAATTTTGTCGGTCCTAAAAATTAAGTTAACAATACCTACCTAGGTAAGGTACTTGTTCTATGTAAGTGTAGGTACGGTCCCCCTTAGGTTCGTATCTACCCTTAAATTAGACATTATATTAGTTTTATGTAATGTAAACGAGGTAGACCTACCTAGAAATTCTATCTAGGCATGTTAAAAATCACTGGCACGTTGGTCAGCTAGCTAACGATCTGCGGTTGACCCAGTTCTGCGATCATTGTTCTCACACTCCATCCGATAGCAAACATTTTTATTTCTACCGTACTACGGATCTCTCACTGTTTTTATTGACTTCGACAACTTTTGCCCATTAGGTATGCAAATTAAATGCCTATCGATCGTTCTCGAAATATTTAGGTTCTGGGAATCAATAATTGAAAATCAACAATATATATAGGTACATATTATCTGGAACATTAGAATTTCGCCAGTCAGTCGCATAAAAGTTAATTCTATTCCCTCTTAAAGATCCCTATCAAAATTACAATAGCTGTGTTTAGAGGTGCATCATTATTTCATTAAACACATTTTTGTAGCCTACAGATTATATAAGCCAAACTTAAAGTTGCATAAAAAAAATCTATTGATTGATAGGGCTACTAGGCAGAGGCACCAACCTCTAATAACATATTTCATGCGAATGATAGAGTGCTTCTTAAAACAACTGACTCACTGGCGGAGCCAAGAAACAAAACTGAAGGGTCAGAATGCAGTAAGTGGCTAGGTAGGTAATTCTACTTAACTTCAATATTGACATCTTTGATTAAAGTCACAGGTGGTGATTGCAAAGACACCAGACCGTACCAACTAGTGAATACTAGTGATAAAGAATAAGAAGTTTCCTAGGTAAACCTGCCTGCCTACTCAAGGAAGATTTAAAAACTTGAAAACGCTAGCTAGTTTGCTTCCGGTCCATTCATAATATTTTATAGGTTTTGGTTCCTCCTATCTCAGATTATAAAGCAATACATAGTTGTTTTATAATCTGAGCCTCCTATATTATACGTAAGTAGGTACAGTCGAACAAGCTAATTGGTTTACAGGCAAAAATATTCTTCTTTCTGTGCCCTCACAATTTTTTTTTTAATATTTAGTGGGTAGGTACCAGTGACAGGGTGGGTGCTCGAGATAAGAAAATGGAATAAAATAAAATATTGTGAGTGTAGTAGAAAGATGAATATTTTTTGCCTTTAAACCAATTAGCTTGTTCGACTGTACCTACTACTGACACTGACTGGGTGAGGTCGGTGTGTACGAACTGTGATGATGCTATACATTTTAAATGACTGCCTCCAGGCTAGGCAGCGTGTTTCATACAACAGGGCCGTGTTAAACTTGAATGTGTAGGTACACCTACCTATCTCACGGTCTGGTCAAGGTGTTCAAGCCCGCTCAACTAGGTCGCTATCTTGCACTTCTGCTGTTTGTTGGTACGAAAGCTCAAGACTCCATTTAGGTAAGACAGAGTTAGGGACCTACAGACTAGTGAGTGAAATCTTCCGTTACAGTGTAGGTAGGTACTACTTGTGCATGTATGTGTTCTGTTCTATCTTTTCAGCGAAATCGGAGAAAATAATTTAGTAAAAACAGCTTTTTTACAAAAAAAGACAACCGCCGTCAAAATCTAAAAAGTATTATATAACTTTAGCACATAACACACATGACTTTAGTTTCGGAAGTCGCTGGCTTTGTTCTGTTTGATGTTTTGTATTGCCACCGACTTCCGAAACTAAAGTCATGTGTGCTATGTGCTAAAGTTATTTATCACTTTTTAGATTTTGAAGGCGGTTGTCTTTTTTGTAAATAAGCTTTTTTTTTCGCTTTTTAGTAAGTACTTCCTTATCATCCAAATCCATTAAGAAACGGCAACACAGTCAAAACAGAGATTGAAAGTACAAGGTTGAGAACATTACAACATCATCCATGCATATTTTTTTGCTTTCTGTAAATTTTTTTCAATAAGTGCTGTATCAATTTCGATAAAATTTATATGGGACCACCCTTGAGGCATACCCTATCCATCAAAAAAAGAATTTTCAAAATCACTTTACATTTGCCGGAGAAATCGCGTAACAAAGGACATGTTTTATTTTTGGCCATTAGATGTACATTTATCGAAAAAGAGACAAAAATACCAAGAATTGAGGAAAAATATTCTTTCGTGAATTTAAGCCTGATTTGTTATGTACAAAAAGCAATAGTTTTTCAATAATTGCCATATTTATTCAACATGGCGTCTCATAGTTTGCATAGCCTGCTTTCGTTCTGAAATCATGTCACATCAAAAAATTATATCACGTAGACGTTACGTTCGAAAGGTATGTGTTCTTGTACTATTAACAGTTATTATTATTCTTTTGAACATTTATTCGGATAAATATAAGCAAGTGTGTCGATTTTATCGTTAAATAAATATGTATTCTACTTTTCTGAAGAGTACTTCTGAACGAAAAATTCAAAATGACATTTTATTTTGACATAAACATAACTGAGTGTCACGTCAGTGTCAGTCAAATATCAATTTGAAAGTTAGACAAACGTCATAACTGCAACCGCATTGCTGTCAAAACTCTCACGGCAAACGTCAACCGCTTTTAATTTTTTACTATGTACATATAAAACATTTGAAATTATGAAAAAAATGTTACTTTATTCTATTCAGATGTTAGTTTCCTACCTTTCCTAAAAGGTACATGTTATGGCCGGAGTCTCATACAAAAATGAAACATCTCCTTTACAAAAAAAAAAACAACAATATCTACAGACGAATTGAGAACCTCCTTCTTTTTGAAGTCGGTTGAAAAGAACAAATAAATAAAACCCGACTATACCCTGTTCACAATAAGATTAGACATTTACTCAAACCTTTTTTACAGTCCGTTCAACCGATTTTGACTTCTATTGCGTTGGTAGCATGACAAATGGCAACTGCAGTAAACAGTTGTATTGTAACCACTTTTTTTGCCTCTAATGTCATCCTTAAGCCTACGGAATAGAAGTCAAAATCGGTTGAAGGGACTGTAAAAAAGGTTTGTGTTTATGTCTAATCTTATTGTGAACAGGGTATAGTTAGGTACAAACAAATAACAAAACAAAAGTCGAGTAAAAGCGGTACAGCTAGAATTTACACTTAAATATTTTTGTTATTATTTTTCCGTTGTTTTCAGTCAGTTATTCAAAAGTATACAAAATCGTGTAAACATGGCTATATGTAAGTAGTCTGCCTGTGGCTATCAAGAAATCGATTAGTTGCGCGCGCCGACTTATCTTCGCGTAACAGTTAAACAAGTTCACGCAAATATCGTCAGCTGGCCTTTTAACATCACCAGGTATTTGTTCAAGACTTACTACAGTTCCAAATAGATGTTTATAAAATGTGTTCAAAAGATACCTTTATAACGTAGGTTTGAATAACAGTAAAGTCTAGAAGTAAAGAGGAATTTAAGCTCGGTTCCTAATAAAGCTGTACCGTCATAGTGACAATTCTACGTCCATAAATAACTGAAGAATCGTGAACCTAGTGCAGTGTAACTTCCATTATTAGGTATCTCCCTTTACTTGCATTTATGTTCTTAATATCCTTCTTTAAAGATAGATATAAGTATTATTAGTATCTATTTAATTAATACAGAATATGTTTCTTTTATAAAAGAAATCATGCCGGGAGCCAGGCATAAGATTCTCGGGCACGTACTATCTGGCTTTTGCCACAAAATGAACCGGCGTAAACCTATATACGGAGACTCCTTGGATACCCCGCTGAACCGATGTCTCACTACCTTGGACATCACTTTACTGGGTGAGTATTAATCTTCAGACTACCTGGATTACTTACCTATCGCATATATAGGTACCTACTTAGTTAAATAAGAACTTTCTTCTTACTTAGAACATCTGAGATTTCAAGAAAGGTAGATTCTTTTGCACTCAAGCTATTTCCTCTTTAAATTGAAATCGTTTAGGTTTCACAACCATGACAATGACCTGACTTCTTGGAAGACGACTAACGTTATGTTTCATTGACCAGGCATATTAAGTACCTATAATGGTATCTTGGGCTACCAGAAGTAATTTTATAGTTGTATGTATATTTTGTAGGGAGACCCCGCAGCGTACGTTGTGCCCGGTGGCGAGTCCCCCTCCCCACAAAATGTGAGGTCTTAGTCGTAGATGGCGTCCACTAGTGGCCGTCAGTGGTTTCTCTGATACGGATACCATAAAGCCATTAAATTGATTGCAGGTGTCGGACACATGGTCGGAGCTGGGATTTACGTCCTAACGGGAACTGTCGCACGGCACATGGCTGGTCCAGCAACGGCCCTAAGTTTTCTGTTGGCTGGAATAACATCTACTTTAGCTGCTCTGTGCTATGCTGAGTTCGGAACTAGAATCCCGAGAGCTGGCAGTGCATATGCCTACACATACGTTAGCATCGGGGAATTTTGGGCTTTCATCATAGGTTGGAATATAGTATTAGAATATATGATAGGTGAGATTTTACAACATCAGTAATAATTTTCCTTCTTTATTTTTTTCCGTGTGACTGAAGTACTAAATTTTAATTCGTCTTTTTTATTTCAGGTGCTGCTTCTGTGGCCAGAGCCTGGTCCGGATATCTAGACGCAATATTGGACGGTGCAATAAGTAACGCAACTATTTCTATCACAGGAGAAATGCATGAAACTCTTTTGAGTAGATATCCAGACATTCTAGCATTTCTAATATGTATCGTGGCATCCTTAATTTTAGCAGTTGGTGTTAAAACCTCAGCATATATCAATAACGGTCTTACGATTTTAAATCTTTTGGTTATATCCCTTGTCATATTCCTTGGTTTCTATTACGCTGACCTCAGTAATTGGTCCGAAAAGAATGGTGGCTTCATGCCCTATGGCGTAAGTGGCGTATTGGCTGGAGCAGCTACGTGTTTTTATGCATTCGTGGGATTTGACAGTATATCGGCGTCGAGCGAAGAAGCTAAAGACCCGTCGCGGTCAATCCCTATTGCCACAATACTGTCAATGGCACTTGTTGCTTTTGGATATATTTTAGTGGCTCTAGCTTTGACCTTGATGGTTCCGTATCAGACTATCAACCCCGACGCTGCTTTACCGGCAGCCCTCGGTGCAGTTCACGCTGACTGGGCTAAATATGCTGTTGCGGTTGGAGCAGTATGCGGTATGACCACCACTCTGTTAGGTTCCTTATTTTCTCTGCCACGCTGTTTGTATGCTATGTCTGCAGACGGTCTCCTCTTCGGTTTTCTTAGTGACATTAGTAATAAGTCACAAATTCCTATTGTTAATCTGATTATCTCGGGCCTGTCATCTGCTTTGATAGCCCTTTTGTTCGATCTGGAAAAGCTTGTGGAGTTTATGTCAATAGGAACTCTGTTAGCGTATACTATTGTTAGTGCTGCAGTGATCATATTGCGTTATCGACCCGTTCCGGCGGTGGAAGATAAGAGTTTTGGAGTCCCACCACTAGAATCTCCTGGTGACCGGGAAGACAGCTCAGCGACCGGCACTCCTGGCACTGATGGCGGTTCTTCTTCTTCCGAGGTAGATGAAGTTGTTTTCTAAAATCTATTTATGAAATTACCTTTATTATAATCTTTATTCTATTTCAGATGTTTGAAGCTCTGACAGTAGGCCGGCTTCGGGCGCAATACTCTTGGTTGGAGCCGGTGGCAGGTGGCAGGGCTCCTGGGGCTGCGGTCACGAGCTGTGTCTACTTGTTCACGGCTGCTGCGGCTGCTCTTTGCGCCCACAATCACTTCTTAGCAGAGCCCGCTGGATTGTGGGCGTTGCTTCCGGATTTCGTTCTCAGTTTCATTATTGTTGCTTGTAAGTGGTTGGGTTTTTGAATACGCTCAGTCCTGGATAATCAAAACGGTGTTGATGAGAATTTTTGTGTAAAGTATCGAAACGTTATAACCTACATTCCTTAATTGTTCGCAGTGGTGCTAGAAAAAATTAAGTTAAATGCTTAATATTTTTTTAGGTTTGGTGATCATTTGGGCGCACCAACAAAGTCCAACGCGGCTGCCGTTCCGTGTGCCATGGGTGCCGTTGCTGCCAGCCCTTAGCGTCTTACTCAACGTTGAGCTCATGATCAACCTCAACGCACTTACCTGGGCCCGATTCGCTATTTGGATGACTTTCGGTCTGTTTAATTTTTCATAATATCTTTTTACAACAAGCGTCATAAACGTTTACGTGCCAAAATGTTGGAACTTTTCCGTCTAGACTAATTACCTATGTAGGTGTCACTCATTACAAGTAGTCATTATTATCGACTTGTTCTAATATCTAGTCTTGGTAAATACACGGCAATGTACCTAGATATTTACCCTGATATACTTACTTCGTAGCAATTAATTTTATTATATTTTTTTACGCAGTGGTAGATAATACACATTACTATGAGCTGTTGGTTGTATGGTATTCCTACACCTGCCTACTCGTGTATGTCTGTCATTGTGGTAAAAGGTGACTAAAATATAAAAATAAAAATATGGGTAACAATAAACATAGGTAGGTACCTACTACCTGCCCTACCTACACAATGTGCTACTTACCAAATGGTAAATATCCCTTTACCAAATGATTAAAATCTGTTATTAGAACAGCGTTTTTGTTCTTTGTTAGTTTATTATCGTTGAAACTAAAATATTGTGTTTTTATTGATGTTTAAACATCTTAACATCTTAGCGCTCGGTACACGTTAGCTGAGACGTCGAGTGTCAGTCGCGTAAGCGTCAGATGACGTCACCGTAAGACTTGTTATTTATTTTATGTATACGTGTGACTGATATTGATACGAGCTCACATTTACACATCAATTCTCGTGAGTTGGCACTCACTTGTTTTTACCCATAGGTCCGTACCGCACGTAAATCCATGATCGACAATAAATTTTGATTTTGAATTTTGACTTCAATGATCGCAACTCGTGATATTTTTCAGGTCTTCTCCTGTACTTCTTATACGGTATCCACCATAGCAAACTGGGTGAAGGTGTGACCGGTCTGCTGTCCCGGTCAGCCAGCGGTGGTGGCCACAGTGGTGGATGGGGAGCCGTTGAAAAGACCAGCGCCATCGCCCGCCGCGTTGGACGCTTCGCACGTGGCAGCAAGGGCGACGACCGCAAGCCAATCATTAGCGACGACGACTTATCTAGGCGTGAACCTTGATTCTAAATCAATGTATAGTATTATATTTTTTTGTCACATTTGTCAGCTTTTTAGAACTGATTTTGCTAAAGTTTTACCATAAATGTGGCCGTTATAATTACTGTGATCATGATCACCATCTGGCGGGAGTAGTATGGACAGTTGAGTAGGTACAATTTAAAGCGTATCACCATATCTTATTGTGCTTTAAGTAGAGTTTGATTATTGAGTGTTTAATATTCATTAAGGCTTAAATAAACCGCATAGGGGGTAGTTGGAATTTGTGTAAATTGTATTAAGTAATTCATTCCATTTTGTTAAGCTAAGAAACGAAAATGACATTCTCTTCATTTCAGGTGAGACGCACGATAATTTGGGTAATTCTTTTTTTAAATAAAAACCTACTCATGTTTTTTTTTTTAAATAGTAGGTATTATGAAATTATGATAAACTGGAGGTCAGTAAAATGAGAAAACTTATTATGAACCTAAATGAGTAGTAGGTACATTGCATACAGTATATTGCGTAAATGGCTAGTAATCGTATTATCTATAGGTACTCAATAGTGTACAGGTATCGAATAATGAACGAATAGAATCTCAATTTTACCTGCTAAGTATTGATCAAATATAACTAAGAATTAATTTACATAAACATGTAGGAATGATAAAGCACATAAAATATATTATAATATCTATAAAATTAGTTATAGTTCATCTAATACTTTGTAAAAGACATAAGATCGTCTTTTGTTTGAAATTTTAAGTTTGTTAAAAAACGGCGCCGCCTCTCATTGCACACATAACTAAGTTGGACTACTTAAGTGCAGTGGAGGGAGAGGCGAGCACTATTTTGAATTAGATGATCAACTAAGGTAGGTATATGACTGAAATTAGTTTGATTTATTTAGACCAATTTGCTTTTATTTGTTGGTAATTACCTAAGTATGTGGAACTATTGTATTGCTTTGTATGTGTAGGTATCCGAAAAGAAAATACTGTTTTGACTTCCCAAATTATTTATTACCTATAGTTGAGCTTGTGTTAACGGTTGGAGGAACTACAATTTGAAATAATAAAATCAAATAATTTAATGGTTTTTATTGTCAAACAAAATTCAATACACAGTGCCATATTGATGTCAAGTTTAACTGGGTCAATTAATGTTTAAAAGCAAGGTGCTGCGACCACTCAATTTTATTGAGTTTCATCGAAAATAACAATACTAACTTTTTACTTGTTTGAACGAGTATTACAAACAGTGTGATACTATCGTACGTAAATTAAAATTCATTAGTTCAACATGAACTAATGAATTTTAAATACGGTTTCATTAGTACTATGATGCATTTGATTATAATATGACTGTTTTTTCAGATATTTTGAACTGTTTATGAAAATGCTCTGGTATTAAATCAGTCCTTTCACAGAATAATTATTCTATGTAGAAAAGTTTCTTCCAGAAATGCTAGGTCATGTTTTATATAATTTATTTTAGAAATATATTTGCTGTTATTACTTAGCACAAAGTGTAGGTACTATTATATTATTAAGTTAATGTCTTCAAAAATGTATGAATCTAGAGTGTATTTATGGCGCAAAATTATATAAATAGCTGTGTTGTTAAAAATATTGTATATTTTAAGTGTTGATGTGTACATAAAGAAATTATAATAATACGTCACTACTGCTTTATTTGTTATTCCCTGTAATTTATATTCATTTACATAAAAGTTCCTAAACAATAAAAATATATACTTACAGAAAATTGAGAGAACAATTATTTGTACTGTCGACAAAAACACAATAGATATACCTGTACCAATAGACGTTGTACGCTATAAAGTACCTACGTAATACTTAAACATTAAGACATGGACGTTAACAATCTATAATAGACAACAATTTTAAAGAAATCACGTTTAACAAAATAATTAATTAAATATTAATCACACTTTAAATTATATAAAACAAACTAAAATTCATTACTATTTAAACTACATACCTTACTGCTACCTAAATACGTCGACTGACGACTATAAAAAAAATTACCTACAGATATTCTGTCATCATACTGGAATAATTTATAAAAAGATTGTGTAAAAAGATACTTTCAATGCAAACATGTTACTAAAATACATAATTATACCTTATTATTATTAAAATAGTGTGGCAATTTTATGAATCAACTTTGGCTAAGTTGTTAGAAAAATGTAAAAGTAAAGTATTGTTTAGTTTATAAATGTAGAATTGAAGTATAGGTAGTTGACGAAAAATACTAAAATAAACAAGGTCATTTGTGGCAATTGCTCAGTCTGTAGGCCGCTTTGTAGGTAAGTTTAGGGAGAATTTGAGAACATTAAACTATGGAGTATCCACTCATAGTATATATATATAGTATATTATGTAAGTTACAGTAGATATATAAACCGTGGTCCAGAGGTACATGAAAGATTTTACCACGTCTTTCTGTTGGTACATAATACGAGTTAATAATGCTATCAACATAAGACCAATTCAGTCAATAACATTTATTATGTTCTATAAAAAAATAGCTTTTAGCACTTTCTTGTTTAAACACCTTAAGGTTCAATTGTCGTGTGAGTTGATAAGTAGACTTCTCCAAACACAAACCTCGCCGACAAGAATTAAAAAAAATCTTTAATAACGGATATTTGATCTGACATGATCATGCCATACGATGTGAGGCGAATTTCAATTGCTTTATCTGTTCAAGATGGCGTTCATAGGGTTTGTTACCTTAGAGATTTTTCGACATTGTGATTATCACTAAAAGTTGGCTTTAATTGACAAACTATATCCTTTATCTTCCTTTTGTTTGCTTTCTTATTAGGCATAGAAATCGATGGTTAAAATCTTTCGAGTATCTCGTTATTAAAACAATTAAAATTCATAAGAAAGTATTTATATCTAATCGCAGCCTCGTCAGGCAAATGATATACTCCCTGCTTTGAATAGAGGACTGCGCCTAAAAATAATAATATTGCATTTATCTCACTCATAGGAATTGTGCAAACTGCATTTGTGATTTGTTTGACTAATACTTGTCACACAGTTAGTAATTATTGGGACATTATGCGAAAAATAAAGATAAAAACGGCTTTGTTTTCATATTACCTAACCTATACACAATATTTTGTAAAAATACTAACTCCCTGAATGGTTATAATCAACCTAAACAAAATAATACACAAACATTTTAAACTTTTTGTATCAGAATGAATAAAAGATTTTAGGTTATAGTTATTCAGGAAAAAAACTATTGCATGATCCAAATTAGGAGACGTATTTCCCTAGAAACCTTTACAATATATACATATTATTTTAGCGGAATTAAGAGATTCAGTCTTATCTGTTATACCGGCTAATACGCCACGCAGACGCGGGCAGCCGCTGCAGGCGGCTGATGGTTGGTTTGCCCCATCGCAACCACAGGAAACCAATTACTACACATAACGCGGTTTCTATGTAGAATCCATCTATACGCACGTAGCATTTGCCACCATCTGCTTCACATAGCTGTTAACAAGAATACATTTTAGGTTTTTACAATAGGGTATTTTACTCTACACGAGAAAAAATCTATATATATGTTATTGAGACAGTTTAGCCATAAAGCAGCGGAAAATGTAAGTTTTAGTTCATAAAATAACAAAACAAATTTTTAAATTCAATACATAGTTTTCAGTATTTTTAATCTGTTATAAAACACCGTGAAATAGTAGCGGCCATTTTATTACGCCGTTCGGCTGTGTAAACAAAAAATTGTCAACTGTCCGTCAACCGATTGGCGTAATATAGGGGTTGTACTTTTATTATTTTCGTAACCAACGTAATTTTTTCATTATTACACCTATTACAAAATATGCTTTTAAATATTATTTTTAAATGATATACAATTATCATATTTAATATGAGCTCATTTGATACAAAACGAACTGACGTCATTTACGCTGAGCAATATGGCGTCCAGTAAGAGGCGTTTTGGTAAATCTACGCGCGAAATTTGAAAATTAAAAATTTGGATGCATTTTTATGGCACTTACCGATTGAATAAAAAAATTGTGTTTTTTTTTGGTGGCATATTAGCACTACAGAATTTCATTGAGACACTTCAAAAATGGGTGTAATACCCTATTATGCATACAATTTCGCAGGGAAAATCGTCTGAAAATCCTATAAGGGCCTGCGCCCACTGGAGGCATGGAGGCACGGCAAGGGATTTTTATGTAACGCAGATTATTACATCTTAAAATCATAACATTACAGTTGAAATTTCAATGGTAATCGTTGTAGCTATAAACTTAAATACTATACGATCAATGCTCGCGTCTTCTCTGAATGAGAAGAGGCAGGCCTTCGTCACTCGTTTAAGGTTACGCGCCACGCGCTAGGAGCGCCCATCCCGTCATATTTCCCATACAAACGCTCGTACGCGATTACGGCGTTATAACAACTTATTACCCGACTACGGCAAAGCCAAAGGAGGGTTATGATTTTCCAAATACTTTTAACACACAGGTATCTTGTGGTTTAAATCTAGGTTTGTATGAAGCCAAAAATAAACTTTTTTGAGAAACAAATTCAGTAAACACGTCTGAAAATCAGTTTTTTTTTGCCCAATTTTATCTGAACTTTAGCCGTTCATAATGCACTCATACATTGAAAAGGTAAAAAAACAGCTTCATAGAAACCTTGCAAATGTAATGAAGATTCTAAATGATAAACATTTCTACCAAAAACTTGTAAGGCTTTGATAAAAACACGTATGTCCTGGAACAAGTTTTGTGAAATTTCCGCGCGCCAATTTTCCTGTGATGTTATCGCGTTCTCACTCACTCGTTTGTTTCCGAGCTTTGCGTTGGTTGAAACAAAAAAAAAATTCTTTCACGCTCGCGTCGAAGTTCGTTCGATGGGGATGGGCGCTCTTAAGTACCTACGGCTCGCGCTCGTCCGGACGTACAAAATCCAATCGGGTTGGTGTACACTAATAGTTTCCTAGGATACTGCGACCGCAGCTTTAATAGTGGCTAATCGTGTATATTGCAGTTTAGACGGCTGTCAAAATAAAACAACGAACAAAAGTTTATCCTTTTTTAAATTACCTAAGGAGGAGGAAAGATGAATATTTTGTATAATTTGCTTTTCCTTTTTGATTCTATTTTTTTTATAATAGAGATCGGAATAGGTAGATTATGCTTTTTTATATTTTTTTGAAAAACAAACAATTGTACGTTATGTCTTACATCAAGGTAAACAAAACAAAATGGGCTAACGTACAATCTACTACGTTTTCACATATTATTACAATAAGAAAGAGATATGTACATGTTGAGGCTGTATTCTAATTGGCATGAAACAAAATAAAAAATAAAAACCGGACAAGTGCGAGTCGGACTCGCCCACCGAGGGTTCCGTACATATTTGTAGGTACATATCCATACTTCTATTAATTCCATACTTACCTACTATCCATACTTTAATCTACTTAATATGATAAATGCGTTTTTTGCGACATTAACGGCCGTATCTTTTTTTCACGTTAACATAGAGGGTTGATTTTTACAGGATCAAGGGACCGTAGACTTGAGTATATGGTTTTAATTTCAACTCGATACCTCTACGCGTTCCCGAGATAAAGGGTCTTGACAGACAGACAGACAGACAAACGGACAACAAAGTGATCCTATAAGGGTTCCGTTTTTTCCTTTTATGGTACGGAACCCTAAAAACAAAAAAGCGTTGCATTGTTACAACGCTGTTCTAAAATTAATTATGAGTTAAAAATGAAAAAAAAAAAAAAAAAAAAAAATCAATCTTATCAAAATTTTTATTATTATAATTTTACACTAATCTATGTAATGTATATTTACTACTTTACTTTGGTTCTTTGTGTAATGTGTGTAACAAGAAAGTTTTATAGCGTGTGCATAAGGTACCTAAACGAATCTCCGTTTTTAATTAAGTATATTCAACTGCAGCAGAACCCGATAGTAGGGTGTTTTGGTTGGTCGGTATGGATATCTTATATTTTAGCGTGCAAGGACGGCTGTAATATTTTTGTAGGCAGTTTTTTTTTGTTTTTATTATCAAATAGGCATGCGTTTGACCGCCATTCACCTGATCTTAAGTGATAATGCGGCCTAAGTTGGAACACGCTTGCCTAGGATGAACCGGTTCACTCGTGCCTTGAAGATACCCAGATTATACTTATCAGGGAACAGAGAGGCGGCCAGCGAATTCCAGTCTGGCGGTTCGCACAATAAATGTGGAGTCAAAGCGCTTGGTTCGAGACCGTGGAACTTTAACCATATAGCCGTGACGCTTCGCTGTATCTCTGCTCGTCCGATGATGGAATGGGGATGGGGGAATTAAATTGTGCAGTTATAGCGTTAGGTATCTATCTTTTTCTATGGAGTGAAGTATCTGTTCCAAAGGAACTATTAGTTAATCTGTGGAAGAGGCCTTTGCTCTGCAGTGAGACAATGACAAGCTGATATTATTTTATGATACGATATCGCGGCAGTACGTTTTTGAATTTTCAACTATAAGTAATGTCATGATGTTATGGTATAATTCGTTACATAAAAATTCCTTGCCGTGCCGCCGGCCGACGCAGGCTCGGAATTTTCAATGTTAATATTTGATAATGACTAATTATACAATAGTTTTTTGAATCGAATTCACTCACCGTCGCCTCCATCGGCGAGGAACACGTGTTATTATTTGTTGATATTGAACATGCCTTGTACGTGAGGTGGTCGATGGCCCAGAGTGCCAAAGTGTTGGGCCAGTTAGTACCAAGGTTTGACATAGTGTTCAAGAAGGTCATATAGGTGCCGCCCACTGCAGGGTCCGATACTTTGGCGAAGAAGGCCATCACAGCCACGAACATGCTGTACAGACATGTCTGAAACAATCATTTAGAAGTAATGATGATTTAAACTCAAAATAATATTAACATTTCTTTTTTGGCATAGGTAAAGCTTCCAAACGTTTTGGTGAAGGCATTCTGTTATGTATGGTATGTATGCACAATCCTTGCAATGCCTAGACTGTTTGCGCTTACGTGGGCTTAAAAAGTCATCAGCATCATGGTAACCTTTGGATGCCCATTGCTGGCCGTAGGTCACCCTCAAGGGTGGTTCAGTCGTAATCGCCATGCTTGGCCATTGCATGTTGGCAATCACAGTAGGTCTTATGGTACTCAGAAGGACGCTGCTGCCCACCCTGTAGTCAATATCCCTCTGTCGCCTTCTACGACACCCACGGGTAGAAATGGGGTGGTGCTATTCGCGGCCGGCACCACACGGCACCAAAATATACAGAGCCAATAGTTTTATTTAGACATACCTGATGAAAGATGTAAAGCAGCAGTAAAATAAATAGGTATGAGTAGGAGGGACCAGCGTTGCCCAACAGGCTGGGTGTTACGGCTACTAGACCAGCCACTACCGGTCCCACTAGTAGTCGTAATGGGTACGCGCGCAGCCATAGCTTCAGAGGCGCCGGACCCGTCGTGTGCTTTGCTAGTAGCTATAAAAAATGTTAAACATATTAACGCATTCACAATCTTGTAGTACCTACAGCATACAGTAATTTGTTGACAATTAGAATTATAAATAAGCATGCGTTTGAGCAAGAGAGCCAGCATGACCTTCATATTTCAACTAAAACAAATTCTCTCTTGGATGTAATTATTTAAACACAAGGTTTCAATACGAACCAATGGCATTATAATTTGTACTGGTACTAGTGGAACTGCAAGTAGGGCCAAGTCTTCCCTCGGTACTCCAGCCTCCACCAGTTTTAGTCCTGAAACTGCATCACTTGCACAGAACCCGAGCTATAAAATTATAAGAACCAGATTAGTTGAGCTGGAAAAACTGTAATGTAAAGAGATGGCAGGCCAAGGGGATTATGCCTCTGGTCATCTCACACTGATAAAGTTGGTGAACTATTAGATACCGTGTCATGCTGGCTGCTACTGAGATAGCCTACAGGATGCCAAAGGCCAGCGTACACCAGCAATGCTAGGGCAGGGTATTTTGCCACAGTATGGCCGGTAACCTGAAACACGTCATCTTTCTTCCAATAAGTTTAGGTGTGCAGGAGGAGGTGGCGCGGGCGCCAATGTGGTGTGATGGTGTGCGTGCACTTATGCTTGCACTGCCTCACTCCGCAATGTTAAAGACTCCAGCTGATACAGTTGCATGCCTTGGTGGGTAATCCTAAGCATGCCTTTGCAGCATCTTTTAGCGCGCTCTTCAATGCCGCGAAGGGAAATCCCCTTTGATACCTTGGGGTCCATCTCTAAATATTGGAATCTGTATCTTATTACTACTAGATACATATAAATTTATAATGGGTAAAGTTAAAATGCTCTGCCCCGTGTGCACTGGCCCAAGTTGGTTGATAATGTTAACTGGTATAATGAGGTCAGATATTTACCTTAGCAGTAAAAAGAACCAAAGCTAAAGTGCGTACTGCCGGCAACTTAATAATTGTGTAAAGCTGCTTATAAGCAGTCACAACATCACTGAAGCCTTTCACATTATTGTTTTTTGTGTTAGCAGAATCAAAATTTTCATTCTTGAAAATTGCTATGAGTGTAGTGGTGGCAATGAACACCCATCCCCAGAAGAGAAGGAAGCTGGCCAGGGTTACAAGACCTGTGTCTTCGGGTTCCGAGCGCAGGTACTTGTTGCAGAAATAAGCAGAATCCAGTGCAAGAAACATTACATATCCAAGGAAGAATCCAGCTGTCTGTCCCACAGTGTTACATGTTGAAGCATGTCCTACATTACACCTGGAAAATTATTTATTAAAATTATTTTTCAGCAGTGGTTTTTAACTGATACCTAGGTTAAAAAAATAATTTAAATCATTAATTTGTCCTAACTGTGAATGTCGAAGGTCAATTTAGCTATCTTGAACAGTATTATATTAATTAGACATTATTATGGTATTATTACTATCAGACAGTCCAACAATTTTATGTATGAAAAGTCATTTAAAACATGAACTCACTATTATGGATTTTACAAGCTCAATGAGTCTGTTGATTAGTACAGAGGCCAGCACATTAAGGTACAACAATCTGTCAATTTATTTTTATAGATTTTCAACTTTATTACAGAAGATTAAGAAGGTTCATATTCAATTGGTAAAATTTGACAGTCTTTGAGGGCTTGATGGGATCTGTACATAATAATATCTGAGTACCATAATAATTATGTATGAAATTTACAGACACCCACACAAACCCTTCTTTACTGTGTTGTGCATTTGACCCAATGATCATCTGACATGCGGTAAATGTGCCCTGGCAGGCAAATAATAATATATATTGTTGTTTTACCTTTTAAGCATAGTTAGAGCCCATCCATCAACTGCTATATCTTGTGTAGCAGCCAAAAAGTTTAAAAATAGAAATGACATTGTGAGGGCAATCATTGAGGGAGCTGCGTCTTCAGATCCAAGCCAATCAGTTACACTGTATGACATGAGGACCATCACAATTCCAATTAAGTACTGAACTGGTACAAGCCAGGTTTTTCTGCGACCAAATTTTGGCCAAAATAGGGCATCCACTATAGGAGCCCATAGTAACTTCAGACTAAATGGCCAGTTGACAAAACTGAACTCTGCCTGAAAATTAAATAGTAACCTTTTCTAACTACTTATTAAATATTGATAACTGAAATAGTCAAATAACATAATTATTATTATGTAAAAGAACTTCCATTTTAATGTCAGTATTGTTTGCCAGAAAACCATAGTTTCTTGCTTTTAAAAATTAATTTAAAGAAATATTGCCTCTACCAACCAACCCTGCAAGGGACAGGGTGCTTGAAACAATAATACTGAGGAGTAAGATCATTGTGTGGTTAAACAACACAGTACCTATACCATAAATCATTGGCACCAATAAAAAGCTCATTACAGTTTTAAATTCTATAAAATTTTAGCTCGTAAAATTTCCTTTTACGAGTTTGAAATCCATGCAAGATTGATTAGCAGAATTAATAGAATATATGATTAGAAAATCCTTACCTGTTGCGTGTAAGTTATACCGCGATTTTGAAGCAACATGGGCACGGCTCCAGCCAGTCCTAACGGTATACCCTGCAGGGTATAAAGAAATAACAAAACAGCAATATTCAATTCATCTCCTTTGATATCACTGCGTCCATCTTCAACAGGGAAGTCACCATTTTCTATTAACTGCTCCTTCTCAGATGGATGCTTACGCTTTGTTAACGGCATGACAGAGCTAAGTATAGCCTGAAAATTTATTAGAAATATAAATCCATATATTACCACCAATGTAATAAATACACGTCATTGAATTAGATTCTGTAACAGCTGACTACAAACTTTAATTTTGTGAGCAACTGATCAAGTCGTATAAACTAATAGCCGTCCTTTGCTGCGATTTTTTTCTAATTATTCATTTATCTTTTAAATCTTTACATTTACCACCGCAAGAGGGAAATAATACAGACTGCTCACTGCTGTTTATACGGTCACACACCAAGCCAAGCACACGTTGACGTTTTTTACAACGATCAGCGACAGCGAGCGACACAGCCAGCAGACGGACTGACATAAGCAATGTTGCCGACTTCGACGGTCTGAAACTGAATTAGTCAAAAACCTAACTGAAAATCCCCAATTTTGGGGAAAATAAAATCGATATTCCCCATAAGTTTCCAGCAAATAAATAAAAGTACTCAAACTCAAACTCAAACTCAAATCATTTATTTCAAATAAACCATTTACAGGCACTTTTGAATTGTCAAGGAGTCAGTCAGTCAAAAAGTTGCAGCTAGTTGCTCGTTCCAAACAGTAGGTTTCTATGGAGAAGAACGAGCAAGAAACTCCATGAACACTCTTTTAAAATCAATAGAATATTACAAATTTAGGTTACATCATTCATGTTGAATCTAGAGGTACAATGTGAGAACAATGTAACAAGTTGTGCACGTTAAAAGAGGTCTAGTGGCAATGAAATTAGACAATTCAAAATAAATTTAAAATAACCAAAGCAGCTAAGAGATGACCAGTCTCAACTGACGGCGCCCGTTCACGGTCACGGTTCACGATCGGCACCATTTAGTTCAACCATTTTGAAGGGAACCAAATGATCCAACACATGCGCCACCATCAGCGAGACATTCAAGTGAGCATGACAAACACTCAACCGCCAGGGCATATTCAAGTCAACGAAAGACATCTCGTAAATGGTGGCTTTAAAGTACATAGTGCTCACATGTATGTGCTATGCAAAATTATATAATACTAATAGTTTGAGTTTATACAATGCAAAGATAATGTAGTTCTACATCTTCAGCAGCTCCAAAAAATAGTCACCAATGCTAATCAATAAATCTATGAACCCTTATGGCTGTGGAGCTAGACCAGCATCCAGCCAAGCATTTTTATCAGTGATGTAATCATCCAATTTATAATATGCTCGGCTGCATAGTGTGCGTAAATATAAAAGGCTTGGCATGATTTACAAAAATCTGCGATCGCACAACGGGGAACATTTGGATCTTTTTTCAAATTCTCAGCAGTTTCTGTCGCATTCTTGCTATGTATTATATCATCTAAAGTCTAAACCATTAAAATGCACTTTGTTTGTAAATTCAGCCGACAAAATATTTTGACAGGATCTGCCTACTACTTTTATTAATTTTATATAGTGTAAATGTCTAAATTCCCTGCATTTTCCCCACTTAAAAGCTCTCCCCACAAACTACCCAATCGGACAGGAAATCCCCGCAGTTAGGGGAATTCCTCACAGATGGGCAACACTAGACATAAGTGATTGATTGACATTTGGATCATTTGACTGATTCAAGTCAAAAACCTAAAACTGACTATACCTAACTATATTAAAGAACTACCTATAGAATGGCCATAGCCATAGAGGACTATTTTAAGCGCCTTATTCACAATCCATCCTACGTCCAGCGCTGCGGCCTTGAGCTTACTTAAGGCCGCGGTGCTGGACGTAGAATACACACTATCGTGCGCGTATCCAGCGTGCGTGCTAGATGTAATCCATAGAGTTAAAGAAACCGAACGAATTAAATGAGATACGTGTTTTATGTATTTATAATGCCACCTGTTTTAGCAAACCGCCAAAAATGGGAGTTCTTCTGATGTCAGCAGCAAGCAGCAACTGAAGATAGGGAAAAAATAGGGTAAGGTTTTGGATGATAAAATATATCATAAAAGTGCATATTTAAAATACTTTTTTTTGCATCCAAAACCTCCTATTTGTATCATAAACGTGCAGAGTATACTCAAATGATGGCAAAAAAGAAATCAAATCATAGAACCACAATGTTGGCGTACCAAAATCATTTTGCGGACGTCCCTCTGAATGAGCTGTCAACTTCATTGTCATTATCTAAAAAAAACATCTAAAATTAAGTATGTCAATTTTTTTTACTCTCGATATCAATCGTTGCAGCTTTCCTTAAAATGAGCACCAAATCTTGTAATGCTTAAATTATTTTTTGTTTATTCATGTTATCATGTAGTCTGCACTTGAGACATTCTACAGACATAATTCTTATTTGTGTGGGACTTATATCTTTCAATAACATCATCTCATCATTTGCCTATTCTTTTCTCAACTATATTGGGAAAAGGACACAAAACGAATATAATACAGAACAGATACATAAGAACGAGACAGTGATATGTGTTTTCTTTATCTTATGTAAGCATTCAGAAAGAGATCGTCTGCCCACAGTTGGTTTCAGTCAGGTGTTTAGAGTGTTGCCTCCACTTTTATCTATAAGCTTCTTGCCCGCGCCCCTGCACATCCCTAAATCCATCCATTTAATCTATGATTCTATGGACGGATCACGGAAGTCAAGTCAAAGAGTCAAGTCAAACTGATAACTGACGTCAAATCAATCCAATCAATCAAAATACATCCCACAAAATGTTAGTTTAAAACCGCAAAAACGTGTATTTTATGAATATAATTCATCAATATTGTAATCTTATAGCTGTTTTTTAATGGGTTCTAAAGTACACTGTTGTTTCTTAAAATGTTTGCTGGATTCTCATGCCCCTATAAAATTAATTCATAATGTCGAAACAACAATAGGTCGTAGCAAATTAACAAAAATTAAAGACCCGGCTTGTTCTCGTCAGCAACGTAAGTAAAATTAATATTTCGGAAAACCCATTTGTTAATACTGCAGCAGCCAATTTCCCAGCTGCAGCAGCTCAGCTGTGACTACTGTGTTGACAACTTTTCTTTATGGAGTTTATTATCTTTATTTATTTTGATTAAACCTGCTATTCATTTTTCAGTTTCACTTAAAGCAAATTGTGAAGAATGTGTAGTAGAAGTCAAACAGCTGGGAGTAAATCCTTCAGGTATTGACGGGTTTGCTTTAAAAAAGAATGGACAATATAAAATAGATCATGGATCTAGAATTGAAATCTTATTGAACCAATATATTCATGTCATAGAGTTTGACCCACCACGTGAGAACTGTGCCAATCTAAATCCAGGCAATAAAAGAAAACTAGAAGAAAAAGAGTCTCCTAGAAAGAAAAAATCTTTCGGAATGGAAACTGATCGAATAGAAGAAGCTGTGGTGGACTCATGGACAGATATTGACAACGGTGAACTGTATATATTTACTTCAAAAGATGTCAAATCTAGTCGCAAAATTGCAGCATTTGATATGGATGGAACTTTGATAAAGACCAAATCTGGTAAAGTGCACCCCGTTGATATTAATGACTGGCAAATAGCTTTTCAGAATACTCAAGAGAAGTTAAAAGAGCTTGTAGAACAGGGTTTCAGACTTGTAATATTAAGTAATCAAGCACCAATAGGTAATGGGAGGGTTAAGATAGAAGATTTTAAGAAAAAAATCGAAAATATTGTAAAAAAGTTGGATGTTCCTTTTCAAGTATATTTGGCTACAGGTAAAGGATTTTACAGAAAACCAACCACTGGGATGTGGAAAGTTTTATCAGAACAGGTAAGCAACAATTTATACAACTAATTCATTGTTATTATTATTATTCTTCTTCTTCCTGCCCTTATCCCATGTTACTTGGGGTTGGCGCAACATGTTTTCTTCTGTATTATTGTGACATCAATATTAATGTGTTTTTTTTTTAGAAAAATGACGGCTTGGACATAGATATGGTTGAAAGCTTTTATTGTGGTGATGCTGCAGGCAGAATTGCCAATTGGGCTCCTGGTAGAAAAAAAGATCATTCTATGGCTGACAAATTAATGGCTGAAAATCTTGGTCTTAAATTTTACACCCCTGAAGAATTTTTCATGCAACTCTCAAGAACTAACATCTATATGAAAAGTCCAGCTTTCAACCCTAAAGAACTTGAGCCTGGATCTTTAAATAGTGCTTTAATTCAAAAAGATAAAGAAGTATGTATGTTGATTAAAAGAAATGGGGAGTATTTAATTCATTTTAAGACATAAGTAATAATAGAATGTGTTTTGTCCAGATACTGGTTTTGGTTGGATTTCCTGGTAGCGGGAAGTCATTTTTGGCAAGTCAAATTGAAAAGAAATCTGAATACAACTATGTTACAGTATGTAGAGATGTCCTCGGTTCTTGGCAAAAATGTGCTGCTGAGGCAACCAAAGCGCTGCGGGTAAGGTCACATATATTTTTTGCTTCAATACTTGCTAAAACCAAAAAGGTTGTTTTTAATATCTAGAAAAATAGTATAATTCCTTAATGGTTAAGGCCCATGTTATATATAAATGTCACACAGTTTGTAACTAGTTTTCTTCACTCCATAGACAGTCACAAAGTAGAATTCAAATATCTAAACAAACTACTCTATTATCGTCTTTCCAGCGAGGCAAAAGTGTAATAGTCGACAGTACTAATCCCGACATTGAATCTCGTGGTCGTTGGGTGTCTCTCGCCAAAGAAATGAATGTGGATTGCCGATGCGCGAAGTTGGATGTTAGCATGGGTCATGCGCGACACAACAACAAATTCCGAGAACTTATGAAAATGAAGCACATTCCAGTCAATGACATTGTCTTCCATACTTATAAGTAAGTGTACTACAGTAAGCAGTTGAGCTAGGTTTTAAGCATTATTTGAAGTTCTTAATTTTGTTGTTAGTTAAATGTATGTAGGTAGTAATATGAAGTTTTATTATTACCATACGGCATTACAGTACAGATATCATTCAGAGGAAAAGTCAAGAAATTGTAACTACCTAATGAAAAAAGATAATTATGTCTGTGGGAAAATTACTCAACTTAACTTAAATTACAAACTTACATTGCTTTTTTCTTTGTTTCAGTAAGAAATATGTTGAGCCAACAACAAGTGAAGGTTTCAAAGAAGTAATTTCTGTTAAGTTTTTTCCTATTTTCGAAGATAAATCAGTTGAAGAAGTATATAGAATGCACTTGTTAGAAAAATAATTAAGTATTTAACCCTAGAAGCCCAATCATATTTTATTGGTTATAAAGCCCAATCATAGGTCAAATTTACCTACATTAATACTATCAATGACTTGATGTATCCTAATAATTATATTATTTTTTATTAATATATATTTATTAGGTAACTATCAGAGAATTAAATAAAAGTAATTTTTTTGTAACGTTTATTTATTTGATTTCAAAAATAAAAACTATAAGTAGGCATACAAAAAATTGGCATAAAATGAGATCCTTTTGTTTTATTCTTATAAAGTAAAATAAAAAATAAAAAAACTGAATAAATCTCCTATTTTACGATTATTTAGGAAACTTTTTATATTAATAAATCAGTTTTATGACAGTATTTTCATTTTATACACACTTCTGGCACACGTCAATATTGTGTTCATGACAAATTGATTTTTTGCATTTCATGCACTGTGTATTTGTCTTTCGCTGTTTATTTATAAGAACAATATCCACAGTAGAGTCGCTTCTTTGGTTCTGGTTCATCTTTACAGATCTCACGATCACACGAGTCACACAGTCTTCCTCTCCCGAGTCTGTATCACAAAGGTCCAAGTCGTCAATATTTTCTAAAAGAGATGATATGTCTCCCTCATTCTGTTGCTGAGAGGACGCCATCTTATGTTATAATCTAAAAATAATATATATCGTTAAATATAAAAGAAAATAAAACGTTAAATCTCATAACTAAGACGTATGCAAAAGTTACATAAAGCCCAAACATAGGTAAAATCGACCTATGACTATACGATAACTCGGAAATGAAGGTACTTACCAAAGCGACGCAAACGTCTCGTGTTAGCTCTCGGCGGCTACTAAGTTGGTTTGATCAATCACGGCGATCGAAGAAACTGAGCGAAAGATATCGCAAATATGCGTTTACGTGTAGGTAAACATGACCTAGATTGGGCTTCTAGGGTTAATAATATTGTTCATGCATGCTATGAAATAAAACAACTGTGATGCAAATCAGCACTTTTATTGCTAAAACAATCACGATTACTATTTGTATAACGTTGTGTAGGCCGATTTTCTTACAGTAACAATGCTAATTATTATAACTGCAAATTGTATCTTCACAAGGTTTAAAATTCAAACATCTTTCAATTAAAAGGCTATGTTGTCAATTATTATGTAAATCTATTTATTTGAAAAGCTTTGCGACATTAAGACTTTTTTACACACCTGTTCAATTTATTTACAATTTTAACTTACAGCTAGCACAATAGTAGTGAAAAAATACGAGGTTTTTTATTTCCATACTAGCTGACCCGACAGACATTGTCCTGTCAATCGAATTTTCGATTTTCTTACCGTATAAACTTTCCCTGGACTTCCACAAATATTCGCCAAAATTGACGAAATCGGTCCAGCCATTCTCGAGTTTTAGCGAGATTAACGAACAACGATTCATTTTTGTTACATAAATAGATAATTATTGACACGTGATTAATTGCAACAACAGGCAAAGCGTGCCCAACAATTGCGGTATGGACGGATGATTTTTTTTTAACGATCGTGTACGAAATCTAAAAAAGTAATTTATAGCAAGTACCTATTAATAATCACCTATAATCATGATTTAATTTAAAATCGCACCAAGCTAGCGTACCTACACCAACTATAAACGCGTAGCGTATTAACTTGTAAGAGTTACCTAGGAATTATTAGTTTGAGTGTACCTAAGTACATACCTACCTACCTCTATTACACATAAGTACATATGAGATCAAAAGGTTTCTTGACAAGGTATTCAAAATATACAAGAACAGCTAGCTTAATTAACACCTACTCATAATGTATCTAGGCACTAGAATACAGTTTTACACATTTTTTCCATTTAAGTATCTAATAAATTATTTTTCATCCCACCATCTCGGAAAGAGTATTTTTAATCTTCATTATCTGAGTGGAAAAGCCGTTTTTATTCTCTAGAGGATAAAGTAAATTTATCTTCAATATCTGAGTGGAAAAGCCGTTTTTATTCTCTAGAGGATAAAGTAAATTGAATTTAGAACATCGTGTGCACTAAGTTTGTGAATTAAAAAAAAAACATTAAACCTATTTACTGCTACCTCTATGGTGCCGAATATATCATACAACTTTTTTTTAATTTGTTAAAAACTCAGACTTTGTAAACGTTTTTTTTTGCATTTAGTCATTTCCTCGCTGAGGTGGAATGAAAAGTTACGTGTTGCACTCGAGTGCAAAGATTTTTCACCTTGTGCTCTTTTGATTCCCTCGCTAACGCTCAGGATTCTAATTTTGAATCACTCGCTGCGCTCGTGATTCAATTTTAGAATCCTTCGCTTGCTCGGTCATCAAAATTGAACACGCGGTTAAAAAGCAACTTTGCACTCTTGTATAACAAATAACTATTATTTAATTTAACGTTTTCTATAAGTTGCCTAATTGGTAGTAGCCCACGGTAGCCAATTTAGCGTACCGGGAAATCGAAGACTCACTCATTGCGTCCTCGTATAGGTATATTGTCAATTAAATTGATAATGCTACACAAAGGTCAACAAACCGTCTAATTGTTAAATCTACAGGTTTTAGCAAAAGTAATTACTTTAATTTCTATTAGCTAGCTATTTTGTAGCACAAGAGCGCTTCATCACCAGCCAAATTATGGCAAAATTTTCGTAGATAGGTACCTACGAAATTCCGAATTCTATTGATTTAATTAATCCAGCTCACCAACATGATTATTCAGATTTACGAGCCAATCAGCCAACTGTATAAACCAGTACTGCTTGCTTTTATCAATAAAGTTGTAATGAGATAATTAAGGGGCGATGATGATAATAGCATCAGCCTGCTGTCATTCTCCGTCAGGATCTTCTTCCTCCGCGTCTAGTAGATTATCCAGACTCGAATCCGAGTCATCTTCATGTCATCTGAAAAATAGTTTCGAATCAAGGAAGGATTTCTTACTAACGTTGACGAGATATAGGTAGGTACGTGTAGGTACCAACCTACCTACATCTCTACTCCTGTACCTACAGATAGTGCCATCAACTGGGTAGGTACCCCTCTCGCGCATATTGAAATTCCTTCGAAAAGGGGGGTAGTTAACTAGTTGATGACGCTGCCCGTACCTACGTACAATATAGTGGTGTATACTTAGGTGATAGTTATCAGTCCTACATAAGTACCTAATCTGCCTTACCTACGAATTAATTTATTTACTTACTTAGGTACAGACGCCCAGCACATCAAGCTGTTACTGTAAAAGTCCGAAATTCGGGCTTTCACAGTAATTACCAGTAAATCTTACTGATAGCCTTCGAGATCGCAATTAGCTCCAACGTCATGATCGATTAGACGCTAAGTACCTTGTCTAGGATTTATACCAACACGAGTCGGTAAATGTAAGAATATACCTAAGTATCTATAAAAAAGAAACGATTTTGTCGGGCTTTTACCATTAGAATTTAGTAGGTACATGCTAGGTTTTACCAGTAACGGTTGGTACCTAAATGTTGGTTTTGGGAATAAAACAATGAGTTGGTAACTACTTCTTAATCATTAATTTGAATTAGGTAACTATCATTCATGACGTTACATATGTTTATGCATCATGTTATGTGGTCATTTATTATTAATCATTTTTATTAATAATCAGTCAAATCCTTATCTAGGTATTTAATTTTATTTTTCCAACATGTCAAACAATTGACTAAGGTAAGCGGAGACTGTAGAGAGCAGTACAGTTGATTTTAAGAGTAAGCCTCTGTACAGGCCCCCGCTACCTGTTCCATCTGAACGGGTAGCATTTTTTTTTTTTTTTTTTTTTTTTTTCGGATTGGCATCTCGCAGGTCAACCTAGGAGGTTGTCGGCTGCTTAACCGGACTTTCCTGTGGTGCCTTAAAAATTATTATTTTTAGGGCCTCCAGCCAGGGCATAAAAGCTTACAAACTAAGCGACTACACGCTAAGGGCACCCCCTGTGGGGTACGAGCCTCGGCTTAGGGCGTCGCTGGGAGAGGACAGCAAAGGGACAGGCTGGATCGGATTTCCATTATTTAGGGACGAATTTAAAACTACAGGCTCAGCGGCGCGGGCTGGCACGAGCAAGGGTCGGGGAGGAGCAAGGGTCGGGGAGGAGCAAGGGTCGGGGAGGTGAACGGGTAGCAGCAGTCTGCCATACTTTTATACTGCAGACCGTAGGTACGCCGAACACGTTCTGACATGTTTAATTCAACATTTACCATGTCTTTGAGGCAATTCCTAAGATTTACCTAGTGAATGGTGGTAAAAGTTCGAAATAAACGACGATCATAGAACGGTTCGAACTTTTAGATATCATATAAGAGTTGGTAAATCTTAGGTTTGACTGGAAAATCTTAGGATTTACCGTAGTTCGGGCTTTTACAGTAACATAATATATACCTATACATTTTTTATGTTGCTCCACACTTGGAATTTCTCCTGTAGGTAGGTGGATGCGATTACAAACATATAAACTCACATACATAAACAGTCAGACCCGAAGCAACTACCTGTAGGTCATACAAATATTTGCAATGCAGCAAAGACCTTTCTTAAACCTCTGGAGATCGCACACAGAGCTATTCTGAAGGTGGCTACCTACGTACGTTTAGGCAGATTTTATTTCCAACTTCCGAACTTTATAAGTCATGTAACGTAGGTACTTAATGTAAGGCAACTATATCTACATATAATTCTACTACCTACAACACCAAAAACTCCATACCAAGAAATCTAACGCCGCAAAGACCTAATCTGCCCTATTCCACCCGCTCGCACAGCTTTCATAAAAAAATTCGCTCTCTATCTTGGCCCCTCACTATACAACAAAATTAACAAAAAAAAACTTGAGAGGTGTCAAGGGACACCCGGATGGAACGAAGTTCCTTTCGATTAATTAGTGAAGGAATTGTAATAAAATTTTATTTTTTTTAAGTTATAATAATATTTTTATTATTATTAACAAATATAATGTAATTAAAAGACAATTTAATTAAACGTGCCCGTTTATGTATCGAGCGAAATGGACTCCATATTGAGCAGTTGCTTCGATACAGGGAAGTGTAAATTTTATACCTAATAGGTAAGTTTTTAATTAAGCCAAAGTTGATTAAAACTGTGTTTGTGAATAGCTCTAATTTATTTAAATAGGTTACCTACAGCACCTATAGGTACCTACGCCTGCCTGCCTTTCTTTTTCTAGCAAAAGAGTACCTACTCACTTACCTACTTACAACTACAAATAATTCGCCAATGATAAAAGTAAGTACCACTACCTACCTAGGTACCCACCTAAGCTCCCACTGGCTTAATTTAAACCAAAACATTTTAATCAAATAAAAAAAAATATTATTGTCGCTAGTAAAACCTAGAGAAAAGTACTCTGTGACCTAGAGCGATAAGGTGCAGTGGTTACCTACTGACGACCGCGACCGATAGAAAGCTCATGATTACCAAACCCAAACTTTCAATAGGTACCTACTAAACAAAACATAGAAGTAGGTACAGTAACTACCTACCTAACCTACGTATTCTAGACTTAAAATTTACACTCGTTTTCACAATCCACACAATCTCACAGTGAAAGGTGGACTTATCTCGTAGGTCGTTATCATCGGAATTATCACGCAATGATAATTCCGATGTCATTGAGGTAGGTACCGCCACTATTTGAGCGAATAAACTTAGGTACTAAACATATCGCCGTAGGTACCTAGTTCAAAGAGTTCGCCGCGCCGCCTTTAAATACATAAACATATTCTACGAAAAGCGAATTCGGACTTTATTTTGTAAACGTAAACGGTTAAAAATTGAAATTTTACCAAACTAGGTATGATAAAATTATTCTGAGAAACGTATAGGCTGGTGCCCGACCGGACAATAGGAGCTATGTGCAACCGAATTTCACGTGTGTAATGTGTAAAAATAAGGTTTTAATTCGCTCCAATATTTTCATAGAAAAGCCGCCATTCAACTAATAATGAACTCTATTTGACAGTTCCAACGATTCAATTTTTCTGTTCGAATTGTCTGCGTTTGTGAAGTAATAAAAATAGCAAAAAAGTGTCGTGACAACTTTTCGTAAGAATTTTTTCCGTCTAGCCCCCTTTCACAACGCGCGATAAGGAACTTCGTTCCAAAAACCTATTTACGGCTCAACATACTTCATATGCAAAAAGACTGAACGTTCATATTTACAAAATCTAAACTACGAAGAAACTGAAGAATTCCTTAAGAAGTGATCACGTAACACACACATTCATCATACACTACATAAACGTAACACACACCACACTAATTACATGAACACATTCACTCACTACACAAACTTCAATATTACTCATTTCTAATTTAATTTTGTTGTCTTGTTTTATAATATATTTTTGTTTTCTATTTGTATGTTGTGATGATACCCAGGTTATTTCGACCTAACACGTGCTATATGTCATCCATTACGGCAGGGGACCGGAACCGTTTCTTCTTAACACAGGTTACTTCGTAACCTATCTAGAAGAACGGTACTTTACCCACTAACTAGATTAAGAAACAAGCCTGTGGCACAGTGTAAGTATTAGTACTATCGTACCTGTGGCCTGTGCTATATCCACTTTGTCATAAAATCTGGTCTATGTTGAACAATAAATCATTATTATCTCATTTATTTATTGTGTATACAAATAAGTTACATTTTTAAATATTAATACCAAAATAAAAACATTTAAAAATATAAAAAATAGTAGCCCACCGGTATCGGGAACAGGGTTCAAGCTACCGGTGGTCAGGGCTCCTGAGAGACGAATCTCCTGACTATACGCGCCGTGTCCAGGAGTACCGCTTTCTGTATCAAGCCCTTGATCCAGCTGCCCAACGAGAGGCCTCTTTAGGTGTTGGTCGAGTCTCTTGGAAATGAGTCCATTGGCCGTAACGACTATTGGCACAATGACTGCTGTATTCACATCCCACATGTCGACAACCTCACGAGCCAAGTCAAGATACTTAATTTGTAATTATCTTTCTCGGTTTTCACGAGGTTCTCGTCATGCGGAACCGCTATATCAACAATCATTGCGCGACGCTATAATCGTATATGTATTGGGATCGATCTATCAT
Source organism: Charanyca ferruginea (assembly GCA_947361185.1). Taxonomy (NCBI): domain Eukaryota; kingdom Metazoa; phylum Arthropoda; class Insecta; order Lepidoptera; family Noctuidae; genus Charanyca; species Charanyca ferruginea. The sequence continues at coordinate 13,479,218 of OX376070.1, forward strand.
CACTGACAGGACTATTGTTGCCAATAAACCTGACATAGTGGTGATAGACCGATCCCAATACAACGTGATATGGCCATTTTCGAGAACTGGGGCGGGCACATACCTGTAGTACGGTACTTTCAACTCCACAAGCCTGTACTTTAGAGCAAGTTGCTGGTGGATAATCCTAGCTACAAGGTTGTGTCTATGCAAGTAGTCTCAGTTAGCTAGACGAGAGCACCCAGAGATAATGTGTCGGATTGATTCTCCCGGTCGGTGGCATGCCCGACAAATGTCAACTGTGCCGTCCTTCACAATATACCTCCGGTAGTTGGTCGTCGTCATAACTTCATCCATAATCGCACAGACAAAACCTTCGGTTTCCCCAAACAGGTCACCGAAACGTAGCCAGGATACGGACGCCAAGAAATCTACATCAGGCCCATGTAGGGCCCGGTAGAAGCGCCCGTGAAGCTCCTTGCTCTGCCATACCTCCTTGCGGTCATTAGTATCGAGTACTATAGGTTTGCGCCAGTTCTCGTTCGCACACGCCACGCCACATCTCGGTGCATACGTCGGTTTTAAGGAAGTACTCCCTGAGACTGCATACCTCACGGTTGGGCAGGGACTTAGTATTAAGAAAGCCTCGGTCTCCGCACTTCCGTGGCATATACAGTCTCATTACTGATGACCGTGGGTGATGCATCCGATTTGCGGTCAGCAAGGTACGGTCCCTCCTATCCAGAGCGTCAAGTTCAGTCTGAGTCCACTTGAGTATGCCGAAAGAGTACATCAAAACCGGCATGACCCATTCGTTGAAGGCGCGCACCTTGTTTCCGCCTGATAAAAGACTATTTAACATTTTATTCAGGCGGCCAAAGAAGCGCTCCTTCAACGATTGTTTCATGTCGGCAGCATTGATGCTTATCGCTTCCGACATACCCAAGTACTTGTAGGTTTCGGTTGAGGAGAGGGATCTAAGGCGTATGGAATCCGAGAGTTGGGTTCCCACGGATTCCATAATCTCCCCTCGCTTCACATGCATGACTGCACATTTGTCCACACCAAATTCCATCCTAATGGCGCTACTGAAAGCTTCTGTTACTTTCAGTAGCTCCATCAGTCGCAAATTGTTGGGGGCAAAGAGTTTCAGATCATCCATGTAAAGGAGGGGAGATATCCTGACCTCCTCTTCTCAACCGATACCCCAAACCCGAACCCTCCAGCAACGTGATTAGAGGGTTCAAGGCTAAACAGGACCATAGTGGACTTAGACTATCACCCTGAAATATACCTCGCTCGATCCTTATCGGTTCGCTATTCTCCCGGATCTGCCGACATCCTGGATAGCCAAGGACCGTCCTCCATTGCCCCATACATGACATCAGGAAGATGCGTAGAGTTGTATCTACCTTATACAACTCCAACACCCTCATGAGCCATGTATGTGGCACAGAATCATAGGCCTTCTTATAGTCTATCCAACACAACAGATCCCTTCGGGAACGACGAACCTGCTGGTTAATGGCCATATCAATGAGGAGTAGCTTTACTAGTATTATTTCTTCCGTGCAGGAATCCAACCCGGAATTTAAATTTTAAAAGATAATATATATGTTATTATTGTTATTATTAGTAATTCAGTAGATTCGAATACAATAACAATAACACATACCTAAAACATGTGAACTTGACTGTACTTCAGAATATGATATTATTAAATTCGACGTTAAGGAGCTATTAAACGACTTTTACAGATTTTAAACTGACAATCACGTCAAAATGTGCAGTGTAAATGATTTGAAAAAAATATATGTTAAACTAGAACATTCGCTTAATCACTTAGTAAGTGAATATTTTTAATTATATTCATATTATATAGTTTAATTAATACGTGAAGTTGTGTCTGACGCGGACAAAACATTGACAATCACACAAAATCTACCAGGTATAATTAAACGAAACTTACACCATCTTACAGACAATTTTATTATCTATCTTTTAGTATACGCCTTTTTTTTTAATTTTGAAAGAATACATACTACTTTTATTGAATTTTTTCGACTAAACTTTGAGGGTTTTGGACGCAAAACTGATGCAGAACGGACGCAGTCTGCGTCCAAAACTTTCAAAATTTAGTCGAAAAAATTAAATAAAAGTAGTATTATTTCAAAATTAAAAAAAAGGCGTATACGAAAAGATAGATAATAAAATTATCTGTAAGATAGTGTAAGTTTCGGATAATTATACCTGGTAGATTTTGTGTGATTGTCAATGTTTTGTCCGCGTCAGACACAACTTCACGAGTTAATTAAATAAACTATTTAATATGAACTTAATCAAAAATATTCACTTTCTATATGATTAAGAGAATGTTCTAGTTTAACATATATTTTTTTCAAATCATTTACACCGCACATTTTGACGTGATTGTCAGTTTAAAATCTGTAAAAGTCGTCTAATAGCCCCTTAAGGGAGTAGAAATGGGACAGAAATTGTAGACTTGACGTAGGGGTAATACGAGTATAAGCGAGGCAAAGTTCTCGGCTCGACGTAAAGGGAACCATTCAACTTGATGCACTGACCTCTGTACTTCACTTTCTACTCAGTTTTTGGGAGAATAGCTTGATGGTATGAATATTGAATAGGTATCTTTAGCAGACTTACGACACTCCATACAAACAAAACGATTTAATTATCTACACTCCAACCAAAATAACAGACTGTACAAATACGTGCGTGTGAGTGCGTGTCTACGCGCCGCGCGCCGCGAGAACTAATAGCAGTTTTGAGAGCACGTTCGGCGCGGGAAGGGGTGAGGAACAGTGTTTCGCTACTGTACGGTCGGTAGTACTAATATTTATACTGTGTCTTTAGTCTAGTTTATGATATTTTTACCTGGCTATATACACGGTGTCTATGTGAGTCAGACGAGCGCCGCTCAGAGGTACAGTCGCCGACACGGGCCTCAACTTCCGTCTCTCTAAAGCACTGCGGGCTTGTTGCACAGCCAGATCACCACACCAACGTTCACAACGAGCGTATATTACTACACCTGGAAACATAGAAATCAAGTAGATAAATGGATAAGTTATCATCAACTGTTAGGTATACGGCCTAGCCTAGGTAGTAATATATTTAGATATTTTTGCGTTGAAAGTAGGAACCTTCTCAGGGGCGTAGCTACCGCCGTATCAGTCGTATCAATGATTACGGCGCCCCCGGCCTGCAGGGGCCCCAACTCGTGTAAGCAAAATTTCATAAAATGTTACCCACAATCTCACTCAAACAGGGGGCCAAGTCTGCTATTTTTATAATTTCGTCAATTCAACACGATCCTATTGTCATTTTGCTAAAAGTTCGTAATCTGCTAAATTCATTATGATCGATCATTGGTCGGTCGGATTAAAAGCAATGACTGCACAATGACGTTATGGTAGGTCACTGATCAAAGGAACTGTCAAAATTTTGGCAGATTACCGCCTAAGTCAGTCATTCAGTTGTCATTTGGTACGAAATTACCATTTTATATCATTTCTTTCAATGGCGTGTCAGTGATTGACCATTGGAAAGTCATAATGACGCCATTATATTAGTAGATTACTTACCAAACTTGTCAAAATCATCAATTTATTATGAAATCAATGATAGACCATTCTGACACTATTGCATTGTAATAGCAGACTTGAGGCCCAGGGTCGTTTGCTTCGAGCATTCATTGTAATTAATTATTTATATGCCTTTTTTGTGTAAACAGGAGCTAATTTAAGGGTTTATGCGGAAAACTAGCGCTTAGCAACGCTTTGGCACCTAAGCATAATGCTGACGCTTGAACCTTTTGCTTCCAGTATTATAGTTCTGTGTATGAACTACTACATGCTGTAATGCTGGAAACAATAAATATAATATTCTATTCTAATCAAAATATGTATGTACCAATGATATAATACACTTAGATGCGTTACGCGCGCTCAATAATGGCAATATTAAAGCAAGGCAATTGCCGGGGTTTCACTTAGTCACGTACCACCCAGTCGCGGCTATACGTCAGTATCGCTCGTAATTCACACATAACTGACGTAACAAAATTTGTATGTTTATATTTTTCTAACAGGTGTACGCTGTATGCTTATGTCCTTTTCTTTGCACTGTATAATTGCATGTGCCTACTGGTATGTAGATATACAATTTTGCGGTTCGTTTATGACGCGTCTATTTATAATACGTCATTGGTATGTACCGTAAAAAAAGATACCCCGCTTTTGGGCTTCGCCGTATCGGGCAGAAGGGCCCCCGACAAATTTTGATACCGGGCCTTTCTAGGGCAAGCTACGCCACGTACCTACTTATATGTTTAAACCTAAATATCATGTGATTCTTGGGATTATAACAGCACCTGTTTACCACCACACATTGCTGTAGGTCATGCAAATTGATGTTTATAGAACACGGAACACGTCAGGAGTTTCTTATTTTTCTGCGACAATACTCACCAGCCCCAGCAAAGAGAGTAATAGCTGGCCAGGAATCGAGTAGTAATGGAGTCAGGAACAGTAAAGCAGTCAGCATTGTTATGGGCCCTTGGATGCTTTGTGCCTTTCTCATACCCAAGTTATGAGCGGGCTGCCACGCGCACATGAAGGTACCCGAAAGCCATACTGCAATATAACATAAATAGGTAGGTACAATATTTGGCTGGCCATGAGTTTTTGTCTAACAATGCTCAGGATTCTTAGAGGTTCAGCTAGTTTTGCATGAAAGCCTATTTCATAAAAGACTATAAGATCTCTGTTTTTATTCTTCAGGCATGTGGGTAGAGATGGTTGTAGGTAGCATAGCAAGAGTAAGTGGCTTGGTGGGCACAGCAGCTGGAGCAACTGTTTCGTTAAAATATCGAAATGGGTAATACGATCACAAGGTTTTGTTCTTACGTGGTATCCCAGTAGCGAACATAGGCACCCTGATGGCTTCATTGCAGAAGGCGACTGCAATCAGAGCGTCGGCTACCAGTTGTACCACGGCACCCGCTGCCGCCCAGCGTGAGCCGCGCACACACGGCGGAGAAGGCGCGCTTGATTCCGGAACTGAAGTCACCACCTTGAAGGTAAAGTATGGATTCTTAAAATTTTACAAAGGAAATATTGTTCTTCTCCCCTTACGCTGATTCGCTGAGCAATTGAGCTTAGAGAGACCCGTCTAAGAAGAAAAAAAAATGTATCTTAGCGCGTCTGCTCAATGATGTTGTTTTGAGGATTGAATTTAGGTAAATTTTGTCTGAAGTGCAAAATCTTTGATGAAAAACATTAGACACGTTGTTTTTGGTTTCGTTTCGTTCCTCTCGTGCTATTGTAGGTAGGTACCTATGTGTAGGTTTAGTAGTGGTCTTGTTAGGTGATAGGATTTCCTTTTATTTGTTTAAGTACTACTACGTCTCACTTGAATTCTATCCCTATATTCCTTGACAACAGCGTCAATGTCTGTGGAGTCATCTCCGGAAGACATCTCTTGTTCACTGGCCTCAGCATCAGATACTACGTCAATTTCAGCAGTGGCCATGGGTACACCGCTACTGCTGCTCGGGTCATTCTCTTCTGGTGGACAGCCTGCATACTCATCGAGCAGAAGGCACTCACGTTCCTCAGTTTCTGAAAAGAACAGTGAAAATCTGTAAATTCATATATAGGACTCAGGTATCCTACGCAATAGCCCTATTGTCATTAAAAAGCCGCATAAAAGTCCGAAATTAAAAAGGTAACTTGATCTTTTAAAATCCTAGGTATATTTAACTTTTCATTCATGTGACTACGAACGCAACATCCACAAGTCAAGATCAAAGTGGAAAATACTTGAACGGTAGGTAGGTAATCGGATCCTGAAGTTTGTTGTTGTAAGTAGGTACCTTTAGTCACTTTAGACTTGATGCTCTCCAGAGTCTTCGTGTGACGAATAGCAGATGGAATGAACCAGAGTCCAGAACGCTTGGTCTTACTTCCAGACGCTTTAGATCCTCGCGCGGCTTCTCTTCCTAATCGCTTGTATTCAATATCTGTAATATTACAATGCATACGTTGTATTATTCCGACTAAAGTAAAGAATCCTAGGAATAGGATACGGATATGGTAGACTTACCCCCAGCCTCCTTCTGTTCAGCTGTAGGAACGCATCGCATAATAATAAAATGCAACGCCTGTATCGATATCCCAAGTAAGTGACTCGCATTCATGAGAGTGATCATGTGTGACAGGGGACATGCAAACGCAAGTATCGCTGCCAAACTTCCTGTAAATAATACATCAATTAAGGCCTCACCCACACAAATGTGAATCAGGACTGTAATTTGATAATTCTAGTTAGTAGTTACGTGATTAAGCGATAACCAGTTATCTAACGGAGTATCGCGGTTGGGTTGCTAAATGACATCATCTCTGATTTATTCGCTCGTTATTACCAATTGGCAGGACGACGACGCCTGGCATAGTTGCTATCATTACCTGAAACTTCCTAATTTTATATTTTTAATAAATATAGTAGAATCGTACCGGCTGTAAAAACGGCGAGTACTGGGCTGCCAGTAGTTGTGCTTTCATAAGTCATTGACCTAGTAAGCACCTTCCATTCTGGTGAGGCTAATGCCACTAGGACAGTGAAGAGTAAAGGGCACAATTCAGTCAATGCTAGACAGATGCCTGCCACAGTCACAGCAGCTAGTACTGGACAGATCCAACCCGCAGCCCTTGCTTCTAGTAGAGTGGTCACTGGCAATGCTGCATCGATGCTGTTCCTGCAAGAAGATGAATAAATGTAAACAGATATGTCACGATTATCCGTTATTACGCTTATACGCTAGATAGTAATAAAATGAAATGTTAGTACGTAAATAAGTCGTTAGTGGGTGGAACGACCTAGTTGAAGGAAGATATCATTTAGTTGTTAATTTTTAAGTAGAATAATTTATTTTCTTACCCTTTTAGCATATTAGTGTAGAGGAAACATAATCCTGAAAGTACTATTGTGGGTAGTCCGATCATTAGGAAAAGATTTTTCTTAAGAGTTCCATTGTCTTTGGGAAGTATCACATTGAATACGTAAGATATGGGTGCACCTGAAGCAAACAGCTGAAAAATAAGAATAAATAAATACATTTATTTAATTAATCATATTATCACCCTATATTACAATTATATGGACGATAGGTGTGGTTGCTTACCTCATAAACAGTGATCGGTATTGGCATATTGATATTAGCAATATCGAAGTTAATAAGGCCAAATATGGCAAAGAACTGGCTAAATATGTAAAGCAGAATTAATAGCATAAACGTAAACATCATGCTTTCCTGAAACAAATAATCATTTTGTAATTCGTTCTACTATTTTATTTTAGGTACCTTATTTACTAAACTAAACCACCTTTTTTAAATTATAATTTCATTTTATCGTAAATAAGTAACTAACGATAACAATTTAATCAATGGCGACTAGCGCAACCGACTAGCTGAAACTGGAGCTTTCTACAAAGGTAGAAAGCTCCAGTTTTTGCACTTCTGAGTCGTACCTATCGATTGCGACAAACGAAACATTTCGGTTGCAAAAGTATTGGCAAATAATGATTTCGTCATCAAGATAAGAGTGAACATTAATAGGTAGTAGTTACCTCTAATCCGCACATGAACATAGCGCAGACGACCATCACGACGGTGACTCCGAGCACGTCAGGCCAGGGTTCACCCAACGCTCTGGTCTCGTACCCGAATAGCCACCTCCTGGTGCGACCACCCGTCACATGGTCCGCTGTAGCGCTCAGAATACGAGCACAGATGGCAACAGCCACTAGGTGAGACAGAAAACTCATCCACATTGCCATGAAATCTGCGAAAGAACGCAGGTTGCGCTCCCGGCGGCCTCTGGATGTTTTAGGTGGTGGAAGTATCTCAGCCAGCTTTTTTAGATCTTTACATGTGAAGGCTGTAATAAAAATAATTTTGTTTATTTGCTTGCATGCATGCAAATTTCTATATTTAAAAGAAACAGCTGGTGAACCAGACGAAGTTGTCTACAAGTTTAGAAAACCGGCCAAGTGCGAATCGCACGATTGGTGCCGTACCATTATCTATACAACATTATACATCAAGCAAAAAAACGGCAAAAAATCACGTTATCCTGTTTTTAGTTCACGTTGTCTAGCTATCACGGTTCATGAGATACACCCTGGTCACAGACTGCCAGACAGACAGACGGACAGTGGCATCTTAGTTATAGGGTCCCATTTTTGCCCTTTGGATACGGAACCTTAAAAACTAGACAAATCTAGCTAGGTACTTCCAGTTTTTTCAGAACTTACTGGCTATAGTGATGAAAATGGCCAGTAACATGACAGCGGGTACGGCGCAATAGCTGGAGTTGGCTGCGGCCAGCGGCGCTAGGAGAAGCGCTCCGAGCGTCCATCGCGCGCCGCACGCCTCACCGCCGCTCAGCGCACTCAGCGCTTTACTCATCTTGCTCTGCTCGCTTCGCTCAGTCATCTTCGTGTTTCTATTAACAAACCACAGGCTCCTAGTAATGATCCAGTCAACATCCAACATAATCTATCTGATCAGATAGAAAATGTTGGATGTTGTAAACAACATACAACCTAACATTCTTCTTTTTAATATTAGTAAAAGAAAAATGTTAGTTTGGCACAGTACAAAGGTAAAAAAAAAGATGATTATGTAAAAACCCTGCAGGTGTCAACAACAGTTACCTTTGTTATTGTTGACCTTTTTCAGCAGCATTCAGACTCCATCACACCCACTCATGTTAATATTAAACGTTAATATTACAAATGACTGTCACTTTAGAAAGTAAATAACAGTAATCTCACAGAAAGCAATGTCGGCAAATTATATACCTACCATGCAGACGTCTAATTTTCATATTAAGTAGTATAATATTTCCGTAGCATAAATACCTATCCGATTTTTGGATTCTTGAACCAAATTATTTTTGCTAGAAATCAAGTTTAAATATTATGGTATTGAAGTAGAAACAAGAATTTATCAGGTGCTGGGAAAAACGGTCTGTAAAATATGTTGAGTATTTTGTTTTCTTTAGACACAGTGAACATAAAATAAAATAATATTAGGTAACTTACCATCGTCGCAGCGCAGCCTAATAACGAATTAACAACACTTAATGACAAATTCTGTTCTTCACAAACTCACTACATTTTCAATAGATTTTCACTCAAAAAACACTTTTCAGATGCGGTTTACGTATTTTTTTAGTCTTCTGGTACGGAATTTTGGATTTCCATGAGTATTTTATCAGTGTGTGTGTATTTACAGGCGTAAATAAGGTCCTGTTTTCATGTTTATGCGACAAACCCGAGCAGGGCAGAGCTATAGCTGCTTCATTGTTGTCTCACTCTCGATCGATACTGGGTATCGGCTGGGGTGACCATTCTTATGGAAAAATGTTTCGAGCGAAGCATCTACTTTTTCTCTATGTTGCACTTTAGTACCAGTGGTTTGAAGACGTTCTTTTGATCATACTTTATTTTAATTAGCTCTCCGCAAATGTTCAGATTGTCTTACTTTTATTATTTTGTGGCAATACCTTGGATGCATTGTCAATGCAATTGCAAGCAATATCTTGCTGGTCACTAAAGCAAGAAGAATTTGATTCATCGTTTGAATTGAATCCATTTTTTTCTTTTATTTTTTTAAAAATACGTTAACGTACCCCACTCTAGGAATTGCTCCTGTATCGTGGGTGTTTTTGCAAACATATAAACTCATATATACAGAAACAGCCAGATCCGGAACAACTATGTGCAGGTCGTATAAATATTTGATCCGTGCGGAAATTGAACCCGTGACACACAGCGTCGCAGCCAAACACTCAGCTACTGCGCCAACCGTGCCGTCATTTTATTCTATAGGTGCATTGTATTGATTATCGGGGCGAAATTAGAATTACTTACTCCTAAGTATAGATGAACGGTATAACGTTCTGATATCGTAGCAAACTATTTTCCTACATTCATGGTCACTATATGCTTGTCTAATGCCTTCTAATTTTCTAAGGCTTCCCTCTAAACGGTCTACTTGACGTGTAAACCTTGTCTATTAAAGTACTTCCTAGGTAGTTTACTACATACCTACTTAGTAGTAGGTATCTAGTATTAGTATATTGAGTACACGTAAGCTTAATTTACCGTAGGAAATGTTTGGCCTATAAACCTTTTTTGCCCTGTTTATACATTCTTATCTTAGAGACCTGCGCAGTCAGTACAATAATGCGTTCAGGGTATTGTTGGGTCTGCCGATGCCATAGCGGTGCAGTGTGTCTGGGAAGGTTGCTGAAGCGCGCACTGATGGTTTCCAGGCCATCATGCGTAAAAAAGTAGCTTCCCTGCTGTCCTGTATACGGGGTAGCAACAACGGCATTCGAAATCTGGACGAAATAGCTGTACGTGAAGTGTGGCGTCGTGTAAGTCATGGCAAGTAAAAAAATGTAAATAAAAATGTACTAGGTAAAGGTTTCTATGGGTCTATGAAATGAAATGAAATTTATTTATTATCAGATTATCATCCAATAAAATACTATATAAAAACACATGGACAAAAATAAATAATAATTACAATTACAATTATAGCGAATTAAATAATCGGCGTATGGACTGCCACCTTTGATGAAGAGGGCTGTTGTCCCAGTCTCGCACCGCGGCCACCAACGAGTTAGCGGAGCTATGTATGACGGAGCGTGCAGCGGCCGAGCGGCTCCTCAACAGTTCTCGCAGAACATGGCGCTCGCCCTGCACCACCGCGCCAGTCGGAACATGGCGCGTCGTTGTACTGCACTCGCATGTTGCTAATCGCAGCCTTATTTATTTATTTATCCTCTTACATCTATCTTTACAGACGTTAACCTAATGCGACAGTGTAGTTATAAACTAATATGTACTTAATTTTAATTAATAATAGAATATTAATACTAATTACTACCCTAGAATTTACACTTTCAACATAACTTATTAAACCTTATATACCTAACAACAAAATATATAACGTTATACTCTAATTACAATTACATAACATAACTAACTACATTTAATAGAACTTTTGCGAATTCACTCATCGTGCACGAAAAAATGTCCAGTCTCTCATGGACTTCGTTCACCACACGTATTATTCGGTCGAGGGGTGCATTCGCCAGTAGAACAGGTACGTTTAACAGTTGCGGGCGTCGTCGCCTCCACACATATCGGTCCGGCACGCTAAGATGTAGGTGACGCAGCAGTCCTGGATCATGTGCTACACCGCGCAGTAGCTTAACTATATACAGTGCGAGACTAAAGTCCCGACGAACCCTGAGCGCGTTATACTCGACCATTCCCAGTACAAAGATCAACGTGTAGTACGGATACACCCCATACAGTTTAAAGTACAAGTGCCTAGTAAACCTGTTCTGTACCCGCTCCAACATGAGACTGTATTTGGCTTCATGTGGTGTCCAAATGACCGCACTATGTTCAAGATGGCTCCTAACTAGTGCGTCATACAACACCTTGAGCGTGTTTATGTTCGTAAATCCCTGTGACTGTCTCAGTACGGAACCTAGATTTCTGTACGCCTTCTTGCATATCTTAAGGATGTATTCGCGAAAACTCTGATCCGAAGTGAGATACGCGCCTAGATCGCGTACCTGCGACACTCGTTGCATTGGTGCTGTCTCTACTTTGTACTCGTAGCATATCGGGGTCCGCGCACGAGTGAACGTTATCACCGAGCATTTGTCAACATTGAAATAGAGCTTATTATTATGGCTCCACTCCACCATTCTGTCTATTAACAATTAACAGCGCAGTGCCGTAGAGTTGAAGAGGCGGCAGTTCCGACCAGCTGTTAGGGTATTCAAAGACCATGTACACTGACTTGTCTGGGTTGTATGTCATGTTGTGGTCATTAGCGTATGTCTCACACTTCAGCTTGCGCATTGCCGATATTGTCGGCGCCGACAGAACCATATCATCTGCGTAGCATAATAATATATGGTTTATGAGGGTCCCGTTAATTGAGCAACCTACTAGTTTGGTTGAGTCGGACCGATAGCCCATCCATGTACACGTTGAAAAGTGCCGGTGACATACTTCCCCCCTGTCTCACTCCGCACTTAAGGCCAGAGGGAGCCGACAGCTCATTCTTCCATCGGACTCGATTTTCCTGCTGCTGCCTGCTGGTACCACTGTTTCAGCACCCGTACCATCTGGCGGGGAACTGCACGCTCTGTAAGCATTTGCCATAGCAGATCATGGTCCACACGGTCGAAGGCTTTGCTGAGGTCGAGGTAACAGGCAATTACAGAAGTATTTCTACTCCTGTAATAGCCCACCACTTGTTTGAGTACATTTATAGTGCAGTGCTTGTTGATACGAGGCTCTTAAAACCGTGTAGGCAATCCGAAGTTGTTATGAAGGGTGCTGCTTGTTGGTGTAATATCTTCTCTAATAGTCGGGCTATGATATTAGCAAGGTCAATAGGACGATAGTTACCAACACTAGAAATGTTCTTTCTTCGGTTTTTGCATATCGGTATAATGACCGTCTCTGTAAGGGACTTCGGCAAATATCCCAATTTTAAAATAGCTGTGAAAAGGACAGAGAGAGCGTAGTACACCCCCCTGTCCCCCATAGCGTATGTACTCAATTGTCAGTCCATCTAACCCCGGCGACTTACCGCCGGCCGTATGTCTCACAACGTCCGCTATGTCCTGTACAGAACCACTATGCCACCCGAATTAACGTTATTAATATTATAATACTATAGCAGAAGAAAATTTTCAGTTAAGTGACTATATCACCATGTCAACCTTTCGACGCTCACTGCTGGGCATAGGTCTCCACCAAGGGGGGGTTCTTTTTTTTTTTTTTTTTTTTTTAAATATGTGGGGACATTTTCACACACGGCCATCTGACCCCAAACTAGGGAGACCCTGTACTATGGGTGTCAGACAGCTGATATACAGACACAAATACATTTTTTTTTTGTAAATACATACATATATAGATAAACAACACCCAGACACAAGGCAAACACCAAGTGCTCATCACACAAATGTTTACCCTGGGCGGGAATCGAACCCGCAACACGCTGCGCAGCAGTCGATCGCTCAGCCACTGCGCCAACCGTGTCGTCAACCGGTTCAGCCGTAATCGCCATGCTTGGCCAATGTATATGGCGATCGCAGTAGGTGTTATGGTACTCAGAAGGACGCTGCTGCCCATCCTCTGGTCAATATCCCTCTGTCGCTTTCTACGATACCCACGGGTAAAAATGACGTGGTGCTAGTCGCGGCCGGCACCACACGGGACAGTGACTATATATTTATCTATATAATTAATGACCTCAGATCAGAGACAAGTGACGAAGCAAAGAGGGGTTAAATTAATCTTTATTGTTCGAGAAACTAGCCGATGTCTCGAAAAATCTCACTGGGAATTAGCAAGCATAAAAGGTTAATCCAATTATACCACCTGACTCATGTTCCTCCTCATTGCAGTTCACGGAAGAATTTACTCGCGGCACACTGAAGTCGTGATCGGGTTTCAGACAAACAATTTAATTGAAGCTTGTTATGAGCTCAACTGTCTAATTAGCAGACACAATAGTTAAACAATTGACGCGAATCTCCTGGAGATTTCGTTACAGATAAGAAGAAATGTTTTTTTTTGTTTCTGGTAGGAAAGTTCCTGACGCGTCCTTAATTAACGAGTCGAGAACTTTTTCAAAAAAAAAAATAATTCGGGTTCACTTCTTAAAAAAATCACTTCTTAGCGTGTCGATGGCAAACACGGATGTGTATCATATGTGTGTATGTATGGGAGTGTGTATGTGCGAACCTACTGACTGCATCAGCGGATGGCGTTGCCGTGGCTGAATACTAGGGCAAACAAGGAACCAGACAAGAACAAACACAACTGTTGCTGCATATTAATTGCCATTTGGCATTTCGAGGTATTATTAAGGTATTGAGAGATTGGGTCGATTTAGCATTACCTACATACTGACTTTAGGTGACAATTTCTTTTATTACAGATCAGTTTTTAAAAAAGAAGATTACAGATGGTTACTGGGGTACCGAGTGTTACAATTGCAATACCTAAAAAATCAGTGAGAAATTTACGAAAGAATATAGAGAATTACGGAGCAGTAGTTCCGGAAATCACCCCCAACGAACACAAAGTCAATTGTAATTTATAATGACTTAAGGGCGCGTATTCGATTTAGCGCATCTCAAAATCTAAACGATTGCTAGAACGGCGTAGTAGCATTGACACACACTAGTACAACACAATGGTCTGTTTGTGTGCATCAGAAAAAAAAATACGCACGAAATAAGCACGAATCATTGAAATTGATCGGCGAACGAAAGCACGCGGTGTTTTACAGTGCTTCTTAAAATAATTGTCTAAAATAAATGAGTTTGTATAACGGACTGAAAAATATTCTGTAAATTAAGCATAACCTTTATTTTCATAACATAAATATATCCGTTATGCTTTTATTTCAATACTGGTGAAAAAAAATTTACAAAGTGAACCGATTTTGTACTTTTTCAACATTGTTATTTAATACATAATAGTAATATTTTCGTAATTTTGGCTCTGTAGTAGACTTTAGGACTGTATATCCTGTTGGAAAAACACATAAAACATAATATTTTGGTATACTGTAATGGTTGTATTCATCCTGAAAGTTAACTCTGACGTCTATTCTCGTAAAATGCTATGAAAGGATTGTCTTCGCTTTAAAAAACCATAATAAAAAATTATACTTTTACTCTGTAGCTGCTAAATCAAGACTTAATCTTTCTAAAACTGTAAATTGCCTTTAAATAATCTGCTCACATTATTACGATATTGCTCTGGGCAAAACGCAAAAACATGAAGTTTTCATCACGAATCGAATACGCGCTCTTATGTTTAACGAACCTCCAGATCTAGTAAATGATCACCAAAAATAGTACCTAAATAAAATAAAACCAAAAATAGTAAATGATCACCAAAATTGTGTTTCCTAAAGTATTGTAGAAATGTATGAGTTTGACTATAAAAAGCGATTTGGTTCTGGCGTAGGGGGTCACAGTTCTAACCTCAGATTATAAAACAATAGGTTCTAACCTAACCTAACCATGTTGGATCCGCTCCAGGGTTGATTTATGGGTCAAAAAGATTTTGGTTATTTTGCACACTAAGATTTGGTGATAATTTACTTACTACATTTGGTATTTAGTATATTTTTTTGGTAAGGGAGCTTAAGATCCTAAAGTATTTTTTGGTGGTCGCTATATTTCTTCCCATTTATAATAGTATGATATAAAATATACACTATCTTACATTAAATAAGTACGTATGTCCAGTGACATCAAGGTAGACCTAGGCGAAGATAGCGGGATGAGCTTGACGCTTACAGGAGGGATTGGTCAACACTAGCTCTGGACAGAAAGGGTTGGAAAGAAGAAAGGGAGGCCTTTGCCCTGCAGTGGGACAATACAGGCTGAAAATAAAATAATTACAATAGATAACACGTAGACTCAGACTGGCACAACACTGACACGATATCCATTATAGAAAATAATTTAATCATTGATAATGTAGCGCGGCGCGAACAAAAGACCCGCATATCTTATCTCCGCAAGAATACAGCATTGTTCTCCCACAGTCGTGCTAAACAAAGAATCATAGATTATTAGATGCCTACACACTTTTATTTTTACCATGTAAAGGTAGTAAAGGGATTAGATTCATGTATCTAATCTGTTTTCATAAATTTCTTGTATGTTACCTAGATCACATCACTGCCACAGGTACACTCGACCAACGTAATTGATTTACAGGCCACACATACGGGATATTGTCACTGTGTGTGTAAATGAACTAGTCGGTTGGTCGGTTATGAAGTTAAACTGTTTGTGTGCGTATGATATACCCACGTATACCAATTTTAATTGAATGAAGTCCAATATTTCAACCTTTTAAATAAGGGCCAGGTAGCCGGTCGGTGAAAGCACTTGGCATATATAAGCCTCGTGTCGTAAGATCAAACCCCGGCAGGTGTTATGGTTTTGGGTTTTTATTTTTCCTTTGTCCTATAAAACATTAATATTTTGTGTCAAATAAAATTACTTAAACAAAAAAATAAAAAGGTAATTAAATAAAACCAATAAAATAAATTAAAATATTTTATTAAATAACCTAGGCGTTGGAATCATCGATCACTAATAAATAAAAGATGGAATGCGGAATCCTATTGTTCCTTATCGCTATTGGGTCATTAGTGAATGAGCCAGCTCGTTTCGACTATTATGTTTCTTACAAGAGTTGGCTTAGGGTTCAATTTGGCATGGGTTTTAATATTAGCAAATAAAAAACTACGTGTAACCAATACAATTATTTATATAACGCAAAACTATTGTAAAAATATTATTATATCGCTATTGATACCTAACTTTTTTATGATTAGAACACTATTGGCAACTTCATTAAGAGTTTATAAGACAAGACAAAGTTTTCTTTTTATTGAATATGAATGGACGAATGATGGTAATTGTTTTTTCAATGTATACAAATTTAAACAAAGTGGAATTGAAAGTGAAGTGAATCAACATGTTAGATAGTAAGAAATTAATTTAACTTCTAACTGAATAACAATAACATCACTTACACTTCAAAATATATACTGCAAATAACTGTCAATTACGGACTATACATAATAACTTAGGTGTTTATAAGAGAATCACGGCAACATGAAGTAGCTTTTAAACCTAAGTATATTAATAGTAATTCGGCTTCGTTTACAGTATTTTAACGCCATCCATAAACGACTTTAAACATTTCTCATCACTAAAATAAACACATTGTTCTCCCAATTAAAATAAATATAAGTAATAATATGACCTAGCGAATAGAATTTGTTTTTGCCGGTGAGCGTTGGACAGAAAAATCTTCCGTGGTGGCTTACTGCAACTTAAACCAGCTTCATGCCGGTCAGCAGGTGATATCGCACTGTTTATAAGCACACATGTCATTATGTGTTGATGCAGTTATGCGGGTGGATAAAAACGGATTAGTCCCGTAAACAGCCTTGCCACGATGTCGTGGTAACGAGCCGAAGAATTCGCCTTCGGTTTTGGCCCACGTCGATGATGGTCTATTTCTTCAGAATACGCACTTCGATGGATACAACTGCACGGTTCTCCTTAATGAATAAAAACAAAATAATATTTAAAATAATGCAGATAAACAATGGTGAATTGGTGGATAATTAATCATAGATAAATTAACTGACTGTCTTATATTGCCTCGTTGTAATAAAACTTAATACCGTTATTTATTTATTAGATAAATAATAAACGTGTTTCATGACTATTTTAATTACATAATTTAAAAGTTTTTCTTTATTTCGACTAAATGTTTTATGTTAGACAAAAACAGACCGGCATAAGTAAATTTTATCAGAATCAAATTCTGATATATTTAAATATTATTTTACATTAATTTAGTCATAGGTCAAAGGTGAGATAAGTTAAGAATTTGAGTTGGAATATTACTAACGTAATGAAAACATTGTCACGAGTAGCTTTGTTACTCACCGATATTAATAATCACCTTGCAATTTCACTAATGAAAACGTTTTGCTCATGCAAAACAATGAATTGCGTCTTGTTGCATGGTTGGAAGAAGTTGAAGCACAATTGGATCAGAAACAAAGAACGCACAGAAATATGTGTGTTCATCTATATACTTAGGATTGCAATTTATATTCGTAGACTGACAACTAAGAATGCTCATTTTTTATAAACTAAGGTGGAAGTATAAAAAAATAAACAAAAATTGTGGGTAGTTATATCCTAAACGGTCAAAATAAATTGGCTGAGAGTTCCGTGCGCACTTCTCAAACGTTATTTTACTCATCTGTGAACGGAATTGAATTGTTAGCAATTCAACTAGGTAATGAAAGTTTTACGAAAATTATGTTTACAAAACAAAAAGAATGTATTGCAACCGAGATTTGATCTTACGACTTCTTAATAACTAACCAGGGGGCCAATTCTCGGTTTTAGAGATGGTGTCGAACTCGACAAAAGTTTCTAATGACGTCATTTTTTCGACAAATTTTAAAAGTTGCTATTCTGGGGATGTCGAATTCGACATTTGTCGAAGGCTAACGTTAGAGTTCATGTCGAGTGCTTCTGAGCAGTAGAGATGTCATGTCGATTGTAGAGATACGTCATTTCTGAGTGAATTCGTTGAGTTTTGGATTGTACACTGTGTTTTCTTTTCTTTAGTTTTTAAATAAAATCCGGCTTGGCATCTCATACCTACTGGAAATTCGATATGAACTCTTTGATTTGTGCATTGTAATTTGTGTACCCACGATTGGATTTGAAACCACTGAAAGATGGACGAGTTTAATAGCATTTTTATCTCGGAGTTGTTGGAAAGTGGCGAGCAACTGGCCAATACACGGCGACAACAGCGCGCTTATCCCGCCGTCGATATTTACGACTTGAGCGAAACAGAAGTCATTAAAAACTTCAGACTAAATAAAGATTTAATAAGGGTTCTAATAGATCTATTGGCTCCTGTAATTCAGGAAACCACGAAAATAGACCTGAAAACGAAGGTAGGTAAATAATTGTCTGCTTCATAATTTTATTAGTCCATGTTAAAATAAAAATCTAAACAATGTAAACCTAAACACTAAACTTAACAAAAGTTTTGAAGGAACCGCAAAATCTGCCACTGACAGTCAACTGTCAAACTGATTATTTTTACACTAAACGTTTCGTTTCATACTTAAATAATTAGGTTTAGTTCGCGTTATAAACAAAATCATTCATTCACTCATAGCTACCTAAAACGGAACGTGCGATTCTTCATTATGGTAAGATTATCTTCACTCGACTTGACATTTTCGTGACATTTATGTCTATTTTGACTGAGAATACGGAATTCTGCTCAATTCGACATTTTTTGGTAGAGATAGAGATATTTTTGATAGACATAGAGATAGACTTACAATCTCGAACTCGAGATAAATGGCGAAAATCGAGAATTGGCCCCCAGATACGTTAGCCATTGCGCCAAACCTGTTACAATGATTGGGTGCGAAATATTATAACTTATTCAATTACACAGATTACTGATGACGATACATACATTGATATTATAGTTACTGCTTAGTGACGCGACATACGCACACTAATAAAAAGCAGAACTCGTTCGTTTTATTTAACGTTTGTGTATGTAACTCTTCATACCGCGTGTGCGTGCAATGTGTAAACTAATTACGTTGTTCCACTGTACTTTGCTTTTGATTAGTGTAGTGAAATTCTATCGCAACCCCCAAAGACGTTTCCTAATAGGTAGTTTTTTGGAAATGTCGAGTGGGTATCTTAAGTACGATTAAAACCATTGTTATTATTAATTTTAGTCTGTATTGTCACACTGCATGGCAAAGGCCTATCTTTCTCCTTTCCAACTCTCTCTATCTTTGACCTAGTGGGGACCAATCCTGTCTATAAACGTCAAGCTTGTACCACCATTTTTGCCTGGGTATTGGGGTATTCCGGGAGTCACATTTAGCTCATGGTTCATTTAACTAGGTTCTTGAAAATTGTCTAACTCAAGCCGAACGATATTTAAAATAAATAAATAAATAAAAAATAAATATCTTGGGACAACTCACACACGGTCATCAGTCAGTCAGTATCTAAAGATTTTTTTCAGAACGATATTTAAAAGTATCTAAAGATTTCGCCTTCGGCATTAGATTGGTTGAATATAATTTTAAGTTCGAGTTCTGTATTACGTAGGTAATACAAGGAGTCACTTTTAGTCACTCAGTTTTTGAATTGTAATCCTATGAAATCTACATAATAATAGTCTGGATGTATTTTTCAAAAGTTCGATAGTTAGTTGAAATATTTTTTATGTGTACGACAAAGCCTTATAAGAATTTAAATTCTACACAGAAGAATCCCTTTTGGAGTGTCCATTGCAAATGCATTAATTAACAAGTTAATTGTGACGAATATCTGTTCCATCAAGACAATGTAGACGTTACTGTCATATCTCGCGTCTGGAAGCCCGCCGGGAAGAAAGTGTGTAGGCGTGTGTACTCTATAAATGCTGGAATCGCAGCTATCCAGACATTCCTCATAACAACTGAGCGTACACTGGACGTCAGCTGGGAACAGCTTACTTACAACGCTCCTAATATCGCGTATTTATAAAGTATTTTTATATTTGTGAAAATGAAATTACAGTACGTGTGCCTAATTGTTGGTATCATTTTGTGCTCGATTGCTATGTACGAGGCGTTACCGTTTCGAGCGGGAAGTATTGATTATGTGAGTACTTTAAATAATATTTAAAAAAACACGATAGAAGTAGGTATGTTTATAAAGGCTAGAAGGTGCGTGTGAAAAGTGAATTATGTGTGTACAGTTTTTTAAAGAACATTTCATAAAGCTGTGCTTCAAAAAATTTTAAAAGTTTTTAATGTTACGTTTAGTCATTTAAAAACGTATTAAAGAGTGCTCCTTTATATCTACAAAGCAAATAAAATTACCTAAGCACTTCATACTTATATTATTTATAAAACTCAGGAAGTTATAAAACTAAACTTTAAATCGTGTAGTTTGAAGAAACTATTTTGTTTGTGAATGTTATCAGCTTATTTCATTTCAGCTTAGTTACAATTATTTTTTATATTAACTTACAAATCATTTTTGTATTAGCTGGAAATATTCTGCGAAAGCTAAAACAACTATCTGCTTTTAAAACGATCAACAAGTCTATTCAATTTAGTAACAACGACTAAACAAAGTTGCAAGGACTGCAAAGTTTTGCTTAGTAAAATACAAACTCTTCGTTTACGAGTACATTTAAGCATTATTAAGCGATTACACTCCATATTTTTTTATTAATAAGTAGGTAAAAGTAAACCTACTTAACATTGTAAAAAGTAGATACAATAAATTAGAATCATATTATGTTAGGTATGTCGTCTTGTTGGAAAAAGTTAGCATAATATGCTCCTAGACATTACAAGATATAGGTAATTGTAATTCATCCTAACGACTCGAACTTTTTACAAAAATGACTGTCAAAAAATCTCGTAGTCCTTCTACGTAAAATAATAGGGCTGCTGAGAAAAAATCGAAAATCGTAGCAGTGGCGTAGCACTGCCGTAGCAAGTCTACGAAATAAATAAAACCAGCCTATTATGCGTATGGAGTTGGAAAATATTTGAGGTAACCTAGCTTAGGGAATTGTTTTAATTTACCAACCAGTATTGAACCAGCATTTATGCATGCATCAATGTTTTCTTATTGATGCATTTGCTGTATAAAAGTTAAGGCATAACAAAAACATTTTTTTTAATATTTGATTATTTCAGATGGAAGCAATTCGTCGTATGCAGCAGATCCCGCAGTGGCACTGCATGAGGTACAGAAAGTTCCAGCTGCATGGTCACTGCAGCCGCTGGCTATTGATGCGGCGAAGCTGATATACTGGGACCTCGCCCAGGCACTGGAGGTCATAAAACAATCCTATGCAGCGACTGTAAAGTTGATAACGAAATTTTATCTCCTAATCGGGATGTTACTACACAATTTGATGATTGAGTTATTGAAAAATAGTTTTGTGCGACGTGACCTGACAAAGACGTCGTCGTTTATCTAACACCTGTGGTACAGAAGCAAGCACATCAAGCTACAATAATCGTCAAATTACTTCGATAGATTTTGAACTTTACTATAGAAAAATAAGGTTCATAATCAATTGGAAAAATTTGACAGTTTGGGATGGCTTGATGTGTTGGCGTCTGTACATTCCGGAACTCAATTTTATAATCCCTAATAAAATATTACCTATAATCACTTAGATGGTTGCAAAATATTTCAGTTATCATTATAATGATGTTAGTTGAGACATATCTTATAAAGGTAGTACATCTTATGCACTTTTAGACTTTCGAAATTTATTGACTGACTCTAGGGACCTTTCGTATTTCTTAATGTATTGCAATAACTTTACACTGTTTACTACCTATTTCATCAATGTATTAGACTTCAACTGTTGATTAGGTATGTCGTCATTTAAATAGCTGTAGAATGTTAGAAGGTTAGAAGTGTTCTTTAGAAATAGTACTAAAGTTCAGTGTCGTTGTAGATTTTATGAAAATTATTGTAAAAAACATAAATATGTAAACGTCGAATTTATGGTCACTAAAACAATTTATTAAGTTAAGTACTTATAGTCAAGTAACTTATTACCCTAAAATGTAGATTACAATTTTTTTTCATCTTAGTATTAATCGACTAAAAGTAGAATAAATACCTAACATACAACTGATACAACCTTAAAAAATCCGTTGATTTATACATTTTATGATTTTATTCGCATAACTCGACTCGACTAAATGTAAGGATCTGCTGATTTATAATTCGTGATTTTAGGGTTGGTTCATAAAAGTTGTTTATTATGTTGTGTACAATGACGGCTCTTCTCAGGTTTAAGGTTAACTAAAACTAAGCTTGTATAATCAGTGTTACCAAACAGTTATCCATATATTGTGTAATAAGGTGCAGGTACAGACGCCAGCACATCGAGTCATACCAAACTTTGAAAATTTCCCAATTGAATATGAACCTTATGGTTTTGTAATGGTAAAGTTGGAAATCGATCAAAGAAATTTGACAGCTTGAAGTGCTGGTCTCTGTAAATTTATAGAACACTGCACTTTCTCTAATCAAATAGTGTCTTACTTTTTAACAATACGATCTTTAACATTTGAATAGGTTTAAGTAGGTTTTTTATTGTTCAACCTACGAAGATGTTTGTACGCCTACCTAACTAATACCTACCTACTATTGTACTTGGTCGTAAAAACTCAATTAGAGGTTGGGGGTCACGCGAAACAGGTAGGACAGGACAGGCAGGCTAGAATTTCTCATCATGTCGTTTTTTAAGTTAAAAAGATTAAAAGAGAAATGAGATTTTCTTAGATTCTTAATGACATGCCAATATGCTCATCTCCGTACCCACAGAACCGAAAAAAACAGCGCAACCTGCATCGCCTAACCAGTGTGATCCCAAACTAACTTGTTTAAGTACTTATAATAGAATTGATCAGTATTATTTACAATTTTTTACGGTTATCAACTAAATTAGCAGAGTAATTAATTATTGTAGTAGTCTTAGTAGAATAGATAATGATTCTGTTGTTATTAAAAATTGTTTGGTCTTAATATTTGTTTAATTTTAATCCATAAATAGGCTAAAGTACTGGCCCTTATAAGTTACCCAACACATGTCCCTAAAGGCGTATCTGTCAGATATAATTGAGCACACAACGAGATGGGCTGTCTGTAGAGAGCAATGGGCTCTTACATCGAGTCTAACCGATGTCTTCCTGTACCGACTGGTAACTGGGCCACTCCCAGAAAGTGCACATAATATTGTGTACACTATTTGAACACTCAGTGACTGGACCATTTCGTAATGAAGTACCTGTGAATCATGTTACGTTATAATGCTGTAACGTTTGAGAGGTAACGCGATAGAGAGTACTCACAGTCAGATCTACTCGTAATCTGTCGTAACAAGGAAATGCATTCATTAATTTGTTGCTAAAAATGTTATCTGCAAAGCAAACTATAATAAATGGGCAAAGTTTAAATAATACTTGCTTTGCGATTACGAAACATTTATTCAGAAAAGTTTAACTTTCAATAAAACTTTTTGCTAATTTAATCGCAAAGCGAAAAAGCAATTTTGACAAGAGAGCAACGTAACAAGCACGCGTATGAATAAGGTACACATGTGTCTTGAATCCGCTTATTTTATGAATACAAAGCCGCTAAGTACAAAAAACGATATAACCAAAGGCGCTTTACATTTTTCGTATTTTTCACGTGGCTGCATTTAACTGTTAAAGGAAAATGATGAAAACTAGAACACTGAATATCATGCCTACAGTTGTTATGTATATTTACAGCATGGTTTGTTTTGTGATAAGTGTAGGGACTCCGCTTGTCACATACGCTTCTTGAGGCATATTGTTGTGAGGCAAGATTTCATCAATTTCAGGCAGCTCCTGTAAGATAGGCACTTCCGTAGATTTGACAACCACTACATTCTCTGTCTTCTTTCTTTCCATCAAGATATTGCTGATAAAGCGAACGGTAAAGAAAAAAAAGAGTTCGACGAAACTGAGCAGGCTGGCTCCAACGAATAGTCCTGTTGTGCCTCCAATCGACACTGAAAAGTTTCATAATCTGGTGTCATATCATTGTGCAAGATAACATGAAGAAATTGTATTTAATATAACAAATATATACCGACTAAATCAAGTCGACTCCTAACAACATTTCTCTTGAATCTTTCTGTAGGTAAATAAGCGAGAACAACTTCAATGCGCGCCTTCTTTTTATGAATTTTCCCTTTAACCCTGAAACAATAATGGCCGATAAGAAATAAGATAATGACCAGGCACCCACTTAACAAGTTAATAAATAAATGTAGACAATTGTGAAATTTTTAAGCTTTTAATACTAAAACATGTAGTTTTGTTAAATAAATTAAATGACAGATTAATTATAAATCGGGGTATATATTTTTCTAAATCTTGAGAGATGATGATAATTTTAAAATATGGACATGTCGTGTATGATGAAGTGACAAGTGTTTCCATAGCATTTTGTCATCTCAAAATAATTAGGTATCAGTTCATTTATTCATCCCTTCGTGATTCATCTATACATATTATTTTAATGTATCTTACGGTGTAGTGACATCTTTGATTATGGTAATCTCCGTTTCGTCACAGGATGGCAGACAGTTACAAGAAAGTCCAGGGCGGTTTGCCCAAGACGGTTTCAGTGTAGTCAAGTGGCTTGACAGTGAGTTAAGACAGGCCATTCCTGATAAATTGCATCGCGTTTCTTCTGCTGAAATAAATTTTCTTGGTCATTCTCTTGTAGTCGTACTTAGAACACGTATTATGTATTTGAAATATATAACCTTTGTATCTTGAAAGTGAATTAAAGGTCAAATCATGTGCGCTATACTTATATATGTATATAGCTAAACAAGTTCAGTAAGATATTATTACCGTAATAATACAATTGTGTTTGGTTTTATAACAAACTAGAAATTACTGCCGGCGGTACCATTCTCTTTGACGATAAACCATACATTTAGAAAAGAGAAAAAAAAGTCGGTGGTAAACTCCTACGTTAAAATTTGTTAATAAGAACTCCTAAGATAGAATGGACAATCGCGATATGCGACTTTTGATTAAGAATGTAAGGTTACTTACTTGTGCCGAGTATGAAATGGTCGTTGCATTGGCATGACTCCAGCTGTGCTCGCTTGCGGCAGAGCACTGTACAAGCGCTGTACGAGTAGTGAGGGTACAGTCCCCCCTCGTTCTCGTGGTGGAAACGACAAGCGCGCTGCTCTGGCGTCGTCTCCGTTATCAGGGGATCGTTTTCTATGTTGCGCACTGACAGGATACGGCTTGAATGAAGATAAAATAAGTGTAATGATGCAAGTATGTATGG
Organism: Charanyca ferruginea; assembly: GCA_947361185.1. Taxonomy (NCBI): domain Eukaryota; kingdom Metazoa; phylum Arthropoda; class Insecta; order Lepidoptera; family Noctuidae; genus Charanyca; species Charanyca ferruginea. Next base: position 13,504,816 of record OX376070.1, read on the forward strand.
AAACACGGTTGTGAGTTCAAGTTTACATTGTTATTCAGCTGGTATGAGATAAAATTGGTTATGGCATTTTCAGACCTACGCGCATTAGATTCGAGGAGCTCGTGTCTAAGTAAAAGCCGTACAGATCGATCGGTCAAAGGTTAAGCTACGCTTGTCGCGGTCGATCTATGGATGAGTGTCCATTCATTTCATACTGAATTCCCTCTGAGCCTCGGAAAGCACGCAAAGCCATCCCGGCTGTCATTCGTAGATCTTTGGACTGGCAAAATTTTCTGATTTCTGATTACCCATAACGACTGCGTAGTCAGAAGCCAGAAAATCTGACGACTAGTCTTAACAAGGGGTATTGTGTTACGCAGTTGCTGGGTTGTGGAGGTCCGATAGGCAGTCGCTTCATATAAAACACTGGTATTCAGCTGCATCCGGTTAAACTGGAAGCCGACCCCAACATAGTTGGGAAAAGGCAAGGCAGATGATGATGATGATTCTGCTACATTCAAAACTAAGGTAGTAGGTACTTAACAAATTATTTCCTAACAACTGGTTTGCTTATTTTCAACCGACTTCAAAAAGAAGGAGGTTCTCAATTCGTCTGTATGTTTTTTTATTTTTTTTTATTCGTATGTTTGATACGCGGTTTCTCCGGCAAATGTAAAGCGATTTTGAAAATTCTTTATTTGATGGATAGGGTATCCCTCAAGGGTGGTCCCATATGAATTTTATCGAAATTGATTCAGCACTTTTTGAAAATATCGACAGATAGCAAAAAAATATACAAGGATGATGTTGTAATGTGCTCACCTTGTACTTTCAATCTCTGTTTTGATTGTGTTGCCATTTCTTAATGGATTTGGATGGTAAGGAAGTATTAAAAAGCGAAAAATAAAAAAGCTTAGTCGGTGGCAATACAAAACAACAAATAGAACAGCCAAGCCACCGACTTCCGAAACTAAAGTCATGTGTGTTCTTGTGTTTTTATTTTAAGTTACTTTTCACTCTTTGATTTTTGAAGGCGGTTTTTTTTTTTTTGGAAAAAAGATTTTCAAAAGGTCCGACTTACCTTTATCTGTCCTATAGCCATAGCTATTACAAAATCGTCTCAATTGGCTTATAGAAACCGTTACTTAGCATTCTCTTGTTAGTATTGTTTACTCACCGATAAATGTAACCAGGCTGTATCTTTAAAGTAGAAGAATGTAGTGTAGTTACAGTTGGTACCTCGTCCTCTCCCAAAGTGTACATCTAGCAATATTGAAAACTTTATTTCATTATTTAAAAGATCGAGATTGGCCACATATTTTTTTCTAGCTCCAAACTTACCATTGTCGTCAAAAATGCATCGAATTGAATAATTCCCCGTAGATTTTGCAAATTGTTCACCATTGGGTATGGATGGGGTTCTCTGAAACAAAATGGTATTAGCAGAAACAGTTATTAGGTTCACTTACCGATACATACTTACAATAAATAAAACAATTACTTTGTTTGTATGGAATTCAAAATGAAACACGGTCCTATGTCTGTTTCTATGGGTTGGAAATATTCACAGCACGGAAATTCTTCATCATTGTAGGTACAGTTCTTAATGATTTTGGTACAGTCGCTTCGCACCAGACTTGCGTAGTAGCTGTAGTTGGATTTAGGACACAATGAATCAGGATTAGGGTTCTGATAACATGTGCCAATTAGGACGTAGGTCACTCCACGAAAGTAGACTATTTCCTTAAGAGCATCCTCTAAATCCAATAGATGCCCGGGAGGCCAAATTCTGTGGAAAAATATTAGCAATGCACTGTTAGAATCCAGCAATATAATCAATCAATAAGTTTGGCTGGTAACTGTAATTAGTTCAAAAACTCAATGTTACTTACGTATCGGACACGTTGAAAATTTTAGGATTGTTAGCTATTTCACAAATGGCCACAGTAGGCATCTTCGTTTCCCAGTCAGTGTAGGTGGTCTCTAAGCCAAAGCTGATGGGGCTAAGAATGAAAGCATCCCATGCCGAGATCATGAGCAGCGCAGACCCGTACCACGAAAGAATGACCAGTACCAGCCACAACAATCTGGTGTTAAATAAAGTGTTTTTTAAAAGATATCAGATAAAAAAAAGTGTTTATATTGGTAATAAAAACCTGCTGCCTTACCTTTCAGTTACATGTTTAGTATCATCAGCTATATAATGTATACCAGCAAACGTGCAATTAGCACAGTAATCTTTAATTAACTCTTTACATATTGCAGTCTTCGTTTTAGACATATTGAAAACTTTAACAATCTTTATTTACACAGGTCCTTTAAAGTTGAATGGTATCGATACCGCTGATTAACGTAATATGATCATTCAAAAGTAACACCAGTGGTTCATGTAGTGCAAAAGCTGTGAATTATTAATAATTAATTATGTAGAATTATGAAATATAATGACTATACAGCACAGCAGCGAATGCCTAGCGTCCAAGGTCATTTCGTCCATTAATCGTAATAAAACAACCTTGTATATGTAATTGTTTTGTTTATTATTAACAATGGCGGTTCACATTAGAAAATCAACAAAAACCCAAAATCAAAATGTTTTTTTACAAAATTGTACTTAATAGGCATTTTGGCACGGTGGCATTCTACACTAACGATTTTTAAGTATATTTACACAATAAGTCTATCTTAGGCTTGGCAATAATATTAGATAGGATACACAATGTGGACCCAATAACGTTTAATATGGGTCATCGTCCTTTTTTTATGAACTAAATTCGTGATCAAAACCAACCATGAGATGAAAGGTGAACAGATTAAGGGCGCGTATTCGATTTAGCGCAACTCAAAATCTAAATGATTGCTAGAAGGGCGTAGCAGCATTGACACACACTAGTACAACACAATGGTCGGTTTGTGTGCATCAGAAAAAGAAAATACGCCCGAAATAAGCACGAATCATTGAAATTGATCGACAAACGACAGCGCGCGATGTTTTACAGGGCTTTTTAAAATAATTGTCTAAAATAAATGAGCTCGTATAACGGACTGAAAAATATTCTGTATATTAAGCATAACATTTACTTTCATAAAATAAATATATCAGTTATATTTTTATTCAAATACTGGTGAAAAAAAATTGTCAAAGTGAACCGATTTTCTACTTATTCAACATTGTTTTTTAATACATAATAGTAATATTTTCGTAATTTTGGCTCTGTCGTAGACTTTAGGACTGTATATCCTGTTGGAAAAACACATAAAACATAATATTTTGGTATACTGTAATGGTTGTATTCATCCTGAAAGTTAACTCTGACGTCTATTTTCGTAAAACGATATGAAAGAATTGTCTTCGCTTTACAAAACCATAATTAAAAATTATACTTTTACTCTGTAGCTGTCTAAATCAAGACTTAATCTTTCTAAAACTGTAAATTGTCTTTAAATAATCTGCTCACATAATTACGATATTGCTCTGGGCAAAACGCAAAAACATGAAGTTTTCGTCACGAATCGAATACGCGCTCTTAAATCGTTATTTCTGCAGACCATTCAACTTTCGGTCCAATCTGATTCCAAGTTTTGGTCTAATCTCTTAGTCTTTCACATCATATAAAACTATTAAAAGTCGGCAACTTACTTAAGAATTTTTGGGAAACCTCGAAAAAGAAATTGTACCTATTATATTACCTATACATAACATGTTGTAAAGCTACAAGTATTGTAAGATATCTTGGGTGGGGAAGTAAGATGATTTATAAAACTCTCGTTCGTTCCACTCTTCAGACAAAGTAACAGGGATGTGGTTGTTTTGATGACTCTCTCCCGATGCAGATGGAAACCTTTTTCTCGGAATCAGGCCCGCGTGAGTGAGGATTTTATATATTTCTTTACGTGACACATCATGAGCGTCTCGTGCGTAAACCTTGAAAATAAATAAAAGCAGTCAGTGCGAGGTTGCTGTGAATCGGTTTGATAAATAAATCATGATTAAGTGTTTCAACACTTGGCAATATGTAGAACTAAATTCCCAAACAAAACGACAGCAATACAGTATTTAATTTTCTTAGAAATTCAAAGTTTTCCTTCCCAAATGTTTCGAAAAACGAAGGCTGTTCATATTCGATTACTGAATATGTGTGGAAATAAGATGTTTGAATGAATTCTTCAACGCTTGGGGGATGTTTGCATCTCGCTTGTCGAAAAAGAGGTAAAAAACACTTCTTACCAAATTCTCTCCTTTATGTAACAGGCTGGTCAAAGGTAAAACTTGCAGTAGGTGAGGGTTGCGTAAAGCCGGACTCCTCAATATAGGATGCAAGCGCTCCTCTTCCCGTCGCACTGCCAGTACATCGGGGTGCGGGGGAGGTAGGCACTTCACTAGACACGTGCATGTTGCTAGCAATAACATCAGTGACTTCATTGTTATTGAAAGCTGAAAATGTTTGAATAATATGGAACTAGGCTTTGGAAATATGTTTTTACGCAGAAATACACATGGATGCGCAGTAAATCAAAATGCAGTTTCAGAATGGGTGTTGTATAGTCACCACATTACTCTATCATGAACCTCAATCCTAGCAGAATCGAAAGAAAAAAGAAAAAATGTAGAGAGAATAATATCAATTATTATTCAACTTGATACACATCATTTAATATGAGCAAGAAAAGAAGAAAATACATAAAACGACTGGAGTAGAAGGGGAAGATCGATAAATATAATCGCTAAACAAAGTTAACATGGAATACGATCATGTCATGCAAATAACAGGTGGAGTGCGGTAACCGTCGTAGCCTACAGAAGAAAGAACAAAGCAAGGCAGACATTATCGTTTGAAACAAACTACGACTTGGGGTTGAAAATACCACAAAACAATTATTTTTAATTAATTCCTATTCTTGATTAAACAATGGAAAATGATTCGAGTTACAAACAAAATACTTTTTAAAACTGACGGGTTACTGGCTGATGTGACAAATCAAAGGCACATTAATAATGGTATACTTATTGTGATCTTATTTGGTAAAATAGAATAGAACAATGCTTGCTCTCTTTCTATACTTTATAAATAAAGTGGTGGGACATTATTTTGTCATGAGATCGTCAAGTGCTTTTGTCATGAATCATAATTATTTACGGTGACCCGTGACATATTGTCTAGCCATAATTGTCTTGCTATTCAAAACGTTGCATAAGGTGTTAAAAACCTTTAAAGTCATTAAACTTTACATTGTGATGACAGAATTTGTTTTGACTTCTACCTATTTCACACATTGTGCAAATCAAAGAATACTTAATAAATATAGTACACATAATTATGTATATATATAGGTATACATATAAGGTGCACAATGGGCGACCACTTTACAATTAAATTTTATCAAATTTATCGATACCTTTTCGACGATTAGGTACACGACGTCTTATACATAGTCATTTTCCAAACACATGCAACAGTTGCACTTGACACTAATAAACAACTGTTACTTAGTAATCGTTAAAGCAATCTACGGCTGACCGTTACACACGTGCTTTCTCGGACAATGCCTCAAGGTCGGATAATCAAAACATAACATACTTTCAAACCATGAGCGGATTCAACGGACAATCCAATCGCAGCCATTGGGCAATGCTCGAGAACTTACACATCGTATACCTTTTACCTTTACGAGACTAACGTTGAGTTGCACGAACTAACATTAGTTTAAAGGAAACATTAAATTTTAACTAAAAACAGCATCAATTTAAAGTCTCCGTTAAACTAATGTTGGTTTTGTGCAACTCACCGTATAACAAGTTAACATCACAAACCGCGTAAATATAAAAATAGAATGGACGTTGGACGATCAACCAAACAAACAAAACACGCAGTCGGCAATGGGAATATTACAACAGACACAGAACAACACACAAAAATAATGTTATTGCCTAACATGACTAGATGAATATTTCATATTCTGGAAGAAATGCACGATTCTTTTGATTCAGGAAGTTGGCTCATACGTCGATGACGGTTGGAGCTAACGAATCCATGCACCATAGACTTTGAATCTGTAAAGAGTTTAGGTACCAAATATTTATTGAAAGGAAGGCGCTTACTAGCGCTGCAGTCACTAACCTAAATCTACATTTTCAATAAACAAAACAAAAAACAGAAAAAAGCCGTAAGAAAACTATACATAAAAGAATAATAATACTAAAACATAAAATAACATGACCGGCTTAAAAAATGAATTCAAAAATGAAGATATCCGACGCCATCAAGCAACCAGTCGTCAAATAAAAAAAGCCATTCTTTTTGTATGTTTTCTATCAAAAGACATCAACGCCTATTACTTAAAGGGCTAAGCTAAGTTATATTATTCATTATTGTTATTCTGACAGATTTGTCTTCTTAGTGGTAAGTATAGTTATTCTGTTTTCTTGGTGGTACCAACTAATTAGCCTAATTAACCTAAGTTATAAAAAAATACGAAATATTTGACTTAGCTTACCCAAAAAACGTGAAAATCCTTTATACAAAAAACACAATTGGTCAAAAAATATTTTGCGAGTCCTTTCCACAAGTACTAACAACACTCCACTATAGTATTGAACGCGAAAAACTTAGTAATTATAAATACTATGGTATGTATCTATTAAAGCTAGTGTCTTCGTGTGAGGCTGACCAACATTTGCAATGAGGAGATGCCAAGAGAATGGTCATCGGCGCCTTCGACCCACCTCCACCGCGTGTGTTGCGCCAAACCTTAGGTATCATAATAATATTTCTTATGATGAGATACTATTGGTACATACATTTCTAAATAGATTTTAAGACCTATTAATGAAAAGAAATGAACTCTTAAATATATATTATAGGGATAAGCTGTTTCATTTATTTAATATCAATGGAAATGGATGTACCTAAGCTACGCTTGTTTCTATCGGCGTAATAAAATAAATATTCTTTACTTTATCCATAAGTCACTTAGTATAAAGATTCCTTTTTTATTTATTTAGAAGCAAGCCATTATATGCATTGTGTAATGTTTACCAATATAGGTACTGACGATCTAATATTCAGCCTTGCTTGCTGTAAAACCGTAATAATGAAGAACGATGACTCATCTAAATGAATTGCAAAATCTTAATAAACCGATTCCTTTAAAATAAATAATAGAATTCATTGCTGATCGTTATAATTCAAGGGTATTGTTTGCGCTCTACTAACTTGCAAAATGATTACAAATAAAAAAATATACATTTTACAAAATAGACAACCACCTTCAAAAACTAAAAAGTGATAAATAAGTAACTTTAGCACAGAACACATGACTATAGTTTCGGATGCCACCGAGGCTTCAAAATCAAAATCAAAAATCAAAATCAAAAATGTTTTAATCCATTATTACACGTCGTACATTATACAGTTGGTGCGTCTCCTTTTAAGCATATAGATGCCTGTGCCAGGAGGCGCCGCTCTTTTATATCTTACAATTAGTGAAATATGTTACTAAACAAAGATATATTAAATTAATATTTTTATTTATTTTCCTTAGTCTGTTAGTGCATGCATATGTGTGTGTATGTGTGTGTGTGTATGTATTTGTGTGTGTGTGTATGTGTGTTTGTGTGCTTTTGTTCTGTTTCTTATTTTGTATTTCCACCGACTTCCGAAACTAACATCCACTATATTGATTTTATTCATATCACATGTAGCCTATGTTATCCGGGTCATAATGACAAAACGATTGAAACCTCATTCATTGTTTCCTGCGCCCTGTTTAGTAAAAATCTGAGAATAAAAGTTACAAATTGCAAATTGTGAATGAATTTTACAAGTAACAAATCTACAATTACAATTTTATATATTTCTGTTTTATAAACATTTTGTCTTTACAGGTGACAATTTACATATTTGTAAGGAAAACTGTTTTATTGAACGCATAATTGTAATTACAAATTTACATAATTATTTTGTAAATTGTAGAACAATTCCGACAGGTGGACTCGCCTTGTATCAGAACTTTACATTTTTTACCTCAATTTAATAAGTGAAGAAAATTGGAATACATAAAAAAATGGTTCTAACAACTAGAAGTTGTGACAGTAGTGATAATGAATGTAGAAGTGAACGGCAACGGACAATTTTTCGTAAGAGTGTAAACTTTACATTTGATGTGACAGATTTTATGTTCAACAAAACATTTCGGGTTAGCACAACTACCTTCGAATATTTGTTAACGAAACTAGAACATGACCTTAATACGATTCTAATAGAAATGCAGCCCTTACACCCGCATTCAGCAAATTTATCGAATAAACATTGTTATTTTCATACTATTACCTTCGTTACGAATCAAATTTATTAAACAGCATTTGTAAAGGTAATCTTTGTATTTTACTTGTAAAATTTCTACATAATTGTAAGGTTTATTAAACAGCACTTGTCATACAACTTTATAAATAAATCACTTACCTATTTACAAAATTGTCGAATTGTAAAGTTTATTAAACATGGCCCTGGTGAGTAGTTAAGGCGCTATGGTGGATCACACGCAAATAAGAACATACATAATATGTATGTTCGTATAATACTACACGTATGTAGTACGTTGTAAACAGACTGCTAAAAACGTTACTTTTCTTTTTGGGTTTGCCCGGTCGAGTAAAAAAGAGGTTCGAATTAAAAAGATCTGTGCAATCCTTGCAAAGATTTTTATCAATCTTCAAACTGACTAAACGAGTGTAACCTATATTATAAAAGAAAAACTTTAAAAAAGAATTCGAACTTGAGACCTCTTGATTGCAACCCAACTGTTGGTCTGTTCAATTAATAAAAGCTTTTTAATAAAACTTAAAAGCCTCATAAATTATTTTATGGTTACATACCACTTAATGGTAACAGCTTGTTAGCATTACTCTTTGTTATGCATTGGAGTTGTCGACTTACGTGAATATGACGTGTCTAGTGTTCATTGCATTTATTTTTTAATAATATGTCGTAGTTCAGATTAGCATGTGACATGCCAGCCAACATTATTACTGGAAGTACCTAAGTACACATATGTAGCACTAGCTAACATATTGTTACAACGAATGTAACATTTATGTTGTCAACAGAGCTTTTAGTTTTTTTACGTAAGTAGTAGTTTATACTCAGCATGACAGGTTTAGTGTGTGTAACTATAAATCTAATGTTGATAAACGCAAGTGTTGCAGCTTTTAATATCATTCGTATTTACTAATATTAAATTACACGCAAATCTGTTGCGAAATTTAAAAATCAAAGGTAAGCAATGAAATCGCAATTAAAATTATTTCAAAATAATTTTATTTCTCTCGATGTTGAGTTAAGACCAATTGGATTAATGTTATAAGAAAATGTATGTTATGTGTGTTATGTATGTATGTTATTTTTTAAAACTATTAAACGCGTGTGATCCTGTCGGGGCTAAATTACACTAATTGGGAGCGCCATACCACAGATTAAGTAATAGTTCTTTTGGCCATACTAACACGAATGACACACTGATTCAATATAATATTGGCGTTACATAGACACGGCCATAAGTACGTAAAAAAAAAATATGAGAAATATTGACTTAATTAAAAGAATATTTATAAAATATTTTGATATTTTTGATCTTTTTCCTGCTGTAGGTATAACACAGTAGCAGGTACCTTCATTGAGATTACTAACAGCTGCCAACTGAAGCCTGATTTTTCCTTGATTAGTTTTTGTTACGTTTAGGAAAGTTATATCTGAAGCACAAATACACGCCACCATTATACCCACGGATATCGAATATACCTATAGATACAACCGTTACCTAAAAATACTAGGAACTATAAATAACGGCTCTACCTTAATAAGTGGGTCGATATACATTAATTGTAATGTATCTCGTGATGCGTAAATTAATCGTCTCAAAATCTATTTTTGCTCACTAAAATATTATAATAACATGTGTAATCTGAATAGGAATGTTACGCATAACAGTTTCATTGTCTCATGCAGATTAGTTTACGCAAGAGCGCGTGACCAGCGAGCGAAGCCTGCGCGGGCGCAAGCCGGCGGCGTATATCTCACGAGATGGGGAAAGGACGTCAATGCTGACCACCTGACCAGATTCTGTGGATGTAATAACATGTGTTGGTAATGTTACAATGATTTTGTCGTAATTTCTGCTCTAGTGTATATTAAGTTTATAAACAACAGTTCAAGTGCTGCGCTAAATTTTATTTCATGAATCGTTGTAATATCTTATGGCGACACGGTTGGTACAGTGGTTAAGCGATTGACTGCTGCGCAGTGTGTTGTGGGTTCAAATTTCGCCCAGGGTAAACATTTGTGTGTTGAGCATTTGTGTTTGCCTTCTGGCTGGTTGTTGTTTATTTATATACGTATCTATTTATGTATTTGTGTATGTATATCAGCTGTTTGACACCCATAGTACAGGGTCTGCCTAGTTTGGGGTCAGATGACCGTGTGTGAAATGTCCCCACATATTATTATTATGTAGAGGTTACAAGAAGAGCTAATTGTAAATACTGTTGTAGCCACCATGCATCACAGCACATAACGTTTGAGTGACATTTCTGCATAAAGAAACATTGAAGCAACCAGCTCTGAGAAGAACTATAACGTTTGACATTTCTCGTAAAAGAAACAGAGAATAGTTCTGAAAAGAACTGTTGTTATGTTTTTTTTACGAGAAATGTCAAACGTTATAGTTCTTCTCAGAGCTGGTTGCTTCACTACTCCGGCGCATCCACTTTGGCGAAGCTGACCACTTTAGCGGTGCTATAGCGGTAGTTAGGAGGATCTTGATTGACTCTTGGAGATATCAGAAGGTTGAAGAAAATACTCGTTGATAGTGTAGAAGTAATAATAAAGTAATATATTTATTTACAAAATAGTGCGTCTTATATAGTATTTACATTATGTTCGCTTAACCAATAAAAAACTGTACATTAATTTTAACAACAGATTTACAAAAGTATAACCAATAGGAACAAAGTAATTACAACCAATCACATCACACTGCACTGTTGCCACGTGAATTCCGCGAGGGGGCGCGTGTGTGTTTCCCGCGCTCGCGCGCCGCGCTGCCGAATGCATAAATATAAGTGAGTGGGCGCCGCGCGCTTCCATTTCGACGCAGCCGCCGTTGCGTGAATATCTGCGTGTGATTGTTTGGGCGCGGCGATAGGAAGACGCCGCGACTCGAAGCTTTCTTCTCGTTTCTTCGCAGTTTGTCAAAAAACATAACAACAGTTCTTTTCAGAACTATTCTCTGTTTCTTTTACGAGAAATGTCAAACGTTATAGTTCTTCTCAGAGCTGGTTGCTTCAATGTTTCTTTATGCAGAAATGTCACTCAAACGTTATGTGCTGTGATGCATGGTGGCTACAGTACTCCCCTTCAAGCGAAGCGTACCGGAAGCTTGACGACGCGGCCTGAACGTGTTGTGTTCTTGACAGCGGGCTGTGACGTCACGTTGTCCGTAGGTACTTGTTGCTTGACTGGTGTGGTACTGGCTTGGGTTTGCTTGGTATTGGTAATATGGTTTTGAGGTAAGGTATTGGTGATGGTAATCTGGTTTTGAGGTAAGGTTTTGGTGATGGTAATCTTGGTTGGAGGTAAGGTATCGGTATGCTCAGCTATGACGTATGCAGGCTTCAGTCGATCGATTGATATGTTGGCTTGCCGATTAGGTAACTGTATGGTATATACCTTTTCTGTTCGGTTAATAACACGATATGGGCCTTCATACGGAGCTTGGAGTGGTTTCTTGACTGCATCAGTTCTGATAAACACGTGACTGCACTTGAGTAACTCTTGATGCACGAATACGCGTTTATTGTTGCTATGATGCTCGGTGACTGATTGCGGTTTGTTTGCTTGAATGATGCTACGCAGTTTATCGACGTAAGTATAGTCCATTGTAGGTGTGTGTGTACTCGTAAAGAAATCACCAGGTAAACGTAGGTTGTAACCGTACGTAAGTTCGGCGGCGCTCACACCGGTGTCGGTGCGCAGAGCGGCTCGTAATCCGAGTAGCACTGTAGGGAGTTCGTTGACCCATGAACTTGTGTCGGAGAGTTTCGCGCGTAAAGATGTTTTGAGCGAACGATGCCATCGTTCGACCATTCCGTTGCTCTGAGGATGATAAGGTGTGGTGCGATTTTTCTTGATACCCATTTGTTTCATTAGATTTTGGAACAGCTGACTCTCAAACTGACGACCTTGGTCGCTTGTTAGTGTAGTCGGGCAACCAAATCTTGATATCCAGTGTTGATAGACGATATCGGCGATTCGATCAGCTGTTATTTCATCTGTAGGTATTGCTTCGGGCCACTTCGTTAGTCGGTCGATCATTGTTACTAGGTAGCGATAACCTTGAGCTGTTGTAGATAATGGCCCGACCACATCGACATGGAGATTTTGAAAACGATCACATGGTGGGAAAGATGAGATGTTTGAGAATGTGTGACGTTGTATCTTGCTTTTCTGACATTGTATACAGGTTCGAGTCCAACGGCTGATGTCTGCGTTCATTGATGGCCAAAAGAATTTTTGTGTGACGAGTTTACGAGTCGTGCGCGTACCAGGGTGACTGATATTGTGCACACTGTTGAAAACTTCTTGTCTATGTTCTTCTGGTATATACGGGCGTATATAAGGTGTAGATGTTTCGCAGAATAACTCGATGTCAG